>OW052035.1:36884174-41941119 GCA_932526305.1 Epicampocera succincta | reverse complement strand
ATTCCGGCCATTCCTATGAATGTCCAATATTCAAAAGTGTGTTTTTTTGACAATAGGCGACATTCTTCCAAATTTCGACTTTTGAAATTTTAAAAAGGACTTTGCTCCTTTTTCCGAAAATGGTAGAAAATTTGCGAAAAAAAATTATTGGGGAACACTATTCCGGCCATTCCTATGAATGTCCAATATTCAAAAGTGTGTTTTTTTGACAATAGGCGACATTCTTCCAAATTTCGACTTTTGAAATTTTAAAAAGGACTTTGCTCCTTTTTCCGAAAATGGTAGAAAATTTGCGAAAAAAAATTATTGGGAACACTATTCCGGCCATTCCTATGAATGTCCAATATTCAAAAGTGTGTTTTTTTGACAATAGGCGACATTCTTCCAAATTTCGACTTTGAAATTTTAAAAAGGACTTTGCTCCTTTTTCCGAAAATGGTAGAAAATTTGCGAAAAAAAATTATTGGGGAACACTATTCCGGCCATTCCTATGAATGTCCAATATTCAAAAGTGTGTTTTTTTGACAATAGGCGACATTCTTCCAAATTTCGACTTTTGAAATTTTAAAAAGGACTTTGCTCCTTTTTCCGAAAATGGTAGAAAATTTGCGAAAAAAAATTATTGGGGAACACTATTCCGGCCATTCCTATGAATGTCCAATATTCAAAAGTGTGTTTTTTTGACAATAGGCGACATTCTTCCAAATTTCGACTTTTGAAATTTTAAAAAGGACTTTGCTCCTTTTCCGAAAATGGTAGAAAATTTGCGAAAAAAAATTATTGGGGAACACTATTCCGGCCATTCCTATGAATGTCCAATATTCAAAAGTGTGTTTTTTTGACAATAGGCGACATTCTTCCAAATTTCGACTTTTGAAATTTTAAAAAGGACTTTGCTCCTTTTTCCGAAAATGGTAGAAAATTTGCGAAAAAAAATTATTGGGGAACACTATTCCGGCCATTCCTATGAATGTCCAATATTCAAAAGTGTGTTTTTTTGACAATAGGCGACATTCTTCCAAATTTCGACTTTTGAAATTTTAAAAAGGACTTTGCTCCTTTTTCCGAAAATGGTAGAAAATTTGCGAAAAAAAATTATTGGGGAACACTATTCCGGCCATTCCTATGAATGTCCAATATTCAAAAGTGTGTTTTTTTGACAATAGGCGACATTCTTCCAAATTTCGACTTTTGAAATTTTAAAAGGACTTTGCTCCTTTTTCCGAAAATGGTAGAAAATTTGCGAAAAAAAATTATTGGGGAACACTATTCCGGCCATTCCTATGAATGTCCAATATTCAAAAGTGTGTTTTTTTGACAATAGGCGACATTCTTCCAAATTTCGACTTTTGAAATTTTAAAAAGGACTTTGCTCCTTTTTCCGAAAATGGTAGAAAATTTGCGAAAAAAAATTATTGGGGAACACTATTCCGGCCATTCCTATGAATGTCCAATATTCAAAAGTGTGTTTTTTTGACAATAGGCGACATTCTTCCAAATTTCGACTTTTGAAATTTTAAAAAGGACTTTGCTCCTTTTTCCGAAAATGGTAGAAAATTTGCGAAAAAAAATTATTGGGGAACACTATTCCGGCCATTCCTATGAATGTCCAATATTCAAAAGTGTGTTTTTTTGACAATAGGCGACATTCTTCCAAATTTCGACTTTTGAAATTTTAAAAAGGACTTTGCTCCTTTTTCCGAAAATGGTAGAAAATTTGCGAAAAAAAATTATTGGGGAACACTATTCCGGCCATTCCTATGAATGTCCAATATTCAAAAGTGTGTTTTTTTGACAATAGGCGACATTCTTCCAAATTTCGACTTTTGAAATTTTAAAAAGGACTTTGCTCCTTTTTCCGAAAATGGTAGAAAATTTGCGAAAAAAAATTATTGGGGAACACTATTCCGGCCATTCCTATGAATGTCCAATATTCAAAAGTGTGTTTTTTTGACAATAGGCGACATTCTTCCAAATTTCGACTTTTGAAATTTTAAAAAGGACTTTGCTCCTTTTTCCGAAAATGGTAGAAAATTTGCGAAAAAAAATTATTGGGGAACACTATTCCGGCCATTCCTATGAATGTCCAATATTCAAAAGTGTGTTTTTTTGACAATAGGCGACATTCTTCCAAATTTCGACTTTTGAAATTTTAAAAAGGACTTTGCTCCTTTTTCCGAAAATGGTAGAAAATTTGCGAAAAAAAATTATTGGGGAACACTATTCCGGCCATTCCTATGAATGTCCAATATTCAAAAGTGTGTTTTTTTGACAATAGGCGACATTCTTCCAAATTTCGACTTTTGAAATTTTAAAAAGGACTTTGCTCCTTTTTCCGAAAATGGTAGAAAATTTGCGAAAAAAAATTATTGGGGAACACTATTCCGGCCATTCCTATGAATGTCCAATATTCAAAAGTGTGTTTTTTTGACAATAGGCGACATTCTTCCAAATTTCGACTTTTGAAATTTTAAAAAGGACTTTGCTCCTTTTTCCGAAAATGGTAGAAAATTTGCGAAAAAAAATTATTGGGGAACACTATTCCGGCCATTCCTATGAATGTCCAATATTCAAAAGTGTGTTTTTTTGACAATAGGCGACATTCTTCCAAATTTCGACTTTTGAAATTTTAAAAAGGACTTTGCTCCTTTTTCCGAAAATGGTAGAAAATTTGCGAAAAAAAATTATTGGGGAACACTATTCCGGCCATTCCTATGAATGTCCAATATTCAAAAGTGTGTTTTTTTGACAATAGGCGACATTCTTCCAAATTTCGACTTTTGAAATTTTAAAAAGGACTTTGCTCCTTTTTCCGAAAATGGTAGAAAATTTGCGAAAAAAAATTATTGGGGAACACTATTCCGGCCATTCCTATGAATGTCCAATATTCAAAAGTGTGTTTTTTTGACAATAGGCGACATTCTTCCAAATTTCGACTTTTGAAATTTTAAAAAGGACTTTGCTCCTTTTTCCGAAAATGGTAGAAAATTTGCGAAAAAAAATTATTGGGGAACACTATTCCGGCCATTCCTATGAATGTCCAATATTCAAAAGTGTGTTTTTTTGACAATAGGCGACATTCTTCCAAATTTCGACTTTTGAAATTTTAAAAAGGACTTTGCTCCTTTTTCCGAAAATGGTAGAAAATTTGCGAAAAAAAATTATTGGGGAACACTATTCCGGCCATTCCTATGAATGTCCAATATTCAAAAGTGTGTTTTTTTGACAATAGGCGACATTCTTCCAAATTTCGACTTTTGAAATTTTAAAAAGGACTTTGCTCCTTTTTCCGAAAATGGTAGAAAATTTGCGAAAAAAAATTATTGGGGAACACTATTCCGGCCATTCCTATGAATGTCCAATATTCAAAAGTGTGTTTTTTTGACAATAGGCGACATTCTTCCAAATTTCGACTTTTGAAATTTTAAAAAGGACTTTGCTCCTTTTTCCGAAAATGGTAGAAAATTTGCGAAAAAAAATTATTGGGGAACACTATTCCGGCCATTCCTATGAATGTCCAATATTCAAAAGTGTGTTTTTTTGACAATAGGCGACATTCTTCCAAATTTCGACTTTTGAAATTTTAAAAAGGACTTTGCTCCTTTTTCCGAAAATGGTAGAAAATTTGCGAAAAAAAATTATTGGGGAACACTATTCCGGCCATTCCTATGAATGTCCAATATTCAAAAGTGTGTTTTTTTGACAATAGGCGACATTCTTCCAAATTTCGACTTTTGAAATTTTAAAAAGGACTTTGCTCCTTTTTCCGAAAATGGTAGAAAATTTGCGAAAAAAAATTATTGGGGAACACTATTCCGGCCATTCCTATGAATGTCCAATATTCAAAAGTGTGTTTTTTTGACAATAGGCGACATTCTTCCAAATTTCGACTTTTGAAATTTTAAAAAGGACTTTGCTCCTTTTTCCGAAAATGGTAGAAAATTTGCGAAAAAAAATTATTGGGGAACACTATTCCGGCCATTCCTATGAATGTCCAATATTCAAAAGTGTGTTTTTTTGACAATAGGCGACATTCTTCCAAATTTCGACTTTGAAATTTTAAAAAGGACTTTGCTCCTTTTTCCGAAAATGGTAGAAAATTTGCGAAAAAAAATTATTGGGGAACACTATTCCGGCCATTCCTATGAATGTCCAATATTCAAAAGTGTGTTTTTTTGACAATAGGCGACATTCTTCCAAATTTCGACTTTTGAAATTTTAAAAAGGACTTTGCTCCTTTTTCCGAAAATGGTAGAAAATTTGCGAAAAAAAATTATTGGGGAACACTATTCCGGCCATTCCTATGAATGTCCAATATTCAAAAGTGTGTTTTTTTGACAATAGGCGACATTCTTCCAAATTTCGACTTTTGAAATTTTAAAAAGGACTTTGCTCCTTTTTCCGAAAATGGTAGAAAATTTGCGAAAAAAAATTATTGGGGAACACTATTCCGGCCATTCCTATGAATGTCCAATATTCAAAAGTGTGTTTTTTTGACAATAGGCGACATTCTTCCAAATTTCGACTTTTGAAATTTTAAAAAGGACTTTGCTCCTTTTTCCGAAAATGGTAGAAAATTTGCGAAAAAAAATTATTGGGGAACACTATTCCTGCCATTCCTATGAATGTCCAATATTCAAAAGTGTGTTTTTTTGACAATAGGCGACATTCTTCCAAATTTCGACTTTTGAAATTTTAAAAAGGACTTTGCTCCTTTTTCCGAAAATGGTAGAAAATTTGCGAAAAAAAATTATTGGGGAACACTATTCCGGCCATTCCTATGAATGTCCAATATTCAAAAGTGTGTTTTTTTGACAATAGGCGACATTCTTCCAAATTTCGACTTTTGAAATTTTAAAAAGGACTTTGCTCCTTTTTCCGAAAATGGTAGAAAATTTGCGAAAAAAAATTATTGGGGAACACTATTCCGGCCATTCCTATGAATGTCCAATATTCAAAAGTGTGTTTTTTTGACAATAGGCGACATTCTTCCAAATTTCGACTTTTGAAATTTTAAAAAGGACTTTGCTCCTTTTTCTGAAAATGGTAGAAAATTTGCGAAAAAAAATTATTGGGGAACACTATTCCGGCCATTCCTATGAATGTCCAATATTCAAAAGTGTGTTTTTTTGACAATAGGCGACATTCTTCCAAATTTCGACTTTTGAAATTTTAAAAAGGACTTTGCTCCTTTTTCCGAAAATGGTAGAAAATTTGCGAAAAAAAATTATTGGGGAACACTATTCCTGCCATTCCTATGAATGTCCAATATTCAAAAGTGTGTTTTTTTGACAATAGGCGACATTCTTCCAAATTTCGACTTTTGAAATTTTAAAAAGGACTTTGCTCCTTTTTCCGAAAATGGTAGAAAATTTGCGAAAAAAAATTATTGGGGAACACTATTCCGGCCATTCCTATGAATGTCCAATATTCAAAAGTGTGTTTTTTTGACAATAGGCGACATTCTTCCAAATTTCGACTTTTGAAATTTTAAAAAGGACTTTGCTCCTTTTTCCGAAAATGGTAGAAAATTTGCGAAAAAAAATTATTGGGGAACACTATTCCGGCCATTCCTATGAATGTCCAATATTCAAAAGTGTGTTTTTTTGACAATAGGCGACATTCTTCCAAATTTCGACTTTTGAAATTTTAAAAAGGACTTTGCTCCTTTTTCCGAAAATGGTAGAAAATTTGCGAAAAAAAATTATTGGGGAACACTATTCCGGCCATTCCTATGAATGTCCAATATTCAAAAGTGTGTTTTTTTGACAATAGGCGACATTCTTCCAAATTTCGACTTTTGAAATTTTAAAAAGGACTTTGCTCCTTTTTCCGAAAATGGTAGAAAATTTGCGAAAAAAAATTATTGGGGAACACTATTCCTGCCATTCCTATGAATGTCCAATATTCAAAAGTGTGTTTTTTTGACAATAGGCGACATTCTTCCAAATTTCGACTTTTGAAATTTTAAAAAGGACTTTGCTCCTTTTTCCGAAAATGGTAGAAAATTTGCGAAAAAAAATTATTGGGGAACACTATTCCGGCCATTCCTATGAATGTCCAATATTCAAAAGTGTGTTTTTTTGACAATAGGCGACATTCTTCCAAATTTCGACTTTTGAAATTTTAAAAAGGACTTTGCTCCTTTTTCCGAAAATGGTAGAAAATTTGGGAAAAAAAATTATTGGGGAACACTATTCCGGCCATTCCTATGAATGTCCAATATTCAAAAGTGTGTTTTTTTGACAATAGGCGACATTCTTCTAAATGTCGGCTTTTGAAATTTTAAAAAGGACTTTGCTCCTTTTTCCGAAAATGGTAGAAAATTTGCGAAAAAAAATTATTGGGGAACACTATTCCGGCCATTCCTATGAATGTCCAATATTCAAAAGTGTGTTTTTTTGACAATAGGCGACATTCTTCCAAATTTCGACTTTTGAAATTTTAAAAAGGACTTTGCTCCTTTTTCCGAAAATGGTAGAAAATTTGGGAAAAAAAATATTGGGGAACACTATTCCGGCCATTCCTATGAATGTCCAATATTCAAAAGTGTGTTTTTTTGACAATAGGCGACATTCTTCCAAATGTCGGCTTTTGAAATTTTAAAAAGGACTTTGCTCCTTTTTCCGAAAATGGTAGAAAATTTGGGAAAAAAAATTATTGGGGAACACTATTCCGGCCATTCCTATGAATGTCCAATATTCAAAAGTGTGTTTTTTTGACAATAGGCGACATTCTTCCAAATGTCGGCTTTTGAAATTTTAAAAAGGACTTTGCTCCTTTTTCCGAAAATGGTAGAAAATTTGGGAAAAAAAATTATTGGGGAACACTATTCCGGCCATTCCTATGAATGTCCAATATTCAAAAGTGTGTTTTTTTGACAATAGGCGACATTCTTCCAAATGTCGGCTTTTGAAATTTTAAAAAGGACTTTGCTCCTTTTTCCGAAAATGGTAGAAAATTTGGGAAAAAAAATTATTGGGGAACACTATTCCGGCCATTCCTATGAATGTCCAATATTCAAAAGTGTGTTTTTTTGACAATAGGCGACATTCTTCCAAATGTCGGCTTTTGAAATTTTAAAAAGGACTTTGCTCCTTTTTCCGAAAATGGTAGAAAATTTGGGAAAAAAAATTATTGGGGAACACTATTCCGGCCATTCCTATGAATGTCCAATATTCAAAAGTGTGTTTTTTTGACAATAGGCGACATTCTTCCAAATGTCGGCTTTTGAAATTTTAAAAAGGACTTTGCTCCTTTTTCCGAAAATGGTAGAAAATTTGGGAAAAAAAATTATTGGGGAACACTATTCCGGCCATTCCTATGAATGTCCAATATTCAAAAGTGTGTTTTTTTGACAATAGGCGACATTCTTCCAAATGTCGGCTTTTGAAATTTTAAAAAGGACTTTGCTCCTTTTTCCGAAAATGGTAGAAAATTTGGGAAAAAAAATTATTGGGGAACACTATTCCGGCCATTCCTATGAATGTCCAATATTCAAAAGTGTGTTTTTTTGACAATAGGCGACATTCTTCCAAATGTCGGCTTTTGAAATTTTAAAAAGGACTTTGCTCCTTTTTCCGAAAATGGTAGAAAATTTGGGAAAAAAAATTATTGGGGAACACTATTCCGGCCATTCCTATGAATGTCCAATATTCAAAAGTGTGTTTTTTTGACAATAGGCGACATTCTTCCAAATGTCGGCTTTTGAAATTTTAAAAAGGACTTTGCTCCTTTTTCCGAAAATGGTAGAAAATTTGGGAAAAAAAATTATTGGGGAACACTATTCCGGCCATTCCTATGAATGTCCAATATTCAAAAGTGTGTTTTTTTGACAATAGGCGACATTCTTCCAAATGTCGGCTTTTGAAATTTTAAAAAGGACTTTGCTCCTTTTTCCGAAAATGGTAGAAAATTTGGGAAAAAAAATTATTGGGGAACACTATTCCGGCCATTCCTATGAATGTCCAATATTCAAAAGTGTGTTTTTTTGACAATAGGCGACATTCTTCCAAATGTCGGCTTTTGAAATTTTAAAAAGGACTTTGCTCCTTTTTCCGAAAATGGTAGAAAATTTGGGAAAAAAAATTATTGGGGAACACTATTCCGGCCATTCCTATGAATGTCCAATATTCAAAAGTGTGTTTTTTTGACAATAGGCGACATTCTTCCAAATGTCGGCTTTTGAAATTTTAAAAAGGACTTTGCTCCTTTTTCCGAAAATGGTAGAAAATTTGGGAAAAAAATTATTGGGGAACACTATTCCGGCCATTCCTATGAATGTCCAATATTCAAAAGTGTGTTTTTTTGACAATAGGCGACATTCTTCCAAATGTCGGCTTTTGAAATTTTAAAAAGGACTTTGCTCCTTTTTCCGAAAATGGTAGAAAATTTGGGAAAAAAAATTATTGGGGAACACTATTCCGGCCATTCCTATGAATGTCCAATATTCAAAAGTGTGTTTTTTTGACAATAGGCGACATTCTTCCAAATGTCGGCTTTTGAAATTTTAAAAAGGACTTTGCTCCTTTTTCCGAAAATGGTAGAAAATTTGGGAAAAAAAAATTATTGGGGAACACTATTCCGGCCATTCCTATGAATGTCCAATATTCAAAAGTGTGTTTTTTTGACAATAGGCGACATTCTTCCAAATGTCGGCTTTTGAAATTTTAAAAAGGACTTTGCTCCTTTTTCCGAAAATGGTAGAAAATTTGGGAAAAAAAATTATTGGGGAACACTATTCCGGCCATTCCTATGAATGTCCAATATTCAAAAGTGTGTTTTTTTGAAAATAGGCGACATTCTTCCAAATTTCGACTTTTGAAATTTTAAAAAGGACTTTGCTCCTTTTTCCGAAAATGGTAGAAAATTTGGGAAAAAAAATTATTGGGGAACACTATTCCGGCCATTCCTATGAATGTCCAATATTCAAAAGTGTGTTTTTTTGACAATAGGCGACATTCTTCCAAATGTCGGCTTTTGAAATTTTAAAAAGGACTTTGCTCCTTTTTCCGAAAATGGTAGAAAATTTGCGAAAAAAAATTATTGGGGAACACTATTCCGGCCATTCCTATGAATGTCCAATATTCAAAAGTGTGTTTTTTTGACAATAGGCGACATTCTTCCAAATGTCGGCTTTTGAAATTTTAAAAAGGACTTTGCTCCTTTTTCCGAAAATGGTAGAAAATTTGCGAAAAAAAATTATTGGGGAACACTACTCCGGCCATTCCTATGAATGTCCAATATTCAAAAGTGTGTTTTTTTGACAATAGGCGACATTCTTCCAAATTTCGACTTTTGAAATTTTAAAAAGGACTTTGCTCCTTTTTCCGAAAATGGTAGAAAATTTGCGAAAAAAAATTATTCGGGAACACTATTCCGGCCATTCCTATGCATGTCCAATATTCAAAAGTGTGTTTTTTTGACAATAGGCGACATTCTTCCAAATTTCGACTTTTGAAATTTTAAAAAGGACTTTGCTCCTTTTTCCGAAAATGGTAGAAAATTTGCGAAAAAAATTATTGGGGAACACTATTCCGGCCATTTCTATGAATGTCCAATATTTAAAAGTATTAACAGTGTGTTTTTTTGAAAATTGGCGACATTTTTCCAAATTTCAACTTTTGAAATTTTAAAAAGGACTTTGCTCCTTTTTCCGAAAATGGTAGAAAATTTGCGAAAAAAAATTATTGGGGAACACTATTCCGGCCATTCCTATGAATGTCCAATATTCAAAAGTGTGTTTTTTTGAAAATAGGCGACATTCTTCCAAATTTCGAATTTTGAAATTTTAAAAAGGACTTTGCTCCTTTTTCCGAAAATGGTAGAAAATTTGGGAAAAAAAATTATTGGGGAACACTATTCCGGCCATTCCTATGAATGTCCAATATTCAAAAGTGTGTTTTTTTGACAATAGGCGACATTCTTCCAAATGTCGGCTTTTGAAATTTTAAAAAGGACTTTGCTCCTTTTTCCGAAAATGGTAGAAAATTTGCGAAAAAAAATTATTGGGGAACACTATTCCGGCCATTCCTATGAATGTCCAATATTCAAAAGTGTGTTTTTTTGACAATAGGCGACATTCTTCCAAATTTCGACTTTTGAAATTTTAAAAAGGACTTTGCTCCTTTTTCCGAAAATGGTAGAAAATTTGCGAAAAAAAATTATTGCGGAACACTATTCCTGCCATTCCTATGAATGTCCAATATTCAAAAGTGTGTTTTTTTTGACAATAGGCGACATTCTTCCAAATTTCGAGTTTTGAAATTTTAAAAAGGACTTTGCTCCTTTTTCCGAAAATGGTAGAAAATTTGCGAAAAAAAATTATTGGGGAACTCTATTCCTGCCATTCCTATGAATGTCCAATATTCAAAAGTGTGTTTTTTTGACAATAGGCGACATTCTTCCAAATTTCGACTTTTGAAATTTTAAAAAGGACTTTGCTCCTTTTTTCCGAAAATGGTAGAAAATTTGCGAACAAAAATTATTGGGGAACTCTATTCCTGCCATTCCTATGAATGTCCAATATTCAAAAGTGTGTTTTTTTTTGACAATAGGCGACATTCTTCCAAATTTCGACTTTTGAAATTTTAAAAAGGACTTTGCTCCTTTTTCCGAAAATGGTAGAAAATTTGCGAAAAAAAATTATTGGGGAACACTATTCCGGCCATTCCTATGAATGTCCAATATTCAAAAGTGTGTTTTTTTGACAATAGGCGACATTCTTCCAAATTTCGACTTTTGAAATTTTAAAAAGGACTTTGCTCCTTTTTCCGAAAATGGTAGAAAATTTGGGAAAAAAAATTATTGGGGAACACTATTCCGGCCATTCCTATGAATGTCCAATATTCAAAAGTGTGTTTTTTTGACAATAGGCGACATTCTTCCAAATTTCGACTTTTGAAATTTTAAAAAGGACTTTGCTCCTTTTTCCGAAAATGGTAGAAAATTTGCGAAAAAAAATTATTGGGGAACACTATTCCGGCCATTCCTATGAATGTCCAATATTCAAAAGTGTGTTTTTTGACAATAGGCGACATTCTTCCAAATTTCGACTTTTGAAATTTTAAAAAGGACTTTGCTCCTTTTTCCGAAAATGGTAGAAAATTTGCGAAAAAAAATTATTGCGGAACACTATTCCTGCCATTCCTATGAATGTCCAATATTCAAAAGTGTGTTTTTTTTGACAATAGGCGACATTCTTCCAAATTTCGACTTTTGAAATTTTAAAAAGGACTTTGCTCCTTTTTCCGAAAATGGTAGAAAATTTGCGAAAAAAAATTATTGGGGAACTCTATTCCTGCCATTCCTATGAATGTCCAATATTCAAAAGTGTGTTTTTTTGACAATAGGCGACATTCTTCCAAATTTCGACTTTTGAAATTTTAAAAAGGACTTTGCTCCTTTTTTCCGAAAATGGTAGAAAATTTGCGAACAAAAATTATTGGGGAACTCTATTCCTGCCATTCCTATGAATGTCCAATATTCAAAAGTGTGTTTTTTTTTGACAATAGGCGACATTCTTCCAAATTTCGACTTTTGAAATTTTAAAAAGGACTTTGCTCCTTTTTCCGAAAATGGTAGAAAATTTGCGAAAAAAATTATTGGGGAACTCTATTCCTGCCATTCCTATGAATGTCCAATATTCAAAAGTGTGTTTTTTTGACAATAGGCGACATTCTTCCAAATTTCGACTTTTGAAATTTTAAAAAGGACTTTGCTCCTTTTTCCGAAAATGGTAGAAAATTTGCGAAAAAAAATTGTTGGGGAACACTATTCCTGCCATTCCTATGAATGTCCAATATTCAAAAGTGTGTTTTTTTGACAATAGGCGACATTCTTCCAAATTTCGACTTTTGAAACTTTAAAAAGGACTTTGCTCAAAAGTGTGTTTTTTGACAATAGGCGACATTCTTCCAAATTTCGACTTTTGAAATTTTAAAAAGGACTTTGCTCCTTTTTCCGAAAATGGTAGAAAATTTGCGAAAAAAAATTATTGGGGAACACTATTCCGGCCATTCCTATGAATGTCCAATATTCAAAAGTTTGTTTTTTTGACAATAGGCGACATTCTTCCAAATTTCGACTTTTGAAATTTTAAAAAGGACTTTGCTCCTTTTTCCGAAAATGGTAGAAAATTTGCGAAAAAAAATTATTGGGGAACTCTATTCCTGCCATTCCTATGAATGTCCAATATTCAAAAGTGTGTTTTTTTGACAATAGGCGACATTCTTCCAAATTTCGACTTTTGAAATTTTAAAAAGGACTTTGCTCCTTTTTCCGAAAATGGTAGAAAATTTGCGAAAAAAAATTATTGGGGAACACTATTCCTGCCATTCCTATGAATGTCCAATATTCAAAAGTGTGTTTTTTTGACAATAGGCGACATTCTTCCAAATTTCGACTTTTGAAATTTTAAAAAGGACTTTGCTCCTTTTTCCGAAAATGGTAGAAAATTTGGGAAAAAAAATTATTGGGGAACTCTATTCCTGCCATTCCTATGAATGTCCAATATTCAAAAGTGTGTTTTTTTGACAATAGGCGACATTCTTCCAAATTTCGACTTTTGAAATTTTAAAAAGGACTTTGCTCCTTTTTCCGAAAATGGTAGAAAATTTGCGAAAAAAAAATTATTGGGGAACACTATTCCTGCCATTCCTATGAATGTCCAATATTCAAAAGTGTGTTTTTTTGACAATAGGCGACATTCTTCCAAATTTCGACTTTTGAAATTTTAAAAAGGACTTTGCTCCTTTTTCCGAAAATGGTAGAAAATTTGCGAAAACAAATTACTGGGGAACACTATTCCGGCCATTCCTATGAATGTCCAATATTCAAAAGTGTGTTTTTTTGACAATAGGCGACATTCTTCCAAATTTCGACTTTTGAAATTTTAAAAAGGACTTTGCTCCTTTTTCCGAAAATGGTAGAAAATTTGCGAAAAAACATTATTGGGGAACACTATTCCTGCCATTCCTATGAATGTCCAATATTCAAAAGTGTGTCTTTTTGACAATAGGCGACATTCTTCCAAATTTCGACTTTTGAAATTTTAAAAAGGACTTTGCTCCTTTTTCCGAAAATGGTAGAAAATTTGCGAAAAAAAATTATTGGGGAACACTATTCCGACCATTCCTATGAATGTCCAATATTCAAAAGTGTGTTTTTTTGACAATATGCGACATTCTTCCAAATTTCGACTTTTGAAACTTTAAAAAGGACTTTGCTCCTTTTTCCGAAAATTGTAGGAGATAAGCGAAAAAACATTATTGGGGAACACTATTCCTGCCATTCCTATGAATGTCCAATATACAAAAGTGTGTTTTTTTGACAATAGGCGACATTCTTCCAAATTTCGACTTTTGTAACTTTAAAAAGGACTTTGCTCCTTTTTCCGAAAACTGTAGGAGATAAGCGAAAAAACATTATTGGGGAACACTATTCCTGCCATTCCTATGAATGTCCAATATTCAAAAGTGTGTTTTTTTGACAATAGGCGACATTCTTGCAAATTTCGACTTTTGAAACTTTAAAAAGGACTTTGCTCCTTTTTCCGAAAATTGTAGATATAAGCGAAAAAACATTATTGGGGAACACTATTCCGGCCATTCCTATGAATGTCCAATATTCAAAAGTGTGTTTTTTTGACAATAGGCGACATTCTTCCAAATTTCGACTTTTGAAACTTTAAAAAGGACTTTGCTCCTTTTTCCGAAAATTGTAGGAGATAAGCGAAAAAACATTATTGGGGAACACTATTCCGGCCATTCCTATGAATGTCCAATATTCAAAAGTGTGTTTTTTTGACAATAGGCGACATTCTTCCAAATTTCGACTTTTGAAACTTTAAAAAGGACTTTGCTCCTTTTTCCGAAAATTGTAGGAGATAAGCGAAAAAACATTATTGGGGAACACTATTCCGGCCATTCCTATGAATGTCCAATATTCAAAAGTGTGTTTTTTTGACAATAGGCGACATTCTTCCAAATTTCGACTTTTGAAATTTTAAAAAGGACTTTGCTCCTTTTTCCGAAAATGGTAGAAAATTTGCGAAAAAAAATTATTGGGGAACACTATTCCGACCATTCCTATGAATGTCCAATATTCAAAAGTGTGTTTTTTTGACAATATGCGACATTCTTCCAAATTTCGACTTTTGAAACTTTAAAAAGGACTTTGCTCCTTTTTCCGAAAATTGTAGGAGATAAGCGAAAAAACATTATTGGGGAACACTATTCCTGCCATTCCTATGAATGTCCAATATACAAAAGTGTGTTTTTTTGACAATAGGCGACATTCTTCCAAATTTCGACTTTTGTAACTTTAAAAAGGACTTTGCTCCTTTTTCCGAAAACTGTAGGAGATAAGCGAAAAAACATTATTGGGGAACACTATTCCTGCCATTCCTATGAATGTCCAATATTCAAAAGTGTGTTTTTTTGACAATAGGCGACATTCTTGCAAATTTCGACTTTTGAAACTTTAAAAAGGACTTTGCTCCTTTTTCCGAAAATTGTAGATATAAGCGAAAAAACATTATTGGGGAACACTATTCCGGCCATTCCTATGAATGTCCAATATTCAAAAGTGTGTTTTTTTGACAATAGGCGACATTCTTCCAAATTTCGACTTTTGAAACTTTAAAAAGGACTTTGCTCCTTTTTCCGAAAATTGTAGGAGATAAGCGAAAAAACATTATTGGGGAACACTATTCCGGCCATTCCTATGAATGTCCAATATTCAAAAGTGTGTTTTTTTGACAATAGGCGACATTCTTCCAAATTTCGACTTTTGAAACTTTAAAAAGGACTTTGCTCCTTTTTCCGAAAATTGTAGATATAAGCGAAAAAACATTATTGGGGAACACTATTCCGGCCATTCCTATGAATGTCCAATATTCAAAAGTGTGTTTTTTTGACAATAGGCGACATTCTTCCAAATTTCGACTTTTGAAATTTTAAAAAGGACTTTGCTCCTTTTTCCGAAAATTGTAGATATAAGCGAAAAAACATTATTGGGGAACACTATTCCGGCCATTCCTATGAATGTCCAATATTCAAAAGTGTGTTTTTTTGACAATAGGCGACATTCTTCCAAATTTCGACTTTTGAAACTTTAAAAAGGACTTTGCTCCTTTTTCCGAAAATTGTAGGAGATAAGCGAAAAAACATTATTGGGGAACACTATTCCTGCCATTCCTATGAATGTCCAATATTCAAAAGTGTGTTTTTTTGACAATATGCGACATTCTTCCAAATTTCGACTTTTGAAACTTTAAAAAGGACTTTGCTCCTTTTTCCGAAAATTGTAGGAGATAAGCGAAAAAACATTATTGGGGAACACTATTCCGGCCATTCCTATGAATGTCCAATATTCAAAAGTGTGTTTTTTTGACAATAGGCGACATTCTTCCAAATTTCGACTTTTGAAATTTTAAAAAGGACTTTGCTCCTTTTTCCGAAAATTGTAGATATAAGCGAAAAAACATTATTGGGGAACACTATTCCGGCCATTCCTATGAATGTCCAATATTCAAAAGTGTGTTTTTTTGACAATATGCGACATTCTTCCAAATTTCGACTTTTGAAACTTTAAAAAGGATTTTGCTCCTTTTTCCGAAAATTGTAGGAGATAAGCGAAAAAACATTATTGGGGAACACTATTCCTGCCATTCCTATGAATGTCCAATATTCAAAAGTGTGTTTTTTTGACAATATGCGACATTCTTCCAAATTTCGACTTTTGAAACTTTAAAAAGGACTTTGCTCCTTTTTCCGAAAATTGTAGATATAAGCGAAAAAACATTATTGGGGAACACTATTCCGGCCATTCCTATGAATGTCCAATATTCAAAAGTGTGTTTTTTTGACAATAGGCGACATTCTTCCAAATTTCGACTTTTGAAACTTTAAAAAGGACTTTGCTCCTTTTTCCGAAAATTGTAGGAGATAAGCGAAAAAACATTATTGGGGAACACTATTCCGGCCATTCCTATGAATGTCCAATATTCAAAAGTGTGTTTTTTTGACAATAGGCGACATTCTTCCAAATTTCGACTTTTGAAACTTTAAAAAGGACTGCTCCTTTTTCCGAAAATTGTAGGAGATAAGCGAAAAAACATTATTGGGGAACACTATTCCGGCCATTCCTATGAATGTCCAATATTCAAAAGTGTGTTTTTTTGACAATAGGCGACATTCTTCCAAATTTCGACTTTTGAAATTTTAAAAAGGACTTTGCTCCTTTTTCCGAAAATGGTAGAAAATTTGCGAAAAAAATTATTGGGGAACACTATTCCGACCATTCCTATGAATGTCCAATATTCAAAAGTGTGTTTTTTTGACAATATGCGACATTCTTCCAAATTTCGACTTTTGAAACTTTAAAAAGGACTTTGCTCCTTTTTCCGAAAATTGTAGGAGATAAGCGAAAAAACATTATTGGGGAACACTATTCCTGCCATTCCTATGAATGTCCAATATTCAAAAGTGTGTTTTTTTGACAATAGGCGACATTCTTCCAAATTTCGACTTTTGAAATTTTAAAAAGGACTTTGCTCCTTTTTCCGAAAATTGTAGATATAAGCGAAAAAACATTATTGGGGAACACTATTCCGGCCATTCCTATGAATGTCCAATATTCAAAAGTGTGTTTTTTTGACAATAGGCGACATTCTTCCAAATTTCGACTTTTGAAACTTTAAAAAGGACTTTGCTCCTTTTTCCGAAAATTGTAGATATAAGCGAAAAAACATTATTGGGGAACACTATTCCGGCCATTCCTATGAATGTCCAATATTCAAAAGTGTGTTTTTTTGACAATAGGCGACATTCTTCCAAATTTCGACTTTTGAAACTTTAAAAAGGACTTTGCTCCTTTTTCCGAAAATTGTAGATATAAGCGAAAAAACATTATTGGGGAACACTATTCCGGCCATTCCTATGAATGTCCAATATTCAAAAGTGTGTTTTTTTGACAATAGGCGACATTCTTCCAAATTTCGACTTTTGAAACTTTAAAAAGGACTTTGCTCCTTTTTCCGAAAATTGTAGATATAAGCGAAAAAACATTATTGGGGAACACTACTCCGGCCATTCCTATGAATGTCCAATATTCAAAAGTGTGTTTTTTTGACAATAGGCGACATTCTTCCAAATTTCGACTTTTGAAACTTTAAAAAGGACTTTGCTCCTTTTTCCGAAAATTGTAGATATAAGCGAAAAAACATTATTGGGGAACACTATTCCGGCCATTTCTATGAATGTCCAATATTCAAAAGTGTGTTTTTTTGACAATAGGCGACATTCTTCCAAATTTCGACTTTTGAAACTTTAAAAAGGACTTTGCTCCTTTTTCCGAAAATTGTAGATATAAGCGAAAAAACATTATTGGGGAACACTATTCCGGCCATTCCTATGAATGTCCAATATTCAAAAGTGTGTTTTTTTGACAATATGCGACATTCTTCCAAATTTCGACTTTTGAAACTTTAAAAAGGACTTTGCTCCTTTTTCCGAAAATTGTAGATATAAGCGAAAAAACATTATTGGGGAACACTATTCCGGCCATTCCTATGAATGTCCAATATTCAAAAGTGTGTTTTTTTGACAATAGGCGACATTCTTCCAAATTTCGACTTTTGAAATTTTAAAAAGGACTTTGCTCCTTTTTCCGAAAATTGTAGATATAAGCGAAAAAACATTATTGGGGAACACTATTCCGGCCATTCCTATGAATGTCCAATATTCAAAAGTGTGTTTTTTTGACAATAGGCGACATTCTTCCAAATTTCGACTTTTGAAATTTTAAAAAGGACTTTGCTCCTTTTTCCGAAAATTGTAGGAGATAAGCGAAAAAACATTATTGGGGAACACTATTCCGGCCATTCCTATGAATGTCCAATATTCAAAAGTGTGTTTTTTTGACAATAGGCGACATTCTTCCAAATTTCGACTTTTGAAACTTTAAAAAGGACTTTGCTCCTTTTTCCGAAAATTGTAGGAGATAAGCGAAAAAACATTATTGGGGAACACTATTCCGGCCATTCCTATGAATGTCCAATATTCAAAAGTGTGTTTTTTTGACAATAGGCGACATTCTTCCAAATTTCGACTTTTGAAATTTTAAAAAGGACTTTGCTCCTTTTTCCGAAAATGGTAGAAAATTTGCGAAAAAAAATTATTGGGGAACACTATTCCGACCATTCCTATGAATGTCCAATATTCAAAAGTGTGTTTTTTTGACAATATGCGACATTCTTCCAAATTTCGACTTTTGAAACTTTAAAAAGGACTTTGCTCCTTCTTCCGAAAATTGTAGGAGATAAGCGAAAAAACATTATTGGGGAACACTATTCCGGCCATTCCTATGAATGTCCAATATTCAAAAGTGTGTTTTTTTGACAATAGGCGACATTCTTCCAAATTTCGACTTTTGAAACTTTAAAAAGGACTTTGCTCCTTTTTCCGAAAATTGTAGATATAAGCGAAAAAACATTATTGGGGAACACTATTCCGGCCATTCCTATGAATGTCCAATATTCAAAAGTGTGTTTTTTTGACAATAGGCGACATTCTTCCAAATTTCGACTTTTGAAACTTTAAAAAGGACTTTGCTCCTTTTTCCGAAAATTGTAGATATAAGCGAAAAAACATTATTGGGGAACACTATTCCGGCCATTCCTATGAATGTCCAATATTCAAAAGTGTGTTTTTTTGACAATAGGCGACATTCTTCCAAATTTCGACTTTTGAAACTTTAAAAAGGACTTTGCTCCTTTTTCCGAAAATTGTAGGAGATAAGCGAAAAAACATTATTGGGGAACACTATTCCTGCCATTCCTATGAATGTCCAATATACAAAAGTGTGTTTTTTTGACAATAGGCGACATTCTTCCAAATTTCGACTTTTGAAATTTTAAAAAGGACTTTGCTCCTTTTTCCGAAAATGGTAGGAGATAAGCGAAAAAACATTATTGGGGAACACTATTCCTGCCATTCCTATGAATGTCCAATATTCAAAAGTGTGTTTTTTTGACAATAGGCGACATTCTTCCAAATTTCGACTTTTGAAATTTTAAAAAGGACTTTGCTCCTTTTTCCGAAAATGGTAGAAAATTTGCGAAAAAAAATTATTGGGGAACACTATTCCTGCCATTCCTATGAATGTCCAATATTCAAAAGTGTGTTTTTTTGACAATAGGCGACATTCTTCCAAATTTCGACTTTTGAAATTTTAAAAAGGACTTTGCTCCTTTTTCCGAAAATGGTAGAAAATTTGCGAAAAAATTGAAAATTTGCGAAAAAATTATTGGGGAACACTATTCCTGCCATTCCTATGAATGTCCAATATTCAAAAGTGTGTTTTTTTGACAATAGGCGACATTCTTCCAAATTTCGACTTTTGAAATTTTAAAAAGGACTTTGCTCCTTTTTCCGAAAATGGTAGAAAATTTGCGAAAAAAAATTATTGGGGAACACTATTCCGGCCATTCCTATGAATGTCCAATATTCAAAAGTGTGTTTTTTTGACAATAGGCGACATTCTTCCAAATTTCGACTTTTGAAATTTTAAAAAGGACTTTGCTCCTTTTTCCGAAAATGGTAGAAAATTTGGGAAAAAAAATTATTGGGGAACACTATTCCGGCCATTCCTATGAATGTCCAATATTCAAAAGTGTGTTTTTTTGACAATAGGCGACATTCTTCCAAATTTCGACTTTTGAAATTTTAAAAAGGACTTTGCTCCTTTTTCCGAAAATGGTAGAAAATTTGCGAAAAAAAATTATTGGGGAACACTATTCCGGCCATTCCTATGAATGTCCAATATTCAAAAGTGTGTTTTTTGACAATAGGCGACATTCTTCCAAATTTCGACTTTTGAAATTTTAAAAAGGACTTTGCTCCTTTTTCCGAAAATGGTAGAAAATTTGCGAAAAAAAATTATTGCGGAACACTATTCCTGCCATTCCTATGAATGTCCAATATTCAAAAGTGTGTTTTTTTTGACAATAGGCGACATTCTTCCAAATTTCGACTTTTGAAATTTTAAAAAGGACTTTGCTCCTTTTTCCGAAAATGGTAGAAAATTTGCGAAAACAAATTATTGGGGAACTCTATTCCTGCCATTCCTATGAATGTCCAATATTCAAAAGTGTGTTTTTTTGACAATAGGCGACATTCTTCCAAATTTCGACTTTTGAAATTTTAAAAAGGACTTTGCTCCTTTTTTCCGAAAATGGTAGAAAATTTGCGAACAAAAATTATTGGGGAACTCTATTCCTGCCATTCCTATGAATGTCCAATATTCAAAAGTGTGTTTTTTTTTGACAATAGGCGACATTCTTCCAAATTTCGACTTTTGAAATTTTAAAAAGGACTTTGCTCCTTTTTCCGAAAATGGTAGAAAATTTGCGAAAAAAAATTATTGGGGAAAAAGTGTGTTTTTGTGACAATAGGCGACATTCTTCCAAATTTCGACTTTTGATATTTTAAAAATGACTGTGCTCCTTTTTCCGAAAATGGTAGAAAATTTGCGAAAAAAAATTATTGGGGAACTCTATTCCTGCCATTCCTATGAATGTCCAATATTCAAAAGTGTGTTTTTGTGACAATAGGCGACATTCTTCCAAATTTCGACTTTTGAAATTTTAAAAAGGACTTTGCTCCTTTTTCCGAAAATGGTAGAAAATTTGCGAAAAAAATTATTGGGGAACTCTATTCCTGCCATTCCTATGAATGTCCAATATTCAAAAGTGTGTTTTTTTTGACAATAGGCGACATTCTTCCAAATTTCGACTTTTGAAATTTTAAAAAGGACTTTGCTCCTTTTTCCGAAAATGGTAGAAAATTTGCGAAAAAAAATTATTGGGGAACTCTATTCCTGCCATTCCTATGAATGTCCAATATTCAAAAGTGTGTTTTTTTGACAATAGGCGACATTCTTCCAAATTTCGACTTTTGAAATTTTAAAAAGGACTTTGCTCCTTTTTCCGAAAAGGGTAGAAAATTTGCGAAAAAAAATTATTGGGGAACACTATTCCTGCCATTCCTATGAATGTCCAATATTCAAAAGTGTGTTTTTTTGACAATAGGCGACATTCTTCCAAATTTCGACTTTTGAAACTTTAAAAAGGACTTTGCTCAAAAGTGTGTTTTTTGACAATAGGCGACATTCTTCCAAATTTCGACTTTTGAAATTTTAAAAAGGACTTTGCTCCTTTTTCCGAAAATGGTAGAAAATTTGCGAAAAAAAATTATTGGGGAACACTATTCCGGCCATTCCTATGAATGTCCAATATTCAAAAGTGTGTTTTTTTGACAATAGGCGACATTCTTCCAAATTTCGACTTTTGAAATTTTAAAAAGGACTTTGCTCCTTTTTCCGAAAATGGTAGAAAATTTGCGAAAAAAAATTATTGGGGAACTCTATTCCTGCCATTCCTATGAATGTCCAATATTCAAAAGTGTGTTTTTTTGACAATAGGCGACATTCTTCCAAATTTCGACTTTTGAAATTTTAAAAAGGACTTTGCTCCTTTTTCCGAAAATGGTAGAAAATTTGCGAAAAAAAATTATTGGGGAACACTATTCCGGCCATTCCTATGAATGTCCAATATTCAAAAGTGTGTTTTTTTGACAATAGGCGACATTCTTCCAAATTTCGACTTTTGAAATTTTAAAAAGGACTTTGCTCCTTTTTCCGAAAATGGTAGAAAATTTGCGAAAAAAAATTATTGGGGAACTCTATTCCTGCCATTCCTATGAATGTCCAATATTCAAAAGTGTGTTTTTTTGACAATAGGCGACATTCTTCCAAATTTCGACTTTTGAAATTTTAAAAAGGACTTTGCTCCTTTTTCCGAAAATGGTAGAAAATTTGCGAAAAAAAAATTATTGGGGAACACTATTCCTGCCATTCCTATGAATGTCCAATATTCAAAAGTGTGTTTTTTTGACAATAGGCGACATTCTTCCAAATTTCGACTTTTGAAATTTTAAAAAGGACTTTGCTCCTTTTTCCGAAAATGGTAGAAAATATGCGAAAAAACATTATTGGGGAACACTATTCCTGCCATTCCTATGAATGTCCAATATTCAAAAGTGTGTCTTTTTGACAATAGGCGACATTCTTCCAAATTTCGACTTTTGAAACTTTAAAAAGGACTTTGCTCCTTTTTCCGAAAATTGTAGGAGATAAGCGAAAAAACATTATTGGGGAACACTATTCCTGCCATTCCTATGAATGTCCAATATTCAAAAGTGTGTTTTTTGACAATAGGCGACATTCTTCCAACTTTCGACTTTTGAAACTTTAAAAATGACTTTGCTCCTTTTTCCGAAAATTGTAGGAGATAAGCGAAAAAACATTATTGGGGAACACTATTCCTGCCATTCCTATGAATGTCCAATATACAAAAGTGTGTTTTTTTGACAATAGGCGACATTCTTCCAAATTTCGACTTTTGTAACTTTAAAAAGGACTTTGCTCCTTTTTCCGAAAACTGTAGGAGATAAGCGAAAAAACATTATTGGGGAACACTATTCCTGCCATTCCTATGAATGTCCAATATTCAAAAGTGTGTTTTTTTGACAATAGGCGACATTCTTGCAAATTTCGACTTTTGAAACTTTAAAAAGGACTTTGCTCCTTTTTCCGAAAATTGTAGGAGATAAGCGAAAAAACATTATTGGGGAACACTATTCCGGCCATTCCTATGAATGTCCAATATTCAAAAGTGTGTTTTTTTGACAATAGGCGACATTCTTCCAAATTTCGACTTTTGAAACTTTAAAAAGGACTTTGCTCCTTTTTCCGAAAATTGTAGGAGATAAGCGAAAAAAACATTATTGGGGAACACTATTCCGGCCATTCCTATGAATGTCCAATATTCAAAAGTGTGTTTTTTTTGACAATAGGCGACATTCTTCCAAATTTCGACTTTTGAAACTTTAAAAAGGACTTTGCTCCTTTTTCCGAAAATGGTAGAAAATTTGCGAAAAAAAATTATTGGGGAACTCTATTCCTGCCATTCCTATGAATGTCCAATATTCAAAAGTGTGTTTTTTTGACAATAGGCGACATTCTTCCAAATTTCGACTTTTGAAACTTTAAAAAGGACTTTGCTCCTTTTTCCGAAAATTGTAGGAGATAAGCGAAAAAACATTATTGGGGAACACTATTCCGGCCATTCCTATGAATGTCCAATATTCAAAAGTGTGTTTTTTTGACAATAGGCGACATTCTTCCAAATTTCGACTTTTGAAATTTTAAAAAGGACTTTGCTCCTTTTTCCGAAAATTGTAGGAGATAAGCGAAAAAACATTATTGGGGAACACTATTCCGGCCATTCCTATGAATGTCCAATATTCAAAAGTGTGTTTTTTTGACAATAGGCGACATTCTTCCAAATTTCGACTTTTGAAACTTTAAAAAGGACTTTGCTCCTTTTTCCGAAAATTGTAGGAGATAAGCGAAAAAACATTATTGGGGAACACTATTCCGGCCATTCCTATGAATGTCCAATATTCAAAAGTGTGTTTTTTTGACAATAGGCGACATTCTTCCAAATTTCGACTTTTGAAACTTTAAAAAGGACTTTGCTCCTTTTTCCGAAAATTGTAGGAGATAAGCGAAAAAACATTATTGGGGAACACTATTCCGGCCATTCCTATGAATGTCCAATATTCAAAAGTGTGTTTTTTTGACAATAGGCGACATTCTTCCAAATTTCGACTTTTGAAACTTTAAAAAGGACTTTGCTCCTTTTTCCGAAAATTGTAGGAGATAAGCGAAAAAACATTATTGGGGAACACTATTCCGGCCATTCCTATGAATGTCCAATATTCAAAAGTGTGTTTTTTTGACAATAGGCGACATTCTTCCAAATTTCGACTTTTGAAACTTTAAAAAGGACTTTGCTCCTTTTTCCGAAAATTGTAGGAGATAAGCGAAAAAACATTATTGGGGAACACTATTCCGGCCATTCCTGAATGTCCAATATTCAAAAGTGTGTTTTTTTGACAATAGGCGACATTCTTCCAAATTTCGACTTTTGAAATTTTAAAAAGGACTTTGCTCCTTTTTCCGAAAACTTTGCTCCTTTTTCCGAAAATTGTAGGAGATAAGCGAAAAAACATTATTGGGGAACACTATTCCGGCCATTCCTATGAATGTCCAATATTCAAAAGTGTGTTTTTTTGACAATAGGCGACATTCTTCCAAATTTCGACTTTTGAAACTTTAAAAAGGACTTTGCTCCTTTTTCCGAAAATTGTAGGAGATAAGCGAAAAAACATTATGGGGGAACACTATTCCGGCCATTCCTATGAATGTCCAATATTCAAAAGTGTGTTTTTTTTGACAATAGGCGACATTCTTCCAAATTTCGACTTTTGAAACTTTAAAAAGGACTTTGCTCCTTTTTCCGAAAATTGTAGGAGATAAGCGAAAAAACATTATGGGGGAACTCTATTCCTGCCATTCCTATGAATGTCCAATATTCAAAAGTGTGTTTTTTTGACAATAGGTGACATTCTTCCAAATTTCGACTTTTGAAACTTTAAAAAGGACTTTGCTCCTTTTTCCGAAAATTGTAGGAGATAAGCGAAAAAACATTATGGGGGAACACTATTCCGGCCATTCCTATGAATGTCCAATATTCAAAAGTGTGTTTTTTTGACAATAGGCGACATTCTTCCAAATTTCGACTTTTGAAACTTTAAAAAGGACTTTGCTCCTTTTTCCGAAAATTGTAGGAGATAAGCGAAAAAACATTATGGGGGAACACTATTCCGGCCATTCCTATGAATGTCCAATATTCAAAAGTGTGTTTTTTTGACAATAGGCGACATTCTTCCAAATTTCGACTTTTGAAACTTTAAAAAGGACTTTGCTCCTTTTTCCGAAAATTGTAGGAGATAAGCGAAAAAACATTATGGGGGAACACTATTCCGGCCATTCCTATGAATGTCCAATATTCAAAAGTGTGTTTTTTTGACAATAGGCGACATTCTTCCAAATTTCGACTTTTGAAACTTTAAAAAGGACTTTGCTCCTTTTTCCGAAAATTGTAGGAGATAAGCGAAAAAACATTATGGGGGAACACTATTCCGGCCATTCCTATGAATGTCCAATATTCAAAAGTGTGTTTTTTTGACAATAGGCGACATTCTTCCAAATTTCGACTTTTGAAACTTTAAAAAGGACTTTGCTCCTTTTTCCGAAAATTGTAGGAGATAAGCGAAAAAACATTATGGGGGAACACTATTCCGGCCATTCCTATGAATGTCCAATATTCAAAAGTGTGTTTTTTTGACAATAGGCGACATTCTTCCAAATTTCGACTTTTGAAACTTTAAAAAGGACTTTGCTCCTTTTTCCGAAAATTGTAGGAGATAAGCGAAAAAACATTATGGGGGAACACTATTCCGGCCATTCCTATGAATGTCCAATATTCAAAAGTGTGTTTTTTTGACAATAGGCGACATTCTTCCAAATTTCGACTTTTGAAACTTTAAAAAGGACTTTGCTCCTTTTTCCGAAAATTGTAGGAGATAAGCGAAAAAACATTATTGGGGAACACTATTCCGGCCATTCCTATGAATGTCCAATATTCAAAAGTGTGTTTTTTTGACAATAGGCGACATTCTTCCAAATTTCGACTTTTGAAACTTTAAAAAGGACTTTGCTCCTTTTTCCGAAAATGGTAGAAAATTTGCGGAAAAAAATTATTGGGGAACTCTATTCCTGCCATTCCTATGAATGTCCAATATTCAAAAGTGGTTTTTTTTGACAATAGGCGACATTCTTCCAAATTTCGACTTTTGAAATTTTAAAAAGGACTTTGCTCCTTTTTCCGAAAATGGTAGAAAATTTGCGAAAAAAAATTATTGGGGAACTCTATTCCTGCCATTCCTATGAATGTCCAATATTCAAAAGTGTGTTTTTTTGACAATAGGCGACATTCTTCCAAATTTCGACTTTTGAAACTTTAAAAAGGACTTTGCTCCTTTTTCCGAAAATTGTAGGAGATAAGCGAAAAAACATTATTGGGGAACACTATTCCGGCCATTCCTATGAATGTCCAATATTCAAAAGTGTGTTTTTTTGACAATAGGCGACATTCTTCCAAATTTCGACTTTTGAAATTTTAAAAAGGACTTTGCTCCTTTTTCCGAAAATGGTAGAAAATTTGCGAAAAAAAATTATTGGGGAACTCTATTCCTGCCATTCCTATGAATGTCCAATATTCAAAAGTGTGTTTTTTTGACAATAGGCGACATTCTTCCAAATTTCGACTTTTGAAACTTTAAAAAGGACTTTGCTCCTTTTTCCGAAAATTGTAGGAGATAAGCGAAAAAACATTATTGGGGAACACTATTCCGGCCATTCCTATGAATGTCCAATATTCAAAAGTGTGTTTTTTTGACAATAGGCGACATTCTTCCAAATTTCGACTTTTGAAACTTTAAAAAGGACTTTGCTCCTTTTTCCGAAAATTGTAGGAGATAAGCGAAAAAACATTATTGGGGAACACTATTCCGGCCATTCCTATGAATGTCCAATATTCAAAAGTGTGTTTTTTTGACAATAGGCGACATTCTTCCAAATTTCGACTTTTGAAACTTTAAAAAGGACTTTGCTCCTTTTTCCGAAAATTGTAGGAGATAAGCGAAAAAACATTATTGGGGAACACTATTCCGGCCATTCCTATGAATGTCCAATATTCAAAAGTGTGTTTTTTTGACAATAGGCGACATTCTTCCAAATTTCGACTTTTGAAACTTTAAAAAGGACTTTGCTCCTTTTTCCGAAAATTGTAGGAGATAAGCGAAAAAACACTATTGGGGAACACTATTCCGGCCATTCCTGAATGTCCAATATTCAAAAGTGTGTTTTTTTGACAATAGGCGACATTCTTCCAAATTTCGACTTTTGAAATTTTAAAAAGGACTTTGCTCCTTTTTCCGAAAACTTTGCTCCTTTTTCCGAAAATTGTAGGAGATAAGCGAAAAAACATTATTGGGGAACACTATTCCGGCCATTCCTATGAATGTCCAATATTCAAAAGTGTGTTTTTTTGACAATAGGCGACATTCTTCCAAATTTCGACTTTTGAAACTTTAAAAAGGACTTTGCTCCTTTTTCCGAAAACTTTGCTCCTTTTTCCGAAAATTGTAGGAGATAAGCGAAAAAACATTATTGGGGAACACTATTCCGGCCATTCCTGAATGTCCAATATTCAAAAGTGTGTTTTTTTGACAATAGGCGACATTCTTCCAAATTTCGACTTTTGAAATTTTAAAAAGGACTTTGCTCCTTTTTCCGAAAACTTTGCTCCTTTTTCCGAAAATTGTAGGAGATAAGCGAAAAAACATTATTGGGGAACACTATTCCGGCCATTCCTATGAATGTCCAATATTCAAAAGTGTGTTTTTTTGACAATAGGCGACATTCTTCCAAATTTCGACTTTTGAAATTTTAAAAAGGACTTTGCTCCTTTTTCCGAAAATGGTAGAAAATTTGCGAAAAAAAATTATTGGGGAACTCTATTCCTGCCATTCCTATGAATGTCCAATATTCAAAAGTGTGTTTTTTTGACAATAGGCGACATTCTTCCAAATTTCGACTTTTGAAACTTTAAAAAGGACTTTGCTCCTTTTTCCGAAAATTGTAGGAGATAAGCGAAAAAACATTATTGGGGAACACTATTCCGGCCATTCCTATGAATGTCCAATATTCAAAAGTGTGTTTTTTTGACAATAGGCGACATTCTTCCAAATTTCGACTTTTGAAACTTTAAAAAGGACTTTGCTCCTTTTTCCGAAAATTGTAGGAGATAAGCGAAAAAACATTATTGGGGAACACTATTCCGGCCATTCCTATGAATGTCCAATATTCAAAAGTGTGTTTTTTTGACAATAGGCGACATTCTTCCAAATTTCGACTTTTGAAACTTTAAAAAGGACTTTGCTCCTTTTTCCGAAAATTGTAGGAGATAAGCGAAAAAACATTATTGGGGAACACTATTCCTGCCATTCCTATGAATGTCCAATATTCAAAAGTGTGTTTTTTTGACAATAGGCGACATTTTTCCAAATTTCGACTTTTGAAACTTTAAAAAGGACTTTGCTCCTTTTTCCGAAAATTGTAGGAGATAAGCGAAAAAACATTATTGGGGAACACTATTCCGGCCATTCCTATGAATGTCCAATATTCAAAAGTGTTTTTTTTTTTACAATATGCGACATTCTTCCCAATTTAGACTTTTGAAATTTTAAAAAGGAATTTGCTCCTTTTTCCGAAAATGGTAGAAAATTTGCGAAAAAAAATTATTGGGGAACACTATTCCGGCCATTCCTATGAATGTCCAATATTCAAAAGTGTGTTTTTTTTTTGACAATAGGCGACATTCTTCCAAATTTCGACTTTTGAAATTTTAAAAAGGACTTTGCTCCTTTTTCCGAAAATTGTAGGAGATAAGCGAAAAAACATTATTGGGGAACACTATTCCGGCCATTCCTATGAATGTCCAATATTCAAAAGTGTGTTTTTTTGACAATAGGCGACATTCTTCCAAATTTCGACTTTTGAAACTTTAAAAAGGACTTTGCTCCTTTTTCCGAAAATTGTAGGAGATAAGCGAAAAAACATTATTGGGGAACACTATTCCGGCCATTCCTATGAATGTCCAATATTCAAAAGTGTGTTTTTTTGACAATAGGCGACATTCTTCCTAATTTCGACTTTTGAAATTTTAAAAAGGAATTTGCTCCTTTTTCCGAAAATGGTAGAAAATTTGCGAAAAAAAATTATTGGGGAACACTATTCCGGCCATTCCTATGAATGTCCAATATTCAAAAGTGTGTTTTTTTGACAATAGGCGACATTCTTCCAAATTTCGACTTTTGAAACCTTAAAAAGGACTTTGCTCCTTTTTCCGAAAATTGTAGGAGATAAGCGAAAAAACATTATTGGGGAACACTATTCCGGCCATTCCTATGAATGTCCAATATTCAAAAGTGTGTTTTTTTGACAATAGGCGACATTCTTCCAAATTTCGACTTTTGAAACTTTAAAAAGGACTTTGCTCCTTTTTCCGAAAATTGTAGGAGATAAGCGAAAAAACATTATTGGGGAACACTATTCCGGCCATTCCTATGAATGTCCAATATTCAAAAGTGTGTTTTTTTGACAATAGGCGACATTCTTCCAAATTTCGACTTTTGAAACCTTAAAAAGGACTTTGCTCCTTTTTCCGAAAATTGTAGGAGATAAGCGAAAAAACATTATTGGGGAACACTATTCCGGCCATTCCTATGAATGTCCAATATTCAAAAGTGTGTTTTTTTGACAATATGCGACATTCTTCCTAATTTCGACTTTTGAAATTTTAAAAAGGAATTTGCTCCTTTTTCCGAAAATGGTAGAAAATTTGCGAAAAAAAATTATTTGGGAACACTATTCCGGCCATTCCTATGAATGTCCAATATTCAAAAGTGTGTTTTTTTGACAATAGGCGACATTCTTCCAAATTTCGACTTTTGAAATTTTAAAAAGGACTTTGCTCCTTTTTCCGAAAATGGTAGAAAATTTGCGAAAAAAAATTATTGGGGAACACTATTCCGGCCATTCCTATGAATGTCCAATATTCAAAAGTGTGTTTTTTGACAATAGGCGACATTCTTCCAAATTTCGACTTTTGAAATTTTAAAAAGGACTTGCTCCTTTTTCCGAAAATGGTAGAAAATTTGCGAAAAAAAATTATTGGGGAACTCTATTCCTGCCATTCCTATGAATGTCCAATATTCAAAAGTGTGTTTTTTTGACAATAGGCGACATTCTTCCAAATTTCGACTTTTGAAACTTTAAAAAGGACTTTGCTCCTTTTTCCGAAAATTGTAGGAGATAAGCGAAAAAACATTATTGGGGAACACTATTCCGGCCATTCCTATGAATGTCCAATATTCAAAAGTGTGTTTTTTTGACAATAGGCGACATTCTTCCAAATTTCGACTTTTGAAATTTTAAAAAGGACTTGCTCCTTTTTCCGAAAATGGTAGAAAATTTGCGAAAAAAATTATTGGGGAACTCTATTCCTGCCATTCCTATGAATGTCCAATATTCAAAAGTGTGTTTTTTTGACAATAGGCGACATTCTTCCAAATTTCGACTTTTGAAACTTTAAAAAGGACTTTGCTCCTTTTTCCGAAAATTGTAGGAGATAAGCGAAAAAACATTATTGGGGAACACTATTCCGGCCATTCCTATGAATGTCCAATATTCAAAAGTGTGTTTTTTTGACAATATGCGACATTCTTCCAAATTTCGACTTTTGAAATTTTAAAAAGGAATTTGCTCCTTTTTCCGAAAATGGTAGAAAATTTGCGAAAAAAAATTATTGGGGAACACTATTCCGGCCATTCCTATGAATGTCCAATATTCAAAAGTGTGTTTTTTTGACAATATGCGACATTCTTCCAAATTTCGACTTTTGAAGTTTTAAAAAGGACTTTGCTCCTTTTTCCGAAAATTGTAGGAGATAAGCGAAAAAACATTATTGGGGAACACTATTCCGGCCATTCCTATGAATGTCCAATATTCAAAAGTGTGTTTTTTTGACAATAGGCGACATTCTTCCAAATTTCGACTTTTGAAACTTTAAAAAGGACTTTGCTCCTTTTTCCGAAAATTGTAGGAGATAAGCGAAAAAACATTATTGGGGAACACTATTCCGGCCATTCCTATGAATGTCCAATATTCAAAAGTGTGTTTTTTTGACAATATGCGACATTCTTCCAAATTTCGACTTTTGAAGTTTTAAAAAGGACTTTGCTCCTTTTTCCGAAAATTGTAGGAGATAAGCGAAAAAACATTATTGGGGAACACTATTCCGGCCATTCCTATGAATGTCCAATATTCAAAAGTGTGTTTTTTTGACAATAGGCGACATTCTTCCAAATTTCGACTTTTGAAATTTTAAAAAGGACTTTGCTCCTTTTTCCGAAAATGGTAGAAAATTTGCGAAAAAAAATTATTGGGGAACACTATTCCGGCCATTCCTATAAATGTCCAATATTCAAAAGTGTGTTTTTTTGACAATAGGCGACATTCTTCCAAATTTCGACTTTTGAAATTTTAAAAAGGACTTTGCTCCTTTTTCCGAAAATGGTAGAAAATTTGCGAAAAAAAATTATTGGGGAACACTATTCCGGCCATTCCTATGAATGTCCAATATTCAAAAGTGTGTTTTTTTGACAATAGGCGACATTCTTCCAAATTTCGAATTTTGAAATTTTAAAAAGGACTTTGCTCCTTTTTCCGAAAATGGTAGAAAATTTGCGAAAAAAAATTATTGGGGAACACTATTCCGGCCATTCCTATAAATGTCCAATATTCAAAAGTGTGTTTTTTTGACAATAGGCGACATTCTTCCAAATTTCGACTTTTGAAATTTTAAAAAGGACTTTGCTCCTTTTTCCGAAAATGGTAGAAAATTTGCGAAAAAAAATTATTGGGGAACACTATTCCGGCCATTCCTATGAATGTCCAATATTCAAAAGTGTGTTTTTTTGACAATAGGCGACATTCTTCCAAATTTCGACTTTTGAAACCTTAAAAAGGACTTTGCTCCTTTTTCCGAAAATTGTAGGAGATAAGCGAAAAAACATTATTGGGGAACACTATTCCGGCCATTCCTATGAATGTCCAATATTCAAAAGTGTGTTTTTTTGACAATAGGCGACATTCTTCCAAATTTCGACTTTTGAAACTTTAAAAAGGACTTTGCTCCTTTTTCCGAAAATTGTAGGAGATAAGCGAAAAAACATTATTGGGGAACACTATTCCGGCCATTCCTATGAATGTCCAATATTCAAAAGTGTGTTTTTTTGACAATATGCGACATTCTTCCAAATTTCGACTTTTGAAGTTTTAAAAAGGACTTTGCTCCTTTTTCCGAAAATGGTAGAAAATTTTCGAAAAAAAATTATTGGGGAACACTATTCCGGCCATTCCTATGAATGTCCAATATTCAAAAGTGTGTTTTTTTGACAATAGGCGACATTCTTCCAAATTTCGACTTTTGAAATTTTAAAAAGGACTTGCTCCTTTTTCCGAAAATGGTAGAAAATTTGCGAAAAAAAATTATTGGGGAACTCTATTCCTGCCATTCCTATGAATGTCCAATATTCAAAAGTGTGTTTTTTTGACAATAGGCGACATTCTTCCAAATTTCGACTTTTGAAACTTTAAAAAGGACTTTGCTCCTTTTTCCGAAAATTGTAGGAGATAAGCGAAAAAACATTATTGGGGAACACTATTCCGGCCATTCCTATGAATGTCCAATATTCAAAAGTGTGTTTTTTTGACAATAGGCGACATTCTTCCAAATTTCGACTTTTGAAATTTTAAAAAGGACTTTGCTCCTTTTTCCGAAAATGGTAGAAAATTTGCGAAAAAAAATTATTGGGGAACTCTATTCCTGCCATTCCTATGAATGTCCAATATTCAAAAGTGTGTTTTTTTGACAATAGGCGACATTCTTCCAAATTTCGACTTTTGAAACTTTAAAAAGGACTTTGCTCCTTTTTCCGAAAATTGTAGGAGATAAGCGAAAAAACATTATTGGGGAACACTATTCCGGCCATTCCTATGAATGTCCAATATTCAAAAGTGTGTTTTTTTGACAATAGGCGACATTCTTCCAAATTTCGACTTTTGAAACTTTAAAAAGGACTTTGCTCCTTTTTCCGAAAATTGTAGGAGATAAGCGAAAAAACATTATTGGGGAACACTATTCCGGCCATTCCTATGAATGTCCAATATTCAAAAGTGTGTTTTTTTGACAATAGGCGACATTCTTCCAAATTTCGACTTTTGAAACTTTAAAAAGGACTTTGCTCCTTTTTCCGAAAATTGTAGGAGATAAGCGAAAAAACATTATTGGGGAACACTATTCCGGCCATTCCTGAATGTCCAATATTCAAAAGTGTGTTTTTTTGACAATAGGCGACATTCTTCCAAATTTCGACTTTTGAAATTTTAAAAAGGACTTTGCTCCTTTTTCCGAAAATTGTAGGAGATAAGCGAAAAAACATTATTGGGGAACACTATTCCGGCCATTCCTATGAATGTCCAATATTCAAAAGTGTGTTTTTTTGACAATAGGCGACATTCTTCCAAATTTCGACTTTTGGAATTTTAAAAAGGACTTTGCTCCTTTTTCCGAAAATGGTAGAAAATTTGCGAAAAAACATTATTGGGGAACACTATTCCGGCCATTCCTATGAATGTCCAATATTCAAAAGTGTGTTTTTTTGACAATAGGCGACATTTTTCCAAATTTCGACTTTTGAAACTTTAAAAAGGACTTTGCTCCTTTTTCCGAAAATTGTAGGAGATAAGCGAAAAAACATTATTGGGGAACACTATTCCGGCCATTCCTATGAATGTCCAATATTCAAAAGTGTGTTTTTTTGACAATATGCGACATTCTTCCAAATTTCGACTTTTGAAATTTTAAAAAGGAATTTGCTCCTTTTTCCGAAAATGGTAGAAAATTTGCGAAAAAAAATTATTGGGGAACACTATTCCGGCCATTCCTATGAATGTCCAATATTCAAAAGTGTGTTTTTTTGACAATATGCGACATTCTTCCAAATTTCGACTTTTGAAGTTTTAAAAAGGACTTTGCTCCTTTTTCCGAAAATTGTAGGAGATAAGCGAAAAAACATTATTGGGGAACACTATTCCGGCCATTCCTATGAATGTCCAATATTCAAAAGTGTGTTTTTTTGACAATAGGCGACATTCTTCCAAATTTCGACTTTTGAAACTTTAAAAAGGACTTTGCTCCTTTTTCCGAAAATTGTAGGAGATAAGCGAAAAAACATTATTGGGGAACACTATTCCGGCCATTCCTATGAATGTCCAATATTCAAAAGTGTGTTTTTTTGACAATAGGCGACATTCTTCCAAATTTCGACTTTTGAAACTTTAAAAAGGACTTTGCTCCTTTTTCCGAAAATGGTAGAAAATTTGCAAAAAAAAATTATTGGGGAACACTATTCCGGCCATTCCTATGAATGTCCAATATTCAAAAGTGTGTTTTTTTGACAATATGCGACATTCTTCCAAATTTCGACTTTTGAAGTTTTAAAAAGGACTTTGCTCCTTTTTCCGAAAATGGTAGAAAATTTGCGAAAAAAAATTATTGGGGAACACTATTCCGGCCATTCCTATGAATGTCCAATATTCAAAAGTGTGTTTTTTTGACAATAGGCGACATTTTTCCAAATTTCGACTTTTGAAACTTTAAAAAGGACTTTGCTCCTTTTTCCGAAAATGGTAGAAAATTTGCGAAAAAAAATTATTAGGGAACACTATTCCGGCCATTCCTATGAATGTCCAATATTCAAAAGTGTGTTTTTTTGACAATAGGCGACATTCTTCCAAATTTCGACTTTTGAAACTTTAAAAAGGACTTTGCTCCTATTTCCGAAAATTGTAGGAGATAAGCGAAAAAACATTATTGGGGAACACTATTCCGGCCATTTCTATGAATGTCCAATATTCAAAAGTGTGTTTTTTTGACAATAGGCGACATTCTTCCAAATTTCGACTTTTGAAATTTTAAAAAGGACTTTGCTCCTTTTTCCGAAAATGGTAGCAAATTTGCGAAAAAAAATTATTGGGGAACTCTATTCCTGCCATTCCTATGAATGTCCAATATTCAAAAGTGTGTTTTTTTGACAATATGCGACATTCTTCCAAATTTCGACTTTTGAAACTTTAAAAAGGACTTTGCTCCTTTTTCCGAAAATTGTAGGAGATAAGCGAAAAAACATTATTGGGGAACACTATTCCGGCCATTCCTATGAATGTCCAATATTCAAAAATGTGTTTTTTTGACAATATGCGACATTCTTCTAAATTTCGACTTTTGAAATTTTAAAAAGGACTTTGCTCCTTTTTCCGAAAATGGTAGAAAATTTGCGAAAAAAATTATTCGGGAACACTATTCCTGCCATTCCTATGAATGTCCAATATTCAAAAGTGTGTTTTTTTGACAATATGCGACATTCTTCCAAATTTCGACTTTTGAAATTTTAAAAAGGACTTTGCTCCTTTTTCCGAAAATGGTAGAAAATTTGCGAAAAAAAATTATTAGGGAACACTATTCCGGCCATTCCTATGAATGTCCAATATTCAAAAGTGTGTTTTTTTGACAATAGGCGACATTCTTCCAAATTTCGACTTTTGAAACTTTAAAAAGGACTTTGCTCCTTTTTCCGAAAATTGTAGGAGATAAGCGAAAAAACATTATTGGGGAACACTATTCCGGCCATTCCTATGAATGTCCAATATTCAAAAGTGTGTTTTTTTGACAATAGGCGACATTCTTCCAAATTTCGACTTTTGAAATTTTAAAAAGGACTTTGCTCCTTTTTCCGAAAATGGTAGAAAATTTGCGAAAAAAAATTATTGGGGAACACTATTCCGGCCATTCCTATGAATATCCAATATTCAAAAGTGTGTTTTTTTGACAATAGGGGACATTCTTCCAAATTTCGACTTTTGAAACTTTAAAAAGGACTTTGCTCTTTTTTCCGAAAATTGTAGGAGATAAGCGAAAAAACATTATTGGGGAACACTATTCCGGCCATTCCTATGAATGTCCAATATTCAAAAGTGTGTTTTTTTGACAATAGGCGACATTCTTCCAAATTTCGACTTTTGAAACTTTAAAAAGGACTTTGCTCCTTTTTCCGAAAATTGTAGGAGATAAGCGAAAAAACATTATTGGGGAACACTATTCCGGCCATTCCTATGAATGTCCAATATTCAAAAGTGTGTTTTTTTGACAATAGGCGACATTCTTCCAAATTTCGACTTTTGAAATTTTAAAAAGGACTTTGCTCCTTTTTCCGAAAATGGTAGAAAATTTGCGAAAAAAAATTATTGGGGAACACTATTCCGGCCATTCCTATGAATATCCAATATTCAAAAGTGTGTTTTTTTGACAATAGGCGACATTCTTCCAAATTTCGACTTTTGAAACTTTAAAAAGGACTTAGCTCCTTTTTCCAAAAATTGTAGGAGATAAGCGAAAAAACATTATTGGGGAACACTATTCCGGCCATTCCTATGAATGTCCAATATTCAAAAGTGTGTTTTTTTGACAATATGCGACATTCTTCCAAATTTCGACTTTTGAAATTTTAAAAAGGACTTTGCTCCTTTTTCCGAAAATTGTAGGAGATAAGCGAAAAAACATTATTGGGGAACACTATTCCGGCCATTCCTCTGAATGTCCAATATTCAAAAGTGTGTTTTTTTGACAATATGCGACATTCTTCCAAATTTCGACTTTTGAAATTTTAAAAAGGACTTTGCTCCTTTTTCCGAAAATTGTAGGAGATAAGCGAAAAAACATTATTGGGGAACACTATTCCGGCCATTCCTATGAATATCCAATATTCAAAAGTGTGTTTTTTTGACAATAGGCGACATTCTTCCAAATTTCGACTTTTGAAACTTTAAAAAGGACTTTGCTCTTTTTTCCGAAAATTGTAGGAGATAAGCGAAAAAACATTATTGGGGAACACTATTCCGGCCATTCCTATGAATGTCCAATATTCAAAAGTGTGTTTTTTTGACAATAGGCGACATTCTTCCAAATTTCGACTTTTGAAACTTTAAAAAGGACTTTGCTCCTTTTTCCGAAAATTGTAGGAGATAAGCGAAAAAACATTATTGGGGAACACTATTCCGGCCATTCCTATGAATGTCCAATATTCAAAAGTGTGTTTTTTTGACAATAGGCGACATTCTTCCAAATTTCGACTTTTGAAATTTTAAAAAGGACTTTGCTCCTTTTTCCGAAAATGGTAGAAAATTTGCGAAAAAAAATTATTGGGGAACACTATTCCGGCCATTCCTATGAATATCCAATATTCAAAAGTGTGTTTTTTTGACAATAGGCGACATTCTTCCAAATTTCGACTTTTGAAACTTTAAAAAGGACTTAGCTCCTTTTTCCGAAAATTGTAGGAGATAAGCGAAAAAACATTATTGGGGAACACTATTCCGGCCATTCCTATGAATGTCCAATATTCAAAAGTGTGTTTTTTTGACAATAGACGACATTCTTCCAAATTTCGACTTTTGAAACTTTAAAAAGGACTTTGCTCCTTTTTCCGAAAATTGTAGGAGATAAGCGAAAAAACATTATTGGGGAACACTATTCCGGCCATTCCTATGAATGTCCAATATTCAAAAGTGTGTTTTTTTGACAATAGGCGACATTCTTCCAAATTTCGACTTTTGAAATTTTAAAAAGGACTTTGCTCCTTTTTCCGCAAATGGTAGAAAATTTGGGAAAAAAAATTATTGGGGAACTCTATTCCTGCCATTCCTATGAATGTCCAATATTCAAAAGTGTGTTTTTTTGACAATAGGCGACATTCTTCCAAATTTCGACTTTTGAAACTTTAAAAAGGACTTTGCTCCTTTTTCCGAAAATTGTAGGAGATAAGCGAAAAAACATTATTGGGGAACACTATTCCGGCCATTCCTATGAATGTCCAATATTCAAAAGTGTGTTTTTTTGACAATATGCGACATTCTTCCAAATTTCGACTTTTGAAACTTTAAAAAGGACTTTGCTCCTTTTTCCGAAAATGGTAGAAAATTTGCGAAAAAAAATTATTCGGGAACACTATTCCTGCCATTCCTATGAATGTCCAATATTCAAAAGTGTGTTTTTTTGACAATATGCGACATTCTTCCAAATTTCGACTTTTGAAATTTTAAAAAGGACTTTGCCCCTTTTTCCGAAAATGGTAGAAAATTTGCGAAAAAAAATTATTGGGGAACACTATTCCGGCCATTCCTATGAATGTCCAATATTCAAAAGTGTGTTTTTTTGACAATATGCGACATTCTTCCAAATTTCGACTTTTGAAATTTTAAAAAGGAATTTGCTCCTTTTTCCGAAAATGGAAAAAATTTGCGAAAAAAAATTATTGGGGAACACTATTCCGGCCATTCCTCTGAATGTCCAATATTCAAAAGTGTGTTTTTTTGACAATATGCGACATTCTTCCAAATTTCGACTTTTGAAATTTTAAAAAGGACTTTGCTCCTTTTTCCGAAAATGGTAGAAAATTTGCGAAAAAAAATTATTGGGGAACACTATTCCTGCCATTCCTATGAATGTCCAATATTCAAAAGTGTGTTTTTTTTGACAATAGGCGACATTCTTCCAAATTTCGACTTTTGAAACTTTAAAAAGGACTTTGCTCCTTTTTCCGAAAATTGTAGGAGATAAGCGAAAAAACATTATTGGGGAACACTATTCCGGCCATTCCTATGAATGTCCAATATTCAAAAGTGTGTTTTTTTGACAATAGGCGACATTCTTCCAAATTTCGACTTTTGAAACTTTAAAAAGGACTTTGCTCCTTTTTCCGAAAATGGTAGAAAATTTGGGAAAAAAAATTATTGGGGAACTCTATTCCTGCCATTCCTATGAATGTCCAATATTCAAAAGTGTGTTTTTTTGACAATAGGCGACATTCTTCCAAATTTCGACTTTTGAAACTTTAAAAAGGACTTTGCTCCTTTTTCCGAAAATTGTAGGAGATAAGCGAAAAAACATTATTGGGGAACACTATTCCGGCCATTCCTATGAATGTCCAATATTCAAAAGTGTGTTTTTTTGACAATAGGCGACATTTTTCCAAATTTCGACTTTTGAAACTTTAAAAAGGACTTTGCTCCTTTTTCCGAAAATTGTAGGAGATAAGCGAAAAAACATTATTGGGGAACACTATTCCGGCCATTCCTATGAATGTCCAATATTCAAAAGTGTGTTTTTTTGACAATATGCGACATTCTTCCAAATTTCGACTTTTGAAATTTTAAAAAGGAATTTGCTCCTTTTTCCGAAAATGGTAGAAAATTTGCGAAAAAAAATTATTGGGGAACACTATTCCGGCCATTCCTATGAATGTCCAATATTCAAAAGTGTGTTTTTTTGACAATAGGCGACATTCTTCCAAATTTCGACTTTTGAAACTTTAAAAAGGACTTTGCTCCTTTTTCCGAAAATTGTAGGAGATAAGCGAAAAAACATTATTGGGGAACACTATTCCGGCCATTCCTATGAATGTCCAATATTCAAAAGTGTGTTTTTTTGACAATAGGCGACATTCTTCCAAATTTCGACTTTTGAAATTTTAAAAAGGACTTTGCTCCTTTTTCCGAAAATGGTAGAAAATTTGCGAAAAAAAATTATTGGGGAACTCTATTCCTGCCATTCCTATGAATGTCCAATATTCAAAAGTGTGTTTTTTTGACAATAGGCGACATTCTTCCAAATTTCGACTTTTGAAACTTTAAAAAGGACTTTGCTCCTTTTTCCGAAAATGGTAGAAAATTTGGGAAAAAAAATTATTGGGGAACTCTATTCCTGCCATTCCTATGAATGTCCAATATTCAAAAGTGTGTTTTTTTGACAATAGGCGACATTCTTCCAAATTTCGACTTTTGAAACTTTAAAAAGGACTTTGCTCCTATTTCCGAAAATGGTAGAAAATTTGCGAAAAAAAATTATTGGGGAACTCTATTCCTGCCATTCCTATGAATGTCCAATATTCAAAAGTGTGTTTTTTTGACAATAGGCGACATTCTTCCAAATTTCGACTTTTGAAACTTTAAAAAGGACTTTGCTCCTTTTTCCGAAAATGGTAGAAAATTTGCGAAAAAAAATTATTAGGGAACACTATTCCGGCCATTCCTATGAATGTCCAATATTCAAAAGTGTGTTTTTTTGACAATAGGCGACATTCTTCCAAATTTCGACTTTTGAAACTTTAAAAAGGACTTTGCTCCTCTTTCCGAAAATTGTAGGAGATAAGCGAAAAAACATTATTGGGGAACACTATTCCGGCCATTCCTATGAATGTCCAATATTCAAAAGTGTGTTTTTTTGACAATAGGCGACATTCTTCCAAATTTCGACTTTTGAAACTTTAAAAAGGACTTTGCTCCTTTTTCCGAAAATTGTAGGAGATAAGCGAAAAAACATTATTGGGAACACTATTCCGGCCATTCCTATGAATGTCCAATATTCAAAAGTGTGTTTTTTTGACAATAGGCGACATTTTTCCAAATTTCGACTTTTGAAACTTTAAAAAGGACTTTGCTCCTTTTTCCGAAAATTGTAGGAGATAAGCGAAAAAACATTATTGGGGAACACTATTCCGGCCATTCCTATGAATGTCCAATATTCAAAAGTGTGGTTTTTTGACAATATGCGACATTCTTCCAAATTTCGACTTTTGAAATTTTAAAAAGGAATTTGCTCCTTTTTCCGAAAATGGTAGAAAATTTGCGAAAAAAAATTATTGGGGAACACTATTCCGGCCATTCCTATGAATGTCCAATATTCAAAAGTGTGTTTTTTTGACAATAGGCGACATTCTTCCAAATTTCGACTTTTGAAACTTTAAAAAGGACTTTGCTCCTTTTTCCGAAAATTGTAGGAGATAAGCGAAAAAACATTATTGGGGAACACTATTCCGGCCATTCCTATGAATGTCCAATATTCAAAAGTGTGTTTTTTTGACAATAGGCGACATTCTTCCAAATTTCGACTTTTGAAACTTTAAAAAGGACTTTGCTCCTTTTTCCGAAAATTGTAGGAGATAAGCGAAAAAACATTATTGGGGAACACTATTCCGGCCATTCCTATGAATGTCCAATATTCAAAAGTGTGTTTTTTTGACAATAGGCGACATTCTTCCAAATTTCGACTTTTGAAACTTTAAAAAGGACTTTGCTCCTTTTTCCGAAAATGGTAGAAAATTTGCGAAAAAAAATTATTGGGGAACTCTATTCCTGCCATTCCTATGAATGTCCAATATTCAAAAGTGTGTTTTTTTGACAATAGGCGACATTCTTCCAAATTTCGACTTTTGAAACTTTAAAAAGGACTTTGCTCCTTTTTCCGAAAATTGTAGGAGATAAGCGAAAAAACATTATTGGGAACACTATTCCGGCCATTCCTATGAATGTCCAATATTCAAAAGTGTGTTTTTTTGACAATAGGCGACATTTTTCCAAATTTCGACTTTTGAAACTTTAAAAAGGACTTTGCTCCTTTTTCCGAAAATTGTAGGAGATAAGCGAAAAAACATTATTGGGGAACACTATTCCGGCCATTCCTATGAATGTCCAATATTCAAAAGTGTGGTTTTTTGACAATATGCGACATTCTTCCAAATTTCGACTTTTGAAATTTTAAAAAGGAATTTGCTCCTTTTTCCGAAAATGGTAGAAAATTTGCGAAAAAAAATTATTGGGGAACACTATTCCGGCCATTCCTATGAATGTCCAATATTCAAAAGTGTGTTTTTTTGACAATAGGCGACATTCTTCCAAATTTCGACTTTTGAAACTTTAAAAAGGACTTTGCTCCTTTTTCCGAAAATTGTAGGAGATAAGCGAAAAAACATTATTGGGGAACACTATTCCGGCCATTCCTATGAATGTCCAATATTCAAAAGTGTGTTTTTTTGACAATAGGCGACATTTTTCCAAATTTCGACTTTTGAAACTTTAAAAAGGACTTTGCTCCTTTTTCCGAAAATTGTAGGAGATAAGCGAAAAAACATTATTGGGGAACACTATTCCTGCCATTCCTATGAATGTCCAATATTCAAAAGTGTGTTTTTTTTGACAATAGGCGACATTCTTCCAAATTTCGACTTTTGAAATTTTAAAAAGGACTTTGCTCCTTTTTCCGAAAATGGTAGAAAATTTGCGAAAAAAAATTATTGGGGAACACTATTCCGGCCATTCCTATGAATGTCCAATATTCAAAAGTGTGTTTTTTTTGACAATATGCGACATTCTTCCAAATTTCGACTTTTGAAATTTTAAAAAGGAATTTGCTCCTTTTTCCGAAAATGGAAAAAATTTGCGAAAAAAAATTATTGGGGAACACTATTCCGGCCATTCCTCTGAATGTCCAATATTCAAAAGTGTGTTTTTTTGACAATATGCGACATTCTTCCAAATTTCGACTTTTGAAATTTTAAAAAGGACTTTGCTCCTTTTTCCGAAAATGGTAGAAAATTTGCGAAAAAAAATTATTGGGGAACACTATTCCTGCCATTCCTATGAATGTCCAATATTCAAAAGTGTGTTTTTTTTTGACAATAGGCGACATTCTTCCAAATTTCGACTTTTGAAACTTTAAAAAGGACTTTGCTCCTTTTTCCGAAAATTGTAGGAGATAAGCGAAAAAACATTATTGGGGAACACTATTCCGGCCATTCCTATGAATGTCCAATATTCAAAAGTGTGTTTTTTTGACAATATGCGACATTCTTCCAAATTTCGACTTTTGAAATTTTAAAAAGGACTTTGCTCCTTTTTCCGAAAATTGTAGGAGATAAGCGAAAAAACATTATTGGGGAACACTATTCCGGCCATTCCTATGAATATCCAATATTCAAAAGTGTGTTTTTTTGACAATAGGCGACATTCTTCCAAATTTCGACTTTTGAAACTTTAAAAAGGACTTTGCTCCTTTTTCCGAAAATTGTAGGAGATAAGCGAAAAAACATTATTGGGGAACACTATTCCGGCCATTCCTATGAATGTCCAATATTCAAAAGTGTGTTTTTTTGACAATAGGCGACATTCTTCCAAATTTCGACTTTTGAAACTTTAAAAAGGACTTTGCTCCTTTTTCCGAAAATTGTAGGAGATAAGCGAAAAAACATTATTGGGAACACTATTCCGGCCATTCCTATGAATGTCCAATATTCAAAAGTGTGTTTTTTTGACAATAGGCGACATTTTTCCAAATTTCGACTTTTGAAACTTTAAAAAGGACTTTGCTCCTTTTTCCGAAAATTGTAGGAGATAAGCGAAAAAACATTATTGGGGAACACTATTCCGGCCATTCCTATGAATGTCCAATATTCAAAAGTGTGTTTTTTTGACAATAGGCGACATTCTTCCTAATTTCGACTTTTGAAATTTTAAAAAGGAATTTGCTCCTTTTTCCGAAAATGGTAGAAAATTTGCGAAAAAAAATTATTGGGGAACACTATTCCGGCCATTCCTATGAATGTCCAATATTCAAAAGTGTGTTTTTTTGACAATAGGCGACATTCTTCCAAATTTCGACTTTTGAAACTTTAAAAAGGACTTTGCTCCTTTTTCCGAAAATTGTAGGAGATAAGCGAAAAAACATTATTGGGGAACACTATTCCGGCCATTCCTATGAATGTCCAATATTCAAAAGTGTGTTTTTTTGACAATAGGCGACATTCTTCCAAATTTCGACTTTTGAAATTTTAAAAAGGACTTTGCTCCTTTTTCCGAAAATGGTAGAAAATTTGCGAAAAAAAATTATTCGGGAACACTATTCCGGCCATTCCTATGCATGTCCAATATTCAAAAGTGTGTTTTTTTGACAATAGGCGACATTCTTCCAAATTTCGACTTTTGAAACTTTAAAAAGGACTTTGCTCCTTTTTCCGAAAATTGTAGGAGATAAGCGAAAAAACATTATTGGGGAACACTATTCCTGCCATTCCTATGAATGTCCAATATTCAAAAGTGTGTTTTTTTGACAATAGGCGACATTCTTCCAAATTTCGACTTTTGAAACTTTAAAAAGGACTTTGCTCCTTTTTCCGAAAATTGTAGGAGATAAGCGAAAAAACATTATTGGGGAACACTATTCCGGCCATTCCTATGAATGTCCAATATTCAAAAGTGTGTTTTTTTGACAATAGGCGACATTCTTCCAAATTTCGACTTTTGAAATTTTAAAAAGGACTTTGCTCCTTTTTCCGAAAATGGTAGAAAATTTGCGAAAAAAAATTATTCGGGAACACTATTCCGGCCATTCCTATGCATGTCCAATATTCAAAAGTGTGTTTTTTTGACAATAGGCGACATTCTTCCAAATTTCGACTTTTGAAACTTTAAAAAGGACTTTGCTCCTTTTTCCGAAAATTGTAGGAGATAAGCGAAAAAACATTATTGGGGAACACTATTCCTGCCATTCCTATGAATGTCCAATATTCAAAAGTGTGTTTTTTTGACAATAGGCGACATTCTTCCAAATTTCGACTTTTGAAACTTTAAAAAGGACTTTGCTCCTTTTTCCGAAAATTGTAGGAGATAAGCGAAAAAACATTATTGGGGAACACTATTCCGGCCATTCCTATGAATGTCCAATATTCAAAAGTGTGTTTTTTTGACAATAGGCGACATTCTTCCAAATTTCGACTTTTGAAACTTTAAAAAGGACTTTGCTCCTTTTTCCGAAAATTGTAGGAGATAAGCGAAAAAACATTATTGGGGAACACTATTCCGGCCATTCCTATGAATGTCCAATATTCAAAAGTGTGTTTTTTTGACAATAGGCGACATTCTTCCAAATTTCGACTTTTGAAATTTTAAAAAGGACTTTGCTCCTTTTTCCGAAAATTGTAGGAGATAAGCGAAAAAACATTATTGGGGAACACTATTCCGGCCATTCCTATGAATGTCCAATATTCAAAAGTGTGTTTTTTTGACAATAGGCGACATTCTTCCAAATTTCGACTTTTGAAATTTTAAAAAGGACTTTGCTCCTTTTTCCGAAAATGGTAGAAAATTTGCGAAAAAAAATTATTGGGGAACTCTATTCCTGCCATTCCTATGAATGTCCAATATTCAAAAGTGTGTTTTTTTGACAATAGGCGACATTCTTCCAAATTTCGACTTTTGAAACTTTAAAAAGGACTTTGCTCCTTTTTCCGAAAATGGTAGAAAATTTGCGAAAAAAAATTATTGGGGAACTCTATTCCTGCCATTCCTATGCATGTCCAATATTCAAAAGTGTGTTTTTTTGACAATAGGCGACATTCTTCCAAATTTCGACTTTTGAAATTTTAAAAAGGACTTTGCTCCTTTTTCCGAAAATGGTAGAAAATTTGGGAAAAAAAATTATTGGGGAACTCTATTCCTGCCATTCCTATGAATGTCCAATATTCAAAAGTGTGTTTTTTTGACAATAGGCGACATTCTTCCAAATTTCGACTTTTGAAACTTTAAAAAGGACTTTGCTCCTTTTTCCGAAAATGGTAGAAAATTTGCGAAAAAAAATTATTGGGGAACTCTATTCCTGCCATTCCTATGCATGTCCAATATTCAAAAGTGTGTTTTTTTGACAATAGGCGACATTCTTCCAAATTTCGACTTTTGAAATTTTAAAAAGGACTTTGCTCCTTTTTCCGAAAATGGTAGAAAATTTGCGAAAAAAAATTATTGGGGAACACTATTCCGGCCATTCCTATGAATGTCCAATATTCAAAAGTGTGTTTTTTTTGACAATATGCGACATTCTTCCAAATTTCGACTTTTGAAATTTTAAAAAGGAATTTGCTCCTTTTTCCGAAAATGGAAAAAATTTGCGAAAAAAAATTATTGGGGAACACTATTCCGGCCATTCCTCTGAATGTCCAATATTCAAAAGTGTGTTTTTTTGACAATATGCGACATTCTTCCAAATTTCGACTTTTGAAATTTTAAAAAGGACTTTGCTCCTTTTTCCGAAAATGGTAGAAAATTTGCGAAAAAAAATTATTGGGGAACACTATTCCTGCCATTCCTATGAATGTCCAATATTCAAAAGTGTGTTTTTTTTTGACAATAGGCGACATTCTTCCAAATTTCGACTTTTGAAACTTTAAAAAGGACTTTGCTCCTTTTTCCGAAAATTGTAGGAGATAAGCGAAAAAACATTATTGGGGAACACTATTCCGGCCATTCCTATGAATGTCCAATATTCAAAAGTGTGTTTTTTTGACAATATGCGACATTCTTCCAAATTTCGACTTTTGAAATTTTAAAAAGGACTTTGCTCCTTTTTCCGAAAATTGTAGGAGATAAGCGAAAAAACATTATTGGGGAACACTATTCCGGCCATTCCTATGAATATCCAATATTCAAAAGTGTGTTTTTTTGACAATAGGCGACATTCTTCCAAATTTCGACTTTTGAAACTTTAAAAAGGACTTTGCTCCTTTTTCCGAAAATTGTAGGAGATAAGCGAAAAAACATTATTGGGGAACACTATTCCGGCCATTCCTATGAATGTCCAATATTCAAAAGTGTGTTTTTTTGACAATAGGCGACATTCTTCCAAATTTCGACTTTTGAAACTTTAAAAAGGACTTTGCTCCTTTTTCCGAAAATTGTAGGAGATAAGCGAAAAAACATTATTGGGAACACTATTCCGGCCATTCCTATGAATGTCCAATATTCAAAAGTGTGTTTTTTTGACAATAGGCGACATTTTTCCAAATTTCGACTTTTGAAACTTTAAAAAGGACTTTGCTCCTTTTTCCGAAAATTGTAGGAGATAAGCGAAAAAACATTATTGGGGAACACTATTCCGGCCATTCCTATGAATGTCCAATATTCAAAAGTGTGTTTTTTTGACAATAGGCGACATTCTTCCAAATTTCGACTTTTGAAACTTTAAAAAGGACTTTGCTCCTTTTTCCGAAAATTGTAGGAGATAAGCGAAAAAACATTATTGGGAACACTATTCCGGCCATTCCTATGAATGTCCAATATTCAAAAGTGTGTTTTTTTGACAATAGGCGACATTCTTCCAAATTTCGACTTTTGAAACTTTAAAAAGGACTTTGCTCCTTTTTCCGAAAATTGTAGGAGATAAGCGAAAAAACATTATTGGGGAACACTATTCCGGCCATTCCTATGAATGTCCAATATTCAAAAGTGTGTTTTTTTGACAATAGGCGACATTCTTCCAAATTTCGACTTTTGAAATTTTAAAAAGGACTTTGCTCCTTTTTCCGAAAATTGTAGGAGATAAGCGAAAAAACATTATTGGGGAACACTATTCCGGCCATTCCTATGAATGTCCAATATTCAAAAGTGTGTTTTTTTGACAATAGGCGACATTCTTCCAAATTTCGACTTTTGAAATTTTAAAAAGGACTTTGCTCCTTTTTCCGAAAATGGTAGAAAATTTGCGAAAAAAAATTATTGGGGAACTCTATTCCTGCCATTCCTATGAATGTCCAATATTCAAAAGTGTGTTTTTTTGACAATAGGCGACATTCTTCCAAATTTCGACTTTTGAAACTTTAAAAAGGACTTTGCTCCTTTTTCCGAAAATGGTAGAAAATTTGCGAAAAAAAATTATTGGGGAACTCTATTCCTGCCATTCCTATGCATATCCAATATTCAAAAGTGTGTTTTTTTGACAATAGGCGACATTCTTCCAAATTTCGACTTTTGAAATTTTAAAAAGGACTTTGCTCCTTTTTCCGAAAATGGTAGAAAATTTGGGAAAAAAAATTATTGGGGAACTCTATTCCTGCCATTCCTATGAATGTCCAATATTCAAAAGTGTGTTTTTTTGACAATAGGCGACATTCTTCCAAATTTCGACTTTTGAAACTTTAAAAAGGACTTTGCTCCTTTTTCCGAAAATGGTAGAAAATTTGCGAAAAAAAATTATTGGGGAACTCTATTCCTGCCATTCCTATGCATGTCCAATATTCAAAAGTGTGTTTTTTTGACAATAGGCGACATTCTTCCAAATTTCGACTTTTGAAATTTTAAAAAGGACTTTGCTCCTTTTTCCGAAAATGGTAGAAAATTTGCGAAAAAAAATTATTGGGGAACACTATTCCGGCCATTCCTATGAATGTCCAATATTCAAAAGTGTGTTTTTTTTGACAATATGCGACATTCTTCCAAATTTCGACTTTTGAAATTTTAAAAAGGAATTTGCTCCTTTTTCCGAAAATGGAAAAAATTTGCGAAAAAAAATTATTGGGGAACACTATTCCGGCCATTCCTCTGAATGTCCAATATTCAAAAGTGTGTTTTTTTGACAATATGCGACATTCTTCCAAATTTCGACTTTTGAAATTTTAAAAAGGACTTTGCTCCTTTTTCCGAAAATGGTAGAAAATTTGCGAAAAAAAATTATTGGGGAACACTATTCCTGCCATTCCTATGAATGTCCAATATTCAAAAGTGTGTTTTTTTTTGACAATAGGCGACATTCTTCCAAATTTCGACTTTTGAAACTTTAAAAAGGACTTTGCTCCTTTTTCCGAAAATTGTAGGAGATAAGCGAAAAAACATTATTGGGGAACACTATTCCGGCCATTCCTATGAATGTCCAATATTCAAAAGTGTGTTTTTTTGACAATATGCGACATTCTTCCAAATTTCGACTTTTGAAATTTTAAAAAGGACTTTGCTCCTTTTTCCGAAAATTGTAGGAGATAAGCGAAAAAACATTATTGGGGAACACTATTCCGGCCATTCCTATGAATATCCAATATTCAAAAGTGTGTTTTTTTGACAATAGGCGACATTCTTCCAAATTTCGACTTTTGAAACTTTAAAAAGGACTTTGCTCCTTTTTCCGAAAATTGTAGGAGATAAGCGAAAAAACATTATTGGGGAACACTATTCCGGCCATTCCTATGAATGTCCAATATTCAAAAGTGTGTTTTTTTGACAATAGGCGACATTCTTCCAAATTTCGACTTTTGAAACTTTAAAAAGGACTTTGCTCCTTTTTCCGAAAATTGTAGGAGATAAGCGAAAAAACATTATTGGGAACACTATTCCGGCCATTCCTATGAATGTCCAATATTCAAAAGTGTGTTTTTTTGACAATAGGCGACATTTTTCCAAATTTCGACTTTTGAAACTTTAAAAAGGACTTTGCTCCTTTTTCCGAAAATTGTAGGAGATAAGCGAAAAAACATTATTGGGGAACACTATTCCGGCCATTCCTATGAATGTCCAATATTCAAAAGTGTGTTTTTTTGACAATAGGCGACATTCTTCCTAATTTCGACTTTTGAAATTTTAAAAAGGACTTTGCTCCTTTTTCCGAAAATGGTAGAAAATTTGCGAAAAAAAATTATTCGGGAACACTATTCCGGCCATTCCTATGCATGTCCAATATTCAAAAGTGTGTTTTTTTGACAATAGGCGACATTCTTCCAAATTTCGACTTTTGAAACTTTAAAAAGGACTTTGCTCCTTTTTCCGAAAATTGTAGGAGATAAGCGAAAAAACATTATTGGGGAACACTATTCCTGCCATTCCTATGAATGTCCAATATTCAAAAGTGTGTTTTTTTGACAATAGGCGACATTCTTCCAAATTTCGACTTTTGAAACTTTAAAAAGGACTTTGCTCCTTTTTCCGAAAATTGTAGGAGATAAGCGAAAAAACATTATTGGGGAACACTATTCCGGCCATTCCTATGAATGTCCAATATTCAAAAGTGTGTTTTTTTGACAATAGGCGACATTCTTCCAAATTTCGACTTTTGAAATTTTAAAAAGGACTTTGCTCCTTTTTCCGAAAATGGTAGAAAATTTGCGAAAAAAAATTATTCGGGAACACTATTCCGGCCATTCCTATGCATGTCCAATATTCAAAAGTGTGTTTTTTTGACAATAGGCGACATTCTTCCAAATTTCGACTTTTGAAATTTTAAAAAGGACTTTGCTCCTTTTTCCGAAAATGGTAGAAAATTTGCGAAAAAAAATTATTCGGGAACACTATTCCGGCCATTCCTATGCATGTCCAATATTCAAAAGTGTGTTTTTTTGACAATAGGCGACATTCTTCCAAATTTCGACTTTTGAAACTTTAAAAAGGACTTTGCTCCTTTTTCCGAAAATTGTAGGAGATAAGCGAAAAAACATTATTGGGGAACACTATTCCTGCCATTCCTATGAATGTCCAATATTCAAAAGTGTGTTTTTTTGACAATAGGCGACATTCTTCCAAATTTCGACTTTTGAAACTTTAAAAAGGACTTTGCTCCTTTTTCCGAAAATTGTAGGAGATAAGCGAAAAAACATTATTGGGGAACACTATTCCTGCCATTCCTATGAATGTCCAATATTCAAAAGTGTGTTTTTTTGACAATAGGCGACATTCTTCCAAATTTCGACTTTTGAAACTTTAAAAAGGACTTTGCTCCTTTTTCCGAAAATTGTAGGAGATAAGCGAAAAAACATTATTGGGGAACACTATTCCGGCCATTCCTATGAATGTCCAATATTCAAAAGTGTGTTTTTTTGACAATAGGCGACATTCTTCCAAATTTCGACTTTTGAAATTTTAAAAAGGACTTTGCTCCTTTTTCCGAAAATTGTAGGAGATAAGCGAAAAAACATTATTGGGGAACACTATTCCGGCCATTCCTATGAATGTCCAATATTCAAAAGTGTGTTTTTTTGACAATAGGCGACATTCTTCCAAATTTCGACTTTTGAAATTTTAAAAAGGACTTTGCTCCTTTTTCCGAAAATGGTAGAAAATTTGCGAAAAAAAATTATTCGGGAACACTATTCCGGCCATTCCTATGCATGTCCAATATTCAAAAGTGTGTTTTTTTGACAATAGGCGACATTCTTCCAAATTTCGACTTTTGAAACTTTAAAAAGGACTTTGCTCCTTTTTCCGAAAATTGTAGGAGATAAGCGAAAAAACATTATTGGGGAACACTATTCCTGCCATTCCTATGAATGTCCAATATTCAAAAGTGTGTTTTTTTGACAATAGGCGACATTCTTCCAAATTTCGACTTTTGAAACTTTAAAAAGGACTTTGCTCCTTTTTCCGAAAATTGTAGGAGATAAGCGAAAAAACATTATTGGGGAACACTATTCCGGCCATTCCTATGAATGTCCAATATTCAAAAGTGTGTTTTTTTGACAATAGGCGACATTCTTCCAAATTTCGACTTTTGAAACTTTAAAAAGGACTTTGCTCCTTTTTCCGAAAATTGTAGGAGATAAGCGAAAAAACATTATTGGGGAACACTATTCCGGCCATTCCTATGAATGTCCAATATTCAAAAGTGTGTTTTTTTGACAATAGGCGACATTCTTCCAAATTTCGACTTTTGAAATTTTAAAAAGGACTTTGCTCCTTTTTCCGAAAATTGTAGGAGATAAGCGAAAAAACATTATTGGGGAACACTATTCCGGCCATTCCTATGAATGTCCAATATTCAAAAGTGTGTTTTTTTGACAATAGGCGACATTCTTCCAAATTTCGACTTTTGAAATTTTAAAAAGGACTTTGCTCCTTTTTCCGAAAATGGTAGAAAATTTGCGAAAAAAAATTATTGGGGAACTCTATTCCTGCCATTCCTATGAATGTCCAATATTCAAAAGTGTGTTTTTTTGACAATAGGCGACATTCTTCCAAATTTCGACTTTTGAAACTTTAAAAAGGACTTTGCTCCTTTTTCCGAAAATGGTAGAAAATTTGCGAAAAAAAATTATTGGGGAACTCTATTCCTGCCATTCCTATGCATGTCCAATATTCAAAAGTGTGTTTTTTTGACAATAGGCGACATTCTTCCAAATTTCGACTTTTGAAATTTTAAAAAGGACTTTGCTCCTTTTTCCGAAAATGGTAGAAAATTTGGGAAAAAAAATTATTGGGGAACTCTATTCCTGCCATTCCTATGAATGTCCAATATTCAAAAGTGTGTTTTTTTGACAATAGGCGACATTCTTCCAAATTTCGACTTTTGAAACTTTAAAAAGGACTTTGCTCCTTTTTCCGAAAATTGTAGGAGATAAGCGAAAAAACATTATTGGGGAACACTATTCCGGCCATTCCTATGAATGTCCAATATTCAAAAGTGTGTTTTTTTGACAATATGCGACATTCTTCCAAATTTCGACTTTTGAAATTTTAAAAAGGACTTTGCTCCTTTTTCCGAAAATGGTAGAAAATTTGCGAAAAAAAATTATTCGGGAACACTATTCCTGCCATTCCTATGAATGTCCAATATTCAAAAGTGTGTTTTTTTGACAATATGCGACATTCTTCCAAATTTCGACTTTTGAAATTTTAAAAAGGACTTTGCTCCTTTTTCCGAAAATGGTAGAAAATTTGCGAAAAAAAATTATTGGGGAACACTATTCCGGCCATTCCTATGAATGTCCAATATTCAAAAGTGTGTTTTTTTGACAATATGCGACATTCTTCCAAATTTCGACTTTTGAAATTTTAAAAAGGAATTTGCTCCTTTTTCCGAAAATGGAAAAAATTTGCGAAAAAAAATTATTGGGGAACACTATTCCGGCCATTCCTCTGAATGTCCAATATTCAAAAGTGTGTTTTTTTGACAATATGCGACATTCTTCCAAATTTCGACTTTTGAAATTTTAAAAAGGACTTTGCTCCTTTTTCCGAAAATGGTAGAAAATTTGCGAAAAAAAATTATTGGGGAACACTATTCCTGCCATTCCTATGAATGTCCAATATTCAAAAGTGTGTTTTTTTTGACAATAGGCGACATTCTTCCAAATTTCGACTTTTGAAACTTTAAAAAGGACTTTGCTCCTTTTTCCGAAAATTGTAGGAGATAAGCGAAAAAACATTATTGGGGAACACTATTCCGGCCATTCCTATGAATGTCCAATATTCAAAAGTGTGTTTTTTTGACAATAGGCGACATTCTTCCAAATTTCGACTTTTGAAACTTTAAAAAGGACTTTGCTCCTTTTTCCGAAAATTGTAGGAGATAAGCGAAAAAACATTATTGGGGAACACTATTCCGGCCATTCCTATGAATGTCCAATATTCAAAAGTGTGTTTTTTTGACAATAGGCGACATTCTTCCAAATTTCGACTTTTGAAACTTTAAAAAGGACTTTGCTCCTTTTTCCGAAAATTGTAGGAGATAAGCGAAAAAACATTATTGGGGAACACTATTCCGGCCATTCCTATGAATGTCCAATATTCAAAAGTGTGTTTTTTTGACAATATGCGACATTCTTCCAAATTTCGACTTTTGAAATTTTAAAAAGGAATTTGCTCCTTTTTCCGAAAATGGTAGAAAATTTGCGAAAAAAAATTATTGGGGAACACTATTCCGGCCATTCCTATGAATGTCCAATATTCAAAAGTGTGTTTTTTTGACAATAGGCGACATTCTTCCAAATTTCGACTTTTGAAACTTTAAAAAGGACTTTGCTCCTTTTTCCGAAAATTGTAGGAGATAAGCGAAAAAACATTATTGGGAACACTATTCCGGCCATTCCTATGAATGTCCAATATTCAAAAGTGTGTTTTTTTGACAATAGGCGACATTCTTCCAAATTTCGACTTTTGAAATTTTAAAAAGGACTTTGCTCCTTTTTCCGAAAATGGTAGAAAATTTGGGAAAAAAAATTATTGGGGAACTCTATTCCTGCCATTCCCATGAATGTCCAATATTCAAAAGTGTGTTTTTTTGACAATAGGCGACATTCTTCCAAATTTCGACTTTTGAAACTTTAAAAAGGACTTTGCTCCTTTTTCCGAAAATGGTAGAAAATTTGCGAAAAAAAATTATTGGGGAACTCTATTCCTGCCATTCCTATGAATGTCCAATATTCAAAAGTGTGTTTTTTTGACAATAGGCGACATTCTTCCAAATTTCGACTTTTGAAATTTTAAAAAGGACTTTGCTCCTTTTTCCGAAAATGGTAGAAAATTTGGGAAAAAAAATTATTGGGGAACTCTATTCCTGCCATTCCTATGAATGTCCAATATTCAAAAGTGTGTTTTTTTGACAATAGGCGACATTCTTCCAAATTTCGACTTTTGAAATTTTAAAAAGGACTTTGCTCCTTTTTCCGAAAATGGTAGAAAATTTGGGAAAAAAAATTATTGGGGAACTCTATTCCTGCCATTCCCATGAATGTCCAATATTCAAAAGTGTGTTTTTTTGACAATAGGCGACATTCTTCCAAATTTCGACTTTTGAAACTTTAAAAAGGACTTTGCTCCTTTTTCCGAAAATGGTAGAAAATTTGCGAAAAAAAATTATTGGGGAACTCTATTCCTGCCATTCCTATGAATGTCCAATATTCAAAAGTGTGTTTTTTTGACAATAGGCGACATTCTTCCAAATTTCGACTTTTGAAACTTTAAAAAGGACTTTGCTCCTTTTTCCGAAAATGGTAGAAAATTTGCGAAAAAAAATTATTGGGGAACTCTATTCCTGCCATTCCTATGAATGTCCAATATTCAAAAGTGTGGTTTTTTGACAATAGGCGACATTCTTCCAAATTTCGACTTTTGAAATTTTAAAAAGGACTTTGCTCCTTTTTCCGAAAATGGTAGAAAATTTGGGAAAAAAAATTATTGGGGAACTCTATTCCTGCCATTCCTATGAATGTCCAATATTCAAAAGTGTGTTTTTTTGACAATAGGCGACATTCTTCCAAATTTCGACTTTTGAAACTTTAAAAAGGACTTTGCTCCTTTTTCCGAAAATTGTAGGAGATAAGCGAAAAAACATTATTGGGGAACACTATTCCGGCCATTCCTATGAATGTCCAATATTCAAAAGTGTGTTTTTTTGACAATATGCGACATTCTTCCAAATTTCGACTTTTGAAATTTTAAAAAGGACTTTGCTCCTTTTTCCGAAAATGGTAGAAAATTTGCGAAAAAAAATTATTCGGGAACACTATTCCTGCCATTCCTATGAATGTCCAATATTCAAAAGTGTGTTTTTTTGACAATATGCGACATTCTTCCAAATTTCGACTTTTGAAATTTTAAAAAGGACTTTGCTCCTTTTTCCGAAAATGGTAGAAAATTTGCGAAAAAAAATTATTGGGGAACACTATTCCGGCCATTCCTATGAATGTCCAATATTCAAAAGTGTGTTTTTTTGACAATATGCGACATTCTTCCAAATTTCGACTTTTGAAATTTTAAAAAGGAATTTGCTCCTTTTTCCGAAAATGGAAAAAATTTGCGAAAAAAAATTATTGGGGAACACTATTCCGGCCATTCCTCTGAATGTCCAATATTCAAAAGTGTGTTTTTTTGACAATATGCGACATTCTTCCAAATTTCGACTTTTGAAATTTTAAAAAGGACTTTGCTCCTTTTTCCGAAAATGGTAGAAAATTTGCGAAAAAAAATTATTGGGGAACACTATTCCTGCCATTCCTATGAATGTCCAATATTCAAAAGTGTGTTTTTTTTGACAATAGGCGACATTCTTCCAAATTTCGACTTTTGAAACTTTAAAAAGGACTTTGCTCCTTTTTCCGAAAATTGTAGGAGATAAGCGAAAAAACATTATTGGGGAACACTATTCCGGCCATTCCTATGAATGTCCAATATTCAAAAGTGTGTTTTTTTGACAATAGGCGACATTCTTCCAAATTTCGACTTTTGAAACTTTAAAAAGGACTTTGCTCCTTTTTCCGAAAATTGTAGGAGATAAGCGAAAAAACATTATTGGGGAACACTATTCCGGCCATTCCTATGAATGTCCAATATTCAAAAGTGTGTTTTTTTGACAATATGCGACATTCTTCCAAATTTCGACTTTTGAAACTTTAAAAAGGACTTTGCTCCTTTTTCCGAAAATTGTAGGAGATAAGCGAAAAAACATTATTGGGGAACACTATTCCGGCCATTCCTATGAATGTCCAATATTCAAAAGTGTGTTTTTTTGACAATATGCGACATTCTTCCAAATTTCGACTTTTGAAATTTTAAAAAGGAATTTGCTCCTTTTTCCGAAAATGGTAGAAAATTTGCGAAAAAAAATTATTGGGGAACACTATTCCGGCCATTCCTATGAATGTCCAATATTCAAAAGTGTGTTTTTTTGACAATAGGCGACATTCTTCCAAATTTCGACTTTTGAAACTTTAAAAAGGACTTTGCTCCTTTTTCCGAAAATTGTAGGAGATAAGCGAAAAAACATTATTGGGAACACTATTCCGGCCATTCCTATGAATGTCCAATATTCAAAAGTGTGTTTTTTTGACAATAGGCGACATTTTTCCAAATTTCGACTTTTGAAACTTTAAAAAGGACTTTGCTCCTTTTTCCGAAAATTGTAGGAGATAAGCGAAAAAACATTATTGGGGAACACTATTCCGGCCATTCCTATGAATGTCCAATATTCAAAAGTGTGTTTTTTTGACAATATGCGACATTCTTCCAAATTTCGACTTTTGAAACTTTAAAAAGGACTTTGCTCCTTTTTCCGAAAATGGTAGAAAATTTGCGAAAAAAAATTATTGGGGAACTCTATTCCTGCCATTCCTATGAATGTCCAATATTCAAAAGTGTGTTTTTTTGACAATAGGCGACATTCTTCCAAATTTCGACTTTTGAAACTTTAAAAAGGACTTTGCTCCTTTTTCCGAAAATGGTAGAAAATTTGGGAAAAAAAATTATTGGGGAACTCTATTCCTGCCATTCCTATGAATGTCCAATATTCAAAAGTGTGTTTTTTTGACAATAGGCGACATTCTTCCAAATTTCGACTTTTGAAACTTTAAAAAGGACTTTGCTCCTTTTTCCGAAAATTGTAGGAGATAAGCGAAAAAACATTATTGGGGAACACTATTCCCGCCATTCCTATGAATGTCCAATATTCAAAAGTGTGTTTTTTTGACAATATGCGACATTCTTCCAAATTTCGACTTTTGAAATTTTAAAAAGGACTTTGCTCCTTTTTCCGAAAATGGTAGAAAATTTGCGAAAAAAAATTATTAGGGAACACTATTCCGGCCATTCCTATGAATGTCCAATATTCAAAAGTGTGTTTTTTTGACAATAGGCGACATTCTTCCAAATTTCGACTTTTGAAACTTTAAAAAGGACTTTGCTCCTTTTTCCGAAAATTGTAGGAGATAAGCGAAAAAACATTATTGGGGAACACTATTCCGGCCATTCCTATGAATGTCCAATATTCAAAAGTGTGTTTTTTTGACAATAGGCGACATTCTTCCAAATTTCGACTTTTGAAACTTTAAAAAGGACTTTGCTCCTTTTTCCGAAAATTGTAGGAGATAAGCGAAAAAACATTATTGGGGAACACTATTCCGGCCATTCCTATGAATGTCCAATATTCAAAAGTGTGTTTTTTTGACAATAGGCGACATTCTTCCAAATTTCGACTTTTGAAACTTTAAAAAGGACTTTGCTCCTTTTTCCGAAAATGGTAGAAAATTTGCGAAAAAAAATTATTGGGGAACTCTATTCCTGCCATTCCTATGAATGTCCAATATTCAAAAGTGTGTTTTTTTGACAATAGGCGACATTCTTCCAAATTTCGACTTTTGAAACTTTAAAAAGGACTTTGCTCCTTTTTCCGAAAATTGTAGGAGATAAGCGAAAAAACATTATTGGGAACACTATTCCGGCCATTCCTATGAATGTCCAATATTCAAAAGTGTGTTTTTTTGACAATAGGCGACATTTTTCCAAATTTCGACTTTTGAAACTTTAAAAAGGACTTTGCTCCTTTTTCCGAAAATTGTAGGAGATAAGCGAAAAAACATTATTGGGGAACACTATTCCGGCCATTCCTATGAATGTCCAATATTCAAAAGTGTGGTTTTTTGACAATATGCGACATTCTTCCAAATTTCGACTTTTGAAATTTTAAAAAGGAATTTGCTCCTTTTTCCGAAAATGGTAGAAAATTTGCGAAAAAAAATTATTGGGGAACACTATTCCGGCCATTCCTATGAATGTCCAATATTCAAAAGTGTGTTTTTTTGACAATAGGCGACATTCTTCCAAATTTCGACTTTTGAAACTTTAAAAAGGACTTTGCTCCTTTTTCCGAAAATTGTAGGAGATAAGCGAAAAAACATTATTGGGGAACACTATTCCGGCCATTCCTATGAATGTCCAATATTCAAAAGTGTGTTTTTTTGACAATAGGCGACATTTTTCCAAATTTCGACTTTTGAAACTTTAAAAAGGACTTTGCTCCTTTTTCCGAAAATTGTAGGAGATAAGCGAAAAAACATTATTGGGGAACACTATTCCTGCCATTCCTATGAATGTCCAATATTCAAAAGTGTGTTTTTTTTGACAATAGGCGACATTCTTCCAAATTTCGACTTTTGAAATTTTAAAAAGGACTTTGCTCCTTTTTCCGAAAATGGTAGAAAATTTGCGAAAAAAAATTATTGGGGAACACTATTCCGGCCATTCCTATGAATGTCCAATATTCAAAAGTGTGTTTTTTTTGACAATATGCGACATTCTTCCAAATTTCGACTTTTGAAATTTTAAAAAGGAATTTGCTCCTTTTTCCGAAAATGGAAAAAATTTGCGAAAAAAAATTATTGGGGAACACTATTCCGGCCATTCCTCTGAATGTCCAATATTCAAAAGTGTGTTTTTTTGACAATATGCGACATTCTTCCAAATTTCGACTTTTGAAATTTTAAAAAGGACTTTGCTCCTTTTTCCGAAAATGGTAGAAAATTTGCGAAAAAAAATTATTGGGAAACACTATTCCTGCCATTCCTATGAATGTCCAATATTCAAAAGTGTGTTTTTTTTGACAATAGGCGACATTCTTCCAAATTTCGACTTTTGAAACTTTAAAAAGGACTTTGCTCCTTTTTCCGAAAATTGTAGGAGATAAGCGAAAAAACATTATTGGGGAACACTATTCCGGCCATTCCTATGAATGTCCAATATTCAAAAGTGTGTTTTTTTGACAATATGCGACATTCTTCCAAATTTCGACTTTTGAAATTTTAAAAAGGACTTTGCTCCTTTTTCCGAAAATTGTAGGAGATAAGCGAAAAAACATTATTGGGGAACACTATTCCGGCCATTCCTATGAATATCCAATATTCAAAAGTGTGTTTTTTTGACAATAGGCGACATTCTTCCAAATTTCGACTTTTGAAACTTTAAAAAGGACTTTGCTCCTTTTTCCGAAAATTGTAGGAGATAAGCGAAAAAACATTATTGGGGAACACTATTCCGGCCATTCCTATGAATGTCCAATATTCAAAAGTGTGTTTTTTTGACAATTGGCGACATTCTTCCAAATTTCGACTTTTGAAACTTTAAAAAGGACTTTGCTCCTTTTTCCGAAAATTGTAGGAGATAAGCAAAAAAACATTATTGGGAACACTATTCCGGCCATTCCTATGAATGTCCAATATTCAAAAGTGTGTTTTTTTGACAATAGGCGACATTTTTCCAAATTTCGACTTTTGAAACTTTAAAAAGGACTTTGCTCCTTTTTCCGAAAATTGTAGGAGATAAGCGAAAAAACATTATTGGGGAACACTATTCCGGCCATTCCTATGAATGTCCAATATTCAAAAGTGTGTTTTTTTGACAATATGCGACATTCTTCCAAATTTCGACTTTTGAAATTTTAAAAAGGAATTTGCTCCTTTTTCCGAAAATGGTAGAAAATTTGCGAAAAAAAATTATTGGGGAACACTATTCCGGCCATTCCTATGAATGTCCAATATTCAAAAGTGTGTTTTTTTGACAATAGGCGACATTCTTCCAAATTTCGACTTTTGAAACTTTAAAAAGGACTTTGCTCTTTTTTCCGAAAATTGTAGGAGATAAGCGAAAAAACATTATTGGGGAACACTATTCCGGCCATTCCTATGAATGCCCAATATTCAAAAGTGTGTTTTTTTGACAATAGGCGACATTCTTCCAAATTTCGACTTTTGAAACTTTAAAAAGGACTTTGCTCCTTTTTCCGAAAATGGTAGAAAATTTGCGAAAAAAAATTATTGGGGAACTCTATTCCTGCCATTCCTATGAATGTCCAATATTCAAAAGTGTGTTTTTTTGACAATAGGCGACATTCTTCCAAATTTCGACTTTTGAAACTTTAAAAAGGACTTTGCTCCTTTTTCCGAAAATTGTAGGAGATAAGCGAAAAAACATTATTGGGAACACTATTCCGGCCATTCCTATGAATGTCCAATATTCAAAAGTGTGTTTTTTTGACAATAGGCGACATTCTTCCAAATTTCGACTTTTGAAACTTTAAAAAGGACTTTGCTCCTTTTTCCGAAAATGGTAGAAAATTTGCGAAAAAAAATTATTGGGGAACTCTATTCCTGCCATTCCTATGAATGTCCAATATTCAAAAGTGTGTTTTTTTGACAATAGGCGACATTCTTCCAAATTTCGACTTTTGAAACTTTAAAAAGGACTTTGCTCCTTTTTCCGAAAATTGTAGGAGATAAGCGAAAAAACATTATTGGGAACACTATTCCGGCCATTCCTATGAATGTCCAATATTCAAAAGTGTGTTTTTTTGACAATAGGCGACATTCTTCCAAATTTCGACTTTTGAAACTTTAAAAAGGACTTTGCTCCTTTTTCCGAAAATTGTAGGAGATAAGCGAAAAAACATTATTGGGGAACACTATTCCGGCCATTCCTATGAATGTCCAATATTCAAAAGTGTGTTTTTTTGACAATAGGCGACATTCTTCCAAATTTCGACTTTTGAAACTTTAAAAAGGACTTTGCTCCTTTTTCCGAAAATGGTAGAAAATTTGCGAAAAAAAATTATTGGGGAACTCTATTCCTGCCATTCCTATGAATGTCCAATATTCAAAAGTGTGTTTTTTTGACAATAGGCGACATTCTTCCAAATTTCGACTTTTGAAACTTTAAAAAGGACTTTGCTCCTTTTTCCGAAAATTGTAGGAGATAAGCGAAAAAACATTATTGGGAACACTATTCCGGCCATTCCTATGAATGTCCAATATTCAAAAGTGTGTTTTTTTGACAATAGGCGACATTTTTCCAAATTTCGACTTTTGAAACTTTAAAAAGGACTTTGCTCCTTTTTCCGAAAATTGTAGGAGATAAGCGAAAAAACATTATTGGGGAACACTATTCCGGCCATTCCTATGAATGTCCAATATTCAAAAGTGTGGTTTTTTGACAATATGCGACATTCTTCCAAATTTCGACTTTTGAAATTTTAAAAAGGAATTTGCTCCTTTTTCCGAAAATGGTAGAAAATTTGCGAAAAAAAATTATTGGGGAACACTATTCCGGCCATTCCTATGAATGTCCAATATTCAAAAGTGTGTTTTTTTGACAATAGGCGACATTCTTCCAAATTTCGACTTTTGAAACTTTAAAAAGGACTTTGCTCCTTTTTCCGAAAATTGTAGGAGATAAGCGAAAAAACATTATTGGGGAACACTATTCCGGCCATTCCTATGAATGTCCAATATTCAAAAGTGTGTTTTTTTGACAATAGGCGACATTTTTCCAAATTTCGACTTTTGAAACTTTAAAAAGGACTTTGCTCCTTTTTCCGAAAATTGTAGGAGATAAGCGAAAAAACATTATTGGGGAACACTATTCCTGCCATTCCTATGAATGTCCAATATTCAAAAGTGTGTTTTTTTTGACAATAGGCGACATTCTTCCAAATTTCGACTTTTGAAATTTTAAAAAGGACTTTGCTCCTTTTTCCGAAAATGGTAGAAAATTTGCGAAAAAAAATTATTGGGGAACACTATTCCGGCCATTCCTATGAATGTCCAATATTCAAAAGTGTGTTTTTTTTGACAATATGCGACATTCTTCCAAATTTCGACTTTTGAAATTTTAAAAAGGAATTTGCTCCTTTTTCCGAAAATGGAAAAAATTTGCGAAAAAAAATTATTGGGGAACACTATTCCGGCCATTCCTCTGAATGTCCAATATTCAAAAGTGTGTTTTTTTGACAATATGCGACATTCTTCCAAATTTCGACTTTTGAAATTTTAAAAAGGACTTTGCTCCTTTTTCCGAAAATGGTAGAAAATTTGCGAAAAAAAATTATTGGGAAACACTATTCCTGCCATTCCTATGAATGTCCAATATTCAAAAGTGTGTTTTTTTTTGACAATAGGCGACATTCTTCCAAATTTCGACTTTTGAAACTTTAAAAAGGACTTTGCTCCTTTTTCCGAAAATTGTAGGAGATAAGCGAAAAAACATTATTGGGGAACACTATTCCGGCCATTCCTATGAATGTCCAATATTCAAAAGTGTGTTTTTTTGACAATATGCGACATTCTTCCAAATTTCGACTTTTGAAATTTTAAAAAGGACTTTGCTCCTTTTTCCGAAAATTGTAGGAGATAAGCGAAAAAACATTATTGGGGAACACTATTCCGGCCATTCCTATGAATATCCAATATTCAAAAGTGTGTTTTTTTGACAATAGGCGACATTCTTCCAAATTTCGACTTTTGAAACTTTAAAAAGGACTTTGCTCCTTTTTCCGAAAATTGTAGGAGATAAGCGAAAAAACATTATTGGGGAACACTATTCCGGCCATTCCTATGAATGTCCAATATTCAAAAGTGTGTTTTTTTGACAATTGGCGACATTCTTCCAAATTTCGACTTTTGAAACTTTAAAAAGGACTTTGCTCCTTTTTCCGAAAATTGTAGGAGATAAGCGAAAAAACATTATTGGGAACACTATTCCGGCCATTCCTATGAATGTCCAATATTCAAAAGTGTGTTTTTTTGACAATAGGCGACATTTTTCCAAATTTCGACTTTTGAAACTTTAAAAAGGACTTTGCTCCTTTTTCCGAAAATTGTAGGAGATAAGCGAAAAAACATTATTGGGGAACACTATTCCGGCCATTCCTATGAATGTCCAATATTCAAAAGTGTGTTTTTTTGACAATATGCGACATTCTTCCAAATTTCGACTTTTGAAATTTTAAAAAGGAATTTGCTCCTTTTTCCGAAAATGGTAGAAAATTTGCGAAAAAAAATTATTGGGGAACACTATTCCGGCCATTCCTATGAATGCCCAATATTCAAAAGTGTGTTTTTTTGACAATAGGCGACATTCTTCCAAATTTCGACTTTTGAAATTTTAAAAAGGACTTTGCTCCTTTTTCCGAAAATGGTAGAAAATTTGCAAAAAAAAATTATTGGGGAACTCTATTCCTGCCATTCCTATGAATGTCCAATATTCAAAAGTGTGTTTTTTTGACAATAGGCGACATTCTTCCAAATTTCGACTTTTGAAACTTTAAAAAGGACTTTGCTCCTTTTTCCGAAAATGGTAGAAAATTTGGGAAAAAAAATTATTGGGGAACTCTATTCCTGCCATTCCTATGAATGTCCAATATTCAAAAGTGTGTTTTTTTGACAATAGGCGACATTCTTCCAAATTTCGACTTTTGAAACTTTAAAAAGGACTTTGCTCCTTTTTCCGAAAATGGTAGAAAATTTGGGAAAAAAAATTATTGGGGAACTCTATTCCTGCCATTCCTATGAATGTCCAATATTCAAAAGTGTGTTTTTTTGACAATAGGCGACATTCTTCCAAATTTCGACTTTTGAAACTTTAAAAAGGACTTTGCTCCTTTTTCCGAAAATGGTAGAAAATTTGGGAAAAAAAATTATTGGGGAACTCTATTCCTGCCATTCCTATGAATGTCCAATATTCAAAAGTGTGTTTTTTTGACAATAGGCGACATTCTTCCAAATTTCGACTTTTGAAACTTTAAAAAGGACTTTGCTCCTTTTTCCGAAAATTGTAGGAGATAAGCGAAAAAACATTATTGGGAACACTATTCCGGCCATTCCTATGAATGTCCAATATTCAAAAGTGTGTTTTTTTGACAATAGGCGACATTTTTCCAAATTTCGACTTTTGAAACTTTAAAAAGGACTTTGCTCCTTTTTCCGAAAATTGTAGGAGATAAGCGAAAAAACATTATTGGGGAACACTATTCCGGCCATTCCTATGAATGTCCAATATTCAAAAGTGTGTTTTTTTGACAATATGCGACATTCTTCCAAATTTCGACTTTTGAAATTTTAAAAAGGAATTTGCTCCTTTTTCCGAAAATGGTAGAAAATTTGCGAAAAAAAATTATTGGGGAACACTATTCCGGCCATTCCTATGAATGCCCAATATTCAAAAGTGTGTTTTTTTGACAATAGGCGACATTCTTCCAAATTTCGACTTTTGAAATTTTAAAAAGGACTTTGCTCCTTTTTCCGAAAATGGTAGAAAATTTGCAAAAAAAAATTATTGGGGAACTCTATTCCTGCCATTCCTATGAATGTCCAATATTCAAAAGTGTGTTTTTTTGACAATAGGCGACATTCTTCCAAATTTCGACTTTTGAAACTTTAAAAAGGACTTTGCTCCTTTTTCCGAAAATGGTAGAAAATTTGGGAAAAAAAATTATTGGGGAACTCTATTCCTGCCATTCCTATGAATGTCCAATATTCAAAAGTGTGTTTTTTTGACAATAGGCGACATTCTTCCAAATTTCGACTTTTGAAACTTTAAAAAGGACTTTGCTCCTTTTTCCGAAAATGGTAGAAAATTTGCGAAAAAAAATTATTGGGGAACACTATTCCTGCCATTCCTATGAATGTCCAATATTCAAAAGTGTGTTTTTTTGACAATAGGCGACATTCTTCCAAATTTCGACTTTTGAAACTTTAAAAAGGACTTTGCTCCTTTTTCCGAAAATTGTAGGAGATAAGCGAAAAAACATTATTGGGGAACACTATTTCCGCCATTCCTATGAATGTCCAATATTCAAAAGTGTGTTTTTTTGACAATATGCGACATTCTTCCAAATTTCGACTTTTGAAATTTTAAAAAGGACTTTGCTCCTTTTTCCGAAAATGGTAGAAAATTTGCGAAAAAAAATTATTAGGGAACACTATTCCGGCCATTCCTATGAATGTCCAATATTCAAAAGTGTGTTTTTTTGACAATAGGCGACATTCTTCCAAATTTCGACTTTTGAAACTTTAAAAAGGACTTTGCTCCTCTTTCCGAAAATTGTAGGAGATAAGCGAAAAAACATTATTGGGGAACACTATTCCGGCCATTCCTATGAATGTCCAATATTCAAAAGTGTGTTTTTTTGACAATAGGCGACATTCTTCCAAATTTCGACTTTTGAAACTTTAAAAAGGACTTTGCTCCTTTTTCCGAAAATTGTAGGAGATAAGCGAAAAAACATTATTGGGAACACTATTCCGGCCATTCCTATGAATGTCCAATATTCAAAAGTGTGTTTTTTTGACAATAGGCGACATTTTTCCAAATTTCGACTTTTGAAACTTTAAAAAGGACTTTGCTCCTTTTTCCGAAAATTGTAGGAGATAAGCGAAAAAACATTATTGGGGAACACTATTCCGGCCATTCCTATGAATGTCCAATATTCAAAAGTGTGGTTTTTTGACAATATGCGACATTCTTCCAAATTTCGACTTTTGAAATTTTAAAAAGGAATTTGCTCCTTTTTCCGAAAATGGTAGAAAATTTGCGAAAAAAAATTATTGGGGAACACTATTCCGGCCATTCCTATGAATGTCCAATATTCAAAAGTGTGTTTTTTTGACAATAGGCGACATTCTTCCAAATTTCGACTTTTGAAACTTTAAAAAGGACTTTGCTCCTTTTTCCGAAAATTGTAGGAGATAAGCGAAAAAAAATTATTGGGGAACACTATTCCGGCCATTCCTATGAATGTCCAATATTCAAAAGTGTGTTTTTTTGACAATAGGCGACATTCTTCCAAATTTCGACTTTTGAAACTTTAAAAAGGACTTTGCTCCTTTTTCCGAAAATGGTAGAAAATTTGCGAAAAAAAATTATTGGGGAACTCTATTCCTGCCATTCCTATGAATGTCCAATATTCAAAAGTGTGTTTTTTTGACAATAGGCGACATTCTTCCAAATTTCGACTTTTGAAACTTTAAAAAGGACTTTGCTCCTTTTTCCGAAAATTGTAGGAGATAAGCGAAAAAACATTATTGGGGAACACTATTCCGGCCATTCCTATGAATGTCCAATATTCAAAAGTGTGTTTTTTTGACAATATGCGACATTCTTCCAAATTTCGACTTTTGAAATTTTAAAAAGGACTTTGCTCCTTTTTCCGAAAATGGTAGAAAATTTGCGAAAAAAAATTATTGGGGAACACTATTCCGGCCATTCCTATGAATGTCCAATATTCAAAAGTGTGTTTTTTTGACAATATGCGACATTCTTCCAAATTTCGACTTTTGAAATTTTAAAAAGGAATTTGCTCCTTTTTCCGAAAATGGTAGAAAATTTGCGAAAAAAAATTATTGGGGAACACTATTCCGGCCATTCCTATGAATGTCCAATATTCAAAAGTGTGTTTTTTTGACAATATGCGACATTCTTCCAAATTTCGACTTTTGAAATTTTAAAAAGGACTTTGCTCCTTTTTCCGAAAATGGTAGAAAATTTGCGAAAAAAATTTATTAGGGAACACTATTCCGGCCATTCCTATGAATGTCCAATATTCAAAAGTGTGTTTTTTTGACAATAGGCGACATTCTTCCAAATTTCGACTTTTGAAATTTTAAAAAGGACTTTGCTCCTTTTTCCGAAAATGGTAGAAAATTTGCGAAAAAAAAATTATTCGGGAACACTATTCCTGCCATTCCTATGAATGTCCAATATTCAAAAGTGTGTTTTTTTGACAATATGCGACATTCTTCCAAATTTCGACTTTTGAAATTTTAAAAAGGACTTTGCTCCTTTTTCCGAAAATTGTAGGAGATAAGCGAAAAAACATTATTGGGGAACACTATTCCTGCCATTCCTATGAATGTCCAATATTCAAAAGTGTGTTTTTTTGACAATAGGCGACATTCTTCCAAATTTCGACTTTTGAAACTTTAAAAAGGACTTTGCTCCTTTTTCCGAAAATTGTAGGAGATAAGCGAAAAAACATTATTGGGGAACACTATTCCTGCCATTCCTATGAATGTCCAATATTCAAAAGTGTGTTTTTTTGACAATAGGCGACATTCTTCCAAATTTCGACTTTTGAAACTTTAAAAAGGACTTTGCTCCTTTTTCCGAAAATGGTAGAAAATTTGCGAAAAAAAAATTATTCGGGAACACTATTCCTGCCATTCCTATGAATGTCCAATATTCAAAAGTGTGTTTTTTTGACAATATGCGACATTCTTCCAAATTTCGACTTTTGAAATTTTAAAAAGGACTTTGCTCCTTTTTCCGAAAATGGTAGAAAATTTGCGAAAAAAAATTATTGGGGAACTCTATTCCTGCCATTCCTATGAATGTCCAATATTCAAAAGTGTGTTTTTTTGACAATAGGCGACATTCTTCCAAATTTCGACTTTTGAAACTTTAAAAAGGACTTTGCTCCTTTTTCCGAAAATGGTAGAAAATTTGCGAAAAAAAATTATTGGGGAACACTATTCCTGCCATTCCTATGAATGTCCAATATTCAAAAGTGTGTTTTTTTGACAATAGGCGACATTCTTCCAAATTTCGACTTTTGAAACTTTAAAAAGGACTTTGCTCCTTTTTCCGAAAATGGTAGAAAATTTGCGAAAAAAAATTATTGGGGAACTCTATTCCTGCCATTCCTATGAATGTCCAATATTCAAAAGTGTGTTTTTTTGACAATAGGCGACATTCTTCCAAATTTCGACTTTTGAAACTTTAAAAAGGACTTTGCTCCTTTTTCCGAAAATTGTAGGAGATAAGCGAAAAAACATTATTGGGGAACTCTATTCCTGCCATTCCTATGAATGTCCAATATTCAAAAGTGTGTTTTTTTGACAATAGGCGACATTCTTCCAAATTTCGACTTTTGAAATTTTAAAAAGGACTTTGCTCCTTTTTCCGAAAATGGTAGAAAATTTGCGAAAAAAAATTATTGGGGAACTCTATTCCTGCCATTCCTATGAATGTCCAATATTCAAAAGTGTGTTTTTTTTTGACAGCAGCCAACATTCTTCCAAATTTCGACTTTTGAAATTTTAAAAAGGACTTTGCTCCTTTTTCCGAAAATGGTAGAAAATTTGCGAAAAAAAATTATTGGGGAACACTATTCCGGCCATTCCTATGAATGTCCAATATTCAAAAGTGTGTTTTTTTGACAATAGGCGACATTCTTCCAAATTTCGACTTTTGAAATTTTAAAAAGGACTTTGCTCCTTTTTCCGAAAATGGTAGAAAATTTGCGAAAAAAAAATTATTGGGGAACTCTATTCCTGCCATTCCTATGAATGTCCAATATTCAAAAGTGTGTTTTTTTGAAATTTTAAAAAGGACTTTGCTCCTTTTTCCGAAAATGGTAGAAAATTTGCGAAAAAAAATTATTGGGGAACTCTATTCCTGCCATTCCTATGAATGTCCAATATTCAAAAGTGTGTTTTTTTGACAATATGCGACATTCTTCCAAATTTCGACTTTTGAAATTTTAAAAAGGACTTTGCTCCTTCTTCCGAAAATTGTAGGAGATAAGCGAAAAAACATTATTGGGGAACACTATTCCGGCCATTCCTATGAATGTCCAATATTCAAAAGTGTGTTTTTTTGACAATATGCGACATTCTTCCAAATTTCGACTTTTGAAATTTTAAAAAGGACTTTGCTCCTTTTTCCGAAAATGGTAGAAAATTTGCGAAAAAAATTTATTAGGGAACACTATTCCGGCCATTCCTATGAATGTCCAATATTCAAAAGTGTGTTTTTTTGACAATAGGCGACATTCTTCCAAATTTCGACTTTTGAAACTTTAAAAAGGACTTTGCTCCTTTTTCCGAAAATGGTAGAAAATTTGCGAAAAAAAATTATTGGGGAACTCTATTCCTGCCATTCCTATGAATGTCCAATATTCAAAAGTGTGTTTTTTTGACAATAGGCGACATTCTTCCAAATTTCGACTTTTGAAACTTTAAAAAGGACTTTGCTCCTTTTTCCGAAAATTGTAGGAGATAAGCGAAAAAACATTATTGGGGAACACTATTCCGGCCATTCCTATGAATGTCCAATATTCAAAAGTGTGTTTTTTTGACAATATGCGACATTCTTCCAAATTTCGACTTTTGAAATTTTAAAAAGGACTTTGCTCCTTTTTCCGAAAATGGTAGAAAATTTGCGAAAAAAAATTATTGGGGAACACTATTCCGGCCATTCCTATGAATGTCCAATATTCAAAAGTGTGTTTTTTTTGACAATATGCGACATTCTTCCAAATTTCGACTTTTGAAATTTTAAAAAGGAATTTGCTCCTTTTTCCGAAAATGGTAGAAAATTTGCGAAAAAAAATTATTGGGGAACACTATTCCGGCCATTCCTATGAATGTCCAATATTCAAAAGTGTGTTTTTTTGACAATATGCGACATTCTTCCAAATTTCGACTTTTGAAATTTTAAAAAGGACTTTGCTCCTTTTTCCGAAAATGGTAGAAAATTTGCGAAAAAAATTTATTAGGGAACACTATTCCGGCTATTCCTATGAATGTCCAATATTCAAAAGTGTGTTTTTTTGACAATAGGCGACATTCTTCCAAATTTCGACTTTTGAAATTTTAAAAAGGACTTTGCTCCTTTTTCCGAAAATGGTAGAAAATTTGCGAAAAAAAAATTATTCGGGAACACTATTCCTGCCATTCCTATGAATGTCCAATATTCAAAAGTGTGTTTTTTTGACAATATGCGACATTCTTCCAAATTTCGACTTTTGAAATTTTAAAAAGGACTTTGCTCCTTTTTCCGAAAATTGTAGGAGATAAGCGAAAAAACATTATTGGGGAACACTATTCCGGCCATTCCTATGAATGTCCAATATTCAAAAGTGTGTTTTTTTGACAATAGGCGACATTCTTCCAAATTTCGACTTTTGAAATTTTAAAAAGGACTTTGCTCCTTTTTCCGAAAATGGTAGAAAATTTGCGAAAAAAAATTATTGGGGAACTCTATTCCTGCCATTCCTATGAATGTCCAATATTCAAAAGTGTGTTTTTTTGACAATAGGCGACATTCTTCCAAATTTCGACTTTTGAAACTTTAAAAAGGACTTTGCTCCTTTTTCCGAAAATGGTAGAAAATTTGCGAAAAAAAATTATTGGGGACTCTATTCCTGCCATTCCTATGAATGTCCAATATTCAAAAGTGTGTTTTTTTGACAATAGGCGACATTCTTCCAAATTTCGACTTTTGAAACTTTAAAAAGGACTTTGCTCCTTTTTCCGAAAATGGTAGAAAATTTGCGAAAAAAAATTATTGGGGAACTCTATTCCTGCCATTCCTATGAATGTCCAATATTCAAAAGTGTGTTTTTTTGACAATAGGCGACATTCTTCCAAATTTCGACTTTTGAAACTTTAAAAAGGACTTTGCTCCTTTTTCCGAAAATTGTAGGAGATAAGCGAAAAAACATTATTGGGGAACTCTATTCCTGCCATTCCTATGAATGTCCAATATTCAAAAGTGTGTTTTTTTGACAATAGGCGACATTCTTCCAAATTTCGACTTTTGAAATTTTAAAAAGGACTTTGCTCCTTTTTCCGAAAATGGTAGAAAATTTGCGAAAAAAAATTATTGGGGAACTCTATTCCTGCCATTCCTATGAATGTCCAATATTCAAAAGTGTGTTTTTTTTTGACAGCAGCCAACATTCTTCCAAATTTCGACTTTTGAAATTTTAAAAAGGACTTTGCTCCTTTTTCCGAAAATGGTAGAAAATTTGCGAAAAAAAATTATTGGGGAACACTATTCCGGCCATTCCTATGAATGTCCAATATTCAAAAGTGTGTTTTTTTGACAATAGGCGACATTCTTCCAAATTTCGACTTTTGAAATTTTAAAAAGGACTTTGCTCCTTTTTCCGAAAATGGTAGAAAATTTGCGAAAAAAAAATTATTGGGGAACTCTATTCCTGCCATTCCTATGAATGTCCAATATTCAAAAGTGTGTTTTTTTGAAATTTTAAAAAGGACTTTGCTCCTTTTTCCGAAAATGGTAGAAAATTTGCGAAAAAAAATTATTGGGGAACTCTATTCCTGCCATTCCTATGAATGTCCAATATTCAAAAGTGTGTTTTTTTGACAATAGGCGACATTCTTCCAAATTTCGACTTTTGAAATTTTAAAAAGGACTTTGCTCCTTTTTCCGAAAATGGTAGAAAATTTGCGAAAAAAAATTATTGGGGAACTCTATTCCTGCCATTCCTATGAATGTCCAATATTCAAAAGTGTGTTTTTTTGACAATAGGCGACATTCTTCCAAATTTCGACTTTTGAAACTTTAAAAAGGACTTTGCTCCTTTTTCCGAAAATTGTAGGAGATAAGCGAAAAAACATTATTGGGGAACACTATTCCCGCCATTCCTATGAATGTCCAATATTCAAAAGTGTGTTTTTTTGACAATAGGCGACATTCTTCCAAATTTCGACTTTTGAAATTTTAAAAAGGACTTTGCTCCTTTTTCCGAAAATGGTAGAAAATTTGGGAAAAAAAATTATTGGGGAACTCTATTCCTGCCATTCCTATGAATGTCCAATATTCAAAAGTGTGTTTTTTTTTTGACAATAGGCGACATTCTTCCAAGTTTCGACTTTTGAAATTTTAAAAAGGACTTTGCTCCTTTTTCCGAAAATGGTAGAAAATTTGCGAAAAAAAATTATTGGGGAACTCTATTCCTGCCATTCCTATGAATGTCCAATATTCAAAAGTGTGTTTTTTTGACAATAGGCGACATTCTTCCAAATTTCGACTTTTGAAATTTTAAAAAGGACTTTGCTCCTTTTTCCGAAAATGGTAGAAAATTTGCGAAAAAAAATTATTGGGGAACTCTATTCCTGCCATTCCTATGAATGTCCAATATTCAAAAGTGTGTTTTTTTGACAATAGGCGACATTCTTCCAAATTTCGACTTTTGAAACTTTAAAAAGGACTTTGCTCCTTTTTCCGAAAATTGTAGGAGATAAGCGAAAAAACATTATTGGGGAACACTATTCCCGCCATTCCTATGAATGTCCAATATTCAAAAGTGTGTTTTTTTGACAATAGGCGACATTCTTCCAAATTTCGACTTTTGAAATTTTAAAAAGGACTTTGCTCCTTTTTCCGAAAATGGTAGAAAATTTGGGAAAAAAAATTATTGGGGAACTCTATTCCTGCCATTCCTATGAATGTCCAATATTCAAAAGTGTGTTTTTTTTTTGACAATAGGCGACATTCTTCCAAATTTCGACTTTTGAAACTTTAAAAAGGACTTTGCTCCTTTTTCCGAAAATTGTAGGAGATAAGCGAAAAAACATTATTGGGGAACACTATTCCCGCCATTCCTATGAATGTCCAATATTCAAAAGTGTGTTTTTTTGACAATAGGCGACATTCTTCCAAATTTCGACTTTTGAAATTTTAAAAAGGACTTTGCTCCTTTTTCCGAAAATGGTAGAAAATTTGGGAAAAAAAATTATTGGGGAACTCTATTCCTGCCATTCCTATGAATGTCCAATATTCAAAAGTGTGTTTTTTTTTTGACAATAGGCGACATTCTTCCAAGTTTCGACTTTTGAAATTTTAAAAAGGACTTTGCTCCTTTTTCCGAAAATGGTAGAAAATTTGCGAAAAAAAATTATTGGGGAACTCTATTCCTGCCATTCCTATGAATGTCCAATATTCAAAAGTGTGTTTTTTTGACAATAGGCGACATTCTTCCAAATTTCGACTTTTGAAACTTTAAAAAGGACTTTGCTCCTTTTTCCGAAAATTGTAGGAGATAAGCGAAAAAACATTATTGGGGAACACTATTCCCGCCATTCCTATGAATGTCCAATATTCAAAAGTGTGTTTTTTTGACAATAGGCGACATTCTTCCAAATTTCGACTTTTGAAATTTTAAAAAGGACTTTGCTCCTTTTTCCGAAAATGGTAGAAAATTTGGGAAAAAAAATTATTGGGGAACTCTATTCCTGCCATTCCTATGAATGTCCAATATTCAAAAGTGTGTTTTTTTTTTGACAATAGGCGACATTCTTCCAAGTTTCGACTTTTGAAATTTTAAAAAGGACTTTGCTCCTTTTTCCGAAAATGGTAGAAAATTTGCGAAAAAAAATTATTGGGGAACTCTATTCCTGCCATTCCTATGAATGTCCAATATTCAAAAGTGTGTTTTTTTGACAATAGGCGACATTCTTCCAAATTTCGACTTTTGAAATTTTAAAAAGGACTTTGCTCCTTTTTCCGAAAATGGTAGAAAATTTGCGAAAAAAAATTATTGGGGAACTCTATTCCTGCCATTCCTATGAATGTCCAATATTCAAAAGTGTGTTTTTTTTGACAATAGGCGACATTTTTCCAAATTTCGACTTTTGAAATTTTAAAAAGGACTTTGCTCCTTTTTCCGAAAATGGTAGAAAATTTGCGAAAAAAAATTATTGGGGAACTCTATTCCTGCCATTCCTATGAATGTCCAATATTCAAAAGTGTGTTTTTTTGACAATAGGCGACATTCTTCCAAATTTCGACTTTTGAAATTTTAAAAAGGACTTTGCTCCTTTTTCCGAAAATGGTAGAAAATTTGCGAAAAAAAATTATTGGGGAACTCTATTCCTGCCATTCCTATGAATATCCAATATTCAAAAGTGTGTTTTTTTGACAATAGGCGACATTCTTCCAAATTTCGACTTTTGAAATTTTAAAAAGGACTTTGCTCCTTTTTCCGAAAATGGTAGAAAATTTGCGAAAAAAAATTATTGGGGAACTCTATTCCTGCCATTCCTATGAATGTCCAATATTCAAAAGTGTGTTTTTTTTTTTGACAATAGGCGACATTCTTCCAAATTTCGACTTTTGAAATTTTAAAAAGGACTTTGCTCCTTTTTCCGAAAATGGTAGAAAATTTGCGAAAAAAAATTATTGGGGAAAAAGTGTGTTTTTGTGACAATAGGCGACATTCTTCCAAATTTCGACTTTTGAAATTTTAAAAAGGACTTTGCTCCTTTTTCCGAAAATGGTAGAAAATTTGCGAAAAAAAATTATTGGGGAACTCTATTCCTGCCATTCCTATGAATGTCCAATATTCAAAAGTGTGTTTTTGTGACAATAGGCGACATTCTTCCAAATTTCGACTTTTGAAATTTTAAAAAGGACTTTGCTCCTTTTTCCGAAAATGGTAGAAAATTTGCGAAAAAAAATTATTGGGGAACTCTATTCCTGCCATTCCTATGAATGTCCAATATTCAAAAGTGTGTTTTTTTTGACAATAGGCGACATTCTTCCAAATTTCGACTTTTGAAATTTTAAAAAGGACTTTGCTCCTTTTTCCGAAAATGGTAGAAAATTTGCGAAAAAAAATTATTGGGGAACTCTATTCCTGCCATTCCTATGAATGTCCAATATTCAAAAGTGTGTTTTTTTGACAATAGGCGACATTCTTCCAAATTTCGACTTTTGAAATTTTAAAAAGGACTTTGCTCCTTTTTCCGAAAATGGTAGAAAATTTGCGAAAAAAAATTGGGGAACTCTATTCCTGCCATTCCTATGAATGTCTAATATTCAAAAGTGTTTTTTTTTTACAATAGGCGACATTCTTCCAAATTTCGACTTTTGAAATTTTAAAAAGGACTTTGCTCCTTTTTCCGAAAATGGTAGAAAATTTGCGAAAAAAAATTGGGGAACTCTATTCCTGCCATTCCTATGAATGTCTAATATTCAAAAGTGTGTTTTTTTGACAATAGGCGACATTCTTCCAAATTTCGACTTTTGAAATTTTAAAAAGGACTTTGCTCCTTTTTCCGAAAATGGTAGAAAATTTGCGAAAAAAAATTATTAGGGAACTCTATTCCTGCCATTCCTATGAATGTCCAATATTCAAAAGTGTGTTTTTTTGACAATAGGCGACATTCTTCCAAATTTCGACTTTTGAAATTTTAAAAAGGACTTTGCTCCTTTTTCCGTAAATGGTAGAAAATTTGCGAAAAAAAATTATTGGGGAACTCTATTCCTGCCATTCCTATGAATGTCCAATATTCAAAAGTGTGTTTTTTTGACAATAGGCGACATTCTTCCAAATTTCGACTTTTGAAATTTTAAAAAGGACTTTGCTCCTTTTTCCGAAAATGGTAGAAAATTTGCGAAAAAAAATTATTGGGGAACTCTATTCCTGCCATTCCTATGAATGTCCAATATTCAAAAGTGTGTTTTTTTGACAATAGGCGACATTCTTCCAAATTTCGACTTTTGAAATTTTAAAAAGGACTTTGCTCCTTTTTCCGAAAATGGTAGAAAATTTGGGAAAAAAAATTATTGGGGAACTCTATTCCTGCCATTCCTATGAATGTCCAATATTCAAAAGTGTGTTTTTTTTTTTGACAATAGGCGACATTCTTCCAAGTTTCGACTTTTGAAATTTTAAAAAGGACTTTGCTCCTTTTTCCGAAAATGGTAGAAAATTTGCGAAAAAAAATTATTGGGGAACTCTATTCCTGCCATTCCTATGAATGTCCAATATTCAAAAGTGTGTTTTTTTGACAATAGGCGACATTCTTCCAAATTTCGACTTTTGAAATTTTAAAAAGGACTTTGCTCCTTTTTCCGAAAATGGTAGAAAATTTGCGAAAAAAAATTATTGGGGAACTCTATTCCGGCCATTCCTATGAATGTCCAATATTCAAAAGTGTGTTTTTTTTTTGACAGCAGGCGACATTCTTCCAAATTTCGACTTTTGAAATTTTAAAAAGGACTTTGCTCCTTTTTCCGAAAATGGTAGAAAATTTGCGAAAAAAAATTATTAGGGAACACTATTCCGGCCATTCCTATGAATGTCCAATATTCAAAAGTGTGTTTTTTTGACAATAGGCGACATTCTTCCAAATTTCGACTTTTGAAATTTTAAAAAGGACTTTGCTCCTTTTTCCGAAAATGGTAGAAAATTTGCGAAAAAAAATTATTGGGGAACTCTATTCCTGCCTTTCCTATGAATATCCAATATTCAAAAGTGTGTTTTTTTGACAATAGGCGACATTCTTCCAAATTTCGACTTTTGAAATTTTAAAAAGGACTTTGCTCCTTTTTCCGAAAATGGTAGAAAATTTGCGAAAAAAAATTATTGGGGAACTCTATTCCTGCCATTCCTATGAATGTCCAATATTCAAAAGTGTGTTTTTTTTGACAATAGGCGACATTCTTCCAAATTTCGACTTTTGAAATTTTAAAAAGGACTTTGCTCCTTTTTCCGAAAATGGTAGAAAATTTGCGAAAAAAAATTATTGGGGAACTCTATTCCTGCCATTCCTATGAATGTCCAATATTCAAAAGTGTGTTTTTTTGACAATAGGCGACATTCTTCCAAATTTCGACTTTTGAAATTTTAAAAAGGACTTTGCTCCTTTTTCCGAAAATGGTAGAAAATTTGCGAAAAAAAATTGGGGAACTCTATTCCTGCCATTCCTATGAATGTCTAATATTCAAAAGTGTGTTTTTTTGACAATAGGCGACATTCTTCCAAATTTCGACTTTTGAAATTTTAAAAAGGACTTTGCTCCTTTTTCCGAAAATGGTAGAAAATTTGCGAAAAAAAATTATTGGGGAACTCTATTCCTGCCATTCCTATGAATGTCCAATATTCAAAAGTGTGTTTTTTTTTTTGACAATAGGCGACATTCTTCCATATTTCGACTTTTGAAATTTTAAAAAGGACTTTGCTCCTTTTTCCGAAAATGGTTGAAAATTTGCGAAAAAAAATTATTGGGGAACTCTATTCCTGCCATTCCTATGAATGTCCAATATTCAAAAGTGTGTTTTTTTTGACAATAGGCGACATTCTTCCAAATTTCGACTTTTGAAATTTTAAAAAGGACTTTGCTCCTTTTTCCGAAAATGGTAGAAAATTTGCGAAAAAAAATTATTGGGGAACTCTATTCCTGCCATTCCTATGAATGTCCAATATTCAAAAGTGTGTTTTTTTGACAATAGGCGACATTCTTCCAAATTTCGACTTTTGAAATTTTAAAAAGGACTTTGCTCCTTTTTCCAAATATGGTAGAAAATTTGCGAAAAAAAATTATTGGGGAACTCTATTCCTGCCATTCCTATGAATGTCCAATATTCAAAAGTGTGTTTTTTTGACAATAGGCGACATTCTTCCAAATTTCGACTTTTGAAATTTTAAAAAGGACTTTGCTCCTTTTTCCGAAAATGGTAGAAAATTTGGGAAAAAAAATTATTGGGGAACTCTATTCCTGCCATTCCTATGAATGTCCAATATTCAAAAGTGTGTTTTTTTTTGACAATAGGCGACATTCTTCCAAATTTCGACTTTTGAAATTTTAAAAAGGACTTTGCTCCTTTTTCCGAAAATGGTAGAAAATTTGCGAAAAAAAATTATTGGGGAACTCTATTCCTGCCATTCCTATGAATGTCCAATATTCAAAAGTGTGGTTTTTTGACAATAGGCGACATTCTTCCAAATTTCGACTTTTGAAATTTTAAAAAGGACTTTGCTCCTTTTTCCGAAAATGGTAGAAAATTTGCGAAAAAAAATTATTGGGGAACTCTATTCCTGCCATTCCTATGAATGTCCAATATTCAAAAGTGTGTTTTTTTTGACAGTAGGCGACATTCTTCCAAATTTCGACTTTTGAAATTTTAAAAAGGACTTTGCTCCTTTTTCCGAAAATGGTAGAAAATTTGCGAAAAAAAATTATTGGGGAACACTATTCCGGCCATTCCTATGAATGTCCAATATTCAAAAGTGTGTTTTTTGACAATAGGCGACATTCTTCCAAATTTCGACTTTTGAAATTTTAAAAAGGACTTTGCTCCTTTTTCCGAAAATGGTAGAAAATTTGCGAAAAAAAATTATTGGGGAACTCTATTCCTGCCTTTCCTATGAATGTCCAATATTCAAAAGTGTGTTTTTTTGACAATAGGCGACATTCTTCCAAATTTCGACTTTTGAAATTTTAAAAAGGACTTTGCTCCTTTTTCCGAAAATGGTAGAAAATTTGCGAAAAAAAATTATTGGGGAACTCTATTCCTGCCATTCCTATGAATGTCCAATATTCTAAAGTGTGTTTTTTTTGACAATAGGCGACATTCTTCCAAATTTCGACTTTTGAAATTTTAAAAAGGACTTTGCTCCTTTTTCCGAAAATGGTAGAAAATTTGCGAAAAAAAATTATTGGGGAACTCTATTCCTGCCATTCCTATGAATGTCCAATATTCAAAAGTGTGTTTTTTGACAATAGGCGACATTCTTCCAAATTTCGACTTTTGCAATTTTAAAAAGGACTTTGCTCCTTTTTCCGAAAATGGTAGAAAATTTGCGAAAAAAAATTATTGGGGAACTCTATTCCTGCCATTCCTATGAATGTCCAATATTCAAAAGTGTGTTTTTTTGACAATAGGCGACATTCTTCCAAATTTCGACTTTTGAAATTTTAAAAAGGACTTTGCTCCTTTTTCCGAAAATGGTAGAAAATTTGCGAAAAAAAATTATTGGGGAACTCTATTCCTGCCATTCCTATGAATGTCCAATATTCAAAAGTGTGTTTTTTTTGACAATAGGCGACATTCTTCCAAATTTCTACTTTTGAAATTTTAAAAAGGACTTTGCTCCTTTTTCCGAAAATGGTAGAAAATTTGCGAAAAAAAATTATTGGGGAACTCTATTCCTGCCATTCCTATGAATGTCCAATATTCAAAAGTGTGTTTTTTTGACAATAGGCGACATTCTTCCAAATTTCGACTTTTGAAATTTTAAAAAGGACTTTGCTCCTTTTTCCGAAAATGGTAGAAAATTTGGGAAAAAAAATTATTGGGGAACTCTATTCCTGCCATTCCTATGAATGTCCAATATTCAAAAGTGTGTTTTTTTGACAATCGGCGACATTCTTCCAAATTTCGACTTTTGAAATTTTAAAAAGGACTTTGCTCCTTTTTCCGAAAATGGTAGAAAATTTGCGAAAAAAAATTATTGGGGAACACTATTCCGGCCATTCCTATGAATGTCCAATATTCAAAAGTGTGTTTTTTTGACAATAGGCGACATTCTTCCAAATTTCGACTTTTGAAATTTTAAAAAGGACTTTGCTCCTTTTTCCGAAAATGGTAGAAAATTTGCGAAAAAAAATTATTGGGGAACTCTATTCCTGCCATTCCTATGAATGTCCAATATTCAAAAGTGTGTTTTTTTGACAATAGGCGACATTCTTCCAAATTTCGACTTTTGAAATTTTAAAAAGGACTTTGCTCCTTTTTCCGAAAATGGTAGAAAATTTGCGAACAAAAATTATTGGGGAACTCTATTCCTGCCATTCCTATGAATGTCCAATATTCAAAAGTGTGTTTTTTTTTGACAATAGGCGACATTCTTCCAAATTTCGACTTTTGAAATTTTAAAAAGGACTTTGCTCCTTTTTCCGAAAATGGTAGAAAATTTGCGAAAAAAAATTATTGGGGAAAAAGTGTGTTTTTGTGACAATAGGCGACATTCTTCCAAATTTCGACTTTTGAAATTTTAAAAAGGACTTTGCTCCTTTTTCCGAAAATGGTAGAAAATTTGCGAAAAAAAATTATTGGGGAACTCTATTCCTGCCATTCCTATGAATGTCCAATATTCAAAAGTGTGTTTTTTTGACAATAGGCGACATTCTTCCAAATTTCGACTTTTGAAATTTTAAAAAGGACTTTGCTCCTTTTTCCGAAAATGGTAGAAAATTTGCGAAAAAAAATTATTGGGGAACTCTATTCCTGCCATTCCTATGAATGTCCAATATTCAAAAGTGTGTTTTTTTGACAATAGGCGACATTCTTCCAAATTTCGACTTTTGAAATTTTAAAAAGGACTTTGCTCCTTTTTCCGAAAATGGTAGAAAGTTTGCGAAAAAAAATGATTGGGAAACACTATTCCGGCCATTCCTATGAATGTCCAATATTCAAAAGTGTGTTTTTTTGACAATATGCGACATTCTTCCAAATTTCGACTTTTGAAATTTTAAAAAGGACTTTGCTCCTTTTTCCGAAAATGGTAGAAAATTTGCGAAAAAAAATTATTCGGGAACACTATTCCGGCCATTCCTATGAATGTTCAATATTCAAAAGTGTGTTTTTTTGACAATATGCGACATTCTTCCAAATTTCGACTTTTGAAATTTTAAAAAGGACTTTGCTCCTTTTTCCGAAAATGGTAGAAAATTTGCGAAAAAAAATTATTCGGGAACACTATTCCGGCCATTCCTATGAATGTCCAATATTCAAAAGTGTGTTTTTTTGACAATATGCGACATTCTTCCAAATTTCGACTTTTGAAATTTTAAAAAGGACTTTGCTCCTTTTTCCGAAAATGGTAGAAAATTTGCGAAAAAAAATTATTGGGGAACACTATTCCGGCCATTCCTATGAATGTCCAATATTCAAAAGTGTGTTTTTTTGACAATATGCAACATTCTTCCAAATTTCGACTTTTGAAATTTTAAAAAGGACTTTGCTCCTTTTTCCGAAAATGGTAGAAAATTTGCGAAAAAAAATTATTGGGGAACACTATTCCGGCCATTCCTATGAATGTCCAATATTCAAAAGTGTGTTTTTTTGACAATATGCGACATTCTTCCAAATTTCGACTTTTGAAATTTTAAAAAGGACTTTGCTCCTTTTTCTGAAAATGGTAGAAACTTTGCGAAAAAAAATTATTGAGGAACACTATTCCGGCCATTCCTATGAATGTCCAATATTCAAAAGTGTGTTTTTTGACAATATGCGACATTCTTCCAAATTTCGACTTTTGAAATTTTAAAAAGGACTTTGCTCCTTTTTCCGAAAATGGTAGAAAATTTGCGAAAAAAAATTATTGGGGAACACTATTCCGGCCATTCCTATGAATGTCCAATATTCAAAAGTGTGTTTTTTTGACAATATGCGACATTCTTCCAAATTTCGACTTTTGAAATTTTAAAAAGGACTTTGCTCCTTTTTCCGAAAATGGTAGAAAATTTGCGAAAAAAAATTATTGGGGAACACTATTCCGGCCATTCCTATGAATGTCCAATATTCAAAAGTGTGTTTTTTTGACAATATGCGACATTCTTCCAAATTTCGACTTTTGAAATTTTAAAAAGGACTTTGCTCCTTTTTCCGAAAATGGTAGAAAATTTGCGAAAAAAAATTATTGGGGAACTCTATTCCTGCCTTTCCTATGAATGTCCAATATTCAAAAGTGTGTTTTTTTGACAATAGGCGACATTCTTCCAAATTTCGACTTTTGAAATTTTAAAAAGGACTTTGCTCCTTTTTCCGAAAATGGTAGAAAATTTGCGAAAAAAAATTATTGGGGAACTCTATTCCTGCCATTCCTATGAATGTCCAATATTCTAAAGTGTGTTTTTTTTGACAATAGGCGACATTCTTCCAAATTTCGACTTTTGAAATTTTAAAAAGGACTTTGCTCCTTTTTCCGAAAATGGTAGAAAATTTGCGAAAAAAAATTATTGGGGAACTCTATTCCTGCCATTCCTATGAATGTCCAATATTCAAAAGTGTGTTTTTTTGACAATAGGCGACATTCTTCCAAATTTCGACTTTTGAAATTTTAAAAAGGACTTTGCTCCTTTTTCCGAAAATGGTAGAAAATTTGCGAAAAAAAATTATTGGGGAACTCTATTCCTGCCATTCCTATGAATGTCCAATATTCTAAAGTGTGTTTTTTTTGACAATAGGCGACATTCTTCCAAATTTCGACTTTTGAAATTTTAAAAAGGACTTTGCTCCTTTTTCCGAAAATGGTAGAAAATTTGCGAAAAAAAATTATTGGGGAACTCTATTCCTGCCATTCCTATGAATGTCCAATATTCAAAAGTGTGTTTTTTGACAATAGGCGACATTCTTCCAAATTTCGACTTTTGCAATTTTAAAAAGGACTTTGCTCCTTTTTCCGAAAATGGTAGAAAATTTGCGAAAAAAAATTATTGGGGAACTCTATTCCTGCCATTCCTATGAATGTCCAATATTCAAAAGTGTGTTTTTTTGACAATAGGCGACATTCTTCCAAATTTCGACTTTTGAAATTTTAAAAAGGACTTTGCTCCTTTTTCCGAAAATGGTAGAAAATTTGCGAAAAAAAATTATTGGGGAACTCTATTCCTGCCATTCCTATGAATGTCCAATATTCAAAAGTGTGTTTTTTTGACAATAGGCGACATTCTTCCAAATTTCTACTTTTGAAATTTTAAAAAGGACTTTGCTCCTTTTTCCGAAAATGGTAGAAAATTTGCGAAAAAAAATTATTGGGGAACTCTACTCCTGCCATTCCTATGAATGTCCAATATTCAAAAGTGTGTTTTTTTGACAATAGGCGACATTCTTCCAAATTTCGACTTTTGAAATTTTAAAAAGGACTTTGCTCCTTTTTCCGAAAATGGTAGAAAATTTGGGAAAAAAAATTATTGGGGAACTCTATTCCTGCCATTCCTATGAATGTCCAATATTCAAAAGTGTGTTTTTTTGACAATCGGCGACATTCTTCCAAATTTCGACTTTTGAAATTTTAAAAAGGACTTTGCTCCTTTTTCCGAAAATGGTAGAAAATTTGCGAAAAAAAATTATTGGGGAACACTATTCCGGCCATTCCTATGAATGCCCAATATTCAAAAGTGTGTTTTTTTGACAATAGGCGACATTCTTCCAAATTTCGACTTTTGAAATTTTAAAAAGGACTTTGCTCCTTTTTCCGAAAATGGTAGAAAATTTGCGAAAAAAAATTATTGGGGAACTCTATTCCTGCCATTCCTATGAATGTCCAATATTCAAAAGTGTGTTTTTTTGACAATAGGCGACATTCTTCCAAATTTCGACTTTTGAAATTTTAAAAAGGACTTTGCTCCTTTTTCCGAAAATGGTAGAAAATTTGCGAACAAAAATTATTGGGGAACTCTATTCCTGCCATTCCTATGAATGTCCAATATTCAAAAGTGTGTTTTTTTTTGACAATAGGCGACATTCTTCCAAATTTCGACTTTTGAAATTTTAAAAAGGACTTTGCTCCTTTTTCCGAAAATGGTAGAAAATTTGCGAAAAAAAATTATTGGGGAAAAAGTGTGTTTTTGTGACAATAGGCGACATTCTTCCAAATTTCGACTTTTGAAATTTTAAAAAGGACTTTGCTCCTTTTTCCGAAAATGGTAGAAAATTTGCGAAAAAAAATTATTGGGGAACTCTATTCCTGCCATTCCTATGAATGTCCAATATTCAAAAGTGTGTTTTTTTGACAATAGGCGACATTCTTCCAAATTTCGACTTTTGAAATTTTAAAAAGGACTTTGCTCCTTTTTCCGAAAATGGTAGAAAATTTGCGAAAAAAAATTATTGGGGAACTCTATTCCTGCCATTCCTATGAATGTCCAATATTCAAAAGTGTGTTTTTTTGACAATAGGCGACATTCTTCCAAATTTCGACTTTTGAAATTTTAAAAAGGACTTTGCTCCTTTTTCCGAAAATGGTAGAAAGTTTGCGAAAAAAAATGATTGGGAAACACTATTCCGGCCATTCCTATGAATGTCCAATATTCAAAAGTGTGTTTTTTTGACAATATGCGACATTCTTCCAAATTTCGACTTTTGAAATTTTAAAAAGGACTTTGCTCCTTTTTCCGAAAATGGTAGAAAATTTGCGAAAAAAAATTATTCGGGAACACTATTCCGGCCATTCCTATGAATGTTCAATATTCAAAAGTGTGTTTTTTTGACAATATGCGACATTCTTCCAAATTTCGACTTTTGAAATTTTAAAAAGGACTTTGCTCCTTTTTCCGAAAATGGTAGAAAATTTGCGAAAAAAAATTATTCGGGAACACTATTCCGGCCATTCCTATGAATGTCCAATATTCAAAAGTGTGTTTTTTTGACAATATGCGACATTCTTCCAAATTTCGACTTTTGAAATTTTAAAAAGGACTTTGCTCCTTTTTCCGAAAATGGTAGAAAATTTGCGAAAAAAAATTATTGGGGAACACTATTCCGGCCATTCCTATGAATGTCCAATATTCAAAAGTGTGTTTTTTTGACAATATGCAACATTCTTCCAAATTTCGACTTTTGAAATTTTAAAAAGGACTTTGCTCCTTTTTCCGAAAATGGTAGAAAATTTGCGAAAAAAAATTATTGGGGAACACTATTCCGGCCATTCCTATGAATGTCCAATATTCAAAAGTGTGTTTTTTTGACAATATGCGACATTCTTCCAAATTTCGACTTTTGAAATTTTAAAAAGGACTTTGCTCCTTTTTCTGAAAATGGTAGAAACTTTGCGAAAAAAAATTATTGAGGAACACTATTTCGGCCATTCCTATGAATGTCCAATATTCAAAAGTGTGTTTTTTGACAATATGCGACATTCTTCCAAATTTCGACTTTTGAAATTTTAAAAAGGACTTTGCTCCTTTTTCCGAAAATGGTAGAAAATTTGCGAAAAAAAATTATTGGGGAACACTATTCCGGCCATTCCTATGAATGTCCAATATTCAAAAGTGTGTTTTTTTGACAATATGCGACATTCTTCCAAATTTCGACTTTTGAAATTTTAAAAAGGACTTTGCTCCTTTTTCCGAAAATGGTAGAAAATTTGCGAAAAAAAATTATTGGGGAACACTATTCCGGCCATTCCTATGAATGTCGAATATTCAAAAGTGTGTTTTTTTGACAATATGGGACATTCTTCCAAATTTCGACTTTTGAAATTTTAAAAAGGACTTTGCTCCTTTTTCCGAAAATGGTAGAAAATTTGCGAAAAAAAATTATTGGGGAACACTATTCCGGCCATTCCTATGAATGTCCAATATTCAAAAGTGTGTTTTTTTGACAATATGCAACATTCTTCCAAATTTCGACTTTTGAAATTTTAAAAAGGACTTTGCTCCTTTTTCCGAAAATGGTAGAAAATTTGCGAAAAAAAATTATTGGGGAACACTATTCCGGCCATTCCTATGAATGTCCAATATTCAAAAGTGTGTTTTTTTGACAATATGCGACATTCTTCCAAATTTCGACTTTTGAAATTTTAAAAAGGACTTTGCTCCTTTTTCCGAAAATGGTAGAAAATTTGCGAAAAAAAATTATTGGGGAACACTATTCCGGCCATTCCTATGAATGTCCAATATTCAAAAGTGTGTTTTTTTGACAATATGCGACATTCTTCCAAATTTCGACTTTTGAAATTTTAAAAAGGACTTTGCTCCTTTTTCCGAAAATGGTAGAAAATTTGCGAAAAAAAATTATTGGGGAACACTATTCCGGCCATTCCTATGAATGTCCAATATTCAAAAGTGTGTTTTTTTGACAATATGCGACATTCTTCCAAATTTCGACTTTTGAAATTTTAAAAAGGACTTTGCTCCTTTTTCCGAAAATGGAAGAAAATTTGCGAAAAAAAATTATTCGGGAACACTATTCCGGCCATTCCTATGAATGTCCAATATTCAAAAGTGTGTTTTTTTGACAATAGGCGACATTCTTCCAAATTTCGACTTTTGAAATTTTAAAAAGGACTTTGCTCCTTTTTCCGAAAATGGTAGAAAATTTGCGAAAAAAAATTATTGGGGAACACTATTCCGGCCATTCCTATGAATGTCCAATATTCAAAAGTGTGTTTTTTTGACAATATGCGACATTCTTCCAAATTTCGACTTTTGAAATTTTAAAAAGGACTTTGCTCCTTTTTCCGAAAATGGTAGAAAATTTGCGAAAAAAAATTATTCGGGAACACTATTCCGGCCATTCCTATGAATGTCCAATATTCAAAAGTGTGTTTTTTTGACAATATGCGACATTCTTCCAAATTTCGACTTTTGAAATTTTAAAAAGGACTTTGCTCCTTTTTCCGAAAATGGTAGAAAATTTGCGAAAAAAAATTATTGGGGAACACTATTCCGGCCATTCCTATGAATGTCCAATATTCAAAAGTGTGTTTTTTTGACAATATGCAACATTCTTCCAAATTTCGACTTTTGAAATTTTAAAAAGGACTTTGCTCCTTTTTCCGAAAATGGTAGAAAATTTGCGAAAAAAAATTATTGGGGAACACTATTCCGGCCATTCCTATGAATGTCCAATATTCAAAAGTGTGTTTTTTTGACAATATGCGACATTCTTCCAAATTTCGACTTTTGAAATTTTAAAAAGGACTTTGCTCCTTTTTCTGAAAATGGTAGAAACTTTGCGAAAAAAAATTATTGAGGAACACTATTCCGGCCATTCCTATGAATGTCCAATATTCAAAAGTGTGTTTTTTGACAATATGCGACATTCTTCCAAATTTCGACTTTTGAAATTTTAAAAAGGACTTTGCTCCTTTTTCCGAAAATGGTAGAAAATTTGCGAAAAAAAATTATTGGGGAACACTATTCCGGCCATTCCTATGAATGTCCAATATTCAAAAGTGTGTTTTTTTGACAATATGCGACATTCTTCCAAATTTCGACTTTTGAAATTTTAAAAAGGACTTTGCTCCTTTTTCCGAAAATGGTAGAAAATTTGCGAAAAAAAATTATTGGGGAACACTATTCCGGCCATTCCTATGAATGTCCAATATTCAAAAGTGTGTTTTTTTGACAATATGGGACATTCTTCCAAATTTCGACTTTTGAAATTTTAAAAAGGACTTTGCTCCTTTTTCCGAAAATGGTAGAAAATTTGCGAAAAAAAATTATTGGGGAACTCTATTCCTGCCTTTCCTATGAATGTCCAATATTCAAAAGTGTGTTTTTTTGACAATAGGCGACATTCTTCCAAATTTCGACTTTTGAAATTTTAAAAAGGACTTTGCTCCTTTTTCCGAAAATGGTAGAAAATTTGCGAAAAAAAATTATTGGGGAACTCTATTCCTGCCTTTCCTATGAATGTCCAATATTCTAAAGTGTGTTTTTTTTGACAATAGGCGACATTCTTCCAAATTTCGACTTTTGAAATTTTAAAAAGGACTTTGCTCCTTTTTCCGAAAATGGTAGAAAATTTGCGAAAAAAAATTATTGGGGAACTCTATTCCTGCCATTCCTATGAATGTCCAATATTCAAAAGTGTGTTTTTTTGACAATAGGCGACATTCTTCCAAATTTCGACTTTTGAAATTTTAAAAAGGACTTTGCTCCTTTTTCCGAAAATGGTAGAAAATTTGCGAAAAAAAATTATTGGGGAACTCTATTCCTGCCATTCCTATGAATGTCCAATATTCTAAAGTGTGTTTTTTTTGACAATAGGCGACATTCTTCCAAATTTCGACTTTTGAAATTTTAAAAAGGACTTTGCTCCTTTTTCCGAAAATGGTAGAAAATTTGCGAAAAAAAATTATTGGGGAACTCTATTCCTGCCATTCCTATGAATGTCCAATATTCAAAAGTGTGTTTTTTGACAATAGGCGACATTCTTCCAAATTTCGACTTTTGCAATTTTAAAAAGGACTTTGCTCCTTTTTCCGAAAATGGTAGAAAATTTGCGAAAAAAAATTATTGGGGAACTCTATTCCTGCCATTCCTATGAATGTCCAATATTCAAAAGTGTGTTTTTTTGACAATAGGCGACATTCTTCCAAATTTCGACTTTTGAAATTTTAAAAAGGACTTTGCTCCTTTTTCCGAAAATGGTAGAAAATTTGGGAAAAAAAATTATTGGGGAACTCTATTCCTGCCATTCCTATGAATGTCCAATATTCAAAAGTGTGTTTTTTTGACAATCGGCGACATTCTTCCAAATTTCGACTTTTGAAATTTTAAAAAGGACTTTGCTCCTTTTTCCGAAAATGGTAGAAAATTTGCGAAAAAAAATTATTGGGGAACACTATTCCGGCCATTCCTATGAATGTCCAATATTCAAAAGTGTGTTTTTTTGACAATAGGCGACATTCTTCCAAATTTCGACTTTTGAAATTTTAAAAAGGACTTTGCTCCTTTTTCCGAAAATGGTAGAAAATTTGCGAAAAAAAATTATTGGGGAACTCTATTCCTGCCATTCCTATGAATGTCCAATATTCAAAAGTGTGTTTTTTTGACAATAGGCGACATTCTTCCAAATTTCGACTTTTGAAATTTTAAAAAGGACTTTGCTCCTTTTTCCGAAAATGGTAGAAAATTTGCGAACAAAAATTATTGGGGAACTCTATTCCTGCCATTCCTATGAATGTCCAATATTCAAAAGTGTGTTTTTTTTTGACAATAGGCGACATTCTTCCAAATTTCGACTTTTGAAATTTTAAAAAGGACTTTGCTCCTTTTTCCGAAAATGGTAGAAAATTTGCGAAAAAAAATTATATGGGGAAAAAGTGTGTTTTTGTGACAATAGGCGACATTCTTCCAAATTTCGACTTTTGAAATTTTAAAAAGGACTTTGCTCCTTTTTCCGAAAATGGTAGAAAATTTGCGAAAAAAAATTATTGGGGAACTCTATTCCTGCCATTCCTATGAATGTCCAATATTCAAAAGTGTGTTTTTTTGACAATAGGCGACATTCTTCCAAATTTCGACTTTTGAAATTTTAAAAAGGACTTTGCTCCTTTTTCCGAAAATGGTAGAAAATTTGCGAAAAAAAATTATTGGGGAACTCTATTCCTGCCATTCCTATGAATGTCCAATATTCAAAAGTGTGTTTTTTTGACAATAGGCGACATTCTTCCAAATTTCGACTTTTGAAATTTTAAAAAGGACTTTGCTCCTTTTTCCGAAAATGGTAGAAAGTTTGCGAAAAAAAATGATTGGGAAACACTATTCCGGCCATTCCTATGAATGTCCAATATTCAAAAGTGTGTTTTTTTGACAATATGCGACATTCTTCCAAATTTCGACTTTTGAAATTTTAAAAAGGACTTTGCTCCTTTTTCCGAAAATGGTAGAAAATTTGCGAAAAAAAATTATTCGGGAACACTATTCCGGCCATTCCTATGAATGTTCAATATTCAAAAGTGTGTTTTTTTGACAATATGCGACATTCTTCCAAATTTCGACTTTTGAAATTTTAAAAAGGACTTTGCTCCTTTTTCCGAAAATGGTAGAAAATTTGCGAAAAAAAATTATTCGGGAACACTATTCCGGCCATTCCTATGAATGTCCAATATTCAAAAGTGTGTTTTTTTGACAATATGCGACATTCTTCCAAATTTCGACTTTTGAAATTTTAAAAAGGACTTTGCTCCTTTTTCCGAAAATGGTAGAAAATTTGCGAAAAAAAATTATTGGGGAACACTATTCCGGCCATTCCTATGAATGTCCAATATTCAAAAGTGTGTTTTTTTGACAATATGCAACATTCTTCCAAATTTCGACTTTTGAAATTTTAAAAAGGACTTTGCTCCCTTTTCCGAAAATGGTAGAAAATTTGCGAAAAAAAATTATTGGGGAACACTATTCCGGCCATTCCTATGAATGTCCAATATTCAAAAGTGTGTTTTTTTGACAATATGCGACATTCTTCCAAATTTCGACTTTTGAAATTTTAAAAAGGACTTTGCTCCTTTTTCTGAAAATGGTAGAAACTTTGCGAAAAAAAATTATTGAGGAACACTATTCCGGCCATTCCTATGAATGTCCAATATTCAAAAGTGTGTTTTTTGACAATATGCGACATTCTTCCAAATTTCGACTTTTGAAATTTTAAAAAGGACTTTGCTCCTTTTTCCGAAAATGGTAGAAAATTTGCGAAAAAAAATTATTGGGGAACACTATTCCGGCCATTCCTATGAATGTCCAATATTCAAAAGTGTGTTTTTTTGACAATATGCGACATTCTTCCAAATTTCGACTTTTGAAATTTTAAAAAGGACTTTGCTCCTTTTTCCGAAAATGGTAGAAAATTTGCGAAAAAAAATTATTGGGGAACACTATTCCGGCCATTCCTATGAATGTCCAATATTCAAAAGTGTGTTTTTTTGACAATATGGGACATTCTTCCAAATTTCGACTTTTGAAATTTTAAAAAGGACTTTGCTCCTTTTTCCGAAAATGGTAGAAAATTTGCGAAAAAAAATTATTGGGGAACACTATTCCGGCCATTCCTATGAATGTCCAATATTCAAAAGTGTGTTTTTTTGACAATATGCAACATTCTTCCAAATTTCGACTTTTGAAATTTTAAAAAGGACTTTGCTCCTTTTTCCGAAAATGGTAGAAAATTTGCGAAAAAAAATTATTGGGGAACACTATTCCGGCCATTCCTATGAATGTCCAATATTCAAAAGTGTGTTTTTTTGACAATATGCGACATTCTTCCAAATTTCGACTTTTGAAATTTTAAAAAGGACTTTGCTCCTTTTTCCGAAAATGGTAGAAAATTTGCGAAAAAAAATTATTGGGGAACACTATTCCGGCCATTCCTATGAATGTCCAATATTCAAAAGTGTGTTTTTTTGACAATATGCGACATTCTTCCAAATTTCGACTTTTGAAATTTTAAAAAGGACTTTGCTCCTTTTTCCGAAAATGGAAGAAAATTTGCGAAAAAAAATTATTGGGGAACACTATTCCGGCCATTCCTATGAATGTCCAATATTCAAAAGTGTGTTTTTTTGACAATATGGGATATTCTTCCAAATTTCGACTTTTGAAATTTTAAAAAGGACTTTGCTCCTTTTTCCGAAAATGGTAGAAAATTTGCGAAAAAAAATTATTGGGGAACACTATTCCGGCCATTCCTATGAATGTCCAATATTCAAAAGTGTGTTTTTTTGACAATATGCGACATTCTTCCAAATTTCGACTTTTGAAATTTTAAAAAGGACTTTGCTCCTTTTTCCGAAAATGGTAGAAAATTTGCGAAAAAAAATTATTGGGGAACACTATTCCGGCCATTCCTATGAATGTCCAATATTCAAAAGTGTGTTTTTTTGACAATATGCGACATTCTTCCAAATTTCGACTTTTGAAATTTTAAAAAGGACTTTGCTCCTTTTTCCGAAAATGGTAGAAAATTTGCGAAAAAAAATTATTGGGGAACACTATTCCGGCCATTCCTATGAATGTCCAATATTCAAAAGTGTGTTTTTTTGACAATATGGGACATTCTTCCAAATTTCGACTTTTGAAATTTTAAAAAGGACTTTGCTCCTTTTTCCGAAAATGGTAGAAAATTTGCGAAAAAAAATTATTGGGGAACACTATTCCGGCCATTCCTATGAATGTCCAATATTCAAAAGTGTGTTTTTTTGACAATATGCAACATTCTTCCAAATTTCGACTTTTGAAATTTTAAAAAGGACTTTGCTCCTTTTTCCGAAAATGGTAGAAAATTTGCGAAAAAAAATTATTGGGGAACACTATTCCGGCCATTCCTATGAATGTCCAATATTCAAAAGTGTGTTTTTTTGACAATATGCGACATTCTTCCAAATTTCGACTTTTGAAATTTTAAAAAGGACTTTGCTCCTTTTTCCGAAAATGGTAGAAAATTTGCGAAAAAAAATTATTGGGGAACACTATTCCGGCCATTCCTATGAATGTCCAATATTCAAAAGTGTGTTTTTTTGACAATATGCGACATTCTTCCAAATTTCGACTTTTGAAATTTTAAAAAGGACTTTGCTCCTTTTTCCGAAAATGGAAGAAAATTTGCGAAAAAAAATTATTGGGGAACACTATTCCGGCCATTCCTATGAATGTCCAATATTCAAAAGTGTGTTTTTTTGACAATATGGGATATTCTTCCAAATTTCGACTTTTGAAATTTTAAAAAGGACTTTGCTCCTTTTTCCGAAAATGGTAGAAAATTTGCGAAAAAAAATTATTGGGGAACACTATTCCGGCCATTCCTATGAATGTCCAATATTCAAAAGTGTGTTTTTTTGACAATATGCGACATTCTTCCAAATTTCGACTTTTGAAATTTTAAAAAGGACTTTGCTCCTTTTTCCGAAAATGGTAGAAAATTTGCGAAAAAAAATTATTGGGGAACACTATTCCGGCCATTCCTATGAATGTCCAATATTCAAAAGTGTGTTTTTTTGACAATATGCGACATTCTTCCAAATTTCGACTTTTGAAATTTTAAAAAGGACTTTGCTCCTTTTTCCGAAAATGGTAGAAAATTTGCGAAAAAAAATTATTCGGGAACACTATTCCTGCCATTCCTATGAATGTCCAATATTCAAAAGTGTGTTTTTTTGACAATATGCGACATTCTTCCAAATTTCGACTTTTGAAATTTTAAAAAGGACTTTGCTCCTTTTTCCGAAAATGGTAGAAAATTTGCGAAAAAAAATTATTCGGGAACACTATTCCTGCCATTCCTATGAATGTCCAATACTCAAAAGTGTGTTTTTTTGACAATATGCGACATTCTTCCAAATTTCGACTTTTGAAATTTTAAAAAGGACTTTGCTCCTTTTTCCGAAAATGGAAGAAAATTTGGGAAAAAAAATTATTGGGGAACTCTATTCCTGCCATTCCTATGAATGTCCAATATTCAAAAGTGTGTTTTTTTGACAATCGGCGACATTCTTCCAAATTTCGACTTTTGAAATTTTAAAAAGGACTTTGCTCCTTTTTCCGAAAATGGTAGAAAATTTGCGAAAAAAAATTATTGGGGAACACTATTCCGGCCATTCCTATGAATGTCCAATATTCAAAAGTGTGTTTTTTTGACAATATGCGACATTCTTCCAAATTTCGACTTTTGAAATTTTAAAAAGGACTTTGCTCCTTTTTCCGAAAATGGAAGAAAATTTGCGAAAAAAAATTATTGGGGAACACTATTCCGGCCATTCCTATGAATGTCCAATATTCAAAAGTGTGTTTTTTTGACAATATGGGATATTCTTCCAAATTTCGACTTTTGAAATTTTAAAAAGGACTTTGCTCCTTTTTCCGAAAATGGTAGAAAATTTGCGAAAAAAAATTATTGGGGAACACTATTCCGGCCATTCCTATGAATGTCCAATATTCAAAAGTGTGTTTTTTTGACAATATGCGACATTCTTCCAAATTTCGACTTTTGAAATTTTAAAAAGGACTTTGCTCCTTTTTCCGAAAATGGAAGAAAATTTGCGAAAAAAAATTATTGGGGAACACTATTCCGGCCATTCCTATGAATGTCCAATATTCAAAAGTGTGTTTTTTTGACAATATGCGACATTCTTCCAAATTTCGACTTTTGAAATTTTAAAAAGGACTTTGCTCCTTTTTCCGAAAATGGTAGAAAATTTGCGAAAAAAAATTATTGGGGAACACTATTCCGGCCATTCCTATGAATGTCCAATATTCAAAAGTGTGTTTTTTTGACAATATGCGACATTCTTCCAAATTTCGACTTTTGAAATTTTAAAAAGGACTTTGCTCCTTTTTCCGAAAATGGAAGAAAATTTGCGAAAAAAAATTATTGGGGAACACTATTCCGGCCATTCCTATGAATGTCCAATATTCAAAAGTGTGTTTTTTTGACAATATGCGACATTCTTCCAAATTTCGACTTTTGAAATTTTAAAAAGGACTTTGCTCCTTTTTCCGAAAATGGTAGAAAATTTGCGAAAAAAAATTATTGGGGAACACTATTCCGGCCATTCCTATGAATGTCCAATATTCAAAAGTGTGTTTTTTTGACAATATGGGACATTCTTCCAAATTTCGACTTTTGAAATTTTAAAAAGGACTTTGCTCCTTTTTCCGAAAATGGTAGAAAATTTGCGAAAAAAAATTATTCGGGAACACTATTCCTGCCATTCCTATGAATGTCCAATATTCAAAAGTGTGTTTTTTTGACAATATGCGACATTCTTCCAAATTTCGACTTTTGAAATTTTAAAAAGGACTTTGCTCCTTTTTCCGAAAATGGAAGAAAATTTGCGAAAAAAAATTATTGGGGAACACTATTCCGGCCATTCCTATGAATGTCCAATATTCAAAAGTGTGTTTTTTTGACAATATGCGACATTCTTCCAAATTTCGACTTTTGAAATTTTAAAAAGGACTTTGCTCCTTTTTCCGAAAATGGTAGAAAATTTGCGAAAAAAAATTATTGGGGAACACTATTCCGGCCATTCCTATGAATGTCCAATATTCAAAAGTGTGTTTTTTTGACAATATGCGACATTCTTCCAAATTTCGACTTTTGAAATTTTAAAAAGGACTTTGCTCCTTTTTCCGAAAATGGTAGAAAATTTGCGAAAAAAAATTATTCGGGAACACTATTCCTGCCATTCCTATGAATGTCCAATATTCAAAAGTGTGTTTTTTTGACAATATGGGACATTCTTCCAAATTTCGACTTTTGAAATTTTAAAAAGGACTTTGCTCCTTTTTCCGAAAATGGTAGAAAATTTGCGAAAAAAAATTATTGGGGAACTCTATTCCTGCCATTCCTATGAATGTCCAATATTCAAAAGTGTGTTTTTTTGACAATCGGCGACATTCTTCCAAATTTCGACTTTTGAAATTTTAAAAAGGACTTTGCTCCTTTTTCCGAAAATGGTAGAAAATTTGCGAAAAAAAATTATTGGGGAACACTATTCCGGCCATTCCTATGAATGTCCAATATTCAAAAGTGTGTTTTTTTGACAATATGCGACATTCTTCCAAATTTCGACTTTTGAAATTTTAAAAAGGACTTTGCTCCTTTTTCCGAAAATGGAAGAAAATTTGCGAAAAAAAATTATTGGGGAACACTATTCCGGCCATTCCTATGAATGTCCAATATTCAAAAGTGTGTTTTTTTGACAATATGGGATATTCTTCCAAATTTCGACTTTTGAAATTTTAAAAAGGACTTTGCTCCTTTTTCCGAAAATGGTAGAAAATTTGCGAAAAAAAATTATTGGGGAACACTATTCCGGCCATTCCTATGAATGTCCAATATTCAAAAGTGTGTTTTTTTGACAATATGCGACATTCTTCCAAATTTCGACTTTTGAAATTTTAAAAAGGACTTTGCTCCTTTTTCCGAAAATGGTAGAAAATTTGCGAAAAAAAATTATTGGGGAACACTATTCCGGCCATTCCTATGAATGTCCAATATTCAAAAGTGTGTTTTTTTGACAATATGCGACATTCTTCCAAATTTCGACTTTTGAAATTTTAAAAAGGACTTTGCTCCTTTTTCCGAAAATGGTAGAAAATTTGGGAAAAAAAATTATTGGGGAACACTATTCCGGCCATTCCTATGAATGTCCAATATTCAAAAGTGTGTTTTTTTGACAATCGGCGACATTCTTCCAAATTTCGACTTTTGAAATTTTAAAAAGGACTTTGCTCCTTTTTCCGAAAATGGTAGAAAATTTGCGAAAAAAAATTATTGGGGAACACTATTCCGGCCATTCCTATGAATGTCCAATATTCAAAAGTGTGTTTTTTTGACAATATGCGACATTCTTCCAAATTTCGACTTTTGAAATTTTAAAAAGGACTTTGCTCCTTTTTCCGAAAATGGTAGAAAATTTGCGAAAAAAAAATTATTGGGGAACACTATTCCGGCCATTCCTATGAATGTCCAATATTCAAAAGTGTGTTTTTTTGACAATATGGGACATTCTTCCAAATTTCGACTTTTGAAATTTTAAAAAGGACTTTGCTCCTTTTTCCGAAAATGGTAGAAAATTTGCGAAAAAAAATTATTCGGGAACACTATTCCTGCCATTCCTATGAATGTCCAATATTCAAAAGTGTGTTTTTTTGACAATATGCGACATTCTTCCAAATTTCGACTTTTGAAATTTTAAAAAGGACTTTGCTCCTTTTTCCGAAAATGGAAGAAAATTTGGGAAAAAAAATTATTAGGGAACTCTATTCCTGCCATTCCTATGAATGTCCAATATTCAAAAGTGTGTTTTTTTGACAATCGGCGACATTCTTCCAAATTTCGACTTTTGAAATTTTAAAAAGGACTTTGCTCCTTTTTCCGAAAATGGTAGAAAATTTGCGAAAAAAAATTATTGGGGAACACTATTCCGGCCATTCCTATGAATGTCCAATATTCAAAAGTGTGTTTTTTTGACAATATGCGACATTCTTCCAAATTTCGACTTTTGAAATTTTAAAAAGGACTTTGCTCCTTTTTCCGAAAATGGAAGAAAATTTGCGAAAAAAAATTATTGGGGAACACTATTCCGGCCATTCCTATGAATGTCCAATATTCAAAAGTGTGTTTTTTTGACAATATGCGACATTCTTCCAAATTTCGACTTTTGAAATTTTAAAAAGGACTTTGCTCCTTTTTCCGAAAATGGTAGAAAATTTGCGAAAAAAAATTATTGGGGAACACTATTCCGGCCATTCCTATGAATGTCCAATATTCAAAAGTGTGTTTTTTTGACAATATGGGATATTCTTCCAAATTTCGACTTTTGAAATTTTAAAAAGGACTTTGCTCCTTTTTCCGAAAATGGTAGAAAATTTGCGAAAAAAAATTATTGGGGAACTCTATTCCTGCCATTCCTATGAATGTCCAATATTCAAAAGTGTGTTTTTTTGACAATCGGCGACATTCTTCCAAATTTCGACTTTTGAAATTTTAAAAAGGACTTTGCTCCTTTTTCCGAAAATGGTAGAAAATTTGCGAAAAAAAATTATTGGGGAACACTATTCCGGCCATTCCTATGAATGTCCAATATTCAAAAGTGTGTTTTTTTGACAATATGCGACATTCTTCCAAATTTCGACTTTTGAAATTTTAAAAAGGACTTTGCTCCTTTTTCCGAAAATGGTAGAAAATTTGGGAAAAAAAATTATTGGGGAACACTATTCCGGCCATTCCTATGAATGTCCAATATTCAAAAGTGTGTTTTTTTGACAATCGGCGACATTCTTCCAAATTTCGACTTTTGAAATTTTAAAAAGGACTTTGCTCCTTTTTCCGAAAATGGTAGAAAATTTGCGAAAAAAAATTATTCGGGAACACTATTCCTGCCATTCCTATGAATGTCCAATATTCAAAAGTGTGTTTTTTTGACAATATGGGACATTCTTCCAAATTTCGACTTTTGAAATTTTAAAAAGGACTTTGCTCCTTTTTCCGAAAATGGTAGAAAATTTGCGAAAAAAAATTATTGGGGAACTCTATTCCTGCCATTCCTATGAATGTCCAATATTCAAAAGTGTGTTTTTTTGACAATCGGCGACATTCTTCCAAATTTCGACTTTTGAAATTTTAAAAAGGACTTTGCTCCTTTTTCCGAAAATGGTAGAAAATTTGCGAAAAAAAATTATTGGGGAACACTATTCCGGCCATTCCTATGAATGTCCAATATTCAAAAGTGTGTTTTTTTGACAATATGCGACATTCTTCCAAATTTCGACTTTTGAAATTTTAAAAAGGACTTTGCTCCTTTTTCCGAAAATGGAAGAAAATTTGCGAAAAAAAATTATTGGGGAACACTATTCCGGCCATTCCTATGAATGTCCAATATTCAAAAGTGTGTTTTTTTGACAATATGGGATATTCTTCCAAATTTCGACTTTTGAAATTTTAAAAAGGACTTTGCTCCTTTTTCCGAAAATGGTAGAAAATTTGCGAAAAAAAATTATTGGGGAACACTATTCCGGCCATTCCTATGAATGTCCAATATTCAAAAGTGTGTTTTTTTGACAATATGCGACATTCTTCCAAATTTCGACTTTTGAAATTTTAAAAAGGACTTTGCTCCTTTTTCCGAAAATGGTAGAAAATTTGCGAAAAAAAATTATTGGGGAACACTATTCCGGCCATTCCTATGAATGTCCAATATTCAAAAGTGTGTTTTTTTGACAATATGCGACATTCTTCCAAATTTCGACTTTTGAAATTTTAAAAAGGACTTTGCTCCTTTTTCCGAAAATGGTAGAAAATTTGGGAAAAAAAATTATTGGGGAACACTATTCCGGCCATTCCTATGAATGTCCAATATTCAAAAGTGTGTTTTTTTGACAATCGGCGACATTCTTCCAAATTTCGACTTTTGAAATTTTAAAAAGGACTTTGCTCCTTTTTCCGAAAATGGTAGAAAATTTGCGAAAAAAAATTATTGGGGAACACTATTCCGGCCATTCCTATGAATGTCCAATATTCAAAAGTGTGTTTTTTTGACAATATGCGACATTCTTCCAAATTTCGACTTTTGAAATTTTAAAAAGGACTTTGCTCCTTTTTCCGAAAATGGTAGAAAATTTGCGAAAAAAAAATTATTGGGGAACACTATTCCGGCCATTCCTATGAATGTCCAGTATTCAAAAGTGTGTTTTTTTGACAATATGGGACATTCTTCCAAATTTCGACTTTTGAAATTTTAAAAAGGACTTTGCTCCTTTTTCCGAAAATGGTAGAAAATTTGCGAAAAAAAATTATTCGGGAACACTATTCCTGCCATTCCTATGAATGTCCAATATTCAAAAGTGTGTTTTTTTGACAATATGCGACATTCTTCCAAATTTCGACTTTTGAAATTTTAAAAAGGACTTTGCTCCTTTTTCCGAAAATGGAAGAAAATTTGGGAAAAAAAATTATTAGGGAACTCTATTCCTGCCATTCCTATGAATGTCCAATATTCAAAAGTGTGTTTTTTTGACAATCGGCGACATTCTTCCAAATTTCGACTTTTGAAATTTTAAAAAGGACTTTGCTCCTTTTTCCGAAAATGGTAGAAAATTTGCGAAAAAAAATTATTGGGGAACACTATTCCGGCCATTCCTATGAATGTCCAATATTCAAAAGTGTGTTTTTTTGACAATATGCGACATTCTTCCAAATTTCGACTTTTGAAATTTTAAAAAGGACTTTGCTCCTTTTTCCGAAAATGGAAGAAAATTTGCGAAAAAAAATTATTGGGGAACACTATTCCGGCCATTCCTATGAATGTCCAATATTCAAAAGTGTGTTTTTTTGACAATATGCGACATTCTTCCAAATTTCGACTTTTGAAATTTTAAAAAGGACTTTGCTCCTTTTTCCGAAAATGGTAGAAAATTTGCGAAAAAAAATTATTGGGGAACACTATTCCGGCCATTCCTATGAATGTCCAATATTCAAAAGTGTGTTTTTTTGACAATATGGGATATTCTTCCAAATTTCGACTTTTGAAATTTTAAAAAGGACTTTGCTCCTTTTTCCGAAAATGGAAGAAAATTTGCGAAAAAAAATTATTGGGGAACACTATTCCGGCCATTCCTATGAATGTCCAATATTCAAAAGTGTGTTTTTTTGACAATATGCGACATTCTTCCAAATTTCGACTTTTGAAATTTTAAAAAGGACTTTGCTCCTTTTTCCGAAAATGGAAGAAAATTTGCGAAAAAAAATTATTGGGGAACACTATTCCGGCCATTCCTATGAATGTCCAATATTCAAAAGTGTGTTTTTTTGACAATATGCGACATTCTTCCAAATTTCGACTTTTGAAATTTTAAAAAGGACTTTGCTCCTTTTTCCGAAAATGGAAGAAAATTTGCGAAAAAAAATTATTGGGGAACACTATTCCGGCCATTCCTATGAATGTCCAATATTCAAAAGTGTGTTTTTTTGACAATATGCGACATTCTTCCAAATTTCGACTTTTGAAATTTTAAAAAGGACTTTGCTCCTTTTTCCGAAAATGGAAGAAAATTTGGGAAAAAAAATTATTGGGGAACTCTATTCCTGCCATTCCTATGAATGTCCAATATTCAAAAGTGTGTTTTTTTGACAATCGGCGACATTCTTCCAAATTTCGACTTTTGAAATTTTAAAAAGGACTTTGCTCCTTTTTCCGAAAATGGTAGAAAATTTGCGAAAAAAAATTATTGGGGAACACTATTCCGGCCATTCCTATGAATGTCCAATATTCAAAAGTGTGTTTTTTTGACAATATGCGACATTCTTCCAAATTTCGACTTTTGAAATTTTAAAAAGGACTTTGCTCCTTTTTCCGAAAATGGAAGAAAATTTGCGAAAAAAAATTATTGGGGAACACTATTCCGGCCATTCCTATGAATGTCCAATATTCAAAAGTGTGTTTTTTTGACAATATGCGACATTCTTCCAAATTTCGACTTTTGAAATTTTAAAAAGGACTTTGCTCCTTTTTCCGAAAATGGTAGAAAATTTGCGAAAAAAAATTATTGGGGAACACTATTCCGGCCATTCCTATGAATGTCCAATATTCAAAAGTGTGTTTTTTTGACAATATGGGATATTCTTCCAAATTTCGACTTTTGAAATTTTAAAAAGGACTTTGCTCCTTTTTCCGAAAATGGAAGAAAATTTGCGAAAAAAAATTATTGGGGAACACTATTCCGGCCATTCCTATGAATGTCCAATATTCAAAAGTGTGTTTTTTTGACAATATGCGACATTCTTCCAAATTTCGACTTTTGAAATTTTAAAAAGGACTTTGCTCCTTTTTCCGAAAATGGAAGAAAATTTGCGAAAAAAAATTATTGGGGAACACTATTCCGGCCATTCCTATGAATGTCCAATATTCAAAAGTGTGTTTTTTTGACAATATGCGACATTCTTCCAAATTTCGACTTTTGAAATTTTAAAAAGGACTTTGCTCCTTTTTCCGAAAATGGAAGAAAATTTGCGAAAAAAAATTATTGGGGAACACTATTCCGGCCATTCCTATGAATGTCCAATATTCAAAAGTGTGTTTTTTTGACAATATGCGACATTCTTCCAAATTTCGACTTTTGAAATTTTAAAAAGGACTTTGCTCCTTTTTCCGAAAATGGTAGAAAATTTGCGAAAAAAAATTATTGGGGAACACTATTCCGGCCATTCCTATGAATGTCCAATATTCAAAAGTGTGTTTTTTTGACAATATGGGATATTCTTCCAAATTTCGACTTTTGAAATTTTAAAAAGGACTTTGCTCCTTTTTCCGAAAATGGAAGAAAATTTGCGAAAAAAAATTATTGGGGAACACTATTCCGGCCATTCCTATGAATGTCCAATATTCAAAAGTGTGTTTTTTTGACAATATGCGACATTCTTCCAAATTTCGACTTTTGAAATTTTAAAAAGGACTTTGCTCCTTTTTCCGAAAATGGAAGAAAATTTGCGAAAAAAAATTATTGGGGAACACTATTCCGGCCATTCCTATGAATGTCCAATATTCAAAAGTGTGTTTTTTTGACAATATGCGACATTCTTCCAAATTTCGACTTTTGAAATTTTAAAAAGGACTTTGCTCCTTTTTCCGAAAATGGTAGAAAATTTGCGAAAAAAAATTATTGGGGAACACTATTCCGGCCATTCCTATGAATGTCCAATATTCAAAAGTGTGTTTTTTTGACAATATGCGACATTCTTCCAAATTTCGACTTTTGAAATTTTAAAAAGGACTTTGCTCCTTTTTCCGAAAATGGAAGAAAATTTGCGAAAAAAAATTATTGGGGAACACTATTCCGGGCATTCCTATGAATGTCCAATATTCAAAAGTGTGTTTTTTTGACAATATGGGATATTCTTCCAAATTTCGACTTTTGAAATTTTAAAAAGGACTTTGCTCCTTTTTCCGAAAATGGTAGAAAATTTGCGAAAAAAAATATTCGGGAACACTATTCCTGCCATTCCTATGAATGTCCAATATTCAAAAGTGTGTTTTTTTGACAATATGCGACATTCTTCCAAATTTCGACTTTTGAAATTTTAAAAAGGACTTTGCTCCTTTTTCCGAAAATGGTAGAAAATTTGCGAAAAAAAATTATTGGGGAACACTATTCCGGCCATTCCTATGAATGTCCAATATTCAAAAGTGTGTTTTTTTGACAATATGCGACATTCTTCCAAATTTCGACTTTTGAAATTTTAAAAAGGACTTTGCTCCTTTTTCCGAAAATGGTAGAAAATTTGCGAAAAAAAATTATTCGGGAACACTATTCCTGCCATTCCTATGAATGTCCAATATTCAAAAGTGTGTTTTTTTGACAATATGCGACATTCTTCCAAATTTCGACTTTTGAAATTTTAAAAAGGACTTTGCTCCTTTTTCCGAAAATGGAAGAAAATTTGGGAAAAAAACTTATTGGGGAACTCTATTCCTGCCATTCCTATGAATGTCCAATATTCAAAAGTGTGTTTTTTTGACAATCGGCGACATTCTTCCAAATTTCGACTTTTGAAATTTTAAAAAGGACTTTGCTCCTTTTTCCGAAAATGGTAGAAAATTTGCGAAAAAAAATTATTGGGGAACACTATTCCGGCCATTCCTATGAATGTCCAATATTCAAAAGTGTGTTTTTTTGACAATATGCGACATTCTTCCAAATTTCGACTTTTGAAATTTTAAAAAGGACTTTGCTCCTTTTTCCGAAAATGGAAGAAAATTTGCGAAAAAAAATTATTGGGGAACACTATTCCGGCCATTCTTATGAATGTCCAATATTCAAAAGTGTGTTTTTTTGACAATATGGGATATTCTTCCAAATTTCGACTTTTGAAATTTTAAAAAGGACTTTGCTCCTTTTTCCGAAAATGGTAGAAAATTTGCGAAAAAAAATTATTGGGGAACACTATTCCGGCCATTCCTATGAATGTCCAATATTCAAAAGTGTGTTTTTTTGACAATATGCGACATTCTTCCAAATTTCGACTTTTGAAATTTTAAAAAGGACTTTGCTCCTTTTTCCGAAAATGGTAGAAAATTTGCGAAAAAAAATTATTGGGGAACACTATTCCGGCCATTCCTATGAATGTCCAATATTCAAAAGTGTGTTTTTTTGACAATATGCGACATTCTTCCAAATTTCGACTTTTGAAATTTTAAAAAGGACTTTGCTCCTTTTTCCGAAAATGGTAGAAAATTTGCGAAAAAAAATTATTGGGGAACACTATTCCGGCCATTCCTATGAATGTCCAATATTCAAAAGTGTGTTTTTTTGACAATATGGGACATTCTTCCAAATTTCGACTTTTGAAATTTTAAAAAGGACTTTGCTCCTTTTTCCGAAAATGGTAGAAAATTTGCGAAAAAAAATTATTCGGGAACACTATTCCTGCCATTCCTATGAATGTCCAATATTCAAAAGTGTGTTTTTTTGACAATATGCGACATTCTTCCAAATTTCGACTTTTGAAATTTTAAAAAGGACTTTGCTCCTTTTTCCGAAAATGGTAGAAAATTTGCGAAAAAAAATTATTCGGGAACACTATTCCTGCCATTCCTATGAATGTCCAATATTCAAAAGTGTGTTTTTTTGACAATATGCGACATTCTTCCAAATTTCGACTTTTGAAATTTTAAAAAGGACTTTGCTCCTTTTTCCGAAAATGGAAGAAAATTTGGGAAAAAAAATTATTGGGGAACTCTATTCCTGCCATTCCTATGAATGTCCAATATTCAAAAGTGTGTTTTTTTGACAATCGGCGACATTCTTCCAAATTTCGACTTTTGAAATTTTAAAAAGGACTTTGCTCCTTTTTCCGAAAATGGTAGAAAATTTGCGAAAAAAAATTATTGGGGAACACTATTCCGGCCATTCCTATGAATGTCCAATATTCAAAAGTGTGTTTTTTTGACAATATGCGACATTCTTCCAAATTTCGACTTTTGAAATTTTAAAAAGGACTTTGCTCCTTTTTCCGAAAATGGAAGAAAATTTGCGAAAAAAAATTATTGGGGAACACTATTCCGGCCATTCCTATGAATGTCCAATATTCAAAAGTGTGTTTTTTTGACAATATGCGACATTCTTCCAAATTTCGACTTTTGAAATTTTAAAAAGGACTTTGCTCCTTTTTCCGAAAATGGTAGAAAATTTGCGAAAAAAAATTATTCGGGAACACTATTCCTGCCATTCCTATGAATGTCCAATATTCAAAAGTGTGTTTTTTTGACAATATGCGACATTCTTCCAAATTTCGACTTTTGAAATTTTAAAAAGGACTTTGCTCCTTTTTCCGAAAATGGTAGAAAATTTGCGAAAAAAAATTATTCGGGAACACTATTCCTGCCATTCCTATGAATGTCCAATATTCAAAAGTGTGTTTTTTTGACAATATGCGACATTCTTCCAAATTTCGACTTTTGAAATTTTAAAAAGGACTTTGCTCCTTTTTCCGAAAATGGTAGAAAATTTGCAAAAAAAAATTATTCGGGAACACTATTCCTGCCATTCCTATGAATGTCCAATATTCAAAAGTGTGTTTTTTTGACAATATGCGACATTCTTCCAAATTTCGACTTTTGAAATTTTAAAAAGGACTTTGCTCCTTTTTCCGAAAATGGAAGAAAATTTGGGAAAAAAAATTATTGGGGAACTCTATTCCTGCCATTCCTATGAATGTCCAATATTCAAAAGTGTGTTTTTTTGACAATCGGCGACATTCTTCCAAATTTCGACTTTTGAAATTTTAAAAAGGACTTTGCTCCTTTTTCCGAAAATGGTAGAAAATTTGCGAAAAAAAATTATTGGGGAACACTATTCCGGCCATTCCTATGAATGTCCAATATTCAAAAGTGTGTTTTTTTGACAATATGCGACATTCTTCCAAATTTCGACTTTTGAAATTTTAAAAAGGACTTTGCTCCTTTTTCCGAAAATGGTAGAAAATTTGCGAAAAAAAATTATTGGGGAACACTATTCCGGCCATTCCTATGAATGTCCAATATTCAAAAGTGTGTTTTTTTGACAATATGCGACATTCTTCCAAATTTCGACTTTTGAAATTTTAAAAAGGACTTTGCTCCTTTTTCCGAAAATGGTAGAAAATTTGCGAAAAAAAATTATTGGGGAACACTATTCCGGCCATTCCTATGAATGTCCAATATTCAAAAGTGTGTTTTTTTGACAATATGGGACATTCTTCCAAATTTCGACTTTTGAAATTTTAAAAAGGACTTTGCTCCTTTTTCCGAAAATGGTAGAAAATTTGCGAAAAAAAATTATTGGGGAACACTATTCCGGCCATTCCTATGAATGTCCAATATTCAAAAGTGTGTTTTTTTGACAATATGGGACATTCTTCCAAATTTCGGCTTTTGAAATTTTAAAAAGGACTTTGCTCCTTTTTCCGAAAATGGTAGAAAATTTGCGAAAAAAAATTATTCGGGAACACTATTCCTGCCATTCCTATGAATGTCCAATATTCAAAAGTGTGTTTTTTTGACAATATGGGACATTCTTCCAAATTTCGACTTTTGAAATTTTAAAAAGGACTTTGCTCCTTTTTCCGAAAATGGTAGAAAATTTGCGAAAAAAAATTATTGGGGAACACTATTCCGGCCATTCCTATGAATGTCCAATATTCAAAAGTGTGTTTTTTTGACAATATGGGACATTCTTCCAAATTTCGACTTTTGAAATTTTAAAAAGGACTTTGCTCCTTTTTCCGAAAATGGTAGAAAATTTGCGAAAAAAAATTATTGGGGAACACTATTCCGGCCATTCCTATGAATGTCCAATATTCAAAAGTGTGTTTTTTTGACAATATGGGACATTCTTCCAAATTTCGACTTTTGAAATTTTAAAAAGGACTTTGCTCCTTTTTCCGAAAATGGTAGAAAATTTGCGAAAAAAAATTATTCGGGAACACTATTCCTGCCATTCCTATGAATGTCCAATATTCAAAAGTGTGTTTTTTTGACAATATGCGACATTCTTCCAAATTTCGACTTTTGAAATTTTAAAAAGGACTTTGCTCCTTTTTCCGAAAATGGTAGAAAATTTGCGAAAAAAAATTATTGGGGAACACTATTCCGGCCATTCCTATGAATGTCCAATATTCAAAAGTGTGTTTTTTTGACAATATGGGACATTCTTCCAAATTTCGACTTTTGAAATTTTAAAAAGGACTTTGCTCCTTTTTCCGAAAATGGTAGAAAATTTGCGAAAAAAAATTATTCGGGAACACTATTCCTGCCATTCCTATGAATGTCCAATATTCAAAAGTGTGTTTTTTTGACAATATGCGACATTCTTCCAAATTTCGACTTTTGAAATTTTAAAAAGGACTTTGCTCCTTTTTCCGAAAATGGTAGAAAATTTGCGAAAAAAAATTATTCGGGAACACTATTCCTGCCATTCCTATGAATGTCCAATATTCAAAAGTGTGTTTTTTTGACAATATGCGACATTCTTCCAAATTTCGACTTTTGAAATTTTAAAAAGGACTTTGCTCCTTTTTCCGAAAATGGAAGAAAATTTGGGAAAAAAAATTATTGGGGAACTCTATTCCTGCCATTCCTATGAATGTCCAATATTCAAAAGTGTGTTTTTTTGACAATCGGCGACATTCTTCCAAATTTCGACTTTTGAAATTTTAAAAAGGACTTTGCTCCTTTTTCCGAAAATGGTAGAAAATTTGCGAAAAAAAATTATTGGGGAACACTATTCCGGCCATTCCTATGAATGTCCAATATTCAAAAGTGTGTTTTTTTGACAATATGCGACATTCTTCCAAATTTCGACTTTTGAAATTTTAAAAAGGACTTTGCTCCTTTTTCCGAAAATGGAAGAAAATTTGCGAAAAAAAATTATTGGGGAACACTATTCCGGCCATTCCTATGAATGTCCAATATTCAAAAGTGTGTTTTTTTGACAATATGGGGTATTCTTCCAAATTTCGACTTTTGAAATTTTAAAAAGGACTTTGCTCCTTTTTCCGAAAATGGTAGAAAATTTGCGAAAAAAAATTATTGGGGAACACTATTCCGGCCATTCCTATGAATGTCCAATATTCAAAAGTGTGTTTTTTTGACAATATGCGACATTCTTCCAAATTTCGACTTTTGAAATTTTAAAAAGGACTTTGCTCCTTTTTCCGAAAATGGTAGAAAATTTGCGAAAAAAAATTATTGGGGAACACTATTCCGGCCATTCCTATGAATGTCCAATATTCAAAAGTGTGTTTTTTTGACAATATGCGACATTCTTCCAAATTTCGACTTTTGAAATTTTAAAAAGGACTTTGCTCCTTTTTCCGAAAATGGTAGAAAATTTGCGAAAAAAAATTATTCGGGAACACTATTCCTGCCATTCCTATGAATGTCCAATATTCAAAAGTGTGTTTTTTTGACAATATGCGACATTCTTCCAAATTTCGACTTTTGAAATTTTAAAAAGGACTTTGCTCCTTTTTCCGAAAATGGAAGAAAATTTGGGAAAAAAACTTATTGGGGAACTCTATTCCTGCCATTCCTATGAATGTCCAATATTCAAAAGTGTGTTTTTTTGACAATCGGCGACATTCTTCCAAATTTCGACTTTTGAAATTTTAAAAAGGACTTTGCTCCTTTTTCCGAAAATGGTAGAAAATTTGCGAAAAAAAATTATTGGGGAACACTATTCCGGCCATTCCTATGAATGTCCAATATTCAAAAGTGTGTTTTTTTGACAATATGCGACATTCTTCCAAATTTCGACTTTTGAAATTTTAAAAAGGACTTTGCTCCTTTTTCCGAAAATGGAAGAAAATTTGCGAAAAAAAATTATTGGGGAACACTATTCCGGCCATTCTTATGAATGTCCAATATTCAAAAGTGTGTTTTTTTGACAATATGGGATATTCTTCCAAATTTCGACTTTTGAAATTTTAAAAAGGACTTTGCTCCTTTTTCCGAAAATGGTAGAAAATTTGCGAAAAAAAATTATTGGGGAACACTATTCCGGCCATTCCTATGAATGTCCAATATTCAAAAGTGTGTTTTTTTGACAATATGCGACATTCTTCCAAATTTCGACTTTTGAAATTTTAAAAAGGACTTTGCTCCTTTTTCCGAAAATGGTAGAAAATTTGCGAAAAAAAATTATTGGGGAACACTATTCCGGCCATTCCTATGAATGTCCAATATTCAAAAGTGTGTTTTTTTGACAATATGCGACATTCTTCCAAATTTCGACTTTTGAAATTTTAAAAAGGACTTTGCTCCTTTTTCCGAAAATGGTAGAAAATTTGCGAAAAAAAATTATTGGGGAACACTATTCCGGCCATTCCTATGAATGTCCAATATTCAAAAGTGTGTTTTTTTGACAATATGGGACATTCTTCCAAATTTCGACTTTTGAAATTTTAAAAAGGACTTTGCTCCTTTTTCCGAAAATGGTAGAAAATTTGCGAAAAAAAATTATTCGGGAACACTATTCCTGCCATTCCTATGAATGTCCAATATTCAAAAGTGTGTTTTTTTGACAATATGCGACATTCTTCCAAATTTCGACTTTTGAAATTTTAAAAAGGACTTTGCTCCTTTTTCCGAAAATGGTAGAAAATTTGCGAAAAAAAATTATTCGGGAACACTATTCCTGCCATTCCTATGAATGTCCAATATTCAAAAGTGTGTTTTTTTGACAATATGCGACATTCTTCCAAATTTCGACTTTTGAAATTTTAAAAAGGACTTTGCTCCTTTTTCCGAAAATGGAAGAAAATTTGGGAAAAAAAATTATTGGGGAACTCTATTCCTGCCATTCCTATGAATGTCCAATATTCAAAAGTGTGTTTTTTTGACAATCGGCGACATTCTTCCAAATTTCGACTTTTGAAATTTTAAAAAGGACTTTGCTCCTTTTTCCGAAAATGGTAGAAAATTTGCGAAAAAAAATTATTGGGGAACACTATTCCGGCCATTCCTATGAATGTCCAATATTCAAAAGTGTGTTTTTTTGACAATATGCGACATTCTTCCAAATTTCGACTTTTGAAATTTTAAAAAGGACTTTGCTCCTTTTTCCGAAAATGGAAGAAAATTTGCGAAAAAAAATTATTGGGGAACACTATTCCGGCCATTCCTATGAATGTCCAATATTCAAAAGTGTGTTTTTTTGACAATATGCGACATTCTTCCAAATTTCGACTTTTGAAATTTTAAAAAGGACTTTGCTCCTTTTTCCGAAAATGGTAGAAAATTTGCGAAAAAAAATTATTCGGGAACACTATTCCTGCCATTCCTATGAATGTCCAATATTCAAAAGTGTGTTTTTTTGACAATATGCGACATTCTTCCAAATTTCGACTTTTGAAATTTTAAAAAGGACTTTGCTCCTTTTTCCGAAAATGGTAGAAAATTTGCGAAAAAAAATTATTCGGGAACACTATTCCTGCCATTCCTATGAATGTCCAATATTCAAAAGTGTGTTTTTTTGACAATATGCGACATTCTTCCAAATTTCGACTTTTGAAATTTTAAAAAGGACTTTGCTCCTTTTTCCGAAAATGGTAGAAAATTTGCAAAAAAAAATTATTCGGGAACACTATTCCTGCCATTCCTATGAATGTCCAATATTCAAAAGTGTGTTTTTTTGACAATATGCGACATTCTTCCAAATTTCGACTTTTGAAATTTTAAAAAGGACTTTGCTCCTTTTTCCGAAAATGGAAGAAAATTTGGGAAAAAAAATTATTGGGGAACTCTATTCCTGCCATTCCTATGAATGTCCAATATTCAAAAGTGTGTTTTTTTGACAATCGGCGACATTCTTCCAAATTTCGACTTTTGAAATTTTAAAAAGGACTTTGCTCCTTTTTCCGAAAATGGTAGAAAATTTGCGAAAAAAAATTATTGGGGAACACTATTCCGGCCATTCCTATGAATGTCCAATATTCAAAAGTGTGTTTTTTTGACAATATGCGACATTCTTCCAAATTTCGACTTTTGAAATTTTAAAAAGGACTTTGCTCCTTTTTCCGAAAATGGTAGAAAATTTGCGAAAAAAAATTATTGGGGAACACTATTCCGGCCATTCCTATGAATGTCCAATATTCAAAAGTGTGTTTTTTTGACAATATGCGACATTCTTCCAAATTTCGACTTTTGAAATTTTAAAAAGGACTTTGCTCCTTTTTCCGAAAATGGTAGAAAATTTGCGAAAAAAAATTATTGGGGAACACTATTCCGGCCATTCCTATGAATGTCCAATATTCAAAAGTGTGTTTTTTTGACAATATGGGACATTCTTCCAAATTTCGACTTTTGAAATTTTAAAAAGGACTTTGCTCCTTTTTCCGAAAATGGTAGAAAATTTGCGAAAAAAAATTATTGGGGAACACTATTCCGGCCATTCCTATGAATGTCCAATATTCAAAAGTGTGTTTTTTTGACAATATGGGACATTCTTCCAAATTTCGGCTTTTGAAATTTTAAAAAGGACTTTGCTCCTTTTTCCGAAAATGGTAGAAAATTTGCGAAAAAAAATTATTCGGGAACACTATTCCTGCCATTCCTATGAATGTCCAATATTCAAAAGTGTGTTTTTTTGACAATATGGGACATTCTTCCAAATTTCGACTTTTGAAATTTTAAAAAGGACTTTGCTCCTTTTTCCGAAAATGGTAGAAAATTTGCGAAAAAAAATTATTGGGGAACACTATTCCGGCCATTCCTATGAATGTCCAATATTCAAAAGTGTGTTTTTTTGACAATATGGGACATTCTTCCAAATTTCGACTTTTGAAATTTTAAAAAGGACTTTGCTCCTTTTTCCGAAAATGGTAGAAAATTTGCGAAAAAAAATTATTGGGGAACACTATTCCGGCCATTCCTATGAATGTCCAATATTCAAAAGTGTGTTTTTTTGACAATATGGGACATTCTTCCAAATTTCGACTTTTGAAATTTTAAAAAGGACTTTGCTCCTTTTTCCGAAAATGGTAGAAAATTTGCGAAAAAAAATTATTCGGGAACACTATTCCTGCCATTCCTATGAATGTCCAATATTCAAAAGTGTGTTTTTTTGACAATATGCGACATTCTTCCAAATTTCGACTTTTGAAATTTTAAAAAGGACTTTGCTCCTTTTTCCGAAAATGGTAGAAAATTTGCGAAAAAAAATTATTCGGGAACACTATTCCTGCCATTCCTATGAATGTCCAATATTCAAAAGTGTGTTTTTTTGACAATATGCGACATTCTTCCAAATTTCGACTTTTGAAATTTTAAAAAGGACTTTGCTCCTTTTTCCGAAAATGGAAGAAAATTTGGGAAAAAAAATTATTGGGGAACTCTATTCCTGCCATTCCTATGAATGTCCAATATTCAAAAGTGTGTTTTTTTGACAATCGGCGACATTCTTCCAAATTTCGACTTTTGAAATTTTAAAAAGGACTTTGCTCCTTTTTCCGAAAATGGTAGAAAATTTGCGAAAAAAAATTATTGGGGAACACTATTCCGGCCATTCCTATGAATGTCCAATATTCAAAAGTGTGTTTTTTTGACAATATGCGACATTCTTCCAAATTTCGACTTTTGAAATTTTAAAAAGGACTTTGCTCCTTTTTCCGAAAATGGAAGAAAATTTGCGAAAAAAAATTATTGGGGAACACTATTCCGGCCATTCCTATGAATGTCCAATATTCAAAAGTGTGTTTTTTTGACAATATGGGATATTCTTCCAAATTTCGACTTTTGAAATTTTAAAAAGGACTTTGCTCCTTTTTCCGAAAATGGTAGAAAATTTGCGAAAAAAAATTATTGGGGAACACTATTCCGGCCATTCCTATGAATGTCCAATATTCAAAAGTGTGTTTTTTTGACAATATGCGACATTCTTCCAAATTTCGACTTTTGAAATTTTAAAAAGGACTTTGCTCCTTTTTCCGAAAATGGTAGAAAATTTGCGAAAAAAAATTATTGGGGAACACTATTCCGGCCATTCCTATGAATGTCCAATATTCAAAAGTGTGTTTTTTTGACAATATGCGACATTCTTCCAAATTTCGACTTTTGAAATTTTAAAAAGGACTTTGCTCCTTTTTCCGAAAATGGTAGAAAATTTGCGAAAAAAAATTATTGGGGAACACTATTCCGGCCATTCCTATGAATGTCCAATATTCAAAAGTGTGTTTTTTTGACAATATGGGACATTCTTCCAAATTTCGACTTTTGAAATTTTAAAAAGGACTTTGCTCCTTTTTCCGAAAATGGTAGAAAATTTGCGAAAAAAAATTATTCGGGAACACTATTCCTGCCATTCCTATGAATGTCCAATATTCAAAAGTGTGTTTTTTTGACAATATGCGACATTCTTCCAAATTTCGACTTTTGAAATTTTAAAAAGGACTTTGCTCCTTTTTCCGAAAATGGTAGAAAATTTGCGAAAAAAAATTATTCGGGAACACTATTCCTGCCATTCCTATGAATGTCCAATATTCAAAAGTGTGTTTTTTTGACAATATGCGACATTCTTCCAAATTTCGACTTTTGAAATTTTAAAAAGGACTTTGCTCCTTTTTCCGAAAATGGAAGAAAATTTGGGAAAAAAAATTATTGGGGAACTCTATTCCTGCCATTCCTATGAATGTCCAATATTCAAAAGTGTGTTTTTTTGACAATCGGCGACATTCTTCCAAATTTCGACTTTTGAAATTTTAAAAAGGACTTTGCTCCTTTTTCCGAAAATGGTAGAAAATTTGCGAAAAAAAATTATTGGGGAACACTATTCCGGCCATTCCTATGAATGTCCAATATTCAAAAGTGTGTTTTTTTGACAATATGCGACATTCTTCCAAATTTCGACTTTTGAAATTTTAAAAAGGACTTTGCTCCTTTTTCCGAAAATGGAAGAAAATTTGCGAAAAAAAATTATTGGGGAACACTATTCCGGCCATTCCTATGAATGTCCAATATTCAAAAGTGTGTTTTTTTGACAATATGGGATATTCTTCCAAATTTCGACTTTTGAAATTTTAAAAAGGACTTTGCTCCTTTTTCCGAAAATGGTAGAAAATTTGCGAAAAAAAATTATTGGGGAACACTATTCCGGCCATTCTTATGAATGTCCAATATTCAAAAGTGTGTTTTTTTGACAATATGCGACATTCTTCCAAATTTCGACTTTTGAAATTTTAAAAAGGACTTTGCTCCTTTTTCCGAAAATGGTAGAAAATTTGCGAAAAAAAATTATTGGGGAACACTATTCCGGCCATTCCTATGAATGTCCAATATTCAAAAGTGTGTTTTTTTGACAATATGCGACATTCTTCCAAATTTCGACTTTTGAAATTTTAAAAAGGACTTTGCTCCTTTTTCCGAAAATGGTAGAAAATTTGCGAAAAAAAATTATTGGGGAACACTATTCCGGCCATTCCTATGAATGTCCAATATTCAAAAGTGTGTTTTTTTGACAATATGGGACATTCTTCCAAATTTCGACTTTTGAAATTTTAAAAAGGACTTTGCTCCTTTTTCCGAAAATGGTAGAAAATTTGCGAAAAAAAATTATTCGGGAACACTATTCCTGCCATTCCTATGAATGTCCAATATTCAAAAGTGTGTTTTTTTGACAATATGGGACATTCTTCCAAATTTCGACTTTTGAAATTTTAAAAAGGACTTTGCTCCTTTTTCCGAAAATGGTAGAAAATTTGCGAAAAAAAATTATTCGGGAACACTATTCCTGCCATTCCTATGAATGTCCAATATTCAAAAGTGTGTTTTTTTGACAATATGCGACATTCTTCCAAATTTCGACTTTTGAAATTTTAAAAAGGACTTTGCTCCTTTTTCCGAAAATGGAAGAAAATTTGGGAAAAAAAATTATTGGGGAACTCTATTCCTGCCATTCCTATGAATGTCCAATATTCAAAAGTGTGTTTTTTTGACAATCGGCGACATTCTTCCAAATTTCGACTTTTGAAATTTTAAAAAGGACTTTGCTCCTTTTTCCGAAAATGGTAAAAAATTTGCGAAAAAAAATTATTGGGGAACACTCTTCCGGCCATTCCTATGAATGTCCAATATTCAAAATTGTGTTTTTTTGACAATAGGCGACATTCTTCCAAATTTCGACTTTTGAAATTTTAAAAAGGACTTTGCTCCTTTTTCCAAAAATGGTAGAAAATTTGGGAAAAAAATTTATTGGGGAACACTATTCTGGCCATTCCTATGAATGTCCAATATTCAAAAGTGTGTTTTTTTGACAATAGGCGACATTCTTCCAAATTTCGACTTTTGAAATTTTAAAAAGGACTTTGCTTCTTTTTCCGAAAATTGTAGGAGATGGGCGAAAAAACATTATTGGGGAACACTCTTTTGGGTCATTTCTATGAATGTCCAATATTCAAAAGTGTGTTTTTTTGACAATATGCGACATTCTTCCAAATTTCGACTTTTGAAATTTTAAAAAGGACTTTGCTCCTTTTTCCGAAAATGGAAGAAAATTTGCGAAAAAAAATTATTGGGGAACACTATTCCGGCCATTCCTATGAATGTCCAATATTCAAAAGTGTGTTTTTTTGACAATATGGGACATTCTTCCAAATTTCGACTTTTGAAATTTTAAAAAGGACTTTGCTCCTTTTTCCGAAAATGGTAGAAAATTTGCGAAAAAAAATTATTGGGGAACACTATTCCGGCCATTCCTATGAATGTCCAATATTCAAAAGTGTGTTTTTTTGACAATATGCGACATTCTTCCAAATTTCGACTTTTGAAATTTTAAAAAGGACTTTGCTCCTTTTTCCGAAAATGGAAGAAAATTTGCGAAAAAAAATTATTGGGGAACACTATTCCGGCCATTCCTATGAATGTCCAATATTCAAAAGTGTGTTTTTTTGACAATATGCGACATTCTTCCAAATTTCGACTTTTGAAATTTTAAAAAGGACTTTGCTCCTTTTTCCGAAAATGGTAGAAAATTTGCGAAAAAAAATTATTGGGGAACACTATTCCGGCCATTCCTATGAATGTCCAATATTCAAAAGTGTGTTTTTTTGACAATATGCGACATTCTTCCAAATTTCGACTTTTGAAATTTTAAAAAGGACTTTGCTCCTTTTTCCGAAAATGGAAGAAAATTTGCGAAAAAAAATTATTGGGGAACACTATTCCGGCCATTCCTATGAATGTCCAATATTCAAAAGTGTGTTTTTTTGACAATATGGGATATTCTTCCAAATTTCGACTTTTGAAATTTTAAAAAGGACTTTGCTCCTTTTTCCGAAAATGGTAGAAAATTTGCGAAAAAAAATTATTGGGGAACACTATTCCGGCCATTCCTATGAATGTCCAATATTCAAAAGTGTGTTTTTTTGACAATATGCGACATTCTTCCAAATTTCGACTTTTGAAATTTTAAAAAGGACTTTGCTCCTTTTTCCGAAAATGGTAGAAAATTTGCGAAAAAAAATTATTGGGGAACACTATTCCGGCCATTCCTATGAATGTCCAATATTCAAAAGTGTGTTTTTTTGACAATATGCGACATTCTTCCAAATTTCGACTTTTGAAATTTTAAAAAGGACTTTGCTCCTTTTTCCGAAAATGGTAGAAAATTTGCGAAAAAAAATTATTGGGGAACACTATTCCGGCCATTCCTATGAATGTCCAATATTCAAAAGTGTGTTTTTTTGACAATATGGGACATTCTTCCAAATTTCGACTTTTGAAATTTTAAAAAGGACTTTGCTCCTTTTTCCGAAAATGGTAGAAAATTTGCGAAAAAAAATTATTGGGGAACACTATTCCGGCCATTCCTATGAATGTCCAATATTCAAAAGTGTGTTTTTTTGACAATATGCGACATTCTTCCAAATTTCGACTTTTGAAATTTTAAAAAGGACTTTGCTCCTTTTTCCGAAAATGGAAGAAAATTTGCGAAAAAAAATTATTGGGGAACACTATTCCGGCCATTCCTATGAATGTCCAATATTCAAAAGTGTGTTTTTTTGACAATATGCGACATTCTTCCAAATTTCGACTTTTGAAATTTTAAAAAGGACTTTGCTCCTTTTTCCGAAAATGGTAGAAAATTTGCGAAAAAAAATTATTGGGGAACACTATTCCGGCCATTCCTATGAATGTCCAATATTCAAAAGTGTGTTTTTTTGACAATATGCGACATTCTTCCAAATTTCGACTTTTGAAATTTTAAAAAGGACTTTGCTCCTTTTTCCGAAAATGGAAGAAAATTTGCGAAAAAAAATTATTGGGGAACACTATTCCGGCCATTCCTATGAATGTCCAATATTCAAAAGTGTGTTTTTTTGACAATATGGGATATTCTTCCAAATTTCGACTTTTGAAATTTTAAAAAGGACTTTGCTCCTTTTTCCGAAAATGGTAGAAAATTTGCGAAAAAAAATTATTGGGGAACACTATTCCGGCCATTCCTATGAATGTCCAATATTCAAAAGTGTGTTTTTTTGACAATATGCGACATTCTTCCAAATTTCGACTTTTGAAATTTTAAAAAGGACTTTGCTCCTTTTTCCGAAAATGGTAGAAAATTTGCGAAAAAAAATTATTGGGGAACACTATTCCGGCCATTCCTATGAATGTCCAATATTCAAAAGTGTGTTTTTTTGACAATATGCGACATTCTTCCAAATTTCGACTTTTGAAATTTTAAAAAGGACTTTGCTCCTTTTTCCGAAAATGGTAGAAAATTTGCGAAAAAAAATTATTGGGGAACACTATTCCGGCCATTCCTATGAATGTCCAATATTCAAAAGTGTGTTTTTTTGACAATATGGCACATTCTTCCAAATTTCGACTTCTGAAATTTTAAAAAGGACTTTGCTCCTTTTTCCGAAAATGGTAGAAAATTTGCGAAAAAAAATTATTGGGGAACACTATTCCGGCCATTCCTATGAATGTCCAATATTCAAAAGTGTGTTTTTTTGACAATATGCGACATTCTTCCAAATTTCGACTTTTGAAATTTTAAAAAGGACTTTGCTCCTTTTTCCGAAAATGGTAGAAAATTTGCGAAAAAAAATTATTGGGGAACACTATTCCGGCCATTCCTATGAATGTCCAATATTCAAAAGTGTGTTTTTTTGACAATATGGGACATTCTTCCAAATTTCGACTTTTGAAATTTTAAAAAGGACTTTGCTCCTTTTTCCGAAAATGGTAGAAAATTTGCGAAAAAAAATTATTCGGGAACACTATTCCTGCCATTCCTATGAATGTCCAATATTCAAAAGTGTGTTTTTTTGACAATATGCGACATTCTTCCAAATTTCGACTTTTGAAATTTTAAAAAGGACTTTGCTCCTTTTTCCGAAAATGGAAGAAAATTTGGGAAAAAAAATTATTGGGGAACTCTATTCCTGCCATTCCTATGAATGTCCAATATTCAAAAGTGTGTTTTTTTGACAATCGGCGACATTCTTCCAAATTTCGACTTTTGAAATTTTAAAAAGGACTTTGCTCCTTTTTCCGAAAATGGTAGAAAATTTGCGAAAAAAAATTATTGGGGAACACTATTCCGGCCATTCCTATGAATGTCCAATATTCAAAAGTGTGTTTTTTTGACAATATGCGACATTCTTCCAAATTTCGACTTTTGAAATTTTAAAAAGGACTTTGCTCCTTTTTCCGAAAATGGAAGAAAATTTGCGAAAAAAAATTATTGGGGAACACTATTCCGGCCATTCCTATGAATGTCCAATATTCAAAAGTGTGTTTTTTTGACAATATGGGATATTCTTCCAAATTTCGACTTTTGAAATTTTAAAAAGGACTTTGCTCCTTTTTCCGAAAATGGTAGAAAATTTGCGAAAAAAAATTATTGGGGAACACTATTCCGGCCATTCCTATGAATGTCCAATATTCAAAAGTGTGTTTTTTTGACAATATGCGACATTCTTCCAAATTTCGACTTTTGAAATTTTAAAAAGGACTTTGCTCCTTTTTCCGAAAATGGTAGAAAATTTGCGAAAAAAAATTATTGGGGAACACTATTCCGGCCATTCCTATGAATGTCCAATATTCAAAAGTGTGTTTTTTTGACAATATGCGACATTCTTCCAAATTTCGACTTTTGAAATTTTAAAAAGGACTTTGCTCCTTTTTCCGAAAATGGTAGAAAATTTGCGAAAAAAAATTATTGGGGAACACTATTCCGGCCATTCCTATGAATGTCCAATATTCAAAAGTGTGTTTTTTTGACAATATGCGACATTCTTCCAAATTTCGACTTTTGAAATTTTAAAAAGGACTTTGCTCCTTTTTCCGAAAATGGTAGAAAATTTGCGAAAAAAAATTATTGGGGAACACTATTCCGGCCATTCCTATGAATGTCCAATATTCAAAAGTGTGTTTTTTTGACAATATGCGACATTCTTCCAAATTTCGACTTTTGAAATTTTAAAAAGGACTTTGCTCCTTTTTCCGAAAATGGTAGAAAATTTGCGAAAAAAAATTATTGGGGAACACTATTCCGGCCATTCCTATGAATGTTCAATATTCAAAAGTGTGTTTTTTTGACAATATGGGACATTCTTCCAAATTTCGACTTTTGAAATTTTAAAAAGGACTTTGCTCCTTTTTCCGAAAATGGTAGAAAATTTGCGAAAAAAAATTATTCGGGAACACTATTCCTGCCATTCCTATGAATGTCCAATATTCAAAAGTGTGTTTTTTTGACAATATGGGACATTCTTCCAAATTTCGACTTTTGAAATTTTAAAAAGGACTTTGCTCCTTTTTCCGAAAATGGTAGAAAATTTGCGAAAAAAAATTATTCGGGAACACTATTCCTGCCATTCCTATGAATGTCCAATATTCAAAAGTGTGTTTTTTTGACAATATGGGACATTCTTCCAAATTTCGACTTTTGAAATTTTAAAAAGGACTTTGCTCCTTTTTCCGAAAATGGTAGAAAATTTGCGAAAAAAAATTATTCGGGAACACTATTCCTGCCATTCCTATGAATGTCCAATATTCAAAAGTGTGTTTTTTTTGACAATATGGGACATTCTTCCAAATTTCGACTTTTGAAATTTTAAAAAGGACTTTGCTCCTTTTTCCGAAAATGGTAGAAAATTTGCGAAAAAAAATTATTCGGGAACACTATTCCTGCCATTCCTATGAATGTCCAATATTCAAAAGTGTGTTTTTTTGACAATATGCGACATTCTTCCAAATTTCGACTTTTGAAATTTTAAAAAGGACTTTGCTCCTTTTTCTGAAAATGGTAGAAAATTTGCGAAAAAAAATTATTCGGGAACACTATTCCTGCCATTCCTATGAATGTCCAATATTCAAAAGTGTGTTTTTTTGACAATATGGGACATTCTTCCAAATTTCGACTTTTGAAATTTTAAAAAGGACTTTGCTCCTTTTTCCGAAAATGGTAGAAAATTTGCGAAAAAAAATTATTCGGGAACACTATTCCTGCCATTCCTATGAATGTCCAATATTCAAAAGTGTGTTTTTTTGACAATATGGGACATTCTTCCAAATTTCGACTTTTGAAATTTTAAAAAGGACTTTGCTCCTTTTTCCGAAAATGGTAGAAAATTTGCGAAAAAAAATTATTCGGGAACACTATTCCGGCCATTCCTATGAATGTCCAATATTCAAAAGTGTGTTTTTTTGACAATAGGCGACATTCTTCCAAATTTCGACTTTTGAAATTTTAAAAAGGACTTTGCTCCTTTTTCTGAAAATGGTAGAAAATTTGCGAAAAAAAATTATTGGGGAACACTATTCCGGCCATTCCTATGAATGTCCAATATTCAAAAGTGTGTTTTTTTTGACAATAGGCGACATTCTTCCAAATTTCGACTTTTGAAATTTTAAAAAGGACTTTGCTCCTTTTTCTGAAAATGGTAGAAAATTTGCGAAAAAAAATTATTGTGGAACACTCTTCCGGCCATTCTTATGAATGTCCAATATTCAAAAGTGTGTTTTTTTGACAATAGGCGACATTCTTCCAAATTTCGACTTTTGAAATTTTAAAAAGGACTTTGCTCCTTTTTCTGAAAATGGTAGAAAATTTGCGAAAAAAAATTATTGGGGAACACTCTTCCGGCCATTCCTATGAATGTCCAATATTCAAAAGTGTGTTTTTTTGACAATAGGCGACATTCTTCCAAATTTCGACTTTTGAAATTTTAAAAAGGACTTTGCTCCTTTTTCTGAAAATGGTAGAAAATTTGCGAAAAAAAATTATTGGGGAACACTATTCCGGCCATTCCTATGAATGTCCAATATTCAAAAGTGTGTTTTTTTGACAATAGGCGACATTCTTCCAAATTTCGACTTTTGAAATTTTAAAAAGGACTTTGCTCCTTTTTCTGAAAATGGTAGAAAATTTGCGAAAAAAAATTATTGGGGAACACTCTTCCGGCCATTCCTATGAATGTCCAATATTCAAAAGTGTGTTTTTTTGACAATAGGCCACATTCTTCCAAATTTCGACTTTTGAAATTTTAAAAAGGACTTTGCTCCTTTTTCCGAAAATGGTAGAAAATTTGCGAAAAAAAATTATTGGGGAACACTATTCCGGCCATTCCTATGAATGTCCAATATTCAAAAGTGTGTTTTTTTGACAATATGCGACATTCTTCCAAATTTCGACTTTTGAAATTTTAAAAAGGACTTTGCTCCTTTTTCCGAAAATGGTAGAAAATTTGCGAAAAAAAATTATTGGGGAACACTATTCCGGCCATTCCTATGAATGTCCAATATTCAAAAGTGTGTTTTTTTGACAATATGCGACATTCTTCCAAATTTCGACTTTTGAAATTTTAAAAAGGACTTTGCTCCTTTTTCCGAAAATGGTAGAAAATTTGCGAAAAAAAATTATTGGGGAACACTATTCCGGCCATTCCTATGAATGTCCAATATTCAAAAGTGTGTTTTTTTGACAATATGGGACATTCTTCCAAATTTCGACTTTTGAAATTTTAAAAAGGACTTTGCTCCTTTTTCCGAAAATGGTAGAAAATTTGCGAAAAAAAATTATTCGGGAACACTATTCCTGCCATTCCTATGAATGTCCAATATTCAAAAGTGTGTTTTTTTGACAATAGGCGACATTCTTCCAAATTTCGACTTTTGAAATTTTAAAAAGGACTTTGCTCCTTTTTCCGAAAATGGTAGAAAATTTGCGAAAAAAAATTATTCGGGAACACTATTCCGGCCATTCCTATGAATGTCCAATATTCAAAAGTGTGTTTTTTTGACAATAGGCGACATTCTTCCAAATTTCGACTTTTGAAACTTTAAAAAGGACTTTGCTCCTTTTTCCGAAAATGGTAGAAAATTTGCGAAAAAAAATTATTCGGGAACACTATTCCGGCCATTCCTATGAATGTCCAATATTCAAAAGTGTGTTTTTTTGACAATAGGCGACATTCTTCCAAATTTCGACTTTTGAAATTTTAAAAAGGACTTTGCTCCTTTTTCCGAAAATGGTAGAAAATTTGCGAAAAAAAATTATTGGGGAACACTATTCCGGCCATTCCTATGAATGTCCAATATTCAAAAGTGTGTTTTTTTGACAATATGGGACATTCTTCCAAATTTCGACTTTTGAAATTTTAAAAAGGACTTTGCTCCTTTTTCCGAAAATGGTAGAAAATTTGCGAAAAAAAATTATTCGGGAACACTATTCCTGCCATTCCTATGAATGTCCAATATTCAAAAGTGTGTTTTTTTGACAATATGGGACATTCTTCCAAATTTCGACTTTTGAAATTTTAAAAAGGACTTTGCTCCTTTTTCCGAAAATGGTAGAAAATTTGCGAAAAAAAATTATTCGGGAACACTATTCCTGCCATTCCTATGAATGTCCAATATTCAAAAGTGTGTTTTTTTGACAATATGGGACATTCTTCCAAATTTCGACTTTTGAAATTTTAAAAAGGACTTTGCTCCTTTTTCCGAAAATGGTAGAAAATTTGCGAAAAAAAATTATTCGGGAACACTATTCCTGCCATTCCTATGAATGTCCAATATTCAAAAGTGTGTTTTTTTGACAATATGGGACATTCTTCCAAATTTCGACTTTTGAAATTTTAAAAAGGACTTTGCTCCTTTTTCCGAAAATGGTAGAAAATTTGCGAAAAAAAATTATTCGGGAACACTATTCCTGCCATTCCTATGAATGTCCAATATTCAAAAGTGTGTTTTTTTGACAATATGGGACATTCTTCCAAATTTCGACTTTTGAAATTTTAAAAAGGACTTTGCTCCTTTTTCCGAAAATGGTAGAAAATTTGCGAAAAAAAATTATTCGGGAACACTATTCCTGCCATTCCTATGAATGTCCAATATTCAAAAGTGTGTTTTTTTGACAATATGCGACATTCTTCCAAATTTCGACTTTTGAAATTTTAAAAAGGACTTTGCTCCTTTTTCCGAAAATGGTAGAAAATTTGCGAAAAAAAATTATTGGGGAACACTATTCCGGCCATTCCTATGAATGTCCAATATTCAAAAGTGTGTTTTTTTGACAATATGGGACATTCTTCCAAATTTCGACTTTTGAAATTTTAAAAAGGACTTTGCTCCTTTTTCCGAAAATGGTAGAAAATTTGCGAAAAAAAATTATTCGGGAACACTATTCCTGCCATTCCTATGAATGTCCAATATTCAAAAGTGTGTTTTTTTGACAATATGCGACATTCTTCCAAATTTCGACTTTTGAAATTTTAAAAAGGACTTTGCTCCTTTTTCCGAAAATGGTAGAAAATTTGCGAAAAAAAATTATTCGGGAACACTATTCCTGCCATTCCTATGAATGTCCAATATTCAAAAGTGTGTTTTTTTGACAATATGCGACATTCTTCCAAATTTCGACTTTTGAAATTTTAAAAAGGACTTTGCTCCTTTTTCCGAAAATGGTAGAAAATTTGCGAAAAAAAATTATTGGGGAACACTATTCCGGCCATTCCTATGAATGTCCAATATTCAAAAGTGTGTTTTTTTGACAATATGGGACATTCTTCCAAATTTCGACTTTTGAAATTTTAAAAAGGACTTTGCTCCTTTTTCCGAAAATGGTAGAAAATTTGCGAAAAAAAATTATTCGGGAACACTATTCCTGCCATTCCTATGAATGTCCAATATTCAAAAGTGTGTTTTTTTGACAATATGGGACATTCTTCCAAATTTCGACTTTTGAAATTTTAAAAAGGACTTTGCTCCTTTTTCCGAAAATGGTAGAAAATTTGCGAAAAAAAATTATTCGGGAACACTATTCCTGCCATTCCTATGAATGTCCAATATTCAAAAGTGTGTTTTTTTGACAATATGGGACATTCTTCCAAATTTCGACTTTTGAAATTTTAAAAAGGACTTTGCTCCTTTTTCCGAAAATGGTAGAAAATTTGCGAAAAAAAATTATTCGGGAACACTATTCCTGCCATTCCTATGAATGTCCAATATTCAAAAGTGTGTTTTTTTGACAATATGGGACATTCTTCCAAATTTCGACTTTTGAAATTTTAAAAAGGACTTTGCTCCTTTTTCCGAAAATGGTAGAAAATTTGCGAAAAAAAATTATTCGGGAACACTATTCCTGCCATTCCTATGAATGTCCAATATTCAAAAGTGTGTTTTTTTGACAATATGCGACATTCTTCCAAATTTCGACTTTTGAAATTTTAAAAAGGACTTTGCTCCTTTTTCCGAAAATGGTAGAAAATTTGCGAAAAAAAATTATTGGGGAACACTATTCCGGCCATTCCTATGAATGTCCAATATTCAAAAGTGTGTTTTTTTGACAATATGGGACATTCTTCCAAATTTCGACTTTTGAAATTTTAAAAAGGACTTTGCTCCTTTTTCCGAAAATGGTAGAAAATTTGCGAAAAAAAATTATTCGGGAACACTATTCCTGCCATTCCTATGAATGTCCAATATTCAAAAGTGTGTTTTTTTGACAATATGCGACATTCTTCCAAATTTCGACTTTTGAAATTTTAAAAAGGACTTTGCTCCTTTTTCCGAAAATGGAAGAAAATTTGGGAAAAAAAATTATTGGGGAACTCTATTCCTGCCATTCCTATGAATGTCCAATATTCAAAAGTGTGTTTTTTTGACAATCGGCGACATTCTTCCAAATTTCGACTTTTGAAATTTTAAAAAGGACTTTGCTCCTTTTTCCGAAAATGGTAGAAAATTTGCGAAAAAAAATTATTGGGGAACACTATTCCGGCCATTCCTATGAATGTCCAATATTCAAAAGTGTGTTTTTTTGACAATATGCGACATTCTTCCAAATTTCGACTTTTGAAATTTTAAAAAGGACTTTGCTCCTTTTTCCGAAAATGGAAGAAAATTTGCGAAAAAAAATTATTGGGGAACACTATTCCAGCCATTCCTATGAATGTCCAATATTCAAAAGTGTGTTTTTTTGACAATATGGGATATTCTTCCAAATTTCGACTTTTGAAATTTTAAAAAGGACTTTGCTCCTTTTTCCGAAAATGGTAGAAAATTTGCGAAAAAAAATTATTGGGGAACACTATTCCGGCCATTCCTATGAATGTCCAATATTCAAAAGTGTGTTTTTTTGACAATATGCGACATTCTTCCAAATTTCGACTTTTGAAATTTTAAAAAGGACTTTGCTCCTTTTTCCGAAAATGGTAGAAAATTTGCGAAAAAAAATTATTGGGGAACACTATTCCGGCCATTCCTATGAATGTCCAATATTCAAAAGTGTGTTTTTTTGACAATATGCGACATTCTTCCAAATTTCGACTTTTGAAATTTTAAAAAGGACTTTGCTCCTTTTTCCGAAAATGGTAGAAAATTTGCGAAAAAAAATTATTGGGGAACACTATTCCGGCCATTCCTATGAATGTCCAATATTCAAAAGTGTGTTTTTTTGACAATATGGGACATTCTTCCAAATTTCGACTTTTGAAATTTTAAAAAGGACTTTGCTCCTTTTTCCGAAAATGGTAGAAAATTTGCGAAAAAAAATTATTGGGGAACACTATTCCGGCCATTCCTATGAATGTCCAATATTCAAAAGTGTGTTTTTTTGACAATATGCGACATTCTTCCAAATTTCGACTTTTGAAATTTTAAAAAGGACTTTGCTCCTTTTTCCGAAAATGGTAGAAAATTTGCGAAAAAAAATTATTGGGGAACACTATTCCGGCCATTCCTATGAATGTCCAATATTCAAAAGTGTGTTTTTTTGACAATATGCGACATTCTTCCAAATTTCGACTTTTGAAATTTTAAAAAGGACTTTGCTCCTTTTTCCGAAAATGGTAGAAAATTTGCGAAAAAAAATTATTGGGGAACACTATTCCGGCCATTCCTATGAATGTCCAATATTCAAAAGTGTGTTTTTTTGACAATATGCGACATTCTTCCAAATTTCGACTTTTGAAATTTTAAAAAGGACTTTGCTCCTTTTTCCGAAAATGGAAGAAAATTTGCGAAAAAAAATTATTGGGGAACACTATTCCGGCCATTCCTATGAATGTCCAATATTCAAAAGTGTGTTTTTTTGACAATATGGGATATTCTTCCAAATTTCGACTTTTGAAATTTTAAAAAGGACTTTGCTCCTTTTTCCGAAAATGGTAGAAAATTTGCGAAAAAAAATTATTGGGGAACACTATTCCGGCCATTCCTATGAATGTCCAATATTCAAAAGTGTGTTTTTTTGACAATAGGCGACATTCTTCCAAATTTCGACTTTTGAAATTTTAAAAAGGACTTTGCTCCTTTTTCCGAAAATGGAAGAAAATTTGCGAAAAAAAATTATTGGGGAACACTATTCCGGCCATTCCTATGAATGTCCAATATTCAAAAGTGTGTTTTTTTGACAATATGCGACATTCTTCCAAATTTCGACTTTTGAAATTTTAAAAAGGACTTTGCTCCTTTTTCCGAAAATGGTAGAAAATTTGCGAAAAAAAATTATTGGGGAACACTATTCCGGCCATTCCTATGAATGTCCAATATTCAAAAGTGTGTTTTTTTGACAATATGGGACATTCTTCCAAATTTCGACTTTTGAAATTTTAAAAAGGACTTTGCTCCTTTTTCCGAAAATGGTAGAAAATTTGCGAAAAAAAATTATTCGGGAACACTATTCCTGCCATTCCTATGAATGTCCAATATTCAAAAGTGTGTTTTTTTGACAATATGCGACATTCTTCCAAATTTCGACTTTTGAAATTTTAAAAAGGACTTTGCTCCTTTTTCCGAAAATGGTAGAAAATTTGCGAAAAAAAATTATTGGGGAACACTATTCCGGCCATTCCTATGAATGTCCAATATTCAAAAGTGTGTTTTTTTGACAATATGGGACATTCTTCCAAATTTCGACTTTTGAAATTTTAAAAAGGACTTTGCTCCTTTTTCCGAAAATGGTAGAAAATTTGCGAAAAAAAATTATTCGGGAACACTATTCCTGCCATTCCTATGAATGTCCAATATTCAAAAGTGTGTTTTTTTGACAATATGCGACATTCTTCCAAATTTCGACTTTTGAAATTTTAAAAAGGACTTTGCTCCTTTTTCCGAAAATGGAAGAAAATTTGGGAAAAAAAATTATTGGGGAACTCTATTCCTGCCATTCCTATGAATGTCCAATATTCAAAAGTGTGTTTTTTTGACAATCGGCGACATTCTTCCAAATTTCGACTTTTGAAATTTTAAAAAGGACTTTGCTCCTTTTTCCGAAAATGGTAGAAAATTTGCGAAAAAAAATTATTGGGGAACACTATTCCGGCCATTCCTATGAATGTCCAATATTCAAAAGTGTGTTTTTTTGACAATATGCGACATTCTTCCAAATTTCGACTTTTGAAATTTTAAAAAGGACTTTGCTCCTTTTTCCGAAAATGGAAGAAAATTTGCGAAAAAAAATTATTGGGGAACACTATTCCGGCCATTCCTATGAATGTCCAATATTCAAAAGTGTGTTTTTTTGACAATATGGGATATTCTTCCAAATTTCGACTTTTGAAATTTTAAAAAGGACTTTGCTCCTTTTTCCGAAAATGGTAGAAAATTTGCGAAAAAAAATTATTGGGGAACACTATTCCGGCCATTCCTATGAATGTCCAATATTCAAAAGTGTGTTTTTTTGACAATATGCGACATTCTTCCAAATTTCGACTTTTGAAATTTTAAAAAGGACTTTGCTCCTTTTTCCGAAAATGGTAGAAAATTTGCGAAAAAAAATTATTCGGGAACACTATTCCTGCCATTCCTATGAATGTCCAATATTCAAAAGTGTGTTTTTTTGACAATATGGGACATTCTTCCAAATTTCGACTTTTGAAATTTTAAAAAGGACTTTGCTCCTTTTTCCGAAAATGGTAGAAAATTTGCGAAAAAAAATTATTCGGGAACACTATTCCTGCCATTCCTATGAATGTCCAATATTCAAAAGTGTGTTTTTTTGACAATATGGGACATTCTTCCAAATTTCGACTTTTGAAATTTTAAAAAGGACTTTGCTCCTTTTTCCGAAAATGGTAGAAAATTTGCGAAAAAAAATTATTCGGGAACACTATTCCTGCCATTCCTATGAATGTCCAATATTCAAAAGTGTGTTTTTTTGACAATATGCGACATTCTTCCAAATTTCGACTTTTGAAATTTTAAAAAGGACTTTGCTCCTTTTTCCGAAAATGGTAGAAAATTTGCGAAAAAAAATTATTCGGGAACACTATTCCTGCCATTCCTATGAATGTCCAATATTCAAAAGTGTGTTTTTTTGACAATATGCGACATTCTTCCAAATTTCGACTTTTGAAATTTTAAAAAGGACTTTGCTCCTTTTTCCGAAAATGGTAGAAAATTTGCGAAAAAAAATTATTCGGGAACACTATTCCTGCCATTCCTATGAATGTCCAATATTCAAAAGTGTGTTTTTTTGACAATATGCGACATTCTTCCAAATTTCGACTTTTGAAATTTTAAAAAGGACTTTGCTCCTTTTTCCGAAAATGGTAGAAAATTTGCGAAAAAAAATTATTCGGGAACACTATTCCTGCCATTCCTATGAATGTCCAATATTCAAAAGTGTGTTTTTTTGACAATATGCGACATTCTTCCAAATTTCGACTTTTGAAATTTTAAAAAGGACTTTGCTCCTTTTTCCGAAAATGGTAGAAAATTTGCGAAAAAAAATTATTCGGGAACACTATTCCTGCCATTCCTATGAATGTCCAATATTCAAAAGTGTGTTTTTTTGACAATATGGGACATTCTTCCAAATTTCGACTTTTGAAATTTTAAAAAGGACTTTGCTCCTTTTTCCGAAAATGGTAGAAAATTTGCGAAAAAAAATTATTCGGGAACACTATTCCTGCCATTCCTATGAATGTCCAATATTCAAAAGTGTGTTTTTTTGACAATATGCGACATTCTTCCAAATTTCGACTTTTGAAATTTTAAAAAGGACTTTGCTCCTTTTTCCGAAAATGGTAGAAAATTTGCGAAAAAAAATTATTCGGGAACACTATTCCTGCCATTCCTATGAATGTCCAATATTCAAAAGTGTGTTTTTTTGACAATATGCGACATTCTTCCAAATTTCGACTTTTGAAATTTTAAAAAGGACTTTGCTCCTTTTTCCGAAAATGGTAGAAAATTTGCGAAAAAAAATTATTGGGGAACACTATTCCGGCCATTCCTATGAATGTCCAATATTCAAAAGTGTGTTTTTTTGACAATATGCGACATTCTTCCAAATTTCGACTTTTGAAATTTTAAAAAGGACTTTGCTCCTTTTTCCGAAAATGGTAGAAAATTTGCGAAAAAAAATTATTCGGGAACACTATTCCTGCCATTCCTATGAATGTCCAATATTCAAAAGTGTGTTTTTTTGACAATATGCGACATTCTTCCAAATTTCGACTTTTGAAATTTTAAAAAGGACTTTGCTCCTTTTTCCGAAAATGGTAGAAAATTTGCGAAAAAAAATTATTGGGGAACACTATTCCGGCCATTCCTATGAATGTCCAATATTCAAAAGTGTGTTTTTTTGACAATATGGGACATTCTTCCAAATTTCGACTTTTGAAATTTTAAAAAGGACTTTGCTCCTTTTTCCGAAAATGGTAGAAAATTTGCGAAAAAAAATTATTCGGGAACACTATTCCTGCCATTCCTATGAATGTCCAATATTCAAAAGTGTGTTTTTTTGACAATATGCGACATTCTTCCAAATTTCGACTTTTGAAATTTTAAAAAGGACTTTGCTCCTTTTTCCGAAAATGGAAGAAAATTTGGGAAAAAAAATTATTGGGGAACTCTATTCCTGCCATTCCTATGAATGTCCAATATTCAAAAGTGTGTTTTTTTGACAATATGGGACATTCTTCCAAATTTCGACTTTTGAAATTTTAAAAAGGACTTTGCTCCTTTTTCCGAAAATGGTAGAAAATTTGCGAAAAAAAATTATTGGGGAACACTATTCCGGCCATTCCTATGAATGTCCAATATTCAAAAGTGTGTTTTTTTGACAATATGCGACATTCTTCCAAATTTCGACTTTTGAAATTTTAAAAAGGACTTTGCTCCTTTTTCCGAAAATGGAAGAAAATTTGTGAAAAAAAATTATTGGGGAACACTATTCCGGCCATTCCTATGAATGTCCAATATTCAAAAGTGTGTTTTTTTGACAATATGGGATATTCTTCCAAATTTCGACTTTTGAAATTTTAAAAAGGACTTTGCTCCTTTTTCCGAAAATGGTAGAAAATTTGCGAAAAAAAATTATTGGGGAACACTATTCCGGCCATTCCTATGAATGTCCAATATTCAAAAGTGTGTTTTTTTGACAATATGCGACATTCTTCCAAATTTCGACTTTTGAAATTTTAAAAAGGACTTTGCTCCTTTTTCCGAAAATGGTAGAAAATTTGCGAAAAAAAATTATTGGGGAACACTATTCCGGCCATTCCTATGAATGTCCAATATTCAAAAGTGTGTTTTTTTGACAATATGCGACATTCTTCCAAATTTCGACTTTTGAAATTTTAAAAAGGACTTTGCTCCTTTTTCCGAAAATGGTAGAAAATTTGCGAAAAAAAATTATTGGGGAACACTATTCCGGCCATTCCTATGAATGTCCAATATTCAAAAGTGTGTTTTTTTGACAATATGGGACATTCTTCCAAATTTCGACTTTTGAAATTTTAAAAAGGACTTTGCTCCTTTTTCCGAAAATGGTAGAAAATTTGCGAAAAAAAATTATTGGGGAACACTATTCCGGCCATTCCTATGAATGTCCAATATTCAAAAGTGTGTTTTTTTGACAATATGCGACATTCTTCCAAATTTCGACTTTTGAAATTTTAAAAAGGACTTTGCTCCTTTTTCCGAAAATGGTAGAAAATTTGCGAAAAAAAATTATTGGGGAACACTATTCCGGCCATTCCTATGAATGTCCAATATTCAAAAGTGTGTTTTTTTGACAATCGGCGACATTCTTCCAAATTTCGACTTTTGAAATTTTAAAAAGGACTTTGCTCCTTTTTCCGAAAATGGTAGAAAATTTGCGAAAAAAAATTATTGGGGAACACTATTCCGGCCATTCCTATGAATGTCCAATATTCAAAAGTGTGTTTTTTTGACAATATGCGACATTCTTCCAAATTTCGACTTTTGAAATTTTAAAAAGGACTTTGCTCCTTTTTCCGAAAATGGAAGAAAATTTGCGAAAAAAAATTATTGGGGAACACTATTCCGGCCATTCCTATGAATGTCCAATATTCAAAAGTGTGTTTTTTTGACAATATGGGATATTCTTCCAAATTTCGACTTTTGAAATTTTAAAAAGGACTTTGCTCCTTTTTCCGAAAATGGTAGAAAATTTCCGAAAAAAAATTATTGGGGAACACTATTCCGGCCATTCCTATGAATGTCCAATATTCAAAAGTGTGTTTTTTTGACAATATGCGACATTCTTCCAAATTTCGACTTTTGAAATTTTAAAAAGGACTTTGCTCCTTTTTCCGAAAATGGAAGAAAATTTGCGAAAAAAAATTATTGGGGAACACTATTCCGGCCATTCCTATGAATGTCCAATATTCAAAAGTGTGTTTTTTTGACAATATGCGACATTCTTCCAAATTTCGACTTTTGAAATTTTAAAAAGGACTTTGCTCCTTTTTCCGAAAATGGTAGAAAATTTGCGAAAAAAAATTATTGGGGAACACTATTCCGGCCATTCCTATGAATGTCCAATATTCAAAAGTGTGTTTTTTTGACAATATGCGACATTCTTCCAAATTTCGACTTTTGAAATTTTAAAAAGGACTTTGCTCCTTTTTCCGAAAATGGTAGAAAATTTGCGAAAAAAAATTATTGGGGAACACTATTCCGGCCATTCCTATGAATGTCCAATATTCAAAAGTGTGTTTTTTTGACAATCGGCGACATTCTTCCAAATTTCGACTTTTGAAATTTTAAAAAGGACTTTGCTCCTTTTTCCGAAAATGGTAGAAAATTTGCGAAAAAAAATTATTGGGGAACACTATTCCGGCCATTCCTATGAATGTCCAATATTCAAAAGTGTGTTTTTTTGACAATATGCGACATTCTTCCAAATTTCGACTTTTGAAATTTTAAAAAGGACTTTGCTCCTTTTTCCGAAAATGGAAGAAAATTTGCGAAAAAAAATTATTGGGGAACACTATTCCGGCCATTCCTATGAATGTCCAATATTCAAAAGTGTGTTTTTTTGACAATATGGGATATTCTTCCAAATTTCGACTTTTGAAATTTTAAAAAGGACTTTGCTCCTTTTTCCGAAAATGGTAGAAAATTTGCGAAAAAAAGTTATTGGGGAACACTATTCCGGCCATTCCTATGAATGTCCAATATTCAAAAGTGTGTTTTTTTGACAATATGCGACATTCTTCCAAATTTCGACTTTTGAAATTTTAAAAAGGACTTTGCTCCTTTTTCCGAAAATGGAAGAAAATTTGCGAAAAAAAATTATTGGGGAACACTATTCCGGCCATTCCTATGAATGTCCAATATTCAAAAGTGTGTTTTTTTGACAATATGCGACATTCTTCCAAATTTCGACTTTTGAAATTTTAAAAAGGACTTTGCTCCTTTTTCCGAAAATGGTAGAAAATTTGCGAAAAAAAATTATTGGGGAACACTATTCCGGCCATTCCTATGAATGTCCAATATTCAAAAGTGTGTTTTTTTGACAATATGCGACATTCTTCCAAATTTCGACTTTTGAAATTTTAAAAAGGACTTTGCTCCTTTTTCCGAAAATGGAAGAAAATTTGCGAAAAAAAATTATTGGGGAACACTATTCCGGCCATTCCTATGAATGTCCAATATTCAAAAGTGTGTTTTTTTGACAATATGCGACATTCTTCCAAATTTCGACTTTTGAAATTTTAAAAAGGACTTTGCTCCTTTTTCCGAAAATGGTAGAAAATTTGCGAAAAAAAATTATTCGGGAACACTATTCCTGCCATTCCTATGAATGTCCAATATTCAAAAGTGTGTTTTTTTGACAATATGGGACATTCTTCCAAATTTCGACTTTTGAAATTTTAAAAAGGACTTTGCTCCTTTTTCCGAAAATGGTAGAAAATTTGCGAAAAAAAATTATTCGGGAACACTATTCCTGCCATTCCTATGAATGTCCAATATTCAAAAGTGTGTTTTTTTGACAATATGCGACATTCTTCCAAATTTCGACTTTTGAAATTTTAAAAAGGACTTTGCTCCTTTTTCCGAAAATGGAAGAAAATTTGCGAAAAAAAATTATTGGGGAACACTATTCCGGCCATTCCTATGAATGTCCAATATTCAAAAGTGTGTTTTTTTGACAATATGCGACATTCTTCCAAATTTCGACTTTTGAAATTTTAAAAAGGACTTTGCTCCTTTTTCCGAAAATGGTAGAAAATTTGCGAAAAAAAATTATTGGGGAACACTATTCCGGCCATTCCTATGAATGTCCAATATTCAAAAGTGTGTTTTTTTGACAATATGCGACATTCTTCCAAATTTCGACTTTTGAAATTTTAAAAAGGACTTTGCTCCTTTTTCCGAAAATGGTAGAAAATTTGCGAAAAAAAATTATTCGGGAACACTATTCCTGCCATTCCTATGAATGTCCAATATTCAAAAGTGTGTTTTTTTGACAATATGGGACATTCTTCCAAATTTCGACTTTTGAAATTTTAAAAAGGACTTTGCTCCTTTTTCCGAAAATGGTAGAAAATTTGCGAAAAAAAATTATTCGGGAACACTATTCCTGCCATTCCTATGAATGTCCAATATTCAAAAGTGTGTTTTTTTGACAATATGGGACATTCTTCCAAATTTCGACTTTTGAAATTTTAAAAAGGACTTTGCTCCTTTTTCCGAAAATGGTAGAAAATTTGCGAAAAAAAATTATTCGGGAACACTATTCCTGCCATTCCTATGAATGTCCAATATTCAAAAGTGTGTTTTTTTGACAATATGCGACATTCTTCCAAATTTCGACTTTTGAAATTTTAAAAAGGACTTTGCTCCTTTTTCCGAAAATGGTAGAAAATTTGCGAAAAAAAATTATTCGGGAACACTATTCCTGCCATTCCTATGAATGTCCAATATTCAAAAGTGTGTTTTTTTGACAATATGGGACATTCTTCCAAATTTCGACTTTTGAAATTTTAAAAAGGACTTTGCTCCTTTTTCCGAAAATGGTAGAAAATTTGCGAAAAAAAATTATTCGGGAACACTATTCCTGCCATTCCTATGAATGTCCAATATTCAAAAGTGTGTTTTTTTGACAATATGGGATATTCTTCCAAATTTCGACTTTTGATATTTTAAAAAGGACTTTGCTCCTTTTTCCGAAAATGGTAGAAAATTTGCGAAAAAAAATTATTCGGGAACACTATTCCTGCCATTCCTATGAATGTCCAATATTCAAAAGTGTGTTTTTTTGACAATATGGGACATTCTTCCAAATTTCGACTTTTGAAATTTTAAAAAGGACTTTGCTCCTTTTTCCGAAAATGGTAGAAAATTTGCGAAAAAAAATTATTGGGGAACACTATTCCGGCCATTCCTATGAATGTCCAATATTCAAAAGTGTGTTTTTTTGACAATATGGGACATTCTTCCAAATTTCGACTTTTGAAATTTTAAAAAGGACTTTGCTCCTTTTTCCGAAAATGGTAGAAAATTTGCGAAAAAAAATTATTGGGGAACACTATTCCGGCCATTCCTATGAATGTCCAATATTCAAAAGTGTGTTTTTTTGACAATATGCGACATTCTTCCAAATTTCGACTTTTGAAATTTTAAAAAGGACTTTGCTCCTTTTTCCGAAAATGGTAGAAAATTTGCGAAAAAAAATTATTCGGGAACACTATTCCTGCCATTCCTATGAATGTCCAATATTCAAAAGTGTGTTTTTTTGACAATATGGGACATTCTTCCAAATTTCGACTTTTGAAATTTTAAAAAGGACTTTGCTCCTTTTTCCGAAAATGGTAGAAAATTTGCGAAAAAAAATTATTCGGGAACACTATTCCTGCCATTCCTATGAATGTCCAATATTCAAAAGTGTGTTTTTTTGACAATATGCGACATTCTTCCAAATTTCGACTTTTGAAATTTTAAAAAGGACTTTGCTCGTTTTTCCGAAAATGGTAGAAAATTTGCGAAAAAAAATTATTGGGGAACACTATTCCGGCCATTCCTATGAATGTCCAATATTCAAAAGTGTGTTTTTTTGACAATATGCGACATTCTTCCAAATTTCGACTTTTGAAATTTTAAAAAGGACTTTGCTCCTTTTTCCGAAAATGGTAGAAAATTTGCGAAAAAAAATTATTGGGGAACACTATTCCGGCCATTCCTATGAATGTCCAATATTCAAAAGTGTGTTTTTTTGACAATATGCGACATTCTTCCAAATTTCGACTTTTGAAATTTTAAAAAGGACTTTGCTCCTTTTTCCGAAAATGGTAGAAAATTTGCGAAAAAAAATTATTCGGGAACACTATTCCTGCCATTCCTATGAATTTCCAATATTCAAAAGTGTGTTTTTTTGACAATATGCGACATTCTTCCAAATTTCGACTTTTGAAATTTTAAAAAGGACTTTGCTCCTTTTTCCGAAAATGGTAGAAAATTTGCGAAAAAAAATTATTGGGGAACACTATTCCGGCCATTCCTATGAATGTCCAATATTCAAAAGTGTGTTTTTTTGACAATATGGGACATTCTTCCAAATTTCGACTTTTGAAATTTTAAAAAGGACTTTGCTCCTTTTTCCGAAAATGGTAGAAAATTTGCGAAAAAAAATTATTCGGGAACACTATTCCTGCCATTCCTATGAATGTCCAATATTCAAAAGTGTGTTTTTTTGACAATATGCGACATTCTTCCAAATTTCGACTTTTGAAATTTTAAAAAGGACTTTGCTCCTTTTTCCGAAAATGGTAGAAAATTTGCGAAAAAAAATTATTGGGGAACACTATTCCGGCCATTCCTATGAATGTCCAATATTCAAAAGTGTGTTTTTTTGACAATATGGGACATTCTTCCAAATTTCGACTTTTGAAATTTTAAAAAGGACTTTGCTCATTTTTCCGAAAATGGTAGAAAATTTGCGAAAAAAAATTATTCGGGAACACTATTCCTGCCATTCCTATGAATGTCCAATATTCAAAAGTGTGTTTTTTTGACAATATGGGACATTCTTCCAAATTTCGACTTTTGAAATTTTAAAAAGGACTTTGCTCCTTTTTCCGAAAATGGTAGAAAATTTGCGAAAAAAAATTATTCGGGAACACTATTCCTGCCATTCCTATGAATGTCCAATATTCAAAAGTGTGTTTTTTTGACAATATGGGACATTCTTCCAAATTTCGACTTTTGAAATTTTAAAAAGGACTTTGCTCCTTTTTCCGAAAATGGTAGAAAATTTGCGAAAAAAAATTATTCGGGAACACTATTCCTGCCATTCCTATGAATGTCCAATATTCAAAAGTGTGTTTTTTTGACAATATGGGACATTCTTCCAAATTTCGACTTTTGAAATTTTAAAAAGGACTTTGCTCCTTTTTCCGAAAATGGTAGAAAATTTGCGAAAAAAAATTATTCGGGAACACTATTCCTGCCATTCCTATGAATGTCCAATATTCAAAAGTGTGTTTTTTTGACAATATGCGACATTCTTCCAAATTTCGACTTTTGAAATTTTAAAAAGGACTTTGCTCCTTTTTCCGAAAATGGTAGAAAATTTGCGAAAAAAAATTATTGGGGAACACTATTCCGGCCATTCCTATGAATGTCCAATATTCAAAAGTGTGTTTTTTTGACAATATGGGACATTCTTCCAAATTTCGACTTTTGAAATTTTAAAAAGGACTTTGCTCCTTTTTCCGAAAATGGTAGAAAATTTGCGAAAAAAAATTATTCGGGAACACTATTCCTGCCATTCCTATGAATGTCCAATATTCAAAAGTGTGTTTTTTTGACAATATGCGACATTCTTCCAAATTTCGACTTTTGAAATTTTAAAAAGGACTTTGCTCCTTTTTCCGAAAATGGAAGAAAATTTGGGAAAAAAAATTATTGGGGAACTCTATTCCTGCCATTCCTATGAATGTCCAATATTCAAAAGTGTGTTTTTTTGACAATCGGCGACATTCTTCCAAATTTCGACTTTTGAAATTTTAAAAAGGACTTTGCTCCTTTTTCCGAAAATGGTAGAAAATTTGCGAAAAAAAATTATTGGGGAACACTATTCCGGCCATTCCTATGAATGTCCAATATTCAAAAGTGTGTTTTTTTGACAATATGCGACATTCTTCCAAATTTCGACTTTTGAAATTTTAAAAAGGACTTTGCTCCTTTTTCCGAAAATGGAAGAAAATTTGCGAAAAAAAATTATTGGGGAACGCTATTCCGGCCATTCCTATGAATGTCCAATATTCAAAAGTGTGTTTTTTTGACAATATGCGACATTCTTCCAAATTTCGACTTTTGAAATTTTAAAAAGGACTTTGCTCCTTTTTCCGAAAATGGTAGAAAATTTGCGAAAAAAAATTATTCGGGAACACTATTCCTGCCATTCCTATGAATGTCCAATATTCAAAAGTGTGTTTTTTTGACAATATGCGACATTCTTCCAAATTTCGACTTTTGAAATTTTAAAAAGGACTTTGCTCCTTTTTCCGAAAATGGTAGAAAATTTGCGAAAAAAAATTATTGGGGAACACTATTCCGGCCATTCCTATGAATGTCCAATATTCAAAAGTGTGTTTTTTTGACAATATGCGACATTCTTCCAAATTTCGACTTTTGAAATTTTAAAAAGGACTTTGCTCCTTTTTCCGAAAATGGTAGAAAATTTGCGAAAAAAAATTATTGGGGAACACTATTCCGGCCATTCCTATGAATGTCCAATATTCAAAAGTGTGTTTTTTTGACAATATGCGACATTCTTCCAAATTTCGACTTTTGAAATTTTAAAAAGGACTTTGCTCCTTTTTCCGAAAATGGTAGAAAATTTGCGAAAAAAAATTATTGGGGAACACTATTCCGGCCATTCCTATGAATGTCCAATATTCAAAAGTGTGTTTTTTTGACAATATGGGACATTCTTCCAAATTTCGACTTTTGAAATTTTAAAAAGGACTTTGCTCCTTTTTCCGAAAATGGTAGAAAATTTGCGAAAAAAAATTATTCGGGAACACTATTCCTGCCATTCCTATGAATGTCCAATATTCAAAAGTGTGTTTTTTTGACAATATGCGACATTCTTCCAAATTTCGACTTTTGAAATTTTAAAAAGGACTTTGCTCCTTTTTCCGAAAATGGTAGAAAATTTGCGAAAAAAAATTATTGGGGAACACTATTCCGGCCATTCCTATGAATGTCCAATATTCAAAAGTGTGTTTTTTTGACAATATGGGACATTCTTCCAAATTTCGACTTTTGAAATTTTAAAAAGGACTTTGCTCCTTTTTCCGAAAATGGTAGAAAATTTGCGAAAAAAAATTATTCGGGAACACTATTCCTGCCATTCCTATGAATGTCCAATATTCAAAAGTGTGTTTTTTTGACAATATGCGACATTCTTCCAAATTTCGACTTTTGAAATTTTAAAAAGGACTTTGCTCCTTTTTCCGAAAATGGTAGAAAATTTGCGAAAAAAAATTATTGGGGAACACTATTCCGGCCATTCCTATGAATGTCCAATATTCAAAAGTGTGTTTTTTTGACAATATGGGACATTCTTCCAAATTTCGACTTTTGAAATTTTAAAAAGGACTTTGCTCATTTTTCCGAAAATGGTAGAAAATTTGCGAAAAAAAATTATTCGGGAACACTATTCCTGCCATTCCTATGAATGTCCAATATTCAAAAGTGTGTTTTTTTGACAATATGGGACATTCTTCCAAATTTCGACTTTTGAAATTTTAAAAAGGACTTTGCTCCTTTTTCCGAAAATGGTAGAAAATTTGCGAAAAAAAATTATTCGGGAACACTATTCCTGCCATTCCTATGAATGTCCAATATTCAAAAGTGTGTTTTTTTGACAATATGGGACATTCTTCCAAATTTCGACTTTTGAAATTTTAAAAAGGACTTTGCTCCTTTTTCCGAAAATGGTAGAAAATTTGCGAAAAAAAATTATTCGGGAACACTATTCCTGCCATTCCTATGAATGTCCAATATTCAAAAGTGTGTTTTTTTGACAATATGGGACATTCTTCCAAATTTCGACTTTTGAAATTTTAAAAAGGACTTTGCTCCTTTTTCCGAAAATGGTAGAAAATTTGCGAAAAAAAATTATTCGGGAACACTATTCCTGCCATTCCTATGAATGTCCAATATTCAAAAGTGTGTTTTTTTGACAATATGCGACATTCTTCCAAATTTCGACTTTTGAAATTTTAAAAAGGACTTTGCTCCTTTTTCCGAAAATGGTAGAAAATTTGCGAAAAAAAATTATTGGGGAACACTATTCCGGCCATTCCTATGAATGTCCAATATTCAAAAGTGTGTTTTTTTGACAATATGGGACATTCTTCCGAATTTCGACTTTTGAAATTTTAAAAAGGACTTTGCTCCTTTTTCCGAAAATGGTAGAAAATTTGCGAAAAAAAATTATTCGGGAACACTACTCCTGCCATTCCTATGAATGTCCAATATTCAAAAGTGTGTTTTTTTGACAATATGCGACATTCTTCCAAATTTCGACTTTTGAAATTTTAAAAAGGACTTTGCTCCTTTTTCCGAAAATGGAAGAAAATTTGGGAAAAAAAATTATTGGGGAACTCTATTCCTGCCATTCCTATGAATGTCCAATATTCAAAAGTGTGTTTTTTTGACAATCGGCGACATTCTTCCAAATTTCGACTTTTGAAATTTTAAAAAGGACTTTGCTCCTTTTTCCGAAAATGGTAGAAAATTTGCGAAAAAAAATTATTGGGGAACACTATTCCGGCCATTCCTATGAATGTCCAATATTCAAAAGTGTGTTTTTTTGACAATATGCGACATTCTTCCAAATTTCGACTTTTGAAATTTTAAAAAGGACTTTGCTCCTTTTTCCGAAAATGGAAGAAAATTTGCGAAAAAAAATTATTGGGGAACACTATTCCGGCCATTCCTATGAATGTCCAATATTCAAAAGTGTGTTTTTTTGACAATATGGGATATTCTTCCAAATTTCGACTTTTGAAATTTTAAAAAGGACTTTGCTCCTTTTTCCGAAAATGGTAGAAAATTTGCGAAAAAAAATTATTGGGGAACACTATTCCGGCCATTCCTATGAATGTCCAATATTCAAAAGTGTGTTTTTTTGACAATAGGCCACATTCTTCCAAATTTCGACTTTTGAAATTTTAAAAAGGAATTTGCTCCTTTTTCCGAAAATGGTAGAAAATTTGCGAAAAAAAATTATTGGGGAACACTATTCCGGCCATTCCTATGAATGTCCAATATTCAAAAGTGTGTTTTTTTGACAATATGCGACATTCTTCCAAATTTCGACTTTTGAAATTTTAAAAAGGACTTTGCTCCTTTTTCCGAAAATGGTAGAAAATTTGCGAAAAAAAATTATTGGGGAACACTATTCCGGCCATTCCTATGAATGTCCAATATTCAAAAGTGTGTTTTTTTGACAATATGCGACATTCTTCCAAATTTCGACTTTTGAAATTTTAAAAAGGACTTTGCTCCTTTTTCCGAAAATGGTAGAAAATTTGCGAAAAAAAATTATTGGGGAACACTATTCCGGCCATTCCTATGAATGTCCAATATTCAAAAGTGTGTTTTTTTGACAATATGCGACATTCTTCCAAATTTCGACTTTTGAAATTTTAAAAAGGACTTTGCTCCTTTTTCCGAAAATGGTAGAAAATTTGCGAAAAAAAATTATTGGGGAACACTATTCCGGCCATTCCTATGAATGTCCAATATTCAAAAGTGTGTTTTTTTGACAATATGGGACATTCTTCCAAATTTCGACTTTTGAAATTTTAAAAAGGACTTTGCTCCTTTTTCCGAAAATGGTAGAAAATTTGCGAAAAAAAATTATTCGGGAACACTATTCCTGCCATTCCTATGAATGTCCAATATTCAAAAGTGTGTTTTTTTGACAATATGCGACATTCTTCCAAATTTCGACTTTTGAAATTTTAAAAAGGACTTTGCTCCTTTTTCCGAAAATGGAAGAAAATTTGCGAAAAAAAATTATTGGGGAACACTATTCCGGCCATTCCTATGAATGTCCAATATTCAAAAGTGTGTTTTTTTGACAATATGCGACATTCTTCCAAATTTCGACTTTTGAAATTTTAAAAAGGACTTTGCTCCTTTTTCCGAAAATGGTAGAAAATTTGCGAAAAAAAATTATTGGGGAACACTATTCCGGCCATTCCTATGAATGTCCAATATTCAAAAGTGTGTTTTTTTGACAATATGCGACATTCTTCCAAATTTCGACTTTTGAAATTTTAAAAAGGACTTTGCTCCTTTTTCCGAAAATGGTAGAAAATTTGCGAAAAAAAATTATTCGGGAACACTATTCCTGCCATTCCTATGAATGTCCAATATTCAAAAGTGTGTTTTTTTGACAATATGGGACATTCTTCCAAATTTCGACTTTTGAAATTTTAAAAAGGACTTTGCTCCTTTTTCCGAAAATGGTAGAAAATTTGCGAAAAAAAATTATTCGGGAACACTATTCCTGCCATTCCTATGAATGTCCAATATTCAAAAGTGTGTTTTTTTGACAATATGCGACATTCTTCCAAATTTCGACTTTTGAAATTTTAAAAAGGACTTTGCTCCTTTTTCCGAAAATGGTAGAAAATTTGCGAAAAAAAATTATTCGGGAACACTATTCCTGCCATTCCTATGAATGTCCAATATTCAAAAGTGTGTTTTTTTGACAATATGGGACATTCTTCCAAATTTCGACTTTTGAAATTTTAAAAAGGACTTTGCTCCTTTTTCCGAAAATGGTAGAAAATTTGCGAAAAAAAATTATTCGGGAACACTATTCCTGCCATTCCTATGAATGTCCAATATTCAAAAGTGTGTTTTTTTGACAATATGGGACATTCTTCCAAATTTCGACTTTTGAAATTTTAAAAAGGACTTTGCTCCTTTTTCCGAAAATGGTAGAAAATTTGCGAAAAAAAATTATTGGGGAACTCTATTCCTGCCATTCCTATGAATGTCCAATATTCAAAAGTGTGTTTTTTTGACAATAGGCGACATTCTTCCAAATTTCGACTTTTGAAATTTTAAAAAGGACTTTGCTCCTTTTTCCGAAAATGGTAGAAAATTTGCGAAAAAAAATTATTCGGGAACACTATTCCTGCCATTCCTATGAATGTCCAATATTCAAAAGTGTGTTTTTTTGACAATATGCGACATTCTTCCAAATTTCGACTTTTGAAATTTTAAAAAGGACTTTGCTCCTTTTTCCGAAAATGGTAGAAAATTTGCGAAAAAAAATTATTGGGGAACACTATTCCGGCCATTCCTATGAATGTCCAATATTCAAAAGTGTGTTTTTTTGACAATATGCGACATTCTTCCAAATTTCGACTTTTGAAATTTTAAAAAGGACTTTGCTCCTTTTTCCGAAAATGGTAGAAAATTTGCGAAAAAAAATTATTGGGGAACACTATTCCGGCCATTCCTATGAATGTCCAATATTCAAAAGTGTGTTTTTTTGACAATATGCGACATTCTTCCAAATTTCGACTTTTGAAATTTTAAAAAGGACTTTGCTCCTTTTTCCGAAAATGGTAGAAAATTTGCGAAAAAAAATTATTCGGGAACACTATTCCTGCCATTCCTATGAATGTCCAATATTCAAAAGTGTGTTTTTTTGACAATATGCGACATTCTTCCAAATTTCGACTTTTGAAATTTTAAAAAGGACTTTGCTCCTTTTTCCGAAAATGGTAGAAAATTTGCGAAAAAAAATTATTGGGGAACACTATTCCGGCCATTCCTATGAATGTCCAATATTCAAAAGTGTGTTTTTTTGACAATATGGGACATTCTTCCAAATTTCGACTTTTGAAATTTTAAAAAGGACTTTGCTCCTTTTTCCGAAAATGGTAGAAAATTTGCGAAAAAAAATTATTCGGGAACACTATTCCTGCCATTCCTATGAATGTCCAATATTCAAAAGTGTGTTTTTTTGACAATATGCGACATTCTTCCAAATTTCGACTTTTGAAATTTTAAAAAGGACTTTGCTCCTTTTTCCGAAAATGGAAGAAAATTTGGGAAAAAAAATTATTGGGGAACTCTATTCCTGCCATTCCTATGAATGTCCAATATTCAAAAGTGTGTTTTTTTGACAATCGGCGACATTCTTCCAAATTTCGACTTTTGAAATTTTAAAAAGGACTTTGCTCCTTTTTCCGAAAATGGTAGAAAATTTGCGAAAAAAAATTATTGGGGAACACTATTCCGGCCATTCCTATGAATGTCCAATATTCAAAAGTGTGTTTTTTTGACAATATGCGACATTCTTCCAAATTTCGACTTTTGAAATTTTAAAAAGGACTTTGCTCCTTTTTCCGAAAATGGAAGAAAATTTGCGAAAAAAAATTATTGGGGAACACTATTCCGGCCATTCCTATGAATGTCCAATATTCAAAAGTGTGTTTTTTTGACAATATGGGATATTCTTCCAAATTTCGACTTTTGAAATTTTAAAAAGGACTTTGCTCCTTTTTCCGAAAATGGTAGAAAATTTGCGAAAAAAAATTATTGGGGAACACTATTCCGGCCATTCCTATGAATGTCCAATATTCAAAAGTGTGTTTTTTTGACAATATGCGACATTCTTCCAAATTTCGACTTTTGAAATTTTAAAAAGGACTTTGCTCCTTTTTCCGAAAGCTGTAGGAGATAAGCGAAAAAGCTCTATTGGGGAACACTATTCCGGCCATTCCTATGAATGTCCAATATTCAAAAGTGTGTTTTTTTGACAATAGGCGACATTCTTCCAAATTTCGACTTTTGAAATTTTAAAAAGGACTTTGCTCCTTTTTCCGAAAATGGTAGAAAATTTGCGAAAAAAAATGATTGGGGAACACTATTCCGGCCATTCCTATGAATGTCCAATATTCAAAAGTGTGTTTTTTTGACAATAGGCCACATTCTTCCAAATTTCGACTTTTGAAATTTTAAAAAGGACTTTGCTCCTTTTTCCGAAAATGGTAGAAAATTTGCGAAAAAAAATGATTGGGGAACACTATTCCGGCCATTCCTATGAATGTCCAATATTCAAAAGTGTGTTTTTTTGACAATAGGCGACATTCTTCCAAATTTCGACTTTTGAAATTTTAAAAAGGACTTTGCTCCTTTTTCCAAAAATTGTAGGAGATAAGCGAAAAAACATTATTGGGGAACACTCTTCCGGCCATTCCTGTGAATTTCCAATATTCAAAAGTGTGTTTTTTTGACAATAGGCGACATTCTTCCAAATTTCGACTTTTGAAATTTTAAAAAGGACTTTGCTCCTTTTTCCGAAAATGGTAGAAAATTTGCGAAAAAAAATTATTGGGGAACACTATTCCGGCCATTCCTCTGAATGTCCAATATTCAAAAGTGTGTTTTTTTGACAATAGGCGACATTCTTCCAAATTTCGACTTTTGAAATTTTAAAAAGGACTTTGCTCCTTTTTCTGAAAATGGTAGAAAATTTGCGAAAAAAAATTATTCGGGAACACTATTCCGGCCATTCCTATGAATGTCCAATATTCAAAAGTGTGTTTTTTTGACAATAGGCGACATTCTTCCAAATTTCGACTTTTGAAATTTTAAAAAGGACTTTGCTCCTTTTTCTGAAAATGGTAGAAAATTTGCGAAAAAAAATTATTGGGGAACACTATTCCGGCCATTCCTATGAATGTCCAATATTCAAAAGTGTGTTTTTTTGACAATAGGCCACATTCTTCCAAATTTCGACTTTTGAAATTTTAAAAAGGACTTTGCTCCTTTTTCCGAAAATGGTAGAAAATTTGCGAAAAAAAATGATTGGGGAACACTATTCCGGCCATTCCTATGAATGTCCAATATTCAAAAGTGTGTTTTTTTGACAATAGGCGACATTCTTCCAAATTTCGACTTTTGAAATTTTAAAAAGGACTTTGCTCCTTTTTCCAAAAATTGTAGGAGATAAGCGAAAAAACATTATTGGGGAACACTCTTCCGGCCATTCCTGTGAATTTCCAATATTCAAAAGTGTGTTTTTTTGACAATAGGCGACATTCTTCCAAATTTCGACTTTTGAAATTTTAAAAAGGACTTTGCTCCTTTTTCCGAAAATGGTAGAAAATTTGCGAAAAAAAATTATTGGGAACACTATTCCGGCCATTCCTATGAATGTCCAATATTAAAAGTGTGTTTTTTTTGACAATAGGCCCCATTCTTCCAAATTTCGACTTTTGAAATTTTAAAAATGACTTTGCTCCTTTTTCCGAATATGGTAGAAAATTTGCGAAAAAAAATTATTGGGGAACACTATTCCGGCCATTCCTCTGATTGTCCAATATTCAAAAGTGTGTTTTTTTGACAATATGGGACATTCTTCCAAATTTCGACTTTTGAAATTTTAAAAAGGACTTTGCTCCTTTTTCCGAAAATGGTAGAAAATTTGCGAAAAAAAATTATTCGGGAACACTATTCCTGCCATTCCTATGAATGTCCAATATTCAAAAGTGTGTTTTTTTGACAATATGCGACATTCTTCCAAATTTCGACTTTTGAAATTTTAAAAAGGACTTTGCTCCTTTTTCCGAAAATGGAAGAAAATTTGGGAAAAAAAATTATTGGGGAACTCTATTCCTGCCATTCCTATGAATGTCCAATATTCAAAAGTGTGTTTTTTTGACAATCGGCGACATTCTTCCAAATTTCGACTTTTGAAATTTTAAAAAGGACTTTGCTCCTTTTTCCGAAAATGGTAGAAAATTTGCGAAAAAAAATTATTGGGGAACACTATTCCGGCCATTCCTATGAATGTCCAATATTCAAAAGTGTGTTTTTTTGACAATATGCGACATTCTTCCAAATTTCGACTTTTGAAATTTTAAAAAGGACTTTGCTCCTTTTTCCGAAAATGGAAGAAAATTTGCGAAAAAAAATTATTGGGGAACACTATTCCGGCCATTCCTATGAATGTCCAATATTCAAAAGTGTGTTTTTTTGACAATATGGGATATTCTTCCAAATTTCGACTTTTGAAATTTTAAAAAGGACTTTGCTCCTTTTTCCGAAAATGGTAGAAAATTTGCGAAAAAAAATTATTGGGGAACACTATTCCGGCCATTCCTATGAATGTCCAATATTCAAAAGTGTGTTTTTTTGACAATATGCGACATTCTTCCAAATTTCGACTTTTGAAATTTTAAAAAGGACTTTGCTCCTTTTTCTGAAAATGGTAGAAAATTTGCGAAAAAAAATTATTGGGGAACACTATTCCGGCCATTCCTATGAATGTCCAATATTCAAAAGTGTGTTTTTTTGACAATAGGCGACATTCTTCCAAATTTCGACTTTTGAAATTTTAAAAAGGACTTTGCTCCTTTTTCCGAAAGCTGTAGGAGATAAGCGAAAAAGCTCTATTGGGGAACACTATTCCGGCCATTCCTATGAATGTCCAATATTCAAAAGTGTGTTTTTTTGACAATAGGCGACATTCTTCCAAATTTCGACTTTTGAAATTTTAAAAAGGACTTTGCTCCTTTTTCCGAAAGCTGTAGGAGATAAGCGAAAAAGCTCTATTGGGGAACACTATTCCGGCCATTCCTATGAATGTCCAATATTCAAAAGTGTGTTTTTTTGACAATAGGCGACATTCTTCCAAATTTCGACTTTTGAAATTTTAAAAAGGACTTTGCTCCTTTTTCCGAAAATGGTAGAAAATTTGCGAAAAAAAATTATTGGGGAACACTATTCCGGCCATTCCTCTGAATGTCCAATATTCAAAAGTGTGTTTTTTTGACAATAGGCGACATTCTTCCAAATTTCGACTTTTGAAATTTTAAAAAGGACTTTGCTCCTTTTTCTGAAAATGGTAGAAAATTTGCGAAAAAAAATTATTGGGGAACACTATTCCGGCCATTCCTATGAATGTCCAATATTCAAAAGTGTGTTTTTTTGACAATAGGCCACATTCTTCCAAATTTCGACTTTTGAAATTTTAAAAAGGACTTTGCTCCTTTTTCCGAAAATGGTAGAAAATTTGCGAAAAAAAATGATTGGGGAACACTATTCCGGCCATTCCTATGAATGCCCAATATTCAAAAGTGTGTTTTTTTGACAATAGGCGACATTCTTCCAAATTTCGACTTTTGAAATTTTAAAAAGGACTTTGCTCCTTTTTCCAAAAATTGTAGGAGATAAGCGAAAAAACATTATTGGGGAACACTCTTCCGGCCATTCCTGTGAATTTCCAATATTCAAAAGTGTGTTTTTTTGACAATAGGCGACATTCTTCCAAATTTCGACTTTTGAAATTTTAAAAAGGACTTTGCTCCTTTTTCCGAAAATGGTAGAAAATTTGCGAAAAAAAATTATTGGGAACACTATTCCGGCCATTCCTATGAATGTCCAATATTAAAAGTGTGTTTTTTTGACAATAGACCCCATTCTTCCAAATTTCGACTTTTGAAATTTTAAAAATGACTTTGCTCCTTTTTCCGAATATGGTAGAAAATTTGCGAAAAAAAATTATTGGGGAACACTATTCCGGCCATTCCTCTGATTGTCCAATATTCAAAAGTGTGTTTTTTTGACAATAGGCGACATTCTTCCAAATTTCGACTTTTGAAATTTTAAAAAGGACTTTGCTCCTTTTTCTGAAAATGGTAGAAAATTTGCGAATAAAAATTATTGGGGAACACTATTCCGGCCATTCCTATGAATGTCCAATATTCAAAAGTGTGTTTTTTTGACAATAGGCGACATTCTTCCAAATTTCGACTTTTGAAATTTTAAAAAGGACTTTGCTCCTTTTTCCGAAAATGGTAGAAAATTTGCGAAAAAAAATTATTGGGGAACACTATTCCGGCCATTCCTATGAATGTCCAATATTCAAAAGTGTGTTTTTTTGACAATAGGCGACAGTCTTCCAAATTTCGACTTTTGAAATTTTAAAAAGGACTTTGCTCCTTTTTCCGAAAATGGTAGAAAATTTGCGAAAAAAATTATTGGGGAACACTATTCCGGCCATTCCTATGAATGTCCAATATTCAAAAGTGTGTTTTTTTGACAATAGGCGACATTCTTCCAAATTTCGACTTTTGAAATTTTAAAAAGGACTTTGCTCCTTTTTCCGAAAATGGTAGAAAAGTTGCGAAAAAAAATTATTGGGGAACACTATTCCGGCCATTCCTATGAATGTCCAATATTCAAAAGTGTGTTTTTTTGACAATAGGCCACATTCTTCCAAATTTCGACTTTTGAAATTTTAAAAAGGACTTTGCTCCTTTTTCCGAAAATGGTAGAAAATTTGCAAAAAAAAATTATTTGGGAACACTACTCCGGCCATTCCTATGAATGTCCAATGTTCAAAAGTGTGTTTTTTTGACAATAGGCCACATTCTTCCAAATTTCGACTTTTGAAATTTTAAAAAGGACTTTGCTCCTTTTTCCGAAAGCTGTAGGAGATAAGCGAAAAAGCTCTATTGGGGAACACTCTTCCGGCCATTCCTATGAATGTCCAATATTCAAAAGTGTGTTTTTTTGACAATAGGCGACAGTCTTCCAAATTTCGACTTTTGAAATTTTAAAAAGGACTTTGCTCCTTTTTCCGAAAATGGTAGAAAATTTGCGAAAAAAATTATTGGGGAACACTATTCCGGCCATTCCTATGAATGTCCAATATTCAAAAGTGTGTTTTTTTGACAATAGGCGACATTCTTCCAAATTTCGACTTTTGAAATTTTAAAAAGGACTTTGCTCCTTTTTCCGAAAATGGTAAAAAATTTGCGAAAAAAAATTATTGGGGAACACTCTTCCGGCCATTCCTCTGAATGTCCAATATTCAAAAGTGTGTTTTTTTGACAATAGGCGACATTCTTCCAAATTTCGACTTTTGAAATTTTAAAAAGGACTTTGCTCCTTTTTCTGAAAATGGTAGAAAATTTGCGAAAAAAAATTATTGGGGAACACTATTCCGGCCATTCCTATGAATGTCCAATATTCAAAAGTGTGTTTTTTTGACAATAGGCGACATTCTTCCAAATTTCGACTTTTGAAATTTTAAAAAGGAATTTGCTCCTTTTTCCGAAAATGGTAGAAAATTTGCGAAAAAAAATTATTGGGGAACACTATTCCGGCCATTCCTATGAATGTCCAATATTCAAAAGTGTGTTTTTTTGACAATAGGCCACATTCTTCCAAATTTCGACTTTTGAAATTTTAAAAAGGACTTTGCTCCTTTTTCTGAAAATGGTAGAAAATTTGCGAAAAAAAATTATTGGGGAACACTATTCCGGCCATTCCTATGAATGTCCAATATTCAAAAGTGTGTTTTTTTGACAATAGGCGACATTCTTCCAAATTTCGACTATTGAAATTTTAAAAAGGAATTTGCTCTTTTTTCCGAAAATGGTAGAAAATTTTCGAAAAAAAATTATTGGGGAACACTCTTCCGGCCATTCCTATGAATGTCCAATATTCAAAAGTGTGTTTTTTTGACAATAGGCGACATTCTTCCAAATTTCGACTTTGAAATTTTAAAAAGGACTTTGCTCCTTTTTCCGAAAATGGTAGAAAATTTGCGAAAAAAAATTATTGGGGAACACTATTCCGGCCATTCCTATGGATGTCCAATATTCAAAAGTGTGTTTTTTTGACAATAGGCGACATTCTTCCAAATTTCGACTTTTGAAATTTTAAAAAGGACTTTGCTCTTTTTTCCGAAAATGGTAGAAAATTTGCGAAAAAAAATTATTGGGGAACACTATTCCGGCCATTCCTATGAATGTCCAATATTCAAAAGTGTGTTTTTTTGACAATAGGCCACATTCTTCCAAATTTCGACTTTTGAAATTTTAAAAAGGAATTTGCTCCTTTTTCCGAAAATGGTAGAAAATTTGCGAAAAAAAATTATTGGGGAACACTATTCCGGCCATTCCTATGGATGTCCAATATTCAAAAGTGTGTTTTTTTGACAATAGGCGACATTCTTCCAAATTTCGACTTTTGAAATTTTAAAAAGGACTTTGCTCTTTTTTCCGAAAATGGTAGAAAATTTGCGAAAAAAAATTATTGGGGAACACTATTCCGGCCATTCCTATGAATGTCCAATATTCAAAAGTGTGTTTTTTTGACAATAGGCGACATTCTTCCAAATTTCGACTTTTGAAATTTTAAAAAGGACTTTGCTCCTTTTTCCAAAAATTGTAGGAGATAAGCGAAAAAAAATTATTGGGGAACACTATTCCGGCCATTCCTATGAATGTCCAATATTCAAAAGTGTGTTTTTTTGACAATAGGCCACATTCTTCCAAATTTCGACTTTTGAAATTTTAAAAAGGACTTTGCTCCTTTTTCCAAAAATTGTAGGAGATAAGCGAAAAACATTATTGGGGAACACTCTTCCGGCCATTCCTATGAATGTCCAATATTCAAAAGTGTGTTTTTTTGACAATAGGCGACATTCTTCCAAATTTCGACTTTTGAAATTTTAAAAAGGACTTTGCTCCTTTTTCCGAAATTGGTAGAAAATTTGCGAAAAAAAATTATTGGGGAACACTATTCCGGCCATTCCTATGAATGTCCAATATTCAAAAGTGTGTTTTTTTGACAATAGGCCCCATTCTTCCAAATTTCGACTTTTGAAATTTTAAAAATGACTTTGCTCCTTTTTCCGAATATGGTAGAAAATTTGCGAAAAAAAATTATTGGGGAACACTATTCCGGCCATTCCTCTGATTGTCCAATATTCAAAAGTGTGTTTTTTTGACAATAGGCGACATTCTTCCAAATTTCGACTTTTGAAATTTTAAAAAGGACTTTGCTCCTTTTTCTGAAAATGGTAGAAAATTTGCGAAAAAAAATTATTGGGGAACACTATTCCGGCCATTCCTATGAATGTCCAATATTCAAAAGTGTGTTTTTTTGACAATAGGCGACATTCTTCCAAATTTCGACTTTTGAAATTTTAAAAAGGACTTTGCTCCTTTTTCTGAAAATGGTAGAAAATTTGCGAAAAAAAATTATTGGGGAACACTATTCCGGCCATTCCTATGAATGTCCAATATTCAAAAGTGTGTTTTTTTGACAATAGGCGACATTCTTCCAAATTTCGACTTTTGAAATTTTAAAAAGGACTTTGCTCCTTTTTCTGAAAATGGTAGAAAATTTGCGAAAAAAAATTATTGTGGAACACTCTTCCGGCCATTCCTATGAATGTCCAATATTCAAAAGTGTGTTTTTTTGACAATAGGCGACATTCTTCCAAATTTCGACTTTTGAAATTTTAAAAAGGACTTTGCTCCTTTTTCTGAAAATGGTAGAAAATTTGCGAAAAAAAATTATTGGGGAACACTATTCCGGCCATTCCTATGAATGTCCAATATTCAAAAGTGTGTTTTTTTGACAATAGGCCACATTCTTCCAAATTTCGACTTTTGAAATTTTAAAAAGGAATTTGCTCCTTTTTCCGAAAATGGTAGAAAATTTGCGAAAAAAAATTATTGGGGAACACTATTCCGGCCATTCCTATGGATGTCCAATATTCAAAAGTGTGTTTTTTTGACAATAGGCGACATTCTTCCAAATTTCGACTTTTGAAATTTTAAAAAGGACTTTGCTCTTTTTTCCGAAAATGGTAGAAAATTTGCGAAAAAAAATTATTGGGGAACACTATTCCGGCCATTCCTATGAATGTCCAATATTCAAAAGTGTGTTTTTTTGACAATAGGCGACATTCTTCCAAATTTCGACTTTTGAAATTTTAAAAAGGACTTTGCTCCTTTTTCCAAAAATTGTAGGAGATAAGCGAAAAAAAATTATTGGGGAACACTATTCCGGCCATTCCTATGAATGTCCAATATTCAAAAGTGTGTTTTTTTGACAATAGGCGACATTCTTCCAAATTTCGACTTTTGAAATTTTAAAAAGGACTTTGCTCCTTTTTCCAAAAATTGTAGGAGATAAGCGAAAAACATTATTGGGGAACACTCTTCCGGCCATTCCTATGAATGTCCAATATTCAAAAGTGTGTTTTTTTGACAATAGGCGACATTCTTCCAAATTTCGACTTTTGAAATTTTAAAAAGGACTTTGCTCCTTTTTCCGAAAATGGTAGAAAATTTGCGAAAAAAAATTATTGGGGAACACTATTCCGGCCATTCCTATGAATGTCCAATATTCAAAAGTGTGTTTTTTTGACAATAGGCCCCATTCTTCCAAATTTCGACTTTTGAAATTTTAAAAATGACTTTGCTCCTTTTTCCGAATATGGTAGAAAATTTGCGAAAAAAAATTATTGGGGAACACTATTCCGGCCATTCCTCTGATTGTCCAATATTCAAAAGTGTGTTTTTTTGACAATAGGCGACATTCTTCCAAATTTCGACTTTTGAAATTTTAAAAAGGACTTTGCTCCTTTTTCTGAAAATGGTAGAAAATTTGCGAAAAAAAATTATTGGGGAACACTATTCCGGCCATTCCTATGAATGTCCAATATTCAAAAGTGTGTTTTTTTGACAATAGGCGACATTCTTCCAAATTTCGACTTTTGAAATTTTAAAAAGGACTTTGCTCCTTTTTCTGAAAATGGTAGAAAATTTGCGAAAAAAAATTATTGGGGAACACTATTCCGGCCATTCCTATGAATGTCCAATATTCAAAAGTGTGTTTTTTTGACAATAGGCGACATTCTTCCAAATTTCGACTTTTGAAATTTTAAAAAGGACTTTGCTCCTTTTTCTGAAAATGGTAGAAAATTTGCGAAAAAAAATTATTGTGGAACACTCTTCCGGCCATTCTTATGAATGTCCAATATTCAAAAGTGTGTTTTTTTGACAATAGGCGACATTCTTCCAAATTTCGACTTTTGAAATTTTAAAAAGGACTTTGCTCCTTTTTCTGAAAATGGTAGAAAATTTGCAAAAAAAAATTATTGGGGAACACTCTTCCGGCCATTCCTATGAATGTCCAATATTCAAAAGTGTGTTTTTTTGACAATAGGCGACATTCTTCCAAATTTCGACTTTTGAAATTTTAAAAAGGACTTTGCTCCTTTTTCTGAAAATGGTAGAAAATTTGCGAAAAAAAATTATTGGGGAACACTATTCCGGCCATTCCTATGAATGTCCAATATTCAAAAGTGTGTTTTTTTGACAATAGGCGACATTCTTCCAAATTTCGACTTTTGAAATTTTAAAAAGGACTTTGCTCCTTTTTCTGAAAATGGTAGAAAATTTGCGAAAAAAAATTATTGGGGAACACTCTTCCGGCCATTCCTATGAATGTCCAATATTCAAAAGTGTGTTTTTTTGACAATAGGCCACATTCTTCCAAATTTCGACTTTTGAAATTTTAAAAAGGAATTTGCTCCTTTTTCCGAAAATGGTAGAAAATTTGCGAAAAAAAATTATTGGGGAACACTATTCCGGCCATTCCTATGAATGTCCAATATTCAAAAGTGTGTTTTTTTGACAATAGGCCACATTCTTCCAAATTTCGACTTTTGAAATTTTAAAAATAACTTTGCTCCTTTTTCCGAAAATGGTAGAAAATTTGCGAAAAAAAATTATTGGGGAACACTATTCCGGCCATTCCTATTAATGTCCAATATTCAAAAGTGTGTTTTTTTGACAATAGGCCCCATTCTTCCAAATTTCGACTTTTGAAATTTTAAAAAGGACTTTGCTCCTTTTTCCGAAAATGGTAGAAAATTTGCAAAAAAAAATTATTGGGGAACACTACTCCGGCCATTCCTATGAATGTCCAATATTCAAAAGTGTGTTTTTTTGACAATAGGCCACATTCTTCCAAATTTCGACTTTTGAAATTTTAAAAAGGACTTTGCTCCTTTTTCCGAAAATGGTAGAAAATTTGCAAAAAAAAATTATTTGGGAACACTACTCCGGCCATTCCTATGAATGTCCAATATTCAAAAGTGTGTTTTTTTGACAATAGGCCACATTCTTCCAAATTTCGACTTTTGAAATTTTAAAAAGGACTTTGCTCCTTTTTCCGAAAGCTGTAGGAGATAAGCGAAAAAGCTCTATTGGGGAACACTCTTCCGGCCATTCCTATGAATGTCCAATATTCAAAAGTGTGTTTTTTTGACAATAGGCGACATTCTTCCAAATTTCGACTTTTGAAATTTTAAAAAGGACTTTGCTCCTTTTTCCGAAAATGGTAGAAAATTTGCGAAAAAAAATTATTGGGGAACACTATTCCGGCCATTCCTCTGAATGTCCAATATTCAAAAGTGTGTTTTTTGACAATAGGCGACATTCTTCCAAATTTCGACTTTTGAAATTTTAAAAAGGACTTTGCTCCTTTTTCTGAAAATGGTAGAAAATTTGCGAAAAAAAATTATTGGGGAACACTATTCCGGCCATTCCTCTGAATGTCCAATATTCAAAAGTGTGTTTTTTTGACAATAGGCGACATTCTTCCAAATTTCGACTTTTGAAATTTTAAAAAGGACTTTGCTCCTTTTTCTGAAAATGGTAGAAAATTTGCGAAAAAAAATTATTGGGGAACACTATTCCGGCCATTCCTATGAATGTCCAATATTCAAAAATGTGTTTTTTTGACAATAGGCCACATTCTTCCAAATTTCGACTTTTGAAATTTTAAAAAGGACTTTGCTCCTTTTTCCGAAAATGGTAGAAAATTTGCGAAAAAAAATTATTGGGGAACACTATTCCGGCCATTCCTCTGAATGTCCAATATTCAAAAGTGTGTTTTTTTGACACTAGGCGACATTCTTCCAAATTTCGACTTATGAAATTTTAAAAAGGAATTTGCTCCTTTTTCCGAAAATGGTAGAAAATTTGCGAAAAAAAATTATTGGGGAACACTATTCCGGCCATTCCTATGAATGTCCAATATTCAAAAGTGTGTTTTTTTGACAATAGGCCACATTCTTCCAAATTTCGACTTTTGAAATTTTAAAAAGGACTTTGCTCTTTTTTCCGAAAATGGTAGAAAATTTGCGAAAAAAAATTATTGGGGAACACTATTCCGGCCATTCCTATGAATGTCCAATATTCAAAAGTGTGTTTTTTTGACAATAGGCCACATTCTTCCAAATTTCGACTTTTAAAATTTTAAAAAGGAATTTGCTCCTTTTTCCGAAAATGGTAGAAAATTTGCGAAAAAAAATTATTGGGGAACACTATTCCGGCCATTCCTATGAATGTCCAATATTCAAAAGTGTGTTTTTTTGACAATAGGCCACATTCTTCCAAATTTCGACTTTTGAAATTTTAAAAAGGAATTTGCTCCTTTTTCCGAAAATGGTAGAAAATTTGCGAAAAAAAATTATTGGGGAACACTATTCCGGCCATTCCTATGAATGTCCAATATTCAAAAGTGTGTTTTTTTGACAATAGGCCACATTCTTCTAAATTTCGACTTTTGAAATTTTAAAAATGACTTTGCTCCTTTTTCCGAAAATGGTAGAAAATTTGCGAAAAAAAATTATTGGGGAACACTATTCCGGCCATTCCTATGAATGTCCAATATTCAAAAGTGTGTTTTTTTGACAATAGGCGACATTCTTCCAAATTTCGACTTTTGAAATTTTAAAAAGGACTTTGCTCCTTTTTCCGAAAATGGTAGAAAATTTGCAAAAAAAAATTATTGGGGAACACTACTCCGGCCATTCCTATGAATGTCCAATTTTCAAAAGTGTGTTTTTTTGACAATAGGCCACATTCTTCCAAATTTCGACTTTTGAAATTTTAAAAAGGACTTTGCTCCTTTTTCCGAAAGCTGTAGGAGATAAGCGAAAAAGCTCTATTGGGGAACACTCTTCCGGCCATTCCTATGAATGTCCAATATTCAAAAGTGTGTTTTTTTGACAATAGGCGACATTCTTCCAAATTTCGACTTTTGAAATTTTAAAAAGGACTTTGCTCCTTTTTCCGAAAATGGTAGAAAATTTGCGAAAAAAAATTATTGGGGAACACTATTCCGGCCATTCCTATGGATGTCCAATATTCAAAAGTGTGTTTTTTTGACAATAGGCGACATTCTTCCAAATTTCGACTTTTGAAATTTTAAAAAGGACTTTGCTCCTTTTTCTGAAAATGGTAGAAAATTTGCGAAAAAAAATTATTGGGGAACACTATTCCGGCCATTCCTATGAATGTCCAATATTCAAAAGTGTGTTTTTTTGACAATAGGCGACATTCTTCCAAATTTCGACTTTTGAAATTTTAAAAAGGACTTTGCTCCTTTTTCCGAAAATGGTAGAAAATTTGCGAAAAAAAATTATTGGGGAACACTATTCCGGCCATTCCTCTGAATGTCCAATATTCAAAAGTGTGTTTTTTTGACAATAGGCGACATTCTTCCAAATTTCGACTTTTGAAATTTTAAAAAGGACTTTGCTCCTTTTTCTGAAAATGGTAGAAAATTTGCGAAAAAAAATTATTGGGGAACACTATTCCGGCCATTCCTATGAATGTCCAATATTCAAAAGTGTGTTTTTTTGACAATAGGCGACATTCTTCCAAATTTCGACTTTTGAAATTTTAAAAAGGACTTTGCTCCTTTTTCCGAAAATGGTAGAAAATTTGCAAAAAAAAAATTATTGGGGAACACTATTCCGGCCATTCCTATGAATGTCCAATATTCAAAAGTGTGTTTTTTTGACAATAGGCCACATTCTTCCAAATTTCGACTTTTGAAATTTTAAAAAGGACTTTGCTCTTTTTTCCGAAAATGGTAGAAAATTTGCGAAGAAAAATTATTGGGGAACACTATTCCGGCCATTCCTATGAATGTCCAATATTCAAAAGTGTGTTTTTTTGACAATAGGCCACATTCTTCCAAATTTCGACTTTTGAAATTTTAAAAAGGAATTTGCTCCTTTTTCCGAAAATGGTAGAAAATTTGCGAAAAAAAATTATTGGGGAACACTATTCCGGCCATTCCTATGAATGTCCAATATTCAAAAGTGTGTTTTTTTGACAATAGGCCACATTCTTCCAAATTTCGACTTTTGAAATTTTAAAAAGGAATTTGCTCCTTTTTCCGAAAATGGTAGAAAATTTGCGAAAAAAAATTATTGGGGAACACTATTCCGGCCATTCCTATGAATGTCCAATGTTCAAAAGTGTGTTTTTTTGACAATAGGCCACATTCTTCCAAATTTCGACTTTTGAAATTTTAAAAAGGAATTTGCTCCTTTTTCCGAAAATGGTAGAAAATTTGCGAAAAAAAATTATTGGGGAACACTATTCCGGCCATTCCTATGAATGTCCAATATTCAAAAGTGTGTTTTTTTGACAATAGGCGACATTCTTCCAAATTTCGACTTTTGAAATTTTAAAAATGACTTTGCTCCTTTTTCCGAAAATGGTAGAAAATTTGCGAAAAAAAATTATTGGGGAACACTATTCCGGCCATTCCTATGAATGTCCAATATTCAAAAGTGTGTTTTTTTGACAATAGGCGACATTCTTCCAAATTTCGACTTTTGAAATTTTAAAAAGGACTTTGCTCCTTTTTCCGAAAATGGTAGAAAATTTGCGAAAAAAAATTATTGGGGAACACTATTCCGGCCATTCCTCTGAATGTCCAATATTCAAAAGTGTGTTTTTTTGACAATAGGCGACATTCTTCCAAATTTCGACTTTTGAAATTTTAAAAAGGACTTTGCTCCTTTTTCCGAAAATGGTAGAAAATTTGCAAAAAAAAAATTATTGGGGAACACTATTCCGGCCATTCCTATGAATGTCCAATATTCAAAAGTGTGTTTTTTTGACAATAGGCCACATTCTTCCAAATTTCGACTTTTGAAATTTTAAAAAGGACTTTGCTCTTTTTTCCGAAAATGGTAGAAAATTTGCGAAGAAAAATTATTGGGGAACACTATTCCGGCCATTCCTATGAATGTCCAATATTCAAAGGTGTGTTTTTTTGACAATAGGCCACATTCTTCCAAATTTCGACTTTTGAAATTTTAAAAAGGAATTTGCTCCTTTTTCCGAAAATGGTAGAAAATTTGCGAAAAAAAATTATTGGGGAACACTATTCCGGCCATTCCTATGAATGTCCAATATTCAAAAGTGTGTTTTTTTGACAATAGGCCACATTCTTCCAAATTTCGACTTTTGAAATTTTAAAAAGGAATTTGCTCCTTTTTCCGAAAATGGTAGAAAATTTGCGAAAAAAAATTATTGGGGAACACTATTCCGGCCATTCCTATGAATGTCCAATGTTCAAAAGTGTGTTTTTTTTGACAGTAGGCCACATTCTTCCAAATTTCGACTTTTGAAATTTTAAAAAGGAATTTGCTCCTTTTTCCGAAAATGGTAGAAAATTTGCGAAAAAAAATTATTGGGGAACACTATTCCGGCCATTCCTATGAATGTCCAATATTCAAAAGTGTGTTTTTTTGACAATAGGCGACATTCTTCCAAATTTCGACTTTTGAAATTTTAAAAATGACTTTGCTCCTTTTTCCGAAAATGGTAGAAAATTTGCGAAAAAAAATTATTGGGGAACACTATTCCGGCCATTCCTATGAATGTCCAATATTCAAAAGTGTGTTTTTTTGACAATAGGCGACATTCTTCCAAATTTCGACTTTTGAAATTTTAAAAAGGACTTTGCTCCTTTTTCCGAAAATGGTAGAAAATTTGCAAAAAAAATTATTGGGGAACACTACTCCGGCCATTCCTATGAATGTCCAATATTCAAAAGTGTGTTTTTTTGACAATAGGCCACATTCTTCCAAATTTCGACTTTTGAAATTTTAAAAAGGACTTTGCTACTTTTTCCGAAAGCTGTAGGCGATAAGCGAAAAAGCTCTATTGGGGAACACTCTTCCGGCCATTCCTATGAATGTCCAATATTCAAAAGTGTGTTTTTTTGACAAAAGGCGACATTCTTTCAAATTTCGACTTTTGAAATTTTAAAAAGGACTTTGCTCCTTTTTCCGAAAATGGTAGAAAATTTGCGAAAAAAAATTATTGGGGAACACTATTCCGGCCATTCCTCTGAATGTCCAATATTCAAAAGTGTGTTTTTTTGACAATAGGCGACATTCTTCCAAATTTCGACTTTTGAAATTTTAAAAAGGACTTTGCTCCTTTTTCCGAAAATGGTAGAAAATTTGCAAAAAAAATTATTGGGGAACACTATTCCGGCCATTCCTATGAATGTCCAATATTCAAAAGTGTGTTTTTTTGACAATAGGCCACATTCTTCCAAATTTCGACTTTTGAAATTTTAAAAATGACTTTGCTCCTTTTTCCGAAAATGGTAGAAAATTTGCGAAAAAAAATTATTGGGGAACACTATTCCGGCCATTCCTATGAATGTCCAATATTCAAAAGTGTGTTTTTTTGACAATAGGCGACATTCTTTTTTCCGAAAATGGTAGAAAATTTGCGAAAAAAAATTATTGGGGAACACTATTCCGGCCATTCCTATGAATGTCCAATATTCAAAAGTGTGTTTTTTTGACAATAGGCCACATTCTTCCAAATTTCGACTTTTGAAATTTTAAAAAGGACTTTGCTCCTTTTTCCGAAAATGGTAGAAAATTTGCGAAAAAAAATTATTGGGGAACACTATTCCGGCCATTCCTCTGAATGTCCAATATTCAAAAGAGTGTTTTTTTGACATTAGGCGACATTCTTCCAAATTTCGACTTTTGAAATTTTTAAAAGGACTTTGCTCCTTTTTCCGAAAATGGTAGAAAATTTGCAAAAAAAATTATTCGGGAACACTACTCCGGCCATTCCTATGAATGTCCAATATTCAAAAGTGTGTTTTTTTGACAATAGGCCACATTCTTCCAAATTTCGACTTTTGAAATTTTAAAAAGGACTTTGCTCCTTTTTCCGAAAATGGAAGAAAATTTGCGAAAAAAAATTATTGGGGAACACTATTCCGGCCATTCCTATGAATGTCCAATATTCAAAAGTGTGTTTTTTTGACAATAGGCGACATTCTTCCAAATTTCGACTTTTGAAATTTTTAAAAGGACTTTGCTCCTTTTTCCGAAAATGGTAGAAAATTTGCAAAAAAAATTATTCGGGAACACTACTCCGGCCATTCCTATGAATGTCCAATATTCAAAAGTGTGTTTTTTTGACAATAGGCCACATTCTTCCAAATTTCGACTTTTGAAATTTTAAAAAGGACTTTGCTACTTTTTCCGAAAGCTGTAGGCGATAAGCGAAAAAGCTCTATTGGGGAACACTCTTCCGGCCATTCCTATGAATGTCCAATATTCAAAAGTGTGTTTTTTTGACAATAGGCGACATTCTTTCAAATTTCGACTTTTGAAATTTTAAAAAGGACTTTGCTCCTTTTTCCGAAAATGGTAGAAAATTTGCGAAAAAAAATTATTGGGGAACACTATTCCGGCCATTCCTCTGAATGTCCAATATTCAAAAGAGTGTTTTTTTGACAATAGGCGACATTCTTCCAAATTTCGAGTTTTGAAATTTTAAAAAGGACTTTGCTCCTTTTTCCGAAAATGGTAGAAAATTTGCGAAAAAAAATTATTGGGGAACACTATTCCGGCCATTCCTCTGAATGTCCAATATTCAAAAGAGTGTTTTTTTGACAATAGGCGACATTCTTCCAAATTTCGACTTTTGAAATTTTAAAAAGGACTTTGCTCCTTTTTCCGAAAGCTGTAGGCGATAAGCGAAAAAGCTCTATTGGGGAACACTCTTCCGGCCATTCCTATGAATGTCCAATATTCAAAAGTGTGTTTTTTTGACAATAGGCGACATTCTTTCAAATTTCGACTTTTGAAATTTTAAAAAGGACTTTGCTCCTTTTTCCAAAAATGGTAGAAAATTTGCGAAAAAAAATTATTGGGGAACACTATTCCGGCCATTCCTCTGAATGTCCAATATTCAAAAGTGTGTTTTTTTGACAATAGGCGACATTCTTCCAAATTTCGACTTTTGAAATTTTAAAAAGGACTTTGCTCCTTTTTCTGAAAATGGTGGAAAATTTGCGAAAAAAAATTATTGGGGAACAGTATTCCGGCCATTCCTATGAATGTCCAATATTCAAAAGTGTGTTTTTTTGACAATAGGCGACATTCTTCCAAATTTCGACTTTTGAAATTTTAAAAAGGACTTTGCTCCTTTTTCCGAAAATGGTAGAAAATTTGCGAAAAAAAATTATTGGGGAACACTATTCCGGCCATTCCTATGAATGTCCAATATTCAAAAGTGTGTTTTTTTGACAATAGGCGACATTCTTCCAAATTTCGACTTTTGAAATGTTAAAAAGGACTTTGCTCCTTTTTCCGAAAATGGTAGAAAAGTTGCGAAAAAAAATTATTGGGGAACACTATTCCGGCCATTCCTATGAATGTCCAATATTCAAAAGTGTGTTTTTTTGACAATAGGCCACATTCTTCCAAATTTCGACTTTTGAAATTTTAAAAAGGACTTTGCTCCTTTTTCTGAAAATGGTAGAAAATTTGCGAAAAAAAATTATTGGGGAACACTATTCCGGCCATTCCTATGAATGTCCAATATTCAAAAGTGTGTTTTTTTGACAATAGGCGACATTCTTCCAAATTTCGACTTTTGAAATTTTAAAAAGGACTTTGCTCCTTTTTCCGAAAATGGTAGAAAATTTGCGAAAAAAAATTATTGGGGAACACTATTCCGGCCATTCCTATGAATGTCCAATATTCAAAAGTGTGTTTTTTTGACAATAGGCGACATTCTTCCAAATTTCGACTTTTGAAATTTTAAAAAGGACTTTGCTCCTTTTTCCGAAAATGGTAGAAAATTTGCGAAAAAAAATTATTGGGGAACACTATTCCGGCCATTCCTATGAATGTCCAATATTCAAAAGTGTGTTTTTTTGACAATAGGCGACATTCTTCCAAATTTCGACTTTTGAAATTTTAAAAAGGACTTTGCTTCTTTTTCTGAAAATGGTAGAAAATTTGCGAAAAAAAATTATTGGGGAACACTATTCCGGCCATTCCTATGAATGTCCAATATTCAAAAGTGTGTTTTTTTGACAATAGGCGATATTCTTCCAAATTTCGACTTTTGAAATTTTAAAAAGGACTTTGCTCCTTTTTCCGAAAATGGTAGAACATTTGCGAAAAAAAATTATTGGGGAACACTATTCCGGCCATTCCTATGAATGTCCAATATTCAAAAGTGTGTTTTTTGGCAATAGGCGACATTCTTCCAAATTTCGACTTTTGAAATTTTTAAAAGGACTTTGCTCCTTTTTCTGAAAATGGTAGAAAATTTGCGAAAAAAAATTATTGGGGAACACTATTCCGGCCATTCCTATGAATGTCCAATATTCAAAAGTGTGTTTTTTTGACAATAGGCGACATTCTTCCAAATTTCGACTTTTGAAATTTTAAAAAGGACTTTGCTCCTTCTTCTGAAAATGGTAGAAAATTTGCGAAAAAAAATTATTGGGGAACACTATTCCGGCCATTCCTATGAATGTCCAATATTCAAAAGTGTGTTTTTTGGCAATAGGCGACATTCTTCCAAATTTCGACTTTTGAAATTTTAAAAAGGACTTTGCTTCTTTTTCTGAAAATGGTAGAAAATTTGCGAAAAAAAATTATTGGGGAACACTATTCCGGCCATTCCTATGAATGTCCAATATTCAAAAGTGTGTTTTTTTGACAATAGGCGACATTCTTCCAAATTTCGACATTTGAAATTTTAAAAAGGACTTTGCTCCTTCTTCTGAAAATGGTAGAAAATTTGCGAAAAAAAAATTATTGGGGAACACTATTCCGGCCATTCCTATGAATGTCCAATATTCAAAAGTGTGTTTTTTTGACAATAGGCCACATTCTTCCAAATTTCGACTTTTGAAATTTTAAAAAGGACTTTGCTCCTTTTTCCGAAAATGGTAGAACATTTGCGAAAAAAAATTATTGGGGAACACTATTCCGGCCATTCCTATGAATGTCCAATATTCAAAAGTGTGTTTTTTTGACAATAGGCGACATTCTTCCAAATTTCGACTTTTGAAATTTTAAAAAGGACTTTGCTCCTTTTTCCGAAAATGGTAGAAAATTTGCGAAAAAAAATTATTGGGGAACACTATTCCGGCCAATCCTATGAATGTCCAATATTCAAAAGTGTGTTTTTTTTGACAATAGGCGACATTCTTCCAAATTTCGACTTTTTTGGTAGAAAATTTGCGAAAAAAAATTATTGGGGAACACTATTCCGGCCATTCCTATGAATGTCCAATATTCAAAAGTGTGTTTTTTTGACAATAGGCGACATTCTTCCAAATTTCGACTTTTGAAATTTTAAAAAGGACTTTGCTCCTTTTTCTGAAAATGGTAGAAAATTTTCGAAAAAAAATTATTGGGGAACCCTATTCCGGCCATTCCTATGAATGTCCAATATTCAAAAGTGTGTTTTTTGGCAATAGGCGACATTCTTCCAAATTTCGACTTTTGAAATTTTTAAAAGGACTTTGCTCCTTTTTCTGAAAATGGTAGAAAATTTGCGAAAAAAAATTATTGGGGAACACTATTCCGGCCATTCCTATGAATGTCCAATATTCAAAAGTGTGTTTTTTTGACAATAGGCGACATTCTTCCAAATTTCGACTTTTGAAATTTTAAAAAGGACTTTGCTTCTTTTTCTGAAAATGGTAGAAAATTTGCGAAAAAAAATTATTGGGGAACACTATTCCGGCCATTCCTATGAATGTCCAATATTCAAAAGTGTGTTTTTTTGACAATAGGCGACATTCTTCCAAATTTCGACTTTTGAAATTTTAAAAAGGACTTTGCTTCTTTTTCTGAAAATGGTAGAAAATTTGCGAAAAAAAATTATTGGGGAACACTATTCCGGCCATTCCTATGAATGTCCAATATTCAAAAGTGTGTTTTTTTGACAATAGGCGACATTCTTCCAAATTTCGACTTTTGAAATTTTAAAAAGGACTTTGCTCCTTTTTCTGAAAATGGTAGAAAATTTGCGAAAAAAAATTATTGGGGAACACTATTCCGGCCATTCCTATGAATGTCCAATATTCAAAAGTGTGTTTTTTTGACAATAGGCCACATTCTTCCAAATTTCGACTTTTGAAATTTTAAAAAGGACTTTGCTCCTTTTTCCGAAAATGGTAGAAAATTTGCGAAAAAAAATTATTGGGGAACACTATTCCGGCCATTCCTATGAATGTCCAATATTCAAAAGTGTGTTTTTTTGACAATAGGCGACATTCTTCCAAATTTCGACTTTTGAAATTTTAAAAAGGACTTTGCTCCTTTTTCCGAAAATGGTAGAAAATTTGCGAAAAAAAATTATTGGGGAACACTATTCCGGCCAATCCTATGAATGTCCAATATTCAAAAGTGTGTTTTTTTGACAATAGGCGACATTCTTCCAAATTTCGACTTTTGAAATTTTAAAAAGGACTTTGCTCCTTTTTCAGAAAATGGTAGAAAATTTTCGAAAAAAAATTATTGGGGAACACTATTCCGGCCATTCCTATGAATGTCCAATATTCAAAAGTGTGTTTTTTGGCAATAGGCGACATTCTTCCAAATTTCGACTTTTGAAATTTTAAAAAGGACTTTGCTCCTTTTTCTGAAAATGGTAGAAAATTTGCGAAAAAAAATTATTGGGGAACACTATTCCGGCCATTCCTATGAATGTCCAATATTCAAAAGTGTGTTTTTTTGACAATAGGCGACATTCTTCCAAATTTCGACTTTTGAAATTTTAAAAAGTACTTTGCTCCTTTTTCTGAAAATGGTAGAAAATTTGCGAAAAAAAATTATTGGGGAACACTATTCCGGCCATTCCTATGAATGTCCAATATTCAAAAGTGTGTTTTTTTGACAATAGGCGACATTCTTCCAAATTTCGACTTTTGAAATTTTAAAAAGGACTTTGCTCCTTTTTCCGAAAATAGTAGAAAATTTGCAAAAAAAAATTATTGGGCAACACTATTCCGGCCATTCCTATGAATGTCCAATATTCAAAAGTGTGTTTTTTTGACAATAGGCGACATTCTTCCAAATTTCGACTTTTGAAATTTTAAAAAGGACTTTGCTCCTTTTTCCGAAAATGGTAGAAAATTTGCGAAAAAAAATTATTGGGGAACACTATTCCGGCCATTCCTATGAATGTCCAATATACAAAAGGGTGTTTTTTTGACAATAGGCGACATTCTTCCAAATTTCGACTTTTGAAATTTTAAAAAGGACTTTGCTCCTTTTTCTGAAAATGGTAGAAAATTTGCGAAAAAAAATTATTGGGGAACACTATTCCGGCCATTCCTATGAATGTCCAATATTCAAAAGTGTGTTTTTTTGACTATAGGCGACATTATTCCAAATTTCGACTTTTGAAATTTTAAAAAGGACTTTGCTCCTTTTTCCGAAAATGGTAGAAAATTTGCAAAAAAAAATTATTGGGCAACACTATTCCGGCCATTCCTATGAATGTCCAATATTCAAAAGTGTGTTTTTTTGACAATAGGCGACATTCTTCCAAATTTCGACTTTTGAAATTTTAAAAAGGACTTTGCTCCTTTTTCCGAAAATGGTAGAAAATTTGCAAAAAAAAATTATTGGGGAACACTATTCCGGCCATTCCTATGAATGTCCAATATTCAAAAGTGTGTTTTTTTGACAATAGGCGACATTCTTCCAAATTTCGACTTTTGAAATTTTAAAAAGGACTTTGCTCCTTTTTCCGAAAATGGCAGAAAATTTGCAAAAAAAAATTATTGGGGAACACTATTCCGGCCATTCCTATGAATGTCCAATATTCAAAAGTGTGTTTTTTTGACAATAGGCGACATTCTTCCAAATTTCGACTTTTGAAATTTTAAAAAGGACTTTGCTCCTTTTTCCGAAAATGGTAGAAAATTTGCGAAAAAAAATTATTGGGGAACACTATTCCGGCCATTCCTATGAATGTCCAATATTCAAAAGTGTGTTTTTTTGACAATAGGCGACATTCTTCCAAATTTCGACTTTTGAAATTTTAAAAAGGACTTTGCTCCTTTTTCCGAAGATGGTAGAAAATTTGCGAAAAAAAATTATTGGGGAACACTATTCCGGCCATTCCTATGAATGTCCAATATTCAAAAGTGTGTTTTTTTGACAATAGGCCACATTCTTCCAAATTTCGACTTTTGAAATTTTAAAAAGGACTTTGCTCCTTTTTCCGAAAATGGTAGAAAATTTGCGAAAACAAATTATTGGGGAACACTATTCCGGCCATTCCTATGAATGTCCAATATTCAAAAGTGTGTTTTTTTGACAATAGGCCACATTCTTCCAAATTTCGACTTTTGAAATTTTAAAAAGGACTTTGCTCCTTTTTCCGAAAATGGTAGAAAATTTAGGAAAAAAAATTATTGGGGAACACTATTCCGGCCATTCCTATGAATGTCCAATATTCAAAAGTCTTAACAGTGTGTTTTTTTGACAATAGGCGACATTCTTCCAAATTTCGACTTTTGAAATTTTAAAAAGGACTTTGCTCCTTTTTCCGAAAATGGTAGAAAATTTGCAAAAAAAAATTATTGGGGAACACTATTCCGGCCATTCCTATGAATGTCCAATATTCAAAAGTGTGTTTTTTTGACAATAGGCGACATTCTTCCAAATTTCGACTTTTGAAATTTTAAAAAGGACATTGCTCCTTTTTCCGAAAATGGTAGAAAATTTGCAAAAAAAAATTATTGGGGAACACTATTCCGGCCATTCCTATGAATGTCCAATATTCAAAAGTGTGTTTTTTTGACAATAGGCGACATTCTTCCAAATTTCGACTTTTGAAATTTTAAAAAGGACTTTGCTCCTTTTTCCGAAAATTGTAGGAGATAAACGAAAAAACATTATTGGCGAACACACTTCCGGCCATTTCTATGAATGTCCAATATTCAAAAGTCTTAACAGTGTGTTTTTTTGACAATGAGCGACATTCTTCCAAATTTCGACTTTTGGAATATTAAAAAGGACTTTGCTCCTTTTTCCGAAAATGGTAGAAAATTTGCGAAAAAAAATTATTGGGGAACACTATTCCGGCCATTCCTCTGAATGTCCAATATTCAAAAGGGTGTTTTTTTGACAATAGGCGACATTCTTCCAAATTTCGACTTTTGAAATTTTAAAAAGGACTTTGCTCCTTTTTCCGAAAATGGTAGAAAATTTGCAAAAAAAAATTATTGGGGAACACTATTCCGGCCATTCCTATGAATGTCCAATATTCAAAAGTGTGTTTTTTTGACAATAGGCGACATTCTTCCAAATTTCGACTTTTGAAATTTTAAAAAGGACTTTGCTCCTTTTTCCGAAAATGGTAGAAAATTTGCGAAAAAAAATTATTGGGGAACACTATTCCGGCCATTCCTATGAATGTCCAATATTCAAAAGTGTGTTTTTTTGACAATAGGCGACATTCTTCCAAATTTCGACTTTTGAAATTTTAAAAAGGACTTTGCTCCTTTTTCCGAAAATGGTAGAAAATTTGCGAAAAAAAATTATTGGGGAACACTATTCCGGCCATTCCTATGAATGTCCAATATTCAAAAGTGTGTTTTTTTGACAATAGGCGACATTCTTCCAAATTTCGACTTTTGAAATTTTAAAAAGGACTTTGCTCCTTTTTCCGAAAATGGTAGAAAATTTGCAAAAAAAAATTATTGAGGAACACTATTCCGGCCATTCCTATGAATGTCCATATTCAAAAGTGTGTTTTTTTGACAATAGGCGACATTCTTCCAAATTTCGACTTTTGTTATTTTAAAAAGGACTTTGCTCCTTTTTCAGAAAATGGTAGAAAATTTGCGAAAAAAAATTATTGGGGAACACTATTCCGGCCATTCCTATGAATGTCCAATATTCAAAAGTGTGTTTTTTTGACAATAGGCGACATTCTTCCAAATTTCGACTTTTGAAATTTTAAAAAGGACTTTGCTCCTTTTTCCGAAAATGGTAGAAAATTTGCGAAAAAAAATTATTGGGGAACACTATTCCGGCCATTCCTATGAATGTCCAATATTCAAAAGTGTGTTTTTTTGACAATAGGCGACATTCTTCCAAATTTCGACTTTTGAAATTTTAAAAAGGACTTTGCTCCTTTTTCCGAAAATGGTAGAAAATTTGCAAAAAAAATTATTGGGGAACACTACTCCGGCCATTCCTATGAATGTCCAATATTCAAAAGTGTGTTTTTTTGACAATAGGCCACATTCTTCCAAATTTCGACTTTTGAAATTTTAAAAAGGACTTTGCTACTTTTTCCGAAAGCTGTAGGCGATAAGCGAAAAAGCTCTATTGGGGAACACTCTTCCGGCCATTCCTATGAATGTCCAATATTCAAAAGTGTGTTTTTTTGACAATAGGCGACATTCTTTCAAATTTCGACTTTTGAAATTTTAAAAAGGACTTTGCTCCTTTTTCTGAAAATGGTAGAAAATTTGCGAAAAAAAATTATTGGGGAACACTATTCCGGCCATTCCTATGAATGTCCAATATTCAAAAGTGTGTTTTTTTGACAATAGGCGACATTCTTCCAAATTTCGACTTTTGAAATTTTAAAAAGGACTTTGCTACTTTTTCCGAAAGCTGTAGGCGATAAGCGAAAAAGCTCTATTGGGGAACACTCTTCCGGCCATTCCTATGAATGTCCAATATTCAAAAGTGTGTTTTTTTGACAATAGGCGACATTCTTCCAAATTTCGACTTTTGAAATTTTAAAAAGGACTTTGCTACTTTTTCCGAAAGCTGTAGGCGATAAGCGAAAAAGCTCTATTGGGGAACACTCTTCCGGCCATTCCTATGAATGTCCAATATTCAAAAGTGTGTTTTTTTGACAATAGGCGACATTCTTCCAAATTTCGACTTTTGAAATTTTAAAAAGGACTTTGCTCCTTTTTCTGAAAATGGTAGAAAATTTGCGAAAAAAAATTATTGGGGAACACTATTCCGGCCATTCCTATGAATGTCCAATATTCAAAAGTGTGTTTTTTTGACAATAGGCGACATTCTTCCAAATTTCGACTTTTGAAATTTTAAAAAGGACTTTGCTACTTTTTCCGAAAGCTGTAGGCGATAAGCGAAAAAGCTCTATTGGGGAACACTCTTCCGGCCATTCCTATGAATGTCCAATATTCAAAAGTGTGTTTTTTTGACAATAGGCGACATTCTTCCAAATTTCGACTTTTGAAATTTTAAAAAGGACTTTGCTCCTTTTTCTGAAAATGGTAGAAAATTTGCGAAAAAAAATTATTGGGGAACACTATTCCGGCCATTCCTATGAATGTCCAATATTCAAAAGTGTGTTTTTTTGACAATAGGCGACATTCTTCCAAATTTCGACTTTTGAAATTTTAAAAAGGACTTTGCTCCTTTTTCCGAAAATGGTAGAAAATTTGCGAAAAAAAATTATTGGGGAACACTATTCCGGCCATTCATCTGAATGTCCAATATTCAAAAGTGTGTTTTTTTGACAATAGGCGACATTCTTCCAAATTTCGACTTTTGAAATTTTAAAAAGGACTTTGCTCCTTTTTCTGAAAATGGTAGAAAATTTGCGAAAGAAAATTATTGGGGAACACTATTTCGGCCATTCCTATGAATGTCCAATATTCAAAAGTGTGTTTTTTTGACAATAGGCGACATTCTTCCAAATTTCGACTTTTGAAATTTTAAAAAGGACTTTGCTCCTTTTTCCGAAAGCTGTAGGCGATAAGCGAAAAAGCTCTATTGGGGAACACTCTTCCGGCCATTCCTATGAATGTCCAATATTCAAAAGTGTGTTTTTTTGACAATAGGCGACATTCTTCCAAATTTCGACTTTTGAAATTTTAAAAAGGAATTCGCTCCTTTTTCCGAAAATGGTAGAAAATTTGCGAAAAAAAATTATTGGGGAACACTATTCCGGCCATTCCTCTGAATGTCCAATATTCAAAAGTGTGTTTTTTTGACAATAGGCGACATTCTTCCAAATTTCGACTTTTGAAATTTTAAAAAGGACTTTGCTCCTTTTTCCGAAAATGGTAGAAAATTTGCGAAAAAAAATTATTCGGGAACACTATTCCGGCCATTCCTATGAATGTCCAATATTCAAAAGTGTGTTTTTTTGACAATAGGCGACATTCTTCCAAATTTCGACTTTTGAAATTTTAAAAAGGACTTTGCTCCTTTTTCCGAAAATGGTAGAAAATTTGCGAAAACAAATTATTGGGGAACACTATTCCGGCCATTCCTATGAATGTCCAATATTCAAAAGTGTGTTTTTTTGACAATAGGCGACATTCTTCCAAATTTCGACTTTTGAAACTTTAAAAAGGAATTTGCTCCTTTTTCCGAAAATGGTAGAAAATTTGCGAAAAAAAATTATTGGGGAACACTATTCCGGCCATTCCTCTGAATGTCCAATATTCAAAAGTGTGTTTTTTTGACAATAGGCGACATTCTTCCAAATTTCGACTTTTGAAATTTTAAAAAGGACTTTGCTCCTTTTTCTGAAAATGGTAGAAAATTTGCGAAAAAAAATTATTGGGGAACACTATTCCGGCCATTCCTATGAATGTCCAATATTCAAAAGTGTGTTTTTTTGACAATAGGCGACATTCTTCCAAATTTCGACTTTTGAAATTTTAAAAAGGACTTTGCTACTTTTTCCGAAAGCTGTAGGCGATAAGCGAAAAAGCTCTATTGGGGAACACTCTTCCGGCCATTCCTATGAATGTCCAATATTCAAAAGTGTGTTTTTTTGACAATAGGCGACATTCTTCCAAATTTCGACTTTTGAAATTTTAAAAAGGACTTTGCTCCTTTTTCCGAAAATGGTAGAAAATTTGCAAAAAAAATTATTGGGGAACACTATTCCGGCCATTCCTATGAATGTCCAATATTCAAAAGTGTGTTTTTTTGACAATAGGCGACATTCTTCCAAATTTCGACTTTTGAAATTTTAAAAAGGACTTTGCTCCTTTTTCCGAAAATGGTAGAAAATTTGCAAAAAAATTATTGGGGAACACTACTCCGGCCATTCCTATGAATGTCCAATATTCAAAAGTGTGTTTTTTTGACAATAGGCCACATTCTTCCAAATTTCGACTTTTGAAATTTTAAAAAGGACTTTGCTACTTTTTCCGAAAGCTGTAGGCGATAAGCGAAAAAGCTCTATTGGGGAACACTCTTCCGGCCATTCCTATGAATGTCCAATATTCAAAAGTGTGTTTTTTTGACAATAGGCGACATTCTTCCAAATTTCGACTTTTGAAATTTTAAAAATGACTTTGCTCCTTTTTCCGAAAATGGTAGAAAATTTGCGAAAAAAAATTATTGGGGAACACTATTCCGGCCATTCCTATGAATGTCCAATATTCAAAAGTGTGTTTTTTTGACAATAGGCGACATTCTTCCAAATTTCGACTTTTGAAATTTTAAAAATGACTTTGCTCCTTTTTCCGAAAATGGTAGAAAATTTGCGAAAAAAAATTATTGGGGAACACTATTCCGGCCATTCCTATGAATGTCCAATATTCAAAAGTGTGTTTTTTTGACAATAGGCGACATTCTTCCAAATTTCGACTTTTGAAATTTTAAAAAGGACTTTGCTCCTTTTTCCGAAAATGGTAGAAAATTTGCAAAAAAAAATTATTGGGGAACACTATTCCGGCCATTCCTATGAATGTCCAATATTCAAAAGTGTGTTTTTTTGACAATAGGCCACATTCTTCCAAATTTCGACTTTTGAAATTTTAAAAAGGACTTTGCTACTTTTTCCGAAAGCTGTAGGCGATAAGCGAAAAAGCTCTATTGGGGAACACTCTTCCGGCCATTCCTATGAATGTCCAATATTCAAAAGTGTGTTTTTTTGACAATAGGCGACATTCTTTCAAATTTCGACTTTTGAAATTTTAAAAAGGACTTTGCTCCTTTTTCCGAAAATGGTAGAAAATTTGCGAAAAAAAATTATTGGGGAACACTATTCCGGCCATTCCTATGAATGTCCAATATTCAAAAGTGTGTTTTTTTGACAATAGGCGACATTCTTCCAAATTTCGACTTTTGAAATTTTAAAAAGGACTTTGCTCCTTTTTCCGAAAATGGTAGAAAATTTGCAAAAAAAATTATTGGGGAACACTATTCCGGCCATTCCTATGAATGTCCAATATTCAAAAGTGTGTTTTTTTTACAATAGGCCACATTCTTCCAAATTTCGACTTTTGAAATTTTAAAAATGACTTTGCTCCTTTTTCCGAAAATGGTAGAAAATTTGCGAAAAAAAATTATTGGGGAACACTATTCCGGCCATTCCTATGAATGTCCAATATTCAAAAGTGTGTTTTTTTGACAATAGGCGACATTCTTCCAAATTTCGACTTTTGAAATTTTAAAAAGGACTTTGCTCCTTTTTCCGAAAATGGTAGAAAATTTGCAAAAAAAATTATTGGGGAACACTACTCCGGCCATTCCTATGAATGTCCAATATTCAAAAGTGTGTTTTTTTGACAATAGGCCACATTCTTCCAAATTTCGACTTTTGAAATTTTAAAAAGGACTTTGCTACTTTTTCCGAAAGCTGTAGGCGATAAGCGAAAAAGCTCTATTGGGGAACACTCTTCCGGCCATTCCTATGAATGTCCAATATTCAAAAGTGTGTTTTTTTGACAATAGGTGACATTCTTTCAAATTTCGACTTTTGAAATTTTAAAAAGGACTTTGCTCCTTTTTCCGAAAATGGTAGAAAATTTGCAAAAAAAAATTATTGGGGAACACTATTCCGGCCATTCCTCTGAATGTCCAATATTCAAAAGTGTGTTTTTTTGACAATAGGCGACATTCTTCCAAATTTCGACTTTTGAAATTTTAAAAAGGACTTTGCTCCTTTTTCTGAAAATGGTAGAAAATTTGCGAAAAAAAATTATTGGGGAACACTATTCCGGCCATTCCTATCAATGTCCAATATTCAAAAGTGTGTTTTTTTGACAATAGGCCACATTCTTCCAAATTTCGACTTTTGAAATTTTAAAAAGGAATTTGCTCCTTTTTCCGAAAATGGTAGAAAATTTGCGAAAAAAAATTATTGAGGAACACTATTCCGGCCATTCCTATGAATGTCCAATATTCAAAAGTGTGTTTTTTTGACAATAGGCCACATTCTTCCAAATTTCGACTTTTGAAATTTTAAAAAGGAATTTGCTCCTTTTTCCGAAAATGGTAGAAAATTTGCGAAAAAAAATTATTGGGGAACACTATTCCGGCCATTCCTATGAATGTCCAATATTCAAAAGTGTGTTTTTTTGACAATAGGCCTCATTCTTCCAAATTTCGACTTTTGAAATTTTAAAAAGGACTTTGCTCTTTTTTCCGAAAATGGTAGAAAATTTGCGAAAAAAAATTATTGGGGAACACTATTCCGGCCATTCCTATGAATGTCCAATATTCAAAAGTGTGTTTTTTTTGACAATAGGCCACATTCTTCCAAATTTCGACTTTTGAAATTTTAAAAATGACTTTGCTCCTTTTTCCGAAAATGGTAGAAAATTTGCGAAAAAAAATTATTGGGGAACACTATTCCGGCCATTCCTATGAATGTCCAATATTCAAAAGTGTGTTTTTTTGACAATAGGCGACATTCTTCCAAATTTCGACTTTTGAAATTTTTAAAAGGACTTTGCTCCTTTTTCCGAAAATGGTAGAAAATTTGCAAAAAAAAATTATTGGGAAACACTACTCCGGCCATTCCTATGAATGTCCAATATTCAAAAGTGTGTTTTTTTGACAATAGGCCACATTCTTCCAAATTTCGACTTTTGATATTTTAAAAAGGACTTTGCTACTTTTTCCGAAAGCTGTAGGCGATAAGCGAAAAAGCTCTATTGGGGAACACTCTTCCGGCCATTCCTATGAATGTCCAATATTCAAAAGTGTGTTTTTTTGACAATAGGCGACATTCTTTCAAATTTCGACTTTTGAAATTTTAAAAAGGACTTTGCTCCTTTTTCCGAAAATGGTAGAAAATTTGCGAAAAAAAATTATTGGGGAACACTATTCCGGCCATTCCTCTGAATGTCCAATATTCAAAAGAGTGTTTTTTTGACAATAGGCGACATTCTTCCAAATTTCGACTTTTGAAATTTTAAAAAGGACTTTGCTACTTTTTCCGAAAGCTGTAGGCGATAAGCGAAAAAGCTCTATTGGGGAACACTCTTCCGGCCATTCCTATGAATGTCCAATATTCAAAAGTGTGTTTTTTTGACAATAGGCGACATTCTTTCAAATTTCGACTTTTGAAATTTTAAAAAGGACTTTGCTCCTTTTTCCAAAAATGGTAGAAAATTTGCGAAAAAAAATTATTGGGGAACACTATTCCGGCCATTCCTCTGAATGTCCAATATTCAAAAGTGTGTTTTTTTGACAATAGGCGACATTCTTCCAAATTTCGACTTTTGAAATTTTAAAAAGGACTTTGCTCCTTTTTCTGAAAATGGTAGAAAATTTGCGAAAAAAAATTATTGGGGAACAGTATTCCGGCCATTCCTATGAATGTCCAATATTCAAAAGTGTGTTTTTTTGACAATAGGCGACATTCTTCCAAATTTCGACTTTTGAAATTTTAAAAAGGACTTTGCTCCTTTTTCCGAAAATGGTAGAAAATTTGCGAAAAAAAATTATTGGGGAACACTATTCCGGCCATTCCTATGAATGTCCAATATTCAAAAGTGTGTTTTTTTGAAAATAGGCGACATTCTTCCAAATTTCGACTTTTGAAATGTTAAAAAGGACTTTGCTCCTTTTTCCGAAAATGGTAGAAAAGTTGCGAAAAAAAATTATTGGGGAACACTATTCCGGCCATTCCTATGAATGTCCAATATTCAAAAGTGTGTTTTTTTGACAATAGGCGATATTCTTCCAAATTTCGACTTTTGAAATTTTAAAAAGGACTTTGCTCCTTTTTCCAAAAATGGTAGAAAATTTGCGAAAAAAAATTATTGGGGAACACTATTCCGGCCATTCCTATGAATGTCCAATATTCAAAAGTGTGTTTTTTTGACAATAGGCGACATTCTTCCAAATTTCGACTTTTGAAATTTTAAAAAGGACTTTGCTCCTTTTTCCGAAAATGGTAGAAAATTTGCGAAAAAAAATTATTGGGGAACACTATTCCGGCCATTCCTATGAATGTCCAATATTCAAAAGTGTGTTTTTTTGACAATAGGCGATATTCTTCCAAATTTCGACTTTTGAAATTTTAAAAAGGACTTTGCTCCTTTTTCCGAAAATGGTAGAAAATTTGCGAAAAAAAATTATTGGGGAACACTATTCCGGCCATTCCTATGAATGTCCAATATTCAAAAGTGTGTTTTTTTGAAAATAGGCGACATTCTTCCAAATTTCGACTTTTGAAATGTTAAAAAGGACTTTGCTCCTTTTTCCGAAAATGGTAGAAAAGTTGCGAAAAAAAATTATTGGGGAACACTATTCCGGCCATTCCTATGAATGTCCAATATTCAAAAGTGTGTTTTTTTGACAATAGGCGATATTCTTCCAAATTTCGACTTTTGAAATTTTAAAAAGGACTTTGCTCCTTTTTCCAAAAATGGTAGAAAATTTGCGAAAAAAAATTATTGGGGAACACTATTCCGGCCATTCCTATGAATGTCCAATATTCAAAAGTGTGTTTTTTTGAAAATAGGCGACATTCTTCCAAATTTCGACTTTTGAAATGTTAAAAAGGACTTTGCTCCTTTTTCCGAAAATGGTAGAAAATTTGCGAAAAAAAATTATTGGGGAACACTATTCCGGCCATTCCTATGAATGTCCAATATTCAAAAGTGTGTTTTTTTGACAATAGGCGACATTCTTCCAAATTTCGACTTTTGAAATTTTAAAAAGGACTTTGCTCCTTTTTCCGAAAATGGTAGAAAATTTGCGAAAAAAAATTATTGGGGAACACTATTCCGGCCATTCCTATGAATGTCCAATATTCAAAAGTGTGTTTTTTTGACAATAGGCGACATTCTTCCAAATTTCGACTTTTGAAATTTTAAAAAGGACTTTGCTCCTTTTTCCGAAAATGGTAGAAAATTTGCGAAAAAAAATTATTGGGGAACACTATTCCGGCCATTCCTATGAATGTCCAATATTCAAAAGTGTGTTTTTTTGACAATAGGCGACATTCTTCCAAATTTCGACTTTTGAAATTTTAAAAAGGACTTTGCTCCTTTTTCCGAAAATGGTAGAAAATTTGCGAAAAAAAATTATTGGGGAACACTATTCCGGCCATTCCTATGAATGTCCAATATTCAAAAGTGTGTTTTTTTGACAATAGGCGACATTCTTCCAAATTTCGACTTTTGAAATTTTAAAAAGGACTTTGCTCCTTTTTCCGAAAATGGTAGAAAATTTGCGAAAAAAAATTATTGGGGAACACTATTCCGGCCATTCCTCTGAATGTCCAATATTCAAAAGTGTGTTTTTTTGACAATAGGCGACATTCTTCCAAATTTCGACTTTTGAAATTTTAAAAAGGACTTTGCTCCTTTTTCTGAAAATGGTAGAAAATTTGCGAAAAAAAATTATTGGGGAACAGTATTCCGGCCATTCCTATGAATGTCCAATATTCAAAAGTGTGTTTTTTTGACAATAGGCGACATTCTTCCAAATTTCGACTTTTGAAATTTTAAAAAGGACTTTGCTCCTTTTTCCGAAAATGGTAGAAAATTTGCGAAAAAAAATTATTGGGGAACACTATTCCGGCCATTCCTATGAATGTCCAATATTCAAAAGTGTGTTTTTTTGAAAATAGGCGACATTCTTCCAAATTTCGACTTTTGAAATGTTAAAAAGGACTTTGCTCCTTTTTCCGAAAATGGTAGAAAAGTTGCGAAAAAAAATTATTGGGGAACACTATTCCGGCCATTCCTATGAATGTCCAATATTCAAAAGTGTGTTTTTTTGACAATAGGCGATATTCTTCCAAATTTCGACTTTTGAAATTTTAAAAAGGACTTTGCTCCTTTTTCCAAAAATGGTAGAAAATTTGCGAAAAAAAATTATTGGGGAACACTATTCCGGCCATTCCTATGAATGTCCAATATTCAAAAGTGTGTTTTTTTGACAATAGGCGACATTCTTCCAAATTTCGACTTTTGAAATTTTAAAAAGGACTTTGCTCCTTTTTCCGAAAATGGTAGAAAATTTGCGAAAAAAAATTATTGGGGAACACTATTCCGGCCATTCCTATGAATGTCCAATATTCAAAAGTGTGTTTTTTTGACAATAGGCGATATTCTTCCAAATTTCGACTTTTGAAATTTTAAAAAGGACTTTGCTCCTTTTTCCAAAAATGGTAGAAAATTTGCGAAAAAAAATTATTGGGGAACACTATTCCGGCCATTCCTATGAATGTCCAATATTCAAAAGTGTGTTTTTTTGAAAATAGGCGACATTCTTCCAAATTTCGACTTTTGAAATGTTAAAAAGGACTTTGCTCCTTTTTCCGAAAATGGTAGAAAAGTTGCGAAAAAAAATTATTGGGGAACACTATTCCGGCCATTCCTATGAATGTCCAATATTCAAAAGTGTGTGTTTTTGACAATAGGCGACATTCTTCCAAATTTCGACTTTTGAAATTTTAAAAAGGACTTTGCTCCTTTTTCCGAAAATGGTAGAAAATTTGCGAAAAAAAATTATTGGGGAACACTATTCCGGCCATTCCTATGAATGTCCAATATTCAAAAGTGTGTTTTTTTGACAATAGGCGACATTCTTCCAAATTTCGACTTTTGAAATTTTAAAAAGGACTTTGCTATTTTTTCTGAAAATGGTAGAAAATTTGCGAAAAAAAATTATTGGGGAACACTATTCCGGCCATTCCTATGAATGTCCAATATTCAAAAGTGTGTTTTTTTGACAATAGGCGATATTCTTCCAAATTTCGACTTTTAAAATTTTAAAAAGGACTTTGCTCCTTTTTCCGAAAATGGTAGAACATTTGCGAAAAAAAATTATTGGGGAACACTATTCCGGCCATTCCTATGAATGTCCAATATTCAAAAGTGTGTTTTTTGGCAATAGGCGACATTCTTCCAAATTTCGACTTTTGAAATTTTTAAAAGGACTTTGCTCCTTTTTCTGAAAATGGTAGAAAATTTGCGAAAAAAAATTATTGGGGAACACTATTCCGGCCATTCCTATGAATGTCCAATATTCAAAAGTGTGTTTTTTTGACAATAGGCGACATTCTTCCAAATTTCGACTTTTGAAATTTTAAAAAGGACTTTGCTCCTTCTTCTGAAAATGGTAGAAAATTTGCGAAAAAAAATTATTGGGGAACACTATTCCGGCCATTCCTATGAATGTCCAATATTCAAAAGTGTGTTTTTTGGCAATAGGCGACATTCTTCCAAATTTCGACTTTTGAAATTTTTAAAAGGACTTTGCTCCTTTTTCTGAAAATGGTAGAAAATTTGCGAAAAAAAATTATTGGGGAACACTATTCCGGCCATTCCTATGAATGTCCAATATTCAAAAGTGTGTTTTTTGGCAATAGGCGACATTCTTCCAAATTTCGACTTTTGAAATTTTAAAAAGGACTTTGCTTCTTTTTCTGAAAATGGTAGAAAATTTGCGAAAAAAAATTATTGGGGAACACTATTCCGGCCATTCCTATGAATGTCCAATATTCAAAAGTGTGTTTTTTGGCAATAGGCGACATTCTTCCAAATTTCGACTTTTGAAATTTTTAAAAGGACTTTGCTCCTTTTTCTGAAAATGGTAGAAAATTTGCGAAAAAAAATTATTGGGGAACACTATTCCGGCCATTCCTATGAATGTCCAATATTCAAAAGTGTGTTTTTTGGCAATAGGCGACATTCTTCCAAATTTCGACTTTTGAAATTTTAAAAAGGACTTTGCTCCTTCTTCTGAAAATGGTAGAAAATTTGCGAAAAAAAATTATTGGGGAACACTATTCCGGCCATTCCTATGAATGTCCAATATTCAAAAGTGTGTTTTTTGGCAATAGGCGACATTCTTCCAAATTTCGACTTTTGAAATTTTTAAAAGGACTTTGCTCCTTTTTCTGAAAATGGTAGAAAATTTGCGAAAAAAAATTATTGGGGAACACTATTCCGGCCATTCCTATGAATGTCCAATATTCAAAAGTGTGTTTTTTGGCAATAGGCGACATTCTTCCAAATTTCGACTTTTGAAATTTTAAAAAGGACTTTGCTCCTTCTTCTGAAAATGGTAGAAAATTTGCGAAAAAAAATTATTGGGGAACACTATTCCGGCCATTCCTATGAATGTCCAATATTCAAAAGTGTGTTTTTTGGCAATAGGCGACATTCTTCCAAATTTCGACTTTTGAAATTTTAAAAAGGACTTTGCTCCTTCTTCTGAAAATGGTAGAAAATTTGCGAAAAAAAATTATTGGGGAACACTATTCCGGCCATTCCTATGAATGTCCAATATTCAAAAGTGTGTTTTTTGACAATAGGCGACATTCTTCCAAATTTCGACTTTTGAAATTTTAAAAAGGACTTTGCACCTTCTTCTGAAAATGGTAGAAAATTTGCGAAAAAAAATTATTGGGGAATACTATTCCGGCCATTCCTATGAATGTCCAATATTCAAAAGTGTGTTTTTTGGCAATAGGCGACATTCTTCCAAATTTCGACTTTTGAAATTTTTAAAAGGACTTTGCTCCTTTTTCTGAAAATGGTAGAAAATTTGCGAAAAAAAATTATTGGGGAACACTATTCCGGCCATTCCTATGAATGTCCAATATTCAAAAGTGTGTTTTTTGGCAATAGGCGACATTCTTCCAAATTTCGACTTTTGAAATTTTAAAAAGGACTTTGCTCCTTCTTCTGAAAATGGTAGAAAATTTGCGAAAAAAAATTATTGGGGAACACTATTCCGGCCATTCCTATGAATGTCCAATATTCAAAAGTGTGTTTTTTTGACAATAGGCCACATTCTTCCAAATTTCGACTTTTGAAATTTTAAAAAGGACTTTGCTCCTTTTTCCGAAAATGGTAGAACATTTGCGAAAAAAAATTATTGGGGAACACTATTCCGGCCATTCCTATGAATGTCCAATATTCAAAAGTGTGTTTTTTTGACAATAGGCGACATTCTTCCAAATTTCGACTTTTGAAATTTTAAAAAGGACTTTGCTCCTTTTTCCGAAAATGGTAGAAAATTTGCGAAAAAAAATTATTGGGGAACACTATTCCGGCCAATCCTATGAATGTCCAATATTCAAAAGTGTGTTTTTTTGACAATAGGCGACATTCTTCCAAATTTCGACTTTTTTGGTAGAAAATTTGCGAAAAAAAATTATTGGGGAACACTATTCCGGCCATTCCTATGAATGTCCAATATTCAAAAGTGTGTTTTTTTGACAATAGGCGACATTCTTCCAAATTTCGACTTTTAAAATTTTAAAAAGGACTTTGCTCCTTTTTCCGAAAATGGTAGAAAATTTGCGAAAAAAAATTATTGGGGAACACTATTCCTGCCATTCCTATGAATGTCCAATATTCAAAAGTGTGTTTTTTTGACAATAGGCGACATTCTTCCAAATTTCGACTTTTTTGGTAGAAAATTTGCGAAAAAAAATTATTGGGGAACACTATTCCGGCCATTCCTATGAATGTCCAATATTCAAAAGTGTGTTTTTTGGCAATAGGCGACATTCTTCCAAATTTCGACTTTTGAAATTTTAAAAAGGACTTTGCTCCTTCTTCTGAAAATGGTAGAAAATTTGCGAAAAAAAATTATTGGGGAACACTATTCCGGCCATTCCTATGAATGTCCAATATTCAAAAGTGTGTTTTTTGGCAATAGGCGACATTCTTCCAAATTTCGACTTTTGAAATTTTAAAAAGGACTTTGCTCCTTCTTCTGAAAATGGTAGAAAATTTGCGAAAAAAAATTATTGGGGAACACTATTCCGGCCATTCCTATGAATGTCCAATATTCAAAAGTGTGTTTTTTGGCAATAGGCGACATTCTTCCAAATTTCGACTTTTGAAATTTTAAAAAGGACTTTGCTCCTTCTTCTGAAAATGGTAGAAAATTTGCGAAAAAAAATTATTGGGGAACACTATTCCGGCCATTCCTATGAATGTCCAATATTCAAAAGTGTGTTTTTTGGCAATAGGCGACATTCTTCCAAATTTCGACTTTTGAAATTTTAAAAAGGACTTTGCTCCTTCTTCTGAAAATGGTAGAAAATTTGCGAAAAAAAATTATTGGGGAACACTATTCCGGCCATTCCTATGAATGTCCAATATTCAAAAGTGTGTTTTTTGACAATAGGCGACATTCTTCCAAATTTCGACTTTTGAAATTTTAAAAAGGACTTTGCTCCTTCTTCTGAAAATGGTAGAAAATTTGCGAAAAAAAATTATTGGGGAACACTATTCCGGCCATTCCTATGAATGTCCAATATTCAAAAGTGTGTTTTTTGGCAATAGGCGACATTCTTCCAAATTTCGACTTTTGAAATTTTTAAAAGGACTTTGCTCCTTTTTCTGAAAATGGTAGAAAATTTGCGAAAAAAAATTATTGGGGAACACTATTCCGGCCATTCCTATGAATGTCCAATATTCAAAAGTGTGTTTTTTGGCAATAGGCGACATTCTTCCAAATTTCGACTTTTGAAATTTTAAAAAGGACTTTGCTCCTTCTTCTGAAAATGGTAGAAAATTTGCGAAAAAAAATTATTGGGGAACACTATTCCGGCCATTCCTATGAATGTCCAATATTCAAAAGTGTGTTTTTTTGACAATAGGCCACATTCTTCCAAATTTCGACTTTTGAAATTTTAAAAAGGACTTTGCTCCTTTTTCCGAAAATGGTAGAACATTTGCGAAAAAAAATTATTGGGGAACACTATTCCGGCCATTCCTATGAATGTCCAATATTCAAAAGTGTGTTTTTTTGACAATAGGCGACATTCTTCCAAATTTCGACTTTTGAAATTTTAAAAAGGACTTTGCTCCTTTTTCCGAAAATGGTAGAAAATTTGCAAAAAAATTATTGGGGAACACTATTCCGGCCAATCCTATGAATGTCCAATATTCAAAAGTGTGTTTTTTTGACAATAGGCGACATTCTTCCAAATTTCGACTTTTTTGGTAGAAAATTTGCGAAAAAAAATTATTGGGGAACACTATTCCGGCCATTCCTATGAATGTCCAATATTCAAAAGTGTGTTTTTTTGACAATAGGCGACATTCTTCCAAATTTCGACTTTTGAAATTTTAAAAAGGACTTTGCTCCTTTTTCCGAAAATGGTAGAAAATTTGCGAAAAAAAAATTATTGGGGAACACTATTCCGGCCAATCCTATGAATGTCCAATATTCAAAAGTGTGTTTTTTTGACAATAGGCGACATTCTTCCAAATTTCGACTTTTTTGGTAGAAAATTTGCGAAAAAAAATTATTGGGGAACACTATTCCGGCCATTCCTATGAATGTCCAATATTCAAAAGTGTGTTTTTTTGACAATAGGCGACATTCTTCCAAATTTCGACTTTTGAAATTTTAAAAAGGACTTTGCTCCTTTTTCTGAAAATGGTAGAAAATTTTCGAAAAAAAATTATTGGGGAACACTATTCCGGCCATTCCTATGAATGTCCAATATTCAAAAGTGTGTTTTTTGGCAATAGGCGACATTCTTCCAAATTTCGACTTTTGAAATTTTTAAAAGGACTTTGCTCCTTTTTCTGAAAATGGTAGAAAATTTGCGAAAAAAAATTATTGGGGAACACTATTCCGGCCATTCCTATGAATGTCCAATATTCAAAAGTGTGTTTTTTTGACAATAGGCGACATTCTTCCAAATTTCGACTTTTGAAATTTTAAAAAGGACTTTGCTTCTTTTTCTGAAAATGGTAGAAAATTTGCGAAAAAAAATTATTGGGGAACACTATTCCGGCCATTCCTATGAATGTCCAATATTCAAAAGTGTGTTTTTTTGACAATAGGCGACATTCTTCCAAATTTCGACTTTTGAAATTTTAAAAAGGACTTTGCTTCTTTTTCTGAAAATGGTAGAAAATTTGCGAAAAAAAATTATTGGGGAACACTATTCCGGCCATTCCTATGAATGTCCAATATTCAAAAGTGTGTTTTTTTTGACAATAGGCGACATTCTTCCAAATTTCGACTTTTGAAATTTTAAAAAGGACTTTGCTCCTTTTTCTGAAAATGGTAGAAAATTTGCGAAAAAAAATTATTGGGGAACACTATTCCGGCCATTCCTATGAATGTCCAATATTCAAAAGTGTGTTTTTTTGACAATAGGCCACATTCTTCCAAATTTCGACTTTTGAAATTTTAAAAAGGACTTTGCTCCTTTTTCCGAAAATGGTAGAAAATTTGCGAAAAAAAAATTATTGGGGAACACTATTCCGGCCATTCCTATGAATGTCCAATATTCAAAAGTGTGTTTTTTTGACAATAGGCGACATTCTTCCAAATTTCGACTTTTGAAATTTTAAAAAGGACTTTGCTCCTTTTTCCGAAAATGGTAGAAAATTTGCGAAAAAAAATTATTGGGGAACACTATTCCGGCCAATCCTATGAATGTCCAATATTCAAAAGTGTGTTTTTTTGACAATAGGCGACATTCTTCCAAATTTCGACTTTTGAAATTTTAAAAAGGACTTTGCTCCTTTTTCTGAAAATGGTAGAAAATTTTCGAAAAAAAATTATTGGGGAACACTATTCCGGCCATTCCTATGAATGTCCAATATTCAAAAGTGTGTTTTTTGGCAATAGGCGACATTCTTCCAAATTTCGACTTTTGAAATTTTAAAAAGGACTTTGCTCCTTTTTCTGAAAATGGTAGAAAATTTGCGAAAAAAAATTATTGGGGAACACTATTCCGGCCATTCCTATGAATGTCCAATATTCAAAAGTGTGTTTTTTTGACAATAGGCGACATTCTTCCAAATTTCGACTTTTGAAATTTTAAAAAGGACTTTGCTCCTTTTTCTGAAAATGGTAGAAAATTTGCGAAAAAAAATTATTGGGGAACACTATTCCGGCCATTCCTATGAATGTCCAATATTCAAAAGTGTGTTTTTTTGACAATAGGCGACATTCTTCCAAATTTCGACTTTTGAAATTTTAAAAAGGACTTTGCTCCTTTTTCCGAAAATGGTAGAAAATTTGCGAAAAAAAATTATTGGGGAACACTATTCCGGCCATTCCTCTGAATGTCCAATATTCAAAAGGGTGTTTTTTTGACAATAGGCGACATTCTTCCAAATTTCGACTTTTGAAATTTTAAAAAGGACTTTGCTCCTTTTTCTGAAAATGGTAGAAAATTTGCGAAAAAAAATTATTGGGGAACACTATTCCGGCCATTCCTATGAATGTCCAATATTCAAAAGTGTGTTTTTTTGACAATAGGCGACATTCTTCCAAATTTCGACTTTTGAAATTTTAAAAAGGACTTTGCTCCTTTTTCCGAAAATGGTAGAAAATTTGCAAAAAAAAATTATTGGGCAACACTATTCCGGCCATTCCTATGAATGTCCAATATTCAAAAGTGTGTTTTTTTGACAATAGGCGACATTCTTCCAAATTTCGACTTTTGAAATTTTAAAAAGGACTTTGCTCCTTTTTCTGAAAATGGTAGAAAATTTGCGAAAAAAATTATTGGGGAACACTATTCCGGCCATTCCTATGAATGTCCAATATTCAAAAGTGTGTTTTTTTGACTATAGGCGACATTATTCCAAATTTCGACTTTTGAAATTTTAAAAAGGACTTTGCTCCTTTTTCCGAAAATGGTAGAAAATTTGCAAAAAAAAATTATTGGGCAACACTATTCCGGCCATTCCTATGAATGTCCAATATTCAAAAGTGTGTTTTTTTGACAATAGGCGACATTCTTCCAAATTTCGACTTTTGAAATTTTAAAAAGGACTTTGCTCCTTTTTCCGAAAATGGTAGAAAATTTGCAAAAAAACATTATTGGGGAACACTATTCCGGCCATTCCTATGAATGTCCAATATTCAAAAGTGTTTTTTTTTGACAATAGGCGACATTCTTCCAAATTTCGACTTTTGAAATTTTAAAAAGGACTTTGCTCCTTTTTCCGAAAATGGCAGAAAATTTGCAAAAAAAATTATTGGGGAACACTATTCCGGCCATTCCTATGAATGTCCAATATTCAAAAGTGTGTTTTTTTGACAATAGGCGACATTCTTCCAAATTTCGACTTTTGAAATTTTAAAAAGGACTTTGCTCCTTTTTCCGAAAATGGTAGAAAATTTGCAAAAAAAAATTATTGGGGAACACTATTCCGGCCATTCCTATGAATGTCCAATATTCAAAAGTGTGTTTTTTTGACAATAGGCCACATTCTTCCAAATTTCGACTTTTGAAATTTTAAAAAGGACTTTGCTCCTTTTTCCGAAAATGGTAGAAAATTTGCGAAAAAAAATTATTGGGGAACACTATTCCGGCCATTCCTCTGAATGTCCAATATTCAAAAGGGTGTTTTTTTGACAATAGGCGACATTCTTCCAAATTTCGACTTTTGAAATTTTAAAAAGGACTTTGCTCCTTTTTCCGAAAATGGTAGAAAATTTGCAAAAAAAAATTATTGGGGAACACTATTCCGGCCATTCCTATGAATGTCCAATATTCAAAAGTGTGTTTTTTTGACAATAGGCGACATTCTTCCAAATTTCGACTTTTGAAATTTTAAAAAGGACTTTGCTCCTTTTTCCGAAAATGGTAGAAAATTTGCGAAAAAAAATTATTGGGGAACACTATTCCGGCCATTCCTATGAATGTCCAATATTCTAAAGTGTGTTTTTTTGACAATAGGCGACATTCTTCCAAATTTCGACTTTTGAAATTTTAAAAAGGACTTTGCTCCTTTTTCCGAAAATGGTAGAAAATTTGCAAAAAAAATTATTGGGCAACACTATTCCGGCCATTCCTATGAATGTCCAATATTCAAAAGTGTGTTTTTTTGACAATAGGCGACATTCTTCCAAATTTCGACTTTTGAAATTTTAAAAAGGACTTTGCTCCTTTTTCCGAAAATGGTAGAAAATTTGCAAAAAAAATTATTGGGCAACACTATTCCGGCCATTCCTATGAATGTCCAATATTCAAAAGTGTGTTTTTTTGACAATAGGCGACATTCTTCCAAATTTCGACTTTTGAAATTTTAAAAAGGACTTTGCTCCTTTTTCCGAAAATGGTAGAAAATTTGCGAAAAAAAATTATTCGGGAACACTATTCCGGCCATTCCTATGAATGTCCAATATTCAAAAGTGTGTTTTTTTGACAATAGGCGACATTCTTCCAAATTTCGACTTTTGAAATTTTAAAAAGGACCTTTTTCCGAAAATGGTAGAAAATTTGCAAAAAAAAAATTATTGGGCAACACTATTCCGGCCATTCCTATGAATGTCCAATATTCAAAAGTGTGTTTTTTTGACAATAGGCGACATTCTTCCAAATTTCGACTTTTGAAATTTTAAAAAGGACTTTGCTCCTTTTTCCGAAAATGGCAGAAAATTTGCAAAAAAAAATTATTGGGGAACACTATTCCGGCCATTCCTATGAATGTCCAATATTCAAAAGTGTGTTTTTTTGACAATAGGCGACATTCTTCCAAATTTCGACTTTTGAAATTTTAAAAAGGACTTTGCTCCTTTTTCCGAAAATGGTAGAAAATTTGCAAAAAAAAATTATTGGGCAACACTATTCCGGCCATTCCTATGAATGTCCAATATTCAAAAGTGTGTTTTTTTGACAATAGGCGACATTCTTCCAAATTTCGACTTTTGAAATTTTAAAAAGGACTTTGCTCCTTTTTCCGAAAATGGTAGAAAATTTGCGAAAAAAAATTATTGGGGAACACTATTCCGGCCATTCCTATGAATGTCCAATATTCAAAAGTGTGTTTTTTGACAATAGGCGACATTCTTCCAAATTTCGACTTTTGAAATTTTAAAAAGGACTTTGCTCCTTTTTCTGAAAATGGTAGAAAATTTGCGAAAAAAAATTATTGGGGAACACTATTCCGGCCATTCCTATGAATGTCCAATATTCAAAAGTGTGTTTTTTTGACAATAGGCGACATTCTTCCAAATTTCGACTTTTGAAATTTTAAAAAGGACTTTGCTCCTTTTTCCGAAAATGGTAGAAAATTTGCAAAAAAAATTATTGGGCAACACTATTCCGGCCATTCCTATGAATGTCCAATATTCAAAAGTGTGTTTTTTTGACAATAGGCGACATTCTTCCAAATTTCGACTTTTGAAATTTTAAAAAGGACTTTGCTCCTTTTTCCGAAAATGGTAGAAAATTTGGGGAAAAAAATTATTGGGGAACACTATTCCGGCCATTCCTATGAATGTCCAATATTCAAAAGTGTGTTTTTTTGACAATAGGCGACATTCTTCCAAATTTCGACTTTTGAAATTTTAAAAAGGACTTTGCTCGTTTTTCCGAAAATGGTAGAAAATTTGCGAAAAAAAATTATTGGGGAACACTATTCCGGCCATTCCTATGAATGTCCAATATTCAAAAGTGTGTTTTTTTGACAATAGGCGACATTCTTCCAAATTTCGACTTTTGAAATTTTAAAAAGGACTTTGCTCCTTTTTCCGAAAATGGTAGAAAATTTGCAAAAAAAAATTATTGGGGAACACTATTCCGGCCATTCCTATGAATGTCCAATATTCAAAAGTGTGTTTTTTTGACAATAGGCGACATTCTTCCAAATTTCGACTTTTGAAATTTTAAAAAGGACTTTGCTCCTTTTTCCGAAAATGGTAGAAAATTTGCAAAAAAAAATTATTGGGCAACACTATTCCGGCCATTCCTATGAATGTCCAATATTCAAAAGTGTGTTTTTTTGACAATAGGCGACATTCTTCCAAATTTCGACTTTTGAAATTTTAAAAAGGACTTTGCTCCTTTTTCTGAAAATGGTAGAAAATTTGCGAAAAAAAATTATTGGGGAACACTATTCCGGCCATTCCTATGAATGTCCAATATTCAAAAGTGTGTTTTTTTGACAATAGGCGACATTCTTCCAAATTTCGACTTTTGAAATTTTAAAAAGGACTTTGCTCCTTTTTCCGAAAATGGTAAAAAATTTGCAAAAAAAAATTATTGGGCAACACTATTCCGGCCATTCCTATGAATGTCCAATATTCAAAAGTGTGTTTTTTTGACAATAGGCTACATTCTTCCAAATTTCGACTTTTGAAATTTTAAAAAGGACTTTGCTCCTTTTTCTGAAAATGGTAGAAAATTTGCGAAAAAAAATTATTGGGGAACACTATTCCGGCCATTCCTATGAATGTCCAATATTCAAAAGTGTGTTTTTTTGACAATAGGCGACATTATTCCAAATTTCGACTTTTGAAATTTTAAAAAGGACTTTGCTCCTTTTTCCGAAAATGGTAGAAAATTTGCAAAAAAAAATTATTGGGGAACACTATTCCGGCCATTCCTATGAATGTCCAATATTCAAAAGTGTGTTTTTTTGACAATAGGCGACATTCTTCCAAATTTCGACTTTTGAAATTTTAAAAAGGACTTTGCTCCTTTTTCCGAAAATGGTAGAAAATTTGCGAAAAAAAATTATTGGGGAACACTATTCCGGCCATTCCTATGAATGTCCAATATTCAAAAGTGTGTTTTTTTTGACAATAGGCGACATTCTTCCAAATTTCGACTTTTGAAATTTTAAAAAGGACTTTGCTCCTTTTTCCGAAAATGGTAGAAAATTTGCGAAAAAAAATTATTGGGGAACACTATTCCGGCCATTCCTATGAATGTCCAATATTCAAAAGTGTGTTTTTTTGACAATAGGCTACATTCTTCCAAATTTCGACTTTTGAAATTTTAAAAAGGACTTTGCTCCTTTTTCCGAAAATGGTAGAAAATTTGCGAAAAAAAATTATTGGGGAACACTATTCCGGCCATTCCTATGAATGTCCAATATTCAAAAGTGTGTTTTTTTGACAATAGGCTACATTCTTCCAAATTTCGACTTTTGAAATTTTAAAAAGGACTTTGCTCCTTTTTCCGAAAATGGTAGAAAATTTGCGAAAAAAAAATTATTGGGGAACACTATTCCGGCCATTCCTATGAATGTCCAATATTCAAAAGTGTGTTTTTTGACAATAGGCGACATTCTTCCAAATTTCGACTTTTGAAATTTTAAAAAGGACTTTGCTCCTTTTTCTGAAAATGGTAGAAAATTTGCGAAAAAAAATTATTGGGGAACACTATTCCGGCCATTCCTATGAATGTCCAATATTCAAAAGTGTGTTTTTTTGACAATAGGCGACATTATTCCAAATTTCGACTTTTGAAATTTTAAAAAGGACTTTGCTCCTTTTTCCGAAAATGGTAGAAAATTTGCGAAAAAAAATTATTGGGGAACACTATTCCGGCCATTCCTCTGAATGTCCAATATTCAAAAGTGTGTTTTTTTGACAATAGGCGACATTCTTCCAAATTTCGACTTTTGAAATTTTAAAAAGGACTTTGCTCCTTTTTCCGAAAATGGTAGAAAATTTGCGAAAAAAAATTATTCGGGAACACTATTCCGGCCATTCCTATGAATGTCCAATATTCAAAAGTGTGTTTTTTTGACAATAGGCGACATTCTTCCAAATTTCGACTTTTGAAATTTTAAAAAGGACTTTGCTCCTTTTTCCGAAAATGGTAGAAAATTTGCAAAAAAAAATTATTGGGGAACACTATTCCGGCCATTCCTATGAATGTCCATATTCAAAAGTGTGTTTTTTTGACAATAGGCGACATTCTTCCAAATTTCGACTTTTGTTATTTTAAAAAGGACTTTGCTCCTTTTTCCGAAAATGGTAGAAAATTTGCGAAAAAAAATTATTCGGGAACACTATTCCGGCCATTCCTATGAATGTCCAATATTCAAAAGTGTGTTTTTTTGACAATAGGCGACATTCTTCCAAATTTCGACTTTTGAAATTTTAAAAAGGACTTTGCTCCTTTTTCCGAAAATGGTAGAAAATTTGCGAAAAAAAATTATTGGGGAACACTATTCCGGCCATTCCTATGAATGTCCAATATTCAAAAGTGTGTTTTTTTGACAATAGGCGACATTCTTCCAAATTTCGACTTTTGAAATTTTAAAAAGGACTTTGCTCCTTTTTCCGAAAATGGTAGAAAATTTGCAAAAAAAATTATTGGGCAACACTATTCCGGCCATTCCTATGAATCTCCAATATTCAAAAGTGTGTTTTTTTGACAATAGGCGACATTCTTCCAAATTTCGACTTTTGAAATTTTAAAAAGGACTTTGCTCCTTTTTCCGAAAATGGTAGAAAATTTGCAAAAAAAAATTATTGGGCAACACTATTCCGGCCATTCCTATGAATGTCCAATATTCAAAAGTGTGTTTTTTTGACAATAGGCGACATTCTTCCAAATTTCGACTTTTGAAATTTTAAAAAGGACTTTGCTCCTTTTTCTGAAAATGGTAGAAAATTTGCGAAAAAAAAATATTGGGGAACACTATTCCGGCCATTCCTATGAATGTCCAATATTCAAAAGTGTGTTTTTTTGACAATAGGCGACATTATTCCAAATTTCGACTTTTGAAATTTTAAAAAGGACTTTGCTCCTTTTTCCGAAAATGGTAGAAAATTTGCAAAAAAAAATTATTGGGCAACACTATTCCGGCCATTCCTATGAATGTCCAATATTCAAAAGTGTGTTTTTTTGACAATAGGCGACATTCTTCCAAATTTCGACTTTTGAAATTTTAAAAAGGACTTTGCTCCTTTTTCCGAAAATGGTAGAAAATTTGCGAAAAAAAATTATTCGGGAACACTATTCCGGCCATTCCTATGCATGTCCAATATTCAAAAGTGTGTTTTTTTGACAATAGGCGACATTCTTCCAAATTTCGACTTTTGAAATTTTAAAAAGGACTTTGCTCCTTTTTCCGAAAATGGTAGAAAATTTGCGAAAAAAAATTATTGGGGAACACTATTCCGGCCATTCCTATGAATGTCCAATATTCAAAAGTGTGTTTTTTTGACAATAGGCGACATTCTTCCAAATTTCGACTTTTGAAATTTTAAAAAGGACTTTGCTCCTTTTTCCGAAAATGGTAGAAAATTTGCAAAAAAAAATTATTGGGCAACACTATTCCGGCCATTCCTATGAATGTCCAATATTCAAAAGTGTGTTTTTTTGACAATAGGCGACATTCTTCCAAATTTCGACTTTTGAAATTTTAAAAAGGACTTTGCTCCTTTTTCCGAAAATGGTAGAAAATTTGCGAAAAAAAATTACTCGGGAACACTATTCCGGCCATTCCTATGCATGTCCAATATTCAAAAGTGTGTTTTTTTGACAATAGGCGACATTCTTCCAAATTTCGACTTTTGAAATTTTAAAAAGGACTTTGCTCCTTTTTCCGAAAATGGTAGAAAATTTGCGAAAAAAAATTATTGGGGAACACTATTCCGGCCATTCCTATGAATGTCCAATATTCAAAAGTGTGTTTTTTTGACAATAGGCGACATTCTTCCAAATTTCGACTTTTGAAATTTTAAAAAGGACTTTGCTCCTTTTTCCGAAAATGGTAGAAAATTTGCAAAAAAAAATTATTGGGCAACACTATTCCGGCCATTCCTATGAATGTCCAATATTCAAAAGTGTGTTTTTTTGACAATAGGCGACATTCTTCCAAATTTCGACTTTTGAAATTTTAAAAAGGACTTTGCTCCTTTTTCCGAAAATGGTAGAAAATTTGCGAAAAAAAATTATTGGGCAACACTATTCCGGCCATTCCTATGAATGTCCAATATTCAAAAGTGTGTTTTTTTGACAATAGGCGACATTCTTCCAAATTTCGACTTTTGAAATTTTAAAAAGGACTTTGCTCCTTTTTCCGAAAATGGTAGAAAATTTGCGAAAAAAAATTATTGGGGAACACTATTCCGGCCATTCCTATGAATGTCCAATATTCAAAAGTGTGTTTTTTTGACAATAGGCGACATTCTTCCAAATTTCGACTTTTGAAATTTTAAAAAGGACTTTGCTCCTTTTTCCGAAAATGGTAGAAAATTTGCAAAAAAAAATTATTGGGCAACACTATTCCGGCCATTCCTATGAATGTCCAATATTCAAAAGTGTGTTTTTTTGACAATAGGCGACATTCTTCCAAATTTCGACTTTTGAAATTTTAAAAAGGACTTTGCTCCTTTTTCCGAAAATGGTAGAAAATTTGCGAAAAAAAATTATTGGGGAACACTATTCCGGCCATTCCTATGAATGTCCAATATTCAAAAGTGTGTTTTTTTGACAATATGCGACATTCTTCCAAATTTCGACTTTTGAAATTTTAAAAAGGACTTTGCTCCTTTTTCCGAAAATGGTAGAAAATTTGCAAAAAAAAATTATTGGGCAACACTATTCCGGCCATTCCTATGAATGTCCAATATTCAAAAGTGTGTTTTTTTGACAATAGGCGACATTCTTCCAAATTTCGACTTTTGAAATTTTAAAAAGGACTTTGCTCCTTTTTCTGAAAATGGTAGAAAATTTGCGAAAAAAAATTATTGGGGAACACTATTCCGGCCATTCCTATGAATGTCCAATATTCAAAAGTGTGTTTTTTTGACAATAGGCGACATTCTTCCAAATTTCGACTTTTGAAATTTTAAAAAGGACTTTGCTCCTTTTTCGGAAAATGGTAGAAAATTTGCAAAAAAAATTATTGGGCAACACTATTCCGGCCATTCCTATGAATGTCCAATATTCAAAAGTGTGTTTTTTTGACAATAGGCGACATTCTTCCAAATTTCGACTTTTGAAATTTTAAAAAGGACTTTGCTCCTTTTTCCGAAAATGGTAGAAAATTTGCAAAAAAAAATTATTGGGCAACACTATTCCGGCCATTCCTATGAATGTCCAATATTCAAAAGTGTGTTTTTTTGACAATAGGCGACATTCTTCCAAATTTCGACTTTTGAAATTTTAAAAAGGACTTTGCTCCTTTTTCTGAAAATGGTAGAAAATTTGCGAAAAAAAATTATTGGGGAACACTATTCCGGCCATTCCTATGAATGTCCAATATTCAAAAGTGTGTTTTTTTGACAATAGGCGACATTATTCCAAATTTCGACTTTTGAAATTTTAAAAAGGACTTTGCTCCTTTTTCCGAAAATGGTAGAAAATTTGCAAAAAAAAATTATTGGGCAACACTATTCCGGCCATTCCTATGAATGTCCAATATTCAAAAGTGTGTTTTTTTGACAATAGGCGACATTCTTCCAAATTTCGACTTTTGAAATTTTAAAAAGGACTTTGCTCCTTTTTCCGAAAATGGTAGAAAATTTGCGAAAAAAAATTATTGGGGAACACTATTCCGGCCATTCCTATGAATGTCCAATATTCAAAAGTGTGTTTTTTTGACAATAGGCGACATTCTTCCAAATTTCGACTTTTGATATTTTAAAAAGGACTTTGCTCCTTTTTCCGAAAATGGTAGAAAATTTGCAAAAAAAAATTATTGGGCAACACTATTCCGGCCATTCCTATGAATGTCCAATATTCAAAAGTGTGTTTTTTTGACAATAGGCGACATTCTTCCAAATTTCGACTTTTGAAATTTTAAAAAGGACTTTGCTCCTTTTTCCGAAAATGGTAGAAAATTTGCGAAAAAAAATTATTGGGGAACACTATTCCGGCCATTCCTATGAATGTCCAATATTCAAAAGTGTGTTTTTTTGACAATAGGCGACATTCTTCCAAATTTCGACTTTTGTTATTTTAAAAAGGACTTTGCTCCTTTTTCCGAAAATGGTAGAAAATTTGCGAAAAAAAATTATTGGGGAACACTATTCCGGCCATTCCTATGAATGTCCAATATTCAAAAGTGTGTTTTTTTGACAATAGGCGACATTCTTCCAAATTTCGACTTTTGAAATTTTAAAAAGGACTTTGCTCCTTTTTCCGAAAATGGTAGAAAATTTGCGAAAAAAAATTATTGGGGAACACTATTCCGGCCATTCCTATGAATGTCCAATATTCAAAAGTGTGTTTTTTTGACAATAGGCGACATTCTTCCAAATTTCGACTTTTGAAATTTTAAAAAGGACTTTGCTCCTTTTTCCGAAAATGGCAGAAAATTTGCAAAAAAAAATTATTGGGCAACACTATTCCGGCCATTCCTATGAATGTCCAATATTCAAAAGTGTGTTTTTTTGACAATAGGCGACATTCTTCCAAATTTCGACTTTTGAAATTTTAAAAAGGACTTTGCTCCTTTTTCTGAAAATGGTAGAAAATTTGCGAAAAAAAATTATTGGGGAACACTATTCCGGCCATTCCTATGAATGTCCAATATTCAAAAGTGTGTTTTTTTGACAATAGGCGACATTATTCCAAATTTCGACTTTTGAAATTTTAAAAAGGACTTTGCTCCTTTTTCCGAAAATGGTAGAAAATTTGCAAAAAAAAATTATTGGGCAACACTATTCCGGCCATTCCTATGAATGTCCAATATTCAAAAGTGTGTTTTTTTGACAATAGGCGACATTCTTCCAAATTTCGACTTTTGAAATTTTAAAAAGGACTTTGCTCCTTTTTCCGAAAATGGTAGAAAATTTGCAAAAAAAAAATTATTGGGCAACACTATTCCGGCCATTCCTATGAATGTCCAATATTCAAAAGTGTGTTTTTTGACAATAGGCGACATTCTTCCAAATTTCGACTTTTGAAATTTTAAAAAGGACTTTGCTCCTTTTTCCGAAAATGGCAGAAAATTTGCAAAAAAAAATTATTGGGGAACACTATTCCGGCCATTCCTATGAATGTCCAATATTCAAAAGTGTGTTTTTTTGACAATAGGCGACATTATTCCAAATTTCGACTTTTGAAATTTTAAAAAGGACTTTGCTCCTTTTTCCGAAAATGGCAGAAAATTTGCGAAAAAAAATTATTGGGGAACACTATTCCGGCCATTCCTATGAATGTCCAATATTCAAAAGTGTGTTTTTTTGACAATAGGCGACATTCTTCCAAATTTCGACTTTTGAAATTTTAAAAAGGACTTTGCTCCTTTTTCTGAAAATGGTAGAAAATTTGCGAAAAAAAATTATTGGGGAACACTATTCCGGCCATTCCTATGAATGTCCAATATTCAAAAGTGTGTTTTTTTGACAATAGGCGACATTATTCCAAATTTCGACTTTTGAAATTTTAAAAAGGACTTTGCTCCTTTTTCCGAAAATGGTAGAAAATTTGCAAAAAAAAATTATTGGGCAACACTATTCCGGCCATTCCTATGAATGTCCAATATTCAAAAGTGTGTTTTTTTGACAATAGGCGACATTCTTCCAAATTTCGACTTTTGAAATTTTAAAAAGGACTTTGCTCCTTTTTCCGAAAATGGCAGAAAATTTGCAAAAAAAAATTATTGGGCAACACTATTCCGGCCATTCCTATGAATGTCCAATATTCAAAAGTGTGTTTTTTTGACAATAGGCGACATTCTTCCAAATTTCGACTTTTGAAATTTTAAAAAGGACTTTGCTCCTTTTTCTGAAAATGGTAGAAAATTTGCGAAAAAAAATTATTGGGGAACACTATTCCGGCCATTCCTATGAATGTCCAATATTCAAAAGTGTGTTTTTTTGACAATAGGCGACATTATTCCAAATTTCGACTTTTGAAATTTTAAAAAGGACTTTGCTCCTTTTTCCGAAAATGGTAGAAAATTTGCAAAAAAAAATTATTGGGCAACACTATTCCGGCCATTCCTATGAATGTCCAATATTCAAAAGTGTGTTTTTTTGACAATAGGCGACATTCTTCCAAATTTCGACTTTTGAAATTTTAAAAAGGACTTTGCTCCTTTTTCCGAAAATGGTAGAAAATTTGCAAAAAAAAAATTATTGGGCAACACTATTCCGGCCATTCCTATGAATGTCCAATATTCAAAAGTGTGTTTTTTGACAATAGGCGACATTCTTCCAAATTTCGACTTTTGAAATTTTAAAAAGGACTTTGCTCCTTTTTCCGAAAATGGCAGAAAATTTGCAAAAAAAAATTATTGGGGAACACTATTCCGGCCATTCCTATGAATGTCCAATATTCAAAAGTGTGTTTTTTTGACAATAGGCGACATTCTTCCAAATTTCGACTTTTGAAATTTTAAAAAGGACTTTGCTCCTTTTTCCGAAAATGGTAGAAAATTTGCGAAAAAAAATTATTCGGGAACACTATTCCGGCCATTCCTATGAATGTCCAATATTCAAAAGTGTGTTTTTTTGACAATAGGCGACATTCTTCCAAATTTCGTCTTTTGAAATTTTAAAAAGGACTTTGCTCCTTTTTCCGAAAATGGTAGAAAATTTGCAAAAAAAAATTATTGGGGAACACTATTCCGGCCATTCCTATGAATGTCCAATATTCAAAAGTGTGTTTTTTTGACAATAGGCGACATTCTTCCAAATTTCGTCTTTTGAAATTTTAAAAAGGACTTTGCTCCTTTTTCCGAAAATGGTAGAAAATTTGCAAAAAAAAATTATTGGGGAACACTATTCCGGCCATTCCTATGAATGTCCAATATTCAAAAGTGTGTTTTTTTGACAATAGGCGACATTCTTCCAAATTTCGACTTTTGAAATTTTAAAAAGGACTTTGCTCCTTTTTCCGAAAATGGTAGAAAATTTGCAAAAAAAAATTATTGGGCAACACTATTCCGGCCATTCCTATGAATGTCCAATATTCAAAAGTGTGTTTTTTTGACAATAGGCGACATTCTTCCAAATTTCGACTTTTGAAATTTTAAAAAGGACTTTGCTCCTTTTTCCGAAAATGGTAGAAAATTTGCGAAAAAAAATTATTGGGGAACACTATTCCGGCCATTCCTATGAATGTCCAATATTCAAAAGTGTGTTTTTTTGACAATAGGCGACATTCTTCCAAATTTCGACTTTTGAAATTTTAAAAAGGACTTTGCTCCTTTTTCCGAAAATTGTAGGAGATAAGCGAAAAAACATTATTGGGGAACACTATTCCGGCCATTCCTATGAATGTCCAATATTCAAAAGTGTGTTTTTTTGACAATAGGCGACATTCTTCCAAATTTCGACTTTTGAAATTTTAAAAAGGACTTTGCTCCTTTTTCCGAAAATGGTAGAAAATTTGCGAAAAAAAATTATTGGGGAACACTATTCCGGCCATTCCTATGAATGTCCAATATTCAAAAGTGTGTTTTTTTGACAATAGGCGACATTCTTCCAAATTTCGACTTTTGAAATTTTAAAAAGGACTTTGCTCCTTTTTCCGAAAATGGTAGAAAATTTGCAAAAAAAAATTATTGGGGAACACTATTCCGGCCATTCCTATGAATGTCCAATATTCAAAAGTGTGTTTTTTTGACAATAGGCGACATTCTTCCAAATTTCGACTTTTGAAATTTTAAAAAGGACTTTGCTCCTTTTTCCGAAAATGGTAGAAAATTTGCAAAAAAAAATTATTGGGGAACACTATTCCGCCATTCCTATGAATGTCCAATATTCAAAAGTGTGTTTTTTTGACAATAGGCGACATTCTTCCAAATTTCGACTTTTGAAATTTTAAAAAGGACTTTGCTCCTTTTTCCGAAAATGGTAGAAAATTTGCGAAAAAAAATTATTCGGGAACACTATTCCGGCCATTCCTATGAATGTCCAATATTCAAAAGTGTGTTTTTTTGACAATAGGCGACATTCTTCCAAATTTCGTCTTTTGAAATTTTAAAAAGGACTTTGCTCCTTTTTCCGAAAATGGTAGAAAATTTGCAAAAAAAAATTATTGGGGAACACTATTCCGGCCATTCCTATGAATGTCCAATATTCAAAAGTGTGTTTTTTTGACAATAGGCGACATTCTTCCAAATTTCGTCTTTTGAAATTTTAAAAAGGACTTTGCTCCTTTTTCCGAAAATGGTAGAAAATTTGCAAAAAAAAATTATTGGGGAACACTATTCCGGCCATTCCTATGAATGTCCAATATTCAAAAGTGTGTTTTTTTGACAATAGGCGACATTCTTCCAAATTTCGACTTTTGAAATTTTAAAAAGGACTTTGCTCCTTTTTCCGAAAATGGTAGAAAATTTGCAAAAAAAAATTATTGGGGAACACTATTCCGGCCATTCCTATGAATGTCCAATATTCAAAAGTGTGTTTTTTTGACAATAGGCGACATTCTTCCAAATTTCGACTTTTGAAATTTTAAAAAGGACTTTGCTCCTTTTTCCGAAAATGGTAGAAAATTTGCAAAAAAAAATTATTGGGGAACACTATTCCGGCCATTCCTATGAATGTCCAATATTCAAAAGTGTGTTTTTTTGACAATAGGCGACATTCTTCCAAATTTCGACTTTTGAAATTTTAAAAAGGACTTTGCTCCTTTTTCCGAAAATGGTAGAAAATTTGCAAAAAAAAATTATTGGGGAACACTATTCCGGCCATTCCTATGAATGTCCAATATTCAAAAGTGTGTTTTTTTGACAATAGGCGACATTCTTCCAAATTTCGTCTTTTGAAATTTTAAAAAGGACTTTGCTCCTTTTTCCGAAAATGGTAGAAAATTTGCAAAAAAAAATTATTGGGGAACACTATTCCGGCCATTCCTATGAATGTCCAATATTCAAAAGTGTGTTTTTTTGACAATAGGCGACATTCTTCCAAATTTCGACTTTTGAAATTTTAAAAAGGACTTTGCTCCTTTTTCCGAAAATGGTAGAAAATTTGCAAAAAAAAATTATTGGGCAACACTATTCCGGCCATTCCTATGAATGTCCAATATTCAAAAGTGTGTTTTTTTGACAATAGGCGACATTCTTCCAAATTTCGACTTTTGAAATTTTAAAAAGGACTTTGCTCCTTTTTCCGAAAATGGTAGAAAATTTGCCAAAAAAAATTATTGGGGAACACTATTCCGGCCATTCCTATGAATGTCCAATATTCAAAAGTGTGTTTTTTTGACAATAGGCGACATTCTTCCAAATTTCGACTTTTGAAATTTTAAAAAGGACTTTGCTCCTTTTTCCGAAAATGGTAGAAAATTTGCAAAAAAAAATTATTGGGCAACACTATTCCGGCCATTCCTATGAATGTCCAATATTCAAAAGTGTGTTTTTTTGACAATAGGCGACATTCTTCCAAATTTCGACTTTTGAAATTTTAAAAAGGACTTTGCTCCTTTTTCTGAAAATGGTAGAAAATTTGCGAAAAAAAATTATTGGGGAACACTATTCCGGCCATTCCTATGAATGTCCAATATTCAAAAGTGTGTTTTTTTGACAATAGGCGACATTCTTCCAAATTTCGACTTTTGAAATTTTAAAAAGGACTTTGCTCCTTTTTCGGAAAATGGTAGAAAATTTGCAAAAAAAATTATTGGGCAACACTATTCCGGCCATTCCTATGAATGTCCAATATTCAAAAGTGTGTTTTTTTGACAATAGGCGACATTCTTCCAAATTTCGACTTTTGAAATTTTAAAAAGGACTTTGCTCCTTTTTCCGAAAATGGTAGAAAATTTGCAAAAAAAAATTATTGGGCAACACTATTCCGGCCATTCCTATGAATGTCCAATATTCAAAAGTGTGTTTTTTTGACAATAGGCGACATTCTTCCAAATTTCGACTTTTGAAATTTTAAAAAGGACTTTGCTCCTTTTTCTGAAAATGGTAGAAAATTTGCGAAAAAAAATTATTGGGGAACACTATTCCGGCCATTCCTATGAATGTCCAATATTCAAAAGTGTGTTTTTTTGACAATAGGCGACATTCTTCCAAATTTCGACTTTTGAAATTTTAAAAAGGACTTTGCTCCTTTTTCCGAAAATGGTAGAAAATTTGCGAAAAAAAATTATTGGGGAACACTATTCCGGCCATTCCTATGAATGTCCAATATTCAAAAGTGTGTTTTTTGACAATAGGCGACATTCTTCCAAATTTCGACTTTTGAAATTTTAAAAAGGACTTTGCTCCTTTTTCCGAAAATGGTAGAAAATTTGCGAAAAAAAATTATTGGGGAACACTATTCCGGCCATTCCTATGAATGTCTAATATTCAAAAGTGTGTTTTTTTGACAATAGGCGACATTCTTCCAAATTTCGACTTTTGAAATTTTAAAAAGGACTTTGCTCCTTTTTCCGAAAATGGTAGAAAATTTGCAAAAAAAAATTATTGGGCAACACTATTCCGGCCATTCCTATGAATGTCCAATATTCAAAAGTGTGTTTTTTTGACAATAGGCGACATTCTTCCAAATTTCGACTTTTGAAATTTTAAAAAGGACTTTGCTCCTTTTTCCGAAAATGGTAGAAAATTTGCGAAAAAAAATTATTGGGGAACACTATTCCGGCCATTCCTATGAATGTCCAATATTCAAAAGTGTGTTTTTTTGACAATAGGCGACATTCTTCCAAATTTCGACTTTTGTTATTTTAAAAAGGACTTTGCTCCTTTTTCCGAAAATGGTAGAAAATTTGCGAAAAAAAATTATTGGGGAACACTATTCCGGCCATTCCTATGAATGTCCAATATTCAAAAGTGTGTTTTTTGACAATATTCGACATTCTTCCAAATTTCGACTTTTGAAATTTTAAAAAGGACTTTGCTCCTTTTTCCGAAAATGGTAGAAAATTTGCGAAAAAAAATTATTGGGCAACACTATTCCGGCCATTCCTATGAATGTCCAATATTCAAAAGTGTGTTTTTTTGACAATAGGCGACATTCTTCCAAATTTCGACTTTTGAAATTTTAAAAAGGACTTTGCTCCTTTTTCCGAAAATGGTAGAAAATTTGCAAAAAAAAATTATTGGGCAACACTATTCCGGCCATTCCTATGAATGTCCAATATTCAAAAGTGTGTTTTTTTGACAATAGGCGACATTCTTCCAAATTTCGACTTTTGAAATTTTAAAAAGGACTTTGCTCCTTTTTCCGAAAATGGTAGAAAATTTGCGAAAAAAAATTATTGGGGAACACTATTCCGGCCATTCCTATGAATGTCCAATATTCAAAAGTGTGTTTTTTTGACAATAGGCGACATTCTTCCAAATTTCGACTTTTGAAATTTTAAAAAGGACTTTGCTCCTTTTTCCGAAAATGGTAGAAAATTTGCAAAAAAAAATTATTGGGCAACACTATTCCGGCCATTCCTATGAATGTCCAATATTCAAAAGTGTGTTTTTTTGACAATAGGCGACATTCTTCCAAATTTCGACTTTTGAAATTTTAAAAAGGACTTTGCTCCTTTTTCTGAAAATGGTAGAAAATTTGCGAAAAAAAATTATTGGGGAACACTATTCCGGCCATTCCTATGAATGTCCAATATTCAAAAGTGTGTTTTTTTGACAATAGGCGACATTCTTCCAAATTTCGACTTTTGAAATTTTAAAAAGGACTTTGCTCCTTTTTCGGAAAATGGTAGAAAATTTGCAAAAAAAATTGTTGGGCAACACTATTCCGGCCATTCCTATGAATGTCCAATATTCAAAAGTGTGTTTTTTTGACAATAGGCGACATTCTTCCAAATTTCGACTTTTGAAATTTTAAAAAGGACTTTGCTCCTTTTTCCGAAAATGGTAGAAAATTTGCAAAAAAAAATTATTGGGCAACACTATTCCGGCCATTCCTATGAATGTCCAATATTCAAAAGTGTGTTTTTTTGACAATAGGCGACATTCTTCCAAATTTCGACTTTTGAAATTTTAAAAAGGACTTTGCTCCTTTTTCTGAAAATGGTAGAAAATTTGCGAAAAAAAATTATTGGGGAACACTATTCCGGCCATTCCTATGAATGTCCAATATTCAAAAGTGTGTTTTTTTGACAATAGGCGACATTATTCCAAATTTCGACTTTTGAAATTTTAAAAAGGACTTTGCTCCTTTTTCCGAAAATGGTAGAAAATTTGCAAAAAAAAATTATTGGGCAACACTATTCCGGCCATTCCTATGAATGTCCAATATTCAAAAGTGTTTTTTTTTGACAATAGGCGACATTCTTCCAAATTTCGACTTTTGAAATTTTAAAAAGGACTTTGCTCCTTTTTCCGAAAATGGTAGAAAATTTGCGAAAAAAAATTATTGGGGAACACTATTCCGGCCATTCCTATGAATGTCCAATATTCAAAAGTGTGTTTTTTTGACAATAGGCGACATTCTTCCAAATTTCGACTTTTGATATTTTAAAAAGGACTTTGCTCCTTTTTCCGAAAATGGTAGAAAATTTGCAAAAAAAAATTATTGGGCAACACTATTCCGGCCATTCCTATGAATGTCCAATATTCAAAAGTGTGTTTTTTTGACAATAGGCGACATTCTTCCAAATTTCGACTTTTGAAATTTTAAAAAGGACTTTGCTCCTTTTTCCGAAAATGGTAGAAAATTTGCGAAAAAAAATTATTGGGGAACACTATTCCGGCCATTCCTATGAATGTCCAATATTCAAAAGTGTGTTTTTTTGACAATAGGCGACATTCTTCCAAATTTCGACTTTTGTTATTTTAAAAAGGACTTTGCTCCTTTTTCCGAAAATGGTAGAAAATTTGCGAAAAAAAATTATTGGGGAACACTATTCCGGCCATTCCTATGAATGTTCAATATTCAAAAGTGTGTTTTTTTGACAATAGGCGACATTCTTCCAAATTTCGACTTTTGAAATTTTAAAAAGGACTTTGCTCCTTTTTCCGAAAATGGTAGAAAATTTGCGAAAAAAAATTATTGGGGAACACTATTCCGGCCATTCCTATGAATGTCCAATATTCAAAAGTGTGTTTTTTTGACAATAGGCGACATTCTTCCAAATTCCGACTTTTGAAATTTTAAAAAGGACTTTGCTCCTTTTTCCGAAAATGGTAGAAAATTTGCAAAAAAAAATTATTGGGCAACACTATTCCGGCCATTCCTATGAATGTCCAATATTCAAAAGTGTGTTTTTTTGACAATAGGCGACATTCTTCCAAATTTCGACTTTTGAAATTTTAAAAAGGACTTTGCTCCTTTTTCTGAAAATGGTAGAAAATTTGCGAAAAAAAATTATTGGGGAACACTATTCCGGCCATTCCTATGAATGTCCAATATTCAAAAGTGTGTTTTTTTGACAATAGGCGACATTCTTCCAAATTTCGACTTTTGAAATTTTAAAAAGGACTTTGCTCCTTTTTCCGAAAATGGTAGAAAATTTGCAAAAAAAAATTATTGGGCAACACTATTCCGGCCATTCCTATGAATGTCCAATATTCAAAAGTGTGTTTTTTTGACAATAGGCGACATTCTTCCAAATTTCGACTTTTGAAATTTTAAAAAGGACTTTGCTCCTTTTTCCGAAAATGGTAGAAAATTTACAAAAAAAAATTATTGGGCAACACTATTCCGGCCATTCCTATGAATGTCCAATATTCAAAAGTGTGTTTTTTTGACAATAGGCGACATTCTTCCAAATTTCGACTTTTGAAATTTTAAAAAGGACTTTGCTCCTTTTTCCGAAAATGGCAGAAAATGTGCAAAAAAAAATTATTGGGGAACACTATTCCGGCCATTCCTATGAATGTCCAATATTCAAAAGTGTGTTTTTTTGACAATAGGCGACATTCTTCCAAATTTCGACTTTTGAAATTTTAAAAAGGACTTTGCTCCTTTTTCCGAAAATGGTAGAAAATTTGCGAAAAAAAATTATTCGGGAACACTATTCCGGCCATTCCTATGAATGTCCAATATTCAAAAGTGTGTTTTTTTGACAATAGGCGACATTCTTCCAAATTTCGTCTTTTGAAATTTTAAAAAGGACTTTGCTCCTTTTTCCGAAAATGGTAGAAAATTTGCGAAAAAAAATTATTCGGGAACACTATTCCGGCCATTCCTATGAATGTCCAATATTCAAAAGTGTGTTTTTTTGACAATAGGCGACATTCTTCCAAATTTCGACTTTTGAAATTTTAAAAAGGACTTTGCTCCTTTTTCCGAAAATGGTAGAAAATTTGCAAAAAAAATTATTGGGGAACACTATTCCGGCCATTCCTATGAATGTCCAATATTCAAAAGTGTGTTTTTTTGACAATAGGCGACATTCTTCCAAATTTCGACTTTTGAAATTTTAAAAAGGACTTTGCTCCTTTTTCCGAAAATGGTAGAAAATTTGCGAAAAAAAATTATTGGGGAACACTATTCCGGCCATTCCTATGAATGTCCAATATTCAAAAGTGTGTTTTTTTGACAATATGCAACATTCTTCCAAATTTCGACTTTTGAAATTTTAAAAAGGACTTTGCTCCTTTTTCCGAAAATGGTAGAAAATTTGCAAAAAAAAATTATTGGGCAACACTATTCCGGCCATTCCTATGAATGTCCAATATTCAAAAGTGTGTTTTTTTTGACAATAGGCGACATTCTTCCAAATTTCGACTTTAGAAAATTTTAAAAAGGACTTTGCTCCTTTTTCCGAAAATGGTAGAAAATTTGCGAAAAAAAATTATTGGGCAACACTATTCCGGCCATTCCTATGAATGTCCAATATTCAAAAGTGTGTTTTTTTGACAATAGGCGACATTCTTCCAAATTTCGACTTTTGAAATTTTAAAAAGGACTTTGCTCCTTTTTCCGAAAATGGTAGAAAATTTGCGAAAAAAAATTATTCGGGAACACTATTCCGGCCATTCCTATGCATGTCCAATATTCAAAAGTGTGTTTTTTTGACAATAGGCGACATTCTTCCAAATTTCGACTTTTGAAATTTTAAAAAGGACTTTGCTCCTTTTTCCGAAAATGGTAGAAAATTTGCGAAAAAAAATTATTGGGGAACACTATTCCGGCCATTCCTATGAATGTCCAATATTCAAAAGTGTGTTTTTTTGACAATAGGCGACATTCTTCCAAATTTCGACTTTTGAAATTTTAAAAAGGACTTTGCTCCTTTTTCCGAAAATGGTAGAAAATTTGCAAAAAAAAATTATTGGGCAACACTATTCCGGCCATTCCTATGAATGTCCAATATTCAAAAGTGTGTTTTTTTGACAATAGGCGACATTCTTCCAAATTTCGACTTTTGAAATTTTAAAAAGGACTTTGCTCCTTTTTCCGAAAATGGTAGAAAATTTGCGAAAAAAAATTACTCGGGAACACTATTCCGGCCATTCCTATGCATGTCCAATATTCAAAAGTGTGTTTTTTTGACAATAGGCGACATTCTTCCAAATTTCGACTTTTGAAATTTTAAAAAGGACTTTGCTCCTTTTTCCGAAAATGGTAGAAAATTTGCGAAAAAAAATTATTGGGGAACACTATTCCGGCCATTCCTATGAATGTCCAATATTCAAAAGTGTGTTTTTTTGACAATAGGCGACATTCTTCCAAATTTCGACTTTTGAAATTTTAAAAAGGACTTTGCTCCTTTTTCCGAAAATGGTAGAAAATTTGCAAAAAAAAATTATTGGGCAACACTATTCCGGCCATTCCTATGAATGTCCAATATTCAAAAGTGTGTTTTTTTGACAATAGGCGACATTCTTCCAAATTTCGACTTTTGAAATTTTAAAAAGGACTTTGCTCCTTTTTCCGAAAATGGTAGAAAATTTGCGAAAAAAAATTATTGGGCAACACTATTCCGGCCATTCCTATGAATGTCCAATATTCAAAAGTGTGTTTTTTTGACAATAGGCGACATTCTTCCAAATTTCGACTTTTGAAATTTTAAAAAGGACTTTGCTCCTTTTTCCGAAAATGGTAGAAAATTTGCGAAAAAAAATTATTGGGGAACACTATTCCGGCCATTCCTATGAATGTCCAATATTCAAAAGTGTGTTTTTTTGACAATAGGCGACATTCTTCCAAATTTCGACTTTTGAAATTTTAAAAAGGACTTTGCTCCTTTTTCCGAAAATGGTAGAAAATTTGCAAAAAAAAATTATTGGGCAACACTATTCCGGCCATTCCTATGAATGTCCAATATTCAAAAGTGTGTTTTTTTGACAATAGGCGACATTCTTCCAAATTTCGACTTTTGAAATTTTAAAAAGGACTTTGCTCCTTTTTCCGAAAATGGTAGAAAATTTGCGAAAAAAAATTATTGGGGAACACTATTCCGGCCATTCCTATGAATGTCCAATATTCAAAAGTGTGTTTTTTTGACAATATGCGACATTCTTCCAAATTTCGACTTTTGAAATTTTAAAAAGGACTTTGCTCCTTTTTCCGAAAATGGTAGAAAATTTGCAAAAAAAAATTATTGGGCAACACTATTCCGGCCATTCCTATGAATGTCCAATATTCAAAAGTGTGTTTTTTTGACAATAGGCGACATTCTTCCAAATTTCGACTTTTGAAATTTTAAAAAGGACTTTGCTCCTTTTTCTGAAAATGGTAGAAAATTTGCGAAAAAAAATTATTGGGGAACACTATTCCGGCCATTCCTATGAATGTCCAATATTCAAAAGTGTGTTTTTTTGACAATAGGCGACATTCTTCCAAATTTCGACTTTTGAAATTTTAAAAAGGACTTTGCTCCTTTTTCGGAAAATGGTAGAAAATTTGCAAAAAAAATTATTGGGCAACACTATTCCGGCCATTCCTATGAATGTCCAATATTCAAAAGTGTGTTTTTTTGACAATAGGCGACATTCTTCCAAATTTCGACTTTTGAAATTTTAAAAAGGACTTTGCTCCTTTTTCCGAAAATGGTAGAAAATTTGCAAAAAAAAATTATTGGGCAACACTATTCCGGCCATTCCTATGAATGTCCAATATTCAAAAGTGTGTTTTTTTGACAATAGGCGACATTCTTCCAAATTTCGACTTTTGAAATTTTAAAAAGGACTTTGCTCCTTTTTCTGAAAATGGTAGAAAATTTGCGAAAAAAAATTATTGGGGAACACTATTCCGGCCATTCCTATGAATGTCCAATATTCAAAAGTGTGTTTTTTTGACAATAGGCGACATTATTCCAAATTTCGACTTTTGAAATTTTAAAAAGGACTTTGCTCCTTTTTCCGAAAATGGTAGAAAATTTGCAAAAAAAAATTATTGGGCAACACTATTCCGGCCATTCCTATGAATGTCCAATATTCAAAAGTGTGTTTTTTTGACAATAGGCGACATTCTTCCAAATTTCGACTTTTGAAATTTTAAAAAGGACTTTGCTCCTTTTTCCGAAAATGGTAGAAAATTTGCGAAAAAAAATTATTGGGGAACACTATTCCGGCCATTCCTATGAATGTCCAATATTCAAAAGTGTGTTTTTTTGACAATAGGCGACATTCTTCCAAATTTCGACTTTTGATATTTTAAAAAGGACTTTGCTCCTTTTTCCGAAAATGGTAGAAAATTTGCAAAAAAAAATTATTGGGCAACACTATTCCGGCCATTCCTATGAATGTCCAATATTCAAAAGTGTGTTTTTTTGACAATAGGCGACATTCTTCCAAATTTCGACTTTTGAAATTTTAAAAAGGACTTTGCTCCTTTTTCCGAAAATGGTAGAAAATTTGCGAAAAAAAATTATTGGGGAACACTATTCCGGCCATTCCTATGAATGTCCAATATTCAAAAGTGTGTTTTTTTGACAATAGGCGACATTCTTCCAAATTTCGACTTTTGTTATTTTAAAAAGGACTTTGCTCCTTTTTCCGAAAATGGTAGAAAATTTGCGAAAAAAAATTATTGGGGAACACTATTCCGGCCATTCCTATGAATGTCCAATATTCAAAAGTGTGTTTTTTTGACAATAGGCGACATTCTTCCAAATTTCGACTTTTGAAATTTTAAAAAGGACTTTGCTCCTTTTTCCGAAAATGGTAGAAAATTTGCGAAAAAAAATTATTGGGGAACACTATTCCGGCCATTCCTATGAATGTCCAATATTCAAAAGTGTGTTTTTTTGACAATAGGCGACATTCTTCCAAATTTCGACTTTTGAAATTTTAAAAAGGACTTTGCTCCTTTTTCCGAAAATGGCAGAAAATTTGCAAAAAAAAATTATTGGGCAACACTATTCCGGCCATTCCTATGAATGTCCAATATTCAAAAGTGTGTTTTTTTGACAATAGGCGACATTCTTCCAAATTTCGACTTTTGAAATTTTAAAAAGGACTTTGCTCCTTTTTCTGAAAATGGTAGAAAATTTGCGAAAAAAAATTATTGGGGAACACTATTCCGGCCATTCCTATGAATGTCCAATATTCAAAAGTGTGTTTTTTTGACAATAGGCGACATTATTCCAAATTTCGACTTTTGAAATTTTAAAAAGGACTTTGCTCCTTTTTCCGAAAATGGTAGAAAATTTGCAAAAAAAAATTATTGGGCAACACTATTCCGGCCATTCCTATGAATGTCCAATATTCAAAAGTGTGTTTTTTTGACAATAGGCGACATTCTTCCAAATTTCGACTTTTGAAATTTTAAAAAGGACTTTGCTCCTTTTTCCGAAAATGGTAGAAAATTTGCAAAAAAAAAATTATTGGGCAACACTATTCCGGCCATTCCTATGAATGTCCAATATTCAAAAGTGTGTTTTTTGACAATAGGCGACATTCTTCCAAATTTCGACTTTTGAAATTTTAAAAAGGACTTTGCTCCTTTTTCCGAAAATGGCAGAAAATTTGCAAAAAAAAATTATTGGGGAACACTATTCCGGCCATTCCTATGAATGTCCAATATTCAAAAGTGTGTTTTTTTGACAATAGGCGACATTATTCCAAATTTCGACTTTTGAAATTTTAAAAAGGACTTTGCTCCTTTTTCCGAAAATGGCAGAAAATTTGCGAAAAAAAATTATTGGGGAACACTATTCCGGCCATTCCTATGAATGTCCAATATTCAAAAGTGTGTTTTTTTGACAATAGGCGACATTCTTCCAAATTTCGACTTTTGAAATTTTAAAAAGGACTTTGCTCCTTTTTCTGAAAATGGTAGAAAATTTGCGAAAAAAAATTATTGGGGAACACTATTCCGGCCATTCCTATGAATGTCCAATATTCAAAAGTGTGTTTTTTTGACAATAGGCGACATTATTCCAAATTTCGACTTTTGAAATTTTAAAAAGGACTTTGCTCCTTTTTCCGAAAATGGTAGAAAATTTGCAAAAAAAAATTATTGGGCAACACTATTCCGGCCATTCCTATGAATGTCCAATATTCAAAAGTGTGTTTTTTTGACAATAGGCGACATTCTTCCAAATTTCGACTTTTGAAATTTTAAAAAGGACTTTGCTCCTTTTTCCGAAAATGGCAGAAAATTTGCAAAAAAAAATTATTGGGCAACACTATTCCGGCCATTCCTATGAATGTCCAATATTCAAAAGTGTGTTTTTTTGACAATAGGCGACATTCTTCCAAATTTCGACTTTTGAAATTTTAAAAAGGACTTTGCTCCTTTTTCTGAAAATGGTAGAAAATTTGCGAAAAAAAATTATTGGGGAACACTATTCCGGCCATTCCTATGAATGTCCAATATTCAAAAGTGTGTTTTTTTGACAATAGGCGACATTATTCCAAATTTCGACTTTTGAAATTTTAAAAAGGACTTTGCTCCTTTTTCCGAAAATGGTAGAAAATTTGCAAAAAAAAATTATTGGGCAACACTATTCCGGCCATTCCTATGAATGTCCAATATTCAAAAGTGTGTTTTTTTGACAATAGGCGACATTCTTCCAAATTTCGACTTTTGAAATTTTAAAAAGGACTTTGCTCCTTTTTCCGAAAATGGTAGAAAATTTGCAAAAAAAAAATTATTGGGCAACACTATTCCGGCCATTCCTATGAATGTCCAATATTCAAAAGTGTGTTTTTTGACAATAGGCGACATTCTTCCAAATTTCGACTTTTGAAATTTTAAAAAGGACTTTGCTCCTTTTTCCGAAAATGGCAGAAAATTTGCAAAAAAAAATTATTGGGGAACACTATTCCGGCCATTCCTATGAATGTCCAATATTCAAAAGTGTGTTTTTTTGACAATAGGCGACATTCTTCCAAATTTCGACTTTTGAAATTTTAAAAAGGACTTTGCTCCTTTTTCCGAAAATGGTAGAAAATTTGCGAAAAAAAATTATTCGGGAACACTATTCCGGCCATTCCTATGAATGTCCAATATTCAAAAGTGTGTTTTTTTGACAATAGGCGACATTCTTCCAAATTTCGTCTTTTGAAATTTTAAAAAGGACTTTGCTCCTTTTTCCGAAAATGGTAGAAAATTTGCAAAAAAAAATTATTGGGGAACACTATTCCGGCCATTCCTATGAATGTCCAATATTCAAAAGTGTGTTTTTTTGACAATAGGCGACATTCTTCCAAATTTCGTCTTTTGAAATTTTAAAAAGGACTTTGCTCCTTTTTCCGAAAATGGTAGAAAATTTGCAAAAAAAAATTATTGGGGAACACTATTCCGGCCATTCCTATGAATGTCCAATATTCAAAAGTGTGTTTTTTTGACAATAGGCGACATTCTTCCAAATTTCGACTTTTGAAATTTTAAAAAGGACTTTGCTCCTTTTTCCGAAAATGGTAGAAAATTTGCAAAAAAAAATTATTGGGCAACACTATTCCGGCCATTCCTATGAATGTCCAATATTCAAAAGTGTGTTTTTTTGACAATAGGCGACATTCTTCCAAATTTCGACTTTTGAAATTTTAAAAAGGACTTTGCTCCTTTTTCCGAAAATGGTAGAAAATTTGCGAAAAAAAATTATTGGGGAACACTATTCCGGCCATTCCTATGAATGTCCAATATTCAAAAGTGTGTTTTTTTGACAATAGGCGACATTCTTCCAAATTTCGACTTTTGAAATTTTAAAAAGGACTTTGCTCCTTTTTCCGAAAATTGTAGGAGATAAGCGAAAAAACATTATTGGGGAACACTATTCCGGCCATTCCTATGAATGTCCAATATTCAAAAGTGTGTTTTTTTGACAATAGGCGACATTCTTCCAAATTTCGACTTTTGAAATTTTAAAAAGGACTTTGCTCCTTTTTCCGAAAATGGTAGAAAATTTGCGAAAAAAAATTATTGGGGAACACTATTCCGGCCATTCCTATGAATGTCCAATATTCAAAAGTGTGTTTTTTTGACAATAGGCGACATTCTTCCAAATTTCGACTTTTGAAATTTTAAAAAGGACTTTGCTCCTTTTTCCGAAAATGGTAGAAAATTTGCAAAAAAAAATTATTGGGGAACACTATTCCGGCCATTCCTATGAATGTCCAATATTCAAAAGTGTGTTTTTTTGACAATAGGCGACATTCTTCCAAATTTCGACTTTTGAAATTTTAAAAAGGACTTTGCTCCTTTTTCCGAAAATGGTAGAAAATTTGCAAAAAAAAATTATTGGGGAACACTATTCCGCCATTCCTATGAATGTCCAATATTCAAAAGTGTGTTTTTTTGACAATAGGCGACATTCTTCCAAATTTCGACTTTTGAAATTTTAAAAAGGACTTTGCTCCTTTTTCCGAAAATGGTAGAAAATTTGCGAAAAAAAATTATTCGGGAACACTATTCCGGCCATTCCTATGAATGTCCAATATTCAAAAGTGTGTTTTTTTGACAATAGGCGACATTCTTCCAAATTTCGTCTTTTGAAATTTTAAAAAGGACTTTGCTCCTTTTTCCGAAAATGGTAGAAAATTTGCAAAAAAAAATTATTGGGGAACACTATTCCGGCCATTCCTATGAATGTCCAATATTCAAAAGTGTGTTTTTTTGACAATAGGCGACATTCTTCCAAATTTCGTCTTTTGAAATTTTAAAAAGGACTTTGCTCCTTTTTCCGAAAATGGTAGAAAATTTGCAAAAAAAAATTATTGGGGAACACTATTCCGGCCATTCCTATGAATGTCCAATATTCAAAAGTGTGTTTTTTTGACAATAGGCGACATTCTTCCAAATTTCGACTTTTGAAATTTTAAAAAGGACTTTGCTCCTTTTTCCGAAAATGGTAGAAAATTTGCAAAAAAAAATTATTGGGGAACACTATTCCGGCCATTCCTATGAATGTCCAATATTCAAAAGTGTGTTTTTTTGACAATAGGCGACATTCTTCCAAATTTCGACTTTTGAAATTTTAAAAAGGACTTTGCTCCTTTTTCCGAAAATGGTAGAAAATTTGCAAAAAAAAATTATTGGGGAACACTATTCCGGCCATTCCTATGAATGTCCAATATTCAAAAGTGTGTTTTTTTGACAATAGGCGACATTCTTCCAAATTTCGACTTTTGAAATTTTAAAAAGGACTTTGCTCCTTTTTCCGAAAATGGTAGAAAATTTGCAAAAAAAAATTATTGGGGAACACTATTCCGGCCATTCCTATGAATGTCCAATATTCAAAAGTGTGTTTTTTTGACAATAGGCGACATTCTTCCAAATTTCGTCTTTTGAAATTTTAAAAAGGACTTTGCTCCTTTTTCCGAAAATGGTAGAAAATTTGCAAAAAAAAATTATTGGGGAACACTATTCCGGCCATTCCTATGAATGTCCAATATTCAAAAGTGTGTTTTTTTGACAATAGGCGACATTCTTCCAAATTTCGACTTTTGAAATTTTAAAAAGGACTTTGCTCCTTTTTCCGAAAATGGTAGAAAATTTGCAAAAAAAAATTATTGGGCAACACTATTCCGGCCATTCCTATGAATGTCCAATATTCAAAAGTGTGTTTTTTTGACAATAGGCGACATTCTTCCAAATTTCGACTTTTGAAATTTTAAAAAGGACTTTGCTCCTTTTTCCGAAAATGGTAGAAAATTTGCCAAAAAAAATTATTGGGGAACACTATTCCGGCCATTCCTATGAATGTCCAATATTCAAAAGTGTGTTTTTTTGACAATAGGCGACATTCTTCCAAATTTCGACTTTTGAAATTTTAAAAAGGACTTTGCTCCTTTTTCCGAAAATGGTAGAAAATTTGCAAAAAAAAATTATTGGGCAACACTATTCCGGCCATTCCTATGAATGTCCAATATTCAAAAGTGTGTTTTTTTGACAATAGGCGACATTCTTCCAAATTTCGACTTTTGAAATTTTAAAAAGGACTTTGCTCCTTTTTCTGAAAATGGTAGAAAATTTGCGAAAAAAAATTATTGGGGAACACTATTCCGGCCATTCCTATGAATGTCCAATATTCAAAAGTGTGTTTTTTTGACAATAGGCGACATTCTTCCAAATTTCGACTTTTGAAATTTTAAAAAGGACTTTGCTCCTTTTTCGGAAAATGGTAGAAAATTTGCAAAAAAAATTATTGGGCAACACTATTCCGGCCATTCCTATGAATGTCCAATATTCAAAAGTGTGTTTTTTTGACAATAGGCGACATTCTTCCAAATTTCGACTTTTGAAATTTTAAAAAGGACTTTGCTCCTTTTTCCGAAAATGGTAGAAAATTTGCAAAAAAAAATTATTGGGCAACACTATTCCGGCCATTCCTATGAATGTCCAATATTCAAAAGTGTGTTTTTTTGACAATAGGCGACATTCTTCCAAATTTCGACTTTTGAAATTTTAAAAAGGACTTTGCTCCTTTTTCTGAAAATGGTAGAAAATTTGCGAAAAAAAATTATTGGGGAACACTATTCCGGCCATTCCTATGAATGTCCAATATTCAAAAGTGTGTTTTTTTGACAATAGGCGACATTCTTCCAAATTTCGACTTTTGAAATTTTAAAAAGGACTTTGCTCCTTTTTCCGAAAATGGTAGAAAATTTGCGAAAAAAAATTATTGGGGAACACTATTCCGGCCATTCCTATGAATGTCCAATATTCAAAAGTGTGTTTTTTGACAATAGGCGACATTCTTCCAAATTTCGACTTTTGAAATTTTAAAAAGGACTTTGCTCCTTTTTCCGAAAATGGTAGAAAATTTGCGAAAAAAAATTATTGGGGAACACTATTCCGGCCATTCCTATGAATGTCTAATATTCAAAAGTGTGTTTTTTTGACAATAGGCGACATTCTTCCAAATTTCGACTTTTGAAATTTTAAAAAGGACTTTGCTCCTTTTTCCGAAAATGGTAGAAAATTTGCAAAAAAAAATTATTGGGCAACACTATTCCGGCCATTCCTATGAATGTCCAATATTCAAAAGTGTGTTTTTTTGACAATAGGCGACATTCTTCCAAATTTCGACTTTTGAAATTTTAAAAAGGACTTTGCTCCTTTTTCCGAAAATGGTAGAAAATTTGCGAAAAAAAATTATTGGGGAACACTATTCCGGCCATTCCTATGAATGTCCAATATTCAAAAGTGTGTTTTTTTGACAATAGGCGACATTCTTCCAAATTTCGACTTTTGTTATTTTAAAAAGGACTTTGCTCCTTTTTCCGAAAATGGTAGAAAATTTGCGAAAAAAAATTATTGGGGAACACTATTCCGGCCATTCCTATGAATGTCCAATATTCAAAAGTGTGTTTTTTGACAATATTCGACATTCTTCCAAATTTCGACTTTTGAAATTTTAAAAAGGACTTTGCTCCTTTTTCCGAAAATGGTAGAAAATTTGCGAAAAAAAATTATTGGGCAACACTATTCCGGCCATTCCTATGAATGTCCAATATTCAAAAGTGTGTTTTTTTGACAATAGGCGACATTCTTCCAAATTTCGACTTTTGAAATTTTAAAAAGGACTTTGCTCCTTTTTCCGAAAATGGTAGAAAATTTGCAAAAAAAAATTATTGGGCAACACTATTCCGGCCATTCCTATGAATGTCCAATATTCAAAAGTGTGTTTTTTTGACAATAGGCGACATTCTTCCAAATTTCGACTTTTGAAATTTTAAAAAGGACTTTGCTCCTTTTTCCGAAAATGGTAGAAAATTTGCGAAAAAAAATTATTGGGGAACACTATTCCGGCCATTCCTATGAATGTCCAATATTCAAAAGTGTGTTTTTTTGACAATAGGCGACATTCTTCCAAATTTCGACTTTTGAAATTTTAAAAAGGACTTTGCTCCTTTTTCCGAAAATGGTAGAAAATTTGCAAAAAAAAATTATTGGGCAACACTATTCCGGCCATTCCTATGAATGTCCAATATTCAAAAGTGTGTTTTTTTGACAATAGGCGACATTCTTCCAAATTTCGACTTTTGAAATTTTAAAAAGGACTTTGCTCCTTTTTCTGAAAATGGTAGAAAATTTGCGAAAAAAAATTATTGGGGAACACTATTCCGGCCATTCCTATGAATGTCCAATATTCAAAAGTGTGTTTTTTTGACAATAGGCGACATTCTTCCAAATTTCGACTTTTGAAATTTTAAAAAGGACTTTGCTCCTTTTTCGGAAAATGGTAGAAAATTTGCAAAAAAAATTGTTGGGCAACACTATTCCGGCCATTCCTATGAATGTCCAATATTCAAAAGTGTGTTTTTTTGACAATAGGCGACATTCTTCCAAATTTCGACTTTTGAAATTTTAAAAAGGACTTTGCTCCTTTTTCCGAAAATGGTAGAAAATTTGCAAAAAAAAATTATTGGGCAACACTATTCCGGCCATTCCTATGAATGTCCAATATTCAAAAGTGTGTTTTTTTGACAATAGGCGACATTCTTCCAAATTTCGACTTTTGAAATTTTAAAAAGGACTTTGCTCCTTTTTCTGAAAATGGTAGAAAATTTGCGAAAAAAAATTATTGGGGAACACTATTCCGGCCATTCCTATGAATGTCCAATATTCAAAAGTGTGTTTTTTTGACAATAGGCGACATTATTCCAAATTTCGACTTTTGAAATTTTAAAAAGGACTTTGCTCCTTTTTCCGAAAATGGTAGAAAATTTGCAAAAAAAAATTATTGGGCAACACTATTCCGGCCATTCCTATGAATGTCCAATATTCAAAAGTGTTTTTTTTTGACAATAGGCGACATTCTTCCAAATTTCGACTTTTGAAATTTTAAAAAGGACTTTGCTCCTTTTTCCGAAAATGGTAGAAAATTTGCGAAAAAAAATTATTGGGGAACACTATTCCGGCCATTCCTATGAATGTCCAATATTCAAAAGTGTGTTTTTTTGACAATAGGCGACATTCTTCCAAATTTCGACTTTTGATATTTTAAAAAGGACTTTGCTCCTTTTTCCGAAAATGGTAGAAAATTTGCAAAAAAAAATTATTGGGCAACACTATTCCGGCCATTCCTATGAATGTCCAATATTCAAAAGTGTGTTTTTTTGACAATAGGCGACATTCTTCCAAATTTCGACTTTTGAAATTTTAAAAAGGACTTTGCTCCTTTTTCCGAAAATGGTAGAAAATTTGCGAAAAAAAATTATTGGGGAACACTATTCCGGCCATTCCTATGAATGTCCAATATTCAAAAGTGTGTTTTTTTGACAATAGGCGACATTCTTCCAAATTTCGACTTTTGTTATTTTAAAAAGGACTTTGCTCCTTTTTCCGAAAATGGTAGAAAATTTGCGAAAAAAAATTATTGGGGAACACTATTCCGGCCATTCCTATGAATGTTCAATATTCAAAAGTGTGTTTTTTTGACAATAGGCGACATTCTTCCAAATTTCGACTTTTGAAATTTTAAAAAGGACTTTGCTCCTTTTTCCGAAAATGGTAGAAAATTTGCGAAAAAAAATTATTGGGGAACACTATTCCGGCCATTCCTATGAATGTCCAATATTCAAAAGTGTGTTTTTTTGACAATAGGCGACATTCTTCCAAATTCCGACTTTTGAAATTTTAAAAAGGACTTTGCTCCTTTTTCCGAAAATGGTAGAAAATTTGCAAAAAAAAATTATTGGGCAACACTATTCCGGCCATTCCTATGAATGTCCAATATTCAAAAGTGTGTTTTTTTGACAATAGGCGACATTCTTCCAAATTTCGACTTTTGAAATTTTAAAAAGGACTTTGCTCCTTTTTCTGAAAATGGTAGAAAATTTGCGAAAAAAAATTATTGGGGAACACTATTCCGGCCATTCCTATGAATGTCCAATATTCAAAAGTGTGTTTTTTTGACAATAGGCGACATTCTTCCAAATTTCGACTTTTGAAATTTTAAAAAGGACTTTGCTCCTTTTTCCGAAAATGGTAGAAAATTTGCAAAAAAAAATTATTGGGCAACACTATTCCGGCCATTCCTATGAATGTCCAATATTCAAAAGTGTGTTTTTTTGACAATAGGCGACATTCTTCCAAATTTCGACTTTTGAAATTTTAAAAAGGACTTTGCTCCTTTTTCCGAAAATGGTAGAAAATTTACAAAAAAAAATTATTGGGCAACACTATTCCGGCCATTCCTATGAATGTCCAATATTCAAAAGTGTGTTTTTTTGACAATAGGCGACATTCTTCCAAATTTCGACTTTTGAAATTTTAAAAAGGACTTTGCTCCTTTTTCCGAAAATGGCAGAAAATGTGCAAAAAAAAATTATTGGGGAACACTATTCCGGCCATTCCTATGAATGTCCAATATTCAAAAGTGTGTTTTTTTGACAATAGGCGACATTCTTCCAAATTTCGACTTTTGAAATTTTAAAAAGGACTTTGCTCCTTTTTCCGAAAATGGTAGAAAATTTGCGAAAAAAAATTATTCGGGAACACTATTCCGGCCATTCCTATGAATGTCCAATATTCAAAAGTGTGTTTTTTTGACAATAGGCGACATTCTTCCAAATTTCGTCTTTTGAAATTTTAAAAAGGACTTTGCTCCTTTTTCCGAAAATGGTAGAAAATTTGCGAAAAAAAATTATTCGGGAACACTATTCCGGCCATTCCTATGAATGTCCAATATTCAAAAGTGTGTTTTTTTGACAATAGGCGACATTCTTCCAAATTTCGACTTTTGAAATTTTAAAAAGGACTTTGCTCCTTTTTCCGAAAATGGTAGAAAATTTGCAAAAAAAATTATTGGGGAACACTATTCCGGCCATTCCTATGAATGTCCAATATTCAAAAGTGTGTTTTTTTGACAATAGGCGACATTCTTCCAAATTTCGACTTTTGAAATTTTAAAAAGGACTTTGCTCCTTTTTCCGAAAATGGTAGAAAATTTGCGAAAAAAAATTATTGGGGAACACTATTCCGGCCATTCCTATGAATGTCCAATATTCAAAAGTGTGTTTTTTTGACAATATGCAACATTCTTCCAAATTTCGACTTTTGAAATTTTAAAAAGGACTTTGCTCCTTTTTCCGAAAATGGTAGAAAATTTGCAAAAAAAAATTATTGGGCAACACTATTCCGGCCATTCCTATGAATGTCCAATATTCAAAAGTGTGTTTTTTTTGACAATAGGCGACATTCTTCCAAATTTCGACTTTAGAAAATTTTAAAAAGGACTTTGCTCCTTTTTCCGAAAATGGTAGAAAATTTGCGAAAAAAAATTATTGGGGAACACTATTCCGGCCATTCCTATGAATGTCCAATATTCAAAAGTGTGTTTTTTTGACAATAGGCGACATTCTTCCAAATTTCGACTTTTGAAATTTTAAAAAGGACTTTGCTCCTTTTTCCGAAAATGGTAGAAAATTTGCAAAAAAAAATTATTGGGCAACACTATTCCGGCCATTCCTATGAATGTCCAATATTCAAAAGTGTGTTTTTTTGACAATAGGCGACATTCTTCCAAATTTCGACTTTTGAAATTTTAAAAAGGACTTTGCTCCTTTTTCTGAAAATGGTAGAAAATTTGCGAAAAAAAATTATTGGGGAACACTATTCCGGCCATTCCTATGAATGTCCAATATTCAAAAGTGTGTTTTTTTTGACAATAGGCGACATTCTTCCAAATTTCGACTTTTGAAATTTTAAAAAGGACTTTGCTCCTTTTTCCGAAAATGGTAGAAAATTTGCGAAAAAAAATTATTCGGGAACACTATTCCGGCCATTCCTATGAATGTCCAATATTCAAAAGTGTGTTTTTTTGACAATAGGCGACATTCTTCCAAATTTCGACTTTTGAAATTTTAAAAAGGACTTTGCTCCTTTTTCCGAAAATGGTAGAAAATTTGCGAAAAAAAATTATTGGGGAACACTATTCCGGCCATTCCTATGAATGTCCAATATTCAAAAGTGTGTTTTTTTGACAATAGGCGACATTCTTCCAAATTTCGACTTTTGAAATTTTAAAAAGGACTTTGCTCCTTTTTCCGAAAATGGTAGAAAATTTGCGAAAAAAAATTATTGGGGAACACTATTCCGGCCATTCCTATGAATGTCCAATATTCAAAAGTGTGTTTTTTTGACAATAGGCGACATTCTTCCAAATTTCGACTTTTGAAATTTTAAAAAGGACTTTGCTCCTTTTTCCGAAAATGGTAGAAAATTTGCGAAAAAAAATTATTCGGGAACACTATTCCGGCCATTCCTATGAATGTCCAATATTCAAAAGTGTGTTTTTTTGACAATAGGCGACATTCTTCCAAATTTCGACTTTTGAAATTTTAAAAAGGACTTTGCTCCTTTTTCCGAAAATGGTAGAAAATTTGCGAAAAAAAATTATTGGGGAACACTATTCCGGCCATTCCTATGAATGTCCAATATTCAAAAGTGTGTTTTTTTGACAATAGGCGACATTCTTCCAAATTTCGACTTTTGAAATTTTAAAAAGGACTTTGCTCCTTTTTCCGAAAATGGTAGAAAATTTGCGAAAAAAAATTATTCGGGAACACTATTCCGGCCATTCCTATGAATGTCCAATATTCAAAAGTGTGTTTTTTTGACAATAGGCGACATTCTTCCAAATTTCGATTTTTGAAATTTTAAAAAGGACTTTGCTCCTTTTTCCGAAAATGGTAGAAAATTTGCAAAAAAAAATTATTGGGGAACACTATTCCGGCCATTCCTATGAATGTCCAATATTCAAAAGTGTGTTTTTTTGACAATAGGCGACATTCTTCCAAATTTCGACTTTTGAAATTTTAAAAAGGACTTTGCTCCTTTTTCTGAAAATGGTAGAAAATTTGCGAAAAAAAATTATTGGGGAACACTATTCCGGCCATTCCTATGAATGTCCAATATTCAAAAGTGTGTTTTTTTGACAATAGGCGACATTCTTCCAAATTTCGACTTTTGAAATTTTAAAAAGGACTTTGCTCCTTTTTCCGAAAATGGTAGAAAATTTGCGAAAAAAAATTATTGGGGAACACTATTCCGGCCATTCCTATGAATGTCCAATATTCAAAAGTGTGTTTTTTTGACAATAGGCGACATTCTTCCAAATTTCGACTTTTGAAATTTTAAAAAGGACTTTGCTCCTTTTTCCGAAAATGGTAGAAAATTTGCAAAAAAAATTATTGGGGAACACTATTCCGGCCATTCCTATGAATGCCCAATATTCAAAAGTGTGTTTTTTTGACAATAGGCGACATTCTTCCAAATTTCGACTTTTGAAATTTTAAAAAGGACTTTGCTCCTTTTTCCGAAAATGGTAGAAAATTTGCGAAAAAAAATTATTGGGGAACACTATTCCGGCCATTCCTATGAATGTCCAATATTCAAAAGTGTGTTTTTTTGACAATAGGCGACATTCTTCCAAATTTCGACTTTTGAAATTTTAAAAAGGACTTTGCTCCTTTTTCCGAAAATGGTAGAAAATTTGCGAAAAAAAATTATTGGGGAACACTATTCCGGCCATTCCTATGAATGTCCAATATTCAAAAGTGTGTTTTTTTGACAATAGGCGACATTCTTCCAAATTTCGACTTTTGAAATTTTAAAACGGACTTTGCTCCTTTTTCCGAAAATGGTAGAAAATTTGCGAAAAAAAATTATTGGGGAACACTATTCCGGCCATTCCTATGAATGTCCAATATTCAAAAGTGTGTTTTTTTGACAATAGGCGACATTCTTCCAAATTTCGACTTTTGAAATTTTAAAAAGGACTTTGCTCCTTTTTCCGAAAATGGCAGAAAATTTGCAAAAAAAAATTATTGGGCAACACTATTCCGGCCATTCCTATGAATGTCCAATATTCAAAAGTGTGTTTTTTTGACAATATGCGACATTCTTCCAAATTTCGACTTTTGAAATTTTAAAAAGGACTTTGCTCCTTTTTCCGAAAATGGTAGAAAATTTGCGAAAAAAAATTATTCGGGAACACTATTCCGGCCATTCCTATGAATGTCCAATATTCAAAAGTGTGTTTTTTTGACAATAGGCGACATTCTTCCAAATTTCGACTTTTGAAATTTTAAAAACGACTTTGCTCCTTTTTCCGAAAATTGTAGGAGATAAGCGAAAAAACATTATTGGGGAACACTATTCCGGCCATTCCTATGAATGTCCAATATTCAAAAGTGTGTGTTTTTGACAATATGCGACATTCTTCCAAATTTCGACTTTTGAAATTTTAAAAAGGACTTTGCTCCTTTTTCCGAAGATGGTAGAAAATTTGCGAAAAAAAATTATTGGGGAACACTATTCCGGCCATTCCTATGAATGTCCAATATTCAAAAGTGTGTTTTTTTGACAATAGGCGACATTCTTCCAAATTTCGACTTTTGAAATTTTAAAAAGGACTTTGCTCCTTTTTCCGAAAATGGTAGAAAATTTGCGAAAAAAAATTATTGGGGAACACTATTCCGGCCATTCCTATGAATGTCCAATATTCAAAAGTGTGTTTTTTTGACAATAGGCGACATTCTTCCAAATTTCGACTTTTGAAATTTTAAAAAGGACTTTGCTCCTTTTTCCGAAAATGGTAGAAAATTTGCGAAAAAAAATTATTGGGGAACACTATTCCGGCCATTCCTATGAATGTCCAATATTCAAAAGTGTGTTTTTTTGACAATAGGCGACATTCTTCCAAATTTCGACTTTTGAAATTTTAAAAAGGACTTTGCTCCTTTTTCCGAAAATGGTAGAAAATTTCGAAAAAAAATTATTCGGGAACACTATTCCGGCCATTCCTATGAATGTCCAATATTCAAAAGTGTGTTTTTTTGACAATAGGCGACATTCTTCCAAATTTCGACTTTTGAAATTTTAAAAAGGAGTTTGCTCCTTTTTCCGAAAATGGTAGAAAATTTGCGAAAAAAAATTATTCGGGAACACTATTCCGGCCATTCCTATGAATGTCCAATATTCAAAAGTGTGTTTTTTTGACAATAGGCGACATTCTTCCAAATTTCGACTTTTGAAATTTTAAAAAGGACTTTGCTCCTTTTTCCGAAAATGGTAGAAAATTTGCGAAAAAAAATTATTGGGGAACACTATTCCGGCCATTCCTATGAATGTCCAATATTCAAAAGTGTGTTTTTTTGACAATAGGCGACATTCTTCCAAATTTCGACTTTTGAAATTTTAAAAAGGACTTTGCTCCTTTTTCCGAAAATGGTAGAAAATTTGCGAAAAAAAATTATTCGGGAACACTATTCCGGCCATTCCTATGAATGTCAAATATTCAAAAGTGTGTTTTTTTGACAATAGGCGACATTCTTCCAAATTTCGATTTTTGAAATTTTAAAAAGGACTTTGCTCCTTTTTCCGAAAATGGTAGAAAATTTGCAAAAAAAAATTATTGGGCAACACTATTCCGGCCATTCCTATGAATGTCCAATATTCAAAAGTGTGTTTTTTTGACAATAGGCGACATTCTTCCAAATTTCGACTTTTGAAATTTTAAAAAGGAATTTGCTCCTTTTTCCGAAAATGGTAGAAAATTTGCGAAAAAAAATTATTGGGGAACACTATTCCGGCCATTCCTATGAATGTCCAATATTCAAAAGTGTGTTTTTTTGACAATAGGCGACATTCTTCCAAATTTCGACTTTTGAAATTTTAAAAAGGACTTTGCTCCTTTTTCCGAAAATGGTAGAAAATTTGCGAAAAAAAATTATTGGGGAACACTATTCCGGCCATTCCTATGAATGTCCAATATTCAAAAGTGTGTTTTTTTGACAATAGGCGACATTCTTCCAAATTTCGACTTTTGAAATTTTAAAAAGGACTTTGCTCCTTTTTCCGAAAATGGTAGAAAATTTGCAAAAAAAAATTATTGGGGAACACTATTCCTGCCATTCCTATGAATGTCCAATATTCAAAAGTGTGTTTTTTTGACAATAGGCGACATTCTTCCAAATTTCGACTTTTGAAATTTTAAAAAGGACTTTGCTCCTTTTTCCGAAAATGGTAGAAAATTTGCGAAAAAAAATTATTGGGGAACACTATTCCGGCCATTCCTATGAATGTCCAATATTCAAAAGTGTGTTTTTTTGACAATAGGCGACATTCTTCCAAATTTCGACTTTTGAAATTTTAAAAAGGACTTTGCTCCTTTTTCCGAAAATGGTAGAAAATTTGCGAAAAAAAATTATTGGGGAACACTATTCCGGCCATTCCTATGAATGTCCAATATTCAAAAGTGTGTTTTTTTGACAATAGGCGACATTCTTCCAAATTTCGAGTTTTGAAATTTTAAAAAGGACTTTGCTCCTTTTTCCGAAAATGGTAGAAAATTTGCGAAAAAAATTATTGGGGAACACTATTCCGGCCATTCCTATGAATGTCCAATATTCAAAAGTGTGTTTTTTTGACAATAGGCGACATTCTTCCAAATTTCGACTTTTGAAATTTTAAAAAGGACTTTGCTCCTTTTTCCGAAAATGGTAGAAAATTTGCAAAAAAAAATTATTGGGCAACACTATTCCGGCCATTCCTATGAATGTCCAATATTCAAAAGTGTGTTTTTTTGACAATAGGCGACATTCTTCCAAATTTCGACTTTTGAAATTTTAAAAAGGACTTTGCTCCTTTTTCCGAAAATGGTAGAAAATTTGCAAAAAAAAATTATTGGGCAACACTATTCCGGCCATTCCTATGAATGTCCAATATTCAAAAGTGTGTTTTTTTGACAATAGGCGACATTGTTCCAAATTTCGACTTTTGAAATTTTAAAAAGGACTTTGCTCCTTTTTCTGAAAATGGTAGAAAATTTGCGAAAAAAAATTATTGGGGAACACTATTCCGGCCATTCCTATGAATGTCCAATATTCAAAAGTGTGTTTTTTTGACAATAGGCGACATTCTTCCAAATTTCGACTTTTGAAATTTTAAAAAGGACTTTGCTCCTTTTTCCGAAAATGGTAGAAAATTTGCGAAAAAAAATTATTGGGGAACACTATTCCGGCCATTCCTATGAATGTCCAATATTCAAAAGTGTGTTTTTTTGACAATAGGCGACATTCTTCCAAATTTCGACTTTTGAAATTTTAAAAAGGACTTTGCTCCTTTTTCCGAAAATGGTAGAAAATTTGCGAAAAAAAATTATTGGGGAACACTATTCCGGCCATTCCTATGAATGTCCAATATTCAAAAGTGTGTTTTTTTGACAATAGGCGACATTCTTCCAAATTTCGACTTTTGAAATTTTAAAAAGGACTTTGCTCCTTTTTCTGAAAATGGTAGAAAATTTGCGAAACAAAATTATTGGGGAACACTATTCCGGCCATTCCTATGAATGTCCAATATTCAAAAGTGTGTTTTTTTGACAATAGGCGACATTCTTCCAAATTTCGACTTTTGAAATTTTAAAAAGGACTTTGCTCCTTTTTCTGAAAATGGTAGAAAATTTGCGAAAAAAAATTATTGGGGAACACTATTCCGGCCATTCCTATGAATGTCCAATATTCAAAAGTGTGTTTTTTTGACAATAGGCGACATTCTTCCAAATTTCGACTTTTGAAATTTTAAAAAGGACTTTGCTCCTTTTTCCGAAAATGGTAGAAAATTTGCAAAAAAAAATTATTGGGGAACACTATTCCGGCCATTCCTATGAATGTCCAATATTCAAAAGTGTGTTTTTTTGACAATAGGCGACATTCTTCCAAATTTCGACTTTTGAAATTTTAAAAAGGACTTTGCTCCTTTTTCCAAAAATGGTAGAAAATTTGCGAAAAAAAATTATTCGGGAACACTATTCCGGCCATTCCTATGCATGTCCAATATTCAAAAGTGTGTTTTTTTGACAATAGGCGACATTCTTCCAATTTTCGACTTTTGAAATTTTAAAAAGGACTTTTACCGCCACTCATAAATCGCTAATATGACATTAGTGTTACCGCCACTCATAAATCGCTAATATGACATTACTGTTACCGCCACTCATAAATCGCTAATATGACATTACTGTTATCGATATGTAGAGAGATGAGCATGGCAAAATGTTCAATTATTCCTTTTAATTTTCCACGCGGTATAATTATGAGGCCATATTTAATCGAGACCACATACATAGGTATATAAAACACCTACATAGATTTAAGATATTCATTCGTTCAGGTCATAAGGATTACGAAGCTTCGCTTGGAGTAGCCATACATAAAAGTTAGTATATCAGCAGTTTAGTATGTAAGTTTGTATAATGAATTTATTTATAATTTTAGGAATTTTAACATATTAAAGCGTAAGAATAAAGAATTAAAGTTTTCTAAAATTCTTACACTTGTGTTTAAAATCCACATTGGCTATCTTGAGCTTGGGCCGCTTTACCCGCAACATTAAAATTCTTTTATTTGCCTCATCGGATCGTTTGAAGGAATCATCTTGGGTGTTAAAACGTAAGTCCTAACAGAATGCAACCTTCCACTCCCTCACAGGGTCAACCACTAAGTCGTCAACGACCAACTCAGTTAAGTCCTGCACTGAACAACTGTAACATTTGCAACAAGTCCACAGACAACGAAAAATTTATAAAATGCAGCAAGTGCCATCTTAATTTTCATTTACCATGTGTCTATCTCAGCAGCAATCAAGACCAACCTACGTGGAGTTGCCAAAATTGTACGGTACAACATCAAATCACGATCGATTCTGCCTCTTCCATTCGTAGTGGCTCTTCGGCCACCACCCGCTCCCGCCGACAAGCTCTTGAGCTACAACGTCTAGAAGAAGAGACACAACTTGAAAGAGATTTCATTAAAAAGAAATACCAAATTCTCGAACAAGCAGTAGATGACTTCGAGGACGCACAATCAGTTAATAAACACTCAGCTGTCAGATCTGTACATGAGTGGTTAGATAATCAAATCCAACTCCCTACTTCGGCTATTGCAACCGCACACCAAAATATAGTTTCCGCAGCTCGTCAGTTTGAAACGCCACCTTACACATTTGTACCACAAGCCACAACAACGCAAGAAATGCCTAACACTACTAAACCATATTGCCAAAACGTAAGTAATGACTTGGTTTATACGACAAAAACAATAACTCCGCCCGTATGTACAACTACGTCATTCGTTAATAACATGTCTTCATATATTAATGACCCAACAACGAACCATCAGCAGCCGACAACTGCAAATTTATGTAATAATTCAGATAACGTAAATGCAGAAAATCACACATTAGAGATACCTGTACAATTTGGTTACATGGATTCAACGTTTTCCATGAACCCATCAAACCTCCAACCTGTTATATTACCTTCTCACAGGCTTTCGCAACAACAAATAATCGCGCGGCAGTCCGTACCAAAAGAGCTTCCAATTTTTACCGGCACTCCTGAAGAATGGCCCTTGTTTAGTGCCACATATGACTGGTCGACAGCAGTCTGTGGTTTTACAGACGCTGAAAATCTTGTCAGGCTTCAAAGTTCTCTAAAGGGGGAAGCACTTCGATCTGTTAAACATATTTTGATCCATCCATCGGGTGTACCATGTGCTCTATCTACACTAAAATTGCTTTTCGGACAACCGGAAAAAATATTAAACTCACTAAAAAATAGAATAAGATCACTACCACCACTGAACACAAATAAATTGAGCACAATTACCTCTTTCGCCGTGGAAGTAAAGGGCCTAGAAACAACAATTAAAGCCAGTGGTTTAATAAATGAACTGACCAATTCATCTTTATTACATGAATTAATAATGAAAATGCCATCACATTTTCAACTTAACTGGGGTGAACAAAAAATAAAACTAGCAAAAAATAACAAAAGAGTTAGTTTGACTGAATTCGCTAACTGGATATATGAAGTCGGTGTCTCAGCAAGCAGCATAAATATAGAAAGTGACAGCAGCGCATCAAAGTCAATAGAGCAGTATTCGCGTAAGCCAAAAAACGTTTATGTGCATGCTCATGAAGAACAAAACAAAAAGATCTGTTTAGTGTGTTCTGGCAACTGCAATAGTGTTGAGAAGTGTAAAAAATTCTTGGCTGCGAATAGAAGCGAGCGATGGAACTTAGTAAGAATGTACAATCTATGTAAACTGTGCCTGCGACGTCACTACGGTATTTGCAGTAGCAGCATCGTTTGCAGAGAAAATAATTGTCAAATAAAACATAATACATTGCTGCATAAATCCATGACTGAAGATAGAGAAACCAGAGAACTGAAAATAAAAGCAAAAGAGATAATTTACATGCAGCCCATAGGAATGAAATCAATGAAATCTTATTTAAAATTATACCCATAACAATATACGGAAACAATAATAAACGTTTTAATACTTTTGCATTTATAGACGAGGGTTCGTCTGTAAGTCTGGTAAATGAACAATTAATTAATAAACTAGATTTAAATGGTGAGTCACAACCTCTATGCTTGAAATGGACAGGTGAAATAGGTCGCAACGAAGAAGACTCAAAAATAGTCTCAATGAAAATTTCAGGTATGAATAAAACTGAATTTTCTATTTCTGTTCGTACGGTTAAACAACTATCGCTTCCGAGTCAGCGCTTTAATTATAAAAAGTTATGTAAAAAATTTCCGCACCTTAAAGGGCTACCCATCGCCGATTTTGAAAATGCTGTACCAGATGTACTTTTAGGATTAAATAACTTGAAATTATGTGTGCCAACTCGTGTTAAAGAAGGCAAGAAAAACGAACCCGTCGCTTTACATACTCGCCTCGGCTGGCTAATATGTGGCAACTCCAGTGTTGGAGAAAAGGCCCAAATTCAATATAATTTTTACTCTTGCGAGTGTAAAGGTGAAAACGACCAAATTCTTACTCACTTACTCAAACAGTTTTATACAACTGAGTTAGCAGGGATAAGTAACTATACTCCAGCTCTTGGAAAAGATGACCAAAGGGCATTAAGTTTGCTAGAAACATATACGAAACAAAGATGCGATGGCCATTACGAGACAGCTTTGCTGTGGCGATATGACAATATTACACTTCCACAAAGCTTTGATATGGCGAAGAGACGACTGATTTGTCTCGAAAAAACTCTAAGAAAAAATAAAGAGTTGTTTGAACATTTCGAAAAAACAATTTCTGAATATTTTGAAAGAAATTACATAGCCAAAGTAAACAATGAAGATGATAAACAAAATGTATGGTATTTACCAATGTTTCCGGTATTTAACAAAAACAAACCGAATAAAACAAGAATAGTTTGGGATGCGGCCGTGAAGGCAAATGGTATTTCACTTAACTCTATGCTGCTCAAAGGGCCAGATTTGCTGTCTTCTCTTGCAGCTATTCTTTTTCGTTTTCGGCAAAGGCAAATTGCAATCTGTGGTGACATCGAACAAATGTTCCATCAGATTTATATACGCGATGAAGACTGCCATGCGCAAAGATTTTTATGGCGCAGCTGCGACGACAAAAAAGAACCCGAAGTGTACGTAATGAAGGTTATGATATTCGGTGCCTCCTGCGCTCCGTGCATATCTCAGTATGTTAAAAACCTCAACGCATCAAAATTTGAAGCCAAGTATCCCTTAGCCGCTGCTGCCATCAAAGACAACCACTACGTAGATGATTTTCTTGCTTCTTCGGATACTCCTGCAGAAGCCGCCGAACTGGCTAAAACTGTGCGATTCATTCATAGTGAGGGAGGATTCAAAATTAGAAACTGGTGTTCGAATAATGATAGCGTTTTGAAAGAATTCAACTCTTCTAACCCTTTGACCAATATTTGCCTAAACGTTAGTGTAGGCGAAGTAACAGAAAAGGTACTTGGCATATTTTGGAACCCTGGGGAGACAATATAACCTTTAAACTGTCGCAGTCTGTCTTAAACAGCGAACTTCTTCTCGGAAACAAAATTCCCACCAAACGTGAAATTTTAAGAACTCTAATGAGCATTTATGACCCTTTAGGGCTTGTAGGAAATTTCCTTATGTATTTGAAAATAGTTCTCCAAGAAGTTTGGAGAAGCAATATCGACTGGGACGAACATATTCTAGTAAATCAACAATTAAGGTGGGAAAACTGGCTAGCGCTTTTACCAGATTTAAAAAATGTAAATATACCTCGTTGTTATCTTAAGACATTGAAAAACTATAATAACCTAGATGTTCAATTGCATGTATTTGTGGATGCAAGCGAAAACGGTTATGCTGCCGTAGCGTATTTTAGGATGTGCTGTGGGGACGAAATCGCTATTTCACTTATTGGATCAAAAACTAGGGTGGCGCCACTAAAGGTTTTATCGATACCACGTTTAGAGCTGATGGCAGCTGTTATTGGTGCTCGGTTTGCTAAATATATTGAAAAACATCATACCGTTAAGATAAATCGAAAAACACTCTGGTCAGATTCACGATACGCTCCGACCACCGAAAATATCACCAGTTCGTTGCAGTTCGTGTAAGTGAAATTCTCGATATTTCAGAGGTGGACGAGTGGTCCTGGATATCAGGAAAAACGAATGTAGCTGACGAAGCAACACGATGCGCAAATAAACCTAATCTATCGAATACAGGGCGCTGGTTAAGCGGCCCTGATTTTTTAAAGTTGCCAGAGAAAGAATGGCGGGAACCCAATACACAACTTTTGGAAACAAAGCTCGAGTTGAAAGAGTGCCATTTAACGGCACGAAGTATAGAACAACTTATAAACTTACAAAGATTTTCTCGGTGGTGCAGAGCATTAAGGGCAACTGCATACGTAATTCGTTTTTGCTACTGCCGTAGAAACAGAGATATCACGCCTTCCTGTGGAAAGGAACTAACTCAAATTGAGTTGCTCAAAGCAGAACTGACTCTTATCAAAGATACGCAGAAAGTATATTTCCAAAATGAAATAAATTGTCTATCACAAAAGAATAAATTAACAAAAACAAATTTTTTGTATAAATTGTCCCCGTATTTGGATCATAAAGGTGTCTTGAGAGTAGGTGGCCGAATTGATTATGCTGATGTTCCGGAGGAACTGAAGCATCCAGCCGTTTTGCCTAAACATTGCCGCCTAACAACCCTCTTAATATTACATTACCATAATCTGTACCGTCATAGTAGCCTTGAGACAGTGGTGAATGAATTGCGGCAAAAATACTATATTCCTAAATTGAGAACCGTTTGTAAATCAACCATTAAGCAGTGTCAAATGTGTAAAATTAAAACTGCGATGCCGGAGATTCCGCAGATGGCAAAATTACCTCGGGCTCGACTGGGTTCGTATCTCTCACCATTCACATTCACGGGTCTTGACTTTTTTGGTCCTATGCTTGTCACTGTTAACCGACATAAAGAAAAGAAATACGGTGCGCTATTTACATGTTTAACGGTACGTGCGGTTCATATTGAAATCGTCTATTCGCTTAATACAAGTTCGTGTATCATGGCAATACGTAAGTTTATTTCGCGAAGAGGCAGCCCAAGAGAATTTTTCAGCGACAATGGTACTAATTTTATCGGTGCTGATCGAGAGTTGCGTGAAGCCTTAAGAGAGGTGGACAAGAACGAGCTAATACGAAGTTTTACAACGTCCTACACCAAATGGAACTTTAACCCACCTTCTGCTCCTCATATGGGAGGAGCATGGGAACGATTAGTTCGATCCGTAAAAACTGTACTCTACAATATTAAAACAGAACGGTTTCCAAGCGATGAAATGCTGCAAAGCATGATGGCTGAAGTCGAAAGTATTATAAATTCCCGTCCTCTTACATATGTCCCAATAGAAAGCGAAAATCAAGAAGCGATCACACCAAATCATATTTTGCTTGGCAACTCCAGTGGCTTAAAACCCCTTGCATCGTACGACGACGAAGGTCTTGTACTTAAAGAAAGTTGGTTGCGTTCACAACAATATGCACAAATCTTTTGGAAGAGATGGGTGACAGAGTACCTGCCTACTTTGACGTGTAGGACAAAGTGGTTTCAAAAGGCCAAACCCATATCTGTGGGAGATTTAGTGATAGTGGTTGATCCAAATAACCCGAGAAACGTGTGGCCAAAAGGAAAGGTCATCGAAGTTGCCAAATCCGAAGATGGACAAGTACGAAAGGCAAAAGTTTTGACAGTTTGTGGCGTTTTAGAAAGACCTGCTGCAAAATTAGCAGTTTTAGACGTGGCTGAAAGAAAGTAGAGTAAGTCTTCGAAATCTCGCCATACTGTGGGGGAGTGTTACCGCCACTCATAAATCGCTAATATGACATTAGTGTTACCGCCACTCATAAATCGCTAATATGACATTACTGTTACCGCCACTCATAAATCGCTAATATGACATTACTGTTATCGATATGTAGAGAGATGAGCATGGCAAAATGATCAATTATTCCTTTTAATTTTCCACGCGGTATAATTATGAGGCCATATTTAATCGAGACCACATACATAGGTATATAAAACACCTACATAGATTTAAGATATTCATTCGTTCAGGTCATAAGGATTACGAAGCTCCGCTTGGAGTAGCCATACATAAAAGTTAGTATATCAGCAGTTTAGTATGTAAGTTTGTATAATGAATTTATTTATAATTTTAGGAATTTTAACATATTAAAGCGTAAGAATAAAGAATTAAAGTTTTCTAAAATTCTTACACTTGTGTTTAAAATCCACATTGGCTATCTTGAGCTTGGGCCGCTTTACCCGCAACAAGGACTTTGCCCCTTTTTCCGAAAATGGTACAAAATTTGCGAAAAAAAATTATTGGGGAACACTATTCCGGCCATTCCTATGAATGTCCAATATTCAAAAGTGTGTTTTTTTGACAATAGGCGACATTCTTCCAAATTTCGACTTTTGAAATTTTAAAAAGGACTTTGCTCCTTTTTCCGAAAATGGTACAAAATTTGCGAAAAAAAATTATTGGGGAACACTATTCCGGCCATTCCTATGAATGTCCAATATTCAAAAGTGTTTTTTTTTTTTGACAATAGGCGACATTCTTCCAAATTTCGACTTTTGAAACTTTAAAAAGGACTTTGCTCCTTTTTCCGAAAATGGTACAAAATTTGCGAAAAAAAATTATTGGGGAACACTATTCCGGCCATTCCTATGAATGTCCAATATTCAAAAGTGTGTTTTTTTGACAATAGGCGACATTCTTCCAAATTTCGGCTTTTGAAACTTTAAAAAGGACTTTGCTCCTTTTTCCGAAAATGGTACAAAATTTGCGAAAAAAAAATTATTGGGGAACACTATTCCGGCCATTCCTATCAATGTCCAATATTCAAAAGTGTGTTTTTTTTGACAATAGGCGACATTCTTCCAAATTTCGACTTTTGAAATTTTAAAAAGGACTTTGCTCCTTTTTCCGAAAATGGTAGAAAATTTGCGAAAAAAATTATTGGGGAACACTATTCCGGCCATTCCTATGAATGTCCAATATTCAAAAGTGTGTTTTTTTGACAATAGGCGACATTCTTCCAAATTTCGACTTTTGAAATTTTAAAAAGGACTTTGCTCCTTTTTCCGAAAATGGTAGAAAATTTGCAAAAAAAAATTATTGGGGAACACTACTCCGGCCATTCCTATGAATGTCCAATATTCAAAAGTGTGTTTTTTTGACAATAGGCGACATTCTTCCAAATTTCGACTTTTGAAATTTTAAAAAGGACTTTGCTCCTTTTTCCGAAAATGGTAGAAAATTTGCGAAAAAAAATTATTGGGGAACACTATTCCGGCCATTCCTATGAATGTCCAATATTCAAAAGTGTGTTTTTTTGACAATATGCGACATTCTTCCAAATTTCGACTTTTGAAATTTTAAAAAGGACTTTGCTCCTTTTTCTGAAAATGGTAGAAAATTTGCAAAAAAAAATTATTGGGCAACACTATTCCGGCCATTCCTATGAATGTCCAATATTCAAAAGTGTGTTTTTTTGACAATAGGCGACATTCTTCCAAATTTCGACTTTTGAAATTTTAAAAAGGACTTTGCTCCTTTTTCTGAAAATGGTAGAAAATTTGCGAAAAAAAATTATTGGGGAACACTATTCCGGCCATTCCTATGAATGTCCAATATTCAAAAGTGTGTTTTTTTTGACAATAGGCGACATTCTTCCAAATTTCGACTTTTGAAATTTTAAAAAGGACTTTGCTCCTTTTTCCGAAAATGGTACAAAATTTGCGAAAAAAAATTATTGGGGAACACTATTCCGGCCATTCCTATGAATGTTCAATATTCAAAAGTGTGTTTTTTTGACAATAGGCGACATTCTTCCAAATTTCGACTTTTGAAATTTTAAAAAGGACTTTGCTCCTTTTTCTGAAAATGGTAGAAAATTTGCGAAAAAAAATTATTGGGGAACACTATTCCGGCCATTCCTATGAATGTCCAATATTCAAAAGTGTGTTTTTTGACAATAGGCGACATTCTTCCAAATTTCGACTTTTGAAATTTTAAAAAGGACTTTGCTTCTTTTTCCGAAAATGGTAGAAAATTTGCGAAAAAAATTATTGGGGAACACTATTCCGGCCATTCCTATGAATGTCCAATATTCAAAAGTGTGTTTTTTTGACAATAGGCGACATTCTTCCAAATTTCGACTTTTGAAATTTTAAAAAGGACTTTGCTTCTTTTTCCGAAAATGGTAGAAAATTTGCGAAAAAAAATTATTGGGGAACACTATTCCGGCCATTCCTATGAATGTCCAATATTCAAAAGTGTGTTTTTTTGATAATAGACGACATTCTTCCAAATTTCGACTTTTGAAATTTTAAAAAGGACTTTGCTCCTTTTTCCGAAAATGGTAGAAAATTAGCAAAAAAAAATTATTGGGGAACACTATTCCGGCCATTCCTATGAATGTCCAATATTCAAAAGTGTGTTTTTTTGACAATAGGCGACATTCTTCCAAATTTCGACTTTTGAAATTTTAAAAAGGACTTTGCTTCTTTTTCCGAAAATGGTAGAAAATTTGCGAAAAAAAATTATTGGGGAACACTATTCCGGCCATTCCTATGAATGTCCAATATTCAAAAGTGTGTTTTTTTGACAATAGGCGACATTCTTCCAAGTTTCGACTTTTGAAATTTTAAAAAGGACTTTGCTCCTTCTTCCGAAAATGGTAGAAAATTTGCGAAAAAAAATTATTGGGCAACACTATTCCGGCCATTCCTATGAATGTCCAATATTCAAAAGTGTGTTTTTTTGACAATAGACGACATTCTTCCAAATTTCGACTTTTGAAATTTTAAAAAGGACTTTGCTCCTTTTTTTGAAAGCTGTAGGAGATAAGCGAAAAAGCTCTATTGGGGAACACTATTCCGGCCATTCCTATGAATGTCCAATATTCAAAAGTGTGTTTTTTTGACAATAGGCGACATTCTTCCAAATTTCGACTTTTGAAATTTTAAAAAGGACTTTGCTCCTTTTTCCGAAAATGGTAGAAAATTTGCGAAAAAAAATTATTGGGGAACACTATTCCGGCCATTCCTATGAATGTCCAATATTCAAAAGTGTGTTTTTTTGACAATAGGCGACATTCTTCCAAATTTCGACTTTTGAAATTTTAAAAAGGACTTTGCTCCTTTTTCCGAAAATGGTAGAAAATTTGCGAAAAAAAATTATTGGGGAACACTATTCCGGCCATTCCTATGAATGTCCAATATTCAAAAGTGTGTTTTTTTGACAATAGGCGACATTCTTCCAAATTTCGACTTTTGAAATTTTAAAAAGGACTTTGCTCCTTTTTCCGAAAATGGTAGAAAATTTGCGAAAAAAAATTATTGGGCAACACTATTCCGGCCATTCCTATGAATGTCCAATATTCAAAAGTGTGTTTTTTTGACAATAGGCGACATTCTTCCAAGTTTCGACTTTTGAAATTTTAAAAAGGACTTTGCTCCTTCTTCCGAAAATGGTAGAAAATTTGCGAAAAAAAATTATTGGGCAACACTATTCCGGCCATTCCTATGAATGTCCAATATTCAAAAGTGTGTTTTTTTGACAATAGGCGACATTCTTACAAATTTCGACTTTTGAAATTTTAAAAAGGACTTTGCTCCTTTTTTTGAAAGCTGTAGGAGATAAGCGAAAAAGCTCTATTGGGGAACACTATTCCGGCCATTCCTATGAATGTCCAATATTCAAAAGTGTGTTTTTTTGACAATAGGCGACATTCTTCCAAATTTCGACTTTTGAAATTTTAAAAAGGACTTTGCTCCTTTTTCCGAAAATGGTAGAAAATTTGCAAAAAAAAATTATTGGGGAACACTATTCCGGCCATTCCTATGAATGTCCAATATTCAAAAGTGTGTTTTTTTGACAATAGGCGACATTCTTCCAAATTTCGACTTTTGAAATTTTAAAAAGGACTTTGCTCCTTTTTCCGAAAATGGTAGAAAATTTGCGAAAAAAAATTATTGGGGAACACTATTCCGGCCATTCCTATGAATGTCCAATATTCAAAAGTGTGTTTTTTTGACAATAGGCGACATTCTTCCAAATTTCGACTTTTGAAATTTTAAAAAGGACTTTGCTCCTTTTTCCGAAAATGGTAGAAAATTTGCGAAAAAAAATTATTGGGGAACACTATTCCGGCCATTCCTATGAATGTCCAATATTCAAAAGTGTGTTTTTTTGACAATAGGCGACATTCTTCCAAATTTCGACTTTTGAAATTTTAAAAAGGACTTTGCTCCTTTTTCCGAAAATGGTAGAAAATTTGCGAAAAAAAATTATTGGGCAACACTATTCCGGCCATTCCTATGAATATCCAATATTCAAAAGTGTGTTTTTTTGACAATAGGCGACATTCTTTCAAATTTCGACTTTTGAAATTTTAAAAAGGACTTTGCTCCTTTTTCCGAAAATGGTAGAAAATTTGCAAAAAAAAATTATTGGGCAACACTATTCCGGCCATTCCTATGAATGTCCAAAATTCAAAATCCTATCTATCCTTTTTAAAATTTCAAAAGTCGAAATTTGGAAGAATGTCGCCTATTGTCAAAAAAACACACTTTTGAATATTGGACATTCATAGGAATGGCCGGAATAGTGTTCCCCAATAATTTTTTTTTCGCAAATTTTCTACCATTTTCGGAAAAAGGAGCAAAGTCCTTTTTAAAATTTCAAAAGTCGAAATTTGGAAGAATGTCGCCTATTGTCAAAAAAACACACTTTTGAATATTGGACATTCATAGGAATGGCCGGAATAGTGTTCCCCAAAAATTTTTTTTCGCAAATTTTCTACCATTTTCGGAAAAAGGAGCAAAGTCCTTTTTAAAATTTCAAAAGTCGAAATTTGGAAGAATGTCGCCTATTGTCAAAAAAACACACTTTTGAATATTGGACATTCATAGGAATGGCCGGAATAGTGTTCCCGAATAATTTTTTTTCGCAAATTTTCTACCATTTTCAGAAAAAGGAGCAAAGTCCTTTTTAAAATTTCAAAAGTCGAAATTTGGAAGAATGTCGCCTATTGTCAAAAAAACACACTTTTGAATATTGGACATTCATAGTAATGGCCGGAATAGTGTTGCCCAATAATTTTTTTTTGCAAATTTTCTACCATTTTCGGAAAAAGGAGCAAAGTCCTTTTTAAAATTTCAAAAGTCGAAATTTGGAAGAATGTCGCCTATTGTCAAAAAAACACACTTTTGAATATTGGACATTCATAGGAATGGCCGGAATAGTGTTCCCCAATAATTTTTTTTCGCAAATTTTCTACCATTTTCAGAAAAAGGAGCAAAGTCCTTTTTAAAATTTCAAAAGTCGAAATTTGGAAGAATGTCGCCTATTGTCAAAAAAACACACTTTTGAATATTGGACATTCATAGGAATGGCCGGAATAGTGTTCCCCAATAATTTTTTTTCGCAAATTTTCTACCATTTTCGGAAAAAGGAGCAAAGTCCTTTTTAAAATTTCAAAAGTCGAAATTTGGAAGAATGTCGCCTATTGTCAAAAAAACACACTTTTGAATATTGGACATTCATAGGAATGGCCGGAATAGTGTTCCCCAATAATTTTTTTTCGCAAATTTTCTACCATTTTCGGAAAAAGGAGCAAAGTCCTTTTTAAAATTTCAAAAGTCGAAATTTGGAAGAATGTCGCCTATTGTCAAAAAAACACACTTTTGAATATTGGACATTCATAGGAATGGCCGGAATAATGTTCCCCAATAATTTTTTTTCGCAAATTTTCTACCATTTTCGGAAAAAGGAGCAAAGTCCTTTTTAAAATTTCAAAAGTCGAAATTTGGAAGAATGTCGCATATTGTCAAAAAAACACACTTTTGAATATTGGACATTCATAGGAATGGCCGGAATAGTGTTCCCCAATAGAGCTTTTTCGCTTATCTCCTACAGCTTTCAAAAAAAGGAGCAAAGTCCTTTTTAAAATTTCAAAAGTCGAAATTTGGAAGAATGTCGCCTATTGTCAAAAAAACACACTTTTGAATATTGGACATTCATAGGAATGGCCGGAATAGTGTTGCCCAATAATTTTTTTTTGCAAATTTTCTACCATTTTCGGAAAAAGGAGCAAAGTCCTTTTTAAAATTTCAAAAGTCGAAATTTGGAAGAATGTCGCCTATTGTCAAAAAAACACACTTTTGAATATTGGACATTCATAGGAATGGCCGGAATAGTGTTCCCCAATAATTTTTTTTCGCAAATTTTCTACCATTTTCGGAAAAAGAAGCAAAGTCCTTTTTAAAATTTCAAAAGTCGAAATTTGGAAGAATGTCGCCTATTGTCAAAAAAACACACTTTTGAATATTGGACATTCATAGGAATGGCCGGAATAGTGTTCCCCAATAATTTTTTTTTGCTAATTTTCTACCATTTTCAGAAAAAGGAGCAAAGTCCTTTTTAAAATTATAAAAGTCGAAATTTGGAAGAATGTCGCCTATTGTCAAAAAAACACACTTTTGAATATTGGACATTCATAGGAATGGCCGGAATAGTGTTCCCCAATAATTTTTTTTCGCAAATTTTCTACCATTTTCAGAAAAAGGAGCAAAGTCCTTTTTAAAATTTCAAAAGTCGAAATTTGGAAGAATGTCGCCTATTGTCAAAAAAACACACTTTTGAATATTGAACATTCATAGGAATGGCCGGAATAGTGTTCCCCAATAATTTTTTTTCCCAAATTTTCTACCATTTTCGGAAAAAGGAGCAAAGTCCTTTTTAAAATTTCAAAAGTCGAAATTTGGAAGAATGTCGTCTATTATCAAAAAAACACACTTTTGAATATTGGACATTCATAGGAATGGCCGGAATAGTGTTCCCCAATAATTTTTTTTCGCAAATTTTCTACCATTTTCGGAAAAAGGAGCAAAGTCCTTTTTAAAATTTCAAAAGTCGAAATTTGGAAGAATGTCGTCTATTATCAAAAAAACACACTTTTGAATATTGGACATTCATAGGAATGGCCGGAATAGTGTTCCCCAATAATTTTTTTTCGCAAATTTTCTACCATTTTCGGAAAAAGGAGCAAAGTCCTTTTTAAAATTTCAAAAGTCGAAATTTGGAAGAATGTCGCCTATTGTAAAAAAAACACACTTTTGAATATTGGACATTCATAGGAATGGCCGGAATAGTGTTCCCCAATCATTTTTTTTCGCAAATTTTCTACCATTTTCGGAAAAAGGAGCAAAGTCCTTTTTAAAATTTCAAAAGTCGAAATTTGGAAGAATGTCCTTTTTAAAAGTCCTGAAAATGGTAGAAAATTTGCGAAAAAAAATTATTGGGGAACACTATTCCGGCCATTCCTATGAATGTCCAATATTCAAAAGTGTGTTTTTTTGACAATAGGCGACATTCTTCCAAATTTCGACTTTTGAAATTTTAAAAAGGACTTTGCTCCTTTTTCCGAAAATGGTAGAAAATTTGCGAAAAAAAATTTTTGGGGAACACTATTCCGGCCATTCCTATGAATGTCCAATATTCAAAAGTGTGTTTTTTTGACAATAGGCGACATTCTTCCAAATTTCGACTTTTGAAATTTTAAAAAGGACTTTGCTCCTTTTTCCGAAAATGGTAGAAAATTTGCGAAAAAAAATTATTCGGGAACACTATTCCGGCCATTCCTATGAATGTCCAATATTCAAAAGTGTGTTTTTTTGACAATAGGCGACATTCTTCCAAATTTCGACTTTTGAAATTTTAAAAAGGACTTTGCTCTGTTTTCCGAAAATGGTAGAAAATTTGCGAAAAAAAAATATTGGGGAACACTATTCCGGCCATTCCTATGAATGTCCAATATTCAAAAGTGTGTTTTTTTGACAATAGGCGAAATTCTTCCAAATTTCGACTTTTGAAATTTTAAAAAGGACTTTGCTCCTTTTTCCGAAAATGGTAGAAAATTTGCAAAAAAAAATTATTGGGCAACACTATTCCGGCCATTCCTATGAATGTCCAATATTCAAAAGTGTGTTTTTTTGACAATAGGCGACATTCTTCCAAATTTCGACTTTTGAAATTTTAAAAAGGACTTTGCTCCTTTTTCTGAAAATGGTAGAAAATTTGCGAAAAAAAATTATTGGGGAACACTATTCCGGCCATTCCTATGAATGTCCAATATTCAAAAGTGTGTTTTTTTGACATTCTTCCAAATTTCGACTTTTGAAATTTTAAAAAGGACTTTGCTCCTTTTTCCGAAAATGGTAGAAAATTTGCAAAAAAAAATTATTGGGCAACACTATTCCGGCCATTCCTATGAATGTCCAATATTCAAAAGTGTGTTTTTTTGACAATAGGCGACATTCTTCCAAATTTCGACTTTTGAAATTTTAAAAAGGACTTTGCTCCTTTTTCCGAAAATGGCAGAAAATTTGCAAAAAAAAATTATTGGGGAACACTATTCCGGCCATTTCTATGAATGTCCAATATTCAAAAGTGTGTTTTTTTGACAATAGGCGACATTCTTCCAAATTTCGACTTTTGAAATTTTAAAAAGGACTTTGCTCCTTTTTCCGAAAATGGTAGAAAATTTGCAAAAAAAAATTATTGGGCAACACTATTCCGGCCATTCCTATGAATGTCCAATATTCAAAAGTGTGTTTTTTTGACAATAGGCGACATTCTTCCAAATTTCGACTTTTGAAATTTTAAAAAGGACTTTGCTCCTTTTTCCGAAAATGGTAGAAAATTTGCAAAAAAAAATTATTGGGCAACACTATTCCGGCCATTCCTATGAATGTCCAATATTCAAAAGTGTGTTTTTTTGACAATAGGCGACATTCTTCCAAATTTCGACTTTTGAAATTTTAAAAAGGACTTTGCTCCTTTTTCCGAAAATGGTAGAAAATTTGCAAAAAAAAATTATTGGGCAACACTATTCCGGCCATTCCTATGAATGTCCAATATTCAAAAGTGTGTTTTTTTGACATTCTTCCAAATTTCGACTTTTGAAATTTTAAAAAGGACTTTGCTCCTTTTTCCGAAAATGGTAGAAAATTTGCGAAAAAAAATTATTCGGGAACACTATTCCGGCCATTCCTATGAATGTCCAATATTCAAAAGTGTGTTTTTTTGACAATAGGCGACATTCTTCCAAATTTCGACTTTTGAAATTTTAAAAAGGACTTTGCTCCTTTTTCCGAAAATGGTAGAAAATTTGCGAAAAAAAATTATTGGGGAACACTATTCCGGCCATTCCTATGAATGTCCAATATTCAAAAGTGTGTTTTTTTGACAATAGGCGACATTCTTCCAAATTTCGACTTTTGAAATTTTAAAAAGGACTTTGCTCCTTTTTCCGAAAATGGTAGAAAATTTGCAAAAAAAAATTATTGGGCAACACTATTCCGGCCATTCCTATGAATGTCCAATATTCAAAAGTGTGTTTTTTTGACAATAGGCGACATTCTTCCAAATTTCGACTTTTGAAATTTTAAAAAGGACTTTGCTCCTTTTTCCGAAAATGGTAGAAAATTTGCGAAAAAAAATTATTGGGGAACACTATTCCGGCCATTCCTATGAATGTCCAATATTCAAAAGTGTGTTTTTTTGACAATAGGCGACATTCTTCCAAATTTCGACTTTTGAAATTTTAAAAAGGACTTAGCTCCTTTTTCCGAAAATGGTAGAAAATTTGCGAAAAAAAATTATTGGGGAACACTATTCCGGCCATTCCTATGAATGTCCAATATTCAAAAGTGTGTTTTTTTGACAATAGGCGACATTCTTCCAAATTTCGACTTTTGAAATTTTAAAAAGGACTTTGCTCCTTTTTCCGAAGATGGTAGAAAATTTGCGAAAAAAAATTATTCGGGAACACTATTCCGGCCATTCCTATGAATGTCCAATATTCAAAAGTGTGTTTTTTTGACAATAGCCGACATTCTTCCAAATTTCGACTTTTGAAATTTTAAAAAGGACTTTGCTCCTTTTTCCGAAAATGGTAGAAAATTTGCGAAAAAAAATTATTGGGGAACACTATTCCGGCCATTCCTATGAATGTCCAATATTCAAAAGTGTGTTTTTTTGACAATAGGCGAAATTCTTCCAAATTTCGACTTTTGAAATTTTAAAAAGGACTTTGCTCCTTTTTCCGAAAATGGTAGAAAATTTGCAAAAAAAAATTATTGGGCAACACTATTCCGGCCATTCCTATGAATGTCCAATATTCAAAAGTGTGTTTTTTTGACAATAGGCGACATTATTCCAAATTTCGACTTTTGAAATTTTAAAAAGGACTTTGCTCCTTTTTCCGAAAATGGTAGAAAATTTGCAAAAAAAAATTATTGGGCAACACTATTCCGGCCATTCCTATGAATGTCCAATATTCAAAAGTGTGTTTTTTTGACAATAGGCGACATTATTCCAAATTTCGACTTTTGAAATTTTAAAAAGGACTTTGCTCCTTTTTCCGAAAATGGCAGAAAATTTGCAAAAAAAAATTATTGGGGAACACTATTCCGGCCATTTCTATGAATGTCCAATATTCAAAAGTGTGTTTTTTTGACAATAGGCGACATTCTTCCAAATTTCGACTTTTGAAATTTTAAAAAGGACTTTGCTCCTTTTTCCGAAAATGGTAGAAAATTTGCAAAAAAAAGTTATTGGGGAACACTATTCCGGCCATTCCTATGAATGTCCAATATTCAAAAGTGTGTTTTTTTGACAATAGGCGACATTCTTCCAAATTTCGACTTTTGAAATTTTAAAAAGGACTTTGCTCCTTTTTCCGAAAATGGTAGAAAATTTGCAAAAAAAAATTATTGGGCAACACTATTCCGGCCATTCCTATGAATGTCCAATATTCAAAAGTGTGTTTTTTTGACAATAGGCGACATTCTTCCAAATTTCGACTTTTGAAATTTTAAAAAGGACTTTGCTCCTTTTTCCGAAAATGGTAGAAAATTTGCGAAAAAAAATTATTGGGGAACACTATTCCGGCCATTCCTATGAATGTCCAATATTCAAAAGTGTGTTTTTTTGACAATAGGCGACATTCTTCCAAATTTCGACTTTTGAAATTTTAAAAAGGACTTTGCTCCTTTTTCCGAAAATGGTAGAAAATTTGCGAAAAAAAATTATTGGGCAACACTATTCCAGCCATTCCTATGAATGTCCAATATTCAAAAGTGTGTTTTTTTGACAATAGGCGACATTCTTCCAAATTTCGACTTTTGAAATTTTAAAAAGGACTTTGCTCCTTTTTCCGAAGATGGTAGAAAATTTGCGAAAAAAAATTATTGGGGAACACTATTCCGGCCATTCCTATGAATGTCCAATATTCAAAAGTGTGTTTTTTTGACAATATGCGACATTCTTCCAAATTTCGACTTTTGAAATTTTAAAAAGGACTTTGCTCCTTTTTCCGAAAATGGTAGAAAATTTGCGAAAAAAAATTATTGGGGAACACTATTCCGGCCATTCCTATGAATGTCCAATATTCAAAAGTGTGTTTTTTTGACAATAGGCGACATTCTTCCAAATTTCGACTTTTGAAATTTTAAAAAGGACTTTGCTCCTTTTTCCGAAAATGGTAGAAAATTTGCGAAAAAAAATTATTCGGGAACACTATTCCGGCCATTCCTATGAATGCCCAATATTCAAAAGTGTGTTTTTTTGACAATAGGCGACATTCTTCCAAATTTCGACTTTTGAAATTTTAAAAAGGACTTTGCTCCTTTTTCCGAAAATGGTAGAAAATTTGCGAAAAAAAATTATTCGGGAACACTATTCCGGCCATTCCTATGAATGTCCAATATTCAAAAGTGTGTTTTTTTGACAATAGGCGACATTCTTCCAAATTTCGACTTTTGAAATTTTAAAAAGGACTTTGCTCCTTTTTCCGAAAATGGTAGAAAATTTGCGAAAAAAAATTATTGGGGAACACTATTCCGGCCATTCCTATGAATGTCCAATATTCAAAAGTGTGTTTTTTTGACAATAGACGACATTCTTCCAAATTTCGACTTTTGAAATTTTAAAAAGGACTTTGCTCCTTTTTCCGAAAATGGTAGAAAATTTGCGAAAAAAAATTATTCGGGAACACTATTCCGGCCATTCCTATGAATGTCCAATATTCAAAAGTGTGTTTTTTTGACAATAGGCGACATTCTTCCAAATTTCGATTTTTGAAATTTTAAAAAGGACTTTGCTCCTTTTTCCGAAAATGGTAGAAAATTTGCGAAAAAAAATTATTGGGGAACACTATTCCGGCCATTCCTATGAATGTCCAATATTCAAAAGTGTGTTTTTTTGACAATAGGCGACATTCTTCCAAATTTCGACTTTTGAAATTTTAAAAAGGACTTTGCTCCTTTTTCCGAAAATGGTAGAAAATTTGCGAAAAAAAATTATTGGGGAACACTATTCCGGCCATTCCTATGAATGTCCAATATTCAAAAGTGTGTTTTTTTGACAATAGGCGACATTCTTCCAAATTTCGACTTTTGAAATTTTAAAAAGGACTTTGCTCCTTTTTCCGAAAATGGTAGAAAATTTGCAAAAAAAAATTATTGGGGAACACTATTCCGGCCATTCCTATGAATGTCCAATATTCAAAAGTGTGTTTTTTTGACAATAGGCGACATTCTTCCAAATTTCGACTTTTGAAATTTTAAAAAGGACTTTGCTCCTTTTTCCGAAAATGGTAGAAAATTTGCGAAAAAAAATTATTGGGGAACACTATTCCGGCCATTCCTATGAATGTCCAATATTCAAAAGTGTGTTTTTTTGGCAATAGGCGACATTCTTCCAAATTTCGACTTTTGAAATTTTAAAAAGGACTTTGCTCCTTTTTCCGAAAATGGTAGAAAATTTGCGAAAAAAAATTATTGGGCAACACTATTCCGGCCATTCCTATGAATGTCCAATATTCAAAAGTGTGTTTTTTTGACAATAGGCGACATTCTTCCAAATTTCGAGTTTTGAAATTTTAAAAAGGACTTTGCTCCTTTTTCCGAAAATGGTAGAAAATTTGCGAAACAAATTATTGGGGAACACTATTCCGGCCATTCCTATGAATGTCCAATATTCAAAAGTGTGTTTTTTTGACAATAGGCGACATTCTTCCAAATTTCGACTTTTGAAATTTTAAAAAGGACTTTGCTCCTTTTTCCGAAAATGGTAGAAAATTTGCAAAAAAAAATTATTGGGGAACACTATTCCGGCCATTCCTATGAATGTCCAATATTCAAAAGTGTGTTTTTTTGACAATAGGCGACATTCTTCCAAATTTCGACTTTTGAAATTTTAAAAAGGACTTTGCTCCTTTTTCCGAAAATGGTAGAAAATTTGCGAAAAAAAATTATTGGGGAACACTATTCCGGCCATTCCTATGAATGTCCAATATTCAAAAGTGTGTTTTTTTGACAATAGGCGACATTCTTCCAAATTTCGACTTTTGAAATTTTAAAAAGGACTTTGCTCCTTTTTCTGAAAATGGTAGAAAATTTGCGAAAAAAAATTATTGGAGAACACTATTCCGGCCATTCCTATGAATGTCCAATATTCAAAAGTGTGTTTTTTTGACAATAGGCGACATTCTTCCAAATTTCGACTTTTGAAATTTTAAAAAGGACTTTGCTCCTTTTTCCGAAAATGGTAGAAAATTTGCGAAAAAAAATTATTCGGGAACACTATTCCGGCCATTCCTATGAATGTCCAATATTCAAAAGTGTGTTTTTTTGACAATAGGCGACATTCTTCCAAATTTCGACTTTTGAAATTTTAAAAAGGACTTTGCTCCTTTTTCCGAAAATGGTAGAAAATTTGCGAAAAAAAATTATTCGGGAACACTATTCCGGCCATTCCTATGAATGTCCAATATTCAAAAGTGTGTTTTTTTGACAATAGGCGACATTCTTCCAAATTTCGACTTTTGAAATTTTAAAAAGGACTTTGCTCCTTTTTCCGAAAATGGTAGAAAATTTGCGAAAAAAAATTATTGGAGAACACTATTCCGGCCATTCCTATGAATGTCCAATATTCAAAAGTGTGTTTTTTTGACAATAGGCGACATTCTTCCAAATTTCGACTTTTGAAATTTTAAAAAGGACTTTGCTCCTTTTTCCGAAAATGGTAGAAAATTTGCGAAAAAAAATTATTCGGGAACACTATTCCGGCCATTCCTATGAATGTCCAATATTCAAAAGTGTGTTTTTTTTGACAATAGGCGACATTCTTCCAAATTTCGACTTTTGAAATTTTAAAAAGGACTTTGCTCCTTTTTCCGAAAATGGTAGAAAATTTGCGAAAAAAAATTATTGGGGAACACTATTCCGGCCATTCCTATGAATGTCCAATATTCAAAAGTGTGTTTTTTTGACAATAGGCGACATTCTTCCAAATTTCGACTTTTGAAATTTTAAAAAGGACTTTGCTCCTTTTTCCGAAAATGGTAGAAAATTTGCGAAAAAAAATTATTCGGGAACACTATTCCGGCCATTCCTATGAATGTCCAATATTCAAAAGTGTGTTTTTTTGACAATAGGCGACATTCTTCCAAATTTCGACTTTTGAAATTTTAAAAAGGACTTTGCTCCTTTTTCCGAAAATGGTAGAAAATTTGCGAAAAAAAATTATTGGGCAACACTATTCCGGCCATTCCTATGAATGTCCAATATTCAAAAGTGTGTTTTTTTGACAATAGGCGACATTCTTCCAAATTTCGACTTTTGAAATTTTAAAAAGGACTTTGCTCCTTTTTCCGAAAATGGTAGAAAATTTGCGAAAAAAAATTATTCGGGAACACTATTCCGGCCATTCCTATGAATGTCCAATATTCAAAAGTGTGTTTTTTTGACAATAGGCGACATTCTTCCAAATTTCGACTTTTGAAATTTTAAAAAGGACTTTGCTCCTTTTTCCGAAAATGGTAGAAAATTTGCAAAAAAAAATTATTGGGCAACACTATTCCGGCCATTCCTATGAATGTCCAATATTCAAAAGTGTGTTTTTTTGACAATAGGCGACATTCTTCCAAATTTCGACTTTTGAAATTTTAAAAAGGACTTTGCTCCTTTTTCCGAAAATGGTAGAAAATTTGCAAAAAAAAATTATTGGGCAACACTATTCCGGCCATTCCTATGAATGTCCAATATTCAAAAGTGTGTTTTTTTGACAATAGGCGACATTCTTCCAAATTTCGACTTTTGAAATTTTAAAAAGGACTTTGCTCCTTTTTCCGAAAATGGTAGAAAATTTGCAAAAAAAAATTATTGGGGAACACTATTCCGGCCATTCCTATGAATGTCCAATATTCAAAAGTGTGTTTTTTTTGACAATAGGCGACATTCTTCCAAATTTCGATTTTTGAAATTTTAAAAAGGACTTTGCTCCTTTTTCCGAAAATGGTAGAAAATTTGCAAAAAAAAAGTTTTGGGGAACACTATTCCGGCCATTCCTATGAATGTCCAATATTCAAAAGTGTGTTTTTTTGACAATAGGCGACATTCTTCCAAATTTCGACTTTTGAAATTTTAAAAAGGACTTTGCTCCTTTTTCCGAAAATGGTAGAAAATTTGCAAAAAAAAATTATTGGGCAACACTATTCCGGCCATTCCTATGAATGTCCAATATTCAAAAGTGTGTTTTTTTGACAATAGGCGACATTCTTCCAAATTTCGACTTTTGAAATTTTAAAAAGGACTTTGCTCCTTTTTCCGAAAATGGTAGAAAATTTGCAAAAAAAAATTATTGGGCAACACTATTCCGGCCATTCCTATGAATGTCCAATATTCAAAAGTGTGTTTTTTTGACAATAGGCGACATTCTTCCAAATTTCGACTTTTGAAATTTTAAAAAGGACTTTGCTCCTTTTTCCGAAAGCTGTAGGAGATAAGCGAAAAAGCTCTATTGGGGAACACTATTCAGGCCATTCCTATGAATGTCCAATATTCAAAAGTGTGTTTTTTTGACAATAGGCGACATTCTTCCAAATTTCGATTTTTGAAATTTTAAAAAGGACTTTGCTCCTTTTTCCGAAAATGGTAGAAAATTTGCAAAAAAAAAGTTTTGGGGAACACTATTCCGGCCATTCCTATGAATGTCCAATATTCAAAAGTGTGTTTTTTTGACAATAGGCGACATTCTTCCAAATTTCGACTTTTGAAATTTTAAAAAGGACTTTGCTCCTTTTTCCGAAAATGGTAGAAAATTTGCAAAAAAAAATTATTGGGGAACACTATTCCGGCCATTCCTATGAATGTCCAATATTCAAAAGTGTGTTTTTTTGACAATAGGCGACATTCTTCCAAATTTCGACTTTTGAAATTTTAAAAAGGACTTTGCTCCTTTTTCCGAAAATGGTAGAAAATTTGCAAAAAAAAATTATTGGGGAACACTATTCCTGCCATTCCTATGAATGTCCAATATTCAAAAGTGTGTTTTTTTGACAATAGGCGACATTCTTCCAAATTTCGACTTTTGAAATTTTAAAAAGGACTTTGCTCCTTTTTCCGAAAATGGTAGAAAATTTGCGAAAAAAAATTATTGGGGAACACTATTCCGGCCATTCCTATGAATGTCCAATATTCAAAAGTGTGTTTTTTTGACAATAGGCGACATTCTTCCAAATTTCGACTTTTGAAATTTTAAAAAGGACTTTGCTCCTTTTTCCGAAAATGGTAGAAAATTTGCGAAAAAAAATTATTGGGCAACACTATTCCGGCCATTCCTATGAATGTCCAATATTCAAAAGTGTGTTTTTTTGACAATAGGCGACATTCTTCCAAATTTCGAGTTTTGAAATTTTAAAAAGGACTTTGCTCCTTTTTCCGAAAATGGTAGAAAATTTGCAAAAAAAAATTATTGGGCAACACTATTCCGGCCATTCCTATGAATGTCCAATATTCAAAAGTGTGTTTTTTTGACAATAGGCGACATTCTTCCAAATTTCGACTTTTGAAATTTTAAAAAGGACTTTGCTCCTTTTTCCGAAAATGGTAGAAAATTTGCAAAAAAAAATTATTGGGCAACACTATTCCGGCCATTCCTATGAATGTCCAATATTCAAAAGTGTGTTTTTTTGACAATAGGCGACATTCTTCCAAATTTCGACTTTTGAAATTTTAAAAAGGACTTTGCTCCTTTTTCCGAAAATGGTAGAAAATTTGCAAAAAAAAATTATTGGGCAACACTATTCCGGCCATTCCTATGAATGTCCAATATTCAAAAGTGTGTTTTTTTGACAATAGGCGACATTCTTCCAAATTTCGACTTTTGAAATTTTAAAAAGGACTTTGCTCCTTTTTCCGAAAATGGTAGAAAATTTGCAAAAAAAAATTATTGGGCAACACTATTCCGGCCATTCCTATGAATGTCCAATATTCAAAAGTGTGTTTTTTTGACAATAGGCGACATTCTTCCAAATTTCGACTTTTGAAATTTTAAAAAGGACTTTGCTCCTTTTTCCGAAAATGGTAGAAAATTTGCAAAAAAAAATTATTGGGCAACACTATTCCGGCCATTCCTATGAATGTCCAATATTCAAAAGTGTGTTTTTTTGACAATAGGCGACATTCTTCCAAATTTCGACTTTTGAAATTTTAAAAAGGACTTTGCTCCTTTTTCCGAAAATGGTAGAAAATTTGCAAAAAAAAATTATTGGGCAACACTATTCCGGCCATTCCTATGAATGTCCAATATTCAAAAGTGTATTTTTTTGACAATAGGCGACATTCTTCCAAATTTCGACTTTTGAAATTTTAAAAAGGACTTTGCTCCTTTTTCCGAAAATGGTAGAAAATTTGCAAAAAAAAATTATTGGGCAACACTATTCCGGCCATTCCTATGAATGTCCAATATTCAAAAGTGTGTTTTTTTGACAATAGGCGACATTCTTCCAAATTTCGACTTTTGAAATTTTAAAAAGGACTTTGCTCCTTTTTCCGAAAATGGTAGAAAATTTGCAAAAAAAAAATTATTGGGCAACACTATTCCGGCCATTCCTATGAATGTCCAATATTCAAAAGTGTGTTTTTTTGACAATAGGCGACATTCTTCCAAATTTCGACTTTTGAAATTTTAAAAAGGACTTTGCTCCTTTTTCCGAAAATGGTAGAAAATTTGCAAAAAAAAATTATTGGGCAACACTATTCCGGCCATTCCTATGAATGTCCAATATTCAAAAGTGTGTTTTTTTGACAATAGGCGACATTCTTCCAAATTTCGACTTTTGAAATTTTAAAAAGGACTTTGCTCCTTTTTCCGAAAATGGTAGAAAATTTGCAAAAAAAAATTATTGGGCAACACTATTCCTGCCATTCCTATGAATGTCCAATATTCAAAAGTGTGTTTTTTTGACAATAGGCGACATTCTTCCAAATTTCGACTTTTGAAATTTTAAAAAGGACTTTGCTCCTTTTTCCGAAAATGGTAGAAAATTTGCAAAAAAAAATTATTGGGCAACACTATTCCGGCCATTCCTATGAATGTCCAATATTCAAAAGTGTGTTTTTTTGACAATAGGCGACATTCTTCCAAATTTCGACTTTTGAAATTTTAAAAAGGACTTTGCTCCTTTTTCCGAAAATGGTAGAAAATTTGCAAAAAAAAATTATTGGGCAACACTATTCCGGCCATTCCTATGAATGTCCAATATTCAAAAGTGTGTTTTTTTGACAATAGGCGACATTCTTCCAAATTTCGACTTTTGAAATTTTAAAAAGGACTTTGCTCCTTTTTCCGAAAATGGTAGAAAATTTGCAAAAAAAAATTATTGGGCAACACTATTCCGGCCATTCCTATGAATGTCCAATATTCAAAAGTGTGTTTTTTTGACAATAGGCGACATTCTTCCAAATTTCGACTTTTGAAATTTTAAAAAGGACTTTGCTCCTTTTTCCGAAAATGGTAGAAAATTTGCAAAAAAAAATTATTGGGCAACACTATTCCGGCCATTCCTATGAATGTCCAATATTCAAAAGTGTGTTTTTTTGACAATAGGCGACATTCTTCCAAATTTCGACTTTTGAAATTTTAAAAAGGACTTTGCTCCTTTTTCCGAAAATGGTAGAAAATTTGCAAAAAAAAATTATTGGGCAACACTATTCCGGCCATTCCTATGAATGTCCAATATTCAAAAGTGTATTTTTTTGACAATAGGCGACATTCTTCCAAATTTCGACTTTTGAAATTTTAAAAAGGACTTTGCTCCTTTTTCCGAAAATGGTAGAAAATTTGCAAAAAAAAATTATTGGGCAACACTATTCCGGCCATTCCTATGAATGTCCAATATTCAAAAGTGTGTTTTTTTGACAATAGGCGACATTCTTCCAAATTTCGACTTTTGAAATTTTAAAAAGGACTTTGCTCCTTTTTCCGAAAATGGTAGAAAATTTGCAAAAAAAAAATTATTGGGCAACACTATTCCGGCCATTCCTATGAATGTCCAATATTCAAAAGTGTGTTTTTTTGACAATAGGCGACATTCTTCCAAATTTCGACTTTTGAAATTTTAAAAAGGACTTTGCTCCTTTTTCCGAAAATGGTAGAAAATTTGCAAAAAAAAATTATTGGGCAACACTATTCCGGCCATTCCTATGAATGTCCAATATTCAAAAGTGTGTTTTTTTGACAATAGGCGACATTCTTCCAAATTTCGACTTTTGAAATTTTAAAAAGGACTTTGCTCCTTTTTCCGAAAATGGTAGAAAATTTGCAAAAAAAAATTATTGGGCAACACTATTCCTGCCATTCCTATGAATGTCCAATATTCAAAAGTGTGTTTTTTTGACAATAGGCGACATTCTTCCAAATTTCGACTTTTGAAATTTTAAAAAGGACTTTGCTCCTTTTTCCGAAAATGGTAGAAAATTTGCAAAAAAAAATTATTGGGCAACACTATTCCGGCCATTCCTATGAATGTCCAATATTCAAAAGTGTGTTTTTTTGACAATAGGCGACATTCTTCCAAATTTCGACTTTTGAAATTTTAAAAAGGACTTTGCTCCTTTTTCCGAAAATGGTAGAAAATTTGCAAAAAAAAATTATTGGGCAACACTATTCCGGCCATTCCTATGAATGTCCAATATTCAAAAGTGTGTTTTTTTGACAATAGGCGACATTCTTCCAAATTTCGACTTTTGAAATTTTAAAAAGGACTTTGCTCCTTTTTCCGAAAATGGTAGAAAATTTGCAAAAAAAAATTATTGGGCAACACTATTCCGGCCATTCCTATGAATGTCCAATATTCAAAAGTGTGTTTTTTTGACAATAGGCGACATTCTTCCAAATTTCGACTTTTGAAATTTTAAAAAGGACTTTGCTCCTCTTTCCGAAAATGGTAGAAAATTTGCAAAAAAAAATTATTGGGCAACACTATTCCGGCCATTCCTATGAATGTCCAATATTCAAAAGTGTGTTTTTTTGACAATAGGCGACATTCTTCCAAATTTCGACTTTTGAAATTTTAAAAAGGACTTTGCTCCTTTTTCCGAAAATGGTAGAAAATTTGCAAAAAAAAATTATTGGGGAACACTATTCCGGCCATTCCTATGAATGTCCAATATTCAAAAGTGTGTTTTTTTGACAATAGGCGACATTCTTCCAAATTTCGATTTTTGAAATTTTAAAAAGGACTTTGCTCCTTTTTCCGAAAATGGTAGAAAATTTGCAAAAAAAAAGTTTTGGGGAACACTATTCCGGCCATTCCTATGAATGTCCAATATTCAAAAGTGTGTTTTTTTGACAATAGGCGACATTCTTCCAAATTTCGACTTTTGAAATTTTAAAAAGGACTTTGCTCCTTTTTCCGAAAATGGTAGAAAATTTGCGAAAAAAAATTATTGGGGAACACTATTCCGGCCATTCCTATGAATGTCCAATATTCAAAAGTGTGTTTTTTTGACAATAGGCGACATTCTTCCAAATTTCGACTTTTGAAATTTTAAAAAGGAATTTGCTCCTTTTTCCGAAAATGGTAGAAAATTTGCGAAAAAAAATTATTGGGGAACACTATTCCGGCCATTCCTATGAATGTCCAATACTCAAAAGTGTGTTTTTTTGACAATAGGCGACATTCTTCCAAATTTCGACTTTTGAAATTTTAAAAAGGACTTTGCTCCTTTTTCCGAAAATAGTAAAAAATTTGCGAAAAAAAATTATTGGGCAACACTATTCCGGCCATTCCTATGAATATCCAATATTTAAAAGTGTGTTTTTTTGACAATAGGCGACATTCTTTCAAATTTCGACTTTTGAAATTTTAAAAAGGACTTTGCTCCTTTTTCCGAAAATGGTAGAAAATTTGCAAAAAAAAATTATTGGGCAACACTATTCCGGCCATTCCTATGAATGTCCAATATTCAAAAGTGTGTTTTTTTGACAATAGGCGACATTCTTCCAAATTTCGACTTTTGAAATTTTAAAAAGGACTTTGCTCCTTTTTCCGAAAATGGTAGAAAATTTGCAAAAAAAAATTATTGGGCAACACTATTCCGGCCATTCCTATGAATGTCCAATATTCAAAAGTGTGTTTTTTTGACAATAGGCGACATTCTTCCAAATTTCGACTTTTGAAATTTTAAAAAGGACTTTGCTCCTTTTTCTGAAAATGGTAAAAAATTTGCGAAAAAAAATTATTGGGGAACACTATTCCGGCCATTCCTATGAATGTCCAATATTCAAAAGTGTGTTTTTTTGACAATAGGCGACATTCTTCCAAATTTCGACTTTTGAAATTTTAAAAAGGACTTTGCTCCTTTTTCCGAAAATGGTAGAAAATTTGCGAAAAAAATTATTGGGGAACACTATTCCGGCCATTCCTATGAATGTCCAATATTCAAAAGTGTGTTTTTTTGACAATAGGCGACATTCTTCCAAATTTCGACTTTTGAAATTTTAACAAGGACTTTGCTCCTTTTTCCGAAAATGGTAGAAAATTTGCGAAAAAAAATTATTCGGGAACACTATTCCGGCCATTCCTATGAATGTCCAATATTCAAAAGTGTGTTTTTTTGACAATAGGCGACATTCTTCCAAATTTCGACTTTTGAAATTTTAAAAAGGACTTTGCTCCTTTTTCCGAAAATGGTAGAAAATTTGCGAAAAAAAATTATTGGGGAACACTATTCCGGCCATTCCTATGAATGTCCAATATTCAAAAGTGTGTTTTTTTGACAATAGGCGACATTCTTCCAAATTTCGACTTTTGAAATTTTAAAAAGGACTTTGCTCCTTTTTCCGAAAATGGTAGAAAATTTGCGAAAAAAAATTATTGGGGAACACTATTCCGGCCATTCCTATGAATGTCCAATATTCAAAAGTGTGTTTTTTTGACAATAGGCGACATTCTTCCAAATTTCGACTTTTGAAATTTTAAAAAGGACTTTGCTCCTTTTTCCGAAAATGGTAGAAAATTTGCGAAAAAAAATTATTGGGCAACACTATTCCGGCCATTCCTATGAATATCCAATATTTAAAAGTGTGTTTTTTTGACAATAGGCGACATTCTTTCAAATTTCGACTTTTGAAATTTTAAAAAGGACTTTGCTCCTTTTTCCGAAAATGGTAGAAAATTTGCAAAAAAAAATTATTGGGCAACACTATTCCGGCCATTCCTATGAATGTCCAATATTCAAAAGTGTGTTTTTTGACAATAGGCCACATTCTTCCAAATTTCGACTTTTGAAATTTTAAAAAGGACTTTGCTCCTTTTTCCGAAAATGGTAGAAAATTTGCGAAAAAAAATTATTGGGGAACACTATTCCGGCCATTCCTATGAATGTCCAATATTCAAAAGTGTGTTTTTTTGACAATAGGCGACATTCTTCCAAATTTCGACTTTTGAAATTTTAAAAAGGACTTTGCTCCTTTTTCCGAAAATGGTAGAAAATTTGCGAAAAAAAATTATTCGGGAACACTATTCCGGCCATTCCTACGAATGTCCAATATTCAAAAGTGTGTTTTTTTGACAATAGGCGACATTCTTCCAAATTTCGACTTTTGAAATTTTAAAAAGGACTTTGCTCCTTTTTCCGAAAATGGTAGAAAATTGGGGAAAAAAATTATTGGGGAACACTATTCCGGCCATTCCTATGAATGTCCAATATTCAAAAGTGTGTTTTTTTGCCAATAGGCGACATTCTTCCAAATTTCGACTTTTGAAATTTTAAAAAGGACTTTGCTCCTTTTTCCGAAAATGGTAGAAAATTTGCGAAAAAAAATGATTGGGGAACACTATTCCGGCCATTCCTATGAATGTCCAATATTCAAAAGTGTGTTTTTTTGACAATAGGCGACATTCTTCCAAATTTCGACTTTTGAAATTTTAAAAAGGACTTTGCTCCTTTTTCCGAAAATGGTAGAAAATTTGCGAAAAAAAATTATTGGGGAACACTATTCCGGCCATTCCTATAAATGTCCAATATTCAAAAGTGTGTTTTTTTGATAATAGACGACATTCTTCCAAATTTCGACTTTTGAAATTTTAAAAAGGACTTTGCTCCTTTTTCCGAAAATGGTAGAAAATTTGCGAAAAAAAATTATTGGGGAACACTATTCCGGCCATTCCTATGAATGTCCAATATTCAAAAGTGTGTTTTTTTGATAATAGACGACATTCTTCCAAATTTCGACTTTTGAAATTTTAAAAAGGACTTTGCTCCTTTTTCCGAAAATGGTAGAAAATTTGGGAAAAAAAATTATTGGGGAACACTATTCCGGCCATTCCTATGAATGTTCAATATTCAAAAGTGTGTTTTTTTGACAATAGGCGACATTCTTCCAAATTTCGACTTTTGAAATTTTAAAAAGGACTTTGCTCCTTTTTCTGAAAATGGTAGAAAATTTGCGAAAAAAAATTATTGGGGAACACTATTCCGGCCATTCCTATGAATGTCCAATATTCAAAAGTGTGTTTTTTGACAATAGGCGACATTCTTCCAAATTTCGACTTTTGAAATTTTAAAAAGGACTTTGCTCCTTTTTCCGAAAATGGTAGAAAATTAGCAAAAAAAAATTATTGAGGAACACTATTCTGGCCATTCCTATGAATGTCCAATATTCAAAAGTGTGTTTTTTTGACAATAGGCGACATTCTTCCAAATTTCGACTTTTGAAATTTTAAAAAGGACTTTGCTTTTTTTTCCGAAAATGGTAGAAAATTTGCGAAAAAAAATTATTGGGGAACACTATTCCGGCCATTCCTATGAATGGCCAATATTCAAAAGTGTGTTTTTTTTGACAATAGGCGACATTCTTCCAAATTTCGACTTTTGAAATTTTAAAAAGGACTTTGCTCCTTTTTCCGAAAATGGTAGAAAATTTGCGAAAAAAAATTATTGGGCAACACTATTCCGGCCATTCCTATGAATGTCCAATATTCAAAAGTGTGTTATTTTGACAATAGGCGACATTCTTCCAAATTTCGACTTTTGAAATTTTAAAAAGGACTTTGCTCCTTTTTTTGAAAGCTGTAGGAGATAAGCGAAAAAGCTCTATTGGGGAACACTATTCCGGCCATTCCTATGAATGTCCAATATTCAAAAGTGTGTTTTTTTGACAATATGCGACATTCTTCCAAATTTCGACTTTTGAAATTTTAACAAGGACTTTGCTCCTTTTTCCGAAAATGGTAGAAAATTTGCGAAAAAAAATTATTGGGGAACACTATTCCGGCCATTCCTATGAATGTTCAATATTCAAAAGTGTGTTTTTTTGACAATAGGCGACATTCTTCCAAATTTCGACTTTTGAAATTTTAAAAAGGACTTTGCTCCTTTTTCTGAAAATGGTAGAAAATTTGCGAAAAAAAATTATTGGGGAACACTATTCCGGCCATTCCTATGAATGTCCAATATTCAAAAGTGTGTTTTTTTGACAATAGGCGACATTCTTCCAAATTTCGACTTTTGAAATTTTAAAAAGGACTTTGCTCCTTTTTCCGAAAATGGTAGAAAATTTGCAAAAAAAAATTATTGGGGAACACTATTCCGGCCATTCCTATGAATGTCCAATATTCAAAAGTGTGTTTTTTTGACAATATGCGACATTCTTCCAAATTTCGACTTTTGAAATTTTAAAAAGGACTTTGCTCCTTTTTCTGAAAATGGTAGAAAATTTGCAAAAAAAAATTATTGGGCAACACTATTCCGGCCATTCCTATGAATGTCCAATATTCAAAAGTGTGTTTTTTTGACAATAAGCGACATTCTTCCAAATTTCGACTTTTGAAATTTTAAAAAGGACTTTGCTCCTTTTTCTGAAAATGGTAGAAAATTTGCGAAAAAAAATTATTGGGGAACACTATTCCGGCCATTCCTATGAATGTCCAATATTCAAAAGTGTGTTTTTTGACAATAGGCGACATTCTTCCAAATTTCGACTTTTGAAATTTTAAAAAGGACTTTGCTTCTTTTTCCGAAAATGGTAGAAAATTTGCGAAAAAAAATTATTGGGGAACACTATTCCGGCCATTCCTATGAATGTCCAATATTCAAAAGTGTGTTTTTTTGACAATAGGCGACATTCTTCCAAATTTCGACTTTTGAAATTTTAAAAAGGACTTTGCTTTTTTTTCCGAAAATGGTAGAAAATTTGCGAAAAAAAATTATTCGGGAACACTATTCCGGCCATTCCTATGAATGTCCAATATTCAAAAGTGTGTTTTTTTGATAATAGACGACATTCTTCCAAATTTCGACTTTTGAAATTTTAAAAAGGACTTTGCTCCTTTTTCCGAAAATGGTAGAAAATTAGCAAAAAAAAATTATTGGGGAACACTATTCCGGCCATTCCTATGAATGTCCAATATTCAAAAGTGTGTTTTTTTGACAATAGGCGACATTCTTCCAAATTTCGACTTTTGAAATTTTAAAAAGGACTTTGCTTCTTTTTCCGAAAATGGTAGAAAATTTGCGAAAAAAAATTATTGGGGAACACTATTCCGGCCATTCCTATGAATGTCCAATATTCAAAAGTGTGTTTTTTTGACAATAGGCGACATTCTTCCAAATTTCGACTTTTGAAATTTTAAAAAGGACTTTGCTCCTTTTTCCGAAAATGGTAGAAAATTTGCGAAAAAAAATTATTGGGCAACACTATTCCGGCCATTCCTATGAATGTCCAATATTCAAAAGTGTGTTTTTTTGACAATAGGCGACATTCTTCCAAATTTCGACTTTTGAAATTTTAAAAAGGACTTTGCTCCTTTTTTTGAAAGCTGTAGGAGATAAGCGAAAAAGCTCTATTGGGGAACACTATTCCGGCCATTCCTATGAATGTCCAATATTCAAAAGTGTGTTTTTTTGACAATATGCGACATTCTTCCAAATTTCGACTTTTGAAATTTTAACAAGGACTTTGCTCCTTTTTCCGAAAATGGTAGAAAATTTGCGAAAAAAAATTATTGGGGAACACTATTCCGGCCATTCCTATGAATGTTCAATATTCAAAAGTGTGTTTTTTTGACAATAGGCGACATTCTTCCAAATTTCGACTTTTGAAATTTTAAAAAGGACTTTGCTCCTTTTTCCGAAAATGGTAGAAAATTTGCGAAAAAAAATTATTGGGGAACACTATTCCGGCCATTCCTATGAATGTCCAATATTCAAAAGTGTGTTTTTTTGACAATAGGCGACATTCTTCCAAATTTCGACTTTTGAAATTTTAAAAAGGACTTTGCTCCTTTTTCCGAAAATGGTAGAAAATTTGCAAAAAAAAATTATTGGGGAACACTATTCCGGCCATTCCTATGAATGTCCAATATTCAAAAGTGTGTTTTTTTGACAATATGCGACATTCTTCCAAATTTCGACTTTTGAAATTTTAAAAAGGACTTTGCTCCTTTTTCTGAAAATGGTAGAAAATTTGCAAAAAAAAATTATTGGGCAACACTATTCCGGCCATTCCTATGAATGTCCAATATTCAAAAGTGTGTTTTTTTGACAATAGGCGACATTCTTCCAAATTTCGACTTTTGAAATTTTAAAAAAGACTTTGCTCCTTTTTATGAAAATGGTAGAAAATTTGCGAAAAAAAATTATTGGGGAACACTATTCCGGCCATTCCTATGAATGTCCAATATTCAAAAGTGTGTTTTTTTGACAATATGCGACATTCTTCCAAATTTCGACTTTTGAAATTTTAAAAAGGACTTTGCTCCTTTTTCTGAAAATGGTAGAAAATTTGCAAAAAAAAATTATTGGGCAACACTATTCCGGCCATTCCTATGAATGTCCAATATTCAAAAGTGTGTTTTTTTGACAATAGGCGACATTCTTCCAAATTTCGACTTTTGAAATTTTAAAAAGGACTTTGCTTCTTTTTCCGAAAATGGTAGAAAATTTGGGAAAAAAAATTATTGGGGAACACTATTCCGGCCATTCCTATGAATGTCCAATATTCAAAAGTGTGTTTTTTTGATAATAGACGACATTCTTCCAAATTTCGACTTTTGAAATTTTAAAAAGGACTTTGCTCCTTTTTCCGAAAATGGTAGAAAATTTGGGAAAAAAAATTATTGGGGAACACTATTCCGGCCATTCCTATGAATGTTCAATATTCAAAAGTGTGTTTTTTTGACAATAGGCGACATTCTTCCAAATTTCGACTTTTGAAATTTTAAAAAGGACTTTGCTCCTTTTTCTGAAAATGGTAGAAAATTTGCGAAAAAAAATTATTGGGGAACACTATTCCGGCCATTCCTATGAATGTCCAATATTCAAAAGTGTGTTTTTTGACAATAGGCGACATTCTTCCAAATTTCGACTTTTGAAATTTTAAAAAGGACTTTGCTTCTTTTTCCGAAAATGGTAGAAAATTTGCGAAAAAAAATTATTGGGGAACACTATTCCGGCCATTCCTATGAATGTCCAATATTCAAAAGTGTGTTTTTTTGACAATAGGCGACATTCTTCCAAATTTCGAGTTTTGAAATTTTAAAAAGGACTTTGCTTCTTTTTCCGAAAATGGTAGAAAATTTGCGAAAAAAAATTATTGGGGAACACTATTCCGGCCATTCCTATGAATGTCCAATATTCAAAAGTGTGTTTTTTTGATAATAGACGACATTCTTCCAAATTTCGACTTTTGAAATTTTAAAAAGGACTTTGCTCCTTTTTCCGAAAATGGTAGAAAATTAGCAAAAAAAAATTATTGGGGAACACTATTCCGGCCATTCCTATGAATGTCCAATATTCAAAAGTGTGTTTTTTTGACAATAGGCGACATTCTTCCAAATTTCGACTTTTGAAATTTTAAAAAGGACTTTGCTTCTTTTTCCGAAAATGGTAGAAAATTTGCGAAAAAAAATTATTGGGGAACACTATTCCGGCCATTCCTATGAATGTCCAATATTCAAAAGTGTGTTTTTTTGACAATAGGCGACATTCTTCCAAATTTCGACTTTTGAAATTTTAAAAAGGACTTTGCTCCTTTTTCCGAAAATGGTAGAAAATTTGCGAAAAAAAATTATTGGGCAACACTATTCCGGCCATTCCTATGAATGTCCAATATTCAAAAGTGTGTTTTTTTGACAATAGGCGACATTCTTCCAAATTTCGACTTTTGAAATTTTAAAAAGAACTTTGCTCCTTTTTTTGAAAGCTGTAGGAGATAAGCGAAAAAGCTCTATTGGGGAACACTATTCCGGCCATTCCTATGAATGTCCAATATTCAAAAGTGTGTTTTTTTGACAATATGCGACATTCTTCCAAATTTCGACTTTTGAAATTTTAACAAGGACTTTGCTCCTTTTTCCGAAAATGGTAGAAAATTTGCGAAAAAAAATTATTGGGGAACACTATTCCGGCCATTCCTATGAATGTTCAATATTCAAAAGTGTGTTTTTTTGACAATAGGCGACATTCTTCCAAATTTCGACTTTTGAAATTTTAAAAAGGACTTTGCTCCTTTTTCTGAAAATGGTAGAAAATTTGCGAAAAAAAATTATTGGGGAACACTATTCCGGCCATTCCTATGAATGTCCAATATTCAAAAGTGTGTTTTTTTGACAATAGGCGACATTCTTCCAAATTTCGACTTTTGAAATTTTAAAAAGGACTTTGCTCCTTTTTCCGAAAATGGTAGAAAATTTGCAAAAAAAAATTATTGGGGAACACTATTCCGGCCATTCCTATGAATGTCCAATATTCAAAAGTGTGTTTTTTTGACAATATGCGACATTCTTCCAAATTTCGACTTTTGAAATTTTAAAAAGGACTTTGCTCCTTTTTCTGAAAATGGTAGAAAATTTGCAAAAAAAAATTATTGGGCAACACTATTCCGGCCATTCCTATGAATGTCCAATATTCAAAAGTGTGTTTTTTTGACAATAGGCGACATTCTTCCAAATTTCGACTTTTGAAATTTTAAAAAGGACTTTGCTCCTTTTTCTGAAAATGGTAGAAAATTTGCGAAAAAAAATTATTGGGGAACACTATTCCGGCCATTCCTATGAATGTCCAATATTCAAAAGTGTGATTTTTTGACAATAGGCGACATTCTTCCAAATTTCGACTTTTGAAATTTTAAAAAGGACTTTGCTCCTTTTTCTGAAAATGGTAGAAAATTTGCGAAAAAAAATTTTTGGGGAACACTATTCCGGCCATTCCTATGAATGTCCAATATTCAAAAGTGTGTTTTTTTGACAATAGGCGACATTCTTCCAAATTTCGACTTTTGAAATTTTAAAAAGGACTTTGCTCCTTTTTCTGAAAATGGTAGAAAATTTGCAAAAAAAAATTATTGGGCAACACTATTCCGGCCATTCCTATGAATGTCCAATATTCAAAAGTGTGTTTTTTTGACAATAGGCGACATTCTTCCAAATTTCGACTTTTGAAATTTTAAAAAGGACTTTGCTTCTTTTTCCGAAAATGGTAGAAAATTTGGGAAAAAAAATTATTGGGGAACACTATTCCGGCCATTCCTATGAATGTCCAATATTCAAAAGTGTGTTTTTTTGATAATAGACGACATTCTTCCAAATTTCGACTTTTGAAATTTTAAAAAGGACTTTGCTCCTTTTTCCGAAAATGGTAGAAAATTTGGGAAAAAAAATTATTGGGGAACACTATTCCGGCCATTCCTATGAATGTTCAATATTCAAAAGTGTGTTTTTTTGACAATAGGCGACATTCTTCCAAATTTCGACTTTTGAAATTTTAAAAAGGACTTTGCTCCTTTTTCTGAAAATGGTAGAAAATTTGCGAAAAAAAATTATTGGGGAACACTATTCCGGCCATTCCTATGAATGTCCAATATTCAAAAGTGTGTTTTTTGACAATAGGCGACATTCTTCCAAATTTCGACTTTTGAAATTTTAAAAAGGACTTTGCTTCTTTTTCCGAAAATGGTAGAAAATTTGCGAAAAAAAATTATTGGGGAACACTATTCCGGCCATTCCTATGAATGTCCAATATTCAAAAGTGTGTTTTTTTGACAATAGGCGACATTCTTCCAAATTTCGAGTTTTGAAATTTTAAAAAGGACTTTGCTTCTTTTTCCGAAAATGGTAGAAAATTTGCGAAAAAAAATTATTGGGGAACACTATTCCGGCCATTCCTATGAATGTCCAATATTCAAAAGTGTGTTTTTTTGATAATAGACGACATTCTTCCAAATTTCGACTTTTGAAATTTTAAAAAGGACTTTGCTCCTTTTTCCGAAAATGGTAGAAAATTAGCAAAAAAAAATTATTGGGGAACACTATTCCGGCCATTCCTATGAATGTCCAATATTCAAAAGTGTGTTTTTTTGACAATAGGCGACATTCTTCCAAATTTCGACTTTTGAAATTTTAAAAAGGACTTTGCTTCTTTTTCCGAAAATGGTAGAAAATTTGCGAAAAAAAATTATTGGGGAACACTATTCCGGCCATTCCTATGAATGTCCAATATTCAAAAGTGTGTTTTTTTGACAATAGGCGACATTCTTCCAAATTTCGACTTTTGAAATTTTAAAAAGGACTTTGCTCCTTTTTCCGAAAATGGTAGAAAATTTGCGAAAAAAAATTATTGGGCAACACTATTCCGGCCATTCCTATGAATGTCCAATATTCAAAAGTGTGTTTTTTTGACAATAGGCGACATTCTTCCAAATTTCGACTTTTGAAATTTTAAAAAGAACTTTGCTCCTTTTTTTGAAAGCTGTAGGAGATAAGCGAAAAAGCTCTATTGGGGAACACTATTCCGGCCATTCCTATGAATGTCCAATATTCAAAAGTGTGTTTTTTTGACAATATGCGACATTCTTCCAAATTTCGACTTTTGAAATTTTAACAAGGACTTTGCTCCTTTTTCCGAAAATGGTAGAAAATTTGCGAAAAAAAATTATTGGGGAACACTATTCCGGCCATTCCTATGAATGTTCAATATTCAAAAGTGTGTTTTTTTGACAATAGGCGACATTCTTCCAAATTTCGACTTTTGAAATTTTAAAAAGGACTTTGCTCCTTTTTCTGAAAATGGTAGAAAATTTGCGAAAAAAAATTATTGGGGAACACTATTCCGGCCATTCCTATGAATGTCCAATATTCAAAAGTGTGTTTTTTTGACAATAGGCGACATTCTTCCAAATTTCGACTTTTGAAATTTTAAAAAGGACTTTGCTCCTTTTTCCGAAAATGGTAGAAAATTTGCAAAAAAAAATTATTGGGGAACACTATTCCGGCCATTCCTATGAATGTCCAATATTCAAAAGTGTGTTTTTTTGACAATATGCGACATTCTTCCAAATTTCGACTTTTGAAATTTTAAAAAGGACTTTGCTCCTTTTTCTGAAAATGGTAGAAAATTTGCAAAAAAAAATTATTGGGCAACACTATTCCGGCCATTCCTATGAATGTCCAATATTCAAAAGTGTGTTTTTTTGACAATAGGCGACATTCTTCCAAATTTCGACTTTTGAAATTTTAAAAAGGACTTTGCTCCTTTTTCTGAAAATGGTAGAAAATTTGCGAAAAAAAATTATTGGGGAACACTATTCCGGCCATTCCTATGAATGTCCAATATTCAAAAGTGTGATTTTTTGACAATAGGCGACATTCTTCCAAATTTCGACTTTTGAAATTTTAAAAAGGACTTTGCTCCTTTTTCTGAAAATGGTAGAAAATTTGCGAAAAAAAATTTTTGGGGAACACTATTCCGGCCATTCCTATGAATGTCCAATATTCAAAAGTGTGTTTTTTTGACAATAGGCGACATTCTTCCAAATTTCGACTTTTGAAATTTTAAAAAGGACTTTGCTCCTTTTTCCGAAAATGGTAGAAAATTTGCGAAAAAAATTATTGGGGAACACTATTCCGGCCATTCCTATGAATGTCCAATATTCAAAAGTGTGTTTTTTTGACAATAGGCGACATTCTTCCAAATTTCGACTTTTGAAATTTTAAAAAGGACTTTGCTCCTTTTTCCGAAAATGGTAGAAAATTTGCAAAAAAAAATTATTGGGGAACACTATTCCGGCCATTCCTATGAATGTCCAATATTCAAAAGTGTGTTTTTTTGACAATAGGCGACATTCCTCCAAATTTCGACTTTTGAAATTTTAAAAAGGATTTTGCTCCTTTTTCCGAAAGCTGTAGGAGATAAGCGAAAAAGCTCTATTGGGGAACACTATTCCGGCCATTCCTATGAATGTCCAATATTCAAAAGTGTGTTTTTTTGACAATAGGCGACATTCTTCCAAATTTCGACTTTTGAAATTTTAACAAGGACTTTGCTCCTTTTTCCGAAAATGGTAGAAAATTTGCGAAAAAAAATTATTGGGGAACACTATTCCGGCCATTCCTATGAATGTCCAATATTCAAAAGTGTGTTTTTTTGACAATAGGCGACATTCTTCCAAATTTCGACTTTTGAAATTTTAAAAAGGACTTTGCTCCTTTTTCCGAAAATGGTAGAAAATTTGCAAAAAAAAATTATTGGGGAACACTATTCCGGCCATTCCTATGAATGTCCAATATTCAAAAGTGTGTTTTTTTGACAATAGGCGACATTCTTCCAAATTTCGACTTTTGAAATTTTAAAAAGGACTTTGCTCCTTTTTCCGAAAATGGTAGAAAATTTGCGAAAAAAAATTATTGGGGAACACTATTCCGGCCATTCCTATGAATGTCCAATATTCAAAAGTGTGTTTTTTTGACAATAGGCGACATTCTTCCAAATTTCGACTTTTGAAATTTTAAAAAGGACTTTGCTCCTTTTTCCGAAAATGGTAGAAAATTTGCGAAAAAAAATTATTCGAGAACACTATTCCGGCCATTCCTATGAATGTCCAATATTCAAAAGTGTGTTTTTTGACAATAGGCGACATTCTTCCAAATTTCGACTTTTGAAATTTTAAAAAGGACTTTGCTCCTTTTTCCGAAAATGGTAGAAAATTTGGGGAAAAAATTATTGGGGAACACTATTCCGGCCATTCCTATGAATGTCCAATATTCAAAAGTGTGTTTTTTTGACAATAGGCGACATTCTTCCAAATTTCGACTTTTGAAATTTTAAAAAGGACTTTGCTCCTTTTTCCGAAAATGGTAGAAAATTTGCGAAAAAAAATTATTGGGGAACACTATTCCGGCCATTCCTATGAATGTCCAATATTTAAAAGTGTGTTTTTTTGACAATAGGCGACATTCTTCCAAATTTCGACTTTTGAAATTTTAAAAAGGACTTTGCTCCTTTTTCCGAAAATGGTAGAAAATTTGCGAAAAAAAATTATTGGGGAACACTATTCCGGCCATTCCTATGAATGTCCAATATTCAAAAGTGTGTTTTTTTTGACAATAGGCGACATTCTTCCAAATTTCGACTTTTGAAATTTTAAAAAGGACTTTGCTCCTTTTTCCGAAAATGGTAGAAAATTTGCGAAAAAAAATTATTGGGGAACACTATTCCGGCCATTCCTATGAATGTCCAATATTCAAAAGTGTGTTTTTTTGACAATAGCGACATTCTTCCAAATTTCGACTTTTGAAATTTTAAAAAGGACTTTGCTCCTTTTTCCGAAAATGGTAAAAAATTTGCGAAAAAAAATTATTGGGGAACACTATTCCGGCCATTCCTATGAATGTCCAATATTCAAAAGTGTGTTTTTTTGACAATAGGCGACATTCTTCCAAATTTCGACTTTTGAAATTTTAAAAAGGACTTTGCTCCTTTTTCCGAAAATGGTAGAAAATTTGCGAAAAAAAATTATTGGGGAACACTATTCCGGCCATTCCTATGAATGTCCAATATTCAAAAGTGTGTTTTTTTGACAATAGGCGACATTCTTCCAAATTTCGACTTTTGAAATTTTAAAAAGGACTTTGCTCCTTTTTCCGAAAATGGTAGAAAATTTGCAAAAAAAAATTATTGGGGAACACTATTCCGGCCATTCCTATGAATGTCCAATATTCAAAAGTGTGTTTTTTTGACAATATGGGACATTCTTCCAAATTTCGACTTTTGAAATTTTAAAAAGGACTTTGCTCCTTTTTCCGAAAATGGTAGAAAATTTGCGAAAAAAAATTATTCGGGAACACTATTCCTGCCATTCCTATGAATGTCCAATATTCAAAAGTGTGTTTTTTTGACAATATGCGACATTCTTCCAAATTTCGACTTTTGAAATTTTAAAAAGGACTTTGCTCCTTTTTCCGAAAATGGTAGAAAATTTGCGAAAAAAAATTATTCGAGAACACTATTCCGGCCATTCCTATGAATGTCCAATATTCAAAAGTGTGTTTTTTGACAATAGGCGACATTCTTCCAAATTTCGACTTTTGAAATTTTAAAAAGGACTTTGCTCCTTTTTCCGAAAATGGTAGAAAATTTGGGGAAAAAATTATTGGGGAACACTATTCCGGCCATTCCTATGAATGTCCAATATTCAAAAGTGTGTTTTTTTGACAATAGGCGACATTCTTCCAAATTTCGACTTTTGAAATTTTAAAAAGGACTTTGCTCCTTTTTCCGAAAATGGTAGAAAATTTGCGAAAAAAAATTATTGGGGAACACTATTCCGGCCATTCCTATGAATGTCCAATATTTAAAAGTGTGTTTTTTTGACAATAGGCGACATTCTTCCAAATTTCGACTTTTGAAATTTTAAAAAGGACTTTGCTCCTTTTTCCGAAAATGGTAGAAAATTTGCGAAAAAAAATTATTGGGGAACACTATTCCGGCCATTCCTATGAATGTCCAATATTCAAAAGTGTGTTTTTTTTGACAATAGGCGACATTCTTCCAAATTTCGACTTTTGAAATTTTAAAAAGGACTTTGCTCCTTTTTCCGAAAATGGTAGAAAATTTGCGAAAAAAAATTATTGGGGAACACTATTCCGGCCATTCCTATGAATGTCCAATATTCAAAAGTGTGTTTTTTTGACAATAGCGACATTCTTCCAAATTTCGACTTTTGAAATTTTAAAAAGGACTTTGCTCCTTTTTCCGAAAATGGTAGAAAATTTGCGAAAAAAAATTATTGGGGAACACTATTCCGGCCATTCCTATGAATGTCCAATATTCAAAAGTGTGTTTTTTTGACAATAGGCGACATTCTTCCAAATTTCGACTTTTGAAATTTTAAAAAGGACTTTGCTCCTTTTTCCGAAAATGGTAGAAAATTTGGGGAAAAAAATTATTGGGGAACACTATTCCGGCCATTCCTATGAATGTCCAATATTCAAAAGTGTGTTTTTTTGACAATAGGCGACATTCTTCCAAATTTCGACTTTTGAAATTTTAAAAAGGACTTTGCTCCTTTTTCCGAAAATGGTAGAAAATTTGCGAAAAAAAATTATTGGGGAACACTATTCCGGCCATTCCTATGAATGTCCAATATTCAAAAGTGTGTTTTTTTGACAATAGGCGACATTCTTCCAAATTTCGACTTTTGAAATTTTAAAAAGGACTTTGCTCCTTTTTCCGAAAATGGTAGAAAATTTGCGAAAAAAAAATTATTGGGCAACACTATTCCGGCCATTCCTATGAATGTTCAATATTCAAAAGTGTGTTTTTTTGACAATAGGCGACATTCTTCCAAATTTCGACTTTTGAAATTTTAAAAAGGACTTTGCTCCTTTTTCCGAAAATGGTAGAAAATTTGCGAAAAAAAATTATTGGGGAACACTATTCCGGCCATTCCTATGAATGTCCAATATTCAAAAGTGTGTTTTTTTGACAATAGGCGACATTCTTCCAAATTTCGACTTTTGAAATTTTAAAAAGGACTTTGCTCCTTTTTCCGAAAATGGTAGAAAATTTGCGAAAAAAAATTATTGGGGAACACTATTCCGGCCATTCCTATGAATGTCCAATATTCAAAAGTGTGTTTTTTTTTTGACAATAGGCGACATTCTTCCAAATTTCGACTTTTGAAATTTTAAAAAGGACTTTGCTCCTTTTTCCGAAAATGGTAGAAAATTTGCGAAAAAAAATTATTCGGGAACACTATTCCGGCCATTCCTATGAATGTCCAATATTCAAAAGTGTGTTTTTTTGACAATAGGCGACATTCTTCCAAATTTCGACTTTTGAAATTTTAAAAAGGACTTTGCTCCTTTTTCCGAAAATGGTAGAAAATTTGCGAAAAAAAATTATTGGGGAACACTATTCCGGCCATTCCTATGAATGTCCAATATTCAAAAGTGTGTTTTTTTGACAATAGGCGACATTCTTCCAAATTTCGACTTTTGAAATTTTAAAAAGGACTTTGCTCCTTTTTCCGAAAATGGTAGAAAATTTGCGAAAAAAAATTATTGGGGAACACTATTCCGGCCATTCCTATGAATGTCCAATATTCAAAAGTGTGTTTTTTTGACAATAGGCGACATTCTTCCAAATTTCGACTTTTGAAATTTTAAAAAGGACTTTGCTCCTTTTTCCGAAAATGGTAGAAAATTTGCGAAAAAAATTTATTGGGGAACATTATTCCGGCCATTCCTATGAATGTCTAATATTCAAAAGTGTGTTTTTTTGACAATAGGCGACATTCTTCCAAATTTCGACTTTTGAAATTTTAAAAAGGACTTTGCTCCTTTTTCCGAAAATGGTAGAAAATTTGCAAAAAAAAATTATTGGGCAACACTATTCCGGCCATTCCTATGAATGTCCAATATTCAAAAGTGTGTTTTTTTGACAATAGGCGACATTCTTCCAAATTTCGACTTTTGAAATTTTAAAAAGGACTTTGCTCCTTTTTCCGAAAATGGTAGAAAATTTGCGAAAAAAAATTATTGGGGAACACTATTCCGGCCATTCCTATGAATGTCCAATATTCAAAAGTGTGTTTTTTTTTTGACAATAGGCGACATTCTTCCAAATTTCGACTTTTGAAATTTTAAAAAGGACTTTGCTCCTTTTTCCGAAAATGGTAGAAAATTTGCGAAAAAAAATTATTCGGGAACACTATTCCGGCCATTCCTATGAATGTCCAATATTCAAAAGTGTGTTTTTTTGACAATAGGCGACATTCTTCCAAATTTCGACTTTTGAAATTTTAAAAAGACTTTGCTCCTTTTTCCGAAAATGGTAGAAAATTTGCGAAAAAAAATTATTGGGGAACACTATTCCGGCCATTCCTATGAATGTCCAATATTCAAAAGTGTGTTTTTTTGACAATAGGCGACATTCTTCCAAATTTCGACTTTTGAAATTTTAAAAAGGACTTTGCTCCTTTTTCCGAAAATGGTAGAAAATTTGCGAAAAAAAATTATTGGGGAACACTATTCCGGCCATTCCTATGAATGTCCAATATTCAAAAGTGTGTTTTTTTGACAATAGGCGACATTCTTCCAAATTTCGACTTTTGAAATTTTAAAAAGGACTTTGCTCCTTTTTCCGAAAATGGTAGAAAATTTGCGAAAAAAAATTATTGGGGAACACTATTCCGGCCAATCCTATGAATGTCCAATATTCAAAAGTGTGTTTTTTTGACAATAGGCGACATTCTTCCAAATTTCGACTTTTTTGGTAGAAAATTTGCGAAAAAAAATTATTGGGGAACACTATTCCGGCCATTCCTATGAATGTCCAATATTCAAAAGTGTGTTTTTTGGCAATAGGCGACATTCTTCCAAATTTCGACTTTTGAAATTTTTAAAAGGACTTTGCTCCTTTTTCTGAAAATGGTAGAAAATTTGCGAAAAAAAATTATTGGGGAACACTATTCCGGCCATTCCTATGAATGTCCAATATTCAAAAGTGTGTTTTTTTGACAATAGGCGACATTCTTCCAAATTTCGAGTTTTGAAATTTTAAAAAGGACTTTGCTCCTTTTTCCGAAAATGGTAGAAAATTTGCGAAAAAAATTATTGGGGAACACTATTCCGGCCAATCCTATGAATGTCCAATATTCAAAAGTGTGTTTTTTTGACAATAGGCGACATTCTTCCAAATTTCGACTTTTTTGGTAGAAAATTTGCGAAAAAAAATTATTGGGGAACACTATTCCGGCCATTCCTATGAATGTCCAATATTCAAAAGTGTGTTTTTTTGACAATAGGCGACATTCTTCCAAATTTCGACTTTTGAAATTTTAAAAAGGACTTTGCTCCTTTTTCCGAAAATGGTAGAAAATTTTCGAAAAAAAATTATTGGGGAACACTATTCCGGCCATTCCTATGAATGTCCAATATTCAAAAGTGTGTTTTTTGGCAATAGGCGACATTCTTCCAAATTTCGACTTTTGAAATTTTTAAAAGGACTTTGCTCCTTTTTCTGAAAATGGTAGAAAATTTGCGAAAAAAAATTATTGGGGAACACTATTCCGGCCATTCCTATGAATGTCCAATATTCAAAAGTGTGTTTTTTTGACAATAGGCGACATTCTTCCAAATTTCGACTTTTGAAATTTTAAAAAGGACTTTGCTTCTTTTTCTGAAAATGGTAGAAAATTTGCGAAAAAAAATTATTGGGGAACACTATTCCGGCCATTCCTATGAATGTCCAATATTCAAAAGTGTGTTTTTTTGACAATAGGCGACATTCTTCCACATTTCGACTTTTGAAATTTTAAAAAGGACTTTGCTTCTTTTTCTGAAAATGGTAGAAAATTTGCGAAAAAAAATTATTGGGGAACACTATTCCGGCCATTCCTATGAATGTCCAATATTCAAAAGTGTGTTTTTTTGACAATAGGCGACATTCTTCCAAATTTCGACTTTTGAAATTTTAAAAAGGACTTTGCTCCTTTTTCTGAAAATGGTAGAAAATTTGCGAAAAAAAATTATTGGGGAACACTATTCCGGCCATTCCTATGAATGTCCAATATTCAAAAGTGTGTTTTTTTGACAATAGGCCACATTCTTCCAAATTTCGACTTTTGAAATTTTAAAAAGGACTTTGCTCCTTTTTCTGAAAATGGTAGAAAATTTGCGAAAAAAAATTATTGGGGAACACTATTCCGGCCATTCCTATGAATGTCCAATATTCAAAAGTGTGTTTTTTTGACAATAGGCGACATTCTTCCAAATTTCGACTTTTGAAATTTTAAAAAGGACTTTGCTCCTTTTTCTGAAAATGGTAGAAAATTTGCGAAAAAAAATTATTGGGGAACACTATTCCGGCCATTCCTATGAATGTCCAATATTCAAAAGTGTGTTTTTTTGACAATAGGCCACATTCTTCCAAATTTCGACTTTTGAAATTTTAAAAAGGACTTTGCTCCTTTTTCTGAAAATGGTAGAAAATTTGCGAAAAAAAATTATTGGGGAACACTATTCCGGCCATTCCTATGAATGTCCAATATTCAAAAGTGTGTTTTTTTGACAATAGGCGACATTCTTCCAAATTTCGACTTTTGAAATTTTAAAAAGGACTTTGCTCCTTTTTCTGAAAATGGTAGAAAATTTGCGAAAAAAAATTATTGGGGAACACTATTCCGGCCATTCCTATGAATGTCCAATATTCAAAAGTGTGTTTTTTGGCAATAGGCGACATTCTTCCAAATTTCGACTTTTGAAATTTTAAAAAGGACTTTGCTCCTTTTTCTGAAAATGGTAGAAAATTTGCGAAAAAAAATTATTGGGGAACACTATTCCGGCCATTCCTATGAATGTCCAATATTCAAAAGTGTGTTTTTTTGACAATAGGCCACATTCTTCCAAATTTCGACTTTTGAAATTTTAAAAAGGACTTTGCTCCTTTTTCTGAAAATGGTAGAAAATTTGCGAAAAAAAATTATTGGGGAACACTATTCCGGCCATTCCTATGAATGTCCAATATTCAAAAGTGTGTTTTTTTGACAATAGGCGACATTCTTCCAAATTTCGACTTTTGAAATTTTAAAAAGGACTTTGCTCCTTTTTCTGAAAATGGTAGAAAATTTGCGAAAAAAAATTATTGGGGAACACTATTCCGGCCATTCCTATGAATGTCCAATATTCAAAAGTGTGTTTTTTTGACAATAGGCCACATTCTTCCAAATTTCGACTTTTGAAATTTTAAAAAGGACTTTGCTCCTTTTTCTGAAAATGGTAGAAAATTTGCGAAAAAAAATTATTGGGGAACACTATTCCGGCCATTCCTATGAATGTCCAATATTCAAAAGTGTGTTTTTTGGCAATAGGCGACATTCTTCCAAATTTCGACTTTTGAAATTTTAAAAAGGACTTTGCTCCTTTTTCTGAAAATGGTAGAAAATTTGCGAAAAAAAATTATTGGGGAACACTATTCCGGCCATTCCTATGAATGTCCAATATTCAAAAGTGTGTTTTTTTGACAATAGGCCACATTCTTCCAAATTTCGACTTTTGAAATTTTAAAAAGGACTTTGCTCCTTTTTCTGAAAATGGTAGAAAATTTGCGAAAAAAAATTATTGGGGAACACTATTCCGGCCATTCCTATGAATGTCCAATATTCAAAAGTGTGTTTTTTGGCAATAGGCGACATTCTTCCAAATTTCGACTTTTGAAATTTTAAAAAGGACTTTGCTCCTTTTTCTGAAAATGGTAGAAAATTTGCGAAAAAAAATTATTGGGGAACACTATTCCGGCCATTCCTATGAATGTCCAATATTCAAAAGTGTGTTTTTTGGCAATAGGCGACATTCTTCCAAATTTCGACTTTTGAAATTTTAAAAAGGACTTTGCTCCTTTTTCTGAAAATGGTAGAAAATTTGCGAAAAAAAATTATTGGGGAACACTATTCCGGCCATTCCTATGAATGTCCAATATTCAAAAGTGTGTTTTTTGGCAATAGGCGACATTCTTCCAAATTTCGACTTTTGAAATTTTAAAAAGGACTTTGCTCCTTTTTCTGAAAATGGTAGAAAATTTGCGAAAAAAAATTATTGGGGAACACTATTCCGGCCATTCCTATGAATGTCCAATATTCAAAAGTGTGTTTTTTTGACAATAGGCGACATTCTTCCAAATTTCGACTTTTTTGGTAGAAAATTTGCGAAAAAAAATTATTGGGGAACACTATTCCGGCCATTCCTATGAATGTCCAATATTCAAAAGTGTGTTTTTTGGCAATAGGCGACATTCTTCCAAATTTCGACTTTTGAAATTTTTAAAAGGACTTTGCTCCTTTTTCTGAAAATGGTAAAAAATTTGCGAAAAAAAATTATTGGGGAACACTATTCCGGCCATTCCTATGAATGTCCAATATTCAAAAGTGTGTTTTTTTGACAATAGGCGACATTCTTCCAAATTTCGAGTTTTGAAATTTTAAAAAGGACTTTGCTCCTTTTTCCGAAAATGGTAGAAAATTTGCGAAAAAAATTATTGGGGAACACTATTCCGGCCAATCCTATGAATGTCCAATATTCAAAAGTGTGTTTTTTTGACAATAGGCGACATTCTTCCAAATTTCGACTTTTTTGGTAGAAAATTTGCGAAAAAAAATTATTGGGGAACACTATTCCGGCCATTCCTATGAATGTCCAATATTCAAAAGTGTGTTTTTTTGACAATAGGCGACATTCTTCCAAATTTCGACTTTTGAAATTTTAAAAAGGACTTTGCTCCTTTTTCCGAAAATGGTAGAAAATTTTCGAAAAAAAATTATTGGGGAACACTATTCCGGCCATTCCTATGAATGTCCAATATTCAAAAGTGTGTTTTTTGGCAATAGGCGACATTCTTCCAAATTTCGACTTTTGAAATTTTTAAAAGGACTTTGCTCCTTTTTCTGAAAATGGTAGAAAATTTGCGAAAAAAAATTATTGGGGAACACTATTCCGGCCATTCCTATGAATGTCCAATATTCAAAAGTGTGTTTTTTTGACAATAGGCGACATTCTTCCAAATTTCGACTTTTGAAATTTTAAAAAGGACTTTGCTTCTTTTTCTGAAAATGGTAGAAAATTTGCGAAAAAAAATTATTGGGGAACACTATTCCGGCCATTCCTATGAATGTCCAATATTCAAAAGTGTGTTTTTTTGACAATAGGCGACATTCTTCCACATTTCGACTTTTGAAATTTTAAAAAGGACTTTGCTTCTTTTTCTGAAAATGGTAGAAAATTTGCGAAAAAAAATTATTGGGGAACACTATTCCGGCCATTCCTATGCATGTCCAATATTCAAAAGTGTGTTTTTTTGACAATAGGCGACATTCTTCCAAATTTCGACTTTTGAAATTTTAAAAAGGACTTTGCTCCTTTTTCTGAAAATGGTAGAAAATTTGCGAAAAAAAATTATTGGGGAACACTATTCCGGCCATTCCTATGAATGTCCAATATTCAAAAGTGTGTTTTTTTGACAATAGGCCACATTCTTCCAAATTTCGACTTTTGAAATTTTAAAAAGGACTTTGCTCCTTTTTCTGAAAATGGTAGAAAATTTGCGAAAAAAAATTATTGGGGAACACTATTCCGGCCATTCCTATGAATGTCCAATATTCAAAAGTGTGTTTTTTTGACAATAGGCGACATTCTTCCAAATTTCGACTTTTGAAATTTTAAAAAGGACTTTGCTCCTTTTTCTGAAAATGGTAGAAAATTTGCGAAAAAAAATTATTGGGGAACACTATTCCGGCCATTCCTATGAATGTCCAATATTCAAAAGTGTGTTTTTTTGACAATAGGCCACATTCTTCCAAATTTCGACTTTTGAAATTTTAAAAAGGACTTTGCTCCTTTTTCTGAAAATGGTAGAAAATTTGCGAAAAAAAATTATTGGGGAACACTATTCCGGCCATTCCTATGAATGTCCAATATTCAAAAGTGTGTTTTTTTGACAATAGGCGACATTCTTCCAAATTTCGACTTTTGAAATTTTAAAAAGGACTTTGCTCCTTTTTCTGAAAATGGTAGAAAATTTGCGAAAAAAAATTATTGGGGAACACTATTCCGGCCATTCCTATGAATGTCCAATATTCAAAAGTGTGTTTTTTGGCAATAGGCGACATTCTTCCAAATTTCGACTTTTGAAATTTTAAAAAGGACTTTGCTCCTTTTTCTGAAAATGGTAGAAAATTTGCGAAAAAAAATTATTGGGGAACACTATTCCGGCCATTCCTATGAATGTCCAATATTCAAAAGTGTGTTTTTTTGACAATAGGCCACATTCTTCCAAATTTCGACTTTTGAAATTTTAAAAAGGACTTTGCTCCTTTTTCTGAAAATGGTAGAAAATTTGCGAAAAAAAATTATTGGGGAACACTATTCCGGCCATTCCTATGAATGTCCAATATTCAAAAGTGTGTTTTTTTGACAATAGGCGACATTCTTCCAAATTTCGACTTTTGAAATTTTAAAAAGGACTTTGCTCCTTTTTCTGAAAATGGTAGAAAATTTGCGAAAAAAAATTATTGGGGAACACTATTCCGGCCATTCCTATGAATGTCCAATATTCAAAAGTGTGTTTTTTTGACAATAGGCCACATTCTTCCAAATTTCGACTTTTGAAATTTTAAAAAGGACTTTGCTCCTTTTTCTGAAAATGGTAGAAAATTTGCGAAAAAAAATTATTGGGGAACACTATTCCGGCCATTCCTATGAATGTCCAATATTCAAAAGTGTGTTTTTTGGCAATAGGCGACATTCTTCCAAATTTCGACTTTTGAAATTTTAAAAAGGACTTTGCTCCTTTTTCTGAAAATGGTAGAAAATTTGCGAAAAAAAATTATTGGGGAACACTATTCCGGCCATTCCTATGAATGTCCAATATTCAAAAGTGTGTTTTTTTGACAATAGGCGACATTCTTCCACATTTCGACTTTTGAAATTTTAAAAAGGACTTTGCTTCTTTTTCTGAAAATGGTAGAAAATTTGCGAAAAAAAATTATTGGGGAACACTATTCCGGCCATTCCTATGAATGTCCAATATTCAAAAGTGTGTTTTTTTGACAATAGGCGACATTCTTCCAAATTTCGACTTTTGAAATTTTAAAAAGGACTTTGCTCCTTTTTCTGAAAATGGTAGAAAATTTGCGAAAAAAAATTATTGGGGAACACTATTCCGGCCATTCCTATGAATGTCCAATATTCAAAAGTGTGTTTTTTTGACAATAGGCCACATTCTTCCAAATTTCGACTTTTGAAATTTTAAAAAGGACTTTGCTCCTTTTTCTGAAAATGGTAGAAAATTTGCGAAAAAAAATTATTGGGGAACACTATTCCGGCCATTCCTATGAATGTCCAATATTCAAAAGTGTGTTTTTTTGACAATAGGCGACATTCTTCCAAATTTCGACTTTTGAAATTTTAAAAAGGACTTTGCTCCTTTTTCTGAAAATGGTAGAAAATTTGCGAAAAAAAATTATTGGGGAACACTATTCCGGCCATTCCTATGAATGTCCAATATTCAAAAGTGTGTTTTTTTGGCAATAGGCCACATTCTTCCAAATTTCGACTTTTGAAATTTTAAAAAGGACTTTGCTCCTTTTCTGAAAATGGTAGAAAATTTGCGAAAAAAAATTATTGGGGAACACTATTCCGGCCATTCCTATGAATGTCCAATATTCAAAAGTGTGTTTTTTTGACAATAGGCGACATTCTTCCAAATTTCGACTTTTGAAATTTTAAAAAGGACTTTGCTCCTTTTTCTGAAAATGGTAGAAAATTTGCGAAAAAAAATTATTGGGGAACACTATTCCGGCCATTCCTATGAATGTCCAATATTCAAAAGTGTGTTTTTTGGCAATAGGCGACATTCTTCCAAATTTCGACTTTGAAATTTTAAAAAGGACTTTGCTCCTTTTTCTGAAAATGGTAGAAAATTTGCGAAAAAAAATTATTGGGGAACACTATTCCGGCCATTCCTATGAATGTCCAATATTCAAAAGTGTGTTTTTTTGACAATAGGCCACATTCTTCCAAATTTCGACTTTTGAAATTTTAAAAAGGACTTTGCTCCTTTTCTGAAAATGGTAGAAAATTTGCGAAAAAAAATTATTGGGGAACACTATTCCGGCCATTCCTATGAATGTCCAATATTCAAAAGTGTGTTTTTTTGACAATAGGCGACATTCTTCCAAATTTCGACTTTTGAAATTTTAAAAAGGACTTTGCTCCTTTTTCTGAAAATGGTAGAAAATTTGCGAAAAAAAAATTATTGGGGAACACTATTCCGGCCATTCCTATGAATGTCCAATATTCAAAAGTGTGTTTTTTTGACAATAGGGCCACATTCTTCCAAATTTCGACTTTTGAAATTTTAAAAAGGACTTTGCTCCTTTTTCTGAAAATGGTAGAAAATTTGCGAAAAAAAATTATTGGGGAACACTATTCCGGCCATTCCTATGAATGTCCAATATTCAAAAGTGTGTTTTTTGGCAATAGGCGACATTCTTCCAAATTTCGACTTTTGAAATTTTAAAAAGGACTTTGCTCCTTTTTCTGAAATGGTAGAAAATTTGCGAAAAAAAATTATTGGGGAACACTATTCCGGCCATTCCTATGAATGTCCAATATTCAAAAGTGTGTTTTTTTGACAATAGGCCACATTCTTCCAAATTTCGACTTTTGAAATTTTAAAAAGGACTTTGCTCCTTTTTCTGAAAATGGTAGAAAATTTGCGAAAAAAAATTATTGGGGAACACTATTCCGGCCATTCCTATGAATGTCCAATATTCAAAAGTGTGTTTTTTGGCAATAGGCGACATTCTTCCAAATTTCGACTTTTGAAATTTTAAAAAGGACTTTGCTCCTTTTTCTGAAAATGGTAGAAAATTTGCGAAAAAAAATTATTGGGGAACACTATTCCGGCCATTCCTATGAATGTCCAATATTCAAAAGTGTGTTTTTTTGACAATAGGCCACATTCTTCCAAATTTCGACTTTTGAAATTTTAAAAAGGACTTTGCTCCTTTTTCTGAAAATGGTAGAAAATTTGCGAAAAAAAATTATTGGGGAACACTATTCCGGCCATTCCTATGAATGTCCAATATTCAAAAGTGTGTTTTTTGACAATAGGCGACATTCTTCCAAATTTCGACTTTTGAAATTTTAAAAAGGACTTTGCTCCTTTTTCTGAAAATGGTAGAAAATTTGCGAAAAAAAATTATTGGGGAACACTATTCCGGCCATTCCTATGAATGTCCAATATTCAAAAGTGTGTTTTTTGGCAATAGGCGACATTCTTCCAAATTTCGACTTTTGAAATTTTAAAAAGGACTTTGCTCCTTTTTCTGAAAATGGTAGAAAATTTGCGAAAAAAAATTATTGGGGAACACTATTCCGGCCATTCCTATGAATGTCCAATATTCAAAAGTGTGTTTTTTTGACAATAGGCCACATTCTTCCAAATTTCGACTTTTGAAATTTTAAAAAGGACTTTGCTCCTTTTTCTGAAAATGGTAGAAAATTTGCGAAAAAAAATTATTGGGGAACACTATTCCGGCCATTCCTATGAATGTCCAATATTCAAAAGTGTGTTTTTTGACAATAGGCGACATTCTTCCAAATTTCGACTTTTGAAATTTTAAAAAGGACTTTGCTCCTTTTTCTGAAAATGGTAGAAAATTTGCGAAAAAAAATTATTGGGGAACACTATTCCGGCCATTCCTATGAATGTCCAATATTCAAAAGTGTGTTTTTTGGCAATAGGCGACATTCTTCCAAATTTCGACTTTTGAAATTTTAAAAAGGACTTTGCTCCTTTTTCTGAAAATGGTAGAAAATTTGCGAAAAAAAATTATTGGGGAACACTATTCCGGCCATTCCTATGAATGTCCAATATTCAAAAGTGTGTTTTTTTGACAATAGGCCACATTCTTCCAAATTTCGACTTTTGAAATTTTAAAAAGGACTTTGCTCCTTTTTCTGAAAATGGTAGAAAATTTGCGAAAAAAAATTATTGGGGAACACTATTCCGGCCATTCCTATGAATGTCCAATATTCAAAAGTGTGTTTTTTTGACAATAGGCGACATTCTTCCAAATTTCGACTTTTGAAATTTTAAAAAGGACTTTGCTCCTTTTTCTGAAAATGGTAGAAAATTTGCGAAAAAAAATTATTGGGGAACACTATTCCGGCCATTCCTATGAATGTCCAATATTCAAAAGTGTGTTTTTTTGACAATAGGCCACATTCTTCCAAATTTCGACTTTTGAAATTTTAAAAAGGACTTTGCTCCTTTTTCTGAAAATGGTAGAAAATTTGCGAAAAAAAATTATTGGGGAACACTATTCCGGCCATTCCTATGAATGTCCAATATTCAAAAGTGTGTTTTTTTGACAATAGGCGACATTCTTCCAAATTTCGACTTTTGAAATTTTAAAAAGGACTTTGCTCCTTTTTCTGAAAATGGTAGAAAATTTGCGAAAAAAAATTATTGGGGAACACTATTCCGGCCATTCCTATGAATGTCCAATATTCAAAAGTGTGTTTTTTGGCAATAGGCGACATTCTTCCAAATTTCGACTTTTGAAATTTTAAAAAGGACTTTGCTCCTTTTTCTGAAAATGGTAGAAAATTTGCGAAAAAAAATTATTGGGGAACACTATTCCGGCCATTCCTATGAATGTCCAATATTCAAAAGTGTGTTTTTTGGCAATAGGCGACATTCTTCCAAATTTCGACTTTTGAAATTTTAAAAAGGACTTTGCTCCTTTTTCTGAAAATGGTAGAAAATTTGCGAAAAAAAATTATTGGGGAACACTATTCCGGCCATTCCTATGAATGTCCAATATTCAAAAGTGTGTTTTTTGGCAATAGGCGACATTCTTCCAAATTTCGACTTTTGAAATTTTAAAAAGGACTTTGCTCCTTTTTCTGAAAATGGTAGAAAATTTGCGAAAAAAAATTATTGGGGAACACTATTCCGGCCATTCCTATGAATGTCCAATATTCAAAAGTGTGTTTTTTTGACAATAGGCCACATTCTTCCAAATTTCGACTTTTGAAATTTTAAAAAGGACTTTGCTCCTTTTTCTGAAAATGGTAGAAAATTTGCGAAAAAAAATTATTGGGGAACACTATTCCGGCCATTCCTATGAATGTCCAATATTCAAAAGTGTGTTTTTTTGACAATAGGCGACATTCTTCCAAATTTCGACTTTTGAAATTTTAAAAAGGACTTTGCCCCTTTTTCCGAAAATTGTAGAAAATTTGCGAAAAAAAATTATTGGGGAACACTATTCCGGCCATTCCTATGAATGTCCAATATTCAAAAGTGTGTTTTTTTGACAATAGGCGACATTCTTCCAAATTTCGACTTTTTCAGAAAATGGTAGAAAATTTTCGAAAAAAAATTATTGGGGAACACTATTCCGGCCATTCCTATGAATGTCCAATATTCAAAAGTGTGTTTTTTGGCAATAGGCGACATTCTTCCAAATTTCGACTTTTGAAATTTTAAAAAGGACTTTGCTCCTTTTTCTGAAAATGGTAGAAAATTTGCGAAAAAAAATTATTGGGGAACACTATTCCGGCCATTCCTATGAATGTCCAATATTCAAAAGTGTGTTTTTTTGACAATAGGCCACATTCTTCCAAATTTCGACTTTTGAAATTTTAAAAAGGACTTTGCTCCTTTTTCCGAAAATGGTAGAAAATTTGCGAAAAAAAATTATTGGGGAACACTATTCCGGCCAATCCTATGAATGTCCAATATTCAAAAGTGTGTTTTTTTGACAATAGGCGACATTCTTCCAAATTTCGACTTTTGAAATTTTAAAAAGGACTTTGCTCCTTTTTCAGAAAATGGTAGAAAATTTTCGAAAAAAAATTATTGGGGAACACTATTCCGGCCATTCCTATGAATGTCCAATATTCAAAAGTGTGTTTTTTGGCAATAGGCGACATTCTTCCAAATTTCGACTTTTGAAATTTTAAAAAGGACTTTGCTCCTTTTTCTGAAAATGGTAGAAAATTTGCGAAAAAAAATTATTGGGGAACACTATTCCGGCCATTCCTATGAATGTCCAATATTCAAAAGTGTGTTTTTTTGACAATAGGCGACATTCTTCCAAATTTCGACTTTTGAAATTTTAAAAAGGACTTTGCTCCTTTTTCTGAAAATGGTAGAAAATTTGCGAAAAAAAATTATTGGGGAACACTATTCCGGCCATTCCTATGAATGTCCAATATTCAAAAGTGTGTTTTTTTGACAATAGGCGACATTCTTCCAAATTCCGACTTTTGAAATTTTAAAAAGGACTTTGCTCCTTTTTCCGAAAATAGTAGAAAATTTGCAAAAAAAAATTATTGGGCAACACTATTCCGGCCATTCCTATGAATGTCCAATATTCAAAAGTGTGTTTTTTTGACAATAGGCGACATTCTTCCAAATTTCGACTTTTGAAATTTTAAAAAGGACTTTGCTCCTTTTTCCGAAAATGGTAGAAAATTTGCGAAAAAAAATTATTGGGGAACACTATTCCGGCCATTCCTATGAATGTCCAATATTCAAAAGGGTGTTTTTTTGACAATAGGCGACATTCTTCCAAATTTCGACTTTTGAAATTTTAAAAAGGACTTTGCTCCTTTTTCTGAAAATGGTAGAAAATTTGCGAAAAAAAATTATTGGGGAACACTATTCCGGCCATTCCTATGAATGTCCAATATTCAAAAGTGTGTTTTTTTGACAATAGGCGACATTCTTCCAAATTTCGACTTTTGAAATTTTAAAAAGGACTTTGCTCCTTTTTCCGAAAATGGTAGAAAATTTGCAAAAAAAAATTATTGGGCAACACTATTCCGGCCATTCCTATGAATGTCCAATATTCAAAAGTGTGTTTTTTTGACAATAGGCGACATTCTTCCAAATTTCGACTTTTGAAATTTTAAAAAGGACTTTGCTCCTTTTTCTGAAAATGGTAGAAAATTTGCGAAAAAAAATTATTGGGGAACACTATTCCGGCCATTCCTATGAATGTCCAATATTCAAAAGTGTGTTTTTTTGACTATAGGCGACATTATTCCAAATTTCGACTTTTGAAATTTTAAAAAGGACTTTGCTCCTTTTTCCGAAAATGGTAGAAAATTTGCAAAAAAAAATTATTGGGCAACACTATTCCGGCCATTCCTATGAATGTCCAATATTCAAAAGTGTGTTTTTTTGACAATAGGCGACATTCTTCCAAATTTCGACTTTTGAAATTTTAAAAAGGACTTTGCTCCTTTTTCCGAAAATGGTAGAAAATTTGCAAAAAAAAATTATTGGGGAACACTATTCCGGCCATTCCTATGAATGTCCAATATTCAAAAGTGTGTTTTTTTGACAATAGGCGACATTCTTCCAAATTTCGACTTTTGAAATTTTAAAAAGGACTTTGCTCCTTTTTCCGAAAATGGCAGAAAATTTGCAAAAAAAAATTATTGGGGAACACTATTCCGGCCATTCCTATGAATGTCCAATATTCAAAAGTGTGTTTTTTTGACAATAGGCGACATTCTTCCAAATTTCGACTTTTGAAATTTTAAAAAGGACTTTGCTCCTTTTTCCGAAAATGGTAGAAAATTTGCAAAAAAAAATTATTGGGGAACACTATTCCGGCCATTCCTATGAATGTCCAATATTCAAAAGTGTGTTTTTTTGACAATAGGCGACATTCTTCCAAATTTCGACTTTTGAAATTTTAAAAAGGACTTTGCTCCTTTTTCTGAAAATGGTAGAAAATTTGCGAAAAAAAATTATTGGGGAACACTATTCCGGCCATTCCTATGAATGTCCAATATTCAAAAGTGTGTTTTTTTTGATAATAGACGACATTCTTCCAAATTTCGACTTTTGAAATTTTAAAAAGGACTTTGCTCCTTTTTCCGAAAATGGTAGAAAATTTGGGAAAAAAAATTATTGGGGAACACTATTCCGGCCATTCCTATGAATGTTCAATATTCAAAAGTGTGTTTTTTTGACAATAGGCGACATTCTTCCAAATTTCGACTTTTGAAATTTTAAAAAGGACTTTGCTCCTTTTTCTGAAAATGGTAGAAAATTTGCGAAAAAAAATTATTGGGGAACACTATTCCGGCCATTCCTATGAATGTCCAATATTCAAAAGTGTGTTTTTTGACAATAGGCGACATTCTTCCAAATTTCGACTTTTGAAATTTTAAAAAGGACTTTGCTTCTTTTTCCGAAAATGGTAGAAAATTTGCGAAAAAAAATTATTGGGGAACACTATTCCGGCCATTCCTATGAATGTCCAATATTCAAAAGTGTGTTTTTTTGACAATAGGCGACATTCTTCCAAATTTCGACTTTTGAAATTTTAAAAAGGACTTTGCTTCTTTTTCCGAAAATGGTAGAAAATTTGCGAAAAAAAATTATTGGGGAACACTATTCCGGCCATTCCTATGAATGTCCAATATTCAAAAGTGTGTTTTTTTGATAATAGACGACATTCTTCCAAATTTCGACTTTTGAAATTTTAAAAAGGACTTTGCTCCTTTTTCCGAAAATGGTAGAAAATTAGCAAAAAAAAATTATTGGGGAACACTATTCCGGCCATTCCTATGAATGTCCAATATTCAAAAGTGTGTTTTTTTGACAATAGGCGACATTCTTCCAAATTTCGACTTTTGAAATTTTAAAAAGGACTTTGCTCCTTTTTTTGAAAGCTGTAGGAGATAAGCGAAAAAGCTCTATTGGGGAACACTATTCCGGCCATTCCTATGAATGTCCAATATTCAAAAGTGTGTTTTTTTGACAATATGCGACATTCTTCCAAATTTCGACTTTTGAAATTTTAAAAAGGACTTTGCTCCTTTTTCTGAAAATGGTAGAAAATTTGCGAAAAAAAATTATTGGGGAACACTATTCCGGCCATTCCTATGAATGTCCAATATTCAAAAGTGTGTTTTTTTGACAATAGGCCACATTCTTCCAAATTTCGACTTTTGAAATTTTAAAAAGGACTTTGCTCCTTTTTCCGAAAATGGTAGAAAATTTGCGAAAAAAAATTATTGGGCAACACTATTCCGGCCATTCCTATGAATGTCCAATATTCAAAAGTGTGTTTTTTTGACAATAGGCCACATTCTTCCAAATTTCGACTTTTGAAATTTTAAGGACTTTGCTCCTTTTTCTGAAAATGGTAGAAAATTTGCGAAAAAAAATTATTGGGGAACACTATTCCGGCCATTCCTATGAATGTTCAATATTCAAAAGTGTGTTTTTTTGACAATAGGCGACATTCTTCCAAATTTCGACTTTTGAAATTCTAACAAGGACTTTGCTCCTTTTTCCGAAAATGGTAGAAAATTTGCGAAAAAAAATTATTGGGGAACACTATTCCGGCCATTCCTATGAATGTCCAATATTCAAAAGTGTGTTTTTTTGACAATATGCGACATTCTTCCAAATTTCGACTTTTGAAATTTTAACAAGGACTTTGCTCCTTTTTCCGAAAATGGTAGAAAATTTGCGAAAAAAAATTATTGGGCAACACTATTCCGGCCATTCCTATGAATGTCCAATATTCAAAAGTGTGTTTTTTTGACAATAGGCCACATTCTTCCAAATTTCGACTTTTGAAATTTTAAGGACTTTGCTCCTTTTTCTGAAAATGGTAGAAAATTTGCAAAAAAAAATTATTGGGCAACACTATTCCGGCCATTCCTATGAATGTCCAATATTCAAAAGTGTGTTTTTTTGACAATATGCGACATTCTTCCAAATTTCGACTTTTGAAATTTTAACAAGGACTTTGCTCCTTTTTCCGAAAATGGTAGAAAATTTGCGAAAAAAAATTATTGGGGAACACTATTCCGGCCATTCCTATGAATGTCCAATATTCAAAAGTGTGTTTTTTTGACAATAGGCGACATTCTTCCAAATTTCGACTTCTGAAATTTTAAAAAGGACTTTGCTCCTTTTTCCGAAAATGGTAAAAAATTTGCAAAGAAAATTATTGGGCAACACTATTCCGGCCATTCCTATGAATGTCCAATATTCAAAAGTGTGTTTTTTTGACAATATGCGACATTCTTCCAAATTTCGACTTTTGAAATTTTAACAAGGACTTTGCTCCTTTTTCCGAAAATGGTAGAAAATTTGCGAAAAAAAATTATTGGGGAACACTATTCCGGCCATTCCTATGAATGTCCAATATTCAAAAGTGTGTTTTTTTGACAATATGCGACATTCTTCCAAATTTCGACTTTTGAAATTTTAACAAGGACTTTGCTCCTTTTTCCGAAAATGGTAGAAAATTTGCGAAAAAAAATTATTGGGGAACACTATTCCGGCCATTCCTATGAATGTCCAATATTCAAAAGTGTGTTTTTTTGACAATATGCGACATTCTTCCAAATTTCGACTTTTGAAATTTTAACAAGGACTTTGCTCCTTTTTCCGAAAATGGTAGAAAATTTGCGAAAAAAAATTATTGGGGAACACTATTCCGGCCATTCCTATGAATGTTCAATATTCAAAAGTGTGTTTTTTTGACAATAGGCGACATTCTTCCAAATTTCGACTTTTGAAATTTTAAAAAGGACTTTGCTCCTTTTTCTGAAAATGGTAGAAAATTTGCAAAAAAAAATTATTGGGCAACACTATTCCGGCCATTCCTATGAATGTCCAATATTCAAAAGTGTGTTTTTTTGACAATATGCGACATTCTTCCAAATTTCGACTTTTGAAATTTTAAAAAGGACTTTGCTCCTTTTTCTGAAAATGGTAGAAAATTTGCGAAAAAAAATTATTGGGGAACACTATTCCGGCCATTCCTATGAATGTCCAATATTCAAAAGTGTGTTTTTTTGACAATAGGCGACATTCTTCCAAATTTCGACTTTTGAAATTTTAAAAAGGACTTTGCTCCTTTTTCCGAAAATGGTAGAAAATTTGCGAAAAAAAATTATTGGGCAACACTATTCCGGCCATTCCTATGAATGTCCAATATTCAAAAGTGTGTTTTTTTGACAATAGGCGACATTCTTCCAAATTTCGACTTTTGAAATTTTAAAAAGGACTTTGCTCCTTTTTCCGAAAATGGCAGAAAATTTGCAAAAAAAAATTATTGGGGAACACTATTCCGGCCATTCCTATGAATGTCCAATATTCAAAAGTGTGTTTTTTTGACAATAGGCGACATTCTTCCAAATTTCGACTTTTGAAATTTTAAAAAGGACTTTGCTCCTTTTTCCGAAAATGGTAGAAAATTTGCAAAAAAAAATTATTGGGGAACACTATTCCGGCCATTCCTATGAATGTCCAATATTCAAAAGTGTGTTTTTTTGACAATAGGCGACATTCTTCCAAATTTCGACTTTTGAAATTTTAAAAAGGACTTTGCTCCTTTTTCCGAAAATGGCAGAAAATTTGCAAAAAAAAATTATTGGGGAACACTATTCCGGCCATTCCTATGAATGTCCAATATTCAAAAGTGTGTTTTTTTGACAATAGGCGACATTCTTCCAAATTTCGACTTTTGAAATTTTAAAAAGGACTTTGCTCCTTTTTCTGAAAATGGTAGAAAATTTGCGAAAAAAAATTTTTGGGGAACACTATTCCGGCCATTCCTATGAATGTCCAATATTCAAAAGTGTGATTTTTTGACAATAGGCGACATTCTTCCAAATTTCGACTTTTGAAATTTTAAAAAGGACTTTGCTCCTTTTTCTGAAAATGGTAGAAAATTTGCGAAAAAAAATTTTTGGGGAACACTATTCCGGCCATTCCTATGAATGTCCAATATTCAAAAGTGTGTTTTTTTGACAATAGGCGACATTCTTCCAAATTTCGACTTTTGAAATTTTAAAAAGGACTTTGCTCCTTTTTCCGAAAATGGTAGAAAATTTGCGAAAAAAATTATTGGGGAACACTATTCCGGCCATTCCTATGAATGTCCAATATTCAAAAGTGTGTTTTTTTGACAATAGGCGACATTCTTCCAAATTTCGACTTTTGAAATTTTAAAAAGGACTTTGCTCCTTTTTCCGAAAATGGCAGAAAATTTGCAAAAAAAAATTATTGGGGAACACTATTCCGGCCATTCCTATGAATGTCCAATATTCAAAAGTGTGTTTTTTTGACAATATGCGACATTCTTCCAAATTTCGACTTTTGAAATTTTAACAAGGACTTTGCTCCTTTTTCCGAAAATGGTAGAAAATTTGCGAAAAAAAATTATTGGGGAACACTATTCCGGCCATTCCTATGAATGTTCAATATTCAAAAGTGTGTTTTTTTGACAATAGGCGACATTCTTCCAAATTTCGACTTTTGAAATTTTAAAAAGGACTTTGCTCCTTTTTCTGAAAATGGTAGAAAATTTGCAAAAAAAAATTATTGGGCAACACTATTCCGGCCATTCCTATGAATGTCCAATATTCAAAAGTGTGTTTTTTTGACAATAGGCGACATTCTTCCAAATTTCGACTTTTGAAATTTTAAAAAGGACTTTGCTCCTTTTTCCGAAAATGGTAGAAAATTTGCGAAAAAAATTATTGGGGAACACTATTCCGGCCATTCCTATGAATGTCCAATATTCAAAAATGTGTTTTTTTGACAATAGGCGACATTCTTCCAAATTTCGACTTTTGAAATTTTAAAAAGGACTTTGCCCCTTTTTCCGAAAATGGTAGAAAATTTGCGAAAAAAAATTATTGGGGAACACTATTCCGGCCATTCCTATGAATGTCCAATATTCAAAAGTGTGTTTTTTTGACAATAGGCGACATTCTTCCAAATTTCGACTTTTGAAATTTTAAAAAGGACTTTGCTCCTTTTTCCGAAAATGGTAGAAAATTTGCAAAAAAAAATTATTGGGGAACACTATTCCGGCCATTCCTATGAATGTCCAATATTCAAAAGTGTGTTTTTTTGACAATAGGCGACATTCTTCCAAATTTCGACTTTTGAAATTTTAAAAAGGATTTTGCTCCTTTTTCCGAAAGCTGTAGGAGATAAGCGAAAAAGCTCTATTGGGGAACACTATTCCGGCCATTCCTATGAATGTCCAATATTCAAAAGTGTGTTTTTTTGACAATAGGCGACATTCTTCCAAATTTCGACTTTTGAAATTTTAACAAGGACTTTGCTCCTTTTTCCGAAAATGGTAGAAAATTTGCGAAAAAAAATTATTGGGGAACACTATTCCGGCCATTCCTATGAATGTCCAATATTCAAAAGTGTGTTTTTTTGACAATAGGCGACATTCTTCCAAATTTCGACTTTTGAAATTTTAAAAAGGACTTTGCTCCTTTTTCCGAAAATGGTAGAAAATTTGCAAAAAAAAATTATTGGGGAACACTATTCCGGCCATTCCTATGAATGTCCAATATTCAAAAGTGTGTTTTTTTGACAATAGGCGACATTCTTCCAAATTTCGACTTTTGAAATTTTAAAAAGGACTTTGCTCCTTTTTCCGAAAATGGTAGAAAATTTGCGAAAAAAAATTATTGGGGAACACTATTCCGGCCATTCCTATGAATGTCCAATATTCAAAAGTGTGTTTTTTTGACAATAGGCGACATTCTTCCAAATTTCGACTTTTGAAATTTTAAAAAGGACTTTGCTCCTTTTTCCGAAAATGGTAGAAAATTTGCGAAAAAAAATTATTCGAGAACACTATTCCGGCCATTCCTATGAATGTCCAATATTCAAAAGTGTGTTTTTTGACAATAGGCGACATTCTTCCAAATTTCGACTTTTGAAATTTTAAAAAGGACTTTGCTCCTTTTTCCGAAAATGGTAGAAAATTTGGGGAAAAAAATTATTGGGGAACACTATTCCGGCCATTCCTATGAATGTCCAATATTCAAAAGTGTGTTTTTTTGACAATAGGCGACATTCTTCCAAATTTCGACTTTTGAAATTTTAAAAAGGACTTTGCTCCTTTTTCCGAAAATGGTAGAAAATTTGCGAAAAAAAATTATTGGGGAACACTATTCCGGCCATTCCTATGAATGTCCAATATTTAAAAGTGTGTTTTTTTGACAATAGGCGACATTCTTCCAAATTTCGACTTTTGAAATTTTAAAAAGGACTTTGCTCCTTTTTCCGAAAATGGTAGAAAATTTGCGAAAAAAAATTATTGGGGAACACTATTCCGGCCATTCCTATGAATGTCCAATATTCAAAAGTGTGTTTTTTTGACAATAGGCGACATTCTTCCAAATTTCGACTTTTGAAATTTTAAAAAGGACTTTGCTCCTTTTTCCGAAAATGGTAGAAAATTTGCGAAAAAAAATTATTGGGGAACACTATTCCGGCCATTCCTATGAATGTCCAATATTCAAAAGTGTGTTTTTTTGACAATAGGCGACATTCTTCCAAATTTCGACTTTTGAAATTTTAAAAAGGACTTTGCTCCTTTTTCCGAAAATGGTAGAAAATTTGGGGAAAAAAATTATTGGGGAACACTATTCCGGCCATTCCTATGAATGTCCAATATTCAAAAGTGTGTTTTTTTGACAATAGGCGACATTCTTCCAAATTTCGACTTTTGAAATTTTAAAAAGGACTTTGCTCCTTTTTCCGAAAATGGTAGAAAATTTGGGGAAAAAAATTATTGGGGAACACTATTCCGGCCATTCCTATGAATGTCCAATATTCAAAAGTGTGTTTTTTTGACAATAGGCGACATTCTTCCAAATTTCGACTTTTGAAATTTTAAAAAGGACTTTGCTCCTTTTTCCGAAAATGGTAGAAAATTTGCGAAAAAAAATTATTGGGGAACACTATTCCGGCCATTCCTATGAATGTCCAATATTCAAAAGTGTGTTTTTTTGACAATAGGCGACATTCTTCCAAATTTCGACTTTTGAAATTTTAAAAAGGACTTTGCTCCTTTTTCCGAAAATGGTAGAAAATTTGCGAAAAAAAAATTATTGGGGAACACTATTCCGGCCATTCCTATGAATGTCCAATATTCAAAAGTGTGTTTTTTTGACAATAGGCGACATTCTTCCAAATTTCGACTTTTGAAATTTTAAAAAGGACTTTGCTCCTTTTTCCGAAAATGGTAGAAAATTTGCGAAAAAAAATTATTGGGGAACACTATTCCGGCCATTCCTATGAATGTCCAATATTCAAAAGTGTGTTTTTTTGACAATAGGCGACATTCTTCCAAATTTCGACTTTTGAAATTTTAAAAAGGAATTTGCTCCTTTTTCCGAAAATGGTAGAAAATTTGCGAAAAAAAATTATTGGGGAACACTATTCCGGCCATTCCTATGAATGTCCAATATTCAAAAGTGTGTTTTTTTGACAATAGGCGACATTCTTCCAAATTTCGACTTTTGAAATTTTAAAAAGGACTTTGCTCCTTTTTCCGAAAATGGTAGAAAATTTGCGAAAAAAAATTATTGGGGAACACTATTCCGGCCATTCCTATGAATGTCCAATATTCAAAAGTGTGTTTTTTTGACAATAGGCGACATTCTTCCAAATTTCGACTTTTGAAATTTTAAAAAGGACTTTGCTCCTTTTTCCGAAAATGGTAGAAAATTTGCGAAAAAAATTTATTGGGGAACATTATTCCGGCCATTCCTATGTATGTCCAATATTCAAAAGTGTGTTTTTTTGACAATAGGCGACATTCTTCCAAATTTCGACTTTTGAAATTTTAAAAAGGACTTTGCTCCTTTTTCCGAAAATGGTAGAAAATTTGCGAAAAAAAATTATTGGGGAACACTATTCCGGCCATTCCTATGAATGTCCAATATTCAAAAGTGTGTTTTTTTGACAATAGGCGACATTCTTCCAAATTTCGACTTTTGAAATTTTAAAAAGGACTTTGCTCCTTTTTCCGAAAATGGTAGAAAATTTGCGAAAAAAAATTATTGGGGAACACTATTCCGGCCATTCCTATGAATGTCCAATATTCAAAAGTGTGTTTTTTTGACAATAGGCGACATTCTTCCAAATTTCGACTTTTGAAATTTTAAAAAGGACTTTGCTCCTTTTTCCGAAAATGGTAGAAAATTTGGGGAAAAAAATTATTGGGGAACACTATTCCGGCCATTCCTATGAATGTCCAATATTCAAAAGTGTGTTTTTTTGACAATAGGCGACATTCTTCCAAATTTCGACTTTTGAAATTTTAAAAAGGACTTTGCTCCTTTTTCCGAAAATGGTAGAAAATTTGGGGAAAAAAATTATTGGGGAACACTATTCCGGCCATTCCTATGAATGTCCAATATTCAAAAGTGTGTTTTTTTGACAATAGGCGACATTCTTCCAAATTTCGACTTTTGAAATTTTAAAAAGGACTTTGCTCCTTTTTCCGAAAATGGTAGAAAATTTGCGAAAAAAAATTATTGGGGAACACTATTCCGGCCATTCCTATGAATGTCCAATATTCAAAAGTGTGTTTTTTTGACAATAGGCGACATTCTTCCAAATTTCGACTTTTGAAATTTTAAAAAGGACTTTGCTCCTTTTTCCGAAAATGGTAGAAAATTTGCGAAAAAAAAATTATTGGGGAACACTATTCCGGCCATTCCTATGAATGTCCAATATTCAAAAGTGTGTTTTTTTGACAATAGGCGACATTCTTCCAAATTTCGACTTTTGAAATTTTAAAAAGGACTTTGCTCCTTTTTCCGAAAATGGTAGAAAATTTGCGAAAAAAAATTATTGGGGAACACTATTCCGGCCATTCCTATGAATGTCCAATATTCAAAAGTGTGTTTTTTTTTTGACAATAGGCGACATTCTTCCAAATTTCGACTTTTGAAATTTTAAAAAGGACTTTGCTCCTTTTTCCGAAAATGGTAGAAAATTTGGGGAAAAAAATTATTGGGGAACACTATTCCGGCCATTCCTATGAATGTCCAATATTCAAAAGTGTGTTTTTTTGACAATAGGCGACATTCTTCCAAATTTCGACTTTTGAAATTTTAAAAAGGAATTTGCTCCTTTTTCCGAAAATGGTAGAAAATTTGGGGAAAAAAATTATTGGGGAACACTACTCCGGCCATTCCTATGAATGTCCAATATTCAAAAGTGTGTTTTTTTGACAATAGGCCACATTCTTCCAAATTTCGACTTTTGAAATTTTAAAAAGGACTTTGCTCCTTTTTCCGAAAGCTGTAGGAGATAAGCGAAAAAGCTCTATTGGGGAACACTCTTCCGGCCATTCCTATGAATGTCCAATATTCAAAAGTGTGTTTTTTTGACAATAGGCGACATTCTTCCAAATTTCGACTTTTGAAATTTTAAAAAGGACTTTGCTCCTTTTTCTGAAAATGGTAGAAAATTTGCGAAAAAAAATTATTGGGGAACACTATTCCGGCCATTCCTATGAATGTCCAATATTCAAAAGTGTGTTTTTTTGACAATAGGCGACATTCTTCCAAATTTCGACTTTTGAAATTTTAAAAAGGACTTTGCTCCTTTTTCCGAAAGCTGTAGGAGATAAGCGAAAAAGCTCTATTGGGGAACACTCTTCCGGCCATTCCTATGAATGTCCAATATTCAAAAGTGTGTTTTTTTGACAATAGGCGACATTCTTCCAAATTTCGACTTTTGAAATTTTAAAAAGGACTTTGCTCCTTTTTCTGAAAATGGTAGAAAATTTGCGAAAAAAAATTATTGGGGAACACTATTCCGGCCATTCCTATGAATGTCCAATATTCAAAAGTGTGTTTTTTTGACAATAGGCGACATTCTTCCAAATTTCGACTTTTGAAATTTTAAAAAGGACTTTGCTCCTTTTTCCGAAAATGGTAGAAAATTAGCAAAAAAAAATTTTTGGGGAACACTATTCCGGCCATTCCTATGAATGTCCAATATTCAAAAGTGTGTTTTTTTTGACAATAGGCGACATTCTTCCAAATTTCGACTTTTGAAATTTTAAAAAGGACTTTGCTCCTTTTTCCGAAAATGGTAGAAAATTTGCGAAAAAAAATTATTGGGGAACACTATTCCGGCCATTCCTATGAATGTCCAATATTCAAAAGTGTGTTTTTTTGCCAATAGGCGACATTCTTCCAAATTTCGACTTTTGAAATTTTAAAAAGGACTTTGCTCCTTTTTCCGAAAGCTGTAGGAGATAAGCGAAAAAGCTCTATTGGGGAACACTCTTCCGGCCATTCCTATGAATGTCCAATATTCAAAAGTGTGTTTTTTTGACAATAGGCGACATTCTTCCAAATTTCGACTTTTGAAATTTTAAAAAGGACTTTGCTCCTTTTTCCGAAAATGGTAGAAAATTTGCGAAAAAAAATTATTGGGGAACACTATTCCGGCCATTCCTATGAATGTCCAATATTCAAAAGTGTGTTTTTTGACAATAGGCGACATTCTTCCAAATTTCGACTTTTGAAATTTTAAAAAGGACTTTGCTCCTTTTTCCGAAAGCTGTAGGAGATAAGCGAAAAAGCTCTATTGGGGAACACTCTTCCGGCCATTCCTATGAATGTCCAATATTCAAAAGTGTGTTTTTTTGACAATAGGCGACATTCTTCCAAATTTCGACTTTTGAAATTTTAAAAAGGACTTTGCTCCTTTTTCCGAAAGCTGTAGGAGATAAGCGAAAAAGCTCTATTGGGGAACACTCTTCCGGCCATTCCTATGAATGTCCAATATTCAAAAGTGTGTTTTTTTGACAATAGGCGACATTCTTCCAAATTTCGACTTTTGAAATTTTAAAAAGGACTTTGCTCCTTTTTCCGAAAATGGTAGAAAATTTGCGAAAAAAAATTATTGGGGAACACTATTCCGGCCATTCCTATGAATGTCCAATATTCAAAAGTGTGTTTTTTGACAATAGGCGACATTCTTCCAAATTTCGACTTTTGAAATTTAAAAAAGGACTTTGCTTCTTTTTCCGAAAATGGTAGAAAATTTGCGAAAAAAAATTATTGGGGAACACTATTCCGGCCATTCCTATGAATGTCCAATATTCAAAAGTGTGTTTTTTTGACAATAGGCGACATTCTTCCAAATTTCGACTTTTGAAATTTTAAAAAGGACTTTGCTTCTTTTTCCGAAAATGGTAGAAAATTTGCGAAAAAAAATTATTGGGGAACACTATTCCGGCCATTCCTATGAATGTCCAATATTCAAAAGTGTGTTTTTTTGACAATAGGCGACATTCTTCCAAATTTCGATTTTTGAAATTTTAAAAAGGACTTTGCTCCTTTTTCCGAAAATGGTAGAAAATTAGCAAAAAAAAATTATTGGGGAACACTATTCCGGCCATTCCTATGAATGTCCAATATTCAAAAGTGTGTTTTTTTGACAATAGGCGACATTCTTCCAAATTTCGACTTTTGAAATTTTAAAAAGGACTTTGCTCCTTTTTCCGAAAGCTGTAGGAGATAAGCGAAAAAGCTCTATTGGGGAACACTCTTCCGGCCATTCCTATGAATGTCCAATATTCAAAAGTGTGTTTTTTTGACAATAGGCGACATTCTTCCAAATTTCGATTTTTGAAATTTTAAAAAGGACTTTGCTCCTTTTTCCGAAAATGGTAGAAAATTAGCAAAAAAAAATTATTGGGGAACACTATTCCGGCCATTCCTATGAATGTCCAATATTCAAAAGTGTGTTTTTTTGACAATAGGCGACATTCTTCCAAATTTCGACTTTTGAAATTTTAAAAAGGACTTTGCTTCTTTTTCCGAAAATGGTAGAAAATTTGCGAAAAAAAATTATTGGGGAACACTATTCCGGCCATTCCTATGAATGTCCAATAATCAAAAGTGTGTTTTTTTGACAATAGGCGACATTCTTCCAAATTTCGACTTTTGAAATTTTAAAAAGGACTTTGCTCCTTTTTCCGAAAATGGTAGAAAATTTGCGAAAAAAAATTATTGGGCAACACTATTCCGGCCATTCCTATGAATGTCCAATATTCAAAAGTGTGTTTTTTTGACAATAGGCGACATTCTTCCAAATTTCGACTTTTGAAATTTTAAAAAGGACTTTGCTCCTTTTTTTGAAAGCTGTAGGAGATACGCGAAAAAGCTCTATTGGGGAACACTATTCCGGCCATTCCTATGAATGTCCAATATTCAAAAGTGTGTTTTTTTGACAATATGCGACATTCTTCCAAATTTCGACTTTTGAAATTTTAACAAGGACTTTGCTCCTTTTTCCGAAAATGGTAGAAAATTTGCGAAAAAAAATTATTGGGGAACACTATTCCGGCCATTCCTATGAATGTTCAATATTCAAAAGTGTGTTTTTTTGACAATAGGCGACATTCTTCCAAATTTCGACTTTTGAAATTTTAAAAAGGACTTTGCTCCTTTTTCTGAAAATGGTAGAAAATTTGCGAAAAAAAATTATTGGGGAACACTATTCCGGCCATTCCTATGAATGTCCAATATTCAAAAGTGTGTTTTTTTGACAATAGGCGACATTCTTCCAAATTTCGACTTTTGAAATTTTAAAAAGGACTTTGCTCCTTTTTCCGAAAATGGTAGAAAATTTGCAAAAAAAAATTATTGGGGAACACTATTCCGGCCATTCCTATGAATGTCCAATATTCAAAAGTGTGTTTTTTTGACAATATGCGACATTCTTCCAAATTTCGACTTTTGAAATTTTAAAAAGGACTTTGCTCCTTTTTCTGAAAATGGTAGAAAATTTGCAAAAAAAAATTATTGGGCAACACTATTCCGGCCATTCCTATGAATGTCCAATATTCAAAAGTGTGTTTTTTTGACAATAGGCGACATTCTTCCATATTTCGACTTTTGAAATTTTAAAAAGGACTTTGCTCCTTTTTCTGAAAATGGTAGAAAATTTGCGAAAAAAAATTATTGGGGAACACTATTCCGGCCATTCCTATGAATGTCCAATATTCAAAAGTGTGATTTTTTGACAATAGGCGACATTCTTCCAAATTTCGACTTTTGAAATTTTAAAAAGGACTTTGCTCCTTTTTCCGAAAATGGTAGAAAATTTGCGAAAAAAAATTATTGGGCAACACTATTCCGGCCATTCCTATGAATGTCCAATATTCAAAAGTGTGTTTTTTTGACAATAGGCGACATTCTTCCAAATTTCGACTTTTGAAATTTTAAAAAGGACTTTGCTCCTTTTTCCGAAAATGGTAGAAAATTTGCGAAAAAAATTATTGGGGAACACTATTCCGGCCATTCCTTTGAATGTCCAATATTCAAAAGTGTGTTTTTTTGACAATAGGCGACATTCTTCCAAATTTCGACTTTTGAAATTTTAAAAAGGACTTTTCCCCTTTTTCCGAAAATGGTAGAAAATTTGCGAAAAAAATTATTGGGGAACACTATTCCGGCCATTCCTATGAATGTCCAATATTCAAAAGTGTGTTTTTTTGACAATAGGCGACATTCTTCCAAATTTCGACTTTTGAAATTTTAAAAAGGACTTTGCTCCTTTTTCCGAAAATGGTAGAAAATTTGCAAAAAAAATTATTGGGGAACACTATTCCGGCCATTCCTATGAATGTCCAATATTCAAAAGTGTGTTTTTTTGACAATAGGCGACATTCTTCCAAATTTCGACTTTTGAAATTTTAAAAAGGACTTTGCTCCTTTTTCCGAAAGCTGTAGGAGATAAGCGAAAAAGCTCTATTGGGGAACACTATTCCGGCCATTCCTATGAATGTCCAATATTCAAAAGTGTGTTTTTTTGACAATAGGCGACATTCTTCCAAATTTCGACTTTTGAAATTTTAACAAGGACTTTGCTCCTTTTTCCGAAAATGGTAGAAAATTTGCGAAAAAAAATTATTGGGGAACACTATTCCGGCCATTCCTATGAATGTCCAATATTCAAAAGTGTGTTTTTTTGACAATAGGCGACATTCTTCCAAATTTCGACTTTTGAAATTTTAAAAAGGACTTTGCTCCTTTTTCTGAAAATGGTAAAAAATTTGGGAAAAAAAATTATTGGGGAACACTATTCCGGCCATTCCCATGAATGTCCAATTTTCAAAAGTGTGTTTTTTTGACAATAGGCGACATTCTTCCAAATTTCGACTTTTGAAATTTTAAAAAGGACTTTGCTCCTTTTTCCGAAAATGGTAGAAAATTTGCGAAAAAAATTTATTGGGGAACATTATTCCGGCCATTCCTATGTATGTCCAATATTCAAAAGTGTGTTTTTTTGACAATAGGCGACATTCTTCCAAATTTCGACTTTTGAAATTTTAAAAAGGACTTTGCTCCTTTTTCCGAAAATGGTAGAAAATTTGCAAAAAAAAATTATTGGGGAACACTATTCCGGCCATTCCTATGAATGTCCAATATTCAAAAGTGTGTTTTTTTGACAATAGGCGACATTCTTCCAAATTTCGACTTTTGAAATTTTAAAAAGGACTTTGCTCCTTTTTCCGAAAATGGTAGAAAATTTGCGAAAAAAAATTATTGGGCAACACTATTCCGGCCATTCCTATGAATGTCCAATATTCAAAAGTGTGTTTTTTTGACAATAGGCGACATTCTTTCAAATTTCGACTTTTGAAATTTTAAAAAGGACTTTGCTCCTTTTTCCGAAAATGGTAGAAAATTTGCAAAAAAAAATTATTGGGCAACACTATTCCGGCCATTCCTATGAATGTCCAATATTCAAAAGTGTGTTTTTTTGACAATAGGCGACATTCTTCCAAATTTCGACTTTTGAAATTTTAAAAAGGACTTTGCTCCTTTTTCCGAAAATGGTAGAAAATTTGCGAAAAAAAATTATTGGGGAACACTATTCCGGCCATTCCTATGAATGTCCAATATTCAAAAGTGTGTTTTTTTGACAATAGGCGACATTCTTCCAAATTTCGACTTTTGAAATTTTAAAAAGGACTTTGCTCCTTTTTCCGAAAATGGTAGAAAATTTGCGAAAAAAAATTATTGGGGAACACTATTCCGGCCATTCCTATGAATGTCCAATATTCAAAAGTGTGTTTTTTTGACAATAGGCGACATTCTTCCAAATTTCGACTTTTGAAATTTTAAAAAGGACTTTGCTCCTTTTTCCGAAAATGGTAGAAAATTTGCGAAAAAAAATTATTGGGGAACACTATTCCGGCCATTCCTATGAATGTCCAATATTCAAAAGTGTGTTTTTTTGACAATAGGCGACATTCTTCCAAATTTCGACTTTTGAAATTTTAAAAAGGACTTTGCTCCTTTTTCCGAAAATGGTAGAAAATTTGCGAAAAAAAATTATTGGGGAACACTATTCCGGCCATTCCTATGAATGTCCAATATTCAAAAGTGTGTTTTTTTGACAATAGGCGACATTCTTCCAAATTTCGACTTTTGAAATTTTAAAAAGGACTTTGCTCCTTTTTCCGAAAATGGTAGAAAATTTGCGAAAAAAAATTATTGGGGAACACTATTCCGGCCATTCCTATGAATGTCCAATATTTAAAAGTGTGTTTTTTTGACAATAGGCGACATTCTTCCAAATTTCGACTTTTGAAATTTTAAAAAGGACTTTGCTCCTTTTTCCGAAAATGGTAGAAAATTTGCGAAAAAAAATTATTCGAGAACACTATTCCGGCCATTCCTATGAATGTCCAATATTCAAAAGTGTGTTTTTTGACAATAGGCGACAGTCTTCCAAATTTCGACTTTTGAAATTTTAAAAAGGACTTTGCTCCTTTTTCCGAAAATGGTAGAAAATTTGGGGAAAAAAATTATTGGGGAACACTATTCCGGCCATTCCTATGAATGTCCAATATTCAAAAGTGTGTTTTTTTGACAATAGGCGACATTCTTCCAAATTTCGACTTTTGAAATTTTAAAAAGGACTTTGCTCCTTTTTCCGAAAATGGTAGAAAATTTGGGGAAAAAAATTATTGGGGAACACTATTCCGGCCATTCCTATGAATGTCCAATATTCAAAAGTGTGTTTTTTTGACAATAGGCGACATTCTTCCAAATTTCGACTTTTGAAATTTTAAAAAGGACTTTGCTCCTTTTTCCGAAAATGGTAGAAAATTTGCGAAAAAAAATTATTGGGGAACACTATTCCGGCCATTCCTATGAATGTCCAATATTCAAAAGTGTGTTTTTTTGACAATAGGCGACATTCTTCCAAATTTCGACTTTTGAAATTTTAAAAAGGACTTTGCTCCTTTTTCCGAAAATGGTAGAAAATTTGCGAAAAAAAATTATTGGGGAACACTATTCCGGCCATTCCTATGAATGTCCAATATTCAAAAGTGTGTTTTTTTGACAATAGGCGACATTCTTCCAAATTTCGACTTTTGAAATTTTAAAAAGGACTTTGCTCCTTTTTCCGAAAATGGTAGAAAATTTGGGGAAAAAAATTATTGGGGAACACTATTCCGGCCATTCCTATGAATGTCCAATATTCAAAAGTGTGTTTTTTTGACAATAGGCGACATTCTTCCAAATTTCGACTTTTGAAATTTTAAAAAGGACTTTGCTCCTTTTTCCGAAAATGGTAGAAAATTTGCGAAAAAAAATTATTGGGGAACACTATTCCGGCCATTCCTATGAATGTCCAATATTCAAAAGTGTGTTTTTTTGACAATAGGCGACATTCTTCCAAATTTCGACTTTTGAAATTTTAAAAAGGACTTTGCTCCTTTTTCCGAAAATGGTAGAAAATTTGCGAAAAAAAATTATTGGGCAACACTATTCCGGCCATTCCTATGAATGTCCAATATTCAAAAGTGTGTTTTTTTGACAATAGGCGACATTCTTCCAAATTTCGACTTTTGAAATTTTAAAAAGGACTTTGCTCCTTTTTCCGAAAATGGTAGAAAATTTGCGAAAAAAAATTATTGGGGAACACTATTCCGGCCATTCCTATGAATGTCCAATATTCAAAAGTGTGTTTTTTTGACAATAGGCGACATTCTTCCAAATTTCGACTTTTGAAATTTTAAAAAGGACTTTGCTCCTTTTTCCGAAAATGGTAGAAAATTTGCGAAAAAAAATTATTGGGGAACACTATTCCGGCCATTCCTATGAATGTCCAATATTCAAAAGTGTGTTTTTTTGACAATAGGCGACATTCTTCCAAATTTCGACTTTTGAAATTTTAAAAAGGACTTTGCTCCTTTTTCCGAAAATGGTAGAAAATTTGCGAAAAAAAATTATTGGGGAACACTATTCCGGCCATTCCTATGAATGTCCAATATTCAAAAGTGTGTTTTTTTGACAATAGGCGACATTCTTCCAAATTTCGACTTTTGAAATTTTAAAAAGGACTTTGCTCCTTTTTCCGAAAATGGTAGAAAATTTGCGAAAAAAAATTATTGGGGAACACTATTCCGGCCATTCCTATGAATGTCCAATATTCAAAAGTGTGTTTTTTTGACAATAGGCGACATTCTTCCAAATTTCGACTTTTGAAATTTTAAAAAGGACTTTGCTCCTTTTTCCGAAAATGGTAGAAAATTTGCGAAAAAAAATTATTGGGGAACACTATTCCGGCCATTCCTATGAATGTCCAATATTCAAAAGTGTGTTTTTTTGACAATAGGCGACATTCTTCCAAATTTCGACTTTTGAAATTTTAAAAAGGACTTTGCTCCTTTTTCCGAAAATGGTAGAAAATTTGCGAAAAAAAATTATTCGAGAACACTATTCCGGCCATTCCTATGAATGTCCAATATTCAAAAGTGTGTTTTTTGACAATAGGCGACATTCTTCCAAATTTCGACTTTTGAAATTTTAAAAAGGACTTTGCTCCTTTTTCCGAAAATGGTAGAAAATTTGGGGAAAAAAATTATTGGGGAACACTATTCCGGCCATTCCTATGAATGTCCAATATTCAAAAGTGTGTTTTTTTGACAATAGGCGACATTCTTCCAAATTTCGACTTTTGAAATTTTAAAAAGGACTTTGCTCCTTTTTCCGAAAATGGTAGAAAATTTGGGGAAAAAAATTATTGGGGAACACTATTCCGGCCATTCCTATGAATGTCCAATATTCAAAAGTGTGTTTTTTTGACAATAGGCGACATTCTTCCAAATTTCGACTTTTGAAATTTTAAAAAGGACTTTGCTCCTTTTTCCGAAAATGGTAGAAAATTTGCGAAAAAAAATTATTGGGGAACACTATTCCGGCCATTCCTATGAATGTCCAATATTCAAAAGTGTGTTTTTTTGACAATAGGCGACATTCTTCCAAATTTCGACTTTTGAAATTTTAAAAAGGACTTTGCTCCTTTTTCCGAAAATGGTAGAAAATTTGCGAAAAAAAATTATTGGGGAACACTATTCCGGCCATTCCTATGAATGTCCAATATTCAAAAGTGTGTTTTTTTGACAATAGGCGACATTCTTCCAAATTTCGACTTTTGAAATTTTAAAAAGGACTTTGCTCCTTTTTCCGAAAATGGTAGAAAATTTGGGGAAAAAAATTATTGGGGAACACTATTCCGGCCATTCCTATGAATGTCCAATATTCAAAAGTGTGTTTTTTTGACAATAGGCGACATTCTTCCAAATTTCGACTTTTGAAATTTTAAAAAGGACTTTGCTCCTTTTTCCGAAAATGGTAGAAAATTTGCGAAAAAAAATTATTGGGGAACACTATTCCGGCCATTCCTATGAATGTCCAATATTCAAAAGTGTGTTTTTTTGACAATAGGCGACATTCTTCCAAATTTCGACTTTTGAAATTTTAAAAAGGACTTTGCTCCTTTTTCCGAAAATGGTAGAAAATTTGCGAAAAAAAATTATTGGGGAACACTATTCCGGCCATTCCTATGAATGTCCAATATTCAAAAGTGTGTTTTTTTGACAATAGGCGACATTCTTCCAAATTTCGACTTTTGAAATTTTAAAAAGGACTTTGCTCCTTTTTCCGAAAATGGTAGAAAATTTGCGAAAAAAAATTATTGGGCAACACTATTCCGGCCATTCCTATGAATGTCCAATATTCAAAAGTGTGTTTTTTTGACAATAGGCGACATTCTTCCAAATTTCGACTTTTGAAATTTTAAAAAGGACTTTGCTCCTTTTTCCGAAAATGGTAGAAAATTTGCGAAAAAAAATTATTGGGGAACACTATTCCGGCCATTCCTATGAATGTCCAATATTCAAAAGTGTGTTTTTTTGACAATAGGCGACATTCTTCCAAATTTCGACTTTTGAAATTTTAAAAAGGACTTTGCTCCTTTTTCCGAAAATGGTAGAAAATTTGCGAAAAAAAATTATTGGGGAACACTATTCCGGCCATTCCTATGAATGTCCAATATTCAAAAGTGTGTTTTTTTGACAATAGGCGACATTCTTCCAAATTTCGACTTTTGAAATTTTAAAAAGGACTTTGCTCCTTTTTCCGAAAATGGTAGAAAATTTGCGAAAAAAAATTATTGGGGAACACTATTCCGGCCATTCCTATGAATGTCCAATATTCAAAAGTGTGTTTTTTTGACAATAGGCGACATTCTTCCAAATTTCGACTTTTGAAATTTTAAAAAGGACTTTGCTCCTTTTTCCGAAAATGGTAGAAAATTTGCGAAAAAAAATTATTGGGGAACACTATTCCGGCCATTCCTATGAATGTCCAATATTCAAAAGTGTGTTTTTTTGACAATAGGCGACATTCTTCCAAATTTCGACTTTTGAAATTTTAAAAAGGACTTTGCTCCTTTTTCCGAAAATGCTAGAAAATTTGCAAAAAAAAATTATTGGGGAACACTATTCCGGCCATTCCTATGAATGTCCAATATTCAAAAGTGTGTTTTTTTGACAATAGGCGACATTCTTCCAAATTTCGACTTTTGAAATTTTAAAAAGGACTTTGCTCCTTTTTCCGAAAATGGTAGAAAATTTGCGAAAAAAAATTATTGGGCAACACTATTCCGGCCATTCCTATGAATGTCCAATATTCAAAAGTGTGTTTTTTTGACAATAGGCGACATTCTTTCAAATTTCGACTTTTGAAATTTTAAAAAGGACTTTGCTCCTTTTTCCGAAAATGGTAGAAAATTTGCAAAAAAAAATTATTGGGCAACACTATTCCGGCCATTCCTATGAATGTCCAATATTCAAAAGTGTGTTTTTTTGACAATAGGCGACATTCTTCCAAATTTCGACTTTTGAAATTTTAAAAAGGACTTTGCTCCTTTTTCCGAAAATGGTAGAAAATTTGCGAAAAAAAATTATTGGGGAACACTATTCCGGCCATTCCTATGAATGTCCAATATTCAAAAGTGTGTTTTTTTGACAATAGGCGACATTCTTCCAAATTTCGACTTTTGAAATTTTAAAAAGGACTTTGCTCCTTTTTCCGAAAATGGTAGAAAATTTGCGAAAAAAAATTATTGGGGAACACTATTCCGGCCATTCCTATGAATGTCCAATATTCAAAAGTGTGTTTTTTTGACAATAGGCGACATTCTTCCAAATTTCGACTTTTGAAATTTTAAAAAGGACTTTGCTCCTTTTTCCGAAAATGGTAGAAAATTTGCGAAAAAAAATTATTGGGGAACACTATTCCGGCCATTCCTATGAATGTCCAATATTCAAAAGTGTGTTTTTTTGACAATAGGCGACATTCTTCCAAATTTCGACTTTTGAAATTTTAAAAAGGACTTTGCTCCTTTTTCCGAAAATGGTAGAAAATTTGCGAAAAAAAATTATTCGAGAACACTATTCCGGCCATTCCTATGAATGTCCAATATTCAAAAGTGTGTTTTTTGACAATAGGCGACATTCTTCCAAATTTCGACTTTTGAAATTTTAAAAAGGACTTTGCTCCTTTTTCCGAAAATGGTAGAAAATTTGGGGAAAAAAATTATTGGGGAACACTATTCCGGCCATTCCTATGAATGTCCAATATTCAAAAGTGTGTTTTTTTGACAATAGGCGACATTCTTCCAAGTTTCGACTTTTGAAATTTTAAAAAGGACTTTGCTCCTTTTTCCGAAAATGGTAGAAAATTTGCAAAAAAAAATTATTGGGCAACACTATTCCGGCCATTCCTATGAATGTCCAATATTCAAAAGTGTGTTTTTTTGACAATAGGCGACATTCTTTCAAATTTCGACTTTTGAAATTTTAAAAAGGACTTTGCTCCTTTTTCCGAAAATGGTAGAAAATTTGCAAAAAAAAATTATTGGGCAACACTATTCCGGCCATTCCTATGAATGTCCAATATTCAAAAGTGTGTTTTTTTGACAATAGGCGACATTCTTTCAAATTTCGACTTTTGAAATTTTAAAAAGGACTTTGCTCCTTTTTCCGAAAATGGTAGAAAATTTGCAAAAAAAAATTATTGGGCAACACTATTCCGGCCATTCCTATGAATGTCCAATATTCAAAAGTGTGTTTTTTTGACAATAGGCGACATTCTTCCAAATTTCGACTTTTGAAATTTTAAAAAGGACTTTGCTCCTTTTTCCGAAAATGGTAGAAAATTTGGGGAAAAAAATTATTGGGGAACACTATTCCGGCCATTCCTATGAATGTCCAATATTCAAAAGTGTGTTTTTTGACAATAGGCGACATTCTTCCAAATTTCGACTTTTGAAATTTTAAAAAGGACTTTGCTCCTTTTTCCGAAAATGGTAGAAAATTTGGGGAAAAAAATTATTGGGGAACACTATTCCGGCCATTCCTATGAATGTCCAATATTCAAAAGTGTGTTTTTTTGACAATAGGCGACATTCTTCCAAGTTTCGACTTTTGAAATTTTAAAAAGGACTTTGCTCCTTTTTCCGAAAATGGTAGAAAATTTGCGAAAAAAAATTATTGGGGAACACTATTCCGGCCATTCCTATGAATGTCCAATATTCAAAAGTGTGTTTTTTTGACAATAGGCGACATTCTTCCAAATTTCGACTTTTGAAATTTTAAAAAGGACTTTGCTCCTTTTTCCGAAAATGGTAGAAAATTTGCAAAAAAAAATTATTGGGGAACACTATTCCGGCCATTCCTATGAATGTCCAATATTCAAAAGTGTGTTTTTTTGACAATAGGCGACATTCTTCCAAATTTCGACTTTTGAAATTTTAAAAAGGACTTTGCTCCTTTTTCCGAAAATGGTAGAAAATTTGCGAAAAAAAATTATTGGGGAACACTATTCCGGCCATTCCTATGAATGTCCAATATTCAAAAGTGTGTTTTTTTGACAATAGCGACATTCTTCCAAATTTCGACTTTTGAAATTTTAAAAAGGACTTTGCTCCTTTTTCCGAAAATGGTAGAAAATTTGCGAAAAAAAATTATTGGGGAACACTATTCCGGCCATTCCTATGAATGTCCAATATTCAAAAGTGTGTTTTTTTGACAATAGGCGACATTCTTCCAAATTTCGACTTTTGAAATTTTAAAAAGGACTTTGCTCCTTTTTCCGAAAATGGTAGAAAATTTGGGGAAAAAAATTATTGGGGAACACTATTCCGGCCATTCCTATGAATGTCCAATATTCAAAAGTGTGTTTTTTTGACAATAGGCGACATTCTTCCAAATTTCGACTTTTGAAATTTTAAAAAGGACTTTGCTCCTTTTTCCGAAAATGGTAGAAAATTTGCGAAAAAAAATTATTGGGGAACACTATTCCGGCCATTCCTATGAATGTCCAATATTCAAAAGTGTGTTTTTTTTGACAATAGGCGACATTCTTCCAAATTTCGACTTTTGAAATTTTAAAAAGGACTTTGCTCCTTTTTCCGAAAATGGTAGAAAATTTGCGAAAAAAATTTATTGGGGAACATTACTCCGGCCATTCCTATGTATGTCCAATATTCAAAAGTGTGTTTTTTTGACAATAGGCGACATTCTTCCAAATTTCGTTTTTTGAAATTTTAAAAAGGACTTTGCTCCTTTTTCCGAAAATGGTAGAAAATTTGCGAAAAAAAATTATTGGGGAACACTATTCCGGCCATTCCTATGAATGTCCAATATTCAAAAGTGTGTTTTTTTGACAATAGGCGACATTCTTCAAATTTCGACTTTTGAAATTTTAAGAAGGACTTTGCTCCTTTTTCTGAAAATGGTAGAAAATTTGCGAAAAAAATTATTGGGGAACACTATTCCGGCCATTCCTATGAATGTCCAATATTCAAAAGTGTGTTTTTTTGACAATAGGCGACATTCTTCCAAATTTCGACTTTTGAAATTTTAAAAAGGACTTTGCTCCTTTTTCCGAAAATGGTAGAAAATTTGCGAAAAAAATTTATTGGGGAACATTATTCCGGCCATTCCTATGTATGTCCAATATTCAAAAGTGTGTTTTTTTGACAATAGGCGACATTCTTCCAAATTTCGACTTTTGAAATTTTAAAAAGGACTTTGCTCCTTTTTCCGAAAATGGTAGAAAATTTGCGAAAAAAAATTATTGGGGAACACTATTCCGGCCATTCCTATGAATGTCCAATATTCAAAAGTGTGTTTTTTTGACAATAGGCGACATTCTTCCAAATTTCGACTTTTGAAATTTTAAAAAGGACTTTGCTCCTTTTTCCGAAAATGGTAGAAAATTTGCGACAAAAAATTATTCGGGAACACTATTCCGGCCATTCCTATGAATGTCCAATATTCAAAAGTGTGTTTTTTTGACAATAGGCGACATTCTTCCAAATTTCGACTTTTGAAATTTTAAAAAGGACTTTGCTCCTTTTTCCGAAAATGGTAGAAAATTTGCGAAAAAAAATTATTGGGGAACACTATTCCGGCCATTCCTATGAATGTCCAATATTCAAAAGTGTGTTTTTTTGACAATAGGCGACATTCTTCCAAATTTCGACTTTTGAAATTTTAAAAAGGACTTTGCTCCTTTTTCCGAAAATGGTAGAAAATTTGCGAAAAAAAATTATTGGGGAACACTATTCCGGCCATTCCTATGAATGTCCAATATTCAAAAGTGTGTTTTTTTGACAATAGGCGACATTCTTCCAAATTTCGACTTTTGAAATTTTAAAAAGGACTTTGCTCCTTTTTCCGAAAATGGTAGAAAATTTGCAAAAAAAAAATTATTGGGGAACACTATTCCAGCCATTCCTATGAATGTCCAATATTCAAAAGTGTGTTTTTTTGACAATAGGCGACATTCTTCCAAATTTCGACTTTTGAAATTTTAAAAAGGACTTTGCTCCTTTTTCCGAAAATGGTAGAAAATTTGCGAAAAAAAATTATTGGGGAACACTATTCCGGCCATTCCTATGAATGTCCAATATTCAAAAGTGTGTTTTTTTGACAATAGGCGACATTCTTCCAAATTTCGACTTTTGAAATTTTAAAAAGGACTTTGCTCCTTTTTCCGAAAATGGTAGAAAATTTGCGAAAAAAAATTATTGGGGAACACTATTCCGGCCATTCCTATGCATGTCCAATATTCAAAAGTGTGTTTTTTTGACAATAGGCGACATTCTTCCAAATTTCGACTTTTGAAATTTTAAAAAGGACTTTGCTCCTTTTTCTGAAAATGGTAGAAAATTTGCGAAAAAAAATTATTGTGGAACACTATTCCGGCCATTCCTATGAATGTCCAATATTCAAAAGTGTGTTTTTTTGACAATAGGCGACATTCTTCCAAATTTCGACTTTTGAAATTTTAAAAAGGACTTTGCTCCTTTTTCCGAAAATGGTAGAAAATTTGCAAAAAAAAATTTTTGGGGAACACTATTCCGGCCATTCCTATGAATGTCCAATATTCAAAAGTGTGTTTTTTTTGACAATAGGCGACATTCTTCCAAATTTCGACTTTTGAAATTTTAAAAAGGACTTTGCTCCTTTTTCCGAAAATGGTAGAAAATTTGCGAAAAAAAATTATTGGGCAACACTATTCCGGCCATTCCTATGAATGTCCAATATTCAAAAGTGTGTTTTTTTTGACAATAGGCGACATTCTTCCAAATTTCGACATTTGAAATTTTAAAAAGGACTTTGCTCCTTTTTCCGAAAGCTGTAGGAGATAAGCGAAAAAGCTCTATTGGGGAACACTCTTCCGGCCATTCCTATGAATGTCCAATATTCAAAAGTGTGTTTTTTTGACAATAGGCGACATTCTTCCAAATTTCGACTTTTGAAATTTTAAAAAGGACTTTGCTCCTTTTTCCGAAAATGGTAGAAAATTTGCAAAAAAAAATTATTGGGGAACACTATTCCGGCCATTCCTATGAATGTCCAATATTCAAAAGTGTGTTTTTTTGACAATAGGCGACATTCTTCCAAATTTCGACTTTTGAAATTTTAAAAAGGACTTTGCTCCTTTTTCCGAAAATGGTAGAAAATTTGCAAAAAAAAATTATTGGGCAACACTATTCCGGCCATTCCTATGAATGTCCAATATTCAAAAGTGTGTTTTTTTGACAATAGGCGACATTCTTCCAAATTTCGACTTTTGAAATTTTAAAAAGGACTTTGCTCCTTTTTCCGAAAATGATAGAAAATTTGCGAAAAAAAATTATTGGGGAATGTCCAATATTCAAAAGTTTGTTTTTTTGACAATAGGCGACATTCTTCCAAATTTCGACTTTTGAAATTTTAAAAAGGACTTTGCTCCTTTTTCCGAAAATGGTAGAAAATTTGCAAAAAAAAATTATTGGGGAACACTATTCCGGCCATTCCTATGAATGTCCAATATGCAAAAGTGTGTTTTTTTGACAATAGGCGACATTCTTCCAAATTTCGACTTTTGAAATTTTAAAAAGGACTTTGCTCCTTTTTCCGAAAGCTGTAGGAGATAAGCGAAAAAGCTCTATTGGGGAACACTATTCCGGCCATTCCTATGAATGTCCAATATTCAAAAGTGTGTTTTTTTGACAATAGGCGACATTCTTCCAAATTTCGACTTTTGAAATTTTAAAAAGGACTTTGCTCCTTTTTCCGAAAATGGTAGAAAATTTGCAAAAAAAAATTATTGGGCAACACTATTCCGGCCATTCCTATGAATGTCCAATATTCAAAAGTGTGTTTTTTTGACAATAGGCGACATTCTTCCAAATTTCGACTTTTGAAATTTTAAAAAGGACTTTGCTCCTTTTTCCGAAAATGGTAGAAAATTTGCAAAAAAAAAATTATTGGGGAACACTATTCCAGCCATTCCTATGAATGTCCAATATTCAAAAGTGTGTTTTTTTGACAATAGGCGACATTCTTCCAAATTTCGACTTTTGAAATTTTAAAAAGGACTTTGCTCCTTTTTCCGAAAATGGTAGAAAATTTGCGAAAAAAATTTATTGGGGAACACTATTCCGGCCATTCCTATGAATGTCCAATATTCAAAAGTGTGTTTTTTTGACAATAGGCGACATTCTTCCAAATTTCGACTTTTGAAATTTTAAAAAGGACTTTGCTCCTTTTTCCGAAAATGGTAGAAAATTTGCGAAAAAAAATTATTGGGGAACACTATTCCGGCCATTCCTATGCATGTCCAATATTCAAAAGTGTGTTTTTTTGACAATAGGCGACATTCTTCCAAATTTCGACTTTTGAAATTTTAAAAAGGACTTTGCTCCTTTTTCTGAAAATGGTAGAAAATTTGCGAAAAAAAATTATTGGGGAACACTATTCCGGCCATTCCTATGAATGTCCAATATTCAAAAGTGTGTTTTTTTGACAATAGGCGACATTCTTCCAAATTTCGACTTTTGAAATTTTAAAAAGGACTTTGCTCCTTTTTCTGAAAATGGTAGAAAATTTGCAAAAAAAAATTTTTGGGGAACACTATTCCGGCCATTCCTATGAATGTCCAATATTCAAAAGTGTGTTTTTTTTGACAATAGGCGACATTCTTCCAAATTTCGACTTTTGAAATTTTAAAAAGGACTTTGCTCCTTTTTCCGAAAATGGTAGAAAATTTGCGAAAAAAAATTATTGGGCAACACTATTCCGGCCATTCCTATGAATGTCCAATATTCAAAAGTGTGTTTTTTTGACAATAGGCGACATTCTTCCAAATTTCGATTTTTGAAATTTTAAAAAGGACTTTGCTCCTTTTTCCGAAAATGGTAGAAAATTTGCGAAAAAAAATTATTGGGCAACACTATTCCGGCCATTCCTATGAATGTCCAATATTCAAAAGTGTGTTTTTTTGACAATAGGCGACATTCTTCCAAATTTCGACATTTGAAATTTTAAAAAGGACTTTGCTCCTTTTTCCGAAAGCTGTAGGAGATAAGCGAAAAAGCTCTATTGGGGAACACTCTTCCGGCCATTCCTATGAATGTCCAATATTCAAAAGTGTGTTTTTTCGACAATAGGCGACATTCTTCCAAATTTCGACTTTTGAAATTTTAAAAAGGACTTTGCTCCTTTTTCCGAAAATGGTAGAAAATTTGCAAAAAAAAATTATTGGGGAACACTATTCCGGCCATTCCTATGAATGTCCAATATTCAAAAGTGTGTTTTTTTGACAATAGGCGACATTCTTCCAAATTTCGACTTTTGAAATTTTAAAAAGGACTTTGCTCCTTTTTCCGAAAATGGTAGAAAATTTGCAAAAAAAAATTATTGGGCAACACTATTCCGGCCATTCCTATGAATGTCCAATATTCAAAAGTGTGTTTTTTTGACAATAGGCGACATTCTTCCAAATTTCGACTTTTGAAATTTTAAAAAGGACTTTGCTCCTTTTTCCGAAAATGATAGAAAATTTGCGAAAAAAAATTATTGGGGAATGTCCAATATTCAAAAGTGTGTTTTTTTGACAATAGGCGACATTCTTCCAAATTTCGACTTTTGAAATTTTAAAAAGGACTTTGCTCCTTTTTCCGAAAATGGTAGAAAATTTGCAAAAAAAAATTATTGGGGAACACTATTCCGGCCATTCCTATGAATGTCCAATATGCAAAAGTGTGTTTTTTTGACAATAGGCGACATTCTTTCAAATTTCGACATTTGAAATTTTAAAAAGGACTTTGCTCCTTTTTCCGAAAGCTGTAGGAGATAAGCGAAAAAGCTCTATTGGGGAACACTATTCCGGCCATTCCTATGAATGTCCAATATTCAAAAGTGTGTTTTTTTGACAATAGGCGACATTCTTCCAAATTTCGACTTTTGAAATTTTAAAAAGGACTTTGCTCCTTTTTCCGAAAATGGTAGAAAATTTGCAAAAAAAAATTATTGGGCAACACTATTCCGGCCATTCCTATGAATGTCCAATATTCAAAAGTGTGTTTTTTTGACAATAGGCGACATTCTTCCAAATTTCGACTTTTGAAATTTTAAAAAGGACTTTGCTCCTTTTTCCGAAAATGGTAGAAAATTTGCGAAAAAAAATTATTGGGGAACACTATTCCGGCCATTCCTATGAATGTCCAATATTCAAAAGTGTGTTTTTTTGACAATAGGCGACATTCTTCCAAATTTCGACTTTTGAAATTTTAAAAAGGACTTTGCTCCTTTTTCCGAAAATGGTAGAAAATTTGCGAAAAAAATTTATTGGGGAACATTATTCCGGCCATTCCTATGTATGTCCAATATTCAAAAGTGTGTTTTTTTGACAATAGGCGACATTCTTCCAAATTTCGACTTTTGAAATTTTAAAAAGGACTTTGCTCCTTTTTCCGAAAATGGTAGAAAATTTGCGAAAAAAAATTATTGGGGAACACTATTCCGGCCATTCCTATGAATGTCCAATATTCAAAAGTGTGTTTTTTTGACAATAGGCGACATTCTTCCAAATTTCGACTTTTGAAATTTTAAAAAGGACTTTGCTCCTTTTTCCGAAAATGGTAGAAAATTTGCGAAAAAAAATTATTGGGGAACACTATTCCGGCCATTCCTATGAATGTCCAATATTCAAAAGTGTGTTTTTTTGACAATAGGCGACATTCTTCCAAATTTCGACTTTTGAAATTTTAAAAAAGACTTTGCTCCTTTTTCCGAAAATGGTAGAAAATTTGCGACAAAAAATTATTCGGGAATACTATTCCGGCCATTCCTATGAATGTCCAATATTCAAAAGTGTGTTTTTTTGACAATAGGCGACATTCTTCCAAATTTCGACTTTTGAAATTTTAAAAAGGACTTTGCTCCTTTTTCCGAAAATGGTAGAAAATTTGCGAAAAAAAATTATTGGGGAACACTATTCCGGCCATTCCTATGAATGTCCAATATTCAAAAGTGTGTTTTTTTGACAATAGGCGACATTCTTCCAAATTTCGACTTTTGAAATTTTAAAAAGGACTTTGCTCCTTTTTCCGAAAATGGTAGAAAATTTGCAAAAAAAAAATTATTGGGGAACACTATTCCAGCCATTCCTATGAATGTCCAATATTCAAAAGTGTGTTTTTTTGACAATAGGCGACATTCTTCCAAATTTCGACTTTTGAAATTTTAAAAAGGACTTTGCTCCTTTTTCCGAAAATGGTAGAAAATTTGCGAAAAAAAATTATTGGGGAACACTATTCCAGCCATTCCTATGAATGTCCAATATGCAAAAGTGTGTTTTTTTGACAATAGGCGACATTCTTCCAAATTTCGACTTTTGAAATTTTAAAAAGGACTTTGCTCCTTTTTCCGAAAGCTGTAGGAGATAAGCGAAAAAGCTCTATTGGGGAACACTATTCCGGCCATTCCTATGAATGTCCAATATTCAAAAGTGTGTTTTTTTGACAATAGGCGACATTCTTCCAAATTTCGACTTTTGAAATTTTAAAAAGGACTTTGCTCCTTTTTCCGAAAATGGTAGAAAATTTGCAAAAAAAAATTATTGGGCAACACTATTCCGGCCATTCCTATGAATGTCCAATATTCAAAAGTGTGTTTTTTTGACAATAGGCGACATTCTTCCAAATTTCGACTTTTGAAATTTTAAAAAGGACTTTGCTCATTTTTCCGAAAATGGTAGAAAATTTGCGAAAAAAAATTATTGGGGAACACTATTCCGGCCATTCCTATGAATGTCCAATATTCAAAAGTGTGTTTTTTTGACAATAGGCGACATTCTTCCAAATTTCGACTTTTGAAATTTTAAAAAGGACTTTGCTCCTTTTTCCGAAAATGGTAGAAAATTTGCGAAAAAAATTTATTGGGGAACATTATTCCGGCCATTCCTATGTATGTCCAATATTCAAAAGTGTGTTTTTTTGACAATAGGCGACATTCTTCCAAATTTCGACTTTTGAAATTTTAAAAAGGACTTTGCTCCTTTTTCCGAAAATGGTAGAAAATTTGCGAAAAAAAATTATTGGGGAACACTATTCCGGCCATTCCTATGAATGTCCAATATTCAAAAGTGTGTTTTTTTGACAATAGGCGACATTCTTCCAAATTTCGACTTTTGAAATTTTAAAAAGGACTTTGCTCCTTTTTCCGAAAATGGTAGAAAATTTGCGACAAAAAATTATTCGGGAATACTATTCCGGCCATTCCTATGAATGTCCAATATTCAAAAGTGTGTTTTTTTGACAATAGGCGACATTCTTCCAAATTTCGACTTTTGAAATTTTAAAAAGGACTTTGCTCCTTTTTCCGAAAATGGTAGAAAATTTGCGACAAAAAATTATTCGGGAACACTATTCCGGCCATTCCTATGAATGTCCAATATTCAAAAGTGTGTTTTTTTGACAATAGGCGACATTCTTCCAAATTTCGACTTTTGAAATTTTAAAAAGGACTTTGCTCCTTTTTCCGAAAATGGTAGAAAATTTGCGAAAAAAAATTATTGGGGAACACTATTCCGGCCATTCCTATGAATGTCCAATATTCAAAAGTGTGTTTTTTTGACAATAGGCGACATTCTTCCAAATTTCGACCTTTGAAATTTTAAAAAGGACTTTGCTCCTTTTTCCGAAAATGGTAGAAAATTTGCGAAAAAAAATTATTGGGGAACACTATTCCGGCCATTCCTATGAATGTCCAATATTCAAAAGTGTGTTTTTTTGACAATAGGCGACATTCTTCCAAATTTCGACTTTTGAAATTTTAAAAAGGACTTTGCTCCTTTTTCCGAAAATGGTAGAAAATTTGCAAAAAAAAAATTATTGGGGAACACTATTCCAGCCATTCCTATGAATGTCCAATATTCAAAAGTGTGTTTTTTTGACAATAGGCGACATTCTTCCAAATTTCGACTTTTGAAATTTTAAAAAGGACTTTGCTCCTTTTTCCGAAAATGGTAGAAAATTTGCGAAAAAAAATTATTGGGGAACACTATTCCGGCCATTCCTATGAATGTCCAATATTCAAAAGTGTGTTTTTTTGACAATAGGCGACATTCTTCCAAATTTCGACTTTTGAAATTTTAAAAAGGACTTTGCTCCTTTTTCCGAAAATGGTAGAAAATTTGCGAAAAAAAATTATTGGGGAACACTATTCCGGCCATTCCTATGCATGTCCAATATTCAAAAGTGTGTTTTTTTGACAATAGGCGACATTCTTCCAAATTTCGACTTTTGAAATTTTAAAAAGGACTTTGCTCCTTTTTCTGAAAATGGTAGAAAATTTGCGAAAAAAAATTATTGGGGAACACTATTCCGGCCATTCCTATGAATGTCCAATATTCAAAAGTGTGTTTTTTTGACAATAGGCGACATTCTTCCAAATTTCGACTTTTGAAATTTTAAAAAGGACTTTGCTCCTTTTTCCGAAAATGGTAGAAAATTAGCAAAAAAAAATTTTTGGGGAACACTATTCCGGCCATTCCTATGAATGTCCAATATTCAAAAGTGTGTTTTTTTTGACAATAGGCGACATTCTTCCAAATTTCGACTTTTGAAATTTTAAAAAGGACTTTGCTCCTTTTTCCGAAAATGGTAGAAAATTTGCGAAAACAAATTATTGGGCAACACTATTCCGGCCATTCCTATGAATGTCCAATATTCAAAAGTGTGTTTTTTTTTGACAATAGGCGACATTCTTCCAAATTTCGACTTTTGAAATTTTAAAAAGGACTTTGCTCCTTTTTCCGAAAGCTGTAGGAGATAAGCGAAAAAGCTCTATTGGGGAACACTCTTCCGGCCATTCCTATGAATGTCCAATATTCAAAAGTGTGTTTTTTTGACAATAGGCGACATTCTTCCAAATTTCGACTTTTGAAATTTTAAAAAGGACTTTGCTCCTTTTTCCGAAAATGGTAGAAAATTTGCAAAAAAAAATTATTGGGGAACACTATTCCGGCCATTCCTATGAATGTCCAATATTCAAAAGTGTGTTTTTTTGACAATAGGCGACATTCTTCCAAATTTCGACTTTTGAAATTTTAAAAAGGACTTTGCTCCTTTTTCCGAAAATGGTAGAAAATTTGCAAAAAAAAATTATTGGGGAACACTATTCCGGCCATTCCTATGAATGTCCAATATGCAAAAGTGTGTTTTTTTGACAATAGGCGACATTCTTCCAAATTTCGACTTTTGAAATTTTAAAAAGGACTTTGCTCCTTTTTCCGAAAGCTGTAGGAGATAAGCGAAAAAGCTCTATTGGGGAACACTATTCCGGCCATTCCTATGAATGTCCAATATTCAAAAGTGTTTTTTTTTGACAATAGGCGACATTCTTCCAAATTTCGACTTTTGAAATTTTAACAAGGACTTTGCTCCTTTTTCCGAAAATGGTAGAAAATTTGCGAAAAAAAATTATTGGGTAACACTATTCCGGCCATTCCTATGAATGTCCAATATTCAAAAGTGTGTTTTTTTGACAATAGGCGACATTCTTCCAAATTTCGACTTTTGAAATTTTAAAAAGGACTTTGCTCCTTTTTCTGAAAATGGTAGAAAATTTGCGAAAAAAAATTATTGGGTAACACTATTCCGGCCATTCCTATGAATGTCCAATATTCAAAAGTGTGTTTTTTTGACAATAGGCGACATTCTTCCAAATTTCGACTTTTGAAATTTTAAAAAGGACTTTGCTCCTTTTTCCGAAAATGGTAGAAAATTTGCGAAAAAAAATTATTGGGGAACACTATTCCGGCCATTCCTATGAATGTCCAATATTCAAAAGTGTGTTTTTTTGACAATAGGCGACATTCTTCCAAATTTCGACTTTTGAAATTTTAAAAAGGACTTTGCTCCTTTTTCCGAAAATGGTAGAAAATTTGCGAAAAAAAATTATTGGGGAACACTATTCCGGCCATTCCTATGAATGTCCAATATTCAAAAGTGTGTTTTTTTGACAATAGGCGACATTCTTCCAAATTTCGACTTTTGAAATTTTAAAAAGGACTTTGCTCCTTTTTCTGAAAATGGTAGAAAATTTGCGAAAAAAAATTATTGGGGAACACTATTCCGGCCATTCCTATGAATGTCCAATATTCAAAAGTGTGTTTTTTTGACAATAGGCGACATTCTTCCAAATTTCGACTTTTGAAATTTTAAAAAGGACTTTGCTCCTTTTTCCGAAAGCTGTAGGTGATAAGCGTAAAAGCTCTCTTGGGGAACACTCTTCCGGCCATTCCTATGAATGTCCAATATTCAAAAGTGTGTTTTTTTGACAATAGGCGACATTCTTCCAAATTTCGACTTTTGAAATTTTAAAAAGGACTTTGCTCCTTTTTCCGAAAGCTGTAGGAGATAAGCGAAAAAGCTCTATTGGATAACACTCTTCCGGCCATTCCTATGAATGTCCAATATTCAAAAGTGTGTTTTTTTGACAATAGGCGACATTCTTCCAAATTTCGACTTTTGAAATTTTAAAAAGGACTTTGCTCCTTTTTCCGAAAATGGTAGAAAATTTGCGAAAAAAAATTATTGGGGAACACTATTCCGGCCATTCCTATGAATGTCCAATATTCAAAAGTGTGTTTTTTTTGACAATAGGCGACATTCTTCCAAATTTCGACTTTTGAAATTTTAAAAAGGACTTTGCTCCTTTTTCCGAAAATGGTAGAAAATTTGCGAAAAAAAATTATTGGGGAACACTATTCCGGCCATTCCTATGAATGTCCAATACTCAAAAGTGTGTTTTTTTGACAATAGGCGACATTCTTCCAAATTTCGACTTTTGAAATTTTAAAAAGGACTTTGCTCCTTTTTCCGAAAATGGTAAAAAATTTGCGAAAAAAAATTATTGGGGAACACTATTCCGGCCATTCCTATGAATGTCCAATATTCAAAAGTGTGTTTTTTTTGACAATAGGCGACATTCTTCCAAATTTCGACTTTTGAAATTTTAAAAAGGACTTTGCTCCTTTTTCCGAAAATGGTAGAAAATTTGCAAAAAAAAATTATTGGGCAACACTATTCCGGCCATTCCTATGAATGTCCAATATTCAAAAGTGTGTTTTTTTGACAATAGGCGACATTCTTCCAAATTTCGACTTTTGAAATTTTAAAAAGGACTTTGCTCCTTTTTCCGAAAATGGCAGAAAATTTGCAAAAAAAAATTATTGGGGAACACTATTCCGGCCATTCCTATGAATGTCCAATATTCAAAAGTGTGTTTTTTTGACAATAGGCGACATTCTTCCAAATTTCGACTTTTGAAATTTTAAAAAGGACTTTGCTCCTTTTTCCGAAAATGGTAGAAAATTTGCAAAAAAAAATTATTGGGGAACACTATTCCGGCCATTCCTATGAATGTCCAATATTCAAAAGTGTGTGTTTTTGACAATAGGCGACATTCTTCCAAATTTCGACTTTTGAAATTTTAAAAAGGACTTTGCTCCTTTTTCTGAAAATGGTAGAAAATTTGCGAAAAAAATTATTGGGGAACACTATTCCGGCCATTCCTATGAATGTCCAATATTCAAAAGTGTGTTTTTTTGACAATAGGCGACATTCTTCCAAATTTCGACTTTTGAAATTTTAAAAAGGACTTTGCTCCTTTTTCCGAAAATGGTAGAAAATTTGCGAAAAAAAAATTATTGGGGAACACTATTCCGGCCATTCCTATGAATGTCCAATATTCAAAAGTGTGTTTTTTTTGACAATAGGCGACATTCTTCCAAATTTCGACTTTTGAAATTTTAAAAAGGACTTTGCTCCTTTTTCCGAAAATGGTAGAAAATTTGCGAAAAAAAAATTATTGGGGAACACTATTCCGGCCATTCCTATGAATGTCCAATATTCAAAAGTGTGTTTTTTTGACAATAGGCGACATTCTTCCAAATTTCGACTTTTGAAATTTTAAAAAGGACTTTGCTCCTTTTTCCGAAAGCTGTAGGTGATAAGCGTAAAAGCTCTCTTGGGGAACACTCTTCCGGCCATTCCTATGAATGTCCAATATTCAAAAGTGTGTTTTTTTGACAATAGGCGACATTCTTCCAAATTTCGACTTTTGAAATTTTAAAAAGGACTTTGCTCCTTTTTCCGAAAATGGTAGAAAATTTGCGAAAAAAAATTATTGGGGAACACTATTCCGGCCATTCCTATGAATGTCCAATATTCAAAAGTGTGTTTTTTTGACAATAGGCGACATTCTTCCAAATTTCGACTTTTGAAATTTTAAAAAGGACTTTGCTCCTTTTCCGAAAATGGTAGAAAATTTGCGAAAAAAAATTATTGGGGAACACTATTCCGGCCATTCCTATGAATGTCCAATATTCAAAAGTGTGTGTTTTTGACAATAGGCGACATTCTTCCAAATTTCGACTTTTGAAATTTTAAAAAGGACTTTGCTCCTTTTTCTGAAAATGGTAGAAAATTTGCGAAAAAAATTATTGGGGAACACTATTCCGGCCATTCCTATGAATGTCCAATATTCAAAAGTGTGTTTTTTTGACAATAGGCGACATTCTTCCAAATTTCGACTTTTGAAATTTTAAAAAGGACTTTGCTCCTTTTCCGAAAATGGTAGAAAATTTGCGAAAAAAAATTATTGGGGAACACTATTCCGGCCATTCCTATGAATGTCCAATATTCAAAAGTGTGTTTTTTTGACAATAGGCGACATTCTTCCAAATTTCGACTTTTGAAATTTTAAAAAGGACTTTGCTCCTTTTTCCGAAAGCTGTAGGAGATAAGCGAAAAAGCTCTATTGGATAACACTCTTCCGGCCATTCCTATGAATGTCCAATATTCAAAAGTGTGTTTTTTTGACAATAGGCGACATTCTTCCAAATTTCGACTTTTGAAATTTTAAAAAGGACTTTGCTCCTTTTTCCGAAAGCTGTAGGAGATAAGCGAAAAAGCTCTATTGGATAACACTCTTCCGGCCATTCCTATGAATGTCCAATATTCAAAAGTGTGTTTTTTTGACAATAGGCGACATTCTTCCAAATTTCGACTTTTGAAATTTTAAAAAGGACTTTGCTCCTTTTTCCGAAAATGGTAGAAAATTTGCGAAAAAAAATTATTGGGGAACACTATTCCGGCCATTCCTATGAATGTCCAATATTCAAAAGTGTGTTTTTTTGACAATAGGCGACATTCTTCCAAATTTCGACTTTTGAAATTTTAAAAAGGACTTTGCTTTTTTTTCCGAAAGCTGTAGGAGATAAGCGAAAAAGCTCTATTGGGGAACACTCTTCCGGCCATTCCTATGAATGTCCAATATTCAAAAGTGTGTTTTTTTGACAATAGGCGACATTCTTCCAAATTTCGACTTTTGAAATTTTAAAAAGGACTTTGCTCCTTTTTCCGAAAATGGTAGAAAATTTGCGAAAAAAAATTATTCGGGAACACTATTCCGGCCATTCCTATGAATGTCCAATATTCAAAAGTGTGTTTTTTTGACAATAGGCGACATTCTTCCAAATTTCGACTTTTGAAATTTTAAAAAGGACTTTGCTCCTTTTTCCGAAAATGGTAAAAAATTTGCAAAAAAAATTATTGGGGAACACTATTCCGGCCATTCCTATGAATGTCCAATATTCAAAAGTGTGTTTTTTTGACAATAGGCGACATTCTTCCAAATTTCGACTTTTGAAATTTTAAAAAGGACTTTGCTCCTTTTTCCGAAAATGGTAAAAAATTTGCAAAAAAAATTATTGGGCAACACTATTCCGGCCATTCCTATGAATGTCCAATATTCAAAAGTGTGTTTTTTGACAATAGGCGACATTCTTCCAAATTTCGACTTTTGAAATTTTAAAAAGGACTTTGCTCCTTTTTCCGAAAATGGTAGAAAATTTGCGAAAAAAAATTATTGGGGAACACTATTCCGGCCATTCCTATGAATGTCCAATACTCAAAAGTGTGTTTTTTTGACAATAGGCGACATTCTTCCAAATTTCGACTTTTGAAATTTTAAAAAGGACTTTGCTCCTTTTTCCGAAAATGGTAAAAAATTTGCGAAAAAAAATTATTGGGGAACACTATTCCGGCCATTCCTATGAATGTCCAATATTCAAAAGTGTGTTTTTTTTTGACAATAGGCGACATTCTTCCAAATTTCGACTTTTGAAATTTTAAAAAGGACTTTGCTCCTTTTTCCGAAAATGGTAGAAAATTTGCAAAAAAAAATTATTGGGCAACACTATTCCGGCCATTCCTATGAATGTCCAATATTCAAAAGTGTGTTTTTTTGACAATAGGCGACATTCTTCCAAATTTCGACTTTTGAAATTTTAAAAAGGACTTTGCTCCTTTTTCCGAAAATGGCAGAAAATTTGCAAAAAAAAATTATTGGGCAACACTATTCCGGCCATTCCTATGAATGTCCAATATTCAAAAGTGTGTTTTTTTGACAATAGGCGACATTCTTCCAAATTTCGACTTTTGAAATTTTAAAAAGGACTTTGCTCCTTTTTCCGAAAATGGTAGAAAATTTGCGAAAAAAAATTATTGGGGAACACTATTCCGGCCATTCCTATGAATGTCCAATATTCAAAAGTGTGTGTTTTTGACAATAGGCGACATTCTTCCAAATTTCGACTTTTGAAATTTTAAAAAGGACTTTGCTCCTTTTTCTGAAAATGGTAGAAAATTTGCGAAAAAAAATTATTGGGGAACACTATTCCGGCCATTCCTATGAATGTCCAATATTCAAAAGTGTGTTTTTTTGACAATAGGCGACATTCTTCCAAATTTCGACTTTTGAAATTTTAAAAAGGACTTTGCTCCTTTTTCCGAAAATGGTAGAAAATTTGCGAAAAAAAAATTATTGGGGAACACTATTCCGGCCATTCCTATGAATGTCCAATATTCAAAAGTGTGTTTTTTTTGACAATAGGCGACATTCTTCCAAATTTCGACTTTTGAAATTTTAAAAAGGACTTTGCTCCTTTTTCCGAAAATGGTAGAAAATTTGCGAAAAAAAATTATTGGGGAACACTATTCCGGCCATTCCTATGAATGTCCAATATTCAAAAGTGTGTTTTTTTGACAATAGGCGACATTCTTCCAAATTTCGACTTTTGAAATTTTAAAAAGGACTTTGCTCCTTTTTCCGAAAGCTGTAGGAGATAAGCGAAAAAGCTCTATTGGGGAACACTCTTCCGGCCATTCCTATGAATGTCCAATATTCAAAAGTGTGTTTTTTTGACAATAGGCGACATTCTTCCAAATTTCGACTTTTGAAATTTTAAAAAGGACTTTGCTCCTTTTTCCGAAAATGGTAGAAAATTTGCGAAAAAAAAATTATTGGGGAACACTATTCCGGCCATTCCTATGAATGTCCAATATTCAAAAGTGTGTTTTTTTGACAATAGGCGACATTCTTCCAAATTTCGACTTTTGAAATTTTAAAAAGGACTTTGCTCCTTTTTCCGAAAGCTGTAGGTGATAAGCGTAAAAGCTCTCTTGGGGAACACTCTTCCGGCCATTCCTATGAATGTCCAATATTCAAAAGTGTGTTTTTTTGACAATAGGCGACATTCTTCCAAATTTCGACTTTTGAAATTTTAAAAAGGACTTTGCTCCTTTTTCCGAAAATGGTAGAAAATTTGCGAAAAAAAATTATTGGGGAACACTATTCCGGCCATTCCTATGAATGTCCAATATTCAAAAGTGTGTTTTTTTGACAATAGGCGACATTCTTCCAAATTTCGACTTTTGAAATTTTAAAAAGGACTTTGCTCCTTTTCCGAAAATGGTAGAAAATTTGCGAAAAAAAATTATTGGGGAACACTATTCCGGCCATTCCTATGAATGTCCAATATTCAAAAGTGTGTTTTTTTGACAATAGGCGACATTCTTCCAAATTTCGACTTTTGAAATTTTAAAAAGGACTTTGCTCCTTTTTCCGAAAGCTGTAGGAGATAAGCGAAAAAGCTCTATTGGATAACACTCTTCCGGCCATTCCTATGAATGTCCAATATTCAAAAGTGTGTTTTTTTGACAATAGGCGACATTCTTCCAAATTTCGACTTTTGAAATTTTAAAAAGGACTTTGCTCCTTTTTCCGAAAGCTGTAGGAGATAAGCGAAAAAGCTCTATTGGATAACACTCTTCCGGCCATTCCTATGAATGTCCAATATTCAAAAGTGTGTTTTTTTGACAATAGGCGACATTCTTCCAAATTTCGACTTTTGAAATTTTAAAAAGGACTTTGCTCCTTTTTCCGAAAATGGTAGAAAATTTGCGAAAAAAAATTATTGGGGAACACTATTCCGGCCATTCCTATGAATGTCCAATATTCAAAAGTGTGTTTTTTTGACAATAGGCGACATTCTTCCAAATTTCGACTTTTGAAATTTTAAAAAGGACTTTGCTTTTTTTTCCGAAAGCTGTAGGAGATAAGCGAAAAAGCTCTATTGGGGAACACTCTTCCGGCCATTCCTATGAATGTCCAATATTCAAAAGTGTGTTTTTTTGACAATAGGCGACATTCTTCCAAATTTCGACTTTTGAAATTTTAAAAAGGACTTTGCTCCTTTTTCCGAAAATGGTAGAAAATTTGCGAAAAAAAATTATTCGGGAACACTATTCCGGCCATTCCTATGAATGTCCAATATTCAAAAGTGTGTTTTTTTGACAATAGGCGACATTCTTCCAAATTTCGACTTTTGAAATTTTAAAAAGGACTTTGCTCCTTTTTCCGAAAATGGTAAAAAATTTGCAAAAAAAATTATTGGGGAACACTATTCCGGCCATTCCTATGAATGTCCAATATTCAAAAGTGTGTTTTTTTGACAATAGGCGACATTCTTCCAAATTTCGACTTTTGAAATTTTAAAAAGGACTTTGCTCCTTTTTCCGAAAATGGTAAAAAATTTGCAAAAAAAATTATTGGGCAACACTATTCCGGCCATTCCTATGAATGTCCAATATTCAAAAGTGTGTTTTTTGACAATAGGCGACATTCTTCCAAATTTCGACTTTTGAAATTTTAAAAAGGACTTTGCTCCTTTTTCCGAAAATGGTAAAAAATTTGCAAAAAAAATTATTGGGCAACACTATTCCGGCCATTCCTATGAATGTCCAATATTCAAAAGTGTGTTTTTTTGACAATAGGCGACATTCTTCCAAATTTCGACTTTTGAAATTTTAAAAAGGACTTTGCTCCTTTTTCCGAAAATGGTAAAAAATTTGCGAAAAAAAATTATTGGGCAACACTATTCCGGCCATTCCTATGAATGTCCAATATTCAAAAGTGTGTTTTTTTGACAATAGGCGACATTCTTCCAAATTTCGACTTTTGAAATTTTAAAAAGGACTTTGCTCCTTTTTCCGAAAATGGTAGAAAATTTGCGAAAAAAAATTATTGGGCAACACTATTCCGGCCATTCCTATGAATGTCCAATATTCAAAAGTGTGTTTTTTTGACAATAGGCGACATTCTTCCAACTTTCGACTTTTGAAATTTTAAAAAGGACTTTGCTCCTTTTTCCGAAAATGGTAAAAAATTTGCAAAAAAAATTATTGGGCAACACTATTCCGGCCATTCCTATGAATGTCCAATATTCAAAAGTGTGTGTTTTTGACAATAGGCGACATTCTTCCAAATTTCGACTTTTGAAATTTTAAAAAGGACTTTGCTCCTTTTTCCGAAAATGGTAGAAAATTTGCGAAAAAAAATTATTGGGGAACACTATTCCGGCCATTCCTATGAATGTCCAATATTCAAAAGTGTGTTTTTTTGACAATAGGCGACATTCTTCCAAATTTCGACTTTTGAAATTTTAAAAAGGACTTTGCTCCTTTTTCCGAAAATGGTAGAAAATTTGCGAAAAAAAATTATTGGGGAACACTATTCCGGCCATTCCTATGAATGTCCAATATTCAAAAGTGTGTTTTTTTGACAATAGGCGACATTCTTCCAAATTTCGACTTTTGAAATTTTAAAAAGGACTTTGCTCCTTTTTCCGAAAATGGTAAAAAATTTGCAAAAAAAATTATTGGGGAACACTATTCCGGCCATTCCTATGAATGTCCAATATTCAAAAGTGTGTTTTTTTGACAATAGGCGACATTCTTCCAAATTTCGACTTTTGAAATTTTAAAAAGGACTTTGCTCCTTTTTCCGAAAATGGTAAAAAATTTGCAAAAAAAATTATTGGGCAACACTATTCCGGCCATTCCTATGAATGTCCAATATTCAAAAGTGTGTTTTTTGACAATAGGCGACATTCTTCCAAATTTCGACTTTTGAAATTTTAAAAAGGACTTTGCTCCTTTTTCCGAAAATGGTAAAAAATTTGCAAAAAAAATTATTGGGGAACACTATTCCGGCCATTCCTATGAATGTCCAATATTCAAAAGTGTGTTTTTTTGACAATAGGCGACATTCTTCCAAATTTCGACTTTTGAAATTTTAAAAAGGACTTTGCTCCTTTTTCCGAAAATGGTAAAAAATTTGCAAAAAAAATTATTGGGCAACACTATTCCGGCCATTCCTATGAATGTCCAATATTCAAAAGTGTGTTTTTTGACAATAGGCGACATTCTTCCAAATTTCGACTTTTGAAATTTTAAAAAGGACTTTGCTCCTTTTTCCGAAAATGGTAGAAAATTTGCGAAAAAAAATTATTCGGGAACACTATTCCGGCCATTCCTATGAATGTCCAATATTCAAAAGTGTGTTTTTTTGACAATAGGCGACATTCTTCCAAATTTCGACTTTTGAAATTTTAAAAAGGACTTTGCTCCTTTTTCCGAAAATGGTAAAAAATTTGCGAAAAAAAATTATTGGGCAACACTATTCCGGCCATTCCTATGAATGTCCAATATTCAAAAGTGTGTTTTTTTGACAATAGGCGACATTCTTCCAAATTTCGACTTTTGAAATTTTAAAAAGGACTTTGCTCCTTTTTCCGAAAATGGTAGAAAATTTGCGAAAAAAAATTATTGGGCAACACTATTCCGGCCATTCCTATGAATGTCCAATATTCAAAAGTGTGTTTTTTTGACAATAGGCGACATTCTTCCAAATTTCGACTTTTGAAATTTTAAAAAGGACTTTGCTCCTTTTTCCGAAAATGGTAAAAAATTTGCAAAAAAAATTATTGGGCAACACTATTCCGGCCATTCCTATGAATGTCCAATATTCAAAAGTGTGTTTTTTTGACAATAGGCCACATTCTTCCAAATTTCGACTTTTGAAATTTTAAAAAGGACTTTGCTCCTTTTTCCGAAAATGGTAAAAAATTTGCAAAAAAATTATTGGGCAACACTATTCCGGCCATTCCTATGAATGTCCAATATTCAAAAGTGTGTTTTTTTGACAATAGGCGACATTCTTCCAAATTTCGACTTTTGAAATTTTAAAAAGGACTTTGCTCCTTTTTCCGAAAATGGTAGAAAATTTGCAAAAAAAATTATTGGGCAACACTATTCCGGCCATTCCTATGAATGTCCAATATTCAAAAGTGTGTTTTTTTGACAATAGGCGACATTCTTCCAAATTTCGACTTTTGAAATTTTAAAAAGGACTTTGCTCCTTTTTCCGAAAATGGTAAAAAATTTGCAAAAAAAATTATTGGGCAACACTATTCCGGCCATTCCTATGAATGTCCAATATTCAAAAGTGTGTTTTTTTGACAATAGGCGACATTCTTCCAAATTTCGACTTTTGAAATTTTAAAAAGGACTTTGCTCCTTTTTCCGAAAATGGTAAAAAATTTGCAAAAAAAATTATTGGGCAACACTATTCCGGCCATTCCTATGAATGTCCAATATTCAAAAGTGTGTTTTTTTGACAATAGGCGACATTCTTCCAAATTTCGACTTTTGAAATTTTAAAAAGGACTTTGCTCCTTTTACCGAAAATGGTAAAAAATTTGCAAAAAAAATTATTGGGCAACACTATTCCGGCCATTCCTATGAATGTCCAATATTCAAAAGTGTGTTTTTTTGACAATAGGCGACATTCTTCCAAATTTCGACTTTTGAAATTTTAAAAAGGACTTTACTCCTTTTTCCGAAAATGGTAGAAAATTTGCGAAAAAAAATTATTGGGAAACACTATTCCGGCCATTCCTATGAATGTCCAATATTCAAAAGTGTGTTTTTTTGACAATAGGCGACATTCTTCCAAATTTCGACTTTTGAAATTTTAAAAAGGACTTTGCTCCTTTTTCCGAAAATGGTAGAAAATTTGCGAAAAAAAATTATTGGGGAACACTATTCCGGCCATTCCTATGAATGTCCAATATTCAAAAGTGTGTTTTTTTGACAATAGGCGACATTCTTCCAAATTTCGACTTTTGAAATTTTAAAAAGGACTTTGCTCCTTTTTCCGAAAATGGTAAAAAATTTGCAAAAAAAATTATTGGGGAACACTATTCCGGCCATTCCTATGAATGTCCAATATTCAAAAGTGTGTTTTTTTGACAATAGGCGACATTCTTCCAAATTTCGACTTCTGAAATTTTAAAAAGGACTTTGCTCCTTTTTCCGAAAATGGTAAAAAATTTGCAAAGAAAATTATTGGGCAACACTATTCCGGCCATTCCTATGAATGTCCAATATTCAAAAGTGTGTTTTTTGACAATAGGCGACATTCTTCCAAATTTCGACTTTTGAAATTTTAAAAAGGACTTTGCTCCTTTTTCCGAAAATGGTAAAAAATTTGCAAAAAAAATTATTGGGCAACACTATTCCGGCCATTCCTATGAATGTCCAATATTCAAAAGTGTGTTTTTTTTGACAATAGGCGACATTCTTCCAAATTTCGACTTTTGAAATTTTAAGGACTTTGCTCCTTTTTCCGAAAATGGTAGAAAATTTGCGAAAAAAAATTATTGGGGAACACTACTCCGGCCATTCCTATGAATGTCCAATATTCAAAAGTGTGTTTTTTTGACAATAGGCCACATTCTTCCAAATTTCGACTTTTGAAATTTTAAAAAGGACTTTGCTCCTTTTTCCGAAAATGGTAGAAAATTTGCGAAAAAAAATTATTGGGGAACACTATTCCGGCCATTCCTATGAATGTCCAATATTCAAAAGTGTGTTTTTTTGACAATAGGCGACATTCTTCCAAATTTCGACTTTTGAAATTTTAAAAAGGACTTTGCTCCTTTTTCCGAAAATGGTAGAAAATTTGCAAAAAAAAATTATTGGGCAACACTATTCCGGCCGTTCCTATGAATGTCCAATATTCAAAAGTGTGTTTTTTTGACAATAGGCCACATTCTTCCAAATTTCGACTTTTGAAATTTTAAAAAGGACTTTGCTCCTTTTTCCGAAAATGGTAGAAAATTTGCAAAAAAAAATTATTGGGCAACACTATTCCGGCCATTCCTATGAATGTCCAATATTCAAAAGTGTGTTTTTTTGACAATAGGCGACATTCTTCCAAATTTCGACTTTTGAAATTTTAAAAACGACTTTGCTCCTTTTTCCGAAAATGGTAGAAAATTTGCGAAAAAAAATTATTGGGGAACACTACTCCGGCCATTCCTATGAATGTCCAATATTCAAAAGTGTGTTTTTTTGACAATAGGCCACATTCTTCCAAATTTCGACTTTTGAAATTTTAAAAAGGACTTTGCTCCTTTTTCCGAAAATGGTAGAAAATTTGCAAAAAAAAATTATTGGGCAACACTATTCCGGCCATTCCTATGAATGTCCAATATTCAAAAGTGTGTTTTTTTGACAATAGGCGACATTCTTCCAAATTTCGACTTTTGAAATTTTAAAAAGGACTTTGCTCCTTTTTCTGAAAATGGTAGAAAATTTGCGAAAAAAATTATTGGGGAACACTATTCCGGCCATTCCTATGAATGTCCAATATTCAAAAGTGTGTTTTTTTGACAATAGGCGACATTCTTCCAAATTTCGACTTTTGAAATTTTAAAAAGGACTTTGCTCCTTTTTCCGAAAATGGTAGAAAATTTGCAAAAAAAAATTATTGGGCAACACTATTCCGGCCATTCCTATGAATGTCCAATATTCAAAAGTGTGTTTTTTTGACAATAGGCGACATTCTTCCAAATTTCGACTTTTGAAATTTTAAAAAGGACTTTGCTCCTTTTTCTGAAAATGGTAGAAAATTTGCGAAAAAAAATTATTGGGGAACACTATTCCGGCCATTCCTATGAATGTCCAATATTCAAAAGTGTGTTTTTTTGACTATAGGCGACATTATTCCAAATTTCGACTTTTGAAATTTTAAAAAGGACTTTGCTCCTTTTTCCGAAAATGGTAGAAAATTTGCAAAAAAAATTATTGGGCAACACTATTCCGGCCATTCCTATGAATGTCCAATATTCAAAAGTGTGTTTTTTTGACAATAGGCCACATTCTTCCAAATTTCGACTTTTGAAATTTTAAAAAGGACTTTGCTCCTTTTTCCGAAAATGGTAGAAAATTTGCGAAAAAAAATTATTGGGCAACACTATTCCGGCCATTCCTATGAATGTCCAATATTCAAAAGTGTGTTTTTTTGACAATAGGCCACATTCTTCCAAATTTCGACTTTTGAAATTTTAAGGACTTTGCTCCTTTTTCCGAAAATGGTAGAAAATTTGCGAAAAAAAATTATTGGGGAACACTACTCCGGCCATTCCTATGAATGTCCAATATTCAAAAGTGTGTTTTTTTGACAATAGGCGACATTCTTCCAAATTTCGACTTTTGAAATTTTAAAAAGGACTTTGCTCCTTTTTCCGAAAATGGTAGAAAATTTGCGAAAAAAAATTATTGGGGAACACTATTCCGGCCATTCCTATGAATGTCCAATATTCAAAAGTGTGTTTTTTTGACAATAGGCGACATTCTTCCAAATTTCGACTTCTGAAATTTTAAAAAGGACTTTGCTCCTTTTTCCGAAAATGGTAAAAAATTTGCAAAGAAAATTATTGGGCAACACTATTCCGGCCATTCCTATGAATGTCCAATATTCAAAAGTGTGTTTTTTGACAATAGGCGACATTCTTCCAAATTTCGACTTTTGAAATTTTAAAAAGGACTTTGCTCCTTTTTCCGAAAATGGTAAAAAATTTGCAAAAAAAATTATTGGGCAACACTATTCCGGCCATTCCTATGAATGTCCAATATTCAAAAGTGTGTTTTTTTTGACAATAGGCGACATTCTTCCAAATTTCGACTTTTGAAATTTTAAAAAGGACTTTGCTCCTTTTTCCGAAAATGGTAAAAAATTTGCGAAAAAAAATTATTGGGGAACACTATTCCGGCCATTCCTATGAATGTCCAATATTCAAAAGTGTGTTTTTTTGACAATAGGCGACATTCTTCCAAATTTCGACTTTTGAAATTTTAAAAAGGACTTTGCTCCTTTTTCCGAAAATGGTAGAAAATTTGCGAAAAAAAATTATTGGGCAACACTATTCCGGCCATTCCTATGAATGTCCAATATTCAAAAGTGTGTTTTTTTGACAATAGGCCACATTCTTCCAAATTTCGACTTTTGAAATTTTAAAAAGGGCTTTGCTCCTTTTTCCGAAAATGGTAGAAAATTTGCGAAAAAAAATTATTGGGCAACACTATTCCGGCCATTCCTATGAATGTCCAATATTCAAAAGTGTGTTTTTTTGACAATAGGTCACATTCTTCCAAATTTCGACTTTTGAAATTTTAAAAAGGACTTTGCTCCTTTTTCCGAAAATGGTAGAAAATTTGCGAAAAAAAATTATTGGGGAACACTATTCCGGCCATTCCTATGAATGTCCAATATTCAAAAGTGTGTTTTTTTGACAATAGGCCACATTCTTCCAAATTTCGACTTTTGAAATTTTAAGGACTTTGCTCCTTTTTCCGAAAATGGTAGAAAATTTGCGAAAAAAAATTATTGGGGAACACTACTCCGGCCATTCCTATGAATGTCCAATATTCAAAAGTGTGTTTTTTTGACAATAGGCCACATTCTTCCAAATTTCGACTTTTGAAATTTTAAAAAGGACTTTGCTCCTTTTTCCGAAAATGGTAGAAAATTTGCGAAAAAAAATTATTGGGGAACACTATTCCGGCCATTCCTATGAATGTCCAATATTCAAAAGTGTGTTTTTTTGACAATAGGCGACATTCTTCCAAATTTCGACTTTTGAAATTTTAAAAAGGACTTTGCTCCTTTTTCCGAAAATGGTAGAAAATTTGCAAAAAAAAATTATTGGGCAACACTATTCCGGCCGTTCCTATGAATGTCCAATATTCAAAAGTGTGTTTTTTTGACAATAGGCCACATTCTTCCAAATTTCGACTTTTGAAATTTTAAAAAGGACTTTGCTCCTTTTTCCGAAAATGGTAGAAAATTTGCAAAAAAAAATTATTGGGCAACACTATTCCGGCCATTCCTATGAATGTCCAATATTCAAAAGTGTGTTTTTTTGACAATAGGCGACATTCTTCCAAATTTCGACTTTTGAAATTTTAAAAACGACTTTGCTCCTTTTTGCGAAAATGGTAGAAAATTTGCGAAAAAAAATTATTGGGGAACACTACTCCGGCCATTCCTATGAATGTCCAATATTCAAAAGTGTGTTTTTTTGACAATAGGCCACATTCTTCCAAATTTCGACTTTTGAAATTTTAAAAAGGACTTTGCTCCTTTTTCCGAAAATGGTAGAAAATTTGCAAAAAAAAATTATTGGGCAACACTATTCCGGCCATTCCTATGAATGTCCAATATTCAAAAGTGTGTTTTTTTGACAATAGGCGACATTCTTCCAAATTTCGACTTTTGAAATTTTAAAAAGGACTTTGCTCCTTTTTCTGAAAATGGTAGAAAATTTGCGAAAAAAATTATTGGGGAACACTATTCCGGCCAGTCCTATGAATGTCCAATATTCAAAAGTGTGTTTTTTTGACAATAGGCGACATTCTTCCAAATTTCGACTTTTGAAATTTTAAAAAGGACTTTGCTCCTTTTTCCGAAAATGGTAGAAAATTTGCAAAAAAAAATTATTGGGCAACACTATTCCGGCCATTCCTATGAATGTCCAATATTCAAAAGTGTGTTTTTTTGACAATAGGCGACATTCTTCCAAATTTCGACTTTTGAAATTTTAAAAAGGACTTTGCTCCTTTTTCTGAAAATGGTAGAAAATTTGCGAAAAAAAATTATTGGGGAACACTATTCCGGCCATTCCTATGAATGTCCAATATTCAAAAGTGTGTTTTTTTGACTATAGGCGACATTATTCCAAATTTCGACTTTTGAAATTTTAAAAAGGACTTTGCTCCTTTTTCCGAAAATGGTAGAAAATTTGCAAAAAAAATTATTGGGCAACACTATTCCGGCCATTCCTATGAATGTCCAATATTCAAAAGTGTGTTTTTTTGACAATAGGCCACATTCTTCCAAATTTCGACTTTTGAAATTTTAAAAAGGACTTTGCTCCTTTTTCCGAAAATGGTAGAAAATTTGCGAAAAAAAATTATTGGGCAACACTATTCCGGCCATTCCTATGAATGTCCAATATTCAAAAGTGTGTTTTTTGACAATAGGCGACATTCTTCCAAATTTCGACTTTTGAAATTTTAAAAAGGACTTTGCTCCTTTTTCCGAAAACGGTAAAAAATTTGCAAAAAAAATTATTGGGCAACACTATTCCGGCCATTCCTATGAATGTCCAATATTCAAAAGTGTGTTTTTTTTGACAATAGGCGACATTCTTCCAAATTTCGACTTTTGAAATTTTAAAAAGGACTTTGCTCCTTTTTCCGAAAATGGTAAAAAATTTGCGAAAAAAAATTATTGGGGAACACTATTCCGGCCATTCCTATGAATGTCCAATATTCAAAAGTGTGTTTTTTTGACAATAGGCGACATTCTTCCAAATTTCGACTTTTGAAATTTTAAAAAGGACTTTGCTCCTTTTTCCGAAAATGGTAGAAAATTTGCAAAAAAAAATTATTGGGCAACACTATTCCGGCCGTTCCTATGAATGTCCAATATTCAAAAGTGTGTTTTTTTGACAATAGGCCACATTCTTCCAAATTTCGACTTTTGAAATTTTAAAAAGGACTTTGCTCCTTTTTCCGAAAATGGTAGAAAATTTGCAAAAAAAAATTATTGGGCAACACTATTCCGGCCATTCCTATGAATGTCCAATATTCAAAAGTGTGTTTTTTTGACAATAGGCGACATTCTTCCAAATTTCGACTTTTGAAATTTTAAAAACGACTTTGCTCCTTTTTGCGAAAATGGTAGAAAATTTGCGAAAAAAAATTATTGGGGAACACTACTCCGGCCATTCCTATGAATGTCCAATATTCAAAAGTGTGTTTTTTTGACAATAGGCCACATTCTTCCAAATTTCGACTTTTGAAATTTTAAAAAGGACTTTGCTCCTTTTTCCGAAAATGGTAGAAAATTTGCAAAAAAAAATTATTGGGCAACACTATTCCGGCCATTCCTATGAATGTCCAATATTCAAAAGTGTGTTTTTTTGACAATAGGCGACATTCTTCCAAATTTCGACTTTTGAAATTTTAAAAAGGACTTTGCTCCTTTTTCTGAAAATGGTAGAAAATTTGCGAAAAAAATTATTGGGGAACACTATTCCGGCCATTCCTATGAATGTCCAATATTCAAAAGTGTGTTTTTTTGACAATAGGCGACATTCTTCCAAATTTCGACTTTTGAAATTTTAAAAAGGACTTTGCTCCTTTTTCCGAAAATGGTAGAAAATTTGCAAAAAAAAATTATTGGGCAACACTATTCCGGCCATTCCTATGAATGTCCAATATTCAAAAGTGTGTTTTTTTGACAATAGGCGACATTCTTCCAAATTTCGACTTTTGAAATTTTAAAAAGGACTTTGCTCCTTTTTCTGAAAATGGTAGAAAATTTGCGAAAAAAAATTATTGGGGAACACTATTCCGGCCATTCCTATGAATGTCCAATATTCAAAAGTGTGTTTTTTTGACTATAGGCGACATTATTCCAAATTTCGACTTTTGAAATTTTAAAAAGGACTTTGCTCCTTTTTCCGAAAATGGTAGAAAATTTGCAAAAAAAATTATTGGGCAACACTATTCCGGCCATTCCTATGAATGTCCAATATTCAAAAGTGTGTTTTTTTGACAATAGGCCACATTCTTCCAAATTTCGACTTTTGAAATTTTAAAAAGGACTTTGCTCCTTTTTCCGAAAATGGTAGAAAATTTGCGAAAAAAAATTATTGGGCAACACTATTCCGGCCATTCCTATGAATGTCCAATATTCAAAAGTGTGTTTTTTTGACAATAGGCCACATTCTTCCAAATTTCGACTTTTGAAATTTTAAGGACTTTGCTCCTTTTTCCGAAAATGGTAGAAAATTTGCGAAAAAAAATTATTGGGGAACACTACTCCGGCCATTCCTATGAATGTCCAATATTCAAAAGTGTGTTTTTTTGACAATAGGCGACATTCTTCCAAATTTCGACTTTTGAAATTTTAAAAAGGACTTTGCTCCTTTTTCCGAAAATGGTAGAAAATTTGCGAAAAAAAATTATTGGGGAACACTATTCCGGCCATTCCTATGAATGTCCAATATTCAAAAGTGTGTTTTTTTGACAATAGGCGACATTCTTCCAAATTTCGACTTTTGAAATTTTAAAAAGGACTTTGCTCCTTTTTCCGAAAATGGTAGAAAATTTGCAAAAAAAAATTATTGGGCAACACTATTCCGGCCGTTCCTATGAATGTCCAATATTCAAAAGTGTGTTTTTTTGACAATAGGCCACATTCTTCCAAATTTCGACTTTTGAAATTTTAAAAAGGACTTTGCTCCTTTTTCCGAAAATGGTAGAAAATTTGCAAAAAAAAATTATTGGGCAACACTATTCCGGCCATTCCTATGAATGTCCAATATTCAAAAGTGTGTTTTTTTGACAATAGGCGACATTCTTCCAAATTTCGACTTTTGAAATTTTAAAAACGACTTTGCTCCTTTTTCCGAAAATGGTAGAAAATTTGCGAAAAAAAATTATTGGGGAACACTACTCCGGCCATTCCTATGAATGTCCAATATTCAAAAGTGTGTTTTTTTGACAATAGGCCACATTCTTCCAAATTTCGACTTTTGAAATTTTAAAAAGGACTTTGCTCCTTTTTCCGAAAATGGTAGAAAATTTGCAAAAAAAAATTATTGGGCAACACTATTCCGGCCATTCCTATGAATGTCAAATATTCAAAAGTGTGTTTTTTTGACAATAGGCGACATTCTTCCAAATTTCGACTTTTGAAATTTTAAGAAGGACTTTGCTCCTTTTTCTGAAAATGGTAGAAAATTTGCGAAAAAAATTATTGGGGAACACTATTCCGGCCATTCCTATGAATGGCCAATATTCAAAAGTGTGTTTTTTTGACAATAGGCGACATTCTTCCAAATTTCGACTTTTGAAATTTTAAAAAGGACTTTGCTCCTTTTTCTGAAAATGGTAGAAAATTTGCGAAAAAAATTATTGGGGAACACTATTCCGGCCATTCCTATGAATGTCCAATATTCAAAAGTGTGTTTTTTTGACAATAGGCGACATTCTTCCAAATTTCGACTTTTGAAATTTTAAAAAGGACTTTGCTCCTTTTTCCAAAAATGGTAGAAAATTTGCAAAAAAAAATTATTGGGCAACACTATTCCGGCCGTTCCTATGAATGTCCAATATTCAAAAGTGTGTTTTTTTGACAATAGGCCACATTCTTCCAAATTTCGACTTTTGAAATTTTAAAAAGGACTTTGCTCCTTTTTCCGAAAATGGTAGAAAATTTGCGAAAAAAAATTATTGGGGAACACTATTCCGGCCATTCCTATGAATGTCCAATATTCAAAAGTGTGTTTTTTTGACAATAGGCGACATTCTTCCAAATTTCGACTTTTGAAATTTTAAAAAGGACTTTGCTCCTTTTTCCGAAAATGGTAGAAAATTTGCAAAAAAAAATTATTGGGCAACACTATTCCGGCCGTTCCTATGAATGTCCAATATTCAAAAGTGTGTTTTTTTGACAATAGGCCACATTCTTCCAAATTTCGACTTTTGAAATTTTAAAAAGGACTTTGCTCCTTTTTCCGAAAATGGTAGAAAATTTGCAAAAAAAAAATTATTGGGCAACACTATTCCGGCCATTCCTATGAATGTCCAATATTCAAAAGTGTGTTTTTTTGACAATAGGCGACATTCTTCCAAATTTCGACTTTTGAAACTTTAAAAAGGACTTTGCTCCTTTTTCCGAAAATTGTAGGAGATAAGCGAAAAAACATTATTGGGGAACACTATTCCGGCCATTCCTATGAATGTCCAATATTCAAAAGTGTGTTTTTTTGACAATAGGCCACATTCTTCCAAATTTCGACTTTTGAAATTTTAAAAAGGACTTTGCTCCTTTTTCCGAAAATGGTAGAAAATTTGCAAAAAAAAATTATTGGGGAACACTATTCCGGCCATTCCTATGAATGTCCAATATTCAAAAGTGTGTTTTTTTGACAATAGGCGACATTCTTCCAAATTTCGACTTTTGAAATTTTAAAAACGACTTTGCTCCTTTTTCCGAAAATGGTAGAAAATTTGCGAAAAAAAATTATTGGGGAACACTACTCCGGCCATTCCTATGAATGTCCAATATTCAAAAGTGTGTTTTTTGACAATAGGCCACATTCTTCCAAATTTCGACTTTTGAAATTTTAAAAAGGACTTTGCTCCTTTTTCCGAAAATGGTAGAAAATTTGCAAAAAAAAATTATTGGGCAACACTATTCCGGCCATTCCTATGAATGTCCAATATTCAAAAGTGTGTTTTTTTGACAATAGGCGACATTCTTCCAAATTTCGACTTTTGAAATTTTAAGAAGGACTTTGCTCCTTTTTCTGAAAATGGTAGAAAATTTGCGAAAAAAATTATTGGGGAACACTATTCCGGCCATTCCTATGAATGGCCAATATTCAAAAGTGTGTTTTTTTGACAATAGGCGACATTCTTCCAAATTTCGACTTTTGAAATTTTAAAAAGGACTTTGCTCCTTTTTCTGAAAATGGTAGAAAATTTGCGAAAAAAATTATTGGGGAACACTATTCCGGCCATTCCTATGAATGTCCAATATTCAAAAGTGTGTTTTTTTGACAATAGGCGACATTCTTCCAAATTTCGACTTTTGAAATTTTAAAAAGGACTTTGCTCCTTTTTCCGAAAATGGTAGAAAATTTGCAAAAAAAAATTATTGGGCAACACTATTCCGGCCGTTCCTATGAATGTCCAATATTCAAAAGTGTGTTTTTTTGACAATAGGCCACATTCTTCCAAATTTCGACTTTTGAAATTTTAAAAAGGACTTTGCTCCTTTTTCCGAAAATGGTAGAAAATTTGCGAAAAAAAATTATTGGGCAACACTATTCCGGTCATTCCTATGAATGTCCAATATTCAAAAGTGTGTTTTTTTGACAATAGGCGACATTCTTCCAAATTTCGACTTTTGAAATTTTAAAAAGGACTTTGCTCCTTTTTCCGAAAATGGTAGAAAATTTGCAAAAAAAAATTATTGGGGAACACTATTCCGGCCATTCCTATGAATGTCCAATATTCAAAAGTGTGTTTTTTTGACAATAGGCGACATTCTTCTAAATTTCGACTTTTGAAATTTTAAAAAGGACTTTGCTCCTTTTTCTGAAAATAGTAGAAAATTTGCAAAAAAAAATTATTGGGGAACACTATTCCGGCCATTCCTATGAATGTCCAATATTCAAAAGTGTGTTTTTTTGACAATAGGCCACATTCTTCCAAATTTCGACTTTTGAAATTTTAAAAAGGACTTTGCTCCTTTTTCCAAAAATGGTAGAAAATTTGCGAAAAAAAATTATTGGGGAGCACTACTCCGGCCATTCCTATGAATGTCCAATATTCAAAAGTGTGTTTTTTTGACAATAGGCGACATTCTTCCAAATTTCGACTTTTGAAATTTTAAAAAGGACTTTGCTCCTTTTTCCGAAAATGGTAGAAAATTTGCAAAAAAAAATTATTGGGCAACACTATTCCGGCCATTCCTATGAATGTCCAATATTCAAAAGTATGTTTTTTTGACAATAGGCGACATTCTTCCAAATTTCGACTTTTGAAATTTTAAAAAGGACTTTGCTCCTTTTTCTGAAAATGGTAGAAAATTTGCGAAAAAAATTATTGGGGAACACTATTCCGGCCATTCCTATGAATGTCCAATATTCAAAAGTGTGTTTTTTTGACAATAGGCGACATTCTTCCAAATTTCGACTTTTGAAATTTTAAAAAGGACTTTGCTCCTTTTTCTGAAAATGGTAGAAAATTTGCGAAAAAAATTATTGGGGAACACTATTCCGGCCATTCCTATGAATGTCCAATATTCAAAAGTGTGTTTTTTGACAAAAGGCGACATTCTTCCAAATTTCGACTTTTGAAATTTTAAAAAGGACTTTGCTCCTTTTTCCGAAAATGGTAAAAAATTTGCAAAAAAAATTATTGGGGAACACTATTCCGGCCATTCCTATGAATGTCCAATATTCAAAAGTGTGTTTTTTTTACAATAGGCGACATTCTTCCAAATTTCGACTTTTGAAATTTTAAAAAGGACTTTGCTCCTTTTTCCGAAAATGGTAAAAAATTTGCAAAAAAAATTATTGGGCAACACTATTCCGGCCATTCCTATGAATGTCCAATATTCAAAAGTGTGTTTTTTGACAATAGGCGACATTCTTCCAAATTTCGACTTTTGAAATTTTAAAAAGGACTTTGCTCCTTTTTCCGAAAATGGTAAAAAATTTGCAAAAAAATTATTGGGCAACACTATTCCGGCCATTCCTATGAATGTCCAATATTCAAAAGTGTGTTTTTTTGACAATAGGCGACATTCTTCCAAATTTCGACTTTTGAAATTTTAAAAAGGACTTTGCTCCTTTTTCCGAAAATGGTAAAAAATTTGCGAAAAAAAATTATTGGGCAACACTATTCCGGCCATTCCTATGAATGTCCAATATTCAAATGTGTGTTTTTTTGACAATAGGCGACATTCTTCCAAATTTCGACTTTTGAAATTTTAAAAAGGACTTTGCTCCTTTTACCGAAAATGGTAAAAAATTTGCAAAAAAAATTATTGGGCAACACTATTCCGGCCATTCCTATGAATGTCCAATATTCAAAAGTGTGTTTTTTTGACAATAGGCGACATTCTTCCAAATTTCGACTTTTGAAATTTTAAAAAGGACTTTGCTCCTTTTACCGAAAATGGTAAAAAATTTGCAAAAAAAATTATTGGGCAACACTATTCCGGCCATTCCTATGAATGTCCAATATTCAAAAGTGTGTTTTTTTGACAATAGGCGACATTCTTCCAAATTTCGACTTTTGAAATTTTAAAAAGGACTTTGCTCCTTTTTCCGAAAATGGTAAAAAATTTGCAAAAAAAATTATTGGGGAACACTATTCCGGCCATTCCTATGAATGTCCAATATTCAAAAGTGTGTTTTTTTGACAATAGGCGACATTCTTCCAAATTTCGACTTTTGAAATTTTAAAAAGGACTTTGCTCCTTTTTCCGAAAATGGTAAAAAATTTGCAAAAAAAATTATTGGGCAACACTATTCCGGCCATTCCTATGAATGTCCAATATTCAAAAGTGTGTTTTTTGACAATAGGCGACATTCTTCCAAATTTCGACTTTTGAAATTTTAAAAAGGACTTTGCTCCTTTTTCCGAAAATGGTAAAAAATTTGCAAAAAAAATTATTGGGCAACACTATTCCGGCCATTCCTATGAATGTCCAATATTCAAAAGTGTGTTTTTTTGACAATAGGCGACATTCTTCCAAATTTCGACTTTTGAAATTTTAAAAAGGACTTTGCTCCTTTTTCCGAAAATGGTAAAAAATTTGCGAAAAAAAATTATTGGGCAACACTATTCCGGCCATTCCTATGAATGTCCAATATTCAAAAGTGTGTTTTTTTGACAATAGGCGACATTCTTCCAAATTTCGACTTTTGAAATTTTAAAAAGGACTTTGCTCCTTTTTCCGAAAATGGTAGAAAATTTGCGAAAAAAAATTATTGGGCAACACTATTCCGGCCATTCCTATGAATGTCCAATATTCAAAAGTGTGTTTTTTTGACAATAGGCGACATTCTTCCAAATTTCGACTTTTGAAATTTTAAAAAGGACTTTGCTCCTTTTTCCGAAAATGGTAAAAAATTTGCAAAAAAAATTATTGGGCAACACTATTCCGGCCATTCCTATGAATGTCCAATATTCAAAAGTGTGTTTTTTTGACAATAGGCGACATTCTTCCAAATTTCGACTTTTGAAATTTTAAAAAGGACTTTGCTCCTTTTTCCGAAAATGGTAAAAAATTTGCAAAAAAAATTATTGGGCAACACTATTCCGGCCATTCCTATGAATGTCCAATATTCAAAAGTGTGTTTTTTTGACAATAGGCGACATTCTTCCAAATTTCGACTTTTGAAATTTTAAAAAGGACTTTGCTCCTTTTTCCGAAAATGGTAAAAAATTTGCAAAAAAAATTATTGGGCAACACTATTCCGGCCATTCCTATGAATGTCCAATATTCAAAAGTGTGTTTTTTTGACAATAGGCGACATTCTTCCAAATTTCGACTTTTGAAATTTTAAAAAGGACTTTGCTCCTTTTTCCGAAAATGGTAAAAAATTTGCAAAAAAAATTATTGGGCAACACTATTCCGGCCATTCCTATGAATGTCCAATATTCAAAAGTGTGTTTTTTTTGACAATAGGCGACATTCTTCCAAATTTCGACTTTTGAAATTTTAAAAAGGACTTTGCTCCTTTTTCCGAAAATGGTAAAAAATTTGCAAAAAAAATTATTGGGCAACACTATTCCGGCCATTCCTATGAATGTCCAATATTCAAAAGTGTGTTTTTTTGACAATAGGCGACATTCTTCCAAATTTCGACTTTTGAAATTTTAAAAAGGACTTTGCTCCTTTTACCGAAAATGGTAGAAAATTTGCAAAAAAAATTATTGGGCAACACTATTCCGGCCATTCCTATGAATGTCCAATATTCAAAAGTGTGTTTTTTTGACAATAGGCGACATTCTTCCAAATTTCGACTTTTGAAATTTTAAAAAGGACTTTGCTCCTTTTTCCGAAAATGGTAGAAAATTTGCGAAAAAAAATTATTGGGAAACACTATTCCGGCCATTCCTATGAATGTCCAATATTCAAAAGTGTGTTTTTTTGACAATAGGCGACATTCTTCCAAATTTCGACTTTTGAAATTTTAAAAAGGACTTTGCTCCTTTTTCCGAAAATGGTAGAAAATTTGCGAAAAAAATTATTGGGGAACACTATTCCGGCCATTCCTATGAATGTCCAATATTCAAAAGTGTGTTTTTTTGACAATAGGCGACATTCTTCCAAATTTCGACTTTTGAAATTTTAAAAAGGACTTTGCTCCTTTTTCCGAAAATGGTAAAAATTTGCAAAAAAAATTATTGGGGAACACTATTCCGGCCATTCCTATGAATGTCCAATATTCAAAAGTGTGTTTTTTTGACAATAGGCGACATTCTTCCAAATTTCGAGTTTTGAAATTTTAAAAAGGACTTTGCTCCTTTTTCCGAAAATGGTAAAAAATTTGCAAAAAAAATTATTGGGCAACACTATTCCGGCCATTCCTATGAATGTCCAATATTCAAAAGTGTGTTTTTTGACAATAGGCGACATTCTTCCAAATTTCGACTTTTGAAATTTTAAAAAGGACTTTGCTCCTTTTTCCGAAAATGGTAGAAAATTTGCGAAAAAAAATTATTGGGGAACACTATTCCGGCCATTCCTATGAATGTCCAATATTCAAAAGTGTGTTTTTTTGACAATAGGCGACATTCTTCCAAATTTCGACTTTTGAAATTTTAAAAAGGACTTTGCTCCTTTTTCCGAAAATGGTAAAAAATTTGCGAAAAAAAATTATTGGGGAACACTATTCCGGCCATTCCTATGAATGTCCAATATTCAAAAGTGTGTTTTTTTGACAATAGGCGACATTCTTCCAAATTTCGACTTTTGAAATTTTAAAAAGGACTTTGCTCCTTTTTCCGAAAATGGTAAAAAATTTGCAAAAAAAAATTATTGGGCAACACTATTCCGGCCATTCCTATGAATGTCCAATATTCAAAAGTGTGTTTTTTTGACAATAGGCCACATTCTTCCAAATTTCGACTTTTGAAATTTTAAAAAGGACTTTGCTCCTTTTTCCGAAAATGGTAGAAAATTTGCGAAAAAAAATTATTGGGCAACACTATTCCGGCCATTCCTATGAATGTCCAATATTCAAAAGTGTGTTTTTTTGACAATAGGCCACATTCTTCCAAATTTCGACTTTTGAAATTTTAAAAAGGACTTTGCTCCTTTTTCCGAAAATGGTAGAAAATTTGCGAAAAAAAATTATTGGGCAACACTATTCCGGCCATTCCTATGAATGTCCAATATTCAAAAGTGTGTTTTTTTGACAATAGGCCACATTCTTCCAAATTTCGACTTTTGAAATTTTAAAAAGGACTTTGCTCCTTTTTCCGAAAATGGTAGAAAATTTGCGAAAAAAAATTATTGGGGAACACTACTCCGGCCATTCCTATGAATGTCCAATATTCAAAAGTGTGTTTTTTTGACAATAGGCCATATTCTTCCAAATTTCGACTTTTGAAATTTTAAAAAGGACTTTGCTCCTTTTTCCGAAAATGGTAGAAAATTTGCGAAAAAAAATTATTGGGGAACACTATTCCGGCCATTCCTATGAATGTCCAATATTCAAAAGTGTGTTTTTTTGACAATAGGCGACATTCTTCCAAATTTCGACTTTTGAAATTTTAAAAAGGACTTTGCTCCTTTTTCCGAAAATGGTAGAAAATTTGCAAAAAAAAATTATTGGGCAACACTATTCCGGCCGTTCCTATGAATGTCCAATATTCAAAAGTGTGTTTTTTTGACAATAGGCCACATTCTTCCAAATTTCGACTTTTGAAATTTTAAAAAGGACTTTGCTCCTTTTTCCGAAAATGGTAGAAAATTTGCAAAAAAAAATTATTGGGCAACACTATTCCGGCCATTCCTATGAATGTCCAATATTCAAAAGTGTGTTTTTTTGACAATAGGCGACATTCTTCCAAATTTCGACTTTTGAAATTTTAAAAACGACTTTGCTCCTTTTTCCGAAAATGGTAGAAAATTTGCGAAAAAAAATTATTGGGGAACACTACTCCGGCCATTCCTATGAATGTCCAATATTCAAAAGTGTGTTTTTTTGACAATAGGCCACATTCTTCCAAATTTCGACTTTTGAAATTTTAAAAAGGACTTTGCTCCTTTTTCCGAAAATGGTAGAAAATTTGCAAAAAAAAAATTATTGGGCAACACTATTCCGGCCATTCCTATGAATGTCCAATATTCAAAAGTGTGTTTTTTTGACAATAGGCGACATTCTTCCAAATTTCGACTTTTGAAACTTTAAAAAGGACTTTGCTCCTTTTTCCGAAAATTGTAGGAGATAAGCGAAAAAACATTATTGGGGAACACTATTCCGGCCATTCCTATGAATGTCCAATATTCAAAAGTGTGTTTTTTTGACAATAGGCGACATTCTTCCAAATTTCGACTTTTGAAATTTTAAAAAGGACTTTGCTCCTTTTTCCGAAAATGGTAGAAAATTTGCAAAAAAAAATTATTGGGCAACACTATTCCGGCCATTCCTATGAATGTCCAATATTCAAAAGTGTGTTTTTTTGACAATAGGCGACATTCTTCCAAATTTCGACTTTTGAAATTTTAAAAAGGACTTTGCTCCTTTTTCTGAAAATGGTAGAAAATTTGCGAAAAAAAATTATTGGGGAACACTATTCCGGCCATTCCTATGAATGTCCAATATTCAAAAGTGTGTTTTTTTGACTATAGGCGACATTATTCCAAATTTCGACTTTTGAAATTTTAAAAAGGACTTTGCTCCTTTTTCCGAAAATGGTAGAAAATTTGCAAAAAAAAATTATTGGGCAACACTATTCCGGCCATTCCTATGAATGTCCAATATTCAAAAGTGTGTTTTTTTGACAATAGGCCACATTCTTCCAAATTTCGACTTTTGAAATTTTAAAAAGGACTTTGCTCCTTTTTCCGAAAATGGTAGAAAATTTGCGAAAAAAAATTATTGGGCAACACTATTCCGGCCATTCCTATGAATGTCCAATATTCAAAAGTGTGTTTTTTTGACAATAGGCCACATTCTTCCAAATTTCGACTTTTGAAATTTTAAGGACTTTGCTCCTTTTTCCGAAAATGGTAGAAAATTTGCGAAAAAAAATTATTGGGGAACACTACTCCGGCCATTCCTATGAATGTCCAATATTCAAAAGTGTGTTTTTTTGACAATAGGCGACATTCTTACAAATTTCGACTTTTGAAATTTTAAAAAGGACTTTGCTCCTTTTTCCGAAAATGGTAGAAAATTTGGGAAAAAAAATTATTGGGGAACACTATTCCGGCCATTCCTATGAATGTCCAATATTCAAAAGTGTGTTTTTTTGACAATAGGCGACATTCTTCCAAATTTCGACTTTTGAAATTTTAAAAAGGACTTTGCTCCTTTTTCCGAAAATGGTAGAAAATTTGCAAAAAAAAATTATTGGGCAACACTATTCCGGCCGTTCCTATGAATGTCCAATATTCAAAAGTGTGTTTTTTTGACAATAGGCCACATTCTTCCAAATTTCGACTTTTGAAATTTTAAAAAGGACTTTGCTCCTTTTTCCGAAAATGGTAAAAAATTTGCAAAAAAAAATTATTGGGCAACACTATTCCGGCCATTCCTATGAATGTCCAATATTCAAAAGTGTGTTTTTTTGACAATAGGCGACATTCTTCCAAATTTCGACTTTTGAAATTTTAAAAACGACTTTGCTCCTTTTTCCGAAAATGGTAGAAAATTTGCGAAAAAAAATTATTGGGGAACACTACTCCGGCCATTCCTATGAATGTCCAATATTCAAAAGTGTGTTTTTTTGACAATAGGCCACATTCTTCCAAATTTCGACTTTTGAAATTTTAAAAAGGACTTTGCTCCTTTTTCCGAAAATGGTAGAAAATTTGCAAAAAAAAATTATTGGGCAACACTATTCCGGCCATTCCTATGAATGTCCAATATTCAAAAGTGTGTTTTTTTGACAATAGGCGACATTCTTCCAAATTTCGACTTTTGAAATTTTAAAAAGGACTTTGCTCCTTTTTCTGAAAATGGTAGAAAATTTGCGAAAAAAAATTATTGGGGAACACTATTCCGGCCATTCCTATGAATGTCCAATATTCAAAAGTGTGGTTTTTTGACTATAGGCGACATTATTCCAAATTTCGACTTTTGAAATTTTAAAAAGGACTTTGCTCCTTTTTCCGAAAATGGTAGAAAATTTGCAAAAAAAAATTATTGGGCAACACTATTCCGGCCATTCCTATGAATGTCCAATATTCAAAAGTGTGTTTTTTTGACAATAGGCGACATTCTTCCAAATTTCGACTTTTAAAATTTTAAGAAGGACTTTGCTCCTTTTTCTGAAAATGGTAGAAAATTTGCGAAAAAAATTATTGGGGAACACTATTCCGGCCATTCCTATGAATGTCCAATATTCAAAAGTGTGTTTTTTTGACAATAGGCGACATTCTTCCAAATTTCGACTTTTGAAATTTTAAAAAGGACTTTGCTCCTTTTTCTGAAAATGGTAGAAAATTTGCGAAAAAAAATTATTGGGGAACACTATTCCGGCCATTCCTATGAATGTCCAATATTCAAAAGTGTGGTTTTTTGACTATAGGCGACATTATTCCAAATTTCGACTTTTGAAATTTTAAAAAGGACTTTGCTCCTTTTTCCGAAAATGGTAGAAAATTTGCAAAAAAAAATTATTGGGCAACACTATTCCGGCCATTCCTATGAATGTCCAATATTCAAAAGTGTGTTTTTTTGACAATAGGCGATATTCTTCCAAATTTCGACTTTTGAAATTTTAAAAAGGACTTTGCTCCTTTTTCCGAAAATGGTAGAACATTTGCGAAAAAAAATTATTGGGGAACACTATTCCGGCCATTCCTATGAATGTCCAATATTCAAAAGTGTGTTTTTTTGACAATAGGCCACATTCTTCCAAATTTCGACTTTTGAAATTTTAAGGACTTTGCTCCTTTTTCCGAAAATGGTAGAAAATTTGCGAAAAAAAATTATTGGGGAACACTACTCCGGCCATTCCTATGAATGTCCAATATTCAAAAGTGTGTTTTTTTGACAATAGGCGACATTCTTCCAAATTTCGACTTTTGAAATTTTAAAAAGGACTTTGCTCCTTTTTCCGAAAATGGTAGAAAATTTGCGAAAAAAAATTATTGGGGAACACTATTCCGGCCATTCCTATGAATGTCCAATATTCAAAAGTGTGTTTTTTTGACAATAGGCGACATTCTTCCAAATTTCGACTTTTGAAATTTTAAAAAGGACTTTGCTCCTTTTTCCGAAAATGGTAGAAAATTTGCAAAAAAAAATTATTGGGCAACACTATTCCGGCCGTTCCTATGAATGTCCAATATTCAAAAGTGTGTTTTTTTGACAATAGGCCACATTCTTCCAAATTTCGACTTTTGAAATTTTAAAAAGGACTTTGCTCCTTTTTCCGAAAATGGTAGAAAATTTGCAAAAAAAAATTATTGGGCAACACTATTCCGGCCATTCCTATGAATGTCCAATATTCAAAAGTGTGTTTTTTTGACAATAGGCCACATTCTTCCAAATTTCGACTTTTGAAATTTTAAAAAGGACTTTGCTCCTTTTTCCGAAAATGGTAGAAAATTTGCGAAAAAAAATTATTGGGGAACACTATTCCGGCCATTCCTATGAATGTCCAATATTCAAAAGTGTGGTTTTTTGACTATAGGCGACATTATTCCAAATTTCGACTTTTGAAATTTTAAAAAGGACTTTGCTCCTTTTTCCGAAAATGGTAGAAAATTTGCAAAAAAAAATTATTGGGCAACACTATTCCGGCCATTCCTATGAATGTCCAATATTCAAAAGTGTGTTTTTTTGACAATAGGCGATATTCTTCCAAATTTCGACTTTTGAAATTTTAAAAAGGACTTTGCTCCTTTTTCCGAAAATGGTAGAACATTTGCGAAAAAAAATTATTGGGGAACACTATTCCGGCCATTCCTATGAATGTCCAATATTCAAAAGTGTGTTTTTTTGACAATAGGCCACATTCTTCCAAATTTCGACTTTTGAAATTTTAAGGACTTTGCTCCTTTTTCCGAAAATGGTAGAAAATTTGCGAAAAAAAATTATTGGGGAACACTACTCCGGCCATTCCTATGAATGTCCAATATTCAAAAGTGTGTTTTTTTGACAATAGGCGACATTCTTCCAAATTTCGACTTTTGAAATTTTAAAAAGGACTTTGCTCCTTTTTCCGAAAATGGTAGAAAATTTGCGAAAAAAAATTATTGGGGAACACTATTCCGGCCATTCCTATGAATGTCCAATATTCAAAAGTGTGTTTTTTTGACAATAGGCGACATTCTTCCAAATTTCGACTTTTGAAATTTTAAAAAGGACTTTGCTCCTTTTTCCGAAAATGGTAGAAAATTTGCAAAAAAAAATTATTGGGCAACACTATTCCGGCCGTTCCTATGAATGTCCAATATTCAAAAGTGTGTTTTTTTGACAATAGGCCACATTCTTCCAAATTTCGACTTTTGAAATTTTAAAAAGGACTTTGCTCCTTTTTCCGAAAATGGTAGAAAATTTGCAAAAAAAAATTATTGGGCAACACTATTCCGGCCATTCCTATGAATGTCCAATATTCAAAAGTGTGTTTTTTTGACAATAGGCCACATTCTTCCAAATTTCGACTTTTGAAATTTTAAAAAGGACTTTGCTCCTTTTTCCGAAAATGGTAGAAAATTTGCGAAAAAAAATTATTGGGGAACACTACTCCGGCCATTCCTATGAATGTCCAATATTCAAAAGTGTGTTTTTTTGACAATAGGCCACATTCTTCCAAATTTCGACTTTTGAAATTTTAAAAAGGACTTTGCTCCTTTTTCCGAAAATGGTAGAAAATTTGCAAAAAAAAATTATTGGGCAACACTATTCCGGCCATTCCTATGAATGTCCAATATTCAAAAGTGTGTTTTTTTGACAATAGGCGACATTCTTCCAAATTTCGACTTTTGAAATTTTAAGAAGGACTTTGCTCCTTTTTCTGAAAATGGTAGAAAATTTGCGAAAAAAATTATTGGGGAACACTATTCCGGCCATTCCTATGAATGTCCAATATTCAAAAGTGTGTTTTTTTGACAATAGGCGACATTCTTCCAAATTTCGACTTTTGAAATTTTAAAAAGGACTTTGCTCCTTTTTCTGAAAATGGTAGAAAATTTGCGAAAAAAATTATTGGGGAACACTATTCCGGCCATTCCTATGAATGTCCAATATTCAAAAGTGTGTTTTTTTGACAATAGGCGACATTCTTCCAAATTTCGACTTTTGAAATTTTAAAAAGGACTTTGCTCCTTTTTCCGAAAATGGTAGAAAATTTGCAAAAAAAAATTATTGGGCAACACTATTCCGGCCGTTCCTATGAATGTCCAATATTCAAAAGTGTGTTTTTTTGACAATAGGCCACATTCTTCCAAATTTCGACTTTTGAAATTTTAAAAAGGACTTTGCTCCTTTTTCCGAAAATGGTAGAAAATTTGCGAAAAAAAATTATTGGGCAACACTATTCCGGCCATTCCTATGAATGTCCAATATTCAAAAGTGTGTTTTTTTGACAATAGGCGACATTCTTCCAAATTTCGACTTTTGAAATTTTAAAAAGGACTTTGCTCCTTTTTCCGAAAATGGTAGAAAATTTGCAAAAAAAAATTATTGGGGAACACTATTCCGGCCATTCCTATGAATGTCCAATATTCAAAAGTGTGTTTTTTTGACAATAGGCCACATTCTTCTAAATTTCGACTTTTGAAATTTTAAAAAGGACTTTGCTCCTTTTTCTGAAAATGGTAGAAAATTTGCAAAAAAAAATTATTGGGGAACACTATTCCGGCCATTCCTATGAATGTCCAATATTCAAAAGTGTGTTTTTTTGACAATAGGCCACATTCTTCCAAATTTCGACTTTTGAAATTTTAAAAAGGACTTTGCTCCTTTTTCCGAAAATGGTAGAAAATTTGCGAAAAAAAATTATTGGGGAACACTACTCCGGCCATTCCTATGAATGTCCAATATTCAAAAGTGTGTTTTTTTGACAATAGGCCACATTCTTCCAAATTTCGACTTTTGAAATTTTAAAAAGGACTTTGCTCCTTTTTCCGAAAATGGTAGAAAATTTGCAAAAAAAAATTATTGGGCAACACTATTCCGGCCATTCCTATGAATGTCCAATATTCAAAAGTGTGTTTTTTTGACAATAGGCGACATTCTTCCAAATTTCGACTTTTGAAATTTTAAAAAGGACTTTGCTCCTTTTTCTGAAAATGGTAGAAAATTTGCGAAAAAAATTATTGGGGAACACTATTCCGGCCATTCCTATGAATGTCCAATATTCAAAAGTGTGTTTTTTTGACAATAGGCGACATTCTTCCAAATTTCGACTTTTGAAATTTTAAAAAGGACTTTGCTCCTTTTTCTGAAAATGGTAGAAAATTTGCGAAAAAAATTATTGGGGAACACTATTCCGGCCATTCCTATGAATTTCCAATATTCAAAAGTGTGTTTTTTTGACAATAGGCGACATTCTTCCAAATTTCGACTTTTGAAATTTTAAAAAGGACTTTGCTCCTTTTTCCGAAAATGATAGAAAATTTGCAAAAAAAAATTATTGGGGAACACTATTCCGGCCATTCCTATGAATGTCCAATTTTCAAAAGTGTGTTTTTTTGACAATAGGCGACATTCTTCCAAATTTCGACTTTTGAAATTTTAAAAAGGACTTTGCTCCTTTTTCCGAAAATGGTAGAAAATTTGCGAAAAAAATTATTGGGCAACACTATTCCGGCCATTCCTATGAATGTCCAATATTCAAAAGTGTGTTTTTTTGACAATAGGCCACATTCTTCCAAATTTCGACTTTTGAAATTTTAAAAAGGACTTTGCTCCTTTTTCCGAAAATGGTAGAAAATTTGCGAAAAAAAATTATTGGGGAACACTACTGCGGCCATTCCTATGAATGTCCAATATTCAAAAGTGTGTTTTTTTGACAATAGGCCACATTCTTCCAAATTTCGACTTTTGAAATTTTAAAAAGGACTTTGCTCCTCTTTCCGAAAATGGTAGAAAATTTGCAAAAAAAAATTATTGGGCAACACTATTCCGGCCATTCCTATGAATGTCCAATATTCAAAAGTGTGTTTTTTTGACAATAGGCCACATTCTTCCAAATTTCGACTTTTGAAATTTTAAAAAGGACTTTGCTCCTTTTTCCGAAAATGGTAGAAAATTTGCAAAAAAAAATTATTGGGCAACACTATTCCGGCCATTCCTATGAATGTCCAATATTCAAAAGTGTGTTTTTTTGACAATAGGCCACATTCTTCCAAATTTCGACTTTTGAAATTTTAAAAACGACTTTGGTCCTTTTTCCGAAAATGGTAGAAAATTTGCGAAAAAAAATTATTGGGGAACACTACTCCGGCCATTCCTATGAATGTCCAATATTCAAAAGTATGTTTTTTTGACTATAGGCCACATTCTTCCAAATTTCGACTTTTGAAATTTTAAAAAGGACTTTGCTCCTTTTTCCGAAAATGGTAGAAAATTTGCAAAAAAAAATTATTGGGCAACACTATTCCGGCCATTCCTATGAATGTCCAATATTCAAAAGTGTGTTTTTTTGACAATAGGCGACATTCTTCCAAATTTCGACTTTTGAAATTTTAAAAAGGACTTTGCTCCTTTTTCCGAAAATGGTAGAAAATTTGCGAAAAAAAATTATTGGGGAACACTACTCCGGCCATTCCTATGAATGTCCAATATTCAAAAGTGTGTTTTTTTGACAATAGGCGACATTCTTCCAAATTTCGACTTTTGAAATTTTAAAGAGGACTTTGCTCCTTTTTCTGAAAATGGTAGAAAATTTGCGAAAAAAATTATTGGGGAACACTATTCCGGCCATTCCTATGAATGTCCAATATTCAAAAGTGTGTTTTTTGACAATAGGCGACATTCTTCCAAATTTCGACTTTTGAAATTTTAAAAAGGACTTTGCTCCTTTTTCCGAAAATGATAGAGAATTTGCGTAAAAAAATTATTGGGGAACACTATTCCGGCCATTCCTATGAATGTCCAATTTTCAAAAGTGTGTTTTTTTGACAATAGGCCACATTCTTCTAAATTTCGACTTTTGAAATTTTAAAAAGGACTTTGCTCCTTTTTCTGAAAATGGTAGAAAATTTGCGAAAAAAAATTATTGGGGAACACTATTCCGGCCATTCCTATGAATGTCCAATATTCAAAAGTGTGTTTTTTTGACAATAGGCGACATTCTTCCAAATTTCGACTTTTGAAATTTTAAAAAGGCCTTTGCTCCTTTTTCTGAAAATGGTAGAAAATTTGCGAAAAAAAATTATTGGGGAACACTATTCCGGCCATTCCTATGAATGTCCAATATTCAAAAGTGTGTTTTTTTGACAATAGGCGACATTCTTCCAAATTTCGACTTTTGAAATTTTAAAAAGGACTTTGCTCCTTTTTCTGAAAATGGTAGAAAATTTGCGAAAAAAAATTATTGGGGAACACTATTCCGGCCATTCCTATGAATGTCCAATATTCAAAAGTGTGTTTTTTTGACAATAGGCGACATTCTTCCAAATTTCGACTTTTGAAATTTTAAAAAGGACTTTGCTCTTTTTTCTGAAAATGGTAGAAAATTTGCGAAAAAAAATTATTGGGGAACACTATTCCGGCCATTCCTATGAATGTCCAATATTCAAAAGTGTGTTTTTTTGACAATAGGCGACATTCTTCCAAATTTCGACTTTTGAAATTTTAAAAAGGACTTTGCTCCTTTTTCCGAAAATGGTAGAAAATTTGCAAAAAAAAATTATTGGGCAACACTATTCCGGCCATTCCTATGAATGTCCAATATTCAAAAGTGTGTTTTTTTGACAATAGGCCACATTCTTCTAAATTTCGACTTTTGAAATTTTAAAAAGGACTTTGCTCCTTTTTCTGAAAATGGTAGAAAATTTGCGAAAAAAAAATTTTTGGGGAACACTATTCCGGCCATTCCTATGAATGTCCAATATTCAAAGGGTGTTTTTTTGACAATAGGCCACATTCTTCCAAATTTCGACTTTTGAAATTTTAAAAAGGACTTTGCTCCTTTTTCCGAAAATGGTAGAAAATTTGCGAAAAAAAATTATTGGGGAACACTACTCCGGCCATTCCTATGAATGTCCAATATTCAAAAGTATGTTTTTTTGACAATAGGCCACATTCTTCCAAATTTCGACTTTTGAAATTTTAAAAAGGACTTTGCTCCTTTTTCCGAAAATGGTAGAAAATTTGCGAAAAAAAATTATTGGGGAACACTACTCCGGCCATTCCTATGAATGTCCAATATTCAAAAGTGTGTTTTTTTGACAATAGGCCACATTCTTCCAAATTTCGACTTTTGAAATTTTAAAAAGGACTTTGCTCCTTTTTCCGAAAATGGTAGAAAATTTGCAAAAAAAAATTATTGGGCAACACTATTCCGGCCATTCCTATGAATGTCCAATATTCAAAAGTGTGTTTTTTTTACAATAGGCGACATTCTTCCAATTTTCGACTTTTGAAATTTTAGAAAGGACTTTGCTCCTTTTTCCGAAAATGGTAGAAAATTTGCAAAAAAAAATTATTGGGCAACACTATTCCGGCCATTCCTATGAATGTCCAATATTCAAAAGTGTGTTTTTTTGACAATAGGCGACATTCTTCCAAATTTCGACTTTTGAAATTTTAAAAACAACTTTGCTCCTTTTTCCGAAAATGGTAGAAAATTTGCGAAAAAAAATTATTGGGGAACACTACTCCGGCCATTCCTATGAATGTCCAATATTCAAAAGTGTGTTTTTTTGACAATAGGCCACATTCTTCCAAATTTCGACTTTTGAAATTTTAAAAAGGACTTTGCTCCTTTTTCCGAAAATGGTAGAAAATTTGCGAAAAAAAATTATTGGGGAACACTACTCCGGCCATTCCTATGAATGTCCAATATTCAAAAGTGTGTTTTTTTGACAATAGGCCACATTCTTCCAAATTTCGACTTTTGAAATTTTAAAAAGGACTTTGCTCCTTTTTCCGAAAATGGTAGAAAATTTGCAAAAAAAAATTATTGGGCAACACTATTCCGGCCATTCCTATGAATGTCCAATATTCAAAAGTGTGTTTTTTTGACAATAGGCCACATTCTTCCAAATTTCGACTTTTGAAATTTTAAAAAGGACTTTGCTCCTTTTTCCGAAAATGGTAGAAAATTTGCAAAAAAAAATTATTGGGCAACACTATTCCGGCCATTCCTATGAATGTCCAATATTCAAAAGTGTGTTTTTTTGACAATAGGCCACATTCTTCCAAATTTCGACTTTTGAAATTTTAAAAAGGACTTTGCTCCTTTTTCTGAAAATGGTAGAAAATTTGCGAAAAAAAATTATTGGGGAACACTATTCCGGCCATTCCTATGAATGTCCAATATTCAAAAGTGTGTTTTTTTGACAATAGGCGACATTCTTCCAAATTTCGACTTTTGAAATTTTAAAAAGGACTTTGCTCCTTTTTCCGAAAATGGTAGAAAATTTGCAAAAAAAAATTATTGGGCAACACTATTCCGGCCATTCCTATGAATGTCCAATATTCAAAAGTGTGTTTTTTTGACAATAGGCCACATTCTTCTAAATTTCGACTTTTGAAATTTTAAAAAGGACTTTGCTCCTTTTTCTGAAAATGGTAGAAAATTTGCGAAAAAAAAATTTTTGGGGAACACTATTCCGGCCATTCCTATGAATGTCCAATATTCAAAAGTGTGTTTTTTTGACAATAGGCCACATTCTTCCAAATTTCGACTTTTGAAATTTTAAAAAGGACTTTGCTCCTTTTTCCGAAAATGGTAGAAAATTTGCGAAAAAAAATTATTGGGGAACACTATTCCGGCCATTCCTATGAATGTCCAATATTCAAAAGTGTGTTTTTTTGACAATAGGCGACATTCTTCCAAATTTCGACTTTTGAAATTTTAAAAAGGACTTTGCTCCTTTTTCTGAAAATGGTAGAAAATTTGCGAAAAAAAATTATTGGGGAACACTATTCCGGCCATTCCTATGAATGTCCAATATTCAAAAGTGTGTTTTTTTGACAATAGGCGACATTCTTCCAAATTTCGACTTTTGAAATTTTAAAAAGGACTTTGCTCCTTTTTCTGAAAATGGTAGAAAATTTGCGAAAAAAAATTATTGGGGAACACTATTCCGGCCATTCCTATGAATGTCCAATATTCAAAAGTGTGTTTTTTTGACAATAGGCGACATTCTTCCAAATTTCGACTTTTGAAATTTTAAAAAGGACTTTGCTCTTTTTTCTGAAAATGGTAGAAAATTTGCGAAAAAAAATTATTGGGGAACACTATTCCGGCCATTCCTATGAATGCCCAATATTCAAAAGTGTGTTTTTTTGACAATAGGCGACATTCTTCCAAATTTCGACTTTTGAAATTTTAAAAAGGACTTTGCTCTTTTTTCTGAAAATGGTAGAAAATTTGCGAAAAAAAATTATTGGGGAACACTATTCCGGTCATTCCTATGAATGTCCAATATTCAAAAGTGTGTTTTTTTGACAATAGGCGACATTCTTCCAAATTTCGACTTTTGAAATTTTAAAAAAGACTTTGCTCCTTTTTCCGAAAATGGTAGAAAATTTGCAAAAAAAAATTATTGGGCAACACTATTCCGGCCATTCCTATGAATGTCCAATATTCAAAAGTGTGTTTTTTTGACAATAGGCCACATTCTTCTAAATTTCGACTTTTGAAATTTTAAAAAGGACTTTGCTCCTTTTTCTGAAAATGGTAGAAAATTTGCGAAAAAAAAATTTTTGGGGAACACTATTCCGGCCATTCCTATGAATGTCCAATATTCAAAAGTGTGTTTTTTTGACAATAGGCCACATTCTTCCAAATTTCGACTTTTGAAATTTTAAAAAGGACTTTGCTCCTTTTTCCGAAAATGGTAGAAAATTTGCGAAAAAAAATTATTGGGGAACACTACTCCGGCCATTCCTATGAATGTCCAATATTCAAAAGTATGTTTTTTTGACAATAGGCCACATTCTTCCAAATTTCGACTTTTGAAATTTTAAAAAGGACTTTGCTCCTTTTTCCGAAAATGGTAGAAAATTTGCGAAAAAAAATTATTGGGGAACACTACTCCGGCCATTCCCATGAATGTCCAATATTCAAAAGTGTGTTTTTTTGACAATAGGCCACATTCTTCCAAATTTCGACTTTTGAAATTTTAAAAAGGACTTTGCTCCTTTTTCCGAAAATGGTAGAAAATTTGCAAAAAAAAATTATTGGGCAACACTATTCCGGCCATTCCTATGAATGTCCAATATTCAAAAGTGTGTTTTTTTGACAATAGGCCACATTCTTCCAAATTTCGACTTTTGAAATTTTAAAAAGGACTTTGCTCCTTTTTCCGAAAATGGTAGAAAATTTGCAAAAAAAAATTATTGGGCAACACTATTCCGGCCATTCCTATGAATGTCCAATATTCAAAAGTGTGTTTTTTTGACAATAGGCGACATTCTTCCAAATTTCGACTTTTGAAATTTTAAAAACAACTTTGCTCCTTTTTCCGAAAATGGTAGAAAATTTGCGAAAAAAAATTATTGGGGAACACTACTCCGGCCATTCCTATGAATGTCCAATATTCAAAAGTGTGTTTTTTTGACAATAGGCCACATTCTTCCAAATTTCGACTTTTGAAACTTTAAAAAGGACTTTGCTCCTTTTTCCGAAAATGGTAGAAAATTTGCAAAAAAAAATTATTGGGCAACACTATTCCGGCCATTCCTATGAATGTCTAATATTCAAAAGTGTGTTTTTTTGACAATAGGCGACATTCTTCCAAATTTCGACTTTTGAAATTTTAAAAAGGACTTTGCTCCTTTTTCTGAAAATGGTAGAAAATTTGCGAAAAAAAATTATTGGGGAACACTATTCCGGCCATTCCTATGAATGTCCAATATTCAAAAGTGTGTTTTTTTGACAATAGGCGACATTCTTCCAAATTTCGACTTTTGAAATTTTAAAAAGGACTTTGCTCCTTTTTCTGAAAATGGTAGAAAATTTGCGAAAAAAAATTATTGGGGAACACTATTCCGGCCATTCCTATGAATGTCCAATATTCAAAAGTGTGTTTTTTTGACAATAGGCGACATTCTTCCAAATTTCGACTTTTGAAATTTTAAAAAGGACTTTGCTCCTTTTTCTGAAAATGGTAGAAAATTTGCGAAAAAAAATTATTGGGGAACACTATTCCGGCCATTCCTATGAATGTCCAATATTCAAAAGTGTGTTTTTTTGACAATAGGCGACATTCTTCCAAATTTCGACTTTTGAAATTTTAAAAAGGACTTTGCTCTTTTTACTGAAAATGGTAGAAAATTTGCGAAAAAAAATTATTGGGGAACACTATTCCGGCCATTCCTATGAATGCCCAATATTCAAAAGTGTGTTTTTTTGACAATAGGCGACATTCTTCCAAATTTCGACTTTTGAAATTTTAAAAAGGACTTTGCTCCTTTTTCCGAAAATGGTAGAAAATTTGCAAAAAAAAATTATTGGGGAACACTATTACGGCCATTCCTATGAATGTCCAATATTCAAAAGTGTGTTTTTTTGACAATAGGCGACATTCTTCCAAATTTCGACTTTTGAAATTTTAAAAAGGACTTTGCTCCTTTTTCTGAAAATGGTAGAAAATTTGCAAAAAAAAATTATTGGGCAACACTATTCCGGCCATTCCTATGAATGTCCAATATTCAAAAGTGTGTTTTTTTGTCAATAGGCCACATTCTTCCAAATTTCGACTTTTGAAATTTTAAAAAGGACTTTGCTCCTTTTTCCGAAAATGGTAGAAAATTTGCGAAAAAAAATTATTGGGGAACACTACTCCGGCCATTCCTATGAATGTCCAATATTCAAAAGTGTGTTTTTTTGACAATAGGCCACATTCTTCCAAATTTCGACTTTTGAAATTTTAAAAAGGACTTTCCTCCTTTTTCCGAAAATGGCAGAAAATTTGCAAAAAAAAATTATTGGGGAACACTATTCCGGCCATTCCTATGAATGTTCAATATTCAAAAGTGTGTTTTTTTGACAATAGGCCACATTCTTCCAAATTTCGACTTTTGAAATTTTAAAAAGGACTTTGCTCCTTTTTCCGAAAATGGTAGTAAATTTGCAAAAAAAAATTATTGGGCAACACTATTCCGGCCATTCCTATGAATGTCCAATATTCAAAAGTGTGTTTTTTTGACAATAGGCCACATTCTTCCAAATTTCGACTTTTGAAATTTTAAAAAGGACTTTGCTCCTTTTTCCGAAAATGGTAGAAAATTTGCAAAAAAAAATTATTGGGCAGCACTATTCCGGCCATTCCTATGAATGTCCAATATTCAAAAGTGTGTTTTTTTGACAATAGGCGACATTCTTCCAAATTTCGACTTTTGAAATTTTAAAAAGGACTTTGCTCCTTTTTCCGAAAATGGTAGAAAATTTGCAAAAAAAAATTATTGGGGAACACTATTCCGGCCATTCCTATGAATGTCCAATATTCAAAAGTGTGTTTTTTTGACAATAGGCCACATTCTTCCAAATTTCGACTTTTGAAATTTTAAAAAGGACTTTCCTCCTTTTTCCGAAAATGGCAGAAAATTTGCAAAAAAAAATTATTGGGGAACACTATTCCGGCCATTCCTATGAATGTCCAATATTCAAAAGTGTGTTTTTTTGACAATAGGCCACATTCTTCCAAATTTCGACTTTTGAAATTTTAAAAAGGACTTTGCTCCTTTTTCCGAAAATGGTAGTAAATTTGCAAAAAAAAATTATTGGGCAACACTATTCCGGCCATTCCTATGAATGTCCAATATTCAAAAGTGTGTTTTTTTGACAATAGGCCACATTCTTCCAAATTTCGACTTTTGAAATTTTAAAAAGGACTTTGCTCCTTTTTCCGAAAATGGTAGAAAATTTGCAAAAAAAAATTATTGGGCAGCACTATTCCGGCCATTCCTATGAATGTCCAATATTCAAAAGTGTGTTTTTTTGACAATAGGCGACATTCTTCCAAATTTCGACTTTTGAAATTTTAAAAAGGACTTTGCTCCTTTTTCCGAAAATGGTAGAAAATTTGCAAAAAAAAATTATTGGGGAACACTATTCCGGCCATTCCTATGAATGTCCAATATTCAAAAGTGTGTTTTTTTTGACAATAGGCGACATTCTTCCAAATTTCGACTTTTGAAATTTTAAAAAGGACTTTGCTCCTTTTTCCGAAAATGGTAGAAAATTTGCAAAAAAAAATTATTGGGCAACACTATTCCGGCCATTCCTATGAATGTCCAATATTCAAAAGTGTGTTTTTTTGACAATAGGCCATATTCTTCCAAATTTCGACTTTTGAAATTTTAAAAAGGACTTTGCTCCTTTTTCCGAAAATGGTAGAAAATTTGCAAAAAAAATTATTGGGCAACACTATTCCGGCCATTCCTATGAATGTCCAATATTCAAAAGTGTGTTTTTTTTGACAATAGGCGACATTCTTCCAAATTTCGACTTTTGAAATTTTAAAAAGGACTTTGCTCCTTTTTCTGAAAATGGTAGAAAATTTGCAAAAAAAAATTATTGGGGAACACTATTCCGGCCATTCCTATGAATGTCCAATATTCAAAAGTGTGTTTTTTTTTGACAATAGGCGACATTCTTCCAAATTTCGACTTTTGAAACTTTAAAAAGGACTTTGCTCCTTTTTCTGAAAATGGTAGAAAATTTGCAAAAAAAAATTATTGGGGAACACTATTCCGGCCATTCCTATGAATGTCCAATATTCAAAAGTGTGTTTTTTTGACAATAGGCGACATTCTTCCAAATTTCGACTTTTGAAGTTTTAAAAAGGACTTTGCTCCTTTTTCCGAAAATGGTAGAAAATTTGCAAAAAAAAATTATTGGGGAACACTATTCCGGCCATTCCTATGAATGTCCAATATTCAAAAGTGTGTTTTTTTGACAATAGGCGACATTCTTCCAAATTTCGACTTTTGAAATTTTAAAAAGGACTTTGCTCCTTTTTCTGAAAATAGTAGAAAATTTGCAAAAAAAAATTATTGGGGAACACTATTCCGGCCATTCCTATGAATGTCCAATATTCAAAAGTGTGTTTTTTTTGACAATAGGCCACATTCTTCCAAATTTCGACTTTTGAAATTTTAAAAAGGACTTTGCTCCTTTTTCTGAAAATGGTAGAAAATTTGCAAAAAAAAATTATTGGGGAACACTATTCCGGCCATTCCTATGAATGTCCAATATTCAAAAGTGTGTTTTTTTTGACAATAGGCGACATTCTTCCAAATTTCGACTTTTGAAATTTTAAAAAGGACTTTGCTCCTTTTTCTGAAAATGGTAGAAAATTTGCAAAAAAAAATTATTGGGGAACACTATTCCGGCCATTCCTATGAATGTCCAATATTCAAAAGTGTGTTTTTTTGACAATAGGCGACATTCTTCCAAATTTCGACTTTTGAAATTTTAAAAAGGACTTTGCTCCTTTTTCTGAAAATAGTAGAAAATTTGCAAAAAAAAATTATTGGGGAACACTATTCCGGCCATTCCTATGAATGTCCAATATTCAAAAGTGTGTTTTTTTGACAATAGGCGACATTCTTCCAAATTTCGACTTTTGAAATTTTAAAAAGGACTTTGCTCCTTTTTCCGAAAATGGTAAAAAATTTGCAAAAAAAAATTATTGGGGAACACTATTCCGGCCATTCCTATGAATGTCCAATATTCAAAAGTGTGTTTTTTTTGACAATAGGCCACATTCTTCCAAATTTCGACTTTTGAAATTTTAAAAAGGACTTTGCTCCTTTTTCTGAAAATGGTAGAAAATTTGCAAAAAAAAATTATTGGGGAACACTATTCCGGCCATTCCTATGAATGTCCAATATTCAAAAGTGTGTTTTTTTTGACAATAGGCCACATTCTTCCAAATTTCGACTTTTGAAATTTTAAAAAGGACTTTGCTCCTTTTTCTGAAAATGGTAGAAAATTTGCGAAAAAAAATTATTGGGGAACACTATTCCGGCCATTCCTATGAATGTCCAATATTCAAAAGTGTGTTTTTTTTGACAATAGGCGACATTCTTCCAAATTTCGACTTTTGAAATTTTAAAAAGGACTTTGCTCCTTTTTCTGAAAATGGTAGAAAATTTGCGAAAAAAAATTATTGGGGAACACTATTCCGGCCATTCCTATGAATGCCCAATATTCAAAAGTGTGTTTTTTTGACAATAGGCGACATTCTTCCAAATTTCGACTTTTGAAATTTTAAAAAGGACTTTGCTCCTTTTTCTGAAAATGGTAGAAAATTTGCGAAAAAAAATTATTGGGGAACACTATTCCGGCCATTCCTATGAATGTCCAATATTCAAAAGTGTGTTTTTTTGACAATAGGCGACATTCTTCCAAATTTCGACTTTTGAAATTTTAAAAAGGACTTTGCTCTTTTTTCTGAAAATGGTAGAAAATTTGCAAAAAAAAAATTATTGGGGAACACTATTCCGGCCATTCCTATGAATGTCCAATATTCAAAAGTGTGTTTTTTTGACAATAGGCGACATTCTTCCAAATTTCGACTTTTGAAATTTTAAAAAGGACTTTGCTCCTTTTTCTGAAAATGGTAGAAAATTTGCAAAAAAAAATTATTGGGGAACACTATTCCGGCCATTCCTATGAATGTCCAATATTCAAAAGTGTGTTTTTTTTGACAATAGGCGACATTCTTCCAAATTTCGACTTTTGAAATTTTAAAAAGGACTTTGCTCCTTTTTCTGAAAATTGTAGAAAATTTGCCAAAAAAAATTATTGGGGAACACTATTCCGGCCATTCCTATGAATGTCCAATATTCAAAAGTGTGTTTTTTTTGACAATAGGCGACATTCTTCCAAATTTCGACTTTTGAAATTTTAAAAAGGACTTTGCTCCTTTTTCTGAAAATGGTAGAAAATTTGCAAAAAAAAATTATTGGGGAACACTATTCCGGCCATTCCTATGAATGTCCAATATTCAAAAGTGTGTTTTTTTTGACAATAGGCCACATTCTTCCAAATTTCGACTTTTGAAATTTTAAAAAGGACTTTGCTCCTTTTTCTGAAAATGGTAGAAAATTTGCGAAAAAAAATTATTGGGGAACACTATTCCGGCCATTCCTATGAATGTCCAATATTCAAAAGTGTGTTTTTTTGACAATAGGCCACATTCTTCCAAATTTCGACTTTTGAAATTTTAAAAAGGACTTTGCTCCTTTTTCTGAAAATGGTAGAAAATTTGCAAAAAAAAATTATTGGGGAACACTATTCCGGCCATTCCTATGAATGTCCAATATTCAAAAGTGTGTTTTTTTTGACAATAGGCGACATTCTTCCAAATTTCGACTTTTGAAATTTTAAAAAGGACTTTGCTCCTTTTTCTGAAAATGGTAGAAAATTTGCAAAAAAAAATTATTGGGGAACACTATTCCGGCCATTCCTATGAATGTCCAATATTCAAAAGTGTGTTTTTTTGACAATAGGCGACATTCTTCCAAATTTCGACTTTTGAAATTTTAAAAAGGACTTTGCTCCTTTTTCTGAAAATAGTAGAAAATTTGCAAAAAAAAATTATTGGGGAACACTATTCCGGCCATTCCTATGAATGTCCAATATTCAAAAGTGTGTTTTTTTGACAATAGGCGACATTCTTCCAAATTTCGACTTTTGAAATTTTAAAAAGGACTTTGCTCCTTTTTCCGAAAATGGTAGAAAATTTGCAAAAAAAAATTATTGGGGAACACTATTCCGGCCATTCCTATGAATGTCCAATATTCAAAAGTGTGTTTTTTTTGACAATAGGCCACATTCTTCCAAATTTCGACTTTTGAAATTTTAAAAAGGACTTTGCTCCTTTTTCTGAAAATGGTAGAAAATTTGCAAAAAAAAATTATTGGGGAACACTATTCCGGCCATTCCTATGAATGTCCAATATTCAAAAGTGTGTTTTTTTTGACAATAGGCCACATTCTTCCAAATTTCGACTTTTGAAATTTTAAAAAGGACTTTGCTCCTTTTTCTGAAAATGGTAGAAAATTTGCGAAAAAAAATTATTGGGGAACACTATTCCGGCCATTCCTATGAATGTCCAATATTCAAAAGTGTGTTTTTTTTGACAATAGGCGACATTCTTCCAAATTTCGACTTTTGAAATTTTAAAAAGGACTTTGCTCCTTTTTCTGAAAATGGTAGAAAATTTGCGAAAAAAAATTATTGGGGAACACTATTCCGGCCATTCCTATGAATGCCCAATATTCAAAAGTGTGTTTTTTTGACAATAGGCGACATTCTTCCAAATTTCGACTTTTGAAATTTTAAAAAGGACTTTGCTCCTTTTTCTGAAAATGGTAGAAAATTTGCGAAAAAAAATTATTGGGGAACACTATTCCGGCCATTCCTATGAATGTCCAATATTCAAAAGTGTGTTTTTTTGACAATAGGCGACATTCTTCCAAATTTCGACTTTTGAAATTTTAAAAAGGACTTTGCTCTTTTTTCTGAAAATGGTAGAAAATTTGCAAAAAAAAAATTATTGGGGAACACTATTCCGGCCATTCCTATGAATGTCCAATATTCAAAAGTGTGTTTTTTTGACAATAGGCGACATTCTTCCAAATTTCGACTTTTGAAATTTTAAAAAGGACTTTGCTCCTTTTTCTGAAAATGGTAGAAAATTTGCAAAAAAAAATTATTGGGGAACACTATTCCGGCCATTCCTATGAATGTCCAATATTCAAAAGTGTGTTTTTTTTGACAATAGGCGACATTCTTCCAAATTTCGACTTTTGAAATTTTAAAAAGGACTTTGCTCCTTTTTCTGAAAATTGTAGAAAATTTGCCAAAAAAAATTATTGGGGAACACTATTCCGGCCATTCCTATGAATGTCCAATATTCAAAAGTGTGTTTTTTTTGACAATAGGCGACATTCTTCCAAATTTCGACTTTTGAAATTTTAAAAAGGACTTTGCTCCTTTTTCTGAAAATGGTAGAAAATTTGCAAAAAAAATTATTGGGGAGCACTATTCCGGCCATTCCTATGAATGTCCAATATTCAAAAGTGTGTTTTTTTGACAATAGGCGACATTCTTCCAAATTTCGACTTTTGAAATTTTAAAAAGGACTTTGCTCCTTTTTCTGAAAATGGTAGAAAATTTGCAAAAAAAAATAATTGGGGAACACTATTCCGGCCATTCCTATGAATGTCCAATATTCAAAAGTGTGTTTTTTTGACAATAGGCGACATTCTTCCAAATTTCGACGTTTGAAATTTTAAAAAGGACTTTGCTCCTTTTTCCGAAAATGGTAGAAAATTTGCAAAAAAAAATTATTGGGCAACACTATTCCGGCCATTCCTATGAATGTCCAATATTCAAAAGTGTGTTTTTTTGACAATAGGCGACATTCTTCCAAATTTGGACGTTTGAAATTTTAAAAAGGACTTTGCTCCTTTTTCCGAAAATGGTAGAAAATTTGCGAAAAAAAATTATTGGGGAACACTATTCCGGCCATTCCTATGAATGTCCAATATTCAAAAGTGTGTTTTTTTGACAATAGGCGACATTCTTTCAAATTTCGACTTTTGAAATTTTAAAAAGGACTTTGCTCCTTTTTCCGAAAATGGCAGAAAATTTGCAAATAAAAATTATTGGGGAACACTATTCCGGCCATTCCTATGAATGTCCAATATTCAAAAGTGTGTTTTTTTTCACAATAGGCGACATTCTTCCAAATTTGGACGTTTGAAATTTTAAAAAGGACTTTGCTCCTTTTTCCGAAAATGGTAGAAAATTTGCGAAAAAAAATTATTGGGGCACACTATTCCGGCCATTCCTATGAATGTCCAATATTCAAAAGTGTGTTTTTTTGACAATAGGCGACATTCTTCCAAATTTCGACTTTTGAAATTTTAAAAAGGACTTTGCTCCTTTTTCCGAAAATGGCAGAAAATTTGCAAAAAAAAATTATTGGGGAACACTATTCCGGCCATTCCTATGAATGTCCAATATTCAAAAGTGTCTTTTTTTTCACAATAGGCGACATTCTTCCAAATTTCGACTTTTGAAATTTTAAAAAGGACTTTGCTCCTTTTCTGAAAATGGTAGAAAATTTGCGAAAAAATATTATTGGGGAACACTATTCCGGCCATTCCTATGAATGTCCAATATTCAAAAGTGTGTTTTTTTTGACAATAGGCGACATTCTTCCAAATTTCGACTTTTGAAATTTTAAAAAGGACTTTGCTCCTTTTTCCGAAAATGGTAGAAAATTTGCAAAAAAAAATTATTGGGGAACACTATTCCGGCCATTCCTATGAATGTCCAATATTCAAAAGTGTGTTTTTTTGACAATAGGCGACATTCTTCCAAATTTCGACTTTTGAAATTTTAAAAAGGACTTTGCTCCTTTTTCCGAAAATGGCAGAAAATTTGCAAAAAAAAAATATTGGGGAACACTATTCCGGCCATTCCTATGAATTTCCAATATTCAAAAGTGTGTTTTTTTGACAATAGGCGACATTCTTCCAAATTTCGACTTTGGAAATTTTAAAAAGGACTTTGCTCCTTTTTCCGAAAATGGTAGAAAATTTGCAAAAAAAAATTATTTGGCAACACTATTCCGGTCATTCCTATGAATGTCCAATACTCAAAAGTGTGTTTTTTTTGACAATAGGCGACATTCTTCCAAATTTCGACTTTTGAAATTTTAAAAAGGACTTTGCTCCTTTTTCCGAAAATGGTAGAAAATTTGCAAAAAAAAATTATTGGGCAACACTATTCCGGCCATTCCTATGAATGTCCAATACTCAAAAGTGTGTTTTTTTGACAATAGGCGACATTCTTCCAAATTTCGACTTATGAAATTTTAAAAAGGACTTTGCTCCTTTTTCCGAAAATGGTAGAAAATTTGCAAAAAAAAATTATTTGGCAACACTATTCCGGTCATTCCTATGAATGTCCAATACTCAAAAGTGTGTTTTTTTGACAATAGGCGACATTCTTCCAAATTTCGACTTTTGAAATTTTAAAAAGGACTTTGCTCCTTTTTCCGAAAATGGCAGAAAATTTGAAAAAAAATTTATTGGGGAACACTATTCCGGCCATTCCTATGAATGTCCAATATTCAAAAGTGTGTTTTTTTGACAATAGGCGACATTCTTCCAAATTTCGATTTTTGAAATTTTAAAAAGGACTTTGCTCCTTTTTCCGAAAATGGTAAAAAATTTGCGAAAAAAAATTATTGGGGAACACTATTCCGGCCATTCCTATGAATGTCCAATATTCAAAAGTGTGTTTTTTTTGACAATAGGCGACATTCTTCCAAATTTCGACTTTTGAAATTTTAAAAAGGACTTTGCTCCTTTTTCCGAAAATGGCAGAAAATTTGCAAAAAAAAATTATTGGGGAACACTATTCCGGTCATTCCTATGAATGTCCATTACTCAAAAGTGTGTTTTTTTGACAATAGGCGACATTCTTCCAAATTTCGACTTTTGAAATTTTAAAAAGGACTTTGCTCCTTTTTCCGAAAATGGCAGAAAATTTGCAAAAAAAAATTATTGGGGAACACTATTCCGGCCATTCCTATGAATGTCCAATATTCAAAAGTGTGTTTTTTTGACAATAGGCGACATTCTTCCAAATTTCGACTTCTGAAATTTTAAAAAGGACTTTGCTCCTTTTTCCGAAAATGGTAGAAAATTTGCAAAAAAAAATTATTGGGGAACACTATTCCGGCCATTCCTATGAATGTCCAATATTCAAAAGTGTGTTTTTTTGACAATAGGCGACATTCTTCCAAATTTCGATTTTTGAAATTTTAAAAAGGACTTTGCTCCTTTTTCCGAAAATGGTAGAAAATTTGCAAAAAAAAAATTATTGGGGAACACTATTCCGGCCATTCCTATGAATGTCCAATATTCAAAAGTGTGTTTTTTTGACAATAGGCGACATTCTTCCAAATTTCGACTTTTGAAATTTTAAAAAGGACTTTGCTCCTTTTTCCGAAAATGGTAGAAAATTTGCAAAAAAAAATTATTGGGGAACACTATTCCGGCCATTCCTATGAATGTCCAATATTCAAAAGTGTGTTTTTTTGACAATAGGCGACATTCTTCCAAATTTCGACTTTTGAAATTTTAAAAAGGACTTTGCTCCTTTTTCCGAAAATGGTAGAAAATTTGCAAAAAAAAATTATTGGGCAACACTATTCCGGCCATTCCTATGAATGTCCAATACTCAAAAGTGTGTTTTTTTGACAATAGGCGACATTCTTCCAAATTTCGACTTTTGAAATTTTAAAAAGGACTTTGCTCCTTTTTCCGAAAATGGCAGAAAATTTGCAAAAAAAAATTATTGGGGAACACTATTCCGGTCATTCCTATGAATGTCCAATACTCAAAAGTGTGTTTTTTTGACAATAGGCGACATTCTTCCAAATTTCGACTTATGAAATTTTAAAAAGGACTTTGCTCCTTTTTCCGAAAATGGTAGAAAATTTGCAAAAAAAAATTATTTGGCAACACTATTCCGGTCATTCCTATGAATGTCCAATACTCAAAAGTGTGTTTTTTTGACAATAGGCGACATTCTTCCAAATTTCGACTTTTGAAATTTTAAAAAGGACTTTGCTCCTTTTTCCGAAAATGGCAGAAAATTTGCAAAAAAAAATTATTGGGGAACACTATTCCGGCCATTCCTATGAATGTCCAATATTCAAAAGTGTGTTTTTTTGACAATAGGCGACATTCTTCCAAATTTCGATTTTTGAAATTTTAAAAAGGACTTTGCTCCTTTTTCCGAAAATGGTAGAAAATTTGCGAAAAAAAATTATTGGGGAACACTATTCCGGCCATTCCTATGAATGTCCAATATTCAAAAGTGTGTTTTTTTTGACAATAGGCGACATTCTTCCAAATTTCGACTTTTGAAATTTTAAAAAGGACTTTGCTCCTTTTTCCGAAAATGGTAGAAAATTTGCAAAAAAAAATTATTGGGGAACACTATTCCGGCCATTCCTATGAATGTCCAATATTCAAAAGTGTGTTTTTTTGACAATAGGCGACATTCTTCCAAATTTCGACTTTTGAAATTTTAAAAAGGACTTTGCTCCTTTTTCCGAAAATGGTAGAAAATTTGCAAAAAAAAAATTATTGGGCAACACTATTCCGGCCATTCCTATGAATGTCCAATACTCAAAAGTGTGTTTTTTTGACAATAGGCGACATTCTTCCAAATTTCGACTTTTGAAATTTTAAAAAGGACTTTGCTCCTTTTTCCGAAAATGGCAGAAAATTTGCAAAAAAAATCTATTGGGGAACACTATTCCGGTCATTCCTATGAATGTCCAATACTCAAAAGTGTGTTTTTTTGACAATAGGCGACATTCTTCCAAATTTCGACTTATGAAATTTTAAAAAGGACTTTGCTCCTTTTTCCGAAAATGGTAGAAAATTTGCAAAAAAAAATTATTTGGCAACACTATTCCGGTCATTCCTATGAATGTCCAATACTCAAAAGTGTGTTTTTTTGACAATAGGCGACATTCTTCCAAATTTCGACTTTTGAAATTTTAAAAAGGACTTTGCTCCTTTTTCCGAAAATGGCAGAAAATTTGCAAAAAAAAATTATTGGGGAACACTATTCCGGCCATTCCTATGAATGTCCAATATTCAAAAGTGTGTTTTTTTGACAATAGGCGACATTCTTCCAAATTTCGATTTTTGAAATTTTAAAAAGGACTTTGCTCCTTTTTCCGAAAATGGTAGAAAATTTGCGAAAAAAAATTATTGGGGAACACTATTCCGGCCATTCCTATGAATGTCCAATATTCAAAAGTGTGTTTTTTTTGACAATAGGCGACATTCTTCCAAATTTCGACTTTTGAAATTTTAAAAAGGACTTTGCTCCTTTTTCCGAAAATGGTAGAAAATTTGGAAAAAAAATTATTTGGCAGCACTATTCCGGTCATTCCTATGAATGTCCAATATTCAAAAGTGTGTTTTTTTGACAATAGGCGACATTCTTCCAAATTTCGACTTTTGAAATTTTAAAAAGGACTTTGCTCCTTTTTCCGAAAATGGTAGAAAATTTGCAAAAAAAAATTATTTGGCAGCACTATTCCGGTCATTTCTATGAATGTCCAATATTCAAAAGTGTGTTTTTTTGACAATAGGCGACATTCTTCCAAATTTCGACTTTTGAAATTTTAAAAAGGACTTTGCTCCTTTTTCCGAAAATGGTAGAAAATTTGCAAAAAAAAATTATTTGGCAGCACTATTCCGGTCATTCCTATGAATGTCCAATATTCAAAAGTGTGTTTTTTTGACAATAGGCGACATTCTTCCAAATTTCGACTTTTGAAATTTTAAAAAGGACTTTGCTCCTTTTTCCGAAAATGGTAGAAAATTTGCGAAAAAAAATTATTGGGGAACACTATTCCGGCCATTCCTATGAATGTCCAATATTCAAAAGTGTGTTTTTTTGACAATAGGCGACATTCTTCCAAATTTCGACTTTTGAAATTTTAAAAAGGACTTTGCTCCTTTTTCCGAAAATGGTAGAAAATTTGCGAAAAAAAATTATTGGGGAACACTATTCCGGCCATTCCTATGAATGTCCAATATTCAAAAGTGTGTTTTTTTGACAATAGGCGACATTCTTCCAAATTTCGACTTTTGAAATTTTAAAAAGGACTTTGCTCCTTTTTCCGAAAATGGTAGAAAATTTGCGAAAAAAAATTACTCGGGAACACTATTCCGGCCATTCCTATGAATGTCCAATATTCAAAAGTGTGTTTTTTTGACAATAGGCGACATTCTTCCAAATTTCGACTTTTGAAATTTTAAAAAGGACTTTGCTCCTTTTCTGAAAATGGTAGAAAATTTGCAAAAAAAAATTATTGGGCAACACTATTCCGGCCATTCCTATGAATGTCCAATATTCAAAAGTGTGTTTTTTTGACAATAGGCGACATTCTTCCAAATTTCGACTTTTGAAATTTTAAAAAGGACTTTGCTCCTTTTTCCGAAAATGGTAGAAAATTTGCAAAAAAAATTATTTGGCAACACTATTCCGGTCATTCCTATGAATGTCCAATACTCAAAAGTGTGTTTTTTTGACAATAGGCGACATTCTTCCAAATTTCGACTTTTGAAATTTTAAAAAGGACTTTGCTCCTTTTTCCGAAAATGGCAGAAAATTTGCAAAAAAAAATTATTGGGGAACACTATTCCGGCCATTCCTATGAATGTCCAATATTCAAAAGTGTGTTTTTTTGACAATAGGCGACATTCTTCCAAATTTCGACTTTTGAAATTTTAAAAAGGACTTTGCTCCTTTTTCCGAAAATGGTAGAAAATTTGCAAAAAAAAATTATTGGGCAACACTATTCCGGCCATTCCTATGAATGTCCAATATTCAAAAGTGTGTTTTTTTGACAATAGGCGACATTCTTCCAAATTTCGACTTTTGAAATTTTAAAAAGGACTTTGCTCCTTTTTCCGAAAATGGTAGAAAATTTGCAAAAAAAAATTATTGGGCAACACTATTCCGGCCATTCCTATGAATGTCCAATATTCAAAAGTGTGTTTTTTTGACAATAGGCGACATTCTTCCAAATTTCGACTTTTGAAATTTTAAAAAGGACTTTGCTCCTTTTTCCGAAAATGGCAGAAAATTTGCAAAAAAAAATTATTGGGGAACACTATTCCGGCCATTCCTATGAATGTCCAATATTCAAAAGTGTGTTTTTTTGACAATAGGCGACATTCTTCCAAATTTCGACTTTTGAAATTTTAAAAAGGACTTTGCTCCTTTTTCCGAAAATGGTAGAAAATTTGCAAAAAAAAATTATTGGGGAACACTATTCCGGCCATTCCTATGAATGTCCAATATTCAAAAGTGTGTTTTTTTGACAATAGGCGACATTCTTCCAAATTTCGACTTTTGAAATTTTAAAAAGGACTTTGCTCCTTTTTCCGAAAATGGTAGAAAATTTGCGAAAAAAATTATTGGGGAACACTATTCCGGCCATTCCTATGAATGTCCAATATTCAAAAGTGTGTTTTTTTGACAATAGGCGACATTCTTCCAAATTTCGACTTTTGAAATTTTAAAAAGGACTTTGCTCCTTTTTCCGAAAATGGTAGAAAATTTGCGAAAAAAAAATTATTGGGGAACACTATTCCGGCCATTCCTATGAATGTCCAATATTCAAAAGTGTGTTTTTTTGACAATAGGCGACATTCTTCCAAATTTCGACTTTTGAAATTTTAAAAAGGACTTTGCTCCTTTTTCCGAAAATGGTAGAAAATTTGCAAAAAAAAATTATTGGGCAACACTATTCCGGCCATTCCTATGAATGTCCAATATTCAAAAGTGTGTTTTTTTGACAATAGGCGACATTCTTCCAAACTTCGATTTTTGAAATTTTAAAAAGGACTTTGCTCCTTTTTCCGAAAATGGCAGAAAATTTGCAAAAAAAAATTATTGGGCAACACTATTCCGGCCATTCCTATGAATGTCCAATATTCAAAAGTGTGTTTTTTTGACAATAGGCGACATTCTTCCAAATTTCGACTTTTGAAATTTTAAAAAGGACTTTGCTCCTTTTTCCGAAAATGGTAGAAAATTTGCAAAAAAAAATTATTTGGCAACACTATTCCGGTCATTCCTATGAATGTCCAATACTCAAAAGTGTGTTTTTTTGACAATAGGCGACATTCTTCCAAATTTCGACTTTTGAAATTTTAAAAAGGACTTTGCTCCTTTTTCCGAAAATGGTAGAAAATTTGCAAAAAAAAATTATTGGGGAACACTATTCCGGCCATTCCTATGAATGTCCAATATTCAAAAGTGTGTTTTTTTGACAATAGGCGACATTCTTCCAAATTTCGACTTTTGAAATTTTAAAAAGGACTTTGCTCCTTTTTCCGAAAATGGCAGAAAATTTGCAAAAAAAAAATATTGGGGAACACTATTCCGGCCATTCCTATGAATGTCCAATATTCAAAAGTGTGTTTTTTTGACAATAGGCGACATTCTTCCAAATTTCGACTTTTGAAATTTTAAAAAGGACTTTGCTCCTTTTTCCGAAAATGGTAGAAAATTTGCAAAAAAAAATTATTTGGCAACACTATTCCGGTCATTCCTATGAATGTCCAATACTCAAAAGTGTGTTTTTTTTGACAATAGGCGACATTCTTCCAAATTTCGACTTTTGAAATTTTAAAAAGGACTTTGCTCCTTTTTCCGAAAATGGTAGAAAATTTGCAAAAAAAAATTATTGGGCAACACTATTCCGGCCATTCCTATGAATGTCCAATACTCAAAAGTGTGTTTTTTTGACAATAGGCGACATTCTTCCAAATTTCGACTTATGAAATTTTAAAAAGGACTTTGCTCCTTTTTCCGAAAATGGTAGAAAATTTGCAAAAAAAAATTATTTGGCAACACTATTCCGGTCATTCCTATGAATGTCCAATACTCAAAAGTGTGTTTTTTTGACAATAGGCGACATTCTTCCAAATTTCGACTTTTGAAATTTTAAAAAGGACTTTGCTCCTTTTTCCGAAAATGGCAGAAAATTTGCAAAAAAAAATTATTGGGGAACACTATTCCGGCCATTCCTATGAATGTCCAATATTCAAAAGTGTGTTTTTTTGACAATAGGCGACATTCTTCCAAATTTCGATTTTTGAAATTTTAAAAAGGACTTTGCTCCTTTTTCCGAAAATGGTAGAAAATTTGCGAAAAAAAATTATTGGGGAACACTATTCCGGCCATTCCTATGAATGTCCAATATTCAAAAGTGTGTTTTTTTTGACAATAGGCGACATTCTTCCAAATTTCGACTTTTGAAATTTTAAAAAGGACTTTGCTCCTTTTTCCGAAAATGGCAGAAAATTTGCAAAAAAAAATTATTGGGGAACACTATTCCGGTCATTCCTATGAATGTCCAATACTCAAAAGTGTGTTTTTTTGACAATAGGCGACATTCTTCCAAATTTCGACTTTTGAAATTTTAAAAAGGACTTTGCTCCTTTTTCCGAAAATGGCAGAAAATTTGCAAAAAAAAATTATTGGGGAACACTATTCCGGCCATTCCTATGAATGTCCAATATTCAAAAGTGTGTTTTTTTGACAATAGGCGACATTCTTCCAAATTTCGACTTCTGAAATTTTAAAAAGGACTTTGCTCCTTTTTCCGAAAATGGTAGAAAATTTGCAAAAAAAAATTATTGGGGAACACTATTCCGGCCATTCCTATGAATGTCCAATATTCAAAAGTGTGTTTTTTTGACAATAGGCGACATTCTTCCAAATTTCGATTTTTGAAATTTTAAAAAGGACTTTGCTCCTTTTTCCGAAAATGGTAGAAAATTTGCAAAAAAAAATTATTGGGCAACACTATTCCGGCCATTCCTATGAATGTCCAATATTCAAAAGTGTGTTTTTTTGACAATAGGCGACATTCTTCCAAATTTCGACTTTTGAAATTTTAAAAAGGACTTTGCTCCTTTTTCCGAAAATGGTAGAAAATTTGCAAAAAAAAATTATTGGGGAACACTATTCCGGCCATTCCTATGAATGTCCAATATTCAAAAGTGTGTTTTTTTGACAATAGGCGACATTCTTCCAAATTTCGACTTTTTAAATTTTAAAAAGGACTTTGCTCCTTTTTCCGAAAATGGTAGAAAATTTGCAAAAAAAAATTATTGGGCAACACTATTCCGGCCATTCCTATGAATGTCCAATACTCAAAAGTGTGTTTTTTTGACAATAGGCGACATTCTTCCAAATTTCGACTTTTGAAATTTTAAAAAGGACTTTGCTCCTTTTTCCGAAAATGGTAGAAAATTTGCAAAAAAAAATTATTTGGCAGCACTATTCCGGTCATTCCTATGAATGTCCAATATTCAAAAGTGTGTTTTTTTGACAATAGGCGACATTCTTCCAAATTTCGACTTTTGAAATTTTAAAAAGGACTTTGCTCCTTTTTCCGTAAATGGTAGAAAATTTGCAAAAAAAAATTATTTGGCAGCACTATTCCGGTCATTCCTATGAATGTCCAATATTCAAAAGTGTGTTTTTTTGACAATAGGCGACATTCTTCCAAATTTCGACTTTTGAAATTTTAAAAAGGACTTTGCTCCTTTTTCCGAAAATGGTAGAAAATTTGCAAAAAAAAATTATTTGGCAGCACTATTCCGGTCATTCCTATGAATGTCCAATATTCAAAAGTGTGTTTTTTTGACAATAGGCGACATTCTTCCAAATTTCGACTTTTGAAATTTTAAAAAGGACTTTGCTCCTTTTTCCGAAAATGGTAGAAAATTTGGAAAAAAAATTATTTGGCAGCACTATTCCGGTCATTCCTATGAATGTCCAATATTCAAAAGTGTGTTTTTTTGACAATAGGCGACATTCTTCCAAATTTCGACTTTTGAAATTTTAAAAAGGACTTTGCTCCTTTTTCCGAAAATGGTAGAAAATTTGCAAAAAAAAATTATTTGTTAGCACTATTCCGGTCATTCCTATGAATGTCCAATATTCAAAAGTGTGTTTTTTTGACAATAGGCGACATTCTTCCAAATTTCGACTTTTGAAATTTTAAAAAGGACTTTGCTCTTTTTTCCGAAAATGGTAGAAAATTTGCAAAAAAAAATTATTTGGCAGCACTATTCCGGTCATTCCTATGAATGTCCAATATTCAAAAGTGTGTTTTTTTGACAATAGGCGACATTCTTCCAAATTTCGACTTATGAAATTTTAAAAAGGACTTTGCTCCTTTTTCCGAAAATGGTAGAAAATTTGCAAAAAAAAATTATTGGGCAACACTATTCCGGCCATTCCTATGAATGTCCAATATTCAAAAGTGTGTTTTTTTGACAATAGGCGACATTCTTCCAAATTTCGACTTTTGAAATTTTAAAAAGGACTTTGCTCCTTTTTCCGAAAATGGTAGAAAATTTGCAAAAAAAAATTATTTGGCAGCACTATTACGGTCATTCCTATGAATGTCCAATATTCAAAAGTGTGTTTTTTTTTGACAATAAGCGACATTCTTCCAAATTTCGACTTTTGAAATTTTAAAAAGGACTTTGCTCCTTTTTCCGAAAATGGTAGAAAATTTGCAAAAAAAAATTATTTGGCAGCACTATTCCGGTCATTCCTATGAATGTCCAATATTCAAAAGTGTGTTTTTTTGACAATAGGCGACATTCTTCCAAATTTCGACTTATGAAATTTTAAAAAGGACTTTGCTCCTTTTTCCGAAAATGGTAGAAAATTTGCAAAAAAAAATTATTGGGGAACACTATTCCGGCCATTCCTATGAATGTCCAATATTCAAAAGTGTGTTTTTTTGACAATAGGCGACATTCTTCCAAATTTCGACTTTTGAAATTTTAAAAAGGACTTTGCTCCTTTTTCTGAAAATAGTAGAAAATTTGCAAAAAAAAATTATTGGGGAACACTATTCCGGCCATTCCTATGAATGTCCAATATTCAAAAGTGTGTTTTTTTTGACAATAAGCGACATTCTTCCAAATTTCGACTTTTGAAATTTTAAAAAGGACTTTGCTCCTTTTTCCGAAAATGGTAGAAAATTTGCAAAAAAAAATTATTGGGCAACACTATTCCGGCCATTCCTATGAATGTCCAATACTCAAAAGTGTGTTTTTTTGACAATAGGCGACATTCTTCCAAATTTCGACTTTTGAAATTTTAAAAAGGACTTTGCTCCTTTTTCCGAAAATGGCAGAAAATTTGCAAAAAAAAATTATTGGGGAACACTATTCCGGCCATTCCTATGAATGTCCAATATTCAAAAGTGTGTTTTTTTGACAATAGGCGACATTCTTCCAAATTTTGACTTTTGAAATTTTAAAAAGGACTTTGCTCCTTTTTCCGAAAATGGCAGAAAATTTGCGAAAAAAAATTATTGGGGAACACTATTCCGGCCATTCCTATGAATGTCCAATATTCAAAAGTGTGTTTTTTTGACAATAGGCGACATTCTTCCAAATTTCGACTTTTGAAATTTTAAAAAGGACTTTGCTCCTTTTTCCGAAAATAGTAGAAAATTTGCAAAAAAAAATTATTGGGCAACACTATTCCGGCCATTCCTATGAATGTCCAATATTCAAAAGTGTGTTTTTTTGACAATAGGCGACATTCTTCCAAATTTCGACTTTTGAAATTTTAAAAAGGACTTTGCTCCTTTTTCCGAAAATGGTAGAAACTTTGCAAAAAAAAATTATTTGGCAACACTATTCCGGTCATTCCTATGAATGTCCAATATTCAAAAGTGTGTTTTTTTGACAATAGGCGACATTCTTCCAAATTTCGACTTTTGAAATTTTAAAAAGGACTTTGCTCCTTTTTCCGAAAATGGCAGAAAATTTGCAAAAAAAAATTATTGGGGAACACTATTCCGGCCATTCCTATGAATGTCCAATATTCAAAAGTGTGTTTTTTTGACAATAGGCGACATTCTTCCAAATTTTGACTTGTGAAATTTTAAAAAGGACTTTGCTCCTTTTTCCGAAAATGGCAGAAAATTTGCGAAAAAAAATTATTGGGGAACACTATTCCGGCCATTCCTATGAATGTCCAATATTCAAAAGTGTGTTTTTTTGACAATAGGCGACATTCTTCCAAATTTCGACTTTTGAAATTTTAAAAAGGACTTTGCTCCTTTTTCCGAAAATGGTAGAAAATTTGCAAAAAAAAATTATTTGGCAGCACTATTCCGGTCATTCCTATGAATGTCCAATATTCAAAAGTGTGTTTTTTTGACAATAGGCGACATTCTTCCAAATTTCGACTTTTGAAATTTTAAAAAGGACTTTGCTCCTTTTTCCGAAAATGGTAGAAAATTTGCAAAAAAAAATTATTTGGCAGCACTATTCCGGTCATTCCTATGAATGTCCAATATTCAAAAGTGTGTTTTTTTGACAATAGGCGACATTCTTCCAAATTTCGACTTATGAAATTTTAAAAAGGACTTTGCTCCTTTTTCCGAAAATGGTAGAAAATTTGCAAAAAAAAATTATTGGGCAACACTATTCCGGCCATTCCTATGAATGTCCAATATTCAAAAGTGTGTTTTTTTGACAATAGGCGACATTCTTCCAAATTTCGACTTTTGAAATTTTAAAAAGGACTTTGCTCCTTTTTCCGAAAATGGTAGAAAATTTGCAAAAAAAAATTATTTGGCAGCACTATTCCGGTCATTCCTATGAATGTCCAATATTCAAAAGTGTGTTTTTTTGACAATAAGCGACATTCTTCCAAATTTCGACTTTTGAAATTTTAAAAAGGACTTTGCTCCTTTTTCCGAAAATGGTAGAAAATTTGCAAAAAAAAATTATTGGGCAACACTATTCCGGCCATTCCTATGAATGTCCAATACTCAAAAGTGTGTTTTTTTGACAATAGGCGACATTCTTCCAAATTTCGACTTTTGAAATTTTAAAAAGGACTTTGCTCCTTTTTCCGAAAATGGCAGAAAATTTGCAAAAAAAAATTATTGGGGAACACTATTCCGGCCATTCCTATGAATGTCCAATATTCAAAAGTGTGTTTTTTTGACAATAGGCGACATTCTTCCAAATTTTGACTTTTGAAATTTTAAAAAGGACTTTGCTCCTTTTTCCGAAAATGGCAGAAAATTTGCGAAAAAAAATTATTGGAGAACACTATTCCGGCCATTCCTATGAATGTCCAATATTCAAAAGTGTGTTTTTTTGACAATAGGCGACATTCTTCCAAATTTCGACTTTTGAAATTTTAAAAAGGACTTTGCTCCTTTTTCCGAAAATGGTAGAAAATTTGCAAAAAAAAATTATTGGGCAACACTATTCCGGCCATTCCTATGAATGTCCAATATTCAAAAGTGTGTTTTTTTGACAATAGGCGACATTCTTCCAAATTTCGACTTTTGAAATTTTAAAAAGGACTTTGCTCCTTTTTCCGAAAATGGTAGAAAATTTGCAAAAAAAAATTATTTGGCAACACTATTCCGGTCATTCCTATGAATGTCCAATATTCAAAAGTTTTTTTTTTTGACAATAGGCGACATTCTTCCAAATTTCGTCTTTTGAAATTTTAAAAAGGACTTTGCTCCTTTTTCCGAAAATGGTAGAAAATTTGCAAAAAAAAATTATTGGGCAACACTATTCCGGCCATTCCTATGAATGTCCAATATTCAAAAGTGTGTTTTTTTGACAATAGGCGACATTCTTCCAAATTTCGATTTTTGAAATTTTAAAAAGGATTTTGCTCCTTTTTCCGAAAATGGTAGAAAATTTGCAAAAAAAAATTATTTGGCAACACTATTCCGGTCATTCCTATGAATGTCCAATATTCAAAAGTGTGTTTTTTTGACAATAGGCGACATTCTTCCAAATTTCGACTTTTGAAATTTTAAAAAGGACTTTGCTCCTTTTTCCGAAAATGGTAGAAAATTTGCAAAAAAAAATTATTGGGGAACACTATTCCGGCCATTCCTATGAATGTCCAATATTCAAAAGTGTGTTTTTTTGACAATAGGCGACATTCTTCCAAATTTCGATTTTTGAAATTTTAAAAAGGACTTTGCTCCTTTTTCCGAAAATGGTAGAAAATTTGCAAAAAAAAATTATTGGGGAACACTATTCCGGCCATTCCTATGAATGTCCACTATTCAAAAGTGTGTTTTTTTGACAATAGGCGACATTCTTCCAAATTTCGACTTTTGAAATTTTAAAAAGGACTTTGCTCCTTTTTCCGAAAATGGTAAAAAATTTGCAAAAAAAAATTATTGGGGAACACTATTCCGGCCATTCCTATGAATGTCCAATATTCAAAAGTGTGTTTTTTTGACAATAGGCGACATTCTTCCAAATTTCGACTTTTGAAATTTTAAAAAGGACTTTGCTCCTTTTTCCGAAAATGGTAGAAAATTTGGGGAAAAAATTATTGGGGAACACTATTCCGTCCATTCCTATGAATGTCCAATACTCAAAAGTGTGTTTTTTTGACAATAGGCGACATTCTTCCAAATTTCGACTTTTGAAATTTTAAAAAGGACTTTGCTCCTTTTTCCGAAAATGGTAGAAAATTTGCAAAAAAAAATTATTGGGCAACACTATTCCGGCCATTCCTATGAATGTCCAATATTCAAAAGTGTGTTTTTTTGACAATAGGCGACATTCTTCCAAATTTCGACTTTTGAAATTTTAAAAAGGACTTTGCTCCTTTTTCCGAAAATGGTAGAAAATTTGCAAAAAAAAATTATTTGGCAACACTATTCCGGTCATTCCTATGAATGTCCAATATTCAAAAGTGTGTTTTTTTGACAATAGGCGACATTCTTCCAAATTTCGTCTTTTGAAATTTTAAAAAGGACTTTGCTCCTTTTTCCGAAAATGGTAGAAAATTTGCAAAAAAAAATTATTGGGCAACACTATTCCGGCCATTCCTATGAATGTCCAATATTCAAAAGTGTGTTTTTTTGACAATAGGCGACATTCTTCCAAATTTCGATTTTTGAAATTTTAAAAAGGATTTTGCTCCTTTTTCCGAAAATGGTAGAAAATTTGCAAAAAAAAATTATTTGGCAACACTATTCCGGTCATTCCTATGAATGTCCAATATTCAAAAGTGTGTTTTTTTGACAATAGGCGACATTCTTCCAAATTTCGACTTTTGAAATTTTAAAAAGGACTTTGCTCCTTTTTCCGAAAATGGTAGAAAATTTGCAAAAAAAAATTATTGGGGAACACTATTCCGGCCATTCCTATGAATGTCCAATATTCAAAAGTGTGTTTTTTTGACAATAGGCGACATTCTTCCAAATTTCGATTTTTGAAATTTTAAAAAGGACTTTGCTCCTTTTTCCGAAAATGGTAGAAAATTTGCAAAAAAAAATTATTGGGGAACACTATTCCGGCCATTCCTATGAATGTCCACTATTCAAAAGTGTGTTTTTTTGACAATAGGCGACATTCTTCCAAATTTCGACTTTTGAAATTTTAAAAAGGACTTTGCTCCTTTTTCCGAAAATGGTAAAAAATTTGCAAAAAAAAATTATTGGGGAACACTATTCCGGCCATTCCTATGAATGTCCAATATTCAAAAGTGTGTTTTTTTTGACAATAGGCGACATTCTTCCAAATTTCGACTTTTGAAATTTTAAAAAGGACTTTGCTCCTTTTTCCGAAAATGGTAGAAAATTTGGGGAAAAAATTATTGGGGAACACTATTCCGTCCATTCCTATGAATGTCCAATACTCAAAAGTGTGTTTTTTTGACAATAGGCGACATTCTTCCAAATTTCGACTTTTGAAATTTTAAAAAGGACTTTGCTCCTTTTTCCGAAAATGGCAGAAAATTTGCAAAAAAAAATTATTGGGGAACACTATTCCGGCCATTCCTATGAATGTCCAATATTCAAAAGTGTGTTTTTTTGACAATAGGCGACATTCTTCCAAATTTCGACTTTTGAAATTTTAAAAAGGACTTTGCTCCTTTTTCCGAAAATGGTAGAAAATTTGCAAAAAAAAATTATTGGGCAACACTATTCCGGCCATTCCTATGAATGTCCAATATTCAAAAGTGTGTTTTTTTGACAATAGGCGACATTCTTCCAAATTTCGACTTTTGAAATTTTAAAAAGGACTTTGCTCCTTTTTCCGAAAATGGTAGAAAATTTGCAAAAAAAAATTATTTGGCAACACTATTCCGGTCATTCCTATGAATGTCCAATACTCAAAAGTGTGTTTTTTTGACAATAGGCGACATTCTACCAAATTTGGACTTTTGAAATTTTAAAAAGGACTTTGCTCCTTTTTCCGAAAATGGTAGAAAATTTGGGAAAAAAAATTATTGGGGAACACTATTCCGGCCATTCCTATGAATGTCCAATATTCAAAAGTGTGTTTTTTTGACAATAGGCGACATTCTTCCAAATTTTGACTTTTGAAATTTTAAAAAGGACTTTGTTCCTTTTTCCGAAAATGGCAGAAAATTTGCAAAAAAAAATTATTGGGGAACACTATTCCGGCCATTGCTATGAATGTCCAATATTCAAAAGTGTGTTTTTTTGACAATAGGCGACATTCTTCCAAATTTCGACTTTTGAAATTTTAAAAAGGACTTTGCTCCTTTTTCCGAAAATGGTAGAAAATTTGCAAAAAAAAATTATTTGGGAACACTATTCCGGCCATTCCTATGAATGTCCAATATTCAAAAGTGTGTTTTTTTGACAATAGGCGACATTCTTCCAAATTTCGACTTTTGAAATTTTAAAAAGGACTTTGCTCCTTTTTCCGAAAATGGTAGAAAATTTGCAAAAAAAAATTATTGGGCAACACTATTCCGGCCATTCCTATGAATGTCCAATATTCAAAAGTGTGTTTTTTTGACAATAGGCGACATTCTTCCAAATTTCGTCTTTTGAAATTTTAAAAAGGACTTTGCTCCTTTTTCCGAAAATGGCAGAAAATTTGCAAAAAAAAATTATTGGGGAACACTATTCCGGCCATTCCTATGAATGTCCAATATTCAAAAGTGTGTTTTTTTGACAATAGGCGACATTCTTCCAAATTTTGACTTTTGAAATTTTAAAAAGGACTTTGCTCCTTTTTCCGAAAATGGCAGAAAATTTGCGAAAAAAAATTATTGGGGAACACTATTCCGGCCATTCCTATGAATGTCCAATATTCAAAAGTGTGTTTTTTTGACAATAGGCGACATTCTTCCAAATTTCGACTTTTGAAATTTTAAAAAGGACTTTGCTCCTTTTTCCGAAAATGGTAGAAAATTTGCAAAAAAAAATTATTTGGCAGCACTATTCCGGTCATTCCTATGAATGTCCAATATTCAAAAGTGTGTTTTTTTGACAATAGGCGACATTCTTCCAAATTTCGACTTTCGAAATTTTAAAAAGGACTTTGCTCCTTTTTCCGAAAATGGTAGAAAATTTGCAAAAAAAAATTATTTGGCAGCACTATTCCGGTCATTCCTATGAATGTCCAATATTCAAAAGTGTGTTTTTTTGACAATAGGCGACATTCTTCCAAATTTCGACTTATGAAATTTTAAAAAGGACTTTGCTCCTTTTTTCGAAAATGGTAGAAAATTTGCAAAAAAAAATTATTGGGCAACACTATTCCGGCCATTCCTATGAATGTCCAATATTCAAAAGTGTGTTTTTTTGACAATAGGCGACATTCTTCCAAATTTCGACTTTTGAAATTTTAAAAAGGACTTTGCTCCTTTTTCCGAAAATGGTAGAAAATTTGCAAAAAAAAATTATTTGGCAGCACTATTCCGGTCATTCCTATGAATGTCCAATATTCAAAAGTGTGTTTTTTTGACAATAAGCGACATTCTTCCAAATTTCGACTTTTGAAATTTTAAAAAGGACTTTGCTCCTTTTTCCGAAAATGGTAGAAAATTTGCAAAAAAAAATTATTGGGCAACACTATTCCGGCCATTCCTATGAATGTCCAATACTCAAAAGTGTGTTTTTTTGACAATAGGCGACATTCTACCAAATTTGGACTTTTGAAATTTTAAAAAGGACTTTGCTCCTTTTTCCGAAAATGGTAGAAAATTTGGGAAAAAAAATTATTGGGGAACACTATTCCGGCCATTCCTATGAATGTCCAATATTCAAAAGTGTGTTTTTTTGACAATAGGCGACATTCTTCCAAATTTTGACTTTTGAAATTTTAAAAAGGACTTTGTTCCTTTTTCCGAAAATGGCAGAAAATTTGCAAAAAAAAATTATTGGGGAACACTATTCCGGCCATTGCTATGAATGTCCAATATTCAAAAGTGTGTTTTTTTGACAATAAGCGACATTCTTCCAAATTTCGACTTTTGAAATTTTAAAAAGGACTTTGCTCCTTTTTCCGAAAATGGTAGAAAATTTGCAAAAAAAAATTATTGGGCAACACTATTCCGGCCATTCCTATGAATGTCCAATACTCAAAAGTGTGTTTTTTTGACAATAGGCGACATTCTACCAAATTTGGACTTTTGAAATTTTAAAAAGGACTTTGCTCCTTTTTCCGAAAATGGTAGAAAATTTGCAAAAAAAAATTATTTGGCAACACTATTCCGGTCATTCCTATGAATGTCCAATACTCAAAAGTGTGTTTTTTTGACAATAGGCGACATTCTACCAAATTTGGACTTTTGAAATTTTAAAAAGGACTTTGCTCCTTTTTCCGAAAATGGTAGAAAATTTGGGAAAAAAAATTATTGGGGAACACTATTCCGGCCATTCCTATGAATGTCCAATATTCAAAAGTGTGTTTTTTTGACAATAGGCGACATTCTTCCAAATTTTGACTTTTGAAATTTTAAAAAGGACTTTGTTCCTTTTTCCGAAAATGGCAGAAAATTTGCAAAAAAAAATTATTGGGGAACACTATTCCGGCCATTGCTATGAATGTCCAATATTCAAAAGTGTGTTTTTTTGACAATAGGCGACATTCTTCCAAATTTCGTCTTTTGAAATTTTAAAAAGGACTTTGCTCCTTTTTCCGAAAATGGCAGAAAATTTGCAAAAAAAAATTATTGGGGAACACTATTCCGGCCATTCCTATGAATGTCCAATATTCAAAAGTGTGTTTTTTTGACAATAGGCGACATTCTTCCAAATTTCGACTTTTGAAATTTAAAAAAGGACTTTGCTCCTTTTTCCGAAAATGGTAGAAAATTTGCAAAAAAAAATTATTGGGCAACACTATTCCGGCCATTCCTATGAATGTCCAATATTCAAAAGTGTGTTTTTTTGACAATAGGCGACATTCTTCCAAATTTCGACTTTTGAAATTTTAAAAAGGACTTTGCTCCTTTTTCCGAACATGGTAGAAAATTTGCAAAAAAAAATTATTGGGGAACACTATTCCGGCCATTCCTATGAATGTCCAATATTCAAAAGTGTGTTTTTTTGACAATAGGCGACATTCTTCCAAATTTCGACTTTTGAAATTTTAAAAAGGACTTTGCTCCTTTTTCCGAAAATGGTAGAAAATTTGGGGAAAAAATTATTGGGGAACACTATTCCGTCCATTCCTATGAATGTCCAATACTCAAAAGTGTGTTTTTTTGACAATAGGCGACATTCTTCCAAATTTCGACTTTTGAAATTTTAAAAAGGACTTTGCTCCTTTTTCCGAAAATGGCAGAAAATTTGCAAAAAAAAATTATTGGGGAACACTATTCCGGCCATTCCTATGAATGTCCAATATTCAAAAGTGTGTTTTTTTGACAATAGGCGACATTCTTCCAAATTTCGACTTTTGAAATTTTAAAAAGGACTTTGCTCCTTTTTCCGAAAATGGCAGAAAATTTGCAAAAAAAAATTATTGGGGAACACTATTCCGGCCATTCCTATGAATGTCCAATATTCAAAAGTGTGTTTTTTTGACAATAGGCGACATTCTTCCAAATTTTGACTTTTGAAATTTTAAAAAGGACTTTGCTCCTTTTTCCGAAAATGGCAGAAAATTTGCGAAAAAAAATTATTGGGGAACACTATTCCGGCCATTCCTATGAATGTCCAATATTCAAAAGTGTGTTTTTTTGACAATAGGCGACATTCTTCCAAATTTCGACTTTTGAAATTTTAAAAAGGACTTTGCTCCTTTTTCCGAAAATGGTAGAAAATTTGCAAAAAAAAATTATTGGGCAACACTATTCCGGCCATTCCTATGAATGTCCAATATTCAAAAGTGTGTTTTTTTGACAATAGGCGACATTCTTCCAAATTTCGACTTTTGAAATTTTAAAAAGGACTTTGCTCCTTTTTCCGAAAATGGTAGAAAATTTGCAAAAAAAAATTATTTGGCAACACTATTCCGGTCATTCCTATGAATGTCCAATATTCAAAAGTGTGTTTTTTTGACAATAGGCGACATTCTTCCAAATTTCGTCTTTTGAAATTTTAAAAAGGACTTTGCTCCTTTTTCCGAAAATGGTAGAAAATTTGCAAAAAAAATTATTGGGCAACACTATTCCGGCCATTCCTATGAATGTCCAATATTCAAAAGTGTGTTTTTTTGACAATAGGCGACATTCTTCCAAATTTCGATTTTTGAAATTTTAAAAAGGATTTTGCTCCTTTTTCCGAAAATGGTAGAAAATTTGCAAAAAAAAATTATTTGGCAACACTATTCCGGTCATTCCTATGAATGTCCAATATTCAAAAGTGTGTTTTTTTGACAATAGGCGACATTCTTCCAAATTTCGACTTTTGAAATTTTAAAAAGGACTTTGCTCCTTTTTCCGAAAATGGTAGAAAATTTGCAAAAAAAAATTATTGGGGAACACTATTCCGGCCATTCCTATGAATGTCCAATATTCAAAAGTGTGTTTTTTTGACAATAGGCGACATTCTTCCAAATTTCGATTTTTGAAATTTTAAAAAGGACTTTGTTCCTTTTTCCGAAAATGGCAGAAAATTTGCAAAAAAAAATTATTGGGGAACACTATTCCGGCCATTCCTATGAATGTCCACTATTCAAAAGTGTGTTTTTTTGACAATAGGCGACATTCTTCCAAATTTCGACTTTTGAAATTTTAAAAAGGACTTTGCTCCTTTTTCCGAAAATGGTAAAAAATTTGCAAAAAAAAATTATTGGGGAACACTATTCCGGCCATTCCTATGAATGTCCAATATTCAAAAGTGTGTTTTTTTGACAATAGGCGACATTCTTCCAAATTTCGACTTTTGAAATTTTAAAAAGGACTTTGCTCCTTTTTCCGAAAATGGTAGAAAATTTGGGGAAAAAATTATTGGGGAACACTATTCCGTCCATTCCTATGAATGTCCAATACTCAAAAGTGTGTTTTTTTGACAATAGGCGACATTCTTCCAAATTTCGACTTTTGAAATTTTAAAAAGGACTTTGCTCCTTTTTCCGAAAATGGCAGAAAATTTGCAAAAAAAAATTATTGGGGAACACTATTCCGGCCATTCCTATGAATGTCCAATATTCAAAAGTGTGTTTTTTTGACAATAGGCGACATTCTTCCAAATTTCGACTTTTGAAATTTTAAAAAGGACTTTGCTCCTTTTTCCGAAAATGGTAGAAAATTTGCAAAAAAAAATTATTGGGCAACACTATTCCGGCCATTCCTATGAATGTCCAATATTCAAAAGTGTGTTTTTTTGACAATAGGCGACATTCTTCCAAATTTCGACTTTTGAAATTTTAAAAAGGACTTTGCTCCTTTTTCCGAAAATGGTAGAAAATTTGCAAAAAAAAATTATTTGGCAACACTATTCCGGTCATTCCTATGAATGTCCAATACTCAAAAGTGTGTTTTTTTGACAATAGGCGACATTCTACCAAATTTGGACTTTTGAAATTTTAAAAAGGACTTTGCTCCTTTTTCCGAAAATGGTAGAAAATTTGGGAAAAAAAATTATTGGGGAACACTATTCCGGCCATTCCTATGAATGTCCAATATTCAAAAGTGTGTTTTTTTGACAATAGGCGACATTCTTCCAAATTTTGACTTTTGAAATTTTAAAAAGGACTTTGTTCCTTTTTCCGAAAATGGCAGAAAATTTGCAAAAAAAAATTATTGGGGAACACTATTCCGGCCATTGCTATGAATGTCCAATATTCAAAAGTGTGTTTTTTTGACAATAGGCGACATTCTTCCAAATTTCGACTTTTGAAATTTTAAAAAGGACTTTGCTCCTTTTTCCGAAAATGGTAGAAAATTTGCAAAAAAAAATTATTTGGGAACACTATTCCGGCCATTCCTATGAATGTCCAATATTCAAAAGTGTGTTTTTTTGACAATAGGCGACATTCTTCCAAATTTCGACTTTTGAAATTTTAAAAAGGACTTTGCTCCTTTTTCCGAAAATGGTAGAAAATTTGCAAAAAAAAATTATTGGGCAACACTATTCCGGCCATTCCTATGAATGTCCAATATTCAAAAGTGTGTTTTTTTGACAATAGGCGACATTCTTCCAAATTTCGTCTTTTGAAATTTTAAAAAGGACTTTGCTCCTTTTTCCGAAAATGGCAGAAAATTTGCAAAAAAAAATTATTGGGGAACACTATTCCGGCCATTCCTATGAATGTCCAATATTCAAAAGTGTGTTTTTTTGACAATAGGCGACATTCTTCCAAATTTTGACTTTTGAAATTTTAAAAAGGACTTTGCTCCTTTTTCCGAAAATGGCAGAAAATTTGCGAAAAAAAATTATTGGGGAACACTATTCCGGCCATTCCTATGAATGTCCAATATTCAAAAGTGTGTTTTTTTGACAATAGGCGACATTCTTCCAAATTTCGACTTTTGAAATTTTAAAAAGGACTTTGCTCCTTTTTCCGAAAATGGTAGAAAATTTGCAAAAAAAAATTATTTGGCAGCACTATTCCGGTCATTCCTATGAATGTCCAATATTCAAAAGTGTGTTTTTTTGACAATAGGCGACATTCTTCCAAATTTCGACTTTTGAAATTTTAAAAAGGACTTTGCTCCTTTTTCCGAAAATGGTAGAAAATTTGCAAAAAAAAATTATTGGGCAACACTATTCCGGTCATTCCTATGAATGTCCAATATTCAAAAGTGTGTTTTTTTGACAATAAGCGACATTCTTCCAAATTTCGACTTTTGAAATTTTAAAAAGGACTTTGCTCCTTTTTCCGAAAATGGTAGAAAATTTGCAAAAAAAAATTATTGGGCAACACTATTCCGGCCATTCCTATGAATGTCCAATACTCAAAAGTGTGTTTTTTTGACAATAGGCGACATTCTTCCAAATTTCGACTTTTGAAATTTTAAAAAGGACTTTGCTCCTTTTTCCGAAAATGGCAGAAAATTTGCAAAAAAAAATTATTGGGCAACACTATTCCGGCCATTCCTATGAATGTCCAATACTCAAAAGTGTGTTTTTTTGACAATAGGCGACATTCTTCCAAATTTCGACTTTTGAAATTTTAAAAAGGACTTTGCTCCTTTTTCCGAAAATGGCAGAAAATTTGCAAAAAAAAATTATTGTGGAACACTATTCCGGCCATTCCTATGAATGTCCAATATTCAAAAGTGTGTTTTTTTGACAATAGGCGACATTCTTCCAAATTTTGACTTTTGAAATTTTAAAAAGGACTTTGCTCCTTTTTCCGAAAATGGCAGAAAATTTGCGAAAAAAAATTATTGGGGAACACTATTCCGGCCATTCCTATGAATGTCCAATATTCAAAAGTGTGTTTTTTTGACAATAGGCGACATTCTTCCAAATTTCGACTTTTGAAATTTTAAAAAGGACTTTGCTCCTTTTTCCGAAAATGGTAGAAAATTTGCAAAAAAAAATTATTGGGCAACACTATTCCGGCCATTCCTATGAATGTCCAATATTCAAAAGTGTGTTTTTTTGACAATAGGCGACATTCTTCCAAATTTCGACTTTTGAAATTTTAAAAAGGACTTTGCTCCTTTTTCCGAAAATGGTAGAAAATTTGCAAAAAAAAATTATTTGGCAACACTATTCCGGTCATTCCTATGAATGTCCAATATTCAAAAGTGTGTTTTTATGACAATAGGCGACATTCTTCCAAATTTCGTCTTTTGAAATTTTAAAAAGGACTTTGCTCCTTTTTCCGAAAATGGTAGAAAATTTGCAAAAAAAAATTATTGGGCAACACTATTCCGGCCATTCCTATGAATGTCCAATATTCAAAAGTGTGTTTTTTTGACAATAGGCGACATTCTTCCAAATTTCGATTTTTGAAATTTTAAAAAGGATTTTGCTCCTTTTTCCGAAAATGGTAGAAAATTTGCAAAAAAAAATTATTTGGCAACACTATTCCGGTCATTCCTATGAATGTCCAATATTCAAAAGTGTGTTTTTTTGACAATAGGCGACATTCTTCCAAATTTCGACTTTTGAAATTTTAAAAAGGACTTTGCTCCTTTTTCCGAAAATGGTAGAAAATTTGCAAAAAAAAATTATTGGGCAACACTATTCCGGCCATTCCTATGAATGTCCAATATTAAAAAGTGTGTTTTTTTGACAATAGGCGACATTCTTCCAAATTTCGATTTTTGAAATTTTAAAAAGGACTTTGCTCCTTTTTCCGAAAATGGTAGAAAATTTGCAAAAAAAAATTATTGGGGAACACTATTCCGGCCATTCCTATGAATGTCCACTATTCAAAAGTGTGTTTTTTTGACAATAGGCGACATTCTTCCAAATTTCGACTTTTGAAATTTTAAAAAGGACTTTGCTCCTTTTTCCGAAAATGTTGGAAAATTTGCAAAAAAAAAATTATTGGGGAACACTATTCCGGCCATTCCTATGAATGTCCAATATTCAAAAGTGTGTTTTTTTGACAATAGGCGACATTCTTCCAAATTTCGACTTTTGAAATTTTAAAAAGGACTTTGCTCCTTTTTCCGAAAATGGTAGAAAATTTGGGGAAAAAATTATTGGGGAACACTATTCCGTCCATTCCTATGAATGTCCAATACTCAAAAGTGTGTTTTTTTGACAATAGGCGACATTCTTCCAAATTTCGACTTTTGAAATTTTAAAAAGGACTTTGCTCCTTTTTCCGAAAATGGTAGAAAATTTGCAAAAAAAAATTATTTGGCAAAACTATTCCGGTCATTCCTATGAATGTCCAATACTCAAAAGTGTGTTTTTTTGACAATAGGCGACATTCTTCCAAATTTGGACTTTTGAAATTTTAAAAAGGACTTTGCTCCTTTTTCCGAAAATGGTAGAAAATTTGGGAAAAAAAATTATTGATGAACACTATTCCGGCCATTCCTATGAATGTCCAATATTCAAAAGTGTGTTTTTTTGACAATAGGCGACATTCTTCCAAATTTTGACTTTTGAAATTTTAAAAAGGACTTTGTTCCTTTTTCCGAAAATGGCAGAAAATTTGCAAAAAAAAATTATTGGGGAACACTATTCCGGTCATTCCTATGAATGTCCAATACTCAAAAGTGTGTTTTTTTGACAATAGGCGACATTCTTCCAAATTTCGACTTTTGAAATTTTAAAAAGGACTTTGCTCCTTTTTCTGAAAATGTTAGAAAATTTGCGAAAAAAAATTATCGGGGAACACTATTTCGGCCATTCCTATGAATGTCCAATATTCAAAAGTGTGTTTTTTTGACAATAGGCGACATTCTTCCAAATTTCGACTTTTGAAATTTTAAAAAGGACTTTGCTCCTTTTTCTGAAAATGGTAGAAAATTTGCGAAAAAAAATTATCGGGGAACACTATTCCGGCCATTCCTATGAATGTCCAATATTCAAAAGTGTGTTTTTTTGACAATAGGCGACATTCTTCCAAATTTCGACTTTTGAAATTTTAAAAAGGACTTTGCTCCTTTTTCCAAAAATGGTAGAAAATTTGCGAAAAAAAATTATTGGGGAACACTATTCCGGCCATTCCTATGAATGTCCAATATTCAAAAGTGTGTTTTTTTGACAATAGGCCACATTCTTCCAAATTTCGACTTTTGAAATTTTAAAAAGGACTTTGCTCCTTTTTCCGAAAATTGTAGGAGATAAGCGAAAAAATATTATTCGGAAACACTATTCCGGCCATTCCTATGAATGTCCAATATTCAAAAGTGTGTTTTTTTGACAATAGGCCACATTCTTCCAAATTTCGACTTTTGAAATTTTAAAAAGGACTTTGCTCCTTTTTCCGAAAATGGTAGAAAATTTGCAAAAAAAAATTATTGGGCAACACTATTCCGGCCATTCCTATGAATGTCCAATATTCAAAAGTGTATTTTTTTGACAATAGGCGCCATTCTTCCAAATTTCGACTTTTGAAATTTTAAAAAGGACTTTGCTCCTTTTTCCGAAAATGGTAGAAAATTTGCAAAAAAAAAATTATTGGGGAACACTATTCCGGCCATTCCTATGAATGTCCAATATTCAAAAGTGTGTTTTTTTGACAATAGGCGACATTCTTCCAAATTTCGACTTTTGAAATTTTAAAAAGGACTTTGCTCCTTTTTCCGAAAATGGTAGAAAATTTGCAAAAAAAAATTATTTGGGAACACTATTCCGGTCATTCCTATGAATGTCCAATATTCAAAAGTGTGTTTTTTTGACAATAGGCCACATTCTTCCAAATTTCGACTTTTGAAATTTTAAAAAGGACTTTGCTCCTTTTTCCGAAAATGGTAGAAAATTTGCGAAAAAAAATTATTGGGGAACACTATTCCGGCCATTCCTATGAATGTCCAATATTCAAAAGTGTGTTTTTTTGACAATAGGCGACATTCTTCCAAATTTCGATTTTTGAAATTTTAAAAAGGACTTTGCTCCTTTTTCCGAAAATGGTAGAAAATTTGCAAAAAAAAAATTATTGGGGAACACTATTCCGGCCATTCCTATGAATGTCCAATATTCAAAAGTGTGTTTTTTTGACAATAGGCGACATTCTTCCAAATTTCGACTTTTGAAATTTTAAAAAGGACTTTGCTCCTTTTTCCGAAAATGGTAGAAAATTTGCAAAAAAAAATTATTGGGCAACACTATTCCGGCCATTCCTATGAATGTCCAATACTCAAAAGTGTGTTTTTTTGACAATAGGCGACATTCTTCCAAATTTCGACTTTTGAAATTTTAAAAAGGACTTTGCTCCTTTTTCCGAAAATGGCAGAAAATTTGCAAAAAAAAATTATTGGGGAACACTATTCCGGCCATTCCTATAATTGTCCAATATTCAAAAGTGTGTTCTTTTGACAATAGGCGACATTCTTCCAAATTTCGACTTTTGAAATTTTAAAAAGGACTTAGCTCCTTTTTCCGAAAATGGTAGAAAATTTGCAAAAAAAATTATTGGGCAACACTATTCCGGCCATTCCTATGAATGTACAATATTCAAAAGTGTGTTTTTTTGACAATAGGCGACATTCTTCCAAATTTCGATTTTTGAAATTTTAAAAAGGACTTTGCTCCTTTTTCCGAAAATGGTAGAAAATTTGCAAAAAAAAATTATTGGGCAACACTATTCCGGCCATTCCTATGAATGTCCAATACTCAAAAGTGTGTTTTTTTGACAATAGGCGACATTCTTCCAAATTTCGACTTTTGAAATTTTAAAAAGGACTTTGCTCCTTTTTCCGAAAATGGCAGAAAATTTGCAAAAAAAAATTATTGGGGAACACTATTCCGGCCATTCCTATAATTGTCCAATATTCAAAAGTGTGTTTTTTTGACAATAGGCGACATTCTTCCAAATTTCGACTTTTGAAATTTTAAAAAGGACTTAGCTCCTTTTTCCGAAAATGGTAGAAAATTTGCAAAAAAAATTATTGGGCAACACTATTCCGGCCATTCCTATGAATGTCCAATATTCAAAAGTGTGTTTTTTTGACAATAGGCGACATTCTTCCAAATTTCGATTTTTGAAATTTTAAAAAGGACTTTGCTCCTTTTTCCGAAAATGGTAGAAAATTTGCAAAAAAAAATTATTTGGCAACACTATTCCGGTCATTCCTATGAATGTCCACTACTCAAAAGTGTGTTTTTTTTGACAATAGGCGACATTCTTCCAAATTTCGACTTTTGAAATTTTAAAAAGGACTTTGCTCCTTTTTCCGAAAATGGCAGAAAATTTGCAAAAAAAAATTATTGGGGAACACTATTCCGGCCATTCCTATGAATGTCCAATATTCAAAAGTGTGTTTTTTTGACAATAGGCGACATTCTTCCAAATTTCGATTTTTGAAATTTTAAAAAGGACTTTGCTCCTTTTTCCGAACATGGTAGAAAATTTGCAAAAAAAAATTATTTGGCAACACTATTCCGGTCATTCCTATGAATGTCCAATACTCAAAAGTGTGTTTTTTTGACAATAGGCGACATTCTTCCAAATTTCGACTTTTGAAATTTTAAAAAGGACTTTGCTCCTTTTTCTGAAAATGTTAGAAAATTTGCGAAAAAAAATTATCGGGGAACACTATTTCGGCCATTCCTATGAATGTCCAATATTCAAAAGTGTGTTTTTTTGACAATAGGCGACATTCTTCCAAATTTCGACTTTTGAAATTTTAAAAAGGACTTTGCTCCTTTTTCTGAAAATGGTAAAATTTGCGAAAAAAAATTATCGGGGAACACTATTCCGGCCATTCCTATGAATGTCCAATATTCAAAAGTGTGTTTTTTTGACAATAGGCGACATTCTTCCAAATTTCGACTTTTGAAATTTTAAAAAGGACTTTGCTCCTTTTTCCAAAAATGGTAGAAAATTTGCGAAAAAAAATTATTGGGGAACACTATTCCGGCCATTCCTATGAATGTCCAATATTCAAAAGTGTGTTTTTTTGACAATAGGCCACATTCTTCCAAATTTCGACTTTTGAAATTTTAAAAAGGACTTTGCTCCTTTTTCCGAAAATTGTAGGAGATAAGCGAAAAAATATTATTCGGAAACACTATTCCGGCCATTCCTATGAATGTCCAATATTCAAAAGTGTGTTTTTTTGACAATAGGCCACATTCTTCCAACTTTCGACTTTTGAAATTTTAAAAAGGACTTTGCTCCTTTTTCCGAAAATGGTAGAAAATTTGCAAAAAAAAATTATTGGGCAACACTATTCCGGCCATTCCTATGAATGTCCAATATTCAAAAGTGTATTTTTTTGACAATAGGCGACATTCTTCCAAATTTCGACTTTTGAAATTTTAAAAAGGACTTTGCTCCTTTTTCCGAAAATGGTAGAAAATTTGCGAAAAAAAATTATTGGGGAACACTATTTCGGCCATTCCTATGCATGTCCAATATTCAAAAGTGTGTTTTTTTGACAATAGGCGACATTCTTCCAAATTTCGACTTTTGAAATTTTAAAAAGGACTTTGCTCCTTTTTCTGAAAATGGTAGAAAATTTGCGAAAAAAATTATTGGGGAACACTATTCCGGCCATTCCTATGAATGTCCAATATTCAAAAGTGTGTTTTTTTGACAATAGGTGACATTCTTCCAAATTTCGACTTTTGAAATTTTAAAAAGGACTTTGCTCCTTTTTCCGAAAATGGTAGAAAATTTGCGAAAAAAAATTATTGGGGAACACTATTTCGGCCATTCCTATGCATGTCCAATATTCAAAAGTGTGTTTTTTTGATAATAGGCGACATTCTTCCAAATTTCGACTTTTGAAATTTTAAAAAGGACTTTGCTCCTTTTTCCGAAAATGGTAGAAAATTTGCGAAAAAAATTATTGGGGAACACTATTCCGGCCATTCCTATGCATGTCCAATATTCAAAAGTGTGTTTTTTTGACAATAGGCGACATTCTTCCAAATTTCGACTTTTGAAATTTTAAAAAGGACTTTGCTCCTTTTTCCGAAAATGGTAGAAAATTTGCGAAAAAAATTATTGGGGAACACTATTCCGGCCATTCCTATGCATGTCCAATATTCAAAAGTGTGTTTTTTTGACAATAGGCCACATTCTTCCAAATTTCGACTTTTGAAATTTTAAAAAGGACTTTGCTCCTTTTTCCGAAAATTGTAGGAGATAAGCGAAAAAATATTATTCGGAAACACTATTCCGGCCATTCCTATGAATGTCCAATATTCAAAAGTGTGTTTTTTTGACAATAGGCCACATTCTTCCAAATTTCGACTTTTGAAATTTTAAAAAGGACTTTGCTCCTTTTTCCGAAAATGGTAGAAAATTTGCAAAAAAAAATTATTGGGGAACACTATTCCGGCCATTCCTATGAATGTCCAATATTCAAAAGTGTGTTTTTTTGACAATAGGCGACATTCTTCCAAATTTCGACTTTTGAAATTTTAAAAAGGACTTTGCTCCTTTTTCCGAAAATGGTAGAAAATTTGCGAAAAAAAATTATTGGGGAACACTATTTCGGCCATTCCTATGCATGTCCAATATTCAAAAGTGTGTTTTTTTGACAATAGGCGACATTCTTCCAAATTTCGACTTTTGAAATTTTAAAAAGGACTTTGCTCCTTTTTCCGAAAATGGTAGAAAATTTGCGAAAAAAATTATTGGGGAACACTATTCCGGCCATTCCTATGCATGTCCAATATTCAAAAGTGTGTTTTTTTGACAATAGGCGACATTCTTCCAAATTTCGACTTTTGAAATTTTAAAAAGGACTTTGCTCCTTTTTCCGAAAATGGTAGAAAATTTGCGAAAAAAATTATTGGGGAACACTATTCCGGCCATTCCTATGCATGTCCAATATTCAAAAGTGTGTTTTTTTGACAATAGGCCACATTCTTCCAAATTTCGACTTTTGAAATTTTAAAAAGGACTTTGCTCCTTTTTCCGAAAATTGTAGGAGATAAGCGAAAAAATATTATTCGGAAACACTATTCCGGCCATTCCTATGAATGTCCAATATTCAAAAGTGTGTTTTTTTGACAATAGGCCACATTCTTCCAAATTTCGACTTTTGAAATTTTAAAAAGGACTTTGCTCCTTTTTCCGAAAATGGTAGAAAATTTGCAAAAAAAAATTATTGGGCAACACTATTCCGGCCATTCCTATGAATGTCCAATATTCAAAAGTGTGTTTTTTGACAATAGGCGACATTCTTCCAAATTTCGACTTTTGAAATTTTAAAAAGGACTTTGCTCCTTTTTCCAAAAATGGTAGAAAATTTGCGAAAAAAAATTATTGGGGAACACTATTCCGGCCATTCCTATGAATGTCCAATATTCAAAAGTGTGTTTTTTTGACAATAGGCCACATTCTTCCAAATTTCGACTTTTGAAATTTTAAAAAGGACTTTGCTCCTTTTTCCGAAAATTGTAGGAGATAAGCGAAAAAATATTATTCGGAAACACTATTCCGGCCATTCCTATGAATGTCCAATATTCAAAAGTGTGTTTTTTTGACAATAGGCCACATTCTTCCAAATTTCGACTTTTGAAATTTTAAAAAGGACTTTGCTCCTTTTTCCGAAAATGGTAGAAAATTTGCAAAAAAAAATTATTGGGCAACACTATTCCGGCCATTCCTATGAATGTCCAATATTCAAAAGTGTGTTTTTTTGACAATAGGCGACATTCTTCCAAATTTCGACTTTTGAAATTTTAAAAAGGACTTTGCTCCTTTTTCCGAAAATGGTAGAAAATTTGCAAAAAAAAAATTATTGGGGAACACTATTCCGGCCATTCCTATGAATGTCCAATATTCAAAAGTGTGTTTTTTTGACAATAGGCGACATTCTTCCAAATTTCGACTTTTGAAATTTTAAAAAGGACTTTGCTCCTTTTTCCGAAAATGGTAGAAAATTTGCGAAAAAAAATTATTGGGGAACACTATTTCGGCCATTCCTATGCATGTCCAATATTCAAAAGTGTGTTTTTTTGACAATAGGCGACATTCTTCCAAATTTCGACTTTTGAAATTTTAAAAAGGACTTTGCTCCTTTTTCTGAAAATGGTAGAAAATTTGCGAAAAAAATTATTGGGGAACACTATTCCGGCCATTCCTATGCATGTCCAATATTCAAAAGTGTGTTTTTTTGACAATAGGCGACATTCTTCCAAATTTCGACTTTTGAAATTTTAAAAAGGACTTTGCTCCTTTTTCTGAAAATGGTAGAAAATTTGCGAAAAAAAATTATCGGGGAACACTATTCCGGCCATTCCTATGAATGTCCAATATTCAAAAGTGTGTTTTTTTGACAATAGGCGACATTCTTCCAAATTTCGACTTTTGAAATTTTAAAAAGGACTTTGCTCCTTTTTCCAAAAATGGTAGAAAATTTGCGAAAAAAAATTATTGGGGAACACTATTCCGGCCATTCCTATGAATGTCCAATATTCAAAAGTGTGTTTTTTTGACAATAGGCCACATTCTTCCAAATTTCGACTTTTGAAATTTTAAAAAGGACTTTGCTCCTTTTTCCGAAAATTGTAGGAGATAAGCGAAAAAATATTATTCGGAAACACTATTCCGGCCATTCCTATGAATGTCCAATATTCAAAAGTGTGTTTTTTTGACAATAGGCCACATTCTTCCAAATTTCGACTTTTGAAATTTTAAAAAGGACTTTGCTCCTTTTTCCGAAAATGGTAGAAAATTTGCAAAAAAAAATTATTGGGCAACACTATTCCGGCCATTCCTATGAATGTCCAATATTCAAAAGTGTGTTTTTTGACAATAGGCGACATTCTTCCAAATTTCGACTTTTGAAATTTTAAAAAGGACTTTGCTCCTTTTTCCAAAAATGGTAGAAAATTTGCGAAAAAAAATTATTGGGGAACACTATTCCGGCCATTCCTATGAATGTCCAATATTCAAAAGTGTGTTTTTTTGACAATAGGCCACATTCTTCCAAATTTCGACTTTTGAAATTTTAAAAAGGACTTTGCTCCTTTTTCCGAAAATTGTAGGAGATAAGCGAAAAAATATTATTCGGAAACACTATTCCGGCCATTCCTATGAATGTCCAATATTCAAAAGTGTGTTTTTTTGACAATAGGCCACATTCTTCCAAATTTCGACTTTTGAAATTTTAAAAAGGACTTTGCTCCTTTTTCCGAAAATGGTAGAAAATTTGCAAAAAAAAATTATTGGGCAACACTATTCCGGCCATTCCTATGAATGTCCAATATTCAAAAGTGTGTTTTTTTGACAATAGGCGACATTCTTCCAAATTTCGACTTTTGAAATTTTAAAAAGGACTTTGCTCCTTTTTCCGAAAATGGTAGAAAATTTGCAAAAAAAAAATTATTGGGGAACACTATTCCGGCCATTCCTATGAATGTCCAATATTCAAAAGTGTGTTTTTTTGACAATAGGCGACATTCTTCCAAATTTCGACTTTTGAAATTTTAAAAAGGACTTTGCTCCTTTTTCCGAAAATGGTAGAAAATTTGCGAAAAAAAATTATTGGGGAACACTATTTCGGCCATTCCTATGCATGTCCAATATTCAAAAGTGTGTTTTTTTGACAATAGGCGACATTCTTCCAAATTTCGACTTTTGAAATTTTAAAAAGGACTTTGCTCCTTTTTCTGAAAATGGTAGAAAATTTGCGAAAAAAATTATTGGGGAACACTATTCCGGCCATTCCTATGCATGTCCAATATTCAAAAGTGTGTTTTTTTGACAATAGGCGACATTCTTCCAAATTTCGACTTTTGAAATTTTAAAAAGGACTTTGCTCCTTTTTCTGAAAATGGTAGAAAATTTGCGAAAAAAAATTATCGGGGAACACTATTCCGGCCATTCCTATGAATGTCCAATATTCAAAAGTGTGTTTTTTTGACAATAGGCGACATTCTTCCAAATTTCGACTTTTGAAATTTTAAAAAGGACTTTGCTCCTTTTTCCAAAAATGGTAGAAAATTTGCGAAAAAAAATTATTGGGGAACACTATTCCGGCCATTCCTATGAATGTCCAATATTCAAAAGTGTGTTTTTTTGACAATAGGCCACATTCTTCCAAATTTCGACTTTTGAAATTTTAAAAAGGACTTTGCTCCTTTTTCCGAAAATTGTAGGAGATAAGCGAAAAAATATTATTCGGAAACACTATTCCGGCCATTCCTATGAATGTCCAATATTCAAAAGTGTGTTTTTTTGACAATAGGCCACATTCTTCCAAATTTCGACTTTTGAAATTTTAAAAAGGACTTTGCTCCTTTTTCCGAAAATGGTAGAAAATTTGCAAAAAAAAATTATTGGGCAACACTATTCCGGCCATTCCTATGAATGTCCAATATTCAAAAGTGTGTTTTTTTGACAATAGGCCACATTCTTCCAAATTTCGACTTTTGAAATTTTAAAAAGGACTTTGCTCCTTTTTCCGAAAATTGTAGGAGATAAGCGAAAAAATATTATTCGGAAACACTATTCCGGCCATTCCTATGAATGTCCAATATTCAAAAGTGTGTTTTTTTGACAATAGGCCACATTCTTCCAAATTTCGACTTTTGAAATTTTAAAAAGGACTTTGCTCCTTTTTCCGAAAATGGTAGAAAATTTGCGAAAAAAAATTATTGGGGAACACTATTTCGGCCATTCCTATGCATGTCCAATATTCAAAAGTGTGTTTTTTTGACAATAGGTGACATTCTTCCAAATTTCGACTTTTGAAATTTTAAAAAGGACTTTGCTCCTTTTTCCGAAAATGGTAGAAAATTTGCGAAAAAAAATTATTGGGGAACACTATTTCGGCCATTCCTATGCATGTCCAATATTCAAAAGTGTGTTTTTTTGACAATAGGCCACATTCTTCCAAATTTCGACTTTTGAAATTTTAAAAAGGACTTTGCTCCTTTTTCCGAAAATTGTAGGAGATAAGCGAAAAAATATTATTCGGAAACACTATTCCGGCCATTCCTATGAATGTCCAATATTCAAAAGTGTGTTTTTTTGACAATAGGCCACATTCTTCCAAATTTCGACTTTTGAAATTTTAAAAAGGACTTTGCTCCTTTTTCCGAAAATGGTAGAAAATTTGCAAAAAAAAATTATTGGGCAACACTATTCCGGCCATTCCTATGAATGTCCAATATTCAAAAGTGTGTTTTTTTGACAATAGGCCACATTCTTCCAAATTTCGACTTTTGAAATTTTAAAAAGGACTTTGCTCCTTTTTCCGAAAATGGTAGAAAATTTGCAAAAAAAAAATTATTGGGGAACACTATTCCGGCCATTCCTATGAATGTCCAATATTCAAAAGTGTGTTTTTTTGACAATAGGCGACATTCTTCCAAATTTCGACTTTTGAAATTTTAAAAAGGACTTTGCTCCTTTTTCCGAAAATGGTAGAAAATTTGCGAAAAAAAATTATTGGGGAACACTATTTCGGCCATTCCTATGCATGTCCAATATTCAAAAGTGTGTTTTTTTGACAATAGGTGACATTCTTCCAAATTTCGACTTTTGAAATTTTAAAAAGGACTTTGCTCCTTTTTCCGAAAATGGTAGAAAATTTGCGAAAAAAAATTATTGGGGAACACTATTTCGGCCATTCCTATGCATGTCCAATATTCAAAAGTGTGTTTTTTTGACAATAGGCGACATTCTTCCAAATTTCGACTTTTGAAATTTTAAAAAGGACTTTGCTCCTTTTTCCGAAAATGGTAGAAAATTTGCGAAAAAAATTATTGGGGAACACTATTCCGGCCATTCCTATGCATGTCCAATATTCAAAAGTGTGTTTTTTTGACAATAGGCGACATTCTTCCAAATTTCGACTTTTGAAATTTTAAAAAGGACTTTGCTCCTTTTTCCGAAAATGGTAGAAAATTTGCGAAAAAAATTATTGGGGAACACTATTCCGGCCATTCCTATGCATGTCCAATATTCAAAAGTGTGTTTTTTTGACAATAGGCCACATTCTTCCAAATTTCGACTTTTGAAATTTTAAAAAGGACTTTGCTCCTTTTTCCGAAAATTGTAGGAGATAAGCGAAAAAATATTATTCGGAAACACTATTCCGGCCATTCCTATGAATGTCCAATATTCAAAAGTGTGTTTTTTTGACAATAGGCCACATTCTTCCAAATTTCGACTTTTGAAATTTTAAAAAGGACTTTGCTCCTTTTTCCGAAAATGGTAGAAAATTTGCAAAAAAAAATTATTGGGCAACACTATTCCGGCCATTCCTATGAATGTCCAATATTCAAAAGTGTGTTTTTTTGACAATAGGCGACATTCTTCCAAATTTCGACTTTTGAAATTTTAAAAAGGACTTTGCTCCTTTTTCTGAAAATGGTAGAAAATTTGCGAAAAAAAATTATCGGGGAACACTATTCCGGCCATTCCTATGAATGTCCAATATTCAAAAGTGTGTTTTTTGACAATAGGCGACATTCTTCCAAATTTCGACTTTTGAAATTTTAAAAAGGACTTTGCTCCTTTTTCCAAAAATGGTAGAAAATTTGCGAAAAAAAATTATTGGGGAACACTATTCCGGCCATTCCTATGAATGTCCAATATTCAAAAGTGTGTTTTTTTGACAATAGGCCACATTCTTCCAAATTTCGACTTTTGAAATTTTAAAAAGGACTTTGCTCCTTTTTCCGAAAATTGTAGGAGATAAGCGAAAAAATATTATTGGGGAACACTATTCCGGCCATTCCTATGAATGTCCAATATTCAAAAGTGTGTTTTTTTGACAATAGGCGACATTCTTCCAAATTTCGACTTTTGAAATTTTAAAAAGGACTTTGCTCCTTTTTCTGAAAATGGTAGAAAATTTGCGAAAAAAAATTATCGGGGAACACTATTCCGGCCATTCCTATGAATGTCCAATATTCAAAAGTGTGTTTTTTGACAATAGGCGACATTCTTCCAAATTTCGACTTTTGAAATTTTAAAAAGGACTTTGCTCCTTTTTCCAAAAATGGTAGAAAATTTGCGAAAAAAAATTATCGGGGAACACTATTCCGGCCATTCCTATGAATGTCCAATATTCAAAAGTGTGTTTTTTTGACAATAGGCGACATTCTTCCAAATTTCGACTTTTGAAATTTTAAAAAGGACTTTGCTCCTTTTTCCGAAAATGGTAGAAAATTTGCGAAAAAAAATTATTGGGGAACACTATTTCGGCCATTCCTATGCATGTCCAATATTCAAAAGTGTGTTTTTTTGACAATAGGCGACATTCTTTCAAATTTCGACTTTTGAAATTTTAAAAAGGACTTTGCTCCTTTTTCTGAAAATGGTAGAAAATTTGCGAAAAAAATTATTGGGGAACACTATTCCGGCCATTCCTATGAATGTCGAATATTCAAAAGTGTGTTTTTTTGACAATAGGTGACATTCTTCCAAATTTCGACTTTTGAAATTTTAAAAAGGACTTTGCTCCTTTTTCCGAAAATGGTAGAAAATTTGCGAAAAAAAATTATTGGGGAACACTATTTCGGCCATTCCTATGAATGTCCAATATTCAAAAGTGTGTTTTTTTGACAATAGGCGACATTCTTCCAAATTTCGACTTTTGAAATTTTAAAAAGGACTTTGCTCCTTTTTCTGAAAATGGTAGAAAATTTGCGAAAAAAAATTATTGGGGAACACTATTCCGGCCATTCCTATGAATGTCCAATATTCAAAAGTGTGTTTTTTTGACAATAGGCGACATTCTTCCAAATTTCGACTTTTGAAATTTTAAAAAGGACTTTGCTCCTTTTTCCGAAAATGGTAGAAAATTTGCGAAAAAAATTATTGGGGAACACTATTCCGGCCATTCCTATGCATGTCCAATATTCAAAAGTGTGTTTTTTTGACAATAGGTGACATTCTTCCAAATTTCGACTTTTGAAATTTTAAAAAGGACTTTGCTCCTTTTTCCGAAAATGGTAGAAAATTTGCGAAAAAAATTATTGGGGAACACTATTCCGGCCATTCCTATGATTGTCCAATATTAAAAAGTGTGTTTTTTTGACAATAGGCGACATTCTTCCAAATTTCGACTTTTGAAATTTTAAAAAGGACTTTGCTCCTTTTTCCGAAAATGGTAGAAAATTTGCAAAAAAAATTATTGGGCAACACTATTCCGGCCATTCCTATGATTGTCCATTATTAAAAAGTGTGTTTTTTTGACAATAGGCGACATTCTTCCAAATTTCGACTTTTGAAATTTTAAAAAGGACTTTGCTCCTTTTTCCGAAAATGGTAGAAAATTTGCGAAAAAAATTATTGGGGAACACTATTCCGGCCATTCCTATGATTGTCCAATATTAAAAAGTGTGTTTTTTTGACAATAGGCGACATTCTTCCAAATTTCGACTTTTGAAATTTTAAAAAGGACTTTGCTCCTTTTTCCGAAAATGGTAGAAAATTTGCGAAAAAAATTATTGGGGAACACTATTTCGGCCATTCCTATGCATGTCCAATATTCAAAAGTGTGTTTTTTTGACAATAGGCGACATTCTTCCAAATTTCGACTTTTGAAATTTTAAAAAGGACTTTGCTCCTTTTTCTGAAAATGGTAGAAAATTTGCGAAAAAAATTATTGGGGAACACTATTCCGGCCATTCCTATGAATGTCCAATATTCAAAAGTGTGTTTTTTTGACAATAGGTGACATTCTTCCAAATTTCGACTTTTGAAATTTTAAAAAGGACTTTGCTCCTTTTTCTGAAAATGGTAGAAAATTTGCGAAAAAAATTATTGGGGAACACTATTCCGGCCATTCCTATGAATGTCCAATATTCAAAAGTGTGTTTTTTTGACAATAGGTGACATTCTTCCAAATTTCGACTTTTGAAATTTTAAAAAGGACTTTGCTCCTTTTTCCGAAAATGGTAGAAAATTTGCGAAAAAAAATTATTGGGGAACACTATTTCGGCCATTCCTATGCATGTCCAATATTCAAAAGTGTGTTTTTTTGACAATAGGCGACATTCTTCCAAATTTCGACTTTTGAAATTTTAAAAAGGACTTTGCTCCTTTTTCTGAAAATGGTAGAAAATTTGAAAAAAAAAATTATTGGGGAACACTATTCCGGCCATTCCTATGAATGTCCAATATTCAAAAGTGTGTTTTTTTGACAATAGGCGACATTCTTCCAAATTTAGATTTTTGAAATTTTAAAAAGGACTTTGCTCCTTTTTCCGAAAATGGTAGAAAATTTGCGAAAAAAATTATTGGGGAACACTATTCCGGCCATTCCTATGAATGTCCAATATTCAAAAGTGTGTTTTTTTGACAATAGGCGACATTCTTCCAAATTTCGACTTTTGAAATTTTAAAAAGGACTTTGCTCCTTTTTCCGAAAATGGTAGAAAATTTGCGAAAAAAATTATTGGGGAACACTATTCCGGCCATTCCTATGATTGTCCAATATTAAAAAGTGTGTTTTTTTGACAATAGGCGACATTCTTCCAAATTTCGACTTTTGAAATTTTAAAAAGGACTTTGCTCCTTTTTCCGAAAATGGTAGAAAATTTGCGAAAAAAATTATTGGGGAACACTATTCCGGCCATTCCTATGATTGTCCAATATTAAAAAGTGTGTTTTTTTGACAATAGGCGACATTCTTCCAAATTTCGACTTTTGAAATTTTAAAAAGGACTTTGCTCCTTTTTCCGAAAATGGTAGAAAATTTGCGAAAAAAATTATTGGGGAACACTATTCCGGCCATTCCTATGAATGTCCAATATTCAAAAGTGTGTTTTTTTGACAATAGGCGACATTCTTCCAAATTTCGATTTTTGAAATTTTAAAAAGGACTTTGCTCCTTTTTCCGAACATGGTAGAAAATTTGCGAAAAAAATTATTGGGGAACACTATTCCGGCCATTCCTATGCATGTCCAATATTCAAAAGTGTGTTTTTTTGACAATAGGCGACATTCTTCCAAATTTCGACTTTTGAAATTTTAAAAAGGACGTTGCTCCTTTTTCCGAAAATGGTAGAAAATTTGCGAAAAAAAATTATTGGGGAACACTATTCCGGCTATTCCTATGAATGTCCAATATTCAAAAGTGTGTTTTTTTGACAATAGGCCACATTCTTCCAAATTTCGACTTTTGAAATTTTAAAAAGGACGTTGCTCCTTTTTCCGAAAATGGTAGAAAATTTGCGAAAAAAATTATTGGGGAACACTATTCCGGCCATTCCTATGATTGTCCAATATTCAAAAGTGTGTTTTTTTTGACAATAGGCGACATTCTTCCAAATTTCGACTTTTGAAATTTTAAAAAGGACTTTGCTCCTTTTTCCGAAAATGGTAGAAAATTTGCGAAAAAAATTATTGGGGAACACTATTCCGGCCATTCCTATGATTGTCCAATATTCAAAAGTGTGTTTTTTTGACAATAGGCGACATTCTTCCAAATTTCGACTTTTGAAATTTTAAAAAGGACTTTGCTCCTTTTTCCGAAAATGGTAGAAAATTTGCGAAAAAAATTATTGGGGAACACTATTCCGGCCATTCCTATGCATGTCCAATATTCCAAAGTGTGTTTTTTTGACAATAGGCGACATTCTTCCAAATTTCGACTTTTGAAATTTTAAAAAGGACTTTGCTCCTTTTTCCGAAAATGGTAGAAAATTTGCGAAAAAAATTATTGGGGAACACTATTCCGGCCATTCCTATGATTGTCCAATATTAAAAAGTGTGTTTTTTTGACAATAGGCGACATTCTTGCAAATTTCGACTTTTGAAATTTTAAAAAGGACTTTGCTCCTTTTCCCGAAAATGGTAGAAAATTTGCGAAAAAAATTATTGGGGAACACTATTCCGGCCATTCCTATGATTGTCCAATATTAAAAAGTGTGTTTTTTTGACAATAGGCGACATTCTTCCAAATTTCGACTTTTGAAATTTTAAAAAGGACTTTGCTCCTTTTTCCGAAAATGGTAGAAAATTTGCAAAAAAAATTATTGTGGAACACTATTCCGGTCATTCCTATGAATGTCCAATATTCAAAAGTGTGTTTTTTTGACAATAGGCGACATTCTTCCAAATTTCGACTTTTGAAATTTTAAAAAGGACTTTGCTCCTTTTTCCGAAAATGGTAGAAAATTTGCGAAAAAAATTATTGGGGAACACTATTCCGGCCATTCCTATGATTGTCCAATATTCAAAAGTGTGTTTTTTTGACAATAGGCGACATTCTTCCAAATTTCGACTTTTGAAATTTTAAAAAGGACTTTGCTCCTTTTTCCGAAAATGGTAGAAAATTTGCAAAAAAAATTATTGTGGAACACTATTCCGGCCATTCCTATGAATGTCCAATATTCAAAAGTGTGTTTTTTTGACAATAGGCGACATTCTTCCAAATTTCGATTTTTGAAATTTTAAAAAGGACTTTGCTCCTTTTTCCGAACATGGTAGAACATTTGAAAAAAAAAATTATTTGGCAACACTATTCCGGTCATTCCTATGAATGTCCAATACTCAAAAGTGTGTTTTTTTGACAATAGGCGACATTCTTCCAAATTTCGACTTTTGAAATTTTAAAAAGGACTTTGCTCCTTTTTCTGAAAATGGTAGAAAATTTGCGAAAAAAAATTATTGGGGAACACTATTCCGGCCATTCCTATGAATGTCCAATATTCAAAAGTGTGTTTTTTTGACAATAGGCGACATTCTTCCAAATTTCGACTTTTGAAATTTTAAAAAGGACGTTGCTCCTTTTTCCGAAAATGGTAGAAAATTTGCGAAAAAAAAATTATTGGGGAACACTATTCCGGCCATTCCTATGAATGTCCAATATTCAAAAGTGTGTTTTTTTGACAATAGGCCACATTCTTCCAAATTTCGACTTTTGAAATTTTAAAAAGGACTTTGCTCCTTTTTCCGAAAATTGTAGGAGATAAGCGAAAAAATATTATTGTGGAACACTATTCCGGCCATTCCTATGATTGTCCAATATTAAAAAGTGTGTTTTTTTGACAATAGGCGACATTCTTCCAAATTTCGACTTTTGAAATTTTAAAAAGGACTTTGCTCCTTTTTCCGAAAATGGTAGAAAATTTGCGAAAAAAATTATTGGGGAACACTATTCCGGCCATTCCTATGATTGTCCAATATTAAAAAGTGTGTTTTTTTGACAATAGGCGACATTCTTCCAAATTTCGACTTTTGAAATTTTAAAAAGGACTTTGCTCCTTTTTCCGAAAATGGTAGAAAATTTGCGAAAAAAAATTATTGGGGAACACTATTCCGGCCATTCCTATGAATGTCCAATATTCAAAAGTGTGTTTTTTTGACAATAGGCCACATTCTTCCAAATTTCGACTTTTGAAATTTTAAAAAGGACTTTGCTCCTTTTTCCGAAAATTGTAGGAGATAAGCGAAAAAATATTATTGTGGAACACTATTCCGGCCATTCCTATGATTGTCCAATATTAAAAAGTGTGTTTTTTTGACAATAGGCGACATTCTTCCAAATTTCGACTTTTGAAATTTTAAAAAGGACTTTGCTCCTTTTTCCGAAAATGGTAGAAAATTTGCGAAAAAAATTATTGGGGAACACTATTCCGGCCATTCCTATGATTGTCCAATATTAAAAAGTGTGTTTTTTTGACAATAGGCGACATTCTTCCAAATTTCGACTTTTGAAATTTTAAAAAGGACTTTGCTCCTTTTTCCGAAAATGGTAGAAAATTTGCAAAAAAAATTATTGTGGAACACTATTCCGGCCATTCCTATGAATGTCCAATATTCAAAAGTGTGTTTTTTTGACAATAGGCGACATTCTTCCAAATTTCGATTTTTGAAATTTTAAAAAGGACTTTGCTCCTTTTTCCGAACATGGTAGAAAATTTGCGAAAAAATATTATTGTGGAACCTTATTCCGGCCATTCCTATGATTGTCCAATATTAAAAAGTGTGTTTTTTTGACAATAGGCGACATTCTTCCAAATTTCGACTTTTGAAATTTTAAAAAGGACTTTGCTCCTTTTTCCGAAAATTGTAGGAGATAAGCGAAAAAAATTATTGGGGAACACTATTCCGGCCATTCCTATGATTGTCCAATATTAAAAAGTGTGTTTTTTTGACAATAGGCGACATTCTTCCAAATTTCGACTTTTGAAATTTTAAAAAGGACTTTGCTCCTTTTTCCGAAAATGGTAGAAAATTTGCGAAAAAAAATTATTGGGGAACACTATTCCGGCCATTCCTATGAATGTCCAATATTCAAAAGTGTGTTTTTTTGACAATAGGCGACATTCTTCCAAATTTCGACTTTTGAAATTTTAAAAAGGACTTTGCTCCTTTTTCCGAAAATGGTAGAAAATTTGAAAAAAAAAATTATTTGGCAACACTATTCCGGTCATTCCTATGAATGTCCAATACTCAAAAGTGTGTTTTTTTGACAATAGGCGACATTCTTCCAAATTTCGACTTTTGAAATTTTAAAAAGGACTTTGCTCCTTTTTCTGAAAATGGTAGAAAATTTGCGAAAAAAAATTATTGGGGAACACTATTCCGGCCATTCCTATGAATGTCCAATATTCAAAAGTGTGTTTTTTTGACAATAGGCGACATTCTTCCAAATTTCGACTTTTGAAATTTTAAAACGGACTTTGCTCCTTTTTCCGAAAATGGTAGAAAATTTGCGAAAAAAAATTATTGGGGAACACTATTCCGGCCATTCCTATGAATGTCCAATATTCAAAAGTGTGTTTTTTTGACAATAGGCGACATTCTTCCAAATTTCGACTTTTGAAATTTTAAAAAGGACTTTGCTCCTTTTTCCGAAAATGGTAGAAAATTTGCGAAAAAAAATTATTCGGGAACACTATTCCGGCCATTCCTATGAATGTCCAATATTCAAAAGTGTGTTTTTTTAACAATAGGCGACATTCTTCCAAATTTCGACTTTTGAAATTTTAAAAAGGACTTTGCTCCTTTTTCCGAAAATGGTAGAAAATTTGCAAAAAAAAATTATTGGGCAACACTATTCCGGCCATTCCTATGAATGTCCAATATTCAAAAGTGTGTTTTTTTGACAATAGGCGACATTCTTCCAAATTTCGACTTTTGAAATTTTAAAAAGGACTTTGCTCCTTTTTCCGAAAATGGTAGAAAATTTGCGAAAAAAATTATTGGGGAACACTATTCCGGCCATTCCTATGATTGTCCAATATTAAAAAGTGAGTTTTTTTGACAATAGGCGACATTCTTCCAAATTTCGACTTTTGAAATTTTAAAAAGGACTTTGCTCCTTTTTCCGAAAATGGTAGAAAATTTGCGAAAAAAATTATTGGGGAACACTATTCCGGCCATTCCTATGATTGTCCAATATTAAAAAGTGTGTTTTTTTGACAATAGGCGACATTCTTCCAAATTTCGACTTTTGAAATTTTAAAAAGGACTTTGCTCCTTTTTCCGAAAATGGTAGAAAATTTGCAAAAAAAATTATTGTGGAACACTATTCCGGCCATTCCTATGAATGTCCAATATTCAAAAGTGTGTTTTTTTGACAATAGGCGACATTCTTCCAAATTTCGATTTTTGAAATTTTAAAAAGGACTTTGCTCCTTTTTCCGAACATGGTAGAAAATTTGCGAAAAAAATTATTGGGGAACACTATTCCGGCCATTCCTATGCATGTCCAATATTCAAAAGTGTGTTTTTTTGACAATAGGCGACATTCTTCCAAATTTCGACTTTTGAAATTTTAAAAAGGACGTTGCTTCTTTTTCCGAAAATGGTAGAAAATTTGCGAAAAAAAATTATTGGGGAACACTATTCCGGCTATTCCTATGAATGTCCAATATTCAAAAGTGTGTTTTTTTGACAATAGGCCACATTCTTCCAAATTTCGACTTTTGAAATTTTAAAAAGGACGTTGCTCCTTTTTCCGAAAATGGTAGAAAATTTGCGAAAAAAAATTATTGGGGAACACTATTCCGGCCATTCCTATGATTGTCCAATATTAAAAAGTGTGTTTTTTTGACAATAGGCGACATTCTTCCAAATTTCGACTTTTGAAATTTTAAAAAGGACTTTGCTCCTTTTTCCGAAAATGGTAGAAAATTTGCGAAAAAAATTATTGGGGAACACTATTCCGGCCATTCCTATGATTGTCCAATATTAAAAAGTGTGTTTTTTTGACAATAGGCGACATTCTTCCAAATTTCGACTTTTGAAATTTTAAAAAGGACTTTGCTCCTTTTTCCGAAAATGGTAGAAAATTTGCGAAAAAAATTATTGGGGAACACTATTCCGGCCATTCCTATGATTGTCCAATATTAAAAAGTGTGTTTTTTTGACAATAGGCGACATTCTTCCAAATTTCGACTTTTGAAATTTTAAAAAGGACTTTGCTCCTTTTTCCGAAAATGGTAGAAAATTTGCAAAAAAAATTATTGGGCAACACTATTCCGGCCATTCCTATGATTGTCCAATATTAAAAAGTGTGTTTTTTTGACAATAGGCGACATTCTTCCAAATTTCGACTTTTGAAATTTTAAAAAGGACTTTGCTCCTTTTTCCGAAAATGGTAGAAAATTTGCGAAAAAAATTATTGGGGAACACTATTCCGGCCATTCCTATGCATGTCCAATATTCAAAAGTGTGTTTTTTTTGACAATAGGCGACATTCTTCCAAATTTCGACTTTTGAAATTTTAAAAAGGACTTTGCTCCTTTTTCCGAAAATGGTAGAAAATTTGCGAAAAAAATTATTGGGGAACACTATTCCGGCCATTCCTATGATTGTCCAATATTAAAAAGTGTGTTTTTTTGACAATAGGCGACATTCTTCCAAATTTCGACTTTTGAAATTTTAAAAAGGACTTTGCTCCTTTTTCCGAAAATGGTAGAAAATTTGCGAAAAAAATTATTGGGGAACACTATTCCGGCCATTCCTATGCATGTCCAATATTCCAAAGTGTGTTTTTTTGACAATAGGCGACATTCTTCCAAATTTCGACTTTTGAAATTTTAAAAAGGACTTTGCTCCTTTTTCCGAAAATGGTAGAAAATTTGCGAAAAAAATTATTGGGGAACACTATTCCGGCCATTCCTATGATTGTCCAATATTAAAAAGTGTGTTTTTTTGACAATAGGCGACATTCTTGCAAATTTAGACTTTTGAAATTTTAAAAAGGACTTTGCTCCTTTTTCCGAAAATGGTAGAAAATTTGCGAAAAAAATTATTGGGGAACACTATTCCGGCCATTCCTATGATTGTCCAATATTAAAAAGTGTGTTTTTTTGACAATAGGCGACATTCTTCCAAATTTCGACTTTTGAAATTTTAAAAAGGACTTTGCTCCTTTTTCCGAAAATGTTAGAAAATTTGCGAAAAAAATTATTGGGGAACACTATTCCGGCCATTCCTATGATTGTCCAATATTAAAAAGTGTGTTTTTTTGACAATAGGCGACATTCTTCCAAATTTCGACTTTTGAAATTTTAAAAAGGACTTTGCTCCTTTTTCCGAAAATGGTAGAAAATTTGCGAAAAAAATTATTGGGGAACACTATTCCGGCCATTCCTATGATTGTCCAATATTAAAAAGTGTGTTTTTTTGACAATAGGCGACATTCTTCCAAATTTCGACTTTTGAAATTTTAAAAAGGACTTTGCTCCTTTTTCCGAAAATGGTAGAAAATTTGCGAAAAAAAATTATTGGGGAACACTATTCCGGCCATTCCTATGATTGTCCAATATTCAAAAGTGTGTTTTTTTGACAATAGGCGACATTCTTCCAAATTTCGACTTTTGAAATTTTAAAAAGGACTTTGCTCCTTTTTCCGAAAATGGTAGAAAATTTGCAAAAAAAATTATTGTGGAACACTATTCCGGCCATTCCTATGAATTTCCAATATTCAAAAGTGTGTTTTTTTGACAATAGGCGACATTCTTCCAAATTTCGATTTTTGAAATTTTAAAAAGGACTTTGCTCCTTTTTCCGAACATGGTAGAACATTTGAAAAAAAAAATTATTTGGCAACACTATTCCGGTCATTCCTATGAATGTCCAATACTCAAAAGTGTGTTTTTTTGACAATAGGCGACATTCTTCCAAATTTCGACTTTTGAAATTTTAAAAAGGACTTTGCTCCTTTTTCTGAAAATGGTAGAAAATTTGCGAAAAAAAATTATTGGGGAACACTATTCCGGCCATTCCTATGAATGTCCAATATTCAAAAGTGTGTTTTTTTGACAATAGGCGACATTCTTCCAAATTTCGACTTTTGAAATTTTAAAAAGGACGTTGCTCCTTTTTCCGAAAATGGTAGAAAATTTGCGAAAAAAAAATTATTGGGGAACACTATTCCGGCCATTCCTATGAATGTCCAATATTCAAAAGTGTGTTTTTTTGACAATAGGCCACATTCTTCCAAATTTCGACTTTTGAAATTTTAAAAAGGACTTTGCTCCTTTTTCCGAAAATTGTAGGAGATAAGCGAAAAAATATTATTGTGGAACACTATTCCGGCCATTCCTATGATTGTCCAATATTAAAAAGTGTGTTTTTTTGACAATAGGCGACATTCTTCCAAATTTCGACTTTTGAAATTTTAAAAAGGACTTTGCTCCTTTTTCCGAAAATGGTAGAAAATTTGCGAAAAAAATTATTGGGGAACACTATTCCGGCCATTCCTATGATTGTCCAATATTAAAAAGTGTGTTTTTTTGACAATAGGCGACATTCTTCCAAATTTCGACTTTTGAAATTTTAAAAAGGACTTTGCTCCTTTTTCCGAAAATGGTAGAAAATTTGCGAAAAAAAATTATTGGGGAACACTATTCCGGCCATTCCTATGAATGTCCAATATTCAAAAGTGTGTTTTTTTGACAATAGGCCACATTCTTCCAAATTTCGACTTTTGAAATTTTAAAAAGGACTTTGCTCCTTTTTCCGAAAATTGTAGGAGATAAGCGAAAAAATATTATTGTGGAACACTATTCCGGCCATTCCTATGATTGTCCAATATTAAAAAGTGTGTTTTTTTGACAATAGGCGACATTCTTCCAAATTTCGACTTTTGAAATTTTAAAAAGGACTTTGCTCCTTTTTCTGAAAATGGTAGAAAATTTGCGAAAAAAAATTATTGGGGAACACTATTCCGGCCATTCCTATGAATGTCCAATATTCAAAAGTGTGTTTTTTTGACAATAGGCGACATTCTTCCAAATTTCGACTTTTGAAATTTTAAAAAGGACTTTGCTCCTTTTTCCGAAAATGGTAGAAAATTTGCGAAAAAAAATTATTGGGGAACACTATTCCGGCCATTCCTATGAATGTCCAATATTCAAAAGTGTGTTTTTTTGACAATAGGCCACATTCTTCCAAATTTCGACTTTTGAAATTTTAAAAAGGACTTTGCTCCTTTTTCCGAAAATTGTAGGAGATAAGCGAAAAAATATTATTGTGGAACACTATTCCGGCCATTCCTATGATTGTCCAATATTAAAAAGTGTGTTTTTTGACAATAGGCCACATTCTTCCAAATTTCGACTTTTGAAATTTTAAAAAGGACTTTGCTCCTTTTTCCGAAAATTGTAGGAGATAAGCGAAAAAATATTATTGTGGAACACTATTCCGGCCATTCCTATGATTGTCCAATATTAAAAAGTGTGTTTTTTTGACAATAGGCGACATTCTTCCAAATTTCGACTTTTGAAATTTTAAAAAGGACTTTGCTCCTTTTTCCGAAAATGGTAGAAAATTTGCGAAAAAAATTATTGGGGAACACTATTCCGGCCATTCCTATGATTGTCCAATATTAAAAAGTGTGTTTTTTTGACAATAGGCGACATTCTTCCAAATTTCGACTTTTGAAATTTTAAAAAGGACTTTGCTCCTTTTTCCGAAAATCTTAGAAAATTTGCAAAAAAAATTATTGTGGAACACTATTCCGGCCATTCCTATGAATGTCCAATATTCAAAAGTGTGTTTTTTTGACAATAGGCGACATTCTTCCAAATTTCGATTTTTGAAATTTTAAAAAGGACTTTGCTCCTTTTTCCGAACATGGTAGAAAATTTGAAAAAAAAAATTATTTGGCAACACTATTCCGGTCATTCCTATGATTGTCCAATATTAAAAAGTGTGTTTTTTTGACAATAGGCGACATTCTTCCAAATTTCGACTTTTGAAATTTTAAAAAGGACTTTGCTCCTTTTTCTGAAAATGGTAGAAAATTTGCGAAAAAAAATTATTGGGGAACACTATTCCGGCCATTCCTATGAATGTCCAATATTCAAAAGTGTGTTTTTTTGACAATAGGCGACATTCTTCCAAATTTCGACTTTTGAAATTTTAAAAAGGACGTTGCTCCTTTTTCCGAAAATGGTAGAAAATTTGCGAAAAAATATTATTGTGGAACACTATTCCGGCCATTCCTATGATTGTCCAATATTAAAAAGTGTGTTTTTTTGACAATAGGCGACATTCTTCCAAATTTCGACTTTTGAAATTTTAAAAAGGACTTTGCTCCTTTTTCCGAAAATTGTAGGAGATAAGCGAAAAAAATTATTGGGGAACACTATTCCGGCCATTCCTATGATTGTCCAATATTAAAAAGTGTGTTTTTTTTGACAATAGGCGACATTTTTCCAAATTTCGACTTTTGAAATTTTAAAAAGGACTTTGCTCCTTTTTCCGAAAATGGTAGAAAATTTGCGAAAAAAATTATTGGGGAACACTATTCCGGCCATTCCTATGAATGTCCAATATTCAAAAGTGTGTTTTTTTGACAATAGGCGACATTCTTCCAAATTTCGACTTTTGAAATTTTAAAAAAGACTTTGCTCCTTTTTCCGAAAATGGTAGAAAATTTGCAAAAAAAAATTATTGGGGAACACTATTCCGGCCATTCCTATGAATGTCCAATATTCAAAAGTGTGTTTTTTTTGACAATAGGCGACATTCTTCCAAATTTCGACTTTTGAAATTTTAAAAAAGACTTTGCTCCTTTTTCCGAAAATGGTAGAAAATTTGCAAAAAAAATTATTGGGGAACACTATTCCGGCCATTCCTATGAATGTCCAATATTCAAAAGTGTGTTTTTTTGACAATAGGCGACATTCTTCCAAATTTCGACTTTTGAAATTTTAAAAAAGACTTTGCTCCTTTTTCCGAAAATGGTAGAAAATTTGCGAAAAAAATTATTGGGGAACACTATTCCGGCCATTCCTATGAATGTCCAATATTCAAAAGTGTGTTTTTTTTGACAATAGGCGACATTCTTCCAAATTTCGACTTTTGAAATTTTAAAAAAGACTTTGCTCCTTTTTCCGAAAATGGTAGAAAATTTGCAAAAAAAATTATTGGGGAATACTATTCCGGCCATTCCTATGAATGTCCAATATTCAAAAGTGTGTTTTTTTGACAATAGGCGACATTCTTCCAAATTTCGAATTTTGAAATTTTAAAAAGGACTTTGCTCCTTTTTCCGAAAATGGTAGAAAATTTGCGAAAAAAATTATTGGGGAACACTATTCCGGCCATTCCTATGAATGTCCAATATTCAAAAGTGTGTTTTTTTGACAATAGGCGACATTCTTCCAAATTTCGACTTTTGAAATTTTAAAAAGGACTTTGCTCCTTTTTCCGAAAATGGTAGAAAATTTGCGAAAAAAATTATTGGGGAACACTATTCCGGCCATTCCTATGAATGTCCAATATTCAAAAGTGTGTTTTTTTGACAATAGGCCACATTCTTCCAAATTTCGACTTTTGAAATTTTAAAAAGGACTTTGCTCCTTTTTCCGAAAATGGTAGAAAATTTGCGAAAAAAAATTATTGGGGAACACTATTCCGGCCATTCCTATGAATGTCCAATATTCAAAAGTGTGTTTTTTTGACAATAGGCGACATTCTTCCAAATTTCGACTTTTGAAATTTTAAAAAGGACTTTGCTCCTTTTTCTGAAAATGGTAGAAAATTTGCGAAAAAAATTATTGGGGAACACTATTCCGGCCATTCCTATGAATGTCCAGTATTCAAAAGTGTGTTTTTTTGACAATAGGCGACATTCTTCCAAATTTCGACTTTTGAAATTTTAAAAAGGACTTTGCTCCTTTTTCTGAAAATGGTAGAAAATTTGCGAAAAAAATTATTGGGGAACACTATTCCGGCCATTCCTATGAATGTCCAATATTCAAAAGTGTGTTTTTTTGACAATAGGCGACATTCTTCCAAATTTCGACTTTTGAAATTTTAAAAAGGACTTTGCTCCTTTTTCCGAAAATGGTAGAAAATTTGCGAAAAAAAATTATTGGGGAACACTATTCCGGCCATTCCTATGAATGACCAATATTCAAAAGTGTGTTTTTTTGACAATAGGCCACATTCTTCCAAATTTCGACTTTTGAAATTTTAAAAAGGACGTTGCTCCTTTTTCCGAAAATGGTAGAAAATTTGCGAAAAAAAATTATTGGGGAACACTATTCCGGCCATTCCTATGAATGTCCAATATTCAAAAGTGTGTTTTTTTGACAATAGGCCACATTCTTCCAAATTTCGACTTTTGAAATTTTAAAAAGGACTTTGCTCCTTTTTCCGAAAATTGTAGGAGATAAGCGAAAAAATATTATTGTGGAACACTATTCCGGCCATTCCTATGAATGTCCAATATTCAAAAGTGTGTTTTTTTGACAATAGGCGACATTCTTCCAAATTTCGACTTTTGAAATTTTAAAAAGGACTTTGCTCCTTTTTCCGATAATGGTAGAAAATTTGCGAAAAAAATTATTGGGGAACACTATTCCGGCCATTCCTATGATTGTCCAATATTAAAAAGTGTGTTTTTTTGACAATAGGCGACATTCTTCCAAATTTCGACTTTTGAAATTTTAAAAAGGACTTTGCTCCTTTTTCCGAAAATGGTAGAAAATTTGCAAAAAAAATTATTGTGGAACACTATTCCGGCCATTCCTATGAATGTCCAATATTCAAAAGTGTGTTTTTTTGACAATAGGCGACATTCTTCCAAATTTCGATTTTTGAAATTTTAAAAAGGACTTTGCTCCTTTTTCCGAACATGGTAGAAAATTTGAAAAAAAAAATTATTTGGCAACACTATTCCGGTCATTCCTATGAATGTCCAATACTCAAAAGTGTGTTTTTTTGACAATAGGCGACATTCTTCCAAATTTCGACTTTTGAAATTTTAAAAAGGACTTTGCTCCTTTTTCTGAAAATGGTAGAAAATTTGCAAAAAAAAATTATTGGGGAACACTATTCCGGCCATTCCTATGAATGTCCAATATTCAAAAGTGTGTTTTTTTGACAATAGGCGACATTCTTACAAATTTCGACTTTTGAAATTTTAAAAAGGACGTTGCTCCTTTTTCCGAAAATGGTAGAAAATTTGCGAAAAAAAATTATTGGGGAACACTATTCCGGCCATTCCTACGAATGTCCAATATTCAAAAGTGTGTTTTTTTGACAATAGGCCACATTCTTCCAAATTTCGACTTTTGAAATTTTAAAAAGGACTTTGCTCCTTTTTCCGAAAATTGTAGGAGATAAGCGAAAAAATATTATTGTGGAACACTATTCCGGCCATTCCTATGAATGTCCAATATTCAAAAGTGTGTTTTTTTGACAATAGGCGACATTCTTCCAAATTTCGACTTTTGAAATTTTAAAAAGGACTTTGCTCCTTTTTCCGAAAATGGTAGAAAATTTGCAAAAAAAAATTATTGGGCAACACTATTCCGGCCATTCCTATGAATGTCCAATATTCAAAAGTGTGTTTTTTTGACAATAGGCGACATTCTTCCAAATTTCGACTTTTGAAATTTTAAAAAGGACTTTGCTCCTTTTTCCAAAAATGGTAGAAAATTTGCGAAAAAAAATTATTCGGGAACACTATTCCGGCCATTCCTATGAATGTCCAATATTCAAAAGTGTGTTTTTTTGACAATAGGCGACATTCTTCCAAATTTCGACTTTTGAAATTTTAAAAAGGACTTTGCTCCTTTTTCCAAAAATGGTAGAAAATTTGCGAAAAAAAATTATTCGGGAACACTATTCCGGCCATTCCTATGCATGTCCAATATTCAAAAGTGTGTTTTTTTGACAATAGGCGACATTCTTCCAAATTTCGACTTTTGAAACTTTAAAAAGGACTTTGCTCCTTTTTCCGAACATGGTAGAAAATTTGAAAAAAAAAATTATTTGGCAACACTATTCCGGTCATTCCTATGAATGTCCAATACTCAAAAGTGTGTTTTTTTGACAATAGGCGACATTCTTCCAAATTTCGACTTTTGAAATTTTAAAAAGGACTTTGCTCCTTTTTCCGAAAATGGTAGAAAATTTGCGAAAAAAATTATTGGGGAACACTATTCCGGCCATTCCTATGACTGTCCAATATTAAAAAGTGTGTTTTTTTGACAATAGGCGACATTCTTCCAAATTTCGACTTTTGAAATTTTAAAAAGGACTTTGCTCCTTTTTCCGAAAATGGTAGAAAATTTGCGAAAAAAAATTATTGGGGAACACTATTCCGGCCATTCCTATGAATGTCCAATATTCAAAAGTGTGTTTTTTTGACAATAGGCCACATTCTTCCAAATTTCGACTTTTGAAATTTTAAAAAGGACTTTGCTCCTTTTTCCGAAAATTGTAGGAGATAAGCGAAAAAATATTATTGTGGAACACTATTCCGGCCATTCCTATGATTGTCCAATATTAAAAAGTGTGTTTTTTTGACAATAGGCGACATTCTTCCAAATTTCGACTTTTGAAATTTTAAAAAGGACTTTGCTCCTTTTTCCGAAAATGGTAGAAAATTTGCGAAAAAAATTATTGGGGAACACTATTCCGGCCATTCCTATGATTGTCCAATATTAAAAAGTGTGTTTTTTTGACAATAGGCGACATTCTTCCAAATTTCGACTTTTGAAATTTTAAAAGGGACTTTGCTCCTTTTTCCGAAAATGGTAGAAAATTTGCGAAAAAAATTATTGGGGAACACTATTCCGGCCATTCCTATGATTGTCCAATATTCAAAAGTGTGTTTTTTTGACAATAGGCGACATTCTTCCAAATTTCGACTTTTGAAATTTTAAAAAGGACGTTGCTCCTTTTTCCGAAAATGGTAGAAAATTTGCGAAAAAAAATTATTGGGGAACACTATTCCGGCCATTCCTATGAATGTCCAATATTCAAAAGTGTGTTTTTTTGACAATAGGCCACATTCTTCCAAATTTCGACTTTTGAAATTTTAAAAAGGACTTTGCTCCCTTTTCCGAAAATTGTAGGAGATAAGCGAAAAAATATTATTGTGGAACACTATTCCGGCCATTCCTATGAATGTCCAATATTCAAAAGTGTGTTTTTTTGACAATAGGCGACATTCTTCCAAATTTCGACTTTTGAAATTTTAAAAAGGACTTTGCTCCTTTTTCCGAAAATGGTAGAAAATTTGCAAAAAAAAATTATTGGGCAACACTATTCCGGCCATTCCTATGAATGTCCAATATTCAAAAGTGTGTTTTTTTGACAATAGGCGACATTCTTCCAAATTTCGACTTTTGAAATTTTAAAAAGGACTTTGCTCCTTTTTCCGAAAATGGTAGAAAATTTGCGAAAAAAAATTATTCGGGAACACTATTCCGGCCATTCCTATGAATGTCCAATATTCAAAAGTGTGTTTTTTTGACAATAGGCGACATTCTTCCAAATTTCGACTTTTGAAATTTTAAAAAGCACTTTGCTCCTTTTTCCGAAAATGGTAGAAAATTTGCGAAAAAAAATTATTGGGGAACACTATTCCGGCCATTCCTATGAATGTCCAATATTCAAAAGTGTGTTTTTTTGACAATAGGCCACATTCTTCCAAATTTCGACTTTTGAAATTTTAAAAAGGACTTTGCTCCTTTTTCCGAAAATTGTAGGAGATAAGCGAAAAAATATTATTGGGGAACACTATTCCGGCCATTCCTATGAATGTCCAATATTCAAAAGTGTGTTTTTTTGACAATAGGCGACATTCTTCCAAATTTCGACTTTTGAAATTTTAAAAAGGACGTTGCTCCTTTTTCCGAAAATGGTAGAAAATTTGCGAAAAAAAATTATTGGGGAACACTATTCCGGCCATTCCTATGAATGTCCAATATTCAAAAGTGTGTTTTTTTGACAATAGGCCACATTCTTCCAAATTTCGACTTTTGAAATTTTAAAAAGGACTTTGCTCCTTTTTCCGAAAATTGTAGGAGATAAGCGAAAAAATATTATTGTGGAACACTATTCCGGCCATTCCTATGAATGTCCAATATTCAAAAGTGTGTTTTTTTGACAATAGGCGACATTCTTCCAAATTTCGACTTTTGAAATTTTAAAAAGGACTTTGCTCCTTTTTCCGAAAATGGTAGAAAATTTGCAAAAAAAAATTATTGGGCAACACTATTCCGGCCATTCCTATGAATGTCCAATATTCAAAAGTGTGTTTTTTTGACAATAGGCGACATTCTTCCAAATTTCGACTTTTGAAATTTTAAAAAGGACTTTGCTCCTTTTTCCGAAAATGGTAGAAAATTTGCGAAAAAAATTATTGGGGAACACTATTCCGGCCATTCCTATGAATGTCCAATATTCAAAAGTGTGTTTTTTTGACAATAGGCGACATTCTTCCGAATTTCGACTTTTGAAATTTTAAAAAGGACTTTGCTCCTTTTTCTGAAAATGGTAGAAAATTTGCGAAAAAAATTATTGGGGAACACTATTCCGGCCATTCCTATGAATGTCCAATATTCAAAAGTGTGTTTTTTTGCCAATAGGCGACATTCTTCCAAATTTCGACTTTTGAAATTTTAAAAAGGACTTTGCTCCTTTTTCTGAAAATGGTAGAAAATTTGCGAAAAAAATTATTGGGGAACACTATTCCGGCCATTCCTATGAATGTCTAATATTCAAAAGTGTGTTTTTTTGACAATAGGCGACATTCTTCCAAATTTCGACTTTTGAAATTTTAAAAAGGACTTTGCTCCTTTTTCTGAAAATGGTAGAAAATTTGAAAAAAAAATTATTGGGGAACACTATTCCGGCCATTCCTATGAATGTCCAATATTCAAAAGTGTGTTTTTTTGACAATAGGCGACATTCTTCCAAATTTCGACTTTTGAAATTTTAAAAAGGACTTTGCTCCTTTTTCCGAAAATGGTAGAAAATTTGCGAAAAAAATTATTGGGGAACACTATTCCGGCCATTCCTATGATTGTCCAATATTAAAAAGTGTGTTTTTTTGACAATAGGCGACATTCTTCCAAATTTCGACTTTTGAAATTTTAAAAAGGACTTTGCTCCTTTTTCCGAAAATGGTAGAAAATTTGCAAAAAAATTATTGGGCAACACTATTCCGGCCATTCCTATGATTGTCCAATATTAAAAAGTGTGTTTTTTTGACAATAGGCGACATTCTTCCAAATTTCGACTTTTGAAATTTTAAAAAGGACTTTGCTCCTTTTTCCGAAAATGGTAGAAAATTTGCGAAAAAAATTATTGGGGAACACTATTCCGGCCATTCCTATGATTGTCCAATATTAAAAAGTGTGTTTTTTTGACAATAGGCGACATTCTTCCAAATTTCGACTTTTGAAATTTTAAAAAGGACTTTGCCCTTTTTCCGAAAATGGTAGAAAATTTGCGAAAAAAAATTATTGGGAAACACTATTCCGGCCATTCCTATGAATGTCCAATATTCAAAAGTGTGTTTTTTTGACAATAGGCCACATTCTTCCAAATTTCGACTTTTGAAATTTTAAAAAGGACTTTGCTCCTTTTTCCGAAAATTGTAGGAGATAAGCGAAAAAATATTATTGTGGAACACTATTCCGGCCATTCCTATGATTGTCCAATATTAAAAAGTGTGTTTTTTTGACAATAGGCGACATTCTTCCAAATTTCGACTTTTGAAATTTTAAAAAGGACTTTGCTCCTTTTTCCGAAAATGGTAGAAAATTTGCGAAAAAAATTATTGGGGAACACTATTCCGGCCATTCCTATGATTGTCCAATATTAAAAAGTGTGTTTTTTTGACAATAGGCGACATTCTTCCAAATTTCGACTTTTGAAATTTTAAAAAGGACGTTGCTCCTTTTTCCGAAAATGGTAGAAAATTTGCGAAAAAAAAATTATTGGGGAACACTATTCCGGCCATTCCTATGAATGTCCAATATTCAAAAGTGTGTTTTTTTGACAATAGGCGACATTCTTCCAAATTTCCAAAAAAGGACGTTGCTCCTTTTTCCGAAAATGGTAGAAAATTTGCGAAAAAAAATTATTGGGGAACACTATTCCGGCCATTCCTATGAATGTCCAATATTCAAAAGTGTGTTTTTTTGACAATAGGCCACATTCTTCCAAATTTCGACTTTTGAAATTTTAAAAAGGACGTTGCTCCTTTTTCCGAAAATGGTAGAAAATTTGCGAAAAAAAATTATTGGGGAACACTATTCCGGCCATTCCTATGAATGTCCAATATTCAAAAGTGTGTTTTTTTGACAATAGGCCACATTCTTCCAAATTTCGACTTTTGAAATTTTAAAAAGGACTTTGTTCCTTTTTCCGAAAATTGTAGGAGATAAGCGAAAAAATATTATTGTGGAACACTATTCCGGCCATTCCTATGAATGTCCAATATTCAAAAGTGTGTTTTTTTGACAATAGGCGACATTCTTCCAAATTTCGACTTTTGAAATTTTAAAAAGGACTTTGCTCCTTTTTCCGAAAATGGTAGAAAATTTGCAAAAAAAAATTATTGGGCAACACTATTCCGGCCATTCCTATGAATGTCCAATATTCAAAAGTGTGTTTTTTTGACAATAGGCGACATTCTTCCAAATTTCGACTTTTGAAATTTTAAAAAGGACTTTGCTCCTTTTTCCGAAAATGGTAGAAAATTTGCGAAAAAAATTATTGGGGAACACTATTCCGGCCATTCCTATGAATGTCCAATATTCAAAAGTGTGTTTTTTTGACAATAGGCGACATTCTTCCGAATTTCGACTTTTGAAATTTTAAAAAGGACTTTGCTCCTTTTTCTGAAAATGGTAGAAAATTTGCGAAAAAAATTATTGGGGAACACTATTCCGGCCATTCCTATGAATGTCCAATATTCAAAAGTGTGTTTTTTTGACAATAGGCGACATTCTTCCAAATTTCGACTTTTGAAATTTTAAAAAGGACTTTGTTCCTTTTTCCGAAAATGGTAGAAAATTTGCGAAAAAAATTATTGGGGAACACTATTCCGGCCATTCCTATGAATGTCCAATATTCAAAAGTGTGTTTTTTTGACAATAGGCGACATTCTTCCAAATTTCGACTTTTGAAATTTTAAAAAGGACTTTGCTCCTTTTTCCGAAAATGGTAGAAAATTTGCGAAAAAAATTATTGGGGAACACTATTCCGGCCATTCCTATGATTGTCCAATATTAAAAAGTGTGTTTTTTTGACAATAGGCGACATTCTTCCAAATTTCGACTTTTGAAATTTTAAAAAGGACTTTGCTCCTTTTTCCGAAAATGGTAGAAAATTTGCGAAAAAAATTATTGGGGAACACTATTCCGGCCATTCCTATGAATGTCCAATATTCCAAAGTGTGTTTTTTTGACAATAGGCGACATTCTTCCAAATTTCGACTTTTGAAATTTTAAAAAGGACTTTGCTCCTTTTTCCGAAAATGGTAGAAAATTTGCGAAAAAAATTATTGGGGAACACTATTCCGGCCATTCCTATGATTGTCCAATATTAAAAAGTGTGATTTTTTGACAATAGGCGACATTCTTCCAAATTTCGACTTTTGAAATTTTAAAAAGGACTTTGCTCCTTTTTCCGAAAATGGTAGAAAATTTGCGAAAAAAATTATTGGGGAACACTATTCCGGCCATTCCTATGATTGTCCAATATTAAAAAGTGTGTTTTTTTGACAATAGGCGACATTCTTCCAAATTTCGACTTTTGAAATTTTAAAAAGGACTTTGCTCCTTTTTCCGAAAATGGTAGAAAATTTGCGAAAAAAATTATTGGGGAACACTATTCCGGCCATTCCTATGATTGTCCAATATTAAAAAGTGTGTTTTTTTGACAATAGGCGACATTCTTCCAAATTTCGACTTTTGAAATTTTAAAAAGGACTTTGCTCCTTTTTCCGAAAATGGTAGAAAATTTGCGAAAAAAAATTATTGGGGAACACTATTCCGGCCATTCCTATGATTGTCCAATATTAAAAAGTGTGTTTTTTTGACAATAGGCGACATTCTTCCAAATTTCGACTTTTGAAATTTTAAAAAGGACTTTGCTCCTTTTTCCGAAAATGGTAGAAAATTTGCGAAAAAAATTATTAGGGAACACTATTCCGGCCATTCCTATGAATGTCCAATATTCAAAAGTGTGTTTTTTTGACAATAGGCGACATTCTTCCAAATTTCGACTTTTGAAATTTTAAAAAGGACTTTGCTCCTTTTTCCGAAAATGGTAGAAAATTTGCAAAAAAAATTATTGGGGAACACTATTCCGGCCATTCCTATGATTGTCCAATATTAAAAAGTGTGATTTTTTGACAATAGGCGACATTCTTCCAAATTTCGACTTTTGAAATTTTAAAAAGGACTTTGCTCCTTTTTCCGAAAATGGTAGAAAATTTGCGAAAAAAATTATTGGGGAACACTATTCCGGCCATTCCTATGATTGTCCAATATTAAAAAGTGTGTTTTTTTGACAATAGGCGACATTCTTCCAAATTTCGACTTTTGAAATTTTAAAAAGGACTTTGCTCCTTTTTCCGAAAATGGTAGAAAATTTGCGAAAAAAATTATTGGGGAACACTATTCCGGCCATTCCTATGATTGTCCAATATTAAAAAGTGTGTTTTTTTGACAATAGGCGACATTCTTCCAAATTTCGACTTTTGAAATTTTAAAAAGGACTTTGCTCCTTTTTCCGAAAATGGTAGAAAATTTGCGAAAAAAAATTATTGGGGAACACTATTCCGGCCATTCCTATGAATGTCCAATATTAAAAAGTGTGTTTTTTTGACAATAGGCGACATTCTTCCAAATTTCGACTTTTGAAATTTTAAAAAGGACTTTGCTCCTTTTTCCGAAAATGGTAGAAAATTTGCGAAAAAAATTATTGGGGAACACTATTCCGGCCATTCCTATGATTGTCCAATATTAAAAAGTGTGTTTTTTTGACAATAGGCGACATTCTTCCAAATTTCGACTTTTGAAATTTTAAAAAGGACTTTGCTCCTTTTTCCGAAAATGGTAGAAAATTTGCAAAAAAAATTATTGTGGAACACTATTCCGGCCATTCCTATGAATGTCCAATATTCAAAAGTGTGTTTTTTTGACAATAGGCGACATTCTTCCAAATTTCGATTTTTGAAATTTTAAAAAGGACTTTGCTCCTTTTTCCGAACATGGTAGAAAATTTGAAAAAAAAAATTATTTGGCAACACTATTCCGGTCATTCCTATGAATGTCCAATACTCAAAAGTGTGTTTTTTTGACAATAGGCGACATTCTTCCAAATTTCGACTTTTGAAATTTTAAAAAGGACTTTGCTCCGTTTTCTGAAAATGGTAGAAAATTTGCGAAAAAAAATTATTGGGGAACACTATTCCGGCCATTCCTATGAATGTCCAAATATTCAAAAGTGTGTTTTTTTGACAATAGGCGACATTCTTCCAAATTTCGACTTTTGAAATTTTAAAAAGGACGTTGCTCCTTTTTCCGAAAATGGTAGAAAATTTGCGAAAAAAAAATTATTGGGGAACACTATTCCGGCCATTCCTATGAATGTCCAATATTCAAAAGTGTGTTTTTTTGACAATAGGCCACATTCTTCCAAATTTCGACTTTTGAAATTTTAAAAAGGACTTTGCTCCTTTTTCCGAAAATTGTAGGAGATAAGCGAAAAAATATTATTGTGGAACACTATTCCGGCCATTCCTATGATTGTCCAATATTAAAAAGTGTGTTTTTTTGACAATAGGCGACATTCTTCCAAATTTCGACTTTTGAAATTTTAAAAAGGACTTTGCTCCTTTTTCCGAAAATGGTAGAAAATTTGCGAAAAAAATTATTGGGGAACACTATTCCGGCCATTCCTATGATTGTCCAATATTAAAAAGTGTGTTTTTTTGACAATAGGCGACATTCTTCCAAATTTCGACTTTTGAAATTTTAAAAAGGACTTTGCTCCTTTTTCCGAAAATGGTAGAAAATTTGCGAAAAAAAATTATTGGGGAACACTATTCCGGCCATTCCTATGAATGTCCAATATTCAAAAGTGTGTTTTTTTGACAATAGGCCACATTCTTCCAAATTTCGACTTTTGAAATTTTAAAAAGGACTTTGCTCCTTTTTCCGAAAATTGTAGGAGATAAGCGAAAAAATATTATTGTGGAACACTATTCCGGCCATTCCTATGATTGTCCAATATTAAAAAGTGTGTTTTTTTGACAATAGGCGACATTCTTCCAAATTTCGACTTTTGAAATTTTAAAAAGGACTTTGCTCCTTTTTCCGAAAATGGTAGAAAATTTGCGAAAAAAATTATTGGGGAACACTATTCCGGCCATTCCTATGATTGTCCAATATTAAAAAGTGTGTTTTTTTGACAATAGGCGACATTCTTCCAAATTTCGACTTTTGAAATTTTAAAAAGGACTTTGCTCCTTTTTCCGAAAATGGTAGAAAATTTGCGAAAAAAATTATTGGGGAACACTATTCCGGCCATTCCTATGATTGTCCAATATTAAAAAGTGTGTTTTTTTGACAATAGGCGACATTCTTCCAAATTTCGACTTTTGAAATTTTAAAAAGGACTTTGCTCCTTTTTCCGAAAATGGTAGAAAATTTGCAAAAAAAATTATTGTGGAACACTATTCCGGCCATTCCTATGAATGTCCAATATTCAAAAGTGTGTTTTTTTGACAATATGCGACATTCTTCCAAATTTCGATTTTTGAAATTTTAAAAAGGACTTTGCTCCTTTTTCCGAACATGGTAGAAAATTTGAAAAAAAAAATTATTTGGCAACACTATTCCGGTCATTCCTATGAATGTCCAATACTCAAAAGTGTGTTTTTTTGACAATAGGCGACATTCTTCCAAATTTCGACTTTTGAAATTTTAAAAAGGACTTTGCTCCTTTTTCTGAAAATGGTAGAAAATTTGCGAAAAAAAATTATTGGGGAACACTATTCCGGCCATTCCTATGAATGTCCAATATTCAAAAGTGTGTTTTTTTGACAATAGGCGACATTCTTCCAAATTTCGACTTTTGAAATTTTAAAAAGGACTTTGCTCCTTTTTCTGAAAATGGTAGAAAATTTGCGAAAAAAAATTATTGGGGAACACTATTCCGGCCATTCCTATGATTGTCCAATATTAAAAAGTGTGTTTTTTTGACAATAGGCGACATTCTTCCAAATTTCGACTTTTGAAATTTTAAAAAGGACTTTGCTCCTTTTTCCGAAAATTGTAGGAGATAAGCGAAAAAAATTATTGGGGAACACTATTCCGGCCATTCCTATGATTGTCCAATATTAAAAAGTGTGTTTTTTTGACAATAGGCGACATTCTTCCAAATTTCGACTTTTGAAATTTTAAAAAGGACTTTGCTCCTTTTTCCGAAAATGGTAGAAAATTTGCGAAAAAAATTATTGGGGAACACTATTCCGGCCATTCCTATGATTGTCCAATATTAAAAAGTGTGTTTTTTTGACAATAGGCGACATTCTTCCAAATTTCGACTTTTGAAATTTTAAAAAGGACTTTGCTCCTTTTTCCGAAAATGGTAGAAAATTTGCAAAAAAAATTATTGTGGAACACTATTCCGGCCATTCCTATGAATGTCCAATATTCAAAAGTGTGTTTTTTTGACAATAGGCGACATTCTTCCAAATTTCGATTTTTGAAATTTTAAAAAGGACTTTGCTCCTTTTTCCGAAAATGGTAGAAAATTTGAAAAAAAAAATTATTTGGCAACACTATTCCGGTCATTCCTATGAATGTCCAATACTCAAAAGTGTGTTTTTTTGACAATAGGCGACATTCTTCCAAATTTCGACTTTTGAAATTTTAAAAAGGACTTTGCTCCTTTTTCTGAAAATGGTAGAAAATTTGCGAAAAAAAATTATTGGGGAACACTATTCCGGCCATTCCTATGAATGTCCAATATTCAAAAGTGTGTTTTTTTGACAATAGGCGACATTCTTACAAATTTCGACTTTTGAAATTTTAAAAAGGACGTTGCTCCTTTTTCCGAAAATGGTAGAAAATTTGCGAAAAAAAATTATTGGGGAACACTATTCCGGCCATTCCTATGAATGTCCAATATTCAAAAGTGTGTTTTTTTGACAATAGGCCACATTCTTCCAAATTTCGACTTTTGAAATTTTAAAAAGGACTTTGCTCCTTTTTCCGAAAATTGTAGGAGATAAGCGAAAAAATATTATTGTGGAACACTATTCCGGCCATTCCTATGAATGTCCAATATTCAAAAGTGTGTTTTTTTGACAATAGGCGACATTCTTCCAAATTTCGACTTTTGAAATTTTAAAAAGGACTTTGCTCCTTTTTCCGAAAATGGTAAAAAATTTGCAAAAAAAAATTATTGGGCAACACTATTCCGGCCATTCCTATGAATGTCCAATATTCAAAAGTGTGTTTTTTTGACAATAGGCGACATTCTTCCAAATTTCGACTTTTGAAATTTTAAAAAGGACTTTGCTCCTTTTTCCGAAAATGGTAGAAAATTTGCGAAAAAAAATTATTCGGGAACACTATTCCGGCCATTCCTATGAATGTCCAATATTCAAAAGTGTGTTTTTTTGACAATAGGCGACATTCTTCCAAATTTCGACTTTTGAAATTTTAAAAAGGACTTTGCTCCTTTTTCCAAAAATGGTAGAAAATTTTCGAAAAAAAATTATTCGGGAACACTATTCCGGCCATTCCTATGCATGTCCAATATTCAAAAGTGTGTTTTTTTGACAATAGGCGACATTCTTCCAAATTTCGACTTTTGAAACTTTAAAAAGGACTTTGCTCCTTTTTCCGAACATGGTAGAAAATTTGAAAAAAAAAATTATTTGGCAACACTATTCCGGTCATTCCTATGAATGTCCAATACTCAAAAGTGTGTTTTTTTGACAATAGGCGACATTCTTCCAAATTTCGACTTTTGAAATTTTAAAAAGGACTTTGCTCCTTTTTCTGAAAATGGTAGAAAATTTGCGAAAAAAAATTATTGGGGAACACTATTCCGGCCATTCCTATGAATGTCCAATATTCAAAAGTGTGTTTTTTTGACAATAGGCGACATTCTTTCAAATTTCGACTTTTGAAATTTTAAAAAGGACGTTGCTCCTTTTTCCGAAAATGGTAGAAAATTTGCGAAAAAAAATTATTGGGGAACACTATTCCGGCCATTCCTATGAATGTCCAATATTCAAAAGTGTGTTTTTTTGACAATAGGCCACATTCTTCCAAATTTCGACTTTTGAAATTTTAAAAAGGACTTTGCTCCTTTTTCCGAAAATTGTAGGAGATAAGCGAAAAAATATTATTGTGGAACACTATTCCGGCCATTCCTATGAATGTCCAATATTCAAAAGTGTGTTTTTTTGACAATAGGCGACATTCTTCCAAATTTCGACTTTTGAAATTTTAAAAAGGACTTTGCTCCTTTTTCCGAAAATGGTAGAAAATTTGCAAAAAAAAAATTATTGGGCAACACTATTCCGGCCATTCCTATGAATGTCCAATATTCAAAAGTGTGTTTTTTTGACAATAGGCGACATTCTTCCAAATTTCGACTTTTGAAATTTTAAAAAGGACTTTGCTCCTTTTTCCGAAAATGGTAGAAAATTTGCAAAAAAAAATTATTGGGCAACACTATTCCGGCCATTCCTATGAATGTCCAATATTCAAAAGTGTGTTTTTTTGACAATAGGCGACATTCTTCCAAATTTCGACTTTTGAAATTTTAAAAAGGACTTTGCTCCTTTTTCTGAAAATGGTAGAAAATTTGAAAAAAAAATTATTGGGGAACACTATTCCGGCCATTCCTATGAATGTCCAATATTCAAAAGTGTGTTTTTTTGACAATAGGCGACATTCTTCCAAATTTCGACTTTTGAAATTTTAAAAAGGACTTTGCTCCTTTTTCCGATAATGGTAGAAAATTTGCGAAAAAAAATTATTGGGGAACACTATTCCGGCCATTCCTATGAATGTCCAATATTCAAAAGTGTGTTTTTTTGACAATAGGCGACATTCTTCCAAATTTCGACTTTTGAAATTTTAAAAAGGACTTTGCTCCTTTTTCCGAAAATGGTAGAAAATTTGCGAAAAAAAATTATTGGGGAACACTATTCCGGCCATTCCTATGAATGTCCAATATTCAAAAGTGTGTTTTTTTGACAATAGGCGACATTCTTCCAAATTTCGACTTTTGAAATTTTAAAAAGGACTTTGCTCCTTTTTCCGATAATGGTAGAAAATTTGCGAAAAAAAATTATTCGGGAACACTATTCCGGCCATTCCTATGAATGTCCAATATTCAAAAGTGTGTTTTTTTGACAATAGGCGACATTCTTCCAAATTTCGACTTTTGAAATTTTAAAAAGGACTTTGCTCCTTTTTCCGAAAATGGTAGAAAATTTGCGAAAAAAAATTATTGGGGAACACTATTCCTGCCATTCCTATGAATGTCCAATATTCAAAACAGTGTTTTTTTGACAATAGGCGACATTCTTCCAAATTTCGACTTTTGAAATTTTAAAAAGGACTTTGCTCCTTTTTCCGAAAATGGTAGAAAATTTGCGAAAAAAAATTATTGGGGAACACTATTCCGGCCATTCCTATGCATGTCCAATATTCAAAAGTGTGTTTTTTTGACAATAGGCGACATTCTTCCAAATTTCGACTTTTGAAATTTTAAAAAGGACTTTGCTCCTTTTTCCGAAAATGGCAGAAAATTTGCAAAAAAAAATTATTTGGCAACACTATTCCGGTCATTCCTATGAATGTCCAATACTCAAAAGTGTGTTTTTTTGACAATAGGCGACATTCTTCCAAATTTCGACTTTTGAAATTTTAAAAAGGACTTTGCTCCTTTTTCCGAAAATGGTAGAAAATTTGCGAAAAAAAATTATTGGGGAACACTATTCCGGCCATTCCTATGAATGTCCAATATTCAAAAGTGTGTTTTTTTGACAATAGGCGACATTCTTCCAAATTTCGACTTTTGAAATTTTAAAAAGGACTTTGCTCCTTTTTCCGAAAATGGTAGAAAATTTGCGAAAAAAAATTATTGGGGAACACTATTCCGGCCATTCCTATGAATGTCCAATATTCAAAAGTGTGTTTTTTTGACAATAGGCGACATTCTTCCAAATTTCGACTTTTGAAATTTTAAAAAGGACTTTGCTCCTTTTTCCGAAAATGGTAGAAAATTTGCGAAAAAAAATTATTGGGGAACACTATTCCGGCCATTCCTATGAATGTCCAATATTCAAAAGTGTGTTTTTTTGATAATAGGCGACATTCTTCCAAATTTCGACTTTTGAAATTTTAAAAAGGACTTTGCTCCTTTTTCCGAAAATGGTAGAAAATTTGCGAAAAAAATTATTGGGGAACACTATTCCGGCCATTCCTATGAATGTCCAATATTTAAAAGTCTTAACAGTGTGTTTTTTTGACAATAGGCGACATTCTTCCAAATTTCGACTTTTGAAATTTTAAAAAGGACTTTGCCCCTTTTTCCGAAAATGGTAGAAAATTTGCGAAAAAAAATTATTGGGGAACACTATTCCGGCCATTCCTATGAATGTCCAATATTCAAAAGTGTGTTTTTTTGACAATAGGCGACATTCTTCCAAATTTCGACTTTTGAAATTTTAAAAAGGACTTTGCTCCTTTTTCCGAAAATGTTAGAAAATTTGCGAAAAAAAATTATTGGGGAACACTATTCCGGGCATTCCTATGAATGTCCAATATTCAAAAGTGTGTTTTTTTGATAATAGGCCACATTCTTCCAAATTTCGACTTTTGAAATTTTAAAAAGGACTTTGCTCCTTTTTCCGAAAATGGTAGAAAATTTGCAAAAAAAAATTATTGAGCAACAATATTCCGGCCATTCTATGAATGTCCAATATTCAAAAGTGTGTTTTTTTGACAATAGGCGACATTCTTCCAAATTTCGACTTTTGAAATTTTAAAAAGGACTTTGCTCCTTTTTCCGAAAATGGTAGAAAATTTGAAAAAAAAATTATTGGGGAACACTATTCCGGCCATTCCTATGAATGTCCAATATTCAAAAGTGTGTTTTTTTGACAATAGGCGACATTCTTCCAAATTTCGACTTTTGAAATTTTAAAAAGGACTTTGCTCCTTTTTCTGAAAATGGTAGAAAATTTGAAAAAAAAATTATTGGGGAACACTATTCCGGCCATTCCTATGAATGTCCAATATTCAAAAGTGTGTTTTTTTGACAATAGGCGACATTCTTCCAAATTTCGACTTTTGAAATTTTAAAAAGGACTTTGCTCCTTTTTCCGAAAATGGTAGAAAATTTGCGAAAAAAAAATATTCGGGAACACTATTCCGGCCATTCCTATGAATGTCCAATATTCAAAAGTGTGTTTTTTTGACAATAGGCGACATTCTTCCAAATTTCGACTTTTGAAATTTTAAAAAGGACTTTGCTCCTTTTTCTGAAAATGGTAGAAAATTTGAAAAAAAAATTATTGGGGAACACTATTCCGGCCATTCTTATGAATGTCCAATATTCAAAAGTGTGTTTTTTTGACAATAGGCGACATTCTTCCAAATTTCGACTTTTGAAATTTTAAAAAGGACTTTGCTCCTTTTTCCGAAAATGGTAGAAAATTTGCGAAAAAAATTATTGGGGAACACTATTTCGGCCATTCCTATGCATGTCCAATATTCAAAAGTGTGTTTTTTTGACAATAGGCGACATTCTTCCAAATTTCGACTTTTGAAATTTTAAAAAGGACTTTGCTCCTTTTTCCGAAAATGGTAGAAAATTTGCAAAAAAAAATTATTGGGCAACACTATTCCGGCCATTCCTATGAATGTCCAATATTCAAAAGTGTGTTTTTTTGACAATAGGCGACATTCTTCCAAATTTCGACTTTTGAAATTTTAAGAAGGACTTTGCTCCTTTTTCTGAAAATGGTAGAAAATTTGCGAAAAAAATTATTGGGGAACACTATTCCGGCCATTCCTATGAATGTCCAATATTCAAAAGTGTGTTTTTTTGACAATAGGCGACATTCTTCCAAATTTCGATTTTTGAAATTTTAAAAAGGACTTTGCTCCTTTTTCCGAAAATGGTAGAAAATTTGCGAAAAAAATTATTGGGGAACACTATTCCGGCCATTCCTATGAATGTCCAATATTCAAAAGTGTGTTTTTTTGACAATAGGCGACATTCTTCCAAATTTCGACTTTTGAAATTTTAAAAAGGACTTTGCTCCTTTTTCCGAAAATGGTAGAAAATTTGCGAAAAAAATTATTGGGGAACACTATTCCGGCCATTCCTATGATTGTCCAATATTAAAAAGTGTGTTTTTTTGACAATAGGCGACATTCTTCCAAATTTCGACTTTTGAAATTTTAAAAAGGACTTTGCTCCTTTTTCCGAAAATGGTAGAAAATTTGCGAAAAAAATTATTGGGGAACACTATTCCGGCCATTCCTATGATTGTCCAATATTAAAAAGTGTGTTTTTTTGACAATAGGCGACATTCTTCCAAATTTCGACTTTTGAAATTTTAAAAAGGACTTTGCTCCTTTTTCCGAAAATGGTAGAAAATTTGCGAAAAAAATTATTGGGGAACACTATTCCGGCCATTCCTATGATTGTCCAATATTAAAAAGTGTGTTTTTTTGACAATAGGCGACATTCTTCCAAATTTCGACTTTTGAAATTTTAAAAAGGACTTTGCTCCTTTTTCCGAAAATGGTAGAAAATTTGCGAAAAAAATTATTGGGGAACACTATTCCGGCCATTCCTATGATTGTCCAATATTAAAAAGTGTGTTTTTTTGACAATAGGCGACATTCTTCCAAATTTCGACTTTTGAAATTTTAAAAAGGACTTTGCTCCTTTTTCCGAAAATGGTAGAAAATTTGCGAAAAAAATTATTGGGGAACACCATTCCGGCCATTCCTATGATTGTCCAATATTAAAAAGTGTGTTTTTTTGACAATAGGCGACATTCTTCCAAATTTCGACTTTTGAAATTTTAAAAAGGACTTTGCTCCTTTTTCCGAAAATGGTAGAAAATTTGCAAAAAAAATTATTGTGGAACACTATTCCGGCCATTCCTATGAATGTCCAATATTCAAAAGTGTGTTTTTTTGACAATAGGCGACATTCTTCCAAATTTCGATTTTTGAAATTTTAAAAAGGACTTTGCTCCTTTTTCCGAACATGGTAGAAAATTTGCAAAAACAAATTATTTGGCAACACTATTCCGGTCATTCCTATGAATGTCCAATACTCAAAAGTGTGTTTTTTTGACAATAGGCGACATTCTTCCAAATTTCGACTTTTGAAATTTTAAAAAGGACTTTGCTCCTTTTTCTGAAAATGGTAGAAAATTTGCGAAAAAATTATTGGGGAACACTATTCCGGCCATTCCTATGAATGTCCAATATTCAAAAGTGTGTTTTTTTGACAATAGGCGACATTCTTCCAAATTTCGACTTTTGAAATTTTAAAAAGGACTTTGCTCCTTTTTCTGAAAATGGTAGAAAATTTGCGAAAAAAATTATTGGGGAACACTATTCCGGCCATTCCTATGAATGTCCAATATTCAAAAGTGTGTTTTTTTTGACAATAGGCGACATTCTTCCAAATTTCGACTTTTGAAATTTTAAAAAGGACTTTGCTCCTTTTTCTGAAAATGGTAGAAAATTTGAAAAAAAAATTATTGGGGAACACTATTCCGGCCATTCCTATGAATGTCCAATATTCAAAAGTGTGTTTTTTTGACAATAGGCGACATTCTTCCAAATTTCGACTTTTGAAATTTTAAAAAGGACTTTGCTCCTTTTTCTGAAAATGGTAGAAAATTTGAAAAAAAAATTATTGGGGAACACTATTCCGGCCATTCCTATGAATGTCCAATATTCAAAAGTGTGTTTTTTTGACAATAGGCGACATTCTTCCAAATTTCGACTTTTGAAATTTTAAAAAGGACTTTGCTCCTTTTTCTGAAAATGGTAGAAAATTTGCGAAAAAAATTATTGGGGAACACTATTCCGGCCATTCCTATGAATGTCCAATATTCAAAAGTGTGTTTTTTTGACAATAGGCGACATTCTTCCAAATTTCGACTTTTGAAATTTTAAAAAGGACTTTGCTCCTTTTTCTGAAAATGGTAGAAAATTTGAATAAAAATTATTGGGGAACACTATTCCGGCCATTCCTATGAATGTCCAATATTCAAAAGTGTGTTTTTTTGACAATAGGCGACATTCTTCCAAATTTCGACTTTTGAAATTTTAAAAAGGACTTTGCTCCTTTTTCCGAAAATGGTAGAAAATTTGCGAAAAAAAATTATTCGGGAACACTATTCCGGCCATTCCTATGAATGTCCAATATTCAAAAGTGTGTTTTTTTGACAATAGGCGACATTCTTCCATATTTCGACTTTTGAAATTTTAAAAAGGACTTTGCTCCTTTTTCCGAAAATGGTAGAAAATTTGCGAAAAAAAATTATTGGGGAACACTATTCCGGCCATTCCTATGAATGTCCAATATTCAAAAGTGTGTTTTTTTGACAATAGGCGACATTCTTCCAAATTTCGACTTTTGAAATTTTAAAAAGGACTTTGCTCCTTTTTCCGAAAATGGTAGAAAATTTGCGAAAAAAAATTATTCGGGAACACTATTCCGGCCATTCCTATGAATGTCCAATATTCAAAAGTGTGTTTTTTTTGACAATAGGCGACATTCTTCCAAATTTCGATTTTTGAAATTTTAAAAAGGACTTTGCTCCTTTTTCCGAAAATGGTAGAAAATTTGCAAAAAAAAATTATTGGGGAACACTATTCCGGCCATTCCTATGAATGTCCAATATTCAAAAGTGTGTTTTTTTGACAATAGGCGACATTCTTCCAAATTTCGACTTTTGAAATTTTAAAAAGGACTTTGCTCCTTTTTCCGAAAATGGTAGAAAATTTGCGAAAAAAAATTATTGGGGAACACTATTCCGGCCATTCCTATGAATGTCCAATATTCAAAAGTGTGTTTTTTTGACAATAGGCGACATTCTTCCAAATTTCGACTTTTGAAATTTTAAAAAGGACTTTGCTCCTTTTTCCGAAAATGGTAGAAAATTTGCGAAAAAAAATTATTCGGGAACACTATTCCGGCCATTCCTATGAATGTCCAATATTCAAAAGTGTGTTTTTTTGACAATAGGCGACATTCTTCCAAATTTCGACTTTTGAAATTTTAAAAAGGACTTTGCTCCTTTTTCCGAAAATGGTAGAAAATTTGCAAAAAAAAATTATTGGGCAACACTATTCCGGCCATTCCTATGAATGTCCAATATTCAAAAGTGTGTTTTTTTGACAATAGGCGACATTCTTCCAAATTTCGACTTTTGAAATTTTAAAAAGGACTTTGCTCCTTTTTCCGAAAATGGTAGAAAATTTGCGAAAAAAATTATTGGGGAACACTATTCCGGCCATTCCTATGAATGTCCAATATTCAAAAGTGTGTTTTTTTGACAATAGGCGACATTCTTCCAAATTTCGACTTTTGAAATTTTAAAAAGGACTTTGCTCCTTTTTCTGAAAATGGTAGAAAATTTGAAAAAAAAATTATTGGGGAACACTATTCCGGCCATTCCTATGAATGTCCAATATTCAAAAGTGTGTTTTTTTGACAATAGGCGACATTCTTCCAAATTTCGACTTTTGAAATTTTAAAAAGGACTTTGCTCCTTTTTCCGAAAATGGTAGAAAATTTGCGAAAAAAAATTATTGGGGAACACTATTCCGGCCATTCCTATGAATGTCCAATATTCAAAAGTGTGTTTTTTTGACAATAGGCGACATTCTTCCAAATTTCGACTTTTGAAATTTTAAAAAGGACTTTGCTCCTTTTTCCGAAAATGGTAGAAAATTTGCGAAAAAAAATTATTCGGGAACACTATTCCGGCCATTCCTATGAATGTCCAATATTCAAAAGTGTGTTTTTTTGACAATAGGCGACATTCTTCCAAATTTCGACTTTTGAAATTTTAAAAAGGACTTTGCTCCTTTTTCCGAAAATGGTAGAAAATTTGCGAAAAAAATTATTGGGGAACACTATTCCGGCCATTCCTATGCATGTCCAATATTCAAAAGTGTGTTTTTTTGACAATAGGCGACATTCTTCCAAATTTCGACTTTTGAAATTTTAAAAAGGACTTTGCTCCTTTTTCCGAAAATGGTAGAAAATTTGGGAAAAAAATTATTGGGGAACACTATTCCGGCCATTCCTATGATTGTCCAATATTAAAAAGTGTGTTTTTTTGACAATAGGCGACATTCTTCCAAATTTCGACTTTTGAAATTTTAAAAAGGACTTTGCTCCTTTTTCCGAAAATGGTAGAAAATTTGCGAAAAAAATTATTGGGGAACACTATTCCGGCCATTCCTATGATTGTCCAATATTCAAAAGTGTGTTTTTTTGACAATAGGCGACATTCTTCCAAATTTCGACTTTTGAAATTTTAAAAAGGACTTTGCTCCTTTTTCCGAAAATGGTAGAAAATTTGCGAAAAAAATTATTGGGGAACACTATTCCGGCCATTCCTATGATTGTCCAATATTCAAAAGTGTGTTTTTTTGACAATAGGCGACATTCTTCCAAATTTCGACTTTTGAAATTTTAAAAAGGACTTTGCTCCTTTTTCCGAAAATGGTAGAAAATTTGCGAAAAAAAATTATTGGGGAACACTATTCCGGCCATTCCTATGAATGTCCAATATTCAAAAGTGTGTTTTTTTGACAATAGGCGACATTCTTCCAAATTTCGACTTTTGAAATTTTAAAAAGGACTTTGCTCCTTTTTCCGAAAATGGTAGAAAATTTGCGAAAAAAAATTATTGGGGAACACTATTCCGGCCATTCCTATGAATGTCCAATATTCAAAAGTGTGTTTTTTTGACAATAGGCGACATTCTTCCAAATTTCGACTTTTGAAATTTTAAAAAGGACTTTGCTCCTTTTTCCGAAAATGGTAGAAAATTTGCGAAAAAAATTATTGGGGAACACTATTCCGGCCATTCCTATGCATGTCCAATATTCAAAAGTGTGTTTTTTTGACAATAGGCGACATTCTTCCAAATTTCGACTTTTGAAATTTTAAAAAGGACTTTGCTCCTTTTTCCGAAAATGGTAGAAAATTTGGGAAAAAAATTATTGGGGAACACTATTCCGGCCATTCCTATGATTGTCCAATATTAAAAAGTGTGTTTTTTTGACAATAGGCGACATTCTTCCAAATTTCGACTTTTGAAATTTTAAAAAGGACTTTGCTCCTTTTTCCGAAAATGGTAGAAAATTTGCGAAAAAAATTATTGGGGAACACTATTCCGGCCATTCCTATGAATGTCCAATATTCAAAAGTGTGTTTTTTTGACAATAGGCGACATTCTTCCAAATTTCGACTTTTGAAATTTTAAAAAGGACTTTGCTCCTTTTTCCGAAAATGGTAGAAAATTTGCGAAAAAAAATTATTCGGGAACACTATTCCGGCCATTCCTATGAATGTCCAATATTCAAAAGTGTGTTTTTTTGACAATAGGCGACATTCTTCCAAATTTCGACTTTTGAAATTTTAAAAAGGACTTTGCTCCTTTTTCCGAAAATGGTAGAAAATTTGCGAAAAAAATTATTGGGGAACACTATTCCGGCCATTCCTATGCATGTCCAATATTCAAAAGTGTGTTTTTTTGACAATAGGCGACATTCTTCCAAATTTCGACTTTTGAAATTTTAAAAAGGACTTTGCTCCTTTTTCCGAAAATGGTAGAAAATTTGGGAAAAAAATTATTGGGGAACACTATTCCGGCCATTCCTATGATTGTCCAATATTAAAAAGTGTGTTTTTTTGACAATAGGCGACATTCTTCCAAATTTCGACTTTTGAAATTTTAAAAAGGACTTTGCTCCTTTTTCCGAAAATGGTAGAAAATTTGCGAAAAAAATTATTGGGGAACACTATTCCGGCCATTCCTATGATTGTCCAATATTCAAAAGTGTGTTTTTTTGACAATAGGCGACATTCTTCCAAATTTCGACTTTTGAAATTTTAAAAAGGACTTTGCTCCTTTTTCCGAAAATGGTAGAAAATTTGCGAAAAAAATTATTGGGGAACACTATTCCGGCCATTCCTATGATTGTCCAATATTCAAAAGTGTGTTTTTTTGACAATAGGCGACATTCTTCCAAATTTCGACTTTTGAAATTTTAAAAAGGACTTTGCTCCTTTTTCCGAAAATGGTAGAAAATTTGCGAAAAAAAATTATTGGGGAACACTATTCCGGCCATTCCTATGAATGTCCAATATTCAAAAGTGTGTTTTTTTGACAATAGGCGACATTCTTCCAAATTTCGACTTTTGAAATTTTAAAAAGGACTTTGCTCCTTTTTCCGAAAATGGTAGAAAATTTGCGAAAAAAAATTATTCGGGAACACTATTCCGGCCATTCCTATGAATGTCCAATATTCAAAAGTGTGTTTTTTTGACAATAGGCGACATTCTTCCAAATTTCGACTTTTGAAATTTTAAAAAGGACTTTGCTCCTTTTTCCGAAAATGGTAGAAAATTTGCGAAAAAAATTATTGGGGAACACTATTCCGGCCATTCCTATGCATGTCCAATATTCAAAAGTGTGTTTTTTTGACAATAGGCGACATTCTTCCAAATTTCGACTTTTGAAATTTTAAAAAGGACTTTGCTCCTTTTTCCGAAAATGGTAGAAAATTTGGGAAAAAAATTATTGGGGAACACTATTCCGGCCATTCCTATGATTGTCCAATATTAAAAAGTGTGTTTTTTTGACAATAGGCGACATTCTTCCAAATTTCGACTTTTGAAATTTTAAAAAGGACTTTGCTCCTTTTTCCGAAAATGGTAGAAAATTTGCGAAAAAAATTATTGGGGAACACTATTCCGGCCATTCCTATGATTGTCCAATATTCAAAAGTGTGTTTTTTTGACAATAGGCGACATTCTTCCAAATTTCGACTTTTGAAATTTTAAAAAGGACTTTGCTCCTTTTTCCGAAAATGGTAGAAAATTTGCGAAAAAAATTATTGGGGAACACTATTCCGGCCATTCCTATGATTGTCCAATATTCAAAAGTGTGTTTTTTTGACAATAGGCGACATTCTTCCAAATTTCGACTTTTGAAATTTTAAAAAGGACTTTGCTCCTTTTTCCGAAAATGGTAGAAAATTTGCGAAAAAAAATTATTGGGGAACACTATTCCGGCCATTCCTATGAATGTCCAATATTCAAAAGTGTGTTTTTTTGACAATAGGCGACATTCTTCCAAATTTCGACTTTTGAAATTTTAAAAAGGACTTTGCTCCTTTTTCTGAAAATGGTAGAAAATTTGCGAAAAAAAATTATTGGGGAACACTATTCCGGCCATTCCTATGAATGTCCAATATTCAAAAGTGTGTTTTTTTGACAATAGGCGACATCCTTCCAAATTTCGACTTTTGAAATTTTAAAAAGGACTTTGCTCCTTTTTCCGAAAATGGTAGAAAATTTGCGAAAAAAAATTATTCGGGAACACTATTCCGGCCATTCCTATGAATGTCCAATATTCAAAAGTGTGTTTTTTTGACAATAGGCGACATTCTTCCAAATTTCGACTTTTGAAATTTTAAAAAGGACTTTGCTCCTTTTTCCGAAAATGGTAGAAAATTTGCAAAAAAAAATTATTGGGCAACACTATTCCGGCCATTCCTATGAATGTCCAATATTCAAAAGTGTGTTTTTTTTGACAATAGGCGACATTCTTCCAAATTTCGACTTTTGAAATTTTAAAAAGGACTTTGCTCCTTTTTCCGAAAATGGTAGAAAATTTGCGAAAAAAATTATTGGGGAACACTATTCCGGCCATTCCTATGAATGTCCAATATTCAAAAGTGTGTTTTTTTGACAATAGGCGACATTCTTCCAAATTTCGACTTTTGAAATTTTAAAAAGGACTTTGCTCCTTTTTCTGAAAATGGTAGAAAATTTGCGAAAAAAATTATTGGGGAACACTATTCCGGCCATTCCTATGAATGTCCAATATTCAAAAGTGTGTTTTTTTGACAATAGGCGACATTCTTCCAAATTTCGACTTTTGAAATTTTAAAAAGGACTTTGCTCCTTTTTCCGAAAATGGTAGAAAATTTGCGAAAAAAAATTATTGGGGAACACTATTCCGGCCATTCCTATGAATGTCCAATATTCAAAAGTGTGTTTTTTTGACAATAGGCGACATTCTTCCAAATTTCGACTTTTGAAATTTTAAAAAGGACTTTGCTCCTTTTTCCGAAAATGGTAGAAAATTTGCGAAAAAAAATTATTCGGGAACACTATTCCGGCCATTCCTATGAATGTCCAATATTCAAAAGTGTGTTTTTTTGACAATAGGCGACATTCTTCCAAATTTCGACTTTTGAAATTTTAAAAAGGACTTTGCTCCTTTTTCCGAAAATGGTAGAAAATTTGCGAAAAAAATTATTGGGGAACACTATTCCGGCCATTCCTATGCATGTCCAATATTCAAAAGTGTGTTTTTTTGACAATAGGCGACATTCTTCCAAATTTCGACTTTTGAAATTTTAAAAAGGACTTTGCTCCTTTTTCCGAAAATGGTAGAAAATTTGCGAAAAAAATTATTGGGGAACACTATTCCGGCCATTCCTATGATTGTCCAATATTAAAAAGTGTGTTTTTTTGACAATAGGCGACATTCTTCCAAATTTCGACTTTTGAAATTTTAAAAAGGACTTTGCTCCTTTTTCCGAAAATGGTAGAAAATTTGCGAAAAAAAATTATTGGGGAACACTATTCCGGCCATTCCTATGAATGTCCAATATTCAAAAGTGTGTTTTTTTGACAATAGGCGACATTCTTCCAAATTTCGACTTTTGAAATTTTAAAAAGGACTTTGCTCCTTTTTCCGAAAATGGTAGAAAATTTGCGAAAAAAAATTATTGGGGAACACACTACTCCGGCCATTCCTATGAATGTCCAATATTCAAAAGTGTGTTTTTTTGACAATAGGCGACATTCTTCCAAATTTCGACTTTTGAAATTTTAAAAAGGACTTTGCTCCTTTTTCCGAAAATTGTAGGAGATAAGCGAAAAAATATTATTCGGAAACACTATTCCGCCCATTCCTATGAATGTCCAATATTCAAAAGTGTGTTTTTTTGACAATAGGCCACATTCTTCCAAATTTCGACTTTAGAAATTTTAAAAAGGACTTTGCTCCTTTTTCCGAAAATGGTAGAAAATTTGGGGAAAAAAATTATTCGGGAACACTATTCCTGCCATTCCTATGAATGTCCAATATTCAAAAGTGTGTTTTTTTGACAATAGGCGACATTCTTCCAAATTTCGACTTTTGAAATTTTAAAAAGGACTTTGCTCCTTTTTCCGAAAATGGTAGAAAATTTGCGAAAAAAAATTATTCGGGAACACTATTCCGGCCATTCCTATGCATGTCCAATATTCAAAAGTGTATTTTTTTGACAATAGGCGACATTCTTCCAAATTTCGACTTTTGAAATTTTAAAAAGGACTTTGCTCCTTTTTCCGAAATTGGTAAAAAATTTGCGAAAAAAAATTATTCGGGAACACTATTCCGGCCATTCCTATGAATGTCCAATATTCAAAAGTGTGTTTTTTTGACAATAGGCGACATTCTTCCAAATTTCGACTTTTCAAATTTTAAAAAGGACTTTGCTCCTTTTTCCGAAAATGGTAGAAAATTTGCAAAAAAAAATTATTGGGCAACACTATTCCGGCCATTCCTATGAATGTCCAATATTCAAAAGTGTGTTTTTTTGACAATAGGCGACATTCTTCCAAATTTCGACTTTTGAAATTTTAAAAAGGACTTTGCTCCTTTTTCCGAAAATGGTAGAAAATTTGCGAAAAAAATTATTGGGGAACACTATTCCGGCCATTCCTATGAATGTCCAATATTCAAAAGTGTGTTTTTTTGACAATAGGCGACATTCTTCCAAATTTCGACTTTTGAAATTTTAAAAAGGACTTTGCTCCTTTTTATGAAAATGGTAGAAAATTTGAAAAAAAAATTATTGGGGAACACTATTCCGGCCATTCCTATGAATGTCCAATATTCAAAAGTGTGTTTTTTTGACAATAGGCGACATTCTTCCAAATTTCGACTTTTGAAATTTTAAAAAGGACTTTGCTCCTTTTTCCGAAAATGGTAGAAAATTTGCGAAAAAAAATTATTGGGGAACACTATTCCGGCCATTCCTATGAATGTCCAATATTCAAAAGTGTGTTTTTTTGACAATAGGCGACATTCTTCCAAATTTCGACTTTTGAAATTTTAAAAAGGACTTTGCTCCTTTTTCCGAAAATGGTAGAAAATTTGCGAAAAAAAATTATTCGGGAACACTATTCCGGCCATTCCTATGAATGTCCAATATTCAAAAGTGTGTTTTTTTGACAATAGGCGACATTCTTCCAAATTTCGACTTTTGAAATTTTAAAAAGGACTTTGTTCCTTTTTCCGAAAATGGTAGAAAATTTGCGAAAAAAATTATTGGGGAACACTATTCCGGCCATTCCTATGATTGTCCAATATTAAAAAGTGTGTTTTTTTGACAATAGGCGACATTCTTCCAAATTTCGACTTTTGAAATTTTAAAAAGGACTTTGCTCCTTTTTCCGAAAATGGTAGAAAATTTGCGAAAAAAATTATTGGGGAACACTATTCCGGCCATTCCTATGATTGTCCAATATTAAAAAGTGTGTTCTTTGACAATAGGCGACATTCTTCCAAATTTCGACTTTTGAAATTTTAAAAAGGACTTTGCTCCTTTTTCCGAAAATGGTAGAAAATTTGCGAAAAAAATTATTGGGGAACACTATTCCGGCCATTCCTATGATTGTCCAATATTAAAAAGTGTGTTTTTTTGACAATAGGCGACATTCTTCCAAATTTCGACTTTTGAAATTTTAAAAAGGACTTTGCTCCTTTTTCTGAAAATGGTAGAAAATTTGGGAAAAAAAATTATTGGGGAACACTATTCCGGCCATACCTATGAATGTCCAATATTCAAAAGTGTGTTTTTTTGACAATAGGCGACATTCTTCCAAATTTCGACTTTTGAAATTTTAAAAAGGACTTTGCTCCTTTTTCCGAAAATGGCAGAAAATTTGCAAAAAAAAATTATTGGGGAACACTATTCCGGCCATTCCTATGATTGTCCAATATTAAAAAGTGTGTTTTTTTGACAATAGGCGACATTCTTCCAAATTTCGACTTTTGAAATTTTAAAAAGGACTTTGCTCCTTTTTCCGAAAATGGTAGAAAATTTGCGAAAAAAAATTATTCGGGAACACTATTCCGGCCATTCCTATGAATGTCCAATATTCAAAAGTGTGTTTTTTTGACAATAGGCGACATTCTTCCAAATTTCGACTTATGAAATTTTAAAAAGGACTTTGCTCCTTTTTCTGAAAATGGTAGAAAATTTGCGAAAAAAAATTATTGGGGAACACTATTCCGGCCATTCCTATGATTGTCCAATATTAAAAAGTGTGTTTTTTGACAATAGGCGACATTCTTCCAAATTTCGACTTTTGAAATTTTAAAAAGGACTTTGTTCCTTTTTCCGAAAATGGTAGAAAATTTGCGAAAAAAATTATTGGGGAACACTATTCCGGCCATTCCTATGATTGTCCAATATTAAAAAGTGTGTTTTTTTGACAATAGGCGACATTCTTCCAAATTTCGACTTTTGAAATTTTAAAAAGGACTTTGCTCCTTTTCTGAAAATGGTAGAAAATTTGCGAAAAAAATTATTGGGGAACACTATTCCGGCCATTCCTATGAATGTCCAATATTCAAAAGTATGTTTTTTTGACAATAGGCGACATTCTTCCAAATTTCGACTTTTGAAATTTTAAAAAGGACTTTGCTCCTTTTTCAGAAAATGGCAGAAAATTTGCAAAAAAAATTATTGGGCAACACTATTCCGGCCATTCCTATGAATGTCCAATATTCAAAAGTGTGTTTTTTTGACAATAGGCGACATTCTTCCAAATTTCGACTTTTGAAATTTTAAAAAGGACTTTGCTCCTTTTTCCGAAAATGGCAGAAAATTTGCAAACAAAAAATTATTGGGGAACACTATTCCGGCCATTCCTATGAATGTCCAATATTCAAAAGTGTGTTTTTTTGACAATAGGCGACATTCTTCCAAATTTCGACTTTTGAAATTTTAAAAAGGACTTTGCTCCTTTTCTTAAAATGGTAGAAAATTTGCGAAAAAAAATTATTGGGGAACACTATTCCGGCCATTCCTATGAATGTCCAATATTCAAAAGTGTGTTTTTTTGACAATAGGCGACATTCTTCCAAATTTCGACTTTTGAAATTTTAAAAAGGACTTTGCTCCTTTTTCCGAAAATGGTAGAAAATTTGCGAAAAAAATTATTGGGGAACACTATTCCGGCCATTCCTATGAATGTCCAATATTCAAAAGTGTGTTTTTTTGACAATAGGCGACATTCTTCCAAATTTCGACTTTTGAAATTTTAAAAAGGACTTTGCTCCTTTTTCCGAAAATGGTAGAAAATTTGCGAAAAAAAATTATTGGGGAACACTATTCCGGCCATTCCTATGAATGTCCAATATTCAAAAGTGTGTTTTTTTGACAATAGGCGACATTCTTCCAAATTTCGACTTTTGAAATTTTAAAAAGGACTTTGCTCCTTTTTCCGAAAATGGTAGAAAATTTGCGAAAAAAATTATTGGGGAACACTATTCCGGCCATTCCTATGAATGTCCAATATTCAAAAGTGTGTTTTTTTGACAATAGGCGACATTCTTCCAAATTTCGACTTTTGAAATTTTAAAAAGGACTTTGCTCCTTTTTCCGAAAATGGTAGAAAATTTGCGAAAAAAAATTATTGGGGAACACTATTCCGGCCATTCCTATGAATGTCCAATATTCAAAAGTGTGTTTTTTTGACAATAGGCCACATTCTTCCAAATTTCGACTTTTGAAATTTTAAAAAGGACTTTGCTCCTTTTTCCGAAAATGGTAAAAAATTTGCGAAAAAAAATTATTGGGGAACACTATTCCGGCCATTCCTATGAATGTCCAATATTCAAAAGTGTGTTTTTTTGACAATAGGCGACATTCTTCCAAATTTCGACTTTTGAAATTTTAAAAAGGACTTTGCTCCTTTTTCCGAAAATGGTAGAAAATTTGCGAAAAAAAATTATTGGGAAACACTATTCCGGCCATTCCTATGAATGTCCAATATTCAAAAGTGTGTTTTTTTGACAATAGGCGACATTCTTCCAAATTTCGACTTTTGAAATTTTAAAAAGGACTTTGCTCCTTTTTCCGAAAATGGTAGAAAATTTGCGAAAAAAAATTATTGGGGAACACTATTCCGGCCATTCCTATGAATGTCCAATATTCAAAAGTGTGTTTTTTTGACAATAGGCGACATTCTTCCAAATTTCGACTTTTGAAATTTTAAAAAGGACTTTGCTCCTTTTTCCGAAAATGGTAGAAAATTTGCGAAAAAAAATTATTGGGGAACACTATTCCGGCCATTCCTATGAATGTCCAATATTCAAAAGTGTGTTTTTTTGACAATAGGCGACATTCTTCCAAATTTCGACTTTTGAAATTTTAAAAAAGACTTTGCTCCTTTTTCCGAAAATGGTAGAAAATTTGCGAAAAAAATTATTGGGGAACACTATTCCGGCCATTCCTATGAATGTCCAATATTCAAAAGTGTGTTTTTTTGACAATAGGCCACATTCTTCCAAATTTCGACTTTTGAAATTTTAAAAAGGACTTTGTTCCTTTTTCCGAAAATTGTAGGAGATAAGCGAAAAATTATTATTGGGGAACACTCTTCCGGCCATTCCTATGAATGTCCAATATTCAAAAGTGTGTTTTTTTGACAATAGGCGACATTCTTCCAAATTTCGACTTTTGAAATTTTAAAAAAGACTTTGCTCCTTTTTCCGAAAATGGTAGAAAATTTGCAAAAAAAAATTATTGGGCAACACTATTCCGGCCATTCCTATGAATGTCCAATATTCAAAAGTGTGTTTTTTTGACAATAGGCGACATTCTTCCAAATTTCGACTTTTGAAATTTTAAAAAGGACTTTGCTCCTTTTTCCGAAAATGGTAGAAAATTTGCGAAAAAAATTATTGGGGAACACTATTCCGGCCATTCCTATGAATGTCCAATATTCAAAAGTGTGTTTTTTTGACAATAGGCGACATTCTTCCAAATTTCGACTTTTGAAATTTTAAAAAGGACTTTGCTCCTTTTTCTGAAAATGGTAGAAAATTTGCGAAAAAAAATTATTGGGGAACACTATTCCGGCCATTTCTATGAATGTCCAATATTCAAAAGTGTGTTTTTTTTGACAATAGGCGACATTCTTCCAAATTTCGACTTTTGAAATTTTAAAAAGGACTTTGCTCCTTTTTCCGAAAATGGTAGAAAATTTGCAAAAAAAAAATTATTGAGCAACAATATTCCGGCCATTCCTATGAATGTCCAATATTCAAAAGTGTGTTTTTTTGACAATAGGCGACATTCTTCCAAATTTCGACTTTTGAAATTTTAAAAAGGACTTTGCTCCTTTTTCTGAAAATGGTAGAAAATTTGCCAAAAAAAATTATTGAGCAACAATATTCCGGCCATTCCTATGAATGTCCAATATTCAAAAGTGTGTTTTTTTTGACAATAGGCGACATTCTTCCAAATTTCGACTTTTGAAATTTTAAAAAGGACTTTGCTCCTTTTTCCGAAAATGGTAGAAAATTTACGAAAAAAAATTATTGGGGAACACTATTCCGGCCATTCCTATGATTGTCCAATATTAAAAAGTGTGTTTTTTTGACAATAGGCGACATTCTTCCAAATTTCGACTTTTGAAATTTTAAAAAGGACTTTGCTCCTTTTTCCGAAAATGGTAGAAAATTTGCGAAAAAAATTATTGGGGAACACTATTCCGGCCATTCCTATGAATGTCCAATATTCAAAAGTGTGTTTTTTTGACAATAGGCGACATTCTTCCAAATTTCGACTTTTGAAATTTTAAAAAGGACTTTGCTCCTTTTTCCGAAAATGGTAGAAAATTTGCGAAAAAAAATTATTGGGGAACACTATTCCGGCCATTCCTATGAATGTCCAATATTCAAAAGTGTGTTTTTTTGACAATTGGCCACATTCTTCCAAATTTCGACTTTTTAAATTTTAAAAAGGACTTTGCTCCTTTTTCCGAAAATGGTAGAAAATTTGCGAAAAAAAATTATTGGGGAACACTATTCCGGCCATTCCTATGAATGTCCAATATTCAAAAGTGTGTTTTTTTGACAATAAGCCACATTCTTCCAAATTTCGACTTTTGAAATTTTAAAAAGGACTTTGCTCCTTTTTCCGAAAATGGTAAAAATTTGCGAAAAAAATTATTGGGGAACACTATTCCGGCCATTCCTATGAATGTCCAATATTCAAAAGTGTGTTTTTTTGACAATAGGCGACATTCTTCCAAATTTCGACTTTTGAAATTTTAAAAAGGACTTTGCTCCTTTTTCTGAAAATGGTAGAAAATTTGCAAAAAAAAATTATTGAGCAACAATATTCCGGCCATTCCTATGAATGTCCAATATTCAAAAGTGTGTTTTTTTGACAATAGGCGACATTCTTCCAAATTTCGACTTTTGAAATTTTAAAAAGGACTTTGCTCCTTTTTCTGAAAATGGTAGAAAATTTGCCAAAAAAAATTATTGAGCAACAATATTCCGGCCATTCCTATGAATGTCCAATATTTAAAAGTGTGTTTTTTTTGACAATAGGCGACATTCTTCCAAATTTCGACTTTTGAAATTTTAAAAAGGACTTTGCTCCTTTTTCTGAAAATGGTAGAAAATTTGCCAAAAAAAATTATTGAGCAACAATATTCCGGCCATTCCTATGAATGTCCAATATTTAAAAGTGTGTTTTTTTTGACAATAGGCGACATTCTTCCAAATTTCGACTTTTGAAATTTTAAAAAGGACTTTGCTCCTTTTTCTGAAAATGGTAGAAAATTTGCGAAAAAAAATTATTGGGGAACACTATTCCGGCCATTCCTATGAATGTCCAATATTCAAAAGTGTGTTTTTTTGACAATAGGCGACATGCTTCCAAATTTCGACTTTTGAAATTTTAAAAAGGACTTTGTTCCTTTTTCTGAAAATGGTAGAAAATTTGCAAAAAAAAATTATTGGGGAACACTATTCCGGCCATTCCTATGAATGTCCAATATTCAAAAGTGTGTTTTTTTGACAATAGGCGACATGCTTCCAAATTTCGACTTTTGAAATTTTAAAAAGGACTTTGTTCCTTTTTCTGAAAATGGTAGAAAATTTGCAAAAAAAAATTATTGGGGAACACTATTCCGGCCATTCCTATGAATGTCCAATATTCAAAAGTGTGTTTTTTTGACAATAGGCGACATGCTTCCAAATTTCGACTTTTGAAATTTTAAAAAGGACTTTGTTCCTTTTTCTGAAAATGGTAGAAAATTTGCAAAAAAAAATTATTGGGGAACACTATTCCGGCCATTCCTATGAATGTCCAATATTCAAAAGTGTGTTTTTTTGACAATAGGCGACATGCTTCCAAATTTCGACTTTTGAAATTTTAAAAAGGACTTTGTTCCTTTTTCTGAAAATGGTAGAAAATTTGCAAAAAAAAATTATTGGGGAACACTATTCCGGCCATTCCTATGAATGTCCAATATTCAAAAGTGTGTTTTTTTGATAATAGGCCACATTCTTCCAAATTTCGACTTTTGAAATTTTAAAAAGGACTTTGTTCCTTTTTCTGAAAATGGTAGAAAATTTGCGAAAAAAAATTATTGGGGAACACTACTCCGGCCATTCCTATGAATGTCCAATATTCAAAAGTGTGTTTTTTTGACAATAGGCGACATTCTTCCAAATTTCGACTTTTGAAATTTTAAAAAGGACTTTGCTCCTTTTTCCGAAAATGGTAGAAAATTTGCGAAAAAAAATTATTGGGGAACACTATTCCGGCCATTCCTATGAATGTCCAATATTCAAAAGTGTGTTTTTTTGACAATAGGCCACATTCTTCCAAATTTCGACTTTTGAAATTTTAAAAAGGACTTTGCTCCTTTTTCCGAAAATGGTAGAAAATTTGCGAAAAAAATTATTGGGGAACACTATTCCGGCCATTCCTATGAATGTCCAATATTCAAAAGTGTGTTTTTTTGACAATAGGCGACATTCTTCCAAATTTCGACTTTTGAAATTTTAAAAAGGACTTTGTTCCTTTTTCCGAAAATGGTAGAAAATTTGCAAAAAAAAATTATTGAGCAACACTATTCCGGCCATTCCTATGAATGTCTAATATTCAAAAGTGTGTTTTTTTGACAATAGGCGACATTCTTCCAAATTTCGACTTTTGAAATTTTAAAAAGGACTTTGCTCCTTTTTCCGAAAATGGTACAAAATTTGCCAAAAAAAATTATTGAGCAACAATATTCCGGCCATTCCTATGAATGTCCAATATTCAAAAGTGTGTTTTTTTGACAATAGGCGACATTCTTCCAAATTTCGACTTTTGAAATTTTAAAAAGGACTTTGCTCCTTTTTCTGAAAATGGTAGAAAATTTGCGAAAAAAAATTATTGGGGAACACTATTCCGGCCATTCCTATGAATGTCCAATATTCAAAAGTGTGTTTTTTTGACAATAGGCGACATTCTTCCAAATTTCGACTTTTGAAATTTTAAAAAGGACTTTGTTCCTTTTTCTGAAAATGGTAGAAAATTTGCGAAAAAAAATTATTGGGGAACACTATTCCGGCCATTCCTATGAATGTCCAATATTCAAAAGTGTGTTTTTTTGATAATAGGCCACATTCTTCGAAATTTCGACTTTTGAAATTTTAAAAAGGACTTTGCTCCTTTTTCCGAAAATGGTAGAAAATTTGCGAAAAAAAATTATTGGGGAACACTATTCCGGCCATTCCTATGAATGTCCAATATTCAAAAGTGTGTTTTTTTGACAATTGGCCACATTCTTCCAAATTTCGACTTTTGAAATTTTAAAAAGGACTTTGCTCCTTTTTCCGAAAATGGTAAAAAATTTGCGAAAAAAAATTATTGGGAAACACTACTCCGGCCATTCCTATGAATGTCCAATATTCAAAAGTGTGTGTTTTTGACAATAGGCGACATTCTTCCAAATTTCGACTTTTGAAATTTTAAAAAGGACTTTGCTCCTTTTTCCGAAAATGGTAGAAAATTTGCGAAAAAACATTATTGGGGAACACTATTCCGGCCATTCCTATGAATGTCCAATATTCAAAAGTGTGTTTTTTTGACAATAGGCGACATTCTTCCAAATTTCGACTTTTGAAATTTTAAAAAGGACTTTGTTCCTTTTTCCGAAAATGGTAGAAAATTTGCGAAAAAAAATTATTGGGGAACACTATTCCGGCCATTCCTATGAATGTCCAATATTCAAAAGTGTGTTTTTTTGACAATAGGCGACATTCTTCCAAATTTCGACTTTTGAAATTTTAAAAAGGACTTTGTTCCTTTTTCTGAAAATGGTAGAAAATTTGCGAAAAAAAATTATTGGGGAACACTATTCCGGCCATTCCTATGAATGTCCAATATTCAAAAGTATGTTTTTTTGACAATTGGCCGCATTCTTCGAAATTTCGACTTTTGAAATTTTAAAAAGGACTTTGCTCCTTTTTCCGAAAATGGTAGAAAATTTGCGAAAAAAAATTATTGGGGAACACTATTCCGGCCATTCCTATGAATGTCCAATATTCAAAAGTGTGTTTTTTTGACAATAGGCCACATTCTTCCAAATTTCGACTTTTGAAATTTTAAAAAGGACTTTGCTCCTTTTTCCGAAAATGGTAGAAAATTTGCGAAAAAAATTATTGGGGAACACTATTCCGGCCATTCCTATGAATGTCCAATATTCAAAAGTGTGTTTTTTTGACAATAGGCGACATTCTTCCAAATTTCGACTTTTGAAATTTTAAAAAGGACTTTGTTCCTTTTTCCGAAAATGGTAGAAAATTTGCAAAAAAAAATTATTGAGCAACACTATTCCGGCCATTCCTATGAATGTCTAATATTCAAAAGTGTGTTTTTTTGACAATAGGCGACATTCTTCCAAATTTCGACTTTTGAAATTTTAAAAAGGACTTTGCTCCTTTTTCCGAAAATGGTACAAAATTTGCCAAAAAAAATTATTGAGCAACAATATTCCGGCCATTCCTATGAATGTCCAATATTCAAAAGTGTGTTTTTTTGACAATAGGCGACATTCTTCCAAATTTCGACTTTTGAAATTTTAAAAAGGACTTTGCTCCTTTTTCTGAAAATGGTAGAAAATTTGCGAAAAAAAATTATTGGGGAACACTATTCCGGCCATTCCTATGAATGTCCAATATTCAAAAGTGTGTTTTTTTGACAATAGGCGACATTCTTCCAAATTTCGACTTTTGAAATTTTAAAAAGGACTTTGTTCCTTTTTCTGAAAATGGTAGAAAATTTGCGAAAAAAAATTATTGGGGAACACTATTCCGGCCATTCCTATGAATGTCCAATATTCAAAAGTGTGTTTTTTTGATAATAGGCCACATTCTTCGAAATTTCGACTTTTGAAATTTTAAAAAGGACTTTGCTCCTTTTTCCGAAAATGGTAGAAAATTTGCGAAAAAAAATTATTGGGGAACACTATTCCGGCCATTCCTATGAATGTCCAATATTCAAAAGTGTGTTTTTTTGACAATTGGCCACATTCTTCCAAATTTCGACTTTTGAAATTTTAAAAAGGACTTTGCTCCTTTTTCCGAAAATGGTAAAAAATTTGCGAAAAAAAATTATTGGGAAACACTACTCCGGCCATTCCTATGAATGTCCAATATTCAAAAGTGTGTGTTTTTGACAATAGGCGACATTCTTCCAAATTTCGACTTTTGAAATTTTAAAAAGGACTTTGCTCCTTTTTCCGAAAATGGTAGAAAATTTGCGAAAAAACATTATTGGGGAACACTATTCCGGCCATTCCTATGAATGTCCAATATTCAAAAGTGTGTTTTTTTGACAATAGGCGACATTCTTCCAAATTTCGACTTTTGAAATTTTAAAAAGGACTTTGTTCCTTTTTCCGAAAATGGTAGAAAATTTGCGAAAAAAAATTATTGGGGAACACTATTCCGGCCATTCCTATGAATGTCCAATATTCAAAAGTGTGTTTTTTTGACAATAGGCGACATTCTTCCAAATTTCGACTTTTGAAATTTTAAAAAGGACTTTGTTCCTTTTTCTGAAAATGGTAGAAAATTTGCGAAAAAAAATTATTGGGGAACACTACTCCGGCCATTCCTATGAATGTCCAATATTCAAAAGTGTGTTTTTTTGACAATTGGCCACATTCTTCCAAATTTCGACTTTTGAAATTTTAAAAAGGACTTTGTTCCTTTTTCCGAAAATGGTAGAAAATTTGCAAAAAAAAATTATTGGGCAACACTATTCCGGCCATTCCTATGAATGTCCAATATTCAAAAGTGTGTTTTTTTGACAATAGGCGACATTCTTCCAAATTTCGACTTTTGAAATTTTAAAAAGGACTTTGTTCCTTTTTCTGAAAATGGTAGAAAATTTGCGAAAAAAAATTATTGGGGAACACTACTCCGGCCATTCCTATGAATGTCCAATATTCAAAAGTGTGTTTTTTTGACAATTGGCCACATTCTTCCAAATTTCGACTTTTGAAATTTTAAAAAGGACTTTGCTCCTTTTTCCGAAAATGGTAGAAAATTTGCGAAAAAAAATTATTGGGGAACACTATTCCGGCCATTCCTATGAATGTCCAATATTCAAAAGTGTGTTTTTTTGACAATAGGCGACATTCTTCCAAATTTCGACTTTTGAAATTTTAAAAAGGACTTTGCTCCTTTTTCCGAAAATGGTAGAAAATTTGCGAAAAAAAATTATTGGGGAACACTATTCCGGCCATTCCTATGAATGTCCAATATTCAAAAGTGTGTTTTTTTGACAATAGGCGACATTCTTCCAAATTTCGACTTTTGAAATTTTAAAAAGGACTTTGCTCCTTTTTCCGAAAATGGTAGAAAATTTGCGAAAAAAAATTATTGGGGAACACTATTCCGGCCATTCCTATGAATGTCCAATATTCAAAAGTATGTTTTTTTGACAATTGGCCGCATTCTTCGAAATTTCGACTTTTGAAATTTTAAAAAGGACTTTGCTCCTTTTTCCGAAAATGGTAGAAAATTTGCGAAAAAAAATTATTGGGAAACACTATTCCGGCCATTCCTATGAATGTCCAATATTCAAAAGTGTGTTTTTTTGACAATTGGCCACATTCTTCCAAATTTCGACTTTTGAAATTTTAAAAAGGACTTTGCTCCTTTTTTCGAAAATGGTAGAAAATTTGCGAAAAAAAATTATTGGGGAACACTATTCCGGCCATTCCTATGAATGTCCAATATTCAAAAGTGTGTTTTTTTGACAATAAGCGACATTCTTCCAAATTTCGACTTTTGAAATTTTAAAAAGGACTTTGCTCCTTTTTCCGAAAATGGTAGAAAATTTGCGAAAAAAAATTATTGGGGAACACTATTCCGGCCATTCCTATGAATGTCCAATATTCAAAAGTGTGTTTTTTTGACAATAGGCCACATTCTTCCAAATTTCGACTTTTGAAATTTTAAAAAGGACTTTGCTCCTTTTTCCGAAAATGGTAGAAAATTTGCGAAAAAAATTATTGGGGAACACTATTCCGGCCATTCCTATGAATGTCCAATATTCAAAAGTGTGTTTTTTTGACAATTGGCCACATTCTTCCAAATTTCGACTTTTGAAATTTTAAAAAGGACTTTGCTCCTTTTTCCGAAAATGGTAAAAAATTTGCAAAAAAAAATTATTGGGGAACACTATTCCGGCCATTCCTATGAATGTCCAATATTCAAAAGTGTGTTTTTTTGACAATAGGCCACATTCTTCCAAATTTCGACTTTTGAAATTTTAAAAAGGACTTTGCTCCTTTTTCCGAAAATGGTAGAAAATTTGCGAAAAAAAATTATTGGGGAACACTATTCCGGCCATTCCTATGAATGTCCAATATTAAAAAGTGTGTTTTTTTGACAATAGGCGACATTCTTCCAAATTTCGACTTTTGAAATTTTAAAAAGGACTTTGCTCCTTTTTCCGAAAATGGTAGAAAATTTGCGAAAAAAAATTATTGGGGAACACTATTCCGGCCATTCCTATGAATGTCCAATATTCAAAAGTGTTTTTTTTTTGATAATTGGCCACATTCTTCGAAATTTCGACTTTTGAAATTTTAAAAAGGACTTTGCTCCTTTTTCCGAAAATGGTAGAAAATTTGCGAAAAAAAGTTATTGGGAAACACTATTCCGGCCATTCCTATGAATGTCCAATATTCAAAAGTGTGTTTTTTTGACAATTGGCCACATTCTTCCAAATTTCGACTTTTGAAATTTTAAAAAGGACTTTGCTCCTTTTTCCGAAAATGGTAGAAAATTTGCGAAAAAAAATTATTGGGGAACACTATTCCGGCCATTCCTATGAATGTCCAATATTCAAAAGTGTGTTTTTTTGACAATAAGCCACATTCTTCCAAATTTCGACTTTTGAAATTTTAAAAAGGACTTTGCTCCTTTTTCCGAAAATGGTAGAAAATTTGCGAAAAAAAATTATTGGGGAACACTATTCCGGCCATTCCTATGAATGTCCAATATTCAAAAGTGTGTTTTTTTGACAATAGGCCACATTCTTCCAAATTTCGACTTTTGAAATTTTAAAAAGGACTTTGCTCCTTTTTCCGAAAATGGTAGAAAATTTGCGAAAAAAAATTATTGGGGAACACTATTCCGGACATTCCTATGAATGTCCAATATTCAAAAGTGTGTTTTTTTGACAATTGGCCACATTCTTCCAAATTTCGACTTTTGAAATTTTAAAAAGGACTTTGCTCCTTTTTCCGAAAATGGTAGAAAATTTGCGAAAAAAAATTATTGGGGAACACTATTCCGGCCATTCCTATGAATGTCCAATATTCAAAAGTGTGTTTTTTTGACAATAAGCCACATTCTTCCAAATTTCGACTTTTGAAATTTTAAAAAGGACTTTGCTCCTTTTTCCGAAAATGGTAGAAAATTTGCAAAAAAAAATTATTGAGCAACAATATTCCGGCCATTCTATGAATGTCCAATATTCAAAAGTGTGTTTTTTTGACAATAGGCGACATTCTTCCAAATTTCGACTTTTGAAATTTTAAAAAGGACTTTGCTCCTTTTTCCGAAAATGGTACAAAATTTTCCAAAAAAAATTATTGAGCAACAATATTCCGGCCATTCCTATGAATGTCCAATATTCAAAAGTGTGTTTTTTTGACAATAGGCGACATTCTTCCAAATTTCGACTTTTGAAATTTTAAAAAGGACTTTGCTCCTTTTTCTGAAAATGGTAGAAAATTTGCGAAAAAAAATTATTGGGGAACACTATTCCGGCCATTCCTATGAATGTCCAATATTCAAAAGTGTGTTTTTTTGACAATAGGCGACATTCTTCCAAATTTCGACTTTTGAAATTTTAAAAAGGACTTTGTTCCTTTTTCTGAAAATGGTAGAAAATTTGCGAAAAAAAATTATTGGGGAACACTATTCCGGCCATTCCTATGAATGTCCAATATTCAAAAGTGTGTTTTTTTGACAATTGGCCACATTCTTCCAAATTTCGACTTTTGAAATTTTAAAAAGGACTTTGCTCCTTTTTCCGAAAATGGTAGAAAATTTGCGAAAAAAAATTATTGGGGAACACTATTCCGGCCATTCCTATGAATGTCCAATATTCAAAAGTGTGTTTTTTTGACAATAAGCCACATTCTTCCAAATTTCGACTTTTGAAATTTTAAAAAGGACTTTGCTCCTTTTTCCGAAAATGGTAGAAAATTTACGAAAAAAAATTATTGGGGAACACTACTCCGGCCATTCCTATGAATGTCCAATATTCAAAAGTGTGTTTTTTTGACAATTGGCCACATTCTTCGAAATTTCGACTTTTGAAATTTTAAAAAGGACTTTGCTCCTTTTTCCGAAAATGGTAGAAAATTTGCGAAAAAAAATTATTGGGAAACACTATTCCGGCCATTCCTATGAATGTCCAATATTCAAAAGTGTGTTTTTTTGACAATTGGCCACATTCTTCCAAATTTCGACTTTTGAAATTTTAAAAAGGACTTTGCTCCTTTTTCCGAAAATGGTAGAAAATTTGCGAAAAAAAATTATTGGGGAACACTATTCCGGCCATTCCTATGAATGTCCAATATTCAAAAGTGTGTTTTTTTGACAATAGGCGACATTCTTCCAAATTTCGACTTTTGAAATTTTAAAAAGGACTTTGCTCCTTTTTCCGAAAATGGTAGAAAATTTGCGAATAAAAATTATTGGGGAACACTATTCCGGCCATTCCTATGAATGTCCAATATTCAAAAGTGTGTTTTTTTGACAATAGGCGACATTCTTCCAAATTTCGACTTTTGAAATTTTAAAAAGGACTTTGCTCCTTTTTCCGAAAATGGTAGAAAATTTGCGAAAAAAAATTATTGGGGAACACTATTCCGGCCATTCCTATGAATGTTCAATATTCAAAAGTGTGTTTTTTTGACAATAGGCGACATTCTTCCAAATTTCGACTTTTGAAATTTTAAAAAGGACTTTGCTCCTTTTTCCGAAAATGGTAGAAAATTTGCGAAAAAAATTATTGGGGAACACTATTCCGGCCATTCCTATGAATGTCCAATATTCAAAAGTGTGTTTTTTTGACAATAGGCCACATTCTTCCAAATTTCGACTTTTGAAATTTTAAAAAGGACTTTGCTCCTTTTTCCGAAAATGGTAGAAAATTTGCGAAAAAAATTATTGGGGAACACTATTCCGGCCATTCCTATGAATGTCCAATATTCAAAAGTGTGTTTTTTTGACAATTGGCCACATTCTTCCAAATTTCGACTTTTGAAATTTTAAAAAGGACTTTGCTCCTTTTTCCGAAAATGGTAGAAAATTTGCGAAAAAAAATTATTGGGGAACACTATTCCGGCCATTCCTATGAATGTCCAATATTCAAAAGTGTGTTTTTTTGACAATAAGCCACATTCTTCCAAATTTCGACTTTTGAAATTTTAAAAAGGACTTTGCTCCTTTTTCCGAAAATGGTAAAAAATTTGCGAAAAAAAATTATTGGGGAACAATATTCCGGCCATTCTATGAATGTCCAATATTCAAAAGTGTGTTTTTTTGACAATAGGCGACATTCTTCCAAATTTCGACTTTTGAAATTTTAAAAAGGACTTTGCTCCTTTTTCCGAAAATGGTACAAAATTTGCCAAAAAAAATTATTGAGCAACAATATTCCGGCCATTCCTATGAATGTCCAATATTCAAAAGTGTGTTTTTTTGACAATAGGCGACATTCTTCCAAATTTCGACTTTTGAAATTTTAAAAAGGACTTTGCTCCTTTTTCTGAAAATGGTAGAAAATTTGCGAAAAAAATTATTGGGGAACACTATTCCGGCCATTCCTATGAATGTCCAATATTCAAAAGTGTGTTTTTTTGACAATAGGCGACATTCTTCCAAATTTCGACTTTTGAAATTTTAAAAAGGACTTTGTTCCTTTTTCTGAAAATGGTAGAAAATTTGCGAAAAAAAATTATTGGGGAACACTATTCCGGCCATTCCTATGAATGTCCAATTTTCAAAAGTGTGTTTTTTTGATAATAGGCCACATTCTTCCAAATTTCGACTTTTGAAATTTTAAAAAGGACTTTGCTCCTTTTTCCGAAAATGGTAGAAAATTTGCGAAAAAAAATTATTGGGGAACACTATTCCGGCCATTCCTATGAATGTCCAATATTCAAAAGTGTGTTTTTTTGACAATTGGCCACATTCTTCCAAATTTCGACTTTTGAAATTTTAAAAAGGACTTTGCTCCTTTTTCCGAAAATGGTAGAAAATTTGCGAAAAAAAATTATTGGGAAACACTACTCCGGCCATTCCTATGAATGTCCAATATTCAAAAGTGTGTTTTTTTGACAATAGGCGACATTCTTCCAAATTTCGACTTTTGAAATTTTAAAAAGGACTTTGCTCCTTTTTCCGAAAATGGTAGAAAATTTGCGAAAAAACATTATTGGGGAACACTATTCCGGCCATTCCTATGAATGTCCAATATTCAAAAGTGTGTTTTTTTGACAATAGGCGACATTCTTCCAAATTTCGACTTTTGAAATTTTAAAAAGGACTTTGCTCCTTTTTCCGAAAATGGTAGAAAATTAGCGAAAAAACATTATTGGGGAACACTATTCCGGCCATTCCTATGAATGTCCAATATTCAAAAGTGTGTTTTTTTGACAATAGGCGACATTCTTCCAAATTTCGACTTTTGAAATTTTAAAAAGGACTTTGTTCCTTTTTCCGAAAATGGTAGAAAATTTGCGAAAAAATATTATTGGGGAACACTATTCCGGCCATTCCTATGAATGTCCAATATTCAAAAGTGTGTTTTTTTGACAATAGGCGACATTCTTCCAAATTTCGACTTTTGAAATTTTAAAAAGGACTTTGTTCCTTTTTCTGAAAATGGTAGAAAATTTGCGAAAAAAAATTATTGGGGAACACTACTCCGGCCATTCCTATGAATGTCCAATATTCAAAAGTGTGTTTTTTTGACAATAGGCGACATTCTTCCAAATTTCGACTTTTGAAATTTTAAAAAGGACTTTGCTCCTTTTTCCGAAAATGGTAGAAAATTTGCGAAAAAAAATTATTGGGGAACACTATTCCGGCCATTCCTATGAATGTCCAATATTCAAAAGTGTGTTTTTTTGACAATAGGCGACATTCTTCCAAATTTCGACTTTTGAAATTTTAAAAAGGACTTTGCTCCTTTTTCCGAAAATGGTAGAAAATTTGCGAAAAAAAATTATTGGGGAACACTATTCCGGCCATTCCTATGAATGTCCAATATTCAAAAGTGTGTTTTTTTGACAATAGGCGACATTCTTCCAAATTTCGACTTTTGAAATTTTAAAAAGGACTTTGCTCCTTTTTCCGAAAATGGTAGAAAATTTGCGAAAAAAAATTATTGGGGAACACTATTCCGGCCATTCCTATGAATGTCCAATATTCAAAAGTGTGTTTTTTTGACAATAGGCGACATTCTTCCAAATTTCGACTTTTGAAATTTTAAAAAGGACTTTGCTCCTTTTTCCGAAAATGGTAGAAAATTTGCGAAAAAAAATTATTGGGGAACACTATTCCGGCCATTCCTATGAATGTCCAATATTCAAAAGTGTGTTTTTTTGACAATTGGCCACATTCTTCCAAATTTCGACTTTTGAAATTTTAAAAAGGACTTTGCTCCTTTTTCCGAAAATGGTAGAAAATTTGCGAAAAAAAATTATTGGGGAACACTATTCCGGCCATTCCTATGAATGTCCAATATTCAAAAGTGTGTTTTTTTGACAATAGGCCACATTCCTCCAAATTTCGACTTTTGAAATTTTAAAAAGGACTTTGCTCCTTTTTCCGAAAATGGTAGAAAATTTGCGAAAAAAAATTATTGGGGAACACTATTCCGGCCATTCCTATGAATGTCCAATATTCAAAAGTGTGTTTTTTTGACAATAGGCCACATTCTTCCAAATTTCGACTTTTGAAATTTTAAAAAGGACTTTGCTCCTTTTTCCGAAAATGGTAGAAAATTTGCGAAAAAAATTATTGGGGAACACTATTCCGGCCATTCCTATGAATGTCCAATATTCAAAAGTGTGTTTTTTTGACAATTGGCCACATTCTTCCAAATTTCGACTTTTGAAATTTTAAAAAGGACTTTGCTCCTTTTTCCGAAAATGGTAGAAAATTTGCGAAAAAAAATTATTGGGGAACACTATTCCGGCCATTCCTATGAATGTCCAATATTCAAAAGTGTGTTTTTTTGACAATAGGCCACATTCTTCCAAATTTCGACTTTTGAAATTTTCAAAGGACTTTGCTCCTTTTTCCGAAAATGGTAGAAAATTTGCGAAAAAAAATTATTGGGGAACACTACTCCGGCCATTCCTATGAATGTCCAATATTCAAAAGTGTGTTTTTTTGACAATAGGCGACATTCTTCCAAATTTCGACTTTTGAAATTTTAAAAAGGACTTTGCTCCTTTTTCCGAAAATGGTAGAAAATTTGCGAAAAAACATTATTGGGGAACACTATTCCGGCCATTCCTATGAATGTCCAATATTCAAAAGTGTGTTTTTTTTGACAATAGGCGACATTCTTCCAAATTTCGACTTTTGAAATTTTAAAAAGGACTTTGCTCCTTTTTCCGAAAATGGTAGAAAATTTGCGAAAAAAAATTATTGGGGAACACTATTCCGGCCATTCCTATGAATGTCCAATATTCAAAAGTGTGTTTTTTTGACAATAGGCGACATTCTTCCAAATTTCGACTTTTGAAATTTTAAAAAGGACTTTGCTCCTTTTTCCGAAAATGGTAGAAAATTTGCGAAAAAAATTATTGGGGAACACTATTCCGGCCATTCCTATGAATGTCCAATATTCAAAAGTGTGTTTTTTTGACAATAGGCCACATTCTTCCAAATTTCGACTTTTGAAATTTTAAAAAGGACTTTGCTCCTTTTTCCGAAAATGGTAGAAAATTTGCGAAAAAAAATTATTGGGGAACACTTTTCCGGCCATTCCTATGAATGTCTAATATTCAAAAGTGTGTTTTTTTGACAATAGGCGACATTCTTCCAAATTTCGACTTTTGAAATTTTAAAAAGGACTTTGCTCCTTTTTCCGAAAATGGTAGAAAATTTGCGAAAAAAAATTATTCGGGAACACTATTCCGGCCATTCCTATGCATGTCCAATATTCAAAAGTGTGTTTTTTTGACAATAGGCGACATTCTTCTTCCAAATTTCGACTTTTGAAATTTTAAAAAGGACTTTGCTCCTTTTTCCGAAAATGGTAGAAAATTTGCGAAAAAAATATATTGGAGAACACTATTCCGGCCATTCCTATGAATGTCCAATATTCAAAAGTGTGTTTTTTTGACAATAGGCGACATTCTTCCAAATTTCGACTTTTGAAATTTTAAAAAGGACTTTGCTCCTTTTTCCGAAAATGGTAGAAAATTTGCAAAAAAAAATTATTGAGCAACAATATTCCGGCCATTCCTATGAATGTCCAATATTCAAAAGTGTGTTTTTTTGACAATAGGCGACATTCTTCCAAATTTCGACTTTTGAAATTTTAAAAAGGACTTTGCTCCTTTTTCTGAAAATGGTAGAAAATTTGCGAAAAAAATTATTGGGGAACACTATTCCGGCCATTCCTATGAATGTCCAATATTCAAAAGTGTGTTTTTTTTGACAATAGGCGACATTCTTCCAAATTTCGACTTTTGAAATTTTAAAAAGGACTTTGTTCCTTTTTCTGAAAATGGTAGAAAATTTGCGAAAAAAAATTATTGGGGAACACTATTCCGGCCATTCCTATGAATGTCCAATATTCAAAAGTGTGTTTTTTTTGATAATAGGCCACATTCTTCCAAATTTCGACTTTTGAAATTTTAAAAAGGACTTTGCTCCTTTTTCCGAAAATGGTAGAAAATTTGCGAAAAAAAATTATTGGGGAACACTATTCCGGCCATTCCTATGAATGTCCAATATTCAAAAGTGTGTTTTTTTGACAATTGGCCACATTCTTCGAAATTTCGACTTTTGAAATTTTAAAAAGGACTTTGCTCCTTTTTCCGAAAATGGTAGAAAATTTGCGAAAAAAAATTATTGGGGAACACTATTCCGGCCATTCCTATGAATGTCCAATATTCAAAAGTGTGTTTTTTTGACAATAGGCCACATTCTTCCAAATTTCGACTTTTGAAATTTTCAAAGGACTTTGCTCCTTTTTCCGAAAATGGTAGAAAATTTGCGAAAAAAAATTATTGGGAAACACTACTCCGGCCATTCCTATGAATGTCCAATATTCAAAAGTGTGTTTTTTTGACAATAGGCGACATTCTTCCAAATTTCGACTTTTGAAATTTTAAAAAGGACTTTGCTCCTTTTTCCGAAAATGGTAGAAAATTTGCGAAAAAACATTATTGGGGAACACTATTCCGGCCATTCCTATGAATGTCCAATATTCAAAAGTGTGTTTTTTTTGACAATAGGCGACATTCTTCCAAATTTCGACTTTTGAAATTTTAAAAAGGACTTTGCTCCTTTTTCCGAAAATGGTAGAAAATTTGCGAAAAAAAATTATTGGGGAACACTATTCCGGCCATTCCTATGAATGTCCAATATTCAAAAGTGTGTTTTTTTGACAATAGGCGACATTCTTCCAAATTTCGACTTTTGAAATTTTAAAAAGGACTTTGCTCCTTTTTCCGAAAATGGTAGAAAATTTGCGAAAAAAATTATTGGGGAACACTATTCCGGCCATTCCTATGAATGTCCAATATTCAAAAGTGTGTTTTTTTGACAATAGGCCACATTCTTCCAAATTTCGACTTTTGAAATTTTAAAAAGGACTTTGCTCCTTTTTCCGAAAATGGTAGAAAATTTGCGAAAAAAAATTATTGGGGAACACTATTCCGGCCATTCCTATGAATGTCTAATATTCAAAAGTGTGTTTTTTTGACAATAGGCGACATTCTTCCAAATTTCGACTTTTGAAATTTTAAAAAGGACTTTGCTCCTTTTTCCGAAAATGGTAGAAAATTTGCGAAAAAAAATTATTCGGGAACACTATTCCGGCCATTCCTATGCATGTCCAATATTCAAAAGTGTGTTTTTTTGACAATAGGCGACATTCTTCTTCCAAATTTCGACTTTTGAAATTTTAAAAAGGACTTTGCTCCTTTTTCCGAAAATGGTAGAAAATTTGCGAAAAAAATATATTGGAGAACACTATTCCGGCCATTCCTATGAATGTCCAATATTCAAAAGTGTGTTTTTTTGACAATAGGCGACATTCTTCCAAATTTCGACTTTTGAAATTTTAAAAAGGACTTTGCTCCTTTTTCCGAAAATGGTAGAAAATTTGCAAAAAAAAATTATTGAGCAACAATATTCCGGCCATTCCTATGAATGTCCAATATTCAAAAGTGTGTTTTTTGACAATAGGCGACATTCTTCCAAATTTCGACTTTTGAAATTTTAAAAAGGACTTTGCTCCTTTTTCTGAAAATGGTAGAAAATTTGCGAAAAAAAATTATTGGGGAACACTATTCCGGCCATTCCTATGAATGTCCAATATTCAAAAGTGTGTTTTTTTTGATAATAGGCCACATTCTTCCAAATTTCGACTTTTGAAATTTTAAAAAGGACTTTGCTCCTTTTTCCAAAAATGGTAGAAAATTTGCGAAAAAAAATTATTGGGGAACACTATTCCGGCCATTCCTATGAATGTCCAATATTCAAAAGTGTGTTTTTTTGACAATAGGCCACATTCTTCCAAATTTCGACTTTTGAAATTTTAAAAAGGACTTTGCTCCTTTTTCCGAAAATGGTAGAAAATTTGCGAAAAAAAATTATTGGGAAACACTACTCCGGCCATTCCTATGAATGTCCAATATTCAAAAGTCTTAACAGTGTGTTTTTTTGACAATAGGCGACATTCTTCCATATTTCGACTTTTGAAATTTTAAAAAGGACTTTGCTCCTTTTTCCGAAAATGGTAGAAAATTAGCGAAAAAACATTATTGGGGAACACTATTCCGGCCATTCCTATGAATGTCCAATATTTAAAAGTGTGTTTTTTTTGACAATAGGCGACATTCTTCCAAATTTCGACTTTTGAAATTTTAAAAAGGACTTTGCTCCTTTTTCCGAAAATGGTAGAAAATTTGCGAAAAAAAATTATTGCAGAACACTATTCCGGCCATTCCTATGAATGTCCAATATTCAAAAGTGTGTTTTTTTGACACTAGGCGACATTCTTCCAAATTTCGACTTTTGAAATTTTAAAAAGGACTTTGCTCCTTTTTCCGAAAATGGTAGAAAATTTGCGAAAAAAAAATTATTGTGGAACACTATTCCGGCCATTCCTATGAATGTCCAATATTCAAAAGTGTGTTTTTTTTGATAATAGGCGACATTCTTCTTCCAAATTTCGACTTTTGAAATTTTAAAAAGGACTTTGTTCCTTTTTCCGAAAATGGTAGAAAATTTGCAAAAAAAAATTATTGAGCAACAATATTCCGGCCATTCCTATGAATGTCCAATATTCAAAAGTGTGTTTTTTTGACACTAGGCGACATTCTTCCAAATTTCGACTTTTGAAATTTTAAAAAGGACTTTGCTCCTTTTTCCGAAAATGGTAGAAAATTTGCGAAAAAAAAATTATTGTGGAACACTATTCCGGCCATTCCTATGAATGTCCAATATTCAAAAGTGTGTTTTTTTGACAATAGGCCACATTCTTCCAAATTTCGACTTTTGAAATTTTAAAAAGGACTTTGCTCCTTTTTCCGAAAATGGTAGAAAATTTTCGAAAAAAAATTATTGGGGAACACTATTCCGGCCATTCCTATGAATGTCCAATATTCAAAAGTGTGTTTTTTTGACAATAGGCGACATTCTTCCAAATTTTGACTTTTGAAATTTTAAAAAGGACTTTGCTCCTTTTTCCGAAAATGGTAGAAAATTTGCGAAAAAAAATTATTGGGAAACACTACTCCGGCCATTCCTATGAATGTCCAATATTCAAAAGTGTGTTTTTTTGACAATAGGCGACATTCTTCCAAATTTCGACTTTTGAAATTTTAAAAAGGAATTTGCTCCTTTTTCCGAAAATGGTAGAAAATTAGCGAAAAAACATTATTGGGGAACACTATTCCGGCCATTCCTATGAATGTCCAATATTCAAAAGTGTGTTTTTTTGACAATAGGCCACATTCTTCCAAATTTCGACTTTTGAAATTTTAAAAAGGACTTTGCTCCTTTTTCCGAAAATGGTAGAAAATTTGCGAAAAAAAATTATTGGGGAACACTATTCCGGCCATTCCTATGAATGTCCAATATTCAAAAGTGTGTTTTTTTGACAATAGGCCACATTCTTCCAAATTTCGACTTTTGAAATTTTAAAAAGGACTTTGCTCCTTTTTCCGAAAATGGTAGAAAATTTGCGAAAAAAATTATTGGGGAACACTATTCCGGCCATTCCTATGAATGTCCAATATTCAAAAGTGTGTTTTTTTGACAATAGGCCACATTCTTCCAAATTTAGACTTTTGAAATTTTAAAAAGGACTTTGCTCCTTTTTCCGAAAATGGTAGAAAATTTGCGAAAAAAAATTATTGGGGAACACTATTCCGGCCATTCCTATGAATGTCCAATATTCAAAAGTGTGTTTTTTTGACAATAGGCCACATTCTTCCAAATTTCGACTTTTGAAATTTTAAAAAGGACTTTGCTCCTTTTTCCGAAAATGGTAGAAAATTTGCGAAAAAAATTATTGGGGAACACTATTCCGGCCATTCCTATGAATGTCCAATATTCAAAAGTGTGTTTTTTTGACAATAGGCCACATTCTTCCAAATTTAGACTTTTGAAATTTTAAAAAGGAATTTGCTCCTTTTTCCGAAAATGGTAGAAAATTAGCGAAAAAACATTATTGGGGAACACTATTCCGGCCATTCCTATGAATGTCCAATATTCAAAAGTGTGTTTTTTTGACAATAGGCCACATTCTTCAAAATTTCGACTTTTGAAATTTTAAAAAGGACTTTGCTCCTTTTTCCGAAAATGGTAGAAAATTTGCGAAAAAAAATTATTGCGAAACACTACTCCGGCCATTCCTATGATTGTCCAATATTCAAAAGTGTGTTTTTTTGACAATAGGCGACATTCTTCCAAATTTCGACTTTTGAAATTTTAAAAAGGACTTTGCTCCTTTTTCCGAAAATGGTAGAAAATTTGCAAAAAAAATTATTGGGCAACACTATTCCGGCCATTCCTATGAATGTCCAATATTCAAAAGTGTGTTTTTTTGACAATAGGCGACATTCTTCCAAATTTCGACTTTTGAAATTTTAAAAAGGACTTTGCTCCTTTTTCTGAAAATGGTAGAAAATTTGCGAAAAAAAATTATTGGGGAACACTATTCCGGCCATTCCTATGAATGTCCAATATTCAAAAGTGTGTTTTTTTGACAATAGGCCACATTCTTCCAAATTTCGACTTTTGAAATTTTAAAAAGGACTTTGCTCCTTTTTCCGAAAATGGTAGAAAATTTGCGAAAAAAAATTATCGGGGAACACTATTCCGGCCATTCCTATGAATGTCCAATATTCAAAAGTGTGTTTTTTTGACAATAGGCGACATTCTTCCAAATTTCGACTTTTGAAATTTTAAAAAGGACTTTGCTCCTTTTTCCAAAAATGGTAGAAAATTTGCGAAAAAAAATTATTGGGGAACACTATTCCGGCCATTCCTATGAATGTCCAATATTCAAAAGTGTGTTTTTTTGACAATAGGCCACATTCTTCCAAATTTCGACTTTTGAAATTTTAAAAAGGACTTTGCTCCTTTTTCCGAAAATTGTAGGAGATAAGCGAAAAAATATTATTCGGAAACACTATTCCGGCCATTCCTATGAATGTCCAATATTCAAAAGTGTGTTTTTTTGACAATAGGCCACATTCTTCCAAATTTCGACTTTTGAAATTTTAAAAAGGACTTTGCTCCTTTTTCCGAAAATGGTAGAAAATTTGCAAAAAAAAATTATTGGGCAACACTATTCCGGCCATTCCTATGAATGTCCAATATTCAAAAGTGTATTTTTTTGACAATAGGCGACATTCTTCCAAATTTCGACTTTTGAAATTTTAAAAAGGACTTTGCTCCTTTTTCCGAAAATGGTAGAAAATTTGCAAAAAAAAAATTATTGGGGAACACTATTCCGGCCATTCCTATGAATGTCCAATATTCAAAAGTGTGTTTTTTTGACAATAGGCGACATTCTTCCAAATTTCGACTTTTGAAATTTTAAAAAGGACTTTGCTCCTTTTTCCGAAAATGGTAGAAAATTTGCAAAAAAAAAATTATTGGGGCACACTATTCCGGCCATTCCTATGCATGTCCAATATTCAAAAGTGTGTTTTTTTGACAATAGGCGACATTCTTCCAAATTTCGACTTTTGAAATTTTAAAAAGGACTTTGCTCCTTTTTCTGAAAATGGTAGAAAATTTGCGAAAAAAATTATTGGGGAACACTATTTCGGCCATTCCTATGCATGTCCAATATTCAAAAGTGTGTTTTTTTGACAATAGGCGACATTCTTCCAAATTTCGACTTTTGAAATTTTAAAAAGGACTTTGCTCCTTTTTCCGAAAATGGTAGAAAATTTGCAAAAAAAAATTATTGGGCAACACTATTCCGGCCATTCCTATGAATGTCCAATATTCAAAAGTGTGTTTTTTTGACAATAGGCGACATTCTTCCAAATTTCGACTTTTGAAATTTTAAGAAGGACTTTGCTCCTTTTTCTGAAAATGGTAGAAAATTTGCGAAAAAAATTATTGGGGAACACTATTCCGGCCATTCCTATGAATGTCCAATATTCAAAAGTGTGTTTTTTTGACAATAGGCGACATTCTTCCAAATTTCGACTTATGAAATTTTAAAAAGGACTTTGCTCCTTTTTCTGAAAATGGTAGAAAATTTGCGAAAAAAAATTATTGGGGAACACTATTCCGGCCATTCCTATGAATGTCCAATATTCAAAAGTGTGTTTTTTTGACTATAGGCGACATTATTCCAAATTTCGACTTTTGAAATTTTAAAAAGGACTTTGCTCCTTTTTCCGAAAATTGTAGAAAATTTGCAAAAAAAAATTATTGGGCAACACTATTCCGGCCATTCCTATGAATGTCCAATATTCAAAAGTGTGTTTTTTTGACAATAGGCCACATTCTTCCAAATTTCGACTTTTGAAATTTTAAAAAGGACTTTGCTCCTTTTTCCGAAAATGGTAGAAAATTTGCGAAAAAAAATTATTGGGCAACACTATTCCGGCCATTCCTATGAATGTCCAATATTCAAAAGTGTGTTTTTTTGACAATAGGCGACATTCTTCCAAATTTCGACTTTTGAAATTTTAAAAAGGACTTTGCTCCTTTTTCTGAAAATGGTAGAAAATTTGCAAAAAAAAATTATTGGGGAACACTATTCCGGCCATTCCTATGAATGTCCAATATTCAAAAGTGTGTTTTTTTGACAATAGGCGACATTCTTCCAAATTTCGACTTTTGAAATTTTAAAAAGGACTTTGCTCCTTTTTCTGAAAATGGTAGAAAATTTGCAAAAAAAAATAATTGGGGAACACTATTCCGGCCATTCCTATGAATGTCCAATATTCAAAAGTGTGTTTTTTTGACAATAGGCGACATTCTTCCAAATTTCGACGTTTGAAATTTTAAAAAGGACTTTGCTCCTTTTTCCGAAAATGGTAGAAAATTTGCAAAAAAAAATTATTGGGCAACACTATTCCGGCCATTCCTATGAATGTCCAATATTCAAAAGTGTGTTTTTTTGACAATAGGCGACATTCTTCCAAATTTGGACGTTTGAAATTTTAAAAAGGACTTTGCTCCTTTTTCCGAAAATGGTAGAAAATTTGCGAAAAAAAATTATTGGGGCACACTATTCCGGCCATTCCTATGAATGTCCAATATTCAAAAGTGTGTTTTTTTGACAATAGGCGACATTCTTCCAAATTTCGACTTTTGAAATTTTAAAAAGGACTTTGCTCCTTTTCTGAAAATGGTAGAAAATTTGCGAAAAAATATTATTGGGGAACACTATTCCGGCCATTCCTATGAATGTCCAATATTCAAAAGTGTGTTTTTTTGACAATAGGCGACATTCTTCCAAATTTCGACTTTTGAAATTTTAAAAAGGACTTTGCTCCTTTTTATGAAAATGGTAGAAAATTTGCGAAAAAATATTATTGGGGAACACATTCCGGCCATTCCTATGAATGTCCAATATTCAAAAGTGTGTTTTTTTGACAATAAGCGACATTCTTCCAAATTTCGACTTTTGAAATTTTAAAAAGGACTTTGCTCCTTTTCTGAAAATGGTAGAAAATTTGCAAAAAAAAATTATTGGGGAACACTACTCCGGCCATTCCTATGAATGTCCAATATTCAAAAGTGTGTTTTTTTGACAATAGGCCACATTCTTCCAAATTTCGACTTTTGAAATTTTAAAAAGGACTTTGCTCCTTTTTCCGAAAATGGTAGAAAATTTGCGAAAAAAAATTATTGGGGAACACTACTCCGGCCATTCCTATGAATGTCCAATATTCAAAAGTGTGTTTTTTTGACAATAGGCCACATTCTTCCAAATTTCGACTTTTGAAATTTTAAAAAGGACTTTGCTCCTTTTTCCGAAAATGGTAGAAAATTTGCGAAAAAAAATTATTGGGGAACACTACTCCGGCCATTCCTATGAATGTCCAATATTCAAAAGTGTGTTTTTTTGACAATAGGCCACATTCTTCCAAATTTCGACTTTTGAAATTTTAAAAAGGACTTTGCTCCTTTTTCCGAAAATGGTAGAAAATTTGCGAAAAAAAATTATTGGGGAACACTACTCCGGCCATTCCTATGAATGTCCAATATTCAAAAGTGTGTTTTTTTGACAATAGGCCACATTCTTCCAAATTTCGACTTTTGAAATTTTAAAAAGGACTTTGCTCCTTTTTCCGAAAATGGTAGAAAATTTGCGAAAAAAAATTATTGGGGAACACTACTCCGGCCATTCCTATGAATGTCCAATATTCAAAAGTGTGTTTTTTTGACAATAGGCCACATTCTTCCAAATTTCGACTTTTGAAATTTTAAAAAGGACTTTGCTCCTTTTTCCGAAAATGGTAGAAAATTTGCGAAAAACTATTATTGGGGAACACTATTCCGGCCGTTCCTATGAATGTCCAATATTCAAAAGTGTGTTTTTTTGACAATAGGCAACATTCTTCCAAATTTCGACTTTTGAAATTTTAAAAACGACTTTGCTCCTTTTTCCGAAAATGGTAGAAAATTTGCGAAAAAAAATTATTGGGGAACACTACTCCGGCCATTCCTATGAATGTCCAATATTCAAAAGTGTGTTTTTTTGACAATAGGCCACATTCTTCCAAATTTCGACTTTTGAAATTTTAAAAAGGACTTTGCTCCTTTTTCCGAAAATGGTAGAAAATTTGCAAAAAAAAAATTATTGGGCAACACTATTCCGGCCGTTCCTATGAATGTCCAATATTCAAAAGTGTGTTTTTTTGACAATAGGCCACATTCTTCCAAATTTCGACTTTTGAAATTTTAAAAACGACTTTGCTCCTTTTTCCGAAAATGGTAGAAAATTTGCAAAAAAAAAATTATTGGGCAACACTATTCCGGCCATTCCTATGAATGTCCAATATTCAAAAGTGTGTTTTTTTGACAATAAGCGACATTCTTCCAAATTTCGACTTTTGAAATTTTAAAAAGGACTTTGCTCCTTTTCTGAAAATGGTAGAAAATTTGCAAAAAAAAATTATTGGGGAACACTACTCCGGCCATTCCTATGAATGTCCAATATTCAAAAGTGTGTTTTTTTGACAATAGGCCACATTCTTCCAAATTTCGACTTTTGAAATTTTAAAAAGGACTTTGCTCCTTTTTCCGAAAATGGTAGAAAATTTGCGAAAAAAAATTATTGGGGAACACTACTCCGGCCATTCCTATGAATGTCCAATATTCAAAAGTGTGTTTTTTTGACAATAGGCCACATTCTTCCAAATTTCGACTTTTGAAATTTTAAAAAGGACTTTGCTCCTTTTTCCGAAAATGGTAAAAAAATTTGCAAAAAAAAAATTATTGGGCAACACTATTCCGGCCGTTCCTATGAATGTCCAATATTCAAAAGTGTGTTTTTTTGACAATAGGCCACATTCTTCCAAATTTCGACTTTTGAAATTTTAAAAAGGACTTTGCTCCTTTTTCCGAAAATGGTAGAAAATTTGCAAAAAAAAAATTATTGGGCAACACTATTCCGGCCGTTCCTATGAATGTCCAATATTCAAAAGTGTGTTTTTTTGACAATAGGCCACATTCTTCCAAATTTCGACTTTTGAAATTTTAAAAAGGACTTTGCTCCTTTTTCCGAAAATGGTAGAAAATTTGCAAAAAAAAAATTATTGGGCAACACTATTCCGGCCATTCCTATGAATGTCCAATATTCAAAAGTGTGTTTTTTTGACAATAAGCGACATTCTTCCAAATTTCGACTTTTGAAATTTTAAAAAGGACTTTGCTCCTTTTCTGAAAATGGTAGAAAATTTGCAAAAAAAAATTATTGGGGAACACTACTCCGGCCATTCCTATGAATGTCCAATATTCAAAAGTGTGTTTTTTTGACAATAGGCCACATTCTTCCAAATTTCGACTTTTGAAATTTTAAAAAGGACTTTGCTCCTTTTTCCGAAAATGGTAGAAAATTTGCGAAAAAAAATTATTGGGGAACACTACTCCGGCCATTCCTATGAATGTCCAATATTCAAAAGTGTGTTTTTTTGACAATAGGCCACATTCTTCCAAATTTCGACTTTTGAAATTTTAAAAAGGACTTTGCTCCTTTTTCCGAAAATGGTAGAAAATTTGCGAAAAACTATTATTGGGGAACACTATTCCGGCCGTTCCTATGAATGTCCAATATTCAAAAGTGTGTTTTTTTGACAATAGGCAACATTCTTCCAAATTTCGACTTTTGAAATTTTAAAAACGACTTTGCTCCTTTTTCCGAAAATGGTAGAAAATTTGCGAAAAAAAATTATTGGGGAACACTACTCCGGCCATTCCTATGAATGTCCAATATTCAAAAGTGTGTTTTTTTGACAATAGGCCACATTCTTCCAAATTTCGACTTTTGAAATTTTAAAAAGGACTTTGCTCCTTTTTCCGAAAATGGTAGAAAATTTGCGAAAAAAAATTATTGGGGAACACTACTCCGGCCATTCCTATGAATGTCCAATATTCAAAAGTGTGTTTTTTTGACAATAGGCCACATTCTTCCAAATTTCGACTTTTGAAATTTTAAAAAGGACTTTGCTCCTTTTTCCGAAAATGGTAGAAAATTTGCGAAAAACTATTATTGGGGAACACTATTCCGGCCGTTCCTATGAATGTCCAATATTCAAAAGTGTGTTTTTTTGACAATAGGCCACATTCTTCCAAATTTCGACTTTTGAAATTTTAAAAACGACTTTGCTCCTTTTTCCGAAAATGGTAGAAAATTTGCGAAAAAAAATTATTGGGGAACACTACTCCGGCCATTCCTATGAATGTCCAATATTCAAAAGTGTGTTTTTTTGACAATAGGCCACATTCTTCCAAATTTCGACTTTTGAAATTTTAAAAAGGACTTTGCTCCTTTTTCCGAAAATGGTAGAAAATTTGCGAAAAACTATTATTGGGGAACACTATTCCGGCCGTTCCTATGAATGTCCAATATTCAAAAGTGTGTTTTTTTGACAATAGGCCACATTCTTCCAAATTTCGACTTTTGAAATTTTAAAAACGACTTTGCTCCTTTTTCCGAAAATGGTAGAAAATTTGCGAAAAAAAATTATTGGGGAACACTACTCCGGCCATTCCTATGAATGTCCAATATTCAAAAGTGTGTTTTTTTGACAATAGGCCACATTCTTCCAAATTTCGACTTTTGAAATTTTAAAAAGGACTTTGCTCCTTTTTCCGAAAATGGTAGAAAATTTGCAAAAAAAAAATTATTGGGCAACACTATTCCGGCCGTTCCTATGAATGTCCAATATTCAAAAGTGTGTTTTTTTGACAATAGGCCACATTCTTCCAAATTTCGACTTTTGAAATTTTAAAAACGACTTTGCTCCTTTTTCCGAAAATGGTAGAAAATTTGCGAAAAAAAATTATTGGGGAACACTACTCCGGCCATTCCTATGAATGTCCAATATTCAAAAGTGTGTTTTTTTGACAATAGGCCACATTCTTCCAAATTTCGACTTTTGAAATTTTAAAAAGGACTTTGCTCCTTTTTCCGAAAATGGTAGAAAATTTGCGAAAAACTATTATTGGGGAACACTATTCCGGCCGTTCCTATGAATGTCCAATATTCAAAAGTGTGTTTTTTTGACAATAGGCCACATTCTTCCAAATTTCGACTTTTGAAATTTTAAAAACGACTTTGCTCCTTTTTCCGAAAATGGTAGAAAATTTGCGAAAAACTATTATTGGGGAACACTATTCCGGCCATTCCTATGAATGTCCAATATTCAAAAGTGTGTTTTTTTGACAATAGGCCACATTCTTCCAAATTTCGACTTTTGAAATTTTAAAAAGGACTTTGCTCCTTTTTCCGAAAATGGTAGAAAATTTGCAAAAAAAAAATTATTGGGCAACACTATTCCGGCCGTTCCTATGAATGTCCAATATTCAAAAGTGTGTTTTTTTGACAATAGGCCACATTCTTCCAAATTTCGACTTTTGAAATTTTAAAAACGACTTTGCTCCTTTTTCCGAAAATGGTAGAAAATTTGCGAAAAAAAATTATTGGGGAACACTACTCCGGCCATTCCTATGAATGTCCAATATTCAAAAGTGTGTTTTTTTGACAATAGGCCACATTCTTCCAAATTTCGACTTTTGAAATTTTAAAAAGGACTTTGCTCCTTTTTCCGAAAATGGTAGAAAATTTGCGAAAAACTATTATTGGGGAACACTATTCCGGCCGTTCCTATGAATGTCCAATATTCAAAAGTGTGTTTTTTTGACAATAGGCCACATTCTTCCAAATTTCGACTTTTGAAATTTTAAAAACGACTTTGCTCCTTTTTCCGAAAATGGTAGAAAATTTGCGAAAAACTATTATTGGGGAACACTATTCCGGCCATTCCTATGAATGTCCAATATTCAAAAGTGTGTTTTTTTGACAATAGGCCACATTCTTCCAAATTTCGACTTTTGAAATTTTAAAAAGGACTTTGCTCCTTTTTCCGAAAATGGTAGAAAATTTGCGAAAAACTATTATTGGGGAACACTATTCCGGCCGTTCCTATGAATGTCCAATATTCAAAAGTGTGTTTTTTGACAATAGGCCACATTCTTCCAAATTTCGACTTTTGAAATTTTAAAAAGGACTTTGCTCCTTTTTCCGAAAATGGTAGAAAATTTGCGAAAAACTATTATTGGGGAACACTATTCCGGCCATTCCTATGAATGTCCAATATTCAAAAGTGTGTTTTTTTGACAATAGGCCACATTCTTCCAAATTTCGACTTTTGAAATTTTAAAAAGGACTTTGCTCCTTTTTCCGAAAATGGTAGAAAATTTGCGAAAAACTATTATTGGGGAACACTATTCCGGCCGTTCCTATGAATGTCCAATATTCAAAAGTGTGTTTTTTTGACAATAGGCCACATTCTTCCAAATTTCGACTTTTGAAATTTTAAAAACGACTTTGCTCCTTTTTCCGAAAATGGTAGAAAATTTGCGAAAAAAAATTATTGGGGAACACTACTCCGGCCATTCCTATGAATGTCCAATATTCAAAAGTGTGTTTTTTTGACAATAGGCCACATTCTTCCAAATTTCGACTTTTGAAATTTTAAAAAGGACTTTGCTCCTTTTTCCGAAAATGGTAGAAAATTTGCAAAAAAAAAATTATTGGGCAACACTATTCCGGCCGTTCCTATGAATGTCCAATATTCAAAAGTGTGTTTTTTTGACAATAGGCCACATTCTTCCAAATTTCGACTTTTGAAATTTTAAAAAGGACTTTGCTTCTTTTTCCGAAAATGGTAGAAAATTTGCAAAAAAAAATTATTGGGCAACACTATTCCGGCCATTCCTATGAATGTCCAATATTCAAAAGTGTGTTTTTTTGACAATAGGCGACATTCTTCCAAATTTCGACTTTTGAAATTTTAAGAAGGACTTTGCTCCTTTTTCTGAAAATGGTAGAAAATTTGCGAAAAAAATTATTGGGGAACACTATTCCGGCCATTCCTATGAATGTCCAATATTCAAAAGTGTGTTTTTTTGACAATAGGCGACATTCTTCCAAATTTCGACTTTTGAAATTTTAAAAAGGACTTTGCTCCTTTTTCTGAAAATGGTAGAAAATTTGCGAAAAAAAATTATTGGGGAACACTACTCCGGCCATTCCTATGAATGTCCAATATTCAAAAGTGTGTTTTTTTGACAATAAGCGACATTCTTCCAAATTTCGACTTTTGAAATTTTAAAAAGGACTTTGCTCCTTTTCTGAAAATGGTAGAAAATTTGCAAAAAAAAATTATTGGGGAACACTACTCCGGCCATTCCTATGAATGTCCAATATTCAAAAGTGTGTTTTTTTGACAATAGGCCACATTCTTCCAAATTTCGACTTTTGAAATTTTAAAAAGGACTTTGCTCCTTTTTCCGAAAATGGTAGAAAATTTGCGAAAAAAAATTATTGGGGAACACTACTCCGGCCATTCCTATGAATGTCCAATATTCAAAAGTGTGTTTTTTTGACAATAGGCCACATTCTTCCAAATTTCGACTTTTGAAATTTTAAAAAGGACTTTGCTCCTTTTTCCGAAAATGGTAGAAAATTTGCAAAAAAAAAATTATTGGGCAACACTATTCCGGCCGTTCCTATGAATGTCCAATATTCAAAAGTGTGTTTTTTTGACAATAGGCCACATTCTTCCAAATTTCGACTTTTGAAATTTTAAAAAGGACTTTGCTCCTTTTTCCGAAAATGGTAGAAAATTTGCAAAAAAAAAATTATTGGGCAACACTATTCCGGCCGTTCCTATGAATGTCCAATATTCAAAAGTGTGTTTTTTTGACAATAGGCCACATTCTTCCAAATTTCGACTTTTGAAATTTTAAAAAGGACTTTGCTCCTTTTTCCGAAAATGGTAGAAAATTTGCAAAAAAAAAATTATTGGGCAACACTATTCCGGCCATTCCTATGAATGTCCAATATTCAAAAGTGTGTTTTTTTGACAATAAGCGACATTCTTCCAAATTTCGACTTTTGAAATTTTAAAAAGGACTTTGCTCCTTTTCTGAAAATGGTAGAAAATTTGCAAAAAAAAATTATTGGGGAACACTACTCCGGCCATTCCTATGAATGTCCAATATTCAAAAGTGTGTTTTTTTGACAATAGGCCACATTCTTCCAAATTTCGACTTTTGAAATTTTAAAAAGGACTTTGCTCCTTTTTCCGAAAATGGTAGAAAATTTGCGAAAAAAAATTATTGGGGAACACTACTCCGGCCATTCCTATGAATGTCCAATATTCAAAAGTGTGTTTTTTTGACAATAGGCCACATTCTTCCAAATTTCGACTTTTGAAATTTTAAAAAGGACTTTGCTCCTTTTTCCGAAAATGGTAGAAAATTTGCGAAAAACTATTATTGGGGAACACTATTCCGGCCGTTCCTATGAATGTCTAATATTCAAAAGTGTGTTTTTTTGACAATAGGCAACATTCTTCCAAATTTCGACTTTTGAAATTTTAAAAACGACTTTGCTCCTTTTTCCGAAAATGGTAGAAAATTTGCGAAAAAAAATTATTGGGGAACACTACTCCGGCCATTCCTATGAATGTCCAATATTCAAAAGTGTGTTTTTTTGACAATAGGCCACATTCTTCCAAATTTCGACTTTTGAAATTTTAAAAAGGACTTTGCTCCTTTTTCCGAAAATGGTAGAAAATTTGCGAAAAAAAATTATTGGGGAACACTACTCCGGCCATTCCTATGAATGTCCAATATTCAAAAGTGTGTTTTTTTGACAATAGGCCACATTCTTCCAAATTTCGACTTTTGAAATTTTAAAAAGGACTTTGCTCCTTTTTCCGAAAATGGTAGAAAATTTGCGAAAAAAAATTATTGGGGAACACTACTCCGGCCATTCCTATGAATGTCCAATATTCAAAAGTGTGTTTTTTTGACAATAGGCCACATTCTTCCAAATTTCGACTTTTGAAATTTTAAAAAGGACTTTGCTCCTTTTTCCGAAAATGGTAGAAAATTTGCGAAAAACTATTATTGGGGAACACTATTCCGGCCGTTCCTATGAATGTCCAATATTCAAAAGTGTGTTTTTTTGACAATAGGCAACATTCTTCCAAATTTCGACTTTTGAAATTTTAAAAACGACTTTGCTCCTTTTTCCGAAAATGGTAGAAAATTTGCGAAAAAAAATTATTGGGGAATACTACTCCGGCCATTCCTATGAATGTCCAATATTCAAAAGTGTGTTTTTTTGACAATAGGCCACATTCTTCCAAATTTCGACTTTTGAAATTTTAAAAAGGACTTTGCTCCTTTTTCCGAAAATGGTAGAAAATTTGCAAAAAAAAAATTATTGGGCAACACTATTCCGGCCGTTCCTATGAATGTCCAATATTCAAAAGTGTGTTTTTTTGACAATAGGCCACATTCTTCCAAATTTCGACTTTTGAAATTTTAAAAAGGACTTTGCTTCTTTTTCCGAAAATGGTAGAAAATTTGCAAAAAAAAATTATTGGGCAACACTATTCCGGCCATTCCTATGAATGTCCAATATTCAAAAGTGTGTTTTTTTGACAATAGGCGACATTCTTCCAAATTTCGACTTTTGAAATTTTAAGAAGGACTTTGCTCCTTTTTCTGAAAATGGTAGAAAATTTGCGAAAAAAATTATTGGGGAACACTATTCCGGCCATTCCTATGAATGTCCAATATTCAAAAGTGTGTTTTTTTGACAATAGGCGACATTCTTCCAAATTTCGACTTTTGAAATTTTAAAAAGGACTTTGCTCCTTTTTCTGAAAATGGTAGAAAATTTGCGAAAAAAAATTATTGGGGAACACTATTCCGGCCATTCCTATGAATGTCCAATATTCAAAAGTGTGTTTTTTTGACTATAGGCGACATTATTCCAAATTTCGACTTTTGAAATTTTAAAAAGGACTTTGCTCCTTTTTCCGAAAATGGTAGAAAATTTGCAAAAAAAAATTATTGGGCAACACTATTCCGGCCATTCCTATGAATGTCCAATATTCAAAAGTGTGTTTTTTTGACAATAGGCCACATTCTTCCAAATTTCGACTTTTGAAATTTTAAAAAGGACTTTGCTCCTTTTTCCGAAAATGGTAGAAAATTTGCGAAAAAAAATTATTGGGCAACACTATTCCGGCCATTCCTATGAATGTCCAATATTCAAAAGTGTGTTTTTTTGACAATAGGCGACATTCTTCCAAATTTCGACTTTTGAAATTTTAAAAAGGACTTTGCTCCTTTTTCCGAAAATGGTAGAAAATTTGCAAAAAAAAATTATTGGGCAACACTATTCCGGCCGTTCCTATGAATGTCCAATATTCAAAAGTGTGGTTTTTTGACAATAGGCCACATTCTTCCAAATTTCGACTTTTGAAATTTTAAAAAGGACTTTGCTCCTTTTTCCGAAAATGGTAGAAAATTTGCAAAAAAAAATTATTGGGCAACACTATTCCGGCCATTCCTATGAATGTCCAATATTCAAAAGTGTGTTTTTTTGACAATAGGCGACATTCTTCCAAATTTCGACTTTTGAAATTTTAAAAACGACTTTGCTCCTTTTTCCGAAAATGGTAGAAAATTTGCGAAAAAAAATTATTGGGGAACACTACTCCGGCCATTCCTATGAATGTCCAATATTCAAAAGTGTGTTTTTTTGACAATAGGCCACATTCTTCCAAATTTCGACTTTTGAAATTTTAAAAAGGACTTTGCTCCTTTTTCCGAAAATGGTAGAAAATTTGCAAAAAAAAATTATTGGGCAACACTATTCCGGCCATTCCTATGAATGTCCAATATTCAAAAGTGTGTTTTTTTGACAATAGGCGACATTCTTCCAAATTTCGACTTTTGAAATTTTAAGAAGGACTTTGCTCCTTTTTCTGAAAATGGTAGAAAATTTGCGAAAAAAATTATTGGGGAACACTATTCCGGCCATTCCTATGAATGTCCAATATTCAAAAGTGTGTTTTTTTGACAATAGGCGACATTCTTCCAAATTTCGACTTTTGAAATTTTAAAAAGGACTTTGCTCCTTTTTCCGAAAATGGTAGAAAATTTGCAAAAAAAAATTATTGGGCAACACTATTCCGGCCATTCCTATGAATGTCCAATATTCAAAAGTGTGTTTTTTTGACAATAGGCGACATTCTTCCAAATTTCGACTTTTGAAATTTTAAAAAGGACTTTGCTCCTTTTTCTGAAAATGGTAGAAAATTTGCGAAAAAAAATTATTGGGGAACACTATTCCGGCCATTCCTATGAATGTCCAATATTCAAAAGTGTGTTTTTTTGACTATAGGCGACATTATTCCAAATTTCGACTTTTGAAATTTTAAAAAGGACTTTGCTCCTTTTTCCGAAAATGGTAGAAAATTTGCAAAAAAAAATTATTGGGCAACACTATTCCGGCCATTCCTATGAATGTCCAATATTCAAAAGTGTGTTTTTTTGACAATAGGCCACATTCTTCCAAATTTCGACTTTTGAAATTTTAAAAAGGACTTTGCTCCTTTTTCCGAAAATGGTAGAAAATTTGCGAAAAAAAATTATTGGGCAACACTATTCCGGCCATTCCTATGAATGTCCAATATTCAAAAGTGTGTTTTTTTGACAATAGGCCACATTCTTCCAAATTTCGACTTTTGAAATTTTAAGGACTTTGCTCCTTTTTCCGAAAATGGTAGAAAATTTGCGAAAAAAAATTATTGGGGAACACTACTCTGGCCATTCCTATGAATGTCCAATATTCAAAAGTGTGTTTTTTTGACAATAGGCGACATTCTTCCAAATTTCGACTTTTGAAATTTTAAAAAGGACTTTGCTCCTTTTTCCGAAAATGGTAGAAAATTTGCGAAAAAAAATTATTGGGGAACACTATTCCGGCCATTCCTATGAATGTCCAATATTCAAAAGTGTGTTTTTTTGACAATAGGCGACATTCTTCCAAATTTCGACTTTTGAAATTTTAAAAAGGACTTTGCTCCTTTTTCCGAAAACGGTAGAAAATTTGCAAAAAAAAATTATTGGGCAACACTATTCCGGCCGTTCCTATGAATGTCCAATATTCAAAAGTGTGTTTTTTTGACAATAGGCCACATTCTTCCAAATTTCGACTTTTGAAATTTTAAAAAGGACTTTGCTCCTTTTTCCGAAAATGGTAGAAAATTTGCAAAAAAAAATTATTGGGCAACACTATTCCGGCCATTCCTATGAATGTCCAATATTCAAAAGTGTGTTTTTTTGACAATAGGCGACATTCTTCCAAATTTCGACTTTTGAAATTTTAAAAACGACTTTGCTCCTTTTTCCGAAAATGGTAGAAAATTTGCGAAAAAAAATTATTGGGGAACACTACTCCGGCCATTCCTATGAATGTCCAATATTCAAAAGTGTGTTTTTTTGACAATAGGCCACATTCTTCCAAATTTCGACTTTTGAAATTTTAAAAAGGACTTTGCTCCTTTTTCCGAAAATGGTAGAAAATTTGCAAAAAAAAATTATTGGGCAACACTATTCCGGCCATTCCTATGAATGTCCAATATTCAAAAGTGTGTTTTTTTGACAATAGGCGACATTCTTCCAAATTTCGACTTTTGAAATTTTAAAAAGGACTTTGCTCCTTTTTCTGAAAATGGTAGAAAATTTGCGAAAAAAATTATTGGGGAACACTATTCCGGCCATTCCTATGAATGTCCAATATTCAAAAGTGTGTTTTTTTGACAATAGGCGACATTCTTCCAAATTTCGACTTTTGAAATTTTAAGAAGGACTTTGCTCCTTTTTCTGAAAATGGTAGAAAATTTGCGAAAAAAATTATTGGGGAACACTATTCCGGCCATTCCTATGAATGTCCAATATTCAAAAGTGTGTTTTTTTGACAATAGGCGACATTCTTCCAAATTTCGACTTTTGAAATTTTAAAAAGGACTTTGCTCCTTTTTCCGAAAATGGTAGAAAATTTGCAAAAAAAAATTATTGGGCAACACTATTCCGGCCATTCCTATGAATGTCCAATATTCAAAAGTGTGTTTTTTTGACAATAGGCGACATTCTTCCAAATTTCGACTTTTGAAATTTTAAAAAGGACTTTGCTCCTTTTTCCGAAAATGGTAGAAAATTTGCGAAAAAAAATTATTGGGGAACACTATTCCGGCCATTCCTATGAATGTCCAATATTCAAAAGTGTGTTTTTTTGACTATAGGCGACATTATTCCAAATTTCGACTTTTGAAATTTTAAAAAGGACTTTGCTCCTTTTTCCGAAAATGGTAGAAAATTTGCAAAAAAAAATTATTGGGCAACACTATTCCGGTCATTCCTATGAATGTCCAATATTCAAAAGTGTGTTTTTTTGACAATAGGCCACATTTTTCCAAATTTCGACTTTTGAAATTTTAAAAAGGACTTTGCTCCTTTTTCCGAAAATGGTAGAAAATTTGCGAAAAAAATTATTGGGCAACACTATTCCCGCCATTCCTATGAATGTCCAATATTCAAAAGTGTGTTTTTTTGACAATAGGCCACATTCTTCCAAATTTCGACTTTTGAAATTTTAAGGACTTTGCTCCTTTTTCCGAAAATGGTAGAAAATTTGCGAAAAAAAATTATTGGGGAACACTACTCCGGCCATTCCTATGAATGTCCAATATTCAAAAGTGTGTTTTTTTGACAATAGGCGACATTCTTCCAAATTTCGACTTTTGAAATTTTAAAAAGGACTTTGCTCCTTTTTCCGAAAATGGTAGAAAATTTGCAAAAAAAAATTATTGGGCAACACTATTCCGGCCGTTCCTATGAATGTCCAATATTCAAAAGTGTGTTTTTTTGACAATAGGCCACATTCTTCCAAATTTCGACTTTTGAAATTTTAAAAAGGACTTTGCTCCTTTTTCCGAAAATGGTAGAAAATTTGCAAAAAAAAATTATTGGGCAACACTATTCCGGCCATTCCTATGAATGTCCAATATTCAAAAGTGTGTTTTTTTGACAATAGGCCACATTCTTCCAAATTTCGACTTTTGAAATTTTAAGGACTTTGCTCCTTTTTCCGAAAATGGTAGAAAATTTGCGAAAAAAAATTATTGGGGAACACTACTCCGGCCATTCCTATGAATGTCCAATATTCAAAAGTGTGTTTTTTTGACAATAGGCGACATTCTTCCAAATTTCGACTTTTGAAATTTTAAAAAGGACTTTGCTCCTTTTTCCGAAAATGGTAGAAAATTTGCAAAAAAAAATTATTGGGCAACACTATTCCGGCCGTTCCTATGAATGTCCAATATTCAAAAGTGTGTTTTTTTGACAATAGGCAACATTCTTCCAAATTTCGACTTTTGAAATTTTAAAAAGGACTTTGCTCCTTTTTCCGAAAATGGTAGAAAATTTGCAAAAAAAAAATTATTGGGCAACACTATTCCGGCCATTCCTATGAATGTCCAATATTCAAAAGTGTGTTTTTTTGACAATAGGCGACATTCTTCCAAATTTCGACTTTTGAAATTTTAAAAACGACTTTGCTCCTTTTTCCGAAAATGGTAGAAAATTTGCGAAAAAAAATTATTGGGGAACACTACTCCGGCCATTCCTATGAATGTCCAATATTCAAAAGTGTGTTTTTTTGACAATAGGCCACATTCTTCCAAATTTCGACTTTTGAAATTTTAAAAAGGACTTTGCTCCTTTTTCCGAAAATGGTAGAAAATTTGCAAAACAAAATTATTGGGCAACACTATTCCGGCCATTCCTATGAATGTCCAATATTCAAAAGTGTGTTTTTTTGACAATAGGCGACATTCTTCCAAATTTCGACTTTTGAAATTTTAAGAAGGACTTTGCTCCTTTTTCTGAAAATGGTAGAAAATTTGCGAAAAAAATTATTGGGGAACACTATTCCGGCCATTCCTATGAATGTCCAATATTCAAAAGTGTGTTTTTTTGACAATAGGCGACATTCTTCCAAATTTCGACTTTTGAAATTTTAAAAAGGACTTTGCTCCTTTTTCTGAAAATGGTAGAAAATTTGCGAAAAAAATTATTGGGGAACACTATTCCGGCCATTCCTATGAATGTCCAATATTCAAAAGTGTGTTTTTTTGACAATAGGCGACATTCTTCCAAATTTCGACTTTTGAAATTTTAAAAAGGACTTTGCTCCTTTTTCCGAAAATGGTAGAAAATTTGCAAAAAAAAATTATTGGGGAACACTATTCCGGCCATTCCTATGAATGTCCAATATTCAAAAGTGTGTTTTTTTGACAATAGGCCACATTCTTCTAAATTTCGACTTTTGAAATTTTAAAAAGGACTTTGCTCCTTTTTCTGAAAATGGTAGAAAATTTGCAAAAAAAAATTATTGGGGAACACTATTCCGGCCATTCCTATGAATGTCCAATATTCAAAAGTGTGTTTTTTTGACAATAGGCCACATTCTTCCAAATTTCGACTTTTGAAATTTTAAAAAGGACTTTGCTCCTTTTTCCGAAAATGGTAGAAAATTTGGGAAAAAAAATTATTGGGGAACACTACTCCGGCCATTCCTATGAATGTCCAATATTCAAAAGTGTGTTTTTTTGACAATAGGCCACATTCTTCCAAATTTCGACTTTTGAAATTTTAAAAAGGACTTTGCTCCTTTTTCCGAAAATGGTAGAAAATTTGCAAAAAAAAATTATTGGGCAACACTATTCCGGCCATTCCTATGAATGTCCAATATTCAAAAGTGTGTTTTTTTGACAATAGGCGACATTCTTCCAAATTTCGACTTTTGAAATTTTAAAAAGGACTTTGCTCCTTTTTCTGAAAATGGTAGAAAATTTGCGAAAAAAATTATTGGGGAACACTATTCCGGCCATTCCTATGAATGTCCAATATTCAAAAGTGTGTTTTTTTGACAATAGGCGACATTCTTCCAAATTTCGACTTTTGAAATTTTAAAAAGGACTTTGCTCCTTTTTCTGAAAATGGTAGAAAATTTGCGAAAAAAATTATTGGGGAACACTATTCCGGCCATTCCTATGAATTTCCAATATTCAAAAGTGTGTTTTTTTGACAATAGGCGACATTCTTCCAAATTTCGACTTTTAAAATTTTAAAAAGGACTTTGCTCCTTTTTCCGAAAATGATAGAAAATTTGCAAAAAAAAATTATTGGGGAACACTATTCCGGCCATTCCTATGAATGTCCAATTTTCAAAAGTGTGTTTTTTTGACAATAGGCGACATTCTTCCAAATTTCGACTTTTGAAATTTTAAAAAGGACTTTGCTCCTTTTTCCGAAAATGGTAGAAAATTTGCGAAAAAAAATTATTGGGCAACACTATTCCGGCCATTCCTATGAATGTCCAATATTCAAAAGTGTGTTTTTTTGACAATAGGCCACATTCTTCCAAATTTCGACTTTTGAAATTTTAAAAAGGACTTTGCTCCTTTTTCCGAAAATGGTAGAAAATTTGCAAAAAAAAATTATTGGGCAACACTATTCCGGCCATTCCTATGAATGTCCAATATTCAAAAGTGTGTTTTTTTGACAATAGGCGACATTCTTCCAAATTTCGACTTTTGAAATTTTAAAAAGGACTTTGCTCCTTTTTCCGAAAATGGTAGAAAATTTGCGAAAAAAAATTATTGGGGAACACTACTCCGGCCATTCCTATGAATGTCCAATATTCAAAAGTGTGTTTTTTTGACAATAGGCGACATTCTTCCAAATTTCGACTTTTGAAATTTTAGAAAGGACTTTGCTCCTTTTTCCGAAAATGGTAGAAAATTTGCAAAAAAAAATTATTGGGGAACACTATTCCGGCCATTCCTATGAATGTCCAATATTCAAAAGTGTGTTTTTTTGACAATAGGCCACATTCTTCTAAATTTCGACTTTTGAAATTTTAAAAAGGACTTTGCTCCTTTTTCCGAAAATGATAGAGAATTTGCGAAAAAAAATTATTGGGGAACACTATTCCGGCCATTCCTATGAATGTCCAATTTTCAAAAGTGTGTTTTTTTGACAATAGGCGACATTCTTCCAAATTTCGACTTTTGAAATTTTAAAAAGGACTTTGCTCCTTTTTCTGAAAATGGTAGAAAATTTGCGAAAAAAAATTATTGGGGAACACTATTCCGGCCATTCCTATGAATGTCCAATATTCAAAAGTGTGTTTTTTTGACAATAGGCGACATTCTTCCAAATTTCGACTTTTGAAATTTTAAAAAGGACTTTGCTCCTTTTTCCGAAAATGGTAGAAAATTTGCAAAAAAAAATTATTGGGGAACACTATTCCGGCCATTCCTATGAATGTCCAATATTCAAAAGTGTGTTTTTTTGACAATAGGCCACATTCTTCTAAATTTCGACTTTTGAAATTTTAAAAAGGACTTTGCTCCTTTTTCTGAAAATGGTAGAAAATTTGCAAAAAAAAATTATTGGGGAACACTATTCCGGCCATTCCTATGAATGTCCAATATTCAAAAGTGTGTTTTTTTGACAATAGGCCACATTCTTCCAAATTTCGACTTTTGAAATTTTAAAAAGGACTTTGCTCCTTTTTCCGAAAATGGTAGAAAATTTGCGAAAAAAAATTATTGGGCAACACTATTCCGGCCATTCCTATGAATGTCCAATATTCAAAAGTGTGTTCTTTTGACAATAGGCCACATTCTTCCAAATTTCGACTTTTGAAATTTTAAAAAGGACTTTGCTCCTTTTTCCGAAAATGGTAGAAAATTTGCGAAAAAAAATTATTGGGGAACACTACTCCGGCCATTCCTATGAATGTCCAATATTCAAAAGTGTGTTTTTTTGACAATAGGCCACATTCTTCCAAATTTCGACTTTTGAAATTTTAAAAAGGACTTTGCTCCTTTTTCCGAAAATGGTAGAAAATTTGCAAAAAAAAATTATTGGGCAACACTATTCCGGCCATTCCTATGAATGTCCAATATTCAAAAGTGTGTTTTTTTGACAATAGGCGACATTCTTCCAAATTTCGACTTTTGAAATTTTAAAAAGGACTTTGCTCCTTTTTCCGAAAATGGTAGAAAATTTGCGAAAAAAAATTATTGGGCAACACTATTCCGGCCATTCCTATGAATGTCCAATATTCAAAAGTGTGTTTTTTTGACAATAGGCGACATTCTTCCAAATTTCGACTTTTGAAATTTTAAAAAGGACTTTGCTCCTTTTTCTGAAAATGGTAGAAAATTTGCGAAAAAAAAATTTTTGGGGAACACTATTCCGGCCATTCCTATGAATGTCCAATATTCAAAAGTGTGTTTTTTTGACAATAGGCCACATTCTTCCAAATTTCGACTTTTGAAATTTTAAAAAGGACTTTGCTCCTTTTTCCGAAAATGGTAGAAAATTTGCGAAAAAAAATTATTGGGGAACACTACTCCGGCCATTCCTATGAATGTCCAATATTCAAAAGTGTGTTTTTTTGACAATAGGCCACATTCTTCCAAATTTCGACTTTTGAAATTTTAAAAAGGACTTTGCTCCTTTTTCCGAAAATGGTAGAAAATTTGCGAAAAAAAATTATTGGGGAACACTACTCCGGCCATTCCTATGAATGTCCAATATTCAAAAGTGTGTTTTTTTGACAATAGGCCACATTCTTCCAAATTTCGACTTTTGAAATTTTAAAAAGGACTTTGCTCCTTTTTTCGAAAATGGTAGAAAATTTGCAAAAAAAAATTATTGGGCAACACTATTCCGGCCATTCCTATGAATGTCCAATATTCAAAAGTGTGTTTTTTTGACAATAGGCCACATTCTTCCAAATTTCGACTTTTGAAATTTTAAAAAGGACTTTGCTCCTTTTTCCGAAAATGGTAGAAAATTTGCAAAAAAAAATTATTGGGCAACACTATTCCGGCCATTCCTATGAATGTCCAATATTCAAAAGTGTGTTTTTTTGACAATAGGCGACATTCTTCCAAATTTCGACTTTTGAAATTTTAAAAAGGACTTTGCTCCTTTTTCTGAAAATGGTAGAAAATTTGCGAAAAAAAAATTTTTGGGGAACACTATTCCGGCCATTCCTATGAATGTCCAATATACAAAAGTGTGTTTTTTTGACAATAGGCCACATTCTTCCAAATTTCGACTTTTGAAATTTTAAAAAGGACTTTGCTCCTTTTTCCGAAAATGGTAGAAAATTTGCGAAAAAAAATTATTGGGGAACACTACTCCGGCCATTCCTATGAATGTCCAATATTCAAAAGTGTGTTTTTTTGACAATAGGCCACATTCTTCCAAATTTCGACTTTTGAAATTTTAAAAAGGACTTTGCTCCTTTTTCCGAAAATGGTAGAAAATTTGCGAAAAAAAATTATTGGGGAACACTACTCCGGCCATTCCTATGAATGTCCAATATTCAAAAGTGTGTTTTTTTGACAATAGGCCACATTCTTCCAAATTTCGACTTTTGAAATTTTAAAAAGGACTTTGCTCCTTTTTCCGAAAATGGTAGAAAATTTGCAAAAAAAAATTATTGGGGAACACTATTCCGGCCATTCCTATGAATGTCCAATATTCAAAAGTGTGTTTTTTTGACAATAGGCCACATTCTTCCAAATTTCGACTTTTGAAATTTTAAGGACTTTGCTCCTTTTTCCGAAAATGGTAGAAAATTTGCGAAAAAAAATTATTGGGGAACACTACTCCGGCCATTCCTATGAATGTCCAATATTCAAAAGTGTGTTTTTTTGACAATAGGCGACATTCTTCCAAATTTCGACTTTTGAAATTTTAAAAAGGACTTTGCTCCTTTTTCCGAAAATGGTAGAAAATTTGCAAAAAAAAATTATTGGGCAACACTATTCCGGCCGTTCCTATGAATGTCCAATATTCAAAAGTGTGTTTTTTTGACAATAGGCAACATTCTTCCAAATTTCGACTTTTGAAATTTTAAAAAGGACTTTGCTCCTTTTTCCGAAAATGGTAGAAAATTTGCAAAAAAAAATTATTGGGCAACACTATTCCGGCCATTCCTATGAATGTCCAATATTCAAAAGTGTGTTTTTTTGACAATAGGCGACATTCTTCCAAATTTCGACTTTTGAAATTTTAAAAAGGACTTTGCTCCTTTTTCCGAAAATGGTAGAAAATTTGCAAAAAAAAATTATTGGGGAACACTATTCCGGCCATTCCTATGAATGTCCAATATTCAAAAGTGTGTTTTTTTGACAATAGGCCACATTCTTCTAAATTTCGACTTTTGAAATTTTAAAAAGGACTTTGCTCCTTTTTCTGAAAATGGTAGAAAATTTGCAAAAAAAAATTATTGGGGAACACTATTCCGGCCATTCCTATGAATGTCCAATATTCAAAAGTGTGTTTTTTTGACAATAGGCCACATTCTTCCAAATTTCGACTTTTGAAATTTTAAAAAGGACTTTGCTCCTTTTTTCGAAAATGGTAGAAAATTTGCAAAAAAAAATTATTGGGCAACACTATTCCGGCCATTCCTATGAATGTCCAATATTCAAAAGTGTGTTTTTTTGACAATAGGCCACATTCTTCCAAATTTCGACTTTTGAAATTTTAAAAAGGACTTTGCTCCTTTTTCCGAAAATGGTAGAAAATTTGCAAAAAAAAATTATTGGGCAACACTATTCCGGCCATTCCTATGAATGTCCAATATTCAAAAGTGTGTTTTTTTGACAATAGGCGACATTCTTCCAAATTTCGACTTTTGAAATTTTAAAAAGGACTTTGCTCCTTTTTCTGAAAATGGTAGAAAATTTGCGAAAAAAAAATTTTTGGGGAACACTATTCCGGCCATTCCTATGAATGTCCAATATTCAAAAGTGTGTTTTTTTGACAATAGGCCACATTCTTCCAAATTTCGACTTTTGAAATTTTAAAAAGGACTTTGCTCCTTTTTCCGAAAATGGTAGAAAATTTGCGAAAAAAAATTATTGGGGAACACTACTCCGGCCATTCCTATGAATGTCCAATATTCAAAAGTGTGTTTTTTTGACAATAGGCCACATTCTTCCAAATTTCGACTTTTGAAATTTTAAAAAGGACTTTGCTCCTTTTTCCGAAAATGGTAGAAAATTTGCGAAAAAAAATTATTGGGGAACACTACTCCGGCCATTCCTATGAATGTCCAATATTCAAAAGTGTGTTTTTTTGACAATAGGCCACATTCTTCCAAATTTCGACTTTTGAAATTTTAAAAAGGACTTTGCTCCTTTTTTCGAAAATGGTAGAAAATTTGCAAAAAAAAATTATTGGGCAACACTATTCCGGCCATTCCTATGAATGTCCAATATTCAAAAGTGTGTTTTTTTGACAATAGGCCACATTCTTCCAAATTTCGACTTTTGAAATTTTAAAAAGGACTTTGCTCCTTTTTCCGAAAATGGTAGAAAATTTGCAAAAAAAAATTATTGGGCAACACTATTCCGGCCATTCCTATGAATGTCCAATATTCAAAAGTGTGTTTTTTTGACAATAGGCGACATTCTTCCAAATTTCGACTTTTGAAATTTTAAAAAGGACTTTGCTCCTTTTTCTGAAATTGGTAGAAAATTTGCGAAAAAAAATTATTGGGGAACACTATTCCGGCTATTCCTATGAATGTCCAATATTCAAAAGTGTGTTTTTTTGACAATAGGCGACATTCTTCCAAATTTCGACTTTTGAAATTTTAAAAAGGACTTTGCTCCTTTTTCTGAAAATGGTAGAAAATTTGCGAAAAAAAATTATTGGGGAACACTATTCCGGCCATTCCTATGAATGTCCAATATTCAAAAGTGTGTTTTTTTGACAATAGGCGACATTCTTCCAAATTTCGACTTTTGAAATTTTAAAAAGGACTTTGCTCCTTTTTCTGAAAATGGTAGAAAATTTGCGAAAAAAAATTATTGGGGAACACTATTCCGGCCATTCCTATGAATGTCCAATATTCAAAAGTGTGTTTTTTTGACAATAGGCGACATTCTTCCAAATTTCGACTTTTGAAATTTTAAAAAGGACTTTGCTCTTTTTTCTGAAAATGGTAGAAAATTTGCGAAAAAAAATTATTGGGGAACACTATTCCGGCCATTCCTATGAATGCCCAATATTCAAAAGTGTGTTTTTTTGACAATAGGCGACATTCTTCCAAATTTCGACTTTTGAAATTTTAAAAAGGACTTTGCTCCTTTTTCTGAAAATGGTAGAAAATTTGCGAAAAAAAATTATTGGGGAACACTATTCCGGCCATTCCTATGAATGCCCAATATTCAAAAGTGTGTTTTTTTGACAATAGGCGACATTCTTCCAAATTTCGACTTTTGAAATTTTAAAAAGGACTTTGCTCCTTTTTCTGAAAATGGTAGAAAATTTGCGAAAAAAAATTATTGGGGAACACTATTCCGGCCATTCCTATGAATGTCCAATATTCAAAAGTGTGTTTTTTTGACAATAGGCGACATTCTTCCAAATTTCGACTTTTGAAATTTTAAAAAGGACTTTGCTCCTTTTTCTGAAAATGGTAGAAAATTTGCGAAAAAAAATTATTGGGGAACACTATTCCGGCCATTCCTATGAATGTCCAATATTCAAAAGTGTGTTTTTTTGACAATAGGCGACATTCTTCCAAATTTCGACTTTTGAAATTTTAAAAAGGACTTTGCTCCTTTTTCTGAAAATGGTAGAAAATTTGCGAAAAAAAATTATTGGGGAACACTATTCCGGCCATTCCTATGAATGTCCAATATTCAAAAGTGTGTTTTTTTGACAATAGGCGACATTCTTCCAAATTTCGACTTTTGAAATTTTAAAAAGGACTTTGCTCTTTTTTCTGAAAATGGTAGAAAATTTGCGAAAAAAAATTATTGGGGAACACTATTCCGGCCATTCCTATGAATGCCCAATATTCAAAAGTGTGTTTTTTTGACAATAGGCGACATTCTTCCAAATTTCGACTTTTGAAATTTTAAAAAGGACTTTGCTCCTTTTTCCGAAAATGGTAGAAAATTTGCAAAAAAAAATTATTGGGGAACACTATTACGGCCATTCCTATGAATGTCCAATATTCAAAAGTGTGTTTTTTTGACAATAGGCGACATTCTTCCAAATTTCGACTTTTGAAATTTTAAAAAGGACTTTGCTCCTTTTTCTGAAAATGGTAGAAAATTTGCAAAAAAAAATTATTGGGGAACACTATTCCGGCCATTCCTATGAATGTCCAATATTCAAAAGTGTGTTTTTTTGACAATAGGCCACATTCTTCCAAATTTCGACTTTTGAAATTTTAAAAAGGACTTTGCTCCTTTTTCCGAAAATGGTAGAAAATTTGCGAAAAAAAAATTATTGGGCAACACTATTCCGGCCATTCCTATGAATGTCCAATATTCAAAAGTGTGTTCTTTTGACAATAGGCCACATTCTTCCAAATTTCGACTTTTGAAATTTTAAAAAGGACTTTGCTCCTTTTTCCGAAAATGGTAGAAAATTTGCGAAAAAAAATTATTGGGGAACACTACTCCGGCCATTCCTATGAATGTCCAATATTCAAAAGTGTGTTTTTTTGACAATAGGCCACATTCTTCCAAATTTCGACTTTTGAAATTTTAAAAAGGACTTTGCTCCTTTTTCCGAAAATGGTAGAAAATTTGCAAAAAAAAATTATTGGGCAACACTATTCCGGCCATTCCTATGAATGTCCAATATTCAAAAGTGTGTTTTTTTGACAATAGGCGACATTCTTCCAAATTTCGACTTTTGAAATTTTAAAAAGGACTTTGCTCCTTTTTCCGAAAATGGTAGAAAATTTGCGAAAAAAAATTATTGGGCAACACTATTCCGGCCATTCCTATGAATGTCCAATATTCAAAAGTGTGTTTTTTTGACAATAGGCGACATTCTTCCAAATTTCGACTTTTGAAATTTTAAAAAGGACTTTGCTCCTTTTTCTGAAAATGGTAGAAAATTTGCGAAAAAAAATTATTGGGGAACACTACTCCGGCCATTCCTATGAATGTCCAATATTCAAAAGTGTGTTTTTTTGACAATAGGCCACATTCTTCCAAATTTCGACTTTTGAAACTTTAAAAAGGACTTTGCTCCTTTTTCCGAAAATGGTAGAAAATTTGCAAAAAAAAATTATTGGGGAACACTATTCCGGCCATTCCTATGAATGTCCAATATTCAAAAGTGTGTTTTTTTTGACAATAGGCGACATTCTTCCAAATTTCGACTTTTGAAATTTTAAAAAGGACTTTGCTCCTTTTTCTGAAATTGGTAGAAAATTTGCGAAAAAAAATTATTGGGGAACACTATTCCGGCCATTCCTATGAATGTCCAATATTCAAAAGTGTGTTTTTTTGACAATAGGCGACATTCTTCCAAATTTCGACTTTTGAAATTTTAAAAAGGACTTTGCTCCTTTTTCTGAAAATGGTAGAAAATTTGCGAAAAAAAATTATTGGGGAACACTATTCCGGCCATTCCTATGAATGTCCAATATTCAAAAGTGTGTTTTTTTGACAATAGGCGACATTCTTCCAAATTTCGACTTTTGAAATTTTAAAAAGGACTTTGCTCCTTTTTCTGAAAATGGTAGAAAATTTGCGAAAAAAAATTATTGGGGAACACTATTCCGGCCATTCCTATGAATGTCCAATATTCAAAAGTGTGTTTTTTTGACAATAGGCGACATTCTTCCAAATTTCGACTTTTGAAATTTTAAAAAGGACTTTGCTCTTTTTTCTGAAAATGGTAGAAAATTTGCGAAAAAAAATTATTGGGGAACACTATTCCGGCCATTCCTATGAATGCCCAATATTCAAAAGTGTGTTTTTTTGACAATAGGCGACATTCTTCCAAATTTCGACTTTTGAAATTTTAAAAAGGACTTTGCTCCTTTTTCCGAAAATGGTAGAAAATTTGCAAAAAAAAATTATTGGGGAACACTATTACGGCCATTCCTATGAATGTCCAATATTCAAAAGTGTGTTTTTTTGACAATAGGCGACATTCTTCCAAATTTCGACTTTTGAAATTTTAAAAAGGACTTTGCTCCTTTTTCTGAAAATGGTAGAAAATTTGCAAAAAAAAATTATTGGGCAACACTATTCCGGCCATTCCTATGAATGTCCAATATTCAAAAGTGTGTTTTTTTGTCAATAGGCCACATTCTTCCAAATTTCGACTTTTGAAATTTTAAAAAGGACTTTGCTCCTTTTTCCGAAAATGGTAGAAAATTTGCGAAAAAAAATTATTGGGGAACACTACTCCGGCCATTCCTATGAATGTCCAATATTCAAAAGTGTGTTTTTTTGACAATAGGCCACATTCTTCCAAATTTCGACTTTTGAAATTTTAAAAAGGACTTTCCTCCTTTTTCCGAAAATGGCAGAAAATTTGCAAAAAAAAAATTATTGGGGAACACTATTCCGGCCATTCCTATGAATGTTCAATATTCAAAAGTGTGTTTTTTTGACAATAGGCCACATTCTTCCAAATTTCGACTTTTGAAATTTTAAAAAGGACTTTGCTCCTTTTTCCGAAAATGGTAGTAAATTTGCAAAAAAAAAATTATTGGGCAACACTATTCCGGCCATTCCTATGAATGTCCAATATTCAAAAGTGTGTTTTTTTGACAATAGGCCACATTCTTCCAAATTTCGACTTTTGAAATTTTAAAAAGGACTTTGCTCCTTTTTCCGAAAATGGTAGAAAATTTGCAAAAAAAATTATTGGGCAGCACTATTCCGGCCATTCCTATGAATGTCCAATATTCAAAAGTGTGTTTTTTTGACAATAGGCGACATTCTTCCAAATTTCGACTTTTGAAATTTTAAAAAGGACTTTGCTCCTTTTTCCGAAAATGGTAGAAAATTTGCAAAAAAAAAATTATTGGGCAACACTATTCCGGCCATTCCTATGAATGTCCAATATTCAAAAGTGTGTTTTTTTGACAATAGGCGACATTCTTCCAAATTTCGACTTTTGAAATTTTAAAAAGGACTTTGCTCCTTTTTCCGAAAATGGTAGAAAATTTGCAAAAAAAAATTATTGGGCAACACTATTCCGGCCATTCCTATGAATGTCCAATATTCAAAAGTGTGTTTTTTTGACAATAGGCGACATTCTTCCAAATTTCGACTTTTGAAATTTTAAAAAGGACTTTGCTCCTTTTTCTGAAAATGGTAGAAAATTTGCAAAAAAAAATTATTGGGGAACACTATTCCGGCCATTCCTATGAATGTCCAATATTCAAAAGTGTGTTTTTTTGACAATAGGCGACATTCTTCCAAATTTCGACTTTTGAAATTTTAAAAAGGACTTTGCTCCTTTTTCTGAAAATGGTAGAAAATTTGCAAAAAAAAATTATTGGGGAACACTATTCCGGCCATTCCTATGAATGTCCAATATTCAAAAGTGTGTTTTTTTGACAATAGGCGACATTCTTCCAAATTTCGACTTTTGAAATTTTAAAAAGGACTTTGCTCCTTTTTCCGAAAATGGTAGAAAATTTGCAAAAAAAATTATTGGGCAACACTATTCCGGCCATTCCTATGAATGTCCAATATTCAAAAGTGTGTTTTTTTTGACAATAGGCGACATTCTTCCAAATTTCGACTTTTGAAATTTAAAAAAGGACTTTGCTCCTTTTTCTGAAAATGGTAGAAAATTTGCAAAAAAAAATTATTGGGGAACACTATTCCGGCCATTCCTATGAATGTCCAATATTCAAAAGTGTGTTTTTTTTTGACAATAGGCGACATTCTTCCAAATTTCGACTTTTGAAACTTTAAAAAGGACTTTGCTCCTTTTTCTGAAAATGGTAGAAAATTTGCAAAAAAAAATTATTGGGCAACACTATTCCGGCCATTCCTATGAATGTCCAATATTCAAAAGTGTGTTTTTTTGACAATAGGCGACATTCTTCCAAATTTCGACTTTTGAAATTTTAAAAAGGACTTTGCTCCTTTTTCCGAAAATGGTAGAAAATTTGCGAAAAAAAATTATTGGGGAACACTATTCCGGCCATTCCTATGAATGTCCAATATTCAAAAGTGTGTTTTTTTGACAATAGGCGACATTCTTCCAAATTTCGACTTTTGAAATTTTAAAAAGGACTTTGCTCCTTTTTCTGAAAATAGTAGAAAATTTGCAAAAAAAAATTATTGGGGAACACTATTCCGGCCATTCCTATGAATGTCCAATATTCAAAAGTGTGTTTTTTTTGACAATAGCCCACATTCTTCCAAATTTCGACTTTTGAAATTTTAAAAAGGACTTTGCTCCTTTTTCTGAAAATGGTAGAAAATTTGCAAAAAAAAATTATTGGGGAACACTATTCCGGCCATTCCTATGAATGTCCAATATTCAAAAGTGTGTTTTTTTTGACAATAGGCGACATTCTTCCAAATTTCGACTTTTGAAATTTTAAAAAGGACTTTGCTCCTTTTTCTGAAAATGGTAGAAAATTTGCAAAAAAAAAATTATTGGGGAACACTATTCCGGCCATTCCTATGAATGTCCAATATTCAAAAGTGTGTTTTTTTGACAATAGGCGACATTCTTCCAAATTTCGACTTTTGAAATTTTAAAAAGGACTTTGCTCCTTTTTCTGAAAATAGTAGAAAATTTGCAAAAAAAAATTATTGGGGAACACTATTCCGGCCATTCCTATGAATGTCCAATATTCAAAAGTGTGTTTTTTTTGACAATAGGCCACATTCTTCCAAATTTCGACTTTTGAAATTTTAAAAAGGACTTTGCTCCTTTTTCTGAAAATGGTAGAAAATTTGCAAAAAAAAATTATTGGGGAACACTATTCCGGCCTTTCCTATGAATGTCCAATATTCAAAAGTGTGTTTTTTTTGACAATAGGCGACATTCTTCCAAATTTCGACTTTTGAAATTTTAAAAAGGACTTTGCTCCTTTTTCTGAAAATGGTAGAAAATTTGCAAAAAAAAATTATTGGGGAACACTATTCCGGCCATTCCTATGAATGTCCAATATTCAAAAGTGTGTTTTTTTGACAATAGGCCACATTCTTCCAAATTTCGACTTTTGAAATTTTAAAAAGGACTTTGCTCCTTTTTCCGAAAATGGTAGAAAATTTGCAAAAAAAAATTATTGGGGAACACTATTCCGGCCATTCCTATGAATGTCCAATATTCACAAGTGTGTTTTTTTTGACAATAGGCCACATTCTTCCAAATTTCGACTTTTGAAATTTTAAAAAGGACTTTGCTCCTTTTTCTGAAAATGGTAGAAAATTTGCGAAAAAAAATTATTGGGGAACACTATTCCGGCCATTCCTATGAATGTCCAATATTCAAAAGTGTGTTTTTTTTGACAATAGGCGACATTCTTCCAAATTTCGACTTTTGAAATTTTAAAAAGGACTTTGCTCCTTTTTCTGAAAATGGTAGAAAATTTGCGAAAAAAAATTATTGGGGAACACTATTCCGGCCATTCCTATGAATGCCCAATATTCAAAAGTGTGTTTTTTTGACAATAGGCGACATTCTTCCAAATTTCGACTTTTGAAATTTTAAAAAGGACTTTGCTCCTTTTTCTGAAAATGGTAGAAAATTTGCGAAAAAAAATTATTGGGAAACACTATTCCGGCCATTCCTATGAATGTCCAATATTCAAAAGTGTGTTTTTTTGACAATAGGCGACATTCTTCCAAATTTCGACTTTTGAAATTTTAAAAAGGACTTTGCTCCTTTTTCTGAAAATGGTAGAAAATTTGCAAAAAAAAATTATTGGGGAACACTATTCCGGCCATTCCTATGAATGTCCAATATTCAAAAGTGTGTTTTTTTGACAATAGGCGACATTCTTCCAAATTTCGACTTTTGAAATTTTAAAAAGGACTTTGCTCCTTTTTCTGAAAATGGTAGAAAATTTGCAAAAAAAAATTATTGGGGAACACTATTCCGGCCATTCCTATGAATGTCCAATATTCAAAAGTGTGTTTTTTTGACAATAGGCGACATTCTTCCAAATTTCGACTTTTGAAATTTTAAAAAGGACTTTGCTCCTTTTTCCGAAAATGGTAGAAAATTTGCAAAAAAAAATTATTGGGGAACACTATTCCGGCCATTCCTATGAATGTCCAATATTCAAAAGTGTGTTTTTTTGACAATAGGCGACATTCTTCCAAATTTCGACTTTTGAAATTTTAAAAAGGACTTTGCTCCTTTTTCTGAAAATAGTAGAAAATTTGCAAAAAAAAAATTATTGGGGAACACTATTCCGGCCATTCCTATGAATGTCCAATATTCAAAAGTGTGTTTTTTTTGACAATAGGCCACATTCTTCCAAATTTCGACTTTTGAAATTTTAAAAAGGACTTTGCTCCTTTTTCTGAAAATGGTAGAAAATTTGCAAAAAAAAATTATTGGGGAACACTATTCCGGCCATTCCTATGAATGTCCAATATTCAAAAGTGTGTTTTTTTTGACAATAGGCGACATTCTTCCAAATTTCGACTTTTGAAATTTTAAAAAGGACTTTGCTCCTTTTTCTGAAAATGGTAGAAAATTTGCAAAAAAAAATTATTGGGGAACACTATTCCGGCCATTCCTATGAATGTCCAATATTCAAAAGTGTGTTTTTTTGACAATAGGCGACATTCTTCCAAATTTCGACTTTTGAAATTTTAAAAAGGACTTTGCTCCTTTTTCTGAAAATAGTAGAAAATTTGCAAAAAAAAATTATTGGGGAACACTATTCCGGCCATTCCTATGAATGTCCAATATTCAAAAGTGTGTTTTTTTTGACAATAGGCCACATTCTTCCAAATTTCGACTTTTGAAATTTTAAAAAGGACTTTGCTCCTTTTTCTGAAAATGGTAGAAAATTTGCAAAAAAAAATTATTGGGGAACACTATTCCGGCCTTTCCTATGAATGTCCAATATTCAAAAGTGTGTTTTTTTTGACAATAGGCGACATTCTTCCAAATTTCGACTTTTGAAATTTTAAAAAGGACTTTGCTCCTTTTTCTGAAAATGGTAGAAAATTTGCAAAAAAAAAATTATTGGGGAACACTATTCCGGCCATTCCTATGAATGTCCAATATTCAAAAGTGTGTTTTTTTGACAATAGGCGACATTCTTCCAAATTTCGACTTTTGAAATTTTAAAAAGGACTTTGCTCCTTTTTCTGAAAATAGTAGAAAATTTGCAAAAAAAAATTATTGGGGAACACTATTCCGGCCATTCCTATGAATGTCCAATATTCAAAAGTGTGTTTTTTTTGACAATAGGCCACATTCTTCCAAATTTCGACTTTTGAAATTTTAAAAAGGACTTTGCTCCTTTTTCTGAAAATGGTAGAAAATTTGCAAAAAAAAATTATTGGGGAACACTATTCCGGCCATTCCTATGAATGTCCAATATTCAAAAGTGTGTTTTTTTTGACAATAGGCCACATTCTTCCAAATTTCGACTTTTGAAATTTTAAAAAGGACTTTGCTCCTTTTTCTGAAAATGGTAGAAAATTTGCGAAAAAAAATTATTGGGGAACACTATTCCGGCCATTCCTATGAATGTTCAATATTCAAAAGTGTGTTTTTTTTGACAATAGGCGACATTCTTCCAAATTTCGACTTTTGAAATTTTAAAAAGGACTTTGCTCCTTTTTCTGAAAATGGTAGAAAATTTGCGAAAAAAAATTATTGGGGAACACTATTCCGGCCATTCCTATGAATTCCCAATATTCAAAAGTGTGTTTTTTTGACAATAGGCGACATTCTTCCAAATTTCGACTTTTGAAATTTTAAAAAGGACTTTGCTCCTTTTTCTGAAAATGGTAGAAAATTTGCGAAAAAAAATTATTGGGGAACACTATTCCGGCCATTCCTATGAATGTCCAATATTCAAAAGTGTGTTTTTTTGACAATAGGCGACATTCTTCCAAATTTCGACTTTTGAAATTTTAAAAAGGACTTTGCTCTTTTTTCTGAAAATGGTAGAAAATTTGCAAAAAAAAAATTATTGGGGAACACTATTCCGGCCATTCCTATGAATGTCCAATATTCAAAAGTGTGTTTTTTTGACAATAGGCGACATTCTTCCAAATTTCGACTTTTGAAATTTTAAAAAGGACTTTGCTCCTTTTTCCGAAAATGGTAGAAAATTTGCAAAAAAAAATTATTGGGGAACACTATTTCGGCCATTCCTATGAATGTCCAATATTCAAAAGTGTGTTTTTTTTGACAATAGGCGACATTCTTCCAAATTTCGACTTTTGAAATTTTAAAAAGGACTTTGCTCCTTTTTCTGAAAATTGTAGAAAATTTGCCAAAAAAAATTATTGGGGAACACTATTCCGGCCATTCCTATGAATGTCCAATATTCAAAAGTGTGTTTTTTTTGACAATAGGCGACATTCTTCCAAATTTCGACTTTTGAAATTTTAAAAAGGACTTTGCTCCTTTTTCTGAAAATGGTAGAAAATTTGCAAAAAAAAATTATTGGGGAACACTATTCCGGCCATTCCTATGAATGTCCAATATTCAAAAGTGTGTTTTTTTGACAATAGGCGACATTCTTCCAAATTTCGACTTTTGAAATTTTAAAAAGGACTTTGCTCCTTTTTCTGAAAATGGTAGAAAATTTGCAAAAAAAAATAATTGGGGAACACTATTCCGGCCATTCCTATGAATGTCCAATATTCAAAAGTGTGTTTTTTTGACAATAGGCGACATTCTTCCAAATTTCGACGTTTGAAATTTTAAAAAGGACTTTGCTCCTTTTTCCGAAAATGGTAGAAAATTTGCAAAAAAAAATTATTGGGCAACACTATTCCGGCCATTCCTATGAATGTCCAATATTCAAAAGTGTGTTTTTTTGACAATAGGCGACATTCTTCCAAATTTGGACGTTTGAAATTTTAAAAAGGACTTTGCTCCTTTTTCCGAAAATGGTAGAAAATTTGCGAAAAAAAAATTATTGGGGAACACTATTCCGGCCATTCCTATGAATGTCCAATATTCAAAAGTGTGTTTTTTTGACAATAGGCGACATTCTTCCAAATTTGGACGTTTGAAATTTTAAAAAGGACTTTGCTCCTTTTTCCGAAAATGGTAGAAAATTTGCGAAAAAAAATTATTGGGGCACACTATTCCGGCCATTCCTATGAATGTCCAATATTCAAAAGTGTGTTTTTTTGACAATAGGCGACATTCTTCCAAATTTCGACTTTTGAAATTTTAAAAAGGACTTTGCTCCTTTTCTGAAAATGGTAGAAAATTTGCGAAAAAATATTATTGGGGAACACTATTCCGGCCATTCCTATGAATGTCCAATATTCAAAAGTGTGTTTTTTTGACAATAGGCGACATTCTTCCAAATTTCGACTTTTGAAATTTTAAAAAGGACTTTGCTCCTTTTTCCGAAAATGGTAGAAAATTTGCGAAAAAATATTATTGGGGAACACATTCCGGCCATTCCTATGAATGTCCAATATTCAAAAGTGTGTTTTTTTGACAATAAGCGACATTCTTCCAAATTTCGACTTTTGAAATTTTAAAAAGGACTTTGCTCCTTTTCTGAAAATGGTAGAAAATTTGCAAAAAAAAATTATTGGGCAACACTATTCCGGCCATTCCTATGAATGTCCAATATTCAAAAGTGTGTTTTTTTGACAATAGGCGACATTCTTCCAAATTTCGACTTTTGAAATTTTAAAAAGGACTTTGCTCCTTTTTCCGAAAATGGTAGAAAATTTGCGAAAAAAAATTATTGGGGAACACTATTCCGGCCATTCCTATGAATGTCCAATATTCAAAAGTGTGTTTTTTTGACAATAGGCGACATTCTTCCAAATTTCGACTTTTGAAATTTTAAAAAGGACTTTGCTCCTTTTTCCGAAAATGGCAGAAAATTTGCAAAAAAAAATTATTGGGGAACACTATTCCGGCCATTCCTATGAATGTCCAATATTCAAATGTGTGTTTTTTTGACAATAGGCGACATTCTTCCAAATTTCGACTTTTGAAATTTTAAAAAGGACTTTGCTCCTTTTTCCGAAAATGGTAGAAAATTTGCAAAAAAAAATTATTGGGCAACACTATTCCGGCCATTCCTATGAATGTCCAATATTCAAAAGTGTGTTTTTTTGACAATAGGCGACATTCTTCCAAATTTCGACTTTTGAAATTTTAAAAAGGACTTTGCTCCTTTTTCCGAAAATGGCAGAAAATTTGCAAAAAAAAATTATTGGGGAACACTATTCCGGCCATTCCTATGAATGTCCAATATTCAAAAGTGTGTTTTTTTGACAATAGGCGACATTCTTCCAAATTTCGACTTTTGAAATTTTAAAAAGGACTTTGCTCCTTTTTCCGAAAATGGTAGAAAATTTGCAAAAAAAAATTATTGGGGAACACTATTCCGGCCATTCCTATGAATGTCCAATATTCAAAAGTGTGTTTTTTTGACAATAGGCGACATTCTTCCAAATTTCGACTTTTGAAATTTTAAAAAGGACTTTGCTCCTTTTTCCGAAAATGGTAGAAAATTTGCGAAAAAAAATTATTGGGGAACACTATTCCGGCCATTCCTATGAATGTCCAATATTCAAAAGTGTGTTTTTTGACAATAGGCGACATTCTTCCAAATTTCGACTTTTGAAATTTTAAAAAGGACTTTGCTCCTTTTTCCGAAAATGGTAGAAAATTTGCGAAAAAAAAAATTATTGGGGAACACTATTCCGGCCATTCCTATGAATGTCCAATATTCAAAAGTGTGTTTTTTTGACAATAGGCGACATTCTTCCAAATTTCGACTTTTGAAATTTTAAAAAGGACTTTGCTCCTTTTTCCGAAAATGGTAGAAAATTTGCGAAAAAAAATTATTGGGGAACACTATTCCGGCCATTCCTATGAATGTCCAATATTCAAAAGTGTGTTTTTTTGACAATAGGCGACATTCTTCCAAATTTCGACTTTTGAAATTTTAAAAAGGACTTTGCTCCTTTTTCCGAAAATGGCAGAAAATTTGCAAAAAAAAATTATTGGGGAACACTATTCCGGTCATTCCTATGAATGTCCAATACTCAAAAGTGTGTTTTTTTGACAATAGGCGACATTCTTCCAAATTTCGACTTTTGAAATTTTAAAAAGGACTTTGCTCCTTTTTCCGAAAATGGCAGAAAATTTGCAAAAAAAAATTATTGGGGAACACTATTCCGGCCATTCCTATGAATGTCCAATATTCAAAAGTGTGTTTTTTTGACAATAGGCGACATTCTTCCAAATTTCGACTTCTGAAATTTTAAAAAGGACTTTGCTCCTTTTTCCGAAAATGGTAGAAAATTTGCAAAAAAAAATTATTGGGGAACACTATTCCGGCCATTCCTATGAATGTCCAATATTCAAAAGTGTGTTTTTTTGACAATAGGCGACATTCTTCCAAATTTCGATTTTTGAAATTTTAAAAAGGACTTTGCTCCTTTTTCCGAAAATGGTAGAACATTTGCAAAAAAAAATTATTGGGGAACACTATTCCGGCCATTCCTATGAATGTCCAATATTCAAAAGTGTGTTTTTTTGACAATAGGCGACATTCTTCCAAATTTCGACTTTTGAAATTTTAAAAAGGACTTTGCTCCTTTTTCCGAAAATGGTAGAAAATTTGCAAAAAAAAATTATTGGGGAACACTATTCCGGCCATTCCTATGAATGTCCAATATTCAAAAGTGTGTTTTTTTGACAATAGGCGACATTCTTCCAAATTTCGACTTTTGAAATTTTAAAAAGGACTTTGCTCCTTTTTCTGAAAATGGTAGAAAATTTGCAAAAAAAAATTATTGGGGAACACTATTCCGGCCATTCCTATGAATGTCCAATACTCAAAAGTGTGTTTTTTTGACAATAGGCGACATTCTTCCAAATTTCGACTTTTGAAATTTTAAAAAGGACTTTGCTCCTTTTTCCGAAAATGGTAGAAAATTTGCAAAAAAAAATTATTTGGCAGCACTATTCCGGTCATTCCTATGAATGTCCAATATTCAAAAGTGTGTTTTTTTGACAATAGGCGACATTCTTCCAAATTTCGACTTTTGAAATTTTAAAAAGGACTTTGCTCCTTTTTCCGAAAATGGTAGAAAATTTGCAAAAAAAAATTATTTGGCAGCACTATTCCGGTCATTCCTATGAATGTCCAATATTCAAAAGTGTGTTTTTTTGACAATAGGCGACATTCTTCCAAATTTCGACTTTTGAAATTTTAAAAAGGACTTTGCTCCTTTTTCCGAAAATGGTAGAAAATTTGCAAAAAAAAATTATTTGGCAGCACTATTCCGGTCATTCCTATGAATGTCCAATATTCAAAAGTGTGTTTTTTTGACAATAGGCGACATTCTTCCAAATTTCGACTTTTGAAATTTTAAAAAGGACTTTGCTCCTTTTTCCGAAAATGGTAGAAAATTTGCAAAAAAAAATTATTTGGCAGCACTATTCCGGTCATTCCTATGAATGTCCAATATTCAAAAGTGTGTTTTTTTGACAATAGGCGACATTCTTCCAAATTTCGACTTTTGAAATTTTAAAAAGGACTTTGCTCCTTTTTCCGAAAATGGTAGAAAATTTGCAAAAAAAAATTATTGGGGAACACTATTCCGGCCATTCCTATGAATGTCCAATATTCAAAAGTGTGTTTTTTTGACAATAGGCGACATTCTTCCAAATTTCGACTTTTGAAATTTTAAAAAAGACTTTGCTCCTTTTTCTGAAAATAGTAGAAAATTTGCAAAAAAAAATTATTGGGGAACACTATTCCGGCCATTCCTATGAATGTCCAATATTCAAAAGTGTGTTTTTTTTGACAATAGGCCACATTCTTCCAAATTTCGACTTTTGAAATTTTAAAAAGGACTTTGCTCCTTTTTCTGAAAATGGTAGAAAATTTGCAAAAAAAAATTATTGGGGAACACTATTCCGGCCTTTCCTATGAATGTCCAATATTCAAAAGTGTGTTTTTTTTGACAATAGGCGACATTCTTCCAAATTTCGACTTTTGAAATTTTAAAAAGGACTTTGCTCCTTTTTCTGAAAATGGTAGAAAATTTGCAAAAAAAAAATTATTGGGGAACACTATTCCGGCCATTCCTATGAATGTCCAATATTCAAAAGTGTGTTTTTTTGACAATAGGCGACATTCTTCCAAATTTCGACTTTTGAAATTTTAAAAAGGACTTTGCTCCTTTTTCTGAAAATAGTAGAAAATTTGCAAAAAAAAATTATTGGGGAACACTATTCCGGCCATTCCTATGAATGTCCAATATTCAAAAGTGTGTTTTTTTTGACAATAGGCCACATTCTTCCAAATTTCGACTTTTGAAATTTTAAAAAGGACTTTGCTCCTTTTTCTGAAAATGGTAGAAAATTTGCAAAAAAAAATTATTGGGGAACACTATTCCGGCCATTCCTATGAATGTCCAATATTCAAAAGTGTGTTTTTTTTGACAATAGGCCACATTCTTCCAAATTTCGACTTTTGAAATTTTAAAAAGGACTTTGCTCCTTTTTCTGAAAATGGTAGAAAATTTGCGAAAAAAAATTATTGGGGAACACTATTCCGGCCATTCCTATGAATGTTCAATATTCAAAAGTGTGTTTTTTTTGACAATAGGCGACATTCTTCCAAATTTCGACTTTTGAAATTTTAAAAAGGACTTTGCTCCTTTTTCTGAAAATGGTAGAAAATTTGCGAAAAAAAATTATTGGGGAACACTATTCCGGCCATTCCTATGAATTCCCAATATTCAAAAGTGTGTTTTTTTGACAATAGGCGACATTCTTCCAAATTTCGACTTTTGAAATTTTAAAAAGGACTTTGCTCCTTTTTCTGAAAATGGTAGAAAATTTGCGAAAAAAAATTATTGGGGAACACTATTCCGGCCATTCCTATGAATGTCCAATATTCAAAAGTGTGTTTTTTTGACAATAGGCGACATTCTTCCAAATTTCGACTTTTGAAATTTTAAAAAGGACTTTGCTCTTTTTTCTGAAAATGGTAGAAAATTTGCAAAAAAAAAATTATTGGGGAACACTATTCCGGCCATTCCTATGAATGTCCAATATTCAAAAGTGTGTTTTTTTGACAATAGGCGACATTCTTCCAAATTTCGACTTTTGAAATTTTAAAAAGGACTTTGCTCCTTTTTCCGAAAATGGTAGAAAATTTGCAAAAAAAAATTATTGGGGAACACTATTTCGGCCATTCCTATGAATGTCCAATATTCAAAAGTGTGTTTTTTTTGACAATAGGCGACATTCTTCCAAATTTCGACTTTTGAAATTTTAAAAAGGACTTTGCTCCTTTTTCTGAAAATTGTAGAAAATTTGCCAAAAAAAATTATTGGGGAACACTATTCCGGCCATTCCTATGAATGTCCAATATTCAAAAGTGTGTTTTTTTTGACAATAGGCGACATTCTTCCAAATTTCGACTTTTGAAATTTTAAAAAGGACTTTGCTCCTTTTTCTGAAAATGGTAGAAAATTTGCAAAAAAAAATTATTGGGGAACACTATTCCGGCCATTCCTATGAATGTCCAATATTCAAAAGTGTGTTTTTTTGACAATAGGCGACATTCTTCCAAATTTCGACTTTTGAAATTTTAAAAAGGACTTTGCTCCTTTTTCTGAAAATGGTAGAAAATTTGCAAAAAAAAATAATTGGGGAACACTATTCCGGCCATTCCTATGAATGTCCAATATTCAAAAGTGTGTTTTTTTGACAATAGGCGACATTCTTCCAAATTTCGACGTTTGAAATTTTAAAAAGGACTTTGCTCCTTTTTCCGAAAATGGTAGAAAATTTGCAAAAAAAAATTATTGGGCAACACTATTCCGGCCATTCCTATGAATGTCCAATATTCAAAAGTGTGTTTTTTTGACAATAGGCGACATTCTTCCAAATTTGGACGTTTGAAATTTTAAAAAGGACTTTGCTCCTTTTTCCGAAAATGGTAGAAAATTTGCAAACAAAATTATTGGGCAACACTATTCCGGCCATTCCTATGAATGTCCAATATTCAAAAGTGTGTTTTTTTGACAATAGGCGACATTCTTCCAAATTTGGACGTTTGAAATTTTAAAAAGGACTTTGCTCCTTTTTCCGAAAATGGTAGAAAATTTGCGAAAAAAAATTATTGGGGCACACTATTCCGGCCATTCCTATGAATGTCCAATATTCAAAAGTGTGTTTTTTTGACAATAGGCGACATTCTTCCAAATTTCGACTTTTGAAATTTTAAAAAGGACTTTGCTCCTTTTCTGAAAATGGTAGAAAATTTGCGAAAAAATATTATTGGGGAACACTATTCCGGCCATTCCTATGAATGTCCAATATTCAAAAGTGTGTTTTTTTGACAATAGGCGACATTCTTCCAAATTTCGACTTTTGAAATTTTAAAAAGGACTTTGCTCCTTTTTCCGAAAATGGTAGAAAATTTGCGAAAAAATATTATTGGGGAACACATTCCGGCCATTCCTATGAATGTCCAATATTCAAAAGTGTGTTTTTTTGACAATAAGCGACATTCTTCCAAATTTCGACTTTTGAAATTTTAAAAAGGACTTTGCTCCTTTTCTGAAAATGGTAGAAAATTTGCAAAAAAAAATTATTGGGCAACACTATTCCGGCCATTCCTATGAATGTCCAATATTCAAAAGTGTGTTTTTTTGACAATAGGCGACATTCTTCCAAATTTCGACTTTTGAAATTTTAAAAAGGACTTTGCTCCTTTTTCCGAAAATGGTAGAAAATTTGCAAAAAAAAATTATTTGGCAACACTATTCCGGTCATTCCTATGAATGTCCAATACTCAAAAGTGTGTTTTTTTGACAATAGGCGACATTCTTCCAAATTTCGACTTTTGAAATTTTAAAAAGGACTTTGCTCCTTTTTCCGAAAATGGCAGAAAATTTGCAAAAAAAAATTATTGGGGAACACTATTCCGGCCATTCCTATGAATGTCCAATATTCAAATGTGTGTTTTTTTGACAATAGGCGACATTCTTCCAAATTTCGACTTTTGAAATTTTAAAAAGGACTTTGCTCCTTTTTCCGAAAATGGTAGAAAATTTGCAAAAAAAAATTATTGGGCAACACTATTCCGGCCATTCCTATGAATGTCCAATATTCAAAAGTGTGTTTTTTTGACAATAGGCGACATTCTTCCAAATTTCGACTTTTGAAATTTTAAAAAGGACTTTGCTCCTTTTTCCGAAAATGGCAGAAAATTTGCAAAAAAAAATTATTGGGGAACACTATTCCGGCCATTCCTATGAATGTCCAATATTCAAAAGTGTGTTTTTTTGACAATAGGCGACATTCTTCCAAATTTCGACTTTTGAAATTTTAAAAAGGACTTTGCTCCTTTTTCCGAAAATGGTAGAAAATTTGCAAAAAAAAATTATTGGGGAACACTATTCCGGCCATTCCTATGAATGTCCAATATTCAAAAGTGTGTTTTTTTGACAATAGGCGACATTCTTCCAAATTTCGACTTTTGAAATTTTAAAAAGGACTTTGCTCCTTTTTCCGAAAATGGTAGAAAATTTGCGAAAAAAAATTATTGGGGAACACTATTCCGGCCATTCCTATGAATGTCCAATATTCAAAAGTGTGTTTTTTTGACAATAGGCGACATTCTTCCAAATTTCGACTTTTGAAATTTTAAAAAGGACTTTGCTCCTTTTTCCGAAAATGGTAGAAAATTTGCGAAAAAAAAAATTATTGGGGAACACTATTCCGGCCATTCCTATGAATGTCCAATATTCAAAAGTGTGTTTTTTTGACAATAGGCGACATTCTTCCAAATTTCGACTTTTGAAATTTTAAAAAGGACTTTGCTCCTTTTTCCGAAAATGGTAGAAAATTTGCGAAAAAAAATTATTGGGGAACACTATTCCGGCCATTCCTATGAATGTCCAATATTCAAAAGTGTGTTTTTTTGACAATAGGCGACATTCTTCCAAATTTCGACTTTTGAAATTTTAAAAAGGACTTTGCTCCTTTTTCCGAAAATGGCAGAAAATTTGCAAAAAAAAATTATTGGGGAACACTATTCCGGTCATTCCTATGAATGTCCAATACTCAAAAGTGTGTTTTTTTGACAATAGGCGACATTCTTCCAAATTTCGACTTTTGAAATTTTAAAAAGGACTTTGCTCCTTTTTCCGAAAATGGCAGAAAATTTGCAAAAAAAAATTATTGGGGAACACTATTCCGGCCATTCCTATGAATGTCCAATATTCAAAAGTGTGTTTTTTTGACAATAGGCGACATTCTTCCAAATTTCGACTTCTGAAATTTTAAAAAGGACTTTGCTCCTTTTTCCGAAAATGGTAGAAAATTTGCAAAAAAAAATTATTGGGGAACACTATTCCGGCCATTCCTATGAATGTCCAATATTCAAAAGTGTGTTTTTTTGACAATAGGCGACATTCTTCCAAATTTCGATTTTTGAAATTTTAAAAAGGACTTTGCTCCTTTTTCCGAAAATGGTAGAACATTTGCAAAAAAAAATTATTGGGGAACACTATTCCGGCCATTCCTATGAATGTCCAATATTCAAAAGTGTGTTTTTTTGACAATAGGCGACATTCTTCCAAATTTCGACTTTTGAAATTTTAAAAAGGACTTTGCTCCTTTTTCCGAAAATGGTAGAAAATTTGCAAAAAAAAATTATTGGGGAACACTATTCCGGCCATTCCTATGAATGTCCAATATTCAAAAGTGTGTTTTTTTGACAATAGGCGACATTCTTCCAAATTTCGACTTTTGAAATTTTAAAAAGGACTTTGCTCCTTTTTCTGAAAATGGTAGAAAATTTGCAAAAAAAAATTATTGGGCAACACTATTCCGGCCATTCCTATGAATGTCCAATACTCAAAAGTGTGTTTTTTTGACAATAGGCGACATTCTTCCAAATTTCGACTTTTGAAATTTTAAAAAGGACTTTGCTCCTTTTTCCGAAAATGGTAGAAAATTTGCAAAAAAAAATTATTTGGCAGCACTATTCCGGTCATTCCTATGAATGTCCAATATTCAAAAGTGTGTTTTTTTGACAATAGGCGACATTCTTCCAAATTTCGACTTTTGAAATTTTAAAAAGGACTTTGCTCCTTTTTCCGAAAATGGTAGAAAATTTGCAAAAAAAAATTATTTGGCAGCACTATTCCGGTCATTCCTATGAATGTCCAATATTCAAAAGTGTGTTTTTTTGACAATAGGCGACATTCTTCCAAATTTCGACTTTTGAAATTTTAAAAAGGACTTTGCTCCTTTTTCCGAAAATGGTAGAAAATTTGCAAAAAAAAATTATTTGGCAGCACTATTCCGGTCATTCCTATGAATGTCCAATATTCAAAAGTGTGTTTTTTTGACAATAGGCGACATTCTTCCAAATTTCGACTTTTGAAATTTTAAAAAGGACTTTGCTCCTTTTTCCGAAAATGGTAGAAAATTTGCAAAAAAAAATTATTTGGCAGCACTATTCCGGTCATTCCTATGAATGTCCAATATTCAAAAGTGTGTTTTTTTGACAATAGGCGACATTCTTCCAAATTTCGACTTTTGAAATTTTAAAAAGGACTTTGCTCCTTTTTCCGAAAATGGTAGAAAATTTGCAAAAAAAAATTATTGGGCAACACTATTCCGGCCATTCCTATGAATGTCCAATATTCAAAAGTGTGTTTTTTTGACAATAGGCGACATTCTTCCAAATTTCGACTTTTGAAATTTTAAAAAGGACTTTGCTCCTTTTTCCGAAAATGGCAGAAAATTTGCAAAAAAAAATTATTGTGGAACACTATTCCGGCCATTCCTATGAATGTCCAATATTCAAAAGTGTGTTTTTTTGACAATAGGCGACATTCTTCCAAATTTTGACTTTTGAAATTTTAAAAAGGACTTTGCTCCTTTTTCCGAAAATGGCAGAAAATTTGCGAAAAAAAATTATTGGGGAACACTATTCCGGCCATTCCTATGAATGTCCAATATTCAAAAGTGTGTTTTTTTGACAATAGGCGACATTCTTCCAAATTTCGACTTTTGAAATTTTAAAAAGGACTTTGCTCCTTTTTCCGAAAATAGTAGAAAATTTGCAAAAAAAAATTATTGGGCAACACTATTCCGGCCATTCCTATGAATGTCCAATATTCAAAAGTGTGTTTTTTTGACAATAGGCAACATTCTTCCAAATTTCGACTTTTGAAATTTTAAAAAGGACTTTGCTCCTTTTTCCGAAAATGGTAGAAAATTTGCGAAAAAAAATTATTGGGGAACACTATTCCGGCCATTCCTATGAATGTCCAATATTCAAAAGTGTGTTTTTTTGACAATAGGCGACATTCTTCCAAATTTCGATTTTTGAAATTTTAAAAAGGACTTTGCTCCTTTTTCCGAAAATGGTAGAAAATTTGCAAAAAAAAATTATTGGGGAACACTATTCCGGCCATTCCTATGAATGTCCAATATTCAAAAGTGTGTTTTTTTGACAATAGGCGACATTCTTCCAAATTTCGATTTTTGAAATTTTAAAAAGGACTTTGCTCCTTTTTCCGAAAATGGTAGAAAATTTGCAAAAAAAAAATTATTGGGGAACACTATTCCGGCCATTCCTATGAATGTCCAATATTCAAAAGTGTGTTTTTTTGACAATAGGCGACATTCTTCCAAATTTCGACTTTTGAAATTTTAAAAAGGACTTTGCTCCTTTTTCCGAAAATGGTAGAAAATTTGCAAAAAAAAATTATTGGGCAACACTATTCCGGCCATTCCTATGAATGTCCAATACTCAAAAGTGTGTTTTTTTGACAATAGGCGACATTCTTCCAAATTTCGACTTTTGAAATTTTAAAAAGGACTTTGCTCCTTTTTCCGAAAATGGCAGAAAATTTGCAAAAAAAAATTATTGGGGAACACTATTCCGGCCATTCCTATGAATGTCCAATATTCAAAAGTGTGTTTTTTTGACAATAGGCGACATTCTTCCAAATTTCGACTTTTGAAATTTTAAAAAGGACTTAGCTCCTTTTTCCGAAAATGGTAGAAAATTTGCAAAAAAAAATTATTGGGCAACACTATTCCGGCCATTCCTATGAATGTCCAATATTCAAAAGTGTGTTTTTTTGACAATAGGCGACATTCTTCCAAATTTCGATTTTTGAAATTTTAAAAAGGACTTTGCTCCTTTTTCCGAAAATGGTAGAAAATTTGCAAAAAAAAATTATTTGGCAACACTATTCCGGTCATTCCTATGAATGTCCACTACTCAAAAGTGTGTTTTTTTTGACAATAGGCGACATTCTTCCAAATTTCGACTTTTGAAATTTTAAAAAGGACTTTGCTCCTTTTTCCGAAAATGGCAGAAAATTTGCAAAAAAAAATTATTGGGGAACACTATTCCGGCCATTCCTATGAATGTCCAATATTCAAAAGTGTGTTTTTTTGACAATAGGCGACATTCTTCCAAATTTCGATTTTTGAAATTTTAAAAAGGACTTTGCTCCTTTTTCCGAACATGGTAGAAAATTTGCAAAAAAAAATTATTTGGCAACACTATTCCGGTCATTGCTATGAATGTCCAATACTCAAAAGTGTGTTTTTTTGACAATAGGCGACATTCTTCCAAATTTCGACTTTTGAAATTTTAAAAAGGACTTTGCTCCTTTTTCCGAAAATGGCAGAAAATTTGCAAAAAAAAATTATTGGGGAACACTATTCCGGCCATTCCTATGAATGTCCAATATTCAAAAGTGTGTTTTTTTGACAATAGGCGACATTCTTCCAAATTTCGACTTTTGAAATTTTAAAAAGGACTTAGCTCCTTTTTCCGAAAATGGTAGAAAATTTGCAAAAAAAAATTATTGGGCAACACTATTCCGGCCATTCCTATGAATGTCCAATATTCAAAAGTGTGTTTTTTTGACAATAGGCGACATTCTTCCAAATTTCGATTTTTGAAATTTTAAAAAGGACTTTGCTCCTTTTTCCGAAAATGGTAGAAAATTTGCAAAAAAAAATTATTTGGCAACACTATTCCGGTCATTCCTATGAATGTCCACTACTCAAAAGTGTGTTTTTTTTGACAATAGGCGACATTCTTCCAAATTTCGATTTTTGAAATTTTAAAAAGGACTTTGCTCCTTTTTCCGAAAATGGTAGAAAATTTGCAAAAAAAAATTATTTGGCAACACTATTCCGGTCATTGCTATGACTGTCCAATACTCAAAAGTGTGTTTTTTTGACAATAGGCGACATTCTTCCAAATTTCGACTTTTGAAATTTTAAAAAGGACTTTGCTCCTTTTTCCGAAAATGGTAGAAAATTTGCGAAAAAAAATTATTGGGGCACACTATTCCGGCCATTCCTATGAATGTCCAATATTCAAAAGTGTGTTTTTTTGACAATAGGCGACATTCTTCCAAATTTCGACTTTTGAAATTTTAAAAAGGACTTTGCTCCTTTTTCCGAAAATGGCAGAAAATTTGCAAAAAAAATTATTGGGCAACACTATTCCGGCCATTCCTATGAATGTCCAATATTCAAAAGTGTGTTTTTTTGACAATAGGCAACATTCTTCCAAATTTCGACTTTTGAAATTTTAAAAAGGACTTTGCTCCTTTTTCCGAAAATGGCAGAAAATTTGCAAAAAAAAATTATTGGGGAACACTATTCCGGCCATTCCTATGAATGTCCAATATTCAAAAGTGTGTTTTTTTGACAATAGGCGACATTCTTCCAAATTTCGATTTTTGAAATTTTAAAAAGGACTTTGCTCCTTTTTCCGAACATGGTAGAAAATTTGCAAAAAAAAATTATTTGGCAACACTATTCCGGTCATTGCTATGAATGTCCAATACTCAAAAGTGTGTTTTTTTGACAATAGGTGACATTCTTCCAAATTTCGACTTTTGAAATTTTAAAAAGGACTTTGCTCCTTTTTCCGAAAATGGCAGAAAATTTGCAAAAAAAAATTATTGGGGAACACTATTCCGGCCATTCCTATGAATGTCCAATATTCAAAAGTGTGTTTTTTTGACAATAGGCGACATTCTTCCAAATTTCGACTTTTGAAATTTTAAAAAGGACTTAGCTCCTTTTTCCGAAAATGGTAGAAAATTTGCAAAAAAAAATTATTGGGCAACACTATTCCGGCCATTCCTATGAATGTCCAATATTCAAAAGTGTGTTTTTTTGACAATAGGCGACATTCTTCCAAATTTCGATTTTTGAAATTTTAAAAAGGACTTTGCTCCTTTTTCCGAAAATGGTAGAAAATTTGCAAAAAAAAATTATTTGGCAACACTATTCCGGTCATTCCTATGAATGTCCACTACTCAAAAGTGTGTTTTTTTTGACAATAGGCGACATTCTTCCAAATTTCGACTTTTGAAATTTTAAAAAGGACTTTGCTCCTTTTTCCGAAAATGGCAGAAAATTTGCAAAAAAAAATTATTGGGGAACACTATTCCGGCCATTCCTATGAATGTCCAATATTCAAAAGTGTGTTTTTTTGACAATAGGCGACATTCTTCCAAATTTCGATTTTTGAAATTTTAAAAAGGACTTTGCTCCTTTTTCCGAACATGGTAGAAAATTTGCAAAAAAAAATTATTTGGCAACACTATTCCGGTCATTCCCATGAATGTCCAATACTCAAAAGTGTGTTTTTTTGACAATAGGCGACATTCTTCCAAATTTCGACTTTTGAAATTTTAAAAAGGACTTTGCTCCTTTTTCTGAAAATGTTTGAAAATTTGCGAAAAAAAATTATCGGGGAACACTATTCCGGCCATTCCTATGAATGTCCAATATTCAAAAGTGTGTCTTTTTGACAATAGGCGACATTCTTCCAAATTTCGACTTTTGAAATTTTAAAAAGGACTTTGCTCCTTTTTCTGAAAATGGTAGAAAATTTGCGAAAAAAAATTATCGGGGAACACTATTCCGGCCATTCCTATGAATGTCCAATATTCAAAAGTGTGTTTTTTTGACAATAGGCGACATTCTTCCAAATTTCGACTTTTGAAATTTTAAAAAGGACTTTGCTCCTTTTTCCAAAAATGGTAGAAAATTTGCGAAAAAAAATTATTGGGGAACACTATTCCGGCCATTCCTATGAATGTCCAATATTCAAAAGTGTGTTTTTTTGACAATAGGCCACATTCTTCCAAATTTCGACTTTTGAAATTTTAAAAAGGACTTTGCTCCTTTTTCCGAAAATGGTAGAAAATTTGCGAAAAAAAATTATTGGGGAACACTATTCCGGCCATTCCTATGAATGTCCAATATTCAAAAGTGTGTTTTTTTGACAATAGGCCACATTCTTCCAAATTTCGACTTTTGAAATTTTAAAAAGGACTTTGCTCCTTTTTCCGAAAATGGCAGAAAATTTGCAAAAAAAAATTATCGGGGAACACTATTCCGGCCATTCCTATGAATGTCCAATATTCAAAAGTGTGTTTTTTTGACAATAGGCGACATTCTTCCAAATTTCGACTTTTGAAATTTTAAAAAGGACTTTGCTCCTTTTTCCAAAAATGGTAGAAAATTTGCGAAAAAAAATTATTGGGGAACACTATTCCGGCCATTCCTATGAATGTCCAATATTCAAAAGTGTGTTTTTTTGACAATAGGCCACATTCTTCCAAATTTCGACTTTTGAAATTTTAAAAAGGACTTTGCTCCTTTTTCCGAAAATGGTAGAAAATTTGCGAAAAAAAATTATTGGGGAACACTATTCCGGCCATTCCTATGAATGTCCAATATTCAAAAGTGTGTTTTTTTGACAATAGGCCACATTCTTCCAAATTTCGACTTTTGAAATTTTAAAAAGGACTTTGCTCCTTTTTCCGAAAATTGTAGGAGATAAGCGAAAAAATATTATTCGGAAACACTATTCCGGCCATTCCTATGAATGTCCAATATTCAAAAGTGTGTTTTTTTGACAATAGGCCACATTCTTCCAAATTTCGACTTTTGAAATTTTAAAAAGGACTTTGCTCCTTTTTCCGAAAATGGTAGAAAATTTGCAAAAAAAAATTATTTGGCAACACTATTCCGGTCATTCCTATGAATGTCCACTACTCAAAAGTGTGTTTTTTTTGACAATAGGCGACATTCTTCCAAATTTCGACTTTTGAAATTTTAAAAAGGACTTTGCTCCTTTTTCTGAAAATGGTAGAAAATTTGCGAAAAAAAAATTTTTGGGGAACACTATTCCGGCCATTCCTATGAATGTCCAATATTCAAAAGTGTGTTTTTTTGACAATAGGCCACATTCTTCCAAATTTCAACTTTTGAAATTTTAAAAAGGACTTTGCTCCTTTTTCCGAAAATGGTAGAAAATTTGCGAAAAAAAATTATTGGGGAACACTACTCCGGCCATTCCTATGAATGTCCAATATTCAAAAGTGTGTTTTTTTGACAATAGGCCACATTCTTCCAAATTTCGACTTTTGAAATTTTAAAAAGGACTTTGCTCCTTTTTCCGAAAATTGTAGGAGATAAGCGAAAAAATATTATTCGGAAACACTATTCCGGCCATTCCTATGAATGTCCAATATTCAAAAGTGTGTTTTTTTGACAATAGGCCACATTCTTCCAAATTTCGACTTTTGAAATTTTAAAAAGGACTTTGCTCCTTTTTCCGAAAATGGTAGAAAATTTGCAAAAAAAAATTATTGGGCAACACTATTCCGGCCATTCCTATGAATGTCCAATATTCAAAAGTGTGTTTTTTTGACAATAGGCGACATTCTTCCAAATTTCGACTTTTGAAATTTTAAAAAGGACTTTGCTCCTTTTTCTGAAAATGGTAGAAAATTTGCGAAAAAAAAATTTTTGGGGAACACTATTCCGGCCATTCCTATGAATGTCCAATATTCAAAAGTGTGTTTTTTTGACAATAGGCAACATTCTTCCAAATTTCGACTTTTGAAATTTTAAAAAGGACTTTGCTCCTTTTTCCGAAAATGGTAGAAAATTTGCGAAAAAAAATTATTGGGGAACACTACTCCGGCAATTCCTATGAATGTCCAATATTCAAAAGTGTGTTTTTTTGACAATAGGCCACATTCTTCCAAATTTCGACTTTTGAAATTTTAAAAAGGACTTTGCTCCTTTTTCCGAAAATGGTAGAAAATTTGCGAAAAAAAATTATTGGGGAACACTACTCCGGCCATTCCTATGAATGTCCAATATTCAAAAGTGTGTTTTTTTGACAATAGGCGACATTCTTCCAAATTTCGACTTTTGAAATTTTAAAAAGGACTTTGCTCCTTTTTCCGAAAATGGTAGAAAATTTGCGAAAAAAAATTATCGGGGAACACTATTCCGGCCATTCCTATGAATGTCCAATATTCAAAAGTGTGTTTTTTTGACAATAGGCGACATTCTTCCAAATTTCGACTTTTGAAATTTTAAAAAGGACTTTGCTCCTTTTTCTGAAAATGGTAGAAAATTTGCGAAAAAAAATTATCGGGGAACACTATTCCGGCCATTCCTATGAATGTCCAATATTCAAAAGTGTGTTTTTTTGACAATAGGCCACATTCTTCCAAATTTCGACTTTTGAAATTTTAAAAAGGACTTTGCTCCTTTTTCCGAAAATGGTAGAAAATTTGCGAAAAAAAATTATTGGGGAACACTATTCCGGCCATTCCTATGAATGTCCAATATTCAAAAGTGTGTTTTTTTGACAATAGGCCACATTCTTCCAAATTTCGACTTTTGAAATTTTAAAAAGGACTTTGCTCCTTTTTCCGAAAATGGCAGAAAATTTGCAAAAAAAAATTATCGGGGAACACTATTCCGGCCATTCCTATGAATGTCCAATATTCAAAAGTGTGTTTTTTTGACAATAGGCGACATTTTTCCAAATTTCGACTTTTGAAATTTTAAAAAGGACTTTGCTCCTTTTTCCAAAAATGGTAGAAAATTTGCGAAAAAAATTATTGGGGAACACTATTCCGGCCATTCCTATGAATGTCCAATATTCAAAAGTGTGTTTTTTTGACAATAGGCCACATTCTTCCAAATTTCGACTTTTGAAATTTTAAAAAGGACTTTGCTCCTTTTTCCGAAAATGGTAGAAAATTTGCGAAAAAAAATTATTGGGGAACACTATTCCGGCCATTCCTATGAATGTCCAATATTCAAAAGTGTGTTTTTTTGACAATAGTAGAAAATTTGCGAAAAAAAATTATTGGGGAACACTATTCCGGTCATTCCTATGAATGTCCAATATTCAAAAGTGTGTTTTTTTGACAATAGGCCACATTCTTCCAAATTTCGACTTTTAAAATTTTAAAAAGGACTTTGCTCCTTTTTCCGAAAATTGTAGGAGATAAGCGAAAAAATATTATTCGGAAACACTATTCCGGCCATTCCTATGAATGTCCAATATTCAAAAGTGTGTTTTTTTGACAATAGGCCACATTCTTCCAAATTTCGACTTTTGAAATTTTAAAAAGGACTTTGCTCCTTTTTCCGAAAATGTCCAATATTAAAAAGTGTGTTTTTTTGACAATAGGCGACATTCTTCCAAATTTCGACTTTTGAAATTTTAAAAAGGACTTTGCTCCTTTTTCCGAAAATGGTAGAAAATTTGCAAAAAAAAAATTATTGGGGAACACTATTCCGGCCATTCCTATGAATGTCCAATATTCAAAAGTGTGTTTTTTTGACAATAGGCGACATTCTTCCAAATTTCGACTTTTGAAATTTTAAAAAGGACTTTGCTCCTTTTTCCGAAAATGGTAGAAAATTTGCGAAAAAAATTATTGGGGAACACTATTTCGGCCATTCCTATGCATGTCCAATATTCAAAAGTGTGTTTTTTGACAATAGGCGACATTCTTCCAAATTTCGACTTTTGAAATTTTAAAAAGGACTTTGCTCCTTTTTCTGAAAATGGTAGAAAATTTGCGAAAAAAATTATTGGGGAACACTATTCCGGCCATTCCTATGAATGTCCAATATTCAAAAGTGTGTTTTTTTGACAATAGGTGACATTCTTCCAAATTTCGACTTTTGAAATTTTAAAAAGGACTTTGCTCCTTTTTCCGAAAATGGTAGAAAATTTGCGAAAAAAAATTATTGGGGAACACTATTTCGGCCATTCCTATGCATGTCGAACATTCAAAAGTGTGTTTTTTTGACAATAGGCGACATTCTTCCAAATTTCGACTTTTGAAATTTTAAAAAGGACTTTGCTCCTTTTTCTGAAAATGGTAGAAAATTTGCGAAAAAAAATTATTGGGGAACACTATTCCGGCCATTCCTATGAATGTCCAATATTCAAAAGTGTGTTTTTTTGACAATAGGCGACATTCTTCCAAATTTCGACTTTTGAAATTTTAAAAAGGACTTTGCTCCTTTTTCCGAAAATGGTAGAAAATTTGCGAAAAAAATTATTGGGGAACACTATTCCGGCCATTCCTATGCATGTCCAATATTCAAAAGTGTGTTTTTTTGACAATAGGCGACATTCTTCCAAATTTCGACTTTTGAAATTTTAAAAAGGACTTTGCTCCTTTTTCTGAAAATGTTAGAAAATTTGCGAAAAAAAATTATCGGGGAACACTATTCCGGCCATTCCTATGAATGTCCAATATTCAAAAGTGTGTTTTTTTGACAATAGGCGACATTCTTCCAAATTTCGACTTTTGAAATTTTAAAAAGGACTTTGCTCCTTTTTCCGAAAATGGTAGAAAATTTGCGAAAAAAAATTATTGTGGAACACTATTCCGGCCATTCCTATGAATGTCCAATATTCAAAAGTGTGTTTTTTTGACAATAGGCCACATTCTTCCAAATTTCGACTTTTGAAATTTTAAAAAGGACTTTGCTCCTTTTTCCGAAAATGGTAGATAATTTGCGAAAAAAAATATTGGGGAACACTATTCCGGCCATTCCTATGAATGTTCAATATTCAAAAGTGTGTTTTTTTGACAATAGGCGACATTCTTCCAAATCTCGACTTTTGAAATTTTAAAAAGGACTTTGCTCCTTTTTCCGAAAATGGTAGAAAATTTGGGGAAAAAATTATTGGGGAACACTATTCCGTCCATTCCAATGAATGTCCAATACTCAAAAGTGTGTTTTTTTGACAATAGACGACATTCTTCCAAATTTCGACTTTTGAAATTTTAAAAAGGACTTTGCTCCTTTTTCCGAAAATGGCAGAAAATTTGCAAAAAAAAATTATTGGGGAACACTATTCCGGCCATTCCTATGAATGTCCAATATTCAAAAGTGTGTTTTTTTGACAATAGGCGACATTCTTCCAAATTTCGACTTTTGAAATTTTAAAAAGGACTTTGCTCCTTTTTCCGAAAATGGTAGAAAATTTGCAAAAAAAAATTATTGGGCAACACTATTCCGGCCATTCCTATGAATGTCCAATATTCAAAAGTGTGTTTTTTTGACAATAGGCGACATTCTTCCAAATTTCGACTTTTGAAATTTTAAAAAGGACTTTGCTCCTTTTTCCGAAAATGGTAGAAAATTTGCAAAAAAAAATTATTTAGCAACACTATTCCGGTCATTCCTATGAATGTCCAATACTCAAAAGTGTGTTTTTTTGACAATAGGCGACATTCTTCCAAATTTGGACTTTTGAAATTTTAAAAAGGATATTGCTCCTTTTTCCGAAAATGGTAGAAAATTTGGGAAAAAAAATTATTGGGGAACACTATTCCGGCCATTCCTATGAATGTCCAATATTCAAAACGTGTGTTTTTTTGACAATAGGCGACATTCTTCCAAATTTTGACTTTTGAAATTTTAAAAAGGACTTTGTTCCTTTTTCCGAAAATGGTAGAAAATTTGCAAAAAAAAATTATTGGGGAACACTATTCCGGCCATTCCTATGAATGTCCAATATTCAAAACGTGTGTTTTTTTGACAATAGGCGACATTCTTCCAAATTTTGACTTTTGAAATTTTAAAAAGGACTTTGTTCCTTTTTCCGAAAATGGTAGAAAATTTGCAAAAAAAAATTATTGGGGAACACTATTCCGGCCATTGCTATGAATGTCCAATATTCAAAAGTGTGTTTTTTTGACAATAGGCGACATTCTTCCAAATTTCGATTTTTGAAATTTTAAAAAGGACTTTGCTCCTTTTTCCGAAAATGGTAGAAAATTTGCAAAAAAAAATTATTTGGCAACACTATTCCGGTCATTCCTATGAATGTCCAATATTCAAAAGTGTGTTTTTTTGACAATAGGCGACATTCTTCCAAATTTCGACTTTTGAAATTTTAAAAAGGACTTTGCTCCTTTTTCCGAAAATGGTAGAAAATTTGCAAAAAAAAATTATTTGGGAGCACTATTCCGGCCATTCCTATGAATGTCCAATATTCAAAAGTGTGTTTTTTTGACAATAGGCGACATTCTTCCAAATTTCGATTTTTGAAATTTTAAAAAGGACTTTGCTCCTTTTTCCGAAAATGGTAGAAAATTTGCAAAAAAAAATTATTGGGGAACACTATTCCGGCAATTCCTATGAATGTCCAATATTCAAAAGTGTGTTTTTTTTGACAATAGGCGACATTCTTCCAAATTTCGACTTTTGAAATTTTAAAAAGGACTTTGCTCCTTTTTCCGAAAGTGGTAGAAAATTTGCAAAAAAAAATTATTGGGCAACACTATTCCGGCCATTCCTATGAATGTCCAATATTCAAAAGTGTGTTTTTTTGACAATAGGCAACATTCTTCCAAATTTCGACTTTCGAAATTTTAAAAACGACTTTGCTCCTTTTTCCGAAAATGGTAGAAAATTTGCGAAAAAAAATGATTGGGGAACACTATTCCGGCCATTCCTATGAATGTCCAATATTCAAAAGTGTGTTTTTTTGACAATAGGCGACATTCTTCCAAATTTCGATTTTTGAAATTTTAAAAAGGACTTTGCTCCTTTTTCCGAAAATGGCAGAAAATTTGCGAAAAAAAAATTATTGGGGAACACTATTCCGGCCATTCCTATGAATGTCCAATATTCAAAAGTGTGTTTTTTTGACAATAGGCGACATTCTTCCAAATTTCGACTTTTGAAATTTTAAAAAGGACTTTGCTCCTTTTTCCGAAAATGGTAGAAAATTTGCAAAAAAAAATTATTTGGGAACACTATTCCGGTCATTCCTATGAATGTCCAATATTCAAAAGTGTGTTTTTTTGACAATAGGCGACATTCTTCCAAATGTCGACTTTTGAAATTTTAAAAAGGACTTTGCTCCTTTTTCCGAAAATGGTAGAAAATTTGCGAAAAAAAATTATTGGGGAACACTATTCCGGCCATTCCTATGAATGTCCAATATTCAAAAGTGTGTTTTTTTGACAATAGGCGACATTCTTCCAAATTTCGATTTTTGAAATTTTAAAAAGGACTTTGCTCCTTTTTCCGAAAATGGTAGAAAATTTGCAAAAAAAAAATTATTGGGGAACACTATTCCGGCCATTCCTATGAATGTCCAATATTCAAAAGTGTGTTTTTTTGACAATAGGCGACATTCTTCCAAATTTCGACTTTTGAAATTTTAAAAAGGACTTTGCTCCTTTTTCCGAAAATGGTAGAAAATTTGCAAAAAAAAATTATTGGGCAACACTATTCCGGCCATTCCTATGAATGTCCAATACTCAAAAGTGTGTTTTTTTGACAATAGGCGACATTCTTCCAAATTTCGACTTTTGAAATTTTAAAAAGGACTTTGCTCCTTTTTCCGAAAATGGCAGAAAATTTGCAAAAAAAAATTATTGGGGAACACTATTCCGGCCATTCCTATGAATGTCCAATATTCAAAAGTGTGTTTTTTTGACAATAGGCGACATTCTTCCAAATTTCGACTTTTGAAATTTTAAAAAGGACTTAGCTCCTTTTTCCGAAAATGGTAGAAAATTTGCAAAAAAAAATTATTGGGCAACACTATTCCGGCCATTCCTATGAATGTCCAATATTCAAAAGTGTGTTTTTTTGACAATAGGCGACATTCTTCCAAATTTCGATTTTTGAAATTTTAAAAAGGACTTTGCTCCTTTTTCCGAAAATGGTAGAAAATTTGCAAAAAAAAATTATTTGGCAACACTATTCCGGTCATTCCTATGAATGTCCACTACTCAAAAGTGTGTTTTTTTTGACAATAGGCGACATTCTTCCAAATTTCGACTTTTGAAATTTTAAAAAGGACTTTGCTCCTTTTTCCGAAAATGGCAGAAAATTTGCAAAAAAAAATTATTGGGGAACACTATTCCGGCCATTCCTATGAATGTCCAATATTCAAAAGTGTGTTTTTTTGACAATAGGCGACATTCTTCCAAATTTCGATTTTTGAAATTTTAAAAAGGACTTTGCTCCTTTTTCCGAACATGGTAGAAAATTTGCAAAAAAAAATTATTTGGCAACACTATTCCGGTCATTCCCATGAATGTCCAATACTCAAAAGTGTGTTTTTTTGACAATAGGCGACATTCTTCCAAATTTCGACTTTTGAAATTTTAAAAAGGACTTTGCTCCTTTTTCTGAAAATGTTTGAAAATTTGCGAAAAAAAATTATCGGGGAACACTATTCCGGCCATTCCTATGAATGTCCAATATTCAAAAGTGTGTTTTTTTGACAATAGGCGACATTCTTCCAAATTTCGACTTTTGAAATTTTAAAAAGGACTTTGCTCCTTTTTCTGAAAATGGCAGAAAATTTGCGAAAAAAAATTATCGGGGAACACTATTCCGGCCATTCCTATGAATGTCCAATATTCAAAAGTGTGTTTTTTTGACAATAGGCGACATTCTTCCAAATTTCGACTTTTGAAATTTTAAAAAGGACTTTGCTCCTTTTTCCAAAAATGGTAGAAAATTTGCGAAAAAAAATTATTGGGGAACACTATTCCGGCCATTGCTATGAATGTCCAATATTCAAAAGTGTGTTTTTTTGACAATAGGCCACATTCTTCCAAATTTCGACTTTTGAAATTTTAAAAAGGACTTTGCTCCTTTTTCCGAAAATGGTAGAAAATTTGCAAAAAAAAATTATTGGGCAACACTATTCCGGCCATTCCTATGAATGTCCAATATTCAAAAGTGTGTTTTTTTGACAATAGGCCACATTCTTCCAAATTTCGACTTTTGAAATTTTAAAAAGGACTTTGCTCCTTTTTCCGAAAATGGTAGAAAATTTGCAAAAAAAAATTATTGGGCAACACTATTCCGGCCATTCCTATGAATGTCCAATATTCAAAAGTGTGTTTTTTTGACAATAGGCGACATTCTTCCAAATTTCGACTTTTGAAATTTTAAAAAGGACTTTGCTCCTTTTTCCGAAAATGGTAGAAAATTTGCAAAAAAAAAATTATTGGGGAACACTATTCCGGCCATTCCTATGAATGTCCAATATTCAAAAGTGTGTTTTTTTGACAATAGGCGACATTCTTCCAAATTTCGACTTTTGAAATTTTAAAAAGGACTTTGCTCCTTTTTCCGAAAATGGTAGAAAATTTGCGAAAAAAATTATTGGGGAACACTATTTCGGCCATTCCTATGCATGTCCAATATTCAAAAGTGTGTTTTTTGACAATAGGCGACATTCTTCCAAATTTCGACTTTTGAAATTTTAAAAAGGACTTTGCACCTTTTTCTGAAAATGGTAGAAAATTTGCGAAAAAAATTATTGGGGAACACTATTCCGGCCATTCCTATGAATGTCCAATATTCAAAAGTGTGTTTTTTTGACAATAGGTGACATTCTTCCAAATTTCGACTTTTGAAATTTTAAAAAGGACTTTGCTCCTTTTTCCGAAAATGGTAGAAAATTTGCGAAAAAAAATTATTGGGGAACACTATTTCGGCCATTCCTATGCATGTCGAACATTCAAAAGTGTGTTTTTTTGACAATAGGCGACATTCTTCCAAATTTCGACTTTTGAAATTTTAAAAAGGACTTTGCTCCTTTTTCTGAAAATGGTAGAAAATTTGCGAAAAAAATTATTGGGGAACACTATTCCGGCCATTCCTATGAATGTCCAATATTCAAAAGTGTGTTTTTTTGACAATAGGCGACATTCTTCCAAATTTCGACTTTTGAAATTTTAAAAAGGACTTTGCTCCTTTTTCCGAAAATGGTAGAAAATTTGCGAAAAAAATTATTGGGGAACACTATTCCGGCCATTCCTATGCATGTCCAATATTCAAAAGTGTGTTTTTTTGACAATAGGCGACATTCTTCCAAATTTCGACTTTTGAAATTTTAAAAAGGACTTTGCTCCTTTTTCCGAAAATGGTAGAAAATTTGCAAAAAAAATTATTGGGCAACACTATTCCGGCCATTCCTATGAATGTCCAATATTCAAAAGTGTGTTTTTTTGACAATAGGCGACATTCTTCCAAATTTCGATTTTTGAAATTTTAAAAAGGACTTTGCTCCTTTTTCCGAAAATGGTAGAAAATTTGCAAAAAAAAATTATTTGGCAACACTATTCCGGTCATTCCTATGAATGTCCACTACTCAAAAGTGTGTTTTTTTTGACAATAGGCGACATTCTTCCAAATTTCGACTTTTGAAATTTTAAAAAGGACTTTGCTCCTTTTTCCGAAAATGGCAGAAAATTTGCAAAAAAAAATTATTGGGGAACACTATTCCGGCCATTCCTATGAATGTCCAATATTCAAAAGTGTGTTTTTTTGACAATAGGCGACATTCTTCCAAATTTCGATTTTTGAAATTTTAAAAAGGACTTTGCTCCTTTTTCCGAACATGGTAGAAAATTTGCAAAAAAAAATTATTTGGCAACACTATTCCGGTCATTCCCATGAATGTCCAATACTCAAAAGTGTGTTTTTTTGACAATAGGCGACATTCTTCCAAATTTCGACTTTTGAAATTTTAAAAAGGACTTTGCTCCTTTTTCTGAAAATGTTTGAAAATTTGCGAAAAAAAATTATCGGGGAACACTATTCCGGCCATTCCTATGAATGTCCAATATTCAAAAGTGTGTTTTTTTGACAATAGGCGACATTCTTCCAAATTTCGACTTTTGAAATTTTAAAAAGGACTTTGCTCCTTTTTCTGAAAATGGCAGAAAATTTGCGAAAAAAAATTATCGGGGAACACTATTCCGGCCATTCCTATGAATGTCCAATATTCAAAAGTGTGTTTTTTTGACAATAGGCGACATTCTTCCAAATTTCGACTTTTGAAATTTTAAAAAGGACTTTGCTCCTTTTTCCAAAAATGGTAGAAAATTTGCGAAAAAAAATTATTGGGGAACACTATTCCGGCCATTGCTATGAATGTCCAATATTCAAAAGTGTGTTTTTTTGACAATAGGCCACATTCTTCCAAATTTCGACTTTTGAAATTTTAAAAAGGACTTTGCTCCTTTTTCCGAAAATGGTAGAAAATTTGCAAAAAAAAATTATTGGGCAACACTATTCCGGCCATTCCTATGAATGTCCAATATTCAAAAGTGTGTTTTTTTGACAATAGGCCACATTCTTCCAAATTTCGACTTTTGAAATTTTAAAAAGGACTTTGCTCCTTTTTCCGAAAATGGTAGAAAATTTGCAAAAAAAAATTATTGGGCAACACTATTCCGGCCATTCCTATGAATGTCCAATATTCAAAAGTGTGTTTTTTTGACAATAGGCGACATTCTTCCAAATTTCGACTTTTGAAATTTTAAAAAGGACTTTGCTCCTTTTTCCGAAAATGGTAGAAAATTTGCAAAAAAAAAATTATTGGGGAACACTATTCCGGCCATTCCTATGAATGTCCAATATTCAAAAGTGTGTTTTTTTGACAATAGGCGACATTCTTCCAAATTTCGACTTTTGAAATTTTAAAAAGGACTTTGCTCCTTTTTCCGAAAATGGTAGAAAATTTGCGAAAAAAATTATTGGGGAACACTATTTCGGCCATTCCTATGCATGTCCAATATTCAAAAGTGTGTTTTTTGACAATAGGCGACATTCTTCCAAATTTCGACTTTTGAAATTTTAAAAAGGACTTTGCACCTTTTTCTGAAAATGGTAGAAAATTTGCGAAAAAAATTATTGGGGAACACTATTCCGGCCATTCCTATGAATGTCCAATATTCAAAAGTGTGTTTTTTTGACAATAGGTGACATTCTTCCAAATTTCGACTTTTGAAATTTTAAAAAGGACTTTGCTCCTTTTTCCGAAAATGGTAGAAAATTTGCGAAAAAAAATTATTGGGGAACACTATTTCGGCCATTCCTATGCATGTCGAACATTCAAAAGTGTGTTTTTTTGACAATAGGCGACATTCTTCCAAATTTCGACTTTTGAAATTTTAAAAAGGACTTTGCTCCTTTTTCTGAAAATGGTAGAAAATTTGCGAAAAAAATTATTGGGGAACACTATTCCGGCCATTCCTATGAATGTCCAATATTCAAAAGTGTGTTTTTTTGACAATAGGCGACATTCTTCCAAATTTCGACTTTTGAAATTTTAAAAAGGACTTTGCTCCTTTTTCCGAAAATGGTAGAAAATTTGCGAAAAAAATTATTGGGGAACACTATTCCGGCCATTCCTATGCATGTCCAATATTCAAAAGTGTGTTTTTTTGACAATAGGCGACATTCTTCCAAATTTCGACTTTTGAAATTTTAAAAAGGACTTTGCTCCTTTTTCCGAAAATGGTAGAAAATTTGCAAAAAAAATTATTGGGCAACACTATTCCGGCCATTCCTATGATTGTCCAATATTAAAAAGTGTGTTTTTTTGACAATAGGCGACATTCTTCCAAATTTCGACTTTTGAAATTTTAAAAAGGACTTTGCTCCTTTTTCCGAAAATGGTAGAAAATTTGCGAAAAAAATTATTGGGGAACACTATTCCGGCCATTCCTATGATTGTCCAATATTAAAAAGTGTGTTTTTTTGACAATAGGCGACATTCTTCCAAATTTCGACTTTTGAAATTTTAAAAAGGACTTTGCTCCTTTTTCCGAAAATGGTAGAAAATTTGCGAAAAAAATTATTGGGGAACACTATTCCGGCCATTCCTATGATTGTCCAATATTAAAAAGTGTGTTTTTTTGACAATAGGCGACATTCTTCCAAATTTCGACTTTTGAAATTTTAAAAAGGACTTTGCTCCTTTTTCCGAAAATGGTAGAAAATTTGCGAAAAAAATTATTGGGGAACACTATTCCGGCCATTCCTATGCATGTCCAATATTCAAAAGTGTGTTTTTTTGACAATAGGCGACATTCTTCCAAATTTCGACTTTTGAAATTTTAAAAAGGACTTTGCTCCTTTTTCTGAAAATGGTAGAAAATTTGCGAAAAAAATTATTGGGGAACACTATTCCGGCCATTCCTATGATTGTCCAATATTAAAAAGTGTGTTTTTTTGACAATAGGTGACATTCTTCCAAATTTCGACTTTTGAAATTTTAAAAAGGACTTTGCTCCTTTTTCTGAAAATGGTAGAAAATTTGCGAAAAAAATTATTGGGGAACACTATTCCGGCCATTCCTATGCATGTCCAATATTCAAAAGTGTGTTTTTTTTTGACAATAGGCGACATTCTTCCAAATTTCGACTTTTGAAATTTTAAAAAGGACTTTGCTCCTTTTTCCGAAAATGGTAGAAAATTTGCGAAAAAAATTATTGGGGAACACTATTCCGGCCATTCCTATGATTGTCCAATATTAAAAAGTGTGTTTTTTTGACAATAGGCGACATTCTTCCAAATTTCGACTTTTGAAATTTTAAAAAGGACTTTGCTCCTTTTTCCGAAAATGGTAGAAAATTTGCAAAAAAAATTATTGGGCAACACTATTCCGGCCATTCCTATGATTGTCCAATATTAAAAAGTGTGTTTTTTTGACAATAGGCGACATTCTTCCAAATTTCGACTTTTGAAATTTTAAAAAGGACTTTGCTCCTTTTTCCGAAAATGGTAGAAAATTTGCGAAAAAAATTATTGGGGAACACTCTTCCGGCCATTCCTATGATTGTCCAATATTAAAAAGTGTGTTTTTTTGACAATAGGCGACATTCTTCCAAATTTCGACTTTTGAAATTTTAAAAAGGACTTTGCTCCTTTTTCCGAAAATGGTAGAAAATTTGCGAAAAAAATTATTGGGGAACACTATTCCGGCCATTCCTATGATTGTCCAATATTAAAAAGTGTGTTTTTTTGACAATAGGCGACATTCTTCCAAATTTCGACTTTTGAAATTTTAAAAAGGACTTTGCTCCTTTTTCCGAAAATGGTAGAAAATTTGCAAAAAAAATTATTGGGCAACACTATTCCGGCCATTCCTATGATTGTCCAATATTAAAAAGTGTGTTTTTTTGACAATAGGCGACATTCTTCCAAATTTCGACTTTTGAAATTTTAAAAAGGACTTTGCTCCTTTTTCCGAAAATGGTAGAAAATTTGCGAAAAAAATTATTGGGGAACACTATTCCGGCCATTCCTATGCATGTCCAATATTCAAAAGTGTGTTTTTTTGACAATAGGCGACATTCTTCCAAATTTCGACTTTTGAAATTTTAAAAAGGACTTTGCTCCTTTTTCCGAAAATGGTAAAAAATTTGCGAAAAAAATTATTGGGGAACACTATTCCGGCCATTCCTATGATTGTCCAATATTAAAAAGTGTGTTTTTTTTGACAATAGGCGACATTCTTCCAAATTTCGACTTTTGAAATTTTAAAAAGGACTTTGCTCCTTTTTCCGAAAATGGTAGAAAATTTGCGAAAAAAATTATTGGGGAACACTATTCCGGCCATTCCTATGCATGTCCAATATTCCAAAGTGTGTTTTTTTGACAATATGCGACATTCTTCCAAATTTCGACTTTTGAAATTTTAAAAAGGACTTTGCTCCTTTTTCCGAAAATGGTAGAAAATTTGCGAAAAAAATTATTGGGGAACACTATTCCGGCCATTCCTATGCATGTCCAATATTCCAAAGTGTGTTTTTTTGACAATAGGCGACATTCTTCCAAATTTCGACTTTTGAAATTTTAAAAAGGACTTTGCTCCTTTTTCCGAAAATGGTAGAAAATTTGCGAAAAAAATTATTGGGGAACACTATTCCGGCCATTCCTATGATTATCCAATATTAAAAAGTGTGTTTTTTTGACAATAGGCGACATTCTTCCAAATTTCGATTTTTGAAATTTTAAAAAGGACTTTGCTCCTTTTTCCGAAAATGGTAGAAAATTTGCGAAAAAAATTATTGGGGAACACTATTCCGGCCATTCCTATGAATGTCCAATATTCAAAAGTGTGTTTTTTTGACAATAGGCGACATTCTTCCAAATTTCGACTTTTGAAATTTTAAAAAGGACTTTGCTCCTTTTTCCGAAAATGGTAGAAAATTTGCGAAAAAAATTATTGGGGAACACTATTCCGGCCATTCCTATGATTGTCCAATATTAAAAAGTGTGTTTTTTTGACAATAGGCGACATTCTTCCAAATTTCGACTTTTGAAATTTTAAAAAGGACTTTGCTCCTTTTTCCGAAAATGGTAGAAAATTTGCGAAAAAAATTATTGGGGAACACTATTCCGGCCATTCCTATGATTGTCCAATATTAAAAAGTGTGTTTTTTTGACAATAGGCGACATTCTTCCAAATTTCGACTTTTGAAATTTTAAAAAGGACTTTGCTCCTTTTTCCGAAAATGGTAGAAAATTTGCAAAAAATATTATTGGGGAACACTATTCCGGCCATTCCTATGATTGTCCAATATTAAAAAGTGTGTTTTTTTGACAATAGGCGACATTCTTCCAAATTTCGACTTTTGAAATTTTAAAAAGGACTTTGCTCCTTTTTCCGAAAATGGTAGAAAATTTGCGAACAAAATTATTGGGGAACACTATTTCGGCCATTCCTATGATTGTCCAATATTAAAAAGTGTGTTTTTTTGACAATAGGCGACATTCTTCCAAATTTCGACTTTTGAAATTTTAAAAAGGACTTTGCTCCTTTTTCCGAAAATGGTAGAAAATTTGCGAAAAAAATTATTGGGGAACACTATTCCGGCCATTCCTATGATTGTCCAATATTAAAAAGTGTGTTTTTTTGACAATAGGCGACATTCTTCCATATTTCGACTTTTGAAATTTTAAAAAGGACTTTGCTCCTTTTTCCGAAAATGGTAGAAAATTTGCAAAAAAAATTATTGTGGAACACTATTCCGGCCATTCCTATGAATGTCCAATATTCAAAAGTGTGTTTTTTTGACAATAGGCGACATTCTTCCAAATTTCGATTTTTGAAATTTTAAAAAGGACTTTGCTCCTTTTTCCGAACATGGTAGAAAATTTGCAAAAAAAAATTATTTGGCAACACTATTCCGGTCATTCCTATGAATGTCCAATACTCAAAAGTGTGTTTTTTTGACAATAGGCGACATTCTTCCAAATTTCGACTTTTGAAATTTTAAAAAGGACTTTGCTCCTTTTTCTGAAAATGGTAGAAAATTTGCGAAAAAAAATTATTGGGGAACACTATTCCGGCCATTCCTATGAATGTCCAATATTCAAAAGTGTGTTTTTTTGACAATAGGCGACATTCTTCCAAATTTCGACTTTTGAAATTTTAAAAAGGACGTTGCTCCTTTTTCCGAAAATGGTAGAAAATTTGCGAAAAAAAATTATTGGGGAACACTATTCCGGCCATTCCTATGAATGTCCAATATTCAAAAGTGTGTTTTTTTGACAATAGGCCACATTCTTCCAAATTTCGACTTTTGAAATTTTAAAAAGGACGTTGCTCCTTTTTCCGAAAATGGTAGAAAATTTGCGAAAAAAAATTATTGGGGAACACTATTCCGGCCATTCCTATGAATGTCCAATATTCAAAAGTGTGTTTTTTTGACAATAGGCCACATTCTTCCAAATTTCGACTTTTGAAATTTTAAAAAGGACTTTGCTCCTTTTTCCGAAAATTGTAGGAGATAAGCGAAAAAATATTATTGTGGAACACTATTCCGGCCATTCCTATGAATGTCCAATATTCAAAAGTGTGTTTTTTTTGACAATAGGCGACATTCTTCCAAATTTCGACTTTTGAAATTTTAAAAAGGACTTTGCTCCTTTTTCCGAAAATGGTAGAAAATTTGCAAAAAAAAATTATTGGGCAACACTATTCCGGCCATTCCTATGAATGTCCAATATTCAAAAGTGTGTTTTTTTGACAATAGGCGACATTCTTCCAAATTTCGACTTTTGAAATTTTAAAAAGGACTTTGCTCCTTTTTCCGAAAATGGTAGAAAATTTGCGAAAAAAAATTATTGGGGAACACTATTCCGGCCATTCCTATGAATGTCCAATATTCAAAAGTGTGTTTTTTTGACAATAGGCGACATTCTTCCAAATTTCGACTTTTGAAATTTTAAAAAGGACTTTGCTCCTTTTTCCAAAAATGGTAGAAAATTTGCGAAAAAAAATTATTCGGGAACACTATTCCGGCCATTCCTATGCATGTCCAATATTCAAAAGTGTGTTTTTTTGACAATAGGCGACATTCTTCCAAATTTCGACTTTTGAAACTTTAAAAAGGACTTTGCTCCTTTTTCCGAAAATGGTAGAAAATTTGCGAAAAAAAATTATTGGGGAACACTATTCCGGCCATTCCTATGAATGTCCAATATTCAAAAGTGTGTTTTTTTGACAATAGGCGACATTCTTCCAAATTTCGACTTTTGAAATTTTAAAAAGGACTTTGCTCCTTTTTCCGAAAATGGTAGAAAATTTGCGAAAAAAAATTATTATGGAACACTATTCCGGCCATTCCTATGCATGTCCAATATTCAAAAGTGTGTTTTTTTGACAATAGGCGACATTCTTCCAAATTTCGACTTTTGAAATTTTAAAAAGGACTTTGCTCCTTTTTCCGATAATGGTAGAAAATTTGCGAAAAAAAATTATTGGGGAACACTATTCCGGCCATTCCTATGAATGTCCAATATTCAAAAGTGTGTTTTTTTGACAATAGGCGACATTCTTCCAAATTTCGACTTTTGAAATTTTAAAAAGGACTTTGCTCCTTTTTCCGAAAATGGTAGAAAATTTGCGAAAAAAAATTATTGGGAAACACTATTCCGGCCATTCCTATGATTGTCCAATATTAAAAAGTGTGTTTTTTTGACAATAGGCGACATTCTTCCAAATTTCGACTTTTGAAATTTTAAAAAGGACTTTGCTCCTTTTTCCGAAAATGGTAGAAAATTTGCAAAAAAAATTATTGGGCAACACTATTCCGGCCATTCCTATGATTGTCCAATATTAAAAAGTGTGTTTTTTTGACAATAGGCGACATTCTTCCAAATTTCGACTTTTGAAATTTTAAAAAGGACTTTGCTCCTTTTTCCGATAATGGTAGAAAATTTGCGAAAAAAAATTATTGGGGAACACTATTCCGGCCATTCCTATGAATGTCCAATATTCAAAAGTGTGTTTTTTTGACAATAGGCCACATTCTTCCAAATTTCGACTTTTGAAATTTTAAAAAGGACTTTGCTCCTTTTTCCGAAAATTGTAGGAGATAAGCGAAAAAATATTATTCGGAAACACTATTCCGGCCATTCCTATGAATGTCCAATATTCAAAAGTGTGTTTTTTTGACAATAGGCCACATTCTTCCAAATTTCGACTTTTGAAATTTTAAAAAGGACTTTGCTCCTTTTTCCGAAAATGGTAGAAAATTTGCAAAAAAAAATTATTTGGCAACACTATTCCGGTCATTCCTATGAATGTCCACTACTCAAAAGTGTGTTTTTTTTGACAATAGGCGACATTCTTCCAAATTTCGACTTTTGAAATTTTAAAAAGGACTTTGCTCCTTTTTCCGAACATGGTAGAAAATTTGCAAAAAAAAATTATTTGGCAACACTATTCCGGTCATTCCTATGAATGTCCAATACTCAAAAGTGTGTTTTTTTGACAATAGGCGACATTCTTCCAAATTTCGACTTTTGAAATTTTAAAAAGGACTTTGCTCCTTTTTCTGAAAATGTTAGAAAATTTGCGAAAAAAAATTATCGGGGAACACTATTCCGGCCATTCCTATGAATGTCCAATATTCAAAAGTGTGTTTTTTTGACAATAGGCGACATTCTTCCAAATTTCGACTTTTGAAATTTTAAAAAGGACTTTGCTCCTTTTTCCGAAAATGGTAGAAAATTTGCAAAAAAAAATTATTGGGGAACACTATTCCGGCCATTCCTATGAATGTCCAATATTCAAAAGTGTGTTTTTTTGACAATAGGCGACATTCTTCCAAATTTCGATTTTTGAAATTTTAAAAAGGACTTTGCTCCTTTTTCCGAAAATGGTAGAAAATTTGCAAAAAAAAATTATTGGGCAACACTATTCCGGCCATTCCTATGAATGTCCAATATTCAAAAGTGTGTTTTTTTGACAATAGGCGACATTCTTCCAAATTTCGACTTTTGAAATTTTAAAAAGGACTTTGCTCCTTTTTCCGAAAATGGTAGAAAATTTGCGAAAAAAAATTATTGTGGAACACTATTCCGGCCATTCCTATGAATGTCCAATATTCAAAAGTGTGTTTTTTTGACAATAGGCCACATTCTTCCAAATTTCGACTTTTGAAATTTTAAAAAGGACTTTGCTCCTTTTTCCGAAAATGGTAGAAAATTTGCGAAAAAAAATATTGGGGAACACTATTCCGGCCATTCCTATGAATGTTCAATATTCAAAAGTGTGTTTTTTTGACAATAGGCGACATTCTTCCAAATTTCGACTTTTGAAATTTTAAAAAGGACTTTGCTCCTTTTTCCGAAAATGGTAGAAAATTTGGGGAAAAAATTATTGGGGAACACTATTCCGTCCATTCCTATGCATGTCCAATATTCCAAAGTGTGTTTTTTTGACAATAGGCGACATTCTTCCAAATTTCGACTTTTGAAATTTTAAAAAGGACTTTGCTCCTTTTTCCGAAAATGGCAGAAAATTTGCAAAAAAAAATTATTGGGGAACACTATTCCGGCCATTCCTATGAATGTCCAATATTCAAAAGTGTGTTTTTTTGACAATAGGCGACATTCTTCCAAATTTCGACTTTTGAAATTTTAAAAAGGACTTTGCTCCTTTTTCCGAAAATGGTAGAAAATTTGCAAAAAAAAATTATTGGGCAACACTATTCCGGCCATTCCTATGAATGTCCAATATTCAAAAGTGTGTTTTTTTGACAATAGGCGACATTCTTCCAAATTTCGACTTTTGAAATTTTAAAAAGGACTTTGCTCCTTTTTCCGAAAATGGTAGAAAATTTGCAAAAAAAAATTATTTAGCAACACTATTCCGGTCATTCCTATGAATGTCCAATACTCAAAAGTGTGTTTTTTTGACAATAGGCGACATTCTTCCAAATTTGGACTTTTGAAATTTTAAAAAGGACTTTGCTCCTTTTTCCGAAAATGGTAGAAAATTTGGGAAAAAAAATTATTGGGGAACACTATTCCGGCCATTCCTATGAATGTCCAATATTCAAAACGTGTGTTTTTTTGACAATAGGCGACATTCTTCCAAATTTTGACTTTTGAAATTTTAAAAAGGACTTTGTTCCTTTTTCGAAAATGGTAGAAAATTTGCAAAAAAAAATTATTGGGGAACACTATTCCGGCCATTGCTATGAATGTCCAATATTCAAAAGTGTGTTTTTTTGACAATAGGCGACATTCTTCCAAATTTCGATTTTTGAAATTTTAAAAAGGACTTTGCTCCTTTTTCCGAAAATGGTAGAAAATTTGCAAAAAAAAATTATTTGGCAACACTATTCCGGTCATTCCTATGAATGTCCAATATTCAAAAGTGTGTTTTTTTGACAATAGGCGACATTCTTCCAAATTTCGACTTTTGAAATTTTAAAAAGGACTTTGCTCCTTTTTCCGAAAATGGTAGAAAATTTGCAAAAAAAAATTATTGGGGAGCACTATTCCGGCCATTCCTATGAATGTCCAATATTCAAAAGTGTGTTTTTTTGACAATAGGCGACATTCTTCCAAATTTCGATTTTTGAAATTTTAAAAAGGACTTTGCTCCTTTTTCCGAAAATGGTAGAAAATTTGCAAAAAAAAATTATTTGGCAACACTATTCCGGTCATTCCTATGAATGTCCAATATTCAAAAGTGTGTTTTTTTGACAATAGGCGACATTCTTCCAAATTTCGACTTTTGAAATTTTAAAAAGGACTTTGCTCCTTTTTCCGAAAATGGTAGAAAATTTGCAAAAAAAAATTATTGGGGAGCACTATTCCGGCCATTCCTATGAATGTCCAATATTCAAAAGTGTGTTTTTTTGACAATAGGCGACATTCTTCCAAATTTCGATTTTTGAAATTTTAAAAAGGACTTTGCTCCTTTTTCCGAAAATGGTAGAAAATTTGCAAAAAAAAATTATTGGGGAACACTATTCCGGCAATTCCTATGAATGTCCAATATTCAAAAGTGTGTTTTTTTTGACAATAGGCGACATTCTTCCAAATTTCGACTTTTGAAATTTTAAAAAGGACTTTGCTCCTTTTTCCGAAAGTGGTAGAAAATTTGCGAAAAAAAATTATTGGGGAACACTATTCCGGCCATTCCTATGAATGTCCAATATTCAAAAGTGTGTTTTTTTGACAATAGGCGACATTCTTCCAAATTTCGATTTTTGAAATTTTAAAAAGGACTTTGCTCCTTTTTCCGAAAATGGCAGAAAATTTGCGAAAAAAAAATTATTGGGGAACACTATTCCGGCCATTCCTATGAATGTCCAATATTCAAAAGTGTGTTTTTTTGACAATAGGCGACATTCTTCCAAATTTCGACTTTTGAAATTTTAAAAAGGACTTTGCTCCTTTTTCCGAAAATGGTAGAAAATTTGCAAAAAAAAATTATTTGGGAACACTATTCCGGTCATTCCTATGAATGTCCAATATTCAAAAGTGTGTTTTTTTGACAATAGGCGACATTCTTCCAAATGTCGACTTTTGAAATTTTAAAAAGGACTTTGCTCCTTTTTCCGAAAATGGTAGAAAATTTGCGAAAAAAAATTATTGGGGAACACTATTCCGGCCATTCCTATGAATGTCCAATATTCAAAAGTGTGTTTTTTTGACAATAGGCGACATTCTTCCAAATTTCGATTTTTGAAATTTTAAAAAGGACTTTGCTCCTTTTTCCGAAAATGGTAGAAAATTTGCAAAAAAAAAATTATTGGGGAACACTATTCCGGCCATTCCTATGAATGTCCAATATTCAAAAGTGTGTTTTTTTGACAATAGGCGACATTCTTCCAAATTTCGACTTTTGAAATTTTAAAAAGGACTTTGCTCCTTTTTCCGAAAATGGTAGAAAATTTGCAAAAAAAAATTATTGGGCAACACTATTCCGGCCATTCCTATGAATGTCCAATACTCAAAAGTGTGTTTTTTTGACAATAGGCGACATTCTTCCAAATTTCGACTTTTGAAATTTTAAAAAGGACTTTGCTCCTTTTTCCGAAAATGGCAGAAAATTTGCAAAAAAAAATTATTGGGGAACACTATTCCGGCCATTCCTATGAATGTCCAATATTCAAAAGTGTGTTTTTTTGACAATAGGCGACATTCTTCCAAATTTCGACTTTTGAAATTTTAAAAAGGACTTAGCTCCTTTTTCCGAAAATGGTAGAAAATTTGCAAAAAAAAATTATTGGGCAACACTATTCCGGCCATTCCTATGAATGTCCAATATTCAAAAGTGTGTTTTTTTGACAATAGGCGACATTCTTCCAAATTTCGATTTTTGAAATTTTAAAAAGGACTTTGCTCCTTTTTCCGAAAATGGTAGAAAATTTGCAAAAAAAAATTATTTGGCAACACTATTCCGGTCATTCCTATGAATGTCCACTACTCAAAAGTGTGTTTTTTTTGACAATAGGCGACATTCTTCCAAATTTCGACTTTTGAAATTTTAAAAAGGACTTTGCTCCTTTTTCCGAAAATGGCAGAAAATTTGCAAAAAAAAATTATTGGGGAACACTATTCCGGCCATTCCTATGAATGTCCAATATTCAAAAGTGTGTTTTTTTGACAATAGGCGACATTCTTCAAAATTTCGATTTTTGAAATTTTAAAAAGGACTTTGCTCCTTTTTCCGAACATGGTAGAAAATTTGCAAAAAAAAATTATTTGGCAACACTATTCCGGTCATTCCTATGAATGTCCAATACTCAAAAGTGTGTTTTTTTGACAATAGGCGACATTCTTCCAAATTTCGACTTTTGAAATTTTAAAAAGGACTTTGCTCCTTTTTCTGAAAATGTTAGAAAATTTGCGAAAAAAAATTATCGGGGAACACTATTCCGGCCATTCCTATGAATGTCCAATATTCAAAAGTGTGTTTTTTTGACAATAGGCGACATTCTTCCAAATTTCGACTTTTGAAATTTTAAAAAGGACTTTGCTCCTTTTTCTGAAAATGGTAGAAAATTTGCGAAAAAAAATTATCGGGGAACACTATTCCGGCCATTCCTATGAATGTCCAATATTCAAAAGTGTGTTTTTTTGACAATAGGCGACATTCTTCCAAATTTCGACTTTTGAAATTTTAAAAAGGACTTTGCTCCTTTTTCCAAAAATGGTACAAAATTTGCGAAAAAAAATTATTGGGGAACACTATTCCGGCCATTGCTATGAATGTCCAATATTCAAAAGTGTGTTTTTTTGACAATAGGCCACATTCTTCCAAATTTCGACTTTTGAAATTTTAAAAAGGACTTTGCTCCTTTTTCCGAAAATTGTAGGAGATAAGCGAAAAAATATTATTCGGAAACACTATTCCGGCCATTCCTATGAATGTCCAATATTCAAAAGTGTGTTTTTTTGACAATAGGCCACATTCTTCCAAATTTCGACTTTTGAAATTTTAAAAAGGACTTTGCTCCTTTTTCCGAAAATGGTAGAAAATTTGCAAAAAAAAATTATTGGGCAACACTATTCCGGCCATTCCTATGAATGTCCAATATTAAAAAGTGTGTTTTTTTGACAATAGGCGACATTCTTCCAAATTTCGACTTTTGAAATTTTAAAAAGGACTTTGCTCCTTTTTCCGAAAATGGTAGAAAATTTGCAAAAAAAAAATTATTGGGGAACACTATTCCGGCCATTCCTATGAATGTCCAATATTCAAAAGTGTGTTTTTTTGACAATAGGCGACATTCTTCCAAATTTCGACTTTTGAAATTTTAAAAAGGACTTTGCTCCTTTTTCCGAAAATGGTAGAAAATTTGCGAAAAAAATTATTGGGGAACGCTATTTCGGCCATTCCTATGCATGTCCAATATTCAAAAGTGTGTTTTTTGACAATAGGCGACATTCTTCCAAATTTCGACTTTTGAAATTTTAAAAAGGACTTTGCTCCTTTTTCTGAAAATGGTAGAAAATTTGCGAAAAAAATTATTGGGGAACACTATTCCGGCCATTCCTATGAATGTCCAATATTCAAAAGTGTGTTTTTTTGACAATAGGTGACATTCTTCCAAATTTCGACTTTTGAAATTTTAAAAAGGACTTTGCTCCTTTTTCCGAAAATGGTAGAAAATTTGCGAAAAAAAATTATTGGGGAACACTATTTCGGCCATTCCTATGCATGTCCAACATTCAAAAGTGTGTTTTTTTGACAATAGGCGACATTCTTCCAAATTTCGACTTTTGAAATTTTAAAAAGGACTTTGCTCCTTTTTCTGAAAATGGTAGAAAATTTGCAAAAAAAAATTATTGGGGAACACTATTCCGGCCATTCCTATGAATGTCCAATATTCAAAAGTGTGTTTTTTTGACAATAGGCGACATTCTTCCAAATTTCGACTTTTGAAATTTTAAAAAGGACTTTGCTCCTTTTTCCGAAAATGGTAGAAAATTTGCGAAAAAAATTATTGGGGAACACTATTCCGGCCATTCCTATGCATGTCCAATATTCAAAAGTGTGTTTTTTTGACAATAGGCGACATTCTTCCAAATTTCGACTTTTGAAATTTTAAAAAGGACTTTGCTCCTTTTTCCGAAAATGGTAGAAAATTTGCGAAAAAAATTATTGGAGAACACTATTTCGGCCATTCCTATGCATGTCCAATATTCAAAAGTGTGTTTTTTTGACAATAGGCGACATTCTTCCAAATTTCGACTTTTGAAATTTTAAAAAGGACTTTGCTCCTTTTTCCGAAAATGGTAGAAAATTTGCAAAAAAAATTATTGGGCAACACTATTCCGGCCATTCCTATGATTGTCCAATATTAAAAAGTGTGTTTTTTTGACAATAGGCGACATTCTTCCAAATTTCGACTTTTGAAATTTTAAAAAGGACTTTGCTCCTTTTTCCGAAAATGGTAGAAAATTTGCGAAAAAAATTATTGGGGAACACTATTCCGGCCATTCCTATGATTGTCCAATATTAAAAAGTGTGTTTTTTTGACAATAGGCGACATTCTTCCAAATTTCGACTTTTGAAATTTTAAAAAGGACTTTGCTCCTTTTTCCGAAAATGGTAGAAAATTTGCAAAAAAAAATTATTGGGCAACACTATTCCGGCCATTCCTATGAATGTCCAATATTCAAAAGTGTGTTTTTTTGACAATAGGCGACATTCTTCCAAATTTCGACTTTTGAAATTTTAAAAAGGACTTTGCTCCTTTTTCCGAAAATGGTAGAAAATTTGCGAAAAAAAATTATTGGGGAACACTATTCCGGCCATTCCTATGAATGTCCAATATTCAAAAGTGTGTTTTTTTGACAATAGGCGACATTCTTCCAAATTTCGACTTTTGAAATTTTAAAAAGGACTTTGCTCCTTTTTCCAAAAATGGTAGAAAATTTGCGAAAAAAAATTATTCGGGAACACTATTCCGGCCATTCCTATGCATGTCCAATATTCAAAAGTGTGTTTTTTTGACAATAGGCGACATTCTTCCAAATTTCGACTTTTGAAACTTTAAAAAGGACTTTGCTCCTTTTTCCGAAAATGGTAGAAAATTTGCGAAAAAAAATTATTGGGGAACACTATTCCGGCCATTCCTATGAATGTCCAATATTCAAAAGTGTGTTTTTTTGACAATAGGCGACATTCTTCCAAATTTCGACTTTTGAAATTTTAAAAAGGACTTTGCTCCTTTTTCCGAAAATGGTAGAAAATTTGCGAAAAAAAATTATTATGGAACACTATTCCGGCCATTCCTATGCATGTCCAATATTCAAAAGTGTGTTTTTTTGACAATAGGCGACATTCTTCCAAATTTCGACTTTTGAAATTTTAAAAAGGACTTTGCTCCTTTTTCCGATAATGGTAGAAAATTTGCGAAAAAAAATTATTGGGGAACACTATTCCGGCCATTCCTATGAATGTCCAATATTCAAAAGTGTGTTTTTTTGACAATAGGCGACATTCTTCCAAATTTCGACTTTTGAAATTTTAAAAAGGACTTTGCTCCTTTTTCCGAAAATGGTAGAAAATTTGCGAAAAAAAATTATTGGGAAACACTATTCCGGCCATTCCTATGATTGTCCAATATTAAAAAGTGTGTTTTTTTGACAATAGGCGACATTCTTCCAAATTTCGACTTTTGAAATTTTAAAAAGGACTTTGCTCCTTTTTCCGAAAATGGTAGAAAATTTGCAAAAAAAATTATTGGGCAACACTATTCCGGCCATTCCTATGATTGTCCAATATTAAAAAGTGTGTTTTTTTGACAATAGGCGACATTCTTCCAAATTTCGACTTTTGAAATTTTAAAAAGGACTTTGCTCCTTTTTCCGAAAATGGTAGAAAATTTGCGAAAAAAATTATTGGGGAACACTATTTCGGCCATTCCTATGCATGTCCAATATTCAAAAGTGTGTTTTTTTGACAATAGGCGACATTCTTCCAAATTTCGACTTTTGAAATTTTAAAAAGGACTTTGCTCCTTTTTCTGAAAATGGTAGAAAATTTGCGAAAAAAATTATTGGGGAACACTATTCCGGCCATTCCTATGATTGTCCAATATTAAAAAGTGTGTTGTTTTGACAATAGGTGACATTCTTCCAAATTTCGACTTTTGAAATTTTAAAAAGGACTTTGCTCCTTTTTCTGAAAATGGTAGAAAATTTGCGAAAAAAATTATTGGGGAACACTATTCCGGCCATTCCTATGAATGTCCAATATTCAAAAGTGTGTTTTTTGACAATAGGTGACATTCTTCCAAATTTCGACTTTTGAAATTTTAAAAAGGACTTTGCTCCTTTTTCTGAAAATGGTACAAAATTTGAAAAAAAAATTATTGGGGAACACTATTCCGGCCATTCCTATGATTGTCCAATATTAAAAAGTGTGTTTTTTTGACAATAGGCGACATTCTTCCAAATTTCGACTTTTGAAATTTTAAAAAGGACTTTGCTCCTTTTTCCGAAAATGGTAGAAAATTTGCGAAAAAAATTATTGGGGAACACTATTCCGGCCATTCCTATGATTGTCCAATATTAAAAAGTGTGTTTTTTTGACAATAGGCGACATTCTTCCAAATTTCGACTTTTGAAATTTTAAAAAGGACTTTGCTCCTTTTTCCGAAAATGGTAGAAAATTTGCGAAAAAAATTATTGGGGAACACTATTCCGGCCATTCCTATGATTGTCCAATATTAAAAAGTGTGTTTTTTTGACAATAGGCGACATTCTTCCAAATTTCGACTTTTGAAATTTTAAAAAGGACTTTGCTCCTTTTTCCGAAAATGGTAGAAAATTTGCAAAAAAAATTATTGGGCAACACTATTCCGGCCATTCCTATGATTGTCCAATATTAAAAAGTGTGTTTTTTTGACAATAGGCGACATTCTTCCAAATTTCGACTTTTGAAATTTTAAAAAGGACTTTGCTCCTTTTTCCGAAAATGGTAGAAAATTTGCGAAAAAAATTATTGGGGAACACTATTCCGGCCATTCCTATGCATGTCCAATATTCAAAAGTGTGTTTTTTTGACAATAGGCGACATTCTTCCAAATTTCGACTTTTGAAATTTTAAAAAGGACTTTGCTCCTTTTTCCGAAAATGGTAGAAAATTTGCGAAAAAAATTATTGGGGAACACTATTCCGGCCATTCCTATGATTGTCCAATATTAAAAAGTGTGTTTTTTTGACAATAGGCGACATTCTTCCAAATTTCGACTTTTGAAATTTTAAAAAGGACTTTGCTCCTTTTTCCGAAAATGGTAGAAAATTTGCGAAAAAAATTATTGGGGAACACTATTCCGGCCATTCCTATGCATGTCCAATATTCCAAAGTGTGTTTTTTTGACAATATGCGACATTCTTCCAAATTTCGACTTTTGAAATTTTAAAAAGGACTTTGCTCCTTTTTCCGAAAATGGTAGAAAATTTGCGAAAAAAATTATTGGGGAACACTATTCCGGCCATTCCTATGCATGTCCAATATTCCAAAGTGTGTTTTTTTGACAATAGGCGACATTCTTCCAAATTTCGACTTTTGAAATTTTAAAAAGGACTTTGCTCCTTTTTCCGAAAATGGTAGAAAATTTGCGAAAAAAATTATTGGGGAACACTATTCCGGCCATTCCTATGATTATCCAATATTAAAAAGTGTGTTTTTTTGACAATAGGCGACATTCTTCCAAATTTCGATTTTTGAAATTTTAAAAAGGACTTTGCTCCTTTTTCCGAAAATGGTAGAAAATTTGCGAAAAAAATTATTGGGGAACACTATTCCGGCCATTCCTATGAATGTCCAATATTCAAAAGTGTGTTTTTTTGACAATAGGCGACATTCTTCCAAATTTCGACTTTTGAAATTTTAAAAAGGACTTTGCTCCTTTTTCCGAAAATGGTAGAAAATTTGCGAAAAAAATTATTGGGGAACACTATTCCGGCCATTCCTATGATTGTCCAATATTAAAAAGTGTGTTTTTTTGACAATAGGCGACATTCTTCCAAATTTCGACTTTTGAAATTTTAAAAAGGACTTTGCTCCTTTTTCCGAAAATGGTAGAAAATTTGCGAAAAAAATTATTGGGGAACACTATTCCGGCCATTCCTATGATTGTCCAATATTAAAAAGTGTGTTTTTTTGACAATAGGCGACATTCTTCCAAATTTCGACTTTTGAAATTTTAAAAAGGACTTTGCTCCTTTTTCCGAAAATGGTAGAAAATTTGCGAAAAATATTATTGGGGAACACTATTCCGGCCATTCCTATGATTGTCCAATATTAAAAAGTGTGTTTTTTTGACAATAGGCGACATTCTTCCAAATTTCGACTTTTGAAATTTTAAAAAGGACTTTGCTCCTTTTTCCGAAAATGGTAGAAAATTTGCGAACAAAATTATTGGGGAACACTATTTCGGCCATTCCTATGATTGTCCAATATTAAAAAGTGTGTTTTTTTGACAATAGGCGACATTCTTCCAAATTTCGACTTTTGAAATTTTAAAAAGGACTTTGCTCCTTTTTCCGAAAATGGTAGAAAATTTGCGAAAAAAATTATTGGGGAACACTATTCCGGCCATTCCTATGATTGTCCAATATTAAAAAGTGTGTTTTTTTGACAATAGGCGACATTCTTCCAAATTTCGACTTTTGAAATTTTAAAAAGGACTTTGCTCCTTTTTCCGAAAATGGTAGAAAATTTGCGAAAAATATTATTGGGGAACACTATTCCGGCCATTCCTATGATTGTCCAATATTAAAAAGTGTGTTTTTTTGACAATAGGCGACATTCTTCCAAATTTCGACTTTTGAAATTTTAAAAAGGACTTTGCTCCTTTTTCCGAAAATGGTAGAAAATTTGCGAAAAAAATTATTGGGGAACACTATTCCGGCCATTCCTATGATTGTCCAATATTAAAAAGTGTGTTTTTTTGACAATAGGCGACATTCTTCCAAATTTCGACTTTTGAAATTTTAAAAAGGACTTTGCTCCTTTTTCCGAAAATGGTAGAAAATTTGCAAAAAAAATTATTGGGGAACACTATTCCGGCCATTCCTATGAATGTCCAATATTCAAAAGTGTGTTTTTTTGACAATAGGCCACATTCTTCCAAATTTCGACTTTTGAAATTTTAAAAAGGACGTTGCTCCTTTTTCCGAAAATGGTAGAAAATTTGCGAAAAAAAATTATTGGGGAACACTATTCCGGCCATTCCTATGAATGTCCAATATTCAAAAGTGTGTTTTTTTGACAATAGGCCACATTCTTCCAAATTTCGACTTTTGAAATTTTAAAAAGGACTTTGCTCCTTTTTCCGAAAATTGTAGGAGATAAGCGAAAAAATATTATTGTGGAACACTATTCCGGCCATTCCTATGAATGTCCAACATTCAAAAGTGTGTTTTTTTGACAATAGGCGACATTCTTCCAAATTTCGACTTTTGAAATTTTAAAAAGGACTTTGCTCCTTTTTCCGAAAATGGTAGAAAATTTGCAAAAAAAAATTATTGGGCAACACTATTCCGGCCATTCCTATGAATGTCCAATATTCAAAAGTGTGTTTTTTTGACAATAGGCGACATTCTTCCAAATTTCGACTTTTGAAATTTTAAAAAGGACTTTGCTCCTTTTTCCGAAAATGGTAGAAAATTTGCGAAAAAAAATTATTCGGGAACACTATTCCGGCCATTCCTATGAATGTCCAATATTCAAAAGTGTGTTTTTTTGACAATAGGCGACATTCTTCCAAATTTCTACTTTTGAAATTTTAAAAAGGACTTTGCTCCTTTTTCCAAAAATGGTAGAAAATTTGCGAAAAAAAATTATTCGGGAACACTATTCCGGCCATTCCTATGCATGTCCAATATTCAAAAGTGTGTTTTTTTGACAATAGGCGACATTCTTCCAAATTTCGACTTTTGAAACTTTAAAAAGGACTTTGCTCCTTTTTCCGAAAATGGTAGAAAATTTGCGAAAAAAAATTATTGGGGAACACTATTCCGGCCATTCCTATGAATGTCCAATATTCAAAAGTGTGTTTTTTTGACAATAGGCGACATTCTTCCAAATTTCGACTTTTGAAATTTTAAAAAGGACTTTGCTCCTTTTTCCGAAAATGGTAGAAAATTTGCGAAAAAAAATTATTATGGAACACTATTCCGGCCATTCCTATGCATGTCCAATATTCAAAAGTGTGTTTTTTTGACAATAGGCGACATTCTTCCAAATTTCGACTTTTGAAATTTTAAAAAGGACTTTGCTCCTTTTTCCGATAATGGTAGAAAATTTGCGAAAAAAAATTATTGGGGAACACTATTCCGGCCATTCCTATGAATGTCCAATATTCAAAAGTGTGTTTTTTTGACAATAGGCGACATTCTTCCAAATTTCGACTTTTGAAATTTTAAAAAGGACTTTGCTCCTTTTTCCGAAAATGGTAGAAAATTTGCGAAAAAAAATTATTGGGGAACACTATTCCGGCCATTCCTATGATTGTCCAATATTAAAAAGTGTGTTTTTTTGACAATAGGCGACATTCTTCCAAATTTCGACTTTTGAAATTTTAAAAAGGACTTTGCTCCTTTTTCCGAAAATGGTAGAAAATTTGCAAAAAAAATTATTGGGCAACACTATTCCGGCCATTCCTATGATTGTCCAATATTAAAAAGTGTGTTTTTTTGACAATAGGCGACATTCTTCCAAATTTCGACTTTTGAAATTTTAAAAAGGACTTTGCTCCTTTTTCCGATAATGGTAGAAAATTTGCGAAAAAAAATTATTGGGGAACACTATTCCGGCCATTCCTATGAATGTCCAATATTCAAAAGTGTGTTTTTTTGACAATAGGCGACATTCTTCCAAATTTCGACTTTTGAAATTTTAAAAAGGACTTTGCTCCTTTTTCCGAAAATGGTAGAAAATTTGCAAAAAAAATTATTGGGCAACACTATTCCGGCCATTCCTATGATTGTCCAATATTAAAAAGTGTGTTTTTTTGACAATAGGCGACATTCTTCCAAATTTCGACTTTTGAAATTTTAAAAAGGACTTTGCTCCTTTTTCCGATAATGGTAGAAAATTTGCGAAAAAAATTATTGGGGAACACTATTCCGGCCATTCCTATGATTGTCCAATATTAAAAAGTGTGTTTTTTTGACAATAGGTGACATTCTTCCAAATTTCGACTTTTGAAATTTTAAAAAGGACTTTGCTCCTTTTTCTGAAAATGGTAGAAAATTTGCGAAAAAAAATTATTGGGGAACACTATTCCGGCCATTCCTATGAATGTCCAATATTCAAAAGTGTGTTTTTTTGACAATAGGTGACATTCTTCCAAATTTCGACTTTTGAAATTTTAAAAAGGACTTTGCTCCTTTTTCTGAAAATGGTAGAAAATTTGAAAAAAAAATTATTGGGGAACACTATTCCGGCCATTCCTATGCATGTCCAATATTCAAAAGTGTGTTTTTTTGACAATAGGCGACATTCTTCCAAATTTCGACTTTTGAAATTTTAAAAAGGACTTTGCTCCTTTTTCCGAAAATGGTAGAAAATTTGCGAAAAAAAATTATTGGGGAACACTATTCCGGCCATTCCTATGAATGTCCAATATTCAAAAGTGTGTTTTTTTGACAATAGGCGACATTCTTCCAAATTTCGACTTTTGAAATTTTAAAAAGGACTTTGCTCCTTTTTCCGATAATGGTAGAAAATTTGCGAAAAAAAATTATTGGGGAACACTATTCCGGCCATTCCTATGAATGTCCAATATTCAAAAGTGTGTTTTTTTGACAATAGGCGACATTCTTCCAAATTTCGACTTTTGAAATTTTAAAAAGGACTTTGCTCCTTTTTCCGAAAATGGTAGAAAATTTGCAAAAAAAATTATTGGGCAACACTATTCCGGCCATTCCTATGATTGTCCAATATTAAAAAGTGTGTTTTTTTGACAATAGGCGACATTCTTCCAAATTTCGACTTTTGAAATTTTAAAAAGGACTTTGCTCCTTTTTCCGAAAATGGTAGAAAATTTGCGAAAAAAAATTATTGGGGAACACTATTCCGGCCATTCCTATGAATGTCCAATATTCAAAAGTGTGTTTTTTTTACAATAGGCGACATTCTTCCAAATTTCGACTTTTGAAATTTTAAAAAGGACTTTGCTCCTTTTTCCGAAAATGGTAGAAAATTTGCGAAAAAAATTATTGGGGAACACTATTCCGGCCATTCCTATGATTGTCCAATATTAAAAAGTGTGTTTTTTTGACAATAGGCGACATTCTTCCAAATTTCGACTTTTGAAATTTTAAAAAGGACTTTGCTCCTTTTTCCGAAAATGGTAGAAAATTTGCGAAAAAAATTATTGGGGAACACTATTCCGGCCATTCCTATGATTGTCCAATATTAAAAAGTGTGTTTTTTTGACAATAGGCGACATTCTTCCAAATTTCGACTTTTGAAATTTTAAAAAGGACTTTGCTCCTTTTTCCGAAAATGGTAGAAAATTTGCGAAAAAAAATTATTGGGTAACACTATTCCGGCCATTCCTATGATTGTCCAATATTAAAAAGTGTGTTTTTTTGACAATAGGCGACATTCTTCCAAATTTCGACTTTTGAAATTTTAAAAAGGACTTTGCTCCTTTTTCCGAAAATGGTAGAAAATTTGCGAAAAAAATTATTGGGGAACACTATTCCGGCCATTCCTATGATTGTCCAATATTAAAAAGTGTGTTTTTTTGACAATAGGCGACATTCTTCCAAATTTCGACTTTTGAAATTTTAAAAAGGACTTTGCTCCTTTTTCCGAAAATGGTAGAAAATTTGCAAAAAAAATTATTGTGGAACACTATTCCGGCCATTCCTATGAATGTCCAATATTCAAAAGTGTGTTTTTTTGACAATAGGCGACATTCTTCCAAATTTCGATTTTTGAAATTTTAAAAAGGACTTTGCTCCTTTTTCCGAACATGGTAGAAAATTTGAAAAAAAAAATTATTTGGCAACACTATTCCGGTCATTCCTATGAATGTCCAATACTCAAAAGTGTGTTTTTTTGACAATAGGCGACATTCTTCCAAATTTCGACTTTTGAAATTTTAAAAAGGACTTTGCTCCTTTTTCTGAAAATGGTAGAAAATTTGCGAAAAAAAATTATTGGGGAACACTATTCCGGCCATTCCTATGAATGTCCAATATTCAAAAGTGTGTTTTTTTGACAATAGGCGACATTCTTCCAAATTTCGACTTTTGAAATTTTAAAAAGGACGTTGCTCCTTTTTCCGAAAATGGTAGAAAATTTGCGAAAAAAAAATTATTGGGAAACACTATTCCGGCCATTCCTATGAATGTCCAATATTCAAAAGTGTGTTTTTTTGACAATAGGCCACATTCTTCCAAATTTCGACTTTTGAAATTTTAAAAAGGACTTTGCTCCTTTTTCCGAAAATTGTAGGAGATAAGCGAAAAAATATTATTGTGGAACACTATTCCGGCCATTCCTATGATTGTCCAATATTAAAAAGTGTGTTTTTTTGACAATAGGCGACATTCTTCCAAATTTCGACTTTTGAAATTTTAAAAAGGACTTTGCTCCTTTTTCCGAAAATGGTAGAAAATTTGCGAAAAAAATTATTGGGGAACACTATTCCGGCCATTCCTATGATTGTCCAATATTAAAAAGTGTGTTTTTTTGACAATAGGCGACATTCTTCCAAATTTCGACTTTTGAAATTTTAAAAAGGACTTTGCTCCTTATTCCGAAAATGGTAGAAAATTTGCGAAAAAAAATTATTGGGGAACACTATTCCGGCCATTCCTATGAATGTCCAATATTCAAAAGTGTGTTTTTTTGACAATAGGCCACATTCTTCCAAATTTCGACTTTTGAAATTTTAAAAAGGACTTTGCTCCTTTTTCCGAAAATTGTAGGAGATAAGCGAAAAAATATTATTGTGGAACACTATTCCGGCCATTCCTATGATTGTCCAATATTAAAAAGTGTGTTTTTTTGACAATAGGCGACATTCTTCCAAATTTCGACTTTTGAAATTTTAAAAAGGACTTTGCTCCTTTTTCCGAAAATGGTAGAAAATTTGCGAAAAAAATTATTGGGGAACACTATTCCGGCCATTCCTATGATTGTCCAATATTAAAAAGTGTGTTTTTTTGACAATAGGCGACATTCTTCCAAATTTCGACTTTTGAAATTTTAAAAAGGACTTTGCTCCTTTTTCCGAAAATGGTAGAAAATTTGCAAAAAAAAATTATTGGGCAACACTATTCCGGCCATTCCTATGAATGTCCAATATTCAAAAGTGTGTTTTTTTGACAATAGGCGACATTCTTCCAAATTTCGATTTTTGAAATTTTAAAAAGGACTTCTTTGCTCCTTTTTCCGAACATGGTAGAAAATTTGAAAAAAAAAATTTTTTGGCAACACTATTCCGGTCATTCCTATGAATGTCCAATACTCAAAAGTGTGTTTTTTTGACAATAGGCGACATTCTTCCAAATTTCGACTTTTGAAATTTTAAAAAGGACTTTGCTCCTTTTTCTGAAAATGGTAGAAAATTTGCGAAAAAAAATTATTGGGGAACACTATTCCGGCCATTCCTATGAATGTCCAATATTCAAAAGTGTGTTTTTTTGACAATAGGCGACATTCTTCCAAATTTCGACTTTTGAAATTTTAAAAAGGACGTTGCTCCTTTTTCCGAAAATGGTAGAAAATTTGCGAAAAAATATTATTGTGGAACACTATTCCGGCCATCCTATGATTGTCCAATATTAAAAAGTGTGTTTTTTTGACAATAGGCGACATTCTTCCAAATTTCGACTTTTGAAATTTTAAAAAGGACTTTGCTCCTTTTTCCGAAAATGGTAGAAAATTTGCGAAAAAAATTATTGGGGAACACTATTCCGGCCATTCCTATGATTGTCCAATATTAAAAAGTGTGTTTTTTTGACAATAGGCGACATTCTTCCAAATTTCGACTTTTGAAATTTTAAAAAGGACTTTGCTCCTTTTTCCGAAAATGGTAGAAAATTTGCAAAAAAAATTATTGTGGAACACTATTCCGGCCATTCCTATGAATGTCCAATATTCAAAAGTGTGTTTTTTTGACAATAGGCGACATTCTTCCAAATTTCGATTTTTGAAATTTTAAAAAGGACTTTGCTCCTTTTTCCGAACATGGTAGAAAATTTGAAAAAAAAAAATTATTTGGCAACACTATTCCGGTCATTCCTATGAATGTCCAATACTCAAAAGTGTGTTTTTTTGACAATAGGCGACATTCTTCCAAATTTCGACTTTTGAAATTTTAAAAAGGACTTTGCTCTTTTTTCGAAAATGGTAGAAAATTTGCGAAAAAAAATTATTGGGGAACACTATTCCGGCCATTCCTATGAATGTCCAATATTCAAAAGTGTGTTTTTTTGACAATAGGCGACATTCTTCCAAATTTCGACTTTTGAAATTTTAAAAAGGACTTTGCTCCTTTTTCTGAAAATGGTAGAAAATTTGCGAAAAAAAATTATTGGGAAACACTATTCCGGCCATTCCTATGAATGTCCAATATTCAAAAGTGTGTTTTTTTGACAATAGGCGACATTCTTCCAAATTTCGACTTTTGAAATTTTAAAAAGGACTTTGCTCCTTTTTCCGAAAATGGTAGAAAATTTGCGAAAAAAAATTATTGGGGAACACTATTCCGGCCATTCCTATGAATGTCCAATATTCAAAAGTGTGTTTTTTTGACAATAGGCGACATTCTTCCAAATTTCGACTTTTGAAATTTTAAAAAAGACTTTGCTCCTTTTTCCGAAAATGGTAGAAAATTTGCGAAAAAAATTATTGGGGAACACTATTCCGGCCATTCCTATGAATGTCCAATATTCAAAAGTGTGTTTTTTTTGACAATAGGCGACATTCTTCCAAATTTCGACTTTTGAAATTTTAAAAAAGACTTTGCTCCTTTTTCCGAAAATGGTAGAAAATTTGCAAAAAAAATTATTGGGGAACACTATTCCGGCCATTCCTATGAATGTCCAATATTCAAAAGTGTGTTTTTTTGACAATAGGCGACATTCTTCCAAATTTCGACTTTTGAAATTTTAAAAAAGACTTTGCTCCTTTTTCCGAAAATGGTAGAAAATTTGCGAAAAAAATTATTGGGGAACACTATTCCGGCCATTCCTATGAATGTCCAATATTCAAAAGTGTGTTTTTTTGACAATAGGCGACATTCTTCCAAATTTCGACTTTTGAAATTTTAAAAAGGACTTTGCTCCTTTTTCCGAAAATGGTAGAAAATTTGCGAAAAAAAATTATTGGGGAACACTATTCCGGCCATTCCTATGAATGTCCAATATTCAAAAGTGTGTTTTTTTGACAATAGGCCACATTCTTCCAAATTTCGACTTTTGAAATTTTAAAAAGGACTTTGCTCCTTTTTCCGAAAATGGTAGAAAATTTGCGAAAAAAAATTATTGGGGAACACTATTCCGGCCATTCCTATGAATGTCCAATATTCAAAAGTGTGTTTTTTTTGACAATAGGCGACATTCTTCCAAATTTCGACTTTTGAAATTTTAAAAAAGACTTTGCTCCTTTTTCCGAAAATGGTAGAAAATTTGCAAAAAAAATTATTGGGGAACACTATTCCGGCCATTCCTATGAATGTCCAATATTCAAAAGTGTGTTTTTTTGACAATAGGCGACATTCTTCCAAATTTCGACTTTTGAAATTTTAAAAAAGACTTTGCTCCTTTTTCCGAAAATGGTAGAAAATTTGCGAAAAAAATTATTGGGGAACACTATTCCGGCCATTCCTATGAATGTCCAATATTCAAAAGTGTGTTTTTTTTGACAATAGGCGACATTCTTCCAAATTTCGACTTTTGAAATTTTAAAAAAGACTTTGCTCCTTTTTCCGAAAATGGTAGAAAATTTGCAAAAAAAATTATTGGGGAACACTATTCCGGCCATTCCTATGAATGTCCAATATTCAAAAGTGTGTTTTTTTGACAATAGGCGACATTCTTCCAAATTTCGACTTTTGAAATTTTAAAAAGGACTTTGCTCCTTTTTCCGAAAATGGTAGAAAATTTGCGAAAAAAAATTATTGGGGAACACTATTCCGGCCATTCCTATGAATGTCCAATATTCAAAAGTGTGTTTTTTTAACAATAGGCCACATTCTTCCAAATTTCGACTTTTGAAATTTTAAAAAGGACTTTGCTCCTTTTTCCGAAAATGGTAGAAAATTTGCGAAAAAAAATTATTGGGGAACACTATTCCGGCCATTCCTATGAATGTCCAATATTCAAAAGTGTGTTTTTTTGACAATAGGCCACATTCTTCCAAATTTCGACTTTTGAAATTTTAAAAAGGACTTTGCTCCTTTTTCCGAAAATGGTAGAAAATTTGCGAAAAAAAATTATTGGGGAACACTATTCCGGCCATTCCTATGAATGTCCAATATTCAAAAGTGTGTTTTTTTTGACAATAGGCGACATTCTTCCAAATTTCGACTTTTGAAATTTTAAAAAGGACTTTGCTCCTTTTTCCGAAAATGGTAGAAAATTTGCGAAAAAAATTATTGGGGAACACTATTCCGGCCATTCCTATGAATGTCCAATATTCAAAAGTGTGTTTTTTTGACAATAGGCGACATTCTTCCAAATTTCGACTTTTGAAATTTTAAAAAGGACTTTGCTCCTTTTTCCGAAAATGGTAGAAAATTTGCGAAAAAAAATTATTGGGGAACACTATTCCGGCCATTCCTATGAATGTCCAATATTCAAAAGTGTGTTTTTTTCACAATAGGCCACATTCTTCCAAATTTCGACTTTTGAAATTTTAAAAAGGACTTTGCTCCTTTTTCCGAAAATGGTAGAAAATTTGCGAAAAAAAATTATTGGGGAACACTATTCCGGCCATTCCTATGAATGTCCAATATTCAAAAGTGTGTTTTTTTGACAATAGGCGACATTCTTCCAAATTTCGACTTTTGAAATTTTAAAAAGGACTTTGCTCCTTTTTCTGAAAATGGTAGAAAATTTGCAAAAAAAAATTATTGGGGAACACTATTCCGGCCATTCCTATGAATGTCCAGTATTCAAAAGTGTGTTTTTTTGACAATAGGCGACATTCTTCCAAATTTCGACATTTGAAATTTTAAAAAGGACTTTGCTCCTTTTTCTGAAAATGGTAGAAAATTTGCGAAAAAAATTATTGGGGAACACTATTCCGGCCATTCCTATGAATGTCCAATATTCAAAAGTGTGTTTTTTTGACAATAGGCGACATTCTTCCAAATTTCGACTTTTGAAATTTTAAAAAGGACTTTGCTCCTTTTTCCGAAAATGGTAGAAAATTTGCGAAAAAAAATTATTGGGCAACACTATTCCGGCCATTCCTATGAATGTCCAATATTCAAAAGTGTGTTTTTTTGACAATAGGCGACATTCTTCCAAATTTCGACTTTTGAAATTTTAAAAAGGACTTTGCTCCTTTTTCCGAAAATGGTAGAAAATTTGCGAAAAAAATTATTGGGGAACACTATTCCGGCCATTCCTATGAATGTCCAATATTCAAAAGTGTGTTTTTTTTGACAATAGGCGACATTCTTCCAAATTTCGACTTTTGAAATTTTAAAAAAGACTTTGCTCCTTTTTCCGAAAATGGTAGAAAATTTGCAAAAAAAATTATTGGGGAACACTATTCCGGCCATTCCTATGAATGTCCAATATTCAAAAGTGTGTTTTTTTGACAATAGGCGACATTCTTCCAAATTTCGAATTTTGAAATTTTAAAAAGGACTTTGCTCCTTTTTCCGAAAATGGTAGAAAATTTGCGAAAAAAATTATTGGGGAACACTATTCCGGCCATTCCTATGAATGTCCAATATTCAAAAGTGTGTTTTTTTGACAATAGGCGACATTCTTCCAAATTTCGACTTTTGAAATTTTAAAAAGGACTTTGCTCCTTTTTCCGAAAATGGTAGAAAATTTGCGAAAAAAATTATTGGGGAACACTATTCCGGCCATTCCTATGAATGTCCAATATTCAAAAGTGTGTTTTTTTGACAATAGGCCACATTCTTCCAAATTTCGACTTTTGAAATTTTAAAAAGGACTTTGCTCCTTTTTCCGAAAATGGTAGAAAATTTGCGAAAAAAAATTATTGGGGAACACTATTCCGGCCATTCCTATGAATGTCCAATATTCAAAAGTGTGTTTTTTTGACAATAGGCGACATTCTTCCAAATTTCGACTTTTGAAATTTTAAAAAGGACTTTGCTCCTTTTTCCGAAAATGGTAGAAAATTTGCGAAAAAAATTATTGGGGAACACTATTCCGGCCATTCTTATGAATGTCCAATATTCAAAAGTGTGTTTTTTTGACAATAGGCGACATTCTTCCAAATTTCGACTTTTGAAATTTTAAAAAGGACTTTGCTCCTTTTTCCGAAAATGGTAGAAAATTTGCGAAAAAAAATTATTGGGGAACACTATTCCGGCCATTCCTATGAATGTCCAATATTCAAAAGTGTGTTTTTTTGACAATAGGCGACATTCTTCCAAATTTCGACTTTTGAAATTTTAAAAAGGACTTTGCTCCTTTTTCCGAAAATGGTAGAAAATTTGCGAAAAAAATTATTGGGGAACACTATTCCGGCCATTCCTATGAATGTCCAATATTCAAAAGTGTGTTTTTTTGACAATTGGCCACATTCTTCCAAATTTCGACTTTTGAAATTTTAAAAAGGACTTTGCTCCTTTTTCCGAAAATGGTAGAAAATTTGCGAAAAAAAATTATTGGGGAACACTATTCCGGCCATTCCTATGAATGTCCAATATTCAAAAGTGTGTTTTTTTGACAATAGGCGACATTCTTCCAAATTTCGACTTTTGAAATTTTAAAAAGGACTTTGCTCCTTTTTCCGAAAATGGTAGAAAATTTGCGAAAAAAATTATTGGGGAACACTATTCCGGCCATTCCTATGAATGTCCAATATTCAAAAGTGTGTTTTTTTGACAATAGGCGACATTCTTCCAAATTTCGACTTTTGAAATTTTAAAAAGGACTTTGCTCCTTTTTCCGAAAATGGTAGAAAATTTGCAAAAAAAAATTATTGAGCAACACTATTCCGGCCATTCCTATGAATGTCCAATATTCAAAAGTGTGTTTTTTTGACAATAGGCGACATTCTTCCAAATTTCGACTTTTGAAATTTTAAAAAGGACTTTGTTCCTTTTTCTGAAAATGGTAGAAAATTTGCGAAAAAAAATTATTGGGGAACACTATTCTGGCCATTCCTATGAATGTCCAATATTCAAAAGTGTGTTTTTTTGATAATAGGCCACATTCTTCCAAATTTCGACTTTTGAAATTTTAAAAAGGACTTTGCTCCTTTTTCCGAAAATGGTAGAAAATTTGCAAAAAAAAATTATTGAGCAACAATATTCCGGCCATTCTATGAATGTCCAATATTCAAAAGTGTGTTTTTTTGACAATAGGCGACATTCTTCCAAATTTCGACTTTTGAAATTTTAAAAAGGACTTTGCTCCTTTTTCCGAAAATGGTACAAAATTTGCCAAAAAAAATTATTGAGCAACACTACTCCGGCCATTCCTATGAATGTCCAATATTCAAAAGTGTGTTTTATTGACAATAGGCGACATTCTTCCAAATTTCGACTTTTGAAATTTTAAAAAGGACTTTGCTCCTTTTTCCGAAAATGGTACAAAATTTGCCAAAAAAAATTATTGAGCAACACTACTCCGGCCATTCCTATGAATGTCCAATATTCAAAAGTGTGTTTTTTTGACAATAGGCGACATTCTTCCAAATTTCGACTTTTGAAATTTTAAAAAGGACTTTGCTCCTTTTTCCGAAAATGGTAGAAAATTTGCGAAAAAACATTATTGGGGAACACTATTCCGGCCATTCCTATGAATGTCCAATATTCAAAAGTGTGTTTTTTTGACAATAGGCGACATTCTTCCAAATTTCGACTTTTGAAATTTTAAAAAGGACTTTGTTCCTTTTTCCGAAAATGGTAGAAAATTTGCGAAAAAAAATTATTGGGGAACACTATTCCGGCCATTCCTATGAATGTCCAATATTCAAAAGTGTGTTTTTTTGACAATAGGCGACATTCTTCCAAATTTCGACTTTTGAAATTTTAAAAAGGACTTTGTTCCTTTTTCTGAAAATGGTAGAAAATTTGCGAAAAAAAATTATTGGGGAACACTACTCCGGCCATTCCTATGAATGTCCAATATTCAAAAATGTGTTTTTTTGACAATAGGCGACATTCTTCCAAATTTCGACTTTTGAAATTTTAAAAAGGACTTTGCTCCTTTTTCCGAAAATGGTAGAAAATTTGCGAAAAAAAATTATTGGGGAACACTATTCCGGCCATTCCTATGAATGTCCAATATTCAAAAGTGTGTTTTTTTGACAATAGGCGACATTCTTCCAAATTTCGACTTTTGAAATTTTAAAAAGGACTTTGCTCCTTTTTCCGAAAATGGTAGAAAATTTGCGAAAAAAAATTATTGGGGAACACTATTCCGGCCATTCCTATGAATGTCCAATATTCAAAAGTGTGTTTTTTTGACAATAGGCGACATTCTTCCAAATTTCGACTTTTGAAATTTTAAAAAGGACTTTGCTCCTTTTTCCGAAAATGGTAGAAAATTTGCGAAAAAAAATTATTGGGGAACACTATTCCGGCCATTCCTATGAATGTCCAATATTCAAAAGTGTGTTTTTTTGACAATTGGCCACATTCTTCGAAATTTCGACTTTTGAAATTTTAAAAAGGACTTTGCTCCTTTTTCCGAAAATGGTAGAAAATTTGCGAAAAAAATTATTGGGGAACACTATTCCGGCCATTCCTATGAATGTCCAATATTCAAAAGTGTGTTTTTTTGACAATAGGCCACATTCTTCCAAATTTCGACTTTTGAAATTTTAAAAAGGACTTTGCTCCTTTTTCCGAAAATGGTAGAAAATTTGCGAAAAAAAATTATTGGGGAACACTATTCCGGCCATTCCCAATATTCAAAAGTGTGTTTTTTTGACAATAGGCCACATTCTTCCAAATTTCGACTTTTGAAATTTTAAAAAGGACTTTGCTCCTTTTTCCGAAAATGGTAGAAAATTTGCGAAAAAAATTATTGGGGAACACTATTCCGGCCATTCCTATGAATGTCCAATATTCAAAAGTGTGTTTTTTTGACAATTGGCCACATTCTTCGAAATTTCGACTTTTGAAATTTTAAAAAGGACTTTGCTCCTTTTTTCGAAAATGGTAGAAAATTTGCGAAAAAAAATTATTGGGGAACACTATTCCGGCCATTCCTATGAATGTCCAATATTCAAAAGTGTGTTTTTTTGACAATAGGCCACATTCTTCCAAATTTCGACTTTTGAAATTTTAAAAAGGACTTTGCATCTTTTTCCGAAAATGGTAGAAAATTTGCGAAAAAAAATTATTGGGAAACACTACTCCGGCCATTCCTATGAATGTCCAATATTCAAAAGTGTGTTTTTTTGACAATAGGCGACATTCTTCCAAATTTCGACTTTTGAAATTTTAAAAAGGACTTTGCTCCTTTTTCCGAAAATGGTAGAAAATTTGCGAAAAAACATTATTGGGGAACACTATTCCGGCCATTCCTATGAATGTCCAATATTCAAAAGTGTGTTTTTTTTGACAATAGGCGACATTCTTCCAAATTTCGACTTTTGAAATTTTAAAAAGGACTTTGCTCCTTTTTCCGAAAATGGTAGAAAATTTGCGAAAAAAAATTATTGGGGAACACTATTCCGGCCATTCCTATGAATGTCCAATATTCAAAAGTGTGTTTTTTTGACAATAGGCGACATTCTTCCAAATTTCGACTTTTGAAATTTTAAAAAGGACTTTGCTCCTTTTTCCGAAAATGGTAGAAAATTTGCGAAAAAAATTATTGGGGAACACTATTCCGGCCATTCCTATGAATGTCCAATATTCAAAAGTGTGTTTTTTTGACAATAGGCGACATTCTTCCAAATTTCGACTTTTGAAATTTTAAAAAGGACTTTGCTCCTTTTTCCGAAAATGGTAGAAAATTTGCGAAAAAAAATTATTGGGGAACACTATTCCGGCCATTCCTATGAATGTCCAATATTCAAAAGTGTGTTCTTTTGACAATAGGCGACATTCTTCCAAATTTCGACTTTTGAAATTTTAAAAAGGACTTTGCTCCTTTTTCCGAAAATGGTAGAAAATTTGCGAAAAAAAATTATTCGGGAACACTATTCCGGCCATTCCTATGCATGTCCAATATTCAAAAGTGTGTTTTTTTGACAATAGGCGACATTCTTCTTCCAAATTTCGACTTTTGAAATTTTAAAAAGGACTTTGCTCCTTTTTCCGAAAATGGTAGAAAATTTGCAAAAAAAAATTATTGAGCAACAATATTCCGGCCATTCCTATGAATGTCCAATATTCAAAAGTGTGTTTTTTTGACAATAGGCGACATTCTTCCAAATTTCGACTTTTGAAATTTTAAAAAGGACTTTGCTCCTTTTTCCGAAAATGGTAGAAAATTTGCGAAAAAAATTATTGGGGAACACTATTCCGGCCATTCCTATGAATGTCCAATATTCAAAAGTGTGTTTTTTTTGACAATAGGCGACATTCTTCCAAATTTCGACTTTTGAAATTTTAAAAAGGACTTTGTTCCTTTTTCTGAAAATGGTAGAAAATTTGCGAAAAAAAATTATTGGGGAACACTATTCCGGCCATTCCTATGAATGTCCAATATTCAAAAGTGTGTTTTTTTTGATAATAGGCCACATTCTTCCAAATTTCGACTTTTGAAATTTTAAAAAGGACTTTGCTCCTTTTTCCGAAAATGGTAGAAAATTTGCGAAAAAAAATTATTGGGGAACACTATTCCGGCCATTCCCAATATTCAAAAGTGTGTTTTTTTGACAATAGGCCACATTCTTCCAAATTTCGACTTTTGAAATTTTAAAAAGGACTTTGCTCCTTTTTCCGAAAATGGTAGAAAATTTGCGAAAAAAATTATTGGGGAACACTATTCCGGCCATTCCTATGAATGTCCAATATTCAAAAGTGTGTTTTTTTGACAATTGGCCACATTCTTCGAAATTTCGACTTTTGAAATTTTAAAAAGGACTTTGCTCCTTTTTCCGAAAATGGTAGAAAATTTGCGAAAAAAAATTATTGGGGAACACTTTTCCGGCCATTCCTATGAATGTCTAATATTCAAAAGTGTGTTTTTTTGACAATAGGCGACATTCTTCCAAATTTCGACTTTTGAAATTTTAAAAAGGACTTTGCTCCTTTTTCCGAAAATGGTAGAAAATTTGCGAAAAAAAATTATTCGGGAACACTATTCCGGCCATTCCTATGCATGTCCAATATTCAAAAGTGTGTTTTTTTGACAATAGGCGACATTCTTCTTCCAAATTTCGACTTTTGAAATTTTAAAAAGGACTTTGCTCCTTTTTCCGAAAATGGTAGAAAATTTGCGAAAAAAATATATTGGAGAACACTATTCCGGCCATTCCTATGAATGTCCAATATTCAAAAGTGTGTTTTTTTGACAATAGGCGACATTCTTCCAAATTTCGACTTTTGAAATTTTAAAAAGGACTTTGCTCCTTTTTCCGAAAATGGTAGAAAATTTGCAAAAAAAAATTATTGAGCAACAATATTCCGGCCATTCCTATGAATGTCCAATATTCAAAAGTGTGTTTTTTTGACAATTGGCCACATTCTTCGAAATTTCGACTTTTGAAATTTTAAAAAGGACTTTGCTCCTTTTTCCGAAAATGGTAGAAAATTTGCGAAAAAAAATTATTGGGGAACACTATTCCGGCCATTCCTATGAATGTCCAATATTCAAAAGTGTGTTCTTTTGACAATAGGCGACATTCTTCCAAATTTCGACTTTTGAAATTTTAAAAAGGACTTTGCTCCTTTTTCCGAAAATGGTAGAAAATTTGCGAAAAAAAATTATTCGGGAACACTATTCCGGCCATTCCTATGCATGTCCAATATTCAAAAGTGTGTTTTTTTGACAATAGGCGACATTCTTCTTCCAAATTTCGACTTTTGAAATTTTAAAAAGGACTTTGCTCCTTTTTCCGAAAATGGTAGAAAATTTGCGAAAAAAATATATTGGAAAACACTATTCCGGCCATTCCTATGAATGTCCAATATTCAAAAGTGTGTTTTTTTGACAATAGGCGACATTCTTCCAAATTTCGACTTTTGAAATTTTAAAAAGGACTTTGCTCCTTTTTCCGAAAATGGTAGAAAATTTGCAAAAAAAAATTATTGAGCAACAATATTCCGGCCATTCCTATGAATGTCCAATATTCAAAAGTGTGTTTTTTTGACAATAGGCGACATTCTTCCAAATTTCGACTTTTGAAATTTTAAAAAGGACTTTGCTCCTTTTTCCGAAAATGGTAGAAAATTTGCGAAAAAAATTATTGGGGAACACTATTCCGGCCATTCCCAATATTCAAAAGTGTGTTTTTTTGACAATAGGCCACATTCTTCCAAATTTCGACTTTTGAAATTTTAAAAAGGACTTTGCTCCTTTTTCCGAAAATGGTAGAAAATTTGCGAAAAAAATTATTGGGGAACACTATTCCGGCCATTCCTATGAATGTCCAATATTCAAAAGTGTGTTTTTTTGACAATTGGCCACATTCTTCGAAATTTCGACTTTTGAAATTTTAAAAAGGACTTTGCTCCTTTTTCCGAAAATGGTAGAAAATTTGCGAAAAAAAATTATTGGGGAACACTATTCCGGCCATTCCTATGAATGTCCAATATTCAAAAGTGTGTTTTTTTGACAATAGGCCACATTCTTCCAAATTTCGACTTTTGAAATTTTAAAAAGGACTTTGCATCTTTTTCCGAAAATGGTAGAAAATTTGCGAAAAAAAATTATTGGGAAACACTACTCCGGCCATTCCTATGAATGTCCAATATTCAAAAGTGTGTTTTTTTGACAATAGGCGACATTCTTCCAAATTTCGACTTTTGAAATTTTAAAAAGGACTTTGCTCCTTTTTCCGAAAATGGTAGAAAATTTGCGAAAAAACATTATTGGGGAACACTATTCCGGCCATTCCTATGAATGTCCAATATTCAAAAGTGTGTTTTTTTTGACAATAGGCGACATTCTTCCAAATTTCGACTTTTGAAATTTTAAAAAGGACTTTGCTCCTTTTTCCGAAAATGGTAGAAAATTTGCGAAAAAAAATTATTGGGGAACACTATTCCGGCCATTCCTATGAATGTCCAATATTCAAAAGTGTGTTTTTTTGACAATAGGCGACATTCTTCCAAATTTCGACTTTTTCCGAAATTGCTCCTTTTTCCGAAAATGGTAGAAAATTTGCGAAAAAAAATTATTGGGGAACACTATTCCGGCCATTCCTATGAATGTCCAATATTCAAAAGTGTGTTTTTTTGACAATAGGCGACATTCTTCCAAATTTCGACTTTTGAAATTTTAAAAAGGACTTTGCTCCTTTTTCCGAAAATGGTAGAAAATTTGCGAAAAAAATTATTGGGGAACACTATTCCGGCCATTCCTATGAATGTCCAATATTCAAAAGTGTGTTTTTTTGACAATAGGCGACATTCTTCCAAATTTCGACTTTTGAAATTTTAAAAAGGACTTTGCTCCTTTTTCCGAAAATGGTAGAAAATTTGCGAAAAAAAATTATTGGGGAACACTTTTCCGGCCATTCCTATGAATGTCTAATATTCAAAAGTGTGTTTTTTTGACAATAGGCGACATTCTTCCAAATTTCGACTTTTGAAATTTTAAAAAGGACTTTGCTCCTTTTTCCGAAAATGGTAGAAAATTTGGGAAAAAAAATTATTCGGGAACACTATTCCGGCCATTCCTATGCATGTCCAATATTCAAAAATGTGTTTTTTTGACAATAGGCGACATTCTTCTTCCAAATTTCGACTTTTGAAATTTTAAAAAGGACTTTGCTCCTTTTTCCGAAAATGGTAGAAAATTTGCGAAAAAAATATATTGGAGAACACTATTCCGGCCATTCCTATGAATGTCCAATATTCAAAAGTGTGTTTTTTTGACAATAGGCGACATTCTTCCAAATTTCGACTTTTGAAATTTTAAAAAGGACTTTGCTCCTTTTTCCGAAAATGGTAGAAAATTTGCAAAAAAAAATTATTGAGCAACAATATTCCGGCCATTCCTATGAATGTCCAATATTCAAAAGTGTGTTTTTTTGACAATTGGCCACATTCTTCGAAATTTCGACTTTTGAAATTTTAAAAAGGACTTTGCTCCTTTTTCCGAAAATGGTAGAAAATTTGCGAAAAAAAATTATTGGGGAACACTATTCCGGCCATTCCCAATATTCAAAAGTGTGTTTTTTTGACAATAGGCCACATTCTTCCAAATTTCGACTTTTGAAATTTTAAAAAGGACTTTGCTCCTTTTTCCGAAAATGGTAGAAAATTTGCGAAAAAAATTATTGGGGAACACTATTCCGGCCATTCCTATGAATGTCCAATATTCAAAAGTGTGTTTTTTTGACAATTGGCCACATTCTTCGAAATTTCGACTTTTGAAATTTTAAAAAGGACTTTGCTCCTTTTTCCGAAAATGGTAGAAAATTTGCGAAAAAAAATTATTGGGGAACACTATTCCGGCCATTCCTATGAATGTCCAATATTCAAAAGTGTGTTTTTTTGACAATTGGCCACATTCTTCGAAATTTCGACTTTTGAAATTTTAAAAAGGACTTTGCTCCTTTTTCCGAAAATGGTAGAAAATTTGCGAAAAAAAATTATTGGGGAACACTATTCCGGCCATTCCTATGAATGTCCAATATTCAAAAGTGTGTTTTTTTGACAATAGGCCACATTCTTCCAAATTTCGACTTTTGAAATTTTAAAAAGGACTTTGCATCTTTTTCCGAAAATGGTAGAAAATTTGCGAAAAAAAATTATTGGGAAACACTACTCCGGCCATTCCTATGAATGTCCAATATTCAAAAGTGTGTTTTTTTGACAATAGGCGACATTCTTCCAAATTTCGACTTTTGAAATTTTAAAAAGGACTTTGCTCCTTTTTCCGAAAATGGTAGAAAATTTGCGAAAAAACATTATTGGGGAACACTATTCCGGCCATTCCTATGAATGTCCAATATTCAAAAGTGTGTTTTTTTTGACAATAGGCGACATTCTTCCAAATTTCGACTTTTGAAATTTTAAAAAGGACTTTGCTCCTTTTTCCGAAAATGGTAGAAAATTTGCGAAAAAAAATTATTGGGGAACACTATTCCGGCCATTCCTATGAATGTCCAATATTCAAAAGTGTGTTTTTTTGACAATAGGCGACATTCTTCCAAATTTCGACTTTTGAAATTTTAAAAAGGACTTTGCTCCTTTTTCCGAAAATGGTAGAAAATTTGCGAAAAAAATTATTGGGGAACACTATTCCGGCCATTCCTATGAATGTCCAATATTCAAAAGTGTGTTTTTTTGACAATAGGCGACAATCTTCCAAATTTCGACTTTTGAAATTTTAAAAAGGACTTTGCTCCTTTTTCCGAAAATGGTAGAAAATTTGCGAAAAAAAATTATTGGGGAACACTTTTCCGGCCATTCCTATGAATGTCTAATATTCAAAAGTGTGTTTTTTTGACAATAGGCGACATTCTTCCAAATTTCGACTTTTGAAATTTTAAAAAGGACTTTGCTCCTTTTTCCGAAAATGGTAGAAAATTTGCGAAAAAAAATTATTCGGGAACACTATTCCGGCCATTCCTATGCATGTCCAATATTCAAAAGTGTGTTTTTTTGACAATAGGCGACATTCTTCTTCCAAATTTCGACTTTTGAAATTTTAAAAAGGACTTTGCTCCTTTTTCCGAAAATGGTAGAAAATTTGCGAAAAAAATATATTGGAGAACACTATTCCGGCCATTCCTATGAATGTCCAATATTCAAAAGTGTGTTTTTTTGACAATAGGCGACATTCTTCCAAATTTCGACTTTTGAAATTTTAAAAAGGACTTTGCTCCTTTTTCCGAAAATGGTAGAAAATTTGCAAAAAAAAATTATTGAGCAACAATATTCCGGCCATTCCTATGAATGTCCAATATTCAAAAGTGTGTTTTTTTGACAATAGGCGACATTCTTCCAAATTTCGACTTTTGAAATTTTAAAAAGGACTTTGCTCCTTTTTCCGAAAATGGTAGAAAATTTGCGAAAAAAATTATTGGGGAACACTATTCCGGCCATTCCTATGAATGTCCAATATTCAAAAGTGTGTTTTTTTTGACAATAGGCGACATTCTTCCAAATTTCGACTTTTGAAATTTTAAAAAGGACTTTGTTCCTTTTTCTGAAAATGGTAGAAAATTTGCGAAAAAAAATTATTGGGGAACACTATTCCGGCCATTCCTATGAATGTCCAATATTCAAAAGTGTGTTTTTTTTGATAATAGGCCACATTCTTCCAAATTTCGACTTTTGAAATTTTAAAAAGGACTTTGCTCCTTTTTCCGAAAATGGTAGAAAATTTGCGAAAAAAAATTATTGGGGAACACTATTCCGGCCATTCCTATGAATGTCCAATATTCAAAAGTGTGTTTTTTTGACAATTGGCCACATTCTTCCAAATTTCGACTTTTGAAATTTTAAAAAGGACTTTGCTCCTTTTTCCGAAAATGGTAGAAAATTTGCGAAAAAAAATTATTGGGGAACACTATTCCGGCCATTCCTATGAATGTCCAATATTCAAAAGTGTGTTTTTTTGACAATAGGCCACATTCTTCCAAATTTCGACTTTTGAAATTTTAAAAAGGACTTTGCTCCTTTTTCCGAAAATGGTAGAAAATTTGCGAAAAAAAATTATTGGGAAACACTACTCCGGCCATTCCTATGAATGTCCAATATTCAAAAGTGTGTTTTTTTGACAATAGGCGACATTCTTCCAAATTTCGACTTTTGAAATTTTAAAAAGGACTTTGCTCCTTTTTCCGAAAATGGTAGAAAATTAGCGAAAAAACATTATTGGGGAACACTATTCCGGCCATTCCTATGAATGTCCAATATTTAAAAGTGTGTTTTTTTTGACAATAGGCGACATTCTTCCAAATTTCGACTTTTGAAATTTTAAAAAGGACTTTGCTCCTTTTTCCGAAAATGGTAGAAAATTTGCGAAAAAAATTTATTGGGGAACACTATTCCGGCCATTCCTATGAATGTCCAATATTCAAAAGTGTGTTTTTTTGACAATAGGCCACATTCTTCGAAATTTCGACTTTTGAAATTTTAAAAAGGACTTTGCTCCTTTTTCCGAAAATGGTAGAAAATTTGCGAAAAAAATTATTGGGGAACACTATTCCGGCCATTCCTATGAATGTCCAATATTCAAAAGTGTGTTTTTTTGACAATAGGCGACATTCTTCCAAATTTCGACTTTTGAAATTTTAAAAAGGACTTTGCTCCTTTTTCCGAAAATGGTAGAAAATTTGCGAAAAAAAATTATTGGGGAACACTATTCCGGCCATTCCCAATATTCAAAAGTGTGTTTTTTTGACAATAGGCCACATTCTTCCAAATTTCGACTTTTGAAATTTTAAAAAGGACTTTGCTCCTTTTTCCGAAAATGGTAGAAAATTTGCGAAAAAAATTATTGGGGAACACTATTCCGGCCATTCCTATGAATGTCCAATATTCAAAAGTGTGTTTTTTTGACAATTGGCCACATTCTTCGAAATTTCGACTTTTGAAATTTTAAAAAGGACTTTGCTCCTTTTTCCGAAAATGGTAGAAAATTTGCGAAAAAAAATTATTGGGGAACACTATTCCGGCCATTCCTATGAATGTCCAATATTCAAAAGTGTGTTTTTTTGACAATAGGCCACATTCTTCCAAATTTCGACTTTTGAAATTTTAAAAAGGACTTTGCATCTTTTTCCGAAAATGGTAGAAAATTTGCGAAAAAAAATTATTGGGAAACACTACTCCGGCCATTCCTATGAATGTCCAATATTCAAAAGTGTGTTTTTTTGACAATAGGCGACATTCTTCCAAATTTCGACTTTTGAAATTTTAAAAAGGACTTTGCTCCTTTTTCCGAAAATGGTAGAAAATTTGCGAAAAAACATTATTGGGGAACACTATTCCGGCCATTCCTATGAATGTCCAATATTCAAAAGTGTGTTTTTTTTGACAATAGGCGACATTCTTCCAAATTTCGACTTTTGAAATTTTAAAAAGGACTTTGCTCCTTTTTCCGAAAATGGTAGAAAATTTGCGAAAAAAAATTATTGGGGAACACTATTCCGGCCATTCCTATGAATGTCCAATATTCAAAAGTGTGTTTTTTTGACAATAGGCGACATTCTTCCAAATTTCGACTTTTGAAATTTTAAAAAGGACTTTGCTCCTTTTTCCGAAAATGGTAGAAAATTTGCGAAAAAAATTATTGGGGAACACTATTCCGGCCATTCCTATGAATGTCCAATATTCAAAAGTGTGTTTTTTTGACAATAGGCGACATTCTTCCAAATTTCGACTTTTGAAATTTTAAAAAGGACTTTGCTCCTTTTTCCGAAAATGGTAGAAAATTTGCGAAAAAAAATTATTGGGGAACACTTTTCCGGCCATTCCTATGAATGTCTAATATTCAAAAGTGTGTTTTTTTGACAATAGGCGACATTCTTCCAAATTTCGACTTTTGAAATTTTAAAAAGGACTTTGCTCCTTTTTCCGAAAATGGTAGAAAATTTGCGAAAAAAAATTATTCGGGAACACTATTCCGGCCATTCCTATGCATGTCCAATATTCAAAAGTGTGTTTTTTTGACAATAGGCGACATTCTTCTTCCAAATTTCGACTTTTGAAATTTTAAAAAGGACTTTGCTCCTTTTTCCGAAAATGGTAGAAAATTTGCGAAAAAAATATATTGGAGAACACTATTCCGGCCATTCCTATGAATGTCCAATATTCAAAAGTGTGTTTTTTTGACAATAGGCGACATTCTTCCAAATTTCGACTTTTGAAATTTTAAAAAGGACTTTGCTCCTTTTTCCGAAAATGGTAGAAAATTTGCAAAAAAAAATTATTGAGCAACAATATTCCGGCCATTCCTATGAATGTCCAATATTCAAAAGTGTGTTTTTTTGACAATAGGCGACATTCTTCCAAATTTCGACTTTTGAAATTTTAAAAAGGACTTTGCTCCTTTTTCCGAAAATGGTAGAAAATTTGCGAAAAAAAATTATTGAGCAACAATATTCCGGCCATTCCTATGAATGTCCAATATTCAAAAGTGTGTTTTTTTGACAATTGGCCACATTCTTCCAAATTTCGACTTTTGAAATTTTAAAAAGGACTTTGCTCCTTTTTCCGAAAATGGTAGAAAATTTGCGAAAAAAAATTATTGGGGAACACTATTCCGGCCATTCCTATGAATGTCCGATATTCAAAAGTGTGTTTTTTTGACAATAGGCCACATTCTTCCAAATTTCGACTTTTGAAATTTTAAAAAGGACTTTGCTCCTTTTTCCGAAAATGGTAGAAAATTTGCGAAAAAAAATTATTGGGAAACACTACTCCGGCCATTCCTATGAATGTCCAATATTCAAAAGTGTGTTTTTTTGACAATAGGCGACATTCTTCCAAATTTCGACTTTTGAAATTTTAAAAAGGACTTTGCTCCTTTTTCCGAAAATGGTAGAAAATTTGCGAAAAAAAATTATTGGGGAACACTATTCCGGCCATTCCTATGAATGTCCAATATTCAAAAGTGTGTTTTTTTGACAATTGGCCACATTCTTCCAAATTTCGACTTTTGAAATTTTAAAAAGGACTTTGCTCCTTTTTCCGAAAATGGTAGAAAATTTGCGAAAAAAAATTATTGGGGAACACTATTCCGGCCATTCCTATGAATGTCCAATATTCAAAAGTGTGTTTTTTTGACAATAGGCCACATTCTTCCAAATTTCGACTTTTGAAATTTTAAAAAGGACTTTGCTCCTTTTTCCGAAAATGGTAGAAAATTTGCGAAAAAAAATTATTGGGAAACACTACTCCGGCCATTCCTATGAATGTCCAATATTCAAAAGTGTGTTTTTTTGACAATAGGCGACATTCTTCCAAATTTCGACTTTTGAAATTTTAAAAAGGACTTTGCTCCTTTTTCCGAAAATGGTAGAAAATTAGCGAAAAAACATTATTGGGGAACACTATTCCGGCCATTCCTATGAATGTCCAATATTTAAAAGTGTGTTTTTTTTGACAATAGGCGACATTCTTCCAAATTTCGACTTTTGAAATTTTAAAAAGGACTTTGCTCCTTTTTCCGAAAATGGTAGAAAATTTGCGAAAAAAATTTATTGGGGAACACTATTCCGGCCATTCCTATGAATGTCCAATATTCAAAAGTGTGTTTTTTTTGACAATAGGCGACATTCTTCCAAATTTCGACTTTTGAAATTTTAAAAAGGACTTTGTTCCTTTTTCTGAAAATGGTAGAAAATTTGCGAAAAAAAATTATTGGGGAACACTATTCCGGCCATTCCTATGAATGTCCAATATTCAAAAGTGTGTTTTTTTTGATAATAGGCGACATTCTTCTTCCAAATTTCGACTTTTGAAATTTTAAAAAGGACTTTGTTCCTTTTTCCGAAAATGGTAGAAAATTTGCGAAAAAAATTATTGGGGAACACTATTCCGGCCATTCCTATGAATGTCCAATATTCAAAAGTGTGTTTTTTTGACAATAGGCGACATTCTTCCAAATTTCGACTCTTGAAATTTTAAAAAGGACTTTGCTCCTTTTTCCGAAAATGGTAGAAAATTTGCAAAAAAAAATTATTGAGCAACAATATTCCGGCCATTCCTATGAATGTCCAATATTCAAAAGTGTGTTTTTTTGACACTAGGCGACATTCTTCCAAATTTCGACTTTTGAAATTTTAAAAAGGACTTTGCTCCTTTTTCTGAAAATGGTAGAAAATTTGCGAAAAAAAATTATTGGGGAACACTATTCCGGCCATTCCTATGAATGTCCAATATTCAAAAGTGTGTTTTTTGACAATAGGCGACATTCTTCCAAATTTCGACTTTTGAAATTTTAAAAAGGACTTTGCTCCTTTTTCCGAAAATGGTAGAAAATTTGCGAAAAAAAAATTATTGTGGAACACTATTCCGGCCATTCCTATGAATGTCCAATATTCAAAAGTGTGTTTTTTTTTGACAATAGGCGACATTCTTCCAAATTTCGACTTTTGAAATTTTAAAAAGGACTTTGTTCCTTTTTCTGAAAATGGTAGAAAATTTGAGAAAAAAATTGTTGGGGAACACTATTCCGGCCATTCCTATGAATGTCCAATATTCAAAAGAGTGTTTTTTTGACAATAGGCCACATTCTTCCAAATTTCGACTTTTGAAATTTTAAAAAGGACTTTGCTCCTTTTTCCGAAAATGGTAGAAAATTTTCGAAAAAAAATTATTGGGGAACACTATTCCGGCCATTCCTATGAATGTCCAATATTCAAAAGAGTGTTTTTTTGACAATAGGCCACATTCTTCCAAATTTCGACTTTTGAAATTTTAAAAAGGACTTTGCTCCTTTTTCCGAAAATGGTAGAAAATTTTCGAAAAAAAATTATTGGGGAACACTACTCCGGCCATTCCTATGAATGTCCAATATTCAAAAGTGTGTCTTTTTGACAATAGGCGACATTCTTCCAAATTTCGACTTTTGAAATTTTAAAAAGGACTTTGCTCCTTTTTCCGAAAATGGTAGAAAATTTGCGAAAAAAATTATTGGGGAACACTATTCCGGCCATTCCTATGAATGTCCAATATTCAAAAGTGTGTTTTTTTGACAATAGGCGACATTCTTCCAAATTTCGACTTTTGAAATTTTAAAAAGGACTTTGCTCCTTTTTCTGAAAATGGTAGAAAATTTGCGAAAAAAAATTATTGGGGAACACTATTCCGGCCATTCCTATGAATGTCCAATATTCAAAAGTGTGTTTTTTTTGACAATAGGCGACATTCTTCCAAATTTCGACTTTTGAAATTTTAAAAAGGACTTTGTTCCTTTTTCTGAAAATGGTAGAAAATTTGAGAAAAAAATTATTGGGGAACACTATTCCGGCCATTCCTATGAATGTCCTATATTCAAAAGTGTGTTTTTTTGACAATAGGCGACATTCTTCCAAATTTCGACTTTTGAAATTTTAAAAAGGACTTTGCTCCTTTTTCTGAAAATGGTAGAAAATTTGCGAAAAAAAATTATTCGGGAACACTATTCCGGCCATTCCTATGAATGTCCAATATTCAAAAGTGTGTTTTTTTGACAATAGGCCACATTCTTCCAAATTTAGACTTTTGAAATTTTAAAAAGGACTTTGCTCCTTTTTCCGAAAATGGTAGAAAATTTGCGAAAAAAAATTATTGGGGAACACTATTCCGGCCATTCCTATGAATGTCCAATATTCAAAAGTGTGTTTTTTTGACAATAGGCCACATTCTTCCAAATTTCGACTTTTGAAATTTTAAAAAGGACTTTGCTCCTTTTTCCGAAAATGGTAAAAAATTTGCGAAAAAAAATTATTGGGGAACACTATTCCGGCCATTCCTATGAATGTCCAATATTCAAAAGTGTGTTTTTTTGACAATAGGCCACATTCTTCCAAATTTCGACTTTTGAAATTTTAAAAAGGACTTTGCTCCTTTTTCCGAAAATGGTAGAAAATTTGCGAAAAAAAATTATTGGGGAACACTATTCCGGCCATTCCTATGAATGTCCAATATTCAAAAGTGTGTTTTTTTGACAATAGGCGACATTCTTCCAAATTTCGACTTTTGAAATTTTAAAAAGGACTTTGCTCCTTTTTCCGAAAATGGTAGAAAATTTGCGAAAAAAAATTATTGGGAAACACTACTCCGGCCATTCCTATGAATGTCCAATATTCAAAAGTGTGTTTTTTTGACAATAGGCGACATTCTTCCAAATTTCGACTTTTGAAATTTTAAAAAGGACTTTGCTCCTTTTTCCGAAAATGGTAGAAAATTAGCGAAAAAACATTATTGGGGAACACTATTCCGGCCATTCCTATGAATGTCCAATATTTAAAAGTGTGTTTTTTTTGACAATAGGCGACATTCTTCCAAATTTCGACTTTTGAAATTTTAAAAAGGACTTTGCTCCTTTTTCCGAAAATGGTAGAAAATTTGCGAAAAAAAATTATTGGGGAACACTATTCCGGCCATTCCTATGAATGTCCAATATTCAAAAGTGTGTTTTTTTTGACAATAGGCGACATTCTTCCAAATTTCGACTTTTGAAATTTTAAAAAGGACTTTGTTCCTTTTTCTGAAAATGGTAGAAAATTTGCGAAAAAAAATTATTGGGGAACACTATTCCGGCCATTCCTATGAATGTCCAATATTCAAAAGTGTGTTTTTTTTGATAATAGGCGACATTCTTCTTCCAAATTTCGACTTTTGAAATTTTAAAAAGGACTTTGTTCCTTTTTCCGAAAATGGTAGAAAATTTGCGAAAAAAATTATTGGGGAACACTATTCCGGCCATTCCTATGAATGTCCAATATTCAAAAGTGTGTTTTTTTGACAATAGGCGACATTCTTCCAAATTTCGACTTTTGAAATTTTAAAAAGGACTTTGCTCCTTTTTCCGAAAATGGTAGAAAATTTGCAAAAAAAAATTATTGAGCAACAATATTCCGGCCATTCCTATGAATGTCCAATATTCAAAAGTGTGTTTTTTTGACACTAGGCGACATTCTTCCAAATTTCGACTTTTGAAATTTTAAAAAGGACTTTGCTCCTTTTTCTGAAAATGGTAGAAAATTTGCGAAAAAAAATTATTGGGGAACACTATTCCGGCTATTCCTATGAATGTCCAATATTCAAAAGTGTGTTTTTTGACAATAGGCGACATTCTTCCAAATTTCGACTTTTGAAATTTTAAAAAGGACTTTGCTCCTTTTTCCGAAAATGGTAGAAAATTTGCGAAAAAAATTATTGGGGAACACTATTCTGGCCATTCCTATGAATGTCCAATATTCAAAAGTGTGTTTTTTTGACAATAGGCGACATTCTTCCAAATTTCGACTTTTGAAATTTTAAAAAGGACTTTGCTCCTTTTTCCGAAAATGGTAGAAAATTTGCGAAAAAAATTATTGGGGAACACTATTCCGGCCATTCCTATGAATGTCCAATATTCAAAAGTGTGTTTTTTTGACAATAGGCGACATTCTTCCAAATTTCGACTTTTGAAATTTTAAAAAGGACTTTGCCCCTTTTTCCGAAAATGGTAGAAAATTTGCAAAAAAAAATTATTGGGGAACACTATTCCGGCCATTCCTATGAATGTCCAATATTCAAAAGTGTGTTTTTTTGACAATAGGCGACATTCTTCCAAATTTCGACTTTTGAAATTTTAAAAAGGACTTTGCTCCTTTTTCCGAAAATGGTAGAAAATTTGCGAAAAAAATTATTGGGGAACACTATTCCGGCCATTCCTATGAATGTCCAATATTCAAAAGTGTGTTTTTTTGACAATAGGCGACATTCTTCCAAATTTCGACTTTTGAAATTTTAAAAAGGACTTTGCTCCTTTTTCTGAAAATGGTAGAAAATTTGCGAAAAAAATTATTGGGGAACACTATTCCGGCCATTCCTATGAACGTCCAATATTCAAAAGTGTGTTTTTTTGACAATAGGCGACATTCTTCCAAATTTCGACTTTTGAAATTTTAAAAAGGACTTTGCTCCTTTTTCCGAAAATGGTAGAAAATTTGCGAAAAAAATTATTGGGGAACACTATTCCGGCCATTCCTATGAATGTCCAATATTCAAAAGTGTGTTTTTTTGACAATAGGCGACATTCTTCCAAATTTCGACTTTTGAAATTTTAAAAAGGACTTTGCTCCTTTTTCCGAAAATGGTAGAAAATTTGCGAAAAAAAATTATTGGGGAACACTATTCCGGCCATTCCTATGAATGTCCAATATTCAAAAGTGTGTTTTTTTGACAATAGGCCACATTCTTCCAAATTTCGACTTTTGAAATTTTAAAAAGGACTTTGCTCCTTTTTCCGAAAATGGTAGAAAATTTGCGAAAAAAAATTATTGGGGAACACTATTCCGGCCATTCCTATGAATGTCCAATATTCAAAAGTGTGTTTTTTTGACAATAGGCGACATTCTTCCAAATTTCGACTTTTGAAATTTTAAAAAGGACTTTGATCCTTTTTCCGAAAATGGTAGAAAATTTGCGAAAAAAAATTATTGGGAAACACTATTCCGGCCATTCCTATGAATGTCCAATATTCAAAAGTGTGTTTTTTTGACAATAGGCGACATTCTTCCAAATTTCGACTTTTGAAATTTTAAAAAGGACTTTGCTCCTTTTTCCGAAAATGGTAGAAAATTTGCGAAAAAAAATTATTGGGGAACACTATTCCGGCCATTCCTATGAATGTCCAATATTCAAAAGTGTGTTTTTTTGACAATAGGCGACATTCTTCCAAATTTCGACTTTTGAAATTTTAAAAAGGACTTTGCTCCTTTTTCCGAAAATGGTAGAAAATTTGCGAAAAAAAATTATTGGGGAACACTATTCCGGCCATTCCTATGAATGTCCAATATTCAAAAGTGTGTTTTTTTGACAATAGGCGACATTCTTCCAAATTTCGACTTTTGAAATTTTAAAAAGGACTTTGCTCCTTTTTCCGAAAATGGTAGAAAATTTGCAAAAAAAAATTATTGGGGAACACTATTCCGGCCATTCCTATGAATGTCCAATATTCAAAAGTGTGTTTTTTTGACAATAGGCGACATTCTTCCAAATTTCGACTTTTGAAATTTTAAAAAGGACTTTGCTCCTTTTTCTGAAAATGGTAGAAAATTTGCGAAAAAAATTATTGGGGAACACTATTCCGGCCATTCCTATGAATGTCCAATATTCAAAAGTGTGTTTTTTTGACAATAGGCGACATTCTTCCAAATTTCGACTTTTGAAATTTTAAAAAGGACTTTGCTCCTTTTTCCGAAAATGGTAGAAAATTTGCGAAAAAAAATTATTGGGAAACACTATTCCGGCCACTCCTATGAATGTCCAATATTCAAAAGTGTGTTTTTTTGACAATAGGCGACATTCTTCCAAATTTCGACTTTTGAAATTTTAAAAAGGACTTTGCTCCTTTTTCCGAAAATGGTAGAAAATTTGCGAAAAAAAATTATTGGGGAACACTATTCCGGCCATTCCTATGAATGTCCAATATTCAAAAGTGTGTTTTTTTGACAATAGGCGACATTCTTCCAAATTTCGACTTTTGAAATTTTAAAAAGGACTTTGCTCCTTTTTCCGAAAATGGTAGAAAATTTGCGAAAAAAAATTATTGGGGAACACTATTCCGGCCATTCCTATGAATGTCCAATATTCAAAAGTGTGTTTTTTTGACAATAGGCGACATTCTTCCAAATTTCGACTTTTGAAATTTTAAAAAGGACTTTGCTCCTTTTTCCGAAAATGGTAGAAAATTTGCGAAAAAAAATTATTGGGGAACACTATTCCGGCCATTCCTATGAATGTCCAATATTAAAAAGTGTGTTTTTTTGACAATAGGCGACATTCTTCCAAATTTCGACTTTTGAAATTTTAAAAAGGACTTTGCTCCTTTTTCCGAAAATGGTAGAAAATTTGCGAAAAAAATTATTGGGGAACACTATTCCGGCCATTCCTATGAATGTCCAATATTCAAAAGTGTGTTTTTTTGACAATAGGCGACATTCTTCCAAATTTCGACTTTTGAAATTTTAAAAAGGACTTTGCTCCTTTTTCCGAAAATGGTAGAAAATTTGCGAAAAAAATTATTGGGGAACACTATTCCGGCCATTCCTATGAATGTCCAATATTCAAAAGTGTGTTTTTTTGACAATAGGCCACATTCTTCCAAATTTCGACTTTTGAAATTTTAAAAAGGACTTTGCTCCTTTTTCCGAAAATTGTAGGAGATAAGCGAAAAAATATTATTAGGGAACACTCTTCCGGCCATTCCTATGAATGTCCAATATTCAAAAGTGTGTTTTTTTGACAATAGGCCACATTCTTCCAAATTTCGACTTTTGAAATTTTAAAAAGGACTTTGCTCCTTTTTCCGAAAATGGTAGAAAATTTGCGAAAAAAAATTATTGGGGAACACTATTCCGGCCATTCCTATGAATGTCCAATATTCAAAAGTGTGTTTTTTTGACAATAGGCGACATTCTTCCAAATTTCGACTTTTGAAATTTTAAAAAGGACTTTGCTCCTTTTTTCGAAAATGGTAGAAAATTTGCGAAAAAAAATTATTGGGGAACACTATTCGGCCATTCCTATGAATGTCCAATATTCAAAAGTGTGTTTTTTTGACAATAGGCGACATTCTTCCAAATTTCGACTTTTGAAATTTTAAAAAGGACTTTGCTCCTTTTTCCGAAAATTGTAGGAGATAAGCGAAAAATTATTATTGGGGAACACTCTTCCGGCCATTCCTATGAATGTCCAATATTCAAAAGTGTGTTTTTTTGACAATAGGCGACATTCTTCCAAATTTCGACTTTTGAAATTTTAAAAAAGACTTTGCTCCTTTTTCCGAAAATGGTAGAAAATTTGCAAAAAAAAATTATTGGGCAACACTATTCCGGCCATTCCTATGAATGTCCAATATTCAAAAGTGTGTTTTTTGACAATAGGCGACATTCTTCCAAATTTCGACTTTTGAAATTTTAAAAAGGACTTTGCTCCTTTTTCCGAAAATGGTAGAAAATTTGGGAAAAAAAATTATTGTGGAACACTATTCCGGCCATTCCTATGAATGTCCAATATTCAAAAGTGTGTTTTTTTGACAATAGGCGACATTCTTCCAAATTTCGACTTTTGAAATTTTAAAAAGGACTTTGCTCCTTTTTCCGAAAATGGTAGAAAATTTGCGAAAAAAAATTATTGGGGAACACTATTCCGGCCATTCCTATGAATGTCCAATATTCAAAAGTGTGTTTTTTTGACAATAGGCGACATTCTTCCAAATTTCGACTTTTGAAATTTTAAAAAGGACTTTGCTCCTTTTTCTGAAAATGGTAGAAAATTTGCGAAAAAAAATTATTGGGGAACACTATTCCGGCCATTTCTATGAATGTCCAATATTCAAAAGTGTGTTTTTTTGACAATAGGCGACATTCTTCCAAATTTCGACTTTTGAAATTTTAAAAAGGACTTTGCTCCTTTTTCCGAAAATGGTAGAAAATTTGCAAAAAAAAAATTATTGAGCAACAATATTCCGGCCATTCCTATGAATGTCCAATATTCAAAAGTGTGTTTTTTTGACAATAGGCGACATTCTTCCAAATTTCGACTTTTGAAATTTTAAAAAGGACTTTGCTCCTTTTTCCGAAAATGGTAGAAAATTTGCGAAAAAAATTATTGGGGAACACTATTCCGGCCATTCCTATGAATGTCCAATATTCAAAAGTGTGTTTTTTTGACAATAGGCGACATTCTTCCAAATTTCGACTTTTGAAATTTTAAAAAGGACTTTGCTCCTTTTTCTGAAAATGGTAGAAAATTTGCGAAAAAAAATTATTGGGGAACACTATTCCGGCCATTTCTATGAATGTCCAATATTCAAAAGTGTGTTTTTTTGACAATAGGCGACATTCTTCCAAATTTCGACTTTTGAAATTTTAAAAAGGACTTTGCTCCTTTTTCCGAAAATGGTAGAAAATTTGCGAAAAAAAATTATTGGGGAACACTATTCCGGCCATTCCTATGAATGTCCAATATTCAAAAGTGTGTTTTTTTGACAATAGGCCACATTCTTCCAAATTTCGACTTTTGAAATTTTAAAAAGGACTTTGCTCCTTTTTCCGAAAATGGTAGAAAATTTGCGAAAAAAAATTATTGTGGAACACTATTCCGGCCATTCCTATGAATGTCCAATATTCAAAAGTGTGTTGTTTTGACAATAGGCGACATTCTTCCAAATTTCGACTTTTGAAATTTTAAAAAGGACTTTGCTCCTTTTTCCGAAAATGGTAGAAAATTTGCAAAAAAAAAATTATTGGGGAACACTATTCCGGCCATTCCTATGAATGTCCAATATTCAAAAGTGTGTTTTTTTGACAATAGGCGACATTCTTCCAAATTTCGACTTTTGAAATTTTAAAAAGGACTTTGCTCCTTTTTCCGAAAATGGTAGAAAATTTGCGAAAAAAATTATTGGGGAACACTATTCCGGCCATTCCTATGAATGTTCAATATTCAAAAGTGTGTTTTTTTGACAATAGGCGACATTCTTCCAAATTTCGACTTTTGAAATTTTAAAAAGGACTTTGCTCCTTTTTCCGAAAATGGTAGAAAATTTGCGAAAAAAATTATTGGGGAACACTATTCCGGCCATTCCTATGAATGTCCAATATTCAAAAGTGTGTTTTTTTGACAAAAGGCGACATTCTTCCAAATTTCGACTTTTGAAATTTTAAAAAGGACTTTGCTCCTTTTTCCGAAAATGGTAGAAAATTTGCGAAAAAAATTATTGGGGAACACTATTCCGGCCATTCCTATGAATGTCCAATATTCAAAAGTGTGTTTTTTTGACAATAGGCGACATTCTTCCAAATTTCGACTTTTGAAATTTTAAAAAGGACTTTGCTCCTTTTTCCGAAAATGGTAGAAAATTTGCGAAAAAAATTATTGGGGAACACTATTCCGGCCATTCCTATGAATGTCCAATATTCAAAAGTGTGTTGTTTTGACAATAGGCGACATTCTTCCAAATTTCGACTTTTGAAATTTTAAAAAGGACTTTGCTCCTTTTTCCGAAAATGGTAGAAAATTTGCAAAAAAAAATTATTGGGGAACACTATTCCGGCCATTCCTATGAATGTCCAATATTCAAAAGTGTGTTTTTTTGACAATAGGCGACATTCTACCAAATTTCGACTTTTGAAATTTTAAAAAGGACTTTGCTCCTTTTTCCGAAAATGGTAGAAAATTTGCGAAAAAAATTATTGGGGAACACTATTCCGGCCATTCCTATGAATGTCCAATATTCAAAAGTGTGTTTTTTTGACAATAGGCGACATTCTTCCAAATTTCGACTTTTGAAATTTTAAAAAGGACTTTGCTCCTTTTTCTGAAAATGGTAGAAAATTTGCGAAAAAAATTATTGGGGAACACTATTCCGGCCATTCCTATGAATGTCCAATATTCAAAAGTGTGTTTTTTTGACAATAGGCGACATTCTTCAAAATTTCGACTTTTGAAATTTTAAAAAGGACTTTGCTCCTTTTTCCGAAAATGGTAGAAAATTTGCGAAAAAAAATTATTGGGGAACACTATTCCGGCCATTCCTATGAATGTCCAATATTCAAAAGTGTGTTTTTTTGACAATAGGCGACATTCTTCCAAATTTCGACTTTTGAAATTTTAAAAAGGACTTTGCTCCTTTTTCCGAAAATGGTAGAAAATTTGCGAAAAAAAATTATTGGGAAACACTATTCCGGCCATTCCTATGAATGTCCAATATTCAAAAGTGTGTTTTTTTGACAATAGGCGACATTCTTCCAAATTTCGACTTTTGAAATTTTAAAAAGGACTTTGCTCCTTTTTCCGAAAATGGTAGAAAATTTGCGAAAAAAAATTATTGGGGAACACTATTCCGGCCATTCCTATGAATGTCCAATATTCAAAAGTGTGTTTTTTTGACAATTGGCCACATTCTTCCAAATTTCGACTTTTGAAATTTTAAAAAGGACTTTGCTCCTTTTTCCGAAAATGGTAGAAAATTTGCGAAAAAAAATTATTGGGGAACACTATTCCGGCCATTCCTATGAATGTCCAATATTCAAAAGTGTGTTTTTTTGACAATAGGCCACATTCTTCCAAATTTCGACTTTTGAAATTTTAAAAAGGACTTTGCTCCTTTTTCCGAAAATGGTAGAAAATTTGCGAAAAAAAATTATTGGGAAACACTACTCCGGCCATTCCTATGAATGTCCAATATTCAAAAGTGTGTTTTTTTGACAATAGGCGACATTCTTCCAAATTTCGACTTTTGAAATTTTAAAAAGGACTTTGCTCCTTTTTCCGAAAATGGTAGAAAATTAGCGAAAAAACATTATTGGGGAACACTATTCCGGCCATTCCTATGAATGTCCAATATTTAAAAGTGTGTTTTTTTTGACAATAGGCGACATTCTTCCAAATTTCGACTTTTGAAATTTTAAAAAGGACTTTGCTCCTTTTTCCGAAAATGGTAGAAAATTTGCGAAAAAAATTTATTGGGGAACACTATTCCGGCCATTCCTATGAATGTCCAATATTCAAAAGTGTGTTTTTTTTGACAATAGGCGACATTCTTCCAAATTTCGACTTTTGAAATTTTAAAAAGGACTTTGTTCCTTTTTCTGAAAATGGTAGAAAATTTGCGAAAAAAAATTATTGGGGAACACTATTCCGGCCATTCCTATGAATGTCCAATATTCAAAAGTGTGTTTTTTTTGATAATAGGCGACATTCTTCTTCCAAATTTCGACTTTTGAAATTTTAAAAAGGACTTTGTTCCTTTTTCCGAAAATGGTAGAAAATTTGCGAAAAAAATTATTGGGGAACACTATTCCGGCCATTCCTATGAATGTCCAATATTCAAAAGTGTGTTTTTTTGACAATAGGCGACATTCTTCCAAATTTCGACTCTTGAAATTTTAAAAAGGACTTTGCTCCTTTTTCCGAAAATGGTAGAAAATTTGCAAAAAAAAATTATTGAGCAACAATATTCCGGCCATTCCTATGAATGTCCAATATTCAAAAGTGTGTTTTTTTGACACTAGGCGACATTCTTCCAAATTTCGACTTTTGAAATTTTAAAAAGGACTTTGCTCCTTTTTCTGAAAATGGTAGAAAATTTGCGAAAAAAAATTATTGGGGAACACTATTCCGGCCATTCCTATGAATGTCCAATATTCAAAAGTGTGTTTTTTGACAATAGGCGACATTCTTCCAAATTTCGACTTTTGAAATTTTAAAAAGGACTTTGCTCCTTTTTCCGAAAATGGTAGAAAATTTGCGAAAAAAAAATTATTGTGGAACACTATTCCGGCCATTCCTATGAATGTCCAATATTCAAAAGAGTGTTTTTTTGACAATAGGCCACATTCTTCCAAATTTCGACTTTTGAAATTTTAAAAAGGACTTTGCTCCTTTTTCCGAAAATGGTAGAAAATTAGCGAAAAAACATTATTGGGGAACACTATTCCGGCCATTCCTATGAATGTCCAATATTCAAAAGTGTGTTTTTTTTTGACAATAGGCGACATTCTTCCAAATTTCGACTTTTGAAATTTTAAAAAGGACTTTGTTCCTTTTTCTGAAAATGGTAGAAAATTTTAGAAAAAAATTGTTGGGGAACACTATTCCGGCCATTCCTATGAATGTCCAATATTCAAAAGAGTGTTTTTTTGACAATAGGCCACATTCTTCCAAATTTCGACTTTTGAAATTTTAAAAAGGACTTTGCTCCTTTTTCCGAAAATGGTAGAAAATTTTCGAAAAAAAATTATTGGGGAACACTATTCCGGCCATTCCTATGAATGTCCAATATTCAAAAGAGTGTTTTTTTGACAATAGGCCACATTCTTCCAAATTTCGACTTTTGAAATTTTAAAAAGGACTTTGCTCCTTTTTCCGAAAATGGTAGAAAATTTTCGAAAAAAAATTATTGGGGAACACTACTCCGGCCATTCCTATGAATGTCCAATATTCAAAAGTGTGTCTTTTTGACAATAGGCGACATTCTTCCAAATTTCGACTTTTGAAATTTTAAAAAGGACTTTGCTCCTTTTTCCGAAAATGGTAGAAAATTTGCGAAAAAAATTATTGGGGAACACTATTCCGGCCATTCCTATGAATGTCCAATATTCAAAAGTGTGTTTTTTTGACAATAGGCGACATTCTTCCAAATTTCGACTTTTGAAATTTTAAAAAGGACTTTGCTCCTTTTTCTGAAAATGGTAGAAAATTTGCGAAAAAAAATTATTGGGGAACACTATTCCGGCCATTCCTATGAATGTCCAATATTCAAAAGTGTGTTTTTTTTGACAATAGGCGACATTCTTCCAAATTTCGACTTTTGAAATTTTAAAAAGGACTTTGTTCCTTTTTCTGAAAATGGTAGAAAATTTGAGAAAAAAATTATTGGGGAACACTATTCCGGCCATTCCTATGAATGTCCTATATTCAAAAGTGTGTTTTTTTGACAATAGGCGACATTCTTCCAAATTTCGACTTTTGAAATTTTAAAAAGGACTTTGCTCCTTTTTCTGAAAATGGTAGAAAATTTGCGAAAAAAAATTATTCGGGAACACTATTCCGGCCATTCCTATGAATGTCCAATATTCAAAAGTGTGTTTTTTTGACAATAGGCCACATTCTTCCAAATTTAGACTTTTGAAATTTTAAAAAGGACTTTGCTCCTTTTTCCGAAAATGGTAGAAAATTTGCGAAAAAAAATTATTGGGGAACACTATTCCGGCCATTCCTATGAATGTCCAATATTCAAAAGTGTGTTTTTTTGACAATAGGCCACATTCTTCCAAATTTCGACTTTTGAAATTTTAAAAAGGACTTTGCTCCTTTTTCCGAAAATGGTAAAAAATTTGCGAAAAAAAATTATTGGGGAACACTATTCCGGCCATTCCTATGAATGTCCAATATTCAAAAGTGTGTTTTTTTGACAATAGGCCACATTCTTCCAAATTTCGACTTTTGAAATTTTAAAAAGGACTTTGCTCCTTTTTCCGAAAATGGTAGAAAATTTGCGAAAAAAAATTATTGGGGAACACTATTCCGGCCATTCCTATGAATGTCCAATATTCAAAAGTGTGTTTTTTTGACAATAGGCGACATTCTTCCAAATTTCGACTTTTGAAATTTTAAAAAGGACTTTGCTCCTTTTTCCGAAAATGGTAGAAAATTTGCGAAAAAAAATTATTGGGAAACACTACTCCGGCCATTCCTATGAATGTCCAATATTCAAAAGTGTGTTTTTTTGACAATAGGCGACATTCTTCCAAATTTCGACTTTTGAAATTTTAAAAAGGACTTTGCTCCTTTTTCCGAAAATGGTAGAAAATTAGCGAAAAAACATTATTGGGGAACACTATTCCGGCCATTCCTATGAATGTCCAATATTTAAAAGTGTGTTTTTTTTGACAATAGGCGACATTCTTCCAAATTTCGACTTTTGAAATTTTAAAAAGGACTTTGCTCCTTTTTCCGAAAATGGTAGAAAATTTGCGAAAAAAAATTATTGGGGAACACTATTCCGGCCATTCCTATGAATGTCCAATATTCAAAAGTGTGTTTTTTTTGACAATAGGCGACATTCTTCCAAATTTCGACTTTTGAAATTTTAAAAAGGACTTTGTTCCTTTTTCTGAAAATGGTAGAAAATTTGCGAAAAAAAATTATTGGGGAACACTATTCCGGCCATTCCTATGAATGTCCAATATTCAAAAGTGTGTTTTTTTTGATAATAGGCGACATTCTTCTTCCAAATTTCGACTTTTGAAATTTTAAAAAGGACTTTGTTCCTTTTTCCGAAAATGGTAGAAAATTTGCGAAAAAAATTATTGGGGAACACTATTCCGGCCATTCCTATGAATGTCCAATATTCAAAAGTGTGTTTTTTTGACAATAGGCGACATTCTTCCAAATTTCGACTTTTGAAATTTTAAAAAGGACTTTGCTCCTTTTTCCGAAAATGGTAGAAAATTTGCAAAAAAAAATTATTGAGCAACAATATTCCGGCCATTCCTATGAATGTCCAATATTCAAAAGTGTGTTTTTTTGACACTAGGCGACATTCTTCCAAATTTCGACTTTTGAAATTTTAAAAAGGACTTTGCTCCTTTTTCTGAAAATGGTAGAAAATTTGCGAAAAAAAATTATTGGGGAACACTATTCCGGCTATTCCTATGAATGTCCAATATTCAAAAGTGTGTTTTTTGACAATAGGCGACATTCTTCCAAATTTCGACTTTTGAAATTTTAAAAAGGACTTTGCTCCTTTTTCCGAAAATGGTAGAAAATTTGCGAAAAAAATTATTGGGGAACACTATTCTGGCCATTCCTATGAATGTCCAATATTCAAAAGTGTGTTTTTTTGACAATAGGCGACATTCTTCCAAATTTCGACTTTTGAAATTTTAAAAAGGACTTTGCTCCTTTTTCCGAAAATGGTAGAAAATTTGCGAAAAAAATTATTGGGGAACACTATTCCGGCCATTCCTATGAATGTCCAATATTCAAAAGTGTGTTTTTTTGACAATAGGCGACATTCTTCCAAATTTCGACTTTTGAAATTTTAAAAAGGACTTTGCTCCTTTTTCCGAAAATGGTAGAAAATTTGCAAAAAAAAATTATTGGGGAACACTATTCCGGCCATTCCTATGAATGTCCAATATTCAAAAGTGTGTTTTTTTGACAATAGGCGACATTCTTCCAAATTTCGACTTTTGAAATTTTAAAAAGGACTTTGCTCCTTTTTCCGAAAATGGTAGAAAATTTGCGAAAAAAATTATTGGGGAACACTATTCCGGCCATTCCTATGAATGTCCAATATTCAAAAGTGTGTTTTTTTGACAATAGGCGACATTCTTCCAAATTTCGACTTTTGAAATTTTAAAAAGGACTTTGCTCCTTTTTCTGAAAATGGTAGAAAATTTGCGAAAAAAATTATTGGGGAACACTATTCCGGCCATTCCTATGAACGTCCAATATTCAAAAGTGTGTTTTTTTGACAATAGGCGACATTCTTCCAAATTTCGACTTTTGAAATTTTAAAAAGGACTTTGCTCCTTTTTCCGAAAATGGTAGAAAATTTGCGAAAAAAATTATTGGGGAACACTATTCCGGCCATTCCTATGAATGTCCAATATTCAAAAGTGTGTTTTTTTGACAATAGGCGACATTCTTCCAAATTTCGACTTTTGAAATTTTAAAAAGGACTTTGCTCCTTTTTCCGAAAATGGTAGAAAATTTGCGAAAAAAAATTATTGGGGAACACTATTCCGGCCATTCCTATGAATGTCCAATATTCAAAAGTGTGTTTTTTTGACAATAGGCCACATTCTTCCAAATTTCGACTTTTGAAATTTTAAAAAGGACTTTGCTCCTTTTTCCGAAAATGGTAGAAAATTTGCGAAAAAAAATTATTGGGGAACACTATTCCGGCCATTCCTATGAATGTCCAATATTCAAAAGTGTGTTTTTTTGACAATAGGCGACATTCTTCCAAATTTCGACTTTTGAAATTTTAAAAAGGACTTTGATCCTTTTTCCGAAAATGGTAGAAAATTTGCGAAAAAAAATTATTGGGAAACACTATTCCGGCCATTCCTATGAATGTCCAATATTCAAAAGTGTGTTTTTTTGACAATAGGCGACATTCTTCCAAATTTCGACTTTTGAAATTTTAAAAAGGACTTTGCTCCTTTTTCCGAAAATGGTAGAAAATTTGCGAAAAAAAATTATTGGGGAACACTATTCCGGCCATTCCTATGAATGTCCAATATTCAAAAGTGTGTTTTTTTGACAATAGGCGACATTCTTCCAAATTTCGACTTTTGAAATTTTAAAAAGGACTTTGCTCCTTTTTCCGAAAATGGTAGAAAATTTGCGAAAAAAAATTATTGGGGAACACTATTCCGGCCATTCCTATGAATGTCCAATATTCAAAAGTGTGTTTTTTTGACAATAGGCGACATTCTTCCAAATTTCGACTTTTGAAATTTTAAAAAGGACTTTGCTCCTTTTTCCGAAAATGGTAGAAAATTTGCAAAAAAAAATTATTGGGGAACACTATTCCGGCCATTCCTATGAATGTCCAATATTCAAAAGTGTGTTTTTTTGACAATAGGCGACATTCTTCCAAATTTCGACTTTTGAAATTTTAAAAAGGACTTTGCTCCTTTTTCTGAAAATGGTAGAAAATTTGCGAAAAAAATTATTGGGGAACACTATTCCGGCCATTCCTATGAATGTCCAATATTCAAAAGTGTGTTTTTTTGACAATAGGCGACATTCTTCCAAATTTCGACTTTTGAAATTTTAAAAAGGACTTTGCTCCTTTTTCCGAAAATGGTAGAAAATTTGCGAAAAAAAATTATTGGGAAACACTATTCCGGCCACTCCTATGAATGTCCAATATTCAAAAGTGTGTTTTTTTGACAATAGGCGACATTCTTCCAAATTTCGACTTTTGAAATTTTAAAAAGGACTTTGCTCCTTTTTCCGAAAATGGTAGAAAATTTGCGAAAAAAAATTATTGGGGAACACTATTCCGGCCATTCCTATGAATGTCCAATATTCAAAAGTGTGTTTTTTTGACAATAGGCGACATTCTTCCAAATTTCGACTTTTGAAATTTTAAAAAGGACTTTGCTCCTTTTTCCGAAAATGGTAGAAAATTTGCGAAAAAAAATTATTGGGGAACACTATTCCGGCCATTCCTATGAATGTCCAATATTCAAAAGTGTGTTTTTTTGACAATAGGCGACATTCTTCCAAATTTCGACTTTTGAAATTTTAAAAAGGACTTTGCTCCTTTTTCCGAAAATGGTAGAAAATTTGCGAAAAAAAATTATTGGGGAACACTATTCCGGCCATTCCTATGAATGTCCAATATTAAAAAGTGTGTTTTTTTGACAATAGGCGACATTCTTCCAAATTTCGACTTTTGAAATTTTAAAAAGGACTTTGCTCCTTTTTCCGAAAATGGTAGAAAATTTGCGAAAAAAATTATTGGGGAACACTATTCCGGCCATTCCTATGAATGTCCAATATTCAAAAGTGTGTTTTTTTGACAATAGGCGACATTCTTCCAAATTTCGACTTTTGAAATTTTAAAAAGGACTTTGCTCCTTTTTCCGAAAATGGTAGAAAATTTGCGAAAAAAATTATTGGGGAACACTATTCCGGCCATTCCTATGAATGTCCAATATTCAAAAGTGTGTTTTTTTGACAATAGGCCACATTCTTCCAAATTTCGACTTTTGAAATTTTAAAAAGGACTTTGCTCCTTTTTCCGAAAATTGTAGGAGATAAGCGAAAAAATATTATTAGGGAACACTCTTCCGGCCATTCCTATGAATGTCCAATATTCAAAAGTGTGTTTTTTTGACAATAGGCCACATTCTTCCAAATTTCGACTTTTGAAATTTTAAAAAGGACTTTGCTCCTTTTTCCGAAAATGGTAGAAAATTTGCGAAAAAAAATTATTGGGGAACACTATTCCGGCCATTCCTATGAATGTCCAATATTCAAAAGTGTGTTTTTTTGACAATAGGCGACATTCTTCCAAATTTCGACTTTTGAAATTTTAAAAAGGACTTTGCTCCTTTTTTCGAAAATGGTAGAAAATTTGCGAAAAAAAATTATTGGGGAACACTATTCGGCCATTCCTATGAATGTCCAATATTCAAAAGTGTGTTTTTTTGACAATAGGCGACATTCTTCCAAATTTCGACTTTTGAAATTTTAAAAAGGACTTTGCTCCTTTTTCCGAAAATTGTAGGAGATAAGCGAAAAATTATTATTGGGGAACACTCTTCCGGCCATTCCTATGAATGTCCAATATTCAAAAGTGTGTTTTTTTGACAATAGGCGACATTCTTCCAAATTTCGACTTTTGAAATTTTAAAAAAGACTTTGCTCCTTTTTCCGAAAATGGTAGAAAATTTGCAAAAAAAAATTATTGGGCAACACTATTCCGGCCATTCCTATGAATGTCCAATATTCAAAAGTGTGTTTTTTGACAATAGGCGACATTCTTCCAAATTTCGACTTTTGAAATTTTAAAAAGGACTTTGCTCCTTTTTCCGAAAATGGTAGAAAATTTGGGAAAAAAAATTATTGTGGAACACTATTCCGGCCATTCCTATGAATGTCCAATATTCAAAAGTGTGTTTTTTTGACAATAGGCGACATTCTTCCAAATTTCGACTTTTGAAATTTTAAAAAGGACTTTGCTCCTTTTTCCGAAAATGGTAGAAAATTTGCGAAAAAAAATTATTGGGGAACACTATTCCGGCCATTCCTATGAATGTCCAATATTCAAAAGTGTGTTTTTTTGACAATAGGCGACATTCTTCCAAATTTCGACTTTTGAAATTTTAAAAAGGACTTTGCTCCTTTTTCTGAAAATGGTAGAAAATTTGCGAAAAAAAATTATTGGGGAACACTATTCCGGCCATTTCTATGAATGTCCAATATTCAAAAGTGTGTTTTTTTGACAATAGGCGACATTCTTCCAAATTTCGACTTTTGAAATTTTAAAAAGGACTTTGCTCCTTTTTCCGAAAATGGTAGAAAATTTGCAAAAAAAAAATTATTGAGCAACAATATTCCGGCCATTCCTATGAATGTCCAATATTCAAAAGTGTGTTTTTTTGACAATAGGCGACATTCTTCCAAATTTCGACTTTTGAAATTTTAAAAAGGACTTTGCTCCTTTTTCCGAAAATGGTAGAAAATTTGCGAAAAAAATTATTGGGGAACACTATTCCGGCCATTCCTATGAATGTCCAATATTCAAAAGTGTGTTTTTTTGACAATAGGCGACATTCTTCCAAATTTCGACTTTTGAAATTTTAAAAAGGACTTTGCTCCTTTTTCTGAAAATGGTAGAAAATTTGCGAAAAAAAATTATTGGGGAACACTATTCCGGCCATTTCTATGAATGTCCAATATTCAAAAGTGTGTTTTTTTGACAATAGGCGACATTCTTCCAAATTTCGACTTTTGAAATTTTAAAAAGGACTTTGCTCCTTTTTCCGAAAATGGTAGAAAATTTGCGAAAAAAAATTATTGGGGAACACTATTCCGGCCATTCCTATGAATGTCCAATATTCAAAAGTGTGTTTTTTTGACAATAGGCCACATTCTTCCAAATTTCGACTTTTGAAATTTTAAAAAGGACTTTGCTCCTTTTTCCGAAAATGGTAGAAAATTTGCGAAAAAAAATTATTGTGGAACACTATTCCGGCCATTCCTATGAATGTCCAATATTCAAAAGTGTGTTGTTTTGACAATAGGCGACATTCTTCCAAATTTCGACTTTTGAAATTTTAAAAAGGACTTTGCTCCTTTTTCCGAAAATGGTAGAAAATTTGCAAAAAAAAAATTATTGGGGAACACTATTCCGGCCATTCCTATGAATGTCCAATATTCAAAAGTGTGTTTTTTTGACAATAGGCGACATTCTTCCAAATTTCGACTTTTGAAATTTTAAAAAGGACTTTGCTCCTTTTTCCGAAAATGGTAGAAAATTTGCGAAAAAAATTATTGGGGAACACTATTCCGGCCATTCCTATGAATGTTCAATATTCAAAAGTGTGTTTTTTTGACAATAGGCGACATTCTTCCAAATTTCGACTTTTGAAATTTTAAAAAGGACTTTGCTCCTTTTTCCGAAAATGGTAGAAAATTTGCGAAAAAAATTATTGGGGAACACTATTCCGGCCATTCCTATGAATGTCCAATATTCAAAAGTGTGTTTTTTTGACAAAAGGCGACATTCTTCCAAATTTCGACTTTTGAAATTTTAAAAAGGACTTTGCTCCTTTTTCCGAAAATGGTAGAAAATTTGCGAAAAAAATTATTGGGGAACACTATTCCGGCCATTCCTATGAATGTCCAATATTCAAAAGTGTGTTTTTTTGACAATAGGCGACATTCTTCCAAATTTCGACTTTTGAAATTTTAAAAAGGACTTTGCTCCTTTTTCCGAAAATGGTAGAAAATTTGCGAAAAAAATTATTGGGGAACACTATTCCGGCCATTCCTATGAATGTCCAATATTCAAAAGTGTGTTGTTTTGACAATAGGCGACATTCTTCCAAATTTCGACTTTTGAAATTTTAAAAAGGACTTTGCTCCTTTTTCCGAAAATGGTAGAAAATTTGCAAAAAAAAATTATTGGGGAACACTATTCCGGCCATTCCTATGAATGTCCAATATTCAAAAGTGTGTTTTTTTGACAATAGGCGACATTCTACCAAATTTCGACTTTTGAAATTTTAAAAAGGACTTTGCTCCTTTTTCCGAAAATGGTAGAAAATTTGCGAAAAAAATTATTGGGGAACACTATTCCGGCCATTCCTATGAATGTCCAATATTCAAAAGTGTGTTTTTTTGACAATAGGCGACATTCTTCCAAATTTCGACTTTTGAAATTTTAAAAAGGACTTTGCTCCTTTTTCTGAAAATGGTAGAAAATTTGCGAAAAAAATTATTGGGGAACACTATTCCGGCCATTCCTATGAATGTCCAATATTCAAAAGTGTGTTTTTTTGACAATAGGCGACATTCTTCAAAATTTCGACTTTTGAAATTTTAAAAAGGACTTTGCTCCTTTTTCCGAAAATGGTAGAAAATTTGCGAAAAAAAATTATTGGGGAACACTATTCCGGCCATTCCTATGAATGTCCAATATTCAAAAGTGTGTTTTTTTGACAATAGGCGACATTCTTCCAAATTTCGACTTTTGAAATTTTAAAAAGGACTTTGCTCCTTTTTCCGAAAATGGTAGAAAATTTGCGAAAAAAAATTATTGGGAAACACTATTCCGGCCATTCCTATGAATGTCCAATATTCAAAAGTGTGTTTTTTTGACAATAGGCGACATTCTTCCAAATTTCGACTTTTGAAATTTTAAAAAGGACTTTGCTCCTTTTTCCGAAAATGGTAGAAAATTTGCGAAAAAAAATTATTGGGGAACACTATTCCGGCCATTCCTATGAATGTCCAATATTCAAAAGTGTGTTTTTTTGACAATAGGCCACATTCTTCCAAATTTCGACTTTTGAAATTTTAAAAAGGACTTTGCTCCTTTTTCCGAAAATGGTAGAAAATTTGCGAAAAAAAATTATTGGGGAACACTATTCCGGCCATTCCTATGAATGTCCAATATTCAAAAGTGTGTTTTTTTGACAATAGGCGACATTCTTCCAAATTTCGACTTTTGAAATTTTAAAAAGGACTTTGCTCCTTTTTCTGAAAATGGTAGAAAATTTGCGAAAAAAATTATTGGGGAACACTATTCCGGCCATTCCTATGAATGTCCAATATTCAAAAGTGTGTTTTTTTGACAATAGGCAACATTCTTCCAAATTTCGACTTTTGAAATTTTAAAAAGGACTTTGCTCCTTTTTCCGAAAATGGTAGAAAATTTGCGAAAAAAAATTATTGGGAAACACTATTCCGGCCACTCCTATGAATGTCCAATATTCAAAAGTGTGTTTTTTTGACAATAGGCGACATTCTTCCAAATTTCGACTTTTGAAATTTTAAAAAGGACTTTGCTCCTTTTTCCGAAAATGGTAGAAAATTTGCGAAAAAAAATTATTGGGGAACACTATTCCGGCCATTCCTATGAATGTCCAATATTCAAAAGTGTGTTTTTTTGACAATAGGCGACATTCTTCCAAATTTCGACTTTTGAAATTTTAAAAAGGACTTTGCTCCTTTTTCCGAAAATGGTAGAAAATTTGCGAAAAAAAATTATTGGGGAACACTATTCCGGCCATTCCTATGAATGTCCAATATTCAAAAGTGTGTTTTTTTGACAATAGGCGACATTCTTCCAAATTTCGACTTTTGAAATTTTAAAAAGGACTTTGCTCCTTTTTCCGAAAATGGTAGAAAATTTGCGAAAAAAAATTATTGGGGAACACTATTCCGGCCATTCCTATGAATGTCCAATATTAAAAAGTGTGTTTTTTTGACAATAGGCGACATTCTTCCAAATTTCGACTTTTGAAATTTTAAAAAGGACTTTGCTCCTTTTTCCGAAAATGGTAGAAAATTTGCGAAAAAAATTATTGGGGAACACTATTCCGGCCATTCCTATGAATGTCCAATATTCAAAAGTGTGTTTTTTTGACAATAGGCGACATTCTTCCAAATTTCGACTTTTGAAATTTTAAAAAGGACTTTGCTCCTTTTTCCGAAAATGGTAGAAAATTTGCGAAAAAAAATTATTGGGGAACACTATTCCGGCCATTCCTATGAATGTCCAATATTCAAAAGTGTGTTTTTTTGACAATAGGCCACATTCTTCCAAATTTCGACTTTTGAAATTTTAAAAAGGACTTTGCTCCTTTTTCCGAAAATTGTAGGAGATAAGCGAAAAAATATTATTAGGGAACACTCTTCCGGCCATTCCTATGAATGTCCAATATTCAAAAGTGTGTTTTTTTGACAATAGGCCACATTCTTCCAAATTTCGACTTTTGAAATTTTAAAAAGGACTTTGCTCCTTTTTCCGAAAATGGTAGAAAATTTGCGAAAAAAAATTATTGGGGAACACTATTCCGGCCATTCCTATGAATGTCCAATATTCAAAAGTGTGTTTTTTTGACAATAGGCGACATTCTTCCAAATTTCGACTTTTGAAATTTTAAAAAGGACTTTGCTCCTTTTTCCGAAAATGGTAGAAAATTTGCGAAAAAAAATTATTGGGAAACACTATTCCGGCCATTCCTATGAATGTCCAATATTCAAAAGTGTGTTTTTTTGACAATAGGCGACATTCTTCCAAATTTCGACTTTTGAAATTTTAAAAAGGACTTTGCTCCTTTTTCCGAAAATGGTAGAAAATTTGCAAAAAAAATTATTGGGGAACACTATTCCGGCCATTCCTATGAATGTCCAATATTCAAAAGTGTGTTTTTTTGACAATAGGCGACATTCTTCCAAATTTCGACTTTTGAAATTTTAAAAAGGACTTTGCTCCTTTTTCCGAAAATGGTAGAAAATTTGCGAAAAAAAATTATTGGGGAACACTATTCCGGCCATTCCTATGAATGTCCAATATTCAAAAGTGTGTTTTTTTGACAATAGGCGACATTCTTCCAAATTTCGACTTTTGAAATTTTAAAAAGGACTTTGCTCCTTTTTCCGAAAATTGTAGGAGATAAGCGAAAAATTATTATTGGGGAACACTCTTCCGGCCATTCCTATGAATGTCCAATATTCAAAAGTGTGTTTTTTTGACAATAGGCGACATTCTTCCAAATTTCGACTTTTGAAATTTTAAAAAAGACTTTGCTCCTTTTTCCGAAAATGGTAGAAAATTTGCAAAAAAAAATTATTGGGCAACACTATTCCGGCCATTCCTATGAATGTCCAATATTCAAAAGTGTGTTTTTTTGACAATAGGCCACATTCTTCCAAATTTCGACTTTTGAAATTTTAAAAAGGACTTTGCTCCTTTTTCCGAAAATGGTAGAAAATTTGCGAAAAAAAATTATTGGGGAACACTATTCCGGCCATTCCTATGAATGTCCAATATTCAAAAGTGTGTTCTTTTGACAATAGGCGACATTCTTCCAAATTTCGACTTTTGAAATTTTAAAAAGGACTTTGCTCCTTTTTCCGAAAATGGTAGAAAATTTGCGAAAAAAATTATTGGGGAACACTATTCCGGCCATTCCTATGAATGTCCAATATTCAAAAGTGTGTTTTTTTGACAATAGGCGACATTCTTCCAAATTTCGACTTTTGAAATTTTAAAAAGGACTTTGCTCCTTTTTCTGAAAATGGTAGAAAATTTGCGAAAAAAAATTATTGGGGAACACTATTCCGGCCATTTCTATGAATGTCCAATATTCAAAAGTGTGTTTTTTTGACAATAGGCGACATTCTTCCAAATTTCGACTTTTGAAATTTTAAAAAGGACTTTGCTCCTTTTTCCGAAAATGGTAGAAAATTTGCAAAAAAAAAATTATTGAGCAACAATATTCCGGCCATTCCTATGAATGTCCAATATTCAAAAGTGTGTTTTTTTGACAATAGGCGACATTCTTCCAAATTTCGACTTTTGAAATTTTAAAAAGGACTTTGCTCCTTTTTCCGAAAATGGTAAAAAATTTGCGAAAAAAATTATTGGGGAACACTATTCCGGCCATTCCTATGAATGTCCAATATTCAAAAGTGTGTTTTTTGACAATAGGCGACATTCTTCCAAATTTCGACTTTTGAAATTTTAAAAAGGACTTTGCTCCTTTTCTGAAAATGGTAGAAAATTTGCGAAAAAATATTATTGGGGAACACTATTCCGGCCATTCCTATGAATGTCCAATATTCAAAAGTGTGTTTTTTTGACAATAGGCGACATTCTCCCAAATTTCGACTTTTGAAATTTTAAAAAGGACTTTGCTCCTTTTTCCGAAAATGGTAGAAAATTTGCGAAAAAAATTATTGGGGAACACTATTCCGGCCATTCCTATGAATGTCCAATATTCAAATGTGTGTTTTTTTGACAATAGGCGACATTCTTCCAAATTTCGACTTTTGAAATTTTAAAAAAGACTTTGCTCCTTTTTCCGAAAATGGTAGAAAATTTGCAAAAAAAAATTATTGGGCAACACTATTCCGGCCATTCCTATGAATGTCCAATATTCAAAAGTGTGTTTTTTTGACAATAGGCGACATTCTTCCAAATTTCGACTTTTGAAATTTTAAAAAGGACTTTGCTCCTTTTTCCGAAAATGGTAGAAAATTTGCGAAAAAAAATTATTGGGGAACACTATTCCGGCCATTCCTATGAATGTCCAATATTCAAAAGTGTGTTCTTTTGACAATAGGCGACATTCTTCCAAATTTCGACTTTTGAAATTTTAAAAAGGACTTTGCTCCTTTTTCCGAAAATGGTAGAAAATTTGCGAAAAAAATTATTGGGGAACACTATTCCGGCCATTCCTATGAATGTCCAATATTCAAAAGTGTGTTTTTTTGACAATAGGCGACATTCTTCCAAATTTCGACTTTTGAAATTTTAAAAAGGACTTTGCTCCTTTTTCCGAAAATGGTAAAAAATTTGCGAAAAAAATTATTGGGGAACACTATTCCGGCCATTCCTATGAATGTCCAATATTCAAAAGTGTGTTTTTTGACAATAGGCGACATTCTTCCAAATTTCGACTTTTGAAATTTTAAAAAGGACTTTGCTCCTTTTCTGAAAATGGTAGAAAATTTGCGAAAAAATATTATTGGGGAACACTATTCCGGCCATTCCTATGAATGTCCAATATTCAAAAGTGTGTTTTTTTGACAATAGGCGACATTCTCCCAAATTTCGACTTTTGAAATTTTAAAAAGGACTTTGCTCCTTTTTCCGAAAATGGTAGAAAATTTGCGAAAAAAATTATTGGGGAACACTATTCCGGCCATTCCTATGAATGTCCAATATTCAAAAGTGTGTTTTTTTGACAATAGGCGACATTCTTCCAAATTTCGACTTTTGAAATTTTAAAAAAGACTTTGCTCCTTTTTCCGAAAATGGTAGAAAATTTGCAAAAAAAAATTATTGGGCAACACTATTCCGGCCATTCCTATGAATGTCCAATATTCAAAAGTGTGTTTTTTTGACAATAGGCGACATTCTTCCAAATTTCGACTTTTGAAATTTTAAAAAGGACTTTGCTCCTTTTTCCGAAAATGGTAGAAAATTTGCGAAAAAAAATTATTGGGGAACACTATTCCGGCCATTCCTATGAATGTCCAATATTCAAAAGTGTGTTCTTTTGACAATAGGCGACATTCTTCCAAATTTCGACTTTTGAAATTTTAAAAAGGACTTTGCTCCTTTTTCCGAAAATGGTAGAAAATTTGCGAAAAAAATTATTGGGGAACACTATTCCGGCCATTCCTATGAATGTCCAATATTCAAAAGTGTGTTTTTTTGACAATAGGCGACATTCTTCCAAATTTCGACTTTTGAAATTTTAAAAAGGACTTTGCTCCTTTTTCTGAAAATGGTAGAAAATTTGCGAAAAAAAATTATTGGGGAACACTATTCCGGCCATTTCTATGAATGTCCAATATTCAAAAGTGTGTTTTTTTGACAATAGGCGACATTCTTCCAAATTTCGACTTTTGAAATTTTAAAAAGGACTTTGCTCCTTTTTCCGAAAATGGTAGAAAATTTGCAAAAAAAAAATTATTGAGCAACAATATTCCGGCCATTCCTATGAATGTCCAATATTCAAAAGTGTGTTTTTTTGACAATAGGCGACATTCTTCCAAATTTCGACTTTTGAAATTTTAAAAAGGACTTTGCTCCTTTTTCTGAAAATGGTAGAAAATTTGCGAAAAAAAATTATTGGGGAACACTATTCCGGCCATTCCTATGAATGTCCAATATTCAAAAGTGTGTTTTTTTGACAATAGGCGACATTCTTCCAAATTTCGACTTTTGAAATTTTAAAAAGGACTTTGCTCCTTTTTCTGAAAATGGTAGAAAATTTGCAAAAAAAAATTATTGAGCAACAATATTCCGGCCATTCCTATGCATGTCCAATATTCAAAAGTGTGTTTTTTTGACAATAGGCGACATTCTTCCAAATTTCGACTTTTGAAATTTTAAAAAGGACTTTGCTCCTTTTTCTGAAAATGGTAGAAAATTTGCGAAAAAAAATTATTGGGGAACACTATTCCGGCCATTCCTATGAATGTCCAATATTCAAAAGTGTGTTTTTTTGACAATAGGCGACATTCTTCCAAATTTCGACTTTTGAAATTTTAAAAAGGACTTTGCTCCTTTTTCTGAAAATGGTAGAAAATTTGCAAAACAAAATTATTGAGCAACAATATTCCGGCCATTCCTATGCATGTCCAATATTCAAAAGTGTGTTTTTTTGACAATAGGCGACATTCTTCCAAATTTCGACTTTTGAAATTTTAAAAAGGACTTTGCTCCTTTTTCTGAAAATGGTAGAAAATTTGCAAAACAAAATTATTGAGCAACAATATTCCGGCCATTCCTATGAATGTCCAATATTCAAAAGTGTGTTTTTTTGACAATAGGCGACATTCTTCCAAATTTCGACTTTTGAAATTTTAAAAAGGACTTTGCTCCTTTTTCCGAAAATGGTAGAAAATTTGCGAAAAAAATTATTGGGGAACACTATTCCGGCCATTCCTATGAATGTCCAATATTCAAAAGTGTGTTTTTTGACAATAGGCGACATTCTTCCAAATTTCGACTTTTGAAATTTTAAAAAGGACTTTGCTCCTTTTTCCGAAAATGGTAGAAAATTTGCGAAAAAAATTATTGGGGAACACTATTCCGGCCATTCCTATGAATGTCCAATATTCAAAAGTGTGTTTTTTTGACAATAGGCGACATTCTTCCAAATTTCGACTTTTGAAATTTTAAAAAGGACTTTGCTCCTTTTTCAGAAAATGGTAGAAAATTTGCGAAAAAAATTATTGGGGAACACTATTCCGGCCATTCCTATGAATGTCCAATATTCAAAAGTGTGTTTTTTTGACAATAGGCGACATTCTTCCAAATTTCGACTTTTGAAATTTTAAAAAGGACTTTGCTCCTTTTTCTGAAAATGGTAGAAAATTTGCGAAAAAAAAATTATTGGGGAACACTATTCCGGCCATTTCTATGAATTTCCAATATTCAAAAGTGTGTTTTTTTGACAATAGGCGACATTCTTCCAAATTTCGACTTTTGCAATTTTAAAAAGGACTTTGCTCCTTTTTCCGAAAATGGTAGAAAATTTGCGAAAAAAAATTATTGGGGAACACTATTCCGGCCATTCCTATGAATGTCCAATATTCAAAAGTGTGTTTTTTTGACAATAGGCGACATGCTTCCAAATTTCGACTTTTGAAATTTTAAAAAGGACTTTGTTCCTTTTTCTGAAAATGGTAGAAAATTTGCGAAAAAAAATTATTGGGGAACACTATTCCGGCCATTCCTATGAATGTCCAATATTCAAAAGTGTGTTTTTTTGATAATAGGCCACATTCTTCCAAATTTCGACTTTTGAAATTTTAAAAAGGACTTTGCTCCTTTTTCCAAAAATGGTAGAAAATTTGCGAAAAAAAATTATTGGGGAACACTATTCCGGCCATTCCTATGAATGTCCAATATTCAAAAGTGTGTTTTTTTTTGACAATAGGCGACATTCTTCCAAATTTCGACTTTTGAAATTTTAAAAAGGACTTTGCTCCTTTTTCCGAAAATGGTAGAAAATTTGCGAAAAAACATTATTGGGGAACACTATTCCGGCCATTCCTATGAATGTCCAATATTCAAAAGTGTGTTTTTTTTTGACAATAGGCGACATTCTTCCAAATTTCGACTTTTGAAATTTTAAAAAGGACTTTGCTCCTTTTTCCGAAAATGGTAGAAAATTTGCCAAAAAAAATTATTGAGCAACAATATTCCGGCCATTCCTATGAATGTCCAATATTCAAAAGTGTGTTTTTTTGACAATAGGCGACATTCTTCCAAATTTCGACTTTTGAAATTTTAAAAAGGACTTTGCTCCTTTTTCTGAAAATGGTAGAAAATTTGCAAAAAAAAATTATTGAGCAACAATATTCCGGCCATTCCTATGCATGTCCAATATTCAAAAGTGTGTTTTTTTGACAATAGGCGACATTCTTCCAAATTTCGACTTTTGAAATTTTAAAAAGGACTTTGCTCCTTTTTCTGAAAATGGTAGAAAATTTGCAAAAAAAAATTATTGAGCAACAATATTCCGGCCATTCCTATGCATGTCCAATATTCAAAAGTGTGTTTTTTTGACAATAGGCGACATTCTTCCAAATTTCGACTTTTGAAATTTTAAAAAGGACTTTGCTCCTTTTTCTGAAAATGGTAGAAAATTTGCGAAAAAAAATTATTGGGGAACACTATTCCGGCCATTCCTATGAATGTCCAATATTCAAAAGTGTGTTTTTTTGACAATAGGCGACATTCTTCCAAATTTCGACTTTTGAAATTTTAAAAAGGACTTTGCTCCTTTTTCTGAAAATGGTAGAAAATTTGCAAAAAAAAATTATTGAGCAACAATATTCCGGCCATTCCTATGCATGTCCAATATTCAAAAGTGTGTTTTTTTGACAATAGGCGACATTCTTCCAAATTTCGACTTTTGAAATTTTAAAAAGGACTTTGCTCCTTTTTCTGAAAATGGTAGAAAATTTGCAAAACAAAATTATTGAGCAACAATATTCCGGCCATTCCTATGAATGTCCAATATTCAAAAGTGTGTTTTTTTGACAATAGGCGACATTCTTCCAAATTTCGACTTTTGAAATTTTAAAAAGGACTTTGCTCCTTTTTCCGAAAATGGTAGAAAATTTGCGAAAAAAATTATTGGGGAACACTATTCCGGCCATTCCTATGAATGTCCAATATTCAAAAGTGTGTTTTTTGGCAATAGGCGACATTCTTCCAAATTTCGACTTTTGAAATTTTAAAAAGGACTTTGCTCCTTTTTCCGAAAATGGTAGAAAATTTGCGAAAAAAATTATTGGGGAACACTATTCCGGCCATTCCTATGAATGTCCAATATTCAAAAGTGTGTTTTTTTGACAATAGGCGACATTCTTCCAAATTTCGACTTTTGAAATTTTAAAAAGGACTTTGCTCCTTTTTCCGAAAATGGTAGAAAATTTGCGAAAAAAATTATTGGGGAACACTATTCCGGCCATTCCTATGAAAGTCCAATATTCAAAAGTGTGTTTTTTTGACAATAGGCGACATTCTTCCAAATTTCGACTTTTGAAATTTTAAAAAGGACTTTGCTCCTTTTTCTGAAAATGGTAGAAAATTTGCGAAAAAAAATTATTGGGGAACACTATTCCGGCCATTTCTATGAATTTCCAATATTCAAAAGTGTGTTTTTTTGACAATAGGCGACATTCTTCCAAATTTCGACTTTTGCAATTTTAAAAAGGACTTTGCTCCTTTTTCCGAAAATGGTAGAAAATTTGCGAAAAAAAATTATTGGGGAACACTATTCCGGCCATTCCTATGAATGTCCAATATTCAAAAGTGTGTTTTTTTGACAATAGGCGACATGCTTCCAAATTTCGACTTTTGAAATTTTAAAAAGGACTTTGTTCCTTTTTCTGAAAATGGTAGAAAATTTGCGAAAAAAAATTATTGAGCAACAATATTCCGGCCATTCCTATGCATGTCCAATATTCAAAAGTGTGTTTTTTTGACAATAGGCGACATTCTTCCAAATTTCGACTTTTGAAATTTTAAAAAGGACTTTGCTCCTTTTTCTGAAAATGGTAGAAAATTTGCAAAACAAAATTATTGAGCAACAATATTCCGGCCATTCCTATGAATGTCCAATATTCAAAAGTGTGTTTTTTTGACAATAGGCGACATTCTTCCAAATTTCGACTTTTGAAATTTTAAAAAGGACTTTGCTCCTTTTTCTGAAAATGGTAGAAAATTTACGAAAAAAAATTATTGGGGAACACTATTCCGGCCATTTCTATGAATTTCCAATATTCAAAAGTGTGTTTTTTTGACAATAGGCGACATTCTTCCAAATTTCGACTTTTGCAATTTTAAAAAGGACTTTGTTCCTTTTTCTGAAAATGGTAGAAAATTTGCGAAAAAAAATTATTGGGGAACACTATTCCGGCCATTCCTATGAATGTCCAATATTCAAAAGTGTGTTTTTTTGATAATAGGCCACATTCTTCCAAATTTCGACTTTTGAAATTTTAAAAAGGACTTTGCTCCTTTTTCCGAAAATGGTAGAAAATTTGCGAAAAAAAATTATTGGGGAGCACTATTCCGGCCATTCCTATGAATGTCCAATATTCAAAAGTGTGTTTTTTTTGACAATAGGCGACATTCTTCCAAATTTCGACTTTTGAAATTTTAAAAAGGACTTTGCTCCTTTTTCCGAAAATGGTAGAAAATTTGCGAAAAAACATTATTGGGGAACACTATTCCGGCCATTCCTATGAATGTCCAATATTCAAAAGTGTGTTTTTTTTTGACAATAGGCGACATTCTTCCAAATTTCGACTTTTGAAATTTTAAAAAGGACTTTGCTCCTTTTTCCGAAAATGGTAGAAAATTTGCCAAAAAAAATTATTGAGCAACAATATTCCGGCCATTCCTATGAATGTCCAATATTCAAAAATGTGTTTTTTTGACAATAGGCGACATTCTTCCAAATTTCGACTTTTGAAATTTTAAAAAGGACTTTGCTCCTTTTTCTGAAAATGGTAGAAAATTTGCGAAAAAAAATTATTGGGGAACACTATTCCGGCCATTCCTATGAATGTCCAATATTCAAAAGTGTGTTTTTTTGACAATAGGCGACATTCTTCCAAATTTCGACTTTTGAAATTTTAAAAAGGACTTTGCTCCTTTTTCTGAAAATGGTAGAAAATTTGCAAAACAAAATTATTGAGCAACAATATTCCGGCCATTCCTATGAATGTCCAATATTCAAAAGTGTGTTTTTTGACAATAGGCGACATTCTTCCAAATTTCGACTTTTGAAATTTTAAAAAGGACTTTGCTCTTTTTTCCGAAAATGGTAGAAAATTTGCGAAAAAAATTATCGGGGAACACTATTCCGGCCATTCCTATGAATGTCCAATATTCAAAAGTGTGTTTTTTGACAATAGGCGACATTCTTCCAAATTTCGACTTTTGAAATTTTAAAAAGGACTTTGCTCCTTTTTCCGAAAATGGTAGAAAATTTGCGAAAAAAATTATTGGGGAACACTATTCCGGCCATTCCTATGAATGTCCAATATTCAAAAGTGTGTTTTTTTGACAATAGGCGACATTCTTCCAAATTTCGACTTTTGAAATTTTAAAAAGGACTTTGCTCCTTTTTCTGAAAATGGTAGAAAATTTGCGAAAAAAAATTATTGGGGAACACTATTCCGGCCATTTCTATGAATTTCCAATATTCAAAAGTGTGTTTTTTTGACAATAGGCGACATTCTTCCAAATTTCGACTTTTGCAATTTTAAAAAGGACTTTGCTCCTTTTTTGAAAATGGTAGAAAATTTGCAAAAAAAAAATTATTGAGCAACAATATTCCGGCCATTCCTATGAATGTCCAATATTCAAAAGTGTGTTTTTTTGACAATAGGCGACATTCTTCCAAATTTCGACTTTTGAAATTTTAAAAAGGACTTTGCTCCTTTTTCTGAAAATGGTAGAAAATTTGCAAAAAAAAATTATTGAGCAACAATATTCCGGCCATTCCTATGAATGTCCAATATTCAAAAGTGTGTTTTTTTGACAATAGGCGACATTCTTCCAAATTTCGACTTTTGAAATTTTAAAAAGGACTTTGCTCCTTTTTCTGAAAATGGTAGAAAATTTGCCAAAAAAAATTATTGAGCAACAATATTCCGGCCATTCCTATGAATGTCCAATATTCAAAAGTGTGTTTTTTTTGACAATAGGCGACATTCTTCCAAATTTCGACTTTTGAAATTTTAAAAAGGACTTTGCTCCTTTTTCTGAAAATGGTAGAAAATTTGCGAAAAAAAATTATTGGGGAACACTATTCCGGCCATTCCTATGAATGTCCAATATTCAAAAGTGTGTTTTTTTGACAATAGGCGACATGCTTCCAAATTTCGACTTTTGAAATTTTAAAAAGGACTTTGTTCCTTTTTCTGAAAATGGTAGAAAATTTGCGAAAAAAAATTATTGGGGAACACTATTCCGGCCATTCCTATGAATGTCCAATATTCAAAAGTGTGTTTTTTTGATAATAGGCCACATTCTTCCAAATTTCGACTTTTGAAATTTTAAAAAGGACTTTGCTCCTTTTTCCGAAAATGGTAGAAAATTTGCGAAAAAAAATTATTGGGGAACACTATTCCGGCCATTCCTATGAATGTCCAATATTCAAAAGTGTGTTTTTTTGACAATAGGCGACATTCTTCCAAATTTCGACTTTTGAAATTTTAAAAAGGACTTTGCTCCTTTTTCCGAAAATGGTAGAAAATTTGCGAAAAAAAATTATTGGGGAACACTATTCCGGCCATTCCTATGAATGTCCAATATTCAAAAGTGTGTTTTTTTGACAATAGGCGACATTCTTCCAAATTTCGACTTTTGAAATTTTAAAAAGGACTTTGCTCCTTTTTCCGAAAATGGTAGAAAATTTGCGAAAAAAAATTATTGGGGAACACTATTCCGGCCATTCCTATGAATGTCCAATATTCAAAAGTGTGTTTTTTTGACAATTGGCCACATTCTTCGAAATTTCGACTTTTGAAATTTTAAAAAGGACTTTGCTCCTTTTTCCGAAAATGGTAGAAAATTTGCGAAAAAAAATTATTGGGGAACACTATTCCGGCCATTCCTATGAATGTCCAATATTCAAAAGTGTGTTTTTTTGACAATTGGCCACATTCTTCCAAATTTCGACTTTTGAAATTTTAAAAAGGACTTTGCTCCTTTTTCCGAAAATGGTAGAAAATTTGCGAAAAAAAATTATTGGGGAACACTATTCCGGCCATTCCTATGAATGTCCAATATTCAAAAGTGTGTTTTTTTGACAATAGGCGACATTCTTCCAAATTTCGACTTTTGAAATTTTAAAAAGGACTTTGCTCTTTTTTCCGAAAATGGTAGAAAATTTGCGAAAAAAATTATCGGGGAACACTATTCCGGCCATTCCTATGAATGTCCAATATTCAAAAGTGTGTTTTTTGACAATAGGCGACATTCTTCCAAATTTCGACTTTTGAAATTTTAAAAAGGACTTTGCTCCTTTTTCCGAAAATGGTAGAAAATTTGCGAAAAAAATTATTGGGGAACACTATTCCGGCCATTCCTATGAATGTCCAATATTCAAAAGTGTGTTTTTTTGACAATAGGCGACATTCTTCCAAATTTCGACTTTTGAAATTTTAAAAAGGACTTTGCTCCTTTTTCTGAAAATGGTAGAAAATTTGCGAAAAAAAATTATTGGGGAACACTATTCCGGCCATTTCTATGAATTTCCAATATTCAAAAGTGTGTTTTTTTGACAATAGGCGACATTCTTCCAAATTTCGACTTTTGCAATTTTAAAAAGGACTTTGCTCCTTTTTTGAAAATGGTAGAAAATTTGCAAAAAAAAAATTATTGAGCAACAATATTCCGGCCATTCCTATGAATGTCCAATATTCAAAAGTGTGTTTTTTTGACAATAGGCGACATTCTTCCAAATTTCGACTTTTGAAATTTTAAAAAGGACTTTGCTCCTTTTTCTGAAAATGGTAGAAAATTTGCAAAAAAAAATTATTGAGCAACAATATTCCGGCCATTCCTATGAATGTCCAATATTCAAAAGTGTGTTTTTTTGACAATAGGCGACATTCTTCCAAATTTCGACTTTTGAAATTTTAAAAAGGACTTTGCTCCTTTTTCTGAAAATGGTAGAAAATTTGCCAAAAAAAATTATTGAGCAACAATATTCCGGCCATTCCTATGAATGTCCAATATTCAAAAGTGTGTTTTTTTTGACAATAGGCGACATTCTTCCAAATTTCGACTTTTGAAATTTTAAAAAGGACTTTGCTCCTTTTTCTGAAAATGGTAGAAAATTTGCGAAAAAAAATTATTGGGGAACACTATTCCGGCCATTCCTATGAATGTCCAATATTCAAAAGTGTGTTTTTTTGACAATAGGCGACATGCTTCCAAATTTCGACTTTTGAAATTTTAAAAAGGACTTTGTTCCTTTTTCTGAAAATGGTAGAAAATTTGCGAAAAAAAATTATTGGGGAACACTATTCCGGCCATTCCTATGAATGTCCAATATTCAAAAGTGTGTTTTTTTTGATAATAGGCCACATTCTTCCAAATTTCGACTTTTGAAATTTTAAAAAGGACTTTGCTCCTTTTTCCGAAAATGGTAGAAAATTTGCGAAAAAAAATTATTGGGGAACACTATTCCGGCCATTCCTATGAATGTCCAATATTCAAAAGTGTGTTTTTTTGACAATAGGCGACATTCTTCCAAATTTCGACTTTTGAAATTTTAAAAAGGACTTTGCTCCTTTTTCCGAAAATGGTAGAAAATTTGCGAAAAAAAATTATTGGGGAACACTATTCCGGCCATTCCTATGAATGTCCAATATTCAAAAGTGTGTTTTTTTGACAATTGGCCACATTCTTCGAAATTTCGACTTTTGAAATTTTAAAAAGGACTTTGCTCCTTTTTCCGAAAATGGTAGAAAATTTGCGAAAAAAAATTATTGGGGAACACTATTCCGGCCATTCCTATGAATGTCCAATATTCAAAAGTGTGTTTTTTTGACAATAGGCGACATTCTTCCAAATTTCGACTTTTGAAATTTTAAAAAGGACTTTGCTCCTTTTTCCGAAAATGGTAGAAAATTTGCGAAAAAAAATTATTGGGGAACACTATTCCGGCCATTCCTATGAATGTCCAATATTCAAAAGTGTGTTTTTTTGATAATAGGCCACATTCTTCCAAATTTCGACTTTTGAAATTTTAAAAAGGACTTTGCTCCTTTTTCCGAAAATGGTAGAAAATTTGCGAAAAAAAATTATTGGGGAACACTATTCCGGCCATTCCTATGAATGTCCAATATTCAAAAGTGTGTTTTTTTGACAATAGGCGACATTCTTCCAAATTTCGACTTTTGAAATTTTAAAAAGGACTTTGCTCCTTTTTCCGAAAATGGTAGAAAATTTGCGAAAAAAAATTATTGGGGAACACTATTCCGGCCATTCCTATGAATGTCCAATATTCAAAAGTGTGTTTTTTTGATAATAGGCCACATTCTTCCAAATTTCGACTTTTGAAATTTTAAAAAGGACTTTGCTCCTTTTTCCGAAAATGGTAGAAAATTTGCGAAAAAAAATTATTGGGGAACACTATTCCGGCCATTCCTATGAATGTCCAATATTCAAAAGTGTGTTTTTTTGACAATAGGCGACATTCTTCCAAATTTCGACTTTTGAAATTTTAAAAAGGACTTTGCTCCTTTTTCCGAAAATGGTAGAAAATTTGCGAAAAAAAATTATTGGGGAACACTATTCCGGCCATTCCTATGAATGTCCAATATTCAAAAGTGTGTTTTTTTGATAATAGGCCACATTCTTCCAAATTTCGACTTTTGAAATTTTAAAAAGGACTTTGCTCCTTTTTCCGAAAATGGTAGAAAATTTGCGAAAAAAAATTATTGGGGAACACTATTCCGGCCATTCCTATGAATGTCCAATATTCAAAAGTGTGTTTTTTTGACAATAGGCGACATTCTTCCAAATTTCGACTTTTGAAATTTTAAAAAGGACTTTGCTCCTTTTTCCGAAAATGGTAGAAAATTTGCGAAAAAAAATTATTGGGGAACACTATTCCGGCCATTCCTATGAATGTCCAATATTCAAAAGTGTGTTTTTTTGACAATAGGCGACATTCTTCCAAATTTCGACTTTTGAAATTTTAAAAAGGACTTTGCTCCTTTTTCCGAAAATGGTAGAAAATTTGCGAAAAAAAATTATTGGGGAACACTATTCCGGCCATTCCTATGAATGTCCAATATTCAAAAGTGTGTTTTTTTGATAATAGGCCACATTCTTCCAAATTTCGACTTTTGAAATTTTAAAAAGGACTTTGCTCCTTTTTCCGAAAATGGTAGAAAATTTGCGAAAAAAAATTATTGGGGAACACTATTCCGGCCATTCCTATGAATGTCCAATATTCAAAAGTGTGTTTTTTTGACAATAGGCGACATTCTTCCAAATTTCGACTTTTGAAATTTTAAAAAGGACTTTGCTCCTTTTTCCGAAAATGGTAGAAAATTTGCGAAAAAAAATTATTGGGGAACACTATTCCGGCCATTCCTATGAATGTCCAATATTCAAAAGTGTGTTTTTTTGACAATAGGCGACATTCTTCCAAATTTCGACTTTTGAAATTTTAAAAAGGACTTTGCTCCTTTTTCCGAAAATGGTAGAAAATTTGCGAAAAAAAATTATTGGGGAACACTATTCCGGCCATTCCTATGAATGTCCAATATTCAAAAGTGTGTTTTTTTGATAATAGGCCACATTCTTCCAAATTTCGACTTTTGAAATTTTAAAAAGGACTTTGCTCCTTTTTCCGAAAATGGTAGAAAATTTGCGAAAAAAAATTATTGGGGAACACTATTCCGGCCATTCCTATGAATGTCCAATATTCAAAAGTGTGTTTTTTTGACAATAGGCGACATTCTTCCAAATTTCGACTTTTGAAATTTTAAAAAGGACTTTGCTCCTTTTTCCGAAAATGGTAGAAAATTTGCGAAAAAAAATTATTGGGGAACACTATTCCGGCCATTCCTATGAATGTCCAATATTCAAAAGTGTGTTTTTTTGATAATAGGCCACATTCTTCCAAATTTCGACTTTTGAAATTTTAAAAAGGACTTTGCTCCTTTTTCCGAAAATGGTAGAAAATTTGCGAAAAAAAATTATTGGGGAACACTATTCCGGCCATTCCTATGAATGTCCAATATTCAAAAGTGTGTTTTTTTGACAATAGGCGACATTCTTCCAAATTTCGACTTTTGAAATTTTAAAAAGGACTTTGCTCCTTTTTCCGAAAATGGTAGAAAATTTGCGAAAAAAAATTATTGGGGAACACTATTCCGGCCATTCCTATGAATGTCCAATATTCAAAAGTGTGTTTTTTTGATAATAGGCCATATTCTTCCAAATTTCGACTTTTGAAATTTTAAAAAGGACTTTGCTCCTTTTTCCGAAAATGGTAGAAAATTTGCGAAAAAAAATTATTGGGGAACACTATTCCGGCCATTCCTATGAATGTCCAATATTCAAAAGTGTGTTTTTTTGACAATAGGCGACATTCTTCCAAATTTCGACTTTTGAAATTTTAAAAAGGACTTTGCTCCTTTTTCCGAAAATGGTAGAAAATTTGCGAAAAAAAATTATTGGGGAACACTATTCCGGCCATTCCTATGAATGTCCAATATTCAAAAGTGTGTTTTTTTGACAATTGGCCACATTCTTCGAAATTTCGACTTTTGAAATTTTAAAAAGGACTTTGCTCCTTTTTCCGAAAATGGTAGAAAATTTGCGAAAAAAAATTATTGGGGAACACTATTCCGGCCATTCCTATGAATGTCCAATATTCAAAAGTGTGTTTTTTTGACAATAGGCGACATTCTTCCAAATTTCGACTTTTGAAATTTTAAAAAGGACTTTGCTCCTTTTTCCGAAAATGGTAGAAAATTTGCGAAAAAAAATTATTGGGGAACACTATTCCGGCCATTCCTATGAATGTCCAATATTCAAAAGTGTGTTTTTTTGACAATTGGCCACATTCTTCGAAATTTCGACTTTTGAAATTTTAAAAAGGACTTTGCTCCTTTTTCCGAAAATGGTAGAAAATTTGCGAAAAAAAATTATTGGGGAACACTATTCCGGCCATTCCTATGAATGTCCAATATTCAAAAGTGTGTTTTTTTGACAATTGGCCACATTCTTCCAAATTTCGACTTTTGAAATTTTAAAAAGGACTTTGCTCCTTTTTCCGAAAATGGTAGAAAATTTGCGAAAAAAAATTATTGGGGAACACTATTCCGGCCATTCCTATGAATGTCCAATATTCAAAAGTGTGTTTTTTTGACAATAAGTTACATTCTTCCAAATTTCGACTTTTGAAATTTTAAAAAGGACTTTGCTCCTTTTTCCGAAAATGGTAGAAAATTTGCGAAAAAAAATTATTGGGGAACACTATTCCGGCCATTCCTATGAATGTCCAATATTCAAAAGTGTGTTTTTTTGATAATAGGCCACATTCTTCCAAATTTCGACTTTTGAAATTTTAAAAAGGACTTTGCTCCTTTTTCCGAAAATGGTAGAAAATTTGCAAAAAAAAAATTATTGAGCAACAATATTCCGGCCATTCCTATGAATGTCCAATATTCAAAAGTGTGTTTTTTTGACAATAGGCGACATTCTTCCAAATTTCGACTTTTGAAATTTTAAAAAGGACTTTGCTCCTTTTTCCGAAAATGGTAGAAAATTTGCGAAAAAAATTATTGGGGAACACTATTCCGGCCATTCCTATGAATGTCCAATATTCAAAAGTGTGTTTTTTTGATAATAGGCCACATTCTTCCAAATTTCGACTTTTGAAATTTTAAAAAGGACTTTGCTCCTTTTTCCGAAAATGGTAGAAAATTTGCAAAAAAAAAATTATTGGGGAACACTATTCCGGCCATTCCTATGAATGTCCAATATTCAAAAGTGTGTTTTTTTGACAATTGGCCACATTCTTCCAAATTTCGACTTTTGAAATTTTAAAAAGGACTTTGCTCCTTTTTCCGAAAATGGTAGAAAATTTGCGAAAAAAAATTATTGGGAAACACTACTCCGGCCATTCCTATGAATGTCCAATATTCAAAAGTGTGTTTTTTTGACAATAGGCGACATTCTTCCAAATTTCGACTTTTGAAATTTTAAAAAGGACTTTGCTCCTTTTTCCGAAAATGGTAGAAAATTTGCGAAAAAAAATTATTGGGGAACACTATTCCGGCCATTCCTATGAATGTCCAATATTCAAAAGTGTGTTTTTTTGATAATAGGCCACATTCTTCCAAATTTCGACTTTTGAAATTTTAAAAAGGACTTTGCTCCTTTTTCCGAAAATGGTAGAAAATTTGCGAAAAAAAATTATTGGGGAACACTATTCCGGCCATTCCTATGAATGTCCAATATTCAAAAGTGTGTTTTTTTGACAATAGGCGACATTCTTCCAAATTTCGACTTTTGAAATTTTAAAAAGGACTTTGCTCCTTTTTCCGAAAATGGTAGAAAATTTGCGAAAAAAAATTATTGGGGAACACTATTCCGGCCATTCCTATGAATGTCCAATATTCAAAAGTGTGTTTTTTTGACAATAGGCGACATTCTTCCAAATTTCGACTTTTGAAATTTTAAAAAGGACTTTGCTCCTTTTTCCGAAAATGGTAGAAAATTTGCGAAAAAAAATTATTGGGGAACACTATTCCGGCCATTCCTATGAATGTCCAATATTCAAAAGTGTGTTTTTTTGACAATTGGCCACATTCTTCGAAATTTCGACTTTTGAAATTTTAAAAAGGACTTTGCTCCTTTTTCCGAAAATGGTAGAAAATTTGCGAAAAAAAATTATTGGGGAACACTATTCCGGCCATTCCTATGAATGTCCAATATTCAAAAGTGTGTTTTTTTGACAATTGGCCACATTCTTCCAAATTTCGACTTTTGAAATTTTAAAAAGGACTTTGCTCCTTTTTCCGAAAATGGTAGAAAATTTGCGAAAAAAAATTATTGGGGAACACTATTCCGGCCATTCCTATGAATGTCCAATATTCAAAAGTGTGTTTTTTTGATAATAGGCCACATTCTTCCAAATTTCGACTTTTGAAATTTTAAAAAGGACTTTGCTCCTTTTTCCGAAAATGGTAGAAAATTTGCAAAAAAAAATTATTGAGCAACAATATTCCGGCCATTCCTATGAATGTCCAATATTCAAAAGTGTGTTTTTTTGACAATAGGCGACATTCTTCCAAATTTCGACTTTTGAAATTTTAAAAAGGACTTTGCTCCTTTTTCCGAAAATGGTAGAAAATTTGCGAAAAAAATTATTGGGGAACACTATTCCGGCCATTCCTATGAATGTCCAATATTCAAAAGTGTGTTTTTTTGATAATAGGCCACATTCTTCCAAATTTCGACTTTTGAAATTTTAAAAAGGACTTTGCTCCTTTTTCCGAAAATGGTAGAAAATTTGCAAAAAAAAAATTATTGGGGAACACTATTCCGGCCATTCCTATGAATGTCCAATATTCAAAAGTGTGTTTTTTTGACAATTGGCCACATTCTTCCAAATTTCGACTTTTGAAATTTTAAAAAGGACTTTGCTCCTTTTTCCGAAAATGGTAGAAAATTTGCGAAAAAAAATTATTGGGAAACACTACTCCGGCCATTCCTATGAATGTCCAATATTCAAAAGTGTGTTTTTTTGACAATAGGCGACATTCTTCCAAATTTCGACTTTTGAAATTTTAAAAAGGACTTTGCTCCTTTTTCCGAAAATGGTAGAAAATTTGCGAAAAAACATTATTGGGGAACACTATTCCGGCCATTCCTATGAATGTCCAATATTCAAAAGTGTGTTTTTTGACAATTGGCGACATTCTTCCAAATTTCGACTTTTGAAATTTTAAAAAGGACTTTGTTCCTTTTTCCGAAAATGGTAGAAAATTTGCGAAAAAAATTATTGGGGAACACTATTCCGGCCATTCCTATGAATGTCCAATATTCAAAAGTGTGTTTTTTTGACAATAGGCGACATTCTTCCAAATTTCGACTTTTGAAATTTTAAAAAGGACTTTGCTCCTTTTTCCGAAAATGGTAGAAAATTTGCAAAAAAAAATTATTGAGTAACAATATTCCGGCCATTCCTATGAATGTTCAATATTCAAAAGTGTGTTTTTTTGACAATAGGCGACATTCTTCCAAATTTCGACTTTTGAAATTTTAAAAAGGACTTTGCTCCTTTTTCTGAAAATGGTAGAAAATTTGCGAAAAAAAATTATTGGGGAACACAATTCCGGCCATTCCTATGAATGTCCAATATTCAAAAGTGTGTTTTTTTTGACAATAGGCGACATTCTTCCAAATTTCGACTTTTGAAATTTTAAAAAGGACTTTGTTCCTTTTTCTGAAAATGGTAGAAAATTTGCGAAAAAAAATTATTGGGGAACACTATTCCGGCCATTCCTATGAATGTCCAATATTCAAAAGTGTGTTTTTTTTTGATTATAGGCCACATTCTTCCAAATTTCGACTTTTGAAATTTTAAAAAGGACTTTGCTCCTTTTTCCGAAAATGGTAGAAAATTTGCGAAAAAAAATTATTGGGGAACACTATTCCGGCCATTCCTATGAATGTCCAATATTCAAAAGTGTGTTTTTTGGCAATAGGCGACATTCTTCTTCCAAATTTCGACTTTTGAAATTTTAAAAAGGACTTTGCTCCTTTTTCCGAAAATGGTAGAAAATTTGCGAAAAAAATTATTGGGGAACACTATTCCGGCCATTCCTATGAATGTCCAATATTCAAAAGTGTGTTTTTTTTGACAATAGGCGACATTCTTCCAAATTTCGACTTTTGAAATTTTAAAAAGGACTTTGCTCCTTTTTCCGAAAATGGTAGAAAATTTGCAAAAAAAAATTATTGAGCAACAATATTCCGGCCATTCCTATGAATGTCCAATATTCAAAAGTGTGTTTTTTTGACAATAGGCGACATTCTTCCAAATTTCGACTTTTGAAATTTTAAAAAGGACTTTGTTCCTTTTTCTGAAAATGATAGAAAATTTGCGAAAAAAAATTATTGGGGAACACTATTCCGGCCATTCCTATGAATGTCCAATATTCAAAAGTGTGTTTTTTTTGATAATAGGCCACATTCTTCCAAATTTCGACTTTTGAAATTTTAAAAAGGACTTTGCTCCTTTTTCCGAAAATGGTAGAAAATTTGCGAAAAAAAATTATTGGGGAACACTATTCCGGCCATTCCTATGAATGTCCAATATTCAAAAGTGTGTTTTTTTGACAATTGGCCACATTCTTCCAAATTTCGACTTTTGAAATTTTAAAAAGGACTTTGCTCCTTTTTCCGAAAATGGTAGAAAATTTGCGAAAAAAAATTATTGGGGAACACTATTCCGGCCATTCCTATGAATGTCCAATATTCAAAAGTGTGTTTTTTTGACAATAGGCCACATTCTTCCAAATTTCGACTTTTGAAATTTTAAAAAGGACTTTGCTCCTTTTTCCGAAAATGGTAGAAAATTTGCGAAAAAAAATTATTGGGAAACACTACTCCGGCCATTCCTATGAATGTCCAATATTCAAAAGTGTGTTTTTTTGACAATAGGCGACATTCTTCCAAATTTCGACTTTTGAAATTTTAAAAAGGACTTTGCTCCTTTTTCCGAAAATGGTAGGAAATTAGCGAAAAAACATTATTGGGGAACACTATTCCGGCCATTCCTATGAATGTCCAATATTCAAAAGTGTGTTTTTTTTGACAATAGGCGACATTCTTCCAAATTTCGACTTTTGAAATTTTAAAAAGGACTTTGCTCCTTTTTCCGAAAATGGTAGAAAATTTGCGAAAAAAAATTATTGGGGAACACTATTCCGGCCATTCCTATGAATGTCCAATATTCAAAAGTGTGTTTTTTTGACAATTGGCCACATTCTTCCAAATTTCGACTTTTGAAATTTTAAAAAGGACTTTGCTCCTTTTTCCGAAAATGGTAGAAAATTTGCGAAAAAAATTATTGGGGAACACTATTCCGGCCATTCCTATGAATGTCCAATATTCAAAAGTGTGTTTTTTTGACAATAGGCGACATTCTTCCAAATTTCGACTTTTGAAATTTTAAAAAGGACTTTGCTCCTTTTTCTGAAAATGGTAGAAAATTTGCGAAAAAAAATTATTGGGGAACAGTATTCCGGCCATTCCTATGAATGTCCAATATTCAAAAGTGTGTTTTTTTTGACAATAGGCGACATTCTTCCAAATTTCGACTTTTGAAATTTTAAAAAGGACTTTGTTCCTTTTTCTGAAAATGGTAGAAAATTTGCGAAAAAAAATTATTGGGGAACACTATTCCGGCCATTCCTATGAATGTCCAATATTCAAAAGTGTGTTTTTTTTGATAATAGGCCACATTCTTCCAAATTTCGACTTTTGAAATTTTAAAAAGGACTTTGCTCCTTTTTCCGAAAATGGTAGAAAATTTGCGAAAAAAAATTATTGGGGAACACTATTCCGGCCATTCCTATGAATGTCCAATATTCAAAAGTGTGTTTTTTTGACAATTGGCCACATTCTTCCAAATTTCGACTTTTGAAATTTTAAAAAGGACTTTGCTCCTTTTTCCGAAAATGGTAGAAAATTTGCGAAAAAAAATTATTGGGGAACACTATTCCGGCCATTCCTATGAATGTCCAATATTCAAAAGTGTGTTTTTTTGACAATAGGACACATTCTTCCAAATTTCGACTTTTGAAATTTTAAAAAGGACTTTGCTCCTTTTTCCGAAAATGGTAGAAAATTTGCGAAAAAAATTATTGGGAAACACTACTCCGGCCATTCCTATGAATGTCCAATATTCAAAAGTGTGTTTTTTTTGACAATAGGCGACATTCTTCCAAATTTCGACTTTTGAAATTTTAAAAAGGACTTTGCTCCTTTTTCCGAAAATGGTAGAAAATTTGCGAAAAAAAATTATTGGGGAACACTATTCCGGCCATTCCTATGAATGTCCAATATTCAAAAGTGTGTTTTTTTGACAATAGGCAACATTCTTCCAAATTTCGACTTTTGAAATTTTAAAAAGGCCTTTGCTCCTTTTTCCGAAAATGGTAGAAAATTTGCGAAAAAAATTATTGGGGAACACTATTCCGGCCATTCCTATGAATGTCCAATATTCAAAAGTGTGTTTTTTTGACAATAGGCGACATTCTTCAAATTTCGACTTTTGAAATTTTAAAAAGGACTTTGCTCCTTTTTCCGAAAATGGTAGAAAATTTGCGAAAAAAAATTATTGGGGAACACTATTCCGGCCATTCCTATGAATGTCCAATATTCAAAAGTGTGTTTTTTTGACAATAGGCGACATTCTTCCAAATTTCGACTTTTGAAATTTTAAAAAGGACTTTGCTCCTTTTTCTGAAAATGGTAGAAAATTTGCGAAAAAAAATTATTGGGGAACACTATTCCGGCCATTCCTATGAATGTCCAATATTCAAAAGTGTGTTTTTTTTGACAATAGGCGACATTCTTCCAAATTTCGACTTTTGAAATTTTAAAAAGGACTTTGTTCCTTTTTCTGAAAATGGTAGAAAATTTGCGAAAAAAAATTATTGGGGAACACTATTCCGGCCATTCCTATGAATGTCCAATATTCAAAAGTGTGTTTTTTTTGATAATAGGCCACATTCTTCCAAATTTCGACTTTTGAAATTTTAAAAAGGACTTTGCTCCTTTTTCCGAAAATGGTAGAAAATTTGCGAAAAAAAATTATTGGGGAACACTATTCCGGCCATTCCTATGAATGTCCAATATTCAAAAGTGTGTTTTTTTGACAATTGGCCACATTCTTCCAAATTTCGACTTTTGAAATTTTAAAAAGGACTTTGCTCCTTTTTCCGAAAATGGTAGAAAATTTGCGAAAAAAAATTATTGGGGAACACTATTCCGGCCATTCCTATGAATGTCCAATATTCAAAAGTGTGTTTTTTTGACAATAGGCCACATTCTTCCAAATTTCGACTTTTGAAATTTTAAAAAGGACTTTGCTCCTTTTTCCGAAAATGGTAGAAAATTTGCGAAAAAAAATTATTGGGAAACACTACTCCGGCCATTCCTATGAATGTCCAATATTCAAAAGTGTGTTTTTTTGACAATAGGCGACATTCTTCCAAATTTCGACTTTTGAAATTTTAAAAAGGACTTTGCTCCTTTTTCCGAAAATGGTAGAAAATTTGCGAAAAAACATTATTGGGGAACACTATTCCGGCCATTCCTATGAATGTCCAATATTCAAAAGTGTGTTTTTTTGACAATAGGCGACATTCTTCCAAATTTCGACATTTGAAATTTTAAAAATGACTTTGCTCCTTTTTCCGAAAATGGTAGAAAATTTGCGAAAAAAAATTATTGGGGAACACTATTCCGGCCATTCCTATGAATGTCCAATATTCAAAAGTGTGTTTTTTTGACAATAGGCCACATTCTTCCAAATTTCGACTTTTGAAATTTTAAAAAGGACTTTGCTCCTTTTTCCGAAAATGGTAGAAAATTTGCAAAAAAAATTATTGGGCAACACTATTCCGGCCATTCCTATGAATGTCCAATATTCAAAAGTGTGTTTTTTTGACAATAGGCGACATTCTTCCAAATTTCGACTTTTGAAATTTTAAAAAGGACCTTGCTCCTTTTTCCGAAAATGGTAGAAAATTTGGGAAAAAAAATTATTGGGGAACACTATTCCGGCCATTCCTATGAATGTCCAATATTCAAAAGTGTGTTTTTTTGACAATAGGCGACATTCTTCCAAATTTCGACTTTTGAAATTTTAAAAAGGACTTTGCTCCTTTTTCCGAAAATGGTAGAAAATTTGGGAAAAAATCTATTGGGAAACACTACTCCGGCCATTCCTATGAATGTCCAATATTCAAAAGTGTGTTTTTTTGACAATAGGCGACATTCTTCCAAATTTCGACTTTTGAAATTTTAAAAAGGACTTTGCTCCTTTTTCCGAAAATGGTAGAAAATTTGCGAAAAAAAATTATTGGGGAACACTATTCCGGCCATTCCTATGAATGTCCAATATTCAAAAGTGTGTTTTTTTTGATAATAGGCGACATTCTTCTTCCAAATTTCGACTTTTGAAATTTTAAAAAGGACTTTGCTCCTTTTTCCGAAAATGGTAGAAAATTTGCGAAAAAAATTATTGGGGAACACTATTCCGGCCATTCCTATGAATGTCCAATATTCAAAAGTGTGTTTTTTTGGCAATAGGCCACATTCTTCCAAATTTCGACTTTTGAAATTTTAAAAAGGACTTTGCTCCTTTTTCCGAAAATGGTAGAAAATTTGGGAAAAAAAATTATTGGGGAACACTATTCCGGCCATTCCTATGAATGTCCAATATTCAAAAGTGTGTTTTTTTGACAATAGGCCACATTCTTCCAAATTTCGACTTTTGAAATTTTAAAAAGGACTTTGCTCCTTTTTCCGAAAATGGTAGAAAATTTGCGAAAAAAATTATTGGGGAACACTATTCCGGCCATTCCTATGAATGTCCAATATTCAAAAGTGTGTTTTTTTGACAATAGGCGACATTCTTCCAAATTTCGACTTTTGAAATTTTAAAAAGGACCTTGCTCCTTTTTCCGAAAATGGTAGAAAATTTGGGAAAAAAAATTATTGGGGAACACTATTCCGGCCATTCCTATGAATGTCCAATATTCAAAAGTGTGTTTTTTTGACAATAGGCGACATTCTTCCAAATTTCGACTTTTGAAATTTTAAAAAGGACTTTGCTCCTTTTTCCGAAAATGGTAGAAAATTTGCGAAAAAAAATTATTGGGCAACACTATTCCGGCCATTCCTATGAATGTCCAATATTCAAAAGTGTGTTTTTTGACAATAGGCCACATTCTTCCAAATTTCGACTTTTGAAATTTTAAAAAGGACTTTGCTCCTTTTTCCGAAAATGGTAGAAAATTTGCGAAAAAAAATTATTGGGGAACACTATTCCGGCCATTCCTATGAATGTCCAATATTCAAAAGTGTGTTTTTTGACAATAGGCGACATTCTTCCAAATTTCGACTTTTGAAATTTTAAAAAGGACTTTGCTCCTTTTTCCGAAAATGGTAGAAAATTTGCGAAAAAAAAATTATTGTGGAACACTATTCCGGCCATTCCTATGAATGTCCAATATTCAAAAGTGTGTTTTTTTGACAATAGGCCACATTCTTCCAAATTTCGACTTTTGAAATTTTAAAAAGGACTTTGCTCCTTTTTCCGAAAATGGTAGAAAATTTGCGAAAAAAAATTATTGGGGAACACTATTCCGGCCATTCCTCTGAATGTCCAATATTCAAAAGTGTGTTTTTTTGACAATAGGCCACATTCTTCCAAATTTCGACTTTTGAAATTTTAAAAAGGACTTTGCTCCTTTTTCCGAAAATGGTAGAAAATTTGCGAAAAAAAATTATTGGGGAACACTATTCCGGCCATTCCTATGAATGTCCAATATTCAAAAGTCTGTTTTTTGACAATAGGCCACATTCTTCCAAATTTCGACTTTTGAAATTTTAAAAAGGACTTTGCTCCTTTTTCCGAAAATGGTAGAAAATTTGGGAAAAAAAATTATTGGGGAACACTATTCCGGCCATTCCTATGAATGTCCAATATTCAAAAGTCTGTTTTTTGACAATAGGCCACATTCTTCCAAATTTCGACTTTTGAAATTTTAAAAAGGACTTTGCTCCTTTTTCCGAAAATGGTAGAAAATTTGCGAAAAAAAATTATTGTGGAACACTATTCCGGCCATTCCTATGAATGTCCAATATTCAAAAGTGTGTTTTTTTGACAATAGGCCACATTTTTCCAAATTTCGACTTTTGAAATTTTAAAAAGGACTTTGCTCCTTTTTCCGAAAATGGTAGAAAATTTGCGAAAAAAAATTATTGGGGAACACTATTCCGGCCATTCCTATGAATGTCCAATATTCAAAAGTGTGTTTTTTTGACAATAGGCCACATTCTTCCAAATTTCGACTTTTGAAATTTTAAAAAGGACTTTGCTCCTTTTTCCGAAAATGGTAGAAAATTTGCGAAAAAAATTATTGGGGAACACTATTCCGGCCATTCCTATGAATGTCCAATATTCAAAAGTGTGTTTTTTTGACAATAGGCCACATTCTTCCAAATTTCGACTTTTGAAATTTTAAAAAGGACTTTGCTCCTTTTTCCGAAAATGGTAGAAAATTTGCGAAAAAAAATTATTGGGGAACACTATTCCGGCCATTCCTATGAATGTCCAATATTCAAAAGTGTGTTTTTTTGACAATAGGCCACATTCTTCCAAATTTAGACTTTTGAAATTTTAAAAAGGACTTTGCTCCTTTTTCCGAAAATGGTAGAAAATTTGCGAAAAAAAATTATTGGGGAACACTATTCCGGCCATTAATATGAATGTCCAATATTCAAAAGTGTGTTTTTTTGACAATAGGCCACATTCTTCCAAATTTCGACTTTTGAAATTTTAAAAAGGACTTTGCTCCTTTTTCCGAAAATGGTAGAAAATTTGCGAAAAAAAATTATTGGGGAACACTATTCCGGCCATTCCTATGCATGTCCAATATTCAAATATATGTTTTTTTGACAATAGGCGACATTCTTCCAAATTTCGACTTTTGAAATTTTAAAAAGGACTTTGCTCCTTTTTCCGAAAATGGTAGAAAATTTGCGAAAAAAATTATTGGGGAACACTATTCCGGCCATTCCTATGAATGTCCAATATTCAAAAGTGTGTTTTTTTGACAATAGGCCACATTCTTCCAAATTTCGACTTTTGAAATTTTAAAAAGGACTTTGCTCCTTTTTCCGAAAATGGTAGAAAATTTGCGAAAAAAATTATTGGGGAACACTATTCCGGCCATTCCTATGAATGTCCAATATTCAAAAGTGTGTTTTTTTGACAATAGGCCACATTCTTCCAAATTTCGACTTTTGAAATTTTAAAAAGGACTTTGCTCCTTTTTCCGAAAATGGTAGAAAATTTGCGAAAAAAAATTATTGGGGAACACTATTCCGGCCATTCCTATGAATGTCCAATATTCAAAAGTGTGTTTTTTTGACAATAGGCCACATTCTTCCAAATTTAGACTTTTGAAATTTTAAAAAGGACTTTGCTCCTTTTTCCGAAAATGGTAGAAAATTTGCGAAAAAAAATTATTGGGGAACACTATTCCGGCCATTAATATGAATGTCCAATATTCAAAAGTGTGTTTTTTTGACAATAGGCCACATTCTTCCAAATTTCGACTTTTGAAATTTTAAAAAGGACTTTGCTCCTTTTTCCGAAAATGGTAGAAAATTTGCGAAAAAAAATTATTGGGGAACACTATTCCGGCCATTCCTATGCATGTCCAATATTCAAATATATGTTTTTTTGACAATAGGCGACATTCTTCCAAATTTCGACTTTTGAAATTTTAAAAAGGACTTTGCTCCTTTTTCCGAAAATGGTAGAAAATTTGCGAAAAAAATTATTGGGGAACACTATTCCGGCCATTCCTATGAATGTCCAATATTCAAAAGTGTGTTTTTTTGACAATAGGCCACATTCTTCCAAATTTCGACTTTTGAAATTTTAAAAAGGACTTTGCTCCTTTTTCCGAAAATGGTAGAAAATTTGCGAAAAAAAATTATTGGGGAACACTATTCCGGCCATTCCTATGAATGTCCAATATTCAAAAGTGTGTTTTTTTGACAATAGGCCACATTCTTCCAAATTTCGACTTTTGAAATTTTAAAAAGGACTTTGCTCATTTTTCCGAAAATGGTAGAAAATTTGCGAAAAAAAATTATTGGGGAACACTATTCCGGCCATTAATATGAATGTCCAATATTCAAAAGTGTGTTTTTTTGACAATAGGCCACATTCTTCCAAATTTCGACTTTTGAAATTTTAAAAAGGACTTTGCTCCTTTTTCCGAAAATGGTAGAAAATTTGGGAAAAAAAATTATTGGGGAACACTATTCCGGCCATTCCTATGAATGTCCAATATTCAAAAGTGTGTTTTTTTGACAATAGGCCACATTCTTCCAAATTTCGACTTTTGAAATTTTAAAAAGGACTTTGCTCCTTTTTCCGAAAATGGTAGAAAATTTGGGAAAAAAAATTATTGGGGAACACTATTCCGGCCATTCCTATGAATGTCCAATATTCAAAAGTGTGTTTTTTTGACAGTAGGCGACATTCTTCCAAGTTTCGACTTTTGAAATTTTAAAAAGGACTTTGCTCCTTTTTCCGAAAATGGTAGAAAATTTGAGAAAAAAATTATTGGGGAACACTATTCCGGCCATTCCTATGAATGTCCAATATTCAAAAGTGTGTTTTTTTGACAATAGGCGACATTCTTCCAAATTTCGACTTTTGAAATTTTAAAAAGGACTTTGCTCCTTTTTCCGAAAATGGTAGAAAATTTGAGAAAAAAATTATTGGGGAACACTATTCCGGGCATTCCTCTGAATGTCCAATATTCAAAAGTGTGTTTTTTTGACAATAGGCCACATTCTTCCAAATTTCGACTTTTGAAATTTTAAAAAGGACTTTGCTCCTTTTTCCGAAAATGGTAGAAAATTTGCGAAAAAAAATTATTGTGGAACACTATTCCGGCCATTCCTATGAATGTCCAATATTCAAAAGTGTGTTTTTTTGACAATAGGCCACATTCTTCCAAATTTCAACTTTTGAAATTTTAAAAAGGACTTTGCTCCTTTTTCCGAAAATGGTAGAAAATTTGCGAAAAAAAATTATTGGGGAACACTATTCCGGCCATTCCTATGAATGTCCAATATTCAAAAGTGTGTTTTTTGACAATAGGCCACATTCTTCCAAATTTCGACTTTTGAAATTTTAAAAAGGACTTTGCTCCTTTTTCCGAAAATGGTAGAAAATTTGCGAAAAAAAATTATTGTGGAACACTATTCCGGCCATTCCTATGAATGTCCAATATTCAAAAGTGTGTTTTTTTGACAATAGGCCACATTCTTCCAAATTTCGACTTTTGAAATTTTAAAAAGGACTTTGCTCCTTTTTCCGAAAATGGTAGAAAATTTGCGAAAAAAAATTATTGGGGGACACTATTCCGGCCATTCCTATGAATGTCCAATATTCAAAAGTGTGTTTTTTTGACAATAGGCCACATTCTTCCAAATTTCGACTTTTGAAATTTTAAAAAGGACTTTGCTCCTTTTTCCGAAAATGGTAGAAAATTTGCGAAAAAAAATTATTGGGGAACACTATTCCGGCCATTCCTATGAATGTCCAATATTCAAAAGTGTGTTTTTTGACAATAGGCGACATTCTTCCAAATTTCGACTTTTGAAATTTTAAAAAGGACTTTGCTCCTTTTTCCGAAAATGGTAGAAAATTTGCGAAAAAAAATTATTGTGGAACACTATTCCGGCCATTCCTATGAATGTCCAATATTCAAAAGTGTGTTTTTTTGACAATAGGCCACATTCTTCCAAATTTCGACTTTTGAAATTTTAAAAAGGACTTTGCTCCTTTTTCCGAAAATGGTAGAAAATTTGCGAAAAAAAATTATTGGGGAACACTATTCCGGCCATTCCTATGAATGTCCAATATTCAAAAGTGTGTTTTTTTGACAATAGGCCACATTCTTCCAAATTTCGACTTTTGAAATTTTAAAAAGGACTTTGCTCCTTTTTCCGAAAATGGTAGAAAATTTGCGAAAAAAAATTATTGGGGAACACTATTCCGGCCATTCCTATGAATGTCCAATATTCAAAAGTGTGTTTTTTTGACAATAGGCCACATTCTTCCAAATTTCGACTTTTGAAATTTTAAAAAGGACTTTGCTCCTTTTTCCGAAAATGGTAGAAAATTTGCGAAAAAAAATTATTGGGGAACACTATTCCGGCCATTCCTATGAATGTCCAATATTCAAAAGTGTGTTTTTTGACAATAGGCCACATTCTTCCAAATTTCGACTTTTGAAATTTTAAAAAGGACTTTGCTCCTTTTTCCGAAAATGGTAGAAAATTTGCGAAAAAAAATTATTGTGGAACACTATTCCGGCCATTCCTATGAATGTCCAATATTCAAAAGTGTGTTTTTTTGACAATAGGCCACATTCTTCCAAATTTCGACTTTTGAAATTTTAAAAAGGACTTTGCTCCTTTTTCCGAAAATGGTAGAAAATTTGCGAAAAAAAATTATTGGGGAACACTATTCCGGCCATTCCTCTGAATGTCCAATATTCAAAAGTGTGTTTTTTTGACAATAGGCCACATTCTTCCAAATTTCGACTTTTGAAATTTTAAAAAGGACTTTGCTCCTTTTTCCGAAAATGGTAGAAAATTTGCGAAAAAAAATTATTGGGGAACACTATTCCGGCCATTCCTATGAATGTCCAATATTCAAAAGTGTTTTTTTTTGACAATAGGCCACATTCTTCCAAATTTCGACTTTTGAAATTTTAAAATGGACTTTGCTCCTTTTTCCGAAAATGGTAGAAAATTTGCGAAAAAAAATTATTGGGGAACACTATTCCGGCCATTCCTATGAATGTCCAATATTCAAAAGTGTGTTTTTTTGACAATAGGCGACATTCTTCCAAATTTCGACTTTTGAAATTTTAAAAAGGACTTTGCTCCTTTTTCTGAAAATGGTAGAAAATTTGCAAAAAAAAATTATTGGGGAACACTATTCCGGCCTTTCCTATGAATGTCCAATATTCAAAAACGTGTTTTTTTTTGACAATAGGCGACATTCTTCCAAATTTCGACTTTTGAAATTTTAAAAAGGACTTTGCTCCTTTTTCCGAAAATGGTAGAAAATTTGCGAAAAAAAATTATTGGGCAACACTATTCCGGCCATTCCTATGAATGTCCAATATTCAAAAGTGTGTTTTTTGACAATAGGCCACATTCTTCCAAATTTCGACTTTTGAAATTTTAAAAAGGACTTTGCTCCTTTTTCCGAAAATGGTAGAAAATTTGCGAAAAAAAATTATTGGGGAACACTATTCCGGCCATTCCTATGAATGTCCAATATTCAAAAGTGTGTTTTTTGACAATAGGCGACATTCTTCCAAATTTCGACTTTTGAAATTTTAAAAAGGACTTTGCTCCTTTTTCCGAAAATGGTACAAAATTTGCCAAAAAAAATTATTGGGGAACACTATTTCGGCCATTCCTATGAATGTCCAATATTCAAAAGTGTGTTTTTTTGACAATAGGCCACATTCTTCCAAATTTAGACTTTTGAAATTTTAAAAAGGACTTTGCTCCTTTTTCCGAAAATGGTAGAAAATTTGCGAAAAAAAATTATTCGGGAACACTATTCCGGCCATTCCTATGCATGTCCAATATTCAAATATGTGTTTTTTTGACAATAGGCGACATTCTTCCAAATTTCGACTTTTGAAATTTTAAAAAGGACTTTGCTCCTTTTTCCGAAAATGGTAGAAAATTTGAGAAAAAAATTATTGGGGAACACTATTCCGGCCATTCCTATGAATGTCCTATATTCAAAAGTGTGTTTTTTTGACAATAGGCGACATTCTTCCAAATTTCGACTTTTGAAATTTTAAAAAGGACTTTGCTCCTTTTTCCGAAAATGGTACAAAATTTGCGAAAAAAAATTATTCGGGAACACTATTCCGGCCATTCCTATGCATGTCCAATATTCAAATATGTGTTTTTTTGACAATAGGCGACATTCTTCCAAATTTCGACTTTTGAAATTTTAAAAAGGACTTTGCTCCTTTTTCCGAAAATGGTAGAAAATTTGCGAAAAAAATTATTGGGGAACACTATTTCGGCCATTCCTATGAATGTCCAATATTCAAAAGTGTGTTTTTGTGACAATAGGCCACATTCTTCCAAATTTAGACTTTTGAAATTTTAAAAAGGACTTTGCTCCTTTTTCCGAAAATGGTAGAAAATTTGCGAAAAAAAATTATTGGGGAACACTATTCCGGCCATTCCTATGAATGTCCAATATTCAAAAGTGTGTTTTTTTGACAATAGGCCACATTCTTCCAAATTTCGACTTTTGAAATTTTAAAAAGGACTTTGCTCCTTTTTCCGAAAATGGTAGAAAATTTGGGAAAAAAAATTATTGGGGAACACTATTCCGGCCATTCCTCTGAATGTCCAATATTCAAAAGTGTGTTTTTTTGACAATAGGCGACATTCTTCCAAATTTCGACTTTTGAAATTTTAAAAAGGACTTTGCTCCTTTTTCCGAAAATGGTAGAAAATTTGCGAAAAAAAATTATTGGGGAACACTATTCCGGCCATTCCTAAGAATGTCCAATATTCAAAAGTCTGTTTTTTGACAATAGGCCACATTCTTCCAAATTTCGACTTTTGAAATTTTAAAAAGGACTTTGTTCCTTTTTCCGAAAATGGTAGAAAATTTGCGAAAAAAAATTATTGTGGAACACTATTCCGGCCATTCCTATGAATGTCCAATATTCAAAAGTGTGTTTTTTTGACAATAGGCCACATTCTTCCAAATTTCGACTTTTGAAATTTTAAAAAGGACTTTGCTCCTTTTTCCGAAAATGGTAGAAAATTTGCGAAAAAAAATTATTGGGGAACACTATTCCGGCCATTCCTATGAATGTCCAATATTCAAAAGTGTGTTTTTTTGACAAAAGGCCACATTCTTCCAAATTTCGACTTTTGAAATTTTAAAAAGGACTTTGCTCCTTTTTCCGAAAATGGTAGAAAATTTGCGAAAAAAAATTATTCGGGAACACTATTCCGGCCATTCCTATGAATGTCCAATACTCAAAAGTGTGTTTTTTTGACAATAGGCCACATTCTTCCAAATTTCGACTTTTGAAATTTTAAAAAGGACTTTGCTCCTTTTTCCGAAAATGGTAGAAAATTTGAGAAAACAAATTATTTGGAAACACTATTCCGGCCATTCCTATGAATGTCCAATATTCAAAAGTGTGTTTTTTGACAATAGGCCACATTCTTCCAAATTTCGACTTTTGAAATTTTAAAAAGGACTTTGCTCCTTTTTCCGAAAATGGTAGAAAATTTGCGAAAAAAAATTATTGTGGAACACTATTCCGGCCATTCCTATGAATGTCCTATATTCAAAAGTGTGTTTTTTTGACAATAGGCGACATTCTTCCAAATTTCGACTTTTGAAATTTTAAAAAGGACTTTGCTCCTTTTTCCGAAAATGGTAGAAAATTTGCGAAAAAAAATTATTCGGGAACACTATTCCGGCCATTCCTATGCATGTCCAATATTCAAATATGTGTTTTTTTGACAATAGGCGACATTCTTCCAAATTTCGACTTTTGAAATTTTAAAAAGGACTTTGCTCCTTTTTCCGAAAATGGTAGAAAATTTGCGAAAAAAATTATTGGGGAACACTATTTCGGCCATTCCTATGAATGTCCAATATTCAAAAGTGTGTTTTTTTGACAATAGGCCACATTCTTCCAAATTTAGACTTTTGAAATTTTAAAAAGGACTTTGCTCCTTTTTCCGAAAATGGTAGAAAATTTGCGAAAAAAAATTATTGGGGAACACTATTCCGGCCATTCCTATGAATGTCCAATATTCAAAAGTGTGTTTTTTTGACAATAGGCCACATTCTTCCAAATTTCGACTTTTGAAATTTTAAAAAGGACTTTGCTCCTTTTTCCGAAAATGGTAGAAAATTTGCGAAAAAAAATTATTGGGGAACACTATTCCGGCCATTCCTATGAATGTCCAATATTCAAAAGTGTGTTTTTTTGACAATAGGCCACATTCTTCCAAATTTCGACTTTTGAAATTTTAAAAAGGACTTTGCTCCTTTTTCCGAAAATGGTAGAAAATTTGCGAAAAAAAATTATTGGGGAACACTATTCCGGCCATTCCTATGAATGTCCAATATTCAAAAGTGTGTTTTTTTGACAATAGGCCACATTCTTCCAAATTTCGACTTTTGAAATTTTAAAAAGGACTTTGCTCCTTTTTCCGAAAATGGTAGAAAATTTGCGAAAAAAAATTATTGGGGAACACTATTCCGGCCATTCCTATGAATGTCCAATATTCAAAAGTGTGTTTTTTTGACAATAGGCCACATTCTTCCAAATTTCGACTTTTGAAATTTTAAAAAGGACTTTGCTCCTTTTTCCGAAAATGGTAGAAAATTTGCGAAAAAAAATTATTGGGGAACACTATTCCGGCCATTCCTATGAATGTCCAATATTCAAAAGTGTGTTTTTTTGACAATAGGCCACATTCTTCCAAATTTCGACTTTTGAAATTTTAAAAAGGACTTTGCTCCTTTTTCCGAAAATGGTAGAAAATTTGCGAAAAAAAATTATTGGGGAACACTATTCCGGCCATTCCTATGAATGTCCAATATTCAAAAGTGTGTTTTTTTGACGATAGGCGACATTCTTCCAAATTTCGACTTTTGAAATTTTAAAAAGGACTTTGCTCCTTTTTCCGAAAATGGTAGAAAATTTGGGAAAAAAAATTATTGGGGAACACTATTCTGGCCATTCCTCTGAATGTCCAATATTCAAAAGTGTGTTTTTTTGACAATAGGCGACATTCTTCCAAATTTCGACTTTTGAAATTTTAAAAAGGACTTTGCTCCTTTTTCCGAAAATGGTAGAAAATTTGCGAAAAAAAATTATTCGGGAACACTATTCCGGCCATTCCTATGAATGTCCAATACTCAAAAGTGTGTTTTTTTGACAATAGGCCACATTCTTCCAAATTTCGACTTTTGAAATTTTAAAAAGGACTTTGCTCCTTTTTCCGAAAATGGTAGAAAATTTGAGAAAACAAATTATTTGGAAACACTATTCCGGCCATTCCTATGAATGTCCAATATTCAAAAGTGTGTTTTTTGACAATAGGCCACATTCTTCCAAATTTCGACTTTTGAAATTTTAAAAAGGACTTTGCTCCTTTTTCCGAAAATGGTAGAAAATTTGCGAAAAAAAATTATTGTGGAACACTATTCCGGCCATTCCTATGAATGTCCTATATTCAAAAGTGTGTTTTTTTGACAATAGGCGACATTCTTCCAAATTTCGACTTTTGAAATTTTAAAAAGGACTTTGCTCCTTTTTCCGAAAATGGTAGAAAATTTGCGAAAAAAAATTATTCGGGAACACTATTCCGGCCATTCCTATGCATGTCCAATATTCAAATATGTGTTTTTTTGACAATAGGCGACATTCTTCCAAATTTCGACTTTTGAAATTTTAAAAAGGACTTTGCTCCTTTTTCCGAAAATGGTAGAAAATTTGCAAAAAAAATTATTGGGGAACACTATTTCGGCCATTCCTATGAATGTCCAATATTCAAAAGTGTGTTTTTTTGACAATAGGCCACATTCTTCCAAATTTAGACTTTTGAAATTTTAAAAAGGACTTTGCTCCTTTTTCCGAAAATGGTAGAAAATTTGCAAAAAAAAATTATTGGGGAACACTATTCCGGCCATTCCTATGAATGTCCAATATTCAAAAGTGTGTTTTTTTGACAATAGGCCACATTCTTCCAAATTTCGACTTTTGAAATTTTAAAAAGGACTTTGCTCCTTTTTCCGAAAATGGTAGAAAATTTGCGAAAAAAAATTATTGGGGAACACTATTCCGGCCATTCCTATGATTGTCCAATATTCAAAAGTGTGTTTTTTGACAATAGGCCACATTCTTCCAAATTTCGACTTTTGAAATTTTAAAAAGGACTTTGCTCCTTTTTCCGAAAATGGTAGAAAATTTGCGAAAAAAAATTATTGGGGAACACTATTCCGGCCATTCCTATGAATGTCCAATATTCAAAAGTGTGTTTTTTTGACAATAGGCCACATTCTTCCAAATTTCGACTTTTGAAATTTTAAAAAGGACTTTGCTCCTTTTTCCGAAAATGGTAGAAAATTTGCGAAAAAAAATTATTCGGTAACACTATTCCGGCCATTCCTATGAATGTCCAATATTCAAAAGTGTGTTTTTTTGACAATAGGCCACATTCTTCCAAATTTCGACTTTTGAAATTTTAAAAAGGACTTTGCTCCTTTTTCCGAAAATGGTAGAAAATTTGCGAAAAAAAATTATTGGGGAACACTATTCCGGCCATTCCTATGAATGTCCAATATTCAAAAGTGTGTTTTTTTGACAATAGGCCACATTCTTCCAAATTTCGACTTTTGAAATTTTAAAAAGGACTTTGCTCCTTTTTCCGAAAATGGTAGAAAATTTGCGAAAAAAAATTATTGGGGAACACTATTCCGGCCATTCCTATGAATGTCCAATATTCAAAAGTGTGTTTTTTGACAATAGGCGATATCTTCCAAATTTCGACTTTTGAAATTTTAAAAAGGACTTTGCTCCTTTTTCCGAAAATGGTAGAAAATTTGCGAAAAAAAATTATTGTGGAACACTATTCCGGCCATTCCTATGAATGTCCAATATTCAAAAGTGTGTTTTTTTGACAATAGGCCACATTCTTCCAAATTTCGATTTTTGAAATTTTAAAAAGGACTTTGCTCCTTTTTCCGAAAATGGTAGAAAATTTGCGAAAAAAAATTATTGGGGAACACTATTCCGGCCATTCCTATGAATGTCCAATATTCAAAAGTGTGTTTTTTTGACAATAGGCCACATTCTTCCAAATTTCGACTTTTGAAATTTTAAAAAGGACTTTGCTCCTTTTTCCGAAAATGGTAGAAAATTTGCGAAAAAAAATTATTGGGGAACACTATTCCGGCCATTCCTATGAATGTCCAATATTCAAAAGTGTGTTTTTTTGACAATAGGCCACATTCTTCCAAATTTCGACTTTTGAAATTTTAAAAAGGACTTTGCTCCTTTTTCCGAAAATGGTAGAAAATTTGCGAAAAAAAATTATTGGGGAACACTATTCCGGCCATTCCTATGAATGTCCAATATTCAAAAGTCTGTTTTTTGACAATAGGCCACATTCTTCCAAATTTCGACTTTTGAAATTTTAAAAAGGACTTTGCTCCTTTTTCCGAAAATGGTAGAAAATTTGCGAAAAAAAATTATTGTGGAACACTATTCCGGCCATTCCTATGAATGTCCAATATTCAAAAGTGTGTTTTTTTGACAATAGGCCACATTCTTCCAAATTTCGACTTTTGAAATTTTAAAAAGGACTTTGCTCCTTTTTCCGAAAATGGTAGAAAATTTGCGAAAAAAAATTATTGGGGAACACTATTCCGGCCATTCCTATGAATGTCCAATATTCAAAAGTGTGTTTTTTTGACAATAGGCCACATTCTTCCAAATTTCGACTTTTGAAATTTTAAAAAGGACTTTGCTCCTTTTTCCGAAAATGGTAGAAAATTTGCGAAGAAAAATTATTGGGGAACACTATTCCGGCCATTCCTAAGAATGTCCAATATTCAAAAGTCTGTTTTTTGACAATAGGCCACATTCTTCCAAATTTCGACTTTTGAAATTTTAAAAAGGACTTTGCTCCTTTTTCCGAAAATGGTAGAAAATTTGCGAAAAAAAATTATTGGGGAACACTATTCCGGCCATTCCTATGAATGTCCAATATTCAAAAGTGTGTTTTTTTGACAATAGGCCACATTCTTCCAAATTTCGACTTTTGAAATTTTAAAAAGGACTTTGCTCCTTTTTCCGAAAATGGTAGAAAATTTGCGAAAAAAAATTATTGTGGAACACTATTCCGGCCATTCCTATGAATGTCCAATATTCAAAAGTGTGTTTTTTTGACAATAGGCCACATTCTTCCAAATTTCGACTTTTGAAATTTTAAAAAGGACTTTGCTCCTTTTTCCGAAAATGGTAGAAAATTTGCGAAAAAAAATTATTGTGGAACACTATTCCGGCCATTCCTATGAATGTCCAATATTCAAAAGTGTGTTTTTTTGACAATAGGCCACATTCTTCCAAATTTCGACTTTTGAAATTTTAAAAAGGACTTTGCTCCTTTTTCCGAAAATGGTAGAAAATTTGCGAAGAAAAATTATTGGGGAACACTATTCCGGCCATTCCTAAGAATGTCCAATATTCAAAAGTCTGTTTTTTGACAATAGGCCACATTCTTCCAAATTTCGACTTTTGAAATTTTAAAAAGGACTTTGCTCCTTTTTCCGAAAATGGTAGAAAATTTGCGAAAAAAAATTATTGGGGAACACTATTCCGGCCATTCCTATGAATGTCCAATATTCAAAAGTCTGTTTTTTGACAATAGGCCACATTCTTCCAAATTTCGACTTTTGAAATTTTAAAAAGGACTTTGCTCCTTTTTCCGAAAATGGTAGAAAATTTGCGAAAAAAAATTATTGTGGAACACTATTCCGGCCATTCCTATGAATGTCCAATATTCAAAAGTGTGTTTTTTTGACAATAGGCCACATTCTTCCAAATTTCGACTTTTGAAATTTTAAAAAGGACTTTGCTCCTTTTTCCGAAAATGGTAGAAAATTTGCGAAAAAAAATTATTGGGGAGCACTATTCCGGCCATTCCTATGAATGTCCAATATTCAAAAGTGTGTTTTTTTGACAATAGGCCACATTCTTCCAAATTTCGACTTTTGAAATTTTAAAAAGGACTTTGCTCCTTTTTCCGAAAATGGTAGAAAATTTGCGAAAAAAAATTATTGTGGAACACTATTCCGGCCATTCCTATGAATGTCCAATATTCAAAAGTGTGTTTTTTTGGCAATAGGCCACATTCTTCCAAATTTCGACTTTTGAAATTTTAAAAAGGACTTTGCTCCTTTTTCCGAAAATGGTAGAAAATTTGCGAAAAAAATTATTGGGGAACACTATTCCGGCCATTCCTATGAATGTCCAATATTCAAAAGTGTGTTTTTTTGACAATAGGCCACATTCTTCCAAATTTCGACTTTTGAAATTTTAAAAAGGACTTTGCTCCTTTTTCCGAAAATGGTAGAAAATTTGCGAAAAAAATTATTGGGGAACACTATTCCGGCCATTCCTATGAATGTCCAATATTCAAAAGTGTGTTTTTTTGACAATAGGCGACATTCTTCCAAATTTCGACTTTTGAAATTTTAAAAAGGACTTTGCTCCTTTTTCCGAAAATGGTAGAAAATTTGGGAAAAAAAATTATTGGGGAACACTATTCCGGCCATTCCTATGAATGTCCAATATTCAAAAGTGTGTTTTTTTGAAAATAGGCGACATTCTTCCAAATTTCGACTTTTGAAATTTTAAAAAGGAGTTTGCTCCTTTTTCCGAAAATGGTAGAAAATTTGAGAAAAAAATTATTGGGGAACACTATTCCGGCCATTCCTATGAATGTCCAATATTCAAAAGTGTGTTTTTTTGACAATAGGCCACATTCTTCCAAATTTCGACTTTTGAAATTTTAAAAAGGACTTTGCTCCTTTTTCCGAAAATGGTAGAAAATTTGCGAAAAAAATTATTGGGGAACACTATTCCGGCCATTCCTATGAATGTCCAATATTCAAAAGTGTGTTTTTTTGACAATAGGCGACATTCTTCCAAATTTCGACTTTTGAAATTTTAAAAAGGACTTTGCTCCTTTTTCCGAAAATGGTAGAAAATTTGCGAAAAAAAATTATTCGGGAACACTATTCCGGCCATTCCTATGCATGTCCAATATTCAAATATGTGTTTTTTTGACAATAGGCGACATTCTTCCAAATTTCGACTTTTGAAATTTTAAAAAGGACTTTGCTCCTTTTTCCGAAAATGGTAGAAAATTTGCGAAAAAAAATTATTCGGGAACACTATTCCGGCCATTCCTATGCATGTCCAATATTCAAATATGTGTTTTTTTGACAATAGGCGACATTCTTCCAAATTTCGACTTTTGAAATTTTAAAAAGGACTTTGCTCCTTTTTCCGAAAATGGTAGAAAATTTGCGAAAAAAATTATTGGGGAACACTATTTCGGCCATTCCTATGAATGTCCAATATTCAAAAGTGTGTTTTTTTGACAATAGGCCACATTCTTCCAAATTTCGACTTTTGATATTTTAAAAAGGACTTTGCTCCTTTTTCCGAAAATGGTAGAAAATTTGCGAAAAAAAATTATTGGGGAACACTATTCCGGCCATTCCTATGAATGTCCAATATTCAAAAGTGTGTTTTTTTGACAATAGGCCACATTCTTCCAAATTTCGACTTTTGAAATTTTAAAAAGGACTTTGCTCCTTTTTCCGAAAATGGTAGAAAATTTGCGAAAAAAAATTATTGGGGAACACTATTCCGGCCATTCCTATGAATGTCCAATATTCAAAAGTGTGTTTTTTGACAATAGGCGATATCTTACAAATTTCGACTTTTGAAATTTTAAAAAGGACTTTGCTCCTTTTTCCGAAAATGGTAGAAAATTTGCGAAAAAAATTATTGTGGAACACTATTCCGGCCATTCCTATGAATGTCCAATATTCAAAAGTGTGTTTTTTTGACAATAGGCCACATTCTTCCAAATTTCGATTTTTGAAATTTTAAAAAGGACTTTGCTCCTTTTTCCGAAAATGGTAGAAAATTTGCGAAAAAAAATTATTGTGGAACACTATTCCGGCCATTCCTATGAATGTCCAATATTCAAAAGTGTGTTTTTTTGACAATAGGCCACATTCTTCCAAATTTCGACTTTTGAAATTTTAAAAAGGACTTTGCTCCTTTTTCCGAAAATGGTAGAAAATTTGCGAAAAAAAATTATTGTGGAACACTATTCCGGCCATTCCTATGAATGTCCAATTTTCAAAAGTGTGTTTTTTTGACAATAGGCCACATTCTTCCAAATTTCGACTTTTGAAATTTTAAAAAGGACTTTGCTCCTTTTTCCGAAAATGGTAGAAAATTTGCGAAGAAAAATTATTGGGGAACACTATTCCGGCCATTCCTAAGAATGTCCAATATTCAAAAGTCTGTTTTTTGACAATAGGCCACATTCTTCCAAATTTCGACTTTTGAAATTTTAAAAAGGACTTTGCTCCTTTTTCCGAAAATGGTAGAAAATTTGCGAAGAAAAATTATTGGGGAACACTATTCCGGCCATTCCTAAGAATGTCCAATATTCAAAAGTCTGTTTTTTGACAATAGGCCACATTCTTCCAAATTTCGACTTTTGAAATTTTAAAAAGGACTTTGCTCCTTTTTCCGAAAATGGTAGAAAATTTGCGAAAAAAAAATTATTGTGGAACACTATTCCGGCCATTCCTATGAATGTCCAATATTCAAAAGTGTGTTTTTTTGGCAATAGGCCACATTCTTCCAAATTTCGACTTTTGAAATTTTAAAAAGGACTTTGCTCCTTTTTCCGAAAATGGTAGAAAATTTGCGAAAAAAAATTATTGGGGAACACTATTCCGGCCATTCCTATGAATGTCCAATATTCAAAAGTCTGTTTTTTGACAATAGGCCACATTCTTCCAAATTTCGACTTTTGAAATTTTAAAAAGGACTTTGCTCCTTTTTCCGAAAATGGTAGAAAATTTGCGAAAAAAAATTATTGGGGAACACTATTCCGGCCATTCCTAAGAATGTCCAATATTCAAAAGTGTGTTTTTTTGGCAATAGGCCACATTCTTCCAAATTTCGACTTTTGAAATTTTAAAAAGGACTTTGCTCCTTTTTCCGAAAATGGTAGAAAATTTGCGAAAAAAAATTATTGGGGAACACTATTCCGGCCATTCCTATGAATGTCCAATATTCAAAAGTCTGTTTTTTGACAATAGGCCACATTCTTCCAAATTTCGACTTTTGAAATTTTAAAAAGGACTTTGCTCCTTTTTCCGAAAATGGTAGAAAATTTGCGAAAAAAAAATTATTGTGGAACACTATTCCGGCCATTCCTATGAATGTCCAATATTCAAAAGTGTGTTTTTTTGGCAATAGGCCACATTCTTCCAAATTTCGACTTTTGAAATTTTAAAAAGGACTTTGCTCCTTTTTCCGAAAATGGTAGAAAATTTGCGAAAAAAAATTATTGGGGAACACTATTCCGGCCATTCCTATGAATGTCCAATATTCAAAAGTCTGTTTTTTGACAATAGGCCACATTCTTCCAAATTTCGACTTTTGAAATTTTAAAAAGGACTTTGCTCCTTTTTCCGAAAATGGTAGAAAATTTGCGAAAAAAAAATTATTGGGGAACACTATTCCGGCCATTCCTAAGAATGTCCAATATTCAAAAGTGTGTTTTTTTGGCAATAGGCCACATTCTTCCAAATTTCGACTTTTGAAATTTTAAAAAGGACTTTGCTCCTTTTTCCGAAAATGGTAGAAAATTTGCGAAAAAAAATTATTGGGGAACACTATTCCGGCCATTCCTATGAATGTCCAATATTCAAAAGTCTGTTTTTTGACAATAGGCCACATTCTTCCAAATTTCGACTTTTGAAATTTTAAAAAGGACTTTGCTCCTTTTTCCGAAAATGGTAGAAAATTTGCGAAAAAAAATTATTGTGGAACACTATTCCGGCCATTCCTATGAATGTTCAATATTCAAAAGTAAATAAAAAGGACTTTGCTCCTTTTTCCGAAAATGGTAGAAAATTTGCGAAAAAAAATTATTGGGGAACACTATTCCGGCCATTCCTATGAATGTCCAATATTCAAAAGTCTGTTTTTTGACAATAGGCCACATTCTTCCAAATTTCGACTTTTGAAATTTTAAAAAGGACTTTGCTCCTTTTTCCGAAAATGGTAGAAAATTTGCGAAAAAAAAATTATTGTGGAACACTATTCCGGCCATTCCTATGAATGTCCAATATTCAAAAGTGTGTTTTTTTGACAATAGGCCACATTCTTCCAAATTTCGACTTTTGAAATTTTAAAAAGGACTTTGCTCCTTTTTCCGAAAATGGTAGAAAATTTGCGAAAAAAAATTATTGGGGAACACTATTCCGGCCATTCCTCTGAATGTCCAATATTCAAAAGTGTGTTTTTTTGACAATAGGCGACATTCTTCCAAATTTCGACTTTTGAAATTTTAAAAAGGACTTTGCTCCTTTTTCCGAAAATGGTAGAAAATTTGCGAAAAAAAATTATTGGGGAACACTATTCCGGCCATTCCTCTGAATGTCCAATATTCAAAAGTGTGTTTTTTTGACAATAGGCGACATTCTTCCAAATTTCGACTTTTGAAATTTTAAAAAGGACTTTGCTCCTTTTTCCGAAAATGGTAGAAAATTTGCAAAAAAAAATTATTGGGGAACACTATTCCGGCCATTCCTATGAATGTCCAATATTCAAAAGTCTGTTTTTTGACAATAGGCCACATTCTTCCAAATTTCGACTTTTGAAATTTTAAAAAGGACTTTGCTCCTTTTTCCGAAAATGGTAGAAAATTTGCGAAAAAAAATTATTGTGGAACACTATTCCGGCCATTCCTATGAATGTCCAATATTCAAAAGTGTGTTTTTTTGACAATAGGCCACATTCTTCCAAATTTCGACTTTTGAAATTTTAAAAAGGACTTTGCTCCTTTTTCCGAAAATGGTACAAAATTTGCGAAAAAAATTATTGGGGAACACTATTCCGGCCATTCCTATGAATGTCCAATATTCAAAAGTGTGTTTTTTTGACAATAGGCGACATTCTTCCAAATTTCGACTTTTGAAATTTTAAAAAGGACTTTGCTCCTTTTTCCGAAAATGGTAGAAAATTTGGGAAAAAAAATTATTGGGGAACACTATTCCGGCCATTCCTATGAATGTCCAATATTCAAAAGTGTGTTTTTTTGACAATAGGCGACATTCTTCCAAATTTCGACTTTTGAAATTTTAAAAAGGACTTTGCTCCTTTTTCCGAAAATGGTAGAAAATTTGAGAAAAAAATTATTGGGGAACACTATTCCGGCCATTCCTATGAATGTCCAATATTCAAAAGTCTGTTTTTTGACAATAGGCCACATTCTTCCAAATTTCGACTTTTGAAATTTTAAAAAGGACTGCTCCTTTTTCCGAAAATGGTAGAAAATTTGCGAAAAAAAATTATTGGGGAACACTATTCCGGCCATTCCTATGCATGTCCAATATTCAAATATGTGTTTTTTTGACAATAGGCGACATTCTTCCAAATTTCGACTTTTGAAATTTTAAAAAGGACTTTGCTCCTTTTTCCGAAAATGGTAGAAAATTTGCGAAAAAAAATTATTCGGGAACACTATTCCGGCCATTCCTATGAATGTCCAATATTCAAAAGTGTGTTTTTTTGACAATAGGCCACATTCTTCCAAATTTCGACTTTTGAAATTTTAAAAAGGACTTTGCTCCTTTTTCCGAAAATGGTAGAAGATTTGCGAAAAAAAATTATTGGGGAACACTATTCCGGCCATTCCTATGAATGTCCAATATTCAAAAGTGTGTTTTTTTGACAATAGGCCACATTCTTCCAAATTTCGACTTTTGAAATTTTAAAAAGGACTTTGCTCCTTTTTCCGAAAATGGTAGAAAATTTGCGAAAAAAATTATTGGGGAACACTATTCCGGCCATTCCTATGAATGTCCAATATTCAAAAGTGTGTTTTTTTGACAATAGGCGACATTCTTCCAAATTTCGACTTTTGAAATTTTAAAAAGGACTTTGCTCCTTTTTCCGAAAATGGTAGAAAATTTGGGAAAAAAAATTATTGGGGAACACTATTCCGGCCATTCCTATGAATGTCCAATATTCAAAAGTGTGTTTTTTTGACAATAGGCGACATTCTTCCAAATTTCGACTTTTGAAATTTTAAAAAGGAGTTTGCTCCTTTTTCCGAAAATGGTAGAAAATTTGAGAAAAAAATTATTGGGGAACACTATTCCGGCCATTCCTATGAATGTCCAATATTCAAAAGTGTGTTTTTTTGACAATAGGCCACATTCTTCCAAATTTCGACTTTTGAAATTTTAAAAAGGACTTTGCTCCTTTTTCCGAAAATGGTAGAAAATTTGCGAAAAAAAATTATTGGGGAACACTATTCCGGCCATTCCTATGAATGTCCAATATTCAAAAGTGTGTTTTTTTGACAATAGGCCACATTCCTCCAAATTTCGACTTTTGAAATTTTAAAAAGGACTTTGCTCCTTTTTCCGAAAATGGTAGAAAATTTGGGAAAAAAAATTTTTGGGGAACACTATTCCGGCCATTCCTATGAATGTCCAATATTCAAAAGTGTGTTTTTTTGACAATAGGCGACATTCTTCCAAATTTCGACTTTTGAAATTTTAAAAAGGACTTTGCTCCTTTTTCCGAAAATGGTAGAAAATTTGCGAAAAAAATTATTGGGGAACACTATTCCGGCCATTCCTATGATTATCCAATATTAAAAAGTGTGTTTTTTTGACAATAGGCGACATTCTTCCAAATTTCGATTTTTGAAATTTTAAAAAGGACTTTGCTCCTTTTTCCGAAAATGGTAGAAAATTTGCGAAAAAAATTATTGGGGAACACTATTCCGGCCATTCCTATGAATGTCCAATATTCAAAAGTGTGTTTTTTTGACAATAGGCGACATTCTTCCGAATTTCGACTTTTGAAATTTTAAAAAGGACTTTGCTCCTTTTTCCGAAAATGGTAGAAAATTTGCGAAAAAAATTATTGGGGAACACTATTCCGGCCATTCCTATGATTGTCCAATATTAAAAAGTGTGTTTTTTTGACAATAGGCGACATTCTTCCAAATTTCGACTTTTGAAATTTTAAAAAGGACTTTGCTCCTTTTTCCGAAAATGGTAGAAAATTTGCGAAAAAAATTATTGGGGAACACTATTCCGGCCATTCCTATGCATGTCCAATATTCCAAAGTGTGTTTTTTTGACAATATGCGACATTCTTCCAAATTTCGACTTTTGAAATTTTAAAAAGGACTTTGCTCCTTTTTCCGAAAATGGTAGAAAATTTGCGAAAAAAATTATTGGGGAACACTATTCCGGCCATTCCTATGCATGTCCAATATTCCAAAGTGTGTTTTTTTGACAATAGGCGACATTCTTCCAAATTTCGACTTTTGAAATTTTAAAAAGGACTTTGCTCCTTTTTCCGAAAATGGTAGAAAATTTGCGAAAAAAATTATTGGGGAACACTATTCCGGCCATTCCTATGATTATCCAATATTAAAAAGTGTGTTTTTTTGACAATAGGCGACATTCTTCCAAATTTCGATTTTTGAAATTTTAAAAAGGACTTTGCTCCTTTTTCCGAAAATGGTAGAAAATTTGCGAAAAAAATTATTGGGGAACACTATTCCGGCCATTCCTATGAATGTCCAATATTCAAAAGTGTGTTTTTTTGACAATAGGCGACATTCTTCCGAATTTCGACTTTTGAAATTTTAAAAAGGACTTTGCTCCTTTTTCCGAAAATGGTAGAAAATTTGCGAAAAAAATTATTGGGGAACACTATTCCGGCCATTCCTATGATTGTCCAATATTAAAAAGTGTGTTTTTTTGACAATAGGCGACATTCTTCCAAATTTCGACTTTTGAAATTTTAAAAAGGACTTTGCTCCTTTTTCCGAAAATGGTAGAAAATTTGCGAAAAAAATTATTGGGGAACACTATTCCGGCCATTCCTATGATTGTCCAATATTAAAAAGTGTGTTTTTTTGACAATAGGCGACATTCTTCCAAATTTCGACTTTTGAAATTTTAAAAAGGACTTTGCTCCTTTTTCCGAAAATGGTAGAAAATTTGCGAAAAATATTATTGGGGAACACTATTCCGGCCATTCCTATGATTGTCCAATATTAAAAAGTGTGTTTTTTTGACAATAGGCGACATTCTTCCAAATTTCGACTTTTGAAATTTTAAAAAGGACTTTGCTCCTTTTTCCGAAAATGGTAGAAAATTTGCGAACAAAATTATTGGGGAACACTATTCCGGCCATTCCTATGATTGTCCAATATTAAAAAGTGTGTGTTTTTGACAATAGGCGACATTCTTCCAAATTTCGACTTTTGAAATTTTAAAAAGGACTTTGCTCCTTTTTCCGAAAATGGTAGAAAATTTGCGAAAAAAATTATTGGGGAACACTATTCCGGCCATTCCTATGATTGTCCAATATTAAAAAGTGTGTTTTTTTGACAATAGGCGACATTCTTCCAAATTTCGACTTTTGAAATTTTAAAAAGGACTTTGCTCCTTTTTCCGAAAATGGTAGAAAATTTGCAAAAAAAATTATTGTGGAACACTATTCCGGCCATTCCTATGAATGTCCAATATTCAAAAGTGTGTTTTTTTTGACAATAGGCGACATTCTTCCAAATTTCGATTTTTGAAATTTTAAAAAGGACTTTGCTCCTTTTTCCGAACATGGTAGAAAATTTGCAAAAAAAAATTATTTGGCAACACTATTCCGGTCATTCCTATGAATGTCCAATACTCAAAAGTGTGTTTTTTTGACAATAGGCGACATTCTTCCAAATTTCGACTTTTGAAATTTTAAAAAGGACGTTGCTCCTTTTTCCGAAAATGGTAGAAAATTTGCGAAAAAAAATTATTGGGGAACACTATTCCGGCCATTCCTATGAATGTCCAATATTCAAAAGTGTGTTTTTTGACAATAGGCCACATTCTTCCAAATTTCGACTTTTGAAATTTTAAAAAGGACGTTGCTCCTTTTTCCGAAAATGGTAGAAAATTTGCGAAAAAAAATTATTGGGGAACACTATTCCGGCCATTCCTATGAATGTCCAATATTCAAAAGTGTGTTTTTTTGACAATAGGCCACATTCTTCCAAATTTCGACTTTTGAAATTTTAAAAAGGACTTTGCTCCTTTTTCCGAAAATTGTAGGAGATAAGCGAAAAAATATTATTGTGGAACACTATTCCGGCCATTCCTATGAATGTCCAATATTCAAAAGTGTGTTTTTTTGACAATAGGCGACATTCTTCCAAATTTCGACTTTTGAAATTTTAAAAAGGACTTTGCTCCTTTTTCCGAAAATGGTAGAAAATTTGCAAAAAAAAATTATTGGGCAACACTATTCCGGTCATTCCTATGAATGTCCAATATTCAAAAGTGTGTTTTTTTGACAATAGGCGACATTCTTCCAAATTTCGACTTTTGAAATTTTAAAAAGGACTTTGCTCCTTTTTCCGAAAATGCTAGAAAATTTGCGAAAAAAAATTATTCGGGAACACTATTCCGGCCATTCCTATGAATGTCCAATATTCAAAAGTGTGTTTTTTTGACAATAGGCGACATTCTTCCAAATTTCGACTTTTGAAATTTTAAAAAGGACTTTGCTCCTTTTTCCAAAAATGGTAGAAAATTTGCGAAAAAAAATTATTCGGGAACACTATTCCGGCCATTCCTATGCATGTCCAATATTCAAAAGTGTGTTTTTTTGACAATAGGCGACATTCTTCCAAATTTCGACTTTTGAAACTTTAAAAAGGACTTTGCTCCTTTTTCCGAAAATGGTAGAAAATTTGCGAAAAAAAATTATTGGGGAACACTATTCCGGCCATTCCTATGAATGTCCAATATTCAAAAGTGTGTTTTTTTGACAATAGGCGACATTCTTCCAAATTTCGACTTTTGAAATTTTAAAAAGGACTTTGCTCCTTTTTCCGAAAATGGTAGAAAATTTGCAAAAAAAAATTATTATGGAACACTATTCCGGCCATTCCTATGCATGTCCAATATTCAAAAGTGTGTTTTTTTGACAATAGGCGACATTCTTCCAAATTTCGACTTTTGAAATTTTAAAAAGGACTTTGCTCCTTTTTCCGATAATGGTAGAAAATTTGCGAAAACAAATTATTGGGGAACACTATTCCGGCCATTCCTATGAATGTCCAATATTCAAAAGTGTGTTTTTTTGACAATAGGCGACATTCTTCCAAATTTCGACTTTTGAAATTTTAAAAAGGACTTTGCTCCTTTTTCCGAAAATGGTAGAAAATTTGCGAAAAAAAATTATTGGGGAACACTATTCCGGCCTTTCCTATGATTGTCCAATATTAAAAAGTGTGTTTTTTGACAATAGGCGACATTCTTCCAAATTTCGACTTTTGAAATTTTAAAAAGGACTTTGCTCCTTTTTCCGAAAATGGTAGAAAATTTGCAAAAAAAATTATTGGGCAACACTATTCCGGCCATTCCTATGATTGTCCAATATTAAAAAGTGTGTTTTTTTGACAATAGGCGACATTCTTCCAAATTTCGACTTTTGAAATTTTAAAAAGGACTTTGCTCCTTTTTCCGATAATGGTAGAAAATTTGCGAAAAAAAATTATTGGGGAACACTATTCCGGCCATTCCTATGAATGTCCAATATTCAAAAGTGTGTTTTTTTGACAATAGGCGACATTCTTCCAAATTTCGACTTTTGAAATTTTAAAAAGGACTTTGCTCCTTTTTCCGAAAATGGTAGAAAATTTGCAAAAAAAATTATTGGGCAACACTATTCCGGCCATTCCTATGATTGTCCAATATTAAAAAGTGTGTTTTTTTGACAATAGGCGACATTCTTCCAAATTTCGACTTTTGAAATTTTAAAAAGGACTTTGCTCCTTTTTCCGATAATGGTAGAAAATTTGCGAAAAAAAATTATTGGGGAACACTATTCCGGCCATTCCTATGCATGTCCAATATTCAAAAGTGTGTTTTTTTGACAATAGGCGACATTCTTCCAAATTTCGACTTTTGAAATTTTAAAAAGGACTTTGCTCCTTTTTCCGAAAATGGTAGAAAATTTGCGAAAAAAAATTATTGGGGAACACTATTCCGGCCATTCCTATGAATGTCCAATATTCAAAAGTGTGTTTTTTTGACAATAGGCCACATTCTTCCAAATTTCGACTTTTGAAATTTTAAAAAGGACTTTGCTCCTTTTTCCGAAAATTGTAGGAGATAAGCGAAAAAATATTATTGGGGAACACTATTCCGGCCATTCCTATGAATGTCCAATATTCAAAAGTGTGTTTTTTTGACAATAGGCGACATTCTTCCAAATTTCGACTTTTGAAATTTTAAAAAGGACTTTGCTCCTTTTTTCGAAAATGGTAGAAAATTTGCAAAAAAAATTATTGGGCAACACTATTCCGGCCATTCCTATGATTGTCCAATATTGAAAAGTGTGTTTTTTTGACAATAGGCGACATTCTTCCAAATTTCGACTTTTGAAATTTTAAAAAGGACTTTGCTCCTTTTTCCGAAAATGGTAGAAAATTTGCGAAAAAAATTATTGGGGAACACTATTCCGGCCATTCCTATGATTGTCCAATATTAAAAAGTGTGTTTTTTTGACAATAGGCGACATTCTTCCAAATTTCGACTTTTGAAATTTTAAAAAGGACTTTGCTCCTTTTTCCGAAAATGGTAGAAAATTTGCGAAAAAAATTATTGGGGAACACTATTCCGGCCATTCCTATGATTGTCCAATATTAAAAAGTGTGTTTTTTTGACAATAGGCGACATTCTTCCAAATTTCGACTTTTGAAATTTTAAAAAGGACTTTGCTCCTTTTTCCGAAAATGGTAGAAAATTTGCGAAAAAATATTATTGGGGAACACTATTCCGGCCATTCCTATGATTGTCCAATATTAAAAAGTGTGTTTTTTTGACAATAGGCGACATTCTTCCAAATTTCGACTTTTGAAATTTTAAAAAGGACTTTGCTCCTTTTTCCGAAAATGGTAGAAAATTTGCAAAAAAAATTATTGTGGAACACTATTCCGGCCATTCCTATGAATGTCCAATATTCAAAAGTGTGTTTTTTTGACAATAGGCGACATTCTTCCAAATTTCGATTTTTGAAATTTTAAAAAGGACTTTGCTCCTTTTTCCGAACATGGTAGAAAATTTGAAAAAAAAAATTATTTGGCAACACTATTCCGGTCATTCCTATGAATGTCCAATACTCAAAAGTGTGTTTTTTTGACAATAGGCGACATTCTTCCAAATTTCGACTTTTGAAATTTTAAAAAGGACTTTGCTCCTTTTTCTGAAAATGGTAGAAAATTTGCGAAAAAAAATTATTGGGGAACACTATTCCGGCCATTCCTATGAATGTCCAATATTCAAAAGTGTGTTTTTTTGACAATAGGCGACATTCTTCCAAATTTCGACTTTTGAAATTTTAAAAAGGACGTTGCTCCTTTTTCCGAAAATGGTAGAAAATTTGCGAAAAAAAAATTATTGGGAAACACTATTCCGGCCATTCCTATGAATGTCCAATATTCAAAAGTGTGTTTTTTTGACAATAGGCCACATTCTTCCAAATTTCGACTTTTGAAATTTTAAAAAGGACTTTGCTCCTTTTTCCGAAAATTGTAGGAGATAAGCGAAAAAATATTATTGTGGAACACTATTCCGGCCATTCCTATGATTGTCCAATATTAAAAAGTGTGTTTTTTTGACAATAGGCGACATTCTTCCAAATTTCGACTTTTGAAATTTTAAAAAGGACTTTGCTCCTTTTTCCGAAAATGGTAGAAAATTTGCGAAAAAAAATTATTGGGGAACACTATTCCGGCCATTCCTATGATTGTCCAATATTAAAAAGTGTGTTTTTTTGACAATAGGCGACATTCTTCCAAATTTCGACTTTTGAAATTTTAAAAAGGACTTTGCTCCTTTTTCCGAAAATGGTAGAAAATTTGCGAAAAAAAATTATTGGGGAACACTATTCCGGCCATTCCTATGAATGTCCAATATTCAAAAGTGTGTTTTTTTGACAATAGGCCACATTCTTCCAAATTTCGACTTTTGAAATTTTAAAAAGGACTTTGCTCCTTTTTCCGAAAATTGTAGGAGATAAGCGAAAAAATATTATTGTGGAACACTATTCCGGCCATTCCTATGATTGTCCAATATTAAAAAGTGTGTTTTTTTGACAATAGGCGACATTCTTCCAAATTTCGACTTTTGAAATTTTAAAAAGGACTTTGCTCCTTTTTCCGAAAATGGTAGAAAATTTGCGAAAAAAATTATTGGGGAACACTATTCCGGCCATTCCTATGATTGTCCAATATTAAAAAGTGTGTTTTTTTGACAATAGGCGACATTCTTCCAAATTTCGACTTTTGAAATTTTAAAAAGGACTTTGCTCCTTTTTCCGAAAATGGTAGAAAATTTGCGAAAAAAATTATTGGGGAACACTATTCCGGCCATTCCTATGATTGTCCAATATTAAAAAGTGTGTTTTTTTGACAATAGGCGACATTCTTCCAAATTTCGACTTTTGAAATTTTAAAAAGGACTTTGCTCCTTTTTCCGAAAATGGTAGAAAATTTGCAAAAAAAATTATTGTGGAACACTATTCCGGCCGTTCCTATGAATGTCCAATATTCAAAAGTGTGTTTTTTTGACAATAGGCGACATTCTTCCAAATTTCGATTTTTGAAATTTTAAAAAGGACTTCTTTGCTCCTTTTTCCGAACATGGTAGAAAATTTGAAAAAAAAAATTTTTTGGCAACACTATTCCGGTCATTCCTATGAATGTCCAATACTCAAAAGTGTGTTTTTTTGACAATAGGCCACATTCTTCCAAATTTCGACTTTTGAAATTTTAAAAAGGACTTTGCTCCTTTTTCTGAAAATGGTAGAAAATTTGCGAAAAAAAATTATTGGGGAACACTATTCCGGCCATTCCTATGAATGTCCAATATTCAAAAGTGTGTTTTTTTGACAATAGGCGACATTCTTCCAAATTTCGACTTTTGAAATTTTAAAAAGGACGTTGCTCCTTTTTCCGAAAATGGTAGAAAATTTGCGAAAAAATATTATTGTGGAACACTATTCCGGCCATTCCTATGATTGTCCAATATTAAAAAGTGTGTTTTTTTGACAATAGGCGACATTCTTCCAAATTTCGACTTTTGAAATTTTAAAAAGGACTTTGCTCCTTTTTCCGAAAATGGTAGAAAATTTGCGAAAAAAATTATTGGGGAACACTATTCCGGCCATTCCTATGATTGTCCAATATTAAAAAGTGTGTTTTTTTGACAATAGGCGACATTCTTCCAAATTTCGACTTTTGAAATTTTAAAAAGGACTTTGCTCCTTTTTCCGAAAATGGTAGAAAATTTGCAAAAAAAATTATTGTGGAACACTATTCCGGCCATTCCTATGAATGTCCAATATTCAAAAGTGTGTTTTTTTGACAATAGGCGACATTCTTCCAAATTTCGATTTTTGAAATTTTAAAAAGGACTTTGCTCCTTTTTCCGAACATGGTAGAAAATTTGAAAAAAAAAATTATTTGGCAACACTATTCCGGTCATTCCTATGAATGTCCAATACTCAAAAGTGTGTTTTTTTGACAATAGGCGACATTCTTCCAAATTTCGACTTTTGAAATTTTAAAAAGGACTTTGCTCCTTTTTCTGAAAATGGTAGAAAATTTGCGAAAAAAAATTATTGGGGAACACTATTCCGGCCATTCCTATGAATGTCCAATATTCAAAAGTGTGTTTTTTTGACAATAGGCGACATTCTTCCAAATTTCGACTTTTGAAATTTTAAAAAGGACGTTGCTCCTTTTTCCGAAAATGGTAGAAAATTTGCGAAAAAAAATTATTGGGGAACACTATTCCGGCCATTCCTATGAATGTCCAATATTCAAAAGTGTGTTTTTTTGACAATAGGCCACATTCTTCCAAATTTCGACTTTTGAAATTTTAAAAAGGACTTTGCTCCTTTTTCCGAAAATTGTAGGAGATAAGCGAAAAAATATTATTGTGGAACACTATTCCGGCCATTCCTATGAATGTCCAATATTCAAAAGTGTGTTTTTTTGACAATAGGCGACATTCTTCCAAATTTCGACTTTTGAAATTTTAAAAAGGACTTTGCTCCTTTTTCCGAAAATGGTAGAAAATTTGCAAAAAAAAATTATTGGGCAACACTATTCCGGCCATTCCTATGAATGTCCAATATTCAAAAGTGTGTTTTTTTGACAATAGGCGACATTCTTCCAAATTTCGACTTTTGAAATTTTAAAAAGGACTTTGCTCCTTTTTCCGAAAATGGTAGAAAATTTCCGAAAAAAAATTATTCGGGAACACTATTCCGGCCATTCCTATGAATGTCCAATATTCAAAAGTGTGTTTTTTTGACAATAGGCGACATTCTTCCAAATTTCGACTTTTGAAATTTTAAAAAGGACTTTGCTCCTTTTTCCAAAAATGGTAGAAAATTTGCGAAAAAAAATTATTCGGGAACACTATTCCGGCCATTCCTATGCATGTCCAATATTCAAAAGTGTGTTTTTTTGACAATAGGCGACATTCTTCCAAATTTCGACTTTTGAAACTTTAAAAAGGACTTTGCTCCTTTTTCCGAACATGGTAGAAAATTTGAAAAAAAAAATTATTTGGCAACACTATTCCGGTCATTCCTATGAATGTCCAATACTCAAAAGTGTGTTTTTTTGACAATAGGCGACATTCTTCCAAATTTCGACTTTTGAAATTTTAAAAAGGACTTTGCTCCTTTTTCTGAAAATGGTAGAAAATTTGCGAAAAAAAATTATTCGGGAACACTATTCCGGCCATTCCTATGAATGTCCAATATTCAAAAGTGTGTTTTTTTGACAATAGGCGACATTCTTCCAAATTTCGACTTTTGAAATTTTAAAAAGGACGTTGCTCCTTTTTCCGAAAATGGTAGAAAATTTGCGAAAAAAAATTATTGGGGAACACTATTCCGGCCATTCCTATGAATGTCCAATATTCAAAAGTGTGTTTTTTTGACAATAGGCCACATTCTTCCAAATTTCGACTTTTGAAATTTTAAAAAGGACTTTGCTCCTTTTTCCGAAAATTGTAGGAGATAAGCGAAAAAATATTATTGTGGAACACTATTCCGGCCATTCCTATGAATGTCCAATATTCAAAAGTGTGTTTTTTTGACAATAGGCGACATTCTTCCAAATTTCGACTTTTGAAATTTTAAAAAGGACTTTGCTCCTTTTTCCGAAAATGGTAGAAAATTTGCAAAAAAAAATTATTGGGCAACACTATTCCGGCCATTCCTATGAATGTCCAATATTCAAAAGTGTGTTTTTTTGACAATAGGCGACATTCTTCCAAATTTCGACTTTTGAAATTTTAAAAAGGACTTTGCTCCTTTTTCCGAAAATGCTAGAAAATTTGCAAAAAAAATTATTCGGGAACACTATTCCGGCCATTCCTATGAATGTCCAATATTCAAAAGTGTGTTTTTTTGACAATAGGCGACATTCTTCCAAATTTCGACTTTTGAAATTTTAAAAAGGACTTTGCTCCTTTTTCCAAAAATGGTAGAAAATTTGCGAAAAAAAATTATTCGGGAACACTATTCCGGCCATTCCTATGCATGTCCAATATTCAAAAGTGTGTTTTTTTGACAATAGGCGACATTCTTCCAAATTTCGACTTTTGAAACTTTAAAAAGGACTTTGCTCCTTTTTCCGAAAATGGTAGAAAATTTGCGAAAAAAAATTATTGGGGAACACTATTCCGGCCATTCCTATGCATGTCCAATATTCAAAAGTGTGTTTTTTTGACAATAGGCGACATTCTTCCAAATTTCGACTTTTGAAATTTTAAAAAGGACTTTGCTCCTTTTTCCGAAAATGGCAGAAAATTTGCAAAAAAAAATTATTGTGGAACACTATTCCGGCCATTCCTATGAATGTCCAATATTCAAAAGTGTGTTTTTTTGACAATAGGCGACATTCTTCCAAATTTCGACTTTTGAAATTTTAAAAAGGACTTTGCTCCTTTTTCCGAAAATGGTAGAAAATTTGCGAAAACAAATTATTGGGGAACACTATTCCGGCCATTCCTATGAATGTCCAATATTCAAAAGTGTGTTTTTTTGACAATAGGCGACATTCTTCCAAATTTCGACTTTTGAAACTTTAAAAAGGACTTTGCTCCTTTTTCCGAAAATGGTAGAAAATTTGCGAAAAAAAATTATTGGGGAACACTATTCCGGCCATTCCTATGAATGTCCAATATTCAAAAGTGTGTTTTTTTGACAATAGGCGACATTCTTCCAAATTTCGACTTTTGAAATTTTAAAAAGGACTTTGCTCCTTTTTCCGAAAATGGTAGAAAATTTGCGAAAAAAAATTATTGGGGAACACTATTCCGGCCATTCCTATGAATGTCCAATATTCAAAAGTGTGTTTTTTTGACAATAGGCGACATTCTTCCAAATTTCGACTTTTGAAACTTTAAAAAGGACTTTGCTCCTTTTTCCGAAAATGGTAGAAAATTTGCGAAAAAAAATTATTGGGGAACACTATTCCGGCCATTCCTATGAATGTCCAATATTCAAAAGTGTGTTTTTTTGACAATAGGCGACATTCTTCCAAATTTCGACTTTTGAAATTTTAAAAAGGACTTTGCTCCTTTTTCTGAAAATGGTAGAAAATTTGAAAAAAAAATTATTGGGGAACACTATTCCGGCCATTCCTATGAATGTCCAATATTCAAAAGTGTGTTTTTTTGACAATAGGCGACATTCTTCCAAATTTCGACTTTTGAAATTTTAAAAAGGACTTTGCTCCTTTTTCTGAAAATGGTAGAAAATTTGAAAAAAAAATTATTGGGGAACACTATTCCGGCCATTCCTATGAATGTCCAATATTCAAAAGTGTGTTTTTTTGACAATAGGCGACATTCTTCCAAATTTCGACTTTTGAAATTTTAAAAAGGACTTTGCTCCTTTTTCCGAAAATGGTAGAAAATTTGCGAAAAAAAAATATTCGGGAACACTATTCCGGCCATTCCTATGAATGTCCAATATTCAAAAGTGTGTTTTTTTGACAATAGGCGACATTCTTCCAAATTTCGACTTTTGAAATTTTAAAAAGGACTTTGCTCCTTTTTCTGAAAATGGTAGAAAATTTGAAAAAAAAATTATTGGGGAACACTATTCCGGCCATTCCTATGAATGTCCAATATTCAAAAGTGTGTTTTTTTGACAATAGGCGACATTCTTCCAAATTTCGACTTTTGAAATTTTAAAAAGGACTTTGCTCCTTTTTCCGAAAATGGTAGAAAATTTGCGAAAAAAATTATTGGGCAACACTATTCCGGCCATTCCTATGCATGTCCAATATTCAAAAGTGTGTTTTTTTGACAATAGGCGACATTCTTCCAAATTTCGACTTTTGAAATTTTAAAAAGGACTTTGCTCCTTTTTCCGAAAATGGTAGAAAATTTGCGAAAAAAATTATTGGGGAACACTATTCCGGCCATTCCTATGATTGTCCAATATTAAAAAGTGTGTTTTTTTGACAATAGGCGACATTCTTCCAAATTTCGATTTTTGAAATTTTAAAAAGGACTTTGCTCCTTTTTCCGAAAATGGTAGAAAATTTGCGAAAAAAATTATTGGGGAACACTATTCCGGCCATTCCTATGAATGTCCAATATTCAAAAGTGTGTTTTTTTGACAATAGGCGACATTCTTCCAAATTTCGACTTTTGAAATTTTAAAAAGGACTTTGCTCCTTTTTCCGAAAATGGTAGAAAATTTGGGAAAAAAATTATTGGGGAACACTATTCCGGCCATTCCTATGATTGTCCAATATTAAAAAGTGTGTTTTTTTGACAATAGGCGACATTCTTCCAAATTTCGACTTTTGAAATTTTAAAAAGGACTTTGCTCCTTTTTCCGAAAATGGTAGAAAATTTGCGAAAAAAAAATATTCGGGAACACTATTCCGGCCATTCCTATGAATGTCCAATATTCAAAAGTGTGTTTTTTTGACAATAGGCGACATTCTTCCAAATTTCGACTTTTGAAATTTTAAAAAGGACTTTGCTCCTTTTTCTGAAAATGGTAGAAAATTTGAAAAAAAAATTATTGGGGAACACTATTCCGGCCATTCCTATGAATGTCCAATATTCAAAAGTGTGTTTTTTTGACAATAGGCGACATTCTTCCAAATTTCGACTTTTGAAATTTTAAAAAGGACTTTGCTCCTTTTTCCGAAAATGGTAGAAAATTTGCGAAAAAAATTATTGGGCAACACTATTCCGGCCATTCCTATGCATGTCCAATATTCAAAAGTGTGTTTTTTTGACAATAGGCGACATTCTTCCAAATTTCGACTTTTGAAATTTTAAAAAGGACTTTGCTCCTTTTTCCGAAAATGGTAGAAAATTTGCGAAAAAAATTATTGGGGAACACTATTCCGGCCATTCCTATGATTGTCCAATATTAAAAAGTGTGTTTTTTTGACAATAGGCGACATTCTTCCAAATTTCGATTTTTGAAATTTTAAAAAGGACTTTGCTCCTTTTTCCGAAAATGGTAGAAAATTTGCGAAAAAAATTATTGGGGAACACTATTCCGGCCATTCCTATGAATGTCCAATATTCAAAAGTGTGTTTTTTTGACAATAGGCGACATTCTTTCAAATTTCGACTTTTGAAATTTTAAAAAGGACTTTGCTCCTTTTTCCGAAAATGGTAGAAAATTTGCGAAAAAAAAATATTCGGGAACACTATTCCGGCCATTCCTATGAATGTCCAATATTCAAAAGTGTGTTTTTTTGACAATAGGCGACATTCTTCCAAATTTCGACTTTTGAAATTTTAAAAAGGACTTTGCTCCTTTTTCCGAAAATGGTAGAAAATTTGCGAAAAAAATTATTGGGGAACACTATTCCGGCCATTCCTATGATTGTCCAATATTAAAAAGTGTGTTTTTTTGACAATAGGCGACATTCTTCCAAATTTCGATTTTTGAAATTTTAAAAAGGACTTTGCTCCTTTTTCCGAAAATGGTAGAAAATTTGCGAAAAAAATTATTGGGGAACACTATTCCGGCCATTCCTATGAATGTCCAATATTCAAAAGTGTGTTTTTTTGACAATAGGCGACATTCTTCCAAATTTCGACTTTTGAAATTTTAAAAAGGACTTTGCTCCTTTTTCCGAAAATGGTAGAAAATTTGCGAAAAAAATTATTGGGGAACACTATTCCGGCCATTCCTATGATTGTCCAATATTAAAAAGTGTGTTTTTTTGACAATAGGCGACATTCTTCCAAATTTCGACTTTTGAAATTTTAAAAAGGACTTTGCTCCTTTTTCCGAAAATGGTAGAAAATTTGCGAAAAAAATTATTGGGGAACACTATTCCGGCCATTCCTATGATTGTCCAATATTAAAAAGTGTGTTTTTTTGACAATAGGCGACATTCTTCCAAATTTCGACTTTTGAAATTTTAAAAAGGACTTTGCTCCTTTTTCCGAAAATGGTAGAAAATTTGCAAAAAAAATTATTGGGGAACACTATTCCGGCCATTCCTATGATTGTCCAATATTCAAAAGTGTGTTTTTTTGACAATAGGCGACATTCTTCCAAATTTCGACTTTTGAAATTTTAAAAAGGACTTTGCTCCTTTTTCTGAAAATGGTAGAAAATTTGAAAAAAAAATTATTGGGGAACACTATTCCGGCCATTCCTATGAATGTCCAATATTCAAAAGTGTGTTTTTTTGACAATAGGCGACATTCTTCCAAATTTCGACTTTTGAAATTTTAAAAAGGACTTTGCTCCTTTTTCTGAAAATGGTAGAAAATTTGCGAAAAAAATTATTGGGGAACACTATTCCGGCCATTCCTATGAATGTCCAATATTCAAAAGTGTGTTTTTTTGACAATAGGCGACATTCTTCCAAATTTCGACTTTTGAAATTTTAAAAAGGACTTTGCTCCTTTTTCTGAAAATGGTAGAAAATTTGAATAAAAATTATTGGGGAACACTATTCCGGCCATTCCTATGAATGTCCAATATTCAAAAGTGTGTTTTTTTGACAATAGGCGACATTCTTCCAAATTTCGACTTTTGAAATTTTAAAAAGGACTTTGCTCCTTTTTCCGAAAATGGTAGAAAATTTGCGAAAAAAAATTATTCGGGAACACTATTCCGGCCATTCCTATGAATGTCCAATATTCAAAAGTGTGTTTTTTTGACAATAGGCGACATTCTTCCAAATTTCGACTTTTGAAATTTTAAAAAGGACTTTGCTCCTTTTTCCGAAAATGGTAGAAAATTTGCGAAAAAAAATTATTGGGGAACACTATTCCGGCCATTCCTATGAATGTCCAATATTCAAAAGTGTGTTTTTTTGACAATAGGCGACATTCTTCCAAATTTCGACTTTTGAAATTTTAAAAAGGACTTTGCTCCTTTTTCCGAAAATGGTAGAAAATTTGCGAAAAAAAATTATTCGGGAACACTATTCCGGCCATTCCTATGAATGTCCAATATTCAAAAGTGTGTTTTTTTGACAATAGGCGACATTCTTCCAAATTTCGATTTTTGAAATTTTAAAAAGGACTTTGCTCCTTTTTCCGAAAATGGTAGAAAATTTGCAAAAAAAAATTATTGGGGAACACTATTCCGGCCATTCCTATGAATGTCCAATATTCAAAAGTGTGTTTTTTTGACAATAGGCGACATTCTTCCAAATTTCGACTTTTGAAATTTTAAAAAGGACTTTGCTCCTTTTTTCCGAAAATGGTAGAAAATTTGCGAAAAAAAATTATTGGGGAACACTATTCCGGCCATTCCTATGAATGTCCAATATTCAAAAGTGTGTTTTTTTGACAATAGGCGACATTCTTCCAAATTTCGACTTTTGAAATTTTAAAAAGGACTTTGCTCCTTTTTCCGAAAATGGTAGAAAATTTGCGAAATAAAATTATTCGGGAACACTATTCCGGCCATTCCTATGAATGTCCAATATTCAAAAGTGTGTTTTTTTGACAATAGGCGACATTCTTCCAAATTTCGACTTTTGAAATTTTAAAAAGGACTTTGCTCCTTTTTCCGAAAATGGTAGAAAATTTGCAAAAAAAAATTATTGGGCAACACTATTCCGGCCATTCCTATGAATGTCCAATATTCAAAAGTGTGTTTTTTTGACAATAGGCGACATTCTTCCAAATTTCGACTTTTGAAATTTTAAAAAGGACTTTGCTCCTTTTTCCGAAAATGGTAGAAAATTTGCGAAAAAAATTATTGGGGAACACTATTCCGGCCATTCCTATGAATGTCCAATATTCAAAAGTGTGTTTTTTTGACAATAGGCGACATTCTTCCGAATTTCGACTTTTGAAATTTTAAAAAGGACTTTGCTCCTTTTTCTGAAAATGGTAGAAAATTTGCGAAAAAAATTATTGGGGAACACTATTCCGGCCATTCCTATGAATGTCCAATATTCAAAAGTGTGTTTTTTTGACAATAGGCGACATTCTTCCAAATTTCGACTTTTGAAATTTTAAAAAGGACTTTGCTCCTTTTTCTGAAAATGGTAGAAAATTTGAAAAAAAAATTATTGGGGAACACTATTCCGGCCATTCCTATGAATGTCCAATATTCAAAAGTGTGTTTTTTTGACAATAGGCGACATTCTTCCAAATTTCGACTTTTGAAATTTTAAAAAGGACTTTGCTCCTTTTTCCGAAAATGGTAGAAAATTTGCAAAAAAAAATTATTGGGCAACACTATTCCGGCCATTCCTATGAATGTCCAATATTCAAAAGTGTGTTTTTTTGACAATAGGCGACATTCTTCCAAATTTCGACTTTTGAAATTTTAAAAAGGACTTTGCTCCTTTTTCCGAAAATGGTAGAAAATTTGCGAAAAAAAATTATTGGAGAACACTATTCCGGCCATTCCTATGAATGTCCAATATTCAAAAGTGTGTTTTTTTTGACAATAGGCGACATTCTTCCAAATTTCGACTTTTGAAATTTTAAAAAGGACTTTGCTCCTTTTTCCGAAAATGGTAGAAAATTTGCGAAAAAAAATTATTCGGGAACACTATTCCGGCCATTCCTATGAATGTCCAATATTCAAAAGTGTGTTTTTTTGACAATAGGCGACATTCTTCCAAATTTCGACTTTTGAAATTTTAAAAAGGACTTTGCTCCTTTTTCCGAAAATGGTAGAAAATTTGCGAAAAAAAATATTGGGGAACACTATTCCTGCCATTCCTATGAATGTCCAATATTCAAAACAGTGTTTTTTTGACAATAGGCGACATTCTTCCAAATTTCGACTTTTGAAATTTTAAAAAGGACTTTGCTCCTTTTTCCGAAAATGGTAGAAAATTTGCGAAAAAAATTATTGGGGAACACTATTCCGGCCATTCCTATGCATGTCCAATATTCAAAAGTGTGTTTTTTTGACAATAGGCGACATTCTTCCAAATTTCGACTTTTGAAATTTTAAAAAGGACTTTGCTCCTTTTTCCGAAAATGGTAGAAAATTTGCGAAAAAAATTATTGGGGAACACTATTCCGGCCATTCCTATGATTGTCCAATATTCAAAAGTGTGTTTTTTTGACAATAGGCGACATTCTTCCAAATTTCGACTTTTGAAATTTTAAAAAGGACTTTGCTCCTTTTTCCGAAAATGGTAGAAAATTTGCGAAAAAAATTATTGGGGAACACTATTCCGGCCATTCCTATGATTGTCCAATATTAAAAAGTGTGTTTTTTTGACAATAGGCGACATTCTTCCAAATTTCGACTTTTGAAATTTTAAAAAGGACTTTGCTCCTTTTTCCGAAAATGGTAGAAAATTTGCGAAAAAAATTATTGGGGAACACTATTCCGGCCATTCCTATGATTGTCCAATATTAAAAAGTGTGTTTTTTTTGACAATAGGCGACATTCTTCCAAATTTCGACTTTTGAAATTTTAAAAAGGACTTTGCTCCTTTTTCCGAAAATTGTAGAAAATTTGCGAAAAAAAATTATTGGGGAACACTATTCCGGCCATTCCTATGATTGTCCAATATTAAAAAGTGTGTTTTTTTGACAATAGGCGACATTCTTCCAAATTTCGACTTTTGAAATTTTAAAAAGGACTTTGCTCCTTTTTCCGAAAATGGTAGAAAATTTGCGAAAAAAAATTATTGGGGAACACTATTCCGGCCATTCCTATGATTGTCCAATATTAAAAAGTGTGTTTTTTTGACAATAGGCGACATTCTTCCAAATTTTGACTTTTGAAATTTTAAAAAGGACTTTGTTCCTTTTTCCGAAAATGGTAGAAAATTTGCAAAAAAAATTATTGGGCAACACTATTCCGGCCATTCCTATGAATGTCCAATATTCAAAAGTGTGTTTTTTTGACAATAGGCGACATTCTTCCAAATTTCGATTTTTGAAATTTTAAAAAGGACTTTGCTCCTTTTTCCGAACATGGTAGAAAATTTGCAAAAAAAAATTATTTGGCAACACTATTCCGGTCATTCCTATGAATGTCCAATACTCAAAAGTGTGTTTTTTTGACAATAGGCGACATTCTTCCAAATTTCGACTTTTGAAATTTTAAAAAGGACTTTGCTCCTTTTTCTGAAAATGGTAGAAAATTTGCGAAAAAAAATTATTGGGGAACACTATTCCGGCCATTCCTATGAATGTCCAATATTCAAAAGTGTGTTTTTTTGACAATAGGCGACATTCTTCCAAATTTCGACTTTTGAAATTTTAAAAAGGACTTTGCTCCTTTTTCCGAAAATGGTAGAAAATTTGCGAAAAAAAATTATTGGGGAACACTATTCCGGCCATTCCTATGAATGTCCAATATTCAAAAGTGTGTTTTTTTGACAATAGGCGACATTCTTCCCAATTTCGACTTTTGAAATTTTAAAAAGGACTTTGCTCCTTTTTCCGAAAATTGTAGGAGATAAGCGAAAAAATATTATTGGGGAACACTATTCCGGCCATTCCTATGAATGTCCAATATTCAAAAGTGTGTTTTTTTGACAATAGGCGACATTCTTCCAAATTTCGACTTTTGAAATTTTAAAAAGGACTTTGCTCCTTTTTCCGAAAATGGTAGAAAATTTGCAAAAAAAAATTATTGGGCAACACTATTCCGGCCATTCCTATGAATGTCCAATATTCAAAAGTGTGTTTTTTTGACAATAGGCGACATTCTTCCAAATTTCGACTTTTGAAATTTTAAAAAGGACTTTGCTCCTTTTTCCGAAAGTGGTAGAAAATTTGCAAAAAAAAATTATTGGGGAACACTATTCCGGCCATTCCTATGAATGTCCAATATTCAAAAGTGTGTTTTTTTGACAATAGGCGACATTCTTCCAAATTTCGACTTTTGAAATTTTAAAAAGGACTTTGCTCCTTTTTCCGAAAATGGTAGAAAATTTGCGAAAAAAAATTATTGGGGAACACTATTCCGGCCATTCCTATGAATGTCCAATATTCAAAAGTGTGTTTTTTTGACAATAGGCGACATTCTTCCAAATTTCGACTTTTGAAATTTTAAAAAGGACTTTGCTCCTTTTTCCGAAAATGGTAGAAAATTTGCGAAAAAAAAATTATTCGGGAACACTATTCCGGCCATTCCTATGAATGTCCAATATTCAAAAGTGTGTTTTTTTGACAATAGGCGACATTCTTCCAAATTTCGACTTTTGAAATTTTAAAAAGGACTTTGCTCCTTTTTCTGAAAATGGTAGAAAATTTGCGAAAAAAAATTATTGGGGAACACTATTCCGGCCATTCCTATGAATGTCCAATATTCAAAAGTGTGTTTTTTTGACAATAGGCGACATGCTTCCAAATTTCGACTTTTGAAATTTTAAAAAGGACTTTGTTCCTTTTTCTGAAAATGGTAGAAAATTTGCGAAAAAAAATTATTGGGGAACACTATTCCGGCCATTCCTATGATTGTCCAATATTAAAAAGTGTGTTTTTTTGACAATAGGCGACATTCTTCCAAATTTCGACTTTTGAAATTTTAAAAAGGACTTTGCTCCTTTTTCCGAAAATGGTAGAAAATTTGCGAAAAAAATTATTGGGGAACACTATTCCGGCCATTCCTATGATTGTCCAATATTAAAAAGTGTGTTTTTTGACAATAGGCGACATTCTTCCAAATTTCGACTTTTGAAATTTTAAAAAGGACTTTGCTCCTTTTTCCGAAAATGGTAGAAAATTTGCGAAAAAAATTATTGGGGAACACTATTCCGGCCATTCCTATGATTGTCCAATATTAAAAAGTGTGTTTTTTTGACAATAGGCGACATTCTTCCAAATTTCGACTTTTGAAATTTTAAAAAGGACTTTGCTCCTTTTTCTGAAAATGGTAGAAAATTTGGGAAAAAAACTTATTGGGGAACACTATTCCGGCCATTCCTATGAATGTCCAATATTCAAAAGTGTGTTTTTTTGACAATAGGCGACATTCTTCCAAATTTCGACTTTTGAAATTTTAAAAAGGACTTTGCTCCTTTTTCCGAAAATGGTAGAAAATTTGCAAAAAAAAATTATTGGGCAACACTATTCCGGCCATTCCTATGAATGTCCAATATTCAAAAGTGTGTTTTTTTGACAATAGGCGACATTCTTCCAAATTTCGACTTTTGAAATTTTAAAAAGGACTTTGCTCCTTTTTCCGAAAATGGCAGAAAATTTGCAAAAAAAAATTATTGGGGAACACTATTCCGGCCATTCCTATGATTGTCCAATATTAAAAAGTGTGTTTTTTTGACAATAGGCGACATTCTTCCAAATTTCGACTTTTGAAATTTTAAAAAGGACTTTGCTCCCTTTTCCGAAAATGGTAGAAAATTTGCGAAAAAAAATTATTGGGGAACACTATTCCTGCCATTCCTATGAATGTCCAATATTCAAAAGTGTGTTTTTTTGACAATAGGCGACATTCTTCCAAATTTCGACTTTAGAAATTTTAAAAAGGACTTTGCTCCTTTTTCCGAAAATGGTAGAAAATTTGGGGAAAAAAATTATTCGGGAACACTATTCCGGCCATTCCTATGAATGTCCAATATTCAAAAGTGTGTTTTTTTGACAATAGGCCACATTCTTCCAAATTTCGACTTTAGAAATTTTAAAAAGGACTTTGCTCCTTTTTCCGAAAATGGTAGAAAATTTGGGGAAAAAAATTATTCGGGAACACTATTCCGGCCATTCCTATGAATGTCCAATATTCAAAAGTGTGTTTTTTTGACAATAGGCGACATTCTTCCAAATTTCGACTTTTGAAATTTTAAAAAGGACTTTGCTCCCTTTTCCGAAAATGGTAGAAAATTTGCGAAAAAAAATTATTGGGGAACACTATTCCTGCCATTCCTATGAATGTCCAATATTCAAAAGTGTGTTTTTTTGACAATAGGCGACATTCTTCCAAATTTCGACTTTTGAAATTTTAAAAAGGACTTTGCTCCTTTTTCCGAAAATGGTAGAAAATTTTCGAAAAAAAATTATTGGGGAACACTATTCCGGCCATTCCTATGCATGTCCAATATTCAAAAGTGTGTTTTTTTGACAATAGGCGACATTCTTCCAAATTTCGACTTTGGAAATTTTAAAAAGGACTTTGCTCCTTTTTCCGAAAATGGTAGAAAATTTGCAAAAAAAAATTATTGGGCAACACTACTCCGACCATTCCTATGAATGTCCAATATTCAAAAGTGTGTTTTTTTGAAAATAGGCGACATTCTTCCAAATTTCGACTTTTGAAATTTTAAAAAGGACTTTGCTCCTTTTCTGAAAATGGTAGAAAATTTGCGAAAAAAATTATTGGGGAACACTATTCCGGCCATTCCTATGAATGTCCAATATTCAAAAGTATGTTTTTTTGACAATAGGCGACATTCTTCCAAATTTCGACTTTTGAAATTTTAAAAAGGACTTTGCTCCTTTTCCCGAAAATGGCAGAAAATTTGGGGAAAAAAATTATTCGGGAACACTATTCCGGCCATTCCTATGAATGTCCAATATTCAAAAGTGTGTTTTTTTGACAATAGGCGACATTCTTCCAAATTTCGACTTTTGAAATTTTAAAAAGGACTTTGCTCCCTTTTCCGAAAATGGTAGAAAATTTGCGAAAAAAAATTATTGGGGAACACTATTCCTGCCATTCCTATGAATGTCCAATATTCAAAAGTGTGTTTTTTTGACAATAGGCGACATTCTTCCAAATTTCGACTTTTGAAATTTTAAAAAGGACTTTGCTCCTTTTTCCGAAAATGGTAGAAAATTTTCGAAAAAAAATTATTCGGGAACACTATTCCGGCCATTCCTATGCATGTCCAATATTCAAAAGTGTGTTTTTTTGACAATAGGCGACATTCTTCCAAATTTCGACTTTGGAAATTTTAAAAAGGACTTTGCTCCTTTTTCCGAAAATGGTAGAAAATTTGCAAAAAAAAATTATTGGGCAACACTACTCCGACCATTCCTATGAATGTCCAATATTCAAAAGTGTGTTTTTTTGAAAATAGGCGACATTCTTCCAAATTTCGACTTTTGAAATTTTAAAAAGGACTTTGCTCCTTTTCTGAAAATGGTAGAAAATTTGCGAAAAAAATTATTGGGGAACACTATTCCGGCCATTCCTATGAATGTCCAATATTCAAAAGTATGTTTTTTTGACAATAGGCGACATTCTTCCAAATTTCGACTTTTGAAATTTTAAAAAGGACTTTGCTCCTTTTTCAGAAAATGGCAGAAAATTTGCAAAAAAAATTATTGGGCAACACTATTCCGGCCATTCCTATGAATGTCCAATATTCAAAAGTGTGTTTTTTTGACAATAGGCGACATTCTTCCAAATTTCGACTTTTGAAATTTTAAAAAGGACTTTGCTCCTTTTTCCGAAAATGGCAGAAAATTTGCAAAAAAAAATTATTGAGCAACAATATTCCGGCCATTCCTATGAATGTCCAATATTCAAAAGTGTGTTTTTTTGACAATAGGCGACATTCTTCCAAATTTCGACTTTTGAAATTTTAAAAAGGACTTTGCTCCTTTTTCCGAAAATGGTAGAAAATTTGCGAAAAAAAATTATTCGGGAACACTATTCCGGCCATTCCTATGATTGTCCAATATTAAAAAGTGTGTTTTTTGACAATAGGCAACATTCTTCCAAATTTCGACTTTTGAAATTTTAAAAAGGACTTTGCTCCTTTTCTGAAAATGGTAGAAAATTTGCGAAAAAAATTATTGGGGAACACTATTCCGGCCATTCCTATGAATGTCCAATATTCAAAAGTATGTTTTTTTGACAATAGGCGACATTCTTCCAAATTTCGACTTTTGAAATTTTAAAAAGGACTTTGCTCCTTTTTCAGAAAATGGCAGAAAATTTGCAAAAAAAATTATTGGGCAACACTATTCCGGCCATTCCTATGAATGTCCAATATTCAAAAGTGTGTTTTTTTGACAATAGGCGACATTCTTCCAAATTTCGACTTTTGAAATTTTAAAAAGGACTTTGCTCCTTTTTCCGAAAATGGCAGAAAATTTGCAAAAAAAAATTATTGAGCAACAATATTCCGGCCATTCCTATGAATGTCCAATATTCAAAAGTGTGTTTTTTTGACAATAGGCGACATTCTTCCAAATTTCGACTTTTGAAATTTTAAAAAGGACTTTGCTCCTTTTTCCGAAAATGGTAGAAAATTTGCGAAAAAAAATTATTCGGGAACACTATTCCGGCCATTCCTATGATTGTCCAATATTAAAAAGTGTGTTTTTTGACAATAGGCAACATTCTTCCAAATTTTGACTTTTGAAATTTTAAAAAGGACTTTGCTCCTTTTTCCGAAAATGGTAGAAAATTTGCAAAAAAAAATTCTTCCAAATTTCGACTTTTGAAATTTTAAAAAGGACTTTGCTCCTTTTTCTGAAAATGGTAGAAAATTTGCGAAAAAAAATTATTGGGGAACACTATTCCGGCCATTCCTATGAATGTCCAATATTCAAAAGTGTGTTTTTTTGACAATAGGCGACATTCTTCCAAATTTCGACTTTTGAAATTTTAAAAAGGACTTTGCTCCTTTTTCCGAAAATGGTAGAAAATTTGCGAAAAAAAATTATTGGGGAACACTATTCCGGCCATTCCTATGAATGTCCAATATTCAAAAGTGTGTTTTTTTGACAATAGGCGACATTCTTCCAAATTTCGACTTTTGAAATTTTAAAAAGGACTTTGCTCCTTTTTCCGAAAATGGTAGAAAATTTGCAAAAAAAAATTATTGGGCAACACTATTCCGGCCATTCCTATGAATGTCCAATATTCAAAAGTGTGTTTTTTTGACAATAGGCGACATTCTTCCAAATTTCGACTTTTGAAATTTTAAAAAGGACTTTGCTCCTTTTTCCGAAAATGGTAGAAAATTTGCAAAAAAAAATTATTGGGGAACACTATTCCGGCCATTCCTATGATTGTCCAATATTAAAAAGTGTGTTTTTTTGACAATAGGCGACATTCTTCCAAATTTCGACTTTTGAAATTTTAAAAAGGACTTTGCTCCCTTTTCCGAAAATGGTAGAAAATTTGCGAAAAAAAATTATTGGGGAACACTATTCCTGCCATTCCTATGAATGTCCAATATTCAAAAGTGTGTTTTTTTGACAATAGGCGACATTCTTCCAAATTTCGACTTTTGAAATTTTAAAAAGGACTTTGCTCCTTTTTCCGAAAATTGTAGAAAATTTGCGAAAAAAAATTATTGGGGAACACTACTCCGGCCATTCCTATGAATGTCCAATATTCAAAAGTGTGTTTTTTTGACAATAGGCGACATTCTTCCAAATTTCGACTTTTGAAATTTTAAAAAGGACTTTGCTCCTTTTTCCGAAAATTGTAGGAGATAAGCGAAAAAATATTATTCGGAAACACTATTCCGGCCATTCCTATGCATGTCCAATATTCAAAAGTGTGTTTTTTTGACAATAGGCGACATTCTTCCAAATTTCGACTTTTGAAATTTTAAAAAGGACTGCTCCTTTTCTGAAAATGGTAGAAAATTTGCGAAAAAAATTATTGGGGAACACTATTCCGGCCATTCCTATGAATGTCCAATATTCAAAAGTATGTTTTTTTGACAATAGGCGACATTCTTCCAAATTTCGACTTTTGAAATTTTAAAAAGGACTTTGCTCCTTTTTCCGAAAATGGTAGAAAATTTGCGAAAAAAATTATTGGGGAACACTATTCCGGCCATTCCTATGAATGTCCAATATTCAAAAGTGTGTTTTTTTGACAATAGGCGACATTCTTCCAAATTTCGACTTTTGAAATTTTAAAAAGGACTTTGCTCCTTTTTCCGAAAATGGTAGAAAATTTGCGAAAAAAATTATTGGGGAACACTATTCCGGCCATTCCTATGAATGTCCAATATTCAAAAGTGTGTTGTTTTGACAATAGGCGACATTCTTCCAAATTTCGACTTTTGAAATTTTAAAAAGGACTTTGCTCCTTTTTCCGAAAATGGTAGAAAATTTGCAAAAAAAAATTATTGGGGAACACTATTCCGGCCATTCCTATGAATGTCCAATATTCAAAAGTGTGTTGTTTTGACAATAGGCGACATTCTTCCAAATTTCGACTTTTGAAATTTTAAAAAGGACTTTGCTCCTTTTTCTGAAAATGGTAGAAAATTTGCGAAAAAAATTATTGGGGAACACTATTCCGGCCATTCCTATGAATGTCCAATATTCAAAAGTGTGTTTTTTTGACAATAGGCGACATTCTTCCAAATTTCGACTTTTGAAATTTTAAAAAGGACTTTGCTCCTTTTTCCGAAAATGGTAGAAAATTTGCGAAAAAAAATTATTGGGGAACACTATTCCGGCCATTCCTATGAATGTCCAATATTCAAAAGTGTGTTTTTTTGACAATAGGCCACATTCTTCCAAATTTCGACTTTTGAAATTTTAAAAAGGACTTTGCTCCTTTTTCCGAAAATGGTAGAAAATTTGCGAAAAAAATTATTGGGGAACACTATTCCGGCCATTCCTATGAATGTCCAATATTCAAAAGTGTGTTTTTTTGACAATAGGCGACATTCTTCCAAATTTCGACTTTTGAAATTTTAAAAAGGACTTTGCTCCTTTTTCCGAAAATGGTAGAAAATTTGCGAAAAAAAATTATTGGGGAACACTATTCCGGCCATTCCTATGAATGTCCAATATTCAAAAGTGTGTTTTTTTGACAATAGGCCACATTCTTCCAAATTTCGACTTTTGAAATTTTAAAAAGGACTTTGCTCCTTTTTCCGAAAATGGTAGAAAATTTGCGAAAAAAAATTATTGGGGAACACTATTCCGGCCATTCCTATGAATGTCCAATATTCAAAAGTGTGTTTTTTTGACAATAGGCGACATTCTTCCAAATTTCGACTTTTGAAATTTTAAAAAGGACTTTGCTCCTTTTTCCGAAAATGGTAGAAAATTTGCGAAAAAAAATTATTGGGAAACACTATTCCGGCCATTCCTATGAATGTCCAATATTCAAAAGTGTGTTTTTTTGACAATAGGCGACATTCTTCCAAATTTCGACTTTTGAAATTTTAAAAAGGACTTTGCTCCTTTTTCCGAAAATGGTAGAAAATTTGCGAAAAAAAATTATTGGGGAACACTATTCCGGCCATTCCTATGAATGTCCAATATTCAAAAGTGTGTTTTTTTTGACAATAGGCGACATTCTTCCAAATTTCGACTTTTGAAATTTTAAAAAGGACTTTGCTCCTTTTTCCGAAAATGGTAGAAAATTTGCGAAAAAAATTATTGGGGAACACTATTCCGGCCATTCCTATGAATGTCCAATATTCAAAAGTGTGTTTTTTTGACAATAGGCGACATTCTTCCAAATTTCGACTTTTGAAATTTTAAAAAGGACTTTGCTCCTTTTTCCGAAAATGGTAGAAAATTTGCGAAAAAAAATTATTGGGGAACACTATTCCGGCCATTCCTATGAATGTCCAATATTCAAAAGTGTGTTTTTTTGACAATAGGCCACATTCTTCCAAATTTCGACTTTTGAAATTTTAAAAAGGACTTTGCTCCTTTTTCCGAAAATGGTAGAAAATTTGCGAAAAAAAATTATTGGGGAACACTATTCCGGCCATTCCTATGAATGTCCAATATTCAAAAGTGTGTTTTTTTGACAATAGGCGACATTCTTCCAAATTTCGACTTTTGAAATTTTAAAAAGGACTTTGCTCCTTTTTCTGAAAATGGTAGAAAATTTGCGAAAAAAATTATTGGGGAACACTATTCCGGCCATTCCTATGAATGTCCAATATTCAAAAGTGTGTTTTTTTGACAATAGGCGACATTCTTCCAAATTTCGACTTTTGAAATTTTAAAAAGGACTTTGCTCCTTTTTCTGAAAATGGTAGAAAATTTGCGAAAAAAATTATTGGGGAACACTATTCCGGCCATTCCTATGAATGTCCAATATTCAAAAGTGTGTTTTTTTGACAATAGGCGACATTCTTCCAAATTTCGACTTTTGAAATTTTAAAAAGGACTTTGCTCCTTTTTCCGAAAATGGCAGAAAATTTGCAAAAAAAAATTATTGGGGAACACTATTCCGGCCATTCCTATGATTGTCCAATATTAAAAAGTGTGTTTTTTTGACAATAGGCGACATTCTTCCAAATTTCGACTTTTGAAATTTTAAAAAGGACTTTGCTCCCTTTTCCGAAAATGGTAGAAAATTTGCGAAAAAAAATTATTGGGGAACACTATTCCTGCCATTCCTATGAATGTCCAATATTCAAAAGTGTGTTTTTTTGACAATAGGCGACATTCTTCCAAATTTCGACTTTTGAAATTTTAAAAAGGACTTTGCTCCTTTTTCCGAAAATGGTAGAAAATTTGCGAAAAAAAATTATTGGGGAACACTACTCCGGCCATTCCTATGAATGTCCAATATTCAAAAGTGTGTTTTTTTGACAATAGGCGACATTCTTCCAAATTTCGACTTTTGAAATTTTAAAAAGGACTTTGCTCCTTTTTCCGAAAATTGTAGGAGATAAGCGAAAAAATATTATTCGGAAACACTATTCCGCCCATTCCTATGAATGTCCAATATTCAAAAGTGTGTTTTTTTGACAATAGGCCACATTCTTCCAAATTTCGACTTTAGAAATTTTAAAAAGGACTTTGCTCCTTTTTCCGAAAATGGTAGAAAATTTGCGAAAAAAATTATTCGGGAACACTATTCCGGCCATTCCTATGAATGTCCAATATTCAAAAGTGTGTTTTTTTGACAATAGGCGACATTCTTCCAAATTTCGACTTTTGAAATTTTAAAAAGGACTTTGCTCCCTTTTCCGAAAATGGTAGAAAATTTGCGAAAAAAAATTATTGGGGAACACTATTCCTGCCATTCCTATGAATGTCCAATATTCAAAAGTGTGTTTTTTTGACAATAGGCGACATTCTTCCAAATTTCGACTTTTGAAATTTTAAAAAGGACTTTGCTCCTTTTTCCGAAAATGGTAGAAAATTTGCGAAAAAAAATTATTCGGGAACACTATTCCGGCCATTCCTATGCATGTCCAATATTCAAAAGTGTGTTTTTTTGACAATAGGCGACATTCTTCCAAATTTCGACTTTGGAAATTTTAAAAAGGACTTTGCTCCTTTTTCCGAAAATGGTAGAAAATTTGCGAAAAAAAATTATTGGGCAACACTACTCCGACCATTCCTATGAATGTCCAATATTCAAAAGTGTGTTTTTTTGACAATAGGCGACATTCTTCCAAATTTCGACTTTTGAAATTTTAAAAAGGACTTTGCTCCTTTTTCCGAAAATGGTAGAAAATTTGCGAAAAAAAATTATTGGGGAACACTATTCCGGCCATTCCTATGAATGTCCAATATTCAAAAGTATGTTTTTTTGACAATAGGCGACATTCTTCCAAATTTCGACTTTTGAAATTTTAAAAAGGACTTTGCTCCTTTTTCAGAAAATGGCAGAAAATTTGCAAAAAAAATTATTGGGCAACACTATTCCGGCCATTCCTATGAATGTCCAATATTCAAAAGTGTGTTTTTTTGACAATAGGCGACATTCTTCCAAATTTCGACTTTTGAAATTTTAAAAAGGACTTTGCTCCTTTTTCCGAAAATGGTAGAAAATTTGCAAAAAAAAATTATTGAGCAACAATATTCCGGCCATTCCTATGAATGTCCAATATTCAAAAGTGTGTTTTTTTGACAATAGGCGACATTCTTCCAAATTTCGACTTTTGAAATTTTAAAAAGGACTTTGCTCCTTTTCTTAAAATGGTAGAAAATTTGCAAAAAAAATTATTGGGGAACACTATTCCGGCCATTCCTATGAATGTCCAATATTCAAAAGTGTGTTTTTTTGACAATAGGCGACATTCTTCCAAATTTCGACTTTTGAAATTTTAAAAAGGACTTTGCTCCTTTTTCCGAAAATGGTAGAAAATTTGCGAAAAAAATTATTGGGGAACACTATTCCGGCCATTCCTATGAATGTCCAATATTCAAAAGTGTGTTTTTTTGACAATAGGCGACATTCTTCCAAATTTCGACTTTTGAAATTTTTAAAAGGACTTTGCTCCTTTTTCCGAAAATGGTAGAAAATTTGCGAAAAAAATTATTGGGGAACACTATTCCGGCCATTCCTATGAATGTCCAATATTCAAAAGTGTGTTTTTTTGACAATAGGCGACATTCTTCCAAATTTCGACTTTTGAAATTTTAAAAAGGACTTTGCTCCTTTTTCCGAAAATGGTAGAAAATTTGCAAAAAAAAATTATTGGGGAACACTATTCCGGCCATTCCTATGAATGTCCAATATTCAAAAGTGTGTTTTTTTGACAATAGGCGACATTCTTCCAAATTTCGACTTTTGAAATTTTAAAAAGGACTTTGCTCCTTTTTCTGAAAATGGTAGAAAATTTGCGAAAAAAATTATTCGGGAACACTATTCCGGCCATTCCTATGAATGTCCAATATTCAAAAGTGTGTTTTTTTGACAATAGGCGACATTCTTCCAAATTTCGACTTTTGAAATTTTAAAAAGGACTTTGCTCCTTTTTCCGAAAATGGTAGAAAATTTGCGAAAAAAAATTATTGGGGAACACTATTCCGGCCATTCCTATGAATGTCCAATATTCAAAAGTGTGTTTTTTTGACAATAGGCCACATTCTTCCAAATTTCGACTTTTGAAATTTTAAAAAGGACTTTGCTCCTTTTTTCGAAAATGGTAGAAAATTTGCGAAAAAAATTATTGGGGAACACTATTCCGGCCATTCCTATGAATGTCCAATATTCAAAAGTGTGTTTTTTTGACAATAGGCGACATTCTTCCAAATTTCGACTTTTGAAATTTTAAAAAGGACTTTGCTCCTTTTTCCGAAAATGGTAGAAAATTTGCGAAAAAAAATTATTGGGGAACACTATTCCGGCCATTCCTATGAATGTCCAATATTCAAAAGTGTGGTTTTTTGACAATAGGCCACATTCTTCCAAATTTCGACTTTTGAAATTTTAAAAAGGACTTTGCTCCTTTTTCCGAAAATGGTAGAAAATTTGGGAAAAAATCTATTGGGAAACACTACTCCGGCCATTCCTATGAATGTCCAATATTCAAAAGTGTGTTTTTTTGACAATAGGCGACATTCTTCCAAATTTCGACTTTTGAAATTTTAAAAAGGACTTTGCTCCTTTTTCCGAAAATGGTAGAAAATTTGGGAAAAAATCTATTGGGAAACACTACTCCGGCCATTCCTATGAATGTCCAATATTCAAAAGTGTGTTTTTTTGACAATAGGCGACATTCTTCCAAATTTCGACTTTTGAAATTTTAAAAAGGACTTTGCTCCTTTTTCCGAAAATGGTAGAAAATTTGCGAAAAAAAATTATTGGGGAACACTATTCCGGCCATTCCTATGAATGTCCAATATTCAAAAGTGTGTTTTTTTGACAATAGGCCACATTCTTCCAAATTTCGACTTTTGAAATTTTAAAAAGGACTTTGCTCCTTTTTCCGAAAATGGTAGAAAATTTGCGAAAAAAAATTATTGGGGAACACTATTCCGGCCATTCCTATGAATGTCCAATATTCAAAAGTGTGTTTTTTTGACAATAGGCGACATTCTTCCAAATTTCGACTTTTGAAATTTTAAAAAGGACTTTGCTCCTTTTTCCGAAAATGGTAGAAAATTTGCGAAAAAAAATTATTGGGAAACACTATTCCGGCCATTCCTATGAATGTCCAATATTCAAAAGTGTGTTTTTTTGACAATAGGCGACATTCTTCCAAATTTCGACTTTTGAAATTTTAAAAAGGACTTTGCTCCTTTTTCCGAAAATGGTAGAAAATTTGCGAAAAAAAATTATTGGGGAACACTATTCCGGCCATTCCTATGAATGTCCAATATTCAAAAGTGTGTTTTTTTTGACAATAGGCGACATTCTTCCAAATTTCGACTTTTGAAATTTTAAAAAGGACTTTGCTCCTTTTTCCGAAAATGGTAGAAAATTTGCGAAAAAAATTATTGGGGAACACTATTCCGGCCATTCCTATGAATGTCCAATATTCAAAAGTGTGTTTTTTTGACAATAGGCGACATTCTTCCAAATTTCGACTTTTGAAATTTTAAAAAGGACTTTGCTCCTTTTTCCGAAAATGGTAGAAAATTTGCGAAAAAAATTATTGGGGAACACTATTCCGGCCATTCCTATGAATGTCCAATATTCAAAAGTGTGTTTTTTTGACAATAGGCCACATTCTTCCAAATTTCGACTTTTGAAATTTTAAAAAGGACTTTGCTCCTTTTTCCGAAAATGGTAGAAAATTTGCGAAAAAAAATTATTGGGGAACACTATTCCGGCCATTCCTATGAATGTCCAATATTCAAAAGTGTGTTTTTTTGACAATAGGCGACATTCTTCCAAATTTCGACTTTTGAAATTTTAAAAAGGACTTTGCTCCTTTTTCCGAAAATGGTAGAAAATTTGCGAAAAAACATTATTGGGGAACACTATTCCGGCCATTCCTATGAATGTCCAATATTCAAAAGTGTGTTTTTTTGACAATAGGCGACATTCTTCCAAATTTCGACTTTTGAAATTTTAAAAAGGACTTTGCTCCTTTTTCTGAAAATGGTAGAAAATTTGCGAAAAAAATTATTGGGGAACACTATTCCGGCCATTCCTATGAATGTCCAATATTCAAAAGTGTGTTTTTTTGACAATAGGCGACATTCTTCCAAATTTCGACTTTTGAAATTTTAAAAAGGACTTTGCTCCTTTTTCCGAAAATGGTAGAAAATTTGCGAAAAAAAATTATTGGGAAACACTATTCCGGCCATTCCTATGAATGTCCAATATTCAAAAGTGTGTTTTTTTGACAATAGGCGACATTCTTCCAAATTTCGACTTTTGAAATTTTAAAAAGGACTTTGCTCCTTTTTCCGAAAATGGTAGAAAATTTGCGAAAAAAAATTATTGGGGAACACTATTCCGGCCATTCCTATGAATGTCCAATATTCAAAAGTGTGTTTTTTTGACAATAGGCGACATTCTTCCAAATTTCGACTTTTGAAATTTTAAAAAGGACTTTGCTCCTTTTTCCGAAAATGGTAGAAAATTTGCGAAAAAAAATTATTGGGGAACACTATTCCGGCCATTCCTATGAATGTCCAATATTCAAAAGTGTGTTTTTTTGACAATAGGCGACATTCTTCCAAATTTCGACTTTTGAAATTTTAAAAAGGACTTTGCTCCTTTTTCCGAAAATGGTAGAAAATTTGCGAAAAAAAATTATTGGGGAACACTATTCCGGCCATTCCTATGAATGTCCAATATTCAAAAGTGTGTTTTTTTGACAATAGGCGACATTCTTCCAAATTTCGACTTTTGAAATTTTAAAAAGGACTTTGCTCCTTTTTCCGAAAATGGTAGAAAATTTGCGAAAAAAAATTATTGGGGAACACTATTCCGGCCATTCCTATGAATGTCCAATATTCAAAAGTGTGTTTTTTTGACAATAGGCGACATTCTTCCAAATTTCGACTTTTGAAATTTTAAAAAGGACTTTGCTCCTTTTTCCGAAAATGGTAGAAAATTTGCGAAAAAAATTATTGGGGAACACTATTCCGGCCATTCCTATGAATTTCCAATATTCAAAAGTGTGTTTTTTTGACAATAGGCGACATTCTTCCAAATTTCGACTTTTGAAATTTTAAAAAGGACTTTGCTCCTTTTTCCGAAAATGGTAGAAAATTTGCGAAAAAAATTATTGGGGAACACTATTCCGGCCATTCCTATGAATGTCCAATATTCAAAAGTGTGTTTTTTTGACAATAGGCGACATTCTTCCAAATTTCGACTTTTGAAATTTTAAAAAAGACTTTGCTCCTTTTTCCGAAAATGGTAGAAAATTTGCGAAAAAAATTATTGGGGAACACTATTCCGGCCATTCCTATGAATGTCCAATATTCAAAAGTGTGTTTTTTTTGACAATAGGCGACATTCTTCCAAATTTCGACTTTTGAAATTTTAAAAAAGACTTTGCTCCTTTTTCCGAAAATGGTAGAAAATTTGCAAAAAAAATTATTGGGGAACACTATTCCGGCCATTCCTATGAATGTCCAATATTCAAAAGTGTGTTTTTTTTGACAATAGGCGACATTCTTCCAAATTTCGACTTTTGAAATTTTAAAAAAGACTTTGCTCCTTTTTCCGAAAATGGTAGAAAATTTGCGAAAAAAATTATTGGGGAACACTATTCCGGCCATTCCTATGAATGTCCAATATTCAAAAGTGTGTTTTTTTGACAATAGGCGACATTCTTCCAAATTTCGACTTTTGAAATTTTAAAAAGGACTTTGCTCCTTTTTCCGAAAATGGTAGAAAATTTGCGAAAAAAAATTATTGGGGAACACTATTCCGGCCATTCCTATGAATGTCCAATATTCAAAAGTGTGTTTTTTTGACAATAGGCCACATTCTTCCAAATTTCGACTTTTGAAATTTTAAAAAGGACTTTGCTCCTTTTTCCAAAAATGGTAGAAAATTTGCGAAAAAAAATTATTGGGGAACACTATTCCGGCCATTCCTATGAATGTCCAATATTCAAAAGTGTGTTTTTTTTGACAATAGGCGACATTCTTCCAAATTTCGACTTTTGAAATTTTAAAAAAGACTTTGCTCCTTTTTCCGAAAATGGTAGAAAATTTGCAAAAAAAATTATTGGGGAACACTATTCCGGCCATTCCTATGAATGTCCAATATTCAAAAGTGTGTTTTTTTGACAATAGGCGACATTCTTCCAAATTTCGACTTTTGAAATTTTAAAAAAGACTTTGCTCCTTTTTCCGAAAATGGTAGAAAATTTGCGAAAAAAATTATTGGGGAACACTATTCCGGCCATTCCTATGAATGTCCAATATTCAAAAGTGTGTTTTTTTTGACAATAGGCGACATTCTTCCAAATTTCGACTTTTGAAATTTTAAAAAAGACTTTGCTCCTTTTTCCGAAAATGGTAGAAAATTTGCGAAAAAAAATTATTCGGGAACACTATTCCGGCCATTCCTATGAATGTCCAATATTCAAAAGTGTGTTTTTTTGACAATAGGCGACATTCTTCCAAATTTCGACTTTTGAAATTTTAAAAAGGACTTTGCTCCTTTTTCCGAAAATGGTAGAAAATTTGCGAAAAAAATTATTGGGGAACACTATTCCGGCCATTCCTATGAATGTCCAATATTCAAAAGTGTGTTTTTTTGACAATAGGCCACATTCTTCCAAATTTCGACTTTTGAAATTTTAAAAAGGACTTTGCTCCTTTTTCCGAAAATGGTAGAAAATTTGCGAAAAAAAATTATTGGGGAACACTATTCCGGCCATTCCTATGAATGTCCAATATTCAAAAGTGTGTTTTTTTGACAATAGGCCACATTCTTCCAAATTTCGACTTTTGAAATTTTAAAAAGGACTTTGCTCCTTTTTCCGAAAATGGTAGAAAATTTGCGAAAAAAAATTATTGGGGAACACTATTCCGGCCATTCCTATGAATGTCCAATATTCAAAAGTGTGTTTTTTTGACAATAGGCCACATTCTTCCAAATTTCGACTTTTGAAATTTTAAAAAGGACTTTGCTCCTTTTTCCGAAAATGGTAGAAAATTTGCGAAAAAAAATTATTGGGGAACACTATTCCGGCCATTCCTATGAATGTCCAATATTCAAAAGTGTGTTTTTTTTGACAATAGGCGACATTCTTCCAAATTTCGACTTTTGAAATTTTAAAAAGGACTTTGCTCCTTTTTCCGAAAATGGTAGAAAATTTGCGAAAAAAATTATTGGGGAACACTATTCCGGCCATTCCTATGAATGTCCAATATTCAAAAGTGTGTTTTTTTGACAATAGGCGACATTCTTCCAAATTTCGACTTTTGAAATTTTAAAAAGGACTTTGCTCCTTTTTCCGAAAATGGTAGAAAATTTGCGAAAAAAAATTATTGGGGAACACTATTCCGGCCATTCCTATGAATGTCCAATATTCAAAAGTGTGTTTTTTTGACAATAGGCCACATTCTTCCAAATTTCGACTTTTGAAATTTTAAAAAGGACTTTGCTCCTTTTTCCGAAAATGGTAGAAAATTTGCGAAAAAAAATTATTGGGGAACACTATTCCGGCCATTCCTATGAATGTCCAATATTCAAAAGTGTGTTTTTTTGACAATAGGCGACATTCTTCCAAATTTCGACTTTTGAAATTTTAAAAAGGACTTTGCTCCTTTTTCTGAAAATGGTAGAAAATTTGCGAAAAAAATTATTGGGGAACACTATTCCGGCCATTCCTATGAATGTCCAGTATTCAAAAGTGTGTTTTTTTGACAATAGGCGACATTCTTCCAAATTTCGACTTTTGAAATTTTAAAAAGGACTTTGCTCCTTTTTCTGAAAATGGTAGAAAATTTGCGAAAAAAATTATTGGGGAACACTATTCCGGCCATTCCTATGAATGTCCAATATTCAAAAGTGTGTTTTTTTGACAATAGGCGACATTCTTCCAAATTTCGACTTTTGAAATTTTAAAAAGGACTTTGCTCCTTTTTCCGAAAATGGTAGAAAATTTGCGAAAAAAAATTATTGGGAAACACTATTCCGGCCATTCCTATGAATGTCCAATATTCAAAAGTGTGTTTTTTTGTCAATAGGCGACATTCTTCCAAATTTCGACTTTTGAAATTTTAAAAAGGACTTTGCTCCTTTTTCCGAAAATGGTAGAAAATTTGCGAAAAAAATTATTGGGGAACACTATTCCGGCCATTCCTATGAATGTCCAATATTCAAAAGTGTGTTTTTTTGACAATAGGCGACATTCTTCCAAATTTCGACTTTTGAAATTTTAAAAAGGTCTTTGCTCCTTTTTCCGAAAATGGTAGAAAATTTGCGAAAAAAATTATTGGGGAACACTATTCCGGCCATTCCTATGAATGTCCAATATTCAAAAGTGTGTTTTTTTGACAATAGGCGACATTCTTCCAAATTTCGACTTTTGAAATTTTAAAAAGGACTTTGCTCCTTTTTCCGAAAATGGTAGAAAATTTGCGAAAAAAAATTATTGGGGAACACTATTCCGGCCATTCCTATGAATGTCCAATATTCAAAAGTGTGTTTTTTTGACAATAGGCCACATTCTTCCAAATTTCGACTTTTGAAATTTTAAAAAGGACTTTGCTCCTTTTTCCGAAAATGGTAGAAAATTTGCGAAAAAAAATTATTGGGGAACACTATTCCGGCCATTCCTATGAATGTCCAATATTCAAAAGTGTGTTTTTTTGACAATAGGCGACATTCTTCCAAATTTCGAATTTTGAAATTTTAAAAAGGACTTTGCTCCTTTTTCCGAAAATGGTAGAAAATTTGCGAAAAAAATTATTGGGGAACACTATTCCGGCCATTCCGATGAATGTCCAATATTCAAAAGTGTGTTTTTTTGACAATAGGCGACATTCTTCCAAATTTCGACTTTTGAAATTTTAAAAAGGACTTTGCTCCTTTTTCCGAAAATGGTAGAAAATTTGCGAAAAAAATTATTGGGGAACACTATTCCGGCCATTCCTATGAATGTCCAATATTCAAAAGTGTGTTTTTTTGACAATAGGCGACATTCTTCCAAATTTCGACTTTTGAAATTTTAAAAAAGACTTTGCTCCTTTTTCCGAAAATGGTAGAAAATTTGCGAAAAAAATTATTGGGGAACACTATTCCGGCCATTCCTATGAATGTCCAATATTCAAAAGTGTGTTTTTTTGTCAATAGGCGACATTCTTCCAAATTTCGACTTTTGAAATTTTAAAAAGGACTTTGCTCCTTTTTCCGAAAATGGTAGAAAATTTGCGAAAAAAATTATTGGGGAACACTATTCCGGCCATTCCTATGAATGTCCAATATTCAAAAGTGTGTTTTTTTGACAATAGGCGACATTCTTCCAAATTTCGACTTTTGAAATTTTAAAAAGGTCTTTGCTCCTTTTTCCGAAAATGGTAGAAAATTTGCGAAAAAAAATTATTGGGGAACACTATTCCGGCCATTCCTATGAATGTCCAATATTCAAAAGTGTGTTTTTTTGACAATAGGCGACATTCTTCCAAATTTCGACTTTTGAAATTTTAAAAAGGACTTTGCTCCTTTTTCCGAAAATGGTAGAAAATTTGCGAAAAAAAATTATTGGGGAACACTATTCCGGCCATTCCTATGAATGTCCAATATTCAAAAGTGTGTTTTTTTGACAATAGGCGACATTCTTCCAAATTTCGACTTTTGAAATTTTAAAAAGGACTTTGCTCCTTTTTCCGAAAATGGTAGAAAATTTGCGAAAAAAAATTATTGGGGAACACTATTCCGGCCATTCCTATGAATGTCCAATATTCAAAAGTGTGTTTTTTTGACAATAGGCGACATTCTTCCAAATTTCGAATTTTGAAATTTTAAAAAGGACTTTGCTCCTTTTTCCGAAAATGGTAGAAAATTTGCGAAAAAAATTATTGGGGAACACTATTCCGGCCATTCCGATGAATGTCCAATATTCAAAAGTGTGTTTTTTTGACAATAGGCGACATTCTTCCAAATTTCGACTTTTGAAATTTTAAAAAGGACTTTGCTCCTTTTTCCGAAAATGGTAGAAAATTTGCGAAAAAAATTATTGGGGAACACTATTCCGGCCATTCCTATGAATGTCCAATATTCAAAAGTGTGTTTTTTTGACAATAGGCGACATTCTTCCAAATTTCGACTTTTGAAATTTTAAAAAAGACTTTGCTCCTTTTTCCGAAAATGGTAGAAAATTTGCGAAAAAAATTATTGGGGAACACTATTCCGGCCATTCCTATGAATGTCCAATATTCAAAAGTGTGTTTTTTTTGACAATAGGCGACATTCTTCCAAATTTCGACTTTTGAAATTTTAAAAAAGACTTTGCTCCTTTTTCCGAAAATGGTAGAAAATTTGCAAAAAAAATTATTGGGGAACACTATTCCGGCCATTCCTATGAATGTCCAATATTCAAAAGTGTGTTTTTTTTGACAATAGGCGACATTCTTCCAAATTTCGACTTTTGAAATTTTAAAAAAGACTTTGCTCCTTTTTCCGAAAATGGTAGAAAATTTGCAAAAAAAATTATTGGGGAACACTATTCCGGCCATTCCTATGAATGTCCAATATTCAAAAGTGTGTTTTTTTTGACAATAGGCGACATTCTTCCAAATTTCGACTTTTGAAATTTTAAAAAAGACTTTGCTCCTTTTTCCGAAAATGGTAGAAAATTTGCAAAAAAAATTATTGGGGAACACTATTCCGGCCATTCCTATGAATGTCCAATATTCAAAAGTGTGTTTTTTTTGACAATAGGCGACATTCTTCCAAATTTCGACTTTTGAAATTTTAAAAAAGACTTTGCTCCTTTTTCCGAAAATGGTAGAAAATTTGCGAAAAAAATTATTGGGGAACACTATTCCGGCCATTCCTATGAATGTCCAATATTCAAAAGTGTGTTTTTTTTGACAATAGGCGACATTCTTCCAAATTTCGACTTTTGAAATTTTAAAAAAGACTTTGCTCCTTTTTCCGAAAATGGTAGAAAATTTGCGAAAAAAATTATTGGGGAACACTATTCCGGCCATTCCTATGAATGTCCAATATTCAAAAGTGTGTTTTTTTTGACAATAGGCGACATTCTTCCAAATTTCGACTTTTGAAATTTTAAAAAAGACTTTGCTCCTTTTTCCGAAAATGGTAGAAAATTTGCAAAAAAAATTATTGGGGAACACTATTCCGGCCATTCCTATGAATGTCCAATATTCAAAAGTATGTTTTTTTGACAATAGGCGACATTCTTCCAAATTTCGACTTTTGAAATTTTAAAAAGGACTTTGCTCCTTTTTCCGAAAATGGTAGAAAATTTGCGAAAAAAATTATTGGGGAACACTATTCCGGCCATTCCTATGAATGTCCAATATTCAAAAGTGTGTTTTTTTGACAATAGGCGACATTCTTCCAAATTTCGACTTTTGAAATTTTAAAAAGGACTTTGCTCCTTTTTCCGAAAATGGTAGAAAATTTGCGAAAAAAATTATTGGGGAACACTATTCCGGCCATTCCTATGAATGTCCAATATTCAAAAGTGTGTTTTTTTGACAATAGGCGACATTCTTCCAAATTTCGACTTTTGAAATTTTAAAAAGGACTTTGCTCCTTTTTCCGAAAATGGTAGAAAATTTGCGAAAAAAAATTATTGGGGAACACTATTCCGGCCATTCCTATGAATGTCCAATATTCAAAAGTGTGTTTTTTTGACAATAGGCCACATTCTTCCAAATTTCGACTTTTGAAATTTTAAAAAGGACTTTGCTCCTTTTTCCGAAAATTGTAGGAGATAAGCGAAAAATTATTATTGGGGAACACTCTTCCGGCCATTCCTATGAATGTCCAATATTCAAAAGTGTGTTTTTTTGACAATAGGCGACATTCTTCCAAATTTCGACTTTTGAAATTTTAAAAAAGACTTTGCTCCTTTTTCCGAAAATGGTAGAAAATTTGCAAAAAAAAATTATTGGGCAACACTATTCCGGCCATTCCTATGAATGTCCAATATTCAAAAGTGTGTTTTTTTGACAATAGGCGACATTCTTCCAAATTTCGACTTTTGAAATTTTAAAAAGGACTTTGCTCCTTTTTCCGAAAATGGTAGAAAATTTGCGAAAAAAATTATTGGGGAACACTATTCCGGCCATTCCTATGAATGTCCAATATTCAAAAGTGTGTTTTTTTGACAATAGGCGACATTCTTCCAAATTTCGACTTTTGAAATTTTAAAAAGGACTTTGCTCCTTTTTCTGAAAATGGTAGAAAATTTGCGAAAAAAAATTATTGGGGAACACTATTCCGGCCATTTCTATGAATGTCCAATATTCAAAAGTGTGTTTTTTTTGACAATAGGCGACATTCTTCCAAATTTCGACTTTTGAAATTTTAAAAAGGACTTTGCTCCTTTTTCCGAAAATGGTAGAAAATTTGCAAAAAAAAAATTATTGAGCAACAATATTCCGGCCATTCCTATGAATGTCCAATATTCAAAAGTGTGTTTTTTTGACAATAGGCGACATTCTTCCAAATTTCGACTTTTGAAATTTTAAAAAGGACTTTGCTCCTTTTTCTGAAAATGGTAGAAAATTTGCCAAAAAAAATTATTGAGCAACAATATTCCGGCCATTCCTATGAATGTCCAATATTCAAAAGTGTGTTTTTTTTTGACAATAGGCGACATTCTTCCAAATTTCGACTTTTGAAATTTTAAAAAGGACTTTGCTCCTTTTTCTGAAAATGGTAGAAAATTTGCGAAAAAAAATTATTGGGGAACACTATTCCGGCCATTCCTATGAATGTCCAATATTCAAAAGTGTGTTTTTTTGACAATAGGCGACATGCTTCCAAATTTCGACTTTTGAAATTTTAAAAAGGACTTTGCTCCTTTTTCCGAAAATGGTAGAAAATTTGCGAAAAAAATTATTGGGGAACACTATTCCGGCCATTCCTATGAATGTCCAATATTCAAAAGTGTGTTTTTTTGACAATAGGCGACATTCTTCCAAATTTCGACTTTTGAAATTTTAAAAAGGACTTTGCTCCTTTTTCCGAAAATGGTAGAAAATTTGCGAAAAAAACTTATTGGGGAACACTATTCCGGCCATTCCTATGATTGTCCAATATTAAAAAGTGTGTTTTTTTGACAATAGGCCACATTCTTCCAAATTCCGACTTTTGAAATTTTAAAAAGGACTTTGCTCCTTTTTCCGAAAATGGTAGAAAATTTGCGAAAAAAATTATTGGGGAACACTATTCCGGCCATTCCTATGAATGTCCAATATTCAAAAGTGTGTTTTTTTGACAATAGGCGACATTCTTCCAAATTTCGACTTTTGAAATTTTAAAAAGGACTTTGCTCCTTTTTCCGAAAATGGTAGAAAATTTGCGAAAAAAAATTATTCGGGAACACTATTCCGGCCATTCCTATGAATGTCCAATATTCAAAAGTGTGTTTTTTTGACAATAGGCGACATTCTTCCAAATTTCGACTTTTGAAATTTTAAAAAGGACTTTGCTCCTTTTTCCGAAAATGGTAGAAAATTTGCGAAAAAAAATTATTGGGGAACACTATTCCTGCCATTCCTATGAATGTCCAATATTCAAAACAGTGTTTTTTTGACAATAGGCGACATTCTTCCAAATTTCGACTTTTGAAATTTTAAAAAGGACTTTGCTCCTTTTTCCGAAAATGGTAGAAAATTTGCGAAAAAAATTATTGGGGAACACTATTCCGGCCATTCCTATGCATGTCCAATATTCAAAAGTGTGTTTTTTTGACAATAGGCGACATTCTTCCAAATTTCGACTTTTGAAATTTTAAAAAGGACTTTGCTCCTTTTTCCGAAAATGGTAGAAAATTTGCGAAAAAAATTATTGGGGAACACTATTCCGGCCATTCCTATGATTGTCCAATATTAAAAAGTGTGTTTTTTTGACAATAGGCGACATTCTTCCAAATTTCGACTTTTGAAATTTTAAAAAGGACTTTGCTCCTTTTTCCGAAAATGGTAGAAAATTTGCGAAAAAAATTATTGGGGAACACTATTCCGGCCATTCCTATGATTGTCCAATATTAAAAAGTGTGTTTTTTTGACAATAGGCGACATTCTTCCAAATTTCGACTTTTGAAATTTTAAAAAGGACTTTGCTCCTTTTTCCGAAAATGGTAGAAAATTTGCGAAAAAAATTATTGGGGAACACTATTCCGGCCATTCCTATGAATGTCCAATATTCAAAAGTGTGTTTTTTTGACAATAGGCGACATTCTTCCAAATTTCGACTTTTGAAATTTTAAAAAGGACTTTGCTCCTTTTTCCGAAAATGGTAGAAAATTTGCGAAAAAAATTATTGGGGAACACTATTCCGGCCATTCCTATGAATGTCCAATATTCAAAAGTGTGTTTTTTTGACAATAGGCGACATTCTTCCAAATTTCGACTTTTGAAATTTTAAAAAAGACTTTGCTCCTTTTTCCGAAAATGGTAGAAAATTTGCGAAAAAAATTATTAGGGAACACTATTCCGGCCATTCCTATGAATGTCCAATATTCAAAAGTGTGTTTTTTTTGACAATAGGCGACATTCTTCCAAATTTCGACTTTTGAAATTTTAAAAAAGACTTTGCTCCTTTTTCCGAAAATGGTAGAAAATTTGCAAAAAAAATTATTGGGGAACACTATTCCGGCCATTCCTATGAATGTCCAATATTCAAAAGTGTGTTTTTTTGACAATAGGCGACATTCTTCCAAATTTCGACTTTTGAAATTTTAAAAAAGACTTTGCTCCTTTTTCCGAAAATGGTAGAAAATTTGCGAAAAAAATTATTGGGGAACACTATTCCGGCCATTCCTATGAATGTCCAATATTCAAAAGTGTGTTTTTTTTGACAATAGGCGACATTCTTCCAAATTTCGACTTTTGAAATTTTAAAAAAGACTTTGCTCCTTTTTCCGAAAATGGTAGAAAATTTGCAAAAAAAATTATTGGGGAACACTATTCCGGCCATTCCTATGAATGTCCAATATTCAAAAGTGTGTTTTTTTGACAATAGGCGACATTCTTCCAAATTTCGACTTTTGAAATTTTAAAAAGGACTTTGCTCCTTTTTCCGAAAATGGTAGAAAATTTGCGAAAAAAATTATTGGGGAACACTATTCCGGCCATTCCTATGAATGTCCAATATTCAAAAGTGTGTTTTTTTGACAATAGGCGACATTCTTCCAAATTTCGACTTTTGAAATTTTAAAAAGGACTTTGCTCCTTTTTCCGAAAATGGTAGAAAATTTGCGAAAAAAATTATTGGGGAACACTATTCCGGCCATTCCTATGAATGTCCAATATTCAAAAGTGTGTTTTTTTGACAATAGGCGACATTCTTCCAAATTTCGACTTTTGAAATTTTAAAAAGGACTTTGCTCCTTTTTCCGAAAATGGTAGAAAATTTGCGAAAAAAATTATTGGGGAACACTATTCCGGCCATTCCTATGAATGTCCAATATTCAAAAGTGTGTTTTTTTGACAATAGGCGACATTCTTCCAAGTTTCGACTTTTGAAATTTTAAAAAGGACTTTGCTCCTTTTTCCGAAAATGGTAGAAAATTTGCGAAAAAAATTATTGGGCAACACTATTCCGGCCATTCCTATGAATGTCCAATATTCAAAAGTGTGTTTTTTTGACAATAGGCGACATTCTTCCAAATTTCGACTTTTGAAATTTTAAAAAAGACTTTGCTCCTTTTTCCGAAAATGGTAGAAAATTTGCGAAAAAAATTATTGGGGAACACTATTCCGGCCATTCCTATGAATGTCCAATATTCAAAAGTGTGTTTTTTTTGACAATAGGCGACATTCTTCCAAATTTCGACTTTTGAAATTTTAAAAAAGACTTTGCTCCTTTTTCCGAAAATGGTAGAAAATTTGCAAAAAAAATTATTGGGGAACACTATTCCGGCCATTCCTATGAATGTCCAATATTCAAAAGTGTGTTTTTTTGACAATAGGCGACATTCTTCCAAATTTCGACTTTTGAAATTTTAAAAAAGACTTTGCTCCTTTTTCCGAAAATGGTAGAAAATTTGCGAAAAAAATTATTGGGGAACACTATTCCGGCCATTCCTATGAATGTCCAATATTCAAAAGTGTGTTTTTTTGACAATAGGCGACATTCTTCCAAATTTCGACTTTTGAAATTTTAAAAAGGACTTTGCTCCTTTTTCCGAAAATGGTAGAAAATTTGCGAAAAAAAATTATTGGGGAACACTATTCCGGCCATTCCTATGAATGTCCAATATTCAAAAGTGTGTTTTTTTGACAATAGGCCACATTCTTCCAAATTTCGACTTTTGAAATTTTAAAAAGGACTTTGCTCCTTTTTCCAAAAATGGTAGAAAATTTGCGAAAAAAAATTATTGGGGAACACTATTCCGGCCATTCCTATGAATGTCCAATATTCAAAAGTGTGTTTTTTTTGACAATAGGCGACATTCTTCCAAATTTCGACTTTTGAAATTTTAAAAAAGACTTTGCTCCTTTTTCCGAAAATGGTAGAAAATTTGCAAAAAAAATTATTGGGGAACACTATTCCGGCCATTCCTATGAATGTCCAATATTCAAAAGTGTGTTTTTTTGACAATAGGCGACATTCTTCCAAATTTCGACTTTTGAAATTTTAAAAAAGACTTTGCTCCTTTTTCCGAAAATGGTAGAAAATTTGCGAAAAAAATTATTGGGGAACACTATTCCGGCCATTCCTATGAATGTCCAATATTCAAAAGTGTGTTTTTTTGACAATAGGCGACATTCTTCCAAATTTCGACTTTTGAAATTTTAAAAAAGACTTTGCTCCTTTTTCCGAAAATGGTAGAAAATTTGCGAAAAAAATTATTGGGGAACACTATTCCGGCCATTCCTATGAATGTCCAATATTCAAAAGTGTGTTTTTTTGACAATAGGCCACATTCTTCCAAATTTCGACTTTTGAAATTTTAAAAAGGACTTTGCTCCTTTTTCCGAAAATGGTAGAAAATTTGCGAAAAAAAATTATTGGGGAACACTATTCCGGCCATTCCTATGAATGTCCAATATTCAAAAGTGTGTTTTTTTGACAATAGGCCACATTCTTCCAAATTTCGACTTTTGAAATTTTAAAAAGGACTTTGCTCCTTTTTCCGAAAATGGTAGAAAATTTGCGAAAAAAAATTATTGGGGAACACTATTCCGGCCATTCCTATGAATGTCCAATATTCAAAAGTGTGTTTTTTTTGACAATAGGCGACATTCTTCCAAATTTCGACTTTTGAAATTTTAAAAAGGACTTTGCTCCTTTTTCCGAAAATGGTAGAAAATTTGCGAAAAAAATTATTGGGGAACACTATTCCGGCCATTCCTATGAATGTCCAATATTCAAAAGTGTGTTTTTTTGACAATAGGCGACATTCTTCCAAATTTCGACTTTTGAAATTTTAAAAAGGACTTTGCTCCTTTTTCCGAAAATGGTAGAAAATTTGCGAAAAAAAATTATTGGGGAACACTATTCCGGCCATTCCTATGAATGTCCAATATTCAAAAGTGTGTTTTTTTGACAATAGGCCACATTCTTCCAAATTTCGACTTTTGAAATTTTAAAAAGGACTTTGCTCCTTTTTCCGAAAATGGTAGAAAATTTGCGAAAAAAAATTATTGGGGAACACTATTCCGGCCATTCCTATGAATGTCCAATATTCAAAAGTGTGTTTTTTTGACAATAGGCGACATTCTTCCAAATTTCGACTTTTGAAATTTTAAAAAGGACTTTGCTCCTTTTTCTGAAAATGGTAGAAAATTTGCGAAAAAAATTATTGGGGAACACTATTCCGGCCATTCCTATGAATGTCCAATATTCAAAAGTGTGTTTTTTTGACAATAGGCGACATTCTTCCAAATTTCGACTTTTGAAATTTTAAAAAGGACTTTGCTCCTTTTTCCGAAAATGGTAGAAAATTTGCGAAAAAAAATTATTGGGAAACACTATTCCGGCCATTCCTATGAATGTCCAATATTCAAAAGTGTGTTTTTTTGTCAATAGGCGACATTCTTCCAAATTTCGACTTTTGAAATTTTAAAAAGGACTTTGCTCCTTTTTCCGAAAATGGTAGAAAATTTGCGAAAAAAAATTATTGGGGAACACTATTCCGGCCATTCCTATGAATGTCCAATATTCAAAAGTGTGTTTTTTTGACAATAGGCGACATTCTTCCAAATTTCGACTTTTGAAATTTTAAAAAGGTCTTTGCTCCTTTTTCCGAAAATGGTAGAAAATTTGCGAAAAAAAATTATTGGGGAACACTATTCCGGCCATTCCTATGAATGTCCAATATTCAAAAGTGTGTTTTTTTGACAATAGGCGACATTCTTCCAAATTTCGACTTTTGAAATTTTAAAAAGGACTTTGCTCCTTTTTCCGAAAATGGTAGAAAATTTGCGAAAAAAAATTATTGGGGAACACTATTCCGGCCATTCCTATGAATGTCCAATATTCAAAAGTGTGTTTTTTTTGACAATAGGCGACATTCTTCCAAATTTCGACTTTTGAAATTTTAAAAAGGACTTTGCTCCTTTTTCCGAAAATGGTAGAAAATTTGCGAAAAAAAATTATTGGGGAACACTATTCCGGCCATTCCTATGAATGTCCAATATTCAAAAGTGTGTTTTTTTGACAATAGGCGACATTCTTCCAAATTTCGAATTTTGAAATTTTAAAAAGGACTTTGCTCCTTTTTCCGAAAATGGTAGAAAATTTGCGAAAAAAATTATTGGGGAACACTATTCCGGCCATTCCTATGAATGTCCAATATTCAAAAGTGTGTTTTTTTGACAATAGGCGACATTCTTCCAAATTTCGACTTTTGAAATTTTAAAAAGGACTTTGCTCCTTTTTCCGAAAATGGTAGAAAATTTGCAAAAAAAATTATTGGGGAACACTATTCCGGCCATTCCTATGAATGTCCAATATTCAAAAGTGTGTTTTTTTTGACAATAGGCGACATTCTTCCAAATTTCGACTTTTGAAATTTTAAAAAAGACTTTGCTCCTTTTTCCGAAAATGGTAGAAAATTTGCGAAAAAAATTATTGGGGAACACTATTCCGGCCATTCCTATGAATGTCCAATATTCAAAAGTGTGTTTTTTTTTGACAATAGGCGACATTCTTCCAAATTTCGACTTTTGAAATTTTAAAAAAGACTTTGCTCCTTTTTCCGAAAATGGTAGAAAATTTGCAAAAAAAATTATTGGGGAACACTATTCCGGCCATTCCTATGAATGTCCAATATTCAAAAGTGTGTTTTTTTGACAATAGGCGACATTCTTCCAAATTTCGACTTTTGAAATTTTAAAAAGGACTTTGCTCCTTTTTCCGAAAATGGTAGAAAATTTGCGAAAAAAATTATTGGGGAACACTATTCCGGCCATTCCTATGAATGTCCAATATTCAAAAGTGTGTTTTTTTGACAATAGGCGACATTCTTCCAAATTTCGACTTTTGAAATTTTAAAAAGGACTTTGCTCCTTTTTCCGAAAATGGTAGAAAATTTGCGAAAAAAATTATTGGGGAACACTATTCCGGCCATTCCTATGAATGTCCAATATTCAAAAGTGTGTTTTTTTGACAATAGGCGACATTCTTCCAAATTTCGACTTTTGAAATTTTAAAAAGGACTTTGCTCCTTTTTCCGAAAATGGTAGAAAATTTGCGAAAAAAAATTATTGGGGAACACTATTCCGGCCATTCCTATGAATGTCCAATATTCAAAAGTGTGTTTTTTTTGACAATAGGCGACATTCTTCCAAATTTCGACTTTTGAAATTTTAAAAAGGACTTTGCTCCTTTTTCCGAAAATGGTAGAAAATTTGCGAAAAAAAATTATTGGGGAACACTATTCCGGCCATTCCTATGAATGTCCAATATTCAAAAGTGTGTTTTTTTGACAATAGGCGACATTCTTCCAAATTTCGAATTTTGAAATTTTAAAAAGGACTTTGCTCCTTTTTCCGAAAATGGTAGAAAATTTGCGAAAAAAAATTATTGGGGAACACTATTCCGGCCATTCCTATGAATGTCCAATATTCAAAAGTGTGTTTTTTTGACAATAGGCGACATTCTTCCAAATTTCGACTTTTGAAATTTTAAAAAGGACTTTGCTCCTTTTTCCGAAAATGGTAGAAAATTTGCGAAAAAAAATTATTGGGGAACACTATTCCGGCCATTCCTATGAATGTCCAATATTCAAAAGTGTGTTTTTTTGACAATAGGCGACATTCTTCCAAATTTCGACTTTTGAAATTTTAAAAAGGACTTTGCTCCTTTTTCCGAAAATGGTAGAAAATTTGCGAAAAAAAATTATTGGGGAACACTATTCCGGCCATTCCTATGAATGTCCAATATTCAAAAGTGTGTTTTTTTTGACAATAGGCGACATTCTTCCAAATTTCGACTTTTGAAATTTTAAAAAGGACTTTGCTCCTTTTTCCGAAAATGGTAGAAAATTTGCGAAAAAAAATTATTGGGGAACACTATTCCGGCCATTCCTATGAATGTCCAATATTCAAAAGTGTGTTTTTTTGACAATAGGCGACATTCTTCCAAATTTCGAATTTTGAAATTTTAAAAAGGACTTTGCTCCTTTTTCCGAAAATGGTAGAAAATTTGCGAAAAAAATTATTGGGGAACACTATTCCGGCCATTCCTATGAATGTCCAATATTCAAAAGTGTGTTTTTTTGACAATAGGCGACATTCTTCCAAATTTCGACTTTTGAAATTTTAAAAAGGACTTTGCTCCTTTTTCCGAAAATGGTAGAAAATTTGCGAAAAAAATTATTGGGGAACACTATTCCGGCCATTCCTATGAATGTCCAATATTCAAAAGTGTGTTTTTTTGACAATAGGCGACATTCTTCCAAATTTCGACTTTTGAAATTTTAAAAAAGACTTTGCTCCTTTTTCCGAAAATGGTAGAAAATTTGCGAAAAAAATTATTGGGGAACACTATTCCGGCCATTCCTATGAATGTCCAATATTCAAAAGTGTGTTTTTTTTGACAATAGGCGACATTCTTCCAAATTTCGACTTTTGAAATTTTAAAAAAGACTTTGCTCCTTTTTCCGAAAATGGTAGAAAATTTGCAAAAAAAATTATTGGGGAACACTATTCCGGCCATTCCTATGAATGTCCAATATTCAAAAGTGTGTTTTTTTTGACAATAGGCGACATTCTTCCAAATTTCGACTTTTGAAATTTTAAAAAAGACTTTGCTCCTTTTTCCGAAAATGGTAGAAAATTTGCGAAAAAAATTATTGGGGAACACTATTCCGGCCATTCCTATGAATGTCCAATATTCAAAAGTGTGTTTTTTTTTGACAATAGGCGACATTCTTCCAAATTTCGACTTTTGAAATTTTAAAAAAGACTTTGCTCCTTTTTCCGAAAATGGTAGAAAATTTGCAAAAAAAATTATTGGGGAACACTATTCCGGCCATTCCTATGAATGTCCAATATTCAAAAGTGTGTTTTTTTGACAATAGGCGACATTCTTCCAAATTTCGACTTTTGAAATTTTAAAAAGGACTTTGCTCCTTTTTCCGAAAATGGTAGAAAATTTGCGAAAAAAATTATTGGGGAACACTATTCCGGCCATTCCTATGAATGTCCAATATTCAAAAGTGTGTTTTTTTGACAATAGGCGACATTCTTCCAAATTTCGACTTTTGAAATTTTAAAAAGGACTTTGCTCCTTTTTCCGAAAATGGTAGAAAATTTGCGAAAAAAATTATTGGGGAACACTATTCCGGCCATTCCTATGAATGTCCAATATTCAAAAGTGTGTTTTTTTGACAATAGGCGACATTCTTCCAAATTTCGACTTTTGAAATTTTAAAAAGGACTTTGCTCCTTTTTCCGAAAATGGTAGAAAATTTGCGAAAAAAAATTATTGGGGAACACTATTCCGGCCATTCCTATGAATGTCCAATATTCAAAAGTGTGTTTTTTTGACAATAGGCCACATTCTTCCAAATTTCGACTTTTGAAATTTTAAAAAGGACTTTGCTCCTTTTTCCGTAAATTGTAGGAGATAAGCGAAAAATTATTATTGGGGAACACTCTTCCGGCCATTCCTATGAATGTCCAATATTCAAAAGTGTGTTTTTTTGACAATAGGCGACATTCTTCCAAATTTCGACTTTTGAAATTTTAAAAAAGACTTTGCTCCTTTTTCCGAAAATGGTAGAAAATTTGCAAAAAAAAATTATTGGGCAACACTATTCCGGCCATTCCTATGAATGTCCAATATTCAAAAGTGTGTTTTTTTGACAATAGGCGACATTCTTCCAAATTTCGACTTTTGAAATTTTAAAAAGGACTTTGCTCCTTTTTCCGAAAATGGTAGAAAATTTGCGAAAAAAATTATTGGGGAACACTATTCCGGCCATTCCTATGAATGTCCAATATTCAAAAGTGTGTTTTTTTGACAATAGGCGACATTCTTCCAAATTTCGACTTTTGAAATTTTAAAAAGGACTTTGCTCCTTTTTCTGAAAATGGTAGAAAATTTGCAAAAAAAAATTATTGGGGAACACTATTCCGGCCATTTCTATGAATGTCCAATATTCAAAAGTGTGTTTTTTTTGACAATAGGCGACATTCTTCCAAATTTCGACTTTTGAAATTTTAAAAAGGACTTTGCTCCTTTTTCCGAAAATGGTAGAAAATTTGCAAAAAAAAAATTATTGAGCAACAATATTCCGGCCATTCCTATGAATGTCCAATATTCAAAAGTGTGTTTTTTTGACAATAGGCGACATTCTTCCAAATTTCGACTTTTGAAATTTTAAAAAGGACTTTGCTCCTTTTTCTGAAAATGGTAGAAAATTTGCCAAAAAAAATTATTGAGCAACAATATTCCGGCCATTCCTATGAATGTCCAATATTCAAAAGTGTGTTTTTTTTGACAATAGGCGACATTCTTCCAAATTTCGACTTTTGAAATTTTAAAAAGGACTTTGCTCCTTTTTCTGAAAATGGTAGAAAATTTGCGAAAAAAAATTATTGGGGAACACTATTCCGGCCATTCCTATGAATGTCCAATATTCAAAAGTGTGTTTTTTTGACAATAGGCGACTTGCTTCCAAATTTCGACTTTTGAAATTTTAAAAAGGACTTTGCTCCTTTTTCCGAAAATGGTAGAAAATTTGCGAAAAAAATTATTGGGGAACACTATTCCGGCCATTCCTATGAATGTCCAATATTCAAAAGTGTGTTTTTTTGACAATAGGCGACATTCTTCCAAATTTCGACTTTTGAAATTTTAAAAAGGACTTTGCTCCTTTTTCCGAAAATGGTAGAAAATTTGCGAAAAAAAATTATTGGGGAACACTATTCCGGCCATTCCTATGATTGTCCAATATTAAAAAGTGTGTTTTTTTGACAATAGGCGACATTCTTCCAAATTTCGACTTTTGAAATTTTAAAAAGGACTTTGCTCCTTTTTCCGAAAATGGTAGAAAATTTGCGAAAAAAATTATTGGGGAACACTATTCCGGCCATTCCTATGAATGTCCAATATTCAAAAGTGTGTTTTTTTGACAATAGGCGACATTCTTCCAAATTTCGACTTTTGAAATTTTAAAAAGGACTTTGCTCCTTTTTCCGAAAATGGTAGAAAATTTGCGAAAAAAAATTATTCGGGAACACTATTCCGGCCATTCCTATGAATGTCCAATATTCAAAAGTGTGTTTTTTTGACAATAGGCGACATTCTTCCAAATTTCGACTTTTGAAATTTTAAAAAGGACTTTGCTCCTTTTTCCGAAAATGGTAGAAAATTTGCGAAAAAAAATTATTGGGGAACACTATTCCGGCCATTCCTATGAATGTCCAATATTCAAAACAGTGTTTTTTTGACAATAGGCGACATTCTTCCAAATTTCGACTTTTGAAATTTTAAAAAGGACTTTGCTCCTTTTTCCGAAAATGGTAGAAAATTTGCGAAAAAAATTATTGGGGAACACTATTCCGGCCATTCCTATGCATGTCCAATATTCAAAAGTGTGTTTTTTTGACAATAGGCGACATTCTTCCAAATTTCGACTTTTGAAATTTTAAAAAGGACTTTGCTCCTTTTTCCGAAAATGGTAGAAAATTTGCGAAAAAAATTATTGGGGAACACTATTCCGGCCATTCCTATGATTGTCCAATATTAAAAAGTGTGTTTTTTTGACAATAGGCGACATTCTTCCAAATTTCGACTTTTGAAATTTTAAAAAGGACTTTGCTCCTTTTTCCGAAAATGGTAGAAAATTTGCGAAAAAAATTATTGGGGAACACTATTCCGGCCATTCCTATGATTGTCCAATATTAAAAAGTGTGTTTTTTTGACAATAGGCGACATTCTTCCAAATTTCGACTTTTGAAATTTTAAAAAGGACTTTGCTCCTTTTTCCGAAAATGGTAGAAAATTTGCGAAAAAAATTATTGGGGAACACTATTCCGGCCATTCCTATGAATGTCCAATATTCAAAAGTGTGTTTTTTTGACAATAGGCGACATTCTTCCAAATTTCGACTTTTGAAATTTTAAAAAGGACTTTGCTCCTTTTTCCGAAAATGGTAGAAAATTTGCGAAAAAAATTATTGGGGAACACTATTCCGGCCATTCCTATGAATGTCCAATATTCAAAAGTGTGTTTTTTTGACAATAGGCGACATTCTTCCAAATTTCGACTTTTGAAATTTTAAAAAAGACTTTGCTCCTTTTTCCGAAAATGGTAGAAAATTTGCGAAAAAAATTATTGGGGAACACTATTCCGGCCATTCCTATGAATGTCCAATATTCAAAAGTGTGTTTTTTTTGACAATAGGTGACATTCTTCCAAATTTCGACTTTTGAAATTTTAAAAAAGACTTTGCTCCTTTTTCCGAAAATGGTAGAAAATTTGCAAAAAAAATTATTGGGGAACACTATTCCGGCCATTCCTATGAATGTCCAATATTCAAAAGTGTGTTTTTTTGACAATAGGCGACATTCTTCCAAATTTCGACTTTTGAAATTTTAAAAAAGACTTTGCTCCTTTTTCCGAAAATGGTAGAAAATTTGCGAAAAAAATTATTGGGGAACACTATTCCGGCCATTCCTATGAATGTCCAATATTCAAAAGTGTGTTTTTTTTGACAATAGGCGACATTCTTCCAAATTTCGACTTTTGAAATTTTAAAAAAGACTTTGCTCCTTTTTCCGAAAATGGTAGAAAATTTGCAAAAAAAATTATTGGGGAACACTATTCCGGCCATTCCTATGAATGTCCAATATTCAAAAGTGTGTTTTTTTGACAATAGGCGACATTCTTCCAAATTTCGACTTTTGAAATTTTAAAAAGGACTTTGCTCCTTTTTCCGAAAATGGTAGAAAATTTGCGAAAAAAATTATTGGGGAACACTATTCCGGCCATTCCTATGAATGTCCAATATTCAAAAGTGTGTTTTTTTGACAATAGGCGACATTCTTCCAAATTTCGACTTTTGAAATTTTAAAAAGGACTTTGCTCCTTTTTCCGAAAATGGTAGAAAATTTGCGAAAAAAATTATTGGGGAACACTATTCCGGCCATTCCTATGAATGTCCAATATTCAAAAGTGTGTTTTTTTGACAATAGGCGACATTCTTCCAAATTTCGACTTTTGAAATTTTAAAAAGGACTTTGCTCCTTTTTCCGAAAATGGTAGAAAATTTGCGAAAAAAAATTATTGGGGAACACTATTCCGGCCATTCCTATGAATGTCCAATATTCAAAAGTGTGTTTTTTTGACAATAGGCCACATTCTTCCAAATTTCGACTTTTGAAATTTTAAAAAGGACTTTGCTGCTTTTTCCGAAAATGGTAGAAAATTTGGGAAAAAAATTATTGGAGAACACTATTCCGGCCATTCCTATGAATGTCCAATATTCAAAAGTGTGTTTTTGTGACAATAGGCCACATTCTTCCAAATTTCGACTTTTGAAATTTTAAAAAGGACTTTGCTCCTTTTTCCGAAAATGGTAGAAAATTTGCGAAAAAAAATTATTGGGGAACACTATCCCGGCCATTCCTATGAATGCCCAATATTAAAAAGTGTGTTTTTTGACAATAGGCCACATTATTCCAAATTTCGACTTTTGAAATTTTAAAAAGGACTTTGCTCCTTTTTCCGAAAATTGTAGGAGATAAGCGAAAAATTATTATTGGGGAACACTCTTCCGGCCATTCCTATGAATGTCCAATATTCAAAAGTGTGTTTTTTTGACAATAGGCGACATTCTTCCAAATTTCGACTTTTGAAATTTTAAAAAAGACTTTGCTCCTTTTTCCGAAAATGGTAGAAAATTTGCAAAAAAAAATTATTGGGCAACACTATTCCGGCCATTCCTATGAATGTCCAATATTCAAAAGTGTGTTTTTTTGACAATAGGCGACATTCTTCCAAATTTCGACTTTTGAAATTTTAAAAAGGACTTTGCTCCTTTTTCCGAAAATGGTAGAAAATTTGCGAAAAAAATTATTGGGGAACACTATTCCGGCCATTCCTATGAATGTCCAATATTCAAAAGTGTGTTTTTTTGACAATAGGCGACATTCTTCCAAATTTCGACTTTTGAAATTTTAAAAAGGACTTTGCTCCTTTTTCTGAAAATGGTAGAAAATTTGCGAAAAAAAATTATTGGGGAACACTATTCCGGCCATTTCTATGAATGTCCAATATTCAAAAGTGTGTTTTTTTTGACAATAGGCGACATTCTTCCAAATTTCGACTTTTGAAATTTTAAAAAGGACTTTGCTCCTTTTTCCGAAAATGGTAGAAAATTTGCAAAAAAAAAATTATTGAGCAAAAATATTCCGGCCATTCCTATGAATGTCCAATATTCAAAAGTGTGTTTTTTTGACAATAGGCGACATTCTTCCAAATTTCGACTTTTGAAATTTTAAAAAGGACTTTGCTCCTTTTTCTGAAAATGGTAGAAAATTTGCCAAAAAAAATTATTGAGCAACAATATTCCGGTCATTCCTATGAATGTCCAATATTCAAAAGTGTGTTTTTTTTGACAATAGGCGACATTCTTCCAAATTTTGACTTTTGAAATTTTAAAAAGGACTTTGCTCCTTTTTCTGAAAATGGTAGAAAATTTGCGAAAAAAAATTATTGGGGAACACTATTCCGGCCATTCCTATGAATGTCCAATATTCAAAAGTGTGTTTTTTTGACAATAGGCGACATGCTTCCAAATTTCGACTTTTGAAATTTTAAAAAGGACTTTGCTCCTTTTTCCGAAAATGGTAGAAAATTTGCGAAAAAAATTATTGGGGAACACTATTCCGGCCATTCCTATGAATGTCCAATATTCAAAAGTGTGTTTTTTTGACAATAGGCGACATTCTTCCAAATTTCGACTTTTGAAATTTTAAAAAGGACTTTGCTCCTTTTTCCGAAAATGGTAGAAAATTTGCGAAAAAAAATTATTGGGGAACACTATTCCGGCCATTCCTATGATTGTCCAATATTAAAAAGTGTGTTTTTTTGACAATAGGCGACATTCTTCCAAATTTCGACTTTTGAAATTTTAAAAAGGACTTTGCTCCTTTTTCCGAAAATGGTAGAAAATTTGCGAAAAAAATTATTGGGGAACACTATTCCGGCCATTCCTATGAATGTCCAATATTCAAAAGTGTGTTTTTTTGACAATAGGCGACATTCTTCCAAATTTCGACTTTTGAAATTTTAAAAAGGACTTTGCTCCTTTTTCCGAAAATGGTAGAAAATTTGGGAAAAAAAATTATTGGGGAACACTATTCCGGCCATTCCTATGAATTTCCAATATTCAAAAGTGTGTTTTTTTGACAATTGGCCACATTCTTCCAAATTTCGACTTTTGAAATTTTAAAAAGGCCTTTGCTCCTTTTTCCGAAAATGGTAGAAAATTAGCGAAAAAAAATTATTGGGGAACACTATTCCGGCCATTCCTATGAATGTCCAATATTCAAAAGTGTGTTTTTTTGACAATAGGCGACATTCTTCCAAATTTCGACTTTTGAAATTTTAAAAAGGACTTTGCTCCTTTTTCCGAAAATGGTAGAAAATTTGCGAAAAAAAATTATTGGGGAACACTATTCCGGCCATTCCTATGAATGTCCAATATTCAAAAGTGTGTTTTTTTGACAATAGGCCACATTCTTCCAAATTTCGACTTTTGAAATTTTAAAAAGGACTTTGCTCCTTTTTCCGAAAATGGTAGAAAATTTGCGAAAAAAATTATTGGGGAACACTATTCCGGCCATTCCTATGAATGTCCAATATTCAAAAGTGTGTTTTTTTGACAATAGGCGACATTCTTCCAAATTTCGACTTTTGAAATTTTAAAAAGGACTTTGCTCCTTTTTCCGAAAATGGTAGAAAATTTGCAAAAAAAAATTATTGAGCAACACTATTCCGGCCATTCCTATGAATGTCCAATATTCAAAAGTGTGTTTTTTTGACAATAGGCCACATTCTTCCAAATTTCGACTTTTGAAATTTTAAAAAGGACTTTGCTCCTTTTTCCGAAAATGGTAGAAAATTTGCGAAAAAAATTATTGGGGAACACTATTCCGGCCATTCCTATGAATGTCCAATATTCAAAAGTGTGTTTTTTTGACAATAGGCGACATTCTTCCAAATTTCGACTTTTGAAATTTTAAAAAGGACTTTGCTCCTTTTTCTGAAAATGGTAGAAAATTTGCAAAAAAAAATTATTGAGCAACAATATTCCGGCCATTCCTATGAATGTCCAATATTCAAAAGTGTGTTTTTTTGACAATAGGCGACATTCTTCCAAATTTCGACTTTTGAAATTTTAAAAAGGACTTTGCTCCTTTTTCTGAAAATGGTAGAAAATTTGCCAAAAAAAATTATTGAGCAACAATATTCCGGCCATTCCTATGAATGTCCAATATTCAAAAGTGTGTTTTTTTTGACAATAGGCGACATTCTTCCAAATTTCGACTTTTGAAATTTTAAAAAGGACTTTGCTCCTTTTTCCGAAAATGGTAGAAAATTTGCGAAAAAAAATTATTGGGGAACACTATTCCGGCCATTCCTATGAATGTCCAATATTCAAAAGTGTGTTTTTTTGACAATTGGCCACATTCTTCCAAATTTCGACTTTTGAAATTTTAAAAAGGACTTTGCTCCTTTTTCCGAAAATGGTAGAAAATTTGCGAAAAAAAATTATTGGGGAACACTATTCCGGCCATTCCTATGAATGTCCAATATTCAAAAGTGTGTTTTTTTGACAATTGGCCACATTCTTCCAAATTTCGACTTTTGAAATTTTAAAAAGGACTTTGCTCCTTTTTCCGAAAATGGTAGAAAATTTGCGAAAAAAAATTATTGGGGAACACTATTCCGGCCATTCCTATGAATGTCCAATATTCAAAAGTGTGTTTTTTTGACAATAAGCCACATTCTTCCAAATTTCGACTTTTGAAATTTTAAAAAGGACTTTGCTCCTTTTTCCGAAAATGGTAGAAAATTTGCGAAAAAAAATTATTGGGGAACACTATTCCGGCCATTCCTATGAATGTCCAATATTCAAAAGTGTGTTTTTTTGACAATAGGCCACATTCTTCCAAATTTCGACTTTTGAAATTTTAAAAAGGACTTTGCTCCTTTTTCCGAAAATGGTAGAAAATTTGCGAAAAAAATTATTGGGGAACACTATTCCGGCCATTCCTATGAATGTCCAATATTCAAAAGTGTGTTTTTTTGACAATAGGCGACATTCTTCCAAATTTCGACTTTTGAAATTTTAAAAAGGACTTTGTTCCTTTTTCCGAAAATGGTAGAAAATTTGCAAAAAAAAATTATTGAGCAACACTATTCCGGCCATTCCTATGAATGTCCAATATTCAAAAGTGTGTTTTTTTGACAATAGGCGACATTCTTCCAAATTTCGACTTTTGAAATTTTAAAAAGGACTTTGTTCCTTTTTCTGAAAATGGTAGAAAATTTGCGAAAAAAAATTATTGGGGAACACTATTCCGGCCATTCCTATGAATGTCCAATATTCAAAAGTGTGTTTTTTTGATAATAGGCCACATTCTTCCAAATTTCGACTTTTGAAATTTTAAAAAGGACTTTGCTCCTTTTTCCGAAAATGGTAGAAAATTTGCAAAAAAAAATTATTGAGCAACAATATTCCGGCCATTCTATGAATGTCCAATATTCAAAAGTGTGTTTTCTTGACAATAGGCGACATTCTTCCAAATTTCGACTTTTGAAATTTTAAAAAGGACTTTGCTCCTTTTTCCGAAAATGGTACAAAATTTGCCAAAAAAAATTATTGAGCAACAATATTCCGGCCATTCCTATGAATGTCCAATATTCAAAAGTGTGTTTTTTTGACAATAGGCGACATTCTTCCAAATTTCGACTTTTGAAATTTTAAAAAGGACTTTGCTCCTTTTTCTGAAAATGGTAGAAAATTTGCGAAAAAAAATTATTGGGGAACACTATTCCGGCCATTCCTATGAATGTCCAATATTCAAAAGTGTGTTTTTTTGACAATAGGCGACATGCTTCCAAATTTCGACTTTTGAAATTTTAAAAAGGACTTTGCTCCTTTTTCCGAAAATGGTAGAAAATTTGCGAAAAAAAATTATTGGGGAACACTATTCCGGCCATTCCTATGAATGTCCAATATTCAAAAGTGTGTTTTTTTGACAATAAGCCACATTCTTCCAAATTTCGACTTTTGAAATTTTAAAAAGGACTTTGCTCCTTTTTCCGAAAATGGTAGAAAATTTGCGAAAAAAAATATTGGGGAACACTATTCCGGCCATTCCTATGAATGTCCAATATTCAAAAGTGTGTTTTTTTGACAATAAGCCACATTCTTCCAAATTTCGACTTTTGAAATTTTAAAAAGGACTTTGCTCCTTTTTCCGAAAATGGTAGAAAATTTGCGAAAAAAAATATTGGGGAACACTATTCCGGCCATTCCTATGAATGTCCAATATTCAAAAGTGTGTTTTTTTGACAATAGGCGACATTCTTCCAAATTTCGACTTTTGAAATTTTAAAAAGGACTTTGCTCCTTTTTCCGAAAATGGTAGAAAATTTGGGAAAAAAAATTATTGGGGAACACTATTCCGGCCATTCCTATGATTGTCCAATATTAAAAAGTGTGTTTTTTTGACAATAGGCGACATTCTTCCAAATTTCGACTTTTGAAATTTTAAAAAGGACTTTGCTCCTTTTTCCGAAAATGGTAGAAAATTTGCGAAAAAAATTATTGGGGAACACTATTCCGGCCATTCCTATGAATGTCCAATATTCAAAAGTGTGTTTTTTTGACAATAGGCGACATTCTTCCAAATTTCGACTTTTGAAATTTTAAAAAGGACTTTGCTCCTTTTTCCGAAAATGGTAGAAAATTTGCGAAAAAAAATTATTGGGGAACACTATTCCGGCCATTCCTATGAATTTCCAATATTCAAAAGTGTGTTTTTTTGACAATTGGCCACATTCTTCCAAATTTCGACTTTTGAAATTTTAAAAAGGCCTTTGCTCCTTTTTCCGAAAATGGTAGAAAATTTGCGAAAAAAAAATATTGGGGAACACTATTCCGGCCATTCCTATGAATGTCCAATATTCAAAAGTGTGTTTTTTTGACAATAGGCGACATTCTTCCAAATTTCGACTTTTGAAATTTTAAAAAGGACTTTGCTCCTTTTTCCGAAAATGGTAGAAAATTTGCGAAAAAAAAATTATTGGGGAACACTATTCCGGCCATTCCTATGAATGTCCAATATTCAAAAGTGTGTTTTTTTTGACAATAGGCCACATTCTTCCAAATTTCGACTTTTGAAATTTTAAAAAGGACTTTGCTCCTTTTTCCGAAAATGGTAGAAAATTTGCGAAAAAAATTATTGGGGAACACTATTCCGGCCATTCCTATGAATGTCCAATATTCAAAAGTGTGTTTTTTTGACAATAGGCGACATTCTTCCAAATTTCGACTTTTGAAATTTTAAAAAGGACTTTGCTCCTTTTTCCGAAAATGGTAGAAAATTTGCAAAAAAAAATTATTGAGCAACACTATTCCGGCCATTCCTATGAATGTCCAATATTCAAAAGTGTGTTTTTTTGACAATAGGCCACATTCTTCCAAATTTCGACTTTTGAAATTTTAAAAAGGACTTTGCTCCTTTTTCCGAAAATGGTAGAAAATTTGCGAAAAAAATTATTGGGGAACACTATTCCGGCCATTCCTATGAATGTCCAATATTCAAAAGTGTGTTTTTTTGACAATAGGCGACATTCTTCCAAATTTCGACTTTTGAAATTTTAAAAAGGACTTTGCTCCTTTTTCTGAAAATGGTAGAAAATTTGCGAAAAAAAATTATTGGGGAACACTATTCCGGCCATTCCTATGAATGTCCAATATTCAAAAGTGTGTTTTTTTGACAATAGGCGACATGCTTCCAAATTTCGACTTTTGAAATTTTAAAAAGGACTTTGCTCCTTTTTCCGAAAATGGTAGAAAATTTGCGAAAAAATTATTGGGGAACACTATTCCGGCCATTCCTATGAATGTCCAATATTCAAAAGTGTGTTTTTTTGACAATAGGCGACATTCTTCCAAATTTCGACTTTTGAAATTTTAAAAAGGACTTTGCTCCTTTTTCCGAAAATGGTAGAAAATTTGCGAAAAAAAATTATTGGGGAACACTATTCCGGCCATTCCTATGATTGTCCAATATTAAAAAGTGTGTTTTTTTGACAATAGGCGACATTCTTCCAAATTTCGACTTTTGAAATTTTAAAAAGGACTTTGCTCCTTTTTCCGAAAATGGTAGAAAATTTGCGAAAAAAATTATTGGGGAACACTATTCCGGCCATTCCTATGAATGTCCAATATTCAAAAGTGTGTTTTTTTGACAATAGGCCACATTCTTCCAAATTTCGACTTTTGAAATTTTAAAAAGGACTTTGCTCCTTTTTCCGAAAATGGTAGAAAATTTGCGAAAAAAAATTATTGGGAAACACTATTCCGGCCATTCCTATGAATGTCCAATATTCAAAAGTGTGTTTTTTTGACAATTGGCCACATTCTTCCAAATTTCGACTTTTGAAATTTTAAAAAGGCCTTTGCTCCTTTTTCCGAAAATGGTAGAAAATTTGCGAAAAAAAATTATTGGGGAACACTATTCCGGCCATTCCTATGAATGTCCAATATTCAAAAGTGTGTTTTTTTGACAATAGGCGACATTCTTCCAAATTTCGACTTTTGAAATTTTAAAAAGGACTTTGCTCCTTTTTCCGAAAATGGTAGAAAATTTGCGAAAAAAAATTATTGGGGAACACTATTCCGGCCATTCCTATGAATGTCCAATATTCAAAAGTGTGTTTTTTTGACAATAGGCGACATTCTTCCAAATTTCGACTTTTGAAATTTTAAAAAGGACTTTGCTCCTTTTTCTGAAAATGGTAGAAAATTTGCGAAAAAAAATTATTCGGGAACACTATTCCGGCCATTCCTATGAATGTCCAATATTCAAAAGTGTGTTTTTTTGACAATAGGCCACATTCTTCCAAATTTCGACTTTTGAAATTTTAAAAAGGACTTTGCTCCTTTTTCCGAAAATGGTAGAAAATTTGCGAAAAAAATTATTGGGGAACACTATTCCGGCCATTCCTATGAATGTCCAATATTCAAAAGTGTGTTTTTTTGACAATAGGCGACATTCTTCCAAATTTCGACTTTTGAAATTTTAAAAAGGACTTTGCTCCTTTTTCTGAAAATGGTAGAAAATTTGCAAAAAAAAATTATTGAGCAACAATATTCCGGCCATTCCTATGAATGTCCAATATTCAAAAGTGTGTTTTTTTGACAATAGGCGACATTCTTCCAAATTTCGACTTTTGAAATTTTAAAAAGGACTTTGCTCCTTTTTCTGAAAATGGTAGAAAATTTGCCAAAAAAAATTATTGAGCAACAATATTCCGGCCATTCCTATGAATGTCCAATATTCAAAAGTGTGTTTTTTTTGACAATAGGCGACATTCTTCCAAATTTCGACTTTTGAAATTTTAAAAAGGACTTTGCTCCTTTTTCTGAAAATGGTAGAAAATTTGCGAAAAAAAATTATTGGGGAACACTATTCCGGCCATTCCTATGAATGTCCAATATTCAAAAGTGTGTTTTTTTGATAATAGGCCACATTCTTCCAAATTTCGACTTTTGAAATTTTAAAAAGGACTTTGCTCCTTTTTCCGAAAATGGTAGAAAATTTGCAAAAAAAAATTATTGAGCAACAATATTCCGGCCATTCTATGAATGTCCAATATTCAAAAGTGTGTTTTTTTGACAATAGGCGACATTCTTCCAAATTTCGACTTTTGAAATTTTAAAAAGGACTTTGCTCCTTTTTCCGAAAATGGTACAAAATTTGCCAAAAAAAATTATTGAGCAACAATATTCCGGCCATTCCTATGAATGTCCAATATTCAAAAGTGTGTTTTTTTGACAATAGGCGACATTCTTCCAAATTTCGACTTTTGAAATTTTAAAAAGGACTTTGCTCCTTTTTCCGAAAATGGTAGAAAATTTGCGAAAAAAAATTATTGGGCAACACTATTCCGGCCATTCCTATGAATGTCCAATATTCAAAAGTGTGTTTTTTTGACAATAGGCGACATTCTTCCAAATTTCGACTTTTGAAATTTTAAAAAGGACTTTGCTCCTTTTTCCGAAAATGGTAGAAAATTTGCGAAAAAAAATTATTGGGGAACACTATTCCGGCCATTCCTATGATTGTCCAATATTAAAAAGTGTGTTTTTTTGACAATAGGCGACATTCTTCCAAATTTCGACTTTTGAAATTTTAAAAAGGACTTTGCTCCTTTTTCCGAAAATGGTAGAAAATTTGCGAAAAAAATTATTGGGGAACACTATTCCGGCCATTCCTATGAATGTCCAATATTCAAAAGTGTGTTTTTTTGACAATAGGCGACATGCTTCCAAATTTCGACTTTTGAAATTTTAAAAAGGACTTTGCTCCTTTTTCCGAAAATGGTAGAAAATTTGCGAAAAAAAATTATTGGGGAACACTATTCCGGCCATTCCTATGATTGTCCAATATTAAAAAGTGTGTTTTTTTGACAATAGGCGACATTCTTCCAAATTTCGACTTTTGAAATTTTAAAAAGGACTTTGCTCCTTTTTCTGAAAATGGTAGAAAATTTGCGAAAAAAAATTATTGGGGAACACTATTCCGGCCATTCCTATGAATGTCCAATATTCAAAAGTGTGTTTTTTTGACAATAGGCGACATGCTTCCAAATTTCGACTTTTGAAATTTTAAAAAGGACTTTGCTCCTTTTTCCGAAAATGGTAGAAAATTTGCGAAAAAATTATTGGGGAACACTATTCCGGCCATTCCTATGAATGTCCAATATTCAAAAGTGTGTTTTTTTGACAATAGGCGACATTCTTCCAAATTTCGACTTTTGAAATTTTAAAAAGGACTTTGCTCCTTTTTCCGAAAATGGTAGAAAATTTGCGAAAAAAAATTATTGGGGAACACTATTCCGGCCATTCCTATGATTGTCCAATATTAAAAAGTGTGTTTTTTTGACAATAGGCGACATTCTTCCAAATTTCGACTTTTGAAATTTTAAAAAGGACTTTGCTCCTTTTTCCGAAAATGGTAGAAAATTTGCGAAAAAAATTATTGGGGAACACTATTCCGGCCATTCCTATGAATGTCCAATATTCAAAAGTGTGTTTTTTTGACAATAGGCGACATTCTTCCAAATTTCGACTTTTGAAATTTTAAAAAGGACTTTGCTCCTTTTTCCGAAAATGGTAGAAAATTTGCGAAAAAAAATTATTGGGAAACACTATTCCGGCCATTCCTATGAATGTCCAATATTCAAAAGTGTGTTTTTTTGACAATTGGCCACATTCTTCCAAATTTCGACTTTTGAAATTTTAAAAAGGCCTTTGCTCCTTTTTCCGAAAATGGTAGAAAATTTGCGAAAAAAAATTATTGGGGAACACTATTCCGGCCATTCCTATGAATGTCCAATATTCAAAAGTGTGTTTTTTTGACAATAGGCGACATTCTTCCAAATTTCGACTTTTGAAATTTTAAAAAGGACTTTGCTCCTTTTTCCGAAAATGGTAGAAAATTTGCGAAAAAAAATTATTGGGGAACACTATTCCGGCCATTCCTATGAATGTCCAATATTCAAAAGTGTGTTTTTTTGACAATAGGCGACATTCTTCCAAATTTCGACTTTTGAAATTTTAAAAAGGACTTTGCTCCTTTTTCTGAAAATGGTAGAAAATTTGCGAAAAAAAATTATTCGGGAACACTATTCCGGCCATTCCTATGAATGTCCAATATTCAAAAGTGTGTTTTTTTGACAATAGGCCACATTCTTCCAAATTTCGACTTTTGAAATTTTAAAAAGGACTTTGCTCCTTTTTCCGAAAATGGTAGAAAATTTGCGAAAAAAATTATTGGGGAACACTATTCCGGCCATTCCTATGAATGTCCAATATTCAAAAGTGTGTTTTTTTGACAATAGGCGACATTCTTCCAAATTTCGACTTTTGAAATTTTAAAAAGGACTTTGCTCCTTTTTCTGAAAATGGTAGAAAATTTGCAAAAAAAAATTATTGAGCAACAATATTCCGGCCATTCCTATGAATGTCCAATATTCAAAAGTGTGTTTTTTTGACAATAGGCGACATTCTTCCAAATTTCGACTTTTGAAATTTTAAAAAGGACTTTGCTCCTTTTTCTGAAAATGGTAGAAAATTTGCCAAAAAAAATTATTGAGCAACAATATTCCGGCCATTCCTATGAATGTCCAATATTCAAAAGTGTGTTTTTTTTGACAATAGGCGACATTCTTCCAAATTTCGACTTTTGAAATTTTAAAAAGGACTTTGCTCCTTTTTCTGAAAATGGTAGAAAATTTGCGAAAAAAAATTATTGGGGAACACTATTCCGGCCATTCCTATGAATGTCCAATATTCAAAAGTGTGTTTTTTTGATAATAGGCCACATTCTTCCAAATTTCGACTTTTGAAATTTTAAAAAGGACTTTGCTCCTTTTTCCGAAAATGGTAGAAAATTTGCAAAAAAAAATTATTGAGCAACAATATTCCGGCCATTCTATGAATGTCCAATATTCAAAAGTGTGTTTTTTTGACAATAGGCGACATTCTTCCAAATTTCGACTTTTGAAATTTTAAAAAGGACTTTGCTCCTTTTTCCGAAAATGGTACAAAATTTGCCAAAAAAAATTATTGAGCAACAATATTCCGGCCATTCCTATGAATGTCCAATATTCAAAAGTGTGTTTTTTTGACAATAGGCGACATTCTTCCAAATTTCGACTTTTGAAATTTTAAAAAGGACTTTGCTCCTTTTTCCGAAAATGGTAGAAAATTTGCGAAAAAAATTATTGGGGAACACTATTCCGGCCATTCCTATGAATGTCCAATATTCAAAAGTGTGTTTTTTTGACAATAGGCGACATTCTTCCAAATTTCGACTTTTGAAATTTTAAAAAGGACTTTGCTCCTTTTTCTGAAAATGGTAGAAAATTTGCGAAAAAAAATTATTGGGGAACACTATTCCGGCCATTCCTATGAATGTCCAATATTCAAAAGTGTGTTTTTTTGATAATAGGCCACATTCTTCCAAATTTCGACTTTTGAAATTTTAAAAAGGACTTTGCTCCTTTTTCCGAAAATGGTAGAAAATTTGCGAAAAAAAATTATTGGGGAACACTATTCCGGCCATTCCTATGAATGTCCAATATTCAAAAGTGTGTTTTTTTGACAATTGGCCACATTCTTCCAAATTTCGACTTTTGAAATTTTAAAAAGGACTTTGCTCCTTTTTCCGAAAATGGTAGAAAATTTGCGAAAAAAAATTATTGGGAAACACTACTCCGGCCATTCCTATGAATGTCCAATATTCAAAAGTGTGTTTTTTTGACAATAGGCGACATTCTTCCAAATTTCGACTTTTGAAATTTTAAAAAGGACTTTGCTCCTTTTTCCGAAAATGGTAGAAAATTTGCGAAAAAACATTATTGGGGAACACTATTCCGGCCATTCCTATGAATGTCCAATATTCAAAAGTGTGTTTTTTTGACAATAGGCGACATTCTTCCAAATTTCGACTTTTGAAATTTTAAAAAGGACTTTGTTCCTTTTTCCGAAAATGGTAGAAAATTTGCGAAAAAAAATTATTGGGGAACACTATTCCGGCCATTCCTATGAATGTCCAATATTCAAAAGTGTGTTTTTTTGACAATAGGCGACATTCTTCCAAATTTCGACTTTTGAAATTTTAAAAAGGACTTTGTTCCTTTTTCTGAAAATGGTAGAAAATTTGCGAAAAAAAATTATTGGGGAACACTACTCCGGCCATTCCTATGAATGTCCAATATTCAAAAGTGTGTTTTTTTGACAATTGGCCACATTCTTCGAAATTTCGACTTTTGAAATTTTAAAAAGGACTTTGCTCCTTTTTCCGAAAATGGTAGAAAATTTGCGAAAAAAAATTATTGGGAAACACTATTCCGGCCATTCCTATGAATGTCCAATATTCAAAAGTGTGTTTTTTTGACAATTGGCCACATTCTTCCAAATTTCGACTTTTGAAATTTTAAAAAGGACTTTGCTCCTTTTTCCGAAAATGGTAGAAAATTTGCGAAAAAAAATTATTGGGGAACACTATTCCGGCCATTCCTATGAATGTCCAATATTCAAAAGTGTGTTTTTTTGACAATAGGCGACATTCTTCCAAATTTCGACTTTTGAAATTTTAAAAAGGACTTTGCTCCTTTTTCCGAAAATGGTAGAAAATTTGCGAAAAAAAATTATTGGGGAACACTATTCCGGCCATTCCTATGAATGTCCAATATTCAAAAGTGTGTTTTTTTGACAATAGGCGACATTCTTCCAAATTTCGACTTTTGAAATTTTAAAAAGGACTTTGCTCCTTTTTCCGAAAATGGTAGAAAATTTGCGAAAAAAAATTATTGGGGAACACTATTCCGGCCATTCCTATGAATGTCCAATATTCAAAAGTGTGTTTTTTTGACAATAGGCGACATTCTTCCAAATTTCGACTTTTGAAATTTTAAAAAGGACTTTGCTCCTTTTTCCGAAAATGGTAGAAAATTTGCGAAAAAAAATTATTGGGGAACACTATTCCGGCCATTCCTATGAATGTCCAATATTCAAAAGTGTGTTTTTTTGACAATTGGCCACATTCTTCGAAATTTCGACTTTTGAAATTTTAAAAAGGACTTTGCTCCTTTTTCCGAAAATGGTAGAAAATTTGCGAAAAAAAATTATTGGGAAACACTATTCCGGCCATTCCTATGAATGTCCAATATTCAAAAGTGTGTTTTTTTGACAATTGGCCACATTCTTCCAAATTTCGACTTTTGAAATTTTAAAAAGGACTTTGCTCCTTTTTCCGAAAATGGTAGAAAATTTGCGAAAAAAAGTTATTGGGGAACACTATTCCGGCCATTCCTATGAATGTCCAATATTCAAAAGTGTGTTGTTTTGACAATAAGCCACATTCTTCCAAATTTCGACTTTTGAAATTTTAAAAAGGACTTTGCTCCTTTTTCCGAAAATGGTAGAAAATTTGCGAAAAAAAATTATTGGGGAACACTATTCCGGCCATTCCTATGAATGTCCAATATTCAAAAGTGTGTTTTTTTGACAATAGGCGACATTCTTCCAAATTTCGACTTTTGAAATTTTAAAAAGGACTTTGCTCCTTTTTCCGAAAATGGTAGAAAATTTGCGAAAAAAATTATTGGGGAACACTATTCCGGCCATTCCTATGAATGTCCAATATTCAAAAGTGTGTTTTTTTGACAATTGGCCACATTCTTCCAAATTTCGACTTTTGAAATTTTAAAAAGGACTTTGCTCCTTTTTCCGAAAATGGTAGAAAATTTGCGAAAAAAAATTATTGGGGAACACTATTCCGGCCATTCCTATGAATGTCCAATATTCAAAAGTGTGTTTTTTTGACAATAAGCCACATTCTTCCAAATTTCGACTTTTGAAATTTTAAAAAGGACTTTGCTCCTTTTTCCGAAAATGGTAGAAAATTTGCGAAAAAAAATTATTGGGGAACACTATTCCGGCCATTCCTATGAATGTCCAATATTCAAAAGTGTGTTTTTTTGACAATAGGCGACATTCTTCCAAATTTGGACTTTTGAAATTTTAAAAAGGACTTTGCTCCTTTTTCCGAAAATGGTAGAAAATTTGCGAAAAAAAATTATTGGGGAACACTATTCCGGCCATTCCTATGAATGTCCAATATTCAAAAGTGTGTTTTTTTGACAATAGGCGACATTCTTCCAAATTTCGACTTTTGAAATTTTAAAAAGGACTTTGCTCCTTTTTCCGAAAATGGTAGAAAATTTGCAAAAAAAAATTATTGAGCAACACTATTCCGGACATTCCTATGAATGTCCAATATTCAAAAGTGTGTTTTTTTGACAATAGGCGACATTCTTCCAAATTTCGACTTTTGAAATTTTAAAAAGGACTTTGTTCCTTTTTCTGAAAATGGTAGAAAATTTGCGAAAAAAAATTATTGGGGAACACTATTCCGGCCATTCCTATGAATGTCCAATATTCAGAAGTGTGTTTTTTTGATAATAGGCCACATTCTTCCAAATTTCGACTTTTGAAATTTTAAAAAGGACTTTGCTCCTTTTTCCGAAAATGGTAGAAAATTTGCAAAAAAAAATTATTGAGCAACAATATTCCGGCCATTCTATGAATGTCCAATATTCAAAAGTGTGTTTTTTTGACAATAGGCGACATTCTTCCAAATTTCGACTTTTGAAATTTTAAAAAGGACTTTGCTCCTTTTTCCGAAAATGGTACAAAATTTGCCAAAAAAAATTATTGAGCAACACTACTCCGGCCATTCCTATGAATGTCCAATATTCAAAAGTGTGTTTTTTTGACAATAGGCGACATTCTTCCAAATTTCGACTTTTGAAATTTTAAAAAGGACTTTGCTCCTTTTTCCGAAAATGGTAGAAAATTTGCGAAAAAACATTATTGGGGAACACTATTCCGGCCATTCCTATGAATGTCCAATATTCAAAAGTGTGTTTTTTTGACAATAGGCGACATTCTTCCAAATTTCGACTTTTGAAATTTTAAAAAGGACTTTGTTCCTTTTTCCGAAAATGGTAGAAAATTTGCGAAAAAAAATTATTGGGGAACACTATTCCGGCCATTCCTATGAATGTCCAATATTCAAAAGTGTGTTTTTTTGACAATAGGCGACATTCTTCCAAATTTCGACTTTTGAAATTTTAAAAAGGACTTTGTTCCTTTTTCTGAAAATGGTAGAAAATTTGCGAAAAAAAATTATTGGGGAACACTACTCCGGCCATTCCTATGAATGTCCAATATTCAAAAATGTGTTTTTTTGACAATAGGCGACATTCTTCCAAATTTCGACTTTTTAAATTTTAAAAAGGACTTTGCTCCTTTTTCCGAAAATGGTAGAAAATTTGCGAAAAAAAATTATTGGGGAACACTATTCCGGCCATTCCTATGAATGTCCAATATTCAAAAGTGTGTTTTTTTGACAATAGGCGACATTCTTCCAAATTTCGACTTTTGAAATTTTAAAAAGGACTTTGCTCCTTTTTCCGAAAATGGTAGAAAATTTGCGAAAAAAAATTATTGGGGAACACTATTCCGGCCATTCCTATGAATGTCCAATATTCAAAAGTGTGTTTTTTTGACAATAGGCGACATTCTTCCAAATTTCGACTTTTGAAATTTTAAAAAGGACTTTGCTCCTTTTTCCGAAAATGGTAGAAAATTTGCGAAAAAAAATTATTGGGGAACACTATTCCGGCCATTCCTATGAATGTCCAATATTCAAAAGTGTGTTTTTTTGACAATTGGCCACATTCTTCGAAATTTCGACTTTTGAAATTTTAAAAAGGACTTTGCTCCTTTTTCCGAAAATGGTAGAAAATTTGCAAAAAAAAATTATTGAGCAACACTATTCCGGCCATTCCTATGAATGTCCAATATTCAAAAGTGTGTTTTTTTGACAATAGGCGACATTCTTCCAAATTTCGACTTTTGAAATTTTAAAAAGGACTTTGTTCCTTTTTCTGAAAATGGTAGAAAATTTGCGAAAAAAAATTATTGGGGAACACTATTCCGGCCATTCCTATGAATGTCCAATATTCAAAAGTGTGTTTTTTTGATAATAGGCCACATTCTTCCAAATTTCGACTTTTGAAATTTTAAAAAGGACTTTGCTCCTTTTTCCGAAAATGGTAGAAAATTTGCAAAAAAAAATTATTGAGCAACAATATTCCGGCCATTCTATGAATGTCCAATATTCAAAAGTGTGTTTTTTTGACAATAGGCGACATTCTTCCAAATTTCGACTTTTGAAATTTTAAAAAGGACTTTGCTCCTTTTTCCGAAAATGGTACAAAATTTGCCAAAAAAAATTATTGAGCAACACTACTCCGGCCATTCCTATGAATATCCAATATTCAAAAGTGTGTTTTTTTGACAATAGGCGACATTCTTCCAAATTTCGACTTTTGAAATTTTAAAAAGGACTTTGCTCCTTTTTCCGAAAATGGTAGAAAATTTGCGAAAAAACATTATTGGGGAACACTATTCCGGCCATTCCTATGAATGTCCAATATTCAAAAGTGTGTTTTTTTGACAATAGGCGACATTCTTCCAAATTTCGACTTTTGAAATTTTAAAAAGGACTTTGTTCCTTTTTCCGAAAATGGTAGAAAATTTGCGAAAAAAAATTATTGGGGAACACTATTCCGGCCATTCCTATGAATGTCCAATATTCAAAAGTGTGTTTTTTTGACAATAGGCGACATTCTTCCAAATTTCGACTTTTGAAATTTTAAAAAGGACTTTGTTCCTTTTTCTGAAAATGGTAGAAAATTTGCGAAAAAAAATTATTGGGGAACACTACTCCGGCCATTCCTATGAATGTCCAATATTCAAAAATGTGTTTTTTTGACAATAGGCGACATTCTTCCAAATTTCGACTTTTTAAATTTTAAAAAGGACTTTGCTCCTTTTTCCGAAAATGGTAGAAAATTTGCGAAAAAAAATTATTGGGGAACACTATTCCGGCCATTCCTATGAATGTCCAATATTCAAAAGTGTGTTTTTTTGACAATAGGCGACATTCTTCCAAATTTCGACTTTTGAAATTTTAAAAAGGACTTTGCTCCTTTTTCCGAAAATGGTAGAAAATTTGCGAAAAAAAATTATTGGGGAACACTATTCCGGCCATTCCTATGAATGTCCAATATTCAAAAGTGTGTTTTTTTGACAATAGGCGACATTCTTCCAAATTTCGACTTTTGAAATTTTAAAAAGGACTTTGCTCCTTTTTCCGAAAATGGTAGAAAATTTGCGAAAAAAAATTATTAGGGAACACTATTCCGGCCATTCCTATGAATGTCCAATATTCAAAAGTGTGTTTTTTTGACAATTGGCCACATTCTTCGAAATTTCGACTTTTGAAATTTTAAAAAGGACTTTGCTCCTTTTTCCGAAAATGGTAGAAAATTTGCGAAAAAAATTATTGGGGAACACTATTCCGGCCATTCCTATGAATGTCCAATATTCAAAAGTGTGTTTTTTTGACAATAGGCCACATTCTTCCAAATTTCGACTTTTGAAATTTTAAAAAGGACTTTGCTCCTTTTTCCGAAAATGGTAGAAAATTTGCGAAAAAAAATTATTGGGGAACACTATTCCGGCCATTCCTATGAATGTCCAATATTCAAAAGTGTGTTTTTTTGACAATAGGCCACATTCTTCCAAATTTCGACTTTTGAAATTTTAAAAAGGACTTTGCTCCTTTTTCCGAAAATGGTAGAAAATTTGCGAAAAAAATTATTGGGGAACACTATTCCGGCCATTCCTATGAATGTCCAATATTCAAAAGTGTGTTTTTTTGACAATTGGCCAAATTCTTCGAAATTTCGACTTTTGAAATTTTAAAAAGGACTTTGCTCCTTTTTCCGAAAATGGTAGAAAATTTGCGAAAAAAAATTATTGGGGAACACTATTCCGGCCATTCCTATGAATGTCCAATATTCAAAAGTGTGTTTTTTTGACAATAGGCCACATTCTTCCAAATTTCGACTTTTGAAATTTTAAAAAGGACTTTGCATCTTTTTCCGAAAATGGTAGAAAATTTGCGAAAAAAATTATTGGGAAACACTACTCCGGCCATTCCTATGAATGTCCAATATTCAAAAGTGTGTTTTTTTGACAATAGGCGACATTCTTCCAAATTTCGACTTTTGAAATTTTAAAAAGGACTTTGCTCCTTTTTCCGAAAATGGTAGAAAATTTGCGAAAAAACATTATTGGGGAACACTATTCCGGCCATTCCTATGAATGTCCAATATTCAAAAGTGTGTTTTTTTTGACAATAGGCGACATTCTTCCAAATTTCGACTTTTGAAATTTTAAAAAGGACTTTGCTCCTTTTTCCGAAAATGGTAGAAAATTTGCGAAAAAAAATTATTGGTGAACACTATTCCGGCCATTCCTATGAATGTCCAATATTCAAAAGTGTGTTTTTTTTGACAATAGGCGACATTCTTCCAAATTTCGACTTTTGAAATTTTAAAAAGGACTTTGCTCCTTTTTCCGAAAATGGTAGAAAATTTGCGAAAAAAATTATTGGGGAACACTATTCCGGCCATTCCTATGAATGTCCAATATTCAAAAGTGTGTTTTTTTGACAATAGGCCACATTCTTCCAAATTTCGACTTTTGAAATTTTAAAAAGGACTTTGCTCCTTTTTCCGAAAATGGTAGAAAATTTGCGAAAAAAAATTATTGGGGAACACTTTTCCGGCCATTCCTATGAATGTCTAATATTCAAAAGTGTGTTTTTTTGACAATAGGCGACATTCTTCCAAATTTCGACTTTTGAAATTTTAAAAAGGACTTTGCTCCTTTTTCTGAAAATGGTAGAAAATTTGCGAAAAAAAATTATTCGGGAACACTATTCCGGCCATTCCTATGCATGTCCAATATTCAAAAGTGTGTTTTTTTGACAATAGGCGACATTCTTCTTCCAAATTTCGACTTTTGAAATTTTAAAAAGGACTTTGCTCCTTTTTCCGAAAATGGTAGAAAATTTGCGAAAAAAATATATTGGAGAACACTATTCCGGCCATTCCTATGAATGTCCAATATTCAAAAGTGTGTTTTTTTGACAATAGGCGACATTCTTCCAAATTTCGACTTTTGAAATTTTAAAAAGGACTTTGCTCCTTTTTCTGAAAATGGTAGAAAATTTGCGAAAAAAATTATTGGGGAACACTATTCCGGCCATTCCTATGAATGTCCAATATTCAAAAGTGTGTTTTTTTTGACAATAGGCGACATTCTTCCAAATTTCGACTTTTGAAATTTTAAAAAGGACTTTGTTCCTTTTTCTGAAAATGGTAGAAAATTTGCGAAAAAAAATTATTGGGGAACACTATTCCGGCAATTCCTATGAATGTCCAATATTCAAAAGTGTTTTTTTTTTGATAATAGGCCACATTCTTCCAAATTTCGACTTTTGAAATTTTAAAAAGGACTTTGCTCCTTTTTCCGAAAATGGTAGAAAATTTGCGAAAAAAAATTATTGGGGAACACTATTCCGGCCATTCCTATGAATGTCCAATATTCAAAAGTGTGTTTTTTTGACAATTGGCCACATTCTTCCAAATTTCGACTTTTGAAATTTTAAAAAGGACTTTGCTCCTTTTTCCGAAAATGGTAGAAAATTTGCGAAAAAAAATTATTGGGGAACACTATTCCGGCCATTCCTATGAATGTCCAATATTCAAAAGTGTGTTTTTTTGACAATAGGCCACATTCTTCCAAATTTCGACTTTTGAAATTTTAAAAAGGACTTTGCTCTTTTTTCCGAAAATGGTAGAAAATTTGCGAAAAAAAATTATTGGGAAACACTACTCCGGCCATTCCTATGAATGTCCAATATTCAAAAGTGTGTTTTTTTGACAATAGGCGACATTCTTCCAAATTTCGACTTTTGAAATTTTAAAAAGGACTTTGCTCCTTTTTCCGAAAATGGTAGAAAATTAGCGAAAAAACATTATTGGGGAACACTATTCCAGCCATTCCTATGAATGTCCAATATTTAAAAGTGTGTTTTTTTTGACAATAGGCGACATTCTTCCAAATTTCGACTTTTGAAATTTTAAAAAGGACTTTGCTCCTTTTTCCGAAAATGGTAGAAAATTTGCGAAAAAAAATTATTGGGGAACACTATTCCGGCCATTCCTATGAATGTCCAATATTCAAAAGTGTGTTTTTTTGACAATAGGCCACATTCTTCGAAATTTCGACTTTTGAAATTTTAAAAAGGACTTTGCTCCTTTTTCCGAAAATGGTAGAAAATTTGCGAAAAAAATTATTGGGGAACACTATTCCGGCCATTCCTATGAATGTCCAATATTCAAAAGTGTGTTTTTTTGACAATAGGCGACATTCTTCCAAATTTCGACTTTTGAAATTTTAAAAAGGACTTTGCTCCTTTTTCCGAAAATGGTAGAAAATTTGCAAAAAAAAATTATTGAGCAACAATATTCCGGCCATTCCTATGAATGTCCAATATTCAAAAGTGTGTTTTTTTGACAATAGGCGATATTCTTCCAAATTTCGACTTTTGAAATTTTAAAAAGGACTTTGCTCCTTTTTCTGAAAATGGTAGAAAATTTGCGAAAAAAAATTATTGGGGAACACTATTCCGGCCATTCCTATGCATGTCCAATATTCAAAAGTGTGTTTTTTTTGACAATAGGCGACATTCTTCCAAATTTCGACTTTTGAAATTTTAAAAAGGACTTTGTTCCTTTTTCTGAAAATGGTAGAAAATTTGCGAAAAAAAATTATTGGGGAACACTATTCCGGCCATTCCTATGAATGTCCAATATTCAAAAGTGTGTTTTTTTTGATAATAGGCGACATTCTTCTTCCAAATTTCGACTTTTGAAATTTTAAAAAGGACTTTGTTCCTTTTTCCGAAAATGGTAGAAAATTTGCGAAAAAAATTATTGGGGAACACTATTCCGGCCATTCCTATGAATGTCCAATATTCAAAAGTGTGTTTTTTTGACAATAGGCGACATTCTTCCAAATTTCGACTCTTGAAATTTTAAAAAGGACTTTGCTCCTTTTTCCGAAAATGGTAGAAAATTTGCAAAAAAAAATTATTGAGCAACAATATTCCGGCCATTCCTATGAATGTCCAATATTCAAAAGTGTGTTTTTTTGACACTAGGCGACATTCTTCCAAATTTCGACTTTTGAAATTTTAAAAAGGACTTTGCTCCTTTTTCTGAAAATGGTAGAAAATTTGCGAAAAAAAATTATTGGGGAACACTATTCCGGCCATTCCTATGAATGTCCAATATTCAAAAGTGTGTTTTTTTGACAATAGGCCACATTCTTCCAAATTTAGACTTTTGAAATTTTAAAAAGGACTTTGCTCCTTTTTCCGAAAATGGTAGAAAATTTGCGAAAAAAAATTATTGGGGAACACTATTCCGGCCATTCCTATGAATGTCCAATATTCAAAAGTGTGTTTTTTTGACAATAGGCCACATTCTTCCAAATTTCGACTTTTGAAATTTTAAAAAGGACTTTGCTCCTTTTTCCGAAAATGGTAGAAAATTTGCGAAAAAAAATTATTGGGGAACACTATTCCGGCCATTCCTATGAATGTCCAATATTCAAAAGTGTGTTTTTTGACAATAGGCCACATTCTTCCAAATTTAGACTTTTGAAATTTTAAAAAGGACTTTGCTCCTTTTTCCGAAAATGGTAGAAAATTTGCGAAAAAAAATTATTGGGGAACACTATTCCGGCCATTCCTATGAATGTCCAATATTCAAAAGTGTGTTTTTTTGACAATAGGCGACATTCTTCCAAATTTCGACTTTTGAAATTTTAAAAAGGACTTTGCTCCTTTTTCCGAAAATGGTAGAAAATTTGCGAAAAAAAATTATTGGGAAACACTACTCCGGCCATTCCTATGAATGTCCAATATTCAAAAGTGTGTTTTTTTGACAATAGGCGACATTCTTCCAAATTTCGACTTTTGAAATTTTAAAAAGGACTTTGCTCCTTTTTCCGAAAATGGTAGAAAATTAGCGAAAAAACATTATTGGGGAACACTATTCCGGCCATTCCTATGAATGTCCAATATTTAAAAGTGTGTTTTTTTTGACAATAGGCGACATTCTTCCAAATTTCGACTTTTGAAATTTTAAAAAGGACTTTGCTCCTTTTTCCGAAAATGGTAGAAAATTTGCGAAAAAAAATTATTGGGGAACACTATTCCGGCCATTCCTATGAATGTCCAATATTCAAAAGTGTGTTTTTTTTGACAATAGGCGACATTCTTCCAAATTTCGACTTTTGAAATTTTAAAAAGGACTTTGTTCCTTTTTCTGAAAATGGTAGAAAATTTGCGAAAAAAAATTATTGGGGAACACTATTCCGGCCATTCCTATGAATGTCCAATATTCAAAAGTGTGTTTTTTTTGATAATAGGCGACATTCTTCTTCCAAATTTCGACTTTTGAAATTTTAAAAAGGACTTTGTTCCTTTTTCCGAAAATGGTAGAAAATTTGCGAAAAAAATTATTGGGGAACACTATTCCGGCCATTCCTATGAATGTCCAATATTCAAAAGTGTGTTTTTTTGACAATAGGCGACATTCTTCCAAATTTCGACTTTTGAAATTTTAAAAAGGACTTTGCTCCTTTTTCCGAAAATGGTAGAAAATTTGCAAAAAAAAATTATTGAGCAACAATATTCCGGCCATTCCTATGAATGTCCAATATTCAAAAGTGTGTTTTTTTGACACTAGGCGACATTCTTCCAAATTTCGACTTTTGAAATTTTAAAAAGGACTTTGCTCCTTTTTCTGAAAATGGTAGAAAATTTGCGAAAAAAAATTATTGGGGAACACTATTCCGGCTATTCCTATGAATGTCCAATATTCAAAAGTGTGTTTTTTGACAATAGGCGACATTCTTCCAAATTTCGACTTTTGAAATTTTAAAAAGGACTTTGCTCCTTTTTCCGAAAATGGTAGAAAATTTGCGAAAAAAAATTATTGTGGAACACTATTCCGGCCATTCCTATGAATGTCCAATATTCAAAAGTGTGTTTTTTTGACAATAGGCCACATTCTTCCAAATTTCGACTTTTGAAATTTTAAAAAGGACTTTGCTCCTTTTTCCGAAAATGGTAGAAAATTTTCGAAAAAAAATTATTGGGGAACACTATTCCGGCCATTCCTATGAATGTCCAATATTCAAAAGTGTGTTTTTTTGACAATAGGCGACATTCTTCCAAATTTCGACTTTTGAAATTTTAAAAAGGACTTTGCTCCTTTTTCCGAAAATGGTAGAAAATTTGCGAAAAAAAATTATTGGGGAACACTATTCCGGCCATTCCTATGAATGTCCAATATTCAAAAGTGTGTTTTTTTGACAATAGGCCACATTCTTCCAAATTTCGACTTTTGAAATTTTAAAAAGGACTTTGCTCCTTTTTCCGAAAATGGTAGAAAATTTGCGAAAAAAAATTATTGGGAAACACTACTCCGGCCATTCCTATGAATGTCCAATATTCAAAAGTGTGTTTTTTTGACAATAGGCGACATTCTTCCAAATTTCGACTTTTGAAATTTTAAAAAGGAATTTGCTCCTTTTTCCGAAAATGGTAGAAAATTAGCGAAAAAAAATTATTGGGGAACACTATTCCGGCCATTCCTATGAATGTCCAATATTCAAAAGTGTGTTTTTTTGACAATAGGCGACATTCTTCCAAATTTCGACTTTTGAAATTTTAAAAAGGACTTTGCTCCTTTTTCTGAAAATGGTAGAAAATTTGCGAAAAAAAATTATTGGGGAACACTATTCCGGCCATTCCTATGAATGTCCAATATTCAAAAGTGTGTTTTTTTTTGCCAATAGGCGACATTCTTCCAAATTTCGACTTTTGAAATTTTATAAAGGACTTTGTTCCTTTTTCTGAAAATGGTAGAAAATTTGAGAAAAAAATTATTGGGGAACACTATTCCGGCCATTCCTATGAATGTCCTATATTCAAAAGTGTGTTTTTTTGACAATAGGCGACATTCTTCCAAATTTCGACTTTTGAAATTTTAAAAAGGACTTTGCTCCTTTTTCTGAAAATGGTAGAAAATTTGCGAAAAAAAATTATTCGGGGACACTATTCCGGCCATTCCTATGAATGTCCAATATTCAAAAGTGTGTTTTTTTGACAATAGGCCACATTCTTCCAAATTTAGACTTTTGAAATTTTAAAAAGGACTTTGCTCCTTTTTCCGAAAATGGTAGAAAATTTGCGAAAAAAAATTATTGGGGAACACTATTCCGGCCATTCCTATGAATGTCCAATATTCAAAAGTGTGTTTTTTTGACAATAGGCCACATTCTTCCAAATTTAGACTTTTGAAATTTTAAAAAGGACTTTGCTCCTTTTTCCGAAAATGGTAGAAAATTTGCGAAAAAAAATTATTGGGGAACACTATTCCGGCCATTCCTATGAATGTCCAATATTCAAAAGTGTGTTTTTTTGACAATAGGCCACATTCTTCCAAATTTCGACTTTTGAAATTTTAAAAAGGACTTTGCTCCTTTTTCCGAAAATGGTAGAAAATTTGCGAAAAAAAATTATTGGGGAACACTATTCCGGCCATTCCTATGAATGTCCAATATTCAAAAGTGTGTTTTTTTGACAATAGGCCACATTCTTCCAAATTTAGACTTTTGAAATTTTAAAAAGGACTTTGCTCCTTTTTCCGAAAATGGTAGAAAATTTGCGAAAAAAAATTATTGGGGAACACTATTCCGGCCATTCCTATGAATGTCCAATATTCAAAAGTGTGTTTTTTTGACAATAGGCGACATTCTTCCAAATTTCGACTTTTGAAATTTTAAAAAGGACTTTGCTCCTTTTTCCGAAAATGGTAGAAAATTTGGGAAAAAAAATTATTGGGGAACACTATTCCGGCCATTCCTCTGAATGTCCAATATTCAAAAGTGTGTTTTTTTGACAATAGGCGACATTCTTCCAAATTTCGACTTCTGAAATTTTAAAAAGGACTTTGCTCCTTTTGCCAATATTCAAAAGTGTGTTTTTTTTGACAATAGGCCACATTCTTCCAAATTTCGACTTTTGAAATTTTAAAAAGGACTTTGCTCCTTTTTCCGAAAATGGTAGAAAATTTGCGAAAAAAAATTATTGGGGAACACTATTCCGGCCATTCCTATGAATGTCCAATATTCAAAAGTGTGTTTTTTTGACAATAGGCCACATTCTTCCAAATTTGGACTTTTGAAATTTTAAAAAGGACTTTGCTCCTTTTTCCGAAAATGGTAGAAAATTTGCGAAAAAAAATTATTGGGGAACACTATTCCGGCCATTCCTATGAATGTCCAATATTCAAAAGTGTGTTTTTTTGACAATAGGCCACATTCTTCCAAATTTCGACTTTTGAAATTTTAAAAAGGACTTTGCTCCTTTTTCCGAAAATGGTAGAAAATTTGCGAAAAAACATTATTGGGGAACACTATTCCGGCCATTCCTATGAATGTCCAATATTCAAAAGTGTGTTTTTTTTTGACAATAGGCGACATTCTTCCAAATTTCGACTTTTGAAATTTTAAAAAGGACTTTGCTCCTTTTTCTGAAAATGGTAGAAAATTTGCGAAAAAAAATTATTGGGGAACACTATTCCGGCCATTCCTATGAATGTCCAATATTCAAAAGTGTGTTTTTTTGACAATAGGCGACATTCTTCCAAATTTCGACTTTTGAAATTTTAAAACGGACTTTGCTCCTTTTTCCGAAAATGGTAGAAAATTTGCAAAAAAAAATTATTGGGCAACACTATTCCGACCATTCCTATTAATGTCCAATATTCAAAAGTGTGTTTTTTTGACAATAGGCGACATTCTTCCAAATTTCGACTTTTGAAATTTTAAAAAGGACTTTGCTCCTTTTCTGAAAATGGTAGAAAATTTGCGAAAAAAATTATTGGGGAACACTATTCCGGCCATTCCTATGAATGTCCAATATTCAAAAGTATGTTTTTTTGACAATAGGCGACATTCTTCCAAATTTCGACTTTTGAAATTTTAAAAAGGACTTTGCTCCTTTTTCCGAAAATGGCAGAAAATTTGCAAAAAAAAATTATTGGGGAACACTATTCCGGCCATTCCTATGAATGTCCAATATTCAAAAGTGTGTTTTTTTGACAATAGGCGACATTCTTCCAAATTTCGACTTTTGAAATTTTAAAGAGGACTTTGCTCCTTTTCTGAAAATGGTAGAAAATTTGCGAAAAAAATTATTGGGGAACACTATTCCGGCCATTCCTATGAATGTCCAATATTCAAAAGTGTGTTTTTTTGACAATAGGCGACATTCTTCCAAATTTCGACTTTTGAAATTTTAAAAAGGACTTTGCTCCTTTTTCCGAAAATGGCAGAAAATTTGCAAAAAAAAATTATTGGGGAACACTATTCCGGCCATTCCTATGAATGTCCAATATTCAAAAGTGTGTTTTTTTGACAATAGGCGACATTCTTCCAAATTTCGACTTTTGAAATTTTAAAAAGGACTTTGCTCCTTTTCTGAAAATGGTAGAAAATTTGCGAAAAAAAATTATTGGGGAACACTATTCCGGCCATTCCTATGAATGTCCAATATTCAAAAGTGTGTTTTTTTGACAATAGGCGACATTCTTCCAAATTTCGACTTTTGAAATTTTAAAAAGGACTTTGCTCCTTTTTCCGAAAATGGTAGAAAATTTGCGAAAAAAATTATTGGGGAACACTATTCCGGCCATTCCTATGAATGTCCAATATTCAAAAGTGTGTTTTTTTGACAATAGGCGACATTCTTCCAAATTTCGACTTTTGAAATTTTAAAAAGGACTTTGCTCCTTTTTCCGAAAATGGTAGAAAATTTGCGAAAAAAATTATTGGGGAACACTATTCCGGCCATTCCTATGAATGTCCATTATTTAAAAGTGTGTTTTTTTGACAATAGGCGACATTCTTCCAAATTTCGACTTTTGAAATTTTAAAAAGGACTTTGCTCCTTTTTCCGAAAATGGTAGAAAATTTGCGAAAAAAATTATTGGGGAACACTATTCCGGCCATTCCTATGAATGTCCAATATTCAAAAGTGTGTTGTTTTGACAATAGGCGACATTCTTCCAAATTTCGACTTTTGAAATTTTAAAAAGGACTTTGCTCCTTTTTCCGAAAATGGTAGAAAATTTGCAAAAAAAAATTATTGGGGAACACTATTCCGGCCATTCCTATGAATGTCCAATATTCAAAAGTGTGTTTTTTTGACAATAGGCGACATTCTTCCAAATTTCGACTTTTGAAATTTTAAAAAGGACTTTGCTCCTTTTTCCGAAAATGGTAGAAAATTTGCGAAAAAAATTATTGGGGAACACTATTCCGGCCATTCCTATGAATGTCCAATATTCAAAAGTGTGTTTTTTTGACAATAGGCGACATTCTTCCAAATTTCGACTTTTGAAATTTTAAAAAGGACTTTGCTCCTTTTTCCGAAAATGGTAGAAAATTTGCGAAAAAAATTATTGGGGAACACTATTCCGGCCATTCCTATGAATGTCCAATATTCAAAAGTGTGTTTTTTTGACAATAGGCGACATTCTTCCAAATTTCGACTTTTGAAATTTTAAAAAGGACTTTGCTCCTTTTTCCGAAAATGGTAGAAAATTTGCGAAAAAAATTATTGGGGAACACTATTCCGGCCATTCCTATGAATGTCCAATATTCAAAAGTGTGTTTTTTTGACAATAGGCGACATTCTTCCAAATTTCGACTTTTGAAATTTTAAAAAGGACTTTGCTCCTTTTTCCGAAAATGGTAGAAAATTTGCGAAAAAAATTATTGGGGAACACTATTCCGGCCATTCCTATGAATTTCCAATATTCAAAAGTGTGTTGTTTTGACAATAGGCGACATTCTTCCAAATTTCGACTTTTGAAATTTTAAAAAGGACTTTGCTCCTTTTTCCGAAAATGGTAGAAAATTTGCAAAAAAAAATTATTGGGGAACACTATTCCGGCCATTCCTATGAATGTCCAATATTCAAAAGTGTGTTTTTTTGACAATAGGCCACATTCTTCCAAATTTCGACTTTTGAAATTTTAAAAAGGACTTTGCTCCTTTTTCCGAAAATGGTAGAAAATTTTCGAAAAAAAATTATTGGGGAACACTATTCCGGCCATTCCTATGAATGTCCAATATTCAAAAGTGTGTTTTTTTGACAATAGGCGACATTCTTCCAAATTTCGACTTTTGAAATTTTAAAACGGACTTTGCTCCTTTTTCCGAAAATGGTAGAAAATTTGCAAAAAAAAATTATTGGGCAACACTATTCCGACCATTCCTATGAATGTCCAATATTCAAAAGTGTGTTTTTTTGACAATAGGCGACATTCTTCCAAATTTCGACTTTTGAAATTTTAAAAAGGACTTTGCTCCTTTTATGAAAATGGTAGAAAATTTGCGAAAAAAATTATTGGGGAACACTATTCCGGCCATTCCTATGAATGTCCAATATTCAAAAGTATGTTTTTTGACAATAGGCGACATTCTTCCAAATTTCGACTTTTGAAATTTTAAAAAGGACTTTGCTCCTTTTTCCGAAAATGGCAGAAAATTTGCAAAAAAAAATTATTGGGGAACACTATTCCGGCCATTCCTATGAATGTCCAATATTCAAAAGTGTGTTTTTTTGACAATAGGCGACATTCTTCCAAATTTCGACTTTTGAAATTTTAAAAAGGACTTTGCTCCTTTTCTGAAAATGGTAGAAAATTTGCGAAAAAAATTATTGGGGAACACTATTCCGGCCATTCCTATAAATGTCCAATATTCAAAAGTGTGTTTTTTTGACAATAGGCGACATTCTTCCAAATTTCGACTTTTGAAATTTTAAAAAGGACTTTGCTCCTTTTTCCGAAAATGGCAGAAAATTTGCAAAAAAAAATTATTGGGGAACACTATTCCGGCCATTCCTATGAATGTCCAATATTCAAAAGTGTGTTTTTTTGACAATAGGCGACATTCTTCCAAATTTCGACTTTTGAAATTTTAAAAAGGACTTTGCTCCTTTTCTGAAAATGGTAGAAAATTTGCGAAAAAAAATTATTGGGGAACACTATTCCGGCCATTCCTATGAATGTCCAATATTCAAAAGTGTGTTTTTTTGACAATAGGCGACATTCTTCCAAATTTCGACTTTTGAAATTTTAAAAAGGACTTTGCTCCTTTTTCCGAAAATGGTAGAAAATTTGCGAAAAAAATTATTGGGGAACACTATTCCGGCCATTCCTATGAATGTCCAATATTCAAAAGTGTGTTTTTTTGACAATAGGCGACATTCTTCCAAATTTCGACTTTTGAAATTTTAAAAAGGACTTTGCTCCTTTTTCCGAAAATGGTAGAAAATTTGCGAAAAAAAATTATTGGGGAACACTATTCCGGCCATTCCTATGAATGTCCAATATTCAAAAGTGTGTTTTTTTGACAATAGGCGACATTCTTCCAAATTTCGACTTTTGAAATTTTAAAAAGGACTTTGCTCCTTTTTCCGAAAATGGTAGAAAATTTGCGAAAAAAATTATTGGGGAACACTATTCCGGCCATTCCTATGAATGTCCAATATTCAAAAGTGTGTTGTTTTGACAATAGGCGACATTCTTCCAAATTTCGACTTTTGAAATTTTAAAAAGGACTTTGCTCCTTTTTCCGAAAATGGTAGAAAATTTGCAAAAAAAAATTATTGGGGAACACTATTCCGGCCATTCCTATGAATGTCCAATATTCAAAAGTGTGTTTTTTTGACAATAGGCGACATTCTTCCAAATTTCGACTTTTGAAATTTTAAAAAGGACTTTGCTCCTTTTTCCGAAAATGGTAGAAAATTTGCGAAAAAAATTATTGGGGAACACTATTCCGGCCATTCCTATGAATGTCCAATATTCAAAAGTGTGTTTTTTTGACAATAGGCGACATTCTTCCAAATTTCGACTTTTGAAATTTTAAAAAGGACTTTGCTCCTTTTTCCGAAAATGGTAGAAAATTTGCGAAAAAAATTATTGGGGAACACTATTCCGGCCATTCCTATGAATGTCCAATATTCAAAAGTGTGTTTTTTTGACAATAGGCGACATTCTTCCAAATTTCGACTTTTGAAATTTTAAAAAGGACTTTGCTCCTTTTTCCGAAAATGGTAGAAAATTTGCGAAAAAAATTATTGGGGAACACTATTCCGGCCATTCCTATGAATGTCCAATATTCAAAAGTGTGTTTTTTTGACAATAGGAGACATTCTTTCAAATTTCGACTTTTGAAATTTTAAAAAGGACTTTGCTCCTTTTTCCGAAAATGGTAGAAAATTTGCGAAAAAAATTATTGGGGAACACTATTCCGGCCATTCCTATGAATGTCCAATATTCAAAAGTGTGTTGTTTTGACAATAGGCGACATTCTTCCAAATTTCGACTTTTGAAATTTTAAAAAGGACTTTGCTCCTTTTTCCGAAAATGGTAGAAAATTTGCAAAAAAAAATTATTGGGGAACACTATTCCGGCCATTCCTATGAATGTCCAATATTCAAAAGTGTGTTTTTTTGACAATAGGCGACATTCTTCCAAATTTCGACTTTTGAAATTTTAAAAAGGACTTTGCTCCTTTTTCCGAAAATGGTAGAAAATTTGCGAAAAAAATTATTGGGGAACACTATTCCGGCCATTCCTATGAATGTCCAATATTCAAAAGTGTGTTTTTTTGACAATAGGCGACATTCTTCCAAATTTCGACTTTTGAAATTTTAAAAAGGACTTTGCTCCTTTTTCTGAAAATGGTAGAAAATTTGCGAAAAAAATTATTGGGGAACACTATTCCGGCCATTCCTATGAATGTCCAATATTCAAAAGTGTGTTTTTTTGACAATAGGCGACATTCTTCAAAATTTCGACTTTTGAAATTTTAAAAAGGACTTTGCTCCTTTTTCCGAAAATGGTAGAAAATTTGCGAAAAAAAATTATTGGGGAACACTATTCCGGCCATTCCTATGAATGTCCAATATTCAAAAGTGTGTTTTTTTGACAATAGGCGACATTCTTCCAAATTTCGACTTTTGAAATTTTAAAAAGGACTTTGCTCCTTTTTCCGAAAATGGTAGAAAGTTTGCGAAAAAAAATTATTGGGGAACACTATTCCGGCCATTCCTATGAATGTCCAATATTCAAAAGTGTGTTTTTTTGACAATAGGCCACATTCTTCCAAATTTCGACTTTTGAAATTTTAAAAAGGACTTTGCTCCTTTTTCCGAAAATGGTAGAAAATTTGGGAAAAAAATTATTGGGGAACACTATTCCGGCCATTCCTATGAATGTCCAATATTCAAAAGTGTGTTTTTTTGACAATTGGCCACATTCTTCGAAATTTCGACTTTTGAAATTTTGAAAAGGACTTTGCTCCTTTTTCCGAAAATGGTAGAAAATTTGCGAAAAAAAATTATTGGGGAACACTATTCCGGCCATTCCCAATATTCAAAAGTGTGTTTTTTTGACAATAGGCCACATTCTTCCAAATTTCGACTTTTGAAATTTTAAAAAGGACTTTGCTCCTTTTTCCGAAAATGGTAGAAAATTTGCGAAAAAAATTATTGGGGAACACTATTCCGGCCATTCCTATGAATGTCCAATATTCAAAAGTGTGTTTTTTTGACAATTGGCCACATTCTTCGAAATTTCGACTTTTGAAATTTTAAAAAGGACTTTGCTCCTTTTTCCGAAAATGGTAGAAAATTTGCGAAAAAAAATTATTGGGGAACACTATTCCGGCCATTCCTATGAATGTCCAATATTCAAAAGTGTGTTTTTTTGACAATAGGCGACATTCTTCCAAATTTCGACTTTTGAAATTTTAAAAAGGACTTTGCTCCTTTTTCCGAAAATGGTAGAAAATTTGCGAAAAAAAATTATTGGGGAACACTATTCCGGCCATTCCTATGAATGTCCAATATTCAAAAGTGTGTTTTTTTGACAATAGGCCACATTCTTCCAAATTTCGACTTTTGAAATTTTAAAAAGGACTTTGCTCCTTTTTCCGAAAATGGTAGAAAATTTGCGAAAAAAAATTATTGGGGAACACTATTCCGGCCATTCCTATGAATGTCCAATATTCAAAAGTGTGTTTTTTTGACAATAGGCGACATTCTTCCAAATTTCGACTTTTGAAATTTTAAAAAGGACTTTGCTCCTTTTTCTGAAAATGGTAGAAAATTTGCGAAAAAAATTATTGGGGAACACTATTCCGGCCATTCCTATGAATGTCCAATATTCAAAAGTGTGTTTTTTTGACAATAGGCGACATTCTTCCAAATTTCGACTTTTGAAATTTTAAAAAGGACTTTGCTCCTTTTTCCGAAAATGGTAGAAAATTTGCGAAAAAAAATTATTGGGAAACACTATTCCGGCCACTCCTATGAATGTCCAATATTCAAAAGTGTGTTTTTTTGACAATAGGCGACATTCTTCCAAATTTCGACTTTTGAAATTTTAAAAAGGACTTTGCTCCTTTTTCCGAAAATGGTAGAAAATTTGCGAAAAAAAATTATTGGGGAACACTATTCCGGCCATTCCTATGAATGTCCAATATTCAAAAGTGTGTTTTTTTGACAATAGGCGACATTCTTCCAAATTTCGACTTTTGAAATTTTAAAAAGGACTTTGCTCCTTTTTCCGAAAATGGTAGAAAATTTGCGAAAAAAAATTATTGGGGAACACTATTCCGGCCATTCCTATGAATGTCCAATATTCAAAAGTGTGTTTTTTTGACAATAGGCGACATTCTTCCAAATTTCGACTTTTGAAATTTTAAAAAGGACTTTGCTCCTTTTTCCGAAAATGGTAGAAAATTTGCGAAAAAAAATTATTGGGGAACACTATTCCGGCCATTCCTATGAATGTCCAATATTAAAAAGTATGTTTTTTTGACAATAGGCGACATTCTTCCAAATTTCGACTTTTGAAATTTTAAAAAGGACTTTGCTCCTTTTTCCGAAAATGGTAGAAAATTTGCGAAAAAAATTATTGGGGAACACTATTCCGGCCATTCCTATGAATGTCCAATATTCAAAAGTGTGTTTTTTTGACAATAGGCGACATTCTTCCAAATTTCGACTTTTGAAATTTTAAAAAGGACTTTGCTCCTTTTTCCGAAAATGGTAGAAAATTTGCGAAAAAAAATTATTGGGGAACACTATTCCGGCCATTCCTATGAATGTCCAATATTCAAAAGTGTGTTTTTTTGACAATAGGCGACATTCTTCCAAATTTCGACTTTTGAAATTTTAAAAAGGACTTTGCTCCTTTTTCCGAAAATGGTAGAAAATTTGCGAAAAAAAATTATTGGGGAACACTATTCCGGCCATTCCTATGAATGTCCAATATTCAAAAGTGTGTTTTTTTGACAATAGGCCACATTCTTCCAAATTTCGACTTTTGAAATTTTAAAAAGGACTTTGCTCCTTTTTCCGAAAATTGTAGGAGATAAGCGAAAAATTATTATTGGGGAACACTCTTCCGGCCATTCCTATGAATGTCCAATATTCAAAAGTGTGTTTTTTTGACAATAGGCGACATTCTTCCAAATTTCGACTTTTGAAATTTTAAAAAAGACTTTGCTCCTTTTTCCGAAAATGGTAGAAAATTTGCAAAAAAAAATTATTGGGCAACACTATTCCGGCCATTCCTATGAATGTCCAATATTCAAAAGTGTGTTTTTTTGACAATAGGCGACATTCTTCCAAATTTCGACTTTTGAAATTTTAAAAAGGACTTTGCTCCTTTTTCTGAAAATGGTAGAAAATTTGCGAAAAAAAATTATTGGGGAACACTATTCCGGCCATTTCTATGAATGTCCAATATTCAAAAGTGTGTTTTTTTGACAATAGGCGACATTCTTCCAAATTTCGACTTTTGAAATTTTAAAAAGGACTTTGCTCCTTTTTCCGAAAATGGTAGAAAATTTGCAAAAAAAAAATTATTGAGCAACAATATTCCGGCCATTCCTATGAATGTCCAATATTCAAAAGTGTGTTTTTTTGACAATAGGCGACATTCTTCCAAATTTCGACTTTTGAAATTTTAAAAAGGACTTTGCTCCTTTTTCCGAAAATGGTAAAAAATTTGCGAAAAAAATTATTGGGGAACACTATTCCGGCCATTCCTATGAATGTCCAATATTCAAAAGTGTGTTTTTTGACAATAGGCGACATTCTTCCAAATTTCGACTTTTGAAATTTTAAAAAGGACTTTGCTCCTTTTCTGAAAATGGTAGAAAATTTGCGAAAAAATATTATTGGGGAACACTATTCCGGCCATTCCTATGAATGTCCAATATTCAAAAGTGTGTTTTTTTGACAATAGGCGACATTCTTCCAAATTTCGACTTTTGAAATTTTAAAAAGGACTTTGCTCCTTTTTCCGAAAATGGTAGAAAATTTGCGAAAAAAATTATTGGGGAACACTATTCCGGCCATTCCTATGAATGTCCAATATTCAAAAGTGTGTTTTTTTGACAATTGGCGACATTCTTCCAAATTTCGACTTTTGAAATTTTAAAAAGGACTTTGCTCCTTTTTCTGAAAATGGTAGAAAATTTGCGAAAAAAAATTATTGGGGAACACTATTCCGGCCATTTCTATGAATGTCCAATATTCAAAAGTGTGTTTTTTTGACAATAGGCGACATTCTTCCAAATTTCGACTTTTGAAATTTTAAAAAGGACTTTGCTCCTTTTTCCGAAAATGGTAGAAAATTTGCAAAAAAAAAATTATTGAGCAACAATATTCCGGCCATTCCTATGAATGTCCAATATTCAAAAGTGTGTTTTTTTGACAATAGGCGACATTCTTCCAAATTTCGACTTTTGAAATTTTAAAAAGGACTTTGCTCCTTTTTCTGAAAATGGTAGAAAATTTGCAAAAAAAAATTATTGAGCAACAATATTCCGGCCATTCCTATGAATGTCCAATATTCAAAAATGTGTTTTTTTGACAATAGGCGACATTCTTCCAAATTTCGACTTTTGAAATTTTAAAAAGGACTTTGCTCCTTTTTCTGAAAATGGTAGAAAATTTGCGAAAAAAAATTATTGGGGAACACTATTCCGGCCATTCCTATGAATGTCCAATATTCAAAAGTGTGTTTTTTTGACAATAGGCGACATTCTTCCAAATTTCGACTTTTGAAATTTTAAAAAGGACTTTGCTCCTTTTTCTGAAAATGGTAGAAAATTTGCAAAAAAAAATTATTGAGCAACAATATTCCGGCCATTCCTATGCATGTCCAATATTCAAAAGTGTGTTTTTTTGACAATAGGCGACATTCTTCCAAATTTCGACTTTTGAAATTTTAAAAAGGACTTTGCTCCTTTTTCTGAAAATGGTAGAAAATTTGCGAAAAAAAATTATTGGGGAACACTATTCCGGCCATTCCTATGAATGTCCAATATTCAAAAGTGTGTTTTTTTGATAATAGGCCACATTCTTCCAAATTTCGACTTTTGAAATTTTAAAAAGGACTTTGCTCCTTTTTCCAAAAATGGTAGAAAATTTGCGAAAAAAAATTATTGGGGAACACTATTCCGGCCATTCCTATGAATGTCCAATATTCAAAAGTGTGTTTTTTTGACAATAGGCGACATTCTTCCAAATTTCGACTTTTGAAATTTTAAAAAGGACTTTGCTCCTTTTTCCGAAAATGGTAGAAAATTTGCGAAAAAACATTATTGGGGAACACTATTCCGGCCATTCCTATGAATGTCCAATATTCAAAAGTGTGTTTTTTTTTGACAATAGGCGACATTCTTCCAAATTTCGACTTTTGAAATTTTAAAAAGGACTTTGCTCCTTTTTCTGAAAATGGTAGAAAATTTGCAAAAAAAAATTATTGAGCAACAATATTCCGGCCATTCCTATGAATGTCCAATATTCAAAAGTGTGTTTTTTTGACAATAGGCGACATTCTTCCAAATTTCGACTTTTGAAATTTTAAAAAGGACTTTGCTCCTTTTTCTGAAAATGGTAGAAAATTTGCAAAAAAAAATTATTGAGCAACAATATTCCGGCCATTCCTATGAATGTCCAATATTCAAAAGTGTGTTTTTTTGACAATAGGCGACATTCTTCCAAATTTCGACTTTTGAAATTTTAAAAAGGACTTTGCTCCTTTTTCTGAAAATGGTAGAAAATTTGCAAAAAAAAATTATTGAGCAACAATATTCCGGCCATTCCTATGAATGTCCAATATTCAAAAGTGTGTTTTTTTGACAATAGGCGACATTCTTCCAAATTTCGACTTTTGAAATTTTAAAAAGGACTTTGCTCCTTTTTCTGAAAATGGTAGAAAATTTGCGAAAAAAAATTATTGGGGAACACTATTCCGGCCATTCCTATGAATGTCCAATATTCAAAAGTGTGTTTTTTTGACAATAGGCGACATTCTTCCAAATTTCGACTTTTGAAATTTTAAAAAGGACTTTGCTCCTTTTTCTGAAAATGGTAGAAAATTTGCAAAAAAAAATTATTGAGCAACAATATTCCGGCCATTCCTATGCATGTCCAATATTCAAAAGTGTGTTTTTTTGACAATAGGCGACTTTCTTCCAAATTTCGACTTTTGAAATTTTAAAAAGGACTTTGCTCCTTTTTCTGAAAATGGTAGAAAATTTGCAAAACAAAATTATTGAGCAACAATATTCCGGCCATTCCTATGAATGTCCAATATTCAAAAGTGTGTTTTTTTGACAATAGGCGACATTCTTCCAAATTTCGACTTTTGAAATTTTAAAAAGGACTTTGCTCCTTTTTCCGAAAATGGTAGAAAATTTGCGAAAAAAATTATTGGGGAACACTATTCCGGCCATTCCTATGAATGTCCAATATTCAAAAGTGTGTTTTTTGACAATAGGCGACATTCTTCCAAATTTCGACTTTTGAAATTTTAAAAAGGACTTTGCTCCTTTTTCCGAAAATGGTAGAAAATTTGCGAAAAAAATTATTGGGGAACACTATTCCGGCCATTCCTATGAATGTCCAATATTCAAAAGTGTGTTTTTTTGACAATAGGCGACATTCTTCCAAATTTCGACTTTTGAAATTTTAAAAAGGACTTTGCTCCTTTTTCTGAAAATGGTAGAAAATTTGCGAAAAAAAATTATTGGGGAACACTATTCCGGCCATTTCTATGAATTTCCAGTATTCAAAAGTGTGTTTTTTTGACAATAGGCGACATTCTTCCAAATTTCGACTTTTGCAATTTTAAAAAGGACTTTGCTCCTTTTTCCGAAAATGGTAGAAAATTTGCGAAAAAAAATTATTGGGGAACACTATTCCGGCCATTCCTATGAATGTCCAATATTCAAAAGTGTGTTTTTTTGACAATAGGCGACATGCTTCCAAATTTCGACTTTTGAAATTTTAAAAAGGACTTTGTTCCTTTTTCTGAAAATGGTAGAAAATTTGCGAAAAAAAATTATTGAGCAACAATATTCCGGCCATTCCTATGCATGTCCAATATTCAAAAGTGTGTTTTTTTGACAATAGGCGACATTCTTCCAAATTTCGACTTTTGAAATTTTAAAAAGGACTTTGCTCCTTTTTCTGAAAATGGTAGAAAATTTGCAAAACAAAATTATTGAGCAACAATATTCCGGCCATTCCTATGAATGTCCAATATTCAAAAGTGTGTTTTTTTGACAATAGGCGACATTCTTCCAAATTTCGACTTTTGAAATTTTAAAAAGGACTTTGCTCCTTTTTCTGAAAATGGTAGAAAATTTACGAAAAAAAATTATTGGGGAACACTATTCCGGCCATTTCTATGAATTTCCAATATTCAAAAGTGTGTTTTTTTTGATAATAGGCCACATTCTTCCAAATTTCGACTTTTGAAATTTTAAAAAGGACTTTGCTCCTTTTTCCGAAAATGGTAGAAAATTTGCGAAAAAAAATTATTGGGGAACACTATTCCGGCCATTCCTATGAATGTCCAATATTCAAAAGTGTGTTTTTTTGACAATAGGCGACATGCTTCCAAATTTCGACTTTTGAAATTTTAAAAAGGACTTTGTTCCTTTTTCTGAAAATGGTAGAAAATTTGCGAAAAAAAATTATTGGGGAACACTATTCCGGCCATTCCTATGAATGTCCAATATTCAAAAGTGTGTTTTTTTGATAATAGGCCACATTCTTCCAAATTTCGACTTTTGAAATTTTAAAAAGGACTTTGCTCCTTTTTCCGAAAATGGTAGAAAATTTGCGAAAAAAAATTATTGGGGAGCACTATTCCGGCCATTCCTATGAATATCCAATATTCAAAAGTGTGTTTTTTTTGACAATAGGCGACATTCTTCCAAATTTCGACTTTTGAAATTTTAAAAAGGACTTTGCTCCTTTTTCCGAAAATGGTAGAAAATTTGCGAAAAAACATTATTGGGGAACACTATTCCGGCCATTCCTATGAATGTCCAATATTCAAAAGTGTGTTTTTTTTTGACAATAGGCGACATTCTTCCAAATTTCGACTTTTGAAATTTTAAAAAGGACTTTGCTCCTTTTTCCGAAAATGGTAGAAAATTTGCCAAAAAAAATTATTGAGCAACAATATTCCGGCCATTCCTATGAATGTCCAATATTCAAAAATGTGTTTTTTTGACAATAGGCGACATTCTTCCAAATTTCGACTTTTGAAATTTTAAAAAGGACTTTGCTCCTTTTTCCGAAAATGGCAGAAAATTTGCAAAAAAAAATTATTGGGGAACACTATTCCGGCCATTCCTATGAATGTCCAATATTCAAAAGTGTGTTTTTTTTGACAATAGGCCACATTCTTCCAAATTTCGACTTTTGAAATTTTAAAAAGGACTTTGCTCCTTTTTCTGAAAATGGTAGAAAATTTGCGAAAAAAAATTATTGGGGAACACTATTCCGGCCATTCCTATGAATGTCCAATATTCAAAAGTGTGTTTTTTTGACAATAGGCGACATTCTTCCAAATTTCGACTTTTGAAATTTTAAAAAGGACTTTGCTCCTTTTTCTGAAAATGGTAGAAAATTTGCAAAACAAAATTATTGAGCAACAATATTCCGGCCATTCCTATGAATGTCCAATATTCAAAAGTGTGTTTTTTGACAATAGGCGACATTCTTCCAAATTTCGACTTTTGAAATTTTAAAAAGGACTTTGCTCTTTTTTCCGAAAATGGTAGAAAATTTGCGAAAAAAATTATTGGGGAACACTATTCCGGCCATTCCTATGAATGTCCAATATTCAAAAGTGTGTTTTTTGACAATAGGCGACATTCTTCCAAATTTCGACTTTTGAAATTTTAAAAAGGACTTTGCTCCTTTTTCCGAAAATGGTAGAAAATTTGCGAAAAAAATTATTGGGGAACACTATTCCGGCCATTCCTATGAATGTCCAATATTCAAAAGTGTGTTTTTTTGACAATAGGCGACATTCTTCCAAATTTCGACTTTTGAAATTTTAAAAAGGACTTTGCTCCTTTTTCTGAAAATGGTAGAAAATTTGCGAAAAAAAATTATTGGGGAACACTATTCCGGCCATTTCTATGAATTTCCAATATTCAAAAGTGTGTTTTTTTGACAATAGGCGACATTCTTCCAAATTTCGACTTTTGCAATTTTAAAAAGGACTTTGCTCCTTTTTCCGAAAATGGTAGAAAATTTGCAAAAAAAAAATTATTGAGCAACAATATTCCGGCCATTCCTATGAATGTCCAATATTCAAAAGTGTGTTTTTTTTGACAATAGGCCACATTCTTCCAAATTTCGACTTTTGAAATTTTAAAAAGGACTTTGCTCCTTTTTCTGAAAATGGTAGAAAATTTGCGAAAAAAAATTATTGGGGAACACTATTCCGGCCATTCCTATGAATGTCCAATATTCAAAAGTGTGTTTTTTTGACAATAGGCGACATTCTTCCAAATTTCGACTTTTGAAATTTTAAAAAGGACTTTGCTCCTTTTTCTGAAAATGGTAGAAAATTTGCAAAACAAAATTATTGAGCAACAATATTCCGGCCATTCCTATGAATGTCCAATATTCAAAAGTGTGTTTTTTGACAATAGGCGACATTCTTCCAAATTTCGACTTTTGAAATTTTAAAAAGGACTTTGCTCTTTTTTCCGAAAATGGTAGAAAATTTGCGAAAAAAATTATTGGGGAACACTATTCCGGCCATTCCTATGAATGTCCAATATTCAAAAGTGTGTTTTTTTGACAATAGGCCACATTCTTCCAAATTTCGACTTTTGCAATTTTAAAAAGGACTTTGCTCCTTTTTCCGAAAATGGTAGAAAATTTGCAAAAAAAAAATTATTGAGCAACAATATTCCGGCCATTCCTATGAATGTCCAATATTCAAAAGTGTGTTTTTTTGACAATAGGCGACATTCTTCCAAATTTCGACTTTTGAAATTTTAAAAAGGACTTTGCTCCTTTTTCCGAAAATGGTAGAAAATTTGCAGAACAAAATTATTGAGCAACAATATTCCGGCCATTCCTATGAATGTCCAATATTCAAAAGTGTGTTTTTTTGACAATAGGCGACATTCTTCCAAATTTCGACTTTTGAAATTTTAAAAAGGACTTTGCTCCTTTTTCCGAAAATGGTAGAAAATTTGCGAAAAAAAATTATTGGGGAACACTATTCCGGCCATTCCTATGAATGTCCAATATTCAAAAGTGTGTTTTTTTGACAATAGGCGACATTCTTCGAAATTTCGACTTTTGAAATTTTAAAAAGGACTTTGCTCCTTTTTCCGAAAATGGTAGAAAATTTGCGAAAAAAAATTATTGGGGAACACTATTCCGGCCATTCCTATGAATGTCCAATATTCAAAAGTGTGTTTTTTTGACAATTGGCCACATTCTTCGAAATTTCGACTTTTGAAATTTTAAAAAGGACTTTGCTCCTTTTTCCGAAAATGGTAGAAAATTTGCGAAAAAAAATTATTGGGGAACACTATTCCGGCCATTCCTATGAATGTCCAATATTCAAAAGTGTGTTTTTTTGACAATTGGCCACATTCTTCCAAATTTCGACTTTTGAAATTTTAAAAAGGACTTTGCTCCTTTTTCCGAAAATGGTAGAAAATTTGCGAAAAAAAATTATTGGGGAACACTATTCCGGCCATTCCTATGAATGTCCAATATTCAAAAGTGTGTTTTTTTGACAATAAGCCACATTCTTCCAAATTTCGACTTTTGAAATTTTAAAAAGGACTTTGCTCCTTTTTCCGAAAATGGTAGAAAATTTGCAAAAAAAAATTATTGAGCAACAATATTCCGGCCATTCCTATGAATGTCCAATATTCAAAAGTGTGTTTTTTTGACAATAGGCGACATTCTTCCAAATTTCGACTTTTGAAATTTTAAAAAGGACTTTGCTCCTTTTTCTGAAAATGGTAGAAAATTTGCGAAAAAAATTATTGGGGAACACTATTCCGGCCATTCCTATGAATGTCCAATATTCAAAAGTGTGTTTTTTTGATAATAGGCCACATTCTTCCAAATTTCGACTTTTGAAATTTTAAAAAGGACTTTGCTCCTTTTTCCGAAAATGGTAGAAAATTTGCGAAAAAAAATTATTGGGGAACACTATTCCGGCCATTCCTATGAATGTTCAATATTCAAAAGTGTGTTTTTTTGACAATTGGCCACATTCTTCCAAATTTCGACTTTTGAAATTTTAAAAAGGACTTTGCTCCTTTTTCCGAAAATGGTAGAAAATTTGCGAAAAAAAATTATTGGGAAACACTACTCCGGCCATTCCTATGAATGTCCAATATTCAAAAGTGTGTTTTTTTGACAATAGGCGACATTCTTCCAAATTTCGACTTTTGAAATTTTAAAAAGGACTTTGCTCCTTTTTCCGAAAATGGTAGAAAATTTGCGAAAAAACATTATTGGGGAACACTATTCCGGCCATTTCTATGAATGTCCAATATTCAAAAGTGTGTTTTTTGACAATAGGCGACATTCTTCCAAATTTCGACTTTTGAAATTTTAAAAAGGACTTTGTTCCTTTTTCCGAAAATGGTAGAAAATTTGCGAAAAAAAATTATTGGGGAACACTATTCCGGCCATTCCTATGAATGTCCAATATTCAAAAGTGTGTTTTTTTGACCATAGGCGACATTCTTCCAAATTTCGACTTTTGAAATTTTAAAAAGGACTTTGCTCCTTTTTCCGAAAATGGTAGAAAATTTGCGAAAAAACATTATTGGGGAACACTATTCCGGCCATTCCTATGAATGTCCAATATTCAAAAGTGTGTTTTTTTTGACAATAGGCGACATTCTTCCAAATTTCGACTTTTGAAATTTTAAAAAGGACTTTGCTCCTTTTTCCGAAAATGGTAGAAAATTTGCGAAAAAAAATTATTGGGGAACACTATTCCGGCCATTCCTATGAATGTCCAATATTCAAAAGTGTGTTTTTTTGACAATAGGCCACATTCTTCCAAATTTCGACTTTTAAAATTTTAAAAAGGACTTTGCTCCTTTTTCCGAAAATGGTAGAAAATTTGCGAAAAAAATTATTGGGGAACACTATTCCGGCCATTCCTATGAATGTCCAATATTCAAAAGTGTGTTTTTTTGACAATAGGCCACATTCTTCCAAATTTCGACTTTTGAAATTTTAAAAAGGACTTTGCTCCTTTTTCCGAAAATGGTAGAAAATTTGCGAAAAAAATTATTGGGGAACACTATTCCGGCCATTCCTATGAATGTCCAATATTCAAAAGTGTGTTTTTTTGGCAATAGGCGACATTCTTCCAAATTTCGACTTTTGAAATTTTAAAAAGGACTTTGCTCCCTTTTCCGAAAATGGTAGAAAATTTGCGAAAAAAATTATTGGGGAACACTATTCCGGCCATTCCTATGAATGTCCAATATTCAAAAGTGTGTTTTTTTGACAATAGGCCACATTCTTCCAAATTTCGACTTTTGAAATTTTAAAAAGGACTTTGCTCCTTTTTCCGAAAATGGTAGAAAATTTGCGAAAAAAAATTATTGGGGAACACTATTCCGGCCATTCCTATGAATGTCCAATATTCAAAAGTGTGTTTTTTTGACAATAGGCGACATTCTTCCAAATTTCGACTTTTGAAATTTTAAAAAGGACTTTGCTCCTTTTTCCGAAAATGGTAGAAAATTTGCGAAAAAAAATTATTCGGGAACACTATTCCGGCCATTCCTATGCATGTCCAATATTCAAAAGTGTGTTTTTTTGACAATAGGCGACATTCTTCTTCCAAATTTCGACTTTTGAAATTTTAAAAAGGACTTTGCTCCTTTTTCCGAAAATGGTAGAAAATTTGCGAAAAAAATTATTGGGGAACACTATTCCGGCCATTCCTATGAATGTCCAATATTCAAAAGTGTGTTTTTTTGACAATAGGCGACATTCTTCCAAATTTCGACTTTTGAAATTTTAAAAAGGACTTTGCTCCTTTTTCCGAAAATGGTAGAAAATTTGCAAAAAAAAATTATTGAGTAACAATATTCCGGCCATTCCTATGAATGTCCAATATTCAAAAGTGTGTTTTTTTGACAATAGGCGACATTCTTCCAAATTTCGACTTTTGAAATTTTAAAAAGGACTTTGCTCCTTTTTCTGAAAATGGTAGAAAATTTGCGAAAAAAAATTATTGGGGAACACTATTCCGGCCATTCCTATGAATGTCCAATATTCAAAAGTGTGTTTTTTTTTACAATAGGCGACATTCTTCCAAATTTCGACTTTTGAAATTTTAAAAAGGACTTTGTTCCTTTTTCTGAAAATGGTAGAAAATTTGCGAAAAAAAATTATTGGGGAACACTATTCCGGCCATTCCTATGAATGTCCAATATTCAAAAGTGTGTTTTTTTTTTGATTATAGGCCACATTCTTCCAAATTTCGACTTTTGAAATTTTAAAAAGGACTTTGCTCCTTTTTCCGAAAATGGTAGAAAATTTGCAAAAAAAAATTATTGGGGAACACTATTCCGGCCATTCCTATGAATGTCCAATATTCCAAAGTGTGTTTTTTTTGACAATAGGCGACATTCTTCCAAATTTCGACTTTTGAAATTTTAAAAAGGACTTTGCTCCTTTTTCCGAAAATGGTAGAAAATTTGCGAAAAAAAATTATTGGGGAACACTATTCCGGCCATTCCTATGAATGTCCAATATTCAAAAGTGTGTTTTTTTTGACAATAGGCGACATTCTTCCAAATTTCGACTTTTGAAATTTTAAAAAGGACTTTGCTCCTTTTTCCGAAAATGGTAGAAAATTTGCGAAAAAAAATTATTGGGGAACACTATTCCGGCCATTCCTATGAATGTCCAATATTCAAAAGTGTGTTTTTTTGACAATAGGCCACATTCTTCCAAATTTCGACTTTTGAAATTTTAAAAAGGACTTTGCTCCTTTTTCCGAAAATGGTAGAAAATTTGCGAAAAAAATTATTGGGGAACACTATTCCGGCCATTCCTATGAATGTCCAATATTCAAAAGTGTGTTTTTTTGACAATAGGCGACATTCTTCCATATTTCGACTTTTGAAATTTTAAAAAGGACTTTGCTCCTTTTTCCGAAAATGGTAGAAAATTTGCAAAAAAAAATTATTGAGCAACAATATTCCGGCCATTCCTATGAATGTCCAATATTCAAAAGTGAGTTTTTTTGACAATAGGCGATATTCTTCCAAATTTCGACTTTTGAAATTTTAAAAAGGACTTTGCTCCTTTTTCTGAAAATGGTAGAAAATTTGCGAAAAAAAATTATTGGGGAACACTATTCCGGCCATTCCTATGAATGTCCAATATTCAAAAGTGTGTTTTTTTTGACAATAGGCGACATTCTTCCAAATTTCGACTTTTGAAATTTTAAAAAGGACTTTGTTCCTTTTTCTGAAAATGGTAGAAAATTTGCGAAAAAAAATTATTGGGGAACACTATTCCGGCCATTCCTATGAATGTCCAATATTCAAAAGTGTGTTTTTTGGCAATAGGCGACATTCTTCTTCCAAATTTCGACTTTTGAAATTTTAAAAAGGACTTTGCTCCTTTTTCCGAAAATGGTAGAAAATTTGCGAAAAAAATTATTGGGGAACACTATTCCGGCCATTCCTATGAATGTCCAATATTCAAAAGTGTGTTTTTTTTGACAATAGGCGACATTCTTCCAAATTTCGACTTTTGAAATTTTAAAAAGGACTTTGCTCCTTTTTCCGAAAATGGTAGAAAATTTGCAAAAAAAAATTATTGAGCAACAATATTCCGGCCATTCCTATGAATGTCCAATATTCAAAAGTGTGTTTTTTTGACAATAGGCGACATTCTTCCAAATTTCGACTTTTGAAATTTTAAAAAGGACTTTGCTCCTTTTTCTGAAAATGGTAGAAAATATGCGAAAAAAAATTATTGGGGAACACTATTCCGGCCATTCCTATGAATGTCCAATATTCAAAAGTGTGTTTTTTTTGACAATAGGCGACATTCTTCCAAATTTCGACTTTTGAAATTTTAAAAAGGACTTTGTTCCTTTTTCTGAAAATGGTAGAAAATTTGCGAAAAAAAATTATTGGGGAACACTATTCCGGCCATTCCTATGAATGTCCAATATTCAAAAGTGTGTTTTTTTTTGATAATAGGCCACATTCTTCCAAATTTCGACTTTTGAAATTTTAAAAAGGACTTTGCTCCTTTTTCCGAAAATGGTAGAAAATTTGCGAAAAAAAATTATTGGGGAACACTATTCCGGCCATTCCTATGAATGTCCAATATTCAAAAGTGTGTTTTTTTGACAATTGGCCACATTCTTCCAAATTTCGACTTTTGAAATTTTAAAAAGGACTTTGCTCCTTTTTCCGAAAATGGTAGAAAATTTGCGAAAAAAAATTATTGGGGAACACTATTCCGGCCATTCCTATGAATGTCCAATATTCAAAAGTGTGTTTTTTTGACAATAGGCCACATTCTTCCAAATTTCGACTTTTGAAATTTTAAAAAGGACTTTGCTCCTTTTTCCGAAAATGGTAGAAAATTTGCGAAAAAAAATTATTGGGAAACACTACTCCGGCCATTCCTATGAATGTCCAATATTCAAAAGTGTGTTTTTTTGACAATAGGCGACATTCTTCCAAATTTCGACTTTTGAAATTTTAAAAAGGACTTTGCTCCTTTTTCCGAAAATGGTAGAAAATTAGCGAAAAAACATTATTGGGGAACACTATTCCGGCCATTCCTATGAATGTCCAATATTCAAAAGTGTGTTTTTTTTGACAATAGGCGACATTCTTCCAAATTTCGACTTTTGAAATTTTAAAAAGGACTTTGCTCCTTTTTCCGAAAATGGTAGAAAATTTGCGAAAAAAAATTATTGGGGAACACTATTCCGGCCATTCCTATGAATGTCCAATATTCAAAAGTGTGTTTTTTTGACAATTGGCCACATTCTTCCAAATTTCGACTTTTGAAATTTTAAAAAGGACTTTGCTCCTTTTTCCGAAAATGGTAGAAAATTTATATGTGTTTTTTTGACAATAGGCGACATTCTTCCAAATTTCGACTTTTGAAATTTTAAAAAGGACTTTGCTCCTTTTTCCGAAAATGGTAGAAAATTTGAGAAAAAAATTATTGGGGAACACTATTCCGGCCATTCCTATGAATGTCCTATATTCAAAAGTGTGTTTTTTTGACAATAGGCGACATTCTTCCAAATTTCGACTTTTGAAATTTTATAAAGGACTTTGCTCCTTTTTCCGAAAATGGTAGAAAATTTGCGAAAAAAAATTATTCGGGAACACTATTCCGGCCATTCCTATGCATGTCCAATATTCAAATATGTGTTTTTTTGACAATAGGCGACATTCTTCCAAATTTCGACTTTTGAAATTTTAAAAAGGACTTTGCTCCTTTTTCCGAAAATGGTAGAAAATTTGCGAAAAAAATTATTGGGGAACACTATTTCGGCCATTCCTATGAATGTCCAATATAAAAAAGTGTGTTTTTTTGACAATAGGCCACATTCTTCCAAATTTCGACTTTTGAAATTTGAAAAAGGACTTTGCTCCTTTTTCCGAAAATGGTAGAAAATTTGGGAAAAAAAATTATTGGGGAACACTATTCCGGCCATTCCTCTGAATGTCCAATATTCAAAAGTGTGTTTTTTTGACAATAGGCGACATTCTTCCAAATTTCGACTTTTGAAATTTTAAAAAGGACTTTGCTCCTTTTTCCGAAAATGGTAGAAAATTTGCGAAAAAAAATTATTGGGGAACACTATTCCGGCCATTCCTAAGAATGTCCAATATTCAAAAGTCTGTTTTTTGACAATAGGCCACATTCTTCCAAATTTCGACTTTTGAAATTTTAAAAAGGACTTTGTTCTTTTTCCGAAAATGGTAGAAAATTTGCGAAAAAAAATTATTGTGGAACACTATTCCGGCCATTCCTATGAATGTCCAATATTCAAAAGTGTGTTTTTTTGACAATAGGCCACATTCTTCCAAATTTCGACTTTTGAAATTTTAAAAAGGACTTTGCTCCTTTTTCCGAAAATGGTAGAAAATTTGCGAAAAAAAATTATTGGGGAACACTATTCCGGCCATTCCTATGAATGTCCAATATTCAAAAGTGTGTTTTTTTGACAATAGGCCACATTCTTCCAAATTTCGACTTTTGAAATTTTAAAAAGGACTTTGCTCCTTTTTCCGAAAATGGTAGAAAATTTGCGAAAAAAAATTATTCGGGAACACTATTCCGGCCATTCCTATGAATGTCCAATACTCAAAAGTGTGTTTTTTTGACAATAGGCCACATTCTTCCAAATTTCGACTTTTGAAATTTTAAAAAGGACTTTGCTCCTTTTTCCGAAAATGGTAGAAAATTTGAGAAAACAAATTATTTGGAAACACTATTCCGGCCATTCCTATGAATGTCCAATATTCAAAAGTGTGTTTTTTGACAATAGGCCACATTCTTCCAAATTTCGACTTTTGAAATTTTAAAAAGGACTTTGCTCCTTTTTCCGAAAATGGTAGAAAATTTGCGAAAAAAAATTATTGTGGAACACTATTCCGGCCATTCCTATGAATGTCCTATATTCAAAAGTGTGTTTTTTTGACAATAGGCGACATTCTTCCAAATTTCGACTTTTGAAATTTTAAAAAGGACTTTGCTCCTTTTTCCGAAAATGGTAGAAAATTTGCGAAAAAAAATTATTCGGGAACACTATTCCGGCCATTCCTATGCATGTCCAATATTCAAATATGTGTTTTTTTGACAATAGGCGACATTCTTCCAAATTTCGACTTTTGAAATTTTAAAAAGGACTTTGCTCCTTTTTCCGAAAATGATAGAAAATTTGCGAAAAAAATTATTGGGGAACACTATTTCGGCCATTCCTATGAATGTCCAATATTCAAAAGTGTGTTTTTTTGACAATAGGCCACATTCTTCCAAATTTAGACTTTTGAAATTTTAAAAAGGACTTTGCTCCTTTTTCCGAAAATGGTAGAAAATTTGCGAAAAAAAATTATTGGGGAACACTATTCCGGCCATTCCTATGAATGTCCAATATTCAAAAGTGTGTTTTTTTGACAATAGGCCACATTCTTCCAAATTTCGACTTTTGAAATTTTAAAAAGGACTTTGCTCCTTTTTCCGAAAATGGTAGAAAATTTGCGAAAAAAAATTATTGGGGAACACTATTCCGGCCATTCCTATGAATGTCCAATATTCAAAAGTGTGTTTTTTTGACAATAGGCCACATTCTTCCAAATTTCGACTTTTGAAATTTTAAAAAGGACTTTGCTCCTTTTTCCGAAAATGGTAGAAAATTTGCGAAAAAAAATTATTGGGGAACACTATTCCGGCCATTCCTATGAATGTCCAATAGTCAAAAGTGTGTTTTTTTGACAATAGGCCACATTCTTCCAAATTTCGACTTTTGAAATTTTAAAAAGGACTTTGCTCCTTTTTCCGAAAATGGTAGAAAATTTGCGAAAAAAAATTATTGGGGAACACTATTCCGGCCATTCCTATGAATGTCCAATATTCAAAAGTGTGTTTTTTTGACAATAGGCCACATTCTTCCAAATTTCGACTTTTGAAATTTTAAAAAGGACTTTGCTCCTTTTTCCGAAAATGGTAGAAAATTTGCGAAAAAAAATTATTGGGGAACACTATTCCGGCCATTCCTATGAATGTCCAATATTCAAAAGTGTGTTTTTTTGACAATAGGCCACATTCTTCCAAATTTCGACTTTTGAAATTTTAAAAAGGACTTTGCTCCTTTTTCCGAAAATGGTAGAAAATTTGCGAAAAAAATTATTGGGGAACACTATTCCGGCCATTCCTATGAATGTCCAATATTCAAAAGTGTGTTTTTTTGACGATAGGCGACATTCTTCCAAATTTCGACTTTTGAAATTTTAAAAAGGACTTTGCTCCTTTTTCCGAAAATGGTAGAAAATTTGGGAAAAAAAAATTATTGGGGAACACTATTCTGGCCATTCCTCTGAATGTCCAATATTCAAAAGTGTGTTTTTTTGACAATAGGCGACATTCTTCCAAATTTCGACTTTTGAAATTTTAAAAAGGACTTTGCTCCTTTTTCCGAAAATGGTAGAAAATTTGCGAAAAAAAATTATTCGGGAACACTATTCCGGCCATTCCTATGAATGTCCAATACTCAAAAGTGTGTTTTTTTGACAATAGGCCACATTCTTCCAAATTTCGACTTTTGAAATTTTAAAAAGGACTTTGCTCCTTTTTCCGAAAATGGTAGAAAATTTGAGAAAACAAATTATTTGGAAACACTATTCCGGCCATTCCTATGAATGTCCAATATTCAAAAGTGTGTTTTTTGACAATAGGCCACATTCTTCCAAATTTCGACTTTTGAAATTTTAAAAAGGACTTTGCTCCTTTTTCCGAAAATGGTAGAAAATTTGCGAAAAAAAATTATTGTGGAACACTATTCCGGCCATTCCTATGAATGTCCTATATTCAAAAGTGTGTTTTTTTGACAATAGGCGACATTCTTCCAAATTTCGACTTTTGAAATTTTAAAAAGGACTTTGCTCCTTTTTCCGAAAATGGTAGAAAATTTGCGAAAAAAAATTATTCGGGAACACTATTCCGGCCATTCCTATGCATGTCCAATATTCAAATATGTGTTTTTTTGACAATAGGCGACATTCTTCCAAATTTCGACTTTTGAAATTTTAAAAAGGACTTTGCTCCTTTTTCCGAAAATGGTAGAAAATTTGCAAAAAAAATTATTGGGGAACACTATTTCGGCCATTCCTATGAATGTCCAATATTCAAAAGTGTGTTTTTTTGACAATAGGCCACATTCTTCCAAATTTAGACTTTTGAAATTTTAAAAAGGACTTTGCTCCTTTTTCCGAAAATGGTAGAAAATTTGCGAAAAAAAATTATTGGGGAACACTATTCCGGCCATTCCTATGAATGTCCAATATTCAAAAGTGTGTTTTTTTGACAATAGGCGACATTCTTCCAAATTTCGACTTTTGAAATTTTAAAAAGGACTTTGCTCCTTTTTCCGAAAATGGTAGAAAATTTGCGAAAAAAAATTATTGGGGAACACTATTCCGGCCATTCCTATGAATGTCCAATATTCAAAAGTGTGTTTTTTGACAATAGGCCACATTCTTCCAAATTTCGACTTTTGAAATTTTAAAAAGGCCTTTGCTCCTTTTTCCGAAAATGGTAGAAAATTTGCGAAAAAAAATTATTGGGGAACACTATTCCGGCCATTCCTATGAATGTCCAATATTCAAAAGTGTGTTTTTTTGACAATAGGCCACATTCTTCCAAATTTCGACTTTTGAAATTTTAAAAAGGACTTTGCTCCTTTTTCCGAAAATGGTAGAAAATTTGCGAAAAAAAATTATTCGGGAACACTATTCCGGCCATTCCTATGAATGTCCAATATTCAAAAGTGTGTTTTTTTGACAATAGGCCACATTCTTCCAAATTTCGACTTTTGAAATTTTAAAAAGGACTTTGCTCCTTTTTCCGAAAATGGTAGAAAATTTGCGAAAAAAAATTATTGGGGAACACTATTCCGGCCATTCCTATGAATGTCCAATATTCAAAAGTGTGTTTTTTTGACAATAGGCCACATTCTTCCAAATTTCGACTTTTGAAATTTTAAAAAGGACTTTGCTCCTTTTTCCGAAAATGGTAGAAAATTTGCGAAAAAAAATTATTGGGGAACACTATTCCGGCCATTCCTATGAATGTCCAATATTCAAAAGTGTGTTTTTTGACAATAGGCGATATCTTCCAAATTTCGACTTTTGAAATTTTAAAAAGGACTTTGCTCCTTTTTCCGAAAATGGTAGAAAATTTGCGAAAAAAAATTATTGTGGAACACTATTCCGGCCATTCCTATGAATGTCCAATATTCAAAAGTGTGTTTTTTTGACAATAGGCCACATTCTTCCAAATTTCGACTTTTGAAATTTTAAAAAGGACTTTGCTCCTTTTTCCGAAAATGGTAGAAAATTTGCGAAAAAAAATTATTGGGGAACACTATTCCGGCCATTCCTATGAATGTCCAATATTCAAAAGTGTGTTTTTTTGACAATAGGCCACATTCTTCCAAATTTCGACTTTTGAAATTTTAAAAAGGACTTTGCTCCTTTTTCCGAAAATGGTAGAAAATTTGCGAAAAAAAATTATTGGGGAACACTATTCCGGCCATTCCTATGAATGTCCAATATTCAAAAGTGTGTTTTTTTGACAATAGGCCACATTCTTCCAAATTTCGACTTTTGAAATTTTAAAAAGGACTTTGCTCCTTTTTCCGAAAATGGTAGAAAATTTGCGAAAAAAAATTATTGTGGAACACTATTCCGGCCATTCCTATGAATGTCCAATATTCAAAAGTGTGTTTTTTTGACAATAGGCCACATTCTTCCAAATTTCGACTTTTGAAATTTTAAAAAGGACTTTGCTCCTTTTTCCGAAAATGGTAGAAAATTTGCGAAAAAAAATTATTGTGGAACACTATTCCGGCCATTCCTATGAATGTCCAATATTCAAAAGTGTGTTTTTTTGACAATAGGCCACATTCTTCCAAATTTCGACTTTTGAAATTTTAAAAAGGACTTTGCTCCTTTTTCCGAAAATGGTAGAAAATTTGCGAAAAAAAATTATTGGGGAACACTATTCCGGCCATTCCTATGAATGTCCAATATTCAAAAGTCTGTTTTTTGACAATAGGCCACATTCTTCCAAATTTCGACTTTTGAAATTTTAAAAAGGACTTTGCTCCTTTTTCCGAAAATGGTAGAAAATTTGCGAAAAAAAATTATTGTGGAACACTATTCCGGCCATTCCTATGAATGTCCAATATTCAAAAGTGTGTTTTTTTGACAATAGGCCACATTCTTCCAAATTTCGACTTTTGAAATTTTAAAAAGGACTTTGCTCCTTTTTCCGAAAATGGTAGAAAATTTGCGAAAAAAAATTATTGGGGAACACTATTCCGGCCATTCCTATGAATGTCCAATATTCAAAAGTGTGTTTTTTTGACAATAGGCCACATTCTTCCAAATTTCGACTTTTGAAATTTTAAAAAGGACTTTGCTCCTTTTTCCGAAAATGGTAGAAAATTTGCGAAAAAAAATTATTGTGGAACACTATTCCGGCCATTCCTATGAATGTCCAATATTCAAAAGTGTGTTTTTTTGGCAATAGGCCACATTCTTCCAAATTTCGACTTTTGAAATTTTAAAAAGGACTTTGCTCCTTTTTCCGAAAATGGTAGAAAATTTGCGAAAAAAATTATTGGGGAACACTATTCCGGCCATTCCTATGAATGTCCAATATTCAAAAGTGTGTTTTTTTGACAATAGGCCACATTCTTCCAAATTTCGACTTTTGAAATTTTAAAAAGGACTTTGCTCCTTTTTCCGAAAATGGTAGAAAATTTGCGAAAAAAAATTATTGTGGAACACTATTCCGGCCATTCCTATGAATGTCCAATATTCAAAAGTGTGTTTTTTTGACAATAGGCCACATTCTTCCAAATTTCGACTTTTGAAATTTTAAAAAGGACTTTGCTCCTTTTTCCGAAAATGGTAGAAAATTTGCGAAAAAAAAAATATTGGGGAACACTATTCCGGCCATTCCTATGAATGTTCAATATTCAAAAGTGTGTTTTTTTGACAATAGGCCACATTCTTCCAAATTTCGACTTTTGAAATTTTAAAAAGGACTTTGCTCCTTTTTCCGAAAATGGTAGAAAATTTGCGAAAAAAAATTATTGTGGAACACTATTCCGGCCATTCCTATGAATGTCCAATATTCAAAAGTAAATAAAAAGGACTTTGCTCCTTTTTCCGAAAATGGTAGAAAATTTGCGAAAAAAAAATTATTGTGGAACACTATTCCGGCCATTCCTATGAATGTCCAATATTCAAAAGTGTGTTTTTTTGACAATAGGCCACATTCTTCCAAATTTCGACTTTTGAAATTTTAAAAAGGACTTTGCTCCTTTTTCCGAAAATGGTAGAAAATTTGCGAAAAAAAATTATTGGGGAACACTATTCCGGCCATTCCTCTGAATGTCCAATATTCAAAAGTGTGTTTTTTTGACAATAGGCGACATTCTTCCAAATTTCGACTTTTGAAATTTTAAAAAGGACTTTGCTCCTTTTTCCGAAAATGGTAGAAAATTTGCGAAAAAAAATTATTGGGGAACACTATTCCGGCCATTCCTATGAATGTCCAATATTCAAAAGTCTGTTTTTTGACAATAGGCCACATTCTTGCAAATTTCGACTTTTGAAATTTTAAAAAGGAATTTGCTCCTTTTTCCGAAAATGGTAGAAAATTTGCGAAAAAAAATTATTGGGGAACACTATTCCGGCCATTCCTCTGAATGTCCAATATTCAAAAGTGTGTTTTTTTGACAATAGGCGACATTCTTCCAAATTTCGACTTTTGAAATTTTAAAAAGGACTTTGCTCCTTTTTCCGAAAATGGTAGAAAATTTGCGAAAAAAAATTATTGGGGAACACTATTCCGGCCATTCCTATGAATGTCCAATATTCAAAAGTCTGTTTTTTGACAATAGGCCACATTCTTCCAAATTTCGACTTTTGAAATTTTAAAAAGGACTTTGCTCCTTTTTCCGAAAATGGTAGAAAATTTGCGAAAAAAAATTATTGTGGAACACTATTCCGGCCATTCCTATGAATGTCCAATATTCAAAAGTAAATAAAAAGGACTTTGCTCCTTTTTCCGAAAATGGTAGAAAATTTGCGAAAAAAAATTATTGGGGAACACTATTCCGGCCATTCCTATGAATGTCCAATATTCAAAAGTCTGTTTTTTGACAATAGGCCACATTCTTCCAAATTTCGACTTTTGAAATTTTAAAAAGGACTTTGCTCCTTTTTCCGAAAATGGTAGAAAATTTGCGAAAAAAAATTATTGGGGAACACTATTCCGGCCATTCCTATGAATGTCCAATATTCAAAAGTCTGTTTTTTGACAATAGGCCACATTCTTCCAAATTTCGACTTTTGAAATTTTAAAAAGGACTTTGCTCCTTTTTCCGAAAATGGTAGAAAATTTGCGAAAAAAAATTATTGTGGAACACTATTCCGGCCATTCCTATGAATGTCCAATATTCAAAAGTAAATAAAAAGGACTTTGCTCCTTTTTCCGAAAATGGTAGAAAATTTGCGAAAAAAAATTATTGGGGAACACTATTCCGGCCATTCCTATGAATGTCCAATATTCAAAAGTCTGCTTTTTGACAATAGGCCACATTCTTCCAAATTTCGACTTTTGAAATTTTAAAAAGGACTTTGCTCCTTTTTCCGAAAATGGTAGAAAATTTGCGAAAAAAAATTATTGTGGAACACTATTCCGGCCATTCCTATGAATGTCCAATATTCAAAAGTAAATAAAAAGGACTTTGCTCCTTTTTCCGAAAATGGTAGAAAATTTGCGAAAAAAAATTATTGGGGAATGTCCAATATTCAAAAGTCTGTTTTTTGACAATAGGCCACATTCTTCCAAATTTCGACTTTTGAAATTTTAAAAAGGACTTTGCTCCTTTTTCCGAAAATGGTAGAAAATTTGCGAAAAAAAATTATTGGGGAACACTATTCCGGCCATTCCTATGCATGTCCAATATTCAAATATGTGTTTTTTTGACAATAGGCGACATTCTTCCAAATTTCGACTTTTGAAATTTTAAAAAGGACTTTGCTCCTTTTTCCGAAAATGGTAGAAAATTTGCGAAAAAAAATTATTGGGGAACACTATTCCGGCCATTCCTATGAATGTCCAATATTCAAAAGTGTGTTTTTTTGACAATAGGCCACATTCTTCCAAATTTCGACTTTTGAAATTTTAAAAAGGACTTTGCTCCTTTTTCCGAAAATGGTAGAAAATTTGCGAAAAAAAATTATTGGGGAACACTATTCCGGCCATTCCTATGAATGTCCAATATTCAAAAGTGTGTTTTTTTGACAATAGGCCACATTCTTCCAAATTTCGACTTTTGAAATTTTAAAAAGGACTTTGCTCCTTTTTCCGAAAATGGTACAAAATTTGCGAAAAAAATTATTGGGGAACACTATTCCGGCCATTCCTATGAATGTCCAATATTCAAAAGTGTGTTTTTTTGACAATAGGCGACATTCTTCCAAATTTCGACTTTTGAAATTTTAAAAAGGACTTTGCTCCTTTTTCCGAAAATGGTAGAAAATTTGGGAAAAAAAATTATTGGGGAACACTATTCCGGCCATTCCTATGAATGTCCAATATTTGAATGTCCAAACTTTTGAAATTTTAAAAAGGACTTTGCTCCTTTTTCCGAAAATGGTAGAAAATTTGCGAAAAAAAATTATTGGGGAACACTATTCCGGCCATTCCTATGAATGTCCAATATTCAAAAGTGTGTTTTTTTGACAATAGGCCACATTCTTCCAAATTTCGACTTTTGAAATTTTAAAAAGGACTTTGCTCCTTTTTCCGGCCATTCCTATGCATGTCCAATATTCAAATATGTGTTTTTTTGACAATAGGCGACATTCTTCCAAATTTCGACTTTTGAAATTTTAAAAAGGACTTTGCTCCTTTTTCCGAAAATGGTAGAAAATTTGCGAAAAAAATTATTGGGGAACACTATTTCGGCCATTCCTATGAATGTCCAATATTCAAAAGTGTGTTTTTTTGACAATAGGCCACATTCTTCCAAATTTCGACTTTTGATATTTTAAAAAGGACTTTGCTCCTTTTTCCGAAAATGGTAGAAAATTTGCGAAAAAAAATTATTGGGGAACACTATTCCGGCCATTCCTCTGAATGTCCAATATTCAAAAGTGTGTTTTTTTGACAATAGGCGACATTCTTCCAAATTTCGACTTTTGAAATTTTAAAAAGGACTTTGCTCCTTTTTCCGAAAATGGTAGAAAATTTGCGAAAAAAAATTATTGGGGAACACTATTCCGGCCATTCCTAAGAATGTCCAATATTCAAAAGTCTGTTTTTTGACAATAGGCCACATTCTTCCAAATTTCGACTTTTGAAATTTTAAAAAGGACTTTGTTCCTTTTTCCGAAAATGGTAAAAAATTTGCGAAAAAAAATTATTGTGGAACACTATTCCGGCCATTCCTATGAATGTCCAATATTCAAAAGTGTGTTTTTTTGACAATAGGCCACATTCTTCCAAATTTCGACTTTTGATATTTTAAAAAGGACTTTGCTCCTTTTTCCGAAAATGGTAGAAAATTTGCGAAAAAAAATTATTGGGGAACACTATTCCGGCCATTCCTCTGAATGTCCAATATTCAAAAGTGTGTTTTTTTGACAATAGGCGACATTCTTCCAAATTTCGACTTTTGAAATTTTAAAAAGGACTTTGCTCCTTTTTCCGAAAATGGTAGAAAATTTGCGAAAAAAATTATTCGGGAACACTATTCCGGCCATTCCTATGAATGTCCAATACTCAAAAGTGTGTTTTTTTGACAATAGGCCACATTCTTCCAAATTTCGACTTTTGAAATTTTAAAAAGGACTTTGCTCCTTTTTCCGAAAATGGTAGAAAATTTGCGAAAAAAAATTATTCGGGAACACTATTCCGGCCATTCCTATGAATGTCCTATATTCAAAAGTGTGGTTTTTTGACAATAGGCGACATTCTTCCAAATTTCGACTTTTGAAATTTTAAAAAGGACTTTGCTCCTTTTTCCGAAAATGGTAGAATATTTGCGAAAAAAAATTATTCGGGAACACTATTCCGGCCATTCCTATGCATGTCCAATATTCAAATATGTGTTTTTTTGACAATAGGCGACATTCTTCCAAATTTCGACTTTTGAAATTTTAAAAAGGACTTTGCTCCTTTTTCCGAAAATGGTAGAAAATTTGCGAAAAAAATTATTGGGGAACACTATTTCGGCCATTCCTATGAATGTCCAATATTCAAAAGTGTGTTTTTTTGACAATAGGCCACATTCTTCCAAATTTCGACTTTTGAAATTTTAAAAAGGACTTTGCTCCTTTTTCCGAAAATGGTAGAAAATTTGAGAAAAAAATTATTGGGGAACACTATTTCGGCCATTCCTATGAATGTCCAATATTCAAAAGTGTGTTTTTTTGACAATAGGCCACATTCTTCCAAATTTCGACTTTTGATATTTTAAAAAGGACTTTGCTCCTTTTTCCGAAAATGGTAGAAAATTTGCGAAAAAAAATTATTGGGGAACACTATTCCGGCCATTCCTCTGAATGTCCAATATTCAAAAGTGTGTTTTTTTGACAATAGGCGACATTCTTCCAAATTTCGACTTTTGAAATTTTAAAAAGGACTTTGCTCCTTTTTCCGAAAATGGTAGAAAATTTGCGAAAAAAAATTATTGGGGAACACTATTCCGGCCATTCCTAAGAATGTCCAATATTCAAAAGTCTGTTTTTTGACAATAGGCCACATTCTTCCAAATTTCGACTTTTGAAATTTTAAAAAGGACTTTGTTCCTTTTTCCGAAAATGGTAGAAAATTTGCGAAAAAAAATTATTGTGGAACACTATTCCGGCCATTCCTATGAATGTCCAATATTCAAAAGTGTGTTTTTTTGACAATAGGGCACATTCTTCCAAATTTCGACTTTTGAAATTTTAAAAAGGACTTTGCTCCTTTTTCCGAAAATGGTAGAAAATTTGGGAAAAAAAATTATTGGGGAACACTATTCCGGCCATTCCTATGAATGTCCAATATTCAAAAGTGTGTTTTTTTGACAGTAGGCGACATTCTTCCAAGTTTCGACTTTTGAAATTTTAAAAAGGACTTTGCTCCTTTTTCCGAAAATGGTAGAAAATTTGAGAAAAAAATTATTGGGGAACACTATTCCGGCCATTCCTATGAATGTCCAATATTCAAAAGTGTGTTTTTTTGACAATAGGCGACATTCTTCCAAATTTCGACTTTTGAAATTTTAAAAAGGACTTTGCTCCTTTTTCCGAAAATGGTAGAAAATTTGCGAAAAAAAATTATTGGGGAACACTATTCCGGCCATTCCTATGAATGTCCAATATTCAAAAGTGTGTTTTTTTGACAATAGGCCACATTCTTCCAAATTTCGACTTTTGAAATTTTAAAAAGGACTTTGCTCCTTTTTCCGAAAATGGTAGAAAATTTGCGAAAAAAATTATTGGGGAACACTATTCCGGCCATTCCTATGAATGTCCAATATTCAAAAGTGTGTTTTTTTGACAATAGGCGACATTCTTCTAAATTTCGACTTTTGAAATTTTAAAAAGGACTTTGCTCCTTTTTCCGAAAATGGTAGAAAATTTGGGGAAAAAAATTATTGGGGAACACTATTCCGGCCATTCCTATGAATGTCCAATATTCAAAAGTGTGTTTTTTTGACAATAGGCGACATTCTTCCAAATTTCGACTTTTGAAATTTTAAAAAGGACTTTGCTCCTTTTTCCGAAAATGGTAGAAAATTTGAGAAAAAAATTATTGGGGAACACTATTCCGGCCATTCCTATGAATGTCCTATATTCAAAATTGTGTTTTTTTGACAATAGGCGACATTCTTCCAAATTTCGACTTTTGAAATTTTAAAAAGGACTTTGCTCCTTTTTCCGAAAATGGTAGAAAATTTGCGAAAAAAAATTATTCGGGAACACTATTCCGGCCATTCCTATGCATGTCCAATATTCAAATATGTGTTTTTTTGACAATAGGCGACATTCTTCCAAATTTCGACTTTTGAAATTTTAAAAAGGACTTTGCTCCTTTTTCCGAAAATGGTAAAAAATTTGCGAAAAAAATTATTGGGGAACACTATTTCGGCCATTCCTATGAATGTCCAATATTCAAAAGTGTGTTTTTTTGACAATAGGCCACATTCTTCCAAATTTCGACTTTTGATATTTTAAAAAGGACTTTGCTCCTTTTTCCGAAAATGGTAGAAAATTTGCGAAAAAAAATTATTGGGGAACACTATTCCGGCCATTCCTCTGAATGTCCAATATTCAAAAGTGTGTTTTTTTGACAATAGGCGACATTCTTCCAAATTTCGACTTTTGAAATTTTAAAAAGGACTTTGCTCCTTTTTCCGAAAATGGTAGAAAATTTGCGAAAAAAATTATTGGGGAACACTATTCCGGCCATTCCTAAGAATGTCCAATATTCAAAAGTCTGTTTTTTGACAATAGGCCACATTCTTCCAAATTTCGACTTTTGAAATTTTAAAAAGGACTTTGTTCCTTTTTCCGAAAATGGTAGAAAATTTGCGAAAAAAAATTATTGTGGAACACTATTCCGGCCATTCCTATGAATGTCCAATATTCAAAAGTGTGTTTTTTGACAATAGGCCACATTCTTCCAAATTTCGACTTTTGAAATTTTAAAAAGGACTTTGCTCCTTTTTCCGAAAATGGTAGAAAATTTGCGAAAAAAAATTATTGTGGAACACTATTCCGGCCATTCCTATAAATGTCCAATATTCAAAAGTGTGTTTTTTTGACAATAGGCCACATTCTTCCAAATTTCGACTTTTGAAATTTTAAAAAGGACTTTGCTCCTTTTTCCGAAAATGGTAGAAAATTTGCGAAAAAAAATATTGGGGAACACTATTCCGGCCATTCCTATGAATGTTCAATATTCAAAAGTGTGTTTTTTTGACAATAGGCCACATTCTTCCAAATTTCGACTTTTGAAATTTTAAAAAGGACTTTGCTCCTTTTTCCGAAAATGGTAGAAAATTTGGGAAAAAAAATTATTGGGGAACACTATTCCGGCCATTCCTATGAATGTCCAATATTCAAAAGTGTGTTTATTGACAATAGGCCACATTCTTCCAAATTTCGACTTTTGAAATTTTAAAAAGGACTTTGCTCCTTTTTCCGAAAATGGTAGAAAATTTGCGAAAAAAAATTATTGTGGAACACTATTCCGGCCATTCCTATGAATGTCCAATATTCAAAAGTGTGTTTTTTTGACAATAGGCCACATTCTTCCAAATTTCGACTTTTGAAATTTTAAAAAGGACTTTGCTCCTTTTTCCGAAAATGGTAAAAAATTTGCGAAAAAAAATTATTCGGGAACACTATTCCGGCCATTCCTATGAATGTCCAATATTCAAAAGTGTGTTTTTTTGACAATAGGCCACATTCTTCCAAATTTCGACTTTTGAAATTTTAAAAAGGACTTTGCTCCTTTTTCCGAAAATGGTAGAAAATTTGCGAAAAAAAATTATTGGGGAACACTATTCCGGCCATTCCTATGAATGTCCAATATTCAAAAGTGTGTTTTTTTGACATTAGGCCACATTCTTCCAAATTTCGACTTTTGAAATTTTAAAAAGGACTTTGCTCCTTTTTCCGAAAATGGTAGAAAATTTGCGAAAAAAAATTATTGGGGAACACTATTCCGGCCATTCCTATGAATGTCCAATATTCAAAAGTGTGTTTTTTTGACAATAGGCCACATTCTTCCAAATTTCGACTTTTGAAATTTTAAAAAGGACTTTGCTCCTTTTTCCGAAAATGGTAGAAAATTTGCGAAAAAAATTATTGGGGAACACTATTCCGGCCATTCCTCTGAATGTCCAATATTCAAAAGTGTGTTTTTTTGACAATAGGCGACATTCTTCCAAATTTCGACTTTTGAAATTTTAAAAAGGACTTTGCTCCTTTTTCCGAAAATGGTAGAAAATTTGCGAAAAAAAATTATTGGGGAACACTATTCCGGCCATTCCTAAGAATGTCCAATATTCAAAAGTCTGTTTTTTGACAATAGGCCACATTCTTCCAAATTTCGACTTTTGAAATTTTAAAAAGGACTTTGCTCCTTTTTCCGAAAATGGTAGAAAATTTGCGAAAAAAATTATTGGGGAACACTATTTCGGCCATTCCTATGAATGTCCAATATTCAAAAGTGTGTTTTTTTGACAATAGGCCACATTCTTCCAAATTTCGACTTTTGATATTTTAAAAAGGACTTTGCTCCTTTTTCCGAAAATGGTAGAAAATTTGCGAAAAAAAATTATTGGGGAACACTATTCCGGCCATTCCTCTGAATGTCCAATATTCAAAAGTGTGTTTTTTTGACAATAGGCGACATTCTTCCAAATTTCGACTTTTGAAATTTTAAAAAGGACTTTGCTCCTTTTTCCGAAAATGGTAGAAAATTTGCGAAAAAAAATTATTGGGGAACACTATTCCGGCCATTCCTAAGAATGTCCAATATTCAAAAGTCTGTTTTTTGACAATAGGCCACATTCTTCCAAATTTCGACTTTTGAAATTTTAAAAAGGACTTTGTTCCTTTTTCCGAAAATGGTAAAAAATTTGCGAAAAAAAATTATTGTGGAACACTATTCCGGCCATTCCTATGAATGTCCAATATTCAAAAGTGTGTTTTTTTGACAATAGGCCACATTCTTCCAAATTTCGACTTTTGAAATTTTAAAAAGGACTTTGCTCCTTTTTCCGAAAATGGTAGAAAATTTGCGAAAAAAATTATTCGGGAACACTATTCCGGCCATTCCTATGAATGTCCAATACTCAAAAGTGTGTTTTTTTGACAATAGGCCACATTCTTCCAAATTTCGACTTTTGAAATTTTAAAAAGGACTTTGCTCCTTTTTCCGAAAATGGTAGAAAATTTGCGAAAAAAAATTATTCGGGAACACTATTCCGGCCATTCCTATGAATGTCCTATATTCAAAAGTGTGGTTTTTTGACAATAGGCGACATTCTTCCAAATTTCGACTTTTGAAATTTTAAAAAGGACTTTGCTCCTTTTTCCGAAAATGGTAGAATATTTGCGAAAAAAAATTATTCGGGAACACTATTCCGGCCATTCCTATGCATGTCCAATATTCAAATATGTGTTTTTTTGACAATAGGCGACATTCTTCCAAATTTCGACTTTTGAAATTTTAAAAAGGACTTTGCTCCTTTTTCCGAAAATGGTAGAAAATTTGCGAAAAAAATTATTGGGGAACACTATTTCGGCCATTCCTATGAATGTCCAATATTCAAAAGTGTGTTTTTTTGACAATAGGCCACATTCTTCCAAATTTCGACTTTTGAAATTTTAAAAAGGACTTTGCTCCTTTTTCCGAAAATGGTAGAAAATTTGCGAAAAAAATTATTGGGGAACACTATTCCGGCCATTCCTATGAATGTCCAATATTCAAAAGTGTGTTTTTTTGACAATAGGCGACATTCTTCTAAATTTCGACTTTTGAAATTTTAAAAAGGACTTTGCTCCTTTTTCCGAAAATGGTAGAAAATTTGGGAAAAAAAATTATTGGGGAACACTATTCCGGCCATTCCTATGAATGTCCAATATTCAAAAGTGTGTTTTCTTGACAATAGGCGACATTCTTCCAAATTTCGACTTTTGAAATTTTAAAAAGGACTTTGCTCCTTTTTCCGAAAATGGTAGAAAATTTGAGAAAAAAATTATTGGGGAACACTATTCCGGCCATTCCTATGAATGTCCTATATTCAAAAGTGTGTTTTTTTGACAATAGGCGACATTCTTCCAAATTTCGACTTTTGAAATTTTAAAAAGGACTTTGCTCCTTTTTCCGAAAATGGTAGAAAATTTGCGAAAAAAAATTATTCGGGAACACTATTCCGGCCATTTCTATGCATGTCCAATATTCAAATATGTGTTTTTTTGACAATAGGCGACATTCTTCCAAATTTCGACTTTTGAAATTTTAAAAAGGACTTTGCTCCTTTTTCCGAAAATGGTAGAAAATTTGCGAAAAAAATTATTGGGGAACACTATTTCGGCCATTCCTATGAATGTCCAATATTCAAAAGTGTGTTTTTTTGACAATAGGCCACATTCTTCCAAATTTCGACTTTTGATATTTTAAAAAGGACTTTGCTCCTTTTTCCGAAAATGGTAGAAAATTTGCGAAAAAAAATTATTGGGGAACACTATTCCGGCCATTCCTCTGAATGTCCAATATTCAAAAGTGTGTTTTTTTGACAATAGGCGACATTCTTCCAAATTTCGACTTTTGAAATTTTAAAAAGGACTTTGCTCCTTTTTCCGAAAATGGTAGAAAATTTGCGAAAAAAAATTATTGGGGAACACTATTCCGGCCATTCCTAAGAATGTCCAATATTCAAAAGTCTGTTTTTTGACAATAGGCCACATTCTTCCAAATTTCGACTTTTGAAATTTTAAAAAGGACTTTGTTCCTTTTTCCGAAAATGGTAGAAAATTTGCGAAAAAAAATTATTGTGGAACACTATTCCGGCCATTCCTATGAATGTCCAATATTCAAAAGTGTGTTTTTTTGACAATAGGCCACATTCTTCCAAATTTCGACTTTTGAAATTTTAAAAAGGACTTTGCTCCTTTTTCCGAAAATGGTAGAAAATTTGGGAAAAAAAATTATTGGGGAACACTATTCCGGCCATTCCTATGAATGTCCAATATTCAAAAGTGTGTTTTTTTGACAGTAGGCGACATTCTTCCAAGTTTCGACTTTTGAAATTTTAAAAAGGACTTTGCTCCTTTTTCCGAAAATGGTAGAAAATTTGAGAAAAAAATTATTGGGGAACACTATTCCGGCCATTCCTATGAATGTCCAATATTCAGAAGTGTGTTTTTTTGACAATAGGCGACATTATTCCAAATTTCGACTTTTGAAATTTTAAAAAGGACTTTGCTCCTTTTTCCGAAAATGGTAGAAAATTTGCGAAAAAAAATTATTGGGGAACACTATTCCGGCCATTCCTATGAATGTCCAATATTCAAAAGTGTGTTTTTTTGACAATAGGCCACATTCTTCCAAATTTCGACTTTTGAAATTTTAAAAAGGACTTTGCTCCTTTTTCCGAAAATGGTAGAAAATTTGCGAAAAAAATTATTGGGGAACACTATTCCGGCCATTCCTATGAATGTCCAATATTCAAAAGTGTGTTTTTTTGACAATAGGCGACATTCTTCTAAATTTCGACTTTTGAAATTTTAAAAAGGACTTTGCTCCTTTTTCCGAAAATGGTAGAAAATTTGGGGAAAAAAATTATTGGGGAACACTATTCCGGCCATTCCTATGAATGTCCAATATTCAAAAGTGTGTTTTTTTGACAATAGGCGACATTCTTCCAAATTTCGACTTTTGAAATTTTAAAAAGGACTTTGCTCCTTTTTCCGAAAATGGTAGAAAATTTGAGAAAAAAATTATTGGGGAACACTATTCCGGCCATTCCTATGAATGTCCTATATTCAAAATTGTGTTTTTTTGACAATAGGCGACATTCTTCCAAATTTCGACTTTTGAAATTTTAAAAAGGACTTTGCTCCTTTTTCCGAAAATGGTAGAAAATTTGCGAAAAAAAATTATTCGGGAACACTATTCCGGCCATTCCTATGCATGTCCAATATTCAAATATGTGTTTTTTTGACAATAGGCGACATTCTTCCAAATTTCGACTTTTGAAATTTTAAAAAGGACTTTGCTCCTTTTTCCGAAAAAGGTAAAAAATTTGCGAAAAAAATTATTGGGGAACACTATTTCGGCCATTCCTATGAATGTCCAATATTCAAAAGTGTGTTTTTTTGACAATAGGCCACATTCTTCCAAATTTCGACGTTTGATATTTTAAAAAGGACTTTGCTCCTTTTTCCGAAAATGGTAGAAAATTTGCGAAAAAAAATTATTGGGGAACACTATTCCGGCCATTCCTCTGAATGTCCAATATTCAAAAGTGTGTTTTTTTGACAATAGGCGACATTCTTCCAAATTTCGACTTTTGAAATTTTAAAAAGGACTTTGCTCCTTTTTCCGAAAATGGTAGAAAATTTGCGAAAAAAAATTATTGGGGAACACTATTCCGGCCATTCCTAAGAATGTCCAATATTCAAAAGTCTGTTTTTTGACAAAAGGCCACATTCTTCCAAATTTCGACTTTTGAAATTTTAAAAAGGACTTTGTTCCTTTTTCCGAAAATGGTAGAAAATTTGCGAAAAAAAATTATTGTGGAACACTATTCCGGCCATTCCTATGAATGTCCAATATTCAAAAGTGTGTTTTTTGACAATAGGCCACATTCTTCCAAATTTCGACTTTTGAAATTTTAAAAAGGACTTTGCTCCTTTTTCCGAAAATGGTAGAAAATTTGCGAAAAAAAATTATTGTGGAACACTATTCCGGCCATTCCTATAAATGTCCAATATTCAAAAGTGTGTTTTTTTGACAATAGGCCACATTCTTCCAAATTTCGACTTTTGAAATTTTAAAAAGGACTTTGCTCCTTTTTCCGAAAATGGTAGAAAATTTGCGAAAAAAAATATTGGGGAACACTATTCCGGCCATTCCTATGAATGTTCAATATTCAAAAGTGTGTTTTTTTGACAATAGGCCACATTCTTCCAAATTTCGACTTTTGAAATTTTAAAAAGGACTTTGCTCCTTTTTCCGAAAATGGTAGAAAATTTGCGAAAAAAAATTATTGGGGAACACTATTCCGGCCATTCCTATGAATGTCCAATATTCAAAAGTGTGTTTTTTTGACAATAGGCCACATTCTTCCAAATTTCGACTTTTGAAATTTTAAAAAGGACTTTGCTCCTTTTTCCGAAAATGGTAGAAAATTTGCGAAAAAAAATTATTCGGGAACACTATTCCGGCCATTCCTATGAATGTCCAATATTCAAAAGTGTGTTTTTTTGACAATAGGCCACATTCTTCCAAATTTCGACTTTTGAAATTTTAAAAAGGACTTTGCTCCTTTTTCCGAAAATGGTAGAAAATTTGCGAAAAAAAATTATTGGGGAACACTATTCCGGCCATTCCTATAAATGTCCAATATTCAAAAGTGTGTTTTTTTGACAATAGGCCACATTCTTCCAAATTTCGACTTTTGAAATTTTAAAAAGGACTTTGCTCCTTTTTCCGAAAATGGTAGAAAATTTGCGAAAAAAAATATTGGGGAACACTATTCCGGCCATTCCTATGAATGTTCAATATTCAAAAGTGTGTTTTTTTGACAATAGGCCACATTCTTCCAAATTTCGACTTTTGAAATTTTAAAAAGGACTTTGCTCCTTTTTCCGAAAATGGTAGAAAATTTGGGAAAAAAAATTATTGGGGAACACTATTCCGGCCATTCCTATGAATGTCCAATATTCAAAAGTGTGTTTTTTGACAATAGGCCACATTCTTCCAAATTTCGACTTTTGAAATTTTAAAAAGGACTTTGCTCCTTTTTCCGAAAATGGTAGAAAATTTGCGAAAAAAAATTATTGGGGAACACTATTCCGGCCATTCCTATGAATGTCCAATATTCAAAAGTGTGTTTTTTTGACAATAGGCCACATTCTTCCAAATTTCGACTTTTGAAATTTTAAAAAGGACTTTGCTCCTTTTTCCGAAAATGGTAGAAAATTTGCGAAAAAAAATTATTCGGGAACACTATTCCGGCCATTCCTATGAATGTCCAATATTCAAAAGTGTGTTTTTTTGACAATAGGCCACATTCTTCCAAATTTCGACTTTTGAAATTTTAAAAAGGACTTTGCTCCTTTTTCCGAAAATGGTAGAAAATTTGCGAAAAAAAATTATTGGGGAACACTATTCCGGCCATTCCTATGAATGTCCAATATTCAAAAGTGTGTTTTTTTGACATTAGGCCACATTCTTCCAAATTTCGACTTTTGAAATTTTAAAAAGGACTTTGCTCCTTTTTCCGAAAATGGTAGAAAATTTGCGAAAAAAAATTATTGGGGAACACTATTCCGGCCATTCCTATGAATGTCCAATATTCAAAAGTGTGTTTTTTTGACAATAGGCCACATTCTTCCAAATTTCGACTTTTGAAATTTTAAAAAGGACTTTGCTCCTTTTTCCGAAAATGGTAGAAAATTTGCGAAAAAAATTATTGGGGAACACTATTCCGGCCATTCCTATGAATGTCCAATATTCAAAAGTGTGTTTTTTTGACATTAGGCCACATTCTTCCAAATTTCGACTTTTGAAATTTTAAAAAGGACTTTGCTCCTTTTTCCGAAAATGGTAGAAAATTTGCGAAAAAAAATTATTGGGGAACACTATTCCGGCCATTCCTATGAATGTCCAATATTCAAAAGTGTGTTTTTTTGACAATAGGCCACATTCTTCCAAATTTCGACTTTTGAAATTTTAAAAAGGACTTTGCTCCTTTTTCCGAAAATGGTAGAAAATTTGCGAAAAAAAATTATTGGGGAACACTATTCCGGCCATTCCTATGAATGTCCAATATTCAAAAGTGTGTTTTTTTGACAATAGGCCACATTCTTCCAAATTTCGACTTTTGAAATTTTAAAAAGGACTTTGCTCCTTTTTCCGAAAATGGTAGAAAATTTGCGAAAAAAATTATTGGGGAACACTATTCCGGCCATTCCTATAAATGTCCAATATTCAAAAGTGTGTTTTTTTGACAATAGGCCACATTCTTCCAAATTTCGACTTTTGAAATTTTAAAAAGGACTTTGCTCCTTTTTCCGAAAATGGTAGAAAATTTGCGAAAAAAAATTATTCGGGAACACTATTCCGGCCATTCCTATGAATGTCCTATATTCAAAAGTGTGTTTTTTTGACAATAGGCGACATTCTTCCAAATTTCGACTTTTGAAATTTTAAAAAGGACTTTGCTCCTTTTTCCGAAAATGGTAGAATATTTGCGAAAAAAAATTATTCGGGAACACTATTCCGGCCATTCCTATGCATGTCCAATATTCAAATATGTGTTTTTTTGACAATAGGCGACATTCTTCCAAATTTCGACTTTTGAAATTTTAAAAAGGACTTTGCTCCTTTTTCCGAAAATGGTAGAAAATTTGCGAAAAAAATTATTGGGGAACACTATTTCGGCCATTCCTATGAATGTCCAATATTCAAAAGTGTGTTTTTTTGACAATAGGCCACATTCTTCCAAATTTCGACTTTTGAAATTTTAAAAAGGACTTTGCTCCTTTTTCCGAAAATGGTAGAAAATTTGCGAAAAAAATTATTGGGGAACACTATTCCGGCCATTCCTATGAATGTCCAATATTCAAAAGTGTGTTTTTTTGACAATAGGCGACATTCTTCTAAATTTCGACTTTTGAAATTTTAAAAAGGACTTTGCTCCTTTTTCCGAAAATGGTAGAAAATTTGGGAAAAAAAATTATTGGGGAACACTATTCCGGCCATTCCTATGAATGTCCAATATTCAAAAGTGTGTTTTTTTGACAATAGGCGACATTCTTCCAAATTTCGACTTTTGAAATTTTAAAAAGGACTTTGCTCCTTTTTCCGAAAATGGTAGAAAATTTGAGAAAAAAATTATTGGGGAACACTATTCCGGCCATTCCTATGAATGTCCTATATTCAAAAGTGTGTTTTTTTGACAATAGGCGACATTCTTCCAAATTTCGACTTTTGAAATTTTAAAAAGGACTTTGCTCCTTTTTCCGAAAATGGTAGAAAATTTGCGAAAAAAAATTATTCGGGAACACTATTCCGGCCATTCCTATGCATGTCCAATATTCAAATATGTGTTTTTTTGACAATAGGCGACATTCTTCCAAATTTCGACTTTTGAAATTTTAAAAAGGACTTTGCTCCTTTTTCCGAAAATGGTAGAAAATTTGCGAAAAAAATTATTGGGGAACACTATTTCGGCCATTCCTATGAATGTCCAATATTCAAAAGTGTGTTTTTTTGACAATAGGCCACATTCTTCCAAATTTCGACTTTTGATATTTTAAAAAGGACTTTGCTCCTTTTTCCGAAAATGGTAGAAAATTTGCGAAAAAAAATTATTGGGGAACACTATTCCGGCCATTCCTCTGAATGTCCAATATTCAAAAGTGTGTTTTTTTGACAATAGGCGACATTCTTCCAAATTTCGACTTTTGAAATTTTAAAAAGGACTTTGCTCCTTTTTCCGAAAATGGTAGAAAATTTGAGAAAAAAATTATTGGGGAACACTATTCCGGCCATTCCTATGAATGTCCTATATTCAAAAGTGTGTTTTTTTGACAATAGGCGACATTCTTCCAAATTTCGACTTTTGAAATTTTAAAAAGGACTTTGCTCCTTTTTCCGAAAATGGTAGAAAATTTGCGAAAAAAAATTATTCGGGAACACTATTCCGGCCATTCCTATGCATGTCCAATATTCAAATATGTGTTTTTTTGACAATAGGCGACATTCTTCCAAATTTCGACTTTTGAAATTTTAAAAAGGACTTTGCTCCTTTTTCCGAAAATGGTAGAAAATTTGCGAAAAAAATTATTGGGGAACACTATTCCGGCCATTCCTATAAATGTCCAATATTCAAAAGTGTGTTTTTTTGACAATAGGCCACATTCTTCCAAATTTCGACTTTTGAAATTTTAAAAAGGACTTTGCTCCTTTTTCCGAAAATGGTAGAAAATTTGAGAAAAAAATTATTGGGGAACACTATTCCGGCCATTCCTATGAATGTCCTATATTCAAAAGTGTGTTTTTTTGACAATAGGCGACATTCTTCCAAATTTCGACTTTTGAAATTTTAAAAAGGACTTTGCTCCTTTTTCCGAAAATGGTAGAATATTTGCGAAAAAAAATTATTCGGGAACACTATTCCGGCCATTCCTATGCATGTCCAATATTCAAATATGTGTTTTTTTGACAATAGGCGACATTCTTCCAAATTTCGACTTTTGAAATTTTAAAAAGGACTTTGCTCCTTTTTCCGAAAATGGTAGAAAATTTGCGAAAAAAATTATTGGGGAACACTATTTCGGCCATTCCTATGAATGTCCAATATTCAAAAGTGTGTTTTTTTGACAATAGGCCACATTCTTCCAAATTTCGACTTTTGAAATTTTAAAAAGGACTTTGCTCCTTTTTCCGAAAATGGTAGAAAATTTGCGAAAAAAATTATTGGGGAACACTATTCCGGCCATTCCTATGAATGTCCAATATTCAAAAGTGTGTTTTTTTGACAATAGGCGACATTCTTCTAAATTTCGACTTTTGAAATTTTAAAAAGGACTTTGCTCCTTTTTCCGAAAATGGTAGAAAATTTGGGAAAAAAAATTATTGGGGAACACTATTCCGGCCATTCCTATGAATGTCCAATATTCAAAAGTGTGTTTTTTTGACAATAGGCGACATTCTTCCAAATTTCGACTTTTGAAATTTTAAAAAGGACTTTGCTCCTTTTTCCGAAAATGGTAGAAAATTTGAGAAAAAAATTATTGGGGAACACTATTCCGGCCATTCCTATGAATGTCCTATATTCAAAAGTGTGTTTTTTTGACAATAGGCGACATTCTTCCAAATTTCGACTTTTGAAATTTTAAAAAGGACTTTGCTCCTTTTTCCGAAAATGGTAGAAAATTTGCGAAAAAAAATTATTCGGGAACACTATTCCGGCCATTCCTATGCATGTCCAATATTCAAATATGTGTTTTTTTGACAATAGGCGACATTCTTCCAAATTTCGACTTTTGAAATTTTAAAAAGGACTTTGCTCCTTTTTCCGAAAATGGTAGAAAATTTGCGAAAAAAATTATTGGGGAACACTATTTCGGCCATTCCTATGAATGTCCAATATTCAAAAGTGTGTTTTTTTGACAATAGGCCACATTCTTCCAAATTTCGACTTTTGATATTTTAAAAAGGACTTTGCTCCTTTTTCCGAAAATGGTAGAAAATTTGCGAAAAAAAATTATTGGGGAACACTATTCCGGCCATTCCTCTGAATGTCCAATATTCAAAAGTGTGTTTTTTTGACAATAGGCGACATTCTTCCAAATTTCGACTTTTGAAATTTTAAAAAGGACTTTGCTCCTTTTTCCGAAAATGGTAGAAAATTTGCGAAAAAAAATTATTGGGGAACACTATTCCGGCCATTCCTAAGAATGTCCAATATTCAAAAGTCTGTTTTTTGACAATAGGCCACATTCTTCCAAATTTCGACTTTTGAAATTTTAAAAAGGACTTTGTTCCTTTTTCCGAAAATGGTAGAAAATTTGCGAAAAAAAATTATTGTGGAACACTATTCCGGCCATTCCTATGAATGTCCAATATTCAAAAGTGTGTTTTTTTGACAATAGGCCACATTCTTCCAAATTTCGACTTTTGAAATTTTAAAAAGGACTTTGCTCCTTTTTCCGAAAATGGTAGAAAATTTGGGAAAAAAAATTATTGGGGAACACTATTCCGGCCATTCCTATGAATGTCCAATATTCAAAAGTGTGTTTTTTTGACAGTAGGCGACATTCTTCCAAGTTTCGACTTTTGAAATTTTAAAAAGGACTTTGCTCCTTTTTCCGAAAATGGTAGAAAATTTGAGAAAAAAATTATTGGGGAACACTATTCCGGCCATTCCTATGAATGTCCAATATTCAAAAGTGTGTTTTTTTGACAATAGGCGACATTCTTCCAAATTTCGACTTTTGAAATTTTAAAAAGGACTTTGCTCCTTTTTCCGAAAATGGTAGAAAATTTGAGAAAAAAATTATTGGGGAACACTATTCCGGCCATTCCTATGAATGTCCAATATTCAAAAGTGTGTTTTTTTGACAATAGGCCACATTCTTCCAAATTTCGACTTTTGAAATTTTAAAAAGGACTTTGCTCCTTTTTCCGAAAATGGTAGAAAATTTGCGAAAAAAATTATTGGGGAACACTATTCCGGCCATTCCTATGAATGTCCAATATTCAAAAGTGTGTTTTTTTGACAATAGGCGACATTCTTCTAAATTTCGACTTTTGAAATTTTAAAAAGGACTTTGCTCCTTTTTCCGAAAATGGTAGAAAATTTGGGGAAAAAAATTATTGGGGAACACTATTCCGGCCATTCCTATGAATGTCCAATATTCAAAAGTGTGTTTTTTTGACAATAGGCGACATTCTTCCAAATTTCGACTTTTGAAATTTTAAAAAGGACTTTGCTCCTTTTTCCGAAAATGGTAGAAAATTTGCGAAAAAAAATTATTGGGGAACACTATTCCGGCCATTCCTATGAATGTCCTATATTCAAAAGTGTGTTTTTTTGACAATAGGCGACATTCTTCCAAATTTCGACTTTTGAAATTTTAAAAAGGACTTTGCTCCTTTTTCCGAAAATTATAGAAAATTTGCGAAAAAAAATTATTCGGGAACACTATTCCGGCCATTCCTATGAATGTCCAATATTCAAAAGTGTGTTTTTTTGACATTAGGCCACATTCTTCCAAATTTCGACTTTTGAAATTTTAAAAAGGACTTTGCTCCTTTTTCCGAAAATGGTAGAAAATTTGCGAAAAAAAATTATTGGGGAACACTATTCCGGCCATTCCTATGAATGTCCAATATTCAAAAGTGTGTTTTTTTGACAATAGGCCACATTCTTCCAAATTTCGACTTTTGAAATTTTAAAAAGGACTTTGCTCCTTTTTCCGAAAATGGTAGAAAATTTGCGAAAAAAAATTATTGGGGAACACTATTCCGGCCATTCCTCTGAATGTCCAATATTCAAAAGTGTGTTTTTTTGACAATAGGCGACATTCTTCCAAATTTCGACTTTTGAAATTTTAAAAAGGACTTTGCTCCTTTTTCCGAAAATGGTAGAAAATTTGCGAAAAAAAATTATTGGGGAACACTATTCCGGCCATTCCTAAGAATGTCCAATATTCAAAAGTCTGTTTTTTGACAATAGGCCACATTCTTCCAAATTTCGACTTTTGAAATTTTAAAAAGGACTTTGTTCCTTTTTCCGAAAATGGTAGAAAATTTGCGAAAAAAAATTATTGTGGAACACTATTCCGGCCATTCCTATGAATGTCCAATATTCAAAAGTGTGTTTTTTGACAATAGGCCACATTCTTCCAAATTTCGACTTTTGAAATTTTAAAAAGGACTTTGCTCCTTTTTCCGAAAATGGTAGAAAAATTGCGAAAAAAAATTATTGTGGAACACTATTCCGGCCATTCCTATAAATGTCCAATATTCAAAAGTGTGTTTTTTTGACAATAGGCCACATTCTTCCAAATTTCGACTTTTGAAATTTTAAAAAGGACTTTGCTCCTTTTTCCGAAAATGGTAGAAAATTTGCGAAAAAAAATATTGGGGAACACTATTCCGGCCATTCCTATGAATGTTCAATATTCAAAAGTGTGTTTTTTTGACAATAGGCCACATTCTTCCAAATTTCGACTTTTGAAATTTTAAAAAGGACTTTGCTCCTTTTTCCGAAAATGGTAGAAAATTTGCGAAAAAAAATTATTGGGGAACACTATTCCGGCCATTCCTATGAATGTCCAATATTCAAAAGTGTGTTTTTTGACAATAGGCCACATTCTTCCAAATTTCGACTTTTGAAATTTTAAAAAGGACTTTGCTCCTTTTTCCGAAAATGGTAGAAAATTTGCGAAAAAAAATTATTGTGGAACACTATTCCGGCCATTCCTATGAATGTCCAATATTCAAAAGTGTGTTTTTTTGACAATAGGCCACATTCTTCCAAATTTCGACTTTTGAAATTTTAAAAAGAACTTTGCTCCTTTTTCCGAAAATGGTAGAAAATTTGCGAAAAAAAATTATTCGGGAACACTATTCCGGCCATTCCTATGAATGTCCAATATTCAAAAGTGTGTTTTTTTGACAATAGGCCACATTCTTCCAAATTTCGACTTTTGAAATTTTAAAAAGGACTTTGCTCCTTTTTCCGAAAATGGTAGAAAATTTGCGAAAAAAAATTATTGGGGAACACTATTCCGGCCATTCCTATGAATGTCCAATATTCAAAAGTGTGTTTTTTTGACATTAGGCCACATTCTTCCAAATTTCGACTTTTGAAATTTTAAAAAGGACTTTGCTCCTTTTTCCGAAAATGGTAGAAAATTTGCGAAAAAAAATTATTGGGGAACACTATTCCGGCCATTCCTATGAATGTCCAATATTCAAAAGTGTGTTTTTTTGACAATAGGCCACATTCTTCCAAATTTCGACTTTTGAAATTTTAAAAAGGACTTTGCTCCTTTTTCCGAAAATGGTAGAAAATTTGCGAAAAAAAATTATTGGGGAACACTATTCCGGCCATTCCTATGAACGTCCAATATTCAAAAGTGTGTTTTTTTGACAATAGGCCACATTCTTCCAAATTTCGACTTTTGAAATTTTAAAAAGGACTTTGCTCCTTTTTCCGAAAATGGTAGAAAATTTGCGAAAAAAATTATTGGGGAACACTATTCCGGCCATTCCTATGAATGTCCAATATTCAAAAGTGTGTTTTTTTGACAATAGGCGACATTCTTCTAAATTTCGACTTTTGAAATTTTAAAAAGGACTTTGCTCCTTTTTCCGAAAATGGTAGAAAATTTGGGAAAAAAAATTATTGGGGAACACTATTCCGGCCATTCCTATGAATGTCCAATATTCAAAAGTGTGTTTTTTTGACAATAGGCGACATTCTTCCAAATTTCGACTTTTGAAATTTTAAAAAGGACTTTGCTCCTTTTTCCGAAAATGGTAGAAAATTTGAGAAAAAAATTATTGGGGAACACTATTCCGGCCATTCCTATGAATGTCCTATATTCAAAAGTGTGTTTTTTTGACAATAGGCGACATTCTTCCAAATTTCGACTTTTGAAATTTTAAAAAGGACTTTGCTCCTTTTTCCGAAAATGGTAGAAAATTTGCGAAAAAAAATTATTCGGGAACACTATTCCGGCCATTCCTATGCATGTCCAATATTCAAATATGTGTTTTTTTGACAATAGGCGACATTCTTCCAAATTTCGACTTTTGAAATTTTAAAAAGGACTTTGCTCCTTTTTCCGAAAATGGTAAAAAATTTGCGAAAAAAATTATTGGGGAACACTATTTCGGCCATTCCTATGAATGTCCAATATTCAAAAGTGTGTTTTTTTGACAATAGGCCACATTCTTCCAAATTTCGACTTTTGATATTTTAAAAAGGACTTTGCTCCTTTTTCCGAAAATGGTAGAAAATTTGCGAAAAAAAATTATTGGGGAACACTATTCCGGCCATTCCTCTGAATGTCCAATATTCAAAAGTGTGTTTTTTTGACAATAGGCGACATTCTTCCAAATTTCGACTTTTGAAATTTTAAAAAGGACTTTGCTCCTTTTTCCGAAAATGGTAGAAAATTTGCGAAAAAAAATATTGGGGAACACTATTCCGGCCATTCCTATGAATGTTCAATATTCAAAAGTGTGTTTTTTTGACAATAGGCCACATTCTTCCAAATTTCGACTTTTGAAATTTTAAAAAGGACTTTGCTCCTTTTTCCGAAAATGGTAGAAAATTTGCGAAAAAAAATTATTGGGGAACACTATTCCGGCCATTCCTATGAATGTCCAATATTCAAAAGTGTGTTTTTTTGACATTAGGCCACATTCTTCCAAATTTCGACTTTTGAAATTTTAAAAAGGACTTTGCTCCTTTTTCCGAAAATGGTAGAAAATTTGCGAAAAAAAATTATTGGGGAACACTATTCCGGCCATTCCTATGAATGTCCAATATTCAAAAGTGTGTTTTTTTGACAATAGGCCACATTCTTCCAAATTTCGACTTTTGAAATTTTAAAAAGGACTTTGCTCCTTTTTCCGAAAATGGTAGAAAATTTGCGAAAAAAAATTATTGTGGAACACTATTCCGGCCATTCCTATGAATGTCCAATATTCAAAAGTGTGTTTTTTTGACAATAGGCCACATTCTTCCAAATTTCGACTTTTGAAATTTTAAAAAGGACTTTGCTCCTTTTTCCGAAAATGGTAGAAAATTTGCGAAAAAAAATATTGGGGAGCACTATTCCGGCCATTCCTATGAATGTTCAATATTCAAAAGTGTGTTTTTTTGACAATAGGCCACATTCTTCCAAATTTCGACTTTTGAAATTTTAAAAAGGACTTTGCTCCTTTTTCCGAAAATGGTAGAAAATTTGCGAAAAAAAATTATTGGGGAACACTATTCCGGCCATTCCTATGAATGTCCAATATTCAAAAGTGTGTTTTTTTGACAATAGGCCACATTCTTCCAAATTTCGACTTTTGAAATTTTAAAAAGGACTTTGCTCCTTTTTCCGAAAATGGTAGAAAATTTGCGAAAAAAAATTATTGTGGAACACTATTCCGGCCATTCCTATGAATGTCCAATATTCAAAAGTGTGTTTTTTTGACAATAGGCCACATTCTTCCAAATTTCGACTTTTGAAATTTTAAAAAGGACTTTGCTCCTTTTTCCGAAAATGGTAGAAAATTTGCGAAAAAAAATTATTGGGGAACACTATTCCGGCCATTCCTATGAATGTCCAATATTCAAAAGTGTGTTTTTTTGACAATAGGCGACATTCTTCCAAATTTCGACTTTTGAAATTTTAAAAAGGACTTTGCTCCTTTTTCCGAAAATGGTAGAAAATTTGCGAAAAAAAATTATTGGGGAACACTATTCCGGCCATTCCTATGAATGTCCAATATTCAAAAGTGTGTTTTTTTGACAATAGGCCACATTCTTCCAAATTTCGACTTTTGAAATTTTAAAAAGGACTTTGCTCCTTTTTCCGAAAATGGTAGAAAATTTGCGAAAAAAAATTATTGGGGAACACTATTCCGGCCATTCCTATGAATGTCCAATATTCAAAAGTGTGTTTTTTTGACATTAGGCCACATTCTTCCAAATTTCGACTTTTGAAATTTTAAAAAGGACTTTGCTCCTTTTTCCGAAAATGGTAGAAAATTTGCGAAAAAAAATTATTGGGGAACACTATTCTGGCCATTCCTATGAATGTCCAATATTCAAAAGTGTGTTTTTTTGACAATAGGCCACATTCTTCCAAATTTCGACTTTTGAAATTTTAAAAAGGACTTTGCTCCTTTTTCCGAAAATGGTAGAAAATTTGCGAAAAAAAATTATTGGGGAACACTATTCCGGCCATTCCTATGAATGTCCAATATTCAAAAGTGTGTTTTTTTGACAATAGGCCACATTCTTCCAAATTTCGACTTTTGAAATTTTAAAAAGGACTTTGCTCCTTTTTCCGAAAATGGTAGAAAATTTGCGAAAAAAAAATATTGGGGAACACTATTCCGGCCATTCCTATGAATGTCCAATATTCAAAAGTGTGTTTTTTTGACATTAGGCCACATTCTTCCAAATTTCGACTTTTGAAATTTTAAAAAGGACTTTGCTCCTTTTTCCGAAAATGGTAGAAAATTTGCGAAAAAAAATTATTGGGGAACACTATTCCGGCCATTCCTATGAATGTCCAATATTCAAAAGTGTGTTTTTTTGACAATAGGCCACATTCTTCCAAATTTCGACTTTTGAAATTTTAAAAAGGACTTTGCTCCTTTTTCCGAAAATGGTAGAAAATTTGCGAAAAAAAATTATTGGGGAACACTATTGCGGCCATTCCTATGAATGTCCAATATTCAAAAGTGTGTTTTTTTGACAATAGGCCACATTCTTCCAAATTTCGACTTTTGAAATTTTAAAAAGGACTTTGCTCCTTTTTCCGAAAATGGTAGAAAATTTGCGAAAAAAAATTATTGGGGAACACTATTCCGGCCATTCCTATGAATGTCCAATATTCAAAAGTGTGTTTTTTTGACATTAGGCCACATTCTTCCAAATTTCGACTTTTGAAATTTTAAAAAGGACTTTGCTCCTTTTTCCGAAAATGGTAGAAAATTTGCGAAAAAAAATTATTGGGGAACACTATTCCGGCCATTCCTATGAATGTCCAATATTCAAAAGTGTGTTTTTTGACAATAGGCCACATTCTTCCAAATTTCGACTTTTGAAATTTTAAAAAGGACTTTGCTCCTTTTTCCGAAAATGGTAGAAAATTTGCGAAAAAAAATTATTGTGGAACACTATTCCGGCCATTCCTATGAATGTCCAATATTCAAAAGTGTGTTTTTTTGACAATAGGCCACATTCTTCCAAATTTCGACTTTTGAAATTTTAAAAAGGACTTTGCTCCTTTTTCCGAAAATGGTAGAAAATTTGCGAAAAAAAATTATTGTGGAACACTATTCCGGCCATTCCTATGAATGTCCAATATTCAAAAGTGTGTTTTTTTGACAATAGGCCACATTCTTCCAAATTTCGACTTTTGAAATTTTAAAAAGGACTTTGCTCCTTTTTCCGAAAATGGTAGAAAATTTGCGAAAAAAAATTATTCGGGAACACTATTCCGGCCATTCCTATGAATGTCCAATATTCAAAAGTGTGTTTTTTTGACAATAGGCCACATTCTTCCAAATTTCGACTTTTGAAATTTTAAAAAGGACTTTGCTCCTTTTTCCGAAAATGGTAGAAAATTTGCGAAAAAAAATTATTGGGGAACACTATTCCGGCCATTCCTATGAATGTCCAATATTCAAAAGTGTGTTTTTTTGACATTAGGCCACATTCTTCCAAATTTCGACTTTTGAAATTTTAAAAAGGACTTTGCTCCTTTTTCCGAAAATGGTAGAAAATTTGCGAAAAAAAATTATTGGGGAACACTATTCCGGCCATTCCTATGAATGTCCAATATTCAAAAGTGTGTTTTTTTGACAATAGGCCACATTCTTCCAAATTTCGACTTTTGAAATTTTAAAAAGGACTTTGCTCCTTTTTCCGAAAATGGTAGAAAATTTGCGAAAAAAAATTATTGGGGAACACTATTCCGGCCATTCCTATGAATGTCCAATATTCAAAAGTGTGTTTTTTTGACATTAGGCCACATTCTTCCAAATTTCGACTTTTGAAATTTTAAAAAGGACTTTGCTCCTTTTTCCGAAAATGGTAGAAAATTTGCGAAAAAAAATTATTGGGGAACACTATTCCGGCCATTCCTATGAATGTCCAATATTCAAAAGTGTGTTTTTTTGACAATAGGCCACATTCTTCCAAATTTCGACTTTTGAAATTTTAAAAAGGACTTTGCTCCTTTTTCCGAAAATGGTAGAAAATTTGCGAAAAAAAATTATTGGGGAACACTATTCTGGCCATTCCTATGAATGTCCAATATTCAAAAGTGTGTTTTTTTGACAATAGGCGACATTCTTCCAAATTTCGACTTTTGAAATTTTAAAAAGGACTTTGCTCCTTTTTCCGAAAATGGTAGAAAATTTGCGAAAAAAATTATTGGGGAACACTATTCCGGCCATTCCTATGAATGTCCAATATTCAAAAGTGTGTTTTTTTGACAATAGGCGACATTCTTCTAAATTTCGACTTTTGAAATTTTAAAAAGGACTTTGCTCCTTTTTCCGAAAATGGTAGAAAATTTGGGAAAAAAAATTATTGGGGAACACTATTCCGACCATTCCTATGAATGTCCAATATTCAAAAGTGTGTTTTTTTGACAATAGGCGACATTCTTCCAAATTTCGACTTTTGAAATTTTAAAAAGGACTTTGCTCCTTTTTCCGAAAATGGTAGAAAATTTGAGAAAAAAATTATTGGGGAACACTATTCCGGCCATTCCTATGAATGTCCTATATTCAAAAGTGTGTTTTTTTGACAATAGGCGACATTCTTCCAAATTTCGACTTTTGAAATTTTAAAAAGGACTTTGCTCCTTTTTCCGAAAATGGTAGAAAATTTGCGAAAAAAAATTATTCGGGAACACTATTCCGGCCATTCCTATGCATGTCCAATATTCAAATATGTGTTTTTTTGACAAAAGGCGACATTCTTCCAAATTTCGACTTTTGAAATTTTAAAAAGGACTTTGCTCCTTTTTCCGAAAATGGTAAAAAATTTGCGAAAAAAATTATTGGGGAACACTATTTCGGCCATTCCTATGAATGTCCAATATTCAAAAGTGTGTTTTTTTGACAATAGGCCACATTCTTCCAAATTTCGACTTTTGATATTTTAAAAAGGACTTTGCTCCTTTTTCCGAAAATGGTAGAAAATTTGCGAAAAAAAATTATTGGGGAACACTATTCCGGCCATTCCTCTGAATGTCCAATATTCAAAAGTGTGTTTTTTTGACAATAGGCGACATTCTTCCAAATTTCGACTTTTGAAATTTTAAAAAGGACTTTGCTCCTTTTTCCGAAAATGGTAGAAAATTTGCGAAAAAAAATATTGGGAAACACTATTCCGGCCATTCCTATGAATGTTCAATATTCAAAAGTGTGTTTTTTTGACAATAGGCCACATTCTTCCAAATTTCGACTTTTGAAATTTTAAAAAGGACTTTGCTCCTTTTTCCGAAAATGGTAGAAAATTTGCGAAAAAAAATTATTGTGGAACACTATTCCGGCCATTCCTATGAATGTCCAATATTCAAAAGTGTGTTTTTTTGACATTAGGCCACATTCTTCCAAATTTCGACTTTTGAAATTTTAAAAAGGACTTTGCTCCTTTTTCCGAAAATGGTAGAAAATTTGCGAAAAAAAATTATTGGGGAACACTATTCCGGCCATTCCTATGAATGTCCAATATTCAAAAGTGTGTTTTTTTGACAATAGGCCACATTCTTCCAAATTTCGACTTTTGAAATTTTAAAAAGGACTTTGCTCCTTTTTCCGAAAATGGTAGAAAATTTGCGAAAAAAAATTATTGTGGAACACTATTCCGGCCATTCCTATGAATGTCCAATATTCAAAAGTGTGTTTTTTTGACAATAGGCCACATTCTTCCAAATTTCGACTTTTGAAATTTTAAAAAGGACTTTGCTCCTTTTTCCGAAAATGGTAGAAAATTTGCGAAAAAAAATATTGGGGAACACTATTCCGGCCATTCCTATGAATGTTCAATATTCAAAAGTGTGTTTTTTTGACAATAGGCCACATTCTTCCAAATTTCGACTTTTGAAATTTTAAAAAGGACTTTGCTCCTTTTTCCGAAAATGGTAGAAAATTTGCGAAAAAAAATTATTGGGGAACACTATTCCGGCCATTCCTATGAATGTCCAATATTCAAAAGTGTGTTTTTTGACAATAGGCCACATTCTTCCAAATTTCGACTTTTGAAATTTTAAAAAGGACTTTGCTCCTTTTTCCGAAAATGGTAGAAAATTTGCGAAAAAAAATTATTGTGGAACACTATTCCGGCCATTCCTATGAATGTCCAATATTCAAAAGTGTGTTTTTTTGACAATAGGCCACATTCTTCCAAATTTCGACTTTTGAAATTTTAAAAAGGACTTTGCTCCTTTTTCCGAAAATGGTAGAAAATTTGCGAAAAAAAATATTGGGGAACACTATTCCGGCCATTCCTATGAATGTTCAATATTCAAAAGTGTGTTTTTTTGACAATAGGCCACATTCTTCCAAATTTCGACTTTTGAAATTTTAAAAAGGACTTTGCTCCTTTTTCCGAAAATGGTAGAAAATTTGCGAAAAAAAATTATTCGGGAACACTATTCCGGCCATTCCTATGAATGTCCAATATTCAAAAGTGGGTTTTTTTGACATTAGGCCACATTCTTCCAAATTTCGACTTTTGAAATTTTAAAAAGGACTTTGCTCCTTTTTCCGAAAATGGTAGAAAATTTGCGAAAAAAAATTATTGGGGAACACTATTCCGGCCATTCCTATGAATGTCCAATATTCAAAAGTGTGTTTTTTTGACAATAGGCCACATTCTTCCAAATTTCGACTTTTGAAATTTTAAAAAGGACTTTGCTCCTTTTTCCGAAAATGGTAGAAAATTTGCGAAAAAAAATTATTGGGGAACACTATTCCGGCCATTCCTATGAATGTCCTATATTCAAAAGTGTGTTTTTTTGACAATAGGCGACATTCTTCCAAATTTCGACTTTTGAAATTTTAAAAAGGACTTTGCTCCTTTTTCCGAAAATGGTAGAAAATTTGCGAAAAAAAATTATTCGGGAACACTATTCCGGCCATTCCTATGCATGTCCAATATTCAAATATGTGTTTTTTTGACAATAGGCGACATTCTTCCAAATTTCGACTTTTGAAATTTTAAAAAGGACTTTGCTCCTTTTTTCGAAAATGGTAAAAAATTTGCGAAAAAAATTATTGGGGAACACTATTTCGGCCATTCCTATGAATGTCCAATATTCAAAAGTGTGTTTTTTTGACAATAGGCCACGTTCTTCCAAATTTCGACTTTTGATATTTTAAAAAGGACTTTGCTCCTTTTTCCGAAAATGGTAGAAAATTTGCGAAAAAAAATTATTGGGGAACACTATTCCGGCCATTCCTCTGAATGTCCAATATTCAAAAGTGTGTTTTTTTGACAATAGGCGACATTCTTCCAAATTTCGACTTTTGAAATTTTAAAAAGGACTTTGCTCCTTTTTCCGAAAATGGTAGAAAATTTGCGAAAAAAAATTATTGGGGAACACTATTCCGGCCATTCCTAAGAATGTCCAATATTCAAAAGTCTGTTTTTTGACAATAGGCCACATTCTTCCAAATTTCGACTTTTGAAATTTTAAAAAGGACTTTGTTCCTTTTTCCGAAAATGGTAGAAAATTTGCGAAAAAAAATTATTGTGGAACACTATTCCGGCCATTCCTATGAATGTCCAATATTCAAAAGTGTGTTTTTTTGACAATAGGCCACATTCTTCCAAATTTCGACTTTTGAAATTTTAAAAAGGACTTTGCTCCTTTTTCCGAAAATGGTAGAAAATTTGCGAAAAAAAATTATTCGGGAACACTATTCCGGCCATTCCTATGAATGTCCAATACTCAAAAGTGTGTTTTTTTGACAATAGGCCACATTCTTCCAAATTTCGACTTTTGAAATTTTAAAAAGGACTTTGCTCCTTTTTCCGAAAATGGTAGAAAATTTGAGAAAAAAAATTATTTGGAAACACTATTCCGGCCATTCCTATGAATGTCCAATATTCAAAAGTGTGTTTTTTGACAATAGGCCACATTCTTCCAAATTTCGACTTTTGAAATTTTAAAAAGGACTTTGCTCCTTTTTCCGAAAATGGTAGAAAATTTGCGAAAAAAAATTATTGTGGAACACTATTCCGGCCATTCCTATGAATGTCCAATATTCAAAAGTGTGTTTTTTTGACAATAGGCCACATTCTTCCAAATTTCGACTTTTGAAATTTTAAAAAGGACTTTGCTCCTTTTTCCGAAAATGGTAGAAAATTTGCGAAAAAAAATTATTGGGGAACACTATTCCGGCCATTCCTATGAATGTCCAATATTCAAAAGTGTGTTTTTTTGACAATAGGCCACATTCTTCCAAATTTCGACTTTTGAAATTTTAAAAAGGACTTTGCTCCTTTTTCCGAAAATGGTAGAAAATTTGCGAAAAAAAATTATTGTGGAACACTATTCCGGCCATTCCTATGAATGTCCAATATTCAAAAGTGTGTTTTTTTGACAATAGGCCACATTCTTCCAAATTTCGACTTTTGAAATTTTAAAAAGGACTTTGCTCCTTTTTCCGAAAATGGTACAAAATTTGCGAAAAAAAATTATTGGGGAACACTATTCCGGCCATTCCTATGAATGTCCAATATTCAAAAGTGTGTTTTTTTGACAATAGGCCACATTCTTCCAAATTTCGACTTTTGAAATTTTAAAAAGGACTTTGCTCCTTTTTCCGAAAATGGTAGAAAATTTGCGAAAAAAAATTATTGGGGAACACTATTCCGGCCATTCCTATGAATGTCCAATATTCAAAAGTGTGTTTTTTGACAATAGGCCACATTCTTCCAAATTTCGACTTTTGAAATTTTAAAAAGGACTTTGCTCCTTTTTCCGAAAATGGTAGAAAATTTGCGAAAAAAAATTATTGTGGAACACTATTCCGGCCATTCCTATGAATGTCCAATATTCAAAAGTGTGTTTTTTTTGACAATAGGCCACATTCTTCCAAATTTCGACTTTTGAAATTTTAAAAAGGACTTTGCTCCTTTTTCCGAAAATGGTAGAAAATTTGCGAAAAAAAATATTGGGGAACACTATTCCGGCCATTCCTATGAATGTTCAATATTCAAAAGTGTGTTTTTTTGACAATAGGCCACATTCTTCCAAATTTCGACTTTTGAAATTTTAAAAAGGACTTTGCTCCTTTTTCCGAAAATGGTAGAAAATTTGCGAAAAAAAATTATTGGGGAACACTATTCCGGCCATTCCTATGAATGTCCAATATTCAAAAGTGTGTTTTTTGACAATAGGCCACATTCTTCCAAATTTCGACTTTTGAAATTTTAAAAAGGACTTTGCTCCTTTTTCCGAAAATGGTAGAAAATTTGCGAAAAAAAATTATTGTGGAACACTATTCCGGCCATTCCTATGAATGTCCAATATTCAAAAGTGTGTTTTTTTGACAATAGGCCACATTCTTCCAAATTTCGACTTTTGAAATTTTAAAAAGGACTTTGCTCCTTTTTCCGAAAATGGTAGAAAATTTGCGAAAAAAAATATTGGGGAACACTATTCCGGCCATTCCTATGAATGTTCAATATTCAAAAGTGTGTTTTTTTGACAATAGGCCACATTCTTCCAAATTTCGACTTTTGAAATTTTAAAAAGGACTTTGCTCCTTTTTCCGAAAATGGTAGAAAATTTGCGAAAAAAAATTATTGGGGAACACTATTCCGGCCATTCCTATGAATGTCCAATATTCAAAAGTGTGTTTTTTGACAATAGGCCACATTCTTCCAAATATCGACTTTTGAAATTTTAAAAAGGACTTTGCTCCTTTTTCCGAAAATGGTAGAAAATTTGCGAAAAAAAATTATTGTGGAACACTATTCCGGCCATTCCTATGAATGTCCAATATTCAAAAGTGTGTTTTTTTGACAATAGGCCACATTCTTCCAAATTTCGACTTTTGAAATTTTAAAAAGGACTTTGCTCCTTTTTCCGAAAATGGTAGAAAATTTGCGAAAAAAAATATTGGGGAACACTATTCCGGCCATTCCTATGAATGTTCAATATTCAAAAGTGTGTTTTTTTGACAATAGGCCACATTCTTCCAAATTTCGACTTTTGAAATTTTAAAAAGGACTTTGCTCCTTTTTCCGAAAATGGTAGAAAATTTGCGAAAAAAAATTATTGGGGAACACTATTCCGGCCATTCCTATGAATGTCCAATATTCAAAAGTGTGTTTTTTTGACATTAGGCCACATTCTTCCAAATTTCGACTTTTGAAATTTTAAAAAGGACTTTGCTCCTTTTTCCGAAAATGGTAGAAAATTTGCGAAAAAAAATTATTGGGGAACACTATTCCGGCCATTCCTATGAATGTCCAATATTCAAAAGTGTGTTTTTTTGACAATAGGCCACATTCTTCCAAATTTCGACTTTTGAAATTTTAAAAAGGACTTTGCTCCTTTTTCCGAAAATGGTAGAAAATTTGCGAAAAAAAATTATTGGGGAACACTATTCCGGCCATTCCTATGAATGTCCAATATTCAAATATGTGTTTTTTTGACAATAGGCGACATTCTTCCAAATTTCGACTTTTGAAATTTTAAAAAGGACTTTGCTCCTTTTTCCGAAAATGGTAAAAAATTTGCGAAAAAAATTATTGGGGAACACTATTTCGGCCATTCCTATGAATGTCCAATATTCAAAAGTGTGTTTTTTTGACAATAGGCCACATTCTTCCAAATTTCGACTTTTGATATTTTAAAAAGGACTTTGCTCCTTTTTCCGAAAATGGTAGAAAATTTGCGAAAAAAAATTATTGGGGAACACTATTCCGGCCATTCCTCTGAATGTCCAATATTCAAAAGTGTGTTTTTTTGACAATAGGCGACATTCTTCCAAATTTCGACTTTTGAAATTTTAAAAAGGACTTTGCTCCTTTTTCCAAAAATGGTAGAAAATTTGCGAAAAAAAATTATTGGGGAACACTATTCCGGCCATTCCTAAGAATGTCCAATATTCAAAAGTCTGTTTTTTGACAATAGGCCACATTCTTCCAAATTTCGACTTTTGAAATTTTAAAAAGGACTTTGTTCCTTTTTCCGAAAATGGTAGAAAATTTGCGAAAAAAAATTATTGGGGAACACTACTCCGGCCATTCCTATGAATGTCCAATATTCAAAAGTGTGTTTTTTTGACAATAGGCCACATTCTTCCAAATTTCGACTTTTGAAATTTTAAAAAGGACTTTGCTCCTTTTTCCGAAAATGGTAGAAAATTTGCGAAAAAAAATTATTCGGGAACACTATTCCGGCCATTCCTATGAATGTCCAATACTCAAAAGTGTGTTTTTTTGACAATAGGCCACATTCTTCCAAATTTCGACTTTTGAAATTTTAAAAAGGACTTTGCTCCTTTTTCCGAAAATGGTAGAAAATTTGAGAAAAAAAATTATTTGGAAACACTATTCCGGCCATTCCTATGAATGTCCAATATTCAAAAGTGTGTTTTTTGACAATAGGCCACATTCTTCCAAATTTCGACTTTTGAAATTTTAAAAAGGACTTTGCTCCTTTTTCCGAAAATGGTAGAAAATTTGCGAAAAAAAATTATTGTGGAACACTATTCCGGCCATTCCTATGAATGTCCAATATTCAAAAGTGTGTTTTTTTGACAATAGGCCACATTCTTCCAAATTTCGACTTTTGAAATTTTAAAAAGGACTTTGCTCCTTTTTCCGAAAATGGTAGAAAATTTGCGAAAAAAAATTATTGGGGAACACTATTCCGGCCATTCCTATGAATGTCCAATATTCAAAAGTGTGTTTTTTGACAATAGGCCACATTCTTCCAAATTTCGACTTTTGAAATTTTAAAAAGGACTTTGCTCCTTTTTTCGAAAATGGTAGAAAATTTGCGAAAAAAAATTATTGGGGAACACTATTCCGGCCATTCCTATGAATGTCCAATATTCAAAAGTGTGTTTTTTTGACAATAGGCGACATTCTTCCAAATTTCGACTTTTGAAATTTTAAAAAGGACTTTGCTCCTTTTTCCGAAAATGGTAGAAAATTTGCGAAAAAAAATTATTGTGGAACACTATTCCGGCCATTCCTATGAATGTCCAATATTCAAAAGTGTGTTTTTTTGACAATAGGCCACATTCTTCCAAATTTCGACTTTTGAAATTTTAAAAAGGACTTTGCTCCTTTTTCCGAAAATGGTAGAAAATTTGCGAAAAAAAATTATTGGGGAACACTATTCCGGCCATTCCTATGAATGTCCAATATTCAAAAGTGTGTTTTTTTGACAATAGGCCACATTCTTCCAAATTTCGACTTTTGAAATTTTAAAAAGGACTTTGCTCCTTTTTCCGAAAATGGTACAAAATTTGCGAAAAAAAATTATTGGGGAACACTATTCCGGCCATTCCTATGAATGTCCAATATTCAAAAGTGTGTTTTTTTGACAATAGGCCACATTCTTCCAAATTTCGACTTTTGAAATTTTAAAAAGGACTTTGCTCCTTTTTCCGAAAATGGTAGAAAATTTGCGAAAAAAAATTATTGGGGAACACTATTCCGGCCATTCCTATGAATGTCCAATATTCAAAAGTGTGTTTTTTGACAATAGGCCACATTCTTCCAAATTTCGACTTTTGAAATTTTAAAAAGGACTTTGCTCCTTTTTCCGAAAATGGTAGAAAATTTGGGAAAAAAAATTATTGTGGAACACTATTCCGGCCATTCCTATGAATGTCCAATATTCAAAAGTGTGTTTTTTTTGACAATAGGCCACATTCTTCCAAATTTCGACTTTTGAAATTTTAAAAAGGACTTTGCTCCTTTTTCCGAAAATGGTAGAAAATTTGCGAAAAAAAATATTGGGGAACACTATTCCGGCCATTCCTATGAATGTTCAATATTCAAAAGTGTGTTTTTTTGACAATAGGCCACATTCTTCCAAATTTCGACTTTTGAAATTTTAAAAAGGACTTTGCTCCTTTTTCCGAAAATGGTAGAAAATTTGCGAAAAAAAATTATTGGGGAACACTATTCCGGCCATTCCTATGAATGTCCAATATTCAAAAGTGTGTTTTTTGACAATAGGCCACATTCTTCCAAATTTCGACTTTTGAAATTTTAAAAAGGACTTTGCTCCTTTTTCCGAAAATGGTAGAAAATTTGCGAAAAAAAATTATTGTGGAACACTATTCCGGCCATTCCTATGAATGTCCAATATTCAAAAGTGTGTTTTTTTGACAATAGGCCACATTCTTCCAAATTTCGACTTTTGAAATTTTAAAAAGGACTTTGCTCCTTTTTCCGAAAATGGTAGAAAATTTGCGAAAAAAAATATTGGGGAACACTATTCCGGCCATTCCTATGAATGTTCAATATTCAAAAGTGTGTTTTTTTGACAATAGGCCACATTCTTCCAAATTTTGACTTTTGAAATTTTAAAAAGGACTTTGCTCCTTTTTCCGAAAATGGTAGAAAATTTGCGAAAAAAAATTATTGGGGAACACTATTCCGGCCATTCCTATGAATGTCCAATATTCAAAAGTGTGTTTTTTTGACATTAGGCCACATTCTTCCAAATTTCGACTTTTGAAATTTTAAAAAGGACTTTGCTCCTTTTTCCGAAAATGGTAGAAAATTTGCGAAAAAAAATTATTGGGGAACACTATTCCGGCCATTCCTATGAATGTCCAATATTCAAAAGTGTTTTTTTTTGACAATAGGCCACATTCTTCCAAATTTCGACTTTTGAAATTTTAAAAAGGACTTTGCTCCTTTTTCCGAAAATGGTGTAAAATTTGCGTAAAAAATTAATAGGGAACACTATTCCGGCCATTCCTATGAATGTCCAATATTCCAAAGTGTGTTTTTTGACAATAGGCCACATTCTTCCAAATTTCGACTTTTGAAATTTTAAAAAGGACTTTGCTCCTTTTTCCGAAAATGGTAGAAAATTTGCGAAAAAAAATTATTGTGGAACACTATTCCGGCCATTCCTATGAATGTCCAATATTCAAAAGTGTGTTTTTTTGACAATAGGCGACATTCTTCCAAATTTCGACTTTTGAAATTTTAAAAAGGACTTTGCTCCTTTTTCCGAAAATGGTAGAAAATTTGCGAAAAAAAATTATTGGGGAACACTATTCCGGCCATTCCAATGAATGTCCAATATTCAAAAGTGTGTTTTTTTTGACAATAGGCCACATTCTTCCAAATTTCGACTTTTAAAATTTTAAAAAGGACTTTGCTCCTTTTTCCGAAAATGGTAGAAAATTTGCGAAAAAAAATTATTGGGGAACACTATTCCGGCCATTCCTATGAATGTCCAATATTCAAAAGTGTGTTTTTTTGACAATAGGCCACATTCTTCCAAATTTCGACTTTTGAAATTTTAAAAAGGACTTTGCTCCTTTTTCCGAAAATGGTAGAAAATTTGCGAAAAAAAATTATTGGGGAACACTATTCCGGCCATTCCTATGAATGTCCAATATTCAAAAGTGTGTTTTTTGACAATAGGCCACATTCTTCCAAATTTCGACTTTTGAAATTTTAAAAAGGACTTTGCTCCTTTTTCCGAAAATGGTAGAAAATTTGCGAAAAAACATTATTGGGGAACACTATTCCGGCCATTCCTATGAATGTCCAATATTCAAAAGTGTGTTTTTTTGACAATAGGCCACATTCTTCCAAATTTCGACTTTTGAAATTTTAAAAAGGACTTTGCTCCTTTTTCCGAAAATGGTAGAAAATTTGCGAAAAAAAATTATTGGGGAACACTATTCCGGCCATTCCTATGAATGTCCAATATTCAAAAGTGTGTTTTTTTTTGACAATAGGCCACATTCTTCCAAATTTCGACTTTTGAAATTTTAAAAAGGACTTTGCTCCTTTTTCCGAAAATGGTACAAAATTTGCGAAAAAAAATTATTGGGGAACACTATTCCGGCCATTCCTATGAATGTCCAATATTCAAAAGTGTGTTTTTTTGATAATAGACGACATTCTTCCAAATTTCGACTTTTGAAATTTTAAAAAGGACTTTGCTCCTTTTTCCGAAAATGGTAGAAAATTTGGGAAAAAAAATTATTGGGGAACACTATTCCGGCCATTCCTATGAATGTTCAATATTCAAAAGTGTGTTTTTTTGACAATAGGCGACATTCTTCCAAATTTCGACTTTTGAAATTTTAAAAAGGACTTTGCTCCTTTTTCTGAAAATGGTAGAAAATTTGCGAAAAAAAATTATTGGGGAACACTATTCCGGCCATTCCTATGAATGTCCAATATTCAAAAGTGTGTTTTTTGACAATAGGCGACATTCTTCCAAATTTCGACTTTTGAAATTTTAAAAAGGACTTTGCTCCTTTTTCCGAAAATGGTAGAAAATTAGCAAAAAAAAGTTATTGGGGAACACTATTCCGGCCATTCCTATGAATGTCCAATATTCAAAAGTGTGTTTTTTTGACAATAGGCGACATTCTTCCAAATTTCGACTTTTGAAATTTTAAAAAGGACTTTGCTCCTTTTTCCGAAAATGGTAGAAAATTTGAGAAAAAAAATTATTTGGAAACACTATTCCGGCCATTCCTATGAATGTCCAATATTCAAAAGTGTGTTTTTTGACAATAGGCCACATTCTTCCAAATTTCGACTTTTGAAATTTTAAAAAGGACTTTGCTCCTTTTTCCGAAAATGGTAGAAAATTTGCGAAAAAAAATTATTGTGGAACACTATTCCGGCCATTCCTATGAATGTCCAATATTCGAAAGTGTGTTTTTTTGACAATAGGCCACATTCTTCCAAATTTCGACTTTTGAAATTTTAAAAAGGACTTTGCTCCTTTTTCCGAAAATGGTAGAAAATTTGCGAAAAAAAATTATTGGGGAACACTATTCCGGCCATTCCTCTGAATGTCCAATATTCAAAAGTGTGTTTTTTTTGACAATAGGCGACATTCTTCCAAATTTCGACTTTTGAAATTTTAAAAAGGACTTTGCTCCTTTTTCCGAAAATGGTAGAAAATTTGCGAAAAAAAATTATTGGGGAACACTATTCCGGCCATTCCTAAGAATGTCCAATATTCAAAAGTCTGTTTTTTGACAATAGGCCACATTCTTCCAAATTTCGACTTTTGAAATTTTAAAAAGGACTTTGTTCCTTTTTCCGAAAATGGTAAAAAATTTGCGAAAAAAATTATTGTGGAACACTATTCCGGCCATTCCTATGAATGTCCAATATTCAAAAGTGTGTTTTTTTGACAATAGGCCACATTCTTCCAAATTTCGACTTTTGAAATTTTAAAAAGGACTTTGCTCCTTTTTCCGAAAATGGTAGAAAATTTGAGAAAAAAAATTATTTGGAAACACTATTCCGGCCATTCCTATGAATGTCCAATATTCAAAAGTGTGTTTTTTGACAATAGGCCACATTCTTCCAAATTTCGACTTTTGAAATTTTAAAAAGGACTTTGCTCCTTTTTCCGAAAATGGTAGAAAATTTGCGAAAAAAAATTATTGTGGAACACTATTCCGGCCATTCCTATGAATGTCCAATATTCAAAAGTGTGTTTTTTTGACAATAGGCCACATTCTTCCAAATTTCGACTTTTGAAATTTTAAAAAGGACTTTGCTCCTTTTTCCGAAAATGGTAGAAAATTTGCGAAAAAAAATTATTGGGGAACACTATTCCGGCCATTCCTATGAATGTCCAATATTCAAAAGTGTGTTTTTTTGACAATAGGCCACATTCTTCCAAATTTCGACTTTTGAAATTTTAAAAAGGACTTTGCTCCTTTTTCCGAAAATGGTAGAAAATTTGCGAAAAAAAATTATTGGGGAACACTATTCCGGCCATTCCTATGAATGTCCAATATTCAAAAGTGTGTTTTTTGACAATAGGCGACATTCTTCCAAATTTCGACTTTTGAAATTTTAAAAAGGACTTTGCTCCTTTTTCCGAAAATGGTAGAAAATTTGCGAAAAAAAATTATTGGGGAACACTATTCCGGCCATTCCTATGAATGTCCAATATTCAAAAGTGTGTTTTTTTGACAATAGGCCACATTCTTCCAAATTTCGACTTTTGAAATTTTAAAAAGGACTTTGCTCCTTTTTCCGAAAATGGTAGAAAATTTGCGAAAAAAAATTATTGGGGAACACTATTCCGGCCATTCCTATGAATGTCCAATATTCAAAAGTGTTTTTTTTTTGACAATAGGCCACATTCTTCCAAATTTCGACTTTTGAAATTTTAAAAAGGACTTTGCTCCTTTTTCCGAAAATGGTGTAAAATTTGCGTAAAAAATTAATAGGGAACACTATTCCGGCCATTCCAAGAATGTCCAATATTCAAAAGTGTGTTTTTTGACAATAGGCCACATTCTTCCAAATTTCGACTTTTGAAATTTTAAAAAGGACTTTGTTCCTTTTTCCGAAAATGGTAGAAAATTTGCGAAAAAAAATTATTGTGGAACACTATTCCGGCCATTCCTATGAATGTCCAATATTCAAAAGTGTGTTTTTTTTGACAATAGGCCACATTCTTCCAAATTTCGACTTTTGAAATTTTAAAAAGGACTTTGCTCCTTTTTCCGAAAATGGTAGAAAATTTGCGAAAAAAAATTATTGGGGAACACTATTCCGGCCATTCCTATGAATGTCCAATACTCAAAAGTGTGTTTTTTTGACAATAGGCCACATTCTTCCAAATTTCGACTTTTGAAATTTTAAAAAGGACTTTGCTCCTTTTTCCGAAAATGGTAGAAAATTTGCGAAAAAAAATTATTCGGGAACACTATTCCGGCCATTCCTATGAATGTCCAATACTCAAAAGTGTGTTTTTTTGACAATAGGCCACATTCTTCCAAATTTCGACTTTTGAAATTTTAAAAAGGACTTTGCTCCTTTTTCCGAAAATGGTAGAAAATTTGAGAAAAAAAATTATTTGGAAACACTATTCCGGCCATTCCTATGAATGTCCAATATTCAAAAGTGTGTTTTTTGACAATAGGCCACATTCTTCCAAATTTCGACTTTTGAAATTTTAAAAAGGACTTTGCTCCTTTTTCCGAAAATGGTAGAAAATTTGCGAAAAAAAATTATTGTGGAACACTATTCCGGCCATTCCTATGAATGTCCAATATTCAAAAGTGTGTTTTTTTTGACAATAGGCCACATTCTTCCAAATTTCGACTTTTGAAATTTTAAAAAGGACTTTGCTCCTTTTTCCGAAAATGGTAGAAAATTTGCGAAAAAAAATTATTGGGGAACACTATTCCGGCCATTCCTATGAATGTCCAATATTCAAAAGTGTGTTTTTTTGACAATAGGCCACATTCTTCCAAATTTCGACTTTTGAAATTTTAAAAAGGACTTTGCTCCTTTTTCCGAAAATGGTACAAAATTTGCGAAAAAAAATTATTGGGGAACACTATTCCGGCCATTCCTATGAATGTCCAATATTCAAAAGTGTGTTTTTTTGATAATAGACGACATTCTTCCAAATTTCGACTTTTGAAATTTTAAAAAGGACTTTGCTCCTTTTTCCGAAAATGGTAGAAAATTTGCGAAAAAAAATTATTGGGGAACACTATTCCGGCCATTCCTATGAATGTCCAATATTCAAAAGTGTGTTTTTTGACAATAGGCCACATTCTTCCAAATTTCGACTTTTGAAATTTTAAAAAGGACTTTGTTCCTTTTTCCGAAAATGGTAGAAAATTTGCGAAAAAAAATTATTGTGGAACACTATTCCGGCCATTCCTATGAATGTCCAATATTCAAAAGTGTGTTTTTTTTGACAATAGGCCACATTCTTCCAAATTTCGACTTTTGAAATTTTAAAAAGGACTTTGCTCCTTTTTCCGAAAATGGTAGAAAATTTGAGAAAAAAAATTATTTGGAAACACTATTCCGGCCATTCCTATGAATGTCCAATATTCAAAAGTGTGTTTTTTGACAATAGGCCACATTCTTCCAAATTTCGACTTTTGAAATTTTAAAAAGGACTTTGCTCCTTTTTCCGAAAATGGTAGAAAATTTGCGAAAAAAAATTATTGTGGAACACTATTCCGGCCATTCCTATGAATGTCCAATATTCAAAAGTGTGTTTTTTTTGACAATAGGCCACATTCTTCCAAATTTCGACTTTTGAAATTTTAAAAAGGACTTTGCTCCTTTTTCCGAAAATGGTAGAAAATTTGCGAAAAAAAATTATTGGGGAACACTATTCCGGCCATTCCTATGAATGTCCAATATTCAAAAGTGTGTTTTTTTGACAATAGGCCACATTCTTCCAAATTTCGACTTTTGAAATTTTAAAAAGGACTTTGCTCCTTTTTCCGAAAATGGTACAAAATTTGCGAAAAAAAATTATTGGGGAACACTATTCCGGCCATTCCTATGAATGTCCAATATTCAAAAGTGTGTTTTTTTGATAATAGACGACATTCTTCCAAATTTCGACTTTTGAAATTTTAAAAAGGACTTTGCTCCTTTTTCCGAAAATGGTAGAAAATTTGCGAAAAAAAATTATTGGGGAACACTATTCCGGCCATTCCTATGAATGTCCAATATTCAAAAGTGTGTTTTTTTGACAATAGGCCACATTCTTCCAAATTTCGACTTTTGAAATTTTAAAAAGGACTTTGCTCCTTTTTCCGAAAATGGTAGAAAATTTGCGAAAAAAAATTATTGGGGAACACTATTCCGGCCATTCCTATGAATGTCCAATATTCAAAAGTGTTTTTTTTTTTGACAATAGGCCACATTCTTCCAAATTTCGACTTTTGAAATTTTAAAAAGGACTTTGCTCCTTTTTCCGAAAATGGTGTAAAATTTGCGTAAAAAATTAATAGGGAACACTATTCCGGCCATTCCTATGAATGTCCAATATTCAAAAGTGTGTTTTTTGACAATAGGCCACATTCTTCCAAATTTCGACTTTTGAAATTTTAAAAAGGACTTTGTTCCTTTTTCCGAAAATGGTAGAAAATTTGCGAAAAAAAATTATTGTGGAACACTATTCCGGCCATTCCTATGAATGTCCAATATTCAAAAGTGTGTTTTTTTTGACAATAGGCCACATTCTTCCAAATTTCGACTTTTGAAATTTTAAAAAGGACTTTGCTCCTTTTTCCGAAAATGGTAAAATATTTGCGAAAAAAATTATTGGGGAACACTATTCCGGCCATTCCTATGAATGTCCAATACTCAAAAGTGTGTTTTTTTGACAATAGGCCACATTCTTCCAAATTTCGACTTTTGAAATTTTAAAAAGGACTTTGCTCCTTTTTCCGAAAATGGTAGAAAATTTGAGAAAAAAAATTATTTGGAAACACTATTCCGGCCATTCCTATGAATGTCCAATATTCAAAAGTGTGTTTTTTGACAATAGGCCACATTCTTCCAAATTTCGACTTTTGAAATTTTAAAAAGGACTTTGCTCCTTTTTCCGAAAATGGTAGAAAATTTGCGAAAAAAAATTATTGTGGAACACTATTCCGGCCATTCCTATGAATGTCCAATATTCAAAAGTGTGTTTTTTTGACAATAGGCCACATTCTTCCAAATTTCGACTTTTGAAATTTTAAAAAGGACTTTGCTCCTTTTTCCGAAAATGGTAGAAAATTTGCGAAAAAAAATTATTGGGGAACACTATTCCGGCCATTCCTATGAATGTCCAATATTCAAAAGTGTGTTTTTTTGACAATAGGCCACATTCTTCCAAATTTCGACTTTTGAAATTTTAAAAAGGACTTTGCTCCTTTTTCCGAAAATGGTAGAAAATTTGCGAAAAAAAATTATTGGGGAACACTATTCCGGCCATTCCTATGAATGTCCAATATTCAAAAGTGTGTTTTTTGACAATAGGCGACATTCTTCCAAATTTCGACTTTTGAAATTTTAAAAAGGACTTTGCTCCTTTTTCCGAAAATGGTAGAAAATTTGCGAAAAAAAATTATTGGGGAACACTATTCCGGCCATTCCTATGAATGTCCAATATTCAAAAGTGTGTTTTTTTGACAATAGGCCACATTCTTCCAAATTTCGACTTTTGAAATTTTAAAAAGGACTTTGCTCCTTTTTCCGAAAATGGTAGAAAATTTGCGAAAAAAAATTATTGGGGAACACTATTCCGGCCATTCCTATGAATGTCCAATATTCAAAAGTGTTTTTTTTTTGACAATAGGCCACATTCTTCCAAATTTCGACTTTTGAAATTTTAAAAAGGACTTTGCTCCTTTTTCCGAAAATGGTGTAAAATTTGCGTAAAAAATTAATAGGGAACACTATTCCGGCCATTCCTATGAATGTCCAATATTCAAAAGTGTGTTTTTTGACAATAGGCCACATTCTTCCAAATTTCGACTTTTGAAATTTTAAAAAGGACTTTGCTCCTTTTTCCGAAAATGGTAGAAAATTTGCGAAAAAAAATTATTGGGGAACACTATTCCGGCCATTCCTATGAATGTCCAATATTCAAAAGTGTGTTTTTTTGACAATAGGCCACATTCTTCCAAATTTCGACTTTTGAAATTTTAAAAAGGACTTTGCTCCTTTTTCCGAAAATGGTAGAAAATTTGCGAAAAAAAATTATTGGGGAACACTATTCCGGCCATTCCTATGAATGTCCAATATTCAAAAGTGTGTTTTTTGACAATAGGCCACATTCTTCCAAATTTCGACTTTTGAAATTTTAAAAAGGACTTTGCTCCTTTTTCCGAAAATGGTAGAAAATTTGCGAAAAAACATTATTGGGGAACACTATTCCGGCCATTCCTATGAATGTCCAATATTCAAAAGTGTGTTTTTTTGACAATAGGCCACATTCTTCCAAATTTCGACTTTTGAAATTTTAAAAAGGACTTTGCTCCTTTTTCCGAAAATGGTAGAAAATTTGCGAAAAAAAATTATTGGGGAACACTATTCCGGCCATTCCTATGAATGTCCAATATTCAAAAGTGTGTTTTTTTTGACAATAGGCCACATTCTTCCAAATTTCGACTTTTGAAATTTTAAAAAGGACTTTGCTCCTTTTTCCGAAAATGGTACAAAATTTGCGAAAAAAAATTATTGGGGAACACTATTCCGGCCATTCCTATGAATGTCCAATATTCAAAAGTGTGTTTTTTTGATAATAGACGACATTCTTCCAAATTTCGACTTTTGAAATTTTAAAAAGGACTTTGCTCCTTTTTCCGAAAATGGTAGAAAATTTGCGAAAAAAAATTATTGTGGAACACTATTCCGGCCATTCCTATGAATGTCCAATATTCAAAAGTGTGTTTTTTTGACAATAGGCCACATTCTTCCAAATTTCGACTTTTGAAATTTTAAAAAGGACTTTGCTCCTTTTTCCGAAAATGGTAGAAAATTTGCGAAAAAAAATATTGGGGAACACTATTCCGGCCATTCCTATGAATGTTCAATATTCAAAAGTGTGTTTTTTTGACAATAGGCCACATTCTTCCAAATTTCGACTTTTGAAATTTTAAAAAGGACTTTGCTCCTTTTTCCGAAAATGGTAGAAAATTTGCGAAAAAAAATTATTGGGGAACACTATTCCGGCCATTCCTATGAATGTCCAATATTCAAAAGTGTGTTTTTTGACAATAGGCCACATTCTTCCAAATTTCGAATTTTGAAATTTTAAAAAGGACTTTGCTCCTTTTTCCGAAAATGGTAGAAAATTTGCGAAAAAAAATTATTGTGGAACACTATTCCGGCCATTCCTATGAATGTCCAATATTCAAAAGTGTGTTTTTTTGACAATAGGCCACATTCTTCCAAATTTCGACTTTTGAAATTTTAAAAAGGACTTTGCTCCTTTTTCCGAAAATGGTAGAAAATTTGCGAAAAAAAATATTGGGGAACACTATTCCGGCCATTCCTATGAATGTTCATTATTCAAAAGTGTGTTTTTTTGACAATAGGCGACATTCTTCCAAATTTCGACTTTTGAAATTTTAAAAAGGACTTTGCTCCTTTTTCCGAAAATGGTAGAAAATTTGCGAAAAAAAATTATTGGGGAACACTATTCCGGCCATTCCTATGAATGTCCAATATTCAAAAGTGTGTTTTTTTGACATTAGGCCACATTCTTCCAAATTTCGACTTTTGAAATTTTAAAAAGGACTTTGCTCCTTTTTCCGAAAATGGTAGAAAATTTGCGAAAAAAAATTATTGGGGAACACTATTCCGGCCATTCCTATGAATGTCCAATATTCAAAAGTGTGTTTTTTTGACAATAGGCCACATTCTTCCAAATTTCGACTTTTGAAATTTTAAAAAGGACTTTGCTCCTTTTTCCGAAAATGGTAGAAAATTTGCGAAAAAAAATTATTGGGGAACACTATTCCGGCCATTCCTATGAATGTCCTATATTCAAAAGTGTGTTTTTTTGACAATAGGCGACATTCTTCCAAATTTCGACTTTTGAAATTTTAAAAAGGACTTTGCTCCTTTTTCCGAAAATGGTAGAAAATTTGCGAAAAAAAATTATTCGGGAACACTATTCCGGCCATTCCTATGCATGTCCAATATTCAAATATGTGTTTTTTTGACAATAGGCGACATTCTTCCAAATTTCGACTTTTGAAATTTTAAAAAGGACTTTGCTCCTTTTTCCGAAAATGGTAAAAAATTTGCGAAAAAAATTATTGGGGAACACTATTTCGGCCATTCCTATGAATGTCCAATATTCAAAAGTGTGTTTTTTTGACAATAGGCCACATTCTTCCAAATTTCGACTTTTGATATTTTAAAAAGGACTTTGCTCCTTTTTCCGAAAATGGTAGAAAATTTGCGAAAAAAAATTATTGGGGAACACTATTCCGGCCATTCCTCTGAATGTCCAATATTCAAAAGTGTGTTTTTTTGACAATAGGCGACATTCTTCCAAATTTCGACTTTTGAAATTTTAAAAAGGACTTTGCTCCTTTTTCCGAAAATGGTAGAAAATTTGCGAAAAAAAATTATTGGGGAACACTATTCCGGCCATTCCTAAGAATGTCCAATATTCAAAAGTCTGTTTTTTGACAATAGGCCACATTCTTCCAAAGTTCGACTTTTGAAATTTTAAAAAGGACTTTGTTCCTTTTTCCGAAAATGGTAGAAAATTTGCGAAAAAAAATTATTGTGGAACACTATTCCGGCCATTCCTATGAATGTCCAATATTCAAAAGTGTGTTTTTTTGGCAATAGGCCACATTCTTCCAAATTTCGACTTTTGAAATTTTAAAAAGGACTTTGCTCCTTTTTCCGAAAATGGTAGAAAATTTGCGAAAAAAAATTATTCGGGAACACTATTCCGGCCATTCCTATGAATGTCCAATACTCAAAAGTGTGTTTTTTTGACAATAGGCCACATTCTTCCAAATTTCGACTTTTGAAATTTTAAAAAGGACTTTGCTCCTTTTTCCGAAAATGGTAGAAAATTTGAGAAAAAAAATTATTTGGAAACACTATTCCGGCCATTCCTATGAATGTCCAATATTCAAAAGTGTGTTTTTTGACAATAGGCCACATTCTTCCAAATTTCGACTTTTGAAATTTTAAAAGGGACTTTGCTCCTTTTTCCGAAAATGGTAGAAAATTTGCGAAAAAAAATTATTGTGGAACACTATTCCGGCCATTCCTATGAATGTCCAATATTCAAAAGTGTGTTTTTTTGACAATAGGCCACATTCTTCCAAATTTCGACTTTTGAAATTTTAAAAAGGACTTTGCTCCTTTTTCCGAAAATGGTAGAAAATTTGCGAAAAAAAATTATTGGGGAACACTATTCCGGCCATTCCTATGAATGTCCAATATTCAAAAGTGTGTTTTTTTGACAATAGGCCACATTCTTCCAAATTTCGACTTTTGAAATTTTAAAAAGGACTTTGCTCCTTTTTCCGAAAATGGTAGAAAATTTGCGAAAAAAAATATTGGGGAACACTATTCCGGCCATTCCTATGAATGTTCATTATTCAAAAGTGTGTTTTTTTGACAATAGGCGACATTCTTCCAAATTTCGACTTTTGAAATTTTAAAAAGGACTTTGCTCCTTTTTCCGAAAATGGTAGAAAATTTGCGAAAAAAAATTATTGGGGAACACTATTCCGGCCATTCCTATGAATGTCCAATATTCAAAAGTGTGTTTTTTTGACATTAGGCCACATTCTTCCAAATTTCGACTTTTGAAATTTTAAAAAGGACTTTGCTCCTTTTTCCGAAAATGGTAGAAAATTTGCGAAAAAAAATTATTGGGGAACACTATTCCGGCCATTCCTATGAATGTCCAATATTCAAAAGTGTGTTTTTTTGACAATAGGCCACATTCTTCCAAATTTCGACTTTTGAAATTTTAAAAAGGACTTTGCTCCTTTTTCCGAAAATGGTAGAAAATTTGCGAAAAAAAATTATTGGGGAACACTATTCCGGCCATTCCTATGAATGTCCTATATTCAAAAGTGTGTTTTTTTGACAATAGGCGACATTCTTCCAAATTTCGACTTTTGAAATTTTAAAAAGGACTTTGCTCCTTTTTCCGAAAATGGTAGAAAATTTGCGAAAAAAAATTATTCGGGAACACTATTCCGGCCATTCCTATGCATGTCCAATATTCAAATATGTGTTTTTTTGACAATAGGCGACATTCTTCCAAATTTCGACTTTTGAAATTTTAAAAAGGACTTTGCTCCTTTTTCCGAAAATGGTAAAAAATTTGCGAAAAAAATTATTGGGGAACACTATTTCGGCCATTCCTATGAATGTCCAATATTCAAAAGTGTGTTTTTTTGACAATAGGCCACATTCTTCCAAATTTCGACTTTTGATATTTTAAAAAGGACTTTGCTCCTTTTTCCGAAAATGGTAGAAAATTTGCGAAAAAAAATTATTGGGGAACACTATTCCGGCCATTCCTCTGAATGTCCAATATTCAAAAGTGTGTTTTTTTGACAATAGGCGACATTCTTCCAAATTTCGACTTTTGAAATTTTAAAAAGGACTTTGCTCCTTTTTCCGAAAATGGTAGAAAATTTGCGAAAAAAAATTATTGGGGAACACTATTCCGGCCATTCCTAAGAATGTCCAATATTCAAAAGTCTGTTTTTTGACAATAGGCCACATTCTTCCAAATTTCGACTTTTGAAATTTTAAAAAGGACTTTGTTCCTTTTTCCGAAAATGGTAGAAAATTTGCGAAAAAAAATTATTGTGGAACACTATTCCGGCCATTCCTATGAATGTCCAATATTCAAAAGTGTGTTTTTTTGGCAATAGGCCACATTCTTCCAAATTTCGACTTTTGAAATTTTAAAAAGGACTTTGCTCCTTTTTCCGAAAATGGTAGAAAATTTGCGAAAAAAAATTATTCGGGAACACTATTCCGGCCATTCCTATGAATGTCCAATACTCAAAAGTGTGTTTTTTTGACAATAGGCCACATTCTTCCAAATTTCGACTTTTGAAATTTTAAAAAGGACTTTGCTCCTTTTTCCGAAAATGGTAGAAAATTTGAGAAAAAAAATTATTTGGAAACACTATTCCGGCCATTCCTATGAATGTCCAATATTCAAAAGTGTGTGTTTTTGACAATAGGCCACATTCTTCCAAATTTCGACTTTTGAAATTTTAAAAGGGACTTTGCTCCTTTTTCCGAAAATGGTAGAAAATTTGCGAAAAAAAATTATTGTGGAACACTATTCCGGCCATTCCTATGAATGTCCAATATTCAAAAGTGTGTTTTTTTGACAATAGGCCACATTCTTCCAAATTTCGACTTTTGAAATTTTAAAAAGGACTTTGCTCCTTTTTCCGAAAATGGTAGAAAATTTGCGAAAAAAATTATTGGGGAACACTATTCCGGCCATTCCTATGAATGTCCAATATTCAAAAGTGTGTTTTTTTGACAATAGGCCACATTCTTCCAAATTTCGACTTTTGAAATTTTAAAAAGGACTTTGCTCCTTTTTCCGAAAATGGTAGAAAATTTGCGAAAAAAAATTATTGTGGAACACTATTCCGGCCATTCCTATGAATGTCCAATATTCAAAAGTGTGTTTTTTTGACAATAGGCCACATTCTTCCAAATTTCGACTTTTGAAATTTTAAAAAGGACTTTGCTCCTTTTTCCGAAAATGGTAGAAAATTTGCGAAAAAAAATTATTGGGGAACACTATTCCGGCCATTCTTATGAATGTCCAATATTCAAAAGTGTGTTTTTTTGACAATAGGCCACATTCTTCCAAATTTCGACTTTTGAAATTTTAAAAAGGACTTTGCTCCTTTTTCCGAAAATGGTAGAAAATTTGCGAAAAAAAATTATTGGGGGAACACTATTCCGGCCATTCCTATGAATGTCCAATATTCAAAAGTGTGTTTTTTGACAATAGGCGACATTCTTCCAAATTTCGACTTTTGAAATTTTAAAAAGGACTTTGCTCCTTTTTCCGAAAATGGTAGAAAATTTGCGAAAAAAAATTATTGTGGAACACTATTCCGGCCATTCCTATGAATGTCCAATATTCAAAAGTGTGTTTTTTTGACAATAGGCCACATTCTTCCAAATTTCGACTTTTGAAATTTTAAAAAGGACTTTGCTCCTTTTTCCGAAAATGGTAGAAAATTTGCGAAAAAAAATTATTGGGGAACACTATTCCGGCCATTCCTATGAATGTCCAATATTCAAAAGTGTGTTTTTTTGACAATAGGCCACATTCTTCCAAATTTCGACTTTTGAAATTTTAAAAAGGACTTTGCTCCTTTTTCCGAAAATGGTAGAAAATTTGCGAAAAAAATTTATTGGGGAACACTATTCCGGCCATTCCTATGAATGTCCAATATTCAAAAGTGTGTTTTTTGACAATAGGCCACATTCTTCCAAATTTCGACTTTTGAAATTTTAAAAAGGACTTTGCTCCTTTTTCCGAAAATGGTAGAAAATTTGCGAAAAAAAATTATTGTGGAACACTATTCCGGCCATTCCTATGAATGTCCAATATTCAAAAGTGTGTTTTTTTTGACAATAGGCCACATTCTTCCAAATTTCGACTTTTGAAATTTTAAAAAGGACTTTGCTCCTTTTTCCGAAAATGGTAGAAAATTTGGGAAAAAAAATATTGGGGAACACTATTCCGGCCATTCCTATGAATGTTCAATATTCAAAAGTGTGTTTTTTTGACAATAGGCCACATTCTTCCAAATTTCGACTTTTGAAATTTTAAAAAGGACTTTGCTACTTTTTCCGAAAATGGTAGAAAATTTGCGAAAAAAAATTATTGGGGAACACTATTCCGGCCATTCCTATGAATGTCCAATATTCAAAAGTGTGTTTTTTGACAATAGGCCACATTCTTCCAAATTTCGACTTTTGAAATTTTAAAAAGGACTTTGCTCCTTTTTCCGAAAATGGTAGAAAATTTGCGAAAAAAAATTATTGTGGAACACTATTCCGGCCATTCCTATGAATGTCCAATATTCAAAAGTGTGTTTTTTTGACAATAGGCCACATTCTTCCAAATTTCGACTTTTGAAATTTTAAAAAGGACTTTGCTCCTTTTTCCGAAAATGGTAGAAAATTTGGGAAAAAAATTATTGGGGAACACTATTCCGGCCATTCCTATGAATGTTCAATATTCAAAAGTGTGTTTTTTTGACAATAGGCCACATTCTTCCAAATTTCGACTTTTGAAATTTTAAAAAGGACTTTGCTCCTTTTTCCGAAAATGGTAGAAAATTTGCGAAAAAAAATTATTGGGGAACACTATTCCGGCCATTCCTATGAATGTCCAATATTCAAAAGTGTGTTTTTTTGACATTAGGCCACATTCTTCCAAATTTCGACTTTTGAAATTTTAAAAAGGACTTTGCTCCTTTTTCCGAAAATGGTAGAAAATTTGCGAAAAAAAATTATTGGGGAACACTATTCCGGCCATTCCTATGAATGTCCAATATTCAAAAGTGTTTTTTTTTGACAATAGGCCACATTCTTCCAAATTTCGACTTTTGAAATTTTAAAAAGGACTTTGCTCCTTTTTCCGAAAATAGTGTAAAATTTGCGTAAAAAATTAATAGGGAACACTATTCCGGCCATTCCTATGAATGTCCAATATTCCAAAGTGTGTTTTTTGACAATAGGCCACATTCTTCCAAATTTCGACTTTTGAAATTTTAAAAAGGACTTTGCTCCTTTTTCCGAAAATGGTAGAAAATTTGCGAAAAAAAATTATTGTGGAACACTATTCCGGCCATTCCTATGAATGTCCAATATTCAAAAGTGTGTTTTTTTGACAATAGGCCACATTCTTCCAAATTTCGACTTTTGAAATTTTAAAAAGGACTTTGCTCCTTTTTCCGAAAATGGTAGAAAATTTGCGAAAAAAAATTATTGGGGAACACTATTCCGGCCATTCCAATGAATGTCCAATATTCAAAAGTGTGTTTTTTTGACAATAGGCCACATTCTTCCAAATTTCGACTTTTAAAATTTTAAAAAGGACTTTGCTCCTTTTTCCGAAAATGGTAGAAAATTTGCGAAAAAAAATTATTGGGGAACACTATTCCGGCCATTCCTATGAATGTCCAATATTCAAAAGTGTGTTTTTTTGACAATAGGCCACATTCTTCCAAATTTCGACTTTTGAAATTTTAAAAAGGACTTTGCTCCTTTTTCCGAAAATGGTAGAAAATTTGCGAAAAAAAATTATTGGGGAACACTATTCCGGCCATTCCTATGAATGTCCAATATTCAAAAGTGTGTTTTTTGACAATAGGCCACATTCTTCCAAATTTCGACTTTTGAAATTTTAAAAAGGACTTTGCTCCTTTTTCCGAAAATGGTAGAAAATTTGCGAAAAAACATTATTGGGGAACACTATTCCGGCCATTCCTATGAATGTCCAATATTCAAAAGTGTGTTTTTTTGACAATAGGCCACATTCTTCCAAATTTCGACTTTTGAAATTTTAAAAAGGACTTTGCTCCTTTTTCCGAAAATGGTAGAAAATTTGCGAAAAAAAATTATTGGGGAACACTATTCCGGCCATTCCTATGAATGTCCAATATTCAAAAGTGTGTTTTTTTTGACAATAGGCCACATTCTTCCAAATTTCGACTTTTGAAATTTTAAAAAGGACTTTGCTCCTTTTTCCGAAAATGGTACAAAATTTGCGAAAAAAAATTATTGGGGAACACTATTCCGGCCATTCCTATGAATGTCCAATATTCAAAAGTGTGTTTTTTTGATAATAGACGACATTCTTCCAAATTTCGACTTTTGAAATTTTAAAAAGGACTTTGCTCCTTTTTCCGAAAATGGTAGAAAATTTGCGAAAAAAAATTATTGGGGAACACTATTCCGGCCATTCCTATGAATGTTCAATATTCAAAAGTGTGTTTTTTTGACAATAGGCGACATTCTTCCAAATTTCGACTTTTGAAATTTTAAAAAGGACTTTGCTCCTTTTTCTGAAAATGGTAGAAAATTTGCGAAAAAAAATTATTGGGGAACACTATTCCGGCCATTCCTATGAATGTCCCATATTCAAAAGTGTGTTTTTTGACAATAGGCGACATTCTTCCAAATTTCGACTTTTGAAATTTTAAAAAGGACTTTGCTCCTTTTTCCGAAAATGGTAGAAAATTAGCAAAACAAAATTATTGGGGAACACTATTCCGGCCATTCCTATGAATGTCCAATATTCAAAAGTGTGTTTTTTTGACAATAGGCGACATTCTTCCAAATTTCGACTTTTGAAATTTTAAAAAGGACTTTGCTCCTTTTTCCGAAAATGGTAGAAAATTTGAGAAAAAAAATTATTTGGAAACACTATTCCGGCCATTCCTATGAATGTCCAATATTCAAAAGTGTGTTTTTTGACAATAGGCCACATTCTTCCAAATTTCGACTTTTGAAATTTTAAAAAGGACTTTGCTCCTTTTTCCGAAAATGGTAGAAAATTTGCGAAAAAAAATTATTGGGGAACACTATTCCGGCCATTCCTCTGAATGTCCAATATTCAAAAGTGTGTTTTTTTGACAATAGGCGACATTCTTCCAAATTTCGACTTTTGAAATTTTAAAAAGGACTTTGCTCCTTTTTCCGAAAATGGTAGAAAATTTGCGAAAAAAAATTATTGGGGAACACTATTCCGGGTATTCCTAAGAATGTCCAATATTCAAAAGTCTGTTTTTTGACAATAGGCCACATTCTTCCAAATTTCGACTTTTGAAATTTTAAAAAGGACTTTGTTCCTTTTTCCGAAAATGGTAGAAAATTTGCGAAAAAAAATTATTGTGGAACACTATTCCGGCCATTCCTATGAATGTCCAATATTCAAAAGTGTGTTTTTTTGACAATAGGCCACATTCTTCCAAATTTCGACTTTTGAAATTTTAAAAAGGACTTTGCTCCTTTTTCCGAAAATGGTAGAAAATTTGCGAAAAAAAATTATTCGGGAACACTATTCCGGCCATTCCTATGAATGTCCAATACTCAAAAGTGTGTTTTTTTGACAATAGGCCACATTCTTCCAAATTTCGACTTTTGAAATTTTAAAAAGGACTTTGCTCCTTTTTCCGAAAATGGTAGAAAATTTGAGAAAAAAAATTATTTGGAAACACTATTCCGGCCATTCCTATGAATGTCCAATATTCAAAAGTGTGTTTTTTGACAATAGGCCACATTCTTCCAAATTTCGACTTTTGAAATTTTAAAAAGGACTTTGCTCCTTTTTCCGAAAATGGTAGAAAATTTGCGAAAAAAAATTATTGTGGAACACTATTCCGGCCATTCCTATGAATGTCCAATATTCAAAAGTGTGTTTTTTTGACAATAGGCCACATTCTTCCAAATTTCGACTTTTGAAATTTTAAAAAGGAATTTGCTCCTTTTTCCGAAAATGGTAGAAAATTTGCGAAAAAAAATTATTGGGGAACACTATTCCGGCCATTCCTATGAATGTCCAATATTCAAAAAGTGTTTTTTTGACAATAGGCCACATTCTTCCAAATTTCGACTTTTGAAATTTTAAAAAGGACTTTGCTCCTTTTTCCGAAAATGGTAGAAAATTTGCGAAAAAAAATTATTGGGGAACACTATTCCGGCCATTCCTATGAATGTCCAATATTCAAAAGTGTTTTTTTTTTGACAATAGGCCACATTCTTCCAAATTTCGACTTTTGAAATTTTAAAAAGGACTTTGCTCCTTTTTCCGAAAATGGTGTAAAATTTGCGTAAAAAATTAATAGGGAACACTATTCCGGCCATTCCTATGAATGTCCAATATTCAAAAGTGTGTTTTTTGACAATAGGCCACATTCTTCCAAATTTCGACTTTTGAAATTTTAAAAAGGACTTTGTTCCTTTTTCCGAAAATGGTAGAAAATTTGCGAAAAAAAATTATTGTGGAACACTATTCCGGCCATTCCTATGAATGTCCAATATTCAAAAGTGTGTTTTTTTGACAATAGGCCACATTCTTCCAAATTTCGACTTTTGAAATTTTAAAAAGGACTTTGCTCCTTTTTCCGAAAATGGTAGAAAATTTGCGAAAAAAAATTATTCGGGAACACTATTCCGGCCATTCCTATGAATGTCCAATACTCAAAAGTGTGTTTTTTTGACAATAGGCCACATTCTTCCAAATTTCGACTTTTGAAATTTTAAAAAGGACTTTGCTCCTTTTTCCGAAAATGGTAGAAAATTTGAGAAAAAAAATTATTTGGAAACACTATTCCGGCCATTCCTATGAATGTCCAATATTCAAAAGTGTGTTTTTTGACAATAGACCACATTCTTCCAAATTTCGACTTTTGAAATTTTAAAAAGGACTTTGCTCCTTTTTCCGAAAATGGTAGAAAATTTGAGAAAAAAAATTATTGTGGAACACTATTCCGGCCATTCCTATGAATGTCCAATATTCAAAAGTGTGTTTTTTTGACAATAGGCCACATTCTTCCAAATTTCGACTTTTGAAATTTTAAAAAGGACTTTGCTCCTTTTTCCGAAAATGGTAGAAAATTTGCGAAAAAAAATTATTGGGGAACACTATTCCGGCCATTCCTATGAATGTCCAATATTCAAAAGTGTGTTTTTTTGACAATAGGCCACATTCTTCCAAATTTCGACTTTTGAAATTTTAAAAAGGACTTTGCTCCTTTTTCCGAAAATGGTAGAAAATTTGCGAAAAAAAATTATTGGGGAACACTATTCCGGCCATTCCTATGAATGTCCAATATTCAAAAGTGTGTTTTTTGACAATAGGCGACATTCTTCCAAATTTCGACTTTTGAAATTTTAAAAAGGACTTTGCTCCTTTTTCCGAAAATGGTAGAAAATTTGCGAAAAAAAATTATTGGGGAACACTATTCCGGCCATTCCTATGAATGTCCAATATTCAAAAGTGTGTTTTTTTGACAATAGGCCACATTCTTCCAAATTTCGACTTTTGAAATTTTAAAAAGGACTTTGCTCCTTTTTCCGAAAATGGTAGAAAATTTGCGAAAAAAAATTATTGGGGAACACTATTCCGGCCATTCCTATGAATGTCCAATATTCAAAAGTGTTTTTTTTTTGACAATAGGCCACATTCTTCCAAATTTCGACTTTTGAAATTTTAAAAAGGACTTTGCTCCTTTTTCCGAAAATGGTGTAAAATTTGCGTAAAAAATTAATAGGGAACACTATTCCGGCCATTCCTATGAATGTCCAATATTCAAAAGTGTGTTTTTTGACAATAGGCCACATTCTTCCAAATTTCGACTTTTGAAATTTTAAAAAGGACTTTGCTCCTTTTTCCGAAAATGGTAGAAAATTTGCGAAAAAAAATTATTGGGGAACACTATTCCGGCCATTCCTATGAATGTCCAATATTCAAAAGTGTGTTTTTTTGACAATAGGCCACATTCTTCCAAATTTCGACTTTTGAAATTTTAAAAAGGACTTTGCTCCTTTTTCCGAAAATGGTAGAAAATTTGCAAAAAAAATTATTGGGGAACACTATTCCGGCCATTCCAATGAATGTCCAATATTCAAAAGTGTGTTTTTTTGACAATAGGCCACATTCTTCCAAATTTCGACTTTTAAAATTTTAAAAAGGACTTTGCTCCTTTTTCCGAAAATGGTAGAAAATTTGCGAAAAAAAATTATTGGGGAACACTATTCCGGCCATTCCTATGAATGTCCAATATTCAAAAGTGTGTTTTTTTGACAATAGGCCACATTCTTCCAAATTTCGACTTTTGAAATTTTAAAAAGGACTTTGCTCCTTTTTCCGAAAATGGTAGAAAATTTGCGAAAAAAACTTATTGTGGAACACTATTCCGGCCATTTCTATGAATGTCCAATATTCAAAAGTGTGTTTTTTGACAATAGGCGACATTCTTTTAAATTTCGAAAATTTGCGAAAAAAAATTATTGGGGAGCACTATTCCGGCCATTCCTATGAATGTCCAATATTCAAAAGTGTGTTTTTTGACAATAGGCCACATTCTTCCAAATTTCGACTTTTGAAATTTTAAAAAGGACTTTGCTCCTTTTTCCGAAAATGGTAGAAAATTTGCGAAAAAAAAATATTGGGGAACACTATTCCGGCCATTCCTATGAATGTCCAATATTCAAAAGTGTGTTTTTTTGACAATAGGCCACATTCTTCCAAATTTCGACTTTTGAAATTTTAAAAAGGACTTTGCTCCTTTTTCCGAAAATGGTAGAAAATTTGCGAAAAAAAATTATTGGGAAACACTACTCCGGCCATTCCTATGAATGTCCAATATTCATAAGTGTGTTTTTTGACAATAGGCCACATTCTTCCAAATTTCGACTTTTGAAATTTTAAAAAGGACTTTGCTCCTTTTTCCGAAAATGGTAGAAAATTTGCGAAAAAAAAATATTGGGGAACACTATTCCGGCCATTCCTATGAATGTCCAATATTCAAAAGTGTGTTTTTTGACAATAGGCCACATTCTTCCAAATTTCGACTTTTGAAATTTTAAAAAGGACTTTGCTCCTTTTTCCGAAAATGGTAGAAAATTTGCGAAAAAAAAATTATTGGGAAACACTACTCCGGCCATTCCTATGAATGTCCAAAAGGACTTTGCTCCTTTTTCCGAAAATGGTAGAAAATTTGCGAAAAAAAAATATTGGGGAACACTATTCCGGCCATTCCTATGAATGTTCAATATTCAAAAGTGTGTTTTTTTGACAATAGGCGACATTCTTCCAAATTTCGACTTTTAAAATTTTAAAAAGGACTTTGCTCCTTTTTCCGAAAATGGTAGAAAATTTGCGAAAAAAAATTATTGGGAAACACTACTCCGGCCATTCCTATGAATGTCCAATATTCAAAAGTGTGTTTTTTGACAATAGGCCACATTCTTCCAAATTTCGACTTTTGAAATTTTAAAAAGGACTTTGCTCCTTTTTCCGAAAATGGTAGAAAATTTGCGAAAAAAAATTATTGTGGAACACTATTCCGGCCATTCCTATGAATGTCCAATATTCAAAAGTGTGTTTTTTTGACAATAGGCCACATTCTTCCAAATTTCGACTTTTGAAATTTTAAAAAGGACTTTGCTCCTTTTTCCGAAAATGGTAGAAAATTTGCGAAAAAAATTATTGGGGAACACTATTCCGGCCATTCCTATGAATGTCCAATATTCAAAAGTGTGTTTTTTTGACAATAGGCCACATTCTTCCAAATTTCGACTTTTGAAATTTTAAAAAGGACTTTGCTCCTTTTTCCGAAAATGGTAGAAAATTTGCGAAAAAAACTTATTGTGGAACACTTTTCCGGCCATTCCTATGAATGTCCAATATTCAAAAGTGTGTGTTTTTGACAATAGGCCACATTCTTCCAAAGTTCGACTTTTGAAATTTTAAAAAGGACTTTGCTCCTTTTTCCGAAAATGGTAGAAAATTTGCGAAAAAAAATTATTGGGGAACACTATTCCGGCCATTCCTATGAATGTCCAATATTCAAAAGTGTGTGTTTTTGACAATAGGCCACATTCTTCCAAAGTTCGACTTTTGAAATTTTAAAAAGGACTTTGCTCCTTTTTCCGAAAATGGTAGAAAATTTGCGAAAAAAATTATTGGGGAACACTATTCCGGCCATTCCTATGAATGTCCAATATTCAAAAGTGTGTTTTTTTGACAATAGGCCACATTCTTCCAAATTTCGACTTTTGAAATTTTAAAAAGGACTTTGCTCCTTTTTCCGAAAATGGTAGAAAATTTGCGAAAAAAACTTATTGTGGAACACTATTCCGGCCATTCCTATGAATGTCCAATATTCAAAAGTGTGTGTTTTTGACAATAGGCCACATTCTTCCAAAGTTCGACTTTTGAAATTTTAAAAAGGACTTTGCTCCTTTTTCCGAAAATGGTAGAAAATTTGCGAAAAAAACTTATTGTGGAACACTATTCCGGCCATTCCTATGAATGTCCAATATTCAAAAGTGTGTGTTTTTGACAATAGGCCACATTCTTCCAAAGTTCGACTTTTGAAATTTTAAAAAGGACTTTGCTCCTTTTTCCGAAAATGGTACAAAATTTGCGAAAAAAAATTATTGGGGAACACTATTCCGGCCATTCCTATGAATGTCCAATATTCAAAAGTGTGTTTTTTTGACAATAGGCCACATTCTTCCAAATTTCGACTTTTGAAATTTTAAAAAGGACTTTGCTCCTTTTTCCGAAAATGGTAGAAAATTTGCGAAAAAAAATTATTGGGGAACACTATTCCGGCCATTCCTATGAATGTCCAATATTCAAAAGTGTGTTTTTTGACAATAGGCGACATTCTTCCAAATTTCGACTTTTGAAATTTTAAAAAGGACTTTGCTCCTTTTTCCGAAAATGGTAGAAAATTTGCGAAAAAAAATTATTGGGGAACACTATTCCGGCCATTCCTATGAATGTCCAATATTCAAAAGTGTGTTTTTTTGACAATAGGCCACATACTTCCAAATTTCGACTTTTGAAATTTTAAAAAGGACTTTGCTCCTTTTTCCGAAAATGGTAGAAAATTTGCGAAAAAAAATTATTGGGGAACACTATTCCGGCCATTCCTATGAATGTCCAATATTCAAAAGTGTTTTTTTTTTGACAATAGGCCACATTCTTCCAAATTTCGACTTTTGAAATTTTAAAAAGGACTTTGCTCCTTTTTCCGAAAATGGTGTAAAATTTGCGTAAAAAATTAATAGGGAACACTATTCCGGCCATTCCTATGAATGTCCAATATTCAAAAGTGTGTTTTTTGACAATAGGCCACATTCTTCCAAATTTCGACTTTTGAAATTTTAAAAAGGACTTTGTTCCTTTTTCCGAAAATGGTAGAAAATTTGCGAAAAAAAATTATTGTGGAACACTATTCCGGCCATTCCTATGAATGTCCAATATTCAAAAGTGTGTTTTTTTGACAATAGGCCACATTCTTCCAAATTTCGACTTTTGAAATTTTAAAAAGGACTTTGCTCCTTTTTCCGAAAATGGTAGAAAATTTGCGAAAAAAAATTATTCGGGAACACTATTCCGGCCATTCCTATGAATGTCCAATACTCAAAAGTGTGTTTTTTTGACAATAGGCCACATTCTTCCAAATTTCGACTTTTGAAATTTTAAAAAGGACTTTGCTCCTTTTTCCGAAAATGGTAGAAAATTTGAGAAAAAAAATTATTTGGAAACACTATTCCGGCCATTCCTATGAATGTCCAATATTCAAAAGTGTGTTTTTTGACAATAGGCCACATTCTTCCAAATTTCGACTTTTGAAATTTTAAAAAGGACTTTGCTCCTTTTTCCGAAAATGGTAGAAAATTTGAGAAAAAAAATTATTGTGGAACACTATTCCGGCCATTCCTATGAATGTCCAATATTCAAAAGTGTGTTTTTTTGACAATAGGCCACATTCTTCCAAATTTCGACTTTTGAAATTTTAAAAAGGACTTTGCTCCTTTTTCCGAAAATGGTAGAAAATTTGCGAAAAAAAATTATTGGGGAACACTATTCCGGCCATTCCTATGAATGTCCAATATTCAAAAGTGTGTTTTTTTGACAATAGGCCACATTCTTCCAAATTTCGACTTTTGAAATTTTAAAAAGGACTTTGCTCCTTTTTCCGAAAATGGTAGAAAATTTGCGAAAAAAAATTATTGGGGAACACTATTCCGGCCATTCCTATGAATGTCCAATATTCAAAAGTGTGTTTTTTGACAATAGGCGACATTCTTCCAAATTTCGACTTTTGAAATTTTAAAAAGGACTTTGCTCCTTTTTCCGAAAATGGTAGAAAATTTGCGAAAAAAAATTATTGGGGAACACTATTCCGGCCATTCCTATGAATGTCCAATATTCAAAAGTGTGTTTTTTTGACAATAGGCCACATTCTTCCAAATTTCGACTTTTGAAATTTTAAAAAGGACTTTGCTCCTTTTTCCGAAAATGGTAGAAAATTTGCGAAAAAAAATTATTGGGGAACACTATTCCGGCCATTCCTATGAATGTCCAATATTCAAAAGTGTTTTTTTTTTGACAATAGGCCACATTCTTCCAAATTTCGACTTTTGAAATTTTAAAAAGGACTTTGCTCCTTTTTCCGAAAATGGTGTAAAATTTGCGTAAAAAATTAATAGGGAACACTATTCCGGCCATTCCTATGAATGTCCAATATTCAAAAGTGTGTTTTTTGACAATAGGCCACATTCTTCCAAATTTCGACTTTTGAAATTTTAAAAAGGACTTTGCTCCTTTTTCCGAAAATGGTAGAAAATTTGCGAAAAAAAATTATTGGGGAACACTATTCCGGCCATTCCTATGAATGTCCAATATTCAAAAGTGTGTTTTTTTGACAATAGGCCACATTCTTCCAAATTTCGACTTTTGAAATTTTAAAAAGGACTTTGCTCCTTTTTCCGAAAATGGTAGAAAATTTGCAAAAAAAATTATTGGGGAACACTATTCCGGCCATTCCAATGAATGTCCAATATTCAAAAGTGTGTTTTTTTGACAATAGGCCACATTCTTCCAAATTTCGACTTTTAAAATTTTAAAAAGGACTTTGCTCCTTTTTCCGAAAATGGTAGAAAATTTGCGAAAAAAAATTATTGGGGAACACTATTCCGGCCATTCCTATGAATGTCCAATATTCAAAAGTGTGTTTTTTTGACAATAGGCCACATTCTTCCAAATTTCGACTTTTGAAATTTTAAAAAGGACTTTGCTCCTTTTTCCGAAAATGGTAGAAAATTTGCGAAAAAAACTTATTGTGGAACACTATTCCGGCCATTTCTATGAATGTCCAATATTCAAAAGTGTGTTTTTTGACAATAGGCGACATTCTTTTAAATTTCGAAAATTTGCGAAAAAAAATTATTGGGGAGCACTATTCCGGCCATTCCTATGAATGTCCAATATTCAAAAGTGTGTTTTTTGACAATAGGCCACATTCTTCCAAATTTCGACTTTTGAAATTTTAAAAAGGACTTTGCTCCTTTTTCCGAAAATGGTAGAAAATTTGCGAAAAAAAAATATTGGGGAACACTATTCCGGCCATTCCTATGAATGTCCAATATTCAAAAGTGTGTTTTTTTGACAATAGGCCACATTCTTCCAAATTTCGACTTTTGAAATTTTAAAAAGGACTTTGCTCCTTTTTCCGAAAATGGTAGAAAATTTGCGAAAAAAAAATTATTGGGAAACACTACTCCGGCCATTCCTATGAATGTCCAATATTCATAAGTGTGTTTTTTGACAATAGGCCACATTCTTCCAAATTTCGACTTTTGAAATTTTAAAAAGGACTTTGCTCCTTTTTCCGAAAATGGTAGAAAATTTGCGAAAAAAAAATATTGGGGAACACTATTCCGGCCATTCCTATGAATGTCCAATATTCAAAAGTGAGTTTTTTGACAATAGGCCACATTCTTCCAAATTTCGACTTTTGAAATTTTAAAAAGGACTTTGCTCCTTTTTCCGAAAATGGTAGAAAATTTGCGAAAAAAAAATTATTGGGAAACACTACTCCGGCCATTCCTATGAATGTCCAAAAGGACTTTGCTCCTTTTTCCGAAAATGGTAGAAAATTTGCGAAAAAAAAATATTGGGGAACACTATTCCGGCCATTCCTATGAATGTTCAATATTCAAAAGTGTGTTTTTTTGACAATAGGCGACATTCTTCCAAATTTCGACTTTTGAAATTTTAAAAAGGACTTTGCTCCTTTTTCCGAAAATGGTAGAAAATTTGCGAAAAAAAAATTATTGGGAAACACTACTCCGGCCATTCCTATGAATGTCCAATATTCAAAAGTGTGTTTTTTGACAATAGGCCACATTCTTCCAAATTTCGACTTTTGAAATTTTAAAAAGGACTTTGCTCCTTTTTCCGAAAATGGTAGAAAATTTGCGAAAAAAAATTATTGTGGAACACTATTCCGGCCATTCCTATGAATGTCCAATATTCAAAAGTGTGTTTTTTTGACAATAGGCCACATTCTTCCAAATTTCGACTTTTGAAATTTTAAAAAGGACTTTGCTCCTTTTTCCGAAAATGGTAGAAAATTTGCGAAAAAAATTATTGGGGAACACTATTCCGGCCATTCCTATGAATGTCCAATATTCAAAAGTGTGTTTTTTTGACAATAGGCCACATTCTTCCAAATTTCGACTTTTGAAATTTTAAAAAGGACTTTGCTCCTTTTTCCGAAAATGGTAGAAAATTTGCGAAAAAAACTTATTGTGGAACACTATTCCGGCCATTCCTATGAATGTCCAATATTCAAAAGTGTGTGTTTTTGACAATAGGCCACATTCTTCCAAAGTTCGACTTTTGAAATTTTAAAAAGGACTTTGCTCCTTTTTCCGAAAATGGTAGAAAATTTGCGAAAAAAAATTATTGGGGAACACTATTCCGGCCATTCCTATGAATGTCCAATATTCAAAAGTGTGTGTTTTTGACAATAGGCCACATTCTTCCAAAGTTCGACTTTTGAAATTTTAAAAAGGACTTTGCTCCTTTTTCCGAAAATGGTAGAAAATTTGCGAAAAAAATTATTGGGGAACACTATTCCGGCCATTCCTATGAATGTCCAATATTCAAAAGTGTGTTTTTTTGACAATAGGCCACATTCTTCCAAATTTCGACTTTTGAAATTTTAAAAAGGACTTTGCTCCTTTTTCCGAAAATGGTAGAAAATTTGCGAAAAAAACTTATTGTGGAACACTATTCCGGCCATTCCTATGAATGTCCAATATTCAAAAGTGTGTGTTTTTGACAATAGGCCACATTCTTCCAAAGTTCGACTTTTGAAATTTTAAAAAGGACTTTGCTCCTTTTTCCGAAAATGGTAGAAAATTTGCGAAAAAAACTTATTGTGGAACACTATTCCGGCCATTCCTATGAATGTCCAATATTCAAAAGTGTGTGTTTTTGACAATAGGCCACATTCTTCCAAAGTTCGACTTTTGAAATTTTAAAAAGGACTTTGCTCCTTTTTCCGAAAATGGTAGAAAATTTGCGAAAAAAAATTATTGGGAAACACTACTCCGGCCATTCCTATGAATGTCCAATATTCAAAAGTGTGTTTTTTGACAATAGGCCACATTCTTCCAAATTTCGACTTTTGAAATTTTAAAAAGGACTTTGCTCCTTTTTCCGAAAATGGTAGAAAATTTGCGAAAAAAAATTATTGTGGAACACTATTCCGGCCATTCCTATGAATGTCCAATATTCAAAAGTGTGTTTTTTTGACAATAGGCCACATTCTTCCAAATTTCGACTTTTGAAATTTTAAAAAGGACTTTGCTCCTTTTTCCGAAAATGGTAGAAAATTTGCGAAAAAAAATTATTGGGGAACACTATTCCGGCCATTCCTATGAATGTCCAATATTCAAAAGTGTGTTTTTTTGACAATAGGCCACATTCTTCCAAATTTCGACTTTTGAAATTTTAAAAAGGACTTTGCTCCTTTTTCCGAAAATGGTAGAAAATTTGCGAAAAAAACTTATTGTGGAACACTATTCCGGCCATTCCTATGAATGTCCAATATTCAAAAGTGTGTGTTTTTGACAATAGGCCACATTCTTCCAAAGTTCGACTTTTGAAATTTTAAAAAGGACTTTGCTCCTTTTTCCGAAAATGGTAGAAAATTTGCGAAAAAAATTATTGGGGAACACTATTCCGGCCATTCCTATGAATGTCCAATATTCAAAAGTTTGTTTTTTGACAATAGGCCACATTCTTCCAAATTTCGACTTTTGAAATTTTAAAAAGGACTTTGCTCCTTTTTCCGAAAATGGTAGAAAATTTGCGAAAAAAAATTATTGTGGAACAATATTCCGGCCATTCCTATGAATGTCCAATATTCAAAAGTGTGTTTTTTTGACAATAGGCCACATTCTTGCAAATTTCGACTTTTGAAATTTTAAAAAGGACTTTGCTCCTTTTTCCGAAAATGGTAGAAAATTATGGAAAAAAATTATTGGGGAACACTATTCCGGCCATTCCTATGAATGTCCAATATTCAAAAGTGTGTTTTTTGACAATAGGCCACATTCTTCCAAATTTCGACTTTTGAAATTTTAAAAAGGACTTTGCTCCTTTTTCCGAAAATGGTAGAAAATTTGAGAAAAAAAATTATTGGGGAACACTATTCCGGCCATTCCTATGAATGTCCAATATTCAAAAGTGTGTTTTTTGACAATAGGCCACATTCTTCCAAATTTCGACTTTTGAAATTTTAAAAAGGACTTTGCTCCTTTTTCCGAAAATGGTAGAAAATTTGCGAAAAAAAATTATTGTGGAACACTATTCCGGCCATTCCTATGAATGTCCAATATTCAAAAGTGTGTTTTTTTGACAATAGGCCACATTCTTGCAAATTTCGACTTTTGAAATTTTAAAAAGGACTTTGCTCCTTTTTCCGAAAATGGTAGAAAATTTGCGAAAAAAATTATTGGGGAACACTATTCCGGCCATTCCTATGAATGTCCAATATTCAAAAGTGTGTTTTTTGACAATAGGCCACATTCTTCCAAATTTCGACTTTTGAAATTTTAAAAAGGACTTTGCTCCTTTTTCCGAAAATGGTAGAAAATTTGCGAAAAAAAATTATTGTGGAACACTATTCCGGCCATTCCTATGAATGTCCAATATTCAAAAGTGTGTTTTTTTGACAATAGGCCACATTCTTCCAAATTTCGACTTTTGAAATTTTAAAAAGGATTTTGCTCCTTTTTCCGAAAATGGTAGAAAATTTCCGAAAAAAAATTATTGAGGAACACTATTCCGGCCATTCCTATGAATGTCCAATATTCAAAAGTGTGTTTTTTGACAATAGGCCACATTCTTCCAAATTTCGACTTTTGAAATTTTAAAAAGGACTTTGCTCCTTTTTCCGAAAATGGTAGAAAATTTGCGAAAAAAAATTATTGTGGAACACTATTCCGGCCATTCCTATGAATGTCCAATATTCAAAAGTGTGTTTTTTTTTCAATAGGCCACATTCTTCCAAATTTCGACTTTTGAAATTTTAAAAAGGACTTTGCTCCTTTTTCCGAAAATGGTAGAAAATTTGCGAAAAAAAATTATTGGGGAACACTATTCCGGCCATTCCTATGAATGTTCAATATTCAAAAGTGTGTTTTTTTGACAATAGGCCACATTCTTCCAAATTTCGACTTTTGAAATTTTAAAAAGGACTTTGCTCCTTTTTCCGAAAATGGTAGAAAATTTGCGAAAAAAAAATATTGGGGAACACTATTCCGGCCATTCCTATGAATGTCCAATATTCAAAAAAGTGTTTTTTTTGACAATAGGCGACATTCTTCCAAATTTCGACTTTTGAAATTTTAAAAAGGACTTTGCTCCCTTTTCCGAAAATGGTAGAAAATTTGCGAAAAAAAAATATTGGGGAACACTATTCCGGCCATTCCTATGAATGTCCAATATTCAAAAGTGTGTTTTTTTGACAATAGGCCAAATTCTTCCAAATTTCGACTTTTGAAATTTTAAAAAGAACTTTGCTCCTTTTTCCGAAAATGGTAGAAAATTTGCGAAAAGAAAATTATTGGGAAACACTACTCCGGCCATTCCTATGAATGTCCAATATTCAAAAGTGTGTTTTTTGACAATAGGCCACATTCTTCCAAATTTCGACTTTTGAAATTTTAAAAAGGACTTTGCTCCTTTTTCCGAAAATGGTAGAAAATTTGCAAAAAAAAAATTATTGGGGAACTTTATTCCGGCCATTTCTATGAATGTCCAATATTCAAAAGTGTGTTTTTTGACAATAGGCGACATTCTTTTAAATTTCGAAAATTTGCGAAAAAAAATTATTGGGGAGCACTATTCCGGCCATTCCTATGAATGTCCAATATTCAAAAGTGTGTTTTTTGACAATAGGCCACATTCTTCCAAATTTCGACTTTTGAAATTTTAAAAAGGACTTTGCTCCTTTTTCCGAAAATGGTAGAAAATTTGCGAAAAAAAAATGTTGGGGAACACTATTCCGGCCATTCCTATGAATGTCCAATATTCAAAAGTGTGTTTTTTTGACAATAGGCCACATTCTTCCAAATTTCGACTTTTGAAATTTTAAAAAGGACTTTGCTCCTTTTTCCGAAAATGGTAGAAAATTTGCGAAAAAAAAATTATTGGGAAACACTACTCCGGCCATTCCTATGAATGTCCAATATTCAAAAGTGTGTTTTTTGACAATAGGCCACATTCTTCCAAATTTCGACTTTTGAAATTTTAAAAAGGACTTTGCTCCTTTTTCCGAAAATGGTAGAAAATTTGCGAAAAAAAAATATTGGGGAACACTATTCCGGCCATTCCTATGAATGTCCAATATTCAAAAGTGTGTTTTTTGACAATAGGCCACATTCTTCCAAATTTCGACTTTTGAAATTTTAAAAAGGACTTTGCTCCTTTTTCCGAAAATGGTAGAAAATTTGGGAAAAAAAAAATTATTGGGAAACACTACTCCGGCCATTCCTATGAATGTCCAAAAGGACTTTGCTCCTTTTTCCGAAAATGGTAGAAAATTTGCGAAAAAAAAATATTGGGGAACACTATTCCGGCCATTCCTATGAATGTCCAATATTCAAAAGTGTGTTTTTTTGACAATAGGCGACATTCTTCCAAATTTCGACTTTTGAAATTTTAAAAAGGACTTTGCTCCTTTTTCCGAAAATGGTAGAAAATTTGCGAAAAAAAAATGATTGGGGAACACTATTCCGGCCATTCCTATGAATGTCCAATATTCAAAAGTGTGTTTTTTTGACAATAGGCGACATTCTTTTAAATTTCGACTTTTGAAATTTTAAAAAGGACTTTGCTCCTTTTTCCGAAAATGGTAGAAAATTTGCGAAAAAAAATTATTGGGGAACACTATTCCGGCCATTCCTATGAATGGCCAATATTCAAAAGTGTGTTTTTTGACAATAGGCCACATTCTTCCAAATTTCGACTTTTGAAATTTTAAAAAGGACTTTGATCCTTTTTCCGAAAATGGTAGAAAATTTGCAAAAAAAAATTATTGGGGAACACTATTCCGGCCATTCCTATGAATGTCCAATATTCAAAAGTGTGTTTTTTTGACAATAGGCGCAATTCTTCCAAATTTCGACTTTTGAAATTTTAAAAAGGACTTTGCTCCTTTTTCCGAAAATTGTAGAGATAAGCGAAAAAATATTATTGGGGAACACTCTTCCGGCCATTTCTATGAATGTCCAATATTCAGAAGTGTGTTTTTTTGACAATAGGCGACATTCTTCCAAATTTCGACTTTTGAAATTTTAAAAAGGACTTTGCTCCTTTTTCCGAAAATTGTAGGAGATAAGCGAAAAAACATTACTGGGGAACACTCTTCCGGCCGTTTCTATGAATGTCCAATATTCAAAAGTGTGTTTTTTTGACAATAGGCGACATTCTTCGAAACTTCGACTTTTGAAATTTTAAAAAGGACTTTGCTCCTTTTTCCGAACATTGTAGGAGATAAGCGAAAAAACATTACTGGGGAACACTCTTCCAGCCGTTTCTATGAATGTCCAATATTCAAAAGTGTGTTTTTTTGACAATAGGCGACATTCTTCCAAATTTCGACTTTTGAAATTTTAAAAAGGACTTTGCTCCTTTTTCCGAAAATGGTAGAAAATTTGGGAAAAAAAATTATTGGGGAACACTATTCCGGCCATTCCTATGAATGTCCAATATTCAAAAGTGTGTTTTTTTGACAATAGGCCACATTCTTCCAAATTTCGACTTTTGAAATTTTAAAAAGGACTTTGCTCCTTTTTCCGAAAATGGTAGAAAATTTGCGAAAAAAAATTATTGGGGAACACTATTCCGGCCATTCCTATGAATGTCCAATATTCAAAAGTGTGTTTTTTTGACAATAGGCCACATTCTTCCAAATTTCGACTTTTGAAATTTTAAAAAGAACTTTGCTCCTTTTTCCGAAAATGGTAGAAAATTTGGGAAAAAAAATTATTGGGGAACACTATTCCGGCCATTCCTATGAATGTCCAATATTCAAAAGTTTGTTTTTTTGACAATAGGCGACATTCTTCCAAATTTCGACTTTTGAAATTTTAAAAAGGACTTTGCTCCTTTTTCCGAAAATGGTAGAAAATTTGCGAAAAAAAATTATTGGGGAACACTATTCCGGCCATTCCTATGAATGTCCAATATTCAAAAGTTTGTTTTTTTGACAATAGGCCACATTCTTCCAAATTTCGACTTTTGAAATTTTAAAAAGGACTTTGCTCCTTTTTCCGAAAATGGTAGAAAATTTGCGAAAAAAAATTATTGGGGAACACTATTCCGGCCATTCCTATGAATGTCCAATATTCAAAAGTGTGTTTTTTTGACAATAGGCCACATTCTTCCAAATTTCGACTTTTGAAATTTTAAAAAGGACTTTGCTCCTTTTTCCGAAAATGGTAGAAAATTTGCGAAAAAAAATTATTGGGGAACACTATTCCGGCCATTTCTATGAATGTCCAATATTCAAAAGTGTGTTTTTTTGACAATAGGCGACATTCTTTTAAATTTCGACTTTTGAAATTTTAAAAAGAACTTTGCTCCTTTTTCTGAAAATGGTAGAAAATTTGGGAAAAAAATTATTGGGGAACACTATTCCGGCAATTCCTATGAATGTCCAATATTCAAAAGTTTGTTTTTTTGACAATAGGCCACATTCTTCCAAATTTCGACTTTTGAAATTTTAAAAAGAACTTTGCTCCTTTTTCCGAAAATGGTAGAAAATTTGGGAAAAAATCTATTGGGAAACACTACTCCGGCCATTCCTATGAATGTCCAATATTCAAAAGTGTGTTTTTTTGACAATAGGCCACATTCTTCCAAATTTCGACTTTTGAAATTTTAAAAAGGACTTTGCTCCTTTTTCCGAAAATGGTAGAAAATTTGCGAAAAAAAATTATTGGGGAACACTATTCCGGCCATTTCTATGAATGTCCAATATTCAAAAGTGTGTTTTTTTGACAATAGGCCACATTCTTCCAAATTTCGACTTTTGAAATTTTAAAAAGGACTTTGCTCCTTTTTCTGAAGATGGTAGAAAATTTGCGAAAAAAATTATTGGGGAACACTATTCCGGCCATTCCTATGAATGTCCAATATTCAAAAGTGTGTTTTTTTGCCAATAGGCCACATTCTTCCAAATTTCGACTTTTGAAATTTTAAAAAGGACTTTGCTCCTTTTTCCGAAAATGGTAGAAAATTTGCGAAAAAAAATTATTCGGGAACACTATTCCGGCCATTCCTATGAATTTCCAATATTCAAAAGTGTGTTTTTTTTACAATAGGCCACATTCTTCCAAATTTCGACTTTTGAAATTTTAAAAAGGACTTTGCTTCTTTTTCCGAAAATGGTAGAAAATTTGCGAAAAAAAATTATTGGGGAACACTATTCCGGCCATTTCTATGAATGTCCAATATTCAAAAGTGTGTTTTTTGACAATAGGCGACATTCTTTTAAATTTCGACTTTTGAAATTTTAAAAAGAACTTTGCTCCTTTTTCTGAAAATGGTAGAAAATTTGGGAAAAAAATTATTGGCGAACACTATTCCGGCCATTCCTATGAATGCCCAATATTCAAAAGTTTGTTTTTTTGACAATAGGCCACATTCTTCCAAATTTCGACTTTTGAAATTTTAAAAAGAACTTTGCTCCTTTTTCCGAAAATGGTAGAAAATTTGGGAAAAAATCTATTGGGAAACACTACTCCGGCCATTCCTATGAATGTCCAATATTCAAAAGTGTGTTTTTTTGACAATAGGCGACATTCTTCCAAATTTCGACTTTTGAAATTTTAAAAAGGACTTTGCTCCTTTTTCCGAAAATGGTAGAAAATTTGCGAAAAAAAATTATTGGAGAACACTATTCCGGCCATTCCTATGAATGTCCAATATTCAAAAGTGTGTTTTTTTGACAATAGGCCACATTCTTCCAAATTTCGACTTTTGAAATTTTAAAAAGGACTTTGCTCCTTTTTCCGAAAATGGTAGAAAATTTGCGAAAAAAAATTATTGGGGAACACTATTCCGGCCATTTCTATGAATGTCCAATATTCAAAAGTGTGTTTTTTATGTCCAATATTCAAAAGTGTGTTTTTTGACAATAGGCGACATTCTTTTAAATTTCGAAAATTTGCGAAAAAAAATTATTGGGGAGCACTATTCCGGCCATTCCTATGAATGTCCAATATTCAAAAGTGTGTTTTTTGACAATAGGCCACATTCTTCCAAATTTCGACTTTTGAAATTTTAAAAAGGACTTTGCTCCTTTTTCCGAAAATGGTAGAAAATTTGCGAAAAAAAAATATTGGGGAACACTATTCCGGCCATTCCTATGAATGTCCAATATTCAAAAGTGTGTTTTTTTGACAATAGGCCACATTCTTCCAAATTTCGACTTTTGAAATTTTAAAAAGGACTTTGCTCCTTTTTCCGAAAATGGTAGAAAATTTGCGAAAAAAAAATTATTGGGAAACACTACTCCGGCCATTCCTATGAATGTCCAATATTCAAAAGTGTGTTTTTTGACAATAGGCCACATTCTTCCAAATTTCGACTTTTGAAATTTTAAAAAGGACTTTGCTCCTTTTTCCGAAAATGGTAGAAAATTTGCGAAAAAAAAATATTGGGGAACACTATTCCGGCCATTCCTATGAATGTCCAATATTCAAAAGTGTGTTTTTTTGACAATAGGCGACATTCTTTTAAATTTCGACTTTTGAAATTTTAAAAAGGACTTTGCTCCTTTTTCCGAAAATGGTAGAAAATTTGCGAAAAAAAATTATTGGGGAACACTATTCCGGCCATTCCTATGAATGGCCAATATTCAAAAGTGTGTTTTTTGACAATAGGCCACATTCTTCCAAATTTCGACTTTTGAAATTTTAAAAAGGACTTTGCTCCTTTTTCCGAAAATGGTAGAAAATTTGCGAAAAAAAAATTATTGGGAAACACTACTCCGGCCATTCCTATGAATGTCCAAAAGGACTTTGCTCCTTTTTCCGAAAATGGTAGAAAATTTGCGAAAAAAAAATATTGGGGAACACTATTCCGGCCATTCCTATGAATGTCCAATATTCAAAAGTGTGTTTTTTTGACAATAGGCGACATTCTTCCAAATTTCGACTTTTGAAATTTTAAAAAGGACTTTGCTCCTTTTTCCGAAAATGGTAGAAAATTTGGGAAAAAAAATTATTGGGGAACACTATTCCGGCCATTCCTATGAATGTCCAATATTCAAAAGTGTGTTTTTTTGACAATAGGCCACATTCTTCCAAATTTCGACTTTTGAAATTTTAAAAAGGACTTTGCTCCTTTTTCCGAAAATGGTAGAAAATTTGCGAAAAAAAATTATTGGGGAACACTATTCCGGCCATTCCTATGAATGTCCAATATTCAAAAGTGTGTTTTTTTGACAATAGGCCACATTCTTCCAAATTTCGACTTTTGAAATTTTAAAAAGAACTTTGCTCCTTTTTCCGAAAATGGTAGAAAATTTGGGAAAAAAAAATATTGGGGAACACTATTCCGGCCATTCCTATGAATGTCCAATATTCAAAAGTTTGTTTTTTTGACAATAGGCGACATTCTTCCAAATTTCGACTTTTGAAATTTTAAAAAGGACTTTGCTCCTTTTTCCGAAAATGGTAGAAAATTTGCGAAAAAAAATTATTGGGGAACACTATTCCGGCCATTCCTATGAATGTCCAATATTCAAAAGTTTGTTTTTTTGACAATAGGCCACATTCTTCCAAATTTCGACTTTTGAAATTTTAAAAAGGACTTTGCTCCTTTTTCCGAAAATGGTAGAAAATTTGCGAAAAAAAATTATTGGGGAACACTATTCCGGCCATTCCTATGAATGTCCAATATTCAAAAGTGTGTTTTTTTGACAATAGGCCACATTCTTCCAAATTTCGACTTTTGAAATTTTAAAAAGGACTTTGCTCCTTTTTCCGAAAATGGTAGAAAATTTGCGAAAAAAAATTATTGGGGAACACTATTCCGGCCATTTCTATGAATGTCCAATATTCAAAAGTGTGTTTTTTGACAATAGGCGACATTCTTTTAAATTTCGACTTTTGAAATTTTAAAAAGAACTTTGCTCAAAAGTTTGTTTTTTTGACAATAGGCCACATTCTTCCAAATTTCGACTTTTGAAATTTTAAAAAGAACTTTGCTCCTTTTTCCGAAAATGGTAGAAAATTTGGGAAAAAATCTATTGGGAAACACTACTCCGGCCATTCCTATGAATGTCCAATATTCAAAAGTGTGTTTTTTTGACAATAGGCGACATTCTTCCAAATTTCGACTTTTGAAATTTTAAAAAGGACTTTGCTCCTTTTTCCGAAAATGGTAGAAAATTTGCGAAAAAAAATTATTGGGGAACACTATTCCGGCCATTCCTATGAATGTCCAATATTCAAAAGTGTGTTTTTTTGACAATAGGCCACATTCTTCCAAATTTCGACTTTTGAAATTTTAAAAAGGACTTTGCTCCTTTTTCCGAAAATGGTAGAAAATTTGCGAAAAAAAATTATTGGGGAACACTATTCCGGCCATTTCTATGAATGTCCAATATTCAAAAGTGTGTTTTTTGACAATAGGCGACATTCTTTTAAATTTCGACTTTTGAAATTTTAAAAAGGACTTTGCTCCTTTTTCCGAAAATGGTAGAAAATTTGGGAAAAAAATTATTGGGGAACACTATTCCGGCCATTTCTATGAATGTCCAATATTCAAAAGTGTGTTTTTTTGACAATGGGCGACATTCTTCCAAATTTCGACTTTTGAAATTTTAAAAAGGACTTTGCTCCTTTTTCCGAAAATGGTAGAAAATTTGCGAAAAAAAATTATTGGGGAACACTATTCCGGCCATTCCTATGAATCTCCAATATTCAAAAGTGTGTTTTTTTGACAATAGGCCACATTTTTCCAAATTTCGACTTTTGAAATTTTAAAAAGGACTTTGCTCCTTTTTCCGAAAATGGTAGAAAATTTGCGAAAACAAATTATTGGGGAACACTATTCCGGCCATTCCTATGAATGTCCAATATTCAAAAGTGTGTTTTTTTGACAATAGGCCACATTCTTCCAAATTTCGACTTTTGAAATTTTAAAAAGGACTTTGCTGCTTTTTCCGAAAATGGTAGAAAATTTGCGAAAAAAAATTATTGGGGAACACTATTCCGGCCATTCCTATGAATTTCCAATATTCAAAAGTGTGTTTTTTTGACAATAGGCCACATTCTTCCAAATTTCGACTTTTGAAATTTTAAAAAGGACTTTGCTCCTTTTTCTGAAGATGGTAGAAAATTTGCGAAAAAAATTATTGGGGAACACTATTCCGGCCATTCCTATGAATGTCCAATATTCAAAAGTGTGTTTTTTTGCCAATAGGCCACATTCTTCCAAATTTCGACTTTTGAAATTTTAAAAAGGACTTTGCTCCTTTTTCCGAAAATGGTAGAAAATTTGCGAAAAAAAATTATTGGGGAACACTATTCCGGCCATTCCTATGAATTTCCAATATTCAAAAGTGTGTTTTTTTTACAATAGGCCACATTCTTCCAAATTTCGACTTTTGAAATTTTAAAAAGGACTTTGCTTCTTTTTCCGAAAATGGTAGAAAATTTGCGAAAAAAAATTATTGGGGAACACTATTCCGGCCATTTCTATGAATGTCCAATATTCAAAAGTGTGTTTTTTGACAATAGGCGACATTCTTTTAAATTTCGACTTTTGAAATTTTAAAAAGAACTTTGCTCCTTTTTCTGAAAATGGTAGAAAATTTGGGAAAAAAATTATTGGCGAACACTATTCCGGCCATTCCTATGAATGCCCAATATTCAAAAGTTTGTTTTGTTGACAATAGGCCACATTCTTCCAAATTTCGACTTTTGAAATTTTAAAAAGAACTTTGCTCCTTTTTCCGAAAATGGTAGAAAATTTGGGAAAAAATCTATTGGGAAACACTACTCCGGCCATTCCTATGAATGTCCAATATTCAAAAGTGTGTTTTTTTTGACAATAGGCGACATTCTTCCAAATTTCGACTTTTGAAATTTTAAAAAGGACTTTGCTCCTTTTTCCGAAAATGGTAGAAAATTTGCGAAAAAAAATTATTGGGGAACACTATTCCGGCCATTCCTATGAATGTCCAATATTCAAAAGTGTGTTTTTTTGACAATAGGCCACATTCTTCCAAATTTCGACTTTTGAAATTTTAAAAAGGACTTTGCTCCTTTTTCCGAAAATGGTAGAAAATTTGCGAAAAAAAATTATTGGGGAACACTATTCCGGCCATTTCTATGAATGTCCAATATTCAAAAGTGTGTTTTTTGACAATAGGCGACATTCTTTTAAATTTCGACTTTTGAAATTTTAAAAAGAACTTTGCTCCTTTTTCCGAAAATGGTAGAAAATTTGGGAAAAAAATTATTGGGGAACACTATTTCGGCCATTCCTATGAATGTCCAATATTCAAAAGTGTGTTTTTTTGACAATAGGCCACATTCTTCCAAATTTCGACTTTTGAAATTTTAAAAAGAACTTTGCTCCTTTTTCCGAAAATGGTAGAAAATTTGGGAAAAAATTTATTGGGGAACACTATTCCGGCCATTCCTATGAATGTCCAATATTCAAAAGTGTGTTTTTTTTGACAATAGGCCACATTCTTCCAAATTTCGACTTTTGAAATTTTAAAAAGGACTTTGCTGCTTTTTCCGAAAATGGTAGAAAATTTGCGAAAAAAAATTATTGGGGAACACTATTCCGGCCATTCCTATGAATGTCCAATATTCAAAAGTGTGTTTTTTTGACAATAGGCCACATTCTTCCAAATTTCGACTTTTGAAATTTTAAAAAGGACTTTGCTCCTTTTTCCGAAAATGGTAGAAAATTTGCAAAAAAAAATTATTGGGGAACACTATTCCGGCCATTTCTATGAATGTCCAATATTCAAAAGTGTGTTTTTTGACAATAGGCGACATTCTTCCAAATTTCGACTTTTGAAATTTTAAAAAGGACTTTGCTCCTTTTTCCGAAAATGGTAGAAAATTTGCGAAAAAAAATTATTGGGGAACACTATTCCGGCCATTCCTATGAATGTCCAATATTCAAAAGTGTGTTTTTTTGACAATAGGCGACATTCTTCCAAATTTCGACTTTTGAAATTTTAAAAAGGACTTTGCTCCTTTTTCCGAAAATGGTAGAAAATTTGGGAAAAAATCTATTGGGAAACACTATTCCGGCCATTCCTATGAATGTCCAATATTCAAAAGTTTGTTTTTTTTTTTTTTTTGACAATAGGCCACATTCTTCCAAATTTCGACTTTTGAAATTTTAAAAAGAACTTTGCTCCTTTTTCCGAAAATGGTAGAAAATTTGGGAAAAAATCTATTGGGAAACACTACTCCAGCCATTCCTATGAATGTCCAATATTCAAAAGTGTGTTTTTTTGACAATAGGCGACATTCTTCCAAATTTCGACTTTTGAAATTTTAAAAAGGACTTTGCTCCTTTTTCCGAAAATGGTAGAAAATTTGCGAAAAAAAATTATTGGGGAACACTATTCCGGCCATTCCTATGAATGTCCAATATTCAAAAGTGTGTTTTTTTGACAATAGGCCACATTCTTCCAAATTTCGACTTTTGAAATTTTAAAAAGGACTTTGCTCCTTTTTCCGAAAATGGTAGAAAATTTGCGAAAAAAAATTATTGGGGAACACTATTCCGGCCATTTCTATGAATGTCCAATATTCAAAAGTGTGTTTTTTGACAATAGGCGACATTCTTTTAAATTTCGACTTTTGAAATTTTAAAAAGAACTTTGCTCCTTTTTCTGAAAATGGTAGAAAATTTGGGAAAAAAATTATTGGGGAACACTATTCCGGCCATTCCTATGAATGTCCAATATTCAAAAGTTTGTTTTTTTGACAATAGGCGACATTCTTCCAAATTTCGACTTTTGAAATTTTAAAAAGAACTTTGCTCCTTTTTCCGAAAATGGTAGAAAATTTGGGAAAAAATCTATTGGGAAACACTACTCCGGCCATTCCTATGAATGTCCAATATTCAAAAGTGTGTTTTTTTGACAATAGGCGACATTCTTCCAAATTTCGACTTTTGAAATTTTAAAAAGGACTTTGCTCCTTTTTCCGAAAATGGTAGAAAATTTGCAAAAAAAAATTATTGGGGAACACTATTCCGGCCATTCCTATGAATGTCCAATATTCAAAAGTGTGTTTTTTTGACAATAGGCCACATTCTTCCAAATTTCGACTTTTGAAATTTTAAAAAGGACTTTGCTCCTTTTTCCGAAAATGGTAGAAAATTTGCGAAAAAAAATTATTGGGGAACACTATTCCGGCCATTTCTATGAATGTCCAATATTCAAAAGTGTGTTTTTTGACAATAGGCGACATTCTTTTAAATTTCGACTTTTGAAATTTTAAAAAGAACTTTGCTCCTTTTTCCGAAAATGGTAGAAAATTTGGGAAAAAAATTAATGGGGAACACTATTCCGGCCATTCCTATGAATGTCCAATATTCAAAAGTGTGTTTTTTTGACAATAGGCCACATTCTTCCAAATTTCGACTTTTGAAATTTTAAAAAGAACTTTGCTCCTTTTTCCGAAAATGGTAGAAAATTTGGGAAAAAAATTATTGGGGAACACTATTCCGGCCATTCCTATGAATGTCCAATATTCAAAAGTGTGTTTTTTTGACAATAGGCCACATTCTTCCAAATTTCGACTTTTGAAATTTTAAAAAGGACTTTGCTGCTTTTTCCGAAAATGGTAGAAAATTTGCGAAAAAAAATTATTGGGGAACACTATTCCGGCCATTCCTATGAATGTCCAATATTCAAAAGTGTGTTGTTTTGACAATAGGCCACATTCTTCCAAATTTCGACTTTTGAAATTTTAAAAAGGACTTTGCTCCTTTTTCCGAAAATTGTAGAGATAAGCGAAAAAATATTATTGGGGAACACTCTTCCGGCCATTTCTATGAATGTCCAATATTCAGAAGTGTGTTTTTTTGACAATAGGCGACATTATTCCAAATTTCGACTTTTGAAATTTTAAAAAGGACTTTGCTCCTTTTTCCGAAAATGGTAGAAAATTTGCGAAAAAAAATTATTGGGGAACACTATTCCGGCCATTCCTATGAATGTCCAATATTCAAAAGTGTGTTTTTTTGACAATAGGCCACATTCTTCCAAATTTCGACTTTTGAAATTTTAAAAAGGACTTTGCTCCTTTTTCCGAAAATGGTAGAAAATTTGCAAAAAAAAATTATTGGGGAACACTATTCCGGCCATTTCTATGAATGTCCAATATTCAAAAGTGTGTTTTTTGACAATAGGCGACATTCTTCCAAATTTCGACTTTTGAAATTTTAAAAAGGACTTTGCTCCTTTTTCCGAAAATGGTAGAAAATTTGCGAAAAAATCTATTGGGAAACACTACTCCGGCCATTCCTATGAATGTCCAATATTCAAAAGTTTGTTTTTTTGACAATAGGCGACATTCTTCCAAATTTCGACTTTTGAAATTTTAAAAAGGACTTTGCTCCTTTTTCCGAAAATGGTAGAAAATTTGCGAAAAAAAATTATTGGGGAACACTATTCCGGCCATTCCTATGAATGTCCAATATTCAAAAGTGTGTTTTTTTGACAATAGGCCACATTCTTCCAAATTTCGACTTTTGAAATTTTAAAAAGGACTTTGCTCCTTTTTCCGAAAATGGTAGAAAATTTGCGAAAAAAAATTATTGGGGAACACTATTCCGGCCATTTCTATGAATGTCCAATATTCAAAAGTGTGTTTTTTGACAATAGGCGACATTCTTTTAAATTTCGACTTTTGAAATTTTAAAAAGAACTTTGCTCCTTTTTCTGAAAATGGTAGAAAATTTGGGAAAAAAATTATTGGGGAACACTATTCCGGCCATTCCTATGAATGTCCAATATTCAAAAGTTTGTTTTTTTGACAATAGGCCACATTCTTCCAAATTTCGACTTTTGAAATTTTAAAAAGAACTTTGCTCCTTTTTCCGAAAATGGTAGAAAATTTGGGAAAAAATCTATTGGGAAACACTACTCCGGCCATTCCTATGAATGTCCAATATTCAAAAGTGTGTTTTTTTGACAATAGGCGACATTCTTCCAAATTTCGACTTTTGAAATTTTAAAAAGGACTTTGCTCCTTTTTCCGAAAATGGTAGAAAATTTGCGAAAAAAAATTATTGGGGAACACTATTCCGGCCATTCCTATGAATGTCCAATATTCAAAAGTGTGTTTTTTTGACAATAGGCCACATTCTTCCAAATTTCGACTTTTGAAATTTTAAAAAGGACTTTGCTCCTTTTTCCGAAAATGGTAGAAAATTTGCGAAAAAAAATTATTGGGGAACACTATTCCGGCCATTTCTATGAATGTCCAATATTCAAAAGTGTGTTTTTTGACAATAGGCGACATTCTTTTAAATTTCGACTTTTGAAATTTTAAAAAGGACTTTGCTCCTTTTTCCGAAAATGGTAGAAAATTTGGGAAAAAAATTATTGGGGAACACTATTCCGGCCATTCCTATGAATGTCCAATATTCAAAAGTGTGTTTTTTTGACAATGGGCGACATTCTTCCAAATTTCGACTTTTGAAATTTTAAAAAGGACTTTGCTCCTTTTTCCGAAAATGGTAGAAAATTTGCGAAAAAAAATTATTGGGGAACACTATTCCGGCCATTCCTATGAATCTCCAATATTCAAAAGTGTGTTTTTTTGACAATAGGCCACATTTTTCCAAATTTCGACTTTTGAAATTTTAAAAAGGACTTTGCTCCTTTTTCCGAAAATGGTAGAAAATTTGCGAAAACAAATTATTGGGGAACACTATTCCGGCCATTCCTATGAATGTCCAATATTCAAAAGTGTGTTTTTTTGACAATAGGCCACATTCTTCCAAATTTCGACTTTTGAAATTTTAAAAAGGACTTTGCTCCTTTTTCCGAAAATGGTAGAAAATTTGCGAAAAAAAATTATTGGGGAACACTATTCCGGCCATTTCTATGAATGTCCAATATTCAAAAGTGTGTTTTTTGACAATAGGCGACATTCTTTTAAATTTCGACTTTTGAAATTTTAAAAAGAACTTTGCTCCTTTTTCCGAAAATGGTAGAAAATTTGGGAAAAAAATTATTGGGGAACACTATTTCGGCCATTCCTATGAATGTCCAATATTCAAAAGTGTGTTTTTTTGACAATAGGCCACATTCTTCCAAATTTCGACTTTTGAAATTTTAAAAAGAACTTTGCTCCTTTTTCCGAAAATGGTAGAAAATTTGGGAAAAAAATTATTGGGGAACACTATTCCGGCCATTCCTATGAATGTCCAATATTCAAAAGTGTGTTTTTTTTGACAATAGGCCACATTCTTCCAAATTTCGACTTTTGAAATTTTAAAAAGGACTTTGCTGCTTTTTCCGAAAATGGTAGAAAATTTGCGAAAAAAAATTATTGGGGAACACTATTCCGGCCATTCCTATGAATGTCCAATATTCAAAAGTGTGTTTTTTTGACAATAGGCCACATTCTTCCAAATTTCGACTTTTGAAATTTTAAAAAGGACTTTGCTCCTTTTTCCGAAAATGGTAGAAAATTTGCAAAAAAAAATTATTGGGGAACACTATTCCGGCCATTTCTATGAATGTCCAATATTCAAAAGTGTGTTTTTTGACAATAGGCGACATTCTTCCAAATTTCGACTTTTGAAATTTTAAAAAGGACTTTGCTCCTTTTTCCGAAAATGGTAGAAAATTTGCGAAAAAAAATTATTGGGGAACACTATTCCGGCCATTCCTATGAATGTCCAATATTCAAAAGTGTGTTTTTTTGACAATAGGCGACATTCTTCCAAATTTCGACTTTTGAAATTTTAAAAAGGACTTTGCTCCTTTTTCCGAAAATGGTAGAAAATTTGGGAAAAAATCTATTGGGAAACACTATTCCGGCCATTCCTATGAATGTCCAATATTCAAAAGTTTGTTTTTTTTTTTTTTTTGACAATAGGCCACATTCTTCCAAATTTCGACTTTTGAAATTTTAAAAAGAACTTTGCTCCTTTTTCCGAAAATGGTAGAAAATTTGGGAAAAAATCTATTGGGAAACACTACTCCAGCCATTCCTATGAATGTCCAATATTCAAAAGTGTGTTTTTTTGACAATAGGCGACATTCTTCCAAATTTCGACTTTTGAAATTTTAAAAAGGACTTTGCTCCTTTTTCCGAAAATGGTAGAAAATTTGCGAAAAAAAATTATTGGGGAACACTATTCCGGCCATTCCTATGAATGTCCAATATTCAAAAGTGTGTTTTTTTGACAATAGGCCACATTCTTCCAAATTTCGACTTTTGAAATTTTAAAAAAGACTTTGCTCCTTTTTCCGAAAATGGTAGAAAATTTGCGAAAAAAAATTATTGGGGAACACTATTCCGGCCATTTCTATGAATGTCCAATATTCAAAAGTGTGTTTTTTGACAATAGGCGACATTCTTTTAAATTTCGACTTTTGAAATTTTAAAAAGAACTTTGCTCCTTTTTCTGAAAATGGTAGAAAATTTGGGAAAAAAATTATTGGGGAACACTATTCCGGCCATTCCTATGAATGTCCAATATTCAAAAGTTTGTTTTTTTGACAATAGGCGACATTCTTCCAAATTTCGACTTTTGAAATTTTAAAAAGAACTTTGCTCCTTTTTCCGAAAATGGTAGAAAATTTGGGAAAAAATCTATTGGGAAACACTACTCCGGCCATTCCTATGAATGTCCAATATTCAAAAGTGTGTTTTTTTGACAATAGGCGACATTCTTCCAAATTTCGACTTTTGAAATTTTAAAAAGGACTTTGCTCCTTTTTCCGAAAATGGTAGAAAATTTGCAAAAAAAAATTATTGGGGAACACTATTCCGGCCATTCCTATGAATGTCCAATATTCAAAAGTGTGTTTTTTTGACAATAGGCCACATTCTTCCAAATTTCGACTTTTGAAATTTTAAAAAGGACTTTGCTCCTTTTTCCGAAAATGGTAGAAAATTTGCGAAAAAAAATTATTGGGGAACACTATTCCGGCCATTTCTATGAATGTCCAATATTCAAAAGTGTGTTTTTTGACAATAGGCGACATTCTTTTAAATTTCGACTTTTGAAATTTTAAAAAGAACTTTGCTCCTTTTTCCGAAAATGGTAGAAAATTTGGGAAAAAAATTAATGGGGAACACTATTCCGGCCATTCCTATGAATGTCCAATATTCAAAAGTGTGTTTTTTTGACAATAGGCCACATTCTTCCAAATTTCGACTTTTGAAATTTTAAAAAGAACTTTGCTCCTTTTTCCGAAAATGGTAGAAAATTTGGGAAAAAAATTATTGGGGAACACTATTCCGGCCATTCCTATGAATGTCCAATATTCAAAAGTGTGTTTTTTTGACAATAGGCCACATTCTTCCAAATTTCGACTTTTGAAATTTTAAAAAGGACTTTGCTGCTTTTTCCGAAAATGGTAGAAAATTTGCGAAAAAAAATTATTGGGGAACACTATTCCGGCCATTCCTATGAATGTCCAATATTCAAAAGTGTGTTGTTTTGACAATAGGCCACATTCTTCCAAATTTCGACTTTTGAAATTTTAAAAAGGACTTTGCTCCTTTTTCCGAAAATTGTAGAGATAAGCGAAAAAATATTATTGGGGAACACTCTTCCGGCCATTTCTATGAATGTCCAATATTCAGAAGTGTGTTTTTTTGACAATAGGCGACATTATTCCAAATTTCGACTTTTGAAATTTTAAAAAGGACTTTGCTCCTTTTTCCGAAAATGGTAGAAAATTTGCGAAAAAAAATTATTGGGGAACACTATTCCGGCCATTCCTATGAATGTCCAATATTCAAAAGTGTGTTTTTTTGACAATAGGCCACATTCTTCCAAATTTCGACTTTTGAAATTTTAAAAAGGACTTTGCTCCTTTTTCCGAAAATGGTAGAAAATTTGCAAAAAAAAATTATTGGGGAACACTATTCCGGCCATTTCTATGAATGTCCAATATTCAAAAGTGTGTTTTTTGACAATAGGCGACATTCTTCCAAATTTCGACTTTTGAAATTTTAAAAAGGACTTTGCTCCTTTTTCCGAAAATGGTAGAAAATTTGCGAAAAAATCTATTGGGAAACACTACTCCGGCCATTCCTATGAATGTCCAATATTCAAAAGTTTGTTTTTTTGACAATAGGCGACATTCTTCCAAATTTCGACTTTTGAAATTTTAAAAAGGACTTTGCTCCTTTTTCCGAAAATGGTAGAAAATTTGCGAAAAAAAATTATTGGGGAACACTATTCCGGCCATTCCTATGAATGTCCAATATTCAAAAGTGTGTTTTTTTGACAATAGGCCACATTCTTCCAAATTTCGACTTTTGAAATTTTAAAAAGGACTTTGCTCCTTTTTCCGAAAATGGTAGAAAATTTGCGAAAAAAAATTATTGGGGAACACTATTCCGGCCATTTCTATGAATGTCCAATATTCAAAAGTGTGTTTTTTGACAATAGGCGACATTCTTTTAAATTTCGACTTTTGAAATTTTAAAAAGAACTTTGCTCCTTTTTCTGAAAATGGTAGAAAATTTGGGAAAAAAATTATTGGGGAACACTATTCCGGCCATTCCTATGAATGTCCAATATTCAAAAGTTTGTTTTTTTGACAATAGGCCACATTCTTCCAAATTTCGACTTTTGAAATTTTAAAAAGAACTTTGCTCCTTTTTCCGAAAATGGTAGAAAATTTGGGAAAAAATCTATTGGGAAACACTACTCCGGCCATTCCTATGAATGTCCAATATTCAAAAGTGTGTTTTTTTGACAATAGGCGACATTCTTCCAAATTTCGACTTTTGAAATTTTAAAAAGGACTTTGCTCCTTTTTCCGAAAATGGTAGAAAATTTGCGAAAAAAAATTATTGGGGAACACTATTCCGGCCATTCCTATGAATGTCCAATATTCAAAAGTGTGTTTTTTTGACAATAGGCCACATTCTTCCAAATTTCGACTTTTGAAATTTTAAAAAGGACTTTGCTCCTTTTTCCGAAAATGGTAGAAAATTTGCGAAAAAAAATTATTGGGGAACACTATTCCGGCCATTTCTATGAATGTCCAATATTCAAAAGTGTGTTTTTTGACAATAGGCGACATTCTTTTAAATTTCGACTTTTGAAATTTTAAAAAGGACTTTGCTCCTTTTTCCGAAAATGGTAGAAAATTTGGGAAAAAAATTATTGGGGAACACTATTCCGGCCATTCCTATGAATGTCCAATATTCAAAAGTGTGTTTTTTTGACAATGGGCGACATTCTTCCAAATTTCGACTTTTGAAATTTTAAAAAGGACTTTGCTCCTTTTTCCGAAAATGGTAGAAAATTTGCGAAAAAAAATTATTGGGGAACACTATTCCGGCCATTCCTATGAATGTCCAATATTCAAAAGTGTGTTTTTTTGACAATAGGCCACATTCTTCCAAATTTCGACTTTTGAAATTTTAAAAAGGACTTTGCTCCTTTTTCCGAAAATGGTAGAAAATTTGCGAAAAAAATTATTGGGGAACACTATTCCGGCCATTCCTATGAATTTCCAATATTCAAAAGTGTGTTTTTTTGACAATAGGCCACATTCTTCCAAATTTCGACTTTTGAAATTTTAAAAAGGACTTTGCCCCTTTTTCTGAAAATGGTAGAAAATTTGCGAAAAAATCTATTGGGAAACACTATTCCGGCCATTCCTATGAATCTCCAATATTCAAAAGTGTGTTTTTTTGACAATAGGCCACATTTTTCCAAATTTCGACTTTTGAAATTTTAAAAAGGACTTTGCTCCTTTTTCCGAAAATGGTAGAAAATTTGCGAAAACAAATTATTGGGGAACACTATTCCGGCCATTCCTATGAATGTCCAATATTCAAAAGTGTGTTTTTTTGACAATAGGCCACATTCTTCCAAATTTCGACTTTTGAAATTTTAAAAAGGACTTTGCTGCTTTTTCCGAAAATGGTAGAAAATTTGCGAAAAAAAATTATTGGGGAACACTATTCCGGCCATTCCTATGAATTTCCAATATTCAAAAGTGTGTTTTTTTGACAATAGGCCACATTCTTCCAAATTTCGACTTTTGAAATTTTAAAAAGGACTTTGCTCCTTTTTCTGAAAATGGTAGAAAATTTGCGAAAAAAATTATTGGGGAACACTATTCCGGCCATTCCTATGAATGTCCAATATTCAAAAGTGTGTTTTTTTGCCAATAGGCCACATTCTTCCAAATTTCGACTTTTGAAATTTTAAAAAGGACTTTGCTCCTGTTTCCGAAAATGGTAGAAAATTTGCGAAAAAAAATTATTGGGGAACACTATTCCGGCCATTCCTATGAATGTCCAATATTCAAAAGTGTGTTTTTTTGACAATAGGCCACATTCTTCCAAATTTCGACTTTTGAAATTTTAAAAAGGACTTTGCTCCTTTTTCCGAAAATGGTAGAAAATTTGCGAAAAAAAATTATTGGGGAACACTATTCCGGCCATTTCTATGAATGTCCAATATTCAAAAGTGTGTTTTTTGACAATAGGCGACATTCTTTTAAATTTCGACTTTTGAAATTTTAAAAAGGACTTTGCTCCTTTTTCCGAAAATGGTAGAAAATTTGGGAAAAAAATTATTGGGGAACACTATTCCGGCCATTCCTATGAATTTCCAATATTCAAAAGTGTGTTTTTTTGACAATAGGCCACATTCTTCCAAATTTCGACTTTTGAAATTTTAAAAAGGACTTTGCCCCTTTTTCTGAAAATGGTAGAAAATTTGCGAAAAAAATTATTGGGGAACACTATTCCGGCCATTCCTATGAATGTCCAATATTCAAAAGTGTGTTTTTTTGCCAATAGGCCACATTCTTCCAAATTTCGACTTTTGAAATTTTAAAAAGGACTTTGCTTCTTTTTCCGAAAATGGTAGAAAATTTGCGGAAAAAAATTATTGGGGAACACTATTCCGGCCATTTCTATGAATGTCCAATATTCAAAAGTGTGTTTTTTGACAATAGGCGACATTCTTTTAAATTTCGACTTTTGAAATTTTAAAAAGAACTTTGCTCCTTTTTCTGAAAATGGTAGAAAATTTGGGAAAAAAATTATTGGCGAACACTATTCCGGCCATTCCTATGAATGCCCAATATTCAAAAGTTTGTTTTTTTGACAATAGGCCACATTCTTCCAAATTTCGACTTTTGAAATTTTAAAAAGAACTTTGCTCCTCTTTCCGAAAATGGTAGAAAATTTGGGAAAAAATCTATTGGGAAACACTACTCCGGCCATTCCTATGAATGTCCAATATTCAAAAGTGTGTTTTTTTGACAATAGGCGACATTCTTCCAAATTTCGACTTTTGAAATTTTAAAAAGGACTTTGCTCCTTTTTCCGAAAATGGTAGAAAATTTGCGAAAAAAAATTATTGGGGAACACTATTCCGGCCATTCCTATGAATGTCCAATATTCAAAAGTGTGTTTTTTTGACAATAGGCCACATTCTTCCAAATTTCGACTTTTGAAATTTTAAAAAGGACTTTGCTCCTTTTTCCGAAAATGGTAGAAAATTTGCGAAAAAAAATTATTGGGGAACACTATTCCGGCCATTTCTATGAATGTCCAATATTCAAAAGTGTGTTTTTTGACAATAGGTGACATTCTTTTAAATTTCGACTTTTGAAATTTTAAAAAGAACTTTGCTCCTTTTTCCGAAAATGGTAGAAAATTTGGGAAAAAAATTATTGGGGAACACTATTCCGGCCATTCCTATGAATGTCCAATATTCAAAAGTGTGTTTTTTTGACAATAGGCCACATTCTTCCAAATTTCGACTTTTGAAATTTTAAAAAGAACTTTGCTCCTTTTTCCGAAAATGGTAGAAAATTTGGGAAAAAAATTATTGGGGAACACTATTCCGGCCATTCCTATGAATGTCCAATATTCAAAAGTGTGTTTTTTTTTACAATAGGCCACATTCTTCCAAATTTCGACTTTTGAAATTTTAAAAAGGACTTTGCTGCTTTTTCCGAAAATGGTAGAAAATTTGCGAAAAAAAATTATTGGGGAACACTATTCCGGCCATTCCTATGAATGTCCAATATTCAAAAGTGTGTTTTTTTGACAATAGGCGACATTCTTCCAAATTTCGACTTTTGAAATTTTAAAAAGGACTTTGCTCCTTTTTCCGAAAATGGTAGAAAATTTGCAAAAAAAAATTATTGGGGAACACTATTCCGGCCATTTCTATGAATGTCCAATATTCAAAAGTGTGTTTTTTGACAATAGGCCACATTCTTCCAAATTTCGACTTTTGAAATTTTAAAAAGGACTTTGCTCCTTTTTCCGAAAATGGTAGAAAATTTGCGAAAAAAAATTATTGGGGAACACTATTCCGGCCATTCCTATGAATGTCCAATATTCAAAAGTGTGTTTTTTTGACAATAGGCGACATTCTTCCAAATTTCGACTTTTGAAATTTTAAAAAGGACTTTGCTCCTTTTTCCGAAAATGGTAGAAAATTTGGGAAAAAATCTATTGGGAAACACTATTCCGGCCATTCCTATGAATGTCCAATATTCAAAAGTTTGTTTTTTTGACAATAGGCCACATTCTTCCAAATTTCGACTTTTGAAATTTTAAAAAGAACTTTGCTCCTTTTTCCGAAAATGGTAGAAAATTTGAGTGTGTTTTTTGACAATAGGCGACATTCTTTTAAATTTCGACTTTTGAAATTTTAAAAAGAACTTTGCTCCTTTTTCTGAAAATGGTAGAAAATTTGGGAAAAAAATTATTGGGGAACACTATTCCGGCCATTCCTATGAATGTCCAATATTCAAAAGTTTGTTTTTTTGACAATAGGCGACATTCTTCCAAATTTCGACTTTTGAAATTTTAAAAAGAACTTTGCTCCTTTTTCCGAAAATGGTAGAAAATTTGGGAAAAAATCTATTGGGAAACACTACTCCGGCCATTCCTATGAATGTCCAATATTCAAAAGTGTGTTTTTTTGACAATAGGCGACATTCTTCCAAATTTCGACTTTTGAAATTTTAAAAAGGACTTTGCTCCTTTTTCCGAAAATGGTAGAAAATTTGGGAAAAAAAATTATTGGGGAACACTATTCCGGCCATTCCTATGAATGTCCAATATTCAAAAGTGTGTTTTTTTGACAATAGGCCACATTCTTCCAAATTTCGACTTTTGAAATTTTAAAAAGAACTTTGCTCCTTTTTCCGAAAATGGTAGAAAATTTGGGAAAAAAATTATTGGGGAACACTATTCCGGCCATTCCTATGAATGTCCAATATTCAAAAGTGTGTTTTTTTGACAATAGGCCACATTCTTCCAAATTTCGACTTTTGAAATTTTAAAAAGAACTTTGCTCCTTTTTCCGAAAATGGTAGAAAATTTGGGAAAAAAATTATTGGGGAACACTATTCCGGCCATTCCTATGAATGTCCAATATTCAAAAGTGTGTTTTTTTGACAATAGGCCACATTCTTCCAAATTTCGACTTTTGAAATTTTAAAAAGGACTTTGCTCCTTTTTCCGAAAATGGTAGAAAATTTGGGAAAAAAAATTATTGGGGAACACTATTCCGGCCATTCCTATGAATGTCCAATATTCAAAAGTGTGTTTTTTTGACAATAGGCCACATTCTTCCAAATTTCGACTTTTGAAATTTTAAAAAGAACTTTGCTCCTTTTTCCGAAAATGGTAGAAAATTTGGGAAAAAAATTATTGGGGAACACTATTCCGGCCATTCCTATGAATGTCCAATATTCAAAAGTGTGTTTTTTTGACAATAGGCCACATTCTTCCAAATTTCGACTTTTGAAATTTTAAAAAGAACTTTGCTCCTTTTTCCGAAAATGGTAGAAAATTTGGGAAAAAAATTATTGGGGAACACTATTCCGGCCATTCCTATGAATGTCCAATATTCAAAAGTGTGTTTTTTTTGACAATAGGCCACATTCTTCCAAATTTCGACTTTTGAAATTTTAAAAAGGACTTTGCTCCTTTTTCCGAAAATGGTAGAAAATTTGGGAAAAAAATTATTGGGGAACACTATTCCGGCCATTCCTATGAATGTCCAATATTCAAAAGTGTGTTTTTTTGACAATAGGCCACATTCTTCCAAATTTCGACTTTTGAAATTTTAAAAAGAACTTTGCTCCTTTTTCCGAAAATGGTAGAAAATTTGGGAAAAAAATTATTGGGGAACACTATTCCGGCCATTCCTATGAATGTCCAATATTCAAAAGTGTGTTTTTTTTACAATAGGCCACATTCTTCCAAATTTCGACTTTTGAAATTTTAAAAAGGACTTTGCTCCTTTTTCCGAAAATGGTAGAAAATTTGGGAAAAAAAATTATTGGGGAACACTATTCCGGCCATTCCTATGAATGTCCAATATTCAAAAGTGTGTTTTTTTGACAATAGGCCACATTCTTCCAAATTTCGACTTTTGAAATTTTAAAAAGGAACTTTGCTCCTTTTTCCGAAAATGGTAGAAAATTTGCGGAAAACAAATTATTGGGGAACACTATTCCGGCCATTCCTATGAATGTCCAATATTCAAAAGTGTGTTTTTTTGACAATAGGCCACATTCTTCCAAATTTCGACTTTTGAAATTTTAAAAAGGACTTTGCTCCTTTTTCCGAAAATGGTAGAAAATTTGGGAAAAAAATTATTGGGGAACACTATTCCGGCCATTCCTATGAATGTCCAATATTCAAAAGTGTGTTTTTTTGACAATAGGCCACATTCTTCCAAATTTCGACTTTTGAAATTTTAAAAAGGACTTTGCTCCTTTTTCCGAAAATGGTAGAAAATTTGGGAAAAAAATTATTGGGGAACACTATTCCGGCCATTCCTATGAATGTCCAATATTCAAAAGTGTGTTTTTTTGACAATAGGCCACATTCTTCCAAATTTCGACTTTTGAAATTTTAAAAAGGACTTTGCTCCTTTTTCCGAAAATGGTAGAAAATTTGGGAAAAAAATTATTGGGGAACACTATTCCGGCCATTCCTATGAATGTCCAATATTCAAAAGTGTGTTTTTTTGACAATAGGCCACATTCTTCCAAATTTCGACTTTTGAAATTTTAAAAAGGAACTTTGCTCCTTTTTCCGAAAATGGTAGAAAATTTGGGAAAAAAATTATTGGGGAACACTATTCCGGCCATTCCTATGAATGTCCAATATTCAAAAGTGTGTTTTTTTGACAATAGGCCACATTCTTCCAAATTTCGACTTTTGAAATTTTAAAAAGGACTTTGCTCCTTTTTCCGAAAATGGTAGAAAATTTGGGAAAAAAATTATTGGGAACACTATTCCGGCCATTCCTATGAATGTCCAATATTCAAAAGTGTGTTTTTTTGACAATAGGCCACATTCTTCCAAATTTCGACTTTTGAAATTTTAAAAAGGACTTTGCTCCTTTTTCCGAAAATGGTAGAAAATTTGGGAAAAAAATTATTGGGGAACACTATTCCGGCCATTCCTATGAATGTCCAATATTCAAAAGTGTGTTTTTTTGACAATAGGCCACATTCTTCCAAATTTCGACTTTTGAAATTTTAAAAAGGACTTTGCTCCTTTTTCCGAAAATGGTAGAAAATTTGGGAAAAAAATTATTGGGGAACACTATTCCGGCCATTCTTATGAATGTCCAATATTCAAAAGTGTGTTTTTTTGACAATAGGCCACATTCTTCCAAATTTCGACTTTTGAAATTTAAAAAGGACTTTGCTCCTTTTTCCGAAAAATGGTAGAAAATTTGGGAAAAAAATTATTGGGGAACACTATTCCGGCCATTCCTATGAATGTCCAATATTCAAAAGTGTGTTTTTTTGACAATAGGCCACATTCTTCCAAATTTCGACTTTTGAAATTTTAAAAAGGACTTTGCTCCTTTTCCGAAAATGGTAGAAAATTTGGGAAAAAAATTATTGGGGAACACTATTCCGGCCATTCCTATGAATGTCCAATATTCAAAAGTGTGTTTTTTTGACAATAGGCCACATTCTTCCAAATTTCGACTTTTGAAATTTTAAAAAGAACTTTGCTCCTTTTTCCGAAAATGGTAGAAAATTTGGGAAAAAAATTATTGGGGAACACTACTCCGGCCATTCCTATGAATGTCCAATATTCAAAAGTGTGTTTTTTTGACAATAGGCCACATTCTTCCAAATTTCGACTTTTGAAATTTTAAAAAGGACTTTGCTCCTTTTTCCGAAAATGGTAGAAAATTTGGGAAAAAAATTATTGGGGAACACTATTCCGGCCATTCCTATGAATGTCCAATATTCAAAAGTGTGTTTTTTTGACAATAGGCCACATTCTTCCAAATTTCGACTTTTGAAATTTTAAAAAGGACTTTGCTCCTTTTTCCGAAAATGGTAGAAAATTTGGGAAAAAAATTATTGGGGAACACTATTCCGGCCATTCCTATGAATGTCCAATATTCAAAAGTGTGTTTTTTTGACAATAGGCCACATTCTTCCAAATTTCGACTTTTGAAATTTTAAAAAGGACTTTGCTCCTTTTTCCGAAAATGGTAGAAAATTTGGGAAAAAAATTATTGGGGAACACTATTCCGGCCATTTCTATGAATGTCCAATATTCAAAAGTGTGTTTTTTTGACAATAGGCGACATTCTTTTAAATTTCGACTTTTGAAATTTTAAAAAGGACTTTGCTCCTTTTTCCGAAAATGGTAGAAAATTTGGGAAAAAAATTATTGGGGAACACTATTCCGGCCATTTCTATGAATGTCCAATATTCAAAAGTGTGTTTTTTGACAATAGGCGACATTCTTTTCAAATTTCGACTTTTGAAATTTTAAAAAGGACTTTGCTCCTTTTTCCGAAAATGGTAGAAAATTTGGAAAAAAATTATTGGGGAACACTATTCCGGCCATTCCTATGAATGTCCAATATTCAAAAGTGTGTTTTTTTGACAATAGGCCACATTCTTCCAAATTTCGACTTTTGAAATTTTAAAAAGGAACTTTGCTCCTTTTTCCGAAAATGGTAGAAAATTTGGGAAAAAAAATTATTGGGGAACACTATTCCGGCCATTCCTATGAATGTCCAATATTCAAAAGTGTGTTTTTTTGACAATAGGCCACATTCTTCCAAATTTCGACTTTTGAAATTTTAAAAAGGACTTTGCTCCTTTTTCCGAAAATGGTAGAAAATTTGGGAAAAAAATTATTGGGGAACACTATTCCGGCCATTCCTATGAATGTCCAATATTCAAAAGTGTGTTTTTTTGACAATAGGCCACATTCTTCCAAATTTCGACTTTGAAATTTTAAAAAGGACTTTGCTCCTTTTTCCGAAAATGGTAGAAAATTTGGGAAAAAAATTATTGGGGAACACTATTCCGGCCATTCCTATGAATGTCCAATATTCAAAAGTGTGTTTTTTTGACAATAGGCCACATTCTTCCAAATTTCGACTTTTGAAATTTTAAAAAGGACTTTGCTCCTTTTTCCGAAAATGGTAGAAAATTTGGGAAAAAAATTATTGGGGAACACTATTCCGGCCATTCCTATGAATGTCCAATATTCAAAAGTGTGTTTTTTTGACAATAGGCCACATTCTTCCAAATTTCGACTTTTGAAATTTTAAAAAGGACTTTGCTCCTTTTTCCGAAAATGGTAGAAAATTTGGGAAAAAAAATTATTGGGGAACACTATTCCGGCCATTCCTATGAATGTCCAATATTCAAAAGTGTGTTTTTTTGACAATAGGCCACATTCTTCCAAATTTCGACTTTTGAAATTTTAAAAAGGACTTTGCTCCTTTTTCCGAAAATGGTAGAAAATTTGGGAAAAAAATTATGGGGAACACTATTCCGGCCATTCCTATGAATGTCCAATATTCAAAAGTGTGTTTTTTTGACAATAGGCCACATTCTTCCAAATTTCGACTTTTGAAATTTTAAAAAGAACTTTGCTCCTTTTTCCGAAAATGGTAGAAAATTTGGGAAAAAAATTATTGGGGAACACTATTCCGGCCATTCCTATGAATGTCCAATATTCAAAAGTGTGTTTTTTTGACAATAGGCCACATTCTTCCAAATTTCGACTTTTGAAATTTTAAAAAGGACTTTGCTCCTTTTTCCGAAAATGGTAGAAAATTTGGGAAAAAAATTATTGGGGAACACTATTCCGGCCATTCCTATGAATGTCCAATATTCAAAAGTGTGTTTTTTTTGACAATAGGCCACATTCTTCCAAATTTCGACTTTTGAAATTTTAAAAAGGACTTTGCTCCTTTTTCCGAAAATGGTAGAAAATTTGGGAAAAAAATTATTGGGGAACACTATTCCGGCCATTCCTATGAATGTCCAATATTCAAAAGTGTGTTTTTTTGACAATAGGCCACATTCTTCCAAATTTCGACTTTTGAAATTTTAAAAAGGACTTTGCTCCTTTTTCCGAAAATGGTAGAAAATTTGGGAAAAAAATTATTGGGGAACACTATTCCGGCCATTCCTATGAATGTCCAATATTCAAAAGTGTGTTTTTTTGACAATAGGCCACATTCTTCCAAATTTCGACTTTTGAAATTTTAAAAAGGACTTTGCTCCTTTTTCCGAAAATGGTAGAAAATTTGGGAAAAAAATTATTGGGGAACACTATTCCGGCCATTCCTATGAATGTCCAATATTCAAAAGTGTGTTTTTTGACAATAGGCCACATTCTTCCAAATTTCGACTTTTGAAATTTTAAAAAGAACTTTGCTCCTTTTTCCGAAAATGGTAGAAAATTTGGGAAAAAAATTATTGGGGAACACTATTCCGGCCATTCCTATGAATGTCCAATATTCAAAAGTGTGTTTTTTTGACAATAGGCCACATTCTTCCAAATTTCGACTTTTGAAATTTTAAAAAGGACTTTGCTCCTTTTTCCGAAAATGGTAGAAAATTTGGGAAAAAAATTATTGGGGAACACTATTCCGGCCATTCCTATGAATGTCCAATATTCAAAAGTGTGTTTTTTTGACAATAGGCCACATTCTTCCAAATTTCGACTTTTGAAATTTTAAAAAGGACTTTGCTCCTTTTTCCGAAAATGGTAGAAAATTTGGGAAAAAAAATTATTGGGGAACACTATTCCGGCCATTCCTATGAATGTCCAATATTCAAAAGTGTGTTTTTTTGACAATAGGCCACATTCTTCCAAATGTTCGACTTTTGAAATTTTAAAAAGGACTTTGCTCCTTTTTCCGAAAATGGTAGAAAATTTGGGAAAAAAATTATTGGGGAACACTATTCCGGCCATTTCTATGAATGTCCAATATTCAAAAGTGTGTTTTTTGACAATAGGCGACATTCTTTTAATTTTGACAATAGGCCACATTCTTCCAAATTTCGACTTTTGAAATTTTAAAAAGGACTTTGCTCCTTTTTCCGAAAATGGTAGAAAATTTGCGAAAAAAAATTATTGGGGAACACTATTCCGGCCATTCCTATGAATGTCCAATATTCAAAAGTGTGTTTTTGTGACAATAGGCCACATTCTTCCAAATTTCGACTTTTGAAATTTTAAAAAGGACTTTGCTCCTTTTTCCGAAAATGGTAAAAAATTTGGGAAAAAAAATTATTGGGGAACACTATTCCGGCCATTCCTATGAATGTCCAATATTCAAAAGTGTGTTTTTTTGACAATAGGCCACATTCTTCCAAATTTCGACTTTTGAAATTTTAAAAAGGACTTTGCTCCTTTTTCCGAAAATGGTAGAAAATTTGCGAAAAAAAATTATTGGGGAACACTATTCCGGCCATTCCTATGAATGTCCAATATTCAAAACTGTGTTTTTTTGACAATAGGCCACATTCTTCCAAATTTCGACTTTTGAAATTTTAAAAAGGACTTTGCTCCTTTTTCCGAAAATGGTAGAAAATTTGCGAAAAAAAATTATTGGGGAACACTATTCCGGCCATTCCTATGAATGTCCAATATTCAAAAGTGTGTTTTTTTGACAATAGGCGACATTCTTCCAAATTTCGACTTTTGAAATTTTAAAAAGGACTCTGCTCCTTTTTCCGAAAATGGTAGAAAATTTGCGAAAAAAAAATTATTGAGAAACACTACTCCGGCCATTCCTATGAATGTCCAATATTCAAAAGTGTGTTTTTTTGACAATAGGCGACATTCTTCCAAATTTCGACTTTTGAAATTTTAAAAAGGACTCTGCTCCTTTTTCCGAAAATGGTAGAAAATTTGCGAAAAAAAAATTATTGAGAAACACTACTCCGGCCATTCCTATGAATGTCCAATATTCAAAAGTGTGTTTTTTTGACAATAGGCGACATTCTTCCAAATTTCGACTTTTGAAATTTTAAAAAGGACTTTGCTCCTTTTTCCGAAAATGGTAGAAAATTTGCGAAAAAAAATTATTGGGGAACACTATTCCGGCCATTTCTATGAATGTCCAATATTCAAAAGTGTGTTTTTTGGCAATAGGCGACATTCTTTTAAATTACGACTTTTGAAATTTTAAAAAGGACTTTGCTCCTTTTTCCGAAAGTGGTAGAAAATTTGCGAAAAAAAATTATTGGGGAACACTATTCCGGCCATTCCTATGAATGTCCAATATTCAAAAGTGTGTTTTTTTGACAATAGGCCACATTCTTCCAAATTTCGACTTTTGAAATTTTAAAAAGGACTTTGCTGCTTTTTCCGAAAATTGTAGAAAATTTGGGAAAAAAATTATTGGAGAACACTATTCCGGCCATTCCTATGAATGTCCAATATTCAAAAGTTTGTTTTTTTGACAATAGGCCACATTCTTCCAAATTTCGACTTTTGAAATTTTAAAAAGAACTTTGCTCCTTTTTCCGAAAATGGTAGAAAATTTGGGAAAAAATCTATTGGGAAACACTACTCCGGCCATTCCTATGAATGTCCAATATTCAAAAGTGTGTTTTTTTGACAATAGGCGACATTCTTCCAAATTTCGACTTTTGAAATTTTAAAAAGGACTTTGCTCCTTTTTCCGAAAATGGTAGAAAATTTGCGAAAAAAAACTATTGGGGAACTCTATTCCTGCCATTCCTATGAATGTCCAATATTCAAAAGTGTGTTGTTTTGACAATAGGCGACATTCTTCCAAATTTCGACTTTTGAAACTTTAAAAAGGACTTTGCTCCTTTTTCCGAAAATTGTAGGAGATAAGCGAAAAAACATTATTGGGGAACACTATTCCGGCCATTCCTATGAATGTCCAATATTCAAAAGTGTGTTTTTTTGACAATAGGCGACATTCTTCCAAATTTCGACTTTTGAAACTTTTAAAAGGACTTTGCTCCTTTTTCCGAAAATGGTAGAAAATTTGCGAAAAAAAATTATTGGGGAACACTATTCCGGCCATTCCTATGAATGTCCAATATTCAAAACTGTGTTTTTTTGACAATAGGCCACATTCTTCCAAATTTCGACTTTTGAAATTTTAAAAAGGACTTTGCTCCTTTTTCCGAAAATGGTAGAAAATTTGCGAAAAAAAATTATTGAGAAACACTACTCCGGCCATTCCTATGAATGTCCAATATTCAAAAGTGTGTTTTTTTGACAATAGGCGACATTCTTCCAAATTTCGACTTTTGAAATTTTAAAAAGGACTTTGCTCCTTTTTCCGAAAATGGTAGAAAATTTGCGAAAAAAATTATTGGGGAACACTATTCCGACCATTCCTATGAATGTCCAATATTCAAAACTGTGTTTTTTTGACAATAGGCCACATTCTTCCAAATTTCGACTTTTGAAATTTTAAAAAGGACTTTGCTCCTTTTTCCGAAAATGGTAGAAAATTTGCGAAAAAAAATTATTGGGGAACACTATTCCGGCCATTCCTATGAATGTCCAATATTCAAAAGTGTGTTTTTTTGACAATAGGCCACATTCTTCCAAATTTCGACTTTTGAAATTTTAAAAAGGACTTTGCTCCTTTTTCCGAAAATGGTAAAAAATTTGGGAAAAAAAATTATTGGGGAACACTATTCCGGCCATTCCTATGAATGTCCAATATTCAAAAGTGTGTTTTTTTGACAATAGGCCACATTCTTCCAAATTTCGACTTTTGAAATTTTAAAAAGGACTTTGCTCCTTTTTCCGAAAATGGTAGAAAATTTGCGAAAAAAAATTATTGGGGAACACTATTCCGGCCATTCCTATGAATGTCCAATATTCAAAACTGTGTTTTTTTGACAATAGGCCACATTCTTCCAAATTTCGACTTTTGAAATTTTAAAAAGGACTTTGCTCCTTTTTCCGAAAATGGTAGAAAATTTGCGAAAAAAAATTATTGGGGAACACTATTCCGGCCATTCCTATGAATGTCCAATATTCAAAAGTGTGTTTTTTTGACAATAGGCGACATTCTTCCAAATTTCGACTTTTGAAATTTTAAAAAGGACTCTGCTCCTTTTTCCGAAAATGGTAGAAAATTTGCGAAAAAAAAATTATTGAGAAACACTACTCCGGCCATTCCTATGAATGTCCAATATTCAAAAGTGTGTTTTTTTGACAATAGGCGACATTCTTCCAAATTTCGACTTTTGAAATTTTAAAAAGGACTCTGCTCCTTTTTCCGAAAATGGTAGAAAATTTGCGAAAAAAAAATTATTGAGAAACACTACTCCGGCCATTCCTATGAATGTCCAATATTCAAAAGTGTGTTTTTTTGACAATAGGCGACATTCTTCCAAATTTCGACTTTTGAAATTTTAAAAAGGACTTTGCTCCTTTTTCCGAAAATGGTAGAAAATTTGCGAAAAAAAATTATTGGGGAACACTATTCCGGCCATTTCTATGAATGTCCAATATTCAAAAGTGTGTTTTTTGGCAATAGGCGACATTCTTTTAAATTACGACTTTTGAAATTTTAAAAAGGACTTTGCTCCTTTTTCCGAAAGTGGTAGAAAATTTGCGAAAAAAAATTATTGGGGAACACTATTCCGGCCATTCCTATGAATGTCCAATATTCAAAAGTGTGTTTTTTTGACAATAGGCCACATTCTTCCAAATTTCGACTTTTGAAATTTTAAAAAGGACTTTGCTGCTTTTTCCGAAAATTGTAGAAAATTTGGGAAAAAAATTATTGGAGAACACTATTCCGGCCATTCCTATGAATGTCCAATATTCAAAAGTTTGTTTTTTTGACAATAGGCCACATTCTTCCAAATTTCGACTTTTGAAATTTTAAAAAGAACTTTGCTCCTTCTTCCGAAAATGGTAGAAAATTTGCGAAACAAAATTATTGGGGAACACTATTCCGGCCATTCCTATGAATGTCCAATATTCAAAAGTGTGTTTTTTTTGACAATAGGCGACATTCTTCCAAATTTCGACTTTTGAAATTTTAAAAAGGACTTTGCTCCTTTTTCCGAAAATGGTAGAAAATTTGCGAAAAAAAACTATTGGGAAACACTACTCCGGCCATTCCTATGAATGTCCAATATTCAAAAGTGTGTTTTTTTTGACAATAGGCGACATTCTTCCAAATTTCGACTTTTGAAATTTTAAAAAGAACTTTGCTCCTTCTTCCGAAAATGGTAGAAAATTTGCGAAACAAAATTATTGGGGAACACTATTCCGGCCATTCCTATGAATGTCCAATATTCAAAAGTGTGTTTTTTTGACAATAGGCCACATTCTTCCAAATTTCGACTTTTGAAATTTTAAAAAGGACTTTGCTGCTTTTTCCGAAAATTGTAGAAAATTTGGGAAAAAAATTATTGGAGAACACTATTCCGGCCATTCCTATGAATGTCCAATATTCAAAAGTTTGTTTTTTTGACAATAGGCCACATTCTTCCAAATTTCGACTTTTGAAATTTTAAAAAGAACTTTGCTCCTTCTTCCGAAAATGGTAGAAAATTTGCGAAACAAAATTATTGGGGAACACTATTCCGGCCATTCCTATGAATGTCCAATATTCAAAAGTGTGTTTTTTTTGACAATAGGCGACATTCTTCCAAATTTCGACTTTTGAAATTTTAAAAAGGACTTTGCTCCTTTTTCCGAAAATGGTAGAAAATTTGCGAAAAAAAACTATTGGGAAACACTACTCCGGCCATTCCTATGAATGTCCAATATTCAAAAGTGTGTTTTTTTTGACAATAGGCCACATTCTTCCAAATTTCGACTTTTGAAATTTTAAAAAGGACTTTGCTGCTTTTTCCGAAAATTGTAGAAAATTTGGGAAAAAAATTATTGGAGAACACTATTCCGGCCATTCCTATGAATGTCCAATATTCAAAAGTTTGTTTTTTTGACAATAGGCCACATTCTTCCAAATTTCGACTTTTGAAATTTTAAAAAGAACTTTGCTCCTTCTTCCGAAAATGGTAGAAAATTTGCGAAACAAAATTATTGGGGAACACTATTCCGGCCATTCCTATGAATGTCCAATATTCAAAAGTGTGTTTTTTTTGACAATAGGCCACATTCTTCCAAATTTCGACTTTTGAAATTTTAAAAAGAACTTTGCTCCTTCTTCCGAAAATGGTAGAAAATTTGCGAAACAAAATTATTGGGAAACACTACTCCGGCCATTCCTATGAATGTCCAATATTCAAAAGTGTGTTTTTTTTGACAATAGGCGACATTCTTCCAAATTTCGACTTTTGAAATTTTAAAAAGGACTTTGCTCCTTTTTCCGAAAATGGTAGAAAATTTGCGAAAAAAAACTATTGGGGAACTCTATTCCTGCCATTCCTATGAATGTCCAATATTCAAAAGTGTGTTGTTTTGACAATAGGCGACATTCTTCCAAATTTCGACTTTTGAAACTTTAAAAAGGACTTTGCTCCTTTTTCCGAAAATTGTAGGAGATAAGCGAAAAAACATTATTGGGGAACACTATTCCGGCCATTCCTATGAATGTCCAATATTCAAAAGTGTGTTTTTTTGACAATAGGCGACATTCTTCCAAATTTCGACTTTTGAAACTTTTAAAAGGACTTTGCTCCTTTTTCCGAAAATGGTAGAAAATTTGCGAAAAAAAATTATTGGGGAACACTATTCCGGCCATTCCTATGAATGTCCAATATTCAAAACTGTGTTTTTTTGACAATAGGCCACATTCTTCCAAATTTCGACTTTTGAAATTTTAAAAAGGACTTTGCTCCTTTTTCCGAAAATGGTAGAAAATTTGCGAAAAAAAATTATTGGGGAACACTATTCCGGCCATTCCTATGAATGTCCAATATTCAAAACTGTGTTTTTTTTTACAATAGGCCACATTCTTCCAAATTTCGACTTTTGAAATTTTAAAAAGGACTTTGCTCCTTTTTCCGAAAATGGTAGAAAATTTGCGAAAAAAAATTATTGGGGAACACTATTCCGGCCATTCCTATGAATGTCCAATATTCAAAAGTGTGTTTTTTTGACAATAGGCGACATTCTTCCAAATTTCGACTTTTGAAATTTTAAAAAGGACTTTGCTCCTTTTTCCGAAAATGGTAGAAAATTTGCGAAAAAAAATTATTGGGGAACACTATTCCGGCCATTCCTATGAATGTCCAATATTCAAAAGTGTTTTTTTTTTGACAATAGGCCACATTCTTCCAAATTTCGACTTTTGAAATTTTAAAAAGGACTTTGCTCCTTTTTCCGAAAATGGTAGAAAATTTGGGAAAAAAAATTATTGGGGAACACTATTCCGGCCATTCCTATGAATGTCCAATATTCAAAACTGTGTTTTTTTGACAATAGGCCACATTCTTCCAAATTTCGACTTTTGAAATTTTAAAAAGGACTTTGCTCCTTTTTCCGAAAATGGTAGAAAATTTGCGAAAAAAAATTATTGGGGAACACTATTCCGGCCATTCCTATGAATGTCCAATATTCAAAAGTGTGTTTTTTTGACAATAGGCCACATTCTTCCAAATTTCGACTTTTGAAATTTTAAAAAGGACTTTGCTCCTTTTTCCGAAAATGGTAGAAAATTTGCGAAAAAAAATTATTGGGGAACACTATTCCGGCCATTCCTATGAATGTCCAATATTCAAAACTGTGTCTTTTTGACAATAGGCCACATTCTTCCAAATTTCGACTTTTGAAATTTTAAAAAGGACTTTGCTCCTTTTTCCGAAAATATTTCGGCCATTCCTATGAATGTCCAATATTCAAAAGTGTGTTTTTTTGACAATAGGCGACATTCTTCCAAATTTCGACTTTTGAAATTTTAAAAAGGACTCTGCTCCTTTTTCCGAAAATGGTAGAAAATTTGCGAAAAAAAAATTATTGAGAAACACTACTCCGGCCATTCCTATGAATGTCCAATATTCAAAAGTGTGTTTTTTTGACAATAGGCGACATTCTTCCAAATTTCGACTTTTGAAATTTTAAAAAGGACTTTGCTCCTTTTTCCGAAAATGGTAGAAAATTTGCGAAAAAAAATTATTGGGGAACACTATTCCGGCCATTTCTATGAATGTCCAATATTCAAAAGTGTGTTTTTTGACAATAGGCGACATTCTTTTAAATTTCGAAAATTTGCGAAAAAAAATTATTGGGGAACACTATTCCGGCCATTCCTATGAATGTCCAATATTCAAAAGTGTGTTTTTTTGACAATAGGCGACATTCTTTTAAATTTCGACTTTTGAAATTTTAAAAAGGGCTTTGCTCCTTTTTCCGAAAGTGGTAGAAAATTTGCGAAAAAAAATTATTGGGGAACACTTTTCCGGCCATTCCTATGAATGTCCAATATTCAAAAGTGTGTTTTTTTGACAATAGGCCACATTCTTCCAAATTTCGACTTTTGAAATTTTAAAAAGGACTTTGCTGCTTTTTCCGAAAATGGTAGAAAATTTGGGAAAAAAATTATTGGAGAACACTATTCCGGCCATTCCTATGAATGTCCAATATTCAAAAGTTTGTTTTTTTGACAATAGGCCACATTCTTCCAAATTTCGACTTTTGAAATTTTAAAAAGAACTTTGCTCCTTTTTCCGAAAATGGTAGAAACTTTGGGAAAAAATCTATTGGGAAACACTACTCTGGCCATTCCTATGAATGTCCAATATTCAAAAGTGTGTTTTTTTTGACAATAGGCGACATTCTTCCAAATTTCGACTTTTGAAATTTTAAAAAGGACTTTGCTCCTTTTTCCGAAAATGGTAGAAAATTTGCGAAAAAAAATTATTGGGGAACACTATTCCGGCCATTCCTATGAATGTCCAATATTCAAAAGTGTGTTTTTTTGACAATAGGCCACATTCTTCCAAATTTCGACTTTTGAAATTTTAAAAAGGACTTTGCTCCTTTTTCCGAAAATGGTAGAAAATTTGCGAAAAAAAATTATTGGGGAACACTATTCCGGCCATTCCTATGAATGTCCAATATTCAAAAGTGTGTTTTTTTGACAATAGGCCACATTCTTCCAAATTTCGACTTTTGAAATTTTAAAAAGGACTTTGCTCCTTTTTCCGAAAATGGTAGAAAATTTGCGAAAAAAAATTATTGGGGAACACTATTCCGGCCATTCCTATGAATGTCCAATATTCAAAAGTGTGTTTTTTTGACAATAGGCGAAATCTTCCAAATTTCAAATTTTGAAATTTTAAAAAGGACTTTGCTCCTTTTTCTGAAAATGGTAGAAAATTTGCGAAAAAACATTATTGGGGAATACTCTTCCGGCCATTCCTATGAATTTCCAATATTCAAAAGTGTGTTTTTTTGACAATAGGCGACATTCTTCCAAATTTCGACTTTTGAAATTTTAAAAAGGACTTTGCTCCTTTTTCCGAAAATGGTAGAAAATTTGAGAAAAAAAATTATTTGGAAACACTATTCCGGCCATTCCTATGAATGTCCAATATTCAAAAGTGTGTTTTTTTGACAATAGGCGACATTCTTCCAAATTTCGACTTTTGAAATTTTAAAAAGGACTTTGCTCCTTTTTCCGAAAATGGTAGAAAATTTGAGAAAAAAAATTATTTGGAAACACTATTCCGGCCATTCCTATGAATGTCCAATATTCAAAAGTGTGTTTTTTTGACAATAGGCCACATTCTTCCAAATTTCGACTTTTGAAATTTTAAAAAGGACTTTGCTCCTTTTTCCGAAAATGGTAGAAAATTTGCGAAAAAAAATTATTGGGGAACACTATTCCGGCCATTCCTATGAATCTCCAATATTCAAAAGTGTGTTTTTTTGACAATAGGCCACATTCTTCCAAATTTCGACTTTTGAAATTTTAAAAAGGACTTTGCTCCTTTTTCCGAAAATGGTAGAAAATTTGCGAAAACAAATTATTGGGGAACACTATTCCAGCCATTCCTATGAATGTCCAATATTCAAAAGTGTGTTTTTTTGACAATAGGCCACATTCTTCCAAATTTCGACTTTTGAAATTTTAAAAAGGACTTTGCTCCTTTTTCCGAAAATGGTAGAAAATTTGCGAAAAAAAAATTATTGGGGAACACTATTCCGGCCATTCCTATGAATGTCCAATATTCAAAAGTTTGTTTTTTTGACAATAGGCCACATTATTCCAAATTTCGACTTTTGAAATTTTAAAAAGGACTTTGCTCCTTTTTCCGAAAATGGTAGAAAATTTGCGAAAAAAAATTATTGGGGAACACTATTCCGGCCATTCCTATGAATGTCCAATATTCAAAAGTGTGTTTTTTTGACAATAGGCCACATTCTTCCAAATTTCGACTTTTGAAATTTTAAAAAGGACTTTGCTCCTTTTTCCGAAAATATTCCGGCCATTCCTATGAATGTCCAATATTCAAAAGTGTGTTTTTTTGACAATAGGCGACATTCTTCCAAATTTCGACTTTTGAAATTTTAAAAAGGACTTTGCTCCTTTTTCCGAAAATGGTAGAAAATTTGCGAAAAAAAAATTATTGAGAAACACTACTCCGGCCATTCCTATGAATGTCCAATATTCAAAAGTGTGTTTTTTTGACAATAGGCTTCATTCTTCCAAATTTCGACTTTTGAAATTTTAAAAAGGACTTTGCTCCTTTTTCCGAAAATGGTAGAAAATTTGCGAAAAAAAATTATTGGGGAACACTATTCCGGCCATTTCTATGAATGTCCAATATTCAAAAGTGTGTTTTTTGACAATAGGCGACATTCTTTTAAATTTCGAAAATTTGCGAAAAAAAATTATTGGGGAACACTATTCCGGCCATTCCTATGAATGTCCAATATTCAAAAGTGTGTTTTTTTGACAATAGGTGACATTCTTTTAAATTTCGACTTTTGAAATTTTAAAAAGGGCTTTGCTCCTTTTTCCGAAAGTGGTAGAAAATTTGCGAAAAAAAATTATTGGGGAACACTATTCCGGCCATTCCTATGAATGTCCAATATTCAAAAGTGTGTTTTTTTGACAATAGGCCACATTCTTCCAAATTTCGACTTTTGAAATTTTAAAAAGGACTTTGCTGCTTTTTCCGAAAATGGTAGAAAATTTGGGAAAAAAATTATTGGAGAACACTATTCCGGCCATTCCTATGAATGTCCAATATTCAAAAGTTTGTTTTTTTGACAATAGGCCACATTCTTCCAAATTTCGACTTTTGAAATTTTAAAAAGAACTTTGCTCCTTTTTCCGAAATTGGTAGAAACTTTGGGAAAAAATCTATTGGGAAACACTACTCCGGCCATTCCTATGAATGTCCAATATTCAAAAGTGTGTTTTTTTGACAATAGGCGACATTCTTCCAAATTTCGACTTTTGAATTTTTAAAAAGGACTTTGCTCCTTTTTCCGAAAATGGTAGAAAATTTGCGAAAAAAAATTATTGGGGAACACTATTCCGGCCATTCCTATGAATGTCCAATATTCAAAAGTGTGTTTTTTTGACAATAGGCCACATTCTTCCAAATTTCGACTTTTGAAATTTTAAAAAGGACTTTGCTCCTTTTTCCGAAAATGGTAGAAAATTTGCGAAAAAAAATTATTGGGGAACACTATTCCGGCCATTCCTATGAATGTCCAATATTCAAAAGTGTGTTTTTTTGACAATAGGCCACATTCTTCCAAATTTCGACTTTTGAAATTTTAAAAAGGACTTTGCTCCTTTTTCCGAAAATGGTAGAAAATTTGCGAAAAAAAATTATTGGGGAACACTATTCCGGCCATTCCTATGAATGTCCAATATTCAAAACTGTGTTTTTTTGACAATAGGCCACATTTTTCCAAATTTCGACTTTTGAAATTTTAAAAAGGACTTTGCTCCTTTTTCCGAAAATGGTAGAAAATTTGCGAAAACAAATTATTGGGGAACACTATTCCGGCCATTCCTATGAATGTCCAATATTCAAAAGTGTGTTTTTTTGACAATAGGCGACATTCTTCCAAATTTCAAATTTTGAAATTTTAAAAAGGACTTTGCTCCTTTTTCTGAAAATGGTAGAAAATTTACGAAAAAACATTATTGGGGAACACTATTCCGGCCATTCCTATGAATGTCCAATATTCAAAAGTGTGTTTTTTTGACAATAGGCGACATTCTTCCAAATTTCGACTTTTGAAATTTTAAAAAGGACTTTGCTCCTTTTTCCGAAAATGGTAGAAAATTTGAGAAAAAAAATTATTTGGAAACACTATTCCGGCCATTCCTATGAATGTCCAATATTCAAAAGTGTGTTTTTTTGACAATAGGCGACATTCTTCCAAATTTCGACTTTTGAAATTTTAAAAAGGACTTTGCTCCTTTTTCCGAAAATGGTAGAAACTTTGAGAAAAAAAATTATTTGGAAACACTATTCCGGCCATTCCTATGAATGTCCAATATTCAAAAGTGTGTTTTTTTGACAATAGGCCACATTCTTCCAAATTTCGACTTTTGAAATTTTAAAAAGGACTTTGCTCCTTTTTCCGAAAATGGTAGAAAATTTGCGAAAAAAAATTATTGGGGAACACTATTCCGGCCATTCCTATGAATCTCCAATATTCAAAAGTGTGTTTTTTTGACAATAGGCCACATTCTTCCAAATTTCGACTTTTGAAATTTTAAAAAGGACTTTGCTCCTTTTTCCGAAAATGGTAGAAAATTTGCGAAAACAAATTATTGGGGAACACTATTCCGGCCATTCCTATGAATGTCCAATATTCAAAAGTGTGTTTTTTTGACAATAGGCCACATTCTTCCAAATTTCGACTTTTGAAATTTTAAAAAGGACTTTGCTCCTTTTTCCGAAAATGGTAGAAAATTTGAGAAAAAAAATTATTTGGAAACACTATTCCGGCCATTCCTATGAATGTCCAATATTCAAAAGTGTGTTTTTTTGACAATAGGCCACATTCTTCCAAATTTCGACTTTTGAAATTTTAAAAAGGACTTTGCTCCTTTTTCCGAAAATGGTAGAAAATTTGCGAAAAAAAATTATTGGGGAACACTATTCCGGCCATTCCTATGAATCTCCAATATTCAAAAGTGTGTTTTTTTGACAATAGGCCACATTCTTCCAAATTTCGACTTTTGAAATTTTAAAAAGGACTTTGCTCCTTTTTCCGAAAATGGTAGAAAATTTGAGAAAAAAAATTATTTGGAAACACTATTCCGGCCATTCCTATGAATCTCCAATATTCAAAAGTGTGTTTTTTTGACAATAGGCCACATTCTTCCAAATTTCGACTTTTGAAATTTTAAAAAGGACTTTGCTCCTTTTTCCGAAAATGGTAGAAAATTTGCGAAAAAAAATTATTGGGGAACACTATTCCGGCCATTCCTATGAATCTCCAATATTCAAAAGTGTGTTTTTTTGACAATAGGCCACATTCTTCCAAATTTCGACTTTTGAAATTTTAAAAAGGACTTTGCTCCTTTTTCCGAAAATGGTAGAAAATTTGCGAAAAAAAATTATTGGGGAACACTATTCCGGCCATTCCTATGAATTTCCAATATTCAAAAGTGTGTTTTTTTGACAATAGGCGACATTCTTCCAAATTTCGACTTTTGAAATTTTAAAAAGGACTTTGCTCCTTTTTCCGAAAATGGTAGAAAATTTGCGAAAACAAATTATTGGGGAACACTATTCCGGCCATTCCTATGAATGTCCAATATTCAAAAGTGTGTTTTTTTGACAATAGGCGACATTCTTCCAAATTTCAAATTTTGAAATTTTAAAAAGGACTTTGCTCCTTTTTCTGAAAATGGTAGAAAATTTGCGAAAAAACATTATTGGGGAACACTATTCCGGCCATTCCTATGAATGTCCAATATTCAAAAGTGTGTTTTTTTGACAATAGGCGACATTCTTCCAAATTTCGACTTTTGAAATTTTAAAAAGGACTTTGCTCCTTTTTCCGAAAATGGTAGAAAATTTGAGAAAAAAAATTATTGTGGAACACTATTCCGGCCATTCCTATGAATGTCCAATATTCAAAAGTGTGTTTTTTTGACAATAGGCGACATTCTTCCAAATTTCGACTTTTGAAATTTTAAAAAGGACTTTGCTCCTTTTTCCGAAAATGGTAGAAACTTTGAGAAAAAAAATTATTTGGAAACACTATTCCGGCCATTCCTATGAATGTCCAATATTCAAAAGTGTGTTTTTTTGACAATAGGCCACATTCTTCCAAATTTCGACTTTTGAAATTTTAAAAAGGACTTTGCTCCTTTTTCCGAAAATGGTAGAAAATTTGCGAAAAAAAATTATTGGGGAACACTATTCCGGCCATTCCTATGAATCTCCAATATTCAAAAGTGTGTTTTTTTGACAATAGGCGACATTCTTCCAAATTTCGACTTTTGAAATTTTAAAAAGGACTTTGCTCCTTTTTCCGAAAATGGTAGAAAATTTGCGAAAACAAATTATTGGGGAACACTATTCCGGCCATTCCTATGAATGTCCAATATTCAAAAGTGTGTTTTTTTGACAATAGGCCACATTCTTCCAAATTTCGACTTTTGAAATTTTAAAAAGGACTTTGCTCCTTTTTCCGAAAATGGTAGAAAATTTGAGAAAAAAAATTATTTGGAAACACTATTCCGGCCATTCCTATGAATGTCCAATATTCAAAAGTGTGTTTTTTTGACAATAGGCCACATTCTTCCAAATTTCGACTTTTGAAATTTTAAAAAGGACTTTGCTCCTTTTTCCGAAAATGGTAGAAAATTTGCGAAAAAAAATTATTGGGGAACACTATTCCGGCCATTCCTATGAATCTCCAATATTCAAAAGTGTGTTTTTTTGACAATAGGCCACATTCTTCCAAATTTCGACTTTTGAAATTTTAAAAAGGACTTTGCTCCTTTTTCCGAAAATGGTAGAAAATTTGAGAAAAAAAATTATTTGGAAACACTATTCCGGCCATTCCTATGAATCTCCAATATTCAAAAGTGTGTTTTTTTGACAATAGGCCACATTCTTCCAAATTTCGACTTTTGAAATTTTAAAAAGGACTTTGCTCCTTTTTCCGAAAATGGTAGAAAATTTGCGAAAAAAAATTATTGGGGAACACTATTCCGGCCATTCCTATGAATCTCCAATATTCAAAAGTGTGTTTTTTTGACAATAGGCCACATTCTTCCAAATTTCGACTTTTGAAATTTTAAAAAGGACTTTGCTCCTTTTTCCGAAAATGGTAGAAAATTTGCGAAAAAAAATTATTGGGGAACACTATTCCGGCCATTCCTATGAATTTCCAATATTCAAAAGTGTGTTTTTTTGACAATAGGCGACATTCTTCCAAATTTCGACTTTTGAAATTTTAAAAAGGACTTTGCTCCTTTTTCCGAAAATGGTAGAAAATTTGAGAAAAAAAATTATTTGGAAACACTATTCCGGCCATTCCTATGAATGTCCAATATTCAAAAGTGTGTTTTTTTGACAATAGGCGACATTCTTCCAAATTTCGACTTTTGAAATTTTAAAAAGGACTTTGCTCCTTTTTCCGAAAATGGTAGAAAATTTGAGAAAAAAAATTATTTGGAAACACTATTCCGGCCATTCCTATGAATGTCCAATATTCAAAAGTGTGTTTTTTTGACAATAGGCCACATTCTTCCAAATTTCGACTTTTGAAATTTTAAAAAGGACTTTGCTCCTTTTTTCGAAAATGGTAGAAAATTTGCGAAAACAAATTATTGGGGAACACTATTCCGGCCATTCCTATGAATGTCCAATATTCAAAAGTGTGTTTTTTTGACAATAGGCCACATTCTTCCAAATTTCGACTTTTGAAATTTTAAAAAGGACTTTGCTCCTTTTTCCGAAAATGGTAGAAAATTTGCGAAAAAAAATTATTGGGGAACACTATTCCGGCCATTCCTATGAATGTCCAATATTCAAAAGTGTGTTTTTTTGACAATAGGCGACATTCTTCCAAATTTCAAATTTTGAAATTTTAAAAAGGACTTTGCTCCTTTTTCTGAAAATGGTAGAAAATTTGGGAAAAAACATTATTGGGGAACACTATTCCGGCCATTCCTATGAATTTCCAATATTCAAAAGTGTGTTTTTTTGACAATAGGCGACATTCTTCCAAATTTCGACTTTTGAAATTTTAAAAAGGACTTTGCTCCTTTTTCCGAAAATGGTAGAAAATTTGAGAAAAAAAATTATTTGGAAACACTATTCCGGCCATTCCTATGAATGTCCAATATTCAAAAGTGTGTTTTTTTGACAATAGGCGACATTCTTCCAAATTTCGACTTTTGAAATTTTAAAAAGGACTTTGCTCCTTTTTCCGAAAATGGTAGAAAATTTGCGAAAAAAAATTATTGGGGAACACTATTCCGGCCATTCCTATGAATCTCCAATATTCAAAAGTGTGTTTTTTTGACAATAGGCCACATTCTTCCAAATTTCGACTTTTGAAATTTTAAAAAGGACTTTGCTCCTTTTTCCGAAAATGGTAGAAAATTTGCGAAAACAAATTATTGGGGAACACTATTCCGGCCATTCCTATGAATGTCCAATATTCAAAAGTGTGTTATTTTGACAATAGGCCACATTCTTCCAAATTTCGACTTTTGAAATTTTAAAAAGGACTTTGCTCCTTTTTCCGAAAATGGTAGAAAATTTGCGAAAAAAAAATTATTGGGGAACACTATTCCGGCCATTCCTATGAATGTCCAATATTCAAAAGTGTGTTTTTTTGACAATAGGCCACATTATTCCAAATTTCGACTTTTGAAATTTTAAAAAGGACTTTGCTCCTTTTTCCGAAAATGGTAGAAAATTTGCGAAAAAAAATTATTGGGGAACACTATTCCGGCCATTCCTATGAATGTCCAATATTCATAAGTGTGTTTTTTTGACAATAGGCCACATTCTTCCAAATTTCGACTTTTGAAATTTTAAAAAGGACTTTGCTCCTTTTTCCGAAAATGGTAGAAATTTTGGGAAAAAATCTATTGGGAAACACTATTCCGGCCATTCCTATGAATGTCCAATATTCAAAAGTGTGTTTTTTTGACAATAGGCCACATTCTTCCAAATTTCGACTTTTGAAATTTTAAAAAGGACTTTGCTCCTTTTTCCGAAAATGGTAGAAAATTTGCGAAAAAAAATTATTGGGGAACACTATTCCGGCCATTCCTATGAAAGTCCAATATTCAAAAGTGTGTTTTTTTGACAATAGGCCACATTCTTCCAAATTTCGACTTTTGAAATTTTAAAAAGGACTTTGCTCCTTTTTCCGAAAATGGTAGAAAATTTGCGAAAAAAAATTATTGGGGAACACTATTCCGGCCATTCCTATGAATGTCCAATATTCAAAAGTGTGTTGTTTTGACAATAGGCCACATTCTTCCAAATTTCGACTTTTGAAATTTTAAAAAGGACTTTGCTCCTTTTTCCGAAAATGGTAGAAAATTTGCGAAAAAAAAATTATTGGGGAACACTATTCCGGCCATTCCTATGAATGTCCAATATTCAAAAGTGTGTTTTTTGACAATAGGCCACATTATTTCAAATTTCGACTTTTGAAATTTTAAAAAGGACTTTGCTCCTTTTTCCGAAAATGGTAGAAAATTTGCGAAAAAAAATTATTGGGGAACACTATTCCGGCCATTCCTATGAATGTCCAATATTCAAAAGTGTGTTTTTTTGACAATAGGCCACATTCTTCCAAATTTCGACTTTTGAAATTTTAAAAAGGACTTTGCTCCTTTTTCCGAAAATGGTTGAAAATTTGGGAAAAAATCTATTGGGAAACACTATTCCGGCCATTCCTATGAATGTCCAATATTCAAAAGTGTGTTTTTTTGACAATAGGCCACATTCTTCCAAATTTCGACTTTTGAAATTTTAAAAAGGACTTTGCTCCTTTTTCCGAAAATGGTAGAAAATTTGCGAAAAAAAATTATTGGGGAACACTATTCCGGCCATTCCTATGAATCTCCAATATTCAAAAGTGTGTTTTTTTGACAATAGGCCACATTCTTCCAAATTTCGACTCTTGAAATTTTAAAAAGGACTTTGCTCCTTTTTCCGAAAATGGTAGAAAATTTGCGAAAAAAAATTATTGGGGAACACTATTCCGGCCATTCCTATGAATGTCCAATATTCAAAAGTGTGTTTTTTTGACAATAGGCCACATTCTTCCAAATTTCGACTTTTGAAATTTTAAAAAGGACTTTGCTCCTTTTTCCAAAAATGGTAGAAAATTTGCGAAAAAAAATTATTGGGGAACACTATTCCGGCCATTCCTATGAATGTCCAATATTCAAAAGTGTGTTTTTTTGACAATAGGCCACATTATTCCAAATTTCGACTTTTGAAATTTTAAAAAGGACTTTGCTCCTTTTTCCGAAAATTGTAGGAGATAAGCAAAAAAACATTAATGGGGAACACTATTCTGGCCATTCCTATGAATGTCCAATATTCAAAAGTGTGTTTTTTTGACAATAGGCCACATTCTTCCAAATTTCGACTTTTGAAATTTTAAAAAGGACTTTGCTCCTTTTTCCGAAAATGGTAGAAAATTTGCGAAAAAAAATTATTGGGGAACACTATTCCGGCCATTCCTATGAATGTCCAATATTCAAAAGTGTGTTTTTTTGACAATAGGCGACATTCTTCCAAATTTCGACTTTTGAAATTTTAAAAAGGACTTTGCTCCTTTTTCCGAAAATGGTAGAAAATTTGCGAAAAAAAATTATTGGGGAACACTATTCCGGCCATTCCTATGAATGTCCAATATTCAAAAGTGTGTTTTTTTGACAATAGGCCACATTCTTCCAAATTTCGACTTTTGAAATTTTAAAAAGGACTTTGCTCCTTTTTCTGAAAATGGTAGAAAATTTGCGAAAAAACATTATTGGGGAACACTCTTCCGGCCATTCCTATGAATTTCCTATATTCAAAAGTGTGTTTTTTTGACAATAGGCGACATTCTTCCAAATTTCGACTTTTGAAATTTTAAAAAGGACTTTGCTCCTTTTTCCGAAAATGGTAGAAAATTTGAGAAAAAAAATTATTTGGAAACACTATTCCGACCATTCCTATGAATGTCCAATATTCAAAAGTGTGTTTTTTTGACAATAGGCGACATTCTTCCAAATTTCGACTTTTGAAATTTTAAAAAGGACTTTGCTCCTTTTTCCGAAAATGGTAGAAAATTTGAGAAAAAAAATTATTTGGAAACACTATTCCGGCCATTCCTATGAATGTCCAATATTCAAAAGTGTGTTTTTTTGACAATAGGCCACATTCTTCCAAATTTCGACTTTTGAAATTTTAAAAAGGACTTTGCTCCTTTTTCCGAAAATGGTAGAAAATTTGCGAAAAAAAATTATTTGGAAACACTATTCCGGCCATTCCTATGAATGTCCAATATTCAAAAGTGTGTTTTTTCTGACAATAGGCGACATTCTTCCAAATTTCAACTTTTGAAATTTTAAAAAGGACTTTGCTCCTTTTTCCGAAAATGGTAGAAAATTTGCGAAAAAAAATTATTGGGGAACACTATTCCGGCCATTCCTATGAATGTCCAATATCAAAAGTGTGTTTTTTTGACAATAGGCCACATTCTTCCAAATTTCGACTTTTGAAATTTTAAAAAGGACTTTGCTCCTTTTTCTGAAAATGGTAGAAAATTTGCGAAAAAACATTATTGGGGAACACTCTTCCGGCCATTCCTATGAATTTCCTATATTCAAAAGTGTGTTTTTTTGACAATAGGCGACATTCTTCCAAATTTCAAATTTTGAAATTTTAAAAAGGACTTTGCTCCTTTTTCTGAAAATGGTAGAAAATTTGCGAAAAAACATTATTGGGGAACACTCTTCCGGCCATTCCTATGAATTTCCTATATTCAAAAGTGTGTTTTTTTGACAATAGGCGACATTCTTCCAAATTTCGACTTTTGAAATTTTAAAAAGGACTTTGCTCCTTTTTCCGAAAATGGTAGAAAATTTGAGAAAAAAAATTATTTGGAAACACTATTCCGACCATTCCTATGAATGTCCAATATTCAAAAGTGTGTTTTTTTTGACAATAGGCGACATTCTTCCAAATTTCGACTTTTGAAATTTTAAAAAGGACTTTGCTCCTTTTTCCGAAAATGGTAGAAAATTTGAGAAAAAAAATTATTTGGAAACACTATTCCGGCCATTCCTATGAATGTCCAATATTCAAAAGTGTGTTTTTTTGACAATAGGCCACATTCTTCCAAATTTCGACTTTTGAAATTTTAAAAAGGACTTTGCTCCTTTTTCCGAAAATGGTAGAAAATTTGCGAAAAAAAATTATTTGGAAACACTATTCCGGCCATTCCTATGAATGTCCAATATTCAAAAGTGTGTTTTTTCTGACAATAGGCGACATTCTTCCAAATTTCGACTTTTGAAATTTTAAAAAGGACTTTGCTCCTTTTTCCGAAAATGGTAGAAAATTTGCGAAAAAAAATTATTGGGGAACACTATTCCGGCCATTCCTATGAATGTCCAATCATCAAAAGTGTGTTTTTTTGACAATAGGCCACATTCTTCCAAATTTCGACTTTTGAAATTTTAAAAAGGACTTTGCTCCTTTTTCCGAAAATGGTAGAAAATTTGCGAAAACAAATTATTGGGGAACACTATTCCGGCCATTCCTATGAATGTCCAATATTCAAAAGTGTGTTTTTTTGACAATAGGCCACATTCTTCCAAATTTCGACTTTTGAAATTTTAAAAAGGACTTTGCTCCTTTTTCCGAAAATGGTAGAAAATTTGCGAAAAAAAAATTATTGGGGAACACTATTCCGGCCATTCCTATGAATGTCCAATATTCAAAAGTGTGTTTTTTTGACAATAGGCCACATTATTCCAAATTTCGACTTTTGAAATTTTAAAAAGGACTTTGCTCCTTTTTCCGAAAATGGTAGAAAATTTGCGAAAAAACATTATTGGGGAACACTATTCCGGCCATTCCTATGAATGTCCAATATTCAAAAGTGTGTTTTTTTGACAATAGGCCACATTCTTCCAAATTTCGACTTTTGAAATTTTAAAAAGGACTTTGCTCCTTTTTCCGAAAATGGTAGAAAATTTGGGAAAAAATCTATTGGGAAACACTATTCCGGCCATTCCTATGAATGTCCAATATTCAAAAGTGTGTTTTTTTGACAATAGGCCACATTCTTCCAAATTTCGACTTTTGAAATTTTAAAAAGGACTTTGCTCCTTTTTCCGAAAATGGTAGAAAATTTGCGAAAAAAAATTATTGGGGAACACTATTCCGGCCATTCCTATGAATGTCCAATATTCAAAAGTGTGTTTTTTTGACAATAGGCCACATTCTTCCAAATTTCGACTTTTGAAATTTTAAAAACGACTTTGCTCCTTTTTCCGAAAATGGTAGAAAATTTGCGAAAAAAAATTATTGGGGAACACTATTCCGGCCATTCCTATGAATGTCCAATATTCAAAAGTGTGTTGTTTTGACAATAGGCCACATTCTTCCAAATTTCGACTTTTGAAATTTTAAAAAGGACTTTGCTCCTTTTTCCGAAAATGGTAGAAAATTTGCGAAAAAAAAATTATTGGGGAACACTATTCCGGCCATTCCTATGAATGTCCAATATTCAAAAGTGTGTTTTTTGACAATAGGCGACATTCTTCTAAATTTCGACTTTTGAAATTTTAAAAAGGACTTTGCTCCTTTTTCCGAAAATGGTAAAAAATTTGCGAAAAAAAATTATTGGGGAACACTATTCCGGCCATTCCTATGAATGTCCAATATTCAAAAGTGTGTTTTTTTGACAATAGGCCACATTCTTCCAAATTTCGACTTTTGAAATTTTAAAAAGGACTTTGCTCCTTTTTCCGAAAATGGTAGAAAATTTGGGAAAAAATCTATTGGGAAACACTATTCCGGCCATTCCTATGAATGTCCAATATTCAAAAGTGTGTTTTTTTGACAATAGGCCACATTCTTCCAAATTTCGACTTTTGAAATTTTAAAAAGGACTTTGCTCCTTTTTCCGAAAATGGTAGAAAATTTGCGAAAACAAATTATTGGGGAACACTATTCCGGCCATTCCTATGAATGTCCAATATTCAAAAGTGTGTTTTTTTGACAATAGGTGACATTCTTCCAAATTTCGACTTTTGAAATTTTAAAAAGGACTTTGCTCCTTTTTCCGAAAATGGTAGAAAATTTGCGAAAAAAAAATTATTGGGGAACACTATTCCGGCCATTCCTATGAATGTCCAATATTCAAAAGTGTGTTTTTTTGACAATAGGCCACATTATTCCAAATTTCGACTTTTGAAATTTTAAAAAGGACTTTGCTCCTTTTTCCGAAAATGGTAGAAAATTTGCGAAAAACAATTATTAGGGAACACTATTCCGGCCATTCCTATGAATGTCCAATATTCAAAAGTGTGTTTTTTTGACAATAGGCCACATTCTTCCAAATTTCGACTTTTGAAATTTTAAAAAGGACTTTGCTCCTTTTTCCGAAAATGGTAGAAAATTTAGGAAAAAAAATTATTGGGGAACACTATTCCGGCCATTCCTATGAATGTCCAATATTCAAAAGTGTGTTTTTTTGACAATAGGCGACATTCTTCCAAATTTCGACTTTTGAAATTTTAAAAAGGACTTTGCTCCTTTTTCCGAAAATGGTAGAAAATTTGCGAAAAAAAATTATTGGGGAACACTATTCCGGCCATTCCTATGAATGTCCAATATTCAAAAGTGTGTTTTTTTGACAATAGGCCACATTCTTCCAAATTTCGACTTTTGAAATTTTAAAAAGGACTTTGCTCCTTTTTCCGAAAATGGTAGAAAATTTGGGAAAAAATCTATTGGGAAACACTATTCCGGCCATTCCTATGAATGTCCAATATTCAAAAGTGTGTTTTTTTGACAATAGGCCACATTCTTCCAAATTTCGACTTTTGAAATTTTAAAAAGGACTTTGCTCCTTTTTCCGAAAATGGTAGAAAATTTGCGAAAAAAAATTATTGGGGAACACTATTCCGGCCATTCCTATGAATGTCCAATATTCAAAAGTGTGTTTTTTTGACAATAGGCCACATTCTTCCAAATTTCGACTTTTGAAATTTTAAAAAGGACTTTGCTCCTTTTTCCGAAAATGGTAGAAAATTTAAGAAAAAAAATTATTTGGAAACACTATTCCGGCCATTCCTATGAATGTCCAATATTCAAAAGTGTGTTTTTATTTTGACAATAGGCCACATTCTTCCAAATTTCGACTTTTGAAATTTTAAAAAGGACTTTGCTCCTTTTTCCGAAAATGGTAGAAAATTTGAGAAAAAAAATTATTTGGAAACACTATTCCGGCCATTCCTATGAATGTCCAATATTCAAAAGTGTGTTTTTTTTTTTTACAATAGGCCACATTCTTCCAAATTTCGACTTTTGAAATTTTAAAAAGGACTTTGCTCCTTTTTCCGAAAATGGTAGAAAATTTGCGAAAAAAAATTATTGGGGAACACTATTCCGGCCATTCCTATGAATGTCCAATATTCAATAGTGTGTTTTTTTGACAATAGGCGACATTCTTCCAAATTTCGACTTTTGAAATTTTAAAAAGGACTTTGCTCCTTTTTCCGAAAATGGTAGAAAATTTGCGAAAAAAAATTATTGGGGAACACTATTCCGGCCATTCCTATGAATGTCCAATATTCAAAAGTGTGTTTTTATTTTGACAATAGGCCACATTCTTCCAAATTTCGACTTTTGAAATTTTAAAAAGGACTTTGCTCCTTTTTCCGAAAATGGTAGAAAATTTGAGAAAAAACATTATTGGGGAACACTATTCCGGGCATTCCTATGAATGTCCAATATTCAAAAGTGTGTTTTTTTGACAATAGGCGACATTCTTCCAAATTTCGACTTTTGAAATTTTAAAAAGGACTTTGCTCCTTTTTCCGTAAATGGTAGAAAATTTGCAAAAAAAAATTATTGGGGAACACTATTCCGGCCATTCCTATGAATGTCCAATATTCAAAAGTGTGTTTTTTTGACAATAGGCCACATTCTTCCAAATTTCGACTTTTGAAATTTTAAAAAGGACTTTGCTCCTTTTTCCGAAAATGGTAGAAAATTTGAGAAAAAACATTATTGGGGAACACTATTCCGGCCATGCCTATGAATGTCCAATATTCAAAAGTGTGTTTTTTTGACAATAGGCCACATTCTTCCAAATTTCGACTTTTGAAATTTTAAAAAGGACTTTGCTCCTTTTTCCGAAAATGGTAGAAAATTTGCGAAAAAAAATTATTGGGGAACACTATTCCGGCCATTCCTATGAATGTCCAATATTCAAAAGTGTGTTTTTATTTTGACAATAGGCCACATTCTTCCAAATTTCGACTTTTGAAATTTTAAAAAGGACTTTGCTCCTTTTTCCGAAAATGGTAGAAAATTTGAGAAAAAAAAATTATTTGGAAACACTATTCCGGCCATTCCTATGAATGTCCAATATTCAAAAGTGTGTTTTTTTGACAATAGGCGACATTCTTCCAAATTTCGACTTTTGAAATTTTAAAAAGGACTTTGCTCCTTTTTCTGAAAATGGTAGAAAATTTGAGAAAAAAAATTATTGGGGAACACTATTCCGGCCATTCCTATGAATGTCCAATATTCAATAGTGTGTTTTTTTGACAATAGGCCACATTCTTCCAAATTTCGACTTTTGAAATTTTAAAAAGGACTTTGCTCCTTTTTCCGAAAATGGTAGAAAATTTAGGAAAAAAAATTATTGGGGAACACTATTCCGGCCATTCCTATGAATGTCCAATATTCAAAAGTGTGTTTTTTTGACAATAGGCGACATTCTTCCAAATTTCGACTTTTGAAATTTTAAAAAGGACTTTGCTCCTTTTTCCGAAAATGGTAGAAAATTTGCGAAAAAAAATTATTGGGGAACACTATTCCGGCCATTCCTATGAATGTCCAATATTCAAAAGTGTGTTTTTATTTTGACAATAGGCCACATTCTTCCAAATTTCGACTTTTGAAATTTTAAAAAGGACTTTGCTCCTTTTTCCGGAAATGGTAGAAAATTTGAGAAAAAACATTATTGGGGAACACTATTCCGGCCATTCCTATGAATGTCCAATATTCAAAAGTGTGTTTTTTTGACAATAGGCGACATTCTTCCAAATTTCGACTTTTGAAATTTTAAAAAGGACTTTGCTCCTTTTTCCGAAAATGGTAGAAAATTTGCGAAAAAAAATTATTGGGGAACACTATTCCGGCCATTCCTATGAATGTTCAATATTCAAAAGTGTGTTTTTATTTTGACAATAGGCCACATTCTTCCAAATTTCGACTTTTGAAATTTTAAAAAGGACTTTGCTCCTTTTTCCGAAAATGGTAGAAAATTTAGGAAAAAAAATTATTGGGGAACACTATTCCGGCCATTCCTATGAATGTCCAATATTCAAAAGTGTGTTTTTTTGACAATAGGCGACATTCTTCCAAATTTCGACTTTTGAAATTTTAAAAATGACTTTGCTCCTTTTTCCGAAAATGATAGAAAATTTGCGAAAAAAAATTATTGGGGAACACTATTCCGGCCATTCCTATGAATGTCCAATATTCAAAAGTGTGTTTTTTTGACAATAGGCGACATTCTTCCAAATTTCGACTTTTGAAATTTTAAAAAGGACTTTGCTCCTTTTTCCGAAAATGGTAGAAAATTTGCGAAAAAAAATTATTGGGGAACACTATTCCGGCCATTCCTATGAATGTCCAATATTCAAAAGTGTGTTTTTATTTTGACAATAGGCCACATTCTTCCAAATTTCGACTTTTGAAATTTTAAAAAGGACTTTGCTCCTTTTTCCGAAAATGGTAGAAAATTTGAGAAAAAACATTATTGGGGAACACTATTCCGGCCATTCCTATGAATGTCCAATATTCAAAAGTGTGTTTTTTTGACAATAGGCGACATTATTCCAAATTTCGACTTTTGAAATTTTAAAAAGGACTTTGCTCCTTTTTCCGAAAATGGTAGAAAATTTGCGAAAAAAAATTATTGGGGAACACTATTCCGGCCATTCCTATGAATGTCCAATATTCAAAAGTGTGTTTTTTTGACAATAGGCCACATTCTTCCAAATTTCGACTTTTGAAATTTTAAAAAGGACTTTGCTCCTTTTTCCGAAAATGGTGGAAAATTTGAGAAAAAACATTATTGGGGAACACTATTCCGGCCATGCCTATGAATGTCCAATATTCAAAAGTGTGTTTTTTTGACAATAGGCCACATTCTTCCAAATTTCGACTTTTGAAATTTTAAAAAGGACTTTGCTCCTTTTTCCGAAAATGGTAGAAAATTTGCGAAAAAAAATTATTGGGGAACACTATTCCGGCCATTCCTATGAATGTCGAATATTCAAAAGTGTGTTTTTTTGACAATAGGCGACATTCTTCCAAATTTTGACTTTTGAAATTTTAAAAAGGACTTTGCTCCTTTTTCCGAAAATGGTAGAAAATTTGAGAAAAAAAATTATTTGGAAACACTATTCCGGCCATTCTCATGAATGTCCAATATTCAAAAGTGTGTTTTTTTGACAATAGGCCACATTCTTCCAAATTTCGACTTTTGAAATTTTAAAAAGGACTTTGCTCCTTTTTCCGAAAATGGTAGAAAATTTGAGAAAAAAAATTATTTGGAAACACTATTCCGGCCATTCCTATGAATGTCCAATATTCAAAAGTGTGTTTTTTTGACAATAGGCCACATTCTTCCAAATTTCGACTTTTGAAATTTTAAAAAGGACTTTGCTCCTTTTTCCGAAAATGGTAGAAAATGTGCGAAAAAAAATTATTGGGGAACACTATTCCGGCCATTCCTATGAATGTCCAATATTCAAAAGTGTGTTTTTTTGACAATAGGCCACATTCTTCCAAATTTCGACTTTTGAAATTTTAAAAAGGACTTTGCTCCTTTTTCCGAAAATGGTAGAAAATTTGCGAAAAAAAATTATTGGGGAACACTATTCCGGCCATTCCTATGAATGTCCAATATTCAAAAGTGTGTTTTTTGACAATAGGCGACATTCTTCCAAATTTCGACTTTTGAAATTTTAAAAAGGACTTTGCTCCTTTTTCCGAAAATGGTAGAAAATTTGAGAAAAAAAATTATTGGGGAACACTTTTCCGGCCATTCCTATGAATGTCCAATATTCAAAAGTGTGTTTTTTTGACAATAGGCGACATTCTTCCAAATTTCGACTTTTGAAATTTTAAAAAGGACTTTGCTCCTTTTTCCGAAAATGGTAGAAAATTTGAGAAAAAAAATTATTTGGAAACACTATTCCGGCCATTCCTATGAATGTCCAATATTCAAAAGTGTGTTTTTTTGACAATAGCGACAATCTTCCAAATTTCGACTTTTGAAATTTTAAAAAGGACTTTGCTCTTTTTTCCGAAAATGGTAGAAAATTTGAGAAAAAAAATTATTTAGAAACACTATTCCGGCCATTCCTATGAATGTCCAATATTCAAAAGTGTGTTTTTTTGACAATAGGCGACATTCTTCCAAATTTCGACTTTTGAAATTTTAAAAAGGACTTTGCTCCTTTTTCCGAAAATGGTAGAAAATTTGAGAAAAAAAATTATTGGGGAACACTATTCCGGCCATTCCTATGAATGTCCAATATTCAAAAGTGTGTTTTTTTGACAATAGGTGACATTCTTCCAAATTTCGACTTTTGAAATTTTAAAAAGGACTTTGCTCCTTTTTCCGAAAATGGTAGAAAATTTGAGAAAAAAAATTATTGGGGAACACTTTTCCGGCCATTCCTATGAATGTCCAATATTCAAAAGTGTGTTTTTTTGACAATAGGCGACATTCTTCCAAATTTCGACTTTTGAAATTTTAAAAAGGACTTTGCTCCTTTTTCCGAAAATGGTAAAAAATTTGAGAAAAAAAATTATTGGGGAACACTATTCCGGCCATTCCTATGAATGTCCAATATTCAAAAGTGTGTTTTTTTGACAATAGGCGACATTCTTCCAAATTTCGACTTTTGAAATTTTAAAAAGGACTTTGCTCCTTTTTCCGAAAATGGTAGAAAATTTGCGAAAAAAAATTATTGGGGAACACTATTCCGGCCATTCCTATGAATGTCCAATATTCAAAAGTGTGTTTTTTTGACAATAGGCGACATTCTTCCAAATTTCGACTTTTTAAATTTAAAAAAGGACTTTGCTCCTTTTTCCGAAAATGGTAGAAAATTTGAGGAAAAAAATTATTTGGAAACACTATTCCGGCCATTCCTATGAATGTCCAATATTCAAAAGTGTGTTTTTTTGACAATAGGCGACATTCTTCCAAATTTCGACTTTTGAAATTTTAAAAAGGACTTTGCTCCTTTTTCCGAAAATGGTAGAAAATTTGAGAAAAAAAATTATTTGGAAACACTATTCCGGCCATTCCTATGAATGTCCAATATTCAAAAGTGTGTTTTTTTGACAATAGGCGACATTCTTCGAAATTTCGACTTTTGAAATTTTAAAAAGGACTTTGCTCCTTTTTCCGAAAATGGTAGAAAATTTGAGAAAAAAAATTATTGGGGAACACTTTTCCGGCCATTCCTATGAATGTCCAATATTCAAAAGTGTGTTTTTTTGACAATAGGCGACATTCTTCCAAATTTCGACTTTTGAAATTTTAAAAAGGACTTTGCTCCTTTTTCCGAAAATGGTAGAAAATTTGAGAAAAAAAATTATTTGGAAACACTATTCCGGCCATTCCTATGAATGTCCAATATTCAAAAGTGTGTTTTTTTGACAATAGGCGACATTCTTCCAAATTTCGACTTTTGAAATTTTAAAAAGGACTTTGCTCCTTTTTCCGAAAATGGTAGAAAATTTGAGAAAAAAAATTATTTGAAAACACTATTCCGGCCATTCCTATGAATGTCCAATATTCAAAAGTGTGTTTTTTTGACAATAGGCGACATTCTTCCAAATTTCGACTTTTGAAATTTTAAAAAGGACTTTGCTCCTTTTTCCGAAAATGGTAGAAAATTTGAGAAAAAAAATTATTGGAGAACACTTTTCCGGCCATTCCTATGAATGTCCAATATTCAAAAGTGTGTTTTTTTGACAATAGGCGACATTCTTCCAAATTTCGACTTTTGAAATTTTAAAAAGGACTTTGCTCCTTTTTCCGAAAATGGTAGAAAATTTGAGAAAAAAAATTATTTGGAAACACTATTCCGGCCGTTCCTATGAATGTCCAATATTCAAAAGTGTGTTTTTTTGACAATAGGCGACCTTCTTCCAAATTTCGACTTTTGAAATTTTAAAAAGGACTTTGCTCCTTTTTCCGAAAATGGTAGAAAATTTGAGAAAAAAAATTATTTGGAAACACTATTCCGGCCATTCCTATGAATGTCCAATATTCAAAAGTGTGTTTTTTTGACAATAGGCGACATTCTTCCAAATTTCGACTTTTGAAATTTTAAAAAGGACTTTGCTCCTTTTTCCGAAAATGGTAGAAAATTTGAGAAAAAAAATTATTGGGGAACACTTTTCCGGCTATTCCTATGAATGTCCAATATTCAAAAGTGTGTTTTTTTGACAATAGGCGACATTCTTCCAAATTTCGACTTTTGAAATTTTAAAAAGGACTTTGCTCCTTTTTCCGAAAATGCTAGAAAATTTGAGAAAAAAAATTATTTGGAAACACTATTCCGGCCATTCCTATGAATGCCCAATATTCAAAAGTGTGTTTTTTTGACAATAGGCGACATTCTTCCAAATTTCGACTTTTGAAATTTTAAAAAGGACTTTGCTCCTTTTTCCGAAAATGGTAGAAAATTTGAGAAAAAAAATTATTTGGAAACACTATTCCGGCCATTCCTATGAATGTCCAATATTCAAAAGTGTGTTTTTTTGACAATAGGCGACATTCTTCCAAATTTCGACTTTTGAAATTTTAAAAAGGACTTTGCTCCTTTTTCCGAAAATGGTAGAAAATTTGAGAAAAAAAATTATTTGGAAACACTATTCCGGCCATTCCTATGAATGCCCAATATTCAAAAGTGTGTTTTTTGACAATAGGCGACATTCTTCCAAATTTCGACTTTTGAAATTTTAAAAAGGACTTTGCTCCTTTTTCCGAAAATGGTAGAAAATTTGAGAAAAAAAATTATTTGGAAACACTATTCCGGCCATTCCTATGAATGTCCAATATTCAAAAGTGTGTTTTTTTGACAATAGGCGACATTCTTCCAAATTTCGACTTTTGAAATTTTAAAAAGGACTTTGCTCCTTTTTCCGAAAATGGTAGAAAATTTGAGAAAAAAAATTATTTGGAAACACTATTCCGGCCATTCCTATGAATGTCCAATATTCAAAAGTGTGTTTTTTTTACAATAGGCGACATTCTTCCAAATTTCGACTTTTGAAATTTTAAAAAGGACTTTGCTCCTTTTTCCGAAAATGGTAGAAAATTTGAGAAAAAAAATTATTTGGAAACACTATTCCGGCCATTCCTATGAATGCCCAATATTCAAAAGTGTGTTTTTTTGACAATAGGCGACATTCTTCCAAATTTCGACTTTTGAAATTTTAAAAAGGACTTTGCTCCTTTTTCCGAAAATGGTAGAAAATTTGAGAAAAAAAATTATTTGGAAACACTATTCCGGCCATTCCTATGAATGTCCAATATTCAAAAGTGTGTTTTTTTGACAATAGGCGACATTCTTCCAAATTTCGACTTTTGAAATTTTAAAAAGGACTTTGCTCCTTTTTCCGAAAATGGTAGAAAATTTGAGAAAAAAAATTATTTGGAAACACTATTCCGGCCATTCCTATGAATGTCCAATATTCAAAAGTGTGTTTTTTTGACAATAGGCGACATTCTTCCAAATTTCGACTTTTGAAATTTTAAAAAGGACTTTGCTCCTTTTTCCGAAAATGGTAGAAAATTTGAGAAAAAAAATTATTTGGAAACACTATTCCGGCCATTCCTATGAATGTCCAATATTCAAAAGTGTGTTTTTTTGACAATAGGCGACATTCTTCCAAATTTCGACTTTTGAAATTTTAAAAAGGACTTTGCTCCTTTTTCCGAAAATGGTAGAAAATTTGAGAAAAAAATTATTGGGGAACACTTTTCCGGCCATTCCTATGAATGTCCAATATTCAAAAGTGTGTTTTTTTTGACAATAGGCGACATTCTTCCAAATTTCGACTTTTGAAATTTTAAAAAGGACTTTGCTCCTTTTTCCGAAAATGGTAAAAAATTTGAGAAAAAAAATTATTGGGGAACACTTTTCCGGCCATTCCTATGAATGTCCAATATTCAAAAGTGTGTTTTTTTGACAATAGGCGACATTCTTCCGAATTTCGACTTTTGAAATTTTAAAAAGGACTTTGCTCCTTTTTCCGAAAATGGTAGAAAATTTGAGAAAAAAAATTATTTGGAAACACTATTCCGGCCATTCCTATGAATGTCCAATATTCAAAAGTGTGTTTTTTTGACAATAGGCGACATTCTTCCAAATTTCGACTTTTGAAATTTTAAAAAGGACTTTGCTCTTTTTTCCGAAAATGGTAGAAAATTTGAGAAAAAAAATTATTTGGAAACACTATTCCGGCCATTCCTATGAATGTCCAATATTCAAAAGGGTGTTTTTTTGACAATAGGCGACATTCTTCCAAATTTCGACTTTTGAAATTTTAAAAAGGACTTTGCTCCTTTTTCCGAAAATGGTAGAAAATTTGAGAAAAAAAATTATTTGGAAACACTATTCCGGCCATTCCTATGAATGTCCAATATTCAAAAGTGTGTTTTTTTGACAATAGGCGACATTCTTCCAAATTTCGACTTTTGAAATTTTAAAAAGGACTTTGCTCCTTTTTCCGAAAATGGTAGAAAATTTGCGAAAAAAAATTATTGGGGAACACTATTCCGGCCATTTCTATGAATTTCCAATATTCAAAAGTGTGTTTTTTTGACAATAGGCGACATTCTTCCAAATTTCGACTTTTGCAATTTTAAAAAGGACTTTGCTCCTTTTTCCGAAAATGGTAGAAAATTTGCAAAAAAAAAATTATTGAGCAACAATATTCCGGCCATTCCTATGAATGTCCAATATTCAAAAGTGTGTTTTTTTGACAATAGGCGACATTCTTCCAAATTTCGACTTTTGAAATTTTAAAAAGGACTTTGCTCCTTTTCTGAAAATGGTAGAAAATTTGCGAAAAAAATTATTGGGGAACACTATTCCGGCCATTCCTATGAATGTCCAATATTCAAAAGTATGTTTTTTTTGACAATAGGCGACATTCTTCCAAATTTCGACTTTTGAAATTTTAAAAAGGACTTTGCTCCTTTTTCAGAAAATGGCAGAAAATTTGCAAAAAAAATTATTGGGCAACACTATTCCGGCCATTCCTATGAATGTCCAATATTCAAAAGTGTGTTTTTTTGACAATAGGCGACATTCTTCCAAATTTCGACTTTTGAAATTTTAAAAAGGACTTTGCTCCTTTTTCCGAAAATGGTAGAAAATTTGCGAAAAAACATTATTGGGGAACACTATTCCGGCCATTCCTATGAATGTCCAATATTCAAAAGTGTGTTTTTTTGACAATAGGCGACATTCTTCCAAATTTCGACTTTTGAAATTTTAAAAAGGACTTTGCTCCTTTTTCCGAAAATGGTAGAAAATTTGAGAAAAAAAATTATTTGGAAACACTATTCCGGCCATTCCTATGAATGTCCAATATTCAAAAGTGTGTTTTTTTGACAATAGGCGACATTCTTCCAAATTTCGACTTTTGAAATTTTAAAAAAGACTTTGCTCCTTTTTCCGAAAATGGTAGAAAATTTGAGAAAAAAAATTATTGGGGAACACTATTCCGGCCATTCCTATGAATGTCCAATATTCAAAAGTGTGTTTTTTTGACAATAGGCGACATTCTTCCAAATTTCGACTTTTGAAATTTTAAAAAGGACTCTGCTCCTTTTTCCGAAAATGGTAGAAAATTTGCGAAAAAAAATTATTGGGGAACACTATTCCGGCCATTCCTATGAATGTCCAATATTCAAAAGTGTGTTTTTTTGACAATAGTCGACATTCTTCCAAATTTCGACTTTTGAAATTTTAAAAAGGACTTTGCTCCTTTTTCCGAAAATGGTAGAAAATTTGAGAAAAATATTATTTAGAAACACTATTCCGGCCATTCCTATGAATGTCCAATATTCAAAAGTGTGTTTTTTTTGACAATAGGCGACATTCTTCCAAATTTCGACTTTTGAAATTTTAAAAAGGACTTTGCTCCTTTTTCCGAAAATGGTAGAAAATTTGAGAAAAAAAATTATTTGGAAACACTATTCCGGCCATTCCTATGAATGTCCAATATTCAAAAGTGTGTTTTTTTGACAATAGGCGACATTCTTCCAAATTTCGACTTTTGAAATTTTAAAAAGGACTTTGCTCCTTTTTCCGAAAATGGTAGAAAATTTGCGAAAAAAAATTATTTGGAAACACTATTCCGGCCATTCCTATGAATGTCCAATATTCAAAAGTGTGTTTTTTTGACAAAAGGCGACATTCTTCCAAATTTCGACTTTTGAAATTTTAAAAAGGACTTTGCTCCTTTTTCCGAAAATGGTAGAAAATTTGAGAAAAAAAATTATTTGGAAACACTATTCCGGCCATTCCTATGAATGTCCAATATTCAAAAGTGTGTTTTTTTGACAATAGGCGACATTCTTCCAAATTTCGACTTTTGAAATTTTAAAAAGGACTTTGCTCCTTTTTCCGAAAATGGTAGAAAATTTGAGAAAAAAAATTATTTGGAAACACTATTCCGGCCATTCCTATGAATGTCCAATATTCAAAAGTGTGTTTTTTTGACAATAGGCGACATTCTTCCAAATTTCGACTTTTGAAATTTTAAAAAGGACTTTGCTCCTTTTTCCGAAAATGGTAGAAAATTTGAGAAAAAAAATTATTGGGGAACACTTTTCCGGCCATTCCTATGAATGTCCAATATTCAAAACTGTGTTTTTTTGACAATAGGCCACATTCTTCCAAATTTCGACTTTTGAAATTTTAAAAAGGACTTTGCTCCTTTTTCCGAAAATGGTAGAAAATTTGAGAAAAAAAATTATTTGGAAACACTATTCCGGCCATTCCTATGAATGTCCAATATTCAAAAGTGTGTTTTTTTGACAATAGGCGACATTCTTCCAAATTTCGACTTTTGAAATTTTAAAAAGGACTTTGCTCCTTTTTCCGAAAATGGTAGAAAATTTGAGAAAAAAAATTATTGGGGAACACTTTTCCGGCCATTCCTATGAATGTCCAATATTCAAAAGTGTGTTTTTTTGACAATAGGCGACATTCTTCCAAATTTCGACTTTTGAAATTTTAAAAAGGACTTTGCTCCTTTTTCCGAAAATGGTAGAAAATTTGAGAAAAAAAATTATTTGGAAACACTATTCCGGCCATTCCTATGAATGTCCAATTATTTGGAAACACTATTCCGGCCATTCCTATGAATGTACAATATTCAAAAGTGTGTTTTTTGACAATAGGCGACATTCTTCCAAATTTCGACTTTTGAAATTTTAAAAAGGACTTTGCTCCTTTTTCCGAAAATGGTAGAAAATTTGAGAAAAAAAATTATTTGGAAACACTATTCCGGCCATTCCTATGAATGTCCAATATTCAAAAGTGTGTTTTTTTAACAATAGGCGACATTCTTCCAAATTTCGACTTTTGAAATTTTAAAAAGGACTTTGCTCCTTTTTCCGAAAATGGTAGAAAATTTGAGAAAAAAAATTATTTGGAAACACTATTCCGGCCATTCCTATGAATGTCCAATATTCAAAAGTGTGTTTTTTTGACAATAGGCGACATTCTTCCAAATTTCGACTTTTGAAATTTTAAAAAGGACTTTGCTCCTTTTTCCGAAAATGGTAGAAAATCTGAGAAAAAAATTATTGGGGAACACTTTTCCGGCCATTCCTATGAATGTCCAATATTCAAAAGTGTGTTTTTTTGACAATAGGCGACATTCTTCCAAATTTCGACTTTTGAAATTTTAAAAAGGACTTTGCTCCTTTTTCCGAAAATGGTAGAAAATTTGAGAAAAAAAATTATTGGGGAACACTTTTCCGGCCATTCCTATGAATGTCCAATATTTAAAAGTGTGTTTTTTTGACAATAGGCGACATTCTTCCAAATTTCGACTTTTGAAATTTTAAAAAGGACTTTGCTCCTTTTTCCGAAAATGGTAGAAAATTTGAGAAAAAAAATTATTTGGAAACACTATTCCGGCCATTCCTATGAATGTCCAATATTCAAAAGTGTGTTTTTTTGACAATAGGCGACATTCTTCCAAATTTCGACTTTTGAAATTTTAAAAAGGACTTTGCTCCTTTTTCCGAAAATGGTAGAAAATTTGAGAAAAAAAATTATTTGGAAACACTATTCCGGCCATTCCTATGAATGTCCAATATTCAAAAGTGTGTTTTTTTTGACAATAGGCGACATTCTTCCAAATTTCGACTTTTGAAATTTTAAAAAGGACTTTGCTCCTTTTTCCGAAAATGGTAGAAAATTTGAGAAAAAAAATTATTTGGAAACACTATTCCGGCCATTCCTATGAATGTCCAATATTCAAAAGTGTGTTTTTTTGACAATAGGCGACATTCTTCCAAATTTCGACTTTTGAAATTTTAAAAAGGACTTTGCTCCTTTTTCCGAAAATGGTAGAAAATTTGAGAAAAAAAATTATTTGGAAACACTATTCCGGCCATTCCTATGAATGTCCAATATTCAAAAGTGTGTTTTTTTGACAATAGGCGACATTCTTCCAAATTTCGACTTTTGAAATTTTAAAAAGGACTTTGCTCTTTTTCCGAAAATGGTAGAAAATTTGAGAAAAAAAATTATTTGGAAACACTATTCCGGCCATTCCTATGAATGTCCAATATTCAAAAGTGTGTTTTTTTGACAATAGGCGACATTCTTCCAAATTTCGACTTTTGAAATTTTAAAAAGGACTTTGCTCCTTTTTCCGAAAATGGTAGAAAATTTGAGAAAAAAAATTATTTGGAAACACTATTCCGGCCATTCCTATGAATGTCCAATATTCAAAAGTGTGTTTTTTTGACAATAGGCGACATTCTTCCAAATTTCGACTTTTGAAATTTTAAAAAGGACTTTGCTCCTTTTTCCGAAAATGGTAGAAAATTTGCGAAAAAAAATTATTGGGGAACACTATTCCGGCCATTCCTATGAATGTCCAATATTCAAAAGTGTGTTTTTTTGACAATAGTCGACATTCTTCCAAATTTCGACTTTTGAAATTTTAAAAAGGACTTTGCTCCTTTTTCCGAAAATGGTAGAAAATTTGAGAAAAAAAATTATTTGGAAACACTATTCCGGCCATTCCTATGAATGTCCAATATTCAAAAGTGTGTTTTTTTGACAATAGGCGACATTCTTCCAAATTTCGACTTTTGAAATTTTAAAAAGGACTTTGCTCCTTTTTCCGAAAATGGTAGAAAATTTGAGAAAAAAAATTATTTGGAAACACTATTCCGGCCATTCCTATGAATGTCCAATATTCAAAAGTGTGTTTTTTTGACAATAGGCGACATTCTTCCAAATTTCGACTTTTGAAATTTGAAAAAGGACTTTGCTCCTTTTTCCGAAAATGGTAGAAAATTTGCGAAAAAAAATTATTGGGGAACACTTTTCCGGCTATTCCTATGAATGTCCAATATTCAAAAGTGTGTTTTTTTGACAATAGGCGACATTCTTCCAAATTTCGACTTTTGAAATTTTAAAAAGGACTTTGCTCCTTTTTCCGAAAATGGTAGAAAATTTGAGAAAAAAAATTATTTGGAAACACTATTCCGGCCATTCCTATGAATGTCCAATATTCAAAAGTGTGTTTTTTTGACAATAGGCGACATTCTTCCAAATTTCGACTTTTGAAATTTTAAAAAGGACTTTGCTCCTTTTTCCGAAAATGGTAGAAAATTTGAGAAAAAAAATTATTTGGAAACACTATTCCGGCCATTCCTATGAATGTCCAATATTCAAAAGTGTGTTTTTTTGACAATAGGCCACATTCTTCCAAATTTCGACTTTTGAAATTTTAAAAAGGACTTTGCTCCTTTTTCCGAAAATGGTAGAAAATTTGCGAAAAAAAATTATTGGGGAACACTATTCCGGCCATTCCTATGAATGTCCAATATTCAAAAGTGTGTTTTTTTGACAATAGGCGACATTCTTCCAAATTTCGACTTTTGAAATTTTAAAAAGGACTTTGCTCCTTTTTCCGAAAATGGTAGAAAATTTGAGAAAAAAAATTATTGGGGAACACTTTTCCGGCCATTCCTATAAATGTCCAATATTCAAAAGTGTGTGTTTTTGACAATAGGCGACATTCTTCCAAATTTCGACTATTGAAATTTTAAAATGGACTTTGCTCCTTTTTCCGAAAATGGTAGAAAATTTGCGAAAAAAAATTATTGGGGAACACTATTCCGGCCATTCCTATGAATGTCCAATATTCAAAAGTGTGTTTTTTTGACAATAGGCGACATTCTTACAAATTTCGACTTTTGAAATTTTAAAAAGGACTTTGCTCCTTTTTCCGAAAATGGTAGAAAATTTGAGAAAAAAATTTATTGGGGAACACTTTTCCGGCCATTCCTATGAATGTCCAATATTCAAAAGTGTGTTTTTTTGACAATAGGCGACATTCTTCCAAATTTCGAATTTTGAAATTTTAAAAAAGACTTTGCTCCTTTTTCCGAAAATGGTAGAAAATTTGAGAAAAAAAATTATTTGGAAACACTATTCCGGCCATTCCTATGAATGTCCAATATTCAAAAGTGTGTTTTTTTGACAATAGGCGACATTCTTCCAAATTTCGACTTTTGAAATTTTAAAAAAGACTTTGCTCCTTTTTCCGAAAATGGTAGAAAATTTGAGAAAAAAAATTATTTGGAAACACTATTCCGGCCATTCCTATGAATGTCCAATATTCAAAAGTGTGTTTTTTTGACAATAGGCGACATTCTTCCAAATTTCGACTTTTGAAATTTTAAAAAGGACTTTGCTCCTTTTTCCGAAAATGGTAGAAAATTTGCGAAAAAAAATTATTGGGGAACACTATTCCGGCCATTCCTATGAATGTCCAATATTCAAAAGTGTGTTTTTTTGACAATAGGCGACATTCTTCCAAATTTCGACTTTTGAAATTTTAAAAAGGACTTTGCTCCTTTTTCCGAAAATGGACGAAAATTTGAGAAAAAAAATTATTTGGAAACACTATTCCGGCCATTCCTATGAATGTCCAATATTCAAAAGTGTGTTTTTTTGACAATAGGCGACATTCTTCCAAATTTCGACTTTTGAAATTTTAAAAAGGACTTTGCTCCTTTTTCCGAAAATGGTAGAAAATTTGAGAAAAAAAATTATTTGAAAAAACTCTATTCCGGCCATTCCTATGAATGTCCAATATTCAAAAGTGTGTTTTTTTGACAATAGGCGACATTATTCCAAATTTCGACTTTTGAAATTTTAAAAAGGACTTTGCTCCTTTTTTCGAAAATGGTAGAAAATTTGAGAAAAAAAATTATTTGGAAACACTATTCTGGCCATTCCTATGAATGTCCAATATTCAAAAGTGTGTTTTTTTGACAATAGGCGACATTCTTCCAAATTTCGACTTTTGAAATTTTAAAAAGGACTTTGCTCTTTTTTCCGAAAATGGTAGAAAATTTAAGAAAAAAAATTATTTGGAAACACTATTCCGGCCATTCCTATGAATGTCCAATATTCAAAAGTGTGTTTTTTTGACAATAGGCGACATTCTTCCAAATTTCGACTTTTGAAATTTTAAAAAGGACTTTGCTCCTTTTTCCGAAAATGGTAGAAAATTTGCGAAAAAAAATTATTGGGGAACACTATTCCGGCCATTCCTATGAATGTCCAATATTCAAAAGTGTGTTTTTTTGATAATAGACGACATTCTTCCAAATTTCGACTTTTGAAATTTTAAAAAGGACTTTGCTCCTTTTTCCGAAAATGGTAGAAAATTTGCGAAAAAAAATTATTGGGGAACACTATTCCGGCCATTCCTATGAATGTCCAATATTCAAAAGTGTGTTTTTTTGATAATAGACGACATTCTTCCAAATTTCGACTTTTGAAATTTTAAAAAGGACTTTGCTCCTTTTTCCGAAAATGGTAGAAAATTTGCGAAAAAAAATTATTGGGGAACACTATTCCGGCCATTCCTATGAATGTTCAATATTCAAAAGTGTGTTTTTTTGACAATAGGCGACATTCTTCCAAATTTCGACTTTTGAAATTTTAAAAAGGACTTTGCTCCTTTTTCTGAAAATGGTAGAAAATTTGCGAAAAAAAATTATTGGGGAACACTATTCCTGCCATTCCTATGAATGTCCAATATTCAAAAGTGTGTTTTTTGACAATAGGCGACATTCTTCCAAATTTCGACTTTTGAAATTTTAAAAAGGACTTTGCTCCTTTTTCCGAAAATGGTAGAAAATTAGCAAAAAAAAATTATTGGGGAACACTATTCCGGCCATTCCTATGAATGTCCAATATTCAAAAGTGTGTTTTTTTGACAATAGGCGACATTCTTCCAAATTTCGACTTTTGAAATTTTAACAAGGACTTTGCTCCTTTTTCCGAAAATGGTAGCAAATTTCCGAAAAAAAATTATTGGGGAACACTATTCCGGCCATTCCTATGAATGTCCAATATTCAAAAGTGTGTTTTTTTGACAATATGCGACATTCTTCCAAATTTCGACTTTTGAAATTTTAAAAAGGACTTTGCTCCTTTTTCCGAAAATGGTAGAATATTTGCGAAAAAAAATTATTGGGGAACACTATTCCGGCCATTCCTATGAATGTCCAATATTCAAAAGTGTGTTTTTTTGACAATAGGCGACATTCTTCCAAATTTCGACTTTTGAAATTTTAAAAAGGACTTTGCTCCTTTTTCCGAAAATGGTAGAAAATTTGCGAAAAAAAATTTTTGGGGAACACTATTCCGGCCATTCCTATGAATGTCCAATATTCAAAAGTGTGTTTTTTTGACAATAGGCGACATTCTTCCAAATTTCGACTTTTGAAATTTTAAAAAGGACTTTGCTCCTTTTTCCGAAAATGGTAGAAAATTTGCGAAAAAAAATTATTCGGGAACACTATTCCGGCCATTCCTATGAATGTCCAATATTCAAAAGTGTGTTTTTTTGACAATAGGCGACATTCTTCCAAATTTCGACTTTTGAAATTTTAAAAAGGACTTTGCTCCTTTTTCCGAAAATGGTAGAAAATTTGCGAAAAAAAATTATTGGGGAACACTATTCCGGCCATTCCTATGAATGTCCAATATTCAAAAGTGTGTTTTTTTAACAATAGGCGACATTCTTCCAAATTTCGACTTTTGAAATTTTAAAAAGGACTTTGCTCCTTTTTCCGAAAGCTGTAGGAGATAAGCGAAAAAGCTCTATTGGGGAACACTATTCCGGCCATTCCTATGAATGTCCAATATTCAAAAGTGTGTTTTTTTGACAATAGGCGACATTCTTCCAAATTTCGACTTTTGAAATTTTAACAAGGACTTTGCTCCTTTTTCCGAAAATGGTAGAAAATTTGCGAAAAAAAATTATTGGGGAACACTATTCCGGCCATTCCTATGAATGTCCAATATTCAAAAGTGTGTTTTTTTGACAATAGGCGACATTCTTCCAAATTTCGACTTTTGAAATTTTAAAAAGGACTTTGCTCCTTTTTCCGAAAGCTGTAGGAGATAAGCGAAAAAGCTCTATTGGGGAACACTATTTCGGCCATTCCTATGAATGTCCAATATTCAAAAGTGTGTTTTTTTGACAATAGGCGACATTCTTCCAAATTTCGACTTTTGAAATTTTAACAAGGACTTTGCTCCTTTTTCCGAAAATGGTAGAAAATTTGCGAAAAAAAATTATTGGGGAACACTATTCCGGCCATTCCTATGAATGTCCAATATTCAAAAGTGTGTTTTTTTGACAATAGGCGACATTCTTCCAAATTTCGACTTTTGAAATTTTAAAAAGGACTTTGCTCCTTTTTCCGAAAGCTGTAGGAGATAAGCGAAAAAGCTCTATTGGGGAACACTATTCCGGCCATTCCTATGAATGTCCAATATTCAAAAGTGTGTTTTTTTGACAATAGGCGACATTCTTCCAAATTTCGACTTTTGAAATTTTAACAAGGACTTTGCTCCTTTTTCCGAAAATGGTAGAAAATTTGCGAAAAAAAATTATTGGGGAACACTATTCCGGCCATTCCTATGAATGTCCAATATTCAAAAGTGTGTTTTTTTGACAATAGGCGACATTCTTCCAAATTTCGACTTTTGAAATTTTAAAAAGGACTTTGCTCCTTTTTCTGAAAATGGTAAAAAATTTGCGAAAAAAAATTATTGGGGAACACTATTCCGGCCATTCCTATGAATGTCCAATATTCAAAAGTGTGTTTTTTTGACAATAGGCGACATTCTTCCAAATTTCGACTTTTGAAATTTTAAAAAGGACTTTGCTCCTTTTTCCGAAAATGGTAGAAAATTTGCGAAAAAAAATTATTGGGGAACACTATTCCGGCCATTCCTATTAATGTCCAATATTCAAAAGTGTGTTTTTTTGACAATAGGCGACATTCTTCCAAATTTCGACTTTTGAAATTTTAACAAGGACTTTGCTCCTTTTTCCGAAAATGGTAGAAAATTTGCGAAAAAAAATTATTGGGGAACACTATTCCGGCCATTCCTATGAATGTCCAATATTCAAAAGTGTGTTTTTTTGACAATAGGCCACATTCTTCCAAATTTCGACTTTTGAAATTTTAAAAATGACTTTGCTCCTTTTTCCGAAAATGGTAGAAAATTTGCGAAAAAAAATTATACGGGAACACTATTCCGGCCATTCCTATGAATGTCTAATATTCAAAAGTGTGTTTTTTTGACAATAGGCGACATTCTTCCAAATTTCGACTTTTGAAATTTTAAAAAGGACTTTGCTCCTTTTTCCGAAAATGGTAGAAAATTTGCGAAAAAAAATTATTCGGGAACACTATTCCGGCCATTCCTATGCATGTCCAATATTCAAAAGTGTGTTTTTTTGACAATAGGCGACATTCTTCCAAATTTCGACTTTTGAAATTTTAAAAAGGACTTTGCTCCTTTTTCTGAAAATGGTAGAAAATTTGCAAAAAAAAATTATTGGGGAACACTATTCCGGCCATTCCTATGAATGTCCAATATTCAAAAGTGTGTTTTTTTGACAATAGGCGACATTCTTCCAAATTTCGACTTTTGAAATTTTAAAAAGGACTTTGCTCCTTTTTCCGAAAATGGTAGAAAATTTGCAAAAAAAAATTATTGGGCAACACTCTTCCGGCCATTCCTATGAATGTCCAATATTCAAAAGTGTGTTTTTTTGACAATAGGCGACATTCTTCCAAATTTCGACTTTTGAAATTTTAAAAAGGACTTTGCTCCTTTTTCCGAAAATGGTAGAAAATTTGCGAAAAAAAATTATTGGGGAACACTATTCCGGCCATTCCTATGAATGTCCAATATTCAAAAGTGTGTCTTTTTGACAATAGGCGACATTCTTCCAAATTTCGACTTTTGAAATTTTAAAAAGGACTTTGCTCCTTTTTCCGAAAATGGTAGAAAATTTGCAAAAAAAAATTATTGGGCAACACTATTCCGGCCATTCCTATGAATGTCCAATATTCAAAAGTGTGTTTTTTTGACAATAGGCGACATTCTTCCAAATTTCGACTTTTGAAATTTTAAAAAGGACTTTGCTCCTTTTTCCGAAAATGGTAGAAAATTTGCGAAAAAAAATTATTGGGGAACACTATTCCGGCCATTCCTATGAATGTCCAATATTCAAAAGTGTGTTTTTTTGACAATAGGCGACATTCTTCCAAATTTCGACTTTTGAAATTTTAAAAAGGACTTTGCCTCTTTTTCCGAAAATGGTAGAAAATTTGCAAAAAAAAATTATTGGGCAACACTATTCCGGCCATTCCTATGAATGTCCAATATTCAAAAGTGTGTTTTTTTGACAATAGGCGACATTCTTCCAAATTTCGACTTTTGAAATTTTAAAAAGGACTTTGCTCCTTTTTCCGAAAATGGTAGAAAATTTGCGAAAAAAAATTATTGGGGAACACTATTCCGGCCATTCCTATGAATGTCCAATATTCAAAAGTGTGTCTTTTTGACAATAGGCGACATTCTTCCAAATTTCGACTTTTGAAATTTTAAAAAGGACTTTGCTCCTTTTTCCGAAAATGGTAAAAAATTTGCAAAAAAAAATTATTGGGCAACACTATTCCGGCCATTCCTATGAATGTCCAATATTCAAAAGTGTGTTTTTTTGACAATAGGCGACATTCTTCCAAATTTCGACTTTTGAAATTTTAAAAAGGACTTTGCTCCTTTTTCCGAAAATGGTAGAAAATTTGCGAAAAAAAATTATTGGGGAACACTATTCCGGCCATTCCTATGAATGTCCAATATTCAAAAGTGTGTTTTTTTGACAATAGCGACATTCTTCCAAATTTCGACTTTTGAAATTTTAAAAAGGACTTTGCTCCTTTTTCCGAAAATGGTAGAAAATTTGCGAAAAAAAATTATTGGGGAACACTATTCCGGCCATTCCTATGAATGTCCAATATTCAGAAGTGTGTTTTTTTTTACAATAGGCGACATTCTTCCAAATTTCGACTTTTGAAATTTTAAAAAGGACTTTGCTCCTTTTTCCGAAAATGGTAGAAAATTTGCGAAAAAAAATTATTGGGGAACACTATTCCGGCCATTCCTATGAATGTCCAATATTCAAAAGTGTGTTTTTTTGACAATAGGCGACATTCTTCCAAATTTCGACTTTTGAAATTTTAAAAAGGACTTTGCTCCTTTTTCCGAAAATGGTAGAAAATTAGCAAAAAAAAATTTTTGGGGAACACTATTCCGGCCATTCCTATGAATGTCCAATATTAAAAAGTGTGTTTTTTTTGACAATAGGCGACATTCTTCCAAATTTCGACTTTTGAAATTTTAAAAAGGACTTTGCTCCTTTTTCCGAAAATTGTAGAAATTTCCAAAAAAAAATTATTGGGCAACACTATTCCGGCCATTGCTATGAATGTCCAATATTCAAAAGTGTGTTTTTTTTGACAATAGGCGACATTCTTCCAAATTACGACTTTTGAAATTTTAAAAAGGACTTTGCTCCTTTTTCCGAAAGCTGTAGGAGATAAGCGAAAAAGCTCTATTGGGGAACACTCTTCCGGCGATTCCTATGAATGTCCAATATTCAAAAGTGTGTTTTTTTGACAATAGGCGACATTCTTTCAAATTTCGACTTTTGAAATTTTAACAAGGACTTTGCTCCTTTTTCCGAAAATGGTAGAAAATTTGCGAAAAAAATTATTGGGGAACACTATTCCGGCCATTCCTATGAATGTCCAATATTCAAAAGTGTGTTTTTTTGACAATAGGCGACATTCTTCCAAATTTCGACTTTTGAAATTTTAAAAAGGACTTTGCTCCTTTTTCCGAAAATGGTAGAAAATTTGCGAAAAAAATTTATTGGGGAACATTATTCCGGCCATTCCTATGAATGTCCAATATTCAAAAGTGTGTTTTTTTGACAATAGGCGACATTCTTCCAAATTTCGACTTTTGAAATTTTAAAAAGGACTTTGCTCCTTTTTCCGAAAATGGTAGAAAATTTGCAAAAAAAAATTATTGGGGAACACTATTCCGGCCATTCCTATGAATGTCCAATATTCAAAAGTGTGTTTTTTTGACAATAGGCGACATTCTTCCAAATTTCGACTTTTGAAATTTTAACAAAGACTTTGCTCCTTTTTCCGAAAATGGTAGAAAATTTGCGAAAAAAATTTATTGGGGAACACTATTCCGGCCATTCCTATGAATGTCCAATATTCAAAAGTGTGTTTTTTTGACAATAGGCGACATTCTTCCAAATTTCGACTTTTGAAATTTTAAAAAGGACTTTGCTCCTTTTTCCGAAAATGGTAGAAAATTTGCGAAAAAAAATTATTGGGGAACACTATTCCGGCCATTCCTATGAATGTCCAATATTCAAAAGTGTGTTTTTTTGACAATAGGCGACATTCTTCCAAATTTCGACTTTTGAAATTTTAAAAAGGACTTTGCTCCTTTTTCCGAAAATGGTAGAAAATTTGCGAAAAAAATTTATTGGGGAACATTATTCCGGCCATTCCTATGAATGTCCAATATTCAAAAGTGTGTTTTTTTGACAATAGGCGACATTCTTCCAAATTTCGACTTTTGAAATTTTAAAAAGGACTTTGCTCCTTTTTCCGAAAATGGTAGAAAATTTGCGAAAAAAAATTATTGGGGAACACTATTCCGGCCATTCCTATGAATGTCCAATATTCAAAAGTGTGTTTTTTTGACAATAGGCGACATTCTTCCAAATTTCGACATTTGAAATTTTAAAAAGGACTTTGCTCCTTTTTCCGAAAATGGTAGAAAATTTGCGAAAAAAAATTATTGGGGAACACTATTCCGGCCATTCCTATGAATGTCCAATATTCAAAGGTGTGTTTTTTTGACAATAGGCGACATTCTTCCAAATTTCGACTTTTGAAATTTTAAAAAGGACTTTGCTCCTTTTTCCGAAAATGGTAGAAAATTTGCGACAAAAAATTATTCGGGAACACTATTCCGGCCATTCCTATGAATGTCCAATATTCAAAAGTGTGTTTTTTTGACAATAGGCCACATTCTTCCAAATTTCGACTTTTGAAATTTTAAAAAGGACTTTGCTCCTTTTTCCGAAAATGGTAGAAAATTTGCAAAAAAAAGTTATTGGGGAACACTATTCCGGCCATTCCTATGAATGTCCAATATTCAAAAGTGTGTTTTTTTGACAATAGGCCACATTCTTCCAAATTTCGACTTTTGAAATTTTAAAAAGGACTTTGCTCCTTTTTCCGAAAATGGTAGAAAATTTGCAAAAAAAAGTTATTGGGGAACACTATTCCGGCCATTCCTATGAATGTCCAATATTCAAAAGTGTGTTTTTTTGACAATAGGCGACATTCTTCCAAATTTCGACATTTGAAATTTTAAAAAGGACTTTGCTCCTTTTTCCGAAAATGGTAGAAAATTTGCGAAAAAAAATTATTGGGGAACACTATTCCGGCCATTCCTATGAATGTCCAATATTCAAAAGTGTGTTTTTTTGACAATAGGCGACATTCTTCCAAATTTCGACTTTTGAAATTTTAAAAAGGACTTTGCTCCTTTTTCTGAAAATGGTAGAAAATTTGCGAAAAAAAATTATTGGGGAACACTATTCCGGCCATTCCTATGAATGTCCAATATTCAAAAGTGTGTTTTTTTGACAATAGGCCACATTCTTCCAAATTTCGACTTTTGAAATTTTAAAAAGGACTTTGCTCCTTTTTCCGAAAATGGTAGAAAATTTGCAAAAAAAAGTTATTGGGGAACACTATTCCGGCCATTCCTATGAATGTCCAATATTCAAAAGTGTGTTTTTTTGACAATAGGCCACATTCTTCCAAATTTCGACTTTTGAAATTTTAAAAAGGACTTTGCTCCTTTTTCCGAAAATGGTAGAAAATTTGCAAAAAAAAGTTATTGGGGAACACTATTCCGGCCATTCCTATGAATGTCCAATATTCAAAAGTGTGTTTTTTTGACAATAGGCGACATTCTTCCAAATTTCGACATTTGAAATTTTAAAAAGGACTTTGCTCCTTTTTCCGAAAATGGTAGAAAATTTGCGAAAAAAAATTATTGGGGAACACTATTCCGGCCATTCCTATGAATGTCCAATATTCAAAAGTGTGTTTTTTTGACAATAGGCGACATTCTTCCAAATTTCGACTTTTGAAATTTTAAAAAGGACTTTGCTCCTTTTTCTGAAAATGGTAGAAAATTTGCGAAAAAAAATTATTGGGGAACACTATTCCGGCCATTCCTATGAATGTCCAATATTCAAAAGTGTGTTTTTTTGACAATAGGCGACATTCTTCCAAATTTCGACTTTTGAAATTTTAAAAAGGACTTTGCTCCTTTTTCCGAAAATGGTAGAAAATTTACGAAAAAAAATTATTGAGGAACACTATTCCGGCCATTCCTATGAATGTCCAATATTCAAAAGTGTGTTTTTTTTGACAATAGGCGACATTCTTCCAAATTTCGACTTTTGAAATTTTAAAAAGGACTTTGCTCCTTTTTCCGAAAATTGTAGAAATTTGCGAAAAAAAATTATTGGGCAACACTATTCCGGCCATTGCTATGAATGTCCAATATTCAAAAGTGTGTTTTTTTTGACAATAGGCGACATTCTTCCAAATTTCGACTTTTGAAATTTTAAAAAGGACTTTGCTCCTTTTTCCGAAAATTGTAGAAATTTGCGAAAAAAAATTATTGGGCAACACTATTCCGGCCATTGCTATGAATGTCCAATATTCAAAAGTGTGTTTTTTTGACAATAGGCGACATTCTTCCAAATTTCGACTTTTGAAATTTTAAAAAGGACTTTGCTCCTTTTTCCGAAAATGGTAGAAAATTTGCAAAAAAAAGTTATTGGGGAACACTATTCCGGCCATTCCTATGAATGTCCAATATTCAAAAGTGTGTTTTTTTGACAATAGGCGACATTCTTCCAAATTTCGACTTTTGAAATTTTAAAAAGGACTTTGCTCCTTTTTCCGAAAATGGTAGAAAATTTGCAAAAAAAAGTTATTGGGGAACACTATTCCGGCCATTCCTATGAATGTCCAATATTCAAAAGTGTGTTTTTTTGACAATAGGCGACATTCTTCCAAATTTCGACTTTTGAAATTTTAAAAAGGACTTTGCTCCTTTTTCTGAAAATGGTAGAAAATTTGCGAAAAAAAATTATTGGGGAACACTATTCCGGCCATTCCTATGAATGTCCAATATTCAAAAGTGTGTTTTTTTGACAATAGGCCACATTCTTCCAAATTTCGACTTTTGAAATTTTAAAAAGGACTTTGCTCCTTTTTCTGAAAATGGTAGAAAATTTGCGAAAAAAAATTATTGGGGAACACTATTCCGGCCATTCCTATGAATGTCCAATATTCAAAAGTGTGTTTTTTTTGACAATAGGCGACATTCTTCCAAATTTCGACTTTTGAAATTTTAAAAAGGACTTTGCTCCTTTTTCCGAAAATTGTAGAAATTTGCGAAAAAAAATTATTGGGCAACACTATTCCGGCCATTGCTATGAATGTCCAATATTCAAAAGTGTGTTTTTTTGACAATAGGCGACATTCTTCCAAATTTCGACTTTTGAAATTTTAAAAAGGACTTTGCTCCTTTTTCCGAAAATGGTAGAAAATTTGCAAAAAAAAGTTATTGGGGAACACTATTCCGGCCATTCCTATGAATGTCCAATATTCAAAAGTGTGTTTTTTTGACAATAGGCGACATTCTTCCAAATTTCGACTTTTGAAATTTTAAAAAGGACTTTGCTCCTTTTTCTGAAAATGGTAGAAAATTTGCGAAAAAAAATTATTGGGGAACACTATTCCGGCCATTCCTATGAATGTCCAATATTCAAAAGTGTGTTTTTTTGACAATAGGCCACATTCTTCCAAATTTCGACTTTTGAAATTTTAAAAAGGACTTTGCTCCTTTTTCCGAAAATGGTAGAAAATTTGCAAAAAAAAGTTATTGGGGAACACTATTCCGGCCATTCCTATGAATGTCCAATATTCAAAAGTGTGTTTTTTTGACAATAGGCCACATTCTTCCAAATTTCGACTTTTGAAATTTTAAAAAGGACTTTGCTCCTTTTTCCGAAAATGGTAGAAAATTTGCAAAAAAAAGTTATTGGGGAACACTATTCCGGCCATTCCTATGAATGTCCAATATTCAAAAGTGTGTTTTTTTGACAATAGGCGACATTCTTCCAAATTTCGACATTTGAAATTTTAAAAAGGACTTTGCTCCTTTTTCCGAAAATGGTAGAAAATTTGCGAAAAAAAATTATTGGGGAACACTATTCCGGCCATTCCTATGAATGTCCAATATTCAAAAGTGTGTTTTTTTGACAATAGGCGACATTCTTCCAAATTTCGACTTTTGAAATTTTAAAAAGGACTTTGCTCCTTTTTCTGAAAATGGTAGAAAATTTGCGAAAAAAAATTATTGGGGAACACTATTCCGGCCATTCCTATGAATGTCCAATATTCAAAAGTGTGTTTTTTTGACAATAGGCGACATTCTTCCAAATTTCGACTTTTGAAATTTTAAAAAGGACTTTGCTCCTTTTTCCGAAAATGGTAGAAAATTTACGAAAAAAAATTATTGAGGAACACTATTCCGGCCATTCCTATGAATGTCCAATATTCAAAAGTGTGTTTTTTTTGACAATAGGCGACATTCTTCCAAATTTCGACTTTTGAAATTTTAAAAAGGACTTTGCTCCTTTTTCCGAAAATTGTAGAAATTTGCGAAAAAAAATTATTGGGCAACACTATTCCGGCCATTGCTATGAATGTCCAATATTCAAAAGTGTGTTTTTTTTGACAATAGGCGACATTCTTCCAAATTACGACTTTTGAAATTTTAAAAAGCACTTTGCTCCTTTTTCCGAAAGCTGTAGGAGATAAGCGAAAAAGCTCTATTGGGGAACACTCTTCCGGCGATTCCTATGAATGTCCAATATTCAAAAGTGTGTTTTTTTGACAATAGGCGACATTCTTCCAAATTTCGACTTTTGAAATTTTAACAAGGACTTTGCTCCTTTTTCCGAAAATGGTAGAAAATTTGCGAAAAAAATTATTGGGGAACACTATTCCGGCCATTCCTATGAATGTCCAATATTCAAAAGTGTGTTTTTTTGACAATAGGCGACATTCTTCCAAATTTCGACTTTTGAAATTTTAAAAAGGACTTTGCTCCTTTTTCCGAAAATGGACGAAAATTTGAGAAAAAAAATTATTTGGAAACACTATTCCGGCCATTCCTATGAATGTCCAATATTCAAAAGTGTGTTTTTTTGACAATAGGCGACATTCTTCCAAATTTCGACTTTTGAAATTTTAAAAAGGACTTTGCTCCTTTTTCCGAAAATGGTAGAAAATTTGCGAAAAAAAATTATTGGGGAACACTATTCCGGCCATTCCTATGAATGTCCAATATTCAAAAGTGTGTTTTTTTGACAATAGGCGACATTCTTCCAAATTTCGACTTTTGAAATTTTAAAAAGGACTTTGCTCCTTTTTCCGAAAATGGACGAAAATTTGAGAAAAAAAATTATTTGGAAACACTATTCCGGCCATTCCTATGAATGTCCAATATTCAAAAGTGTGTTTTTTTGACAATAGGCGACATTCTTCCAAATTTCGACTTTTGAAATTTTAAAAAGGACTTTGCTCCTTTTTCCGAAAATGGTAGAAAATTTGAGAAAAAAAATTATTTGAAAAAACTTTATTCCGGCCATTCCTATGAATGTCCAATATTCAAAAGTGTGTTTTTTTGACAATAGGCGACATTATTCCAAATTTCGACTTTTGAAATTTTAAAAAGGACTTTGCTCCTTTTTTCGAAAATGGTAGAAAATTTGAGAAAAAAAATTATTTGGAAACACTATTCTGGCCATTCCTATGAATGTCCAATATTCAAAAGTGTGTTTTTTTGACAATAGGCGACATTCTTCCAAATTTCGACTTTTGAAATTTTAAAAAGGACTTTGCTCTTTTTTCCGAAAATGGTAGAAAATTTAAGAAAAAAAATTATTTGGAAACACTATTCCGGCCATTCCTATGAATGTCCAATATTCAAAAGTGTGTTTTTTTGACAATAGGCGACATTCTTCCAAATTTCGACTTTTGAAATTTTAAAAAGGACTTTGCTCCTTTTTCCGAAAATGGTAGAAAATTTGAGAAAAAAAATTATTTGGAAACACTATTCCGGCCATTCCTATGAATGTCCAATATTCAAAAGTGTGTTTTTTTGACAATAGGCGACATTCTTCCAAATTTCGACTTTTGAAATTTTAAAAAGGACTTTGCTCCTTTTTCCGAAAATGGACGAAAATTTGAGAAAAAAAATTATTGGGGAACACTTTTCCGGCCATTCCTATGAATGTCCAATATTCAAAAGTGTGTTTTTTTGACAATAGGCGACATTCTTCCAAATTTCGACTTTTGAAATTTTAAAAAGGACTTTGCTCCTTTTTCCGAAAATGGTAGAAAATTTGAGAAAAAAAATTATTGGGGAACACTTTTCCGGCCATTCCTATGAATGTCCAATATTCAAAAGTGTGTTTTTTTTACAATAGGCGACATTCTTCCAAATTTCGACTTTTGAAATTTTAAAAAGGACTTTGCTCCTTTTTCCGAAAATGGTAGAAAATTTGAGAAAAAAAATTATTGGGGAACACTTTTCCGGCCATTCCTATGAATGTCCAATATTCAAAAGTGTGTTTTTTTGACAATAGGCGACATTCTTCCAAATTTCGACTTTTGAAATTTTAAAAAAGACTTTGCTCCTTTTTCCGAAAATGGTAGAAAATTTGAGAAAAAAAATTATTTGGAAACACTATTCCGGCCATTCCTATGAATGTCCAATATTCAAAAGTGTGTTTTTTTGACAATAGGCGACATTCTTCCAAATTTCGACTTTTGAAATTTTAAAAAGGACTTTGCTCCTTTTTCCGAAAATGGTAGAAAATTTGCGAAAAAAAATTATTGGGGAACACTATTCCGGCCATTCCTATGAATGTCCAATATTCAAAAGTGTGTTTTTTTGACAATAGGCGACATTCTTCCAAATTTCGACTTTTGAAATTTTAAAAAGGACTTTGCTCCTTTTTCCGAAAATGGTAGAAAATTTGAGAAAAAAAATTATTGGGGAACACTTTTCCGGCCATTCCTATGAATGTCCAATATTCAAAAGTGTGTGTTTTTGACAATAGGCGACATTCTTCCAAATTTCGACTTTTGAAATTTTAAAATGGACTTTGCTCCTTTTTCCGAAAATGGTAGAAAATTTGCGAAAAAAAATTATTGGGGAACACTATTCCGGCCATTCCTATGAATGTCCAATATTCAAAAGTGTGTTTTTTTGACAATAGGCGACATTCTTCCAAATTTCGACTTTTGAAATTTTAAAAAGGACTTTGCTCCTTTTTCCGAAAATGGTAGAAAATTTGCGAAAAAAAATTATTGGGGAACACTATTCCGGCCATTCCTATGAATGTCCAATATTCAAAAGTGTGTTTTTTTGACAATAGGCGACATTCTTCCAAATTTCGACTTTTGAAATTTTAAAAAGGACTTTGCTCCTTTTTCCGAAAATGGTAGAAAATTTGAGAAAAAAAATTATTGGGGAACACTTTTCCGGCCATTCCTATGAATGTCCAATATTCAAAAGTGTGTTTTTTTGACAATAGGCGACATTCTTCCAAATTTCGACTTTTGAAATTTTAAAAAGGACTTTGCTCCTTTTTCCGAAAATGGTAGAAAATTTGAGAAAAAAAATTATTGGGGAACACTTTTCCGGCCATTCCTATGAATGTCCAATATTCAAAAGTGTGTTTTTTTGACAATAGGCGACATTCTTCCAAATTTCGACTTTTGAAATTTTAAAAAGGACTTTGCTCCTTTTTCCGAAAATGGTAGAAAATTTGAGAAAAAAAATTATTTGGAAACACTATTCCGGCCATTCCTATGAATGTCCAATATTCAAAAGTGTGTTTTTTTGACAATAGGCCACATTCTTCCAAATTTCGACTTTTGAAATTTTAAAAAGGACTTTGCTCCTTTTTCCGAAAATGGTAGAAAATTTGCGAAAAAAAATTATTGGGGAACACTATTCCGGCCATTCCTATGAATGTCCAATATTCAAAAGTGTGTGTTTTTGACAATAGGCGACATTCTTCCAAATTTCGACTTTTGAAATTTTAAAAAGGACTTTGCTCCTTTTTTCGAAAATGGTAGAAAATTTGAGAAAAAAAATTATTTGGAAACACTATTCTGGCCATTCCTATGAATGTCCAATATTCAAAAGTGTGTTTTTTTGACAATAGGCGACATTCTTCCAAATTTCGACTTTTGAAATTTTAAAAAGGACTTTGCTCTTTTTTCCGAAAATGGTAGAAAATTTAAGAAAAAAAATTATTTGGAAACACTATTCCGGCCATTCCTATGAATGTCCAATATTCAAAAGTGTGTTTTTTTGACAATAGGCGACATTCTTCCAAATTTCGACTTTTGAAATTTTAAAAAGGACTTTGCTCCTTTTTCCGAAAATGGTAGAAAATTTGAGAAAAAAAATTATTTGGAAACACTATTCCGGCCATTCCTATGAATGTCCAATATTCAAAAGTGTGTTTTTTTGACAATAGGCGACATTCTTCCAAATTTCGACTTTTGAAATTTTAAAAAGGACTTTGCTCCTTTTTCCGAAAATGGACGAAAATTTGAGAAAAAAAATTATTGGGGAACACTTTTCCGGCCATTCCTATGAATGTCCAATATTCAAAAGTGTGTTTTTTTGACAATAGGCGACATTCTTCCAAATTTCGACTTTTGAAATTTTAAAAAGGACTTTGCTCCTTTTTCCGAAAATGGTAGAAAATTTGAGAAAAAAAATTATTGGGGAACACTTTTCCGGCCATTCCTATGAATGTCCAATATTCAAAAGTGTGTTTTTTTGACAATAGGCGACATTCTTCCAAATTTCGACTTTTGAAATTTTAAAAAGGACTTTGCTCCTTTTTCCGAAAATGGTAGAAAATTTGAGAAAAAAAATTATTGGGGAACACTTTTCCGGCCATTCCTATGAATGTCCAATATTCAAAAGTGTGTTTTTTTGACAATAGGCGACATTCTTCCAAATTTCGACTTTTGAAATTTTAAAAAAGACTTTGCTCCTTTTTCCGAAAATGGTAGAAAATTTGAGAAAAAAAATTATTTGGAAACACTATTCCGGCCATTCCAATGAATGTCCAATATTCAAAAGTGTGTTTTTTTGACAATAGGCGACATTCTTCCAAATTTCGACTTTTGAAATTTTAAAAAGGACTTTGCTCCTTTTTCCGAAAATGGTAGAAAATTTGCGAAAAAAAATTATTGGGGAACACTATTCCGGCCATTCCTATGAATGTCCAATATTCAAAAGTGTTTTTTTTTGACAATAGGCGACATTCTTCCAAATTTCGACTTTTGAAATTTTAAAAAGGACTTTGCTCCTTTTTCCGAAAATGGTAGAAAATTTGAGAAAAAAAATTATTGGGGAACACTTTTCCGGCCATTCCTATGAATGTCCAATATTCAAAAGTGTGTGTTTTTGACAATAGGCGACATTCTTCCAAATTTCGACTTTTGAAATTTTAAAATGGACTTTGCTCCTTTTTCCGAAAATGGTAGAAAATTTGCGAAAAAAAATTATTGGGGAACACTATTCCGGCCATTCCTATGAATGTCCAATATTCAAAAGTGTGTTTTTCTGACAATAGGCGACATTCTTCCAAATTACGACTTTTGAAATTTTAAAAAGGACTTTGCTCCTTTTTCCGAAAATGGTAGAAAATTTGAGAAAAAAAATTATTGGGGAACACTTTTCCGGCCATTCCTATGAATGTCCAATATTCAAAAGTGTGTTTTTTTGACAATAGGCGACATTCTTCCAAATTTCGACTTTTGAAATTTTAAAAAGGACTTTGCTCCTTTTTCCGAAAATGGTAGAAAATTTGAGAAAAAAAATTATTGGGGAACACTTTTCCGGCCATTCCTATGAATGTCCAATATTCAAAAGTGTGTTTTTTTGACAATAGGCGACATTCTTCCAAATTTCGACTTTTGAAATTTTAAAAAGGACTTTGCTCCTTTTTCCGAAAATGGTAGAAAATTTGAGAAAAAAAATTATTTGGAAACACTATTCCGGCCATTCCTATGAATGTCCAATATTCAAAAGTGTGTTTTTTTGACAATAGGCGACATTCTTCCAAATTTCGACTTTTGAAATTTTAAAAAGGACTTTGCTCCTTTTTCCGAAAATGGTAGAAAATTTGCGAAAAAAAATTATTGGGGAACACTATTCCGGCCATTCCTATGAATGTCCAATATTCAAAAGTGTGTTTTTTTGACAATAGGCGACATTCTTCCAAATTTCGACTTTTGAAATTTTAAAAAGGACTTTGCTCCTTTTTCCGAAAATGGTAGAAAATTTGAGAAAAAAAATTATTGGGGAACACTTTTCCGGCCATTCCTATGAATGTCCAATATTCAAAAGTGTGTGTTTTTGACAATAGGCGACATTCTTCCAAATTTCGACTATTGAAATTTTAAAATGGACTTTGCTCCTTTTTCCGAAAATGGTAGAAAATTTGCGAAAAAAAATTATTGGGGAACACTATTCCGGCCATTCCTATGAATGTCCAATATTCAAAAGTGTGTTTTTTTGACAATAGGCGACATTCTTCCAAATTTCGACTTTTGAAATTTTAAAAAGGACTTTGCTCCTTTTTCCGAAAATGGTAGAAAATTTGAGAAAAAAAATTATTGGGGAACACTTTTCCGGCCATTCCTATGAATGTCCAATATTCAAAAGTGTGTTTTTTTTGACAATAGGCGACATTCTTCCAAATTTCGACTTTTGAAATTTTAAAAAGGACTTTGCTCCTTTTTCCGAAAATGGTAGAAAATTTGAAAAAAAAAAATTATTTGGAAACACTATTCCGGCCATTCCTATGAATGTCCAATATTCAAAAGTGTGTTTTTTTTGACAATAGGCGACATTCTTCCAAATTTCGACTTTTGAAATTTTAAAAAGGACTTTGCTCCTTATTCCGAAAATGGTAGAAAATTTGAAAAAAAAAAAAATTATTTGGAAACACTATTCCGGCCATTCCTATGAATGTCCAATATTCAATAGTGTGTTTTTTTGAGAATAGGCGACCTTCTTCCAAATTTCGACTTTTGAAATTTTAAAAAGGACTTTGCTCCTTTTTCCGAAAATGGTAGAAAATTTGAGAAAAAAAATTATTTGGAAACACTATTCCGGCCATTCCTATGAATGTCCAATATTCAAAAGTGTGTTTTTTTGACAATAGGCGACATTCTTCCAAATTTCGACTTTTGAAATTTTAAAAAGGACTTTGCTCCTTTTTCCGAAAATGGTAGAAAATTTGAGAAAAAAAATTATTTGAAAAAACTCTATTCCGGCCATTCCTATGAATGTCCAATATTCAAAAGTGTGTTTTTTTTTGACAATAGGCCACATTCTTCCAAATTTCGACTTTTGAAATTTTAAAAAGGACTTTGCTCCTTTTTCCGAAAATGGTAGAAAATTTGCGAAAAAAAATTATTGGGGAACACTATTCCGGCCATTCCTATGAATGTCCAATATTCAAAAGTGTGTTTTTTTGACAATAGGCGACATTCTTCCAAATTTCGACTTTTGAAATTTTAAAAAGGACTTTGCTCCTTTTTCCGAAAATGGTAGAAAATTTGAGAAAAAAAATTATTTGGAAACACTATTCCGGCCATTCCTATGAATCTCCAATATTCAAAAGTTTGTTTTTTTGACAATAGGCCACATTCTTCCAAATTTCGACTTTTGAAATTTTAAAAAGGACTTTGCTCCTTTTTCCGAAAATGGTAGAAAATTTGCGAAAAAAAATTATTGGGGAACACTATTCCGGCCATTCCTATGAATGTCCAATATTCAAAAGTGTGTTTTTTTGACAATAGGCGACATTCTTCCAAATTTCGACTTTTGAAATTTTAAAAAGGACTTTGCTCCTTTTTCCGAAAATGGTAGAAAATTTGCGAAAAAAAATTATTTGGAAACACTATTCCGGCCATTCCTATTAATGTCCAATATTCAAAAGTGTGCTTTTTTGACAATAGGCCACATTCTTCCAAATTTCGACTTTTGAAATTTTAAAAAGGACTTTGCTCCTTTTTCCGAAAATGGTAGAAAATTTGAGAAAAAAAATTATTTGGGAACACTATTCCTTCCATTCCTATGAATGTCCAATATTCAAAAGTGTGTTTTTTTTGACAATAGGCCACATTCTTCCAAATTTCGACTTTTGAAGTTTTAAAAAGGACTTTGCTCCTTTTTCCGAAAATGGTAGAAAATTTGGGAAAAAAAATTATTGGGGAACACTATTCCGGCCATTCCTATGAATGTCCAATATTCAAAAGTGTGTTTTTTTGACAATAGGCGACATTCTTCCAAATTTCGACTTTTGAAATTTTAAAAAGGACTTTGCTCCTTTTTCCGAAAATGGTAGAAAATTTGAGAAAAAAAATTATTTGGAAACACTATTCCGGCCATTCCTATGAATGTCCAATATTCAAAAGTGTGTTTTTTTGACAATAGGCCACATTCTTCCAAATTTCGACTTTTGAAATTTTAAAAAGGACTTTGCTCCTTTTTCCGAAAATGGTAGAAAATTTGCGAAAAAAAATTATTGGGGAACACTATTCCGGCCATTCCTATGAATATCCAATATTCAAAAGTGTGTTTTTTTGACAATAGGCAACATTCTTCCAAATTTCGACTTTTGAAATTTTAAAAAGGACTTTGCTCCTTTTTCCGAAAATGGTAGAAAATTTGCGAAAAAAAATTATTGGGGAACACTATTCCGGCCATTCCTATGAATGTCCAATATTCAAAAGTGTGTTGTTTTGACAATAGGCGACATTCTTCCAAATTTCGACTTTTGAAATTTTAAAAAGGACTTTGCTCCTTTTTCCGAAAATGATAGAAAATTTGGGAAAAAATTATTGGGAAACACTACTCCGGCCATTCCTATGAATGTCCAATATTCAAAAGTGTGTTTTTTGACAATAGGCGACATTCTTCCAAATTTCGACTTTTGAAATTTTAAAAAGGACTTTGCTCCTTTTTCCGAAAATGGTAGAAAATTTGCGAAAAAAAATTATTGGGGAACACTATTCCGGCCATTCTTATGAATGTCCAATATTCAAAAGTGTGTTTTTTTGACAATAGGCGACATTCTTTTAAATTTCGACTTTTGAAATTTTAAAAAGGACTTTGCTCCTTTTTCCGAAAATGGTAGAAAATTTGCGAAAAAAAATTATTGGGGAACACTATTCCGGCCATTCCTATGAATGTCCAATATTCAAAAGTGTGTTGTTTTGACAATAGGCGACATTCTTCCAAATTTCGACTTTTGAAATTTTAAAAAGGACTTTGCTCCTTTTTCCGAAAATGATAGAAAATTTGGGAAAAAATTATTGGGAAACACTACTCCGGCCATTCCTATGAATGTCCAATATTCAAAAGTGTGTTTTTTGACAATAGGCGACATTCTTCCAAATTTCGACTTTTGAAATTTTAAAAAGGACTTTGCTCCTTTTTCCGAAAATGGTAGAAAATTTGCGAAAAAAAAATTATTGGGGAACACTATTCCGGCCATTCCTATGAATGTCCAATATTCAAAAGTGTGTTTTTTTGACAATAGGCGACATTCTTCCAAATTTCGACTTTTGAAATTTTAAAAAGGACTTTGCTCCTTTTTCCGAAAATGGTAGAAAATTTGCGAAAAAAAATTATTGGGGAACACTATTCCGGCCATTCCTATGAATGTCCAATATTCAAAAGTGTGTTTTTTTTGACAATAGGCGACATTCTTCCAAATTTCGACTTTTGAAATTTTAAAAAGGACTTTGCTCCTTTTTCCGAAAATGGTAGAAAATTTGCGAAAAAAAATTATTGGGGAACACTATTCCGGCCATTCCTATGAATGTCCAATATTCAAAAGTGTGTTTTTTTGACAATAGGCGACATTCTTCCAAATTTCGACTTTTGAAATTTTAAAAAGGACTTTGCTCCTTTTTCCGAAAATGGTAGAAAATTTGAGAAAAAAAATTATTGGGGAACACTTTTCCGGCCATTCCTATGAATGTCCAATATTCAAAAGTGTGTGTTTTTGACAATAGGCGACATTCTTCCAAATTTCGACTATTGAAATTTTAAAATGGACTTTGCTCCTTTTTCCGAAAATGGTAGAAAATTTGAAAAAAAAAAAATTATTTGGAAACACTATTCCGGCCATTCCTATGAATGTCCAATATTCAAAAGTGTGTTTTTTTTGACAATAGGCGACATTCTTCCAAATTTCGACTTTTGAAATTTTAAAAAGGACTTTGCTCCTTTTTCCGAAAATAGTAGAAAATTTGAAAAAAAAAAAATTATTTGGAAACACAATTCCGGCCATTCCTATGAATGTCCAATATTCAAAAGTGTGTTTTTTTGACAATAGGCGACATTCTTCCAAATTTCGACTTTTGAAATTTTAAAAAGGACTTTGCTCCTTTTTCCGAAAATGGTAGAAAATTTGAGAAAAAAAATTATTTGGAAACACTATTCCGGCCATTCCTATGAATGTCCAATATTCAAAAGTGTGTTTTTTTGACAATAGGCGACATTCTTCCAAATTTCGACTTTTGAAATTTTAAAAAGGACTTTGCTCCTTTTTCCGAAAATGGTAGAAAATTTGAGAAAAAAAATTATTTGAAAAAACTCTATTCCGGCCATTCCTATGAATGTCCAATATTCAAAAGTGTGTTTTTTTTGACAATAGGCCACATTCTTCCAAATTTCGACTTTTGAAATTTTAAAAAGGACTTTGCTCCTTTTTCCGAAAATGGTAGAAAATTTGCGAAAAAAAATTATTGGGGAACACTATTCCGGCCATTCCTATGAATGTCCAATATTCAAAAGTGTGTTTTTTTGACAATAGGCGACATTCTTCCAAATTTCGACTTTTGAAATTTTAAAAAGGACTTTGCTCCTTTTTCCGAAAATGGTAGAAAATTTGAGAAAAAAAATTATTTGGAAACACTATTCCGGCCATTCCTATGAATCTCCAATATTCAAAAGTGTGTTTTTTTGACAATAGGCCACATTCTTCCAAATTTCGACTTTTGAAATTTTAAAAAGGACTTTGCTCCTTTTTCCGAAAATGGTAGAAAATTTGCGAAAAAAAATTATTGGGGAACACTATTCCGGCCATTCCTATGAATGTCCAATATTCAAAAGTGTGTTTTTTTGACAATAGGCGACATTCTTCCAAATTTCGACTTTTGAAATTTTAAAAAGGACTTTGCTCCTTTTTCCGAAAATGGTAGAAAATTTGCGAAAAAAAATTATTTGGAAACACTATTCCGGCCATTCCTATTAATGTCCAATATTCAAAAGTGTGCTTTTTTGACAATAGGCCACATTCTTCCAAATTTCGACTTTTGAAATTTTAAAAAGGACTTTGCTCCTTTTTCCGAAAATGGTAGAAAATTTGAGAAAAAAAATTATTTGGGAACACTATTCCTGCCATTCCTATGAATGTCCAATATTCAAAAGTGTGTTTTTTTTGACAATAGGCCACATTCTTCCAAATTTCGACTTTTGAAATTTTAAAAAGGACTTTGCTCCTTTTTCCGAAAATGGTAGAAAATTTGCGAAAAAAAATTATTGGGGAACACTATTCCGGCCATTCCTATGAATGTCCAATATTCAAAAGTGTGTTTTTTTGACAATAGGCGACATTCTTCCAAATTTCGACTTTTGAAATTTTAAAAAGGACTTTGCTCCTTTTTCCGAAAATGGTAGAAAATTTGCGAAAAAAAATTATTTGGAAACACTATTCCGGCCATTCCTATGAATGTCCAATATTCAAAAGTGTGTTTTTTTGACAATAGGCCACATTCTTCCAAATTTCGACTTTTGAAATTTTAAAAAGGACTTTGCTCCTTTTTCCGAAAATGGTAGAAAATTTGCGAAAAAAAATTATTGGGGAACACTATTCCGGCCATTCCTATGAATATCCAATATTCAAAAGTGTGTTTTTTTGACAATAGGCGACATTCTTCCAAATTTCGGCTTTTGAAATTTTAAAAAGGACTTTGCTCCTTTTTCCGAAAATGGTAGAAAATTTGCAAAAAAAAATTATTGGGGAACACTATTCCGGCCATTCCTATGAATATCCAATATTCAAAAGTGTGTTTTTTTTTTACAATAGGCGACATTCTTCCAAATTTGGACTTTTGAAATTTTAAAAAGGACTTTGTCCCTTTTTCCGAAAATGGTAAAAAATTTGCGAAAAAAAATTATTGGGGAACACTATTCCGGCCATTCCTATGAATGTCCAATATTCAAAAGTGTGTTTTTTTGACAATAGGCGACATTCTTCGAAATTTCGACTTTTGAAATTTTAAAAAGGACTTTGCTCTTTTTTCCGAAAATGGTAGAAAATTTGCGAAAAAAAATTATTGGGGAACACTATTCCGGCCATTCCTATGAATGTCCAATATTCAAAAGGGTGTTTTTTTGACAATAGGCGACATTCTTCCAAATTTCGACTTTTGAAATTTTAAAAAGGACTTTGCTCCTTTTTCCGAAAATGGTAGAAAATTTGCGAAAAAAAATTATTGGGGAACACTATTCCGGCCATTCCTATGAATGTCCAATATTCAAAAGTGTGTTTTTTTGACAATAGGCGACATTCTTCCAAATTTCGACTTTTGAAATTTTAAAAAGGACTTTGCTCCTTTTTCCGAAAATTGTAGGAGATAAGCGAAAAAACATTATTGGGGAACACTCTTCTGGCCATTCCTATGAATGTCCAATATTCAGAAGTGTGTTTTTTGACAATAGGCCACATTCTTCCAAATTTCGACTTTTGAAATTTTAAAAAGGACTTTGCTCCTTTTTCCGAAAATTGTAGGAGATAAGCGAAAAAACATTACTGGGGAACACTCTTCCGGCCATTTCTATGAATGTCCAATATTCAAAAGTGTGTTTTTTTGACAATAGGCGACATTCTTCGAAATTTCGACTTTTGAAATTTTAAAAAGGACTTTGCTTCTTTTTCCAAAAATGGTAGATAATTTGCGAGAAAAAATTTAAGGGGAACACTACTCCGGCCATTCCTATGAATGTCCAATATTCAAAAGTGTGTTTTTTTGACAATAGGCCACATTCTTCCAAATTTCGACTTTTGAAATTTTAAAAAGGACTTTGCTCCTTTTTCCGAAAATGGTAGAAAATTTGCGAAAAAAAATTATTGGGGAACACTATTCCGGCCATTCCTATGAATGTCCAATATTCAAAAGTGTGTTTTTTTTGACAATAGGCGACATTCTTTCAAATTTCGACTTTTGAAATTTTAAAAAGGACTTTGCTCCTTTTTCCGAAAATGGTAGAAAATTTGCGAAAAAAAATTATTGGGAACACTATTCCGGCCATTTCTATGAATGTCCAATATTCAAAAGTGTGTTTTTTTGACAATAGGCGACATTCTTCCAAATTTCGACTTTTGAAATTTTAAAAAGGACTTTGCTCCTTTTTCCGAAAATGGTAGAAAATTTGCGAAAAAAAATTATTGGGGAACACTATTCCGGCCATTCCTATGAATGTCCAATATTCAAAAGTGTGTTTTTTTGCCAATAGGCCACATTCTTCCAAATTTCGACTTTTGAAATTTTAAAAAGGACTTTGCTCCTTTTTCCGAAAATGGTAGAAAATTTGCGAAAAAAAATTATTGGGGAACACTCTTCCGGCCATTCCTATGAATGTCCAATATTCAAAAGTGTGTTTTTTTGACAATAGACGACATTCTTCCAAATTTCGACTTTTGAAATTTTAAAAAGGACTTTGCTCCTTTTTCCGAAAATGGTAGAAAATTTGCGAAAAAAAAATTATTGGGGAACACTATTCCGGCCATTCCTATGAATGTCCAATATTCAAAAGTGTGTTTTTTTGACAATAGGCGACATTCTTCAAATTTCGACTTTTGAAATTTTAAAAAGGACTTTGCTCCTTTTTCCGAAAATGGTAGAAAATTTGCGAAAAAAAAATTATTTGGGAACACTATTCCTGCCATTCCTATGAATGTGCAATATTCAAAAGTGTGTTTTTTTTGACAATAGGCGACATTCTTCGAAATTTCGACTTTTGAAATTTTAAAAAGGACTTTGCTCCTTTTTCCGAAAATGGTAGAAAATTTGCGAAAAAAAATTATTGGGGAACACTATTCCTGCCATTCCTATGAATGTCCAATATTCAAAAGTGTGTTTTTTTGACGATAGGCGACATTCTTCCAAATTTCGACTTTTGAAATTTTAAAAAGGACTTTGCTCCTTTTTCCGAAAATGGTAGAAAATTTGCGAAAAAACATTATTGGGGAACACTATTCCGGCCATTCCTATGAATGTCCAATATTCAAAAGTGTGTTTTTTGACAATAGGCCACATTCTTCCAAATTTCGACTTTTGAAATTTTAAAAAGGACTTTGCTCCTTTTTCCGAAAATGGTAGAAAATTTGCGAAAAAAAATTATTGGGGAACACTATTCCTTCCATTCCTATGAATGTCCAATATTCAAAAGTGTGTTTTTTGTTGACAATAGGCGACATTCTTCCAAATTTCGACTTTTGAAATTTTAAAAAGGACTTTGCTCCTTTTTCCGAAAATGGTAGAAAATTTGCAAAAAAAAATTATTGGACAACACTATTCCGGCCATTACTATGAATGTCCAATATTCAAAAGTGTGTTTTTTTGATAATAGGCCACATTCTTCCAAATTTCGACTTTTGAAATTTTAAAAAGGACTTTGCTCCTTTTTCCGAAAATGGTAGAAAATTTGCGAAAAAATTATTGGGGAACATTATTCCGGCCATTCCTATGAATATCCAATATTCAAAAGTGTGTTTTTTTGACAATAGGCGACATTCTTCCAAATTTCGACTTTTGAAATTTTAAAAAGGACTTTGCTCCTTTTTCCGAAAATGGTAGAAAATTTGCAAAAAAAAATTATTGGGGAACACTATTCCGGCCATTCCTATGAATATCCAATATTCAAAAGTGTGTTTTTTTTGACAATAGGCGACATTCTTCCAAATTTGGACTTTTGAAATTTTAAAAAGGACTTTGCTCCTTTTTCCGAAAATGGTAAAAAATTTGCGAAAAAAAATTATTGGGGAACACTATTCCGACCATTCCTATGAATGTCCAATATTCAAAAGTGTGTTTTTTTGACAATAGGCGACATTATTCCAAATTTCGACTTTTGAAATTTTAAAAAGGACTTTGCTCCTTTTTCCGAAAATGGTAGAAAATTTGCGAAAAAAAATTATTGGGGAACACTATTCCGGCCATTCCTATGAATGTCCAATATTCAAAAGTGTGTTTTTTTGACAATAGGCGACATTCTTCCAAATTTCGACTTTTGAAATTTTAAAAAGGACTTTGCTCCTTTTTCCGAAAATGGTAGAAAATTTGCGAAAAAAAATTATTGGAGAACACTCTTCCGGCCATTTCTATGAATGTCCAATATTCAAAAGTGTGTTTTTTTGACAATAGGCGACATTCTTCCAAATTTCGACTTTTGAAATTTTAAAAAGGACTTTGCTCCTTTTTCCGAAAATGGTAGAAAATTTGCGAAAAAAATTATTGGAGAACACTATCCCGGCCATTCCTATGAATGTCCAATATTCAAAAGTGTGTTTTTTTGACAATAGGCGACATTCTTCCAAATTTCGACTTTTGAAATTTTAAAAAGGACTTTGCTCCTTTTTCCGAAAATGGTAGAAAATTTGCGAAAAAAAATTATTGGGGAACACTATTCCGGCCATTCCTATAAATTTCCAATATTCAAAAGTGTGTTTTTTTGACAATAGGCGACATTCTTCCAAATTTCGACTTTTGAAATTTTAAAAAGGACTTTGCTCCTTTTTCCGAAAATGGTAGAAAATTTGCGAAAAAAATTATTGGGGAACACTATTCCGGCCATTCCTATGAATGTCCAATATTCAAAAGTGTCTTTTTTTGACAATAGGTGACATTCTTCCAAATTTCGACTTTTGAAATTTTAAAAAGGACTTTGCTCCTTTTTCCGAAAATGGTAGAAAATTTGCGAAAAAAATTATTGGGGAACACTATTCCGGCCATTCCTATGAATGTCCAATATTCAAAAGTGTGTTTTTTTGACAATAGGCGACATTCTTCCAAATTTCGACTTTTGAAATTTTAAAATTTTAAAAAGGACTTTGCTCCTTTTTCCGAAAATGGTAGAAATTTTGCGAAAAGAAATTATTGGGGAACACTATTCCGGCCATTCCTATGAATATCCAATATTCAAAAGTGTGTTTTTTTGACAATAGGCCACATTCTTCCAAATTTCGGCTTTTGAAATTTTAAAAAGGACTTTGCTCCTTTTTCCGAAAATGGTAGAAAATTTACGAAAAAAATTATTGGGGAACACTATTCCGGCCATTCCTATGAATATCCAATATTCAAAAGTGTGTTTTTTTGACAATAGGCGACATTCTTCCAAATTTCGACTTTTGAAATTTTAAAAAGGACTTTGCTCCTTTTTCCGAAAATGGTAGAAAATTTGCGAAAAAAAATTATTGGGGAACACTATTCCGGCCATTCCTATGAATGTCCAATATTCAAAAGTGTGTTTTTTTGACAATAGGCGACATTCTTCCAAATTTCGACTTTTGAAATTTGAAAAAGGACTTTGCTCCTTTTTCCGAAAATGGTAGAAAATTTGCGAAAAAAAATTATTGGGGAACACTATTCCGGCCATTCCTATGAATATCCAATATTCAAAAGTGTGTTTTTTTTGACAATAGGCGACATTCTTCCAAATTTCGACTTTGGAAATTTTAAAAAGGACTTTGCTCCTTTTTCCGAAAATGGTAGAAAATTTGCGAAAAAAAATTATTGGGGAACACTATTCCGGCCATTCCTATGAATGTCCAATATTTGAAAGTGTGTTTTTTTGACAATAGGCGACATTCTTCCAAATTTCGACTTTGGAAATTTTAAAAAGGACTTTGCTCCTTTTTCCGAAAATGGTAGAAAATTTGCGAAAAAAAATTATTGGGGAACACTATTCCGGCCATTCCTATGAATGTCCAATATTCAAAAGTTTGTTTTTTTGACAATAGGCCACATTCTTCCAAATTTCGACTTTTGAAATTTTAAAAAGGACTTTGCTCCTTTTTCCGAAAATGGTAGAAAATTAGCGAAAAAAAATTATTGGAGAACACTATTCCGGCCATTCCTATGAATGTCCAATATTCAAAAGTGTGTTGTTTTGACAATAGACCACATTCTTCCAAATTTCGACTTTTGAAATTTTAAAAAGGACTTTGCTCCTTTTTCCGAAAATGGTAGAAAATTTGCGAAAAAAAATTATTGGGGAACACTATTCCGGCCATTCCTATGAATGTCCAATATTCAAAAGTTTGTTTTTTTGACAATAGGCCACATTCTTCCAAATTTCGACTTTTGAAATTTTAAAAAGGACTTTGCTCCTTTTTCCGAAAATGGTAGAAAATTAGCGAAAAAAAATTATTGGGGAACACTATTCCGGCCATTCCTATGAATGTCCAATATTCAAAAGTGTGTTGTTTTGACAATAGGCCACATTCTTCCAAATTTCGGCTTTTGAAATTTTAAAAAGGACTTTGCTCCTTTTTCCGAAAATGGTAGAAAATTTGCGAAAAAAAATTATTGGGGAACATTATTCCGGCCATTCCTATGAATGTCCAATATTCAAAAGTGTGTTGTTTTGACAATAGGCCACATTCTTCCAAATTTCGACTTTTGAAATTTTAAAAAGGACTTTGCTCCTTTTTCCGAAAATGGGAGAAAATTAGCGAAAAAAAATTATTGGGGAACACTATTCCGGCCATTCCTATGAATGTCCAATATTCAAAAGTGTGTTTTTTTTGACAATAGGCGACATTCTTCCAAATTTGGACTTTTGAAATTTTAAAAAGGAATTTGCTCCTTTTTCCGAAAATGGTAAAAAATTTGCGAAAAAAAATTATTGGGGAACACTATTCCGGCCATTCCTATGAATGTCCAATATTCAAAAGTGTGTTTTTTTGACAATAGGCGACATTCTTCCAAATTTCGACTTTTGAAATTTTAAAAAGGACTTTGCTCCTTTTTCCGAAAATGGTAGAAAATTTGCGAAAAAAAATTATTGGGGAACACTATTCCGGCCATTCCTATGAATGTCCAATATTCGAAAGTGTGTTTTTTTGACAATAGGCGATATTCTTCCAAATTTCGACTTTTGAAATTTTAAAAAGGACTTTGCTCCTTTTTCCGAAAATGGTAGAAAATTATGGAAAAAAATTATTGGGGAACACTATTCCGGCCATTCCTATAAATGTCCAATATTCAAAAGTGTGTTTTTTTGACAATAGGCGACATTCTTCCAAATTTCGACTTTTGAAATTTTAAAAAGGACTTTGCTCCTTTTTCCGAAAATGGTAGAAAATTTGCGAAAAAAAATTATTGGAGAACACTCTTCCGGCCATTTCTATGAATGTCCAATATTCAAAAGTCTTAACAGTGTGTTTTTTAAAAATTGGCGACATTTTTCAAATATCAACTTTTGAAATTTTAGAAAGGACTTTGCTCCTTTTTTCGAATATGGTAGAAAATTTGCGAAAAAAAATTATTGGGGAACACTATTCCGGCCATTCCTATGAATGTCCAATATTCAAAAGTGTGTTTTTTTGACAATAGGCGACATTCTTCGAAATTTCGACTTTTGAAATTTTAAAAAGGACTTTGCTCCTTTTTCCGAAAATTGTAGGAGATAAGCGAAAAAACATTATTAGGGAACACTATTCCGGCCATTCCTATGAATGTCCAATATTCAAAAGTGTGTTTTTTTGACAATAGGCGACATTCTTCCAAATTTCGACTTTTGAAATTTTAAAAAGGACTTTGCTCCTTTTTCCGAAAATTGTAGGAGATAAGCGAAAAAACATTATTGGGGAACACTCTTCTGCCAATTCCTATGAATGTCCAATATTCAAAAGTGTGTTTTTTTGACAATAGGCGACATTCTTCGAAATTTCGACTTTTGAAATTTTAAAAAGGACTTTGCTCCTTTTTCCGAAAATTGTAGAAGATAAGCGAAAAAACATTACTGGGGAACACTCTTCCGGCCATTTCTATGAATGTCCAATATTCAAAAGTGTGTTTTTTTTGACAATAGGCGACATTCTTCGAAATTTCGACTTTTGAAATTTTAAAAAGGACTTTGCTCCTTTTTCCGAAAATTGTAGGAGATAAGCGAAAAAACATTACTGGGGAACACTCTTCCGCCCATTTCTATGAATATCCAATATTCAAAAGTGTGTTTTTTTGACAATAGGCGACATTCTTCCAAATTTCGACTTTTGAAATTTTAAAAAGGACTTTGCTCCTTTTTCCGAAAATGGTAGAAAATTTGCAAAAAAAATTATTGGGGAACACTATTCCGGCCATTCCTATGAATGTCCAATATTCAAAAGTGTGTTTTTTTGACAATAGGCGACATTCTTCCAAATTTCGACTTTTGAAATTTTAAAAAGGACTTTGCTCCTTTTTCCGAAAATGGTACAAAATTTGCGAAAAAAAATTATTGGGGAACACTATTCCGGCCATTCCTATAAATGTCCAATATTCAAAAGTTTGTTTTTTTGACAATAGGCGACATTCTTCTAAATTTCGACTTTTGAAATTTTAAAAAGGACTTTGCTCCTTTTTCCGAAAATGGTAGAAAATTTGCGAAAAAAATTATTGGGGAACACTATTCCGGCCATTCCTATGAATATCCAATATTCAAAAGTGTCTTTTTTTGACAATAGGTGACATTCTTCCAAATTTCGACTTTTGAAATTTTAAAAAGGACTTTGCTCCTTTTTCCGAAAATGGTAGAAAATTTGCGAAAAAAATTATTGGGGAACACTATTCCGGCCATTCCTATGTGTTTTTTTTTTTTTGAAAATAGGCGACATTCTTCCAAATTTCTACTTTTGAAATTTTAAAAAGGACTTTGCTCCTTTTTCCGAAAATGGTAGAAAACTTGCGAAAAAAAATTATTGGGGAACACTATTCCGGCCATTCCTATGAATGTCCAATATTCAAAAGTGTGTTTTTTTGACAATAGGCGACATTCTTCCAAATTTCGATTTTTGAAATTTTAAAAAGGACTTTGCTCCTTTTTCCGAAAATGGTAGAAAATTTGCGAAAAAAAATTATTGGGGAACACTATTCCGGCCATTCCTATGTGTTTTTTTTTTTTGAAAATAGGCGACATTCTTCCAAATTTCTACTTTTGAAATTTTAAAAAGGACTTTGCTCCTTTTTCCGAAAATGGTAGAAAACTTGCGAAAAAAAATTATTGGGGAACACTATTCCGGCCATTCCTATGAATGTCCAATATTCAAAAGTGTGTTTTTTTGACAATAGGCGACATTCTTCCAAATTTCGATTTTTGAAATTTTAAAAAGGACTTTGCTCCTTTTTCCGAAAATGGTAGAAAATTTGCGAAAAAAAATTATTGGGGAACACTATTCCGGCCATTCCTATGAATGTCCAATATTCAAAAGTGTGTTTTTTTGACAATAGGCGACATTCTTCCAAATTTCGACTTTTGAAATTTTAAAAAGGACTTTGCTCCTTTTTCCGAAAATGGTAGAAAATTTGCGAAAAAAATTATTGGGGAACACTATTCCGGCCATTCCTATGAATGTCCAATATTCAAAAGTGTGTGTTTTTTTGACAATAGGCGACATTCTTCCAAATTTCGACTTTGGAAATTTTAAAAAGGACTTTGCTCCTTTTTCCGAAAATGGTAGAAAATTTGGGAAAAAAAATTATTGGGTAAAAATATTCTGGACATTCCTATGAATGTCCAATATTCAAAAGTGTGTTTTTTTGACAATAGGCGACATTCTTCCAAATTTCGACTTTTGAAATTTTAAAAAGGACTTTGCTCCTTTTTCCGAAAATGGTAGAAAATTTGCGAAAAAAAATTATTGGGGAACACTATTCCGGCCATTCCTATGAATGTCCAATATTCAAAAGTGTGTTTTTTTGACAATAGGCGACATTCTTCCAAATTTCGACTTTTGAAATTTTAAAAAGGACTTTGCTCCTTTTTCCGAAAATGGTAGAAAATTTGCGAAAAAAAATTATTGGGGAACACTATTCCGGCCATTCCTATGAATGTCCAATATTCAAAAGTGTGTTTTTTTGACAATAGGCGACATTCTTCGAAATTTCGACTTCTGAAATTTTAAAAAGGACTTTGCTCCTTTTTCCGAAAATGGTAGAAAATTATGGAAAAAAAATTATTGGGGAACACTATTCCGGCCATTCCTATGAATGTCCAATATTCAAAAGTGTGTTTTTTTGACAATAGGCGACATTCTTCCAAATTTCGACTTTTGAAATTTTAAAAAGGACTTTGCTCCTTTTTCCGAAAATGGTAGAAAATTTGCGAAAAAAAATTATTGGAGAACACTCTTCCGGCCATTTCTATGAATGTCCAATATTCAAAAGTGTGTTTTTTTGACAATAGGCGACATTCTTCCAAATTTGGACTTTTGAAATTTTAAAAAGGACTTTGCTCCTTTTTCCGAAAATGGTAGAAAATTTGCGAAAAAAAATTATTGGGGAACTCTATTCCGGCTATTCCTATGAATGTCCAATATTCAAAAGTGTGTTTTTTTGACAATGGGCGACATTCTTCCAAATTTGGACTTTTGAAATTTTAAAAAGGACTTTGCTCCTTTTTCCGAAAATGGTAGAAAATTTGCGAAAAAAAATTATTGGGGAACACTATTCCGGCCATTCCTATGAATGTCCAATATTCAAAAGTGTGTTTTTTTGACAATAGGCGACATTCTTCCAAATTTGGACTTTTGAAATTTTAAAAAGGACTTTGCTCCTTTTTCCGAAAATGGTAGAAAATTTGCGAAAAAAAATTAATGGGGAACACTATTCCGGCCATTCCTATGAATGTCCAATATTCAAAAGTGTATTTTTTTGACAATGGGCGACATTCTTCCAAATTACGACTTTTGAAATTTTAAAAAGGACTTTGCTCCTTTTTCCGAAAATGGTAGAAAATTTGCGAAAAAAAATTATTGGGGAACACTATTCCGGCCATTCCTATGAATGTCCAATATTCAAAAGTGTGTTTTTTTGACAATAGGCGACATTCTTCCAAATTTCGACTTTTGAAATTTTAAAAAGGACTTTGCTCCTTTTTCCGAAAATGGTAGAAAATTTGCGAAAAAAAATTATTGAAGAACACTATTCCGGCCATTCCTATGAATGTCCAATATTCAAAAGTGTGTTTTTTTGACAATAGGCGACATTCTTCCAAATTTCGACTTTTGAAATTTTAAAAAGGACTTTGCTCCTTTTTCCGAAAATGGTAGAAAATTTGCGAAAAAAATTATTGGGGAACACTATTCCGGCCATTCCTATGAATGTCCAATATTCAAAAGTGTGTTTTTTTGACAATAGGCGACATTCTTCCAAATTTCGACTTTTGAAATTTTAAAAAGGACTTTGCTCCTTTTTCCGAAAATGGTAGAAAATTTGGGAAAAAAAATTATTGGGGAACACTATTCCGGCCATTCCTATAAATGTCCAATATTCAAAAGTGTGTTTTTTTGACAATAGGCGACATTCTTCCAAATTTCGACTTTTGAAATTTTAAAAAGGACTTTGCTCCTTTTTCCGAAAATGGTAGAAAATTATAGAAAAAAATTATTGAAGAACACTATTCTGGCCATTCCTATGAATGTCCAATATTCAAAAGTGTGTTTTTTTTGACAATAGGCGACATTCTTCCAAATTTGGACTTTTGAAATTTTAAAAAGGACTTTGCTCCTTTTTCCGAAAATGGTAGAAAATTTGCGAAAAAAAATTATTGGAGAACACTCTTCCGGCCATTTCTATGAATGTCTAATATTCAAAAGTCTTAACAGTGTGTTTTTTTGAAAATTGGCGACATTTTTCCAAATTTCAACTTTTAAAATTTTAGAAAGGACTTTGCTCCTTTTTTCGAAAATGGTAAAAAATTTGCGAAAAAAAATTATTGGGGAACACTATTCCGGCCATTCCTATGAATATCCAATATTCAAAACTGTGTTTTTTTGACAATAGGCGACATTTTTCCAAATTTCGACTTTTGAAATTTTAAAAAGGACTTTGCTCCTTTTTCCGAAACTGGTAGAAAATTTGCAAAAAAAAATTATTTGGGAACACTATTCTATCCATTCCTATGAATGTCCAATATTCAAAAGTGTGTTTTTTGACAATAGGCGACATTCTTCCAAATTTCGACTTTTGAAATTTTAAAAAGGACTTTGCTCCTTTTTCCGAAAATGGTAGAAAATTTGCGAAAAAAAATTATTGGGGAACACTATTCCGGCCATTCCTATGAATGTCCAATATTCAAAAGTGTGTTTTTTGACAATAGGCGACATTCTTCCAAATTTCGACTTTTGAAATTTTAAAAAGGACTTTGCTCCTTTTTCCGAAAATTGTAGGAGATAAGCGAAAAAACATTATTGGGGAACACTATTCTATCCATTCCTATGAATGTCCAATATTCAAAAGTGTGTTTTTTGACAATAGGCGACATTCTTCCAAATTTCGACTTTTGAAATTTTAAAAAGGACTTTGCTCCTTTTTCCGAAAATTGTAGGAGATAAGCGAAAAAAAATTATTGGGGAACACTATTCCGGCCATTCCTATGAATATCCAATATTCAAAACTGTGTTTTTTTGACAATAGGCGACCTTCTTCCAAATTTCGACTTTTGAAATTTTAAAAAGGACTTTGCTCCTTTTTCCGAAAATGGTAGAAAATTTGCAAAAAAAAATTATTTGGGAACACTATTCTATCCATTCCTATGAATGTCCAATATTCAAAAGTGTGTTTTTTGACAATAGGCGACATTCTTCCAAATTTCGACTTTTGAAATTTTAAAAAGGACTTTGCTCCTTTTTCCGAAAATGGTAGAAAATTTGCGAAAAAAAATTATTGGGGAACACTATTCCGGCCATTCCTATGAATGTCCAATATTCAAAAGTGTGTTTTTTGACAATAGGCGACATTCTTCCAAATTTCGACTTTTGAAATTTTAAAAAGGACTTTGCTCCTTTTTCCGAAAATTGTAGGAGATAAGCGAAAAAACATTATTGGGGAACACTATTCCGGCCATTCCTATGAATGTCCAATATTCAAAAGTGTGTTTTTTTGACAATAGGCGACATTCTTCGAAATTTCGACTTTTGAAATTTTAAAAAGGACTTTGCTCCTTTTTCCGAAAATTGTAGGGGATAAGCGAAAAAACATTACTGGGGAACACTCTTCCGGCGATTTCTATGAATGTCCAATATTCAAAAGTGTGTTTTTTTGACAATAGGCGACATTCTTCGAAATTTCGACTTTTGAAATTTTAAAAAGGACTTTGCTCCTTTTTCCGAAAATGGTACAAAATTTGCGAAAAAAAAATATTGGGGAACACTATTCCGGCCATTCCTATGAATGTCCAATATTCAATAGTGTGTTTTTTTGAGAATAGGCGACCTTCTTCCAAATTTCGACTTTTGAAATTTTAAAAAGGACTTTGCTCCTTTTTCCGAAAATGGTAGAAAATTTGCAAAAAAAATTATTGGGGAACACTATTCCGGCCATTCCTATGAATGTCCAATATTCAAAAGTGTGTTTTTTTGACAATAGGCGACATTCTTCCAAATTTCGACTTTTGAAATTTTAAAAAGGACTTTGCTCCTTTTTCCGAAAATGGTAGAAAATTTGCGAAAAAAATTATTGGGGAACACTATTCCGGCCATTCCTATGATTGTCCAATATTAAAAAGTGTGTTTTTTTGACAATAGGCGACATTCTTCCAAATTTCGACTTTTGAAATTTTAAAAAGGACTTTGCTCCTTTTTCCGAAAATGGTAGAAAATTTGCAAAAAAAAATTATTGGGGAACACTATTCCGGCCATTCCTATGAATGTCCAATATTCAAAAGTGTGTTTTTTTGACAATAGGCCACATTCTTCCAAATTTCGACTTTTGAAATTTTGAAAAGGACTTTGCTCCTTTTTCCGAAAATAGTAGAAAATTTGCGAAAAAAAATTATTTGGGAACACTATTCCGGCCATTCCTATGAATGTCCAATATTCAAAAGTGTGTTTTTTTGACAATAGGCGACATTCTTCCAAATTTCGACTTTTGAAATTTTAAAAAGGACTTTGCTCCTTTTTCCGAAAATGGTAGAAAATTTGCGAAAAAAAATTATTGGGGAACACTATTCCGGCCATTCCTATGAATGTCCAAAATTCAAAAGGGTGTTTTTTTGACAATAAGCGACATTCTTCCAAATTTCGACTTTTGAAATATTAAAAAGGACTTTGCTCCTTTTTCCGAAAATGGTAGAAAATTTGAGAAAAAAAATTATTGGGGAACACTATTCCGGCCATTCCTATGAATGTCCAATATTCAAAAGTGTGTTTTTTGACAATAGGCGACATTCTTCCAAATTTCGACTTTTGAAATTTTAAAAAGGACTTTGCTCCTTTTTCCGAAAATGGTAGAAAATTTGCGAAAAAAAATTATTGGGGAACACTATTCCGGCCATTCCTATGAATATCCAATATTTAAAAGTGTGTTTTTTTTGACAATAGGCGACATTCTTCCAAATTACGACTTTTGAAATTTTAAAAAGGACTTTGCTCCTTTTTCCGAAAATGGTAGAAAATTTGCGAAAAAAAATTATTGGGGAACACTATTCCGGCCATTCCTATGTGTTTTTTTTTGAAAATAGGCGACATTCTTCCAAATTTCTACTTTTGAAATTTTAAAAAGGACTTTGCTCCTTTTTCCGAAAATGGTAGAAAACTTGCGAAAAAAAATTATTGGGGAACACTATTCCGGCCATTCCTATGAATGTCCAATATTCAAAAGTGTGTTTTTTTGACAATAGGCGACATTCTTCCAAATTTCGATTTTTGAAATTTTAAAAAGGACTTTGCTCCTTTTTCCGAAAATGGTAGAAAATTTGCGAAAAAAAATTATTGGGGAACACTATTCCGGCCATTCCTATGAATGTCCAATATTTAAAACTGTGTTTTTTTGACAATAGGCGACATTCTTCCAAATTTCTACTTTTGAAATTTTAAAAAGGACTTTGCTCCTTTTTTCGAAAATGGTAAAAAATTTGCGAAAAAAAATTATTTGGGAACACTATTCCGGCCATTCCTATGAATGTCCAATATTCAAAAGTGTGTTTTTTTGACAATAGGCGACATTCTTCCAAATTTCGACTTTTGAAATTTTAAAAAGGACTTTGCTCCTTTTTCCGAAAATGGTAGAAAATTTGCGAAAAAAATTATTGGGGAACACTATTCCGGCCATTCCTATGAATGTCCAATATTTAAAAGTGTGTTTTTTTGACAATAGGCGACATTCTTCCAAATTTCGACTTTTGAAATTTTAAAAAGGACTTTGCTCCTTTTTCCGAAAATGGTAGAAAATTATGGAAAAAAATTATTGGGGAACACTATTCCGGCCATTCCTATGAATGTGCAATATTCAAAAGTGTGTTTTTTTGACAATAGGCGACATTCTTCCAAATTTCGACTTTTGAAATTTTAAAAAGGACTTTGCTGCTTTTTCCGAAAATGGTAGAAAATTTGGGAAAAAAATTATTGGAGAACAATATTCCGGCCATTCCTATGAATGTCCAATATTCAAAAGTGTGTTTTTTTGACAATAGGCGACATTCTTCCAAATTTCGACTTTTGAAATTTTAAAAAGGACTTTGCTCCTTTTTCCGAAAATGGTAGAAAATTTGCGAAAAAAAATTATTGGGGAACACTATTCCGGCCATTCCTATGAATGTCCAATATTCAAAAGTGTGTTTTTTTGACAATGGGCGACATTCTTCCAAATTTGGACTTTTAAAATTTTAAAAAGGACTTTGCTCCTTTTTCCGAAAATGGTAGAAAATTTGCGAAAAAAAATTAATGGGGTACACTATTCCGGCCATTCCTATGAATGTCCAATATTCAAAAGTGTGTTTTTTTGACAATGGGGGACATTCTTCCAAATTTGGACTTTTGAAATTTTAAAAAGGACTTTGCTCCTTTTTCCAAAAATGGTAGAAAATTTGCGAAAAAAAATTATTGGGGAACACTATTCCGGCCATTCCTATGAATGTCCAATATTCAAAAGTGTGTTTTTTTGACGATACGCGACATTCTTCCAAATTTCGACTTTTGAAATTTTAAAAAGGACTTTGCTCCTTTTTCCGAAAATGGTAGAAAATTTCCGAAAAAAAATTATTGGGGAAGACTATTCCGGCCATTCCTATGAATGTCCAATATTCAAAAGTGTGTTTTTTTGACAATAATTTTTTTTCGCAAATTTTCTACCATTTTCGGAAAACGGAGCAAAGTCCTTTTTAAAATTTCAAAAGTAGAAATTTGGAAGAATGTCGCCTATTGTCAAAAAAACACACTTTTAAATATTGGACATTCATAGGAATGGCCGGAATAGTGTTCCCCAATAATTTTTTTTCGCAAATTTTCTACCATTTTCGGAAAAAGGAGCAAAGTCCTTTTTAAAATTTCAAAAATCGAAATTTGGAAGAATGTCGCCTATTGTCAAAAAAACACACTTTTGAATATTGGACATTCATAGGAATGGCCGGAATAGTGTTCCCCAATAATTTTTTTTCGCAAGTTTTCTACCATTTTCGGAAAAAGGAGCAAAGTCCTTTTTAAAATTTCAAAAGTAGAAATTTGGAAGAATGTCGCCTATTTTCCAAAAAAAACACATAGGAATGGCCGGAATAGTGTTCCCCAATAATTTTTTTCGCAAATTTTCTACCATTTTCGGAAAAAGGAGCAAAGTCCTTTTTAAAATTTCAAAAGTCGTAATTTGGAAGAATGTCGCCTATTGTCAAAAAAACACACTTTTAAATATTGGATATTCATAGGAATGGCCGGAATAGTGTTCCCCAATAATTTTTTTTCGCAAATTTTCTACCATTTTCGGAAAAAGGAACAAAGTCCTTTTTAAAATTTCAAAAGTCGAAATTTGGAAGAATGTCGCCTATTGTCAAAAAACACACTTTTGAATATTGGACATTCATAGGAATGGCCGGAATAGTGTTCCCCAATAATTTTTTTTCGGAAATTTTCTACCATTTTCGGAAAAAGGAGCAAAGTCCTTTTTAAAATTTCAAAAGTCGAAATTTGGAAGAATGTCGCCTATTGTCAAAAAAACACACTTTTGAATATTGGACATTCATAGGAATGGCCGGAATAGTGTTCCCCAATAATTTTTTTTCGCAAATTTTCTACCATTTTCGGAAAAAGGAGCAAAGTCCTTTTTAAAATTTCAAAAGTCGAAATTTGGAAGAATGTCGCCTATTGTCAAAAAAACACACTTTTGAATATTGGACATTCATAGGAATGGCCGGAATAGTGTTCCCAAATAATTTTTTTTCGCAAATTTTCTACTATTTTCGGAAAAAGGAGCAAAGTCCTTTTCAAAATTTCAAAAGTCGAAATTTGGAAGAATGTGGCCTATTGTCAAAAAAACACACTTTTGAATATTGGACATTCATAGGAATGGCCGGAATAGTGTTCCCCAATAATTTTTTTTTGCAAATTTTCTACCATTTTCGGAAAAAGGAGCAAAGTCCTTTTTAAAATTTCAAAAGTCGAAATTTGGAAGAATGTCGCCTATTGTCAAAAAAACACACTTTTGAATATTGGACAATCATAGGAATGGCCGGAATAGTGTTCCCCAATAATTTTTTTCGCAAATTTTCTACCATTTTCGGAAAAAGGAGCAAAGTCCTTTTTAAAATTTCAAAAGTATAAATTTGGAAGAATGTCGCCTATTGTCAAAAAAACACACTTTTGAATATTGGACATTCATAGGAATGGCCGGAATAGTGTTCCCCAATAATTTTTTTTTGCAAATTTTCTACCATTTTCGGAAAAAGGAGCAAAGTCCTTTTTAAAATTTCAAAAGTCGAAATTTGGAAGAATGTCGCCTATTCTCAAAAAAACACACTATTGAATATTGGACATTCATAGGAATGGCCGGAATAGTGTTCCCCAATATTTTTTTTTCGCAAATTTTGTACCATTTTCGGAAAAAGGAGCAAAGTCCTTTTTAAAATTTCAAAAGTCGAAATTTCGAAGAATGTCGCCTATTGTCAAAAAAACACACTTTTGAATATTGGACATTCATAGAAATGGCCGGAAGAGTGTTCCCCAGTAATGTTTTTTCGCTTATCTCCTACAATTTTCGGAAAAAGGAGCAAAGTCCTTTTTTAAAATTTCAAAAGTCGAAATTTCGAAGAATGTCGCCTATTGTCAAAAAAACACACTTTTGAATATTGGACATTCATAGGAATGGCCAGAAGAGTGTTCCCCAATAATGTTTTTTCGCTTATCTCCTACAATTTTCGGAAAAAGGAGCAAAGTCCTTTTTAAAATTTCAAAAGTCGAAATTTGGAAGAATGTCGCCTATTGCCAAAAAACACACTTTTGAATATTGGACATTCATAGGAATGGCCGGAATAGTGTTCCCCAATAATTTTTTTTCGCAAATTTTCTACCATTTTCGGAAAAAGGAGCAAAGTCCTTTTTAAAATTTCAAAAATCGAAATTTGGAAGAATGTCGCCTATTGTCAAAAAAACACACTTTTGAATATTGGACATTCATAGGAATGGCCGGAATAGTGTTCCCAAATAATTTTTTTTTGCAAATTTTCTACCATTTTCGGAAAAAGGAGCAAAGTCCTTTTTAAAATTTCAAAGTCGAAATTTGGAAAAATGTCGCCTATTGTCAAAAAAAAAACACATAGGAATGGCCGGAATAGTGTTCCCCAATAATTTTTTTTCGCAAATTTTCTACCATTTTCGGAAAAAGGAGCAAAGTCCTTTTTAAAATTTCAAAAGTCGAAATTTGGAAGAATGTCGCCTATTGTCAAAAAAAACACACTTTTTAAAATTGGACAATCATAGGAATGGCCGGAATAGTGTTCCCCAATAATTTTTTTCGCAAATTTTCTACCATTTTCGGAAAAAGGAGCAAAGTCCTTTTTAAAATTTGAAAAGTCGAAATTTGGAAGAATGTCGCCTATTGTCAAAAAAACACACTTTTGAATATTGGACATTCATAGGAATGGCCGTAGTAGTGTTCCCCAATAATTTTTTTTCGCAAATTTTCTACCATTTTCGGAAAAAGGAGCAAAGTCCTTTTTAAAATTTCAAAAGTCGAAATTTGGAAGAATGTCGCCTATTGTCAAAAAAACACACTTTTGAATATTGGACATTCATAGGAATGGCCGGAATAGTGTTTCCAAATAATTTTTTTTCTCAAATTTTCTACCATTTTCGGAAAAAGGAGCAAAGTCCTTTTTAAAATTTCAAAAGTCGAAATTTGGAAGAATGTCGCCTATTGTCAAAAAAACACACTTTTGAATATTGGACATTCATAGGAATGGCCGGAATAGTGTTCCCCAATAATTTTTTTTCGCAAATTTTCTACCATTTTCGGAAAAAGGAGCAAAGTCCTTTTTAAAATTTCAAAAGTCGAAATTTGGAAGAATGTCGCCTATCGTCAAAAAAACACACTTTTGAATATTGGACATTCATAGGAATGGCCGGAATAGTGTTCCCCAATAATTTTTTTTTCGCAAATTTTCTACCATTTTCGGAAAAAGGAGCAAAGTCCTTTTTAAAATTTTAAAAGTCGAAATTTGGAAGAATGTCGCCTATTGTCAAAAAAACACACTTTTGAATATTGGACATTCATAGGAATGGCAGGAATAGTGTTCCCCAATAATTTTTTTTCGCAAATTTTCTACCATTTTCGGAAAAAGGAGCAAAGTCCTTTTTAAAATTTCAAAAGTCGAAATTTGGAAGAATGTCGCCTATCGTCAAAAAAACACACTTTTGAATATTGGACATGCATAGGAATGGCCGGAATAGTGTTCTCCAATAATTTTTTTTCGCAAATTTTCTACCATTTTCGGAAAAAGGAGCAAAGTCCTTTTTAAAATTTCAAAAGTCGAAATTTGGAAGAATGTCGCCTATTGTCAAAAAAACACACTTTTGAATATTGGACATTCATAGGAATGGCCGGAATAGTGTTCCCCAATAATTTTTTTTTCGCAAATTTTCTACCATTTTCGGAAAAAGGAGCAAAGTCCTTTTTAAAATTTCAAAAGTCGAAATTTGGAAGAATGTCGCCTATTGTCAAAAAAACACACTTTTGAATATTGGACATTCATAGGAATGGCCGGAATAGTGTTCCCCAATAATTTTTTTTCGCAAATTTTCTACCATTTTCGGAAAAAGGAGCAAAGTCCTTTTTAAAATTTCAAAAGTCGAAATTTCGAAGAATGTCGCCTAATGTCAAAAAAAACACACTTTTGAATATTGGACATTCATAGGAATGGCAGGAATAGTGTTCCCCAATAATTTTTTTCGCAAATTTTCTACCATTTTCGGAAAAAGGAGCAAAGTCCTTTTTAAAATTTCAAAAGTCGAAATTTGGAAGAATGTCGCCTATCGTCAAAAAAACACACTTTTGAATATTGGACATTCATAGGAATGGCCGGAATAGTGGTCCCCAATAATTTTTTTTTCGCAAATTTTCTACCATTTTCGGAAAAAGGAGCAAAGTCCTTTTTAAAATTTCAAAAGTCGAAATTTGGAAGAATGTCGCCTATTGTCAAAAAAACACACTTTTGAATATTGGACATTCATAGGAATGGCCGGAATAGTGTTCTTCAATAATTTTTTTCGCAAATTTTCTACCATTTTCGGAAAAAGGAGCAAAGTCCTTTTTAAAATTTCAAAAGTCGAAATTTGGAAGAATGTCGCCTATTGTCAAAAAAACACACTTTTGAATATTGGACATTCATAGGAATGGCCGGAATAGTGTTCTCCAATAATTTTTTTTCGCAAATTTTCTACCATTTTCGGAAAAAGGAGCAAAGTCCTTTTTAAAATTTCAAAAGTCGAAATTTGGAAGAATGTCGCCTATTGTCAAAAAAACACACTTTTGAATATTGGACATTCATAGAAATGGCCGGAATAGTGTTCCCCAATAATTTTTTTTCGCAAATTTTCTACCATTTTCGGAAAAAAGAGCAAAGTCCCCTTTTAAAATTTCAAAAGTCGAAATTTGGAAGAATGTCGCCTATTGTCAAAAAAACACACTTTTGAATATTGGACATGCATAGGAATGGCCGGAATAGTGTTCCCGAATAATTTTTTTTCGCAAATTTTCTACCATTTTCGGAAAAAGGAGCAAAGTCCTTTTTAAAATTTCAAAAGTCGAAATTTGGAAGAATGTCGCCTATTGTCAAAAAAACACACTTTTGAATATTGGACATTCATAGGAATGGCCGGAATAGTGTTCCCCAATAATTTTTTTTCCCAAATTTTCTACCATTTTCGGAAAAAGGAGCAAAGTCCTTTTTAAAATTTCAAAAGTCGAAATTTGGAAGAATGTCGCCTATTGTCAAAAAAACACACTTTTGAATATTGGACATTCATAGGAATGGCCGGAATAGTGTTCCCCAATAACTTTTTTTTGCAAATTTTCTACCATTTTCGGAAAAAGGAGCAAAGTCCTTTTTAAAATTTCAAAAGTCGAAATTTGGAAGAATGTCGCCTATTGTCAAAAAAACACACTTTTGAATATTGGACATTCATAGGAATGGCCGGAATAGTGTTCCCCAATAATTTTTTTTTCCCAAATTTTCTACCATTTTCGGAAAAAGGAGCAAAGTCCTTTTTAAAATTTCAAAAGTCGAAATTTGGAAGAATGTCGCCTATTGTCAAAAAAACACACTTTTGAATATTGGACATTCATAGGAATGGCCGGAATAGTGTTCCCCAATAACTTTTTTTTGCAAATTTTCTACCATTTTCGGAAAAAGGAGCAAAGTCCTTTTTAAAATTTCAAAAGTCGAAATTTGGAAGAATGTCGCCTATTGTCAAAAAAACACACTTTTGAATATTGGACATTCATAGGAATGGCCGGAATAGTGTTCCCCAATAATTTTTTTTCGCAAATTTTCTACCATTTTCGGAAAAAGGAGCAAAGTCCTTTTTAAAATTTCAAAAGTCGAAATTTGGAAGAATGTCGCCTATTGTCAAAAAAACACACTTTTGAATATTGGACATTCATAGGAATGGCCGGAATAGTGTTCCCCAATAATTTTTTTTCGCAAATTTTCTACCATTTTCGGAAAAAGGAGCAAAGTCCTTTTTAAAATTTCAAAAGTCGAAATTTGGAAGAATGTCGCCTATTGTCAAAAAAACACACTTTTGAATATTGGACATTCATAGGAATGGCCGGAATAGTGTTACCCAATAACTTTTTTTTGCAAATTTTCTACCATTTTCGGAAAAAGGAGCAAAGTCCTCTTTAAAATTTCAAAAGTCGAAATTTGGAAGAATGTCGCCTATTGTCAAAAAAACACACTTTTGAATATTGGACATTCATAGGAATGGCCGGAATAGTGTTCCCCAATAATTTTTTTTTCGCAAATTTTCTACCATTTTCGGAAAAAGGAGCAAAGTCCTTTTTAAAATTTCAAAAGTCGCAATTTGGAAGAATGTCGCCTATTGTCAAAAAAACACACTTTTGAATATTGGACATTCATAGGAATGGCCGGAATAGTGTTCCCCAATAATTTTTTTTCGCAAATTTTCTACCATTTTCGGAAAAAGGAGCAAAGTCCTTTTTAAAATTTCAAAAGTCGAAATTTGGAAGAATGTCGCCTATTGTCAAAAAAACACACTTTTGAATATTGGACATTCATAGGAATGGCCGGAATAGTGTTCCCCAATAACTTTTTTTCGCAAATTTTCTACCATTTTCGGAAAAAAGAGCAAAGTCCTTTTTAAAATTTCAAAAGTCGAAATTTGGAAGAATGTCGCCTATTGTCAAAAAAACACCCTTTTGAATATTGGACATTCATAGGAATGGCCGGAATAGTGTTCTCCAATAATTTTTTTTCGCAAATTTTCTACCATTTTCGGAAAAAGGAGCAAAGTCCTTTTTAAAATTTCAAAAGTCGAAATTTGGAAGAATGTCGCCTATTGTCAAAAAAACACACTTTTGAATATTGGACATTCATAGGAATGGCCGGAATAGTGTTCCCCAATAATTTTTTTTCGCAAATTTTCTACCATTTTCGGAAAAAGGAGCAAAGTCCTTTTTAAAATTTCAAAAGTCGAAATTTGGAAGAATGTCGCCTATTGTCAAAAAAACACACTTTTGAATATTGGACATTCATAGGAATGGCCGGAATAGTGTTGCCCAATAATTTTTTTTTGCAAATTTTTTACCATTTTCGGAAAAAGGAGCAAAGTCCTTTTTAAAATTTCAAAAGTCGAAATTTGGAAGAATGTCGCCTATTGTCAAAAAAACACACTTTTGAATATTGGACATTCATAGGAATGGCCGGTATAGTGTTCCCCAATAACTTTTTTTTGCAAATTTTCTACCATTTTCGGAAAAAGGAGCAAAGTCCTTTTTAAAATTTCAAAAGTCGAAATTTGGAAGAATGTCGCCTATTGTCAAAAAAACACACTTTTGAATATTGGACATTCATAGGAATGGCCGGAATAGTGTTCCCCAATAATTTTTTTTCGCAAATTTTCTACCATTTTCGGAAAAAGGAGCAAAGTCCTTTTTAAAATTTCAAAAGTCGAAATTTGGAAGAATGTCGCCTATTGTCAAAAAAACACACTTTTGAATATTGGACATTCATAGGAATGGCCGGAATAGTGTTCCCCAATAATTTTTTTTTTCGCAAATTTTCTACCATTTTCGGAAAAAGGAGCAAAGTCCTTTTTAAAATTTCAAAAGTCGAAATTTGGAAGAATGTGGCCTATTGTCAAAAAAACACACTTTTGAATATTGGACATTCATAGGAATGGCCGGAATAGTGTTCCCCAATAATTTGTTTTCGCAAATTTTCTACCATTTTCGGAAAAAGGAGCAAAGTGCTTTTTAAAATTTCAAAAGTCGAAATTTGGAATAATGTGGCCTATTGTCAAAAAAACACACTTTTGAATATTGGACATTCATAGGAATGGCCGGAATAGTGTTCCCCAATAATTTTGTTTTCGCAAATTTTCTACCATTTTCGGAAAAAGGAGCAAAGTCCTTTTTAAAATTTCAAAAGTCGAAATTTGGAAGAATGTGGCCTATTGTCAAAAAAACACACTTTTGAATATTGGACATTCATAGGAATGGCCGGAATAGTGTTCCCCAATAATTTGTTTTCGCAAATTTTCTACTATTTTCGGAAAAAGGAGCAAAGTCCTTTTTAAAATTTCAAAAGTCGAAATTTGGAAGAATGTGGCCTATTGTCAAAAAAACACACTTTTGAATATTGGACATTCATAGGAATGGCCGGAATAGTGTTCTCCAATAATTTTTTTCGCAAAGTTTCTACCATTTTCGGAAAAAGGAGCAAAGTCCTTTTTAAAATTTCAAAAGTCGAAATTTGGAAGAATGTGGCCTATTGTCAAAAAAACACACTTTTGAATATTGGACATTCATAGGAATGGCCGGAATAGTGTTTCCAAATAATTTTTTTTTGCAAATTTTCTACCATTTTCGGAAAAAGGAGCAAAGTCCTTTTTAAAATTTCAAAAGTCGAAATTTGGAAGAATGTCGCCTATTGTCAAAAAAACACACTTTTGAATATTGGACATTCATAGGAATGGCCGGAATAGTGTTCCCCAATAATTTTTTTTCGCTTATCTCCTACAGCTTTCGGAAAAAGGAGCAAAGTCCTTTTTAAAATTTCAAAAGTCGAAATTTGGAAGAATGTCGCCTATTGTCAAAAAAACACACTTTTGAATATTGGACATTCATAGGAATGGCCGGAATAGTGTTCCCCAATAACTTTTTTTTGCAAATTTTCTACCATTTTCGGAAAAAGGAGCAAAGTCCTTTTTAAAATTTCAAAAGTCGAAATTTGGAAGAATGTCGCCTATTGTCAAAAAAACACACTTTTGAATATTGGACATTCATAGGAATGGCCGGAATAGTGTTCCCCAATAATTTGTTTTCGCAAATTTTCTACCATTTTCGGAAAAAAATTATTGGAGAACACTATTCCGGCCATTCCTATGAATGTCCAATATTCAAAAGTGTGTTTTTTTGACAATAGGCGACATTCTTCCAAATTTCGACTTTTGAAATTTTAAAAAGGACTTTGCTCCTTTTTTTGAAAATGGTAGAAAATTTGCGAAAAAAAATTATTTGGGAACACTATTCCGGCCATTCCTATGAATGTCCAATATTCAAAAGTGTGTTTTTTTGACAATAGGCGACATTCTTCCAAATTTCGACTTTTGAAATTTTAAAAAGGACTTTGCTCCTTTTTCCGAAAATGGTAGAAAATTTGCAAAAAAAAATTATTTGGAAACACTATTCCGGCCATTCCTATGAATGTCCAATATTCAAAAGTGTGTTTTTTTGACAATAGGCCACATTCTTCCAAATTTCGACTTTTGAAATTTTAAAAAGGACTTTGCTCCTTTTTCCGAAAATGGTAGAAACTTTGCGAAAAAAATTATTGGAGAACACTATTCCGGCCATTCCTATGAATGTCCAATATTCAAAAGTGTGTTTTTTTGACAATAGGCCACATTCTTCCAAATTTCGACTTTTGAAATTTTAAAAAGGACTTTGCTCCTTTTTCCGAAAATAGTAGAAAATTTGCGAAAACAAATTATTGGGGAACACTATTCCGGCCATTCCTATGAATGTCCAATATTCAAAAGTGTGTTTTTTTGACAATAGGCGACATTCTTCCAAATTTCGACTTTTGAAATTTTAAAAAGGACTTTGCTCCTTTTTCCGAAAATGGTAGAAAATTTGCGAAAAAAAAATTATTGGGGAACACTATTCCGGCCATTCCTATGAATGTCCAATATTCAAAAGTGTGTTTTTTTGACAATAGGCAACATTATTCCAAATTTCGACTTTTGAAATTTTAAAAAGCACTTTGCTCCTTTTTCCGAAAATGGTAAAAAATTTGCGAAAACAAATTATTGCGGAACACTATTCCGGCCATTCCTATGAATGTCCAATATTCAAAAGTGTGTTTTTTTGACAATAGGCCACATTCTTCCAAATTTCGACTTTTGAAATTTTAAAAAGGACTTTGCTCCTTTTTCCGAAAATGGTAGAAAATTTGCGAAAAAAAAAATTATTGGGGAACACTATTCCGGCCATTCCTATGAATGTCCAATATTCAAAAGTGTGTTTTTTTGACAATAGGCGACATTCTTCCAAATTTCGACTTTTGAAATTTTAAAAAGGACTTTGCTCCTTTTTCCGAAAATGGTAGAAAATTTGCGAAAAAAAATTATTGGGGAACACTATTCCGGCCATTCCTATGAATGTCCAATATTCAAAAGTGTGTTTTTTTGACAATAGGCGACATTCTTCCAAATTTCGACTTTTGAAATTTTAAAAAGGACTTTGCTCCTTTTTCCGAAAATGGTAGAAAATTTGCAAAAAAAAGTTATTGGGGAACACTATACCGGCCATTCCTATGAATGTCCAATATTCAAAAGTGTGTTTTTTTGACAATAGGCGACATTCTTCCAAATTTCGACTTTTGAAATTTTAAAAAGGACTTTGCTCCTTTTTCCGAAAATGGTAAAAAATTTGCAAAAAAAAATTATTGGGCAACACTATTCCGGCCATTCCTATGAATGTCCAATATTCAAAAGTGTGTTTTTTTGACAATAGGCGACATTCTTCCAAATTTCGACTTTTGAAATTTTAAAAAGGACTTTGCTCCTTTTTCCGAAAATGGTAGAAAATTTGCGAAAAAAAATTATTGGGGAACACTATTCCGGCCATTCCTATGAATGTCCAATATTCAAAAGTGTGTTTTTTTGACAATAGGCGACATTCTTCCAAATTTCGACTTTTGAAATTTTAAAAAGGACTTTGCTCCTTTTTCCGAAAATGGTAGAAAATTTGCGAAAAAAAATTATTGGAGAACACTATTCCGGCCATTCCTATGAATGTCCAATATTCAAAAGGGTGTTTTTTTGACAATAGGCGACATTCTTCCAAATTTCGACTTTTGAAATTTTAAAAAGGACTTTGCTCTTTTTTCCGAAAATGGTAGAAAATTTGCGAAAAAAAGTTATTGGGGAACACTATTCCGGCCATTCCTATGAATGTCCAATATTCAAAAGTGTGTTTTTTTGACAATAGGCGACATTCTTCCAAATTTCGACTTTTGAAATTTTAAAAAGGACTTTGCTCCTTTTTCCGAAAATGGTAGAAAATTTGCGAAAAAAAATTATTGGGGAACACTATTCCGGCCATTCCTATGAATGTCCAATATTCAAAAGTGTGTTTTTTTGACAATAGGCTACATTCTTCCAAATTGCGACTTTTGAAATTTTAAAAAGGACTTTGCTCCTTTTTCCGAAAATGGTAGAAAATTTGCGAAAAAAAATTATTGGGGAACACTATTCCGGCCATTCCTATGAATGTCCAATATTCAAAAGTGTGTTTTTTTGACAATAGGCGACATTCTTCCAAATTTCGACTTTTGAAATTTTAAAAAGGACTTTGCTCCTTTTTCCGAAAATGGTAGAAAATTTGCAAAAAAAAGTTATTGGGGAACACTATTCCGGCCATTCCTATGAATGTCCAATATTCAAAAGTGTGTTTTTTTGACAATAGGCGACATTCTTCCAAATTTCGACTTTTGAAATTTTAAAAAGGACTTTGCTCCTTTTTCCGAAAATGGTAGAAAATTTGCGAAAAAAAATTATTGGGGAACACTATTCCGGCCATTCCTATGAATGTCCAATATTCAAAAGTGTGTTTTTTTGACAATAGGCGACATTCTTCCAAATTTCGACTTTTGAAATTTTAAAAAGGACTTTGCTCCTTTTTCCGAAAATGGTAGAAAATTTGCGAAAAAAAATTATTGGGGAACACTATTCCGGCCATTCCTATGAATGTCCAATATTCAAAAGTGTGTTTTTTTGACAATAGGCGACATTCTTCCAAATTTCGACTTTTGAAATTTTAAAAAGGACTTTGCTCCTTTTTCCGAAAATGGTAGAAAATTTGCAAAAAAAAAGTTATTGGGGAACACTATTCCGGCCATTCCTATGAATGTCCAATATTCAAAAGTGTGTTTTTTTGACAATAGGCGACATTCTTCCAAATTTCGACTTTTGAAATTTTAAAAAGGACTTTGCTCCTTTTTCCGAAAATGGTAGAAAATTTGCGAAAACAAATTATTAGGGAACACTATTCCGGCCATTCCTATGAATGTCCAATATTCAAAAGTGTGTTTTTTTGACAATAGGCGACATTCTTCCAAATTTCGACTTTTGAAATTTTAAAAAGGACTTTGCTCCTTTTTCCGAAAATGGTAGAAAATTTGCAAAAAAAAGTTATTGGGGAACACTATTCCGGCCATTCCTATGAATGTCCAATATTCAAAAGTGTGTTTTTTTGACAATAGGCGACATTCTTCCAAATTTCGACTTTTGAAATTTTAAAAAGGACTTTGCTCCTTTTTCCGAAAATGGTAGAAAATTTGGGAAAAAAAATTATTGGGGAACACTATTCCGGCCATTCCTATGAATGTCCAATATTCAAAAGTGTGTTTTTTTGACAATAGGCGACATTCTTCCAAATTTCGACTTTTGAAATTTTAAAAAGGACTTTGCTCCTTTTTCCGAAAATGGTAGAAAATTTGCGAAAAAAAATTATTGGGGAACACTATTCCGGCCATTCCAATGAATGTCCAATATTCAAAAGTGTGTTTTTTTGACAATAGGCGACATTCTTCCAAATTTCGACTTTTGAAATTTTAAAAAGGACTTTGCTCCTTTTTCCGAAAATGGTAGAAAATTTGCGAAAAAAAATTATTGGAGAACACTATTCCGGCCATTCCTATGAATGTCCAATATTAAAAAGTGTGTTTTTTTGACAATAGGCGACATTCTTCCAAATTTCGACTTTTGAAATTTTAAAAAGGACTTTGCTCCTTTTTTTGAAAATGGTAGAAAATTTGCGAAAAAAAATTATTTGGGAACACTATTCCTTCCATTCCTATGAATGTCCAATATTCAAAAGTGTGTTTTTTTGACAATAGGCGACATTCTTCCAAATTTCGACTTTTGAAATTTTAAAAAGGACTTTGCTCCCTTTTCCGAAAATGGTAGAAAATTTGCGAAAAAAAATTATTGGAGAACACTATTCCGGCCATTCCTATGAATGTCCAATATTCAAAAGTGTGTTTTTTTGACAATAGGCGACATTCTTCCAAATTTCGACTTTTGAAATTTTAAAAAGGACTTTGCTCCTTTTTTTGAAAATGGTAGAAAATTTGGGAAAAAAAATTATTTGGGAACACTATTCCTTCCATTCCTATGAATGTCCAATATTCAAAAGTGTGTTTTTTTGACAATAGGCGACATTCTTCCAAATTTCGACTTTTGAAATTTTAAAAAGGACTTTGCTCCTTTTTCCGAAAATGGTAGAAAATTTGCGAAAAAAATTATTGGAGAACACTTTTCCGGCCATTCCTATGAATGTCCAATATTCAAAAGTGTGTTTTTTTGACAATAGGCGACATTCTTCCAAATTTCGACTTTTGAAATTTTAAAAGGGACTTTGCTCCTTTTTTTGAAAATGGTAGAAAATTTGCGAAAAAAAATTATTTGGGAACACTATTCCTTCCATTCCTATGAATGTCCAATATTCAAAAGTGTGTTTTTTTGACAATAGGCGACATTCTTCCAAATTTCGACTTTTGAAATTTTAAAAAGGACTTTGCTCCTTTTTCCGAAAATGGTAGAAAATTTGCGAAAAAAAATTATTGGGGAACACTATTCCGGCCATTCCTATGAATGTCCAATATTCAAAAGTGGGTTTTTTTGACAATAGGCGACATTCTTCCAAATTTCGACTTTTGAAATTTTAAAAAGGACTTTGCTCCTTTTTCCGAAAATGGTAGAAAATTTGCAAAAAAAATTATTGAAGAACACTATTCCGGCCATTCCTATGAATGTCCAATATTCAAAAGTGTTTTTTTTTGACAATAGGCGACATTCTTCCAAATTTCGACTTTTGAAATTTTAAAAAGGACTTTGCTCCTTTTTCCGAAAATGGTAGAAAATTTGCGAAAAAAAAATTATTGGGGAACACTATTCCGGCCATTCCTATGAATGTCCAATATTCAAAAGTGTGTTTTTTTGACGATAGGCGACATTCTTCCAAATTTCGACTTTTGAAATTTTAAAAAGGACTTTGCTCCTTTTTCCGAAAATGGTAGAAAATTTGCGAAAAAAAAAATTATTGGGGAACACTATTCCGGCCATTCCTATGAATGTCCAATATTCAAAAGTGTGTTTTTTTGACAATAGGCGACATTCTTCCAAATTTCGACTTTTGAAATTTTAAAAAGGACTTTGCTCCTTTTTCCGAAAATGGTAGAAAATTTGCGAAAAAAAAAATTATTGGGGAACACTATTCCGGCCATTCCTATGAATGTCCAATATTCAAAAGTGTGTTTTTTTGACGATAGGCGACATTCTTCCAAATTTCGACTTTTGAAATTTTAAAAAGGACTTTGCTCCTTTTTCCGAAAATGGTAGAAAATTTGCGAAAAAAAAATTATTGGGGAACACTATTCCGGCCATTCCTATGAATGTCCAATATTCAAAAGTGTGTTTTTTTGACAATAGGCGACATTCTTCAAATTTCGACTTTTGAAATTTTAAAAAGGACTTTGCTCCTTTTTCCGAAAATGGTAGAAAATTTGCGAAAAAAAAATTATTTGGGAACACTATTCCGGCCATTCCTATGAATGTCCAATATTCAAAAGTGTGTTTTTTTTGACGATAGGCGACATTCTTCCAAATTTCGACTTTTGAAATTTTAAAAAGGACTTTGCTCCTTTTTCCGAAAATGGTAGAAAATTTGCGAAAAAAAATTATTGGGGAACACTATTCCTGCCATTCCTATGAATGTCCAATATTCAAAAGTGTGTTTTTTTTGACAATAGGCGACATTCTTCGAAATTTCGACTTTTGAAATTTTAAAAAGGACTTTGCTCCTTTTTCCGAAAATGGTAGAAAATTTGCGAAAAAAAATTATTGGGGAACACTATTCCGGCCATTCCTATGAATGTCCAATATTCAAAAGTGTGTTTTTTTGACAATAGGCGACATTCTTCCAATTTTTTTTTTCTACCATTTTCGGAAAAAGGAGCAAAGTCCTTTTTAAAATTTCAAAAGTCGAAATTTGGAAGAATGTCGCCTATTGTCAAAAAAACACACTTTTGAATACTGGACATTCATAGGAATGGCCGGAATAGTGTTCCCCAATAACTTTTTTTTTGCAAATTTTCTTCCATTTTCGGAAAAAGGAGCAAAGTCCTTTTTAAAATTTCAAAAGTCGAAATTTGGAAGAATGTCGCCTATTGTCAAAAAAACACACTTTTGAATATTGGACATTCATAGGAATGGCCGGAATAGTTTCCCCAATAATTTTTTTTCGCAAATTTTCTATCATTTTCGGAAAAAGGAGCAAAGTCCTTTTTAAAATTTCAAAAGTCGAAATTTGGAAGAATGTCGCCTATTGTCAAAAAAACACACTTTTGAATATTGGACATTCATTGGAATGGCCGGAATAGTGTTCCCCAATAATTTTTTTTCGCAAATTTTCTACCATTTTCGGAAAAAGGAGCAAAGTCCTTTTTAAAATTTCAAAAGTCGAAATTTGGAAGAATGTCAACTATCGTCAAAAAAACACACTTTTGAATATTGGACATTCATAGGAATGGCCGGAATAGTGTTCCCCAATAATTTTTTTTTTGCAAATTTTCTACCATTTTCGGAAAAAGGAGCAAAGTCCTTTTTAAAATTTCAAAAGTCGAAATTTGGAAGAATGTCGCCTATTGTCCAAAAAAACACACTTTTGAATATTGGACATTCATAGGAATGGCCGGAATAGTGTTCCCCAATAATTTTTTTTCGCAAATTTTCTATCATTTTCGGAAAAAGGAGCAAAGTCCTTTTTAAAATTTCAAAAGTCGAAATTTGGAAGAATGTCGCCTATTGTCAAAAAAACACACTTTTGAATATTGGACATTCATAGGAATGGCGGGAATAGTGTTCCCCAATATTTTTTTTCGCAAATTTTCTACCATTTTCGGAAAAAGGAGCAAAGTCCTTTTTAAAATTTAAAAAGTCGAAATTTGGAAGAATGTCGCCTATTGTCAAAAAAACACACTTTTGAATATTGGACATTCATAGGAATGGCCGGAATAGTGTTGCCCAATAATTTTTTTTCGCAAATTTTCTACCATTTTCGGAAAAAGGAGCAAAGTCCTTTTTAAAATTTCAAAAGTTGAAATTTGGAAGAATGTCGCCTATTGTCAAAAAAACACACTTTTGAATATTGGACATTCATAGGAATGGCCGGAATAGTGTTCTTCAATAATTTTTTTCGCAAATTTTCTACCATTTTCGGAAAAAGGAGCAAAGTCCTTTTTAAAATTTCAAAAGTCGAAATTTGGAAGAATGTCGCCTATTGTCAAAAAAACACACTTTTGAATATTGGACATTCATAGGAATGGCCGGAATAGTGTTCTTCAATAATTTTTTTCGCAAATTTTCTACCATTTTCGGAAAAAGGAGCAAAGTCCTTTTTAAAATTTCAAAAGTCGAAATTTGGAAGAATGTCGCCTATTGTCAAAAAAACACACTTTTGAATATTGGACATTCATAGGAATGGCCGGAATAGTGTTGCCCAATAATTTTTTTTCGCAAATTTTCTACCATTTTCGGAAAAAGGAGCAAAGTCCTTTTTAAAATTTCAAAAGTTGAAATTTGGAAGAATGTCGCCTATTGTCAAAAAAACACACTTTTGAATATTGGACATTCATAGGAATGGCCGGAATAGTGTTCTTCAATAATTTTTTTCGCAAATTTTCTACCATTTTCGGAAAAAGGAGCAAAGTCCTTTTTAAAATTTCAAAAGTCGAAATTTGGAAGAATGTCGCCTATTGTCAAAAAAACACACTTTTGAATATTGGACATTCATAGGAATGGCCGGAATAGTGTTCCCCAATAATTTTTTTTCGCAAATTTTCTACCATTTTCGGAAAAAGGAGCAAAGTCCTTTTTAAAATTTCAAAAGTCGAAATTTGGAAGAATGTCGCCTATTGTCAAAAAAACACACTTTTGAATATTGGACATTCATAGGAATGGCTGGAATAGTGTTCCCCAATAATTTTTTTTCGCGAATTTTCTACCATTTTCGGAAAAAGGAGCAAAGTCCTTTTTAAAATTTCAAAAGTCGAAATTTGGAAGAATGTCGCCTATTGTCAAAAAAACACACTTTTGAATATTGGACATTCATAGGAATGGCCGGAATAGTGTTCTTCAATAATTTTTTTCGCAAATTTTCTACCATTTTCGGAAAAAGGAGCAAAGTCCTTTTTAAAATTTCAAAAGTCGAAATTTGGAAGAATGTCGCCTATTGTCAAAAAAACACACTTTTGAATATTGGACATTCATAGGAATGGCTGGAATAGTGTTCCCCAATAATTTTTTTTCGCGAATTTTCTACCATTTTCGGAAAAAGGAGCAAAGTCCTTTTTAAAATTTCAAAAGTCGAAATTTGGAAGAATGTCGCCTATTGTCAAAAAAACACACTTTTGAATATTGGACATTCATAGGAATGGCCGGAATAGTGTTCTTCAATAATTTTTTTCGCAAATTTTCTACCATTTTCGGAAAAAGGAGCAAAGTCCTTTTTAAAATTTCAAAAGTCGAAATTTGGAAGAATGTCGCCTATTGTCAAAAAAACACACTTTTGAATATTGGACATTCATAGGAATGGCCGGAATAGTGTTCTCCAAAAATTTTTTTTCGGAAATTTTCTACCATTTTCGGAAAAAGGAGCAAAGTCCTTTTTAAAATTTCAAAAGTCGAAATTTGGAAGAATGTCGCCTATTGTCAAAAAAACACACTTTTGAATATTGGACATTCATAGGAATGGCCGGAATAGTGTTCCTCAATAATTTTTTTTCGTAAATTTTCTACCATTTTCGGAAAAAGGAGCAAAGTCCTTTTTAAAATTTCAAAAGTCGAAATTTGGAAGAATGTCGCCTATTGTCAAAAAAACACACTTTTGAATATTGGACATTCATAGGAATGGCCGGAATAGTGTTCCCCAATAATTTTTTTTCGGAAATTTGCTACCATTTTCGGAAAAAGGAGCAAAGTCCTTGTTAAAATTTCAAAAGTCGAAATTTGGAAGAATGTCGCCTATTGTCAAAAAAACACACTTTTGAATATTGGACATTCATAGGAATGGCCGGAATAGTGTTCCCCAATAATTTTTTTTTGCTAATTTTCTACCATTTTCGGAAAAAGGAGCAAAGTCCTTTTTAAAATTTCAAAAGTCGAAATTTGGAAGAATGTCGCCTATTGTCAAAAACACACTTTTGAATATTGGACATTCATAGGAATGGCCGGAATAGTGTTCCCCAATAATTTTTTTTCGCAAATTTTGTACCATTTTCGGAAAAAGGAGCAAAGTCCTTTTTAAAATTTCAAAAGTCGAAATTTGGAAGAATGTCGCCTATTGTCAAAAAAAACACACTTTTGAATATTGGACATTCATAGGAATGGAAAGAATAGTGTTCCCCAATAATTTTTTTTCGCAAATTTTCTACCATTTTCAAAAAAAGGAGCAAAGTCCTTTTTAAAATTTCAAAAGTCGAAATTTGGAAGAATGTCGCCTATTGTCAAAAAAACACACTTTTGAATATTGGACATTCATTGGAATGGCCGGAATAGTGTTCCCCAATAATTTTTTTTCGCAAATTTTCTACCATTTTCGGAAAAAGGAGCAAAGTCCTTTTTAAAATTTCAAAAGTCGAAATTTGGAAGAATGTCGCCTATTGTCAAAAAAACACACTTTTTAATATTGGACAATCATAGGAATGGCCGGAATAGTGTTCCCCAATAATTTTTTTCGCAAATATTCTACCATTTTCGGAAAAAGGAGCAAAGTCCTTTTTAAAATTTCAAAAGTCGAAATTTGGAAGAATGTCGCCTATTGTCAAAAAAAAACACACTTTTGAATATTGGACATTCATAGGAATGGCCGGAAAAGTGTTCCCCAATAATTTTTTTTCGCAAATTTTCTACCATTTTCGGAAAAAAGAGCAAAGTCCTTTTTAAAATTTCATAAGTCGAAATTTGGAAGAATGTCGCCTATTGTCAAAAAAACACACTTTTGAATATTGGACATTCATAGGAATGGCCGGAATAGTGTTCCCCAATAATTTTTTTTCGCAAATTTTCTACCATTTTTGGAAAAAGGAGCAAAGCCCTTTTTAAAATTTCAAAAGTCGAAATTTGGAAGAATGTCGCCTATTGTCAAAAAAACACACTTTTGAATATTGGACATTCATAGGAATGGCCGGAGTAGTGTTCCCCAATAATTTTTTTTCCAAATTTTCTACCATTTTCGGAAAAAGGAGCAAAGTCCTTTTTAAAATTTCAAAAGTCGAAATTTCGAAGAATGTCGCCTATTGTCAAAAAAACACACTTTTGAATATTGGACATTCATAGAAATGGCCGGAATAGTGTTCCCCAATAATTTTTTTCGCAAATTTTCTACCATTTTCGGAAAAAGGAGCAAAGTCCTTTTTAAAATTTCAAAAGTCGAAATTTGGAAGAATGTCGCCTATTGTCAAAAAAACACACTTTTGAATATTGGACATTCATAGGAATGGCCGGAATAGTGTTCCCCAATAATTTTTTTTCGCAAATTTTCTACCATTTTCGGAAAAAAGAGCAAAGTCCTTTTTAAAATTTCAAAAGTCGAAATTTGGAAGAATGTCGCCTATTGTCAAAAAAAACACACTTTTGAATATTGGACATTCATAGGAATGGCCGGAATAGTGTTCCCCAATAATTTTTTTTCGCAAATTTTCTATCATTTCTGGAAAAAGGAGCAAAGTCCTTTTTAAAATTTCAAAAGTCGAAATTTGGAAGAATGTCGCCTATTGTCAAAAAAACACACTTTTGAATATTGGACATTCATAGGAATGGCCGGAGTAGTGTTCCCCAATAATTTTTTTTCGCAAATTTTCTACCATTTTCGGAAAAAGGAGCAAAGTCCTTTTTAAAATTTCAAAAGCCGAAATTTGGAAGAATGTCGCCTATTGTCAAAAAAACACACTTTTTAATATTGGACAATCATAGGAATGGCCGGAATAGTGTTCCCCAATAATTTTTTTCGCAAATTTTTTACCATTTTCGAAAAAAGGAGCAAAGTCCTTTCTAAAATTTCAAAAGTTGAAATTTGGAAAAATGTCGCCAATTTTCAAAAAACACACTGTTAAGACTTTTGAATATTGGACATTCATATAAATGGCCGGAAGAGTGTTCTCCAATAATTTTTTTTCGCAAATTTTCTACCATATTCGGAAAAAGGAGCAAAGTCCTTTTTAAAATTTCAAAAGTCGAAATTTGGAAGAATGTCGCCTATTGTCAAAAAAACACACTCTTGAATATTGGACATTCATAGGAATGGCCGGAATAGTGTTCCCCAATAATTTTTTTTCGCAAATTTTCTACCATTTTCGGAAAAAGGAGCAAAGTCCTTTTTAAAATTTCAAAAGCCGAAATTTGGAAGAATGTCGCCTATTGTCAAAAAAACACACTTTTTAATATTGGACAATCATAGGAATGGCCGGAATAGTGTTCCCCAATAATTTTTTTCGCAAATTTTTTACCATCTTCGGAAAAAGGAGCAAAGTCCTTTTTAAAATTTCAAAAGTTAAAATTTGGAAGAATGTCGCCTATTGTCAAAAAAACACCCTTTTGAATATTGGACATTCATAGGAATGGCCGGAATAGTGTTCCCCAATAATTTTTTTTTTGCAAATTTTCTACCATTTTCGGAAAAAGGAGCAAAGTCCTTTTTAAAATTTCAAAAGCCGAAATTTGGAAGAATGTCGCCTATTGTCAAAAAAACACACTTTTGAATATTGGACATTCATAGGAATGGCCGGAATAGTGTTCCCCAATAATTTTTTTTCGCAAATTTTCTACCATTTTCGGAAAAAGGAGCAAAGTCCTCTTTAAAATTTCAAAAATCGAAATTTGGAAGAATGTCGCCTATTGTCAAAAAAACACACTTTTGAATATTGGACATTCATAGGAATGGCCGGTATAGTGTTCCCCAATAATTTTTTTTCGCAAATTTTCTACCATTTTCGGAAAAAGGAGCAAAGTCCTTTTTAAAATTTCAAAAATCGAAATTTGGAAGAATGTCGCCTATTGTCAAAAAAACACCCTTTTGAATATTGGATATTCATAGGAATGACCGGAATAGTGTTCCCCAATAATTTTTTTTCGCAAATTTTCTACCATTTTCGGAAAAAGGAGCAAAGTCCTTTTTAAAATTTCAAAAGTCGAAATTTGGAAGAATGTCGCCTATTGTCAAAAAAACACACTTTTGAATATTGTATATTCATAGGAATGGCCGGAATAGTGTTCCCCAATAATTTTTTTTCGTAAATTTTCTACCATTTTCGGAAAAAGGAGCAAAGTCCTTTTTAAAATTTCAAAAGTCGAAATTTGGAAGAATGTGGCCTATTGTCAAAACAAACACACTTTTGAATATTGGACATTCATAGGAATGGCCAGAAGAGTGTTCCCCAATAATGTTTTTTCGCTTATCTCCTACAATTTTTGGAAAAAGGAGCAAAGTCCTTTTTAAAATTTCAAAAGTCGAAATTTGGAAGAATGTGGCCTATTGTCAAAAAAACAAACTTTTGAATATTGGACATTCATAGGAATGGCCGGAATAGTGTTCCCCAATAATTTTTTTTCGCAAATTTTCTACCATTTTCGGAAAAAGGAGCAAAGTCCTTTTTAAAATTTCAAAAGTCAAAATTTGGAAGAATGTCGCCTATTGTCAAAAAAACACACTTTTGAATATTGGACATTCATAGGAATGGCCGGAATAGTGTTCCCCAATAATTTTTTTTCGCAAATTTTCTACCATTTTCGGAAAAAGGAGCAAAGTCCTTTTTAAAATTTCAAAAGTCGAAATTTGGAAGAATGTCGCCTATTGTCAAAAAAACACACTTTTGAATATTGGACATTCATAGGAATGGCCGGAATAGTGTTCCTCAATAATTTTTTTTCGTAAATTTTCTACCATTTTCGGAAAAAGGAGCAAAGTCCTTTTTAAAATTTCAAAAGTCGAAATTTGGAAGAATGTCGCCTATTGTCAAAAAAACACACTTTTGAATATTGGACATTCATAGGAATGGCCGGAATAGTGTTCCCCAATAATTTTTTTTCGCAAATTTTCTACCATTTTCGGAAAAAGGAGCAAAGTCCTTTTTAAAATTTCAAAAGTCGAAATTTGGAAGAATGTCGCCTATTGTCAAAAAAACACACTTTTGAATATTGGACATTCATAGGAATGGCCGGAATAGTGTTCCTCAATAATTTTTTTTCGTAAATTTTCTACCATTTTCGGAAAAAGGAGCAAAGTCCTTTTTAAAATTTCAAAAGTCGAAATTTGGAAGAATGTCGCCTATTGTCAAAAAAACACACTTTTGAATATTGGACATTCATAGGAATGGCCGGAATAGTGTTCCTCAATAATTTTTTTTCGTAAATTTTCTACCATTTTCGGAAAAAGGAGCAAAGTCCTTTTTAAAATTTCAAAAGTCGAAATTTGGAAGAATGTCGCCTATTGTCAAAAACACACTTTTGAATATTGGACATTCATAGGAATGGCGGGAATAGTGTTCCCCAATAATTTTTTTTCGCAAATTTTGTACCATTTTCGGAAAAAGGAGCAAAGTCCTTTTTAAAATTTCAAAAGTCGAAATTTGGAAGAATGTCGCCTATTGTCAAAAAAAACACACTTTTGAATATTGGACATTCATAGGAATGGAAGGAATAGTGTTCCCCAATAATTTTTTTTCGCAAATTTTCTACCATTTTCAAAAAAAGGAGCAAAGTCCTTTTTAAAATTTCAAAAGTCGAAATTTGGAAGAATGTCGCCTATTGTCAAAAAAACACACTTTTGAATATTGGACATTCATAGGAATGGCCGGAATAGTGTTCCCCAATAATTTTTTTTCGCAAATTTTCTACCATTTTCGGAAAAAGGAGCAAAGTCCTTTTTAAAATTTCAAAAGTCGAAATTTGGAAGAATGTCGCCTATTGTCAAAAAAACACACTTTTTAATATTGGACAATCATAGGAATGGCCGGAATAGTGTTCCCCAATAATTTTTTTCGCAAATATTCTACCATTTTCGGAAAAAGGAGCAAAGTCCTTTTTAAAATTTCAAAAGTCGAAATTTGGAAGAATGTCGCCTATTGTCAAAAAAACACACTTTTGAATATTGGACATTCATAGGAATGGCCGGAATAGTGTTCCCCAATAATTTTTTTTCGCAAATTTTCTACTATTTTCGGAAAAAGGAGCAAAGTCCTTTTCAAAATTTCAAAAGTCGAAATTTGGAAGAATGTCGCCTATTGTCAAAAAAACACACTTTTGAATATTGGACATTCATAGGAATGGCGGGAATAGTGTTCCCCAATATTTTTTTTCGCAAATTTTCTACCATTTTCGGAAAAAGGAGCAAAGTCCTTTTTAAAATTTCAAAAGTCGAAATTTGGAAGAATGTCGCCTATTGTCAAAAAAACACACTTTTGAATATTGGACATTCATAGGAATGGCCGGAATAGTGTTGCCCAATAATTTTTTTTCGCAAATTTTCTACCATTTTCGGAAAAAGGAGCAAAGTCCTTTTTAAAATTTCAAAAGTTGAAATTTGGAAGAATGTCGCCTATTGTCAAAAAAACACACTTTTGAATATTGGACATTCATAGGAATGGCCGGAATAGTGTTCTTCAATAATTTTTTTCGCAAATTTTCTACCATTTTCGGAAAAAGGAGCAAAGTCCTTTTTAAAATTTCAAAAGTCGAAATTTGGAAGAATGTCGCCTATTGTCAAAAAAACACACTTTTGAATATTGGACATTCATAGGAATGGCCGGAATAGTGTTGCCCAATAATTTTTTTTCGCAAATTTTCTACCATTTTCGGAAAAAGGAGCAAAGTCCTTTTTAAAATTTCAAAAGTTGAAATTTAGAAGAATGTCGCCTATTGTCAAAAAAACACACTTTTGAATATTGGACATTCATAGGAATGGCCGGAATAGTGTTCTTCAATAATTTTTTTCGCAAATTTTCTACCATTTTCGGAAAAAGGAGCAAAGTCCTTTTTAAAATTTCAAAAGTCGAAATTTGGAAGAATGTCGCCTATTGTCAAAAAAACACACTTTTGAATATTGGACATTCATAGGAATGGCCGGAATAGTGTTCCCCAATAATTTTTTTTCGCAAATTTTCTACCATTTTCGGAAAAAGGAGCAAAGTCCTTTTTAAAATTTCAAAAGTCGAAATTTGGAAGAATGTCGCCTATTGTCAAAAAAACACACTTTTGAATATTGGACATTCATAGGAATGGCTGGAATAGTGTTCCCCAATAATTTTTTTTCGCGAATTTTCTACCATTTTCGGAAAAAGGAGCAAAGTCCTTTTTAAAATTTCAAAAGTCGAAATTTGGAAGAATGTCGCCTATTGTCAAAAAAACACACTTTTGAATATTGGACATTCATAGGAATGGCCGGAATAGTGTTCTTCAATAATTTTTTTCGCAAATTTTCTACCATTTTCGGAAAAAGGAGCAAAGTCCTTTTTAAAATTTCAAAAGTCGAAATTTGGAAGAATGTCGCCTATTGTCAAAAAAACACACTTTTGAATATTGGACATTCATAGGAATGGCCGGAATAGTGTTCTCCAAAAATTTTTTTTCGGAAATTTTCTACCATTTTCGGAAAAAGGAGCAAAGTCCTTTTTAAAATTTCAAAAGTCGAAATTTGGAAGAATGTCGCCTATTGTCAAAAAAACACACTTTTGAATATTGGACATTCATAGGAATGGCCGGAATAGTGTTCCTCAATAATTTTTTTTCGTAAATTTTCTACCATTTTCGGAAAAAGGAGCAAAGTCCTTTTTAAAATTTCAAAAGTCGAAATTTGGAAGAATGTCGCCTATTGTCAAAAAAACACACTTTTGAATATTGGACATTCATAGGAATGGCCGGAATAGTGTTCCCCAATAATTTTTTTTCGCAAATTTTCTACTATTTTCGGAAAAAGGAGCAAAGTCCTTTTCAAAATTTCAAAAGTCGAAATTTGGAAGAATGTCGCCTATTGTCAAAAAAACACACTTTTGAATATTGGACATTCATAGGAATGGCCGGAATAGTGTTCCACAATAATTTTTTTCGCAAATTTTTTACCATTTTCGGAAAAAGGAGCAAAGTCCTTTTTAAAATTTCAAAAGTCGAAATTTGGAAGAATGTCGCCTATTGTCAAAAACACACTTTTTAATATTGGACAATCATAGGAATGGCCGGAATAGTGTTCCCCAATAATTTTTTTTCGCAAATTTTGTACCATTTTCGGAAAAAGGAGCAAAGTCCTTTTTAAAATTTCAAAAGTCGAAATTTGGAAGAATGTCGCCTATTGTCAAAAAAAACACACTTTTGAATATTGGACATTCATAGGAATGGAAGGAATAGTGTTCCCCAATAATTTTTTTTCGCAAATTTTCTACCATTTTCAAAAAAAGGAGCAAAGTCCTTTTTAAAATTTCAAAAGTCGAAATTTGGAAGAATGTCGCCTATTGTCAAAAAAACACACTTTTGAATATTGGACATTCATAGGAATGGCCGGAATAGTGTTCCCCAATAATTTTTTTTCGCAAATTTTCTACCATTTTCGGAAAAAGGAGCAAAGTCCTTTTTAAAATTTCAAAAGTCGAAATTTGGAAGAATGTCGCCTATTGTCAAAAAAACACACTTTTTAATATTGGACAATCATAGGAATGGCCGGAATAGTGTTCCCCAATAATTTTTTTCGCAAATATTCTACCATTTTCGGAAAAAGGAGCAAAGTCCTTTTTAAAATTTCAAAAGTCGAAATTTGGAAGAATGTCGCCTATTGTCAAAAAAACACACTTTTGAATATTGGACATTCATAGGAATGGCCGGAATAGTGTTCCCCAATAATTTTTTTTCGCAAATTTTCTACCATTTTCGGAAAAAAGAGCAAAGTCCTTTTTAAAATTTCATAAGTCGAAATTTGGAAGAATGTCGCCTATTGTCAAAAAAACACACTTTTGAATATTGGACATTCATAGGAATGGCCGGAATAGTGTTCCCCAATAATTTTTTTTCGCAAATTTTCTACCATTTTTGGAAAAAGGAGCAAAGTCCTTTTTAAAATTTCAAAAGTCGAAATTTGGAAGAATGTCGCCTATTGTCAAAAAAACACACTTTTGAATATTGGACATTCATAGGAATGGCCGGAGTAGTGTTCCCCAATAATTTTTTTTCCAAATTTTCTACCATTTTCGGAAAAAGGAGCAAAGTCCTTTTTAAAATTTCAAAAGTCGAAATTTCGAAGAATGTCGCCTATTGTCAAAAAAACACACTTTTGAATATTGGACATTCATAGAAATGGCCGGAATAGTGTTCCCCAATAATTTTTTTCGCAAATTTTCTACCATTTTCGGAAAAAGGAGCAAAGTCCTTTTTAAAATTTCAAAAGTCGAAATTTGGAAGAATGTCGCCTATTGTCAAAAAAACACACTTTTGAATATTGGACATTCATAGGAATGGCCGGAATAGTGTTCCCCAATAATTTTTTTTCCCAAATTTTCTACCATTTTCGGAAAAAAGAGCAAAGTCCTTTTTAAAATTTCAAAAGTCGAAATTTGGAAGAATGTCGCCTATTGTCAAAAAAAACACACTTTTGAATATTGGACATTCATAGGAATGGCCGGAATAGTGTTCCCCAATAATTTTTTTTCGCAAATTTTCTATCATTTCTGGAAAAAGGAGCAAAGTCCTTTTTAAAATTTCAAAAGTCGAAATTTGGAAGAATGTCGCCTATTGTCAAAAAAACACACTTTTGAATATTGGACATTCATAGGAATGGCCGGAGTAGTGTTCCCCAATAATTTTTTTTCGCAAATTTTCTACCATTTTCGGAAAAAGGAGCAAAGTCCTTTTTAAAATTTCAAAAGCCGAAATTTGGAAGAATGTCGCCTATTGTCAAAAAAACACACTTTTTAATATTGGACAATCATAGGAATGGCCGGAATAGTGTTCCCCAATAATTTTTTTCGCAAATTTTTTACCATTTTCGAAAAAAGGAGCAAAGTCCTTTCTAAAATTTCAAAAGTTGAAATTTGGAAAAATGTCGCCAATTTTCAAAAAACACACTGTTAAGACTTTTGAATATTGGACATTCATAGAAATGGCCGGAAGAGTGTTCTCCAATAATTTTTTTTCGCAAATTTTCTACCATATTCGGAAAAAGGAGCAAAGTCCTTTTTAAAATTTCAAAAGTCGAAATTTGGAAGAATGTCGCCTATTGTCAAAAAAACACACTTTTGAATATTGGACATTTATAGGAATGGCCGGAATAGTGTTCCCCAATAATTTTTTTTCCATAATTTTCTACCATTTTCGGAAAAAGGAGCAAAGTCCTTTTTAAAATTTCAAAAGTCGAAATTTGGAAGAATGTCGCCTATTGTCAAAAAAACACACTCTTGAATATTGGACATTCATAGGAATGGCCGGAATAGTGTTCCCCAATAATTTTTTTTCGCAAATTTTCTACCATTTTCGGAAAAAGGAGCAAAGTCCTTTTTAAAATTTCAAAAGCCGAAATTTGGAAGAATGTCGCCTATTGTCAAAAAAACACACTTTTTAATATTGGACAATCATAGGAATGGCCGGAATAGTGTTCCCCAATAATTTTTTTCGCAAATTTTTTACCATCTTCGGAAAAAGGAGCAAAGTCCTTTTTAAAATTTCAAAAGTTAAAATTTGGAAGAATGTCGCCTATTGTCAAAAAAACACCCTTTTGAATATTGGACATTCATAGGAATGGCCGGAATAGTGTTCCCCAATAATTTTTTTTTTGCAAATTTTCTACCATTTTCGGAAAAAGGAGCAAAGTCCTTTTTAAAATTTCAAAAGCCGAAATTTGGAAGAATGTCGCCTATTGTCAAAAAAACACACTTTTGAATATTGGACATTCATAGGAATGGCCGGAATAGTGTTCCCCAATAATTTTTTTTCGCAAATTTTCTACCATTTTCGGAAAAAGGAGCAAAGTCCTCTTTAAAATTTCAAAAATCGAAATTTGGAAGAATGTCGCCTATTGTCAAAAAAACACACTTTTGAATATTGGACATTCATAGGAATGGCCGGTATAGTGTTCCCCAATAATTTTTTTTCGCAAATTTTCTACCATTTTCGGAAAAAGGAGCAAAGTCCTTTTTAAAATTTCAAAAATCGAAATTTGGAAGAATGTCGCCTATTGTCAAAAAAACACCCTTTTGAATATTGGACATTCATAGGAATGGCCGGAATAGTGTTCCCCAATAATTTTTTTTCGCAAATTTTCTACCATTTTCGGAAAAAGGAGCAAAGTCCTTTTTAAAATTTCAAAAGTCGAAATTTGGAAGAATGTCGCCTATTGTCAAAAAAACACACTTTTGAATATTGTATATTCATAGGAATGGCCGGAATAGTGTTCCCCAATAATTTTTTTTCGTAAATTTTCTACCATTTTCGGAAAAAGGAGCAAAGTCCTTTTTAAAATTTCAAAAGTCGAAATTTGGAAGAATGTGGCCTATTGTCAAAACAAACACACTTTTGAATATTGGACATTCATAGGAATGGCCAGAAGAGTGTTCCCCAATAATGTTTTTTCGCTTATCTCCTACAATTTTTGGAAAAAGGAGCAAAGTCCTTTTTAAAATTTCAAAAGTCGAAATTTGGAAGAATGTGGCCTATTGTCAAAAAAACAAACTTTTGAATATTGGACATTCATAGGAATGGCCGGAATAGTGTTCCCCAATAATTTTTTTTCGCAAATTTTCTACCATTTTCGGAAAAAGGAGCAAAGTCCTTTTTAAAATTTCAAAAGTCAAAATTTGGAAGAATGTCGCCTATTGTCAAAAAAACACACTTTTGAATATTGGACATTCATAGGAATGGCCGGAATAGTGTTCCCCAATAATTTTTTTTCGCAAATTTTCTACCATTTTCGGAAAAAGGAGCAAAGTCCTTTTTAAAATTTCAAAAGTCGAAATTTGGAAGAATGTCGCCTATTGTCAAAAAAACACACTTTTGAATATTGGACATTCATAGGAATGGCCGGAATAGTGTTCCTCAATAATTTTTTTTCGTAAATTTTCTACCATTTTCGGAAAAAGGAGCAAAGTCCTTTTTAAAATTTCAAAAGTCGAAATTTGGAAGAATGTCGCCTATTGTCAAAAAAACACACTTTTGAATATTGGACATTCATAGGAATGGCCGGAATAGTGTTCCCCAATAATTTTTTTTCGCAAATTTTCTACTATTTTCGGAAAAAGGAGCAAAGTCCTTTTCAAAATTTCAAAAGTCGAAATTTGGAAGAATGTCGCCTATTGTCAAAAAAACACACTTTTGAATATTGGACATTCATAGGAATGGCCGGAATAGTGTTCCACAATAATTTTTTTCGCAAATTTTTTACCATTTTCGGAAAAAGGAGCAAAGTCCTTTTTAAAATTTCAAAAGTCGAAATTTGGAAGAATGTCGCCTATTGTCAAAAACACACTTTTGAATATTGGACATTCATAGGAATGGCGGGAATAGTGTTCCCCAATAATTTTTTTTCGCAAATTTTGTACCATTTTCGGAAAAAGGAGCAAAGTCCTTTTTAAAATTTCAAAAGTCGAAATTTGGAAGAATGTCGCCTATTGTCAAAAAAAACACACTTTTGAATATTGGACATTCATAGGAATGGAAGGAATAGTGTTCCCCAATAATTTTTTTTCGCAAATTTTCTACCATTTTCAAAAAAAGGAGCAAAGTCCTTTTTAAAATTTCAAAAGTCGAAATTTGGAAGAATGTCGCCTATTGTCAAAAAAACACACTTTTGAATATTGGACATTCATAGGAATGGCCGGAATAGTGTTCCCCAATAATTTTTTTTCGCAAATTTTCTACCATTTTCGGAAAAAGGAGCAAAGTCCTTTTTAAAATTTCAAAAGTCGAAATTTGGAAGAATGTCGCCTATTGTCAAAAAAACACACTTTTTAATATTGGACAATCATAGGAATGGCCGGAATAGTGTTCCCCAATAATTTTTTTCGCAAATATTCTACCATTTTCGGAAAAAGGAGCAAAGTCCTTTTTAAAATTTCAAAAGTCGAAATTTGGAAGAATGTCGCCTATTGTCAAAAAAACACACTTTTGAATATTGGACATTCATAGGAATGGCCGGAATAGTGTTCCCCAATAATTTTTTTTCGCAAATTTTCTACCATTTTCGGAAAAAAGAGCAAAGTCCTTTTTAAAATTTCATAAGTCGAAATTTGGAAGAATGTCGCCTATTGTCAAAAAAACACACTTTTGAATATTGGACATTCATAGGAATGGCCGGAATAGTGTTCCCCAATAATTTTTTTTCGCAAATTTTCTACCATTTTTGGAAAAAGGAGCAAAGTCCTTTTTAAAATTTCAAAAGTCGAAATTTGGAAGAATGTCGCCTATTGTCAAAAACACACTTTTGAATATTGGACATTCATAGGAATGGCCGGAGTAGTGTTCCCAAATAATTTTTTTTCCAAATTTTCTACCATTTTCGGAAAAAGGAGCAAAGTCCTTTTTAAAATTTCAAAAGTCGAAATTTCGAAGAATGTCGCCTATTGTCAAAAAAACACACTTTTGAATATTGGACATTCATAGAAATGGCCGGAATAGTGTTCCCCAATAATTTTTTTCGCAAATTTTCTACCATTTTCGGAAAAAGGAGCAAAGTCCTTTTTAAAATTTCAAAAGTCGAAATTTGGAAGAATGTCGCCTATTGTCAAAAAAACACACTTTTGAATATTGGACATTCATAGGAATGGCCGGAATAGTGTTCCCCAATAATTTTTTTTCGCAAATTTTCTACCATTTTCGGAAAAAAGAGCAAAGTCCTTTTTAAAATTTCAAAAGTCGAAATTTGGAAGAATGTCGCCTATTGTCAAAAAAAACACACTTTTGAATATTGGACATTCATAGGAATGGCCGGAATAGTGTTCCCCAATAATTTTTTTCGCAAATTTTTTACCATTTTCGAAAAAAGGAGCAAAGTCCTTTCTAAAATTTCAAGAGTTGAAATTTGGAAAAATGTCGCCAATTTTCAAAAAACACACTGTTAAGACTTTTGAATATTGGACATTCATAGAAATGGCCGGAAGAGTGTTCTCCAATAATTTTTTTTCGCAAATTTTCTACCATATTCGGAAAAAGGAGCAAAGTCCTTTTTAAAATTTCAAAAGTCGAAATTTGGAAGAATGTCGCCTATTGTCAAAAAAACACACTTTTGAATATTGGACATTTATAGGAATGGCCGGAATAGTGTTCCCCAATAATTTTTTTTCCATAATTTTCTACCATTTTCGGAAAAAGGAGCAAAGTCCTTTTTAAAATTTCAAAAGTCGAAATTTGGAAGAATGTCGCCTATTGTCAAAAAAACACACTCTTGAATATTGGACATTCATAGGAATGGCCGGAATAGTGTTCCCCAATAATTTTTTTTCGCAAATTTTCTACCATTTTCGGAAAAAGGAGCAAAGTCCTTTTTAAAATTTCAAAAGCCGAAATTTGGAAGAATGTCGCCTATTGTCAAAAAAACACACTTTTTAATATTGGACAATCATAGGAATGGCCGGAATAGTGTTCCCCAATAATTTTTTTCGCAAATTTTTTACCATCTTCGGAAAAAGGAGCAAAGTCCTTTTTAAAATTTCAAAAGTTGAAATTTGGAAGAATGTCGCCTATTGTCAAAAAAACACCCTTTTGAATATTGGACATTCATAGGAATGGCCGGAATAGTGTTCCCCAATAATTTTTTTTTTGCAAATTTTCTACCATTTTCGGAAAAAGGAGCAAAGTCCTTTTTAAAATTTCAAAAGCCGAAATTTGGAAGAATGTCGCCTATTGTCAAAAAACACACTTTTGAATATTGGACATTCATAGGAATGGCCGGAATAATGTTCCCCAATAATTTTTTTTCGCAAATTTTCTACCATTTTCGGAAAAAGGAGCAAAGTCCTCTTTAAAATTTCAAAAATCGAAATTTGGAAGAATGTCGCCTATTGTCAAAAAAACACACTTTTGAATATTGGACATTCATAGGAATGGCCGGTATAGTGTTCCCCAATAATTTTTTTTCGCAAATTTTCTACCATTTTCGGAAAAAGGAGCAAAGTCCTTTTTAAAATTTCAAAAATCGAAATTTGGAAGAATGTCGCCTATTGTCAAAAAAACACCCTTTTGAATATTGGACATTCATAGGAATGACCGGAATAGTGTTCCCCAATAATTTTTTTTCGCAAATTTTCTACCATTTTCGGAAAAAGGAGCAAAGTCCTTTTTAAAATTTCAAAAGTCGAAATTTGGAAGAATGTCGCCTATTGTCAAAAAAACACACTTTTGAATATTGTATATTCATAGGAATGGCCGGAATAGTGTTCCCCAATAATTTTTTTTCGTAAATTTTCTACCATTTTCGGAAAAAGGAGCAAAGTCCTTTTTAAAATTTCAAAAGTCGAAATTTGGAAGAATGTGGCCTATTGTCAAAACAAACACACTTTTGAATATTGGACATTCATAGGAATGGCCAGAAGAGTGTTCCCCAATAATGTTTTTTCGCTTATCTCCTACAATTTTTGGAAAAAGGAGCAAAGTCCTTTTTAAAATTTCAAAAGTCGAAATTTGGAAGAATGTGGCCTATTGTCAAAAAAACAAACTTTTGAATATTGGACATTCATAGGAATGGCCGGAATAGTGTTCCCCAATAATTTTTTTTCGCAAATTTTCTACCATTTTCGGAAAAAGGAGCAAAGTCCTTTTTAAAATTTCAAAAGTCAAAATTTGGAAGAATGTCGCCTATTGTCAAAAAAACACACTTTTGAATATTGGACATTCATAGGAATGGCCGGAATAGTGTTCCCCAATAATTTTTTTTCGCAAATTTTCTACCATTTTCGGAAAAAGGAGCAAAGTCCTTTTTAAAATTTCAAAAGTCGAAATTTGGAAGAATGTCGCCTATTGTCAAAAAAACACACTTTTGAATATTGGACATTCATAGGAATGGCCGGAATAGTGTTCCTCAATAATTTTTTTTCGTAAATTTTCTACCATTTTCGGAAAAAGGAGCAAAGTCCTTTTTAAAATTTCAAAAGTCGAAATTTGGAAGAATGTCGCCTATTGTCAAAAAAACACACTTTTGAATATTGGACATTCATAGGAATGGCCGGAATAGTGTTCCCCAATAATTTTTTTTCGCAAATTTTCTACTATTTTCGGAAAAAGGAGCAAAGTCCTTTTCAAAATTTCAAAAGTCGAAATTTGGAAGAATGTCGCCTATTGTCAAAAAAACACACTTTTGAATATTGGACATTCATAGGAATGGCCGGAATAGTGTTCCACAATAATTTTTTTCGCAAATTTTTTACCATTTTCGGAAAAAGGAGCAAAGTCCTTTTTAAAATTTCAAAAGTCGAAATTTGGAAGAATGTCGCCTATTGTCAAAAACACACTTTTGAATATTGGACATTCATAGGAATGGCGGGAATAGTGTTCCCCAATAATTTTTTTTCGCAAATTTTGTACCATTTTCGGAAAAAGGAGCAAAGTCCTTTTTAAAATTTCAAAAGTCGAAATTTGGAAGAATGTCGCCTATTGTCAAAAAAAACACACTTTTGAATATTGGACATTCATAGGAATGGAAGGAATAGTGTTCCCCAATAATTTTTTTTCGCAAATTTTCTACCATTTTCAAAAAAAGGAGCAAAGTCCTTTTTAAAATTTCAAAAGTCGAAATTTGGAAGAATGTCGCCTATTGTCAAAAAAACACACTTTTGAATATTGGACATTCATAGGAATGGCCGGAATAGTGTTCCCCAATAATTTTTTTCGCAAATTTTCTACCATTTTCGGAAAAAGGAGCAAAGTCCTTTTTAAAATTTCAAAAGTCGAAATTTGGAAGAATGTCGCCTATTGTCAAAAAAACACACTTTTTAATATTGGACAATCATAGGAATGGCCGGAATAGTGTTCCCCAATAATTTTTTTCGCAAATATTCTACCATTTTCGGAAAAAGGAGCAAAGTCCTTTTTAAAATTTCAAAAGTCGAAATTTGGAAGAATGTCGCCTATTGTCAAAAAAACACACTTTTGAATATTGGACATTCATAGGAATGGCCGGAATAGTGTTCCCCAATAATTTTTTTTCGCAAATTTTCTACCATTTTCGGAAAAAAGAGCAAAGTCCTTTTTAAAATTTCATAAGTCGAAATTTGGAAGAATGTCGCCTATTGTCAAAAAAACACACTTTTGAATATTGGACATTCATAGGAATGGCCGGAATAGTGTTCCCCAATAATTTTTTTTCGCAAATTTTCTACCATTTTTGGAAAAAGGAGCAAAGTCCTTTTTAAAATTTCAAAAGTCGAAATTTGGAAGAATGTCGCCTATTGTCAAAAACACACTTTTGAATATTGGACATTCATAGGAATGGCCGGAGTAGTGTTCCCAAATAATTTTTTTTCCAAATTTTCTACCATTTTCGGAAAAAGGAGCAAAGTCCTTTTTAAAATTTCAAAAGTCGAAATTTCGAAGAATGTCGCCTATTGTCAAAAAAACACACTTTTGAATATTGGACATTCATAGAAATGGCCGGAATAGTGTTCCCCAATAATTTTTTTCGCAAATTTTCTACCATTTTCGGAAAAAGGAGCAAAGTCCTTTTTAAAATTTCAAAAGTCGAAATTTGGAAGAATGTCGCCTATTGTCAAAAAAACACACTTTTGAATATTGGACATTCATAGGAATGGCCGGAATAGTGTTCCCCAATAATTTTTTTTCGCAAATTTTCTACCATTTTCGGAAAAAAGAGCAAAGTCCTTTTTAAAATTTCAAAAGTCGAAATTTGGAAGAATGTCGCCTATTGTCAAAAAAAACACACTTTTGAATATTGGACATTCATAGGAATGGCCGGAATAGTGTTCCCCAATAATTTTTTTCGCAAATTTTTTACCATTTTCGAAAAAAGGAGCAAAGTCCTTTCTAAAATTTCAAGAGTTGAAATTTGGAAAAATGTCGCCAATTTTCAAAAAACACACTGTTAAGACTTTTGAATATTGGACATTCATAGAAATGGCCGGAAGAGTGTTCTCCAATAATTTTTTTTCGCAAATTTTCTACCATATTCGGAAAAAGGAGCAAAGTCCTTTTTAAAATTTCAAAAGTCGAAATTTGGAAGAATGTCGCCTATTGTCAAAAAAACACACTTTTGAATATTGGACATTTATAGGAATGGCCGGAATAGTGTTCCCCAATAATTTTTTTTCCATAATTTTCTACCATTTTCGGAAAAAGGAGCAAAGTCCTTTTTAAAATTTCAAAAGTCGAAATTTGGAAGAATGTCGCCTATTGTCAAAAAAACACACTCTTGAATATTGGACATTCATAGGAATGGCCGGAATAGTGTTCCCCAATAATTTTTTTTCGCAAATTTTCTACCATTTTCGGAAAAAGGAGCAAAGTCCTTTTTAAAATTTCAAAAGCCGAAATTTGGAAGAATGTCGCCTATTGTCAAAAAAACACACTTTTTAATATTGGACAATCATAGGAATGGCCGGAATAGTGTTCCCCAATAATTTTTTTCGCAAATTTTTTACCATCTTCGGAAAAAGGAGCAAAGTCCTTTTTAAAATTTCAAAAGTTGAAATTTGGAAGAATGTCGCCTATTGTCAAAAAAACACCCTTTTGAATATTGGACATTCATAGGAATGGCCGGAATAGTGTTCCCCAATAATTTTTTTTTTGCAAATTTTCTACCATTTTCGGAAAAAGGAGCAAAGTCCTTTTTAAAATTTCAAAAGCCGAAATTTGGAAGAATGTCGCCTATTGTCAAAAAACACACTTTTGAATATTGGACATTCATAGGAATGGCCGGAATAATGTTCCCCAATAATTTTTTTTCGCAAATTTTCTACCATTTTCGGAAAAAGGAGCAAAGTCCTCTTTAAAATTTCAAAAATCGAAATTTGGAAGAATGTCGCCTATTGTCAAAAAAACACACTTTTGAATATTGGACATTCATAGGAATGGCCGGTATAGTGTTCCCCAATAATTTTTTTTCGCAAATTTTCTACCATTTTCGGAAAAAGGAGCAAAGTCCTTTTTAAAATTTCAAAAGTCGAAATTTGGAAGAATGTCGCCTATTGTCAAAAAAACACACTTTTGAATATTGGACATTCATAGGAATGGCCGGAATAGTGTTCCCCAATAATTTTTTTTCGCAAATTTTCTACCATTTTCGGAAAAAGGAGCAAAGTCCTTTTTAAAATTTCAAAAGTCGAAATTTGGAAGAATGTCGCCTATTGTCAAAAAAACACACTTTTGAATATTGGACATTCATAGGAATGGCCGGAATAGTGTTCCTCAATAATTTTTTTTCGTAAATTTTCTACCATTTTCGGAAAAAGGAGCAAAGTCCTTTTTAAAATTTCAAAAGTCGAAATTTGGAAGAATGTCGCCTATTGTCAAAAAAACACACTTTTGAATATTGGACATTCATAGCAATGGCCGGAATAGTGTTCCCCAATAATTTTTTTTCGCAAATTTTCTACTATTTTCGGAAAAAGGAGCAAAGTCCTTTTCAAAATTTCAAAAGTCGAAATTTGGAAGAATGTCGCCTATTGTCAAAAAAACACACTTTTGAATATTGGACATTCATAGGAATGGCCGGAATAGTGTTGCCCAATAATTTTTTTTCGCAAATTTTTTACCATTTTCGGAAAAAGGAGCAAAGTCCTTTTTAAAATTTCAAAAGTCGAAATTTGGAAGAATGTCGCCTATTGTCAAAAACACACTTTTGAATATTGGACATTCATAGGAATGGCCGGAATAGTGTTCCCCAATAATTTTTTTTCGCAAATTTTCTACCATTTTCAAAAAAAGGAGCAAAGTCCTTTTTAAAATTTCAAAAGTCGAAATTTGAAAGAATGTCGCCTATTGTCAAAAACACACTTTTGAATATTGGACATTCATAGGAATGGCCGGAATAGTGTTCCCCAATAATTTTTTTTCGCAAATTTTCTACCATTTTCAAAAAAAGGAGCAAAGTCCTTTTTAAAATTTCAAAAGTCGAAATTTGGAAGAATGTCGCCTATTGTCAAAAACACACTTTTGAATATTGGACATTCATAGGAATGGAAGGAATAGTGTTCCCCAATAATTTTTTTTCGCAAATTTTCTACCATTTTCAAAAAAAGGAGCAAAGTCCTTTTTAAAATTTCAAAAGTCGAAATTTGGAAGAATGTCGCCTATTGTCAAAAAAACACACTTTTGAATATTGGACATTCATAGGAATGGCCGGAATAGTGTTCCCCAATAATTTTTTTTCGCAAATTTTCTACCATTTTCGGAAAAAGGAGCAAAGTCCTTTTTAAAATTTCAAAAGTCGAAATTTGGAAGAATGTCGCCTATTGTCAAAAAAACACACTTTTTAATATTGGACAATCATAGGAATGGCCGGAATAGTGTTCCCCAATAATTTTTTTCGCAAATATTCTACCATTTTCGGAAAAAGGAGCAAAGTCCTTTTTAAAATTTCAAAAGTCGAAATTTGGAAGAATGTCGCCTATTGTCAAAAAAACACACTTTTGAATATTGGACATTCATAGGAATGGCCGGAATAGTGTTCCCCAATAATTTTTTTTCGCAAATTTTCTACCATTTTCGGAAAAAAGAGCAAAGTCCTTTTTAAAATTTCATAAGTCGAAATTTGGAAGAATGTCGCCTATTGTCAAAAAAACACACTTTTGAATATTGGACATTCATAGGAATGGCCGGAATAGTGTTCCCCAATAATTTTTTTTCGCAAATTTTCTACCATTTTTGGAAAAAGGAGCAAAGTCCTTTTTAAAATTTCAAAAGTCGAAATTTGGAAGAATGTCGCCTATTGTCAAAAACACACTTTTGAATATTGGACATTCATAGGAATGGCCGGAGTAGTGTTCCCCAATAATTTTTTTTCCAAATTTTCTACCATTTTCGGAAAAAGGAGCAAAGTCCTTTTTAAAATTTCAAAAGTCGAAATTTCGAAGAATGTCGCCTATTGTCAAAAAAACACACTTTTGAATATTGGACATTCATAGAAATGGCCGGAATAGTGTTCCCCAATAATTTTTTTCGCAAATTTTCTACCATTTTCGGAAAAAGGAGCAAAGTCCTTTTTAAAATTTCAAAAGTCGAAATTTGGAAGAATGTCGCCTATTACCAAAAAAACACACTTTTGAATATTGGACATTCATAGGAATGGCCGGAATAGTGTTCCCCAATAATTTTTTTTCGCAAATTTTCTACCATTTTCGGAAAAAAGAGCAAAGTCCTTTTTAAAATTTCAAAAGTCGAAATTTGGAAGAATGTCGCCTATTGTCAAAAAAAACACACTTTTGAATATTGGACATTCATAGGAATGGCCGGAATAGTGTTCCCCAATAATTTTTTTCGCAAATTTTTTACCATTTTCGAAAAAAGGAGCAAAGTCCTTTCTAAAATTTCAAGAGTTGAAATTTGGAAAAATGTCGCCAATTTTCAAAAAACACACTGTTAAGACTTTTGAATATTGGACATTCATAGAAATGGCCGGAAGAGTGTTCTCCAATAATTTTTTTTCGCAAATTTTCTACCATATTCGGAAAAAGGAGCAAAGTCCTTTTTAAAATTTCAAAAGTCGAAATTTGGAAGAATGTCGCCTATTGTCAAAAAAACACACTTTTAAATATTGGACATTTATAGGAATGGCCGGAATAGTGTTCCCCAATAATTTTTTTTCCATAATTTTCTACCATTTTCAGAAAAAGGAGCAAAGTCCTTTTTAAAATTTCAAAAGTCGAAATTTGGAAGAATGTCGCCTATTGTCAAAAAAACACACTCTTGAATATTGGACATTCATAGGAATGGCCGGAATAGTGTTCCCCAATAATTTTTTTTCGCAAATTTTGTACCATTTTCGGAAAAAGGAGCAAAGTCCTTTTTAAAATTTCAAAAGCCGAAATTTGGAAGAATGTCGCCTATTGTCAAAAAAACACACTTTTTAATATTGGACAATCATAGGAATGGCCGGAATAGTGTTCCCCAATAATTTTTTTCGCAAATTTTTTACCATCTTCGGAAAAAGGAGCAAAGTCCTTTTTAAAATTTCAAAAGTTGAAATTTGGAAGAATGTCGCCTATTGTCAAAAAAACACCCTTTTGAATATTGGACATTCATAGGAATGGCCGGAATAGTGTTCCCCAATAATTTTTTTTTTGCAAATTTTCTACCATTTTCGGAAAAAGGAGCAAAGTCCTTTTTAAAATTTCAAAAGCCGAAATTTGGAAGAATGTCGCCTATTGTCAAAAAAACACACTTTTGAATATTGGACATTCATAGGAATGGCCGGAATAATGTTCCCCAATAATTTTTTTTCGCAAATTTTCTACCATTTTCGGAAAAAGGAGCAAAGTCCTCTTTAAAATTTCAAAAATCGAAATTTGGAAGAATGTCGCCTATTGTCAAAAAAACACACTTTTGAATATTGGACATTCATAGGAATGGCCGGTATAGTGTTCCCCAATAATTTTTTTTCGCAAATTTTCTACCATTTTCGGAAAAAGGAGCAAAGTCCTTTTTAAAATTTCAAAAATCGAAATTTGGAAGAATGTCGCCTATTGTCAAAAAAACACCCTTTTGAATATTGGACATTCATAGGAATGACCGGAATAGTGTTCCCCAATAATTTTTTTTCGCAAATTTTCTACCATTTTCGGAAAAAGGAGCAAAGTCCTTTTTAAAATTTCAAAAGTCGAAATTTGGAAGAATGTCGCCTATTGTCAAAAAAACACACTTTTGAATATTGTATATTCATAGGAATGGCCGGAATAGTGTTCCCCAATAATTTTTTTTCGTAAATTTTCTACCATTTTCGGAAAAAGGAGCAAAGTCCTTTTTAAAATTTCAAAAGTCGAAATTTGGAAGAATGTGGCCTATTGTCAAAACAAACACACTTTTGAATATTGGACATTCATAGGAATGGCCAGAAGAGTGTTCCCCAATAATGTTTTTTCGCTTATCTCCTACAATTTTTGGAAAAAGGAGCAAAGTCCTTTTTAAAATTTCAAAAGTCGAAATTTGGAAGAATGTGGCCTATTGTCAAAAAAACAAACTTTTGAATATTGGACATTCATAGGAATGGCCGGAATAGTGTTCCCCAATAATTTTTTTTCGCAAATTTTCTACCATTTTCGGAAAAAGGAGCAAAGTCCTTTTTAAAATTTCAAAAGTCAAAATTTGGAAGAATGTCGCCTATTGTCAAAAAAACACACTTTTGAATATTGGACATTCATAGGAATGGCCGGAATAGTGTTCCCCAATAATTTTTTTTCGCAAATTTTCTACCATTTTCGGAAAAAGGAGCAAAGTCCTTTTTAAAATTTCAAAAGTCGAAATTTGGAAGAATGTCGCCTATTGTCAAAAAAACACACTTTTGAACATTGGACATTCATAGGAATGGCCGGAATAGTGTTCCCCAATAATTTTTTTTCGCAAATTTTCTACCATTTTCGGAAAAAGGAGCAAAGTCCTTTTTAAAATTTCAAAAGTCGAAATTTGGAAGAATGTCGCAAAGTTACCGATAGTGCTCTTTTCAATTCTTTTAAAACTCTTTTCATTTGAAAGATTTTATGAAAACATACATTTTTAAATGAGAAGTGGTTAAAGTTTATCAATAAATTAATAAAAATTACTTCTTTATGAAATTTTTAAGAAAGTGATTCCGGAAATATTAATTTCGTTGCGAGATTATAAAAATCTTCACTAAGTTATCAATTGATCGATTCTTTTAAAATTGTGTGATTTGAATGAATGTTTGAAACAACAATTTTTGTGTGAGGAAAAGTTCAAATAAAAAAAAATATATTAAAATAAATATATGAATATATCTTTCATATGAAGCTTTGAAGCTTTGAATTGAAAAGCAATAAGTTTTTAACAGTGCTCTTTTCAATTCCTTTAAAATTGTTTTCATTTGAAAGAGTTTTTGAAAAAATACATTTTTTTATGAAAAGCGGTTCAAGCTTATCAATAAATATATGAATATTACTTCCTTTTGAAATGTTTAAGAAAGTGACTGTAGCTCCGGAAATATTAATTTCATTGCGAAATTATAAAAAGCTTCACTAAGTTAGCAACAGTGCTCTTTTGAATTCTTTAAAAATTATTTTAATTTGAAAAAGTTTTTGAAAAAATAAATTTTTTTATGAGAATCGGTTCAAGCTTATCAATAAATATATGAATATTACTTCCTTTTGAAATGTTTAAGAAATGACTGTAGCTCCAGAATTATTAATTTCATTGTGAAATTATAAAAACCTCCACTAATTTATCAATAATGCGCTTTTCAATTCTTTCAACATTTTTTTGATTTGAAAGAATGTTCGGAAAAATACATTTTTGTATGAGGTTCAAGTTTATCAGTATATATATGAATATTTCTTCTTTATGAAATGTTTAAGAAAGTGACTGTATCTACAGAAATATTAATTTTATTGCAAAATTATAAAAAGCTTCACTAAGTTAGCAACAGTGTTTTTTTGAATACTTTCAAAATTATTTTAATTTGAAAGAATTTTTAAAAAAAATACATATTTGGAAAAATACATTTTTGCATGAGGAAAAATTAGAAATTGCAGCTTTATTATATAAATAAATTAGACCCGTGCCTTTTTCCAAAAATTTCTAAAAGGTTATACAAATTTTTTATGGAAAATTAGAAATCTCGGCTTTTATATTTATAAAAATAACACTCTTGTGTTACTCAAAAATTTTAAAGGAAAAGTGTACAACATTTTTCATGCAAGATTAGAAATCTCGGCTTTTGAATTTGTAAAAATTACAGCCATGTCGTTTTCAAAAATTTTCAAGAAAAAGTATAGAACAGTTTTTCATGCAATATTAGAAATCTCGAGTTTTATATTTATAAAAATTACAACCGTAACTGATTCAAATATTTTGAAGAAAAAGTCTTAAAAATTAGAAATTTCAGCTTTAATATTTAAAAAAATACACCTGTTACTTATTCAAAAAATTTCAAGAAAAATTATAGAATTTTTTATGAAAAATTAGAAATCTCGACTTTCATATTTATTAAAATTAAACCCATGTGTTATTCAAAAATTTGCAAGAAAAAGTGTACAAAATTGGTGATGCAAAATTAGAAATCTTGGCTTTTATATTCATAACAATTACACCCGTGACTTATTCAAACATTTTGAAGAAAAAGTGTTAAAATATGGTCATGCAAAATTAAAAATTTTGGCTTTCCAAAAATTTCAACAAAAATGATAAGTTATCAATATAGCGCTTCTCAATAAGTTTAAATTTTTTTTGATTTGAAAGAATGTTTGGAAAAATACATTTTTGTATGAGGAATGGTTCAAGTTTATCAGTAAATATATGAATATTACTTCTATATGAAATGTTTAAAAAAGTAACTGTAGCTCCGGAAATATTAATTTTATTGCGAAATTATAAAAATCTGCACCAAGTTACCGATAGTGCTCTTTTCAATTCTTTTAAAACTATTTTCATTTGAAAAATTTTATGAAAACATACAGTTTTAAATGAGAAGTGGTTTAAGTGTATCAATAAATTAATAAAAATTACTTCCTTATGAAATGTTTAAGAAAGTAACTGTATCTCCGGAAATATTAATTTCATTGCGAAATTATTAAAATCTTCACCAAGTTATCGATAGTGCTCTTTTCAATTCTTTTTAAATTGTTTGATTTGAAAGAATGTTTGAAAAGACAATTTTTGTATGAAGAGTAGTTCAAATAAAAAAAAAATGTATTAAAATAAATATATGAATATTACTTTCATATGAATATTTGAATTGAAAAGCACTTAGTTATTAACAGTGCTTTTTTCAATTCCTTTAAAATTGTTTTCATTTGAATAAGTTTATGAAAAAATGCATTTTTTTATGAGAAGCGGTTCAAGCTTATCTATAAATATATGAATATTACTTCCTTTTGAAATGTTTAAGAAAGTGACTGTAGCTCCGGAAATATTTATTTCATTGCGAAATTATAAAAACCTCCACTAAGTTATCAATAATGCGCTTTTCAATTCGCTCAAAATTTTTTTGATTTGAAAGAATGTTTGGAAAAATACATTTTTGTATGAGGAATGGTTCAAGTTTATCAGTAAATATATGAATATTACTTCTATATGATATGTTTAAAAAAGTAACTGTAGCTCCGGAAATATTTATTTTATTGCGAAATTATAAAAATCTGCACCAAGTTACCGATAGTGCTCTTTTCAATTCTTTTAAAACTCTTTTGATTTGAAAGATTTTATGAAAACATAAATTTTTAAATGAGAAGTGGCTTAACTTTATCAATAAATTAATAAAAATTTCTTCCTTATGAAATGATTAAGAAAGTGACTGTATCTCCGGAAATATTAATTTTGTTGCGAAATTATAAAAATCTTCATCAAGTTATCAATAATGCGCTTTTCAATTCGTTAAAAATTTTTTTGATTTGAAAGAATGTTTGGAAAAATACATTTTTGTATGAGGAATGGTTCAAATAAAAAAAATGTACTAAAATAAATATATGAATATTACTTTCATATATATCTTTGAATTGAAAAGCACTAAGTTATTAAAAGTGCTCTTTTCAATTCCTTTAAAATTGTTTTCATTTGAATAAGTTTATGAAAAAATGCATTTTTTTATGAGAAGCGGTTCAAGCTTATCTATAAATATATGAATATTACTTCCTTTTGAAATGTTTAAGAAAGTGACTGTAGCTCCGGAAATATTTATTTCATTGCGAAATTATAAAAACCTCCACTAAGTTATCAATAATGCGCTTTTCAATTCGCTCAAAATTTTTTTGATTTGAAAGAATGTTTGGAAAAATACATTTTTGTATGAGGAATGGTTCAAGTTTATCAGTAAATATATGAATATTACTCTTTTATGAAATGTTTAAGAAAGTAACTGTAGCTCCGGAAATATTAATTTTATTGTGAAATTATAAAAATCTGCTCCAAGTTACCGATAGTGCTGTTTTCAGTTGTTTTAAAACTCTTTTGATTTGAAAGATTTTATGAAAACATACATTTTTAAATGAGAAGTGGTTTAAGTTTATCAATAAATTAATTAAAATTATTTCCTTTTGAAATGTTTAAGAAAGTGGCTGTAAATATTAATTTCATTGCGAAATTATAAAAAGCTTCATTAAGTTAGCAACAGTGCTTTTTTGAATTTTTTCAAAATTGTTTTGATTTTAAAGAATGTTTGGAAAAATACACATTTGTATGAGGAATGGTTCAAGTTTATCAGTAAATATATGAATATTACTCTTTTATGAAATGTTTAAGAAAGTAACTGTAGCTCCGGAAATATTAATTTTTTTTTTTTTTTTTTTTTTTGTTTCGTTTTATTTACAATCTATCCAAGGATAATAAGCAAATTTTATAAAATAAGTAATAAGAAAATAACATTCATTGTTGAACTCCAATAAGAACAACAATATACAAACAAAAATTGTTAAAGTTATTTCAAGAATTCATAATATATACATTATATACAAAATCTTAAAGTTTTATCTATACTAATATTTACATACATATATGTATGTACACAGAATTTTATTTATGTATAATTGATTAGCTTGTAGACTTTGCTGTCTTATTTCGTCGGCGAATTGTAAGTTATTGATGATTTTATAAGTATTGCTGCTCCACCATGTGCTCTATTGTCCGGGTGGTTAGCTTTTATTACGTCAAAAATTTTTTATTTTGAAAAATGATCTGTCTGTGAAGTGTGTCTCCGAGACTAGGAGGATATCAATGAAATTAGTTTTTAGAAATATTTCTACCTCTTGAGTATGATTGGAAAGCCCATTGGCATTCCATATTGCAATTCTTAAATTCATTTGCATAGTTTTGATATTAAAAGAGACATCATATTTATCAACTTATTGGTCTGTTCTATTTGGTTTTCAATTAATTTTTCGAGTTTTTCAAAAGAATTGTTTAATGGATTTAGTTGCTGTGGATTCCGTAAAGTATCAGAATATGAAAATCTTTCATTTCGACTAGCGTTGGCGTTTGCATTTTGGTTAAGTTGATTTGGGTAATCTTCACTATTAAATATATATTGGCTGGTTTTATCTCTTCTGTAGAGATTATTATTTTGCAATTTTCTTGTAAGTATTTGTTTATATACTATGCAGCCTTTATAGTTTGCTGGATGGTTTTGTAGACAGTTCACACAGCGTGGAGGAGTTTCAATATCTTTACTGCAGTCAATTGTAAGATGCCCTAAGCCACATTTAACACATCTTTCTTCTTTTCGGCAGTAAGTTTTGGTATGACCGAATTCTTGACATCTATGACATTGCACAAGATCGTTAGTTTTTCTTAAGGGTTCAATGGTGACAATTGCGCTATTTATGTGCCTAATATCGTATACGTTTTTGTTGCTTAGGGCAGGTTCTAAATCAACGAAGAACATTGGAAGGGGATTTTTCGTTATTCTACTGCGAACATTGACAATGTTCCGAACTTTATGACCATTTTTTTCAATTCCGTATTTAATATCAGTAGTTGACGTAGAATGATGTAAGTTTTTTATAACAACTCTATACGATCGGTCTTGCTTCAATTGGTAGGTATGGAACTTAATTTTCCTGTCATTTAAATGAGTAACAATAGTTCTGTACGATTTTACATTCTTTATTAGCAATCTTATTTGTCCATCTTTAAGTGACTTGTATTGAAATTCAGTGGAAGGAATAATTTTAGAAAAAGATTTCATCATTGCGCTAATATCAGCAACAAATGGTATGTATATAGGTGGTGGCTTTGGTTCATTGTTATTGCTGTTTTCATTACATTCTTCATCCTCAGTATCAATTTCGTCATGATCAAGACTAGCAAAACGATTATTATTTTGGGAGCCTGCATTGTTGTTGTTAACATTTCTTATTGAAGTTAAGTTGTTGCTGTCGATATTTTGTCTTTTGTTCTCGAATATTTTTGGTGATACACTTTGTCGTCGTTTTTTTGTTATTGGCAAAGTAACTACCTGCCAGCTAATATCGTTATCTTCAATTGATTCACTACCATCATCCATGACGAAGGCAGCGCACAATTATTTTAAACTTTTTGTACTCTTTGTATTTAATAAAATTAAATGTATTGAAAACTGTGGCTGTGGCGCGTGCAGCTAGCCTCGTTCGTCCCGTAATTTGTGCGTTCGCGGCGAAAGTTAGAATGTTGATGTACTTAAAAATGCACTTTTTGTGTACATATGCATGTATTTATATTGATATACACGAAAATATTTTATTATTTTAACTTTTTAAATTCTTTTTTATTTTATTGATTAAAACACGTCCGCCTTCTACAAAAGTTTTTTGTGAATCAAAAATATTAATTTTATTGTGAAATTATAAAAATCTGCTCCAAGTTACCGATAGTGCTGTTTTCAGTTGTTTTAAAACTCTTTTGATTTGAAAGATTTTATGAAAACATACATTTTTAAATGAGAAGTGGTTTAAGTTTATCAATAAATTAATTAAAATTATTTCCTTTTGAAATGTTTAAGAAAGTGGCTGTAAATATTAATTTCATTGCGAAATTATAAAAAGCTTCATTAAGTTAGCAACAGTGCTTTTTTGAATTTTTTCAAAATTATTTTAATTTGAAAGAATTTTTAAAAAAATACATATTTGGAAAAATACATTTTTGCATGAGGAAAAATTAGAAATTGCAGCTTTATTATATAAATAAATTAGACCCGTGACTTTTTTCAAAAATTTCATGAAAGATTATACAAATTTTTTATGGAAAATTAGAAATCTCGGCTTTTATATTTACAAAAATTACACCCGGTCTTACTCAAAAAGTTTCAAGAAAGAGTATACAAAATTTTTCATGCAAAATTAGAAATCTCGGCTTTTGAATTTGTAAAAATTACACCCATGTCGTTTTCAAACATTTTCAAGAAAAAGTATGGAACACTTTTTCATGCAAAATTAGAAATCTCGAGTTTTATATATATAAAAATTACACTCGTGACTTATTCTAACATTTTGAAGAAAAAGGGTTAAAAATTAGAAATTTCAGCTTTTATATATAAATAAAATACACCTGTTACTTATTCAAAAAATTTCAAGAAAAATTAAAGCATTTTTTTATGAAAAATTAGAAATCTCGACTTTCATATTTATTAAAATTAAACCCATGTGTTATTCAAAAATTTGCAAGAAAAAGTGTACAAAATTGGTGATGCAAAATTAGAAATCTCGACTTTTATATGCATTAAAATTACACCTGTGACTTATTCAAACATTTTGAAGAAAACGTATCAAAAATTGGTCATGCAAAATTAGAAATTTCAGCATTAATATATAAATAAAATGCACATGTCTTAATCAAAAAATTTAAAAAAAAATTATAAAAATTGTTTTTGGAAAATTAGAAATTTTTGCTTTAATATATAAATAAATTACACCTGTGACTTATTCATAAAATTTCAAGAAAAATTTTAAACATTTTTAATGGAAAATTAGAAATCTCGCCTTTTATATTTATAAAAATAACGCTCTTGTCTTATTCAAAAATTTTCAAGAAAAAGTGTACAAAATTTTTCATGCAAAATTAGAAATGTCGGCTTTTGAATTTGTAAAAATTACACCCCTGTCGTTTTCAAAAATTTTCAAGAAAAATTTTAACATTTTTTTGTGGAAAATTAGAAATCTCGACTTTCATATTTATTAAAATTACACCCATGTGTTATTAAAAAATTTTCAAGAAAAAGTGTACAAAATTGGTGATGCAAAATTAGAAATCTCGGCTTTTATATTCATAAAAATTACACCCGTGACTTATTCAAACATTTTGAAGAAAAAGTGTTAAAATATGGTCATGCAAAATTAAAAATTTTGGCTTTCCAAAAATTTCAAGAAAAATTATAAGTTATAAATAATGCGCTTCTCATTGGTTCAAAATTTGTTTGATTTGAAAGAATGTTTGGAAAAATACATTTTTGTATGAGGAATGGTTCAAGTTTATCAGTAAATATATGAATATTACTTCTATATGAAATGTTTAAAAAAGTAACTGTAGCTCCGGAAATATTAATTTTATTTCGAAATTATAAAAATCTGCACCAAGTTACCGATAGTGCTCTTTTCAATTCTTTTAAAACTCTTTTAATTTGAAAGAATTTATGAAAACATACATTTTTAAATGAGAAGTGGTTTAAGTGTATCAATAAATTAATAAAAATTACTTCCTTTTGAAATGTTTAAGAAAGTGACTGTAGCTCCGGAAATATTAATTTCATTGCGAAGTTATAAAAACCTCCACTAAGTTATCAATAATGCACTTTTCAATTCCTTCAAAATGTTTTTGATTTGAAAGAATGTTTGGAAAAATACATTTTTGTATGAGGAATGGTTCAAGTTTATCAGTAAATATATGAATATTACTTCTATATGATATGTTTAAGAAAGTAACTGTAGCTCCGGAAATATTAATTTTATTGTGAAATTATAAAAATCTGCACCAAGTTACCGATAGTGCTGTTTTCAATTGTTTTAAAACTCTTTTGATTTGAAAGATTTTATGAAAACATACATTTTTAAATGAGAAGTGGTTTAAGTTTATCAATAAATTAATAAAAATTATTTCCTTTTGAAATGTTTAAGAAAGTGACTGTAAATATTAATTTCATTGCGAAATTATAAAAAGCTTCATTAAGTTAGCAACAGTGCTTTTTTGAATTTTTTCAAAATTATTTTAATTTGAAAGAATTTTTAAAAAAATACATATTTGGAAAAATACATTTTAGCATGAGGAAAAATTAGAAATTGCAGCTTTATTATATAAATAAATTAGACCCGTGACTTTTTTCAAAAATTTTATGAAAGATTATACAAATTTTTTATGGAAAATTAGAAATCTCGGCTTTTATATTTACAAAAATTACACCCGGTCTTACTCAAAAATTTTCAAGAAAGAGTATACAAAATTTTTCATGCAAAATTAGAAATCTCTGCTTTTGAATTTGTAAAAATTACACCCATGTCGTTTTCAAACATTTTCAAGAAAAAGTATAGAACACTTTTTCATGCAAAATTAGAAATCTCGAGTTTTATATTTATAAAAATTACACTCGTGACTTATTCTAACATTTTGAAGAAAAAGGGTTAAAAATTAGAAATTTCAGCTTTTATATATAAATAAAATACACCTGTTACTTATTCAAAAAATTTCAAGAAAAATTATAGCATTTTTTTATGAAAAATTAGAAATCTCGACTTTCATATTTATTAAAATTAAACCCATGTGTTATTCAAAAATTTGCAAGAAAAAGTGTACAAAATTGGTGATGCAAAATTAGAAATCTCGACTTTTATATGCATTAAAATTACACCTGTGACTTATTCAAACATTTTGAAGAAAACGTATCAAAAATTGGTCATGCAAAATTAGAAATTTCAGCATTAATATATAAATAAAATGCACATGTCTTAATCAAAAAATTTCAAGAAAAATTATAAAAATTTTTTTTTGAAAATTAGAAATTTTTGCTTTAATATATAAATAAATTACACCTGTGACTTATTCATAAAATTTCAAGAAAAATTTTAAACATTTTTAATGGAAAATTAGAAATCTCGCCTTTTATATTTATAAAAATAACGCTCTTGTCTTATTCAAAAATTTTCAAGAAAAAGTGTACAAAATTTTTCATGCAAAATTAGAAATGTCGGCTTTTGAATTTGTAAAAATTACACCCCTGTCGTTTTCAAAAATTTTCAAGAAAAATTTTAACATTTTTTTGTGGAAAATTAGAAATCTCGACTTTCATATTTATTAAAATTACACCCATGTGTTATTAAAAAATTTTCAAGAAAAAGTGTACAAAATTGGTGATGCAAAATTAGAAATCTCGGCTTTTATATTCATAAAAATTACACCCGTGACTTATTCAAAAATTTTGAAGAAAACGTGTTAAAATATGGTAATGCAAAATTGAAAATTTTGGCTTTCCAAAAATTTCAAGAAAAATTATAAGTTATAAATAATGCGCTTCTCATTCGTTCAAAATTTGTTTGATTTGAAAGAATGTTTGGAAAAATACATTTTTGTATGAGGAATGGTTCAAGTTTATCAGTAAATATATGAATATTACTTCTATATGAAATGTTTAAAAAAGTAACTGTAGCTCCGGAAATATTAATTTTATTTCGAAATTATAAAAATCTACACCAAGTTACCGATAGTGCTCTTTTCAATTATCTTAAAGCTCTTTTGATTTGAAAGATTTTATGAAAACATACATTTTTAAATGAGAAGTGGTTTAAGTTTATCAATAAATTAATTAAAATTATTTCCTTTTGAAATGTTTAAGAAAGTGGCTGTAAATATTAATTTCATTGCGAAATTATAAAAAGCTTCATTAAGTTAGCAACAGTGCTTTTTTGAATTTTTTCAAAATTATTTTAATTTGAAAGAATTTTTAAAAAAATACATATTTGGAAAAATACATTTTTGCATGAGGAAAAATTAGAAATTGCAGCTTTATTATATAAATAAATTAGACCCGTGACTTTTTTCAAAAATTTTATGAAAGATTATACAAATTTTGTATGGAAAATTAGAAATCTCGGCTTTTATATTTACAAAAATTACACCCGGTCTTACTCAAAAATTTTCAAGAAAGTTGTCAAGAAAATTTTTTCATGCAAAATTAGAAATCTCTGCTTTTGAATTTGTAAAAATTACACCCATGTCGTTTTCAAACATTTTCAAGAAAAAGTATAGAACACTTTTTCATGCAAAATTAGAAATCTCGAGTTTTATATTTATAAAAATTACACTCGTGACTTATTCTAACATTTTGAAGAAAAAGGGTTAAAAATTAGAAATTTCAGCTTTTATATATAAATAAAATACACCTGTTACTTATTCAAAAAATTTCAAGAAAAATTATAGCATTTTTTTATGAAAAATTAGAAATCTCGACTTTCATATTTATTAAAATTAAACCCATGTGTTATTCAAAAATTTGCAAGAAAAAGTGTACAAAATTGGTGATGCAAAATTAGAAATCTCGACTTTTATATGCATTAAAATTACACCTGTGACTTATTCAAACATTTTGAAGAAAACGTATCAAAAATTGGTCATGCAAAATTAGAAATTTCAGCATTAATATATAAATAAAATGCACATGTCTTAATCAAAAAATTTCAAGAAAAATTATAAAAATTTTTTTTTGAAAATTAGAAATTTTTGCTTTAATATATAAATAAATTACACCTGTGACTTATTCATAAAATTTCAAGAAAAATTTTAAACATTTTTAATGGAAAATTAGAAATCTCGCCTTTTATATTTATAAAAATAACGCTCTTGTCTTATTCAAAAATTTTCAAGAAAAAGTGTACAAAATTTTTCATGCAAAATTAGAAATGTCGGCTTTTGAATTTGTAAAAATTACACCCCTGTCGTTTTCAAAAATTTTCAAGAAAAATTTTAACATTTTTTTGTGGAAAATTAGAAATCTCGACTTTCATATTTATTAAAATTACACCCATGTGTTATTAAAAAATTTTCAAGAAAAAGTGTACAAAATTGGTGATGCAAAATTAGAAATCTCGGCTTTTATATTCATAAAAATTACACCCGTGACTTATTCAAACATTTTGAAGAAAAAGTGTTAAAATATGGTCATGCAAAATTGAAAATTTTGGCTTTCCAAAAATTTCAAGAAAAATTATAAGTTATAAATAATGCGCTTCTCATTCGTTCAAAATTTGTTTGATTTGAAAGAATGTTTGGAAAAATACATTTTTGTATGAGGAATGGTTCAAGTTTATCAGTAAATATATGAATATTACTTCTATATGAAATGTTTAAAAAAGTAACTGTAGCTCCGGAAATATTAATTTTATTTCGAAATTATAAAAATCTACACCAAGTTACCGATAGTGCTCTTTTCAATTATCTTAAAGCTCTTTTGATTTGAAAGATTTTATGAAAACATACATTTTTAAATGAGAAGTGGTTAAAGTTTATCAATAAATTAATAAAAATTACTTCCTTTTGAAATGTTTAAGAAAGTGACTGTAGCTCCGGAAATATTAATTTCATTGCGAAGTTATAAAAACCTCCACTAAGTTATCAATAATGCACTTTTCAATTCCTTCAAAATGTTTTTGATTTGAAAGAATGTTTGGAAAAATACATTTTTGTATGAGGAATGGTTCAAGTTTATCAGTAAATATATGAATTTTACTTCTTTATGAAATGTTTAAGAAAGTGACTGTATCTACGGAAATATTAATTTCATTGCGAAATTATAAAAAGCTTCACTAAGTTAGCAACAACGCTCTTTGGAATTCTTTCAAAATTATTTTAATTTGAAAGAATTTTTAAAAAAAATACATATTTGGAAAAAAAAATTTTTGCATGAGGAACAATCAGAAATTGTTATATAAATAAATTAGACCCGTGACTGTTTCCAAAAATTTCAAGAAAGATTATACAAATTTTTTATGGAAAAATTTTAAAGAAAAAGTGTACAAAAGTTTTCATACAATATTAGAAATCTCGGCTTTTATATTTACAAAAATTACACCCGGTCTTATTCAAACATTTTGAAGAAATCGTATCAAAAATTGGTCATGCAAAATTAGAAATTTCAGCAATAATATATAAATAAAATGCACGCATGCATGTCTTAATCAAAAAATTTAAAGAAAAATTATAAATTTTTTTTTTTGGAAAATTAGAGATTTTGGCTTAAATATATAAATAAATTACACCTGTGACTTATTCATAAAATTTCAAGAAAATTTATAAATATTTTTTATGGCAAATTAGAAATCTCGGCTTTTATATTTATAAAAATAACACTCTTGTCTTATTCAAAAATTTTAAAGAAAAAGTGTACAAAATTTTTTATGCAAAATTAGAAATCTCGGCTTTAGAATTTGTAAAAATTACTCCTGTTACCGACACTCATAAATCGCTAATATGACATTACTGTTATCGATATGTAGAGAGATGAGCATGTCAAAATGTTAAATTATTCCTTTTAATTTTCCACGCGGTATAATTATGGAGCCATATTTAATCGAGACCACATACATATGTATATAAAAACACCTACATAGATTTAAGATATTCATTCGTTCAGGTCATAAGGATTACGAAGCTTCGCTTAGAGTAGCCATACATAAAAGTTAGTATATCAGCAGTTTAGTATGTAAGTTTGTATAATGAATTTATTTATAATTTTAGGAATTTTAACATATTAAAGCGTAAGAATAAAGAATTAACGTTTTTTAAAATTCTTACACTTGTGTTTAAAATCCACATTGGTTATCTTGATGTTGGGCCGCTTTACCCGCAACATTAAAATTTTTTTATTGGTACCTCATCGGATCGTTTGAAGGAATCATCTTGGGTGCTAAAACGTAAGTCCTAACAGAATGCAACCTTCCACTCCCTCACAGGGTCAAGCACTAAGTCATCAACGACCAACTCAGTTAAGTCCTGCACTGAACAACTGTCACATTTGCAACAAGTTCACAGAAAATGAAAATTTTATAAAATGCAGCAAGTGCCATCTTAATTTTCATTTACCTTGTGTCAATCTCAGCAGCAATCAAGACCAACCTACGTGGAGTTGCCAAAACTGTACGGTACAACATCAAATCACACTCGATTCTTTTTCTTCCATTCGTAGTGGCTCTTGAGCTACAACGTCTAGAAGAAGAGACACAACTTGAAAGAGATTTCATTAAAAAGAAATACCAAATTCCCGAACAAGCAGTAGATGACTTCGAGGACGCACAATCAGCTGCAGATCTGTACATGAGTGGTTAGATAATCAAATCCAACCCCCTACTTCGGCTATTGAAACCGCACACCAAAATATAGTTTCCGCAGCTCGTCAGTTTGAAACGCCACCTTACACATATGTACCACAAGCCACAACAACGCAAGAAATGCCTAACACTACTGAACCATATTGCCAAAACGTAAGTAATAACTTAGTTTATACGACAAAAACAATAACTCCGCCCGTATGTACAACTACGTCATTCGTTAATAACATGTCTTCATTTATTAATGACCCAACAACGAACCGTCAGCAGCCGACAACTGCAAATTTATGTAATAATTCAGATAACGTAAATGCAGAAAATCACACATTAGAGACACCTGTACAATTTGGTTACATGGATTCAACGTTTTCCATGAACCCATCAAACCTCCAACCTGTTATATTACCTTCTCACAGGCTTTCGCAACAACAAATAAGCGCGCGGCAGTCCGTACCAAAAGAGCTTCCAATTTTTACCGGCACTCCTGAAGAATGGCCCTTGTTTAGTGCCACATATGACTGGTCGACAGCGTCGACCTGTGGTTTTACAGACGCTGAAAATCTTGTCTGACTGAAAATAGAATAACTACTGAAAAATAGAATAAGATCACTACCAGCACTGAACACAAATAAATTGAGCACAATTACCTATTTCGCCGTGGAAGTAAAGGGCCTAGAAACAACAATTAAAGCCAGTGGTTTAATAAATGAAATGACCAATTCATCTTTATTCTTCTTCTTCTTCTTCTTCTTTTGGCGCTACAGTCCGTGGTGAACCTGGGCCTCAACCAACAAAGTTTTGATTCTTTGTTGTTGTGTCGAAACTAGTGTGTTTTTACACGGTAGGGAAGTTACCCCCACGCACAACCCCCGAAACCTGGAGGACCGGGTCCTGGTTTAGACCCCTGGACAGAGGGGATTCGCTGCACACTTTGGTTCCCCTCTAAGCGGTTGCTGTAGGGGCTATCCAGGGGCGCCACGAGGAGGCAGTATGTCAGCTTGACCAGTCCATTTTCAGGGATCGCTGCTGGCTTCTCGCCAGGTTGAGAGCAATCAACAACTTTGCCCTAAGTGCACTGGCCCATTCCCCCGCATTTTCAAAATGCTGTACCAGATGTACTTTTAGGATTAAATAACTTAAAATTATGTGTGCCAACTCGTGTTAAAGAAGGTACGAAAAAAGAACCCGTCGCTTTACATACTCGCCTCGGCTGGCTAATATGTGGCAACTCCAGTGTTGGAGAAAAGGCCCAAATTCAATATAATTTTTACTCTTGCGAGTGTAAAGGTGAAAACGACCAAATTTTTACTCACTTACTGTAACAGTTTTATACAACTGAGTTAGCAGGGATAAGTAACTATACTCCAGCTCTTGGAAAAGATGACCAAAGGGCATTAAGTTTGCTAGAAACATACACGAAACAAAGATGCGATGGCCATTACGAGACAGCTTTGCTGTGGCGATATGACAATATTAAACTTCCACAAAGCTTTGATATGGCGAAGAGAAGACTGATTTGTCTCGAAAAAACTCAAAGAAAAAATAAAGAGTTATTTGAATATTTCGAAAAAACAATTTTTGAATATTTTGAGAGAAATTACATAGCCAAAGTAAACAACAAAGATGATAAACAAAATTTATGGTATTTACCAATGTTTCCGGTATTTAACAAAAACAAACCGAATAAAACAAGAATAGTTTGGGATGCGGCCGCGAAGGAAAATGGTATTTCACTTAACTCTATGCTGCTCAAAGGGACAGATTTGTTGTCTTCTCTTGCAGCTATTCTTTTTCGTTTTCGGCAAAGGCAAATTGCAATCTGTGGTGACATCAAACAAATGTTCCATCAGATTTATATACGCGATGAAGACTGCCATGCGCAAAGATTTTTATGGCGCAGCTGCGACGACAACAAAGAACCCGAAGTGTACGTAATGAAGGTTATGATATTCGGTGCCTCCTGCGCTCCGTGCATATCTCAGTATGTTAAAAACCTCAACGCATCAAAATTTGAAGCCAAGTATCCCTTAGCCGCTGCTGCCATCAAAGATAACCACTATGTAGATGATTTCCTTGCTTCTTCGGATACTCCTGCAGAAGCCGCCGAACTGGCTAAAACTGTGCGATTCATTCATAGTGAGGGAGGATTCAAAATTAGAAACTGGTGTTCGAATAATGATAGCGTTTTGAAAGAATTCAACTCTTCTAACCCTTTGACCAATATTTGCCTAAACCTTAGTGTAGGCGAAGTAACAGAAAAGGTACTTAGCATATTTTGGAACCCTGGGGAAGACAATATAACCTTTAAACTGTCGCAGTCTATCTTAAACAGCGAACTTCTTCTCGGAAACAAAATTCCCACCAAACGTGAAATTTTAAGAACTCTAATGAGCATTTATGACCCTTTAGGGCTTGTAGGAAATTTCCTTATGTATTTGAAAATAGTTCTCCAAGAAGTTTGGAGAAGCAATATCGACTGGGACGAACATATTGTAGTACATCAACAAGTAAGGTGGGAAAACTGGCTAGCGCTTTTACCAGATTTAAAAAATGTAAATATACCTCGTTATTATCTTAAAACATTGAAAAACTATAATAACCTAGATGTTCAATTGCATGTATTTGTGGATGCAAGCGAACACGGTTATGCCGCCGTAGCGTATTTTAGGATGTGCTGTGGGGACGAAATCGCTATTTCACTTATTGGATCAAAAACTAGGGTGGCGCCACTAAAGCCACGATACCACGTTTAGAGCTGATAGCAGCTGTTATTGGTGCTCGGTTTGCTAAGTATATTGAAAAATATCATACTTAACGGTAATAAAAATAAATCGAAAGACACTCTGGTCAGATTCACGAACAGTTTTAAGTTGGATACGCTCCGACCACCGGAAATATCACCAGTTCGTTGCAGTTCGTGTATGTGAAATTCTCGATATTTCAGAGATGGACGAGTGGTCCTGGATATCAGGAAAAACGAATGTAGCTGACGAAGCAACACGATGCACAAATAAACCTTATCTATCGAATACAGGGCGCTGGTTTAACGGCCCTGATTTTTTAAAGTTGCCAGAGAAAGAATGGCGGGAACCCAATACACACCTTTTGGAAACAATGCTCGAGTTGAAAGAGTGCCATTTAACGGCACGAAGTATAGAACAACTTATAAACTTACAAAGATTTTCTCGATGGTGCAGAGCATTAAGGGCAACTGCATTCGTAATTCGTTTTTGCTACTGCCGTAGAAACAGAGATATCACGCCTTCCTGTGAAAAGGAACTAACTCAAATTGAGTTGCACAAAGCAGAACTGACTCTTATCAAAGATACGCAGAAAGTACATTTCCAAAATGAAATAAATTGTCTATCACAAAATAATAAATTAACAAAAACAAATTTTTTGTATAAATTGTCCCCGTATTCGGATCATAAAGGTGTCTTGAGAGTAGGTGGCCGAATTGATTATGCTGATGTTCCGGAGGAACTGAAGCATCCAGCCGTTTTGCCTAAACATTGCCGCATTACAACCCTTTTAATATTACATTACCATAATCTGTACCGTCACAGTAGCCTTGAGACAGTGGTGAATGAATTGCGGCAAAAATACTATATTCCTAAATTGAGAACCGTTTGTAAATCAACCATTAAGCAGTGTCAAATGTGTAAAATTAAAACTGCGATGCCGGAGATTCCGCAGATGGCAAAATTACCTCGGGCTCGACTGGGTTCGTATCTCTCACCATTCACATTCACGGGTCTTGACTTTTTTGGTCCTATGCTTGTCACTGTTAACCGACATAAAGAAAAGAGATACGGTGCGCTATTTACATGTTTAACGGTACGTGCAGTTCATATTGAAATCGTCTATTCGCTTAATACAAGTTCATGTATCATGGCAATACGTAAGTTTATTTCGCGAAGAGGCAGCCCAAGAGAATTTTTCAGCGATAATGGTACTAATTTTATCGGTGCTGATCGAGAGTTGCGTGAAGCCTTAAGAGAGGTGAACAAGAACGCGCTAATACGAAGTTTTACAACGTCCTACACCAAATGGAACTTTAACCCACCCTCTGCTCCTCATACGGGAGGGGCATGGGAACGATTAGTTCGATCCGTAAAAACTGTATTCTACAATATTAAAACAGAACGGTTTCCAAGCGATGAAATATTGCAAAGCATGATGGCTGAAGTCGAAAGTATTATAAATTCCCGTCCTCTTACATATGTCCCAATAGAAAGCGAAAATCAAGAAGCGATCACACCAAATCATATTTTGCTTGGCAATTCCAGCGGCTTAAAACCCCTTGCATCGTACGACGACGAAGGTCTTGTACTTAAAGAAAGTTGGTTGCGTTCACAACAATATGCACAAATCTTTTGGTAGAGATGGGTGAAAGAGTACCTGCCTACTTTGACGTGTAGGACAAAGTGGTTTCAAAAAGCTAAACCCATATCTGTGGGAGATTTAGTGATAGTGGTTGATCCAAACAACCCAAGAAACGTGTGGCCAAAATGAAAGGTCATCGAAGTTGCCAAATCCGAAGATGGACAAGTACGAAAGGTAAAAGTTTTGACAATTTGTGGCGTTTTAGAAAGACCTGCTGCAAAATTAGCGGTTTTAGACGTGGCTGAAAGAAAGTAGAGTAAGTCTTCGAAATCTCGCCATACTGTGGGGGAGTGTTACCGCCACTCATAAATCGCTAATATGACATTACTGTTATCGATATGTAGAGAGATGAGCATGTCAAAATGTTAAATTATTCCTTTTAATTTTCCACGCGGTATAATTATGAAGCCATATTTAATCGAGACCACATACATATGTATATAAAAACATCTACATAGATTTAAGATATTCATTCGTTCAGGTCATAAGGATTACGAAGCTTCGCTTAGAGTAGCCATACATAAAAGTTAGTATATCAGCAGTTTAGTATGTAAGTTTGTATAATGAATTTATTTATAATTTTAGGAATTTTAACATATTAAAGCGTAAGAATAAAGAATTAACGTTTTTTAAAATTCTTACACTTGTGTTTAAAATCCACATTGGTTATCTTGATGTTGGGCCGCTTTACCCGCAACATTAAAATTTTTTTATTGGTACCTCATCGGATCGCTTGAAGGAATCATCTTGGGTGCTAAAACGTAAGTCCTAACAGAATGCAACCTTCCACTCCCTCACAGGGTCAAGCACTAAGTCATCAACGACCAACTCAGTTAAGTCCTGCACTGAACAACTGTCACATTTGCAACAAGTTCACAGAAAATGAAAATTTTATAAAATGCAGCAAGTGCCATCTTAATTTTCATTTACCTTGTGTCAATCTCAGCAGCAATCAAGACCAACCTACGTGGAGTTGCCAAAACTGTACGGTACAACATCAAATCACACTCGATTCTTTTTCTTCCATTCGTAGTGGCTCTTGAGCTACAACGTCTAGAAGAAGAGACACAACTTGAAAGAGATTTCATTAAAAAGAAATACCAAATTCCCGAACAAGCAGTAGATGACTTCGAGGACGCACAATCAGCTGCAGATCTGTACATGAGTGGTTAGATAATCAAATCCAACCCCCTACTTCGGCTATTGAAACCGCACACCAAAATATAGTTTCCGCGTCTCGTCAGTTTGAAACGCCACCTTACACATTTGTACCACAAGCCACAACAACGCAAGAAATGCCTAACACTACTGAACCATATTGCCAAAACGTAAGTAATAACTTAGTTTATACGACAAAAACAATAACTCCGCCCGTATGTACAACTACGTCATTCGTTAATAACATGTCTTCATTTATTAATGACCCAACAACGAACCGTCAGCAGCCGACAACTGCAAATTTATGTAATAATTCAGATAACGTAAATGCATAAAATCACACATTAGAGACACCTGTACAGTTTGGTTACATGGATTCAACGTTTTCCATGAACCCATCAAACCTCCAACCTGTTATATTACCTTCTCACAGGCTTTCGCAACAACAAATAAGCGCGCGGCAGTCCGTACCAAAAGAGCTTCCAATTTTTACCGGCACTCCTGAAGAATGGCCCTTGTTTAGTGCCACATATGACTGGTCGACAGCAGTCTGTGGTTTTACAGACGCTGAAAATCTTGTCAGGCTTCAAAGTTCTCTAAAGGGGGAAGCACTTCGATCTGTTAAGCATATTTTGATCCATCCATCGGATGTACCATGTGCTCTATGTACACTAAAATTGATTTTCGGACAACCGGAAAAAATATTAAACTCACTGAAAAATAGAATAAGATCACTACCAGCACTGAACACAAATAAATTGAGCACAATTACCTATTTCGCCGTGGAAGTAAAGGGCCTAGAAACAACAATTAAAGCCAGTGGTTTAATAAATGAAATGACCAATTCATCTTTATTACATGAATTAATAATGAAAATGCCATCGCATTTTCAACTTAACTGGGGTGAACACAAAATAAAATTAGCAAAAAATAACAAAAGAGTAAGTTTGACTGAATTCGCTAACTGGATATATGAAGTCGGTGTCTCAGCAAGCAGCATAAATATAGAAAGTGACAGCAGCGCATCAAAGTCAATAGAGCAGTATTCGCGTAAGCCACAAAACGTTTATGTGCATGCTCATGAAGAACAAATCAAAAAGATCTTTTATCTTTAGTGTGTTCTGGCAACTGCAATAGTGTTGAGAAGTGTAAAAAATTCTTGGCTACGAATAGAAACGAGCGATGGAACTTAGTAAGAATGTACAATCTATGTAAACTGTGCCTGCGACGTCACTACGGTGTTTGCAGTAGCAGCATCGTTTGCAGAGAAAATAATTGTCAAATAAAACATACTATATTGCTGCATAAATCCATGACTGAAGATGGAGAAACAAACGCTACGAGAGATAAAATAAATAAAAGCAAAAGTGAAATAGGTTGCAACGAAGAAGACTCAAAAATAGTCTCAATGAAAATTGTATGAATATAAATGAATTTTCTATTTCTGTTCGTACGGTTAAACAACTATCGCTTCCGAGTCAGAGCTTTAATTATAAAAAGTTATGTGAAAAATTTCCGCACCTTAAAGGGCTACCCATCGCACTTTTGCCTCATCTGGTACAGCATTTTGAAAATGCTTCAGTCATGGATTTTGAAAATGCTGTACCAGATGTACTTTTAGGATTAAATAACTTAAAATTATGTGTGCCAACTCGTGTTAAAGAAGGTACGAAAAACGAACCCGTCGCTTTACATACTCGCCTCGGCTGGCTAATATGTGGCAACTCCAGTGTTGGAGAAAAGGCCCAAATTCAATATAATTTTTACTCTTGCGAGTGTAAAGGTGAAAACGACCAAATTTTTACTCACTTACTGTAACAGTTTTATACAACTGAGTTAGCATGGATAAGTAACTATACTCCAGCTCTTGGAAAAGATGACCAAAGGGCATTAAGTTTGCTAGAAACATACACGAAACAAAGATGCGATGGCCATTACGAGACAGCTTTGCTGTGGCGATATGACAATATTAAACTTCCACAAAGCTTTGATATGGCGAAGAGAAGACTGATTTGTCTCGAAAAAACTCAAAGAAAAAATAAAGAGTTATTTGAATATTTCGAAAAAACAATTTTTGAATATTTTGAGAGAAATTACATAGCCAAAGTAAACAACAAAGATGATAAACAAAATTTATGGTATTTACCAATGTTTCCGGTATTTAACAAAAACAAACCGAATAAAACAAGAATAGTTTGGGATGCGGCCGCGAAGGCAAATGGTATTTCACTTAACTCTATGCTGCTCAAAGGGACAGATTTGTTGTCTTCTCTTGCAGCTATTCTTTTTCGTTTTCGGCAAAGGCAAATTGCAATCTGTGGTGACATCGAACAAATGTTCCATCAGATTTATATACGCGATGAAGACTGCCATGCGCAAAGATTTTTATGGCGCAGCTGCGACAACAACAAAGAACCCGAAGTGTACGTAATGAAGGTTATGATATTCGGTGCCTCCTGCGCTCCGTGCATATCTCAGTATGTTAAAAACCTCAACGCATCAAAATTTGAAGCCAAGTATCCCTTAGCCGCTGCTGCCATCAAAGATAACCACTATGTAGATGATTTCCTTGCTTCTTCGGATACTCCTGCAGAAGCCGCCGAACTGGCTAAAACTGTGCGATTCATTCATAGTGAGGGAGGATTCAAAATTAGAAACTGGTGTTCGAATAATGATAGCGTTTTGAAAGAATTCACCTCTTCTAACCCTTTGACCAATATTTGCCTAAACCTTAGTGTAGGCGAAGTAACAGAAAAGGTACTTAGCATATTTTGGAACCCTGGGGAAGACAATATAACCTTTAAACTGTCGCAGTCTATCTTAAACAGCGAACTTCTTCTCGGAAACAAAATTCCCACCAAACGTGAAATTTTAAGAACTCTAATGAGCATATATGACCCTTTAGGGCTTGTAGGAAATTTCCTTATGTATTTGAAAATAGTTCTCCAAGAAGTTTGGAGAAGCAATATCGACTGGGACGAACATATTGTAGTACATCAACAAGTAAGGTGGGAAAACTGGCTAGCGCTTTTACCAGATTTAAAAAATGTAAATATACCTCGTTATTATCTTAAAACATTGAAAAACTATAATAACCTAGATGTTCAATTGCATGTATTTGTGGATGCAAGCGAACACGGTTATGCCGCCGTAGCGTATTTTAGGATGTGCTGTGGGGACGAAATCGCTATTTCACTTATTGGATCAAAAACTAGGGTGGCGCCACTAAAGCCACGATACCACGTTTAGAGCTGATAGCAGCTGTTATTGGTGCTCGGTTTGCTAAGTATATTGAAAAATATCATACTTAACGGTAATAAAAATAAATCGAAAGACACTCTGGTCAGATTCACGAACAGTTTTAAGTTGGATACGCTCCGACCACCGGAAATATCACCAGTTCGTTGCAGTTCGTGTATGTGAAATTCTCGATATTTCAGAGATGGACGAGTGGTCCTGGATATCAGGAAAAACGAATGTAGCTGACGAAGCAACACGATGCACAAATAAACCTTATCTATCGAATACAGGGCGCTGGTTTAACGGCCCTGATTTTTTAAAGTTGCCAGAGAAAGAATGGCGGGAACCCAATACACACCTTTTGGAAACAATGCTCGAGTTGAAAGAGTGCCATTTAACGGCACGAAGTATAGAACAACTTATAAACTTACAAAGATTTTCTCGATGGTGCAGAGCATTAAGGGCAACTGCATTCGTAATTCGTTTTTGCTACTGCCGTAGAAACAGAGATATCACGCCTTCCTGTGAAAAGGAACTAACTCAAATTGAGTTGCACAAAGCAGAACTGACTTTTATCAAAGATACGCAGAAAGTACATTTCCAAAATGAAATAAATTGTCTATCACAAAATAATAAATTAACAAAAACAAATTTTTTGTATAAATTGTCCCCGTATTCGGATCATAAAGGTGTCTTGAGAGTAGGTGGCCGAATTGATTATGCTGATGTTCCGGAGGAACTGAAGCATCCAGCCGTTTTGCCTAAACATTGCCGCATTACAACCCTTTTAATATTACATTACCATAATCTGTACCGTCACAGTAGCCTTGAGACAGTGGTGAATGAATTGCGGCAAAAATACTATATTCCTAAATTGAGAACCGTTTGTAAATCAACCATTAAGCAGTGTCAAATGTGTAAAATTAAAACTGCGATGCCGGAGATTCCGCAGATGGCAAAATATACTGGGTTCGTATCTCTCACCATTCACATTCACGGGTCTTGACTTTTTTTGTCCTATTCTTGTCACTGTTAACCGACATAAAGAAAAGAGATATGGTGCGCTATTCACATGCTTAACGGTACGTGCAGTTCATATTGAAATCGTCTATTCGCTTAATACAAGTTCATGTATCATGGCAATACGTAAGTTTATTTCGCGAAGAGGCAGCCCAAGAGAATTTTTCAGCGACAATGGTACTAATTTTATCGGTGCTGATCGAGAGTTGCGTGAAGCCTTAAGAGAGGTGGACAAGAACGCGCTAATACGAAGTTTTACAACGTTCCAAATGGAACTTTAACCCACCCTCTGCTCCTCATACGGGAGGGGCATGGGAACGATTAGTTCGATCCGTAAAAACTGTATTCTACAATATTAAAACAGAACGGTTTCCAAGCGATGAAATATTGCAAAGCATGATGGCTGAAGTCGAAAGTATTATAAATTCCCGTCCTCTTACATATGTCCCAATAGAAAGCGAAAATCAAGAAGCGATCACACCAAATCATATTTTGCTTGGCAACTCCAGCGGCTTAAAACCCCTTGCATCGTACGACGACGAAGGTCTTGTACTTAAAGAAAGTTGGTTGCGTTCACAACAATATGCACAAATCTTTTGGAGAGATGGGTGAAAGAGTACCTGCCTACTTTGACGTGTAGAACTAAGTGGTTTCAAAAAGCCAAACCCATATCTGTGGGAGATTTAGTGATAGTGGTTGATCCAAACAACCCAAGAAACGTGTGGCCAAAATGAAAGGTCATCGAAGTTGCCAAATCCGAAGATGGACAAGTACGAAAGGTAAAAGTTTTGACAATTTGTGGCGTTTCAGAAAGACCTGCTGCAAAATTAGCGGTTTTAGACGTGGCTGAAAGAAAGTAGAGTAAGTCTTCGAAATCTCACCATACTGTTGGGGGAGTGTTACCGCCACTCATAAATCGCTAATATGACATTACTGTTATCGATATGTAGAGAGATGAGCATGTCAAAATGTTAAATTATTCCTTTTAATTTTCCACGCGGTATAATTATGGAGCCATATTTAATCGAGACCACATACATATGTATATAAAAACACCTACATAGATTTAAGATATTCATTCGTTCAGGTCATAAGGATTACGAAGCTTCGCTTAGAGTAGCCATACATAAAAGTTAGTATATCAGCAGTTTAGTATGTAAGTTTGTATAATGAATTTATTTATAATTTTAGGAATTTTAACATATTAAAGCGTAAGAATAAAGAATTAACGTTTTTTAAAATTCTTACACTTGTGTTTAAAATCCACATTGGCTATCTTGAGCTTGAGCCGCTTTACCCGCAACAACACCCAAGTCTTATTAAAAAATTTTAAAGAAAAATGTACAAAATTTTTCATGCAAAATTAGAAATCTCGGCGTTTGAATTTGTAAAAATTGCACCCGTGTCGTAATCAAAAATTTTCAAGAAAAAGTATAGAACATTTTTTATTTCAAGATTAGAAATCTCGACTTTCATATTTCTTAAAATTACACCCATGTGTTATTTAAAAATTTTCAAGAAAAAGTGTACAAAATTGGTGATGCAAAATTAGAAATCTCGGCTTTTATATTCATAAAAATTACACCCGTGACTTATTCAAACATTTTGAAGAAAAAGTGTTAAAATATGGTCATGCAAAATTTAAAATTTTGGCTTTCCAAAAATTTCAAGAAAAATTATAAGTTATCAATAATGCGCTTCTCAATTCGTTCAAAATTTTTTTTGATTTGAAAGAATGTTTGGAAAAATACATTTTTGTATGAGGAATGGTTCAAGTTTATCAGTAAATATATGAATATTACTTCTATATGAAATATTTAAAAAAGTAACTGTAGCTCCGGAAATATTAATTTTATTGCGAAATTATAAAAATCTGCACCAAGTTACCGATAGTGCTCTTTTCAATTCTTTTAAAACTCTTTTCATTTGAAAAATTTTATGAAAACATACATTTTTAAATGAGAAGTGGTTAAAGTTTATCAATAAATTAATAAAAATTACTTCCTTTTGAAATGTTTAAGAAAGTGACTGTAGCTCCGGAAATTTAATTTCATTGCGAAATTAAAAAATTCGTTAAATATTTTTTTTGATTTTAAAGAATGTTTGGAAAAATACATTTTTGTATGAGGAATGGTTCAAGTTTATCAGTAAATATATGAATATTACTTCTTTATGAAATGTTTAAGAAAGTGACTGTAGCCCCGGAAATTTTATTTCATTGCGAAATTATAAAAATCTGCACCAAGTTACCGATAGTGCTCTTTTCAATTCTTTTAAAACTCTTTTGATATGAAAGATTTTATGAAAACATACATTTTTAAATGAGAAGTGGTTAAAGTTTATCAATAAATTAATAAAAATTACTTCCTTTTGAAATGTTTAAGAAAGTGACTGTAGCTCCGGAAATTTAATTTCATTGCGAAATTAAAAAATTCGTTAAATATTTTTTTTGATTTGAAAGAATGTTTGGAAAAATACATTTTTGTATGAGGAATGGTTCAAGTTTATCAGTAAATATATGAATATTACTTCCATATGAAATGTTTAAGAAAGTGACTGTAGCTCCGGAAATATTAATTTCATTGCGAAATTATAAAAACCTTCACTATGTTATCAATAATGCGCTTTTCAATTCGTTCAAATTTTTTTTTGATTTGAAAGAATGTTTGGAAAAATACATTTTTGTATGAGGAATGGTTCAAGTTTATCAGTAAATATATGAATATTACTTCTATATGAAATATTTAAAAAAGTAACTGTAGCTCCGGAAATATTAATTTTATTGCGAAATTATAAAAATCTGCACCAAGTTACCGATAGTGCTCTTTTCAATTCTTTTAAAACTCTTTTCATTTGAAAAATTTTATGAAAACATACATTTTTAAATGAGAAGTGGTTAAAGTTTATCAATAAATTAATAAAAATTACTTCCTTTTGAAATGTTTAAGAAAGTGACTGTAGCTCCGGAAATTTAATTTCATTGCGAAATTAAAAAATTCGTTAAATATTTTTTTTGATTTTAAAGAATGTTTGGAAAAATACATTTTTGTATGAGGAATGGTTCAAGTTTATCAGTAAATATATGAATATTACTTCTTTATGAAATGTTTAAGAAAGTGACTGTAGCCCCGGAAATTTAATTTCATTGCGAAATTATAAAAATCTGCACCAAGTTACCGATAGTGCTCTTTTCAATTCTTTTAAAACTCTTTTGATATGAAAGATTTTATGAAAACATACATTTTTAAATGAGAAGTGGTTAAAGTTTATCAATAAATTAATAAAAATTACTTCCTTTTGAAATGTTTAAGAAAGTGACTGTAGCTCCGGAAATTTAATTTCATTGCGAAATTATAAAAACCTCCACTAAGTTATCAATAATGCGCTTTTCAATTCGTTCAAATTTTTTTTGATTTTAAAGAATGTTTGGAAAAATACATTTTTGTATGAGGAATGTTTTCAGTTTATCAGTAAATATATGAATATTACTTCTTTATGAAATGTTTAAGAAAGTGACTGTATCTACGGAAATATTAATTTCATTGCGAAATTATAAGAAGCTTCACTAAGTTAGCAACGGTGCTCTTTTGAATTCTTTCAAAATTATTTTAATTTGAAAGAATTTTTAAAAAAATACATATTTGGAAAAATACATTTTTGCATGAGGAACAATGAGAAATTGCAGCTTTATTATATAAATAAATTAGACCCATGACTTTTTCCAAAAATTTCAAGAAAGATTGTACAAATTTTTTAATGGAAAATTAAAAATTGCGGCTTTCATATTTACAAAAATTACACCCGGTCTTATTCAAAAATTTTCAAGAAAGAGTATACAAAATTTTTCATGCAATATTAGAAATCTCGGCTTGTATGTATATAAAAATTACACCCGTGACTTATTCAAACATTTTGAAGAAAACGTATTAAAAATTGGTCATGCAAAATTAGAAATTTCAGCATTAATATATAAATAAAATGCACATGTTTTAATCAAAAAATTTCAAGAAAAATTATAAAAATTTTTTTTGGAAAATTAGAAATTTCGGCTTTTATATTTATAAAAATAACACTATTGTCTGATTCAAAAATTTTAAAGAAAAAGTGTACAAAATTTTTCATGCAAAATTAGAAGTCTCAGCTTTTGAATTTGTAAAAATTACACCCATGTCTTATTCAAAAATTTTCAAGAAAAAGTATAGAACATTTTTTCATGCAAAATTAGAAATCTCGGGTTTTATATTTATAAAAATTACACCCGTAACTGATTCAAACATTTTGAAGAAAAAGTGTTAAAAATTAGAAATTTTTGCTTTAATATATAAATAAATTACACCTGTGACTTTTTCATAAAATTTCAAGAAAAATTTTAAACATTTTTAATGGAAAATTAGAAATCTCGCCTTTTATATTTATAAAAATAACGCTCTTGTCTTATTCAAAAATTTTCAAGAAAAAGTGTACAAAATTTTTCATGCAAAATTAGAAATGTCGGCTTTAATATATAAACAAAATACACCTGTTACTTATTCAAAAAATTTCAAGAAAAATTATAAAATTTTTTTATGGAAAATTAGAAATCTCGACTTTTATATTTATTAAAATTACACCCATGTGTTATGCAAAAATTTTCAAGAAAAAGTGTACAAAATTGGTGATGCAAAATTAGAAATCTGGGCTTTTATATTCATAAAAATTACACCCGTGACTTATTCAAACATTTTGAAGAAAAAGTGTTAAAATATGGTCATGCAAAATTAAAAATTTTGGCTTTCCCAAAAATTTCAAGAAAAATTATAAGTTATCAATAATGCGCTTCTCAATTCGTTCAAAATTTTTTTGATTTGAAAGAATGTTTGGAAAAATACATTTTTGTATGAGGAATGGTTCAAGTTTATCAGTAAATATATGAATATTACTTCCATATGAAATGTTTAAGAAAGTGACTGTAGCTCCGGAAATATTAATTTCATTGCGAAATTATAAAAACCTTCACTATGTTATCAATAATGCGCTTTTCAATTCGTTCAAATTTTTTTTTTGATTTAAAAGAATGTTTGGAAAAATACATTTTTGTATGAGGAATGGTTCAAGTTTATCAGTAAATATATGAATATTACTTCTATATGAAATGTTTAAAAAAGTAACTGTAGCTCCGGAAATATTAATTTTATTGCGAAATTATAAAAATCTGCACCAAGTTATTGTCTCAATTCTTTCAAAATTGTGTGATTTGAATGAATGTTTGAAAAGACAATTTTTGTATGAGGAGTAGTTCAAATAAAAAAAATATATATTAATAAATAAATGAATATAACTTTCATATGAAACTTTGAATTGAAAAGCACTTTCAAAACTATTTTAATTTGAAAGAATTTTTAAAAAAATACATATGTGGAAAAAAATTTTTGCATGAGGAACAATCAGAAATTGCAGCTTTATTATATAAATAAATTAGACCCATGACTTTTTCCAAAAATTTCAAGAAAGATTATACAAATTTTTTATGGAAAAATTTTAAAGAAAAAGTGTACAAAAGTTTTCATACAAAATTAGAAATCTCGGCTTTTGAATTTGTAAAAATTACACCCCTGTCGTTTTCAAAAATTTTCAAGAAAAATTATAACATTTTTTTGTGGAAAATTAGAAATCTCGACTTTCATATTTATTAAAATTACACCCATGTGTTGGTGATGCAAAATTAGAAATCTCGGCTTTTATATTCATAACAATTACACCCGTGACTTATTCAAACATTTTGAAGAAAAAGTGTTAAAATATGGTCATGCAAAATTAAAAATTTTGGCTTTCCAAAAATTTCAAGAAAAATTATAAGTTATAAATAATGCACTTCTCATTCGTTCAAAATTTGTTTGATTTGAAAGAATGTTTGGAAAAATAAATTTTTGTATGAGGAATGGTTCAAGTTTATCAGTAAATATATGAATATTACTTCTATATGAAATGTTTAAAAAAGTAACTGTAGCTCCGGAAATATTAATTTTATTGCCAAATTATAAAAATCTGCACCAAGTTACCGATAGTGCTCTTTTCAATTCTTTTAAAACTCTTTTAATTTGAAAGATTTTATGAAAACATACATTTTTAAATGAGAAGTGGTTTAAGTGTATCAATAAATTAATAAAAATTACTTCCTTATGAAATGTTTAAGAAAGTTACTGTAAATATTAATTTCATTGCGAAATTATAAAAAGCTTCATTAAGTTAGCAACAGTGCTTTTTTGAATTTTTTCAAAATTATTTTAATTTAAAAGAATTTTTAAAAAAATACATATTTGGAAAAATACATTTTTGCATGAGGAAAAATTAGAAATTGCAGCTTTATTATATAAATAAAAATTTATCATATAAATAAAAATTTCATGAAAGATTATACAAATTTTTTATGGAAAATTAGAAATCTCGGCTTTTATATTTACAAAAATTACACCCGGTCTTACTCAAAAATTTTCAAGAAAGAGTATACAAAATTTTTCGTGCAAAATTAGAAATCTCGGCTTTTGAATTTGTAAAAATTACACCCATGTCGTTTTCAAACATTTTCAAGAAAAAGTATACAACACTTTTTCATGCAAAATTAGAAATCTCGAGTTTTATATTTATAAAAATTACACTCGTGACTTATTCCAACATTTTGAAGAAAAAGGGTTAAAAATTAGAAATTTCAGCTTTTATATATAAATAAAATACACCTGTTACGTATTCAAAAAATTTCAAGAAAAATTATAGCATTTTTTTTATGAAAAATTAGAAATGTCGACTTTCATATTTATTAAAATTAAACCCATGTGTTATTCAAAAATTTGCAAGAAAAAGTGTACAAAATTGGTGATGCAAAATTTAAAATCTCGACTTTTATATGCATTAAAATTACACCTGTGACTTATTCAAACATTTTGAAGAAAACGTATCAAAAATTGGTCATGCAAAATTAGAAATTTCAGCATTAATATATAAATAAAATGCACATGTCTTAATCAAAAAATTTAAAGAAAAATTATAAAATTTTTTTTTTGGAAAATTAGAAATTTTTGCTTTAATATATAAATAAATTACACCTGTGACTTATTCATAAAATTTCAAGAAAAATTTTAAACATTTTTAATGGAAAATTAGAAATCTCGCCTTTTATATTTATAAAAATAACGCTCTTGTCTTATTCAAAAATTTTAAAGAAAAAGTGTACAAAATTTTTCATGCAAAATTAGAAATGTCGGCTTTTGAATTTGTAAAAATTACACCCCTGTCGTTTTCAAAAATTTTCAAGAAAAATTAAACATTTTTTTGTGGAAAATTAGAATTCTCGACTTTCATATTTATTAAAATTACACCCATGTGTTATGCAAAAATTTTTAAGAAAAAGTTTACAAAATTGGTGATGCAAAATTAGAAATCTCGGCTTTTATATTCATAAAAATTACACCCGTGACTTATTTAAACATTTTGAAGAAAAAGTGTTAAAATATGGGCATGCAAAATTAAAAATTTTGGCTTTCCAAAAATTTCAAGAAAAATTATAAGTTATAAATAATGCGCTTCTCATTCGTTCAAAATTTGTTTGATTTGAAAGAATGTTTGGAAAAATACATTTTTGTATGAGGAATGGTTCAAGTTCATCAGTAAATATATGAATATTACTTCTTTATGAAATGTTTAAGAAAGTGACTGTATCTACGGAAATATTAATTTTATTTCGAAATTATAAAAATATACACCAAGTTACCGATAGTGCTCTTTTCAATTCTCTTAAAGCTCTTTTGATTTGAAAGATTTTATGAAAACAGACATTTTTAAATGAGAAGTGGTTAAAGTTTATCAATAAATTAATAAAAATTACTTCCTTTTGAAATGTTTAAGAAAGTAATTGTAGCTCCGGAAATATTAATTTCATTGCGAAATTATAAAAACCTCCACTAATTTATCAATAATGCGCTTTTCAATTCGTTAAAATTTTTTTTTGATTTTAAAGAATGTTTGGAAAAATACATTTTTGTATGAGGAATGGTTCAAGTTCATCAGTAAATATATGAATATTACTTCTTTATGAAATGTTTAAGAAAGTGACTGTATCTACGGAAATATTAATTTCATTGCGAAACTATAAAAAGCTTCACTAAATTAGCAACAGCGCTCTTTTGAATTCTTTCAAAATTATTTTAATTGGAAAGAATTTTTAAAAAAATACATATTTGGAAAAAAAAAATTTTGCATGAGGAACAATCAGAAATTGCAGCTTTATTATATAAATAAATTAGACCCGTGACTTTTTCCAAAAATTTCAAGACAGATTATACAAATTTTTAATGGAAAAATTTTAAAGAAAAAGTGTACAAAAGTTTTCATACAATATTAGAAATCTCGGCTTTTATATTTACAAAAATAACACTCTTGTCTTATTCAAAAATTTTAAAGAAAAAGTGTACAAAAGTTTTCATACAAAATTAGAAATCTCGGCTAGTATATTTACAAAAATTACACCCGGTCTTATTCAAAAATTTTTAGGAAAGAGAATACAAAATTTTTCATGCAATATTAGAAATCTCGGCTTATATGTATATAAAAATTACACCCGTGACTTATTCAAACATTTTGAAGAAAACGTATCAAAAATTGGTCATGCAAAATTAGAAACTTCAGCATTAGTATATAAATAAAATGCACATGTCTTAATCAAAAAATTTCGAGAAAAATTATAAATTTTTTTTTTTTGGAAAATTAGAGATTTTGGCTTAAATATATAAATAAATTACACCTGTGACTTATTCATAAAATTTCAAGAAAAATTATAAATATTTTTTATGGCAAATTAGAAATCTCGGCTTTTATATTTATAAAAATAACACTCTTGTCTTATTTAAAAATTTTAAAGAAAAAGTGTACAAAATTTTTTATGTAAAATTAGAAATCTCGGCTTTTGAATTTGTAAAAATTACTCCTGTTACCGCCACTCATAAATCGCTAATATGACATTACTGTTATCGATATGTAGAGAGATGAGTATGTCAAAATGTTAAATTATTCCTTTTAATTTTCCACGCGGTATAATTATGAAGCCATATTTAATCGAGACCACATACATATGTATATAAAAACACCTACATAGATTTAAGATATTCATTCGTTCAGGTCATAAGGATTACGAAGCTTCGCTTAGAGTAGCCATACATAAAAGTTAGTATATCAGCAGTTTAGTATGTAAGTTTGTATAATGAATTTATTTATAATTTTAGGAAATTTAACATATTAAAGCGTAAGAATAAAGAATTAAAGTTTTCTAAAATTCTTACACTTGTGTTTAAAATCCACATTGGCTATCTTGAGCTTGGGCCGCTTTACCCGCAACACTAAAATTCTTTTATTAGTACCTCATCGGATCGTTTGAAGGAATCATCTTGGGTGCTAAAACGTAAGTCCTAACAGAATGCAACCTTCCACTCCTTCACAGGGTCAACCACTAAGTCGTCAACGACCAACTCAGTTAAGTCCTGCACTGAACAACTGTCACATTTGCAACAAGTTCACAGAAAATGAACATTTTATAAAATGCAGCAAACGCCATCTTAATTTTCATTTACCTTGTGTCAATCTCAGCAGCAATCAAGACCAACCTACGTGGAGGCCAAAACTGTACGGTACAACAGCAAATCACAATCGATTCTTTCTCTTCCATTCGTACTGGCTCTTCGCGTGCTTCCCGCTCCCGCCGACAAGCTCTTGAGCTACAACGTCTAGAAGAAGAGACACAACTTGAAAGAGATTTCATTAAAAAGAAATACCAAATTCTCGAACAAGCAGTAGATGACTTCGAGGACGCACAATCAGCTGCAGATCTGTACATGAGTGGTTAGATAATCAAATCCAACCCCCTACTTCGGCTATTGAAACCGCACACCAAAATATAGTTTCCGCAGCTCGTCAGTTTGAAACGCCACCTTACACATTTGTACCACAAGCCACAACAACGCAAGAAATGCCTAACACTACTGAACCATATTGCCAAAACGTAAGTAATAACTTAGTTTATACGACAAAAACAATAACTCCGCCCGTATGTACAACTACGTCATTCGTTAATAACATGTCTTCATATATTAATGACCCAACAACGAACCGTCAGCAGCCGACAACTGCAAATTTATGTAATAATTCAGATAACGTAAATGCAGAAAATCACACATTAGAGATACCTGTACAATTTGGTTACATGGATTCAACGTTTTCCATGAACCCATCAAACCTCCAACCTGTTATATTACCTTCTCACAGGCTTTCGCAACAACAAATAAGCGCGCGGCAGTCCGTACCAAAAGAGCTTCCAATTTTTACCGGCACTCCTGAAGAATGGCCCTTGTTTAGTGCCACATATGACTGGTCGACAGCAGTCTGTGGTTTTACAGACGCTGAAAATCTTGTCAGGCTTCAAAGTTCTCTAAAGGGGAAAGCACTTCGATCTGTTAAACATATTTTGATCCATCCATCGGATGTACCATGTGCTCTATCTACACTAAAATTGATTTTCGGACAACCGGAAAAAATATTAAACTCACTGAAAAATAGAATAAGATCACTACCAGCACTGAACACAAATAAATTGAGCACAATTACCTATTTCGGCGTGGAAGTAAAGGGCCTAGAAACAACAATTAAAGCCAGTGGTTTAATAAATGAAATGACTAATTCATCTTTATTACATGAATTAATAATGAAAATGCCATCGCATTTTCAACTTAACTGGGGTGAACACAAAATAAAATTAGCAAAAAATAACAAAAGAGTAAGTTTGACTGAATTCGCTAACTGGATATATGAAGTCGGTGTCTCAGCAAGCAGCATAAATATAGAAAGTGACAGCAGCGCATCAAAGTCAATAGAGCAGTATTCGCGTAAGCCAAAAAACTTTTATGTGCATGCTCATGAAGAACAAATCAAAAAGATCTGTTTAGTGTGTTCTGGCAACTGCAATAATGTTGAGAAGTGTAAAAAATTCTTGGCTGCGAATAGAAACGAGCGATGGAACTTAGTAAGAATGTACAATCTATGTAAACTGTGCCTGCGACGTCACTACGGTATTTGCAGTAGCAGCATCGTTTGCAGAGAAAATAATTGTCAAATAAAACATAATACATTGCTGCATAAATCCATGACTGAAGATGGAGAAACAAACGCTACGAGAAATAAAATAAATTAAAGCAAAAGTGAAATAGGTTGCAACGAAGAAGACTCAAAAATAGTCTCAATGAAAATTTCAGGTATGAATAAAAATGAATTTTCTATTTCTGTTCGTACGGTTAAGGAACTATCGCTTCCGAGTCAGAGCTTTAATTATAAAAAGTTATATGAAAAATTTCCGCACCTTAAAGGGCTACCCATCGCCCATTTTGAAAATGCTGTACCAGATGTACTTTTAGGATTAAATAACTTAAAATTATGTGTGCCAACTCGTGTTAAAGAAGGTACGAAAAAAGAACCCGTCGCTTTACATACTCGCCTCGGCTGGCTAATATGTGGCAACTCCAGTGTTGGAGAAAAGGCCCAAATTCAATATAATTTTTACTCTTGCGAGTGTAAAGGTGAAAACGACCAAATTTTTACTCACTTACTGTAACAGTTTTATACAACTGAGTTAGCAGGGATAAGTAACTATACTCCAGCTCTTGGAAAAGATGACCAAAGGGCATTAAGTTTGCTAGAAACATACACGAAACAAAGATGCGATGGCCATTACGAGACAGCTTTGCTGTGGCGATATGACAATATTAAACTTCCACAAAGCTTTGATATGGCGAAGAGAAGACTGATTTGTCTCGAAAAAACTCCAAGAAAAAATAAAGAGTTATTTGAATATTTCGAAAAAACAATTTTTGAATATTTTGAGAGAAATTACATAGCCAAAGTAAACAACAAAGATGATAAACAAAATTTATGGTATTTACCAATGTTTCCGGTATTTAACAAAAACAAACCGAATAAAACAAGAATAGTTTGGGATGCGGCCGCGAAGGCAAATGGTATTTCACTTAACTCTATGCTGCTCAAAGGGACAGATTTGTTGTCTTCTCTTGCAGCTATTCTTTTTCGTTTTCGGCAAAGGCAAATTGCAATCTGTGGTGACATCAAACAAATGTTCCATCAGATTTATATACGCGATGAAGACTGCCATGCGCAAAGATTTTTATGGCGCAGCTGCGACGACAACAAAGAACCCGAAGTGTACGTAATGAAGGTTATGATATTCGGTGCCTCCTGCGCTCCGTGCATATCTCAGTATGTTAAAAACCTCAACGCATCAAAATTTGAAGCCAAGTATCCCTTAGCCGCTGCTGCCATCAAAGATAACCACTATGTAGATGATTTCCTTGCTTCTTCGGATACTCCTGCAGAAGCCGCCGAACTGGCTAAAACTGTGCGATTCATTCATAGTGAGGGAGGATTCAAAATTAGAAACTGGTGTTCGAATAATGATAGCGTTTTGAAAGAATTCAACTCTTCTAACTCTTTGACCAATATTTGCCTAAACCTTAGTGTAGGCGAAGTAACAGAAAAGGTACTTAGCATATTTTGGAACCCTGGGGAAGACAATATAACCTTTAAACTGTCGCAGTCTATCTTAAACAGCGAACTTCTTCTCGGAAACAAAATTCCCACCAAACGTGAAATTTTAAGAACTCTAATGAGCATTTATGACCCTTTAGGGCTTGTAGGAAATTTCCTTATGTATTTGAAAATAGTTATCCAAGAAGTTTGGAGAAGCAATATCGACTGGGACGAACATATTGTAGTACATCAACAAGTAAGGTGGGAAAACTGGCTAGCGCTTTTACCAGATTTAAAAAATGTAAATATACCTCGTTATTATCTTAAAACATTGAAAAACTATAATAACCTAGATGTTCAATTGCATGTATTTGTGGATGCAAGCGAACACGGTTATGCCGCCGTAGCGTATTTTAGGATGTGCTGTGGGGACGAAATCGCTATTTCACTTATTGGATCAAAAACTAGGGTGGCGCCACTAAAAGTTTTATCGATACCACGTTTAGAGCTGATAGCAGCTGTTATTGGTGCTCGGTTTGCTAAGTATATTGAAAAATATCATACTTAACGGTAATAAAAATAAATCGAAAGACACTCTGGTCAGATTCACGAACAGTTTTAAGTTGGATACGCTCCGACCACCGGAAATATCACCAGTTCGTTGCAGTTCGTGTATGTGAAATTCTCGATATTTCAGAGATGGACGAGTGGTCCTGGATATCAGGAAAAACGAATGTAGCTGACGAAGAAACACGATGCACAAATAAACCTTATCTATCGAATACAGGGCGCTGGTTTAGCGGCCCTGATTTTTTAAAGTTGCCAGAGAAAGAATGGCGGGAACCCAATACACACCTTTTGGAAACAATGCTCGAGTTGAAAGTGTGCCATTTAACGGCACGAAGTATAGAACAACTTATAAACTTACAAAGATTTTCTCGATGGTGCAGAGCATTAAGGGCAACTGCATTCGTAATTCGTTTTTGCTACTGCCGTAGAAACAGAGATATCACGCCTTCCTGTGAAAAGGAACTAACTCAAATTGAGTTGCACAAAGCAGAACTGACTCTTATCAAAGATACGCAGAAAGTACATTTCCAAAATGAAATAAATTGTCTATCACAAAATAATAAATTAACAAAAACAAATTTTTTGTATAAATTGTCCCCGTATTTGGATCATAAAGGTGTCTTGAGAGTAGGTGGCCGAATTGATTATGCTGATGTTCCGGAGGAACTGAAGCATCCAGCCGTTTTGCCTAAACATTGCCGCATAACAACCCTTTTAATATTACATTACCATAATCTGTACCGTCATAGTAGCCTTGAGACAGTGGTGAATGAATTGCGGCAAAAATACTATATTCCTAAATTGATAACCGTTTGTAAATCAACCATTAAGCAGTGTCAAATGTGTAAAATTAAAACTGCGATGCCGGAGATTCCGCAGATGGCAAAATTACCTCGGGCTCGACTGGGTTCGTATCTCTCACCATTCACATTCACGGGTCTTGACTTTTTTGGTCCTATTCTTGTCACTGTTAACCGACATAACGGCAATACGTAAGTTTATTTCGCGAAGAGGCAGCCCAAGAGAATTTTTCAGCGACAATGGTACTAATTTTATCGGTGCTGATCGAGAGTTGCGTGAACCTTAAGAGAGGTGGACAAGAACGCGCTAATACGAAGTTTTACAACGTTCCAAATGGAACTTTAACCCACCATCTGCTCCTCATACGGGAGGGGCATGGGAACGATTAGTTCGATCCGTAAAAACTGTATTCTACAATATTAAAACAGAACGGTTTCCAAGCGATGAAATATTGCAAAGCATGATGGCTGAAGTCGAAAGTATTATAAATTCCCGTCCTCTTACATATGTCCCAATAGAAAGCGAAAATCAAGAAGCGATCACACCAAATCATATTTTGCTTGGCAACTCCAGCGGCTTAAAACCCCTTGCATCGTACGACGACGAAGGTCTTGTACTTAAAGAAAGTTGGTTGCGTTCACAACAATATGCACAAATCTTTTGGAAGAGATGAGTGAAAGAGTACCTGCCTACTTTGACGTGTAGAACTAAGTGGTTTCAAAAAGCCAAACCCATATCTGTGGGAGATTTAGTGATAGTGGTTGATCCAAACAACCCAAGAAACGTGTGGCCAAAATGAAAGGTCATCGAAGTTGCCAAATCCGAAGATGGACAAGTACGAAAGGTAAAAGTTTTGACAATTTGTGGCGTTTTAGAAAGACCTGCTGCAAAATTAGTGGTTTTAGACGTGGCTGAAAGAAAGTAGAGTAAGTCTTCGAAATCTCGCCATACTGTGGGGGAGTGTTACCGCCACTCATAAATCGCTAATATGACATTACTGTTATCGATATGTAGAGAGATGAGCATGTCAAAATGTTAAATTATTCCTTTTAATTTTCCACGCGGTATAATTATGAAGCCATATTTAATCGAGACCACATACATATGTATATAAAAACACCTACATAGATTTAAGATATTCATTCGTTCAGGTCATAAGGATTACGAAGCTTCGCTTAGAGTAGCCATACATTAAAGTTATGTATAGGTATATCAGCAGTTTAGTATGTAAGTTTGTATAATGAATTTATTTATAATTTTAGGAATTTTAACATATTAAAGCGTAAGAATAAAGAATTAAAGTTTTCTAAAATTCTTACACTTCTGTTTAAAATCCACATTGGCTATCTTGAGCTTGGGCCGCTTTACCCGCAACAACACCCAAGTCTTATTCAAAAATTTTAAAGAAAAAGTGTACAAAATTTTTCATGCAAAATTAGAAATCTCGGCGATTGAATTTGTAAAAATTGCACCCGTGTCGTAATCAAAAATTTTCAAGAAAAAGTATAGAACATTTTTTATTTCAAGATTAGAAATCTCAGCTTTTATATTTATAAAAATTACACCCGTAACTGATTCAAACATTTTGAAGAAAAAGTGTTAAAAATTAGAAATTTCAGCTTTAATATATAAACAAAATACACATGTTTTATTCAAAAAATTTCAAGAAAAATTATAAAATTTTTTTATGGAAAATTAGAAATCTCAACTTTCATATTTATTAAAATTACACCCATGTGTTATGCAAAAATTTTCAAGAAAAAGTGTACAAAATTGGTGATGCAAAATTAGAAATCTCGACTTTTATATGCATTAAAATTACACCTGTGACTTATTCAAACATTTTGAAGAAAACGTATCAAAAATTGGTCATGCAAAATTAGAAATTTCAGCATTAATATATAAATAAAATGCACATGTTTTAATCAAAAAATTTCAAGAAAAATTATAAAATTTTTTTTTGGAAAATTAGAAATTTTGGCTTTAATATATAAATAAATTACACCTGTGACTTATTCAAAAATTTTCAAGAAAAAGTGTACAACATTTTTCATGCAAAATTAGAAATTTCGGCTTTTGAATTTGTTAAAATTACACCCCTGTCATTTTCAAAAATTTTCAAGAAAAAGTATAGGACATTTTTTCATGCAAAATTAGAAATCTCGAGTTTTATATTTATAAAACTTACAACCGTAACTGTTTCAAACATTTTGAAGAAAAAGTGTTAAAAATTAGAAATTTCAGCTTTAATATATAAACAAAATACACCTGTTACTTATTCAAAAAATTTCAAGAAAAATTATAACATTTTTTTGTGGAAAATTAGAAATCTCGACTTTTATATTTATTAAAATTACACCCATGTGTTATTAACAAATTTTCAAGAAAAAGTGTACAAAATTGGTGATGCAAAATTAGAAATCTCGGCTTTTATATTCATAACAATTACACCCGTGACTTATTCAAACATTTTGAAGAAAAAGTGTTAAAATATGGTCATGCAAAATTAAAAATTTTGGCTTTTCAAAAACTTCAAGAAAAATTATAAGTTATCAATAATGCACTTTTCAATTCCTTCAAAATGTTTTTGATTTGAAAGAATGTTTGGAAAAATACATTTTTGTATGAGGAATGGTTCAAGTTTATCAGTAAATATATGAATATTACTTCTATATGAAATGTTTAAAAAAGTAACTGTAGCTCCGGAAATATTAATTTCATATCGAAATTATAAAAAGCTTCACTAAGTTAGCAACAGCGCTCTTTTGAATTCTTTCAAAATTATTTTAATTTGAAAGAATTTTTAATAAAATACATATTTGGAAAAATACATTTTTGCATGAGGAACAATCAGAAATTTTTATATAAATAAATTAGACCCGTGACTTTTCCAAAAATTTCAAGAAAGATTATACAACTTTTTTATTGAAAAATTTTAAAGAAAAAGTGTACAAAAGCGTTCATACAATATTAGAAATCTCGGCTTTTATATTTATAAAAATAACGCTCTTGTCTTATTCAAAAATTTTCAAGAAAAAGTGTACAAAATTTTTCATGCAAAATAAGAAATGTCGGCTTTAATATATAAACAAAATACACCTGTTACTTATTCAAAAAATTTCAAGAAAAATTATAACATTTTTATATGGAAAATTAGAAATCTCGACTTTCATATTTATTTAAATTACACCCATGTGTTATTAAAAAATTTTCAAGAAAAAGTGTACAAAATTGGTGATGCAAAATTAGAAATCTCGGCTTTTATATTCATAAAAATTACACCCGTGACTTATTCAAACATTTTGAAGAAAAAGTGTTAAAATATGGTCATGCAAAATTAAAAATTTTGGCTTTCCCAAAAATTTCAAGAAAAATTATAAGTTTTCAATAATGCGCTTCTCAATTCGTTCAAAATTTTTTTGATTTGAAAGAATGTTTGGAAAAATACATTTTTGTATGAGGAATGGTTCAAGTTTATCAGTAAATATATGAATATTACTTCCATATGAAATGTTTAAGAAAGTGACTGTAGCTCCGGAAATATTAATTTCATTGCGAAATTATAAAAATCTGCACCAAGTTACCGATAGTGCTCTTTTCAATTCTTTTAAATCTGTTTTAATTTTGATTTGAAACGATAATTTTTGTATGAGGAGTAGTTCAAATAAAAAAAAAATATATTAATAAATATATGAATATTACTTTCATATGAAACTTTGAATTGAAAAGCACTAAGTTAAGTAGACAGTGCTCTTTTGAATTCCTTTAAAATTGTTTTCATTTGCAAGTGTTTTTGAAAAAATAAATTTGTTTATGAGAAGCGATTCAAGCTTTTCAATAAATATATAAATATAACTTCCTTTTGAAATGTTTAAGAAAGTGACTGTAGCTCCGGAAATATTAATTTCATTGCGAAATTATAAAAACCTCCACTAAGTTATCAATAATGCGCTTTTCAATTCGTTCAAAATTTTTTTGATTTTAAAGAATGTTTGGAAAAATACATTTTTGTATGAGGAATGGTTCAAGTTTATCAGTAAATATATGAATATTACTTCTTTATGAAATGTTTAAGAAAGTAACTGTATCTACGGAAATATTAATTTCATTGCGAAATTATAAAAACCTTCACTATGTTATCAATAATGCGCTTTTCAATTCGTTCAAATTTTTTTTTGATTTGAAAGAATGTTTGGAAAAATAAATTTTTGAATGAGGAATGGTTCAAGTTTATCAGTAAATATATGAATATTACTTCTATATGAAATGTTTAAAAAAGTAACTGTAGCTCCGGAAATATTAATTTTATTGCGAAATTATAAAAATCTGCACCAAGTTACTGTCTCAATTCTTTCAAAATTGTGTGATTTGAATGAATGTTTGAAAAGACAATTTTTGTATGAGGAGTAGTTCAAATAAAAAAAATATATATTAATAAATAAATGAATATAACTTTCATATGAAACTTTGAATTGAAAAGCACTTTCAAAACTATTTTAATTTGAAAGCATTTTTAAAAAAATACATATGTGGAAAAAAATTTTTGCATGAGGAACAATCAGAAATTGCAGCTTTATTATATAAATAAATTAGACCCATGACTTTTTCCAAAAATTTCAAGAAAGATTATACAAATTTTTTATGGAAAAATTTTAAAGAAAAAGTGTACAAAAGTTTTCATACAAAATTAGAAATCTCGGCTTTTGAATTTGTAAAAATTACACCCCTGTCGTTTTCAAAAATTTTCAAGAAAAATTATAACATTTTTTTGTGGAAAATTAGAAATCTCGACTTTCATATTTATTAAAATTACACCCATGTGTTGGTGATGCAAAATTAGAAATCTCGGCTTTTATATTCATAACAATTACACCCGTGACTTATTCAAACATTTTGAAGAAAAAGTGTTAAAATATGGTCATGCAAAATTAAAAATTTTGGCTTTCCAAAAATTTCAAGAAAAATTATAAGTTATAAATAATGCACTTCTCATTCGTTCAAAATTTGTTTGATTTGAAAGAATGTTTGGAAAAATAAATTTTTGTATGAGGAATGGTTCAAGTTTATCAGTAAATATATGAATATTACTTCTATATGAAATGTTTAAAAAAGTAACTGTAGCTCCGGAAATATTAATTTTATTGCGAAATTATAAAAACCTCCACTAAGTTATCAATAATGCGCTTTTCAATTCGTTCAAAATTTTTTTGATTTTAAAGAATGTTTGGAAAAATACATTTTTGTATGAGGAATGGTTCAAGTTTATCAGTAAATATATGAATATTACTTCTTTATGAAATGTTTAAGAAAGTAACTGTATCTACGGAAATATTAATTTCATTGCGAAATTATAAAAACCTTCACTATGTTATCAATAATGCGCTTTTCAATTCGTTCAAATTTTTTTTTGATTTGAAAGAATGTTTGGAAAAATACATGACTGTATCTACGGAAATATTAATTTAATTGCGAAATTGTACAAAGCTTCACTAAGTTAGCAACAGCGCTCTTTTGAATTCTTTCAAAATTATTTTAATTTGAAAGAATTTTAAAAAAATACTTATTTGGAAAAAAAAATTTTTGCATGAGGAACAATCAGAAATTGTTATATAAATAAATTAGACCCGTGACTTTTTCCAAAAATTTCAAGAAAGATTATACAAATTTTTTATGGAAAAATTTTATAGAAAAAGTGTACAAAATTTTCATACAATATTAGAAATCTCGGCTTTTATGTATACAAAAATTACACCCGGTCTTATTCAAACATTTTGAAGAAAACGTATCAAAAATTGGTCATGAAAAATTTTAAATTTCAGCATTAGTATATAAATAAAATGCACATGTCTTATTAAAAAAATTTCGAGAAAAATTATAATTTTTTTTTTTGGAAAATTAGAGATTTTGGCTTAAATATATAAATAAATTACACCTGTGACTTATTCATAAAATTTCAAGAAAATTTATAAATATTTTTTATGGCAAATTAGAAATCTCGGCTTTCATATTTATAAAAATAACACTCTTGTCTTATTCAAAAATTTTAAAGAAAAACTGTACAAAATTTTTTATGCAAAATTAGAAATCTCGGCTTTTAAATTTGTAAAAATTACTCCTGTTACCGCCACTCATAAATCGCTAATATGACATTACTGTTATCGATATGTAGAGAGATGAGCATGTCAAAATGTTAAATTATTCCTTTTAATTTTCCACGCGGTATAATTATGAAGCCATATTTAATCGAGACCACATACATATGTATATAAAAACACCAACATAGGTTTAAGATATTCATTCGTTCAGGTCATAAGGATTACGAAGCTTCGCTTAGAGTAGCCATACATAAAAGTAAGTATATCAGCAGTTTAGTATGTAAGTTTGTATAATGAATTTATTTATAATTTTAGGAAATTTAACATATTAAAGCGTAAGAATAAAGAATTAAAGTTTTCTAAAATTCTTACACTTGTGTTTAAAATCCACATTGGCTATCTTGAGCTTGGGCCGCTTTACCCGCAACATTAAAATTGTTTTATTGGTACCTCATCGGATCGTTTGAAGGAATCATCTTGGGTGCTAAAACGTAAGTCCTAACAGAATGCAACCTTCCACTCCCTCACAGGGTCAACCACTAAGTCGTCAACGACCAACTCAGTTAAGTCCTGCACTGAACAACTGTCACATTTGCAACAAGTTTACAGAAAATGAAAATTTTATAAAATGCAGCAAGTGCCATCTTAATTTTCATTTACCTTGTGTCAATCTCAGCAGCAATCAAGACCAACCTACGTGGAGCTGCCAAAACTGTACGGTACAACATCAAATAACAATCGATTCTTTCTCTTCCATTCGTACTGGCTCTTCGGCCGCTTCCCGCTCCCGCCGACAAGCTCTTGAGCTACAACGTCTAGAAGAAGAGACACAACTTGAAATAGATTTCATTAAAAAGAAATACCAAATTCTCGAACAAGCAGTAGATGACTTCGAGGACGCACAATCAGCTGCAGATCTGTACATGAGTGGTTAGATAATCAAATCCAACCCCCTACTTCGGCTATTGAAACCGCACACCAAAATATAGTTTCCGCAGCTCGTCAGTTTGAAACGCCACCTTACACATTTGTACCACAAGCCACAACAACGCAAGAAATGCCTAACACTACTGAACCATATTGCCAAAACGTAAGTAATAACTTAGTTTATACGACAAAAACAATAACTCCGCCCGTATGTACAACTACGTCATTCGTTAATAACATGTCTTCATTTATTAATGACCCAACAACGAACCATCAGCAGCCGACAACTGCAAATTTATGTAATAATTCAGATAACGTAAATGCATAAAATCACACATTAGAGACACCTGTACAGTTTGGTTACATGGATTCAACGTTTTCCATGAACCCATCAAACCTCCAACCTGTTATATTACCTTCTCACAGGCTTTCGCAACAACAAATAAGCGCGCGGCAGTCCGTACCAAAAGAGCTTCCAATTTTTACCGGCACTCCTGAAGAATGGCCCTTGTTTAGTGCCACATATGACTGGTCGACAGCAGTCTGTGGTTTTACAGACGCTGAAAATCTTGTCAGGCTTCAAAGTTCTCTAAAGGGGGAAGCACTTCGATCTGTTAAGCATATTTTGATCCATCCATCGGATGTACCATGTGCTCTATGTACACTAAAATTGATTTTCGGAAAACCGGAAAAAATATTAAACTCACTGAAAAATAGAATAAGATCACTACCAGCACTGAACACAAATAAATTGAGCACAATTACCTATTTCGCCATGGAAGTAAAGCGCCTAGAAACAACAATTAAAGCCAGTGGTTTAATAAATGAAATGACCAATTCATCTTTATTACATGAATTAATAATAAAAATGCCATCGCATTTTCAACTTAACTGGGGTGAACACAAAATAAAATTAGCAAAAAATAACAAAAGAGTAAGTTTGACTGAATTCGCTAACTGGATATATGAAGTCGGTGTCTCAGCAAGCAGCATAAATATAGAAACAGCAGCGCATGAAATTCAATAGAGCAGTATTCGCGTAAGCCAAAAAACGTTTATGTGCATGCTCATGAAGAACAAATCGAAAAGATCTGTTTAGTGTGTTCTGGCAACTGCAATAGTGTTGAGAAATGTAAAAAATTCTTGGCTACGAATAGAAACGAGCGATGGAACTTAGTAAGAATGTACAATCTATGTAAACTGTGCCTGCGACGTCACTACGGTATTTGCAGTAGCAGCATAGCTACTTTAGCTTTATTTAGCTTTAATTATAAAAAGTTATATGAAAAATTTCCGCACCTTAAAGGGCTACCCATCGCCCTTTTGCCTCATCTGGTACAGCATTTTCAAAATGCTGTACCAGATGTACTTTTAGGATTAAATAACTTAAAATTATGTGTGCCAACTCGTGTTAAAGAAGGTACGAAAAACGAACCCGTCGCTTTACATACTCGCCTCGGCTGGCTAATATGTGGCAACTCCAGTGTTGGAGAAAAGGCCCAAATTCAATATAATTTTTACTCTTGCGAGTGTAAAGGTGAAAACGACCAAATTTTTACTCACTTACTGTAACAGTTTTATACAACTGAGTTAGCAGGGATAAGTAACTATACTCCAGCTCTTGGAAAAGATGACCAAAGGGCATTAAGTTTGCTAGAAACATACACGAAACAAAGATGCGATGGCCATTACGAGACAGCTTTGCTGTGGCGATATGACAATATTAAACTTCCACAAAGCTTTGATATGGCGAAGAGAAGACTGATTTGTCTCGAAAAAACTCAAAGAAAAAATAAAGAGTTATTTGAATATTTCGAAAAAACAATTTTTGAATATTTTGAGAGAAATTACATAGCCAAAGTAAACAACAAAGATGATAAACAAAATTTATGGTATTTACCAATGTTTCCGGTATTTAACAAAAACAAACCGAATAAAACAAGAATAGTTTGGGATGCGGCCGCGAAGGCAAATGGTATTTCACTTAACTCTATGCTGCTCAAAGGGACAGATTTGTTGTCTTCTCTTGCAGCTATTCTTTTTCGTTTTCGGCAAAGGCAAATTGCAATCTGTGGTGACATCAAACAAATGTTCCATCAGATTTATATACGCGATGAAGACTGCCATGCGCAAAGATTTTTATGGCGCAGCTGCGACGACAACAAAGAACCCGAAGTGTACATAATGAAGGTTATGATATTCGGTGCCTCCTGCGCTCCGTGCATATCTCAGTATGTTAAAAACCTCAACGCATCAAAATTTGAAGCCAAGTATCCCTTAGCCGCTGCTGCCATCAAAGATAACCACTATGTAGATGATTTCCTTGCTTCTTCGGATACTCCTGCAGAAGCCGCCGAACTGGCTAAAACTGTGCGATTCATTCATAGTGAGGGAGGATTCAAAATTAGAAACTGGTGTTCGAATAATGATAGCGTTTTGAAAGAATTCAACTCTTCTAACTCTTTGACCAATATTTGCCTTAACCTTAGTGCAGGCGAAGTAACAGAAAAGGTACTTAGCATATTTTGGAACCCTGGGGAAGACAATATAACCTTTAAACTGTCGCAGTCTATCTTAAACAGCGAACTTCTTCTCGGAAACAAAATTCCCACCAAACGTGAAATTTTAAGAACTCTAATGAGCATTTATGACCCTTTAGGGCTTGTAGGAAATTTCCTTATGTATTTGAAAATAGTTATCCAAGAAGTTTGGAGAAGCAATATCGACTGGGACGAACATATTGTAGTACATCAACAAGTAAGGTGGGAAAACTGGCTAGCGCTTTTACCAGATTTAAAAAATGTAAATATACCTCGTTATTATCTTAAAACATTGAAAAACTATAATAACCTAGATGTTCAATTGCATGTATTTGTGGATGCAAGCGAACACGGTTATGCCGCCGTAGCGTATTTTAGGATGTGCTGTGGGGACGAAATCGCTATTTCACTTATTGGATCAAAAACTAGGGTGGCGCCACTAAAGGTTTTATCGATACCACGTTTAGAGCTGATAGCAGCTGTTATTGGTGCTCGGTTTGCTAAGTATATTGAAAAATATCATACTTAACGGTAATAAAAATAAATCGAAAGACACTCTGGTCAGATTCACGAACAGTTTTAAGTTGGATACGCTCCGACCACCGGAAATATCACCAGTTCGTTGCAGTTCGTGTATGTGAAATTCTCGATATTTCAGAGATGGACGAGTGGTCCTGGATATCAGGAAAAACGAATGTAGCTGACGAAGAAACACGATGCACAAATAAACCTTATCTATCGAATACAGGGCGCTGGTTTAACGGCCCTGATTTTTTAAAGTTGCCAGAGAAAGAATGGCGGGAACCCAATACACACCTTTTGGAAACAATGCTCGAGTTGAAAGAGTGCCATTTAACGGCACGAAGTATAGAACAACTTATAAACTTACAAAGATTTTCTCGATGGTGCAGAGCATTAAGGGCAACTGCATTCGTAATTCGTTTTTGCTACTGCCGTAGAAACAGAGATATCACGCCTTCCTGTGAAAAGGAACTAACTCAAATTGAGTTGCACAAAGCAGAACTGACTCTTATCAAAGATACGCAGAAAGTACATTTCCAAAATGAAATAAATTGTCTATCACAAAATAATAAATTAACAAAAACAAATTTTTTGTATAAATTGTCCCCGTATTTGGATCATAAAGGTGTCTTGAGAGTAGGTGGCCGAATTGATTATGCTGATGTTGCGGAGGAACTGAAGCATCCAGCCGTTTTGCCTAAACATTGCCGCATAACAACCCTTTGAATATTACATTACCATAATCTGTACCGTCATAGTAGCCTTGAGACAGTGGTGAATGAATTGCGGCAAAAATACTATATTCCTAAATTGAGAACCGTTTGTAAATCAACCATTAAGCAGTGTCAAATGTGTAAAATTAAAACTGCGATGCCGGAGATTCCGCAGATGGCAAAATTACCTCGGGCTCGACTGGGTTCGTATCTCTCACCATTCACATTCACGGGTCTTGACTTTTTTGGTCCTATTCTTGTCACTGTTAACCGACATAAAGAAAAGAGATATGGTGCGCTATTCACTTGTTTAACGGTACGTGCAGTTCATATTGAAATCGTCTATTCGCTTAATACAAGTTCATGTATCATGGCAATACGTAAGTTTATTTCGCGAAGAGGCAGCCCAAGAGAATTTTTCAGCGACAATGGTAATAATTTTATCGGTGCTGATCGAGAGTTGCGTGAAGCCTTAAGAGAGGTGAACAAGAACGCGCTAATACGAAGTTTTACAACGTCCTACACCAAATGGAACTTTAACACACCCTCTGCTCCTCATACGGGAGGGGCATGGGAACGATTAGTTCGATCCGTAAAAACTGTATTCTACAATATTAAAACAGAACGGTTTCCAAGCGATGAAATATTGCAAAGCATGATGGCTGAAGTCGAAAGTATTATAAATTCCCGTCCTCTTACATATGTCCCAATAGAAAGCGAAAATCAAGAAGCGATCACACCAAATCATATTTTGCTTGGCAACTCCAGCGGCTTAAAACCCCTTGCATCGTACGACGACGAAGGTCTTGTACTTAAAGAAAGTTGGTTGCGTTCACAACAATATGCACAAATCTTTTGGAAGAGATGGGTGAAAGAGTACCTGCCTACTTTGACGTGTAGGACAAAGTGGTTTCAAAAAGCCAAACCCATATCTGTGGGAGATTTAGTGATAGTGGTTGATCCAAACAACCCAAGAAACGTGTGGCCAAAATGAAAGGTCATCGAAGTTGCCAAATCCGAAGATGGACAAGTACGAAAGGTAAAAGTTTTGACAATTTGTGGCGTTTAAGAAAGACCTGCTGCAAAATTAGCGGTTTTAGACGTGGCTGAAAGAAAGTAGAGTAAGTCTTCGAAATCTCGCCATACTGTGGGGGAGTGTTACCGCCACTCATAAATCGCTAATATGACATTACTGTTATCGATATGTAGAGAGATGAGCATGTCAAAATGTTAAATTATTCCTTTTAATTTTCCACGCGGTATAATTATGAAGCCATATTTAATCGAGACCACATACATATGTATATAAAAACACCTACATAGATTTAAGATATTCATTCGTTCAGGTCATAAGGATTACGAAGCTTCGCTTAGAGTAGCCATACATAAAAGTTAGTATATCAGCAGTTTAGTATGTAAGTTTGTATAATGAATTTATTTATAATTTTAGGAATTTTAACATATTAAAGCGTAAGAATAAAGAATTAACGTTTTTTAAAATTCTTACACTTGTGTTTAAAATCCACATTGGTTATCTTGATGTTGGGCCGCTTTACCTGCAACATTAAAATTTTTTTATTGGTACCTCATCGGATCGTTTGAAGGAATCATCTTGGGTGCTAAAACGTAAGTCCTAACAGAATGCAACCTTCCACTCCCTCACAGGGTCAAGCACTAAGTCATCAACGACCAACTCAGTTAAGTCCTGTACTGAACAACTGTCACATTTGCAACAAGTTCACAGAAAATGAAAATTTTATAAAATGCAGCAAGTGCCATCTTAATTTTCATTTACCTTGTGTCAATCTCAGCAGCAATCAAGACCAACCTACGTGGAGTTGCCAAAACTGTACGGTACAACATCAAATCACACTCGATTCTTTTTCTTCCATTCGTAGTGGCTCTTGAGCTACAACGTCTAGAAGAAGAGACACAACTTGAAAGAGATTTCATTAAAAAGAAATACCAAATTCAACAACGCAAGAAATGCCTAACACTACTGAACCATATTGCCAAAACGTAAGTAATAACTTAGTTTATACGACAAAAACAATAACTCCGCCCGTATGTACAACTACGTCATTCGTTAATAACATGTCTTCATTTATTAATGACCCAACAACGAACCGTCAGCAGCCGACAACTGCAAATTTATGTAATAATTCAGATAACGTAAATGCAGAAAATCACACATTAGAGACACCTGTACAATTTGGTTACATGGATTCAACGTTTTCCATGAACCCATCAAACCTCCAACCTGTTATATTACCTTCTCACAGGCTTTCGCAACAACAAATAATCGCGCGGCAGTCCGTACCAAAAGAGCTTCCAATTTTTACCGGCACTCCTGAAGAATGGCCCTTGTTTAGTGCCACATATGACTGGTCGACAGCAGTCTGTGGTTTTACAGACGCTGAAAATCTTGTCAGGCTTCAAAGTTCTCTAAAGGGGGAAGCACTTCGATCTGTTAAGCATATTTTGATCCATCCATCGGATGTACCATGTGCTCTATGTACACTAAAATTGATTTTCGGACAACCGGAAAAAATATTAAACTCACTGAAAAATAGAATAAGATCACTACCAGCACTGAACACAAATAAATTGAGCACAATTACCTATTTCGCCGTGGAAGTAAAGGGCCTAGAAACAACAATTAAAGCCAGTGGTTTAATAAATGAAATGACCAATTCATCTTTATTACATGAATTAATAATGAAAATGCCATCGCATTTTCAACTTAACTGGGGAGAACACAAAATAAAATTAGCAAAAAATTACAAAAGAGTAAGTTTGACTGAATTCGCTAACTGGATATATGAAGTCGGTGTCTCAGCAAGTAGCATAAATATAGAAAGTGACAGCAGCGCATCAAAGTCAATAGAGCAGTACTCGCGTAAGCCACAAAACGTTTATGTGCATGCTCATGAAGAACAAATCAAAAAGATCTTTTATCTTTAGTGTGTTCTGGCAACTGCAATAGTGTTGAGAAGTGTAAAAAATTCTTGGCTACGAATAGAAACGAGCGATGGAACTTAGTAAGAATGTACAATCTATGTAAACTGTGCCTGCGACGTCACTACGGTATTTGCAGTAGCAGCATCGTTTGCAGAGAAAATAATTGTCAAATAAAACATACTACATTGCTGCATAAATCCATGACTGAAGATGGAGAAACAAACGCTACGAGAGATAAAATAAATTAAAGCAAAAGTGAAATAGGTTGCAACGAAGAAGACTCAAAAATAGTCTCAATGAAAATTTCAGGTATGAATAAAAATGAATTTTCTATTTCTGTTCGTACGGTTAAACAACTATCGCTTCCGAGTCAGAGCTTTAATTATAAAAAGTTATGTGAAAAATTTCCGCACCTTAAAGGGCTACCTATCGCACTTTTGCCTCATCTGGTACAGCATTTTGAAAATGCTTCAGTCATGGATTTTGAAAATGCTGTACCAGATGTACTTTTAGGATTAAATAACTTAAAATTATGTGTGCCAACTCGTGTTAAAGAAGGGACGAAAAACGAACCCGTCGCTTTACATACTCGCCTCGGCTGGCTAATATGTGGCAACTCCAGTGTTGGAGAAAAGGCCCAAATTCAATATAATTTTTACTCTTGCGAGTGTAAAGGTGAAAACGACCAAATTCTTACTCACTTACTCAAACAGTTTTATACAACTGAGTTAGCAGGGATAAGTAACTATACTCCAGCTCTTGGAAAAGATGACCAAAGGGCATTAAGTTTGCTAGAAACATACACGAAACAAAGATGCGATGGCCATTACGAGACAGCTTTGCTGTGGCGATATGACAATATTAAACTTCCACAAAGCTTTGATATGGCGAAGAGAAGACTGATTTGTCTCGAAAAAACTCAAAGAAAAAATAAAGAGTTATTTGAATATTTCGAAAAAACAATTTTTGAATATTTTGAGAGAAATTACATAGCCAAAGTAAACAACAAAGATGATAAACAAAATTTATGGTATTTACCAATGTTTCCGGTATTTAGCAAAAACAAACCGAATAAAACAAGAATAGTTTGGGATGCGGCCGCGAAGGCAAATGGTATTTCACTTAACTCTATGCTGCTCAAAGGGACAGATTTGCTATCTTCTCTTGCAGCTATTCTTTTTCGTTTTCGGCAAAGGCAAATTGCAATCTGTGGTGACATCGAACAAATGTTCCATCAGATTTATATACGCGATGAAGACTGCCATGCGCAAAGATTTTTATGGCGCAGCTGCGACGACAACAAAGAACCCGAAGTGTACGTAATGAAGGTTATGATATTCGGTGCCTCCTGCGCTCCGTGCATATCTCAGTATGTTAAAAACCTCAACGCATCAAAATTTGAAGCCAAGTATCCCTTAGCCGCTGCTGCCATCAAAGATAACCACTATGTAGATGATTTCCTTGCTTCTTCGGATACTCCTGCAGAAGCCGCCGAACTGGCTAAAACTTTGCGATTCATTCATAGTGAGGGAGGATTCAAAATTAGAAACTGGTGTTCGAATAATGATAGCGTTTTGAAAGAATTCAACTCTTCTAACTCTTTGACCAATATTTGCCTAAACCTTAGTGTAGGCGAAGTAACAGAAAAGGTACTTAGCATATTTTGGAACCCTGGGGAAGACAATATAACCTTTAAACTGTCGCAGTCTATCTTAAACAGCGAACTTCTTCTCGGAAACAAAATTCCCACCAAACGTGAAATTTTAAGAACTCTAATGAGCATTTATGACCCTTTAGGGCTTGTAGGAAATTTCCTTATGTATTTGAAAATAGTTCTCCAAGAAGTTTGGAGAAGCAATATCGATTGGGACGAACATATTGTAGTACATCAACAAGTAAGGTGGGAAAACTGGCTAGCGCTTTTACCAGATTTAAAAAATGTAAATATGCCTCGTTATTATCTTAAAACATTGAAAAACTATAATAACCTAGATGTTCAAATGCATGTATTTGTGGATGCAAGCGAACACGGTTATGCCGCCGTAGCGTATTTTAGGATGTGCTGTGGGGACGAAATCGCTATTTCACTTATTGGATCAAAAACTAGGGTGGCGCCACTAAAGGTTTTATCGATACCACGTTTAGAGCTGATAGCAGCTGTTATTGGTGCTCGGTTTGCTAAGTATATTGAAAAATATCATACTTAACGGTAATAAAAATAAATCGAAAGACACTCTGGTCAGATTCACGAACAGTTTTAAGTTGGATACGCTCCGACCACCAGAAATATCACCAGTTCGTTGCAGTTCGTGTATGTGAAATTTTCGATATTTCAGAGATGGACGAGTGGTCCTGGATATCAGGAAAAATGAATGTAGCTGACGAAGCAACACGATGCACAAATAAACGTTATCTATCGAATACAGGGCGCTGGTTTAACGGCCCTGATTTTTTAAAGTTGCCAGAGAAAGAATGGCGGGAACCCAATACACACCTTTTGGAAACAATGCTCGAGTTGAAAGAGTGCCATTTAACGGCACGAAGTATAGAACAACTTATAAACTTACAAAGATTTTCTCGATGGTACAGAGCATTAAGGGCAACTGCATTCGTAATTCGTTTTTGCTACTGCCGTAGAAACAGAGATATCACGCCTTCCTGTGAAAAGGAACTAACTCAAATTGAGTTGCACAAAGCAGAACTGACTCTTATCAAAGATACGCAGAAAGTACATTTCCAAAATGAAATAAATTGTCTATCACAAAATAGTAAATTAACAAAAACAAATTTTTTGTATAAATTGTCCCCGTATTTGGATCATAAAGGTGTCTTGAGAGTAGGTGGCCGAATTGATTATGCTGATGTTGCGGAGGAACTGAAGCATCCAGCCGTTTTGCCTAAACATTGCCGCATAACAACCCTTTTAATATTACATTACCATAATCTGTACCGTCACAGTAGCCTTGAGACAGTGGTGAATGAATTGCGGCAAAAATACTATATTCCTAAATTGAGAACCGTTTGTAAATCAAACATTAAGCAGTGTCAAATGTGTAAAATTAAAACTGCGATGCCGGAGATTCCGCAGATGGCAAAATTACCTCGGGCTCGACTGGGTTCGTATCTCTCACCATTCACATTCACGGGTCTTGACTTTTTTGGTCCTATTCTTGTCACTGTTAACCGACATAAAGAAAAGAGATATGGTGCGCTATTCACTTGTTTAACGGTACGTGCAGTTCATATTGAAATCGTCTATTCGCTTAATACAAGTTCATGTATCATGGCAATACGTAAGTTTATTTCGCGAAGAGGCAGCCCAAGAGAATTTTTCAGCGACAATGGTAATAATTTTATCGGTGCTGATCGAGAGTTGCGTGAAGCCTTAAGAGAGGTGAACAAGAACGCGCTAATACGAAGTTTTACAACGTCCTACACCAAATGGAACTTTAACACACCCTCTGCTCCTCATACGGGAGGGGCATGGGAACGATTAGTTCGATCCGTAAAAACTGTATTCTACAATATTAAAACAGAACGGTTTCCAAGCGATGAAATATTGCAAAGCATGATGGCTGAAGTCGAAAGTATTATAAATTCCCGTCCTCTTACATATGTCCCAATAGAAAGCGAAAATCAAGAAGCGATCACACCAAATCATATTTTGCTTGGCAACTCCAGCGGCTTAAAACCCCTTGCATCGTACGACGACGAAGGTCTTGTACTTAAAGAAAGTTGGTTGCGTTCACAACAATATGCACAAATCTTTTGGAAGAGATGGGTGAAAGAGTACCTGCCTACTTTGACGTGTAGGACAAAGTGGTTTCAAAAAGCCAAACCCATATCTGTGGGAGATTTAGTGATAGTGGTTGATCCAAACAACCCAAGAAACGTGTGGCCAAAAGGAAAGGTCATCGAAGTTGCCAAATCCGAAGATGGACAAGTACGAAAGGTAAAAGTTTTGACAATTTGTGGCGTTTAAGAAAGACCTGCTGCAAAATTAGCGGTTTTAGACGTGGCTGAAAGAAAGTAGAGTAAGTCTTCGAAATCTCGCCATACTGTGGGGGAGTGTTACCGCCACTCATAAATCGCTAATATGACATTACTGTTATCGATATGTAGAGAGATGAGCATGTCAAAATGTTAAATTATTCCTTTTAATTTTCCACGCGGTATAATTATGAAGCCATATTTAATCGAGACCACATACATATGTATATAAAAACACCTACATAGATTTAAGATATTCATTCGTTCAGGTCATAAGGATTACGAAGCTTCGCTTAGAGTAGCCATACATAAAAGTTAGTATATCAGCAGTTTAGTATGTAAGTTTGTATAATGAATTTATTTATAATTTTAGGAATTTTAACATATTAAAGCGTAAGAATAAAGAATTAACGTTTTTTAAAATTCTTACACTTGTGTTTAAAATCCACATTGGTTATCTTGATGTTGGGCCGCTTTACCCGCAACAACACCCAAGTCTTATTCAAAAATTTTAAAGAAAAAGTGTACAAAATTTTTCATGCAAAATTAGAAATCTCGGCGTTTGAATTTGTAAAAATTGCACCCGTGTCGTAATCAAAAATTTTCAAGAAAAAGTATAGAACATTTTTTATTTCAAGATTAGAAATCTCGACTTTCATATTTCTTAAAATTACACCCATGTGTTATTTAAAAATTTTCAAGAAAAAGTGTACAAAATTGGTGATGCAAAATTAGAAATCTCGGCTTTTATATTCATAAAAATTACACCCGTGACTTATTCAAACATTTTGAAGAAAAAGTGTTAAAATATGGTCATGCAAAATTAAAAATTTTGGCTTTCCCAAAAATTTCAAGAAAAATTATAAGTTATCAATAATGCGCTTCTCAATTCGTTCAAATTTTTTTTTTGATTTGAAAGAATGTTTGGAAAAATACATTTTTGTATGAGGAATGGTTAAAGTTTATCAGTAAATATATGAATATTACTTCCATATGAAATGTTTAAGAAAGTGACTGTAGCTCCGGAAATATTAATTTCATTGCGAAATTATAAAAACCTCCACTAACTTATCAATAATGCGCTTCTCAATTCGTTCAAAATTTTTTTGATTTGAAAGAATGTTTGGAAAAATACATTTTTGTATGAGGAATGGTTTAAGTTTATCAGTAAATATATGAGTATTACTTCTATATGATATGTTTAAAAAAGTAACTGTAGCTCCGGAAATATTAATTTTATTGCGAAATTATAAAAATCTGCACCAAGTTACCGATAGTGCTCTTTTCAATTCTTTTAAATCTGTTTTAATTTTGATTTGAAACGACAATTTTTGTGTGAGGAGTAGTTCAAATAAAAAAAAAATATATTAATAAATATATGAATATTACTTTCATATGAAACTTTGAATTGAAAAGCACTAAGTTAATGACAGTGCTCTTTTGAATTCCTTTAAAATTGTTTTCATTTGCAAGTGTTTTTGAAAAAATAAATTTGTTTATGAGAAGCGGTTCAAGCTTTTCAATAAATATATAAATATAATTTCCTTTTGAAATGTTTAAGAAAGTGACTGTAGCTCCGGAAATATTAATTTCATTGCGAAATTATAAAAACCTCCACTAAGTTATCAATAATGCGCTTTTCAATTCGTTCAAAATTTTTTTGATTTTAAAGAATGTTTGGAAAAATACATTTTTGTATGAGGAATGGTTCAAGTTTATCAGTAAATATATGAATATTACTTCTTTATGAAATGTTTAAGAAAGTAACTGTATCTACGGAAATATTAATTTCATTGCGAAATTATAAAAACCTTCACTATGTTATCAATAATGCGCTTTTCAATTCGTTCAAATTTTTTTTTGATTTGAAAGAATGTTTGGAAAAATACATTTTTGTATGAGGAATGGTTCAAGTTTATCAGTAAATATATGAATATTACTTCTATATGAAATGTTTGAAAAAGTAACTGTAGCTCCGGAAATATTAATTTTATTGCGAAATTATAAAAATCTGCACCAAGTTGTTGTCTCAATTCTTTCAAAATTGTGTGATTTGAATGAATGTTTGAAAAGACAATTTTTGTATGAGGAGTAGTTCAAATAAAAAAAATATATATTAATAAATAAATGAATATAACTTTCATATGAAACTTTGAATTGAAAAGCACTTTCAAAACTATTTTAATTTGAAAGAATTTTTAAAAAAATACATATGTGTAAAAAAATTTTTGCATGAGGAACAATCAGAAATTGCAGCTTTATTATATAAATAAATTAGACCCATGACTTTTTCCAAAAATTTCAAGAAAGATTATACAAATTTTTTATGCAAAATAAGAAATCTCAGCTTTTGAATTTGTAAAAATTACACCCATGTCGTTTTCGAAAATTTTCAAGAAAAAGTATAGAACATTTTTTCAGGCAAAATTAGAAATCTCGAGTTTCCATGTGTTATTAAAAAATTTTCAAGAAAAAGTGTACAAAATTGGTGATTCAAAATTAGAAATCTCGGCTTTTATATTCATAAAAATTACACCCGTAGCTTATTCAAACATTATGAAGAAAAAGTGTTAAGATATGGTCATACAAAATTTAAAATTTTGGCTTTCCAAAAATTTGAAGAAAAATTATAAGTTATAAATAATGCGCTTCTCATTCGTTAAAAATTTGTTTGATTTGAAGGAATGTTTGGAAAAATACATTTTTGTATGAGGAATGGTTCAAATTTATCAGTAAATATATGAATATTACTTCTATATGAAATGTTTAAAAAATTAACTGTAGCTCGGGAAATATTAATTTTATTGCGAAAAAGTGTACAAAATTGTTGATGCAATATTAGAAATCTCGGCTTTAATGTATATAAAAATTACACCCGTGACTTATTCAAACATTTTGAAGAAAACGTATCAAAAATTGGTCATGCAAAATTAGAAATTTCAGCATTAATATATAAATAAAATGCACATGTCTTAATCAAAAAATTTAAAGAAAAATTATAAAATTTTTTTTTTGAAAATTAGAAATTTTTGCTTTAATATATAAATAAATTACACCTGTGACTTATTCATAAAATTTCAAGAAAAATTTTAAAAATTTTTAATGGAAAATTAGAAATCTCGCCTTTTATATTTATAAAAATAACGCTCTTGTCTTATTCAAAAATTTTCAAGAAAAAGTGTACAAAATTTTTCATGCAAAATTAGAAATGTCGGCTTTTGAATTTGTAAAAATTATCCCCCTGTCGTTTTCAAAAATTTTCAAGAAAAATTATAACATTTTTTTGTGGAAAATTAGAATTCTCGACTTTCATATTTATTAAAATTACACCCATGTGTTATGCAAAAATTTTTAAGAAAAAGTTTACAAAATTGGTGATGCAAAATTAGAAATCTCGGCTTTTATATTCATAAAAATTACACCCGTGACTTATTCAAACATTTTGAAGAAAAAGTGTTAAAATATGGTCATGCAAAATTAAAAATTTTGGCTTTCCCAAAAATTTCAAGAAAAATTATAAGTTATCAATAATGCGCTTCTCAATTCGTTCAAAATTTTTTTTGATTTGAAAGAATGTTTGGAAAAATACATTTTTGTATGAGGAATGGTTAAAGTTTATCAGTAAATATATGAATATTACTTCCATATGAAATGTTTAAGAAAGTGACTGTAGCTCCGGAAATATTAATTTCATTGCGAAATTATAAAAACCTCCACTAACTTATCAATAATGCGCTTCTCAATTCGTTCAAAATTTTTTTGATTTGAAAGAATGTTTGGAAAAATACATTTTTGTATGAGGAATGGTTTAAGTTTATCAGTAAATATATGAGTATTACTTCTATATGATATGTTTAAAAAAGTAACTGTAGCTCCGGAAATATTAATTTTATTGCGAAATTATAAAAATCTGCACCAAGTTACCGATAGTGCTCTTTTCAATTCTTTTAAATCTGTTTTAATTTTGATTTGAAACGACAATTTTTGTGTGAGGAGTAGTTCAAATAAAAAAAAAATATATTAATAAATATATGAATATTACTTTCATATGAAACTTTGAATTGAAAAGCACTAAGTTAATGACAGTGCTCTTTTGAATTCCTTTAAAATTGTTTTCATTTGCAAGTGTTTTTGAAAAAATAAATTTGTTTATGAGAAGCGGTTCAAGCTTTTCAATAAATATATAAATATAATTTCCTTTTGAAATGTTTAAGAAAGTGACTGTAGCTCCGGAAATATTAATTTCATTGCGAAATTATAAAAACCTCCACTAAGTTATCAATAATGCGCTTTTCAATTCGTTCAAAATTTTTTTGATTTTAAAGAATGTTTGGAAAAATACATTTTTGTATGAGGAATGGTTCAAGTTTATCAGTAAATATATGAATATTACTTCTTTATGAAATGTTTAAGAAAGTAACTGTATCTACGGAAATATTAATTTCATTGCGAAATTATAAAAACCTTCACTATGTTATCAATAATGCGCTTTTCAATTCGTTCAAATTTTTTTTTGATTTGAAAGAATGTTTGGAAAAATACATTTTTGTATGAGGAATGGTTCAAGTTTATCAGTAAATATATGAATATTACTTCTATATGAAATGTTTGAAAAAGTAACTGTAGCTCCGGAAATATTAATTTTATTGCGAAATTATAAAAATCTGCACCAAGTTATTGTCTCAATTCTTTCAAAATTGTGTGATTTGAATGAATGTTTGAAAAGACAATTTTTGTATGAGGAGTAGTTCAAATAAAAAAAATATATATTAATAAATAAATGAATATAACTTTCATATGAAACTTTGAATTGAAAAGCACTTTCAAAACTATTTTAATTTGAAAGAATTTTTAAAAAAATACATATGTGTAAAAAAATTTTTGCATGAGGAACAATCAGAAATTGCAGCTTTATTATATAAATAAATTAGACCCATGACTTTTTCCAAAAATTTCAAGAAAGATTATACAAATTTTTTATGCAAAATAAGAAATCTCAGCTTTTGAATTTGTAAAAATTACACCCATGTCGTTTTCGAAAATTTTCAAGAAAAAGTATAGAACATTTTTTCAGGCAAAATTAGAAATCTCGAGTTTCCATGTGTTATTAAAAAATTTTCAAGAAAAAGTGTACAAAATTGGTGATTCAAAATTAGAAATCTCGGCTTTTATATTCATAAAAATTACACCCGTAGCTTATTCAAACATTATGAAGAAAAAGTGTTAAAATATGGTCATACAAAATTTAAAATTTTGGCTTTCCAAAAATTTGAAGAAAAATTATAAGTTATAAATAATGCGCTTCTCATTCGTTAAAAATTTTTTTGATTTGAAGGAATGTTTGGAAAAATACATTTTTGTATGAGGAATGGTTCAAGTTTATCAGTAAATATATGAATATTACTTCTATATGAAATGTTTAAAAAAGTAATTGTAGCTCCGGAAATACTAATTTTATTGCGAAATTATAAAAATCTGCACCAAGTTACCGATAGTGCTCTTTTCAATTCTTTTAAATCTGTTTTAATTTTGATTTGAAACGACAATTTTTGTGTGAGGAGTAGTTCAAATAAAAAAAAAATATATTAATAAATATATGAATATTACTTTCATATGAAACTTTGAATTGAAAAGCACTAAGTTATTAACAGTGCTCTTTTCAATTCCTTTAAAATTGTTTTCATTTGAAAGAGTTTATGAAAAAATACATATTTTTATGAGAAGCGGTTCAATCTTATCAATAAATATATGAATATTACTTTCTTTTGAAATGTTTAAGAAAGTGACTGTAGCTCCGGAAATATTAATTTCATTGCGAAATTATAAAAACCTCCACTAATTTATCAATAATGCGCTTTTCAATTCGTTAAAATTTTTTTTTGATTTTAAAGAATGTTTGGAAAAATACATTTTTGTATGAGGAATGGTTCAAGTTCATCAGTAAATATATGAATATTACTTCTTTATGAAATGTTTAAGAAAGTGACTGTATCTAGGGAAATATTAATTTCATTGCGAAGCTATAAAAAGCTTCACTAAATTAGCAACAGCGCTCTTTTGAATTCTTTCAAAATTATTTTAATTTGAAAGAATTTTTAAAAAAATACATATTTGGAAAAAAAAAATTTTGCATGAGGAATAATCAGAAATTGCAGCTTTATTATATAAATAAATTAGACCCGTGACTTTTTCCAAAAATTTCAAGAAAGATTATACAAATTTTTAATGGAAAAATTTTAAAGAAAAAGTGTACAAAAGTTTTCATACAAAATTAGAAATCTCGGCTAGTATATTTACAAAAATTACACCCGGTCTTATTCAAAAATTTTTAAGAAAGAGAATACAAAATTTTTCATGCAATATTAGAAATCTCGGCTTTTATGTATATAAAAATTACACCCGTGACTTATTCAAACATTTTGAAGAAAACGTATCAAAAATTGGTCATGCAAAATTAGAAATTTCAGCATTAGTATATAAATAAAATGCACATGTTTTAATCAAAAAATTTCGAGAAAAATTATAAATTTTTTTTTTTTTTTGGAAAATTAGAGATTTTGGCTTAAATATATAAATAAATTACACCTGTGACTTATTCATAAAATTTCAAGAAAAATTATAAATATTTTTTATGGCAAATTAGAAATCTCGGCTTTTATATTTATAAAAATAACACTCTTGTCTTATTCAAAAATTTTAAAGAAAAAGTGTACAAAATTTTTTATGCAAAATTAGAAATCTCGGCTTTTGAATTTGTAAAAATTACTCCTGGTACCGCCACTCATAAATCGCTAATATGACATTACTGTTATCGATATGTAGAGAGATGAGTATGTCAAAATGTTAAATTATTCCTTTTAATTTTCCACGCGGTATAATTATGAAGCCATATTTAATCGAGACCACATACATATGTATATAAAAACACCTACATAGATTTAAGATATTCATTCGTTCAGGTCATAAGGATTACGAAGCTTCGCTTAGAGTAGCCATACATAAAAGTTAGTATATCAGCAGTTTAGTATGTAAGTTTGTATAATGAATTTATTTATAATTTTAGGAAATTTAACATATTAAAGCGTAAGAATAAAGAATTAACGTTTTTTAAAATTCTTACACTTGTGTTTAAAATCCACATTGGTTATCTTGATGTTGGGCCGCTTTACCCGCAACATTAAAATTGTTTTATTGGTACCTCATCGGATCGTTTGAAGGAATCATCTTGGGTGCTAAAACGTAAGTCCTAACAGAATGCAACCTTCCACTCCCTCACAGGGTCAAGCACTAAGTCATCAACGACCAACTCAGTTAAGTCCTGCACTGAACAACTGTCACATTTGCAACAAGTTCACAGAAAATGAAAATTTTATAAAATGCAGTAAGTGCCATCTTAATTTTCATTTACCTTGTGTCAATCTCAGCAGCAATCAAGACCAACCTACGTGGAGTTGCCAAAACTGTACGGTACAACATCAAATCACACTCGATTCTTTTTCTTCCATTCGTAGTGGCTCTTGAGCTACAACGTCTAGAAGAAGAGACACAACTTGAAAGAGATTTCATTAAAAAGAAATACCAAATTCCCGAACAAGCAGTAGATGACTTCGAGGACGCACAATCAGCTGCAGATCTGTACATGAGTGGTTAGATAATCAAATCCAACCCCCTACTTCGGCTATTGAAACCGCACACCAAAATATAGTTTCCGCATCTCGTCAGTTTGAAACGCCACCTTACACATTTGTACCACAAGCCACAACAACGCAAGAAATGCCTAACACTACTGAGCCATATTGCCAAAACGTAAGTAATAACTTAGTTTATACGACAAAAACAATAACTCCGCCCGTATGTACAACTACGTCATTCGTTAATAACATGTCTTCATTTATTAATGACCCAACAACGAACCGTCAGCAGCCGACAACTGCAAATTTATGTAATAATTCAGATAACGTAAATGCAGAAAATCAATTTTTTTCCAATTCCAATTTTTACCGGCACTCCTGAAGAATGGCCCTTGTTTAGTGCCACATATGACTGGTCGACAGCAGTCTGTGGTTTTACAGACGCTGAAAATCTTGTCAGGCTTCAAAGTTCTCTAAAGGGGGAAGCACTTCGAACTGTTAAGCATATTTTGATCCATCCATCGGATGTACCATGTGCTCTATGTACACTAAAATTGATTTTCGGACAACCGGAAAAAATATTAAACTCACTGAAAAATAGAATAAGATCACTACCAGCACTAAACACAAATAAATTGAGCACAATTACCTATTTCGCCGTGGAAGTAAAGGGCCTAGAAACAACAATTAAAGCCAGTGGTTTAATAAATAAAATGACCAATTCATCTTTATTACATGAATTAATAATAAAAATGCCATCGCATTTTCAACTTAACTGGGGTGAACACAAAATAAAATTAGCAAAAAATAACAAAAGAGTAAGTTTGACTGAATTCGCTAACTGGATATATGAAGTCGGTGTCTCAGCAAGTAGCATAAATATAGAAAGTGACAGCAGCGCATCAAAGTCAATAGAGCAGTACTCGCGTAAGCCACAAAACGTTTATGTGCATGCTCATGAAGAACAAATCAAAAAGATCTTTTATCTTTAGTGTGTTCTGGCAACTGCAATAGTGTTGAGAAGTGTAAAAAATTCTTGGCTACGAATAGAAACGAGCGATGGAACTTAGTAAGAATGTACAATCTATGTAAACTGTGCCTGCGACGTCACTACGGTATTTGCAGTAGCAGCATCGTTTGCAGAGAAAATAATTGTCAAATAAAACATAATACATTGCTGCATAAATCCATGACTGAAGATGGAGAAACAAACGCTACGAGAGATAAAATAAATTAAAGCAAAAGTGAAATAGGTTGCAACGAAGAAGACTCAAAAATAGTCTCAATGAAAATTTCAGGTATGAATAAAAATGAATTTTCTATTTCTGTTCGTACGGTTAAACAACTATCGCTTCCGAGTCAGAGCTTTAATTATAAAAAGTTATGTGAAAAATTTCCGCACCTTAAAGGGCTACCTATCGCACTTTTGCCTCATCTGGTACAGCATTTTGAAAATGCTTCAGTCATGGATTTTGAAAATGCTGTACCAGATGTACTTTTAGGATTAAATAACTTAAAATTATGTGTGCCAACTCGTGTTAAAGAAGGGACGAAAAACGAACCCGTCGCTTTACATACTCGCCTCGGCTGGCTAATATGTGGCAACTCCAGTGTTGGAGAAAAGGCCCAAATTCAATATAATTTTTACTCTTGCGAGTGTAAAGGTGAAAACGACCAAATTCTTACTCACTTACTCAAACAGTTTTATACAACTGAGTTAGCAGGGATAAGTAACTATACTCCAGCTCTTGGAAAAGATGACCAAAGGGCATTAAGTTTGCTAGAAACATACACGAAACAAAGATGCGATGGCCATTACGAGACAGCTTTGCTGTGGCGATATGACAATATTAAACTTCCACAAAGCTTTGATATGGCGAAGAGAAGACTGATTTGTCTCGAAAAAACTCAAAGAAAAAATAAAGAGTTATTTGAATATTTCGAAAAAACAATTTTTGAATATTTTGAGAGAAATTACATAGCCAAAGTAAACAACAAAGATGATAAACAAAATTTATGGTATTTACCAATGTTTCCGGTATTTAACAAAAACAAACCGAATAAAACAAGAATAGTTTGGGATGCGGCCGCGAAGGCAAATGGTATTTCACTTAACTCTATGCTGCTCAAAGGGACAGATTTGCTGTCTTCTCTTGCAGCTATTCTTTTTCGTTTTCGGCAAAGGCAAATTGCAATCTGTGGTGACATCGAACAAATGTTCCATCAGATTTATATACGCGATGAAGACTGCCATGCGCAAAGATTTTTATGGCGCAGCTGCGACGACAACAAAGAACCCGAAGTGTACGTAATGAAGGTTATGATATTCGGTGCCTCCTGCGCTCCGTGCATATCTCAGTATGTTAAAAACCTCAACGCATCAAAATTTGAAGCCAAGTATCCCTTAGCCGCTGCTGCCATCAAAGATAACCACTATGTAGATGATTTCCTTGCTTCTTCGGATACTCCTGCAGAAGCCGCCGAACTGGCTAAAACTGTGCGATTCATTCATAGTGAGGGAGGATTCAAAATTAGAAACTGGTGTTCGAATAATGATAGCGAAAGAATTCAACTCTTCTAACCCTTTGACCAATATTTGCCTAAACCTTAGTGCAGGCGAAGTAACAGAAAAGGTACTTAGCATATTTTGGAACTCTGGGGAAGACAATATAACCTTTAAACTGTCGCAGTCTATCTTAAATAGCGAACTTCTTCTCGGAAACAAAATTCCCACCAAACGTGAAATTTTAAGAACTCTAATGAGCATTTATGACCCTTTAGGGCTTGTAGGAAATTTCCTTATGTATTTGAAAATAGTTCTCCAAGAAGTTTGGAGAAGCAATATCGACTGGGACGAACATATTGTAGTACATCAACAAGTAAGGTGGGAAAACTGGCTAGCGCTTTTACCAGATTTAAAAAATGTAAATATACCTCGTTATTATCTTAAAACATTGAAAAACTATAATAACCTAGATGTTCAATTGCATGTATTTGTGGATGCAAGCGAACACGGTTATGCCGTCGTAGCGTATTTTAGGATGTGCTGTGGGGACGAAATCGCTATTTCACTTATTGGATCAAAAACTAGGGTGGCGCCACTAAAGGTTTTATCGATACCACGTTTAGAGCTGATAGCAGCTGTTATTGGTGCTCGGTTTGCTAAGTATATTGAAAAATATCATACTTAACGGTAATAAAAATAAATCGAAAGACACTCTGGTCAGATTCACGAACAGTTTTAAGTTGGATACGCTCCGACCACCGGAAATATCACCAGTTCGTTGCAGTTCGTGTATGTGAAATTCTCGATATTTCAGAGATGGACGAGTGGTCCTGGATATCAGGAAAAACGAATGTAGCTGACGAAGAAACACGATGCACAAATAAACCTTATCTATCGAATACAGGGCGCTGGTTTAACGGCCCTGATTTTTTAAAGTTGCCAGAGAAAGAATGGCGGGAACCCAATACACACCTTTTGGAAACAATACTCGAGTTGAAAGAGTGCCATTTAACGGCACGAAGTATAGAACAACTTATAAACTTACAAAGATTTTCTCGATGGTGCAGAGCATTAAGGGCAACTGCATTCGTAATTCGTTTTTGCTACTGCCGTAGAAACAGAGATATCACGCCTTCCTGTGAAAAGGAACTAACTCAAATTGAGTTGCACAAAGCAGAACTGACTCTTATCAAAGTACATTTCCAAAATGAAATAAATTGTCTATCACAAAATAATAAATTAACAAAAACAAATTTTTTGTATAAATTGTCCCCGTATTTGGATCATAAAGGTGTCTTGAGAGTAGGTGGCCGAATTGATTATGCTGATGTTCCGGAGGAACTGAAGCATCCAGCCGTTTTGCCTAAACATTGCCGCATAACAACCCTTTTAATATTACATTACCATAATCTGTACCGTCATAGTAGCCTTGAGACAGTGGTGAATGAATTGCGGCAAAAATACTATATTCCTAAATTGAGAACCGTTTGTAAATCAACCATTAAGCAGTGTCAAATGTGTAAAATTAAAACTGCGATGCCGGAGATTCCGCAGATGGCAAAATTACCTCGGGCTCGACTGGGTTCGTATCTCTCACCATTCACATTCACGGGTCTTGACTTTTTTGGTCCTATTCTTGTCACTGTTAACCGACATAACGGCAATAAGTTTATTTCGCGAAGAGGCAGCCCAAGAGAATTTTTCAGCGACAATGGTACTAATTTTATCGGTGCTGATCGAGAGTTGCGTGAAGCCTTAAGAGAGGTGGACAAGAACGCGCTAATACGAAGTTTTACAACGTTCCAAATGGAACTTTAACCCACCCTCTGCTCCTCATACGGGAGGGGCATGGGAACGATTAGTTCGATCCGTAAAAACAGAACGGTTTCCAAGCGATGAAATATTGCAAAGCATGATGGCTGAAGTCGAAAGTATTATAAATTCCCGTCCTCTTACATATGTCCCAATAGAAAGCGAAAATCAAGAAGCGATCACACCAAATCATATTTTGCTTGGCAACTCCAGCGGCTTAAAACCCCTTGCATCGTACGACGACGAAGGTCTTGTACTTAAAGAAAGTTGGTTGCGTTCACAACAATATGCACAAATCTTTTGGAAGAGATGGGTGAAAGAGTACCTGCCTACTTTGACGTGTAGAACTAAGTGGTTTCAAAAAGCCAAACCCATATCTGTGGGAGATTTAGTGATAGTGGTTGATCCAAACAACCCAAGAAACGTGTGGCCAAAATGAAAGGTCATCGAAGTTGCCAAATCCGAAGATGGACAAGTACGAAAGGTAAAAGTTTTGACAATTTGTGGCGTTTTAGAAAGACCTGCTGCAAAATTAGCGGTTTTAGACGTGTCTGAAAGAAAGTAGAGTAAGACTTCGAAATCTCGCCATACTGTGGGGTAGTGTTATCGCCACTCATAAATCGCTAATATGACATTACTGTTATCGATATGTAGAGAGATGAGCATTTCAAAATGTTAAATTATTCCTTTTAATTTTCCACGCGGTATAATTATGAAGCCATATTTAATCGAGACCACATACATATGTATATAAAAACACCTACATAGATTTAAGATATTCATTCGTTCAGGTCATAAGGATTACGAAGCTTCGCTTAGAGTAGCCATACATAAAAGTTAGTATATCAGCAGTTTAGTATGTAAGTTTGTATAATGAATTTATTTATAATTTTAGGAATTTTAACATATTAAAGCGTAAGAATAAAGAATTAAAGTTTTCTAAAATTCTTACACTTCTGTTTAAAATCCACATTGGCTATCTTGAGCTTGGGCCGCTTTACCCGCAACAACACCCAAGTCTTATTCAAAAATTTTAAAGAAAAAGTGTACAAAATTTTTCATGCAAAATTAGAAATCTCGGCGTTTGAATTTGTAAAAATTGCACCCGTGTCGTAATCAAAAATTTTCAAGAAAAAGTATAGAACATTTTTTATTTCAAGATTAGAAATCTCAGCTTTTATATTTATAAAAAGTACAATCGTAACTGATTCCAACATTTTGAAGAAAAAGTGTTAAAAATTAGAAATTTCAGCTTTAATATATAAACAAAATACACCTGTTACTTATTCAAAAAATTTCAAGAAAAATTATAACATTTTTTTGTGGAAAATTAGAAATCTCGACTTTCATATTTATTAAAATTACACCCGTGACTTATTCAAACATTTTGAAGAAAAAGTGTTAAAATATGGTCATGCAAAATTAAAAATTTTGGCTTTCCAAAAACTTCAAGAAAAATTATAAGTTATCAATAATGCGCTTCTCAATTCGTTCAAAATTTGTTTGATTTGAAAGAATGTTTGGAAAAATATATTTTTGTATGAGGAATGGTTCAAGTTTATCAGTAAATATATGAATATTACTTCTATATGAAATATTTAAAAAAGTAACTGTAGCTCCGGAAATATTAATTTTATTGCGAAATTATAAAAATCTGCACCAAGTTACCGATAGTGCTGTTTTCAATTGTTTTAAAATTCTTTTGATTTGAAAGATTTTATGAAAACATACATTTTTAAATGAGAAGTGGTTTAAGTTTATCAGTAAATTAATAAAAATTTCTTCCTTATGAAATGATTAAGAAAGTGACTGTATCTCCGGAAATATTAATTTCGTTGCGAAATTATAAAAATCTTCACCAAGTTATCATTTCAATTCTTTTAAAATTGTGTGATTTGAATGAATGTTTGAAAAGACAATTTTTGTATGAAGAGTAGTTCAAAAAAAAAAAAAAAATTATTATAATAAATATATGAATATTACTTTCATATGAAACTTTGAATTGAAAAGCACTAAGTTATTAACAGTGCTCTTTTCAATTCATTAAAATTGTTTTCATTTGAAAGAGTTTTTGAGAAAATACATATTTTTATGAGAAGCGGTTCAAGCTTATCAATAAATATATGAATATTACTTTCTTTTGAAATGTTTAAGAAAGTGACTGTAGCTCCGGAAATATTAATTTCATTGCGAAATTATAAAAACCTCCACTAAGTTATCAATAATGCACTTTTCAATTCCTTCAAAATGTTTTTGATTTGAAAGAATGTTTGGAAAAATAAATTTTTGTATGAGGAATGGTTCAAGTGTATCGGTAAATATATGAATATTACTTCTACATGAAATGTTTAAAAAAGTAACTGTAGCTCCGGAAATATTAATTTCATTGCGAAATTATAAAAAGCTTCACTAAGTTAGCAACAGCGCTCTTTTGAATTCTTTCAAAATTATTTTAATTTGAAAGAATTTTTAATAAAATACATATTTGGAAAAATACATTTTTGCATGAGAAACAATCAGAAATTTTTATATAAATAAATTAGACCCGTGACTTTTTCCAAAAATTTCAAGAAAGATTATACAACTTTTTTATGGAAAAATTTTAAAGAAAAAGTGTACAAAAGCGTTCATAAAATATTAGAAATCTCGGCTTTTATATTTACAAAAATTACACCCGGTCTTATTCAAACATTTTGAAGAAAACGTATCAAAAGTTGGTCATGCAAAATTTGAAATTTCAGCATCAGTATATAAATAAAATGCACATGTCTTAATCAAAAAATTTCGAGAAAAATTATAAATTTTTTTTTTGGAAAATTAGAGATTTTGGCTTAAATATATAAATAAATTACACCTGTGACTTATTCATAAAATTTCAATAAAATTATAAATATTTTTTATGGCAAATTAGAAATCTCGGCTTTTATATTTATAAAAATAACACTCTTGTCTTATTCAAAAATTTTAAAGAAAAAGTGTACAAAATTTTTTATGCAAAATTAGAAATCTCGGCTTTAGAATTTGTAAAAATTACTCCTGTTACCGCCACTCATAAATCGCTAATATGACATTACTGTTATCGATATGTAGAGGAGTGAGCATGTCAAAATGTTAAATTATTCCTTTTAATTTTCCACGCGGTATAATTATGAAGCCATATTTAATCGAGACCACATACATATGTATATAAAAACACCTACATAGATTTAAGATATTCATTCGTTCAGTTCATAAGGATTACGAAGCTTCGCTTAGAGTAGTCATACATAAAAGTAAGTATATCAGCAGTTTAGTATGTAAGTTTGTATAATGAATTTATTTATAATTTTAGGAAATTTAACATATTAAAGCGTAAGAATAAAGAATTAAAGTTTTCTAAAATTCTTACACTTGTGTTTAAAATCCACATTAGTTATCTTGATCTTGGGCCGCTTTACCCGCAACATTAAAATTGTTTTATTGGTACCTCATCGGATCGTTTGAAGGAATCATCTTGGGTGCTAAAACGTAAGTCCTAACAGAATGCAACCTTCCACTCCCTCACAGGGTCAACCACTAAGTCATCAACGACCAACTCAGTTAAGTCCTGCACTGAACAACTGTCACATTTGCAACAAGTTCACAGAAAATGAAAATTTTATAAAATGCAGCAAGTGCCATCTTAATTTTCATTTACCTTGTGTCAATCTCAGCAGCAATCAAGACCAACCTACGTGGAGTTGCCAAAACTGTACGGTACAACATCAAATCACAATCGATTCTTTCTCTTCCATTCGTAGTGGCTCTTCGGCCGCTTCCCGCTTCCGTCGACAAGCTCTTGAGCTACAACGTCTAGAAGAAGAGACACAACTTGAAAGAGATTTCGTTAAAAAGAAATACCAAATTCCGGAACAAGCAGTAGATGACTTCGAGGACGCACAATCAGCTGCAGATCTGTACATGAGTGGTTAGATAATCAAATCCAACCCCCTACTTCGGCTATTGAAACCGCTCAACACCTTACACATTTGTACCATTAAAATTACACCCATGTGTTATTAAAAAATTTTCAAGAAAAAGTGTACAAAATTGGTGATGCAAAATTAGAAATCTCGGCTTTTATATTCATAAAAATTACACCCGTGACTTATTCAAACATTTTGAAGAAAAAGTGTTAAAATATGGTCATGCAAAATTAAAAATTTTGGCTTTCCAAAAATTTCAAGAAAAATTATAAGTTATAAATAATGCGCTTCTCATTCGTTCAAAATTTGTTTGATTTGAAAGAATGTTTGGAAAAATACATTTTTGTATGAGGAATGGTTCAAGTTTATCAGTAAATATATGAATATTACTTCTATATGAAATGTTTAAAAAAGTAACTGTAGCTCCGGAAATATTAATTTTATTGCGAAATTATAAAAATCTACACCAAGTTACCGATAGTGCTCTTTTCAATTCTCTTAAAGCTCTTTTGATTTGAAAGATTTTATGAAAACATACATTTTTAAATGAGAAGTGGTTAAAGTTTATCAATAAATTAATAAAAATTACTTCCTTATGAAATGTTTAAGAAAGTGACTGTAGCTCCGGAAATATTAATTTCATTGCGAAATTATAAAAACCTCCACTAAGTTATCAATAATGCGCTTTTCAATTCGTAAAATTTTTTTTTGATTTGAAAGAATGTTTGGAAAAATACATTTTTGTATGAGGAATGGTTCAAGTTTATCAGTAAATATATGAATTTTACTTCTTTATGAAATGTTTAAGAAAGTGACTGTATCTACGGAAATATTAATTTCATTGCGAAACTATAAAAAGCTTCACTAAGTTAGCAACAGCGCTCTTTTGAATTCTTTCAAAATTATTTTAATTTGAAAGAATTTTTAAAAATATACATATTTGGAAAAAAAAATTTTGCATGAGGAACAATCAGAAATTGCAGCTTTATTATATAAATAAATTAGACCTGTGACTTTTTCCAAAAATTTCAACAAATTTTTAATGGAAAAATTTTAAAGAAAAAGTGTACAAAAGTTTTCATACAAAATTAGAAATCTCGGCTAGTATATTTACAAAAATTACACCCGGTCTTATTCAAAAATTTTCAAGAAAGAGTATACAAAATTTTTCATGCAATATTAGAAATCTCGGCTTTTATGTATATAAAAATTACACCCGTGACTTATTCAAACATTTTGAAGAAAACGTATCAAAAATTGGTCATGCAAAATTAGAAATTTCAGCATTAGTATATAAATAAAATGCACATGTCTTAATCAAAAAATTTCGAGAAAAATTATAAATTTTTTTTTTTGGAAAATTAGAGATTTTGGCTTAAATATATAAATAAATTACACCTGTGACTTATTCATAAAATTTCAAGAAAAATTATAAATATTTTTTATGGCAAATTAGAAATCTCGGCTTTTATATTTATAAAAATAACACTCTTGTCTTATTCAAAAATTTTAAAGAAAAAGTGTACAAAATTTTTTATGCAAAATTAGAAATCTCGGCTTTTGAATTTGTAAAAATTACTCCTGTTACCGCCACTCATAAATCGCTAATATGACATTACTGTTATCGATATGTAGAGAGATGAGTATGTCAAAATGTTAAATTATTCCTTTTAATTTTCCACGCGGTATAATTATGAAGCCATATTTAATCGAGACCACATACATATGTATATAAAAACACCTACATAGATTTAAGATATTCATTCATTCAGGTCATAAGGATTACGAAGCTTCGCTTAGAGTAGCCATACATAAAAGTAAGTATATCAGCAGTTTAGTATGTAAATTTGTATAATGAATTTATTTATAATTTTAGGAAATTTAACATATTAAAGCGTAAGAATAAAGAATTAAAGTTTTCTAAAATTCTTACACTTGTGTTTAAAATCCACATTGGCTATCTTGAGCTTGGGCCGCTTTACCCGCAACACTAAAATTCTTTTATTGGTACCTCATCGGATCGTTTGAAGGAATCATCTTGGGTGCTAAAACGTAAGTCCTAACAGAATGCAATCTTCCACTCCCTCACAGGGTCAACCACTAAGTCGTCAACGCCCAACTCAGTTAAGTCCTGCACTGAACAACTGTCACATTTGCAACAAGTTCACAGAAAATGAACATTTTATAAAATGCAGCAAGCGCCATCTTAATTTTCATTTACCTTGTGTCAATCTCAGCAGCAATCAAGACCAACCTACGTGGAGTTGCCAAAACTGTACGGTACAACATCAAATCACAATCGATTCTTTCTCTTTCATTCGTAGTGGCTCTTTGGGTGCTTCCCGCTCCCGCCGACAAGCTCTTGAGCTACAACGTCTAGAAGAAGAGACACAACTTGAAAGAGATTTCATTAAAAAGAAATACCAAATTCTCGAACAAGCAGTAGATGACTTCGAGGACGCACAATCAGCTGCAGATCTGTACATGAGTGGTTAGATAATCAAATCTAACCCCCTACTTCGGCTATTGAAACCGCACACCAAAATATAGTTTCCGCAGCTCGTCAGTTTGAAACGCCACCTTACACATTTGTACCACAAGCTACAACAACGCAAGAAATGCCTAACACTACTGAACCATATTGCCAAAACGTAAGTAATAACTTAGTTCATACGACAAAAACAATAACTCCGCCCGTATGTACAACTACGTCATTCGTTAATAACATGTCTTCATTTATTAATGACCCAACAACGAACCATCAGCAGCCGACAACTGCAAATTTATGTAATAATTCAGATAACGTAAATGCAGAAAATCACACATTAGAGACACCTGTACAATTTGGTTACATGGATTCAACGTTTTCCATGAACCCATCAAACCTCCAACCTGTTATATTACCTTCTCACAGGCTTTCGCAACAACAAATAATCGCGCGGCAGTCCGTACCAAAAGAGCTTCCAATTTTTACCGGCACTCCTGAAGAATGGCCCTTGTTTAGTGCCACATATGACTGGTCGACAGCAGTCTGTGGTTTTACAGACGCTGAAAATCTTGTCAGGCTTCAAAGTTCTCTAAAGGGGGAAGCACTTCGATCTGTTAAACATATTTTGATCCATCCATCGGGTGTACCATGTGCTCTATCTACACTAAAATTGCTTTTCGGACAACCGGAAAAAATATTAAACTCACTGAAAAATAGAATAAGATCACTACCAGCACTGAACACAAATAAATTGAGCACAATTACCTATTTCGCCGTGGAAGTAAAGGGCCTAGAAACAACAATTAAAGCCAGTGGTTTAATAAATGAAATGACTAATTCATCTTTATTACATGAATTAATAATGAAAATGCCATCGCATTTTCAACTTAACTGGGGTGAACACAAAATAAAATTAGCAAAAAATAGCAAAAGAGTAAGTTTGACTGAATTCGCTAACTGGATATATGAAGTCGGTGTCTCAGCAAGCAGCATAAATATAGAAAGTGACAGCAGCGCATCAAAGTCAATAGAGCAGTATTCGCGTAAGCCAAAAAACGTTTATGTGCATGCTCATGAAGAACAAATCAAAAAGATCTGTTTAGTGTGTTCTGGCAACTGCAATAGTGTTGAGAAGTGTAAAAAATTCTTGGCTGCGAATAGAAACGAGCGATGGAACTTAGTAAGAATGTACAATCTATGTAAACTGTGCCTGCGACGTCACTACGTTTGCAGAGAAAATAATTGTAAAATAAAACATAATACATTGCTGCATAATTCCATGACTGAAGATGGAGAAACAAACGCTACGAGAGATAAAATAAATTAAAGCAAAAGTGAAATAGGTTGCAAAGAAGAAGACTCAAAAATAGTCTCAATGAAAATTTCAGGTATGAATAAAAATGAATTTTCTATTTCTGTTCGTACGGTTAAGCAACTATCGCTTTCGAGTCAGAGCTTCAATTATAAAAAGTTATATGAAAAATTTCCGCACCTTAAAGGGCTACCCATCGCCCTTTTGCCTCATCTGGTACAGCATTTTGAAAATGCTGCATTTTGAAAATGCTGTACCAGATGTACTTTTAGGATTAAATAACTTAAAATTATGTGTGCCAACTCGTGTTAAAGAAGGTACGAAAAACGAACCCGTCGCTTTACATACTCGCCTCGGCTGGCTAATATGTGGCAACTCCAGTGTTGGAGAAAAGGCCCAAATTCAATATAATTTTTACTCTTGCGAGTGTAAAGGTGAAAACGACCAAATTCTTACTCACTTACTCAAACAGTTTTATACAACTGAGTTAGCAGGGATAAGTAACTATACTCCAGCTCTTGGAAAAGATGACCAAAGGGCATTAAGTTTGCTAGAAACATACACGAAACAAAGATGCGATGGCCATTACGAGACAGCTTTGCTGTGGCGATATGGCAATATTAAACTTCCACAAAGCTTTGATATGGCGAAGAGAAGACTGATTTGTCTCGAAAAAACTCAAAGAAAAAATAAAGAGTTATTTGAATATTTCGAAAAAACAATTTTTGAATATTTTGAGAGAAATTACAAGTTAACAACGGTGGCAATACTGTCGCCAAAGAATAATTTTGCAACTTAAGCTTTTTTAATATTTTTACTTCTACACGCGCATCCGATCCAATTACGAAATTGCCTTCTTGCTGAAACAATGGGAAAATAATTTTGCATGATCAGCGTCTGCATACCCGCGCATGTTGGTGCAACGTGATCATCAAAGGAAACGAGCCAACAGGGTTGGCTGAGAATAGACAGTTTTGGCTGAGGTGTTATTCGGTTCGGTTATCATTATCTCTTCTTGAAGTAAAAGTAAATTGTGCAAATTATTATTCCTCAAATAACTAAAATTCTATAAGTGCTTGTAAATAAATCTAATTGAAAAGTAATTTAAATTAAAAGTGTTTTATTCCTGTAAAAGGTGCGAGTTGGTGCGCCTTAATCTAGTTTTTTAAAGAAACCCGTTTAAATCCCTTTAACTGGCGCCCGAGCAGGGACCTGAAAAAACGGTCCTTAATAAATAAAAATATAATAAAAGGAAAATCCATCCTTCTTCACCAAACCGATATTCCTGGTGATCCCAACTCAAAAAAAAATCACAAAAGGTTATCGGAGTGAGAGTGAAGTCTTCCGTACCCCAGTAGGTTCCCGCGATAATCAAAGTGGGGCACTAAAAAGGAACCATACGGAGCTTCGGTGAGGAAAAAAGGGTTTTAAACGGTCGCGCCGCGTACCTTAGCCAAGGCTATATGCTTGATTTCTAAAATAAAATTTTTTTTTGACAGCTAAAGCAAAATATAAAATTAAACATTGAAAATGAAAATCAAAAAAGAAAAAATATATCCTTTTAAAAATTGATTTCTGAAATAAAATTTAAAAAGAAAATTAAGATACAAAAGATATATCCTTTTAAAATTGAAAGCGAAAATATAAAAAAATTGAAATAAAAAAAAAACAAAATTGAAAAAGAAAAATTATATAATCTTTAAAATTGATTTCTGAAATAAAATTTAAAAAGAAAATTAAGATACAAAAGAGATATCCTTTTAAAATTGAAAGCGAAAATATAAAAAAATTGAAATAAAAAAAAAGCAAAATTGAAAAAGAAAAACGAAAATAAAATATATTGATTGAAAAGATAATATAAAAAAGTTTAAGAAAAAGAAGTGAAGTGAAACTGTGCAACGATCAAGGATCCCTCATTTTTCGTTAAAGTGTTCCAGGTACATATTCCAGGTAAGTGAATTTTTTCCCTTCTTGTTAGCTTAATATAAAAACTATGGATGAGATGAAAGCTACAACAACGGCCATGACTGGGGCCATAAATCAGTTTATGGAACAGCTTAAGGCTGTTGAAACTCGTATAGGAACTATGGAATCGAAGCTTAGTAACAATGCGATAGGAGAAATTTTGGGTAGGTTAGAGCTCCTCGAAAGTGGGCAGGCTACCGCGGCTGTCCCAGTGGTCACATTAGAAGTATCTCTTCAACGACCACGAACCGAAACCGAGTTAAGAGATATAAGCCGTCTTCCCGACAGCGTAAGGGATTTAAGAACATTTGAGGGTAATCCAACTCAGTATGTATCCTGGGTTAATTCCGTGGAAAACATACTGAGGGATTTTTAAATTGTCAGGGACAAGCCGATTTATCGTGCAATCATTCAAAGCATCCGTCAAAAAATTATTGGTGCTGCGGACACGGCTCTGGTGTCCTATAATGTATTCAATGGTGATTGGACTGAAATCAAGAAAACACTTTCACTCCACTATGCTGACAAACGAGATATCCAAACTCTGGAACATCAACTCAATCAGCTTTCCCAGGGATCCTCATCCATGGATGAATTTTATTCAACCGTTAACCATCAACTTTCGTTTATTATCAACAAACTGCAGACGGAATCTTACAGTGAGGAAACCATCAAAGCTCTGGTGGGAACTTATAGGAACAGAGCGTTAGACATTTTCATACGTGGATTAAAGCCGGATCTTTCCCGTATGATTATTATACAGCGACCCAGAACGCTCCCTGAAGCATACTCCGCTTGTTTAGAATTGCAAAACTTAACGATGCGAAACAATATAATTTATGCGAAAACGAAGTCTCACGAATCGACCCCCACAGAGGCAACTCATCGTCCTGGGCCTTCAGGGCCACCAAAATTGTTTACTGCGCGATCGGGGTGGCAGAATAAAGATTATAGGCCCAGAAACTGGCAACATACCAACAACTATTCTAACTTTCGGGCAAATGGATATTCCAACTATAGGCCAGTGTTACCCCCACGATATCTGGCCATAAAACAGGAACCGATGGATCTCGGCGGGTAAATTACATAAACAACCCTAGGACAGCTGAGAAAATAGGTGCATCTGAAATAAATACGGGGTACAAACAGCCTAAACTCTATCACATAGAAACTTTTTCTGATGAGGACCCTATAGATAAGAATCAGCTAGAGGAAGATTACCGCACGAAGAAGACCATAGGAGAGGTAAATTTTATGGGGGAAGGCCCTCAAGTTTGCCCTATATAGAGTACCCTTCTGCTACTGGTGATATTTTATGTTTTTTGATCCACACGGGCTCTAACAAGAACTTTTGTAGCCCTCGCTTATCACACGGTAGCATAATTTTAGAAAAACCAATAAATGTGCGGTCAGTAGGAGGAGATGTGTGTATAGATAGGAAAGTCATTGGACCATTTTTTAAATTTTTTGGAATAAAGGAACCTATACAATTTTATGTCTTGCCAGCACTAAAAACATTTGATGGAATTATTGGGGATGACACACTTAAGGAGTTAGGCGCATTAGTTGATAGAAAGGAAAATGTTTTAGTTCTGAAAAATAGTTTTAAAAGTCCGCTAAAAGAAAAAATAACTGCCGAGTCAAATGATATATTAGGCGAGGAATATGTGCCAGAAGTTAGGACAAAAATAGAAAATCTTATTAGTAAATACAAGCCACTCTTTGGACCACTCGATGGTAGCGAACTTGCGTCAACAAATATTCAGGCAGAAATCAAGACAAGCACAGAAGAACCAATATATACAAAAAGTTACATATCCAGTCTGTATGAGGGAAGAAGTAGAGAGACAGATAAAAGAATTACTTTCAGAAGGAGTAATAAGGCCGTCCAAAAGTCCATACAATTCGCCCATATGGGTCGTGCCAAAAAAGCCAAAACCCAATGGCGAAAAGCAATATCGAATGGTAGTGGACTTCAAGCGCCTAAATGCCGTCACCATTCCAGATACCTACCCAATTCCTGACATTACTTCTACTTTAGCTAGTTTAGGAAAAGCAAGGTATTTCACAACAATAGATCTTACATCAGGCTTTCATCAAATAGCCATGAAACCAAAAGATATACCAAAAACTGCTTTTTCAACAGCGAACGGTAAATTCGAGTATTTAAGATTGCCTTTTGGCTTAAAGAATGCGCCGGCAATATTCCAGAGAATGATTGACGATGTCCTCCGCGAGTACATAGGCAAAATCTGTTTTGTTTATATTGACGATGTAATCGTAATCGGCGAAAGTATGGAAAGTCACTTGAGGAATGTAGATACAATTTTTCCAAGGCTTCGTGAAGCTAATCTAAAGGTAAATCTTGACAAAACACATTTCATGAAAACTGCAGTAGAATTCCTCGGTTATATCGTAGGGTCTGAGGGCATAAAACCAGATCCCGGTAAGGTAAAGTCAATTGAAAATTTGTTACCACCCACGAACTTAAAAGAGTTGAAAAGCTTCCTGGGAATGACCTCTTATTATAGAAGATTTATTCGCGACTATGCAAAGGTGGCAAAACCCCTTACAAATCTTACAAGAGGAGAACATGCCCAAATAAAAGCTAGTCAGTCTAAAAAGGTGCCAATTAATCTAGATAACGAATCTTTGAAGTCTTTTAATAGACGGATGCCTCTAATACCGCGCTTGGTGCCGTTTTGTCACAAGGTGAGATCGGCAAAGATAAACCCATAGCATATATTTCTCGATCGCTCAACAAAACTGAAGAGAATTATGCCACCAACGAGAAAGAGATGTTGGCTATTGTATGGGCTCTTGATAATCTTCGAAATTACTTGTATGGGGCAAAAAAAGTTAAGATTTATACCGATCATCAACCTTTGACGTTTGCGTTAGGAAATAGGAATTTTAATGCCCAACTAAAAAGATGGAAGGCACGTATAGAGGAGTATAGCCACGAGTTGATTTATAAGCCTGGTAAATCGAACCACGTGGCAGATGCCCTTTCGAGACTAAGAACCGTTTCAAATCATTTATATCATTCTTCTACTGATACAGCGAGTGAGGGAATGGCTATGAATGCAGATGAAACTTTAACTGCTTCAGAGGGTCGAGAAGACGATGATCTTTCATCAGCGGGAACAGCTCACAGTGCAGAACAAGATGCTTCTGACTTGATACCCCATGTAGATGTACCTATAAACGTCTTTAAGAACCAGATTATAATAGGAGTAGGAATGGACATGACGGGCATGGAAGAACCACACCGTGGAAGAACTTGTAACTTTGTTGAAGGAAAAACTCCGCCCCAATATCTTTAATGGAGTAAAAGCGCCAGAAAGTCTTCTTGGTGTCATGCAGGAAATTTATATAGATCATTTTTCTAAGTATAAGGTAAGGATTACGCAGAAGCTAGTTACAGACATTACTTCAAAAGAGCGTCAATTCGAAATAATTGAAACCGAACATAAAAGAGCACATCGTAACCCTAGAGAAAATGGTGAACAAATTTTAGGGCAGTTTTACTTTCCGCATATGCGCGCTAGTATAAAGAAATACGTTGCTAGCTGCGATGTATGTAATAGATGCAAGTATGATAGGAAACCTCCACAAATACATCGCCAAGATACACCAGATCCTAAATATCCATGTGAAATTCTTCATATGGACATTATGGAAATTCAAGGGCAGAAGTTTATCACCTGCATAGATAAATTTACGAAATTCGCTAAATTTTTTAGTATTAAGGATAGGTCATTGGTACAGGTGAGAAAAAAACTAATTAAAATTTTGCACTATTTCACAGTGCCAAAAATTCTAGTTACTGATAATGAACGCAGCTTCTTAAGCCCTTTAGTGGAAACCTTTATCAAGTCGCTAGGTATTAAATTATACCTTACACCAGTACAAAGAAGTGAGGTGAACGGGCAAGTTGAGAGACTGCATTCAACAATAATCGAAATTTATAGGTGTTTAAGGGTCGAATACCCGAATCTATCAGTAAAGGAATTAATTGAAATCTGTGTCGATAGGTACAATAATACCATCCATTCGACTACAAAGAAAAGACCTCGTGACTTATTCTTCAACAGGAACATCGGAGCAAACTATGAAAATCTGCTATCAGTACAGAAGAAGATTAATACTGATCTCAGACACTTCCTTAAAAGAAATATGGCGGCTCGCAAGGCCAGAATGAATAGAAGCAGGCAAAGCCCCAAAAAATATAGAAGGGGTGATAGAATCTATGTAGCCATTAAAACTATTCAGGGAAAAAACAAAGCGTTATTTATACAGAAAAGAAATAGTTGAAAAGGATAATAGGGTAACTGTGCTGACAAGAAGCGGAAGAAAGATTCACAAGGAACATATAAAGAATTTAAATGGGCAAAGTCCAAAGAAAAATATTGTATTATAAATAATTATGGATCCTTTGTCGTCTCAGTCACTTAACCTATACTTCTTAAATAAAAAAAATAAAAAATATAAAAAAGAGGGGAAGGGTACTATTTAAGCAAAATAAAAACATAAATCTAACCATTTGTCACTTAAGCATTTCATCCATTTGTCACTCAAACATTTCATTGTCATGACATCGCCTCATTTTTATCGATATAATTAACTTATACTTTTTTCAGAAGTTAAATTTTTTTTACCATGCACCTCAAGTTTATTCTATTCATCGCACTCAACCTGATTTCTTTTGTAACTAGTGTACAAATCTACCAGTACACAACATCACTGGTTTCATTGAAGATTGGGAATGGTTGGATAGTAGACGGGAACTTTAAACTAGTGCACGTCATCAACTTAGAAGAGTACAGAGAAATGGCTGCAAACATATCATCCCTTATTCAGGAGCACATTCCACCAACCAAAAATTTCCAAGGAATTCATTTTGCACCACATGCTGCAGGTACAAGAACGCCTTAACGAATTGACAAACATAAAAAGAAGGTCACCTAGATCAATCGATTGGATCGGATCGGCTTGGAAATGGGTTGCAGGAAGCCCTGATTCGACGGATTGGAATAACATACTAAGAAGTCAGGAAGATATCATCGCGAATAACAACGAACAATATAAAATTAATAAAGAGCTTCAGCAGACAACGAACCAAGTGGTTAGGAGGATAAATGAAATTGTCACCAAAATGAACAGTATAACGAGCGGCAAGGACTACACTTTAATGGAACAAAATACCATCAACGAGGTCATCATTTTGAGGGACGAAATAAATGAAATTGTCCGAGCGTGTCAGCTGGCCAAGGGTGGTATTGTTAACACAAACCTGTTAAACCAATCTGAGATCAATAGAATAATTGACGAGCTGGAAACGTTACCTTATGGCAATGCAATAGAAGCAGTGGAATACGGAACGCCATCAATTTATACAAATGGTTCATTACTATTGTACATTCTGTCCATACCAAAACTCGGAAGAAGCTTTTATAACTTGCTTCTGACTAGAGCTACCATTATTGAAGGAAAACAAATCTATCTGCCGTTTGAGAGAGTGCTTGTTAATGAAGCTGAGACCTACGGTATCAACGGCGAATGCCTTTTAATAAGTAATTCGACAGTCTGCAAAAGAGCATCGGTAACCAAATTGGAAGAGGATAACTGCCTTAACCGCATTCTTAAAGGCGGAACAGCAAGATGTGAATACAGACGTACCCAAGAAGAAATTGTTGAGTTATTGAGTGATGACATTATCTATGTGACGAACCACAAAGGTTTAATTGAGTCAAATGGCAAAACCGAGTTCCTGAATGGCACCTATCTTCTGCAACTTTCCAACGAATCAGTAGTAATAAGGAATCATACTTACTCCAGTAGCTCGATCACGAAGGTTCAAGCCTTACCGCCAGTACTAGCAAACATAACACATGATGACATGCTGCTGGACATCAAATATGTTCATGAGATAAGCCTTAGCAATATAAACCGATTGAACCAGTTAGGCGTAAGGTTCAATGGTACAGTGGGAATTAACGTTATGATGATTGCCTCAATGACCTTTTGCATTGGATGGCTTTGGTATCGGCAAACGAAAAAATTGAATCTTCCAAAGCTAAATATTCAACTACCAACCATAGACTCCCGGATCTGCGGGACGCAGACATTTAAGGAGGGAGGAGTTAACAACGGTGGCAATACTGTCGCCAAAGAATAATTTTGCAACTTAAGCTTTTTTAATATTTTTACTTCTACACGCGCATCCGATCCAATTACGAAATTGCCTTCTTGCTGAAACAATGGGAAAATAATTTTGCATGATCAGCGTCTGCATACCCGCGCATGTTGGTGCAACGTGATCATCAAAGGAAACGAGCCAACAGGGTTGGCTGAGAATAGACAGTCTTGGCTGAGGTGTTATTCGGTTCGGTTATCATTATCTCTTCTTGAAGTAAAAGTAAATTGTGCAAATTATTATTCCTCAAATAACTAAAATTCTATAAATGCTTGTAAATAAATCTAATTGAAAAGTAATTTAAATTAAAAGTGTTTTATTCCTGTAAAAGGTGCGAGTTGGTGCGCCTTAATCTATTTTTTTTAAAGAAACCCGTTTAAATCCCTTTAACTTAAAAGTAAACAACAAAGATGATAAACAAAATTTATGGTATTTACCAATGTTTCCGGTATTTAACAAAAACAAACCGAATAAAACAAGAATAGTTTGGGATGCGGCCGCGAAGGCAAATGGTATTTCACTTAACTCTATGCTGCTCAAAGGGACAGATTTGCTGTCTGCTCTTGCAGCTATTCTTTTTCGTTTTCGGCAAAGGCAAATTGCAATCTGTGGTGACATCGAACAAATGTTCCATCAGATTTATATACGCGATGAAGACTGCCATGCGCAAAGATTTTTATGGCGCAGCTGCGACGACAACAAAGAACCCGAAGTGTACGTAATGAAGGTTATGATATTCGGTGCCTCCTGCGCTCCGTGCATATCTCAGTATGTTAAAAACCTCAACGCATCAAAATTTGAAGCCAAGTATCCCTTATCCGCTGCTGCCATCAAAGATAACCACTATGTAGATGATTTTCTTGCTTCTTCGGATACTCCTGCAGAAGCCGCCGAACTGGCTAAAACTGTGCGATTCATTCATAGTGAGGGAGGATTCAAAATTAGAAACTGGTGTTCGAATAATGATAGCGTTTTGAAAGAATTCAACTCTTCTAACTCTTTGACCAATATTTGCCTAAACCTTAGTGTAGGCGAAGTAACAGAAAAGGTACTTAGCATATTTTGGAACCCTGGGGAAGACAATATAACCTTTAAACTGTCGCAGTCTATCTTAAACAGCGAACTTCTTCTCGGAAACAAAATTCCCACCAAACGTGAAATTTTAAGAACTCTAATAAGCATTTATGACCCTTTAGGGCTTGTAGGAAATTTCCTTATGTATTTGAAAATAGTTCTCCAAGAAGTTTGGAGAAGCAATATCGATTGGGACGAACATATTGTAGTACATCAACAAGTAAGGTGGGAAAACTGGCTAGCGCTTTTACCAGATTTAAAAAATGTAAATATGCCTCGTTATTATCTTAAAACATTGAAAAACTATAATAACCTAGATGTTCAAATGCATGTATTTGTGGATGCAAGCGAACACGGTTATGCCGCCGTAGCGTATTTTAGGATGTGCTGTGGGGACGAAATCGCTATTTCACTTATTGGATCAAAAACTAGGGTGGCGCCACTAAAAGTTTTATCGATACCACGTTTAGAGCTGATAGCAGCTGTTATTGGTGCTCGGTTTGCTAAGTATATTGAAAAATATCATACTTAACGGTAATAAAAATAAATCGAAAGACACTCTGGTCAGATTCACGAACAGTTTTAAGTTGGATACGCTCCGACCACCGGAAATATCACCAGTTCGTTGCAGTTCGTGTATGTGAAATTTTCGATATTTCAGAGATGGACGAGTGGTCCTGGATATCAGGAAAAACGAATGTAGCTGACGAAGCAACACGATGCACAAATAAACCTTATCTATCGAATACAGGGCGCTGGTTTAACGGCCCTGATTTTTTAAAGTTGCCAGAGAAAGAATGGCGGGAACCCAATACACACCTTTTGAAAACAATGCTCGAGTTGAAAGAGTGCCATTTAACGGCACGAAGTATAGAACAACTTATAAACTTACAAAGATTTTCTCGATGGTGCAGAGCATTAAGGGCAACTGCATTCGTAATTCGTTTTTGCTACTGCCGTAGAAACAGAGATATCACGCCTTCCTGTGAAAAGGAACTAACTCAAATTGAGTTGCACAAAGCAGAACTGACTCTTATCAAAGATACGCAGAAAGTACATTTCCAAAATGAAATAAATTGTCTATCACAAAATAGTAAATTAACAAAAACAAATTTTTTGTATAAATTGTCCCCGTATTTGGATCATAAAGGTGTCTTGAGAGTAGGTGGCCGAATTGATTATGCTGATGTTCCGGAGGAACTGAAGCATCCAGCCGTTTTGCCTAAACATTGCCGCATAACAACCCTTTTAATATTACATTACCATAATCTGTACCGTCACAGTAGCCTTGAGACAGTGGTGAATGAATTGCGGCAAAAATACTATATTCCTAAATTGAGAACCGTTTGTAAATCAACCATTAAGCAGTGTCAAATGTGTAAAATTAAAACTGCGATGCCGGAGATTCCGCAGATGGCAAAATTACCTCGGGCTCGACTGGGTTCGTATCTCTCACCATTCACATTCACGGGTCTTGACTTTTTTGGTCCTATTCTTGTCACTGTTAACCGACATAAAGAAAAGAGATATGGTGCGCTATTCACTTGTTTAACGGTACGTGCAGTTCATATTGAAATCGTCTATTCGCTTAATACAAGTTCATGTATCATGGCAATACGTAAGTTTATTTCGCGAAGAGGCAGCCCAAGAGAATTTTTCAGCGACAATGGTAATAATTTTATCGGTGCTGATCGAGAGTTGCGTGAAGCCTTAAGAGAGGTGAACAAGAACGCGCTAATACGAAGTTTTACAACGTCCTACACCAAATGGAACTTTAACACACCCTCTGCTCCTCATACGGGAGGGGCATGGGAACGATTAGTTCGATCCGTAAAAACTGTATTCTACAATATTAAAACAGAACGGTTTCCAAGCGATGAAATATTGCAAAGCATGATGGCTGAAGTCGAAAGTATTATAAATTCCCGTCCTCTTACATATGTCCCAATAGAAAGCGAAAATCAAGAAGCGATCACACCAAATCATATTTTGCTTGGCAACTCCAGCGGCTTAAAACCCCTTGCATCGTACGACGACGAAGGTCTTGTACTTAAAGAAAGTTGGTTGCGTTCACAACAATATGCACAAATCTTTTGGAAGAGATGGGTGAAAGAGTACCTGCCTACTTTGACGTGTAGGACAAAGTGGTTTCAAAAAGCCAAACCCATATCTGTGGGAGATTTAGTGATAGTGGTTGATCCAAACAACCCAAGAAACGTGTGGCCAAAAGGAAAGGTCATCGAAGTTGCCAAATCCGAAGATGGACAAGTACGAAAGGTAAAAGTTTTGACAATTTGTGGCGTTTAAGAAAGAACTGCTGCAAAATTAGCGGTTTTAGATGTGGCTGAAAGAAAGTAGAGTAAGTCTTCGAAATCTCGCCATACTGTGGGGGAGTGTTACCGCCACACATAAATCGCTAATATGACATTACTGTTATCGATATGTAGAGAGATGAGCATGTCAAAATGTTAAATTATTCCTTTTAATTTTCCACGCGGTATAATTATGAAGCCATATTTAATCTAGACCACATACATATGTATATAAAAACACCTACATAGATTTAAGATATTCATTCGTTCAGGTCATAAGGATTACGAACCTTCGCTTAGAGTAGCCATACATAAAAGTTAGTATATCAGCAGTTTAGTATGTAAGTTTGTATAATGAATTTATTTATAATTTTAGGAATTTTAACATATTAAAGCGTAAGAATAAAGAATTAAAGTTTTCTAAAATTCTTACACTTCTGTTTAAAATCCACATTGGCTATCTTGAGCTTGGGCCGCTTTACCCGCAACAACACCCAAGTCTTATTCAAAAATTTTAAAGAAAAAGTGTACAAAATTTTTCATGCAAAATTAGAAATCTCGGCTTTTGAATTTGTTAAAAATGCACCCGTGTCGTATTCAAAAATTTTCAAGAAAAAGTATAGAACATTTTTTATTTCAAAATTTGAAATCTCAGCTTTTATATATATAAAAATTACATTCGTAACTGCTTCCAACATTTTGAAAAAAAGCGTTAAAAATTAAAAATTTTAACTTTAATATATAAACAAAATACACCTGTTACTTATTCAAAAAATTTCAAGAAAAATTATAAAATTTTTTTATGGAAAATTAGAAATCTCGACTTTCATATTTATTAAAATTACGCCCATGTGTTATTGAAAAATTTTCAAGAAAAAGTGTACAAAATTGGTGATGCAAAATCAGAAATCTCGGCTTTTATATTCACACAAATTACACCCGTGACTTATGCAAACATTTTGAAGAAAAAGTGTTAAAATATGGTTATGCAAAATTAAAAATTTTGGCTTTCCAAAAATTTCAAGAAAAATTATAAGTTATCATAATGCGCTTCTCAATTCGTTCAAAATTTTTTTGATTTGAAAGAATGTTTGGAAAAATACATTTTTGTATGAGGAATGGTTTAAGTTTATCAGTAAATATATGAATATTACTTCTATATAATATGTTTAAAAAAGTAATTTTATTGCGAAATTATAAAAATCTGCACCAAGTTACCGATAGTGCTCTTTTAAATTCTTTTAAAACTCTTTTCATTTGAAAGATTTTATGAAAACATACATTTTTAAATGAGAAGTGGTTTAAGTTTATCAATAAATTAATAAAAATTACTTCCCTATGAAATTGTTAATGAATAATTTAAGGTAGTATTATTGCCTACTGCTATTTATTCACACATCACTATATTATAACATATGAATGCCGTTTTATTCGATGCATAAGACATAAACGAGAGTAAATTACTTATGCTCAGAGAAAATGTATTGAAACAAAATACTGGTTTTTTTATGCATGCAATTGCCTATTACATGCAAATTCATATACGCGCATACATACATATGTATATACTTACTTACGGTATTATTTAATATGTATAAACTCTCATTAGTTATAAGCACTGTTACATATTCTTTTTAGATTTTATTATTATACTTAAAATATTTTTACTGACTTCACTTGTCTTTACTGCCTCGCTGCGATCATACATACTTAAGACTTAATAAACATAAAGTTAAATTCTCATACATAAATTTGGTGCCGAAACCCGGGAATTGATGCATAAATTGAAGCGTGCCTAGTGGAAGTTCAATAAAATAAATTTGAAGACTGGAAAACCAATAAAATGGCGGAATTACACCAACATATCGAGAGCCAAAGAGATTTGTTACGGAACCTGAAGAAAACCGCTAAGCTTTATGATTTGCAAACGAATAAAACGCATGGATTTGCACAATCGGTTTTAGACGAAATAGAACCGAATTTTGCAAAATTTAAAGAAGGTAATAGTCATTTATATTCCATAGTCCATGAAAATACCATTAATACAGAAAATATTCCGTATTTCGAAGAAGATGTTTATTACCAGTTTCAGAAGGAATTTTTTACCCTTAAGGGTCTGTTGCTTGATTTCATGGAATCTTGTGATCTTCGTTCGCCTGGAATTCAATCCAGCACGTTTGCTGGTTCTGGTCATTCAAGAAATGAAACATTTTCGGTTCAGGCACGGTTACCGAAAATTGACTTGCCAATCTTTAGTGGAGATTATTTAGCCTGGATGTCATACCAAAATATGTTTATTTCACTAGTGCATAATAATCCCAGCCTGTCTGATGTCCAAAAATTTTGGTTTTTGAAAACCTCTTGCAAGGAAACTCCACTGGATATCGTGAATGAATATCCAGCAACGGACGCTAGCTACACTTTAGCTTGGACAGCATTGCAAAATAGATATCACAATAAAAGGAAAATAGTTGATACTATTTTTAAAAAGTTATTTTCGATACCTGTTTCTGATGGCTCCGCCAAAAGCATTCAGTTAATTTTAGATACAACCCGCACTAGTATAGCGCTTCTACGCAGCTTAGAAGTAAATACTGAAGGTGAACATGCTATGCTTATATATATGACTGTGAATAAGCTGGACTTACAAATACGCAAGGAATGGGAGCAATCTCTAAAAGCGTCAATGGAAATTCCTCCAATAGGAGATTTATTCAAATTCCTAGAAGCAACATTTCGAACATTAGAAACACTTTCTGATCAGGCCGATTCAAGTCCTAATGCAGTTCGTTTGTCATCAAAATCCTCACTAAATAATAACGGTAAAAGCAATTTTCGACGGTATGCAAACGCTGTTTCTACAAGCAACGACTCCAACTGCCCCTGCTGCAATAAGCGTCATCTTCTTTTCAAATGTTTCAAGTTTGCTTCGTTAGCATCTGCTGCAAAGAAAGATTTTTTAAATTCAAAGCGAATATGTAGAAATTGCTTAACACCTGGCCACTTTAGTAACAACTGTCGTGTAGTTTCTCGCTGTCAAGTCTGCCAACAGAATCACCATACAACAGTGAATAATGAATATTCGGCAACCCATTCAATTGCGAACTCACCTACTGAATCCGCTATGATTCGTGAACACCCCTCGTCTTCGCAAATACTTCAGAACGTCACTGCTCATGTAGTTGATAATTGCAAGAAATATAGTGGCAGGAAAAGGTCTCAAATTCTCTTAGCGACATTACGGGTCGTGCTAAAAACCAATCAAGGCGTCTTTGTCTTGCGGGCCCTCCTTGACCAATGTGCCCAGGCTACTTTTATCACCAAAAAGGTTGCGGACGCTCTAAAATTACCTTACACAAAGGATTTTGTAGAAATTAGCGGGGTTGGTGGACATCAACCCACGATTGTACGAAAACATGTTAATTTTACTATTTTCTCAAGAACCAACACTAATTTTAAGATCGATTGTGAGGCCTTAGTTTTACCAAAAATAACTGGATATCAACCTATGGCTATAAATGAGAAACTTTTACCTGATCTAAGTAAATTTTCGTTAGCTGATCCTTATTTCTCAGAACCTGGAGAAATTGATCTTTTGCTAGGAGGAGATATCTATGGAGATATCGTATTACCTCAACAACATACATTCAAGAATGGTCCTTTTTTGCAATTGACACAATTCGGGTGGATAGTTTCGGGTCCTATTCCAGACAACAATTTACATCACAGTATTACTGTAAACGTTTGTTCTTTAGATAAACAATTGCAGCCCTTTTGGGAACAGGAAGAACTGATAGAGAAGAGGGTTTTAACAGAAGAAGAAATTCTTTGTGAAGAACACTTCAAAGCTACTACTATACGTGATTCATCAGGACGTTATATGGTGTCTCTACCCTATAAATCTCTTCTCAAGAGTAGCTTACTTCCCGTTTTTGCACAAACAGACTATACAGCACTTTCTCGCTTAAAAAGTATTGAAGCCAAATGTAAATTGAATAAGAACTTTGGGAAGCTTTACATAGACTTTATGGAAGAGTACGAACGGCTTGGTCATATGGAAAAGGTAGGCACTTATCCTCTTGACTTGGATAGGAATGGATTCTTTTTGCCCCATCATGGTGTTTTAAGAGAAAACAGCTCGACAACCAAGTTGAGGGTTGTTTTCAACGGTAGCTGTAAGCGGTCAGCTCAGCCCTCGTGTAATGACGAACTGACAGCTGGTCCTGCATTACAAAATGATCTGCCTACAATCATTAATCGGTGGAGACGTTTCAAAATTGGTTTTAGGGCAGATTTAGAAAAAATGTTTCGACAAATACTAGTAATACCGGAGCAACGAAAGTTTCAACAAATTCTTTGGACAAATATGAGATCCGAAGAGATACTAATTTACCGGCTCTCAACGGTCACTTATGGTACAACATCTGCACCTTTTCTTTCGATTAGAGTGTTACAACAGCTAGCACTAGACGAACAGGAAAAATATCCAATGGCTTGTAGCGTGCTCAACACAGATACTTATGTTGATGATGTTATTTCTGGGGCGGATAGTTTAGCAGAAGCTTACCAGTTGCATACTGAGCTATGTAGCTTGCTAAATAAAGGTCAGTTTAATCTACGTAAATGGACAACAAACTCAAGAGAACTACTAGATTTGATTCCCGTAGACTTCAGGGAAACTTCCAACATATTCGAGTTGAATCAACCTAATACAGTAAAAGCTCTGGGTTTGAAGTGGGACATAGCAGATGACTGCTTTTCATTTGATATTAATTTTGATAATACATCAGTAGTTACAAAACGAAGCTTGTTATCCGATGCCGCAAAACTTTACGATCCTCTAGGCTGGCTATCCCCTACCACAATTCTCGCAAAAATAGAATTTCAAAACCTATGGTTACTTGGTATTGATTGGAACGATCGCCTGCCCGATGCTATGGAGAAAAAATGGTTAATATATCGCAATAATTTAAAACATCTGGAAAATATTAAAATTCCGCGTTGGATTGGAGTGCGCAAGGATGTTAAAGTTGAAATTCATGGGTTTTCCGACTCTTCTAAGGTAGCTTATGCAGCGGCTGTCTATGCAAAAACCAGTTCTGATTTGGGTACAAAAGTATATCTAATCCAGGCAAAAACTAAAGTGGGCCCTATAAAGCGGTTAACTATACCCAGAATGGAATTGTGTGGTGCCACTTTATTAGCTAAGCTAGTAGATAAAATAATTTCTTCACTTAATCAAAGAATTTCGAATGTTTACTATTGGGCTGATAGCACAACTGTGCTTGCATGGATTCGTGGTCCGTCGTCTAAGTGGCCTGTATATGTTGGAAATCAAGTTGCCGAAATTCAACGCAGGTCTAATGCTTCTCAATGGCGATATATAACCACAAGGGAAAATCCTGCTGACTACGCGTCCCGTGGTATACTACCCAGTGAATTGGCTGAACATGAATTATGGTGGCATGGTCCTAACTGGCTATCGGAACCATCAGAAAATTGGCCAAGACAACCTCAAATAAACTTAAATGAAATTGATAAAATTGCTGAACCATCCTTAAATATACATGCAACTGCGACATATGTCAACCAATATTCAGATTTATTAACAAGATTTTCTTCTCTTGGTAAGCTGATACGTGTTGTTGCATACATATTTCGTTTTAAACATAACACTCAAGTTAATAAAAACCCGCAGATTGAAAGTAACAGTAAGATGACAGGGTTTCTTTCAACCGAAGAGTTGAAATTTGCTAGATTCAGAATTGTACAAGTTTCACAACAAGTGGATTTTTCACATGAAATTTTTGAACTTAAACAGAAAGGTAAAATTATAAGGAAAAATGCTCTAGCACAGTTGTGCCCATTTTTTGATGCATATCAAATACTTAGAGTTGGTGGTAGAATTCAAAATTCCGATCTTAGCTATGGGTCCAAACATCCAATTTTGCTAAAGAAGCAAAATCCATTGTCTAATATAATCTTTCTAGATGCACATATTAAAACTCTACATGGTGGTTTGATCCAAATGCAAGCTTATGTCTCACGAGAATATTGGATACTATCCAGTAGAAGCATTGCAAAACGAAACTTGCGGAGATGTGTGACTTGTTTTAAATACAACGCAAAAGCAGCCCAGCAGATGATGGGAAACCTCCCTAGTGTTCGCCTCAGGCCGGCACGGCCATTCAAGCACAGTGGGGTCGATTATGCAGGTCCAATCGTCATTAAACAGTCAACTGCAAGAAATTCAGTGACCACAAAGGGTTATATATGTTTGTTTATTTGCATGGTTACGAAAGCGCTGCACTTGGAAGCAGCAACAAACATGTCAACTGATGCGTTTCTGGCAGCTTTTAGGCGTTTTGTGTCTCGTCGCGGCCCCTGTACTGATTTGTATTCAGACTGTGGTACCAACTTTGTTGGAGCTAACAAAGAGCTGCAAATTCTGTATAATCGCAGTAAGTCGGCAATCCCAGATGAAATATACAACAAACTGGCTGCGAATAGCACAAAGTGGCATTTCATACCTCCAGCCTCTCCAAACTTTGGTGGTCTTTGGGAGGCCGGCGTCAAATCCACTAAACACCATTTGAACAGAGTGATGCAGAATCGTATTCTAACATTTGAAGAGCTTACTACGCTGCTAGCTCAGATTGAAAGCTGTTTGAATTCAAGACCGTTATGCCCCCTATCTTCAGACCCATCTGACTGTCATGCGCTAACTCCTGCCCACTTGTTGATTGGGGAGCCTACGCTTTGTGTACCAGAAGAGGATTTGCTCGAGGTCAACATTGATCGATTGAATAGATGGAAAGTTGTTAAAAAGCTCAAACAGCATTTTTGGCGACGTTGGTCAAACGAATGGTTGTGCCGAATGCAAGCGAGACTTAAATGGCTTAAAATAACACAAAGTCCAAAAGTTGGAGATTTAGTGGTATTTTTCAATGAACGTGGTACTCCAGGAAACTGGCCGCTTGCTCGTATCAAGGATATTCATCCTGGCAAAGACGGTTGTGTACGGGTGGTCACTCTATCCGCACATGGCAAAGTCTTCAAACGTCCAATTTCCAAAATTGCGCCTTTGCCGATGAATGATTGCTTTGATAATACAGAAAATGATGCCAACTCTAAACCATACGGTGATGACTCTCCCGCATTGTAAGCACTATCGCACTTAGTGGGGGAGAATGTTAATGAATAATTTAAGGTAGTATTATTGCCTACTGCTATTTATTCACACATCACTATATTATAACATATGAATGCCGTTTTATTCGATGCATAAGACATAAACGAGAGTAAATTACTTATGCTCAGAGAAAATGTATTGAAACAAAATACTGGTTTTTTTATGCATGCAATTGCCTATTACATGCAAATTCATATACGCGCATACATACATATGTATATACTTACTTACGGTATTATTTAATATGTATAAACTCTCATTAGTTATAAGCACTGTTACATATTCTTTTTAGATTTTATTATTATACTTAAAATATTTTTACTGACTTCACGTGTCTTTACTGCCTCGCTGCGATAATACATACTTAAGACTTAATAAACATAAAGTTAAATTCTCATACAGAAATGTTTAAGAAAGTGACTGTATCTCCGGAAATAATAATTTCATTGCGAAATTATAAAAATCTTCACTAAGTTATCAATAGTGATCTTTTCAATTCTTTCAAAATTGTTTTGATTTTAAAGAATGTTTGAAAAAATAAATTTTTGAATGAAGAATGGTTCAAGTTTATCAGTAAATATATGAATATTGCTTCTTAATGAAATGTTTAAGAAAGTGACTGTATCTCCGGAAATATAATTTTCATTGCGAAATTATTAAAATCTTCACCAAGTTATCGTTTCAATTCTTTTAAAATTGTGTGATTTGAATGAATGTTTGAAAAGACAATTTTTGTATGAGGAGTAGTTCAAATAAAAAAAATATATTTAAATAAATATTTAAATATTACTTTCATATGAAACTTTGAATTGAAAAGCACTAAGTTATTAACAGCGCTCTTTTCAATTCCTTTAAAATTGTTTTCATTTGAAAGAATGTTTGGAAAAATACATTTTTGTATGAGGAATCGTTCAAGTTTATCAGTAAATATATGAATATTACTTCCTTTTGAAATGCTTAAGAAAGTGACTGTATCTACGGAAATATTAATTTCATTGCGAAATTAAAAAAAGCTTCACTAAGTTAGCAACAGTGCTGTTTTGAATTCTTTCAAAACTATTTTAATATGAAAGAGTTTTTAAAAAAATACATATTTTGAAAAATACATTTTTGTATGAAGAAAAATTAGAAATTGCAGCTTTATTATATAAATAAATTAGACCCGTGACTTTTTCCAAAAATTTCAAATTTTTTGTGGAAAATTAGAAATCTTGGCTTTTATATTTACAAAAATTACACCCGGTCTTGTTCAAAAATTTTCAAGAAAGAGTAAACAAAATTGTTCATGCAATCTTAGAAATCTCGGCTTTAATATATACAAAAATTACACCCGTGACTTATTCAAACATTTTGAAGAAAACTTATCAAAAATTGGTCATGCAAAATTATAAATTTCAGCAATAATATATAAATAAAATGCACATGTTTTAATTAAAAAATTTTAAGAAAAATTACAAAATTTTTTTTAGAAAATTAGAAATTTTGGCTTTAATATATAAATAAATTACACCTGTTACTTATTCATAAAATTTCAAGAAAAATTATAAATATTTTTTGTGGAAAATTAGAAATCTCGGCTTTTATATTTATAAAAATAACAATCTTGTGTTATTAAAAAATTTTAAAGAAATATGTAAAAAATTTTGATGCAAAATTAGAAATCTCGGCTTTTGAATTAGTAAAAATTACACCCATGTCGTTTTTAAAAATTTTCAAGAAAAAGAATAGAACATTTTTTCATGCAAAATTAGAAATCTCGGGTTTTATATTTATAAAAATTACATCCGTGACTTATTCTAACATTTTGAAGAAAACGTATCAAAAATTGGTCATGCAAAACTAGAAATTTCAGCATTAATATATAAATAAAATGCACATGTTTTAATCAAAAAATTTCAAGAAAAATTATAAAAATTTTTTTTGGAAAATTAGAAATTTTGGCTTTAGTATATAAATAAATTACACCTGTGACTTATTCATAAAATTTCAAGAAAAATTATACGTTATCAATAATGCGCTTCTCAATTCGTTCAATTTTTTTTTTTGGTTTTAAAGAATGTTTGGAAAAATACATTTTTGTATTAGGAATGGTTCAAATTTATCAGTAAATATCTGAATATTACTTCTATATGATATGTTTAAAAAAGTGACTGTATCTCCGGAAATATTAATTTCATTGCGAAATTATAAAAACCTCCACTAAGTTATCAATAGTGCTCTTTGCAATTCTTTCAAAATTGTTTTGATTTTAAAGAATGTTTGGAAAAATACATTTTTGTATGAGGAATGGTTCAAGTTTATCAGTAAATATATGAATATTACTTCCTTTTGAAATGTTTAAGAAAGTGACTGTAGCTCCGGAAATATTAATTTCATTGCGAAATTATAAAATCCCCCACTAGTTATCAATAATGCGCTGTTCAATTCGTTCAAAATTTTTTTGATTTGAAAGAATGTTTGGAAAAATACATTTTTGTATGAGGAATGGTTCAAGTTTATCAGTAAATATATGAATATTACTTCCTTTTGAAATGTTTAAGAAAGTGCCTTTAGCTCCGGAAATATTAATTTCATTGCGAAATTATAAAAATCTTCACTAAGTTATCAATAGTGCTCTTTGCAATTCTTTCAAAATTGTTTTGATTTTAAAGAATGTTTGGAAAAATACATTTTTGTATTAGGAATGGTTCAAATTTATCAGTAAATATATGAATATTACTTCTATATGATATGTTTAAAAAAGTGACTGTAGCTTCGGAAATATTAATTTTATTGCGAAATTATAAAAATCTGCACCAAGTTACCGATATTGCTATTCTCAATTCTTTTAAAACTCTTTTGATTTGAAAGATTTTATGAAAACATACATTTTTAAATGAGAAGTGGTTTAAGTTTATCAATAAATTAATAAAAATTACTTCCTTATGAAATGTTTAAGAAAGTGACTGTATTTCCGGAAATAATAATTTCATTGCGAAATTATAAAAATCTTCACTAAGTTATCAATACTGCTCTTTGCAATTCTTTCAAAATTGTTTTGATTTTAAAGAATGTTTGGAAAAATACATTTTTGTATGAGGAATGGTTCAAGTTTATCAGTAAATATATGAATATTACTTCCTTTTGAAATGTTTAAGAAAGTGACTGTAGCTCCGGAAATATTAATTTCATTGCGAAATTATAAAATCCCCCACTAGTTATCAATAATGCGCTGTTCAATTCGTTCAAAATTTTTTTGATTTGAAAGAATGTTTGGAAAAATACATTTTTGTATGAGGAATGGTTCAAGTTTATCAGTAAATATATGAATATTACTTCCTTTTGAAATGTTTAAGAAAGTGCCTTTAGCTCCGGAAATATTAATTTCATTGCGAAATTATAAAAACCTCCACTAGTTATCAATAATGCGCTGTTCAATTCGTTCAAAATTTTTTTGATTTGAAAGAATGTTTGGAAAAATACATTTTTGTATGACGAGTGGTTCAAGTTTATTAGTAAATATATGAATATTACTTCCTTTTGAAATGTTTAAGAAAGTGACTGTATCTCCGGAAATATTAATTTCATTACGAAATTATAAAAATCTCCACAAAACTATCAATTGATCGCTCTTCATTCTTTTAAAACTGTTTTGATTTGAAAGAATTTATGAAAACATAAATTTTTTAATGACAAATGGTTTAAGTTTATCAATAAATAAATAAAAATTACTTCTTTATTAAATGTTTAAGAAAGTGACTATATCTCCGGAAATATTATTTCATTGCGAAACTATTAAAATCTTCACCAAGTTATCGTTTCAATTCTTTTTAAATTGTTTTATTTGAAAGAATGTTTGAAAAGACAATTTTTGTATGAGGAGTAGTTCAAATAAAAAAATATATTAAAATAAATATATGAATATTACTTTCATATGAAACTTTGAATTGAAAAGCACTAAGTTATTAACAGTGCTCTTTTCAATTCATTAAAATTGTTTTCATTTGAAAGAGTTTATGAAAAAATACATATTTTTATGAGAAGCGGTTCAAGCTTATCAATAAATATATGAATATTACTTTCTTTTGAAATGTTTAAGAAAGTGACTGTATCTACGGAAATATTAATTTCATTGCGAAATTATAAAAACCTCCACTAAGTTATCAATAATGCGCTTTTCAATTCGTTCAAATTTTTTTTTGATTTTAAAGAATGTTTGGAAAAATACATTTTTGTATGAGGAATGGTTCAAGTTTATCAGTAAATATATGAATATTACTTCCTTTTGAAATGTTTAAGAAAGTGACTGTATCTCCGGAAATATTAATTTCATTGCGAAATTATAAAAAGCTTCACTAAGTTAGCAACAGCGCTCTTTTGAATTCTTTCAAAATTATTTTAATTTGAAAGAATTTTTAAAAAAATACATATTTGGAAAAAAAAAATTTTTCATGAGGAACAATCAGAAATTGTTATATAAATAAATTAGACCCGTGACTTTTTCCAAAAATTTCAAGAAAGATTATACAAATTTTTTATGGAAAAATTTTAAAGAAAAAGTGTACAAAAGTTTTCATACAATATTAGAAATCTCGGCTGTTATATTTACATAAAATACACCCGGTCTTATTCAAACATTTTGAAGAAAACGTATCAAAAATTGGTCATGCAAAATTTGAAATTTCAGCATTAGTATATAAATAAAATGCACATGTCTTAATCAAAAAATTTCGAGAAAAATTATAAATTTTTTTTTTTTTTGAAAATTAGAGATTTTGGCTTAAATATATAAATAAATTACACCCGTGACTTATTCATAACATTTCAAGAAAAATTATAAATATTTTTTATGGCAAATTAGAAATCTCGGCTTTTATATTTATAAAAATAACACTCTTGTCTTATTCAAAAATTTTAAAGAAAAAGTGTACAAAATTTTTTATGCAAATTTAGAAATCTCGGCTTTAGAATTTGTAAAAATTACTCCTTTTACCGCCACTCATAAATCGCTAATATGACATTACTGTTATCGATATGTACAGAGATGAGCATGTCAAAATGTTAAATTATTCCTTTTAATTTTCCACGCGGTATAATTATGAAGCCATATTTAATCGAGACCACATACATATGTATATAAAAACACCTACATAGATTTTAGATATTCATTCCTTCAGGTCATAAGGATTACGAAGCTTCGCTTAGAGTAGCCATACATAAAAGTAAGTATATCAGCAGTTTAGTATGTAAGTTTGTATAATGAATTTATTTATAATTTTTGGAAATTTAACATATTAAAGCGTAAGAATAAAGAATTAAAGTTTTCTAAAATTCTTACACTTGTGTTTAAAATCCACATTGGTTATCTTGATCTTGGGCCGCTTTACCCGCAACATTAAAATTCTTTTTTTGGTACCTCATCGGATCGTTTGAAGGAATCATCTTGGGTGCTAAAACGTAAGTCCTAACAAAATGCAACCTTCTACTCCCTCACAGGGTCAACCACTAAGTCATCAACGACCAACTCAGTTAAGTCCTGCACTGAACAACTGTCACATTTGCAACAAGTTCACAGAAAATGAAAATTTTATAAAATGCAGCAAGTGCCATCTTAATTTTCATTTACCTTGTGTCAATCTCAGCAGCAATCAAGACCAACCTACGTGGAGTTGCCAAAACTGTACGGTACAACATCAAATCACAATCGATTCTTTCTCTTCCATTCGTAGTGGCTCTTCGGGTGCTTCCCGCTCCCGCCGACAAGCTCTGGAGCTACAACGTCTAGAAGAAGAGACACAACTTGAAAGAGATTTCATTAAAAAGAAATACCAAATTCCCGAACAAGCAGTAGATGACTTCGAGGACGCACAATCAGCTGCAGATCTGTACATGAGTGGTTAGATAATCAAATCCAACCCCCTACTTCGGCTATTGAAACCGCTCAACACCTTACACATTTGTACCATTAAAATTACACCCATGTGTTATTAAAAAATTTTCAAGAAAAAGTGTACAAAATTGGTGATGCAAAATTAGAAATCTCGGCTTTTATATTCATAAAAATTACACCCGTGACTTATTCAAACATTTTGAAGAAAAAGTGTTAAAATATGGTCATGCAAAATTAAAAATTTTGGCTTTCCAAAAATTTCAAGAAAAATTATAAGTTATAAATAATGCGCTTCTCATTCGTTCAAAATTTGTTTGATTTGAAAGAATGTTTGGAAAAATACATTTTTGTATGAGGAATGGTTCAAGTTTATCAGTAAATATATGAATATTACTTCTATATGAAATGTTTAAAAAAGTAACTGTAGCTCCGGAAATATTAATTTTATTGCGAAATTATAAAAATCTACACCAAGTTACCGATAGTGCTCTTTTCAATTCTCTTAAAGCTCTTTTGATTTGAAAGATTTTATGAAAACATACATTTTTAAATGAGAAGTGGTTAAAGTTTATCAATAAATTAATAAAAATTACTTCCTTATGAAATGTTTAAGAAAGTGACTGTAGCTCCGGAAATATTAATTTCATTGCGAAATTATAAAAACCTCCACTAAGTTATCAATAATGCGCTTTTCAATTCGTAAAATTTTTTTTTGATTTGAAAGAATGTTTGGAAAAATACATTTTTGTATGAGGAATGGTTCAAGTTTATCAGTAAATATATGAATTTTACTTCTTTATGAAATGTTTAAGAAAGTGACTGTATCTACGGAAATATTAATTTCATTGCGAAACTATAAAAAGCTTCACTAAGTTAGCAACAGCGCTCTTTTGAATTCTTTCAAAATTATTTTAATTTGAAAGAATTTTTAAAAATATACATATTTGGAAAAAAAAATTTTGCATGAGGAACAATCAGAAATTGCAGCTTTATTATATAAATAAATTAGACCTGTGACTTTTTCCAAAAATTTCAACAAATTTTTAATGGAAAAATTTTAAAGAAAAAGTGTACAAAAGTTTTCATACAAAATTAGAAATCTCGGCTAGTATATTTACAAAAATTACACCCGGTCTTATTCAAAAATTTTCAAGAAAGAGTATACAAAATTTTTCATGCAATATTAGAAATCTCGGCTTTTATGTATATAAAAATTACACCCGTGACTTATTCAAACATTTTGAAGAAAACGTATCAAAAATTGGTCATGCAAAATTAGAAATTTCAGCATTAGTATATAAATAAAATGCACATGTCTTAATCAAAAAATTTCGAGAAAAATTATAAATTTTTTTTTTTGGAAAATTAGAGATTTTGGCTTAAATATATAAATAAATTACACCTGTGACTTATTCATAAAATTTCAAGAAAAATTATAAATATTTTTTATGGCAAATTAGAAATCTCGGCTTTTATATTTATAAAAATAACACTCTTGTCTTATTCAAAAATTTTAAAGAAAAAGTGTACAAAATTTTTTATGCAAAATTAGAAATCTCGGCTTTTGAATTTGTAAAAATTACTCCTGTTACCGCCACTCATAAATCGCTAATATGACATTACTGTTATCGATATGTAGAGAGATGAGTATGTCAAAATGTTAAATTATTCCTTTTAATTTTCCACGCGGTATAATTATGAAGCCATATTTAATCGAGACCACATACATATGTATATAAAAACACCTACATAGATTTAAGATATTCATTCATTCAGGTCATAAGGATTACGAAGCTTCGCTTAGAGTAGCCATACATAAAAGTAAGTATATCAGCAGTTTAGTATGTAAATTTGTATAATGAATTTATTTATAATTTTAGGAAATTTAACATATTAAAGCGTAAGAATAAAGAATTAAAGTTTTCTAAAATTCTTACACTTGTGTTTAAAATCCACATTGGCTATCTTGAGCTTGGGCCGCTTTACCCGCAACACTAAAATTCTTTTATTGGTACCTCATCGGATCGTTTGAAGGAATCATCTTGGGTGCTAAAACGTAAGTCCTAACAGAATGCAATCTTCCACTCCCTCACAGGGTCAACCACTAAGTCGTCAACGCCCAACTCAGTTAAGTCCTGCACTGAACAACTGTCACATTTGCAACAAGTTCACAGAAAATGAACATTTTATAAAATGCAGCAAGCGCCATCTTAATTTTCATTTACCTTGTGTCAATCTCAGCAGCAATCAAGACCAACCTACGTGGAGTTGCCAAAACTGTACGGTACAACATCAAATCACAATCGATTCTTTCTCTTCCATTCGTAGTGGCTCTTCGGGTGCTTCCCGCTCCCGCCGACAAGCTCTGGAGCTACAACGTCTAGAAGAAGAGACACAACTTGAAAGAGATTTCATTAAAAAGAAATACCAAATTCCCGAACAAGCAGTAGATGACTTCGAGGACGCACAATCAGCTGCAGATCTGTACATGAGTGGTTAGATAATCAAATCCAACCCCCTGCTTCGGCTATTGAAACCGCACACCAAAATATAGTTTCCGCAGCTCGTCAGTTTGAAACGCCAGCTTACACATTTGTACCACAAGCCACAACAACGCAAGAAATGCCTAACACTACTGAACCATATTGCCAAAACGTAAGTAATAACTTAGTTTATACGACAAAAACAATAACTCCGCCCGTATGTACAACTACGTCATTCGTTAATAACATGTCTTCATTTATTAATGACCCAACAACGAACCATCAGCAGCCGACAACTGCAAATTTATGTAATAATTCAGATAACGTAAATGCAGAAAATCACACATTAGAGACACCTGTACAATTTGGTTACATGGATTCAACGTTTTCCATGAACCCATCAAACCTCCAACCTGTTATATTACCTTCTCACAGGCTTTCGCAACAACAAATAAGCGTGCAGCAGTCCGTACCAAAAGAGCTTCCAATTTTTACCGGCACTCCTGAAGAATGGCCCTTGTTTAGTGCCACATATGACTGGTCGACAGCGTCGACCTGTGGTTTTACAGACGCTGAAAATCTTGTCTGACTGAAAATAGAATAACTACTGAAAAATAGAATAAGATCACTACCAGCACTGAACACAAATAAATTGAGCACAATTACCTATTTCGCCGTGGAAGTAAAGGGCCTAGAAACAACAATTAAAGCCAGTGGTTTAATAAATGAAATGACCAATTCATCTTTATTCTTCTTCTTCTTCTTCTTCTTTTGGCGCTACAGTCCGTGGTGAACCTGGGCCTCAACCAACAAAGTTTTGATTCTTTGTTGTTGTGTCGAAACTAGTGTGTTTTTACACGGTAGGGAAGTTACCCCCACGCACAACCCCCGAAACCTGGAGGACCGGGTCCTGGTTTAGACCCCTGGACAGAGGGGATTCGCTGCACACTTTGGTTCCCCTCTAAGCGGTTGCTGTAGAGGCTATCCAGGGGCGCCACGAGGAGGCAGTATGTCAGCTTGACCAGTCCATTTTCAGGGATCGCTGCTGGCTTCTCGCCAGGTTGAGAGCAATCAACAACTTTGCCCTAAGTGCACTGGCCCATTCCCCCGCATTTTCAAAATGCTGTACCAGATGTACTTTTAGGATTAAATAACTTAAAATTATGTGTGCCAACTCGTGTTAAAGAAGGTACGAAAAAAGAACCCGTCGCTTTACATACTCGCCTCGGCTGGCTAATATGTGGCAACTCCAGTGTTGGAGAAAAGGCCCAAATTCAATATAATTTTTACTCTTGCGAGTGTAAAGGTGAAAACGACCAAATTTTTACTCACTTACTGTAACAGTTTTATACAACTGAGTTAGCAGGGATAAGTAACTATACTCCAGCTCTTGGAAAAGATGACCAAAGGGCATTAAGTTTGCTAGAAACATACACGAAACAAAGATGCGATGGCCATTACGAGACAGCTTTGCTGTGGCGATATGGCAATATTAAACTTCCACAAAGCTTTGATATGGCGAAGAGAAGACTGATTTGTCTCGAAAAAACTCAAAGAAAAAATAAAGAGTTATTTGAATATTTCGAAAAAACAATTTTTGAATATTTTGAGAGAAATTACATAGCCAAAGTAAACAACAAAGATGATAAACAAAATTTATGGTATTTACCAATGTTTCCGGTATTTAACAAAAACAAACCGAATAAAACAAGAATAGTTTGGGATGCGGCCGCGAAGGCAAATGGTATTTCACTTAACTCTATGCTGCTCAAAGACAGATTTGTTGTCTTCTCTTGCAGCTATTCTTTTTCGTTTTCGGCAAAGGCAAATTGCAATCTGTGGTGACATCGAACAAATGTTCCATCAGATTTATATACGCGATGAAGACTGCCATGCGCAAAGATTTTTATGGCGCAGCTGCGACGACAACAAAGAACCCGAAGTGTACGTAATGAAGGTTATGATATTCGGTGCCTCCTGCGCTCCGTGCATATCTCAGTATGTTAAAAACCTCAACGCATCAAAATTTGAAGCCAAGTATCCCTTAGCCGCTGCTGCCATCAAAGATAACCACTATGTAGATGATTTCCTTGCTTCTTCGGATACTCCTGCAGAAGCCGCCGAACTGGCTAAAACTGTGCGATTCATTCATAGTGAGGGAGGATTCAAAATTAGAAACTGGTGTTCGAATAATGATAGCGTTTTGAAAGAATTCAACTCTTCTAACCCTTTGACCAATATTTGCCTAAACCTTAGTGTAGGCGAAGTAACAGAAAAGGTACTTAGCATATTTTGGAACCCTGGGGAAGACAATATAACCTTTAAACTGTCGCAGTCTATCTTAAACAGCGAACTTCTTCTCGGAAACAAAATTCCCACCAAACGTGAAATTTTAAGAACTCTAATGAGCATTTATGACTCTTTAGGGCTTGTAGGAAATTTCCTTATGTATTTGAAAATAGTACTCCAAGAAGTTTGGAGAAGCAATATCGACTGGGACGAACATATTGTAGTACATCAACAAGTAAGGTGGGAAAACTGGCTAGCGCTTTTACCAGATTTAAAAAATGTAAATATACCTCGTTATTATCTTAAAACATTGAAAAACTATAATAACCTAGATGTTCAATTGCATGTATTTGTGGATGCAAGCGAACACGGTTATGCCGCCGTAGCGTATTTTAGGATGTGCTGTGGGGACGAAATCGCTATTTCACTTATTGGATCAAAAACTAGGGTGGCGCCACTAAAGGTTTTATCGATACCACGTTTAGAGCTGATGGCAGCTGTTATTGGTGCTCGGTTTGCTAAGTATATTGAAAAATATCATACTTAACGGTAATAAAAATAAATCGAAAGACACTCTGGTCAGATTCACGAACAGTTTTAAGTTGGATACGCTCCGACCACCGGAAATATCACCAGTTCGTTGCAGTTCGTGTATGTGAAATTCTCGATATTTCAGAGATGGACGAGTGGTCCTGGATATCAGGAAAAACGAATGTAGCTGACGAAGCAACACGATGCACAAATAAACCTTATCTATCGAATACAGGGCGCTGGTTTAACGGCCCTGATTTTTTAAAGTTGCCAGAGAAAGAATGGCGGGAACCCAATACACACCTTTTGGAAACAATGCTCGAGTTGAAAGAGTGCCATTTAACGGCACGAAGTATAGAACAACTTATAAACTTACAAAGATTTTCTCGATGGTGCAGAGCATTAAGGGCAACTGCATTCGTAATTCGTTTTTGCTACTGCCGTAGAAACAGAGATATCACGCCTTCCTGTGAAAAGGAACTAACTCAAATTGAGTTGCACAAAGCAGAACTGACTCTTATCAAAGATACGCAGAAAGTACATTTCCAAAATGAAATAAATTGTCTATCACAAAATAATAAATTAACAAAAACAAATTTTTTGTATAAATTGTCCCCGTATTCGGATCATAAAGGTGTCTTGAGAGTAGGTGGCCGAATTGATTATGCTGATGTTCCGGAGGAACTGAAGCATCCATCCGTTTTGCCTAAACATTGCCGCATTACAACCCTTTTAATATTACATTACCATAATCTGTACCGTCACAGTAGCCTTGAGACAGTGGTGAATGAATTGCGGCAAAAATACTATATTCCTAAATTGAGAACCGTTTGTAAATCAACCATTAAGCAGTGTCAAATGTGTAAAATTAAAACTGCGATGCCGGAGATTCCGCAGATGGCAAAATTACCTCGGGCTCGACTGGGTTCGTATCTCTCACCATTCACATTCACGGGTCTTGACTTTTTTGGTCCTATTCTTGTCACTGTTAACCGACATAAAGAAAAAAGATATGGTGCGCTATTCACATGTTTAACGGTACGTGCGGTTCATATTGAAATCGTCTATTCGCTTAATACAAGTTCATGTATCATGGCAATACGTAAGTTTTTTTTCGCGAAGAGGCAGCCCAAGAGAATTTTTCAGCGATAATGGTACTAATTTTATCGGTGCTGATCGAGAGTTGCGTGAAGCCTTAAGAGAGGTGAACAAGAACGCGCTAATACGAAGTTTTACAACGTCCTACACCAAATGGAACTTTAACCCACCCTCTGCTCCTCATACGGGAGGGGCATGGGAACGATTAGTTCGATCCGTAAAAACTGTATTCTACAATATTAAAACAGAACGGTTTCCAAGCGATGAAATATTGCAAAGCATGATGGCTGAAGTCGAAAGTATTATAAATTCCCGTCCTCTTACATATGTCCCAATAGAAAGCGAAAATCAAGAAGCGATCACACCAAATCATATTTTGCTTGGCAATTCCAGCGGCTTAAAACCCCTTGCATCGTACGACGACGAAGGTCTTGTACTTAAAGAAAGTTGGTTGCGTTCACAACAATATGCACAAATCTTTTGGTAGAGATGGGTGAAAGAGTACCTGCCTACTTTGACGTGTAGGACAAAGTGGTTTCAAAAAGCTAAACCCATATCTGTGGGAGATTTAGTGATAGTGGTTGATCCAAACAACCCAAGAAACGTGTGGCCAAAATGAAAGGTCATCGAAGTTGCCAAATCCGAAGATGGACAAGTACGAAAGGTAAAAGTTTTGACAATTTGTGGCGTTTTAGAAAGACCTGCTGCAAAATTAGCGGTTTTAGACGTGGCTGAAAGAAAGTAGAGTAAGTCTTCGAAATCTCGCCATACTGTGGGGGAGTGTTACCGCCACTCATAAATCGCTAATATGACATTACTGTTATCGATATGTAGAGAGATGAGCATGTCAAAATGTTAAATTATTCCTTTTAATTTTCCACGCGGTATAATTATGAAGCCATATTTAATCGAGACCACATACATATGTATATAAAAACATCTACATAGATTTAAGATATTCATTCGTTCAGGTCATAAGGATTACGAAGCTTCGCTTAGAGTAGCCATACATAAAAGTTAGTATATCAGCAGTTTAGTATGTAAGTTTGTATAATGAATTTATTTATAATTTTAGGAATTTTAACATATTAAAGCGTAAGAATAAAGAATTAACTTTTTTTAAAATTCTTACACTTGTGTTTAAAATCCACATTGGTTATCTTGATGTTGGGCCGCTTTACCCGCAACATTAAAATTTTTTTATTGGTACCTCATCGGATCGTTTGAAGGAATCATCTTGGGTGCTAAAACGTAAGTCCTAACAGAATGCAACCTTCCACTCCCTCACAGGGTCAAGCACTAAGTCATCAACGACCAACTCAGTTAAGTCCTGCACTGAACAACTGTCACATTTGCAACAAGTTCACAGAAAATGAAAATTTTATAAAATGCAGCAAGTGCCATCTTAATTTTCATTTACCTTGTGTCAATCTCAGCAGCAATCAAGACCAACCTACGTGGAGTTGCCAAAACTGTACGGTACAACATCAAATCACACTCGATTCTTTTTCTTCCATTCGTAGTGGCTCTTGAGCTACAACGTCTAGAAGAAGAGACACAACTTGAAAGAGATTTCATTAAAAAGAAATACCAAATTCCCGAACAAGCAGTAGATGACTTCGAGGACGCACAATCAGCTGCAGATCTGTACACGAGTGGTTAGATAATCAAATCCAACCCCCTACTTCGGCTATTGAAACCGCACACCAAAATATAGTTTCCGCATCTCGTCAGTTTGAAACGCCACCTTACACATTTGTACCACAAGCCACAACAACGCAAGAAATGCCTAACACTACTGAACCATATTGCCAAAACGTAAGTAATAACTTAGTTTATACGACAAAAACAATAACTCCTCCCGTATGTACAACTACGTCATTCGTTAATAACATGTTTTCATTTATTAATGACCGAACAACGAACCGTCAGCAGCCGACAACTGCAAATTTATGTAATAATTCAGATAACGTAAATGCAGAAAATCACACATTAGAGACACCTGTACAATTTGATTACATGGATTCAACGTTTTCCATGAACCCATCAAACCTCCAACCTGTTATATTACCTTCTCACAGGCTTTCGCAACAACAAATAAGCGTGCGGCAGTCCGTAACAAAAGAGCTTCCAATTTTTACCGGCACTCCTGAAGAATGGCCCTTGTTTAGTGCCACATATGACTGGTCGACAGCGTCGACCTGTGGTTTTACAGACGCTGAAAATCTTGTCAGGCTTCAAAGTTCTCTAAAGGGGGAAGCACTTCGATCTGTTAAGCATATTTTGATCCATCCATCGGATGTACCATGTGCTCTAACTACACTAAAATTGCTTTTCGGACAACCGGAAAAAATATTAAACTCACTGAAAAATAGAATAAGATCACTACCAGCACTGAACACAAATAAATTGAGCACAATTACCTATTTCGCCATGGAAGTAAAGGGCCTAGAAACAACAATTAAAGCCAGTGGTTTAATAAATAAAATGACCAATTCATCTTTATTACATGAATTAATAATAAAAATGCCATCGCATTTTCAACTTAACTGGGGTGAACACAAAATAAAATTAGCAAAAAATAACAAAAGAGTAAGTTTGATTGAATTCCCTAACTGGATATATGAAGTCGGTGTCTCAGCAAGCAGCATAAATATAGAAAGTAACAGCAGCGCATAAAAGTCAATAGAGCACAATTCGCGTAAGCCAAAAAACGTTTATGTGCATGCTCATGAAGAACAAATCGAAAAGATCTGTTTAGTGTGTTCTGGCAACTGCAATAATGTTGAGAAGTGTAAAAAATTCTTGGCTACGAATAGAAACGAGCAATGGAACTTAGTAAGAATGTACAATCTATGTAAACTGTGCCTGCGACGTCACTACGGTATTTGCAGTAGCAGCATCGTTTGCAGAGAAAATAATTGTCAAATAAAACATAATACATTGCTGCATAAATCCATGACTGAAGATGGAGAAACAAACGCTACGAGAGATAAAATAAATAAAAGCAAAAGAGATAATTTACATGCAGCACATAGGAATGAATGCAATGAAATCTTATTTAAAATTATACCCATAACAATATACGGAAACAATAATAAACGTTTTAATACTTTTGCATTTGTAGTCGAGGGTTCGTCTGTAAGTCTGGTAAATGAACAAGTAATTAATAAACTAGATTTAAATGGTGAGTCACAACCTCTATGCTTGAAATAGACAGGTGAAATAGGTTGCAACGAAGAAGACTCAAAAATAGTCTCAATGAAAATTTCAGGTATGAATAAAAATGAATTTTCTATTTCTGTTCGTACGGTTAAACAACTATCGCTTCCGAGTCAGAGCTTTAATTATAAAAAGTTATGTGAAAAATTTCCGCACCTTAAAGGGCTACCCATCGCCGATTTTGAAAATGCTGTACCAGATGTACTTTTAGGATTAAATAACTTAAAATTATGTGTGCCAACTCGTGTTAAAGAAGGTACGAAAAACGAACCCGTCGCTTTACATACTCGCCTCGGCTGGCTAATATGTGGCAACTCCAGTGTTGGAGAAAAGGCCCAAATTCAATATAATTTTTACTCTTGCGAGTGTAAAGGTGAAAACGACCAAATTCTTACTCACTTACTCAAACAGTTTTATACAACTGAGTTAGCAGGGATAAGTAACTATACTCCAGCTCTTGGAAAAGATGACCAAAGGGCATTAAGTTTGCTAGAAACATACACGAAACAAAGATGCGATGGCCATTACGAGACAGCTTTGCTGTGGCGATATGACAATATTAAACTTCCACAAAGCTTTGATATGGCGAAGAGAAGACTGATTTGTCTCGAAAAAACTCAAAGAAAAAATAAAGAGTTATTTGAATATTTCGAAAAAACAATTTCTGAATATTTTGAGAGAAATTACATAGCCAAAGTAAACAACAAAAATGATAAACAAAATTTATGGTATTTACCAATGTTTCCGGTATTTAACAAAAACAAACCGAATAAAACCAGAATAGTTTGGGATGCGGCCGCGAAGGCAAATGGTATTTCACTTAACTCTATGCTGCTCAAAGGGACAGATTTGCTGTCTTCTCTTGCAGCTATTCTTTTTCGTTTTCGGCAAAGGCAAATTGCAATCTGTGGTGACATCGAACAAATGTTCCATCAGATTTATATACGCGATGAAGACTGCCATGCGCAAAGATTTTTATGGCGCAGCTGCGACGACAACAAAGAACCCGAAGTGTACGTAATGAAGATAACAATGAAGATGAAGAAGAAAAGATAACCACTATGTAGATGATTTTCTTGCTTCTTCGGATACTCCTGCAGAAGCCGCCGAACTGGCTAAAACTGTGCGATTCATTCATAGTGAGGGAGGATTCAAAATTAGAAACTGGTGTTCGAATAATGATAGCGTTTTGAAAGAATTCAACTCTTCTAACCCTTTGACCAATATTTGCCTAAACCTTAGTGTAGGCGAAGTAACAGAAAAGGTACTTAGCATATTTTGGAACCCTGGGGAAGACAATATAACCTTTAAACTGTCGCAGTCTATCTTAAACAGCGAACTTCTTCTCGGAAACAAAATTCCCACCAAACGTGAAATTTTAAGAACTCTAATAAGCATTTATGACCCTTTAGGGCTTGTAGGAAATTTTCTTATGTATATGAAAATAGTTCTCCAAGAAGTTTGGAGAAGCAATATCGACTGGGACGAACATATTGTAGTACATCAACAAGTAAGGTGGGAAAACTGGCTAGCGCTTTTACCAGATTTAAAAAATGTAAATATACCTCGTTATTATCTTAAAACATTGAAAAACTATAATAACCTAGATGTTCAATTGCATGTATTTGTGGATGCAAGCGAACACGGTTATGCCGCCGTAGCGTATTTTAGGATGTGCTGTGGGGACGAAATCGCTATTTCACTTATTGGATCAAAAACTAGGGTGGCGCCACTAAAGGTTTTATCGATACCACGTTTAGAGCTGATGGCAGCTGTTATTGGTGCTCGGTTTGCTAAGTATATTGAAAAATATCATACTTAACGGTAATAAAAATAAATCGAAAGACACTCTGGTCAGATTCACGAACAGTTTTAAGTTGGATACGCTCCGACCACCGGAAATATCACCAGTTCGTTGCAGTTCGTGTATGTGAAATTCTCGATATTTCAGAGATGGACGAGTGGTCCTGGATATCAGGAAAAACGAATGTAGCTGACGAAGCAACACGATGCACAAATAAACCTTATCTATCGAATACAGGGCGCTGGTTTAACGGCCCTGATTTTTTAAAGTTGCCAGAGAAAGAATGGCGGGAACCCAATACACACCTTTTGGAAACAATGCTCGAGTTGAAAGAGTGCCATTTAACGGCACGAAGTATACAACAACTTATAAACTTACAAAGATTTTCTCGATGGTGCAGAGCATTAAGGGCAACTGCATTCGTAATTCGTTTTTGCTACTGCCGTAGAAACAGAGATATCACGCCTTCCTGTGAAAAGGAACTAACTCAAATTGAGGTGCACAAAGCAGAACTGACTCTTATCAAAGATACGCAGAAAATACATTTCCAAAATGAAATAAATTGTCTATCACAAAATAATAAATTAACAAAAACAAATTTTTTTTATAAATTGTCCCCGTATTCGGATCATAAAGGTGTCTTGAGAGTAGGTGGCCGAATTGATTATGCTGATGTTCCGGAGGAACTGAAGCATCCAGCCGTTTTGCCTAAACATTGCCGCATAACAACCCTTTTAATATTACATTACCATAATCTGTACCGTCATAGTAGCCTTGAGACAGTGGTGAATGAATTGCGGCAAAAATACTATATTCCTAAATTGAGAACCGTTTGTAAATCAACCATTAAGCAGTGTCAAATGTGTAAAATTAAAACTGCGATGCCAGAGATTCCGCAGATGGCAAAATTACCTCGGGCTCGACTGGGTTCGTATCTCTCACCATTCACATTCACGGGTCTTGACTTTTTTGGTCCTATTCTTGTCACTGTTAACCGACATAAAGAAAAAAGATATGGTGCGCTATTCACATGTTTAACGGTACGTGCGGTTCATATTGAAATCGTCTATTCGCTTAATACAAGTTCATGTATCATGGCAATACGTAAGTTTTTTTTCGCGAAGAGGCAGCCCAAGAGAATTTTTCAGCGACAATGGTACTAATTTTATCGGTGCTGATCGAGAGTTGCGTGAAGCCTTAAGAGAGGTGGACAAGAACGCGCTAATACGAAGTTTTACAACGTCCTACACCAAATGGAACTTTAACCCACCCTCTGCTCCTCATACTAGAGGGGCATGGGAACGATTAGTTCGATCCGTAAAAACTGTATTCTACAATATTAAAACAGAACGATTTCCAAGCGATGAAATATTGCAAAGTATGATGGCTGAAGTCGAAAGTATTATAAATTCCCGTCCTCTTAGATATGTCCCAATAGAAAGCGAAAATCAAGAAGCGATCACACCAAATCATATTTTTCTTGGCAACTCCAGCGGCTTAAAACCCCTTGCATCGTACGACGACGAAGGTCTTGTACTTAAAGAAAGTTGGTTGCGTTCACAACAATATGCGGGTTCATGCGGGTTTTATATTTATAAAAATTACACTCGTGACTTATTCTAACATTTTGAAGAAAACGTATCAAAAATTGGTTATGCAAAATTAGAAATTTCAGCTTTAATATATAAATAAATTACACCTGTTACTTATATAAAAGATTTCATGAAAAATTGTAAAAATGTTTAATGAAAAATTAGAAATCTCGGCTTTTATATATACAAAAATTACACTCTTGTCTTATTAAAAAAATTTAAAGAAAAAGTGTACAAAATTTTTCATGCAAAATTAGAAATCTCGGCGTTTGAATTTGTAAAAATTGCACCCGTGTCGTAATCAAAAATTTTCAAGAAAAAGTATAGAACATTTTTTATTTCAAAATTAGAAATCTCAGCTTTTATATTTATAAAAATTACATTCGTAACTGATTCCAACATTTTGAAGAAAAAGTGTTAAAAATTGGAAATTTCAGCTTTAATATATAAACAAATACACCTGTTACTTATTCAAAAAATTTCAAAAAAAATTATAACATTTTTTTATGGAAAATTAGAAATCTCGACTTTCATATTTATTAAAATTACACCCATGTGTTATTCAAAAATTTTCAAGAAAAAGTGTACAAAATTGGTGATGCAAAATTAGAAATCTCGGTTTTTATATTCATAAAAATTACACCCGTGACTTATGCAAACATTTTGATGAAAAAGTGTTAAAATATGGTTATGCAAAATTAAAAATTTTGGCTTTCCAAAAATTTCAAGAAAAATTATAAGTTATCATAATGCGCTTCTCAACTCGTTAAAAATTTTTTTGATTTGAAAGAATGTTTGGAAAAATACATTTTTGTATGAGGAATGGTTTAAGTTTATCAGTAAATATATGAATATTACTTCTATATGAAATGTTTAAAAAAGTAATTTTATTGCGAAATTATAAAAATCTGCACCAAGTTACCGATAGTGCTCTTTTAAATTCTTTTAAAACTCTTTTCATTTTAAAGATTTTATGAAAACATACATTTTTAAATGAGAAGTGGTTTAAGTTTATCAATAAATTAATAAAAATTACTTCCTTATGAAATGTTTAAGAAAGTGACTGTATCTCCGGAAATATTAATTTCGTTGCGAAATTATAAAAATCTTCACTAAGTTATCAATAGTGCTCTTTTCAATTCTTTCAAAATTGTTTTGATTTTAAAGAATGTTTGAACAAATACATTTTTGTAAGAAGAATGGTTCAAGTTTATCAGTAAATATATAAATATTGCTTCTTAATGAAATGTTTAAGAAAGTGACTGTATCTCCGGAAATATAATTTTCATTGCGAAATTATTAAAATCTTCACCAAGTTATCGTTTCAATTCTTTTAAAATTGTGTGATTTGAATGAATGTTTGAAAAGACAATTTTTGTATGAGGAGTAGTTCAAATAAAAAAAAAATATATTTAAATAAATATTTGAATATTACTTTCATATGAAATTTTGAATTGAAAAGCACTAAGTTATTAACAGCGCTCTTTTCAATTCCTTTAAAATTGTTTTCATTTGAAAGAAAGTTTGGAAAAATACATTTTTGTATGAGGAATCGTTCAAGTTTATCAGTAAATATATGAATATTACTTCCTTTTGAAATGTTTAAGAAAGTGACTGTATCTACGGAAATATTAACTTCATTGTGAAATTATAGAAATATTCAGTAAGTTATCGATAGTGCTCTTTTTAGCAACAGTGCTGTTTTGAATTCTTTCAAAACTATTTTAATATGACAGAGTTTTTAAAAAAATACATATTTGGAAAAATACATTTTTGCATGAGGAAAATTTAGAAATTGCAGCTGTATTATATAAATAAATTAGACCCGTGACTTTTTCCAAAAATTTCAAATTTTTTATGGAAAATTAGAAATCTCGGCTTTTATATTTACAAAAGTTACACCCTGTCTTGTTCAAAAATTTTTTAAGAAAGAGTAAACAAAATTGTTCATGCAATATTAGAAATCTCGGCTTTAATATATATAAAAATTACACCCGTGACTTATTCAAACATTTTGAAGAAAACTTATCAAAAATTGGTCATGCAAAATTATAAATTTCAGCAATAATATAAAAATAAAATGCACATGTTTTAATTAAAAAATTTCAAGAAAAATTACAAAATTTTTTTTTGGAAAATTAGAAATTTTGGCTTTAATATATAAATAAATTAAACCTGTGACTTATTCATAAAATTTCAAGAAAAATTATAAGTTATCAATAATGCGCTTCTCAATTCGTTCAATTTTTTTTTTGGTTTTAAAGAATGTTTGGAAAAATACATTTTTGTATTAGGAATGGTTCAAATTTATCAGTAAATATATGAATATTACTTCTATATGATATGTTTAAAAAAGTAACTGTAGCTTCGGAAATATTAATTTTATTGCGAAATTATAAAAATCTGCACCAAGTTACCGATAGTGCTCTTCTCAATTCTTTTAAAACTCTTTTGATTTGAAAGATTTTATGAAAACATACATTTTTAAATGAGAAGTGGTTTAAGTTTATCAATAATATTAATAAAAATTACTTCCTTATGAAATGTTTAAGAAAGTGACTTTATCACCGGAAATAATAATTTCATTGCGAAATTATAAAAATCTTCACTAGTTATCAATAATGCGCTTTTCAATTCGTTCAAAATTTTTTTGATTTGAAAGAATGTTTGGAAAAATACATTTTTGTATGAGGAATGGTTCAAGTTTCTCAGTAAATATATGAATATTATTTCTTTATGAAATGTTTAAGAAAGTGACTGTATCTCCGGAAATATTAATTTCATTACGAAATTATAAAAATCTCCACAAAATTATCAATTGATCGCTTTTCATTCTTTTAAAACTGTTTTGATTTGAAAGATTTTATGAAAACATACATTTTTAAATGAGAAGTGGTTTAAGTTTATCAATAAATTAATAAAAATTACTTCCTTATGAAATGTTTAAGAAAGTGACTGTAACTCCAAAAATATTAATTTCGTTGCGAAATTATAAAAATCTTCACTAAGTTATCAAAGTTATCAATAAAACTCTTTTCAATTCTTTAAAAATGATTTTAATTTTAAAGAATGTTTGGAAAAATACATTTTTGTATGAGGAATGGTTCAAGTTTATCAGTAAATATATGAATATTACTTCCATTTGAAATGTTGAAGAAAGTGCCTGTAGCTCCGGAAATATTAATTTCATTGCGAAATTATAAAAACCTCCACTAGTTATCAATAATGCGCTTTTCAATTCGTTCAAAATTTTTTTGATTTGAAAGAATGTTTGGAAAAATACATTTTTGTATGAGGAATGGTTCAAGTTTCTCAGTAAATATATGAATATTATTTCTTTATGAAATGTTTAAGAAAGTGACTGTATCTCCGGAAATATTAATTTCATTACGAAATTATAAAAATCTCCACAAAATTATCAATTGATCGCTTTTCATTCTTTTAAAACTGTTTTGATTTGAAAGATTTTATGAAAACATACATTTTTAAATGAGAAGTGGTTTAAGTTTATCAATAAATTAATAAAAATTACTTCCTTATGAAATGTTTAAGAAAGTGACTGTATCTCCGGAAATATTAATTTCGTTGCGAAATTATAAAAATCTTCACTAAGTTATCAAAGTTATCAATAAAACTCTTTTCAATTCTTTAAAAATTATTTTAATTTTAAAGAATGTTTGGAAAAATACATTTTTGTATGAGGAATGGGTCAAGTTTATCAGTAAATATATGAATATTACTCTTTTATGAAATGTTTAAGAAAGTAACTGTTGCTCCAGAAATATTTATTTTATTGCGAAATTATAAAAATCTGCACCAAGTTACCGATAGTGCTCTTTTCAATTCTTTTAAAACTCTTTTGATTTGAAAGATTTTATGAAAACATACATTTTTAAATGAGAAGTGGTTTAAGTTTATCATTAAATTAATAAAAATTACTTCCTTATGAAATGTTTAAGAAAGTGACTGTATCTCCGAAAATATTAATTTCGTTGCGAAATTATAAAAATCTGCACCAAGTTACCGATAGTGCTATTCTCAATTCTTTTAAAACTTTTTTGATTTGAAAGATTTTATGAAAACATACATTTTTAAATGAGAAGTGGTTTAAGTTTATCAATAAATGAATAAAAATTACTTCCTTATGAAATGTTTAAGAAAGTGACTGTATTTCCGGAAATAATAATTTCATTGCGAAATTATAAAAATCTTCACTAAGTTATCAATAGTGCTCTTTGCAATTCTTTCAAAATTGTTTTGATTTTAAAGAATGTTTGGAAAAATACATTTTTTTATGAGGAATGGTTCAAGTTTATCAGTAAATATATGAATATTACTTATTTTTGAAATGTTTAAGAAAGTGACTGTAGCTCCGGAAATATTAATTTCATTGCGAAATTATAAAATCCCCCACTAGTTATCATTAATGCGCTGTTCAATTCTTTCAAAATTTTTTTGATTTGAAAGAATGTTTGGAAAAATACATTTTTGTATGAGGAATGGTTCAAGTTTATCAGTAAATATATGAATATTACTTCCTTTTGAAATGTTTAAGAAAGTGCCTGTAGCTCCGGAAATATTAATTTCATTGCGAAATTATAAAAACCTCCACTAGTTATCAATAATGCGCTTTTCAATTCGTTCAAAATTTTTTTGATTTGAAAGAATGTTTGGAAAAATACATTTTTGTATGACGAATGGTTCAAGTTTATTAGTAAATATATGAATATTATTTCTTTATGAAATGTTTAAGAAAGTGACTGTATCTCCGGAAATATTAATTTCATTACGAAATTATAAAAATCTCCACAAAATTATCAATTGATCGCTTTTCATTCTTTTAAAACTGTTTTGATTTGAAAGAATTTATGAAAACATACATTTTTTAATGAGAAGTGGTTTAAGTTTATTAATAAATAAATAAAAATTACTTCTTTATAAAATGTTTAAGAAAGTGACTATATCTCCGGAAATATTATTTCATTGCGAAACTATTAAAATCTTCACCAAGTTATCGTTTCAATTCTTTTTAAATTGTTTTATTTGAAAGAATTTTTGAAAAGACAATTTTTGTATGAGGAGTAGTTCAAATAAAAAATATATTGTAAAATAAATATATGAATATTACTTTCATATGAAACTTTGAATTGAAAAGCACTAAGTTATTAACAGTGCTCTTTTCAATTCCTTTAAAATTGTTTTCATTTGAAAGAGTTTATGAAAAAATACATATTTTTATGAGAAGCGGTTCAAGCTTATCAATAAATATATGAATATTACTTTCTTTTGAAATGTTTAAGAAAGTGACTGTAGCTCCGGAAATATTAATTTCATTGCGAAATTATAAAAACCTCCACTAAGTTATCAATAATGCACTTTTCAATTCCTTCAAATGTTTTTGATTTGAAAGAATGTTTGGAAAAACACTTTTTTGTATGAGGAATGGTTCAAGTTTATCAGTAAATATATGAATTTTACTTCTTTATGAAATGTTTAAGAAAGTGACTGTATCTACGGAAATATTAATTTAATTGCGAAATTATAAAAAGCTGCACTAAGTTAGCAACAGCGCTCTTTTGAATTCTTTCAAAATTATTTTAATTTGAAAGAATATTAAAAAAATACTTATTTGGAAAAAAAAATTTTTGCATGAGGAACAATCAGAAATTGTTATATAAATAAATTAGACCCGTGACTTTTTCCAAAAATTTCAAGAAAGATTATACAAATTTTTTATGGAAAAATTTTAAAGAAAAAGTGTACAAAAGTTTTCATACAATATTAGAAATCTCGGCTTTTATATTTACAAAAATTACACCCGGTCTTATTCAAACATTTTGAAGAAAACGTATCAAAAATTGGTCATGAAAAATTTTAAATTTCAGCATTAGTATATAAATAAAATGCACATGTCTTATTAAAAAAATTTCGAGAAAAATTATAATTTTTTTTTTTTGGAAAATTAGAGATTTTGGCTTAAATATATAAATAAATTACACCTGTGACTTATTCATAAAATTTCAAGAAAATTTATAAATATTTTTTATGGCAAATTAGAAATCTCGGCTTTCATATTTATAAAAATAACACTCTTGTCTTATTCAAAAATTTTAAAGAAAAACTGTACAAAATTTTTTATGCAAAATTAGAAATCTCGGCTTTTAAATTTGTAAAAATTACTCCTGTTACCGCCACTCTTAAATCGCTAATATGACATTACTGTTATCGATATGTAGAGAGATGAGCATGTCAAAATGTTAAATTATTCCTTTTAATTTTCCACGCGGTATAATTATGAAGCCATATTTAATCGAGACCACATACATATGTATATAAAAACACCAACATAGGTTTAAGATATTCATTCGTTCAGGTCATAAGGATTACGAAGCTTCGCTTAGAGTAGCCATACATAAAAGTAAGTATATCAGCAGTTTAGTATGTAAGTTTGTATAATGAATTTATTTATAATTTTAGGAAATTTAACATATTAAAGCGTAAGAATAAAGAATTAAAGTTTTCTAAAATTCTTACACTTGTGTTTAAAATCCACATTGGCTATCTTGAGCTTGGGCCGCTTTACCCGCAACACTAAAATTCTTTTATTGGTACCTCATCGGATCGTTTGAAGGAATCATCTTGGGTGCTAAAACGTAAGTCCTAACAGAATGCAACCTTCCACTCCCTCACAGGGTCAACCACTAAGTCATTAACGACCAACTCAGTTAAGTCCCGCACTGAACAACTGTCACATTTGCAACAAGTTCACAGAAAATGAAAATTTTATAAAATGCAGCAAGTGCCATCTTAATTTTCATTTACCTTGTGTCAATCTCAGCAGCAATCAAGACCAACCTACGTGGAGTTGCCAAAACTGTACGGTACAACATCAAATCACAATCGATTCTTTCTCTTCCATTCGTAGTGGCTCTTCGGGTGCTTCCCGCTTCCGTCGACAAGCTCTTGAGCTACAACGTCTAGAAGAAGAGACACAACTTGAAATAGATTTCATTAAAAAGAAATACCAAATTCTCGAACAAGCAGTAGATGACTTCGAGGACGCACAATCAGCTGCAGATCTGTACATGAGTGGTTAGATAATCAAATCCAACCCCCTACTTCGGCTATTGAAACCGCACACATAAATATAGTTTCCGCAGCTCGTCAGTTTGAAACGCCACCTTACACATTTGTACCACAAGCCACAACAACGCAAGAAATGCCTAACACTACTGAACCATATTGCCAAAACGTAAGTAATAACTTAGTTTATACGACAAAAACAATAACTCCGCCCGTATGTACAACTACGTCATTCGTTAATAACATGTCTTCATTTATTAATGACCCAACAACGAACCGTCAGCAGCCGACAACTGAAAATTTATGTAATAATTCAAATAACGTAAATGCAGAAAATCACACATTAGAGACACCTGTACAATTTGGTTACATGGATTCAACGTTTTCCATGAACCCATCAAACCTCCAACCTGTTATATTACCTTCTCACAGGCTTTCGCAACAACAAATAAGCGCGCGGCAGTCCGTACCAAAAGAGCTTCCAATTTTTACCGGCACTCCTGAAGAATGACCCTTGTTTAGTGCCACATATGACTGGTCGACAGCGTCGACCTGTAGTTTTACAGACGCTGAAAATCTTGTCAGGCTTCAAAGTTCTCTAAAGGGGGAAGCACTTCGATCTGTTAAGCATATTTTGATCCATCCATCGGATGTACCATGTGCTCTATGTACACTAAAATTGATTTTCGGACAACCGGAAAAAATATTAAACTCACTGAAAAATAGAATAAGATCACTACCAGCACTGAACACAAATAAATTGAGCACAATTACCTATTTCGCCATGGAAGTAAAGCGCCTAGAAACAACAATTAAAGCCAGTGGTTTAATAAATGAAATGACCAATTCATCTTTATTACATGAATTAATAATAAAAATGCCATCGCATTTTCAACTTAACTGGGGTGAACACAAAATAAAATTAGCAAAAAATAACAAAAGAGTAAGTTTGACTGAATTCGCTAACTGGATATATGAAGTCGGTGTCTCAGCAAGCAGCATAAATATAGAAACAGCAGCGCATGAAATTCAATAGAGCAGTATTCGCGTAAGCCAAAAAACGTTTATATGCATGCTCATGAAGAACAAATCGAAAAGATCTGTTTAGTGTGTTCTGGCAACTGCAATAGTGTTGAGAAGTGTAAAAAATTCTTGGCTACGAATAGAAACGAGCGATGGAACTTAGTAAGAATGTACAATCTATGTAAACTGTGCCTGCGACGTCACTACGGTATTTGCAGTAGCAGCATCGTTTGCAGAGAAAATAATTGTCAAATAAAACATAATACATTGCTGCATAAATCCATGACTGAAGATGGAGAAACAAACGCTACGAGAGATAAAATAAATAAAAGCAAAAGAGATAATTTACATGCAGCACATAGGAATGAATGCAATGAAATCTTATTTAAAATTATACCCATAACAATATACGGAAACAATAATAAACGTTTTAATACTTTTGCATTTATAGTCGAGGGCTCGTCTGTAAGTCTGGTAAATGAACAAGTAATTAATAAACTAGATTTAAATGGTGAGTCACAACCTCTATGCTTGAAATGGACAGGTGAAATAGGTTGCAACGAAGAAGACTCAAAAATAGTCTCAATGAAAATTTGAGGTATGAATAAAAATGAATTTTCTATTTCTGTTCGTACGGTTAAACAACTATCGCTTCCGAGTCAGAGCTTTAATTATAAAAAGTTATGTGAAAAATTTCCGCACCTTAAAGGGCTACCCATCGCCGATTTTGAAAATGCTGTACCAGATGTACTTTTAGGATTAAATAACTTAAAATTATGTGTGCCAACTCGTGTTAAAGAAGGTACGAAAAACGAACCCGTCGCTTTACATACTCGCCTCGGCTGGCTAATATGTGGCAACTCCAGTGTTGGAGAAAAGGCCCAAATTCAATATAATTTTTACTCTTGCGAGTGTAAAGGTGAAAACGACCAAATTCTTACTCACTTACTCAAACAGTTTTATACAACTGAGTTAGCAGGGATAAGTAACTATACTCCAGCTCTTGGAAAAGATGACCAAAGGGCATTAAGTTTGCTAGAAACATACACGAAACAAAGATGCGATGGCCATTACGAGACAGCTTTGCTGTGGTGATATGACAATATTAAACTTCCACAAAGCTTTGATATGGCGAAGAGAAGACTGATTTGTCTCGAAAAAACTCAAAGAAAAAATAAAGAGTTATTTGAATATTTCGAAAAAACAATTTCTGAATATTTTGAGGGAAATTACATAGCCAAAGTAAACAACAAAGATGATAAACAAAATTTATGGTATTTACCAATGTTTCCGGTATTTAACAAAAACAAACCGAATAAAACCAGAATAGTTTGGGATGCGGCCGCGAAGGCAAATGGTATTTCACTTAACTCTATGCTGCTCAAAGGGACAGATTTGCTGTCTTCTCTTGCAGCTATTCTTTTTCGTTTTCGGCAAAGGCAAATTGCAATCTGTGGTGACATCGAACAAATGTTCCATCAGATTTATATACGCGATGAAGACTGCCATGCGCAAAGATTTTTATGGCGCAGCTGCGACGACAACAAAGAACCCGAAGTGTACGTAATGAAGGTTATGATATTCGGTGCCTCCTGCGCTCCGTGCATATCTCAGTATGTTAAAAACCTCAACGCATCAAAATTTGAAGCTAAGTATCCCTTAGCCGCTGCTGCCATCAAAGATAACCACTATGTAGATGATTTTCTTGCTTCTTCGGATACTCCTGCAGAAGCCGCCGAACTGGCTAAAACTGTGCGATTCATTCATAGTGAGGGAGGATTCAAAATTAGAAACTGGTGTTCGAATAATGATAGCGTTTTGAAAGAATTCAACTCTTCTAACTCTTTGACCAATATTTGCCTAAGCGTTAGTGTAGGCGAAGTAACAGAAAAGGTACTTAGCATATTTTGGAACCCTGGGGAAGACAATATAACCTTTAAACTGTCGCAGTCTATCTTAAACAGCGAACTTCTTCTCGGAAACAAAATTCCCACCAAACGTGAAATTTTAAGAACTCTAATGAGCATTTATGACCCTTTAGGACTTGTAGGAAATTTCCTTATGTATTTGAAAATAGTTCTCCAAGAAGTTTGGAGAAGCAATATCGATTGGGACGAACATATTGTAGTACATCAACAAGTAAGGTGGCAACACTGGCTAGCGCTTTTACCAGATTTAAAAAATGTAAATATACCTCGTTGTTATCTTAAAACATTGAAAAACTATAATAACCTAGATGTTCAATTGCATGTATTTGTGGATGCAAGTGAACACGGTTATGCCGTCGTAGCGTATTTTAGGATGTGCTGTGGGGACGAAATCGCTATTTCACTTATTGGATCAAAAACTAGGGTGGCGCCACTAAAGGTTTTATCGATACCACATTTAGAGCTGATGGCAGCTGTTATTGGTGCTCGGTTTGCTAAGTATATTGAAAAATATCATACTTAACAGTAATAAAAATAAATCGAAAGACACTCTGGTCAGATTCACGAACAGTTTTAAGTTGGATACGCTCCGACCACCGGAAATATCACCAGTTTGTTGCAGTTCGTGTAAGTGAAATTCTCGATATTTAAGAGGTGGACGAGTGATCCTGGATATCAGGAAAAACGAATGTAGCTGACAAAGCAACACGATGCACAAATAAACCTAATCTATCGAATACAGGGCGCTGGTTTAACTGCCCTGATTTTTTAAAGTTGCCAGAGAAAGAATGGCGGGAACCCAATACACACCTTTTGGAAACAAAGCTCGAGTTGAAAGAGTGCCATTTAACGGCACGAAGTATAGAACAACTTATAAACTTACAAAGATTTTCTCGGTGGTGCAGAGCATTAAGGGCAATTGCATTAGTAATTCATTTTTGCTACTGCCGTAGAAACAGAGATATCACGCCTTCCTGTGAAAAGGAACTAACTCAAATTGAGTTGCTCAAAGCAGAACTGACTCTTATCAAAGATACGCAGAAAGTACATTTCCAAAATGAAATACATTGTCTATCACAAAATAATAAATTAACAAAACCAAATTTTTTGTATAAATTGTCCCCGTATTTGGATCATAAAGGTGTCTTGAGAGTAGGTGGCCGAATTGATTATGCTGATGTTCCGGAGGAACTGAAGCATCCAGCCGTTTTGCCTAAACATTGCCGCATAACAACCCTTTTAATATTACATTACCATAATCTGTACCGTCATAGTAGCCTTGAGACAGTGGTGAATGAATTGCGGCAAAAATACTATATTCCTAAATTGAGAACCGTTTGTAAATCAACCATTAAGCAGTGTCAAATGTGTAAAATTAAAACTGCGATGCCGGAGATTCCGCAGATGGCAAAATTACCTCGGGCTCGACTGGGTTCGTATCTCTCACCATTCACATTCACGGGTCTTGACTCTTTTGGTCCTATTCTTGTCACTGTTAACCGACATAACGGCAATACGTAAGTTTATTTCGCGAAGAGGCAGCCCAAGAGAATTTTTCAGCGACAATGGTACTAATTTTATCGGTGCGTGAAGCCTTAAGAGAGGTGGACAAGAACGCGCTAATACGAAGTTTTACAACGTCCTACACCAAATGGAACTTTAACCCACCCTCTGCTCCTCATACGGGAGGGGCATGGGAACGATTAGTTCGATCCGTAAAAACTGTACTCTACAATATTAAAACAGAACGGTTTCCAAGCGATGAAATATTGCAAAGCATGATGGCTGAAGTCGAAAGTATTATAAATTCCCGTCCTCTTACATATGTCCCAATAGAAAGCGAAAATCAAGAAGCGATCACACAAAATCATATTTTACTTGGCAACTCCAGCAGCTTAAAACCCCTTGCATCGTACGACGGCGAAGGTCTTGTACTTGAAGAAAGTTGATTGCGTTCACAACAATATGCACAAATCTTTTGGAAGAGATGGGTGACAGAGTACCTGCCTACTTTGACGTGTAGGACAAAGTGGTTTCAAAAAGCAAAACCCATATCTGTGGGAGATTTAGTGATAGTGGTTGATCCAAACAACCCAAGAAACGTGTGGCCAAAAGGAAAGGTCATCGAAGTTGCCAAATCCGAAGATGGACAAGTACGAAAGGTAAAAGTTTTGACAATTTGTGGCGTTTTAGAAAGACCTGCTGCAAAATTAGCGGTTTTAGACGTGTCTGAAAGAAAGTAGAGTAAGACTTCGAAATCTCGCCATACTGTGGGGTAGTGTTATCGCCACTCATAAATCGCTAATATGACATTACTGTTATCGATATGTAGAGAGATGAGCATTTCAAAATGTTAAATTATTCCTTTTAATTTTCCACGCGGTATAATTATGAAGCCATATTTAATCGAGACCACATACATATGTATATAAAAACACCTACATAGATTTAAGATATTCATTCGTTCAGGTCATAAGGATTACGAAGCTTCGCTTAGAGTAGCCATACATAAAAGTTAGTATATCAGCAGTTTAGTATGTAAGTTTGTATAATGAATTTATTTATAATTTTAGGAATTTTAACATATTAAAGCGTAAGAATAAAGAATTAAAGTTTTCTAAAATTCTTACACTTGTGTTTAAAATCCACATTGGCTATCTTGAGCTTGGGCCGCTTTACCCGCAACAACACCCAAGTCTTATTCAAAAATTTTAAAGAAAAAATGTACAAAATTTTTCATGCAAAATTAGAAATTTCGGCTTTTGAATTTGTAAAAATTACACCCCTGCCGTTTTCAAAAATTTTTAAGAAAAAATATAGAACATTTTTTCATGCAAAATTAGAAATCTCGAGTTTTATATTTATAAAACTTACAACCGTAACTGATTCAAACATTTTGAAGAAAAAGTGTTAAAAATTAGAAATTTCAGCTTTAATATATAAACAAAATACACCTGTTACTTATTCATAAAATTTCAAGAAAAATTATAACATTTTTTTATGGAAAATTAGAAATCTCGACTTTCATATTTATTAAAATTACACCCATGTGTTATTCAAACATTTTCAAGAAAAAGTGTACAAAATTGGTGATGCAAAATTAGAAATCTCGACTTTTATATTCATAAAAATTACACCCGTGACTTATTCAAACATTTTGAAGAAAACGTGTTAAAATATGGTCATGCAAAATAAAAATTTTGGCTTTCCAAAGATTTCAAGAAAAATTATAAGTTATCAATAATGCGCTTCTCAATTCGTTCAAAATTTTTTTGATTTGAAAGAATGTTTGGAAAAATACATTTTTGTATGAGGAATGGTTCAAGTTTATCAGTAAATATATGAATATTACTTCCATATGTAATATTTAAAAAAGTAACTGTAGCTCCGGAAATATTAATTTTATTGCGAAATTATAAAAATTTGCACCAAGTTACCGATAGTGCTCTTTTCAATTCTTTTAAAACTCTTTTCATTTGAAAAATTTTATGAAAACATACATTTTTAAATGAGAAGTGGTTTAAGTTTATCAATAAATTAATAAAAATTACTTCCTTATGAAATGTTTAAGAAAGTGACTTTATCTCCGGAAATATTAATTTCGTTGCGAAATTATAAAAAGCTTCACCAAGTTATCGTTTCAATTCTTTTTAAATTGTTTTATTTGAAAGAATGTTTGAAAAGACAATTTTTGTATGAGGAGTAGTTCAAATAAAAAAAATATATTAAAATAAATATATGAATATTACTTTCATATGAAACTTTGAATTGAAAAGCACTAAGTTATTAACAGTGCTCTTTTCAATTCCTTTAAAATTGTTTTCATTTGAAAGAGTTTATGAAAAAATACATATTTTTATGAGAAGCGGTTCAATCTTATCAATAAATATATGAATATTACTTTCTTTTGAAATGTTTAAGAAAGTGACTGTAGCTCCGGAAATATTAATTTCATTGCGAAATTATAAAAACCTCCACTAAGTTATTAATAATGCGCTTTTCAATTCGTTCAAAATTTTTTTGATTTCAAAGAATGTTTGGAAAAATAAATTTTTGTATGACGAATGGTTCAAGTTTATCAGTAAAGTTATGAATATTACTTCTATATGAAATATTTAAAAAAGTAACAGTAGCTCCGGAAATATTAATTTTATTGCGAAATTATAAAAACCTCCACTAAGTTATTAATAATGCGCTTCTCAATTCGTTCAAAATTTTTTTGATTTCAAAGAATGTTTGGAAAAATACATTTTTGTATGAGGAATGGTTCAAGTTTATCAGTAAATATATGAATATTACTTCTATATGAAATATTTAAAAAAGTAACAGTAGCTCCGGAAATATTAATTTTATTGCGAAATTATAAAAACCTCCACTAAGTTATTAATAATGCGCTTCTCAATTCGTTCAAACTTTTTTGATTTGAAGGAATGTTTGGAAAAATACATTTTTGTATGAGGAATGGTTCAAGTTTATCAGTAAATATATGAATATTACTTCTATATGAAATATTTGAAAAAGTAACAGTAGCTCCGGAAATATTAATTTTATTGCGAAATTATAAAAATCTGCACCAAGTTACCGATAGTGCTCTTTTCAATTCTTTTAAAACTCTTTTCATTTGAAAAATTTTATGAAAACATACATTTTTAAATGAGAAGTGGTTTAAGTTTATCAATAAATTAATAAAAATGACTTCCTTTTGAAATGTTTAAGAAAGTGACTGTAGCTCCGAAAATTTAATTTCATTGCAAAATTAAAAAATTCGTTAAAATTTTTTTTTTGATTTTAAAGAATGTTTGGAAAAATACATTTTTGTATGAGGAATGGTTCAAGTTTATCAGTTAATATATAAATATTACTCCTTTATGAAATGTTTAAGAAAGTGACTGTATCTACGGAAATATTAATTTTATTGCGAAATTATAAAAAGCTTCACTAAGTTAGCAACAGTGCTCTTTTGAATTCTTTCAAAATTATTTTAATTTGAAAGAATTTTTAAAAAAATACATATTTGGAAAAATACATTTTTGCATGACGAGGAATTAGAAATTGCAGCTTTATTATATAAATAAATTAGACCCGTGACTTTTTCCAAAAATTTCAAATTTTTTATGGAAAATTAGAAATCTCGGCTTTTATATTTACAAAAGTTACACCCGGTCTTATTCAAAAATTTTCAAGAAAAAGTATACAAAATTTTTCATGCAATATTAGAAATCTTAGCTTTTATGTATATAAAAATTACACACGTGACTTATTCAAACATTTTGAAGAAAACGTATCAAAAATTAGTAATGCAAAATTAGAAATTTCAGCATTAATATATAAATAAAATGCACATGTTTTAATCAAAAAATTTCAAGAAAAATTATAAATTTTTTTTTTTGGAAAATTAGAAATTTTGGCTTTAAGATATAAATAAATTACACCTGTGACTTATTAATAAAATTTCAAGAAAAATTATAAAAATTTTTTATGGAAAATTAGAAATCACGGCTTTTATATTTGCAAAAATAACACTCTTGTTTTTTTTAAAAATTTTAAAGAAAAAGTGTACAAAATTGGTAATGCAAAATTAGAAATCTCGGCTTTTATATTCATAAAAATTACACCCGTGACTTATTCAAACATTTTGAAGAAAAAGTGTTAAAATATATTCATGCAAAATTAAAAATTTTGGTTTTCCAAAAATTTAAAGAAAAATTATAGGTTATCAATAATGCGCTTCTCAATTCGTTCAAAATTTTTTTGATTTGAAAGAATGTTTGGAAAAATACATTTTTGTATGACGAATGGTTCAAGTTTATTAGTAAATATATGAATATTACTTCTATATGAAATGTTTAAGAAAGTGACTGTATCTCCGGAAATATTAATATCATTACGAAATTATCAAAATCTCCACAAAATTATCAATTGATCGCTCTTCATTCTTTTAAAACTGTTTTGATTTGAAAGAATTTATGAAAACATACATTTTTTAATGAGAAGTGGTTTAAGTTTATCAATAAATAAATAAAAATTACTTCTTTATAAAATGTTTAAGAAAGTGACTTTATCTCCGGAAATATTATTTCATTGCGAAACTATTAAAATCTTCACCAAGTTATCGTTTCAATTCGTTTTAAATTGTTTTATTTGAAAGAATGTTTGAAAAGACAATTTTTGTATGAGGAGTAGTTCAAATAAAAAAAATATATTAAAATAAATATATGAATATTACTTTCATATGAAACTTTGAATTGAAAAGCACTAAGTTATTAACAGTGCTCTTTTCAATTCCTTTAAAATTGTTTTCATTTGAAAGAGTTTATGAAAAAATACATATTTTTATGAGAAGCGGTTCAAGCTTATCAATAAATATATGAATATTACTTTCTTTTGAAATGTTTAAGAAAGTGACTGTAGCTCCGGAAATATTAATTTCATTGCGAAATTATAAAAACCTCCACTAAGTTATCAATAATGCACTTTTCAATTCCTTCAAAATGTTTTTGATTTGAAAGAATGTTTGGAAAAATAAATTTTTGTATGAGGAATGGTTCAAGTTTATCAGAAAATATATGAATATTACTTCTATATGAAATGTTTAAAAAAGTAACTGTAGCTCCGGAAATATTAATTTCATTGCGAAATTATAAAAAGCTTCACTAAGTTAGCAACAGCGCTCTTTTGAATTCTTTCAAAATTATTTTAATTTGAAAGAATTTTTAAAAAAATACATCTTTGGAAAAAAAAAATTTTTGCATGAGGAACAATCAGAAATTGTTATATAAATAAATTAGACCCGTGACTTTTTCCAAAAATTTCAAGAAAGATTATACAAATTTTTTATGGAAAAATTTTAAAGAAAAAGTGTACAAAAGTTTTCATACAATATTAGAAATCTCGGCTTTTATATTTACAAAAATTACACCCGGTCTTATTCAAACATTTTGAAGAAAACGTATCAAAAATTGGTCATGCAAAATTTGAAATTTCAGCATTAGTATATAAATAAAATGCACATGTCTTAATCAAAAAATTTCGAGAAAAATTATAAATTTTTTTTTTTTGGAAAATAAGAGATTTTGGTTTAAATATATAAATAAATTACACCTGTGACTTATTCATAAAATTTCAAGAAAAATTATAAATATTTTTTATGGCAAATTAGAAATCTCGGCTTTTATATTTATAAAAATAACACTCTTGTCTTATTCAAAAATTTTAAAGAAAAAGTGTACAAAATTTTTTATGCAAAATTAGAAATCTCAGCTTTAGAATTTGTAAAAATTACTCCATTTACCGCCACTCATAAATCGCTAATATGACATTACTGTTATCGATATGTAGAGAGATGAGCATGTCAAAATGTTAAATTTTTCCTTTTAATTTTCAACGCGGTATAATTATGAAGCCATATTTAATCGAGACCACATACATATGTATAAAAACACCTACATAGATTTAAGATATTCATTCCTTCAGGTCATAAGGATTACGAAGCTTCGCTTAGAGTACATAAAAGTAAAAAAAAAAGTACCATACATAAAAGTAAGTATATCAGCAGTTTAGTATGTAAGTTTGTATAATGAATTTATTTATAATTTTAGGAAATTTAACATATTAAAGCGTAAGAATAAAGAATTAAAGTTTTCTAAAATTCTTACACTTGTGTTTAAAATCCACATTGGCTATCTTGAGCTTGGGCCGCTTTACCCGCAACACTAAAATTCTTTTATTGGTACCTCATCGGATCGTTTGAAGGAATCATCTTGGGTGCTAAAACGTAAGTCCTAACAGAATGCAACCTTCCACTCCCTCACAGGGTCAACCACTAAGTCATTAACGACCAACTCAGTTAAGTCCCGCACTGAACAACTGTCACATTTGCAACAAGTTCACAGAAAATGAAAATTTTATAAAATGCAGCAAGTGCCATCTTAATTTTCATTTACCTTGTGTCAATCTCAGCAGCAATCAAGACCAACCTACGTGGAGTTGCCAAAACTGTACGGTACAACATCAAATCACAATCGATTCTTTCTCTTTCATTCGTAGTGGCTCTTTGGGTGCTTCCCGCTCCCGCCGACAAGCTCTTGAGCTACAACGTCTAGAAGAAGAGACACAACTTGAAAGAGATTTCATTAAAAAGAAATACCAAATTCTCGAACAAGCAGTAGATGACTTCGAGGACGCACAATCAGCTGCAGATCTGTACATGAGTGGTTAGATAATCAAATCTAACCCCCTACTTCGGCTATTGAAACCGCACACCAAAATATAGTTTCCGCAGCTCGTCAGTTTGAAACGCCACCTTACACATTTGTACCACAAGCTACAACAACGCAAGAAATGCCTAACACTACTGAACCATATTGCCAAAACGTAAGTAATAACTTAGTTTATACGACAAAAACAATAACTCCGCCCGTATGTACAACTACGTCATTCGTTAATAACATGTCTTCATTTATTAATGACCCAACAACGAACCGTCAGCAGCCGACAACTGCAAATTTATGTAATAATTCAGATAACGTAAATGCAGAAAATCACACATTAGAGACACCTGTACAATTTGATTACATGGATTCAACGTTTTCCATGAACCCATCAAACCTCCAACCTGTTATATTACCTTCTCACAGGCTTTCGCAACAACAAATAAGCGTGCGGCAGTCCGTAACAAAAGAGCTTCCAATTTTTACCGGCACTCCTGAAGAATGGCCCTTGTTTAGTGCCACATATGACTGGTCGACAGCAGTCTGTGGTTTTACAGACGCTGAAAATCTTGTCAGGCTTCAAAGTTCTCTAAAGGGGGAAGCACTTCGATCTGTTAAGCATATTTTGATCCATCCATCGGGTGTACCATGTGCTCTATCTACACTAAAATTGCTTTTCGGACAACCGGAAAAAATATTAAACTCACTGAAAAATAGAATAAGATCACTACCAGCACTGAACACAAATAAATTGAGCACAATTACCTATTTCGCCGTGGAAGTAAAGGGCCTAGAAACAACAATTAAAGCCAGTGGTTTAATAAATGAAATGACCAATTCATCTTTATTACATGAATTAATAATGAAAATGCCATCGCATTTTCAACTTAACTGGGGTGAACACAAAATAAAATTAGGAAAAAATAACAAAAGAGTAAGTTTGACTGAATTCGCTAACTGGATATATGAAGTCGGTGTCTGTCTCAGCAAACAGCATAAATATAGAAACAGCAGCGCATGAAAGTCAATAGAGCAGTATTCGCGTAAGCCAAAAAACGTTTATGTGCATGCTCATGAAGAACAAATCTAAAAGATCTGTTTAGTGTGTTCTGGCAACTGCAATAGTGTTGAGAAGAGTAAAAAATTCTTGGCTGCGAATAGAAACGAGCTCGTTTGTGTTCACCCCAGTTAAGTTGAAAATGCGATGGCATTTTCATTATTAATTCATGTAATAAAGATGAATTGGTCATTTCATTTATTAAACCACTGGCTTTAATTGTTGTTTCTATAAAATATTTATTTTATTGCGAAATTATAAAAATCTGCACCAAATTGCCGATAGTGCTCTTTTCAGTTCTTTTAAAACTCTTTTGATTTGAAAGATTTTATGAAAACATACATTTTTAAATGAGAAGTGGTTTAAGTTTATCAATAAATTAATAAAAATTACTTTCTTATGAAATGTTTAAGAAAGTGACTGTATCTCCGGAAATATTAATTTCGTTGCGAAATTATAAAAAGCTTCACTTAGTTATCAATAGTACTCTTTTCAATTCTTTCAAAATTGTTTTGATTTTAAAGAATGTTTGGAAAAATACATTTTTGTATGAGGAATGGTTCAAGTTTATCAGTAAATATATGAATATTACTTCTTTATGAAATGCTTAAGAAAGTGACTGTAGCTCCGGAAATATTAATTTCATTGCGAAATTATAAAAACCTCCACTAAGTTATTAATAATGCGCTTTTCAATTCGTTCAAAATGTTTTTGATTTCAAAGAATGTTTGGAAAAATACATTTTTGTATGACGAATGGTTCAAGTTTATTAGTAAATATATGAATATTACTTCTTTATGAAATGTTTAAGAAAGTGACTGTGTCTCCGGAAATATTAATTTCATTACGAAATTATAAAAACTTCCACTAAGTTATCAATAATGCACTTTTCAATTCCTTCAAAATGTTTTTGAATTGAAAGAATGTTTGGAAAAATACATTTTTGTATGAGGAATGGTTCAAGTTTATCAGTAAATATATGAATTTTACTTCTTTATGAAATGTTTAAGAAAGTGACTGTATCTACGGAAATATTAATTTCATTGCGAAATTATAAAAAGCTTCACTAAGTTAGCAACAGCACTCTTTTGAATTCTTTCAAAATTATTTTAATTTGAAAGAATTTTTAAAAAAATACATATTTGGAAAAAAAAATTTTTACATGAGGAACAATCAGAAATTGTCATATAAATAAATTAGAGCCGTGACTTTTTCCAAAAATTTCAAGAAAGATTATACAAATTTTTTATGGAAAAATTTTAAAGAAAAAGTGTACAAGAGTTTTCATACAATATTAGAAATCTCGGCTTTTATATTTACAAAAATTACACCCGGTCTTATTCAAACATTTTGAAGAAAACGTATCAAAAATTGGTCATGCAAAATTTGAAATTTCAGCATTAGTATATAAATAAAATGCACATGTCTTAATCAAAAAATTTCGAGACAAATTATAAAATTTTTTTTTTTTGGAAAATTAGAGATTTTGGCTTAAATATATAAATAAATTACACCTGTGACTTATTCATAAAATTTCAAGAAAAATTATAAATATTTTTTATGGCAAATTAGAAATCTCGGCTTTTATATTTATAAAAATAACACTCTTGTCTTATTCAAAAATTTTAAAGAAAAAGTGTACAAAATTTTTTATGCAAAATTAGAAATCTCGGCTTTTGAATTTGTAAGAATTACTCCTGGTACCACCACTCTTAAATCGCTAATATGACATTACTGTTATCGATATGTAGAGAGATGAGCATGTCAAAATGTTAAATTATTCCTTTTAATATTCCACGCGGTTAATTATGAACCCATATATAATCGAGACCACATACATATGTATATAAAAACACCTACATAGATTTAAGATATTCATTCCTTCAGGTCATAAGGTTACGAAGCTTCGCTTAGAGTAGCCATACATAAAAGTAAGTATATCAGCAGTTTAGTATGTAAGTTTGTATAATGAATTTATTTATAATTTTTGGAAATTTAACATATTAAAGCGTAAGAATAAAGAATTAAAGTTTTCTAAAATTCTTACACTTGTGTTTAAAATCCACATTGGTTATTTTGATCTTGGGCCGCTTTACCCGCAACATTAAAATTCTTTTATTGGTACCTCATCGGATCGTTTGAAGAAATCATCTTGGGTGCTAAAACGTAAGTCCTAACAGAATGCAACCTTCCACTCCCTCACAGGGTCAACCACTAAGTCATCAACGACCAACTCAGTTAAGTCCCGCACTGAACAACTGTCACATTTGCAACAAGTTCACAGAAAATTAAAATTTTATAAAATGCAGCAAGTGCCGCATTTTATATTATATATTATCCGCAGCTCGTCAATTTGAAACGCCACCTTACACATTTGTACCACAAGCCACAACAACGCAAGAAATGCCTAACACTACTGAACCATATTGCCAAAACGTAAGTAATAACTTAGTTTATACGACAAAAACAATAACTCCGCCCGTATGTACAACTACGTCATTCGTTAATAACATGTCTTCATTTATTAATGACCCAACAACGAACCGTCAGCAGCCGACAACTGCAAATTTATGTAATAATTCAGATAACGTAAATGCAGAAAATCACACATTAGAGACACCTGTACAATTTGATTACATGGATTCAACGTTTTCCATGAACCCATCAAACCTCCAACCTGTTATATTACCTTCTCACAGGCTTTCGCAACAACAAATAATCGCGCGGCAGTCCGTACCAAAAGAGCTTCCAATTTTTACCGGCACTCCTGAAGAATGGCCCTTGTTTAGTGCCACATATGACTGGTCGACAGCAGTCTGTGGTTTTACAGACGCTGAAAATCTTGTCAGGCTTCAAAGTTCTCTAAAGGGGGAAGCACTTCGATCTGTTAAACATATTTTGATCCATCCATCGGGTGTACCATGTGCTCTATCTACACTAAAATTGCTTTTCGGACAACCGGAAAAAATATTAAACTCACTGAAAAATAGAATAAGATCACTACCAGCACTGAACACAAATAAATTGAGCACAATTACCTATTTCGCCGTGGAAGTAAAGGGCCTAGAAACAACAATTAAAGCCAGTGGTTTAATAAATGAAATGACCAATTCATCTTTATTACATGAATTAATAATGAAAATGCCATCGCATTTTCAACTTAACTGGGGTGAACACAAAATAAAATTAGGAAAAAATAACAAAAGAGTAAGTTTGACTGAATTCGCTAACTGGATATATGAAGTCGGTGTCTGTCTCAGCAAACAGCATAAATATAGAAACAGCAGCGCATGAAAGTCAATAGAGCAGTATTCGCGTAAGCCAAAAAACGTTTATGTGCATGCTCATGAAGAACAAATCTAAAAGATCTGTTTAGTGTGTTCTGGCAACTGCAATAGTGTTGAGAAGAGTAAAAAATTCTTGGCTGCGAATAGAAACGAGCTCGTTTGTGTTCACCCCAGTTAAGTTGAAAATGCGATGGCATTTTCATTATTAATTCATGTAATAAAGATGAATTGGTCATTTCATTTATTAAACCACTGGCTTTAATTGTTGTTTCTAGGCCCTTTACTTCCACGGCGAAATAGGTAATTGTGCTCAATTTATTTGTGTTCAGTGCTGGTAGTGATCTTATTCTATTTTTCAGTGAGTTTAATATTTTTTCCGGTTGTCCGAAAAGCAATTTTAGTGTAGATAGAGCACATGGTACACCCGATGGATGGATCAAAATATGCTTAACAGATCGAAGTGCTTCCCCCTTTAGAGAACTTTGAAGCCTGACAAGATTTTCAGCGTCTGTAAAACCACAGACTGCTGTCGACCAGTCATATGTGGCACTAAACAAGGGCCATTCTTCAGGAGTGCCGGTAAAAATTGGAAGCTCTTTTGTTACGGACTGCCGCACGCTTATTTGTTGTTGCGAAAGCCTGTGAGAAGGTAATATAACAGGTTGGAGGTTTGATGGGTTCATGGAAAACGTTGAATCCATGTAATCAAATTGTACAGGTGTCTCTAATGTGTGATTTTCTGCATTTACGTTATCTGAATTATTACATAAATTTGCAGTTGTCGGCTGCTGACGGTTCGTTGTTGGGTCATTAATAAATGAAGACATGTTATTAACGAATGACGTAGTTGTACATACGGGCGGAGTTATTGTTTTTGTCGTATAAACTAAGTTATTACTTACGTTTTGGCAATATGGTTCCGTAGTGTTAGGCATTTCTTGCGTCGTTGTGGCTTGTGGTACAAATGTGTAAGGTGGCGTTTCAAACTGACGAGCTGCGGATAATATATAATATAAAATGCGGCACTTGCTGCATTTTATAAAATTTTCATTTTCTGTGAACTTGTTGCAAATGTAACAGTTGTTCAGTGCGGGTCTTAACTGAGTTGGTCGTTGATGACTTAGTGGTTGACCCTGTGAGGGAGTGGAAGGTTGCATTCTGTTAGGACTTACGTTTTAGCACCCAAGATGATTCCTTCAAACGATCCGATGAGGTACCAATAAAAAAATTTTAATGTTGCGGGTAAAGCGGCCCAACATCAAGATAACCAATGTGGATTTTAAACACAAGTGTAAGAATTTTAGAAAACTTTAATTCTTTATTCTAACGCTTTAATATGTTAAATTTCCAAAAATTATAAATAAATTCATTATACAAACTTACATACTAAACTGCTGATATACTTACTTTTATGTATGGCTACTCTAAGCGAAGGTTCGTAACCTTATGACCTGAAGGAATGAATATCTTAAATCTATGTAGGTGTTTTTATATACATATGTATGTGGTCTCGATTAAATATGGGTTCATAATTAACCGCGTGGAATATTAAAAGGAATAATTTAACATTTTGACATGCTCATCTCTCTACATATCGATAACAGTGATGTCATATTAGCGATTTAAGAGTGGCGGTAACAGGAGTAATTTTTACAAATTCAAAAGCCGAGATTTCTAATTTTACATAAAAAATTTTGTACACTTTTTCTTTAAAATTTTTGAATAAGACAAGAGTGTTATTTTTATAAATATAAAAGCCGAGATTTCTAATTTGTCCTAAAAAATATTTATAATTTTTCTTGAAATTTTATGAATAAGTCACAGGTGTAATTTATTTATATATTTAAACCAAAATCTCTAATTTTCCAAAAAAAAAAAAAATTTATAATTTTTCTCGAAATTTTTTGATTAAGACATGTGCATTTTATTTATATACTAATGCTGAAATTTCAAATTTTGCATGACCAATTTTTGATACGTTTTCTTCAAAATGTTTGAATAAGACCGGGTGTAATTTTTGTAAATATAAAAGCCGAGATTTCTAATATTGTATGAAAACTTTTGTACACTTTTTCTTTAAAATTTTTCCATAAAAAATTTGTATAATCTTTCTTGAAATTTTTGGAAAAAGTCACGGGTCTAATTTATTTATATGACAATTTCTGATTGTTCCTCATGTAAAAATTTTTTTTTCCAAATATGTATTTTTTTAAAAATTCTTTCAAATTAAAATAATTTTGAAAGAATTCAAAAGAGCGCTGTTGCTAACTTAGTGAAGCTTTTTATAATTTCGCAATGAAATTAATATTTCCGTAGATACAGTCACTTTCTTAAACATTTCATAAAGAAGTAAAATTCATATATTTACTGATAAACTTGAACCATTCCTCATACAAAAATGTATTTTTCCAAACATTCTTTCAAATCAAAAACATTTTGAAGGAATTGAAAAGTGCATTATTGATAACTTAGTGGAAGTTTTTATAATTTCGCAATGAAATTAATATTTCCGTAGATACAGTCACTTTCTTAAACATTTCATAAAGAAGTAAAATTCATATATTTACTGATAAACTTGAACCATTCCTCATACAAAAATGTATTGTTCCAAACATTCTTTCAAATCAAAAACATTTTGAAGGAATTAAAAAGTGAATTATTGATAACTTAGTGGAAGTTTTTATAATTTCGTAATGAAATTAATATTTCCGGAGACACAGTAACTTTCTTAAACATTTCATAAAGAAGTAATATTCATATATTTACTAATAAACTTGAACCATTCGTCATACAAAAATGTATTTTTCCAAACATTCTTTGAAATCAAAAATATTTTGAACGAATTGAAAAGCGCATTATTAATAACTTAGTGGAGGTTTTTATTATTTCGCAATGAAAATAATATTTCCGGAGCTACAGTCACTTTCTTAAGCATTTTATAAAGAAGTAATATTCATATATTTACTGATAAACTTGAACCATTCCTCATACAAAAATGTATTTTTCCAAACATTCTTTAAAATCAAAACAATTTTAAAAGAATTGAAAAGAGTACTATTGATAACTTAGTGAAGCTTTTTATAATTTCGCAAAGAAATTAATATTTCCGGAGATACAGTCACTTTCTTAAACATTTCAAAAGGAAGTAATTTTTATTAATTTATTGATAAACTTAAACCACTTCTCATTTAAAAATGTATGTTTTCATAAAATCTTTCAAATCAAAAGAGTTTTAAAAGAACTGAAAAGAGCACTATCGGTAATTTGGTGCAGATTTTTATAATTTCGCAATAAAATAAATATTTCCGGAGCTACAGTTACTTTTTTAAACATATCATATAGAAGTAATATTCATATATTTACTGATACACTTGAACCATTCCTCATACAAAAATGTATTTTTCCAAACATTCTTTCAAATCAAAAAAATTTTGAACGAATTGAGAAGCGCATTACTTATAACTTATAATTTTTCTTTAAATTTTTGGAAAACCAAAATTTTTAATTTTGCATGAATATATTTTAACACTTTTTCTTCAAAATGTTTGAATAAGTCACGGGTGTAATTTTTATGAATATAAAAGCCGAGATTTCTAATTTTGCATCACCAATTTTGAACACTTTTTCTTGAAAATGTTTTAATAACACATGGGTAAATAAAATAAATTTGTTTACGATAAGCGGTTCAAGCTTTTCAATAAATATATAAATATTACTTCCTTTTGAAATGTTTAAGAAAGTGACTGTAGCTCCGAAAATATTAATTTCATTGCGAAATTATAAAAACTTCCACTAAGTTATCAATAATGCGCTTTTCAATTCGTTTAAAATTTTTTTGATTTGAAAGAATGTTTGGAAAAATACATTTTTGTATGAGGGATAGTTCAAGTTTATCAGTAAATAAATGAATATTACTTCCTTTTGAAATGTTTAGGAAAGTGACTGTATGTCCGGTAATAGTCTTTCATTGCGACATTATAAAAATCTTCACCAAGTTATCGATAGTGCACTTTTCAATTCTTTTTAAATTGTTTGATTTGAAAGAATGTTTGAAAGGAAAATTTTTGTATGAAGAGTAGTTCAAATAAAAAAAAATTTTGTTAAAATAAATATATGAATATTACTTTCATATGAATATTTGAATTGAAAAGCACTAAGTTATTAAAAGTGCTCTTTTCAATTTCTGTAAAATTGTTTTCATATGAAAGAGTTTTTAAAAAAATAAATATGTTTATGAGAAGCGGTTCAAGCTTTTCAATAAATATATAAATATTACTTCCTTTTGAAATGCTTAAGAAAGTGACTGTATCTCCGGAAATATTAATTTCATTGCGAAATTATAAAAACTTCCACTAAGTTATCAATAATGCGCTTTTCAATTCGTTCAAAATTTTTTTGATTTAAAAGAATGTATGGAAAAATACATTTTTGTATTATGGATAGTTCAAGTTTATCAGTAAATATATGAATATTACTTCTATATGATATGTTTAAAAAAGTAACTGTAGCTCCGGAAATATTAATTTTATTGCGAAATTATAAAAATCTGCACCAAGTTATTGTCTCAATTCTTTCAAAATTGTGTGAATTGAATGAATGTTTGAAAAGACAATTTTTTATGAGGAGTAGTTCAAATAAAAAAAATATATATTAATAAATAAATGAATAGAACTTTCATATGAAACTTTGAATTGAAAAGCACTTTCAAAATTATTTTAATTTGAAAGAATTTTAAAAAAAATACATATGTGGAAAAAAAATTTTTGCATGAGGAACAATCAGAAATTGCAGCTTTATTATATAAATAAATTAGACCCATGACCTTTTCCAAAAATTTCAAGAAAGATTATACAAATTTTTTATTGAAAAATTTTAAAGAAAAAGTGTACAAAATTTTTCAAACAAAATTAGAAATCTCGGCTATTGAATTTGTAAACATTACATCCATGTCGTTTTCAAAAATTTTCAAGAAAAAGTATAGAACATTTCTTCAGGCAAAATTAGAAATCTCGAGTTTTATATATATAAAAATTACAACCGCAACTGATTCAAACATTTTGAAGAAAAAGTGTTAAAAATTAGAAATTTCAGCTTTAATATATAAACAAAATACACCTGTTACTTATTCAAAAAATTTCAAGAAAAATGATAACATTTTTTTATGGAAAATTAGAAATCTCGACTTTCATATTTATTAAAATTACACCCATGTGTTATTCAAAAATTTTCAAGAAAAAGTGTACAAAATTGGTGATGCAAAATTAGAAATCCCGGCTTTTATATTCATAAAAATTACACCCGTGACATATTCAAACATTTTGAAGAAAAAGTGTTAAAATATGGTCATGCAAAATTAAAAATTTTGGCTTTCTAAAAATTTCAAGAAAAATTATAAGTTATCAATAATGCGCTTCTCAATTCGTTCAAAATTTGTTTGATTTGAAAGAATGTTTGGAAAAATACATTTTTGTATGAGGAATGGTTCAAGTTTATCAGTAAATATATGAATATTACTTCCATATGAAATGTTTAAGAAAGTGACTGTAGCTCCGGAAATATTAATTTCATTGCGAAATTATAAAAACCTCCACTATGTTATCAATAATGCGCTTTTCAATTCGTTCAAATTTTTTTTGATTTTAAAGAATGTTTGGAAAAATACATTTTTGTATGAGGAATGGTTCAAGTTTATCAGTAAATATATGAATATTACTTCTTTATGAAATGTTTAAGAAAGTGACTGTATCTACGGAAATATTAATTTCATTGCGAAATTATAAAAACCTCCACTAAGTTATCAATAATGCGCTTTTCAATTCGTTCAAATTTTTTTTGATTTGAAAGAATGTTTGGAAAAATAAAATTTTGTATGAGGAATGGTTCAAGTTTATCAGTAAATATATGAATATTACTTCTATATGAAATGTTTAAAAAAGTAACTGTAGCTCCGGAAATATTAATTTTATTGCGAAATTATAAAAATCTGCACCAAGTTATTGTCTCAATTCTTTCAAAATTGTGTGATTTGAATGAATGTTTGAAAAGACAATTTTTGTATGAGGAGTAGTTCAAATAAAAAAAATATATATTAATAAATAAATGAATATTACTTTCATATGAATATTTGAATTGAAAAGCACTAAGTTAATAAAAGTGCTCTTTTCAATTCCTTTTAAATTGTTTTCATTTGAAAGAGTTTTTGAAAAAATAAATTTTTTTATGAGAAGCGGTCCAAGCTTTTCAATAAATATATGAATATTACTTCCTTTTGAAATGTTTAAGAAAGTGACTGTATCTACGGAAATATTATTTTCATTGCGAAATTATAAAAAGCTTCACTAAGTTAGCAACAGTGATCTTTTGAATTCTTTCAAAATTATTTTAATTTGAAAGAATTTTTAAAAAAATACATATTTGGAAAAAAAATTTTTGCATGAGGAACAATCAGAAATTGCAGCTTTATTATATAAATAAATTAGACCAATGACTTTTTCCAAAAATTTCAAGAAAGATTATACTAATTTTTTATGGAAAAATTTTAAAGAAAAAGTGTACAAAAGTTTTCATACAAAATTAGAAATCTCGGCTTTTGAATTTGTAAAAATTACACCCATGTCGTTTTCAAAAATTTTCAAGAAAAAGTATAGAATATTTTTTCATGCAAAATTAGAAATCTCGAGTTTTATATTTATAAAAATTACACCCGAGACTTATTCCAACATTTTGAAGAAAACGTATCAAAAATTGGTCATGCAAAATTAGAAATTTCAGCATTAATATATAAATAATATGCACATGTCTTAATCAAAAAATTTCAAGAAAAATTATAAAATTTTTTTTTTGGAAAATTAGAAATTTTGGCTTTAATATATAAATAAATTACACCGGTGACTTATTCATAAAATTTCAAGAAAAATAATAAACATTGTTAATGGAAAATTAGAAATTTCGGCTTTTATATATATAAAAATAACACTCTTGTCTTATTCAAACATTTTAAAGAAAAAGTGTACAAAATTTTTCATGCAAAATTAGAAATCTCAGCTTTTGAATTTGTAAAAATTACACCCATGTCTTATTCAAAAATGTTCAAGAAAAAGTATAGAACATTTTTTCATGCAAAATTAGAAATCTCGGGTTTTATATTTAAAAAATTACACCCGTGACTGAATCAAACATTTTGAAGAAAAAGTGTTAAAAATTTGAAATTTCAGCTTTAATATATAAACAAAATACACCTGTTACTTATTCATAAAATTTTAAGAAAAATTAAAAAAAATTTTTTATGGAAAATTAGAAATCTCGACTTTCATATTTATTAAAATTACACCCATGTGTTATTCAAAAATTTTCAAGAAAAAGTGTACAAAATTGGTGATGCAAAATTAGAAATCTCGGGTTTTATATTTACAAAAATTACACCCGTGACTTAATCAAACATTTTGAAGAAAAAGTGTTAAAAATTAGAAATTTCAGCTTTAATATATAAACAAAGTACACCTGTTATTTATTCAAAAAATTTCAAGAAAAATTATAACATTTTTTTATGGAAAGTTAGAAATCTCGACTTTCATATTTATTAAAATTACACCCATGTGTTATTCAAAAATTTTCAAGAAAAAGTGTACAAAATTGGTGATGCAAAATTAGAAATCCCGGCTTTTATATTCATAAAAATTACACCTTTAAGTTTATCAGTAAATATATGAATATTACTTCTATATGATATGTTTAAAAAAGTAACTGTAGCTCCGGAAATATTAATTTTATTGCGAAATTATAAAAACCTCCACTATGTTATCAATAATGCGCTTTTCAATTCGTTCAAATTTTTTTTGATTTTAAAGAATGTTTGGAAAAATACATTTTTGTATGAGGAATGGTTCAAGTTTATCAGTAAATATATGAATATTACTTCTTTATGAAATGTTTAAGAAAGTGACTGTATCTACGGAAATATTAATTTCATTGCGAAATTATAAAAACCTCCACTAAGTTATCAATAATGCGCTTTTCAATTCGTTCAAATTTTTTTTGATTTGAAAGAATGTTTGGAAAAATAAAATTTTGTATGAGGAATGGTTCAAGTTTATCAGTAAATATATGAATATTACTTCTATATGAAATGTTTAAAAAAGTAACTGTAGCTCCGGAAATATTAATTTTATTGCGAAATTATAAAAATCTGCACCAAGTTATTGTCTCAATTCTTTCAAAATTGTGTGATTTGAATGAATGTTTGAAAAGACAATTTTTGTATGAGGAGTAGTTCAAATAAAAAAAATATATATTAATAAATAAATGAATATTACTTTCATATGAATATTTGAATTGAAAAGCACTAAGTTAATAAAAGTGCTCTTTTCAATTCCTTTTAAATTGTTTTCATTTGAAAGAGTTTTTGAAAAAATAAATTTTTTTATGAGAAGCGGTCCAAGCTTTTCAATAAATATATGAATATTACTTCCTTTTGAAATGTTTAAGAAAGTGACTGTATCTACGGAAATATTATTTTCATTGCGAAATTATAAAAAGCTTCACTAAGTTAGCAACAGTGATCTTTTGAATTCTTTCAAAATTATTTTAATTTGAAAGAATTTTTAAAAAAATACATATTTGGAAAAAAAATTTTTGCATGAGGAACAATCAGAAATTGCAGCTTTATTATATAAATAAATTAGACCAATGACTTTTTCCAAAAATTTCAAGAAAGATTATACTAATTTTTTATGGAAAAATTTTAAAGAAAAAGTGTACAAAAGTTTTCATACAAAATTAGAAATCTCGGCTTTTGAATTTGTAAAAATTACACCCATGTCGTTTTCAAAAATTTTCAAGAAAAAGTATAGAATATTTTTTCATGCAAAATTAGAAATCTCGAGTTTTATATTTATAAAAATTACACCCGAGACTTATTCCAACATTTTGAAGAAAACGTATCAAAAATTGGTCATGCAAAATTAGAAATTTCAGCATTAATATATAAATAATATGCACATGTCTTAATCAAAAAATTTCAAGAAAAATTATAAAATTTTTTTTTGGAAAATTAGAAATTTTGGCTTTAATATATAAATAAATTACACCGGTGACTTATTCATAAAATTTCAAGAAAAATAATAAACATTGTTAATGGAAAATTAGAAATTTCGGCTTTTATATATATAAAAATAACACTCTTGTCTTATTCAAACATTTTAAAGAAAAAGTGTACAAAATTTTTCATGCAAAATTAGAAATCTCAGCTTTTGAATTTGTAAAAATTACACCCATGTCTTATTCAAAAATGTTCAAGAAAAAGTATAGAACATTTTTTCATGCAAAATTAGAAATCTCGGGTTTTATATTTAAAAAATTACACCCGTGACTGAATCAAACATTTTGAAGAAAAAGTGTTAAAAATTTGAAATTTCAGCTTTAATATATAAACAAAATACACCTGTTACTTATTCATAAAATTTCAAGAAAAATTATAACATTTTTTTATGGAAAATTAGAAATCTCGACTTTCCATGTGTTATTCAAAAATTTTCAAGAAAAAGTGTACAAAATTGGTGATGCAAAATTAGAAATGTCGGCTTTTATATTCATAAACATTACACCCGTGGCTTAGTCAAACATTTTGAAGAAAAAGTGTTAAAATGTGGTCATGCAAAATTAAAAATTTTGGCTTTCCAAAAATTTCAAGGAAAATTATAAGTTATAAATAATGCGCTTCTCTTTCGTTAAAAATTTGTTTGATTTGAAAGAATGTTTGGAAAAATAAATTTTTGTATGAGGAATGGTTCAAGTTTATCAGTAAATATATGAATATTACTTCTTTATGAAATGTTTAAGAAAGTGACTGTAGCTCCGGAAATATTAATTTCATTGCGAAATTATAAAAACCTCCACTAAGTTATCAATAATGCGTTTTTCAATTCGTTCAAATTTTTTTTGATTTTAAAGAATATTTGGAAAAATACATTTTTGTATGAGGAATGGTTCAAGTTTATCAGTAAATATATGAATATTACTTCTTTATGAAATGTTTAAGAAAGTGACTGTATCTACGGAAATGTTAATTTTATTGCGAAATTATAAAAAGCTTCACTAAGTTAGCAACAGTGCTCTTTTGAATTCTTTCAAAATTATTTTAATTTGAAAGAATTTTTAAAAAAATACATATTTGGAAAAAAAATTTTTGCATGAGGAACAATCAGAAATTGCAGCTTTATTATATAAATAAATTAGACCCATGACTTTTTCCAAAAATTTCACGAAAGATTATACAAATTTTTTATGGAAAAATTTTAAAGAAAAAGTGTACAAAAGTTTTCATACAAAATTAGAAATCTCGGCTTTTGAATTTGTAAAAATTACACCCATGTCGTTTTCAAAAATTTTCAAGAAAAAGTATAGAACATTTGTTCATGCAAAATTAGAAATCTCGAGTTTTATATTTATGAATCTTACAACCGTAACTGATTCAAACAATTTGAAGAAAAAGTGTTAAAAATTATAAATTTCAGCTTTAATATTTAAACAAAATACACCTGTTACTTATTCAAAAAATTTCAAGAAAAATTATAACATTTTTTTATGGAAAATTAGAAATCTCAACTTTCATATATATTAAAATTACACCCATGTGTTATGCAAAAATTTTCAAGAAAAAGTGTACAAAATTGGTGATGCAAAATTAGACATCTCGGCTTTTATATTCATAAAAATTACACCCGTGACTTATTCAAACATTTTGAAGAAAAAGTGTTAAAATATGGTCATGCAAAATTTAAAATTTTGGCTTTCCAAAAATTTCAAGAAAAATTATAAGTTATAAATAAGGCGCTTCTCATTGGTTCAAAATTTGTTCGATTTGAAAGAATGTTTGGAAAAATACATTTTTGTGTGAGGAATGGTTCAAGTTTATCAGTCAATATATGAATATTACTTCTATATGAAATGTTTAAAAAAGTAACTGTAGCTCCGGAAATATTAATTTTATTGCGAAATTTAAAAATCTGCGCCAAGTTACCGATAGCGCTCTTTTCAATTCTTTTAAAACTCTTTTGATTTGAAAGATTTTATGAAAACATACATTTTTAAATGAGAAGTGGTTTAAGTTTATCAATAAATTAATAAAAATTACTTCCTCTTGAAATGTTTAAGAAGGTGACTGTAGCTCCGGAAATATTAATTTCATTGCGAAATTATAAAAACCTCCACTAAGTTATCAATAATGCGCTTTTCAATTCGTTCAAATTTTTTTTTGATTTTAAAGATTGTTTAGAAAAATACATTTTTGTATGAGGAATGCTTCAAGTTTATCAGTAAATACATGAATATTACGTTTTTATGAAATGTTTAAGAAAGTGACTGTATCTACGGAAATATTAATTTCATTACGTAATTATAAAAAGCTACACTATGTTAGCAACAGTGTTTTTTTGAATTCTTTCAAAATTATTTTAATTTGAAAGAATTTTTTAAAAAATACATATTTGGAAAAATACATTTTTGCATAAGAAACATTGAGAAATTGCAGCTTTTTTATACAAATAAATTAGACTTTTGACTTTTTCCAAAAATTTCAAGAAAGATTATACAAATTTTTTATGCAAAATTAGAAATCTCAGCTATTGAATTTGTAAAAATTACACCCATTTCGTTTTCGAAAATTTTCAAGAAAAAGTATAGAACATTTTTTCAGGCAAAATTAGAAATCTCGAGTTTTATATATATAAAAATTACAACCGTAACTGATTCAAACATTTTGAAGAAAAAGTGTTAAAAATTAGAAATTACAGCTTTAATATATAAACAAAATACACCTGTTACTTATTCATAAAATTTCAAGAAAAATTATAACATTTTTTTATGGAAAATTAGAAATCTCGACTTTCCATGTGTTATTCAAAAATTTTCAAGAAAACGTATACAAAATTGGTAATTCAAAGTTAGAAATCTCGGCTTTTATATTCATTAAAATTACACCCGTGGCTTATTCAAACATTTTGAAGAAAAAGTGTTAAAATATGGTCATGCAAAATTTAAAATTTTGGCTTTCCAAAAATTTCAAGAAAAATTATAAGTTATAAATAATGCGCATCTCATTCGTTCAAAATTTGTTTGATTTGAAAGAATATTTGGAAAAATACATTTTTGTATGAGGAATGGTTCAAGTTTATCAGTAAATATATGAATATTATTTCTATATGAAATGTTTAAAAAAGTAACTGTAGCTCCGGAAATATTAATTTTATTGCGAAATAATAAAAATCTGCACCAAGTTACCGATAGTGCTCTTTTTAATTCTTTTAAAACTCTTTTGATTTGAAAGATTTTATGAAAACATACATTTTTAAATGAGAAGTAGTTTTAATTTATCAATAAATTAATAAAAATTACTTCCTTATGAAATGTTTAAGAAAGTGACTGTATCTCCCGAAATATTAATTTCGTTGCGAAATTATAAAAATCTTCACTAAGTTATCAATAGTGCTCTTTTCAATTCTTTCAAAATTGTTTTGATTTTAAAGAATGTTTGGAAAAATACATTTTTGTAATGGTTCAAGTTTATCAGTAAATATATGAATATTACTTCTTTATGAAATGTTTAAGAAAGTGACTGTATCTACGGAAATATTAATTTCATTGCGAAATTATAAAAACCTCCACTAAGTTATCAATAATGCGCTTTTCAATTCGTTCAAATTTTTTTTTGATTTGAAAGAATGTTTGGAAAAATACATTTTTGTATGAGGAATGGTTCAAGTTTATCAGTAAATATATGAATATTACTTCTATATGAAATGTTTAAAAAAGTAACTGTAGCTCCGGAAATATTAATTTTATTGCGAAATTATAAAAATCTGCACCAAGTTATTGTCTCAATTCTTTCAAAATTGTGTGATTTGAATGAATGTTTGAAAAGACAATTTTTGTATTAGGAGTAGTTCAAATAAAAAAAATATATATTAATAAATAAATGAATATTACTTTCATATGAATATTTGAATTGAAAAGCACTAAGTTAATAAAAGTGCTCTTTTCAATTCCTTTTAAATTGTTTTCATTTGAAAGAGTTTTTGAAAAAATAAATTTTTTTATGAGAAGCGGTCCAAGCTTTTCAATAAATATATGAATATTACTTCCTTTTGAAATGTTTAAGAAAGTGACTGTATCTACGGAAATATTATTTTCATTGCGAAATTATAAAAAGCTTCACTAAGTTAGCAACAGTGATCTTTTGAATTCTTTCAAAATTATTTTAATTTGAAAGAATTTTTAAAAAAATACATATGTGGAAAAAAAAATTTTGCATGAGGAACAATCAGAAATTGCAGCTTTATTATATAAATAAATTAGACCAATGACTTTTTCCAAAAATTTCAAGAAAGATTATACTAATTTTTTATGGAAAAATTTTAAAGAAAAAGTGTACAAAAGTTTTCATACAAAATTAGAAATCTCGGCTTTTGAATTTGTAAAAATTACACCCATGTCGTTTTCAAAAATTTTCAAGAAAAAGTATAGAATATTTTTTCATGCAAAATTAGAAATCTCGAGTTTTATATTTATAAAAATTACACCCGAGACTTATTCCAACATTTTGAAGAAAACGTATCAAAAATTGGTCATGCAAAATTAGAAATTTCAGCATTAATATATAAATAATATGCACATGTCTTAATCAAAAAATTTCAAGAAAAATTATAAAATTTTTTTTTGGAAAATTAGAAATTTTGGCTTTAATATATAAATAAATTACACCGGTGACTTATTCATAAAATTTCAAGAAAAATAATAAACATTGTTAATGGAAAATTAGAAATTTCGGCTTTTATATATATAAAAATAACACTCTTGTCTTATTCAAACATTTTAAAGAAAAAGTGTACAAAATTTTTCATGCAAAATTAGAAATCTCAGCTTTTGAATTTGTAAAAATTACACCCATGTCTTATTCAAAAATGTTCAAGAAAAAGTATAGAACATTTTTTCATGCAAAATTAGAAATCTCGGGTTTTATATTTAAAAAATTACACCCGTGACTTAATCAAACATTTTGAAGAAAAAGTGTTAAAAATTTGAAATTTCAGCTTTAATATATAAACAAAATACACCTGTTACTTATTCATAAAATTTTAAGAAAAATTAAAAAAAATTTTTTAAGGAAAATTAGAAATCTCGACTTTCATATTTATTAAAATTACACCCATGTGTTATTCAAAAATTTTCAAGAAAAAGTGTACAAAATTGGTGATGCAAAATTAGAAATCTCGGGTTTTATATTTACAAAAATTACACCCGTGACTTAATCAAACATATTGAAGAAAAAGTGTTAAAAATTAGAAATTTCAGCTTTAATATATAAACAAAGTACACCTGTTATTTATTCAAAAAATTTCAAGAAAAATTATAACATTTTTTTATGGAAAGTTAGAAATCTCGACTTTCATATTTATTTGAATTACAACCATGTGTTATTCAAAAATTTTCAAGAAAAAGTGTACAAAATTGGTGATGCAAAATTAGAAATCTCGGCTTTTATATTCATAAAAATTACACCCGTGACTTATTCAAACATTTTGAAGAAAAAGTGTTAAAATATGGTCATGCAAAAATAAAAATTTTGGCTTTCCAAAAATTTAAAGAAAAATTATAAGTTATCAATAATGCGCTTCTCAATTCGTTCAAAATTTTTTTGATTTGAAAGAATGTTTGGAAAAATACATTTTTGTATGAGGAATGGTTTAAGTTTATCAGTAAATATATGAATATTACTTCTATATGAAATGTTTAAGAAAGTGACTGTATCTCCGGAAATATTAATTTTATTGCGAAATTATAAAAATCTGCACCAAGTTACCGATAGTGCTCTTTTCAATTCTTTTAAATCTGTTTTAATTTTGATTTGAAACGATAATTTTTGTATGAGGAGTAGTTCAAATAAAAAAAAATATAATAATAAATATATGAATATTACTTTCATATGAAACTTTGAATTGAAAAGCACTAAGTTAATGACAGTGCTCTTTTTAATTCCTTTAAAATTGTTTTCATTTGCAAGTGTTTTTGAAAAAATAAATTTGTTTATGAGAAGCGGTTCAAGCTTTTCAATAAATATATAAATATAACTTCCTTTTGAAATGTTTAAGAAAGTGACTGTAGCTCCGGAAATATTAATTTCATTGCGAAATTATAAAAACCTCCACTAAGTTATCAATAATGCGCTTTTCAATTCGTTCAAAATTTTTTTGATTCTAAAGAATGTTTGGAAAAATACATTTTTGTATGAGGAATGGTTCAAGTTTATCAGTAAATATATGAATATTACTTCTATATGAAATGTTTAAAAAAGTAACTGTAGCTCCGGAAATATTAATTTTATTGCGAAATTATAAAAATCTGCACCAAGTTATTGTCTCAATTCTTTCAATATTGTGTGATTTGAATGAATGTTTGAAAAGACAATTTTTGTATGAGGAGTAGTTCAAATAAAAAAAATATATATTAATAAATAAATGAATATAACTTTCATATGATACTTTGAATTGAAAAGCACTTTCAAAATTATTTTAATTTGAAAGAATTTTTAAAAAAATACATATGTGGAAAAAAAATTTTGGCATGAGGAACAATCAGAAATTGCAGCTTTATTATATAAATAAATTAGACCCATGACTTTTTCCAAAAATTTCACGAAAGATTATACAAATTTTTTGTGGAAAAATTTTAAATAAAAAGTGTACAAAAGTTTTCATACAAAATTAGAAATCTCGGCTTTTGAATTTGTAAAAATTACACCCATGTCGTTTTCAAAAATTTTCAAAAAAAATTATAGAATATTTTTTCATGCAAAATTAGAAATCTCGAGTTTTATATTTATAAAAATTACACCCGTGACTTATTCTAACATTTTAAAGAAAACGTATCAAAAATTGGTCATGTAAAATTATAAATTTCAGCATTAATATATAAATAAATTGCACATGTCTTAATCAAAAAATTTCAAGAAAAATTATAAAAATTTTTTTTGGAAAATTAGAAATTTTGGCTTTAATATATAAGTAAATTACACCTGTGACTTATTCATAAAATTTCAAGAAAAATAATAAACATTGTTAATGGAAAATTAGAAATCTCGCCTTTTATATAAATAAAAATAACGCTCTTGTCTTATTCAAAAATATTCAAGAAAAAGTGTACAAAATTTTTCATGCAAAATTAGAAATGTCGGCTTCTGAATTTGTAAAAATTACACCCCTGTCGTTTTCAAAAATTTTCAAGAAAAAGTATAGAACATTTTTTCATGCAAAATTAGAAATCTCGAGTTTTATATTTATGAAACTTACAACCGTAACTGATTCAAACAATTTGAAGAAAAAGTGTTAAAAATTAGAAATTTCAGCTTTAATATATAAACAAAACACACCTGTTACTTATTCAAAAAATTTCAAGAAAAATTATAACATTTTTTTATGGAAAATTAGAAATCTCGACTTTCCATGTGTTATTCAAAAATTTTCAAGAAAAAGTGTACAAAATTGGTGATGCAAAATTAGAAATGTCGGCTTTTATATTCATAAACATTACACCCGTGGCTTAGTCAAACATTTTGAAGAAAAAGTGTTAAAATGTGGTCATGCAAAATTAAAAATTTTGGCTTTCCAAAAATTTCAAGGAAAATTATAAGTTATAAATAATGCGCTTCTCTTTCGTTAAAAATTTGTTTGATTTGAAAGAATGTTTGGAAAAATAAATTTTTGTATGAGGAATGGTTCAAGTTTATCAGTAAATATATGAATATTACTTCTTTATGAAATGTTTAAGAAAGTGACTGTAGCTCCGGAAATATTAATTTCATTGCGAAATTATAAAAACCTCCACTAAGTTATCAATAATGCGTTTTTCAATTCGTTCAAATTTTTTTTGATTTTAAAGAATATTTGGAAAAATACATTTTTGTATGAGGAATGGTTCAAGTTTATCAGTAAATATATGAATATTACTTCTTTATGAAATGTTTAAGAAAGTGACTGTATCTACGGAAATGTTAATTTTATTGCGAAATTATAAAAAGCTTCACTAAGTTAGCAACAGTGCTCTTTTGAATTCTTTCAAAATTATTTTAATTTGAAAGAATTTTTAAAAAAATACATATTTGGAAAAAAAATTTTTGCATGAGGAACAATCAGAAATTGCAGCTTTATTATATAAATAAATTAGACCCATGACTTTTTCCAAAAATTTCACGAAAGATTATACAAATTTTTTATGGAAAAATTTTAAAGAAAAAGTGTACAAAAGTTTTCATACAAAATTAGAAATCTCGGCTTTTGAATTTGTAAAAATTACACCCATGTCGTTTTCAAAAATTTTCAAGAAAAAGTATAGAACATTTTTTCATGCAAAATTAGAAATCTCGAGTTTTATATTTATGAATCTTACAACCGTAACTGATTCAAACAATTTGAAGAAAAAGTGTTAAAAATTATAAATTTCAGCTTTAATATTTAAACAAAATACACCTGTTACTTATTCAAAAAATTTCAAGAAAAATTATAACATTTTTTTATGGAAAATTAGAAATCTCAACTTTCATATATATTAAAATTACACCCATGTGTTATGCAAAAATTTTCAAGAAAAAGTGTACAAAATTGGTGATGCAAAATTAGACATCTCGGCTTTTATATTCATAAAAATTACACCCGTGACTTATTCAAACATTTTGAAGAAAAAGTGTTAAAATATGGTCATGCAAAATTTAAAATTTTGGCTTTCCAAAAATTTCAAGAAAAATTATAAGTTATAAATAAGGCGCTTCTCATTGGTTCAAAATTTGTTCGATTTGAAAGAATGTTTGGAAAAATACATTTTTGTGTGAGAAATGGTTCAAGTTTATCAGTCAATATATGAATATTACTTCTATATGAAATGTTTAAAAAAGTAACTGTAGCTCCGGAAATATTAATTTTATTGCGAAATTTAAAAATCTGCGCCAAGTTACCGATAGCGCTCTTTTCAATTCTTTTAAAACTCTTTTGATTTGAAAGATTTTATGAAAACATACATTTTTAAATGAGAAGTGGTTTAAGTTTATCAATAAATTAATAAAAATTACTTCCTCTTGAAATGTTTAAGAAGGTGACTGTAGCTCCGGAAATATTAATTTCATTGCGAAATTATAAAAACCTCCACTAAGTTATCAATAATGCGCTTTTCAATTCGTTCAAATTTTTTTTTGATTTTAAAGATTGTTTAGAAAAATACATTTTTGTATGAGGAATGCTTCAAGTTTATCAGTAAATACATGAATATTACGTTTTTATGAAATGTTTAAGAAAGTGACTGTATCTACGGAAATATTAATTTCATTACGTAATTATAAAAAGCTACACTATGTTAGCAACAGTGTTTTTTTGAATTCTTTCAAAATTATTTTAATTTGAAAGAATTTTTTAAAAAATACATATTTGGAAAAATACATTTTTGCATAAGAAACATTGAGAAATTGCAGCTTTTTTATACAAATAAATTAGACTTTTGACTTTTTCCAAAAATTTCAAGAAAGATTATACAAATTTTTTATGCAAAATTAGAAATCTCAGCTATTGAATTTGTAAAAATTACACCCATTTCGTTTTCGAAAATTTTCAAGAAAAAGTATAGAACATTTTTTCAGGCAAAATTAGAAATCTCGAGTTTTATATATATAAAAATTACAACCGTAACTGATTCAAACATTTTGAAGAAAAAGTGTTAAAAATTAGAAATTACAGCTTTAATATATAAACAAAATACACCTGTTACATATTCATAAAATTTCAAGAAAAATTATAACATTTTTTTATGGAAAATTAGAAATCTCGACTTTCCATGTGTTATTCAAAAATTTTCAAGAAAACGTATACAAAATTGGTAATTCAAAGTTAGAAATCTCGGCTTTTATATTCATTAAAATTACACCCGTGGCTTATTCAAACATTTTGAAGAAAAAGTGTTAAAATATGGTCATGCAAAATTTAAAATTTTGGCTTTCCAAAAATTTCAAGAAAAATTATAAGTTATAAATAATGCGCATCTCATTCGTTCAAAATTTGTTTGATTTGAAAGAATATTTGGAAAAATACATTTTTGTATGAGGAATGGTTCAAGTTTATCAGTAAATATATGAATATTATTTCTATATGAAATGTTTAAAAAAGTAACTGTAGCTCCGGAAATATTAATTTTATTGCGAAATAATAAAAATCTGCACCAAGTTACCGATAGTGCTCTTTTTAATTCTTTTAAAACTCTTTTGATTTGAAAGATTTTATGAAAACATACATTTTTAAATGAGAAGTAGTTTTAATTTATCAATAAATTAATAAAAATTACTTCCTTATGAAATGTTTAAGAAAGTGACTGTATCTCCCGAAATATTAATTTCGTTGCGAAATTATAAAAATCTTCACTAAGTTATCAATAGTGCTCTTTTCAATTCTTTCAAAATTGTTTTGATTTTAAAGAATGTTTGGAAAAATACATTTTTGTATGAGGAATGGTTCAAGTTTATCAGTAAATATATGAATATTACTTCTTTATGAAATGTTTAAGAAAGTGACTGTATCTACGGAAATATTAATTTCATTGCGAAATTATAAAAACCTCCACTAAGTTATCAATAATGCGCTTTTCAATTCGTTCAAATTTTTTTTGATTTGAAAGAATGTTTGGAAAAATAAAATTTTGTATGAGGAATGGTTCAAGTTTATCAGTAAATATATGAATATTATTTCTATATGAAATGTTTAAAAAAGTAACTGTAGCTCCGGAAATATTAATTTTATTGCGAAATTATAAAAATCTGCACCAAGTTATTGTCTCAATTCTTTCAAAATTGTGTGATTTGAATGAATGTTTGAAAAGACAATTTTTGTATGAGGAGTAGTTCAAATAAAAAAAATATATATTAATAAATAAATGAATATTACTTTCATATGAAAATTTGAATTGAAAAGCACTAAGTTAATTACAGTGCTCTTTTCAATTCCTTTAAAATTGTTTTCATTTGCAAGTGTTTTTGAAAAATTAAATTTTTTTATGAGAAGCGGTAATGCTTCTCAATAAATATATGAATATTACTTCCTTTTGAAATGTTTAAGAAAGTGACTGTATCTACGGAAATATTATTTTCATTGCGAAATTATAAAAAGCTTCACTAAGTTAGCAACAGTGATCTTTTGAATTCTTTCAAAATTATTTGAATTTGAAAGAATTTTTAAAAAAATACATATTTGGAAAAAAAATTTTTGCATGAGGAACAATCAGAAATTGCAGCTTTATTATATAAATAAATTAGACCAATGACTTTTTCCAAAAATTTCAAGAAAGATTATACTAATTTTTTATGGAAAAATTTTAAAGAAAAAGTGTACAAAAGTTTTCATACAAAATTAGAAATCTCGGCTTTTGAATTTGTAAAAATTACACCCATGTCGTTTTCAATAATTTCCAAGAAAAAGTATAGAACATTTTTTCATGCAAAATTAGAAATCTCGAGTTTTATATTTATAAAACTTACAACCGTAACTGATTCAAACAATTTGAAGAAAAAGTGTTAAAAAATAGAAATTTCCGCTGTAATATATGAACAAAATACACCTGTTACTTATTCAAAAAATTTCAAAAAAAATTATAACATTTTTTTATGGAAAATTAGAAATCTCGACTTTCCATGTGTTATTCAAAAATTTTCAAGAAAAAGTGTACAAAATTTTTCATGCAAAATTAGAAATGTCGGCTTTTGAATTTGTAAAAATTACACCCATGTCGTTTTCGAAAATTTTCAAGAAAAAGTATAGAACATTTTTTCAGGCAAAATTAGAAATCTCGAGTTTTATATTTACAAAAATTACACCCGGTTTTATTCAAACATTTTAAAGAAAACGTATCAAAAACTGGTCATGTAAAATTAGAAATTTCAGCATTAATATATAAATAAAATGCACATGTCTTAATCAAAAAATTTCAAGAAAAATTATAAAAATTTTTTTTGGAAAATTAGAAATTTTGGCTTTAATATATAAGTAAATTACACCTGTGACTTATTCATAAAATTTCAAGAAAAATTATAAAAATTTTTAATGGAAAATTAGAAATCTCGGCTTTTATATTTATAAAAATAACGCTCTTATCTTATTCAAAAATTTTCAAAAAAAAGGTACAACATTTTTCATGCAAAATTAGAAATGTCGGCTTTTGAATTTGTAAAAATTACACCCCTGTCGTTTTCAAAAATTTTCAAGAAAAAGTATAAAACATTTTTTCATGCAAAATTAGAAATCTCGAGTTTTATATTTATGAAACTTACAACCGTAACTGATTCAAACAATTTGAAGAAAAAGTGTTAAAAAATAGAAATTTCCGCTGTAATATATGAACAAAATACACCTGTTACTTATTCAAAAAATTTCAAAAAAAATTATAACATTTTTTTATGGAAAATTAGAAATCTCGACTTTCCATGTGTTATTCAAAAATTTTCAAGAAAAAGTGTACAAAATTTTTCATGCAAAATTAGAAATGTCGGCTTTTGAATTTGTAAAAATTACACCCATGTCGTTTTCGAAAATTTTCAAGAAAAAGTATAGAACATTTTTTCAGGCAAAATTAGAAATCTCGAGTTTTATATTTATAAAAATTACACCTGTGACTTATTCTAACATTTTGAAGAAAACGTATCAAAAATTGGTCTGCAAAATTAGAAATTTCATCATTAATATATAAATAAAATGCAAATGTCTTAATCAAAAAATTTCAAGAAAAATTATAAAATTTTTTTTTGGAAAATTAAAAATTTTGTCTTTAATATATAAATAAATTACACCTGTTACTTATTCATAAAATTTCAAGAAAAATTATTACATTTTTTTATGGAAAATTAGAAATCTCGATTTTCCATGTGTTATTCAAAAATTTTCAAGAAAAAGTGTACAAAACTGGTGATGCAAAATTAGAAATCTCGGCTTTTATATTCATAAGAATTACACCCGTGGCTTATTCAAACATTTTGAAGAAAAAGTGTTAAAATGTGGTCATGCAAAATTAAAAATTTTGGCTTTCCAAAAATTTCAAGAAAAATTATAAGTTATAAATAATGCGCTTCTCTTTCGTTAAAAATTTGTTTGATTTGAAAGAATGTTTGGAAAAATACATTTTTGTATGAGGAATAGTTCAAGTTTATCAGTAAATATATGAATATTACTTGTATATGAAATGTTTAAAAAAGTAACTGTAGCTCCGGAAATATTAATTTTATTGCGAAATTATAAAAATCTGCACCAAGTTACCGATAGTGCTCTTTTCAATTCTTTTAAAACTCTTTTGATTTGTAGGTTTTATGAAAACATACATTTTTAAATGAGAAGTGGTTTAAGTTTATCAATAAATTAATAAAAATTACTTCCTTTTGAAATGTTTAAGAAAGTGACTGTAGCTCCGGAAATATTAATTTCATTGCGAAATTATAAAAAGCTTCACTAAGTTAGCAACAGTGCTCTTTTGAATACTTTCAAAATTATTTTAATTTGAAAGAATTTTTAAAAAAATACATATTTTGAAAAATAAATTTTTGCATGAGGAACAATGAGAAATTGCAGCTTTATTATATAAATAAATTGGATTTGTGACTTTTTCCAAAAATTTCAAGAAATATTATACAAATTTTTTATGCAAAATTAGAAATCTCAGCTATTGAATTTGTAAAAATTACACCCATGTCGTTTTCGAAAATTTTCAAGAAAAAGTATAGAACATTTTTTCAGGCAAAATTAGAAATCTCGAGTTTTATATATATAAAAATTACAACCGTAACTGATTCAAACATTTTGAAGAAAAAGTGTTAAAAAATAGAAATTACAGCTTTAATATATAAACAAAATACACCTGTTACTTATTCAAAAAATTTCAAGAAAAATGATAACATTTTTTTTATGGAAAATTAGAAATCTCGACTTTCATATTTATTAAAATTACACCCATGTGTTATTCAATTCAATTTCATTGCGAAATTATAAAAACCTCCACTAAGTTATCAATAATGCGCTTTTCAATTCGTTCAAATTTTTTTTTGATTTGAAAGAATGTTTGGAAAAATACATTTTTGTATGAGGAATGGTTCAAGTTTATCAGTAAATATATGAATATTACTTCTATATGAAATGTTTAAGAAAGTGACTGTATCTCCGGAAATATTAATTTTATTGCGAAATTATAAAAATCTGCACCAAGTTACCGATAGTGCTCTTTTCAATTCTTTTAAATCTGTTTTAATTTTGATTTGAAACGATAATTTTTGTATGAGGAGTAGTTCAAATAAAAAAAAATATAATAATAAATATATGAATATTACTTTCATATGAAACTTTGAATTGAAAAGCACTAAGTTAATGACAGTGCTCTTTTTAATTCCTTTAAAATTGTTTTCATTTGCAAGTGTTTTTGAAAAAATAAATTTGTTTATGAGAAGCGGTTCAAGCTTTTCAATAAATATATAAATATAACTTCCTTTTGAAATGTTTAAGAAAGTGACTGTAGCTCCGGAAATATTAATTTCATTGCGAAATTATAAAAACCTCCACTAAGTTATCAATAATGCGCTTTTCAATTCGTTCAAAATTTTTTTGATTCTAAAGAATGTTTGGAAAAATACATTTTTGTATGAGGAATGGTTCAAGTTTATCAGTAAATATATGAATATTACTTCTTTATGAAATGTTTAAGAAAGTGACTGTATCTACGGAAATATTAATTTCATTGCGAAATTATAAAAACCTCCACTAAGTTATCAATAATGCGCTTTTCAATTCGTTCAAATTTTTTTTTGATTTGAAAGAATGTTTGGAAAAATACATTTTTGTATGAGGAATGGTTCAAGTTTATCAGTAAATATATGAATATTACTTCTATATGAAATGTTTAAAAAAGTAACTGTAGCTCCGGAAATATTAATTTTATTGCGAAATTATAAAAATCTGCACCAAGTTATTGTCTCAATTCTTTCAATATTGTGTGATTTGAATGAATGTTTGAAAAGACAATTTTTGTATGAGGAGTAGTTCAAATAAAAAAAATATATATTAATAAATAAATGAATATAACTTTCATATGATACTTTGAATTGAAAAGCACTTTCAAAATTATTTTAATTTGAAAGAATTTTTAAAAAAATACATATGTGGAAAAAAAATTTTGGCATGAGGAACAATCAGAAATTGCAGCTTTATTATATAAATAAATTAGACCCATGACTTTTTCCAAAAATTTCACGAAAGATTATACAAATTTTTTGTGGAAAAATTTTAAATAAAAAGTGTACAAAAGTTTTCATACAAAATTAGAAATCTCGGCTTTTGAATTTGTAAAAATTACACCCATGTCGTTTTCAAAAATTTTCAAAAAAAATTATAGAATATTTTTTCATGCAAAATTAGAAATCTCGAGTTTTATATTTATAAAAATTACACCCGTGACTTATTCTAACATTTTAAAGAAAACGTATCAAAAATTGGTCATGTAAAATTATAAATTTCAGCATTAATATATAAATAAATTGCACATGTCTTAATCAAAAAATTTCAAGAAAAATTATAAAAATTTTTTTTGGAAAATTAGAAATTTTGGCTTTAATATATAAGTAAATTACACCTGTGACTTATTCATAAAATTTCAAGAAAAATAATAAACATTGTTAATGGAAAATTAGAAATCTCGCCTTTTATATAAATAAAAATAACGCTCTTGTCTTATTCAAAAATATTCAAGAAAAAGTGTACAAAATTTTTCATGCAAAATTAGAAATGTCGGCTTCTGAATTTGTAAAAATTACACCCCTGTCGTTTTCAAAAATTTTCAAGAAAAAGTATAGAACATTTTTTCATGCAAAATTAGAAATCTCGAGTTTTATATTTATGAAACTTACAACCGTAACTGATTCAAACAATTTGAAGAAAAAGTGTTAAAAATTAGAAATTTCAGCTTTAATATATAAACAAAACACACCTGTTACTTATTCAAAAAATTTCAAGAAAAATTATAACATTTTTTTATGGAAAATTAGAAATCTCGACTTTCCATGTGTTATTCAAAAATTTTCAAGAAAAAGTGTACAAAATTGGTGATGCAAAATTAGAAATGTCGGCTTTTATATTCATAAACATTACACCCGTGGCTTAGTCAAACATTTTGAAGAAAAAGTGTTAAAATGTGGTCATGCAAAATTAAAAATTTTGGCTTTCCAAAAATTTCAAGGAAAATTATAAGTTATAAATAATGCGCTTCTCTTTCGTTAAAAATTTGTTTGATTTGAAAGAATGTTTGGAAAAATAAATTTTTGTATGAGGAATGGTTCAAGTTTATCAGTAAATATATGAATATTACTTCTTTATGAAATGTTTAAGAAAGTGACTGTAGCTCCGGAAATATTAATTTCATTGCGAAATTATAAAAACCTCCACTAAGTTATCAATAATGCGTTTTTCAATTCGTTCAAATTTTTTTTGATTTTAAAGAATATTTGGAAAAATACATTTTTGTATGAGGAATGGTTCAAGTTTATCAGTAAATATATGAATATTACTTCTTTATGAAATGTTTAAGAAAGTGACTGTATCTACGGAAATGTTAATTTTATTGCGAAATTATAAAAAGCTTCACTAAGTTAGCAACAGTGCTCTTTTGAATTCTTTCAAAATTATTTTAATTTGAAAGAATTTTTAAAAAAATACATATTTGGAAAAAAAATTTTTGCATGAGGAACAATCAGAAATTGCAGCTTTATTATATAAATAAATTAGACCCATGACTTTTTCCAAAAATTTCACGAAAGATTATACAAATTTTTTATGGAAAAATTTTAAAGAAAAAGTGTACAAAAGTTTTCATACAAAATTAGAAATCTCGGCTTTTGAATTTGTAAAAATTACACCCATGTCGTTTTCAAAAATTTTCAAGAAAAAGTATAGAACATTTTTTCATGCAAAATTAGAAATCTCGAGTTTTATATTTATGAATCTTACAACCGTAACTGATTCAAACAATTTGAAGAAAAAGTGTTAAAAATTATAAATTTCAGCTTTAATATTTAAACAAAATACACCTGTTACTTATTCAAAAAATTTCAAGAAAAATTATAACATTTTTTTATGGAAAATTAGAAATCTCAACTTTCATATATATTAAAATTACACCCATGTGTTATGCAAAAATTTTCAAGAAAAAGTGTACAAAATTGGTGATGCAAAATTAGACATCTCGGCTTTTATATTCATAAAAATTACACCCGTGACTTATTCAAACATTTTGAAGAAAAAGTGTTAAAATATGGTCATGCAAAATTTAAAATTTTGGCTTTCCAAAAATTTCAAGAAAAATTATAAGTTATAAATAAGGCGCTTCTCATTGGTTCAAAATTTGTTCGATTTGAAAGAATGTTTGGAAAAATACATTTTTGTGTGAGAAATGGTTCAAGTTTATCAGTCAATATATGAATATTACTTCTATATGAAATGTTTAAAAAAGTAACTGTAGCTCCGGAAATATTAATTTTATTGCGAAATTTAAAAATCTGCGCCAAGTTACCGATAGCGCTCTTTTCAATTCTTTTAAAACTCTTTTGATTTGAAAGATTTTATGAAAACATACATTTTTAAATGAGAAGTGGTTTAAGTTTATCAATAAATTAATAAAAATTACTTCCTCTTGAAATGTTTAAGAAGGTGACTGTAGCTCCGGAAATATTAATTTCATTGCGAAATTATAAAAACCTCCACTAAGTTATCAATAATGCGCTTTTCAATTCGTTCAAATTTTTTTTTGATTTTAAAGATTGTTTAGAAAAATACATTTTTGTATGAGGAATGCTTCAAGTTTATCAGTAAATACATGAATATTACGTTTTTATGAAATGTTTAAGAAAGTGACTGTATCTACGGAAATATTAATTTCATTACGTAATTATAAAAAGCTACACTATGTTAGCAACAGTGTTTTTTTGAATTCTTTCAAAATTATTTTAATTTGAAAGAATTTTTTAAAAAATACATATTTGGAAAAATACATTTTTGCATAAGAAACATTGAGAAATTGCAGCTTTTTTATACAAATAAATTAGACTTTTGACTTTTTCCAAAAATTTCAAGAAAGATTATACAAATTTTTTATGCAAAATTAGAAATCTCAGCTATTGAATTTGTAAAAATTACACCCATTTCGTTTTCGAAAATTTTCAAGAAAAAGTATAGAACATTTTTTCAGGCAAAATTAGAAATCTCGAGTTTTATATATATAAAAATTACAACCGTAACTGATTCAAACATTTTGAAGAAAAAGTGTTAAAAATTAGAAATTACAGCTTTAATATATAAACAAAATACACCTGTTACATATTCATAAAATTTCAAGAAAAATTATAACATTTTTTTATGGAAAATTAGAAATCTCGACTTTCCATGTGTTATTCAAAAATTTTCAAGAAAACGTATACAAAATTGGTAATTCAAAGTTAGAAATCTCGGCTTTTATATTCATTAAAATTACACCCGTGGCTTATTCAAACATTTTGAAGAAAAAGTGTTAAAATATGGTCATGCAAAATTTAAAATTTTGGCTTTCCAAAAATTTCAAGAAAAATTATAAGTTATAAATAATGCGCATCTCATTCGTTCAAAATTTGTTTGATTTGAAAGAATATTTGGAAAAATACATTTTTGTATGAGGAATGGTTCAAGTTTATCAGTAAATATATGAATATTATTTCTATATGAAATGTTTAAAAAAGTAACTGTAGCTCCGGAAATATTAATTTTATTGCGAAATAATAAAAATCTGCACCAAGTTACCGATAGTGCTCTTTTTAATTCTTTTAAAACTCTTTTGATTTGAAAGATTTTATGAAAACATACATTTTTAAATGAGAAGTAGTTTTAATTTATCAATAAATTAATAAAAATTACTTCCTTATGAAATGTTTAAGAAAGTGACTGTATCTCCCGAAATATTAATTTCGTTGCGAAATTATAAAAATCTTCACTAAGTTATCAATAGTGCTCTTTTCAATTCTTTCAAAATTGTTTTGATTTTAAAGAATGTTTGGAAAAATACATTTTTGTATGAGGAATGGTTCAAGTTTATCAGTAAATATATGAATATTACTTCTTTATGAAATGTTTAAGAAAGTGACTGTATCTACGGAAATATTAATTTCATTGCGAAATTATAAAAACCTCCACTAAGTTATCAATAATGCGCTTTTCAATTCGTTCAAATTTTTTTTGATTTGAAAGAATGTTTGGAAAAATAAAATTTTGTATGAGGAATGGTTCAAGTTTATCAGTAAATATATGAATATTATTTCTATATGAAATGTTTAAAAAAGTAACTGTAGCTCCGGAAATATTAATTTTATTGCGAAATTATAAAAATCTGCACCAAGTTATTGTCTCAATTCTTTCAAAATTGTGTGATTTGAATGAATGTTTGAAAAGACAATTTTTGTATGAGGAGTAGTTCAAATAAAAAAAATATATATTAATAAATAAATGAATATTACTTTCATATGAAAATTTGAATTGAAAAGCACTAAGTTAATTACAGTGCTCTTTTCAATTCCTTTAAAATTGTTTTCATTTGCAAGTGTTTTTGAAAAATTAAATTTTTTTATGAGAAGCGGTAATGCTTCTCAATAAATATATGAATATTACTTCCTTTTGAAATGTTTAAGAAAGTGACTGTATCTACGGAAATATTATTTTCATTGCGAAATTATAAAAAGCTTCACTAAGTTAGCAACAGTGATCTTTTGAATTCTTTCAAAATTATTTGAATTTGAAAGAATTTTTAAAAAAATACATATTTGGAAAAAAAATTTTTGCATGAGGAACAATCAGAAATTGCAGCTTTATTATATAAATAAATTAGACCAATGACTTTTTCCAAAAATTTCAAGAAAGATTATACTAATTTTTTATGGAAAAATTTTAAAGAAAAAGTGTACAAAAGTTTTCATACAAAATTAGAAATCTCGGCTTTTGAATTTGTAAAAATTACACCCATGTCGTTTTCAATAATTTCCAAGAAAAAGTATAGAACATTTTTTCATGCAAAATTAGAAATCTCGAGTTTTATATTTATAAAACTTACAACCGTAACTGATTCAAACAATTTGAAGAAAAAGTGTTAAAAAATAGAAATTTCCGCTGTAATATATGAACAAAATACACCTGTTACTTATTCAAAAAATTTCAAAAAAAATTATAACATTTTTTTATGGAAAATTAGAAATCTCGACTTTCCATGTGTTATTCAAAAATTTTCAAGAAAAAGTGTACAAAATTTTTCATGCAAAATTAGAAATGTCGGCTTTTGAATTTGTAAAAATTACACCCATGTCGTTTTCGAAAATTTTCAAGAAAAAGTATAGAACATTTTTTCAGGCAAAATTAGAAATCTCGAGTTTTATATTTACAAAAATTACACCCGGTTTTATTCAAACATTTTAAAGAAAACGTATCAAAAACTGGTCATGTAAAATTAGAAATTTCAGCATTAATATATAAATAAAATGCACATGTCTTAATCAAAAAATTTCAAGAAAAATTATAAAAATTTTTTTTGGAAAATTAGAAATTTTGGCTTTAATATATAAGTAAATTACACCTGTGACTTATTCATAAAATTTCAAGAAAAATTATAAAAATTTTTAATGGAAAATTAGAAATCTCGGCTTTTATATTTATAAAAATAACGCTCTTATCTTATTCAAAAATTTTCAAAAAAAAGGTACAACATTTTTCATGCAAAATTAGAAATGTCGGCTTTTGAATTTGTAAAAATTACACCCCTGTCGTTTTCAAAAATTTTCAAGAAAAAGTATAAAACATTTTTTCATGCAAAATTAGAAATCTCGAGTTTTATATTTATGAAACTTACAACCGTAACTGATTCAAACAATTTGAAGAAAAAGTGTTAAAAAATAGAAATTTCCGCTGTAATATATGAACAAAATACACCTGTTACTTATTCAAAAAATTTCAAAAAAAATTATAACATTTTTTTATGGAAAATTAGAAATCTCGACTTTCCATGTGTTATTCAAAAATTTTCAAGAAAAAGTGTACAAAATTTTTCATGCAAAATTAGAAATGTCGGCTTTTGAATTTGTAAAAATTACACCCATGTCGTTTTCGAAAATTTTCAAGAAAAAGTATAGAACATTTTTTCAGGCAAAATTAGAAATCTCGAGTTTTATATTTATAAAAATTACACCTGTGACTTATTCTAACATTTTGAAGAAAACGTATCAAAAATTGGTCTGCAAAATTAGAAATTTCATCATTAATATATAAATAAAATGCAAATGTCTTAATCAAAAAATTTCAAGAAAAATTATAAAATTTTTTTTTGGAAAATTAGAAATTTTGGCTTTAATATATAAATAAATTACACCTGTTACTTATTCATAAAATTTCAAGAAAAATTATTACATTTTTTTATGGAAAATTAGAAATCTCGATTTTCCATGTGTTATTCAAAAATTTTCAAGAAAAAGTGTACAAAACTGGTGATGCAAAATTAGAAATCTCGGCTTTTATATTCATAAGAATTACACCCGTGGCTTATTCAAACATTTTGAAGAAAAAGTGTTAAAATGTGGTCATGCAAAATTAAAAATTTTGGCTTTCCAAAAATTTCAAGAAAAATTATAAGTTATAAATAATGCGCTTCTCTTTCGTTAAAAATTTGTTTGATTTGAAAGAATGTTTGGAAAAATACATTTTTGTATGAGGAATAGTTCAAGTTTATCAGTAAATATATGAATATTACTTGTATATGAAATGTTTAAAAAAGTAACTGTAGCTCCGGAAATATTAATTTTATTGCGAAATTATAAAAATCTGCACCAAGTTACCGATAGTGCTCTTTTCAATTCTTTTAAAACTCTTTTGATTTGTAGGTTTTATGAAAACATACATTTTTAAATGAGAAGTGGTTTAAGTTTATCAATAAATTAATAAAAATTACTTCCTTTTGAAATGTTTAAGAAAGTGACTGTAGCTCCGGAAATATTAATTTCATTGCGAAATTATAAAAAGCTTCACTAAGTTAGCAACAGTGCTCTTTTGAATACTTTCAAAATTATTTTAATTTGAAAGAATTTTTAAAAAAATACATATTTTGAAAAATAAATTTTTGCATGAGGAACAATGAGAAATTGCAGCTTTATTATATAAATAAATTGGATTTGTGACTTTTTCCAAAAATTTCAAGAAATATTATACAAATTTTTTATGCAAAATTAGAAATCTCAGCTATTGAATTTGTAAAAATTACACCCATGTCGTTTTCGAAAATTTTCAAGAAAAAGTATAGAACATTTTTTCAGGCAAAATTAGAAATCTCGAGTTTTATATATATAAAAATTACAACCGTAACTGATTCAAACATTTTGAAGAAAAAGTGTTAAAAAATAGAAATTACAGCTTTAATATATAAACAAAATACACCTGTTACTTATTCAAAAAATTTCAAGAAAAATGATAACATTTTTTTTATGGAAAATTAGAAATCTCGACTTTCATATTTATTAAAATTACACCCATGTGTTATTCAATTCAATTTCATTGCGAAATTATAAAAACCTCCACTAAGTTATCAATAATGCGCTTTTCAATTCGTTCAAATTTTTTTTTGATTTGAAAGAATGTTTGGAAAAATACATTTTTGTATGAGGAATGGTTCAAGTTTATCAGTAAATATAGGAATATTACTTCTATATGAAATGTTTAAAAAAGTAACTGTATCTCCGGAAATATTAATTTTATTGCGAAATTATAAAAATCTGCACCAAGTTATTGTCTCAATTCTTTCAAAATTGTGTGATTTGAATGAATGTTTGAAAAGACAATTTTTGTATGAGGAGTAGTTCAAATAAAAAAAATATATATTAATAAATAAATGAATATAACTTTCATATGAAACTTTGAATTGAAAAGCACTTTCAAAATTATTTTAATTTGAAAGAATTTTTAAAAAAATACATATGTGGAAAAAAAAATTTTGCATGAGGAACAATCAGAAATTGCAGCTTTATTATATAAATAAATTAGACCCATGACTTTTTCCAAAAATTTCAAGAAAGATTATACAAATTTTTTATGGAAAAATTTTAAAGAAAAAGTGTACAAAAGTTTTCATACAAAATAAGAAATCTCGGCTTTTGAATTTGTAAAAATTACACCCATGTCGTTTTCAAAAATTTTCAAAAAAAATTATAGAATATTTTTTCATGCAAAATTAGAAATCTCGAGTTTTATATTTATAAAAATTACACCCGTGACTTATTCTAACATTTTGAAGAAAACGTATCAAAAATTGGTCATGTAAAATTAGAAATTTCAGCATTAATATATAAATAAAATGCACATGTCTTAATCAAAAAATTTCAAGAAAAATTATAAATTTTTTTTTGGAAAATTTGAAATTTTGGCTTTAATATATAAATAAAATACACCTGTGACTTATTCATAAAATTTCAAGAAAAATTATAAACATTGTTAATGGAAAATTAGAAATCTCGCCTTTTATATTTATAAAAACAACGCTCTTGTATTATTCAAAAATATTCAAGAAAAAGTGTACAAAATTTTTCATGCAAAATTAGAAATTTCGGCTTTTGAATTTGTAAAAATTACACCCTTGTCGTTTTCGAAAATTTTCAAGAAAAAGTATAGAACATTTTTTCATGCAAAATTAGAAATCTCGAGTTGTATATTTATGAAACTTACAACCGTAACTGATTCAAACACTTTGAAGAAAAGGTGTTAAGAATTAGAAATTTCAGCTTTAATATATAAACAAAACACACCTGTTACTTATTCAAAAAATTTCAAGAAAAATTATAAAATTTTTTTGTGGAAAATTAGAAATCTCGGCTTTTATATTCATAAAAATTACACCCGTGACTTATTCAAACATTTTGAAGAAAAAGTGTTAAAATATGGTCATGCAAAATTAAAAATTTTGGCTTTCCAAATATTTCAAGAAAAATTATAAGTTATAAAAAATGCGCATCTCATTCGTTCAAAATTTGTTTGATTTGAAAGAATGTTTGGAAAAATACATTTTTGTATGAGGAATGGTTCAAGTTTATCAGTAAATATATGAATATTACTTCTTTATGAAATGTTTAAGAAAGTGACTGTAGCTCCGGAAATATTAATTTCATTGCGAAATTATAAAAACCTCCACTAAGTTATCAATAATGCGCTTTTCAATTCGTTTAAATTTTTTTTGATTTTAAAGAATATTTGGAAAAATACATTTTTGTATGAGGAATGGTTCAAGTTGATCAGTAAATATATGAATATTACTTCTTTATGAAATGTTTAAGAAAGTGACTGTATCTACGGAAATATTAATTTTATTGCGAAATTATAAAAAGCTTCACTAAGTTAGCAACAGTGCTCTTTTGAATTCTTTCAAAATTATTTTAATTTGAAAGAATTTTTGGAAAAATACATTTTTGTATGAGGAATGGTTCAAGTTTATCAGTAAATATATGAATATTACTTCTTTATGAAATGTTTAAGAAAGTGACTGTAGCTCCGGAAATATTAATTTCATTGCGAAATTATAAAAACCTCCACTAAGTTATCAATAATGCGCTTTTCAATTCGTTTAAATTTTTTTTGATTTTAAAGAATATTTGGAAAAATACATTTTTGTATGAGGAATGGTTCAAGTTGATCAGTAAATATATGAATATTACTTCTTTATGAAATGTTTAAGAAAGTGACTGTATCTACGGAAATATTAATTTTATTGCGAAATTATAAAAAGCTTCACTAAGTTATCAATAATGCGCTTTTCAATTCGTTCAAATTTTTTTTTGATTTGAAAGAATGTTTGGAAAAATACATTTTTGTATGAGGAATGGTTCAAGTTTATCAGTAAATATATGAATATTACTTCTTTATGAAATGTTTAAGAAAGTGACTGTAGCTCCGGAAATATTAATTTCATTGCGAAATTATAAAAACCTCCACTAAGTTATCAATAATGCGCTTTTCAATTCGTTTAAATTTTTTTTGATTTTAAAGAATATTTGGAAAAATACATTTTTGTATGAGGAATGGTTCAAGTTGATCAGTAAATATATGAATATTACTTCTTTATGAAATGTTTAAGAAAGTGACTGTATCTACGGAAATATTAATTTTATTGCGAAATTATAAAAAGCTTCACTAAGTTAGCAACAGTGCTCTTTTGAATTCTTTCAAAATTATTTTAATTTGAAAGAATTTTTAAAAAAATACATATTTGGAAAAAAAATTTTTGCATGAGGAACAATCAGAAACTGCAGCTTTATTTGATAAATAAATTAGACCCATGACTTTTTCCAAAAATTTCACGAAAGATTATATAAATTTTTTATGGACAAATTTTAAAGAAAAAGTGTACAAAAGTCTTCATACAAAATTAGAAATCTCGGCTTTTGAATTTGTAAAAATTACACCCATGTCGTTTTCAAAAATTTTCAAGAAAAAGTATAGAACATTTTTTCATGCAAAATTAGAAATCTCGAGTTTTATATATATTAAAATTACACCCATGTGTTATGCAAAAATTTTCAAGAAAAAGTGTACAATATTGGTGATGCAAAATTAGACATCTCGGCTTTTATATTCATAAAAATTACACCCGTGACTTATTCAAACATTTTGAAGAAAAAGTGTTAAAATATGGTCATGCAAAATTAAAAATTTTGGCTTTCCAAAAATTTCAAGAAAAATTATAAGTTATAAATAAGGCGCTTCTCATTGGTTCAAAATTTGTTTGATTTGAAAGAATGTTTGGAAAAATACATTTTTGTGTGAGGAATGGTTTAAGTTTATCAGTCAATATATGAATATTACTTCTATATGAAATGTTTAAAAAAGTAATTGTAGCTCCGGAAATACTAATTTTATTGCGAAATTATAAAAATCTGCAACAAGTTACCGATAGCACTCTTTTCAATTCTTTTAAAACTCTTTTGATTTGAAAGATTTTATGAAAACATAAATTTTTAAATGAGAAGTGGTGTAAGTTTATCAGTAAATTAATAAAAATTACTTCCTTTTGAAATGTTTAAGAAGGTGACTGTAGCTCCGGAAATATTAATTTCATTGCGAAATTATAAAAACCTCCACTAAGTTATCAATAATGCGCTTTTCAATTCGTTCAAATTTTTTTTTTTGATTTTAAAGAATGTTTAGAAAAATACATTTTTGTATGAGGAATGCTTCAAGTTTATCAGTAAATACATGAATATTACGTCTTTATGAAATGTTTAAGAAAGTGACTGTATCTACGGAAATATTAATTTCATTACGTAATTATAAAAAGCTACACTATGTTAGCAACAGTGTTTTTTTGAATTCTTTCAAAATTATTTTAATTTGAAAGAATTTTTAAAAAAATACATATTTGGAAAAATACATTTTTGCATAAGAAACAGTGAGAAATTGCAGCTTTATTATATAAATAAATTAGACTCTTGACTTTTTCCAAAAATTTCAAGAAATATTATACAAATTTTTTATGCAAAATTAGAAATCTCAGCTATTGAATTTGTAAAAATTACACCCATGTCGTTTTCGAAAATTTTCAAGAAAAAGTATAGAACATTTTTTCAGGCAAAATTAGAAATCTCGAGTTTTATATATATAAAAATTACAACCGTAACTGATTCAAACATTTTGAAGAAAAAGTGTTAAAAATTAGAAATTACAGCTTTAATATATAAATAAAAAAAATACACCTGTTACATATTCATAAAATTTCAAGAAAAATTATAACATATTTTTTATAGAAAATTAGAAATCTCGACTTTCCATGTGTTATTTAAAAATTTTGAAGAAAAAGTGTTAAAATATGGTCATGCAAAATTAAAAATTTTGGCTTTCCAAAAATTTCAAGAAAAATTATAAGTTATAAATAATGCGCTTCTCATTCGTTCAAAATTTGTTTGATTTGAAAGAATGTTTGGAAAAATACATTTTTGTATGAGGAATGGTTCAAGTTTATCAGTAAATATATGAATATTATTTCTATATGAAATGTTTAAAAAAGTAAAAACATACATTTTTAAATGAGAAGTGGTTTAAGTTTATCAATAAATTAATAAAAATTACTTCATTTTGAAATGTTTAAGAAAGTGACTGTAGCTCCGGAAATATTAATTTCATTGCGAAATTATAAAAACCTCCATTAAGTTATCAATAATGCGCTTTTCAATTCGTTAAAATTTTTTTTGATTTTAAAGAATGTTTGGAAAAATACATTTTTGTATGAGGAATGGTTCAAGTTTATCAGTATAAATGAATATTACTTCTTTATATATGAATTCATAATATATGAATATTACTTCTTTATGAAATGTTTAAGAAAGTGACTGTATCTACGGAAATATTAATTTCATTGCGAAATTACAAAAAGCTTCACTAAGTTAGCTACAGCACTCTTTTGAATTCTTTCAAAATTATTTTAATTTGAAAGAATTTTTAAAAAAAATACATATTTGGAAAAAAAAATTTTTGCATGAGGAACAACCAGAAATTGCAGCTTTATTATATAAATAAATTAGACCCGTGACTTTTTCCAAAAATTTCAAGAAAGATTATACAAATTTTTTATGGAAAAATTTTAAATAAAAAGTGTACAAAAGTTTTCATACAAAATTAGAAATCTCGTACATTTTTATACAAATACAAATTTTTTATGGACAAATTTTAAAGAAAAAGTGTACAAAAGTCTTCATACAAAATTAGAAATCTCGGCTTTTGAATTTGTAAAAATTACACCCATGTCGTTTTCAAAAATTTTCAAGAAAAAGTATAGAACATTTTTTCATGCAAAATTAGAAATCTCGAGTTTTATATATATTAAAATTACACCCATGTGTTATGCAAAAATTTTCAAGAAAAAGTGTACAATATTGGTGATGCAAAATTAGACATCTCGGCTTTTATATTCATAAAAATTACACCCGTGACTTATTCAAACATTTTGAAGAAAAAGTGTTAAAATATGGTCATGCAAAATTAAAAATTTTGGCTTTCCAAAAATTTCAAGAAAAATTATAAGTTATAAATAAGGCGCTTCTCATTGGTTCAATATTTGTTTGATTTGAAAGAATGTTTGGAAAAATACATTTTTGTGTGAGGAATGGTTTAAGTTTATCAGTCAATATATGAATATTACTTCTATATGAAATGTTTAAAAAAGTAATTGTAGCTCCGGAAATACTAATTTTATTGCGAAATTATAAAAATCTGCAACAAGTTACCGATAGCGCTCTTTTCAATTCTTTTAAAACTCTTTTGATTTGAAAGATTTTATGAAAACATACATTTTTAAATGAGAAGTGGTGTAAGTTTATCAATAAATTAATAAAAATTCCTTCCTTTTGAAATGTTTAAGAAGGTGACTGTAGCTCCGGAAATATTAATTTCATTGCGAAATTATAAAAACCTCCACTAAGTTATCAATAATGCGCTTTTCAATTCGTTCAAATTTTTTTTTTGATTTTAAAGAATGTTTAGAAAAATACATTTTTGTATGAGGAATGCTTCAAGTTTATCAGTAAATACATGAATATTACGTCTTTATGAAATGTTTAAGAAAGTGACTGTATCTACGGAAATATTAATTTCATTACGTAATTATAAAAAGCTACACTATGTTAGCAACAGTGTTTTTTTGAATTCTTTCAAAATTATTTTAATTTGAAAGAATTTTTAAAAAAATACATATTTGGAAAAATACATTTTTGCATAAGAAACAGTGAGAAATTGCAGCTTTATTATATAAATAAATTAGACTTTTGACTTTTTCCAAAAATTTCAAGAAAGATTATACAAATTTTTTATGCAAAATTAGAAATCTCAGCTATTGAATTTGTAAAAATTACACCCATGTCGTTTTCGAAAATTTTCAAGAAAAAGTATAGAACATTTTTTCAGGCAAAATTAGAAATCTCGAGTTTTATATATATAAAAATTACAACCGTAACTGATTCAAACATTTTGAAGAAAAAGTGTTAAAAATTAGAAATTACAGCTTTAATATATAAACAAAATACACCTGTTACATATTCATAAAATTTCAAGAAAAATTATAACATATTTTTTATAGAAAATTAGAAATCTCGACTTTCCATGTGTTATTCAAAAATTTTGAAGAAAAAGTGTTAAAATATGGTCATGCAAAATTAAAAATTTTGGCTTTCCAAAAATTTCAAGAAAAATTATAAGTTATAAATAATGCGCTTCTCATTCGTTCAAAATTTGTTTGATTTGAAAGAATGTTTGGAAAAATACATTTTTGTATGAGGAATGGTTCAAGTTTATCAGTAAATATATGAATATTATTTCTATATGAAATGTTTAAAAAAGTAAAAACATACATTTTTAAATGAGAAGTGGTTTAAGTTTATCAATAAATTAATAAAAATTACTTCATTTTGAAATGTTTAAGAAAGTGACTGTAGCTCCGGAAATATTAATTTCATTGCGAAATTATAAAAACCTCCATTAAGTTATCAATAATGCGCTTTTCAATTCGTTAACATTTTTTTTGATTTTAAAGAATGTTTGGAAAAATACATTTTTGTATGAGGAATGGTTCAAGTTTATCAGTATAAATGAATATTACTTCTTTATATATGAATTCATAATATATGAATATTACTTCTTTATGAAATGTTTAAGAAAGTGACTGTATCTACGGAAATATTAATTTCATTGCGAAATTACAAAAAGCTTCACTAAGTTAGCTACAGCACTCTTTTGAATTCTTTCAAAATTATTTTAATTTTAAAGAATTTTTAAAAAAAATACATATTTGGAAAAAAAAATTTTTGCATGAGGAACAATCAGAAATTGCAGCTTTATTATATAAATAAATTAGACCCGTGACTTTTTCCAAAAATTTCAAGAAAGATTATACAAATTTTTTATGGAAAAATTTTAAATAAAAAGTGTACAAAAGTTTTCATACAAAATTAGAAATCTCGGCTCTTGAATTTGTAAAAATTACACCCATGTCGTTTTCAATAATTTTCAAGAAAAAGTATAGAACATTTTTTCATGCAAAATTAGAAATCTCGAGTTTTATATTTATAAAACTTACAACCGTAACTGATTCTAACATTTTGAAGAAAACGTATCAAAAACTGGTCATGTAAAATTAGAAATTTCAGCATTAATATATAAATAAATTGCACATGTCTTAATCAAAAAAATTTCAAGAAAAATTATAAAAATTTTTTTTTGGAAATTAGAAATTTTGGCGTTAATATATAAATAAAATACACCTGTGACTTATTCATAAAATTTCAAGAAAAATTATAAAAATTTTTAATGGAAAATTAGAAATCTCGGCTTTTATATTTATAAAAATAACGCTCTTGTCTTATTCAAAAATTTTCAAAAAAAAGGTACAAAATTTTTCATGCAAAATTAGAAATTTCGGGTTTTGAATTTGTAAAAATTACACCCCTATCGTTTTCAAAATTTTCAAGAAAAAGTATAGAACATTTTTTCATGCAAAATTAGAAATCTCGAGTTTTATATTTATGAAACTTACAACCGTAACTGATTCAAAAATTTTGAAGAGAAAGTGTTAAAAATTAGAAATTTCAGCTTTAATATATAAACAAAATACACCTGTTACTTATTCATAAAATTTCAAGAAAAATTATAACATTTTTTTATGGAAAATTAGAAATCTCGAATCTTATTCAAACATTTTGAAGAAAAAGTGTTAAAATATGGTCATGCAAAATTTAAAATTTTGGCTTTCCAAAAATTTCAAGAAAAATTATAAGTTATCAATAATGCGCTTCTCAATTCGTTCAAAATTTTTTTGATTTGAAGGAATGTTTGGAAAAATACATTTTTGTATGAGGAATGGTTCAAGTTTATCAGTAAATATATGAATATTACTTCCATATGAAATGTTTAAGAAAGTGACTGTATCTACGGAAATATTAATTTTATTGCGAAATTATAAAAATCTGCACCATGTTACCGACAGTGCTCTTTTCAATTCTTTCAAAATTGTTTTGATTTTAAAGAATGTTTGGAAAATACATTTTTGTATGAGGAATGGTTCAAGTAGTTCAGTAAATATATGAATATTACTTCTATATGAAATGTTTAAAAAAGTAACTGTATCTCCGGAAATATTAATTTCGTTGCGATATTATAAAAATCTTCACTAAGTTATCAATAGTGCTCTTTTCAATTCTTTCAAAATTGTTTTGATTTTAAAGAATGTTTGGAAAATACATTTTTGTATGAGGAATGGTTCAAGTTTATCAGTAAATATATGAATATTACTTCTTACATACATTTTTGTATTAGGAATAGTTCAAGTTTATCAGTAAATATATGAATATTACTTCTTTATGAAATGTTTAAAAAAGTAATTGTAGCTCCGGAAATACTAATTTTATTGCGAAATTATTAAAATCTTCACCAAGTTATCGATAGTGCTCTTTTCAATTATTTTTAAATTGTTTGATTTGAAAGAATGTTTGAAAAGACAATTTTTGTATGAGGAGTAGTTCAAATAAAAAAAATATATTAAAATAAATATATGAATATTACTTTCATATGAAACTTTGAATTGAAAAGCACTAAGTTATTAACAGTGCTCTTTTCAATTCCTTTAAAATTGTTTTCATTTAAAAGATTTTATAAAAAAATACATATTTTTATGAGAAGCGGTTCAAGCTTATCAATAATTATATGAATATTACTTTCTTTTGAAATGTTTAAGAAAGTGACTGTAGCTCCGGAAATATTAATTTCATTGCGAAATTAAAAAAAACCTCCACTAAGTTATCAATAATGCACTTTTCAATTCCTTCAAAATGTTTTTGATTTGAAAGAATGCTTGGATAAATACATTTTTTATGAGGAATTGTTCAAGTTTATCAGTAAATATATGAATTTTACTTCCTTATGAAATGTTTAAGAAAGTGACTGTATCTACGGAAATATTATTTTCATTGCGAAATTATAAAAAGCTTCACTAAGTTAGCAACAGTGCTCTTTTGAATTCTTTCAAAATTATTTTAATTTGAAAGAATTTTTAAAAAAATACATATTTGGAAAAATACATTTTTGCTTGAGGAACAATGAGAAATTGCATGTTTATTATAAAAATAAATTAGACTTGTGACTTTTCCAAAAATTTCAAGAAAGATTATACAAATTTTTTATGCAAAATTAGAAATCTCAGCTTTTGAATTTGTAAAAATTACACCCATGTCGTTTTCCAAATTTTCAAAAAAAAGTATAGAACATTTTTTCAGGCAAAATTAGAAATCTCGAGTTTTATATATATAAAAATTACAACCGTAACTGATTCAAACATTTTGAAGAAAAAGTGTTAAAAAATAGAAATTTCAGCTTTAATATATAAACAAAATACACCTGTTACTTATTCATAAAATTTCAAGAAAAATTATAACATTTTTTTATGGAAAATTAGAAATCTCGACTTTCCATGTGTTATTCAAAAGCTTTCAAGAAAAAGTGTACAAAATTGGTGATGCAAAATTAGAAATTTCGGCTTTTATATTCATTAAAATTACACCCGTGGCTTATTCAAACATTTTGAAGAAAAAGTGTTAAAATATGGTCATGCAAAATTAAAAATTTTGGCTTTCCAAAAATTTCAAGAAAAATTATAAGTTATAAATAATGCGCATCTCATTCGTTCAAAATTTGTTTGATTTGAAAGAATGTTTGGAAAAATACATTTTTGTATGAGGAATGGTTCAAGTAGTTCAGTAAATGTATGAATATTACTTCTATATGAAATGTTTAAAAAAGTAAAAACATACATTTTTAAATGAGAAGTGGTTTAAGCTTATTAATAAATTAATAAAAATTACTTCCTTTTGAAATGTTTAAGAAAGTGACTGTAGCTCCGGAAATATTAATTTCAATGCGAAATTATAAAAAATTCCACTAAGTTATCAATAACGCGCTTCTCAATTCGTTCAAAATTTTTTTGATTTGAAAGAATGTTTGGAAAAATTCATTTTTGTATGAGGAATGGTTCAAGTTTATCAGTATATATGAATATTACTTCTTTATATATGAATTCATAATATATGAATATTACTTCTTTATGAAATGTTTAAGAAAGTGACTGTATCTACGGAAATATTAATTTCATTGCGAAATTATAAAAAGCTTCACTAAGTTAGCAATAGCGCTCTTTTGAATTCTTTCAAAATTATTTTAATTTGAAAGAATTTTTAAAAATATACATATTTGGAAAAATACATTTTTGCATGAGGAACAATCAGAAATTGCAGCTTTATTATATAAATAAATTAGACCCGTGACTTTTTCCAAAAATTTCAAGAAAGATTATACAAATTTTTTATGGAAAAATTTTAAATAAAAAGTGTACAAAAGTTTTCATACAAAATTAGAAATCTCGGCTTTTGAATTTGTAAAAATTACACCCATGTCGTTTTTAATAATTTTCAAGAAAAAGTATAGAACATTTTTTCATGCAAAATTAGAAATCTCGAGTTTTATATTTATAAAAATTACACCTGTGACTTATTCTAACATTTTGAAGAAAACGTATCAAAAATTGGTCATGCAAAATTAGAAATTTCATCATTAATATATAAATAAAATGCACATGTCTTAATCAACAAATTTCAAGAAAAATTATAAAATTTTTTTTTGGAAAATTAGAAATTTTGGCTTTAATATATAAATAAATTACACCTGTGACTTATTCATGAAATTTCAAGAAAAATTATAAAAATTTTTAATGCAAAATTAGAAATTTCGGCTTTTGAATTTGTAAAAATTACACCCCTATCGTTTTCAAAATTTTCAAGAAAAAGTATAGAACATTTTTTCATGCTAAATTAGAAATCTCGAGTTTTATATTTATAAAACTTACAACCGTAACTGATTCAAACATTTTGAAGAGAAAGTGTTAAAAATTAAAAATTTCAGTTTTAATATATTAACAAAATACACCTGTTACTTATTCATAAAATTTCAAGAAAAATTATAACATTTTTTTATGGAAAATTAGAAATCTCGACTTTCCATGTGTTATTCAAAAGCTTTTAAGAAAAAGTGTACAAAATTGGTGATGCAAAATTAGAAATCTCGGCTTTTATATTCATAAAAATTACAGCCGTGACTTATTCAAACATTTTGAAGAAAAAGTGTTAAAATATGGTCATGCAAAATTTAAAATTTTGGCTTTCCAAAAATTTCAAGAAAAATTATAAGTTATCAATAATGCGCTTCTCAATTCGTTCAAAATTTTTTTGATTTGAAGGAATGTTTGGAAAAATACATTTTTGTATGAGGAATGGTTCAAGTAGTTCAGTAAATATATGAATATTACTTCTATATGAAATGTTTAAAAAAGTAACTGTAGCTCCGGAAATATTAATTTTATTGCGAAATTATAAAAATCTGCACCAAGTTACCGATAGTGCTCTTTTCAATTCTCTTAAAACTCTTTTGATTTGATAGATTTTATAAAAACATACATTTTTAAATGAGAAGTAGTTTTAATTTTTTAATAAATTAATAAATATGCCTTTCTTATGAAATGTTTAAGAAAGTGACTGTATCTCCGGAAATATTAATTTCGTTGCGAAATTATGAAAATCTTCACCAAGTTATCGATAATGCTCTTTTCAATTCTTTTTAAATTGTTTGATTTGAAAGAATGTTTGAAAAGACAATTTTTGTATGAGGAGTAGTTCAAATAAAAAAAATATATTAAAATAAATATTTGAATATTACTTTCATATGAAACTTTGAATTTAAAAGCACTAAGTTATTAACAGTGCTCTTTTCAATTCCTTTAAAATTGTTTTCATTTGAAAGAGTTTATGAAAAAATAAATATTTTTATGAGAAGCGGTTCAAGCTTATCAATAAATATATGAATATTACTTTCTTTTGAAATGTTTAAGAAAGTGAATGTAGCTCTGAAAATATTAATTTCATTGCGAAATTATAAAAACCTCCACTAAGTTATCAATAATTCACTTTTCAATTCCTTCAAAATGTTTTTGATTTGAAAGAATGTTTGCATAAATACATTTTTGTATGAGGAATGGTTCAAGTTTATCAGTAAATATATAAATATTACTTCTATATGAAATGTATAAGAAAGTGACTGTAGCTCCGGAAATATTAATTTCATTGCGAAATTATAAAAAGCTTCACTAAGTTAGCAACAGCGCTCTTTTGAATTCTTTCAAAATTATTTTAATTTGAAAGAATTTTTAAAAAAATACATATTTGGAAAAAACAAATTTTTGCATGAGGAATAATATAAAATTGCAGCTTTATTATATAAATAAATTAGACCCGTGACTCTTTCCAAAAATTTCAAGAAAGATTATACAAATTTTTTATGCAAAATTAGAAATCTCGGCTTTTGAATTTGTAAAAATTGCACCCATGTCGTTTTCAAAAATTTTCAAAAAAAAGTTAGAACATTTTTTCATGCAAAATTAGAAATCTCGAGTTTTATATATATAAAAATTACAAACGTAACTGATACAAACATTTTGAAGAAAAAATGTTAAAAATTAGAAATTTCAACTTTAATATATAAACAAAATACACCTGTTACTTATTCATAAAATTTCAAGAAAAATTGTATCATTTTTTTATGGAAAATTAGAAATCTCGACTTTCCATGTGTTATTCCAAAATTTTCAAGAAAAAGTGTACAAAATTGGTGATGCAAAATTAGAAATTTCGGCTTTTATATTCATAAAAATTACAGCCGTGACTTATTCAAACATTTTGAAGAAAAAGTGTTAAAATATGGTCATGCAAAATTTAAAATTTTGGCTTTCCAAAAATTTCAAGAAAAATTATAAGTTATCAATAATGCGCTTCTCAATTCGTTCAAAATTTTTTTGATTTGAAGGAATGTTTGGAAAAATACATTTTTGTATGAGGAATGGTTGAAGTAGTTCAGTAAATATATGAATATTACTTCTATATGAAATGTTTAAAAAAGTAACTGTAGCTCCGGAAATATTATTTTTGTTGCGAAATTATAAAAATCAGCACCAAGTTACCGATAGTGCTCTTTTCAATTCTCTTAAAACTCTTTTGATTTGAAAGATTTTATGAAAACATACATTTTAAAATGAGAAGTAGTTTTAATTTATCAATAAATTAATAAAAATGCCTTCCTTATGAAATGTTTAAGAAAGTGACTGTATCTCCGGAAATATTAATTTCGTTGCGAAATTATAAAAAGCTTCACTAAGTTAGCAACAGCGCTCTTTTGAATTCTTTCAAAATTATTTTAATTTGAAAGAATTTTTAAAAAAATACATATTTGGAAAAAAAAATTTTTCCATGAGGAACCATATAAAATTGCAGCTTTATTATATAAATAAATTAGACCCGTGACTTTTTCAAAAAATTTCAAGAAAGATTATACAAATTTTTTATGGAAAAATTTTAAATTAAAAGTGTACGAAAGTTTTCATACAAAATTAGAAATCTCGGCTTTTGAATTTGTAAAAATTACACCCATGTCGTTTTCAATAATTTCCAAGAAAAAGTATAGAACATTTTTTCATGCAAAATTAGAAATCTCGAGTTTTATATTTATAAAAACTACACCTGTGATTTATTCTAACATTTTGAAGAAAACGTATCAAAAATTGGTCATACAAAATTAGAAATTTCATCATTAATATATAAATAAAATGCAAATGTCTTAATCAAAAAATTTCAAGAAAAATTATAAAATTTTTTTTTTGGAAAATTAGAAATTTTGGCTTTAATATATAAATAAATTACACCTGTGCCTTATTCATAAAATTTCAAGAAAAATTATAAAAATTTTTAATGGAAAATTAGAAATCTCGGCTTTTATATTTATAAAAATAACGCTCTTGTCTTATTCAAAAATTTTGAAGAAAAAGTGTTAAAATATGGTCATGCAAAATTTAAAATTTTGGCTTTCCAAAAATTTCAAGAAAAATTATAAGTTATCAATAATGCGCTTCTCAATTCGTTCAAAATTTGTTTGATTTGAAAGAATGTTTGGAAAAATACATTTTTGTATGAGGAATGGTTCAAGTTTATCAGTAAATATATGAATATTACTTCTATATGAAATGTTTAAAAAAGTAACTGTAGCTCCGGAAATATTAATTTTGTTGCGAAATTATAAAAATCAGCACCAAGTTACCGATAGTGCTCTTTTCAATTCTCTTAAAACTCTTTTGATTTGAAAGATTTTATAAAAACATACATTTTTAAATGAGAAGTAGTTTTAATTTATCAATAAATTAATAAAAATGTCTTCCTTATGAAATGTTTAAGAAAGTGACTGTATCTCCGGAAATATTAATTTCGTTGCGAAATTATAAAAATTTTCACTAAGTTATCAATAGTGCTCTTTTCAATTCTTTCAAAATTGTTTTGATTTTAAAGAATGTTTGGAAAAATACATTTTTGTATTGGGAATAGTTCAAGTTTATCAGTAAATATATGAATATTACTTCTTTCTGAAATGTTTACGAAAGTGACTGTATCTCCAGAAATATTAACTTCATTACGAAATTCTTTTAAAACTGTTTTGATTTGAAAGAATTTATGAAAACATAAATTTTTAAATGAGAAGTAGCTTAAGTTTATCAATAAATTAATAAAAATTACTTCCTTATGAAATGTTTAAGAATGTGACTGTATCTCCGGAAATATTAATTTCATTGCGAAATTATTAAAATCTTCACCAAGTTATCGATAGTGCTCTTTTCAATTCTTTTTAAATTGTTTTGATATTAAAGAATGTTTGATTTGAAAGAATGTTTGAAAAGACAATTTTTGTATGAGGAGTAGTTCAAATAAAAAAAATATATTAAAATAAATATATGAATATTACTTTCATATGAAACTTTGAATTTAAAAGCACTAAATTATTAACAGTGCTCTTTTCAATTCCTTTAAAATTGTTTTCATTTGAAAGAGTTTATGAAAAAATACATATTTTTATGAGATGCGGTTCAAGCTTATCAATAAATATATGAATATTACTTTCTTTTGAAATGTTTAAGAAAGTGACTGTAGCTCTGGAAATATTAATTTCATTGCGAAATTATAAAAACCTCTACTAAGTTATCAATAATTCACTTTTCAATTCCTTCAAAATGTTTTTGATTTGAAAGAATGTTTGGAAAAATACATTTTTGTATGAGGAATGGTTCAAGTTTATCAGTAAATATATGAATATTACTTCTTTATGAAATGTTTAAGAAAGTGACTGTATCTACGGAAATATTAATTTCATTGCGAAATTATAAAAAGCTTCACTAAGATAGCAACAGTGCTCTTTTGAATGCTTTCAAAATTACTTTAATTTGAAAGAATTTTTAAAAAAATACATATTTTGAAAAATACATTTTTGCATGAGGAACAATCAGAAATTGCAGCTTTATTATATAAATAAATTAGACTTGTGACTTTTTCCAAAAATTTCAAGAAAGATTATACAAATTTTTTATGCAAAATTAGAAATCTCGGCTTTTGAATTTGTAAAAATTACACCCATGTCGTTTTTAATAATTTTCAAGAAAAAGTATAGAACATTTTTTCATGCAAAATTAGAAATCTCGAGTTTTATATTTATTAAAATTACACCTGTGACTTATTCTAACATTTTGAAGAAAACGTATCAAAAATTGGGCATGCAAAATTAGAAATTTCATCATTAATATATAAATAAAATGCAAATGTCTTAATCAAAAAATTTCAAGAAAAATTATAACATTTTTTTATGGAAAATTAGAAATCTCGACTTTCCATGTGTTATTCAAAAGCTTTCAAGAAAAAGTGTACAAAATTGGTGATGCAAAATTAGAAATTTCGGCTTTTATATTCATTAAAATTACACCCGTGGCTTATTCAAACATTTTGAAGAAAAAGTGTTAAAATATGGTCATGCAAAAATAAAAATTTTGGCTTTCCAAAAATTTCAAGAAAAATTATAAGTTATAAATAATGCGCTTCTCATTCGTTCAAAATTTGTTTGATTTGAAAGAATGTTTGGAAAAATACATTTTTGTATGAGGAATGGTTCAAGTTTATCAGTAAATATATGAATATTACTTCTATATGAAATGTTTAAAAAAGTAAAAACATACATTTTTAAATGAGAAGTGGTTTAAGCTTATTAATAAATTAATAAAAATTACTTCCTTTTGAAATGTTTAAGAAAGTGACTGTAGCTCCGGAAATATTAATTTCAATGCGAAATTATAAAAACTTCCACTAAGTTATCAATAACGCGCTTCTCAATTCGTTCAAAATTTTTTTGTTTTGAAAGAATGTTTGGAAAAATTCATTTTTGTATGAGGAATGGTTCAAGTTTATCAGTATATATGAATATTACTTCTTTATATATGAATTCATAATATATGAATATTACTTCTTTATGAAATGTTTAAGAAAGTGACTGTATCTCCAGAAATATTAACTTCATTACGAAATTCTTTTAAAACGGTTTTGATTTGAAAGAATTTATGAAAACATAAATTTTTAAATGAGAAGTAGCTTAAGTTTATCAATAAATTAATAAAAATTACTTCCTTATGAAATGTTTAAGAATGTGACTGTATCTCCGGAAATATTAATTTCATTGCGAAATTATTAAAATCTTCACCAAGTAATCGATAGTGCTCTTTTCAATTCTTTTTAAATTGTTTTGATATTAAAGAATGTTTGATTTGAAAGAATGTTTGAAAAGACAATTTTTGTATGAGGAGTAGTTCAAATAAAAAAAAATATATTAAAATAAATATATGAATATTACTTTCATATGAAACTTTGAATTTAAAAGCACTAAGTTATTAACAGTGCTCTTTTCAATTCCTTTAAAATTGTTTTCATTTGAAAGAGTTTATGAAAAAATACATATTTTTATGAGATGCGGTTCAAGCTTATCAATAAATATATGAATATTACTTTCTTTTGAAATGTTTAAGAAAGTGACTGTAGCTCTGGAAATATTAATTTCATTGCGAAATTATAAAAACCTCTACTAAGTTATCAATAATTCACTTTTCAATTCCTTCAAAATGTTTTTGATTTGAAAGAATGTTTGCATAAATACATTTTTGTATGAGGAATGGTTCAAGTTTATCAGTAAATATATGAATATTACTTCTATATGAAATGTATAAGAAAGTGACTGTAGCTACGGAAATATTAATTTCATTGCGAAATTATAAAAAGCTTCACTAAGTTAGCAACAGCGCTCTATTGAATTCTTTCAAAATTATTTTAATTTGAAAGAATTTTTAAAAAAATACATATTTGGAAAAAAAAATTTTTGCATGAGGAACAATATAAAATTGCAGCTTTATTATATAAATAAATTAGAACCGTGACTTTTTCCAAAAATTTCAAGAAAGATTATACAAATTTTTTATGCAAAATTAGAAATCTCGGCTTTTGAATTTGTAAAAATTACACCCATGTCGTTTTTAATAATTTTCAAGAAAAAGTATAGAACATTTTTTCATGCAAAATTAGAAATCTCGGGTTTTATATTTATAAAAATTACACCTGTGACTTATTCTAACATTTTGAAGAAAACGTATCAAAAATTGGTCATGCAAAATTAGAAATTTCATCATTAATATATAAATAAAATGCACATGTCTTAATCAACAAATTTCAAGAAAAATTATAAAATTTTTTTTTGGAAAATTAGAAATTTTGGCTTTAATATATAAATAAATTACACCTGTGACTTATTCATGAAATTTCAAGAAAAATTATAAAAATTTTTAATGCAAAATTAGAAATTTCGGCTTTTGAATTTGTAAAAATTACACCCCTATCGTTTTCAAAATTTTCAAGAAAAAGTATAGAACATTTTTTCATGCTAAATTAGAAATCTCGAGTTTTATATTTATAAAACTTACAACCGTAACTGATTCAAACATTTTGAAGAGAAAGTGTTAAAAATTAAAAATTTCAGTTTTAATATATAAACAAAATACACCTGTTACTTATTCATAAAATTTCAAGAAAAATTATAACATTTTTTTATGGAAAATTAGAAAACTCGACTTTCCATGTGTTATTCAAAAGCTTTTAAGAAAAAGTGTACAAAATTGGTGATGCAAAATTAGAAATCTCGGCTTTTATATTCATAAAAATTACAGCCGTGACTTATTCAAACATTTTGAAGAAAAAGTGTTAAAATATGGTCATGCAAAATTTAAAATTTTGGCTTTCCAAAAATTTCAAGAAAAATTATAAGTTATCAATAATGCGCTCCTCAATTCGTTCAAAATTTTTTTGATTTGAAGGAATGTTTGGAAAAATACATTTTTGTATGAGGAATGGTTCAAGTAGTTCAGTAAATATATGAATATTACTTCTATATGAAATGTTTAAAAAAGTAACTGTAGCTCCGGAAATATTAATTTTATTGCGAAATTATAAAAATCTGCACCAAGTTACCGATAGTGCTCTTTTCAATTCTCTTAAAACTCTTTTGATTTGAAAGATTTTATAAAAACATACATTTTTAAATGAGAAGTAGTTTTAATTTATTAATAAATTAATAAAAATGCCTTTCTTATGAAATGTTTAAGAAAGTGACTGTATCTCCGGAAATATTAATTTTGTTGCGAAATTATAAAAATCTTCACTAAGTTATCAATAGTGCTCTTTTCAATTCTTTCAAAATTGTTTTGATTTTAAAGAATGTTTGGAAAAATACATTTTTGTATTAGGAATAGTTCAAGTTTATCAGTAAATATATGAATATTACTTCTGTATGAAATGTTTACGAAAGTGACTGTATCTCCGGAAATATTAATTTCGTTGCGAAATTATGAAAATCTTCACCAAGTTATCGATAATGCTCTTTTCAATTCTTTTTAAATTGTTTGATTTGAAAGAATGTTTGAAAAGACAATTTTTGTATGAGGAGTAGTTCAAATAAAAAAAATATATTAAAATAAATATTTGAATATTACTTTCATATGAAACTTTGAATTTAAAAGCACTAAGTTATTAACAGTGCTCTTTTCAATTCCTTTAAAATTGTTTTCATTTGAAAGAGTTTATGAAAAAATAAATATTTTTATGAGAAGCGGTTCAAGCTTATCAATAAATATATGAATATTACTTTCTTTTGAAATGTTTAAGAAAGTGAATGTAGCTCTGAAAATATTAATTTCATTGCGAAATTATAAAAACCTCCACTAAGTTATCAATAATTCACTTTTCAATTCCTTCAAAATGTTTTTGATTTGAAAGAATGTTTGCATAAATACATTTTTGTATGAGGAATGGTTCAAGTTTATCAGTAAATATATGAATATTACTTCTATATGAAATGTATAAGAAAGTGACTGTAGCTCCGGAAATATTAATTTCATTGCGAAATTATAAAAAGCTTCACTAAGTTAGCAACAACGCTCTTTTGAATTCTTTCAAAATTATTTTAATTTGAAAGAATTTTTAAAAAAATACATATTTGGAAAAAACAAATTTTTGCATGAGGAATAATATAAAATTGCAGCTTTATTATATAAATAAATTAGACCCGTGACTCTTTCCAAAAATTTCAAGAAAGATTATACAAATTTTTTATGCAAAATTAGAAATCTCGGCTTTTGAATTTGTAAAAATTGCACCCATGTCGTTTTCAAAAATTTTCAAAAAAAAGTTAGAACATTTTTTCATGCAAAATTAGAAATCTCGAGTTTTATATATATAAAAATTACAAACGTAACTGATACAAACATTTTGAAGAAAAAATGTTAAAAATTAGAAATTTCAACTTTAATATATAAACAAAATACACCTGTTACTTATTCATAAAATTTCAAGAAAAATTGTATCATTTTTTTATGGAAAATTAGAAATCTCGACTTTCCATGTGTTATTCCAAAATTTTCAAGAAAAAGTGTACAAAATTGGTGATGCAAAATTAGAAATCTCGGCTTTTATATTCATAAAAATTACAGCCGTGACTTATTCAAACATTTTGAAGAAAAAGTGTTAAAATATGGTCATGCAAAATTTAAAATTTTGGCTTTCCAAAAATTTCAAGAAAAATTATAAGTTATCAATAATGCGCTTCTCAATTCGTTCAAAATTTGTTTGATTTGAAAGAATGTTTGGAAAAATACATTTTTGTATGAGGAATGGTTCAAGTTTATCAGTAAATATATGAATATTACTTCTTTATGAAATGTTTACGAAAGTGACTGTATCTCCAGAAATATTAACTTCATTACGAAATTCTTTTAAAACTGTTTTGATTTGAAAGAATTTATGAAAACATACATTTTTAAATGAGAAGTAGCTTAAGTTTATCAATAAATTAATAAAAATTACTTCCTTATGAAATGTTTAAGAATGTGACTGTATCTCCGGAAATATTAATTTCATTGCGAAATTATTAAAATCTTCACCAAGTTATCGATAGTGCTCTTTTCAATTCTTTTTAAATTGTTTTGATATTAAAGAATGTTTTATTTGAAAGAATGTTTGAAAAGACAATTTTTGTATGAGGAGTAGTTCATATAAAAAAAATATATTAAAATAAATATATGAATATTACTTTCATATGAAACTTTGAATTTAAAAGCACTAAGTTATTAACAGTGCTCTTTTCAATTCCTTTAAAATTGTTTTCATTTGAAAGAGTTTATGAAAAAATACATATTTTTATGAGATGCGGTTCAAGCTTATCAATAAATATATGAATATTACTTTCTTTTGAAATGTTTAAGAAAGTGACTGTAGCTCTGGAAATATTAATTTCATTGCGAAATTATAAAAACCTCTACTAAGTTATCAATAATTCACTTTTCAATTCCTTCAAAATGTTTTTGATTTGAAAGAATGTTTGCATAAATACATTTTTGTATGAGGAATGGTTCAAGTTTATCAGTAAATATATGAATATTACTTCTATATGAAATGTATAAGAAAGTGACTGTATCTACGGAAATATTAATTTCATTGCGAAATTATAAAAAGCTTCACTAAGTTAGCAACAGCGCTCTTTTGAATTCTTTCAAAATTATTTTAATTTGAAAGAATTTTTAAAAAAATACATATTTGGAAAAAAAAATTTTTGCATGAGGAACAATATAAAATTGCAGCTTTATTATATAAATAAATTAGAACCGTGACTTTTTCCAAAAATTTCAAGAAAGATTATACAAATTTTTTATGCAAAATTAGAAATCTCGGCTTTTGAATTTGTAAAAATTACACCCATGTCGTTTTTAATAATTTTCAAGAAAAAGTATAGAACATTTTTTCATGCAAAATTAGAAATCTCGAGTTTTATATTCATTAAAATTACACCTGTGACTTATTCTAACATTTTGAAGAAAACGTATCAAAAATTGGTCATGCAAAATTAGAAATTTCATCATTAATATATATATAAAATGCAAATGTCTTAATCAAAAAATTTCAAGAAAAATTATAAAATTTTTTTTTGGAAAATTAGAAATTTTGGCTTTAATATATAAATAAATTACACCTGTGCCTTATTCATAAAATTTCAAGAAAAATTATAAAAATTTTTAATGGAAAATTAGAAATCTCGGCTTTTATATTTATAAAAATAACGCTCTTGTCTTATTCAAAAATTTTGAAGAAAAAGTGTTAAAATATGGTCATGCAAAATTTAAAATTTTGGCTTTCCAAAAATTTCAAGAAAAATTATAAGTTATCAATAATGCGCTTCTCAATTCGTTCAAAATTTGTTTGATTTGAAAGAATGTTTGGAGAAATACATTTTTGTATGAGGAATGGTTCAAGTTTATCAGTAAATATATGAATATTACTTCTATATGAAATGTTTAAAAAAGTAATTGTAGCTCCGGAAATACTAATTTTATTGCGAAATTATAAAAATCTGCAACAAGTTACCGATAGTGCTGTTTTCAATTGTTTTAAAACTCTTTTGATTTGAAAGATTTTATGAAAACATACATTTTTAAATGAGAAGTAGCTTAAGTTTATGAATAAATTAATAAAAATTACTTCCTTATGAAATGTTTAAGAATGTGACTGTATCTCCGGAAATATTAATTTCATTGCGAAATTATTAAAATCTTCACCAAGTAATCGATAGTGCTCTTTTCAATTCTTTTTAAATTGTTTTGATATTAAAGAATGTTTGATTTGAAAGAATGTTTGAAAAGACAATTTTTGTATGAGGAGTAGTTCAAATAAAAAAAATATATTAAAATAAATATATGAATATTACTTTCATATGAAACTTTGAATTTAAAAGCACTAAGTTATTAACAGTGCTCTTTTCAATTCCTTTAAAATTGTTTTCGTTTGAAAGAGTTTATGAAAAAATACATATTTTTATGAGATGCGGTTCAAGCTTATCAATATATATATGAATATTACTTTCTTTTGAAATGTTTAAGAAAGTGACTGTAGCTCTGGAAATATTAATTTCATTGCGAAATTATATAAACCTCCACTAAGTTATCAATAATTCACTTTTCAATTCCTTCAAAATGTTTTTGATTTGAAAGAATGTTTGCATAAATACATTTTTGTATGAGGAATGGTTCAAGTTTATCAGTAAATATATGAATATTACTTCTATATGAAATGTATAAGAAAGTGACTGTATCTACGGAAATATTAATTTCATTGCGAAATTATAAAAAGCTTCACTAAGTTAGCAACAGCGCTCTTTTGAATGCTTTCAAAATTACTTTAATTTGAAAGAATTTTTAAAAAAATACATATTTTGAAAAATACATTTTTGCATGAGGAACAATCAGAAATTGCAGCTTTATTATATAAATAAATTAGAACCGTGACTTTTTCCAAAAATTTCAAGAAAGATTATACAAATTTTTTATGCAAAATTAGAAATCTCGGCTTTTGAATTTGTAAAAATTACACCCATGTCGTTTTTAATAATTTTCAAGAAAAAGTATAGAACATTTTTTCATGCAAAATTAGAAATCTCGAGTTTTATATTTATTAAAATTACACCTGTGACTTATTCTAACATTTTGAAGAAAACGTATCAAAAATTGGTCATGCAAAATTAGAAATTTCATCATTAATATATAAATAAAATGCACATGTCTTAATCAACAAATTTCAAGAAAAATTATAAAATTTTTTTTTGGAAAATTAGAAATTTTGGCTTTAATATATAAATAAATTACACCTGTGACTTATTCATGAAATTTCAAGAAAAATTATAAAAATTTTTAATGGAAAATTAGAAATCTCGGCTTTTATATATATAAAAATAACGCTCTTGTCTTATTCAAAAATTTTGAAGAAAAAGTGTTAAAATATGGTCATGCAAAATTTAAAATTTTGGCTTTCCAAAAATTTCAAGAAAAATTATAAGTTATCAATAATGCGCTTCTCAATTCGTTCAAAATTTGTTTGATTTGAAAGAATGTTTGGAAAAATACATTTTTGTATGAGGAATGGTTCAAGTTTATCAGTAAATATATGAATATTACTTCTATATGAAATGTTTAAAAAAGTAACTGTAGCTCCGGAAATATTAATTTTGTTGCGAAATTATAAAAATCAGCACCAAGCTACCGATAGTGCTCTTTTCAATTCTCTTAAAACTTTTTTGATTTGAAAGATTTTATAAAAACATACATTTTTAAATGAGAAGTAGTTTTAATTTATCAATAAATTAATAAAAATGCCTTCCTTATGAAATGTTTAAGAAAGTGACTGTATCTCCGGAAATATTAATTTCGTTGCGAAATTATAAAAATTTTCACTAAGTTATCAATAGTGCTCTTTTCAATTCTTTCAAAATTGTTTTGATTTTAAAGAATGTTTGGAAAAATACATTTTTGTATTGGGAATAGTTCAAGTTTATCAGTAAATATATGAATATTACTTCTTTATGAAATGTTTACGAAAGTGACTGTATCTCCAGAAATATTAACTTCATTACGAAATTCTTTTAAAACTGTTTTGATTTGAAAGAATTTATGAAAACATACATTTTTAAATGAGAAGTAGCTTAAGTTTATCAATAAATTAATAAAAATTACTTCCTTATGAAATGTTTAAGAATGTGACTGTATCTCCGGAAATATTAATTTCATTGCGAAATTATTAAAATCAGCACCAAGTTACCGATAGTGCTCTTTTCAATTTTCTTAAAACTCTTTTGATTTGAAAGATTTTATAAAAACATACATTTTTAAATGAGAAGTAGTTTTAATTTCTGAATATATTAATAAAAATGCCTTCCTTATGAAATGTTTAAGAAAGTGACTGTATCTCCGGAAATATTAATTTCGTTGCGAAATTATAAAAATTTTCACTAAGTTATCGATAGTGCTCTTTTCAATTCTTTTTAAATTGTTTTGATATTAAAGAGTGTTTGATTTGAAAGAATGTTTGAAAAGACAATTTTTGTATGAGGAGTAGTTCAAATAAAAAAAATATATTAAAATAAATATATGAATATTACTTTCATATGAAACTTTGAATTTAAAAGCACTAAGTTATTAACAGTGCTCTTTTCAATTCCTTTAAAATTGTTTTCATTTGAAAGAGTTTATGAAAAAATACATATTTTTATGAGATGCGGTTCAAGCTTATCAATAAATATATGAATATTACTTTCTTTTGAAATGTTTAAGAAAGTGACTGTAGCTCTGGAAATATTAATTTCATTGCGAAATTATAAAAACCTCTACTAAGTTATCAATAATTCACTTTTCAATTCCTTCAAAATGTTTTTGATTTGAAAGAATGTTTGCATAAATACATTTTTGTATGAGGAATGGTTCAAGTTTATCAGTAAATATATGAATATTACTTCCTTTTGAAATGTTTAAGAAAGTGACTGTATCTACGGAAATATTAATTTCATTGCGAAATTATAAAAAGCTTCACTAAGTTAGCAACAGCGCTCTTTTGAATTCTTTCAAAATTATTTTAATTTGAAAGAATTTTTAAAAAAATACATATTTGGAAAAAAAAATTTTTGCATGAGGAACAATATAAAATTGCAGCTTTATTATATAAATAAATTAGAACCGTGACTTTTTCCAAAAATTTCAAGAAAGATTATACAAATTTTTTATGCAAAATTAGAAATCTCGGCTTTTGAATTTGTAAAAATTACACCCATGTCGTTTTTAATAATTTTCAAGAAAAAGTATAGAACATTTTTTCATGCAAAATTAGAAATCTCGAGTTTTATATTTATTAAAATTACACCTGTGACTTATTCTAACATTTTGAAGAAAACGTATCAAAAATTGGGCATGCAAAATTAGAAATTTCATCATTAATATATAAATAAAATGCAAATGTCTTAATCAAAAAATTTCAAGAAAAATTATAAAATTTTTTTTTGGAAAATTAGAAATTTTGGCTTTAATATATAAATAAATTACACCTGTGCCTTATTCATAAAATTTCAAGAAAAATTATAAAAATTTTTAATGGAAAATTAGAAATCTCGGCTTTTATATTTATAAAAATAACGCTCTTGTCTTATTCAAAAATTTTGAAGAAAAAGTGTTAAAATATGGTCATGCAAAATTTAAAATTTTGGCTTTCCAAAAATTTCAAGAAAAATTATAAGTTATCAATAATGCGCTTCTCAATTCGTTCAAAATTTGTTTGATTTGAAAGAATGTTTGGAGAAATACATTTTTGTATGAGGAATGGTTCAAGTTTATCAGTAAATATATGAATATTACTTCTATATGAAATGTTTAAAAAAGTAACTGTAGCTCCGGAAATATTAATTTTGTTGCGAAATTATAAAAATCAGCACCAAGTTACCGATAGTACTCTTTTCAATTCTCTTAAAACTCTTTTGATTTGAAAGATTTTATAAAAACATACATTTTTAAATGAGAAGTAGCTTAAGTTTATGAATAAATTAATAAAAATTACTTCCTTATGAAATGTTTAAGAATGTGACTGTATCTCCGGAAATATTAATTTCATTGCGAAATTATTAAAATCTTCACCAAGTAATCGATAGTGCTCTTTTCAATTCTTTTTAAATTGTTTTGATATTAAAGAATGTTTGATTTGAAAGAATGTTTGAAAAGACAATTTTTGTATGAGGAGTAGTTCAAATAAAAAAAATATATTAAAATAAATATATGAATATTACTTTCATATGAAACTTTGAATTTAAAAGCACTAAGTTATTAGCAGTGCTCTTTTCAATTCCTTTAAAATTGTTTTCGTTTGAAAGAGTTTATGAAAAAATACATATTTTTATGAGATGCGGTTCAAGCTTATCAATAAATATATGAATATTACTTTCTTTTGAAATGTTTAAGAAAGTGACTGTAGCTCTGGAAATATTAATTTCATTGCGAAATTATATAAACCTCCACTAAGTTATCAATAATTCACTTTTCAATTCCTTCAAAATGTTTTTGATTTCAAAGAATGTTTGCATAAATACATTTTTGTATGAGGAATGGTTCAAGTTTATCAGTAAATATATGAATATTACTTCTATATGAAATGTATAAGAAAGTGACTGTATCTACGGAAATATTAATTTCATTGCGAAATTATAAAAAGCTTCACTAAGTTAGCAACAGCGCTCTTTTGAATGCTTTCAAAATTACTTTAATTTGAAAGAATTTTTAAAAAAATACATATTTTGAAAAATACATTTTTGCATGAGGAACAATCAGAAATTGCAGCTTTATTATATAAATAAATTAGAACCGTGACTTTTTCCAAAAATTTCAAGAAAGATTATACAAATTTTTTATGCAAAATTAGAAATCTCGGCTTTTGAATTTGTAAAAATTACACCCATGTCGTTTTTAATAATTTTCAAGAAAAAGTATAGAACATTTTTTCATGCAAAATTAGAAATCTCGAGTTTTATATTTATTAAAATTACACCTGTGACTTATTCTAACATTTTGAAGAAAACGTATCAAAAATTGGTCATGCAAAATTAGAAATTTCATCATTAATATATAAATAAAATGCAAATGTCTTAATCAAAAAATTTCAAGAAAAATTATAAAATTTTTTTTTGGAAAATTAGAAATTTTGGCTTTAATATATAAATAAATTACACTTGTGCCTTATTCATAAAATTTCAAGAAAAATTATAAAAATTTTTAATGGAAAATTAGAAATCTCGGCTTTTATATATATAAAAATAACGCTCTCTTCTTATTCAAAAATTTTGAAGAAAAAGTGTTAAAATATGGTCATGCAAAATTTAAAATTTTGGCTTTCCAAAAATTTCAAGAAAAATTATAAGTTATCAATAATGCGCTTCTCAATTCGTTCAAAATTTGTTTGATTTGAAAGAATGTTTGGAAAAATACATTTTTGTATGAGGAATGGTTCAAGTTTATCAGTAAATATATGAATATTACTTCTATATGAAATGTTTAAAAAAGTAACTGTAGCTCCGGAAATATTAATTTTGTTGCGAAATTATAAAAATCAGCACCAAGTTACCGATAGTGCTCTTTTCAATTCTCTTAAAACTCTTTTGATTTGAAAGATTTTATAAAAACATACATTTTTAAATGAGAAGTAGTTTTAATTTATCAATAAATTAATAAAAATGCCTTCCTTATGAAATGTTTAAGAAAGTGACTGTATCTCCGGAAATATTAATTTCGTTGCGAAATTATAAAAATTTTCACTAAGTTATCAATAGTGCTCTTTTCAATTCTTTCAAAATTGTTTTGATTTTAAAGAATGTTTGGAAAAATACATTTTTGTATTGGGAATAGTTCAAGTTTATCAGTAAATATATGAATATTACTTCTTTATGAAATGTTTACGAAAGTGACTGTATCTCCAGAAATATTAACTTCATTACGAAATTCTTTTAAAACTGTTTTGATTTGAAAGAATTTATGAAAACATACATTTTTAAATGAGAAGTAGCTTAAGTTTATCAATAAATTAATAAAAATTACTTCCTTATGAAATGTTTAAGAATGTGACTGTATCTCCGGAAATATTAATTTCATTGCGAAATTATTAATATCAGCACCAAGTTACCGATAGTGCTCTTTTCAATTCTCTTAAAACTCTTTTGATTTGAAAGATTTTATAAAAACATACATTTTTAAATGAGAAGTAGTTTTAATTTATCAATATATTAATAAAAATGCCTTCCTTATGAAATGTTTAAGAAAGTGACTGTATCTCCGGAAATATTAATTTCGTTGCGAAATTATAAAAATTTTCACTAAGTTATCGATAGTGCTCTTTTCAATTCTTTTTAAATTGTTTTGATATTAAAGAATGTTTGGAAAAATACATTTTTGTATTGGGAATAGTTCAAGTTTATCAGTAAATATATAAATATTACTTCTTTATGAAATGTTTACGAAAGTGACTGTATCTCCAGAAATATTAACTTCATTACGAAATTCTTTTAAAACTGTTTTGATTTGAAAGAATTTATGAAAACATACATTCTTAAATGAGAAGTAGCTTAAGTTTATCAATAAATTAATAAAAATTACTTCCTTATGAAATGTTTAAGAAAGTGACTGTATCTCCGGAAATATTAATTTCATTGTGAATTTATTAAAATCTTCACCAAGTTATCGATAGTGCTCTTTTCAAATCTTTCAAAATTGTTTTGATTTTAAAGAATGTTTGGAAAAATACATTTTTGTATTGGGAATGGTTCAAGTTTATCAGTAAATATATGAATATTACTTCTATATGAAATGTATAAGAAAGTGACTGTATCTACGGAAATATTAATTTCATTGCGAAATTATAAAAAGCTTCACTAAGTTAGCAACAGCGCTCTTTTGAATTCTTTCAAAATTATTTTAATTTGAAAGAATTTTTAAAAAAATACATATTTGGAAAAAAAATTTTTGCATGAGGAACAATATAAAATTGCAGCTTTATTATATAAATAAATTAGACTTTTGACTTTTTCCAAAAATTTCAAGAAAGATTATACAAATTTTTTATGCAAAATTAGAAATCTCGGCTTTTGAATTTGTAAAAATTACACCCATGTCGTTTTCAAAAATTTTCAAAAAAAAGTTAGAACATTTTTTCATGCAAAATTAGAAATCTCGAGTTTTATATATATAAAAATTACAAACGTAACTGATACAAACATTTTGAAGAAAAAATGTTAAAAATTAGAAATTTCAACTTTAATATATAAACAAAATACACCTGTTACTTATTCATAAAATTTCAAGAAAAATTATATAATTTTTTTATGGAAAATTAGAAATCTCGACTTTCCATGTGTTATTCCAAAATTTTCAAGAAAAAGTGTACAAAATTAGAATTTTAAGAATTGGCAATATTAATTTCATTGCGAAATTATAAAAACTTCCACTAAGTTATCAATAATGCGCTTTTCAATTCGTTAAAATTTTTTTTTTGATTTTAAAGAATGTTTGGAAAAATACATTTTTGTATGAGGAATGGTTCAAGTTTATCAGTAAATATATGAATTTTATTTCCTTATGAAAAATTAAGAAAGTGACTGTATCTATGGAAATATTAATTTCATTGCGAAATTATAAAAATCTGCAACAAGTTACCGATAGTGCTGTTTTCAGTTGTTGTAAAACTCTTTTGATTTGAAAGATTTTATGAAAACATACATTTTTAAATGAGAAGTGGTTAAAGTTTATCAATAAATTAATAAAAACTACTTCCTTTTGAAATGTTTAAGAAAGTAACTGTAGCTCCGAAAATTTAATTTCATTGCGAAATTATAAAAACCTCCACTAAGTTCTCAATAATGCGCTTTTCAATTCGTTCAAATTATTTTTGATTTGAAAGAATGTTTGGAATAATACATTTTTGTATGAGGAATGGTTCAAGTTTATCAGTAAATATATGAATATTACTTCTTTATGAAATGTTTAAGAAAGTGACTGTATCTACGGAAATATTTATTTCATTGCGAAATTATAAAAAGCTTCACTAAGTTAGCAACAGCGCTCTTTTGAATTCTTTCAAAATTATTTTAATTTGAAAGAATTTTTAAAAAATACATATTTGGAAAAAAAAATTTTTGCATGAGGAACAATCAGAAATTGCAGCTTTATTATATAAATAAATTAGACCCGTGACTTTTTACAAAAATTTCAAGAAAGATTATACAAATTTTTTATGCAAAATAAGAAATCTCAGCTTTTGAATTTGTAAAAATTACACCCATGTCGTTTTCGAATATTTTCAAGAAAAAGTATAGAACATTTTTTCTGGCATAATTAGAAATCTCGAGTTTCCATGTGTTATTAAAAAATTTTCAAGAAAAAGTGTACAAAATTGGTGATTCAAAATTAGAAATCTCGGCTTTTATATTCATAAAAATTACACCCGTAACTTATTCAAACATTTTGAAGAAAAAGTGTTAAAATATGGTCATGCAAAATTTAAAATTTTGGCTTTTCAAAAATTTGAAGAAAAATTATAAGTTATAAATCATGCGCTTCTCATTCGTTAAAAATTTGTTTGATTTGAAGGAATGTTTGGAAAAATACATTTTTGTATGAGGAATGGTTCAAGTTTATCAGTAAATATATGAATATTACTTCTATATGAAATGTTTAAAAAAGTAACTGTAGCTCCGGAAATATTAATTTTGTTGCGAAATTATAAAAATCAGCACCAAGCTACCGATAGTGCTCTTTTCAATTCTCTTAAAACTCTTTTGATTTGAAAGATTTTATGAAAACATACATTTTTAAATGAGAAGTAGTTTTAATTTATCAATAAATTAATAAAAATGCCTTCCTTATGAAATGTTTAAGAAAGTGACTGTATCTCCGGAAATATTAACTTCATTACGAAATTCTTTTAAAACTGTTTTGATTTGAAAGAATTTATGAAAACATACATTTTTAAATGAGAAGTAGCTTAAGTTTATCAATAAATTAATAAAAATTTCTTCCTTATGAAATGTTTAAGAAAGTGACTGTATCTCCGGAAATATTAATTTCATTGCGAAATTATTAAAATCTTCACCAAGTTATCGATAGTGCTCTTTCCAATTTTTTTTTAATTGTTTGATTTGAAAGAATGTTTGAAAAAACAATTTTTGTATGAGGAGTAGTTCAAATAAAAAAAATATATTAAAATAAATATATGAATATTACTTTCATATGAAACTTTGAATTTAAAAGCACTTAGTTATTAACAGTGCTCTTTTCAATTCCTTTAAAATTGTTTTCATTTGAAAGAGTTTATGAAAAAATACATATGTTTATGAGAAGCGGTTCAAGCTTATCAATAAATATATGAATATTACTTTCTTTTGAAATGTTTAAGAAAGTGACTGTAGCTCTGGAAATATTAATTTCATTGCGAAATTATATAAACCTCCACTAAGTTATCAATAATTCACTTTTCAATTCCTTCAAAATGTCTTTGATTTGAAAGAATGTTTGCATAAATACATTTTTGTATGAGAAATGGTTCAAGTTTATCAGTAAATATATGAATTTTACTTCTTTATGATATGTATAAGAAAGTGACTGTATCTACGGAAATATTAATTTCATTGCGAAATTATAAAAAGCTTCACTAAGTTAGCAACAGCGCTCTTTTGAATTCTTTCAAAATTATTTTAATTTGAAAGAATTTTTAAAAAAATACATATATGGAAAAAAAAAATTTTTGCATGAAGAACAATATAAAATTGCAGCTTTATTATATAAATAAATTAGACCCGTGACTTTTTCCAAAAATTTCAAGAAAGATTATACAAATTTTTTATGCAAAATTAGAAATCTCGGCTTTTGAATTTGTAAAAATTTCACCCATGTCGTTTTCAAAAATTTTCAAAAAAAAAGTTAGAACATTTTTTCATGCAAAATTAGAAATCTCGAGTTTTATATATATAAAAATTACAAACGTAACTGATACAAACATTTTGAAGAAAAAATGTTAAAAATTAGAAATTTCAACTTTAATATATAAACAAAATACACCTGTTACTTTTTCATAAAATTTCAAGAAAAATTATATAATTTTTTTATGGAAAATTAGAAATCTCGACTTTCCATGTGTTATTCCAAAATTTTCAAGAAAAAGTGTACAAAATTAGAATTTTAAGAATTGGCAATATTAATTTCATTGCGAAATTATAAAAACTTCCACTAAGTTATCAATAATGCGCTTTTCAATTCGTTCAAATTTTTTTTTGATTTTAAAGAATGTTTGGAAAAATACATTTTTGTATGAGGAATGGTTCAAGTTTATCAGTAAATATATGAATTTTACTTCTTTATGAAAAATTAAGAAATTGACTGTATCTACGGAAATATTAATTTCATTGCGAAATTATAAAAATCTGCAACAAGTTACCGATAGTGCTGTTTTCAATTGTTGTAAAACTCTTTTGATTTGAAAGATTTTATGAAAACATACATTTTTAAATGAGAAGTGGTTAAAGTTTATCAATAAATTAATAAAAACTACTTCCTTTTGAAATGTTTAAGAAAGTAACTGTAGCTCCGAAAATTTAATTTCATTGCGAAATTATAAAAAGCTCCACTAAGTTGTCAATAATGCGCTTATCAATTCGTTCAAATTATTTTTGATTTGAAAGAATGTTTGGAAAAATACATTTTTGTATGAGGAATGGTTCAAGTTTATCAGTAAATATATGAATATTACTTCTTTATGAAATGTTTAAGAAAGTGACTGTATCTACGGAAATATTTATTTCATTGCGAAATTATAAAAAGCTTCACTAAGTTAGCAACAGCGCTCTTTTGAATTCTTTCAAAATTATTTTAATTTGAAAGAATTTTTAAAAAATACATATTTGGAAAAAAAAAGTTTGCATGAGGAACTATCAGAAATTGCAGCTTTATTATAAAAATATATTAGACCCGTGACTTTTTCCAAAAATTTCAAGAAAGATTATACAAATTTTTTATGCAAAATAAGAAATCTCAGTTTTTGAATTTGTAAAAATTACACCCATGTCGTTTTCGAAAATTTTCAAGAAAAAGTATAGAACATTTTTTCAGGCAAAATTAGAAATCCCGAGTTTTCATGTGTTATTAAAAAATTTTCAAGAAAAAGTGTACAAAATTGGTGATTCAAAATTAGAAATCTCGGCTTTTATATTCATAAAAATTACACACGTAGCTTATTCAAACATTTTGAAGAAAAAGTGTTAAAATATGGTCATGCAAAATTTAAAATTTTGGCTTTTCAAAAATTTGAAGAAAAATTATAAGTTATAAATCATGCGCTTCTCATTCGTTAAAAATTTGTTTGATTTGAAGGAATGTTTGGAAAAATACATTTTTGTATGAGGAATGGTTCAAGTAGTTCAGTAAATATATGAATATTACTTCTATATGAAATGTTTAAAAAAGTAACTGTAGCTCCGGAAATATTAATTTTGTTGCGAAATTAAAAAATCAGCACCAAGTTACCGATAGTGCTCTTTTCAATTCTCTTAAAACTCTTTTGATTTGAAAGATTTTATGAAAACATACATTTTTAAATGAGAAGTAGTTTTAATTTATCAATAAATTAATAAAAATGCCTTCCTTATGAAATGTTTAAGAAAGTGACTGTATCTCCGGAAATATTAATTTCGTTGCGAAATTATAAAAATTTTCACTAAGTTATCAATAGTGCTCTTTTCAAATCTTTCAAAATTATTTTGATTTTAAAGAATGTTTGGAAAAATACATTTTTGTATTGGGAATAGTTCAAGTTTATCAGTAAATATATGAATATTACTTCTTTATGAAATGTTTACGAAAGTGACTGTATCTCCAGAAATATTAACTTCATTACGAAATTCTTTTAAAACTGTTTTGATTTGAAAGAATTTATGAAAACATACATTTTTAAATGAGAAGTAGCTTAAGTTTATCAATAAATTAATAAAAATTACTTCCTTATGAAATGTTTAAGAAAGTGACTGTATCTCCGGAAATATTAATTTCATTGTGAATTTATTAAAATCTTCACCAAGTTATCGATAGTGCTCTTTTCAAATCTTTCAAAATTGTTTTGATTTTAAAGAATGTTTGGAAAAATACATTTTTGTATTGGGAATGGTTCAAGTTTATCAGTAAATATATGAATATTACTTCTATATGAAATGTATAAGAAAGTGACTGTATCTACGGAAATATTAATTTCATTGCGAAATTATAAAAAGCTTCACTAAGTTAGCAACAGCGCTCTTTTGAATTCTATCAAAATTATTTTAATTTGAAAGAATTTTTAAAAAAATACATATTTGGAAAAAAAAATTTTTGCATGAGGAACAATATAAAATTGCAGCTTTATTATATAAATAAATTAGACTTTTGACTTTTTCCAAAAATTTCAAGAAAGATTATACAAATTTTTTATGCAAAATTAGAAATCTCGGCTTTTGAATTTGTAAAAATTACACCCATGTCGTTTTCAAAAATTTTCAAAAAAAAGTTAGAACATTTTTTCATGCAAAATTAGAAATCTCGAGTTTTATATATATAAAAATTACAAACGTAACTGATACAAACATTTTGAAGAAAAAATGTTAAAAATTAGAAATTTCAACTTTAATATATAAACAAAATACACCTGTTACTTATTCATAAAATTTCAAGAAAAATTATATAATTTTTTTATGGAAAATTAGAAATCTCGACTTTCCATGTGTTATTCCAAAATTTTCAAGAAAAAGTGTACAAAATTAGAATTTTAAGAATTGGCAATATTAATTTCATTGCGAAATTATAAAAACTTCCACTAAGTTATCAATAATGCGCTTTTCAATTCGTTAAAATTTTTTTTTTGATTTTAAAGAATGTTTGGAAAAATACATTTTTGTATGAGGAATGGTTCAAGTTTATCAGTAAATATATGAATTTTATTTCTTTATGAAAAATTAAGAAAGTGACTGTATCTACGGAAATATTAATTTCATTGCGAAATTATAAAAATCTGCAACAAGTTACCGATAGTGCTGTTTTCAGTTGTTGTAAAACTCTTTTGATTTGAAAGATTTTATGAAAACATACATTTTTAAATGAGAAGTGGTTAAAGTTTATCAATAAATTAATAAAAACTACTTCCTTTTGAAATGTTTAAGAAAGTAACTGTAGCTCCGAAAATATTAATTTCGTTGCGAAATTATAAAAATTTTCACTAAGTTATCAATAGTGCTCTTTTCAAATCTTTCAAAATTATTTTGATTTTAAAGAATGTTTGGAAAAATACATTTTTGTATTGGGAATAGTTCAAGTTTATCAGTAAATATATGAATATTACTTCTTTATGAAATGTTTACGAAAGTGACTGTATCTCCAGAAATATTAACTTCATTACGAAATTCTTTTAAAACTGTTTTGATTTGAAAGAATTTATGAAAACATACATTTTTAAATGAGAAGTAGCTTAAGTTTATCAATAAATTAATAAAAATTACTTCCTTATGAAATGTTTAAGAAGGTGACTGTATCTCCGGAAATATTAATTTCATTGTGAATTTATTAAAATCTTCACCAAGTTATCGATAGTGCTCTTTTCAAATCTTTCAAAATTGTTTTGATTTTAAAGAATGTTTGGAAAAATACATTTTTGTATTGGGAATGGTTCAAGTTTATCAGTAAATATATGAATATTACTTCTATATGAAATGTATAAGAAAGTGACTGTATCTACGGAAATATTAATTTCATTGCGAAATTATAAAAAGCTTCACTAAGTTAGCAACAGCGCTCTTTTGAATTCTATCAAAATTATTTTAATTTGAAAGAATTTTTAAAAAAATACATATTTGGAAAAAAAAATTTTTGCATGAGGAACAATATAAAATTGCAGCTTTATTATATAAATAAATTAGACTTTTGACTTTTTCCAAAAATTTCAAGAAAGATTATACAAATTTTTTATGCAAAATTAGAAATCTCGGCTTTTGAATTTGTAAAAATTGCACCCATGTCGTTTTCAAAAATTTTCAAAAAAAAGTTAGAACATTTTTTCATGCAAAATTAGAAATCTCGAGTTTTATATATATAAAAATTACAAACGTAACTGATACAAACATTTTGAAGAAAAAATGTTAAAAATTAGAAATTTCAACTTTAATATATAAACAAAATACACCTGTTACTTATTCATAAAATTTCAAGAAAAATTATATAATTTTTTTATGGAAAATTAGAAATCTCGACTTTCCATGTGTTATTCCAAAATTTTCAAGAAAAAGTGTACAAAATTAGAATTTTAAGAATTGGCAATATTAATTTCATTGCGAAATTATAAAAACTTCCACTAAGTTATCAATAATGCGCTTTTCAATTCGTTAAAATTTTTTTTTTGATTTTAAAGAATGTTTGGAAAAATACATTTTTGTATGAGGAATGGTTCAAGTTTATCAGTAAATATATGAATTTTATTTCTTTATGAAAAATTAAGAAAGTGACTGTATCTACGGAAATATTAATTTCATTGCGAAATTATAAAAATCTGCAACAAGTTACCGATAGTGCTGTTTTCAGTTGTTGTAAAACTCTTTTGATTTGAAAGATTTTATGAAAACATACATTTTTAAATGAGAAGTGGTTAAAGTTTATCAATAAATTAATAAAAACTACTTCCTTTTGAAATGTTTAAGAAAGTAACTGTAGCTCCGAAAATATTAATTTCGTTGCGAAATTATAAAAATTTTCACTAAGTTATCAATAGTGCTCTTTTCAAATCTTTCAAAATTATTTTGATTTTAAAGAATGTTTGGAAAAATACATTTTTGTATTGGGAATAGTTCAAGTTTATCAGTAAATATATGAATATTACTTCTTTATGAAATGTTTACGAAAGTGACTGTATCTCCAGAAATATTAACTTCATTACGAAATTCTTTTAAAACTGTTTTGATTTGAAAGAATTTATGAAAACATACATTTTTAAATGAGAAGTAGCTTAAGTTTATCAATAAATTAATAAAAATTACTTCCTTATGAAATGTTTAAGAAAGTGACTGTATCTCCGGAAATATTAATTTCATTGTGAATTTATTAAAATCTTCACCAAGTTATCGATAGTGCTCTTTTCAAATCTTTCAAAATTGTTTTGATTTTAAAGAATGTTTGGAAAAATACATTTTTGTATTGGGAATGGTTCAAGTTTATCAGTAAATATATGAATATTACTTCTATATGAAATGTATAAGAAAGTGACTGTATCTACGGAAATATTAATTTCATTGCGAAATTATAAAAAGCTTCACTAAGTTAGCAACAGCGCTCTTTTGAATTCTATCAAAATTATTTTAATTTGAAAGAATTTTTAAAAAAATACATATTTGGAAAAAAAAATTTTTGCATGAGGAACAATATAAAATTGCAGCTTTATTATATAAATAAATTAGACTTTTGACTTTTTCCAAAAATTTCAAGAAAGATTATACAAATTTTTTATGCAAAATTAGAAATCTCGGCTTTTGAATTTGTAAAAATTACACCCATGTCGTTTTCAAAAATTTTCAAAAAAAAGTTAGAACATTTTTTCATGCAAAATTAGAAATCTCGAGTTTTATATATATAAAAATTACAAACGTAACTGATACAAACATTTTGAAGAAAAAATGTTAAAAATTAGAAATTTCAACTTTAATATATAAACAAAATACACCTGTTACTTATTCATAAAATTTCAAGAAAAATTATATAATTTTTTTATGGAAAATTAGAAATCTCGACTTTCCATGTGTTATTCCAAAATTTTCAAGAAAAAGTGTACAAAATTAGAATTTTAAGAATTGGCAATATTAATTTCATTGCGAAATTATAAAAACTTCCACTAAGTTATCAATAATGCGCTTTTCAATTCGTTAAAATTTTTTTTTTGATTTTAAAGAATGTTTGGAAAAATACATTTTTGTATGAGGAATGGTTCAAGTTTATCAGTAAATATATGAATTTTATTTCTTTATGAAAAATTAAGAAAGTGACTGTATCTACGGAAATATTAATTTCATTGCGAAATTATAAAAATCTGCAACAAGTTACCGATAGTGCTGTTTTCAGTTGTTGTAAAACTCTTTTGATTTGAAAGATTTTATGAAAACATACATTTTTAAATGAGAAGTGGTTAAAGTTTATCAATAAATTAATAAAAACTACTTCCTTTTGAAATGTTTAAGAAAGTAACTGTAGCTCCGAAAATTTAATTTCATTGCGAAATTATAAAAACCTCCACTAAGTTGTCAATAATGCGCTTTTCAATTCGTTCAAATTATTTTTGATTTGAAAGAATGTTTGGAATAATACATTTTTGTATGAGGAATGGTTCAAGTTTATCAGTAAATATATGAATATTACTTCTTTATGAAATGTTTAAGAAAGTGACTGTATCTACGGAAATATTTATTTCATTGCGAAATTATAAAAAGCTTCACTAAGTTAGCAACAGCGCTCTTCTGAATTCTTTCAAAATTATTTTAATTTGAAAGAATTTTTAAAAAATACATATTTGGAAAAAAAAATTTTTGCATGAGGAACAATCAGAAATTGCAGCTTTATTATATAAATAAATTAGACCCGTGACTTTTTCCAAAAATTTCAAGAAAGATTATACAAATTTTTTATGCAAAATTAGAAATCTCGGATTTTGAATTTGTAAAAATTTCACCCATGTCGTTTTCAAAATTTTCAAAAAAAAGTTAGAACATTTTTTCATGCAAAATTAGAAATCTCGAGTTTTATATATATAAAAATTACAAACGTAACTGATACAAACATTTTGAAGAAAAAATTTTAAAAATTAGAAATTTCAACTTTAATATATAAACAAAATACACCTGTTACTTTTTCATAAAATTTCAAGAAAAATTATATAATTTTTTTATGGAAAATTAGAAATCTCGACTTTCCATGTGTTATTCCAAAATTTTCAAGAAAAAGTGTACAAAATTAGAATTTTAAGAATTGGCAATATTAATTTCATTGCGAAATTATAAAAACTTCCACTAAGTTATCAATAATGCGCTTTTCAATTCGTTCAAATTTTTTTTTGATTTTAAAGAATGTTTGGAAAAATACATTTTTGTATGAGGAATGGTTCAAGTTTATCAGTAAATATATGAATTTTACTTCTTTATAAAAAATTAAGAAAGTGACTGTATCTACGGAAATATTAATTTCATTGCGAAATTATAAAAATCTGCAACAAGTTACCGATAGTGCTGTTTTCAATTGTTGTAAAACTCTTTTGATTTGAAAGATTTTATGAAAACATACATTTTTAAATGAGAAGTGGTTAAAGTTTATCAATAAATTAATAAAAACTACTTCCTTTTGAAATGTTTAAGAAAGTAACTGTAGCTCCGAAAATTTAATTTCATTGCGAAATTATAAAAAGCTCCACTAAGTTGTCAATAATGCGCTTATCAATTCGTTCAAATTATTTTTGATTTGAAAGAATGTTTGGAAAAATACATTTTTGTATGAGGAATGGTTCAAGTTTATCAGTAAATATATGAATATTACTTCTTTATGAAATGTTTAAGAAAGTGACTGTGGCTCCGGAAATATTAATTTCATTGCGAAATTATAAAAAGCTTCACTAAGTTAGCAACAGCGCTCTTTTGAATTCTTTCAAAATTATTTTAATTTGAAAGAATTTTTAAAAAATACATATTTGGAAAAAAAAAATTTTGCATGAGGAACTATCAGAAATTGCAGCTTTATTATATAAATAAATTAGACCCGTGACTTTTTCCAAAAATTTCAAGAAAGATTATACAAATTTTTTATGCAAAATAAGAAATCTCAGTTTTTGAATTTGTAAAAATTACACCCATGTCGTTTTCGAAAATTTTCAAGAAAAAGTATAGAACATTTTTTCAGGCAAAATTAGAAATCTCGAGTTTTCATGTGTTATTAAAAAATTTTCAAGAAAAAGTGTACAAAATTGGTGATTCAAAATTAGAAATCTCGGCTTTTATATTCATAAAAATTACACACGTAGCTTATTCAAACATTTTGAAGAAAAAGTGTTAAAATATGGTCATGCAAAATTTAAAATTTTGGCTTTTCAAAAATTTGAAGAAAAATTATAAGTTATAAATCATGCGCTTCTCATTCGTTAAAAATTTGTTTGATTTGAAGGAATGTTTGGAAAAATACATTTTTGTATGAGGAATGGTTCAAGTAGTTCAGTAAATATATGAATATTACTTCTATATGAAATGTTTAAAAAAGTAACTGTAGCTCCGGAAATATTAATTTTGTTGCGAAATTATAAAAATCAGCACCAAGTTACCGATAGTGCTCTTTTCAATTCTCTTAAAATCGTTTTGATTTGAAAGATTTTATGAGAACATACATTTTTAAATGAGAAGTAGTTTTAATTTATCAATAAATTAATAAAAATTACTTCCTTTTGAAATGTTTATGAAGGTGACTGTAGCTCCGGAAATATTAATTTCATTGCGAAATTATAAAAACCTCCACTAAGTTATCACTAATGCGCTTTTCAATTCGTTCAAAATTTTTTTGATTTTAAAGAATGTTTGGAAAAATACATTTTTGTATTAGGAATAGTTCAAGTTTATCAGTAAATATATGAAAATTACTTCTTTATGAAATGTTTAAGAAAGTGACTGTATCTCCGGAAATATTAACTTCATTACGAAATTCTTTTAAAACTGTTTTGATTTGAAAGAATTTATGAAAACATACATTTTTTAATGAGAAGTGGCTTAAGTTTATCAATAAATTAATAAAAATTACTTCCTTATGAAATGTTTAAGAAAGTGACTATATCTCCGGTAATATTAATTTCATTGCGAAATTATTAAAATCTTCACCAAGTTATCGATAGTGCTCTTTTCAATTCTTTTTAAATTGTTTGATTTGAAAGAATGTTTGAAAAGACAATTTTTGTATGAGGAGTAGTTCAAATAAAAAAAATATATTAAAATACATATATGAATATTACTTTCATATGAAACTTTGAATTTAAAAGCACTAAGTTATTAACAGTGCTCTTTTCAATTCCTTTAAAATTGTTTTCATTTGAAAGAGTTTATGATAAAATACATATTTTTATGAGAAGCGCTTCAAACTTATCAATAAATATATGAATATTACTTTCTTTTGAAATGTTTAAGAAAGTGACTGTAGCTCCGGAAATATTAATTTCATTGCGAAATTATAAAAACTTCCACTAAGTTATCAATAATGCACTTTTCAATTCCTTCAAAATGTTTTTGATTTGAAAGAATGTTTGGAAAAATACATTTTTGTATGAGGAATGGTTCAAGTTTATCAGTAAATATATGAATTTTACTTCTTTATGAAATGTTTAAGAAAGTGACTGTATCTCCGGAAATATTAATTTCATTACGAAATTATAAAAATCTCCACAAAATTATCAATCGATCGCTCTCCATTCTTTTAAAACTGTTTTGATTTGAAAGAATTTATGAAAACATACATTTTTTAATGAGAAGTGGTTTAAGTTTATCAATAAATAAATAAAAATTACTTCTTTATAAAATGTTTAAGAAAGTAACTGTAGCTCCGAAAATTTAATTTTATTGCGAAATTATAAAAACCTCCACTAATTTGTCAATAATGCGCTTTTCAATTCGTTCAAATTATTTTTGATTTGAAAGAATGTTTGGAAAAATACATTTTTGTATGAGGAATGGTTCAAGTAGTTCAGTAAATATATGAATATTACTTGTATATGAAATTTTTAAAAAAGTAACTGTAGCTCCGGAAATATTAATTTTATTGCGAAATTATAAAAACCTGCACCAAGTTACCGATAGTGCTCTTTGCAATTCTCTTAAAACTCTTTTGATTTGAAAGATTTTATGAAAACATGCATTTTTAAATGAGAAGTGGTTTAAGTTTATCAATAAATTAATAAAAATTACTTCCTTTTGAAATGTTTAAGAAGGTGACTGTAGCTCCGGAAATATTTATTTCATTGCGAAATTATAAAAAGCTTCACTAAGATAGCAACAGTGCTCTTTTGAATGCGTTCAAAATTATTTTAATTTGAAAGAATTTAAAAAAAAATACATATTTTGAAAAATACATTTTTGCATCAGGAACAATGAGAAATTGCAACTTTATTATATAAATAAATTAGACTTTTGACTTTTTCCAAAAATTTCAAGAAAGATTATACAAATTTTTTATGCAAAATTAGAAATCTCAGCTATTGAATTTGTAAAAATTACACCCATGTCGTTTTCGAAAATTTTCAAGAAAAAGTATAGAACATTTTTTCATGCAAAATTAGAAATCGCGAGTTTTATATATATAAAAATTACAAACGTAACTGATACAAACATTTTGAAGAAAAAATGTTAAAAATTAGAAATTTCAACTTTAATATATAAACAAAATACACCTGTTACTTATTCATAAAATTTCAAGAAAAATTATATCATTTTTTTATTAAAAATTAGAAATCTCGACTTTCCATGTGTTATTCAAAAATTTTCAAGAAAAAGTGTACAAAATTGGAATTTTAAGAAGTGGCAATATTAGATTTATTGCGAAATTATAAAAACTTCCACTAAGTTATCAATAATGCGCTTTTCAATTCGTTCAAATTTTTTTTGATTTTAAAGAATGTTTGGAAAAATACATTTTTGTATGAGGAATGGTTCAAGTTTATCAGTAAATATATGAATATTACTTCTTTATGAAATGTTTAAGAAAGTGACTGTATCTACGGAAATATTAATTTCATTGCGAAATTATAAAAATCTGCAACAAGTTACCGATAGTGCTGTTTTCAATTGTTTTAAAACTCTTTTGATTTGAAAGATTTTATGAAAACATACATTTTTAAATGAGAAGTGGTTTAAGTTTATCAATAAATTAATAAAAATTACTTCCTTTTGAAATGTTTAAGAAAGTAACTGTAGCTCCGAAAATTTAATTTCATTGCGAAATTATAAAAACTTCCACTAAGTTGTCAATAATGCGCTTTTCAATTCGTTCAAATTATTTTGGTTTGAAAGAATGTTTGGAAAAATACATTTTTGTATGAAGAATGGTTCAAGTTTATCAGTAAATATATGAATATTACTTCTTTATGAAATGTTTAAGAAAGTGACTGTATCTACGGAAATATTTATTTCATTGCGAAATTATAAAAAGCTTCACTAAGTTAGCAACAGTGCTCTTTTGAATTCTTTCAAAATTATTTTAGTTTGAAAAAATTTTTAAAAAATACATATTTGGAAAAAAAAATGTTTGCATGAGGAACAATCAAAAATTGCAGCTTTATTATATAAATAAATTAGACCCGTGACTTTTTCCAAAAATTTCAAGAAAGATTATACAAATTTTTTATGCAAAATAAGAAATCTCAGCTTTTGAATTTGTAAAAATTACACCCATGTCGTTTTCGAAAATTTTCAAGAAAAAGTATAGAACATTTTTTCAGGCAAAATTAGAAATCTCGAGTTTCCATGTGTTATTAAAAAATTTTCAAGAAAAAGTGTACAAAATTGGTGATTCAAAATTAGAAATCTCGGCTTTTATATTCATAAAAATTACACCCGTAGCTTATTCAAACATTATGAAGAAAAAGTGTTAAAATATGGTCATACAAAATTTAAAATTTTGGCTTTCCAAAAATTTGAAGAAAAATTATAAGTTATAAATAATGCGCTTCTCATTCGTTAAAAATTTGTTTGATTTGAAGGAATGTTTGGAAAAATACATTTTTGTATGAGGAATGGTTCAAATTTATCAGTAAATATATGAATATTACTTCTATATGAAATGTTTAAAAAATTACCTGTAGCTCGGGAAATATTAATTTTATTTCGAAAAAGTGTACAAAATTGGTGATGCAATATTAGAAATCTCGGCTTTAATGTATATAAAAATTACACCCGTGACTTATTCAAACATTTTGAAGAAAACGTATCAAAAATTGGTCATGCAAAGTTAGAAATTTCAGCATTAATATATAAATAAAATGCACATGTCTTAATCAAAAAATTTCAAGAAAAATTATAAAAAATTTTTTTGGAAAATTAGAAATTTTGGCTTTAATATATAAATAAATTAATAATAATAACTAATAAAATTTCAAGAAAAATTATAAACATTGTTAATGGAAAATTAGAAATCTCGCCTTTTATATTAATAAAAATAACGCTCTTGTCTTATTCAAAAATATTAAAGAAAAAGTGTCCAAAATTTTTCATGCAAAATTAGAAATCTTAGCTTTTGAATTTGTAAAAATTACACCCGTAGCTGACTCAAACATTTTGAAGAAAAAGTGTTAAAAATTAGAAATTTCAGCTTTAATATATAAACAAAATACACATGTTTTATTCAAAAAATTTCAAGAAAAATTATAAAATTTTTTTGTGGAAAATTAGAAATCTCGACTTTCATATTTATTAAAATTACACCCATGTGTTATTCAAAAATTTTCAAGAAAAAGTGTACAAAATTGGTGATGCAAAATTAGAAATCTCGGTTTTTATATTCATAAAAATTATACCCGTGGCTTATTCAAACATTTTGAAGAAAAAGTGCTAAAATATGGTCATGCAAAATTAAAAATCTTGGCTTTCCAAAAATTTCAAGAAAAATTATAAGTTATGAATGCGCTTCTCAATTCGTTCAAAGTTTTTTTGATTTGAAAGAATGTTTGGAAAAATACATTTTTGTATGAGGAATGGTTCAAGTTTATCAGTAAATATATGAATATTACTTCTATATGAAATGTTTAAAAAATTAACTGTAGCTCGGGAAATATTAATTTTATTGCGAAAAAGTGTACAAAATTGGAGATGCAATATTAGAAATCTCGGCTTTAATGTATATAAAAATTACACCCGTGACTTATTCAAACATTTTGAAGAAAACGTATCAAAAATTGGTCATGCAAAGTTAGAAATTTCAGCATTAATATATAAATAAAATGCACATGTCTTAATTAAAAAATTTCAAGAAAAATTATAAAAATTTTTTTTGGAAAATTAGAAATTTTGGCTTTAATATATAAATAAATTACACCTGTGACTTATTCATAAAATTTCAAGAAAAATTATAAACATTGTTAATGGAAAATTAGAAATCTCGCCTTTTATATTAATAAAAATAAGGCTCTTGTCTTATTCAAAAATATTCAAGAAAAAGTGTACAAAATTTTTCATGCAAAATTAGAAATCTCAGCTTTTGAATTTGTAAAAATTACACCCGTAACTGATTCAAACATTTTGAAGAAAAAGTGTTAAAAATTAGAAATTTCAGCTTTAATATATAAACAAAATACACATGTTTTATTCAAAAAATTTCAAGAAAAATTATAAAATTTTTTTGTGGAAAATTAGAAATCTCGACTTTCATATTTATTAAAATTACACCCATGTGTTATTTAAACATTTTCAAGAAAAAGTGTACAAAATTGGTGATGCAAAATTAGAAATCTCGGTTTTTATATTCATAAAAATTATACCCGTGACTTATTCAAACATTTTGAAGAAAAAGTGCTAAAATATGGTCATGCAAAATTAAAAATCTTGGCTTTCCAAAAATTTCAAGAAAAATTATAAGTTATGAATGCGCTTCTCAATTCGTTCAAAGTTTTTTTGATTTGAAAGAATGTTTGGAAAAATACATTTTTGTATGAGGAATGGTTCAAGTTTATCAGTAAATATATGAATATTACTTCTATATGAAATGTTTAAAAAATTAACTGTAGCTCGGGAAATATTAATTTTATTGCGAAAAAGTGTACAAAATTGGTGATGCAATATTAGAAATCTCGGCTTTAATGTATATAAAAATTACACCCGTGACTTATTCAAACATTTTGAAGAAAACGTATCAAAAATTGGTCATGCAAAGTTAGAAATTTCAGCATTAATAATATAAATAAAATGCACATGTCTCAATAAAAAATTTCAAGAAAAATAATAAAATTTTTTTTTGGAAAATTAAAAATTTTGGCTTTAATATATAAATAAATTACACATGTGACTTATTCATAAAATTTCAAGAAAAATTATAAACAGTTTTTATGCAAAATTAGAAATCTCGGTTTTTATATTCATAAAAATTACACCCGTAGCTTATTCAAACATTTTGAAGAAAAAGTGTTAAAATATGGTCATGCAAAATTTAAAATTTTGGCTTTTCAAAAATTTGAAGAAAAATTATAAGTTATAAATCATGCGCTTCTCATTCGTTAAAAATTTGTTTGATTTGAAGGAATGTTTGGAAAAATACATTTTTGTATGAGGAATGGTTCAAGTAGTTCAGTAAATATATGAATATTACTTCTATATGAAATGTTTAAAAAAGTAACTGTAGCTCCGGAAATATTAATTTTATTGCGAAATTAAAAAACCTGCACCAAGTTACCGATAGTGCTCTTTGCATCTCTGTTAAAACTCTTTTGATTTGAAAGATTTTATGAAAACATGCATTTTTAAATGAGAAGTGGTTTAAGTTTATCAATAAATTAATAAAAATTACTTCCTTTTGAAATGTTTAAGAAGGTGACTGTAGCTCCGGAAATATTAATTTCATTGCGAAATTATAAAAACCTCCACTAAGTTGTCAATAATGCGCTTTTCAATTCGTTCAAATTATTTTTGATTTTAAAGAATGTTTGGAAAAATACATTTTTGTATGAGGAATGGTTCAAGTTTATCAGTAAATATATGAATATTACTTCTATATGAAATGTTTAAAAAATTAACTGTAGCTCGGGAAATATTAATTTTATTGCGAAAAAGTGTACAAAATTCGAGAAGCAATATTAGAAATCTCGGCTTTAATGTATATAAAAATTACACCCGTGACTTATTCAAACATTTTGAAGAAAACGTATCAAAAATTGGTCATGCAAAGTTAGAAATTTCAGCATTAATATATAAATAAAATGCACATGTCTTAATTAAAAAATTTCAAGAAAAATTATAAAAATTTTTTTTGGAAAATTAGAAATTTTGGCTTTAATATATAAATAAATTACACCTGTGACTTATTCATAAAATTTCAAGAAAAATTATAAACATTGTTAATGGAAAATTAGAAATCTCGCCTTTTATATTAATAAAAATAAGGCTCTTGTCTTATTCAAAAATATTCAAGAAAAAGTGTACAAAATTTTTCATGCAAAATTAGAAATCTCAGCTTTTGAATTTGTAAAAATTACACCCGTAACTGATTCAAACATTTTGAAGAAAAAGTGTTAAAAATTAGAAATTTCAGCTTTAATATATAAACAAAATACACATGTTTTATTCAAAAAATTTCAAGAAAAATTATAAAATTTTTTTGTGGAAAATTAGAAATCTCGACTTTCATATTTATTAAAATTACACCCATGTGTTATTCAAAAATTTTCAAGAAAAAGTGTACAAAATTGGTGATGCAAAATTAGAAATCTCGGTTTTTATATTCATAAAAATTATACCCGTGGCTTATTCAAACATTTTGAAGAAAAAGTGCTAAAATATGGTCATGCAAAATTAAAAATCTTGGCTTTCCAAAAATTTCAAGAAAAATTATAAGTTATGAATGCGCTTCTCAATTCGTTCAAAGTTTTTTTGATTTGAAAGAATGTTTGGAAAAATACATTTTTGTATGAGGAATGGTTCAAGTTTATCAGTAAATATATGAATATTACTTCTATATGAAATGTTTAAAAAATTAACTGTAGCTCGGGAAATATTAATTTTATTGCGAAAAAGTGTACAAAATTGGTGATGCAATATTAGAAATCTCGGCTTTAATGTATATAAAAATTACACCCGTGACTTATTCAAACATTTTGAAGAAAACGTATCAAAAATTGGTCATGCAAAGTTAGAAATTTCAGCATTAATATATAAATAAAATGCACATGTCTCAATAAAAAATTTCAAGAAAAATGATAAAATTTTTTTTTGGAAAATTAAAAATTTTGGCTTTAATATATAAATAAATTACACATGTGACTTATTCATAAAATTTCAAGAAAAATTATAAACAGTTTTTATGCAAAATTAGAAATCTCGGTTTTTATATTCATAAAAATTACACCCGTAGCTTATTCAAACATTTTGAAGAAAAAGTGTTAAAATATGGTCATGCAAAATTTAAAATTTTGGCTTTTCAAAAATTTGAAGAAAAATTATAAGTTATAAATCATGCGCTTCTCATTCGTTAAAAATTTGTTTGATTTGAAGGAATGTTTGGAAAAATACATTTTTGTATGAGGAATGGTTCAAGTAGTTCAGTAAATATATGAATATTACTTCTATATGAAATGTTTAAAAAAGTAACTGTAGCTCCGGAAATATTAATTTTATTGCGAAATTAAAAAAACCTGCACCAAGTTACCGATAGTGCTCTTTGCAATTCTGTTAAAACTCTTTTGATTTGAAAGATTTTATGAAAACATGCATTTTTAAATGAGAAGTGGTTTAAGTTTATCAATAAATTAATAAAAATTACTTCCTTTTGAAATGTTTAAGAAGGTGACTGTAGCTCCGGAAATATTAATTTCATTGCGAAATTATAAAAAGTTCCACTAAGTTGTCAATAATGCGCTTTTCAATTCGTTCAAATTATTTTTGATTTTAAAGAATGTTTGGAAAAATACATTTTTGTATGAGGAATGGTTCAAGTTTATCAGTAAATATATGAATATTACTTCTTTATGAAATGTTTAAGAAAGTGACTGTATCTACGGAAATATTAATTTCATTGCGAAATTATAAAAAGCTTCACTAAGATAGCAACAGTGCTCTTTTGAATGCTTTCAAAATTACTTTAATTTGAAAGAATTTTTAAAAAAATACATATTTTGAAAAATACATTTTTGCATGAGGAACAATCAGAAATTGCAGCTTTATTATATAAATAAATTAGACTTGTGACTTTTTCCAAAAATTTCAAGAAAGATTATACAAATTTTTTATGCAAAATTAGAAATCTCAGCTTTTGAATTTGTAAAAATTACACCCATGTCGTTTTCGAAAATTTTCAAGAAAAAGTATTGAACATTTTTTCAGGCAAAATTAGAAATCTCGAGTTTTATATATATAAAAATTACAACCGTAACTGATTCAAACATTGGAAGAAAAAGTGTTAAAAAATAGAAATTTCAGCTTTAATATATAAACAAAATACACCTGTTACTTATTCATAAAATTTCAAGAAAAATTATAACATTTTTTTATGGAAAATTAGAAATCCCGACTTTCCATGTGTTGTTCAAAAGCTTTCAAGAAAAAGTGTACAAAATTGGTGATGCAAAATTAGAAATCTCGGCTTTTATATTCATAAAAATTACACCAGTAGCTTATTCAAACATTTTGAAGAAAAAGTATTAAAATATGGTCATGCAAAATTTAAAATTTTGGCTTTCCAAAAATTTGAAGAAAAATTATAAGTTATAAATAATGCGCTTCTCATTCGTTAAAAATTTGTTTGATTTGAAGGAATGTTTGGAAAAATACATTTTTGTATGAGGAATGGTTCAAGTTTATCAGTAAATATATGAATATTACTTGTATATGAAATGTTTAAAAAAGTAACTGTAGCTCGGGAAATATTAATTTTATTGCGAAAAAGTGTACAAAATTGGTGATGCAATATTAGAAATCTCGGCTTTAATGTATATAAAAATTACACCCGTGACTTATTCAAACATTTTGAAGAAAACGTATCAAAAATTGGTCATGCAAAGTTAGAAATTTCAGCATTAATATATAAATAAAATGCACATGTCTTAATCAAAAAATTTCAAGAAAAATGATAAAATTTTTTTTTGGAAAATTAAAAATTTTGGCTTTCATATATAAATAAATTACACATGTGACTTATTCATAAAATTTCAAGAAAAATTATAAACAGTTTTTATGCAAAATTAGAAATCTCGGTATTTATATTCATAAAAATTACACGCGTGACTTATTCAAACATTTTGAAGAAAAAGTGTTAAAATATGGTCATGCAAAATTAAAAATTTTGGCTCTCCACAAATTTAAAGAAAAATTATAAGTTATCAATAATGCGCTTCTCAATTCGTTAAAAATTTGTTTGATTTGAAGGAATGTTTGGAAAAATACATTTTTGTATGAGGAATGGTTCAAGTTTATCAGTAAATATATGAATATTACTTCTATATGAAATGTTTAAAAAAGTAACTGTAGCTCCGGAAATATTAATTTTGTTGCGAAATTATAAAAATCAGCACCAAGTTACCGATAGTGCTCTTTTCAATTCTTTTAAAACTCTTTTGATTTGAAAGATTTTATGAAAACATACATTTTTAAATGAGAAGTGTTTTAAGTTTATCAATAAATTAATAAAAATTACTTCCTTTTAAAATGTTTAAGAAGGTGACTGTAGCTCCGAAAATATTAATTTCTGACTTTTTCCAAAAATTTCAGGAAAGTTTGTACAAATTTTTTAATGGATAATTAAAAATCGGGGCTTTTATATATATAAAAATAACACTCTTGTCTAATTCAAAAATTTTAAAGAAAAAGTGGACAAAATTTTTCATGCAAAATTAGAAATCTCAGCTTTTGAATTTGTAAAAATTACACCCATGTCTTATTAAAAAATGTTCAAGAAAAAGTATAGAACATTTTTTCATGCAAAATTAGAAATCTCGGGTTTTATATTTATAAAAATTACACCCGTAACTGATTCAAACATTTTGAAGAAAAAGTGTTAAAAATTAGAAATTTCAGCTTTAATATATAAACAAAATACACATGTTTTATTCAAAAAATTTCAAGAAAAATTATAAAATTTTTTTATGGAAAATTAGAAATCTCGACTTTCATATTTATTAAAATTACACCCATGTGTTATTCAAAAATTTTCAAGAAAAAGTGTTAAAATATGGTCATGCAAAATTAAAAATTTTGGCTCTCCAAAAATTTAAAGAAAAATTATAAGTTATCAATAATGCGCTTCTCAATTCGTTAAAAATTTGTTTGATTTGAAGGAATGTTTGGAAAAATACATTTTTGTATGAGGAATGGTTCAAGTTTATCAGTAAATATATGAAATGTTTAAAAAAGTAACTGTAGCTCCGGAAATATTAATTTTGTTGCGAAATTAAAAAAATCAGCACCAAGTTACCGATAGTGCTCTTTTCAATTCTTTTAAAACTCTTTTGATTTGAAAGATTTTATGAAAACATACATTTTTAAATGAGAAGTGTTTTAAGTTTATCAATAAATTAATAAAAATTACTTCCTTTTGAAATGTTTAAGAAGGTGACTGTAGCTCCGAAAATATTAATTTCATTGCGAAATTATAAAAACCTCCACTAAGTTATCAATAATGCGCTTTTCAATTCGTTCAAATTTTTTTTTTGATTTTAAAGAATGTTTGGAAAAATACATTTTTGTATGAGGAATGGTTCAAGTTTATCAGTAAATATATGAATATTACTTCTTTATGAAATGTTTAAAAAAGTAACTGTAGCTCCGGAAATATTCTTTCATTGCGAAATTATAAAAATCTGCACCAAGTTACCGATAGTGCTCTTTTCAATTCTGTTAAATCTCTTTTGTTTTTGATTTGAAACGACAATTTTTGTATGAGGAGTAGTTCAAATAAAAAAAAATATATTAATAAATATATGAATATTACTTTCATATGAATATTTGAATTAAAAAGCACTTAGTTATTAACAGTGCTCTTTTCAATTCCTTTAAAATTGTTTGCATTTGAAAGAGTTTATAAAAAAATATCTATTTTTATGAGAAACGGTTCAAGCTTATCAATAAATATATGAATATTACTTCCTTTCGAAATGCTTAAAGAAGTGACTGTAGCTTCGGAAATATTAATTTCATTGCGAAATTATAAAAAGCTTCACTAAGTTAGCAACAGCGCTCTTTTGAATTCTTTCAAAATTACTTTAATTTGAAAGAATTTTTAAAAAAACACATATTTTGAAAAATACATTTTTGCATGAGGAACAATCAGAAATTGCAGCTTTATTATATAAATAAATTAGACCCGTGACTTTTTCCAAAAATTTCAAGAAAGATTATACAAATTTTTTATGGAAAATTAGAAATCTTGGCTTTTATATTTACAAAAATTACACCCGGTCTTATTCAAAAATTTCCAAGAAAAAGTGTACAAAATTTTTCATGCAAGATTAGAAATCTCGGCTTTTGAATTTGTAAAAATTACACCCATGTCGTTTTCAAAAATTTTCAAGAAAAAGTATAGAACATTTTTTCATGCAAAATTAGAAATCTCGAGTTTTATATTTATAAAAATTACACCCGTAACTGATTCAAACATTTTGAAGAAAAAGTGTTAAAAATTAGAAATTTCAGCTTTAATATATAAACAGAATACACCTTTTACTTATTCATAAAATTTCAAGAAAAATTATAACATTTTTTTATGGAAAATTAGAAATCTCGACTTTCATATTTATTAAAATTACACCAATGTGTTATTCAAAAATTTTCAAGAAAAAGTGTACAAAATTGGTGATGCAAAATTAGAAATCTCGGGTTTTATATTCATAAAAATTACACCCGTGGGTTATTCAAACATTTTGAAGAAAAAGTGTTAAAATATGGTCATGCAAAATTTAAAATTTTGGCATTGCAAAAATTTCAAGAAAAATTATAAGTTATAAATAATGCGCTTCTCATTCGTTCAAAATTTGTTTGATTTGAAAGAATGTTTGGAAAAATACATTTTTGTATGAGGAATGGTTCAAGTAGTTCAGTAAATATATAAATATTACTTCTATATGAAATGTTTAAAAAAGTAACTGTAGCTCCGGAAATATTAATTTCATTGCGAAATTATAAAAAGCTTCACTAAGTTAGCAACAGCGCTCTTTTGAATTCTTTCAAAATTATTTTAATTTGAAAGAATTTTTAAAAAAATTCATATTTAGAAAAATACATTTTTGCATGAGGAAAAATTAGAAATTGTACCTTTATTATATAAATAAATTAGACCCTTGACTTTTTCCAAAAATTTCAGGAAAGATTATACAAATTTTTTATGGAAGATTAGAAATCTTGGCTTTTATATTTACAAAAATTACACCCGGTCTTATTCAAAAATTTCCAAGAAAAAGTGTACAAAATTTTTCATGCAAGATTAGAAATCTCGGCTTTTGAATTTGTAAAAATTACACCCATGTCGTTTTCAAAAATTTTCAAGAAAAATATAGAACATTTTTTCATGCAAAATTAGAAATCTCGAGTTTATATTTATAAAAATTACAAGCGTAACTGATAAAACAATTTTGAAGAAAAAGTGTTAAAAATTAGAAATTTCAGCTTTAATATATAAACAAAATACACCTGATACTTATATATAAAATTTCAAGAAAAATTATAACATTTTTTTATGGAAAATTAGAAATCTCGACTTTCATATTTATTTAAATTACACCCATGTGTTATTCAAAAATTTTCAAGAAAAAGTGTACAAAATTGGTGATGCAAAATTAGAAATCTCGGCTTTTATATTCATAAAAATTACACCCGTGACTTATTCAAACATTTTGAAGAAAAAGTGTTAAAATATGGTCATGCAAAATTAAAAATGTTAGCTTTCCAAAAATTTCAAGAAAAATTACAAATTATCAATAATGCGCTTCTCAAATCGTTCAAAATTTGTTTGATTTGAAAGTATGTTTTGGAAAAATACATTTTTGTATGAGAAATGGTTCAAGTTTATCAGTAAATATATGAATATTACTTCTATATGAAATGTTTAAAAAAGTAACTGTGGCTCCGGAAATATTAATTTCATTGCGAAATTATAAAAAGCTTCACTAAGTTAGCAACAGCGCTCTTTTGAATTCTTTCAAAATTATTTTAATTTGAAAGAATTTTTAAAAAAATACATATTTGGAAAAATACATTTTTGCATGAGGAAAAATTAGAAATTTAACCTTTATTATATAAATAAATTAGACCCGTGACTTTTTCCAAAAATTTCAAGAAAGATTATACAAATTTTTTATGGAAAATTAGAAATCTTGGCTTTTATATTTACAAAAATTACACCCATGTCGTTTTCAAAAATTTTCAAGAAAAAGTATACAACATTTTTTCATCCAAAATTAGAAATCTCGACTTTCATATTTATTAAAATTACACCCATGTGTTATTCAAAAATTTTCAAGAAAAATTGTACAAAATTGGTTATGCAAAATTAGAAATCTCGGCTTTTATATTCATAAAAATTACACCCGTAACTTATTCATACATTTTGAAGAAAAAGTGTTAAAATATGGTCATGCAAAATTAAAAATCTTGGGTTTCCAAAAATTTCAAGAAAAATTATAAGTTATGAATGCGCTTCTCAATTCGTTAAAAATTTGTTTGATTTGAAAGAATATTTGGAAAAATACATTTTTGTATGAGGAATGGTTCAAGTTTATCAGTAAATATATGAATATTACTTCCATATGAAATGTTTAAGAAAGTGACTGTATCTACGGAAATATTAATTTTATTGCGAAATTATAAAAATCTGCACCAAGTTACCGACAGTGCTCTTTTTAATTCTTTTAAAACTCTTTTCATTTGAAAAATTTTATGAAAACATACATTTTTAAATGAGAAGTGGTTTAAGTTAATCAATAAATTAATAAAAAATACTTCCTTTTGAAATGTTTAAAAAAGTAACTGTAGCTCCGAAAATTTAATTTCATTGCGAAATTATAAAAACCTCCACTAACTTATCAATAATGCTCATTTCAATTCGTTCAATTTTTTTTTTGATTTTAAAGAATGTTTGGTAAAATACATTTTTGTATGAGGAATGGTTCAAGTTTATCAGTAAATATATGAATATTACTTCTTTATGAAATGTTTAAGAAAGTGACTGTATCTACGGAAATATTAATTTCATTGCGAAATTATAAAAAGCTTCACTATGATAGCAACAGTGCTCTTTTGAATGCGTTCAAAATTATTTTAATTTGAAAGAATTTTAAAAAAAATACATATTTTGAAAAATACATTTTTGCATGAGGAACAATCAGAAATTGCAGCTTTATTATATAAATAAATTAGACTTGTGACTTTTTCCAAAAATTTTAAGAAAGATTATACAAACTTTTTATGCAAAGTTAGAAATCTCAGCTTTTGAATTTGTAAAAATTACACCCATGTCGTTTTCGAAAATTTTCAAGAAAAAGTATAGAACATTTTTTCAGGCAAAATTAGAAATCTCGAGTTTCCATGTGTTATTAAAAAATTTTCAAGAAAAAGTGTACAAAATTGGTTATTCATAAAAATTACACCCGTAGCTTATTCAAACATTTTGAAGAAAAAGTGTTAAAATATGGTCATGCAAAATTTAAAATTTTGGCTTTCCAAAAATTTGAAGAAAAATTATAAGTTATAAATAATGCGCTTCTCATTCGTTAAAAATTTGTTTGATTTGAAGGAATGTTTGGAAAAATATATTTTTGTATGAGGAATGGTTCAAGTTTATCAGTAAATATATGAATATTACTTCTATATGAAATTTTTAAAAAAATAACTGTAGCTCCGGAAATATTAATTTTGTTGCGAAATTATAAAAATCAGCACCAAATTACCGATAGTGCTCTTTTCAATTCTTTTAAAACTCTTTTGATTTGAAAGATTTTATGAAAACATACATTTTTAAATGAGAAGTGGTTTAAGTTTATCAATAAATTAATAAAAATTACTTCCTTTTAAAATGTTTAAGAAAGTGACTGTATTTCCGGAAATATTAATTTCGTTGCGAAATTATAAAAACCTCCACTAAGTTGTTAATAATGCGCTTTTCAATTCAAATTTCAAATTTTTTTTGATTTGAAAGAATGTTTGGAAAAATACATTTTTGTATGAGGAATGGTTGAAGTTTATCAGTAAATATATGAATATTACTTCTTTATGAAATGTTTAAGAAAGTGACTGTATCTACGGAAATATTAATTTCATTGCGAAATTATAAAAAGCTTCACTAAGTTAGCAACAGTGCTCTTTTGAATTCTTTCAAAATTATTTTAATTTGAAAGAATTTAAAAAAAAATACATATTTTGAAAAATACATTTTTGCATGAGGAACAATCAGAAATTGCAGCTTTATTATATAAATAAAATAGACTTGTGACTTTTTCCAAAAATTACAAGAAAGTTTGTACAAATTTTTTAATGGATAATTAAAAATCGCGGCTTTCATATTTACAAAACTTACACCCGGTCTTATTCAAAAATTTTCAAGAAAGAGTATACAAAATTTTTCATGCAATATTAGAAATCTCGGTATTACTGTATATAAAAATTACGCCCGTGACTTATTCAAACATTTTGAAGAAAACGTATCAAAAATTGGTCATGCAAAATTACAAATTTCAGCATTAATATATAAAAAAAGCACATGTTTTAATCAAAAAATTTCAAGAAAAATTATAAAAATTTTTTTTGGAAAATTAGAAATTTCGGCTTTTATATATATAAAAATAACACTCTTGTCTTATTCAAAAATTTTAAAGAAAAAGTGTACAAAATTTTTCATGCAAAATTAGAAATCTCAGCTTTTGAATTTGTAAAAATTACACCCATGTCTTATTCAAAAATGTTCATGAAAAAGTATAGAACATTTTTTCATGCAAAATTAGAAATCTCGGGTTTTATATTTATAAAAATTACACCCGTAACTGATTCAAACATTTTGAAGAAAAAGTGTTAAAAATTAGAAATTTCAGCTTTAATATATAAACAAAATACACATGTTTTATTCAAAAAATTTCAAGAAAAATTATAAAATTTTTTTATTGAAAATTAGAAATCTCGACTTTCATATTTATTAAAATTACACCCATGTGTTATTCAAAAATTTTCAAGAAAAAGTGTACAAAATTGGTGATGCAAAATTAGAAATCTTGGCTTTTATATTCATAAAAATTACACCCGTGACTTATTCAAACATTTTGAAGAAAAAGTGTTAAAATATGGTCATGCAAAATTAAAAATGTTAGCTTTCCAAAAATTTCAAGAAAAATTATAAGTTATGAATGCGCTTCTCAATTCGTTAAAATTTTTTTTGATTTGAAAGAATGTTTGGAAAAATACATTTTTGTATGAGGAATGGTTCAAGTTTTTCAGTAAATATATGAATATTACTTCTATATGAAATGTTTAAAAAAGTAACTGTAGCTCGGGAAATATTAATTTTATTGCGAAAAAGTGTACAAAATTGGTGATGCAATATTAGAAATCTCGGCTTTAATGTATATAAAAATTACACCCGTGACTTATTCAAACATTTTGAAGAAAAAGTGTTAAAATATGGTCATGCAAATTAAAAATTTTGGCTTTGCAAAAATTTCAAGAAAAATTATAAGTTATAAATAATGCGCTTCTCATTCGTTCAAAATTTGTTTGATTTGAAAGAATGTTTGGAAAAATACATTTTTGTATGAGGAATGGTTCAAGTAGTTCAGTAAATATATAAATATTACTTCTATATGAAATGTTTAAAAAAGTAACTGTAGCTCCGGAAATATTAATTTCATTGCGAAATTATAAAAAGCTTCACTAAGTTAGCAACAGCGCTCTTTTGAATTCTTTCAAAATTATTTTAATTTGAAAGAATTTTCAAAAAAATACATATTTAGAAAAATACATTTTTGCATGAGGAAAAATTAGAAATTGTACCTTTATTATATAAATAAATTAGACCCGTGACTTTTTCCAAAAATTTCAGGAAAGATTATACAAATTTTTTATGGAAGATTAGTAATCTTGGCTTTTATATTTACAAAAATTACACCCCGTCTTATTCAAAAATTTCCAAGAAAAAGTGTACAAAATTTTTCATGCAAGATTAGAAATCTCGGCTTTTGAATTTGTAAAAATTACACCCATGTCGTTTTCAAAAATTTTCAAGAAAAATATAGAACATTTTTTCATGCAAAATTAGAAATCTCGAGTTTATATTTATAAAAATTACAAGCGTAACTGATAAAACAATTTTGAAGAAAAAGTGTTAAAAATTAGAAATTTCAGCTTTAATATATAAACGAAATACACCTGATACTTATATATAAAATTTCAAGAAAAATTATAACATTTTTTTATGGAAAATTAGAAATCTCGACTTTCATATTTATTTAAATTACACCCATGTGTTATTCAAAAATTTTCAAGAAAAAGTGTACAAAATTGGTGATGCAAAATTAGAAATCTCGGCTTTTATATTCATAAAAATTACACCCGTGACTTATTCAAACATTTTGAAGAAAAAGTGTTAAAATATGGTCATGCAAAATTAAAAATGTTAGCTTTCCAAAAATTTCAAGAAAAATTACAAATTATCAATAATGCGCTTCTCAAATCGTTCAAAATTTGTTTGATTTGAAAGAATGTTTTGGAAAAATACATTTTTGTATGAGAAATGGTTCAAGTTTATCAGTAAATATATGAATATTACTTCTATATGAAATGTTTAAAAAAGTAACTGTGGCTCCGGAAATATTAATTTCATTGCGAAATTATAAAAAGCTTCACTAAGTTAGCAACAGCGCTCTTTTGAATTCTTTCAAAATTATTTTAATTTGAAAGAATTTTTATAAAAATACATATTTAGAAAAATACATTTTTGCATGAGGAAAAATTAGAAATTTTACCTTTATTATATAAATAAATTAGACCCGTGACTTTTTCCAAAAATTTCAAGAAAGATTATACAAATTTTTTATGGAAAATTAGAAATCTTGGCTTTTATATTTACAAAAATTACACCCGGTCTTATTCAAAAATTTCCAAGAAAAAGTGTACAAAATTTTTCATGCAAGATTAGAAATCTCGGCTTTTGAATTTGTAAAAATTACACCCATGTCGTTTTCAAAAATTTTCAAGAAAAAGTATAGAACATTTTTTCATGCAAAATTAGAAATCTCGAGTTTTATATTTATACAAATTAAAAGCGTAACTGATAAAACAATTTTGAAGAAAAAGTGTTAAAAATTAGAAATTTCAGCTTTAATATATAAACAAAATACACCTGTTACTTATTCATAAAATTTCAAGAAAAATTATAACATTTTTTTATGGAAAATTAGAAATCTCGACTTTCATATTTATTAAAATTACACCCATGTGTTATTCAAAAATTTTCAAGAAAAAGTGTACAAAATTGGTGATGCAAAATTAGAAATCTCGGCTTTTATATTCATAAAAATTACACCCGTGACTTATTCAAACATTTTGAAGAAAAAGTGTTAAAATATGGTCATGCAAAATTAAAAATGTTAGCTTTCCAAAAATTTCAAGAAAACTTACAAATTATCAATAATGCGCTTCTCAAATCGTTCAAAATTTGTTTGATTTGAAAGAATGTTTGGAAAAATACATTTTTGTATGAGGAATGGTTCAAGTTTATCAGTAAATATATGAATATTACTTCTATATGAAATGTTTAAAAAAGTAACTGTAGCTCCGGAAATATTAATTTCATTGCGAAATTATAAAAAGCTTCACTAAGTTAGCAACAGCGCTCTTTTGAATTCTTTCAAAATTATTTTAATTTGAAAGAATTTTTAAAAAAATACATATTTGGAAAAATACATTTTTGCATGAGGAAAAATTAGAAATTTAACCTTTATTATATAAATAAATTAGACCCGTGACTTTTTCCAAAAATTTCAAGAAAGATTATACAAATTTTTTATGGAAAATTAGAAATCTTGGCTTTTATATTTACAAAAATTACACCCATGTCGTTTTCAAAAATTTTCAAGAAAAAGTATACAACATTTTTTCATCCAAAATTAGAAATCTCGACTTTCATATTTATTAAAATTACACCCATGTGTTATTCAAAAATTTTCAAGAAAAATTGTACAAAATTGGTTATGCAAAATTAGAAATCTCGGCTTTTATATTCATAAAAATTACACCCGTAACTTATTCATATTCATTTTGAAGAAAAAGTGTTAAAATATGGTCATGCAAAATTAAAAATCTTGGGTTTCCAAAAATTTCAAGAAAAATTATAAGTTATGAATGCGCTTCTCAATTCGTTCAAAATTTTTTTGATTTGAAAGAATGTTTGGAAAAATACATTTTTGTATGAGGAATGGTTCAAGTTTATCAGTAAATATATGAATATTACTTCCATATGAAATGTTTAAGAAAGTGACTGTATCTACGGAAATATTAATTTTATTGCGAAATTATAAAAATCTGCACCATGTTACCGACAGTGCTCTTTTTAATTCTTTTAAAACTTTTTTCATTTGAAAAATTTTATGAAAACATACATTTTTAAATGAGAAGTGGTTTAAGTTAATCAATAAATTAATAAAAAATACTTCCTTTTGAAATGTTTAAAAAAGTAACTGTAGCTCCGAAAATTTAATTTCATTGCGAAATTATAAAAACCTCCACTAACTTATCAATAATGCTCATTTCAATTCGTTCAATTTTTTTTTTGATTTTAAAGAATGTTTGGAAAAATACATTTTTGTATGAGGAATGGTTCAAGTTTATCAGTAAATATATGAATATTACTTCTTTATGAAATGTTTAAGAAAGTGACTGTATCTACGGAAATATTAATTTCATTGCGAAATTATAAAAAGCTTCACTATGATAGCAACAGTGCTCTTTTGAATGCGTTCAAAATTATTTTAATTTGAAAGAATTTTAAAAAAAATACATATTTTGAAAAATACATTTTTGCATGAGGAACAATCAGAAATTTTTATATAAATAAATTAGACCCGTGACTTTTTCCAAAAATTTCAAGAAAGATTATACAAACTTTTTATGCAAAGTTAGAAATCTCAGCTTTTGAATTTGTAAAAATTACACCCATGTCGTTTTCGAAAATTTTCAAGAAAAAGTATAGAACATTTTTTCAGGCAAAATTAGAAATCTCGAGTTTCCATGTGTTATTAAAAAATTTTCAAGAAAAAGTGTACAAAATTGGTTATTCATAAAAATTACACCCGTAGCTTATTCAAACATTTTGAAGAAAAAGTGTTAAAATATGGTCATGCAAATTTAAAATTTTGGCTTTCCAAAAATTTGAAGAAAAATTATAAGTTATAAATAATGCGCTTCTCATTCGTTAAAAATTTGTTTGATTTGAAGGAATGTTTGGAAAAATACATTTTTGTATGAGGAATGGTTCAAGTTTATCAGTAAATATATGAATATTACTTCTATATGAAATTTTTAAAAAAATAACTGTAGCTCCGGAAATATTAATTTTGTTGCGAAATTATAAAAATCAGCACCAAATTACCGATAGTGCTCTTTTCAATTCTTTTAAAACTCTTTTGATTTGAAAGATTTTATGAAAACATACATTTTTAAATGAGAAGTGGTTTAAGTTTATCAATAAATTAATAAAAATTACTTCCTTTTAAAATGTTTAAGAAAGTGACTGTATTTCCGGAAATATTAATTTCGTTGCGAAATTATAAAAACCTCCACTAAGTTGTTAATAATGCGCTTTTCAATTCGTTCAAATTTTTTTTGATTTGAAAGAATGTTTGGAAAAATACATTTTTGTATGGGGAATGGTTGAAGTTTATCAGTAAATATATGAATATTACTTCTTTATGAAATGTTTAAGAAAGTGACTGTATCTACGGAAATATTAATTTCATTGCGAAATTATAAAAAGCTTCACTAAGTTAGCAACAGTGCTCTTTTGAATTCTTTCAAAATTATTTTAATTTGAAAGAATTTTAAAAAAAATACATATTTTGAAAAATACATTTTTGCATGAGGAACAATCAGAAATTGCAGCTTTATTATATAAATAAAATAGACTTGTGACTTTTTCCAAAAATTTCAAGAAAGTTTGTACAAATTTTTTAATGGATAATTAAAAATCGCGGCTTTTATATTTACAAAACTTACACCCGGTCTTATTCAAAAATTTTTAAGAAAGAGTATACAAAATTTTTCATGCAATATTAGAAATCTCGGTATTACTGTATATAAAAATTACGCCCGTGACTTATTCAAACATTTTGAAGAAAACGTATCAAAAATTGGTCATGCAAAATTACAAATTTCAGCATTAATATATAAAAAAAGCACATGTTTTAATCAAAAAATTTCAAGAAAAATTATAAAAATTTTTTTTGGAAAATTAGAAATTTCGGCTTTTATATATATAAAAATAACACTCTTGTCTTATTCAAAAATTTTAAAGAAAAAGTGTACAAAATTTTTCATGCAAAATTAGAAATCTCAGCTTTTGAATTTGTAAAAATTACACCCATGTCTTATTCAAAAATGTTCAAGAAAAAGTATAGAACATTTTTTCATGCAAAATTAGAAATCTCGGGTTTTATATTTATAAAAATTACACCCGTAACTGATTCAAACATTTTGAAGAAAAAGTGTTAAAAATTAGAAATTTCAGCTTTAATATATAAACAAAATACACATGTTTTATTCAAAAAATTTCAAGAAAAATTATAAATTTTTTTTATGGAAAATTAGAAATCTCGACTTTCATATTTATTAAAATTACACCCATGTGTTATTCAAAAATTTTCAAGAAAAAGTGTACAAAATTGGTGATGCAAAATTAGAAATCTCGGCTTTTATATTCATAAAAATTACACCCGTGACTTATTCAAACATTTTGAAGAAAAAGTGTTAAAATATGGTCATGCAAAATTAAAAATGTTAGCTTTCCAAAAATTTCAAGAAAAATTATAAGTTATGAATGCGCTTCTCAATTCGTTAAAATTTTTTTTGATTTGAAAGAATGTTTGGAAAAATACATTTTTGTATGAGGAATGGTTCAAGTTTTTCAGTAAATATATGAATATTACTTCTATATGAAATGTTTAAAAAAGTAACTGTAGCTCGGGAAATATTAATTTTATTGCGAAAAAGTGTACAAAATTGGTGATGCAATATTAGAAATCTCGGCTTTAATGTATATAAAAATTACACCCGTGACTTATTCAAACATTTTGAAGAAAACGTATCAAAAATTGGTCATGAAAAGTTAGAAATTTCAGCATTAATATATAAATAAAATGCACATGTCTTAATCAAAAAATTTCAAGAAAAATTATAAAATTTTTTTTTGGCAAATTAAAAATTTTGGCTTTAATATATAAATAAATTACACATGTGACTTATTCATAAAATTTCAAGAAAAATTATAAACAGTTTTTATGCAAAATTAGAAATCTCGGTTTTTATATTTATAAAAATTACACCCGTGACTTATTCAAACATTTTGAAGAAAAAGTGTTAAAATATGGTCACGCAAATTAAAAATTTTGGCTTTCCAAAAATTTCAAGAAAATTTATAAGTTATCAATAATGCGCTTCTCAATTCGTTCAAAATTTTTTTGAATTGAAAGAATGTTTGGAAAAATACATTTTTGTATGAGGAATGGTTCAAGTTTATCAGTAAATATATGAATATTACTTCTATATGAAATGTTTAAAAAAGTAACTGTAGCTCCGGAAATATTAATGTTATTGCGAAATTATAAAAATCTGCGCCATGTTACCGATAGTGCTCTTTTCAATTATTTTAAAATGGTTTTGATTTGAAAGAATTTATGAAAACATGCATTTTTAAATGAGAAGTGGTTTAAGTTTATCAATAAATTAATAAAAATTACTTCCTTTTGAAATGTTTAAGAAGGTGACTGTAGCTCCGGAAATATTAATTTCATTGCGAAATTATAAAAACCTCCACTAAGTTGTCAATAATGCGCTTTTCAATTCGTTCAAATTATTTTTGATTTTAAAGAATGTTTGGAAAAATACATTTTTGTATGAGGAATGGTTCAAGTTTATCAGTAAATATATGAATATTACTTCTTTATGAAATGTTTAAGAAAGTGACTGTATCTACGGAAATATTAATTTCATTGCGAAATTATAAAAAGCTTCACTAAGATAGCAACAGTGCTCTTTTGAATGCTTTCAAAATTACTTTAATTTGAAAGAATTTTTAAAAAAACACATATTTTGAAAAATACATTTTTGCATGAGGAACAATCAGAAATTGCAGCTTTATTATATAAATAAATTAGACTTGTGACTTTTTCCAAAAATTTCAAGAAAGATTATACAAATTTTTTATGCAAAATTAGAAATCTCAGCTTTTGAATTTGTAAAAATTACACCCATGTCGTTTTCGAAAATTTTCAAGAAAAAGTATTGAACATTTTTTCAGGCAAAATTAGAAATCTCGAGTTTTATATATATAAAAATTACAACCGTAACTGATTCAAACATTGGAAGAAAAAGTGTTAAAAAATAGAAATTTCAGCTTTAATATATAAACAAAATACACCTGTTACTTATTCATAAAATTTCAAGAAAAATTATAACATTTTTTTATGGAAAATTAGAAATCCCGACTTTCCATGTGTTGTTCAAAAGCTTTCAAGAAAAAGTGTACAAAATTGGTGATGCAAAATTAGAAATCTCGGCTTTTATATTCATAAAAATTACACCAGTAGCTTATTCAAACATTTTGAAGAAAAAGTATTAAAATATGGTCATGCAAAATTAAAAATTTTGGCTTTCCAAAAATTTGAAGAAAAATTATAAGTTATAAATAATGCGCTTCTCATTCGTTAAAAATTTGTTTGATTTGAAGGAATGTTTGGAAAAATACATTTTTGTATGAGGAATGGTTCAAGTTTATCAGTAAATATATGAATATTACTTCTATATGAAATGTTTAAAAAAGTAACTGTAGCTCGGGAAATATTAATTTTGTTGCGAAAAAGTGTACAAAATTGGTGATGCAATATTAGAAATCTCGGCTTTAATGCATATAAAAATTACACCCGGTTTTATTCAAACATTTTAAAGAAAACGTATCAAAAATTGGTCATGCAAAATTTGAAATTTCAGCATTAGTATATAAATAAAATGCACATGTCTTAATCAAAAAATTTCGAGAAAAATTATAAATTTTTTTTTTTTTGGAAAATTAGAGATTTTGGCTTAAATATATAAATAAATTACACCTGTGACTTATTCATAAAATTTCAAGAAAAATTATAAATATTTTTTATGGCAAATTAGAAATCTCGGCTTTTATATTTATAAAAATAACGCTCTTGTCTTATTCAAAAATTTTAAAGAAAAAGTGTACAAAATTTGTTATGCAAAATTAGAAATCTCGGCTTTAGAATTTGTAAAAATTACTCCTGTTACCGCCACTCATAAATCGCTAATATGACATTACTGTTATCGATATGTAGAGAGATGAGCATGTCAAAATGTTAAATTATTCCTTTTAATTTTCCACTCGGTATAATTATGAAGCCATATTTAATCGAGACCACATACATATGTATATAAATACACCTACATAGATTTAAGATATTCATTCGTTCAGGTCATAAGGATTACGAAGCTTCGCTTAGAGTAGCCATACATAAAAGTAAGTATATCAGCAGTTTAGTATGTAAGTTTGTATAATGAATTTATTTATAATTTTAGGAAATTTAACATATTAAAGCGTAAGAATAAAGAATTAAAGTTTTCTAAAATTCTTACACTTGTGTTTAAAATCCACATTGGTTATCTTGATGTTGGGCCGCTTTACCCGCAACATTAAAATTCTTTTATTGGTACCTCATCGGATCGTTTGAAGGAATCATCTTGGGTGCTAAAACGTAAGTCCTAACAGAATGCAACCTTCCATACCATTAAAATTACACCCATGTGTTATTAAAAAATTTTCAAGAAAAAGTGTACAAAATTGGTGATGCAAAATTAGAAATCTCGAGTTTTATATTTATAAAAATTACAACCGTAACTGATTCAAACATTTTGAAGAAAAAGTGTTAAAATATGGTCATGCAAAATTTAAAATTTTGGCTTTCCAAAAATTTCAAGAAAAATTATAAGTTATCCATAATGCGCTTCTCAATTCGTTCAAAATTTGTTTGATTTGAAAGAATGTTTGGAAAAATACATTTTTGTATGAGGAATGGTTCAAGTTTATCAGTAAATATATGAATATTACTTCTATATGAAATATTTAAAAAAGTTACTGTAGCTCCGGAAATATTAATTTTATTGCGAAATTATAAAAATCTGCACCAAGTTACCGATAGTGCTCTTTTCAATTTTTTTAAAACTCTTTTCATATGAAAAGTTTTATGAAAACATACATTTTTAAATGAGAAGTGGTTTAAGTTTATCAATAAATTAATAAAAATTACTTCCTTTTGAAATGTTTAAGAAAGTGACTGTAGCTCCAGAAATTTAATTTCTTTGCGAAATTAAAAAATTGAATTGAATATTACTTCCTTTTGAAATGTTTAAGAAAGTGACTGTATCTACGGAAATATTAACTTCATTGTGAAATTATAGAAATATTCAGTAAGTTATCGATAGTGCTCTTTTTAATTCTTTCAAAGTTGTTTTGATTTAAAATTATAAAAATCTTTACTAAGTTATCAAGAGTACCTATTTTCAAATCCTTCAAAATTTGTTTCATTTTAAAGAATTTTTGGAAAAATACATTTTTGTATGAGGAATGGTTCAAGTTTATCAGTGCATATATGAATATTACTTCTTTATGAAATGTTTCAGAAAGCGACTGTATCTACGGATATTATAATTTCATTGCGAAATTATAAAAAGCTTCACTAAGTTAGCAACAGTGCTATTTTGAATTCTTTTAAAACTATTTTAATTTGAAAAAGTTTTTAAAAAAATTAATATTTGGAAAAATACATTTTTGCATGAGGAAAAATTAGAAATTGCAGCCTTATTATATAAATAAATTAGACCCGTGACTTTTTCCAAAAATTTCAAATTTTTTATGGAAAATTAGAATTTTCGGCTTTTATTTTTACAAAAATTACACCCGGTCTTCTTCAAAAATTTTCAAGAAAGAGTAAACAAAATTTTTCATGCAATATTAGAAATCTCGGTATTACTGTATATAAAAATTACGCCCGTGACTTATTCAAACATTTTGAAGAAAACGTATCAAAAATTGGTCATGCAAAATTACAAATTTCAGCATTAATATATAAAAAAAGCACATGTTTTAATCAAAAAATTTCAAGAAAAATTATAAAAATTTTTTTTGGAAAATTAGAAATTTCGGCTTTTATATATATAAAAATAACACTCTTGTCTTATTCAAAAATTTTAAAGAAAAAGTGTACAAAATTTTTCATGCAAAATTAGAAATCTCAGCTTTTGAATTAGTAAAAATTACACCCATGTCGTTTTCAAAAATGTTCAAGAAAAAGAATAGAACATTTTTTCAGGCAAAATTAGAAATCTCGGGTTTTATATTTATAAAAATTACACCCGTGACTTATTCTAACATTTTGAAGAAAACGTATCAAAAATTCGTCATGCAAAATTACAAATTTCAGCATTAATATATAAATAAAATGCACATGTTTTAATCAAAAAATTTTAAGAAAAATTATAAATTTTTTTTGGAAAATTAGAAATTTTGGCTCTAATATATAAATAAATTACACCTGTGACTTATTCATAAAATTTCAAGAAAAATTATAAGTTATCAATAATGCGCTTCTCAATTCGTTAAAAATTTGTTTGATTTGAAGGAATGTTTGGAAAAATACATTTTTGTATGAGGAATGGTTCAAGTTTATCAGTAAATATATGAAATGTTTAAAAAAGTAACTGTAGCTCCGGAAATATTAATTTTGTTGCGAAATTAAAAAAATCAGCACCAAGTTACCGATAGTGCTCTTTTCAATTCTTTTAAAACTCTTTTGATTTGAAAGATTTTATGAAAACATACATTTTTAAATGAGAAGTGTTTTAAGTTTATCAATAAATTAATAAAAATTACTTCCTTTTGAACGGTTTAAGAAGGTGACTGTAGCTCCGAAAATATTAATTTCATTGCGAAATTATAAAAACCTCCACTAAGTTATCAATAATGCGCTTTTCAATTCGTTCAAATTTTTTTTTTTGATTTTAAAGAATGTTTGGAAAAATACATTTTTGTATGAGGAATGGTTCAAGTTTATCAGTAAATATATGAATATTACTTCTTTATGAAATGTTTAAAAAAGTAACTGTAGCTCCGGAAATATTCTTTCATTGCGAAATTATAAAAATCTGCACCAAGTTACCGATAGTGCTGTTATCAATTCTTTTTAAATTGTTTTGATATTAAAGAATGTTTGATTTGAAAGAATGTTTGAAAAGACAATTTTTGTATGAAGAGTGGTTCAAATAATAAAAAATGTATTAAAATAAATATATGAATATTACTTTCATATGAATCCTTGAATTGAAAAGTACTAAGTTATTAACAGTGCTCTTTTCAATTCCTTTAAAATTGTTTTCATTTGAAAGAGTTTATGAAAAAATACATATTTTTATGAGAAGCGATTAAAGCTTATCAATAAATATATGAATATTACTTTCTTTTGAAATGTTTAAGAAAGTGACTGTAGCTCCAGAAATATTAATTTCATTACGAAATTATAAAAACCTCCACTAAGTTATCAATAATGCACTTTTCAATTCCTTCAAAATGTTTTTGATTTGAAAGAATGTTTGGATAAATACATTTTTGTATGAGGAATGGTTCAAGTTTATCAGTAAATATATGAATTTTACTTCTTTATGAAATGTTTAAGAAAGTGACTGTATCTCCGGAAATATTAATTTCATTACGAAATTATTAAAATTTTCACAAAATTATCAATCCATCGCTCTTCATTCTTTTAAAACTGTTTTGATTTGAAAGAATTTATGAAAGCATACATTTTTTAATGAGAAGTGATTTAAGTTTATCAATAAATAAATAAAAATTACTTCCTTTTGAAATGTTTAAGAAAGTAACTGTATCTACGGAAATATTAATTTCATTGCGAAATTATAAAAAGCTTCACTAAGATAGCAACAGTGCTCTTTTGAATGCGTTCAAAATTATTTTAATTTGAAAGAATTTTAAAAAAATACATATTTTGAAAAATACATTTTTACATGAGGAACAATGAGAAATTGCAGCTTTATTATATAAATAAATTAGACTTGTGACTTTTTCCAAAAATTTTAAGAAAGATTATACAAATTTTTTATGCAAAATTAGAAATCTCGGCTTTTGAATTTGTAAAAATTACACCCATGTCGTTTTCGAAAATTTTCAAGAAAAAGTATAGAACATTTTATCAGGCAAAATTAGAAATCTCGAGTTTTATATATATAAAAATTACAACCGTAACTGATTCATACATTTTGAAGAAAAAGTGTTTAAAATTAGAAATTTCAGCTTTAAAATATAAACAAAATATAACTGTTACTTATTCATAAAATTTCAAGAAAAATTATAAAATTTTTTTATGGAAAATTAGAAATCTCGACTTTCCATGTGTTATTCAAAAATTTTCAAGAAAAAGTGTACAAAATTGGTGATGCAAAAATAGAAATCTCGGCTTTTATATTCATAAAAATTACACCCGTGGCTTATTTAAACATTTTGAAGAAAAAGTGTTAAAATATGGTCATGCAAAATTTAAAATTTTGGTTTTCCAAAAATTTGAAGAAAAATTATAAGTTATAAATAATGCGTTTCTCATTCGTTCAAAATTTGTTTGATTTGAAGGAATGTTTGGAAAAATACATTTTTGTATGAGGAATGGTTCAAGTTTATCAGTAAATATATGAATATTACTTCTTTATGAAATGTTTAAGAAAGTGACTGTATCTACGGAAATATTAATTTCATTGCGAAATTATAAAAATCAGCACCAAGTTACCGATAGTGCTCTTTTCAATTCTTTTAAAACTCTTTTGATTTGAAAGATTTTATGAAAACATACATTTTTAAATGAGAAGTGGTTTAAGTTTATCAATAAATTAATAAAAATTACTTCCTTTTGAAATGTTTAAGAAAGTAACTGTAGCTCCGAAAATTTAATTTCATTGCGAAATTATAAAAACCTCCACTAAGTTGTCAATAATGCGCTTTTCAATTCGTTCAAATTATTTTGGTTTGAAAGAATGTTTGGAAAAATACATTTTTGTATGAGGAATGGTTCAAGTTTATCAGTAAATATATGAATATTACTTCTTTATGAAATGTTTAAGAAACTGACTGTATCTAAGGAAATATTTATTTCATTGCGAAATTATAAAAAGTTTCACTAAGTTAGCAACAGTGCTCTTTTGAATTCTTTCAAAATTATTTTAATTTGAAAGAATTTTTAAAAAAATACATATTTGGAAAAATACATTTTTGCATGAGGAAAAATTAGAAATTGTACCTTTATTATTTATTATATGAATGTTTGAAAAGACAATTTTTGTATGAGGAGTAGTTCAAATAAAAAAAATATATTAAAATAAATATATGAATATTACTTTCATATGAATCTTGGAATTGAAAAGCACTTAGTTATTAACAGTGCTCTTTTCAATTCCTTTAAAATTGTTTTCATTTGAAAGAGTTTATGAAAAAATATCTATTTTTATGAGAAACTGTTCAAGCTTATCAATAAATATATGAATATTACTTCCTTTCGAAATGCTTAAGAAAGTGACTGTAGCTTCGGAAATATTAATTTCATTGCGAAATTATAAAAAGCTTCACTAAGTTAGCAACAGCGCTCTTTTGAATTCTTTCAAAATTATTTTAATTTGAAAGAATTTTTATAAAAATACATATTTAGAAAAATACATTTTTGCATGAGGGAAAATTAGAAATTTTACCTTTATTATATAAATAAATTAGACCCGTGACTTTTTCCAAAAATTTCAAGAAAGATTATACAAATTTTTTATGGAAAATTAGAAATCTTGGCTTTTATATTTACAAAAATTACACCCGGTCTTATTCAAAAATTTCCAAGAAAAAGTGTACAAAATTTTTCATGCAAGATTAGAAATCTCGGCTTTTGAATTTGTAAAAATTACACCCATGTCGTTTTCAAAAATTTTCAAGAAAAAGTATAGAACATTTTTTCATGCAAAATTAGAAATCTCGAGTTTTATATTTATACAAATTAAAAGCGTAACTGATAAAACAATTTTGAAGAAAAAGTGTTAAAAATTAGAAATTTCAGCTTTAATATATAAACAAAATACACCTGTTACTTATTCATAAAATTTCAAGAAAAATTATAACATTTTTTTATGGAAAATTAGAAATCTCGACTTTCATATTTATTAAAATTACACCCATGTGTTATTCAAAAATTTTCAAGAAAAAGTGTACAAAATTGGTGATGCAAAATTAGAAATCTCGGCTTTTATATTCATAAAAATTACACCCGTGACTTATTCAAACATTTTGAAGAAAAAGTGTTAAAATATGGTCATGCAAAATTAAAAATGTTAGCTTTCCAAAAATTTCAAGAAAACTTACAAATTATCAATAATGCGCTTCTCAAATCGTTCAAAATTTGTTTGATTTGAAAGAATGTTTGGAAAAATACATTTTTGTATGAGGAATGGTTCAAGTTTATCAGTAAATATATGAATATTACTTCTATATGAAATGTTTAAAAAAGTAACTGTAGCTACGGAAATATTAATTTCATTGCGAAATTATAAAAAGCTTCACTAAGTTAGCAACAGCGCTCTTTTGAATTCTTTCAAAATTATTTTAATTTGAAAGAATTTTTAAAAAAATACATATTTGGAAAAATACATTTTTGCATGAGGAAAAATTAGAAATTTAACCTTTATTATATAAATAAATTAGACCCGTGACTTTTTCCAAAAATTTCAAGAAAGATTATACAAATTTTTTATGGAAAATTAGAAATCTTGGCTTTTATATTTACAAAAATTACACCCGGTCTTATTCAAAAATTTCCAAAATAAAGTGTACAAAATTTTTCATGCAAGATTAGAAATCTTGGCTTTTGAATTTGTAAAAATTACACCCATGTCGTTTTCAAAAATTTTCAAGAAAAAGTATACAACATTTTTTCATCCAAAATTAGAAATCTCGACTTTCATATTTATTAAAATTACACCCATGTGTTATTCAAAAATTTTCAAGAAAAATTGTACAAAATTGGTGATGCAAAATTAGAAATCTCGGCTTTTATATTCATAAAAATTACACCTGTAACTTATTCATACATTTTGAAGAAAAAGTGTTAAAATATGGTCATGCAAAATTAAAAATCTTGGGTTTCCAAAAATTTCAAGAAAAATTATAAGTTATGAATGCGCTTCTCAATTCGTTCAAAATTTTTTTGATTTGAAAGAATGTTTGGAAAAATAAATTTTTGTATGAGGAATGGTTCAAGTTTATCAGTAAATATATGAATATTACTTCCATATGAAATGTTTAAGAAAGTGACTGTATCTACGGAAATATTAATTTTATTGCGAAATTATAAAAATCTGCACCAAGTTACCGACAGTGCTCTTTTTAATTCTTTTAAAACTCTTTTCATTTGAAAAATTTTATGAAAACATACATTTTTAAATGAGAAGTGGTTTAAGTTAATCAATAAATTAATAAAAAATACTTCCTTTTGAAATGTTTAAAAAAGTAACTGTAGCTCCGGAAATTTAATTTCATTGCGAAATTATAAAATTCGTTCAAATTTTTTTTGATTTTAAAGAATGTTTGGAAAAATACATTTTTGTATAAGGAATGGTTCAAGTTTATCAGTAAATATATGAATATTACTTCTTTATGAAATGTTTAAGAAAGTGACTGTATCTACGGAAATATTAATTTCATTGCGAAATTATAAAAAGCATCACTAAGTTAGCAACAGTGCTCTTTTGAATTCTTTCAAAATTATTTTAATTTGAAAGAATTTAAAAAAAAATACATATTTTGAAAAATACATTTTTGCATGAGGAACAATCAGAAATTGCAGCTTTATTATATAAATAAATTAGACTTGTGACTTTTTTCAAAAATTTCAAGAAAGTTTGTACAAATTTTTTAATGGATAATTAAAAATCGCGGCTTTCATATTTACAAAACTTACACCCGGTCTTATTCAAAAATTTTCAAGAAAGAGTATACAAAATTTTTCATGCAATATTAGAAATCTCGGTATTACTGTATATAAAAATTACGCCCGTGACTTATTCAAACATTTTGAAGAAAACGTATCAAAAATTGGTCATGCAAAATTAAAAATTTCAGCATTAATATATAAAAAAAAGCACATGTTTTAATCAAAAAAATTCAAGAAAAATTATAAAATTTTTTTTTGGAAAATTAGAAATTTCGGCTTTTATATATATAAAAATAACACTCTTGTCTTATTCAAAAATTTTTAAGAAAAAGTGTACAAAATTTTTCATGCAAAATTAGAAATCTCAAATTTTGAATTTGTAAAATTTACACCCATGTCATTTTCAAAAATGTTCAAGAAAAAGTATAGAACATTTTTTCATGCATAATTAGAAATCTCGGGTTTTATATTTATAAAAATTACACCCGTAACTGATTCAAACATTTTGAAGAAAAAGTGTTAAAAATTAGAAATTTCAGCTTTAATATATAAACAAAATACACATGTTTTATTCAAAAAATTTCAAGAAAAATTATAAAATTTTTTTATGGAAAATTAGAAATCTCGACTTTCATATTTATTAAAATTACACCCATGTGTTATTTAAAAATTTTCAAGAAAAAGTGTACAAAATTGGTGATGCAAAATTAGAAATCTCGGTTTTTATATTCATAAAAATTATACCCGTGACTTATTCAAACATTTTGAAGAAAAAGTGCTAAAATATGGTCATGCAAAATTAAAAATCTTGGCTTTCCAAAAATTTCAAGAAAAATTATAAGTTATGAATGCGCTTCTCAATTCGTTCAAAGTTTTTTTGATTTGAAAGAATGTTTGGAAAAATACATTTTTGTATGAGGAATGGTTCAAGTTTATCAGTAAATATATTAATATAACTTCTATATGATATGTTCAAAAAAGTAACTGTAGCTCCGGAAATATTAATTTTATTGCGAAAAAGTGTACAAAATTGGTGATGCAATATTAGAAATCTCGGCTTTAATGTATATAAAAATTACACCCGTGACTTATTCAAACATTTTGAAGAAAACGTATCAAAAATTGGTCATGCAAAGTTAGAAATTTCAGCATTAATATATAAATAAAATGCACATGTCTTAATCAAAAAATTTCAAGAAAAATGATAAAAATTTTTTTTGGCAAATTAAAAATTTTGGCTTTAATATATAAATAAATTACACATGTGACTTATTCATAAAATTTCAAGAAAAGTTATAAATATTTTTTATGGCAAATTAGAAATCTCGGCTTTTATATTTATAAAAATAACACTCTTGTCTTATTCAAAAATTTTAAAGAAAAAGTGTACAAAATTTTTTATGCAAAATTAGAAATCTCGGCTTTAGAATTTGTAAAAATTACTCCTGTTACCGCCACTCATAAATCGCTAATATGACATTACTGTTATCGATATGTAGAGAGATGAGCATGTCAAAATGTTAAATTATTCCTTTTAATTTTCAACGCGGTATAATTATGAAGCCATATTTAATCGAGACCACATACATATGTATATAAAAACACCTACATAGATTTAAGATATTCAATCGTTCAGGTCATAAGGATTACGAAGCTTCGCTTAGAGTAGCCATACATAAAAGTAAGTATATCAGCAGTTTAGTATGTAAGTTTGTATAATGAATTTATTTATAATTTTAGGAAATTTAACATATTAAAGCGTAAGAATAAAGAATTAAAGTTTTCTAAAATTCTTACACTTGTGTTTAAAATCCACATTGTTTATCTTGATCTTGGGCCGCTTTACCCGCAACATTAAAATTGTTTTATTGGTACCTCATCGGATCGTTTGAAGGAATCATCTTGGGTGCTAAAACGTAAGTCCTAACAGAATGCAACCTTCCACTCCCTCACAGGGTCAACCACTAAGTCATCAACGACCAACTCAGTTAAGTCCTGCACTGAACAACTGTCACATTTGCAACAAGTTCACAGAAAATGAAAATTTTATAAAATGCAGCAAGTGCCATCTTAATTTTCATTTACCTTGTGTCAATCTCAGCAGCAATCAAGACCAACCTGCGTGGAGTTGCCAAAACTGTATGGTACAACATCAAATAACAATCGATTCTTTCTCTTCCATTCGTACTGGCTCTTCGGCCGCTTCCCGCTCCCGCCGACAAGCTCTTGAGCTACAACGTCTAGAAGAAGAGACACAACTTGAAAGAGATTTCATTAAAAAGAAATACCAAATTCCCGAACAAGCAGTAGATGACTTCGAGGACGCACAAACAGCTGCAGATCTGTACATGAGTGGTTAGATAATCAAATCCAACCCCCTACTTCGGCTATTGAAACCGCACACCAAAATATAGTTTCCGCAGCTCGTCACTTTGAAACGCCACCTTACACATTTGTACCATTAAAATTACACCCATGTGTTATTAAAAAATTTTCAAGAAAAAGTGTACAAAATTGGTGATGCAAAATTAGAAATCTCGAGTTTAATATTTATAAAAATTACAACCGTAACTGATTCAAACATTTTGAAGAAAAAGTGTTAAAATATGGTCATGCAAAATTAAAAATTTTGGCTTTGCAAAAATTTCAAGAAAAATTATAAGTTATAAATAATGCGCTTCTCATTCGTTCAAAATTTGTTTGATTTGAAAGAATGTTTGAAAAAATACATTTTTGTATGAGGAATGGTTCAAGTAGTTCAGTAAATATATGAATATTACTTCTATATGAAATCTTTAAAAAAGTAACTGTAGCTCCGGAAATATTAATTTTATTGCGAAATTATAAAAATCTGCACCAAGTTACCGATAGTGCTCTTTTCAATTCTTTCAAAATTGTTTTGATATTAAAGAATGTTTGGAGAAATACATTTTTGTATTAGGAATATTTCAAGTTTATCAGTAAATATATGAATATTACTTCTTTATGAAATGTTTAAGAAAGTGACTGTATCTCCGGAAATATTAATTTCATTGCGAAATTATAAAAACCTCCACTAAGTTATCAATAATGCGCTTTTCAATTCGTTCAAATTTTTTTTGATTTTAAAGAATGTTTGGAAAAATACATTTTTGTATGAGGAATGGTTCAAGTTTATCAGTAAATATATGAATATTACTTCCTTTTGAAATGTTTAAGAAAGTGACTGTATCTACGGAAATATTAATTTCATTGCGAAATTATAAAAAGCTTCACTAAGTTAGCAACAGCGCTCTTTTGAATTCTTTCAAAATTATTTTAATTTGAAAGAATTTTAAAAAAAATACATATTTGGAAAAAAAATTTTTGCATGAGGAACAATCAGAAATTTTTATATAAATAAATTAGACCCGTGACATTTTCCAAAAATTTCAAGAACGATTATACAAATTTTTTATGGAAAAATTTTAAAGAAAAAGTGTACAAAAGTTTTCATACAATATTAGAAATCTCGGCTTTTATATTTACAAAAATTACGACCGTGACTTATTCAAACATTTTGAAGAAAACGTATCAAAAATCGGTCATGCAAAATTACAAATTTCAGCATTAATATATAAAAAAAGCACATGTTTTAATCAAAAAATTTCAAAAAAAATTATAAAAATTTTTTTTGGAAAATTAGAAATTTCAGCTTTTATATATATAAAAATAACACTCTTGTCTTATTCAAAAATTTTAAAGAAAAAGTGTACAAAATTTTGCATGCAAAATTAGAAATCTCAGCTTTTGAATTTGTAAAAATTACACCCATGTCTTATTCAAAAATGTTCAAGAAAAAGTATAGAACATTTTTTCATGCAAAATTAGAAATCTCGGGTTTTATATTTATAAAAATTACACCCGTAACTGATTCAAACATTTTGAAGAAAAAGTGTTAAAAATTAGAAATTTCAGCTTTAATATATAAACAAAATACACATGTTTTATTCAAAAAATTTCAAGAAAAATTATAAAATTTTTTTATGGAAAATTAGAAATCTCGACTTTCATAATTATTAAAATTACACCCATGTGTTATTCAAAAATTTTCAAGAAAAAGTGTACAAAATTGGTGATGCAAAATTAGAAATCTCGGTTTTTATATTCATAAAAATTATACCCGTGACTTATTCAAACATTTTGAAGAAAAAGTGCTAAAATATGGTCATGCAAAATTAAAAATCTTGGCTTTCCAAAAATTTCAAGAAAAATTATAAGTTATGAATGCGCTTCTCAATTCGTTCAAAGTTTTTTTGATTTGAAAGAATGTTTGGAAAAATACATTTTTGTATGAGGAATGGTTCAAGTTTATCAGTAAATATATGAATATTACTTCTATATGAAATGTTTAAAAAAGTAACTGTAGCTCGGGAAATATTAATTTTATTGCGAAAAAGTGTACAAAATTGGTGATGCAATATTAGAAATCTCGGCTTTAATGTATATAAAAATTACACCCGTGACTTATTCAAACATTTTGAAGAAAACGTATCAAAAATTGGTCATGCAAAGTTAGAAATTTCAGCATTAATATATAAATAAAATGCACATGTCTTATTAAAAAAATTTCAAGAAAAATGATAAAAAATTTTTTTGGCAAATTAAAAATTTTGGCTTTAATATATAAATAAATTACACATGTGACTTATTCATAAAATTTCAAGAAAAATTATAAACAGTTTTTATGCAAAATTAGAAATTCCGGTTTTTATATTCATAAAAATTACACGCGTGACTTATTCAAACATTTTGAAGAAAAAGTGTTAAAATATGGTCATGCAAAATTAAAAATTTTGGCTTTGCAAAAATTTCAAGAAAAATTATATGTTATAAATAATGCGCTTCTCATTCGTTCAAAATTTGTTTGATTTGAAAGAATGTTTGGAAAAATACATTTTTGTATGAGGAATGGTTCAAGTAGTTCAGTAAATATATGAATATTACTTCTATATGAAATCTTTAAAAAAGTAACTGTAGCTCCGGAAATATTAATTTTATTGCGAAATTATAAAAATCTGCACCAAGTTACCGATAGTGCTCTTTTCAATTCTTTCAAAATTGTTTTGATATTAAAGAATGTTTGGAGAAATACATTTTTGTATTAGGAATATTTCAAGTTTATCAGTAAATATATGAATATTACTTCTTTATGAAATGTTTAAGAAAGTGACTGTATCTCCGGAAATATTAATTTCATTGCGAAATTATAAAAACCTCCACTAAGTTATCAATAATGCGCTTTTCAATTCGTTCAAATTTTTTTTGATTTTAAAGAATGTTTGGAAAAATACATTTTTGTATGAGGAATGGTTCAAGTTTATCAGTAAATATATGAATATTACTTCCTTTTGAAATGTTTAAGAAAGTGACTGTATCTACGGAAACATTAATTTCATTGCGAAATTATAAAAAGCTTCACTAAGTTAGCAACAGCGCTCTTTTGAATTCTTTCAAAATTATTTTAATTTGAAAGAATTTTAAAAAAAATACATATTTAGAAAAAAAAATTTTTGCATGAGGAACAATCAGAAATTGTTATATAAATAAATTAGACCCGTGACTTTTTCCAAAAATTTCAAGAAAGATTATACAAATTTTTTATGGAAAAATTTTAAAGAAAAAGTGTACAAAAGTTTTCATACAATATTAGAAATCTCGGCTTTTATATTTACAAAAATTACACCCGGTTTTATTCAAACATTTTAAAGAAAACGTATCAAAAATTGGTCATGCAAAATTTGAAATTTCAGCATTAGTATATAAATAAAATGCACATGTCTTAATCAAAAAATTTCGAGAAAAATTATAAATTTTTTTTTTTTGGAAAATTAGAGATTTTGGCTTAAATATATAAATAAATTACACCTGTGACTTATTCATAAAATTTCAAGAAAAATTATAAATATTTTTTATGGCAAATTAGAAATCTCGGCTTTTATATTTATAAAAATAACGCTCTTGTCTTATTCAAAAATTTTAAAGAAAAAGTGTACAAAATTTTTATGCAAAATTAGAAATCTCGGCTTTAGAATTTGTAAAAATTACTCCTGTTACCGCCACTCATAAATCGCTAATATGACATTACTGTTATCGATATGTAGAGAGATGAGCATGTCAAAATGTTAAATTATTCCTTTTAATTTTCAACGCGGTATAATTATAAAGCCATATTTAATCGAGACCACATACATATGTATATAAAAACACCTACATAGATTTAAGATATTCATTCGTTCAGGTCATAAGGATTACGAAGCTTCGCTTAGAGTAGCCATACATAAAAGTAAGTATATCAGCAGTTTAGTATGTAAGTTTGTATAATGAATTTATTTATAATTTTAGGAAACTTAACATATTAAAGCGTAAGAATAAAGAATTAAAGTTTTCTAAAATTCTTACACTTGTGTTTAAAATCCACATTGGTTATCTTGATGTTGAGCCGCTTTACCCGCAACATTAAAATTCTTTTATTGGTACCTCATCGGATCGTTTGAAGGAATCATCTTGGGTGCTAAAACGTAAGTCCTAACAGAATGCAACCTTCCATACCATTAAAATTACACCCATGTGTTATTAAAAAATTTTCAAGAAAAAGTGTACAAAATTGGTGATGCAAAATTAGAAATCTCGAGTTTTATATTTATAAAAATACAACCGTAACTGATTCAAACATTTTGAAGAAAAAGTGTTAAAATATGGTCATGCAAAATTTAAAATTTTGGCTTTCCAAAAATTTCAAGAAAAATTATAAGTTATCCATAATGCGCTTCTCAATTCGTTCAAAATTTGTTTGATTTGAAAGAATGTTTGGAAAAATACATTTTTGTATGAGGAATGGTTCAAGTTTATCAGTAAATATATGAATATTACTTCTATATGAAATATTTAAAAAAGTTACTGTAGCTCCGGAAATATTAATTTTATTGCGAAATTATAAAAATCTGCACCAAGTTACCGATAGTGCTCTTTTCAATTTTTTTAAAACTCTTTTCATATGAAAAGTTTTATGAAAACATACATTTTTAAATGAGAAGTGGTTTAAGTTTATCAATAAATTAATAAAAATTACTTCCTTTTGAAATGTTTAAGAAAGTGACTGTAGCTCCAGAAATTTAATTTCTTTGCGAAATTAAAAAATTGAATTGAATATTACTTCCTTTTGAAATGTTTAAGAAAGTGACTGTATCTACGGAAATATTAACTTCATTGTGAAATTATAGAAATATTCAGTAAGTTATCGATAGTGCTCTTTTTAATTCTTTCAAAGTTGTTTTGATTTAAAATTATAAAAATCTTTACTAAGTTATCAAGAGTACCTATTTTCAAATCCTTCAAAATTTGTTTCATTTTAAAGAATTTTTGGAAAAATACATTTTTGTATGAGGAATGGTTCAAGTTTATCAGTGCATATATGAATATTACTTCTTTATGAAATGTTTCAGAAAGCGACTGTATCTACGGATATTATAATTTCATTGCGAAATTATAAAAAGCTTCACTAAGTTAGCAACAGTGCTATTTTGAATTCTTTCAAAACTATTTTAATTTGAAAAAGTTTTTAAAAAAATTAATATTTGGAAAAATACATTTTTGCATGAGGAAAAATTAGAAATTGCAGCCTTATTATATAAATAAATTAGACCCGTGATTTTTCCAAAAATTTCAAATTTTTTATGGAAAATTAGAATTTTCGGCTTTTATTTTTACAAAAATTACACCCGGTCTTCTTCAAAAATTTTCAAGAAAGAGTAAACAAAATTTTTCATGCAATATTAGAAATCTCGGCTTTAATATATATAAAAATTACACCAGTGACTTATTCAAACATTTTGAAGAAACCTTATCAAAAATTGGTCATGCAAAATTACAAATTTCAGCACTAATATATAAATCAAATGCACATGTCTTAATCAAAAAATTTCGAGAAAAATTATAAATTTTTTTTTTTGGAAAATTAGAAATTTTGGCTTTAATATATAAATAAATTACACCTGTTACTTATTCATAAAATTTCAAGAAAAATTATAAACCTTTTTTATGGAAAATTAAAAATCTCGGCTTTTATATATATAAAAATAACACTCTTGTATTATTCAAAAATTTTAAAAAATTTAAAAAATTTTTGATGCAAAATTAGAAATCTCGGCTTTTGAATTAGTAAAAATTACACCCATGTCGTTTTCAAAAATGTTCAAGAACATTTTTTTAGGCAAAATTAGAAATCTCGGGTTTTATATTTATAAAAATTACACCCGTGACTTATTCTAACATTTTGAAGAAAACGTATCAAAAATTCGTCATGCAAAATTACAAATTTCAGCATTAATATATAAATAAAATGCACATGTTTTAATCAAAAAATTTTAAGAAAAATTATAAATTTTTTTTGGAAAATTAGAAATTTTGGCTCTAATATATAAATAAATTACACCTGTGACTTATTCATAAAATTTCAAGAAAAATTATAAGTTATCAATAATGCGCTTCTCAATTCGTTAAAAATTTGTTTGATTTGAAGGAATGTTTGGAAAAATACATTTTTGTATGAGGAATGGTTCAAGTTTATCAGTAAATATATGAAATGTTTAAAAAAGTAACTGTAGCTCCGGAAATATTAATTTTGTTGCGAAATTAAAAAAATCAGCACCAAGTTACCGATAGTGCTCTTTTCAATTCTTTTAAAACTCTTTTGATTTGAAAGATTTTATGAAAACATACATTTTTAAATGAGAAGTGTTTTAAGTTTGTCAATAAATTAATAAAAATTACTTCCTTTTGAACGGTTTAAGAAGGTGACTGTAGCTCCGAAAATATTAATTTCATTGCGAAATTATAAAAACCTCCACTAAGTTATCAATAATGCGCTTTTCAATTCGTTCAATTTTTTTTTTTTTGATTTTAAAGAATGTTTGGAAAAATACATTTTTGTATGAGGAATGGTTCAAGTTTATCAGTAAATATATGAATATTACTTCTTTATGAAATGTTTAAAAAAGTAACTGTAGCTCCGGAAATATTCTTTCATTGCGAAATTATAAAAATCTGCACCAAGTTACCGATAGTGCTGTTATCAATTCTTTTTAAATTGTTTTGATATTAAAGAATGTTTGATTTGAAAGAATGTTTGAAAAGACAATTTTTGTATGAAGAGTAGTTCAAATAATAAAAAATGTATTAAAATAAATATATGAATATTACTTTCATATGAAACTTTGAATTGAAAAGCACTAAGTTATTAACAGTGCTCTTTTCAATTCATTAAAATTGTTTTCATTTGAAAGAGTTTATGAAAAAATACATATTTTTATGAGAAGCGGTTCAAGCTTAACAATAAATATATGAATATTACTTCCTTTTGAACGGTTTAAGAAGGTGACTGTAGCTCCGAAAATATTAATTTCATTGCGAAATTATAAAAACCTCCACTAAGTTATCAATAATGCGCTTTTCAATTCGTTCAAAATTTTTTTGATTTGAAAGAATGTTTGCATAAATACATTTTTGTATGAGGAATGGTTCAAGTTTATCAGTAAATATATGAATATTACTTCTTTATGAAATGTTTAAGAAAGTGACTGTATCTCCGGAAATGTTAATTTCATTACGAAATTATTAAAATTTTCACAAAATTATCAATCCATCGCTCTTCATTCTTTTAAAACTGTTTTGATTTGAAAGAATTTATGAAAGCATACATTTTTTAATGAGAAGTGGTTTAAGTTTATCAATAAATAAATAAAAATTACTTCCTTTTGAAATGTTTAAGAAAGTAACTGTATCTACGGAAATATTAATTTCATTGCGAAATTATAAAAAGCTTCACTAAGATAGCAACAGTGCTCTTTTGAATTCTTTCAAAATTATCTTAATTTGAAAGAATTTTAAAAAAATACATATTTTGAAAAATACATTTTTATATGAGGAACAATGAGAAATTGCAGCTTTATTATATAAATAAATTAGACTTGTGACTTTTTCCAAAAATTTTAAGAAAGATTATACAAATTTTTTATGCAAAATTAGAAATCTCACCTTTTGAATTTGTAAAAATTACACCCATGTCGTTTTCGAAAATTTTCAAGAAAAAGTATAGAACATTTTATCAGGCAAAATTAGAAATCTCGAGTTTTATTTATATAAAAATTAAACCGTAACTGATTCATACATTTTGAAGAAAAAGTAATAAAAATTAGAAATTTCAGCTTTAATATATAAACAAAATACACCTGTTACTTATTCATAAAATTTCAAGAAAAATTATAACATTTTTTTATGGAAAATTAGAAATCTCAACTTTCCATGTGTTATTCAAAAATTTTCAAGAAAAAGTGTACAAAATTGGTGATGCAAAATTAGAAATCTTGGCTTTTATATTCATAAAAATTACACCCATGGCTTATTCAAACATTTTGAAGAAAAAGTGTTAAAATATGGTCATGCAAAATTAAAAATTTTGGCTTTACAAAAATTTCAAGAAAAATTATAACATTTTTTTATGGAAAATTAGAAATCTCGACTTTCATATTTATTCAAATTACACCCATGTGTTATTCAAAAATTTTCAAGAAAAAGTGTACAAAATTGGTGATGCAAAATTAGAAATCTCGGTTTTTATATTCATACAAATTACACCCGTGGGTAATTCAAACATTTTGAAGAAAAAGTGTTAAAATATGGTCATGCAAAATTAAAAATTTTGGCTTTGCAAAAATTTCAAGAAAAATTATAAGTTATAAATAATGCGCTTCTCATTCGTTCAAAATTTGTTTGATTTGAAAGAATGTTTGGAAAAATACATTTTTGTATGAGGAATGGTTCAAGTTTATCAGTAAATATATGAATATTACTTCTATATGAAATGTTTAAAAAAGTAACTGTAGCTCCGGAAATATTAATTTTATTGCGAAATTATAAAAATCTGCACCAAGTTACCGATAGTGCTCTTTTCAATTCTTTCAAAAGTGTTTTGATATTAAAGAATGTTTGGAAAAATACATTTTTGTATTAGGAATATTTCAAGTTTATCAGTAAATATATGAATATTACTTCCTTTTGAAATGTTTAAGAAAGTGACTGTATCTACGGAAATATTAATTTCATTGCGAAATTATAAAAAGCTTCACTAAGTTAGCAACAGCGCTCTTTTGAATTCTTTCAAAATTATTTTAATTTGAAAGAATTTTAAAAAAAATACATATTTGGAAAAAAAAATTTTTGCATGAGGAACAATCAGAAATTGTTATATAAATAAATTAGACCCGTGACTTTTTCCAAAAATTTCAAGAAAGATTATACAAATTTTTTATGGAAAAATTTTAAAGAAAAAGTGTACAAAAGTTTTCATACAATATTAGAAATCTCGGCTTTTATATTTACAAAAATTACACCCGGTTTTATTCAAACATTTTAAAGAAAACGTATCAAAAATTGGTCATGCAAAATTTGAAATTTCAGCATTAGTATATAAATAAAATGCACATGTCTTAATCAAAAAATTTCGCGAAAAATTATAAATTTTTTTTTTTTTTGGAAAATTAGAGATTTTGGCTTAAATATATAAATAAATTACACCTGTGACTTATTCATAAAATTTCAAGAAAAATTATAAATATTTTTTATGGCAAATTAGAAATCTCGGCTTTTATATTTATAAAAATAACGCTCTTGTCTTATTCAAAAATTTTAAAGAAAAAGTGTACAAAATTTTTTATGCAAAATTAGAAATCTCGGCTTTAGAATTTGTAAAAATTACTCCTGTTACCGCCACTCATAAATCGCTAATATGACATTACTGTTATCGATATGTAGAGAGATGAGCATGTCAAAATGTTAAATTATTCCTTTTAATTTTCCACTCGGTATAATTATGAAGCCATATTTAATCGAGACCACATACATATGTATATAAAAACACCTACATAGATTTAAGATATTCATTCGTTCAGGTCATAAGGATTACGAAGCTTCGCTTAGAGTAGCCATACATAAAAGTAAGTATATCAGCAGTTTAGTATATAAGTTTGTATAATGAATTTATTTATAATTTTAGGAAACTTAACATATTAAAGCGTAAGAATAAAGAATTAAAGTTTTCTAAAATTCTTACACTTGTGTTTAAAATACACATTGGTTATCTTGATCTTGGACCGCTTTACCCGCAACATTAAAATTCTTTTACTGGTACCTCATCGTATCGTTTGAAGGAATCATCTTGGGTGCTAAAACGTAAGTCCTAACAGAATGCAACCTTCCATACCTTTAAAATTACACCCATGTGTTATTAAAAAATTTTCAAGAAAAAGTGTACAAAATTGGTGATGCAAAATTAGAAATCTCGAGTTTTATATTTATAAAAATTACAACCGTAACTGATTCAAACATTTTGAAGAAAAAGTGTTAAAATATGGTCAAGCAAAATTTAAAATTTTGGCTTTCCAAAAATTTTAAGAAAAATTATAAGTTATCCATAATGCGCTTCTCAATTCGTTCAAAATTTGTTTGATTTGAAAGAATGTTTGGAAAAATACATTTTTGTATGAGGAATAGTTCAAGTTTATCAGTAAATATATGAATATTACTTCTATATGAAATATTTAAAAAAGTTACTGTAGCTCCGGAAATATTAATTTTATTGCGAAATTATAAATATCTGCACCAAGTTACCGATAGTGCTCTTTTCAATTCTTTTAAAACCCTTTTCATTTGAAAAATTTTTTGAAAACATACATTTTTAAATGAGAAGTGGTTTAAGTTTATCAATAAATTAATAAAAATTACTTTTTATGAAATGTTTAAGAAAGTGACTGTAGCTCCAGAAATTTAATTTCTTTGCGAAATTAAAAAATTGAATTGAATATTACTTCCTTTTGAAATGTTTAAGAAAGTGACTAAATCTACGGAAATATTAACTTCATTGTGATATTATAGAAATATTCAGTAAGTTATCGATAGTGCTCTTTTTAATTCTTTCGAAGTTGTTTTGATTTAAAATTATAAAAATCTTTACTAAGTTATCAAGAGTACCTATTTTCAAATCCTTCAAAATTTGTTTCATTTTAAAGAATTTTTGGAAAAATACATTTTTGTATGAGGAATGGTTCAAGTTTATCAGTGCATATATGAATATTACTTCTTTATGAAATGTTTCAGAAAGCGACTGTATCTACGGATATTATAATTTCATTGCGAAATTATAAAAAGCTTCACTAAGTTAGCAACAGTGCTGTTTTGAATTCTTTCAAAACTATTTTAATTTAAAAAAGTTTTTAAAAAAATTAATATTTGGAAAAATACATTTTTGCATGAGGAAAAATTAGAAATTGCAGCTTTATTATATAAATAAATTAGACCCGTGACTTTTTCCAAAAATTTCAAATTTTTTATGGAAAATTAGAAATCTCGGCTTTTATTTTTACAAAAATTACACCCGGTCTTGTTCAAAAATTTTCAAGAAAGAGTAAACAAAATTTTTCATGCAATATTAGAAATCACGGCTTTAATGTATATAAAAATTACACCCGTGACTTATTCAAACATTTTGAAGAAAACGTATCAAAAATTGGTCATGCAAAATTACAAATTTCAGCATTAATATATAAATAAAATGCACATGTTTTAATCAAAAAATTTTAAGAAAAATTAAAAAAATTTTTTCTTGGAAAATTAAAAATTTTGGCTTTAATATATAAATAAATTACACATGTGACTTATTCATAAAATTTCAAGAAAAATTATAAACAGTTTTTATGCAAAATTAGAAATCTCGGTTTTTATATTCATAAAAATTATACCCGTGACTTATTCAAACATTTTGAAGAAAAAGTGCTAAAATATGGTCATGCAAAATTAAAAATCTTGGCTTTCCAAAAATTTCAAGAAAAATTATAAGTTATGAATGCGCTTCTCAATTCGTTCAAAGTTTTTTTGATTTGAAAGAATGTTTGGAAAAATACATTTTTGTATGAGGAATGGTTCAAGTTTATCAGTAAATATATTAATATAACTTCTATATGATATGTTCAAAAAAGTAACTGTAGCTCCGGAAATATTAATTTTATTGCGAAAAAGTGTACAAAATTGGTGATGCAATATTAAAAATCTCGGCTTTAATGTATATAAAAATTACACCCGTGACTTATTCAAACATTTTGAAGAAAACGTATCAAAAATTGTGCATGCAAAGTTAGAAATTTCAGCATTAATATATAAATAAAATGCACATGTCTTAATCAAAAAATTTCAAGAAAAATGATAAAAATTTTTTTTGGCAAATTAAAAATTTTGGCTTTAATATATAAATAAATTACACATGTGACTTATTCATAAAATTTCAAGAAAAGTTATAAATATTTTTTATGGCAAATTAGAAATCTCGGCTTTTATATTTATAAAAATAACACTCTTGTCTTATTCAAAAATTTTAAAGAAAAAGTGTACAAAATTTTTTATGCAAAATTAGAAATCTCGGCTTTAGAATTTGTAAAAATTACTCCTGTTACCGCCACTCATAAATCGCTAATATGACATTACTGTTATCGATATGTAGAGAGATGAGCATGTCAAAATGTTAAATTATTCCTTTTAATTTTCAACGCGGTATAATTATGAAGCCATATTTAATCGAGACCACATACATATGTATATAAAAACACCTACATAGATTTAAGATATTCAATCGTTCAGGTCATAAGGATTACGAAGCTTCGCTTAGAGTAGCCATACATAAAAGTAAGTATATCAGCAGTTTAGTATGTAAGTTTGTATAATGAATTTATTTATAATTTTAGGAAATTTAACATATTAAAGCGTAAGAATAAAGAATTAAAGTTTTCTAAAATTCTTACACTTGTGTTTAAAATCCACATTGTTTATCTTGATCTTGGGCCGCTTTACCCGCAACATTAAAATTGTTTTATTGGTACCTCATCGGATCGTTTGAAGGAATCATCTTGGGTGCTAAAACGTAAGTCCTAACAGAATGCAACCTTCCACTCCCTCACAGGGTCAACCACTAAGTCATCAACGACCAACTCAGTTAAGTCCTGCACTGAACAACTGTCACATTTGCAACAAGTTCACAGAAAATGAAAATTTTATAAAATGCAGCAAGTGCCATCTTAATTTTCATTTACCTTGTGTCAATCTCAGCAGCAATCAAGACCAACCTGCGTGGAGTTGCCAAAACTGTATGGTACAACATCAAATAACAATCGATTCTTTCTCTTCCATTCGTACTGGCTCTTCGGCCGCTTCCCGCTCCCGCCGACAAGCTCTTGAGCTACAACGTCTAGAAGAAGAGACACAACTTGAAAGAGATTTCATTAAAAAGAAATACCAAATTCCCGAACAAGCAGTAGATGACTTCGAGGACGCACAAACAGCTGCAGATCTGTACATGAGTGGTTAGATAATCAAATCCAACCCCCTACTTCGGCTATTGAAACCGCACACCAAAATATAGTTTCCGCAGCTCGTCACTTTGAAACGCCACCTTACACATTTGTACCATTAAAATTACACCCATGTGTTATTAAAAAATTTTCAAGAAAAAGTGTACAAAATTGGTGATGCAAAATTAGAAATCTCGAGTTTAATATTTATAAATTTTACAACCGTAACTGATTCAAACATTTTGAAGAAAAAGTGTTAAAATATGGTCATGCAAAATTTAAAATTTTGGCTTTCCAAAAATTTCAAGAAAAATTATAAGTTATAAATAATGCGCTTCTCATTCGTTCAAAATTTGTTTGATTTGAAAGAATGTTTGAAAAAATACATTTTTGTATGAGGAATGGTTCAAGTAGTTCAGTAAATATATGAATATTACTTCTATATGAAATCTTTAAAAAAGTAACTGTAGCTCCGGAAATATTAATTTTATTGCGAAATTATAAAAATCTGCACCAAGTTACCGATAGTGCTCTTTTCAATTCTTTCAAAATTGTTTTGATATTAAAGAATGTTTGGAGAAATACATTTTTGTATTAGGAATATTTCAAGTTTATCAGTGAATATATGAATATTACTTCTTTATGAAATGTTTAAGAAAGTGACTGTATCTCCGGAAATATTAATTTCATTGCGAAATTATAAAAACCTCCACTAAGTTATCAATAATGCGCTTTTCAATTCGTTCAAATTTTTTTTGATTTTAAAGAATGTTTGGAAAAATACATTTTTGTATGAGGAATGGTTCAAGTTTATCAGTAAATATATGAATATTACTTCCTTTTGAAATGTTTAAGAAAGTGACTGTATCTACGGAAATATTAATTTCATTGCGAAATTATAAAAAGCTTCACTAAGTTAGCAACAGCGCTCTTTTGAATTCTTTCAAAATTATTTTAATTTGAAAGAATTTAAAAAAAAATACATATTTGGAAAAAAAAATTTTTGCATGAGGAACAATCAGAAATTTTTATATAAATAAATTAGACCCGTGACATTTTCCAAAAATTTCAAGAACGATTATACAAATTTTTTATGGAAAAATTTTAGAGAAAAAGTGTACAAAAGTTTTCATACAATATTAGAAATCTCGGCTTTTATATTTACAAAAATTACGCCCGTGACTTATTCAAACATTTTGAAGAAAACGTATCAAAAATCGGTCATGCAAAATTACAAATTTCAGCATTAATATATAAAAAAAGCACATGTTTTAATCAAAAAATTTCAAAAAAAATTATAAAAATTTTTTTTGGAAAATTAGAAATTTCAGCTTTTATATATATAAAAATAACACTCTTGTCTTATTCAAAAATTTTAAAGAAAAAGTGTACAAAATTTTTCATGCAAAATTAGAAATCTCAGCTTTTGAATTTGTAAAAATTACACCCATGTCTTATTCAAAAATGTTCAAGAAAAAGTATAGAACATTTTTTCATGCAAAATTAGAAATCTCGGGTTTTATATTTATAAAAATTACACCCGTAACTGATTCAAACATTTTGAAGAAAAAGTGTTAAAAATTAGAAATTTCAGCTTTAATATATAAACAAAATACACATGTTTTATTCAAAAAATTTCAAGAAAAATTATAAAATTTTTTTATGGAAAATTAGAAATCTCGACTTTCATAATTATTAAAATTACACCCATGTGTTATTCAAAAATTTTCAAGAAAAAGTGTACAAAATTGGTGATGCAAAATTAGAAATCTCGGTTTTTATATTCATAAAAATTATACCCGTGACTTATTCAAACATTTTGAAGAAAAAGTGCTAAAATATGGTCATGCAAAATTAAAAATCTTGGCTTTCCAAAAATTTCAAGAAAAATTATAAGTTATGAATGCGCTTCTCAATTCGTTCAAAGTTTTTTTGATTTGAAAGAATGTTTGGAAAAATACATTTTTGTATGAGGAATGGTTCAAGTTTTTCAGTAAATATATGAATATTACTTCTATATGAAATGTTTAAAAAAGTAACTGTAGCTCGGGAAATATTAATTTTATTGCGAAAAAGTGTACAAAATTGGTGATGCAATATTAGAAATCTCGGCTTTAATGTATATAAAAATTACACCCGTGACTTATTCAAACATTTTGAAGAAAACGTATCAAAAATTGGTCATGCAAAGTTAGAAATTTCAGCATTAATATATAAATAAAATGCACATGTCTTATTAAAAAAATTTCAAGAAAAATGATAAAAAATTTTTTTGGCAAATTAAAAATTTTGGCTTTAATATATAAATAAATTACACATGTGACTTATTCATAAAATTTCAAGAAAAATTATAAACAGTTTTTATGCAAAATTAGAAATTCCGGTTTTTATATTCATAAAAATTACACGCGTGACTTATTCAAACATTTTGAAGAAAAAGTGTTAAAATATGGTCATGCAAAATTAAAAATTTTGGCTTTGCAAAAATTTCAAGAAAAATTATATGTTATAAATAATGCGCTTCTCATTCGTTCAAAATTTGTTTGATTTGAAAGAATGTTTGGAAAAATACATTTTTGTATGAGGAATGGTTCAAGTAGTTCAGTAAATATATGAATATTACTTCTATATGAAATCTTTAAAAAAGTAACTGTAGCTCCGGAAATATTAATTTTATTACGAAATTATAAAAATCTGCACCAAGTTACCGATAGTGCTCTTTTCAATTCTTTCAAAATTGTTTTGATATTAAAGAATGTTTGGAGAAATACATTTTTGTATTAGGAATATTTCAAGTTTATCAGTAAATATATGAATATTACTTCTTTATGAAATGTTTAAGAAAGTGACTGTATCTCCGGAAATATTAATTTCATTGCGAAATTATAAAAACCTCCACTAAGTTATCAATAATGCGCTTTTCAATTCGTTCAAATTTTTTTTGATTTTAAAGAATGTTTGGAAAAATACATTTTTGTATGAGGAATGGTTCAAGTTTATCAGTAAATATATGAATATTACTTCCTTTTGAAATGTTTAAGAAAGTGACTGTATCTACGGAAACATTAATTTCATTGCGAAATTATAAAAAGCTTCACTAAGTTAGCAACAGCGCTCTTTTGAATTCTTTCAAAATTATTTTAATTTGAAAGAATTTTAAAAAAAATACATATTTGGAAAAAAAAATTTTTGCATGAGGAACAATCAGAAATTGTTATATAAATAAATTAGACCCGTGACTTTTTCCAAAAATTTCAAGAAAGATTATACAAATTTTTTATGGAAAAATTTTAAAGAAAAAGTGTACAAAAGTTTTCATACAATATTAGAAATCTCGGCTTTTATATTTACAAAAATTACACCCGGTTTTATTCAAACATTTTAAAGAAAACGTATCAAAAATTGGTCATGCAAAATTTGAAATTTCAGCATTAGTATATAAATAAAATGCACATGTCTTAATCAAAAAATTTCGAGAAAAATTATAAATTTTTTTTTTTTGGAAAATTAGAGATTTTGGCTTAAATATATAAATAAATTACACCTGTGACTTATTCATAAAATTTCAAGAAAAATTATAAATATTTTTTATGGCAAATTAGAAATCTCGGCTTTTATATTTATAAAAATAACGCTCTTGTCTTATTCAAAAATTTTAAAGAAAAAGTGTACAAAATTTTTATGCAAAATTAGAAATCTCGGCTTTAGAATTTGTAAAAATTACTCCTGTTACCGCCACTCATAAATCGCTAATATGACATTACTGTTATCGATATGTAGAGAGATGAGCATGTCAAAATGTTAAATTATTCCTTTTAATTTTCAACGCGGTATAATTATGAAGCCATATTTAATCGAGACCACATACATATGTATATAAAAACACCTACATAGATTTAAGATATTCATTCGTTCAGGTCATAAGGATTACGAAGCTTCGCTTAGAGTAGCCATACATAAAAGTAAGTATATCAGCAGTTTAGTATGTAAGTTTGTATAATGAATTTATTTATAATTTTAGGAAATTTAACATATTAAAGCGTAAGAATAAAGAATTAAAGTTTTATAAAATTCTTACACTTGTGTTTAAAATCCACATTGGTTATCTTGATGTTGAGCCGCTTTACCCGCAACATTAAAATTCTTTTATTGGTACCTCATCGGATCGTTTGAAGGAATCATCTTGGGTGCTAAAACGTAAGTCCTAACAGAATGCAACCTTCCATACCATTAAAATTACACCCATGTGTTATTAAAAAATTTTCAAGAAAAAGTGTACAAAATTGGTGATGCAAAATTAGAAATCTCGAGTTTTATATTTATAAAAATTACAACCGTAACTGATTCAAACATTTTGAAGAAAAAGTGTTAAAATATGGTCATGCAAAATTTAAAATTTTGGCTTTCCAAAAATTTCAAGAAAAATTATAAGTTATCCATAATGCGCTTCTCAATTCGTTCAAAATTTGTTTGATTTGAAAGAATGTTTGGAAAAATACATTTTTGTATGAGGAATGGTTCAAGTTTATCAGTAAATATATGAATATTACTTCTATATGAAATATTTAAAAAAGTTACTGTAGCTCCGGAAATATTAATTTTATTGCGAAATTATAAAAATCTGCACCAAGTTACCGATAGTGCTCTTTTCAATTTTTTTAAAACTCTTTTCATATGAAAAGTTTTATGAAAACATACATTTTTAAATGAGAAGTGGTTTAAGTTTATCAATAAATTAATAAAAATTACTTCCTTTTGAAATGTTTAAGAAAGTGACTGTAGCTCCAGAAATTTAATTTCTTTGCGAAATTAAAAAATTGAATTGAATATTACTTCCTTTTGAAATGTTTAAGAAAGTGACTGTATCTACGGAAATATTAACTTCATTGTGAAATTATAGAAATATTCAGTAAGTTATCGATAGTGCTCTTTTTAATTCTTTCAAAGTTGTTTTGATTTAAAATTATAAAAATCTTTACTAAGTTATCAAGAGTACCTATTTTCAAATCCTTCAAAATTTGTTTCATTTTAAAGAATTTTTGGAAAAATACATTTTTGTATGAGGAATGGTTCAAGTTTATCAGTGCATATATGAATATTACTTCTTTATGAAATGTTTCAGAAAGCGACTGTATCTACGGATATTATAATTTCATTGCGAAATTATAAAAAGCTTCACTAAGTTAGCAACAGTGCTATTTTGAATTCTTTCAAAACTATTTTAATTTGAAAAAGTTTTTAAAAAAATTAATATTTGGAAAAATACATTTTTGCATGAGGAAAAATTAGAAAATTGCAGCCTTATTATATAAATAAATTAGACCCGTGACTTTTTCCAAAAATTTCAAATTTTTTATGGAAAATTAGAATTTTCGGCTTTTATTTTTACAAAAATTACACCCGGTCTTCTTCAAAAATTTTCAAGAAAGAGTAAACAAAATTTTTCATGCAATATTAGAAATCTCGGCTTTAATATATATAAAAATTACACCAGTGACTTATTCAAACATTTTGAAGAAACCTTATCAAAAATTGGTCATGCAAAATTACAAATTTCAGCACTAATATATAAATCAAATGCACATGTCTTAATCAAAAAATTTCGAGAAAAATTATAAATTTTTTTTTTTGGAAAATTAGAAATTTTGGCTTTAATATATAAATAAATTACACCTGTTACTTATTCATAAAATTTCAAGAAAAATTATAAACCTTTTTTATGGAAAATTAAAAATCTCGGCTTTTATATATATAAAAATAACACTCTTGTATTATTCAAAAATTTTAAAAAATTTAAAAAATTTTTGATGCAAAATTAAAAATCTCGGCTTTTGAATTAGTAAAAATTACACCCATGTCGTTTTCAAAAATGTTCAAGAACATTTTTTTAGGCAAAATTAGAAATCTCGGGTTTTATATTTATAAAAATTACACCCGTGACTTATTCTAACATTTTGAAGAAAACGTATCAAAAATTCGTCATGCAAAATTACAAATTTCAGCATTAATATATAAATAAAATGCACATGTTTTAATCAAAAAATTTTAAGAAAAAATATAAATTTTTTTTGGAAAATTAGAAATTTTGGCTCTAATATATAAATAAATTACACCTGTGACTTATTCATAAAATTTCAAGAAAAATTATAAGTTATCAATAATGCGCTTCTCAATTCGTTAAAAATTTGTTTGATTTGAAGGAATGTTTGGAAAAATACATTTTTGTATGAGGAATGGTTCAAGTTTATCAGTAAATATATGAAATGTTTAAAAAAGTAACTGTAGCTCCGGAAATATTAATTTTTTTGCGAAATTAAAAAAATCAGCACCAAGTTACCGATAGTGCTCTTTTCAATTCTTTTAAAACTCTTTTGATTTGAAAGATTTTATGAAAACATACATTTTTAAATGAGAAGTGTTTTAAGTTTGTCAATAAATTAATAAAAATTACTTCCTTTTGAACGGTTTAAGAAGGTGACTGTAGCTCCGAAAATATTAATTTCATTGCGAAATTATAAAAACCTCCACTAAGTTATCAATAATGCGCTTTTCAATTCGTTCAATTTTTTTTTTTTTGATTTTAAAGAATGTTTGGAAAAATACATTTTTGTATGAGGAATGGTTCAAGTTTATCAGTAAATATATGAATATTACTTCTTTATGAAATGTTTAAAAAAGTAACTGTAGCTCCGGAAATATTCTTTCATTGCGAAATTATAAAAATCTGCACCAAGTTACCGATAGTGCTGTTATCAATTCTTTTTAAATTGTTTTGATATTAAAGAATGTTTGATTTGAAAGAATGTTTGAAAAGACAATTTTTGTATGAAGAGTAGTTCAAATAATAAAAAATGTATTAAAATAAATATATGAATATTACTTTCATATGAAACTTTGAATTGAAAAGCACTAAGTTATTAACAGTGCTCTTTTCAATTCATTAAAATTGTTTTCATTTGAAAGAGTTTATGAAAAAATACATATTTTTATGAGAAGCGGTTCAAGCTTAACAATAAATATATGAATATTACTTCCTTTTGAACGGTTTAAGAAGGTGACTGTAGCTCCGAAAATATTAATTTCATTGCGAAATTATAAAAACCTCCACTAAGTTATCAATAATGCGCTTTTCAATTCGTTCAAAATTTTTTTGATTTGAAAGAATGTTTGCATAAATACATTTTTGTATGAGGAATGGTTCAAGTTTATCAGTAAATATATGAATATTACTTCTTTATGAAATGTTTAAGAAAGTGACTGTATCTCCGGAAATATTAATTTCATTACGAAATTATTAAAATTTTCACAAAATTATCAATCCATCGCTCTTCATTCTTTTAAAACTGTTTTGATTTGAAAGAATTTATGAAAGCATACATTTTTTAATGAGAAGTGGTTTAAGTTTATCAATAAATAAATAAAAATTACTTCCTTTTGAAATGTTTAAGAAAGTAACTGTATCTACGGAAATATTAATTTCATTGCGAAATTATAAAAAGCTTCACTAAGATAGCAACAGTGCTCTTTTGAATGCGTTCAAAATTATTTTAATTTGAAAGAATTTTAAAAAAATACATATTTTGAAAAATACATTTTTACATGAGGAACAATGAGAAATTGCAGCTTTATTATATAAAAAAATTAGACTTGTGACTTTTTCCAAAAATTTTAAGAAAGATTATACAAATTTTTTATGCAAAATTAGAAATCTCACCTTTTGAATTTGTAAAAATTACACCCATGTCGTTTTCGAAAATTTTCAAGAAAAAGTATAGAACATTTTATCAGGCAACATTAGAAATCTCGAGTTTTATATATATAAAAATTAAACCGTAACTGATTCATACATTTTGAAGAAAAAGTAATAAAAATTAGAAATTTCAGCTTTAATATATAAACAAAATACACCTGTTACTTATTCATAAAATTTCAAGAAAAATTATAACATTTTTTTATGGAAAATTAGAAATCTCAACTTTCCATGTGTTATTCAAAAATTTTCAAGAAAAAGTGTACAAAATTGGTGATGCAAAATTAGAAATCTTGGCTTTTATATTCATAAAAATTACACCCATGGCTTATTCAAACATTTTGAAGAAAAAGTGTTAAAATATGGTCATGCAAAATTAAAAATTTTGGCTTTACAAAAATTTCAAGAAAAATTATAACATTTTTTTATGGAAAATTAGAAATCTCGACTTTCATATTTATTCAAATTACACCCATGTGTTATTCAAAAATTTTCAAGAAAAAGTGTACAAAATTGGTGATGCAAAATTAGAAATCTCGGTTTTTATATTCATACAAATTACACCCGTGGGTAATTCAAACATTTTGAAGAAAAAGTGTTAAAATATGGTCATGCAAAATTAAAAATTTTGGCTTTGCAAAAATTTCAAGAAAAATTATAAGTTATAAATAATGCGCTTCTCATTCGTTCAAAATTTGTTTGATTTGAAAGAATGTTTGGAAAAATACATTTTTGTATGAGGAATGGTTCAAGTTTATCAGTAAATATATGAATATTACTTCTATATGAAATGTTTAAAAAAGTAACTGTAGCTCCGGAAATATTAATTTTATTGCGAAATTATAAAAATCTGCACCAAGTTACCGATAGTGCTCTTTTCAATTCTTTCAAAAGTGTTTTGATATTAAAGAATGTTTGGAAAAATACATTTTTGTATTAGGAATATTTCAAGTTTATCAGTAAATATATGAATATTACTTCCTTTTGAAATGTTTAAGAAAGTGACTGTATCTACGGAAATATTAATTTCATTGCGAAATTATAAAAAGCTTCACTAAGTTAGCAACAGCGCTCTTTTGAATTCTTTCAAAATTATTTTAATTTGAAAGAATTTTAAAAAAAATACATATTTGGAAAAAAAAATTTTTGCATGAGGAACAATCAGAAATTGTTATATAAATAAATTAGACCCGTGACTTTTTCCAAAAATTTCAAGAAAGATTATACAAATTTTTTATGGAAAAATTTTAAAGAAAAAGTGTACAAAAGTTTTCATACAATATTAGAAATCTCGGCTTTTATATTTACAAAAATTACACCCGGTTTTATTCAAACATTTTAAAGAAAACGTATCAAAAATTGGTCATGCAAAATTTGAAATTTCAGCATTAGTATATAAATAAAATGCACATGTCTTAATCAAAAAATTTCGAGAAAAATTATAAATTTTTTTTTTTTTGGAAAATTAGAGATTTTGGCTTAAATATATAAATAAATTACACCTGTGACTTATTCATAAAATTTCAAGAAAAATTATAAATATTTTTTATGGCAAATTAGAAATCTCGGCTTTTATATTTATAAAAATAACGCTCTTGTCTTATTCAAAAATTTTAAAGAAAAAGTGTACAAAATTTTTTATGCAAAATTAGAAATCTCGGCTTTAGAATTTGTAAAAATTACTCCTGTTACCGCCACTCATAAATCGCTAATATGACATTACTGTTATCGATATGTAGAGAGATGAGCATGTCAAAATGTTAAATTATTCCTTTTAATTTTCCACTCGGTATAATTATGAAGCCATATTTAATCGAGACCACATACATATGTATATAAAAACACCTACATAGATTTAAGATATTCATTCGTTCAGGTCATAAGGATTACGAAGCTTCGCTTAGAGTAGCCATACATAAAAGTAAGTATATCAGCAGTTTAGTATGTAAGTTTGTATAATGAATTTATTTATAATTTTAGGAAACTTAACATATTAAAGCGTAAGAATAAAGAATTAAAGTTTTCTAAAATTCTTACACTTGTGTTTAAAATACACATTGGTTATCTTGATCTTGGACCGCTTTACCCGCAACATTAAAATTCTTTTACTGGTACCTCATCGTATCGTTTGAAGGAATCATCTTGGGTGCTAAAACGTAAGTCCTAACAGAATGCAACCTTCCATACCTTTAAAATTACACCCATGTGTTATTAAAAAATTTTCAAGAAAAAGTGTACAAAATTGGTGATGCAAAATTAGAAATCTCGAGTTTTATATTTATAAAAATTACAACCGTAACTGATTCAAACATTTTGAAGAAAAAGTGTTAAAATATGGTCAAGCAAAATTTAAAATTTTGGCTTTCCAAAAATTTTAAGAAAAATTATAAGTTATCCATAATGCGCTTCTCAATTCGTTCAAAATTTGTTTGATTTGAAAGAATGTTTGGAAAAATACATTTTTGTATGAGGAATAGTTCAAGTTTATCAGTAAATATATGAATATTACTTCTATATGAAATATTTAAAAAAGTTACTGTAGCTCCGGAAATATTAATTTTATTGCGAAATTATAAATATCTGCACCAAGTTACCGATAGTGCTCTTTTCAATTCTTTTAAAACCCTTTTCATTTGAAAAATTTTTTGAAAACATACATTTTTAAATGAGAAGTGGTTTAAGTTTATCAATAAATTAATAAAAATTACTTTTTATGAAATGTTTAAGAAAGTGACTGTAGCTCCAGAAATTTAATTTCTTTGCGAAATTAAAAAATTGAATTGAATATTACTTCCTTTTGAATTGTTTAAGAAAGTGACTAAATCTACGGAAATATTAACTTCATTGTGATATTATAGAAATATTCAGTAAGTTATCGATAGTGCTCTTTTTAATTCTTTCGAAGTTGTTTTGATTTAAAATTATAAAAATCTTTACTAAGTTATCAAGAGTACCTATTTTCAAATCCTTCAAAATTTGTTTCATTTTAAAGAATTTTTGGAAAAATACATTTTTGTATGAGGAATGGTTCAAGTTTATCAGTAAATATATGAATATTACTTCTTTATGAAATGTTTCAGAAAGCGACTGTATCTACGGATATTATAATTTCATTGCGAAATTATAAAAAGCTTCACTAAGTTAGCAACAGTGCTGTTTTGAATTCTTTCAAAACTATTTTAATTTGAAAAAGTTTTTAAAAAAATTAATATTTGGAAAAATACATTTTTGCATGAGGAAAAATTAGAAATTGCAGCTTTATTATATAAATAAATTAGACCCGTGACTTTTTCCAAAAATTTCAAATTTTTTATGGAAAATTAGAAATCTCGGCTTTTATTTTTACAAAAATTACACCCGGTCTTGTTCAAAAATTTTCAAGAAAGAGTAAACAAAATTTTTCATGCAATATTAGAAATCACGGCTTTAATGTATATAAAAATTACACCCGTGACTTATTCAAACATTTTGAAGAAAACGTATCAAAAATTGGTCATGCAAAATTACAAATTTCAGCATTAATATATAAATAAAATGCACATGTTTTAATCAAAAAATTTTAAGAAAAATTAAAAATTTTTTTCTTGGAAAATTAAAAATTTTGGCTTTAATATATAAATAAATTACACATGTGACTTATTCATAAAATTTCAAGAAAAATTATAAACAGTTTTTATGCAAAATTAGAAATCTCGGTTTTTATATTCATAAAAATTACACGCGTGACTTATTCAAACATTTTGGAGAAAAAGTGTTAAAATATGGTCATGCAAAATTAAAAATTTTGGCTCTCCAAAAATTTAAAGAAAAATTATAAGTTATCAATAATGCGCTTCTCAATTCGTTAAAAATTTGATTGATTTGAAGGAATGTTTGGAAAAATACATTTTTGTATGAGGAATGGTTCAAGTTTATCAGTAAATATATGAATATTACTTCTATATGAAATGTTTAAAAAAGTAACTGTATCTCCGGAAATATTAATTTTGTTGCGAAATTATAAAAATCAGCACCAAGTTACCGATAGTGCTCTTTTCAATTCTTTTAAAACTCTTTTGATTTGAAAGATTTTATGAAAACATACATTTTTAAATGAGAAGTGTTTTAAGTTTATCAATAAATTAATAAAAATTACTTCCTTTTGAAATGTTTAAGAAAGTGACTGTAGCTCCGGAAATATTAATTTCATTGCGAAATTATAAAATTCTCCACTAAGTTGTTAATAATGCGCTTTTCAATTCGTTCAAATTTTTTTTGATTTGAAAGAATGTTTGGAAAAATACATTTTTGTATGAGGAATGGTTCAAGTTTATCAGTAAATATATGAATATTACTTCTTTATGAAATGTTTAAGAAAGTGACTGTATCTACGGAAATATTAATTTCATTGCGAAATTATAAAAAGCTTCACTAAGTTAGCAACAGTGCTCTTTTGAATTCTTTCAAAATTATTTTAATTTCAAAGAATTTTTAAAAAAATACATATTTGGAAAAATACATTTTTGCATGAGGAACAATCAGAAATTGCAGCTTTATTATATAAATAAATTAGACCCGTGACTTTTTCCAAAAATTTCAAGAAAGTTTGTACAAATTTTTTAATGGATAATTAAAAATCGCGGCTTTTATATAAATAAAAATAACACTCTTGTCTTATTCAAAAATTTTAAAGAAAAAGTGTACAAAATTTTTCATGCAAAATTAGAAATCTCAGCTTTTGAATTTGTAAAAATTACACCCATGTCTTATTCAAAAATGTTCAAGAAAAAGTATAGAACATTTTTTCATGCAAAATTAGAAATCTCGGGTTTTATATTTATAAAAATTACACCCGTAACTGATTCAAACATTTTGAAGAAAAAGTGTTAAAAATTAGAAATTTCAGCTTTAATATATAAACAAAATACAAATGTTTTATTCATAAAATTTCAAGAAAAATTATAACATTTTTTTATGGAAAATTAGAAATCTCGACTTTCATATTTATTAAAATTACACCCATGTGTTATTCAAAAATTTTCAAGAAAAAGTGTACAAAATTGGTGATGCAAAATTAGAAATCTCGGTTTTTATATTCATAAAAATTATACCCGTGACTTATTCAAACATTTTGAAGAAAAAGTGATAAAATATGGTCATGCAAATTAAAAATCTTGGCTTTCCAAAAATTTCAAGAAAAATTATAAGTTATGAATGCGCTTCTCAATTCGTTCAAAGTTTTTTTGATTTGAAAGAATGTTTGGAAAAATACATTTTTGTATGAGGAATGGTTCAAGTTTATCAGTAAATATGTGAATATTACTTGTATATGAAATGTTTAAAAAAGTAACTGTGGCTCGGGAAATATTAATTTTATTGCGAAAAACTGTACTAAATTGGTGATGCAATATTAGAAATCTCGGCTTTAAAGTATATAAAAATTACACCCGTGACTTATTCAAACATTTTGAAGAAAACGTATCAAAAATTGGTCATGCAAAGTTAGAAATTTCAGCATTAATATATAAATAAAATGCACATGTCTTAATCAAAAAATTTCAAGAAAAATGATATATTTTTTTTTGCAAAATTAAAAATTTTGGATTTAATATATAAATAAATTACACATGTGACTTATTCATAAAATTTCAAGAAAAATTATAAACAGTTTTTATGCAAAATTAGAAATCTCGCTTTTTATATTCATAAAAATTACACCCGTGACTTATTCAAACATTTTGAAGAAAAAGTGTTAAAATATGGTCATGCAAAATTAAAAATTTTGGCTCTCCAAAAATTTAAAGAAAAATTATAAGTTATCAATAATGCGCTTCTCAATTCGTTAAAAATTTGTTTGATTTGAAGGAATGTTTGGAAAAATACATTTTTGTATGAGGAATGGTACAAGTTTATCAGTAAATATATGAATATTACTTCTTTATGAAATGTTTAGAAAAGTAACTGTAGCTCCGGAAATATTCTTTCATTGCGAAATTATAAAAATCTGCATCAAGTTACCGATAGTTCTCTTTTCAATTCTTTTAAATCTGTTTTGATTTTGATTTGAAACGACAATTTTTGTATGAGGAGTAGTTCAAATAAAAAAAAATATATTAATAAATATATGAATATTACTTTCATATGAATATTTGAATGGAAAAGCACTAAGTTATTAAAAGTGCTCTTTTCAATTCCTTTAAAATTGTTTTCATTTGAAAGAGTTTTTGAAAAATTAAATTTTTTTATGAGAAGCGTTTCATGCTTATCAATAAATATATGAATATTACTTCCTTTTGAAATGTTTAAGAAAGTGACTGTATGTCCGGTAATATTCTTTCATTGCGACATTATAAAAATCTTCACCAAGTTATCGATAGTGCTCTTTTCAATTCTTTTTAAATTGTTTGATATGAAAGAATGTTTGAAAAGAATATTTTTAAATGAAGTTCAAATAAAAAAAATAAAAAAAAATTTATTAAAATAAATATATGAATATTACTTTCATAAGAATCTTTGAATTGAAAAGCACTTAGTTATTAACAGTGCTCTTTTCAATTCCTTTAAAATTGTTTTCATTTGAAAGAGTTTATGAAAAAATATCTATTTTTATGAGAAACTGTTCAAGCTTATCAATAAATATATGAATATTACTTCCTTTCGAAATGCTTAAGAAAGTGACTGTAGCTTCGGAAATATTAATTTCATTGCGAAATTATAAAAAGCTTCACTAAGTTAGCAACAGCGCTCTTTTGAATTCTTTCAAAATTATCTTAATTTGAAAGAATTTTTAAAAAAATACATATTTAGAAAAATACATTTTTGCATGAGGAAAAATTAGAAATTGTACCTTTATTATATAAATAAATTAGACCCGTGACTTTTTCCAAAAATTTCAAGAAAGCTTATACAAATTTTTTATGCAAAATTAGAAATCTCGGCTTTTAAATTTGTAAAAATTACACCCATACCGTTTTCAAAAATTTTCAAGAAAAAGTATAGAACATTTTTTCATGCAAAATTAGAGATCTCGAGTTTTATATATATAAAAATTACAACCGTAACTGATACAAACATTTTGAAGAAAAAGTGTTAAAAATTTGAAATTTCAGCTTTAATATATAAACAAAATACACCTGTTACTTATTCATAAAATTTTAAGAAAAATTATAAAATTTTTTTATGGAAAATTAGAAATCTCGACTTTCATATTTATTAAAATTACACCTATGTGTTATTCAAAAATTTTCAAGAAAAAGTGTACCAAATTGGTGATGCAAAATTAGAAGTCTCTGGTTTTATATTTAAAAAATTACACGCGTGACTTAATCAAACATTTTGAAGAAAAGTGTTAAAAATTAGAAATTTCAGCTTTAATATATAAACAAAATACACCTGTTATTTATTCAAAAAATTTCAAGAAAAATTATAACATTTTTTTATGGAAAATTAGAAATCTCGACTTTCATATTTATTAAAATTACACCCATGTGTTATTCAAAAATTTTCAATAAAAAGTGTACAAAATTGGTGATGCAAAATTAGAAATCTCGACTTTTATATTCATAACAATTACACCCGTGACTTATTCAAACATTTTGAAGAAAAAGTGATAAAATATGGTCATGCAAAATTAAAAATGTTAGCTTTCCAAAAATTTCAAGAAAAATTACTAATTATCAATAATGCGCTTCTCAAATCGTTCAAAATTTGTTTGATTTGAAAGAATGTTTGGAAAAATACATTTTTGTATGAGGAATGGTTCAAGTTTATCAGTAAATATATGAATATTACTTCTATATGAAATGTTTAAAAAAGTAACTGTAGCTCCGGAAATATTAATTTCATTGCGAAATTATAAAAAGCTTCACTAAGTTAGCAACAGCGCTCTTTTGAATTCTTTCAAAATTATTTTAATTTGAAAGAATTTTTAAAAAAATACATATTTGGAAAAATACATTTTTGCATGAGGAAAAATTAGAAATTGTACCTTTATTATATAAATAAATTAGACCCGTGACTTTTTCCAAAAATTTCAAGAAAGATTATACAAATTTTTTATGGAAAATTAGAAATCTTGGCTTTTATATTTACAAAAATTACACCCGGTCTTATTCAAAAATTTCCAAGAAAAAGTGTACAAAATTTTTCATGCAAGATTAGAAATCTCGGCTTTTGAATTTGTAAAAATTACACCCATGTCGTTTTCAAAATTTTTCAAGAAAAAGTATAGAACATTTTTTCATCCAAAATTAGAAATCTCGAGTTTTATATTTATAAAAATTACAAGCGTAACTGATAAAACAATTTTGAAGAAAAAGTGTTAAAAATTAGAAATTTCAGCTTTAATATATAAACAAAATAAACCTATTGCTTATTTATAAAATTTCAAGAAAAATTATAAAATTTTTTTATGGAAAATTAGAAATCTCAACTTTCATATATATTAAAATTACACCCATGTGTTATGCAAAAATTTTCAAGAAAAAGTGTACAAAATTGGTGATGCAAAATTAGACATCTCGGCTTTTATATTCATAACAATTACACCCGTAACTTATTCATACATTTTGAAGAAAAACTGTTAAAATATGGTCATGCAAAATTAAAAATCTTGGGTTTCCAAAAATTTCAAGAAAAATTATAAGTTATGAATGCACTTCTCAATTCGTTCAAATTTTTTTTGATTTTAAAGAATGTTTGGAAATATACATTTTTGTATAAGGAATGGTTCAAGTTTATCAGTAAATATATGAATATTACTTCTTTTTGAAATGTTTAAGAAAGTGACTGCATCTACGGAAATATTAATTTCATTGCGAAATTATAAAAAGCTTCACTAAGTTAGCAACAGCGCTCTTTTGAATTCTTTCAAAATTATTTTAATTTGAAAGAATTTTTCAAAAAATACATATTTGGAAAAATACATTTTTGCATGAGGAAAAATTAGAAATTGTACCTTTATTATATAAATAAATTAGACCCGTGACTTTTTCCAAAAATTTCAAGAAAGATTATACAAATTTTTTATGGAAAATTAGAAATCTTGGCTTTAATATTAACAAAAATTACACCCGGTCTTATTCAAAAATATCCAAGAAAAAGTGTACAAAATTTTTCATGCAAGATTAGAAATCTCGGCTTTTGAATTTGTAAAAATTACACCCATCTCGTTTTCAAAAATTTTCAAGAAAAAGTATTCAACATTTTTTCATCCAAAATTAGAAATCTCGAGTTTTATATTTATAAAAATTACAAGCGTAACTGATAAAACAATTTTGAAGAAAAAGTGTTAAAAATTAGAAATTTCAGCTTTAATATATAAACAAAATAAACCTGTTACTTATTTATAAAATTTCAAGAAAAATTATAAAATTTTTCTATGGAAAATTAGAAATCTCAACTTTCATATATATTAAAATTACACCCATGTGTTATGCAAAAATTTTCAAGAAAAAGTGTACAAAATTGGTGATGCAAAATTAGACATCTCGGCTTTTATATTCATAACAATTACACCCGTAACTTATTCATACATTTTGAAGAAAAAGTGTTAAAATATGGTCATGCAAAATTAAAAATCTTGGGTTTCCAAAAATTTCAAGAAAAATTATAAGTTATGAATGCGCTTCTCAATTCGTTCAAAGTTTTTTTGATTTGAAAGAATGTTTGGAAAATTACATTTTTGTATGAGGAATGGTTCAAGTTTATCAGTAAATATATGAATATTACTTCTTTATGAAATGTTTAAGAAAGTGACTGTATCTACGGAAATATTAATTTTATTGCGAAATTATAAAAATCTGCACCAAGTTACCGACAGTGCTCTTTTTAATTCTTTTGAAACTCTTTTCATTTAAAAAATTTTATGAAAACATACATTTTTAAATGAGAAGTGGTTTAAGTTAATCAATAAATTAATAAAAAATACTTCCTTTTGAAATGTTTAAAAAAGTAACTGTAGCTCCGAAAATTTAATTTCATTGCGAAATTATAAAAACCTCCACTAACTTATCAATAATGCTCATTTCAATTCGTTCAATTTTTTTTTTGATTTTAAAGAATGTTTGGAAAAATACATTTTTGTATGAGGAATGGTTCAAGTTTATCAGTAAATATATGAATATTACTTCTTTTTGAAATGTTTAAGAAAGTGACTGCATCTACGGAAATATTAATTTCATTGCGAAATTATAAAAAGCTTCACTAAGTTAGCAACAGTGCTCTTTTGAATTCTTTCAAAATTATTTTATTTTGAAAGAATTTTTAAAAAAATACATATTTGGAAAAATACATTTTTGCATGAGGAAAAATTAGAAATTGCAACTTTATTATTTATTATATGAATGTTTGAAAAGACAATTTTTGTATGAGGAGTAGTTCAAATAAAAAAAATATATTAAAATAAATATATGAATATTACTTTCATATGAAGCTTTGAATTGAAAAGCACTTAGTTATTAACAGTGCTCTTTCCAATTCCTTTAAAATTGTTTTCATTTGAAAGAGTTTATGAAAAAATACATATTTTTATGAGAAGCAGTTAATGCTTATCAATAAATATATGAATATTACTTTCTTTTGAAATGTTTAAGAAAGTGACTGTAGCTCCGGAAATATTAATTTCATTGCGAAATTATAAAAACCTCCACTAAGTTATCAATAATGCACTTTTCAATTCCTTTAAAATTTTTTTGATTTGAAAAGATGTTTGGAAAAATACATTTTTGTATGAGGAATGGTTCAATTTTATCAGTAAATATATGAATATTTCTTCTTTATGAAATGTTTAAGAAAGTGACTGTATCTACGGAAATATTAATTTCATTGCGAAATTATAAAAAGCTTCACTAAGTTAGCAACAGTGCTCTTTTGAATTCTTTCAAAATTATTTTATTTTGAAAGAATTTTTAAAAAAATACATATTTGGAAAAATACATTTTTGCATGAGGAAAAATTAGAAATTGCAGCTTTATTATTTTTTATATGAATGTTTGAAAAGACAATTTTTGTATGAGGAGTAGTTCAAATAAAAAAAATATATTAAAATAAATATATGAATATTACTTTCATATGAAGCTTTGAATTGAAAAGCACTTAGTTATTAACAGTGCTCTTTCCAATTCCTTTAAAATTGTTTTCATTTGAAAGAGTTTATGAAAAAATACATATTTTTATGAGAAGCAGTTAATGCTTATCAATAAATATATGAATATTACTTTCTTTTGAAATGTTTAAGAAAGTGACTGTAGCTCCGGAAATATTAATTTCATTGCGAAATTATAAAATTCGTTCAAATTTTTTTTGATTTTAAAGAATGTTTGGAAAAATACATTTTTGTATAAGGAATGGTTCAAGTTTATCAGTAAATATATGAATATTACTTCTTTTTGAAATGTTTAAGAAAGTGACTGCATCTACGGAAATATTAATTTCATTGCGAAATTATAAAAAGCTTCACTAAGTTAGCAACAGTGCTCTTTTGAATTCTTTCAAAATTATTTTATTTTGAAAGAATTTTTAAAAAAATACATATTTGGAAAAATACATTTTTGCATGAGGAAAAATTAGAAATTGCAACTTTATTATTTATTATATGAATGTTTGAAAAGACAATTTTTGTATGAGGAGTAGTTCAAATAAAAAAAATATATTAAAATAAATATATGAATATTACTTTCATATGAAGCTTTGAATTGAAAAGCACTTAGTTATTAACAGTGCTCTTTCCAATTCCTTTAAAATTGTTTTCATTTGAAAGAGTTTATGAAAAAATACATATTTTTATGAGAAGCAGTTAATGCTTATCAATAAATATATGAATATTACTTTCTTTTGAAATGTTTAAGAAAGTGACTGTAGCTCCGGAAATATTAATTTCATTGCGAAATTATAAAAACCTCCACTAAGTTATCAATAATGCACTTTTCAATTCCTTTAAAATTTTTTTGATTTGAAAAGATGTTTGGAAAAATACATTTTTGTATGAGGAATGGTTCAATTTTATCAGTAAATATATGAATATTTCTTCTTTATGAAATGTTTAAGAAAGTGACTGTATCTACGGAAATATTAATTTCATTGCGAAATTATAAAAAGTTTCACTAAGTTAGCAACAGTGCTCTTTTGAATTCTTTCAAAATTATTTTAATTTAAAAGAATTTAAAAAAAAATACATATTTGGAAAAATACATTTTTGCATGAGGAAAAATTAGAAATTGCAGCTTTATTATTTTTTATATGAATGTTTGAAAAGACAATTTTTGTATGAGGAGTAGTTCAAATAAAAAAAATATATTAAAATAAATATATGAATATTACTTTCATATGAAACTTTGAATTGAAAAGCACTAAGTTATTAACAGTGCTCTTTTCAATTCCTTTAAAATTGTTTTCATTTGAAAGAGTTTATGAAAAAATACATATTTTTATGAGAAGCGGTTCAAGCTTATCAATAAATATATGAATATTACTTTCTTTTGAAATGTTTAAGAAAGTGACTGTAGCTCCAGAAATATTAATTTCATTGCGAAATTATAAAAACCTCCACTAAGTTATCAATAATGCACTTTTCAATTCCTTCAAAATGTTTTTGATTTGAAAGAATGTTTGGATAAATACATTTTTGTATGAGGAATGGTTCAAGTTTATCAGTAAATATATGAATTTTACTTCTTTATGAAATGTTTAAGAAAGTGACTGTATCTCCGGAAATATTAATTTCATTACGAAATTATTAAAATCTCCACAAAATTATCAATCCATCGCTCTTCATTCTTTTAAAACTGTGTTGATTTGAAAGAATTTATGAAAGCATACATTTTTTAATGAGAAGTTATTTAAGTTTATCAATAAATAAATAAAAATTACTTCTTTATAAAATGTTTAAGAAAGTAACTGTAGCTCCGAAAATTTAATTTCATTGCGAAATTATAAAAACCTCCACTAAGTTGTCAATAATGTGCTCTTTGTAATTCTCTTAAAACTCTTTTGATTTGAAAGATTTTATAAAAACATACATTTTTAAATGAGAAGTGGTTTAAGTTTATTAATAAATTAATAAAAATTACTTCCTTTTGAAATGTTTAAGAAGGTGACTGTAGCTCCGGAAATATTAATTTCATTGCGAAATTATAAAAACCTCCACTAACTTATCAATAATGCGCTTTTCAATTCGTTCAATTTTTTTTTTTTGATTTTAAAGAATGTTTGGAAAATACATTTTTGTATGAGGAATGGTTCAAGTTTATCAGTAAATATATGAATATTACTTCTTTATGAAATGTTTAAGAAAGTGACTGTATCTACGGAAATATTAATTTCATTGCGAAATTATAAAAAGCTTCACTAAGATAGCAACAGTGCTCTTTTGAATTCTTTCAAAATTATTTTAATTTGAAAGAATTTAAAAAAAATACATATTTTGAAAAATACATTTTTGCATGAGGAACAATCAGAAATTGCAGCTTTATTATATAAATAAATTAGACTTGTGACTTTTTCCAAAAATTTCAAGAAAGTTTGTACAAATTTTTTAATGGATAATTAAAAATCGCGGCTTTCATATTTACAAAAATTACACCCGGTCTTATTCAAAAATTTTCAAGAAAGAGTATACAAAATTTTTCATGTAATATTAAATTAAAAATTAGAAATCTCGGTATTACTGTATATAAAAATTACGCCCGTGACTTATTCAAACATTTTGAAGAAAACGAATCAAAAATTGGTCATGCAAATTAGACCCGTGACTTTTTCCAAAAATTTCAAGTAAGATTATACAAATTTTTTATGGAAAATTAGAAATCTTGGCTTTTATATTTACAAAAATTGGAAATGAAATGGAAAATTAGAAATCTTGGCTTTTATATTTACAAAAATTACACCCGGTCTTATTCAAAAATTTCCAAGAAAAAGTGTACAAAATTTTTCATGCAAGATTAGAAATCTCGGCTTTTGAATTTGTAAAAATTACACCCATGTCGTTTTCAAAAATTTTCAAGAAAAAGTCGAGAACATTTTTTCATGCAAAATTAGAAATCTCGAGTTTTATATTTATACAAATTACAAGCGCAACTGATAAAACAATTTTGAAGAAAAAGTGTTCAAAATTAGAAATTTCAGCTTTAATATATAAACAAAATACACCTGTTACTTATTCATAAAATTTCAAGAAAAATTATAACATTTTTTTATGGAAAATTAGAAATCTCGACTTTCATATTTATTAAAATTACACCCATGTGTTATTCAAAAATTTTCAAGAAAAATTGTACAAAATTGGTGATGCAAAATTAGAAATCTCGGCTTTTATATTCATAAAAATTACACCCGTGACTTATTCAAACATTTTGAAGAAAAAGTGTTAAAATATGGTCATGCAAAATTAAAAATCTTGGGTTTCCAAAAATTTCAAGAAAAATTATAAGTTATGAATGCGCTTCTCAATTCGTTCAAAGTTTTTTTGATTTTAAAGAATGTTTGGAAAATTACATTTTTGTATGAGGAATGGTTCAAGTTTATCAGTAAATATATGAATATTACTTCTTTATGAAATGTTTAAGAAAGTGACTGTATCTACGGAAATATTAATTTTATTGCGAAATTATAAAAATCTGCACCAAGTTACCGACAGTGCTCTTTTTAATTCTTTTGAAACTCTTTTCATTTGAAAAATTTTATGAAAACATACATTTTTAAATGAGAAGTGGTTTAAGTTAATCAATAAATTAATAAAAAATACTTCCTTTTGAAATGTTTAAAAAAGTAACTGTAGCTCCGAAAATTTAATTTCATTGCGAAATTATAAAAACCTCCACTAACTTATCAATAATGCTCATTTCAATTCGTTCAATTTTTTTTTTGATTTTAAAGAATGTTTGGAAAAATACATTTTTGTATGAGGAATGGTTCAAGTTTATCAGTAAATATATGAATATTACTTCTTTATGAAATGTTTAAGAAAGTGACTGCATCTACGGAAATATTAATTTCATTGCGAAATTATAAAAAGCTTCACTAAGTTAGCAACAGTGCTCTTTTGAATTCTTTCAAAATTATTTTATTTTGAAAGAATTTTTAAAAAAATACATATTTTGAAAAATACATTTTTGCATGAGGAAAAATTAGAAATTGCAACTTTATTATTTATTATATGAATGTTTGAAAAGACAATTTTTGTATGAGGAGTAGTTCAAATAAAAAAAATATATTAAAATAAATATATGAATATTACTTTCATATGAAGCTTTGAATTGAAAAGCACTTAGTTATTAACAGTGCTCTTTCCAATTCCTTTAAAATTGTTTTCATTTGAAAGAGTTTATGAAAAAATACATATTTTTATGAGAAGCAGTTAATGCTTATCAATAAATATATGAATATTACTTTGTTTTGAAATGTTTAAGAAAGTGACTGTAGCTCCGGAAATATTAATTTCATTGCGAAATTATAAAAACCTCCACTAAGTTATCAATAATGCACTTTTCAATTCCTTTAAAATTTTTTTGATTTGAAAAGATGTTTGAAAAAATACATTTTTGTATGAGGAATGGTTCAATTTTATCAGTAAATATATGAATATTTCTTCTTTATGAAATGTTTAAGAAAGTGACTGTATCTACGGAAATATTAATTTCATTGCGAAATTATAAAAAGCTTCACTAAGTTAGCAACAGTGCTCTTTTGAATTCTTTCAAAATTATTTTATTTTGAAAGAATTTTTAAAAAAATACATATTTGGAAAAATACATTTTTGCATGAGGAAAAATTAGAAATTGCAGCTTTATTATTTTTTATATGAATGTTTGAAAAGACAATTTTTGTATGAGGAGTAGTTCAAATAAAAAAAATATATTAAAATAAATATATGAATATTACTTTCATATGAAGCTTTGAATTGAAAAGCACTTAGTTATTAACAGTGCTCTTTCCAATTCCTTTAAAATTGTTTTCATTTGAAAGAGTTTATGAAAAAATACATATTTTTATGAGAAGCAGTTAATGCTTATCAATAAATATATGAATATTACTTTCTTTTGAAATGTTTAAGAAAGTGACTGTAGCTCCGGAAATATTAATTTCATTGCGAAATTATAAAATTCGTTCAAATTTTTTTTGATTTTAAAGAATGTTTGGAAAAATACATTTTTGTATAAGGAATGGTTCAAGTTTATCAGTAAATATATGAATATTACTTCTTTTTGAAATGTTTAAGAAAGTGACTGCATCTACGGAAATATTAATTTCATTGCGAAATTAAAAAAAGCTTCACTAAGTTAGCAACAGTGCTCTTTTGAATTCTTTCAAAATTATTTTATTTTGAAAGAATTTTTAAAAAAATACATATTTGGAAAAATACATTTTTGCATGAGGAAAAATTAGAAATTGCAACTTTATTATTTATTATATGAATGTTTGAAAAGACAATTTTTGTATGAGGAGTAGTTCAAATAAAAAAAATATATTAAAATAAATATATGAATATTACTTTCATATGAAGCTTTGAATTGAAAAGCACTTAGTTATTAACAGTGCTCTTTCCAATTCCTTTAAAATTGTTTTCATTTGAAAGAGTTTATGAAAAAATACATATTTTTATGAGAAGCAGTTAATGCTTATCAATAAATATATGAATATTACTTTCTTTTGAAATGTTTAAGAAAGTGACTGTAGCTCCGGAAATATTAATTTCATTGCGAAATTATAAAAACCTCCACTAAGTTATCAATAATGCACTTTTCAATTCCTTTAAAATTTTTTTGATTTGAAAAGATGTTTGGAAAAATACATTTTTGTATGAGGAATGGTTCAATTTTATCAGTAAATATATGAATATTTCTTCTTTATGAAATGTTTAAAAAAGTGACTGTATCTACGGAAATATTAATTTCATTGCGAAATTATAAAAAGCTTCACTAAGTTAGCAACAGTGCTCTTTTGAATTCTTTCAAAATTATTTTATTTTGAAAGAATTTTTAAAAAAATACATATTTGGAAAAATACATTTTTGCATGAGGAAAAATTAGAAATTGCAGCTTTATTATTTTTTATATGAATGTTTGAAAAGACAATTTTTGTATGAGGAGTAGTTCAAATAAAAAAAATATATTAAAATAAATATATGAATATTACTTTCATATGAAGCTTTGAATTGAAAAGCACTTAGTTATTAACAGTGCTCTTTCCAATTCCTTTAAAATTGTTTTCATTTGAAAGAGTTTATGAAAAAATACATATTTTTATGAGAAGCAGTTAATGCTTATCAATAAATATATGAATATTACTTTCTTTTGAAATGTTTAAGAAAGTGACTGTAGCTCCGGAAATATTAATTTCATTGCGAAATTATAAAATTCGTTCAAATTTTTTTTGATTTTAAAGAATGTTTGGAAAAATACATTTTTGTATAAGGAATGGTTCAAGTTTATCAGTAAATATATGAATATTACTTCTTTTTGAAATGTTTAAGAAAGTGACTGCATCTACGGAAATATTAATTTCATTGCGAAATTATAAAAAGCTTCACTAAGTTAGTAACAGTGCTCTTTTGAATTCTTTCAAAATTATTTTATTTTGAAAGAATTTTTAAAAAAATACATATTTGGAAAAATACATTTTTGCATGAGGAAAAATTAGAAATTGCAACTTTATTATTTATTATATGAATGTTTGAAAAGACAATTTTTGTATGAGGAGTAGTTCAAATAAAAAAAATATATTAAAATAAATATATGAATATTACTTTCATATGAAGCTTTGAATTGAAAAGCACTTATTTATTAACAGTGCTCTTTCCAATTCCTTTAAAATTGTTTTCATTTGAAAGAGTTTATGAAAAAATACATATTTTTATGAGAAGCAGTTAATGCTTATCAATAAATATATGAATATTACTTTGTTTTGAAATGTTTAAGAAAGTGACTGTAGCTCCGGAAATATTAATTTCATTGCGAAATTATAAAAACCTCCACTAAGTTATCAATAATGCACTTTTCAATTCCTTTAAAATTTTTTTGATTTGAAAAGATGTTTGGAAAAATACATTTTTGTATGAGGAATGGTTCAATTTTATCAGTAAATATATGAATATTTCTTCTTTATGAAATGTTTAAGAAAGTGACTGTATCTACGGAAATATTAATTTCATTGCGAAATTATAAAAAGTTTCACTAAGTTAGCAACAGTGCTCTTTTGAATTCTTTCAAAATTATTTTAATTTAAAAGAATTTAAAAAAAAATACATATTTGGAAAAATACATTTTTGCATGAGGAAAAATTAGAAATTGCAGCTTTATTATTTTTTATATGAATGTTTGAAAAGACAATTTTTGTATGAGGAGTAGTTCAAATAAAAAAAATATATTAAAATAAATATATGAATATTACTTTCATATGAAACTTTGAATTGAAAAGCACTAAGTTATTAACAGTGCTCTTTTCAATTCCTTTAAAATTGTTTTCATTTGAAAGAGTTTATGAAAAAATACATATTTTTATGAGAAGCGGTTCAAGCTTATCAATAAATATATGAATATTACTTTCTTTTGAAATGTTTAAGAAAGTGACTGTAGCTCCAGAAATATTAATTTCATTGCGAAATTATAAAAACCTCCACTAAGTTATCAATAATGCACTTTTCAATTCCTTCAAAATGTTTTTGATTTGAAAGAATGTTTGGATAAATACATTTTTGTATGAGGAATGGTTCAAGTTTATCAGTAAATATATGAATTTTACTTCTTTATGAAATGTTTAAGAAAGTGACTGTATCTCCGGAAATATTAATTTCATTACGAAATTATTAAAATCTCCACAAAATTATCAATCCATCGCTCTTCATTCTTTTAAAACTGTGTTGATTTGAAAGAATTTATGAAAGCATACATTTTTTAATGAGAAGTTATTTAAGTTTATCAATAAATAAATAAAAATTACTTCTTTATAAAATGTTTAAGAAAGTAACTGTAGCTCCGAAAATTTAATTTCATTGCGAAATTATAAAAACCTCCACTAAGTTGTCAATAATGTGCTCTATGTAATTCTCTTAAAACTCTTTTGATTTGAAAGATTTTATAAAAACATACATTTTTAAATGAGAAGTGGTTTAAGTTTATTAATAAATTAATAAAAATTACTTCCTTTTGAAATGTTTAAGAAGATGACTGTAGCTCCGGAAATATTAATTTCATTGCGAAATTATAAAAACCTCCACTAACTTATCAATAATGCGCTTTTCAATTCGTTCAATTTTTTTTTTTTTGATTTTAAAGAATGTTTGGAAAATACATTTTTGTATGAGGAATGGTTCATGTTTATCAGTAAATATATGAATATTACTTCTTTATGAAATGTTTAAGAAAGTGACTGTATCTACGGAAATATTAATTTCATTGCGAAATTATAAAAAGCTTCACTAAGATAGCAACAGTGCTCTTTTGAATTCTTTCAAAATTATTTTAATTTGAAAGAATTTAAAAAAAATACATATTTTGAAAAATACATTTTTGCATGAGGAACAATCAGAAATTGCAGCTTTATTATATAAATAAATTAGACTTGTGACTTTTTCCAAAAATTTCAAGAAAGTTTGTACAAATTTTTTAATGGATAATTAAAAATCGCGGCTTTCATATTTACAAAAATTACACCCGGTCTTATTCAAAAATTTTCAAGAAAGAGTATACAAAATTTTTCATGTAATATTAAATTAAAAATTAGAAATCTCGGTATTACTGTATATAAAAATTACGCCCGTGACTTATTCAAACATTTTGAAGAAAACGTATCAAAAATTGGTCATGCAAAATTACAAATTTCAGCATTAATATATAAAAAAAAGCACATGTTTTAATCAAAAAATTTCAAGAAAATTATAAAATTTTTTTTTGGAAAATTAGAAATTTCGGCTTTTATATATATAAAAATAACACTCTTGTCTTATTCAAACATTTTAAAGAAAAAGTGTACAAAATTTTTCATGCAAAATTAGAAATCTCAGCTTTTGAATTTGTAAAAATTACACCCATGTCTTATTCAAAAATGTTCAAGAAAAAGTATAGAACATTTTTTCATGCAAAATTAGAAATCTCGGGTTTTATATTTATAAAAATTACACCCGTAACTGATTCAAACATTTTGAAGAAAAAGTGTTAAAAATTAGAAATTTCAGCTTTAATATATAAACAAAATACACATGTTTTATTCAAAAAATTTCAAGAAAAATTATAAAATTTTTTTATGGAAAATTAGAAATCTCGACTTTCATATTTATTAAAATTACACCCATGTGTTATTTAAAAATTTTCAAGAAAAAGTGTACAAAATTGGTGATGCAAAATTAGAAATCTCGGTTTTTATATTCATAAAAATTATACCCGTGACTTATTCAAACATTTTGAAGAAAAAGTGCTAAAATATGGTAATGCAAAATTAAAAATCTTGGCTTTCCAAAAATTTCAAGAAAAATTATAAGTTATGAATGCGCTTCTCAATTCGTTCAAAGTTTTTTTGATTTGAAAGAATGTTTGGAAAAATACATTTTTGTATGAGGAATGGTTCAAGTTTATCAGTAAATATATGAATATAACTTCTATATGATATGTTCAAAAAAGTAACTGTAGCTCCGGAAATATTAATTTTATTGCGAAAAAGTGTACAAATTTGGTGATGCAATATTAGAAATCTCGGCTTTAATGTATATAAAAATTACACCCGTGACTTATTCAAACATTTTAAAGAAACCGTATCAAAAATTGGTCATGCAAAGTTAGAAATTTCAGCATTAATATATAAATAAAATGCACATGTCTTATTCATAAAATTTCAAGAAAAATTATAAACAGTTTTTATGCAAAATTAGAAATCTCGGTTTTTATATTTATAAAAATTACACTCGTGACTTATTCAAACATTTTGAAGAAAAAGTGTTAAAATATGGTCATGCAAATTAAAAATTTTGGCTTTCCAAAAATTTCAAGAAAATTTATAAGTTATCAATAATGCGCTTCTCAATTCGTTCAAAATTTTTTTGAATTGAAAGAATGTTTGGAAAAATACATTTTTGTATGAGGAATGGTTCAAGTTTATCAGTAAATATATGAATATAACTTCTATATGATATGTTCAAAAAAGTAACTGTAGCTCCGGAAATATTAATTTTATTGCGAAAAAGTGTACAAAATTGGTGATGCAATATTAGAAATCTCGGCTTTAATGTATATAAAAATTACACCCGTGACTTATTCAAACATTTTAAAGAAAACGTATCAAAAATTGGTCATGCAAAGTTAGAAATTTCAGCATTAATATATAAATAAAATGCACATGTCTTATTCATAAAATTTCAAGAAAAATTATAAACAGTTTTTATGCAAAATTAGAAATCTTGGTTTTTATATTTATAAAAATTACACCCGTGACTTATTCAAACATTTTGAAGAAAAAGTGTTAAAATATGGTCATGCAAATTAAAAATTTTGGCTTTCCAAAAATTTCAAGAAAATTTATAAGTTATCAATAATGCGCTTCTCAATTCGTTCAAAATTTTTTTGAATTGAAAGAATGTTTGGAAAAATACATTTTTGTATGAGGAATGGTTCAAGTTTATCAGTAAATATATGAATATAACTTCTATATGATATGTTCAAAAAAGTAACTGTAGCTCCGGAAATATTAATTTTATTGCGAAAAAGTGTACAAAATTGGTGATGCAATATTAGAAATCTCGGCTTTAATGTATATAAAAATTACACCCGTGACTTATTCAAACATTTTAAAGAAAACGTATCAAAAATTGGTCATGCAAAGTTAGAAATTTCAGCATTAATATATAAATAAAATGCACATGTCTTATTCATAAAATTTCAAGAAAAATTATAAACAGTTTTTATGCAAAATTAGAAATCTTGGTTTTTATATTTATAAAAATTACACCCGTGACTTATTCAAACATTTTGAAGAAAAAGTGTTAAAATATGGTCATGCAAATTAAAAATTTTGGCTTTCCAAAAATTTCAAGAAAATTTATAAGTTATCAATAATGCGCTTCTCAATTCGTTCAAAATTTTTTTGAATTGAAAGAATGTTTGGAAATATACATTTTTGTATGAGGAATGGTTCAAGTTTATCAGTAAATATATGAATATAACTTCTATATGATATGTTCAAAAAAGTAACTGTAGCTCCGGAAATATTAATTTTATTGCGAAAAAGTGTACAAAATTGGTGATGCAATATTAGAAATCTCGGCTTTAATGTATATAAAAATTACACCCGTGACTTATTCAAACATTTTAAAGAAAACGTATCAAAAATTGGTCATGCAAAGTTAGAAATTTCAGCATTAATATATAAATAAAATGCACATGTCTTATTCATAAAATTTCAAGAAAAATTATAAACAGTTTTTATGCAAAATTAGAAATCTCGGGTTTTATATTTATAAAAATTACACCCGTAACTGATTCAAACATTTTGAAGAAAAAGTGTTAAAAATTAGAAATTTCAGCTTTAATATATAAACAAAATACACATGTTTTATTCAAAAAATTTCAAGAAAAATTATAAAATTTTTTTATGGAAAATTAGAAATCTCGACTTTCATATTTATTAAAATTACACCCATGTGTTATTTAAAAATTTTCAAGAAAAAGTGTACAAAATTGGTGATGCAAAATTAGAAATCTCGGTTTTTATATTCATAAAAATTATACCCGTGACTTATTCAAACATTTTGAAGAAAAAGTGCTAAAATATGGTAATGCAAAATTAAAAATCTTGGCTTTCCAAAAATTTCAAGAAAAATTATAAGTTATGAATGCGCTTCTCAATTCGTTCAAAGTTTTTTTGATTTGAAAGAATGTTTGGAAAAATACATTTTTGTACGAGGAATGGTTCAAGTTTATCAGTAAATATATGAATATAACTTCTATATGATAAGTTCAAAAAAGTAACTGTAGCTCCGGAAATATTAATTTTATTGCGAAAAAGTGTACAAAATTGGTGATGCAATATTAGAAATCTCGGCTTTAATGTATATAAAAATTACACCCGTGACTTATTCAAACATTTTAAAGAAAACGTATCAAAAATTGGTCATGCAAAGTTAGAAATTTCAGCATTAATATATAAATAAAATGCACATGTCTTATTCATAAAATTTCAAGAAAAATTATAAACAGTTTTTATGCAAAATTAGAAATCTCGGTTTTTATATTTATAAAAATTACACCCGTGACTTATTCAAACATTTTGAAGAAAAAGTGTTAAAATATGGTCATGCAAATTAAAAATTTTGGCTTTCCAAAAATTTCAAGAAAATTTATAAGTTATCAATAATGCGCTTCTCAATTCGTTCAAAATTTTTTTGAATTGAAAGAATGTTTGGAAAAATACATTTTTGTATGAGGAATGGTTCAAGTTTATCAGTAAATATATGAATATAACTTCTATATGATATGTTCAAAAAAGTAACTGTAGCTCCGGAAATATTAATTTTATTGCGAAAAAGTGTACAAAATTGGTGATGCAATATTAGAAAACTCGGCTTTAATGTATATAAAAATTACACCCGTGACTTATTCAAACATTTTAAAGAAAACGTATCAAAAATTGGTCATGCAAAGTTAGAAATTTCAGCATTAATATATAAATAAAATGCACATGTCTTATTCATAAAATTTCAAGAAAAATTATAAACAGTTTTTATGCAAAATTAGAAATCTCGGGTTTTATATTTATAAAAATTACACCCGTAACTGATTCAAACATTTTGAAGAAAAAGTGTTAAAAATTAGAAATTTCAGCTTTAATATATAAACAAAATACACATGTTTTATTCAAAAAATTTCAAGAAAAATTATAAAATTTTTTTATGGAAAATTAGAAATCTCGACTTTCATATTTATTAAAATTACACCCATGTGTTATTTAAAAATTTTCAAGAAAAAGTGTACAAAATTGGTGATGCAAAATTAGAAATCTCGGTTTTTATATTCATAAAAATTATACCCGTGACTGATTCAAACATTTTGAAGAAAAAGTGCTAAAATATGGTAATGCAAAATTAAAAATCTTGGCTTTCCAAAAATTTCAAGAAAAATTATAAGTTATGAATGCGCTTCTCAATTCGTTCAAAGTTTTTTTGATTTGAAAGAATGTTTGGAAAAATACATTTTTGTATGAGGAATGGTTCAAGTTTATCAGTAAATATATGAATATAACTTCTATATGATATGTTCAAAAAAGTAACTGTAGCTCCGGAAATATTAATTTTATTGCGAAAAAGTGTACAAAATTGGTGATGCAATATTAGAAATCTCGGCTTTAATGTATATAAAAATTACACCCGTGACTTATTCAAACATTTTAAAGAAACCGTATCAAAAATTGGTCATGCAAAGTTAGAAATTTCAGCATTAATATATAAATAAAATGCACATGTCTTATTCATAAAATTTCAAGAAAAATTATAAACAGTTTTTATGCAAAATTAGAAATCTTGGTTTTTATATTTATAAAAATTACACCCGTGACTTATTCAAACATTTTGAAGAAAAAGTGTTAAAATATGGTCATGCAAATTAAAAATTTTGGCTTTCCAAAAATTTCAAGAAAATTTATAAGTTATCAATAATGCGCTTCTCAATTCGTTCAAAATTTTTTTGAATTGAAAGAATGTTTGGAAAAATACATTTTTGTATGAGGAATGGTTAAAGTTTATCAGTAAATATATGAATATTACTTCTATATGAAATGTTTAAAAAAGTAACTGTAGCTCCGGAAATATTAATTTTGTTGCGAAATTATAAAAATCAGCACAAAATTACCGAAAGTGCTCTTTTCAATTCTTTTAAAACTCTTTTGATTTGAAAGATTTTATGAAAACATAAATTTTTAAATGAGAAGTGGTTTAAGTTTATCAATAAATTAATAAAAATTACTTCCTTTTAAAATGTTTAAGAAAATGACTGTATATCCGGAAATATTAATTTCGTTGCGAAATTATAAAAACCTCCACTAAGTTGTTAATAATGCGCTTTTCAATTCGTTCAAATTTTTTTTGATTTGAAAGAATGTTTGGAAAAATACATTTTTGTATGAGGAATGGTTGAAGTTTATCAGTAAATATATGAATATTACTTCTTTATGAAATGTTTAAGAAAGTGACTGTATCTACGGAAATATTAATTTCATTGCGAAATTATAAAAAGCATCACTAAGTTAGCAACAGTGCTCTTTTGAATTCTTTCAAAATTATTTTAATTTGAAAGAATTTAAAAAAAATACATATTTTGAAAAATACATTTTTGCATGAGGAACAATCAGAAATTGCAGCTTTATTATATAAATAAATTAGACTTGTGACTTTTTCCAAAAATTTCAAGAAAGTTTGTACAAATTTTTTAATGGATAATTAAAAATCGCGGCTTTCATATTTACAAAAATTACACTCGGTCTTATTCAAAAATTTTCAAGAAAGAGTATACAAAATTTTTCATGTAATATTAGAAATCTCGGTATTACTGTATATAAAAATTACGCCCGTGACTTATTCAAACATTTTGAAGAAAACGTATCAAAAATTGGTCATGCAAAATTACAAATTTCAGCATTAATATATAAAAAAAAGCACATGTTTTAATTAAAAAAATTTCAAGAAAAATTATAAAATTTTTTTTTGGAAAATTAGAAATTTCGGCTTTTATATATATAAAAATAACACTCTTGTCTTATTCAAACATTTTAAAGAAAAAGTGTACAAAATTTTTCATGCAAAATTAGAAATCTCAGCTTTTGAATTTGTAAAAATTACACCCATGTCTTATTCAAAAATGTTCAAGAAAAAGTATAGAACATTTTTTCATGCAAAATTAGAAATCTCGGGTTTTATATTTATAAAAATTACACCCGTAACTGATTCAAACATTTTGAAGAAAAAGTGTTAAAAATTAGAAATTTCAGCTTTAATATATAAACAAAATACACATGTTTTATTCAAAAAATTTCAAGAAAAATTATAAAATTTTTTTATGGAAAATTAGAAATCTCGACTTTCATATTTATTAAAATTACACCCATGTGTTATTTAAAAATTTTCAAGAAAAAGTGTACAAAATTGGTGTTGCAAAATTAGAAATCTCGGTTTTTATATTCATAAAAATTATACCCGTGACTTATTCAAACATTTTGAAGAAAAAGTGCTAAAATATGGTCATGCAAAATTAAAAATCTTGGCTTTCCAAAAATTTCAAGAAAAATTATAAGTTATGAATGCGCTTCTCAATTCGTTCAAAGTTTTTTTGATTTGAAAGAATGTTTGGAAATATACATTTTTGTATGAGAAATGGTTCAAGTTTATCAGTAAATATATGAATATAACTTCTATATGATATGTTCAAAAAAGTAACTGTAGCTCCGGAAATATTAATTTTATTGCGAAAAAGTGTACAAAATTGGTGATGCAATATTAGAAATCTCGGCTTTAATGTATATAAAAATTACACCCGTGACTTATTCAAACATTTTAAAGAAAACGTATCAAAAATTGGTCATGCAAAGTTAGAAATTTCAGCATTAATATATAAATAAAATGCACATGTCTTAATCAAAAAATTTCAAGAAAAATGATAAAAATTTTTTTTGGCAAATTAAAAATTTTGGCTTTAATATATAAATAAATTACACATGTGACTTATTCATAAAATTTCAAGAAAAATTATAAACAGTTTTTATGCAAAATTAGAAATCTCGGTTTTTATATTTATAAAAATTACACCCGTGACTTATTCAAACATTTTGAAGAAAAAGTGTTAAAATATGGTCATGCAAATTAAAAATTTTGGCTTTCCAAAAATTTCAAGAAAATTTATAAGTTATCAATAATGCGCTTCTCAATTCGTTCAAAATTTTTTTGAATTGAAAGAATGTTTGGAAAAATACATTTTTGTATGAGGAATGGTTCAAGTTTATAAGTAAATATATGAATATTACTTTTATATGAAATGTTTAAAAAAGTAACTGTAGCTCCGGAAATATTAATTTTGTTGCGAAATTATAAAAATCTGCGCCAAGTTACCGATAGTGCTCTTTTCAATTCTTTTGAAATTGTTTTGATTTGAAAGAATTTATGAAAACATACATTTTTAAATGAGAAGTGGTTTAAGTTTATTAATAATCTAATAAAATTTACTTCTTTATGAAATGTTTATGAAAGTGACTGTATCTCCGGAAATATTAATTTCATTGCGAAATTATTAAAATATTCACCAAGTTATCGTTTCAATTCTTTTAAAATTGTGTGATTTGAATGAATGTTTGAAAAGACAATTTTTGTATGAAGAAGTAGTTCAAATAAAAAAAATGTATTAAAATAAATATATATGAATATTACTTTCATATGGACTTTGAATTAAAAAGCACTAAGTTATTAAAAGTGCTCCTTTGAATTCTTTCAAAATTATTTTAATTTGAAAGAATTTTTAAAAAAATACATATTTGGAAAAATACATTTTTGCATGAGAAAAATTAGAAATTGCAGCTTTATTATATATAAATTAGACTAGTGACTTTTTCCAAAAATTTCATGAAAGATTATACAAATTTTTTTTGGAAAATTAGATATCTCGGCTTTTATATTTACAAAAATTACACCCGGTCTTACTCAAAAATTTTCAAGAAAGATTATACAAATTTTTTATGGAAAATTAGAAATCTTGGCTTTTATATTTACAAAAATTACACCCGGTCTTATTCAAAAATTTCCAAGAAAAAGTGTACAAAATTTTTCATGCAAGATTAGAAATCTCGGCTTTTGAATTTGTAAAAATTACACCCATGTCGTTTTCAAAAATTTTCAAGAAAAAGTATAGAACATTTTTTCATGCAAAATTAGAAATCTCGAGTTTTATATTTATAAAAATTACACCCGTAACTGATTCAAACATTTTGAAGAAAAAGTGTTAAAAATTAGAAATTTCAGCTTTAATATATAAACAGAATACACCTGTTACTTATTCATAAAATTTCAAGAAAAATTATAACATTTTTTTATGGAAAATTAGAAATCTCGACTTTCATATTTATTCAAATTACACCCATGTGTTATTCAAAAATTTTCAAGAAAAAGTGTACAAAATTGGTGATGCAAAATTAGAAATCTCGGGTGTTATATTCATAAAAATTACACTCGTGGGTTATTCAAACATTTTGAAGAAAAAGTGTTAAAATATGGTCATGCAAAATTAAAAATTTTGGCTTTGCAAAAATTTCAAGAAAAATTATAAGTTATAAATAATGCGCTTCTCATTCGTTCAAAATTTGTTTGATTTGAAAGAATGTTTGGAAAAATACATTTTTGTATGAGGAATGGTTCAAGTAGTTCAGTAAATATATGAATATTACTTCTATATGAAATCTTTAAAAAAGTAACTGTAGCTCCGGAAATATTAATTTTATTGCGAAATTATAAAAATCTGCACCAAGTTACCGATATTGCTCTTTTCAATTCTTTCAAAATTGTTTTGATATTAAAGAATGTTTGGAAAAATACATTTTTGTATTAGGAATATTTCAAGTTTATCAGTAAATATATGAATATTACTTCCTTTTGAAATGGTTAAGAAAGTGACTTTATCTACGGAAATATTAATTTCATTGCGAAATTATAAAAAGCTTCACTAAGTTAGCAACAGCGCTCTTTTGAATTCTTTCAAAATTATTTTAATTTGAAAGAATTTTAAAAAAAATACATATTTGGAAAAAGAAATTTTTGCATGAGGAACAATCAGAAATTGTTATATAAATAAATTAGACCCGTGACTTTCAAAAAAAAAATTTCAAGAAAGATTATACAAATTTTTTATGGAAAAATTTTAAAGAAAAAGTGTACAAAAGTTTTCATACAATATTAGAAATCTCGGCTTTTATATTTACAAAAAATACAACCGGTCTTATTCAAACATTTTGAAGAAAACGTATCAAAAATTGGTCATGCAAAATTTGAAATTTCAGCATTAGTATATAAATAAAATGCACATGTCTTAATCAAAAAATTTCGAGAAAAATTCTAAATTTTTTTTTTTTGGAAAATTAGAGATTTTGGCTTAAATATATAAATAAATTACACCTGTTACTTATTCATAAAATTTCAAGAAAAATTATAAACGTTTTTTATGGAAAATTAAAAATCTCGGCTTTTATATATATAAAAATAACACTCTTGTATAATTAAAAAATTTTAAAAAATGTAAAAAATTTTTGATGCAAAATGAGAAATCTCGGCTTTTGAATTAGTAAAAGTTACACCCATGTCGTTTTCAAAAATTTTCAAGAAAAAGAATAGAACATTTTTTCAGGCAAAATTAGAAATCTCGGGTTTTATATTTATAAAAATTACACCCGTGACTTATTCTAACATTTTGAAGAAAACGTATCAAAAATTGGTCATGCAAAGTTAGAAATTTCAGCATTAATATATAAATAAAATGCACATGTTTTAATCAAAAAATTTTAAAAAAAATTATAAAATTTTTTTTTGGAAAATAAGAAATTTTGGCTTTAATATATAAATAAATTACACCTGTGACTTATTCATAAAATTTCAAGAAAAATTATAAGTTATCAATAATGCGCTTCTCAATTCGTTCAATTTTTTTTTGGTTTTATAAAATGTTTGGAAAAATACATATTTGTATTAGGAATGGTTCAAATTTATCAGTAAATATATGAATATTACTTCTACATGATATGTTTAATAAAGTAAATGTAGCTTCGGAAATATTAATTTAATTGCGAAATTATAAAAATCTTCACCAAGTTATCGATAGTGCTGTTATCAATTCTTTTTAAATTGTTTTGATATTAAAGAATGTTTGATTTGAAAGAATGTTTGAAAAGACAATTTTTGTATGAAGAGTAGTTCAAATAATAAAAAATGTATTAAAATAAATATATGAATATTACTTTCATATGAAATTTTGAATTGAAAGGCACTAAAATATTAACAGGGCTCTCTTTATTTCCTTTAAAATTGTTTTCTTTTGAGAGAGTTTTTGAAAAAATACATTTTTTTATGAGAAGCGGTTCAAGCTTATCAATAAATATATGAATATTAGTTCCTTTTGAAATGTTTAAGAAAGTGACTGTAGCTCCAGAATTATTAATTTCATTGTGAAATTATAAAAACCTCCACTAAGTTATCAATAATGCGCTTTTCAATTCGTTCAAATTTTTTTTGATTTTAAAGAATGTTTGGAAAAATACATTTTTGTATGAGGAATGGTTCAAGTTTATCAGTAAATATATGAATATTACTTCCTTTTGAAATGTTTAAGAAAGTGACTGTATCTACAGAAATATTAATTTCATTGCGAAATTATAAAAACCTCCACTAAGTTATCAATAATGCGCTTTTCAATTCGTTCAAATTTTTTTTGATTTTAAAGAATGTTTGGAAAAATATATTTTTGTATGAGGAATGGTTCAAGTTTATCAGTAAATATATGAATATTACTTCTTTATGAAATGTTTAAGAAAGTGACTGTATCTCCGGAAATATTAATTTCATTGCGAAATTATAAAAACCTCCACTAAGTTATCAATAATGCGCTTTTCAATTCGTTCAAATTTTTTTTGATTTTAAAGAATAAATTTTTTTTTTTTTGGAAAATTAGAGATTTTGGCTTAAATATATAAATAAATTACACCTGTGACTTATTCATAAAATTTCAAGAAAAATTATAAATATTTTTTATGGCAAATTAGAAATCTCGGCTTTTATATTTATAAAAATAACACTCTTGTCTTATTCAAAAATTTTAAAGAAAAAGTGTACAAAATTTTTTATGCAAAATTAGAAATCTCGGCTTTAGAATTTGTAAAAATTACTCCTTTTACCGCCACTCATAAATCGCTAATATGACATTACTGTTATCGATATGTAGAGAGATGAGCATGTCAAAATGTTAAATTATTCCTTTCCTCAACGCGGTATAATTATGAAGCCATATTTAATCGAGACCACATACATATGTATATAAAAACACCTACATAGATTTCAGATATTCATTCCTTCAGGTCATAAGGATTACGAAGCTTCGCTTAGAGTAGCCATACATAAAAGTAAGTATAGCAGCAGTTTAGTATGTAAGTTTGTATAATGAATTTATTTATAATTTTAGGAAATTTAACATATTAAAGCGTAAGAATAAAGAATTAAAGTTTTCTAAAATTCTTACACTTGTGTTTAAAATCCACATTGGTTATCTTGATCTTGGGCCGCTTTACCGGCAACATTAAAATTCTTTTACTGGTACCTCATCGGATCGTTTGAAGGAATCATCTTGGGTGCTAAAACGTAAGTCCTAACAGAATGCAACCTTCCACTCCCTCACAGGGTCAACCACTAAGTCATCAACGACCAACTCAGTTAAGTCCTGCACTGAACAACTGTCACATTTGCAACAAGTTCACAGAAAATGAAAATTTTATAAAATGCAGCAAGTGCCATCTTAATTTTCATTTACCTTGTGTCAATCTCAGCAGCAATCAAGACCAACCTGCGTGGAGTTGCCAAAACTGTACGGTACAACATCAAATCACAATCGATTCTTTCAATTCCATTCGTAGTGGCTCTTCGGCCGCTTCCCGCTTCCGTCGACAAGCTCTTGAGCTACAACGTCTAGAAGAAGAGACACAACTTGAAAGAGATTTCATTAAAAAGAAATACCAAATTCCCGAACAAGCAGTAGATGACTTCGAGGACGTACAACCAGCTGCAGATCTGTACATGAGTGGTTAGATAATCAAATCCAACCCCCTACTTCGGCTATTGAAACCGCACACCAAAATATAGTTTCCGCAGCTCGTCAGTTTGAAACGCCACCTTACACATTTGTACCATTAAAATTACACCCATGTGTTATTAAAAAATTTTCAAGAAAAATGTACAAAATTGGTGATGCAAAATTAGAAATCTCGAGTTTTATATTTATAAAAATTACAACCGCAACTGATTCAAACATTTTGAAGAAAAAGTGTTAAAATATGGTCATGCAAAATTAAAAATTTTGGCTTTCCAAAAATTTCAAGAAAAATTATAAGTTATCCATAATGCGCTTCTCAATTCGTTCAAAATTTGTTTGATTTGAAAGAATGTTTGGAAAAATACATTTTTGTAGGAGGAATGGTTCAAGTTTATCAGTAAATATATGAATATTACTTCTATATGAAATATTTAAAAAAGTTACTGTAGCTCCGGAAATATTAATTTTATTGCGAAATTATAAAAATCTGCACCAAGTTACCGATAGTGCTCTTTTCAATTCTTTTAAAACTCTTTTCATTTGAAAAATTTTAAGAAAACATACATTTTTAAATGAGAAGTGGTTTAAGTTTATCAATAAATTAATAAAAATTACTTCCTTTTGAAATGTTTAAGAAAGTGACTGTAGCTCCAGAAATTTAATTTCTTTGCGAAATTAAAAAATTGAATTGAATATTACTTCCTTTTGAAATGTTTACGAAAGTGACTGTATCTACGGAAATATTAACTTCATTGTGAAATTATAGAAATATTTAGTAAGTTATCGATAGTGCTCTTTTTAATTCTTTCGAAGTTGTTTTGATTTAAAATTATAAAAATCTTTACTAAGTTATCAAGAGTAGCTATTTTCAAATCCTTCAAAATTTGTTTCATTTTAAAGAATTTTTGGAAAAATACATTTTTGTATGAGGAATGGTTCAAGTTTATCAGTGCATATATGAATATTACTTCCTTTTGAAATGTTTAAGAAAGTGACTGTATCTACGGAAATATTAATTTCATTGCGAAATTATAAAAAGCTTCACTAAGTTAGCAACAGCGCTCTTTTGAATTCCTTCAAAATTATTTTAATTTGAAAGAATTTTTAAAAAAATACATATTTGGAAAAAAAAATTTTTGCATGAGGAAAAATTAGAAATTGCAGCTTTATTATATAAATAAATTAGACCCGTGACTTTTTCCAAAAATTTCAAATTTTTTATGGAAAATTAGAAATCTCGGCTTTTATTTTTACAAAAATTACACCCGGTCTTGTTCAAAAATTTTCAAGAAAGAGTAAACAAAATTTTTCATGCAATATTAGAAATCTCGGCTTTAATATATATAAAAATTACACCCGTGACTTATTCAAACATTTTGAAGAAACCTTATCAAAAATTGGTCATGCAAAATTAGAAATTTCAGCATTAATATATAAATAAAATGCACATGTCTTAATCAAAAAATTTCGAGAAATATTATAATTTTTTTTTTTTGGAAAATTAGAAATTTTGGCTTTAATAAAGGGTGGTTAAATTGCATGGGCCGATGTTGAATGTGAACCACACCTAAACGCCAAGTTTTTTTCCGAATTTTATTTGACATTTCTCTATTTCAGACTTACTCAATTTGAAGCATGGAGAGATACACAATCCAACAACGTGTTAAAGTTATGCAGACTTATTATGAAAATGGGAGTTCAAATCAAAATGCATATCGTGCACTTCGTAATGTTTTTGGTCAATGTGATGAGGCACATTTTCACCTCAGTGGATTCGTCAATAAACAGAATTGCCGCATTTGGGCGAATGAGAATCCAAGAGTGATTGTCGAAAAACCAATGCACCCACAAAGAGTGACTGTTTGGTGCGGTTTATGGGCTGGCGGCATCATCGGGCCGTATTTTTTCCAAAATGAGGCCGGTCAGGCAGTTACTGTGAATGGTGTTCGCTATCGTGAGATGATAACGAACTTTTTATGGCCCGAATTGGAAGATATAGATGTGGACGATATGTGGTTTCAGCAGGACGGTGCCACTTGCCACACAGCTAACGAAACAATGGCTCTTTTGCGCAACAAATTCAATGGCCGTGTTATCTCACGTAATGGCGATGTCAATTGGCCGCCAAGATCATGTAATTTGACACCGTTGGACTTTTTTCTTTGGGGTTATTTGAAAGAAAAGGTGTACGTCGATAAGCCAGCAACAATTCAAGACCTAAAGGATCAGATAATTCGGCACATTAACGGCAAAGAACCTCCATTATGCCTCAGCGTCATCGAAAATTTGGACCATCGGATGGAGGTGTGCCGCCGAGGTCGCGGCGCCCATTTAGCCGATATTTTGTTCCAAACATAATTGAGTAATACCAATACATCATAATAAAATAAAATTACAATAATTTCCTAAATAGTTCGTGTTTTATTCAAAATCAACATCGGCCCTTGAAATTTAACCACCTTTATATAAATAAATTACACCTGTTACTTATTCATAAAATTTCAAGAAAAATTATAAACGTTTTTTATGGAAAATTAAAAATCTCGGCTTTTATATATATAAAAATAACACTCTTGTATTATTCAAAAATTTTAAAAAATGTAAAAAATTTTTGATGCAAAATTAGAAATCTCGGCTTTTGAATTAGTAAAAATTACACCCATGTCGTTTTCAAAAATTTTCAAGAAAAAGAATAGAACATTTTTTCAGGCAAAATTAGAAATCTCGGGTTTTATATTTATAAAAATTACACCCGTGACTTATTCTAACATTTTGAAGAAAACGTATCAAAAATTGGTCATGCAAAATTACAAATTTCAGCATTAATATATAAATAAAATGCACATGTTTTAATCAAAAAATTTTAAGAAAAATTATAAAATTTTTTTCTTGGAAAATTAGAAATTTTGGCTTTAATATATAAATAAATTACACCTGTGACTTATTCATAAAATTTCAAGAAAAAATATAAGTTATCAATAATGCGCTTCTCAATTCGTTCAATTTTTTTTTTGGTTTTAAAAAATGTTTGGAAAAATACATTTTTGTATTAGGAATGGTTCAAATTTATCAGTAAATATATGAATATTACTTCTACATGATATGTTTAATAAAGTAAATGCAGCTTCGGAAATATTAATTTCATTGCGAAATTATAAAAATCTTCACTAAGTTATCAATAGTGCTCTTTTCAATTCTTTCAAAATTGTTTTGATTTTCAAGAATGTTTGGAAAAATACATTTTTGTATGAGGAATGGTTTAAGTTTATCAGTAAATATGTGAATATAACTTACTATTGAAATGTTTAAGAAAGTGCCTGTAGCTCCGGAAATATTAATTTCATTGCGAAATTATAAAAACCTCCACTAGTTATCAATAATGCGCTTTTCAATTCGTTCAAAATTTTTTTGATTTGAAAGAATGTTTGGAAAAATACATTTTTGTATGACGATTGGTTCAAGTTTATCAGTAAATATATGAATATTTCTTCTTTATGAAATGTTTAAGAAAGTGACTGTATCTACAGAAATATTAATTTCATTGCGAAATTATAAAAAGCTTCACTAAGTTAGCAACTGTGCTCTTTTGAATACTTTCAAAATTATTTTAATTTGAAAGAATTTTTAAAAAAATTCATATTTGGAAAAATACATTTTTGCATGAGGCAAAATTAGAAATTGCAGCTTTATTATATAAATAAATTAGACCCGTGACTTTTTCCAAAAATTTCAAAAAGGTTATACAAATTTTTTATGGAAAATTAGAAATCTTAGCTTTTATATTTATAAAAATTACAACCGTAACTGATTCAAACATTTTGAAGAAAAAGTGTTAAAATATGGTCATGCAAAATTAAAAATTTTGGCTTTCCAAAAATTTCAAGAAAAATGATAAGTTATCAATAATGCGGTTCTCAATAAGTTCAATTTTTTTTTGATTTGAAAGAATGTTTGTAAATACATTTTTGTATGAGGAATGGTTCAAGTTTATCAGTAAATACATGAATATTACTTCTTTATGAAATGTTTAAGAAAGTGACTGTAGCTCCGGAAATATTAATTTCATTGCGAAATTATAAAAACCGCCACTAAGTTATCAATAATGCGCTTTTCAATTCGTTCAAAATTTTTTTGATTTGAAAGAATGTTTGTAAATACATTTTTGTATGAGGAATGGTTCAAGTTTATCAATAAATATATGAATATTACTTCCTTTTGAAATGTTTAAGAAAGTGACTGTAGCTCCGGAAATATTAATTTCATTGCGAAATTATAAAAACCTCCAATAAGTTATCAATAATGCGCTTTTCAATTCGTTCAAAATTTTTTTGATTTGAAAGAATGTTTGGAAAATACATTTTTGTATGAGGAATGGTTCAAGTTTATCAGTAAATATATGAATGTTACTTCTATATGATATGTTTAAAAAAGTAACTGTAGTTTCGGAAATATTTATTTTATTGCGAAATTATAAAAATCTGCACCAAGTTACCGATAGTGCTCTTTTCAATTCTTTTAAAACTCTTTTGATTAGAAAGATTTTATGAAAACATACATTTTTAAATGAGAAGTGGCTTAAGTTAATCAATAAATTAGAAAAAATTACTTCCTTAATAAATGTTTAAGAAAGTGACTGTATCTCCGGAAATATTAATTTCGTTGCGAAATTATAAAAATCTTCACAAAAATATCAATCGATCGCTCTTCATACTTTTAAAACTGTTTTGATTTGAAAGAATTTATGAAAACATACATTTTTAAATGAGAAGTGGTTTAAGTTTATCAATAAATTAAAAAAATTTCTTCTAAATGAAATTTTTAAGAAAGTGACTGTATCTCCGGAAATATTAATTTCATTGCGAAATTATAAAAAACTTCATTAAGTTATCAATAGTGCTCTTTTCAGTTCTTTCAAAATTGTTTTGATTTTAAAGAATGTTTGGAAATATACATTTTTGTATGAGGAATGGTTCAAGTTTATCAGTAAATAAATGAATATTACTTCTTTATGAAATGTTTAAGAAAGTGACTGTATCTCCGGAAATATTAATTTCATTACGAAATTATAAAAATCTTCACAAAATTATCAATCGATCGCTCTTCATTCTTTTAAAACTGTTTTGACTTGAAAGAATTTATGAAAACATACATTTTTAAATGAGAAGTGGTTTAAGTTTATCAATAAATTAATAAAAATTACTTTTTATGAAATGTTTAAGAAAGTGACTGTATCTCCGGAAATATTAATTTCATTACGAAATTATTAAAATTTTTACTAAGTTATCGTTTTAATTCTTTAAAAATTGTGTGATTTGAATGAATGTTTGAAACGAAAATTTTTGTATGAAGAGTAGTTCAAATAAAAAAAATGTATTAAAATAAATATATGAATATTTCTTTCATATGAATCTTTGATATGAAAATCACTTTGTAATTAACAGTGCTCTTTTCAATTCCTTTAAAATTGTTTTCATTTGAAAGAGTTTATGAAAAAAAACCATTTTTTAATGAGAAGCGGTTCAAGCTTATCAATAAATATATATGTGAATATTACTTCCTTTTGAAATGTTTAAGAAAGTGACTGTAGCTCCGGAAATATTAATTTAATTGCGAAATTATAAAAACCTCCACTAAGTTATCAAAAATGGGCTTTTCAATTCGTTCAAAATTTTTTTGATTTGAAAGAATGTTTGGAAAAATACATTTTTGTATTAGGAATATTTCAAGTTTATCAGTAAATATATGAATATTACTTCCTTTTGAAATGTTTAAGAAAGTGACTGTATCTCCGGAAATATTAACTTCATTACAAAATACTTTTAAAACTGTTTTGATTTGAAAGAATTTATGAAAACATACATTTTTAAAGGAGAAGTGGTTTAAGTTTATCAATAAATTAATAAAAATTACTTCCTTATGAAATGTTTAAAAAAGTGACTGTATATCCGGAAATATTAATTTCATTGCGAAATTATTAAAATCTTCACCAAGTTATCGATAGTGCTCCTTTTAATTCTTTTTAAATTGTTTGATTTGAAAGAATGTTTGAAGAGACAATTTTTGTATGAAGAGTAGTTCAAATAAAAAAAATGTATTAAAATAAATATATGAATATTACTTTCATATGAATCTTTGAATTGAAAAGCACTTAGTTATTAAAAGTGCTCTTTTCAATTCCTTTAAAATTGTTTTCATTTGATAGAGTTTTTGAAAAAATAAATTTTTTTATGAGAAGCGCTTTAAGCTTATCAATAAATATATGAATATTACTTCCTTTTGAAATGTTTAAGAAAGTGACTGTAGCTCCGGAAATATTAATTTCATGGCGAAATTATAAAAACCTCCACTAAGTTATTAGTAATGCGCTTTTCAATTCGTTCAAAATTTTTTTGATTTGAAAGAATGTTTGGAAAAATACATTTTTGTATGAGGAATGGTTCAAGTTTATCAGTAAATATATGAATGTTACTTCTATATGATATGTTTAAAAAAGTAACTGTAGCTCCGGAAATATTTATTTTATTGCGAAATTATAAAAATCTGCACCAAGTTTCCGATAGTGCTCCTTCCTTACGTACTTCCTTATGAAATGTTTAAGAAAGTGACTGTATCTCCGGAAATATTAATTTCGTTGCGAAATTATAAAAATCTTCACAAAATTATAAATCGATCGCTCTTAATACTTTTAAAACTGTTTTGATTTGAAAGAATTTATGAAAACATACATTTTTAATTGAGAAGTGGTTTAAGTTTATCAATAAATTAAAAAAATTTCTTCTTAATGAAATTTTTAAGAAAGTGACTGTAGTTCCGGAAATATTAATTTCATTACGAAATTATAAAAATCTTCACAAAATTATCAATCGATCGCTCTTCATTCTTTTAAAACTGTTTTGACTTGAAAGAATTTATGAAAACATACATTTTTAAATGAGAAGTGGTTTAAGTTTATCAATAAATTAATAAAAATTAATTCCTTTTGAAATGTTTAAGAAAGTGACTGTAGTTCCGGAAATATTAATTTCATTGCGAAATTATAAAAACCTCCACTAAGTTATCAATAATGCGCTTTTCACTTCGTTCAAATTTTTTTTGATTTTAAAGAATGTTTGGAAAAATACATGTTTGTATGAGGAATGGTTCAAGTTTATCAATAAATATATGAATCTTATTTTCTTTTGAAATGTTTAAGAAAGTGACTGTATCTCCGGAAATATTAATTTCATTACGAAATTATAAAAATCTTCACAAAATTATCAATCGATCGCTCTTCATTCTTTTAAAACTGTTTTGACTTGAAAGAATTTATGAAAACATACATTTTTAAATGAGAAGTGGTTTAAGTTTATCAATAAATTAATAAAAATTAATTCCTTTTGAAATGTTTAAGAAAGTGACTGTAGTTCCGGAAATATTAATTTCATTGCGAAATTATAAAAGCCTCCACTAAGTTATCAATAATGCGCTTTTCAATTCGTTCAAATTTTTTTTGATTTTAAAGAATGTTTGGAAAAATACATGTTTGTATGAGGAATGGTTCAAGTTTATCAATAAATATATGAATCTTATTTTCTTTTGAAATGTTTAAGAAAGTTACTGTAGCTCCGGAAATATTAATTTTATTGCGAAATTATAAAAATCTGCACCAAGTTACTGATAGTGCTGTTTTCAATTGTTTTAAAACTCTTTTGATTTGAAAGATTTTATGAAAACATACATTTTTAAATGAGAAGTGGTTTAAGTTTATCAATAAATTAATAAAAATTAATTCCTTTTGAAATGTTTAAGAAAGTGACTGTAGTTCCGGAAATATTAATTTCATTGCGAAATTATAAAAGCCTCCACTAAGTTATCAATAATGGGCTTTTCACTTCGTTCAAATTTTTTTTGATTTTAAAGAATGTTTGGAAAAATACATGTTTGTATGAGGAATGGTTCAAGTTTATCAATAAATATATGAATCTTATTTTCTTTTGAAATGTTTAAGAAAGTGACTGTATCTACGGAAATATTAATTTCATTGCGAAATTGTAAAAAGCTTCACTAAGTTAGCAACAGTGCTCTTTTGAATTCTTTTAAAATTATTTTAATTTGAAAGAATTTTTAAAAAATACATATTTGGAAATATGCATTTTTGCATGAGGAACAATGAGAAATTGCAGCTTTATTATATAAATAAATTAGACTTGTGAATTTTTCCAAAAATTTCAAATTTTTTATGCAAAATTAGAAATCTCAGCTTTTGAATTTGTAAAAACTACACCCATGTCGTTTTCGAAAATTTTCATGAAAAAGTATAGAACATTTTGCATGCAAAATTAGAAATCTTGAGTTTTATATTTATGAAACTTACAACCGTAACTGATTCAAACAATTTGAAGAAAAAGTGTTAAAAATTAGAAATTTCAGCTTTGATATATAAACAAAATACACCTGTTACTTATTCATAAAATTTCAAGAAAAATTATAACATTTTTTTATGGAAAATTAGAAATCTCGACTTTCCATGTGTTATTCAAAAATTTTCAAGAAAAAGTGTACAAAATTGGTGATGCAAAATTAGAATTCTCGGCTTTTATATTCATAAAAATTACACCCATGGCTTATTCAAACATTTTGAAGAAAAAGTGTTAAAATATGGTCATGCAAAATTAAAAATTTTGGCTTTACAAAAATTTCAAGAAAAATTATAACATTTTTTTATGGAAAATTAGAAATCTCGACTTTCATATTTATTCAAATTACACCCATGTGTTATTCAAAAATTTTCAAGAAAAAGTGTACAAAATTGGTGATGCAAAATTAGAAATCTTGGCTTTTATATTCATAAAAATTACACCCGTGACTTATTCAAACATTTTGAAGAAAAAGTGTTAAAATATGGTCATGCAAAATTAAAAATTTTGGCCTTACAAAAATTTCAAGAAAAATTATAAGTTATAAATAATGCGCTTCTCATTGGTTCAAAATTTGTTTGATTTGAAAGAATGTTTGGAAAAATACATTTTTGTATGAGGAATGGTTCAAGTTTATCAGTAAATATATGAATATTACTTCTATATGAAATGTTTAAAAAAGTAACTGTAGCTCCGGAAATATTAATTTTATTGCGAAATTATAAAAATCTGCACCAAGTTACCGATAGTGCTCTTTTCAATTCTTTTAAAACTCTTTTGATTTGAAAGATTTTATGAAAACATACATTTTTAAATGAGAAGTGGTTTAAGTTTATCAATAAATTAATGAAAATTACTTCCTTTTGAAATGTTTAAGAAAGTGACTGTAGCTCCGGAAATATTAATTTCATTGCGAAATTATAAAAACCTCCACTAAGTTATCAATAATGCGCTTCTCAATTCGTTCAAATTTTTTTTTTTTCATTTAAAGATAGTTTGGAAAAATACATTTTTTTATGAGGAATATTTCAAGTTTATCAGTAAATATATGAATATTACTTCCTTTTGAAATGTTTAAGAAAGTGACTGTAGCTCCGGAAATATTAATTTCATTGCGAAATTATAAAATCCCCCACTAGTTATCAATAATGCGCTGTTCAATTCGTTCAAAATTTTTTTGATTTGAAAGAATGTTTGGAAAAATACATTTTTGTATGAGGAATGGTTCAAGTTTATCAGTAAATATATGAATATTACTTCCTTTTGAAATGTTTAAGAAAGTGCCTGTAGCTCCGGAAATATTAATTTCATTGCGAAATTATAAAAACCTCCACTAGTTATCAATAATGCGCTTTTCAATTCGTTCAAAATTTTTTTGATTTGAAAGAATGTTTGGAAAAATACATTTTTGTATGACGAGTGGTTCAAGTTTATTAGTAAATATATGAATATTACTTCCTTTTGAAATGTTTAAGAAAGTGACTGTATCTCCGGAAATATTAATTTCATTACGAAATTATAAAAATCTCCACAAAATTATCAATTGATCGCTCTTCATTCTTTTAAAACTGTTTTGATTTGAAAGAATTTATGAAAACATAAATTTTTTAATGACAAATGGTTTAAGTTTATCAATAAATAAATAAAAATTACTTCTTTATAAAATGTTTAAGAAAGTGACTATATCTCCGGAAATATTATTTCATTGCGAAACTATTAAAATCTTCACCAAGTTATCGTTTCAATTCTTTTTAAATTGTTTTATTTGAAAGAATGTTTGAAAAGACAATTTTTGTATGAGGAGTAGTTCAAATAAAAAAATATATTAAAATAAATATATGAATATTACTTTCATATGAAACTTTGAATTGAAAAGCACTAAGTTATTAACAGTGCTCTTTTCAATTCATTAAAATTGTTTTCATTTGAAAGAGTTTATGAAAAAATACATATTTTTATGAGAAGCGGTTCAAGCTTATCAATAAATATATGAATATTACTTTCTTTTGAAATGTTTAAGAAAGTGACTGTAGCTCCGGAAATATTAATTTCATTGCGAAGTTATAAAAACCTCCACTAAGTTATCAATAATGCGCTTTTCAATTCGTTCAAAATGTTTTTGATTTAAAAGAATGTTTGGAAAAATACATTTTTGTATGAGGAATGGTTCAAGATTATCAATAAATATATGAATATTACTTCCTTTTGAAATGTTTAAGAAAGTGACTGTAGCTCCGGAAATATTAATTTCATTGCGAAATTATAAAAACCTCCACTAAGTTATTAATAATGCGCTTTTCAATTCGTTCAAAATTTTTTTGATTTGAAAGAATGTTTGGAAAAATACATTTTTGTATGAGGAATGGCTAAAGTTTATCAGTAAATATATGAATGTTACTTCTATATGATATGTTTAAAAAAGTAACTGTAGCTCCGGAAATATTTATTTTATTGCGAAATTATAAAAATCTGCACCAAGTTTCCGATAGTGCTCCTTCCTTACGTACTTCCTTATGAAATGTTTAAGAAAGTGACTGTATCTCCGGAAATATTAATTTCATTACGAAATTATAAAAATCTTCACAAAATTATCAATCGATCGCTCTTCATTCTTTTAAAACTGTTTTGACTTGAAAGAATTTATGAAAACATACATTTTTAAATGAGAAGTGGTTTAAGTTTATCAATAAATTAATAAAAATTAATTCCTTTTGAAATGTTTAAGAAAGTGACTGTAGTTCCGGAAATATTAATTTCATTGCGAAATTATAAAAGCCTCCACTAAGTTATCAATAATGCGCTTTTCAATTCGTTCAAATTTTTTTTGATTTTAAAGAATGTTTGGAAAAATACATGTTTGTATGAGGAATGGTTCAAGTTTATCAATAAATATATGAATCTTATTTTCTTTTGAAATGTTTAAGAAAGTAACTGTAGCTCCGGAAATATTAATTTTATTGCGAAATTATAAAAATCTGCACCAAGTTACTGATAGTGCTGTTTTCAATTGTTTTAAAACTCTTTTGATTTGAAAGATTTTATGAAAACATACATTTTTAAATGAGAAGTGGTTTAAGTTTATCAATAAATTAATAAAAATTAATTCCTTTTGAAATGTTTAAGAAAGTGACTGTAGTTCCGGAAATATTAATTTCATTGCGAAATTATAACAGCCTCCACTAAGTTATCAATAATGGGCTTTTCACTTCGTTCAAATTTTTTTTGATTTTAAAGAATGTTTGGAAAAATACATGTTTGTATGAGGAATGGTTCAAGTTTATCAATAAATATATGAATCTTATTTTCTTTTGAAATGTTTAAGAAAGTGACTGTATCTACGGAAATATTAATTTCATTGCGAAATTGTAAAAAGCTTCACTAAGTTAGCAACAGTGCTCTTTTGAATTCTTTCAAAATTATTTTAATTTGAAAGAATTTTTAAAAAATACATATTTGGAAATATGCATTTTTGCATGAGGAACAATGAGAAATTGCAGCTTTATTATATAAATAAATTAGACTTGTGAATTTTTCCAAAAATTTCAAGAAAGATTATACAAATTTTTTATGCAAAATTAGAAATCTCAGCTTTTGAATTTGTAAAAACTACACCCATGTCGTTTTCGAAAATTTTCATGAAAAAGTATAGAACATTTTGCATGCAAAATTAGAAATCTTGAGTTTTATATTTATGAAACTTACAACCGTAACTGATTCAAACAATTTGAAGAAAAAGTGTTAAAAATTAGAAATTTCAGCTTTGATATATAAACAAAATACACCTGTTACTTATTCATAAAATTTCAAGAAAAATTATAACATTTTTTTATGGAAAATTAGAAATCTCGACTTTCCATGTGTTATTCAAAAATTTTCAAGAAAAAGTGTACAAAATTGGTGATGCAAAATTAGAATTCTCGGCTTTTATATTCATAAAAATTACACCCATGGCTTATTCAAACATTTTGAAGAAAAAGTGTTAAAATATGGTCATGCAAAATTAAAAATTTTGGCTTTACAAAAATTTCAAGAAAAATTATAACATTTTTTTATGGAAAATTAGAAATCTCGACTTTCATATTTATTCAAATTACACCCATGTGTTATTCAAAAATTTTCAAGAAAAAGTGTACAAAATTGGTGATGCAAAATTAGAAATCTTGGCTTTTATATTCATAAAAATTACACCCGTGACTTATTCAAACATTTTGAAGAAAAAGTGTTAAAATATGGTCATGCAAAATTAAAAATTTTGGCCTTACAAAAATTTCAAGAAAAATTATAAGTTATAAATAATGCGCTTCTCGTTGGTTCAAAATTTGTTTGATTTGAAAGAATGTTTGGAAAAATACATTTTTGTATGAGGAATGGTTCAAGTTTATCAGTAAATATATGAATATTACTTCTATATGAAATGTTTAAAAAAGTAACTGTAGCTCCGGAAATATTAATTTTATTGCGAAATTATAAAAGTCTGCACCAAGTTACCGATAGTGCTCTTTTCAATTCTTTTAAAACTCTTTTGATTTGAAAGATTTTATGAAAACATACATTTTTAAATGAGAAGTGGTTTAAGTTTATCAATAAATTAATGAAAATTACTTCCTTTTGAAATGTTTAAGAAAGTGACTGTAGCTCCGGAAATATTAATTTCATTGCGAAATTATAAAAACCTCCACTAAGTTATCAATAATGCGCTTCTCAATTCGTTCAAATTTTTTTTTTTTCATTTAAAGATAGTTTGGAAAAATACATTTTTTTATGAGGAATGGTTCAAGTTTATCAGTAAATATATGAATATTACTTCCTTTTGAAATGTTTAAGAAAGTGACTGTAGCTCCGGAAATATTAATTTCATTGCGAAATTATAAAATCCCCCACTAGTTATCAATAATGCGCTGTTCAATTCGTTCAAAATTTTTTTGATTTGAAAGAATGTTTGGAAAAATACATTTTTGTATGAGGAATGGTTCAAGTTTATCAGTAAATATATGAATATTACTTCCTTTTGAAATGTTTAAGAAAGTGCCTGTAGCTCCGGAAATATTAATTTCATTGCGAAATTATAAAAACCTCCACTAGTTATCAATAATGCGCTTTTCAATTCGTTCAAAATTTTTTTGATTTGAAAGAATGTTTGGAAAAATACATTTTTGTATGACGAGTGGTTCAAGTTTATTAGTAAATATATGAATATTACTTCCTTTTGAAATGTTTAAGAAAGTGACTGTATCTCCAAAAATATTAATTTCATTACGAAATTATAAAAATCTCCACAAAATTATCAATTGATCGCTCTTCATTCTTTTAAAACTGTTTTGATTTGAAAGAATTTATGAAAACATAAATTTTTTAATGACAAATGGTTTAAGTTTATCAATAAATAAATAAAAATTACTTCTTTATAAAATGTTTAAGAAAGTGACTATATCTCCGGAAATATTATTTCATTGCGAAACTATTAAAATCTTCACCAAGTTATCGTTTCAATTCTTTTTAAATTGTTTTATTTGAAAGAATGTTTGAAAAGACAATTTTTGTATGAGGAGTAGTTCAAATAAAAAAATATATTAAAATAAATATATGAATATTACTTTCATATGAAACTTTGAATTGAAAAGCACTAAGTTATTAACAGTGCTCTTTTCAATTCATTAAAGTTGTTTTCATTTGAAAGAGTTTATGAAAAAATACATATTTTTATGAGAAGCGGTTCAAGCTTATCAATAAATATATGAATATTACTTTCTTTTGAAATGTTTAAGAAAGTGACTGTAGCTCCGGAAATATTAATTTCATTGCGAAGTTATAAAAACCTCCACTAAGTTATCAATAATGCGCTTTTCAATTCGTTCAAAATGTTTTTGATTTAAAAGAATGTTTGGAAAAATACATTTTTGTATGAGGAATGGTTCAAGATTATCAATAAATATATGAATATTACTTCCTTTTGAAATGTTTAAGAAAGTGACTGTAGCTCCGGAAATATTAATTTCATTGCGAAATTATAAAAACCTCCACTAAGTTAGTAATAATGCGCTTTTCAATTCGTTCAAAATTTTTTTGATTTGAAAGAATGTTTGGAAAAATACATTTTTGTATGAGGAATGGCTAAAGTTTATCAGTAAATATATGAATGTTACTTCTATATGATATGTTTAAAAAAGTAACTGTTGCTCCGGAAATATTTATTTTATTGCGAAATTATAAAAATCTGCACCAAGTTTCCGATAGTGCTCCTTCCTTACGTACTTCCTTATGAAATATTTAAGAAAGTGACTGTATCTCCGGAAATATTAATTTCGTTGCGAAATTATAAAAATCTTCACAAAATTATAAATCGATCGCTCTTAATACTTTTAAAACTGTTTTGATTTGAAAGAATTTATGAAAACATACATTTTTAATTGAGAAGTGGTTTAAGTTTATCAATAAATTAAAAAAATTTCTTCTTAATGAAATTTTTAAGAAAGTGACTGTATCTCCGGAAATATTAATTTCATTGCGAAATTATAAAAAACTTCACTAAGTTATCAAAAGTGCTGTTTTCAATTCTTTAAAAATTGTTTTGATTTTAAAGAATGTTTGGAAAAATACATTTTTGTATGAGGAATGGTCAAGTTTATCAGTAAATATATGAATATTACTTCTTTATGAAATGTTTAAGAAAGTGACTGTATCTCCGGAAATATTAATTTCATTACGAAATTATAAAAATCTTCACAAAATTATCAATCGATCGCTCTTCATTCTTTTAAAACTGTTTTGACTTGAAAGAATTTATGAAAACATACATTTTTAAATGAGAAGTGGTTTAAGTTTATCAATAAATTAATAAAAATTACTTTTTATGAAATGTTTAAGAAAGTGACTGTATCTCCGGAAATATTAATTTCATTGCGAAATTATTAAAATTTTTACTAAGTTATCGTTTTAATTCTTTTAAAATTGTGTGATTTGAATGAATGTTTGAAACGAAAATTTTTGTATGAAGAGTAGTTCAAATAAAAAAAATGTATTAAAATAAATATATGAATATTTCTTTCATATGAATCTTTGATATGAAAAGCACTTAGTAATTAACAGTGCTCTTTTCAATTCCTTTAAAATTGTTTTCATTTGAAAGAGTTTATGAAAAAAAACATTTTTTAATGAGAAGCGGTTCAAGCTTATCAATAAATATATATGTGAATATTACTTCCTTTTGAAATGTTTAAGAAAGTGACTGTAGCTCCGGAAATATTAATTTCATTGCGAAATTATAAAAACCTCCACTAAGTTATCAATAATGCGCTTTTCAATTCGTTCAAAATTGTTTTGATTTTAAAGAATGTTTGGAAAAATACATGTTTGTATGAGGAATGGTTCAAGTTTATCAATAAATATATGAATCTTATTTTCTTTTGAAATGTTTAAGAAAGTGACTGTATCTACGGAAATATTAGTTTCATTGCGAAATTGTAAAAAGTTTCACTAAGTTAGCAACAGTGCTCTTTTGAATTCTTTCAAAATTATTTTAATTTGAAAGAATTTTTAAAAAATACATATTTGGAAAAATGCATTTTTGCATGAGGAACAATGAGAAATTGCAGCTTTATTATATAAATAAATTAGACTTGTGAATTTTTCCAAAAATTTCAAGAAAGATTATACAAATTTTTTATGTAAAATTAGAAATCTCAGCTTTTGAATTTGTAAAAACTACACCCATGTCGTTTTCGAAAATTTTCAAGAAAAAGTATAGAACATTTTGCATGCAAAATTAGAAATCTTGAGTTTTATATTTATGAAACTTACAACCGTAACTGATTCAAACAATTTGAAGAAAAAGTGTTAAAAATTAGAAATTTCAGCTTTAATATAAAACCAAAATACACATGTTACTTATTAAAAAAATTTCAAGAAAAATTATAACATTTTTTTATGGAAAATTAGAAATCTCGATTTTCATATTTATTCAAATTACACCCATGTGTTATTCAAAAATTTTCAAGAAAAAGTGTACAAAATTGGTGATGCAAAATTAGAAATCTTGGCTTTTATATTCATAAAAATTACACCCGTGACTTATTCAAACATTTTGAAGAAAAAGTGTTAAAATATGGTCATGCAAAATTAAAAATTTTGGCTTTACAAAAATTTCAAGAAAAATTATAAGTTATAAATAATGCGCTTCTCATTGGTTCAAAATTTGTTTGATTTGAAAGAATGTTTGGAAAAATACATTTTTGTATGAGGAATGGTTCAAGTTCATCAGTAAATATATGAATATTACTTCTATATGATATGTTTAAAAAAGTAACTGTAGCTCCGGAAATATATATTTTATTGCGAAATTATAAAAATCTGCACCAAGTTACCGATAGTGCTCTTTTCAATTCTTTTAAAACTCTTTCGATTTGAAAGATTTTATGAAAACATACATTTTTAAATGAGAAGTGGTTTAAGTTTATCAATAAATTAATAAAAATTACTTCCTTATGAAATGTTTAAGAAAGTGACTGTATCTCCGGAAATATTAATTTCGTTGCTAAATTATAAAAATCTTCACTAAGTTATCAATAGTACTCTTTTAAGTTCTTTCAAAATTGTTTTGATTTTAAAGAATGTTTGGAAAAATACATTTTTGTATAAGGAATGGTTCAAGTTTATCAGTAAATATATGAATATTACTCTTTTATGAAATGTTTAAGAAAGTAACTGTAGCTCCGGAAATATTAATTTTATTGCGAAATTATAAAAATCTGCACCAAGTTACCGATAGTGCTGTTTTCAATTGTTTTAAAACTCTTTTGATTTGAAAGATTTTAAGAAAACATACATTTTTAAATGAGAAGTGGTTTAAGTTTATCAATAAATTAATAAAAATTAATTCCTTTTGAAATGTTTAAGAAAGTGACTGTAGTTCCGGAAATATTAATTTCATTGCGAAATTATAAAAGTCTCCACTAAGTTATCAATAATGCGCTTTTCAATTCGTTCAAATTTTTTTTGATTTTAAAGAATGTTTGGAAAAATACATGTTTGTATGAGGAATGGTTCAAGTTTATCAATAAATATATGAATCTTATTTTCTTTTGAAATGTTTAAGAAAGTGACTGTATCTACGGAAATATTAATTTCATTGCGAAATTGTAAAAAGCTTCACTAAGTTAGCAACAGTGCTCTTTTGAATTCTTTCAAAATTATTTTAATTTGAAAGAATTTTTAAAAAATACATATTTGGAAAAATGCATTTTTGCATGAGGAACAATGAGAAATTGCAGCTTTATTATATAAATAAATTAGACTTGTGAATTTTTCCAAAAATTTCAAGAAAGATTATACAAATTTTTTATGCAAAATTAGAAATCTCAGCTTTTGAATTTGTAAAAATTACACCCATGTCGTTTTCGAAAATTTTCAAGAAAAAGTATAGAACATTTGGCATGCAAAATTAGAAATCTCGAGTTTTATATTTATGAAACTTACAACCGTAACTGATTCAAACAATTTGAAGAAAAAGTGTTAAAAATTAGAAATTTCAGCTTTGATATATAAACAAAATACACCTGTTACTTATTCATAAAATTTCAAGAAAAATTATAACATTTTTTTATGGAAAATTAGAAATCTCAACTTTCCATGTGTTATTCAAATATTTTCAAGAAAAAGTGTACAAAATTGGTGATGCAAAATTAGAAATCTTGGCTTTTATATTCATAAAAATTACACCCATGGCTTATTCAAACATTTTGAAGAAAAAGTGTTAAAATATGGTCATGCAAAATTAAAAATTTTGGCTTTACAAAAATTTCAAGAAAAATTATAACATTTTTTATGGAAAATTAGAAATCTCGACTTTCATATTTATTCAAATTACACCCATGTGTTATTCAAAAATTTTCAAGAAAAAGTGTACAAAATTGGTGATGCAAAATTAGAAATCTTGGCTTTTATATTCATAAAAATTACACCCGTGACTTATTCAAACATTTTGAAGAAAAAGTGTTAAAATATGGTCATGCAAAATTAAAAATTTTGGCTTTACAAAAATTTAAAGAAAAATTATAAGTTATAAATAATGCGCTTCTCATTGGTTCAAAATTTGTTTGATTTGAAAGAATGTTTGGAAAAATACATTTTTGTATGAGGAATGGTTCAAGTTTATCAGTAAATATATGTATATTACTTCTATATGATATGTTTAAAAAAGTAACTGTAGCTCCGGAAATATATATTTTATTGCGAAATTATAAAAATCTGAACCAAGTTACCGATAGTGCTCTTTTCAATTCTTTTAAAACTCTTTTGATTTGAAAGATTTTATGAAAACATACATTTTTAAATGAGAAGTGGTTTAAGTTTATCAATAAATTAATAAAAATTACTTCCTTATGAAATGTTTAAGAAAGTGACTGTATCTCCGGAAATATTAATTTCGTTGCTAAATTATAAAAAACTTCACTAAGTTATCAATAGTACTCTTTTAAGTTCTTTCAAAATTGTTTTGATTTTAAAGAATGTTTGGAAAAATACATTTTTGTATAAGGAATGGTTCAAGTTTATCAGTAAATATATGAATATTACTCTTTTATGAAATGTTTAAGAAAGTAACTGTAGCTCCGGAAATATTAATTTTATTGCGAAATTATAAAAATCTGCACCAAGTTACTGATAGTGCTGTTTTCAATTGTTTTAAAACTCTTTTGATTTGAAAGATTTTATGAAAACATACATTTTTAAATGAGAAGTGGTTTAAGTTTATCAATAAATTAATAAAAATTAATTCCTTTTGAAATGTTTAAGAGTGACTGTAGTTCCGGAAATATTAATTTCATTGCGAAATTATAAAAGCCTCCACTAAGTTATCAATAATGGGCTTTTCAATTCGTTCAAATTTTTTTTGATTTTAAAGAATGTTTGGAAAAATACATGTTTGTATGAGGAATGGTTCAAGTTTATCAATAAATATATGAATCTTATTTTCTTTTGAAATGTTTAAGAAAGTGACTGTATCTACGGAAATATTAATTTCATTGCGAAATTGTAAAAAGCTTCACTAAGTTAGCAACAGTGCTCTTTTGAATTCTTTCAAAATTATTTTAATTTGAAAGAATTTTTAAAAAATACATATTTGGAAAAATGCATTTTTGCATGAGGAACAATGAGAAATTGCAGCTTTATTATATAAATAAATTAGACTTGTGAATTTTTCCAAAAATTTCAAGAAAGATTATACAAATTTTTTATGCAAAATTAGAAATCTCAGCTTTTGAATTTGTAAAAATTACACCCATGTCGTTTTCGAAAATTTTCAAGAAAAAGTATAGAACATTTGGCATGCAAAATTAGAAATCTCGAGTTTTATATTTATGAAACTTACAACCGTAACTGATTCAAACAATTTGTTAGTGTTAAAAATTAGAAATTTCAGCTTTGATATATAAACAAAATACACCTGTTACTTATTCATAAAATTTCAAGAAAAATTATAACATTTTTTTATGGAAAATTAGAAATCTCAACTTTCCATGTGTTATTCAAAAATTTTCAAGAAAAAGTGTACAAAATTGGTGATGCAAAATTAGAAATCTTGGCTTTTATATTCATAAAAATTACACCCATGGCTTATTCAAACATTTTGAAGAAAAAGTGTTAAAATATGGTCATGCAAAATTAAAAATTTTGGCTTTACAAAAATTTCAAGAAAAATTATAACATTTTTTTATGGAAAATTAGAAATCTCAACTTTCCATGTGTTATTCAAAAATTTTCAAGAAAAAGTGTACAAAATTGGTGATGCAAAATTAGAATTCTCGGCTTTTATATTCATAAAAATTACACCCATGGCTTATTCAAACATTTTGAAGAAAAAGTGTTAAAATATGGTCATGCAAAATTAAAAATTTTGGCTTTACAAAAATTTCAAGAAAAATTATAACATTTTTTTATGGAAAATTAGAAATCTCGACTTTCATATTTATTCAAATTACACCCATGTGTTATTCAAAAATTTTCAAGAAAAAGTGTACAAAATTGGTGATGCAAAATTAGAAATCTTGGCTTTTATATTCATAAAAATTACACCCGTGACTTATTCAAACATTTTGAAGAAAAAGTGTTAAAATATGGTCATGCAAAATTAAAAATTTTGGCTTTACAAAAATTTAAAGAAAAATTATAAGTTATAAATAATGCGCTTCTCATTGGTTCAAAATTTGTTTGATTTGAAAGAATGTTTGGAAAAATACATTTTTGTATGAGGAATGGTTCAAGTTTATCAGTAAATATATGAATATTACTTCTATATGAAATGTTTAAAAAAGTAACTGTAGTTTCGGAAATATTAATTTTATTGCGAAATTATAAAAATCTGCACCAAGTTACCGATAGTGCGCTTTTCAATTCTTTTAAAACTCTTTTGATTTGAAAGATTTTATGAAAACATACATTTTTAAATGAGAAGTGGTTTAAGTTTATCAATAAATTAATAAAAATTACTTCCTTTTGAAATGTTTAAGAAAGTGACTGTAGCTCCGGAAATATTAATTTCATTGCGAAATTATAAAATCCCCCACTAGTTATCAATAATGCGCTGTTCAATTCGTTCAAAATTTTTTTGATTTGAAAGAATGTTTGGAAAAATACATTTTTGTATGAGGAATGGTTCAAGTTTATCAGTAAATATATGAATATTACTTCCTTTTGAAATGTTTAAGAAAGTGCCTGTAGCTCCGGAAATATTAATTTCATTGCGAAATTATAAAAACCTCCACTAGTTATCAATAATGCGCTTTTCAATTCCTTCAAAATTTTTTTGATTTGAAAGAAGGTTTGGAAAAATACATTTTTGTATGACGAGTGGTTCAAGTTTATTAGTAAATATATGAATATTACTTCCTTTTGAAATGTTTAAGAAAGTGACTGTAGCTCCGGAAATATTAATTTCATTGCGAAATTATAAAAACCTCCACTAAGTTATCAATAATGCGCTTTTCAATTCGTTCAAATTTTTTTTTGATTTTAAAGAATGTTTGGAAAAATACATTTTTGTATGAGGAATGGTTCAAGTTTATCAGTAAATATATGAATATTACTTCCTTTTGAAATGTTTAAGAAAGTGACTGTATCTACGGAAATATTAATTTCATTGCGAAATTATAAAAAGCTTCATTAAGTTAGCAACAGTGCTTTTTTGAATTCTTTCAAAATTATTTTAATTTGAAAGAATTTTTTAAAAAATACATATTTGGAAAAATACATTTTTGCATGAAGAACAATGAGAAATTGCAGCTTTATTATATAAATAAATTAGATTTGTGACTTTTTCCAAAAATTTCAAGAAAGATTGTTGCGGGTAAAGCGGTCCAAGCTCAAGATAGCCAATGTGGATTTTAAACACAAGTGTAAGAATTTTAGAAAACTTTAATTCTTTATTCTTACGCTTTAATATGTTAAAATTCCTAAAATTATAAATAAATTCATTATACAAACTTACATACTAAACTGCTGATATACTAACTTTTATGTATGGCTACTCCAAGCGAAGCTTCGTAATCCTTATGACCTGAACGAATGAATATCTTAAATCTATGTAGGTGTTTTATATACCTATGTATGTGGTCTCGATTAAATATGGCCTCATAATTATACCGCGTGGAAAATTAAAAGGAATAATTGAACATTTTGCCATGCTCATCTCTCTACATATCGATAACAGTAATGTCATATTAGCGATTAATGAGTGGCGGTAACAGTAATGTCATATTAGCGATTTATGAGTGGCGGTAACACTCCCCCACAGTATGGCGAGATTTCGAAGACTTACTCTACTTTCTTTCAGCCACGTCTAAAACCGCTAATTTTGCAGCAGGTCTTTCTAAAACGCCACAAACTGTCAAACCTTTTGCCTTTCGTACTTGTCCATCTTCGGATTTGGCAACTTCGATGACCTTTCCTTTTGGCCACACGTTTCTCGGGTTATTTGTATCAACCACTATCACTAAATCTCCCACAGATATGGGTTTGGCCTTTTGAAACCACTTTGTCCTACACGTCAAAGTAGGCAGGTACTCTGTCACCCATCTCTTCCAAAAGATTTGTGCATATTGTTGTGAACGCAACCAACTTTCTTTAAGTACAAGACCTTCGTCGTCGTACGATGCAAGGGGTTTTGAGCCACTGGAGTTGCCAAGCAAAATATGATTTGGTGTGATCGCTTATTGATTTTCGCTTTCTATTGGGACATATGTAAGAGGACGGGAATTTATAATACTTTCGACTTCAGCCATCATGCTTTGCAGCATTTCATCGCTTGGAAACCGTTCTGTTTTAATATTGTAGAGTACAGTTTTTACGGATCGAACTAATCGTTCCCATGCTCCTCCCATATGAGGAGCAGAAGGTGGGTTAAAGTTCCATTTGGTGTAGGACGTTGTAAAACTTCGTATTAGCTCGTTCTTGTCCACCTCTCTTAAGGCTTCACGCAACTCTCGATCAGCACCGATAAAATTAGTACCATTGTCGCTGAAAAATTCTCTTGGGCTGCCTCTTCGCGAAATAAACTTACGTATTGCCATGATACACGAACTTGTATTAAGCGAATAGACGATTTCAATATGAACCGCACGTACCGTTAAACATGTAAATAGCGCACCGTATCTCTTTTCTTTATGTCGGTTAACAGTGACAAGCATAGGACCAAAAAAGTCAAGACCCGTGAATGTGAATGGTGAGAGATACGAACCCAGTCGAGCCCGAGGTAATTTTGCCATCTGCGGAATCTCCGGCATCGCAGTTTTAATTTTACACATTTGACCCTGCTTAATGGTTGATTTACAAACGGTTCTCAATTTAGGAATATAGTATTTTTGCCGCAATTCATTCACCACTGTCTCAAGGCTACTGTGACGGTACAGATTATGGTAATGTAATATTAAAAGGGTTGTAATGCGGCAATGTTTAGGCAAAACGGCTGGATGCTTCAGTTCCTCCGGAACATCAGCATAATCAATTCGGCCACCTACTCTCAAGACACCTTTATGATCCGAATACGGGGACAATTTATACAAAAAATTTGTTTTTGTTAATTTATTATTTTGTGATAGACAATTTATTTCATTTTGGAAATGTACTTTCTGCGTATCTTTGATAAGAGTCAGTTCTGCTTTGTGCAACTCAATTTGAGTTAGTTCCTTTTCACAGGAAGGCGTGATATCTCTGTTTCAACGCAGTAGCAAAAACGAATTACGTATGCAGTTGCCCTTAATGCTCTGCACCACCGAGAAAATCTTTGTAAGTTTATAAGTTGTTCTATACTTCGTGCCGTTAAATGGCACTCTTTCAACTCGAGCTTTGTTTCCAAAAGTTGTGTATTGGGTTCCCGCCATTCTTTCTCTGGCAACTTTAAAAAATCAGGGCCGCTAAACCAGCGCCCTGTATTCGATAGATTAGGTTTATTTGTGTATCGTGTTGCTTCGTCAGCTACATTCGTTTTTCCTGATATCCAGGACCACTCGTCCACCTCTGAAATATCGAGAATTTCACTTACACGAACTGCAACGAACTGGTGATATTTTCGGTGGTCGGAGCGTATCCAGCTTAAAACTGTTCGTGAATCTGACCAGAGTGTTTTTCGATTTATCTTAACGGTATGATGTTTTTCAATATATTTAGCAAACCGAGCACAAATAACAGCTGCCATCAGCTCTAAACGTGGTATCGATAAAACCTTTAGTGGCGCCACCCTAGTTTTTGATCCAATAAGTGAAATAGCGATTTCGTCCCCACAGCACATCCTAAAATACGCTACGGCGGCATAACCGTTTTCGCTTGCATCCACAAATACATGCAATTGAACATCTAGGTTATTATAGTTTTTCAATGTTTTAAGATAACAACGAGGTATATTTACATTTTTTAAATCTGGTAAAAGCGCTAGCCAGTTTTCCCACCTTAATTGTTGATTTACTAGAATATGTTCGTCCCAGTCGATATTGCTTCTCCAAACTTCTTGGAGAACTATTTTCAAATACATAAGGAAATTTCCTACAAGCCCTAAAGGGTCATAAATGCTCATTAGAGTTCTTAAAATTTCACGTTTGGTGGGAATTTTGTTTCCGAGAAGAAGTTCGCTGTTTAAGACAGACTGCGACAGTTTAAAGGTTATATTGTCTTCCCCAGGGTTCCAAAATATGCCAAGTACCTTTTCTGTTACTTCGCCTACACTAACGTTTAGGCAAATATTGGTCAAAGGGTTAGAAGAGTTCAATTCTTTCAAAACACTATCATTATTCGAACACCAGTTTCTAATTTTGAATCCTCCCTCACTATGAATGAATCGCACAGTTTTAGCCAGTTCGGCGGCTTCTGCAGGAGTATCCGAAGAAGCAAGAAAATCATCTACGTAGTGGTTGTCTTTGATGGCAGCAGCGGCTAAGGGATAATTGGCTTCAAATTTTGATGCGTTGAGGTTTTTAACATACTGAGATATGCACGGAGCGCAGGAGGCACCGAATATCATAACCTTCATTACGTACACTTCGGGTTCTTTGTTGTCGTCGCAGCTGCGCCATAAAAATCTTTGCGCATGGCAGTCTTCATCGCGTATATAAATCTGATGGAACATTTGTTCGATGTCACCACAGATTGCAATTTGCCTTTGCCGAAAACGAAAAAAAATAGCTGCAAGAGAAGACAGCAAATCTGGCCCTTTGAGCAGCATAGAGTTAAGTGAAATACCATTTGCCTTCGCGGCCGCATCCCAAACTATTCTTGTTTTATTCGGTTTGTTTTTGTTAAATACCGGAAACATTGGTAAATACCATACATTTTGTTTATCATCTTCATTGTTTACTTTGGCTATGTAATTTCTTTCAAAATATTCAGAAATTGTTTTTTCGAAATGTTCAAACAACTCTTTATTTTTTCTTTGAGTTTTTTCGAGACAAATCAGTCGTCTCTTCGCCATATCAAAGCTTTGTGGAAGTGTAATATTGTCATATCGCCACAGCAAAGCTGTCTCGTAATGGCCATCGCATCTTTGTTTCGTATATGTTTCTAGCAAACTTAATGCCCTTTGGTCATCTTTTCCAAGAGCTGGAGTATAGTTACTTATCCCTGCTAACTCAGTTGTATAAAACTGTTTGAGTAAGTGAGTAAGAATTTGGTCGTTTTCACCTTTACACTCGCAAGAGTAAAAATTATATTGAATTTGGGCCTTTTCTCCAACACTGGAGTTGCCACATATTAGCCAGCCGAGGCGAGTATGTAAAGCGACGGGTTCGTTTTTCTTGCCTTCTTTAACACGAGTTGGCACACATAATTTCAAGTTATTTAATCCTAAAAGTACATCTGGTACAGCATTTTCAAAATCGGCGATGGGTAGCCCTTTAAGGTGCGGAAATTTTTTACATAACTTTTTATAATTAAAGCTCTGACTCGGAAGCGATAGTTGTTTAACCGAACGAACAGAAATAGAAAATTCAGTTTTATTCATACCTGAAATTTTCATTGAGACTATTTTTGAGTCTTCTTCGTTGCGACCTATTTCACCTGTCCATTTCAAGCATAGAGGTTGTGACTCACCATTTAAATCTAGTTTATTAATTAATTGTTCATTTACCAGACTTACAGACGAACCCTCGTCTATAAATGCAAAAGTATTAAAACGTTTATTATTGTTTCCGTATATTGTTATGGGTACAATTTTAAATAAGATTTCATTGCATTCATTCCTATGGGCTGCATGTAAATTATCTCTTTTGCTTTTATTTTCAGTTTCTCTGGTAGCGTTTGTTTCTCTATCTTCAGTCATGGATTTATGCAGCAATGTATTATGTTTTATTTGACAATTATTTTCTCTGCAAACGATGCTGCTACTGCAAATACCGTAGTGACGTCGCAGGCACAGTTTACATAGATTGTACATTCTTACTAAGTTCCATCGCTCGCTTCTATTCGCAACCAAGAATTTTTTACACTTCTCAACACTATTGCAGTTGCCAGAACACACTAAACAGATCTTTTTGTTTTGTTCTTCATGAGCATGCACATAAACGTTTTTTGGCTTACGCGAATACTGCTCTATTGACTTTGATGCGCTGCTGTCACTTTCTATATTTATGCAGCTTGCTGAGACACCGACTTCATATATCCAGTTAGCGAATTCAGTCAAACTAACTCTTTTGTTATTTTTTGCTAGTTTTATTTTTTGTTCACCCCAGTTAAGTTGAAAATGTGATGGCATTTTCATTATTAATTCATGTAATAAAGATGAATTGGTCAGTTCATTTATTAAACCACTGGCTTTAATTGTTGTTTCTAGGCCCTTTACTTCCACGGCGAAAGAGGTAATTGTGCTCAATTTATTTGTGTTCAGTGCTGGTAGTGATCTTATTCTATTTTTTAGTGAGTTTAATATTTTTTCCGGTTGTCCGAAAAGCAATTTTATTGTATATAGAGCACATGGTACACCCGATGGATGGATCAAAATATGTTTAACAGATCGAAGTGCTTCCCCCTTTAGAGAACTTTGAAGCCTGACAAGATTTTCAGCGTCTGTAAAACCACAGACTGCTGTCGACCAGTCATATGTGGCACTAAACAAGGGCCATTCTTCAGGAGTGCCGGTAAAAATTGGAAGCTCTTTTGGTACTGACTGCCGCGTGCTTATTTGTTGTTGCGAAAGCCTGTGAGAAGGTAATATAACAGGTTGGAGGTTTAATGGGTTCATGGAAAACGTTGAATCCATGTAACCAAATTGTACAGGTGTCTCTAATGTGTGATTTTCTGCATTTACGTTGTCTGAATTATTACATAAATTTGCAGTTGTCGGCTGCTGACGGTTCGTTGTTGGGTCATTAATAAATGAAGACATGTTATTAACGAATGACGTAGTTGTACATACGGGCGGAGTTATTGTTTTTGTCGTATAAACTAAGTCATTATTTACGTTTTGGCAATATGGTTTAGTAGTGTTAGGCATTTCTTGCGTTGTTGTGGCTTGTGGTACAAATGTGTAAGGTGGCGTTGCAAACTGACGAGCTGCGGAAACTATATTTTGGTGTGCGGTTGCAATAGCCGAAGTAGGGGGTTGGATTTGATTATCTAACCACTCATGTACAGATCTGACAGCTGAGTGTTTATTAACTGATTGTGCGTCCTCGAAGTCATCTACTGCTTGTTCGAGAATTTGGTATTTCTTTTTAATGAAATCTCTTTCAAGTTGTGTCTCTTCTTCTAGACGTTGTAGCTCAAGAGCTTGTCGGCGGGAGCGGGTGGTGGCCGAAGAGCCACTACGAATGGAAGAGGCAGAATCGATCGTGATTTGATGTTGTACCGTACAATTTTGGCAACTCCACGTAGGTTGGTCTTGATTGCTGCTGAGATTGACACATGGTAAATGAAAATTAAGATGGCACTTGCTGCATTTTATAAATTTTTCGTTGTCTGTGGACTTGTTGCAAATGTGACAGTTGTTCAGTGCAGGACTTAACTGAGTTGGTCGTTGACGACTTAGTGGTTGACCCTGTGAGGGAGTGGAAAATTGCATTCTGTTAGGACTTACGTTTTAACACCCAAGATGATTCCTTCAAACGATCCGATGAGGCAAATAAAAGAATTTTAATGTTGCGGGTAAAGCGGCCCAAGCTCAAGATAGCCAATGTGGATTTTAAACACAAGTGTAAGAATTTTAGAAAACTTTAATTCTTTATTCTTACGCTTTAATATGTTAAAATTCCTAAAATTATAAATAAATTCATTATACAAAGTTACATACTAAACTGCTGATATACTAACTTTTATGTATGGCTACTCCAAGCGAAGCTTCGTAATCCTTATGACCTGAACGAATGAATATCTTAAATCTATGTAGGTGTTTTATATACCTATGTATGTGGTCTCGATTAAATATGGCCTCATAATTATACCGCGTGGAAAATTAAAAGGAATAATTGAACATTTTGCCATGCTCATCTCTCTACATATCGATAACAGTAATGTCATATTAGCGATTTATGAGTGGCGGTAACAGTAATGTCATATTAGCGATTTATGAGTGGCGGTAACAGTAATGTCATATTAGCGATTTATGAGTGGCGGTAGTAAAGATTATACAAATTTTTTATGCAAAATTAGAAATCTCAGCTTTTGATTTTGTAAAAATTACACCCATGTCGTTTTCGAAAATTTTCAAGAAAAAGTATAGAACATTTTTTCAGGCAAAATAAGAAATCTCGAGTTTTATATATGTAAAAATTACAACCGTAACTGATTCAAACATTTTGAAGAAAAAGTGTTAAAAATTAGAAATTTCAGCTTTGATATATAAACAAAATACACCTGTTACTTATTCATAAAATTTCAAGAAAAATTATAACATTTTTTTATGGAAAATTAGAAATCTCGACTTTCCATGTGTTATTCAAAAATTTTCAAGAAAAAGTGTACAAAATTGGTGATGCAAAATTAGAATTCTCGGCTTTTATATTCATAAAAATTACACCCATGGCTTATTCAAACATTTTGAAGAAAAAGTGTTAAAATATGGTCATGCAAAATTAAAAATTTTGGCTTTACAAAAATTTAAAGAAAAATTATAAGTTATAAATAATGCGCTTCTCATTCGTTAAAAATTTGTTTGATTTGAAAGAATGTTTGGAAAAATACATTTTTGTATGAGGAATGGTTCAAGTTTATCAGTAAATATATGAATATTACTTCTATATGATATGTTTAAAAAACTAACTGTAGCTCCGGAAATATATATTTTATTGCGAAATTATAAAAATCTGAACCAAGTTACCGATAGTGCTCTTTTCAATTCTTTTAAAACTCTTTTGATTTGAAAGATTTTATGAAAACATACATTTTTAAATGAGAAGTGGTTTAAGTTTATCAATAAATTAATAAAAATTACTTCCTTATGAAATGTTTAAGAAAGTGATTGTATCTCCGGAAATATTAATTTCGTTGCTAAATTATAAAAATCTTCACTAAGTTATCAATAGTACTCTTTTCAGTTCTTTCAAAATTGTTTTGATTTTAAAGAATGTTTGGAAAAATACATTTTTGTATAAGGAATGGTTCAAGTTTATCAGTAAATATATGAATATTACTTCTTTATGAAATGTTTAAGAAAGTAACTGTAGCTCCGGAAATATTAATTTTATTGCGAAATTATAAAAATCTGCACCAAGTTACCGATAGTGCTGTTTTCAATTGTTTTAAAACTCTTTTGATTTGAAAGATTTTATGAAAACATACATTTTTAAATGAGAAGTGGTTTAAGTTTATCAATAAATTAATAAAAATTAATTCCTTTTGAAATGTTTAAGAAAGTGACTGTAGTTCCGGAAATATTAATTTCATTGCGAAATTATAAAAGCCTCCACTAAGTTATCAATAATGCGCTTTTCAATTCGTTCAATTTTTTTTTGATTTTAAAGAATGTTTGGAAAAATACATTTTTGTATGAGGAATGGTTGAAGTTTATCAGTAAATATATGAATATTACTTCCTTTTGAAATGTTTAAGAAAGTGACTGTATCTACAGAAATATTAATTTCATTGCGAAATTATAAAAACCTCCACTAAGTTATCAATAATGCGCTTTTCAATTCGTTCAAATTCTTTTTTTTCATTTAAAGATAGTTTGGCAAAATACATTTTTGTATGAGGAATGCTTCAAGTTTATCAGTAAATATATGAATATTACTTCTTTATGAAATGTTTAAGAAAGTGACTGTATCTACGGAAATATGAATTTCATTGAAAAACTATAAAAAGCTTCATTAAGTTAGCAACAGTGCTTTTTTGAATTCTTTCAAAATTATTTTAATTTGAAAGAATTTTTTAAAAAATACATATTTGGAAAAATACATTTTTGCATGAGGAACAATCAGAAATTGCAGCTTTATTATATAAATAAAATAGACTTGTGACTTTTTCCAAAAATTACAAGAAAGATTATACAAATTTTTTATGCAAAATTAGAAATCTCAGCTTTTGATTTTGTAAAAATTACACCCATGTCGTTTTTAATAATTTTCAAGAAAAAGTATAGAACATTTTTTCAGGCAAAATTAGAAATCTCGAGTTTTATATATGTAAAAATTACAACCGTAACTGATTCAAACATTTTGAAGAAAAAGTGTTAAAAATTAGAAATTTCAGCTTTGATATATAAACAAAATACACCTGTTACTTATTCATAAAATTTCAAGAAAAATTATAACATTTTTTTATGGAAAATTAGAAATCTCGACTTTCCATGTGTTATTCAAAAATTTTCAAGAAAAAGTGTACAAAATTGGTGATGCAAAATTAGAATTCTCGGCTTTTATATTCATAAAAATTACACCCATGGCTTATTCAAACATTTTGAAGAAAAAGTGTTAAAATATGGTCATGCAAAATTAAAAATTTTGGCTTTACAAAAATTTAAAGAAAAATTATAAGTTATAAATAATGCGCTTCTCATTCGTTAAAAATTTGTTTGATTTGAAAGAATGTTTGGAAAAATACATTTTTGTATGAGGAATGGTTCAAGTTTATCAGTAAATATATGAATATTACTTCTATATGATATGTTTAAAAAACTAACTGTAGCTCCGGAAATATATATTTTATTGCGAAATTATAAAAATCTGAACCAAGTTACCGATAGTGCTCTTTTCAATTCTTTTAAAACTCTTTTGATTTGAAAGATTTTATGAAAACATACATTTTTAAATGAGAAGTGGTTTAAGTTTATCAATAAATTAATAAAAATTAATTCCTTTTGAAATGTTTAAGAAAGTGACTGTAGTTCCGGAAATATTAATTTCATTGCGAAATTATAAAAGCCTCCACTAAGTTATCAATAATGCGCTTTTCAATTCGTTCAATTTTTTTTTGATTTTAAAGAATGTTTGGAAAAATACATTTTTGTATGAGGAATGGTTCAAGTTTATCAGTAAATATATGAATATTACTTCCTTTTGAAATGTTTAAGAAAGTGACTGTATCTACAGAAATATTAATTTCATTGCGAAATTATAAAAACCTCCACTAAGTTATCAATAATGCGCTTTTCAATTCGTTCAAATTTTTTTTGATTTTAAAGAATGTTTGGAAAAATATATTTTTGTATGAGGAATGGTTCAAGTTTATCAGTAAATATATGAATATTACTTCTTTATGAAATGTTTAAGAAAGTGACTGTATCTCCGGAAATATTAATTTCATTGCGAAATTATAAAAACCTCCACTAAGTTATCAATAATGCGCTTTTCAATTCGTTCAATTATTTTTTGATTTTAAAGAATGTTTGGAAAAATACATTTTTGTATGAGGAATGGTTCAAGTTTATCAGTAAATATATGAATATTACTTCCTTTTGAAATGTTTAAGAAAGTGACTGTATCTACAGAAATATTAATTTCATTGCGAAATTATAAAAACCTCCACTAAGTTATCAATAATGCGCTTTTCAATTCGTTCAAATTTTTTTTGATTTTAAAGAATGTTTGGAAAAATATATTTTTGTATGAGGAATGGTTCAAGTTTATCAGTAAATATATGAATATTACTTCTTTATGAAATGTTTAAGAAAGTGACTGTATCTCCGGAAATATTAATTTCATTGCGAAATTATAAAAACCTCCACTAAGTTATCAATATCTTATCATCAATATCAATAAATTTTTTTTTTTTTGGAAAATTAGAGATTTTGGCTTAAATATATAAATAAATTACACCTGTGACTTATTCATAAAATTTCAAGAAAAATTATAAATATTTTTTATGGCAAATTAGAAATCTCGGCTTTTATATTTATAAAAATAACACTCTTGTCTATTCAAAAATTTTAAAGAAAAAGTGTACAAAATTTTTTATGCAAAATTAGAAATCTCAGCTTTAGAATTTGTAAAAATTACTCCTGTTACCGCCACTCATAAATCGCTAATATGACATTACTGTTATCGATATGTAGAGAGATGAGCATGTCAAAATGTTAAATTATTCCTTTTAATTTTCAACGCGGTATAAATATGAAGCCATATTTAATCGAGACCACATACATATGTATATAAAAACACCTACATAGATTTAAGATATTCAATCGTTCAGGTCATAAGGATTACGAAGCTTCGCTTAGAGTAGCCATACATAAAAGTAAGTATATCAGCAGTTTAGTATGTAAGTTTGTATAATGAATTTATTTATAATTTTAGGAAACTTAACATATTAAAGCGTAAGAATAAAGAATTAAAGTTTTCTAAAATTCTTACACTTGTGTTTAAAATCCACATTGTTTATCTTGATCTTGGGCCGCTTTACCCGCAACATTAAAATTCTTTTATTGGTACCTCATCGGATCGTTTGAAGGAATCATCTTGGGTGCTAAAACGTAAGTCCTAACAGAATGCAACCTTCCACTCCCTCACAGGGTCAACCACTAAGTCATCAACGACCAACTCAGTTAATTCCTGCACTGAACAACTGTCACATTTGCAACAAGTTCACAGAAAATGAAAATTTTATAAAATGCAGCAAGTGCCATCTTAATTTTCATTTACCTTGTGTCAATCTCAGCAGCAATCAAGACCAACCTGCGTGGAGTTGCCAAAACTGTACGGTACAACATCAAATCACAATCGATTCTTTCTCTTCCATTCGTAGTGGCTCTTCGGCCGCTTCCCGCTTCCGTCGACAAGCTCTTGAGCTACAACGTCTAGAAGAAGAGACACAACTTGAAAGAGATTTCATTAAAAAGAAATACCAAATTCCCGAACAAGCAGTAGATGACTTCGAGGACGCACAATCAGCTGCAGATCTGTACATGAGTGGTTAGATAATCAAATCCAACCCCCTACTTCGGCTATTGAAACCGCACACCAAAATATAGTTTCCGCAGCTCGTCAGTTTGAAACGCCACCTTACACATTTGTACCATTAAAATTACACCCATGTGTTATTAAAAAATTTTCAAGAAAAAGTGTACAAAATTGGTGATGCAAAATTAGAAATCTCGAGTTTTATATTTATAAAAATTACAACCGCAACTGATTCAAACATTTTGAAGAAAAAGTGTTAAAATATGGTCATGCAAAATTAAAAATTTTGGCTTTACAAAAATTTATAGAAAAATTATAAGTTATAAATAATGCGCTTCTCATTGGTTCAAAATTTGTTTGATTTGAAAGAATGTTTGGAAAAATACATTTTTGTATGAGGAATGGTTCAAGTTTATCAGTAAATATATGAATATTACTTCTTTATGAAATGTTTAAGAAAGTGACTGTATCTACGGAAATATGAATTTCATTGCGAAACTATAAAAAGTTTCATTAAGTTAGCAACAGTGCTTTTTTGAATTCTTTCAAAATTATTTTAATTTAAAAGAATTTTTTAAAAAATACATATTTGGAAAAATACATTTTTGCATAAGGAACAATGAGAAATTGCAGCTTTATTATATAAATAAATTAGACTTGTGACTTTTTCCAAAAATTTCAAGAAAGATTATACAAATTTTTTATGCAAAATTAGAAATCTCAGCTTTTGATTTTGTAAAAATTACACCCATGTCGTTTTTAATAATTTTCAAGAAAAAGTATAGAACATTTTTTCAGGCAAAATTAGAAATCTCGAGTTTTATATATGTAAAAATTACAACCGTAACTGATTCTAACATTTTGAAGAAAACGTATCAAAAATTGGTCATGCAAAACTAGAAATTTCAGCATTAATATATAAATAAAATGCACATGTTTTAATCAAAAAATTTCAAGAAAAATTATAAAAATTTTTTTGGAAAATTAGAAATTTTGGCTCTAATATATAAATAAATTACACCTGTGACTTATTCATAAAATTTCAAGAAAAATTATAAGTTATCAATAATGCGCTTCTCAATTCGTTCAATTTTTTTTTTGGTTTTAAAAAATGTTTGGAAAAATACATTTTTGTATTAGGAATGGTTCAAATTTATCAGTAAATATATGAATATTACTTCTACATGATATGTTTAATAAAGTAAATGTAGCTTCGGAAATGTAGCTTCCGAAAATTCGGAATATTCAATAGTGCTCTTTTCAATTCTTTCAAAATTGTTTTGATTTTCAAGAATGTTTGGAAAAATACATTTTTGTATGCGGAATGGTTTAAGTTTATCAGTAAATATGTGAATATAACTTACTATTGAAATGTTTAAGAAAGTGCCTGTAGCTCCGGAAATATTAATTTCATTGCGAAATTATAAAAACCTCCACTAGTTATCAATAATGCGCTTTTCAATTCGTTCAAAATTTTTTTGATTTGAAAGAATGTTTGGAAAAATACATTTTTGTATGAGGAATGGTTCAAGTTTATCAGTAACTATATGAATATTACTTCGTTTTGAAATGTTTAAAAAAGTGACTATAAGTCCGGTATTATTCTTTCATTGCGAAATTATAAAAATCTTCACCAAGTTATCGATAGTGCTGTTATCAATTCTTTTTAAATTGTTTTGATATTAAAGAATGTTTGATTTGAAAGAATGTTTGAAAAGACAATTTTTGTATGAAGAGTAGTTCAAATAATAAAAAATGTATTAAAATAAATATATGAATATTACTTTCATATGAATCCTTGAATTGAAAAGTACTAAGTTATTAACAGTGCTCTTTTCAATTCCTTTAAAATTGTTTTCATTTGAAAGAGTTTATGAAAAAATACATATTTTTATGAGAAGCGACTCAAGCTTATCAATAAATATATGAATATTACTTCCTTTTGAAATGTTTAAGAAAGTGACTGTAGCTCCAGAAATATTAATTTCATTACGAAATTATAAAAACCTCCACTAAGTTATCAATAATGCACTTTTCAATTCCTTCAAAATGTTTTTGATTTGAAAGAATGTTTGGATAAATACATTTTTGTATGAGGAATGGTTCAAGTTTATCAGTAAATATATGAATTTTACTTCTTTATGAAATGTTTAAGAAAGTGACTGTATCTCCGGAAATATTAATTTCATTACGAAATTATTAAAATTTTCACAAAATTATCAATCCATCGCTCTTCATTCTTTTAAAACTGTTTTGATTTGAAAGAATTTATGAAAGCATACATTTTTTAATGAGAAGTGGTTTAAGTTTATCAATAAATAAATAAAAATTACTTCCTTTTGAAATGTTTAAGAAAGTGACTGTATCTACGGAAATATGAATTTCATTCCGAAACTATAAAAAGTTTCATTAAGTTAGCAACAGTGCTTTTTTGAATTCTTTCAAAATTATTTTAATTTGAAAGAATTTTTTAAAAAATACATATTTGGAAAAATACATTTTTGCATGAGGAACAATGAGAAATTGCAGCTTTATTATATAAATAAATTAGACTTGTGACTTTTTCCAAAAATTTCAAGAAAGATTATACAAATTTTTTATGCAAAATTAGAAATCTCAGCTTTTGATTTTGTAAAAATTACACCCGTCGTTTTCGAAAATTTTCAAGAAAAAGTATAGAACATTTTTTCAGGCAAAATTAGAAATCTCGAGTTTTATATATGTAAAAATTACAACCGTAACTGATTCAAACATTTTGAAGAAAAAGTTTTAAAAATTAGAAATTTCAGCTTTGATATATAAACAAAATACACCTGTTACTTATTCATAAAATTTCAAGAAAAATTATAATATTTTTTTATGGAAAATTAGAAATCTCGACTTTCCATGTGTTATTCAAAAATTTTCAAGAAAAAGTGTACAAAATTGGTGATGCAAAATTAGAATTCTCGGCTTTTATATTCATAAAAATTACACCCATGGCTTATTCAAACATTTTGAAGAAAAAGTGTTAAAATATGGTCATGCAAAATTAAAAATTTTGGCTTTCCAAAAATTTCAAGAAAAATTATAAGTTATAAATAATGCGCTTCTCATTCGTTAAAAATTTGTTTGATTTGAAAGAATGTTTGGAAAAATACATTTTTGTATGAGGAATGGTTCAAGTTTATCAGTAAATATATGAATATTACTTCTATATGAAATTTTAAAAAAAATAACTGCAGCTCCGGAAATATTAATTTTGTTGCGAAATTATAAAAATCAGCACCAAATTACCGATAGTGCTCTATTCAATTCTTTTAAAACTCTTTTGATTTGAAAGATTTTATGAAAACATACATTTTTAAATGAGAAGTGGTTTAAGTTTATCAATAAATTAATAAAAATTACTTCCTTATGAAATGTTTAAGAAAGTGACTGTATCTCCGGAAATATTAATTTCGTTGCTAAATTATAAAAAACTTCACTAAGTTATCAATAGTACTCTTTTAAGTTCTTTCAAAATTGTTTTGATTTTAAAGAATGTTTGGAAAAATACATTTTTGTATAAGGAATGGTTCAAGTTTATCAGTAAATATATGAATATTACTCTTTTATGAAATGTTTAAGAAAGTAACTGTAGCTCCGGAAATATTAATTTTATTGCGAAATTATAAAAATCTGCACCAAGTTACTGATAGTGCTGTTTTCAATTGTTTTAAAACTCTTTTGATTTGAAAGATTTTATGAAAACATACATTTTTAAATGAGAAGTGGTTTAAGTTTATCAATAAATTAATAAAAATTACTTCCTTTTGAAATGTTTAAGAAAGTTACTGTAGCTCCGGAAATATTAATTTCATTGCGAAATTATAAAATTCTCCACTAAGTTATCAATAATGCGCTTTTCACTTCGTTCAAATTTTTTTTTGATTTTAAAGAATGTTTGGAAAAATACATTTTTGTATGAGGAATGGTTCAAGTTTATCAGTAAATATAGGAATATTACTTCTTTATGAAATGTTTAAGAAAGTGACTGTATCTACGGAAATATTAATTTCATTGCGAAATTATAAAAAGCTTCACTAAGATAGCAACAGTGCTCTTTTGAATGCGTTCAAAATTATTTTAATTTGAAAGAATTTTTTAAAAAATACATATTTGGAAAAATACATTTTTGCATGAGGAACAATGAGAAATTGCAGCTTTATTATATAAATAAATTAGACTTGTGACTTTTTCCAAAAATTTCAAGAAAGATTATACAATTTTTTTATGCAAAATTAGAAATCTCAGCTTTTGATTTTGTAAAAATTACACTCATGTCGTTTTCGAAAATTTTCAAGAAAAAGTATGGAACATTTTTTCAGGCAAAATTAGAAATCTCGAGTTTTATATATATAAAAATTACAACCGTAACTGATTCAAACATTTTGAAGAAAAAGTGTTAAAAATTAGAAATTTCAGCTTTAATATATAAACAAAATACACCTGTTACTTATTCATAAAGTTTCATGAAAAATTTTAACATTTTTTTATGGAAAATTAGAAATCTCGACTTTCTATGTGTTATTCAAAAATTTTCAAGAAAAAGTGTACAAAATTGGTGATGCAAAATTAGAAATCTCGGCTTTTATATTCATAAAAATTACACCCGTGGCTTATTCAAACATTTTGAAGAAAAAGTGTTAAAATATGGTCATGCAAAATTAAAAATTTTGGCTTTCCAAAAATTTGAAGAAAAATTATAAGTTATAAATAATGCGCTTCTCATTCGTTCAAAATTTGTTTGATTTGAAAGAATGTTTGGAAAAATACATTTTTGTATGAGGAATGGTTCAAGTTTATCAGTAAATATATGAATATTACTTGTATATGAAATATATAAAAAAGTAACTGTAGCTCCGGAAATATTAATTTTATTGCGAAATTATAAAAACCTGCACCAAGTTACCGATAGTGCTCTTTTCAATTCTCTTAAAATTCTTTTGATTTGAAAGATTTTATGAAAACATACATTTTTAAATGAGAAGTGGTTTATGTTTATCAATAAATTAATAAAAATTACTTTCTTATGAAATGTTTAAGAAAGTGACTGTATCTCCGGAAATATTACTTTCGTTGTGAAATTATAAAAACCTCCACTAAGTTATCAATAATGCGCTTTTCACTTCGTTCAATTTTTTTTTTTTGATTTTAAAGAATGTTTGGAAAAATACATTTTTGTATGAGGAATGGTTCAAGTTTATCAGTAAATATATGAATATTACTTCTTTATGAAATGTTTAAGAAAGTGACTGTAGCTACGGAAATATTAATTTCATTGCGAAACTATAAAGAGCTTCATTAAGTTAGCAACAGTGATTTTTTGAATTCTTTCAAAATTATTTTAATTTGTAAGAATTTTTAAAAAAATACATATTTGGAAAAATATATTTTTGCATGAGGAACAATGAGAAATTGCAGCTTTATTATATAAATAAATTAAACCCGTGACTTTTTCCAAAAATTTCAAGAAAGATTATACAAATTTTTTATGCAAAATTAGACATCTCGGCTTTTGAATTTGTAAAAATTACACCCATGTCGTTTTCGAAAATTTTCAAGAAAAAGTATAGAACATTTCATGCAAAATTAGAAATCTCGAGTTTTATATATATAAAAATTACAACCGTAACTGATACAAACATTTTGAAGAAAAAGTAATAAAAATTAGAAATTTCAGCTTTAATATATAAACAAAATACACCTGTTACTTATTCATAAAATTTCAAGAAAAATTTTAAAATTTTTTTATGGAAAATTAGAAATCTCGACTTTCCATGTGTTATTCAAAAATTTTCAAAAAAAAGTGTACAAAATTGGTGATGCAATATTAGAAATCTCGGGTTTTATATTCATAAAAATTACACCCGTGGGTTATTCAAACATTTTGAAGAAAAAGTGTTAAAATATGGTCGTGCAAAATTAAAAATTTTGGCTTTGCAAAAATTTCAAGAAAAATTATAAGTTATAAATAATGCGCTTCTCATTCGTTCAAAATTTGTTTGATTTGAAAGAATGTTTGGAAAAATACATTTTTGTATGAGGAATGGTTCAAGTTTATCAGTAAATATATGAATATTACTGGTATATGCAATATTTAAAAAAGTAACTGTAGCTCCGGAAATATTAATTTTGTTGCGAAATTATAAAAACCTGCACTAAGTTATCTATAATGCGCTTTTCAATTCGTTCAAATTTTTTTTGATTTTAAAGAATGTTTGGAAAAACACATTTTTGTATGAGGAATGGTTCAAGTTTATCAGTAAATATATGAATATTACTTCTTTTTGAAATGTTTAAGAAAGTGACTGTATCTACGGAAATATTAATTTCATTGCGAAATTATAAAAAGCTTCACTAAGTTAGCAACAGCGCTCTTTTGAATTCTTTCAAAATTATTTTAATTTGAAAGAATTTTTAAAAAAATACATATTTGGAAAAAAAAAATTTTTGCATGAGGAACAATCAGAAATTGTTATATAAATAAATAAGACCCGTGACTTTTTCCAAAAATTTCAAGAAAGATTATACAAATTTTTTATGGAAAAATTTTAAAGAAAAAGTGTTCAAAAGTTTTCATACAAAATTAGAAATCTCGGCTTTTATATTTACAAAAATTACACCCGGTCTTATTCAAACATTTTGAAGAAAACGTATCAAAAATTGGTCATGCAAAATTTGAAATTTCAGCATTAGTATATAAATAAAAAGCACATGTCTTAATCAAAAAATTTCGAAAAACATTATAAATTTTTTTTTTTTGGAAAATAAGAGATTTTGGTTTAAATATATAAATAAATTACACCTGTGACTTATTCATAAAATTTCAAGAAAAATTATAAATATTTTTTATGGCAAATTAGAAATCTCGGCTTTTATATTTATAAAAAAAACACTCTTGTCTTATTCAAAAATTTTAAAGAAAAAGTGTACAAAATTTTTTATGCAAAATTAGAAATCTCGGCTTTAGAATTTGTAAAAATTACTCCTTTTACCGCCACTCATAAATCGCTAATATGACATTACTGTTATCGATATGTAGAGAGATGAGCATGTCAAAATGTTAAATTATTCCTTTCCTCAACGCGGTATAATTATGAAGCCATATTTAATCGAGACCACATACATATGTATATAAAAACACCTACATAGATTTCAGATATTCATTCCTTCAGGTCATAAGGATTACGAAGCTTTGCTTAGTAGTAGTTGCAAAACGAAACTTGCGGAGATGTGTGACTTGTTTTAAATACAACGCAAAAGCAGCCCAGCAGATGATGGGAAACCTCCCTAGTGTTCGCCTCAGGCCGGCACGGCCATTCAAGCACAGTGGGGTCGATTATGCAGGTCCAATCGTCATTAAACAGTCAACTGCAAGAAATTCAGTGACCACAAAGGGTTATATATGTTTGTTTATTTGCATGGTTACGAAAGCGCTGCACTTGGAAGCAGCAACAAACATGTCAACTGATGCGTTTCTGGCAGCTTTTAGGCGTTTTGTGTCTCGTCGCGGCCCCTGTACTGATTTGTATTCAGACTGTGGTACCAACTTTGTTGGAGCTAACAAAGAGCTGCAAATTCTGTATAATCGCAGTAAGTCGGCAATCCCAGATGAAATATACAACAAACTGGCTGCGAATAGCACAAAGTGGCATTTCATACCTCCAGCCTCTCCAAACTTTGGTGGTCTTTGGGAGGCCGGCGTCAAATCCACTAAACACCATTTGAACAGAGTGATGCAGAATCGTATTCTAACATTTGAAGAGCTTACTACGCTGCTAGCTCAGATTGAAAGCTGTTTGAATTCAAGACCGTTATGCCCCCTATCTTCAGACCCATCTGACTGTCATGCGCTAACTCCTGCCCACTTGTTGATTGGGGAGCCTACGCTTTGTGTACCAGAAGAGGATTTGCTCGAGGTCAACATTGATCGATTGAATAGATGGAAAGTTGTTAAAAAGCTCAAACAGCATTTTTGGCGACGTTGGTCAAACGAATGGTTGTGCCGAATGCAAGCGAGACTTAAATGGCTTAAAATAACACAAAGTCCAAAAGTTGGAGATTTAGTGGTATTTTTCAATGAACGTGGTACTCCAGGAAACTGACCGCTTGCTCGTATCAAGGATATTCATCCTGGCAAAGACGGTTGTGTACGGGTGGTCACTCTATCCGCACATGGCAAAGTCTTCAAACGTCCAATTTCCAAAATTGCGCCTTTGCCGATGAATGATTGCTTTGATAATACAGAAAATGATGCCAACTCTAAACCATACGGTGATGACTCTCCCGCATTGTAAGCACTATCGCACTTAGTGGGGGAGAATGTTAATGAATAATTTAAGGTAGTATTATTGCCTACTGCTATTTATTCACACATCACTATATTATAACATATGAATGCCGTTTTATTCGATGCATAAGACATAAACGAGAGTAAATTACTTATGCTCAGAGAAAATGTATTGAAACAAAATACTGGTTTTTTTATGCATGCAATTGCCTATTACATGCAAATTCATATACGCGCATACATACATATGTATATACTTACTTACGGTATTATTTAATATGTATAAACTCTCATTAGTTATAAGCACTGTTACATATTCTTTTTAGATTTTATTATTATACTTAAAATATTTTTACTGACTTCACGTGTCTTTACTGCCTCGCTGCGATCATACATACTTAAGACTTAATAAACATAAAGTTAAATTCTCATACAGAAATGTTTAAGAAAGTGACTGTATATCCGGAAATATTAATTTCATTGCGAAATTATTAAAATCTTCACCAAGTTATCGATAGTGCTCCTTTCAATTCTTTTTAAATTATTTGATTTGAAAGAATGTTTGAAGAGACAATTTTTGTATGAAGAGTAGTTCAAATAAAAAAAAATTTTATTAAAATAAATATATGATTACTACTTTCATATGAATCTTTGAATTAAAAAGCACTTAGTTATTAACAGTGCTCTTTTCAATTCCTTTAAAATTGTTTTCATTTGAAAGAGTTTTTGAAAAAATAAATTTTTTTATGAGAAGCGGTTCAAGCTTATCAATAAATATATGAATATTACTTCCTTTTGAAATGTTTAAGAAAGTGACTGTAGCTCCGGAAATATTAATTTCATTGCGAAATTATAAAAACCTCCACTAAGTTATCAATAATGCGATTTTCAATTCGTTCAAAATTTTTTTGATTTGAAAAAATGTTTGGAAAATACATTTTTGTATGAGGAATGGTTCAAGTTTATCAGTAAATATATGAATATTACTCTTTTATAAAATGTTTAAGTTTGCTCCTTTTTCCGAAAATGGTAGAAAATTTGCGAAAAAAAATTATTGGGGAACACTACTCCGGCCATTCCTATGAATGTGCAATATTCAAAAGTGTGTTTTTTGACAATAGGCTTCTTCCAAATTTCGACTTTTGAAATTTTAAAAAGGACTTTGCTCCTTTTTCCGAAAATGGTAGAAAGCTTGCGAAAAAAAATTATTGGGGAACACTATTCCGGCCATTCCTATGAATGTCCAATATTCAAAAGTGTGTTTTTTTGACAATAGGCGACATCCTTCCAAATTTCGACTTTTGAAATTTTAAAAAGGACTTTGCTCCTTTTTCCGAAAATGGTAGAAAATTTGCGAAAAAAAATTATTGGGGAACACTATTCCGGCCATTCCTATGAATGTCCAATATTCAAAAGTGTGTTTTTTTGACAATAGGCGACATTCTTCCAAATTTCGACTTTTGAAATTTTAAAAAGGACTTTGCTCCTTTTTCCGAAAATGGTAGAAAATTTGCGAAAAAAAAATTATTGGGGAACACTACTCCGGCCATTCCTATGATTGTCCAATATTCAAAAGTGTGTTTTATTGACAATAGGCGACATTCTTCCAAATTTCGACTTTTGAAACTTTAAAAAGGACTTTGCTCCTTTTTTCAAAAATGGTAGAAAATTTGCGAAAAAAAATTATTGGGGAACACTATTCCGGCCATTCCTATGAATGTCCAATATTCAAAAGTGTGTTTTTTGGACAATAGGCGACATTCTTCCAAATTTCGACTTTTGAAATTTTAAAAAGGACTTTGTCCTTTTTCCGAAAATGGTAGAAAATTTGCGAAAAAAAATTATTGGGGAACACTATTCCGGCCATTCCTATGAATGTCCAATATTCAAAAGGGTGTTTTTTTGACAATAGGCGACATTATTCCAAATTTCGACTTTTGAAATTTTAAAAAGGACTGCTCCTTTTTCCGAAAATGGTAGAAAATTTGCAAAAAAAAATTATTGGGGAACACGATTCCGGCCATTCCTATGAATGTCCAATATTCAAAAGTGTGTTTTTTTGACAATAGGCGACATTCTTCCAAAATTCGACTTTTGAAATTTTAAAAAGGATTTTGCTCCTTTTTCCGAAAATGGTAGAAAATTTGCGAAAAAAAATTATTGGGGAACACTATTCCGGCCATTCCTATGAATATCCAATATTCAAAAGCGTGTTTTTTTGACAATAGGCGACATTCTTTCTAATTTCGACTTTTGAAATTTTAAAAAGGACTTTGCTCCTTTTTCCGAAAATTGTAGGAGATAAGCAAAAAAACAATATTGGAGAACACTCTTCCGGCCATTTCTATGAATGTCCAATATTCAAAAGTCCTAACAGTGTGTTTTTTTGAAAATTGGCGACATTTTTCGAAATTTCAACTTTTGAAATTTTAGAGAGGACTTTGCTCCTTCTTCCGAAAATGGTAGAAAATTTGCGAACAAAAATTATTGGGGAACACTATTCCGGCCATTCCTATGAATGTCCAATATTCAAAAGTGTGTTTTTTTGACAATAGGCGACATTCTTCCAAATTTCGACTTTTGAAATTTTAAAAAGGACTTTGCTCCTTTTTCCGAAAATGGTAGAAAATTTGCGAAAAAAAATTATTGGGGAACACTATTCCGGCCATTCCTATGAATGTCCAATATTCAAAAGTGTGTTTTTTTTGACAATAGGCGACATTCTTCCAAATTTCGACTTTTGAAATTTTAAAAAGGACTTTGCTCCTTTTTCCGAAAATGGTAGAAAATTTGCGAAAAAAAATTATTGGGGAACACTATTCCGGCCATTCCTATGAATGTCCAATATTCAAAAGTGTGTTTTTTTGACAATAGGCGACATTCTTCCAAATTTTGACTTTTGAAATTTTAAAAAGGACTTTGCTCCTTTTTCCGAAAATGGTAGAAAATTTGGGAAAAAAAATTATTGGGGAACACTATTCTGGCCATTCCTATAAATGTCCAATATTCAAAAGTGTGTTTTTTGACAATAGGCGAAAATTTGCGAAAAAAAATTATTGGGGAACACTATTCCGGCCATTCCTATGAATATCCAATATTCAAAAGTGTGTTTTTTTGACAATAGGCGACATTCTTCCAAATTTCGACTTTTGAAATTTGAAAAAGGACTTTGCTCCTTTTTCCGAAAATGGTACAAAATTTGCGAAAAAAAATTATTGGGGAACACTATTCCGGCCATTCCTATGAATGTCCAATATTCAAAAGTGTGTTTTTTTGACAATAGGCGACATTCTTCCAAATTTCGACTTTTGAAATTTTAAAAAGGACTTTGCTCCTTTTTCCGAAACTTGTAAGAGATAAGCGAACAAAAATTATTGGGGAACACTATTCCGGCCATTCCTATGAATGTCCAATATTCAAAAGTGTGTTTTTTTGACAATAGGCGACATTCTTCCAAATTTCGACTTTTGAAATTTTAAAAAGGACTTTGCTCCTTTTTCCGAAAATTGTAAGAGATAAGCGAACAAAAATTATTGGGGAACACTATTCCGGCCATTCCTATGAATATCCAATATTCAAAAGTGTGTTTTTTTGACAATAGGCGACATTCTTCCAAATTTCGACTTTTGAAATTTGAAAAAGGACTTTGGTGGTTTTTTCCGAAAATGGTAGAAAATTTGCGAAAAAACATTATTGGAGAACACTCTTCCGGCCATTTCTATGAATGTCCAATATTCAAAAGTGTGTTTTTTTGACAATAGGCGACATTCTTCCAAATTTCGACTTTTGAAATTTTAAAAAGGACTTTGCTCCTTTTTCCGAAAATGGTAGAAAATTTGCGAAAAAAAATTATTGGGGAACACTATTCCGGCCATTCCTATGAATGTCCAATATTCAAAAGTATGTTTTTTTGACAATAGGCGACATTTTTCCAAATTTCGACTTTTGAAATTTTAAAAAGGACTTTGCTCCTTTTTCCGAAAATGGTAGAAAATTTGCGAAAAAAAATTATATGGGAACACTATTCCGGCCATTCCTATGAATGTCCAATATTCAAAAGTGTGTTTTTTTGACAATAGGCGACATTCTTCCAAATTTCGACTTTTGAAATTTTAAAAAGGACTTTGCTCCTTTTTCCGAAAATGGTAGAAAATTTGCGAACAAAAATTATTGGGGAACACTATTCCGGCCATTCCTATGAATGTCCAATATTCAAAAGTGTGTTTTTTTGCCAATAGGCGACATTCTTCCAAATTTCGACTTTTGAAATTTTAAAAAGGACTTTGCTCCTTTTTCCGAAAATGGTAGAAAATTTGCGAAAAAAAATTATTGGGGAACACTATTCCGGCCATTCCTATGAATGTCCAATATTCAAAAGTGTGTTTTTTTGACAATAGGCGACATTCTTCCAAATTTCGACTTTTGAAATTTTAAAAAGGACTTTGCTCCTTTTTCCGAAAATTGTAGGAGATAAGCGAAAAAACATTATTGGAGAACACTCTTCCGGCCATTTCTATGAATGTCCAATATTCAAAAGTGTGTTTTTTGACAATAGGCGACATTCTTCCAAATTTCGACTTTTGAAATTTTAAAAAGGACTTTGCTCCTTTTTCCGAAAATGGTAGAAAATTTGCGAAAAAAAATTATTGGGGAACACTATTCCGGCCATTCCTATGAATGTCCAATATTCAAAAGTGTGTTTTTTTGACAATAGGCGACATTCTTCCAAATTTCGACTTTTGAAATTTGAAAAAGGACTTTGCTCCTTTTTCCGAAAATGGTAAAAAATTTGCGAAAAAAAATTATTGGGGAACACTATTCCGGCCATTCCTATGAATGTCTAATATTCAAAAGTGTGTTTTTTGACAATAGGCGACAATAGGCGAAAATTTGCGAAAAAAAATTATTGGGGAACACTATTCCGGCCATTCCTATGAATATCCAATATTCAAAAGTGTGTTTTTTTGACAATAGGCGACATTCTTCCAAATTTCGACTTTTGAAATTTGAAAAAGGACTTTGCTCCTTTTTCCGAAAATGGTAGAAAATTTGGGAAAAAAAATTATTGGGGAACACTATTCCGGCCATTCCTATGAATGTCCAATATTCAAAAGTGTGTTTTTTTGACAATAGGCGACATTCTTCCAAATTTCGACTTTTGAAATTTTAAAAAGGACTTTGCTTCTTTTTCCGAAAATTGTAAAAAATTTGCGAAAAAAAATTATTAGGGAACACTATTCCGGCCATTCCTATGAATGTCCAATATTCAAAAGTGTGTTTTTTTGACAATAGGCGACATTCTTCCAAATTTCGACTTTTGAAATTTGAAAAAGGACTTTGCTCCTTTTTCCGAAAATGGTAGAAAATTTGCGAAAAAAAATTATTGGGGAACACTATTCCGGCCATTCCTATGAATGTCCAATATTCAAAAGTATGTTTTTTTGACAATAGGCGACATTTTTCCAAATTTCGACTTTTGAAATTTTAAAAAGGACTTTGCTCCTTTTTCCGAAAATGGTAGAAAATTTGCGAAAAAAAATTATTGGGGAACACTATTCCGGCCATTCCTATGAATGTCCAATATTCAAAAGTGTGTTTTTTTGACAATAGGCGACATTCTTCCAAATTTCGACTTATGAAATTTTAAAAAGTACTTTGCTTCTTTTTCCGAAAATTGTAGGAGATAAGCGAAAAAACACTATTGGAGAACACTCTTCCGGCCATTTCTATGAATGTCCAATATTCAAAAGTTTTAACAGTGTGTTTTGACAATAGGCGACATTCTTCCAAATTTCGACTTTTGAAATTTTAAAAAGGACTTTGCTCCTTTTTCCGAAAATGGTAGAAAATTTGCGAAAAAAAATTATTGGGGAACACTATTCTGGCCATTCCTATGAATATCCAATATTCAAAAGCGTGTTTTTTTGACAATAGGCGACATTCTTCCAAATTTCGACTTTTGAAATTTTAAAAAGGACTTTGCTCCTTTTTCCGAAAATGGTAGAAAATTTGCGAAAAAAAATTATTGGGGAACACTATTCCGGCCATTCCTATGAATGTCCAATATTCAAAAGTGTGTTTTTTTGACAATAGGCGACATTCTTCCAAATTTCGACTTTTGAAATTTTAAAAAGGACTTTGCTCCTTTTTCCGAAAATGGTAGAAAATTTGCGAAAAAAAATTATTGGGGAACACTATTCTGGCCATTCCTATAAATGTCCAATATTCAAAAGTGTGTTTTTTGACAATAGGCGACAATAGGCGAAAATTTGCGAAAAAAAAATTATTGGGGAACACTATTCCGGCCATTCCTATGAATATCCAATATTCAAAAGTGTGTTTTTTGACAATAGGCGACATTCTTCCAAATTTCGACTTTTGAAATTTGAAAAAGGACTTTGCTCCTTTTTCCGAAAATGGTAGAAAATTTGGGAAAAAAAATTATTGGGGAACACTATTCCGGCCATTCCTATGAATGTCCAATATTCAAAAGTGTGTTTTTTTGACAATAGGCGACATTCTTCCAAATTTCGACTTTTGAAATTTTAAAAAGGACTTTGCTCCTTTTTCCGAAATCTGTAGGAGATAAGCGAAAAAACACTATTGGAGAACACTCTTCCGGCCATTTCTATGAATGTCCAATATTCAAAAGTCTTAACAGTGTGTTTTGACAATAGGCGACATTCTTCCAAATTTCGACTTTTGAAATTTTAAAAAGGACTTTGCTCCTTTTTCCGAAAATTGTAAGAGATAAGCGAAAAAACATTATTGGAGAACACTCTTCCGGCCATTTCTATGAATGTCCAATATTCAAAAGTGTGTTTTTTTGACAATAGGCGACATTCTTCCAAATTTCGACTTTTGAAATTTTAAAAAGGACTTTGCTCCTTTTTCCGAATATGGTAGAAAATTTGCGAAAAAAAATTATTGGGGAACACTATTCCGGCCATTCCTATGAATGTCCAATATTCAAAGGTGTGTTTTTTTGACAATAGGCGACATTTTTCCAAATTTGGACTTTTGAAATTTTAAAAAGGACTTTGCTCCTTTTTCCGAAAATGGTAGAAAATTTGCGAAAAAAAATTATTGGGGAACACTATTCCGGCCATTCCTATGAATGTCCAATATTCAAAAGTGTGTTTTTTTGACAATAGGCGACATTCTTCCAAATTTCGACTTTTGAAATTTTAAAAAGGACTTTGCTCCTTTTTCCGAAAATGGTAGAAAATTTGCGAAAAAAAATTATTGGGGAACACTATTCCTGCCATTCCTATGAATGCCCAATATTCAAAAGTGTGTTTTTTGACAATAGGCGACAATAGGCGACAATAGGCGAAAATTTGCGAAAAAAAATTATTGGGGAACACTATTCCGGCCATTCCTATGAATATCCAATATTCAAAAGTGTGTTTTTTGACAATAGGCGACATTTTTCCAAATTTCAACTTTTGAAATTTTAGAGAGGACTTTGCTCCTTTTTCCGAAAATGGTAGAAAATTTGGGAAAAAAAATTATTGGGGAACACTCTTCCGGCCATTCCTATGAATGTCCAATATTCAAAACTGTGTTTTTTTGACAATAGGCGACATTCTTCCAAATTTCGACTTTTGAAATTTTAAAAAGGACTTTGTCCTTTTTCCGAAAATGGTAGAAAATTTGGGAAAAAAAATTATTGGGGAACACTATTCCGGCCATTCCTATGAATGTCCAATATTCAAAAGTGTGTTTTTTTGACAATAGGCGACATTCTTCCAAATTTCGACTTTTGAAATTTTAAAAAGGACGTTGCTCCTTGTTCCGAAAATGGTAGAAAATTTGCGAAAAAAAATTATTGGGGAACACTATTCCGGCCATTCCTATGAATGTCCAATATTCAAAAGTGTGTTTTTTTGACAATAGGCGACATTCTTCCAAATTTCGACTTTTGAAATTTTAAAAAGGACTTTGCTTCTTTTTCCGAAAATGGTAGAAAATTTGCGAAAAAAAATTATTGGGGAACACTATTCCGGCCATTCCTATGAATATCCAATATTCAAAAGTGTGTTTTTTTGACAATAGGCGACATTCTTCCAAATTTCGACTTTTGAAATTTTAAAAAAGACTTTGCTCCTTTTTCCGAAAATTGTAGGAGATAAGCGAAAAAAAATTATTGGGGAACACTATTCCGGCCATTCCTATGAATGTCCAATATTCAAAAGGGTGTTTTTTTGACAATAGGCGACATTCTTCCAAATTTCGACTTTTGAAATTTTAAAAAGGACTTTGCTCCTTTTTCCGAAAATGGTAGAAAATTTGGGAAAAAAAATTATTGGGGAACACTCTTCCGGCCATTCCTATGAATATCCAATATTCAAAAGTGTGTTTTTTTGACAATAGGCGACATTCTTCCAAATTTCGACTTTTGAAATTTTAAAAAGGACTTTGCTCCTTTTTCCGAAAATGGTAGAAAATTTGCGAAAAAAAATTATTGGGGAACATAATTCCTGCCATTCCTATGAATGCCCAATATTCAAAAGTGTGTTTTTTGACAATAGGCGACAATAGGCGAAAATTTGCGAAAAAAAATTATTGGGGAACACTATTCCGGCCATTCCTATGAATATCCAATATTCAGAAGTGTGTTTTTTGACAATAGGCGACATTTTTCCAAATTTCAACTTTTGAAATTTTAGAGAGGACTTTGCTCCTTTTTCCGAAAATGGTAGAAAATTTGGGAAAAAAAATTATTGGGGAACACTCTTCCGGCCATTCCTATGAATGTCCAATATTCAAAACTCTGTTTTTTTGACAATAGGCGACATTCTTCCAAATTTCGACTTTTGAAATTTTAAAAGGGACTTTGTCCTTTTTCCGAAAATGGTAGAAAATTTGGGAAAAAAAATTATTGGGGAACACTATTCCGGCCATTCCTATGAATGTCCAATATTCAAAAGTGTGTTTTTTTGACAATAGGCGACATTCTTCCAAATTTCGACTTTTGAAATTTTAAAAAGGACTTTGCTCCTTTTTCCGAAAATGGTAGAAAATTTGCGAAAAAAAATTATTGGGGAACACTATTCCGGCCATTCCTATGAATGTCCAATATTCAAAAGTATGTTTTTTTGACAATAGGCGACATTTTTCCAAATTTCGACTTTTGAAATTTTAAAAAGGACTTTGCTCCTTTTTCCGAAAATGGTAGAAAATTTGCGAAAAAAATTATTGGGGAACACTATTCCGGCCATTCCTATGAATGTCCAATATTCAAAAGTGTGTTTTTTTTGACAATAGGCGACATTCTTCCAAATTTCGACTTTTGAAATTTTAAAAAGGACTTTGCTCCTTTTTCCGAAAATGGTAGAAAATTTGCGAAAAAAAATTATTGGGGAACACTATTCTGGCCATTCCTATAAATGTCCAATATTCAAAAGTGTGTTTTTTGACAAAAGGCGACAATAGGCGAAAATTTGCGAAAAAAAATTATTGGGGAACACTATTCCGGCCATTCCTATGAATATCCAATATTCAAAAGTGTGTTTTTTTGACAATAGGCGACATTCTTCCAAATTTCGACTTTTGAAATTTTAAAAAGGACTTTGCTCCTTTTTCCGAAATCTGTAGGAGATAAGCGAAAAAACACTATTGGAGAACACTCTTCCGGCCATTTCTATGAATGTCCAATATTCAAAAGTCTTAACAGTGTGTTTTGACAATAGGCGACATTCTTCCAAATTTCGACTTTTGAAATTTTAAAAAGGACTTTGCTCCTTTTTCCGAAAATGGTAGAAAATTTGCGAAAAAAAATTATTGGGGAACACTATTCCGGCCATTCCTATGAATGTCCAATATTCAAAAGTATGTTTTTTTGACAATAGGCGACATTTTTCTAAATTTCGACTTTTGAAATTTTAAAAAGGACTTTGCTCCTTTTTCCGAAAATGGTAAAAAATTTGCGAAAAAAAATTATTGGGGAACACTATTCCGGCCATTCCTATGAATGTCTAATATTCAAAAGTGTGTTTTTTTGACAATAGGCGACATTCTTCCAAATTTCGACTTTTGAAATTTTAAAAAGGACTTTGCTCCTTTTTCCGAAAATGGTAGAAAATTTGCGAAAAAAAATTATTGGGGAACACTATTCTGGCCACTCTTATAAATGTCCAATATTCAAAAGTGTGTTTTTTGACAATAGGCGACAATAGGCTAAAATTTGCGAAAAAAAATTATTGGGGAACACTATTCCGGCCATTCCTATGAATATCCAATATTCAAAAGTGTGTTTTTTTGACAATAGGCGACATTCTTCCAAATTTCGACTTTTGAAATTTGAAAAAGGACTTTGCTTCTTTTTCCGAAAATGGTAGAAAATTTGGGAAAAAAAATTATTGGGGAACACTATTCCGGCCATTCCTATGAATGTCCAATATTCAAAAGTGTGTTTTTTTGACAATAGGCGACATTCTTCCAAATTTCGACTTTTGAAATTTTAAAAAGGACTTTGCTCCTTTTTCCGAAATCTGTAGGAGATAAGCGAAAAAACACTATTGGAGAACACTCTTCCGGCCATTTCTATGAATGTCCAATATTCAAAAGTCTTAACAGTGTGTTTTGACAATAGGCGACATTCTTCCAAATTTCGACTTTTGAAATTTTAAAAAGGACTTTGCTCCTTTTTCCGAAAATTGTAAGAGATAAGCGAAAAAACATTATTGGAGAACACTCTTCCGGCCATTTCTATGAATGTCCAATATTCAAAGGTGTGTTTTTTTGACAATAGGCGACATTTTTCCAAATTTCGACTTTTGAAATTTTAAAAAGGACTTTGCTCCTTTTTCCGAAAATGGTAGAAAATTTGCGAAAAAAAATTATTGGGGAACACTATTCCGGCCATTCCTATGAATGTCCAATATTCAAAGGTGTGTTTTTTTGACAATAGGCGACATTTTTCCAAATTTCGACTTTTGAAATTTTAAAAAGGACTTTGCTCCTTTTTCCGAAAATGGTAGAAAATTTGCGAAAAAAAATTATTGGGGAACACTATTCCGGCCATTCCTATGAATGTCCAATATTCAAAAGTGTGTTTTTTGGACAATAGGCGACATTCTTCCAAATTTCGACTTTTGAAATTTTAAAAAGGACTTTGCTCCTTTTTCCGAAAATGGTAGAAAATTTGCGAAAAAAAATTATTGGGGAACACTATTCCTGCCATTCCTATGAATGCCCAATATTCAAAAGTGTGTTTTTTGACAATAGGCGACAATAGGCGACAATAGGCGAAAATTTGCGAAAAAAAATTATTGGGGAACACTATTCCGGCCATTCCTATGAATATCCAATATTCAAAAGTGTGTTTTTTGACAATAGGCGACATTTTTCCAAATTTCAACTTTTGAAATTTTAGAGAGGACTTTGCTCCTTTTTCCGAAAATGGTAGAAAATTTGGGAAAAAAAATTATTGGGGAACACTCTTCCGGCCATTCCTATGAATGTCCAATATTCAAAACTGTGTTTTTTTGACAATAGGCGACATTCTTCCAAATTTCGACTTTTGAAATTTTAAAAAGGACTTTGTCCTTTTTCCGAAAATGGTAGAAAATTTGGGAAAAAAAATTATTGGGGAACACTATTCCGGCCATTCCTATGAATGTCCAATATTCAAAAGTGTGTTTTTTTGACAATAGGCGACATTCTTCCAAATTTCGACTTTTGAAATTTTAAAAAGGACTTTGCTTCTTTTTCCGAAAATGGTAGAAAATTTTCGAAAAAAAATTATTGGGGAACACTATTCCGGCCATTCCTATGAATATCCAATATTTAAAAGTGTGTTTTTTTGACAATAGGCGACATTCTTCCAAATTTCGACTTTTGAAATTTTAAAAAAGACTTTGCTCCTTTTTCCGAAAATTGTAGGAGATAAGCGAAAAAAAATTATTGGGGAACACTATTCCGGCCATTCCTATGAATGTCCAATATTCAAAAGGGTGTTTTTTTGACAATAGGCGACATTCTTCCAAATTTCGACTTTTGAAATTTTAAAAAGGACTTTGCTCCTTTTTCCGAAAATTGTAAGAGATAAGCGAAAAAACATTATTGGGGAACACTATTCCGGCCATTCCTATAAATGTCCAATATTCAAAAGTGTGTTTTTTGACAATAGGCGACAATAGGCGAAAATTTGCGAAAAAAAATTATTGGGGAACACTATTCCGGCCATTCCTATGAATATCCAATATTCAAAAGTGTGTTTTTTTGACAATAGGCGACATTCTTCCAAATTTCGACTTTTGAAATTTGAAAAAGGACTTTGCTCCTTTTTCCGAAAATGGTAGAAAATTTGGGAAAAAAAATTATTGGGGAACACTATTCCGGCCATTCCTATGAATGTCCAATATTCAAAAGTGTGTTTTTTTGACAATAGGCGACATTCTTCCAAATTTCGACTTTTGAAATTTTAAAAAGGACTTTGCTCCTTTTTCCGAAAATTGTAAGAGATAAGCGAAAAAACATTATTGGAGAACACTCTTCCGGCCATTTCTATGAATGTCCAATATTCAAAAGTGTGTTTTTTTGACAATAGGCGACATTCTTCCAAATTTCGACTTTTGAAATTTTAAAAAGGACTTTGCTCCTTTTTCCGAAAATGGTAGAAAATTTGCGAAAAAAAATTATTGGGGAACACTATTCCGGCCATTCCTATGAATGTCCAATATTCAAAGGTGTGTTTTTTTGACAATAGGCGACATTCTTCCAAATTACGACTTTTGAAATTTTAAAAAGGACTTTGTCCTTTTTCCGAAAATGGTAGAAAATTTGGGAAAAAAAATTATTGGGGAACACTATTCCGGCCATTCCTATGAATGTCCAATATTCAAAAGTGTGTTTTTTTGACAATAGGCGACATTCTTCCAAATTTCGACTTTTGAAATTTTAAAAAGGACTTTGCTCCTTTTTCCGAAAATTGTAGGAGATAAGCGAAAAAACATTATTGGAGAACACTCTTCCGGCCATTTCTATGAATTTACAATATTCAAAAGTGTGTTTTTTTGACAATAGGCGACATTCTTCCAAATTTCGACTTTTGAAATTTTAAAAAGGACTTTGCTCCTTGTTCCGAAAATGGTAGAAAATTTGCGAAAAAAAATTATTGGGGAACACTATTCCGGCCATTCCTATGAATGTCCAATATTCAAAAGTGTGTTTTTTTGACAATAGGCGACATTCTTCCAAATTTCGACTTTTGAAATTTTAAAAAAGACTTTGCTCCTTTTTCCGAAAATTGTAGGAGATAAGCGAAAAAACATTATTGGAGAACACTCTTCCGGCCATTTCTATGAATGTCCAATATTCAAAAGTGTGTTTTTTTGACAATAGGCGACATTCTTCCAAATTTCGACTTTTGAAATTTTAAAAAGGACTTTGCTCCTTTTTCCGAAAATGGTAGAAAATTTGGGAAAAAAAATTATTGGGGAACACTATTCCGGCCATTCCTATGAATGTCCAATATTCAAAAGTGTGTTTTTTTGACAATAGGCGACATTCTTCCAAATTTCGACTTTTGAAATTTTAAAAAGGACTTTGCTCCTTTTTCCGAAATCTGTAGGAGATAAGCGAAAAAACACTATTGGAGAACACTCTTCCGGCCATTTCTATGAATGTCCAATATTCAAAAGTCTTAACAGTGTGTTTTGACAATAGGCGACATTCTTCCAAATTTCGACTTTTGAAATTTTAAAAAGGACTTTGCTCCTTTTTCCGAAAATTGTAAGAGATAAGCGAAAAAACATTATTGGAGAACACTCTTCCGGCCATTTCTATGAATGTCCAATATTCAAAAGTGTGTTTTTTTGACAATAGGCGACATTCTTCCAAATTTCGACTTTTGAAATTTTAAAAAGGACTTTGCTCCTTTTTCCGAATATGGTAGAAAATTTGCGAAAAAAAATTATTGGGGAACACTATTCCGGCCATTCCTATGAATGTCCAATATTCAAAGGTGTGTTTTTTTGACAATAGGCGACATTTTTCCAAATTTCGACTTTTGAAATTTTAAAAAGGACTTTGCTCCTTTTTCCGAAAATGGTAGAAAATTTGCGAAAAAAAATTATTGGGGAACACTATTCCGGCCATTCCTATGAATGTCCAATATTCAAAAGTGTGTTTTTTGGACAATAGGCGACATTCTTCCAAATTTCGACTTTTGAAATTTTAAAAAGGACTTTGCTCCTTTTTCCGAAAATGGTAGAAAATTTGCGAAAAAAAATTATTGGGGAACACTATTCCTGCCATTCCTATGAATGCCCAATATTCAAAAGTGTGTTTTTTGACAATAGGCGACAATAGGCGACAATAGGCGACAATAGGCGAAAATTTGCGAAAAAAAATTATTGGGGAACACTATTCCGGCCATTCCTATGAATATCCAATATTCAAAAGTGTGTTTTTTGACAATAGGCGACATTTTTCCAAATTTCAACTTTTGAAATTTTAGAGAGGACTTTGCTCCTTTTTCCGAAAATGGTAGAAAATTTGGGAAAAAAAATTATTGGGGAACACTCTTCCGGCCATTCCTATGAATGTCCAATATTCAAAACTGTGTTTTTTTGACAATAGGCGACATTCTTCCAAATTTCGACTTTTGAAATTTTAAAAAGGACTTTGTCCTTTTTCCGAAAATGGTAGAAAATTTGGGAAAAAAAATTATTGGGGAACACTATTCCGGCCATTCCTATGAATGTCCAATATTCAAAAGTGTGTTTTTTTGACAATAGGCGACATTCTTCCAAATTTCGACTTTTGAAATTTTAAAAAGGACGTTGCTCCTTGTTCCGAAAATGGTAAAAAATTTGCGAAAAAAAATTATTGGGGAACACTATTCCGGCCATTCCTATGAATGTCCAATATTCAAAAGTGTGTTTTTTTGACAATAGGCGACATTCTTCCAAATTTCGACTTTTGAAATTTTAAAAAGGACTTTGCTTCTTTTTCCGAAAATGGTAGAAAATTTTCGAAAAAAAATTATTGGGGAACACTATTCCGGCCATTCCTATGAATATCCAATATTCAAAAGTGTGTTTTTTTGACAATAGGCGACATTCTTCCAAATTTCGACTTTTGAAATTTTAAAAAAGACTTTGCTCCTTTTTCCGAAAATTGTAGGAGATAAGCGAAAAAAAATTATTGGGGAACACTATTCCGGCCATTCCTATGAATGTCCAATATTCAAAAGGGTGTTTTTTTGACAATAGGCGACATTCTTCCAAATTTCGACTTTTGAAATTTTAAAAAGGACTTTGCTCCTTTTTCCGAAAATGGTAGAAAATTTGCGAAAAAAAATTATTGGGGAACACTATTCCGGCCATTCCTATGAATTTACAATATTCAAAAGTGTGTTTTTTTGACAATAGGCGACATTCTTCCAAATTTCGACTTTTGAAATTTTAAAAAGGACTTTGCTCCTTGTTCCGAAAATGGTAGAAAATTTGCGAAAAAAAATTATTGGGGAACACTATTCCGGCCATTCCTATGAATGTCCAATAGTCAAAAGTGTGTTTTTTTGACAATAGGCGACATTCTTCCAAATTTCGACTTTTGAAATTTTAAAAAAGACTTTGCTCCTTTTTCCGAAAATTGTAGGAGATAAGCAAAAAAAATTATTGGGGAACACTATTCCGGCCATTCCTATGAATGTCCAATATTCAAAAGGGTGTTTTTTTGACAATAGGCGACATTCTTCCAAATTTCGACTTTTGAAATTTTAAAAAGGACTTTGCTCCTTTTTCCGAAAATTGTAAGATATAAGCGAAAAAACATTATTGGGGAACACTATTCCGGCCATTCCTATAAATGTCCAATATTCAAAAGTGTGTTTTTTGACAATAGGCGAAAATTTGCGAAAAAAAATTATTGGGGAACACTATTCCGGCCATTCCTATGAATATCCAATATTCAAAAGTGTGTTTTTTTGACAATAGGCGACATTCTTCCAAATTTCGACTTTTGAAATTTGAAAAAGGACTTTGCTCCTTTTTCCGAAAATGGTAGAAAATTTGCGAAAAAAAATTATTGGGGAACACTATTCCGGCCATTCCTATGAATATCCAATATTCAAAAGTGTGTTTTTTTGACAATAGGCGACATTCTTCCAAATTTCGACTTTTGAAATTTTAAAAAGGACTTTGCTCCTTTTTCCGAAAATTGTAGGAGATAAGCGAAAAAACATTATTGGAGAACACTCTTCCGGCCATTTCTATGAATGTCCAATATTCAAAAGTGTGTTTTTTTGACAATAGGCGACATTCTTCCAAATTTCGACTTTTGAAATTTTAAAAAGGACTTTGCTCCTTTTTCCGAAAATGGTAGAAAATTTGCGAAAAAAAATTATTGGGGAACACTATTCCGGCCATTCCTATGAATGTCCAATATTCAAAAGTGTGTTTTTTTGACAATAGGCGACATTCTTCCAAATTTCGACTTTTGAAATTTTAAAACGGACTTTGCTCCTTTTTCCGAATATGGTAGAAAATTTGGGAAAAAAAATTATTGGGGAACACTATTCCGGCCATTCCTATGAATGTCCAATATTCAAAGGTGTGTTTTTTTGACAATAGGCGACATTTTTCCAAATTTCGACTTTTGAAATTTTAAAAAGGACTTTGCTCCTTTTTCCGAAAATGGTAGAAAATTTGGGAAAAAAAATTATTGGGGAACACTATTCCGGCCATTCCTATGAATGTCCAATATTCAAAAGTGTGTTTTTTTGACAATAGGCGACATTCTTCCAAATTTCGACTTTTGAAATTTTAAAAAGGACTTTGCTCCTTTTTCCGAAAATTGTAGGAGATAAGCGAAAAAATATTATTGGAGAACACTCTTCCGGCCATTTCTATGAATGTCCAATATTCAAAAGTCTCAACAGTGTGTTTTTTTTAAAATTGGCGACATTTTTCCAAGTTTCAACTTTTGAAATTTTAGAAAGGACTTTGCTCCTTTTTCCGAAAATTGTAGGAGATAAGCGAAAAAAAATTATTGGGGAACACTATTCCGGCCATTCCTATGAATATCCAATATTCAAAAGTGTGTTTTTTTGACAATAGGCGACATTCTTCCAAATTTCGACTTTTGAAATTTTAAAAAAGACTTTGCTCCTTTTTCCGAAAATTGTAGGAGATAAGCGAAAAAAAATTATTGGGGAACACTATTCCGGCCATTCCTATGAATGTCCAATATTCAAAAGGGTGTTTTTTTGACAATAGGCGACATTCTTCCAAATTTCGACTTTTGAAATTTTAAAAAGGACTTTGCTCCTTTTTCCGAAAATGGTAGAAAATTTGCGAAAAAAAATTATTGGGGAACACTATTCCGGCCATTCCTATGAATTTACAATATTCAAAAGTGTGTTTTTTTGACAATAGGCGACATTCTTCCAAATTTCGACTTTTGAAATTTTAAAAAGGACTTTGCTCCTTGTTCCGAAAATGGTAGAAAATTTGCGAAAAAAAATTATTGGGGAACACTATTCCGGCCATTCCTATGAATGTCCAATAGTCAAAAGTGTGTTTTTTTGACAATAGGCGACATTCTTCCAAATTTCGACTTTTGAAATTTTAAAAAAGACTTTGCTCCTTTTTCCGAAAATTGTAGGAGATAAGCGAAAAAACATTATTGGGGAACACTATTCCGGCCATTCCTATAAATGTCCAATATTCAAAAGTGTGTTTTTTGACAATAGGCGAAAATTTGCGAAAAAAAATTATTGGGGAACACTATTCCGGCCATTCCTATGAATATCCAATATTCAAAAGTGTGTTTTTTTGACAATAGGCGACATTCTTCCAAATTTCGACTTTTGAAATTTTAAAAAGGACTTTGCTCCTTTTTCCGAAAATGGTAGAAAATTTGCGAAAAAAAATTATTGGGGAACACTATTCCGGCCATTCCTATGAATTTACAATATTCAAAAGTGTGTTTTTTTGACAATAGGCGACATTCTTCCAAATTTCGACTTTTGAAATTTTAAAAAGGACTTTGCTCCTTGTTCCGAAAATGGTAGAAAATTTGCGAAAAAAAATTATTGGGGAACACTATTCCGGCCATTCCTATGAATGTCCAATATTCAAAAGGGTGTTTTTTTGACAATAGGCGACATTCTTCCAAATTTCGACTTTTGAAATTTTAAAAAGGACTTTGCTCCTTTTTCCGAAAATTGTAAGATATAAGCGAAAAAACATTATTGGGGAACACTATTCCGGCCATTCCTATAAATGTCCAATATTCAAAAGTGTGTTTTTTGACAATAGGCGAAAATTTGCGAAAAAAAATTATTGGGGAACACTATTCCGGCCATTCCTATGAATATCCAATATTCAAAAGTGTGTTTTTTTGACAATAGGCGACATTCTTCCAAATTTCGACTTTTGAAATTTGAAAAAGGACTTTGCTCCTTTTTCCAAAAATGGTAGAAAATTTGCGAAAAAAAATTATTGGGGAACACTATTCCGGCCATTCCTATGAATATCCAATATTCAAAAGTGTGTTTTTTTGACAATAGGCGACATTCTTCCAAATTTCGACTTTTGAAATTTTAAAAAGGACTTTGCTCCTTTTTCCGAAAATTGTAGGAGATAAGCGAAAAAACATTATTGGAGAACACTCTTCCGGCCATTTCTATGAATGTCCAATATTCAAAAGTGTGTTTTTTTGACAATAGGCGACATTCTTCCAAATTTCGACTTTTGAAATTTTAAAAAGGACTTTGCTCCTTTTTCCGAAAATGGTAGAAAATTTGCGAAAAAAAATTATTGGGGAACACTATTCCGGCCATTCCTATGAATGTCCAATATTCAAAAGTGTGTTTTTTTGACAATAGGCGACATTCTTCCAAATTTCGACTTTTGAAATTTTAAAAAGGACTTTGCTCCTTTTTCCGAATATGGTAGAAAATTTGGGAAAAAAAATTATTGGGGAACACTATTCCGGCCATTCCTATGAATGTCCAATATTCAAAGGTGTGTTTTTTTTACAATAGGCGACATTTTTCCAAATTTCGACTTTTGAAATTTTAAAAAGGACTTTGCTCCTTTTTCCGAAAATGGTAGAAAATTTGGGAAAAAAAATTATTGGGGAACACTATTCCGGCCATTCCTATGAATGTCCAATATTCAAAAGTGTGTTTTTTTGACAATAGGCGACATTCTTCCAAATTTCGACTTTTGAAATTTTAAAAAGGACTTTGCTCCTTTTTCCGAAAATTGTAGGAGATAAGCGAAAAAATATTATTGGAGAACACTCTTCCGGCCATTTCTATGAATGTCCAATATTCAAAAGTCTCAACAGTGTGTTTTTTTTAAAATTGGCGACATTTTTCCAAGTTTCAACTTTTGAAATTTTAGAAAGGACTTTGCTCCTTTTTCCGAAAATGGTAAAAAATTTGCGAAAAAAAATTATTGGGGAACACTATTCCGGCCATTCCTATGAATGTCCAATATTCAAAAGTGTGTTTTTTTGACAATAGGCGACATTCTTCCAAATTTCGACTTTTGAAATTTTAAAAAGGACTTTGTCCTTTTTCCGAAAATGGTAGAAAATTTGGGAAAAAAAATTATTGGGGAACACTATTCCGGCCATTCTTATGAATGTCCAATATTCAAAAGGGTGTTTTTTTGACAATAGGCGACATTCTTCCAAATTTCGACTTTTGAAATTTTAAAAAGGACTTCGCTCCTTTTTCCGAAAATTGTAAGAGATAAGCGAAAAAACATTATTGGGGAACACTATTCCGGCCATTCCTATGAATGTCCAATATTCAAAAGTGTGTTTTTTTGACAATAGGCGACATTCTTCCAAATTTCGACTTTTGAAATTTTAAAAAGGACTTTGCTCCTTTTTCCGAAAATTGTAGGAGATAAGCGAAAAAACATTATTGGAGAACACTCTTCCGGCCATTTCTATGAATTTCCAATATTCAAAAGTGTGTTTTTTTGACAATAGGCGACATTCTTCCAAATTTCGACTTATGAAATTTTAAAAAGGATATTGCTCCTTTTTCCGAAAATGGTGGAAAATTTGCGAAAAAACATTATTGGAGAACACTCTTCCGGCCATTTCTATGAATGTCCAATATTCAAAAGTGTGTTTTTTTGACAATAGGCGACATTCTTCCAAATTTCGACTTTTGAAATTTTAAAAAGGACTTTGCTCCTTTTTCCGAAAATGGTAGAAAATTTGCGAAAAAATTATTATGGGGAACACTATTCCGGCCATTCCTATGAATGTCCAATATTCAAAAGTGTGTTTTTTTGACAATAGGCGACATTGTTCCAAATTTCGACTTTTGAAATTTTAAAAAGGACTTTGCTCCTTTTTCCGAAAATGGTAGAAAATTTGCGAAAAGAAATTATTGGGGAACACTATTCCGGCCATTCCTATGAATGTCCAATATTCAAAAGTGTGTTTTTTTGACAATAGGCGACATTTTTCCAAATTTCGACTTTTGAAATTTTAAAAAGGACTTTGCTCCTTTTTCCGAAAATTGTAGGAGATAAGCGAAAAAATATTATTGGAGAACACTCTTCCGGCCATTTCTATGAATGTCCAATATTCAAAAGTCTCAACAGTGTGTTTTTTTTAAAATTGGCGACATTTTTCCAAGTTTCAACTTTTGAAATTTTAGAAAGGACTTTGCTCCTTTTTCCGAAAATGGTAAAAAATTTGCGAAAAAAAATTATTGGGGAACACTATTCCGGCCATTCCTATGAATGTCCAATATTCAAAAGTGTGTTTTTTTGACAATAGGCGACATTCTTCCAAATTTCGACTTTTGAAATTTTAAAAAGGACTTTGTCCTTTTTCCGAAAATGGTAGAAAATTTGGGAAAAAAAATTATTGGGGAACACTATTCCGGCCATTCTTATGAATGTCCAATATTCAAAAGGGTGTTTTTTTGACAATAGGCGACATTCTTCCAAATTTCGACTTTTGAAATTTTAAAAAGGACTTTGCTCCTTTTTCCGAAAATTGTAGGAGATAAGCGAAAAAACATTATTGGAGAACACTCTTCCGGCCATTTCTATGAATTTCCAATATTCAAAAGTGTGTTTTTTTGACAATAGGCGACATTCTTCCAAATTTCGACTTTTGAAATTTTAAAAAGGATATTGCTCCTTTTTCCGAAAATTGTAGGAGATAAGCGAAAAAACACTATTGGAGAACACTCTTCCGGCCATTTCTATGAATGTCCAATATTCAAAAGTCTTAACAGTGTGTTTTTTTGACAATAGGCGACATTCTTCCAAATTTCGACTTTTGAAATTTTAAAAAGGACTTTGCTCCTTTTTCCGAAAATGGTAGAAAATTTGCAAAAAAAAATATTGGGGAACACTATTCTGGCCATTCCTATAAATGTCCAATATTCAAAAGTGTGTTTTTTTGACAATAGGCGACATTCTTCCAAATTTCGACTTTTGAAATTTTAAAAAGGACTTTGCTCCTTTTTCCGAAAATGGTAAAAAATTTGGGAAAAAAAATTTTTGGGGAACACTATTCCGGCCATTCCTATGAATGTCCAATATTTAAAAGTGTGTTTTTTTGACAATAGGCGACATTCTTCCAAATTTTGACTTTTGAAATTTTAAAAAGGACTTTGCTCCTTTTTCCGAAAATTGTAGGAGATAAGCTAAAAAACATTATTGGAGAACACTCTTCCGGCCATTTCTATGAATGTCCAATATTCAAAAGTGTGTTTTTTTGACAATAGGCGACATTCTTCCAAATTTCGACTTTTGAAATTTTAAAAAGGACTTTGCTCTTTTTTCCGAAAATGGTAGAAAATTTGCGAAAAAAAATTATTGGGGAACACTATTCCGGCCATTCCTATGAATGTCCAATATTCAAAAGTGTGTTTTTTTGACAATAGGCGACATTTTTCCAAATTTCGACTTTTGAAATTTTAAAAAGGACTTTGCTCCTTTTTCCGAAAATGGTAGAAAATTTGCGAAAAGAAATTATTGGGGAACACTATTCCGGCCATTCCTATGAATGTCCAATATTCAAAAGTGTGTTTTTTTGACAATAGGCGACATTTTTCCAAATTTCGACTTTTGAAATTTGAAAAAGGACTTTGCTCCTTTTTCCGAAAATGGTAGAAAATTTGGGAAAAAAAATTATTGGGGAACACTATTCCGGCCATTCCTATGAATGCCCAATATTCAAAAGTGTGTTTTTTGACAATAGGCGACAATAGGCAAAAATTTGCGAAAAAAAATTATTGGGGAACACTATTCCGGCCATTCCTATGAATGTCCAATATTCAAAAGTGTGTTTTTTTGACAATAGGCGACATTTTTCCAAATTTCGACTTTTGAAATTTTAAAAAGGACTTTGCTCCTTTTTCCGAAAATGGTAGAAAATTTGCGAAAAGAAATTATTGGGGAACACTATTCCGGCCATTCCTATGAATGTCCAATATTCAAAAGTGTGTTTTTTTGACAATAGGCGACATTCTTCCAAATTTCGACTTTTGAAATTTTAAAAAGGACTTTGCTTCTTTTTCCGAAAATGGTAGAAAATTTGGGAAAAAAAATTATTGGGGAACACTATTCCGGCCATTCCTATGAATGTCCAATATTCAAAAGTGTGTTTTTTTGACAATAGGCGACATTCTTCCAAATTTCGACTTTTGAAATTTTAAAAAGGACTTTGCTCCTTTTTCCGAAAATTGTAGGAGATAAGCGAAAAAACACTATTGGAGAACACTCTTCCGGCCATTTCTATGAATGTCCAATATTCAAAAGTCTTAACAGTGTGTTTTTTTGACAATAGGCGACATTCTTCCAAATTTCGACTTTTGAAATTTTAAAAAGGACTTTGCTCCTTTTTCCGAAAATGGTAGAAAATTTGCAAAAAAAAATATTGGGGAACACTATTCTGGCCATTCCTATAAATGTCCAATATTCAAAAGTGTGTTTTTTTGACAATAGGCGACATTCTTCCAAATTTCGACTTTTGAAATTTTAAAAAGGACTTTGCTCCTTTTTCCGAAAATGGTAAAAAATTTGGGAAAAAAAATTTTTGGGGAACACTATTCCGGCCATTCCTATGAATGTCCAATATTCAAAAGTGTGTTTTTTTGACAATAGGCGACATTCTTCCAAATTTCGACTTTTGAAATTTTAAAAAGGACTTTGCTCCTTTTTCCGAAAATTGTAGGAGATAAGCTAAAAAACATTATTGGAGAACACTCTTCCGGCCATTTCTATGAATGTCCAATATTCAAAAGTGTGTTTTTTTGACAATAGGCGACATTCTTCCAAATTTCGACTTTTGAAATTTGAAAAAGGACTTTGCTCCTTTTTCCGAAAATGGTAGAAAATTTGGGAAAAAAAATTATTGGGGAACACTATTCCGGCCATTCCTATGAATGCCCAATATTCAAAAGTGTGTTTTTTGACAATAGGCGACAATAGGCAAAAATTTGCGAAAAAAAATTATTGGGGAACACTATTCCGGCCATTCCTATGAATATCCAATATTCAAAAGTGTGTTTTTTTGACAATAGGCGACATTCTTCCAAATTTCGACTTTTGAAATTTTAAAAAGGACTTTGCTTCTTTTTCCGAAAATGGTAGAAAATTTGGGAAAAAAAATTATTGGGGAACACTATTCCGGCCATTCCTATGAATGTCCAATATTCAAAAGTGTGTTTTTTTGACAATAGGCGACATTCTTCCAAATTTCGACTTTTGAAATTTTAAAAAGGACTTTGCTCCTTTTTCCGAAAATTGTAGGAGATAAGCGAAAAAACACTATTGAAGAACACTCTTCCGGCCATTTCTATGAATGTCCAATATTCAAAAGTCTTAACAGTGTGTTTTTTTGACAATAGGCGACATTCTTCCAAATTTCGACTTTTGAAATTTTAAAAAGGACTTTGCTCCTTTTTCCGAAAATGGTAGAAAATTTGCAAAAAAAAATATTGGGGAACACTATTCTGGCCATTCCTATAAATGTCCAATATTCAAAAGTGTGTTTTTTTGACAATAGGCGACATTCTTCCAAATTTCGACTTTTGAAATTTTAAAAAGGACTTTGCTCCTTTTTCCGAAAATGGTAAAAAATTTGGGAAAAAAAATTTTTGGGGAACACTATTCCGGCCATTCCTATGAATGTCCAATATTCAAAAGTGTGTTTTTTTGACAATAGGCGACATTCTTCCAAATTTCGACTTTTGAAATTTTAAAAAGGACTTTGCTCCTTTTTCCGAAAATTGTAGGAGATAAGCGAAAAAACACTATTGGAGAACACTCTTCCGGCCATTCCTATGAATGTCCAATATTCAAAAGTGTGTTTTTTTGACAATAGGCGACATTCTTCCAAATTTTGACTTTTGAAATTTTAAAAAGGACTTTGCTCCTTTTTCCGAAAATTGTAGGAGATAAGCTAAAAAACATTATTGGAGAACACTCTTCCGGCCATTTCTATGAATGTCCAATATTCAAAAGTGTGTTTTTTTGACAATAGGCGACATTCTTCCAAATTTCGACTTTTGAAATTTTAAAAAGGACTTTGCTCTTTTTTCCGAAAATGGTAGAAAATTTGCGAAAAAAAATTATTGGGGAACACTATTCCGGCCATTCCTATGAATGTCCAATATTCAAAAGTGTGTTTTTTTGACAATAGGCGACATTTTTCCAAATTTCGACTTTTGAAATTTTAAAAAGGACTTTGCTCCTTTTTCCGAAAATGGTAGAAAATTTGCGAAAAGAAATTATTGGGGAACACTATTCCGGCCATTCCTATGAATGTCCAATATTCAAAAGTGTGTTTTTTTGACAATAGGCGACATTTTTCCAAATTTCGACTTTTGAAATTTGAAAAAGGACTTTGCTCCTTTTTCCGAAAATGGTAGAAAATTTGGGAAAAAAAATTATTGGGGAACACTATTCCGGCCATTCCTATGAATGCCCAATATTCAAAAGTGTGTTTTTTGACAATAGGCGACAATAGGCAAAAATTTGCGAAAAAAAATTATTGGGGAACACTATTCCGGCCATTCCTATGAATGTCCAATATTCAAAAGTGTGTTTTTTTGACAATAGGCGACATTTTTCCAAATTTCGACTTTTGAAATTTGAAAAAGGACTTTGCTCCTTTTTCCGAAAATGGTAAAAAATTTGGGAAAAAAAATTATTGGGGAACACTATTCCGGCCATTCCTATGAATGCCCAATATTCAAAAGTGTGTTTTTTGACAATAGGCGACAATAGGCAAAAATTTGCGAAAAAAAATTATTGGGGAACACTATTCCGGCCATTCCTATGAATATCCAATATTCAAAAGTGTGTTTTTTTGACAATAGGCGACATTCTTCCAAATTTCGACTTTTGAAATTTTAAAAAGGACTTTGCTTCTTTTTCCGAAAATGGTAGAAAATTTGGGAAAAAAAATTATTGGGGAACACTATTCCGGCCATTCCTATGAATGTCCAATATTCAAAAGTGTGTTTTTTTGACAATAGGCGACATTCTTCCAAATTTCGACTTTTGAAATTTTAAAAAGGACTTTGCTCCTTTTTCCGAAAATTGTAGGAGATAAGCGAAAAAACACTATTGGAGAACACTCTTCCGGCCATTTCTATGAATGTCCAATGTTCAAAAGTCATAACAGTGTGTTTTTTTTGACAATAGGCGACATTCTTCCAAATTTCGACTTTTTAAATTTTAAAAAGGACTTTGCTCCTTTTTCCGAAAATGGTAGAAAATTTGCGAAAAAAAATGTATTGGGGAACACTATTCCGGCCATTCCTATGAATGTCCAATATTCAAAAGTGTGTTTTTTTGACAATAGGCGACATTCTTCCAAATTTCGACTTTTGAAATTTTAAAAAGGACTTTGCTCCTTTTTCCGAAAATGGTAGAAAATTTGGGAAAAAAAATTATTGGGGAACACTATTCCGGCCATTCCTATGAATGTCCAATATTCAAAAGTGTGTTTTTTGACAATAGGCGACATTCTTCCAAATTTCGACTTTTGAAATTTTAAAAAGGACTTTGCTCCTTTTTCCGAAAATGGTAGAAAATTTGGGAAAAAAAATTATTGGGGAACACTATTCCTGCCATTCCTATGAATGTCCAATATTCAAAAGTGTGTTTTTTGACAATAGGCGACATTCTTCCAAATTTCGACTTTTGAAATTTTAAAAAGGACTTTGCTCCTTTTTCCGAAAATGGTAGAAAATTAGCAAAAAAATTATTGGGGAACACTATTCTGGCCATTCCTATGAATGTCCAATATTCAAAAGTGTGTTTTTTTGACAATAGGCGACATTCTTCCAAATTTCGACTTTTGAAATTTTAAAAAGGACTTTGCTCCTTTTTCCGAAAATGGAAGAAAATTTGCGAAAAAAAATTATTGGAGAACACTATTCCGGCCATTCCTATGTAAGTCCAATATTCAAAAGTGTGTTTTTTTGACAATATGCGACATTCTTCCAAATTTCGACTTTTGAAATTTTAAAAAGGACTTTGCTCCTTTTTCCGAAAATGGTAGAAAATTTGCGAAAAAAAATTATTGGGGAACACTATTCCTGCCATTCCTATGACTGCCCAATATTCAAAAGTGTGTTTTTTTGACAATAGGCGACAATAGGCAAAAATTTGCGAAAAAAAATTATTGGGGAACACTATTCCGGCCATTCCTATGAATATCCAATATTCAAAAGTGTGTTTGTTTGACAATAGGCGACATTCTTCCAAATTTCGATTTTTGAAATTTTAAAAAGGACTTTGCTACTTTTTCCGAAAATGGTAGAAAATTTGGGAAAAAAAATTATTGGGGAACACTATTCCGGCCATTCCTATGAATGTCCAATATTCAAAAGTGTCTTTTTTTGACAATAGGCGACATTCTTCCAAATTTCGACTTTTGAAATTTTAAAAAGGACTTTGCTCCTTTTTTCGAAAATTGTAGGAGATAAGCGAAAAAACACTATTGGAGAACACTCTTCCGGCCATTTCTATGAATGTCCAATATTCAAAAGTCTTAACAGTGTGTTTTTTTTTGACAATAGGCGACATTCTTCCAAATTTCGACTTTTGAAATTTTAAAAAGGACTTTTGTCCTTTTTCCGAAAATGGTGGAAAATTTGCGAAAAAAAATTATTGGGGAACACTATTCCGGCCATTCCTATGAATGTCCAATATTCAAAAGTGTGTTTTTTTGACAATAGGCGACATTCTTCCAAATTTCGACTTTTGAAATTTTAAAAAGGACTTTGTCCTTTTTCCGAAAATGGTAGAAAATTTGCGAAAAAAAATTTTTGGGGAACACTATTCCGCCCATTCCTATGAATGTCCAATATTCAAAAGGGTGTTTTTTTGGCAATAGGCGACATTCTTCCAAATTTCGACTTTTGAAATTTTAAAAAGGACTTTGCTCCTTTTTCCGAAAATGGTAGAATATTTTCGAAAAAAAAATTATTGGGGAACACTATTCCGGCCATTCCTATGAATATCCAATATTCAAAAGTGTGTTTTTTTGACAATAGGCGACATTCTTCCAAATTTCGACTTTTGAAATTTTAAAAAGGACTTTGCTCCTTTTTCCGAAAATTGTAGGGGATAAGCGAAAAAACATTATTGGAGAACACTCTTCCGGCCATTTCTATGAATGTCCTATATTCAAAAGTGTGTTTTTTTGACAATAGGCGACATTCTTCCAAATTTCGACTTTTGAAATTTTAAAAAGGACTTTGCTCCTTTTTCCGAAAATGGTAGAAAATTTGCGAAAAAAAATTATTGGGGAACACTATTCCGGCCATTCCTATGAATATCCAATATTCAAAAGTGTGTTTTTTTGACAATAGGCGACATTCTTCCAAATTTCGACTTTTGAAATTTTAAAAAGGACTTTGCTCCTTTTTCCGAAAATTGTAGGAGATAAGCGAAAAAACATTATTGGAGAACACTCTTCCGGCTATTTCTATGAATGTCCAATATTCAAAAGTCTTAACAGTGTGTTTTTTTGAAAATTGGCGAAATTTTTCCAAATTTCAACTTTTGAAATTTTAGAGAGGACTTTGCTCCTTTTTCCGAAAATGGTAGAAAATTTGCGAAAAAAAATTATTGGGGAACACTATTCCGGCCATTCCTATGAATATCCAATATTCAAAAGTGTGTTTTTTTGACAATAGGCGACATTCTTCCAAATTTCGACTTTTGAAATTTTAAAAAGGACTTTGCTCCTTTTTCCGAAAATTGTAGGAGATAAGCGAAAAAACATTATTGGAGAACACTCTTCCGGCCATTTCTATGAATGTCCAATATTCAAAAGTCTTAACAGTGTGTTTTTTTGAAAATTGGCGACATTTTTCCAAATTTCAACTTTTGAAATTTTAGAGAGGACTTTGCTCCTTTTTCCGAAAATGGTAGAAAATTTGCGAAAAAAAATTATTGGGGAACACTATTCCGGCCATTCCTATGAATATCCAATATTCAAAAGTGTGTTTTTTTGACAATAGGCGACATTCTTCCAAATTTCGACTTTTGAAATTTTAAAAAGGACTTTGCTCCTTTTTCCGAAAATGGTAGAAAATTTGCGAAAAAAAATTATTGGGGAACACTATTCCGGCCATTCCTATGAATGTCCAATATTCAACAGTGTGTTTTTTGACAATAGGCGACATTCTTCCAAATTTGGACTTTTGAAATTTTAAAAAGGACTTTGCTCCTTTTTCCGAAAATGGTAGAAAATTTGCGAAAAAAAATTATTGGGGAACACTATTCCTGCCATTCCTATGAATGTCCAATATTCAAAAGTGTGTTTTTTGACAATAGGCGACATTCTTCCAAATTTCGACTTTTGAAATTTTAAAAAGGACTTTGCTCCTTTTTCCGAAAATGGTAAAAAATTTGCGAAAAAAAATTATTGGGGAACACTATTCCAGCCATTCCTATGAATGTCCAATATTCAAAAGTGTGTTTTTTTGACAATAGGCGACATTTTTCCAAATTTCGAATTTTGAAATTTTAAAAAGGACTTTGCTCCTTTTTCCGAAAATGGTAGAAAATTTGCGAAAAGAAATTATTGGGGAACACTATTCCGGCCATTCCTATGAATGTTTAATATTCAAAAGTGTGTTTTTTTGACAATAGGCGACATTCTTCCAAATTTCGACTTTTGAAATTTTAAAAAGGACTTTGCTCCTTTTTCCGAAAATGGTAGAAAATTTGCAAAAAAAATTATTGGGGAACACTATTCTGGCCATTCCTATAAATGTCCAATATTCAAAAGTGTGTTTTTTTTTACAATAGGCGACATTCTTCCAAATTTCGACTTTTGAAATTTTAAAAAGGACTTTGCTCCTTTTTCCGAAAATTGTAGGAGATAAGCGAAAAAACATTATTGGAGAACACTCTTCCGGCCATTTCTATGAATTTCCCATATTCAAAAGTGTGTTTTTTTGACAATATGCGACATTCTTCCAAATTTCGACTTTTGAAATTTTAAAAAGGACTTTGCTCCTTTTTCCGAAAATGGTGGAAAATTTGCGAAAAAAAATTATTGGGGAACACTATTCTAGCCATTCCTATGAATGTCCAATATTCAAAAGTGTGTTTTTTTGACAATAGGCGACATTCTTCCAAATTTCGACTTTTGAAATTTTAAAAAGGACTTTGCTCCTTTCTCCGAAAATTGTAGGAGATAAGCGAAAAAATATTATTGGAGAACACTCTTCCGGCCATTTCTATGAATGTCAAATATTCAAAAGTCTTAACAGTGTGTTTTTTTTGACAATAGGCGACATTCTTCCAAATTTCGACTTTTGAAATTTTAAAAAAGACTTTGGTGGTTTTTTCCGAAAATGGTGGAAAATTTGCGAAAAAAAATTATTGGGGAACACTATTCCGGCCATTCCTATAAATGTCCAATATTCAAAAGTGTGTTTTTTTTGACAATAGGCGACATTCTTCCAAATTTCGACTTTTGAAATTTTAAAAAGGACTTTGCTCCTTTTTCCGAAAATTGTAGGAGATAAGCGAAAAAACATTATTGGGGAACACTATTCCGGCCATTCCTATGAATGCCCAATATTCAAAAGTGTGTTTTTTGACAATAGGCGACAATAGGCGAAAATTTGCGAAAAAAAAATTATTGGGGAACACTATTCCGGCCATTCCTATGAATATCCAATATTCAAAAGTGTGTTTTTTTGACAATAGGCGACATTCTTCCAAATTTCGACTTTTGAAATTTTAAAAAGGACTTTGCTCCTTTTTCCGAAAATTGTAGGAGATAAGTGAAAAAACACTATTGGAGAACACTCTTCCGGCCATTTCTATGAATGTCCAATATTCAAAAGTCTTAACAGTGTGTTTTTTTGACAATAGGCGACATTCTTCCAAATTTCGACTTTTGAAATTTTAAAAAGGGCTTTGGTGGTTTTTTCCGAAAATGGTGGAAAATTTGCGAAAAAAAATTATTGGGGAACACTATTCCGGCCATTCCTATGAATGTCCAATATTCAAAAGTGTGTTTTTTTGACAATAGGCGACATTCTTCCAAATTTGGACTTTTGAAATTTTAAAAAGGACTTTGCTCCTTTTTCCGAAAATGGTAAAAAATTTGCGAAAAAAATTATTGGGGAACACTATTCCGGCCATTCCTATGAATGTCCAATATTCAAAAGTGTGTTTTTTTGACAATAGGCGACATTTTTCCAAATTTCGACTTTTGAAATTTTAAAAAGGACTTTGCTCCTTTTTCCGAAAATGGTAGAAAATTTGCGAAAAGAAATTATTGGGGAACACTATTCCGGCCATTCCTATGAATGCCCAATATTCAAAAGTGTGTTTTTTGACAATATTAAAAAATTATTGGGGAACACTATTCCGGCCATTCCTATGAATATCCAATATTCAAAAGTGTGTTTTTTTGACAATAGGCGACATTCTTCCAAATTTCGACTTTTGAAATTTTAAAAAGGACTTTGCTCCTTTTTCCGAAAATGGTAGAAAATTTGGGAAAAAAAATTTTTTGGGGAACACTATTCCGGCCATTCCTATGAATGTCCAATATTCAAAAGTGTGTTTTTTTGACAATAGGCGACATTCTTCCAAATTTCGACTTTTGAAATTTTAAAAAGGACTTTGCTCCTTTTTCCGAAAATGGTAGAAAATTTGCGAAAAGAAATTATTGGGGAACACTCTTCCGGCCATTCCTATGAATGTCCAATATTCAAAACTGTGTTTTTTTGACAATAGGCGACATTCTTCCAAATTTCGACTTTTAAAATTTTAAAAAGGACTTTGTCCTTTTTCCGAAAATGGTAGAAAATTTGGAAAAAAAATTATTGGGGAACACTATTCCGGCCATTCCTATGAATGTCCAATATTCAAAAGTGTGTTTTTTTGACAATAGGCGACATTCTTCCAAATTTCGACTTTTGAAATTTTAAAAAGGACTTTGCTCCTTGTTCCGAAAATGGTAGAAAATTTGCGAAAAAAAATTATTGGGGAACACTATTCCGGCCATTCCTATGAATGTCCAATATTCAAAAGTGTGTTTTTTTGACAATAGGCGACATTCTTCCAAATTTCGACTTTTGAAATTTTAAAAAGGACTTTGCTCCTTTTTCCGAAAATTGTAGGAGATAAGCGAAAAAACATTATTGGAGAACACTCTTCCGGCCATTTCTATGAATGTCCAATATTCAAAAGTGTGTTTTTTTGACAATAGGCGACATTCTTCCAAATTTGGACTTTTGAAATTTTAAAAAGAACTTTGCTCCTTTTTCCGAAAATTGTAGGAGATAAGCGAAAAAATATTATTGGAGAACACTCTTCCGGCCATTCCTATGAATGTCCAATATTCAAAAGTGTGTTTTTTTGACCATAGGCGACATTCTTCCAAATTTCGACTTTTGAAATTTTAAAAAGGACTTTGCTCCTTTTTCCGAAAATTGTAGGAGATAAGCGAAAAAACATTATTGGAGAACACTCTTCCGGCCATTTCTATGAATGTCCAATATTCAAAAGTGTGTTTTTTTTGACAATAGGCGACATTCTTCCAAATTTCGACTTTTGAAATTTTAAAAAGGACTTTGCTCCTTTTTCCCAAAATTGTAGGAGATAAGCGAAAAAACACTATTGGAGAACACTCTTCCGGCCATTTCTATGAATGTCCAATATTCAAAAGTCTTAACAGTGTGTTTTTTTTTACAATAGGCGACATTCTTCCAAATTTCGACTTTTGAAATTTTAAAAAGGACTTTGGTCCTTTTGCCGAAAATGGTGGAAAATTTGCGAAAAAAAATTGTTGGGGAACACTATTCTGGCCATTCCTATGAATGTCCAATATTCAAAAGTGTGTTTTTTTGACAATAGGCGACATTCTTCCAAATTTCGACTTTTGAAATTTTAAAAAGGACTTTGCTCCTTTTTCCGAAAATTGTAGGAGATAAGCGAAAAAACACTATTGGAGAACACTCTTCCGGCCATTTCTATGAATGTCCAATATTCTAAAGTCTTAACAGTGTGTTTTTTTGACAATAGGCGACATTCTTCCAAATTTCGACTTTTGAAATTTTAAAAAGGACTTTGGTCCTTTTTCCGAAAATGGTGGAAAATTTGCGAAAAAAAATTATTGGGGAACACTATTCCGGCCATTCCTATGAATGTCCAATATTCAAAAGTGTGTTTTTTTGACAATAGGCGACATTCTTCCAAATTTCGACTTTTGAAATTTTAAAAAGGACTTTGCTCCTTTTTCCGAAAATGGTAGAAAATTTGGGAAAAAAAATTATTGGGGAACACTATTCCGGCCATTCCTATGAATGTCCAATATTCAAAAGTGTGTTTTTTTGACAATAGGCGACATTCTTCCAAATTTCGACTTTTGAAATTTTAAAAAGGACTTTGCTCCTTTTTCCGAAAATTGTAGGAGATAAGCGAAAAAACACTATTGGAGAACACTCTTCCGGCCGTTTCTATGAATGTCCAATATTCAAAAGTCTTAACAGTGTGTTTTTTTTTGACAATAGGCGACATTCTTCCAAATTTCGACTTTTGAAATTTTAAAAAGGACTTTGCTCCTTTTTCCGAAAATGGTAGAAAATTTGCGAAAAAAAATTATTGGGGAACACTATTCCGGCCATTTCTATGAATGTCCAATATTCAAAAGTGTGTTTTTTTGACAATAGGCGACATTCTTCCAAATTTCGACTTTTGAAATTTTAAAAAGGACTTTGCTCCTTTTTCCGAAAATGGTAGAAAATTTGGGAAAAAAAATTATTGGGGAACACTATTCCTGCCATTCCTATGAATGTCCAATATTCAAAAGTGTGTTTTTTGACAATAGGCGACATTCTTCCAAATTTCGACTTTTGAAATTTTAAAAAGGACTTTGCTCCTTTTTCCGAAAATGGTAGAAAATTTGCGAAAAAAAATTATTGGGGAACACTATTCCGGCCATTCCTATGAATGTCCAATATTCAAAAGTGTGTTTTTTTGACAATAGGCGACATTCTTCCAAATTTCGACTTTTGAAATTTTAAAAAGGACTTTGCTCCTTTTTCCGAAAATTGTAAGAGATAAGCGAAAAAACATTATTGGAGAACACTCTTCCGGCCATTTCTATGAATGTCCAATATTCAAAAGTGTGTTTTTTTGACAATAGGCGACATTCTTCCAAATTTCGACTTTTGAAATTTTAAAAAGGACTTTGCTCCTTTTTCCGAAAATGGTAGAAAATTTGCGAAAAGAAATTATTGGGGAACACTATTCCGGCCATTCCTATGAATGTCCAATATTCAAAAGTGTGTTTTTTGGACAATAGGCGACATTCTTCCAAATTTCGACTTTTGAAATTTTAAAAAGGACTTTGCTCCTTTTTCCGAAAATGGTAGGAGATTGGCGAAAAAACATTATTAAGGAACACTCTTCCGGCCATTTCTATGAATGTCCAATATTCAAAAGTCTTAACAGTGTGTTTTTTTGAAAATTGGCGACATTTTTCCAAATTTCAACTTTTGAAATTTTAGAGAGGACTTTGCTCCTTTTTCCGAAAATGGTAGAAAATTTGGGAAAAAAAATTATTGGGGAACACTATTCCTGCCATTCCTATGAATGTCCAATATTCAAAAGTGTGTTTTTTGACAATAGGCAACATTCTTCCAAATTTCGACTTTTGAAATTTTAAAAAGGACTTTGCTCCTTTTTCCGAAAATTGTAGGTGATAGGCGAAAAGCATAATTGGAGAACACTCTTCCGGCCATTTCTATGAATGTCCCATATTCAAAAGTCTTAACAGTGTGTTTTTTTGAAAATTGGCGACATTTTTCCAAATTTCAACTTTTGAAATTTTAGAAAGGACTTTGCTCCTTTTTCCGAAAATGGTAGAAAATTTGGGAAAAAAATTATTGGGGAACACTATTCCGGCCATTCCTATGAATGTCCAATATTCAAAAGTGTGTTTTTTTGACAATAGGCGACATTCTTCCAAATTTCGACTTTTGAAATTTTAAAAAGGACTTTGCTCCTTTTTCCGAAAATTGTAGGAGATAAGCGAAAAAACATTATTGGAAAACACTCTTCCGGCCATTTCTATGAACTTCCAATATTCAAAAGTGTGTTTTTTTTCTTCGGAACACTATTCCGGCCATTCCTATGAATGTCCAATATTCAAAAGTGTGTTTTTTTGACAATAGGCGACATTCTTCCAAATTTGGACTTTTGAAATTTTAAAAAGGACTTTGCTCCTTTTTCCGAAAATGGTAGAAAATTTGCGAAAAAAATTATTTGGAAACACTATTCCGGCCATTCCTATGAATGTCCAATATTCAAAAGTGTGTTTTTTTGACAATAGGCGACATTCTTCCAAATTTCGACTTTTGAAATTTTAAAAAGGACTTTGCTCCTTTTTCCGAAAATTGTAGGAGATAAGCGAAAAAACACTATTGGAGAACACTCTTCCGGCCATTTCTATGAATGTCCAATATTCTAAAGTCTTAACAGTGTGTTTTTTTGACAATAGGCGACATTCTTCCAAATTTCGACTTTTGAAATTTTAAAAAGGACTTTGGTCCTTTTTCCGAAAATGGTGGAAAATTTGCGAAAAAAAATTATTGGGGAACACTATTCCGGCCATTCCTATGAATGTCCAATATTCAAAAGTGTGTTTTTTTGACAATAGGCGACATTCTTCCAAATTTCGACTTTTGAAATTTTAAAAAGGACTTTGCTCCTTTTTCCGAAAATGGTAAAAAATTTGGGAAAAAAAATTATTGGGGAACACTATTCCGGCCATTCCTATGAATGTCCAATATTCAAAAGTGTGTTTTTTGACAATAGGCGACATTCTTCCAAATTTCGACTTTTGAAATTTTAAAAAGGACTTTGCTCCTTTTTCCGAAAATTGTAGGAGATAAGCGAAAAAACACTATTGGAGAACACTCTTCCGGCCGTTTCTATGAATGTCCAATATTCAAAAGTCTTAACAGTGTGATTTTTTGACAATAGGCGACATTCTTCCAAATTTCGACTTTTGAAATTTTAAAAAGGACTTTGCTCCTTTTTCCGAAAATGGTAGAAAATTTGCGAAAAAAAATTATTGGGGAACACTATTCCGGCCATTCCTATGAATGTCCAATATTCAAAAGTGTGTTTTTTTGACAATAGGCGACATTCTTCCAAATTTCGACTTTTGAAATTTTAAAAAGGACTTTGCTCCTTTTTCCGAAAATGGTAGAAAATTTGCGAAAAAAAATTATTGGGGAACACTATTCCTGCCATTCCTATGAATGTCCAATATTCAAAAGTGTGTTTTTTGACAATAGGCGACATTCTTCCAAATTTCGACTTTTGAAATTTTAAAAAGGACTTTGCTCCTTTTTCCGAAAATGGTAGAAAATTTGCGAAAAAAAATTATTGGGGAACACTATTCCGGCCATTCCTATGAATGTCCAATATTCAAAAGTGTGTTTTTTTGACAATAGGCGACATTCTTCCAAATTTCGACTTTTGAAATTTTAAAAAGGACTTTGCTCCTTTTTCCGAAAATTGTAAGAGATAAGCGAAAAAACATTATTGGAGAACACTCTTCCGGCCATTTCTATGAATGTCCAATATTCAAAAGTGTGTTTTTTTGACAATAGGCGACATTCTTCCAAATTTCGACTTTTGAAATTTTAAAAAGGACTTTGCTCCTTTTTCCGAAAATGGTAGAAAATTTGCGAAAAGAAATTATTGGGGAACACTATTCCGGCCATTCCTATGAATGTCCAATATTCAAAAGTGTGTTTTTTGGACAATAGGCGACATTCTTCCAAATTTCGACTTTTGAAATTTTAAAAAGGACTTTGCTCCTTTTTCCGAAAATGGTAGGAGATTGGCGAAAAAACATTATTAAGGAACACTCTTCCGGCCATTTCTATGAATGTCCAATATTCAAAAGTCTTAACAGTGTGTTTTTTTGAAAATTGGCGACATTTTTCCAAATTTCAACTTTTGAAATTTTAGAGAGGACTTTGCTCCTTTTTCCGAAAATGGTAGAAAATTTGGGAAAAAAAATTATTGGGGAACACTATTCCTGCCATTCCTATGAATGTCCAATATTCAAAAGTGTGTTTTTTGACAATAGGTACATTCTTCCAAATTTCGACTTTTGAAATTTTAAAAAGGACTTTGCTCCTTATTCCGAAAATGGTAGAAAATTTGCGAAAAAAATTATTGGGGAACACTATTCCTGCCATTCCTATGAATGTACAATATTTAAAAGTGTGTTTTTTTGACAATAGGCGACATTCTTCCAAATTTCGACTTTTGAAATTTTAAAAAGGACTTTGCTCCTTTTTCCGAAAATTGTAGGAGATAAGCGAAAAAACACTATTGGAGAACACTCTTCCGGCCATTTCTATGAATATCCAATATTCAAAAGTCTTAACAGTGTGTTTTTTTTAACAATAGGCGACATTCTTCCAAATTTCGACTTTTGAAATTTTAAAAAGGACTTTGGTCCTTTTTCCGGAAAAGGTGGAAAATTTGCGAAAAAAAGTTATTGGGGAACACTATTCCGGCCATTCCTATGAATGTCCAATATTCAAAGGTGTGTTTTTTTGACAATAGGCGACATTTTTCCAAATTTCGACTTTTGAAATTTTAAAAAGGACTTTTCTCCTTTTTCCGAAAATAATAGAAAATTTGCAAAAAAAATTATTAGGGAACACTATTCCGGCCATTCCTATGAATGTCTAATATTCAAAAGTTTGTTTTTTTGACAATAGGCGACATTTTTCCAAATTTCGACTTTTGAAATTTTAAAAAGGACTTTGCTCCTTTTTCCGAAAATTGTAGGAGATGGGCGAAAAAACATTATTGAGTAACACTCTTCCGGCCTTTTCTATGAATGTCCAATATTCAAAAGTCTTAACAGTGTGTCTTTTTGAAAATTGGCGACATTTTTCCAAATTTCAACTTTTGAAATTTTAGAGAGGACTTTGCTCCTTTTTCCGAAAATGGTAGAAAATTTGCGAAAAAAAATTATTGGGGAACACTACTCCGGCCATTCCTATGAATATCCAATATTAAAAAGTGTGTTTTTTTGACAATAGGCGACATTCTTCCAAATTTCGACTTTTGAAATTTTAAAAAGGACTTTGCTCCTTTTTCCGAAAATTGTAGGAGATAAGCGAAAAAACACTATTTGAGAACACTCTTCCGGCCATTCCTATGAATGTCCAATATTCAAAAGTCTTAACAGTGTGTTTTTTTTTGACAATAGGCGACATTCTTCCAAATTTCGACTTTTGAAATTTTAAAAAGGACTTTGCTCCTTTTTCCGAAAATGGTAGAAAATTTGCGAAAAAAAATTTTTGGGGAACACTATTCCGCCCATTCCTATGAATGTCCAATATTCAAAAGGGAGTTTTTTTGACAATAGGCGACATTCTTCCAAATTTCGACTTTTGAAATTTTAAAAAGGACTTTGCTTCTTTTTCCGAAAATGGTAGAAAATTTGCGAAAAAAAATTATTGGGGAACACTATTCCGGCCATTCCTATGAATATCCAATATTCAAAAGTGTGTTTTTTTGACAATAGGCGACATTCTTCCAAATTTCGACTTTTGAAATTTTAAAAAGGACTTTGCTCCTTTTTCCGAAAATTGTAGGAGATAAGCAAAAAAACATTATTGGAGAACACTCTTCCGGCCATTTCTATGAATGTCCAATATTCAAAAGTCTTAACAGTGTGTTTTTTTGAAAATTGGCGACATTTTTCCAAATTTCAACTTTTGAAATTTTAGAGAGGACTTTGCTCCTTTTTCCGAAAATGGTAGAAAATTTGCGAAAAAAAATTATTGGGGAACACTACTCCGGCCATTCCTATGAATATCCAATATTCAAAAGTGTGTTTTTTTGAAAATAGGCGACATTCTTCCAAATTTCGACTTTTGAAATTTTAAAAAGGACTTTGCTCTTTTTCCGAAAATTATAGAAAATTTGCAAAAAAAATTATCGGGGAACACTATTCCGGCCATTCCTATGAATGTCCAATATTCAAAAGTGTGTTTTTTTGACAATAGGCGACATTCTTCCAAATTTCGACTTTTGAAATTTTAAAAAGGACTTTGCTCCTTTTTCCGAAAATGGTGGAAAATTTGCGAAAAAAAATTATTGGGGAACACTATTCCGGCCATTCCTATGAATGTCCAATATTCAAAAGTGTGTTTTTTTGACAATAGGCGACATTCTTCCAAATTTCGACTTTTGAAATTTTAAAAAGGACTTTGCTCCTTTTTCCGAAAATTGTAGGAGATAAGCGAAAAAAAATTATTGGGGAACACTATTCCGGCCATTCCTATGAATGTCCAATATTCAAAAGTGTGTTTTTTTGACAATAGGCGACATTCTTCCAAATTTCGACTTTTGAAATTTTAAAAGGACTTTGCTCCTTTTTCCGAAAATTGTAGGAGATAAGCGAAAAAACATTATTGGGGAACACTCTTCCGGCCATTTCTATGAATGTCCAATATTCAAAAGTGTGTTTTTTTGACAATAGGCGGCATTTTTCCAAATTTCGACTTTTGAAATTTTAAAAAGGACTTTGCTCCTTTTTCCGAAAATGGTAGAAAATTTGCGAAAAGAAATTATTGGGGAACACTATTCCGGCCATTCCTATGAATGCCCAATATTCAAAAGTGTGTTTTTTGACAATAGGCGACAATAGGCGAAAATTTGCGAAAAAAAATTATTGGGGAACACTATTCCGGCCATTCCTATGAATATCCAATATTCAAAAGTGTGTTTTTTTGACAATAGGCGACATTCTTCCAAATTTCGACTTTTGAAATTTTAAAAAGGACTTTGCTCCTTTTTCCAAAAATTGTAGGAGATAAGCGAAAAAACATTATTGGAGAACACTCTTCCGGCCATTTCTATGAATGTCCAATATTCAAAAGTCTTAACAGTGTGTTTTTTTGAAAATTGGCGACATTTTTCCAAATTTCAACTTTTGAAATTTTAGAGAGGACTTTGCTCCTTTTTCCGAAAATGGTAGAAAATTTGGGAAAAAAAATTATTGGGGAACACTACTCCGGCCATTCCTATGAATATCCAATATTCAAAGGTGTGTTTTTTTGACAATAGGCGACATTCTTCCAAATTTCGACTTTTGAAATTTTAAAAAGGACTTTGCTCCTTTTTCCGAAAATGGTAAAAAATTTGCGAAAAAAAATTATTGGGGAACAATATTCCTGCCATTCCTATGAATGTCCAATATTCAAAAGTATGTTTTTTGACAATAGGCGACATTCTTCCAAATTTCGACTTTTGAAGTTTTAAAAAGGACTTTGCTCCTTTTTCCGAAAATGGTAGAAAATTTGCAAAAAAAATTATTGGGGAACACTATTCTGGCCATTCCTATAAATGTCCAATATTCAAAACTGTGTTTTTTTGACAATAGGCGACATTCTTCCAAATTTCGACTTTTGAAATTTTAAAAAGGACTTTGCTCCTTTTTCCGAAAATGGAAGAAAATTTCGGAAAAAAAATTATTGGGGAACACTATTCCGGCCATTCCTATGAATGTCCAATATTCAAAAGTGTGTTTTTTTGACAATAGGCGACATTCTTCCAAATTTCGACTTTTGAAATTTTAAAAAGGACTTTGCTCCTTTTTCCGAAAATGGTAGAAAATTTGCAAAAAAAATTATTGGGGAACACTATTCCGGCCATTCATATGAATGTCCAATATTCAAAAGTGTGTTTTTTTGACAATAGGCGACATTCTTCCAAATTTCGACTTTTGAAATTTTAAAAAGGACTTTGCTCCTTTTTCCGAAAATTGTAGGAGATAAGCGAAAAAACATTATTGGAGAACACTCTTCCGGCCATTTCTATGAATTTCCAATATTCAAAAGTGTGTGTTTTTGACAATATGCGACATTCTTCCAAATTTCGACTTTTGAAATTTTAAAAAGGACTTTGCTCCTTTTTCCGAAAATGGTGGAAAATTTGCGAAAAAAAATTATTGGGGAACACTATTCCGGCCATTCCTATGAATGTCCAATATTCAAAAGTGTGTTTTTTTGACAATAGGTGACATTCTTCCAAATTTGGACTTTTGAAATTTTAAAAAGGACTTTGCTCCTTTTTCCGAAAATGGTGGAAAATTTGCGAAAAAAAATTATTGGGGAACACTATTCCGGCCATTCCTATGAATGTCCAATATTCAAAAGTGTGTTTTTTTTGACAATAGGCGACATTCTTCCAAATTTCGACTTTTGAAATTTTAAAAAGGACTTTGCTCCTTTTTCCGAAAATTGTAGGAGATAAGTGAAAAAATATTATTGGAGAACACTCTTCCGGCCATTTCTATGAATGTCCAATATTCAAAAGTCTTAACAGTGTGTTTTTTGAAAATTGGCGACATTTCTCCAAATTTCAACTTTTAAAATTTTAGAGAGGACTTTGCTCCTTTTTCCGAAAATGGTAGAAAATTTGCGAAAAAAATTATTGGGGAACACTATTCCGGCCATTCCTATGAATGTCCAATATTCAAAAGTGTGTTTTTTTGACAATAGGCAACATTCTTCCAAATTTCGACTTTTGAAATTTTAAAAAGGACTTTGCTCCTTTTTCCGAAAATTGTAGAAAATTTGGGAAAAAAATTATTGGGGAACACTATTCCGGCCGTTCCTATGAATGTCCAATATTCAAAAGTGTGTTTTTTTGACAATAGGCGACATTCTTCCAAATTTCGACTTTTGAAATTTTAAAAAGGACTTTGCTCCTTTTTCCGAAAATTGTAGAAAATTTGCGAAAAAAAATTATTGGGGAACACTATTCCGGCCATTCCTATGAATGTCCAATATTCAAAAGTGTGTTTTTTGACAATAGGCGACATTCTTCCAAATTTCGACTTTTGAAATTTTAAAAAGGACTTTGCTCCTTTTTCCGAAAATGGTAGAAAATTTGCAAAAAAAATTATTGGGGAACACTATTCTGGCCATTCCTATAAATGTCCAATATTCAAAAGTGTGTTTTTTTGACAATAGGCGACATTCTTCCAAATTTCGACTTTTGAAATTTTAAAAACGACTTTGCTCCTTTATCCGAAAATGGAAGAAAATTTGCGAAAAAAAATTATTGGAGAACACTATTCCGGCCACTCCTATGTAAGTCCAATATTCAAAAGTGTGTTTTTTTGACAATAGGCGACATTCTTCCAAATTTCGACTTTTGAAATTTTAAAAAGGACTTTGCTCCTTTTTCCGAAAATGGTAGAAAATTTGCGAAAAAAAATTATTGGGGAACACTATTCCTGCCATTCCTATGACTGCCCAATATTCAAAAGTGTGTTTTTTGACAATAGGCGACAATAGGCAAAAATTTGCGAAAAAAAATTATTGGGGAACACTATTCCGGCCATTCCTATGAATATCCAATATTCAAAAGTGTGTTTGTTTGACAATAGGCGACATTCTTCCAAATTTCGATTTTTGAAATTTTAAAAAGGACTTTGCTCCTTTTTCCGAAAATGGTAGAAAATTTGGGAAAAAAAATTATTGGGGAACACTATTCCGGCCATTCCTATGAATGTCCAATATTCAAAAGTGTGTTTTTTTGACAATAGGCGACATTCTTCCAAATTTCGACTTTTGAAATTTTAAAAAGGACTTTGCTCCTTTTTTCGAAAATTGTAGGAGATAAGCGAAAAAACACTATTGGAGAACACTCTTCCGGCCATTTCTATGAATGTCCAATATTCAAAAGTCTTAACAGTGTGTTTTTTTTTGACAATAGGCAACATTCTTCCAAATTTCGACTTTTGAAATTTTAAAAAGGACTTTGCTCCTTTTTCCGAAAATTGTAGGAGATAAGCGAAAAAACATTATTGGGGAACACTATTCCGGCCATTCCTATGAATGTCCAATATTCAAAAGTGTGTTTTTTTGACAATAGGCGACATTCTTCCAAATTTCGACTTTTGAAATTTTAAAAAGGACTTTGTCCTTTTTCCGAAAATGGTAGAAAATTTGCGAAAAAAAATTTTTGGGGAACACTATTCCGCCCATTCCTATGAATGTCCAATATTCAAAAGGGTGTTTTTTTGCCAATAGGCGACATTATTCCAAATTTCGACTTTTGAAATTTTAAAAAGGACTTTGCTCCTTTTTCCGAAAATGGTAGAAAATTTGCGAAAAAAAATTATTGGGGAACACTATTCCGGCCATTCCTATGAATATCCAATATTCAAAAGTGTGTTTTTTTGACAATAGGCGACATTCTTCCAAATTTCGACTTTTGAAATTTTAAAAAGGACTTTGCTCCTTTTTCCGAAAATTGTAGGAGATAAGCGAAAAAACATTATTGGAGAACACTCTTCCGGCCATTTCTATGAATGTCCTATATTCAAAAGTCTTAACAGTGTGTTTTTTTGAAAATTGGCGACATTTTTCCAAATTTCAACTTTTGAAATTTTAGAGAGGACTTTGCTCCTTTTTCCGAAAATGGTAGAAAATTTGCGAAAAAAAATTATTGGGGAACACTATTCCGGCCATTCCTATGAATATCCAATATTCAAAAGTGTGTTTTTTTGACAATAGGCGACATTCTTCCAAATTTCGACTTTTGAAATTTTAAAAAGGACTTTGCTCCTTTTTCCGAAAATTGTAGGAGATAAGCGAAAAAACATTATTGGAAAACACTCTTCCGGCCATTTCTATGAATGTCCAATATTCAAAAGTGTGTTTTTTTGACAATAGGCGACATTCTTCCAAATTTCGACTTTTGAAATTTTAAAAAGGACTTTGCTCCTTTTTCCGAAAATGGTAGAAAATTTGCGAAAAAAAATTATTGGGGAACACTATTCCGGCCATTCCTATGAATATCCAATATTCAAAAGTGTGTTTTTTTGACAATAGGCGACATTCTTCCAAATTTCGACTTTTGAAATTTTAAAAAGGACTTTGCTCCTTTTTCCGAAAATTGTAGGAGATAAGCGAAAAAACATTATTGGAGAACACTCTTCCGGCCATTTCTATGAATGTCCAATATTCAAAAGTCTTAACAGTGTGTTTTTTTGAAAATTGGCGACATTTTTCCAAATTTCAACTTTTGAAATTTTAGAGAGGACTTTGCTCCTTTTTCCGAAAATGGTAGAAAATTTGCGAAAAAAAATTATTGGGGAACACTATTCCGGCCATTCCTATGAATATCCAATATTCAAAAGTGTGTTTTTTTGACAATAGGCGACATTCTTCCAAATTTCGACTTTTGAAATTTTAAAAAGGACTTTGCTCCTTTTTCCGAAAATTGTAGGAGATAAGCGAAAAAACATTATTGGAAAACACTCTTCCGGCCATTTCTATGAATGTCCAATATTCAAAAGTGTGTTTTTTTGACAAGAGGCGACATTCTTCCAAATTTCGACTTTTGAAATTTTAAAAAGGACTTTGCTCCTTTTTCCGAAAATGGTAGAAAATTTGCGAAAAAAAATTATTGGGGAACACTATTCCGGCCATTCCTATGAATATCCAATATTCAAAAGTGTGTTTTTTTGACAATAGGCGACATTCTTCCAAATTTCGACTTTTGAAATTTTAAAAAGGACTTTGCTCCTTTTTCCGAAAATTGTAGGAGATAAGCGAAAAAACATTATTGGAGAACACTCTTCCGGCCATTTCTATGAATGTCCAATATTCAAAAGTCTTAACAGTGTGTTTTTTTGAAAATTGGCGAAATTTTTCCAAATTTCAACTTTTGAAATTTTAGAGAGGACTTTGCTCCTTTTTCCGAAAATGGTAGAAAATTTGCGAAAAAAAATTATTGGGGAACACTATTCCGGCCATTCCTATGAATATCCAATATTCAAAAGTGTGTTTTTTTGACAATAGGCGACATTCTTCCAAATTTCGACTTTTGAAATTTTAAAAAGGACTTTGCTCCTTTTTCCGAAAATTGTAGGAGATAAGCGAAAAAACATTATTGGAGAACACTCTTCCGGCCATTTCTATGAATGTCCAATATTCAAAAGTCTTAACAGTGTGTTTTTTTGAAAATTGGCGACATTTTTCCAAATTTCAACTTTTGAAATTTTAGAGAAGACTTTGCTCCTTTTTCCGAAAATGGTAGAAAATTTGCGAAAAAAAATTATTGGGGAACACTATTCCGGCCATTCCTATGAATATCCAATATTCAAAAGTGTGTTTTTTTGACAATAGGCGACATTCTTCCAAATTTCGACTTTTGAAATTTTAAAAAGGACTTTGCTCCTTTTTCCGAAAATGGTAGAAAATTTGCGAAAAAAAATTATTGGGGAACACTATTCCGGCCATTCCTATGAATGTCCAATATTCAAAAGTGTGTTTTTTGACAATAGGCGACATTCTTCCAAATTTCGACTTTTGAAATTTTAAAAAGGACTTTGCTCCTTTTTCCGAAAATGGTAGAAAATTTGCGAAAAAAAATTATTGGGGAACACTATTCCTGCCATTCCTATGAATGTCCAATATTCAAAAGTGTGTTTTTTGACAATAGGCGACATTCTTCCAAATTTCGACTTTTGAAATTTTAAAAAGGACTTTGCTCCTTTTTCCGAAAATGGTAGAAAATTTGCGAAAAAAAATTATTGGGGAACACTATTCCAGCCATTCCTATGAATGTCCAATATTCAAAAGTGTGTTTTTTTGACAATAGGCGACATTTTTCCAAATTTCGACTTTTGAAATTTTAAAAAGGACTTTGCTCCTTTTTCCGAAAATGGTAGAAAATTTGCGAAAAGAAATTATTGGGGAACACTATTCCGGCCATTCCTATGAATGTCCAATATTCAAAAGTGTGTTTTTTTGACAATAGGCGACATTCTTCCAAATTTCGACTTTTGAAATTTTAAAAAGGACTTTGCTCTTTTTTCCGAAAATGGTAGAAAATTTGCAAAAAAAATTATTGGGGAACACTATTCTGGCCATTCCTATAAATGTCCAGTATTCAAAAGTGTGTTTTTTTTTGACAATAGGCGACATTCTTCCAAATTTCGACTTTTGAAATTTTAAAAAGGACTTTGCTCCTTTTTCCGAAAATTGTAGGAGATAAGCAAAAAAACATTATTGGAGAACACTCTTCCGGCCATTTCTATGAATTTCCAATATTCAAAAGTGTGTTTTTTTGACAATATGCGACATTCTTCCAAATTTCGACTTTTGAAATTTTAAAAAGGACTTTGCTCCTTTTTCCGAAAATGGTGCAAAATTTGCGAAAAAAAATTATTGGGGAACACTATTCTGGCCATTCCTATGAATGTCCAATATTCAAAAGTGTGTTTTTTTGACAATAGGCGACATTCTTCCAAATTTCGACTTTTGAAATTTTAAAAAGGACTTTGCTCATTGTTCCGAAAATGGTAGAAAATTTGGGAAAAAAAATTATTGGGGAACACTCTTCCGGCCATTCCTATGAATGTCCAATATTCAAAAGTGTGTTTTTTTGACAATAGGCGACATTCTTCCAAATTTCGACTTTTGAAATTTTAAAAAGGACTTTGTCCTTTTTCCGAAAATGGTAGAAAATTTGGGAAAAAAAATTATTGGGGAACACTATTCCGGCCATTCCTATGAATGTCCAATATTCAAAAGTGTGTTTTTTTGACAATAGGCGACATTCTTCCAAATTTCGACTTTTGAAATTTTAAAAAGGACTTTGCAGCTTTTTCCGAAAATGGTAGAAAATTTGCGAAAAAAAATTATTGGGGAACACTATTCCGGCCATTCCTATGAATGTCCAATATTCAAAAGTGTGTTTTTTTTGACAATAGGCGACATTCTTCCAAATTTCGACTTTTGAAATTTTAAAAAGGACTTTGCTCCTTTTTCCGAAAATGGTAGAAAATTTGCGAAAAAAATTATTTGGAAACACTATTCCGGCCATTCCTATGAATGTCCAATATTCAAAAGTGTGTTTTTTTGACAATAGGCGACATTCTTCCAAATTTCGACTTTTGAAATTTTAAAAAGGACTTTGCTCCTTTTTCCGAAAATGGTAGAAAATTTGCGAAAAAAATTATTGGGGAACACTATTCCGGCCATTCCTATGAATGTCCAATATTCAAAAGTGTGTTTTTTTGACAATAGGCGACATTCTTCCAAATTTCGACTTTTGAAATTTTAAAAAGGACTTTGCTCCTTTTTCCGACAATTGTAGGAGATAAGCGAAAAAACATTATTGGAGAACACTTTTCCGGCCATTTCTATGAATGTCCAATATTCAAAAGTCTTAACAGTGTGTTTTTTGAAAATTGGCAACATTTTTCCAAATTTCAACTTTTGAAATTTTAGAAAGGAATATAAATTTGCGAAAAAAATTATTGGGGAACACTATTCCGGCCATTCCTATGAATGTCCAATATTGAAAAGTGTGTTTTTTTGACAATAGGCGACATTCTTCCAAATTTCGACTTTTGAAATTTTAAAAAAGACTTTGCTCCTTTTTCCGAAAATTGTAGAAAATTTGCGAAAAAAATTATTGGGGAACACTATTCCGGCCATTCCTATGAATGTCCAATATTGAAAAGTGTGTTTTTTGGACAATAGGCGACATTCTTCCAAATTTCGACTTTTGAAATTTTAAAAAGGACTTTGCTCCTTTTTCCGAAAATGGTAGAAAATTTGCGAAAAAAATTATTGGGGAACACTATTCCGGCCATTCCTATGAATGTCCAATATTCAAAAGTGTGTTTTTTTGACAATAGGCGACATTCTTCCAAATTTCGACTTTTGAAATTTTAAAAAGGACTTTGGTGGTTTTTTCCGAAAATGGTAGAAAATTTGCGAAAAAAATTATTGGGGAACACTATTCCGGCCATTCCTATGAATGTCCAATATTCAAAAATGTGTTTTTTTGACAATAGGCGACATTCTTCCATATTTCGACTTTTGAAATTTTAAAAAGGACTTTGCTCCTTTTTCCGAAAATGGTAGAAAATTTGCGAAAAAAATTATTTGGAAACACTATTCCGGCCATTCCTATGAATGTCCAATATTCAAAAGTGTGTTTTTTTGACAATAGGCGACATTCTTCCAAATTTCGACTTTTGAAATTTTAAAAAGGACTTTGCTCCTTTTTCCGAAAATGGTAGAAAATTTGCGAAAAAAATTATTGGGGAACACTATTCCGGCCATTCCTATGAATGTCCAATATTCAAAAGTGTGTTTTTTTAACAATAGGCGACATTCTTCCAAATTTCGACTTTTGAAATTTTAAAAAGGACTTTGCTCCTTTTTCCGACAATTGTAGGAGATAAGCGAAAAAACATTATTGGAGAACACTTTTCCGGCCATTTCTATGAATGTCCAATATTCAAAAGTCTTAACAGTGTGTTTTTTGAAAATTGGCAACATTTTTCCAAATTTCAACTTTTGAAATTTTAGAAAGGAATATAAATTTGCGAAAAAAATTATTGGGGAACACTATTCCGGCCATTCCTATGAATGTCCAATATTGAAAAGTGTGTTTTTTTGACAATAGGCGACATTCTTCCAAATTTCGACTTTTGAAATTTTAAAAAAGACTTTGCTCCTTTTTCCGAAAATTGTAGGAGATAAGCGAAAAAACATTATTGGAGAACACTCTTCCGGCCATTTCTATGAATGTCCAATATTCAAAAGTCTTAACAGTGTGTTTTTTGAAAATTGGCAACATTTTTCCAAATTTCAACTTTTGAAATTTTAGAAAGGAATATAAATTTGCCAAAAAAATTATTGGGGAACACTATTCCGGCCATTCCTATGAATGTCCAATATTGAAAAGTGTGTTTTTTTGACAATAGGCGACATTCTTCCAAATTTCGACTTTTGAAATTTTAAAAAAGACTTTGCTCCTTTTTCCGAAAATTGTAGAAAATTTGCGAAAAAAATTATTGGGGAACACTATTCCGGTCATTCCTATGAATGTCCAATATTGAAAAGTGTGTTTTTTGGACAATAGGCGACATTCTTCCAAATTTCGACTTTTGAAATTTTAAAAAGGACTTTGCTCCTTTTTCCGAAAATTGTAGGAGATAAGCGAAAAAACATTATTGGGGAACACTATTCCGGCCATTCCTATGAATATCCAATATTCAAAAGTGTGTTTTTTTGACAATAGGCGACATTCTTCCAAATTTCGACTTTTGAAATTTTAAAAAGGACTTTGCTCCTTTTTCCGAAAATTGTAGGAGATAAGCGAAAAAACATTATTGGAAAACACTCTTCCGGCCATTTCTATGAATGTCCAATATTCAAAAGTGTGTTTTTTTGACAATAGGCGACATTCTTCCAAATTTCGACTTTTGAAATTTTAAAAAGGACTTTGCTCCTTTTTCCGAAAATGGTAGAAAATTTGCGAAAAAAAATTATTGGGGAACACTATTCCGGCCATTCCTATGAATATCCAATATTCAAAAGTGTGTTTTTTTGACAATAGGCGACATTCTTCCAAATTTCGACTTTTGAAATTTTAAAAAGGACTTTGCTCCTTTTTCCGAAAATTGTAGGAGATAAGCGAAAAAACATTATTGGAGAACACTCTTCTGGCCATTTCTATGAATGTCCAATATTCAAAAGTCTTAACAGTGTGTTTTTTTGAAAATTGGCGACATTTTTCCAAATTTCAACTTTTGAAATTTTAGAGAGGACTTTGCTCCTTTTTCCGAAAATGGTAGAAAATTTGCGAAAAAAAATTATTGGGGAACACTATTCCGGCCATTCCTATGAATATCCAATATTCAAAAGTGTGTTTTTTTGACAATAGGCGACATTCTTCCAAATTTCGACTTTTGAAATTTTAAAAAGGACTTTGCTCCTTTTTCCGAAAATTGTAGGAGATAAGCGAAAAAACATTATTGGAGAACACTCTTCCGGCCATTTCTATGAATGTCCAATATTCAAAAGTCTTAACAGTGTGTTTTTTTGAAAATTGGCGACATTTTTCCAAATTTCAACTTTTGAAATTTTAGAGAAGACTTTGCTCCTTTTTCCGAAAATGGTAGAAAATTTGCGAAAAAAAATTATTGGGGAACACTATTCCGGCCATTCCTATGAATATCCAATATTCAAAAGTGTGTTTTTTTGACAATAGGCGACATTCTTCCAAATTTCGACTTTTGAAATTTTAAAAAGGACTTTGCTCCTTTTTCCGAAAATGGTAGAAAATTTGCGAAAAAAAATTATTGGGGAACACTATTCCGGCCATTCCTATGAATGTCCAATATTCAAAAGTGTGTTTTTTTGACAATAGGCGACATTCTTCCAAATTTCGACTTTTGAAATTTTAAAAAGGACTTTGCTCCTTTTTCCGAAAATGGTAGAAAATTTGCGAAAAGAAATTATTGGGGAACACTATTCCGGCCATTTCTATGAATGTCCAATATTCAAAAGTCTTAACAGTGTGTTTTTTTTGACAATAGGCAACATTCTTCCAAATTTCGACTTTTGAAATTTTAAAAAGGACTTTGCTCCTTTTTCCGAAAATTGTAGGAGATAAGCGAAAAAACATTATTGGGGAACACTATTCCGGCCATTCCTATGAATGTCCAATATTCAAAAGTGTGTTTTTTTGACAATAGGCGACATTCTTCCAAATTTCGACTTTTGAAATTTTAAAAAGGACTTTGTCCTTTTTCCGAAAATGGTAGAAAATTTGCGAAAAAAAATTTTTGGGGAACACTATTCCGCCCATTCCTATGAATGTCCAATATTCAAAAGGGTGTTTTTTTGCCAATAGGCGACATTATTCCAAATTTCGACTTTTGAAATTTTAAAAAGGACTTTGCTCCTTTTTCCGAAAATGGTAGAAAATTTGCGAAAAAAATATATTGGGGAACACTATTCCGGCCATTCCTATGAATATCCAATATTCAAAAGTGTGTTTTTTTGACAATAGGCGACATTCTTCCAAATTTCGACTTTTGAAATTTTAAAAAGGACTTTGCTCCTTTTTCCGAAAATTGTAGGAGATAAGCGAAAAAACATTATTGGAGAACACTCTTCCGGCCATTTCTATGAATGTCCTATATTCAAAAGTCTTAACAGTGTGTTTTTTTGAAAATTGGCGACATTTTTCCAAATTTCAACTTTTGAAATTTTAGAGAGGACTTTGCTCCTTTTTCCGAAAATGGTAGAAAATTTGCGAAAAAAAATTATTGGGGAACACTATTCCGGCCATTCCTATGAATATCCAATATTCAAAAGTGTGTTTTTTTGACAATAGGCGACATTCTTCCAAATTTCGACTTTTGAAATTTTAAAAAGGACTTTGCTCCTTTTTCCGAAAATTGTAGGAGATAAGCGAAAAAACATTATTGGAAAACACTCTTCCGGCCATTTCTATGAATGTCCAATATTCAAAAGTGTGTTTTTTTGACAATAGGCGACATTCTTCCAAATTTCGACTTTTGAAATTTTAAAAAGGACTTTGCTCCTTTTTCCGAAAATGGTAGAAAATTTGCGAAAAAAAATTATTGGGGAACACTATTCCGGCCATTCCTATGAATATCCAATATTCAAAAGTGTGTTTTTTTGACAATAGGCGACATTCTTCCAAATTTCGACTTTTGAAATTTTAAAAAGGACTTTGCTCCTTTTTCCGAAAATTGTAGGAGATAAGCGAAAAAACATTATTGGAGAACACTCTTCCGGCCATTTCTATGAATGTCCTATATTCAAAAGTCTTAACAGTGTGTTTTTTTGAAAATTGGCGACATTTTTCCAAATTTCAACTTTTGAAATTTTAGAGAGGACTTTGCTCCTTTTTCCGAAAATGGTAGAAAATTTGCAAAAAAAAATTATTGGGGAACACTATTCCGGCCATTCCTATGAATATCCAATATTCAAAAGTGTGTTTTTTTGACAATAGGCGACATTCTTCCAAATTTCGACTTTTGAAATTTTAAAAAGGACTTTGCTCCTTTTTCCGAAAATTGTAGGAGATAAGCGAAAAAACATTATTGGAAAACACTCTTCCGGCCATTTCTATGAATGTCCAATATTCAAAAGTGTATTTTTTTGACAATAGGCGACATTCTTCCAAATTTCGACTTTTGAAATTTTAAAAAGGACTTTGCTCCTTTTTCCGAAAATGGTAGAAAATTTGCGAAAAAAAATTATTGGGGAACACTATTCCGGCCATTCCTATGAATATCCAATATTCAAAAGTGTGTTTTTTTGACAATAGGCGACATTCTTCCAAATTTCGACTTTTGAAATTTTAAAAAGGACTTTGCTCCTTTTTCCGAAAATTGTAGGAGATAAGCGAAAAAACATTATTGGAGAACACTCTTCCGGCCATTTCTATGAATGTCCAATATTCAAAAGTCTTAACAGTGTGTTTTTTTGAAAATTGGCGACATTTTTCCAAATTTCAACTTTTGAAATTTTAGAGAGGACTTTGCTCCTTTTTCCGAAAATGGTAGAAAATTTGCGAAAAAAAATTATTGGGGAACACTATTCCGGCCATTCCTATGAATATCCAATATTCAAAAGTGTGTTTTTTTGACAATAGGCGACATTCTTCCAAATTTCGACTTTTGAAATTTTAAAAAGGACTTTGCTCCTTTTTCCGAAAATTGTAGGAGATAAGCGAAAAAACATTATTGGAGAACACTCTTCCGGCCATTTCTATGAATGTCCAATATTCAAAAGTCTTAACAGTGTGTTTTTTTGAAAATTGGCGACATTTTTCCAAATTTCAACTTTTGAAATTTTAGAGAAGACTTTGCTCCTTTTTCCGAAAATGGTAGAAAATTTGCGAAAAAAAATTATTGGGGAACACTATTCCGGCCATTCCTATGAATATCCAATATTCAAAAGTGTGTTTTTTTGACAATAGGCGACATTCTTCCAAATTTCGACTTTTGAAATTTTAAAAAGGACTTTGCTCCTTTTTCCGAAAATGGTAGAAAATTTGCGAAAAAAAATTATTGGGGAACACTATTCCGGCCATTCCTATGAATGTCCAATATTCAAAAGTGTGTTTTTTGACAATAGGCGACATTCTTCCAAATTTCGACTTTTGAAATTTTAAAAAGGACTTTGCTCCTTTTTCCGAAAATGGTAGAAAATTTGCGAAAAAAAATTATTGGGGAACACTATTCCTGCCATTCCTATGAATGTCCAATATTCAAAAGTGTGTTTTTTGACAATAGGCGACATTCTTCCAAATTTCGACTTTTGAAATTTTAAAAAGGACTTTGCTCCTTTTTCCGAAAATGGTAGAAAATTTGCGAAAAAAAATTATTGGGGAACACTATTCCGGCCATTCCTATGAATGTCCAATATTCAAAAGTGTGTTTTTTTGACAATAGGCGACATTTTTCCAAATTTCGACTTTTGAAATTTTAAAAAGGACTTTGCTCCTTTTTCCGAAAATGGTAGAAAATTTGCGAAAAGAAATTATTGGGGAACACTATTCCGGCCATTCCTATGAATGTCCAATATTCAAAAGTGTGTTTTTTTGACAATAGGCGACATTCTTCCAAATTTCGACTTTTGAAATTTTAAAAAGGACTTTGCTCTTTTTTCCGAAAATGGTAGAAAATTTGCAAAAAAAATTATTGGGGAACACTATTCTGGCCATTCCTATAAATGTTCAGTATTCAAAAGTGTGTTTTTTTTTGACAATAGGCGACATTCTTCCAAATTTCGACTTTTGAAATTTTAAAAAGGACTTTGCTCCTTTTTCCGAAAATTGTAGGAGATAAGCAAAAAAACATTATTGGAGAACACTCTTCCGGCCATTTCTATGAATTTCCAATATTCAAAAGTGTGTTTTTTTGACAATATGCGACATTCTTCCAAATTTCGACTTTTGAAATTTTAAAAAGGACTTTGCTCCTTTTTCCGAAAATGGTGCAAAATTTGCGAAAAAAAATTATTGGGGAACACTATTCTGGCCATTCCTATGAATGTCCAATATTCAAAAGTGTGTTTTTTTGACAATAGGCGACATTCTTCCAAATTTCGACTTTTGAAATTTTAAAAAGGACTTTGCTCATTGTTCCGAAAATGGTAGAAAATTTGGGAAAAAAAATTATTGGGGAACACTCTTCCGGCCATTCCTATGAATGTCCAATATTCAAAAGTGTGTTTTTTTGACAATAGGCGACATTCTTCCAAATTTCGACTTTTGAAATTTTAAAAAGGACTTTGTCCTTTTTCCGAAAATGGTAGAAAATTTGGGAAAAAAAATTATTGGGGAACACTATTCCGGCCATTCCTATGAATGTCCAATATTCAAAAGTGTGTTTTTTTGACAATAGGCGACATTCTTCCAAATTTCGACTTTTGAAATTTTAAAAAGGACTTTGCTCCTTGTTCCGAAAATGGTAGAAAATTTGCGAAAAAAAATTATTGGGGAATACTATTCCGGCCATTCCTTTGAATGTCCAATATTCAAAAGTGTGTTTTTTTGACAATAGGCGACATTCTTCCAAATTTCGACTTTTGAAATTTTAAAAAGGACTTTGCTCCTTTTTCCGAAAATTGTAGGAGATAAGCAAAAAAATATTATTGGAGAACACTCTTCCTGCCATTCCTATGAATATCCAATATTCAAAAGTGTGTTTTTTGACAATAGGCGATATTTTTCCAAATTTCAACTTTTGAAATTTTAGAGAGGACTTTGCTCCTTTTTCCGAAAATGGTAGAAAATTTGGGAAAAAAAATTATTGCGGAACACTCTTCCGGCCATTCCTATGAATGTCCAATATTCAAAAGTGTGTTTTTTTGACAATAGGCGACATTCTTCCAAATTTCGGCTTTTGATTTTAAAAAGGACTTTGTCCTTTTTCCGAAAATGGTAGAAAATTTGGGAAAAAAAATTATTGGGGAACACTATTCCGGCCATTCCTATGAATGTTCAATATTCAAAAGTGTGTTTTTTTGACAATAGGCGACATTCTTCCAAATTTCGACTTTTGAAATTTTAAAAAGGACTTTGCTCCTTGTTCCGAAAATGGTAGAAAATTTGCGAAAAAAAATTATTGGGGAACACTATTCCGGCCATTCCTATGAATGTCCAATATTCAAAAGTGTGTTTTTTTGACAATAGGCAACATTCTTCCAAATTTCGACTTTTGAAATTTTAAAAAGGACTTTGCTCCTTTTTCCGAAAATTGTAGAAAATTTGGGAAAAAAATTATTGGGGAACACTATTCCGGCCGTTCCTATGAATGTCCAATATTCAAAAGTGTGTTTTTTTGACAATAGGCGACATTCTTCCAAATTTCGACTTTTGAAATTTTAAAAAGGACTTTGCTCCTTTTTCCGAAAATTGTAGAAAATTTGCGAAAAAAAATTATTGGGGAACACTATTCCGGCCATTCCTATGAATGTCCAATATTCAAAAGTGTGTTTTTTGACAATAGGCGACATTCTTCCAAATTTCGACTTTTGAAATTTTAAAAAGGACTTTGCTCCTTTTTCCGAAAATGGTAGAAAATTTGCAAAAAAAATTATTGGGGAACACTATTCTGGCCATTCCTATAAATGTCCAATATTCAAAAGTGTGTCTTTTTGACAATAGGCAACATTCTTCCAAATTTCGACTTTTGAAATTTTAAAAAGGACTTTGCTCCTTTTTCCGAAAATTGTAGAAAATTTGGGAAAAAAATTATTGGAGAACACTATTCCGGCCACTCCTATGTAAGTCCAATATTCAAAAGTGTGTTTTTTTGACAATAGGCGACATTCTTCCAAATTTCGACTTTTGAAATTTTAAAAAGGACTTTGCTCCTTTTTCCGAAAATGGTAGAAAATTTGCGAAAAAAAATTATTGGGGAACACTATTCCTGCCATTCCTATGACTGCCCAATATTCAAAAGTGTGTTTTTTGACAATAGGCGACAATAGGCAAAAATTTGCGAAAAAAAATTATTGGGGAACACTATTCCGGCCATTCCTATGAATATCCAATATTCAAAAGTGTGTTTGTTTGACAATAGGCGACATTCTTCCAAATTTCGATTTTTGAAATTTTAAAAAGGACTTTGCTCCTTTTTCCGAAAATGGTAGAAAATTTGGGAAAAAAAATTATTGGGGAACACTATTCCGGCCATTCCTATGAATGTCCAATATTCAAAAGTGTGTTTTTTTGACAATAGGCGACATTCTTCCAAATTTCGACTTTTGAAATTTTAAAAAGGACTTTGCTCCTTTTTTCGAAAATTGTAGGAGATAAGCGAAAAAACACTATTGGAGAACACTCTTCCGGCCATTTCTATGAATGTCCAATATTCAAAAGTCTTAACAGTGTGTTTTTTTTGACAATAGGCAACATTCTTCCAAATTTCGACTTTTGAAATTTTAAAAAGGACTTTGCTCCTTTTTCCGAAAATTGTAGGAGATAAGCGAAAAAACATTATTGGGGAACACTATTCCGGCCATTCCTATGAATGTCCAATATTCAAAAGTGTGTTTTTTTGACAATAGGCGACATTCTTCCAAATTTCGACTTTTGAAATTTTAAAAAGGACTTTGTCCTTTTTCCGAAAATGGTAGAAAATTTGCGAAAAAAAATTTTTGGGGAACACTATTCCGCCCATTCCTATGAATGTCCAATATTCAAAAGGGTGTTTTTTTGCCAATAGGCGACATTATTCCAAATTTCGACTTTTGAAATTTTAAAAAGGACTTTGCTCCTTTTTCCGAAAATGGTAGAAAATTTGCGAAAAAAAATTATTGGGGAACACTATTCCGGCCATTCCTATGAATATCCAATATTCAAAAGTGTGTTTTTTTGACAATAGGCGACATTCTTCCAAATTTCGACTTTTGAAATTTTAAAAAGGACTTTGCTCCTTTTTCCGAAAATTGTAGGAGATAAGCGAAAAAACATTATTGGAGAACACTCTTCCGGCCATTTCTATGAATGTCCTATATTCAAAAGTCTTAACAGTGTGTTTTTTTGAAAATTGGCGACATTTTTCCAAATTTCAACTTTTGAAATTTTAGAGAGGACTTTGCTCCTTTTTCCGAAAATGGTGGAAAATTTGCGAAAAAAAATTATTGGGGAACACTATTCCGGCCATTCCTATGAATATCCAATATTCAAAAGTGTGTTTTTTTGACAATAGGCGACATTCTTCCAAATTTCGACTTTTGAAATTTTAAAAAGGACTTTGCTCCTTTTTCCGAAAATTGTAGGAGATAAGCGAAAAAACATTATTGGAAAACACTCTTCCGGCCATTTCTATGAATGTCCAATATTCAAAAGTGTGTTTTTTTGACAATAGGCGACATTCTTCCAAATTTCGACTTTTGAAATTTTAAAAAGGACTTTGCTCCTTTTTCCGAAAATGGTAGAAAATTTGCGAAAAAAAATTATTGGGGAACACTATTCCGGCCATTCCTATGAATATCCAATATTCAAAAGTGTGTTTTTTTGACAATAGGCGACATTCTTCCAAATTTCGACTTTTGAAATTTTAAAAAGGACTTTGCTCCTTTTTCCGAAAATTGTAGGAGATAAGCGAAAAAACATTATTGGAGAACACTCTTCCGGCCATTTCTATGAATGTCCAATATTCAAAAGTCTTAACAGTGTGTTTTTTTGAAAATTGGCGACATTTTTCCAAATTTCAACTTTTGAAATTTTAGAGAGGACTTTGCTCCTTTTTCCGAAAATGGTAGAAAATTTGCGAAAAAAAATTATTGGGGAACACTATTCCGGCCATTCCTATGAATATCCAATATTCAAAAGTGTGTTTTTTTGACAATAGGCGACATTCTTCCAAATTTCGACTTTTGAAATTTTAAAAAGGACTTTGCTCCTTTTTCCGAAAATTGTAGGAGATAAGCGAAAAAACATTATTGGAGAACACTCTTCCGGCCATTTCTATGAATGTCCAATATTCAAAAGTCTTAACAGTGTGTTTTTTTGAAAATTGGCGACATTTTTCCAAATTTCAACTTTTGAAATTTTAGAGAAGACTTTGCTCCTTTTTCCGAAAATGGTAGAAAATTTGCGAAAAAAAATTATTGGGGAACACTATTCCGGCCATTCCTATGAATATCCAATATTCAAAAGTGTGTTTTTTTGACAATAGGCGACATTCTTCCAAATTTCGACTTTTGAAATTTTAAAAAGGACTTTGCTCCTTTTTCCGAAAATGGTAGAAAATTTGCGAAAAAAAATTATTGGGGAACACTATTCCGGCCATTCCTATGAATGTCCAATATTCAAAAGTGTGTTTTTTGACAATAGGCGACATTCTTCCAAATTTCGACTTTTGAAATTTTAAAAAGGACTTTGCTCCTTTTTCCGAAAATGGTAGAAAATTTGGGAAAAAAAATTATTGGGGAACACTATTCCTGCCATTCCTATGAATGTCCAATATTCAAAAGTGTGTTTTTTGACAATAGGCGACATTCTTCCAAATTTCGACTTTTGAAATTTTAAAAAGGACTTTGCTCCTTTTTCCGAAAATGGTAGAAAATTTGCGAAAAAAAATTATTGGGGAACACTATTCCAGCCATTCCTATGAATGTCCAATATTCAAAAGTGTGTTTTTTTGACAATAGGCGACATTTTTCCAAATTTCGACTTTTGAAATTTTAAAAAGGACTTTGCTCCTTTTTCCGAAAATGGTAGAAAATTTGCGAAAAGAAATTATTGGGGAACACTATTCCGGCCATTCCTATGAATGTCCAATATTCAAAAGTGTGTTTTTTTGACAATAGGCGACATTCTTCCAAATTTCGACTTTTGAAATTTTAAAAAGGACTTTGCTCTTTTTTCCGAAAATGGTAGAAAATTTGCAAAAAAAAATTATTGGGGAACACTATTCTGGCCATTCCTATAAATGTCCAGTATTCAAAAGTGTGTTTTTTTTTGACAATAGGCGACATTCTTCCAAATTTCGACTTTTGAAATTTTAAAAAGGACTTTGCTCCTTTTTCCGAAAATTGTAGGAGATAAGCAAAAAAACATTATTGGAGAACACTCTTCCGGCCATTTCTATGAATTTCCAATATTCAAAAGTGTGTTTTTTTGACAATATGCGACATTCTTCCAAATTTCGACTTTTGAAATTTTAAAAAGGACTTTGCTCCTTTTTCCGAAAATGGTGCAAAATTTGCGAAAAAAAATTATTGGGGAACACTATTCTGGCCATTCCTATGAATGTCCAATATTCAAAAGTGTGTTTTTTTGACAATAGGCGACATTCTTCCAAATTTCGACTTTTGAAATTTTAAAAAGGACTTTGCTCATTGTTCCGAAAATGGTAGAAAATTTGGGAAAAAAAATTATTGGGGAACACTCTTCCGGCCATTCCTATGAATGTCCAATATTCAAAAGTGTGTTTTTTTGACAATAGGCGACATTCTTCCAAATTTCGACTTTTGAAATTTTAAAAAGGACTTTGTCCTTTTTCCGAAAATGGTAGAAAATTTGGGAAAAAAAATTATTGGGGAACACTATTCCGGCCATTCCTATGAATGTCCAATATTCAAAAGTGTGTTTTTTTGACAATAGGCGACATTCTTCCAAATTTCGACTTTTGAAATTTTAAAAAGGACTTTGCTCCTTGTTCCGAAAATGGTAGAAAATTTGCGAAAAAAAATTATTGGGGAATACTATTCCGGCCATTCCTATGAATGTCCAATATTCAAAAGTGTGTTTTTTTGACAATAGGTTACATTCTTCCAAATTTCGACTTTTGAAATTTTAAAAAGGACTTTGCTCCTTTTTCCGAAAATTGTAGGAGATAAGCAAAAAAATATTATTGGAGAACACTCTTCCTGCCATTCCTATGAATATCCAATATTCAAAAGTGTGTTTTTTGACAATAGGCGATATTTTTCCAAATTTCAACTTTTGAAATTTTAGAGAGGACTTTGCTCCTTTTTCCGAAAATGGTAGAAAATTTGGGAAAAAAAATTATTGCGGAACACTCTTCCGGCCATTCCTATGAATGTCCAATATTCAAAACTGTGTTTTTTTGACAATAGGCGACATTCTTCCAAATTTCGGCTTTTGAAATTTTAAAAAGGACTTTGTCCTTTTTCCGAAAATGGTAGAAAATTTGGAAAAAAAAATTATTGGGGAACACTATTCCGGCCATTCCTATGAATGTTCAATATTCAAAAGTGTGTTTTTTTGACAATAGGCGACATTCTTCCAAATTTCGACTTTTGAAATTTTAAAAAGGACTTTGCTCCTTGTTCCGAAAATGGTAGAAAATTTGCGAAAAAAAATTATTGGGGAACACTATTCCGGCCATTCCTATGAATGTCCAATATTCAAAAGTGTGTTTTTTTGACAATAGGCGACATTCTTCCAAATTTCGACTTTTGAAATTTTAAAAAGGACTTTGCTCCTTTTTCCGAAAATTGTAGGAGATAAGCGAAAAAACATTATTGGAGAACACTCTTCCGGCCATTTCTATGAATTTACAATATTCAAAAGTGTGTTTTTTTGACAATAGGCGACATTCTTCCAAATTTCGACTTTTGAAATTTTAAAAAGGACTTTGCTCCTTTTTCCGAAAATTGTAGGAGATAAGCGAAAAAATATTATTGGAGAACACTCTTCCGGCCATTCCTATGAATGTCCAATATTCAAAAGTGTGTTTTTTTGACAATAGGCGACATTCTTCCAAATTTCGACTTTTGAAATTTTAAAAAGGACTTTGCTCCTTTTTCCGAAAATTGTAGGGAATAAGCGAAAAAACATTATTGGAGAACACTCTTCCGGCCATTTCTATGAATGTCCAATATTCAAAAGTGTGTTTTTTTGACAATAGGCGACATTCTTCCAAATTTCGACTTTTGAAATTTTAAAAAGGACTTTGCTCCTTTTTCCGAAAATTGTAGGAGATAAGCGAAAAAACACTATTGGAGAACACTCTTCCGGCCATTTCTATGAATGTCCAATATTCAAAAGTCTTAACAGTGTGTTTTTTTTTACAATAGGCGACATTCTTCCAAATTTCGACTTTTGAAATTTTAAAAAGGACTTTGGTCCTTTTTCCGAAAATGGTGGAAAATTTGCGAAAAAAAATTGTTGGGGAACACTATTCTGGCCATTCCTATGAATGTCCAATATTCAAAAGTGTGTTTTTTTGACAATAGGCGACATTCTTCCAAATTTCGACTTTTGAAATTTTAAAAAGGACTTTGCTCCTTTTTCCGAAAATTGTAGGAGATAAGCGAAAAAACACTATTGGAGAACACTCTTCCGGCCATTTCTATGAATGTCCAATATTCAAAAGTCTTAACAGTGTGTTTTTTTTGACAATAGGCGACATTCTTCCAAATTTCGACTTTTGAAATTTTAAAAAGGACTTTGGTCCTTTTTCCGAAAATGGTGGAAAATTTGCGAAAAAAAATTATTGGGGAACACTATTCCGGCCATTCCTATGAATGTCCAATATTCAAAAGTGTGTTTTTTTGACAATAGGCGACATTCTTCCAAATTTCGACTTTTGAAATTTTAAAAAGGACTTTGCTCCTTTTTCCGAAAATGGTAGAAAATTTGGGAAAAAAAATTATTGGGGAACACTATTCCGGCCATTCCTATGAATGTCCAATATTCAAAAGTGTGTTTTTTTGACAATAGGCGACATTCTTCCAAATTTCGACTTTTGAAATTTTAAAAAGGACTTTGCTCCTTTTTCCGAAAATTGTAGGAGATAAGCGAAAAAACACTATTGGAGAACACTCTTCCGGCCGTTTCTATGAATGTCCAATATTCAAAAGTCTTAACAGTGTGTTTTTTTTGACAATAGGCGACATTCTTCCAAATTTCGACTTTTGAAATTTTAAAAAGGACTTTGCTCCTTTTTCCGAAAATGGTAGAAAATTTGCGAAAAAAAATTATTGGGGAACACTATTCCGGCCATTCCTATGAATGTCCAATATTCAAAAGTGTGTTTTTTTGACAATAGGCGACATTCTTCCAAATTTCGACTTTTGAAATTTTAAAAAGGACTTTGCTCCTTTTTCCGAAAATGGTAGAAAATTTGCGAAAAAAAATTATTGGGGAACACTATTCCTGCCATTCCTATGAATGTCCAATATACAAAAGTGTGTTTTTTGACAATAGGCGACATTCTTCCAAATTTCGACTTTTGAAATTTTAAAAAGGACTTTGCTCCTTTTTCCGAAAATGGTAGAAAATTTGCGAAAAAAAATTATTGGGGAACACTATTCCGGCCATTCCTATGAATGTCCAATATTCAAAAGTGTGTTTTTTTGACAATAGGCGACATTCTTCCAAATTTCGACTTTTGAAATTTTAAAAAGGACTTTGCTCCTTTTTCCGAAAATTGTAAGAGATAAGCGAAAAAACATTATTGGAGAACACTCTTCCGGCCATTTCTATGAATGTCCAATATTCAAAAGTGTGTTTTTTTGACAATAGGCGACATTCTTCCAAATTTCGACTTTTGAAATTTTAAAAAGGACTTTGCTCCTTTTTCCGAAAATGGTAGAAAATTTGCAAAAAAAATTATTGGGGAACACTATTCCGGCCATTCCTATGAATGTCCAATATTCAAAAGTGTGTTTTTTGGACAATAGGCGACATTCTTCCAAATTTGGACTTTTGAAATTTTAAAAAGGACTTTGCTCCTTTTTCCGAAAATGGTAGAAAATTTGGGAAAAAAAATTATTGGGGAACACTATTCCGGCCATTCCTATGAATGTCCAATATTTAAAAGTGTGTTTTTTTGACAATAGGCGACATTTTTCCAAATTTCGACTTTTGAAATTTTAAAAAGGACTTTTCTCCTTTTTCCGAAAATAATAGAAAATTTGCGAAAAAAATTATTAGGGAACACTATTCCGGCCATTCCTATGAATGTCTAATATTCAAAAGTTTGTTTTTTTGACAATAGGCGACATTTTTCCAAATTTCGACTTTTGAAATTTTAAAAAGGACTTTGCTCCTTTTTCCGAAAATTGTAGGAGATGGGCGAAAAAACATTATTGAGTAACACTCTTCCGACCTTTTCTATGAATGTCCAATATTCAAAAGTCTTAACAGTGTGTTTTTTTGAAAATTGGCGACATTTTTCCAAATTTCAACTTTTGAAATTTTAGAGAGGACTTTGCTCCTTTTTCCGAAAATGGTAGAAAATTTGCGAAAAAAAATTATTGGGGAACACTATTCCGGCCATTCCTATGAATGTCCAATATTCAAAAGTGTGTTTTTTTGACAATAGGCGACATTCTTCCAAATTTCGACTTTTGAAATTTTAAAAAGGACTTTGCTCCTTTTTCCGAAAATGGTAAAAAATTTGCAAAAAAAATTATTGGGGAACACTATTCTGGCCATTCCTATAAATGTCCAATATTCGAAACTGTGTTTTTTTGACAATAGGCGACATTCTTCCAAATTTCGACTTTTGAAATTTTAAAAAGGACTTTGCCCCTTTTTCCGAAAATGGTAGAAAATTTGCGAAAAAAAATTATTGGGGAACACTATTCCGGCCATTCCTATGAATGTCCAATATTCAAAAGTGTGTTTTTTTGACAATAGGCGACATTCTTCCAAATTTCGACTTTTGAAATTTTAAAAAGGACTTTGCTCTTTTTCCGAAAATGGTAGAAAATTTGCAAAAAAAATTATTGGGGAACACTATTCCGGCCATTCCTATGAATGTCCAATATTCAAAAGTGTGTTTTTTTGACAATAGGCGACATTCTTCCAAATTTCGACTTTTGAAATTTTAAAAAGGACTTTGCTCCTTTTTCCGAAAATTGTAGGAGATAAGCGAAAAAACATTATTGGAGAACACTCTTCCGGCCATTTCTATGAATGTCCAATATTCAAAAGTCTTAACAGTGTGTTTTTTTGAAAATTGGCGACATTTTTCCAAATTTCAACTTTTGAAATTTTAAAAAGGACTTTGCTCCTTTTTCCGAAAATGGTAGAAAATTTGCGAAAAAAAATTATTGGGGAACACTACTCCGGCCATTCCTATGAATGTCCAATATTCAAAAGTGTGTTTTTTTGACAATAGGCGACATTCTTCCAAATTTCGACTTTTGAAATTTTAAAAAGGACTTTGCTCTTTTTCCGAAAATGGTAGAAAATTTGCAAAAAAAATTATTGGGGAACACTATTCCGGCCATTCCTATGAATGTCCAATATTCAAAAGTGTGTTTTTTTGACAATAGGCGACATTCTTCCAAATTTCGACTTTTGAAATTTTAAAAAGGACTTTGCTCCTTTTTCCGAAAATTGTAGGAGATAAGCGAAAAACATTATTGGAGAACACTCTTCCGGCCATTTCTATGAATTTCCAATATTCAAAAGTGTGTGTTTTTGACAATATGCGACATTCTTCCAAATTTCGACTTTTGAAATTTTAAAAAGGACTTTGCTCCTTTTTCCGAAAATGGTGGAAAATTTGCGAAAAAAAATTATTGGGGAACACTATTCCGGCCATTCCTATGAATGTCCAATATTCAAAAGTGTGTTTTTTTGACAATAGGCGACATTCTTCCAAATTTGGACTTTTGAAATTTTAAAAAGGACTTTGCTCCTTTTTCCGAAAATGGTAGAAAATTTGCGAAAAAAAATTATTGGGGAACACTATTCCGGCCATTCCTATGAATGTCCAATATTCAAAAGTGTGTTTTTTTGACAATAGGCGACATTCTTCCAAATTTCGACTTTTGAAATTTTAAAAAGGACTTTGCTCCTTTTTCCGAAAATTGTAGGAGATAAGCGAAAAAACATTATTGGGGAACACTCTTCCGGCCATTTCTATGAATGTCCAATATTCAAAAGTGTGTTTTTTTGACAATAGGCGACATTTTTCCAAATTTCGACTTTTGAAATTTTAAAAAGGACTTTGCTCCTTTTTCCGAAAATGGTAGAAAATTTGCGAAAAGAAATTATTGGGGAACACTATTCCGGCCATTCCTATGAATGCCCAATATTCAAAAGTGTGTTTTTTGACAATAGGCGACAATAGGCGAAAATTTGCGAAAAAAAATTATTGGGGAACACTATTCCGGCCATTCCTATGAATATCCAATATTCAAAAGTGTGTTTTTTTGACAATAGGCGACATTCTTCCAAATTTCGACTTTTGAAATTTTAAAAAGGACTTTGCTCCTTTTTCCAAAAATTGTAGGAGATAAGCGAAAAAACATTGTTGGAGAACACTCTTCCGGCCATTTCTATGAATGTCCAATATTCAAAAGTCTTAACAGTGTGTTATTTTGAAAATTGGCGACATTTTTCCAAATTTCAACTTTTGAAATTTTAAAAAGGACTTTGCTCCTTTTCCGAAAATGGTAGAAAATTTGCGAAAAAAAATTATTGGGGAACACTATTCCGGCCACTCCTATGAATGTCCAATATTCAAAAATGTGTTTTTTTGACAATAGGCGACATTCTTCCAAATTTCGACTTTTGAAATTTTAAAAAGGACTTTGCTCCTTTTTCCGAAAATGGTAGAAAATTTGCAAAAAAAATTATTGGGGAACACTATTCTGGCCATTCCTATAAATGTCCAATATTCAAAACTGTGTTTTTTTGACAATAGGCGACATTCTTCCAAATTTCGACTTTTGAAATTTTAAAAAGGACTTTGCTCCTTTTTCCGAAAATGGTAGAAAATTTGCGAAAAAAAATTATTGGGGAACACTACTCCGGCCATTCCTATGAATATCCAATATTCAAAGGTGTGTTTTTTTGACAATAGGCGACATTCTTCCAAATTTCGACTTTTGAAATTTTAAAAAGGACTTTGCTCCTTTTTCCGAAAATGGTAGAAAATTTGCGAAAAAAAATTATTGGGGAACAATATTCCTGCCATTCCTATGAATGTCCAATATTCAAAAGTATGTTTTTTGACAATAGGCGACATTCTTCCAAATTTCGACTTTTGAAATTTTAAAAAGGACTTTGCTCCTTTTTCCGAAAATGGTAGAAAATTTGCAAAAAAAATTATTGGGGAACACTATTCTGGCCATTCCTATAAATGTCCAATATTCAAAACTGTGTTTTTTTGACAATAGGCGACATTCTTCCAAATTTCGACTTTTGAAATTTTAAAAAGGACTTTGCTCCTTTTTCCGAAAATGGAAGAAAATTTGCGAAAAAAAATTATTGGGGAACACTATTCCTGCCATTCCTATGAATGTCCAATATTCAAAAGTATGTTTTTTGACAATAGGCGACATTCTTCCAAATTTCGACTTTTGAAATTTTAAAAAGGACTTTGCTCCTTTTTCCGAAAATTGTAGGAGATAAGCGAAAAAACATTATTGGAGAACACTCTTCCGGCCATTTCTATTAATTTCCAATATTCAAAAGTATGTTTTTTGACAATAGGCGACATTCTTCCAAATTTCGACTTTTGAAATTTTAAAAAGGACTTTGCTCCTTTTTCCGAAAATTGTAGGAGATAAGCGAAAAAAAATTATTGGGGAACACTATTCCTGCCATTCCTATGAATGTCCAATATTCAAAAGTATGTTTTTTGACAATAGGCGACATTCTTCCAAATTTCGACTTTTGAAATTTTAAAAAGGACTTTGCTCCTTTTTCCGAAAATTGTAGGGAATAAGCGAAAAAACATTATTGGAGAACACTCTTCCGGCCATTTCTATGAATGTCCAATATTCAAAAGTATGTTTTTTGACAATAGGCGACATTCTTCCAAATTTCGACTTTTGAAATTTTAAAAAGGACTTTGCTCCTTTTTCCGAAAATTGTAGGAGATAAGCGAAAAAACATTATTGGAGAACACTCTTCCGGCCATTTCTATGAATGTCCAATATTCAAAAGTATGTTTTTTGACAATAGGCGACATTCTTCCAAATTTCGACTTTTGAAATTTTAAAAAGGACTTTGCTCCTTTTTCCGAAAATGGAAGAAAATTTGCGAAAAAAAATTATTGGGGAACACTATTCCTGCCATTCCTATGAATGTCCAATATTCAAAAGTATGTTTTTTGACAATAGGCGACATTCTTCCAAATTTCGACTTTTGAAATTTTAAAAAGGACTTTGCTCCTTTTTCCGAAAATTGTAGGAGATAAGCGAAAAAACATTATTGGAGAACACTCTTCCGGCCATTTCTATGAATTTCCAATATTCAAAAGTATGTTTTTTGACAATAGGCGACATTCTTCCAAATTTCGACTTTTGAAATTTTAAAAAGGACTTTGCTCCTTTTTCCGAAAATTGTAGGGAATAAGCGAAAAAACATTATTGGAGAACACTCTTCCGGCCATTTCTATGAATGTCCAATATTCAAAAGTATGTTTTTTGACAATAGGCGACATTCTTCCAAATTTCGACTTTTGAAATTTTAAAAAGGACTTTGCTCCTTTTTCCGAAAATTGTAGGAGATAAGCGAAAAAAAATTATTGGGGAACACTATTCCTGCCATTCCTATGAATGTCCAATATTCAAAAGTATGTTTTTTGACAATAGGCGACATTCTTCCAAATTTCGACTTTTGAAATTTTAAAAAGGACTTTGCTCCTTTTTCCGAAAATTGTAGGAGATAAGCGAAAAAACATTATTGGAGAACACTCTTCCGGCCATTTCTATGAATGTCCAATATTCAAAAGTCTTAACAGTGTGTTTTTTTGAAAATTAGCGACATTTTTCCAAATTTCAACTTTTGAAATTTTAGAGAGGACTTTGCTCCTTTTTCCGAAAATGGTAGAAAATTTGCGAAAAAAAATTATTGGGGAACACTATTCCGGCCATTCCTATGAATGTCCAATATTCAAAAGTGTGTTTTTTTGACAATAGGCGACATTCTTCCAAATTTCGACTTTTGAAATTTTAAAAAGGACTTTGCTCCTTTTTCCGAAAATTGTAGGAGATAAGCGAAAAAACATTATTGGAGAACACTCTTCCGGCCATTTCTATGAATTTCCAATATTCAAAAGTGTGTGTTTTTGACAATATGCGACATTCTTCCAAATTTCGACTTTTGAAATTTTAAAAAGGACTTTGCTCCTTTTTCCGAAAATGGTGGAAAATTTGCGAAAAAAAATTATTGGGGAACACTATTCCGGCCATTGATATGAATGTCCAATATTCAAAAGTGTGTTTTTTTGACAATAGGCGACATTCTTCCAAATTTCGACTTTTGAAATTTTAAAAAGGACTTTGCTCCTTTTTCCGAAAATGGTAGAAAATTTGCGAAAAAAAATTATTGGGGAACACTATTCCGGCCATTCCTATGAATGTCCAATATTCAAAAGTGTGTTTTTTTGACAAAAGGCGACATTCTTCCAAATTTCGACTTTTGAAATTTTAAAAAGGACTGCTCCTTTTTCCGAAAATTGTAGGAGATAAGCGAAAAAACATTATTGGGGAACACTCTTCCGGCCATTTCTATGAATGTCCAATATTCAAAAGTGTGTTTTTTTGACAATAGGCGACATTTTTCCAAATTTCGACTTTTGAAATTTTAAAAAGGACTTTGCTCCTTTTTCCGAAAATGGTAGAAAATTTGCGAAAAGAAATTATTGGGGAACACTATTCCGGCCATTCCTATGAATGCCCAATATTCAAAACTGTGTTTTTTGACAATAGGCGACAATAGGCGAAAATTTGCGAAAAAAAATTATTGGGGAACACTATTCCGGCCATTCCTATGAATATCCAATATTCAAAAGTGTGTTTTTTTGACAATAGGCGACATTCTTCCAAATTTCGACTTTTGAAATTTTAAAAAGGACTTTGCTCCTTTTTCCAAAAATTGTAGGAGATAAGCGAAAAATCATTATTGGAGAACACTCTTCCGGCCATTTCTATGAATGTCCAATATTCAAAAGTCTTAACAGTGTGTTTTTTTGAAAATTGGCGACATATTTCCAAATTTCAACTTTTGAAATTTTAGAGAGGACTTTGCTCCTTTTTCCGAAAATGGTAGAAAATTTGCGAAAAAAAATTATTGGGGAACACTACTCCGGCCATTCCTATGAATATCCTATATTCAAAGGTGTGTTTTTTTGACAATAGGCGACATTCTTCCAAATTTCGACTTTTGAAATTTTAAAAAGGACTTTGCTCCTTTTTCCGAAAATGGTAGAAAATTTGCGAAAAAAAATTATTGGGGAACAATATTCCTGCCATTCCTATGAATGTCCAATATTCAAAAGTATGTTTTTTGACAATAGGCGACATTCTTCCAAATTTCGACTTTTGAAATTTTAAAAAGGACTTTGCTCCTTTTTCCGAAAATGGTAGAAAATTTGCAAAAAAAATTATTGGGGAACACTATTCTGGCCATTCCTATAAATGTCCAATATTCAAAACTGTGTTTTTTTGACAATAGGCGACATTCTTCCAAATTTCGACTTTTGAAATTTTAAAAAGGACTTTGCTCCTTTTTCCGAAAATGGAAGAAAATTTGCGAAAAAAAATTATTGGGGAACACTATTCCTGCCATTCCTATGAATGTCCAATATTCAAAAGTGTGTTTTTTTGACAATAGGCGACATTCTTCCAAATTTCGACTTTTGAAATTTTAAAAAGGACTTTGCTCCTTTTTCCGAAAATGGTAAAAAATTTGCAAAAAAAATTATTGGGGAACACTATTCTGGCCATTCCTATAAATGTCCAATATTCAAAACTGTGTTTTTTTGACAATAGGCGACATTCTTCCAAATTTCGACTTTTGAAATTTTAAAAAGGACTTTGCTCCTTTTTCCGAAAATGGAAGAAAATTTGCGAAAAAAAATTATTGGGGAACACTATTCCTGCCATTCCTATGAATGTCCAATATTCAAAAGTGTGTTTTTTTTGACAATAGGCGACATTCTTCCAAATTTCGACTTTTGAAATTTTAAAAAGGACTTTGCTCCTTTTTCCGAAAATGGTAAAAAATTTGCAAAAAAAATTATTGGGGAACACTATTCCTGCCATTCCTATGAATGCCCAATATTCAAAAGTGTGTTTTTTAACAATAGGCGACAATAGGCAAAAATTTGCGAAAAAAAATTATTGGGGAACACTATTCCGGCCATTCCTATGAATATCCAATATTCAAAAGTGTGTTTTTTTGACAATAGGCGACATTCTTCCAAATTTCGACTTTTGAAATTTTAAAAAGGACTTTGCTCCTTTTTCCAAAAATTGTAGGAGATAAGCGAAAAAACATTATTGGAGAACACTCTTCCGGCCATTTCTATGAATGTCCAATATTCAAAAGTCTTAACAGTGTGTTTTTTTGAAAATTGGCGACATTTTTCCAAATTTCAACTTTTGAAATTTTAGAGAGGACTTTGCTCCTTTTTCCGAAAATGGTAGAAAATTTGCGAAAAAAAATTATTGGGGAACACTACTCCGGCCATTCCTATGAATATCCAATATTCAAAGGTGTGTTTTTTTGACAATAGGCGACATTCTTCCAAATTTCGACTTTTGGGGAACAATATTCCTGCCATTCCTATGAATGTCCAATATTCAAAAGTATGTTTTTTGACAATAGGCGACATTCTTCCAAATTTCGACTTTTGAAATTTTAAAAAGGACTTTGCTCCTTTTTCCGAAAATGGTAGAAAATTTGCAAAAAAAATTATTGGGGAACACTATTCTGGCCATTCCTATAAATGTCCAATATTCAAAACTGTGTTTTTTTGACAATAGGCGACATTCTTCCAAATTTCGACTTTTGAAATTTTAAAAAGGACTTTGCTCCTTTTTCCGAAAATGGAAGAAAATTTGCGAAAAAAAATTATTGGGGAACACTATTCCTGCCATTCCTATGAATGTCCAATATTCAAAAGTGTGTTTTTTTGACAATAGGCGACATTCTTCCAAATTTCGACTTTTGAAATTTTAAAAAGGACTTTGGTGGTTTTTTCCGAAAATGGTAAAGAATTTGCAAAAAAAATTATTGGGGAACACTATTCTGGCCATTCCTATAAATGTCCAATATTCAAAACTGTGTTTTTTTGACAATAGGCGATATTCTTCCAAATTTCGACTTTTGAAATTTTAAAAAGGACTTTGCTCCTTTTTCCGAAAATTGTAGGAGATAAGCGAAAAAACATTATTGGAGAACACTCTTCCGGCCATTTCTATGAATGTCCAATATTCAAAAGTCTTAACAGTGTGTTTTTTTGAAAATTGGCGATATTTTTCCAAATTTCAACTTTTGAAATTTTAGAGAGGACTTTGCTCCTTTTTAAGAAAATGGTAGAAAATTTGCGAAAAAAAATTATTGGGGAACACTACTCCGGCCATTCCTATGAATATCCAATATTCAAAAGTGTGTTTTTTTGACAATAGGCGACATTCTTCCAAATTTCGACTTTTGAAATTTTAAAAAGGACTTTGCTCCTTTTGCCGAAAATGGTAGAAAATTTGCGAAAAAAAATTATTGGGGAACACTATTCCTGCCATTCCTATGAATGTCCAATATTCAAAAGTATGTTTTTTGACAATAGGCGACATTCTTCCAAATTTCGGCTTTTGAAATTTTAAAAAGGACTTTGCTCCTTTTTCCGAAAATGGTAAAAAATTTGCAAAAAAAATTATTGGGGAACACTATTCTGGCCATTCCTATAAATGTCCAATATTCAAAACTGTGTTTTTTTGACAATAGGCGACATTCTTCCAAATTTCGACTTTTGAAATTTTAAAAAGGACTTTGCTCCTTTTTCCGAAAATGGAAGAAAATTTGCGAAAAAAAATTATTGGGGAACACTATTCCGGCCATTCCTATGAATTTCCAATATTCAAAAGTGTGTTTTTTTGACAATAGGCGACATTCTTCCAAATTTCGACTTTTGAAATTTTAAAAAGGACTTTGCTCTTTTTCCGAAAATGGTAGAAAATTTGCAAAAAAAATTATTGGGGAACACTATTCCGGCCATTCCTATGAATGTCCAATATTCAAAAGTGTGTTTTTTTGACAATAGGCGACATTCTTCCAAATTTCGACTTTTGAAATTTTAAAAAGGACTTTGCTCCTTTTTCCGAAAATTGTAGGAGATAAGCGAAAAAACATTATTGGAGAACACTCTTCCGGCCATTTCTATGAATTTCCAATATTCAAAAGTGTGTGTTTTTGACAATATGCGACATTCTTCCAAATTTCGACTTTTGAAATTTTAAAAAGGACTTTGCTCCTTTTTCCGAAAATGGTGGAAAATTTGCGAAAAAAAATTATTGGGGAACACTATTCCGGCCATTCCTATGAATGTCCAATATTCAAAAGTGTGTTTTTTTGACAATAGGCGACATTCTTCCAAATTTGGACTTTTGAAATTTTAAAAAGGACTTTGCTCCGGAACACTATTCCGGCCATTCCTATGAATGTCCAATATTCAAAAGTGTGTTTTTTTGACAATAGGCGACATTCTTCCAAATTTGGACTTTTGAAATTTTAAAAAGGACTTTGCTCCTTTTTCCGAAAATGGTAGAAAATTTGCGAAAAAAAATTATTGGGGAACACTATTCCGGCCATTCCTATGAATGTCCAATATTCAAAAGTGTGTTTTTTTGACAATAGGCGACATTCTTCCAAATTTCGACTTTTGAAATTTTAAAAAGGACTTTGCTCCTTTTTCCGAAAATTGTAGGAGATAAGCGAAAAAACATTATTGTGGAACACTCTTCCGGCCATTTCTATGAATGTCCAATATTCAAAAGTGTGTTTTTTTGACAATAGGCGACATTCTTCCAAATTTGGACTTTTGAAATTTTAAAAAGGACTTTGCTCCTTTTTCCGAAAATGGTAGAAAATTTGCGAAAAAAAATTATTGGGGAACACTATTCCTGCCATTCCTATGAATGTCCAATATTCAAAAGTATGTTTTTTGACAATAGGCGACATTCTTCCAAATTTCGGCTTTTGAAATTTTAAAAAGGACTTTGCTCCTTTTTCCGAAAATGGTAAAAAATTTGCAAAAAAAATTATTGGGGAACACTATTCTGGCCATTCCTATAAATGTCCAATATTCAAAACTGTGTTTTTTTGACAATAGGCGACATTCTTCCAAATTTCGACTTTTGAAATTTTAAAAAGGACTTTGCTCCTTTTTCCGAAAATTGTGGAAAATTTGCAAAAAAAATTATTGGGGAACACTATTCCGGCCATTCCTATGAATGTCCAATATTCAAAAGTGTGTTTTTTTGACAATAGGCGACATTCTTCCAAATTTCGACTTTTGAAATTTTAAAAAGGACTTTGCTCCTTTTTCCGAAAATGGTAGAAAATTTGCGAAAAAAAATTATTGGGGAACACTATTCCTGCCATTCCTATGAATGTCCAATATTCAAAAGTATGTTTTTTGACAATAGGCGACATTCTTCCAAATTTCGGCTTTTGAAATTTTAAAAAGGACTTTGCTCCTTTTTCCGAAAATGGTAAAAAATTTGCAAAAAAAATTATTGGGGAACACTATTCTGGCCATTCCTATAAATGTCCAATATTCAAAACTGTGTTTTTTTGACAATAGGCGACATTCTTCCAAATTTCGACTTTTGAAATTTTAAAAAGGACTTTGCTCCTTTTTCCGAAAATAGAAGAAAATTTGCGAAAAAAAATTATTGGGGAACACTATTCTGGCCATTCCTATAAATGTCCAATATTCAAAACTGTGTTTTTTTGACAATAGGCGACATTCTTCCAAATTTCGACTTTTGAAATTTTAAAAAGGACTTTGCTCCTTTTTCCGAAAATGGAAGAAAATTTGCGAAAAAAAATTATTGGGGAACACTATTCCGGCCATTCCTATGAATTTCCAATATTCAAAAGTGTGTTTTTTTGACAATAGGCGACATTCTTCCAAATTTCGACTTTTGAAATTTTAAAAAGGACTTTGCTCTTTTTCCGAAAATGGTAGAAAATTTGCGAAAAAAAATTATTGGGGAACACTATTCCTGCCATTCCTATGAATGTCCAATATTCAAAAGTATGTTTTTTGACAATAGGCGACATTCTTCCAAATTTCGGCTTTTGAAATTTTAAAAAGGACTTTGCTCCTTTTTCCGAAAATGGTAAAAAATTTGCAAAAAAAATTATTGGGGAACACTATTCTGGCCATTCCTATAAATGTCCAATATTCAAAACTGTGTTTTTTTGACAATAGGCGACATTCTTCCAAATTTCGACTTTTGAAATTTTAAAAAGGACTTTGCTCCTTTTTCCGAAAATGGAAGAAAATTTGCGAAAAAAAATTATTGGGGAACACTATTCCTGCCATTCCTATGAATGTCCAATATTCAAAAGTATGTTTTTTGACAATAGGCGACATTCTTCCAAATTTCGACTTTTGAAATTTTAAAAAGGACTTTGCTCCTTTTTCCGAAAATTGTAGGAGATAAGCGAAAAAACATTATTGGAGAACACTCTTCCGGCCATTTCTATGAATTTCCAATATTCAAAAGTGTGTGTTTTTGACAATATGCGACATTCTTCCAAATTTCGACTTTTGAAATTTTAAAAAGGACTTTGCTCCTTTTTCCGAAAATTGTAGGGAATAAGCGAAAAAACATTATTGGAGAACACTCTTCCGGCCATTTCTATGAATGTCCAATATTCAAAAGTATGTTTTTTGACAATAGGCGACATTCTTCCAAATTTCGACTTTTGAAATTTTAAAAAGGACTTTGCTCCTTTTTCCGAAAATTGTAGGAGATAAGCGAAAAAAAATTATTGGGGAACACTATTCCTGCCATTCCTATGAATGTCCAATATTCAAAAGTATGTTTTTTGACAATAGGCGACATTCTTCCAAATTTCGACTTTTGAAATTTTAAAAAGGACTTTGCTCCTTTTTCCGAAAATGGTAGAAAATTTGCGAAAAAAAATTATTGGGGAACACTATTCCTGCCATTCCTATGAATGTCCAATATTCAAAAGTATGTTTTTTGACAATAGGCGACATTCTTCCAAATTTCGGCTTTTGAAATTTTAAAAAGGACTTTGCTCCTTTTTCCGAAAATGGTAAAAAATTTGCGAAAAAAAATTATTGGGGAACACTATTCCTGCCATTCCTATGAATGTCCAATATTCAAAAGTATGTTTTTTGACAATAGGCGACATTCTTCCAAATTTCGGCTTTTGAAATTTTAAAAAGGACTTTGCTCCTTTTTCCGAAAATGGTAGAAAATTTGCGAAAAAAAATTATTGGGGAACACTATTCCTGCCATTCCTATGAATGTCCAATATTCAAAAGTATGTTTTTTGACAATAGGCGACATTCTTCCAAATTTCGGCTTTTGAAATTTTAAAAAGGACTTTGCTCCTTTTTCCGAAAATGGTAAAAAATTTTCAAAAAAAATTATTGCGGAACACTATTCTGGCCATTCCTATAAATGTCCAATATTCAAAACTGTGTTTTTTTGACAATAGGCGACATTCTTCCAAATTTCGACTTTTAAAATTTTAAAAAGGACTTTGCTCCTTTTTCCGAAAATGGAAGAAAATTTGCGAAAAAAAATTATTGGGGAACACTATTCCGGCCATTCCTATGAATTTCCAATATTCAAAAGTGTGTTTTTTTGACAATAGGCGACATTCTTCCAAATTTCGACTTTTGAAATTTTAAAAAGGACTTTGCTCTTTTTCCGAAAATGGTAGAAAATTTGCGAAAAAAAATTATTGGGGAACACTATTCCTGCCATTCCTATGAATGTCCAATATTCAAAAGTATGTTTTTTGACAATAGGCGACATTCTTCCAAATTTCGGCTTTTGAAATTTTAAAAAGGACTTTGCTCCTTTTTCCGAAAATGGTAAAAAATTTGCAAAAAAAATTATTGGGGAACACTATTCTGGCCATTCCTATAAATGTCCAATATTCAAAACTGTATTTTTTTGACAATAGGCGACATTCTTCCAAATTTCGACTTTTGAAATTTTAAAAAGGACTTTGCTCCTTTTTCCGAAAATGGTAGAAAATTTGCGAAAAAAAATTATTGGGGAACACTATTCCTGCCATTCCTATGAATGTCCAATATTCAAAAGTATGTTTTTTGACAATAGGCGACATTCTTCCAAATTTCGGCTTTTGAAATTTTAAAAAGGACTTTGCTCCTTTTTCCGAAAGTGGTAAAAAATTTGCAAAAAAAATTATTGGGGAACACTATTCTGGCCATTCCTATAAATGTCCAATATTCAAAACTGTGTTTTTTTGACAATAGGCGACATTCTTCCAAATTTCGACTTTTGAAATTTTAAAAAGGACTTTGCTCCTTTTTCCGAAAATGGAAGAAAATTTGCGAAAAAAAATTATTGGGGAACACTATTCCGGCTATTCCTATGAATTTCCAATATTCAAAAGTGTGTTTTTTTGACAATAGGCGACATTCTTCCAAATTTCGACTTTTGAAATTTTAAAAAGGACTTTGCTCTTTTTCCGAAAATGGTAGAAAATTTGCAAAAAAAATTATTGGGGAACACTATTCCGGCCATTGCTATGAATGTCCAATATTCAAAAGTATGTTTTTTTGACAATAGGCGACATTCTTCCAAATTTCGACTTTTGAAATTTTAAAAAGGACTTTGCTCCTTTTTCCGAAAATTGTAGGAGATAAGCGAAAAAACATTATTGGAGAACACTCTTCCGGCCATTTCTATGAATTTCCAATATTCAAAAGTGTGTGTTTTTGACAATATGCGACATTCTTCCAAATTTCGACTTTTGAAATTTTAAAAAGGACTTTGCTCCTTTTTCCGAAAATGGTGGAAAATTTGCGAAAAAAAATTATTGGGGAACACTATTCCGGCCATTCCTATGAATGTCCAATATTCAAAAGTGTGTTTTTTTGACAATAGGCGACATTCTTCCAAATTTCGACTTTTGAAATTTTAAAAAGGACTTTGCTCCTTTTTCCGAAAATTGTAGGAGATAAGCGAAAAAACATTATTGGGGAACACTCTTCCGGCCATTTCTATGAATGTCCAATATTCAAAAGTGTGTTTTTTTGACAATAGGCGACATTTTTCCAAATTTCGACTTTTGAAATTTTAAAAAGGACTTTGCTCTTTTTCCGAAAATGGTAGAAAATTTGCAAAAAAAATTATTGGGGAACACTATTCCGGCCATTCCTATGAATGTCCAATATTCAAAAGTGTGTTTTTTTGACAATAGGCGACATTCTTCCAAATTTCGACTTTTGAAATTTTAAAAAGGACTTTGCTCCTTTTTCCGAAAATTGTAGGAGATAAGCCAAAAAACATTATTGGAGAACACTCTTCCGGCCATTTCTATGAATATCCAATATTCAAAACTGTGTTTTTTTGACAATAGGCGACATTCTTCCAAATTTCGACTTTTGAAATTTTAAAAAGGACTTTGCTCCTTTTTCCGAAAATGGTAGAAAATTTGCGAAAAAAAATTATTGGGGAACACTATTCCGGCCATTCCTATGAATGTCCAATATTCAAAAGTATGTTTTTTTGACAATAGGCTACATTTTTCTAAATTTCGACTTTTGAAATTTTAAAAAGGACTTTGCTCCTTTTTCCGAAAATGGTAGAAAATTTGCGAAAAAAAATTATTGGGGAACACTATTCCGGCCATTCCTATGAATGTCTAATATTCAAAAGTGTGTTTTTTTGACAATAGGCGACATTCTTCCAAATTTCGACTTTTGAAATTTTAAAAAGGACTTTGCTCCTTTTTCCGAAAATGGTAGAAAATTTGCGAAAAAAAATTATTGGGGAACACTATTCTGGCCATTCTTATAAATGTCCAATATTCAAAAGTATGTTTTTTGACAATAGGCGACATTCTTCCAAATTTCGGCTTTTGAAATTTTAAAAAGGACTTTGCTCCTTTTTCCGAAAATGGTAAAAAATTTGGAAAAAAAATTATTGAGGAACACTATTCTGGCCATTCCTATAAATGTCCAATATTCAAAACTGTGTTTTTTTGACAATAGGCGACATTTTTCCAAATTTCGACTTTTGAAATTTTAAAAAGGACTTTGCTCCTTTTTCCGAAAATGGAAGAAAATTTGCGAAAAAAAATTATTGGGGAACACTATTCCGGCCATTCCTATGAATTTCCAATATTCAAAAGTGTGTTTTTTTGACAATAGGCGACATTCTTCCAAATTTCGACTTTTGAAATTTTAAAAAGGACTTTGCTCCTTTTTCCGAAAATGGAAGAAAATTTGCGAAAAAAAATTATTGGGGAACACTATTCCGGCCATTCCTATGAATTTCCAATATTCAAAACTGTGTTTTTTTGACAATAGGCGACATTCTTCCAAATTTCGACTTTTGAAATTTTAAAAAGGACTTTGCTCCTTTTTCCGAAAATTGTAGGAGATAAGCGAAAAAACATTATTGGAGAACACTCTTCCGGCCATTTCTATGAATGTCCAATATTCAAAAGTCTTAACAGTGTGTTTTTTTGAAAATTGGCGACATTTTTCCAAATTTCAACTTTTGAAATTTTAGAGAGGACTTTGCTCCTTTTTCCGAAAATGGTAGAAAATTTGCGAAAAAAAATTATTGGGGAACACTACTCCGGCCATTCCTATGAATATCCAATATTCAAAAGTGTGTTTTTTTGACAATAGGCGACATTCTTCCAAATTTCGACTTTTGAAATTTTAAAAAGGACTTTGCTCCTTTTTCCGAAAATTGTAGGAGATAAGCGAAAAAACATTATTGGAGAACACTCTTCCGGCCATTTCTATGAATGTCCAATATTCAAAAGTCTTAACAGTGTGTTTTTTTGAAAATTGGCGACATTTTTCCAAATTTCAACTTTTGAAATTTTAGAGAGGACTTTGCTCCTTTTTCCGAAAATGGTAGAAAATTTGCGAAAAAAAATTGTTGGGGAACACTACTCCGGCCATTCCTATGAATATCCAATATTCAAAAGTGTGTTTTTTTGACAATAGGCGACATTCTTCCAAATTTCGACTTTTGAAATTTTAAAAAGGACTTTGCTCCTTTTTCCGAAAATGGTAGAAAATTTGCGAAAAAAAATTATTGGGGAACACTATTCTGGCCATTCTTATAAATGTCCAGCATTCAAAAGTATGTTTTTTGACAATAGGCGACATTCTTCCAAATTTCGGCTTTTGAAATTTTAAAAAGGACTTTGCTCCTTTTTCCGAAAATGGTAAAAAATTTGCAAAAAAAATTATTGGGGAACACTATTCTGGCCATTCCTATAAATGTCCAATATTCAAAACTGTGTTTTTTTGACAATAGGCGACATTCTTCCAAATTTCGACTTTTGAAATTTTAAAAAGGACTTTGCTCCTTTTTCCGAAAATGGAAGAAAATTTGCGAAAAAAAATTATTGGGGAACACTATTCCGGCCATTCCTATGAATTTCCAATATTCAAAAGTGTGTTTTTTTGACAATAGGCGACATTCTTCCAAATTTCGACTTTTGAAATTTTAAAAAGGACTTTGCTCTTTTTCCGAAAATGGTAGAAAATTTGCAAAAAAAATTATCGGGGAACACTATTCCGGCCATTCCTATGAATGTCCAATATTCAAAAGTGTGTTTTTTTGACAATAGGCGACATTCTTCCAAATTTCGACTTTTGAAATTTTAAAAAGGACTTTGCTCCTTTTTCCGAAAATTGTAGGAGATAAGCGAAAAAACATTATTGGAGAACACTCTTCCGGCCATTTCTATGAATTTCCAATATTCAAAAGTGTGTGTTTTTGACAATATGCGACATTCTTCCAAATTTCGACTTTTGAAATTTTAAAAAGGATTTTGCTCCTTTTTCCGAAAATTGTGGAAAATTTGCGAAAAAAAATTATTGGGGAACACTATTCCCGCCATTCCTATGAATGTCCAATATTCAAAAGTGTGTTTTTTTGACAATAGGCGACATTCTTCCAAATTTGGACTTTTGAAATTTTAAAAAGGACTTTGCTCCTTTTTCCGAAAATGGTAGAAAATTTGCGAAAAAAAATTATTGGGGAACACTATTCCGGCCATTCCTATGAATGTCCAATATTCAAAAGTGTGTTTTTTTGACAATAGGCGACATTCTTCACAAATTTCGACTTTTGAAATTTTAAAAAGGACTTTGCTCCTTTTTCCGAAAATTGTAGGAGATAAGCGAAAAAACATTATTGGGGAACACTCTTCCGGCCATTTCTATGAATGTCCAATATTCAAAAGTGTGTTTTTTTGACAATAGGCGACATTTTTCCAAATTTCGACTTTTGAAATTTTAAAAAGGACTTTGCTCTTTTTCCGAAAATGGTAGAAAATTTGCAAAAAAAATTATTGGGGAACACTATTCCGGCCATTCCTATGAATGTCCAATATTCAAAAGTGTGTTTTTTTGACAATAGGCGACATTCTTCCAAATTTCGACTTTTGAAATTTTAAAAAGGACTTTGCTCCTTTTTCCGAAAATTGTAGGAGATAAGCGAAAAAACATTATTGGGGAACACTATTCCGGCCATTCCTATGAATATCCAATATTCAAAAGTGTGTTTTTTTGACAATAGGCGACATTCTTCCAAATTTCGACTTTTGAAATTTTAAAAAGGACTTTGCTCCTTTTTCCAAAAATTGTAGGAGATAAGCGAAAAAACATTATTGGAGAACACTCTTCCGGCCATTTCTATGAATGTCCAATATTCAAAAGTCTTAACAGTGTGTTTTTTTGAAAATTGGCGACATTTTTCCAAATTTCAACTTTTGAAATTTTAGAGAGGACTTTGCTCCTTTTTCCGAAAATGGTAGAAAATTTGCGAAAAAAAATTATTGGGGAACACTACTCCGGCCATTCCTATGAATATCCAATATTCAAAGGTGTGTTTTTTTGACAATAGGCGACATTCTTCCAAATTTCGACTTTTGAAATTTTAAAAAGGACTTTGCTCCTTTTTCCGAAAATGGTAGAACATTTGCGAAAAAAAATTACTGGGGAACAATATTCCTGCCATTCCTATGAATGTCCAATATTCAAAAGTATGTTTTTTGACAATAGGCGACATTCTTCCAAATTTCGACTTTTGAAATTTTAAAAAGGACTTTGCTCCTTTTTCCGAAAATGGTAAAAAATTTGCGAAAAAAATTATTGGGGAACACTATTCCGGCCATTCCTATGAATATCCAATATTCAAAAGTGTGTTTTTTTGACAATAGGCGACATTCTTCCAAATTTCGACTTTTGAAATTTTAAAAAGGACTTTGCTCCTTTTTCCAAAAATTGTAGGAGATAAGCGAAAAAACATTATTGGAGAACACTCTTCCGGCCATTTCTATGAATGTCCAATATTCAAAAGTCTTAACAGTGTGTTTTTTTGAAAATTGGCGACATTTTTCCAAATTTCAACTTTTGAAATTTTAGAGAGGACTTTGCTCCTTTTTCCGAAAATGGTAGAAAATTTGCGAAAAAAAATTATTGGGGAACACTACTCCGGCCATTCCTATGAATATCCAATATTCAAAGGTGTGTTTTTTTGACAATAGGCGACATTCTTCCAAATTTCGACTTTTGAAATTTTAAAAAGGACTTTGCTCCTTTTTCCGAAAATGGTAGAAAATTTGCGAAAAAAAATTATTGGGGAACACTATTCCGGCCATTCCTATGAATGTCCAATATTCAAAAGTATGTTTTTTTGACAATAGGCTACATTTTTCTAAATTTCGACTTTTGAAATTTTAAAAAGGACTTTGCTCCTTTTTCCGAAAATGGTAGAAAATTTGCGAAAAAAAATTATTGGGGAACACTATTCCGGCCATTCCTATGAATGTCTAATATTCAAAAGTGTGTTTTTTTGACAATAGGCGACATTCTTCCAAATTTCGACTTTTGAAATTTTAAAAAGGACTTTGCTCCTTTTTCCGAAAATGGTAGAAAATTTGCGAAAAAAAATTATTGGGGAACACTATTCTGGCCATTCTTATAAATGTCCAATATTCAAAAGTATGTTTTTTGACAATAGGCGACATTCTTCCAAATTTCGGCTTTTGAAATTTTAAAAAGGACTTTGCTCCTTTTTCCGAAAATGGTAAAAAATTTGGAAAAAAAATTATTGAGGAACACTATTCTGGCCATTCCTATAAATGTCCAATATTCAAAACTGTGTTTTTTTGACAATAGGCGACATTCTTCCAAATTTCGACTTTTGAAATTTTAAAAAGGACTTTGCTCCTTTTTCCGAAAATGGTAGAACATTTGCGAAAAAAAATTACTGGGGAACAATATTCCTGCCATTCCTATGAATGTCCAATATTCAAAAGTATGTTTTTTGACAATAGGCGACATTCTTCCAAATTTCGACTTTTGAAATTTTAAAAAGGACTTTGCTCCTTTTTCCGAAAATGGTAAAAAATTTGCGAAAAAAATTATTGGGGAACACTATTCCGGCCATTCCTATGAATATCCAATATTCAAAAGTGTGTTTTTTTGACAATAGGCGACATTCTTCCAAATTTCGACTTTTGAAATTTTAAAAAGGACTTTGCTCCTTTTTCCAAAAATTGTAGGAGATAAGCGAAAAAACATTATTGGAGAACACTCTTCCGGCCATTTCTATGAATGTCCAATATTCAAAAGTCTTAACAGTGTGTTTTTTTGAAAATTGGCGACATTTTTCCAAATTTCAACTTTTGAAATTTTAGAGAGGACTTTGCTCCTTTTTCCGAAAATGGTAGAAAATTTGCGAAAAAAAATTATTGGGGAACACTACTCCGGCCATTCCTATGAATATCCAATATTCAAAGGTGTGTTTTTTTGACAATAGGCGACATTCTTCCAAATTTCGACTTTTGAAATTTTAAAAAGGACTTTGCTCCTTTTTCCGAAAATGGTAGAAAATTTGCGAAAAAAAATTATTGGGGAACACTGTTCCGGCCATTCCTATGAATGTCCAATATTCAAAAGTATGTTTTTTTGACAATAGGCTACATTTTTCTAAATTTCGACTTTTGAAATTTTAAAAAGGACTTTGCTCCTTTTTCCGAAAATGGTAGAAAATTTGCGAAAAAAAATTATTGGGGAACACTATTCCGGCCATTCCTATGAATGTCTAATATTCAAAAGTGTGTTTTTTTGACAATAGGCGACATTCTTCCAAATTTCGACTTTTGAAATTTTAAAAAGGACTTTGCTCCTTTTTCCGAAAATGGTAGAAAATTTGCGAAAAAAAATTATTGGGGAACACTATTCTGGCCATTCTTATAAATGTCCAATATTCAAAAGTATGTTTTTTGACAATAGGCGACATTCTTCCAAATTTCGGCTTTTGAAATTTTAAAAAGGACTTTGCTCCTTTTTCCGAAAATGGTAAAAAATTTGGAAAAAAAATTATTGAGGAACACTATTCTGGCCATTCCTATAAATGTCCAATATTCAAAACTGTGTTTTTTTGACAATAGGCGACATTTTTCCAAATTTCGACTTTTGAAATTTTAAAAAGGACTTTGCTCCTTTTTCCGAAAATGGAAGAAAATTTGCGAAAAAAAATTATTGGGGAACACTATTCCGGCCATTCCTATGAATTTCCAATATTCAAAAGTGTGTTTTTTTGACAATAGGCGACATTCTTCCAAATTTCGACTTTTGAAATTTTAAAAAGGACTTTGCTCCTTTTTCCGAAAATGGAAGAAAATTTGCGAAAAAAAATTATTGGGGAACACTATTCCGGCCATTCCTATGAATTTCCAATATTCAAAACTGTGTTTTTTTGACAATAGGCGACATTCTTCCAAATTTCGACTTTTGAAATTTTAAAAAGGACTTTGCTCCTTTTTCCGAAAATTGTAGGAGATAAGCGAAAAAACATTATTGGAGAACACTCTTCCGGCCATTTCTATGAATGTCCAATATTCAAAAGTCTTAACAGTGTGTTTTTTTGAAAATTGGCGACATTTTTCCAAATTTCAACTTTTGAAATTTTAGAGAGGACTTTGCTCCTTTTTCCGAAAATGGTAGAAAATTTGCGAAAAAAAATTATTGGGGAACACTACTCCGGCCATTCCTATGAATATCCAATATTCAAAAGTGTGTTTTTTTGACAATAGGCGACATTCTTCCAAATTTCGACTTTTGAAATTTTAAAAAGGACTTTGCTCCTTTTTCCGAAAATTGTAGGAGATAAGCGAAAAAACATTATTGGAGAACACTCTTCCGGCCATTTCTATGAATGTCCAATATTCAAAAGTCTTAACAGTGTGTTTTTTTGAAAATTGGCGACATTTTTCCAAATTTCAACTTTTGAAATTTTAGAGAGGACTTTGCTCCTTTTTCCGAAAATGGTAGAAAATTTGCGAAAAAAAATTGTTGGGGAACACTACTCCGGCCATTCCTATGAATATCCAATATTCAAAAGTGTGTTTTTTTGACAATAGGCGACATTCTTCCAAATTTCGACTTTTGAAATTTTAAAAAGGACTTTGCTCCTTTTTCCGAAAATGGTAGAAAATTTGCGAAAAAAAATTATTGGGGAACACTATTCTGGCCATTCTTATAAATGTCCAGCATTCAAAAGTATGTTTTTTGACAATAGGCGACATTCTTCCAAATTTCGGCTTTTGAAATTTTAAAAAGGACTTTGCTCCTTTTTCCGAAAATGGTAAAAAATTTGCAAAAAAAATTATTGGGGAACACTATTCTGGCCATTCCTATAAATGTCCAATATTCAAAACTGTGTTTTTTTGACAATAGGCGACATTCTTCCAAATTTCGACTTTTGAAATTTTAAAAAGGACTTTGCTCCTTTTTCCGAAAATGGAAGAAAATTTGCGAAAAAAAATTATTGGGGAACACTATTCCGGCCATTCCTATGAATTTCCAATATTCAAAAGTGTGTTTTTTTGACAATAGGCGACATTCTTCCAAATTTCGACTTTTGAAATTTTAAAAAGGACTTTGCTCTTTTTCCGAAAATGGTAGAAAATTTGCAAAAAAAATTATCGGGGAACACTATTCCGGCCATTCCTATGAATGTCCAATATTCAAAAGTGTGTTTTTTTGACAATAGGCGACATTCTTCCAAATTTCGACTTTTGAAATTTTAAAAAGGACTTTGCTCCTTTTTCCGAAAATTGTAGGAGATAAGCGAAAAAACATTATTGGAGAACACTCTTCCGGCCATTTCTATGAATTTCCAATATTCAAAAGTGTGTGTTTTTGACAATATGCGACATTCTTCCAAATTTCGACTTTTGAAATTTTAAAAAGGATTTTGCTCCTTTTTCCGAAAATTGTGGAAAATTTGCGAAAAAAAATTATTGGGGAACACTATTCCCGCCATTCCTATGAATGTCCAATATTCAAAAGTGTGTTTTTTTGACAATAGGCGACATTCTTCCAAATTTGGACTTTTGAAATTTTAAAAAGGACTTTGCTCCTTTTTCCGAAAATGGTAGAAAATTTGCGAAAAAAAATTATTGGGGAACACTATTCCGGCCATTCCTATGAATGTCCAATATTCAAAAGTGTGTTTTTTTGACAATAGGCGACATTCTTCACAAATTTGGACTTTTGAAATTTTAAAAAGGACTTTGCTCCTTTTTCCGAAAATTGTAGGAGATAAGCGAAAAAACATTATTGGGGAACACTCTTCCGGCCATTTCTATGAATGTCCAATATTCAAAAGTGTGTTTTTTTGACAATAGGCGACATTCTTCCAAATTTCGACTTTTGAAATTTTAAAAAGGACTTTGCTCTTTTTCCGAAAATGGTAGAAAATTTGCAAAAAAAATGTATTGGGGAACACTATTCCGGCCATTCCTATGAATGTCCAATATTCAAAAGTGTGTTTTTTTGACAATAGGCGACATTCTTCCAAATTTCGACTTTTGAAATTTTAAAAAGGACTTTGCTCCTTTTTCCGAAAATTGTAGGAGATAAGCGAAAAAACATTATTGGGGAACACTATTCCGGCCATTCCTATGAATATCCAATATTCAAAAGTGTGTTTTTTTGACAATAGGCGACATTCTTCCAAATTTCGACTTTTGAAATTTTAAAAAGGACTTTGCTCCTTTTTCCAAAAATTGTAGGAGATAAGCGAAAAAACATTATTGGAGAACACTCTTCCGGCCATTTCTATGAATGTCCAATATTCAAAAGTCTTAACAGTGTGTTTTTTTGAAAATTGGCGACATTTTTCCAAATTTCAACTTTTGAAATTTTAGAGAGGACTTTGCTCCTTTTTCCGAAAATGGTAGAAAATTTGCGAAAAAAAATTATTGGGGAACACTACTCCGGCCATTCCTATGAATATCCAATATTCAAAGGTGTGTTTTTTTGACAATAGGCGACATTCTTCCAAATTTCGACTTTTGAAATTTTAAAAAGGACTTTGCTCCTTTTTCCGAAAATGGTAGAACATTTGCGAAAAAAAATTACTGGGGAACAATATTCCTGCCATTCCTATGAATGTCCAATATTCAAAAGTATGTTTTTTGACAATAGGCGACATTCTTCCAAATTTCGACTTTTGAAATTTTAAAAAGGACTTTGCTCCTTTTTCCGAAAATGGTAAAAAATTTGCGAAAAAAATTATTGGGGAACACTATTCTGGCCATTCCTATAAATGTCCAATATTCAAAACTGTGTTTTTTTGACAATAGGCGACATTCTTCCAAATTTCGACTTTTGAAATTTTAAAAAGGACTTTGCTCCTTTTTCCGAAAATTGTAGGAGATAAGCGAAAAAACATTATTGGAGAACACTCTTCCGGCCATTTCTATGAATGTTCAATATTCAAAAGTCTTAACAGTGTGTTTTTTTGAAAATTGGCGACATTTTTCCAAATTTCAACTTTTGAAATTTTAGAGAGGACTTTGCTCCTTTTTCCGAAAATGGTAGAAAATTTGCGAAAAAAAATTATTGGGGAACACTACTCCGGCCATTCCTATGAATATCCAATATTCAAAAGTGTGTTTTTTTGACAATAGGCGACATTCTTCCAAATTTCGACTTTTGAAATTTTAAAAAGGACTTTGCTCCTTTTTCCGAAAATGGTAGAAAATTTGCGAAAAAAAATTATTGGGGAACACTATTCCTGCCATTCCTATGAATGTCCAATATTCAAAAGTATGTTTTTTGACAATAGGCGACATTCTTCCAAATTTCGGCTTTTGAAATTTTAAAAAGGACTTTGCTCCTTTTTCCGAAAATGGTAAAAAATTTGCAAAAAAAATTATTGGGGAACACTATTCTGGCCATTCCTATAAATGTCCAATATTCAAAACTGTGTTTTTTTGACAATAGGCGACATTCTTCCAAATTTCGACTTTTGAAATTTTAAAAAGGACTTTGCTCCTTTTTCCGAAAATGGAAGAAAATTTGCGAAAAAAAATTATTGGGGAACACTATTCCGGCCATTCCTATGAATTTCCAATATTCAAAAGTGTGTGTTTTTGACAATAGGCGACATTCTTCCAAATTTCGACTTTTGAAATTTTAAAAAGGACTTTGCTCTTTTTCCGAAAATGGTAGAAAATTTGCAAAAAAAATTATTGGGGAACACTATTCCGGCCATTCCTATGAATGTCCAATATTCAAAAGTGTGTTTTTTTGACAATAGGCGACATTCTTCCAAATTTCGACTATTGAAATTTTAAAAAGGACTTTGCTCCTTTTTCCGAAAATTGTAGGAGATAAGCGAAAAAACATTATTGGAGAACACTCTTCCGGCCATTTCTATGAATTTCCAATATTCAAAAGTGTGTGTTTTTGACAATATGCGACATTCTTCCAAATTTCGACTTTTGAAATTTTAAAAAGGACTTTGCTCCTTTTTCCGAAAATGGTGGAAAATTTGCGAAAAAAAATTATTGGGGATCACTATTCCGGCCATTCCTATGAATGTCCAATATTCAAAAGTGTGTTTTTTTGACAATAGGCGACATTCTTCCAAATTTGGACTTTTGAAATTTTAAAAAGGACTTTGCTCCTTTTTCCGAAAATGGTAGAAAATTTGCGAAAAAAAATTATTGGGGAACACTATTCCGGCCATTCCTATGAATGTCCAATATTCAAAAGTGTGTTTTTTTGACAATAGGCGACATTCTTCCAAATTTCGACTTTTGAAATTTTAAAAAGGACTTTGCTCCTTTTTCCGAAAATTGTAGGAGATAAGCGAAAAAACATTATTGGGGAACACTCTTCCGGCCATTTCTATGAATGTCAAATATTCAAAAGTGTGTTTTTTTGACAATAGGCGACATTTTTCCAAATTTCGACTTTTGAAATTTTAAAAAGGACTTTGCTCTTTTTCCGAAAATGGTAGAAAATTTGCAAAAAAAATTATTGGGGAACACTATTCCGGCCATTCCTATGAATGTCCAATATTCAAAAGTGTGTTTTTTTGACAATAGGCGACATTCTTCCAAATTTCGACTTTTGAAATTTTAAAAAGGACTTTGCTCCTTTTTCCGAAAATTGTAGGAGATAAGCGAAAAAACATTATTGGAGAACACTCTTCCGGCCATTTCTATGAATGTCCAATATTCAAAAGTGTGTTTTTTTGACAATAGGCGACATTCTTCCAAATTTCGACTTTTGAAATTTTAAAAAGGACTTTGCTCCTTTTTCCGAAAATGGTAGAAAATTTGCGAAAAAAAATTATTGGGGAACACTATTCCGGCCATTCCTATGAATGTCCAATATTCAAAAGTATGTTTTTTTGACAATAGGCGACATTTTTCTAAATTTCGACTTTTGAAATTTTAAAAAGGACTTTGCTCCTTTTTCCGAAAATGGTAGAAAATTTGCGAAAAAAAATTATTGGGGAACACTATTCCGGCCATTCCTATGAATGTCTAATATTCAAAAGTGTGTTTTTTTGACAATAGGCGACATTCTTCCAAATTTCGACTTTTGAAATTTTAAAAAGGACTTTGCTCCTTTTTCCGAAAATGGTAGAAAATTTGCGAAAAAAAATTATTGGGGAACACTATTCTGGCCATTCTTATAAATGTCCAATATTCAAAAGTATGTTTTTTGACAATAGGCGACATTCTTCCAAATTTCGGCTTTTGAAATTTTAAAAAGGACTTTGCTCCTTTTTCCGAAAATGGTAAAAAATTTGCAAAAAAAATTATTGGGGAACACTATTCTGGCCATTCCTATAAATGTCCAATATTCAAAACTGTGTTTTTTTGACAATAGGTGACATTCTTCCAAATTTCGACTTTTGAAATTTTAAAAAGGACTTTGCTCCTTTTTCCGAAAATGGAAGAAAATTTGCGAAAAAAAATTATTGGGGAACACTATTCCGGCCATTCCTATGAATTTCCAATATTCAAAAGTGTGTTTTTTTGACAATAGGCGACATTCTTCCAAATTTCGACTTTTGAAATTTTAAAAAGGACTTTGCTCTTTTTCCGAAAATGGTAGAAAATTTGCAAAAAAAATTATTGGGGAACACTATTCCGGCCATTCCTATGAATGTCCAATATTCAAAAGTGTGTTTTTTTGACAATAGGCGACATTCTTCCAAATTTCGACTTTTGAAATTTTAAAAAGGACTTTGCTCCTTTTTCCGAAAATTGTAGGAGATAAGCGAAAAAACATTATTGGAGAACACTCTTCCGGCCATTTCTATGAATTTCCAATATTCAAAAGTGTGTGTTTTTGACAATATGCGACATTCTTCCAAATTTCGACTTTTGAAATTTTAAAAAGGACTTTGCTCCTTTTTCCGAAAATGGTAGAAAATTTGCGAAAAAAAATTATTGGGGAACACTATTCCGGCCATTCCTATGAATGTCTAATATTCAAAAGTGTGTTTTTTTGACAATAGGCGACATTCTTCCAAATTTCGACTTTTGAAATTTTAAAAAGGACTTTGCTCCTTTTTCCGAAAATGGTAGAAAATTTGCGAAAAAAAATTATTGGGGAACACTATTCTGGCCATTCTTATAAATGTCCAATATTCAAAAGTATGTTTTTTGACAATAGGCGACATTCTTCCAAATTTCGGCTTTTGAAATTTTAAAAAGGACTTTGCTCCTTTTTCCGAAAATGGTAAAAAATTTGCAAAAAAAATTATTGGGGAACACTATTCTGGCCATTCCTATAAATGTCCAATATTCAAAACTGTGTTTTTTTGACAATAGGTGACATTCTTCCAAATTTCGACTTTTGAAATTTTAAAAAGGACTTTGCTCCTTTTTCCGAAAATGGAAGAAAATTTGCGAAAAAAAATTATTGGGGAACACTATTCCGGCCATTCCTATGAATTTCCAATATTCAAAAGTGTGTTTTTTTGACAATAGGCGACATTCTTCCAAATTTCGACTTTTGAAATTTTAAAAAGGACTTTGCTCTTTTTCCGAAAATGGTAGAAAATTTGCAAAAAAAATTATTGGGAAACACTATTCCGGCCATTCCTATGAATGTCCAATATTCAAAAGTGTGTTTTTTTGACAATAGGCGACATTCTTCCAAATTTCGACTTTTGAAATTTTAAAAAGGACTTTGCTCCTTTTTCCGAAAATTGTAGGAGATAAGCGAAAAAACATTATTGGAGAACACTCTTCCGGCCATTTCTATGAATTTTCAATATTCAAAAGTGTGTGTTTTTGACAATATGCGACATTCTTCCAAATTTCGACTTTTGAAATTTTAAAAAGGACTTTGCTCCTTTTTCCGAAAATGGTGGAAAATTTGCGAAAAAAAATTATTGGGGAACACTATTCCGGCCATTCCTATGAATGTCCAATATTCAAAAGTGTGTTTTTTTGACAATAGGCGACATTCTTCCAAATTTGGACTTTTGAAATTTTAAAAAGGGCTTTGCTCCTTTTTCCGAAAATGGTAGAAAATTTGCGAAAAAAAATTATTGGGGAACACTATTCCGGCCATTCCTATGAATGTCCAATATTTAAAAGTGTGTTTTTTTGACAATAGGCGACATTTTTCCAAATTTCGACTTTTGAAATTTTAAAAAGGACTTTGCTCCTTTTTCCGGGGAACACTATTCCGGCCATTCCTATGAATGCCCAATATTCAAAAGTGTGTTTTTTGACAATAGGCGACAATAGGCGAAAATTTGCGAAAAAAAATTATTGGGGAACACTATTAAGGCCATTCCTATGAATATCCAATATTCAAAAGTGTGTTTTTTTGACAATAGGCGACATTCTTCCAAATTTCGACTTTTGAAATTTTAAAAAGGACTTTGCTCCTTTTTCCAAAAATTGTAGGAGATAAGCGAAAAAACATTATTGGAGAACACTCTTCCGGCCATTTCTATGAATGTCCAATATTCAAAAGTCTTAACAGTGTGTTTTTTTGAAAATTGGCGACATTTTTCCAAATTTCAACTTTTGAAATTTTAGAGAGGACTTTGCTCCTTTTTCCGAAAATGGTAGAAAATTTGCGAAAAAAAATTATTGGGGAACACTACTCCGGCCATTCCTATGAATATCCAATATTCAAAACTGTGTTTTTTTGACAATAGGCCACATTCTTCCAAATTTCGACTTTTGAAATTTTAAAAAGGACTTTGCTCCTTTTTCCGAAAATGGTAGAAAATTTGCGAAAAAAAATTATTGGGGAACACTATTCCGGCCATTCCTATGAATGTTCAATATTCAAAAGTGTGTTTTTTTGACAATAGGCGAGATTCTTCCAAATTTCGACTTTTGAAATTTTAAAAAGGACTTTGCTCCTTTTTCCGAAAATGGTAGAAAATTTGCGAAAAAAAATTATTGGGGAACACTATTCCGGCCATTCCTATGAATGTCCAATATTCAAAAGTATGTTTTTTGACAATAGGCGACATTCTTCCAAATTTCGACTTTTGAAATTTTAAAAAGGACTTTGGTGGTTTTTTCCGAAAATGGTTGAAAATTTGCGAAAAAAAATTATTGGGGAACACTATTCCGGCCATTCCTATGAATGTCCAATATTCAAGAGTGTGTTTTTTTTGACAATAGGCGACATTCTTCCAAATTTCGACTTTTGAAATTTTAAAAAGGACTTTGCTCCTTTTTGCGAAAATGGTAGAAAATTTGGGAAAAAAAATTATTGGGGAACACTATTCCGGCCATTCCTATGAATGTCTAATATTCAAAAGTGTGTTTTTTTGACAATAGGCGACATTCTTCCAAATTTCGACTTTTGAAATTTTAAAAAGGACTTTGCTCCTTTTTCCGAAAATTGTAGGAGATAAGCGAAAAAACACTATTGGAGAACACTCTTCCGGCCATTTCTATGAATGTCCAATATTCAAAAGTCTTAACAGTGTGTTTTTTTGACAAAAGGCGACATTCTTCCAAATTTCGACTTTTGAAATTTTAAAAAGGACTTTGCTCCTTTTTCCGAAAATGGTGGAATATTTGCGAAAAAAAATTATTGGGGAACACTATTCCGGCCATTCCTATGAATGTCCAATATTCAAAAGTGTGTTTTTTTGACAATAGGCGACATTCTTCCAAATTTGGACTTTTGAAATTTTAAAAAGGACTTTGCTCCTTTTTCCGAAAATGGTAGAAAATTTGCGAAAAAAAATTATTGGGTAACACTATTACGGTCATTCCTATGAATGTCCAATATTCAAAAGTGTGTTTTTTTGACAATAGGCGACATTCTTCCAAATTTCGGCTTTTGAAATTTTAAAAAGGACTTTGCTCCTTTTTCCGAAAATGGTAGAAAATTTGCAAAAAAAATTATTGGGGAACACTATTCTGGCCGATCCTATAAATGTCCAATATTCAAAAGTGTGTTTTTTTGACAATAGGCGACATTCTTCCAAATTTCGACTTTTGAAATTTTAAAAAAGACTTTGCTCCTTTTTCGAAAATGGTAGAAAATTTGGGAAAAAAAATTATTTGGGAACACTATTCCGGCCATTCCTATGAATGTCCAATATTCAAAAGTGTGTTTTTTTGACAATAGGCGACATTCTTCCAAATTTCGACTTTTGAAATTTTAAAAAGGACTTTGCTCCTTTTTCCGAAAATGGTAGAAAATTTGCAAAAAAAATTATTGGGGATCACTATTCTGGCCATTCCTATAAATGTCCAATATTCAGAAGTGTGTTTTTTTGACAATAGGTGACATTCTTCCAAATTTCGACTTTTGAAATTTTAAAAAGGACTTTGCTCCTTTTCCGAAAATGGTAGAAAATTTGCGAAAAAAAATTATTGGGGAACACTATTCCGGCCACTCCTATGAATGTCCAATATTCAAAAATGTGTTTTTTTGACAATAGGCGACATTCTTCCAAATTTCGACTTTTGAAATTTTAAAAAGGACTTTGCTCCTTTTTCCGAAAATGGTAGAAAATTTGGGAAAAAAAATTATTGGGGAACACTATTCCGGCATTCCTATGAATGTCCAATATTCAAAAGTGTGTTTTTTTGACAATAGGCGACATTCTTCCAAATTTCGACTTTTGAAATTTTAAAAAGGACTTTGCTCCTTTTTCCGAAAATTGTAGGAGATAAGCGAAAAAACATTATTGGAGAACACTCTTCCGGCCATTTCTATGAATTTCCAATATTCAAAAGTGTGTTTTTTTGACAATATGCGACATTCTTCCAAATTTCGACTTTTGAAATTTTAAAAAGGACATTGCTCCTTTTTCTGAAAATGGTGGAAAATTTGCGAAAAAAAATTATTGGGGAACACTATTCCGGCCATTCCTATGAATGTCCAATATTCAAAAGTGAGTTTTTTTGACAATAGGCGACATTCTTCCAAATTTGGACTTTTGAAATTTTAAAAAGGACTTTGCTCCTTTTTCCGAAAATGGTAGAAAGTTTGCGAAAAAAAATTATTGGGGACACTCTTCCGGCCATTTCTATGAATGTCCAATATTCAAAAGTCTTAACAGTGTGTTTTTTTGAAAATTGGCGACATTTTTCCAAATTTCGACTTTTGAAATTTTAGAGAGGACTTTGCTCCTTTTTCCGAAAATGGTAGAAAATTTGCGAAAAAAAATTATTGGGGAACACTCTTCCGGCCATTCCTATGAATGTCCAATATTCAAAAGTGTGTTTTTTTGACAATAGGCGACATTCTTCCAAATTTCGACTTTTGAAATTTTAAAAAGGACTTTGCTCCTTTTTCCGAAAATTGTAGGAGATAAGCGAAAAAACATTATTGGAGAACACTCTTCCGGCCATTTCTATGAATGTCCAATATTCAAAAGTGTGTTTTTTTGACAATAGGCGACATTCTTCCAAATTTCGACTTTTGAAATTTTAAAAAGGACTTTGGTTGTTTTTTCCGAAAATGGTGGAAAATTTGCGAAAAAAAATTATTGGGGAACACTATTCCGGCCATTCCTATGAATGTCCAATATTCAAGAGTGTGTTTTTTTGACAATAGGCGACATTCTTTCAAATTTCGACTTTTGAAATTTTAAAAAGGACTTTGCTCCTTTTTCCGAAAATGGTAGAAAATTTGGGAAAAAAAATTATTGGGGAACACTATTCCGGCCATTCCTATGAATGTCTAATATTCAAAAGTGTGTTTTTTTGACAATAGGCGACATTCTTCCAAATTTCGACTTTTGAAATTTTAAAAAGGACTTTGCTCCTTTTTCCGAAAACTGTAGGAGATAAGCGAAAAAACACTATTGGAGAACACTCTTCCGGCCATTTCTATGAATGTCCAATATTCAAAAGTCTTAACAGTGTGTTTTTTTGACAAAAGGCGACATGCTTCCAAATTTCGACTTTTGAAATTTTAAAAAGGACTTTGGTGGTTTTTTTCGAAAATGGTGGAAAATTTGCGAAAAAAAATTATTGGGGAACACTATTCCGGCCATTCCTATGAATGTCCAATATTCAAAAGTGTGTGTTTTTGACAATAGGCGACATTCTTCCAAATTTGGACTTTTGAAATTTTAAAAAGGACTTTGCTCCTTTTTCCGAAAATGGTAGAAAATTTGCGAAAAAAAATTATTGGGGAACACTATTCCGGCCATTCCTATGAATGTCCAATATTCAAAAGTGTGTTTTTTTGACAATAGGCGACATTCTTCCAAATTTCGGCTTTTGAAATTTTAAAAAGGACTTTGCTCCTTTTTCCGAAAATGGTAGAAAATTTGCAAAAAAAATTATTGGGGAACACTATTCTGGCCATTCCTATAAATGTCCAATATTCAAAAGTGTGTTTTTATGACAATAGGCGACATTCTTCCAAATTTCGACTTTTGAAATTTTAAAAAGGACTTTGCTCCTTTTTCGAAAATGGTAGAAAATTTGGGAAAAAAAATTATTGGGGAACACTATTCCGGCCATTCCTATGAATGTCCAATATTCAAAAGTGTGTTTTTTTGACAATAGGCGACATTCTTCCAAATTTTGACTTTTGAAATTTTAAAAAGGACTTTGCTCCTTTTTCCGAAAATGGTAGAAAATTTGCAAAAAAAATTATTGGGGATCACTATTCTGGCCATTCCTATAAATTTCCAATATTCAGACGTGTGTTTTTTTGACAATAGGTGACATTCTTCCAAATTTCGACTTTTGAAATTTTAAAAAGGACTTTGCTCCTTTTCCGAAAATGGTAGAAAATTTGCGAAAAAAAATTATTGGGGAACACTATTCCGGCCACTCCTATGAATGTCCAATATTCAAAAATGTGTTTTTTTGACAATAGGCGACATTCTTCCAAATTTCGACTTTTGAAATTTTAAAAAGGACTTTGCTCCTTTTTCCGAAAATGGTAGAAAATTTGCGAAAAAAAATTATTGGGGAACACTATTCCGGCATTCCTATGAATGTCCAATATTCAAAAGTGTGTTTTTTTGACAATAGGCGACATTCTTCCAAATTTCGACTTTTGAAATTTTAAAAAGGACTTTGCTCCTTTTTCCGAAAATTGTAGGAGATAAGCGAAAAAACATTATTGGAGAACACTCTTCCGGCCATTTCTATGAATTTCCAATATTCAAAAGTGTGTTTTTTTGACAATATGCGACATTCTTCCAATTTCGACTTTTGAAATTTTAAAAAGGACATTGCTCCTTTTTCCGAAATTGGTGAAAAATTTGCGAAAAAAAATTATTGGGGAACACTATTCCGGCCATTTCTATGAATGTCCAATATTCAAAAGTGTGTTTTTTTGACAATAGGCGACATTCTTCCAAATTTGGACTTTTGAAATTTTAAAAAGGACTTTGCTCCTTTTTCCGAAAATGGTAGAAAATTTGCGAAAAAAAATTATTGGGGAACACTATTCCGGCCATTCCTATGAATGTCCAATATTCAAAAGTGTGTTTTTTTGACAATAGGCGACATTCTTCCACATTTCGACTTTTGAAATTTTAAAAAGGACTTTGCTCCTTTTTCCGAAAATTGTAGGAGATAAGCGAAAAAATATTATTGGAGAACACTCTTCCGGCCATTTCTATGAATGTCCAATATTCAAAAGTCTTAACAGTGTGTTTTTTTAAAAATTGGCGACATTTTTCCAAATTTCAACTTTTGAAATTTTAGAGAGGACTTTGCTCCTTTTTCCGAAAATGGTAGAAAATTTGCGAAAAAAAATTATTGGGGAACACTATTCCGGCCATTCCTATGAATGTCCAATATTCAAAAGTGTGTTTTTTTGACAATAGGCGACATTCTTCCAAATTTCGACTTTTGAAATTTTAAAAAGGACTTTGCTCCTTTTTCCGAAAATTGTAGGAGATAAGCGAAAAAACATTATTGGAGAACACTCTTCCGGCCATTTCTATGAATGTCCAATATTCAAAAGTGTGTTTTTTTGACAATAGGCGACATTCTTCCAAATTTCGACTTTTGAAATTTTAAAAAGGACTTTGCTCCTTTTTCCGAAAATGGTAGAAAATTTGCGAAAAAAAATTATTGGGGAACACTATTCCTGCCATTCCTATGAATGCCCAATATTCAAAAGTGTGTTTTTTAACAATAGGCGACAATAGGCAAAAATTTGCGAAAAAAAATTATTGGGGAACACTATTCCGGCCATTCCTATGAATGTCCAATATTCAAAAGTGTGTTTTTTTGACAATAGGCGACATTCTTCCAAATTTCGACTTTTGAAATTTTAAAAAGGACTTTGCTCCTTTTTCCGAAAATTGTAGGAGATAAGCGAAAAAACATTATTGGAGAACACTCTTCCGGCCATTTCTATGAATGTCCAATTTTCAAAAGTGTGTTTGTTTGACAATAGGCGACATTCTTCCAAATTTCGATTTTTGAAATTTTAAAAAGGACTTTGCTCCTTTTTCCGAAAATAGTAGAAAATTTGGGAAAAAAAATTATTGGGGAACACTATTCCGGCCATTCCTATGAATGCCCAATATTCAAAAGTGTGTTTTTTGACAATAGGCGACAATAGGCGAAAATTTGCGAAAAAAAAATTATTGGGGAACACTATTCCGGCCATTCCTATGAATATCCAATATTCAAAAGTGTGTTTTTTTGACAATAGGCGACATTCTTCCAAATTTCGACTTTTGAAATTTTAAAAAGGACTTTGCTCCTTTTTCCGAAAATTGTAGGAGATAAGTGAAAAAACACTATTGGAGAACACTCTTCCGGCCATTTCTATGAATGTCCAATATTCAAAAGTCTTAACAGTGTGTTTTTTTGACAATAGGCGACATTCTTCCAAATTTCGACTTTTGAAATTTTAAAAAGGACTTTGGTGGTTTTTTCCGAAAATGGTGGAAAATTTGCGAAAAAAAATTATTGGGGAACACTATTCCGGCCATTCCTATGAATGTCCAATATTCAAAAGTGTGTTTTTTTGACAATAGGCGACATTCTTCCAAATTTGGACTTTTGAAATTTTAAAAAGGACTTTGCTCCTTTTTCCGAAAATGGTAAAAAATTTGCGAAAAAAATTATTGGGGAACACTATTCCGGCCATTCCTATGAATGTCCAATATTCAAAAGTGTGTTTTTTTGACAATAGGCGACATTTTTCCAAATTTCGACTTTTGAAATTTTAAAAAGGACTTTGCTCCTTTTTCCGAAAATGGTAGAAAATTTGCGAAAAGAAATTATTGGGGAACACTATTCCGGCCATTCCTATGAATGCCCAATATTCAAAAGTGTGTTTTTTGACAATAGGCGACAATAGGCGAAAATTTGCGAAAAAAAATTATTGGGGAACACTATTCCGGCCATTCCTATGAATATCCAATATTCAAAAGTGTGTTTTTTTGACAATAGGCGACATTCTTCCAAATTTCGACTTTTGAAATTTTAAAAAGGACTTTGCTCCTTTTTCCGAAAATGGTAGAAAATTTGGGAAAAAAAATTATTGGGGAACACTATTCCGGCCATTCCTATGAATGTCCAATATTCAAAAGTGTGTTTTTGACAATAGGCGACATTCTTCCAAATTTCGACTTTTGAAATTTTAAAAAGGACTTTGCTCCTTTTTCCGAAAATTGTAGGAGATAAGCGAAAAAATATTATTGGAGAACACTCTTCCGGCCATTTCTATGAATGTCCAATATTCAAAAGTCTTAACAGTGTGTTTTTTTAAAAATTGGCGACATTTTTCCAAATTTCAACTTTTGAAATTTTAGAGAGGACTTTGCTCCTTTTTCCGAAAATGGTAGAAAATTTGCGAAAAAAAATTATTGGGGAACACTATTCCTGCCATTCCTATGAATGTCCAATATTCAAAAGTGTGTTTGTTTGACAATAGGCGACATTCTTCCAAATTTCGATTTTTGAAATTTTAAAAAGGACTTTGCTCCTTTTTCCGAAAATGGTAGAAAATTTGGGAAAAAACATTATTGGAGAACACTCTTCCGGCCATTTCTATGAATGTCCAATATTCAAAAGTGTGTTTGTTTGACAATAGGCGACATTCTTCCAAATTTCGATTTTTGAAATTTTAAAAAGGACTTTGCTCCTTTTTCCGAAAATGGTAGAAAATTTGGGAAAAAACATTATTGGAGAACACTCTTCCGGCCATTTCTATGAATGTCCAATATGCAAAAGTGTGTTTGTTTGACAATAGGCGACATTCTTCCAAATTTCGATTTTTGAAATTTTAAAAAGGACTTTGCTCCTTTTTCCGAAAATGGTAGAAAATTTGCGAAAAAAAATTATTGGGGAACACTATTCCTGCCATTCCTATGAATGTCCAATATTCAAAAGTGTGTTTGTTTGACAATAGGCGACATTCTTCCAAATTTCGATTTTTGAAATTTTAAAAAGGACTTTGCTCCTTTTTCCGAAAATGGTAGAAAATTTGGGAAAAAACATTATTGGAGAACACTCTTCCGGCCATTTCTATGAATATCCAATATTCAAAAGTGTGTTTTTTTGACAATAGGCGACATTCTTCCAAATTTCGATTTTTGAAATTTTAAAAAGGACTTTGCTCCTTTTTCCGAAAATGGTAGAAAATTTGGGAAAAAACATTATTGGAGAACACTCTTCCGGCCATTTCTATGAATGTCCAATATTCAAAAGTGTGTTTGTTTGACAATAGGCGACATTCTTCCAAATTTCGACTTTTGAAATTTTAAAAAGGACTTTGCTCCTTTTTCCGAAAATGGTAGAAAATTTGGGAAAAAAAATTATTGGGGAACACTATTCCGGCCATTCCTATGAATGCCCAATATTCAAAAGTGTGTTTTTTGACAATAGGCGACAATAGGCGAAAATTTGCGAAAAAAAAATTATTGGGGAACACTATTCCGGCCATTCCTATGAATATCCAATATTCAAAAGTGTGTTTTTTTGACAATAGGCGACATTCTTCCAAATTTCGACTTTTGAAATTTTAAAAAGGACTTTGCTCCTTTTTCCGAAAATTGTAGGAGATAAGTGAAAAAACACTATTGGAGAACACTCTTCCGGCCATTTCTATGAATGTCCAATATTCAAAAGTCTTAACAGTGTGTTTTTTTGACAATAGGCGACATTCTTCCAAATTTCGACTTTTGAAATTTTAAAAAGGACTTTGGTGGTTTTTTCCGAAAATGGTGGAAAATTTGCGAAAAAAAATTATTGGGGAACACTATTCCGGCCATTCCTATGAATGTCCAATATTCAAAAGTGTGTTTTTTTGACAATAGGCGACATTCTTCCAAATTTGGACTTTTGAAATTTTAAAAAGGACTTTGCTCCTTTTCCCGAAAATGGTAAAAAATTTGCGAAAAAAATTATTGGGGAACACTATTCCGGCCATTCCTATGAATGTCCAATATTCAAAAGTGTGTTTTTTTGACAATAGGCGACATTTTTCCAAATTTCGACTTTTGAAATTTTAAAAAGGACTTTGCTCCTTTTTCCGAAAATGGTAGAAAATTTGCGAAAAGAAATTATTGGGGAACACTATTCCTGCCATTCCTATGAATGCCCAATATTCAAAAGTGTGTTTTTTGACAATAGGCGACAATAGGCGAAAATTTGCGAAAAAAAATTATTGGGGAACACTATTCCGGCCATTCCTATGAATATCCAATATTCAAAAGTGTGTTTTTTTGACAATAGGCGACATTCTTCCAAATTTCGACTTTTGAAATTTTAAAAAGGACTTTGCTCCTTTTTCCGAAAATGGTAGAAAATTTGGGAAAAAAATTATTGGGGAACACTATTCCAGCCATTCCTATGAATGTCCAATATTCAAAAGTGTGTTTTTTTGACAATAGGCGACATTCTTCCAAATTTCGACTTTTGAAATTTTAAAAAGGACTTTGCTCCTTTTTCCGAAAATTGTAGGAGATAAGCGAAAAAACACTATTGGAGAACACTATTCCGGCCATTTCTATGAATGTCCAATATTCAAAAGTTTTAACAGTGTGTTTTTTTGACAATAGGCGACATTCTTCCAAATTTCGACTTTTGAAATTTTAAAAAGGACTTTGGTGGTTTTTTCCGAAAATGGTGGAAAATTTGCGAAAAAAAATTATTGGGGAACACTATTCCGGCCATTCCTATTAATGTCCAATATTCAAGAGTGTGTTTTTTTGACAATAGGCGACATTCTTCCAAATTTCGACTTTTGAAATTTTAAAAAGGACTTTGCTCCTTTTTCCGAAAATGGTAGAAAATTTGGGAAAAAAAATTATTGGGGAACACTATTCCGGCCATTCCTATGAATGTATAATATTCAAAAGTGTGTTTTTTGACAATAGACGACATTCTTCCAAATTTCGACTTTTGAAATTTTAAAAAGGACTTTGCTCCTTTTTCCGAAAATTGTAGGAGATAAGCGAAATAACACTATTGGAGAACACTCTTCCGGCCATTTCTATGAATGTCCAATATTCAAAAGTCTTAACAGTGTGTTTTTTTGACAATAGGCGACATTCTTCCAAATTTCGACTTTTGAAATTTTAAAAAGGACTTTGGTGGTTTTTTCCGAAAATGGTGGAAAATTTGCGAAAAAAAATTATTGGGGAACACTATTCCGGCCATTCCTATGAATGTCCAATATTCAAAAGTGTGTTTTTGACAATAGGCGACATTCTTCCTAATTTGGACTTTTGAAATTTTAAAAAGGACTTTGCTCCTTTTTCCGAAAATGGTAGAAAATTTGCGAAAAAAAATTATTGGGGAACACTATTCCGGCCATTCCTATGAATGTCCAATATTCAAAAGTGTGTGTTTTTGACAATAGGCGACATTCTTCCAAATTTCGGCTTTTAAAATTTTAAAAAGGACTTTGCTCCTTTTTCCGAAAATGGTAGAAAATTTGCAAAAAAAATTATTGGGGAACACTATTCTGGCCATTCCTATAAATGTTCAATATTCAAAAGTGTGTTTTATTGACAATAGGCGACATTCTTCCAAATTTCGACTTTTGAAATTTTAAAAAGGACTTTGCTCCTTTTTCGAAAATGGTAGAAAATTTGGGAAAAAAAATTATTGGGGAACACTATTCCGGCCATTCCTATGAATGTCCAATATTCAAAAGTGTGTTTTTTTGACAATAGGCGACATTCTTCCAAATTTCGACTTTTGAAATCTTAAAAAGGACTTTGCTCCTTTTTCCGAAAATGGTAGAAAATTTGGGAAAAAAAATTATTGGGGAACTCTATTCCGGCCATTCCTATGAATGTCCAATATTCAAAAGTGTGTTTTTTTGACAATAGGCGACATTCTTCCAAAATTCGACTTTTGAAATTTTAAAAAGGACTTTGCTCCTTTTTCCGAAAATTGTAGGAGATAAGCGAAAAAACATTATTGGAGAACACTCTTCCGGCCATTTCTATGAATGTCCAATATTCAAAAGTGTGTTTGTTTGACAATAGGCGACATTCTTCCAAATTTCGACTTTTGAAATTTTAAAAAGGACTTTGCTCCTTTTTCCGAAAATGGTAGAAAATTTGGGAAAAAAAATTATTGGGGAACACTATTCCGGCAATTCCTATGAATGCCCAATATTCAAAAGTGTGTTTTTTGACAATAGGCGACAATAGGCGAAAATTTGCGAAAAAAAAATTATTGGGGAACACTATTCCGGCCATTCCTATGAATATCCAATATTCAAAAGTGTGTTTTTTTGACAATAGGCGACATTCTTCCAAATTTCGACTTTTGAAATTTTAAAAAGGACTTTGCTCCTTTTTCCGAAAATTGTAGGACATAAGTGAAAAAACACTATTGGAGAACACTCTTCCGGCCATTTCTATGAATGTCCAATATTCAAAAATCTTAACAGTGTGTTTTTTTGACAATAGGCGACATTCTTCCAAATTTCGACTTTTGAAATTTTAAAAAGGACTTTGGTGGTTTTTTCCGAAAATGGTGGGAAATTTGCGAAAAAAAATTATTGGGGAACACTATTCCGGCCATTCCTATGAATGTCCAATATTCAAAAGTGTGTTTTTTTGACAATAGGCGACATTCTTCCAAATTTGGACTTTTGAAATTTTAAAAAGGACTTTGCTCCTTTTTCCAAAAATGGTAAAAAATTTGCGAAAAAAATTATTGGGGAACACTATTCCGGCCATTTCTATGAATGTCCAATATTCAAAAGTGTGTTTTTTTGACAATAGGCGACATTTTTCCAAATTTCGACTTTTGAAATTTTAAAAAGGACTTTGCTCCTTTTTCCGAAAATGGTAGAAAATTTGCGAAAAGAAATTATTGGGGAACACTATTCCGGCCATTCCTATGAATGCCTAATATTCAAAAGTGTGTTTTTTGACAATAGGCGACATTCTTCCAAATTTCGACTTTTGAAATTTTAAAAAGGACTTTGCTCCTTTTCCGAAAATGGTAGAAAATTTGGGAAAAAAAATTATTGGGGAACACTATTCCGGCCATTCCTATGAATGTCCAATATTCAAAAGTGTGTTTTTTTGACAATAGGCGACATTCTTTCAAATTTCGACTTTTGAAATTTTAAAAAGGACTTTGCTCCTTTTTCCGAAAATTGTAGGAGATAAGCGAAAAACCACTATTGGAGAACACTCTTCCGGCCATTTCTATGAATGTCCAATATTCAAAAGTCTTAACAGTGTGTTTTTTTGACAATAGGCGACATTCTTCCAAATTTCGACTTTTGAAATTTTAAAAAGGACTTTGGTGGTTTTTTCCGAAAATGGTGGAAAATTTGCGAAAAAAATTATTGGGGAACACTATTCCGGCCATTCCTATGAATGTCCAATATTCAAGAGTGTGTTTTTTTGACAATAGGCGACATTCTTCCAAATTTCGACTTTTGAAATTTTAAAAAGGACTTTGCTCCTTTTTCCGAAAATGGTAGAAAATTTGGGAAAAAAAATTATTGGGGAACACTATTCCGGCCATTCCTATGAATGTATAATATTCAAAAGTGTGTTTTTTGACAATAGGCGACATTCTTCCAAATTTCGACTTTTGAAATTTTAAAAAGGACTTTGCTCCTTTTTCGAAAATTGTAGGAGATAAGCGAAAAAACACTATTGGAGAACACTCTTCCGGCCATTTTTATGAATGTCCAATATTCAAAAGTCTTAACAGTGTGTTTTTTTGACAATAGGCGACATTCTTCCAAATTTCGACTATTGAAATTTTAAAAAGGACTTTGGTGGTTTTTTCCGAAAATGGTGGAAAATTTGCGAAAAAAAATTATTGGGGAACACTATTCCGGCCATTCCTATGAATGTCCAATATTCAAAAGTGTGTTTTTTTTGACAATAGGCGACATTCTTCCAAATTTGGACTTTTGAAATTTTAAAAAGGACTTTGCTCCTTTTTCCGAAAATGGTAGAAAATTTGCGAAAAAAAATTATTGGGGAACACTATTCCGGCCATTCCTATGAATGTTCAATATTCAAAAGTGTGTTTTTTTGACAATAGGCGACATTCTTCCAAATTTCGGCTTTTGAAATTTTAAAAAGGACTTTGCTCCTTTTTCCGAAAATTGTAGGAGATAAGCGAAAAAACATTATTGGGGAACACTATTCTGGCCATTCCTATAAATGTCCAATATTCAAAAGTGTGTTTTTTTGACAATAGGCGACATTCTTCCAAATTTCGACTTTTGAAATTTTAAAAAGGACTTTGCTCCTTTTTCGAAAATGGTAGACAATTTGGGAAAAAAAATATATTGGGGAACACTATTCCGGCCATTCCTATGAATGTCCAATATTCAAAAGTGTGTTTTTTTGACAATAGGCGACATTCTTCCAAATTTCGACTTTTGAAATTTTAAAAAGGACTTTGCTCCTTTTTCCGAAAATGGTAGAAAATTTGCAAAAAAAATTATTGGCGATCACTATTCTGGCCATTCCTATAAATGTCCAATATTCAAAAGTGTGTTTTTTTGACAATAGGCGACATTCTTCCAAATTTCGACTTTTGAAATTTTAAAAAGGACATTGCTCCTTGTTCCGAAAATGGTGGAAAATTTGCAAAAAAAAATTATTGGGAAACACTATTCCGGCCATTCCTATGAATGTCCAATATTCAAAAGTGTGTTTTTTTGACAATAGGCGACATTCTTCCAAATTTGGACTTTTGAAATTTTAAAAAGGACTTTGCTCCTTTTTCCGAAAATGGTAGAAAATTTGGGAAAAAAAATTATTGGGGATCACTATTCCGGCCATTCCTATGAATGTCCAATATTCAAAAGTGTGTTTTTTTGACAATAGGCGACATTCTTCCAAATTTCGACTTTTGAAATTTTAAAAAGGACTTTGCTCCTTTTTCCGAAAATGGTAGAAAATTTGCAAAAAAAAATTATTGGGGAACACTATTCCGGCCATTTCTATGAATGTCCAATATTCAAAAGTCTTTACAGTGTGTTTTTTTGAAAATTGGCGACATTTTTCCAAATTTCAACTTTTGAAATTTTAGAGAGGACTTTGCTCCTTTTTCCGAAAATGGTAGAAAATTTGCGAAAAAAAATTATTGGGGAACACTATTCCGGCCATTCCTATGAATGTCCAATATTCAAAAGTGTGTTTTTTTGACAATAGGCGACATTCTTCCAAATTTCGACTTTTGAAATTTTAAAAAGGACTTTGCTCCTTTTTCCGAAAATTGTAGGAGATAAGCGAAAAGACATTATTGGAGAACACTCTTCCGGCCATTTCTATGAATGTCCAATATTCAAAAGTGTGTTTTTTTGACAATAGGCGACATTCTTCCAAATTTCGACTTTTGAAATTTTAAAAAGGACTTTGCTCCTTTTTCCGAAAATGGTAGAAAATTTGCGAAAAAAAATTATTGGGGAACACTATTCCGGCCATTCCTATGAATGCCCAATATTCAAAAGTGTGTTTTTTAACAATAGGCGACAATAGGCAAAAATTTGCGAAAAAAAATTATTGGGGAACACTATTCCGGCCATTCCTATGAATATCCAATATTCAAAAGTGTTTCTGTTTGACAATAGGCGACATTCTTCCAAATTTCGACTTTTGAAATTTTAAAAAGGACTTTGCTCCTTTTTCCGAAAATGGTAGAAAATTTGGGAAAAAAAATTATTGGGGAACACTATTCCGGCCATTCCTATGAATGTCCAATATTCAAAAGTGTGTTTTTTTGACAATAGGCGACATTCTTCCAAATTTCGACTTTTGAAATTTTAAAAAGGACTTTGCTCCTTTTTCCGAAAATTGTAGGAGATAAGCGAAAAAACATTATTGGAGAACACTCTTCCGGCCATTTCTATGAATGTCCAATATTCAAAAGTGTGTTTGTTTGACAATAGGCGACATTCTTCTAAATTTCGACTTTTGAAATTTTAAAAAGGACTTTGCTCCTTTTTCCGAAAATGGTAGAAAATTTGGGAAAAAAAATTATTGGGGAACACTATTCCGGCCATTCCTATGAATGCCCAATATTCAAAAGTGTGTTTTTTGACAATAGGCGACAATAGGCGAAAATTTGCGAAAAAAAAATTATTGGGGAACACTATTCCGGCCATTCCTATGAATATCCAATATTCAAAAGTGTGTTTTTTTGACAATAGGCGACATTCTTCCAAATTTGGACTTTTGAAATTTTAAAAAGGACTTTGCTCCTTTTTCCGAAAATGGTAAAAAATTTGCGAAAAAAATTATTGGGGAACACTATTCTGGCCATTCCTATAAATGTCCAATATTCAAAAGTGTGTTTTTTTGACAATAGGCGACATTCTTCCAAATTTCGACTTTTGAAATTTTAAAAAGGACTTTGCTCCTTTTTCCGAAAATTGTAGGAGATAAGCGAAAAAACACTATTGGAGAACACTCTTCCGGCCATTTCTATGAATGTCCAATATTCTAAAGTCTTAACAGTGTGTTTTTTTGACAATAGGCGACATTCTTCCAAATTTCGACTTTTGAAATTTTAAAAAGGACTTTGGTAGTTTTTTCCGAAAATGGTGGAAAATTTGCGAAAAAATATTATTGGGGAACACTATTCCGGCCATTCCTATGAATGTCCAATATTCAAAAGTGTGTTTTTTTGACAATAGGCGACATTCTTCCAAATTTGGACTTTTGAAATTTTAAAAAGGACTTTGCTCCTTTTTCCGAAAATGGTAAAAAATTTGCGAAAAAAATTATTGGGGAACACTATTCCGGCCATTCCTATGAATGTCCAATATTCAAAAGTGTGTTTTTTTGACAATAGGCGACATTCTTCCAAATTTCGACTTTTGAAATTTTAAAAAGGACTTTGCTCCTTTTTCCGAAAATGGTAGAAAATTTGCAAAAAAATTATTGGGGAACACTATTCCGGCCATTCCTATGAATGTCCAATATTCAAAAGTGTGTTTTTTTGACAATAGGCGACATTCTTCCAAATTTCGACTTTTGAAATTTTAAAAAGGACTTTGCTCCTTTTTCCGAAAATTGTAGGAGATAAGCGAAAAAACACTATTGGAGAACACTCTTCCGGCCATTTCTATGAATGTCCAATGTTCAAAAGTGTGTTTTTTTGACAATAGGCGACATTCTTCCAAATTTCGACTTTTGAAATTTTAAAAAGGACTTTGCTCCTTTTTCCGAAAATTGTAGGAGATAAGCGAAAAAACACTATTGGAGAACACTCTTCCGGCCATTTTTATGAATGTCCAATATTCAAAAGTCTTAACAGTGTGTTTTTTTGACAATAGGCGACATTCTTCCAAATTTCGACTTTTGAAATTTTAAAAAGGACTTTGGTGGTTTTTTCCGAAAATGGTGGAAAATTTGCGAAAAAAAATTATTGGGGAACACTATTCCGGCCATTCCTATGAATGTCCAATATTCAAAAGTGTGTTTTTTTTGACAATAGGCGACATTCTTCCAAATTTGGACTTTTGAAATTTTAAAAAGGACTTTGCTCCTTTTTCCGAAAATTGTAGGAGATAAGCGAAAAGACATTATTGGAGAACACTCTTCCGGCCATTTCTATGAATGTCCAATATTCAAAAGTGTGTTTTTTTGACAATAGGCGACATTCTTCCAAATTTCGACTTTTGAAATTTTAAAAAGGACTTTGCTCCTTTTTCCGAAAATGGTAGAAAATTTGCGAAAAAAAATTATTGGGGAACACTATTCCGGCCATTCCTATGAATGCCCAATATTCAAAAGTGTGTTTTTTAACAATAGGCGACAATAGGCAAAAATTTGCGAAAAAAAATTATTGGGGAACACTATTCCGGCCATTCCTATGAATATCCAATATTCAAAAGTGTTTCTGTTTGACAATAGGCGACATTCTTCCAAATTTCGACTTTTGAAATTTTAAAAAGGACTTTGCTCCTTTTTCCGAAAATGGTAGAAAATTTGGGAAAAAAAATTATTGGGGAACACTATTCCGGCCATTCCTATGAATGTCCAATATTCAAAAGTGTGTTTTTTTGACAATAGGCGACATTCTTCCAAATTTCGACTTTTGAAATTTTAAAAAGGACTTTGCTCCTTTTTCCGAAAATTGTAGGAGATAAGCGAAAAAACATTATTGGAGAACACTCTTCCGGCCATTTCTATGAATGTCCAATATTCAAAAGTGTGTTTGTTTGACAATAGGCGACATTCTTCCAAATTTCGACTTTTGAAATTTTAAAAAGGACTTTGCTCCTTTTTCCGAAAATGGTAGAAAATTTGGGGAAAAAAATTATTGGGGAACACTATTCCGGCCATTCCTATGAATGCCCAATATTCAAAAGTGTGTTTTTTGACAATAGGCGACAATAGGCGAAAATTTGCGAAAAAAAAATTATTGGCGAACACTATTCCGGCCATTCCTATGAATATCCAATATTCAAAAGTGTGTTTTTTTGACAATAGGCGACATTCTTCCAAATTTGGACTTTTGAAATTTTAAAAAGGACTTTGCTCCTTTTTCCGAAAATGGTAAAAAATTTGCGAAAAAAATTATTGGGGAACACTATTCTGGCCATTCCTATAAATGTCCAATATTCAAAAGTGTGTTTTTTTGACAATAGGCGACATTCTTCCAAATTTCGACTTTTGAAATTTTAAAAAGGACTTTGCTCCTTTTTCCGAAAATTGTAGGAGATAAGCGAAAAAACACTATTGGAGAACACTCTTCCGGCCATTTCTATGAATGTCCAATATTCTAAAGTCTTAACAGTGTGTTTTTTTGACAATAGGCGACATTCTTCCAAATTTCGACTTTTGAAATTTTAAAAAGGACTTTGGTAGTTTTTTCCGAAAATGGTGGAAAATTTGCGAAAAAATATTATTGGGGAACACTATTCCGGCCATTCCTATGAATGTCCAATATTCAAAAGTGTGTTTTTTTGACAATAGGCGACATTCTTCCAAATTTGGACTTTTGAAATTTTAAAAAGGACTTTGCTCCTTTTTCCGAAAATGGTAAAAAATTTGCGAAAAAAATTATTGGGGAACACTATTCCGGCCATTCCTATGAATGTCCAATATTCAAAAGTGTGTTTTTTTGACAATAGGCGACATTCTTCCAAATTTCGACTTTTGAAATTTTAAAAAGGACTTTGCTCCTTTTTCCGAAAATGGTAGAAAATTTGCAAAAAAAATTATTGGGGAACACTATTCCGGCCATTCCTATGAATGTCCAATATTCAAAAGTGTGTTTTTTTGACAATAGGCGACATTCTTCCAAATTTCGACTTTTGAAATTTTAAAAAGGACTTTGCTCCTTTTTCCGAAAATTGTAGGAGATAAGCGAAAAAACACTATTGGAGAACACTATTCCGGCCATTTCTATGAATGTCCAATATTCAAAAGTGTGTTTTTTTGACAATAGGCGACATTCTTCCAAATTTCGACTTTTGAAATTTTAAAAAGGACTTTGCTCCTTTTTCCGAAAATTGTAGGAGATAAGCGAAAAAACACTATTGGAGAACACTCTTCCGGCCATTTTTATGAATGTCCAATATTCAAAAGTCTTAACAGTGTGTTTTTTTGACAATAGGCGACATTCTTCCAAATTTCGACTTTTGAAATTTTAAAAAGGACTTTGGTGGTTTTTTCCGAAAATGGTGGAAAATTTGCGAAAAAAAATTATTGGGGAACACTATTCCGGCCATTCCTATGAATGTCCAATATTCAAAAGTGTGTTTTTTTTGACAATAGGCGACATTCTTCCAAATTTTGACTTTTGAAATTTTAAAAAGGACTTTGCTCCTTTTTCCGAAAATGGTAGAAAATTTGCGAAAAAAAATTATTGGGGAACACTATTCCGGCCATTCCTATGAATGTTCAATATTCAAAAGTGTGTTTTTTTGACAATAGGCGACATTCTTCCAAATTTCGGCTTTTGAAATTTTAAAAAGGACTTTGCTCCTTTTTCCGAAAATGGTAGAAAATTTGCAAAAAAAATTATTTGGGAACACTATTCTGGCCATTCCTATAAATGTCCAATATTCAAAAGTGTGTTTTTTTGACAATAGGCGACATTCTTCCAAATTTCGACTTTTGAAATTTTAAAAAGGACTTTGCTCCTTTTTCGAAAATGGTAGACAATTTGGGAAAAAAAATATATTGGGGAACACTATTCCGGCCATTCCTATGAATGTCCAATATTCAAAAGTGTGTTTTTTTGACATTAGGCGACATTCTTCCAAATTTCGACTTTTGAAATTTTAAAAAGGACTTTGCTCCTTTTTCCGAAAATGGTAGAAAATTTGCAAAAAAAATTATTGGCGATCACTATTCTGGCCATTCCTATAAATGTCCAATATTCAAAAGTGTGTTTTTTTGACAATAGGCGACATTCTTCCAAATTTCGACTTTTGAAATTTTAAAAAGGACATTGCTCCTTGTTCCGAAAATGGTGGAAAATTTGCGAAAAAAAATTATTGGGAAACACTATTCCGGCCATTCCTATGAATGTCCAATATTCAAAAGTGTGTTTTTTTGACAATAGGCGACATTCTTCCAAATTTGGACTTTTGAAATTTTAAAAAGGACTTTGCTCCTTTTTCCGAAAATGGTAGAAAATTTGCGAAAAAAAATTATTGGGGATCACTATTCCGGCCATTCCTATGAATGTCCAATATTCAAAAGTGTGTTTTTTTGACAATAGGCGACATTCTTCCAAATTTCGACTTTTGAAATTTTAAAAAGGACTTTGCTCCTTTTTCCGAAAATGGTAGAAAATTTGCAAAAAAAAATTATTGGGGAACACTATTCCGGCCATTTCTATGAATGTCCAATATTCAAAAGTCTTTACAGTGTGTTTTTTTGAAAATTGGCGACATTTTTCCAAATTTCAACTTTTGAAATTTTAGAGAGGACTTTGCTCCTTTTTCCGAAAATGGTAGAAAATTTGCGAAAAAAAATTATTGGGGAACACTATTCCGGCCATTCCTATGAATGTCCAATATTCAAAAGTGTGTTTTTTTGACAATCGGCGACATTCTGCCAAATTTCGACTTTTGAAATTTTAAAAAGGACTTTGCTCCTTTTTCCGAAAATTGTAGGAGATAAGCGAAAAGACATTATTGGAGAACACTCTTCCGGCCATTTCTATGAATGTCCAATATTCAAAAGTGTGTTTTTTTGACAATAGGCGACATTCTTCCAAATTTCGACTTTTGAAATTTTAAAAAGGACTTTGCTCCTTTTTCCGAAAATGGTAGAAAATTTGGGAAAAAAAATTATTGGGGAACACTATTCCGGCCATTCCTATGAATGCCCAATATTCAAAAGTGTGTTTTTTAACAATAGGCGACAATAGGCAAAAATTTGCGAAAAAAAATTATTGGGGAACACTATTCCGGCCATTCCTATGAATATCCAATATTCAAAAGTGTTTCTGTTTGACAATAGGCGACATTCTTCCAAATTTCGACTTTTGAAATTTTAAAAAGGACTTTGCTCCTTTTTCCGAAAATGGTAGAAAATTTGGGAAAAAAAATTATTGGGGAACACTATTCCGGCCATTCCTATGAATGTCCAATATTCAAAAGTGTGTTTTTTTGACAATAGGCGACATTCTTCCAAATTTCGACTTTTGAAATTTTAAAAAGGACTTTGCTCCTTTTTCCGAAAATGGTAGAAAATTTGGGAAAAAAAATTATTGGGGAACACTATTCCGGCCATTCCTATGAATGCCCAATATTCAAAAGTGTGTTTTTTAACAATAGGCGACAATAGGCAAAAATTTGCGAAAAAAAATTATTGGGGAACACTATTCCGGCCATTCCTATGAATATCCAATATTCAAAAGTGTTTCTGTTTGACAATAGGCGACATTCTTCCAAATTTCGACTTTTGAAATTTTAAAAAGGACTTTGCTCCTTTTTCCGAAAATGGTAGAAAATTTGGGAAAAAAAATTATTGGGGAACACTATTCCGGCCATTCCTATGAATGCCCAATATTCAAAAGTGTGTTTTTTAACAATAGGCGACAATAGGCAAAAATTTGCGAAAAAAAATTATTGGGGAACACTATTCCGGCCATTCCTATGAATATCCAATATTCAAAAGTGTTTCTGTTTGACAATAGGCGACATTCTTCCAAATTTCGACTTTTGAAATTTTAAAAAGGACTTTGCTCCTTTTTCCGAAAATGGTAAAAAATTTGCGAAAAAAATTATTGGGGAACACTATTCTGGCCATTCCTATAAATGTCCAATATTCAAAAGTGTGTTTTTTTGACAATAGGCGACATTCTTCCAAATTTCGACTTTTGAAATTTTAAAAAGGACTTTGCTCCTTTTTCCGAAAATTGTAGGAGATAAGCGAAAAAACACTATTAGAGAACACTCTTCCGGCCATTTCTATGAATGTCCAATATTCTAAAGTCTTAACAGTGTGTTTTTTTGACAATAGGCGACATTCTTCCAAATTTCGACTTTTGAAATTTTAAAAAGGACTTTGGTAGTTTTTTCCGAAAATGGTGGAAAATTTGCGAAAAAATATTATTGGGGAACACTATTCCGGCCATTCCTATGAATGTCCAATATTCAAAAGTGTGTTTTTTTGACAATAGGCGACATTCTTCCAAATTTGGACTTTTGAAATTTTAAAAAGGACTTTGCTCCTTTTTCCGAAAATGGTAAAAAATTTGCGAAAAAAATTATTGGGGAACACTATTCTGGCCATTCCTATAAATGTCCAATATTCAAAAGTGTGTTTTTTTGACAATAGGCGACATTCTTCCAAATTTCGACTTTTGAAATTTTAAAAAGGACTTTGCTCCTTTTTCCGAAAATTGTAGGAGATAAGCGAAAAAACACTATTGGAGAACACTCTTCCGGCCATTTCTATGAATGTCCAATATTCAAAAGTGTGTTTTTTTGACAATAGGCGACATTCTTCCAAATTTCGACTTTTGAAATTTTAAAAAGGACTTTGCTCCTTTTTCCGAAAATTGTAGGAGATAAGCGAAAAAACATTATTGGAGAACACTCTTCCGGCCATTTCTATGAATGTCCAATATTCAAAAGTGTGTTTTTTTGACAATAGGTGACATTCTTCCAAATTTCGACTTTTGAAATTTTAAAAAGGACTTTGCTCCTTTTTCCGAAAATTGTAGGAGATAAGCGAAAAAACATTATTGGAGAACACTCTTCCGGCCATTTCTCTGAATGTCAATATTCAAAAGTCTTAACAGTGTGTTTTTTTGAAAATTGGCGACATTTTTCCAAATTTCGACTTTTGAAATTTTAAAAAGGACTTTGCTCCTTTTTCCGAAAATGGTAGAAAATTTGCGAAAACAAATTATTGGGGAACACTATTCCGGCCATTCCTATGAATATCCAATATTCAAAAGTGTGTTTTTTTGACAATAGGCGACATTCTTCCAAATTTCGACTTTTGAAATTTTAAAAAAGACTTTGCTCCTTTTTCCGAAAATTGTAGGAGATAAGCGAAAAAAAATTATTGGGGAACACTATTCCGGCCATTCCTATGAATGTCCAATATTCAAAAGGGTGTTTTTTTGACAATAGGCGACATTCTTCCAAATTTCGACTTTTGAAATTTTAAAAAGGACTTTGCTCCTTTTTCCGAAAATTGTAGGAGATAAGCGAAAACAAATTATTGGGGAACACTATTCCGGCCATTCCTATGAATGCCCAATATTCAAAAGTGTGTTTTTTAACAATAGGCGACAATAGGCAAAAATTTGCGAAAAAAAATTATTGGGGAACACTATTCCGGCCATTCCTATGAATATCCAATATTCAAAAGTGTTTCTGTTTGACAATAGGCGACATTCTTCCAAATTTCGACTTTTGAAATTTTAAAAAGGACTTTGCTCCTTTTTCCGAAAATTGTAGGAGATAAGCGAAAAGACATTATTGGAGAACACTCTTCCGGCCATTTCTATGAATGTCCAATATTCAAAAGTGTGTTTTTTTGACAATAGGCGACATTCTTCCAAATTTCGACTTTTGAAATTTTAAAAAGGACTTTGCTCCTTTTTCCGAAAATGGTAGAAAATTTGCGAAAAAAAATTATTGGGGAACACTATTCCGGCCATTCCTATGAATGCCCAATATTCAAAAGTGTGTTTTTTAACAATAGGCGACAATAGGCAAAAATTTGCGAAAAAAAATTATTGGGGAACACTATTCCGGCCATTCCTATGAATATCCAATATTCAAAAGTGTTTCTGTTTGACAATAGGCGACATTCTTCCAAATTTCGACTTTTGAAATTTTAAAAAGGACTTTGCTCCTTTTTCCGAAAATGGTAGAAAATTTGGGAAAAAAAATTATTGGGGAACACTATTCCGGCCATTCCTATGAATGTCCAATATTCAAAAGTGTGTTTTTTTGACAATCGGCGACATTCTTCCAAATTTCGACTTTTGAAATTTTAAAAAGGACTTTGCTCCTTTTTCCGAAAATTGTAGGAGATAAGCGAAAAAACATTATTGGAGAACACTCTTCCGGCCATTTCTATGAATGTCCAATATTCAAAAGTGTGTTTGTTTGACAATAGGCGACATTCTTCCAAATTTCGACTTTTGAAATTTTAAAAAGGACTTTGCTCCTTTTTCCGAAAATGGTAGAAAATTTGGGGAAAAAAATTATTGGGGAACACTATTCCGGCCATTCCTATGAATGCCCAATATTCAAAAGTGTGTTTTTTGACAATAGGCGACAATAGGCGAAAATTTGCGAAAAAAAAATTATTGGCGAACACTATTCCGGCCATTCCTATGAATATCCAATATTCAAAAGTGTGTTTTTTTGACAATAGGCGACATTCTTCCAAATTTGGACTTTTGAAATTTTAAAAAGGACTTTGCTCCTTTTTCCGAAAATGGTAAAAAATTTGCGAAAAAAATTATTGGGGAACACTATTCTGGCCATTCCTATAAATGTCCAATATTCAAAAGTGTGTTTTTTTGACAATAGGCGACATTCTTCCAAATTTCGACTTTTGAAATTTTAAAAAGGACTTTGCTCCTTTTTCCGAAAATTGTAGGAGATAAGCGAAAAAACACTATTGGAGAACACTCTTCCGGCCATTTCTATGAATGTCCAATATTCTAAAGTCTTAACAGTGTGTTTTTTTGACAATAGGCGACATTCTTCCAAATTTCGACTTTTGAAATTTTAAAAAGGACTTTGGTAGTTTTTTCCGAAAATGGTGGAAAATTTGCGAAAAAATATTATTGGGGAACACTATTCCGGCCATTCCTATGAATGTCCAATATTCAAAAGTGTGTTTTTTTGACAATAGGCGACATTCTTCCAAATTTGGACTTTTGAAATTTTAAAAAGGACTTTGCTCCTTTTTCCGAAAATGGTAAAAAATTTGCGAAAAAAATTATTGGGGAACACTATTCCGGCCATTCCTATGAATGTCCAATATTCAAAAGTGTGTTTTTTTGACAATAGGCGACATTCTTCCAAATTTCGACTTTTGAAATTTTAAAAAGGACTTTGCTCCTTTTTCCGAAAATGGTAGAAAATTTGCAAAAAAAATTATTGGGGAACACTATTCCGGCCATTCCTATGAATGTCCAATATTCAAAAGTGTGTTTTTTTGACAATAGGCGACATTCTTCCAAATTTCGACTTTTGAAATTTTAAAAAGGACTTTGCTCCTTTTTCCGAAAATTGTAGGAGATAAGCGAAAAAACACTATTGGAGAACACTATTCCGGCCATTTCTATGAATGTCCAATATTCAAAAGTGTGTTTTTTTGACAATAGGCGACATTCTTCCAAATTTCGACTTTTGAAATTTTAAAAAGGACTTTGCTCCTTTTTCCGAAAATTGTAGGAGATAAGCGAAAAAACACTATTGGAGAACACTCTTCCGGCCATTTTTATGAATGTCCAATATTCAAAAGTCTTAACAGTGTGTTTTTTTGACAATAGGCGACATTCTTCCAAATTTCGACTTTTGAAATTTTAAAAAGGACTTTGGTGGTTTTTTCCGAAAATGGTGGAAAATTTGCGAAAAAAAATTATTGGGGAACACTATTCCGGCCATTCCTATGAATGTCCAATATTCAAAAGTGTGTTTTTTTTGACAATAGGCGACATTCTTCCAAATTTTGACTTTTGAAATTTTAAAAAGGACTTTGCTCCTTTTTCCGAAAATGGTAGAAAATTTGCGAAAAAAAATTATTGGGGAACACTATTCCGGCCATTCCTATGAATGTTCAATATTCAAAAGTGTGTTTTTTTGACAATAGGCGACATTCTTCCAAATTTCGGCTTTTGAAATTTTAAAAAGGACTTTGCTCCTTTTTCCGAAAATGGTAGAAAATTTGCAAAAAAAATTATTTGGGAACACTATTCTGGCCATTCCTATAAATGTCCAATATTCAAAAGTGTGTTTTTTTGACAATAGGCGACATTCTTCCAAATTTCGACTTTTGAAATTTTAAAAAGGACTTTGCTCCTTTTTCGAAAATGGTAGACAATTTGGGAAAAAAAATATATTGGGGAACACTATTCCGGCCATTCCTATGAATGTCCAATATTCAAAAGTGTGTTTTTTTGACAATAGGCGACATTCTTCCAAATTTCGACTTTTGAAATTTTAAAAAGGACTTTGCTCCTTTTTCCGAAAATGGTAGAAAATTTGCAAAAAAAATTATTGGCGATCACTATTCTGGCCATTCCTATAAATGTCCAATATTCAAAAGTGTGTTTTTTTGACAATAGGCGACATTCTTCCAAATTTCGACTTTTGAAATTTTAAAAAGGACATTGCTCCTTGTTCCGAAAATGGTGGAAAATTTGCGAAAAAAAATTATTGGGAAACACTATTCCGGCCATTCCTATGAATGTCCAATATTCAAAAGTGTGTTTTTTTGACAATAGGCGACATTCTTCCAAATTTGGACTTTTGAAATTTTAAAAAGGACTTTGCTCCTTTTTCCGAAAATGGTAGAAAATTTGCGAAAAAAAATTATTGGGGATCACTATTCCGGCCATTCCTATGAATGTCCAATATTCAAAAGTGTGTTTTTTTGACAATAGGCGACATTCTTCCAAATTTCGACTTTTGAAATTTTAAAAAGGACTTTGCTCCTTTTTCCGAAAATGGTAGAAAATTTGCAAAAAAAAATTATTGGGGAACACTATTCCGGCCATTTCTATGAATGTCCAATATTCAAAAGTCTTTACAGTGTGTTTTTTTGAAAATTGGCGACATTTTTCCAAATTTCAACTTTTGAAATTTTAGAGAGGACTTTGCTCCTTTTTCCGAAAATGGTAGAAAATTTGCGAAAAAAAATTATTGGGGAACACTATTCCGGCCATTCCTATGAATGTCCAATATTCAAAAGTGTGTTTTTTTGACAATCGGCGACATTCTGCCAAATTTCGACTTTTGAAATTTTAAAAAGGACTTTGCTCCTTTTTCCGAAAATTGTAGGAGATAAGCGAAAAGACATTATTGGAGAACACTCTTCCGGCCATTTCTATGAATGTCCAATATTCAAAAGTGTGTTTTTTTGACAATAGGCGACATTCTTCCAAATTTCGACTTTTGAAATTTTAAAAAGGACTTTGCTCCTTTTTCCGAAAATGGTAGAAAATTTGGGAAAAAAAATTATTGGGGAACACTATTCCGGCCATTCCTATGAATGCCCAATATTCAAAAGTGTGTTTTTTAACAATAGGCGACAATAGGCAAAAATTTGCGAAAAAAAATTATTGGGGAACACTATTCCGGCCATTCCTATGAATATCCAATATTCAAAAGTGTTTCTGTTTGACAATAGGCGACATTCTTCCAAATTTCGACTTTTGAAATTTTAAAAAGGACTTTGCTCCTTTTTCCGAAAATGGTAGAAAATTTGGGAAAAAAAATTATTGGGGAACACTATTCCGGCCATTCCTATGAATGTCCAATATTCAAAAGTGTGTTTTTTTGACAATAGGCGACATTCTTCCAAATTTCGACTTTTGAAATTTTAAAAAGGACTTTGCTCCTTTTTCCGAAAATTGTAGGAGATAAGCGAAAAAACATTATTGGAGAACACTCTTCCGGCCACTTCTATGAATGTCCAATATTCAAAAGTGTGTTTGTTTGACAATAGGCGACATTCTTCCAAATTTCGACTTTTGAAATTTTAAAAAGGACTTTGCTCCTTTTTCCGAAAATGGTAAAAAATTTGCGAAAAAAATTATTGGGGAACACTATTCTGGCCATTTCTATAAATGTCCAATATTCAAAAGTGTGTTTTTTTGACAATAGGCGACATTCTTCCAAATTTCGACTTTTGAAATTTTAAAAAGGACTTTGCTCCTTTTTCCGAAAATTGTAGGAGATAAGCGAAAAAACACTATTGGAGAACACTCTTCCGGCCATTTCTATGAATGTCCAATATTCTAAAGTCTTAACAGTGTGTTTTTTTGACAATAGGCGACATTCTTCCAAATTTCGACTTTTGAAATTTTAAAAAGGACTTTGGTAGTTTTTTCCGAAAATGGTGGAAAATTTGCGAAAAAATATTATTGGGGAACACTATTCCGGCCATTCCTATGAATGTCCAATATTCAAAAGTGTGTTTTTTTGACAATAGGCGACATTCTTCCAAATTTGGACTTTTGAAATTTTAAAAAGGACTTTGCTCCTTTTTCCGAAAATGGTAAAAAATTTGCGAAAAAAATTATTGGGGAACACTATTCTGGCCATTCCTATAAATGTCCAATATTCAAAAGTGTGTTTTTTTGACAATAGGCGACATTCTTCCAAATTTCGACTTTTGAAATTTTAAAAAGGACTTTGCTCCTTTTTCCGAAAATTGTAGGAGATAAGCGAAAAAACACTATTGGAGAACACTCTTCCGGCCATTTCTATGAATGTCCAATATTCAAAAGTGTGTTTTTTTGACAATAGGCGACATTCTTCCAAATTTCGACTTTTGAAATTTTAAAAAGGACTTTGCTCCTTTTTCCGAAAATTGTAGGAGATAAGCGAAAAAACATTATTGGAGAACACTCTTCCGGCCATTTCTATGAATGTCCAATATTCAAAAGTGTGTTTTTTTGACAATAGGTGACATTCTTCCAAATTTCGACTTTTGAAATTTTAAAAAGGACTTTGCTCCTTTTTCCGAAAATGGTAGAAAATTTGGGAAAAAAAATTATTGGGGAACACTATTCCGGCCATTCCTATGAATGTCCAATATTCAAAAGTGTGTTTTTTTGACAATAGGCGACATTCTTCCAAATTTCGACTTTTGAAATTTTAAAAAGGACTTTGCTCCTTTTTCCGAAAATTGTAGGAGATAAGCGAAAAAACATTATTGGAGAACACTCTTCCGGCCATTTCTATGAATGTCCAATATTCAAAAGTCTTAACAGTGTGTTTGTTTGACAATAGGCGACATTCTTCCAAATTTCGACTTTTGAAATTTTAAAAAGGACTTTGCTCCTTTTTCCGAAAATGGTAGAAAATTTGGGAAAAAAAATTATTGGGGAACACTATTCCGGCCATTCCTATGAATGTCCAATATTCAAAAGTGTGTTTTTTTGACAATAGGCGACATTCTTCCAAATTTCGACTTTTGAAATTTTAAAAAGGACTTTGCTCCTTTTTCCGAAAATTGTAGGAGATAAGCGAAAAAACATTATTGGAGAACACTCTTCCGGCCATTTCTATGAATGTCCAATATTCAAAAGTGTGTTTTTTTGACAATAGGCGACATTTTTCCAAATTTCGACTTTTGAAATTTTAAAAAGGACTTTGCTCCTTTTTCCGAAAATGGTAGAAAATTTGCGAAAAGAAATTATTGGGGAACACTATTCCGGCCATTCCTATGAATGCCCAATATTCAAAAGTGTGTTTTTTGACAATAGGCGACAATAGGCGAAAATTTCCGAAAAAAAAATTATTGGGGAATACTATTCCGGCCATTCCTATGAATATCCAATATTCAAAAGTGTGTTTTTTTGACAATAGGCGACATTCTTCCAAATTTCGACTTTTGAAATTTTAAAAAGGACTTTGCTCCTTTTTCCGAAAATTGTAGGAGATAAGCGAAAAAACATTATTGGAGAACACTCTTCCGGCCATTTCTATGAATGTCCAATATTCAAAAGTGTGTTTTTTTGACAATAGGCGACATTTTTCCAAATTTCGACTTTTGAAATTTTAAAAAGGACTTTGCTCCTTTTTCCGAAAATTGTATGAGATAAGCGAAAAAACACTATTGGAGAACACTCTTCCGGCCATTTCTATGAATGTCCAATATTCAAAAGTGTGTTTTTTTGACAATAGGCGACATTTTTCCAAATTTCGACTTTTGAAATTTTAAAAAGGACTTTGCTCCTTTTTCCGAAAATGGTAGAAAATTTGCGAAAAGAAATTATTGGGGAACACTATTCCGGCCATTCCTATGAATGCCCAATATTCAAAAGTGTGTTTTTTGACAATAGGCGACAATAGGCGAAAATTTCCGAAAAAAAAATTATTGGGGAATACTATTCCGGCCATTCCTATGAATATCCAATATTCAAAAGTGTGTTTTTTTGACAATAGGCGACATTCTTCCAAATTTCGACTTTTGAAATTTTAAAAAGGACTTTGCTCCTTTTTCCGAAAATTGTAGGAGATAAGCGAAAAAACATTATTGGAGAACACTCTTCCGGCCATTTCTATGAATGCCCAATATTCAAAAGTGTGTTTTTTGACAATAGGCGACAATAGGCGAAAATTTCCGAAAAAAAAATTATTGGGGAACACTATTCCGGCCATTCCTATGAATGTCCAATATTCAAAAGTGTGTTTTTTTGACAATAGGCGACATTCTTCCAAATTTCGACTTTTGAAATTTTAAAAAGGACTTTGCTCCTTTTTCCGAAAATTGTAGGAGATAAGCGAAAAAACATTATTGGAGAACACTCTTCCGGCCATTTCTATGAATGTCCAATATTCAAAAGTCTTAACAGTGTGTTTGTTTGACAATAGGCGACATTCTTCCAAATTTCGACTTTTGAAATTTTAAAAAGGACTTTGCTCCTTTTTCCGAAAATGGTAGAAAATTTGGGAAAAAAAATTATTGGGGAACACTATTCCGGCCATTCCTATGAATGTCCAATATTCAAAAGTGTGTTTTTTTGACAATAGGCGACATTCTTCCAAATTTCGACTTTTGAAATTTTAAAAAGGACTTTGCTCCTTTTTCCGAAAATTGTAGGAGATAAGCGAAAAAACATTATTGGAGAACACTCTTCCGGCCATTTCTATGAATGTCCAATATTCAAAAGTGTGTTTTTTTGACAATAGGCGACATTTTTCCAAATTTCGACTTTTGAAATTTTAAAAAGGACTTTGCTCCTTTTTCCGAAAATGGTAGAAAATTTGCGAAAAGAAATTATTGGGGAACACTATTCCGGCCATTCCTATGAATGCCCAATATTCAAAAGTGTGTTTTTTGACAATAGGCGACAATAGGCGAAAATTTCCGAAAAAAAAATTATTGGGGAATACTATTCCGGCCATTCCTATGAATATCCAATATTCAAAAGTGTGTTTTTTTGACAATAGGCGACATTCTTCCAAATTTCGACTTTTGAAATTTTAAAAAGGACTTTGCTCCTTTTTCCGAAAATTGTAGGAGATAAGCGAAAAAACACTATTGGAGAACACTATTCCGGCCATTTCTATGAACGTCCAATATTCAAAAGTCTTAACAGTGTGTTTTTTTGACAATAGGCGACATTCTTCCAAATTTCGACTTTTGAAATTTTAAAAAGGACTTTGGTGGTTTTTTCCGAAAATGGTGGAAAATTTGCGAAAAAAAATTATTGGGGAACACTATTCCGGCCATTCCTATGAATGTCCAATATTCAAAAGTGTGTTTTTTTGACAATAGGCGACATTCTTCCAAATTTGGACTTTTGAAATTTTAAAAAGGACTTTGCTCCTTTTTCCGAAAATGGTAGAAAATTTGCGAAAAAAAATTATTGGGGAACACTATTCCGGCCATGCCTATGAATGTCCAATATTCAAAAGTGTGTTTTTTTGACAATAGGCGACATTCTTCCAAATTTCGGCTTTTGAAATTTTAAAAAGGACTTTGCTCCTTTTTCCGAAAATGGTAGAAAATTTTGCGAAAAAAAATTATTGGGGAACACTATTCTGGCCATTCCTATAAATGTCCAATATTCAAAAGTGTGTTTTTTTGACAATAGGCGACATTCTTCCAAATTTCGACTTTTGAAATTTTAAAAAGGACTTTGCTCCTTTTTCCGAAAATTGTAGGAGATAAGCGAAAAAACACTATTGGAGAACACTCTTCCGGCCATTTCTATGAATGTCCAATATTCAAAAGTGTGTTTTTTTGACAATAGGCGACATTTTTCCAAATTTCGACTTTTGAAATTTTAAAAAGGACTTTGCTCCTTTTTCCGAAAATGGTAGAAAATTTGCGAAAAGAAATTATTGGGGAACACTATTCCGGCCATTCCTATGAATGCCCAATATTCAAAAGTGTGTTTTTTGACAATAGGCGACAATAGGCGAAAATTTGCGAAAAAAAAATTATTGGGGAACACTATTCCGGCCATTCCTATGAATATCCAATATTCAAAAGTGTGTTTTTTTGACAATAGGCGACATTCTTCCAAATTTCGACTTTTGAAATTTTAAAAAGGACTTTGCTCCTTTTTCCGAAAATTGTAGGAGATAAGCGAAAAAACACTATTGGAGAACACTATTCCGGCCATTTCTATGAACGTCCAATATTCAAAAGTCTTAACAGTGCGTTTTTTTGACAATAGGCGACATTCTTCCAAATTTCGACTTTTGAAATTTTAAAAAGGACTTTGCTCCTTTTTCCGAAAATGGTGGAAAATTTGCGAAAAAAAATTATTGGGGAACACTATTCCGGCCATTCCTATGAATGTCCAATATTCAAAAGTGTGTTTTTTTGACAATAGCCGACATTCTTCCAAATTTCGACTTTTGAAATTTTAAAAAGGACTTTGCTCCTTTTTCCGAAAATGGTAGAAAATTTGCGAAAAAAAATTTTTGGGGAACACTATTCCGCCCATTCCTATGAATGTCCAATATTCAAAAGGGTGTTTTTTTGACAGTAGGCGACATTATTCCAAATTTCGACTTTTGAAATATTAAAAAGGACTTTGCTCCTTTTTCCGAAAATGGTAGAAAACTTGCGAAAAAAAATTATTGGGGAACACTATTCCGGCCATTCCTATGAATGTCCAATATTCAAAAGTGTGTTTTTTTGACAATAGGCGACATTCTTCCAAATTTCGACTTTTGAAATTTTAAAAAGGACTTTGCTCCTTTTTCCGAAAATGGTAGAAAATTTGCGAAAAAAAATTATTGGGGAACACTATTCTGGCCATTTCTATGAATGTCCAATATTCAAAAGTGGGTTTTTTTGACAATAGGCGACATTCTTCCAAATTTCGACTTTTGAAATTTTAAAAAGGACTTTGCTCCTTTTTCCGAAAATTGTAGGAGATAAGCGAAAAAACACTATTGGAGAACACTCTTCCGGCCATTCCTATGAATGTCCAATATTCTAAAGTCTTAACAGTGTGTTTTTTTGACAATAGGCGACATTCTTCCAAATTTCGACTTTTGAAATTTTAAAAAGGACTTTGGTCCTTTTTCCGAAAATGGTGGAAAATTTGCGAAAAAAAATTATTGGGGAACACTATTCCGGCCATTCCTATGAATGTCCAATATTCAAAAGTGTGTTTTTTTGACAATAGGCGACATTCTTCCAAATTTCGACTTTTGAAATTTTAAAAAGGACTTTGTCCTTTTTCCGAAAATGGTAGAAAATTTGCGAAAAAAAAATTTTGGGGAACACTATTCCGCCCATTCCTATGAATGTCCAATATTCAAAAGGGTGTTTTTTTTTGACAGTAGGCGACATTATTCCAAATTTCGACTTTTGAAATATTAAAAAGGACTTTGCTCCTTTTTCCGAAAATGGTAGAAAACTTGCGAAAAAAAATTATTGGGGAACACTATTCCGGCCATTCCTATGAATGTCCAATATTCAAAAGTGTGTTTTTTTGACAATAGCCGACATTCTTCCAAATTTCGACTTTTGAAATTTTAAAAAGGACTTTGCTCCTTTTTCCGAAAATGGTAGAAAATTTGCGAAAAAAAATTTTTGGGGAACACTATTCTGCCCATTCCTATGAATGTCCAATATTCAAAAGTGTGTTTTTTTGACAATAGGCGACATTTTTCCAAATTTCGACTTTTGAAATTTTAAAAAGGACTTTCCTCCTTTTTCCGAAAATGGTGGAAAATTTGCGAAAAAAATTATTGGGGAACACTATTCCGGCCATTCCTATGAATGTCCAATATTCAAGAGTGTGTTTTTTTGACAATAGGCGACATTCTTTTAAGTTTCGACTTTTGAAATTTTAAAAAGGACTTTGCTCCTTTTTCCGAAAATGGTGGAAAATTTGCGAAAAAAAATTATTGGGGAACACTATTCCTGCCATTCCTATGAATGCCCAATATTCAAAAGTGTGTTTTTTGACAATAGGCGACAATAGGCAAAAATTTGCAAAAAAAATTATTGGGGAACACTATTCCGGCCATTCCTATGAATATCCAATATTCAAAAGTGTGTTTTTTTGACAATAGGCGACATTCTTCCAAATTTCGACTTTTGAAATTTTAAAAAGGACTTTGCTCCTTTTTCTGAAAATTGTAGGAGATAAGCGAAAAAACATTATTGGAGAACACTCTTCCGGCCATTTCTATGAATTTCCAATATTCAAAAGTCTTAACAGTGTGTTTTTTTGACAATAGGCGACATTCTTCCAAATTTCGACTTTTGAAATTTTAAAAAGGACTTTGATGGTTTTTTCCGAAAATGGTGGAAAATTTGCAAAAAAAATTTATTGGGGAACACTATTCCGGCCATTCCTATGAATGTCCAATATTCAAAAGTGTGTTTTTTTGACAATAGGCGACATTCTTCCAAATTTCGACTTTTGAAATTTTAAAAAGGACTTTGATGGTTTTTTCCGAAAATGGTGGAAAATTTGCGAAAAAAAATTATTGGGGAACACTATTCCGGCCATTCCTATGAATGTCCAATATTCAAAAGTGTGTTTTTTTGACAATAGGCGACATTCTTCCAAATTTGGACTTTTGAAATTTTAAAAAGGACTTTGCTCCTTTTTCCGAAAATGGTAGAAAATTTGCAAAAAAAAATTATTGGGGAACACTATACCGGCCATTCCTATGAATGTCCAATATTCAAAAGTGTGTTTTTTTGACAATAGGCGACATTTTTCCAAATTTCGACTTTTGAAATTTTAAAAAGGACTTTGCTCCTTTTTCCGAAAATGGTAGAAAATTTGCAAACAAAATTATTGGGGAACACTATTCTGGCCATTCCTATAAATGTCCACTATTCAAAAGTGTGTTTTTTTGACAATAGGCGACATTCTTCCAAATTTCGACTTTTGAAATTTTAAAAAGAATTTGCTCCTCTTTCCGAAAATGGTAGAAAATTTGCGAAAAAAAATTATTGGGGAACACTATTCCGGCCATTCCTATGAATGTCCAATATTCAAAAGTGTGTTTTTTTGACAATAGCCGACATTCTTCCAAATTTCGACTTTTGAAATTTTAAAAAGGACTTTGCTCCTTTTTCCGAAAATTGTAGGAGATAAGCTAAAAAACATTATTGGAGAACACTCTTCCGGCCATTTCTATGAATGTCCAATATTCAAAAGTGTGTTTTTTTGACAATAGGCGACATTCTTCCAAATTTCGACTTTTGAAATTTTAAAAAGGACTTTGCTCCTTTTTCCGAAAATGGTAGAAAATTTGCGAAAAAAAATTATTGGGGAACACTATTCCGGCCATTCCTATGAATGTCCAATATTCAAAAGTGTGTTTTTTGACAATAGGCGACAATAGGCAAAAATTTGCGAAAAAAATTATTGGGGAACACTATTCCGGCCATTCCTATGAATATCCAATATTCAAAAGTGTGTTTTTTTGACAATAGGCGACATTCTTCCAAATTTCGACTTTTGAAATTTTAAAAAGGACTTTGCTCCTTTTTCCGAAAATGGTAGAAAATTTGCGAAAAAAAATTATTGGGGAACACTATTCCGGCCATTCCTATGAATGTCCAATATTCAAAAGTGTGTTTTTTTGACAATAGGCGACATTCTTCCAAATTTCGACTTTTAAAATTTTAAAAAGGACTTTGCTCCTTTTTCCGAAAATGGTAGAAAATTTGCGAAAAAAAATTATTGGGGAACACTATTCCGGCCATTCCTATGAATGTCCAATATTCAAAAGTGTGTTTTTTTGACAATAGGCGACATTCTTCCAAATTTCGACTTTTGAAATTTTAAAAAGGACTTTGATGGTTTTTTCCGAAAATGGTGGAAAATTTGCGAAAAAAAATTATTGGGGAACACTATTCCGGCCATTCCTATGAATGTCCAATATTCAAAAGTGTGTTTTTTTGACAATAGGCGACATTCTTCCAAATTTCGACTTTTAAAATTTTAAAAAGGACTTTGCTCCTTTTTCCGAAAATGGTAGAAAATTTGCGAAAAAAAAATTATTGGGGAACACTATTCCGGCCATTCCTATGAATGTCCAATATTCAAAAGTGTGTTTTTTTGACAATAGGCGACATTCTTCCAAATTTCGACTTTTAAAATTTTAAAAAGGACTTTGCTCCTTTTTCCGAAAATGGTAGAAAATTTGCGAAAAAAAATTATTGGGGAACACTATTCCGGCCATTCCTATGAATATCCAATATTCAAAAGTGTGTTTTTTTGACAATAGGCGACATTCTTCCAAATTTCGACTTTTGAAATTTTAAAAAGGACTTTGCTCCTTTTTCCGAAAATGGTAGAAAATTTGCGAAAAAAAATTATTGGGGAACACTATTCCGGCCATTCCTATGAATGTCCAATATTCAAAAGTGTGTTTTTTTGACAATAGGCGACATTCTTCCAAATTTCGACTTTTAAAATTTTAAAAAGGACTTTGCTCCTTTTTCCGAAAATGGTAGAAAATTTGCGAAAAAAAATTATTGGGGAACACTATTCCGGCCATTCCTATGAATGTCCAATATTCAAAAGTGTGTTTTTTTGACAATAGGCGACATTCTTCCAAATTTCGACTTTTGAAATTTTAAAAAGGACTTTGATGGTTTTTTCCGAAAATGGTGGAAAATTTGCGAAAAAAAATTATTGGGGAACACTATTCCGGCCATTCCTATGAATGTTCACTATTCAAAAGTGTGTTTTTTTGACAATAGGCGACATTCTTTCAAATTTCGACTTTTGAAATTTTAAAAAGAATTTGCTCCTCTTTCCGAAAATGGTAGAAAATTTGCGAAAAAAAATTATTGGGGAACACTATTCCTGCCATTCCTATGAATGCCCAATATTCAAAAGTGTGTTTTTTGACAATAGGCGACAATAGGCAAAAATTTGCGAAAAAAATTATTGGGGAACACTATTCCGGCCATTCCTATGAATATCCAATATTCAAAAGTGTGTTTTTTTGACAATAGGCGACATTCTTCCAAATTTCGACTTTTGAAATTTTAAAAAGGACTTTGCTCCTTTTTCCGAAAATGGTAGAAAATTTGCGAAAAAAAATTATTGGGGAACACTATTCCGGCCATTCCTATGAATGTCCAATATTCAAAAGTGTGTTTTTTTGACAATAGGCGACATTCTTCCAAATTTCGACTTTTAAAATTTTAAAAAGGACTTTGCTCCTTTTTCCGAAAATGGTAGAAAATTTGGGAAAAAAAATTATTGGGGAACACTATTCCGGCCATTCCTATGAATATCCAATATTCAAAAGTGTGTTTGTTTGACAATAGGCGACATTCTTCCAAATTTCGACTTTTGAAATTTTAAAAAGGACTTTGCTCCTTTTTCCGAAAATGGTAGAAAATTTGGGAAAAAAAATTATTGGGGAACACTATTCCGGCCATTCCTATGAATGTCCAATATTCAAAAGTGTGTTTTTTTGACAATAGGCGACATTCTTCCAAATTTCGACTTTTGAAATTTTAAAAAGGACTTTGCTCCTTTTTCCGAAAATTGTAGGAGATACGCCGAAAAACACTATTGGAGAACACTCTTCCGGCCATTTCTATGAATGTCCAATATTCAAAAGTCTTAACAGTGTGTTTTTTTGACAATAGGCGACATTCTTCCAAATTTCGACTTTTGAAATTTTAAAAAGGACTTTGGTCCTTTTTCCGAAAATGGTGGAAAATTTGCAAAAAAAAATTATTGGGGAACACTATTCCGGCCATTCCTATGAATGTCCAATATTCAAAAGTGTGTTTTTTTGACAATAGGCGACATTCTTCCAAATTTCGACTTTTGAAATTTTAAAAAGGACTTTGCTCCTTTTTCCGAAAATTGTAGGAGATAAGCGAAAAAACATTATTGGAGAACACTCTTCCGGCCATTTCTATGAATGTCCAATATTCAAAAGTCTTAACAGTGTGTTTTTTTGAAAATTGGCGACATTTTTCCAAATTTCAACTTTTGAAATTTTAGAGAGGACTTTGCTCCTTTTTCCGAAAATGGTAGAAAATTTGCGAAAAAAAATTATTGGGGAACACTACTCCGGCCATTCCTATGAATATCCAATATTCAAAAGTGTGTATTTTTGACAATAGGCGACATTCTTCCAAATTTCGACTTTTGAAATTTTAAAAAGGACTTTGCTCCTTTTTCCGAAAATGGTAGAAAATTTGCGAAAAAAAATTATTGGGGAACACTATTCCTGCCATTCCTGTGAATGTCCAATATTCAAAAGTGTGTTTTTTGACAATAGGCGACATTCTTCCAAATTTCGACTTTTGAAATTTTAAAAAGGACTTTGCTCCTTTTTCCCAAAATGGTAGAAAATTTGCGAAAAAAAATTATTGGGGAACACTATTCCGGCCATTCCTATGAATGTCCAATATTCAAAAGTGTGTTTTTTGACAATAGGCGACATTCTTCCAAATTTCGACTTTTGAAATTTTAAAAAGGACTTTGCTCCTTTTTCCGAAAATGGTAGAAAATTTGCGAAAAAAAATTATTGGGGAACACTATTCCGGCCATTTCTATGAATGTCTAATATTCAAAAGTCTTAACAGTGTGTTTTTTTGAAAATTGGCGACATTTTTCCAAATTTCAACTTTTGAAATTTTAGAGAGGACTTTGCTCCTTTTTCCGAAAATGGTAGAAAATTTGCGAAAAAAAATTATTGGGGAACACTATTCCGGCCATTCCTATGAATGTCCAATATTCAAAAGTGTGTTTTTTTTGACAATAGGCGACATTCTTCCAAATTTCGACTTTCGAAATTTTAAAAGGACTTTGCTCCTTTTTCCGAAAATTGTAGGAGATAAGCGAAAAAACATTATTGGAGAACACTCTTCCTGCCATTCCTATGAATGCCCAATATTCAAAAGTGTGTTTTTTAACAATAGGCGACAATAGGCAAAAATTTGCGAAAAAAAATTATTGGGGAACACTATTCCGGCCATTCCTATGAATATCCAATATTCAAAAGTGTGTTTTTTTGACAATAGGTGACATTCTTCCAAATTTCGACTTTTGAAATTTTAAAAAGGACTTTGTCCTTTTTCCGAAAATGGTAGAAAATTTGCGAAAAAAAATTTTTGGGGAACACTATTCCGCCCATTCCTATGAATGTCCAATATTCAAAAGGGTGTTTTTTTGACAGTAGGCGACATTATTCCAAATTTCGACTTTTGAAATATTAAAAAGGACTTTGCTCCTTTTTCCGAAAATGGTAGAAAATTTGCGAAAAAAAATTATTGGGGAACACTATTCCGGCCATTCCTATGAATGTCCAATATTCAAAAGGGTGTTTTTTTGACAGTAGGCGACATTATTCCAAATTTCGACTTTTGAAATTTTAAAAAGGACTTTGTCCTTTTTCCGAAAATGGTAGAAAATTTGCGAAAAAAAATTATTGGGGAACACTATTCCGGCCATTCCTATGAATGTCCAATATTCAAAAGGGTGTTTTTTTGACAGTAGGCGACATTATTCCAAATTTCGACTTTTGAAATATTAAAAAGGACTTTGCTCCTTTTTCCGAAAATGGTAGAAAATTTGCGAAAAAAAATTATTGGGGAACACTATTCCGGCCATTCCTATGAATGTCCAATATTCAAAAGTGTGTTTTTTTTTTTGACAATAGGCGACATTCTTCCAAATTTCGACTTTTGAAATTTTAAAAAGGACTTTGCTCCTTTTTCCGAAAATGGTAGAAAATTTGGGAAAAAAAATTATTGGGGAACACTCTTCCGGCCATTCCTATGAATGTCCAATATTCAAAAGTGTGTTTTTTGGACAATAGGCGACATTCTTCCAAATTTCGACTTTTGAAATTTTAAAAAGGACTTTGCTCCTTTTTTCGAAAATGGTAGAAAATTTGCGAAAAAAATTATTGGGAAACACTATTCCGGTCATTCCTATGAATGTCCAATATTCAAAAGTGTGTTTTTTTGACAATAGGCGACATTCTTCCACATTTCGACTTTTGAAATTTTAAAAAGGACTTTGCTCCTTTTTCCGAAAATTGTAGGAGATAAGCGAAAAAAAATTATTGAGGAACACTCTTCCGGCCATTCCTATGAATTTCCAATATTCAAAAGGGTGTTTTTTTGACAGTAGGCGACATTATTCCAAATTTCGACTTTTGAAATATTAAAAAGGACTTTGCTCCTTTTTCCGAAAATGGTAGAAAATTTGCGAAAAAATATTATTTGGGAACACTATTCCGGCCAATCCTATGAATGTCCAATATTCAAAAGTGTGTTTTTTTTTTGACAATAGGCGACATTCTTCCAAATTTCGACTTTTGAAATTTTAAAAAGGACTTTGCTCCTTTTTCCGAAAATTGTAGGAGATAAGCGAAAAAAAATTATTGAGGAACACTCTTCCGGCCATTCCTATGAATGTCCAATATTCAAAAGTGTGTTGTTTTGACAATAGGCGACATTCTTCCAAATTTCGACTTTTGAAATTTTAAAAAGGACTTTGCTCCTTTTTCCGAAAATGGTAGAAAATTTGCGAAAAAAAATTATTGGGGAACACTATTCCGGCCATTCCTATGAATGTCCAATATTCAAAAGTGTGTTTTTTTGACAATAGGCGAAATTCTTCCAAATTTCGACTTTTGAAATTTTAAAAAGGACTTTGCTCCTTTTTCCGAAAATTGTAGGAGATAAGCGAAAAAACACTATTGGAGAACACTCTTCCGGCCATTCCTATGAATGTCCAATATTCTAAAGTCTTAACAGTGTGTTTTTTTGACAATAGGCGACATTCTTCCAAATTTCGACTTTTGAAATTTTAAAAAGGACTTTGGTCCTTTTTCCGAAAATGGTGGAAAATTTGTGAAAAAAAATTATTGGGGAACACTATTCTGGCCATTTCTATGAATGTCCAATATTCAAAAGTGGGGTTTTTTGACAATAGGCGACATTCTTCCAAATTTCGACTTTTGAAATTTTAAAAAGGACTTTGCTCCTTTTTCCGAAAATTGTAGGAGATAAGCGAAAAAACACTATTGGAGAACACTCTTCCGGCCATTCCTATGAATGTCCAATATTCTAAAGTCTTAACAGTGTGTTTTTTTGACAATAGGCGACATTCTTCCAAATTTCGACTTTTGAAATTTTAAAAAGGACTTTGTCCTTTTTCCGAAAATGGTAAAAAATTTGCGAAAAAAAATTTTTGGGGAACACTATTCCGCCCATTCCTATGAATGTCCAATATTCAAAAGGGTGTTTTTTTGACAGTAGGCGACATTATTCCAAATTTCGACTTTTGAAATATTAAAAAGGACTTTGCTCCTTTTTCCGAAAATGGTAGAAAATTTGGGAAAAAAAATTATTGGGGAACACTCTTCCGGCCATTCCTATGAATGTCCAATATTCAAAAGTGTGTTTTTTGGACAATAGGCGACATTCTTCCAAATTTCGACTTTTGAAATTTTAAAAAGGACTTTGCTCCTTTTTCCGAAAATGGTAGAAAATTTGGGAAAAAAAATTATTGGGGAACACTCTTCCGGCCATTCCTATGAATGTCCAATATTCAAAAGTGTGTTTTTTGGACAATAGGCGACATTCTTCCAAATTTCGACTTTTGAAATTTTAAAAAGGACTTTGCTCCTTTTTTCGAAAATGGTAGAAAATTTGCGAAAAAAATTATTGGGAAACACTATTCCGGTCATTCCTATGAATTTTCAATATTCAAAAGTGTGTTTTTTTGACAATAGGCGACATTCTTCCACATTTCGACTTTTGAAATTTTAAAAAGGACTTTGCTCCTTTTTCCGAAAATTGTAGGAGATAAGCGAAAAAAAATTATTGAGGAACACTCTTCCGGCCATTCCTATGAATGTCCAATATTCAAAAGTGTGTTGTTTTGACAATAGGCGACATTCTTCCAAATTTCGACTTTTGAAATTTTAAAAAGGACTTTGCTCCTTTTTCCGAAAATGGTAGAAAATTTGCGAAAAAAAATTATTGGGGAACACTATTCCGGCCATTCCTATGAATGTCCAATATTCAAAAGTGTGTTTTTTTGACAATAGGCGAAATTCTTCCAAATTTCGACTTTTGAAATTTTAAAAAGGACTTTGCTCCTTTTTCCGAAAATTGTAGGAGATAAGCGAAAAAACACTATTGGAGAACACTCTTCCGGCCATTCCTATGAATGTCCAATATTCTAAAGTCTTAACAGTGTGTTTTTTTGACAATAGGCGACATTCTTCCAAATTTCGACTTTTGAAATTTTAAAAAGGACTTTGGTCCTTTTTCCGAAAATGGTGGAAAATTTGTGAAAAAAAATTATTGGGGAACACTATTCTGGCCATTTCTATGAATGTCCAATATTCAAAAGTGGGTTTTTTTGACAATAGGCGACATTCTTCCAAATTTCGACTTTTGAAATTTTAAAAAGGACTTTGCTCCTTTTTCCGAAAATTGTAGGAGATAAGCGAAAAAACACTATTGGAGAACACTCTTCCGGCCATTCCTATGAATGTCCAATATTCTAAAGTCTTAACAGTGTGTTTTTTTGACAATAGGCGACATTCTTCCAAATTTCGACTTTTGAAATTTTAAAAAGGACTTTGCTCCTTTTTCCGAAAATGGTAGAAAATTTGCGAAAAAAAATTATTGGGGAACACTATTCTGGCCATTTCTATGAATGTCCAATATTCAAAAGTGGGTTTTTTTTGACAATAGGCGACATTCTTCCAAATTTCGACTTTTGAAATTTTAAAAAGGACTTTGCTCCTTTTTCCGAAAATTGTAGGAGATAAGCGAAAAAACACTATTGGAGAACACTCTTCCGGCCATTCCTATGAATGTCCAATATTCTAAAGTCTTAACAGTGTGTTTTTTTGACAATAGGCGACATTCTTCCAAATTTCGACTTTTGAAATTTTAAAAAGGACTTTGGTCCTTTTTCCGAAAATGGTGGAAAATTTGCGAAAAAAAATTATTGGGGAACACTATTCCGGCCATTCCTATGAATGTCCAATATTCAAAAGTGTGTTTTTTTGACAATAGGCGACATTCTTCCAAATTTCGACTTTTGAAATTTTAAAAAGGACTTTGTCCTTTTTCCGAAAATGGTAGAAAATTTGCGAAAAAAAATTTTTGGGGAACACTATTCCGCCCATTCCTATGAATGTCCAATATTCAAAAGGGTGTTTTTTTTGACAGTAGGCGACATTATTCCAAATTTCGACTTTTGAAATATTAAAAAGGACTTTGCTCCTTTTTCCGAAAATGGTAGAAAACTTGCGAAAAAAAATTATTGGGGAACACTATTCCGGCCATTCCTATGAATGTCCAATATTCAAAAGTGTGTTTTTTTGACAATAGCCGACATTCTTCCAAATTTCGACTTTTGAAATTTTAAAAAGGACTTTGCTCCTTTTTCCGAAAATGGTAGAAAATTTGGGAAAAAAAATTTTTGGGGAACACTATTCCGCCCATTCCTATGAATGTCCAATATTCAAAAGTGTGTTTTTTTGACAATAGGCGACATTTTTCCAAATTTCGACTTTTGAAATTTTAAAAAGGACTTTCCTCCTTTTTCCGAAAATGGTGGAAAATTTGCGAAAAAAATTATTGGGGAACACTATTCCGGCCATTCCTATGAATGTCCAATATTCAAGAGTGTGTTTTTTTGACAATAGGCGACATTCTTCTAAGTTTCGACTTTTGAAATTTTAAAAAGGACTTTGCTCCTTTTTCCGAAAATGGTGGAAAATTTGCGAAAAAAAATTATTGGGGAACACTATTCCTGCCATTCCTATGAATGCCCAATATTCAAAAGTGTGTTTTTTGACAATAGGCGACAATAGGCAAAAATTTGCGAAAAAAAATTATTGGGGAACACTATTCCGGCCATTCCTATGAATATCCAATATTCAAAAGTGTGTTTTTTTGACAATAGGCGACATTCTTCCAAATTTCGACTTTTGAAATTTTAAAAAGGACTTTGCTCCTTTTTCCGAAAATTGTAGGAGATAAGCGAAAAAACATTATTGGAGAACACTCTTCCGGCCATTTCTATGAATTTCCAATATTCAAAAGTCTTAACAGTGTGTTTTTTTGACAATAGGCGACATTCTTCCAAATTTCGACTTTTGAAATTTTAAAAAGGACTTTGATGGTTTTTTCCGAAAATGGTGGAAAATTTGCAAAAAAAATTTATTGGGGAACACTATTCCGGCCATTCCTATGAATGTCCAATATTCAAAAGTGTGTTTTTTTGACAATAGGCGACATTCTTCCAAATTTCGACTTTTGAAATTTTAAAAAGGACTTTGATGGTTTTTTCCGAAAATGGTGGAAAATTTGCGAAAAAAAATTATTGGGGAACACTATTCCGGCCATTCCTATGAATGTCCAATATTCAAAAGTGTGTTTTTTTTGACAATAGGCGACATTCTTCCAAATTTGGACTTTTGAAATTTTAAAAAGGACTTTGCTCCTTTTTCCGAAAATGGTAGAAAATTTGCAAAAAAAAATTATTGGGGAACACTATACCGGCCATTCCTATGAATGTCCAATATTCAAAAGTGTGTTTTTTTGACAATAGGCGACATTTTTCCAAATTTCGACTTTTGAAATTTTAAAAAGGACTTTGCTCCTTTTTCCGAAAATGGTAGAAAATTTGCAAACAAAATTATTGGGGAACACTATTCTGGCCATTCCTATAAATGTCCACTATTCAAAAGTGTGTTTTTTTGACAATAGGCGACATTCTTCCAAATTTCGACTTTTGAAATTTTAAAAAGAATTTGCTCCTCTTTCCGAAAATGGTAGAAAATTTGCGAAAAAAAATTATTGGGGAACACTATTCCGGCCATTCCTATGAATGTCCAATATTCAAAAGTGTGTTTTTTTGACAATAGGCGACATTCTTCCAAATTTCGACTTTTGAAATTTTAAAAAGGACTTTGCTCCTTTTTCCGAAAATTGTAGGAGATAAGCGAAAAAACATTATTGGAGAACACTCTTCCGGCCATTTCTATGAATGTCCAATATTCAAAAGTCTTAACAGTGTGTTTGTTTGACAATAGGCGACATTCTTCCAAATTTCGACTTTTGAAATTTTAAAAAGGACTTTGCTCCTTTTTCCGAAAATGGTAGAAAATTTGCGAAAAAAAATTATTGGGGAACACTATTCCGGCCATTCCTATGAATGTCCAATATTCAAAAGTGTGTTTTTTGACAATAGGCGACAATAGGCAAAAATTTGCGAAAAAAATTATTGGGGAACACTATTCCGGCCATTCCTATGAATATCCAATATTCAAAAGTGTGTTTTTTTGACAATAGGCGACATTCTTCCAAATTTCGACTTTTGAAATTTTAAAAAGGACTTTGCTCCTTTTTCCGAAAATGGTAGAAAATTTGCGAAAAAAAATTATTGGGGAACACTATTCCGGCCATTCCTATGAATGTCCAATATTCAAAAGTGTGTTTTTTTGACAATAGGCGACATTCTTCCAAATTTCGACTTTTAAAATTTTAAAAAGGACTTTGCTCCTTTTTCCGAAAATGGTAGAAAATTTGCGAAAAAAAATTATTGGGGAACACTATTCCGGCCATTCCTATGAATGTCCAATATTCAAAAGTGTGTTTTTTTGACAATAGGCGACATTCTTCCAAATTTCGACTTTTGAAATTTTAAAAAGGACTTTGATGGTTTTTTCCGAAAATGGTGGAAAATTTGCGAAAAAAAATTATTGGGGAACACTATTCCGGCCATTCCTATGAATGTCCAATATTCAAAAGTGTGTTTTTTTGACAATAGGCGACATTCTTCCAAATTTCGACTTTTAAAATTTTAAAAAGGACTTTGCTCCTTTTTCCGAAAATGGTAGAAAATTTGCGAAAAAAAATTATTGGGGAACACTATTCCGGCCATTCCTATGAATATCCAATATTCAAAAGTGTGTTTTTTTGACAATAGGCGACATTCTTCCAAATTTCGACTTTTGAAATTTTAAAAAGGACTTTGCTCCTTTTTCCGAAAATGGTAGAAAATTTGCGAAAAAAAATTATTGGGGAACACTATTCCGGCCATTCCTATGAATGTCCAATATTCAAAAGTGTGTTTTTTTGACAATAGGCGACATTCTTCCAAATTTCGACTTTTAAAATTTTAAAAAGGACTTTGCTCCTTTTTCCGAAAATGGTAGAAAATTTGCGAAAAAAAATTATTGGGGAACACTATTCCGGCCATTCCTATGAATGTCCAATATTCAAAAGTGTGTTTTTTTGACAATAGGCGACATTCTTCCAAATTTCGACTTTTGAAATTTTAAAAAGGACTTTGATGGTTTTTTCCGAAAATGGTGGAAAATTTGCGAAAAAAAATTATTGGGGAACACTATTCCGGCCATTCCTATGAATGTCCACTATTCAAAAGTGTGTTTTTTTGACAATAGGCGACATTATTTCAAATTTCGACTTTTGAAATTTTAAAAAGAATTTGCTCCTCTTTCCGAAAATGGTAGAAAATTTGCGAAAAAAAATTATTGGGGAACACTATTCCTGCCATTCCTATGAATGCCCAATATTCAAAAGTGTGTTTTTTGACAATAGGCGACAATAGGCAAAAATTTGCGAAAAAAATTATTGGGGAACACTATTCCGGCCATTCCTATGAATATCCAATATTCAAAAGTGTGTTTTTTTGACAATAGGCGACATTCTTCCAAATTTCGACTTTTGAAATTTTAAAAAGGACTTTGCTCCTTTTTCCGAAAATGGTAGAAAATTTGCGAAAAAAAATTATTGGGGAACACTATTCCGGCCATTCCTATGAATGTCCAATATTCAAAAGTGTGTTTTTTTGACAATAGGCGACATTCTTCCAAATTTCGACTTTTAAAATTTTAAAAAGGACTTTGCTCCTTTTTCCGAAAATGGTAGAAAATTTGGGAAAAAAATTATTGGGGAACACTATTCCGGCCATTCCTATGAATATCCAATATTCAAAAGTGTGTTTGTTTGACAATAGGCGACATTCTTCCAAATTTCGACTTTTGAAATTTTAAAAAGGACTTTGCTCCTTTTTCCGAAAATGGTAGAAAATTTGGGAAAAAAAATTATTGGGGAACACTATTCCGGCCATTCCTATGAATGTCCAATATTCAAAAGTGTGTTTTTTTGACAATAGGCGACATTCTTCCAAATTTCGACTTTTGAAATTTTAAAAAGGACTTTGCTCCTTTTTCCGAAAATTGTAGGAGATACGCCGAAAAACACTATTGGAGAACACTCTTCCGGCCATTTCTATGAATGTCCAATATTCAAAAGTCTTAACAGTGTGTTTTTTTGACAATAGGCGACATTCTTCCAAATTTCGACTTTTGAAATTTTAAAAAGGACTTTGGTCCTTTTTCCGAAAATGGTGGAAAATTTGCAAAAAAAAATTATTGGGGAACACTATTCCGGCCATTCCTATGAATGTCCAATATTCAAAAGTGTGTTTTTTGACAATAGGCGACATTCTTCCAAATTTCGACTTTTGAAATTTTAAAAAGGACTTTGCTCCTTTTTCCGAAAATTGTAGGAGATAAGCGAAAAAACATTATTGGAGAACACTCTTCCGGCCATTTCTATGAATGTCCAATATTCAAAAGTCTTAACAGTGTGTTTTTTTGAAAATTGGCGACATTTTTCCAAATTTCAACTTTTGAAATTTTAGAGAGGACTTTGCTCCTTTTTCCGAAAATGGTAGAAAATTTGCGAAAAAAAATTATTGGGGAACACTACTCCGGCCATTCCTATGAATATCCAATATTCAAAAGTGTGTATTTTTGACAATAGGCGACATTCTTCCAAATTTGGACTTTTGAAATTTTAAAAAGGACTTTGCTCCTTTTTCCGAAAATGGTAGAAAATTTGCAAAAAAAAATTATTGGGGAACACTATACCGGCCATTCCTATGAATGTCCAATATTCAAAAGTGTGTTTTTTTGACAATAGGCGACATTTTTCCAAATTTCGACTTTTGAAATTTTAAAAAGGACTTTGCTCCTTTTTCCGAAAATGGTAGAAAATTTGCAAACAAAATTATTGGGGAACACTATTCTGGCCATTCCTATAAATGTCCACTATTCAAAAGTGTGTTTTTTTGACAATAGGCGACATTCTTCCAAATTTCGACTTTTGAAATTTTAAAAAGAATTTGCTCCTCTTTCCGAAAATGGTAGAAAATTTGCGAAAAAAAATTATTGGGGAACACTATTCCGGCCATTCCTATGAATGTCCAATATTCAAAAGTGTGTTTTTTTGACAATAGGCGACATTCTTCCAAATTTCGACTTTTGAAATTTTAAAAAGGACTTTGCTCCTTTTTCCGAAAATTGTAGGAGATAAGCGAAAAAACATTATTGGAGAACACTCTTCCGGCCATTTCTATGAATGTCCAATATTCAAAAGTCTTAACAGTGTGTTTGTTTGACAATAGGCGACATTCTTCCAAATTTCGACTTTTGAAATTTTAAAAAGGACTTTGCTCCTTTTTCCGAAAATGGTAGAAAATTTGCGAAAAAAAATTATTGGGGAACACTATTCCGGCCATTCCTATGAATGTCCAATATTCAAAAGTGTGTTTTTTGACAATAGGCGACAATAGGCAAAAATTTGCGAAAAAAATTATTGGGGAACACTATTCCGGCCATTCCTATGAATATCCAATATTCAAAAGTGTGTTTTTTTGACAATAGGCGACATTCTTCCAAATTTCGACTTTTGAAATTTTAAAAAGGACTTTGCTCCTTTTTCCGAAAATGGTAGAAAATTTGCGAAAAAAAATTATTGGGGAACACTATTCCGGCCATTCCTATGAATGTCCAATATTCAAAAGTGTGTTTTTTTGACAATAGGCGACATTCTTCCAAATTTCGACTTTTAAAATTTTAAAAAGGACTTTGCTCCTTTTTCCGAAAATGGTAGAAAATTTGCGAAAAAAAATTATTGGGGAACACTATTCCGGCCATTCCTATGAATGTCCAATATTCAAAAGTGTGTTTTTTTGACAATAGGCGACATTCTTCCAAATTTCGACTTTTGAAATTTTAAAAAGGACTTTGATGGTTTTTTCCGAAAATGGTGGAAAATTTGCGAAAAAAAATTATTGGGGAACACTATTCCGGCCATTCCTATGAATGTCCAATATTCAAAAGTGTGTTTTTTTGACAATAGGCGACATTCTTCCAAATTTCGACTTTTGAAATTTTAAAAAGGACTTTGATGGTTTTTTCCGAAAATGGTGGAAAATTTGCGAAAAAAAATTATTGGGGAACACTATTCCGGCCATTCCTATGAATGTCCAATATTCAAAAGTGTGTTTTTTTGACAATAGGCGACATTCTTCCAAATTTCGACTTTTAAAATTTTAAAAAGGACTTTGCTCCTTTTTCCGAAAATGGTAGAAAATTTGCGAAAAAAAATTATTGGGGAACACTATTCCGGCCATTCCTATGAATATCCAATATTCAAAAGTGTGTTTTTTTGACAATAGGCGACATTCTTCCAAATTTCGACTTTTGAAATTTTAAAAAGGACTTTGCTCCTTTTTCCGAAAATGGTAGAAAATTTGCGAAAAAAAATTATTGGGGAACACTATTCCGGCCATTCCTATGAATGTCCACTATTCAAAAGTGTGTTTTTTTGACAATAGGCGACATTATTTCAAATTTCGACTTTTGAAATTTTAAAAAGAATTTGCTCCTCTTTCCGAAAATGGTAGAAAATTTGCGAAAAAAAATTATTGGGGAACACTATTCCTGCCATTCCTATGAATGCCCAATATTCAAAAGTGTGTTTTTTGACAATAGGCGACAATAGGCAAAAATTTGCGAAAAAAATTATTGGGGAACACTATTCCGGCCATTCCTATGAATATCCAATATTCAAAAGTGTGTTTTTTTGACAATAGGCGACATTCTTCCAAATTTCGACTTTTGAAATTTTAAAAAGGACTTTGCTCCTTTTTCCGAAAATGGTAGAAAATTTGCGAAAAAAAATTATTGGGGAACACTATTCCGGCCATTCCTATGAATGTCCAATATTCAAAAGTGTGTTTTTTTGACAATAGGCGACATTCTTCCAAATTTCGACTTTTAAAATTTTAAAAAGGACTTTGCTCCTTTTTCCGAAAATGGTAGAAAATTTGGGAAAAAAATTATTGGGGAACACTATTCCGGCCATTCCTATGAATATCCAATATTCAAAAGTGTGTTTGTTTGACAATAGGCGACATTCTTCCAAATTTCGACTTTTGAAATTTTAAAAAGGACTTTGCTCCTTTTTCCGAAAATGGTAGAAAATTTGGGAAAAAAAATTATTGGGGAACACTATTCCGGCCATTCCTATGAATGTCCAATATTCAAAAGTGTGTTTTTTTGACAATAGGCGACATTCTTCCAAATTTCGACTTTTGAAATTTTAAAAAGGACTTTGCTCCTTTTTCCGAAAATTGTAGGAGATACGCCGAAAAACACTATTGGAGAACACTCTTCCGGCCATTTCTATGAATGTCCAATATTCAAAAGTCTTAACAGTGTGTTTTTTTGACAATAGGCGACATTCTTCCAAATTTCGACTTTTGAAATTTTAAAAAGGACTTTGGTCCTTTTTCCGAAAATGGTGGAAAATTTGCAAAAAAAAATTATTGGGGAACACTATTCCGGCCATTCCTATGAATGTCCAATATTCAAAAGTGTGTTTTTTGACAATAGGCGACATTCTTCCAAATTTCGACTTTTGAAATTTTAAAAAGGACTTTGCTCCTTTTTCCGAAAATTGTAGGAGATAAGCGAAAAAACATTATTGGAGAACACTCTTCCGGCCATTTCTATGAATGTCCAATATTCAAAAGTCTTAACAGTGTGTTTTTTTGAAAATTGGCGACATTTTTCCAAATTTCAACTTTTGAAATTTTAGAGAGGACTTTGCTCCTTTTTCCGAAAATGGTAGAAAATTTGCGAAAAAAAATTATTGGGGAACACTACTCCGGCCATTCCTATGAATATCCAATATTCAAAAGTGTGTATTTTTGACAATAGGCGACATTCTTCCAAATTTGGACTTTTGAAATTTTAAAAAGGACTTTGCTCCTTTTTCCGAAAATGGTAGAAAATTTGCAAAAAAAAATTATTGGGGAACACTATACCGGCCATTCCTATGAATGTCCAATATTCAAAAGTGTGTTTTTTTGACAATAGGCGACATTTTTCCAAATTTCGACTTTTGAAATTTTAAAAAGGACTTTGCTCCTTTTTCCGAAAATGGTAGAAAATTTGCAAACAAAATTATTGGGGAACACTATTCTGGCCATTCCTATAAATGTCCACTATTCAAAAGTGTGTTTTTTTGACAATAGGCGACATTCTTCCAAATTTCGACTTTTGAAATTTTAAAAAGAATTTGCTCCTCTTTCCGAAAATGGTAGAAAATTTGCGAAAAAAAATTATTGGGGAACACTATTCCGGCCATTCCTATGAATGTCCAATATTCAAAAGTGTGTTTTTTTGACAATAGGCGACATTCTTCCAAATTTCGACTTTTGAAATTTTAAAAAGGACTTTGCTCCTTTTTCCGAAAATTGTAGGAGATAAGCGAAAAAACATTATTGGAGAACACTCTTCCGGCCATTTCTATGAATGTCCAATATTCAAAAGTCTTAACAGTGTGTTTGTTTGACAATAGGCGACATTCTTCCAAATTTCGACTTTTGAAATTTTAAAAAGGACTTTGCTCCTTTTTCCGAAAATGGTAGAAAATTTGCGAAAAAAAATTATTGGGGAACACTATTCCGGCCATTCCTATGAATGTCCAATATTCAAAAGTGTGTTTTTTGACAATAGGCGACAATAGGCAAAAATTTGCGAAAAAAATTATTGGGGAACACTATTCCGGCCATTCCTATGAATATCCAATATTCAAAAGTGTGTTTTTTTGACAATAGGCGACATTCTTCCAAATTTCGACTTTTGAAATTTTAAAAAGGACTTTGCTCCTTTTTCCGAAAATGGTAGAAAATTTGCGAAAAAAAATTATTGGGGAACACTATTCCGGCCATTCCTATGAATGTCCAATATTCAAAAGTGTGTTTTTTTGACAATAGGCGACATTCTTCCAAATTTCGACTTTTAAAATTTTAAAAAGGACTTTGCTCCTTTTTCCGAAAATGGTAGAAAATTTGCGAAAAAAAATTATTGGGGAACACTATTCCGGCCATTCCTATGAATGTCCAATATTCAAAAGTGTGTTTTTTTGACAATAGGCGACATTCTTCCAAATTTCGACTTTTGAAATTTTAAAAAGGACTTTGATGGTTTTTTCCGAAAATGGTGGAAAATTTGCGAAAAAAAATTATTGGGGAACACTATTCCGGCCATTCCTATGAATGTCCAATATTCAAAAGTGTGTTTTTTTGACAATAGGCGACATTCTTCCAAATTTCGACTTTTAAAATTTTAAAAAGGACTTTGCTCCTTTTTCCGAAAATGGTAGAAAATTTGCGAAAAAAAATTATTGGGGAACACTATTCCGGCCATTCCTATGAATATCCAATATTCAAAAGTGTGTTTTTTTGACAATAGGCGACATTCTTCCAAATTTCGACTTTTGAAATTTTAAAAAGGACTTTGATGGTTTTTTCCGAAAATGGTGGAAAATTTGCAAAAAAAATTTATTGGGGAACACTATTCCGGCCATTCCTATGAATGTCCAATATTCAAAAGTGTGTTTTTTTGACAATAGGCGACATTCTTCCAAATTTCGACTTTTGAAATTTTAAAAAGGACTTTGATGGTTTTTTCCGAAAATGGTGGAAAATTTGCGAAAAAAAATTATTGGGGAACACTATTCCGGCCATTCCTATGAATGTCCAATATTCAAAAGTGTGTTTTTTTGACAATAGGCGACATTCTTCCAAATTTGGACTTTTGAAATATTAAAAAGGACTTTGCTCCTTTTTCCGAAAATGGTAGAAAACTTGCGAAAAAAAATTATTGGGGAACACTATTCCGGCCATTCCTATGAATGTCCAATATTCAAAAGTGTGTTTTTTTGACAATAGCCGACATTCTTCCAAATTTCGACTTTTGAAATTTTAAAAAGGACTTTGCTCCTTTTTCCGAAAATGGTAGAAAATTTGGGAAAAAAAATTTTTGGGGAACACTATTCCGCCCATTCCTATGAATGTCCAATATTCAAAAGTGTGTTTTTTTGACAATAGGCGACATTTTTCCAAATTTCGACTTTTGAAATTTTAAAAAGGACTTTCCTCCTTTTTCCGAAAATGGTGGAAAATTTGCGAAAAAAATTATTGGGGAACACTATTCCGGCCATTCCTATGAATGTCCAATATTCAAGAGTGTGTTTTTTTGACAATAGGCGACATTCTTCTAAGTTTCGACTTTTGAAATTTTAAAAAGGACTTTGCTCCTTTTTCCGAAAATGGTGGAAAATTTGCGAAAAAAAATTATTGGGGAACACTATTCCTGCCATTCCTATGAATGCCCAATATTCAAAAGTGTGTTTTTTGACAATAGGCGACAATAGGCAAAAATTTGCGAAAAAAAATTATTGGGGAACACTATTCCGGCCATTCCTATGAATATCCAATATTCAAAAGTGTGTTTTTTTGACAATAGGCGACATTCTTCCAAATTTCGACTTTTGAAATTTTAAAAAGGACTTTGCTCCTTTTTCCGAAAATTGTAGGAGATAAGCGAAAAAACATTATTGGAGAACACTCTTCCGGCCATTTCTATGAATTTCCAATATTCAAAAGTCTTAACAGTGTGTTTTTTTGACAATAGGCGACATTCTTCCAAATTTCGACTTTTGAAATTTTAAAAAGGACTTTGATGGTTTTTTCCGAAAATGGTGGAAAATTTGCAAAAAAAATTTATTGGGGAACACTATTCCGGCCATTCCTATGAATGTCCAATATTCAAAAGTGTGTTTTTTTGACAATAGGCGACATTCTTCCAAATTTCGACTTTTGAAATTTTAAAAAGGACTTTGATGGTTTTTTCCGAAAATGGTGGAAAATTTGCGAAAAAAAATTATTGGGGAACACTATTCCGGCCATTCCTATGAATGTCCAATATTCAAAAGTGTGTTTTTTTGACAATAGGCGACATTCTTCCAAATTTGGACTTTTGAAATTTTAAAAAGGACTTTGCTCCTTTTTCCGAAAATGGTAGAAAATTTGCAAAAAAAAATTATTGGGGAACACTATACCGGCCATTCCTATGAATGTCCAATATTCAAAAGTGTGTTTTTTTGACAATAGGCGACATTTTTCCAAATTTCGACTTTTGAAATTTTAAAAAGGACTTTGCTCCTTTTTCCGAAAATGGTAGAAAATTTGCAAACAAAATTATTGGGGAACACTATTCTGGCCATTCCTATAAATGTCCACTATTCAAAAGTGTGTTTTTTTGACAATAGGCGACATTCTTCCAAATTTCGACTTTTGAAATTTTAAAAAGAATTTGCTCCTCTTTCCGAAAATGGTAGAAAATTTGCGAAAAAAAATTATTGGGGAACACTATTCCGGCCATTCCTATGAATGTCCAATATTCAAAAGTGTGTTTTTTTGACAATAGGCGACATTCTTCCAAATTTCGACTTTTGAAATTTTAAAAAGGACTTTGCTCCTTTTTCCGAAAATTGTAGGAGATAAGCGAAAAAACATTATTGGAGAACACTCTTCCGGCCATTTCTATGAATGTCCAATATTCAAAAGTCTTAACAGTGTGTTTGTTTGACAATAGGCGACATTCTTCCAAATTTCGACTTTTGAAATTTTAAAAAGGACTTTGCTCCTTTTTCCGAAAATGGTAGAAAATTTGCGAAAAAAAATTATTGGGGAACACTATTCCGGCCATTCCTATGAATGTCCAATATTCAAAAGTGTGTTTTTTGACAATAGGCGACAATAGGCAAAAATTTGCGAAAAAAATTATTGGGGAACACTATTCCGGCCATTCCTATGAATATCCAATATTCAAAAGTGTGTTTTTTTGACAATAGGCGACATTCTTCCAAATTTCGACTTTTGAAATTTTAAAAAGGACTTTGCTCCTTTTTCCGAAAATGGTAGAAAATTTGCGAAAAAAAATTATTGGGGAACACTATTCCGGCCATTCCTATGAATGTCCAATATTCAAAAGTGTGTTTTTTTGACAATAGGCGACATTCTTCCAAATTTCGACTTTTAAAATTTTAAAAAGGACTTTGCTCCTTTTTCCGAAAATGGTAGAAAATTTGCGAAAAAAAATTATTGGGGAACACTATTCCGGCCATTCCTATGAATGTCCAATATTCAAAAGTGTGTTTTTTTGACAATAGGCGACATTCTTCCAAATTTCGACTTTTGAAATTTTAAAAAGGACTTTGATGGTTTTTTCCGAAAATGGTGGAAAATTTGCGAAAAAAAATTATTGGGGAACACTATTCCGGCCATTCCTATGAATGTCCAATATTCAAAAGTGTGTTTTTTTGACAATAGGCGACATTCTTCCAAATTTCGACTTTTAAAATTTTAAAAAGGACTTTGCTCCTTTTTCCGAAAATGGTAGAAAATTTGCGAAAAAAAATTATTGGGGAACACTATTCCGGCCATTCCTATGAATATCCAATATTCAAAAGTGTGTTTTTTTGACAATAGGCGACATTCTTCCAAATTTCGACTTTTGAAATTTTAAAAAGGACTTTGCTCCTTTTTCCGAAAATGGTAGAAAATTTGCGAAAAAAAATTATTGGGGAACACTATTCCGGCCATTCCTATGAATGTCCAATATTCAAAAGTGTGTTTTTTTGACAATAGGCGACATTCTTCCAAATTTCGACTTTTAAAATTTTAAAAAGGACTTTGCTCCTTTTTCCGAAAATGGTAGAAAATTTGCGAAAAAAAATTATTGGGGAACACTATTCCGGCCATTCCTATGAATGTCCAATATTCAAAAGTGTGTTTTTTTGACAATAGGCGACATTCTTCCAAATTTCGACTTTTGAAATTTTAAAAAGGACTTTGATGGTTTTTTCCGAAAATGGTGGAAAATTTGCGAAAAAAAATTATTGGGGAACACTATTCCGGCCATTCCTATGAATGTCCACTATTCAAAAGTGTGTTTTTTTGACAATAGGCGACATTATTTCAAATTTCGACTTTTGAAATTTTAAAAAGAATTTGCTCCTCTTTCCGAAAATGGTAGAAAATTTGCGAAAAAAAATTATTGGGGAACACTATTCCTGCCATTCCTATGAATGCCCAATATTCAAAAGTGTGTTTTTTGACAATAGGCGACAATAGGCAAAAATTTGCGAAAAAAATTATTGGGGAACACTATTCCGGCCATTCCTATGAATATCCAATATTCAAAAGTGTGTTTTTTTGACAATAGGCGACATTCTTCCAAATTTCGACTTTTGAAATTTTAAAAAGGACTTTGCTCCTTTTTCCGAAAATGGTAGAAAATTTGCGAAAAAAAATTATTGGGGAACACTATTCCGGCCATTCCTATGAATGTCCAATATTCAAAAGTGTGTTTTTTTGACAATAGGCGACATTCTTCCAAATTTCGACTTTTAAAATTTTAAAAAGGACTTTGCTCCTTTTTCCGAAAATGGTAGAAAATTTGGGAAAAAAATTATTGGGGAACACTATTCCGGCCATTCCTATGAATATCCAATATTCAAAAGTGTGTTTGTTTGACAATAGGCGACATTCTTCCAAATTTCGACTTTTGAAATTTTAAAAAGGACTTTGCTCCTTTTTCCGAAAATGGTAGAAAATTTGGGAAAAAAAATTATTGGGGAACACTATTCCGGCCATTCCTATGAATGTCCAATATTCAAAAGTGTGTTTTTTTGACAATAGGCGACATTCTTCCAAATTTCGACTTTTGAAATTTTAAAAAGGACTTTGCTCCTTTTTCCGAAAATTGTAGGAGATACGCCGAAAAACACTATTGGAGAACACTCTTCCGGCCATTTCTATGAATGTCCAATATTCAAAAGTCTTAACAGTGTGTTTTTTTGACAATAGGCGACATTCTTCCAAATTTCGACTTTTGAAATTTTAAAAAGGACTTTGGTCCTTTTTCCGAAAATGGTGGAAAATTTGCAAAAAAAAATTATTGGGGAACACTATTCCGGCCATTCCTATGAATGTCCAATATTCAAAAGTGTGTTTTTTGACAATAGGCGACATTCTTCCAAATTTCGACTTTTGAAATTTTAAAAAGGACTTTGCTCCTTTTTCCGAAAATTGTAGGAGATAAGCGAAAAAACATTATTGGAGAACACTCTTCCGGCCATTTCTATGAATGTCCAATATTCAAAAGTCTTAACAGTGTGTTTTTTTGAAAATTGGCGACATTTTTCCAAATTTCAACTTTTGAAATTTTAGAGAGGACTTTGCTCCTTTTTCCGAAAATGGTAGAAAATTTGCGAAAAAAAATTATTGGGGAACACTACTCCGGCCATTCCTATGAATATCCAATATTCAAAAGTGTGTATTTTTGACAATAGGCGACATTCTTCCAAATTTCGACTTTTGAAATTTTAAAAAGGACTTTGCTCCTTTTTCCGAAAATGGTAGAAAATTTGCAAAAAAAAATTATTGGGGAACACTATACCGGCCATTCCTATGAATGTCCAATATTCAAAAGTGTGTTTTTTTGACAATAGGCGACATTTTTCCAAATTTCGACTTTTGAAATTTTAAAAAGGACTTTGCTCCTTTTTCCGAAAATGGTAGAAAATTTGCAAACAAAATTATTGGGGAACACTATTCTGGCCATTCCTATAAATGTCCACTATTCAAAAGTGTGTTTTTTTGACAATAGGCGACATTCTTCCAAATTTCGACTTTTGAAATTTTAAAAAGAATTTGCTCCTCTTTCCGAAAATGGTAGAAAATTTGCGAAAAAAAATTATTGGGGAACACTATTCCGGCCATTCCTATGAATGTCCAATATTCAAAAGTGTGTTTTTTTGACAATAGGCGACATTCTTCCAAATTTCGACTTTTGAAATTTTAAAAAGGACTTTGCTCCTTTTTCCGAAAATTGTAGGAGATAAGCGAAAAAACATTATTGGAGAACACTCTTCCGGCCATTTCTATGAATGTCCAATATTCAAAAGTCTTAACAGTGTGTTTGTTTGACAATAGGCGACATTCTTCCAAATTTGGACTTTTGAAATTTTAAAAAGGACTTTGCTCCTTTTTCCGAAAATGGTAGAAAATTTGCGAAAAAAAATTATTGGGGAACACTATTCCGGCCATTCCTATGAATGTCCAATATTCAAAAGTGTGTTTTTTGACAATAGGCGACAATAGGCAAAAATTTGCGAAAAAAATTATTGGGGAACACTATTCCGGCCATTCCTATGAATATCCAATATTCAAAAGTGTGTTTTTTTGACAATAGGCGACATTCTTCCAAATTTCGACTTTTGAAATTTTAAAAAGGACTTTGCTCCTTTTTCCGAAAATGGTAGAAAATTTGCGAAAAAAAATTATTGGGGAACACTATTCCGGCCATTCCTATGAATGTCCAATATTCAAAAGTGTGTTTTTTTGACAATAGGCGACATTCTTCCAAATTTCGACTTTTAAAATTTTAAAAAGGACTTTGCTCCTTTTTCCGAAAATGGTAGAAAATTTGCGAAAAAAAATTATTGGGGAACACTATTCCGGCCATTCCTATGAATGTCCAATATTCAAAAGTGTGTTTTTTTGACAATAGGCGACATTCTTCCAAATTTCGACTTTTGAAATTTTAAAAAGGACTTTGATGGTTTTTTCCGAAAATGGTGGAAAATTTGCGAAAAAAAATTATTGGGGAACACTATTCCGGCCATTCCTATGAATGTCCAATATTCAAAAGTGTGTTTTTTTGACAATAGGCGACATTCTTCCAAATTTCGACTTTTAAAATTTTAAAAAGGACTTTGCTCCTTTTTCCGAAAATGGTAGAAAATTTGCGAAAAAAAATTATTGGGGAACACTATTCCGGCCATTCCTATGAATATCCAATATTCAAAAGTGTGTTTTTTTGACAATAGGCGACATTCTTCCAAATTTCGACTTTTGAAATTTTAAAAAGGACTTTGCTCCTTTTTCCGAAAATGGTAGAAAATTTGCGAAAAAAAATTATTGGGGAACACTATTCCGGCCATTCCTATGAATGTCCAATATTCAAAAGTGTGTTTTTTTGACAATAGGCGACATTCTTCCAAATTTCGACTTTTAAAATTTTAAAAAGGACTTTGCTCCTTTTTCCGAAAATGGTAGAAAATTTGCGAAAAAAAATTATTGGGGAACACTATTCCGGCCATTCCTATGAATGTCCAATATTCAAAAGTGTGTTTTTTTGACAATAGGCGACATTCTTCCAAATTTCGACTTTTGAAATTTTAAAAAGGACTTTGATGGTTTTTTCCGAAAATGGTGGAAAATTTGCGAAAAAAAATTATTGGGGAACACTATTCCGGCCATTCCTATGAATGTCCACTATTCAAAAGTGTGTTTTTTTGACAATAGGCGACATTATTTCAAATTTCGACTTTTGAAATTTTAAAAAGAATTTGCTCCTCTTTCCGAAAATGGTAGAAAATTTGCGAAAAAAAATTATTGGGGAACACTATTCCTGCCATTCCTATGAATGCCCAATATTCAAAAGTGTGTTTTTTGACAATAGGCGACAATAGGCAAAAATTTGCGAAAAAAATTATTGGGGAACACTATTCCGGCCATTCCTATGAATATCCAATATTCAAAAGTGTGTTTTTTTGACAATAGGCGACATTCTTCCAAATTTCGACTTTTGAAATTTTAAAAAGGACTTTGCTCCTTTTTCCGAAAATGGTAGAAAATTTGCGAAAAAAAATTATTGGGGAACACTATTCCGGCCATTCCTATGAATGTCCAATATTCAAAAGTGTGTTTTTTTGACAATAGGCGACATTCTTCCAAATTTCGACTTTTAAAATTTTAAAAAGGACTTTGCTCCTTTTTCCGAAAATGGTAGAAAATTTGGGAAAAAAATTATTGGGGAACACTATTCCGGCCATTCCTATGAATATCCAATATTCAAAAGTGTGTTTGTTTGACAATAGGCGACATTCTTCCAAATTTCGACTTTTGAAATTTTAAAAAGGACTTTGCTCCTTTTTCCGAAAATGGTAGAAAATTTGGGAAAAAAAATTATTGGGGAACACTATTCCGGCCATTCCTATGAATGTCCAATATTCAAAAGTGTGTTTTTTTGACAATAGGCGACATTCTTCCAAATTTCGACTTTTGAAATTTTAAAAAGGACTTTGCTCCTTTTTCCGAAAATTGTAGGAGATACGCCGAAAAACACTATTGGAGAACACTCTTCCGGCCATTTCTATGAATGTCCAATATTCAAAAGTCTTAACAGTGTGTTTTTTTGACAATAGGCGACATTCTTCCAAATTTCGACTTTTGAAATTTTAAAAAGGACTTTGGTCCTTTTTCCGAAAATGGTGGAAAATTTGCAAAAAAAAATTATTGGGGAACACTATTCCGGCCATTCCTATGAATGTCCAATATTCAAAAGTGTGTTTTTTGACAATAGGCGACATTCTTCCAAATTTCGACTTTTGAAATTTTAAAAAGGACTTTGCTCCTTTTTCCGAAAATTGTAGGAGATAAGCGAAAAAACATTATTGGAGAACACTCTTCCGGCCATTTCTATGAATGTCCAATATTCAAAAGTCTTAACAGTGTGTTTTTTTGAAAATTGGCGACATTTTTCCAAATTTCAACTTTTGAAATTTTAGAGAGGACTTTGCTCCTTTTTCCGAAAATGGTAGAAAATTTGCGAAAAAAAATTATTGGGGAACACTACTCCGGCCATTCCTATGAATATCCAATATTCAAAAGTGTGTATTTTTGACAATAGGCGACATTCTTCCAAATTTCGACTTTTGAAATTTTAAAAAGGACTTTGCTCCTTTTTCCGAAAATGGTAGAAAATTTGCGAAAAAAAATTATTGGGGAACACTATTCCTGCCATTCCTGTGAATGTCCAATATTCAAAAGTGTGTTTTTGACAATAGGCGACATTCTTCCAAATTTCGACTTTTGAAATTTTAAAAAGGACTTTGCTCCTTTTTCCCAAAATGGTAGAAAATTTGCGAAAAAAAATTATTGGGGAACACTATTCCGGCCATTCCTATGAATGTCCAATATTCAAAAGTGTGTTTTTTGACAATAGGCGACATTCTTCCAAATTTCGACTTTTGAAATTTTAAAAAGGACTTTGCTCCTTTTTCCGAAAATGGTAGAAAATTTGCGAAAAAAAATTATTGGGGAACACTATTCCGGCCATTTCTATGAATGTCCAATATTCAAAAGTCTTAACAGTGTGTTTTTTTGAAAATTGGCGACATTTTTCCAAATTTCAACTTTTGAAATTTTAGAGAGGACTTTGCTCCTTTTTCCGAAAATGGTAGAAAATTTGCGAAAAAAAATTATTGGGGAACACTATTCCGGCCATTCCTATGAATGTCCAATATTCAAAAGTGTGTTTTTTTTGACAATAGGCGACATTCTTCCAAATTTCGACTTTTGAAATTTTAAAAAGGACTTTGTCCTTTTTCCGAAAATGGTAGAAAATTTGCGAAAAAAAATTTTTGGGGAACACTATTCCGCCCATTCCTATGAATGTCCAATATTCAAAAGGGTGTTTTTTTGACAGTAGGCGACATTCTTCCAAATTTCGACTTTTGAAATATTAAAAAGGACTTTGCTCCTTTTTCCGAAAATGGTAGAAAATTTGCGAAAAAAAATTATTGGGGAACACTATTCCGGCCATTCCTATGAATGTCCAATATTCAAAAGGGTGTTTTTTTGACAGTAGGCGACATTATTCCAAATTTCGACTTTTGAAATTTTAAAAAGGACTTTGTCCTTTTTCCGAAAATGGTAGAAAATTTGCGAAAAAAAATTTTTGGGGAACACTATTCCGCCCATTCCTATGAATGTCCAATATTCAAAAGGGTGTTTTTTTGACAGTAGGCGACATTATTCCAAATTTCGACTTTTGAAATATTAAAAAGGACTTTGCTCCTTTTTCCGAAAATGGTAGAAAATTTGCGAAAAAAAATTATTGGGGAACACTATTCCGGCCATTCCTATGAATGTCCAATATTCAAAAGGGTGTTTTTTTGACAGTAGGCGACATTATTCCAAATTTCGACTTTTGAAATTTTAAAAAGGACTTTGTCCTTTTTCCGAAAATGGTAGAAAATTTGCGAAAAAAAATTTTTGGGGAACACTATTCCGCCCATTCCTATGAATGTCCAATATTCAAAAGGGTGTTTTTTTGACAGTAGGCGACATTATTCCAAATTTCGACTTTTGAAATATTAAAAAGGACTTTGCTCCTTTTTCCGAAAATGGTAGAAAATTTGCGAAAAAAAATTATTGGGGAACACTATTCCGGCCATTCCTATGAATGTCCAATATTCAAAAGTGTGTTTTTTTTTTTTTGACAATAGGCGACATTCTTCCAAATTTCGACTTTTGAAATTTTAAAAAGGACTTTGCTCCTTTTTCCGAAAATGGTAGAAAATTTGGGAAAAAAAATTATTGGGGAACACTCTTCCGGCCATTCCTATGAATGTCCAATATTCAAAAGTGTGTTTTTTGGACAATAGGCGACATTCTTCCATATTTCGACTTTTGAAATTTTAAAAAGGACTTTGCTCCTTTTTTCGAAAATGGTAGAAAATTTGCGAAAAAATTATTGGGAAACACTATTCCGGTCATTCCTATGAATGTCCAATATTCAAAAGTGTGTTTTTTTGACAATAGGCGACATTCTTCCACATTTCGACTTTTGAAATTTTAAAAAGGACTTTGCTCCTTTTTCCGAAAATTGTAGGAGATAAGCGAAAAAAAATTATTGAGGAACACTCTTCCGGCCATTCCTATGAATTTCCAATATTCAAAAGGGTGTTTTTTTGACAGTAGGCGACATTATTCCAAATTTCGACTTTTGAAATATTAAAAAGGACTTTGCTCCTTTTTCCGAAAATGGTAGAAAATTTGCGAAAAAATATTATTTGGGAACACTATTCCGGCCAATCCTATGAATGTCCAATATTCAAAAGTGTGTTTTTTTTTTTGACAATAGGCGACATTCTTCCAAATTTCGACTTTTGAAATTTTAAAAAGGACTTTGCTCCTTTTTCCGAAAATTGTAGGAGATAAGCGAAAAAAAATTATTGAGGAACACTCTTCCGGCCATTCCTATGAATGTCCAATATTCAAAAGTGTGTTGTTTTGACAATAGGCGACATTCTTCCAAATTTCGACTTTTGAAATTTTAAAAAGGACTTTGCTCCTTTTTCCGAAAATGGTAGAAAATTTGCGAAAAAAAATTATTGGGGAACACTATTCCGGCCATTCCTATGAATGTCCAATATTCAAAAGTGTGTTTTTTTGACAATAGGCGAAATTCTTCCAAATTTCGACTTTTGAAATTTTAAAAAGGACTTTGCTCCTTTTTCCGAAAATTGTAGGAGATAAGCGAAAAAACATTATTGGAGAACACTCTTCCGGCCATTTCTATGAATTTCCAATATTCAAAAGTGTGTTTTTTTGACAATAGGCGACATTCTTCCAAATTTCGACTTTTGAAATTTTAAAAAGGACTTTGCTCCTTTTTCCGAAAATGGTAGTAAATTTGCGAAAAGAAATTATTGGGGAACACTATTCCGGCCATTCCTATGAATGCCCAATATTCAAAAGTGTGTTTTTTGACAATAGGCGACAATAGGCAAAAATTTGCGAAAAAAAATTATTGGGGAACACTATTCCGGCCATTCCTATGAATATCCAATATTCAAAAGTGTGTTTTTTTTGACAATAGGCGACATTCTTCCAAATTTCGACTTTTGAAATTTTAAAAAGGACTTTGCTCCTTTTTCCGAAAATGGTAGAAAATTTGGGAAAAAAAATTATTGGAGAACACTATTCCGGCCATTCCTATGAATGTCCAATATTCAAAAGTGTGTTTTTTTGACAATAGGCGACATTCTTCCAAATTTCGACTTTTGAAATTTTAAAAAGGTCTTTGCTCCTTTTTCCGAAAATTGTAGGAGATAAGCGAAAAAACACTATTGGAGAACACTCTTCCGGCCATTTCTATGAATTTCCAATATTCAAAAGTGTGTTTTTTTGACAATAGGCGACATTCTTCCAAATTTTGACTTTTGAAATTTTAAAAAGGACTTTGCTCCTTTTTCCGAAAATGGTAGAAAATTTGCGAAAAAAAATTATTGGGAACACTATTCCGGCCATTCCTATGAATGTCCAATATTCAAAAGTGTGTTTTTTTGACAATAGGCGACATTCTTCCAAATTTCGACTTTTGAAATTTTAAAAAGGACTTTGCTCCTTTTTCCGAAAATGGTAGAAAATTTGCGAAAAGAAATTATTGGGGAACACTATTCCGGCCATTCCTATGAATGTCCAATATTCAAAAGTGTGTTTTTTGAACAATAGGCGACATTTTTCCAAATTTCGACTTTTGAAATTTTAAAAAGGACTTTGCTCCTTTTTCCGAAAATGGTAGAAAATTTGCGAAAAGAAATTATTGGGGAACACTATTCCGGCCATTCCTATGAATGCCCAATATTCAAAAGTGTGTTTTTTGACAATAGGCGACAATAGGCGAAAATTTGCGAAAAAAAATTATTGGGGAACACTATTCCGGCCATTCCTATGAATGTCCAATATTCAAAAGTGTGTTTTTTTGACAATAGGCGACATTCTTCCAAATTTCGACTTTTGAAATTTTAAAAAGGACTTTGCTCCTTTTTCCGAAAATGGTAGAAAATTTGGAAAAAAAAATTATTGGGAACACTATTCCGGCCATTCCTATGAATGTCCAATATTCAAAAGTCTTAACAGTGTGTTTTTTTGACAATAGGCGACATTCTTCCAAATTTCGACTTTTGAAATTTTAAAAAGGACTTTGGTGGTTTTTTCCGGAAATGGTGGAAAATTTGCAAAAAAAAATTATTGGGGAACACTATTCCGGCCATTCCTATGAATGTCCAATATTCAAAAGTGTGTTTTTTTGACAATAGGCGACATTCTTCCAAATTTGGACTTTTGAAATTTTAAAAAGGACTTTGCTCCTTTTTCCGAAAATGGTAGAAAATTTGCAAAAAAAATTATTGGGGAACACTATTCTGGCCATTCCTATAAATGTCCAATATTCAAAAGTGTGTTTTTTTGACAATAGGCGACATTCTTCCAAATTTCGACTTTTGAAATTTTAAAAAGGACTTTGCTCCTTTTTCCGAAAATGGTAGAAAATTTGCAAAAAAAATTATTGGGGAACACTATTCTGGCCATTCCTATAAATGTCCAATATTCAAAAGTGTGTTTTTTTGACAATAGGCGACATTCTTCCATATTTCGACTTTTGAAATTTTAAAAAGGACTTTGCTCCTTTTTCCAAAAATGGTAGAAAATTTGCGAAAAAAAATTATTGGGGAACACTATTCCGGCCATTCCTATGAATGTCCAATATTCAAGAGTGTGTTTTTTTGACAATAGGCGACATTCTTCCAAATTTCGACTTTTGAAATTTTAAAAAGGACTTTGCTCCTTTTTCCGAAAATGGTAGAAAATTTGCGAAAAAAAATTATTGGGGAACACTATTCCTGCCATTCCTATGAATGCCCAATATTCAAAAGTGTGTTTTTTTGACAATAGGCGACAATAGGCAAAAATTTGCGAAAAAAAATTATTGGGGAACACTATTCCGGCCATTCCTATGAATGTCCAATATTCAAAAGTGTGTTTTTTTGACAATAGGCGACATTCTTCCAAACTTTTGAAATTTTAAAAAGGACTTTGGTCCTTTTTCCGAAAATGGTAGAAAATTTGGGAAAAAAAATTTTTGGGGAACACTATTCCGCCCATTCCTATGAATGTCCAATATTCAAAAGTGTGTTTTTTTGACAATAGGCGACATTATTTCAAATTTCGACTTTTGAAATTTTAAAAAGGACTTTGCTCCTTTTTCCGAAAATGGTAGAAAATTTGCGAAAAAAAATTATTGGGGAACACTATTCCGGCCATTCCTATGAATGTCCAATATTCAAAAGTGTGTTTTTTTGACAATAGGCGACATTCTTCTAAATTTCGACTTTTGAAATTTTAAAAAGGGCTTTGCTCCTTTTTCCGAAAATGGTAGAAAATTTGCAAACAAAATTATTGGGGAACACTATTCTGGCCATTCCTATAAATGTCCAATATTCAAAAGGGTGTTTTTTTGACAATAGGCGACATTCTTCCAAATTTCGACTTTTGAAATTTTAAAAAGGACTTTGCTCCTTTTTCCGAAAATGGTAGAAAATTTGGGAAAAAAAATTATTGGGGAACACTATTCCGGCCATTCCTATGAACGTCCAATATTCAAAAGTGTGTTTTTTGACAATAGGCGACATTCTTCCAAATTTCGACTTTTGAAATTTTAAAAAGGACTTTGCTCCTTTTTCCGAAAATGGTAGAAAATTTGCAAAAAAAATTATTGGGGAACACTATTCTGGCCATTCCTATAAATGTCCAATATTCAAAAGTGTGTTTTTTTGACAATAGGCGACATTCTTCCAAATTTCGACTTTTGAAATTTTAAAAAGGACTTTGCCCCTTTTTCCGAAAATGGTAGAAAATTTGCGAAAAAAAATTATTGGGGAACACTATTCCGGCCATTCCTATGAATGTCCAATATTCAAAAGTGTGTTTTTTTTAAAATAGGCGACATTCTTCCAAATTTCGACTTTTGAAATTTTAAAAAGGACTTTGCTCCTTTTTCCGAAAATGGTAGAAAATTTGCAAAAAAAATTATTGGGGAACACTATTCCGGCCATTCCTATGAATGTAAAATATTCAAAAGTGTGTTTTTTGACAATAGGCGACATTCTTCCAAATTTCGACTTTTGAAATTTTAAAAAGGACTTTGCTCCTTTTTCCGAAAATGGTAGAAAATTTGGGAAAAAAAATTATTGGAAAACACTATTCCGGCCATTCCTATGAATGTCCAATATTCAAAAGTGTGTTTTTTTGACAATAGGCGACAATAGGCAAAAATTTGCGAAAAAAAATTATTGGGGAACACTATTCCGGCCATTCCTATGAATGTCCAATATTCAAAAGTGTGTTTTTTTGACAATAGGCGACATTCTTCCAAATTTCGACTTTTGAAATTTTAAAAAGGACTTTGCTCCTTTTTCCGAAAATTGTAGGAGATAAGCGAAAAAATATTATTGGAGAACACTCTTATGGCCATTTATATGAATGTCCAATATTCAAAAGTCTTAACAGTGTGTTTTTTTGAAAATTGGCGACATTTTTCCAAATTTCAACTTTTGAAATTTTAGAGAGGACTTTGCTCCTTTTTCCGAAAATGGTAGAAAATTTGCGAAAAAAAATTATTGGGGAACACTATTCCGGCCATTCCTATGAATGTCCAATATTCAAAAGTGTGTTTTTTTGACAATAGGCGACATTCTTCCAAATTTCGACTTTTGAAATTTTAAAAAGGACTTTGCTCCTTTTTCCGAAAATTGTAGGAGATAAGCGAAAAAACATTATTGGAGAACACTCTTCCTGCCATTCCTATGAATGCCCAATATTCAAAAGTGTGTTTTTTAACAATAGGCGACAATAGGCAAAAATTTGCGAAAAAAAATTATTGGGGAACACTATTCCGGCCATTCCTATGAATATCCAATATTCAAAAGTGTGTTTTTTGACAATAGGCGACATTCTTCCAAATTTCGACTTTTGAAATTTTAAAAAGGACTTTGCTCCTTTTTCCGAAAATGGTAGAAAATTTGCGAAAAAAAATTATTGGGGAACACTACTCCGGCCATTCCTATGAATGTCCAATATTCTAAAGTCTTAACAGTGTGTTTTTTTGACAATAGGCGACATTCTTCCAAATTTCGACTTTTGAAATTTTAAAAAGGACTTTGTCCTTTTTCCGAAAATGGTAGAAAATTTGGGAAAAAAAATTTTTGGGTAACACTATTCCGCCCATTCCTATGAATGTCCAATATTCAAAAGGGTGTTTTTTTGACAGTAGGCGACATTATTCCAAATTTCGACTTTTGAAATATTAAAAAGGACTTTGCTCCTTTTTCCGAAAATGGTAGAAAATTTGCGAAAAAAAATTATTGGGGAACACTATTCCGGCCATTCCTATGAATGTCCAATATTCAAAAGTGTGTTTTTTTGACAATAGGCGAAATTCTTCCAAATTTCGACTTTTGAAATTTTAAAAAGGACTTTGCTCCTTTTTCCGAAAATTGTAGGAGATAAGCGAAAAAAAATTATTGGAGAACACTCTTCCGGCCATTTCTATGAATTTCCAATATTCAAAAGTGTGTTTTTTTGACAATAGGCGACATTCTTCCAAATTTCGACTTTTGAAATTTTAAAAAGGACTTTGGTGGTTTTTTCCGAAAATGGTGGAAAATTTGCGAAAAAAAATTATTGGGGAACACTATTCCGGCCATTCCTATGAATGTCCAATATTCAAAAGTGTGTTTTTTTGACAATAGGCGACATTCTTCCAAATTTGGACTTTTGAAATTTTAAAAGGACTTTGCTCCTTTTTCCGAAAATGGTAGAAAATTTGCGAAAAAAAATTATTGGGGAACACTATTCCGGCCATTCCTATGAATGTCCAATATTCAAAAGGGAGTTTTTTTGACAATAGGCGACATTTTTCCAAATTTGGACTTTTGAAATTTTAAAAAGGACTTTGCTCCTTTTTCCGAAAATGGTAGAAAATTTGCGAAAAAAAATTATTGGGGAACACTACTCCGGCCATTCCTATGAATGTCCAATATTCTAAAGTCTTAACAGTGTGTTTTTTTGACAATAGGCGACATTCTTCCAAATTTCGACTTTTGAAATTTTAAAAAGGACTTTGTCCTTTTTCCGAAAATGGTAGAAAATTTGCGAAAAAAATTTTTGGGGAACACTATTCCGCCCATTCCTATGAATGTCCAATATTCAAAAGGGTGTTTTTTTGACAGTAGGCGACATTATTCCAAATTTCGACTTTTGAAATATTTAAAAGGACTTTGCTCCTTTTTCCGAAAATGGTAGAAAATTTGCGAAAAAAAATTATTGGGGAACACTATTCCGGCCATTTCTATGAATTTCCAATATTCAAAAGTGTGTTTTTTTGACAATAGGCGACATTCTTCCAAATTTGGACTTTTGAAATTTTAAAAAGGACTTTGCTCCTTTTTCCGAAAATGGTAGAAAATTTGCGAAAAAAAATTATTGGGGAACACTATTCCGGCCATTCCTATGAATGTCCAATATTCAAAAGTGTGTTTTTTTGACAATAGGCGACATTCTTCCAAATTTCGACTTTTGAAATTTTAAAAAGGACTTTGCTCCTTTTTCCGAAAATTGTAGGAGATAAGCGAAAAAACATTATTGGAAAACACTCTTCCGGCCATTTCTATGAATTTCCAATTTTCAAAAGTGTGTTTTTTTGACAATAGGCGACATTCTTCCAAATTTTGACTTTTGAAATTTTAAAAAGGACTTTGCTCCTTTTTCCGAAAATGGTAGAAAATTTGCGAAAAAAAATTATTGGGGAACACTATTCCGGCCATTCCTATGAATATCCAATATTCAAAAGTGTGTTTTTTGACAATAGGCGACATTCTTCCAAATTTCGACTTTTGAAATTTTAAAAAGGACTTTGCTCCTTTTTCCGAAAATGGTAGAAAATTTGCGAAAAAAAATTATTGGGGAACACTACTCCGGCCATTCCTATGAATGTCCAATATTCTAAAGTCTTAACAGTGTGTTTTTTTGACAATAGGCGACATTCTTCCAAATTTCGACTTTTGAAATTTTAAAAAGGACTTTGTCCTTTTTCCGAAAATGGTAGAAAATTTGGGAAAAAAAATTTTTGGGTAACACTATTCCGCCCATTCCTATGAATGTCCAATATTCAAAAGGGTGTTTTTTTGACAGTAGGCGACATTATTCCAAATTTCGACTTTTGAAATATTAAAAAGGACTTTGCTCCTTTTTCCGAAAATGGTAGAAAATTTGCGAAAAAAAATTATTGGGGAACACTATTCCGGCCATTCCTATGAATGTCCAATATTCAAAAGTGTGTTTTTTTGACAATAGGCGAAATTCTTCCAAATTTCGACTTTTGAAATTTTAAAAAGGACTTTGCTCCTTTTTCCGAAAATTGTAGGAGATAAGCGAAAAAAAATTATTGGAGAACACTCTTCCGGCCATTTCTATGAATTTCCAATATTCAAAAGTGTGTTTTTTTGACAATAGGCGACATTCTTCCAAATTTCGACTTTTGAAATTTTAAAAAGGACTTTGGTGGTTTTTTCCGAAAATGGTGGAAAATTTGCGAAAAAAAATTATTGGGGAACACTATTCCGGCCATTCCTATGAATGTCCAATATTCAAAAGTGTGTTTTTTTGACAATAGGCGACATTCTTCCAAATTTGGACTTTTGAAATTTTAAAAGGACTTTGCTCCTTTTTCCGAAAATGGTAGAAAATTTGCGAAAAAAAATTATTGGGGAACACTATTCCGGCCATTCCTATGAATGTCCAATATTCAAAAGTGTGTTTTTTTGACAATAGGCGACATTCTTCCAAATTTGGACTTTTGAAATTTTAAAAGGACTTTGCTCCTTTTTCCGAAAATGGTAGAAAATTTGCGAAAAAAAATTATTGGGGAACACTACTCCGGCCATTCCTATGAATGTCCAATATTCTAAAGTCTTAACAGTGTGTTTTTTTGACAATAGGCGACATTCTTCCAAATTTCGACTTTTGAAATTTTAAAAAGGACTTTGTCCTTTTTCCGAAAATGGTAGAAAATTTGCGAAAAAAATTTTTGGGGAACACTATTCCGCCCATTCCTATGAATGTCCAATATTCAAAAGGGTGTTTTTTTGACAGTAGGCGACATTATTCCAAATTTCGACTTTTGAAATATTTAAAAGGACTTTGCTCCTTTTTCCGAAAATGGTAGAAAATTTGCGAAAAAAAATTATTGGGGAACACTATTCCGGCCATTTCTATGAATTTCCAATATTCAAAAGTGTGTTTTTTTGACAATAGGCGACATTCTTCCAAATTTGGACTTTTGAAATTTTAAAAAGGACTTTGCTCCTTTTTCCGAAAATGGTAGAAAATTTGCGAAAAAAAATTATTGGGGAACACTATTCCGGCCATTCCTATGAATATCCAATATTCAAAAGTGTGTTTTTTTGACAATAGGCGACATTCTTCCAAATTTCGACTTTTGAAATTTTAAAAAGGACTTTGCTCCTTTTTCCGAAAATTGTAGGAGATAAGCGAAAAAACATTATTGGAAAACACTCTTCCGGCCATTTCTATGAATTTCCAATATTCAAAAGTGTGTTTTTTTGACAATAGGCGACATTCTTCCAAATTTGGACTTTTGAAATTTTAAAAAGGACTTTGCTCCTTTTTCCGAAAATGGTAGAAAATTTGCGAAAAAAAATTATTGGGGAACACTATTCCGGCCATTCCTATGAATATCCAATATTCAAAAGTGTGTTTTTTTGACAATAGGCGACATTCTTCCAAATTTGGACTTTTGAAATTTTAAAAAGGACTTTGCTCCTTTTTCCGAAAATGGTAGAAAATTTGCGAAAAAAAATTATTGGGGAACACTATTCCGGCCATTCCTATGAATGTCCAATATTCAAAAGGGAGTTTTTTTGACAATAGGCGACATTTTTCCAAATTTGGACTTTTGAAATTTTAAAAAGGACTTTGCTCCTTTTTCCGAAAATGGTAGAAAATTTGCGAAAAAAAATTATTGGGGAACACTACTCCGGCCATTCCTATGAATGTCCAATATTCTAAAGTCTTAACAGTGTGTTTTTTTGAAAATTGGCGACATTCTTCCAAATTTCGACTTTTGAAATTTTAAAAAGGACTTTGTCCTTTTTCCGAAAATGGTAGAAAATTTGCGAAAAAAATTTTTGGGGAACACTATTCCGCCCATTCCTATGAATGTCCAATATTCAAAAGGGTGTTTTTTTGACAGTAGGCGACATTATTCCAAATTTCGACTTTTGAAATATTTAAAAGGACTTTGGTGGTTTTTTCCGAAAATGGTGGAAAATTTGCGAAAAAAAATTATTGGGGAACACTATTCCGGCCATTCCTATGAATGTCCAATATTCAAGAGTGTGTTTTTTTGACAATAGGCGACATTCTTCCAAATTTGGACTTTTGAAATTTTAAAAAGGACTTTGCTCCTTTTTCCGAAAATGGTAGAAAATTTGCGAAAAAAAATTATTGGGGAACACTATTCCGGCCATTCCTATGAATGTCCAATATTCAAAAGTGTGTTTTTTTGACAATAGGCGACATTCTTCCAAATTTCGACTTTTGAAATTTTAAAAAGGACTTTGCTCCTTTTTCCGAAAATTGTAGGAGATAAGCGAAAAAACATTATTGGAAAACACTCTTCCGGCCATTTCTATGAATTTCCAATATTCAAAAGTGTGTTTTTTTGACAATAGGCGACATTCTTCCAAATTTGGACTTTTGAAATTTTAAAAAGGACTTTGCTCCTTTTTCCGAAAATGGTAGAAAATTTGCGAAAAAAAATTATTGGGGAACACTATTCCGGCCATTCCTATGAATGTCCAATATTCAAAAGTGTGTTTTTTTGACAATAGGCGACATTCTTCCAAATTTCGACTTTTGAAATTTTAAAAAGGACTTTGCTCCTTTTTCCGAAAATTGTAGGAGATAAGCGAAAAAACATTATTGGAAAACACTCTTCCGGCCATTTCTATGAATTTCCAATATTCAAAAGTGTGTTTTTTTGACAATAGGCGACATTCTTCCAAATTTGGACTTTTGAAATTTTAAAAAGGACTTTGCTCCTTTTTCCGAAAATGGTAGAAAATTTGCGAAAAAAAATTATTGGGGAACACTATTCCGGCCATTCCTATGAATATCCAATATTCAAAAGTGTGTTTTTTTGACAATAGGCGACATTCTTCCAAATTTCGACTTTTGAAATTTTAAAAAGGACTTTGCTCCTTTTTCCGAAAATTGTAGGAGATAAGCGAAAAAACATTATTGGAAAACACTCTTCCGGCCATTTCTATGAATTTCCAATATTCAAAAGTGTGTTTTTTTGACAATAGGCGACATTCTTCCAAATTTGGACTTTTGAAATTTTAAAAAGGACTTTGCTCCTTTTTCCGAAAATGGTAGAAAATTTGCGAAAAAAAATTATTGGGGAACACTATTCCGGCCATTCCTATGAATATCCAATATTCAAAAGTGTGTTTTTTTGACAATAGGCGACATTCTTCCAAATTTCGACTTTTGAAATTTTAAAAAGGACTTTGCTCCTTTTTCCGAAAATTGTAGGAGATAAGCGAAAAAACATTATTGGAAAACACTCTTCCGGCCATTTCTATGAATTTCCAATATTCAAAAGTGTGTTTTTTTGACAATAGGCGACATTCTTCCAAATTTTGACTTTTGAAATTTTAAAAAGGACTTTGCTCCTTTTTCCGAAAATGGTAGAAAATTTGCGAAAAAAAATTATTGGGGAACATTATTCCGGCCATTCCTATGAATGTCCAATATTCAAAAGTGTGTTTTTTTGACAATAGGCGACATTCTTCCAAATTTGGACTTTTGAAATTTTAAAAAGGACTTTGCTCCTTTTTCCGAAAATGGTAGAAAATTTGCGAAAAAAAATTATTGGGGAACACTATTCCGGCCATTCCTATGAATATCCAATATTCAAAAGTGTGTTTTTTTGACAATAGGCGACATTCTTCCAAATTTCGACTTTTGAAATTTTAAAAAGGACTTTGCTCCTTTTTCCGAAAATTGTAGGAGATAAGCGAAAAAACATTATTGGAAAACACTCTTCCGGCCATTTCTATGAATTTCCAATATTCAAAAGTGTGTTTTTTGACAATAGGCGACAATAGGCGAAAATTTGCGAAAAAAAATTATTGGGGAACACTATTCCGGCCATTCCTATGAATATCCAATATTCAAAAGTGTGTTTTTTTTGACAATAGGCGACATTCTTCCAAATTTCGACTTTTGAAATTTTAAAAAGGACTTTGCTCCTTTTTCCGAAAATGGTAGAAAATTTGCGAAAAAAAATTATTGGGGAACACTATTCCGGCCATTCCTATGAATATCCAATATTCAAAAGTGTGTTTTTTTGACAATAGGCGACATTCTTCCAAATTTCGACTTTTGAAATTTTAAAAAGGACTTTGCTCCTTTTTCCGAAAATTGTAGGAGATAAGCGAAAAAACATTATTGGAGAACACTCTTCCTGCCATTCCTATGAATGCCCAATATTCAAAAGTGTGTTTTTTAACAATAGGCGACAATAGGCAAAAATTTGCGAAAAAAAATTATTGGGGAACACTATTCCGGCCATTCCTATGAATATCCAATATTCAAAAGTGTGTTTTTTTTGACAATAGGCGACATTCTTCCAAATTTCGACTTTTGAAATTTTAAAAAGGACTTTGCTCCTTTTTCCGAAAATTGTAGGAGATAAGCGAAAAAACATTATTGGAGAACACTCTTCCTGCCATTCCTATGAATGCCCAATATTCAAAAGTGTGTTTTTTAACAATAGGCGACAATAGGCAAAAATTTGCGAAAAAAAATTATTGGGGAACACTATTCCGGCCATTCCTATGAATATCCAATATTCAAAAGTGTGTTTTTTTGACAATAGGCGACATTCTTCCAAATTTCGACTTTTGAAATTTTAAAAAGGACTTTGCTCCTTTTTCCGAAAATTGTAGGAGATAAGCGAAAAAACATTATTGGAGAACACTCTTCCTGCCATTCCTATGAATGCCCAATATTCAAAAGTGTGTTTTTTAACAATAGGCGACAATAGGCAAAAATTTGCGAAAAAAAATTATTGGGGAACACTATTCCGGCCATTCCTATGAATATCCAATATTCAAAAGTGTGTTTTTTTGACAATAGGCGACATTCTTCCAAATTTCGACTTTTGAAATTTTAAAAAGGACTTTGCTCCTTTTTCCGAAAATGGTAGAAAATTTGCGAAAAAAAATTATTGGGGAACACTACTCCGGCCATTCCTATGAATGTCCAATATTCTAAAGTCTTAACAGTGTGTTTTTTTGACAATAGGCGACATTCTTCCAAATTTCAACTTTTGAAATTTTAGAGAGGACTTTGCTCCTTTTTCCGAAAATGGTAGAAAATTTGCGAAAAAAAATTATTGGGGAACACTATTCCGGCCATTCCTATGAATGTCCAATATTCAAAAGTGTGTTTTTTTGACAATAGGCGACATTCTTCCAAATTTCGACTTTTGAAATTTTAAAAAGGACTTTGCTCCTTTTTCCGAAAATTGTAGGAGATAAGCGAAAAAACATTATTGGAGAACACTCTTCCTGCCATTCCTATGAATGCCCAATATTCAAAAGTGTGTTTTTTAACAATAGGCGACAATAGGCAAAAATTTGCGAAAAAAAATTATTGGGGAACACTATTCCGGCCATTCCTATGAATATCCAATATTCAAAAGTGTGTTTTTTTGACAATAGGCGACATTCTTCCAAATTTCGACTTTTGAAATTTTAAAAAGGACTTTGCTCCTTTTTCCGAAAATGGTAGAAAATTTGCGAAAAAAAATTATTGGGGAACACTACTCCGGCCAATCCTATGAATGTCCAATATTCTAAAGTCTTAACAGTGTGTTTTTTTGACAATAGGCGACATTCTTCCAAATTTCGACTTTTGAAATTTTAAAAAGGACTTTGTCCTTTTTCCGAAAATGGTAGAAAATTTGGGAAAAAAAATTTTTGGGTAACACTATTCCGCCCATTCCTATGAATGTCCAATATTCAAAAGGGTGTTTTTTTGACAGTAGGCGACATTATTCCAAATTTCGACTTTTGAAATATTAAAAAGGACTTTGCTCCTTTTTCCGAAAATGGTAGAAAATTTGTGAAAAAAAATTATTGGGGAACACTATTCCGGCCATTCCTATGAATGTCCAATATTCAAAAGTGTGTTTTTTTGACAATAGGCGACATTCTTCCAAATTTCGACTTTTGAAATTTTAAAAAGGACTTTGCTCCTTTTTCCGAAAATTGTAGGAGATAAGCGAAAAAAAATTATTGGGGAACACTCTTCCGGCCATTCCTATGAATGTCCAATATTCAAAAGTGTGTTGTTTTGACAATAGGCGACATTCTTCCAAATTTCGACTTTTGAAATTTTAAAAAGGACTTTGCTCCTTTTTCCGAAAATGGTAGAAAATTTGCGAAAAAAAATTATTGGGGAACACTATTCCGGCCATTCCTATGAATGTCCAATATTCAAAAGTGTGTTTTTTTGACAATAGGCGAAATTCTTCCAAATTTCGACTTTTGAAATTTTAAAAAGGACTTTGCTCCTTTTTCCGAAAATTGTAGGAGATAAGCGAAAAAAAATTATTGGAGAACACTCTTCCGGCCATTTCTATGAATTTCCAATATTCAAAAGTGTGTTTTTTTGACAATAGGCGACATTCTTCCAAATTTCGACTTTTGAAATTTTAAAAAGGACTTTGCTCCTTTTTCCGAAAATGGTAGAAAATTTGGGAAAAAAAATTATTGGAGAACACTATTCCGGCCATTCGTATGAATGTCCAATATTCAAAAGTGTGTTTTTTTTGACAATAGGCGACATTCTTCCAAATTTCGACTTTTGAAATTTTAAAAAGGACTTTGCTCCTTTTTCCGAAAATGGTAGAAAATTTGGGAAAAAAAATTATTGGAGAACACTATTCCGGCCATTCCTATGAATGTCCAATATTCAAAAGTGTGTTTTTTTGACAATAGGCGACATTCTTCCAAATTTCGACTTTTGAAATTTTAAAAAGGACTTTGCTTCTTTTTCCAAAAATTGTAGGAGATAAGCGAAAAAACACTATTGGAGAACACTCTTCCGGCCATTTCTATGAATGTCCAATATTCAAAAGTCTTAACAGTGTGTTTTTTTGACAATAGGCGACATTCCTCCAAATTTCGACTTTTGAAATTTTAAAAAGGACTTTGGTGGTTTTTTCCGAAAATGGTGGAAAATTTGGGGAAAAAAATTATGTGGGAACACTATTCCGGCCATTCCTATGAATGTCCAATATTCAAAAGTGTGTTTTTTTGACAATAGGCGACATTCTTCCAAATTTCGACTTTTGAAATTTTAAAAAGGACTTTGCTCCTTTTTCCGAAAATGGTAGAAAATTTGCGAAAAGAAATTATTGGGGAACACTATTCCGGCCATTCCTATGAATGCCCAATATTCAAAAGTGTGTTTTTTGACAATAGGCGACAATAGGCGAAAATTTGCGAAAAAAAATTATTGGGGAACACTATTCCGGCCATTCCTATGAATATCCAATATTCAAAAGTGTGTTTTTTTTGACAATAGGCGACATTCTTCCAAATTTCGACTTTTGAAATTTTAAAAAGGACTTTGCTCCTTTTTCCGAAAATGGTAGAAAATTTGGGAAAAAAAATTATTGGAGAACACTATTCCGGCCATTCCTATGAATGTCCAATATTCAAAAGTGTGTTTTTTTGACAATAGGCGACATTCTTCCAAATTTCGACTTTTGAAATTTTAAAAAGGACTTTGCTTCTTTTTCCGAAAATTGTAGGAGATAAGCGAAAAAACACTATTGGAGAACACTCTTCCGGCCATTTCTATGAATGTCCAATATTCAAAAGTCTTAACAGTGTGTTTTTTTGACAATAGGCGACATTCTTCCAAGTTTCGACTTTTGAAATTTTAAAAAGGACTTTGGTGGTTTTTTCCGAAAATGGTGGAAAATTTGCGAAAAAAAATTATGTGGGAACACTATTCCGGCCATTCCTATGAATGTCCAATATTCAAAAGTGTGTTTTTTTGACAATAGGCGACATTCTTCCAAATTTGGACTTTTGAAATTTTAAAAGGACTTTGCTCCTTTTTCCGAAAATGGTAGAAAATTTGCGAAAAAAAATTATTGGGGAACACTATTCCGGCCATTCCTATGAATGTCCAATATTCAAAAGTGTGTTTTTTTGACAATAGGCGACATTCTTTCAAATTTGGACTTTTGAAATTTTAAAAAGGACTTTGCTCCTTTTTCCGAAAATGGTAGAAAATTTGCGAAAAAAAATTATTGGGGAACACTACTCCGGCCATTCCTATGAATGTCCAATATTCTAAAGTCTTAACAGTGTGTTTTTTTGACAATAGGCGACATTCTTCCAAATTTCGACTTTTGAAATTTTAAAAAGGACTTTGTCCTTTTTCCGAAAATGGTAGAAAATTTGCGAAAAAAAATTTTTGGGGAACACTATTCCGCCCATTCCTATGAATGTCCAATATTCAAAAGGGTGTTTTTTTGACAGTAGGCGACATTATTCCAAATTTCGACTTTTGAAATATTAAAAAGGACTTTGCTCCTTTTTCCGAAAATGGTAGAAAATTTGCGAAAAAAAATTATTGGGGAACACTATTCCGGCCATTCCTATGAATGTCCAATATTCAAAAGTGTGTTTTTTTGACAATAGGCGACATTCTTCCAAATTTCGACTTTTGAAATTTTAAAAAGGACTTTGGTGGTTTTTTCCGAAAATGGTGGAAAATTTGCGAAAAAAAATTATTGGGGAACACTATTCCGGCCATTCCTATGAATGTCCAATATTCAAAAGTGTGTTTTTTTGACAATAGGCGACATTCTTCCAAATTTGGACTTTTGAAATTTTAAAAGGACTTTGCTCCTTTTTCGGAAAATGGTAGAAAATTTGCGAAAAAAAATTATTGGGGAACACTATTCCGGCCATTCCTATGAATGTCCAATATTCAAAAGGGAGTTTTTTTGACAATAGGCGACATTTTTCCAAATTTGGACTTTTGAAATTTTAAAAAGGACTTTGCTCCTTTTTCCGAAAATGGTAGAAAATTTGCGAAAAAAAATTATTGGGGAACACTACTCCGGCCATTCCTATGAATGTCCAATATTCTAAAGTCTTAACAGTGTGTTTTTTTGACAATAGGCGACATTCTTCCAAATTTCGACTTTTGAAATTTTAAAAAGGACTTTGTCCTTTTTCCGAAAATGGTAGAAAATTTGCGAAAAAAAATTTTTGGGGAACACTATTCCGCCCATTCCTATGAATGTCCAATATTCAAAAGGGTGTTTTTTTGACAGTAGGCGACATTATTCCAAATTTCGACTTTTGAAATATTAAAAAGGACTTTGGTGGTTTTTTCCGAAAATGGTGGAAAATTTGCGAAAAAAAATTATTGGGGAACACTATTCCGGCCATTCCCATGAATGTCCAATATTCAAGAGTGTGTTTTTTTGACAATAGGCGACATTCTTCCAAATTTGGACTTTTGAAATTTTAAAAAGGACTTTGCTCCTTTTTCCGAAAATGGTAGAAATTTTGCGAAAAAAAATTATTGGGGAACACTATTCCGGCCATTCCTATGAATGTCCAATATTCAAAAGTGTGTTTTTTTGACAATAGGCGACATTCTTCCAAATTTCGACTTTTGAAATTTTAAAAAGGACTTTGCTCCTTTTTCCGAAAATTGTAGGAGATAAGCGAAAAAACATTATTGGAAAACACTCTTCCGGCCATTTCTATGAATTTCCAATATTCAAAAGTGTGTTTTTTTGACAATAGGCGACATTCTTCCAAATTTTGACTTTTGAAATTTTAAAAAGGACTTTGCTCCTTTTTCCGAAAATGGTAGAAAATTTGCGAAAAAAAATTATTGGGGAACACTATTCCGGCCATTCCTATGAATGTCCAATATTCAAAAGTGTGTTTTTTTGACAATAGGCGACATTCTTCCAAATTTGGACTTTTGAAATTTTAAAAAGGACTTTGCTCCTTTTTCCGAAAATGGTAGAAAATTTGCGAAAAAAAATTATTGGGGAACACTATTCCGGCCATTCCTATGAATATCCAATATTCAAAAGTGTGTTTTTTTGACAATAGGCGACATTCTTCCAAATTTCGACTTTTGAAATTTTAAAAAGGACTTTGCTCCTTTTTCCGAAAATTGTAGGAGATAAGCGAAAAAACATTATTGGAAAACACTCTTCCGGCCATTTCTATGAATTTCCAATATTCAAAAGTGTGTTTTTTTGACAATAGGCGACATTCTTCCAAATTTTGACTTTTGAAATTTTAAAAAGGACTTTGCTCCTTTTTCCGAAAATGGTAGAAAATTTGCGAAAAAAAATTATTGGGGAACATTATTCCGGCCATTCCTATGAATGTCCAATATTCAAAAGTGTGTTTTTTTGACAATAGGCGACATTCTTCCAAATTTGGACTTTTGAAATTTTAAAAAGGACTTTGCTCCTTTTTCCGAAAATGGTAGAAAATTTGCGAAAAAAAATTATTGGGGAACACTATTCCGGCCATTCCTATGAATATCCAATATTCAAAAGTCTTAACAGTGTGTTTTTTTGACAATAGGCGACATTCTTCCAAATTTCGACTTTTGAAATTTTAAAAAGGACTTTGGTGGTTTTTTCCGAAAATGGTGGAAAATTTGCGAAAAAAAATTATGTGGGAACACTATTCCGGCCATTCCTATGAATGTCCAATATTCAAAAGTGTGTTTTTTTGACAATAGGCGACATTCTTCCAAATTTGGACTTTTGAAATTTTAAAAGGACTTTGCTCCTTTTTCCGAAAATGGTAGAAAATTTGCGAAAAAAAATTATTGGAGAACACTATTCCGGCCATTCCAATGAATGTCCAATATTCAAAAGTGTGTTTTTTTGACAATAGGCGACATTCTTCAAAATTTCGACTTTTGAAATTTTAAAAAGGACTTTGCTCCTTTTTCCGAAAATGGTAGAAAATTTGGGAAAAAAAATTATTGGAGAACACTATTCCGGCCATTCCTATGAATGTCCAATATTCAAAAGTGTGTTTTTTTGACAATAGGCGACATTCTTCCAAATTTCGACTTTTGAAATTTTAAAAAGGACTTTGCTTCTTTTTCCAAAAATTGTAGGAGATAAGCGAAAAAACACTATTGGAGAACACTCTTCCGGCCATTTCTATGAATGTCCAATATTCAAAAGTCTTAACAGTGTGTTTTTTTGACAATAGGCGACATTCCTCCAAATTTCGACTTTTGAAATTTTAAAAAGGACTTTGGTGGTTTTTTCCGAAAATGGTGGAAAATTTGGGAAAAAAAATTATGTGGGAACACTATTCCGGCCATTCCTATGAATGTCCAATATTCAAAAGTGTGTTTTTTTGACAATAGGCGACATTCTTCCAAATTTCGACTTTTGAAATTTTAAAAAGGACTTTGCTCCTTTTTCCGAAAATGGTAGAAAATTTGCGAAAAGAAATTATTGGGGAACACTATTCCGGCCATTCCTATGAATGCCCAATATTCAAAAGTGTTTTTTTTGACAATAGGCGACAATAGGCGAAAATTTGCGAAAAAAAATTATTGGGGAACACTATTCCGGCCATTCCTATGAATATCCAATATTCAAAAGTGTGTTTTTTTTGACAATAGGCGACATTCTTCCAAATTTCGACTTTTGAAATTTTAAAAAGGACTTTGCTCCTTTTTCCGAAAATGGTAGAAAATTTGGGAAAAAAAATTATTGGAGAACACTATTCCGGCCATTCCTATGAATGTCCAATATTCAAAAGTGTGTTTTTTTGACAATAGGCGACATTCTTCCAAATTTCGACTTTTGAAATTTTAAAAAGGACTTTGCTTCTTTTTCCGAAAATTGTAGGAGATAAGCGAAAAAACACTATTGGAGAACACTCTTCCGGCCATTTCTATGAATGTCCAATATTCAAAAGTCTTAACAGTGTGTTTTTTTGACAATAGGCGACATTCTTCCAAATTTCGACTTTTGAAATTTTAAAAAGGACTTTGGTGGTTTTTTCCGAAAATGGTGGAAAATTTGCGAAAAAAAATTATGTGGGAACACTATTCCGGCCATTCCTATGAATGTCCAATATTCAAAAGTGTGTTTTTTTGACAATAGGCGACATTCTTCCAAATTTGGACTTTTGAAATTTTAAAAGGACTTTGCTCCTTTTTCCGAAAATGGTAGAAAATTTGCGAAAAAAAATTATTGGGGAACACTATTCCGGCCATTCCTATGAATGTCCAATATTCAAAAGTGTGTTTTTTTGACAATAGGCGACATTCTTCCAAATTTGGACTTTTGAAATTTTAAAAAGGACTTTGCTCCTTTTTCCGAAAATGGTAGAAAATTTGCGAAAAAAAATTATTGGGGAACACTACTCCGGCCATTCCTATGAATGTCCAATATTCTAAAGTCTTAACAGTGTGTTTTTTTGACAATAGGCGACATTCTTCCAAATTTCGACTTTTGAAATTTTAAAAAGGACTTTGTCCTTTTTCCGAAAATGGTAGAAAATTTGCGAAAAAAAATTTTTGGGGAACACTATTCCGCCCATTCCTATGAATGTCCAATATTCAAAAGTGTGTTTTTTTGACAATAGGCGACATTCTTCCAAATTTGGACTTTTGAAATTTTAAAAGGACTTTGCTCCTTTTTCCGAAAATGGTAGAAAATTTGCGAAAAAAAATTATTGGGGAACACTATTCCGGCCATTCCTATGAATGTCCAATATTCAAAAGGGAGTTTTTTTGACAATAGGCGACATTTTTCCAAATTTGGACTTTTGAAATTTTAAAAAGGACTTTGCTCCTTTTTCCGAAAATGGTAGAAAATTTGCGAAAAAAAATTATTGGGGAACACTACTCCGGCCATTCCTATGAATGTCCAATATTCTAAAGTCTTAACAGTGTGTTTTTTTGACAATAGGCGACATTCTTCCAAATTTCGACTTTTGAAATTTTAAAAAGGACTTTGTCCTTTTTCCGAAAATGGTAGAAAATTTGCGAAAAAAAATTTTTGGGGAACACTATTCCGCCCATTCCTATGAATGTCCAATATTCAAAAGGGTGTTTTTTTGACAGTAGGCGACATTATTCCAAATTTCGACTTTTGAAATATTAAAAAGGACTTTGGTGGTTTTTTCCGAAAATGGTGGAAAATTTGCGAAAAAAAATTATTGGGGAACACTATTCCGGCCATTCCTATGAATGTCCAATATTCAAGAGTGTGTTTTTTTGACAATAGGCGACATTCTTCCAAATTTGGACTTTTGAAATTTTAAAAAGGACTTTGCTCCTTTTTCCGAAAATGGTAGAAAATTTGCGAAAAAAAATTATTGGGGAACACTATTCCGGCCATTCCTATGAATGTCCAATATTCAAAAGTGTGTTTTTTTGACAATAGGCGACATTCTTCCAAATTTCGACTTTTGAAATTTTAAAAAGGACTTTGCTCCTTTTTCCGAAAATTGTAGGAGATAAGCGAAAAAACATTATTGGAAAACACTCTTCCGGCCATTTCTATGAATTTCCAATTTTCAAAAGTGTGTTTTTTTGACAATAGGCGACATTCTTCCAAATTTTGACTTTTGAAATTTTAAAAAGGACTTTGCTCCTTTTTCCGAAAATGGTAGAAAATTTGCGAAAAAAAATTATTGGGGAACACTATTCCGGCCATTCCTATGAATGTCCAATATTCAAAAGTGTGTTTTTTTGACAATAGGCGACATTCTTCCAAATTTGGACTTTTGAAATTTTAAAAAGGACTTTGCTCCTTTTTCCGAAAATGGTAGACAATTTGCGAAAAAAAATTATTGGGGAACACTATTCCGGCCATTCCTATGAATATCCAATATTCAAAAGTGTGTTTTTTTGACAATAGGCGACATTCTTCCAAATTTCGACTTTTGAAATTTTAAAAAGGACTTTGCTCCTTTTTCCGAAAATTGTAGGAGATAAGCGAAAAAACATTATTGGAAAACACTCTTCCGGCCATTTCTATGAATTTCCAATATTCAAAAGTGTGTTTTTTTGACAATAGGCGACATTCTTCCAAATTTTGACTTTTGAAATTTTAAAAAGGACTTTGCTCCTTTTTCCGAAATGGGTAGAAAGTTTGCGAAAAAAAATTATTGGGGAACATTATTCCGGCCATTCCTATGAATGTCCAATATTCAAAAGTGTGTTTTTTTGACAATAGGCGACATTCTTCCAAATTTGGACTTTTGAAATTTTAAAAAGGACTTTGCTCCTTTTTCCGAAAATGGTAGAAAATTTGCGAAAAAAAATTATTGGGGAACACTATTCCGGCCATTCCTATGAATATCCAATATTCAAAAGTGTGTTTTTTTGACAATAGGCGACATTCTTCCAAATTTCGACTTTTGAAATTTTAAAAAGGACTTTGCTCCTTTTTCCGAAAATTGTAGGAGATAAGCGAAAAAACATTATTGGAAAACACTCTTCCGGCCATTTCTATGAATTTCCAATATTCAAAAGTGTGTTTTTTTGACAATAGGCGACATTCTTCCAAATTTTGACTTTTGAAATTTTAAAAAAGACTTTGCTCCTTTTTCCGAAAATGGTAGAAAATTTAAGAAAAAAAATTATTGGGGAACACTATTCCGGCCATTCCTATGAATGTCCAATATTCAAAAGTGTGTTTTTTTGACAATAAGCGACATTCTTTCAAATTTCGACTTTTGAAATTTTAAAAAGGACTTTGGTGGTTTTTTCCGAAAATGGTGGAAAATTTGCGAAAAAAAATTTTTGGGGAACACTATTCCGCCCATTCCTATGAATATCCAATATTCAAAAGGGAGTTTTTTTGACAATAGGCGACATTCTTCCAAATTTCGACTTTTGAAATTTTAAAAAGGACTTTGCTCCTTTTTCCGAAAATGGTAGAAAATTTGCGAAAAGAAATTATTGGGGAACACTATTCCGGCCATTCCTATGAATGTCCAATATTCAAAAGTGTGTTTTTTGACAATAGGCGACAATAGGCGAAAATTTGCGAAAAAAAATTATTGGGGAACACTATTCCGGCCATTCCTATGAATGTCCAATATCAAAAGTGTGTTTTTTTGACAATAGGCGACATTCTTCCAAATTTCGACTTTTGAAATTTTAAAAAGGACTTTGCTCCTTTTTCCGAAAATTGTAGGAGATAAGCGAAAAAACATTATTGGAGAACACTCTTCCGGCCATTTCTATGAATGTCCAATATTCAAAAGTGTGTTTTTTTGACAATAGGCGACATTTTTCCAAATTTCGACTTTTGAAATTTTAAAAAGGACTTTGCTCCTTTTTCCGAAAATGGTAAAAAATTTGCGAAAAGAAATTATTGGGGAACACTATTCCGGCCATTCCTATGAATGCCCAATATTCAAAAGTGTGTTTTTTGACAATAGGCGAAAATTTGCGAAAAAAAAATTATTGGGGAACACTATTCCGGCCATTCCTATGAATATCCAATATACAAAAGTGTGTTTTTTTGACAATAGGCGACATTCTTCCAAATTTCGACTTTTGAAATTTTAAAAAGGACTTTGCTCCTTTTTCCGAAAATTGTAGAAAATTTGCAAAAAAAATTATTGGGGAACACTATTCCGGCCATTCCTATGAATATCCAATATACAAAAGTGTGTTTTTTTGACAATAGGCGACATTTTTCCAAATTTCGACTTTTGAAATTTTAAAAAGGACTTTGCTCCTTTTTCCGAAAATGGTAGAAAATTTGCGAAAAGAAATTATTGGGGAACACTATTCCGGCCATTCCTATGAATGCCCAATATTCAAAAGTGTGTTTTTTTAACAATAGGCGACAATAGGCGAAAATTTGCGAAAAAAAATTATTGGGGAACACTATTCCGGCCATTCCTATGAATATCCAATATTCAAAAGTGTGTTTTTTTGACAATAGGCGACATTCTTCCAAATTTCGACTTTTGAAATTTTAAAAAGGACTTTGCTCCTTTTTCCGAAAATGGTAGAAAATTTGGGAAAAAAATTATTGGGGAACACTATTCCGGCCATTCCTATGAATGTCCAATATTCAAAAGTGTGTTTTTTTGACAATAGGCGACATTCTTCCAAATTTCGACTTTTGAAATTTTAAAAAGGACTTTGCTCCTTTTTCCGAAAATTGTAGGAGATAAGCGAAAAAACACTATTGGAGAACACTCTTCCGGCCATTTCTATGAATGTCCAATATTCAAAAGTTTTAACAGTGTGTTTTTTTGACAATAGGCGACATTCTTCCAAATTTCGACTTTTGAAATTTTAAAAAGGACTTTGCTCCTTTTTCCGAAAATGGTAGAAAATTTGCGAAAAAAAATTATTGGGGAACACTATTCCGGCCATTCCTATGAATGCCCAATATTCAAAAGTGTGTTTTTTGACAATAGGCGACAATAGGCAAAAATTTGCGTAAAAAAATTATTGGGGAACACTATTCCGGCCATTCCTATGAGTGTCATATATTCAAAAGTGTGTTTTTTTGACAATAGGCGACATTCTTCCAAATTTCGACTTTTGAAATTTTAAAAAGGACTTTGCTCCTTTTTCCGAAAATTGTAGGAGATAAGCGAAAAACACTATTGGAGAACACTCTTCCGGCCATTTCTATGAACGTCCAATATTCTAAAGTCTTAACAGTGTGTTTTTTTGACAATAGGCGACATTCTTCCAAATTTCGACTTTTGAAATTTTAAAAAGGACTTTGCTTCTTTTTCCGAAAATGGTAGAAAATTTGCGAAAAAAAATTATTGGGGAACACTATTCCGGCCATTCCTATGAATATCCAATATTCAAAAGTGTGTTTTTTTGACAATAGGCGACATTCTTCCATATTTCGACTTTTGAAATTTTAAAAAGGACTTTGCTCCTTTTTCCGAAAATGGTAGAAAATTTGCGAAAAAAAATTATTGGGGAACACTATTCCGGCCATTCCTATGAATGCCCAATATTCAAAAGTGTGTTTTTTGACAATAGGCGACAATAGGCAAAAATTTGCGTAAAAAAATTATTGGGGAACACTATTCCGGCCATTCCTATGAATATCCAATATTCAAAAGTGTGTTTTTTTGACAGGCGACATTCTTCCAAATTTCGACTTTTGAAATTTTAAAAAGGACTTTGCTCCTTTTTCCGAAAATGGTAGAAAATTTGCGAAAAAAAATTATTGGGGAGCACTATTCCGGCCATTCCTATGAATATCCAATATTCAAAAGTGTGTTTTTTTGACAATAGGCGACATTCTTCCAAATTTCGACTTTTGAAATTTTAAAAAGGACTTTGCTCCTTTTTCCGAAAATTGTAGGAGATAAGCGAAAAAACACTATTGGAGAACACTCTTCCGGCCATTTCTATGAATGTCCAATATTCTAAAGTCTTAACAGTGTGTTTTTTTGACAATAGGCGACATTGTTCCAAATTTCGACTTTTGAAATTTTAAAAAGGACTTTGTCCTTTTTCCGAAAATGGTAGAAAATTTGCGAAAAAAAATTTTTGGTAAACACTATTCCGCCCATTCCTATGAATGTCCAATATTCAAAAGGGTGTTTTTTTGACAATAGGCGACATTCTTCCGAATTTCGACTTTTGAAATTTTAAAAAGGACTTTGCTCCTTTTTCCGAAAATTGTAGGAGATAAGCGAAAAAACACTATTGGAGAACACTCTTCCGGCCATTTCTATGAATGTCCAATATTCTAAAGTCTTAACAGTGTGTTTTTTTGACAATAGGCGACATTGTTCCAAATTTCGACTTTTGAAATTTTAAAAAGGACTTTGTCCTTTTTCCAAAAATGGTAGAAAATTTGCGAAAAAAAATTTTTGGTGAACACTATTCCGCCCATTCCTATGAATGTCCAATATTCAAAAGGGTGTTTTTTTGACAATAGGCGACATTCTTCCGAATTTCGACTTTTGAAATTTTAAAAAGGACTTTGCTTCTTTTTCCGAAAATGGTAGAAAATTTGCGAAAAAAAATTATTGGGGAACACTATTCCGGCCATTCCTATGAATATCCAATATTCAAAAGTGTGTTTTTTTGACAATAGGCGACATTCTTCCAAATTTCGACTTTTGAAATTTTAAAAAGGACTTTGCTCCTTTTTCCGAAAATGGTAGAAAATTTGCGAAAAAAAATTATTGGGGAACACTATTCCGGCCATTCCTATGAATGTCCAATATTCAAGAGTGTGTTTTTTGACAATAGGCGACATTCTTCCAAATTTCGACTTTTGAAATTTTAAAAAGGACTTTGCTCCTTTTTCCGAAAATGGTAGAAAATTTGCGAAAAAAAATTATTGGGGAACACTATTCCTGCCATTCCTATGAATGTCCAATATTCAAAAGTGTGTTTTTTTGACAATAGGCGACATTCTTCCAAATTTCGACTTTTGAAATTTTAAAAAGGACTTTGCTCCTTTTTCCGAAAATGGTAGAAAATTTGCGAAAAAAAATTATTGGGGAACACTATTCCGGCCATTCCTATGAATGCCCAATATTCAAAAGTGTGTTTTTGGACAATAGGCGACAATAGGCAAAAATTTGCGAAAAAAAATTATTGGGGAACACTATTCCGGCCATTCCTATGAATGTCCAATATTCAAAAGTGTGTTTTTTTGACAATAGGCGACATTCTTCCAAATTTCGACTTTTGAAATTTTAAAAAGGACTTTGTCCTTTTTCCGAAAATGGTAGAAAATTTGCGAAAAAAAATTTTTGGGGAACACTATTCCGCCCATTCCTATGAATGTCCAATATTCAAAAGGGTGTTTTTTTGACAATAGGCGACATTCTTCCAAATTTCGACTTTTGAAATTTTAAAAAGGACTTTGCTCCTTTTTCCGAAAATGGTAGAAAATTTGCGAAAAAAAATTATTGGGGAACACTATTCCGGCCATTCCTATGAATGTCCAATATTCAAAAGTATGTTTTTTGACAATAGGCGACATTCTTCCAAATTTCGACTTTTGAAATTTTAAAAAGGACTTTGCTCCTTTTTCCGAAAATGGTAGAAAATTTGCGAAAAAAAATTATTGGGGAACACTATTCCTGCCATTCCTATGAATGTCCAATATTCAAAAGTGTGTTTTTTGACAATAGGCGACATTCTTCCAAATTTCGACTTTTGAAATTTTAAAAAGGACTTTGCTCCTTTTTACGAAAATGGTAGAAAATTTGCAAAAAAAATTATTGGGGAACACTATTCTGGCCATTCCTATAAATGTCCAATATTCAAAAGTGTGTTTTTTTGACAATAGGCGACATTCTTCCAAATTTCGACTTTTGAAATTTTAAAAAGGACTTTGCTCCTTTTTCCGAAAATGGAAGAAAATTTGCGAAAAAAAATTATTGGGGAACACTATTCCGGCCATTCCTATGAATGTCCAATATTCAAAAGTGTGCTTTTTGACAATAGGCGACATTCTTCCAAATTTCGACTTTTGAAATTTTAAAAAGGACTTTGTTTTTTTCCCGAAAATAGTAGGTGATAAGCGAAAAAAAATTATTGGGGAACACTATTCCGGCCATTCCTATGAATGTCCAATATTCAAAAGTGTGTTTTTTTGACAATAGGCGACATTCTTCCAAATTTCGACTTTTGAAATTTTAAAAAGGATTTGCTCCTTTTTCCGAAAATGGTAAAAAATTTGGGAAAAAAAATTATTGGGGAACACTATTCCGGCCATTCCTATGAATGTCCAATATTCAAAAGTGTGTTTTTTTGACAATACGCGACATTCTTCCAAATTTCGACTTTTGAAATTTTAAAAAGGACTTTGCTCCTTTTTCCGAAAATGGTAGAAAATTTGCGAAAAAAAATTATTGGGGAACACTATTCCGGCCATTCCTATGAATGTCCAATATTCAAGAGTGTGTTTTTTTGACAATAGGCGACATTTTTCCAAATTTCGACTTTTGAAATTTTAAAAAGGACTTTGCTCCTTTTTCCGAAAATGGTAGAAAATTTGCGAAAAAAAATTATTGGGGAACACTATTCCTGCCATTCCTATGAATGCCCAATATTCAAAAGTGTGTTTTTTTACAATAGGCGACAATAGGCAAAAATTTGCGAAAAAAAATTATTGGGGAACACTATTCCTGCCATTCCTATGAATGCCCAATATTCAAAAGTGTGTTTTTTGACAATAGGCGACAATAGGCAAAAATTTGCGAAAAAAAATTATTGGGGAACACTATTCCGGCCATTCCTATGAATATCCAATATTCAAAAGTGTGTATTTTTGACAATAGGCGACATTCTTCCAAATTTCGACTTTTGAAATTTTAAAAAGGACTTTGCTCCTTTTTCCAAAAATGGTAGAAAATTTGCGAAAAAAAATTATTGGGGAACACTATTCCGGCCATTCCTATGAATGTCCAATATTCAAAAGTGTGTTTTTTTGACAATAGGCGACATTCTTCCAAATTTCGACTTTTGAAATTTTAAAAAGGACTTTGCTCCTTTTTCCAAAAATGGTAGAAAATTTGCGAAAAAAAAATTATTGGGGAACACTATTCCGGCCATTCCTATGAATGTCCAATATTCAAAAGTGTGTTTTTTTGACAATAGGCGACATTCTTCCAAATTTCGGCTTTTGAAATTTTAAAAAGGACTTTGCTCCTTTTTCCGAAAATGGTAGAAAATTTGCGAAAAAAAATTATTGGGGAACACTATTCTGGCCATTTCAATGAATGTCCAATATTCAAAAGTCTTAACAGTGTGTTTTTTTGAAAATTGGCGACATTTTTCCAAATTTCAACTTTTGAAATTTTAGAGAGGACTTTGCTCCTTTTTCCGAAAATGGTAGAAAATTTGCGAAAAAAAATTATTGGGGAACACTATTCTGGCCATTTCAATGAATGTCCAATATTCAAAAGTCTTAACAGTGTGTTTTTTTGAAAATTGGCGACATTTTTCCAAATTTCAACTTTTGAAATTTTAGAGAGGACTTTGCTCCTTTTTCCGAAAATGGTAGAAAATTTGCGAAAAAAAATTATTGGTGAACACTACTCCGGCCATTCCTATGAATATCCAATATTCAAAAGTGTGTATTTTTGACAATAGGCGACATTCTTCCAAATTTCGACTTTTGAAATTTTAAAAAGGACTTTGCTCCTTTTTCCAAAAATGGTAGAAAATTTGCGAAAAAAAATTATTGGGGAACACTATTCCGGCCATTCCTATGAATGTCCAATATTCAAAAGTGTGTTTTTTTGATAATAGGCGACATTCTTCCAAATTTCGACTTTTGAAATTTTAAAAAGGACTTTGCTCCTTTTTCCGAAAATAGTAGGTGATGGGCGAAAAAAAATTATTGGGGAACACTATTCCTGCCATTCCTATGAATGTCCAATATTCAAAAGTGTGTTTTCTGACAATAGGCGACATTCTTCCAAATTTCGACTTTTGAAATTTTAAAAAGGACTTTGCTCCTTTTTCCGAAAATGGTAGAAAATTTGCGAAAAAAAATTATTGGGGAACACTATTCCTGCCATTCCTATGAATGTCCAATATTCAAAAGTGTGTTTTTTTGACAATAGGCGACATTCTTCCAAATTTCGACTTTTGAAATTTTAAAAAGGACTTTGCTCCTTTTTCCGAAAATTGTAGGAGATAAGCGAAAAAATATTATTGGAGAACACTCTTCCGGCCATTTCTATGAATGTCCAATATTAAAAAGTCTTAACAGTGTGTTTTTTTGAAAATTGGCGACATTTTTCCAAATTTCAACTTTTGAAATTTTAGAGAGGACTTTGCTCCTTTTTCCGAAAATGGTAGAAAATTTGCGAAAAAAAATTATTGGGGAACACTATTCCGGCCATTCCTATGAATGTTCAATATTCAAAAGTGTGTTTTTTTTGACAATAGGCGACATTCTTCCAAATTTCGACTTTTGAAATTTTAAAAAGGACTTTGCTCCTTTTTCCGAAAATTGTAGGAGATAAGCGAAAAAATATTATTGGAGAACACTCTTCCGGCCATTTCTATGAATGTCTAATATTAAAAAGTCTTAACAGTGTGTTTTTTTGAAAATTGGCGACATTTTTCCAAATTTCAACTTTTGAAATTTTAGAGAGGACTTTGCTCCTTTTTCCGAAAATGGTAGAAAATTTGCGAAAAAAAATTATTGGGGAACACTATTCCGGCCATTCCTATGAATGTCCAATATTCAAGAGTGTGTTTTTTTGACAATAGGCGACATTCTTCCAAATTTCGACTTTTAAAATTTTAAAAAGGACTTTGCTCCTTTTTCCGAAAATGGTAGAAAATTTGGGAAAAAAAAATTATTGGGGAACACTATTCCGGCCATTCCTATGAATGTCCAATATCAAAAGTGTGTTTTTTTTGACAATAGGCGACATTCTTCCAAATTTCGACTTTTGAAATTTTAAAAAGGACTTTGCTCCTTTTTCCGAAAATGGTAGAAAATTTGCGAAAAGAAATTATTGGGGAACACTATTCCGGCCATTCCTATGAATGCCCAATGTTCAAAAGTGTGTTTTTTGACAATAGGCGAAAATTTGCGAAAAAAAAAATTATTGGGGAACACTATTCCGGCCATTCCTATGAATATCCAATATACAAATTGTGTTTTTTTGACAATAGGCGACATTCTTCCAAATTTCGACTTTTGAAATTTTAAAAAGGACTTTGCTCCTTTTTCCGAAAATTGTAGGAGATAAGCGAAAAAACACTATTGGAGAACTCTCTTCCGGCCATTTCTATGAATGTCCAATATTCAAAAGTCTTAACAGTGTGTTTTTTTGACAATAGGCGACATTCTTCCAAATTTCGACTTTTGAAATTTTAAAAAGGACTTTGCTCCTTTTTCCGAAAATGGTGGAAAATTTGCGAAAAAAAATTATTGGGGAACACTATTCCGGCCGTTCCTATGAATGTCCAATATTCAAAAGTGTGTTTTTTTGACAATAGGCGACATTCTTCCAAATTTCGACTTTTGAAATTTTAAAAAGGACTTTGCTCCTTTTTCCGAAAATGGTAGAAAATTTGCGAAAAAAAATTATTGGGGAACACTATTCCTGCCATTCCTATGAATGTCCAATATTCAAAAGTGTGGTTTTTGACAATAGGCGACATTCTTCCAAATTTCGACTTTTGAAATTTTAAAAAGGACTTTGCTCCTTTTTCCGAAAATTGTAGGAGATAAGCGAAAAAATATTATTGGAGAACACTCTTCCGGCCATTTCTATGAATGTCCAATATTAAAAAGTCTTAACAGTGTGTTTTTTTGAAAATTGGCGAAATTTTTCCAAATTTCAACTTTTGAAATTTTAGAGAGGACTTTGCTCCTTTTTCCGAAAATGGTAGAAAATTTGCGAAAAAAAATTATTGGTGAACACTACTCCGGCCATTCCTATGAATATCCAATATTCAAAAGTGTGTTTTTTTGACAATAGGCGACATTCTTCCAAATTTCGACTTTTGAAATTTTAAAAAGGACTTTGCTCCTTTTTCCGAAAATAGTAGGTGATGGGCGAAAAAAAATTATTGGGGAACACTATTCCTGCCATTCCTATGAATGTCCAATATTCAAAAGTGTGTTTTTTGACAATAGGCGACATTCTTCCAAATTTCGACTTTTGAAATTTTAAAAAGGACTTTGCTCCTTTTTCCGAAAATGGTAGAAAATTTGCGAAAAAAAATTATTGGGGAACACTATTCCTGCCATTCCTATGAATGTCCAATATTCAAAAGTGTGTTTTTTTGACAATAGGCGACATTCTTCCAAATTTCGACTTTTGAAATTTTAAAAAGGACTTTGCTCCTTTTTCCGAAAATTGTAGGAGATAAGCGAAAAAATATTATTGGAGAACACTCTTCCGGCCATTTCTATGAATGTCCAATATTAAAAAGTCTTAACAGTGTGTTTTTTTGAAAATTGGCGACATTTTTCCAAATTTCAACTTTTGAAATTTTAGAGAGGACTTTGCTCCTTTTTCCGAAAATGGTAGAAAATATGCGAAAAAAAATTATTGGGGAACACTATTCCGGCCATTCCTATGAATGTTCAATATTCAAAAGTGTGTTTTTTTGACAATAGGCGACATTCTTCCAAATTTCGACTTTTGAAATTTTAAAAAGGACTTTGCTCCTTTTTCCGAAAATTGTAGGAGATAAGCGAAAAAATATTATTGGAGAACACTCTTCCGGCCATTTCTATGAATGTCCAATATTAAAAAGTCTTAACAGTGTGTTTTTTTGAAAATTGGCGACATTTTTCCAAATTTCAACTTTTGAAATTTTAGAGAGGACTTTGCTCCTTTTTCCGAAAATGGTAGAAAATTTGCGAAAAAAAATTTTTGGGGAACACTATTCCGGCCATTCCTATGAATGTCCAATATTCAAGAGTGTGTTTTTTTGACAATAGGCGACATTCTTCCAAATTTCGACTTTTGAAATTTTAAAAAGGACTTTGCTCCTTTTTCCGAAAATGGTAAAAAATTTGGGAAAAAAAATTATTGGGGAACACTATTCCGGCCATTCCTATGAATGTCCAATATCAAAAGTGTGTTTTTTTTGACAATAGGCGACATTCTTCCAAATTTCGACTTTTGAAATTTTAAAAAGGACTTTGCTCCTTTTTCCGAAAATTGTAGGAGATAAGCGAAAAAACATTATTGGAGAACACTCTTCCGGCCATTTCTATGAATGTCCAATATTCAAAAGTGTGTTTTTTTGACAATAGGCGACATTTTTCCAAATTTCGACTTTTGAAATTTTAAAAAGGACTTTGCTCCTTTTTCCGAAAATGGTAGAAAATTTGCGAAAAGAAATTATTGGGGAACACTATTCCGGCCATTCCTATGAATGCCCAATGTTCAAAAGTGTGTTTTTTGACAATAGGCGAAAATTTGCGAAAAAAAAAATTATTGGGGAACACTATTCCGGCCATTCCTATGAATATCCAATATACAAAAGTGTGTTTTTTTGACAATAGGCGACATTCTTCCAAATTTCGACTTTTGAAATTTTAAAAAGGACTTTGCTCCTTTTTCCGAAAATTGTAGGAGATAAGCGAAAAAACACTATTGGAGAACTCTCTTCCGGCCATTTCTATGAATGTCCAATATTCAAAAGTCTTAACAGTGTGTTTTTTTGACAATAGGCGACATTCTTCCAAATTTCGACTTTTGAAATTTTAAAAAGGACTTTGCTCCTTTTTCCGAAAATGGTGGAAAATTTGCGAAAAAAAATTATTGGGGAACACTATTCCGGCCGTTCCTATGAATGTCCAATATTCAAAAGTGTGTTTTTTTGACAATAGGCGACATTCTTCCAAATTTCGACTTTTGAAATTTTAAAAAGGACTTTGCTCCTTTTTCCGAAAATGGTAGAAAATTTGCGAAAAAAAATTATTGGGGAACACTATTCCTGCCATTCCTATGAATGTCCAATATTCAAAAGTGTGGTTTTTGACAATAGGCGACATTCTTCCAAATTTCGACTTTTGAAATTTTAAAAAGGACTTTGCTCCTTTTTCCGAAAATTGTAGGAGATAAGCGAAAAACTATTATTGGAGAACACTCTTCCGGCCATTTCTATGAATGTCCAATATTAAAAAGTCTTAACAGTGTGTTTTTTTGAAAATTGGCGAAATTTTTCCAAATTTCAACTTTTGAAATTTTAGAGAGGACTTTGCTCCTTTTTCCGAAAATGGTAGAAAATTTGCAAAAAAAAATTATTGGGGAACACTATTCCGGCCATTCCTATGAATGTCCAATATTCAAAAGTGTGTTTTTTTGACAATAGGCGACATTCTTCCAAATTTCGACTTTTGAAATTTTAAAAAGGACTTTGCTCCTTTTTCCGAAAATGGTAGGAGATAAGCGAAAAAACATTATTGGAGAACACTCTTCCTGCCATTCCTATGAATGCCCAATATTCAAAAGTGTGTTTTTTAACAATAGGCGACAATAGGCAAAAATTTGCGAAAAAAAATTATTGGGGAACACTATTCCGGCCATTCCTATGAATGTCCAATATTCAAAAGTGTGTTTTTTGACAATAGGCGACATTCTTCCAAATTTCGACTTTTGAAATTTTAAAAAGGACTTTGCTCCTTTTTCCGAAAATGGTAGAAAATTTGCGAAAAAAAATTATTGGGGAACACTATTCCTGCCATTCCTATGAATGTCCAATATTCAAAAGTGTGGTTTTTGACAATAGGCGACATTCTTCCAAATTTCGACTTTTGAAATTTTAAAAAGGACTTTGCTCCTTTTTCCGAAAATTGTAGGAGATAAGCGAAAAAATATTATTGGAGAACACTCTTCCGGCCATTTCTATGAATGTCCAATATTAAAAAGTCTTAACAGTGTGTTTTTTTGAAAATTGGCGACATTTTTCCAAATTTCAACTTTTGAAATTTTAGAGAGGACTTTGCTAATTTTTCCGAAAATGGTAGAAAATTTGCGAAAAAAAATTATTGGGGAACACTATTCCGGCCATTCCTATGAATGTCCAATATTCAAAAGTGTGTTTTTTTGGCAATAGGCGACATTCTTCCAAATTTCGACTTTTGAAATTTTAAAAAGGACTTTGCTCCTTTTTCCGAAAATTGTAGGAGATAAGCGAAAAAACCTTATTGGAGAACACTCTTCCTGCCATTCCTATGAATGCCCAATATTCAAAAGTGTGTTTTTTAACAATAGGCGACAATAGGCAAAAATTTGCGAAAAAAAATTATTGGGGAACACTATTCCGGCCATTCCTATGAATGTCCAATATTCAAAAGTGTGTTTTTTTGACAATAGGCGACATTTTTCCAAATTTCGACTTTTGAAATTTTAAAAAGGACTTTGCTCCTTTTTCCGAAAATGGTAGAAAATTTGGGAAAAAAAATTATTGGGGAACACTATTCCGGCCATTCCTATGAATGTCCAATATCAAAAGTGTGTTTTTTTGACAATAGGCGACATTCTTCCAAATTTCGACTTTTGAAATTTTAAAAAGGACTTTGCTCCTTTTTCCGAAAATTGTAGGAGATAAGCGAAAAAACATTATTGGAGAACACTCTTCCGGCCATTTCTATGAATGTCCAATATTCAAAAGTGTGTTTTTTTGACAATAGGCGACATTTTTCCAAATTTCGACTTTTGAAATTTTAAAAAGGACTTTGCTCCTTTTTCCGAAAATGGTAGAAAATTTGCGAAAAGAAATTATTGGGGAACACTATTCCGGCCATTCCTATGAATGCCCAATATTCAAAAGTGTGTTTTTTGACAATAGGCGAAAATTTGCGAAAAAAAAAATTATTGGGGAACACTATTCCGGCCATTCCTATGAATATCCAATATACAAAAGTGTGTTTTTTTGACAATAGGCGACATTCTTCCAAATTTCGACTTTTGAAATTTTAAAAAGGACTTTGCTCCTTTTTCCGAATATTGTAGGATATAATCGAAAAAACATTATTGGAGAACACTCTTCCGGCCATTTCTATGAATGTCAAATATTCAAAAGTCTTAACAGTGTGTTTTTTTGAAAATTGGCGACATTTTTCCAAATTTCAACTTTTGAAATTTTAGAAAGGAATATAAATTTGCGAAAAAAAATTACTGGGGACCACTATTCCGGCCATTCCTATGAATGTCCAATATTCAAAAGTGTGTTTTTTTGACAATAGGCGACATTCTTCCAAATTTCGACTTTTGAAATTTTAAAATGGACTTTGCTCCTTTTTCCCAAAATGGTAGAAAATTTGGGAAAAAAAATTATTGGGGAACACTATTCCGGCCATTCCTATGAATGTCCTATATTCAAAAGTCTTAACAGTGTGTTTTTTTGAAAATTGGCGACATTTTTCCAAATTTCAACTTTTGAAATTTTAGAAAGGAATATAAATTTGCGACAAAAAATATTGGGGAACACTATTCCTGCCATTCCTATGAATGTCCAATATTCAAAAGTGTGTTTTTTTGACAATAGGCGACATTCTTCCAAATTTCGACTTTTGAAATTTTAAAAAGGACTTTGCTCCTTTTTCCGAAAATGGTAGAAAATTTGCAAAAAAAAATTCTTGGGGAACACTATTCCGGCCATTCCTATGAATGTCCAATATTCAAAAGTGTGTTTTTTTGACAATAGGCGACATTCTTCCAAATTTCGACTTTTGAAATTTTAAAAAGGACTTTGCTCCTTTTTCCGAAAATGGTAGAAAATTTGCAAAAAAAAATTATTGGGGAACACTATTCCGGCCATTCCTATGAATGTCCTATATTCAAAAGTCTTAACAGTGTGTTTTTTTGAAAATTGGCGACATTTTTCCAAATTTCAACTTTTGAAATTTTAGAAAGGAATATAAATTTGCGACAAAAAATATTGGGGAACACTATTCCGGCCATTCCTATGAATGTCCAATATTCAAAAGTGTGTTTTTTTGACAATAGGCGACATTCTTCCAAATTTCGACTTTTGAAATTTTAAAAAGGACTTTGCTCCTTTTTCCGAAAATGGTAGAAAATTTGCGAAAAAAAATTATTGGGGAACACTATTCCGGCCATTCCTATGAATGTCCAATATTCAAAAGTGTGTTTTTTTGACAATAGGCGACATTCTTCCAAATTTCGACTTTTGAAATTTTAAAAAGGACTTTGCTCCTTTTTCCGAAAATTGTAGGATATAATCAAAAAAACATTATTGGAGAACACTCTTCCGGCCATTTCTATGAATGTCAAATATTCAAAAGTCTTAACAGTGTGTTTTTTTGAAAATTGGCGACATTTTTCCAAATTTCAACTTTTGAAATTTTAGAAAGGAATATAAATTTGCGAAAAAAAATTATTGGGGAACACTATTCCGGCCATTCCTATGAATGTCCAATATTCAAAAGTGTGTTTTTTTGACAATAGGCGACATTCTTCCAAATTTCGACTTTTGAAATTTTAAAAAGGACTTTGCTCCTTTTTCCGAAAATGGTAGAAAATTTGGGAAAAAAAATTATTGGGGAACACTATTCCGGCCATTTCTATGAATGTCCAATATTCAAAAGTGTGTTTTTTTGTTAATAGGCGACATTCTTTCAAATTTCGACTTTTGAAATTTTAAAAAGGACTTTGCTCCTTTTTCCGAAAATTGTAGGAGATAAGCGAAAAAACATTATTGGAGAACACTCTTCCGGCCATTTCTATGAATGTCAAATATTCAAAAGTCTTAACAGTGTGTTTTTTTGAAAATTGGCGACATTTTTCCAAATTTCAACTTTTGAAATTTTAGAAAGGAATATAAATTTGCGAAAAAAAATTATTGGGGACCACTATTCCGGCCATTCCTATGAATGTCCAATATTCAAAAGTGTGTTTTTTTGACAATAGGCGACATTCTTCCAAATTTCGACTTTTGAAATTTTAAAAAGGAATTTGCTCCTTTTTCCGAAAATTGTAGAAGATAAGCGAAAAAACATTATTGAAGAACACTCTTCCGGCCATTTCTATGAATGTAAAATATTCAAAAGTCTTAACAGTGTGTTTTTTTGAAAATTGGCGACATTTTTCCAAATTTCAACTTTTGAAATTTTAGAAAGGAATATAAATTTGCGAAAAAAAATTACTGGGGACCACTCTTCCGGCCATTCCTATGAATGTCCAATATTCAAAAGTGTGTTTTTTTGACAATAGGCGACATTCTTCCAAATTTCGACTTTTGAAATTTTAAAAAGGAATTTGCTCCTTTTTCCGAAAATTGTAGAAGATAAGCGAAAAAACATTATTGAAGAACACTCTTCCGGCCATTTCTATGAATGTCCAATATTCAAAAGTCTTAACAGTGTGTTTTTTTTTTAAAATTGGCGACATTTTTCCAAATTTCAACTTTTGAAATTTTAGAAAGGACTTGATCCTTTTTCCGAAAATGGGAGAAAATTTGCGAAAAAAAATTATTGGGGAACACTATTCCGGCCATTCTTATGAATATCCAATATTCAAAAGTGTGTTTTTTTGACAATAGGCAACATTCTTCCAAATTTCGACTTTTGAAATTTTAAAAAGGACTTTGCTCCTTTTTCCGAAAATGGTAGAAAATTTGTGAAAAAAAATTATTGGGGAACACTATTCCGGCCATTCCTATGAATGTCCAATATTCAAAAGTGTGTTTTTTTGACAATAGGCGACATTCTTCCAAATTTCGACTTTTGAAATTTTAAAAAGGACTTTGCTCCTTTTTCCGAAAATGGTAGAAAATTTGCGAAAAAAAATTATTGGGGAACACTATTCCGGCCATTCCTATGAATGTCCAATATTCAAAAGTGTGTTTTTTTGACAATAGGCGACATTCTTTCAAATTTCGACTTTTGAAATTTTAAAAAGGACTTTGCTCCTTTTTCCGAAAATTGTAGGAGATAAGCGAAAAAACATTATTGGAGAACACTCTTCCGGCCATTTCTATGAATGTCAATATTCAAAAGTCTTAACAGTGTGTGTTTTTGAAAATTGGCGACATTTTTCCAAATTTCACTTTTGAAATTTTAGAAAGGAATATAAATTTGCGACAAAAATTATTGGGGAACACTATTCCGGCCATTCCTATGAATGTCCAATATTCAAAAGTGTGTTTTCTTGACAATAGGCGACATTCTTCCAAATTTCGACTTTTGAAATTTTAAAAAGGACTTTGCTCCTTTTTCCGAAAATGGTAGAAAATTTGCGAAAAAAAATTATTGGGGAACACTATTCCGGCCATTCCTATGAATGTCCAATATTCAAAAGTGTGTTTTTTTGACAATAGGCGACATTCTTTCAAATTTCGACTTTTGAAATTTTAAAAAGGACTTTGCTCCTTTTTCCGAAAATTGTAGGAGATAAGCGAAAAAACATTATTGGAGAACACTCTTCCGGCCATTTCAATGAATGTCAATATTCAAAAGTCTTAACAGTGTGTGTTTTTGAAAATTGGCGACATTTTTCCAAATTTCACTTTTGAAATTTTAGAAAGGAATATAAATTTGCGACAAAAATTATTGGGGAACACTATTCCGGCCATTCCTATGAATGTCCAATATTCAAAAGTGTGTTTTTTTGACAATAGGCGACATTCTTCCAAATTTCGACTTTTGAAATTTTAAAAAGGACTTTGCTCCTTTTTCCGAAAATTGTAGGATATAATCAAAAAAACATTATTGGAGAACACTCTTCCGGCCATTTCTATGAATGTCAAATATTCAAAAGTCTTAACAGTGTGTTTTTTTGAAAATTGGCGACATTTTTCCAAATTTCAACTTTTGAAATTTTAGAAAGGAATATAAATTTGCGAAAAAAAATTATTGGGGAACACTATTCCGGCCATTCCTATGAATGTCCAATATTCAAAAGTGTGTTTTTTTGACAATAGGCGACATTCTTCCAAATTTCGACTTTTGAAATTTTAAAAAGGACTTTGCTCCTTTTTCCGAAAATGGTAGAAAATTTGGGAAAAAAAATTATTGGGGAACACTATTCCGGCCATTTCTATGAATGTCCAATATTCAAAAGTGTGTTTTTTTGACAATAGGCGACATTCTTTCAAATTTCGACTTTTGAAATTTTAAAAAGGACTTTGCTCCTTTTTCCGAAAATTGTAGGAGATAAGCGAAAAAACATTATTGGAGAACACTCTTCCGGCCATTTCTATGAATGTCAAATATTCAAAAGTCTTAACAGTGTGTTTTTTTGAAAATTGGCGACATTTTTCCAAATTTCAAGTTTTGAAATTTTTGAAAGGAATATAAATTTGCGAAAAAAAATTACTGGGGACCACTATTCCGGCCATTCCTATGAATGTCCAATATTCAAAAGTGTGTTTTTTTGACAATAGGCGACATTCTTCCAAATTTCGACTTTTGAAATTTTAAAAAGGAATTTGCTCCTTTTTCCGAAAATTGTAGAAGATAAGCGAAAAAACATTATTGAAGAACACTCTTCCGGCCATTTCTATGAATGTCCAATATTCAAAAGTCTTAACAGTGTGTTTTTTTTTTAAAATTGGCGACATTTTTCCAAATTTCAACTTTTGAAATTTTAGAAAGGAATATAAATTTGCGAAAAAAAATTACTGGGGACCACTCTTCCGGCCATTCCTATGAATGTCCAATATTCAAAAGTGTGTTTTTTTGACAATAGGCGACATTCTTCCAAATTTCGACTTTTGAAATTTTAAAAAGGAATTTGCTCCTTTTTCCGAAAATTGTAGAAGATAAGCGAAAAAACATTATTGAAGAACACTCTTCCGGCCATTTCTATGAATGTCCAATATTCAAAAGTCTTAACAGTGTGTTTTTTTTTGAAAATTGGCGACATTTTTCCAAATTTCAACTTTTGAAATTTTAGAAAGGACTTGATCCTTTTTCCGAAAATGGGAGAAAATTTGCGAAAAAAAATTATTGGGGAACACTATTCCGGCCATTCTTATGAATATCCAATATTCAAAAGTGTGTTTTTTTGACAATAGGCAACATTCTTCCAAATTTCGACTTTTGAAATTTTAAAAAGGACTTTGCTCCTTTTTCCGAAAATGGTAGAAAATTTGTGAAAAAAAATTATTGGGGAACACTATTCCGGCCATTCCTATGAATGTCCAATATTCAAAAGTGTGTTTTTTTGACAATAGGCGACATTCTTCCAAATTTCGACTTTTGAAATTTTAAAAAGGACTTTGCTCCTTTTTCCGAAAATGGTAGAAAATTTGCGAAAAAAAATTATTGGGGAACACTATTCCGGCCATTCCTATGAATGTCCAATATTCAAAAGTGTGTTTTTTTGACAATAGGCGACATTCTTTCAAATTTCGACTTTTGAAATTTTAAAAAGGACTTTGCTCCTTTTTCCGAAAATTGTAGGAGATAAGCGAAAAAACATTATTGGAGAACACTCTTCCGGCCATTTCTATGAATGTCAATATTCAAAAGTCTTAACAGTGTGTGTTTTTGAAAATTGGCGACATTTTTCCAAATTTCACTTTTGAAATTTTAGAAAGGAATATAAATTTGCGACAAAAATTATTGGGGAACACTATTCCGGCCATTCCTATGAATGTCCAATATTCAAAAGTGTGTTTTCTTGACAATAGGCGACATTCTTCCAAATTTCGACTTTTGAAATTTTAAAAAGGACTTTGCTCCTTTTTCCGAAAATGGTAGAAAATTTGCGAAAAAAAATTATTGGGGAACACTATTCCGGCCATTCCTATGAATGTCCAATATTCAAAAGTGTGTTTTTTTGACAATAGGCGACATTCTTTCAAATTTCGACTTTTGAAATTTTAAAAAGGACTTTGCTCCTTTTTCCGAAAATTGTAGGAGATAAGCGAAAAAACATTATTGGAGAACACTCTTCCGGCCATTTCAATGAATGTCAATATTCAAAAGTCTTAACAGTGTGTGTTTTTGAAAATTGGCGACATTTTTCCAAATTTCACTTTTGAAATTTTAGAAAGGAATATAAATTTGCGACAAAAATTATTGGGGAACACTATTCCGGCCATTCCTATGAATGTCCAATATTCAAAAGTGTGTTTTTTTGACAATAGGCGACATTCTTCCAAATTTCGACTTTTGAAATTTTAAAAAGGACTTTGCTCCTTTTTCCGAAAATTGTAGGATATAATCAAAAAAACATTATTGGAGAACACTCTTCCGGCCATTTCTATGAATGTCAAATATTCAAAAGTCTTAACAGTGTGTTTTTTTGAAAATTGGCGACATTTTTCCAAATTTCAACTTTTGAAATTTTAGAAAGGAATATAAATTTGCGAAAAAAAATTATTGGGGAACACTATTCCGGCCATTCCTATGAATGTCCAATATTCAAAAGTGTGTTTTTTTGACAATAGGCGACATTCTTCCAAATTTCGACTTTTGAAATTTTAAAAAGGACTTTGCTCCTTTTTCCGAAAATGGTAGAAAATTTGCGAAAAAAAATTATTGGGGAACACTATTCCGGCCATTCCTATGAATGTCCAATATTCAAAAGTGTGTTTTTTTGACAATAGGCGACATTCTTTCAAATTTCGACTTTTGAAATTTTAAAAAGGACTTTGCTCCTTTTTCCGAAAATTGTAGGAGATAAGCGAAAAAACATTATTGGAGAACACTCTTCCGGCCATTTCTATGAATGTCAAATATTCAAAAGTCTTAACAGTGTGTTTTTTTGAAAATTGGCGACATTTTTCCAAATTTCAACTTTTGAAATTTTAGAAAGGAATATAAATTTGCGAAAAAAAATTATTGGGGAACACTATTCCGGCCATTCCTATGAATGTCCAATATTCAAAAGTGTGTTTTTTTGACAATAGGCGACATTCTTCCAAATTTCGACTTTTGAAATTTTAAAAAGGACTTTGCTCCTTTTTCCGAAAATGGTAGAAAATTTGGGAAAAAAAATTATTGGGGAACACTATTCCGGCCATTTCTATGAATGTCCAATATTCAAAAGTGTGTTTTTTTGACAATAGGCGACATTCTTTCAAATTTCGACTTTTGAAATTTTAAAAAGGACTTTGCTCCTTTTTCCGAAAATTGTAGGAGATAAGCGAAAAAACATTATTGGAGAACACTCTTCCGGCCATTTCTATGAATGTCAAATATTCAAAAGTCTTAACAGTGTGTTTTTTTGAAAATTGGCGACATTTTTCCAAATTTCAACTTTTGAAATTTTTGAAAGGAATATAAATTTGCGAAAAAAAATTACTGGGGACCACTATTCCGGCCATTCCTATGAATGTCCAATATTCAAAAGTGTGTTTTTTTGACAATAGGCGACATTCTTCCAAATTTCGACTTTTGAAATTTTAAAAAGGAATTTGCTCCTTTTTCCGAAAATTGTAGAAGATAAGCGAAAAAACATTATTGAAGAACACTCTTCCGGCCATTTCTATGAATGTCCAATATTCAAAAGTCTTAACAGTGTGTTTTTTTGAAAATTGGCGACATTTTTCCAAATTTCAACTTTTGAAATTTTAGAAAGGAATATAAATTTGCGAAAAAAAATTACTGGGGACCACTCTTCCGGCCATTCCTATGAATGTCCAATATTCAAAAGTGTGTTTTTTTGACAATAGGCGACATTCTTCCAAATTTCGACTTTTGAAATTTTAAAAAGGAATTTGCTCCTTTTTCCGAAAATTGTAGAAGATAAGCGAAAAAACATTATTGAAGAACACTCTTCCGGCCATTTCTATGAATGTCCAATATTCAAAAGTCTTAACAGTGTGTTTTTTTGAAAATTGGCGACATTTTTCCAAATTTCAACTTTTGAAATTTTAGAAAGGAATATAAATTTGCGAAAAAAAATTATTGGGGAACACTATTCCGGCCATTCCTATGAATGTCCAATATTCAAAAGTGTGTTTTTTTGACAATAGGCGACATTCTTCCAAATTTCGACTTTTGAAATTTTAAAAAGGACTTTGCTCCTTTTTCCGAAAATGGTAGAAAATTTGGGAAAAAAAATTATTGGGGAACACTATTCCGGCCATTTCTATGAATGTCCAATATTCAAAAGTGTGTTTTTTTGACAATAGGCGACATTCTTTCAAATTTCGACTTTTGAAATTTTAAAAAGGACTTTGCTCCTTTTTCCGAAAATTGTAGGAGATAAGCGAAAAAACATTATTGGAGAACACTCTTCCGGCCATTTCTATGAATGTCAAATATTCAAAAGTCTTAACAGTGTGTTTTTTTGAAAATTGGCGACATTTTTCCAAATTTCAAGTTTTGAAATTTTTGAAAGGAATATAAATTTGCGAAAAAAAATTACTGGGGACCACTATTCCGGCCATTCCTATGAATGTCCAATATTCAAAAGTGTGTTTTTTTGACAATAGGCGACATTCTTCCAAATTTCGACTTTTGAAATTTTAAAAAGGAATTTGCTCCTTTTTCCGAAAATTGTAGGAGATAAGCGAAAAAACATTATTGGAGAACACTCTTCCGGCCATTTCTATGAATGTCAAATATTCAAAAGTCTTAACAGTGTGTTTTTTTGAAAATTGGCGACATTTTTCCAAATTTCAACTTTTGAAATTTTTGAAAGGAATATAAATTTGCGAAAAAAAATTACTGGGGACCACTATTCCGGCCATTCCTATGAATGTCCAATATTCAAAAGTGTGTTTTTTTGAAAATTGGCGACATTTTTCCAAATTTCAACTTTTGAAATTTTAGAAAGGACTTGATCCTTTTTCCGAAAATGGGAGAAAATTTGCGAAAAAAAATTATTGGGGAACACTATTCCGGCCATTCTTATGAATATCCAATATTCAAAAGTGTGTTTTTTTGACAATAGGCAACATTCTTCCAAATTTCGACTTTTGAAATTTTAAAAAGGACTTTGCTCCTTTTTCCGAAAATGGTAGAAAATTTGGGAAAAAAAGTTATTGGGGAACACTATTCCGGCCATTCCTATGAATGTCCAATATTCAAAAGTGTGTTTTTTGACAATAGGCGACATTCTTCCAAATTTCGACTTTTGAAATTTTAAAAAGGACTTTGCTCCTTTTTCCGAAAATGGTAGAAAATTTGCGAAAAAAATTATTGGGGAACACTATTCCGGCCATTCCTATGAATGTCCAATATTCAAAAGTGTGTTTTTTTGACAATAGGCGACATTCTTTCAAATTTCGACTTTTGAAATTTTAAAAAGGACTTTGCTCCTTTTTCCGAAAATTGTAGGAGATAAGCGAAAAAACATTATTGGAGAACACTCTTCCGGCCATTTCTATGAATGTCAATATTCAAAAGTCTTAACAGTGTGTGTTTTTGAAAATTGGCGACATTTTTCCAAATTTCACTTTTGAAATTTTAGAAAGGAATATAAATTTGCGACAAAAATTATTGGGGAACACTATTCCGGCCATTCCTATGAATGTCCAATATTCAAAAGTGTGTTTTCTTGACAATAGGCGACATTCTTCCAAATTTCGACTTTTGAAATTTTAAAAAGGACTTTGCTCCTTTTTCCGAAAATGGTAGAAAATTTGCGAAAAAAAATTATTGGGGAACACTATTCCGGCCATTCCTATGAATGTCCAATATTCAAAAGTGTGTTTTTTTGACAATAGGCGACATTCTTTCAAATTTCGACTTTTGAAATTTTAAAAAGGACTTTGCTCCTTTTTCCGAAAGTTGTAGGAGATAAGCGAAAAAACATTATTGGAGAACACTCTTCCGGCCATTTCTATGAATGTCAATATTCAAAAGTCTTAACAGTGTGTGTTTTTGAAAATTGGCGACATTTTTCCAAATTTCACTTTTGAAATTTTAGAAAGGAATATAAATTTGCGACAAAAATTATTGGGGAACACTATTCCGGCCATTCCTATGAATGTCCAATATTCAAAAGTGTGTTTTTTTGACAATAGGCGACATTCTTCCAAATTTCGACTTTTGAAATTTTAAAAAGGACTTTGCTCCTTTTTCCGAAAATTGTAGGATATAATCAAAAAAACATTATTGGAGAACACTCTTCCGGCCATTTCTATGAATGTCAAATATTCAAAAGTCTTAACAGTGTGTTTTTTTGAAAATTGGCGAAATTTTTCAAATTTCAACTTTTGAAATTTTAGAAAGGAATATAAATTTGCGAAAAAAAATTATTGGGGAACACTATTCCGGCCATTCCTATGAATGTCCAATATTCAAAAGTGAGTTTTTTTGACAATAGGCGACATTCTTCCAAATTTCGACTTTTGAAATTTTAAAAAGGACTTTGCTCCTTTTTCCGAAAATGGTAGAAAATTTTGGAAAAAAAATTATTGGGGAACACTATTCCGGCCATTTCTATGAATGTCCAATATTCAAAAGTGTGTTTTTTTGACAATAGGCGACATTCTTTCAAATTTCGACTTTTGAAATTTTAAAAAGGACTTTGCTCCTTTTTCCGAAAATTGTAGGAGATAAGCGAAAAAACATTATTGGAGAACACTCTTCCGGCCATTTCTATGAATGTCAAATATTCAAAAGTCTTAACAGTGTGTTTTTTTGAAAATTGGCGACATTTTTCCAAATTTCAACTTTTGAAATTTTAGAAAGGAATATAAATTTGCGAAAAAAAATTACTGGGGACCACTATTCCGGCCATTCCTATGAATGTCCAATATTCAAAAGTGTGTTTTTTTGACAATAGGCGACATTCTTCCAAATTTCGACTTTTGAAATTTTAAAAAGGAATTTGCTCCTTTTTCCGAAAATTGTAGAAGATAAGCGAAAAAACATTATTGAAGAACACTCTTCCGGCCATTTCTATGAATGTCCAATATTCAAAAGTCTTAACAGTGTGTTTTTTTGAAAATTGGCGACATTTTTCCAAATTTCAACTTTTGAAATTTTAGAAAGGAATATAAATTTGCGAAAAAAAATTACTGGGGACCACTCTTCCGGCCATTCCTATGAATGTCCAATATTCAAAAGTGTGTTTTTTTGACAATAGGCGACATTCTTCCAAATTTCGACTTTTGAAATTTTAAAAAGGAATTTGCTCCTTTTTCCGAAAATTGTAGAAGATAAGCGAAAAAACATTATTGAAGAACACTCTTCCGGCCATTTCTATGAATGTCCAATATTCAAAAGTCTTAACAGTGTGTTTTTTTTTTGAAAATTGGCGACATTTTTCCAAATTTCAACTTTTGAAATTTTAGAAAGGACTTGATCCTTTTTCCGAAAATGGGAGAAAATTTGCGAAAAAAAATTATTGGGGAACACTATTCCGGCCATTCTTATGAATATCCAATATTCAAAAGTGTGTTTTTTTGACAATAGGCAACATTCTTCCAAATTTCGACTTTTGAAATTTTAAAAAGGACTTTGCTCCTTTTTCCGAAAATGGTAGAAAATTTGCGAAAAAAAATTATTGGGGAACACTATTCCGGCCATTCCTATGAATGTCCAATATTCAAAAGTGTGTTTTTTTGACAATAGGCGACATTCTTCCAAATTTCGACTTTTGAAATTTTAAAAAGGACTTTGCTCCTTTTTCCGAAAATGGTAGAAAATTTGCGAAAAAAAATTATTGGGGAACACTATTCCGGCCATTCCTATGAATGTCCAATATTCAAAAGTGTGTTTTTTTGACAATAGGCGACATTCTTTCAAATTTCGACTTTTGAAATTTTAAAAAGGACTTTGCTCCTTTTTCCGAAAATTGTAGGAGATAAGCGAAAAAACATTATTGGAGAACACTCTTCCGGCCATTTCTATGAATGTCAATATTCAAAAGTCTTAACAGTGTGTGTTTTTGAAAATTGGCGACATTTTTCCAAATTTCACTTTTGAAATTTTAGAAAGGAATATAAATTTGCGACAAAAATTATTGGGGAACACTATTCCGGCCATTCCTATGAATGTCCAATATTCAAAAGTGTGTTTTCTTGACAATAGGCGACATTCTTCCAAATTTCGACTTTTGAAATTTTAAAAAGGACTTTGCTCCTTTTTCCGAAAATGGTAGAAAATTTGCGAAAAAAAATTATTGGGGAACACTATTCCGGCCATTCCTATGAATGTCCAATATTCAAAAGTGTGTTTTTTTGACAATAGGCGACATTCTTTCAAATTTCGACTTTTGAAATTTTAAAAAGGACTTTGCTCCTTTTTCCGAAAATTGTAGGAGATAAGCGAAAAAACATTATTGGAGAACACTCTTCCGGCCATTTCTATGAATGTCAATATTCAAAAGTCTTAACAGTGTGTGTTTTTGAAAATTGGCGACATTTTTCCAAATTTCACTTTTGAAATTTTAGAAAGGAATATAAATTTGCGACAAAAATTATTGGGGAACACTATTCCGGCCATTCCTATGAATGTCCAATATTCAAAAGTGTGTTTTTTTGACAATAGGCGACATTCTTCCAAATTTCGACTTTTGAAATTTTAAAAAGGACTTTGCTCCTTTTTCCGAAAATTGTAGGATATAATCAAAAAAACATTATTGGAGAACACTCTTCCGGCCATTTCTATGAATGTCAAATATTCAAAAGTCTTAACAGTGTGTTTTTTTAAAAATTGGCGACATTTTTCCAAATTTCAACTTTTGAAATTTTAGAAAGGAATATAAATTTGCGAAAAAAAATTATTGGGGAACACTATTCCGGCCATTCCTATGAATGTCCAATATTCAAAAGTGTGTTTTTTTGACAATAGGCGACATTCTTCCAAATTTCGACTTTTGAAATTTTAAAATGGACTTTGCTCCTTTTTCCGAAAATGGTAGAAAATTTGGGAAAAAAAATTATTGGGGAACACTATTCCTGCCATTCCTATGAATGTCCAATATTGAAAAGTGTGTTTTTTTGACAATAGGCGACATTCTTCCAAATTTCGACTTTTGAAATTTTAAAAAGGACTTTGCTTCTTTTTCCGAAAATGGTAGAAAATTTGCGAAAAAAAATTATTGGGGAACACTATTCCCGCCATTCCTATGAATGTCCAATATTCAAAAGTGTGTTTTTTTTGACAATAGGCGACATTCTTTCACATTTCGACTTTTGAAATTTTAAAAAGGACTTTGCTCCTTTTTCCGAAAACTGTAGGAGATAAGCGAAAAAACATTATTGGACAACACTCTTCCGGCCATTTCTATGAATGTCAATATTCAAAAGTCTTAACAGTGTGTGTTTTTGAAAATTGGCGACATTTTTCCAAATTTCACTTTTGAAATTTTAGAAAAGAATATAAATTTGCGACAAAAATTATTGGGGAACACTATTCCGGCCATTCCTATGAATGTCCAATATTCAAAAGTGTGTTTTTTTTGACAATAGGCGACATTCTTCCAAATTTCGACTTTTGAAATTTTAAAAAGGACTTTGCTCCTTTTTCCGAAAATTGTAGGATATAATCGAAAAAACATTATTGGAGAACACTCTTCCGGCCATTTCTATGAATGTCAAATATTCAAAAGTCTTAACAGTGTGTTTTTTTGAAAATTGGCGACATTTTTCCAAATTTCAACTTTTGAAATTTTAGAAAGGAATATAAATTTGCGAAAAAAAATTACTGGGGACCACTATTCCGGCCATTCCTATGAATGTCCAATATTCAAAAGTGTGTTTTTTTGACAATAGGCGACATTCTTCCAAATTTCGACTTTTGAAATTTTAAAATGGACTTTGCTCCTTTTTCCGAAAATGGTAGAAAATTAGGGAAAAAAAATTATTGGGGAACACTATTCCGGCCATTCCTATGAATGTCCTATATTCAAAAGTCTTAACAGTGTGTTTTTTTGAAAATTGGCGACATTTTGCCAAATTTCAACTTTTGAAATTTTAGAAAGGAATATAAATTTGCGACAAAAAATATTGGGGAACACTATTCCTGCCATTCCTATGAATGTCCAATATTCAAAAGTGTGTTTTTTTGACAATAGGCGACATTTTTCCAAATTTCGACTTTTGAAATTTTAAAAAGGACTTTGCTCCTTTTTCCGAAAATGGTAGAAAATTTGCAAAAAAAAATTCTTGGGGAACACTATTCCGGCCATTTCTATGAATGTCCAATATTCAAAAGTGTGTTTTTTTGACAATAGGCGACATTCTTCCAAATTTCGACTTTTGAAATTTTAAAAAGGACTTTGCTCCTTTTTCCGAAAATGGTAGAAAATTTGCAAAAAAAAATTATTGGGGAACACTATTCCGGCCATTCCTATGAATGTCCTATATTCAAAAGTCTTAACAGTGTGTTTTTTTTGAAAATTGGCGACATTTTTCCAAATTTCAACTTTTGAAATTTTAGAAAGGAATATAAATTTGCGACAAAAAATATTGGGGAACACTATTCCTGCCATTCCTATGAATGTCCAATATTCAAAAGTGTGTTTTTTTGACAATAGGCGACATTCTTCCAAATTTCGACTTTTGAAATTTTAAAAAGGACTTTGCTCCTTTTTCCGAAAATGGTAGAAAATTTGCAAAAAAAAATTATTGGGGAACACTATTCCGGCCATTCCTATGAATGTCCTATATTCAAAAGTCTTAACAGTGTGTTTTTTTGAAAATTGGCGACATTTTTCCAAATTTCAACTTTTGAAATTTTAGAAAGGAATATAAATTTGCGACAAAAAATATTGGGGAACACTATTCCGGCCATTCCTATGAATGTCCAATATTCAAAAGTGTGTTTTTTTGACAATAGGCGACATTCTTCCAAATTTCGACTTTTGAAATTTTAAAAAGGACTTTGCTCCTTTTTCCGAAAATGGTAGAAAATTTGAAAAAAAAAATTATTGGGGAACACTATTCCGGCCATTCCTATGAATGTCCTATATTCAAAAGTCTTAACAGTGTGTTTTTTTGAAAACTGGCGACATTTTTCCAAATTTCAACTTTTGAAATTTTAGAAAGGAATATAAATTTGCGACAAAAAATATTGGGGAACACTATTCCTGCCATTCCTATGAATTTCCAATATTCAAAAGTGTGTTTTTTTGACAATAGGCGACATTCTTCCAAATTTCGACTTTTGAAATTTTAAAAAGGACTTTGCTCCTTTTTCCGAAAATGGTAGAAAATTTGCAAGAAAAAATTATTGGGGAACACTATTCCGGCCATTCCTATGAATGTCCTATATTCAAAAGTCTTAACAGTGTGTTTTTTTGAAAATTGGCGACATTTTTCCAAATTTCAACTTTTGAAATTTTAGAAAGGAATATAAATTTGCGACAAAAAATATTGGGGAACACTATTCCGGCCATTCCTATGAATGTCCAATATTCAAAAGTGTGTTTTTTTGACAATAGGCGACATTCTTCCAAATTTCGACTTTTGAAATTTTAAAAAGGACTTTGCTCCTTTTTCCGAAATTGGTAGAAAATTTGCAAAAAAAAATTATTGGGGAACACTATTCCGGCCATTCCTATGAATGTCCTATATTCAAAAGTCTTAACAGTGTGTTTTTTTGAAAATTGGCGACATTTTTCCAAATTTCAACTTTTGAAATTTTAGAAAGGAATATAAATTTGCGACAAAAAATATTGGGGAACACTATTCCTGCCATTCCTATGAATGTCCAATATTCAAAAGTGTGTTTTTTTGACAATAGGCGACATTCTTCCAAATTTCGACTTTTGAAATTTTAAAAAGGACTTTGCTCCTTTTTCCGAAAATGGTAGAAAATTTGCAAAAAAAAATTATTGGGGAACACTATTCCGGCCATTCCTATGAATGTCCTATATTCAAAAGTCTTAACAGTGTGTTTTTTTGAAAATTGGCGACATTTTTCCAAATTTCAACTTTTGAAATTTTAGAAAGGAATATAAATTTGCGACAAAAAATATTAGGGAACACTATTCCGGCCATTCCTATGAATGTCCAATATTCAAAAGTGTGTTTTTTTGACAATAGGCGACATTCTTCCAAATTTCGACTTTTGAAATTTTAAAAAGGACTTTGCTCCTTTTTCCGAAAATGGTAGAAAATTTGCAAAAAAAAATTATTGGGGAACACTATTCCGGCCATTCCTATGAATGTCCTATATTCAAAAGTCTTAACAGTGTGTTTTTTTGAAAATTGGCGACATTTTTCCAAATTTCAACTTTTGAAATTTTAGAAAGGAATATAAATTTGCGACAAAAAATATTGGGGAACACTATTCCTGCCATTCCTATGAATGTCCAATATTCAAAAGTGTGTTTTTTTGACAATAGGCGACATTCTTCCAAATTTCGACTTTTGAAATTTTAAAAAGGACTTTGCTCCTTTTTCCGAAAATGGTAGAAAATTTGCAAAAAAAAATTTTTGGGGAACACTATTCCGGCCATTCCTATGAATGTCCAATATTCAAAAGTGTGTTTTTTTGACAATAGGCGTCATTCTTCGCCGAAAATTGTAGGTGATAAGCGAAAAAACATAATTGGAGAACACTCTTCCGGTCATTTCTATGAAAATCCTATATTCAATAGTCTTAACAGTTTGTTTTTTTGAAAATTGGCGACATTTTTCCAAATTTCAACTTTCGAAATTTTAGAAAGGACTTTGCTCCTTTTTCCGAAAATGGTAGAAAATTTGCGAAAAAAAATTATTGGGGAACACTATTCCGGCCATTCCTATGAATGTCCAATATTCAAAAGTGTGTTTTTTTGACAATAGGCGACATTCTTCCAAATTTCGACTTTTGAAATTTTAAAAAGGACTTTGCTCCTTTTTCCGAAAATGGTAGAAAATTTGCAAAAAAAAATTATTGGGGAACACTATTCCGGCCATTCCTATGAATGTCCAATATTCAAAAGTGTGTTTTTTTGACAATAGGCGACATTCTTTCAAATTTCGACTTTTGAAATTTTAAAAAGGACTTTGCTCCTTTTTCCGAAAATTGTAGGAGATAAGCGAAAAAACATTATTGGAGAACACTCTTCCGGCCATTTCTATGAATGTCAATATTCAAAAGTCTTAACAGTGTGTGTTTTTGAAAATTGGCGACATTTTTCCAAAATTCACTTTTGAAATTTTAGAAAGGAATATAAATTTGCGACAAAAATTATTGGGGAACACTATTCCGGCCATTCCTATGAATGTCCAATATTCAAAAGTGTGTTTTTTTGACAATAGGCGACATTCTTCCAAATTTCGACTTTTGAAACTTTAAAAAGGACTTTGCTCCTTTTTCCGAAAATGGTAGAAAATTTGCGAAAAAAAATTATTGGGGAACACTATTCCGGCCATTCCTATGAATATCCAATATTCAAAAGTGTGTTTTTTTGACAATAGGCGACATTCTTCCAAATTTCGACTTTTGAAATTTTAAAAAGGACTTTGCTCCTTTTTCCGAAAATTGTAGGAGATAAGCGAAAAAACATTATTGGAGAACACTCTTCCGGCCATTTCTATGAATGTCAATATTCAAAAGTCTTAACAGTGTGTTTTTTTGAAAATTGGCGACATTTTTCCAAATTTCAACTTTTGAAATTTTAGAAAGGAATATAAATTTGCGAAAAAAATTATTGGGGAACACTATTCCGGCCATTCCTACGAATGTCCAATATTCAAAAGTGTGTTTTTTTGACAATAGGCGACATTCTTCCAAATTTCGACTTTTGAAATTTTAAAAAGGACTTTGCTGCTTTTTCCGAAAATGGTAGAAAATTTGCGAAAAAAAATTATTGGGGAACACTATTCCGGCCATTCCTATGAATGTCCAATATTCAAAAGTGTGTTTTTTTGACAATAGGCGACATTCTTCCAAATTTCGACTTTTGAAATTTTAAAAAGGACTTTGCTCCTTTTTCCGAAAATGGTAGAAAATTTGCGAAAAAAATTATTGGGGAACACTATTCCGGCCATTCCTATGAATATCCAATATTCAAAAGTCTTAACAGTGTGTTTTGTTGAAAATTGGCGACATTTTTCCAAATTTCAACTTTTGAAATTTTAGAAAGGACTTTACTCCTTTTTCCGAAAATGGTAGAAAATTTGCGAAAAAAAATTATTGGGGAACACTATTCCGGCCATTCCTATGAATGTCCAATATTCAAAAGTGTGTTTTTTTGAGAATAGGCGACATTCTTCCAAATTTCGACTTTTGAAATTTTAGAAAGGACTTTACTCCTTTTTCCGAAAATGGTAGAAAATTTGCGAAAAAAAGATTTTGGGGAACACTATTCCGGCCATTCCTATGAATGTCCAATATTCAAAAGTGTGTTTTTTTGAGAATAGGCGACATTCTTCCAAATTTCGACTTTTGAAATTTTAGAAAGGACTTTGCTTCTTTTTCCGAAAATGGTAGAAAATTTGCGAAAAAAATTATTGGGGAACACTCTTCCGGCCATTTCTATGAATGTCAATATTCAAAAGTTTTAACAGTGTGTTTTTTTGAAAATTGGCGACATTTTTCCAAATTTCAACTTTTGAAATTTTAGAAAGGACTTTGCTCCTTTTTCCGAAAATGGTAGAAAATTTGCGAAAAAAATTATTGGGGAACACTATTCCGGCCATTCCTATGAATGTCCAATATTCAAAAGTGTGTTTTTTTGACAATAGGCGACATTCTTCCAAATTTCGACTTTTGAAATTTTAAAAAGGACTTTGCTCCTTTTTCCGAAAATTGTAGGAGATAAGCGAAAAAACATTATTGGAGAACACTCTTCCGGCCATTGCTATGAATGTCAATATTCAAAAGTCTTAACAGTGTGTTTTTTTGAAAATTGGCGACATTTTTCCAAATTTCAACTTTTGAAATTTTAGAAAGGAATATAAATTTGCGACAAAAAATATTGGGGAACACTATTCCTGCCATTCCTATGAATGTCCAATATTCAAAAGTGTGTTTTTTTGACAATAGGCGACATTCTTCCAAATTTCGACTTTTGAAATTTTAAAAAGGACTTTGCTCCTTTTTCCGAAAATGGTAGAAAATTTGCGAAAAAAAATTATTGGGGAACACTATTCCGGCCATTTCTATGAATGTCCAATATTAAAAAGTGTGTTTTTATGACAATATGAGACATTCTTCCAAATTTCGACTTTTGAAATTTTAAAAAGGACTTTGCTCCTTTTTCCGAAAATGGTAGAAAATTTGCAAAAAAAAATTCTTGGGGAACACTATTCCGGCCATTCCTATGAATGTCCAATATTCAAAAGTGTGTTTTTTTGACATAGGCGTCATTCTTCGCCGAAAATTGTAGGTGATAAGCGAAAAAACATAATTGGAGAACACTCTTCCGGCCATATCTATGAAAATCCTATATTCAATAGTCTTAACAGTTTGTTTTTTTGAAAATTGGCGACATTTTTCCAAATTTCAACTTTTGAAATTTTAGAAAGGACTTTGCTCCTTTTTCCGAAAATGGTAGAAAATTTGCGAAAAAAAATTATTGGGGAACACTATTCCGGCCATTCCTATGAATGTCCAATATTCAAAAGTGTGTTTTTTTGACAATAGGCGACATTCTTCCAAATTTCGACTTTTGAAATTTTAAAAAGGACTTTGCTCCTTTTTCCGAAAATGGTAGAAAATTTGCGAAAAAAAATTATTGGGGAACAGTATTCCGGCCATTCCTATGAATGTCCAATATTCAAAAGTGTGTTTTTTTGACAATAGGCGACATTCTTTCAAATTTCGACTTTTGAAATTTTAAAAAGGACTTTGCTCCTTTTTCCGAAAATTGTAGGAGATAAGCGAAAAAACATTATTGGAGAACACTCTTCCGGCCATTTCTATGAATGTCAATATTCAAAAGTCTTAACAGTGTGTTTTTTTGAAAATTGGCGACATTTTTCCAAATTTCAACTTTTGAAATTTTAGAAAGGAATATAAATTTGCGAAAAAAATTATTGGGGAACACTATTCCGGCCATTCCTACGAATGTCCAATATTCAAAAGTGTGTTTTTTTGACAATAGGCGACATTCTTCCAAATTTCGACTTTTGAAATTTTAAAAAGGACTTTGCTGCTTTTTCCGAAAATGGTAGAAAATTTGCGAAAAAAAATTATTGGGGAACACTATTCCGGCCATTCCTATGAATGTCCAATATTCAAAAGTGTGTTTTTTTGACAATAGGCGACATTCTTCCAAATTTCGACTTTTGAAATTTTAAAAGGGACTTTGCTCCTTTTTCCGAAAATGGTAGAAAATTTGCGAAAAAAAATTATTGGGGAACACTATTCCGGCCATTCCTATGAATGTCCAATATTCAAAAGTGTGTTTTTTTGACAATAGGCGACATTCTTTCAAATTTCGACTTTTGAAATTTTAAAAAGGACTTTGCTCCTTTTTCCGAAAATTGCAGGAGATAAGCGAAAAAACATTACTGGAGAACACTCTTCCGGCCATTTCTATGAATGTCAATATTCAAAAGTTTTAACAGTGTGTTTTTTTGAAAATTGGCGACATTTTTCCAAATTTCAACTTTTGAAATTTTAGAAAGGACTTTGCTCCTTTTTCCGAAAATGGTAGAAAATTTGCGAAAAAAAATTATTGGGGAACACTATTCCGGCCATTCCTATGAATGTCCAATATTCAAAAGTGTGTTTTTTTGACAATAGGCGACATTCTTCCAAATTTCGACTTTTGAAATTTTAAAAAGGACTTTGCTCCTTTTTCCGAAAATTGTAGGAGATAAGCGAAAAAACATTATTGGAGAACACTCTTCCGGCCATTTCTATGAATGTCAATATTCAAAAGTCTTAACAGTGTGTTTTTTTGAAAATTGGCGACATTTTTCCAAATTTCAACTTTTGAAATTTTAGAAAGGAATATAAATTTGCGACAAAAAATATTGGGGAACACTATTCCTGCCATTCCTATGAATGTCCAATATTCAAAAGTGTGTTTTTTTGACAATAGGCGACATTCTTCCAAATTTCGACTTTTGAAATTTTAAAAAGGACTTTGCTCCTTTTTCCGAAAATGGTAGAAAATTTGCGAAAAAAAATTATTGGGGAACACTATTCCGGCCATTTCTATGAATGTCCAATATTAAAAAGTGTGTTTTTATGACAATATGCGACATTCTTCCAAATTTCGACTTTTGAAATTTTAAAAAGGACTTTGCTCCTTTTTCCGAAAATGGTAGAAAATTTGCAAAAAAAAATTCTTGGGGAACACTATTCCGGCCATTCCTATGAATGTCCAATATTCAAAAGTGTGTTTTTTTGACATAGGCGTCATTCTTCGCCGAAAATTGTAGGTGATAAGCGAAAAAACATAATTGGAGAACACTCTTCCGGCCATTTCTATGAAAATCCTATATTCAATAGTCTTAACAGTTTGTTTTTTTGAAAATTGGCGACATTTTTCCAAATTTCAACTTTTGAAATTTTAGAAAGGACTTTGCTCCTTTTTCCGAAAATGGTAGAAAATTTGCGAAAAAAAATTATTGGGGAACACTATTCCGGCCATTCCTATGAATGTCCAATATTCAAAAGTGTGTTTTTTTGACAATAGGCGACATTCTTCCAAATTTCGACTTTTGAAATTTTAAAAAGGACTTTGCTCCTTTTTCCGAAAATGGTAGAAAATTTGCGAAAAAAAATTATTGGGGAACACTATTCCGGCCATTCCTATGAATGTCCAATATTCAAAAGTGTGTTTTTTTGACAATAGGCGACATTCTTTCAAATTTCGACTTTTGAAATTTTAAAAAGGACTTTGCTCCTTTTTCCGAAAATTGTAGGAGATAAGCGAAAAAACATTATTGGAGAACACTCTTCCGGCCATTTCTATGAATGTCAATATTCAAAAGTCTTAACAGTGTGTTTTTTTGAAAATTGGCGACATTTTTCCAAATTTCAACTTTTGAAATTTTAGAAAGGAATATAAATTTGCGAAAAAAATTATTGGGGAACACTATTCCGGCCATTCCTACGAATGTCCAATATTCAAAAGTGTGGTTTTTTGACAATAGGCGACATTCTTCCAAATTTCGACTTTTGAAATTTTAAAAAGGACTTTGCTGCTTTTTCCGAAAATGGTAGAAAATTTGCGAAAAAAAAATTATTGGGGAACACTATTCCGGCCATTCCTATGAATGTCCAATATTCAAAAGTGTGTTTTTTTGACAATAGGCGACATTCTTCCAAATTTCGACTTTTGAAATTTTAAAAAGGACTTTGCTCCTTTTGCCGAAAATGGTAGAAAATTTGCGAAAAAAAATTATTGGGGAACACTATTCCGGCCATTCCTTTGAATGTCCAATATTCAAAAGTGTGTTTTTTTGACAATAGGCGACATTCTTCCAAATTTCGACTTTTGAAATTTTAAAAGGGACTTTGCTCCTTTTTCCGAAAATGGTAGAAAATTTGCGAAAAAAAATTATTGGGGAACACTATTCCGGCCATTCCTATGAATGTCCAATATTCAAAAGTGTGTTTTTTTGACAATAGGCGACATTCTTTCAAATTTCGACTTTTGAAATTTTAAAAAGGACTTTGCTCCTTTTTCCGAAAATTGCAGGAGATAAGCGAAAAAACATTACTGGAGAACACTCTTCCGGCCATTTCTATGAATGTCAATATTCAAAAGTTTTAACAGTGTGTTTTTTTGAAAATTGGCGACATTTTTCCAAATTTCAACTTTTGAAATTTTAGAAAGGACTTTGCTCCTTTTTCCGAAAATGGTAGAAAATTTGCGAAAAAAAATTATTGGGGAACACTATTCCGGCCATTCCTATGAATGTCCAATATTCAAAAGTGTGTTTTTTGGACAATAGGCGACATTCTTCCAAATTTCGACTTTTGAAATTTTAAAAAGGACTTTGCTCCTTTTTCCGAAAATTGTAGGAGATAAGCGAAAAAACATTATTGGAGAACACTCTTCCGGCCATTTCTATGAATGTCAATATTCAAAAGTCTTAACAGTGTGTTTTTTTGAAAATTGGCGACATTTTTCCAAATTTCAACTTTTGAAATTTTAGAAAGGAATATAAATTTGCGAAAAAAATTATTGGGGAACACTATTCCGGCCATTCCTATGAATGTCCAATATTCAAAAGTGTGTTTTTTTGACAATAGGCGACATTCTTCCAAATTTCGACTTTTGAAATTTTAAAAAGGACTTTGCTCCTTTTTCCGACAATTGTAGGAGATAAGCGAAAAAACATTATTGGAGAACACTCTTCCGGCCATTTCTATGAATGTCCAATATTCAAAAGTCTTAACAGTGTGTTTTTTGAAAATTGGTAACATTTTTCCAAATTTCAACTTTTGAAATTTTAGAAAGGAATATAAATTTGCGAAAAAAATTATTGGGGAACACTATTCCGGCCATTCCTATGAATGTCCAATATTCAAAAGTGTGTTTTTTTGACAATAGGCGACATTCTTCCAAATTTCGACTTTTGAAATTTTAGAAAGGACTTTGCTCCTTTTTCCGAAAATGGTAGAAAATTTGCGAAAAAAATTATTGGGGAACACTATTCCGGCCATTCCTATGAATGTCCAATATTCAAAATTGTGTTTTTTGGACAATAGGCGACATTCTTCCATATTTCGACTTTTGAAATTTTAAAAAAGACTTTGCTCCTTTTTCCGAAAATTGTAGGAGATAAGCGAAAAAACATTATTGGAGAACACTCTTCCGGCCATTTCTATAAATGTCAATATTCAAAAGTCTTAACAGTGTGTTTTTTTGAAAATTGGCAACATTTTTCCAAATTTCAACTTTTGAAATTTTAGAAAGAAATATAAATTTGCGAAAAAAATTATTGGGGAACACTATTCCGGCCATTCCTATGAATGTCCAATATTCAAAAGTGTGTTTTTTTTGACAATAGGCGACATTCTTCCATATTTCGACTTTTGAAATTTTAAAAAGGACTTTGCTCCTTTTTCCGAAAATTGTAGGAGATAAGCGAAAAAACATTATTGGAAAACACTCTTCCGGCCATTTCTATGAATGTCCAATATTCAAAAGTCTTAACAGTGTGTTTTTTTGAAAATTGGCGACATTTTTCCAAATTTCAACTTTTGAAATTTTAGAAAGGAATATAAATTTGCGACAAAAATTATGTGGGAACACTATTCCGGCCATTCCTATGAATGTCCAATATTCAAAAGTGTGTTTTTTTGACAATAGGCGACATTCTTCCAAATTTCGACTTTTGAAATTTTAAAAAGGACTTTGCTCCTTTTTCCGAAAATGGTAGAAAATTTGCGAAAAAAAATTATTGGGGAACACTATTCCGGCCATTCCTATGAATGTCCAATATTCAAAAGTGTGTTTTTTTGACAATAGGCGACATTCTTCCAAATTTCGACTTTTGAAATTTTAAAAAGGACTTTGCTCCTTTTTCCGAAAATGGTAGAAAATTTGCGAAAAAAAATTATTGGGGAACACTATTCCGGCCATTCCTATGAATGTCCAATATTCAAAAGTGTGTTTTTTGGACAATAGGCGACATTCTTCCAAATTTCGACTTTTGAAATTTTAAAAAAGACTTTGCTCCTTTTTCCGAAAATTGTAGGAGATAAGCGAAAAAACATTATTGGAGAACACTCTTCCGGCCATTTCTATGAATGTCAATATTCAAAAGTCTTAACAGTGTGCTTTTTGAAAATTGGCGACATTTTTCCAAATTTCAACTTTTAAAATTTTAGAAAGGAATATAAATTTGCGAAAAAAATTATTGGGGAACACTATTATGGCCATTCCTATGAATGTCCAATATTCAAAAGTGTGTTTTTTTGACAATAGGCGACATTCTTCCAAATTTCGACTTTTGAAATTTTAAAAAGGACTTTGCTCCTTTTTCCGAAAATTGTAGGAGATAAGCGAAAAAACATTATTGAAGAACACTCTTCCGGCCATTTCTATGAATGTCCTATATTCAAAAGTCTTAACAGTGTGTTTTTTTGAAAATTGGCGACATTTTTCCAAATTTCAACTTTTGAAATTTTAGAAAGGAATATAAATTTGCGAAAAAAATTATTGGGGAACACTATTCCGGCCATTCCTATGAATGTCCAATATTCAAAAGTGTGTTTTTTTGACAATAGGCGACATTCTTCCAAATTTCGACTTTTGAAATTTTAAAAAGGACTTTGCTCCTTTTTCCGAAAATGGTAGAAAATTTGCGAAAAAAAATTATTGGGGAACACTATTCCGGCCATTCCTATGAATGTCCAATATTCAAAAGTGTGTTTTTTGGACAATAGGCGACATTCTTCCAAATTTCGACTTTTGAAATTTTAAAAAGAACTTTGCTCCTTTTTCCGAAAATGGTAGAAAATTTGCGAAAAAAAAAGTATTGGGGAACACTATTCCGGCCATTCCTATGAATGTCCAATATTCAAAAGTGTGTTTTTTTGACAATAGGCGACATTCTTCCAAATTTCGACTTTTGAAATTTTAAAAAGGACTTTGCTCCTTTTTCCGAAAATTGTAGGTGATAGGCGAAAAGCATAATTGGAGAACACTCTTCCGGCCATTTCTATGAATGTCCTATATTCAAAAGTCTTAACAGTGTGTTTTTTTGAAAATTGGCGACATTTTTCCAAATTTCAACTTTTGAAATTTTAGAAAGGACTTTGCTTCTTTTTCCGAAAATGGTAGAAAATTTGCGAAAAAAATTATCGGGAAACACTATTTCGGTCATTCCTATGAATGTCCAATATTCAAAAGTGTGTTTTTTTGACAATAGGCGACATTCTTCCAAATTTCGACTTTTGAAATTTTAAAAAGGACTTTGCTCCTTTTTCCGACAATTGTAGGAGATAAGCGAAAAAACATTATTGGAGAACACTCTTCCGGCCATTTCTATGAATGTCCAATATTCAAAAGTCTTAACAGTGTGTTTTTTGAAAATTGGCGACATTTTTCCAAATTTCAACTTTTGAAATTTTAGAAAGGAATATAAATTTGCGAAAAAAATTATTGGGGAACACTATTCCGGCCATTCCTATGAATGTCCAATATTCAAAAGTGTGTTTTTTTGACAATAGGCGACATTCTTCCAAATTTCGACTTTTGAAATTTTAAAAGGGACTTTGCTCCTTTTTCCGAAAATGGTAGAAAATTTGCGAAAAAAAATTATTGGGGAACACTATTCCGGCCATTCCTATGAATATCCAATATTCAAAAGTGTGTTTTTTTGACAATAGGCGACATTCTTTCAAATTTCGACTTTTGAAATTTTAAAAAGGACTTTGCTCCTTTTTCCGAAAATTGCAGGAGATAAGCGAAAAAACATTACTGGAGAACACTCTTCCGGCCATTTCTATGAATGTCAATATTCAAAAGTTTTAACAGTGTGTTTTTTTGAAAATTGGCGACATTTTTCCAAATTTCAACTTTTGAAATTTTAGAAAGGACTTTGCTCCTTTTTCCGAAAATGGTAGAAAATTTGCGAAAAAAAATTATTGGGGAACACTATTCCGGCCATTCCTATGAATGTCCAATATTCAAAAGTGTGTTTTTTGGACAATAGGCGACATTCTTCCAAATTTCGACTTTTGAAATTTTAAAAAGGACTTTGCTCCTTTTTCCGAAAATTGTAGGAGATAAGCGAAAAAACATTATTGGAGAACACTCTTCCGGCCATTTCTATGAATGTCAATATTCAAAAGTCTTAACTGTGTGTTTTTTTTGAAAATTGGCGACATTTTTCCAAATTTCAACTTTTGAAATTTTAGAAAGGAATATAAATTTGCGAAAAAAATTATTGGGGAACACTATTCCGGCCATTCCTATGAATGTCCAATATTCAAAAGTGTGTTTTTTTGACAATAGGCGACATTTTTCCAAATTTCGACTTTTGAAATTTTAAAAAGGACTTTGCTCCTTTTTCCGACAATTGTAGGAGATAAGCGAAAAAACATTATTGGAGAACACTCTTCCGGCCATTTCTATGAATGTCCAATATTCAAAAGTCTTAACAGTGTGTTTTTTGAAAATTGGTAACATTTTGCCAAATTTCAACTTTTGAAATTTTAGAAAGGAATATAAATTTGCGAAAAAAATTATTGGGGAACACTATTCCGGCCATTCCTATGAATGTTCAATATTCAAAATTGTGTTTTTTGGACAATAGACGACATTCTTCCATATTTCGACTTTTGAAATTTTAAAAAAGACTTTGCTCCTTTTTCCGAAAATTGTAGGAGATAAGCGAAAAAACATTATTGGAGAACACTCTTCCGGCCATTTCTATGAATGTCAATATTCAAAAGTCTTAACAGTGTGTTTTTTTGAAAATTGGCGACATTTTTCCAAATTTCAACTTTTGAAATTTTAGAAAGGAATATAAATTTGCGACAAAAATTATGTGGGAACACTATTCCGGCCATTCATATGAATGTCCAATATTCAAAAGTGTGTTTTTTTGACAATAGGCGACATTCTTCCAAATTTCGACTTTTGAAATTTTAAAAAGGACTTTGCTCCTTTTTCCGAAAATGGTAGAAAATTTGCGAAAAAAAATTATTGGGGAACACTATTCCGGCCATTCCTATGAATGTCCAATATTCAAAAGTGTGTTTTTTGGACAATAGGCGACATTCTTCCAAATTTCGACTTTTGAAATTTTAAAAAGGACTTTGCTCCTTTTTCCGAAAATTGTAGGAGATAAGCGAAAAAACATTATTGGAGAACACTCTTCCGGCCATTTCTATGAATGTCCAATATTCAAAAGTCTTAACAGTGTGTTCTTTTTAAAATTGGCGACATTTTTCCAAATTTCAACTTTTGAAATTTTAAAAAGGAATATAAATTTGCGAAAAAAATTATTGGGGAACACTATTCCGGCCATTCCTATGAATGTCCAATATTCAGAAGTGTGTTTTTTTGACAATAGGCGACATTCTTCCAAATTTCAACTTTTGAAATTTAGAAAGGACTTTGCTCCTTTTTCCGAAAATGGTAGAAAATTTGCGAAAAAAAAATATTGGGGAACACTATTCCGGCCATTCCTATGAATGTCCAATATTCAAAAGTGTGTTTTTTTGACAATAGGCGACATTCTTCCAAATTTCGACTTTTGAAATTTTAAAAAGGACTTTGCTCCTTTTTCCGAAAATTGTAGGTGATAGGCGAAAAGCATAATTGGAGAACACTCTTCCGGCCATTTCTATGAATGTCCTATATTCAAAAGTCTTAACAGTGTGTTTTTTTGAAAATTGGCGACATTTTTCCAAATTTCAACTTTTGAAATTTTAGAAAGGATTTTGCTCCTTTTTCCGAAAATGGTAGAAAATTTGCGAAAAAAATTATCGGGAAACACTATTCCGGTCATTCCTATAATTGTCCAATATTCAAAAGTGTGTTTTTTTGACAATAGGCGACATTCTTCCAAATTTCGACTTTTGAAATTTTAAAAAGGACTTTGCTCCTTTTTCCGACAATTGTAGGAGATAAGCGAAAAAACATTATTGGAGAACACTCTTCCGGCCATTTCTATGAATGTCCAATATTCAAAAGTCTTAACAGTGTGTTTTTTGAAAATTGGCAACATTTTTCCAAATTTCAACTTTTGAAATTTTAGAAAGGAATATAAATTTGCGAAAAAAATTATTGGGGAACAGTATTCCGGCCATTCCTATGAATGTCCAATATTCAAAAGTGTGTTTTTTTGACAATAGGCGACATTCTTCCAAATTTCGACTTTTGAAATTTTAAAAAGGACTTTGCTCCTTTTTCCGAAAATGGTAGAAAATTTGCGAAAAAAAATTATTGCGGAACACTATTCCGGCCATTCCTATGAATGTCCAATATTCAAAAGTGTGTTTTTTTGACAATAGGCGACATTCTTCCAAATTTCGACTTTTGAAATTTTAAAAAGGACTTTGCTCCTTTTTCCGACAATTGTAGGAGATAAGCGAAAAAACATTATTGGAGAACACTCTTCCGGCCATTTCTATGAATGTCCAATATTCAAAAGTCTTAACAGTGTGTTTTTTGAAAATTGGCAACATTTTTCCAAATTTCAACTTTTGAAATTTTAGAAAGGAATATAAATTTGCGAAAAAAATTATTGGGGAACAGTATTCCGGCCATTCCTATGAATGTCCAATATTCAAAAGTGTGTTTTTTTGACAATAGGCGACATTCTTCCAAATTTCGACTTTTGAAATTTTAAAAAGGACTTTGCTCCTTTTTCCGAAAATGGTAGAAAATTTGCGAAAAAAAATTATTGGGGAACACTATTCCGGCCATTCCTATGAATGTCCAATATTCAAAAGTGTGTTTTTTGGACAATAGGCGACATTCTTCCAAATTTCGACTTTTGAAATTTTAAAAAGGACTTTGCTCCTTTTTCCGAAAATTGTAGGAGATAAGCGAAAAAACATTATTGGAGAACACTCTTCCGGCCATTTCTATGAATGTCCAATATTCAAAAGTCTTAACAGTGTGTTCTTTTTAAAATTGGCGACATTTTTCCAAATTTCAACTTTTGAAATTTTAAAAAGGAATATAAATTTGCGAAAAAAATTATTGGGGAACACTATTCCGGCCATTCCTATGAATGTCCAATATTCAGAAGTGTGTTTTTTTGACAATAGGCGACATTCTTCCAAATTTCAACTTTTGAAATTTAGAAAGGACTTTGCTCCTTTTTCCGAAAATGGTAGAAAATTTGCGAAAAAAAAATATTGGGGAACACTATTCCGGCCATTCCTATGAATGTCCAATATTCAAAAGTGTGTTTTTTTGACAATAGGCGACATTCTTCCAAATTTCGACTTTTGAAATTTTAAAAAGGACTTTGCTCCTTTTTCCGAAAATTGTAGGTGATAGGCGAAAAGCATAATTGGAGAACACTCTTCCGGCCATTTCTATGAATGTCCTATATTCAAAAGTCTTAACAGTGTGTTTTTTTGAAAATTGGCGACATTTTTCCAAATTTCAACTTTTGAAATTTTAGAAAGGATTTTGCTCCTTTTTCCGAAAATGGTAGAAAATTTGCGAAAAAAATTATCGGGAAACACTATTCCGGTCATTCCTATGAATGTCCAATATTCAAAAGTGTGTTTTTTTGACAATAGGCGACATTCTTCCAAATTTCGACTTTTGAAATTTTAAAAAGGACTTTGCTCCTTTTTCCGACAATTGTAGGAGATAAGCGAAAAAACATTATTGGAGAACACTCTTCCGGCCATTTCTATGAATGTCCAATATTCAAAAGTCTTAACAGTGTGTTTTTTGAAAATTGGCAACATTTTTCCAAATTTCAACTTTTGAAATTTTAGAAAGGAATATAAATTTGCGAAAAAAATTATTGGGGAACAGTATTCCGGCCATTCCTATGAATGTCCAATATTCAAAAGTGTGTTTTTTTGACAATAGGCGACATTCTTCCAAATTTCGACTTTTGAAATTTTAAAAAGGACTTTGCTCCTTTTTCCGAAAATGGTAGAAAATTTGCGAAAAAAAATTATTGCGGAACACTATTCCGGCCATTCCTATGAATGTCCAATATTCAAAAGTGTGTTTTTTTGACAATAGGCGACATTCTTCCAAATTTCGACTTTTGAAATTTTAAAAAGGACTTTGCTCCTTTTTCCGACAATTGTAGGAGATAAGCGAAAAAACATTATTGGAGAACACTCTTCCGGCCATTTCTATGAATGTCAATATTCAAAAGTCTTAACAGTGTGTTTTTTGAAAATTGGCAACATTTTTCCAAATTTCAACTTTTGAAATTTTAGAAAGGAATATAAATTTGCGAAAAAAATTATTGGGGAACAGTATTCCGGCCATTCCTATGAATGTCCAATATTCAAAAGTGTGTTTTTTTGACAATAGGCGACATTCTTCCAAATTTCGACTTTTGAAATTTTAAAAAAGACTTTGCTCCTTTTTCCGAAAATTGTAGGAGATAAGCGAAAAAACATTATTGGAGAACACTCTTCCGGCCATTTCTATGAATGTCAATATTCAAAAGTCTTAACAGTGTGTTTTTTTGAAAATTGGCGACATTTTTCCAAATTTCAACTTTTAAAACTTTAGAAAGGAATATAAATTTGCGAAAAAAATTATTGGGGAACACTATTATGGCCATTCCTATGAATGTCCAATATTCAAAAGTGTGTTTTTTTGACAATAGGCGACATTCTTCCAAATTTCGACTTTTGAAATTTTAAAAAGGACTTTGCTCCTTTTTCCGAAAATTGTAGGAGATAAGCGAAAAAACATTATTGAAGAACACTCTTCCGGCCATTTCTATGAATGTCAATATTCAAAAGTCTTAACAGTGTGTTTTTTTGAAAATTGGCGACATTTTTCCAAATTTCAACTTTTGAAATTTTAGAAAGGAATATAAATTTGCGAAAAAAATTATTGGGGAACACTATTTCGGCCATTCCTATGAATGTCCAATATTCAAAAGTGTGTTTTTTTGACAATAGGCGACATTCTTCCAAATTTCGACTTTTGAAATTTTAAAAAGGACTTTGCTCCTTTTTCCGAAAATGGTAGAAAATTTGCGAAAAAAAATTATTGGGGAACACTATTCCGGCCATTCCTATGAATGTCCAATTTTCAAAAGTGTGTTTTTTGGACAATAGGCGACATTCTTCCAAATTTCGACTTTTGAAATTTTAAAAAGAACTTTGCTCCTTTTTCCGACAATTGTAGGAGATAAGCGAAAAAACATTATTGGAGAACACTCTTCCGGCCATTTCTATGAATGTCCAATATTCAAAAGTCTTAACAGTGTGTTTTTTGAAAATTGGCAACATTTTTCCAAATTTCAACTTTTGAAATTTTAGAAAGGAATATAAATTTGCGAAAAAAATTATTGGGGAACAGTATTCCGGCCATTCCTATGAATGTCCAATATTCAAAAGTGTGTTTTTTTGACAATAGGCGACATTCTTCCAAATTTCGACTTTTGAAATTTTAAAAAGGACTTTGCTCCTTTTTCCGAAAATGGTAGAAAATTTGCGAAAAAAAATTATTGCGGAACACTATTCCGGCCATTCCTATGAATGTCCAATATTCAAAAGTGTGTTTTTTGGACAATAGGCGACATTCTTCCAAATTTCGACTTTTGAAATTTTAAAAAAGACTTTGCTCCTTTTTCCGAAAATTGTAGGAGATAAGCGAAAAAACATTATTGGAGAACACTCTTCCGGCCATTTCTATGAATGTCAATATTCAAAAGTCTTAACAGTGTGTTTTTTTGAAAATTGGCGACATTTTTCCAAATTTCAACTTTTAAAACTTTAGAAAGGAATATAAATTTGCGAAAAAAATTATTGGGGAACACTATTATGGCCATTCCTATGAATGTCCAATATTCAAAAGTGTGTTTTTTTGACAATAGGCGACATTCTTCCAAATTTCGACTTTTGAAATTTTAAAAAGGACTTTGCTCCTTTTTCCGAAAATGGTAGAAAATTTGCGAAAAAAAATTATTGGGGAACACTATTCCGGCCATTCCTATGAATGTCCAATTTTCAAAAGTGTGTTTTTTGGACAATAGGCGACATTCTTCCAAATTTCGACTTTTGAAATTTTAAAAAGAACTTTGCTCCTTTTTCCGACAATTGTAGGAGATAAGCGAAAAAACATTATTGGAGAACACTCTTCCGGCCATTTCTATGAATGTCCAATATTCAAAAGTCTTAACAGTGTGTTTTTTGAAAATTGGCAACATTTTTCCAAATTTCAACTTTTGAAATTTTAGAAAGGAATATAAATTTGCGAAAAAAATTATTGGGGAACAGTATTCCGGCCATTCCTATGAATGTCCAATATTCAAAAGTGTGTTTTTTTGACAATAGGCGACATTCTTCCAAATTTCGACTTTTGAAATTTTAAAAAGGACTTTGCTCCTTTTTCCGAAAATGGTAGAAAATTTGCGAAAAAAAATTATTGCGGAACACTATTCCGGCCATTCCTATGAATGTCCAATATTCAAAAGTGTGTTTTTTGGACAATAGGCGACATTCTTCCAAATTTCGACTTTTGAAATTTTAAAAAAGACTTTGCTCCTTTTTCCGAAAATTGTAGGAGATAAGCGAAAAAACATTATTGGAGAACACTCTTCCGGCCATTTCTATGAATGTCAATATTCAAAAGTCTTAACAGTGTGTTTTTTTGAAAATTGGCGACATTTTTCCAAATTTCAACTTTTAAAACTTTAGAAAGGAATATAAATTTGCGAAAAAAATTATTGGGGAACACTATTATGGCCATTCCTATGAATGTCCAATATTCAAAAGTGTGTTTTTTTGACAATAGGCGACATTCTTCCAAATTTCGACTTTTGAAATTTTAAAAAGGACTTTGCTCCTTTTTCCGAAAATTGTAGGAGATAAGCGAAAAAACATTATTGGAGAACACTCTTCCGGCCATTTCTATGAATGTCAATATTCAAAAGTCTTAACTGTGTGTTTTTTTTGAAAATTGGCGACATTTTTCCAAATTTCAACTTTTGAAATTTTAGAAAGGAATATAAATTTGCGAAAAAAATTATTGGGGAACACTATTCCGGCCATTCCTATGAATGTCCAATATTCAAAAGTGTGTTTTTTTGACAATAGGCGACATTTTTCCAAATTTCGACTTTTGAAATTTTAAAAAGGACTTTGCTCCTTTTTCCGACAATTGTAGGAGATAAGCGAAAAAACATTATTGGAGAACACTCTTCCGGCCATTTCTATGAATGTCCAATATTCAAAAGTCTTAACAGTGTGTTTTTTGAAAATTGGTAACATTTTGCCAAATTTCAACTTTTGAAATTTTAGAAAGGAATATAAATTTGCGAAAAAAATTATTGGGGAACACTATTCCGGCCATTCCTATGAATGTTCAATATTCAAAATTGTGTTTTTTGGACAATAGACGACATTCTTCCATATTTCGACTTTTGAAATTTTAAAAAAGACTTTGCTCCTTTTTCCGAAAATTGTAGGAGATAAGCGAAAAAACATTACTGGAGAACACTCTTCCGGCCATTTCTATGAATGTCAATATTCAAAAGTCTTAACAGTGTGTTTTTTTGAAAATTGGCGACATTTTTCCAAATTTCAACTTTTGAAATTTTAGAAAGGAATATAAATTTGCGACAAAAATTATGTGGGAACACTATTCCGGCCATTCATATGAATGTCCAATATTCAAAAGTGTGTTTTTTTGACAATAGGCGACATTCTTCCAAATTTCGACTTTTGAAATTTTAAAAAGGACTTTGCTCCTTTTTCCGAAAATTGTAGGTGATAGGCGAAAAGCATAATTGGAGAACACTCTTCCGGCCATTTCTATGAATGTCCTATATTCAAAAGTCTTAACAGTGTGTTTTTTTGAAAATTGGCGACATTTTTCCAAATTTCAACTTTTGAAATTTTAGAAAGGAATATAAATTTGCGACAAAAATTATGTGGGAACACTATTCCGGCCATTCATATGAATGTCCAATATTCAAAAGTGTGTTTTTTTGACAATAGGCGACATTCTTCCAAATTTCGACTTTTGAAATTTTAAAAAGGACTTTGCTCCTTTTTCCGAAAATGGTAGAAAATTTGCGAAAAAAAATTATTGGGGAACACTATTCCGGCCATTCCTATGAATGTCCAATATTCAAAAGTGTGTTTTTTGGACAATAGGCGACATTCTTCCAAATTTCGACTTTTGAAATTTTAAAAAGGACTTTGCTCCTTTTTCCGAAAATTGTAGGAGATAAGCGAAAAAACATTATTGGAGAACACTCTTCCGGCCATTTCTATGAATGTCCAATATTCAAAAGTCTTAACAGTGTGTTCTTTTTAAAATTGGCGACATTTTTCCAAATTTCAACTTTTGAAATTTTAAAAAGGAATATAAATTTGCGAAAAAAATTATTGGGGAACACTATTCCGGCCATTCCTATGAATGTCCAATATTCAGAAGTGTGTTTTTTTGACAATAGGCGACATTCTTCCAAATTTCAACTTTTGAAATTTAGAAAGGACTTTGCTCCTTTTTCCGAAAATGGTAGAAAATTTGCGAAAAAAAAATATTGGGGAACACTATTCCGGCCATTCCTATGAATGTCCAATATTCAAAAGTGTGTTTTTTTGACAATAGGCGACATTCTTCCAAATTTCGACTTTTGAAATTTTAAAAAGGACTTTGCTCCTTTTTCCGAAAATTGTAGGTGATAGGCGAAAAGCATAATTGGAGAACACTCTTCCGGCCATTTCTATGAATGTCCTATATTCAAAAGTCTTAACAGTGTGTTTTTTTGAAAATTGGCGACATTTTTCCAAATTTCAACTTTTGAAATTTTAGAAAGGATTTTGCTCCTTTTTCCGAAAATGGTAGAAAATTTGCGAAAAAAATTATCGGGAAACACTATTCCGGTCATTCCTATGAATGTCCAATATTCAAAAGTGTGTTTTTTTGACAATAGGCGACATTCTTCCAAATTTCGACTTTTGAAATTTTAAAAAGGACTTTGCTCCTTTTTCCGACAATTGTAGGAGATAAGCGAAAAAACATTATTGGAGAACACTCTTCCGGCCATTTCTATGAATGTCCAATATTCAAAAGTCTTAACAGTGTGTTTTTTGAAAATTGGCAACATTTTTCCAAATTTCAACTTTTGAAATTTTAGAAAGGAATATAAATTTGCGAAAAAAATTATTGGGGAACAGTATTCCGGCCATTCCTATGAATGTCCAATATTCAAAAGTGTGTTTTTTTGACAATAGGCGACATTCTTCCAAATTTCGACTTTTGACATTTTAAAAAGGACTTTGCTCCTTTTTCCGAAAATGGTAGAAAATTTGCGAAAAAAAATTATTGCGGAACACTATTCCGGCCATTCCTATGAATGTCCAATATTCAAAAGTGTGTTTTTTGGACAATAGGCGACATTCTTCCAAATTTCGACTTTTGAAATTTTAAAAAAGACTTTGCTCCTTTTTCCGAAAATTGTAGGAGATAAGCGAAAAAACATTATTGGAGAACACTCTTCCGGCCATTTCTATGAATGTCAATATTCAAAAGTCTTAACAGTGTGTTTTTTTGAAAATTGGCGACATTTTTCCAAATTTCAACTTTTAAAACTTTAGAAAGGAATATAAATTTGCGAAAAAAATTATTGGGGAACACTATTATGGCCATTCCTATGAATGTCCAATATTCAAAAGTGTGTTTTTTTGACAATAGGCGACATTCTTCCAAATTTCGACTTTTGAAATTTTAAAAAGGACTTTGCTCCTTTTTCCGAAAATTGTAGGAGATAAGCGAAAAAACATTATTGAAGAACACTCTTCCGGCCATTTCTATGAATGTCAATATTCAAAAGTCTTAACAGTGTGTTTTTTTGAAAATTGGCGACATTTTTCCAAATTTCAACTTTTGAAATTTTAGAAAGGAATATAAATTTGCGAAAAAAATTATTGGGGAACACTATTTCGGCCATTCCTATGAATGTCCAATATTCAAAAGTGTGTTTTTTTGACAATAGGCGACATTCTTCCAAATTTCGACTTTTGAAATTTTAAAAAGGACTTTGCTCCTTTTTCCGAAAATGGTAGAAAATTTGCGAAAAAAAATTATTGGGGAACACTATTCCGGCCATTCCTATGAATGTCCAATTTTCAAAAGTGTGTTTTTTGGACAATAGGCGACATTCTTCCAAATTTCGACTTTTGAAATTTTAAAAAGAACTTTGCTCCTTTTTCCGAAAATGGTAGAAAATTTGCGAAAAAAAAAATATTGGGGAACACTATTCCGGCCATTCCTATGAATGTCCAATATTCAAAAGTGTGTTTTTTTGACAATAGGCGACATTCTTCCAAATTTCGACTTTTGAAATTTTAAAAAGGACTTTGCTCCTTTTTCCGAAAATTGTAGGTGATAGGCGAAAAGCATAATTGGAGAACACTCTTCCGGCCATTTCTATGAATGTCCTCTATTCAAAAGTCTTAACAGTGTGTTTTTTTGAAAATTGCCGACATTTTTCCAAATTTCAACTTTTGAAATTTTAGAAAGGACTTTGCTTCTTTTTCCGAAAATGGTAGAAAATTTGCGAAAAAAATTATCGGGCAACACTATTTCGGTCATTCCTATGAATGTCCAATATTCAAAAGTGTGTTTTTTTGACAATAGGCGACATTCTTCCAAATTTCGACTTTTGAAATTTTAAAAAGGACTTTGCTCCTTTTTCCGACAATTGCAGGAGATAAGCGAAAAAACATTATTGGAGAACACTCTTCCGGCCATTTCTATGAATGTCCAATATTCAAAAGTCTTAACAGTGTGTTTTTTGAAAATTGGCAACATTTTTCCAAATTTCAACTTTTGAAATTTTAGAAAGGAATATAAATTTGCGAAAAAAATTATTGGGGAACACTATTCCGGCCATTCCTATGAATGTCCAATATTGAAAAGTGTGTTTTTTTGACAATAGGCGACATTCTTCCAAATTTCGACTTTTGAAATTTTAAAAAAGACTTTGCTCCTTTTTCCGAAAATTGTAGGAGATAAGCGAAAAAACATTATTGGAGAACACTCTTCCGGCCATTTCTATGAATGTCAATATTCAAAAGTCTTAAAGTGTGTTTTTTTGAAAATTGGCGACATTTTTCCAAATTTCAACTTTTGAAATTTTAGAAAGGAATATAAATTTGCGAAAAAAATTATTGGGGAACACTATTCCGGCCATTCCTATGAATGTCCAATATTCAAAAGTGTGTTTTTTTGACAATAGGCGACATTCTTCCAAATTTCGACTATTGAAATTTTAAAAAGGACTTTGCTCCTTTTTCCGAAAATGGTAGAAAATTTGCGAAAAAAATTATTGGGGAACACTATTCCGGCCATTCCTATGAATGTCCAATATTGAAAAGTGTGTTTTTTGGACAATAGGAGACATTCTTCCAAATTTCGACTTTTGAAATTTTAAAAAAGGCTTTGCTCCTTTTTCCGAAAATTGTAGGAGATAAGCGAAAAAACATTATTGGAGAACACTCTTCCGGCCATTTCTATGAATGTCCTATATTCAAAAGTCTTAACAGTGTGTTTTTTTGAAAATTGGCGACATTTTTCCAAATTTCAACTTTTGAAATTTTAGAAAGGACTTTCTTCTTTTTTCGAAAATGGTAGAAAATTTGCGAAAAAAATTATCGGGAAACACTATTCCGGTCATTCCTATGAATGTCCAATATTTAAAAGTGTGTTTTTTTGACAATAGGCGACATTCTTCCAAATTTCGACTTTTGAAATTTTAAAAAGGACTTTGCTCCTTTTTCCGAAAATGGTAGAAAATTTGCGAAAAAAAATTATTGGGGAACACTATTCCGGCCATTCCTATGAATGTCCAATATTCAAAAGTGTGTTTTTTTGACAATAGGCGACATTCTTCCAAATTTCGACTTTTGAAATTTTAAAAAGGACTTTGCTCCTTTTTCCGAAAATGGTAGAAAATTTGCGAAAAAAAATTATTGGGGAACACTATTCCGGCCATTCCTATGAATGTCCAATATTCAAAAGTGTGTTTTTTTGACAATAGGCGACATTCTTCCAAATTTCGACTTTTGAAATTTTAAAAAGGACTTTGCTCCTTTTTCCGAAAATGGTAGAAAATTTGCGAAAAAAATTATTGGGGAACACTATTCCGGCCATTCCTATGAATGTCCAATATTCAAAAGTGTGTTTTTTTGACAATAGGCGACATTCTTCCAAATTTCGACTTTTGAAATTTTAAAAAGGACTTTGCTCCTTTTTCCGAAAATTGTAGGAGATAAGCGAAAAAACATTATTGGAGAACACTCTTCCGGCCATTTCTATGAATGTCCAATATTCAAAAGTCTTAACAATGTGTTTTTTTGAAAATTGGCAACATTTTTCCAAATTTCAACTTTTGAAATTTTAGAAAGGAATATAAATTTGCGAAAAAAATTATTGGGGAACACTATTCCGGCCATTCCTATGAATGTCCAATATTGAAAAGTGTGTTTTTTTGACAATAGGCGACATTCTTCCAAATTTCGACTTTTGAAATTTTAAAAAGGACTTTGCTCCTTTTTCCGAAAATTGTAGGAGATAAGCGAAAAAACATTATTGGAGAACACTCTTCCGGCCATTTCTATGAATATCAATATTCAAAAGTCTTAACAGTGTGTTTTTTTGAAAATTGGCGACATTTTTCCAAATTTCAACTTTTGAAATTTTAGAAAGGAATATAAATTTGCGAAAAAAATTATTGGGGAACACTATTCCGGCCATTCCTATGAATGTCCAATATTCAAAAGTGTGTTTTTTTGACAATAGGCGACATTCTTCCAAATTTCGACTTTTGAAATTTTAAAAAGGACTTTGCTCCTTTTTCCGAAAATGGTAGAAAATTTGCGAAAAAAATTATTGGGGAACACTATTCCGGCCATTCCTATGAATGTCCAATATTGAAAAGTGTGTTTTTTGGACAATAGGCGACATTCTTCCAAATTTCGACTTTTGAAATTTTAAAAAAGGCTTTGCTCCTTTTTCCGAAAATTGTAGGAGATAAGCGAAAAAACATTATTGGAGAACACTCTTCCGGCCATTTCTATGAATATCCTATATTCAAAAGTCTTAACAGTGTGTTTTTTTGAAAATTGGCGACATTTTTCCAAATTTCAACTTTTGAAATTTTAGAAAGGACTTTGCTCCTTTTTCCGAAAATGGTAGAAAATTTGCGAAAAAAATTATTTGGAAACACTATTCCGGCCATTCCTATGAATGTCCAATATTCAAAAGTGTGTTTTTTTGACAATAGGCGACATTCTTCCAAATTTCGACTTTTGAAATTTTAAAAAGGACTTTGCTCCTTTTTCCGAAAATGGTAGAAAATTTGCGAAAAAAATTATTGGGGAACACTATTCCGGCCATTCCTATGAATGTCCAATATTCAAAAGTGTGTTTTTTTGACAATAGGCGACATTCTTCCAAATTTCGACTTTTGAAATTTTAAAAAGGACTTTGCTCCTTTTTCCGACAATTGTAGGAGATAAGCGAAAAAACATTATTGGAGAACACTCTTCCGGCCATTTCTATGAATGTCCAATATTCAAAAGTCTTAACAGTGTGTTTTTTGAAAATTGGCAACATTTTTCCAAATTTCAACTTTTGAAATTTTAGAAAGGAATATAAATTTGCGAAAAAAATTATTGGGGAACACTATTCCGGCCATTCCTATGAATGTCCAATATTGAAAAGTGTGTTTTTTTGACAATAGGCGACATTCTTCCAAATTTCGACTTTTGAAATTTTAAAAAAGACTTTGCTCCTTTTTCCGAAAATTGTAGGAGATAAGCGAAAAAACATTATTGGAGAACACTCTTCCGGCCATTTCTATGAATGTCAATATTCAAAAGTCTTAACAGTGTGTTTTTTTGAAAATTGGCGACATTTTTCCAAATTTCAACTTTTGAAATTTTAGAAAGGAATATAAATTTGCGAAAAAAATTATTGGGGAACACTATTCCGGCCATTCCTATGAATGTCCAATATTCAAAAGTGTGTTTTTTTGACAATAGGCGACATTCTTCCAAATTTCGACTTTTGAAATTTTAAAAAGGACTTTGCTCCTTTTTCCGAAAATGGTAGAAAATTTGCGAAAAAAATTATTGGGGAACATTATTCCGGCCATTCCTATGAATGTCCAATATTGAAAAGTGTGTTTTTTGGACAATAGGCGACATTCTTCCAAATTTCGACTTTTGAAATTTTAAAAAAGGCTTTGCTCCTTTTTCCGAAAATTGTAGGAGATAAGCGAAAAAACATTATTGGAGAACACTCTTCCGGCCATTTCTATGAATGTCCTATATTCAAAAGTCTTAACAGTGTGTTTTTTTGAAAATTGGCGACATTTTTCCAAATTTCAACTTTTGAAATTTTAGAAAGGACTTTGCTTTTTTTTCGAAAATGGTAGAAAATTTGCGAAAAAAATTATCGGGAAACACTATTCCGGTCATTCCTATGAATGTCCAATATTTAAAAGTGTGTTTTTTTGACAATAGGCGACATTCTTCCAAATTTCGACTTTTGAAATTTTAAAAAGGACTTTGCTCCTTTTTCCGAAAATGGTAGAAAATTTGCGAAAAAAAATTATTGGGGAACACTATTCCGGCCATTCCTATGAATGTCCAATATTCAAAAGTGTGTTTTTTTTGACAATAGGCGACATTCTTCCAAATTTCGACTTTTGAAATTTTAAAAAGGACTTTGCTCCTTTTTCCGAAAATGGTAGAAAATTTGCGAAAACAAATTATTGGGGAACACTATTCCGGCCATTCCTATGAATGTCCAATATTCAAAAGTGTGTTTTTTTGACAATAGGCGACATTCTTCCAAATTTCGACTTTTGAAATTTTAAAAAGGACTTTGCTCCTTTTTCCGAAAATTGTAGGAGATAAGCGAAAAAACATTATTGGAGAACACTCTTCCGGCCATTTCTATGAATGTCCAATATTCAAAAGTCTTAACAGTGTGTTTTTTTGAAAATTGGCGACATTTTTCCAAATTTCAACTTTTGAAATTTTAGAAAGGACTTTGCTCCTTTTTCCGAAAATGGTAGAAAATTTGCGAAAAAAAATTATTGGGGAACACTATTCTGGCCATTCCTATGAATGTCCAATATTCAAAAGTGTGTTTTTTGGAAATTAGGCGACATTCTTCCAAATTTCGACTTTTGAAATTTTAAAAAGGACTTTGCTCCTTTTTCCGAAAATTGTAGGAGATAAGCGAAAAAACATTATTGGAGAACACTCTTCCGGCCATTTCTATGAATGTCAATATTCAAAAGTCTTAACAGTGTGTTTTTTTGAAAATTGGCGACATTTTTCCAAATTTCAACTTTTGAAATTTAAAAAAGGAATATAAATTTGCGAAAAAAATTATTGGGGAACACTATTCCGGCCATTCCTATGAATGTCCAATATTCAAAAGTGTGTTTTTTTGACAATAGGCGACATTCTTCCAAATTTCGACTTTTGAAATTTTAAAAAGGACTTTGCCCCTTTTTCCGAAAATGGTAGAAAATTTGCGAAAAAAAATTATTGGGGAACACTATTCCGGCCATTCGTATGAATGTCCAATATTCAAAAGTGTGTTTTTTTGACAATAGGCGACATTCTTCCAAATTTCGACTTTTGAAATTTTAAAAAGAACTTTGCTCCTTTTTCCGAAAATGGTAGAAAATTTGCGAAAAAAATTATTGGGGAACACTATTCCGGCCATTCCTATGAATGTCCAATATTCAAAAGTGTGTTTTTTTGACAATAGGCGACATTCTTCCAAATTTCGACTTTTGAAATTTTAAAAAGGACCTTGCTCCTTTTTCCGAAAATTTTAGGTGATAGGCGAAAAGCATAATTGGAGAACACTCTTCCGGCCATTTCTATGAATGTCCTATATTCAAAAGTCTTAACAGTGTGTTTTTTTGAAAATTGGCGACATTTTTCCAAATTTCAACTTTTGAAATTTTAGAAAGGACTTTGCTCCTTTTTCCGAAAATGGTAGAAAATTTGCGAAAAAAATTATCGGGAAACACTATTCCGGTCATTCCTATGAACGTCCAATATTCAAAAGTGTGTTTTTTTGACAATAGGCGACATTCTTCCAAATTTCGACTTTTGAAATTTTAAAAAGGACTTTGCTCCTTTTTCCGACAATTGTAGGAGATAAGCGAAAAAACATTATTGGAGAACACTCTTCCGGCCATTTCTATGAATGTCCAATATTCAAAAGTCTTACCAGTGTGTTTTTTGAAAATTGGCAACATATTTCCAAATATCAACTTTTGAAATTTTAGAAAGGAATAAAAATTTGCGAAAAAAAATTATTGGGGAACACTATTCCGGCCATTCCTATGAATGTCCAATATTCAAAAGTGTGTTTTTTGGACAATAGGCGACATTCTTCCAAATTTCGACTTTTGAAATTTTAAAAAAGACTTTGCTCCTTTTTCCGAAAATTGTAGGAGATAAGCGAAAAAACATTATTGGAGAACACTCTTCCGGCCATTTCTATGAATGTCAATATTCAAAAGTCTTAACAGTGTGTTTTTTTGAAAATTGGCCACATTTTTCCAAATTTCAACTTTTGAAATTTTAAAAAGGACTTTGCTCCTTTTTCCGAAAATGGTAGAAAATTTGGGAAAAAAAATTTTTGGGGAACACTATTCCGGCCATTCCTATGAATGTCCAATATTCAAAAGTGTGTTTTTTGGACAATAGGCGACATTCTTCCAAATTTCGACTTTTGAAATTTTAAAAAGGACTTTGCTCCTTTTTCCGAAAATTGTAGGAGATAAGCGAAAAAACATTATTGGAGAACACTCTTGCGGCCATTTCTATGAATGTCAATATTCAAAAGTCTTAACAGTGTGTTTTTTTGAAAATTGGCGACATTTTTTCAAATTTTAACTTTTGAAATTTTAGAAAGGAATATAAATTTGCGAAAAAAATTATTGGGGAACACTATTCCGGCCATTCCTATGAATGTCCAATATTCTAAAGTCTTAACAGTGTGTTTTTTGAAAATTGGCAACATTTTTCCAAATTTCAACTTTTGAAATTTTAGAAAGGAATATAAATTTGCGAAAAAAATTATTGGGGAACACTATTCCGGCCATTCCTATGAATGTCCAATATTCAAAAGTGTGTTTTTTTTGACAATAGGCGACATTCTTCCAAATTTCGACTTTTGGAATTTTAAAAAGGACTTTGCTCCTTTTTCCGAAAATTGTATGAGATAAGCGAAAAAACATTATTGGAGAACACTCTTGCGGCCATTTCTATGAATGTCAATATTCAAAAGTCTTAACAGTGTGTTTTTTTTAAAATTGGCGACATTTTTCCAAATGTTAACTTTTGAAATTTTAGAAAGGAATATAAATTTGCGAAAAAAATTATTGGAGAACACTCTTGCGGCCATTTCTATGAATGTCAATATTCAAAAGTCTTAACAGTGTGTTTTTTTGAAAATTGGCGACATTTTTCCAAATGTTAACTTTTGAAATTTTAGAAAGGAATATAAATTTGCGAAAAAAATTATTGGGGAACACTATTCCGGCCATTCCTATGAATGTCCAATATTCAAAAGTGTGTTTTTTTGAAAATTGGCGACATTTTTCCAAATTTCAACTTTTGAAATATTAGAAAGCACTTTGCTCCTTTTTCCGAAAATGGTAGAAAATTTGCAAAAAAAAATTATTGGGGAACACTATTCCGGTCATTTCTATGAATGTCCAATATTCAAAAGTCTTAACAGTGTGTTTTTTTGAAAATTGGCGACATTTTTCCAAATTTCAACTTTTGAAATTTTAGAAAGGACTTTGCTCCTTTTTCCGAAAATGGTAGAAAATTTGCAAAAAAAAATTATTGGGGAACACTATTCCGGTCATTTCTATGAATGTCCAATATTCAAAAGTCTTAACAGTGTGTTTTTTTGAAAATTGGCGACATTTTTCCAAATTTCAACTTTTGAAATTTTAAAAAGGACTTTGCTCCTTTTTCCGAAAATGGTAGAAAATTTGCGAAAAAAAATTATTGGGGAACACTATTCCGGCCATTCCTATGAATGTCCAATATTCAAAAGTGTGTTTTTTTGACAATAGGCGACATTCTTCCAAATTTCGACTTTTGGAATTTTAAAAAGGACTTTGCTCCTTTTTCCGAAAATGGTAGAAAATTTGCGAAAAAAAATTATTGGGGAACACTATTCCGGCCATTCCTATGAATATCCTATATTCAAAAGTCTTAACAGTGTGTTTTTTTGAAAATTGGCGACATTTTTCCAAATTTCAACTTTTGAAATTTTAGAAAGGACTTTGCTCCTTTTTCCGAAAATGGTAGAAAATTTGCAAAAAAAAATTATTGGGGAACACTATTCCGGTCATTTCTATGAATGTCCAATATTCAAAAGTCTTAACAGTGTGTTTTTTTGAAAATTGGCGACATTTTTCCAAATTTCAACTTTTGAAATTTTAGAAAGGACTTTGCTCCTTTTTCCGAAAATGGTAGAAAATTTGCGAAAAAAAATTATTGGGGAACACTATTCCGGCCATTCCTATGAATGTCCAATATTCAAAAGTGTGTTTTTTTGACAATAGGCGACATTCTTCCAAATTTCGACTTTTGGAATTTTAAAAAGGACTTTGCTCCTTTTTCCGAAAATGGTAGAAAATTTGCGAAAAAAAATTATTGGGGAACACTATTCCGGCCATTCCTATGAATGTCCTATATTCAAAAGTCTTAACAGTGTGTTTTTTTGAAAATTGGCGACATTTTTCCAAATTTCAACTTTTGAAATTTTAGAAAGGACTTTGCTCCTTTTTCCGAAAATGGTAGAAAATTTGCGAAAAAAATTATTGGGGAACACTATTCCGGCCATTCCTATGAACGTCCTATATTCAAAAGTCTTAACAGTGTGTTTTTTTGAAAATTGGCGACATTTTTCCAAATTTCAACTTTTGAAATTTTAGAAAGGACTTTGCTCCTTTTTCCGAAAATGGTAGAAAATTTGCGAAAAAAAATTATTGGGGAACACTATTCCGGCCATTCCTATGAATGTCCAATATTCAAAAGTGTGTTTTTTGGACAATAGGCGACATTCTTCCAAATTTCGACTTTTGAAATTTTAAAAAGGACTTTGCTCCTTTTTCCGACAATTGTAGGAGATAAGCGAAAAAACATTATTGGAGAACACTCTTCCGGCCATTTCTATGAATGTCCAATATTCAAAAGTCTTAACAGTGTGTTTTTTGAAAATTGGCAACATTTTTCCAAATTTCAACTTTTGAAATTTTAGAAAGGAATATAAATTTGCGAAAAAAATTATTGGGGAACACTATTCCGGCCATTCCTATGAATGTCCAATATTCAAAAGTGTGTTTTTTTGACAATAGGCGACATTCTTCCAAATTTCGACTTTTGAAATTTTAAAAAGGACTTTGCTCCTTTTTCCGAAAATGGTAGAAAATTTGCGAAAAAAAATTATTGGGGAACACTATTCCGGCCATTCCTATGAATGTCCAATATTCAAAAGTGTGTTTTTTGGACAATAGGCGACATTCTTCCAAATTTCGACTTTTGAAATTTTAAAAAAGACTTTGCTCCTTTTTCCGAAAATTGTAGGAGATAAGCGAAAAAACATTATTGGAGAACACTATTCCGGCCATTTCTATGAATGTCCTATATTCAAAAGTCTTAACAGTGTGTTTTTTTGAAAATTGGCGACATTTTTCCAAATTTCAACTTTTGAAATTTTAGAAAGGACTTTGCTCCTTTTTCCGAAAATGGTAGAAAATTTGCGAAAAAAAATTATTGGGGAGCACTCTTCCGGCCATTTCTATGAATGTCCAATATTCAAAAGTCTTAACAGTGTGTTTTTTGAAAATTGGCGACATTTTTCCAAATTTCAACTTTTTAAATTTTAGAAAGGACTTTGCTCCTTTTTCCGAAAATGGTAGAAAATTTGCGAACAAAAATTATTGGGGAACACTATTCCGGCCATTCCTATGAATATCCAATATTCAAAAGTGTGTTTTTTTGACAATAGGCGACATTCTTCCAAATTTCGTCTTTTGAAATTTTAAAAAGGACTTTGCTCCTTTTTCCGAAAATGGTAGAAAATTTGCGAAAAAAAATTATTGGGGAACACTATTCCGGCCATTCCTATGAATGTCCTATATTCAAAAGTCTTAACAGTGTGTTTTTTTTGAAAATTGGCGACATTTTTCCAAATTTCAACTTTTGAAATTTTAGAAAGGACTTTGCTCCTTTTTCCGAAAATGGTAGAAAATTTGCAAAAAAAATTATTGGGGAACACTCTTCCGGCCATTTCTATGAATGTCCAATATTCAAAAGTCTTAACAGTGTGTTTTTTGAAAATTGGCGACATTTTTCCAAATTTAAACTTTTGAAATTTTAGAAAGGACTTTGCTCCTTTTTCCGAAAATGGTAGAAAATTTGCGAACAAAAATTATTGGGGAACACTATTCCGGCCATTCCTATGAATATCCAATATTCAAAAGTGTGTTTTTTTGACAATAGGCGACATTCGTCCAAATTTCGACTTTTGAAATTTGAAAAAGGACTTTGCTCCTTTTTCCGAAAATTGTAGGAGATAAGCGAAAAAACATTATTGGAGAACACTCTTCCGGCCATTTCTATGAATGTCAATATTCAAAAGTCTTAACAGTGTGTTTTTTTGAAAATTGGCGACATTTTTCCAAATTTCAACTTTTGAAATTTTAGAAAGGAATATAAATTTGCGAAAAAAATTATTGGGGAACACTATTCCGGCCATTCCTATGAATGTCCAATATTCAAAAGTGTGTTTTTTTTGACAATAGGCGACATTCTTCCAAATTTCGACTTTTGAAATTTTAAAAAAGACTTTGCTCCTTTTTCCGAAAATGGTAGAAAATTTGCGAAAAAACATTATTGGAGAACACTCTTCCGGCCATTTCTATGAATGTCCAATATTCAAAAGTCTTAACAGTGTGTTTTTTTGAAAATTGGCGACATTTTTCCAAATTTCAACTTTTGAAATTTTAGAAGGGACTTTGCTCCTTTTTCCGAAAATGGTAGAAAATTTGCAAAAAAAAATTATTGGAGAACACTATTCCGGCCATTCCTATGAATATCCAATATTCAAAAGTGTGTTTTTTTGACAATAGGCGACATTCTTTCAAATTTCGACTTTTGAAATTTTAAAAAGGACTTTGCTCCTTTTTCCGAAAATGGTAGAAAATTTGGGAAAAAAAATTATTGGGGAACACTTTTCCGGCCATTCCTATGAATGTCCAATATTCAAAAGTGTGTTTTTTTGACAATAGGCGACATTCTTCCAAATTTCGACTTTTGAAATTTTAAAAAGGACTTTGCTCCTTTTTCCGAAAATAGTAGAAAATTTGCGAAAAAAAATTATTAGGGAACACTATTCCGGCCATTCCTATGAATGTCCAATATTCAAAAGTGTGTTTTTTGGACAATAGGCGTTATTCTTCCGAATTTCGACTTTTGAAATTTTAAAAAGGACTTTGCTCCTTTTTCCGAAAATGGTAGAAAATTTGCAAAAAAAATTATTGGGGAACACTATTCCTGCCATTCCTATGAATGTCCAATATTCAAAAGTGTGTTTTTTTGACAATAGGCGACATTCTTCCAAATTTCGACTTTTGAAATTTTAAAAAGGACTTTGCTCCTTTTTCCGAAAATTGTAGGAGATAAGCGAAAAAACATTATTGGAGAACACTCTTCCGGCCATTTCTATGAATGTCAATATTCAAAAGTCTTAACAGTGTGTTTTTTTGAAAATTGGCGACATTTTTCCAAATTTCAACTTTTGAAATTTTAGAAAGGAATATAAATTTGCGAAAAAAAAATTATTGGGGAACACTATTCCGGCCATTCCTATGAATGTCCAATATTCAAAAGTGTGTTTTTTTGACAATAGGCGACATTCTTCCAAATTTCGACTTTTGAAATTTTAAAAAGGACTTTGCTCCTTTTTCCGAAAATGGTAGAAAATTTGCGAAAAAAAATTATTGGGGAACACTATTCCGGCCATTCCTATGAATGTCCAATATTCAAAAGTGTGTTTTTTTGACAATAGGCGATATTCTTCCAAATTTCGACTTTTGAAATTTTAAAAAGGACTTTGCTCCTTTTTCCGAAAATGGTAGAAAATTTGCGAAAAAAAATTATTGGGGAACACTATTCCGGCCATTCCTATGAATGTCCAATATTCAAAAGTGTGTTTTTTGGACAATAGGCGACATTCTTCCAAATTTCGACTTTTGAAATTTTAAAAAAGACTTTGCTCCTTTTTCCGAAAATTGTAGGAGATAAGCGAAAAAACATTATTGGAGAACACTATTCCGGCCATTCCTATGAATGTCCAATATTCAAAAGTGTGTTTTTTTGACAATAGGCGACATTCTTCCAAATTTCGACTTTTGAAATTTTAAAAAGGACTTTGCTCCTTTTTCCGAAAATGGTAGAAAATTTGCGAAAAAAAATTATTGGGGAACACTATTCCGGTCATTCCTATGAATGTCCAATATTCAAAAGTGTGTTTTTTTGACAATAGGCGACATTTTTCCAAATTTCGAATTTTGAAATTTTAAAAAGGACTTTGCTCCTTTTTCCGAAAATGGTAGAAAATTTGCGAAAAAAAATTATTGGGGAACACTATTCCGGCCATTCCTATGAATGTCCAATATTCAAAAGTGTGTTTTTTTTGACAATAGGCGACATTCTTCCAAATTTCGACTTTTGAAATTTTAAAAAGGACTTTGCTCCTTTTTCCGAAAATTGTAGGAGATAAGCGAAAAAACATTATTGGAGAACACTCTTCCGGCCATTTCTCTGAATGTCAATATTCAAAAGTCTTAACAGTGTGTTTTTTTGAATATTGGCGACATTTTTCCAAATTTCAACTTTTGAAATTTTAGAAAGGAATATAAATTTGCGAAAAAAATTATTTGGGAACACTATTCCGGCCATTCCTATGAATGTCCAATATTCAAAAGTGTGTTTTTTTTGACAATAGGCGACATTCTCCCAAATTTCGACTTTTGAAATTTTAAAAAGGACTTTGCTCCTTTTTCCGAAAATGGTAGAAAATTTGCGAAAAAAAATTATTGGGGAACACTATTCCGGCCATTCCTATGAATGTCCAATATTCAAAAGTGTGTTTTTTTGACAATAGGCGACATTCTTCCAAATTTCGACTTTTGAAATTTTAAAAAGGACTTTGCTCCTTTTTCCGAAAATGGTAGAAAATTTGCGAAAAAAAAATTATTGGGGAACACTATTCCGGCCATTCCTATGAATGTCCAATATTCAAAAGTGTGTTTTTTTGACAATAGGCGACATTCTTCCAAATTTCGACTTTTGAAATTTTAAAAAGGACTTTGCTCCTTTTTCCGAAAATGGTAGAAAATTTGCGAAAAAAATTATTGGGGAACACTATTCCGGCCATTCCTATGAATGTCCAATATTCAAAAGTGTGTTTTTTTGACAATAGGCGACATTCTTCCAAATTTCGACTTTTGAAATTTTAGAAAGGACTTTGCTCCTTTTTCCGAAAATGGTAGAAAATTTGCGAAAAAAAATTATTGGGGAACACTATTCCGGCCATTCCTATGAATATCCAATATTCAAAAGTGTTTTTTTTTTTTGACAATAGGCGACATTCTTCCAAATTTCGACTTTTGAAATTTTAAAAAGGACTTTGCTCCTTTTTCCGAAAATTGTAGGAGATAAGCGAAAAAACATTATAGGAGAACACTCTTCCGGCCATTTCTATGAATGTCAATATTCAAAAGTCTTAACAGTGTGTTTTTTTGAAAATTGGCGACATTTTTCCAAATTTCAACTTTTGAAATTTTAGAAAGGAATATAAATTTGCGAAAAAAATTATTGGGGAACACTATTCCGGCCATTCCTATGAATGTCCAATATTCAAAAGTGTGTTTTTTTGACAATAGGCGACATTCTTCCAAATTTCGACTTTTGAAATTTTAAAAAGGACTTTGCTCCTTTTTCCGAAAATGGTAGAAAATTTGCGAAAAAAAATTATTGGGGAACACTATTCCGGCCATTCCTATGAATGTCCAATATTCAAAAGTGTGTTTTTCCGAAAATGGTAGAAAATTTGCGAAAAAAAATTATTGGGGAACACTATTCCGGCCATTCCTATGAATGTCCAATATTCAAAAGTGTGTTTTTTTTGACAATAGGCGACATTCTTCCAAATTTCGACTTTTGAAATTTTAAAAAGGACTTTGCTCCTTTTTCCGAAAATGGTAGAAAATTTGCGAAAAAAAATTATTGGGGAACACTATTCCGGCCATTCCTATGAATGTCCAATATTCAAAAGTGTGTTTTTTTGACAATAGGCGACATTCTTCCAAATTTCGACTTTTGAAATTTTAAAAAGGACTTTGCTCCTTTTTCCGAAAATGGTAGAAAATTTGCGAAAAAAAATTATTGGGGAACACTATTCCGGCCATTCCTATGAATGTCCAATATTCAAAAGTGTGTTTTTTTTACAATAGGCGACATTCTTCCAAATTTCAACTTTTGAAATTTTAGAAAGGACTTTGCTCCTTTTTCCGAAAATGGTAGAAAATTTGCGAAAAAAAAATTATTGGGGAACACTATTCCGGCCATTCCTATGAATATCCAATATTCAAAAGTGTTTTTTTTTTTGACAATAGGCGACATTCTTCCAAATTTCGACTTTTGAAATTTTAAAAAGGACTTTGCTCCTTTTTCCGAAAATTGTAGGAGAAAAGCGAAAAAACATTATTGGAGAACACTCTTCCGGCCATTTCTATGAATGTCAATATTCAAAAGTCTTAACAGTGTGTTTTTTTGAAAATTGGCGACATTTTTCCAAATTTCAACTTTTGAAATTTTAGAAAGGAATATAAATTTGCGAAAAAAATTATTGGGGAACACTATTCCGGCCATTCCTATGAATGTCCAATATTCAAAAGTGTGTTTTTTTGACAATAGGCGATATTCTTCCAAATTTCGACTTTTGAAATTTTAAAAAGGACTTTGCTCCTTTTTCCGAAAATGGTAGAAAATTTGCGAAAAAAAATTATTGGGGAACACTATTCCGGCCATTTCTATGAATATCCAATATTCAAAAGTGTGTTTTTTTGACAATAGGCGACATTCTTCCAAATTTCGACTTTTGAAATTTTAAAAAGGACTTTGCTCCTTTTTCCGAAAATGGTAGAAAATTTGGGAAAAAAAATTATTGGGGAACACTATTCCGGCCATTCCTATGAATGTCCAATATTCAAAAGTGTGTTTTTTGGACAATAGGCGACATTCTTCCAAATTTCGACTTTTGAAATTTTAAAAAAGACTTTGCTCCTTTTTCCGAAAATTGTAGGAGATAAGCGAAAAAACATTATTGGAGAACACTCTTCCGGCCATTTCTATGAATGTCAATATTCAAAAGTCTTAACAGTGTGTTTTTTTGAAAATTGGCGACATTTTTCCAAATTTCAACTTTTGAAATTTTAGAAAGGAATATAAATTTGCGAAAAAAATTATTGGGGAACACTATTCCGGCCATTCCTATGAATGTCCAATATTCAAAAGTGTGTTTTTTTGACAATAGGCGATATTCTTCCAAATTTCGACTTTTGAAATTTTAAAAAGGACTTTGCTCCTTTTTCCGAAAATGGTAGAAAATTTGCGAAAAAAAATTATTGGGGAACACTATTCCGGCCATTTCTATGAATATCCAATATTCAAAAGTGTGTTTTTTTGACAATAGGCGACATTCTTCCAAATTTCGACTTTTGAAATTTTAAAAAGGACTTTGCTCCTTTTTCCGAAAATTGTAGGAGATAAGCGAAAACACATTATTGGAGAACACGCTTCCGGCCATTTCTCTGAATGTCAATATTCAAAAGTCTTAACAGTGTGTTTTTTTGAAAATTGGCGACATTTTTCCAAATTTCAACTTTTGAAATTTTAGAAAGGAATATAAATTTGCGAAAAAAATTATTGGGGAACACTATTCCGGCCATTCCTATGAATGTCCAATATTCAAAAGTGTGTTTTTTGACAATAGGCGACATTCTTCCAAATTTCGACTTTTGAAATTTTAAAAAGGACTTTGCTCCTTTTTCGGAAAATGGTAGAAAATTTGCGAAAAAAAATTATTGGGGAACACTATTCCAGCCATTCCTATGAATGTCCAATATTCAAAAGTGTGTTTTTTTGACAATAGGCGACATTCTTCCAAATTTCGACTTTTGAAATTTTAAAAAGGACTTTGCTCCTTTTTCCGAAAATGGTAGAAAATTTGCGAAAAAAAATTATTGGGGAACACTATTCCGGCCATTCCTATGAATATCCAATATTCAAAAGTGTGTTTTTTTGACAATAGGCGACATTCTTCCAAATTTCGACTTTTGAAATTTTAAAAAGGACTTTGCTCCTTTTTCCGAAAATGGTAGAAAATTTGCGAAAAAAAATTATTGGGGAGCACTATTCCGGCCATTCCTATGAATATCCAATATTCAAAAGTGTGTTTTTTTGACAATAGGCGACATTCTTCCAAATTTCGACTTTTGAAATTTTAAAACGGACTTTGCTCCTTTTTCCGAAAATTGTAGGAGATAAGCGAAAAAACATTATTGGAGAACACTCTTCCGGCCATTTCTCTGAATGTCAATATTCAAAAGTCTTAACAGTGTGTTTTTTTGAAAATTGGCGACATTTTTCCAAATTTCGACTTTTGAAATTTTAGAGAGGACTTTGCTCCTTTTTCCGAAAATGGTAGAAAATTTGCGAAAAAAAATTATTGGGGAACACTATTCCGGCCATTCCTATGAATGTCCAATATTCAAAAGTGTGTTTTGTTGAAAATTGGCGACATTTTTCCAAATTTCGACTTTTGAAATTTTAGAGAGGACTTTACTCCTTTTTCCGAAAATGGTAGAAAATTTGCGAAAAAAAATTATTGGGGAACACTATTCCGGCCATTCCTATGAAACACTATTCCGGCCATTCCTATGAATGTCCAATATTCAAAAGTGTGTTTTTTTGACAATAGGCGACATTCTTCCAAATTTGGACTTTTGAAATTTTAAAAAGGACTTTGCTCCTTTTTCCGAAAATGGTAGAAAATTTGCGAAAAAAAATTATTGGGGAACACTATTCCGGTCATTCCTATGAATGTCCAATATTCAAAAGTGTGTTTTTTTGACAATAGGCGACATTCTTCCAAATTTCGACTTTTGAAATTTTAAAAAGGACTTTGCTCCTTTTTCCGAAAATTGTAGGAGATAAGCGAAAAAACATTATTGGAGAACACTCTTCCGGCCATTTCTCTGAATGTCAATATTCAAAAGTCATAACAGTGTGTTTTTTTGAAAATTGGCGACATTTGTCCAAATTTCAACTTTTGAAATTTTAGAAAGGAATATAAATTTGCGAAAAAAATTATTGGGGAACACTATTCCGGCCATTCCTATGAATGTCCAATATTCAAAAGTGTGTTTTTTTGACAATAGGCGACATTCTTCCAAATTTCGACTTTTGAAATTTTAAAAAGGACTTTGCTCCTTTTTCCGAAAATTGTAGGAGATAAGCGAAAACACATTATTGGAGAACACTCTTCCGGCCATTTCTCTGAATGTCAATATTCAAAAGTCTTAACAGTGTGTTTTTTTAAAAATTGGCGACATTTTTCCAAATTTCAACTTTTGAAATTTTAGAAAGGAATAAAAATTTGCGAAAAAAATTATTGGGGAACACTATTCCGGCCATTCCTATGAATATCCAATATTCAAAAGTGTGTTTTTTTGACAATAGGCGACATTCTTCCAAATTTCGACTTTTGAAATTTTAAAAAGGACTTTGCTCCTTTTTCCGAAAATTGTAGGAGATAAGCGAAAACACATTATTGGAGAACACTCTTCCGGTCATTTCTCTGAATGTCAATATTCAAAAGTCATAACAGTGTGTTTTTTTGAAAATTGGCGACATTTGTCCAAATTTCAACTTTTGAAATTTTAGAAAGGAATATAAATTTGCGAAAAAAATTATTGGGGAACACTATTCCGGCCATTCCTATGAATGTCCAATATTCAAAAGTGTGTTTTTTTGACAATAGGCGACATTCTTCCAAATTTCGACTTTTGAAATTTTAAAAAGGACTTTGCTCCTTTTTCCGAAAATTGTAGGAGATAAGCGAAAACACATTATTGGAGAACACTCTTCCGGCCATTTCTCTGAATGTCAATATTCAAAAGTCATAACAGTGTGTTTTTTTGAAAATTGGCGACATTTGTCCAAATTTCAACTTTTGAAATTTTAGAAAGGAATATAAATTTGCGAAAAAAATTATTGGGGAACACTATTCCGGCCATTCCTATGAATGTCCAATATTCAAAAGTGTGTTTTTTTGACAATAGGCGACATTCTTCCAAATTTCGACTTTTGAAATTTTAAAAAGGACTTTGCTCCTTTTTCCGAAAATTGTAGAAAATTTGCGAAAAAAAAATTATTGGGGAACACTATTCCGGCCATTCCTATGAATATCCAATATTCAAAAGTGTGTTTTTTTGACAATAGGCGACATTCTTCCAAATTTCGACTTTTGAAATTTTAAAAAGGACTTTGCTCCTTTTTCCGAAAATTGTAGGAGATAAGCGAAAAAACATTATTGGAGAACACTCTTCCGGCCATTTCTCTGAATGTCAATATTCAAAAGTCTTAACAGTGTGTTTTTTTGAAAATTGGCGACATTTTTCCAAATTTCAACTTTTGAAATTTTAGAAAGGAATAAAAATTTGCGAAAAAAATTATTGGGGAACACTATTCCGGCCATTCCTATGAATATCCAATATTCAAAAGTGTGTTTTTTTGACAATAGGCGACATTCTTCCAAATTTCGACTTTTGAAATTTTAAAAAGGACTTTGCTCCTTTTTCCGAAAATGGTAGAAAATTTGCGAAAAAAAATTATTGGGGAACACTATTCCGGCCATTCCTATGAATGTCCAATATTCAAAAGTGTGTTTTTTTGACAATAGGCGACATTTGTCCAAATTTCAACTTTTGAAATTTTAGAAAGGAATATAAATTTGCGAAAAAAATTATTGGGGAACACTATTCCGGCCATTCCTATGAATGTCCAATATTCAAAAGTGTGTTTTTTTGACAATAGGCGACATTCTTCCAAATTTCGACTTTTGAAATTTTAAAAAGGACTTTGCTCCTTTTTCCGAAAATTGTAGGAGATAAGCGAAAACACATTATTGGAGAACACTCTTCCGGCCATTTCTCTGAATGTCAATATTCAAAAGTCATAACAGTGTGTTTTTTTGAAAATTGGCGACATTTGTCCAAATTTCAACTTTTGAAATTTTAGAAAGGAATATAAATTTGCGAAAAAAATTATTGGGGAACACTATTCCGGCCATTCCTATGAATGTCCAATATTCAAAAGTGTGTTTTTTTGACAATAGGCGACATTCTTCCAAATTTCGACTTTTGAAATTTTAGAAAGGACTTTGCTCCTTTTTCCGAAAATGGTAGAAAATTTGCGAAAAAAAAATTATTGGGGAACACTATTCCGGCCATTCCTATGAATATCCAATATTCAAAAGTGTTTTTTTTTTTGACAATAGGCGACATTCTTCCAAATTTCGACTTTTGAAATTTTAAAAAGGACTTTGCTCCTTTTTCCGAAAATGGTAAAAAATTTGCGAAGAAAAATTATTGGGGAACACTATTCCAGCCATTCCTATGAATGTCCAATATTCAAAAGTGTGTTTTTTGGACAATAGGCGACATTCTTCCAAATTTCGACTTTTGAAATTTTAAAAAGGACTTTGCTCCTTTTTCCGAAAATGGTAGAAAATTTGCGAAAAAAAATTATTGGGGAACACTATTCCGGCCATTCCTATGAATATCCAATATTCAAAAGTGTGTTTTTTTGACAATAGGCGACATTCTTCCAAATTTCGACTTTAGAAATTTTAAAAAGGACTTTGCTCCTTTTTCCGAAAATTGTAGGAGATAAGCGAAAAAACATTATTGGAGAACACTCTTCCGGCCATTTCTATGAATGTCAATATTCAAAAGTCTTAACAGTGTGTTTTTTTGAAAATTGGCGACATTTTTCCAAATTTCAACTTTTGAAATTTTAGAAAGGAATATAAATTTGCGAAAAAAATTATTGGGGAACACTATTCCGGCCATTCCTATGAATGTCCAATATTCAAAAGTGTGTTTTTTTGACAATAGGCGATATTCTTCCAAATTTCGACTTTTGAAATTTTAAAAAGGACCTTGCTCCTTTTTCCGAAAATGGTAGAAAATTTGCGAAAAAAAATTATTGGGGAACACTATTCCGGCCATTTCTATGAATATCCAATATTCAAAAGTGTGTTTTTTTGACAATAGGCGACATTCTTCCAAATTTCGACTTTTGAAATTTTAAAAAGGACTTTGCTCCTTTTTCCGAAAATGGTAGAAAATTTGGGAAAAAAAATTATTGGGGAACACTATTCCGGCCATTCCTATGAATGTCCAATATTCAAAAGTGTGTTTTTTGCACAATAGGCGACATTCTTCCAAATTTCGACTTTTGAAATTTTAAAAAAGACTTTGCTCCTTTTTCCGAAAATTGTAGGAGATAAGCGAAAAAACATTATTGGAGAACACTCTTCCGGCCATTTCTATGAATGTCAATATTCAAAAGTCTTAACAGTGTGTTTTTTTGAAAATTGGCGACATTTTTCCAAATTTCAACTTTTGAAATTTTAGAAAGGAATATAAATTTGCGAAAAAAATTATTGGGGAACACTATTCCGGCCATTCCTATGAATGTCCAATATTCAAAAGTGTGTTTTTTTGACAATAGGCGATATTCTTCCAAATTTCGACTTTTGAAATTTTAAAAAGGACTTTGCTCCTTTTTCCGAAAATGGTAGAAAATTTGCGAAAAAAAATTATTGGGGAACACTATTCCGGCCATTTCTATGAATATCCAATATTCAAAAGTGTGTTTTTTTGACAATAGGCGACATTCTTCCAAATTTCGCCTTTTGAAATTTTAAAAAGGACTTTGCTCCTTTTTCCGAAAATTGTAGGAGATAAGCGAAAACACATTATTGGAGAACACGCTTCCGGCCATTTCTCTGAATGTCAATATTCAAAAGTCTTAACAGTGTGTTTTTTTGAAAATTGGCGACATTTTTCCAAATTTCAACTTTTGAAATTTTAGAAAGGAATATAAATTTGCGAAAAAAATTATTGGGGAACACTATTCCGGCCATTCCTATGAATGTCCAATATTCAAAAGTGTGTTTTTTGACAATAGGCGACATTCTTCCAAATTTCGACTTTTGAAATTTTAAAAAGGACTTTGCTCCTTTTTCGGAAAATGGTAGAAAATTTGCGAAAAAAAATTATTGGGGAACACTATTCCAGCCATTCCTATGAATGTCCAATATTCAAAAGTGTGTTTTTTTGACAATAGGCGACATTCTTCCAAATTTCGACTTTTGAAATTTTAAAAAGGACTTTGCTCCTTTTTCCGAAAATGGTAGAAAATTTGCGAAAAAAAATTATTGGGGAACACTATTCCGGCCATTCCTATGAATATCCAATATTCAAAAGTGTGTTTTTTTGACAATAGGCGACATTCTTCCAAATTTCGACTTTTGAAATTTTAAAAAGGACTTTGCTCCTTTTTCCGAAAATGGTAGACAATTTGCGAAAAAAAATTATTGGGGAGCACTATTCCGGCCATTCCTATGAATATCCAATATTCAAAAGTGTGTTTTTTTGACAATAGGCGACATTCTTCCAAATTTCGACTTTTGAAATTTTAAAAAGGACTTTGCTCCTTTTTCCGAAAATTGTAGGAGATAAGCGAAAAAACATTATTGGAGAACACTCTTCCGGCCATTTCTCTGAATGTCAATATTCAAAAGTCTTAACAGTGTGTTTTTTTGAAAATTGGCGACATTTTTCCAAATTTCGACTTTTGAAATTTTAGAGAGGACTTTGCTCCTTTTTCCGAAAATGGTAGAAAATTTGCGAAAAAAAATTATTGGGGAACACTATTCCGGCCATTCCTATGAATGTCCAATATTCAAAAGTGTGTTTTGTTGAAAATTGGCGACATTTTTCCAAATTTCGACTTTTGAAATTTTAGAGAGGACTTTACTCCTTTTTCCGAAAATGGTAGAAAATTTGCGAAAAAAAATTATTGGGGAACACTATTCCGGCCATTCCTATGAATGTCCAATATTCAAAAGTGTGTTTTTTTGACAATAGGCGACATTCTTCCAAATTTGGACTTTTGAAATTTTAAAAAGGACTTTGCTCCTTTTTCTGAAAATGGTAGAAAATTTGCGAAAAAAAATTATTGGGGAACACTATTCCGGTCATTCCTATGAATGTCCAATATTCAAAAGTGTGTTTTTTTGACAATAGGCGACATTCTTCCAAATTTCGACTTTTGAAATTTTAAAAAGGACTTTGCTCCTTTTTCCGAAAATTGTAGGAGATAAGCGAAAAAACATTATTGGAGAACACTCTTCCGGCCATTTCTCTGAATGTCAATATTCAAAAGTCATAACAGTGTGTTTTTTTGAAAATTGGCGACATTTGTCCAAATTTCAACTTTTGAAATTTTAGAAAGGAATATAAATTTGCGAAAAAAATTATTGGGGAACACTATTCCGGCCATTCCTATGAATGTCCAATATTCAAAAGTGTGTTTTTTTGACAATAGGCGACATTCTTCCAAATTTCGACTTTTGAAATTTTAAAAAGGACTTTGCTCCTTTTTCCGAAAATTGTAGGAGATAAGCGAAAACACATTATTGGAGAACACTCTTCCGGCCATTTCTCTGAATGTCAATATTCAAAAGTCTTAACAGTGTGTTTTTTTTAAAAATTGGCGACATTTTTCCAAATTTCAACTTTTTAAATTTTAGAAAGGAATAAAAATTTGCGAAAAAAATTATTGGGGAACACTATTCCGGCCATTCCTATGAATATCCAATATTCAAAAGTGTGTTTTTTTGACAATAGGCGACATTCTTCCAAATTTCGACTTTTGAAATTTTAAAAAGGACTTTGCTCCTTTTTCCGAAAATTGTAGGAGATAAGCGAAAACACATTATTGGAGAACACTCTTCCGGTCATTTCTCTGAATGTCAATATTCAAAAGTCATAACAGTGTGTTTTTTTGAAAATTGGCGACATTTGTCCAAATTTCAACTTTTGAAATTTTAGAAAGGAATATAAATTTGGGAAAAAAATTATTGGGGAACACTATTCCGGCCATTCCTATGAATGTCCAATATTCAAAAGTGTGTTTTTTTGACAATAGGCGACATTCTTCCAAATTTCGACTTTTGAAATTTTAAAAAGGACTTTGCTCCTTTTTCCGAAAATTGTAGGAGATAAGCGAAAACACATTATTGGAGAACACTCTTCCGGCCATTTCTCTGAATGTCAATATTCAAAAGTCATAACAGTGTGTTTTTTTGAAAATTGGCGACATTTGTCCAAATTTCAACTTTTGAAATTTTAGAAAGGAATATAAATTTGCGAAAAAAATTATTGGGGAACACTATTCCGGCCATTCCTATGAATGTCCAATATTCAAAAGTGTGTTTTTTTGACAATAGGCGACATTCTTCCAAATTTCGACTTTTGAAATTTTAAAAAGGACTTTGCTCCTTTTTCCGAAAATTGTAGAAAATTTGCGAAAAAAAAATTATTGGGGAACACTATTCCGGCCATTCCTATGAATATCCAATATTCAAAAGTGTGTTTTTTTGACAATAGGCGACATTCTTCCAAATTTCGACTTTTGAAATTTTAAAAAGGACTTTGCTCCTTTTTCCGAAAATTGTAGGAGATAAGCGAAAACACATTATTGGAGAACACTCTTCCGGTCATTTCTCTGAATGTCAATATTCAAAAGTCATAACAGTGTGTTTTTTTGAAAATTGGCGACATTTGTCCAAATTTCAACTTTTGAAATTTTAGAAAGGAATATAAATTTGCGAAAAAAATTATTGGGGAACACTATTCCGGCCATTCCTATGAATGTCCAATATTCAAAAGTGTGTTTTTTTGACAATAGGCGACATTCTTCCAAATTTCGACTTTTGAAATTTTAAAAAGGACTTTGCTCCTTTTTCCGAAAATTGTAGGAGATAAGCGAAAACACATTATTGGAGAACACTCTTCCGGCCATTTCTCTGAATGTCAATATTCAAAAGTCATAACAGTGTGTTTTTTTGAAAATTGGCGACATTTGTCCAAATTTCAACTTTTGAAATTTTAGAAAGGAATATAAATTTGCGAAAAAAATTATTGGGGAACACTATTCCGGCCATTCCTATGAATGTCCAATATTCAAAAGTGTGTTTTTTTGACAATAGGCGACATTCTTCCAAATTTCGACTTTTGAAATTTTAGAAAGGACTTTGCTCCTTTTTCCGAAAATGGTAGAAAATTTGCGAAAAAAAAATTATTGGGGAACACTATTCCGGCCATTCCTATGAATATCCAATATTCAAAAGTGTTTTTTTTTTTTGACAATAGGCGACATTCTTCCAAATTTCGACTTTTGAAATTTTAAAAAGGACTTTGCTCCTTTTTCCGAAAATGGTAAAAAATTTGCGAAGAAAAATTATTGGGGAACACTATTCCAGCCATTCCTATGAATGTCCAATATTCAAAAGTGTGTTTTTTGGACAATAGGCGACATTCTTCCAAATTTCGACTTTTGAAATTTTAAAAAGGACTTTGCTCCTTTTTCCGAAAATGGTAGAAAATTTGCGAAAAAAAATTATTGGGGAACACTATTCCGGCCATTCCTATGAATATCCAATATTCAAAAGTGTGTTTTTTTGACAATAGGCGACATTCTTCCAAATTTCGACTTTTGAAATTTTAAAAAGGACTTTGCTCCTTTTTCCGAAAATTGTAGGAGATAAGCGAAAAAACATTATTGGAGAACACTCTTCCGGCCATTTCTCTGAATGTCAATATTCAAAAGTCATAACAGTGTGTTTTTTTGAAAATTGGCGACATTTGTCCAAATTTCAACTTTTGAAATTTTAGAAAGGAATATAAATTTGCGAAAAAAATTATTGGGGAACACTATTCCGGCCATTCCTATGAATGTCCAATATTCAAAAGTGTGTTTTTTTGACAATAGGCGACATTCTTCCAAATTTCGACTTTTGAAATTTTAAAAAGGACTTTGCTCCTTTTTCCGAAAATTGTAGGAGATAAGCGAAAACACATTATTGGAGAACACTCTTCCGGCCATTTCTCTGAATGTCAATATTCAAAAGTCTTAACAGTGTGTTTTTTTGAAAATTGGCGACATTTTTCCAAATTTCAACTTTTGAAATTTTAGAAAGGAATATAAATTTGCGAAAAAAATTATTGGGGAACACTATTCCGGCCATTCCTATGAATGTCCAATATTCAAAAGTGTGTTTTTTTGACAATAGGCGACATTCTTCCAAATTTCGACTTTTGAAATTTTAAAAAGGACTTTGCTCCTTTTTCGGAAAATGGTAGAAAATTTGCGAAAAAAAATTATTGGGGAACACTATTCCAGCCATTCCTATGAATGTCCAATATTCAAAAGTGTGTTTTTTTGACAATAGGCGACATTCTTCCAAATTTCGACTTTTGAAATTTTAAAAAGGACTTTGCTCCTTTTTCCGAAAATGGTAGAAAATTTGCGAAAAAAAATTATTGGGGAACACTATTCCGGCCATTCCTATGAATATCCAATATTCAAAAGTGTGTTTTTTTGACAATAGGCGACATTCTTCCAAATTTCGACTTTTGAAATTTTAAAAAGGACTTTGCTCCTTTTTCCGAAAATGGTAGAAAATTTGCGAAAAAAAATTATTGGGGAGCACTATTCCGGCCATTCCTATGAATATCCAATATTCAAAAGTGTTTTTTTTTTGACAATAGGCGACATTCTTCCAAATTTCGACTTTTGAAATTTTAAAAAGGACTTTGCTCCTTTTTCCGAAAATTGTAGGAGATAAGCGAAAAAACATTATTGGAGAACACTCTTCCGGCCATTTCTCTGAATGTCAATATTCAAAAGTCTTAACAGTGTGTTTTTTTGAAAATTGGCGACATTTTTCCAAATTTCAACTTTTGAAATTTTAGAAAGGAATATAAATTTGCGAAAAAAATTATTGGGGAACACTATTCCGGCCATTCCTATGAATGTCCAATATTCAAAAGTGTGTTTTTTTGACAATAGGCGACATTCTTCCAAATTTCGACTTTTGAAATTTTAAAAAGGACTTTGCTCCTTTTTCCGAAAATGGTAGAAAATTTGCGAAAAAAAATTATTGGGGAACACTATTCCGGCCATTCCTATGAATGTCCAATATTCAAAAGTGTGTTTTTTTGACAATAGGCGACATTCTTCCAAATTTCGACTTTTGAAATTTTAAAAAGGACTTTGCTCCTTTTTCCGAAAATGGTAGAAAATTTGCGAAAAAAAATTATTGGGGAACACTATTCCGGTCATTCCTATGAATGTCCAATATTCAAAAGTGTGTTTTTTTGACAATAGGCGACATTCTTCCAAATTTCAACTTTTGAAATTTTAGAAAGGACTTTGCTCCTTTTTCCGAAAATGGTAGAAAATTTGCGAAAAAAAAATTATTGGGGAACACTATTCCGGCCATTCCTATGAATATCCAATATTCAAAAGTGTTTTTTTTTTTTGACAATAGGCGACATTCTTCCAAATTTCGACTTTTGAAATTTTAAAAAGGACTTTGCTCCTTTTTCCGAAAATGGTAAAAAATTTGCGAAGAAAAATTATTGGGGAACACTATTCCAGCCATTCCTATGAATGTCCAATATTCAAAAGTGTGTTTTTTGGACAATAGGCGACATTCTTCCAAATTTCGACTTTTGAAATTTTAAAAAGGACTTTGCTCCTTTTTCCGAAAATGGTAGAAAATTTGCGAAAAAAATTATTGGGGAACACTATTCCGGCCATTCCTATGAATATCCAATATTCAAAAGTGTGTTTTTTTGACAATAGGCGACATTCTTCCAAATTTCGACTTTTGAAATTTTAAAAAGGACTTTGCTCCTTTTTCCGAAAATTGTAGGAGATAAGCGAAAAAACATTATTGGAGAACACTCTTCCGGCCATTTCTCTGAATGTCAATATTCAAAAGTCATAACAGTGTGTTTTTTTGAAAATTGGCGACATTTGTCCAAATTTCAACTTTTGAAATTTTAGAAAGGAATATAAATTTGCGAAAAAAATTATTGGGGAACACTATTCCGGCCATTCCTATGAATGTCCAATATTCAAAAGTGTGTTTTTTTGACAATAGGCGACATTCTTCCAAATTTCGACTTTTGAAATTTTAAAAAGGACTTTGCTCCTTTTTCCGAAAATTGTAGGAGATAAGCGAAAACACATTATTGGAGAACACTCTTCCGGCCATTTCTCTGAATGTCAATATTCAAAAGTCTTAACAGTGTGTTTTTTTGAAAATTGGCGACATTTTTCCAAATTTCAACTTTTGAAATTTTAGAAAGGAATAAAAATTTGCGAAAAAAATTATTTGGGAACACTATTCCGGCCATTCCTATGAATATCCAATATTCAAAAGTGTGTTTTTTTGACAATAGGCGACATTCTTCCAAATTTCGACTTTTGAAATTTTAAAAAGGACTTTGCTCCTTTTTCCGAAAATTGTAGGAGATAAGCGAAAACACATTATTGGAGAACACTCTTCCGGTCATTTCTCTGAATGTCAATATTCAAAAGTCTTAACAGTGTGTTTTTTTGAAAATTGGCGACATTTTTCCAAATTTCAACTTTTGAAATTTTAGAAAGGAATATAAATTTGCGAAAAAAATTATTGGGGAACACTATTCCGGCCATTCCTATGAATGTCCAATATTCAAAAGTGTGTTTTTTTGACAATAGGCGACATTCTTCCAAATTTCGACTTTTGAAATTTTAAAAAGGACTTTGCTCCTTTTTCGGAAAATGGTAGAAAATTTGCGAAAAAAAATTATTGGGGAACACTATTCCAGCCATTCCTATGAATGTCCAATATTCAAAAGTGTGTTTTTTTGACAATAGGCGACATTCTTCCAAATTTCGACTTTTGAAATTTTAAAAAGGACTTTGCTCCTTTTTCCGAAAATGGTAGAAAATTTGCGAAAAAAAATTATTGGGGAACACTATTCCGGCCATTCCTATGAATATCCAATATTCAAAAGTGTGTTTTTTTGACAATAGGCGACATTCTTCCAAATTTCGACTTTTGAAATTTTAAAAAGGACTTTGCTCCTTTTTCCGAAAATGGTAGAAAATTTGCGAAAAAAAATTATTGGGGAACACTATTCCGGCCATTCCTATGAATATCCAATATTCAAAAGTGTGTTTTTCAACTTTTGAAATTTTAGAAAGGAATATAAATTTGCGAAAAAAATTATTGGGGAACACTATTCCGGCCATTCCTATGAATGTCCAATATTCAAAAGTGTGTTTTTTTGACAATAGGCGACATTCTTCCAAATTTCGACTTTTGAAATTTTAAAAAGGACTTTGCTCCTTTTTCCGAAAATGGTAGAAAATTTGCGAAAAAAAATTATTGGGGAACACTATTCCGGCCATTCCTATGAATGTCCAATATTCAAAAGTGTGGTTTTTCGAAAATGGTAGAAAATTTGCGAAAAAAAATTATTGGGGAACACTATTCCGGCCATTCCTATGAATGTCCAATATTCAAAAGTGTGTTTTTTTTGACAATAGGCGACATTCTTCCAAATTTCGACTTTTGAAATTTTAAAAAGGACTTTGCTCCTTTTTCCGAAAATGGTAGAAAATTTCCGAAAAAAAATTATTGGGGAACACTATTCCGGCCATTCCTATGAATGTCCAATATTCAAAAGTGTGTTTTTTTTACAATAGGCGACATTCTTCCAAATTTCAACTTTTGAAATTTTAGAAAGGACTTTGCTCCTTTTTCCGAAAATGGTAGAAAATTTGCGAAAAAAAAATTATTGGGGAACACTATTCCGGCCATTCCTATGAATATCCAATATTCAAAAGTGTTTTTTTTTTTTGACAATAGGCGACATTCTTCCAAATTTCGACTTTTGAAATTTTAAAAAGGACTTTGCTCCTTTTTCCGAAAATTGTAGGAGATAAGCGAAAAAACATTATTGGAGAACACTCTTCCGGCCATTTCTATGAATGTCAATATTCAAAAGTCTTAACAGTGTGTTTTTTTGAAAATTGGCGACATTTTTCCAAATTTCAACTTTTGAAATTTTAGAAAGGAATATAAATTTGCGAAAAAAATTATTGGGGAACACTATTCCGGCCATTCCTATGAATGTCCAATATTCAAAAGTGTGTTTTTTTGACAATAGGCGATATTCTTCCAAATTTCGACTTTTGAAATTTTAAAAAGGACTTTGCTCCTTTTTCCGAAAATGGTAGAAAATTTGCGAAAAAAAATTATTGGGGAACACTATTCCGGCCATTTCTATGAATATCCAATATTCAAAAGTGTGTTTTTTTGACAATAGGCGACATTCTTCCAAATTTCGACTTTTGAAATTTTAAAAAGGACTTTGCTCCTTTTTCCGAAAATGGTAGAAAATTTGGGAAAAAAAATTATTGGGGAACACTATTCCGGCCATTCCTATGAATGTCCAATATTCAAAAGTGTGTTTTTTGGACAATAGGCGACATTCTTCCAAATTTCGACTTTTGAAATTTTAAAAAAGACTTTGCTCCTTTTTCCGAAAATTGTAGGAGATAAGCGAAAAAACATTATTGGAGAACACTCTTCCGGCCATTTCTATGAATGTCAATATTCAAAAGTCTTAACAGTGTGTTTTTTTGAAAATTGGCGACATTTTTCCAAATTTCAACTTTTGAAATTTTAGAAAGGAATATAAATTTGCGAAAAAAATTATTGGGGAACACTATTCCGGCCATTCCTATGAATGTCCAATATTCAAAAGTGTGTTTTTTTGACAATAGGCGATATTCTTCCAAATTTCGACTTTTGAAATTTTAAAAAGGACTTTGCTCCTTTTTCCGAAAATGGTAGAAAATTTGCGAAAAAAAATTATTGGGGAACACTATTCCGGCCATTTCTATGAATATCCAATATTCAAAAGTGTGTTTTTTTGACAATAGGCGACATTCTTCCAAATTTCGACTTTTGAAATTTTAAAAAGGACTTTGCTCCTTTTTCCGAAAATTGTAGGAGATAAGCGAAAACACATTATTGGAGAACACGCTTCCGGCCATTTCTCTGAATGTCAATATTCAAAAGTCTTAACAGTGTGTTTTTTTGAAAATTGGCGACATTTTTCCAAATTTCAACTTTTGAAATTTTAGAAAGGAATATAAATTTGCGAAAAAAATTATTGGGGAACACTATTCCGGCCATTCCTATGAATGTCCAATATTCAAAAGTGTGTTTTTTGACAATAGGCGACATTCTTCCAAATTTCGACTTTTGAAATTTTAAAAAGGACTTTGCTCCTTTTTCGGAAAATGGTAGAAAATTTGCGAAAAAAAATTATTGGGGAACACTATTCCAGCCATTCCTATGAATGTCCAATATTCAAAAGTGTGTTTTTTTGACAATAGGCGACATTCTTCCAAATTTCGACTTTTGAAATTTTAAAAAGGACTTTGCTCCTTTTTCCGAAAATGGTAGAAAATTTGCGAAAAAAAATTATTGGGGAACACTATTCCGGCCATTCCTATGAATATCCAATATTCAAAAGTGTGTTTTTTTGACAATAGGCGACATTCTTCCAAATTTCGACTTTTGAAATTTTAAAAAGGACTTTGCTCCTTTTTCCGAAAATGGTAGAAAATTTGCGAAAAAAAATTATTGGGGAGCACTATTCCGGCCATTCCTATGAATATCCAATATTCAAAAGTGTGTTTTTTTGACAATAGGCGACATTCTTCCAAATTTCGACTTTTGAAATTTTAAAAAGGACTTTGCTCCTTTTTCCGAAAATTGTAGGAGATAAGCGAAAAAACATTATTGGAGAACACTCTTCCGGCCATTTCTCTGAATGTCAATATTCAAAAGTCTTAACAGTGTGTTTTTTTGAAAATTGGCGACATTTTTCCAAATTTCGACTTTTGAAATTTTAGAGAGGACTTTGCTCCTTTTTCCGAAAATGGTAGAAAATTTGCGAAAAAAAATTATTGGGGAACACTATTCCGGCCATTCCTATGAATGTCCAATATTCAAAAGTGTGTTTTGTTGAAAATTGGCGACATTTTTCCAAATTTCGACTTTTGAAATTTTAGAGAGGACTTTACTCCTTTTTCCGAAAATGGTAGAAAATTTGCGAAAAAAAATTATTGGGGAACACTATTCCGGCCATTCCTATGAAACACTATTCCGGCCATTCCTATGAATGTCCAATATTCAAAAGTGTGTTTTTTTGACAATAGGCGACATTCTTCCAAATTTGGACTTTTGAAATTTTAAAAAGGACTTTGCTCCTTTTTCCGAAAATGGTAGAAAATTTGCGAAAAAAAATTATTGGGGAACGCTATTCCGGTCATTCCTATGAATGTCCAATATTCAAAAGTGTGTTTTTTTGACAATAGGCGACATTCTTCCAAATTTCGACTTTTGAAATTTTAAAAAGGACTTTGCTCCTTTTTCCGAAAATTGTAGGAGATAAGCGAAAAAACATTATTGGAGAACACTCTTCCGGCCATTTCTCTGAATGTCAATATTCAAAAGTCATAACAGTGTGTTTTTTTGAAAATTGGCGACATTTGTCCAAATTTCAACTTTTGAAATTTTAGAAAGGAATATAAATTTGCGAAAAAAATTATTGGGGAACACTATTCCGGCCATTCCTATGAATGTCCAATATTCAAAAGTGTGTTTTTTTGACAATAGGCGACATTCTTCCAAATTTCGACTTTTGAAATTTTAAAAAGGACTTTGCTCCTTTTTCCGAAAATTGTAGGAGATAAGCGAAAACACATTATTGGAGAACACTCTTCCGGCCATTTCTCTGAATGTCAATATTCAAAAGTCTTAACAGTGTGTTTTTTTAAAAATTGGCGACATTTTTCCAAATTTCAACTTTTGAAATTTTAGAAAGGAATAAAAATTTGCGAAAAAAATTATTGGGGAACACTATTCCGGCCATTCCTATGAATATCCAATATTCAAAAGTGTGTTTTTTTGACAATAGGCGACATTCTTCCAAATTTCGACTTTTGAAATTTTAAAAAGGACTTTGCTCCTTTTTCCGAAAATTGTAGGAGATAAGCGAAAACACATTATTGGAGAACACTCTTCCGGTCATTTCTCTGAATGTCAATATTCAAAAGTCATAACAGTGTGTTTTTTTGAAAATTGGCGACATTTGTCCAAATTTCAACTTTTGAAATTTTAGAAAGGAATATAAATTTGCGAAAAAAATTATTGGGGAACACTATTCCGGCCATTCCTATGAATGTCCAATATTCAAAAGTGTGTTTTTTTGACAATAGGCGACATTCTTCCAAATTTCGACTTTTGAAATTTTAAAAAGGACTTTGCTCCTTTTTCCGAAAATTGTAGGAGATAAGCGAAAACACATTATTGGAGAACACTCTTCCGGCCATTTCTCTGAATGTCAATATTCAAAAGTCATAACAGTGTGTTTTTTTGAAAATTGGCGACATTTGTCCAAATTTCAACTTTTGAAATTTTAGAAAGGAATATAAATTTGCGAAAAAAATTATTGGGGAACACTATTCCGGCCATTCCTATGAATGTCCAATATTCAAAAGTGTGTTTTTTTGACAATAGGCGACATTCTTCCAAATTTCGACTTTTGAAATTTTAAAAAGGACTTTGCTCCTTTTTCCGAAAATTGTAGAAAATTTGCGAAAAAAAAATTATTGGGGAACACTATTCCGGCCATTCCTATGAATATCCAATATTCAAAAGTGTGTTTTTTTGACAATAGGCGACATTCTTCCAAATTTCGACTTTTGAAATTTTAAAAAGGACTTTGCTCCTTTTTTCGAAAATTGTAGGAGATAAGCGAAAAAACATTATTGGAGAACACTCTTCCGGCCATTTCTCTGAATGTCAATATTCAAAAGTCTTAACAGTGTGTTTTTTTGAAAATTGGCGACATTTTTCCAAATTTCAACTTTTGAAATTTTAGAAAGGAATAAAAATTTGCGAAAAAAATTATTGGGGAACACTATTCCGGCCATTCCTATGAATATCCAATATTCAAAAGTGTGTTTTTTTGACAATAGGCGACATTCTTCCAAATTTCGACTTTTGAAATTTTAAAAAGGACTTTGCTCCTTTTTCCGAAAATGGTAGAAAATTTGCGAAAAAAAATTATTGGGGAACACTATTCCGGCCATTCCTATGAATGTCCAATATTCAAAAGTGTGTTTTTTTGACAATAGGCGACATTTGTCCAAATTTCAACTTTTGAAATTTTAGAAAGGAATATAAATTTGCGAAAAAAATTATTGGGGAACACTATTCCGGCCATTCCTATGAATGTCCAATATTCAAAAGTGTGTTTTTTTGACAATAGGCGACATTCTTCCAAATTTCGACTTTTGAAATTTTAAAAAGGACTTTGCTCCTTTTTCCGAAAATTGTAGGAGATAAGCGAAAACACATTATTGGGGAACACTCTTCCGGCCATTTCTCTGAATGTCAATATTCAAAAGTCATAACAGTGTGTTTTTTTGAAAATTGGCGACATTTGTCCAAATTTCAACTTTTGAAATTTTAGAAAGGAATATAAATTTGCGAAAAAAATTATTGGGGAACACTATTCCGGCCATTCCTATGAATGTCCAATATTCAAAAGTGTGTTTTTTTGACAATAGGCGACATTCTTCCAAATTTCGACTTTTGAAATTTTAGAAAGGACTTTGCTCCTTTTTCCGAAAATGGTAGAAAATTTGCGAAAAAAAAATTATTGGGGAACACTATTCCGGCCATTCCTATGAATATCCAATATTCAAAAGTGTTTTTTTTTTTGACAATAGGCGACATTCTTCCAAATTTCGACTTTTGAAATTTTAAAAAGGACTTTGCTCCTTTTTCCGAAAATGGTAAAAAATTTGCGAAGAAAAATTATTGGGGAACACTATTCCAGCCATTCCTATGAATGTCCAATATTCAAAAGTGTGTTTTTTGGACAATAGGCGACATTCTTCCAAATTTCGACTTTTGAAATTTTAAAAAGGACTTTGCTCCTTTTTCCGAAAATGGTAGAAAATTTGCGAAAAAAAATTATTGGGGAACACTATTCCGGCCATTCCTATGAATATCCAATATTCAAAAGTGTGTTTTTTTGACAATAGGCGACATTCTTCCAAATTTCGACTTTTGAAATTTTAAAAAGGACTTTGCTCCTTTTTCCGAAAATTGTAGGAGATAAGCGAAAAAACATTATTGGAGAACACTCTTCCGGCCATTTCTATGAATGTCAATATTCAAAAGTCTTAACAGTGTGTTTTTTTGAAAATTGGCGACATTTTTCCAAATTTCAACTTTTGAAATTTTAGAAAGGAATATAAATTTGCGAAAAAAATTATTGGGGAACACTATTCCGGCCATTCCTATGAATGTCCAATATTCAAAAGTGTGTTTTTTTGACAATAGGCGATATTCTTCCAAATTTCGACTTTTGAAATTTTAAAAAGGACTTTGCTCCTTTTTCCGAAAATGGTAGAAAATTTGCGAAAAAAAAATTATTGGGGAACACTATTCCGGCCATTTCTATGAATATCCAATATTCAAAAGTGTGTTTTTTTGACAATAGGCGACATTCTTCCAAATTTCGACTTTTGAAATTTTAAAAAGGACTTTGCTCCTTTTTCCGAAAATGGTAGAAAATTTGGGAAAAAAAATTATTGGGGAACACTATTCCGGCCATTCCTATGAATGTCCAATATTCAAAAGTGTGTTTTTTGGACAATAGGCGACATTCTTCCAAATTTCGACTTTTGAAATTTTAAAAAAGACTTTGCTCCTTTTTCCGAAAATTGTAGGAGATAAGCGAAAAAACATTATTGGAGAACACTCTTCCGGCCATTTCTATGAATGTCAATATTCAAAAGTCTTAACAGTGTGTTTTTTTGAAAATTGGCGACATTTTTCCAAATTTCAACTTTTGAAATTTTAGAAAGGAATATAAATTTGCGAAAAAAATTATTGGGGAACACTATTCCGGCCATTCCTATGAATGTCCAATATTCAAAAGTGTGTTTTTTTGACAATAGGCGATATTCTTCCAAATTTCGACTTTTGAAATTTTAAAAAGGACTTTGCTCCTTTTTCCGAAAATGGTAGAAAATTTGCGAAAAAAAATTATTGGGGAACACTATTCCGGCCATTTCTATGAATATCCAATATTCAAAAGTGTGTTTTTTTGACAATAGGCGACATTCTTCCAAATTTCGACTTTTGAAATTTTAAAAAGGACTTTGCTCCTTTTTCCGAAAATTGTAGGAGATAAGCGAAAACACATTATTGGAGAACACGCTTCCGGCCATTTCTCTGAATGTCAATATTCAAAAGTCTTAACAGTGTGTTTTTTTGAAAATTGGCGACATTTTTCCAAATTTCAACTTTTGAAATTTTAGAAAGGAATATAAATTTGCGAAAAAAATTATTGGGGAACACTATTCCGGCCATTCCTATGAATGTCCAATATTCAAAAGTGTGTTTTTTGACAATAGGCGACATTCTTCCAAATTTCGACTTTTGAAATTTTAAAAAGGACTTTGCTCCTTTTTCGGAAAATGGTAGAAAATTTGCGAAAAAAAATTATTGGGGAACACTATTCCAGCCATTCCTATGAATGTCCAATATTCAAAAGTGTGTTTTTTTGACAATAGGCGACATTCTTCCAAATTTCGACTTTTGAAATTTTAAAAAGGACTTTGCTCCTTTTTCCGAAAATGGTAGAAAATTTGCGAAAAAAAATTATTGGGGAACACTATTCCGGCCATTCCTATGAATATCCAATATTCAAAAGTGTGTTTTTTTGACAATAGGCGACATTCTTCCAAATTTCGACTTTTGAAATTTTAAAAAGGACTTTGCTCCTTTTTCCGAAAATTGTAGGAGATAAGCGAAAAAACATTATTGGAGAACACTCTTCCGGTCATTTCTCTGAATGTCAATATTCAAAAGTCTTAACAGTGTGTTTTTTTGAAAATTGGCGACATTTTTCCAAATTTCGACTTTTGAAATTTTAGAGAGGACTTTGCTCCTTTTTCCGAAAATGGTAGAAAATTTGCGAAAAAAAATTATTGGGGAACACTATTCCGGCCATTCCTATGAATGTCCAATATTCAAAAGTGTGTTTTGTTGAAAATTGGCGACATTTTTCCAAATTTCGACTTTTGAAATTTTAGAGAGGACTTTACTCCTTTTTCCGAAAATGGTAGAAAATTTGCGAAAAAAATTATTGGGGAACACTATTCCGGCCATTCCTATGAAACACTATTCCGGCCATTCCTATGAATGTCCAATATTCAAAAGTGTGTTTTTTTGACAATAGGCGACATTCTTCCAAATTTGGACTTTTGAAATTTTAAAAAGGACTTTGCTCCTTTTTCTGAAAATGGTAGAAAATTTGCGAAAAAAAATTATTGGGGAACACTATTCCGGTCATTCCTATGAATGTCCAATATTCAAAAGTGTGTTTTTTTGACAATAGGCGACATTCTTCCAAATTTCGACTTTTGAAATTTTAAAAAGGACTTTGCTCCTTTTTCCGAAAATTGTAGGAGATAAGCGAAAAAACATTATTGGAGAACACTCTTCCGGCCATTTCTCTGAATGTCAATATTCAAAAGTCATAACAGTGTGTTTTTTTGAAAATTGGCGACATTTGTCCAAATTTCAACTTTTGAAATTTTAGAAAGGAATGTCCAATATTCAAAAGTGTGTTTTTTTGACAATAGGCGACATTCTTCCAAATTTCGACTTTTAAAATTTTAAAAAGGACTTTGCTCCTTTTTCCGAAAATTGTAGGAGATAAGCGAAAACACATTATTGGAGAACACTCTTCCGGCCATTTCTCTGAATGTCAATATTCAAAAGTCTTAACAGTGTGTTTTTTTTAAAAATTGGCGACATTTTTCCAAATTTCAACTTTTGAAATTTTAGAAAGGAATAAAAATTTGCGAAAAAAATTATTGGGGAACACTATTCCGGCCATTCCTATGAATATCCAATATTCAAAAGTGTGTTTTTTTGACAATAGGCGACATTCTTCCAAATTTCGACTTTTGAAATTTTAAAAAGGACTTTGCTCCTTTTTCCGAAAATTGTAGGAGATAAGCGAAAACACATTATTGGAGAACACTCTTCCGGTCATTTCTCTGAATGTCAATATTCAAAAGTCATAACAGTGTGTTTTTTTGAAAATTGGCGACATTTGTCCAAATTTCAACTTTTGAAATTTTAGAAAGGAATATAAATTTGCGAAAAAAATTATTGGGGAACACTATTCCGGCCATTCCTATGAATGTCCAATATTCAAAAGTGTGTTTTTTTGACAATAGGCGACATTCTTCCAAATTTCGACTTTTGAAATTTTAAAAAGGACTTTGCTCCTTTTTCCGAAAATTGTAGGAGATAAGCGAAAACACATTATTGGAGAACACTCTTCCGGCCATTTCTCTGAATGTCAATATTCAAAAGTCATAACAGTGTGTTTTTTTGAAAATTGGCGACATTTGTCCAAATTTCAACTTTTGAAATTTTAGAAAGGAATATAAATTTGCGAAAAAAATTATTGGGGAACACTATTCCGGCCATTCCTATGAATGTCCAATATTCAAAAGTGTGTTTTTTTGACAATAGGCGACATTCTTCCAAATTTCGACTTTTGAAATTTTAAAAAGGACTTTGCTCCTTTTTCCGAAAATTGTAGAAAATTTGCGAAAAAAAAATTATTGGGGAACACTATTGCGGCCATTCCTATGAATATCCAATATTCAAAAGTGTGTTTTTTTGACAATAGGCGACATTCTTCCAAATTTCGACTTTTGAAATTTTAAAAAGGACTTTGCTCCTTTTTCCGAAAATTGTAGGAGATAAGCGAAAAAACATTATTGGAGAACACTCTTCCGGCCATTTCTCTGAATGTCAATATTCAAAAGTCTTAACAGTGTGTTTTTTTGAAAATTGGCGACATTTTTCCAAATTTCAACTTTTGAAATTTTAGAAAGGAATAAAAATTTGCGAAAAAAATTATTGGGGAACACTATTCCGGCCATTCCTATGAATATCCAATATTCAAAAGTGTGTTTTTTTGACAATAGGCGACATTCTTCCAAATTTCGACTTTTGAAATTTTAAAAAGGACTTTGCTCCTTTTTCCGAAAATTGTAGGAGATAAGCGAAAACACATTATTGGAGAACACTCTTCCGGTCATTTCTCTGAATGTCAATATTCAAAAGTCATAACAGTGTGTTTTTTTGAAAATTGGCGACATTTGTCCAAATTTCAACTTTTGAAATTTTAGAAAGGAATATAAATTTGCGAAAAAAATTATTGGGGAACACTATTCCGGCCATTCCTATGAATGTCCAATATTCAAAAGTGTGTTTTTTTGACAATAGGCGACATTCTTCCAAATTTCGACTTTTGAAATTTTAAAAAGGACTTTGCTCCTTTTTCCGAAAATTGTAGGAGATAAGCGAAAACACATTATTGGAGAACACTCTTCCGGCCATTTCTCTGAATGTCAATATTCAAAAGTCATAACAGTGTGTTTTTTTGAAAATTGGCGACATTTGTCCAAATTTCAACTTTTGAAATTTTAGAAAGGAATATAAATTTGCGAAAAAAATTATTGGGGAACACTATTCCGGCCATTCCTATGAATGTCCAATATTCAAAAGTGTGTTTTTTTGACAATAGGCGACATTCTTCCAAATTTCGACTTTTGAAATTTTAGAAAGGACTTTGCTCCTTTTTCCGAAAATGGTAGAAAATTTGCGAAAAAAAAATTATTGGGGAACACTATTCCGGCCATTCCTATGAATATCCAATATTCAAAAGTGTTTTTTTTTTTTGACAATAGGCGACATTCTTCCAAATTTCGACTTTTGAAATTTTAAAAAGGACTTTGCTCCTTTTTCCGAAAATGGTAAAAAATTTGCGAAGAAAAATTATTGGGGAACACTATTCCAGCCATTCCTATGAATGTCCAATATTCAAAAGTGTGTTTTTTGGACAATAGGCGACATTCTTCCAAATTTCGACTTTTGAAATTTTAAAAAGGACTTTGCTCCTTTTTCCGAAAATGGTAGAAAATTTGCGAAAAAAAATTATTGGGGAACACTATTCCGGCCATTCCTATGAATATCCAATATTCAAAAGTGTGTTTTTTTGACAATAGGCGACATTCTTCCAAATTTCGACTTTTGAAATTTTAAAAAGGACTTTGCTCCTTTTTCCGAAAATTGTAGGAGATAAGCGAAAAAACATTATTGGAGAACACTCTTCCGGCCATTTCTCTGAATGTCAATATTCAAAAGTCATAACAGTGTGTTTTTTTGAAAATTGGCGACATTTGTCCAAATTTCAACTTTTGAAATTTTAGAAAGGAATATAAATTTGCGAAAAAAATTATTGGGGAACACTATTCCGGCCATTCCTATGAATGTCCAATATTCAAAAGTGTGTTTTTTTGACAATAGGCGACATTCTTCCAAATTTCGACTTTTGAAATTTTAAAAAGGACTTTGCTCCTTTTTCCGAAAATTGTAGGAGATAAGCGAAAACACATTATTGGAGAACACTCTTCCGGCCATTTCTCTGAATGTCAATATTCAAAAGTCTTAACAGTGTGTTTTTTTGAAAATTGGCGACATTTTTCCAAATTTCAACTTTTGAAATTTTAGAAAGGAATATAAATTTGCGAAAAAAATTATTGGGGAACACTATTCCGGCCATTCCTATGAATGTCCAATATTCAAAAGTGTGTTTTTTTGACAATAGGTGACATTCTTCCAAATTTCGACTTTTGAAATTTTAAAAAGGACTTTGCTCCTTTTTCGGAAAATGGTAGAAAATTTGCGAAAAAAAATTATTGGGGAACACTATTCCAGCCATTCCTATGAATGTCCAATATTCAAAAGTGTGTTTTTTTGACAATAGGCGACATTCTTCCAAATTTCGACTTTTGAAATTTTAAAAAGGACTTTGCTCCTTTTTCCGAAAATGGTAGAAAATTTGCGAAAAAAAATTATTGGGGAACACTATTCCGGCCATTCCTATGAATATCCAATATTCAAAAGTGTGTTTTTTTGACAATAGGCGACATTCTTCCAAATTTCGACTTTTGAAATTTTAAAAAGGACTTTGCTCCTTTTTCCGAAAATGGTAGAAAATTTGCGAAAAAAAATTATTGGGGAGCACTATTCCGGCCATTCCTATGAATATCCAATATTCAAAAGTGTTTTTTTTTGACAATAGGCGACATTCTTCCAAATTTCGACTTTTGAAATTTTAAAAAGGACTTTGCTCCTTTTTCCGAAAATTGTAGGAGATAAGCGAAAAAACATTATTGGAGAACACTCTTCCGGCCATTTCTCTGAATGTCAATATTCAAAAGTCTTAACAGTGTGTTTTTTTGAAAATTGGCGACATTTTTCCAAATTTCAACTTTTGAAATTTTAGAAAGGAATATAAATTTGCGAAAAAAATTATTGGGGAACACTATTCCGGCCATTCCTATGAATGTCCAATATTCAAAAGTGTGTTTTTTTGACAATAGGCGACATTCTTCCAAATTTCGACTTTTGAAATTTTAAAAAGGACTTTGCTCCTTTTTCCGAAAATGGTAGAAAATTTGCGAAAAAAAATTATTGGGGAACACTATTCCGGCCATTCCTATGAATGTCCAATATTCAAAAGTGTGTTTTTTTGACAATAGGCGACATTCTTCCAAATTTCGACTTTTGAAATTTTAAAAAGGACTTTGCTCCTTTTTCCGAAAATGGTAGAAAATTTGCGAAAAAAAATTATTGGGGAACACTATTCCGGTCATTCCTATGAATGTCCAATATTCAAAAGTGTGTTTTTTTGACAATAGGCGACATTCTTCCAAATTTCAACTTTTGAAATTTTAGAAAGGACTTTGCTCCTTTTTCCGAAAATGGTAGAAAATTTGCGAAAAAAAAATTATTGGGGAACACTATTCCGGCCATTCCTATGAATATCCAATATTCAAAAGTGTTTTTTTTTTTTGACAATAGGCGACATTCTTCCAAATTTCGACTTTTGAAATTTTAAAAAGGACTTTGCTCCTTTTTCCGAAAATGGTAAAAAATTTGCGAAGAAAAATTATTGGGGAACACTATTCCAGCCATTCCTATGAATGTCCAATATTCAAAAGTGTGTTTTTTGGACAATAGGCGACATTCTTCCAAATTTCGACTTTTGAAATTTTAAAAAGGACTTTGCTCCTTTTTCCGAAAATGGTAGAAAATTTGCGAAAAAAAATTATTGGGGAACACTATTCCGGCCATTCCTATGAATATCCAATATTCAAAAGTGTGTTTTTTTGACAATAGGCGACATTCTTCCAAATTTCGACTTTTGAAATTTTAAAAAGGACTTTGCTCCTTTTTCCGAAAATTGTAGGAGATAAGCGAAAAAACATTATTGGAGAACACTCTTCCGGCCATTTCTCTGAATGTCAATATTCAAAAGTCATAACAGTGTGTTTTTTTGAAAATTGGCGACATTTGTCCAAATTTCAACTTTTGAAATTTTAGAAAGGAATATAAATTTGCGAAAAAAATTATTGGGGAACACTATTCCGGCCATTCCTATGAATGTCCAATATTCAAAAGTGTGTTTTTTTGACAATAGGCGACATTCTTCCAAATTTCGACTTTTGAAATTTTAAAAAGGACTTTGCTCCTTTTTCCGAAAATTGTAGGAGATAAGCGAAAACACATTATTGGAGAACACTCTTCCGGCCATTTCTCTGAATGTCAATATTCAAAAGTCTTAACAGTGTGTTTTTTTGAAAATTGGCGACATTTTTCCAAATTTCAACTTTTGAAATTTTAGAAAGGAATAAAAATTTGCGAAAAAAATTATTGGGGAACACTATTCCGGCCATTCCTATGAATATCCAATATTCAAAAGTGTGTTTTTTTGACAATAGGCGACATTCTTCCAAATTTCGACTTTTGAAATTTTAAAAAGGACTTTGCTCCTTTTTCCGAAAATTGTAGGAGATAAGCGAAAACACATTATTGGAGAACACTCTTCCGGTCATTTCTCTGAATGTCAATATTCAAAAGTCTTAACAGTGTGTTTTTTTGAAAATTGGCGACATTTTTCCAAATTTCAACTTTTGAAATTTTAGAAAGGAATATAAATTTGCGAAAAAAATTATTGGGGAACACTATTCCGGCCATTCCTATGAATGTCCAATATTCAAAAGTGTGTTTTTTTGACAATAGGCGACATTCTTCCAAATTTCGACTTTTGAAATTTTAAAAAGGACTTTGCTCCTTTTTCGGAAAATGGTAGAAAATTTGCGAAAAAAAATTATTGGGGAACACTATTCCAGCCATTCCTATGAATGTCCAATATTCAAAAGTGTGTTTTTTTGACAATAGGCGACATTCTTCCAAATTTCGACTTTTGAAATTTTAAAAAGGACTTTGCTCCTTTTTCCGAAAATGGTAGAAAATTTGCGAAAAAAAATTATTGGGGAACACTATTCCGGCCATTCCTATGAATATCCAATATTCAAAAGTGTGTTTTTTTGACAATAGGCGACATTCTTCCAAATTTCGACTTTTGAAATTTTAAAAAGGACTTTGCTCCTTTTTCCGAAAATGGTAGAAAATTTGCGAAAAAAAATTATTGGGGAACACTATTCCGGCCATTCCTATGAATATCCAATATTCAAAAGTGTGTTTTTTTGACAATAGGCGACATTCTTCCAAATTTCGACTTTTGAAATTTTAAAAAGGACTTTGCTCCTTTTTCCGAAAATGGTAGAAAATTTGCGAAAAAAAATTATTGGGGAGCACTATTCCGGCCATTCCTATGAATATCCAATATTCAAAAGTGTTTTTTTTGACAATAGGCGACATTATTCAAAATTTCGACTTTTGAAATTTTAAAAAGGACTTTGCTCCTTTTTCCGAAAATTGTAGGAGATAAGCGAAAAAACATTATTGGAGAACACTCTTCCGGCCATTTCTATGAATGTCAATATTCAAAAGTCTTAACAGTGTGTTTTTTTAAAATTGGCGACATTTTTCCAAATTTCAACTTTTGAAATTTTAGAAAGGAATATAAATTTGCGAAAAAAATTATTGGGGAACACTATTCCGGCCATTCCTATGAATGTCCAATATTCAAAAGTGTGTTCTTTTGACAATAGGCGACATTCTTCCAAATTTCGACTTTTGAAATTTTAAAAAGGACTTTGCTCCTTTTTCGGAAAATGGTAGAAAATTTGCGAAAAAAAATTATTGGGGAACACTATTCCAGCCATTCCTATGAATGTCCAATATTCAAAAGTGTGTTTTTTTGACAATAGGCGACATTCTTCCAAATTTCGACTTTTGAAATTTTAAAAAGGACTTTGCTCCTTTTTCCGAAAATGGTAGAAAATTTGCGAAAAAAAATTATTGGGGAACACTATTCCGGCCATTCCTATGAATATCCAATATTCAAAAGTGTGTTTTTTTGACAATAGGCGACATTCTTCCAAATTTCGACTTTTGAAATTTTAAAAAGGACTTTGCTCCTTTTTCCGAAAATGGTAGAAAATTTGCGAAAAAAAATTATTGGGGAGCACTATTCCGGCCATTCCTATGAATATCCAATATTCAAAAGTGTTTTTTTTGACAATAGGCGACATTCTTCAAAATTTCGACTTTTGAAATTTTAAAAAGGACTTTGCTCCTTTTTCCGAAAATTGTAGGAGATAAGCGAAAAAACATTATTGGAGAACACTCTTCCGGCCATTTCTCTGAATGTCAATATTCAAAAGTCTTAACAGTGTGTTTTTTTGAAAATTGGCGACATTTTTCCAAATTTCAACTTTTGAAATTTTAGAAAGGAATATAAATTTGCGAAAAAAATTATTGGGGAACACTATTCCGGCCATTCCTATGAATGTCCAATATTCAAAAGTGTGTTTTTTTGACAATAGGCGACATTCTTCCATATTTCGACTTTTGAAATTTTAAAAAGGACTTTGCTCCTTTTTCCGAAAATGGTAGAAAATTTGCGAAAAAAAATTATTGGGGAACACTATTCCGGTCATTCCTATGAATGTCCAATATTCAAAAGTGTGTTTTTTTGACAATAGGCGACATTCTTCCAAATTTCAACTTTTGAAATTTTAGAAAGGACTTTGCTCCTTTTTCCGAAAATGGTAGAAAATTTGCGAAAAAAAAATTATTGGGGAACACTATTCCGGCCATTCCTATGAATATCCAATATTCAAAAGTGTTTTTTTTTTTTGACAATAGGCGACATTCTTCCAAATTTCGACTTTTGAAATTTTAAAAAGGACTTTGCTCCTTTTTCCGAAAATGGTAGAAAATTTGCGAAAAAAAATTATTGGGGAACACTATTCCAGCCATTCCTATGAATGTCCAATATTCAAAAGTGTGTTTTTTGGACAATAGGCGACATTCTTCCAAATTTCAACTTTTGAAATTTTAGAAAGGACTTTGCTCCTTTTTCCGAAAATGGTAGAAAATTTGCGAAAAAAAATTATTGGGGAACACTATTCCGGCCATTCCTATGAATATCCAATATTCAAAAGTGTGTTTTTTTGACAATAGGCGACATTCTTCCAAATTTCGACTTTTGAAATTTTAAAAAGGACTTTGCTCCTTTTTCCGAAAATTGTAGGAGATAAGCGAAAAAACATTATTGGAGAACACTCTTCCGGCCATTTCTCTGAATGTCAATATTCAAAAGTCATAACAGTGTGTTTTTTTGAAAATTGGCGACATTTTTCCAAATTTCAACTTTTGAAATTTTAGAAAGGAATATAAATTTGCGAAAAAAATTATTGGGGAACACTATTCCGGCCATTCCTATGAATGTCCAATATTCAAAAGTGTGTTTTTTGACAATAGGCGACATTCTTCCAAATTTCGACTTTTGAAATTTTAAAAAGGACTTTGCTCCTTTTTCCGAAAATGGTAGAAAATTTGCGAAAAAAAATTATTGGGGAACACTATTCCGGCCATTCCTATGAATGTCCAATATTCAAAAGTGTGTTTTTTTGACAATAGGCGACATTCTTCCAAATTTCGACTTTTGAAATTTTAAAAAGGACTTTGCTCCTTTTTCCGAAAATGGTAGAAAATTTGCGAAAAAAAATTATTGGGGAACACTATTCCGGCCATTCCTATGAATATCCAATATTCAAAAGTGTGTTTTTTTGACAATAGGCGACATTCTTCCAAATTTCGACTTTTGAAATTTTAAAAAGGACTTTGCTCCTTTTTCCGAAAATTGTAGGAGATAAGCGAAAAAACATTATTGGAGAACACTCTTCCGGCCATTTCTCTGAATGTCAATATTCAAAATTCTTAACAGTGTGTTTTTTTGAAAATTGGCGACATCTTTCCAAATTTCAACTTTTGAAATTTTAGAAAGGAATATAAATTTGCGAAAAAAATTATTGGGGAACACTATTCCGGCCATTCCTATGAATGTCCAATATTCAAAAGTGTGTTTTTTGGACAATAGGTGACATTCTTCCAAATTTCGACTTTTGAAATTTTAAAAAGGACTTTGCTCCTTTTTCCGAAAATGGTAGAAAATTTGCGAAAAAAAATTATTGGGGAACACTATTCCGGCCATTCCTATGAATGTCCAATATTCAAAAGTGTGTTTTTTTGACAATAGGCGACATTCTTCCAAATTTCGACTTTTGAAATTTTAAAAAGGACTTTGCTCCTTTTTCCGAAAATGGTAGAAAATTTGCGAAAAAAAATTATTGGGGAACACTATTCCGGCCATTCCTATGAATGTCCAATATTCAAAAGTGTGTTTTTTTGACAATAGGCGACATTCTTCCAAATTTCGACTTTTGAAATTTTAAAAAGGACTTTGCTCCTTTTTCCGAAAATTGTAGGAGATAAGCGAAAAAACACTATTGGAAAACACTATTCCGGTCATTCCTATGAATGTCCAATATTCAAAAGTGTGTTTTTTTGACAATAGGCGACATTCTTCCAAATTTCGACTTTTGAAATTTTAAAAAGGACTTTGCTCCTTTTTCCGAAAATGGTAGAAAATTTGCGAAAAAAAATTATTGGGGAACACTATTCCGGCCATTCCTATGAATGTCCAATATTCAAAAGTGTGTTTTTTTGACAATAGGCGACATTCTTCCAAATTTCGACTTTTGAAATTTTAAAAATGACTTTGCTCCTTTTTCCGAAAATGGTAGAAAATTTGCGAAAAAAAATTATTGGGGAACACTATTCCGGCCATTCCTATGAATGTCCAATATTCAAAAGTGTGTTTTTTTGACAATAGGCGACATTCTTCCAAATTTCGACTTTTGAAATTTTAAAAAGGACTTTGCTCCTTTTTCCGAAAATGGTAGAAAATTTGCGAAAAAAAATTATTGGGGAACACTATTCCGGCCATTCCTATGAATGTCCAATATTCAAAAGTGTGTTTTTTTGACAATAGGCGACATTCTTCCAAATTTCGACTTTTGAAATTTTAAAAAGGACTTTGCTCCTTTTTTCGAAAATGGTAGAAAATTTGCGAAAAAAAATTATTGGGGAACACTATTCCGGCCATTCCTATGAATGTCCAATATTCAAAAGTGTGTTTTTTTGACAATAGGCGACATTCTTCCAAATTTCGACTTTTGAAATTTTAAAAAGGACTTTGCTCCTTTTTCCGAAAATGGTAGAAAATTTGCGAAAAAAAATTATTGGGGAACACTATTCCGGCCATTCCTATGAATATCCAATATTCAAAAGTGTGTTTTTTTGACAATAGGCGACATTCTTCCAAATTTCGACTTTTGAAATTTTAAAAAGGACTTTGCTCCTTTTTCCGAAAATTGTAGGAGATAAGCGAAAAAACATTATTGGAGAACACTCTTCCGGCCATTTCTCTGAATGTCAATATTCAAAATTCTTAACAGTGTGTTTTTTTGAAAATTGGCGACATCTTTCCAAATTTCAACTTTTGAAATTTTAGAAAGGAATATAAATTTGCGAAAAAAATTATTGGGGAACACTATTCCGGCCATTCCTATGAATGTCCAATATTCAAAAGTGTGTTTTTTGGACAATAGGTGACATTCTTCCAAATTTCGACTTTTGAAATTTTAAAAAGGACTTTGCTCCTTTTTCCGAAAATGGTAGAAAATTTGCGAAAAAAAAATTATTGGGGAACACTATTCCGGCCATTCCTATGAATGTCCAATATTCAAAAGTGTGTTTTTTTGACAATAGGCGACATTCTTCCAAATTTCGACTTTTGAAATTTTAAAAAGGACTTTGCTCCTTTTTCCGAAAATGGTAGAAAATTTGCGAAAAAAAATTATTGGGGAACACTATTCCGGCCATTCCTATGAATGTCCAATATTCAAAAGTGTGTTTTTTTGACAATAGGCGACATTCTTCCAAATTTCGACTTTTGAAATTTTAAAAAGGACTTTGCTCCTTTTTCCGAAAATTGTAGGAGATAAGCGAAAAAACACTATTGGAAAACACTATTCCGGTCATTCCTATGAATGTCCAATATTCAAAAGTGTGTTTTTTTGACAATAGGCGACATTCTTCCAAATTTCGACTTTTGAAATTTTAAAAAGGACTTTGCTCCTTTTTCCGAAAATGGTAGAAAATTTGCGAAAAAAAATTATTGGGGAACACTATTCCGGCCATTCCTATGAATGTCCAATATTCAAAAGTGTGTTTTTTTGACAATAGGCGACATTCTTCCAAATTTCGACTTTTGAAATTTTAAAAATGACTTTGCTCCTTTTTCCGAAAATGGTAGAAAATTTGCAAAAAAAAATTATTGGGGAACACTATTCCTGCCATTCCTATGAATGTCCAATATTCAAAAGTGTGTTTTTTTGACAATAGGCGACATTCTTCCAAATTTCGACTTTTGAAATTTTAAAAAGGACTTTGCTCCTTTTTCCGAAAATGGTAGAAAATTTGCGAAAAAAAATTATTGGGGAACACTATTCCGGCCATTCCTATGAATGTCCAATATTCAAAAGTGTGTTTTTTTGACAATAGGCGACATTCTTCCAAATTTCGACTTTTGAAATTTTAAAAAGGACTTTGCTCCTTTTTTCGAAAATGGTAGAAAATTTGCGAAAAAAAATTATTGGGGAACACTATTCCGGCCATTCCTATGAATGTCCAATATTCAAAAGTGTGTTTTTTTGACAATAGGCGACATTCTTCCAAATTTCGACTTTTGAAATTTTAAAAAGGACTTTGCTCCTTTTTCCGAAAATTGTAGGAGATAAGCGAAAAAAAATTATTGGGGAACACTATTCCGGCCATTCCTATGAATGTCCAATATTCAAAAGTGTGTTTTTTTGACAATAGGCGACATTCTTCCAAATTTCGACTTTTGAAATTTTAAAAAGGACTTTGCTCCTTTTTCCGAAAATGGTAGAAAATTTGCGAAAAAAAATTATTGGGGAACACTATTCCGGCCATTCCTATGAATGTCCAATATTCAAAAGTGTGTTTTTTTGACAATAGGCGACATTCTTCCAAATTTCGACTTTTGAAATTTTAAAAATGACTTTGCTCCTTTTTCCGAAAATGGTAGAAAATTTGCAAAAAAAAATTATTGGGGAACACTATTCCTGCCATTCCTATGAATGTCCAATATTCAAAAGTGTGTTTTTTTGACAATAGGCGACATTCTTCCAAATTTCGACTTTTGAAATTTTAAAAAGGACTTTGCTCCTTTTTCCGAAAATGGTAGAAAATTTGCGAAAAAAAATTATTGGGGAACACTATTCCGGCCATTCCTATGAATGTCCAATATTCAAAAGTGTGTTTTTTTGACAATAGGCGACATTCTTCCAAATTTCGACTTTTGAAATTTTAAAAAGGACTTTGCTCCTTTTTTCGAAAATGGTAGAAAATTTGCGAAAAAAAATTATTGGGGAACACTATTCCGGCCATTCCTATGAATGTCCAATATTCAAAAGTGTGTTTTTTTGACAATAGGCGACATTCTTCCAAATTTCGACTTTTGAAATTTTAAAAAGGACTTTGCTCCTTTTTCCGAAAATGGTAGAAAATTTGCGAAAAAAAATTATTGGGGAACACTATTCCGGCCATTCCTATGAATGTCCAATATTCAAAAGTGTGTTTTTTTGACAATAGGCGACATTCTTCCAAATTTCGACTTTTGAAATTTTAAAAAGGACTTTGCTCCTTTTTCCGAAAATTGTAGGAGATAAGCGAAAACACATTATTGGAGAACACTCTTCCGGCCATTTCTCTGAATGTCAATATTCAAAAGTCTTAACAGTGTGTTTTTTTGAAAATTGGCGACATTTTTCCAAATTTCAACTTTTGAAATTTTAGAAAGGAATATAAATTTGCGAAAAAAATTATTGGGGAACACTATTCCGGCCATTCCTATGAATGTCCAATATTCAAAAGTGTGTTTTTTGACAATAGGCGACATTCTTCCAAATTTCGACTTTTGAAATTTTAAAAAGGACTTTGCTCCTTTTTCGGAAAATGGTAGAAAATTTGCGAAAAAAAATTATTGGGGAACACTATTCCGGCCATTCCTATGAATGTCCAATATTCAAAAGTGTGTTTTTTGGACAATAGGCGACATTCTTCCAAATTTCGACTTTTGAAATTTTAAAAAGGACTTTGCTCCTTTTTCCGAAAATTGTAGGAGATAAGCGAAAAAACATTATTGGAGAACACTCTTCCGGCCATTTCTATGAATGTCAATATTCAAAAGTCTTAACAGTGTGTTTTTTTGAAAATTGGCGACATTTTTCCAAATTTCAACTTTTGAAATTTTAGAAAGGAATATAAATTTGCGAAAAAAATTATTGGGGAACACTATTCCGGCCATTCCTATGAATGTCCAATATTCAAAAGTGTGTTTTTTTGACAATAGGCGATATTCTTCCAAATTTCGACTTTTGAAATTTTAAAAAGGACTTTGCTCCTTTTTCCGAAAATGGTAGAAAATTTGCGAAAAAAAATTATTGGGGAACACTATTCCGGCCATTTCTATGAATATCCAATATTCAAAAGTGTGTTTTTTTGACAATAGGCGACATTCTTCCAAATTTCGACTTTTGAAATTTTAAAAAGGACTTTGCTCCTTTTTCCGAAAATTGTAGGAGATAAGCGAAAACACATTATTGGAGAACACTCTTCCGGCCATTTCTCTGAATGTCAATATTCAAAAGTCTTAACAGTGTGTTTTTTTGAAAATTGGCGACATTTTTCCAAATTTCAACTTTTGAAATTTTAAGAAAGGAATATAAATTTGCGAAAAAAATTATTGGGGAACACTATTCCGGCCATTCCTATGAATGTCCAATATTCAAAAGTGTGTTTTTTGACAATAGGCGACATTCTTCCAAATTTCGACTTTTGAAATTTTAAAAAGGACTTTGCTCCTTTTTCGGAAAATGGTAGAAAATTTGCGAAAAAAAATTATTGGGGAACACTATTCCAGCCATTCCTATGAATGTCCAATATTCAAAAGTGTGTTTTTTTGACAATAGGCGACATTCTTCCAAATTTCGACTTTTGAAATTTTAAAAAGGACTTTGCTCCTTTTTCCGAAAATGGTAGAAAATTTGCGAAAAAAAATTATTGGGGAACACTATTCCGGCCATTCCTATGAATATCCAATATTCAAAAGTGTGTTTTTTTGACAATAGGCGACATTCTTCCAAATTTCGACTTTTGAAATTTTAAAAAGGACTTTGCTCCTTTTTCCGAAAATGGTAGAAAATTTGCGAAAAAAAATTATTGGGAAGCACTATTCCGGCCATTCCTATGAATATCCAATATTCAAAAGTGTGTTTTTTTGACAATAGGCGACATTCTTCCAAATTTCGACTTTTGAAATTTTAAAAAGGACTTTGCTCCTTTTTCCGAAAATTGTAGGAGATAAGCGAAAAAACATTATTGGAGAACACTCTTCCGGCCATTTCTCTGAATGTCAATATTCAAAAGTCTTAACAGTGTGTTTTTTTGAAAATTGGCGACATTTTTCCAAATTTCAACTTTTGAAATTTTAGAAAGGAATATAAATTTGCGAAAAAAATTATTGGGGAACACTATTCCGGCCATTCCTATGAATGTCCAATATTCAAAAGTGTGTTTTTTTGACAATAGGCGACATTCTTCCAAATTTCGACTTTTGAAATTTTAAAAAGGACTTTGCTCCTTTTTCCGAAAATGGTAGAAAATTTGCGAAAAAAAATTATTGGGGAACACTATTCCGGCCATTCCTATGAATGTCCAATATTCAAAAGTGTGTTTTTTTGACAATAGGCGACATTCTTCCAAATTTCGACTTTTGAAATTTTAAAAAGGACTTTGCTCCTTTTTCCGAAAATGGTAGAAAATTTGGGAAAAAAAATTATTGGGGAACACTATTCCGGTCATTCCTATGAATGTCCAATATTCAAAAGTGTGTTTTTTTGACAATAGGCGACATTCTTCCAAATTTCAACTTTTGAAATTTTAGAAAGGACTTTGCTCCTTTTTCCGAAAATGGTAGAAAATTTGCGAAAAAAAAATTATTGGGGAACACTATTCCGGCCATTCCTATGAATATCCAATATTCAAAAGTGTTTTTTTTTTTTGACAATAGGCGACATTCTTCCAAATTTCGACTTTTGAAATTTTAAAAAGGACTTTGCTCCTTTTTCCGAAAATGGTAGAAAATTTGCGAAAAAAAATTATTGGGGAACACTATTCCAGCCATTCCTATGAATGTCCAATATTCAAAAGTGTGTTTTTTGGACAATAGGCGACATTCTTCCAAATTTCGACTTTTGAAATTTTAAAAAGGACTTTGCTCCTTTTTCCGAAAATGGTTGAAAATTTGCGAAAAAAAATTATTGGGGAACACTATTCCGGCCATTCCTATGAATATCCAATATTCAAAAGTGTGTTTTTTTGACAATAGGCGACATTCTTCCAAATTTCGACTTTTGAAATTTTAAAAAGGACTTTGCTCCTTTTTCCGAAAATTGTACGAGATAAACAAAAAAACATTATTGGAGAACACTCTTCCGGCCATTTCTCTGAATGTCAATATTCAAAAGTCATAACAGTGTGTTTTTTTGAAAATTGGCGACATTTTTCCAAATTTCAACTTTTGAAATTTTAGAAAGGAATATAAATTTGCGAAAAAAATTATTGGGGAACACTATTCCGGCCATTCCTATGAATGTCCAATATTCAAAAGTGTGTTTTTTTGACAATAGGCGACATTCTTCCAAATTTCGACTTTTGAAATTTTAAAAAGGACTTTGCTCCTTTTTCCGAAAATTGTAGGAGATAAGCGAAAACACATTATTGGAGAACACTCTTCCGGCCATTTCTCTGAATGTCAATATTCAAAAGTCTTAACAGTGTGTTTTTTTGAAAATTGGCGACATTTTTCCAAATTTCAACTTTTGAAATTTTAGAAAGGAATAAAAATTTGCGAAAAAAATTATTGGGGAACACTATTCCGGCCATTCCTATGAATATCCAATATTCAAAAGTGTGTTTTTTTGACAATAGGCGACATTCTTCCAAATTTCGACTTTTGAAATTTTAAAAAGGACTTTGCTCCTTTTTCCGAAAATTGTAGGAGATAAGCGAAAACACATTATTGGAGAACACTCTTCCGGTCATTTCTCTGAATGTCAATATTCAAAAGTCTTAACAGTGTGTTTTTTTGAAAATTGGCGACATTTTTCCAAATTTCAACTTTTGAAATTTTAGAAAGGAATATAAATTTGCGAAAAAAATTATTGGGGAACACTATTCCGGCCATTCCTATGAATGTCCAATATTCAAAAGTGTGTTTTTTTGACAATAGGCGACATTCTTCCAAATTTCGACTTTTGAAATTTTAAAAAGGACTTTGGTCCTTTTTCGGAAAATGGTAGAAAATTTGCGAAAAAAAAATTATTGGGGAACACTATTCCAGCCATTGCTATGAATGTCCAATATTCAAAAGTGTGTTTTTTTGAGAATAGGCGACATTCTTCCAAATTTCGACTTTTGAAATTTTAAAAAGGACTTTGCTCCTTTTTCCGAAAATGGTAGAAAATTTGCGAAAAAAAATTATTGGGGAACACTATTCCGGCCATTCCTATGAATATCCAATATTCAAAAGTGTGTTTTTTTGACAATAGGCGACATTCTTCCAAATTTCGACTTTTGAAATTTTAAAAAGGACTTTGCTCCTTTTTCCGAAAATGGTAGAAAATTTGGGAAAAAAAATTATTGGGGAGCACTATTCCGGCCATTCCTATGAATATCCAATATTCAAAAGTGTGTTTTTTTGACAATAGGCGACATTCTTCCAAATTTCGACTTTTGAAATTTTAAAAAGGACTTTGCTCCTTTTTCCGAAAATTGTAGGAGATAAGCGAAAAAACATTATTGGAGAACACTCTTCCGGCCATTTCTCTGAATGTCAATATTCAAAAGTCTTAACAGTGTGTTTTTTTGAAAATTGGCGACATTTTTCCAAATTTCAACTTTTGAAATTTTAGAAAGGAATATAAATTTGCGAAAAAAATTATTGGGGAACACTATTCCGGCCATTCCTATGAATGTCCAATATTCAAAAGTGTGTTTTTTTGACAATAGGCGACATTCTTCCAAATTTCGACTTTTGAAATTTTAAAAAGGACTTTGCTCCTTTTTCCGAAAATGGTAGAAAATTTGGGAAAAAAAATTATTGGGGAACACTATTCCGGCCATTCCTATGAATGTCCAATATTCAAAAGTGTGTTTTTTTGACAATAGGCGACATTCTTCCAAATTTCGACTTTTGAAATTTTAAAAAGGACTTTGCTCCTTTTTCCGAAAATGGTAGAAAATTTGGGAAAAAAAATTATTGGGGAACACTATTCCGGTCATTCCTATGAATGTCCAATATTCAAAAGTGTGTTTTTTTGACAATAGGCGACATTCTTCCAAATTTCAACTTTTGAAATTTTAGAAAGGACTTTGCTCCTTTTTCCGAAAATGGTAGAAAATTGCGAAAAAAAAATTATTGGGGAACACTATTCCGGCCATTCCTATGAATATCCAATATTCAAAAGTGTTTTTTTTTTTGACAATAGGCGACATTCTTCCAAATTTCGACTTTTGAAATTTTAAAAAGGACTTTGCTCCTTTTTCCGAAAATGGTAGAAAATTTGCGAAAAAAAATTATTGGGGAACACTATTCCAGCCATTCCTATGAATGTCCAATATTCAAAAGTGTGTTTTTTGGACAATAGGCGACATTCTTCCAAATTTCAACTTTTGAAATTTTAGAAAGGACTTTACTCCTTTTTCCGAAAATGGTAGAAAATTTGCGAAAAAAAATTATTGGGGAACACTATTCCGGCCATTCCTATGAATATCCAATATTCAAAAGTGTGTTTTTTTGACAATAGGCGACATTCTTCCAAATTTCGACTTTTGAAATTTTAAAAAGGACTTTGCTCCTTTTTCCGAAAATTGTAGGAGATAAGCGAAAAAACATTATTGGAGAACACTCTTCCGGCCATTTCTCTGAATGTCAATATTCAAAAGTCATAACAGTGTGTTTTTTTGAAAATTGGCGACATTTTTCCAAATTTCAACTTTTGAAATTTTAGAAAGGAATATAAATTTGCGAAAAAAATTATTGGGGAACACTATTCCGGCCATTCCTATGAATGTCCAATATTCAAAAGTGTGTTTTTTGACAATAGGCGACATTCTTCCAAATTTCGACTTTTGAAATTTTAAAAAGGACATTGCTCCTTTTTCCGAAAATGGTAGAAAATTTGCGAAAAAAAATTATTGGGGAACACTATTCCGGCCATTTCTATGAATGTCCAATATTCAAAAGTGTGTTTTTTTGACAATAGGCGACATTCTTCCAAATTTCAACTTTTGAAATTTTAGAAAGGACTTTACTCCTTTTTCCGAAAATGGTAGAAAATTTGCGAAAAAAAATTATTGGGGAACACTATTCCGGCCATTCCTATGAATATCCAATATTCAAAAGTGTGTTTTTTTGACAATAGGCGACATTCTTCCAAATTTCGACTTTTGAAATTTTAAAAAGGACTTTGCTCCTTTTTCCGAAAATTGTAGGAGATAAGCGAAAAAACATTATTGGAGAACACTCTTCCGGCCATTTCTCTGAATGTCAATATTCAAAAGTCATAACAGTGTGTTTTTTTGAAAATTGGCGAAATTTTTCCAAATTTCAACTTTTGAAATTTTAGAAAGGAATATAAATTTGCGAAAAAAATTATTGGGGAACACTATTCCGGCCATTCCTATGAATGTCCAATATTCAAAAGTGTGTTTTTTGACAATAGGCGACATTCTTCCAAATTTCGACTTTTGAAATTTTAAAAAGGACTTTGCTCCTTTTTCCGAAAATGGTAGAAAATTTGCGAAAAAAAATTATTGGGGAACACTATTCCGGCCATTCCTATGAATGTCCAATATTCAAAAGTGTGTTTTTTTGACAATAGGCGACATTCTTCCAAATTTCGACTTTTGAAATTTTAAAAAGGACTTTGCTCCTTTTTCCGAAAATTGTAGGAGATAAGCGAAAAAACATTATTGGAGAACACTCTTCCGGCCATTTCTCTGAATGTCAATATTCAAAAGTCATAACAGTGTGTTTTTTTGAAAATTGGCGACATTTTTCCAAATTTCAACTTTTGAAATTTTAGAAAGGAATATAAATTTGCGAAAAAAAATTATTGGGGAACACTATTCCGGCCATTTCTATGAATGTCCAATATTCAAAAGTGTGTTTTTTTGACAATAGGCGACATTCTTCCAAATTTCAACTTTTGAAATTTTAGAAAGGACTTTACTCCTTTTTCCGAAAATGGTAGAAAATTTGCGAAAAAAAATTATTGGGGAACACTATTCCGGCCATTCCTATGAATATCCAATATTCAAAAGTGTGTTTTTTTGACAATAGGCGACATTCTTCCAAATTTCGACTTTTGAAATTTTAAAAAGGACTTTGCTCCTTTTTCCGAAAATTGTAGGAGATAAGCGAAAAAACATTATTGGAGAACACTCTTCCGGCCATTTCTCTGAATGTCAATATTCAAAAGTCATAACAGTGTGTTTTTTTGAAAATTGGCGACATTTTTCCAAATTTCAACTTTTGAAATTTTAGAAAGGAATATAAATTTGCGAAAAAAATTATTGGGGAACACTATTCCGGCCATTCCTATGAATGTCCAATATTCAAAAGTGTGTTTTTTGACAATAGGCGACATTCTTCCAAATTTCGACTTTTGAAATTTTAAAAAGGACTTTGCTCCTTTTTCCGAAAATGGTAGAAAATTTGCAAAAAAAAATTATTGGGGAACACTATTCCGGCCATTTCTATGAATGTCCAATATTCAAAAGTGTGTTTTTTTGACAATAGGCGACATTCTTCCAAATTTCGACTTTTGAAATTTTAAAAAGGACTTTGCTCCTTTTTCCGAAAATTGTAGGAGATAAGCGAAAAAACGCTATTGGGAAACACTATTCCGGTCATTCCTATGAATGTCCAATATTCAAAAGTGTGTTTTTTTGACAATAGGCGACATTCTTCCAAATTTCGACTTTTGAAATTTTAAAAAGGACTTTGCTCCTTTTTCCGAAAATGGTAGAAAATTTGCGAAAAAAAATTATTGGGGAACACTATTCCGGCCATTCCTATGAATGTCCAATATTCAAAAGTGTGTTTTTTTTGACAATAGGCGACATTCTTCCAAATTTCGACTTTTGAAATTTTAAAAAGGACTTTGCTCCTTTTTCCGAAAATGGTAGAAAATTTGCGAAAAAAAATTATTGGGGAACACTATTCCGGCCATTCCTATGAATGTCCAATATTCAAAAGTGTGTTTTTTTGACAATAGGCGACATTCTTCCAAATTTCGACTTTTGAAATTTTAAAAAGGACTTTGCTCCTTTTTCCGAAAATGGTAGAAAATTTGCGAAAAAAAATTATTGGGGAACACTATTCCGGCCATTCCTATGAATGTCCAATATTCAAAAGTGTGTTTTTTTGACAATAGGCGACATTCTTCCAAATTTCGACTTTTGAAATTTTAAAAAGGACTTTGCTCCTTTTTCCGAAAATTGTAGGAGATAAGCGAAAAAACATTATTGGAGAACACTCTTCCGGCCATTTCTATGAATGTCAATATTCAAAAGTCTTAACAGTGTGTTTTTTTTAAAATTGGCGACATTTTTAAAAATTTCAACTTTTGAAATTTTAGAAAGGAATATAAATTTGCGAAAAAAATTATTGGGGAACACTATTCCGGCCATTTCTATGCATGTCCAATATTCAAAAGTGTGTTTTTTTGACAATAGGCGACATTCTTCCAAATTTCGACTTTTGAAATTTTAAAAAGGACTTTGCTCCTTTTTCCGAAAATGGTAGAAAATTTGCGAAAAAAAATTATTGGGGAACACTATTCCGGCCATTCCTATGAATGTCCAATATTCAAAAGTGTGTTTTTTTGACAATAGGCGACATTCTTCCAAATTTCGACTTTTGAAATTTTAAAAAGGACTTTGCTCCTTTTTCCGAAAATGGTAGAAAATTTGCGAAAAAAAATTATTGGGGAACACTATTCCGGCCATTCCTATGAATGTCCAATATTCAAAAGTGTGTTTTTTTGACAATAGGCGACATTCTTCCAAATTTCGACTTTTGAAATTTTAAAAAGGACTTTGCTCCTTTTTCCGAAAATTGTAGGAGATAAGCGAAAAAACACTATTGGGAAACACTATTCCGGTCATTCCTATGAATGTCCAATATTCAAAAGTGTGTTTTTTTGACAATAGGCGACATTCTTCCAAATTTCGACTTTTGAAATTTTAAAAAGGACTTTGCTCCTTTTTCCGAAAATGGTAGAAAATTTGCGAAAAAAAATTATTGGGGAACACTATTCCGGCCATTCCTATGAATGTCCAATATTCAAAAGTGTGTTTTTTTGACAATAGGCGACATTCTTCCAAATTTCGACTTTTGAAATTTTAAAAAGGACTTTGCTCCTTTTTCCGAAAATGGTAGAAAATTTGCGAAAAAAAATTATTGGGGAACACTATTCCGGCCATTCCTATGAATGTCCAATATTCAAAAGTGTGTTTTTTTGACAATAGGCGACATTCTTCCAAATTTCGACTTTTGAAATTTTAAAAAGGACTTTGCTCCTTTTTCCGCAAATGGTAGAAAATTTGCGAAAAAAAATTATTGGGGAACACTATTCCGGCCATTCCTATGAATGTCCAATATTCAAAAGTGTGTTTTTTTGACAATAGGCGACATTCTTCCAAATTTCGACTTTTGAAATTTTAAAAAGGACTTTGCTCCTTTTTCCGAAAATGGTAGAAAATTTGCGAAAAAAAATTATTGGGGAACACTATTCCGGCCATTCCTATGAATGTCCAATATTCAAAAGTGTGTTTTTTTGACAATAGGCGACATTCTTCCAAATTTCGACTTTTGAAATTTTAAAAAGGACTTTGCTCCTTTTTCCGAAAATGGTAGAAAATTTGCGAAAAAAAATTATTGGGGAACACTATTCCGGCCATTCCTATGAATGTCCAATATTCAAAAGTGTGTTTTTTTGACAATAGGCGACATTCTTCCAAATTTCGACTTTTGAAATTTTAAAAAGGACTTTGCTCCTTTTTCCGAAAATTGTAGGAGATAAGCGAAAAAACATTATTGGAGAACACTCTTCCGGCCATTTCTATGAATGTCCAATGTTCAAAAGTCTTAACAGTGTGTTTTTTTAAAATTGGCGACATTTTTCCAAATTTCAACTTTTGAAATTTTAGAAAGGACTTTGCTCCTTTTTCCGAAAATGGTAGAAAATTTGGGAAAAAAAAATTATTGGGGAACACTATTCCGGCCATTCCTATGAATATCCAATATTCAAAAGTGTGTTTTTTTGACAATAGGCGACATTCTTCCAAATTTCGACTTTTGAAATTTTTAAAAAGACTTTGCTCCTTTTTCCGAATATTGTAGGAGATAAGCGAAAAAACATTATTGGAGAACACTCTTCCGGCCATTTCTATGAATGTCAATATTCAAAAGTCTTAACAGTGTGTTTTTTTTTAAATTGGCGACATTCTTCCAAATTTCAACTTTTGAAATTTTAGAAAGGAATATAAATTTGCGAAAAAAATTATTGGGGAACACTATTCCGGCCATTTCTTTGCATGTCCAATATTCAAAAGTGTGTTTTTTTGACAATAGGCGACATTCTTCCAAATTTCGACTTTTGAAATTTTAAAAAGGAATTTGCTCCTTTTTCCGAAAATGGTAGAAAATTTGCGAAAAAAAATTATTGGGGAACACTATTCCGGCCATTCCTATGAATGTCCAATATTCAAAAGTGTGTTTTTTGGACAATAGGTGACATTCTTCCAAATTTCGACTTTTGAAATTTTAAAAAGGACTTTGCTCCTTTTTCCGAAAATCGTAGAAAATTTGCGAAAAAAAAATTATTGGGGAACACTATTCCGGCCATTCCTATGAATATCCAATATTCAAAAGTGTTTTTTTTTTTTGACAATAGGCGACATTCTTCCAAATTTCGACTTTTGAAATTTTAAAAAGGACTTTGCTCCTTTTTCCGAAAATGGTAGAAAATTTGCGAAAAAAAATTATTGGGGAACACTATTCCAGCCATTCCTATGAATGTCCAATATTCAAAAGTGTGTTTTTTGGACAATAGGCGACATTCTTCCAAATTTCAACTTTTGAAATTTTAGAAAGGACTTTGCTCCTTTTTCCGAAAATGGTAGAAAATTTGCGAAAAAAAATTATTGGGGAACACTATTCCGGCCATTCCTATGAATATCCAATATTCAAAAGTGTGTTTTTTTGACAATAGGCGACATTCTTCCAAATTTCGACTTTTGAAATTTTAAAAAGGACTTTGCTCCTTTTTCCGAAAATTGTAGGAGATAAGCGAAAAAACATTATTGGAGAACACTCTTCCGGCCATTTCTCTGAATGTCAATATTCAAAAGTCATAACAGTGTGTTTTTTTGAAAATTGGCGACATTTTTCCAAATTTCAACTTTTGAAATTTTAGAAAGGAATATAAATTTGCGAAAAAAATTATTGGGGAACACTATTCCGGCCATTCCTATGAATGTCCAATATTCAAAAGTGTGTTTTTTTGACAATAGGCGACATTCTTCCAAATTTCGACTTTTGAAATTTTAAAAAGGACTTTGCTCCTTTTTCCGAAAATGGTAGAAAATTTGCGAAAAAAAATTATTGGGGAACACTATTCCGGCCATTCCTATGAATGTCCAATATTCAAAAGTGTGTTTTTTTGACAATAGGCGACATTCTTCCAAATTTCGACTTTTGAAATTTTAAAAAGGACTTTGCTCCTTTTTCCGAAAATGGTAGAAAATTTGCGAAAAAAAATTATTGGGGAACACTATTCCGGCCATTCCTATGAATATCCAATATTCAAAAGTGTGTTTTTTTGACAATAGGCGACATTCTTCCAAATTTCGACTTTTGAAATTTTAAAAAGGACTTTGCTCCTTTTTCCGAAAATTGTAGGAGATAAGCGAAAAAACATTATTGGAGAACACTCTTCCGGCCATTTCTCTGAATGTCAATATTCAAAATTCTTAACAGTGTGTTTTTTTGAAAATTGGCGACATCTTTCCAAATTTCAACTTTTGAAATTTTAGAAAGGAATATAAATTTGCGAAAAAAATTATTGGGGAACACTATTCCGGCCATTCCTATGAATGTCCAATATTCAAAAGTGTGTTTTTTGGACAATAGGTGACATTCTTCCAAATTTCGACTTTTGAAATTTTAAAAAGGACTTTGCTCCTTTTTCCGAAAATGGTAGAAAATTTGCGAAAAAAAAATTATTGGGGAACACTATTCCGGCCATTCCTATGAATGTCCAATATTCTAAAGTGTGTTTTTTTGACAATAGGCGACATTCTTCCAAATTTCGACTTTTGAAATTTTAAAAAGGACTTTGCTCCTTTTTCCGAAAATGGTAGAAAATTTGCGAAAAAAAATTATTGGGGAACACTATTCCGGCCATTCCTATGAATGTCCAATATTCAAAAGTGTGTTTTTTTGACAATAGGCGACATTCTTCCAAATTTCGACTTTTGAAATTTTAAAAAGGACTTTGCTCCTTTTTCCGAAAATTGTAGGAGATAAGCGAAAAAACACTATTGGGAAACACTATTCCGGTCATTCCTATGAATGTCCAATATTCAAAAGTGTGTTTTTTTGACAATAGGCGACATTCTTCCAAATTTCGACTTTTGAAATTTTAAAAAGGACTTTGCTCCTTTTTCCGAAAATGGTAGAAAATTTGCGAAAAAAAATTATTGGGGAACACTACTCCGGCCATTCCTATGAATGTCCAATATTCAAAAGTGTGTTTTTTTGACAATAGGCGACATTCTTCCAAATTTCGACTTTTGAAATTTTAAAAAGGACTTTGCTCCTTTTTCCGAAAATTGTAGGAGATAAGCGAAAAAACACTATTGGGAAACACTATTCCGGTCATTCCTATGAATGTCCAATATTCAAAAGTGTGTTTTTTTGACAATAGGCGACATTCTTCCAAATTTCGACTTTTGAAATTTTAAAAAGGACTTTGCTCCTTTTTCCGAAAATGGTAGAAAATTTGCAAAAAAAAATTATTGGGGAACACTATTCCGGCCATTCCTATGAATGTCCAATATTCAAAAGTGTGTTTTTTTGACAATAGGCGACATTCTTCCAAATTTCGACTTTTGAAATTTTAAAAAGGACTTTGCTCCTTTTTCCGAAAATTCTAGGAGATAAGCGAAAAAACATTATTGGAGAACACTCTTCCGGCCATTTCTATGAATGTCCAATATTCAAAAGTCTTAACAGTGTGTTTTTTGAAAATTGGCGACATTTTTCCAAATTTCAACTTTTGAAATTTTAAAAAGGACTTTGCTCCTTTTTCCGAAAATGGTAGAAAATTTGCGAAAAAAAATTATTGGGAAACACTATTCCGGCCATTCCTATGAATGTCCAATATTCAAAAGTGTGTTTTTTTGACAATAGGCGACATTCTTCCAAATTTCGACTTTTGAAATTTTAAAAAGGACTTTGCTCCTTTTTCCGAAAATGGTAGAAAATTTGCAAAAAAAAATTATTGGGGAACACTATTCCGGCCATTCCTATGAATGTCCAATATTCAAAAGTGTGTTTTTTTGACAATAGGCGACATTCTTCCAAATTTCGACTTTTGAAATTTTAAAAAGGACTTTGCTCCTTTTTCCGAAAATGGTAGAAAATTTGGGAAAAAAAATTATTGGGGAACACTATTCCGGTCATTCCTATGAATGTCCAATATTCAAAAGTGTGTTTTTTTGACAATAGGCGACATTTTTCCAAATTTCGAATTTTGAAATTTTAAAAAGGACTTTGCTTCTTTTTCCGAAAATGGTAGAAAATTTGCGAAAAAAAATTATTGGGAAACACTATTCCGGCCATTCCTATGAATGTCCAATATTCAAAAGTGTGTTTTTTTGACAATAGGCGACATTCTTCCAAATTTCGACTTTTGAAATTTTAAAAAGGACTTTGCTCCTTTTTCCGAAAATGGTAGAAAATTTGCAAAAAAAAATTATTGGGGAACACTATTCCGGCCATTCCTATGAATGTCCAATATTCAAAAGTGTGTTTTTTTGACAATAGGCGACATTCTTCCAAATTTCGACTTTTGAAATTTTAAAAAGGACTTTGCTCCTTTTTCCGAAAATTCTAGGAGATAAGCGAAAAAACATTATTGGAGAACACTCTTCCGGCCATTTCTATGAATGTCCAATATTCAAAAGTCTTAACAGTGTGTTTTTTGAAAATTGGCGACATTTTTCCAAATTTCAACTTTTGAAATTTTAGAAAGGACTTTGCTCCTTTTTCCGAAAATGGTAGAAAATTTGCGAAAAAAAATTATTGGGGAACACTATTCCGGCCATTCCTATGAATATCCAATATTCAAAAGTGTGTTTTTTTGACAATAGGCGACATTCTTCCAAATTTCGACTTTTGAAATTTTAAAAAGGACTTTGCTCCTTTTTCCGAAAATTGTAGGAGATAAGCGAAAAAACATTATTGGAGAACACTCTTCCGGCCATTTCTATGAATGTCAATATTCAAAAGTCTTAACAGTGTGTTTTTTTTAAAATTTGCGACATTTTTCCAAATTTCAACTTTTGAAATTTTAGAAAGGAATATAAATTTGCGAAAAAAATTATTGGGGAACACTATTCCGGCCATTTCTATGCATGTCCAATATTCAAAAGTGTGTTTTTTTGACAATAGGCGACATTCTTCCAAATTTCGACTTTTGAAATTTTAAAAAGGACTTTGCTCCTTTTTCCGAAAATGGTAGAAAATTTGCGAAAAAAAATTATTGGGGAACACTATTCCGGCCATTCCTATGAATGTCCAATATTCAAAAGTGTGTTTTTTTGACAATAGGCGACATTCTTCCAAATTTCGACTTTTGAAATTTTAAAAAGGACTTTGCTCCTTTTTCCGAAAATGGTAGAAAATTTGCGAAAAAAAATTATTGGGGAACACTATTCCGGCCATTCCTATGAATGTCCAATATTCAAAAGTGTGTTTTTTTGACAATAGGCGACATTCTTCCAAATTTCGACTTTTGAAATTTTAAAAAGGACTTTGCTCCTTTTTCCGAAAATTGTAGGAGATAAGCGAAAAAACACTATTGGGAAACACTATTCCGGTCATTCCTATGAATGTCCAATATTCAAAAGTGTGTTTTTTTGACAATAGGCGACATTTTTCCAAATTTCGACTTTTGAAATTTTAAAAAGGACTTTGCTCCTTTTTCCGAAAATGGTAGAAAATTTGCGAAAAAAAATTATTGGGGAACACTATTCCGGCCATTCCTATGAATGTCCAATATTCAAAAGTGTGTTCCTATGACAATAGGCGACATTCTTCCAAATTTCGACTTTTGAAATTTTAAAAAGGACTTTGCTCCTTTTTCCGAAAACGGTAGAAAATTTGCGAAAAAAAATTATTGGGGAACACTATTCCGGCCATTCCTATGAATGTCCAATATTCAAAAGTGTGTTTTTTTGACAATAGGCGACATTCTTCCAAATTTCGACTTTTGAAATTTTAAAAAGGACTTTGCTCCTTTTTCCGCAAATGGTAGAAAATTTGCGAAAAAAAATTATTGGGGAACACTATTCCGGCCATTCCTATGAATGTCCAATATTCAAAAGTGTGTTTTTTTGACAATAGGCGACATTCTTCCAAATTTCGACTTTTGAAATTTTAAAAAGGACTTTGCTCCTTTTTCCGAAAATGGTAGAAAATTTGCGAAAAAAAATTATTGGGGAACACTATTCCGGCCATTCCTATGAATGTCCAATATTCAAAAGTGTGTTTTTTGACAATAGGCGACATTCTTCCAAATTTCGACTTTTGAAATTTTAAAAAGGACTTTGCTCCTTTTTCCGAAAATTGTAGGAGATAAGCGAAAAAACATTATTGGAGAACACTACTTCGGCCATTTCTATGAATGTCCAATATTCAAAAGTCTTAACAGTGTGTTTTTTTAAAATTGGCGACATTTTTCCAAATTTCAACTTTTGAAAATTTAGAGAGGACTTTGCTCCTTTTTCCGAAAATGGTAGAAAATTTGCGAAAAAAAATTATTGGGGAACACTATTCCGGCCATTCCTATGAATGTCCAATATTCAAAAGTGTGTTTTTTTGACAATAGGCGACATTCTTCCAAATTTCGACTTTTGAAATTTTAAAAAGGACTTTGCTCCTTTTTCCGCAAATGGTAGAAAATTTGCGAAAAAAAATTATTGGGGAACACTATTCCGGCCATTCCTATGAATGTCCAATATTCAAAAGTGTGTTTTTTTGACAATAGGCGACATTCTTCCAAATTTCGACTTTTGAAATTTTAAAAAGGACTTTGCTCCTTTTTCCGAAAATGGTAGAAAATTTGCGAAAAAAAATTATTGGGGAACACTATTCCGGCCATTCCTATGAATGTCCAATATTCAAAAGTGTGTTTTTTTGACAATAGGCGACATTCTTCCAAATTTCGACTTTTGAAATTTTAAAAAGGACTTTGCTCCTTTTTCCGAAAATGGTAGAAAATTTGCGAAAAAAAATTATTGGGGAACACTATTCCGGCCATTCCTATGAATGTCCAATATTCAAAAGTGTGTTTTTTTGACAATAGGCGACATTCTTCCAAATTTCGACTTTTGAAATTTTAAAAAGGACTTTGCTCCTTTTTCCGAAAATTCTAGGAGATAAGCGAAAAAACATTATTGGAGAACACTCTTCCGGCCATTTCTATGAATGTCCAATATTCAAAAGTCTTAACAGTGTGTTTTTTGAAAATTGGCGACATTTTTCCAAATTTCAACTTTTGAAATTTTAAAAAGGACTTTGCTCCTTTTTCCGAAAATGGTAGAAAATTTGCGAAAAAAAATTATTGGGAAACACTATTCCGGCCATTCCTATGAATGTCCAATATTCAAAAGTGTGTTTTTTTGACAATAGGCGACATTCTTCCAAATTTCGACTTTTGAAATTTTAAAAAGGACTTTGCTCCTTTTTCCGAAAATGGTAGAAAATTTGCAAAAAAAAATTATTGGGGAACACTATTCCGGCCATTCCTATGAATGTCCAATATTCAAAAGTGTGTTTTTTTGACAATAGGCGACATTCTTCCAAATTTCGACTTTTGAAATTTTAAAAAGGACTTTGCTCCTTTTTCCGAAAATGGTAGAAAATTTGGGAAAAAAAATTATTGGGGAACACTATTCCGGTCATTCCTATGAATGTCCAATATTCAAAAGTGTGTTTTTTTGACAATAGGCGACATTTTTCCAAATTTCGAATTTTGAAATTTTAAAAAGGACTTTGCTTCTTTTTCCGAAAATGGTAGAAAATTTGCGAAAAAAAATTATTGGGAAACACTATTCCGGCCATTCCTATGAATGTCCAATATTCAAAAGTGTGTTTTTTTGACAATAGGCGACATTCTTCCAAATTTCGACTTTTGAAATTTTAAAAAGGACTTTGCTCCTTTTTCCGAAAATGGTAGAAAATTTGCAAAAAAAAATTATTGGGGAACACTATTCCGGCCATTCCTATGAATGTCCAATATTCAAAAGTGTGTTTTTTTGACAATAGGCGACATTCTTCCAAATTTCGACTTTTGAAATTTTAAAAAGGACTTTGCTCCTTTTTCCGAAAATTCTAGGAGATAAGCGAAAAAACATTATTGGAGAACACTCTTCCGGCCATTTCTATGAATGTCCAATATTCAAAAGTCTTAACAGTGTGTTTTTTGAAAATTGGCGACATTTTTCCAAATTTCAACTTTTGAAATTTTAGAAAGGACTTTGCTCCTTTTTCCGAAAATGGTAGAAAATTTGCGAAAAAAAATTATTGGGGAACACTATTCCGGCCATTCCTATGAATATCCAATATTCAAAAGTGTGTTTTTTTGACAATAGGCGACATTCTTCCAAATTTCGACTTTTGAAATTTTAAAAAGGACTTTGCTCCTTTTTCCGAAAATTGTAGGAGATAAGCGAAAAAACATTATTGGAGAACACTCTTCCGGCCATTTCTATGAATGTCAATATTCAAAAGTCTTAACAGTGTGTTTTTTTTAAAATTTGCGACATTTTTCCAAATTTCAACTTTTGAAATTTTAGAAAGGAATATAAATTTGCGAAAAAAATTATTGGGGAACACTATTCCGGCCATTTCTATGCATGTCCAATATTCAAAAGTGTGTTTTTTTGACAATAGGCGACATTCTTCCAAATTTCGACTTTTGAAATTTTAAAAAGGACTTTGCTCCTTTTTCCGAAAATGGTAGAAAATTTGCGAAAAAAAATTATTGGGGAACACTATTCCGGCCATTCCTATGAATGTCCAATATTCAAAAGTGTGTTTTTTTGACAATAGGCGACATTCTTCCAAATTTCGACTTTTGAAATTTTAAAAAGGACTTTGCTCCTTTTTCCGAAAATGGTAGAAAATTTGCGAAAAAAAATTATTGGGGAACACTATTCCGGCCATTCCTATGAATGTCCAATATTCAAAAGTGTGTTTTTTTGACAATAGGCGACATTCTTCCAAATTTCGACTTTTGAAATTTTAAAAAGGACTTTGCTCCTTTTTCCGAAAATTGTAGGAGATAAGCGAAAAAACACTATTGGGAAACACTATTCCGGTCATTCCTATGAATGTCCAATATTCAAAAGTGTGTTTTTTTGACAATAGGCGACATTTTTCCAAATTTCGACTTTTGAAATTTTAAAAAGGACTTTGCTCCTTTTTCCGAAAATGGTAGAAAATTTGCGAAAAAAAATTATTGGGGAACACTATTCCGGCCATTCCTATGAATGTCCAATATTCAAAAGTGTGTTCCTATGACAATAGGCGACATTCTTCCAAATTTCGACTTTTGAAATTTTAAAAAGGACTTTGCTCCTTTTTCCGAAAACGGTAGAAAATTTGCGAAAAAAAATTATTGGGGAACACTATTCCGGCCATTCCTATGAATGTCCAATATTCAAAAGTGTGTTTTTTTGACAATAGGCGACATTCTTCCAAATTTCGACTTTTGAAATTTTAAAAAGGACTTTGCTCCTTTTTCCGCAAATGGTAGAAAATTTGCGAAAAAAAATTATTGGGGAACACTATTCCGGCCATTCCTATGAATGTCCAATATTCAAAAGTGTGTTTTTTTGACAATAGGCGACATTCTTCCAAATTTCGACTTTTGAAATTTTAAAAAGGACTTTGCTCCTTTTTCCGAAAATGGTAGAAAATTTGCGAAAAAAAATTATTGGGGAACACTATTCCGGCCATTCCTATGAATGTCCAATATTCAAAAGTGTGTTTTTTGACAATAGGCGACATTCTTCCAAATTTCGACTTTTGAAATTTTAAAAAGGACTTTGCTCCTTTTTCCGAAAATTGTAGGAGATAAGCGAAAAAACATTATTGGAGAACACTACTTCGGCCATTTCTATGAATGTCCAATATTCAAAAGTCTTAACAGTGTGTTTTTTTAAAATTGGCGACATTTTTCCAAATTTCAACTTTTGAAAATTTAGAGAGGACTTTGCTCCTTTTTCCGAAAATGGTAGAAAATTTGCGAAAAAAAATTATTGGGGAACACTATTCCGGCCATTCCTATGAATGTCCAATATTCAAAAGTGTGTTTTTTTGACAATAGGCGACATTCTTCCAAATTTCGACTTTTGAAATTTTAAAAAGGACTTTGCTCCTTTTTCCGCAAATGGTAGAAAATTTGCGAAAAAAAATTATTGGGGAACACTATTCCGGCCATTCCTATGAATGTCCAATATTCAAAAGTGTGTTTTTTTGACAATAGGCGACATTCTTCCAAATTTCGACTTTTGAAATTTTAAAAAGGACTTTGCTCCTTTTTCCGAAAATGGTAGAAAATTTGCGAAAAAAAATTATTGGGGAACACTATTCCGGCCATTCCTATGAATGTCCAATATTCAAAAGTGTGTTTTTTTGACAATAGGCGACATTCTTCCAAATTTCGACTTTTGAAATTTTAAAAAGGACTTTGCTCCTTTTTCCGAAAATGGTAGAAAATTTGCGAAAAAAAATTATTGGGGAACACTATTCCGGCCATTCCTATGAATGTCCAATATTCAAAAGTGTGTTTTTTTGACAATAGGCGACATTCTTTCAAATTTCGACTTTTGAAATTTTAAAAAGGACTTTGCTCCTTTTTCCGAAAATTGTAGGAGATAAGCGAAAAAACATTATTGGAGAACACTCTTCCGGCCATTTCTATGAATGTCCAATATTCAAAAGTCTTAACAGTGTGTTTTTTTAAAATTGGCGACATTTTTCCAAATTTCAACTTTTGAAATTTTAGAAAGGACTTTGCTCCTTTTTCCGAAAATGGTAGAAAATTTGGGAAAAAAAATTATTGGGGAACACTATTCCGGCCATTCCTATGAATATCCAATATTCAAAAGTGTGTTTTTTTGACAATAGGCGACATTCTTCCAAATTTCGACTTTTGAAATTTTAAAAAAGACTTTGCTCCTTTTTCCGAAAATTGTAGGAGATAAGCGAAAAAACATTATTGGAGAACACTCTTCCGGCCATTTCTATGAATGTCAATATTCAAAAGTCTTAACAGTGTGTTTTTTTTAAATTGGCGACATTCTTCCAAATTTCAACTTTTGAAATTTTAGAAAGGAATATAAATTTGCGAAAAAAATTATTGGGGAACACTATTCCGGCCATTTCTTTGCATGTCCAATATTCAAAAGTGTGTTTTTTTGACAATAGGCGACATTCTTCCAAATTTCGACTTTTGAAATTTTAAAAAGGAATTTGCTCCTTTTTCCGAAAATGGTAGAAAATTTGCGAAAAAAAATTATTGGAGAACACTATTCCGGCCATTCCTATGAATGTCCAATATTCAAAAGTGTGTTTTTTGGACAATAGGTGACATTCTTCCAAATTTCGACTTTTGAAATTTTAAAAAAGACTTTGCTCCTTTTTCCGAAAATTGTAGGAGATAAGCGAAAAAACATTATTGGAGAACACTCTTCCGGCCATTTCTATGAATGTCAATATTCAAAAGTCTTAACAGTGTGTTTTTTTGAAAATTGGCGACATTTTTCCAAATTTCAACTTTTGAAATTTTAGAAAGGAATATAAATTTGCGAAAAAAATTATTGGGGAACACTATTCCGGCCATTCCTATGAATGTCCAATATTCAAAAGTGTGTTTTTTTGACAATAGGCGACATTCTTCCAAATTTCGACTTTTGAAATTTTAAAAAGGACTTTGCTCCTTTTTCCGAAAATGGTAGAAAATTTGCGAAAAAAAATTATTGGGGAACACTATTCCGGCCATTCCTATGAATGTCCAATATTCAAAAGTGTGTTTTTTTTGACAATAGGCGACATTCTTCCAAATTTCGACTTTTGAAATATTAAAAAGGACTTTGCTCCTTTTTCCGAAAATGGTAGAAAATTTGCGAAAAAAAATTATTGGAGAACACTATTCCGGCCATTTCTATGAATGTCCAATATTCAAAAGTGTGTTTTTTTGACAATAGGCGACATTCTTCCAAATTTCGACTTTTGAAATTTTAAAAAGGACTTTGCTCCTTTTTCCGAAAATGGTAGAAAATTTGCGAAAAAAAATTATTGGGGAACACTATTCCGGCCATTCCTATGAATGTCCAATATTCAAAAGTGTGTTTTTTTGACAATAGGCGACATTCTTCCAAATTTCGACTTTTGAAATTTTAAAAAGGACTTTGCTCCTTTTTCCGAAAATGGTAGAAAATTTGCGAAAAAAAATTATTGGGGAACACTATTCCGGCCATTCCTATGAATGTCCAATATTCAAAAGTGTGTTTTTTTGACAATAGGCGACATTCTTCCAAATTTCGACTTTTGAAATTTTAAAAAGGACTTTGCTCCTTTTTCCGAAAATTGTAGGAGATAAGCGAAAAAACATTATTGGAGAACACTCTTCGGCCATTTCTATGAATGTCCAATATTCAAAAGTCTTAACAGTGTGTTTTTTGAAAATTGGCGACATTTTCCCAAATTTCAACTTTTGAAATTTTAGAAAGGACTTTGCTCCTTTTTCCGAAAATGGTAGAAAATTTGCGAAAAAAAATTATTGGGGAACACTATTCCGGCCATTCCTATGAATATCCAATATTCAAAAGTGTGTTTTTTTGACAATAGGCGACATTCTTCCAAATTTCGACTTTTGAAATTTTAAAAAGGACTTTGCTTCTTTTTCCGAAAATTGTAGGAGATAAGCGAAAAAACATTATTGGAGAACACTCTTCGGCCATTTCTATGAATGTCCAATATTCAAAAGTCTTAACAGTGTGTTTTTTGAAAATTGGCGACATTTTCCCAAATTTCAACTTTTGAAATTTTAGAAAGGACTTTGCTCCTTTTTCCGAAAATGGTAGAAAATTTGCGAAAAAAAATTATTGGGGAACACTATTCCGGCCATTCCTATGAATATCCAATATTCAAAAGTGTGTTTTTTTGACAATAGGCGACATTCTTCCAAATTTCGACTTTTGAAATATTAAAAAGGACTTTGCTCCTTTTTCCGAAAATGGTAGAAAATTTGCGAAAAAACATTATTGGAGAACACTCTTCCGGCCATTTCTATGAATATCCAATATTCTAAAGTGTGTTTTTTTGACAATAGGCGACATTCTTCCAAATTTCGACTTTTGAAATTTTAGAAAGGAATATAAATTTGCGAAAAAAAATTATTGGGGAACACTATTCCGGCCATTCCTATGAATGTCCAATATTCAGAAGTGTGTTTTTTGACAATAGGCGACATTCTTCCAAATTTCGACTTTTGAAATTTTAAAAAGGACTTTGCTCCTTTTTCCGAAAATTGTAGGAGATAAGCGAAAAAACATTATTGGAGAACACTCTTCGGCCATTTCTATGAATGTCCAATATTCAAAAGTCTTAACAGTGTGTTTTTTGAAAATTGGCGACATTTTCCCAAATTTCAACTTTTGAAATTTTAGAAAGGACTTTGCTCCTTTTTCCGAAAATGGTAGAAAATTTGCGAAAAAAAATTATTGGGGAACACTATTCCGGCCATTCCTATGAATATCCAATATTCAAAAGTGTGTTTTTTTGACAATAGGCGACATTCTTCCAAATTTCGACTTTTGAAATTTTAAAAAGGACTTTGCTTCTTTTTCCGAAAATTGTAGGAGATAAGCGAAAAAACATTATTGGAGAACACTCTTCGGCCATTTCTATGAATGTCCAATATTCAAAAGTCTTAACAGTGTGTTTTTTGAAAATTGGCGACATTTTCCCAAATTTCAACTTTTGAAATTTTAGAAAGGACTTTGCTCCTTTTTCCGAAAATGGTAGAAAATTTGCGAAAAAAAATTATTGGGGAACACTATTCCGGCCATTCCTATGAATATCCAATATTCAAAAGTGTGTTTTTTTGACAATAGGCGACATTCTTCCAAATTTCGACTTTTGAAATTTTAAAAAGGACTTTGCTTCTTTTTCCGAAAATTGTAGGAGATAAGCGAAAAAACATTATTGGAGAACACTCTTCGGCCATTTCTATGAATGTCCAATATTCAAAAGTCTTAACAGTGTGTTTTTTGAAAATTGGCGACATTTTCCCAAATTTCAACTTTTGAAATTTTAGAAAGGACTTTGCTCCTTTTTCCGAAAATGGTAGAAAATTTGCGAAAAAAAATTATTGGGGAACACTATTCCGGCCATTCCTATGAATATCCAATATTCAAAAGTGTGTTTTTTTGACAATAGGCGACATTCTTCCAAATTTCGACTTTTGAAATATTAAAAAGGACTTTGCTCCTTTTTCCGAAAATGGTAGAAAATTTGCGAAAAAACATTATTGGAGAACACTCTTCCGGCCATTTCTATGAATATCCAATATTCTAAAGTGTGTTTTTTTGACAATAGGCGACATTCTTCCAAATTTCGACTTTTGAAATTTTAGAAAGGAATATAAATTTGCGAAAAAAAATTATTGGGGAACACTATTCCGGCCATTCCTATGAATGTCCAATATTCAGAAGTGTGTTTTTTGACAATAGGCGACATTCTTCCAAATTTCGACTTTTGAAATTTTAAAAAGGACTTTGCTCTTTTTTCCGAAAATTGTAGGAGATTTGCGAAAAAACATTATTGGAGAACACTCTTCCGGCCATTTCTATGAATATCCAATATTCTAAAGTGTGTTTTTTTGACAATAGGCGACATTCTTCCAAATTTCGACTTTTGAAATTTTAAAAAGAACTTTGCTCCTTTTTCCGAAAATGGTAGAAAATTTGCGAAAAAAAATTATTGGGGAACACTATTCCGGCCATTCCTATGGATGTCCAATATTCAAAAGTGTGTTTTTTAGACAATAGGCGACACTCTTCCAAATTTCGACTTTTGAAATTTTAAAAAGGACTTTGCTCCTTTTTCCGAAAATGGTAGAAAATTTGCGAAAAAAAATTATTGGGGAACACTATTCCGGCCATTCCTATGAATGTCCAATATTCAAAAGTGTGTTTTTTTGACAATAGGCGACATTCTTCCAAATTTCGACTTTTGAAATTTTAAAAAGGACTTTGCTCCTTTTTCCGAAAATGGTAGAAAATTTGCGAAAAAACATTATTGGAGAACACTCTTCCGGCAATTTCTATGAATGTCAATATTCAAAAGTCTTAACAGTGTGTTTTTTTGACAATAGGCGACATTTTTCCAAATTTCAACTTTTGAAATTTTAGAAAGGAATATAAATTTGCGAAAAAAAATTATTGGGGAACACTATTCCGGCCATTCCTATGAATGTCCAATATTCAAAAGTGTGTTTTTTGGACAATAGGTGACATTCTTCCAAATTTCGACTTTTGAAATTTTAAAAAAGACTTTGCTCCTTTTTCCGAAAATTGTAGGAGATAAGCGAAAAAACATTATTGGAGAACACTCTTCCGGCCATTTCTATGAATGTCAATATTCAAAAGTCTTAACAGTGTGTTTTTTTGAAAATTGGCGACATTTTTCCAAATTTCGACTTTTGAAATTTTAAAAAGGACTTTGCTCCTTTTTCCGAAAATTGTAGGAGATAAGCGAAAAAACATTATTGGAGAACACTCTTCCGGCCATTTCTATGAATGTCAATATTCAAAAGTCTTAACAGTGTGTGTTTTTGAAAATTGGCGACATTTTTCCAAATTTCATTTTTGAAATTTTAGAAAGGAATATAAATTTGCGAAAAAAATTATTGGGGAACACTATTCCGGCCATTCCTATGAATGTCCAATATTCAAAAGTGTGTTTTTTTGACAATAGGCGACATTCTTCCAAATTTCGACTTTTGAAATTTTAAAAAGGACTTTGCTCCTTTTTCCGAAAATTGTAGGAGATAAGCGAAAAAACACTATTGGGAAACACTATCCCGGTCATTCCTATGAATGTCAAATATTCAAAAGTGTGTTTTTTTGACAATAGGCGACATTCTTCCAAATTTCGACTTTTGAAATTTTAAAAAGGACTTTGCTCCTTTTTCCGAAAATTGTAGGAGATAAGCGAAAAAACACTATTGGGAAACACTATTCCGGTCATTCCTATGAATGTCAAATATTCAAAAGTGTGTTTTTTTGACAATAGGCGACATTCTTCCAAATTTCGACTTTTGAAATTTTAAAAAGGACTTTGCTCCTTTTTCCGAAAATTGTAGGAGATTTGCGAAAAAACATTATTGGAGAACACTCTTCCGGCCATTTCTATGAATGTCCAATATTCAAAAGTCTTAACAGTGTGTTTTTTGAAAATTGGCGACATTTTTCCAAATTTCAACTTTTGAAATTTTAGAAAGGACTTTGCTCCTTTTTCCGAAAATGGTAGAAAATTTGCGAAAAAAAATTATTGGGGAACACTATTCCGGCCATTCCTATGAATGTCCAATATTCAAAAGTGTGTTTTTTTGACAATAGGCGACATTCTTCCAAATTTCGACTTTTGAAATTTTAAAAAGGACTTTGCTCCTTTTTTCGAAAATGGTAGAAAATTTGCGAAAAAAAATTATTGGGGAACACTATTCCGGCCATTCCTATGAATGTCCAATATTCAAAAGTGTGTTTTTTTGACAATAGGCGACATTCTTCCAAATTTCGACTTTTGAAATTTTAAAAAGGACTTTGCTCCTTTTTCCGAAAATTGTAGGAGATAAGCGAAAAAACATTATTGGAAAACACTCTTCCGGCCATTTCTATGAATGTCCAATATTCAAAAGTCTTAACAGTGTGTTTTTTGAAAATTGGCGACATTTTTCCAAATTTCAACTTTTGAAATTTAGAAAGGACTTTGCTCCTTTTTCCGAAAATTGTAGAAAATTTGCGAAAAAAAATTATTGGGGAACACTATTCCGGCCATTCCTATGAATGTCCAATATTCAAAAGTGTGTTTTTTTGACAATAGGCGACATTCTTCCAAATTTCGACTTTTGAAATTTTAAAAAGGACTTTGCTTCTTTTTCCGAAAATTGTAGGAGATAAGCGAAAAAACACTATTGGGAAACACTATTCCGGTCATTCCTATGAATGTCAAATATTCAAAAGTGTGTTTTTTTGACAATAGGCGACATTCTTCCAAGTTTCGACTTTTGAAATTTTAAAAAGGACTTTGCTCCTTTTTCCGAAAATGGTAGAAAATTTGCGAAAAAAAATTATTGGGGAACACTATTCCGGCCATTCCTATGAATGTCCAATATTCAAAAGTGTGTTTTTTTGACAATAGGCGACATTCTTCCAAATTTCGACTTTTGAAATTTTAAAAAGGACTTTGCTCCTTTTTCCGAAAATGGTAGAAAATTTGCGAAAAAAAATTATTGGGGAACACTATTCCGGCCATTCCTATGAATGTCCAATATTCAAAAGTGTGTTTTTTTGACAATAGGCGACATTCTTCCAAATTTCGACTTTTGAAATTTTAAAAAGGACTTTGCTCCTTTTTCCGAAAATTGTAGGAGATTTGCGAAAAAACATTATTGGAGAACACTCTTCCGGCCATTTCTATGAATATCCAATATTCCAAAGTGTGTTTTTTAGACAATAGGCGACATTCTTCCAAATTTCGACTTTTGAAATTTTAAAAAGGACTTTGCTCCTTTTTCCGAAAATGGTAGAAAATTTGCGAAAAAACATTATTGGAGAACACTCTTCCGGCCATTTCTATGAATGTCAATATTCAAAAGTCTTAACAGTGTGTTTTTTTGAAAATTGGCGACATTTTTCCAAATTTCAACTTTTGAAATTTTAGAAAGGAATATAAATTTGCGAAAAAAAATTATTGGGGAACACTATTCCGGCCATTCCTATGAATGTCCAATATTCAAAAGTGTGTTTTTTGGACAATAGGTGACATTTTTCCAAATTTCGACTTTTGAAATTTTAAAAAAGACTTTGCTCCTTTTTCCGAAAATTGTAGGAGATAAGCGAAAAAACATTATTGGAGAACACTCTTCCGGCCATTTCTATGAATGTCAATATTCAAAAGTCTTAACAGTGTGTTTTTTTGAAAATTGGCGACATTTTTCCAAATTTCGACTTTTGAAATTTTAAAAAGGACTTTGCTCCTTTTTCCGAAAATTGTAGGAGATAAGCGAAAAAACATTATTGGAGAACACTCTTCCGGCCATTTCTATGAATGTCAATATTCAAAAGTCTTAACAGTGTGTGTTTTTGAAAATTGGCGACATTTTTCCAAATCTCACTTTTGAAATTTCAGAAAGGAATATAAATTTGCGAAAAAAATTATTGGGGAACACTATTCCGGCCATTCCTATGAATGTCCAATATTCAAAAGTGTGTTTTTTTGACAATAGGCGACATTCTTCCAAATTTCGACTTTTGAAATTTTAAAAAGGACTTTGCTCCTTTTTCCGAAAATGTTAGAAAATTTGCGAAAAAAAATTATTGGGGAACACTATTCCGGCCATTCCTATGAATGTCCAATATTCAAAAGTGTGTTTTTTTGACAATAGGCGACATTCTTCCAAATTTCGACTTTTGAAATTTTAAAAAGGACTTTGCTCCTTTTTCCGAAAATTGTAGGAGATAAGCGAAAAAACACTATTGGGAAACACTATCCCGGTCATTCCTATGAATGTCAAATATTCAAAAGTGTGTTTTTTTGACAATAGGCGACATTCTTCCAAATTTCGACTTTTGAAATTTTAAAAAGGACTTTGCTCCTTTTTCCGAAAATTGTAGGAGATAAGCGAAAAAACACTATTGGGAAACACTATTCCGGTCATTCCTATGAATGTCAAATATTCAAAAGTGTGTTTTTTTGACAATAGGCGACATTCTTCCAAATTTCGACTTTTGAAATTTTAAAAAGGACTTTGCTCCTTTTTCCGAAAATTGTAGGAGATTTGCGAAAAAACATTATTGGAGAACACTCTTCCGGCCATTTCTATGAATGTCCAATATTCAAAAGTCTTAACAGTGTGTTTTTTGAAAATTGGCGACATTTTTCCAAATTTCAACTTTTGAAATTTTAGAAAGGACTTTGCTCCTTTTTCCGAAAATGGTAGAAAATTTGCGAAAAAAAATTATTGGGGAACACTATTCCGGCCATTCCTATGAATGTCCAATATTCAAAAGTGTGTTTTTTTGACAATAGGCGACATTCTTCCAAATTTCGACTTTTGAAATTTTAAAAAGGACTTTGCTCCTTTTTTCGAAAATGGTAGAAAATTTGCGAAAAAAAATTAATGGGGAACACTATTCCGGCCATTCCTATGAATGTCCAATATTCAAAAGTGTGTTTTTTTGACAATAGGCGACATTCTTCCAAATTTCGACTTTTGAAATTTTAAAAAGGACTTTGCTCCTTTTTTCGAAAATGGTAGAAAATTTGCGAAAAAAAATTATTGGGGAACACTATTCCGGCCATTCCTATGAATGTCCAATATTCAAAAGTGTGTTTTTTTGACAATAGGCGACATTCTTCCAAATTTCGACTTTTGAAATTTTAAAAAGGACTTTGCTCCTTTTTCCGAAAATTGTAGGAGATAAGCGAAAAAACATTATTGGAAAACACTCTTCCGGCCATTTCTATGAATGTCCAATATTCAAAAGTCTTAACAGTGTGTTTTTTGAAAATTGGCGACATTTTTCCAAATTTCAACTTTTGAAATTTTAGAAAGGACTTTGCTCCTTTTTCCGAAAATGGTAGAAAATTTGCGAAAAAAAATTATTGGGGAACACTATTCCGGCCATTCCTATGAATGTCCAATATTCAAAAGTGTGTTTTTTTGACAATAGGCGACATTCTTCCAAATTTCGACTTTTGAAATTTTAAAAAGGACTTTGCTTCTTTTTCCGAAAATTGTAGGAGATAAGCGAAAAAACACTATTGGGAAACACTATTCCGGTCATTCCTATGAATGTCCAATATTCAAAAGTGTGTTTTTTTGACAATAGGCGACATTCTTCCAAATTTCGACTTTTGAAATTTTAAAAAGGACTTTGCTCCTTTTTCCGAAAATTGTAGGAGATTTACGAAAAAAAATTATTGGGGAACACTATTCCGGCCATTCCTATGAATGTCCAATATTCAAAAGTGTGTTTTTTTGACAATAGGCGACATTCTTCCAAATTTCGACTTTTGAAATTTTAAAAAGGACTTTGCTCCTTTTTCCGACAATTGTAGGAGATAAGCGAAAAAAAATTATTGGGGAACACTATTCCGGCCATTCCTATGAATGTCCAATATTAAAAAGTGTGTTTTTTTGACAATAGGCGACATTCTTCCAAATTTCGACTTTTGAAATTTTAAGAAAGACTTTGCTCCTTTTTCCGAAAATTGTAGGAGATAAGCGAAAAAACATTATTGAAGAACACTCTTCCGGCCATTTCTATGAATGTCCAATATTCAAAAGTCTTAACAGTGTGTTTTTTGAAAATTGGCGACATTTTTCCAAATTTCAACTTTTGAAATTTTAGAAAGGACTTTGCTCCTTTTTCCGAAAATGGTAGAAAATTTGGGAAAAAAAATTATTGGGGAACACTATTCCGGCCATTCCTATGAATATCCAATATTCAAAAGTGTGTTTTTTTGACAATAGGCGACATTCTTCCAAATTTCGACTTTTGAAATTTTAAAAAGGACTTTGCTCCTTTTTCCGATAATTGTAGGAGATAAGCGAAAAAACATTATTGGAGAACACTCTTCCGGCCATTTCTAAGAATGTCAATATTCAAAAGTGTGTTTTTTTGACAATAGGCGACATTCTTCCAAATTTCGACTTTTGAAATTTTAAAAAGGACTTTGCTCCTTTTTCCGAAAATGGTAGAAAATTTGCGAAAAAAAATTAATGGGGAACACTATTCCGGCCATTCCTATGAATGTCCAATATTCAAAAGTGTGTTTTTTGGACAATAGGTGACATTCTTCCAAATTTCGACTTTTGAAATTTTAAAAAAGACTTTGCTCCTTTTTCCGAAAATTGTAGGAGATAAGCGAAAAAACATTATTGGAGAACACTCTTCCGGCCATTTCTATGAATGTCAATATTCAAAAGTCTTAACAGTGTGTTTTTTTGAAAATTGGCGACATTTTTCCAAATTTCAACTTTTGAAATTTTAGAAAGGAATATAAATTTGCGAAAAAAATTATTGGGGAACACTATTCCGGCCATTCCTATGAATGTCCAATATTCAAAAGTGTGTTTTTTTGACAATAGGCGACATTCTTCCAAATTTCGACTTTTGAAATTTTAAAAAGGACTTTGCTCCTTTTTCCGAAAATGGTAGAAAATTTGTGAAAAAAATTATTGGGGAACACTATTCCGGCCATTCCTATGAATGTCCAATATTCAAAAGTGTGTTTTTTTGACAACAGGCGACATTCTCTAAATTTCGACTTTTGAAATTTTAAACAGGACTTTGCTCCTTTTTCCGAAAATGGTAGAAAATTTGCGAAAAAAAATTATTGGGGAACACTATTCCGGCCATTCCTATGAATGTCCAATATTCAAAAGTGTGTTTTTTTTGACAATAGGCGACATTCTTCCAAATTTCGACTTTTGAAATTTTAAAAAAAACTTTGCTTCTTTTTCCGAAAATGGTAGAAAATTTGCAAAAAAAATTATTGGGGAACACTTTTCCGGCCATTCCTATGAATGTCCAATATACAAAAGTGTGCTTTTTGACAATAGGCGACATTCTTCCAAATTTCGACTTTTGAAATTTTAAAAAGGACTTTACTCCTTTTTCCGAAAATAGGAGAAAATTTGCGAAAAAAAAATTATTGGGGAACACTATTCCGGCCATTCTTATGAATGTCCAATATTCAAAAGTGCGTTTTTTTGACAATAGGCGACATTCTTCCAAATTTCGACTTTTGAAATTTTAAAAAGGACTTTGTGCTCCTTTTTCCGAAAATTGTAGGAGATAAGCGAAAAAACACTATTGGGAAACACTCTTCCGGCCATTTCTATGAATGTCCAATATTCAAAAGTGTGTTTTTTTGACAATAGGCGACATTCTTCCAAATTTCGACTTTTGAAATTTTAAAAAGGACTTTGCTCCTTTTTCCGAAAATGGTAGAAAATTTGCGAAAAAAAATTATTGGGGAACACTATTCCGGCCATTCCTATGAATGTCCAATATTCAAAAGTGTGTTTTTTTGACAATAGGCGACATTCTTCCAAATTTCGACTTTTGAAATTTTAAAAAGGACTTTGCTCCTTTTTCCGAAAATGGTAGAAAATTTGCGAAAAAAAATTATTGGGGAACACTATTCCGGCCATTCCTATGAATGTCCAATATTCAAAAGTGTGTTTTTTTGACAATAGACGACATTCTTCCAAATTTCGACTTTTGAAATTTTAAAAAGGACTTTGCTCCTTTTTCCGAAAATTGTAGGAGATAAGCGAAAAAACATTATTGGAGAACACTCTTCCGGCCATTTTTATGAATGTCCAATATTCAAAAGTCTTAACAGTGTGTTTTTTGAAAATTGGCGACATTTTCCCAAATTTCAACTTTTGAAATTTTAGAAAGGACTTTGCTCCTTTTTCCGAAAATGGTAGAAAATTTGCGAAAAAAAATTATTGGGGAACACTATTCCGGCCATTCCTATGAATATCCAATATTCAAAAGTGTGTTTTTTTGACAATAGGCGACATTCTTCCAAATTTCGACTTTTGAAATTTTAAAAAGGACTTTGCTTCTTTTTCCGAAAATTGTAGGAGATAAGCGAAAAAACATTATTGGAGAACACTCTTCCGGCCATTTCTATGAATATCCAATATTCTAAAGTGTGTTTTTTTGACAATAGGCGACATTCTTCCAAATTTCGACTTTTGAAATTTTAGAAAGGAATATAAATTTGCGAAAAAAAATTATTGGGGAACACTATTCCGGCCATTCCTATGAATGTCCAATATTCAGAAGTGTGTTTTTTTGACAATAGGCGACATTCTTCCAAATTTCGACTTTTGAAATTTTAAAAAGGACTTTGCTCTTTTTTCCGAAAATTGTAGGAGATTTGCGAAAAAACATTATTGGAGAACACTCTTCCGGCCATTTCTTTGAATATCCAATATTCTAAAGTGTGTTTTTTTGACAATAGGCGACATTCTTCCAAATTTCGACTTTTGAAATTTTAAAAAAGACTTTGCTCCTTTTTCCGAAAATGGTAGAAAATTTGCGAAAAAAAATTATTGGGGAACACTATTCCGGCCATTCCTATGGATGTCCAATATTCAAAAGTGTGTTTTTTAGACAATAGGCGACATTCTTCCAAGTTTCGACTTTTGAAATTTTAAAAAGGACTTTGCTCCTTTTTCCGAAAATGGTAGAAAATTTGCGAAAAAAAATTATTGGGGAACACTATTCCGGCCATTCCTATGAATGTCCAATATTCAAAAGTGTGTTTTTTTGACAATAGGCGACATTCTTCCAAATTTCGACTTTTGAAATTTTAAAAAGGACTTTGCTCCTTTTTCCGAAAATTGTAGGAGATTTGCGAAAAAACATTATTGGAGAACACTCTTCCGGCCATTCCTATGAATATCCAATATTCCAAAGTGTGTTTTTTAGACAATAGGCGACATTCTTCCAAATTTCGACTTTTGAAATTTTAAAAAGGACTTTGCTCCTTTTTCCGAAAATGGTAGAAAATTTGCGAAAAAACATTATTGGAGAACACTCTTCCGGCCATTTCTATGAATGTCAATATTCAAAAGTCTTAACAGTGTGTTTTTTTGAAAATTGGCGACATTTTTCCAAATTTCAACTTTTGAAATTTTAGAAAGGAATATAAATTTGCGAAAAAAAATTATTGGGGAACACTATTCCGGCCATTCCTATGAATGTCCAATATTCAAAAGTGTGTTTTTTGGACAATAGGTGACCTTCTTCCAAATTTCGACTTTTGAAATTTTAAAAAAGACTTTGCTCCTTTTTCCGAAAATTGTAGGAGATAAGCGAAAAAACATTATTGGAGAACACTCTTCCGGCCATTTCTATGAATGTCAATATTCAAAAGTCTTAACAGTGTGTTTTTTTGAAAATTGGCGACATTTTTCCAAATTTCGACTTTTGAAATTTTAAAAAGGACTTTGCTCCTTTTTCCGAAAATTGTAGGAGATAAGCGAAAAAACATTATTGGAGAACACTCTTCCGGCCATTTCTATGAATGTCAATATTCAAAAGTCTTAACAGTGTGTGTTTTTGAAAATTGGCGACATTTTTCCAAATTTCACTTTTGAAATTTTAGAAAGGAATATAAATTTGCGACAAAAATTATTGGGGAACACTATTCCGGCCATTCCTATGAATGTCCAATATTCAAAAGTGTGTTTTTTTGACAATAGGCGACATTCTTCCAAATTTCGACTTTTGAAATTTTAAAAAGGACTTTGCTCCTTTTTCCGAAAATTGTAGGATATAATCGAAAAAACATTATTGGAGAACACTCTTCCGGCCATTTCTATGAATATCCAATATTCTAAAGTGTGTTTTTTTGACAATAGGCGACATTCTTCCAAATTTCGACTTTTGAAATTTTAAAAAGGACTTTGCTCCTTTTTCCGAAAATGGTAGAAAATTTGCGAAAAAAAATTATTGGGGAACACTATTCCGGCCATTCCTATGGATGTCCAATATTCAAAAGTGTGTTTTTTAGACAATAGGCGACATTCTTCCAAATTTCGACTTTTGAAATTTTAAAAAGGACTTTGCTCCTTTTTCCGAAAATTGTAGAAAATTTGCAAAAAAAAATTATTGAAAAACACTATTCCGGCCATTCCTATAAATGTCCAATATTCAAAAGTGTGTTTTTTTGACAATAGGCGACATTCTTCCAAATTTCGACTTTTGAAATTTTAAAAAGGACTTTGCTCCTTTTTCCGAAAATTGTAGGAGATTTGCGAAAAAACATTATTGGAGAACACTCTTCCGGCCATTTCTATGAATATCCAATATTCAAAAGTGTGTTTTTTTGACAATAGGCGACATTCTTCCAAATTTCGACTTTTGAAATTTTAAAAAGGACTTTGCTCCTTTTTTCGAAAATGGTAGAAAATTTGCGAAAAAAAATTATTGGGGAACACTATTCCGGCCATTCCTATGAATGTCCAATATTCAAAAGTGTGTTTTTTTGACAATAGGCGACATTCTTCCAAATTTCGACTTTTGAAATTTTAAAAAGGACTTTGCTCCTTTTTCCGAAAATGGTAGAAAATTTGCGAAAAAAAATTATTGGGGAACACTATTCCGGCCATTCCTATGAATGTCCAATATTCAAAAGTGTGTTTTTTTGACAATAGGCGACATTCTTCCAAATTTCGACTTTTGAAATTTTAAAAAGGACTTTGCTCCTTTTTCCGAAAATTGTAGGAGATAAGCGAAAAAACACTATTGGGAAACACTATTCCGGTCATTCCTATGAATGTCAAATATTCAAAAGTGTGTTTTTTTGACAATAGGCGACATTCTTCCAAATTTCGACTTTTGAAATTTTAAAAAGGACTTTGCTCCTTTTTCCGAAAATTGTAGGAGATAAGCGAAAAAACACTATTGGGAAACACTATTCCGGTCATTCCTATGAATGTCAAATATTCAAAAGTGTGTTTTTTTGACAATAGGCGACATTCTTCCAAATTTCGACTTCTGAAATTTTAAAAAGGACTTTGCTCCTTTTTCCGAAAATTGTAGGAGATTTGCGAAAAAACATTATTGGAGAACACTCTTCCGGCCATTTCTATGAATATCCAATATTCAAAAGTGTGTTTTTTTGACAATAGGCGACATTCTTCCAAATTTCGACTTTTGAAATTTTAAAAAGGACTTTGCTCCTTTTTCCGAAAATGGTAGAAAATTTGCGAAATAAAATTATTGGGGAACACTATTCCGGCCATTCCTATGAATGTCCAATATTCAAAAGTGTGTTTTTTTGACAATAGGCGACATTCTTCCAAATTTCGACTTTTGAAATTTTAAAAAGGACTTTGCTCCTTTTTCCGAAAATTGTAGGAGATAAGCGAAAAAACATTATTGGAGAACACTCTTCCGGCCATTTCTATGAATGTCCAATATTCAAAAGTCTTAACAGTGTGTTTTTTGAAAATTGGCGACATTTTTCCAAATTTCAACTTTTGAAATTTTAAAAAGGACTTTGCTCCTTTTTCCGAAAATGGTAGAAAATTTGCGAAAAAAAATTATTGGGGAACACTATTCCGGTCATTCCTATGAATGTCAAATATTCAAAAGTGTGTTTTTTTGACAATAGGCGACATTCTTCCAAATTTCGACTTTTGAAATTTTAAAAAGGACTTTGCTCCTTTTTCCGAAAATTGTAGGAGATTTGCGAAAAAACATTATTGGAGAACACTCTTCCGGCCATTTCTATGAATATCCAATATTCAAAAGTGTGTTTTTTTGACAATAGGCGACATTCTTCCAAATTTCGACTTTTGAAATTTTAAAAAGGACTTTGCTCCTTTTTCCGAAAATGGTAGAAAATTTGCGAAAAAAAATTATTGGGGAACACTATTCCGGCCATTCCTATGAATGTCCAATATTCAAAAGTGTGTTTTTTTGACAATAGGCGACATTCTTCCAAATTTCGACTTTTGAAATTTTAAAAAGGACTTTGCTCCTTTTTCCGAAAATGGTAGAAAATTTGCGAAAAAAAATTATTGGGGAACACTATTCCGGCCATTCCTATGGATGTCCAATATTCAAAAGTGTGTTTTTTTGACAATAGGCGACATTCTTCCAAATTTCGACTTTTGAAATTTTAAAAAGGACTTTGCTCCTTTTTCCGAAAATTGTAGGAGATTTGCGAAAAAACATTATTGGAGAACACTCTTCCGGCCATTTCTATGAATATCCAATATTCAAAAGTGTGTTTTTTTGACAATAGGCGACATTCTTCCAAATTTCGACTTTTGAAATTTTAAAAAGGACTTTGCTCCTTTTTCCGAAAATGGTAGAAAATTTGCGAAAAAAAATTATTGGGGAACACTATTCCGGCCATTCCTATGAATGTCCAATATTCAAAAGTGTGTTTTTTTGACAATAGGCGACATTCTTCCAAATTTCGACTTTTGAAATTTTAAAAAGGACTTTGCTCCTTTTTTCGAAAATGGTAGAAAATTTGCGAAAAAAAATTATTGGGGAACACTATTCCGGCCATTCCTATGAATGTCCAATATTCAAAAGTGTGTTTTTTTGACAATAGGCGACATTCTTCCAAATTTCGACTTTTGAAATTTTAAAAAGGACTTTGCTCCTTTTTCCGAAAATGGTAGAAAATTTGCGAAAAAAAATTATTGGGGAACACTATTCCGGCCATTCCTATGAATGTCCAATATTCAAAAGTGTGTTTTTTTGACAATAGGCGACATTCTTCCAAATTTCGACTTTTGAAATTTTAAAAAGGACTTTGCTCCTTTTTCCGAAAATTGTAGGAGATTTGCGAAAAAACATTATTGGAGAACACTCTTCCGGCCATTTCTATGAATATCCAATATTCAAAAGTGTGTTTTTTTGACAATAGGCGACATTCTTCCAAATTTCGACTTTTGAAATTTTAAAAAGGACTTTGCTCCTTTTTTCGAAAATGGTAGAAAATTTGCGAAAAAAAATTATTGGGGAACACTATTCCGGCCATTCCTATGAATGTCCAATATTCAAAAGTGTGTTTTTTTGACAATAGGCGACATTCTTCCAAATTTCGACTTTTGAAATTTTAAAAAGGACTTTGCTCCTTTTTCCGAAAATTGTAGGAGATTTGCGAAAAAACATTATTGGAGAACACTCTTCCGGCCATTTCTATGAATATCCAATATTCAAAAGTGTGTTTTTTTGACAATAGGCGACATTCTTCCAAATTTCGACTTTTGAAATTTTAAAAAGGACTTTGCTCCTTTTTCCGAAAATGGTAGAAAATTTGCGAAAAAAAATTATTGGGGAACACTATTCCGGCCATTCCTATGAATGTCTAATATTCAAAAGTGTGTTTTTTTGACAATAGGCGACATTCTTCCAAATTTCGACTTTTGAAATTTTAAAAAGGACTTTGCTCCTTTTTCCGAAAATTGTAGGAGATAAGCGAAAAAACACTATTGGGAAACACTATTCCGGTCATTCCTATGAATGTCCAATATTCAAAAGTGTGTTTTTTTGACAATAGGCGACATTCTTCCAAATTTCGACTTTTGAAATTTTAAAAAGGACTTTGCTCCTTTTTCCGAAAATTGTAGGAGATTTGCGAAAAAACATTATTGGAGAACACTCTTCCGGCCATTTCTATGAATGTCCAATATTCAAAAGTCTTAACAGTGTGTTTTTTGAAAATTGGCGACATTTTTCCAAATTTCAACTTTTGAAATTTTAGAAAGGACTTTGCTCCTTTTTCCGAAAATGGTAGAAAATTTGCGAAAAAAAATTATTGGGGAACACTATTCCGGCCATTCCTATGAATGTCCAATATTCAAAAGTGTGTTTTTTTGACAATAGGCGACATTCTTCCAAATTTCGACTTTTGAAATTTTAAAAAGGACTTTGCTCCTTTTTCCGAAAATGGTAGAAAATTTGCGAAAAAAAATTATTGGGGAACACTATTCCGGCCATTCCTATGAATATCCAATATTCAAAAGTGTTTTTTTTTTTTGACAATAGGCGACATTCTTCCAAATTTCGACTTTTGAAATTTTAAAAAGGACTTTGCTCCTTTTTTCGAAAATGGTAGAAAATTTGCGAAAAAAAATTATTGGGGAACACTATTCCGGCCATTCCTTTGAATGTCCAATATTCAAAAGTGTGTTTTTTTGACAATAGGCGACATTCTTCCAAATTTCGACTTTTGAAATTTTAAAAAGGACTTTGCTCCTTTTTCCTAAAATGGTAGAAAATTTGCGAAAAAAAATTATTGGGGAACACTATTCCGGCCATTCCTATGAATGTCCAATATTCAAAAGTGTGTTTTTTTGACAATAGGCGACATTCTTCCAAATTTCGACTTTTGAAATTTTAAAAAGGACTTTGCTCCTTTTTCCGAAAATTGCAGGAGATAAGCGAAAAAACATTATTGGAGAACACTCTTCCGGCCATTTCTATGAATGTCCAATATTCAAAAGTCTTAACAGTGTGTTTTTTGAAAATTGGCGACATTTTTCCAAATTTAAACTTTTGAAATTTTAGAAAGGACTTTGCTCCTTTTTCCGAAAATGGTAGAAAATTTGCGAAAAAAAATTATTGGGGAACACTATTCCGGCCATTCCTATGAATATCCAATATTCAAAAGTGTTTTTTTTTTTGACAATAGGCGACATTCTTCCAAATTTCGACTTTTGAAATTTTAAAAAGGACTTTGCTCCTTTTTCCGAAAATTGTAGGAGATAAGCGAAAAAACATTATTGGAGAACACTCTTCCGGCCATTTCTATGAATGTCCAATATCCAAAAGTCTTAACAGTGTGTTTTTTGAAAATGGGCGACATTTTTCCAAATTTCAACTTTTGAAATTTTAGAAAGGACTTTGCTCCTTTTTCCGAAAATGGTAGAAAATTTGCAAAAAAAATTATTGGGGAACACTATTCCGGCCATTCCTATGAATATCCAATATTCAAAAGTGTGTTTTTTTGACAATAGGCGACATTCTTCCAAATTTCGACTTTTGAAATTTTAAAAAGGACTTTGCTCCTTTTTCCGAAAATTGTAGGAGATAAGCGAAAAAACATTATTGGAGAACACTCTTCCGGCCATTTCTATGAATGTCCAATATCCAAAAGTCTTAACAGTGTGTTTTTTGAAAATGGGCGACATTTTTCCAAATTTCAACTTTTGAAATTTTAGAAAGGACTTTGCTCCTTTTTCCGAAAATGGTAGAAAATTTGCAAAAAAAATTATTGGGGAACACTATTCCGGCCATTCCTATGAATGTCCAATATTCAAAAGTGTGTTTTTTTGACAATAGGCGACATTCTTCCAAATTTCGACTTTTGAAATTTTAAAAAGGACTTTGCTCCTTTTTTCGAAAATGGTAGAAAATTTGCAAAAAAAAATTATTGGGGAACACTATTCCGGCCATTCCTATGAATGTCCAATATTCAAAAGTGTGTTTTTTTGACAATAGGCGACATTCTTCCAAATTTCGACTTTTGAAATTTTAAAAAGGACTTTGCTCCTTTTTCCGAAAATGGTAGAAAATTTGCGAAAAAAAATTATTGGGGAACACTATTCCGGCCATTCCTATGAATGTCCAATATTCAAAAGTGTGTTTTTTTGACAATAGGCGACATTCTTCCAAATTTCGACTTTTGAAATTTTAAAAAGGACTTTGCTCCTTTTTTCGAAAATGGTAGAAAATTTGCGAAAAAAAATTATTGGGGAACACTATTCCGGCCATTCCTATGAATGTCCAATATTCAAAAGTGTGTTTTTTTGACAATAGGCGACATTCTTCCAAATTTCGACTTTTGAAATTTTAAAAAGGACTTTGCTCCTTTTTCCGAAAATTGTAGGAGATTTGCGAAAAAACATTATTGGAGAACACTCTTCCGGCCATTTCTATGAATATCCAATATTCAAAAGTGTGTTTTTTTGACAATAGGCGACATTCTTCCAAATTTCGACTTTTGAAATTTTAAAAAGGACTTTGCTCCTTTTTCCGAAAATTGTAGGAGATAAGCGAAAAAACATTATTGGAGAACACTCTTCCGGCCATTCCTATGAATGTCCAATATTCAAAAGTGTGTTTTTTTGACAATAGGCGACATTCTTCCAAATTTCGACTTTTGAAATTTTAAAAAGGACTTTGCTCCTTTTTCCGAAAATGGTAGAAAATTTGCGAAAAAAAATTATTGGGGAACACTATTCCGGCCATTCCTATGAATGTCCAATATTCAAAAGTGTGTTTTTTTGACAATAGGCGACATTCTTCCAAATTTCGACTTTTGAAATTTTAAAAAGGACTTTGCTCCTTTTTCCGAAAATTGTAGGAGATTTGCGAAAAAACATTATTGGAGAACACTCTTCCGGCCATTTCTATGAATATCCAATATTCAAAAGTGTGTTTTTTTGACAATAGGCGACATTCTTCCAAATTTCGACTTTTGAAATTTTAAAAAGGACTTTGCTCCTTTTTTCGAAAATGGTAGAAAATTTGCGAAAAAAAATTATTGGGGAACACTATTCCGGCCATTCCTATGAATGTCCAATATTCAAAAGTGTGTTTTTTTGACAATAGGCGACATTCTTCCAAATTTCGACTTTTGAAATTTTAAAAAGGACTTTTATCCTTTTTCCGAAAATAGTAGGTGATGGGCGAAAAAAAATTATTGGGGAATACTATTCCGGCCATTCCTATGAATGTCTAATATTCAAAAGTGTGTTTTTTTGACAATAGGCGACATTCTTCCAAATTTCGACTTTTGAAATTTTAAAAAGGACTTTGCTCCTTTTTTCGAAAATGGTAGAAAATTTGCAAAAAAAAAATTATTGGGGAACACTATTCCGGCCATTCCTATGAATGTCCAATATTCAAAAGTGTGTTTTTTTGACAATAGGCGACATTCTTCCAAATTTCGACTTTTGAAATTTTAAAAAGGACTTTGCTCCTTTTTCCGAAAATGGTAGAAAATTTGCGAAAAAAAATTATTGGGGAACACTATTCCGGCCATTCCTATGAATGTCCAATATTCAAAAGTGTGTTTTTTTGACAATAGGCGACATTCTTCCAAATTTCGACTTTTGAAATTTTAAAAAGGACTTTGCTCCTTTTTCCGAAAATTGTAGGAGATTTGCGAAAAAACATTATTGGAGAACACTCTTCCGGCCATTTCTATGAATGTCCAATATTCAAAAGTCTTAACAGTGTGTTTTTTGAAAATTGGCGACATTTTTCCAAATTTGGACTTTTGAAATTTTAGAAAGGACTTTGCTCCTTTTTCCGAAAATGGTAAAAAATTTGCGAAAAAAAATTATTGGGGTACACTATTTCGGCCATTCCTATTAATGTCCAATATACAAAAGTGTGTTTTTTTGACAATAGGCGACATTCTTCCAAATTTCGACTTTTGAAATTTTAAAAAGGACTTTGCTCCTTTTTCCGAAAATTGTAGGAGATAAGCGAAAAAACATTATTGGAGAACACTCTTCCGGCCATTTCTATGAATGTCCAATATTCAAAAGTCTTAACAGTGTGTTTTTTGAAAATTGGCGACATTTTTCCAAATTTCAACTTTTGAAATTTTAGAAAGGACTTTGCTCCTTTTTCCGAAAATGGTAGAAAATTTGCGAAAAAAAATTATTGGGGAACACTATTCCGGCCATTCCTATGAATATCCAATATTCAAAAGTGTGTTTTTTTGACAATAGGCGACATTCTTCCAAATTTCGACTTTTGAAATTTTCAAAAGGACTTTGCTCCTTTTTTTGAAAATGGTAGAAAATTTGCGAAAAAAAATTATTGGGGAACACTATTCCGGCCATTCCTTTGAATGTCCAATATTCAAAAGTGTGTTTTTTTGACAATAGGCGACATTCTTCCAAATTTCGACTTTTGAAATTTTAAAAAGGACTTTGCTCCTTTTTCCGAAAATGGTAGAAAATTTGCGAAAAAAAATTATTGGGGAACACTATTCCGGCCATTCCTATGAATGTCCAATATTCAAAAGTGTGTTTTTTTGACAATAGGCGACATTCTTCCAAATTTCGACTTTTGAAATTTTAAAAAGGACTTTGCTCCTTTTTCCGAAAATTGTAGGAGATTTGCGAAAAAACATTATTGGAGAACACTCTTCCGGCCATTTCTATGAATGTCCAATATTCAAAAGTCTTAACAGTGTGTTTTTTGAAAATTGGCGACATTTTTCCAAATTTCAACTTTTGAAATTTTAGAAAGGACTTTGCTCCTTTTTCCGAAAATGGTAGAAAATTTGCGAAAAAAAATTATTGGGGAACACTATTCCGGCCATTCCTATGAATATCCAATATTCAAAAGTGTTTTTTTTTTTTGACAATAGGCGACATTCTTCCAAATTTCGACTTTTGAAATTTTAAAAAGGACTTTGCTCCTTTTTCCGAAAATTGTAGGAGATAAGCGAAAAAACATTATTGGAGAACACTCTTCCGGCCATTTCTATGAATGTCCAATATCCAAAAGTCTTAACAGTGTGTTTTTTGAAAATGGGCGACATTTTTCCAAATTTCAACTTTTGAAATTTTAGAAAGGACTTTGCTCCTTTTTCCGAAAATGGTAGAAAATTTGCAAAAAAAAATTATTGGGGAACACTATTCCGGCCATTCCTATGAATATCCAATATTCAAAAGTGTGTTTTTTTGACAATAGGCGACATTCTTCCAAATTTCGACTTTTGAAATTTTAAAAAGGACTTTGCTCCTTTTTCCGAAAATTGTAGGAGATTTGCGAAAAAACAGTATTGGAGAACACTCTTCCGGCCATTTCTATGAATATTCAATATTCAAAAGTGTGTTTTTTTGACAATAGGCGACATTCTTCCAAATTTCGACTTTTGAAATTTTAAAAAGGACTTTGCTCCTTTTTCCGAAAATAGTAGAAAATTTGCAAAAAAAAATTATTGGGGAACACTATTCCGGCCATTCCTATGAATGTCCAATATTCAAAAGTGTGTTTTTTTGACAATAGGCGACATTCTTCCAAATTTCGACTTTTGAAATTTTAAAAAGGACTTTGCTCCTTTTTTCGAAAATGGTAGAAAATTTGCAAAAAAAAATTATTGGGGAACACTATTCCGGCCATTCCTATGAATGTCCAATATTCAAAAGTGTGTTTTTTTGACAATAGGCGACATTCTTCCAAATTTCGACTTTTGAAATTTTAAAAAGGACTTTGCTCCTTTTTCCGAAAATGGTAGAAAATTTGCGAAAAAAAATTATTGGGGAACACTATTCCGGCCATTCCTATGAATGTCCAATATTCAAAAGTGTGTTTTTTTGACAATAGGCGACATTCTTCCAAATTTCGACTTTTGAAATTTTAAAAAGGACTTTTATCCTTTTTCCGAAAATAGTAGGTGATGGGCGAAAAAAAATTATTGGGGAATACTATTCCGGCCATTCCTATGAATGTCCAATATTCAAAAGTGTGTTTTTTTGACAATAGGCGACATTCTTCCAAATTTCGACTTTTGAAATTTTAAAAAGGACTTTGCTCCTTTTTTCGAAAATGGTAGAAAATTTGCAAAAAAAAAATTATTGGGGAACACTATTCCGGCCATTCCTATGAATGTCCAATATTCAAAAGTGTGTTTTTTTGACAATAGGCGACATTCTTCCAAATTTCGACTTTTGAAATTTTAAAAAGGACTTTGCTCCTTTTTCCGAAAATGGTAGAAAATTTGCGAAAAAAAATTATTGGGGAACACTATTCCGGCCATTCCTATGAATGTCCAATATTCAAAAGTCTTAACAGTGTGTTTTTTGAAAATTGGCGACATTTTTCCAAATTTCAACTTTTGAAATTTTAGAAAGGACTTTGCTCCTTTTTCCGAAAATGGTAAAAAATTTGCGAAAAAAAATTATTGGGGAACACTATTCCGGCCATTCCAATGAATGTCCAATATTCAAAAGTGTGTTTTTTTGACAATAGGCGACATTCTTCCAAATTTCGACTTTTGAAATTTTAAAAAGGACTTTGCTCCTTTTTCCGAAAATTGTAGGAGATAAGCGAAAAAACATTATTGGAGAACACTCTTCCGGCCATTTCTATGAATGTCCAATATTCAAAAGTCTTAACAGTGTGTTTTTTGAAAATTGGCGACATTTGTCCAAATTTCAACTTTTGAAATTTTAGAAAGGACTTTGCTCCTTTTTCCGAAAATGGTAGAAAATTTGCGAAAAAAAATTATTGGGGAACACTATTCCGGCCATTCCTATGAATATCCAATATTCAAAAGTGTGTTTTTTTGACAATAAGCGACATTCTTCCAAATTTCGACTTTTGAAATTTTAAAAAGGACTTTGCTCCTTTTTCTGAAAATTGTAGGAGATAAGCGAAAAAACATTATTGGAGAACACTCTTCCGGCCATTTCTATGAATGTCAATATTCAAAAGTCTTAACAGTGTGTTTTTTTGAAAATTGGCGACATTTTTCCAAATTTCAACTTTTGAAATTTTAGAAAGGAATATAAATTTGCGAAAAAAATTATTGCTTCCGGCCATTTCTATGAATGTCAATATTCAAAAGTCTTAACAGTGTGTTTTTTGAAAATTGGCGACATTTTTCCAAATTTCAACTCTTGAAATTTTAGAAAGGAATATAAATTTGCGAAAAAAATTATTGGGGAACACTATTCCGGCCATTCCTATGAATGTCCAATATTCAAAAGTGTCTTTTTTTGAGAATAGGCGACATTCTTCCAAATTTCGACTTTTGAAATTTTAGAAAGGACTTTGCTTCTTTTTCCGAAAATGGTAGAAAATTTGCGAAAAAAATTATTGGGGAACACTATTCCGGCCATTCCTATGAATATCCAATATTCAAAAGTCTTAACAGTGTGTTTTGTTGAAAATTGGCGACATTTTTCCAAATTTCAACTTTTGAAATTTTAGAAAGGACTTTGCTCCTTTTTCCGAAAATGGTAGAAAATTTGCGAAAAAAAATTATTGGGGAACACTATTCCGGCCATTCCTATGAATATCCAATATTCAAAAGTGTGTTTTTTTGACAATAAGCGACATTCTTCCAAATTTCGACTTTTGAAATTTTAAAAAGGACTTTGCTCCTTTTTCTGAAAATTGTAGGAGATAAGCGAAAAAACATTATTGGAGAACACTCTTCCGGCCATTTCTATGAATGTCAATATTCAAAAGTCTTAACAGTGTGTTTTTTTGAAAATTGGCGACATTTTTCCAAATTTCAACTTTTGAAATTTTAGAAAGGAATATAAATTTGCGAAAAAAATTATTGCTTCCGGCCATTTCTATGAATGTCAATATTCAAAAGTCTTAACAGTGTGTTTTTTGAAAATTGGCGACATTTTTCCAAATTTCAACTCTTGAAATTTTAGAAAGGAATATAAATTTGCGAAAAAAATTATTGGGGAACACTATTCCGGCCATTCCTATGAATGTCCAATATTCAAAAGTGTGTTTTTTTGACAATAGGCGACATTCTTCTAAATTTCGACTTTTGAAATTTTAAAAAGGACTTTGCTCCTTTTTCCGAAAATTGTAGGAGATAAGCGAAAAAACATTATTGGAGAACACTCTTCCGGCCATTTCTATGAATGTCAATATTCAAAAGTCTTAACAGTGTGTTTTTTGAAAATTGGCGACATTTTTCCAAATTTCAACTTTTGAAATTTTAGAAAGGAATATAAATTTGCGAAAAAAATTATTGGGGAACACTATTCCGGCCATTCCTATGAATGTCCAATATTCAAAAGTGTGTTTTTTTGACAATAGGCGACATTCTTCCAAATTTCGACTTTTGAAATTTTAAAAAGGACTTTGCTCCTTTTTCCGAAAATGGTAGAAAATTTGCGAAAAAAAATTATTGGGGAACACTATTCCGGTCATTCCTATGAATGTCCAATATTCAAAAGTGTGTTTTTTTGACAATAGGTGACATTCTTCCAAATTTCGACTTTTGAAATTTTAAAAAGGACTTTGCTCCTTTTTCCGAAAATTGTAGGAGATAAGCGAAAAAACATTATTGGAGAACACTCTTCCGGCCATTTCTATGAATGTCCAATATTCAAAAGTCTTAACAGTGTGTTTTTTGAAAATTGGCGACATTTTTCCAAATTTCGACTTTTGAAATTTTAAAAAGGACTTTGCTCCTTTTTCCGAAAATGGTAGAAAATTTGCGAAAAAAAATTATTGGGGAACACTATTCCGGCCATTCCTATGAATATCCAATACTCAAAAGTGTGTTTTTTTGACAATAGGCGACATTCTTCCAAATTTCGACTTTTGAAATTTTAAAAAGGACTTTGCTCCTTTTTCCGAAAATTGTAGGAGATAAGCGAAAAAACATTATTGGAGAACACTCTTCCGGCCATTTCTATGAATGTCAATATTCAAAAGTGTGTTTTTTGAACAATAGGCGACATTCTTCCAAATTTCGACTTTTGAAATTTTAAAAAAGACTTTGCTCCTTTTTCCGAAAATTGTAGGAGATAAGCGAAAAAACACTATTGGGAAACACTATTCCGGTCATTCCTATGAATGTCCAATATTCAAAAGTGTGTTTTTTTGACAATAGGCGACATTCTTCCAAATTTCGACTTTTGAAATTTTAAAAAGGACTTTGCTCCTTTTTTCGAAAATGGTAGAAAATTTGCGAAAAAAAATTATTGGGGAACACTATTCCGGCCATTCCTATGAATGTCCAATATTCAAAAGTGTGTTTTTTGAACAATAGGCGACATTCTTCCAAATTTCGACTTTTGAAATTTTAAAAAGGACTTTGCTCCTTTTTCCGAAAATGGTAGAAAATTTGCGAAAAAAAATTATTGGGGAACACTATTCCGGCCATTCCTATGAATGTCCAATATTCAAAAGTGTGTTTTTTTGACAATAGGCGACATTCTTCCAAATTTCGACTTTTGAAATTTTAAAAAGGACTTTGTTTTTTTTTCCGAAAATAGTAGGTGATAGGCGAAAAAAAATTATTGGGGAACACTATTCCGGCCATTCCTATGAATGTCCAATATTCAAAAGTGTGTTTTTTTGACAATAGGCGACATTCTTCCAAATTTCGACTTTTGAAATTTTAAAAAAGACTTTGCTCCTTTTTCCGAAAATGGTAGAAAATTTGCGAAAAAAAATTATTTGGGAACACTATTCCGGCCATTCCTATGAATATCCAATATTCAAAAGTGTGTTTTTTTGACAATAGGCGACATTCTTCCAAATTTCGACTTTTGAAATTTTAAAAAGGACTTTGCTCCTTTTTCCGAAAATGGTAGAAAATTTGCGAAAAAAAATTATTGGGGAACACTATTTCGGCCATTCCTATGAATGTCCAATATACAAAAGTGTGTTTTTTTGACAATAGGCGACATTCTTCCAAATTTCGACTTTTGAAATTTTAAAAAGGACTTTGCTCCTTTTTCCGAAAATGGTAGAAAATTTGCGAAAAAAAATTATTGGGGAACACTATTCCGGCCATTCCTATGAAACACTATTCCGGCCATTCCTATGAATGTCCAATATTCAAAAGTGTGTTTTTTTGACAATAGGCGACATTCTTCCAAATTTCGACTTTTGAAATTTTAAAAAAGACTTTGCTCCTTTTTCCGAAAATGGTAGAAAATTTGCGAAAAAAAATTATTTGGGAACACTATTCCGGCCATTCCTATGAATGTCCAATATTCAAAAGTGTGTTTTTTTGACAATAGGCGACATTCTTCCAAATTTCGACTTTTGAAATTTTAAAAAGGACTTTGCTCCTTTTTCCGAAAATGGTAGAAAATTTGCGAAAAAAAATTATTGGGGAACACTATTTCGGCCATTCCTATGAATGTCCAATATACAAAAGTGTGTTTTTTTGACAATAGGCGACATTCTTCCAAATTTCGACTTTTGAAATTTTAAAAAGGACTTTGCTCCTTTTTCCGAAAATGGTAGAAAATTTGCGAAAAAAAATTATAGGGGAACACTATTTCGGCCATTCCTATGAATGTCCAATATTCAAAAGTGTGTTTTTTGAACAATAGGCGACATTCTTCCAAATTTCGACTTTTGAAATTTTAAAAAGGACTTTGCTCCTTTTTCCGAAAATGGTAGAAAATTTGCGAAAACAAATTATTGGGGAACACTATTCCGGCCATTCCTATGAATGTCCAATATTCAAAAGTGTGTTTTTTTGACAATAGGCGACATTCTTCCAAATTTCGACTTTTGAAATTTTAAAAAGGACTTTGCTCCTTTTTCCGAAAATGGTAGAAAATTTGCAAAAAAAAATTATTGGGGAACACTATTCCGGCCATTCCTATGAATGTCCAATATTCAAAAGTGGGTTTTTTTGACAATAGGCGACATTCTTCCAAATTTCGACTTTTGAAATTTTAAAAAGGACTTTGCTCCTTTTTTCGAAAATGGTAGAAAATTTGCGAAAAAAAATTATTGGGGAACACTATTCCGGCCATTCCTATGAATGTCCAATATTCAAAAGTGTGTTTTTTTGACAATAGGCGACATTCTTCCAAATTTCGACTTTTGAAATTTTAAAAAGGACTTTGCTCCTTTTTCCGAAAATGGTAGAAAATTTGCAAAAAAAAATTATTGGGGAACACTATTCCGGCCATTCCTATGAATGTCCAATATTCAAAAGTGGGTTTTTTTGACAATAGGCGACATTCTTCCAAATTTCGACTTTTGAAATTTTAAAAAGGACTTTGCTCCTTTTTTCGAAAATGGTAGAAAATTTGCGAAAAAAATTTATTGGGGAACACTATTCCGGCCATTCCTATGAATGTCCAATATTCAAAAGTGTGTTTTTTTGACAATAGGCGACATTCTTCCAAAGTTCGACTTTTGAAATTTTAAAAAGGACTTTGCTCCTTTTTCCGAAAATGGTAGAAAATTTGCGAAAAAAATTATTGGTGAACACTATTCCGGCCATTCGTATGAATGTCCAATATTCAAAAGTGTGTTTTTTTGACAATAGGCGACATTCTTCCAAAGTTCGACTTTTGAAATTTTAAAAAGGACTTTGCTCCTTTTTCCGAAAATTGTAGGATATAAGCGAAAAAACATTATTGGAGAACACTCTTCCGGCCATTTCTATGAATGTCAATATTCAAAAGTCTTAACAGTGTGTTTTTTTGAAAATTGGCGACATTTTTCCAAATTTCAACTTTTGAAATTTTAGAAAGGAATATAAATTTGCGAAAAAAATTATTGGGGAACACTATTCCGGCCATTCCTATGAATGCCCAATATTCAAAAGTGTGTTTTTTTGACAATAGGCGACATTCTTCCAAATTTCGACTTTTGAAATTATAAAAAGGACTTTGCTCCTTTTTCCGAAAATGGTAGAAAATTTGCCAAAAAAAATTTATGGGGGAACACTATTCCGGTCATTCCTATGAATGTCCAATATTCAAAAAAGTGTTTTTTTGACAATAGGCGACATTCTTCCAAATTTCGACTTTTGAAATTTTAAAAAGGACTTTGCTCCTTTTTACGAAAATGGTAGAAAATTTGCGAAAAAAAATTATTGGGGAACACTATTCCGGCCATTCCTATGAATATCCAATATTCAAAAGTGTGTTTTTTTGACAATAGGCGACATTCTTCCAAATTTCGACTTTTGAAATTTTAAAAAGGACTTTGCTCCTTTTTCTGAAAACTGTAGGAGATAAGCGAAAAAACATTATTGGAGAACACTCTTCCGGCCATTTCTATGAATGTCAATATTCAAAAGTCTTAACAGTGTGTTTTTTTGAAAATTGGCGACATTTTTACAAATTTCAACTTTTGAAATTTTAGAAAGGACTTTGCTCCTTTTTCCGAAAATGGTAGAAAATTTGCGAAAAAAAATTATTGGGGAACACTATTCCGGCCATTCCTATGAATGTCCAATATTCAAAAGTGTGTTTTTTTGACAATAGGCGACATTCTTCCAAAGTTCGACTTTTGAAATTTTAAAAAGGACTTTGCTCCTTTTTCCGAAAATTGTAGGAGATAAGCGAAAAAACATTATTGGAGAACACTCTTCCGGCCATTTCTATGAATGTCAATATTCAAAAGTCTTAACAGTGTGTTTTTTTGAAAATTGGCGACATTTTTCCAAATTTCAACTTTTGAAATTTTAGAAAGGAATATAAATTTGCGAAAAAAATTATTGGGGAACACTATTCCGGCCATTCCTATGAATGCCCAATATTCAAAAGTGTGTTTTTTTGACAATAGGCGACTTTCTTCCAAATTTCGACTTTTGAAATTATAAAAAGGACTTTGCTCCTTTTTCCGAAAATGGTAGAAAATTTGCGAAAAAAAATTATTGGGGAACACTATTCCGGCCATTCGTATGAATGTCCAATATTCAAAAGTGTGTTTTTTTGACAATAGGCGACATTCTTCCAAATTTCGACTTTTGAAATTTTAAAAAGGACTTTGCTCCTTTTTACGAAAATGGTAGAAAATTTGCCAAAAAAAATTTATGGGGGAACACTATTCCGGTCATTCCTATGAATGTCCAATATTCAAAAAAGTGTTTTTTTGACAATAGGCGACATTCTTCCAAATTTCGACTTTTGAAATTTTAAAAAGGACTTTGCTCCTTTTTCCGAAAATTGTAGGAGATAAGCGAAAAAACATTATTGGAGAACACTCTTCCGGCCATTTCTATGAATGTCCAATATTCAAAAGTCTTAACAGTGTGTTTTTTGAAAATTGGCGACATTTTTCCAAATTTCAACTTTTGAAATTTTAGAAAGGACTTTGCTCCTTTTTCCGAAAATGGTAGAAAATTTGCGAAAAAAAATTATTGGGGAACACTATTCCGGCCATTCCTATGAATGTCCAATATTCAAAAGTGTGTTTTTTTGACAATAGGCGACATTCTTCCAAATTTCGACTTTTGAAATTTTAAAAAGGACTTTGCTCCTTTTTCCGAAAATGGTAGAAAATTTGCGAAAAAAAATTATTGGGGAACACTATTCCGGCCATTCCTATGAATGTCCAATATTCAAAAGTGTGTTTTTTTGACAATAGGCGACATTCTTCCAAATTTCGACTTTTGAAATTTTAAAAAGGACTTTGCTCCTTTTTCCGAAAATTGTAGGAGATAAGCGAAAGAACACTATTGGGAAACACTATTCCGGTCATTCCTATGAATGTCCAATATTCAAAGGTGTGTTTTTTTGACAATAGGCGACATTCTTCCAAAGTTCGACTTTTGAAATTTTAAAAAGGACTTTGCTCCTTTTTCCGAAAATTGTAGGATATAAGCGAAAAAACATTATTGGAGAACACTCTTCCGGCCATTTCTATGAATGTCAATATTCAAAAGTCTTAACAGTGTGTTTTTTTGAAAATTGGCGACATTTTTCCAAATTTCAACTTTTGAAATTTTAGAAAGGAATATAAATTTGCGAAAAAAATTATTGGGGAACACTATTCCGGCCATTCCTATGAATGCCCAATATTCAAAAGTGTGTTTTTTTGACAATAGGCGACATTCTTCCAAATTTCGACTTTTGAAATTATAAAAAGGACTTTGCTCCTTTTTCCGAAAATGGTAGAAAATTTGCGAAAAAAAATTATTGGGGAACACTATTCCGGCCATTCCTATGAATGTCCAATATTCAAAAGTGTGTTTTTTTGACAATGGGCGACATTCTTCCAAATTTCGACTTTTGAAATTTTAAAAAGGACTTTGCTCCTTTTTACGAAAATGGTAGAAAATTTGCCAAAAAAAATTTATGGGGGAACACTATTCCGGTCATTCCTATGAATGTCCAATATTCAAAAAAGTGTTTTTTTGACAATAGGCGACATTCTTCCAAATTTCGACTTTTGAAATTTTAAAAAGGACTTTGCTCCTTTTTCCGAAAATTGTAGGAGATAAGCGAAAAAACATTATTGGAGAACACTCTTCCGGCCATTTCTATGAATGTCCAATATTCAAAAGTCTTAACAGTGTGTTTTTTGAAAATTGGCGACATTTTTCCAAATTTCAACTTTTGAAATTTTAGAAAGGACTTTGCTCCTTTTTCCGAAAATGGTAGAAAATTTGCGAAAAAAAATTATTGGGGAACACTATTCCGGCCATTCCTATGAATATCCAATATTCAAAAGTGTGTTTTTTTGACAATAGGCGACATTCTTCCAAATTTCGACTTTTGAAATTTTAAAAAGGACTTTGCTCCTTTTTCTGAAAACTGTAGGAGATAAGCGAAAAAACATTATTGGAGAACACTCTTCCGGCCATTTCTATGAATGTCAATATTCAAAAGTCTTAACAGTGTGTTTTTTTGAAAATTGGCGACATTTTTCCAAATTTCAACTTTTGAAATTTTAGAAAGGAATATAAATTTGCGAAAAAAATTATTGGGGAACACTATTCCGGCCATTCCTATGAATGTCCAATATTCAAAAGTGTGTTTTTTTGACAATAGGCGACATTCTTCCAAATTTCGACTTTTGAAATTTTAAAAAGGACTTTGCTCCTTTTTCCGAAAATGGTAGAAAATTTGCGAAAAAAAATTATTGGGGAACACTATTCCGGCCATTCCTATGAATGTCCAATATTCAAAAGTGTGTTTTTTTGACAATAGGCGACATTCTTCCAAATTTCGACTTTTGAAATTTTAAAAAGGACTTTGCTCCTTTTTCCGAAAATGGTAGAAAATTTGCGAAAAAAAATTATTGGGGAACACTATTCCGGTCATTCCTAGTAATGTCCAATATTCAAAAGTGTGTTTTTTTGACAATAGGCGACATTCTTCCAAATTTCGACTTTTGAAATTTTAAAAAGGACTTTGCTCCTTTTTCCGAAAATTGTAGGAGATAAGCGAAAAAACATTATTGGAGAACACTCTTCCGGCCATTTCTATGAATGTCCAATATTCAAAAGTCTTAACAGTGTGTTTTTTGAAAATTGGCGACATTTTTCCAAATTTCAACTTTTGAAATTTTAAAAAGGACTTTGCTCCTTTTTCCGAAAATGGTAGAAAATTTGCGAAAAAAAATTATTGGGGAACACTATTCCGGCCATTCCTATGAATATCCAATACTCAAAAGTGTGTTTTTTTGACAATAGGCGACATTCTTCCAAATTTCGACTTTTGAAATTTTAAAAAGGACTTTGCTCCTTTTTCCGAAAATTGTAGGAGATAAGCGAAAAAACATTATTGGAGAACACTCTTCCGGCCATTTCTATGAATGTCAATATTCAAAAGTCTTAACAGTGTGTTTTTTTGAAAATTGGCGACATTTTTCCAAATTTCAACTTTTGAAATTTTAGAAAGGAATATAAATTTGCGAAAAAAATTATTGGGGAACACTATTCCGGCCATTCCTATGAATGTCCAATATTCAAAAGTGTGTTTTTTTGACAATAGGCGACATTCTTCCAAATTTCGACTTTTGAAATTTTAAAAAGGACTTTGCTCCTTTTTCCGAAAATGGTAGAAAATTTGCGAAAAAAAATTATTGGGGAACACTATTCCGGCCATTCTTATGAATGTCCAATATTCAAAAGTGAAAAAAGAAAAAGAAAATTTGCGAAAAAAAATTATTGGGGAACACTATTCCGGTCATTCCTATGAATGTCCAATATTCAAAAGTGTGTTTTTTTGACAATAGGCGACATTCTTCCAAATTTCGACTTTTGAAATTTTAAAAAGGACTTTGCTCCTTTTTCCGAAAATTGTAGGAGATAAGCGAAAAAACATTATTGGAGAACACTCTTCCGGCCATTTCTATGAATGTCCAATATTCAAAAGTCTTAACAGTGTGTTTTTTGAAAATTGGCGACATTTTTCCAAATTTCAACTTTTGAAATTTTAGAAAGGACTTTGCTCCTTTTTCCGAAAATGGTAGAAAATTTGCGAAAAAAAATTATTGGGGAACACTATTCCGGCCATTCCTATGAATATCCAATATTCAAAAGTGTGTTTTTTTTGACAATAGGCGACATTCTTCCAAATTTCGACTTTTGAAATTTTAAAAAGGACTTTGCTCCTTTTTCTGAAAATTGTAGGAGATAAGCGAAAAAACATTATTGGAGAACACTATTCCGGCCATTTCTATGAATGTCAATATTCAAAAGTCTTAACAGTGTGTTTTTTTGAAAATTGGCGACATTTTTCCAAATTTCAACTTTTGAAATTTTAGAAAGGAATATAAATTTGCGAAAAAAATTATTGGGGAACACTATTCCGGCCATTCCTATGAATGTCCAATATTCAAAAGTGTGTTTTTTTGACAATAGGCGACATTCTTCCAAATTTCGACTTTTGAAATTTTAAAAAGGACTTTGCTCCTTTTTCCGAAAATTGTAGGAGATAAGCGAAAAAACATTATTGGAGAACACTCTTCCGGCCATTTCTATGAATGTCAATATTCAAAAGTCTTAACAGTGTGTTTTTTTGAAAATTGGCGACATTTTTCCAAATTTCAACTTTTGAAATTTTAGAAAGGAATATAAATTTGCGAAAAAAATTATTGGGGAACACTATTCCGGCCATTCCTATGAATGTCCAATATTCAAAAGTGTGTTTTTTTTGACAATAGGCGACATTCTTCCAAATTTCGACTTTTGAAATTTTAGAAAGGACTTTGCTCCTTTTTCCGAAAATGGTAGAAAATTTGCGAAAAAAAATTATTGGGGAACACTATTCCGGCCATTCTTATGAATGTCCAATATTCAAAAGTGTGTTTTTTAAACAATAGGCGACATTCTTCCAAATTTCGACTTTTGAAATTTTAAAAAGGACTTTGCTCCTTTTTCCGAAAATTGTAGGAGATAAGCGAAAAAACATTATTGGAGAACACTCTTCCGGCCATTTCTATGAATGTCAATATTCAAAAGTCTTAACAGTGTGTTTTTTTGAAAATTGGCGACATTTTTCCAAATTTCAACTTTTGAAATTTTAGAAAGGAATATAAATTTGCGAAAAAAATTATTGGGGAACACTATTCCGGCCATTCCTATGAATGTCCAATATTCAAAAGTGTGTTTTTTTGACAATAGGCGACATTCTTCCAAATTTCGACTTTTGAAATTTTAAAAAGGACTTTGCTCCTTTTTCCGAAAATGGTAGAAAATTTGCGAAAAAAAATTATTGGGGAACACTATTCCGGCCATTCCTATGAATGTCCAATATTCAAAAGTTGGCAATAGGCGACATTCTTCCAAATTTCGACTTTTGAAATTTTAAAAAGGACTTTGCTCCTTTTTCCGAAAATGGTAGAAAATTTGCGAAAAAAAATTATTGGGGAACACTATTCCGGCCATTCCTATGAATGTCCAATATTCAAAAGTGTGTTTTTTGAACAATAGGCGACATTCTTCCAAATTTCGACTTGAAATTTTAAAAAAGACTTTGCTCCTTTTTCCGAAAATTGTAGGAGATAAGCGAAAAAACATTATTGGAGAACACTCTTCCGGCCATTTCTATGAATGTCAATATTCAAAAGTCTTAACAGTGTGTTTTTTTGAAAATTGGCGACATTTTTCCAAATTTCAACTTTTGAAATTTTAGAAAGGAATATAAGTTTGCGAAAAAAATTATTGGGGAACACTATTCCGGCCATTCCTTTGAATGTCCAATATTCAAAAGTGTGTTTTTTTGACAATAGGCGACATTCTTCCAAATTTCGACTTTTGAAATTTTAAAAAGGACTTTGCTCCTTTTTCCGAAAATGGTAGAAAATTTGGGAAAAAAAATTATTGGGGAACACTATTCCGGCCATTCCTATGAATATCCAATATTCAAAAGTGTGTTTTTTTGACAATAGGCGCCATTCTTCCAAATTTCGACTTTTGAAATTTTAAAAAGGACTTTGCTTCTTTTTCCGAAAATTGTAGGAGATAAGCGAAAAAACATTATTGGAGAACACTCTTCCGGCCATTTCTATGAATGTCAATATTCAAAAGTCTTAACAGTGTGTTTTTTTGAAAATTGGCGACATTTTTCCAAATTTCAACTTTTGAAATTTTAGAAAGGAATATAAATTTGCGAAAAAAAATTATTGGGGAACACTATTCCGGCCATTCCTATGAATGTCCAATATTCAAAAGTGTGTTTTTTTGACAATAGGCGACATTCTTCCAAATTTCGACTTTTGAAATTTTAAAAAGGACTTTGCTCCTTTTTCCGAAAATGGTAGAAAATTTGCGAAAAAAAATTATTGGGGAACACTATTCCGGCCATTCCTATGAATGTCCAATATTCAAAAGTGTGTTTTTTTGACAATAGGCGACATTCTTCCAAATTTCGACTTTTGAAATTTTAAAAAGGACTTTGCTCCTTTTTCCGAAAATGGTAGAAAATTTGCGAAAAAAAATTATTGGGGAACACTATTCCGGTCATTCCTATGAATGTCCAATATTCAAAAGTGTGTTTTTTTGACAATAGGCGACATTCTTCCAAATTTCGACTTTTGAAATTTTAAAAAGGACTTTGCTCCTTTTTCCGAAAATTGTAGGAGATAAGCGAAAAAACATTATTGGAGAACACTCTTCCGGCCATTTCTATGAATGTCCAATATTCAAAAGTCTTAACAGTGTGTTTTTTGAAAATTGGCGACATTTTTCCAAATTTCAACTTTTGAAATTTTAGAAAGGACTTTGCTCCTTTTTCCGAAAATGGTAGAAAATTTGCGAAAAAAAATTATTGGGGAACACTATTCCGGCCATTCCTATGAATATCCAATATTCAAAAGTGTGTTTTTTTGACAATAGGCGACATTCTTCCAAATTTCGACTTTTGAAATTTTAAAAAGGACTTTGCTCCTTTTTCTGAAAATTGTAGGAGATAAGCGAAAAAACATTATTGGAGAACACTCTTCCGGCCATTTCTATGAATGTCAATATTCAAAAGTCTTAACAGTGTGTTTTTTTGAAAATTGGCGACATTTTTCCAAATTTCAACTTTTGAAATTTTAGAAAGGAATATAAATTTGCGAAAAAAATTATTGGGGAACACTATTCCGGCCATTCCTATGAATGTCCAATATTCAAAAGTGTGTTTTTTTGACAATAGGCGACATTCTTCCAAATTTCGACTTTTGAAATTTTAAAAAGGACTTTGCTCCTTTTTCCGAAAATGGTAGAAAATTTGCGAAAAAAAATTATTGGGGAACACTATTCCGGCCATTCCTATGAATGTCCAATATTCAAAAGTGTGTTTTTTTGACAATAGGCGACATTCTTCCAAATTTCGACTTTTGAAATTTTAAAAAGGACTTTGCTCCTTTTTCCGAAAATGGTAGAAAATTTGCGAAAAAAAATTATTAGGGAACACTATTCCGGTCATTCCTATGAATGTCCAATATTCAAAAGTGTGTTTTTTTGACAATAGGCGACATTCTTCCAAATTTGGACTTTTGAAATTTTAAAAAGGACTTTGCTCCTTTTTCCGAAAATTGTAGGAGATAAGCGAAAAAACATTATTGGAGAACACTCTTCCGGCCATTTCTATGAATGTCCAATATTCAAAAGTCTTAACAGTGTGTTTTTTGAAAATTGGCGACATTTTTCCAAATTTCAACTTTTGAAATTTTAGAAAGGAATATAAATTTGCGAAAAAAATTATTGGGGAACACTATTCCGGCCATTCCTATGAATGTCCAATATTCAAAAGTGTGTTTTTTTGACAATAGGCGACATTCTTCCAAATTTCGACTTTTGAAATTTTAAAAAGGACTTTGCTCCTTTTTCCGAAAATTGTAGGTGATAAGCGAAAAAACACTATTGGGAAACACTATTCCGGTCACTCCTATGAATGTCCAATATTCAAAAGTGTGTTTTTTTGACAATAGGCGACATTCTTCCAAATTTCGACTTTTGAAATTTTAAAAAGGACTTTGCTCCTTTTTCCGAAAATTGTAGGAGATTTGCGAAAAAACATTATTGGAGAACACTCTTCCGGCCATTTCTATGAATATCCAATATTCAAAAGTGTGTTTTTTGACAATAGGCGACATTCTTCCAAATTTCGACTTTTGAAATTTTAAAAAGGACTTTGCTCCTTTTTCCGAAAATTGTAGGTGATAGGCAAAAAAACATAATTGGAGAACACTCTTCCGGCCATTTTTATGAATGTCCTATATTCAAAAGTCTTAACAGTGTGTTTTTTTGAAAATTGGCGACATTTTTCCAAATTTCAACTTTTGAAATTTTAGAAAGGACTTTGCTCCTTTTTCCGAAAATGGTAGAAAATTTGCGAAAAAAAATTATTGGGTAACACTATTCCGGTCATTCCTATGAATGTCCAATATTCAAAAGTGTGTTTTTTTGACAATAGGCGACATTCTTCCAAATTTCGACTTTTGATTTTAAAAAGGACTTTGCTCCTTTTTCCGAAAATTGTAGGAGATAAGCGAAAAAACATTATTGGAGAACACTCTTCCGGCCATTTCTATGAATGTCAATATTCAAAAGTCTTAACAGTGTGTTTTTTTGAAAATTGGCGTCATATTTCCAAATTTCAACTTTTGAAATTTTAGAAAGGATATAAATTTGCGAAAAAAATTATTGGGGAACACTATTCCGGCCATTCCTATGAATGTCCAATATTCAAAAGTGTGTTTTTTTGACAATAGGTGACATTCTTCCAAATTTCGACTTTTGAAATTTTAAAAAGGACTTTGCTCCTCTTTCCGAAAATGGTAGAAAATTTGCGAAAAAAAATTATTGGGTAACACTATTCCGGTCATTCCTATGAATGTCCAATATTCAAAAGTGTGTTTTTTTGACAATAGGCGACATTCTTCCAAATTTCGACTTTTGATTTTAAAAAGGACTTTGCTCCTTTTTCCGAAAATTGTAGGAGATAAGCGAAAAAACATTATTGGAGAACACTCTTCCGGCCATTTCTATGAATGTCAATATTCAAAAGTCTTAACAGTGTGTTTTTTTGAAAATTGGCGACATATTTCCAAATTTCAACTTTTGAAATTTTAGAAAGGAATATAAATTTGCGAAAAAAATTATTGGGGAACACTATTCCGGCCATTCCTATGAATGTCCAATATTCAAAAGTGTGTTTTTTTGACAATAGGCGACATTCTTCCAAATTTCGACTTTTGAAATTTTAAAAAGGACTTTGCTCCTTTTTCCGAAAATTGTAGGAGATAAGCGAAAAAACATTATTGGAGAACACTCTTCCGGCCATTTCTATGAATGTCAATATTCAAAAGTCTTAACAGTGTGTTTTTTTGAAAATTGGCGACATTTTTCCAAATTTCAACTTTTGAAATTTTAGAAAGGAATATAAATTTGCGAAAAAAATTATTGGGGAACACTATTCCGGCCATTCCTATGAATGTCCAATATTCAAAAGTGTGTTTTTTTGACAATAGGCGACATTCTTCCAAATTTCGACTTTTGAAATTTTAAAAAGGACTTTGCTCCTTTTTCCGAAAATGGTAGAAAATTTGCGAAAAAAAATTATTGGGGAACACTATTCCGGTCATTCCTATGAATGTCCAATATTCAAAAGTGTGTTTTTTTGACAATAGGCGACATTCTTCCAAATTTCGACTTTTGAAATTTTAAAAAGGACTTTGCTCTTTTTTCCGAAAATTGTAGGAGATAAGCGAAAAAACATTATTGGAGAACACTCTTCCGGCCATTTCTATGAATGTCCAATATTCAAAAGTCTTAACAGTGTGTTTTTTGAAAATTGGCGACATTTTTCCAAATTTCAACTTTTGAAATTTTAGAAAGGACTTTGCTCCTTTTTCCGAAAATGGTAGAAAATTTGCGAAAAAAAATTATTGGGGAACACTATTCCGGCCATTCCTATGAATATCCAATATTCAAAAGTGTGTTTTTTTGACAATAGGCGACATTCTTCCAAATTTCGACTTTTGAAATTTTAAAAAGGACTTTGCTCCTTTTTCTGAAAATTGTAGGAGATAAGCGAAAAAACATTATTGGAGAACACTCTTCCGGCCATTTCTATGAATGTCAATATTCAAAAGTCTTAACAGTGTGTTTTTTTGAAAATTGGCGACATTTTTCCAAATTTCAACTTTTGAAATTTTAGAAAGGAATATAAATTTGCGAAAAAAATTATTGGGGAACACTATTCCGGCCATTCCTATGAATGTCCAATATTCAAAAGTGTGTTTTTTTGACAATAGGCGACATTCTTCCAAATTTCGACTTTTGAAATTTTAAAAAGGACTTTGCTCCTTTTTCCGAAAATGGTAGAAAATTTGCGAAAAAAAATTATTGGGGAACACTATTCCGGCCATTCCTATGAATGTCCAATATTCAAAAGTGTGTTTTTTTGACAATAGGCGACATTCTTCCAAATTTCGACTTTTGAAATTTTAAAAAGGACTTTGCTCCTTTTTCCGAAAATGGTAGAAAATTTGCGAAAAAAAATTATTAGGGAACACTATTCCGGTCATTCCTATGAATGTCCAATATTCAAAAGTGTGTTTTTTTGACAATAGGCGACATTCTTCCAAATTTGGACTTTTGAAATTTTAAAAAGGACTTTGCTCCTTTTTCCGAAAATTGTAGGAGATAAGCGAAAAAACATTATTGGAGAACACTCTTCCGGCCATTTCTATGAATGTCCAATATTCAAAAGTCTTAACAGTGTGTTTTTTGAAAATTGGCGACATTTTTCCAAATTTCAACTTTTGAAATTTTAGAAAGGAATATAAATTTGCGAAAAAAATTATTGGGGAACACTATTCCGGCCATTCCTATGAATGTCCAATATTCAAAAGTGTGTTTTTTTGACAATAGGCGACATTCTTCCAAATTTCGACTTTTGAAATTTTAAAAAGGACTTTGCTCCTTTTTCCGAAAATTGTAGGTGATAAGCGAAAAAACACTATTGGGAAACACTATTCCGGTCACTCCTATGAATGTCCAATATTCAAAAGTGTGTTTTTTTGACAATAGGCGACATTCTTCCAAAATTCGACTTTTGAAATTTTAAAAAGGACTTTGCTCCTTTTTCCGAAAATTGTAGGAGATTTGCGAAAAAACATTATTGGAGAACACTCTTCCGGCCATTTCTATGAATATCCAATATTCAAAAGTGTGTTTTTTGACAATAGGCGACATTCTTCCAAATTTCGACTTTTGAAATTTTAAAAAGGACTTTGCTCCTTTTTCCGAAAATTGTAGGTGATAGGCAAAAAAACATAATTGGAGAACACTCTTCCGGCCATTTTTATGAATGTCCTATATTCAAAAGTCTTAACAGTGTGTTTTTTTGAAAATTGGCGACATTTTTCCAAATTTCAACTTTTGAAATTTTAGAAAGGACTTTGCTCCTTTTTCCGAAAATGGTAGAAAATTTGCGAAAAAAAATTATTGGGTAACACTATTCCGGTCATTCCTATGAATGTCCAATATTCAAAAGTGTGTTTTTTTGACAATAGGCGACATTCTTCCAAATTTCGACTTTTGATTTTAAAAAGGACTTTGCTCCTTTTTCCGAAAATTGTAGGAGATAAGCGAAAAAACATTATTGGAGAACACTCTTCCGGCCATTTCTATGAATGTCAATATTCAAAAGTCTTAACAGTGTGTTTTTTTGAAAATTGGCGTCATATTTCCAAATTTCAACTTTTGAAATTTTAGAAAGGATATAAATTTGCGAAAAAAATTATTGGGGAACACTATTCCGGCCATTCCTATGAATGTCCAATATTCAAAAGTGTGTTTTTTTGACAATAGGTGACATTCTTCCAAATTTCGACTTTTGAAATTTTAAAAAGGACTTTGCTCCTCTTTCCGAAAATGGTAGAAAATTTGCGAAAAAAAATTATTGGGTAACACTATTCCGGTCATTCCTATGAATGTCCAATATTCAAAAGTGTGTTTTTTTGACAATAGGCGACATTCTTCCAAATTTCGACTTTTGATTTTAAAAAGGACTTTGCTCCTTTTTCCGAAAATTGTAGGAGATAAGCGAAAAAACATTATTGGAGAACACTCTTCCGGCCATTTCTATGAATGTCAATATTCAAAAGTCTTAACAGTGTGTTTTTTTGAAAATTGGCGACATATTTCCAAATTTCAACTTTTGAAATTTTAGAAAGGATATAAATTTGCGAAAAAAATTATTGGGGAACACTATTCCGGCCATTCCTATGAATGTCCAATATTCAAAAGTGTGTTTTTTTGACAATAGGTGACATTCTTCCAAATTTCGACTTTTGAAATTTTAAAAAGGACTTTGCTCCTCTTTCCGAAAATGGTAGAAAATTTGCGAAAAAAAATTATTGGGGATCACTATTCCGGCCATTCCTATGAATGTCCAATATTCAAAAGTGTGTTTTTTTGACAATAGGCGACATTCTTCTAAATTTCGACTTTTGAAATTTTAAAAAGGACTTTGCTCCTTTTTCCGAAAATGGTAGAAAATTTGCGAAAAAAAATTATTGGGGAACACTATTCCGGCCATTCCTATGAATGTCCAATATTCAAAAGTGTGTTTTTTTGACAATAGGCGACATTCTTCCAAATTTCGACTTTTGAAATTTTAAAAAGGACTTTGCTCCTTTTTCCGAAAATTGTAGGAGATAAGCGAACAAACACTATTGGGAAACACTATTCCGGTCATTCCTATGAATGTCCAATATTCAAAAGTGTGTTTTTTTGACAATAGGCGACATTCTTCCAAATTTCGACTTTTGAAATTTTAAAAAGGACTTTGCTCCTTTTTCCGAAAATTGTATGAGATTTGCGAAAAAACATTATTGAAGAACACTCTTCCGGCCATTTCTATGAATATCCAATATTCAAAAGTGTGTTTTTTTGACAATAGGCGACATTCTTCCAAATTTCGACTTTTGAAATTTTAAAAAGGACTTTGCTCCTTTTTCCGAAAATTGTAGGTGATAGGCGAAAAAACATAATTGGAGAACACTCTTCCGGCCATTTCTATGAATGTCCTATATTCAAAAGTCTTAACAGTGTGTTTTTTTGAAAATTGGCGACATGTTTCCAAATTTCAACTTTTGAAATTTTAGAAAGGACTTTGCTCCTTTTTCCGAAAATTGTAGGTGATAAGCGAAAAAACACTATTGGGAAACACTATTCCGGTCATTCCTATGAATGTCCAATATTCAAAAGTGTGTTTTTTTGACAATAGGCGACATTCTTCCAAATTTCGACTTTTGAAATTTTAAAAAGGACTTTGCTCCTTTTTCCGAAAATTGTAGGAGATTTGCGAAAAAACATTATTGGAGAACACTCTTCCGGCCATTTCTATGAATATCCAATATTCAAAAGTGTGTTTTTTTGACAATAGGCGACATTCTTCCAAATTTCGACTTTTGAAATTTTAAAAAGGACTTTGCTCCTTTTTCCGAAAATTGTAGGAGATTTGCGAAAAAACATTATTGGAGAACACTATTCCGGCCATTTCTATGAATGTCCTATATTCAAAAGTCTTAACAGTGTGTTTTTTTGAAAATTGGCGACATTTTTCCAAATTTCAACTTTTGAAATTTTAGAAAGGACTTTGCTCCTTTTTCCGAAAATTGTAGGAGATAAGCGAAAAAACACTATTGGGAAACACTATTCCGGTCATTCCTATGAATGTCCAATATTCAAAAGTGTGTTTTTTTGACAATAGGCGACATTCTTCCAAATTTCGACTTTTGAAATTTTAAAAAGGACTTTGCTCCTTTTTCCGAAAACTGTAGGAGATTTGCGAAAAAACATTATTGGAGAACACTCTTCCGGCCATTTCTATGAATATCCAATATTCAAAAGTGTGTTTTTTGACAATAGGCGACATTCTTCCAAATTTCGACTTTTGAAATTTTAAAAAGGACTTTGCTCCTTTTTCCGAAAATTGTAGGAGATTTGCGAAAAAACATTATTGGAGAACACTCTTCCGGCCATTTCTATGAATGTCCTATATTCAAAAGTCTTAACAGTGTGTTTTTTTGAATATTGGCGACATTTTTCCAAATTTCAACTTTTGAAATTTTAAAAAGGACTTTGCTCCTTTTTCCGAAAATGGTAGAAAATTTGCGAAAAAAAATTATTGGGGAACACTATTCCGGCCATTCCTATGAATGTCCAATATTCAAAAGTGTGTTTTTTTGGCAATAGGCGACATTCTTCCAAATTTCGACTTTTGAAATTTTAAAAAGGACTTTGCTCCTTTTTCCGAAAATTGTAAAAAATTTGCGAAAAAAATTATTGGTGAATACTATTCCGGCCATTCCTTTGAATGTCCAATATTCAAAAGTGTGTTTTTTTGACAATAGGCGACATTCTTCCAAATTTCGACTTTTGAAATTTTAAAAAGGACTTTGCTCCTTTTTCCGAAAATGGTAGAAAATTTGCGAAAAAAATTATTGGTGAACACTATTCCGGCCATTCCTTTGAATGTCCAATATTCAAAAGTGTGTTTTTTTCACAATAGGCGACATTCTTCCAAATTTCGACTTTTGAAATTTTAAAAAGGACTTTGCTCCTCTTTCCGAAAATGGTAGAAAATTTGCGAAAAAAAATTATTGGGGATCACTATTCCGGCCATTCCTATGAATGTCCAATATTCAAAAGTGTGTTTTTTTGACAATAGGCGACATTCTTCCAAATTTCGACTTTTGATTTTAAAAAGGACTTTGCTCCTTTTTCCGAAAATTGTAGGAGATAAGCGAAAAAACATTATTGGAGAACACTCTTCCGGCCATTTCTATGAATGTCAATATTCAAAAGTCTTAACAGTGTGTTTTTTTGAAAATTGGCGACATATTTCCAAATTTCAACTTTTGAAATTTTAGAAAGGATATAAATTTGCGAAAAAAATTATTGGGGAACACTATTCCGGCCATTCCTATGAATGTCCAATATTCAAAAGTGTGTTTTTTTGACAATAGGTGACATTCTTCCAAATTTCGACTTTTGAAATTTTAAAAAGGACTTTGCTCCTCTTTCCGAAAATGGTAGAAAATTTGCGAAAAAAAATTATTGGGGATCACTATGCCGGCCATTCCTATGAATGTCCAATATTCAAAAGTGTGTTTTTTTGACAATAGGCGACATTCTTCTAAATTTCGACTTTTGAAATTTTAAAAAGGACTTTGCTCCTTTTTCCGAAAATGGTAGAAAATTTGCGAAAAAAAATTATTGGGGAACACTATTCCGGCCATTCCTATGAATGTCCAATATTCAAAAGTGTGTTTTTTTGACAATAGGCGACATTCTTCCAAATTTCGACTTTTGAAATTTTAAAAAGGACTTTGCTCCTTTTTCCGAAAATTGTAGGAGATAAGCGAACAAACACTATTGGGAAACACTATTCCGGTCATTCCTATGAATGTCCAATATTCAAAAGTGTGTTTTTTTGACAATAGGCGACATTCTTCCAAATTTCGACTTTTGAAATTTTAAAAAGGACTTTGCTCCTTTTTCCGAAAATTGTAAAAAATTTGCGAAAAAAATTATTGGTGAATACTATTCCGGCCATTCCTTTGAATGTCCAATATTCAAAAGTGTGTTTTTTTGACAATAGGCGACATTCTTCCAAATTTCGACTTTTGAAATTTTAAAAAGGACTTTGCTCCTCTTTCCGAAAATGGTAGAAAATTTGCGAAAAAAATTATTGGTGAACACTATTCCGGCCATTCCTTTGAATGTCCAATATTCAAAAGTGTGTTTTTTCACAATAGGCGACATTCTTCCAAATTTCGACTTTTGAAATTTTAAAAAGGACTTTGCTCCTCTTTCCGAAAATGGTAGAAAATTTGCGAAAAAAAATTATTGGGGATCACTATTCCGGCCATTCCTATGAATGTCCAATATTCAAAAGTGTGTTTTTTTGACAATAGGCGACATTCTTCCAAATTTCGACTTTTGATTTTAAAAAGGACTTTGCTCCTTTTTCCGAAAATTGTAGGAGATAAGCGAAAAAACATTATTGGAGAACACTCTTCCGGCCATTTCTATGAATGTCAATATTCAAAAGTCTTAACAGTGTGTTTTTTTGAAAATTGGCGACATATTTCCAAATTTCAACTTTTGAAATTTTAGAAAGGATATAAATTTGCGAAAAAAATTATTGGGGAACACTATTCCGGCCATTCCTATGAATGTCCAATATTCAAAAGTGTGTTTTTTTGACAATAGGTGACATTCTTCCAAATTTCGACTTTTGAAATTTTAAAAAGGACTTTGCTCCTCTTTCCGAAAATGGTAGAAAATTTGCGAAAAAAAATTATTGGGGATCACTATTCCGGCCATTCCTATGAATGTCCAATATTCAAAAGTGTGTTTTTTTGACAATAGGCGACATTCTTCTAAATTTCGACTTTTGAAATTTTAAAAAGGACTTTGCTCCTTTTTCCGAAAATGGTAGAAAATTTGCGAAAAAAAATTATTGGGGAACACTATTCCGGCCATTCCTATGAATGTCCAATATTCAAAAGTGTGTTTTTTTGACAATAGGCGACATTCTTCCAAATTTCGACTTTTGAAATTTTAAAAAGGACTTTGCTCCTTTTTCCGAAAATTGTAGGAGATAAGCGAACAAACACTATTGGGAAACACTATTCCGGTCATTCCTATGAATGTCCAATATTCAAAAGTGTGTTTTTTTGACAATAGGCGACATTCTTCCAAATTTCGACTTTTGAAATTTTAAAAAGGACTTTGCTCCTTTTTCCGAAAATTGTATGAGATTTGCGAAAAAACATTATTGAAGAACACTCTTCCGGCCATTTCTATGAATATCCAATATTCAAAAGTGTGTTTTTTTGACAATAGGCGACATTCTTCCAAATTTCGACTTTTGAAATTTTAAAAAGGACTTTGCTCCTTTTTCCGAAAATTGTAGGTGATAGGCGAAAAAACATAATTGGAGAACACTCTTCCGGCCATTTCTATGAATGTCCTATATTCAAAAGTCTTAACAGTGTGTTTTTTTGAAAATTGGCGACATGTTTCCAAATTTCAACTTTTGAAATTTTAGAAAGGACTTTGCTCCTTTTTCCGAAAATTGTAGGTGATAAGCGAAAAAACACTATTGGGAAACACTATTCCGGTCATTCCTATGAATGTCCAATATTCAAAAGTGTGTTTTTTTGACAATAGGCGACATTCTTCCAAATTTCGACTTTTGAAATTTTAAAAAGGACTTTGCTCCTTTTTCCGAAAATTGTAGGAGATTTGCGAAAAAACATTATTGGAGAACACTCTTCCGGCCATTTCTATGAATATCCAATATTCAAAAGTGTGTTTTTTTGACAATAGGCGACATTCTTCCAAATTTCGACTTTTGAAATTTTAAAAAGGACTTTGCTCCTTTTTCCGAAAATTGTAGGAGATTTGCGAAAAAACATTATTGGAGAACACTATTCCGGCCATTTCTATGAATGTCCTATATTCAAAAGTCTTAACAGTGTGTTTTTTTGAAAATTGGCGACATTTTTCCAAATTTCAACTTTTGAAATTTTAGAAAGGACTTTGCTCCTTTTTCCGAAAATTGTAGGAGATAAGCGAAAAAACACTATTGGGAAACACTATTCCGGTCATTCCTATGAATGTCCAATATTCAAAAGTGTGTTTTTTTGACAATAGGCGACATTCTTCCAAATTTCGACTTTTGAAATTTTAAAAAGGACTTTGCTCCTTTTTCCGAAAACTGTAGGAGATTTGCGAAAAAACATTATTGGAGAACACTCTTCCGGCCATTTCTATGAATATCCAATATTCAAAAGTGTGTTTTTTGACAATAGGCGACATTCTTCCAAATTTCGACTTTTGAAATTTTAAAAAGGACTTTGCTCCTTTTTCCGAAAATTGTAGGAGATTTGCGAAAAAACATTATTGGAGAACACTCTTCCGGCCATTTCTATGAATGTCCTATATTCAAAAGTCTTAACAGTGTATTTTTTTGAAAATTGGCGACATTTTTCCAAATTTCAACTTTTGAAATTTTAAAAAGGACTTTGCTCCTTTTTCCGAAAATGGTAGAAAATTTGCGAAAAAAAATTATTGGGGAACACTATTCCGGCCATTCCTATGAATGTCCAATATTCAAAAGTGTGTTTTTTTGACAATAGGCGACATTCTTCCAAATTTCGACTTTTGAAATTTTAAAAAGGACTTTGCTCCTTTTTCCGAAAATTGTAAAAAATTTGCGAAAAAAATTATTGGTGAATACTATTCCGGCCATTCCTTTGAATGTCCAATATTCAAAAGTGTGTTTTTTTGACAATAGGCGACATTCTTCCAAATTTCGACTTTTGAAATTTTAAAAAGGACTTTGCTCCTTTTTCCGAAAATGGTAGAAAATTTGCGAAAAAAATTATTGGTGAACACTATTCCGGCCATTCCTTTGAATGTCCAATATTCAAAAGTGTGTTTTTTTCACAATAGGCGACATTCTTCCAAATTTCGACTTTTGAAATTTTAAAAAGGACTTTGCTCCTCTTTCCGAAAATGGTAGAAAATTTGCGAAAAAAAATTATTGGGGATCACTATTCCGGCCATTCCTATGAATGTCCAATATTCAAAAGTGTGTTTTTTTGACAATAGGCGACATTCTTCCAAATTTCGACTTTTGATTTTAAAAAGGACTTTGCTCCTTTTTCCGAAAATTGTAGGAGATAAGCGAAAAAACATTATTGGAGAACACTCTTCCGGCCATTTCTATGAATGTCAATATTCAAAATTCTTAACAGTGTGTTTTTTTGAAAATTGGCGACATATTTCCAAATTTCAACTTTTGAAATTTTAGAAAGGATATAAATTTGCGAAAAAAATTATTGGGGAACACTATTCCGGCCATTCCTATGAATGTCCAATATTCAAAAGTGTGTTTTTTTGACAATAGGTGACATTCTTCCAAATTTCGACTTTTGAAATTTTAAAAAGGACTTTGCTCCTCTTTCCGAAAATGGTAGAAAATTTGCGAAAAAAAATTATTGGGGATCACTATTCCGGCCATTCCTATGAATGTCCAATATTCAAAAGTGTGTTTTTTTGACAATAGGCGACATTCTTCTAAATTTCGACTTTTGAAATTTTAAAAAGGACTTTGCTCCTTTTTCCGAAAATGGTAGAAAATTTGCGAAAAAAAATTATTGGGGAACACTATTCCGGCCATTCCTATGAATGTCCAATATTCAAAAGTGTGTTTTTTTGACAATAGGCGACATTCTTCCAAATTTCGACTTTTGAAATTTTAAAAAGGACTTTGCTCCTTTTTCCGAAAATTGTAGGAGATAAGCGAACAAACACTATTGGGAAACACTATTCCGGTCATTCCTATGAATGTCCAATATTCAAAAGTGTGTTTTTTTGACAATAGGCGACATTCTTCCAAATTTCGACTTTTGAAATTTTAAAAAGGACTTTGCTCCTTTTTCCGAAAATTGTATGAGATTTGCGAAAAAACATTATTGAAGAACACTCTTCCGGCCATTTCTATGAATATCCAATATTCAAAAGTGTGTTTTTTTGACAATAGGCGACATTCTTCCAAATTTCGACTTTTGAAATTTTAAAAAGGACTTTGCTCCTTTTTCCGAAAATTGTAGGTGATAGGCGAAAAAACATAATTGGAGAACACTCTTCCGGCCATTTCTATGAATGTCCTATATTCAAAAGTCTTAACAGTGTGTTTTTTTGAAAATTGGCGACATGTTTCCAAATTTCAACTTTTGAAATTTTAGAAAGGACTTTGCTCCTTTTTCCGAAAATTGTAGGTGATAAGCGAAAAAACACTATTGGGAAACACTATTCCGGTCATTCCTATGAATGTCCAATATTCAAAAGTGTGTTTTTTTGACAATAGGCGACATTCTTCCAAATTTCGACTTTTGAAATTTTAAAAAGGACTTTGCTCCTTTTTCCGAAAATTGTAGGAGATTTGCGAAAAAACATTATTGGAGAACACTCTCCCGGCCATTTCTATGAATATCCAATATTCAAAAGTGTGTTTTTTTGACAATAGGCGACATTCTTCCAAATTTCGACTTTTGAAATTTTAAAAAGGACTTTGCTCCTTTTTCCGAAAATTGTAGGAGATTTGCGAAAAAACATTATTGGAGAACACTATTCCGGCCATTTCTATGAATGTCCTATATTCAAAAGTCTTAACAGTGTGTTTTTTTGAAAATTGGCGACATTTTTCCAAATTTCAACTTTTGAAATTTTCGAAAGGACTTTGCTCCTTTTTCCGAAAATTGTATTAGATAAGCGAAAAAACACTATTGGGAAACACTATTCCGGTCATTCCTATGAATGTCCAATATTCAAAAGTGTGTTTTTTTGACAATAGGCGACATTCTTCCAAATTTCGACTTTTGAAATTTTAAAAAGGACTTTGCTCCTTTTTCCGAAAACTGTAGGAGATTTGCGAAAAAACATTATTGGAGAACACTCTTCCGGCCATTTCTATGAATATCCAATATTCAAAAGTGTGTTTTTTGACAATAGGCGACATTCTTCCAAATTTCGACTTTTGAAATTTTAAAAAGGACTTTGCTCCTTTTTCCGAAAATTGTAGGAGATTTGCGAAAAAACATTATTGGAGAACACTCTTCCGGCCATTTCTATGAATGTCCTATATTCAAAAGTCTTAACAGTGTGTTTTTTTGAAAATTGGCGACATTTTTCCAAATTTCAACTTTTGAAATTTTAAAAAGGACTTTGCTCCTTTTTCCGAAAATGGTAGAAAATTTGCGAAAAAAAATTATTGGGGAACACTATTCCGGCCATTCCTATGAATGTCCAATATTCAAAAGTGTGTTTTTTTGACAATAGGCGACATTCTTCCAAATTTCGACTTTTGAAATTTTAAAAAGGACTTTGCTCCTTTTTCCGAAAATTGTAAAAAATTTGCGAAAAAAATTATTGGTGAATACTATTCCGGCCATTCCTTTGAATGTCCAATATTCAAAAGTGTGTTTTTTTGACAATAGGCGACATTCTTCCAAATTTCGACTTTTGAAATTTTAAAAAGGACTTTGCTCCTTTTTCCGAAAATTGTAAAAAATTTGCGAAAAAAATTATTGGTGAATACTATTCCGGCCATTCCTTTGAATGTCCAATATTCAAAAGTGTGTTTTTTTCACAATAGGCGACATTCTTCCAAATTTCGACTTTTGAAATTTTAAAAAGGACTTTGCTCCTTTTTCTGAAAATGGTAGAAAATTTGCGAAAAAAAATTATTGGGGAACACTATTCCGGCCATTCCTATGAATGTCCAATATTCAAAAGTGTGTTTTTTTTTGACAATAGGATACATTCTTCCAAATTTCGACTTTTGAAATTTTAAAAAGGACTTTGCTCCTTTTTCCGAAAATGGTAGAAAATTTGCGAAAAAAAAAAAATTATTGGGGAACACTATTCCGGCCATTCCTATGAATGTCCAATATTCAAAAGTGTGTTTTTTTGACAATAGGCGACATTCTTCCAAATTTCGACTTTTGAAATTTTAAAAAGGACTTTGCTCCTTTTTCCGAAAATTGTAGGTGATAGGCGAAAAGCATAATTGGAGAACACTCTTCCGGCCATTTCTATGAATGTCCTATATTCAAAAGTCTTAACAGTGTGTTTTTTTGAAAATTGGCGACATTTTTCCAAATTTCAACTTTTGAAATTTTAGAAAGGACTTTGCTTCTTTTTCCGAAAATGGTAGAAAATTTGCGAAAAAAAATTATTGGGGAACACTATTCCGGCCATTCCTATGAATGTCCAATATTCAAAAGTGTGTTTTTTTGACAATAGGCGACATTCTTCCAAATTTCGACTTTTGAAATTTTAAAAAGGACTTTGCTCCTTTTTCCGAAAATTGTAGGAGATAAGTGAAAAAACATTATTGAAGAACACTCTTCCGGCCATTTCTATGAATGTCAATATTCAAAAGTCTTAACAGTGTGTTTTTTTGAAAATTGGCGACATTTTTCCAAATTTCAACTTTTGAAATTTTAGAAGGGACTTTGCTCCTTTTTCCGAAAATGGTAGAAAATTTGCGAAAAAAATTATTGGGGAACACTATTCCGGTCATTCCTATGAATGTCCAATATTCAAAAGTGTGTTTTTTTTGACAATAGGCGACATTCTTCCAAATTTCGACTTTTGAAATTTTAAAAAGGACTTTGCTCCTTTTTCCGAAAATGGTAAAAAATTTGCGAAAAAAAATTATTGGGGAACACTATTCCGGCCATTCCTATGAATGTCCGATATTCAAAAGTGTGTTTTTTTGACAATAGGCGACCTTCTTCCAAATTTCGACTTTTGATATTTTAAAAAGGACTTTGCTCCTTTTTCCGAAAATTGTAGGAGATAAGCGAAAAAAACATTATTGGAGAACACTATTCCGGCCATTCCTATGAATGTCCAATATTCAAAAGTGTGTTTTTTTGACAATAAGCGACATTCTTCCAAATTTCGACTTTTGAAATTTTAAAAAGGACTTTGCTCCTTTTTCCGAAAATGGTAGAAAATTTGCGAAAAAAAATTATTGGGGAACACTATTCCGGCCATTCCTATGAATGTCCAATATTCAAAAGTGTGTTTTTTTACAATAAGCGACATTCTTCCAAATTTCGACTTTTGAAATTTTAAAAAGGACTTGGCTCCTTTTTCCGAAAATGGTAGAAAATTTGCAAAAAAAATTATTGGGGAACACTATTCCGGCCATTCCTATGAATGTCCAATATTCAAAAGTGTGTTTTTTTGACAATAGGCGACATTCTTCCAAATTTCGACTTTTGAAATTTTAAAAAGGACTTTGCTCCTTTTTCCGAAAATGGTAAAAAATTTGCGAAAAAAAATTATTGGGGAACACTATTCCGGCCATTTCTATGAATGTCCGATATTCAAAAGTGTGTTTTTTTGACAATAGGCGACCTTCTTCCAAATTTCGACTTTTAATTTTTTAAAAAGGACTTTGCTCCTTTTTCCGAAAATGGTAGAAAATTTGCGAAAAAAAATTATTGGGGAACACTATTCCGGCCATTCCTATGAATGTCCAATATTCAAAAGTGTGTTTTTTTACAATAGGCGACATTCTTCCAAATTTCGACTTTTGAAATTTTAAAAAGGACTTTGCTCCTTTTTCCGAAAATGGTAGAAAATTTGCAAAAAAAAATTATTGGGGAACACTATTCCGGCCATTTCTATGAATGTCCAATATTCAAAAGTCTTAACAGTGTGTTTTTTTGAAAATTGGCGACATTTTTCCAAATTTCAACTTTTGAAATTTTAGAAAGGACTTTGCTCCTTTTTCTGAAAATGGTAGGAAATTTGCGAAACAAAATTATTGAGGAACACTATTCCGGCCATTCCTATGAATATCCAATATTCAAAAGTGTTTTTTTTTTGACAATAGGCGACATTCTTCCAAATTTCGACTTTTGAAATTTTAAAAAGGACTTTGCTCCTTTTTCCGAAAATGGTAGAAAATTTGCGAAAAAAAATTATTGGGGAACACTATTCCGGCCATTCCTATGAATATCCAATATTCAAAAGTGTGTTTTTTTGACAATAGGCGACATTCTTCCAAATTTCGACTTTTGAAATTTTAAAAAGGACTTTGCTCCATTTTCCGAAAATTGTAGGAGATAAGCGAAAAAACATTATTGGAGAACAATCTTCCGGCCATTTCTATGAATGTCAATATTCAAAAGTCTTAACAGTGTGTTTTTTTGAAAATTGGCGACATTTTTCCAAATTTCATCTTTTGAAATTTTAGAAAGGAATATAAATTTGCGAAAAAAATTATTGGGGAACACTATTCCGGCCATTTCTATGAATGTCCAATATTCAAAAGTGTGTTTTTTTGACAATAGGCGACATTCTTCCAAATTTCGACTCTTTCGACTTTCAAACTCTTCCGGCCATTCCTATGAATGTCCAATATTCAAAAGTGTGTTTTTTTGACAATAGGCGAAATTTTTCCAAATTTCAACTTTTGAAATTTTAGAAAGGACTTTGCTCCTTTTTCCGAAAATTGTAGTATATAGGCGAAAAAACATTATTGGGGAACACTCTTCCGGCCATTCCTATGAATGTCCAATATTCAAAAGTGTGTTTTTTTGACAATAGGCGAAATTTTTCCAAATTTCAACTTTTGAAATTTTAGAAAGGACTTTGCTCCTTTTTCCGAAAATTGTAGTATATAGGCGAAAAAACATTATTGGGGAACACTCTTCCGGCCATTCCTATGAATGTCCAATATTCCAAAGTGGGTTTTTTTGACAAGAGGCGACATTTTTCCAAATTTCGACTTTTGAAATTTTAAAAAGGACTTTGCTCCTTTTTCCGAAAATGGTAGAAAATTTGCGAAAAGAAATTATTGGGAAACACTATTCCGGCCATTCCTATGAATGTCCAATATTCAAAAGTGTGTTGTTTTGACAATAGGCGACATTCTTCCAAATTTCGACTTTTGAAATTTTAAAAAGGACTTTACTCCTTTTTCCGAAAATGGTAGAAAATTTGCGAAAAAAAATTATTGGGGAACACTATTCCGGCCATTCCTATGAATGTCCAATATTCAAAAGTGTGTTTTTTTGACAATAGGCGACATTCTTCCAAATTTCGACTTTTGAAATTTTAAAAAGGACTTTGCTCCTTTTTCCAAAAATGGTAAAAAATTTGAAAAAAAAATTATTGGGGAGCACTATTCCGGCCATTCCTATGAATGTCCAATATTCAAGTGTGTTTTTTTGACAATAGGCGACATTCTTCCAAATTTCGACTTTTGAAATTTTAAGAAGGACTTTGCTCCTTTTTCCGAAAATTGTAGGAGATATGCGAAAATTGGGGAACATTATTGGGGAACACTCTTTCGGCCATTTCTATGAATGTCCAATATTCAAAAGTATTAATAGTGTGTTTTTTGAAAATTGGCGACATTCTTCCAAATTTCAACTTTTGAAATTTTAAAAAGGACTTTGCTCCTTTTTCCGAAAATGTTAGAAAATTTGCGAAAAAAAATTATTGGAGAACAGTATTCCGGCCATTCCTATGAATGTCCAATATTCAAAAGTGTGTTCTTATGACAATATGCGACATTCTTCCAAATTTCGACCTTTGAAATTTTAGAAAGGACTTTGCTTCTTTTTCCGAAAATGGTAGAAAATTTGCGAAGAAAATTATTGGGGAACACTATTCCGGCCATTCCTATGAATATCCAATATTCAAAAGTCTTAACAGTGTGTTTTGTTGAAAATTGGCGACATTTTTCCAAATTTCGACTTTTGAAATTTTAGAGAGGACTTTACTCCTTTTTCCGAAAATGGTAGAAAATTTGCGAAAAAAAATTATTGGGGAACACTATTCCGGCCATTCCTATGAAACACTATTCCGGCCATTCCTATGAATGTCCAATATTCAAAAGTGTGTTTTTTTGACAATAGGCGACATTCTTCCAAATTTGGACTTTTGAAATTTTAAAAAGGACTTTGCTCCTTTTTCCGAAAATTGTAGGAGATAAGCGAAAAAACACTATTGGGAAACACTATTCCGGTCATTCCTATGAATGTCAAATATTCAAAAGTGTGTTTTTTTGACAATAGGCGACATTCTTCCAAGTTTCGACTTTTGAAATTTTAAAAAGGACTTTGCTCCTTTTTCCGAAAATTGTAGGAGATAAGCGAAAAAACACTATTGGGAAACACAATTCCGGTCATTCCTATGAATGTCAAATATTCAAAAGTGTGTTTTTTTGACAATAGGCGACATTCTTCCAAATTTCGACTTTTGAAATTTTAAAAAGGACTTTGCTCCTTTTTCCGAAAATTGTAGGAGATAAGCGAAAAAACACTATTGGGAAACACTATTCCGGTCATTCCTATGAATGTCAAATATTCAAAAGTGTGTTTTTTTGACAATAGGCGACATTCTTCCAAATTTGGACTTTTGAAATTTTAAAAAGGACTTTGCTCCTTTTTCCGAAAATGGTAAAAAATTTGCGAAAAAAAATTATTGGGGAACACTATTCCGGCCATTCCTATGAATGTCCAATATTCAAAAGTGTGTTTTTTTGACAATAGGCGACATTCTTCCAAATTTCGACTTTTGAAATTTTAAAAAGGACTTTACTCCTTTTTCCGAAAATAGTAGAAAATTTGCGAAAAAAAATTATTGGGGAACACTATTCCGGCCATTCCTATGAATGTCCAATATTCAAAAGTGTTTTTTTTTTTTTGAGAATAGGCGACATTCTTCCAAATTTCGACTTTTGAAATTTTAGAAAGGACTTTGCTCCTTTTTCCGAAAATGGTAGAAAATTTGCGAAAAAAAATTATTGGGGAACACTATTCCGGCCATTCCTATGAATGTCCAATATACAAAAGTGTGCTTTTTGACAATAGGCGACATTCTTCCAAATTTCGACTTTTGAAATTTTAAAAAGGACTTTGCTCCTTTTTCCGAAAATAGTAGGTGATGGGCGAAAAAAAATTATTGGGGAATACTATTCCGGCCATTCCTATGAATGTCCAATATTCAAAAGTGTGTTTTTTTGACAATAGGCGACATTCTTCCAAATTTCGACTTTTGAAATTTTAAAAAGGACTTTGTTTTTTTTTCCGAAAATAGTAGGTGATAGGCGAAAAAAAATTATTGGGGAACACTATTCCGGCCATTCCTATGAATGTCCAATATTCAAAAGTGTGTTTTTTTGACAATAGGCGACATTCTTCCAAATTTCGACTTTTGAAATTTTAAAAAGGACTTTGTTTTTTTTCCGAAAATAGTAGGTGATAGGCGAAAAAAAATTATTGGGGAACACTATTCCGGCCATTCCTATGAAACACTATTCCGGCCATTCCTATGAATGTCCAATATTCAAAAGTGTGTTTTTTTGACAATAGGCGACATTCTTCCAAATTTCGACTCTTTCGACTTTCAAACTCTTCCGGCCATTCCTATGAATGTCCAATATTCAAAAGTGTGTTTTTTTGACAATAGGCGAAATTTTTCCAAATTTCAACTTTTGAAATTTTAGAAAGGACTTTGCTCCTTTTTCCGAAAATTGTAGTATATAGGCGAAAAAACATTATTGGGGAACACTCTTCCGGCCATTCCTATGAATGTCCAATATTCAAAAGTGTGTTTTTTTGACAATAGGCGACATTCTTCCAAATTTCGACTCTTTCGACTTTCAAACTCTTCCGGCCATTCCTATGAATGTCCAATATTCAAAAGTGTGTTTTTTTGACAATAGGCGACATTCTTCCAAATTTCGACTCTTTCGACTTTCAAACTCTTCCGGCCATTCCTATGAATGTCCAATATTCAAAAGTGTGTTGTTTTGACAATAGGCGACATTCTTCCAAATTTCGACTTTTGAAATTTTAAAAAGGACTTTACTCCTTTTTCCGAAAATGGTAGAAAATTTGCGAAAAAAAATTATTGGGGAACACTATTCCGGCTATTCCTATGAATGTCCAATATTCAAAAGTGTGTTTTTTTGACAATAGGCGACATTCTTCCAAATTTCGACTTTTGAAATTTTAAAAAGGACTTTGCTCCTTTTTCCAAAAATGGTAAAAAATTTGAAAAAAAAATTATTGGGGAGCACTATTCCGGCCATTCCTATGAATGTCCAATATTCAAGTGTGTTTTTTTGACAATAGGCGACATTCTTCCAAATTTCGACTTTTGAAATTTTAAGAAGGACTTTGCTCCTTTTTCCGAAAATTGTAGGAGATATGCGAAAATTGGGGAACATTATTGGGGAACACTCTTTCGGCCATTTCTATGAATGTCCAATATTCAAAAGTATTAATAGTGTGTTTTTTGAAAATTGGCGACATTCTTCCAAATTTCAACTTTTGAAATTTTAGAAAGGAATATAAATTTGCGAAAAAAATTATTGGGGAACACTATTCCGGCCATTTCTATGAATGTCCAATATTCAAAAGTGTGTTTTTTTGACAATAGGCGACATTCTTCCAAATTTCGACTCTTTCGACTTTCAAACTCTTCCGGCCATTCCTATGAATGTCCAATATTCAAAAGTGTGTTTTTTTGACAATAGGCGAAATTTTTCCAAATTTCAACTTTTGAAATTTTAGAAAGGACTTTGCTCCTTTTTCCGAAAATTGTAGTATATAGGCGAAAAAACATTATTGGGGAACACTCTTCCGGCCATTCCTATGAATGTCCAATATTCAAAAGTGTGTTTTTTTGACAATAGGCGAAATTTTTCCAAATTTCAACTTTTGAAATTTTAGAAAGGACTTTGCTCCTTTTTCCGAAAATTGTAGTATATAGGCGAAAAAACATTATTGGGGAACACTCTTCCGGCCATTCCTATGAATGTCCAATATTCCAAAGTGGGTTTTTTTGACAAGAGGCGACATTTTTCCAAATTTCGACTTTTGAAATTTTAAAAAGGACTTTGCTCCTTTTTCCGAAAATGGTAGAAAATTTGCGAAAAGAAATTATTGGGAAACACTATTCCGGCCATTCCTATGAATGTCCAATATTCAAAAGTGTGTTGTTTTGACAATAGGCGACATTCTTCCAAATTTCGACTTTTGAAATTTTAAAAAGGACTTTACTCCTTTTTCCGAAAATGGTAGAAAATTTGCGAAAAAAAATTATTGGGGAACACTATTCCGGCCATTCCTATGAATGTCCAATATTCAAAAGTGTGTTTTTTTGACAATAGGCGACATTCTTCCAAATTTCGACTTTTGAAATTTTAAAAAGGACTTTGCTCCTTTTTCCAAAAATGGTAAAAAATTTGAAAAAAAAATTATTGGGGAGCACTATTCCGGCCATTCCTATGAATGTCCAATATTCAAGTGTGTTTTTTTGACAATAGGCGACATTCTTCCAAATTTCGACTTTTGAAATTTTAAGAAGGACTTTGCTCCTTTTTCCGAAAATTGTAGGAGATATGCGAAAATTGGGGAACATTATTGGGGAACACTCTTTCGGCCATTTCTATGAATGTCCAATATTCAAAAGTATTAATAGTGTGTTTTTTGAAAATTGGCGACATTCTTCCAAATTTCAACTTTTGAAATTTTAAAAAGGACTTTGCTCCTTTTTCCGAAAATGTTAGAAAATTTGCGAAAAAAAATTATTGGAGAACAGTATTCCGGCCATTCCTATGAATGTCCAATATTCAAAAGTGTGTTCTTATGACAATATGCGACATTCTTCCAAATTTCGACCTTTGAAATTTTAGAAAGGACTTTGCTTCTTTTTCCGAAAATGGTAGAAAATTTGCGAAGAAAATTATTGGGGAACACTATTCCGGCCATTCCTATGAATATCCAATATTCAAAAGTCTTAACAGTGTGTTTTGTTGAAAATTGGCGACATTTTTCCAAATTTCGACTTTTGAAATTTTAGAGAGGACTTTACTCCTTTTTCCGAAAATGGTAGAAAATTTGCGAAAAAAAATTATTGGGGAACACTATTCCGGCCATTCCTATGAAACACTATTCCGGCCATTCCTATGAATGTCCAATATTCAAAAGTGTGTTTTTTTGACAATAGGCGACATTCTTCCAAATTTGGACTTTTGAAATTTTAAAAAGGACTTTGCTCCTTTTTCCGAAAATTGTAGGAGATAAGCGAAAAAACACTATTGGGAAACACTATTCCGGTCATTCCTATGAATGTCAAATATTCAAAAGTGTGTTTTTTTGACAATAGGCGACATTCTTCCAAGTTTCGACTTTTGAAATTTTAAAAAGGACTTTGCTCCTTTTTCCGAAAATTGTAGGAGATAAGCGAAAAAACACTATTGGGAAACACAATTCCGGTCATTCCTATGAATGTCAAATATTCAAAAGTGTGTTTTTTTGACAATAGGCGACATTCTTCCAAATTTCGACTTTTGAAATTTTAAAAAGGACTTTGCTCCTTTTTCCGAAAATTGTAGGAGATAAGCGAAAAAACACTATTGGGAAACACTATTCCGGTCATTCCTATGAATGTCAAATATTCAAAAGTGTGTTTTTTTGACAATAGGCGACATTCTTCCAAATTTGGACTTTTGAAATTTTAAAAAGGACTTTGCTCCTTTTTCCGAAAATGGTAAAAAATTTGCGAAAAAAAATTATTGGGGAACACTATTCCGGCCATTCCTATGAATGTCCAATATTCAAAAGTGTGTTTTTTTGACAATAGGCGACATTCTTCCAAATTTCGACTTTTGAAATTTTAAAAAGGACTTTACTCCTTTTTCCGAAAATAGTAGAAAATTTGCGAAAAAAAATTATTGGGGAACACTATTCCGGCCATTCCTATGAATGTCCAATATTCAAAAGTGTTTTTTTTTTTTTGAGAATAGGCGACATTCTTCCAAATTTCGACTTTTGAAATTTTAGAAAGGACTTTGCTCCTTTTTCCGAAAATGGTAGAAAATTTGCGAAAAAAAATTATTGGGGAACACTATTCCGGCCATTCCTATGAATGTCCAATATACAAAAGTGTGCTTTTTGACAATAGGCGACATTCTTCCAAATTTCGACTTTTGAAATTTTAAAAAGGACTTTGCTCCTTTTTCCGAAAATAGTAGGTGATGGGCGAAAAAAAATTATTGGGGAATACTATTCCGGCCATTCCTATGAATGTCCAATATTCAAAAGTGTGTTTTTTTGACAATAGGCGACATTCTTCCAAATTTCGACTTTTGAAATTTTAAAAAGGACTTTGTTTTTTTTTCCGAAAATAGTAGGTGATAGGCGAAAAAAAATTATTGGGGAACACTATTCCGGCCATTCCTATGAATGTCCAATATTCAAAAGTGTGTTTTTTTGACAATAGGCGACATTCTTCCAAATTTCGACTTTTGAAATTTTAAAAAGGACTTTGTTTTTTTTCCGAAAATAGTAGGTGATAGGCGAAAAAAAATTATTGGGGAACACTATTCCGGCCATTCCTATGAAACACTATTCCGGCCATTCCTATGAATGTCCAATATTCAAAAGTGTGTTTTTTTGACAATAGGCGACATTCTTTCAAATTTCGACTTTTGAAATTTTAAAAAAGACTTTGCTCCTTTTTCCGAAAATGGTAGAAAATTTGCGAAAAAAAATTATTGGGGAACACTATTCCGGCCATTCCTATGAATGTCCAATATTCAAAAGTGTGTTTTTTTGACAATAGGCGACATTCTTCCAAATTTCGACTTTTGAAATTTTAAAAAGGACTTTGCTCCTTTTTCCGAAAATGGTAGAAAATTTGCGAAAAAAAATTATTGGGGAACACTATTTCGGCCATTCCTATGAATGTCCAATATACAAAAGTGTGTTTTTTTGAAAATAGGCGACATTCTTCCAAATTTCGACTTTTGAAATTTTAGAAAGGACTTACTCCTTTTTCCGAAAATGGTAAAAAATTTGCAAAAAAAAATTATTGGGGAACACTCTTCCGGCCATTTCTATGAATGTCCAATATTCAAAAGTCTTAACAGTGTGTTTTGTTAAAAATTGGCGACATTTTTCCAAATTTCAACTTTTGAAATTTTAGAAAGGACTTTACTCCTTTTTCTCAAAATGGTAGAAAATTTGGGAAAAAAAATTATTGGGGAACACTATTCCGGCCATTCCTATGAATGTCCAATATTCAAAAGTGTGTTTTTTGACAATAGGCGACATTCTTCCAAATTTCGACTTTTGAAATTTTAAAAAGGACTTTGCTCCTTTTTCCGAAAATTGTAGGGGATGGGCGAAAAAACATTATTGGAGAACACTCTTCCGGCCATTTCTATGAATGTCCAATATTCAAAAGTCTTAACAGTGTGTTTTTTTGAAAATTGGCGACATTTTTCCAAATTTCAACTTTTGAAATTTTAGAAAGGACTTTGCTCCTTTTTCCGAAAATGGTAGAAAATTTGCGAAAAAAAATTATTGGGGAACTCTATTCCGGCCATTCCTATGAATATCCAATATTCAAAAGTGTGTTTTTTTGACAATAGGCGACATTCTACCAAATTTCGACTTTTGAAATTTAAAAAGGACTTTGCTCCTTTTTCCGAAAGTTGTAGGAGATAAGCGAAAAAACATTATTGGAGAACACTCTTCCGGCCATTTCTATGAATGTCCAATATTCAAAAGTCTTAACAGTGTGTTTTTTTGAAAATTGGCGACATTTTTCCAAATTTCAACTTTTGAAATTTTAGAAAGGAATATAAATTTGCGAAACAAAATTATTGAGGAACACTATTCCGGCCATTCCTATGAATATCCAATATTCAAAAGTGTGTTTTTTTGACAATAGGCGACATTCTTCCAAATTTCGACTTTTGAAATTTTAAAAAGGACTTTGCTCCTTTTTCCGAAAATGGTAGAAAATTTGCGAAACAAAATTATTGGGGAACACTATTCCGGCCATTCCTATGAATATCCAATATTCAAAAGTGTGTTTTTTTGACAATAGGCGACATTCTTCCAAATTTCGACTTTTGAAATTTTAAAAAGGACTTTGCTCCTTTTTCCGAAAATGGTAGAAAATTTGCGAAAAAAAATTATTGGGGAACACTATTCCGGCCATTCCTATGAATGTCCAATATTCAAAAGTGTGTTTTTTTGACAATAGGCGACATTCTTCCAAATTTGGACTTTTGAAATTTTAAAAAGGACTGCTCCTTTTTCCGAAAATGGTAGAAAATTTGCGAAAAAAAATTATTGGGGAACACTATTCCGGCCATTCCTATGAATGTCCAATATTCAAAAGTGTGTTTTTTTGACAATAGGCGACATTCTTCCAAATTTCGACTTTTGAAATTTTAAAAAGGACTTTGCTCCTTTTTCCGAAAATTGTAGAAGATAAGCGAAAAACATTATTGGAGAACACTCTTCCGGCCATTTCTACGAATGTCCAATATTCAAAAGTCTTAACAGTGTGTTTTTTTGAAAATTGGCGACATTTTTCCAAATTTCAACTTTTGAAATTTTAGAAAGGACTTTGCTCCTTTTTCCGAAAATGGTAGAAAATTTGCGAAACAAAATAATTGGGGAACACTATTCCGGCCATTCCTATGAATATCCAATATTCAAAAGTGTGTTTTTTTGAAAATTGGCGACATTTTTCCAAATTTCGACTTTTGAAATTTTAGAAAGGACTTTGCTCCTTTTTCCGAAAATGGTAGAAAATTTGCGAAACAAAATTATTGGGGAACACTATTCCGGCCATTCCTATGAATATCCAATATTCAAAAGTGTGTTTTTTTGACAATAGGCGACATTCTTCCAAATTTCGACTTTTGAAATTTTAAAAAGGACTGCTCCTTTTTCCAAAAATGGTAGAAAATTTGCGAAAAAAAAATATTGGGGAACACTATTCCGGCCATTCCTATGAATGTACAATATTCAAAAGTGTGTTTTTTTTTGACAATAGGCGACATTCTTCCAAATTTCGACTTTTGAAATTTTAAAAAGGACTTTGCTCCTTTTTCCGAAAATGGTAGAAAATTTGCGAAAAAAAATTATTGGGGAACACTATTCCGGCCATTCCTATGAATGTCCAATATTCAAAAGTGTGTTTTTTTGACAATAGGCGACATTCTTCCAAATTTCGACTTTTGAAATTTTAAAAAGGACTTTGCTCCTTTTTCCGAAAATTGTAGGAGATAAGCGAAAAAACATTATTGGAGAACACTCTTCCGGCCATTTCTATGAATGTCCAATATTCAAAAGTCTTAACAGTGTGTTTTTTTGAAAATTGGCGACATTTTTCCAAATTTCAACTTTTGAAATTTTAGAAAGGACTTTGCTCCTTTTTCCGAAAATGGTAGAAAATTTGCGAAAAAAAATTATTGGGGAACTCTATTCCGGCCATTCCTATGAATATCCAATATTCAAAAGTGTGTTTTTTTGACAATAGGCGACATTCTACCAAATTTCGACTTTTGAAATTTTAAAAAGGACTTTGCTCCTTTTTCCGAAAATTGTAGGTGATAGGCGAAAAGCATAATTGGAGAACACTCTTCCGGCCATTTCTATGAATGTCCTATATTCAAAAGTCTTAACAGTGTGTTTTTTTGAAAATTGGCGACATTTTTCCAAATTAGAAAGAAAGAAAGTAGAAAATTTGCGAAAAAAAATTATTGGGGAACACTATTCCGGCCATTCCTATGAATGTCCAATATTCAAAAGTGTGTTTTTTTGACAATAGGCGACATTCTTCCAAATTTCGACTTTTGAAATTTTAAAAAGGACTTTGCTCCTTTTTCCGAAAATGGTAGAAAATTTGCGAAAAAAAATTATTGGGGAACACTATTCCGGCCATTCCTATGAATGTCCAATATTCAAAAGTGTGTTTTTTGGACAATAGGCGACATTCTTCCAAATTTCGACTTTTGAAATTTTAAAAAGGACTTTGCTCCTTTTTTCGAAAATGGTAGAAAATTTGCGAAAAAAATTATTGGGAAACACTATTCCGGTCATTCCTATGAATGTCCAATATTCAAAAGTGTGTTTTTTTGACAATAGGCGACATTCTTCCACATTTCGACTTTTGAAATTTAAAAAAGGACTTTGCTCCTTTTTCCGAAAATTGTAGGAGATAAGCGAAAAAACATTATTGGGGAACACTATTCCGGCCATTCCTATGAATGTCCAATATTCAAAAGTCTTAACAGTGTGTTTTTTGAAAATTGGCGACATTTTTCCAAATTTCAACTTTTGAAATTTTAGAAAAATTATTGGGGAACACTATTCCGGCCATTCCTATGAATATCCAATATTCAAAAGTGTGTTTTTTTGACAATAGGCGACATTCTTCCAAATTTCGACTTTTGAAATTTTAAAAAGGACTTTGCTCCATTTTCCGAAAATTGTAGGAGATAAGCGAAAAAACATTATTGGAGAACAATCTTCCGGCCATTTCTATGAATGTCAATATTCAAAAGTCTTAACAGTGTGTTTTTTTGAAAATTGGCGACATTTTTCCAAATTTCATCTTTTGAAATTTTAGAAAGGAATATAAATTTGCAAAAAAAATTATTGGGGAACACTATTCCGGCCATTTCTATGAATGTCCAATATTCAAAAGTGTGTTTTTTTGACAATAGGCGACATTCTTCCAAATTTCGACTCTTTCGACTTTCAAACTCTTCCGGCCATTCCTATGAATGTCCAATATTCAAAAGTGTGTTTTTTTGACAATAGGCGAAATTTTTCCAAATTTCAACTTTTGAAATTTTAGAAAGGACTTTGCTCCTTTTTCCGAAAATTGTAGTATATAGGCGAAAAAACATTATTGGGGAACACTCTTCCGGCCATTCCTATGAATGTCCAATATTCAAAAGTGTGTTTTTTTGACAATAGGCGAAATTTTTCCAAATTTCAACTTTTGAAATTTTAGAAAGGACTTTGCTCCTTTTTCCGAAAATTGTAGTATATAGGCGAAAAAACATTATTGGGGAACACTCTTCCGGCCATTCCTATGAATGTCCAATATTCCAAAGTGGGTTTTTTTGACAAGAGGCGACATTTTTCCAAATTTCGACTTTTGAAATTTTAAAAAGGACTTTGCTCCTTTTTCCGAAAATGGTAGAAAATTTGCGAAAAGAAATTATTGGGAAACACTATTCCGGCCATTCCTATGAATGTCCAATATTCAAAAGTGTGTTTTTTTGACAATAGGCGACATTCTTCCAAATTTCAACTTTTGAAATTTTAGATAGGACTTTGCTCCTTTTCCGAAAATGGTAGTAAATTTGCGAAAAAAAATTATTGTAGAACACTATTCCGGCCATTCCTATGAATGTCCAATATTCAAAAGTGTGTTTTTTTGACAATAGGCGACATTCTTCCAAATTTCGACTTTTGAAATTTTAAAAAGGACTTTGCTCCTTTTTCCGAAAATGGTAGAAAATTTGCGAAAAAAAATTATTGTAGAACACTATTCCGGCCATTCCTATGAATGTCCAATATTCAAAAGTGTGTTTTTTTGACAATAGGCGACATTCTTCCAAATTTCGACTTTTGAAATTTTAAAAAGGACTTTGCTCCTTTTTCCGAAAATGGTAGAAAATTTGCGAAAAAAAATTATTGGGGAACACTATTCCGGCCATTCCTATGAATGTCCAATATTCAAAAGTGTGTTTTTTTGACAATAGGCGACATTCTTCCAAATTTCGACTTTTGAAATTTTAAAAAGGACTTTGCTCCTTTTTCCGAAAATGGTAGAAAATTTGCGAAAAAAAATTATTGGGGAACACTATTCCGGCCATTCCTATGAATGTCCAATATTCAAAAGTGTGTTTTTTTGAGAATAGGCGACATTCTTCCAAATTTCGACTTTTGAAATTTTAAAAAGGACTTTACTCCTTTTTCCGAAAATAGTAGAAAATTTGCGAAAAAAAATTATTGGGGAACACTATTCCGGCCATTCCTATGAATGTCCAATATTCAAAAGTGTGTTTTTTTTGACAATAGGCGACATTCTTCCAAATTTCGACTTTTGAAATTTTAGAAAGGACTTTACTCCTTTTTCCGAAAATGGTAGAAAATTTGCGAAAAAAATTATTGGGGAACACTATTCCGGCCATTCCTATGAATGTCCAATATTCAAAAGTGTGTTTTTTTGAGAATAGGCGACATTCTTCCAAATTTCGACTTTTGAAATTTTAGAAAGGACTTTGCTTCTTTTTCCGAAAATGGTAGAAAATTTGCGAAAAAAATTATTGGGGAACACTATTCCGGCCATTCCTATGAATATCCAATATTCAAAAGTCTTAACAGTGTGTTTTGTTGAAAATTGGCGACATTTTTCCAAATTTCAACTTTTGAAATTTTAGAAAGGACTTTACTCCTTTTTCCGAAAATGGTAGAAAATTTGCGAAAAAAAATTATTGGGGAACACTATTCCGGCCATTCCTATGAATGTCCAATATTCAAAAGTGTGTTTTTTTGAGAATAGGCGACATTCTTCCAAATTTCGACTTTTGAAATTTTAGAAAGGACTTTACTCCTTTTTCCGAAAATGGTAGAAAATTTGCGAAAAAAAGATTTTGGGGAACACTATTCCGGCCATTCCTATGAATGTCCAATATTCAAAAGTGTGTTTTTTTGAGAATAGGCGACATTCTTCCAAATTTCGACTTTTGAAATTTTAGAAAGGACTTTGCTTCTTTTTCCGAAAATGGTAGAAAATTTGCGAAAAAAATTATTGGGGAACACTATTCCGGCCATTCCTATGAATATCCAATATTCAAAAGTGTGTTTTTTTGAGAATAGGCGACATTCTTCCAAATTTCGACTTTTGAAATTTTAGAAAGGACTTTGCTTCTTTTTCCGAAAATGGTAGAAAATTTGCGAAAAAAATTATTGGGGAACACTATTCCGGCCATTCCTATGAATGTCCAATATTCAAAAGTGTGTTTTTTTGAGAATAGGCGACATTCTTCCAAATTTCGACTTTTGAAATTTTAAAAAGGACTTTGCTCCTTTTTCCGAAAATGGTAGAAAATTTGCGAAAAAAAATTATTGGGGAACACTATTCCGGCCATTCCTATGAATGTCCAATATACAAAAGTGTGCTTTTTGACAATAGGCGACATTCTTCCAAATTTCGACTTTTGAAATTTTAAAAAGGACTTTGCTCCTTTTTCCGAAAATTGTAGGAGATGGGCGAAAAAACATTATTGGGTAACACTATTCCGGCCATTTCTATGAATGTCTAATATTCTAAAGTCTTAACAGTGTGTCTTTTTGAAAATTGGCGACATTTTTCCAAATTTCAACTTTTGAAATTTTAGATAGGACTTTGCTCCTTTTCCGAAAATGGTAGTAAATTTGCGAAAAAAAATTATTGTAGAACACTATTCCGGCCATTCCTATGAATGTCCAATATTCAAAAGTGTGTTTTTTTGACAATAGGCGACATTCTTCCAAATTTCGACTTTTGAAATTTTAGAAAGGACTTTACTCCTTTTTCCGAAAATGGTAGAAAATTTGCAAAAAAAAATTATTGGGGAACACTCTTCCGGCCATTTCTATGAATGTCCAATATTCAAAAGTCTTAACAGTGTGTTTTGTTAAAAATTGGCGACATTTTTCCAAATTTCAACTTTTGAAATTTTAGAAAGGACTTTACTCCTTTTTCTCAAAATGGTAGAAAATTTGGGAAAAAAAATTATTGGGGAACACTATTCCGGCCATTCCTATGAATGTCCAATATTCAAAAGTGTGTTTTTTTGACAATAGGCGACATTCTTCCAAATTTCGACTTTTGAAATTTTAAAAAGGACTTTGCTCCTTTTTCCGAAAATTGTAGGAGATGGGCGAAAAAACATTATTGGGGAACACTATTCCGGCCATTTCTATGAATGTCTAATATTCAAAAGTCTTAACAGTGTGTCTTTTTGAAAATTGGCGACATTTTTCCAAATTTCAACTTTTGTAATTTTAGATAGGACTTTGCTCCTTTTTCCGAAAATGGTAGTAAATTTGCGAAAAAAAATTATTGGGGAACACTATTCCGGCCATTCCTATGAATGTCCAATATTCAAAAGTGTGTTCTTATGACAATATGCGACATTCTTCCAAATTTGGACTTTTGAAATTTTAAAAAGGACTTTGCTCCTTTTTCCGAAAATAGTAGAAAATTTGCGAAAAAAAATTATTGTAGAACACTATTCCGGCCATTCCTATGAATGTCCAATATTCAAAAGTGTGTTTTTTTGACAATAGGCGACATTCTTCCAAATTTCGACTTTTGAAATTTTAAAAAGGACTTTGCTCCTTTTTCCGAAAATGGTAGAAAATTTGCGAAAAAAAATTATTGTAGAACACTATTCCGGCCATTCCTATGAATGTCCAATATTCAAAAGTGTGTTTTTTTGACAATAGGCGACATTCTTCCAAATTTCGACTTTTGAAATTTTAAAAAGGACTTTGCTCCTTTTTCCGAAAATTGTAGGAGATAAGCGAAAAAACATTATTGGAAAACACTATTCCGGCCATTCCTATGAATGTCCAATATTCAAAAGTGTGTTTTTTTGAGAATAGGCGACATTCTTCCAAATTTCGACTTTTGAAATTTTAAAAAGGACTTTACTCCTTTTTCCGAAAATAGTAGAAATTTTGCGAAAAAAAATTATTGGGGAACACTATTCCGGCCATTCCTATGAATGTCCAATATTCAAAAGTGTTTTTTTTTTTTGAGAATAGGCGACATTCTTCCAAATTTCGACTTTTGAAATTTTAGAAAGGACTTTACTCCTTTTTCCGAAAATGGTAGAAAATTTGCGAAAAAAATTATTGGGGAACACTATTCCGGCCATTCCTATGAATGTCCAATATTCAAAAGTGTCTTTTTTTGAGAATAGGCGACATTCTTCCAAATTTCGACTTTTGAAATTTTAGAAAGGACTTTGCTTCTTTTTCCGAAAATGGTAGAAAATTTGCGAAAAAAATTATTGGGGAACACTATTCCGGCCATTCCTATGAATATCCAATATTCAAAAGTCTTAACAGTGTGTTTTTTTGAGAATAGGCGACATTCTTCCAAATTTCGACTTTTGAAATTTTAAAAAGGACTTTACTCCTTTTTCCGAAAATAGTAGAAATTTTGCGAAAAAAAATTATTGGGGAACACTATTCCGGCCATTCCTATGAATGTCCAATATTCAAAAGTGTGTTTTTTTGAGAATAGGCGACATTCTTCCAAATTTCGACTTTTGAAATTTTAGAAAGGACTTTACTCCTTTTTCCGAAAATGGTAGAAAATTTGCGAAAAAAATTTTTGGGGTACACTATTCCGGCCATTCCTACGAATGTCCAATATTCAAAAGTGTGTTTTTTTGAGAATAGGCGACATTCTTCCAAATTTCGACTTTTGAAATTTTAGAAAGGACTTTGCTTCTTTTTCCGAAAATGGTAGAAAATTTGGGAAAAAAATTATTGGGGAACACTATTCCGGCCATTCCTATGAATGTCCATTATTCAAAAGTGTGGTTTTTTGAGAATAGGCGACATTCTTCCAAATTTCGACTTTTGAAATTTTAAAAAGGACTTTGCTCCTTTTTCCGTAAATGGTAGAAAATTTGCGAAAAAAATTATTGGGGAACACTATTCCGGCCATTCCTATGAATGTCCAATATTCAAAAGTGTTTTTTTTTTGAGAATAGGCGACATTCTTCCAAATTTCGACTTTTGAAATTTTAAAAAGGACTTTGCTCCTTTTTCCGAAAATGGTAGAAAATTTGCGAAAAAATTTATTGGGGAACACTATTCCGGCCATTCCTATGAATGTCCAATATTCAAAAGTGTGGTTTTTTGAGAATAGGCGACATTCTTCCAAATTTCGACTTTTGAAATTTTAAAAAGACTTTGCTCCTTTTTCCGTAAATGGTAGAAAATTTGCGAAAAAAAATATTGGGGAACACTATTCCGGCCATTCCTATGAATGTCCAATATTCATAAGTGTTGTTTTTTGAGAATAGGCGACATTCTTCCAAATTTCGACTTTTGAAATTTTAAAAAGGACTTTGCTCCTTTTTCCGTAAATGGTAGAAAATTTGCGAAAAAAATTATTGGGGAACACTATTCCGGCCATTCCTATGAATGTCCAATATTCAAAAGTGTTTTTTTTTGAGAATAGGCGACATTCTTCCAAATTTCGACTTTTGAAATTTTAAAAAGGACTTTGCTCCTTTTTCCGAAAATGGTAGAAAATTTGCGAAAAAAATTATTGGGGAACACTATTCCGGCCATTCCTATGAATATCCAATATTCAAAAGTCTTAACAGTGTGTTTTGTTGAAAATTGGCGACATTTTTCCAAATTTCAACTTTTGAAATTTTAGAAAGGACTTTACTCCTTTTTCCGAAAATGGTAGAAAATTTGCGAAAAAAAATTATTGGGGAACACTATTCCGGCCATTCCTATGAATGTCCAATATTCAAAAGTGTGTTTTTTTGAGAATAGGCGACATTCTTCCAAATTTCGACTTTTGAAATTTTAGAAAGGACTTTACTCCTTTTTCCGAAAATGGTAGAAAATTTGCGAAAAAAAGATTTTGGGGAACACTATTCCGGCCATTCCTATGAATGTCCAATATTCAAAAGTGTGTTTTTTTGAGAATAGGCGACATTCTTCCAAATTTCGACTTTTGAAATTTTAGAAAGGACTTTGCTTCTTTTTCCGAAAATGGTAGAAAATTTGCGAAAAAAATTATTGGGGAACACTATTCCGGCCATTCCTATGAATATCCAATATTCAAAAGTGTGTTTTTTTGAGAATAGGCGACATTCTTCCAAATTTCGACTTTTGAAATTTTAGAAAGGACTTTGCTTCTTTTTCCGAAAATGGTAGAAAATTTGCGAAAAAAATTATTGGGGAACACTATTCCGGCCATTCCTATGAATGTCCAATATTCAAAAGTGTGTTTTTTTGAGAATAGGCGACATTCTTCCAAATTTCGACTTTTGAAATTTTAAAAAGGACTTTGCTCCTTTTTCCGAAAATGGTAGAAAATTTGCGAAAAAAAATTATTGGGGAACACTATTCCGGCCATTCCTATGAATGTCCAATATACAAAAGTGTGCTTTTTGACAATAGGCGACATTCTTCCAAATTTCGACTTTTGAAATTTTAAAAAGGACTTTGCTCCTTTTTCCGAAAATTGTAGGAGATGGGCAAAAAAACATTATTGGGGAACACTATTCCGGCCATTTCTATGAATGTCTAATATTCTAAAGTCTTAACAGTGTGTCTTTTTGAAAATTGGCGACATTTTTCCAAATTTCAACTTTTGAAATTTTAGATAGGACTTTGCTCCTTTTCCGAAAATGGTAGTAAATTTGCGAAAAAAAATTATTGTAGAACACTATTCCGGCCATTCCTATGAATGTCCAATATTCAAAAGTGTGTTTTTTTGACAATAGGCGACATTCTTCCAAATTTCGACTTTTGAAATTTTAGAAAGGACTTTACTCCTTTTTCCGAAAATGGTAGAAAATTTGCAAAAAAAAATTATTGGGGAACACTCTTCCGGCCATTTCTATGAATGTCCAATATTCAAAAGTCTTAACAGTGTGTTTTGTTAAAAATTGGCGACATTTTTCCAAATTTCAACTTTTGAAATTTTAGAAAGGACTTTACTCCTTTTTCTCAAAATGGTAGAAAATTTGGGAAAAAAAATTATTGGGGAACACTATTCCGGCCATTCCTATGAATGTCCAATATTCAAAAGTGTGTTTTTTTGACAATAGGCGACATTCTTCCAAATTTCGACTTTTGAAATTTTAAAAAGGACTTTGCTCCTTTTTCCGAAAATTGTAGGAGATGGGCGAAAAAACATTATTGGGGAACACTATTCCGGCCATTTCTATGAATGTCTAATATTCAAAAGTCTTAACAGTGTGTCTTTTTGAAAATTGGCGACATTTTTCCAAATTTCAACTTTTGTAATTTTAGATAGGACTTTGCTCCTTTTTCCGAAAATGGTAGTAAATTTGCGAAAAAAAATTATTGGGGAACACTATTCCGGCCATTCCTATGAATGTCCAATATTCAAAAGTGTGTTCTTATGACAATATGCGACATTCTTCCAAATTTGGACTTTTGAAATTTTAAAAAGGACTTTGCTCCTTTTTCCGAAAATAGTAGAAAATTTGCGAAAAAAAATTATTGTAGAACACTATTCCGGCCATTCCTATGAATGTCCAATATTCAAAAGTGTGTTTTTTTGACAATAGGCGACATTCTTCCAAATTTCGACTTTTGAAATTTTAAAAAGGACTTTGCTCCTTTTTCCGAAAATGGTAGAAAATTTGCGAAAAAAAATTATTGTAGAACACTATTCCGGCCATTCCTATGAATGTCCAATATTCAAAAGTGTGTTTTTTTGACAATAGGCGACATTCTTCCAAATTTCGACTTTTGAAATTTTAAAAAGGACTTTGCTCCTTTTTCCGAAAATTGTAGGAGATAAGCGAAAAAACATTATTGGAAAACACTATTCCGGCCATTCCTATGAATGTCCAATATTCAAAAGTGTGTTTTTTTGAGAATAGGCGACATTCTTCCAAATTTCGACTTTTGAAATTTTAAAAAGGACTTTACTCCTTTTTCCGAAAATAGTAGAAATTTTGCGAAAAAAAATTATTGGGGAACACTATTCCGGCCATTCCTATGAATGTCCAATATTCAAAAGTGTTTTTTTTTTTTGAGAATAGGCGACATTCTTCCAAATTTCGACTTTTGAAATTTTAGAAAGGACTTTACTCCTTTTTCCGAAAATGGTAGAAAATTTGCGAAAAAAATTATTGGGGAACACTATTCCGGCCATTCCTATGAATGTCCAATATTCAAAAGTGTCTTTTTTTGAGAATAGGCGACATTCTTCCAAATTTCGACTTTTGAAATTTTAGAAAGGACTTTGCTTCTTTTTCCGAAAATGGTAGAAAATTTGCGAAAAAAATTATTGGGGAACACTATTCCGGCCATTCCTATGAATATCCAATATTCAAAAGTCTTAACAGTGTGTTTTGTTGAAAATTGGCGACATTTTTCCAAATTTCAACTTTTGAAATTTTAGAAAGGACTTTGCTTCTTTTTCCGAAAATGGTAGAAAATTTGGGAAAAAAATTATTGGGGAACACTATTCCGGCCATTCCTATGAATGTCCATTATTCAAAAGTGTGGTTTTTTGAGAATAGGCGACATTCTTCCAAATTTCGACTTTTGAAATTTTAAAAAGGACTTTGCTCCTTTTTCCGTAAATGGTAGAAAATTTGCGAAAAAAATTATTGGGGAACACTATTCCGGCCATTCCTATGAATGTCCAATATTCAAAAGTGTTTTTTTTTTGAGAATAGGCGACATTCTTCCAAATTTCGACTTTTGAAATTTTAAAAAGGACTTTGCTCCTTTTTCCGAAAATGGTAGAAAATTTGCGAAAAAATTTATTGGGGAACACTATTCCGGCCATTCCTATGAATGTCCAATATTCAAAAGTGTGGTTTTTTGAGAATAGGCGACATTCTTCCAAATTTCGACTTTTGAAATTTTAAAAAGACTTTGCTCCTTTTTCCGTAAATGGTAGAAAATTTGCGAAAAAAAATATTGGGGAACACTATTCCGGCCATTCCTATGAATGTCCAATATTCATAAGTGTTGTTTTTTGAGAATAGGCGACATTCTTCCAAATTTCGACTTTTGAAATTTTAAAAAGGACTTTGCTCCTTTTTCCGTAAATGGTAGAAAATTTGCGAAAAAAATTATTGGGGAACACTATTCCGGCCATTCCTATGAATGTCCAATATTCAAAAGTGTTTTTTTTTTGAGAATAGGCGACATTCTTCCAAATTTCGACTTTTGAAATTTTAAAAAGGACTTTGCTCCTTTTTCCGAAAATGGTAGAAAATTTGCGAAAAAAATTATTGGGGAACACTATTCCGGCCATTCCTATGAATGTCCAATATTCAAAAGTGTGGTTTTTTGAGAATAGGCGACATTCTTCCAAATTTCGACTTTTGAAATTTTAAAAAGGACTTTGCTCCTTTTTCCGTAAATGGTAGAAAATTTGCGAAAAAAATTATTGGGGAACACTATTCCGGCCATTCCTATGAATGGCCAATATTCATAAGTGTTGTTTTTTGAGAATAGGCGACATTCTTCCAAATTTCGACTTTTGAAATTTTAAAAAGGACTTTGCTCCTTTTTCCGTAAATTGTAGAAAATTTGCGAAAAAAAATTATTGGGGAACACTATTCCGGCCATTCCTATGAATGTCCAATATTCAAAAGTGTTTTTTTTGAGAATAGGCGACATTCTTCCAAAATTCGACTTTTGAAATTTTAAAAAGGACTTTGCTCCTTTTTCCGAAAATGGTAGAAAATTTGCGAAAAAAATTATTGGGGAACACTATTCCGGCCATTCCTATGAATGTCCAATATTCAAAAGTGTATTTTTTTGACAATAGGCGACATTCTTCCAAATTTCGACTTTTGAAATTTTAAAAAGGACTTTGCTCCTTTTTCCGTAAATGGTAGAAAATTTGCGAAAAAAATTATTGGGGAACACTATTCCGGCCATTCCTATGAATGTCCAATATTCATAAGTGTTGTTTTTTGAGAATAGGCGACATTCTTCCAAATTTCGACTTTTGAAATTTTAAAAAGGACTTTGCTCCTTTTTCCGTAAATGGTAGAAAATTTGCGAAAAAAAATTATTGGGAAACACTATTCCGGCCATTCCTATGAATGCTCAATATTCAAAAGTGTGTTTTTTTGACAATAGGCGACATTCTTCCAAATTTCGACTTTTGAAATTTTAAAAAGGACTTTGCTCCTTTTTCCGAAAATAGTAGGTGATAGGCGAAAAAAAATTATTGGGAAACACTATTCCGGCCATTCCTATGAATGTTCAATATTCAAAAGTGTGTTTTTTTGACAATAGGCGACATTCTTCTAAATTTCGACTTTTGAAATTTTAAAAAGGACTTTGCTCCTTTTTCCGAAAATGGTAGAAAATTTGCAAAAAAAAAATTATTGGGGAACACTCTTCCGGCCATGTCTATGAATGTCCAATATTCAAAAGTCTTAACAGTGTGTTTTTTTGAAAATTGGCGACATTTTTCCAAATTTCAACTTTTGAAATTTTAGAAAGGACTTTACTCCTTTTTCTCAAAATGGTAGAAAATTTGCGAAAAAAAATTATTGGGGAACACTATTCCGGCCATTCCTATGAATGTCCAATATACAAAAGTGTGCTTTTTGACAATAGGCGACATTCTTCCAAATTTCGACCTTTGAAATTTTAGAAAGGACTTTGCTTCTTTTTCCGAAAATGGTAGAAAATTTGCGAAAAAAATTATTGGGGAACACTATTCCGGCCATTCCTATGAATGTCCAATATTCAAAAGTCTTAACAGTGTGTTTTTTTGAAAATTGGCGACATTTTTCCAAATTTCAACTTTTGAAATTTTAGAAAGGACTTTACTCCTTTTTCTCAAAATGGTAGAAAATTTGCGAAAAAAAATTATTGGGGAACACTATTCCGGCCATTCCTATGAATGTCCAATATACAAAAGTGTGCTTTTTGACAATAGGCGACATTCTTCCAAATTTCGACTTTTGAAATTTTCAAAAGTACTTTGCTCCTTTTTCCGAAAATTGTAGGAGATGGGCGAAAAAACATTATTGGGGAACACTATTCCGGCCATTTCTATGAATGTCCAATATTCAAAAGTGTATTTTTTTGACAATAGGCGACATTCTTCCAAATTTCGACTTTTGAAATTTTAAAAAGGACTTTGCTCCTTTTTCCGTAAATGGTAAAAAATTTGCGAAAAAAAATTATTGGGGAACACTATTCCGGCCATTCCTATGAATGTCCAATATACAAAAGTGTGCTTTTTGACAATAGGCGACATTCTTCCAAATTTCGACCTTTGAAATTTTAGAAAGGACTTTGCTTCTTTTTCCGAAAATGGTAGAAAATTTGCGAAAAAAATTATTGGGGAACACTATTCCGGCCATTCCTATGAATATCCAATATTCAAAAGTCTTAACAGTGTGTTTTGTTGAAAATTGGCGACATTCTTCCAAATTTCGACTTTTGAAATTTTAAAAAGGACTTTGCTCCTTTTTCCGAAAATGGTAGAAAATTTGCGAAAAAAAATTATTGGGGAACACTATTCCGGCCATTCCTATGAATGTCCAATATTCAAAAGTGTGTTTTTTTGACAATAGGCGACATTCTTCCAAATTTCGACTTTTGAAATTTTAAAAAGGACTTTGCTCCTTTTTCCGAAAATGGTAGAAAATTTGCGAAAAAAAATTATTGGGGAACACTATTCCGGCCATTCCTATGAATGTCCAATATTCAAAAGTGTGTTTTTTTGACAATAGGCGACATTCTTCCAAATTTCGACTTTTGAAATTTTAAAAAGGACTTTGCTCCTTTTTCCGAAAATGGTAGAAAATTTGCGAAAAAAATTATTGGGGAACACTATTCCGGCCATTCCTATGAATGTCCAATATTCAAAAGTGTGTTTTTTTGACAATAGGCGACATTCTTCCAAATTTCGACTTTTGAAATTTTAAAAAGGACTTTGCTCCTTTTTCCGAAAATGGTAGAAAATTTGCGAAAAAAAATTATTGGGGAACACTATTCCGGCCATTCCTATGAATGTCCAATATTCAAAAGTGTGTTCCTATGACAATATGCGACATTCTTCCAAATTTCGACCTTTGAAATTTTAGAAAGGACTTTGCTTCTTTTTCCGAAAATGGTAGAAAATTTGCGAAAAAAAATTATTGGGGAACACTATTCCGGCCATTCCAATGAATGTCCGATATTCAAAAGTGTGTTCCTATGACAATATGCGACATTCTTCCAAATTTCGACCTTTGAAATTTTAGAAAGGACTTTGCTTCTTTTTCCGAAAATGGTAGAAAATTTGCGAAAAAAATTATTGGAGAACACTATTCCGGCCATTCCTATGAATATCCAATATTCAAAAGTCTTAACAGTGTGTTTTGTTAAAAATTGGCGACATTTTTCCAAATTTCAACTTTTGAAATTTTAGATAGGACTTTGCTCCTTTTTCCGAAAATGGTAGAAAATTTGCGAAAAAAATTATTGGGGAACACTATTCCGGCCATTCCTATGAATGTCCAATATTCAAAAGTGTGTTTTTTTGAAATTGGCGACATTCTTCCAAATTTCGACTTTTGAAATTTTAAAAAGGACTTTGCTCCTTTTTCCGAAAATGGTAGAAAATTTGCGAAAAAAAATTATTGGGGAACACTATTCCGGCCATTCCTATGAATGTCCAATATTCAAAAGTGTGTTTTTTTGACAATAGGCGACATTCTTCCAAATTTCGACCTTTGAAATTTTAGAAAGGACTTTGCTTCTTTTTCCGAAAATGGTAGAAAATTTGCGAAAAAAATTATTGGAGAACACTATTCCGGCCATTCCTATGAATATCCAATTTTCAAAAGTCTTAACAGTGTGTTTTGTTAAAAATTGGCGACATTTTTCCAAATTTCAACTTTTGAAATTTTAGAAAGGACTTTACTCCTTTTTCCGAAAATGGTAGAAAATTTGCGAAAAAAAATTATTGGGGAACACTATTCCGGCCATTCCTATGAATGTCCAATATTCAAAAGTGTGGTTTTTTGAGAATAGGCGACATTCTTCCAAATTTCGACTTTTGAAATTTTAAAAAGGACTTTGCTCCTTTTTCCGAAAATTGTAGGAGATGGGCGAAAAAACATTATTGGGGAACACTATTCCGGCCATTTCTATGAATGTCCAATATTCAAAAGTGTATTTTTTTGACAATAGGCGACATTCTTCCAAATTTCGACTTTTGAAATTTTAAAAAGGACTTTGCTCCTTTTTCCGTAAATGGTAAAAAATTTGCGAAAAAAAATTATTGGGGAACACTATTCCGGCCATTCCTATGAATGTCCAATATACAAAAGTGTGCTTTTTGACAATAGGCGACATTCTTCCAAATTTCGACCTTTGAAATTTTAGAAAGGACTTTGCTTCTTTTTCCGAAAATGGTAGAAAATTTGCGAAAAAAATTATTGGGGAACACTATTCCGGCCATTCCTATGAATATCCAATATTCAAAAGTCTTAACAGTGTGTTTTGTTGAAAATTGGCGACATTCTTCCAAATTTCGACTTTTGAAATTTTAAAAAGGACTTTGCTCCTTTTTCCGAAAATGGTAGAAAATTTGCGAAAAAAAATTATTGGGGAACACTATTCCGGCCATTCCTATGAATGTCCAATATTCAAAAGTGTGTTTTTTTGACAATAGGCGACATTCTTCCAAATTTCGACTTTTGAAATTTTAAAAAGGACTTTGCTCCTTTTTCCGAAAATGGTAGAAAATTTGCGAAAAAAAATTATTGGGGAACACTATTCCGGCCATTCCTATGAATGTCCAATATTCAAAAGTGTGTTTTTTTGACAATAGGCGACATTCTTCCAAATTTCGACTTTTGAAATTTTAAAAAGGACTTTGCTCCTTTTTCCGAAAATGGTAGAAAATTTGCGAAAAAAATTATTGGGGAACACTATTCCGGCCATTCCTATGAATGTCCAATATTCAAAAGTGTGTTTTTTTGACAATAGGCGACATTCTTCCAAATTTCGACTTTTGAAATTTTAAAAAGGACTTTGCTCCTTTTTCCGAAAATGGTAGAAAATTTGCGAAAAAAAATTATTGGGGAACACTATTCCGGCCATTCCTATGAATGTCCAATATTCAAAAGTGTGTTCCTATGACAATATGCGACATTCTTCCAAATTTCGACCTTTGAAATTTTAGAAAGGACTTTGCTTCTTTTTCCGAAAATGGTAGAAAATTTGCGAAAAAAAATTATTGGGGAACACTATTCCGGCCATTCCTATGAATGTCCGATATTCAAAAGTGTGTTCCTATGACAATATGCGACATTCTTCCAAATTTCGACCTTTGAAATTTTAGAAAGGACTTTGCTTCTTTTTCCGAAAATGGTAGAAAATTTGCGAAAAAAATTATTGGAGAACACTATTCCGGCCATTCCTATGAATATCCAATATTCAAAAGTCTTAACAGTGTGTTTTGTTAAAAATTGGCGACATTTTTCCAAATTTCAACTTTTGAAATTTTAGATAGGACTTTGCTCCTTTTTCCGAAAATGGTAGAAAATTTGCGAAAAAAATTATTGGGGAACACTATTCCGGCCATTCCTATGAATGTCCAATATTCAAAAGTGTGTTTTTTTGAAATTGGCGACATTCTTCCAAATTTCGACTTTTGAAATTTTAAAAAGGACTTTGCTCCTTTTTCCGAAAATGGTAGAAAATTTGCGAAAAAAAATTATTGGGGAACACTATTCCGGCCATTCCTATGAATGTCCAATATTCAAAAGTGTGTTCCTATGACAATATGCGACATTCTTCCAAATTTCGACCTTTGAAATTTTAGAAAGGACTTTGCTTCTTTTTCCGAAAATGGTAGAAAATTTGCGAAAAAAATTATTGGAGAACACTATTCCGGCCATTCCTATGAATATCCAATATTCAAAAGTCTTAACAGTGTGTTTTGTTAAAAATTGGCGACATTTTTCCAAATTTCAACTTTTGAAATTTTAGAAAGGACTTTACTCCTTTTTCCGAAAATGGTAGAAAATTTGCGAAAAAAAATTATTGGGGAACACTATTCCGGCCATTCCTATGAATGTCCAATATTCAAAAGTGTGGTTTTTTGAGAATAGGCGACATTCTTCCAAATTTCGACTTTTGAAATTTTAAAAAGGACTTTGCTCCTTTTTCCGTAAATGGTAGAAAATTTGCGAAAAAAAATTATTGGGGAACACTATTCCGGCCATTCCTATGAATGTCCAATATACAAAAGTGTGCTTTTTGACAATAGGCGACATTCTTCCAAATTTCGACTTTTGAAATTTTAAAAAGGACTTTACTCCTTTTTCCGAAAATAGTAGAAAATTTGCGAAAAAAAATTATTGGGAAACACTATTCCGGCCATTCCTATGAATGTCCAATATTCAAAAGTGTTTTTTTTTGAGAATAGGCGACATTCTTCCAAATTTCGACTTTTGAAATTTTAAAAAGGACTTTGCTCCTTTTTCCGAAAATGGTAGAAAATTTGCGAAAAAAATTATTGGGGAACACTATTCCGGCCATTCCTATGAATGTCCAATATTCAAAAGTGTGTTTTTTTGACAATAGGCGACATTCTTCCAAATTTCGACTTTTGAAATTTTAAAAAGGACTTTGCTCCTTTTTCCGAAAATGGTAGAAAATTTGCGAAAAAAAAATATTGGGGAACACTATTCCGGCCATTCCTATGAATGTTCAATATTCAAAAGTGTGTTTTTTTGACAATAGGCGACATTCTTCCAAATTTCGACTTTTGAAATTTTAAAAAGGACTTTGCTCCTTTTTCCGAAAATGGTAGAAAATTTGCAAAAAAAAATTATTGGGGTACACTCTTCCGGCCATTTCTATGAATGTCCAATATTCAAAAGTCTTAACAGTGTGTTTTTTTGAAAATTGGCGACATTTTTCCAAATTTCAACTTTTGAAATTTTAGAAAGGACTTTACTCCTTTTTCTCAAAATAGTAGAAAATTTGCGAAAAAAAATTATTGGGGAACACTATTCCGGCCATTCCTATGAATGTCCAATATTCAGAAGTGTGTTTTTTTGACAATAGGCGACATTCTTCCAAATTTCGACTTTTGAAATTTTAAAAAGGACTTTGCTCCTTTTTCCGTAAATGGTAGAAAATTTGCGAAAAAAAATTATTGGGGAACACTATTCCGGCCATTCCTATGAATGTCCAATATACAAAAGTGTGCTTTTTGACAATAGGCGACATTCTTCCAAATTTCGACTTTTGAAATTTTAAAAAGGACTTTACTCCTTTTTCCGAAAATAGTAGAAAATTTGCGAAAAAAAATTATTGGGAAACACTATTCCGGCCATTCCTATGAATGTCCAATATTCAAAAGTGTTTTTTTTTGAGAATAGGCGACATTCTTCCAAATTTCGACTTTTGAAATTTTAAAAAGGACTTTGCTCCTTTTTCCGAAAATGGTAGAAAATTTGCGAAAAAAATTATTGGGGAAGACTATTCCGGCCATTCCTATGAATGTCCAATATTCAAAAGTGTGTTTTTTTGACAATAGGCGACATTCTTCCAAATTTCGACTTTTGAAATTTTAAAAAGGACTTTGCTCCTTTTTCCGAAAATGGTAGAAAATTTGCAAAAAAAAAATATTGGGGAACACTATTCCGGCCATTCCTATGAATGTCCAATATTCAAAAGTGTGTTTTTTTGACAATAGGCGACATTCTTCCAAATTTCGACTTTTGAAATTTTAAAAAGGACTTTGCTCCTTTTTCCGAAAATTGTAGGAGATGGGCAAAAAAACATTATTGGGGAACACTCTTCCGGCCATGTCTATGAATGTCCAATATTCAAAAGTCGCAACAGTGTGTTTTTTTGAAAATAGGCGAAATTTTTCCAAATTTCGACTTTTGAAATTTTAAAAAAGACTTTGCTCCTTTTTCCGAAAATGGTAGAAAATTTGCGAAAAAAAATTATTGGGGAACACTATTCCGGCCATTCCTATGAATGTCCAATATTCAGAAGTGTGTTTTTTTGACAATAGGCGACATTCTTCCAAATTTCGACTTTTGAAATTTTAAAAAGGACTTTGCTCCTTTTTCCGAAAATTGTAGGAGATGGGCAAAAAAACATTATTGGGGTACACTATTCCGGCCATTTCTATGAATGTCCAATATTCAAAAGTCTTAACAGTGTGTCTTTTTGAAAATTGGCGACATTTTTCCAAATTTCAACTTTTGAAATTTTAGATAGGACTTTGCTCCTTTTTCCGAAAATGGTAGAAAATTTGCGAAAAAAAATTATTGAGGAACACTATTCCGGCCATTCCTATGAATGTCCAATATTCAAAAGTGTGTTTTTTTGACAATAGGCGACATTCTTCCAAATTTCGACTTTTGAAATTTTAAAAAAGACTTTGCTCCTTTTTCCGAAAATGGTAGAAAATTTGCGAAAAAAAATTATTGGGGAACACTATTCCGGGCATTCCTATGAATGTCCAATATTCAAAAGTGTGTTTTTTTGACAATAGGCGACATTTTTCCAAATTTCGACTTTTGAAATTTTAAAAAGGACTTTGCTCCTTTTTCCGAAAATGGTAGAAAATTTGCGAAAAAAAATTGTTAGGGAACACTATTCCGGCCATTCCTATGAATGTCCAATATTCAAAAGTGTGTTTTTTGACAATAGGCGACATTCTTCCAAATTTCGACTTTTGAAATTTTAAAAAGGACTTTGCTCCTTTTTCCGAAAATTGTAGGAGATGGGCAAAAAAACATTATTGGGGAACACTCTTCCGGCCATGTCTATGAATGTCCAATATTCAAAAGTCGCAACAGTGTGTTTTTTTGAAAATAGGCGAAATTTTTCCAAATTTCGACTTTTGAAATTTTAAAAAAGACTTTGCTCCTTTTTCCGAAAATGGTAGAAAATTTGCGAAAAAAAATTATTGGGGAACACTATTCCGGCCATTCCTATGAATGTCCAATATTCAAAAGTGTGTTTTTTTGACAATAGGCGACATTCTTCCAAATTTCGACTTTTGAAATTTTAAAAAAGACTTTGCTCCTTTTTCCGAAAATGGTAGAAAATTTGCGAAAAAAAATTATTGGGGAACACTATTCCGGGCATTCCTATGAATGTCCAATATTCAAAAGTGTGTTTTTTTGACAATAGGCGACATTTTTCCAAATTTCGACTTTTGAAATTTTAAAAAGGACTTTGCTCCTTTTTCCGAAAATGGTAGAAAATTTGCGAAAAAAAATTATTAGGGAACACTATTCCGGCCATTCCTATGAATGTCCAATATTCAAAAGTGTGTTTTTTGACAATAGGCGACATTCTTCCAAATTTCGACTTTTGAAATTTTAAAAAGGACTTTGCTCCTTTTTCCGAAAATTGTAGGAGATGGGCAAAAAAACATTATTGGGGAACACTATTCCGGCCATGTCTATGAATGTCCAATATTCAAAAGTCGCACCAGTGTGTTTTTTTGAAAATAGGCGAAATTTTTCCAAATTTCGACTTTTGAAATTTTAGAAAGGACTTTACTCCTTTTTCCGAAAATGGTAGAAAATTTGCGAAAAAAAATTATTGGGGAACACTATTCCGGGCATTCCTATGAATGTTCAATATTCAAAAGTGTGTTTTTTTGACAATAGGCGACATTCTTCCAAATTTCGACTTTTGAAATTTTAAAAAGGTCTTTGCTCCTTTTTCCGAAAATAGTAGGTGATGGGCGAAACAAATTATTGGAGAACACTCCTCAGGCTATTTCTATGAATGTCCAATATTCAAAAGTGTGTTTTTTTGACAATAGGCGACATTCTTCCAAATTTCGACTTTTGAAATTTTAAAAAGGTCTTTGCTCCTTTTTCCGAAAATAGTAGGTGATAGGCGAAAAAAAATTATTGGGAAACACTATTCCGGCCATTCCTATGAATGTCCAATATTCAAAAGTGTGTTTTTTTGACAATAGGCGACATTCTTCCAAATTTCGACTTTTGAAATTTTAAAAAAGACTTTGCTCCTTTTTCCGAAAATGGTAGAAAATTTGCGAAAAAAAATTATTGGGGAACACTATTCCGGGCATTCCTATGAATGTCCAATATTCAAAAGTGTGTTTTTTTGACAATAGGCGACATTTTTCCAAATTTCGACTTTTGAAATTTTAAAAAGGACTTTGCTCCTTTTTCCGAAAATTGTAGGAGATGGGCAAAAAAACATTATTGGAGAACACTCCTCAGGCCATTTCTATGAATGTCCAATATTCAAAAGTGTGTTTTTTTGACAATAGGCGACATTCTTCCAAATTTCGACTTTTGAAATTTTAAAAAGGACTTTGCTCCTTTTTCCGAAAATGGTAGAAAATTTGCAAAAAAAAAATTATTGGGGAACACTCTTCCGGCCATGTCTATGAATGTCCAATATTCAAAAGTCTTAACAGTGTGTTTTTTTGAAAATTGGCGACATTTTTCCAAATTTCAACTTTTGAAATTTTAGAAAGGACTTTACTCCTTTTTCTCAAAATGGTAGAAAATTTGCGAAAAAAAATTATTGGGGAACACTATTCCGGCCATTCCTATGAATGTCCAATATTCAGAAGTGTGTTTTTTTGACAATAGGCGACATTCTTCCAAATTTCGACTTTTGAAATTTTAAAAAGTACTTTGCTCCTTTTTCCGAAAATTGTTAGAGATGGGCGAAAAAACATTATTGGGGAACACTATTCCGGGCATTCCTATGAATGTCCAATATTCAAAAGTGTGTTTTTTTGACAATAGGCGACATTTTTCCAAATTTCGACTTTTGAAATTTTAAAAAGGACTTTGCTCCTTTTTCCGAAAATGGTAGAAAATTTGCGAAAAAAAATTATTAGGGAACACTATTCCGGCCATTCCTATGAATGTCCAATATTCAAAAGTGTGTTTTTTGACAATAGGCGACATTCTTCCAAATTTCGACTTTTGAAATTTTAAAAAGGTCTTTGCTCCTTTTTCCGAAAATAGTAGGTGATGGGCGAAACAAATTATTGGAGAACACTCCTCAGGCCATGTCTATGAATGTCCAATATTCAAAAGTCGCAACAGTGTGTTTTTTTGAAAATAGGCGAAATTTTTCCAAATTTCGACATTTGAAATTTTAGAAAGGACTTTACTCCTTTTTCCGAAAATGGTAGAAAATTTGCGAAAAAAAATTATTGGGGAACACTATTCCGGCCATTCCTATGAATGTCCAATATTCAAAAGTGTGTTTTTTTTGACAATAGGCGACATTCTTCCAAATTTCGACTTTTGAAATTTTAAAAAGGTCTTTGCTCCTTTTTCCGAAAATAGTGAGTGATGGGCGAAACAAATTATTGGAGAACACTCCTCAGGCCATTTCTATGAATGTCCAATATTCAAAAGTGTGTTTTTTTTGACAATAGGCGACATTCTTCCAAATTTCGACTTTTGAAATTTTAAAAAGGACTTTGCTCCTTTTTCCGAAAATGGTAGAAAATTTGCAAAAAAAAAATTATTGGGGAACACTCTTCCGGCCATGTCTATGAATGTCCAATATTCAAAAGTCTTAACAGTGTGTTTTTTTGAAAATTGGCGACATTTTTCCAAATTTCAACTTTTGAAATTTTAGAAAGGACTTTACTCCTTTTTCTCAAAATGGTAGAAAATTTGCGAAAAAAAATTATTGGGGAACACTATTCCGGCCATTCCTATGAATGTCCAATATTCAGAAGTGTGTTTTTTTGACAATAGGCGACATTCTTCCAAATTTCGACTTTTGAAATTTTAAAAAGTACTTTGCTCCTTTTTCCGAAAATTGTAGGAGATGGGCGAAAAAACATTATTGGGGAACACTATTCCGGGCATTCCTATGAATGTCCAATATTCAAAAGTGTGTTTTTTTGTCAATAGGCGACATTTTTCCAAATTTCGACTTTTGAAATTTTAAAAAGGACTTTGCTCCTTTTTCCGAAAATGGTAGAAAATTTGCGAAAAAAAATTATTAGGGAACACTATTCCGGCCATTCCTATGAATGTCCAATATTCAAAAGTGTGTTTTTTGACCATAGGCGACATTCTTCCAAATTTCGACTTTTGAAATTTTAAAAAGGTCTTTGCTCCTTTTTCCGAAAATAGTAGGTGATGGGCGAAACAAATTATTGGAGAACACTCCTCAGGCCATGTCTATGAATGTCCAATATTCAAAAGTCGCAACAGTGTGTTTTTTTGAAAATAGGCGAAATTTTTCCAAATTTCGACTTTTGAAATTTTAGAAAGGACTTTACTCCTTTTTCCGAAAATGGTAGAAAATTTGCGAAAAAAAATTATTGGGGAACACTATTCCGGCCATTCCTATGAATGTCCAATATTCAAAAGTGTGTTTTTTTGACAATAGGCGACATTCTTCCAAATTTCGACTTTTGAAATTTTAAAAAGGTCTTTGCTCCTTTTTCCGAAAATAGTAGGTGATGGGCGAAACAAATTATTGGAGAACACTCCTCAGGCCATTTCTATGAATGTCCAATATTCAAAAGTGTGTTTTTTTGACAATAGGCGACATTCTTCCAAATTTCGACTTTTGAAATTTTAAAAAGGACTTTGCTCCTTTTTCCGAAAATGGTAGAAAATTTGCAAAAAAAAAATTATTGGGGAACACTCTTCCGGCCATGCCTATGAATGTCCAATATTCAAAAGTGTGTTTTTTGACAATAGGCGACATTCTTCCAAATTTCGACTTTTGAAATTTTAAAAAGGTCTTTGCTCCTTTTTCCGAAAATAGTAGGTGATGGGCGAAACAAATTATTGGAGAACACTCCTCAGGCCATGTCTATGAATGTCCAATATTCAAAAGTCGCAACAGTGTGTTTTTTTGAAAATAGGCGAAATTTTTCCAAATTTCGACTTTTGAAATTTTAGAAAGGACTTTACTCCTTTTTCCGAAAATGGTAGAAAATTTGCGAAAAAAAATTATTGGGGAACACTATTCCGGCCATTCCTATGAATGTCCAATATTCAAAAGTGTGTTTTTTTGACAATAGGCGACATTCTTCCAAATTTCGACTTTTGAAATTTTAAAAAGGTCTTTGCTCCTTTTTCCGAAAATAGTAGGTGATGGGCGAAACAAATTATTGGAGAACACTCCTCAGGCCATTTCTATGAATGTCCAATATTCAAAAGTGTGTTTTTTTGACAATAGGCGACATTCTTCCAAATTTCGACTTTTGAAATTTTAAAAAGGACTTTGCTCCTTTTTCCGAAAATGGTAGAAAATTTGCAAAAAAAAAATTATTGGGGAACACTCTTCCGGCCATGTCTATGAATGTCCAATATTCAAAAGTCTTAACAGTGTGTTTTTTTGAAAATTGGCGACATTTTTCCAAATTTCAACTTTTGAAATTTTAGAAAGGACTTTACTCCTTTTTCTCAAAATGGTAGAAAATTTGCGAAAAAAAATTATTGGGGAACACTATTCCGGCCATTCCTATGAATGTCCAATATTCAGAAGTGTGTTTTTTTGACAATAGGCGACATTCTTCCAAATTTCGACTTTTGAAATTTTAAAAAGTACTTTGCTCCTTTTTCCGAAAATTGTAGGAGATGGGCGAAAAAACATTATTGGGGAACACTATTCCGGGCATTCCTATGAATGTCCAATATTCAAAAGTGTGTTTTTTTGACAATAGGCGACATTTTTCCAAATTTCGACTTTTGAAATTTTAAAAAGGACTTTGCTCCTTTTTCCGAAAATGGTAGAAAATTTGCGAAAAAAAATTATTAGGGAACACTATTCCGGCCATTCCTATGAATGTCCAATATTCAAAAGTGTGTTTTTTGACAATAGGCGACATTCTTCCAAATTTCGACTTTTGAAATTTTAAAAAGGTCTTTGCTCCTTTTTCCGAAAATAGTAGGTGATGGGCGAAACAAATTATTGGAGAACACTCCTCAGGCCATGTCTATGAATGTCCAATATTCAAAAGTCGCAACAGTGTGTTTTTTTGAAAATAGGCGAAATTTTTCCAAATTTCGACTTTTGAAATTTTAGAAAGGACTTTACTCCTTTTTCCGAAAATGGTAGAAAATTTGCGAAAAAAAATTATTGGGGAACACTATTCCGGCCATTCCTATGAATGTCCAATATTCAAAAGTGTGTTTTTTTGACAATAGGCGACATTCTTCCAAATTTCGACTTTTGAAATTTTAAAAAGGTCTTTGCTCCTTTTTCCGAAAATAGTAGGTGATGGGCGAAACAAATTATTGGAGAACACTCCTCAGGCCATTTCTATGAATGTCCAATATTCAAAAGTGTGTTTTTTTGACAATAGGCGACATTCTTCCAAATTTCGACTTTTGAAATTTTAAAAAGGACTTTGCTCCTTTTTCCGAAAATGGTAGAAAATTTGCAAAAAAAAAATTATTGGGGAACACTCTTCCGGCCATGCCTATGAATGTCCAATATTCAAAAGTCTTAACAGTGTGTTTTTTTGAAAATTGGCGACATTTTTCCAAATTTCAACTTTTGAAATTTTAGAAAGGACTTTACTCCTTTTGCTCAAAATGGTAGAAAATTTGCGAAAAAAAATTATTGGGGAACACTATTCCGGCCATTCCTATGAATGTCCAATATTCAGAAGTGTGTTTTTTTGACAATAGGCGACATTCTTCCAAATTTCGACTTTTGAAATTTTAAAAAGGTCTTTGCTCCTTTTTCCGAAAACTGTAGGTGATGGGCGAAACAAATTATTGGAGAACACTCCTCAGGCCATTTCTATGAATGTCCAATATTCAAAAGTGTGTTTTTTTGACAATAGGCGACATTCTTCCAAATTTCGACTTTTGAAATTTTAAAAAGGACTTTGCTCCTTTTTCCGAAAATGGTAGAAAATTTGCAAAAAAAAAATTATTGGGGAACACTCTTCCGGCCATGTCTATGAATGTCCAATATTCAAAAGTCTTAACAGTGTGTTTTTTTTAAAATTGGCGACATTTTTCCAATTTTCAACTTTTGAAATTTTAGAAAGGACTTTACTCCTTTTTCCGAAAATGGTAGAAAATTTGCGAAAAAAAATTATTGGGGAACACTATTCCGGCCATTCCTATGAATGTCCAATATTCAAAGGTGTGTTTTTTTGACAATAGGCGACATTCTTCCAAATTTCGACTTTTGAAATTTTAAAAAGGTCTTTGCTCCTTTTTCCGAAAATAGTAGGTGATGGGCGAAACAAATTATTGGAGAACACTCCTCAGGCCATTTCTATGAATGTCCAATATTCAAAAGTGTGTTTTTTTGACAATAGGCGACATTCTTCCAAATTTCGACTTTTGAAATTTTAAAAAGGACTTTGCTCCTTTTTCCGAAAATGGTAGAAAATTTGCAAAAAAAAAATTATTGGGGAACACTCTTCCGGCCATGTCTATGAATGTCCAATATTCAAAAGTCTTAACAGTGTGTTGTTTTGAAAATTGGCGACATTTTTCCAAATTTCAACTTTTGAAATTTTAGAAAGGACTTTACTCCTTTTTCTCAAAATGGTAGAAAATTTGCGAAAAAAAATTATTGGGGAACACTATTCCGGCCATTCCTATGAATGTCCAATATACAAAAGTGTGCTTTTTGACAATAGGCGACATTCTTCCAAATTTCGACCTTTGAAATTTTAGAAAGGACTTTGCTCCTTTTTCCGAAAATAGTAGGTGATAGGCGAAAAAAAATTATTGGGAAACACTATTCCGGCCATTCCTATGAATGTTCAATATTCAAAAGTGTGTTTTTTTGACAATAGGCGACATTCTTCTAAATTTCGACTTTTGAAATTTTAAAAAGGACTTTGCTCCTTTTTCCGAAAATGGTAGAAAATTTGCAAAAAAAAAATTATTGGGGAACACTCTTCCGGCCATGTCTATGAATGTCCAATATTCAAAAGTCTTAACAGTGTGTTTTTTTGAAAATTGGCGACATTTTTCCAAATTTCAACTTTTGAAATTTTAGAAAGGACTTTACTCCTTTTTCTCAAAATGGTAGAAAATTTGCGAAAAAAAATTATTGGGGAACACTATTCCGGCCATTCCTATGAATGTCCAATATTCAGAAGTGTGTTTTTTTGACAATAGGCGACATTCTTCCAAATTTCGACTTTTGAAATTTTAAAAAGTACTTTGCTCCTTTTTCCGAAAATTGTAGGAGATGGGCGAAAAAACATTATTGGGGAACACTATTCTGGCCATTTCTATGAATGTCCAATATTCAAAAGTCTTAACAGTGTGTCTTTTTGAAAATTGGCGACATTTTTCCAAATTTCAACTTTTGAAATTTTAGATAGGACTTTGCTCCTTTTTCCGAAAATGGTAGAAAATTTGCGAAAAAAAATTATTGGGGAACACTATTCCGGCCATTCCTATGAATGTCCAATATTCAAAAGTGTGTTTTTTTGACAATAGGCGACATTCTTCCAAATTTCGACTTTTGAAATTTTAAAAAGGTCTTTGCTCCTTTTTCCGAAAATAGTAGGTGATGGGCGAAACAAATTATTGGAGAACACTCCTCAGGCCATTTCTATGAATGTCCAATATTCAAAAGTGTGTTTTTTTGACAATAGGCGACATTCTTCCAAATTTCGACTTTTGAAATTTTAAAAAAGACTTTGCTCCTTTTCCGAAAATTGTAGGAGATGGGCAAAAAAACATTATTGGGGAACACTCTTCCGGCCATGTCTATGAATGTCCAATATTCAAAAGTCGCAACAGTGTGTTTTTTTGAAAATAGGCGAAATTTTTCCAAATTTCGACTTTTGAAATTTTAGAAAGGACTTTACTCCTTTTTCCGAAAATGGTAGAAAATTTGCGAAAAAAAATTATTGGGGAACACTATTCCGGCCATTCCTATGAATGTCCAATATTCAAAAGTGTGTTTTTTTGACAATAGGCGACATTCTTCCAAATTTCGACTTTTGAAATTTTAAAAAGGTCTTTGCTCCTTTTTCCGAAAATAGTAGGTGATGGGCGAAACAAATTATTGGAGAACACTCCTCAGGCCATTTCTATGAATGTCCAATATTCAAAAGTGTGTTTTTTTGACAATAGGCGACATTCTTCCAAATTTCGACTTTTGAAATTTTAAAAAGGACTTTGCTCCTTTTTCCGAAAATGGTAGAAAATTTGCAAAAAAAAAATTATTGGGGAACACTCTTCCGGCCATGTCTATGAATTTCCAATATTCAAAAGTCTTAACAGTGTGTTTTTTTGAAAATTGGCGACATTTTTCCAAATTTCAACTTTTGAAATTTTAGAAAGGACTTTACTCCTTTTTCTCAAAATGGTAGAAAATTTGCGAAAAAAAATTATTGGGGAACACTATTCCGGCCATTCCTATGAATGTCCAATATTCAGAAGTGTGTTTTTTTGACAATAGGCGACATTCTTCCAAATTTCGACTTTTGAAATTTTAAAAAGTACTTTGCTCCTTTTTCCGAAAATTGTAGGAGATGGGCGAAAAAACATTATTGGGGAACACTATTCTGGCCATTTCTATGAATGTCCAATATTCAAAAGTTTTAACAGTGTGTCTTTTTGAAAATTGGCGACATTTTTCCAAATTTCAACTTTTGAAATTTTAGATAGGACTTTGCTCCTTTTTCCGAAAATGGTAGAAAATTTGCGAAAAAAAATTATTGGGGAACACTATTCCGGCCATTCCTATGAATGTCCAATATTCAAAAGTGTGTTTTTTTGACAATAGGCGACATTTTTCCAAATTTCGACTTTTGAAATTTTAAAAAGGACTTTGCTCCTTTTTCCGAAAATTGTAGGAGATGGGCAAAAAAAATTATTGGGGAACACTATTCCGGCCATTCCTATGAATGTCCAATATTCAAAAGTGTGTTCTTATGACAATATGCGACATTCTTCCAAATTTCGACCTTTGAAATTTTAGAAAGGACTTTGCTTCTTTTTCCGAAAATGGTAGAAAATTTGCGAAAAAAATTATTGGGGAACACTATTCCGGCCATTCCTATGAATATCCAATATTCAAAAGTCTTAACAGTGTGTTTTGTTGAAAATTGGCGACATTTTTCCAAATTTCAACTTTTGAAATTTTAGAAAGGACTTTACTCCTTTTTCCGAAAATGGTAGAAAATTTGCGAAAAAAAATTATTGGAGAACACTATTCCGGCCATTCCTATGAATGTCCAATATTCAAAAGTGTGGTTTTTTGAGAATAGGCGACATTCTTCCAAATTTCGACTTTTGAAATTTTAAAAAGAACTTTGCTCCTTTTTCCGTAAATGGTAGAAAATTTGCGAAAAAAAATTATTGGGGAACACTATTCCGGCCATTCCTATGAATGTCCAATATACAAAAGTGTGCTTTTTGACAATAGGCGACATTCTTCCAAATTTCGACTTTTGAAATTTTAAAAAGGACTTTGATGGTTTTTTCCGAAAATAGTAGAAAATTTGCGAAAAAAAATTATTGGGGAACACTATTCCGGCCATTCCTATGAATGTCCAATATTCAAAAGTGTTTTTTTTTGAGAATAGGCGACATTCTTCCAAATTTCGACTTTTGAAATTTTAAAAAGGACTTTGCTCCTTTTTCCGAAAATGGTAGAAAATTTGCGAAAAAAATTATTGGGGAACACTATTCCGGCCATTCCTATGAATGTCCAATATTCAAAAGTATATTTTTTTGACAATAGGCGACATTCTTCCAAATTTCGACTTTTGAAATTTTAAAAAGGACGTTGCTTTTTTCCGAAAATAGTAGGTGATAGGCGAAAAAAAATTATTGGGAAACACTATTCCGGCCATTCCTATGAATGTTCAATATTCAAAAGTGTGTTTTTTTGACAATAGGCGACATTCTTCCAAATTTCGACTTTTGAAATTTTAAAAAGTACTTTGCTCCTTTTTCCGAAAATTGTAGGAGATGGGCGAAAAAACATTATTGGGGAACACTACTCCGGCCATTTCTATGAATGTCCAATATTCAAAAGTCTTAACAGTGTGTCTTTTTGAAAATTGGCGACATTTTTCCAAATTTCAACTTTTGAAATTTTAGATAGGACTTTGCTCCTTTTTCCGAAAATGGTAGAAAATTTGCGAAAAAAAATTATTGGGGAACACTATTCCGGCCATTCCTATGAATGTCCAATATTCAAAAGTGTATTTTTTTGGCAATAGGCGACATTCTTCCAAATTTCGACTTTTGAAATTTTAAAAAGGACTTTGCTTTTTTTCCAAAAATAGTAGGTGATAGGCGAAAAAAAATTATTGGGAAACACTATTCCGGCCATTCCTATGAATGTCCAATATTCAAAAGTGTGTTTTTTTGACAATAGGCGACATTCTTCCAAATTTCGACTTTTGAAATTTTAAAAAAGACTTTGCTCCTTTTTCCGAAAATGGTAGAAAATTTGCGAAAAAAAAATATTGAAGAGCACTATTCCGGCCATTCCTATGAATGTCCAATATTCAAAAGTGTGTTTTTTTGACAATAGGCGACATTCTTCCAAATTTCGACTTTTGAAATTTTAAAAAGGACTTTGCTCCTTTTTCCGAAAATGGTAGGTGATGGGCGAAACAAATTATTGGAGAACACTCCTCAAGCCATTTCTATGAATGTCCAATATTCAAAAGTGTGTTTTTTTGACAATAGGCGACATTTTTCCAAATTTCGACTTTTGAAATTTTAAAAAGGACTTTGCTCCTTTTTCTGAAAATGGTAGAATATTTGCGAAAAAAAATCATTGGGGAACACTCTTCCGGCCATTTCTATGAATGTCCAATATTCAAAAGTCTTAACAGTGTGTTTTGTTGAAAATTGGCGACATTTTTCCAAATTTCAACTTTTGAAATTTTAGAAAGGACTTTACTCCTTTTTCCGAAAATGGTAGAAAATTTGCGAAAAAAAATTATTGGGGAACACTCTTCCGGCCATTCCTATGAATGTCCAATATTCAAAAGTGTGTTTTTTTGACAATAGGCGAAATTTTTCCAAATTTCAACTTTTGAAATTTTAGAAAGGACTTTGCTCCTTTTTCCGAAAATTGTAGTATATAGGCGAAAAAACATTATTGGGGAACACTCTTCCGGCCATTCCTATGAATGTCCAATATTCAAAAGTGTGTTTTTTTGACAATAGGCGAAATTTTTCCAAATTTCAACTTTTGAAATTTTAGAAAGGACTTTGCTCCTTTTTCCGAAAATTGTAGGATATAGGCGAAAAAAAATTATTGGGGAACACTCTTCCGGCCATTCCTATGAATGTCCAATATTCAAAAGTGTGTTTTTTTGACAATAGGCGACATTCTTCCAAATTTCGACTTTTGAAATTTTAAAAAGGACTTTGCTCCTTTTTCCGAAAATGGTAGAAAATTTGCGAAAAAAAATATTGGGGAACACTATTCCGACCATTCCTATGAATTTCCAATATTCAAAAATTTGTTTTTTTTACAATAGGCGACATTCTTCCAAATTTCGACTTTTGAAATTTTAAAAAGGACTTTGCTCTTTTTTCCGAAAATGGTAGAAAATTTGCAAAAAAAAATTATTGGGGAACACTCTTCCGGCCATTTCTATGAATGTCCAATATTCAAAAGTCTTAACAGTGTGTTTTGTTAAAAATTGGCGACATTTTTCCAAATTTCAACTTTTGAAATTTTAGAAAGGACTTTACTCCTTTTTCTCAAAATGGTAGAAAATTTGCGAAAAAAAAATTATTGGGGAACACTATTCCGGCCATTCCTATAAATGTCCAATATACAAAAGTGTGTTTTTTTGACAATAGGCGACATTCTTCCAAATTTCGACTTTTGAAATTTTAAAAAGGACTTTGCTCCTTTTTCCGAAAATGGTAGAAAATTTGCGAAAAAAAAATATTGGGGAACACTATTCCGACCATTCCTATGAATGTCCAATATTCAAAAGTGTGTTTTTTTTACAATAGGCGACATTCTTCCAAATTTCGACTTTTGAAATTTTAAAAAGGACTTTGCTCTTTTTTCCGAAAATGGTAGAAAATTTGCAAAAAAAAATTATTGGGGAACACTCTTCCGGCCATATCTATGAATGTCCAATATTCAAAAGTCTTAACAGTGTGTTTTGTTAAAAATTGGCGACATTTTTCCAAATTTCAACTTTTGAAATTTTAGAAAGGACTTTACTCCTTTTTCTCAAAATGGTAGAAAATTTACGAAAAAAAAATTATTGCGGAACACTATTCCGGCCATTCCTGTGAATGTCTAATATTCAAAAGTGTGTTTTTTTGACAATAGGCGACATTCTTCCAAATTTCGACTTTGAAATTTTAAAAAATACTTTGCTCCTTTTTCCGAAAATCGTAGGTGATGGGCGAAACAAATTATTGGAGAACACTCCTCAAGCCATTTCTATGAATGTCCAATATTCAAAAGTGTGTTTTTTTGACAATAGGCGACATTTTTCCAAATTTCGACTTTTGAAATTTTAAAAAGGACTTTGCTCCTTTTTCCGAAAATGGTAGAATATTTGCGAAAAAAAATTATTGGGGAACACTCTTCCGGCCATTTCTATGAATGTCCAATATTCAAAAGTCTTAACAGTGTGTTTTGTTGAAAATTGGCGACATTTTTCCCCAATTTCAACTTTTGAAATTTTAGAAAGGACTTTACTCCTTTTTCCGAAAATGGTAGAAAATTTGCGAAAAAAAATTATTGGGGAACACTATTCCGGCCATTCCTATGAATGTCCAATATTCAAAAGTGTGTTTTTTTGGCAATAGGCGACATTCTTCCAAATTTCGACTTTTGAAATTTTAAAAAGGTCTTTGCTCCTTTTTCCGAAAATGGTAAAAAATTTGCAAAAAAAATTATTGGGGAACACTATTCCGGCCATTCCTATGAATGTCCAATATTCAAGTGTGTTTTTTTGACAATAGGCGACATTCTTCCAAATTTCGACTTTTGAAATTTTAAGAAGGACTTTGCTCCTTTTTCCGAAAATTGTAGGAAATAGGCGAAAATTGGGGAACATTATTGGGGAACACTCTTCCGGCCATTTCTATGAATGTCCAATATTCAAAAGTCTTAACAGTGTGTTTTGTTGAAAATTGGCGACATTTTTCCAAATTTCAACTTTTGAAATTTTAGAAAGGACTTTACTCCTTTTTCCGAAAATGGTAGAAAATTTGCGAAAAAAAATTATTGGGGAACACTCTTCCGGCCATTCATATGAATGTCCAATATTCAAAAGTGTGTTTTTTTGACAATAGGCAAAATTTTTCCAAATTTCAACTTTTGAAATTTTAGAAAGGACTTTGCTCCTTTTTCCGAAAATTGTAGTATATAGGCGAAAAAACATTATTGGGGAACACTCTTCCGGCCATTCCTATGAATGTCCAATATTCAAAAGTGTGTTTTTTTGACAATAGGCGAAATTTTTCCAAATTTCAACTTTTGAAATTTTAGAAAGGACTTTGCTCCTTTTTCCGAAAATTGTAGGATATAGGCGAAAAAACATTATTGGGGAACACTCTTCCGGCCATTCCTATGAATGTCCAATATTCAAAAGTGTGTTTTTTTGACAATAGGCGACATTCTTCCAAATTTCGACTTTTGAAATTTTAAAAAGGACTTTGCTTTTTTTTCCGAAAATAGTAGGAAATAGGCGAAAATTGGGGAACATTATTGGGGAACACTCTTCCGGCCATTTCTATGAATGTCCAATATTCAAAAGTCTTAACAGTGTGTTTTGTTGAAAATTGGCGACATTTTTCCAAATTTCAACTTTTGAAATTTTAGAAAGGACTTTGCTCCTTTTTCCGAAAATTGTAGTATATAGGCGAAAAAACATTATTGGGGAACACTCTTCCGGCCATTCCTATGAATGTCCAATATTCAAAAGTGTGTTTTTTTGACAATAGGCGACATTCTTCCAAATTTCAACTTTTGAAATTTTAAAAAGGACTTTGCTCTTTTTTCCGAAAATGGTAGAAAATTTGCAAAAAAAAATTATTGGGGAACACTCTTCCGGCCATTTCTATGAATGTCCAATATTCAAAAGTCTTAACAGTGTGTTTTGTTAAAAATTGGCGACATTTTTCCAAATTTCAACTTTTGAAATTTTAGAAAGGACTTTACTCCTTTTTCTCAAAATGTAGAAAGTTTGCGAAAAAAAAATTATTGGGGAACACTATTCCGGCCATTCCTATAAATGTCCAATATACAAAAGTGTGTTTTTTTGACAATAGGCGACATTCTTCCAAATTTCGACTTTTGAAATTTTAAAAAGGACTTTGCTCCTTTTTCCGAAAATGGTAGAAAATTTGCGAAAAAAAAAATATTGGGGAACACTATTCCGACCATTCCTATGAATGTCCAATATTCAAAAGTGTGTTTTTTTTACAATAGGCGACATTCTTCCAAATTTCGACTTTTGAAATTTTAAAAAGGACTTTGCTCTTTTTTCCGAAAATGGTAGAAAATTTGCAAAAAAAAATTATTGGGGAACACTCTTCCGGCCATTTCTATGAATGTCCAATATTCAAAAGTCTTAACAGTGTGTTTTGTTAAAAATTGGCCACATTTTTCCAAATTTCAACTTTTAAAATTTTAGAAAGGACTTTACTCCTTTTTCTCAAAATGGTAGAAAATTTGCAAAAAAAAAATTATTGGGGAACACTATTCCGGCCATTCCTGTGAATGTCCAATATTCAAAAGTGTGTTTTTTTGACAATAGGCGACATTTTTCCAAATTTCGACTTTTCAAATTTTAAAAAGGACTTTGCTCCTTTTTCCGAAAATGGTAGAAAATTTGCGAAAAAAAATTATTGGGGAACACTCTTCCGGCCATTTCTATGAATGTCCAATATTCAAAAGTCTTAACAGTGTGTTTTTTTGAAAATTGGCGACATTTTTCCCCCATTTCAACTTTTGAAATTTTAGAAAGGACTTTACTCCTTTTTCCGAAAATGGTAGAAAATTTGCGAAAAAAAATTATTGGGGAACACTATTCCGGCCATTCCTATGAATGTCCAATATTCAAAAGTGTGTTTTTTTGACAATAGGCGACATTCTTCCAAATTTCGACTTTTGAAATTTTAAAAAGGACTTTGCTCCTTTTTCCGAAAATGGTAGAAAATTTGCGAAAAAAAATTATTGGGGAACACTATTCCGGGCATTCCTATGAATGTCCAATATTCAAAAGTGTGTTTTTTTGACAATAGGCGACATTCTTCCAAATTTCGACTTTTGAAATTTTAAAAAGGTCTTTGCTCCTTTTTCCGAAAATAGTAGGTAATGGGCGAAACAAATTATTGGAGAACACTCCTCAGGCCATTTCTATGAATGTCCAATATTCAAAAGTGTGTTTTTTTGACAATAGGCGACATTTTTCCAAATTTCGACTTTTGAAATTTTAAAAAGGACTTTGCTCCTTTTTCCGAAAATGGTAGAAAATTTGCGAAAAAAATTATTGGGAAACACTATTCCGGCCATTCCTATGAATGTCCAATATTCAAAAGTGTGTTTTTTTGACAATAGGCGACATTCTTCCAAATTTCGACTTTTGAAATTTTAAAAAGGACTTTGCTCCTTTTTCGGAAAATGGTAGAAAATTTGCGAAAAAAAATTATTGGGGAACACTATTCCGGGCATTCCTATGAATGTCCAATATTCAAAAGTGTGTTTTTTTGACAATAGGCGACATTTTTCCAAATTTCGACTTTTGAAATTTTAAAAAGGACTTTGCTCCTTTTTCCGAAAATGGTAGAAAATTTGCGAAAAAAAAATTTTTAGGGAACACTATTCCGGCCATTCCTATTAATGTCCAATATTCAAAAGTGTGTTTTTTGACAATAGGCGACATTCTTCCAAATTTCGACTTTAGAAATTTTAAAAAGGACTTTGCTCCTTTTTCCGAAAATTGTAGGAGATGGGCAAAAAAACATTATTGGGGAACACTCTTCCGGCCATGTCTATGAATGTCCAATATTCAAAAGTCGCAACAGTGTGTTTTTTTGAAAATAGGCGAAATTTTTCCAAATTTCGACTTTTGAAATTGTAAGAAAGACTTTGTTCCTTTTTCCGAAAATTGTAGAAAATTTGCGAAAAAAAATTATTGGGGAACACTATTCCGGCCATTCCTATGAATGTCCAATATTCAAGTGTGTTTTTTTGACAATAGGCGACATTCTTCCAAATTTCGACTTTTGAAATTTTAAGAAGGACTTTGCTCCTTTTTCCGAAAATTGTAGGAGATAGGCGAAAATTGGGGAACATTATTGGGGAACACTCTTCCGGCCATTTCTATGAATGTCCAATATTCAAAAGTATTAATAGTGTGTTTTTTGAAAATTGGCGACATTCTTCCAAATTTGGACTTTTGAAATTTTAAAAAGGACTTTGCTCCTTTTTCCGAAAATGGTAGAAAATTTGCAAAAAAAATTATTGGAGAACACTATTCCGGCCATTCCTATGAATGTCCAATATTCAAAAGTGTGTTCTTATGACAATATGCGACATTCTTCCAAATTTCGACTTTTGAAATTTTAAGAAGGACTTTGCTCCTTTTTCCGAAAATTGTAGGAGATAGGCGAAAATTGGGGAACATTATTGGGGAACACTCTTCCGGCCATTTCTATGAATGTCCAATATTCAAAAGTATTAATAGTGTGTTTTTTGAAAATTAGCGACATTCTTCCAAATTTGGACTTTTGAAATTTTAAAAAGGACTTTGCTTCTTTTTCCGAAAATGGTAGAAAATTTGCGAAAAAAATTATTGGGGAACACTATTCCGGCCATTCCTATGAATATCCAATATTCAAAAGTCTTAACAGTGTGTTTTGTTGAAAATTGGCGACATTTTTCCAAATTTAAACTTTTGAAATTTTAGAAAGGACTTTACTCCTTTTTCCGAAAATGGTAGAAAATTTGCGAAAAAAAATTATCGGGGAACACTATTCCGGCCATTCCTATGAATGTCCAATATTCAAAAGTGTGTTTTTTTGACAATAGGCGACATTCTTCCAAATTTCGACTTTTGAAATTTTAAAAAGGTCTTTGCTCCTTTTTCCGAAAATAGTAGGTGATCGGCGAAACAAATTATTGGAGAACACTCCTCAAGCCATTTCTATGAATGTCAAATATTCAAAAGTCTTAACAGTGTGTTTTTTTGAAAATTGGCGACCTTTTTCCAAATTTCAACTTTTGAAATTTTAAAAAGGACTTTGCTCCTTTTTCCGAAAATAGTAGGTGATGGGCGAAACAAATTATTGGAGAACACTCCTCAGGCCATTTCTATGAATGTCCAATATTCAAAAGTGTATTTTTTTGACAATAGGCGACATTTTTCCAAATTTCGACTTTTGAAATTTTAAAAAGGACTTTGCTCCTTTTTCCGAAAATGGTAGAATATTTGCGAAAAAAAATTATTGAGGAACACTCTTCCGGCCATTTCTATGAATGTCCAATATTCAAAAGTCTTAACAGTGTGTTTTGTTGAAAATTGGCGACATTTTTCCAAATTTCAACTTTTGAAATTTTAGAAAGGACTTTACTCCTTTTTCCGAAAATGGTAGAAAATTTGCGAAAAAAAATTATTGGGGAACACTATTCCGGCCATTCCTATGAATGTCCAATATTCAAAAGTGTGTTTTTTTGACAATAGGCGACATTCTTCCAAATTTCGACTTTTGAAATTTTAAATAGGTCTTTGTTCCTTTTTCCGAAAATAGTAGGTGATGGGCGAAACAAATTATTGGAGAACACTCCTCAGGCCATTTCTATGAATGTCCAATATTCAAAAGTGTGTTTTTTTTGACAATAAGCGACATTTTTCCAAATTTCGACTTTTGAAATTTTAAAAAGGACTTTGCTCCTTTTTCCGAAAATGGTAGAAAATTTGCGAAAAAAAATTATTGGGAAACACTATTCCGGCCATTCCTACGAATGTCCAATATTCAAAAGTATGTTTTTTTGACAATAGGCGACATTCTTCCAAATTTCGACTTTTGAAATTTTAAAAAGGACTTTGCTCCTTTTTCCGAAAATGGTAGAAAATTTGCGAAAAAAAATTATTGGGGAACACTATTCCGGCCATTCCTATGAATGTCCAATATTCAAAAGTGTGTTTTTTTGACAATAGGCGACATTCTTCGAAATTTCGACTTTTGAAATTTTAAAAAGGACTTTGCTCCTTTTTCCAAAAATTGTGGGAGATGGGCAAAAAAACATTATTGGGAAACACTCTTCCGGCCATTTCTATGAATGTCCAATATTCAAAAGTGTGTTTTTTTGACAATAGGCGACATTTTTCCAAATTTCGACTTTTGAAATCTTAAAAAGGACTTTGCTCTTTTTTCCGAAAATGGTAAAAAATTTGCGAAAAAAAATTATTGGGGAACACTATTTCGGCCATTCCTATGAATGTCCAATATTCAAAAGTGTGTTTTTTGACAATAGGCGACATTCTTCCAAATTTCGACTTTTGAAATTTTAAAAAGGACTTTGCTCCTTTTTCCGAAAATGGTAGAAAATTTGCGAAAAAAAATTTTTGGGGAACACTATTCCGGCCATTCCTATGAATTTCCAATATACAAAAGTGTGTTTTTTTGACAATAGGCGACATTCTTCCAAATTTCGACTTTTGAAATCTTAAAAAAGACTTTGCTCCTTTTTCCGAAAATGGTAAAAAATTTGCGAAAAAAAATTATTGGGGAACACTATTCCGGCCATTCCTATGAATGTCCAATATTCAAAAGTGTGTTTTTTTGAAAATAGGCTCCATTTTTCCAAATTTCGACTTTTGGAATCTTAAAAAGGACTTTGCTCCTTTTTCCGAAAATGGTAGAAAATTTGCGAAAAAAAATTATTGGGGAACACTATTCCGGCCATTCCTATGAATTTCCAATATACAAAAGTGTGTTTTTTTGACAATAGGCGACATTCTTCTAAATTTCGACTTTTGAAATCTTAAAAAGGACTTTGCTCCTTTTTCCGAAAATGGTAAAAAAATTGCGAAAAAAAATTATTGGGAAACACTATTCCGGCCATTCCTATGAATGTCCAATATTCAAAAGTGTGTTTTTTTGAAAATAGGCTCCATTTTTCCAAATTTCGACTTTTGAAATTTAAAAAAATACTTTGCTCCTTTTTCCGAAAATAGTAGGTGATGGGCAAAACAAATTATTGGAGAACACTCCTCAGGCCATTTCTATGAATGTCCAATATTCAAAAGTGTGTTTTTTGACAATAGGCGACATTTTTCCAAATTTCGACTTTTGAAATTTTAAAAAGGACTTTGCTCCTTTTTCCGAAAATGGTAGAATATTTGCGAAAAAAAATTATTGGGGAACACTCTTCCGGCCATTTCCATGAATGTCCAATATTCAAAAGTCTTAACAGTGTGTTTTGTTGAAAATTGGCGACATTTTTCCAAATTTCAACTTTTGAAATTTTAGAAAGGACTTTACTCCTTTTTTCGAAAATGGTAGAAAATTTGCGAAAAAAAATTATTGGGGAACACTCTTCCGGCCATTTCTATGAATGTCCAATATTCAAAAGTCTTAACAGTGTGTTTTGTTGAAAATTGGCGACATTTTTCCAAATTTCAACTTTTGAAATTTTAAAAAGGACTTTGCTCCTCTTTCCGAAAATTGTAGAAAATTTGCAAAAAAAAATTATTGGGGAACACTATTCCGGCCATTCCTATGAATGTCCAATATTCAAAAGTGTGTTTTTTTGACAATAGGCGAAATTTTTCCAAATTTCAACTTTTGAAATTTTAGAAAGGACTTTGCTCCTTTTTCCGAAAATTGTAGGAGATGGGCAAAAAAACATTATTGGGGAACACTCTTCCGGCCATTCCTATGAATGTCCAATATTCAAAAGTGTGTTTTTTTGACAATAGGCGAAATTTTTCCAAATTTCAACTTTTGAAATTTTAGAAAGGACTTTGCTCCTTTTTCCGAAAATTGCAGGATATAGGCGAAAAAACATTATTGGGGAACACTCTTCCGGCCATTCCTATGAATGTCCAATATTCCAAAGTGTGTTTTTTTGACAAGAGGCGACATTTTTCCAAATTTCGACTTTTGAAATTTTAAAAAGGACTTTGCTCCTTTTTCCGAAAATGGTAGAAAATTTGCGAAAAGAAATTAATGGGAAACACTATTCCGGCCATTCCTATGAATGTCCAATATTCAAGTGTGTTTTTTTGACAATAGGCGACATTCTTCCAAATTTCGACTTTTGAAATTTTAAAAAGGACTTTACTCCTTTTTCCGAAAATGGTAGAAAATTTGCGAAAAAAAATTATTGGGGAACACTATTCCGGCCATTCCTATGAATGTCCAATATTCAAAAGTGTGTTTTTTTGACAATAGGCGACATTCTTCCAAATTTCGACTTTTGAAATTTTAAAAAGGACTTTGCTCCTTTTTCCAAAAATGGTAAAAAATTTGCAAAAAAAATTATTGGGGAGCACTATTCCGGCCATTCCTATGAATGTCCAATATTCAAGTGTGTTTTTTTGACAATAGGCGACATTCTTCCAAATTTCGACACTTTGAAGTTTTAAGAAGGACTTTGCTCCTTTTTCCGAAAATTGTAGGAGATAGGCGAAAATTGGGGAACATTATTGGGGAACACTCTTCCGGCCATTTCTATGAATGTCCAATATTCAAAAGTATTAATAGTGTGTTTTTTGAAAATTGGCGACATTCTTCCAAATTTCGACTTTTGAAATTTTAAAAAGGACTTTGCTCCTTTTTCGAAAATGGTAGAAAATTTGCGAAAAAAAATTATTGGAGAACACTATTCCGGCCATTCCTATGAATGTCCAATATTCAAAAGTGTGTTCTTATGACAATATGCGACATTCTTCCAAATTTCGACCTTTGAAATTTTAGAAAGGACTTTGCTTCTTTTTCCGAAAATGGTAGAAAATTTGCGGAAAAAATTATTGGGGAACACTATTCCGGCCATTCCTATGAATGTCCAATATTCAAAAGTGTGTTTTTTTGACAATAGGCGACATTCTTCCAAATTTCGACTTTTGAAATTTTAAAAAGGACTTTGCTCCTTTTTCCGAAAATGGTAGAAAATTTGCGAAAAAAAATTATTAGGGAACACTATTCCGGCCATTCCTATGAATGTCCAATATTGAAAAGTGTGTTTTTTGACAATAGGCGACATTCTTCCAAATTTCGACTTTTGAAATTTTAAAAAGGACTTTGCTTTTTTTTCCGAAAATAGTAGCTGATAGGCGAAAAAAAATTATTGGGAAACACTATTCCGGCCATTCCTATGAATGTTCATTATTCAAAAGTGTGTTTTTTTGACAATAGGCGACATTCTTCCAAATTTGGACTTTTGAAATTTTAAAAAGGACTTTGCTCCTTTTTCCGAAAATAGTAGAAAATTTGCGAAAAAAAATTATTGTAGAACACTATTCCGGCCATTCCTATGAATGTCCAATATTCAAAAGTGTGTTTTTTTGACAATAGGCGACATTCTTCCAAATTTCGACTTTTGAAATTTTAAAAAGGACTTTGCTCCTCTTTCCGAAAATGGTAGAAAATTTGCGAAAAAAATTATTGGGGAACACTATTCCGGCCATTCCTATGAATGTCCAATATTCAAAAGTGTGTTTTTTTGAAAATTGGCGACATTCTTCCAAATTTCGACTTTTGAAATTTTAAAAAGGACTTTGCTCCTTTTTCCGAAAATGATAGAAAATTTGCGAAAAAAAATTATTGGGGAACACTATTCCGGCCATTCCTATGAATGTCCAATATTCAAAAGTGTTTTTTTTTTTGAGAATAGGCGACATTCTTCCAAATTTCGACTTTTGAAATTTTAAAAAGGACTTTGCTCCTTTTTCCGAAAATGGTAGAAAATTTGCGAAAAAAATTATTGGGGAACACTATTCCGGCCATTCCTATAAATGTCCAATATTCAAAAGTGTATTTTTTTGACAATAGGCGACATTCTTCCAAATTTCGACTTTTGAAATTTTAAAAAGGACTTTGCTCCTTTTTCCGAAAATGGTAGAAAATTTGCGAAAAAAATTATTGGGGAACACTATTCCGGCCATTCCTATGAATATCCAATATTCAAAAGTCTTAACAGTGTGTTTTTTTGAAAATTGGCGACATTTTTCCAAATTTCAACTTTTGAAATTTTAGAAAGGACTTTATTCCTTTTTCCGAAAATGGTAGAAAATTTGCGAAAAAAAATTATTGGGGAACACTATTCCGGCCATTCCTATGAATGTCCAATATTCAAAAGTGTGTTTTTTTGACAATAGGCGACATTCTTCCAAATTTCGACTTTTGAAATTTTAAAAAGGACTTTGCTCCTTTTTCCGAAAATGGTAGAAAATTTGCGAAAAAAAATTATTGGGGAACACTATTCCGGCCATTCCTATGAATGTCCAATATTCAAAAGTGTGTTCTTATGACAATATGCGACATTCTTCCAAATTTCGACTTTTGAAATTTTAAGAAGGACTTTGCTCCTTTTTCCGAAAATTGTAGGAGATAGGCGAAAATTGGGGAACATTATTGGGGAACACTCTTCCGGCCATTTCTATGAATGTCCAATATTCAAAAGTATTAATAGTGTGTTTTTTGAAAATTGGCGACATTCTTCCAAATTTGGACTTTTGAAATTTTAAAAGGACTTTGCTTCTTTTTCCGAAAATGGTAGAAAATTTGCGAAAAAAATTATTGGGGAACACTATTCCGGCCATTCCTATGAATATCCAATATTCAAAAGTCTTAACAGTGTGTTTTGTTGAAAATTGGCGACATTTTTCCAAATTTAAACTTTTGAAATTTTAGAAAGGACTTTACTCCTTTTTCCGAAAATGGTAGAAAATTTGCGAAAAAAAATTATCGGGGAACACTATTCCGGCCATTCCTATGAATGTCCAATATTCAAAAGTGTGTTTTTTTGACAATAGGCGACATTCTTCCAAATTTCGACTTTTGAAATTGTAAAAAGGTCTTTGCTCCTTTTTCCGAAAATAGTAGGTGATGGGCGAAACAAATTATTGGAGAACACTCCTCAAGCCATTTCTATGAATGTCAAATATTCAAAAGTCTTAACAGTGTGTTTTTTTGAAAATTGGCGACATTTTTCCAAATTTCAACTTTTGAAATTTTAAAAAGGACTTTGCTCCTTTTTCCGAAAATAGTAGGTGATGGGCGAAACAAATTATTGGAGAACACTCCTCAGGCCATTTCTATGAATGTCCAATATTCAAAAGTGTATTTTTTTGACAATAGGCGACATTTTTCCAAATTTCGACTTTTGAAATTTTAAAAAGGACTTTGCTCCTTTTTCCGAAAATGGTAGAAAATTTGCGAAAAAAAATTATTGAGGAACACTCTTCCGGCCATTTCTATGAATGTCCAATATTCAAAAGTCTTAACAGTGTGTTTTGTTGAAAATTGGCGACATTTTTCCAAATTTCAACTTTTGAAATTTTAGAAAGGACTTTACTCCTTTTTCCGAAAAGGGTAGAAAATTTGCGAAAAAAAATTATTGGGAAACACTATTCCGGCCATTTCTATGAATGTCCAATATTCAAAAGTGTGTTTTTTTGACAATAGGCGACATTCTTCGAAATTTCGACTTTTGAAATTTTAAAAAGGACTTTGCTCCTTTTTCCAAAAATTGTGGGAGATGGGCAAAAAAACATTATTGGGAAACACTCTTCCGGCCATTTCTATGAATGTCCAATATTCAAAAGTCGCAACAGTGTGTTTTTTTGAAAATAGGCGACATTTTTCCAAATTTCAACTTTTGAAATTTTAGAAAGGACTTTATTCCTTTTTCCGAAAATGGTAGAAAATTTGCGAAAAAAAATTATTGGGGAACACTATTCCGGCCATTCCTATGAATGTCCAATATTCAAAAGTGTGTTTTTTTGACAATAGGCGACATTTTTCCAAATTTCGACTTTTGGAATCTTAAAAAGGACTTTGCTCCTTTTTCCGAAAATGGTAAAAAATTTGCGAAAAAAATTATTGAGGAACACTATTTCGGCCATTCCTATGAATGTCCAATATTCAAAAGTGTGTTTTTTTAACAATAGGCGACATTCTTCCAAATTTCGACTTTTGAAATTTTAAAACGGACTTTGCTCCTTTTTCCGAAAATGGTAGAAAATTTGCGAAAAAAAAATTATTGGGGAACACTATTCCGGCCGTTCCTATGAATGTTCAATATTCAAAAGTGTTTTTTTTTTGGAGAATAGGCGACATTCTTCCAAATTTCGACTTTTGAAATTTTAAAAAGGACTTTGCTTTTTTTCCGAAAATAGTAGGTGATAGGCGAAAAAAAAATTATTGGGAAACACTATTCCGGCCATTCCTATGTATGTTCAATATTCAAAAGTGTGTTTTTTTAACAATAGGCGACATTCTTCCAAATTTCAACTTTTGAAATTTTAGAAAGGACTTTGCTCCTTTTTCCGAAAATTGTAGGATATAGGCGAAAAAACATTATTGCGGAACACTCTTCCGGCCATTCCTATGAATGTCCAATATTCAAAAGTGTGTTTTTTTGACAATAGGCGACAATTTTCCAAATTTCGACTTTTGGAATCTTAAAAAGGACTTTGCTCCTTTTTCCGAAAATGGTAAAAAATTTGCGAAAAAAAATTATTGGGGAACACTATTTCGGCCATTCCTATGAATGTCCAATATTCAAAAGTGTGTTTTTTGACAATAGGCGACATTCTTCCAAATTTCGACTTTTGAAATTTTAAAAAGGACTTTGCTCCTTTTTCCGAAAATGGTAGAAAATTTGCGAAAAAAAATTATTGGGGAACACTATTCCGGCCATTCCTATGAATGTCCAATATTCAAAAGTGTGTTTTTTTGACAATAGGCGACATTCTTCCAAATTTCGACTTTTGAAATTTTAAAAAGGACTTTGCTCCTTTTTCCGAAAATGGTAGAAAATTTGCGAAAAAAAATTATTGGGGAACACTATTCCGGCCATTCCTATGAATGTCCAATATTCAAAAGTGTGTTCTTATCACAATATGCGACATTCTTCCAAATTTCGACTTTTGAAATTTTAAGAAGGACTTTGCTCCTTTTTCCGAAAATTGTAGGAGATAGGCGAAAATGGGGGAACATTATTGGGGAACACTCTTCCGGCCATTTCTATGAATGTCCAATATTCAAAAGTATTAATAGTGTGTTTTTTGAAAATTGGCGACATTCTTCCAAATTTGGACTTTTGAAATTTTAAAAGGACTTTGCTTCTTTTTCCGAAAATGGTAGAAAATTTGCGAAAAAAATTATTGGGGAACACTATTCCGGCCATTCCTATGAATATCCAATATTCAAAAGTCTTAACAGTGTGTTTTGTTGAAAATTGGCGACATTTTTCCAAATTTAAACTTTTGAAATTTTAGAAAGGACTTTACTCCTTTTTCCGAAAATGGTAGAAAATTTGCGAAAAAAAATTATCGGGGAACACTATTCCGGCCATTCCTATGAATGTCCAATATTCAAAAGTGTGTTTTTTTGACAATAGGCGACATTCTTCCAAATTTCGACTTTTGAAATTGTAAAAAGGTCTTTGCTCCTTTTTCCGAAAATAGTAGGTGATGGGCGAAACAAATTATTGGAGAACACTCCTCAAGCCATTTCTATGAATGTCAAATATTCAAAAGTCTTAACAGTGTGTTTTTTTGAAAATTGGCGACATTTTTCCAAATTTCAACTTTTGAAATTTTAAAAAGGACTTTGCTCCTTTTTCCGAAAATAGTAGGTGATGGGCGAAACAAATTATTGGAGAACACTCCTCAGGCCATTTCTATGAATGTCCAATATTCAAAAGTGTATTTTTTTGACAATAGGCGACATTTTTCCAAATTTCGACTTTTGAAATTTTAAAAAGGACTTTGCTCCTTTTTCCGAAAATGGTAGAAAATTTGCGAAAAAAAATTATTGAGGAACACTCTTCCGGCCATTTCTATGAATGTCCAATATTCAAAAGTCTTAACAGTGTGTTTTGTTGAAAATTGGCGACATTTTTCCAAATTTCAACTTTTGAAATTTTAGAAAGGACTTTACTCCTTTTTCCGAAAAGGGTAGAAAATTTGCGAAAAAAAATTATTGGGAAACACTATTCCGGCCATTTCTATGAATGTCCAATATTCAAAAGTGTGTTTTTTTGACAATAGGCGACATTCTTCGAAATTTCGACTTTTGAAATTTTAAAAAGGACTTTGCTCCTTTTTCCAAAAATTGTGGGAGATGGGCAAAAAAACATTATTGGGAAACACTCTTCCGGCCATTTCTATGAATGTCCAATATTCAAAAGTCGCAACAGTGTGTTTTTTTGAAAATAGGCGACATTTTTCCAAATTTCAACTTTTGAAATTTTAGAAAGGACTTTATTCCTTTTTCCGAAAATGGTAGAAAATTTGCGAAAAAAAATTATTGGGGAACACTATTCCGGCCATTCCTATGAATGTCCAATATTCAAAAGTGTGTTTTTTTGACAATAGGCGACATTTTTCCAAATTTCGACTTTTGGAATCTTAAAAAGGACTTTGCTCCTTTTTCCGAAAATGGTAAAAAATTTGCGAAAAAAATTATTGAGGAACACTATTTCGGCCATTCCTATGAATGTCCAATATTCAAAAGTGTGTTTTTTTAACAATAGGCGACATTCTTCCAAATTTCGACTTTTGAAATTTTAAAACGGACTTTGCTCCTTTTTCCGAAAATGGTAGAAAATTTGCGAAAAAAAAATTATTGGGGAACACTATTCCGGCCGTTCCTATGAATGTTCAATATTCAAAAGTGTTTTTTTTTTGGAGAATAGGCGACATTCTTCCAAATTTCGACTTTTGAAATTTTAAAAAGGACTTTGCTTTTTTTCCGAAAATAGTAGGTGATAGGCGAAAAAAAAATTATTGGGAAACACTATTCCGGCCATTCCTATGTATGTTCAATATTCAAAAGTGTGTTTTTTTAACAATAGGCGACATTCTTCCAAATTTCAACTTTTGAAATTTTAGAAAGGACTTTGCTCCTTTTTCCGAAAATTGTAGGATATAGGCGAAAAAACATTATTGCGGAACACTCTTCCGGCCATTCCTATGAATGTCCAATATTCAAAAGTGTGTTTTTTTGACAATAGGCGACAATTTTCCAAATTTCGACTTTTGGAATCTTAAAAAGGACTTTGCTCCTTTTTCCGAAAATGGTAAAAAATTTGCGAAAAAAAATTATTGGGGAACACTATTTCGGCCATTCCTATGAATGTCCAATATTCAAAAGTGTGTTTTTTGACAATAGGCGACATTCTTCCAAATTTCGACTTTTGAAATTTTAAAAAGGACTTTGCTCCTTTTTCCGAAAATGGTAGAAAATTTGCGAAAAAAAATTATTGGGGAACACTATTCCGGCCATTCCTATGAATTTCCAATATACAAAAGTGTGTTTTTTTGACAATAGGCGACATTCTTCCAAATTTCGACTTTTGAAATCTTAAAAAGGACTTTGCTCCTTTTTCCGAAAATGGTAAAAATTTGCGAAAAAAAATTATTGGGGAACACTATTCCGGCCATTCCTATGAATGTCCAATATTCAAAAGTGTGTTTTTTTGAAAATAGGCTCCATTTTTCCAAATTTCGACTTTTGGAATTTAAAAAAATACTTTGCTCCTTTTTCCGAAAATAGTAGGTGATGGGCAAAACAAATTATTGGAGAACACTCCTCAGGCCATTTCTATGAATGTCCATAATTCAAAAGTGTGTTTTTTGACAATAGGCGACATTTTTCCAAATTTCGACTTTTGAAATTTTAAAAAGGACTTTGCTCCTTTTTCCGAAAATGGTAGAATATTTGCGAAAAAACATTATTGGGGAACACTACTCCGGCCATTTCCATGAATGTCCAATATTCAAAAGTCTTAACAGTGTGTTTTGTTGAAAATTGGCGACATTTTTCCAAATTTCAACTTTTGAAATTTTAGAAAGGACTTTACTCCTTTTTCCGAAAATGGTAGAAAATTTGGGAAAAAAAATTATTGGGGAACACTCTTCCGGCCATTTCTATGAATGTCTAATATTCAAAAGTCTTAACAGTGTGTTTTGTTGAAAATTGGCGACATTTTTCCAAATTTCAACTTTTGAAATTTTAAAAAGGACTTTGCTCCTCTTTCCGAAAATTGTAGAAAATTTGCAAAAAAAAAATGATTGGGGAACACTATTCCGGCCATTCCTATGAATGTCCAATATTCAAAAGTGTGTTTTTTTGACAATAGGCGAAATTTTTCCAAATTTCAACTTTTGAAATTTTAGAAAGGACTTTGCTCCTTTTTCCGAAAATTGTAGTATATAGACGAAAAAACAGTATTGGGGAACACTCTTCCGGCCATTCCTATGAATGTCCAATATTCAAAAGTGTGTTTTTTTGACAATAGGCGAAATTTTTCCAAATTTCAACTTTTGAAATTTTAGAAAGGACTTTGCTCCTTTTTCCGAAAATTGCAGGATATAGGCGAAAAAACATTATTGGGGAACACTCTTCCGGCCATTCCTATGAATGTCCAATATTCCAAAGTGTGTTTTTTTGACAAGAGGCGACATTTTTCCAAATTTCGACTTTTGAAATTTTAAAAAGGACTTTGCTCCTTTTTCCGAAAATGGTAGAAAATTTGCGAAAAGAAATTATTGGGAAACACTATTCCGGCCATTCCTATGAATGTCCAATATTCAAGTGTGTTTTTTTGACAATAGGCGACATTCTTCCAAATTTCGACTTTTGAAATTTTAAAAAGGACTTTACTCCTTTTTCCGAAAATGGTAGAAAATTTGCGAAAAAAAATTATTGGGGAACACTATTCCGGCCATTCCTATGAATGTCCAATATTCAAAAGTGTGTTTTTTTGACAATAGGCGACATTCTTCCAAATTTCGACTTTTGAAATTTTAAAAAGGACTTTGCTCCTTTTTCCAAAAATGGTAAAAAATTTGCAAAAAAAATTATTGGGGAGCACTATTCCGGCCATTCCTATGAATGTCCAATATTCAAGTGTGTTTTTTTGACAATAGGCGACATTCTTCCAAATTTCGACTTTTGAAATTTTAAGAAGGACTTTGCTCCTTTTTCCGAAAATTGTAGGAGATAGGCGAAAATTGGGGAACATTATTGGGGAACACTCTTCCGGCCATTTCTATGAATGTCCAATATTCAAAAGTATTAATAGTGTGTTTTTTGAAAATTGGCGACATTCTTCCAAATTTCGACTTTTGAAATTTTAAAAAGGACTTTGCTCCTTTTTCCGAAAATGGTAGAAAATTTGCGAAAAAAAATTATTAGGGAACACTATTCCGGCCATTCCTATGAATGTCCAATATACAAAAGTGTGCTTTTTGACAATAGGCGACATTCTTCCAAATTTCGACTTTTGAAATTTTAAAAAGGACTTTGCTTTTTTTTCCGAAAATAGTAGCTGATAGGCGAAAAAAAATTATTGGGAAACACTATTCCGGCCATTCCTATGAATGTCCAATATACAAAAGTGTGCTTTTTGACAATAGGCGACATTCTTCCAAATTTCGACTTTTGAAATTTTAAAAAGGACTTTGCTTTTTTTCCGAAAATAGTAGCTGATAGGCGAAAAAAAATTATTGGGAAACACTATTCCGGCCATTCCTATGAATGTTCAATATTCAAAAGTGTGTTTTTTTGACAATAGGCGACATTCTTCCAAATTTGGACTTTTGAAATTTTAAAAAGGACTTTGCTCCTTTTTCCGAAAATAGTAGAAAATTTGCGAAAAAAAATTATTGTAGAACGCTATTCCGGCCATTCCTATGAATGTCCAATATTCAAAAGTGTGTTTTTTTGACAAGAGGCGACATTTTTCCAAATTTCGACTTTTGAAATTTTAAAAAGGACTTTGCTCCTTTTTCCGAAAATGGTAGAAAATTTGCGAAAAGAAATTATTGGGAAACACTATTCCGGCCATTCCTATGAATGTCCAATATTCAAGTGTGTTTTTTTGACAATAGGCGACATTCTTCCAAATTTCGACTTTTGAAATTTTAAAAAGGACTTTACTCCTTTTTCCGAAAATGGTAGAAAATTTGCGAAAAAAAATTATTGGGGAACACTATTCCGGCCATTCCTATGAATGTCCAATATTCAAAAGTGTGTTTTTTTGACAATAGGCGACATTCTTCCAAATTTCGACTTTTGAAATTTTAAAAAGGACTTTGCTCCTTTTTCCAAAAATGGTAAAAAATTTGCAAAAAAAATTATTGGGGAGCACTATTCCGGCCATTCCTATGAATGTCCAATATTCAAGTGTGTTTTTTTGACAATAGGCGACATTCTTCCAAATTTCGACTTTTGAAATTTTAAGAAGGACTTTGCTCCTTTTTCCGAAAATTGTAGGAGATAGGCGAAAATTGGGGAACATTATTGGGGAAAACTCTTCCGGCCATTTCTATGAATGTCCAATATTCAAAAGTATTAATAGTGTGTTTTTTGAAAATTGGCGACATTCTTCCAAATTTCGACTTTTGAAATTTTAAAAAGGACTTTGCTCCTTTTTCGAAAATGGTAGAAAATTTGCGAAAAAAAATTATTGGAGAACACTATTCCGGCCATTCCTATGAATGTCCAATATTCAAAAGTGTGTTCTTATGACAATATGCGACATTCTTCCAAATTTCGACCTTTGAAATTTTAGAAAGGACTTTGCTTCTTTTTCCGAAAATGGTAGAAAATTTGCGAAAAAAATTATTGAGGAACACTTTTCCGGCCATTCCTATGAATGTCCAATATTCAAAAGTGTGTTTTTTTGAGAATAGGCGACATTCTTCCAAATTTCGACTTTTGAAATTTTAAAAAGGACTTTGCTCCTTTTTCCGAAAATGGTAGAAAATTTGCGAAAAAAAATTATTAGGGAACACTATTCCGGCCATTCCTATGAATGTCCAATATACAAAAGTGTGCTTTTTGACAATAGGCGACATTCTTCCAAATTTCGACTTTTGAAATTTTAAAAAGGACTTTGCTTTTTTTTCCGAAAATAGTAGCTGATAGGCGAAAAAAAATTATTGGGAAACACTATTCCGGCCATTCCTATGAATGTTCAATATTCAAAAGTGTGTTTTTTTGACAATAGGCGACATTCTTCCAAATTTGGACTTTTGAAATTTTAAAAAGGACTTTGCTCCTTTTTCCGAAAATAGTAGAAAATTTGCGAAAAAAAATTATTGTAGAACGCTATTCCGGCCATTCCTATGAATGTCCAATATTCAAAAGTGTGTTTTTTTGACAATAGGCGACATTCTTCCAAATTTCGACTTTTGAAATTTTAGAAAGGACTTTGCTCCTTTTTCCGAAAATTGTAGAAAATTTGCAAAAAAAAAATGATTGGGGAACACTATTCCGGCCATTCCTATGAATGTCCAATATTCAAAAGTGTGTTTTTTTGACAATAGGCGAAATTTTTCCAAATTTCAACTTTTGAAATTTTAGAAAGGACTTTGCTCCTTTTTCCGAAAATTGTAGTATATAGACGAAAAAACAGTATTGGGGAACACTCTTCCGGCCATTCCTATGAATGTCCAATATTCAAAAGTGTGTTTTTTTGACAATAGGCGAAATTTTTCCAAATTTCAACTTTTGAAATTTTAGAAAGGACTTTGCTCCTTTTTCCGAAAATTGCAGGATATAGGCGAAAAAACATTATTGGGGAACACTCTTCCGGCCATTCCTATGAATGTCCAATATTCCAAAGTGTGTTTTTTTGACAAGAGGCGACATTTTTCCAAATTTCGACTTTTGAAATTTTAAAAAGGACTTTGCTCCTTTTTCCGAAAATGGTAGAAAATTTGCGAAAAGAAATTATTGGGAAACACTATTCCGGCCATTCCTATGAATGTCCAATATTCAAGTGTGTTTTTTTGACAATAGGCGACATTCTTCCAAATTTCGACTTTTGAAATTTTAAAAAGGACTTTACTCCTTTTTCCGAAAATGGTAGAAAATTTGCGAAAAAAAATTATTGGGGAACACTATTCCGGCCATTCCTATGAATGTCCAATATTCAAAAGTGTGTTTTTTTGACAATAGGCGACATTCTTCCAAATTTCGACTTTTGAAATTTTAAAAAGGACTTTGCTCCTTTTTCCAAAAATGGTAAAAAATTTGCAAAAAAAATTATTGGGGAGCACTATTCCGGCCATTCCTATGAATGTCCAATATTCAAAAGTGTGTTCTTATGACAATAGGCGACATTCTTCCAAATTTCGACTTTTGAAATTTTAAGAAGGACTTTGCTCCTTTTTCCGAAAATTGTAGGAGATAGGCGAAAATTGGGGAACATTATTGGGGAACACTCTTCCGGCCATTTCTATGAATGTCCAATATTCAAAAGTATTAATAGTGTGTTTTTTGAAAATTGGCGACATTCTTCCAAATTTCGACTTTTGAAATTTTAAAAAGGACTTTGCTCCTTTTTCGAAAATGGTAGAAAATTTGCGAAAAAAAATTATTGGAGAACACTATTCCGGCCATTCCTATGAATGTCCAATATTCAAAAGTGTGTTCTTATGACAATATGCGACATTCTTCCAAATTTCGACCTTTGAAATTTTAGAAAGGACTTTGCTCCTTTTTCCGAAAATAGTAGAAAATTTGCGAAAAAAAATTATTGTAGAACGCTATTCCGGCCATTCCTATGAATGTCCAATATTCAAAAGTGTGTTTTTTTGAGAATAGGCGACATTCTTCCAAATTTCGACTTTTGAAATTTTAAAAAGGACTTTGCTCCTTTTTCCGAAAATGGTAGAAAATTTGCGAAAAAAAATTATTAGGGAACACTATTCCGGCCATTCCTATGAATGTCCAATATACAAAAGTGCGCTTTTTGACAATAGGCGACATTCTTCCAAATTTCGACTTTTGAAATTTTAAAAAGGACTTTGCTTTTTTTTCCGAAAATAGTAGCTGATAGGCGAAAAAAAATTATTGGGAAACACTATTCCGGCCATTCCTATGAATGTTCAATATTCAAAAGTGTGTTTTTTTGACAATAGGCGACATTCTTCCAAATTTGGACTTTTGAAATTTTAAAAAGGACTTTGCTCCTTTTTCCGAAAATAGTAGAAAATTTGCGAAAAAAAATTATTGTAGAACGCTATTCCGGCCATTCCTATGAATGTCCAATATTCAAAAGTGTGTTTTTTTGACAATAGGCGACATTCTTCCAAATTTCGACTTTTGAAATTTTAAAAAGGACTTTGCTCCTTTTTCCGAAAATGGTAGAAAATTTGCGAAAAAAATTATTGGGGAACACTATTCCGGCCATTCCTATGAATGTCCAATATTCAAAAGTGTGTTTTTTTGAAAATTGGCGACATTCTTCCAAATTTCGACTTTTGAAATTTTAAAAAGGACTTTGCTCCTTTTTCCGAAAATGATAGAAAATTTGCGAAAAAAAATTATTGGGGAACACTATTCCGGCCATTCCTATGAATGTCCAATATTCAAAAGTGTTTTTTTTTTTGAGAATAGGCGACATTCTTGCAAATTTCGACTTTTGAAATTTTAAAAAGGACTTTGCTCCTTTTTCCGAAAATGGTAGAAAATTTGCGGAAAAAATTATTGGGGAACACTATTCCGGCCATTCCTATAAATGTCCATAATTCAAAAGTGTATTTTTTTGACAATAGGCGACATTCTTCCAAATTTCGACTTTTGAAATTTTAAAAAGGACTTTGCTTTTTTTCCGAAAATAGTAGGTGATAGGCGAAAAAAAATTATTGGGAAACACTATTCCGGCCATTCCTATGAATGTCCAATATTCAAAAGTGTGTTTTTTTGCGAATAGGCGACATTCTTCCAAATTTCGACTTTTGAAATTTTAAAAAGGACTTTGCTCCTTTTTCCGAAAATGGTAGAAAATTTGCGAAAAAAATTATTGGGGAACACTATTCCGGTCATTCCTATGAATATCCAATATTTAAAAGTCTTAACAGTGTGTTTTGTTGAAAATTGGCGACATTTTTCCAAATTTCAACTTTTGAAATTTTAGAAAGGACTTTACTCCTTTTTCCGAAAATGGTAGAAAATTTGCGAAAAAAAGTTATTGGGGAACACTATTCCGGCCATTCCTATGAATGTCCAATATTCAAAAGTGTGTTTTTTTGAGAATAGGCGACATTCTTCCAAATTTCGACTTTTGAAATTTTAGAAAGGACTTTACTCCTTTTTCCGAAAATGGTAGAAAATTTGCGAAAAAAAATTTTTGGGGAACACTATTCCGGCCATTCCTATGAATGTCCAATATTCAAAAGTGTGTTTTTTTGGGAATAGGCGACATTCTTCCAAATTTCGACTTTTGAAATTTTAGAAAGGACTTTGCTTCTTTTTCTGAAAATGGTAGAAAATTTGCGAAAAAAATTATTGAGGAACACTATTCCGGCCATTCCTATGAATATCCAATATTCAAAAGTCTTAAAAGTGTGTTTTTTTTAAAATTGGCGACATTTTTCCAAATTTCAACTTTTGAAATTTTAGAAAGGACTTTACTCCTTTTTCCGAAAATGGTAGAAAATTTGCGAAAAAAAATTATTGGGGAACACTATTCCGGCCATTCCTATGAATGTCCAATATTCAAAAGTGTGTTTTTTTGACAATAGGCGACATTCTTCCAAATTTCGACTTTTGAAATTTTAAAAAGGACTTTGCTCCTTTTTCCGAAAATGGTAGAAAATTTGCGAAAAAAAATTATTGGGGAACACTATTCCGGCCATTCCTATGAATGTCCAATATTCAAAAGTGTGTTCTTATGACAATATGCGACATTCTTCCAAATTTCGACCTTTGAAATTTTAGAAAGGACTTTGCTTCTTTTTCCGAAAATGGTAGAAAATTTGCGAAAAAAATTATTGGGGAACACTATTCCGGCCATTCCTATGAATATCCAATATTCAAAAGTCTTAACAGTGTGTTTTGTTGAAAATTGGCGACATTTTTCCAAATTTCAACTTTTGAAATTTTAGAAAGGACTTTACTCCTTTTTCCGAAAATGGTAGAAAATTTGCGAAAAAAAAATTATTGGGGAACACTATTCCGGCCATTCCTATGAATGTCCAATATTCAAAAGTGTGGTTTTTTGAGAATAGGCGACATTCTTCCAAATTTCGACTTTTGAAATTTTAAAAAGGACTGCTTTTTTTTCCGAAAATAGTAGGTGATAGGCGAAAAAAATTTATTGGGAAACACTATTCCGGCCATTCCTATGAATGTCCAATATTCAAAAGTGTGTTTTCTTGACAATAGGCGACATTCTTCCAAATTTCGACTTTTGAAATTTTAAAAAGGACTTTGCTCCTTTTTCAGAAAATAGTAGAAAATTTGCGAAAAAAGATTATTGGGGAACACTATTCCGGCCATTCCTATGAATGTCCAATATTCAAAAGTGTGTTTTTTTGACAATAGGCGACATTCTTCCAAATTTCGAGTTTTGAAATTTTAAAAAGGACTTTGCTCCTTTTTTCGAAAATGGTAGAAAATTGGCGAAAAAAAATTATTGGGGAACACTATTCCGGCCATTCCTATGAATGTCCAATATTCAAAAGTGTGTTCTTATGACAATATGCGACATTCTTCCAAATTTCGACCTTTGAAATTTTAGAAAGGACTTTGCTTCTTTTTCCGAAAATGGTAGAAAATTTGCGAAAAAAATTATTGGGGAACATTATTCCGGCCATTCCTATGAATATCCAATATTCAAAAGTCTTAACAGTGTGTTTTGTTGAAAATTGGCGACATTTTTCCAAATTTCAACTTTTGAAATATTAGAAACGACTTTACTCCTTTTTCCGTAAATGGTAGAAAATTTGCGAAAAAAAATTATTGGGGAACACTATTCCGGCCATTCCTATGAATGTCCAATATACAAAAGTGTGCTTTTTGAGAATAGGCGACATACTTCCAAATTTCGACTTTTGAAATTTTAAAAAGGACTGCTTTTTTTTCCGAAAATAGTAGGTGATAGGCGAAAAAAAATTATTGGGAAACACTATTCCGGCCATTCCTATGAATGTTCAATATTCAAAAGTGTGTTTTTTTGACAATAGGCGACATTCTTCCAAATTTGGACTTTTGAAATTTTAAAAAGGACTTTGCTTCTTTTTCAGAAAATAGTAGAAAATTTGCGAAAAAAAATTATTGGGGAACACTATTCCGGCCATTCCTATGAATGTCCAATATTCAAAAGTGTGTTTTTTTGACAATAGGCGACATTCTTCCAAATTTCGACTTTTGAAATTTTAAAAAGGACTTTGCTCCTTTTTCCGAAAATTGTAGAAAATTTGCGAAAAAAAATTATTGGGGAACACTATTCCGGCCATTCCTATGAATGTCCAATATTCAAAAGTGTGTTCTTATGACAATATGCGACATTCTTCCAAATTTCGACCTTTGAAATTTTAGAAAGGACTTTGCTTCTTTTTCCGAAAATGGTAGAAAATTTGCGAAAAAAATTATTGGGGAACACTATTCCGGCCATTCCTATGAATATCCAATATTCAAAAGTCTTAACAGTGTGTTTTGTTGAAAATTGGCGACATTTTTCCAAATTTCAACTTTTGAAATTTTAGAAAGGACTTTACTCCTTTTTCCGAAAATGGTAGAAAATTTGCGAAAAAAAATTATTGGGGAACACTATTCCGGCCATTCCTATGAATGTCCAATATTCAAAAGTGTGTTCTTATGACAATATGCGACATTCTTCCAAATTTCGACCTTTGAAATTTTAGAAAGGACTTTGCTTCTTTTTCCGAAAATGGTAGAAAATTTGCGAAAAAAATTATTGGGGAACACTATTCCGGCCATTCCTATGAATATCCAATATTCAAAAGTCTTAACAGTGTGTTTTGTTGAAAATTGGCGACATTTTTCCAAATTTCAACTTTTGAAATTTTAGAAAGGACTTTACTCCTTTTTCCGAAAATGGTAGAAAATTTGCGAAAAAAATTATTGGGGAACACTATTCCGGCCATTCCTATGAATATCCAATATTCAAAAGTCTTAACAGTGTGTTTTGTTGAAAATTGGCGACATTTTTCCAAATTTCGACTTTTGAAATTTTAAAAAGGACTTTGCTCCTTTTTCCGTAAATGGTAGAAAATTTGCGAAAAAAAATTATTGGGGAACACTATTCCGGCCATTCCTATGAATGTCCAATATACAAAAGTGTGCTTTTTGACAATAGGCGACATTCTTCCAAATTTCGACTTTTGAAATTTTAAAAAGGACTGCTTTTTTTTCCGAAAATAGTAGGTGATAGGCGAAAAAAAATTATTGGGAAACACTATTCCGGCCATTCCTATGAATGTTCAATATTCAAAAGTGTGTTTTTTTGACAATAGGCGACATTCTTCCAAATTTGGACTTTTGAAATTTTAAAAAGGACTTTGCTCCTTTTTCAGAAAATAGTAGAAAATTTGCGAAAAAAAATTATTGGGGAACACTATTCCGGCCATTCCTATGAATGTCCAATATTCAAAAGTGTGTTTTTTTGACAATAGGCGACATTCTTCCAAATTTCGACTTTTGAAATTTTAAAAAGGACTTTGCTCCTTTTTTCGAAAATGGTAGAAAATTGGCGGAAAAAAATTATTGGGGAACACTATTCCGGCCATTCCTATGAATGTCCAATATTCAAAAGTGTGTTCTTATGACAATATGCGACATTCTTCCAAATTTCGACCTTTGAAATTTTAGAAAGGACTTTGCTTCTTTTTCCGAAAATGGTAGAAAATTTGCGAAAAAAATTTTTGGGGAACACTATTCCGGCCATTCCTATGAATATCCAATATTCAAAAGTCTTAACAGTGTGTTTTGTTGAAAATTGGCGACATTTTTCCAAATTTCAACTTTTGAAATATTAGAAAGGACTTTACTCCTTTTTCCGAAAATGGTAGAAAATTTGCGAAAAAAAATTATTGGGGAACACTATTCCGGCCATTCCTATGAATGTCCAATATTCAAAAGTGTGGTTTTTTGAGAATAGGCGACATTCTTCCAAATTTCGACTTTTGAAATTTTAAAAAGGACTTTGCTCCTTTTTCCGTAAATGGTAGAAAATTTGCGAAAAAAAATTATTGGGGAACACTATTCCGGCCATTCCTATGAATGTCCAATATACAAAAGTGTGCTTTTTGACAATAGGCGACATACTTCCAAATTTCGACTTTTGAAATTTTAAAAAGGACTGCTTTTTTTTCCGAAAATAGTAGGTGATAGGCGAAAAAAAATTATTGGGAAACACTATTCCGGCCATTCCTATGAATGTTCAATATTCAAAAGTGTGTTTTTTTGACAATAGGCGACATTCTTCCAAATTTGGACTTTTGAAATTTTAAAAAGGACTTTGCTTCTTTTTCAGAAAATAGTAGAAAATTTGCAAAAAAAAATTATTGGGGAACACTATTCCGGCCATTCCTATGAATGTCCAATATTCAAAAGTGTGTTTTTTTGACAATAGGCGACATTCTTCCAAATTTCGACTTTTGAAATTTTAAAAAGGACTTTGCTCCTTTTTCCGAAAATGGTAGAAAATTTGCGAAAAAAAATTATTGGGGAACACTATTCCGGGCATTCCTATGAATGTCCAATATTCAAAAGTGTGTTCTTATGACAATATGCGACATTCTTCCAAATTTCGACCTTTGAAATTTTAGAAAGGACTTTGCTTCTTTTTCCGAAAATGGTGGAAAATTTGCGAAAAAAATTATTGGGGAACACTATTCCGGCCATTCCTATGAATATCCAATATTCAAAAGTCTTAACAGTGTGTTTTGTTGAAAATTGGCGACATTTTTCCAAATTTCAACTTTTGAAATTTTAGAAAGGACTTTACTCCTTTTTCCGAAAATGGTAGAAAATTTGCGAAAAAAAATTATTGGGGAACACTATTCCGGCCATTCCTATGAATGTCCAATATTCAAAAGTGTGGTTTTTTGAGAATAGGCGACATTCTTCCAAATTTCGACTTTTGAAATTTTAAAAAGGACTTTGCTCCTTTTTCCGTAAATGGTAGAAAATTTGCGAAAAAAAATTATTGGGGAACACTATTCCGGCCATTCCTATGAATGTCCAATATACAAAAGTGTGCTTTTTGACAATAGGCGACATTCTTCCAAATTTCGACTTTTGAAATTTTAAAAAGGACTTTACTCCTTTTTCCAAAAATAGTAAAAAATTTGCGAAAAAAGATTATTGGGGAACACTATTCCGGCCATTCCTATGAATGTCCAATATTCAAAAGTGTTTTTTTTGGAGAATAGGCGACATTCTTCCAAATTTCGACTTTTGAAATTTTAAAAAGGACTTTGCTTTTTTTCCGAAAATAGTAGGTGATAGGCGAAAAAAAAATTATTGGGAAATACTATTCCGGCCATTCCTATGAATGTTCAATATTCAAAAGTGTGTTTTTTTAACAATAGGCGACATTCTTCCAAATTTCGACTTTTGAAATTTTAAAACGGACTTTGCTCCTTTTTCCGAAAATGGTAGAAAATTTGCGAAAAAAAAAATTATTGGGGAACACTATTCCGGCCGTTCCTATGAATGTTCAATATTCAAAAGTGTTTTTTTTTTGGAGAATAGGCGACATTCTTCCAAATTTCGACTTTTGAAATTTTAAAAAGGACTTTGCTTTTTTTCCGAAAATAGTAGGTGATAGGCGAAAAAAAAATTATTGGGAAACACTATTCCGGCCATTCCTATGTATGTTCAATATTCAAAAGTGTGTTTTTTTAACAATAGGCGACATTCTTCCAAATTTCGACTTTTGAAATTTTAAAACGGACTTTGCTCCTTTTTCCGAAAATGGTAGAAAATTGCGAAAAAAAATTATTGGGGAACACTATTTCGGCCATTCCTATGAATGTCCAATATACAAAAGTGTGTTTTTTTGACAATAGGCGACATTCTTCCAAATTTGGACTTTTGAAATTTTAAAAAGGACTTTGCTCCTTTTTCCGAAAATGGTAGAAAATTTGCGAAAAAAAATTATTGGGGAACACTATTCCGGCCATTCCTATGAATGTCCAATATTCAAAAGTGTGTTTTTTTGACAATAGGCGACATTCTTCCAAATTTCGACTTTTGAAATTTTAAAAAGGACTTTATTCCTTTTTCTCAAAATGGTAGAAAATTTGCGGAAAAAAATTATTGGGGACCACTATTCCGACCATTCCTATGAATGTCAAATATTCAAAAGTGTGTTTTTTTTACAATAGGCGACATTCTTCCACATTTCGACTTTTGAAATTTTAGAGAGGACCTTGCTCCTTTTTCCGAAAATGGTAGAAAATTTGCGAAAAAAAATTATTGGGGAACACTATTCCGGCCATTCCTATGAATGTTCAATATACAAAAGTGTGCTTTTTGACAATAGGCGACATTCTTCCAAATTTCGACTTTTGAAATTTTAAAAAAGGACTTTGCTCCTTTTTCCGAAAATGGTAGAAAATTTGCGAAAAAAAATTATTGGGGAACACTATTCCGGCCATTCCTATGAATGTCCAATATTCAAAAGTGTGTTTTTTTGACAATAGGCGACATTCTTCCAAATTTCGACTTTTGAAATTTTAAAAAGGACTTTATTCCTTTTTCTCAAAATGGTAGAAAATTTGCGGAAAAAAATTATTGGGGACCACTATTCCGACCATTCCTATGAATGTCAAATATTCAAAAGTGTGTTTTTTTTTACATCAGGCGACATTCTTCCACATTTCGACTTTTGAAATTTTAGAGAGGACTTTGCTCCTTTTTCCGAAAATGGTAGAAAATTTGCGAAAAAAAATTATTGGGGAACACTATTCCGGCCATTCCTATGAATGTTCAATATACAAAAGTGTGCTTTTTGACAATAGGCGACATTCTTCCAAATTTCGACTTTTGAAATTTTAAAAAAGGACTTTGCTCCTTTTTCCGAAAATGGTAGAAAATTTGCGAAAAAAAATTATTGGGGAACACTATTCCAGCAATTCCTATGAATGTTCAATATACAAAAGTGTGTTTTTTTGACAATAGGCGACATTCTTCCAAATTTCGACTTTTGAAATTTTAAAAAGGACTTTGCTCCTTTTTCCGAAAATAGTAGGTGATGGGCGAAAAAAAATTATTGGGGAATACTATTCTGGCCATTCCTATGAATGTCCAATATTCAAAAGTGTGTTTTTTTGACAATAGGCGACATTCTTCCAAATTTCGACTTTTGAAATTTTAAAAAGGACTTTGCTCCTTTTTCCGAAAATGGTAGAAAATTTGCGAAAAAAAATTATTGGGGAACACTATTCCGGCCATTCCTATGAATGTTCAATATACAAAAGTGTGCTTTTTGACAATAGGCGACATTCTTCCAAATTTCGACTTTTGAAATTTTAAAAAAGGACTTTGCTCCTTTTTCCGAAAATGGTAGAAAATTTGCGAAAAAAAATTATTGGGGAACACTATTCCGGCCATTCCTATGAATGTTCAATATACAAAAGTGTGCTTTTTGACAATAGGCGACATTCTTCCAAATTTCGACTTTTGAAATTTTAAAAAAGGACTTTGCTCCTTTTTCCGAAAATGGTAGAAAATTTGCGAAAAAAAATTATTGGGGAACACTATTCCGGCCATTCCTATGAATGTCCAATATTCAAAAGTGTGTTTTTTTGACAATAGGCGACATTCTTCCAAATTTCGACTTTTGAAATTTTAAAAAGGACTTTATTCCTTTTTCTCAAAATGGTAGAAAATTTTCGGAAAAAAATTATTGGGGACCACTATTCCGACCATTCCTATGAATGTCAAATATTCAAAAGTGTGTTTTTTTTTACATCAGGCGACATTCTTCCACATTTCGACTTTTGAAATTTTAGAGAGGACTTTGCTCCTTTTTCCGAAAATGGTAGAAAATTTGCGAAAAAAAATTATTGGGGAACACTATTCCGGCCATTCCTATGAATGTTCAATATACAAAAGTGTGCTTTTTGACAATAGGCGACATTCTTCCAAATTTCGACTTTTGAAATTTTAAAAAGGACTTTATTCCTTTTTCTCAAAATGGTAGAAAATTTGCGGAAAAAAATTATTGGGGACCACTATTCCGACCATTCCTATGAATGTCAAATATTCAAAAGTGTGTTTTTTTAACAATAGGCGACATTCTTCCAAATTTCGACTTTTGAAATTTTAAAACGGACTTTGCTGCTTTTTCCGAAAATGGTAGAAAATTTGCGAAAAAAAATTATTGGGGAACACTATTCCGGCCATTCCTATGAATGTCCAATATTCAAAAGTGTGTTTTTATGACAATTGGCGACATTCTTCCAAATTTCGACTTTTGAAATTTTAAAAAGGACTTTGCTCCTTTTTCCGAAAATGGTAGAAAATTTGCGAAAAAAAATTATTGGGGAACACTATTCCGGCCATTCCTATGAATGTCCAATATTCAAAAGTGTGTTTTTTTGACAATAGGCGACATTCTTCCAAATTTCGACTTTTGAAATTTTAAAAAGGACTTTATTCCTTTTTCTCAAAATGGTAGAAAATTTGCGGAAAAAAATTATTGGGGACCACTATTCCGGCCATTCCTATGAATGTTCAATATACAAAAGTGTGCTTTTTGACAATAGGCGACATTCTTCCAAATTTCGACTTTTGAAATTTTAAAAAAGGACTTTGCTCCTTTTTCCGAAAATGGTAGAAAATTTGCGAAAAAAAATTATTGGGGAACACTATTCCAGCAATTCCTATGAATGTCCAATATACAAAAGTGTGTTTTTTTGACAATAGGCGACATTCTTCCAAATTTCGACTTTTGAAATTTTAAAAAGGACTTTGCTCCTTTTTCCGAAAATAGTAGGTGATGGGCGAAAAAAAATTATTGGGGAATACTATTCCGGCCATTCCTATGAATGTCTAATATTCAAAAGTGTGTTTTTTTGACAATAGGCGACATTCTTCCAAATTTCGACTTTTGAAATTTTAAAAAGGACTTTGCTCCTTTTTCCGAAAATGGTAGAAAATTTGCGAAAAAAAATTATTGGGGAACACTATTCCGGCCATTCCTATGAATGTCCAATATTCGAAAGTGTGTTTTTTTGACAATAGGCGACATTCTTCCAAATTTCGATTTTTGAAATTTTAAAAAGGACTTTGCTCCTTTTTCCGAAAATGGTAAAAAATTTGCGAAAAAAAATTATTGGGGAACACTATTTCGGCCATTCCTATTAATGTCCAATATACAAAAGTGTGTTTTTTTGACAATAGGCGACATTCTTCCAAATTTCGAGTTTTGAAATTTTAAAAAGGACTTTGCTTCTTTTTCCGAAAATAGTAGGTGATGGACGAAAAAAATTATTGAAGAACACTCCTCAGGCCATTTCTATGAATGTCCAATATTCAAAAGTGTGTTTTTTTGACAATAGGCGAAATTTTTCCAAATTTCGACTTTTGAAAATTTAAAAAATACTTTGCTCCTTTTTCCAAAAATGGTAGGTGATGGGCGAAAAAAATTATTGGAGAACACTCCTCAGGCCATTTCTATGAATTTCCAATATACAAAAGTGTGTTTTTTTGACAATAGGCGAAATTTTTCCAAATTTCGACTTTTGAAATTTTAAAAAGGACTTTGCTCCTTTTTCCGAAAATAGTAGGTAATGGGCGAAAAAAAATTATTGGGGAATACTATTCCGGCCATTCCTATGAATGTCCAATATTCAAAAGTGTGTTTTTTTGACAATAGGCGACATTCTTCCAAGTTTCGACTTTTGAAATTTTAAAAAGGACTTTGCTCCTTTTTCAGAAAATGATAGGTGATGGGCGAAAAAAATTATTGGAGAACACTCCTCAGGCCATTTCTATGAATGTCAAATATTCAAAAGTGTGTTTTTTTTACAATAGGCGACATTCTTCCAAATTTCGACTTTTGAAATTTTAAAAAGGACTTTGCTCCTTTTTCCGAAAATGGTAGAAAATTTGCGAAAAAAAATTATTGGGAAACACTATTCCGGCCATTCCTATGAATGTTCAATATACAAAAGTGTGCTTTTTGACAATAGGCGACATTCTTCCAAATTTCGACTTTTGAAATTTTAAAAAAGGACTTTGCTCCTTTTTCCGAAAATGGTAGAAAATTTGCGAAAAAAATTATTGGGGAACACTATTCCGGCAATTCCTATGAAAGTATAATATACAAAAGTGTGTTTTTTTGACAATAGGCGACATTCTTCCAAATTTCGACTTTTGAAATTTTAAAAACGACTTTGCTCCTTTTTCCGAAAATGGTAGGTGATGGGCGAAAAAAAATTATTGGGGAATACTATTCCGGCCATTCCTATGAATGTCCAATATTCAAAAGTGTGTTTTTTAGACAATAGGTGACATTCTTCCAAGTTTCGACTTTTGAAATTTTAAAAAGGACTTTGCTCCTTTTTCCGAAAATGGTAGGTGATGGGCGAAAAAAATTATTGGAGAACACTCCTCCGGCCATTTCTATGAATGTCAAATATTCAAAAGTGTGTTTTTTTTACAATAGGCGACATTCTTCCAAATTTCGACTTTTGAAATTTTAGAGAGGACTTTGCTCCTTTTTCCGAAAATGGTAGAAAATTTGCGAAAAAAAATTATTGGGGAACACTATTCCGGCCATTCCTATGAATGTTCAATATACAAAAGTGTGCTTTTTGACAATAGGCGACATTCTTCCAAATTTCGACTTTTGAAATTTTAAAAAAGGACTTTGCTACTTTTTCCGAAAATGGTAGAAAATTTGCGAAAAAAAATTATTGGGGAACACTATTCCGGCAATTCCTATGAATGTCCAATATACAAAAGTGTGTTTTTTTGACAATAGGCGACATTCTTCCAAATTTCGACTTTTGAAATTTTAAAAACGACTTTGCTCCTTTTTCCGAAAATGGTAGGTGATGGGCGAAAAAAATTATTGGAGAACACTCCTCAGGCCATTTCTATGAATGTCTAATATTCAAAAGTGTGTTTTTTTTGACAATAGGCGACATTCTTCCAAATTTCGACTTTTGAAATTTTAAAAAATACTTTGCTCCTTTTTCCGAAAATGGTAGAAAATTTGCGAAAAAAAATTATTGGGGAACACTATTCCGGCCATTCCTATGAATGTCCAATATTCAAAAGTGTGTTTTTTTGACAATAGGCGACATTCTTCCAAATTTCGACTTATGAAATTTTAAAAAGGACTTTGCTCCTTTTTCCGAAAATTGTAGGAGATGGGCAAAAAAACATTATTGGGGAACACTCTTCCGGCCATGTCTATGAATGTCCAATATTCAAAAGTCGCAACAGTGTGTTTTTTTGAAAATAGGGGAAATTTTTCCAAATTTCGACTTTTGAAATTTTAAGAAGGACTTTGTTCCTTTTTCCGAAAATTGTAGAAAATTTGCGAAAAAAAATTATTGGAGAAAACTATTCCGGCCATTCCTATGAATGTCCAATATTCAAAAGTGTGTTTTTTTGACAATAGGCGACATTGGTAGAAAATTTGCGAAAAAAAATTATTGGGGAACACTATTCCGGCCATTCCTATGAATGTCCAATATTCAAAAGTGTGTTTTTTTGACAATAGGCGAAATTTTTCCAAATTTCAACTTTTAAAATTTTAGAAAGGACTTTGCTCCTTTTTCCGAAAATTGTAGGATATAGGCGAAAAAACATTATTGGGGAACACTCTTCCGGCCATTCCTATGAATGTCCAATATTCAAAAGTGTGTTTTTTTGACAATAGGCGAAATTTTTCCAAATTTCAACTTTTAAAATTTTAGAAAGGACTTTGCTCCTTTTTCCGAAAATTGTAGGATATAGGCGAAAAAACATTATTGGGGAACACTCTTCCGGCCATTCCTATGAATGTCCAATATTCAAAAGTGTGTTTTTTTGAAAATAGGCGAAATTTTTCCAAATTTCGACTTTTGAAATTTTAGAAAGGACTTTTTTCCTTTTTCCGAAAATTGTAGAAAATTTGCGAAAAAAAATTATTGGGGAACACTATTCCGGCAATTCCTATGAATGTCCAATATACAAAAGTGTGCTTTTTGACAATAGGCGACATTCTTCCAAATTTCGACTTTTGAAATTTTAAAAAAGGACTTTGCTCCTTTTTCCGAAAATGGTAGAAAATTTGCGAAAAAAAATTATTGGGGAACACTATTCCGGCAATTCCTATGAATGTCCAATATACAAAAGTGTGCTTTTTGACAATAGGCGATATTCTTCCAAATTTCGACTTTTGAAATTTTAAAAAGGACTTTGCTCCTTTTTCCGAAAATTGTAGGAGATGGGCAAAAAAACATTATTGGGGAACACTCTTCCGGCCATGTCTATGAATGTCCAATATTCAAAAGTCGCAACAGTGTGTTTTTTTGAAAATAGGCGAAATTTTTCCAAATTTCGACTTTTGAAATTTTAAGAAGGACTTTGTTCCTTTTTCCGAAAATTGTAGAAAATTTGCGAAAAAAAATTATTGGAGAACACTATTCCGGCCATTCCTATGAATGTCCAATATTCAAAAGTGTGTTTTTTTGACAATAGGCGACATTGGTAGAAAATTTGCGAAAAAAAATTATTGGGGAACACTATTCCGGCAATTCCTATGAATGTCCAATATACAAAAGTGTGCTTTTTGACAATAGGCGATATTCTTCCAAATTTCGACTTTTGAAATTTTAAAAAGGACTTTGCTCCTTTTTCCGAAAATTGTAGGAGATGGGCAAAAAAACATTATTGGGGAACACTCTTCCGGCCATGTCTATGAATGTCCAATATTCAAAAGTCGCAACAGTGTGTTTTTTTGAAAATAGGCGAAATTTTTCCAAATTTCGACTTTTGAAATTTTAAGAAGGACTTTGTTCCTTTTTCCGAAAATTGTAGAAAATTTGCGAAAAAAAATTATTGGAGAACACTATTCCGGCCATTCCTATGAATGTCCAATATTCAAAAGTGTGTTTTTTTGACAATAGGCGAAATTTTTCCAAATTTCAACTTTTAAAATTTTAGAAAGGACTTTGCTCCTTTTTCCGAAAATTGTAGGATATAGGCGAAAAAACATTATTGGGGAACACTCTTCCGGCCATTCCTATGAATGTCCAATATTCAAAAGTGTGTTTTTTTGACAATAGGCGAAATTTTTCCAAATTTCAACTTTTAAAATTTTAAAAAGGACTTTGCTCCTTTTTCCGAAAATTGTAGGATATAGGCGAAAAAACATTATTGGGGAACACTCTTCCGGCCATTTCTATGAATGTCCAATATTCAAAAGTGTGTTTTTTTGACAACAGGCGAAATTTTTCCAAATTTCGACTTTTGAAATTTTAAAAAAGGACTTTGCTCCTTTTTCCGAAAATGGTAGAAAATTTGCGAAAAAAAATTTTTGGGGAACACTATTCCGGCAATTCCTATGAATGTCCAATATACAAAAGTGCGTTTTTTTGACAATAGGCGACATTCTTCCAAATTTCGACTTTTGAAATTTTAAAAAGGACTTTGCTCCTTTTTCCGAAAATATGTAGTAGGTGATGGGCGAAAAAAAATTATTGGGGAATACTATTCCGGCCATTCCTATGAATGTCCAATATTCAAACGTGTGTTTTTTTGACAATAGGCGACATTCTTCCAAATTTCGACTTTTGAAATTTTAAAAAGGACTTTGCTCCTTTTTCCGAAAATGGTAGAAAATTTGCGAAAAAAAATTATTGGGGAACACTATTCCGGCCATTCCTATAAATGTCCAATATTCGAAAGTGTGTTTTTTTGACAATAGGCGACATTTTTCCAAATTTCGACTTTTGAAAATTTAAAAAATACTTTGCTCCTTTTTTCGAAAATGGTAGGTGATGGGCGAAAAAAATTATTGGGGAACACTATTCCGGCCATTTCTATGAATGTCCAATATTCAAAAGTGTGTTTTTTTGACAATAGGAGACATTTTTCCAAATTTCGACTTTTGAAATTTTAAAAAGAACTTTGCTCCTTTTTCCGAATATGGTAGAAAATTTGCGAAAAAAAATTATTGGGGAACACTATTCCGGCCATTCCTATGAATGTCCAATATACAAAAGTGTGTTTTTTTGACAATAGGCGACATTCTTCCAAATTTCGACTTTTGAAATTTTAAAAAGGACTTTACTCCTTTTTCCGAAAATAGTATGTGATGGGCGAAAAAAAATTATTGGGGAACACTATTCCGGCTATTCCTATGTATGTCAAATATTCAAAAGTGTGTTTTTTTGACAATAGGCGACATTCTTCCAAATTTCGACTTTTGAAATTTTATAAAGGACTTTGCTCCTTTTTCCGAAAATAGTAGAAAATTTGCGAAAAAAAATTATTGGGGAACACTATTCCGGCCATTCCTATGAAAGTCCAATGTTCAAAAGTGTGTTTTTTTGACAATAGGCGATATTCTTCCAAATTTCGACTTTTGAAATTTTAAAAAGGACTTTGCTCCTTTTTCCGAAAATGGTAGAAAATTTGCGAAAAAAAATTATTGGGGAACACTATTCCGGCCATTCCTATGAATGTCCAATATTCAAAAGTGTGTTTTTTTTGACAATAGGCGACATTCTTCCAAATTTCGACTTTTGAAATTTTAGAAAGGACTTTGCTCCTTTTTCCGAAAATGGTAAAAAATTTGCGAAAAAAAATTATTGGGGAACACTATTCCGGCCATTCCTATGAATGTCCAATATTCAAAAGTGTGTTTTTTTGACAATAGGCGATATTCTTCCAAATTTCGACTTTTGAAATTTTAAAGAGGACTTTGCTCCTTTTTCCGAAAATTGTAGGAGATGGGCAAAAAAACATTATTGGGGAACACTCTTCCGGCCATGTCTATGAATGTTCAATATTCAAAAGTCGCAACAGTGTGTTTTTTTGAAAATAGGCGAAATTTTTCCAAATTTCGACTTTTGAAATTTTAAGAAGGACTTTGTTCCTTTTTCCGAAAATTGTAGAAAATTTGCGAAAAAAAATTATTGGAGAACACTATTCCGGCCATTCCTATGAATGTCCAATATTCAAAAGTGTGTTTTTTTGACAATAGGCGACATTGGTAGAAAATATGCGAAAAAAAATTATTGGGGAACACTATTCCGGCCATTCCTATGAATGTCCAATATTCAAAAGTGTTTTTTTTTGACAATAGGCGAAATTTTTCCAAATTTCAACTTTTAAAATTTTAGAAAGGACTTTGCTCCTTTTTCCGAAAATTGTAGGATATAGGCGAAAAAACATTATTGGGAAACACTATTCCGGCCATTCCTATGAATGTCAAATATTCAAAAGTGTGTTTTTTTGACAACAGGCGAAATTTTTCCAAATTTCAACTTTTGAAATTTTAGAAAGGACTTTGCTCCTTTTTCCGAAAATTGTAGGATATAGGCGAAAAAACATTATTGGGGAACACTCTTCCGGCCATTCCTATGAATGTCCAATATTCAAAAGTGTGTTTTTTTGACAATAGGCGAAATTTTTCCAAATTTCAACTTTTGAAATTTTAGAAAGGACTTTGCTCCTTTTTCTGAAAATTGTAGGATATAGGCGAAAAAACATTATTGGGGATTCTCTTCCGGCCATTCCTATGAATGTCCCATATTCAAAAGTGTGTTTTTTTGACAATAGGCGAAATTTTTCCAAATTTCGACTTTTGAAATTTTAAAAAGGACTTTGCTCCTTTTTCCGAAAATGGTAGAAAATTTGCAAACAAAAAAAATTATTGGGGAACACTATTCCGGCCATTCCTATGAATGTCCAATATTCAAAAGTGTGTTTTTTTGACAATAGGCGACATTCTTCCAAATTTCGACTTTTGAAATTTTAAAAAGGACTTTGCTCCTTTTTCCGAAAATGGTAGAAAATTTGCGAAAAAAAATTATTGGGGAACACTATTCCGGCCATTCCTATGAATGTCCAATATTCAAAAGTGTGTTTTTTTGACAATAGGCGACATTCTTCCAAATTTCGACTTTTGAAATTTTAAGAAGGACTTTGTTCCTTTTTCCGCAAATTGTAGGATATAGGCGAAAAAATATTATTGGGAAACACTCTTCCGGCCATTCATATGAATGTCCAATATTAAAAGTGTGTTTTTTTGACAATAGGCGACATTCTTCCAAATTTCGACTTTTGAAATTTTAAAAAGGACTTTGCTCCTTTTTCCGAAAATGGTAAAAAATTTGCGAAAAAAAATTATTGGGGAACACTATTCCGGCCATTCCTATGAATGTCCAATATTCAAAAGTGTGTTTTTTTGACAATAGGCGACATTCTTCCAAATTTCGACTTTTGAAATTTTAAAAAGGACTTTGCTCCTTTTTCCGAAAATTGTAGGAGATAGGCGAAAATCGGGGAACATTATTGGGGAACTCTCTTCCGGCCATTTCTATGAATGTCCAATATTCAAAAGTATTAATAGTGTGTTTTTTGAAAATTGGCGACATTCTTCCAAATGTCGACTTTTGAAATTTTAAAAAGGACTTTGCTCCTTTTTCCGAAAATGGTAGAAAATTTGCGAAAAAAAATTATTGGAGAACACTATTCCGGCCATTCCTATGAATGTCCAATATTCAAAAGTGTGTTTTATGACAATATGCGACATTCTTCCAAATTTCGACCTTTGAAATTTTAGAAAGGACTTTGCTTCTTTTTCCGAAAATGTTAGAAAATTTGCGAAAAAAATTATTGGGGAACCTTATTCCGGCCATTCCTATGAATTTCCAATATTCAAAAGTCTTAACAGTGTGTTTTGTTGAAAATTGGCAACATTTTTCCAAATTTCAACTTTTGAAATTTTAGAAAGGACTTTGCTCCTTTTTCCGAAAATAGTAGTTGATGGGCGAAACAAATTATTGGAGAACACTCCTCAGGCCATTTCTATGAATGTCCAATATTCAAATGTCTTAACAGTGTATTTTGTTGAAAATTTGCGACATTTTTCCAAGTTTCAACTTTTGAAATTTTAAAAAGGACTTTGCTCCTTTTTCCGAATATGGTAGAAAATTTGCGAAAAAAAATTATTTGGGAACACTATTCCTTCCATTCTTATGAATGTCCAATATTCAAAAGTGTGTTTTTTTGACAATAGGCGACATTCTTCCAAATTTCGACTTTTGAAATTTTAAAAAGGTCTTTGCTCCTTTTTCCGAAAATAGTAGGTGATGGGCGAAACAAATTATTGGAGAACACTCCTCAGGCCATTTCTATGAATGTCCAATATTCAAATGTCTTAACAGTGTATTTTGTTGAAAATTGGCGACATTTTTCCAAGTTTCAACTTTTGAAATTTTAAAAAGGACTTTGCTCCTTTTTCCGAAAATAGTAGTTGATGGGCGAAACAAATTATTGGAGAACACTCCTCAGGCCATTTCTATGAATGTCCAATATTCAAAAGTGTGTTTTTTTGACAATAGGCGACATTCTTCCAAATTTCGACTTTTGAAATTTTAAGAAGGACTTTGTTCCTTTTTCCGAAAATTGTAGAAAATTTGCGAAAAAAAATTATTGGGGAACACTATTCCGGCCATTCCTATGAATGTCCAATATTCAAAAGTGTGTTTTTTTGACAATAGGTGACATTCTTCCAAATTTCGACTTTTGAAATTTTAAAAAGGACTTTGCTCCTTTTTCCGAAAATTGTAGGAGATGGGCAAAAAAACATTATTGGGGAACACTCTTCCGGCCATGTCTATGAATGTCCAATATTCAAAAGTCGCAACAGTGTGTTTTTTTTGAAAATGGGCGAAATTTTTCCAAATTTCGACTTTTGAAATTTTAAGAAGGACTTTGTTCCTTTTTCCGAAAATAGTAGGTGATGGGCGAAACAAATTATTGGAGAACACTCCTCAGGCCATTTCTATGAATGTCCAATAGTCAAATGTCTTAACAGTGTATTTTGTTGAAAATTGGCGACATTTTTCCAAGTTTCAACTTTTGAAATTTTAAAAAGGACTTTGCTCCTTTTTCCGAAAATAGTAGTTGATGGGCGAAACAAATTATTGGAGAACACTCCTCAGGCCATTTCTATGAATGTCCAATATTCAAAAGTGTGTTTTTTTGACAATAGGCGACATTCTTCCAAATTTCGACTTTTGAAATTTTAAGAAGGACTTTGTTCCTTTTTCCGAAAATTGTAGAAAAATTGCGAAAAAAAATTATTGGGGAACACTATTCCGGCCATTCCTATGAATGTCCAATAATTAAAAGTGTGTTTTTTTGACAATAGGCGACATTCTTCCAAATTTCGACTTTTGAAATTTTAAAAAGGTCTTTGCTCCTTTTTCCGAAAATAGTAGGTGATGGGCGAAACAAATTATTGGAGAACACTCCTCAGGCCATTTCTATGAATGTCCAATATTCAAATGTCTTAACAGTGTATTTTGTTGAAAATTGGCGACATTTTTCCAAGTTTCAACTTTTGAAATTTTAAAAAGGACTTTGCTCCTTTTTCCGAAAATAGTAGTTGATGGGCGAAACAAATTATTGGAGAACACTCCTCAGGCCATTTCTATGAATGTCCAATATTCAAAAGTGTGTTTTTTTGACAATAGACGACATTCTTCCAAATTTCGACTTTTGAAATTTTAAGAAGGACTTTGTTCCTTTTTCCGAAAATTGTAGAAAATTTGCGAAAAAAAATTATTGGGGAACACTATTCCGGCCATTCCTATGAATGTCCAATATTCAAAAGTGTGTTTTTTTGACAATAGGTGACATTCTTCCAAATTTCGACTTTTGAAATTTTAAAAAGGACTTTGCTCCTTTTTCCGAAAATTGTAGGAGATGGGCAAAAAAACATTATTGGGGAACACTCTTCCGGCCATGTCTATGAATGTCCAATATTCAAAAGTCGCAACAGTGTGTTTTTTTGAAAATAGGCGAAATTTTTCCAAATTTCGACTTTTGAAATTTTAAGAAGGACTTTGTTCCTTTTTCCGAAAATTGTAGAAAATTTGCGAAAAAAAATTATTGGGGAACACTATTCCGGCCATTCCTATAAATTCCAATATTCAAAAGTGTGTTTTTTGACAATAGGCGACATTTTTCCAAATTTCGACTTTTGAAATTTTAAAAAGGACTTTGCTCCTTTTTCCGAAAATGGTAGAAAATTTGCAAAAAAAAATTATTGGGGAACACTATTCCGGCCATTCCTATGAATGTCCAATATTCAAAATTGTGTTTTTTTGACAATAGGCGACATTCTTCCAAATTTCGACTTTTGAAATTTTAAGAAGGACTTTGTTCCTTTTTCCGAAAATTGTAGGATATAGGCGAAAAAACATTATTGGGGAACGCTCTTCCGGCCATTCATATGAATGTCCAATATTCAAAAGTGTGTTTTTTTGACAATAGGCGACATTCTTCCAAATTTCGACTTTTGAAATTTTAAAAAGGACTTTGCTCCTTTTTCCGAAAATGGTAAAAAATTTGCGAAAAAAAATTATTGGGGAACACTATTCCGGCCATTCCTATGAATGTCCAATATTCAAAAGTGTGTTCTTATGACAATATGCGACATTCTTCCAAATTTCGACTTTTGAAATTTTAAAAAGGACTTTGCTCCTTTTTCCGAAAATGGTAAAAAATTTGCGAAAAAACATTATTGGGGAACACTATTCCGGCCATTCCTATGAATGTCCAATATTCAAAAGTGTGTTCTTATGACAATATGCGACATTCTTCCAAATTTCGACTTTTGAAATTTTAAGAAGGACTTTGTTCCTTTTTCCGAAAATTGTAGGATATAGGCGAAAAAACATTATTGGGGAACGCTCTTCCGGCCATTCATATGAATGTCCAATATTAAAAAGTGTGTTTTTTTGACAATAGGCGACATTCTTCCAAATTTCGACTTTTGAAATTTTAAGAAAGACTTTGCTCCTTTTTCCGAAAATGGTAGAAAATTTGCGAAAAAAAATTATTGGGGAACACAATTCCGGCCATTCCTATGAATGTCCAATATTCAAAAGTGTGTTTTTTTGACAATAGGCGACATTCTTCCAAATTTCGACTTTTGAAATTTTAAAAAGGACTTTGCTCCTTTTTCCGAAAATGGTAGAAAATTTGCAAAAAAACATTATTGGGGAACACTATTCCGGCCATTCCTATGAATGTCCAATATTCAAAAGTGTGTTCTTATGACAATATGCGACATTCTTCCAAATTTCGACTTTTGAAATTTTAAAAAGGACTTTGCTCCTTTTTCCGAAAATGGTAAAAAATTTGCGAAAAAAAATTATTGGAGAACACTATTCCGGCCATTCCTATGAATGTCCAATATTCAAAAGTGTGTTTTTTGACAATAGGCGACATTCTTCCAAATTTCGACTTTTGAAATTTTAAAAAGGACTTTGCTCCTTTTTCCGAAAATGGTAGAAAATTTGCAAAAAAACATTATTGGGGAACACTATTCCGGCCATTCCTATGAATGTCCAATATTCAAAAGTGTGTTCTTATGACAATATGCGACATTCTTCCAAATTTCGACTTTTGAAATTTTAAAAAGGACTTTGCTCCTTTTTCCGAAAATGGTAAAAAATTTGCGAAAAAAAATTATTGGAGAACACTATTCCGGCCATTCCTATGAATGTCCAATATTCAAAAGTGTGTTCTTATGACAATATGCGACATTCTTCCAAATTTCGACTTTTGAAATTTTAGAAAGGACTTTGCTCCTTTTTCCGAAAATTGTAGGATATAGGCGAAAAAACATTATTGGGGAACACTATTCCGGCCATGTCTATGAATGTCCCATATTCAAAAGTCGCAACAGTCTGTTTTTTTGAAAATAGGCGAAATTTTTCCAAATTTCGACTTTTGAAATTTTAAGAAGGACTTTGTTCCTTTTTCCGAAAATTGTAGAAAATTTGCGAAAAAAAATTATTGGGGAACACTATTCCGGCCATTCCTATGAATGACCAATATTCAAAAGTGTGTTTTTTTGACAATAGGCGACATTTTTCCAAATTTCGACTTTTGAAATTTTAAAAAGGACTTTGCTCTTTTTTCCGAAAATGGTAGAAAATTTGCGAAAAAAAATTATTGGGAAACACTATTCCGGCCATTCCTATGAATGTCCAATATTCAAAAGTGTGTTTTTTTGACAATAGGCGACATTCTTCCAAATTTCGACTTTTGAAATTTTAAAAAGGACTTTACTCCTTTTTCCGAAAATGGTAGAAAATTTGCGAAAAAAACATTATTGGGGAACACTATTCCGGCCATTCCTATGAATATCCAATATTCAAAAGTGTGTTTTTTTTGACAATAGGCGACATTTTTCCAAATTTCGACTTTTGAAATTTTAGAAAGGACTTTGCTTCTTTTTCCGCAAATTGTAGAAAATTTGCGAAAAAAAATTATTGGGAAACACTATTCCGGCCATTCCTATGAATGTCCAATATTCAAAAGTGTGTTTTTTTGACAATAGGCGACATTCTTCCAAATTTCGACTTTTGAAATTTTAAGAAGGACTTTGCTCCTTTTTCCGAAAATTGTAGAAAATTTGCGAAAAAAATTATTGGGGAACACTATTCCGGCCATTCCTATGAATATCCAATATTCAAAAGTGTGTTTTTTTGACAATAGGCGACATTCTTCCAAATTTCGACTTTTGAAATTTTAAGAAGGACTTTGCTCCTTTTTCCGAAAATTGTAGGAGATAGGCGAAAATTGGGGAACATTATTGGGGAACACTCTTCCGGCTATTTCTATGAATGTCCAATATTCAAAAGTATTAATAGTGTGTTTTTTGAAAATTGGCGACATTCTTCCAAATTTCGACTTTTGAAATTTTAAAAAGGACTTTGCTCCTTTTTCCGAAAATGGTAGAAAATTTGCGAAAAAAAATTATGGGAGAACACTATTCCGGCCATTCCTATGAATGTCCAATATTCGAAAGTGTGTTCTTATGACAATATGCGACATTCTTCCAAATTTCGACTTTTGAAATTTTAGAAAGGACTTTGCTTCTTTTTCCGAAAATGGTAGAAAATTTGCGAAAAAAATTATTGGGGAACACTATTCCGGCCATTCCTATGAATATCCAATATTCAAAAGTGTGTTTTTTTTTGACAATAGGCGACATTCTTCCAAATTTCGACTTTTGAAATTTTAAAAAGGACTTTACTCCTTTTTCCGAAAATGGTAGAAAATTTGCGAAAAAAAATTATTGGGGAACACAATTCCGGCCATTCCTATGAATGTCCAATATTCAAAAGTGTGTTTTTTTGACAATAGGCGACATTCTTCCAAGTTTCGACTTTTGAAATTTTAAGAAGGACTTTGCTCCTTTTTCCGAAAATTGTAGGAGATAGGCGAAAATTGGGGAACATTATTGGGGAACACTCTTCCGGCCATTTCTATGAATGTCCAATATTCAAAAGTATTAATAGTGTGTTTTTTGAAAATTGGCGACATTCTTCCAAATTTCGACTTTTGAAATTTTAAAAAGGACTTTGTTCCTTTTTCCGAAAATGGTAGAAAACTTGCGAAAAAAAATTATTGGAGAACACTATTCCGGCCATTCCTATGAATGTCCAATATTCAAAAGTGTGTTCTTATGACAATATGCGACATTCTTCCATGTATCGACTTTTGAAATTTTAGAAAGGACTTTGCTTCTTTTTCCGAAAATGGTAAAAATTTGCGAAAAAAATTATTGGGGAACACTATTCCGGCCATTCCTATGGATGTCCAATATTCAAAAGTGTGTTTTTTTGACAATAGGTGACATTCTTCCAAATTTCGACTTTTGAAATTTTAAAAAGGACTTTGCTCCTTTTTCCGAAAATTGTAGGAGATGGGCAAAAAAACATTATTGGGGAACACTCTTCCGGCCATGTCTATGAATGTCCAATATTCAAAAGTCGCAACAGTGTGTTTTTTTGAAAATAGGCGAAATTTTTCTAAATTTCGACTTTTGAAATTTTAAGAAGGACTTTGTTCCTTTTTCCGAAAATTGTAGAAAATTTGCGAAAAAAAATTATTGGGGAACACTATTCCGGCCATTCCTATGAATGTCCAATATTCAAAAGTGTGTTTTTTTGACAATAGGCGACATTTTTCCAAATTTCGACTTTTGAAATTTTAAAAAGGACTTTGCTCCTTTTTCCGAAAATGGTAAAAAATTTGCAAAAAAAAATTATTGGGGAACACTATTCCGGCCATTTCTATGAATGTCCAATATTAAAAAGTGTGTTTTTTTGACAATAGGCGACATTCTTCCAAATTTCGACTTTTGAAATTTTAAAAAGGACTTTGCTCCTTTTTCCGAAAATGGTAAAAAATTTGCGAAAAAAAAGTATTGGGGAACACTATTCCGGCCATTCCTATGAATGTCCAATATTAAAAAGTGTGTTTTTTTGACAATAGGCGACATTCTTCCAAATTTCGACTTTTGAAATTTTAAGAAGGACTTTGCTCCTTTTTCCGAAAATGGTAAAAAATTTGCGAAAAAAAATTATTGGGGAACACAATTCCGGCCATTCCTATGAATGTCCAGTATTCAAAAGTGTGTTTTTTTGACAATAGGCGACATTCTTCCAAATTTCGACTTTTGAAATTTTAAGAAGGACTTTGCTCCTTTTTCCGAAAATTGTAGGAGATAGGCGAAAATTGGGGAACATTATTGGGAGACACTCTTCCGGCCATTCCTATGAATGTCCAATATTCAAAAGTGTGTTTTTTGACAATAGGCGACATTCTTCCAAATTTCGACTTTTGAAATTTTAAAAAGGACTTTGCTCCTTTTTCCGAAAATGATAGAAAATTTGCAAAAAAACATTATTGGGGAACACTATTCCGGCCATTCCTATGAATGTCCAATATTCAAAAGTGTGTTCTTATGACAATATGCGACATTCTTCCAAATTTCGACTTTTGAAATTTTAAAAAGGACTTTGCTCCTTTTTCCGAAAATGGTAAAAAATTTGCGAAAAAAAATTATTGGAGAACACTATTCCGGCCATTCCTATGAATGTCCAATATTCAAAAGTGTGTTCTTATGACAATATGCGACATTCTTCCAAATTTCGACTTTTGAAATTTTAAAAAGGACTTTGCTCCTTTTTCCGAAAATTGTAGGATATAGGCGAAAAAACATTATTGGGGAACACTATTCCGGCCATGTCTATGAATGTCCCATATTCAAAAGTCGCAACAGTCTGTTTTTTTGAAAATAGGCGAAATTTTTCCAAATTTCGACTTTTGAAATTTTAAGAAGGACTTTGTTCCTTTTTCCGAAAATTGTGGAAAATTTGCGAAAAAAAATTATTGGGGAACACTATTCCGGCCATTCCTATGAATGACCAATATTCAAAAGTGTGTTTTTTTGACAATAGGCGACATTTTTCCAAATTTCGACTTTTGAAATTTTAAAAAGGACTTTGCTCCTTTTTCCGAAAATGGTAGAAAATTTGCGAAAAAAAATTATTGGAAAACACTATTCCGGCCATTCCTATGAATGTCCAATATTCAAAAGTGTGTTTTTTTGACAATAGGCGACATTCTTCCAAATTTCGACTTTTGAAATTTTAAGAAGGACTTTGCTCCTTTTTCCGAAAATTGTAGGAGATAGGCGAAAATTGGGGAAGATTATTGGGGAACACTCTTCCGGCCATTTCTATGAATGTCCAATATTCAAAAGTATTAATAGTGTGTTTTTTGAAAATTGGCGACATTCTTCCAAATTTCGACTTTTGAAATTTTAAAAAGGACTTTGCTCCTTTTTCCGAAAATGGTAGAAAATTTGCGAAAAAAAATTATGGGAGAACACTATTCCGGCCATTCCTATGAATGTCCAGTATTCGAAAGTGTGTTCTTATGACAATATGCGACATTCTTCCAAATTTCGACTTTTGAAATTTTAGAAAGGACTTTGCTTCTTTTTCCGAAAATGGTAGAAAATTTGCGAAAAAAATTATTGGGGAACACTATTCCGGCCATTCCTATGAATATCCAATATTCAAAAGTGTGTTTTTTTTGACAATAGGCGACATTCTTCCAAATTTCGACTTTTGAAATTTTAAAAAGGACTTTGCTCCTTTTTCCGAAAATGGTAGAAAATTTGCGAAAAAAAATTATTGGGGAACACAATTCCGGCCATTCCTATGAATGTCCAATATTCAAAAGTGTGTTTTTTTGACAATAGGCGACATTCTTCCAAGTTTCGACTTTTGAAATTTTAAAAAGGACTTTGCTCCTTTTTCCGAAAATTGTAGAAAATTTGCAAAAAAACATTATTGGGGAACACTATTCCGGCCATTCCTATGAATATCTAATATTCAAAGTGTGTTTTTTTGACAATAGGCGACATTTTTCCAAATTTCGACTTTTGAAATTTTAGAAAGGACTTTGCTTCTTTTTCCGAAAATTGTAGGAGATAGGCGAAAATTGGGGAACATTATTGGGGAACACTCTTCCGGCCATTTCTATGAATGTCCAATATTCAAAAGTATTAATAGTGTGTTTTTTGAAAATTGGCGACATTCTTCCAAATTTCGACTTTTGAAATTTTAAAAAGGACTTTGTTCCTTTTTCCGAAAATGGTAGAAAATTTGCGAAAAAAAATTATTGGAGAACACTATTCCGGCCAATTCTATGAATGTCCAATATTCAAAAGTGTGTTCTTATGACAATATGCGACATTCTTCCATATTTCGACTTTTGAAATTTTAGAAAGGACTTTGCTTCTTTTTCCGAAAATGGTAGAAAATTTGCGAAAAAAATTATTGGGGAACACTATTTCGGCCATTCCTATGAATGTCCAATATTCAAAAGTGTGTTTTTTTGACAATAGGCGACATTCTTCCAAATTTCGACTTTTGAAATTTTAAGAAGGACTTTGTTCCTTTTTCCGAAAATTGTAGGATATAGGCGAAAAAACATTATTGGGGAACACTCTTCCGGCCATTCATATGAATGTCCAATATTCAAAAGTGTGTTTTTTTGACAATAGGCGACATTCTTCCAAATTTTGACTTTTGAAATTTTAAAAAGGACTTTGCTCCTTTTTCCGAAAATGGTAAAAAATTTGCGAAAAAAAATTATTGGGGAACACTATTCCGGCCATTCCTATGAATGTCCAATATTCAAAAGTGTGTTTTTTTGACAATAGGCGACATTCTTCCAAATTTCGACTTTTGAAATTTTAAAAAGGACTTTGTCCCTTTTTCCGAAAATTGTAGGAGATAGGCGAAAATCGGGGAACATTATTGGGGAACTCTCTTCCGGCAATTTCTATGAATGTCCAATATTCAAAAGTATTAATAGTGTGTTTTTTGAAAATTGGCGACATTCTTCCAAATGTCGACTTTTGAAATTTTAAAAAGGACTTTGCTCCTTTTTCCGAAAATGGTAGAAAATTTGCGAAAAAAAATTATTGGAGAACACTATTCCGGCCATTCCTATGAATGTCCAATATTCAAAAGTGTGTTTTATGAAAATATGCGACATTCTTCCAAATTTCGACCTTTGAAATTTTAGAAAGGACTTTGCTTCTTTTTCCGAAAATGGTAGAAAATTTGCGAAAAAAATTATTGGGGAACACTATTCCGGCCATTCCTATGAATTTCCAATATTCAAAAGTCTTAACAGTGTGTTTTGTTGAAAATTGGCAACATTTTTCCAAATTTCAACTTTTGAAATTTTAGAAAGGACTTTACTCCTTTTTTCGAAAATGGTAGAAAATTTGCGAAAAAAAATTATTGGGGAACACTATTCCGGCCATTCCTATGAATGTCCAATATTCAAAAGTGTGTTTTTTTGACAATAGGCGACATTCTTCCAAATTTCGACTTTTGAAATTTTAAAAAGGTCTTTGCTCCTTTTTCCGAAAATAGTAGGTGATGGGCGAAACAAATTATTGGAGAACACTCCTCAGGCCATTTCTATGAATGTCCAATATTCAAATGTCTTAACAGTGTATTTTTTTGAAAATTGGCGACATTTTTCCAAGTTTCAACTTTTGAAATTTTAAAAAGGACTTTGCTCCTTTTTCCGAAAATAGTAGTTGATGGCGAAACAAATTATTGGAGAACACTCCTCAGGCCATTTCTATGAATGTCCAATATTCAAAAGTGTGTTTTTTTGACAATAGGCGACATTCTTCCAAATTTCGACTTTTGAAATTTTAAGAAGGACTTTGTTCCTTTTTCCGAAAATTGTAAAAAATTTGCGAAAAAAAATTATTGGGGAACACTATTCCGGCCATTCCTATGAATGTCCAATATTCAAAAGTGTGTTTTTTTGACAATAGGTGACATTCTTCCAAATTTCGACTTTTGAAATTTTAAAAAGGACTTTGCTCCTTTTTCCGAAAATTGTAGGAGATGGGCAAAAAAACATTATTGGGGAACACTCTTCCGGCCATGTCTATGAATGTCCAATATTCAAAAGTCGCAACAGTGTGTTTTTTTGAAAATAGGCGAAATTTTTCCAAATTTCGACTTTTGAAATTTTAAGAAGGACTTTGTTCCTTTTTCCGAAAATTGTAGAAAATTTGCGAAAAAAAATTATTGGGGAACACTATTCCGGCCATTCCTATGAATTCCAATATTCAAAAGTGTGTTTTTTTGACAATAGGCGACATTTTTCCAAATTTCGACTTTTGAAATTTTAAGAAGGACTTTGTTCCTTTTTCCGAAAATTGTAGAAAATTTGCGAAAAAAAATTATTGGGGAACACTATTCCGGCCATTCCTATGAATTCCAATATTCAAAAGTGTGTTTTTTTGACAATAGGCGACATTTTTCCAAATTTCGACTTTTGAAATTTTAAAAAGGACTTTGCTCCTTTTTCCGAAAATGGTAGAAAATTTGCAAAAAAAAATTATTGGGGAACACTATTCCGGCCATTCCTATGAATTCCAATATTCAAAAGTGTGTTTTTTTGACAATAGGCGACATTTTTCCAAATTTCGACTTTTGAAATTTTAAAAAGGACTTTGCTCCTTTTTCCGAAAATGGTAGAAAATTTGCAAAAAAAAATTATTGGGGAACACTATTCCGGCCATTCCTATGAATGTCCAATATTCAAAAGTGTGTTTTTTGACAATAGGCGACATTCTTCCAAATTTCGACTTTTGAAATTTTAAGAAGGACTTTGTTCCTTTTTTCGAAAATTGTAGGATATAGGCGAAAAAACATTATTGGGGAACGCTCTTCCGGCCATTCATATGAATGTCTAATATTCAAAAGTGTGTTTTTTTGACAATAGGCGACATTCTTCCAAATTTCGACTTTTGAAATTTTAAAAAGGACTTTGCTCCTTTTTCCGAAAATGGTAGAAAATTTGCGAAACAAAATTATTGGGGAACACTATTCCGGCTATTCCTATGAATGTCCAATATTAAAAAGTGTGTTTTTTTGACAATAGGCGACATTCTTCCAAATTTCGACTTTTGAAATTTTAAGAAGGACTTTGCTCCTTTTTCCGAAAATTGTAGGAGATAGGCGAAAATTGGGGAACATTATTGGGAAACACTCTTCCGGCCATTCCTATGAATATCCAATATTCAAAAGTGTGTTTTTTGACAATAGGCGACATTCTTCCAAATTTCGACTTTTGAAATTTTAAAAAGGACTTTGCTCCTTTTTCCGAAAATGGTAAAAAATTTGGGAAAAAAAAATTATTGGAGAACACTATTCCGGCCATTCCTATGAATGTCCAATATTCAAAAGTGTGTTTTTTTGACAATATGCGACATTCTTCCAAATTTCGACTTTTGAAATTTTAGAAAGGACTTTGCTCCTTTTTCCGAAAATTGTAGGATATAGGCGAAAATAAATTATTGGGGAACACTATTCCGGCCATTCCTATGAATGTCCAATATTCAAAAGTGTGTTCTTATGACAATATGCGACATTCTTCCAAATTTCGACTTTTGAAATTTTAAAAAGGACTTTGCTCCTTTTTCCGAAAATGGTAGAAAATTTGGGAAAAAAAATTATTGGGGAACACTATTCCGGTCATTTCTATGAATGTCCAATATTCAAAAGTCTTAACAGTGTGTTTTTTTGAAAATTGGCGACATTTTTCCAAATTTCAACTTTTGAAATTTTAGAAAGGACTTTGCTCCTTTTTCCGAAAATGGTAGAAAATTTGCGAAAAAAAATTATTGGAGAACACTATTCCGGCCATTCCTATGAATTTCCAATATTCAAAAGTGTGTTTTTTTGACAATAGGCGACATTCTTCCAAATTTCGACTTTTGAAATTTTAAAAAGGACTTTGCTCCTTTTTCCGAAAATGGTAGAAAATTTGGGAAAAAAAATTATTGGGGAACACTATTCCGGCCATTTCTATGAATGTCCAATATTCAAAAGTCTTAACAGTGTGTTTGTTTGAAAATTGGCGACATTTTTCCAAATTTCAACTTTTGAAATTTTAGAAAGGACTTTGCTCCTTTTTCCGAAAATGGTAGAAAATTTGCAAAAAAAAATTATTGGGGAACACTATTCCTGCCATGTCTATGAATGTCCCATATTCAAAAGTCGCAACAGTCTGTTTTTTTGAAAATAGGCGACATTCTTCCAAATTTGGACTTTTGAAATTTTAAAAAGGACTTTGCTCCTTTTTCAGAAAATGGTAGAAAATTTGCGAAAAAAAAATTATTGGGGAACACTATTCCGGCCATTCCTATGAATGTTCAATATTCAAAAGTTTGTTTTTTTGACAATAGGCGACATTCTTCCAAATTTGGACTTTTGAAATTTTAAAAAGGACTTTGCTCCTTTTTCCGAAAATGGTAGAAAATTTGGAAAAAAAAATTATTGGGGAACACTATTCCGGTCATTTCTATGAATGTCCAATATTCAAAAGTCTTAACAGTGTGTTTTTTTGAAAATTGGCGACATTTTTCCAAATTTCAACTTTTGAAATTTTAGAAAGGACTTTGCTCCTTTTTCCGAAAATGGTAGAAAATTTGCGAAAAAAAATTATTGGGAAACACTATTCCGGTCATTTCTATGAATGTCCAATATTCAAAAGTCTTAACAGTGTGTTTTTTTGAAAATTGGCGACATTTTTCCAAATTTCAACTTTTGAAATTTTAGAAAGGACTTTGCTCCTTTTTCCGAAAATGGTAGAAAATTTGCGAAAAAAAATTATTGGAGAACACTATTCCGGCCATTCCTATGAATGTTCAATATTCAAAAGTTTGTTTTTTTGACAATAGGCGACATTCTTCCAAATTTGGACTTTTGAAATTTTAAAAAGGACTTTGCTCCTTTTTCAGAAAATGGTAGAAAATTTGCGAAAAAAAAATTATTAGGAAACACTATTCCGGCCATTCCTATGAATGTTCAATATTCAAAAGTTTGTTTTTTTGACAATAGGCGACATTCTTCCAAATTTGGACTTTTGAAATTTTAAAAAGGACTTTGCTCCTTTTTCCGAAAATGGTAGAAAATTTGGGAAAAAAAATTATTGGGGAACACTATTCCGGTCATTTCTATGAATGTCCAATATTCAAAAGTCTTAACAGTGTGTTTTTTGAAAATTGGCGACATTTTTCCAAATTTCAACTTTTGAAATTTTAGAAAGGACTTTGCTCCTTTTTCCGAAAATGGTAGAAAATTTGCGAAAAAAAATTATTGGGGAACACTATTCCGGCCATTCCTATGAATGTCCAATATTCAAAAGTGTGTTTTTTTGACAATAGGCGACATTCTTCCAAATTTCGACTTTTGAAATTTTAAAAAGGACTTTGCTCCTTTTTCCGAAAATGGTAGAAAATTTGCAAAAAAAATTATTGGGGAACACTATTCCTGCCATTCTTATGAATGTCCAATATTCAAAAGTGTGTTTTTTTGACAATAGGCGACATTCTTCCAAATTTCGACTTTTGAAATTTTAAAAAGGACTTTGCTCCTTTTTCCGAAAATGGTAGAAAATTTGGGAAAAAAAATTATTGGGGAACACTATTCCGGTCATTTCTATGAATGTCCAATATTCAAAAGTCTTAACAGTGTGTTTTTTTGAAAATTGGCGAAATTTTTCCAAATTTCAACTTTTGAAATTTTAGAAAGGACTTTGCTCCTTTTTCCGAAAATGGTAGAAAATTTGCAAAAAAAAATTATTGGGGAACACTATTCCTGCCATTCTTATGAATGTCCAATATTCAAAAGTGTGTTTTTTTGACAATAGGCGACATTCTTCCAAATTTCGACTTTTGAAATTTTAAAAAGGACTTTGCTCCTTTTTCCGAAAATGGTAGAAAATTTTGCGAAAATAAATAAATGGGGAACACTATTCCGGCCATTCCTATGAATGTCCAATATTCAAAAGTGTGTTTTTTTTGACAATAGGCGACATTCTTCCAAATTTCGACTTTTAAAATTTTAAAAAAGACTTTGCTCCTTTTTCCGCAAATGGTAGAAAATTTGCGAAAAAAAATTATTGGGGAACACTATTCCGGCCATTCCTATGAATGTCCAATATTCAAAAGTGTGTTTTTTTGACAATAGGCGACATTCTTCCAAATTTCGACTTTTAAAATTTTAAAAAAGACTTTGCTCCTTTTTCCGAAAATGGTAGAAAATTTGCGAAAAAAAAATTATTGGAGAACACTATTCCGGCGATTTCTATGAATGTCCAATATTCAAAAGTCTTAACAGTGTGTTTTGTTGAAAATTGGCGACATTTTTCCATATTTCAACTTTTGAAATTTTAAAAAGGACTTTGCTCCTTTTTCCGAAAATGGTAGAAAATTTTGCGAAAATAAATTAATGGGGAACACTATTCCGGCCATTCCTATGAATGTCCAATATTCAAAAGTGTGTTTTTTTTGACAATAGGCGACATTCTTCCAAATTTCGACTTTTAAAATTTTAAAAAAGACTTTGCTCCTTTTTCCGAAAATGGTAGAAAATTTGCGAAAAAAAGTTATTGGAGAACACTATTCCGGCCATTTCTATGAATGTCCAATATTCAAAAGTCTTAACAGTGTGTTTTGTTGAAAATTGGCGACATTTTTCCATATTTCAACTTTTGAAATTTTAGAAAGGACTTTGCTCCTTTTTCCGAAAATGATAGAAAATTTGCGAAAAAAAATTATTGGGGAACACTATTCCGGCCATTTCTATGAATGTCCAATATTCAAAAGTCTTAACAGTGTGTTTTGTTGAAAATTGGCGACATTTTTCCATATTTCAACTTTTGAAATTTTAGAAAGGACTTTGCTCCTTTTTCCGAAAATGGTAGAAAATTTGCGAAAAAAAATTATTGGAGAACACTATTCCGGCCATTCCTATGAATGTTCAATATTCAAAAGTTTGTTTTTTTGACAATAGGCGACATTCTTCCAAATTTGGACTTTTGAAATTTTAAAAAGGACTTTGCTCCTTTTTCAGAAAATGGTAGAAAATTTGCGAAAAAAAAATTATTAGGAAACACTATTCCGGCCATTCCTATGAATGTTCAGTATTCAAAAGTTTGTTTTTTTGACAATAGGCGACATTCTTCCAAATTTGGACTTTTGAAATTTTAGAAAGGACTTTGCTCCTTTTTCCGAAAATGGTAGAAAATTTGCGAAAAAAAATTATTGGGAAACACTATTCCGGTCATTTCTATGAATGTCCAATATTCAAAAGTCTTAACAGTGTGTTTTTTTGAAAATTGGCGACATTTTTCCAAATTTCAACTTTTGAAATTTTAGAAAGGACTTTGCTCCTTTTTCCGAAAATGGTAGAAAATTTGCAAAAAAAAATTATTGGGGAACACTATTCCTGCCATGTCTATGAATGTCCCATATTCAAAAGTCGCAACAGTCTGTTTTTTTGAAAATAGGCGACATTCTTCCAAATTTGGACTTTTGAAATTTTAAAAAGGACTTTGCTCCTTTTTCAGAAAATGGTAGAAAATTTGCGAAAAAAAAATTATTGGGGAACACTATTCCGGCCATTCCTATGAATGTTCAATATTCAAAAGTGTGTTTTTTTGACAATAGGCGACATTCTTCCAAATTTGGACTTTTGAAATTTTAAAAAGGACTTTGCTCCTTTTTCCGAAAATGGTAGAAAATTTGGAAAAAAAAATTATTGGGGAACACTATTCCGGTCATTTCTATGAATGTCCAATATTCAAAAGTCTTAACAGTGTGTTTTTTTGAAAATTGGCGACATTTTTCCAAATTTCAACTTTTGAAATTTTAGAAAGGACTTTGCTCCTTTTTCCGAAAATGGTAGAAAATTTGCGAAAAAAAATTATTGGGAAACACTATTCCGGTCATTTCTATGAATGTCCAATATTCAAAAGTCTTAACAGTGTGTTTTTTTGAAAATTGGCAACAATTAAAGCCAGTGGTTTAATAAATGAACTGACCAATTCATCTTTATTACATGAATTAATAATGAAAATGCCATCACATTTTCAACTTAACTGGGGTGAACAAAAAATAAAACTAGCAAAAAATAACAAAAGAGTTAGTTTGACTGAATTCGCTAACTGGATATATGAAGTCGGTGTCTCAGCAAGCAGCATAAATATAGAAAGTGACAGCAGCGCATCAAAGTCAATAGAGCAGTATTCGCGTAAGCCAAAAAACGTTTATGTGCATGCTCATGAAGAACAAAACAAAAAGATCTGTTTAGTGTGTTCTGGCAACTGCAATAGCGTTGAGAAGTGTAAAAAATTCTTGGCTGCGAATAGAAGCGAGCGATGGAACTTAGTAAGAATGTACAATCTATGTAAACTGTGCCTGCGACGTCACTACGGTATTTGCAGTAGCAGCATCGTTTGCAGAGAAAATAATTGTCAAATAAAACATAATACATTGCTGCATAAATCCATGACTGAAGATAGAGAAACAAACGCTACCAGAGAAACTGAAAATAAAAGCAAAAGAGATAATTTACATGCAGCCCATAGGAATGAATGCAATGAAATCTTATTTAAAATTATACCCATAACAATATACGGAAACAATAATAAACGTTTTAATACTTTTGCATTTATAGACGAGGGTTCGTCTGTAAGTCTGGTAAATGAACAATTAATTAATAAACTAGATTTAAATGGTGAGTCACAACCTCTATGCTTGAAATGGACAGGTGAAATAGGTCGCAACGAAGAAGACTCAAAAATAGTCTCAATGAAAATTTCAGGTATGAATAAAACTGAATTTTCTATTTCTGTTCGTACGGTTAAACAACTATCGCTTCCGAGTCAGAGCTTTAATTATAAAAAGTTATGTAAAAAATTTCCGCACCTTAAAGGGCTACCCATCGCCGATTTTGAAAATGCTGTACCAGATGTACTTTTAGGATTAAATAACTTGAAATTATGTGTGCCAACTCGTGTTAAAGAAGGCAAGAAAAACGAACCCGTCGCTTTACATACTCGCCTCGGCTGGCTAATATGTGGCAACTCCAGTGTTGGAGAAAAGGCCCAAATTCAATATAATTTTTACTCTTGCGAGTGTAAAGGTGAAAACGACCAAATTCTTACTCACTTACTCAAACAGTTTTATACAACTGAGTTAGCAGGGATAAGTAACTATACTCCAGCTCTTGGAAAAGATGACCAAAGGGCATTAAGTTTGCTAGAAACATATACGAAACAAAGATGCGATGGCCATTACGAGACAGCTTTGCTGTGGCGATATGACAATATTACACTTCCACAAAGCTTTGATATGGCGAAGAGACGACTGATTTGTCTCGAAAAAACTCTAAGAAAAAATAAAGAGTTGTTTGAACATTTCGAAAAAACAATTTCTGAATATTTTGAAAGAAATTACATAGCCAAAGTAAACAATGAAGATGATAAACAAAATGTATGGTATTTACCAATGTTTCCGGTATTTAACAAAAACAAACCGAATAAAACAAGAATAGTTTGGGATGCGGCCGCGAAGGCAAATGGTATTTCACTTAACTCTATGCTGCTCAAAGGGCCAGATTTGCTGTCTTCTCTTGCAGCTATTCTTTTTCGTTTTCGGCAAAGGCAAATTGCAATCTGTGGTGACATCGAACAAATGTTCCATCAGATTTATATACGCGATGAAGACTGCCATGCGCAAAGATTTTTATGGCGCAGCTGCGACGATCCAAATAACCCGAGAAACGTGTGGCCAAAAGGAAAGGTCATCGAAGTTGCCAAATCCGAAGATGGACAAGTACGAAAGGCAAAAGTTTTGACAGTTTGTGGCGTTTTAGAAAGACCTGCTGCAAAATTAGCGGTTTTAGACGTGGCTGAAAGAAAGTAGAGTAAGTCTTCGAAATCTCGCCATACTGTGGGGGAGTGTTACCGCCACTCATAAATCGCTAATATGACATTACTGTTACCGCCACTCATAAATCGCTAATATGACATTACTGTTACCGCCACTCATAAATCGCTGATATGACATTACTGTTATCGATATGTAGAGAGATGAGCATGGCAAAATGTTCAATTATTCCTTTTAATTTTCCACGCGGTATAATTATGAGGCCATATTTAATCGAGACCACATACATAAGTATATAAAACACCTACATAGATTTAAGATATTCATTCGTTCAGGTCATAAGGATTACGAAGCTTCGCTTGGAGTAGCCATACATAAAAGTTAGTATATCAGCAGTTTAGTATGTAAGTTGTATAATGAATTTATTTATAATTTTAGGAATTTTAACATATTAAAGCGTAAGAATAAAGAATTAAAGTTTTCTAAAATTCTTACACTTGTTGTGTTTAAAATCCACATTGGCTATCTTGAGCTTGGGCCGCTTTACCCGCAACACCAGGGCCGAACATGGAAATGACAACTGGTGCGCTGGAATGGTACATGTGTTCACAATAAATTTTAAAAAATCCTTAAACGCACATTTTACCATTTCGGTTTTCTAGCCAAAAACTTATTTGGCTAATACATTATTTTTCACTAAAAAAAGTTTGCTGGGTCTGTATCTCATCCCCAGGGCCGAACATGGAAATGACAACTGGTGCGCTGGAATGTTACATGTGTTCACTATTAGTTTTTAAAAATCCCTAAACGCACATATTAACATTTCAGTTTTATATCCAAAAACTTATTTGGCTAATACATTATTTTTCACTAAAAAAAGTTTGCTGGGTCTGTATCTCATCCCCAGGGCCGAACATGGAAATGACAACTGGTGCGCTGGAATGTTACATGTGTTCACTATAAATTTTTAAAAATCCCTAAACGCACATTTTACCATTTCGGTTTTATATTCAAAAACTTATTTGACTAATACATAATTTTTCACTAAAAAAAGTTTGGTTTGCTGGGTCTGTATCTCATCCCCAGGGCCGAACCAGGAAATGACAACTGGTGCGCTGGAATGTTACATGTGTTCACTATAAATTTTTAAAAATCCCTAAACGCACATTTTACCATTTCGGTTTTATATCCAAAAACTTATTTGGCTAATACATAATTTTTCACTAAAAAAAGTTTGCTGGGTCTGTATCTCATCCTCAGGGCCGAACCAGGAAATGGCAACTAGTGCGCTGGAATGGTACATATGTTCACTATAAAATATCAAAAAGCCTTAAACGCATATATAACGATTTCGGTTTTCTAGCCAAAAACTTATTTGGCTAATACATTATTTTTCACTAAAAAAAGCTTGCTGGGTCTGTATCTCATCCCCAGGGCCGAACCAGGAAATGACAACTGGTGCGCTGGAATGGTACATGTGTTCACTATAAAATATCAAAAAGCCTTAAACGCATATATAACGATTTCGGTTTTCTAGCCAAAAACTTATTTGGCTAATACATTATTTTTCACTAAAAAAAGTTTGCTGGGTCTGTATCTCATCCCCAGGGCCGAACATGGAAATGACAACTGGTGCGCTGGAATGGTACATGTGTTCACAATAAATTTTTAGAAATCCCTAAACGCACATTTTACCATTTCGGTTTTATATCCAAAAACTTATTTGGCTAATACATAATTTTTCACTAAAAAAAGTTTGCTGGGTCTGTATCTCATCCCCAGGGCCGAACCAGGAAATGACAATGTGTTCACTATAAAATATCAAAAAGCCTTAAACGCATATATAACGATTTCGGTTTTCTAGCCAAAAACTTATTTGGCTAATACATTATTTTTCACTAAAAAAAGTTTGCTGGGTCTGTATCTCATCGCCAGGGCCGAACATGGAAATGACAACTGGTGCACTGGAATGGTACATGTGTTCACTATAAATTTTTAAAAATCCCTAAACGCACATTTTACCATTTCGGTTTTATATCCAAAAACCTATTTGGCTAATACATAATTTTTCACTAAAAAAAGTTTGCTGGGTCTGTGTCTCATCCCCAGGGCCGAACCAGGAAAAGACAACTGGTGCGCTGGAATGGTACGTATGTTCACTATAAAATATCAAAAAGCCTTAAGCGCATATATAACGATTTCGGTTTTCTAGCCAAAAACTTATTTGGCTAATACATTATTTTTCACTAAAAAAAGTTTGCTGGGTCTGTATCTCAACCCCAGGGCCGAACATGGAAATGACAACTGGAGCGCTGGAATGGTACATGTGTTCACTATTAATTTTTAAAAATCCTTAAACGCACATTTTACCATTTCGGTTTTATATCCAAAAACTTATTTGGCTAATACATAATTTTTCACTAAAAAAAGTTTGCTGGGTCTGTATCTCATCCCCAGGGCCGAACCAGGAAATGACAACTGGTGCGCTGGAATGGTACATGTGTTCACTATAAAATATCAAAAAGCCTTAGACGCATATATTACCATTTTGGTTTTATAGCCAAAAATTTGTAGGGCTAATACATATTTTTTACTAAAAAAGTTTGCTGATGTGTATCTCATCTTTAGGGCCGAACAAGGAAATGAAAACTAGTGTTCTGGAATGGTACATGTGTCCACTATAAATTTTCAAAAATCCTTAAACGCTCATATTACCATTTCAGTTCATTTGCTAGGTGTGTATCTCATCACCAGGGCCAAACCAGAAAATGACAACTGGTGCGCTGGAATAGTACATGTGTCCAATATAAATTTTCTTAAAAATCCTTAGACGCACATATTACTATTTCAGTTTAATGGAAAAAAACCTTTTTCGCGCCTTTTTCACTACAAAAAGTTTGCTGGGTTTGTTTTTCGTCCTCAGGGCCGAACCAGGAAGTGACAACGGGTGCGCTGGAATCATACATGTATGCACTATAAAATATCAAAAATCCTTAGGCGCACATATTACCATTTCGGTTTTATAGCCAAAATCTTATTGGGCTGACACAGAAATTTTCACTAAAAAAGTGTGCTGGGTCTGTATCTCATCCCCAGGGCCGAACATGGAAATGACAACTGGTGCGCTGGAATGGTACATGTGTTCACAATAAATTTTAAAAAATCCTTAAACGCACACTTTACCATTTCGGTTTTATATCCAAAAACTTATTTGGCTAATACATTATTTTTCACTAAAAAAAGTTTGCTGGGTCTGTATCTCATCCCCAGGGCCGAACATGGAAATGACAACTGGTGCGCTGGAATGGTACATGTGTTCACAATAAATTTTTAAAAATCCCTAAACGCACATTTTACCATTTCGGTTTTATATCCAAAAACTTATTTGGCTAATACATAATTTTTCACTAAAAAAAGTTTGCTGGGTCTGTATCTCATCCCCAGGGCCGAACCAGGAAATGACAACTGGTGCGCTGGAATGGTACATGTGTTCACTATAAAATATCAAAAAGCCTTAAACGCATATATAACGATTTCGGTTTTCTAGCCAAAAACTTATTTGGCTAATACATTATTTTTCACAAAAAAAAGTTTGCTGGGTCTGTATCTCATCCCCAGGGCCGAACATGGAAATGACAACTGGTGCGCTGGAATGGTACATGTGTTCACTATAAATTTTTAAAAATCCCTAAACGCACATTTTACCATTTCGGTTTTATATCCAAAAACCTATTTGGCTAATACATAATTTTTCACTAAAAAAAGTTTGCTGGGTCTGTGTCTCATCCCCAGGGCCGAACCAGGAAAAGACAACTGGTGCGCTGGAATGGTACGTATGTTCACTATAAAATATCAAAAAGCCTTAAACGCATATATAACGATTTCGGTTTTCTAGCCAAAAACTTATTTGGCTAATACATTATTTTTCACTAAAAAAAGTTTGCTGGGTCTGTATCTCATCCCCAGGGCCGAACATGGAAATGACAACTGGAGCGCTGGAATGGTACATGTGTTCACTATTAATTTTTAAAAATCCCTCAACGCACATTTTACCATTTCGGTTTTATATCCAAAAACTTATTTGGCTAATACATAATTTTTCACTAAAAAAAGTTTGCTGGGTCTGTGTCTCATCCCCAGGGCCGAACCAGGAAAAGACAACTGGTGCGCTGGAATGGTACGTATGTTCACTATAAAATATCAAAAAGCCTTAAACGCATATATAACGATTTCGGTTTTCTAGCCAAAAACTTATTTGGCTAATACATTATTTTTCACTAAAAAAAGTTTTCTGGGTCTGTATCTCATCCCCAGGGCCGAACAGGGAAATAACAACTGGTGCGCTGGAATGGTACATCTGTTCACTATAAATTTTTAAAAATCCCTAAACGCACATTTTACCATTTCGGTTTTATAGCCAAAAATTTATTTGGCTAATACATAATTTTTCACTAAAAAAATTTGCTGGGTCTGTATCTCATCCCCAGAGCCGAACTAGGAAATGACAACTGGTGCGCTGAAATGGTACATGTGATCTCTATAAATTATCAAAAATCCTTAGACGCATATATTACCATTTTGGTTTTATAGCCAAAAATTTGTAGGGCTAATACATATTTTTTACTAAAAAAGTTTGCTGATGTGTATCTCATCTTTAGGGCCGAACAAGGAAATGAAAACTAGTGTTCTGGAATGGTACATGTGTCCACTATAAATTTTCAAAAATCCTTAAACGCTCATATTACCATTTCAGTTCATTTGCTAGGTGTGTATCTCATCCCCAGGGCCAAACCAGAAAATGACAACTGGTGCGCTGGAATAGTACATGTGTCCAATATAAATTTTCTTAAAAATCCTTAGACGCACTTATTACTATTTCAGTTTAATGGAAAAAAACCTTTTTCGCGCCTTTTTCACTACAAAAAGTTTGCGGGTTTGTTTTTCGTCCTCAGGGCCGAACCAGGAAGTGACAACGGGTGCGCTGGAATCATACATGTATGCACTATAAAATATCAAAAATCCTTAGGCGCCCATATTACCATTTCGGTTTTATAGCCAAAATCTTATTGGGCTGACACAGAAATTTTCACTAAAAAAGTGTGCTGGTTGTGTATCTTATCCCCAAGGCAAAACCAGGAAGAGGCAATTGGAGCGCTGGAATGGTACATGTGTTTACTATAAAATATAAAAAATCCTTAGACGCACATATTACCATTTCGGTTTTACAGCCAAAAACTTATTTGGCTAATACATAATTTTTTACTAAAAAAAGTTTGCTGGGTCTGTATCTCATCCCCACGGCCGAACCAGGAAGAGGCAATTGGAGCGCTGGAATGGTACATGTGTTTACTATAAAATATAAAAAATCCTTAGACGCACATATTACCATTTCGGTTTTACAGCCAAAAACTTATTTGGCTAATACATAGTTTTTTACTAAAAAAAGTATGCTGGGTCTGTATCTCATTCCCAAGGCCGAACCAGGAAATGACAACTGGTGCGCTGGAATGGTACATGTGTTCACTATATAGTCTCAAAAATCCTTAAACGCTCATATTACCTTTTCAGTTCATTTGCTAGGTGTGTATCTCATCCCCAGGGCCAAACCAGAAAATGACAGCTGGTGCGCTGGAATAGTAAATGTGTCCACTATAATTTTTCAAAACTCGTTAAACGCACATATTACCATTTCGGTTTTACAGCCAAAAATTTATTTGGCTAATACATAATTTTTTACTAAAAAAAGTTTGCTGGGTCTGTATCTCATCCCCACGGCCGAACCAGGAAGAGGCAATTGGAGCGCTGGAATGGTACATGTGTTTACTATAAAATATAAAAAATCCTTAGACGCACATATTACCATTTCGGTTTTACAGCCAAAAACTTATTTGGCTAATACATAGTTTTTTACTAAAAAAAGTATGCTGGGTCTGTATCTCATTCCCAAGGCCGAACCAGGAAATGACAACTGGTGCGCTGGAATGGTACATGTGTTCACTATATAGTCTCAAAAATCCTTAAACGCTCATATTACCTTTTCAGTTCATTTGCTAGGTGTGTATCTCATCCCCAGGGCCAAACCAGAAAATGACAACTGGTACGCTGGAATAGTACATGTGTCCAATATAAATTTTCTTAAAAATCCTTAGACGCACATATTACCATTTCGGATTTATAGCCAAAAACTTATTTTGCTAATACATAATTTTTCACTAAAAAAATTTTCTGGGTCTGTATCTCATCCCCAGGGCCGAACCAGGAAGTGACAACTGGTGTGCTGGAATGGTACATGTGTCGACTATAAAGTATCAAAAATCCTTAGACGCACATATTACTTTTTTAGTTTTATAGCCAAAAACTTATTGGGCTTATACATAATTTTTTACTAAAAAAAGTTTGCTGGGTCTGTATCTCATCCCCACGGCCGAAGCAGAAAGAGGCAATTGGAGCGCTGGAATGGTACATGTGTCCACTATAAAATATCAAAAATCCTTAAACGCATATATTACCATTTCGGTTTGTCAGCTAAAAACTTATTTGGCTAATACATAATTTTTCACTACAAAATGTTTGCTGGATTTGTATTTCGTCTCCAGGGCCGAACCAGGAAGTGACAACTGGTGCACTGGAATAGTACATGTGTCCACTATAAAATATCAAAAATCCTTAAACGCACATATTACCCTTTCGGTTTTACAGCATAAAACTTATTTGGCTAATACATAATTTTTTACTAAAAAAAGTTTGCTGGGTCTGTATCTCATCCCCAGGGCCGAACCAGGAAATGACAACTGATGCGCTGGAATTTTACATGTGTCTACTATAAATTTTCAAAAATCCTTAAACGCACATATTACCATTTCAGTTTTATGGCCAAAAAATTTTTCGTGCCTTTTTCACTACAAAAAGTTTGCTTGGTTTGTATTTCGTCCCCACGGACGACCCAGAAAGTGAGATCAAGTGCCCTAGAATGATACATGTGTCCACTAGAAAGTATCAAAAATCCTTAGACGCACAGATTACCAATTTAGTTTTATAGCCAAAAACTTATTGGGCTAATATATAATTTTTCATTAAAAAAAATTTGCTGGGTGTGTATCTCATCCCCAGGGCCGACCAAGGAAATGAAAACTGGTGCGCTGGAATAGTACATGTGTCGACTATAAAGTATCAAAAAGCCTTAAATGCACATATTACCATTTCGGTTTTATGGCCAAAAACTTTTTTCGCGCCTTTTTCACTACAAAAAGTTTAATGGCTTTGTTTTTGGTCCCCAGGGCCGAACCAGGAAGTGACAACTGGTGTGCTGGAATGGTACATGTGTCCACTATAAAGTATAAAAAATCCTTAAACGCACATATTACCATTTCGGTTTAATGGCCAAAAACTTTTTCGCGCCTTTTTCACTACAAAAAGTTTAATGGCTTTGTTTTTGGTCCCCAGGGCCGAACCAGAAAGTGACAACTGGTGTGCTGGAATGGTACATATGTCCACTATAAACTTTCAAAAATCCTTAAACGCACATTTTACCATTTCGCTTTTATAGCCAAAAACTTATTTGGCTAATACATAATTTTTCACTAAAAAAAGTTTCCTGAGTCTGTATCTCATCCCCAGGGCCGAACCAGGAAATGACAACTGGTGCGCAGGAATGGTACATGTGTCCAATATAAATTTTCTTAAAAATCCTTAGACGCACATATTACCATTTCAGTTTTATGGCCAAAAACTTTTTTCGCGCCTTTTTCATTACAAAAAGTTTGCTGGGTTTGTATTTTCTCCCTAGTGCCGAACCAGGAAGTGACAACTGATTTGCTGGAATGGTACATATGTTCACTATAAAATATCAAAAAGCCTTAAACGCATATATAACGATTTCGGTTTTCTAGCCAAAAACTTATTTGGCTAATACATTATTTTTCACTAAAAAAATTTTGCTGGGTCTGTATCTCATCCCCAGGGACGAACCAGGAAATGACAACTGGTGCGGTGGAATGGTACATGTGTTCACTATAAATTTCTAAAAATCCCTAAACGCACATTTTACCATTTCGGTTTTATATCCAAAAACATATTTGGCTAATACATAATTTTTCACTAAAAAAAATTTGCTGGGTCTGTATCTCATCCCCAGGGCCGAACATGGAAATGACAACTGGTGCGCTGGAATGGTACATGTGTTCACTATAAATTTCTAAAAATCCCTAAACGCACATTTTACCATTTCGGTCTTACAGCCAAAAACTTATTTGGCTAATACATAATTTTTTACTAAAAAAAGTTTGCTGGGTCTGTATCTCATCCCCACGGCCGAACCAGGAAGAGGCAATTGGAGCGCTGGAATGGTACATGTGTTTACTATAAAATATAAAAAATCCTTAGACGCACATATTACCATTTCGGTTTTACAGCCAAAAACTTATTTGGCTAATACATAGTTTTTTACTAAAAAAAGTATGCTGGGTCTGTATCTCATTCCCAAGGCCGAACCAGGAAATGACAACTGGTGCGCTGGAATGGTACATGTGTTCACTATATAGTCTCAAAAATCCTTAAACGCACATTTTACCATTTCGCTTTTATAGCCAAAAACTTATTTGGCTAATACATAATTTTTCACTAAAAAAAGTTTCCTGAGTCTGTATCTCATCCCCAGGGCCGAACCAGGAAATGACAACTGGTGCGCAGGAATGGTACATGTGTCCAATATAAATTTTCTTAAAAATCCTTAGACGCACATATTACCCTTTCAGTTGTATGGCCAAAAACTTTTTACGCGCCTTTTTCACTACAAAATGTTTGCTGGGTTTGTATTTCGTCCCCAGGGCCGAACCAGGAAGTGACAACTGGTGCGCTGGAATAGTAAATGTGTCCACTATAAAATATCATAAATCCTTAAACCCACATATTACCCTTTCGGTTTTACAGCATAAAACTTATTTGGCTAATACATAATTTTTTACTAAAAAAAGTTTGCTGGGTCTGTATCTCATCCCCAGGGCCGAACCAGGAAATGACAACTGATGCGCTGGAATTTTACATGTGTCTACTATAAATTTTCAAAAATCCTTAAACGCACATATTACCATTTCGGTTTATCAGCCAAAAACTTATTTGGCTAATACATAATTTTTTACTAAAAAAGTTTGCTGGGTCTGTATCTCTTCCCCAGGGCCGAACCAGGAAATGACAACTGATGCGCTGCAATAGTACATGTGTCGACTATTAAGTGTTACAAATCCCTAAACGCACATTTTACCATTTCGGTTTTATATCCAAAAACCTATTTGGCTAATACATAATTTTTCACTAAAAAAAGTTTGCTGGGTCTGTATCTCATCCCCAGGGCCGAACCAGGAAAAGGCAACTGGTGCGCTGGAATGGTACATATGTTCACTATAAAATATCAAAAAGCCTTAAACGCATATGTAACGATTTCGGTTTTCTAGCCAAAAACTTATTTGGCTAATACATTATTTTTCACTAAAAAAAGTTTGCTGGGTCTGTATCTCATCCCCAGGGCCGAACATGGAAATGACAACTGGTGCGCTGGAATGGTACATGTGTTCACTATTAATTTTTAAAAATCCCTAAACGCACATTTTACCATTTCGGTTTTATATCCAAAAACTTATTTGGCTAATACATAATTTTTCACTAAAAAAAGTTTGCTGGGTCTGTATCTCATCCCCAGGGCCGAACCAGGAAATGACAACTGGTGCGCTGGAATGGTACATGTGTTCACTATAAAATATCAAAAATCCTTAAACGCATATATAACGATTTCGGTTTTCTAGCCAAAAACTTATTTGGCTAATACATTATTTTTCACTAAAAAAAGTTTGCTGGGTGTGTATCTCATCCCCAGGGCCGCACCGGGAAGTGACAACTTGTGCGCTGAAATAGTACATGTGTCGACTATTAAGTGTTACAAATCCCTAAACGCACATTTTACCATTTCGGTTTTATATCCAAAAACCTATTTGGCTAATACATAATTTTTCACTAAAAAAAGTTTGCTGGGTCTGTATCTCATCCCCAGGGCCGAACCAGGAAAAGGCAACTGGTGCGCTGGAATGGTACATATGTTCACTATAAAATATCAAAACACCTTAAACGCATATGTAACGATTTCGGTTTTCTAGCCAAAAACTTATTTGGCTAATACATTATTTTTCACTAAAAAAAGTTTGCTGGGTGTGTATCTCATCCCCAGGGCCGAACCAGGAAATGACAACTGGTGCGCTGGAATGGTACATGTGTTCACTATAAAATATCAAAAATCCTTAAACGCATATATAACGATTTCGGTTTTCTAGCCAAAAACTTATTTGGCTAATACATTATTTTTCACTAAAAAAAGTTTGCTGGGTGTGTATCTCATCCCCAGGGCCGCACCGGGAAGTGACAACTTGTGCGCTGAAATAGTACATGTGTCGACTATTAAGTGTTACAAATCCCTAAACGCACATTTTACCATTTCGGTTTTATATCCAAAAACCTATTTGGCTAATACATAATTTTTCACTAAAAAAAGTTTGCTGGGTCTGTATCTCATCCCCAGGGCCGAACCAGGAAATGACAACTGGTGCGCTGGAATGGTACATGTGTTCACTATAAAATATCAAAAATCCTTAAACGCATATATAACGATTTCGGTTTTCTAGCCAAAAACTTATTTGGCTAATACATTATTTTTCACTAAAAAAAGTTTGCTGGGTGTGTATCTCATCCCCAGGGCCGCACCGGGAAGTGACAACTTGTGCGCTGAAATAGTACATGTGTCGACTATTAAGTGTTACAAATCCCTAAACGCACATTTTACCATTTCGGTTTTATATCCAAAAACCTATTTGGCTAATACATAATTTTTCACTAAAAAAAGTTTGCTGGGTCTGTATCTCATCCCCAGGGCCGAACCAGGAAAAGGCAACTGGTGCGCTGGAATGGTACATATGTTCACTATAAAATATCAAAACACCTTAAACGCATATGTAACCATTTCGGTTTTATATCCAAAAACTTATTTGGCTAATACATAATTTTTCACTAAAAAAAGTTTGCTGGGTCTGTATCTCATCCCCAGGGCCGAACATGGAAATGACAACTGGTGCGCTGGAATGGTACATGTGTTCACTATTAATTTTTAAAAATCCCTAAACGCACATTTTACCATTTCGGTTTTATATCCAAAAACTTATTTGGCTAATACATAATTTTTAACTAAAAAAAGTTTGCTGGGTCTGTATCTCATCCCCAGGGCCGAACCAGGAAATGACAACTGGTGCGCTGGAATGGTACATGTGTTCACTATAAAATATCAAAAATCCTTAAACGCATATATAACGATTTCGGTTTTCTAGCCAAAAACTTATTTGGCTAATACATTATTTTTCACTAAAAAAAGTTTGCTGGGTCTGTATCTCAACCCCAGGGCCGAACATGGAAATGACAACTGGAGCGCTGGAATGGTACATGTGTTCACTATTAATTTTTAAAAATCCTTAAACGCACATTTTACCATTTCGGTTTTATATCCAAAAACTTATTTGGCTAATACATAATTTTTCACTAAAAAAAGTTTGCTGGGTCTGTATCTCATCCCCAGGGCCGAACCAGGAAATGACAACTGGTGCGCTGGAATGGTACATGTGTTCACTATAAAATATCAAAAAGCCTTAGACGCATATATTACCATTTTGGTTTTATAGCCAAAAATTTGTAGGGCTAATACATATTTTTTACTAAAAAAGTTTGCTGATGTGTATCTCATCTTTAGGGCCGAACAAGGAAATGAAAACTAGTGTTCTGGAATGGTACATGTGTCCACTATAAATTTTCAAAAATCCTTAAACGCTCATATTACCATTTCAGTTCATTTGCTAGGTGTGTATCTCATCACCAGGGCCAAACCAGAAAATGACAACTGGTGCGCTGGAATAGTACATGTGTCCAATATAAATTTTCTTAAAAATCCTTAGACGCACATATTACTATTTCAGTTTAATGGAAAAAAACCTTTTTCGCGCCTTTTTCACTACAAAAAGTTTGCTGGGTTTGTTTTTCGTCCTCAGGGCCGAACCAGGAAGTGACAACGGGTGCGCTGGAATCATACATGTATGCACTATAAAATATCAAAAATCCTTAGGCGCACATATTACCATTTCGGTTTTATAGCCAAAATCTTATTGGGCTGACACAGAAATTTTCACTAAAAAAGTGTGCTGGGTCTGTATCTCATCCCCAGGGCCGAACATGGAAATGACAACTGGTGCGCTGGAATGGTACATGTGTTCACAATAAATTTTAAAAAATCCTTAAACGCACACTTTACCATTTCGGTTTTATATCCAAAAACTTATTTGGCTAATACATTATTTTTCACTAAAAAAAGTTTGCTGGGTCTGTATCTCATCCCCAGGGCCGAACATGGAAATGACAACTGGTGCGCTGGAATGGTACATGTGTTCACAATAAATTTTTAAAAATCCCTAAACGCACATTTTACCATTTCGGTTTTATATCCAAAAACTTATTTGGCTAATACATAATTTTTCACTAAAAAAAGTTTGCTGGGTCTGTATCTCATCCCCAGGGCCGAACCAGGAAATGACAACTGGTGCGCTGGAATGGTACATGTGTTCACTATAAAATATCAAAAAGCCTTAAACGCATATATAACGATTTCGGTTTTCTAGCCAAAAACTTATTTGGCTAATACATTATTTTTCACTAAAAAAAGTTTGCTGGGTCTGTATCTCATCCCCAGGGCCGAACATGGAAATGACAACTGGTGCGCTGGAATGGTACATGTGTTCACTATAAATTTTTAAAAATCCCTAAACGCACATTTTACCATTTCGGTTTTATATCCAAAAACCTATTTGGCTAATACATAATTTTTCACTAAAAAAAGTTTGCTGGGTCTGTGTCTCATCCCCAGGGCCGAACCAGGAAAAGACAACTGGTGCGCTGGAATGGTACGTATGTTCACTATAAAATATCAAAAAGCCTTAAACGCATATATAACGATTTCGGTTTTCTAGCCAAAAACTTATTTGGCTAATACATTATTTTTCACTAAAAAAAGTTTGCTGGGTCTGTATCTCATCCCCAGGGCCGAACATGGAAATGACAACTAGAGCGCTGGAATGGTACATGTGTTCACTATTAATTTTTAAAAATCCCTCAACGCACATTTTACCATTTCGGTTTTATATCCAAAAACTTATTTGGCTAATACATAATTTTTCACTAAAAAAAGTTTGCTGGGTCTGTGTCTCATCCCCAGGGCCGAACCAGGAAAAGACAACTGGTGCGCTGGAATGGTACGTATGTTCACTATAAAATATCAAAAAGCCTTAAACGCATATATAACGATTTCGGTTTTCTAGCCAAAAACTTATTTGGCTAATACATTATTTTTCACTAAAAAAAGTTTTCTGGGTCTGTATCTCATCCCCAGGGCCGAACAGGGAAATAACAACTGGTGCGCTGGAATGGTACATCTGTTCACTATAAATTTTTAAAAATCCCTAAACGCACATTTTACCATTTCGGTTTTATAGCCAAAAATTTATTTGGCTAATACATAATTTTTCACTAAAAAAATTTGCTGGGTCTGTATCTCATCCCCAGAGCCGAACTAGGAAATGACAACTGGTGCGCTGAAATGGTACATGTGATCTCTATAAATTATCAAAAATCCTTGGACGCATATATTACCATTTTGGTTTTATAGCCAAAAATTTGTAGGGCTAATACATATTTTTTACTAAAAAAGTTTGCTGATGTGTATCTCATCTTTAGGGCCGAACAAGGAAATGAAAACTAGTGTTCTGGAATGGTACATGTGTCCACTATAAATTTTCAAAAATCCTTAAACGCTCATATTACCATTTCAGTTCATTTGCTAGGTGTGTATCTCATCCCCAGGGCCAAACCAGAAAATGACAACTGGTGCGCTGGAATAGTACATGTGTCCAATATAAATTTTCTTAAAAATCCTTAGACGCACTTATTACTATTTCAGTTTAATGGAAAAAAACCTTTTTCGCGCCTTTTTCACTACAAAAAGTTTGCGGGTTTGTTTTTCGTCCTCAGGGCCGAACCAGGAAGTGACAACGGGTGCGCTGGAATCATACATGTATGCACTATAAAATATCAAAAATCCTTAGGCGCCCATATTACCATTTCGGTTTTATAGCCAAAATCTTATTGGGCTGACACAGAAATTTTCACTAAAAAAGTGTGCTGGTTGTGTATCTTATCCCCAAGGCAAAACCAGGAAGAGGCAATTGGAGCGCTGGAATGGTACATGTGTTTACTATAAAATATAAAAAATCCTTAGACGCACATATTACCATTTCGGTTTTACAGCCAAAAACTTATTTGGCTAATACATAATTTTTTACTAAAAAAAGTTTGCTGGGTCTGTATCTCATCCCCACGGCCGAACCAGGAAGAGGCAATTGGAGCGCTGGAATGGTACATGTGTTTACTATAAAATATAAAAAATCCTTAGACGCACATATTACCATTTCGGTTTTACAGCCAAAAACTTATTTGGCTAATACATAGTTTTTTACTAAAAAAAGTATGCTGGGTCTGTATCTCATTCCCAAGGCCGAACCAGGAAATGACAACTGGTGCGCTGGAATGGTACATGTGTTCACTATATAGTCTCAAAAATCCTTAAACGCTCATATTACCTTTTCAGTTCATTTGCTAGGTGTGTATCTCATCCCCAGGGCCAAACCAGAAAATGACAGCTGGTGCGCTGGAATAGTAAATGTGTCCACTATAATTTTTCAAAACTCGTTAAACGCACATATTACCATTTCGGTTTTACAGCCAAAAATTTATTTGGCTAATACATAATTTTTTACTAAAAAAAGTTTGCTGGGTCTGTATCTCATCCCCACGGCCGAACCAGGAAGAGGCAATTGGAGCGCTGGAATGGTACATGTGTTTACTATAAAATATAAAAAATCCTTAGACGCACATATTACCATTTCGGTTTTACAGCCAAAAACTTATTTGGCTAATACATAGTTTTTTACTAAAAAAAGTATGCTGGGTCTGTATCTCATTCCCAAGGCCGAACCAGGAAATGACAACTGGTGCGCTGGAATGGTACATGTGTTCACTATATAGTCTCAAAAATCCTTAAACGCTCATATTACCTTTTCAGTTCATTTGCTAGGTGTGTATCTCATCCCCAGGGCCAAACCAGAAAATGACAACTGGTACGCTGGAATAGTACATGTGTCCAATATAAATTTTCTTAAAAATCCTTAGACGCACATATTACCATTTCGGATTTATAGCCAAAAACTTATTTTGCTAATACATAATTTTTCACTAAAAAAATTTTCTGGGTCTGTATCTCATCCCCAGGGCCGAACCAGGAAGTGACAACTGGTGTGCTGGAATGGTACATGTGTCGACTATAAAGTATCAAAAATCCTTAGACGCACATATTACTTTTTTAGTTTTATAGCCAAAAACTTATTGGGCTTATACATAATTTTTTACTAAAAAAAGTTTGCTGGGTCTGTATCTCATCCCCACGGCCGAAGCAGAAAGAGGCAATTGGAGCGCTGGAATGGTACATGTGTCCACTATAAAATATCAAAAATCCTTAGACGCATATATTACCATTTCGGTTTGTCAGCTAAAAACTTATTTGGCTAATACATAATTTTTCACTACAAAATGTTTGCTGGATTTGTATTTCGTCTCCAGGGCCGAACCAGGAAGTGACAACTGGTGCACTGGAATAGTACATGTGTCCACTATAAAATATCAAAAATCCTTAAACGCACATATTACCCTTTCGGTTTTACAGCATAAAACTTATTTGGCTAATACATAATTTTTTACTAAAAAAAGTTTGCTGGGTCTGTATCTCATCCCCAGGGCCGAACCAGGAAATGACAACTGATGCGCTGGAATTTTACATGTGTCTACTATAAATTTTCAAAAATCCTTAAACGCACATATTACCATTTCAGTTTTATGGCCAAAAAATTTTTCGTGCCTTTTTCACTACAAAAAGTTTGCTTGGTTTGTATTTCGTCCCCACGGACGACCCAGAAAGTGAGATCAAGTGCCCTAGAATGATACATGTGTCCACTAGAAAGTATCAAAAATCCTTAGACGCACAGATTACCAATTTAGTTTTATAGCCAAAAACTTATTGGGCTAATATATAATTTTTCATTAAAAAAAATTTGCTGGGTGTGTATCTCATCCCCAGGGCCGACCAAGGAAATGAAAACTGGTGCGCTGGAATAGTACATGTGTCGACTATAAAGTATCAAAAAGCCTTAAATGCACATATTACCATTTCGGTTTTATGGCCAAAAACTTTTTTCGCGCCTTTTTCACTACAAAAAGTTTAATGGCTTTGTTTTTGGTCCCCAAGGCCGAACCAGGAAATGACAACTGGTGTGCTGGAATGGTACATGTGTCCACTATAAAGTATAAAAAATCCTTAAACGCACATATTACCATTTCGGTTTAATGGCCAAAAACTTTTTCGCGCCTTTTTCACTACAAAAAGTTTAATGGCTTTGTTTTTGGTCCCCAGGGCCGAACCAGAAAGTGACAACTGGTGTGCTGGAATGGTACATATGTCCACTATAAACTTTCAAAAATCCTTAAACGCACATTTTACCATTTCGCTTTTATAGCCAAAAACTTATTTGGCTAATACATAATTTTTCACTAAAAAAAGTTTCCTGAGTCTGTATCTCATCCCCAGGGCCGAACCAGGAAATGACAACTGGTGCGCAGGAATGGTACATGTGTCCAATATAAATTTTCTTAAAAATCCTTAGACGCACATATTACCATTTCAGTTTTATGGCCAAAAACTTTTTTCGCGCCTTTTTCATTACAAAAAGTTTGCTGGGTTTGTATTTTCTCCCTAGTGCCGAACCAGGAAGTGACAACTGATTTGCTGGAATGGTACATATGTTCACTATAAAATATCAAAAAGCCTTAAACGCATATATAACGATTTCGGTTTTCTAGCCAAAAACTTATTTGGCTAATACATTATTTTTCACTAAAAAAATTTTGCTGGGTCTGTATCTCATCCCCAGGGACGAACCAGGAAATGACAACTGGTGCGGTGGAATGGTACATGTGTTCACTATAAATTTCTAAAAATCCCTAAACGCACATTTTACCATTTCGGTTTTATATCCAAAAACATATTTGGCTAATACATAATTTTTCACTAAAAAAAATTTGCTGGGTCTGTGTCTCATCCCCAGGGCCGAACCAGGAAAAGACAACTGGTGCGCTGGAATGGTACATGTGTTCACTATAAATTTCTAAAAATCCCTAAACGCACATTTTACCATTTCGGTCTTACAGCCAAAAACTTATTTGGCTAATACATAATTTTTTACTAAAAAAAGTTTGCTGGGTCTGTATCTCATCCCCACGGCCGAACCAGGAAGAGGCAATTGGAGCGCTGGAATGGTACATGTGTTTACTATAAAATATAAAAAATCCTTAGACGCACATATTACCATTTCGGTTTTACAGCCAAAAACTTATTTGGCTAATACATAGTTTTTTACTAAAAAAAGTATGCTGGGTCTGTATCTCATTCCCAAGGCCGAACCAGGAAATGACAACTGGTGCGCTGGAATGGTACATGTGTTCACTATATAGTCTCAAAAATCCTTAAACGCACATTTTACCATTTCGCTTTTATAGCCAAAAACTTATTTGGCTAATACATAATTTTTCACTAAAAAAAGTTTCCTGAGTCTGTATCTCATCCCCAGGGCCGAACCAGGAAATGACAACTGGTGCGCAGGAATGGTACATGTGTCCAATATAAATTTTCTTAAAAATCCTTAGACGCACATATTACCCTTTCAGTTGTATGGCCAAAAACTTTTTACGCGCCTTTTTCACTACAAAATGTTTGCTGGGTTTGTATTTCGTCCCCAGGGCCGAACCAGGAAGTGACAACTGGTGCGCTGGAATAGTAAATGTGTCCACTATAAAATATCATAAATCCTTAAACCCACATATTACCCTTTCGGTTTTACAGCATAAAACTTATTTGGCTAATACATAATTTTTTACTAAAAAAAGTTTGCTGGGTCTGTATCTCATCCCCAGGGCCGAACCAGGAAATGACAACTGATGCGCTGGAATTTTACATGTGTCTACTATAAATTTTCAAAAATCCTTAAACGCACATATTACCATTTCGGTTTATCAGCCAAAAACTTATTTGGCTAATACATAATTTTTTACTAAAAAAGTTTGCTGGGTCTGTATCTCTTCCCCAGGGCCGAACCAGGAAATGACAACTGATGCGCTGCAATAGTACATGTGTCGACTATTAAGTGTTACAAATCCCTAAACGCACATTTTACCATTTCGGTTTTATATCCAAAAACCTATTTGGCTAATACATAATTTTTCACTAAAAAAAGTTTGCTGGGTCTGTATCTCATCCCCAGGGCCGAACCAGGAAAAGGCAACTGGTGCGCTGGAATGGTACATATGTTCACTATAAAATATCAAAAAGCCTTAAACGCATATGTAACGATTTCGGTTTTCTAGCCAAAAACTTATTTGGCTAATACATTATTTTTCACTAAAAAAAGTTTGCTGGGTCTGTATCTCATCCCCAGGGCCGAACATGGAAATGACAACTGGTGCGCTGGAATGGTACATGTGTTCACTATTAATTTTTAAAAATCCCTAAACGCACATTTTACCATTTCGGTTTTATATCCAAAAACTTATTTGGCTAATACATAATTTTTCACTAAAAAAAGTTTGCTGGGTCTGTATCTCATCCCCAGGGCCGAACCAGGAAATGACAACTGGTGCGCTGGAATGGTACATGTGTTCACTATAAAATATAAAAAATCCTTAAACGCATATATAACGATTTCGGTTTTCTAGCCAAAAACTTATTTGGCTAATACATTATTTTTCACTAAAAAAAGTTTGCTGGGTGTGTATCTCATCCCCAGGGCCGCACCGGGAAGTGACAACTTGTGCGCTGAAATGTTACATGTGTTCACTATAAATTTTTAAAAATCCTTAAACGCACATATTACCCTTTCGGTTTTACAGCCAAAAACTTATTTGGCTAATACATAATTTTTTACTAAAAAAAGTTTGCTGGGTCTGTATCTCATCCCCAGGGCCGAACCAGGAAATGACAACTGATGCGCTGGAATGGTACATGCGTCCACTATAAAACATCAAAAATCCTTAAACGCACATATTACCATTTCGGTTTATCAGCCAAAAACTTATTTGGCTAATACATAATTTTTTACTAAAAAAAGTTTGCTGGGTCTGTATCTCATCCCCAGGGCCGAACATGGAAATGACAACTGGTGCGCTGGAATGGTACATGTGTCCACTATAAATTTTCAAAAATCCTTAAACGCTCATATTACCATTTCAGTTCATTTGCTAGGTGTGTATCTCATCCCCAGGGCCAAACCAGAAAATGACAACAGGTGCGCTGGAATAGTACATGTGTCCAATATAAATTTTCTTAAAAATCCTTAGACGCACATATTACTATTTCAGTTTTATGGAAAAAAACCTTTTTCGCGCCATTTTCACTACAAAAAGTTTGCTGGGTTTGTTTTTCGTCCTCAGGGCCGAACCAGGAAATGACAACTGGTGTGCTGGAATGGTAATTGTGTTCACTATATAGTCTCAAAAATCCTTAAACGCTCATATTACCATTTCAGTTCATTTGCTAGGTGTGTATCTCATCCCCAGGGCCAAACCAGAAAATGAAAACTGGTACGCTGGAATAGTACATGTGTCCAATATAAATTTTCTTAAAAATCCTTAGACGCACATATTACCATTTCGGATTTATAGCCAAAAACTTATTTTGCTAATACATAATTTTTCATTAAAAAAAATTTTCTGGGTCTGTATCTCATCCCCAGGGCCGAACCAGGAAGTGACAACTGGTGTGTTGGAATGGTACATGTGTCGACTATAAAGTATCAAAAATCCTTAGACGCACATATTACTTTTTTAGTTTTATAGCCAAAAACTTATTGGGCTTATACATAATTTTTTACTAAAAAAAGTTTGCTGGGTCTGTATCTTATCCCCACGGCCGAAGCAGAAAGAGGCAATTGGAGCGCTGGAATGGTACATGTGTCGACTATAAAATATAAAAAAGCCTTTAACGCACATATTACCATTTCGGTTTATCAGCCAAAAACTTATTTGGCTAATACATAATTTTTCACTAAAAAAAGTTTGCTGGGTCTATATCTCATCCCCAGGGCCGACCCAGGAAATGACAACTGATGCGCTGGAATGGTACATGTGTCCACTATAAAATACCAAAATCCTTAAACGCATATATTACCATTTCGGTTTATCAGCCAAAAACTTATTTGGCTAATACATAATTTTTCACTACAAAATGTTTGCTGGATTTGTATTTCGTCTCCAGGGCCGAACCGGGAAGTGAAAACTGGTTCACTGGAATAGTACATGTGTTCGCTATAAATAATCAAAAATCCTTAAACGCTTATATTACCCTTTCAGTTGTATGGCCAAAAACTTTTTTCGCGCCTTTTTCACTACAAAATGTTTGCTGGGTTTGTATTTCGTCCCCAGGGCCGAACCAGGAAGTGACAACTGGTGCACTGGAATAGTAAATGTGTCCACTATAAAATATCAAAAATCCTTAAACGCACATATTACCCTTTCGGTTTTACAGCCAAAAACTTATTTGGCTAATACATAATTTTTTACTAAAAAAAGTTTGCTGGGTCTGTATCTCATCCCCAGGGCCGAACCAGGAAGTGACAACTGGTGTGTTGGAATGGTACATGTGTCGACTATAAAGTATCAAAAATCCTTAGACGCACATATTACTTTTTTAGTTTTATAGCCAAAAACTTATTGGGCTTATACATAATTTTTTACTAAAAAAAGTTTGCTGGGTCTGTATCTTATCCCCACGGCCGAAGCAGAAAGAGGCAATTGGAGCGCTGGAATGGTACATGTGTCGACTATAAAATATTAAAAATCCTTAAACGCACATATTACCATTTCGGGTTTACAGCCAAAAACTTATTTGGCTAATACATAATTTTTTACAAAAAAAAGTTTGCTGGGTGTGTATTTCGTCCCCAGGGCCGAAACAGGAAGTGACAACTGATGCGCTGGAATGGTACATGTGTTCGCTATAAATAATCAAAAATCCTTAAACGCTTATATTACCCTTTCAGTTGTATGGCCAAAAACTTTTTTCGCGCCTTTTTCACTACAAAATGTTTGCTGGGTTTGTATTTCGTCCCCAGGGCCGAACCAGGAAGTGACAACTGGTGCACTGGAATAGTAAATGTGTCCACTATAAAATATCAAAAATCCTTAAACGCACATATTACCCTTTCGGTTTTACAGCCAAAAACTTATTTGGCTAATACATAATTTTTTACTAAAAAAAGTTTGCTGGGTCTGTATCTCATCCCCAGGGCCGAACCAGGAAATGACAACTGATGCGCTGGAATGGTACATGCGTCCACTATAAAACATCAAAAATCCTTAAACGCACATATTACCATTTCGGTTTATCAGCCAAAAACTTATTTGGCTAATACATAATTTTTTACTAAAAAAAGTTTGCTGGGTCTGTATCTCTTCCCCAGGGCCGAACCAGGAAATGACAAGTGATGCGCTGGAATAGTACATGTGTCGACTATAAAGTGTTACAAATCCCTAGACACACATATTACCATTTCGGTTTTACAGCCAAAAACTTATTTGGCTAATACATAATTTTTTACTAAAAAAGTTTGCTGGGAGTGTATTTCGTCCCCAGGGCCGAAACAGGAAGAGACAATTGGTGCGCTGGGATGGTACATGTGTTCACTATAAAGTATCAAAAATCTTTAAACGCTTATATTACTCTTTCAGTTTTATGGCCAAAAACTTTTTTCGCGCCTTTTTCACTACAAAATGTTTGCTGGGTTTGTATTTCGTCCCCAGGACCGAACCAGGAAGTGACAACTGGTACACTGGAATAGTAAATGTGTCCACTATAAAATATCAAAAATCCTTAAACGCACATATTACCATTTCGGTTTTACAGCCAAAAACTGTATCATCCCCACGGCCGAACCAGGAAGAGGCAATTGGAGCGCTGGAATGGTACATGTGTTTACTATAAAATATAAAAATTCCTTAGACGCACATATTACCATTTCGGTTTTACAGCCAAAAACTTATTTGGCTAATACTTAATTTTTTACTAAAAAAAGTATGCTGGGTCTGTATCTCATCCCCAAGGCCGAACCAGGAAATGACAACTGGTGCGCTGAAATGGTACATGTGTTCACTATAAAGTATCAAAAATCCTTAAACGCTCATATTACCATTTCAGTTCATTTGCTACGTATGTATCTCATCCCCAGGGACAAACCAGAAAATGACAACTGGTGCGCTGGAATAGTACATGTGTCCAATATAAATTTTCTTAAAAATCCTTAGACGCACATATTATCATGTCGGTTTTACAGCCAAAAACTTATTTGGCTAATACATAATTTTTTACTAAAAAAAAGTTTGCTGGGTCTGTATCTCATCCCCAGGGCCGAACCAGGAAGAGACAATTGGTGCGCTGGAATAGTACAAGTGTTCACTATAAAGTATCAAAAATCTTTAAACGCTTATATTACCCTTTCAGTTTTATGGCCAAAAACTTTTTTCGCGCCTTTTTCACTACAAAATGTTTGCTGGGTTTGTATTTCGTCCCCAGGGCCGAACCAGGAAGTGACAACTGGTGCACTGGAATAGTACATGTGTCCACTATAAAATACCAAAAATCCTTAAACGCACATATTACCATTTCGGTTTTACAGCCAAAAACTTATTTGGCTAATACATAATTTTTTACTAAAAAAAGTTTGCTGGGTGTGTATTACGTCCCCAGGGCCGAAACAGGAAGTGACAAGTGATGCGGTGGAATGGTACATGTGTTCGTTATAAAGTATCAAAAATCCTTAAACGCTTATATTACCCTTTCAGTTGTATGGCCAAAAACTTTTTTCGCGCCTTTTTCACTACAAAATCATTGCTGGGTTTGTATTTCGTCCCCAGGGCCGAACCAGGAAGTAACAATGAGTGCGCTGGAATAGTAAATGTGTCTACTATAAAATATCAAAAATCCTTAAACGCATATATTACCATTTCGGTTTTACAGCCAAAAACTTATTTGGCTAATACATAATTTTTTACTAAAAAAAGTTTGCTGGGTTTGTATTTCGTCCCCAGGGCCGAACCAGGAAGAGACAATTGGTGCACTGGAATAGTACATGTGTCCACTATAAAATATCAAAAATCCTTAAACGCACATATTACCATTTCGGTTTTACAGCCAAAAACTTATTTGGCTAATACATAATTTTTTACTAAAAAATGTTTGCTGGGTTTGTATTTCGTCCCCAGGGCCGAACCAGGAAGAGACAATTGGTGCGCTGGATTGGTACATGTGTTCACTATAAAGTACCAAAAATCCTTAAACGCTTCTATTACTCTTTCAGTTTTATGGCCAAAAATTTTTTCGCGCCTTTTTCACTACAAAAAGTTTGCTGTGTTTGTTTTTTGTCCTCAGGGCCGAACCAGGAATTGACAACGGGTGCGCTGGAATCATACATGTATGCACTATAAAATATCAAAAATCCTTAGGCGCACATATTACCATTTCGGTTTTATAGCCAAAAACTTATTGGGCTAATACATAAATTTTCACTAAAAAAGTTTGCTGGTTGTGTAACTCATCCCCAGGGCAAAATAAGGAAGTGGCAGCTGGTGCACTGGAATAGTTCATGTGTCCACTATAAATTTTCAAAACTCGTTAAACGCACATATTACCATTTCGGTTTTACAGCCAAAAATTTATTTAACTAATACATAATTTTTTACTAAAAAAAGTTTGCTGGGTCTGTATCTCATCCCCACGGCCGAACCAGGAAGAGGCAATTGGAGCGCTGGAATGGTACATGTGTTTACTATAAAATATCAAAAATCCTTAAACGCACATATTACCATTTCGGTTTTACAGTCAAAAACTGTATCATCCCCACGGCCGAACCAGGAAGAGGCAATTGGAGCGCTGGAATGGTACATGTGTTTACTATAAAATATAAAAAATCCTTAGACGCACATATTACCATTATGGTTTTACAGCCAAAAACTTATTTGGCTAATACATAATTTTTTACTAAAAAATGTTTGCTGGGTTTGTATTTTGTCCCCAGGGCCGAACCAGGAAAAGGCAATTGGAGCGCTGGAATGGTACATGTGTTTACTATAAAATATAAAAAATCCTTAGACGCACATATTACCATTTTGGTTTTACAGCCAAAAACTTATTTGGCTAATACATAATTTTTTACTAAAAAAAGTTTGCTGGGTTTGTATTTCGTCCCCAGGGCCGAACCAGGAAGAGACAATTGGTGCACTGGAATAGTACATGTGTCCACTATAAAATATCAAAAATCCTTAGACGCACATATTACTTTTTTAGTTTTATAGCCAAAAACTTATTGGGCTTATACATAATTTTTTACTAAAAAAAGTTTGCTGGGTTTGTATTTCGTCCCCAGGGCCGAACCAGGAAGAGACAATTGGTGCGCTGGATTGGTACATGTGTTCACTATAAAGTATCAAAAATCCTTAAACGCTTATATTACTCTTTCAGTTTTATGGGCAAAAATTTTGTCGCGCCTTTTTCACTACAAAAAGTTTGCTGGGTTTGTTTTTGGTCCCCTGGGCCGAACCAGGAAATGACAACGGGTGCGCTGGAATCATACATGTATGCACTATAAAATATCAAAAATCCTTAGGCGCACATATTACCATTTCGGTTTTATAGCCAAAAACTTATTGGGCTAATACATAAATTTTCACTAAAAAAGTTTGCTGGTTGTGTATCTCATCCCCAGGGCAAAATAAGGAAGTGGCAGCTGGTGCGCTGGAATAGTTCATGTGTCCACTATAAATTTTCAAAACTCTTTAAACGCACATATTACCATTTCGGTTTTACAGCCAAAAATTTATTTAACTAATACACAATTTTTTACTAAAAAAAGTTTGCTGGGTCTGTATCTCATCCCCACGGCCGAACCAGGAAATGACAACTGGTGCGCTGGAATGGTACATGTGTCCACTATTATAAAGGGTGCTTAAATTGTATGGGCCGATGTTGAATGTGAACCACACCTAAACGCCAAGTTTTTTTCTGAATTGTATTTGACATTTCTCTATTTCAGACTTACTCAATTTGATCCATGGAGAGATACACAATCCAACAACGTGTTAAAGTTATCCAGACTTATTATGAAAATTGGAGTTCAAATCAAAATGCATATCGTGCACTTCGTAATTTTTTTGGTAAATTTCATCGTCCAAATGTGCGTACAATCGCAAAAATCGTGGAAAAATTCGAGCAAACCGGGTCTGTAGAAGATGTGAGAACACCAGTGCATGCTCGTACAGCTCGTACTGCAGAAAATATTGCTGCTGTTCGCGATAGTGTGGCTGAAGAGCCGTCCACCTCAACTCGTCGTCGTTCCCAACAATTGCACCTCTCACGCTCGTCGTTGATGAACATTATGCATAAAGACTTGCATTTACACGCTAACAAGGTGCAATTGGCTCAAGAACTAAAGCCTCTTGACCATTCCAAACGTCGTGAATGGGCAGAATGGTGGCAAGAAATGGCAACAGTGGATGATCAATTTTCGAAGAAAATCATCTTCAGTGATGAGGCACATTTTCACCTCAGTGGATTCGTCAATAAACAGAATTGCCGGATTTGGGCGAATGAGAATCCAAGAGTGATTGTCGAAAAACCAATGCACCCAATTTATGGGCTGGCGGCATCATCGGGCCGTATTTTTTCCAAAATGAGGCCGGTCAGGCAGTTACTGTGAATGGTGTTCGCTATCGTGAGATGATAACGAACTTTTTATGGCCCGAATTGGAAGATATGGATGTGGACGATATGTGGTTTCAGCAGGACGGTGCCACTTCCCACACAGCTAACGAAACAATGGCTCTTTTGCGCAACAAATTCAATGGCCGTGTTATCTCACGTAATGGCGATGTCAATTGGCCGCCAAGATCATGTGATTTGACACCGTTGGACTTTTTTCTTTGGGGTTATTTGAAAGAAAAGGTGTACGTTGATAAGCCAGCAACAATTCAAGACCTAAAGGATCAGATAATTCGGCACATTAACGGCATAGAACCTCCATTATGCCTCAGCGTTATCGAAAATTTGGACCATCGGATGGAGGTGTGCCGCCGAGGTCGCAGCGCCCATTTGGCCGATATTTTGTTCCATACATAATTGAGTAATACCAATACATCATAATAAAATAAAATTACAATAATTTCCTAAATAGTTTGTGATTTATTCAAAATCAACATCGGCCCTTTAAATTTAACCACCAATTTATAAAATATCAAAAATCCTTAGACGCACATATTTACATTTCAGTTTTATATCCAAAAATTTTTTTGCCTAATACATAATTTTTACCTAAAATAAGTTTGCTGGGTGTGTATCTCATCACCAGGGCCAAACCGGGAAGTGAAAACTGGTGCACTGGAATAGTAAATGTGTCCACTATAAAATATCAAAAATCCTTAAACGCACATATTACCATTTCGGTTTTACAGCCATAAACTGTATCATCCCCACGGCCGAACCAGGAAGAGGCAATTGGAGCGCTGGAATGGTACATGTGTTTACTATAAAATATAAAAAATCCTTAGACGCACATATTACCATTTCGGTTTTACAGCCAAAAACTTATTTGGCTAATACATAATTTTTAATAAAAAAAAGTATGCTGGGTCTGTATCTCATCCCCAAGGCCGAACCAGGAAGTGACAACTGGTGCGCTGGAATGGTACATGTGTTCACTATAAAGTATCAAAAATCCTTAAACGCTCATATTACCATTTCAGTTCATTTTCTAGGTATGTATCTCATCCCCAGGGACAAACCAGAAAATGACAACTGGTGCGCTGGAATAGTACATGTGTCCAATATAAATTTTCTTAAAAATCCTTAGACGCACATATTACCATTTCGGTTTTACAGCCAAAAACTTATTTGGCTAATACATAATTTTTTACTAAAAAAAAGTTTGCTGGGTTTGTATCTCATCCCCAGGGCCGAACCAGGAAGAGACAATTGGTGCGCTGGAATAGTACATGTGTTCACTATAAAGTATCAAAAAGCCTTAAACGCTTATATTACCCTTTCAGTTTTATGGCCAAAAACTTTTTTCGCGCCTTTTTCACTACAAAATGTTTGCTGGGTTTGTATTTCGTCCCCAGGGCCGAACCAGGAAGTGACAACTGGTGCACTGGAATAGTACATGTGTCCACTATAAAATATCAAAAATCCTTAAACGCACATATTACCATTTCGGTTTTACAGCCAAAAACTTATTTGGCTAATACATAATGTTTTACTAAAAAAAAATTTTTGCTGGGTGTGTATTTCGTCCCCAGGGCCGAAACAGGAAGTGACAACTGATGCGCTGGAATGGTACATGTGTTCACTATAAAGTATCAAAAATCCTTAAACGCTTATATTACTCTTTCAGTTTTATGGCCAAAAATTTTTTCGTGCCTTTTTCACTACAAAAAGTTTGCTGGGTTTAATTTTGGTCCCCAGGGCCAAACCAGGAAATGACAACGGGTGCGCTGGAGTAGTAAATGTGTCCACTATAAAATATCAAAAATCCTTAAACGCACATATTACCATTTCGGTTTTACAGCCAAAAACTTATTTGGCTAATACATAATTTTTTACTAAAAAAAGTTTGCTGGGTCTGTATCTCATCCCCAGGGCCAAAACAGCAAGTGACAGCTGGTGCACTGGAATCGTACATGTGTTCACTATAAAGTATCAAAAATCCTTAAACGCTTATATTACCCTTTCAGTTTTATGGCCAAAAACTTTTTTCGCGCCTTTTTCACTACAAAATGTTTGCTGGGTTAGTATTTCGTCCCCAGGGCCGAACCAGGAAGAGACAATTGGTGCGCTGGAATAGTACATGTGTTCGCTATAAAGCATCAAAAATCCTTGAACGCTTATATTACTCTTTCAGTTTTATGGCCAAAAATTTTTTCGCGCCTTTTTCACTACAAAAAGTTTGCTGGGTTTAATTTTGGTCCCCAGGGCCAAACCAGGAAATGACAACGGGTGCGCTGGAGTAGTAAATGTGTCCACTATAAAATATCAAAAATCCTTAAACGCACATATTACCATTTCGGTTTTACAGCCAAAAACTTATTTGGCTAATACATAATTTTTTACTAAAAAAAGTTTGCTGGGTCTGTATCTCATCCCCACGGCCGAACCAGGAAGAGGAAATTGGAGCGCTGGAATGATACATGTGTTTACTATAAAATATCAAAAATCCTTAGACGCACATATTACCATTTCGGTTGTACAGCCAAAAACTTATTTGGCTAATACATAATTTTTTACTAAAAAAAGTATGCTGGGTCTGTATCTCATCCCAAAGGCCGAACCAGGAAATGACAACTGGTGCGCTGGAATGGTACATGCGTTCACTATAAAATATCAAAAATCCTTAAACGCTCATATTACCATTTCAGTTCATTTGCTAGGTTTGTATCTCATCCCCAGGGACAAACCAGAAAATGACAACTGGTGCGCTGGAATAGTACATGTGTCCAATATAAATTTTCTTAAAAATCCTTAGACGCACATATAAGCACTTCGGTTTTACAGCTAAAAACTTATTTGGCTAATACATAATTTTTTACTAAAAAAAGTTTGCTGGGTCTGTATCTCATCCCCAGGGCCGAACCAGGAAATGACAACTGGTGCGCTGGGATGGTACATGTGTTCACTATAAAGTATCAAAAATCCTTAAACGCTTATATTACCATTTCAGTTCCTTTGCTAGGTGTGTATCTCATCCCCAGGGCCGAACAAGGAAATGAAAACTGGTGCGCTGGAATAGTACATGTATCCACTATAAATTTCCAAAAATCCTTAAACGCACATTTTACCATTTCGGTTTTATAGCCAAAAACTTATTTTGCTAATACATAATTTTTCACTAAAAAAATTTTCTGGGTCTATATCTCATCCCTAGGGCCGAACAAAGAAATGAAAACTAGCTTGCTGGAATGTTACATGTGTCGACTATAAAGTATCAAAAATCCCTAAATGCACGTAGTACCATTTAGGTTTTATACCCAAAAACTTATTGGGCTTATACATAATTTTTCACTAAAAAAAGTTTGCCGGGTGTGTATCTCATCCCCAGGGCCAAACCAGGAAGAGACAATTGGTGCGCTGGATTAGTACATGTGTCCAATATAAATTTTCAAAAATCCTTAGACGCACATATTACCATTTCAGTTTTATGGCTAAAAACTTTTTTCACGCTTTTTTCACTACAAAAAATTTGCTGGGTTTGTTTTTCGTCCCCAAGGCCGAACAAGGAAGTGACAACTGTTGTGCTAGACTGGTACATGTGTCGACTATAAAATATAAAAAAGCTTTAAACGCATATATTATCATTTCGGTTTTAGAGCCAAAAACTTAATTGGCTAATACATAATTTTTCACTAAAAAAAGTTTGCTGGGTGTGTATCTCATCCCTAGGGCCGAACAAGGAAATGAAAACTAGCGTCTGGAATGGTACATGTGTCGTTTATAAAGTATCAAAAATCCCTAAATGCACGTATTACTATTTAGGTTTTATACCCAAAAACTTATTAGGCTAATACATAATTTTTCACTTAAAAAGGTTGCTGGGTGTGTATCTCATCCCCAGGGCCAAACCAGGAAGTGACAGCTGGTGCGCTGGATTAGTACATGTGTCCAATATAAATTTTCAAAAATCCTTAGACGCACATATTACCATTTCAGTTTTATGGCCAAAAACTTTTTTTCACGCTTTTTTCACTACAAAAAATTTGCTGGGTTTGTTTTTCGTCCCCAAGGCCGAACAAGGAAGTGACAACTGTTGTGCTAGACTGGTACATGTGTCGACTATAAAGTATTAAAAACTCTTAGCCGCACATATTACCATTTCAGTTTTATGGCCAAAAACTTTTTCGCGCCTTTTTCACTACAAAAAGATTGCTGGGTTTGTATTTCGTCCCCAGAGCCAAACCACGAAGAAACAACTGGTGTGCTGGAATGGTACATGTGTCGACTACAAAGTGTCAAAAATCTTTAAACGCACATATTACCATTTCGGTTTTATGGCCAAAAACTTTTTTCACGCTTTTTTCACTACAAAAATTTTGCTGGGTTTGTTTTTCGTCCCCAAGGCCGAACCAGGAAGTGACAACTGGTGCGCTGGAATGGTACATGTGTTTACTATTAAATATCAAAAATTCTTAAACGCTCATATTACCATTTCAGTTTATTTGCTAGGTGTGTATCTCATCCCCAGGGCCGAACAAGGAAATGAAAACTGGTGCGCTGGAATAGTACATGTGTCCACTATAAATTTTTAAAATTCCTTAAACGCACATTTTACCATTTCGCTTTTATAGCCAAAAACTCATTAATCTAATACATACTTTTTTACTAAAAAAAGTTTGCTGGGTCTGTATCTCATCCCCAAAGCCGAACCAGGAAATGAAAACTGGTGCGCTGGAATGGTACATGTGTTCATTATAAAATATCAAAAATCCTCAAACGCACATATTACCATTTCAGTTTTATGGCCAAAGACTTTTTCGCGCCTTTTTCAATACAAAAAGTTTGGTGGGTTTGTATTTCGTCCCCACGGCCGAACCAGAGAGTAAGAACTGGTGCGGTGGAATGATACATGTGTCCACTAGAAAGTATCAAAAATCCTTAAACGCACATATTACCATTTTAGTTTTATAGCCAAAAACTTAATTGGCTTATACATAGCTTTTCACAACAAAAATTTGCTGGGTCTGTATCTCATCCCCAGGGCCGAACCAAGAAATGACAACTGGTGCGCTGGAATAGTACATGCGTTCACTATAAAATATCAAAAATCCTTAAACGCTCATATTACCATTTCAGTTCATTTGCTAAGTGCGTATCTCATCTTCAGGGCCAAACCAGAAAATTACAACTGGTGCGCTGGAATAGTACATGTGTCCACTATAAATTTTCAAAAATCCTTAGACGCACATATTACTACTTCAGTTTTATAGCCAAAAACTTTTTTCTCGCCTTTTTCTCTACAAAAAGTTCGCTGGGTTTGTATTTCATACCTCGGGCCGAACCAGGAAGTGACAACTGGTGTGCTGGAACGGAACATGTGTTCACTATAAAATATCAAAAAACCTTAAACGCTGATATTACCAATTCAGATTTATAGCCAAAAACTTATTGGGCTAATACATAATTTTTCACTAAAAAAAGTTTGCTGGGTGTGTATCTCATCCCCAGGGCCAAACCTCGAAGTGACAACTTGTGTGCTGGAATGGAACATGTGTCCACTATAAAATATCAAAAAACCTTAAACGCTGATATTACCAATTCAGATTTATAGCCAAAAACTTATTGGGCTAATACATAACTTTTCACTAAAAAAAGGTTGCTGGGTCTGTATCTCATCCCCAGGGCCGAACAACGAAATGACGACTGGTGTGCTGGAATGGTACTTGTGTCGACTATAAAGTATCAAAAATCTTTAGACGCACATATTACCATTTCAGTTTTATGGCCAAAGACTTTTTCGCGCCTTTTTCAATACAAAAAGTTTGGTGGGTTTGTATTTCGTCCCCACGGCCGAACCAGAGAGTATAAACTGGTGTGGTGGAATGATACATGTGTCCACTAGAAAGTATCAAAAATCCTTAAACGCATATATTACCATTTTAGTTTTATAGCCAAAAAACTATTGGGCTTATACATAATTTTTCACTAAAAAAAGTTTGCTGGGTGTGTATCTCATCCCCAGGTCCGAACCAAGAAATGAAAACTGGTGCGCTGGAATTTGACATGTATCCACTATAAATTTTCAAAAATCCTTAAACGCACATTTTACCATTTCGCTTTTATAGCCAAAAACTTATTTGGCTTATATATAACTTTTCACAAAAAAAATTTGCTGGGTCTGTATCTCATCCCCAGGGCCGAACCAAGAAATGACAACTGGTGCGCTGGAATGGTACATGCGTTCACTATAAAATATCAAAAATCCTTAAACGCTCATATTACCATTTCAGTTCATTTGCTAGATGCGTATCTCATCTTCAGGGCCAAACCAGAAAATGACAACTGGTGCGCTGGAATAGTACATGTGTGCACTATAAATTTTCAAAAATCCTTAGACGCACACATTACTACTTCAGTTTTATGGCCAAAAACTTTTTTCTCGCCTTTTTCTCTACAAAAAGTTCGCTGGGTTTGTATTTCATCCCTCGGGCCGAACCAGGAAGTGACAACTGGTGTCCTGAAATGGTACCTGTGTCGACTATATAGTATCAAACATCCTTCGACGCAAATTTTACCATTTCAGTTGTATAGCTAAAAACTTATTTGGCTAATACATAATTTTTCACTAAAAAAAGTTTGCTGGGTGTGTATCTCATCCACAGGGCCAAACCAGGAAGAGACAGCTGGTGCGCTGGAATTTTACATGTGTCAACTATAAATTTTCAAAAATCCTTAAAGCACATATTACCATTGTAGTTTTATAGCCAAAAACTTATTTGGCTAATACATAATTTTTCACTAAAAAAAGTTTGCTAGATGCGTATCTCATCCCCAGGGCCGAACCAGGAAATGACAACTGGTGCGCTGGAATGGTACATGTGTTTACTATTAAATATCAAAAATTCTTAAACGCTCATATTACCATTTCAGTTCATTTGCTAGGTGTGTATCTCATCCCCATGGCCGAACAAGGAAATGAAAACTGGTGCGCTGGAATAGTACATGTGTCCACTATAAATTTTTAAAAATCCTTAAACGCACATTTTACCATTTCGCTTTTATAGCCAAAAACTCATTAATCTAATACATAATTTTTTACTAAAAAAAGTTTGCTGGGTCTGTATCTCATCCCCAAAGCCGAACCAGGAAATGAAAACTGGTACGCTGGAATAGTACATGCGTTCACTATAAAATATCAAAAATCCTTAAACGCTCATATTACCATTTCAGTTCATTTGCTAGGTGTGTATCTCATCTTCAGGGCCAAACCAGAAAATTACAACTGGTGCGCTGGAATAGTACATGTGTCCACTATAAATTTTCAAAAATCCTTAGACGCACATATTACTACTTCAGTTTTATAGCCAAAAACTTTTTTCTCGCCTTTTTCTCTACAAAAAGTTCGCTGGGTTTGTATTTCATACCTCGGGCCGAACCAGGAAGTGACAACTGGTGTGCTGGAACGGAACATGTGTCCACTATAAAATATCAAAAAACCATAAACGCTGATATTACCAATTCAGATTTATAGCCAAAAACTTATTGGGCTAATACATAATTTTTCACTAAAAAAAGTTTGCTGGGTGTGTATCTCATCCCCAGGGCCAAACCATGAAGTGACAACTTTTGTGCTGGAATGGAACATGTGTCCACTATAAAATATCAAAAAACCTTAAACGCTGATATTACCAATTCAGATTTATAGCCAAAAACTTATTGGGCTAATACATAACTTTTCACTAAAAAAAGTTTGCTGGTTCTGTATGTCATCCCCAGGTCCGAACCAAGAAATGAAAACTGGTGCGCTGGAATTTGACATGTATCCACTATAAATTTTCAAAAATCCTTAAACGCACATTTTACCATTTCGCTTTTATAGCCAAAAACTTTTTCGCGCCTTTTTCAATACAAAAAGTTTGGTGGGTTTGTATTTCGTCCCCACGGCCGAACCAGAGAGTAAAAACTGGGTTGGTGGAATGATACATGTATCCACTAGAAGGTATCAAAAATCCTTAAACGCATATATTACCATTTTAGTTTTATAGCCAAAAAACTATTGGGCTTATACATAATTTTTCACTAAAAAAAGTTTGCTGGGTGTGTATCTCATCCCCAGGTCCGAACCAAGAAATGAAAACTGGTGCGCTGGAATTTGACATGTATCCACTATAAATTTTCAAAAATCCTTAAACGCACATTTTACCATTTCGCTTTTATAGCCAAAAACTTATTTGGCTTATATATAACTTTTCACAAAAAAAATTTGCTGGGTCTGTATCTCATCCCCAGGGCCGAACCAAGAAATGACAACTGGTGCGCTGGAATGGTACATGCGTTCACTATAAAATATCAAAAATCCTTAAACGCTCATATTACCATTTCAGTTCATTTGCTAGGTGCGTATCTCATCTTCAGGGCCAAACCAGAAAATGACAACTGGTGCGCTGGAATAGTACATGTGTCCACTATAAATTTTCAAAAATCCTTAGACGCACACATTACTACTTCAGTTTTATGGCCAAAAACTTTTTTCTCGCCTTTTTCTCTACAAAAAGTTCGCTGGGTTTCTATTTCATCCCTCGGGCCGAACCAGGAAGTGACAACTGGTGTCCTGAAATGGTACTTGTGTCGACTATATAGTATCAAACATCCTTCGACGCAAATTTTACCATTTCAGTTGTATAGCTAAAAACTTATTTGGCTAATACATAATTTTTCACTAAAAAAAGTTTGCTGGGTGTGTATCTCATCCCCAGGGCCAAACCAGGAAGAGGCAATTGGAGCGTTGGAATAGTACATGTGTCGACTATACAGTGTCAAAAGTCCTTAGACGCATATATTACCATTTCAGTTTTTTGGCCAAAAACTTTTTTCGCGCCTGTTTCACTACAAAAAGTTTGCTGGGTAAGTATTTCGTCCCTAGGGCCGAAACAGAAAGTGACAACTGATGCGCTGGAATGGTACATGTGTTCGCTATAAAGTTTAAAAAATCCTTAGACGCACATATTACCATTTCAGTTTTATGGCCAAAAACTTTTTTCGCGCTTTTTTCACTACAAAAAGTTTGCTGGGTTTGTATTTCGTCCCCAGGGCCGAACAAGGAAACGAAAAGTAGCATGCTGGAATGGTACATGTGTCGACTATAAAGTATTAAAAATCCTTATACGCACATACTACCATTTCGGTTTTATAGCCAAAAACTTATTTGGCTAATACATAATTTTTCACTAAAAGAGGTTGCTGGGTGTTTATCTTATCCCCAAGGCCAAACCAGGAAGTAACAGCTGGTGCACTGGAATAGTACATGTGTCCACTATAAATTTTCAAAAATCCTTAAACACAAATTTTACCATTTCAGTTCATTTGCTAGGTGTGTATCTCATCCCCAGGGCCAAACCAGAAAATGACAACTGGTGCGCTAGAATAGTACATATGTCCAATATAAATTTTCAAAAATCCTTAGACGCACATTATACCATTTCAGTTTTATGGCCAGAAACTTTTTTTACGCTTTTTTCACTACAAAAAGTTTCCTGGGTAATGTTTTTCGTCCCTAGGGCCGAACCGGGAAGTGACAACAGGTGTGCTAGAATAGAACTTGTGTCGACTATAAAGTATCAAAAATTCTTAGACGCACATATTACCATTTCAGTTTTATGGCCGAAAACTTTTTCGCGCCTTTTTCACTACAAAAAGTTTGCTGGGTTTGTATTTCTTCCCCAGGGCTAAACCAGGAAGTGACAACTGTTGTGCTAGAATGGTACATGTGTCGGCTATAATGTATCAAAAATCCTTAAACGCACATATTACCATTTCAGTTCATTTGCTAGATGTGTAGCTCATCCCCAGGGCCAAACCAGAAAATGACAACTGGTGCGCTGGAATAATACATGTATCCGCTATAAAATATAAAAACCCTTAAACGCACATATTACCCTTTCGTTTTATAGCCAAAAACTTATTGGGCTAATAAATATTCTTCACTAAAAAAAGTTTGCTGGGTGTGTATCTCATCGCCAGGAACGAACCAGGAAATGACAACTGGTGCGCTATTTCAGTATTATAGCCAAAAACTTATTTGGCTAATAGATAATTTTTCACTAAAAAAAGTTTTCTGGGTGTGTATCACATGCCGAGGGCCAAACCAGGAAGTGACAACAAGTGCGCTGGAATAGAACATGTGTCCACTATAAATTTTAAAAAATCCTGAAACGCACATATTACCATTTCGGTTTTATAGGCAAAAACTTATTTGGCTAATACATCATTTTTCACTAAAAAAAAGTTTGCTGGGTCTGTATCTCATCCCCAGGGCTGAACCAGGAAATGACAACTTGTGTGCTGAAATGGTACTTGTGTCGACTATAAAGTATCAAAAATCCTTCGACGCAAATATTACCATTTCAGTTGTATAGCCAAAAACTTATTTGGGTAATATATAATTTTTCACTAAAAAAAAGTTTGCTGGGTGTGTTTCTCATCTCCTGGGCCAAAACAGGAAGTGACAACTGGTGCACTGGAATGGTACATGTGTTTACTATAAAATATCAAAAATCCTTAAACGCACATATTACCATTTCGGTTTAATAGCCAAAAACTTAAATGGCAAATATATAATTTTTCACTAAAAAAAGTTTGCTGGGTCTGTATCTCATCCCCAAGGCCGAACCAGGAAGAGACACCTGGTGCGTTGGAATGGTACATGTGTTCACTATAAAATATCAAAAATCCTTATACGCACATTACCATTTCAGTTTTATGGCCAAAAACTTTTTTCGCGCCTTTTTCACTACAAAAAGTTTGCTTGGTTTGTATTTTGTCCTCAGGGCCGAACCAGGAAATGAAAACTGGTGTGCTGGAATGGTACATGTGTCGACTATAAAGTATAAAAAAGTCTTAAACGCACATATTACTTTTTCGTTGTATAGCCAAAAACTTATTTGGCTAATTCAGAATGTTTCACTAAAAAAAGTTTGCTGAGTTTGTATTTCGTCCCCAGGGCCGAAACAGGAAGTGACAGCTGGTGCGCTGGAATGGTACATGTGTCGACTATAAAATATAAAAAATCCTTAAACGCACTTATTACCCTTTCGATTTATAGCCAAAAACTTATTTGGCTAATACATAATTTTTTAATAAAAAAGTTTGATGGGTGTGTATCTCATCCCCTGGGCCGAACCAGTAAGTGAAAACTGGTGCTCTGAAATGGTACATGTGTCCACTTTGAAATATCAAAAAGCCTTAGAGGCACATATTACAATTTTAGTTTTATGGCCAAACACTTTTTTCGCGCCTTTTTCACTACAAAAAGTATGCTGGGTTTGTATTTCGTCCCCAGGGCCAAACCAGAAAATGACAGCTGGTGCGCTGGAATAATACATGTATCCACTAAAAAATATCAAAAATCCTTAGACGCACATATAACCCTTTCGTTTTATAGCCAAAAACTTATTGGGCTAATACATAATTTTTCAATAAAAAAGTTTGCTGGGTGTGTATCTCATCCCAAGGGCCGAACCAGGAAGTGACAACTGGTGCGCTGGAATAATACATGTATTCACTATAAAATATCAAAAATCCTTAGACGCACATATAACCCTTTCGTTTTATAGCCAAAAACTTATTGGGCTAATACATAATTTTTCACTAAAAAAGTTTTCCGGGTGTGTATCTCCACCCTAGGGCCGAACCAGGAAGTGACAACTGGTGCGCTGGAATAATACATGTATCCACTATAAAATATCAAAAATCCTTAGACGCACATATTACAATTTTAGTTTTATGGCCAAAAACCTTTTTTTACGCCTTTCACTACAAAAAGTTTGCTGGGTTTGTATTTCGTCCCCAGGGCCGAACCAGGAAGTGACAACTGGTGTGCTGGAATGGTACATGTCTCGACTATATAGTTTAAAAAGCTTTAGACGCACATATTACCATTTCAGTTTTATAGCCAAAAACTTTTTTCGCTATTTTTTCCCTAAAAAAAGGTTACTGGGTTTGTATTTCGTCCCCAGGGCCGAACAAGGAAGTGACAACTGGTGCGCTGGAATGGTACATGTGTCCACTATAAAATATAAAAAAGTCTTAAACGCACATATTACCCTTTCGTTTTATAGCCAAAAACTTATTTGGCTAATACATAATTTGTCACTATAATAGTTTGCCGGGTGTGTATCTCCACCCTAGGGCAGAACAGGCAAATGAAAACTAGTGCGCTGGAGTTGTACATGTGTCGACTATAAAATATAAAAAAGTCTTAAACGCACATATTACCCTTTCGTTTTATAGCCAAAAACTTATTTGGCCAATACATAAATGTTTACTAAAAAAAGTTTGCTGGGTGTGTATCTCATCCCCAGGGCCGAACCAGAAAATGACAACTGGTGCGCTGGAATAATACTTGTATCCACTATAAAATATCAAAAATCCTTAGACGCACATATTGCCAAATCAGTTTTATGGCTAAAAACTTTTTCAGCGCCTTTTTCACTACAAAAAGTTTGCTGGGTTTGTATTTCGTCCCCAGGGCCGAAACAGGAAGTGACAACTGGTGCGCTGGAATAGTACATGTGTCCACTATGAAATATTAAAAAGCCTTAGACGCACATATTACCCTTTCAGTTTTATAGCCAAAAACTTTTTTCGCGATTTTTTCCCTAAAAAAAGTTTACTGGGTTCGTATTTCGTCCCCAGGGCCGAACCAGGAAGTGACAACTGTTGCGCTGGAGTGGTACATGTGTCCACTATAAAATATCAAAAATCCTTAAACGCACATATTACCCTTTCCTTTTATAGCCAAAAACTTATTTGGCCAATACATAAATGTTCACTAAAAAAAGGTTGCTGGGTGTGTCTTTCGTACCCAGGGCCGAAACAGGAAATGACAACTGATGTGCGTGAATAGTACATGTGTCCACTATGAAATATTAAAAAGCCTTAGACGCACATATTACCATTTTAGTTTTATGGCCAAAAACTTTTTTCGCGCCTTTTTCACTACAAAAAGTTTGCTGGGTTTGTATTTCGTCCCCAGGGCCAAACCAGAAAATGAAAACTGGTGCGCTGGAATAATACATGTATTCACTATAAAATATCAAAAATCTTTAGACGCACATATAACCCTTTCGTTTTATAGCCAAAAACTTATTGGGCTAATACATAATTTTTCACTAAAAAAGTTTTCCGTGTGTGTATCTCCACCCTAGGGCAGAACCAGGAAGTGACAACTGGTGCGCTGGAATAATACATGTATCCACTATAAAATATCAAAAATCCTTAGACGCACATATTACAATTTTAGTTTTATGGCCAAAAACCTTTTTTTACGCCTTTTTCACTACAAAAAGTTTGCTGGGTTTGTATTTCCTCCCCAGAGCCGAAACAGGAAGTGACAACTGGTGTGCTGGAATGGTACATGTCTCGACTATATAGTTTAAAAAATTCTTAGAAGCACATATTACCATTTCAGTTCTATGTAAATGTCTGTAAATGTTTCAGGTTACAGGAAATGAAAACTGGTGTGCTGGAATGGTACATGTGTCGACTATAAAATATAAAAAAGTCTTAAACGCACATATTACCCTTTCGTTTTATAGCCAAAAACTTATTTGGCTAATACATAATTTTTCAATAAAAAAGTTTGCTGGGTGTGTATCTCATCCCAAGGGCCGAACCAGGAAGTGACAACTGGTGCGCTGGAATAATACATGTATCCACTATAAAATATCAAAAATCCTTAGACGCACATATTACAATTTTAGTTTTATGGCCAAAAACCTTTTTTTACGCCTTTTTTACTACAAAAAGTTTGCTGGGTTTGTATTTCCTCCACAGAGCCGAAACAGGATGTGACAACTGGTGTGCTGGAATGGTACATGTCTCGACTATATAGTTTAAAAAATCCTTAGACGCACATATTACCATTTCAGTTCTATGGCCAAAAACCTTTTTTTGCGCCTTTTTCACTACTAAAAGTTTGCTGGGTTTGTATTTCGTCCTCACGGCCGAAACAGGAAGTGACAACTGGTGCGCTGGAATAGTACATGTGTCCATTATGAAATATTAAAAAGCCTTAGACGCACATATTACCATTTCAGTTTTATAGCCAAAAACTTTTTTCGCGATTTTTTCCCTAAAAAAAGTTTACTGGGTTTGTATTTCGTCCCCAGGGCCGAACCAGGAAGTGACAACTGGTGCGCTGGAGGGGTACATGTGTCGACTGTAAAATAAAAAAAAGTCTTAAACGCACATATTACCCTTTCGTTTTATAGCCAAAAACTTATTTGGGTAATACATAATTTGTCACTAAAATAGTTTGCCGGGTGTGTATCTCCACCCTAGGGCAGAACAGGCAAATAAAAACTAGTGCGCTGGAGTGGTACATGTGTTGACTATAAAATATAAAAAAGCCTTAAACGCACATATTACCCTTTCGTTTTATAGCCAGAAACTTATTTAGCCAATACATAAATGTTTACTAAAAAAAGTTTGCTGGGTGTGTATCTCATCCCCAGGGCCGAACCAGAAAATGACAACTGGTGCGCTGGAATAATACTTGTATCCACTATAAAATATCAAAAATCCTTAGACGCACATATTGCCAAATCAGTTTTATGGCTAAAAACTTTTTCAGCGCCTTTTTCACTACAAAAAGTTTGCTGGGTTTGTATTTCGTCCCCAGGGCCGAAACAGGAAGTGACAACTGGTGCGCTGGAATAGTACATGTGTCCACTATGAAATATTAAAAAGCCTTAGACGCACATATTACCCTTTCAGTTTTATAGCCAAAAACTTTTTTCGCGATTTTTTCCCTAAAAAAAGTTTACTGGGTTTGTATTTCGTCCCCAGGGCCGAACCAGGAAGTGACAACTGTTGCGCTGGAGTGGTACATGTGTTCACTATAAAATATAAAAAAGTCTTAAACGCACATATTACCATTTCCTTTTATAGCCAAAAACTTATTTGGCCAATACATAAATGTTCACTAAAAAAAGGTTGCTGGGTGTGTATTTCGTACCCAGGGCCGAAACAGGAAATGACAACTGGTGTGCGTGAATAGTACATGTGTCCACTATGAAATATTAAAAAGCCTTAGACGCATATATTACCATTTCAGTTCTATGTAAATGTCTGTAAATGCTTCAGTTTACAGGAAATGAAAACTGGTGTGCTGGAATGGTACATGTGTCGACTATAAAATATAAAAAAGTCTTAAACGCACATATTACCCTTTCGTTTTATAGCCAAAAACTTATTTGGCTAATACAGAATGTTTCACTAAAAAAAGTTTGCTGGGTTTGTATTTCGTCCCCAGGGCTGAACCAGGAAGTGACAACCGGTGCGCTGGAGTGGTACATGTGTCGACTATAAAATATAAAAAAGTCTTAAACGCATTGACGTGATTGGTCGAACACAGCGAGCCGTCACTGAAGCGTTTGCTGGTATTTCAACGGAGGCGGCCAAAATGGGTCTAGCGGTGAATGAGGGCAAAACGAAGTATATGCTGTCATCAAAAAAGGACGCGCAACACCGACGACTGGGGCAGAAGATCACCATAGGCAGCTATAACTTCGAGGTAGTGAAGGACTTCGTCTACCTTGGCTCCCAAGTCAACAGTATGAACAACATCAGTACCGAGATCAAACGCAGAATAACTCTTGCCAATCGCTGTTTCTTTGGGCTCAAGAGGCAATTGAGTAGTAAGGCCCTTTCTCGAAAAACCAAGTTGACACTATATACCACTTTGATAATCCCTGTACTTCTTTATGGCGCAGAAGCATGGACGGTGTCGAAGGCGGATGAGGAAGTCCTTGGTATTTTCGAGAGAAAAGTTCTGCGTTCAATCTTCGGCCCTGTTTGCGTTGATGGTTTCTGGAGAAGAAGATTCAATCATGAACTGTACGGGTTGTACAGCGACATGAGCCTAACCAGGCGCCTACGGATCCAACGGCTAAGATGGTTGGGCCATGTAGAGCGCATGGAGAATACTGCTCCGACCCGTAGAATCTTCGATTCCGAACCTGTGGGACAACGCAGTAGAGGACGCCCACGGAACCGATGGCGCACACAAGTGGAGAGGGACCTCAACCAACTTGGTGTGCAAAATTGGAGAACGCTGGCTAAAGACCGTGCCAGCTGGAAAACTTTGTTGGTTGAGGCCCAGGTTCACCACGGACTGTAGCGCCAAAAGAAGAAGAAGAAGTCTTAAACGCACATATTACCCTTTCGTTTTATAGCCAAAAACTTATTTGGCTAATACATAATTTTTCAATAAAAAAGTTTGCTGGGTGTGTATCTCATCCCAAGGGCCGAACCAGGAAGTGACAACTGGTGCGCTGGAATAATACATGTATCCACTATAAAATTTCAAAAATCCTTAGACGCACATATAACCCTTTCGTTTTATAGCCAAAAACTTATTTGGCTAATACATAATTTTTCAATAAAAAAGTTTGCTGGGTGTGTATCTCATCCCAAGGGCCGAACCAGGAAGTGACAACTGCTGCGCTGGAATAATACATGTATCCACTATAAAATATCAAAAATCCTTAGACGCACATATTACAATTTTAGTTGTATGGCCAAAAACTTTTTTCGCGCCATTTTCACTACAAAAAGTTTGCTGGGTTTGTATTTCCTCCCCAGAGCCGAAACAGGATGTGACAACTGGTGTGTTGGAATGGTACATGTCTCGACTGTATAGTTTAAAAAATCCTAAGACGCACATATTACCATTTCAGTTCTATGGCCAAAAACCTTTTTTTGCGCCTTTTTCACTACTAAAAGTTTGCTGGGTTTGTATTTCGTCCTCAGGGCCGAAACAGGAAGTGACAACTGGTGCGCTGGAATAATACTTGTATCCACTATAAAATATCAAAAATCCTTAGACGCACATATTGCCAAATCAGTTTTTTGGCTAAAAACTTTTTCAGCGCCTTTTTCACTACAAAAAGTTTGCTTGGTGTGTATTTCGTCCCCAGGGCCGAAACAGGAAGTGACAACTGGTGCGCTGGAATAGTACATGTGTCCACTATGAAATATTAAAAAGCCTTAGACGCACATATTACCCTTTCAGTTTTATAGCCAAAAACTTTTTTCGCGATTTTTTCCCTAAAAAAAGTTTACTGGGTTTGTATTTCGTCCCCAGGGCCGAACCAGGAAGTGACAACTGTTGCGCTGGAGTGGTACATGTGTCGACTATAAAATATAAAAAAGTCTTAAACGCACATATTACCCTTTCCTTTTATAGCCAAAAACTTATTTGGCCAATACATAAATGTTCACTAAAAAAAGTTTGCTGGGTTTGTATTTCGTCCCCAGGGCCGAATCAGGAAGTGACATTTGGTGCGCTGGAATGACACATGTGTCCACTATAAAGTATCAAAAAGCCTTAGACGCACATATTACAATTTTAGTTTTATGGCCAAAAACCTTTTTTTACGCCTTTCACTACAAAAAGTTTGCTGGGTTTGTATTTCGTCCCCAGGGCCGAACCAGGAAGTGACAACTGGTGTGCTGGAATGGTACATGTCTCGACTATATAGTTTAAAAAGCTTTAGACGCACATATTACCCTTTCAGTTTTATAGCCAAAAACTTTTTTCGCGATTTTTTCCCTAAAAAAAGTTTACTGGGTTCGTATTTCGTCCCCAGGGCCGAACCAGGAAGTGACAACTGTTGCGCTGGAATAATACATGTATCCACTATAAAATATCAAAAATCCTTAGACGCACATATTACAATTTTAGTTTTATGGCCAAAAACCTTTTTTTACGCCTTTTTCACTACAAAAAGTTTGCTGGGTTTGTATTTCCTCCCCAGAGCCGAAACAGGAAGTGACAACTGGTGTGCTGGAATGGTACATGTCTCGACTATATAGTTTAAAAAATTCTTAGAAGCACATATTACCATTTCAGTTCTATGTAAATGTCTGTAAATGTTTCAGTTTACAGGAAATGAAAACTGGTGTGCTGGAATGGTACATGTGTCGACTATAAAATATAAAAAAGTCTTAAACGCACATATTACCCTTTCGTTTTATAGCCAAAAACTTATTTGGCTAATACATAATTTTTCAATAAAAAAGTTTGCTGGGTGTGTATCTCATCCCAAGGGCCAAACCAGGAAGTGACAACTGGTGCGCTGGAATAATACATGTATCCACTATAAAATATCAAAAATCCTTAGACGCACATATTGCCAAATCAGTTTTTTGGCTAAAAACTTTTTCAGCGCCTTTTTCACTACAAAAAGTTTGCTTGGTGTGTATTTCGTCCCCAGGGCCGAAACAGGAAGTGACAACTGGTGCGCTGGAATAGTACATGTGTCCACTATGAAATATTAAAAAGCCTTAGACGCACATATTACCCTTTCAGTTTTATAGCCAAAAACTTTTTTCGCGATTTTTTCCCTAAAAAAAGTTTACTGGGTTTGTATTTCGTCCCCAGGGCCGAACCAGGAAGTGACAACTGTTGCGCTGGAGTGGTACATGTGTCGACTATAAAATATAAAAAAGTCTTAAACGCACATATTACCCTTTCCTTTTATAGCCAAAAACTTATTTGGCCAATACATAAATGTTCACTAAAAAAAGGTTGCTGGGTGTGTCTTTCGTACCCAGGGCCGAAACAGGAAATGACAACTGATGTGCGTGAATAGTACATGTGTCCACTATGAAATATTAAAAAGCCTTAGACGCACATATTACCATTTTAGTTTTATGGCCAAAAACTTTTTTCGCGCCTTTTTCACTACAAAAAGTTTGCTGGGTTTGTATTTCGTCCCCAGGGCCAAACCAGAAAATGAAAACTGGTGCGCTGGAATAATACATGTATTCACTATAAAATATCAAAAATCTTTAGACGCACATATAACCCTTTCGTTTTATAGCCAAAAACTTATTGGGCTAATACATAATTTTTCACTAAAAAAGTTTTCCGTGTGTGTATCTCCACCCTAGGGCAGAACCAGGAAGTGACAACTGGTGCGCTGGAATAATACATGTATCCACTATAAAATATCAAAAATCCTTAGACGCACATATTACAATTTTAGTTTTATGGCCAAAAACCTTTTTTTACGCCTTTTTCACTACAAAAAGTTTGCTGGGTTTGTATTTCCTCCCCAGAGCCGAAACAGGAAGTGACAACTGGTGTGCTGGAATGGTACATGTCTCGACTATATAGTTTAAAAAATTCTTAGAAGCACATATTACCATTTCAGTTCTATGTAAATGTCTGTAAATGTTTCAGTTTACAGGAAATGAAAACTGGTGTGCTGGAATGGTACATGTGTCGACTATAAAATATAAAAAAGTCTTAAACGCACATATTACCCTTTCGTTTTATAGCCAAAAACTTATTTGGCTAATACATAATTTTTCAATAAAAAAGTTTGCTGGGTGTGTATCTCATCCCAAGGGCCAAACCAGGAAGTGACAACTGGTGCGCTGGAATAATACATGTATCCACTATAAAATATCAAAAATCCTTAGACGCACATATTACAATTTTAGTTTTATGGCCAAAAACCTTTTTTTACGCCTTTTTTACTACAAAAAGTTTGCTGGGTTTGTATTTCCTCCACAGAGCCGAAACAGGATGTGACAACTGGTGTGCTGGAATGGTACATGTCTCGACTATATAGTTTAAAAAATCCTTAGACGCACATATTACCATTTCAGTTCTATGGCCAAAAACCTTTTTTTGCGCCTTTTTCACTACTAAAAGTTTGCTGGGTTTGTATTTCGTCCCCAGGGCCGAAACAGGAAGTGACAACTGGTGCGCTGGAATAGTACATGTGTCCACTATGAAATATTAAAAAGCCTTAGACGCACATATTACCCTTTCAGTTTTATAGCCAAAAACTTTTTTCGCGATTTTTTCCCTAAAAAAAGTTTACTGGGTTTGTATTTCGTCCCCAGGGCCGAACCAGGAAGTGACAACTGTTGCGCTGGAGTGGTACATGTGTCGACTATAAAATATAAAAAAGTCTTAAACGCACATATTACCCTTTCCTTTTATAGCCAAAAACTTATTTGGCCAATACATAAATGTTCACTAAAAAAAGTTTGCTGGGTTTGTATTTCGTCCCCAGGGCCGAATCAGGAAGTGACATTTGGTGCGCTGGAATGACACATGTGTCCACTATAAAGTATCAAAAAGCCTTAGACGCACATATTACAATTTTAGTTTTATGGCCAAAAACCTTTTTTTACGCCTTTCACTACAAAAAGTTTGCTGGGTTTGTATTTCGTCCCCAGGGCCGAACCAGGAAGTGACAACTGGTGTGCTGGAATGGTACATGTCTCGACTATATAGTTTAAAAAGCTTTAGACGCACATATTACCCTTTCAGTTTTATAGCCAAAAACTTTTTTCGCGATTTTTTCCCTAAAAAAAGTTTACTGGGTTCGTATTTCGTCCCCAGGGCCGAACCAGGAAGTGACAACTGTTGCGCTGGAGTGGTACATGTGTCCACTATAAAATATCAAAAATCCTTAAACGCACATATTACCCTTTCCTTTTATAGCCAAAAACTTATTTGGCCAATACATAAATGTTCACTAAAAAAAGGTTGCTGGGTGTGTCTTTCGTACCCAGGGCCGAAACAGGAAATGACAACTGATGTGCGTGAATAGTACATGTGTCCACTATGAAATATTAAAAAGCCTTAGACGCACATATTACCATTTTAGTTTTATGGCCAAAAACTTTTTTCGCGCCTTTTTCACTACAAAAAGTTTGCTGGGTTTGTATTTCGTCCCCAGGGCCAAACCAGAAAATGAAAACTGGTGCGCTGGAATAATACATGTATTCACTATAAAATATCAAAAATCTTTAGACGCACATATAACCCTTTCGTTTTATAGCCAAAAACTTATTGGGCTAATACATAATTTTTCACTAAAAAAGTTTTCCGTGTGTGTATCTCCACCCTAGGGCAGAACCAGGAAGTGACAACTGGTGCGCTGGAATAATACATGTATCCACTATAAAATATCAAAAATCCTTAGACGCACATATTACAATTTTAGTTTTATGGCCAAAAACCTTTTTTTACGCCTTTTTCACTACAAAAAGTTTGCTGGGTTTGTATTTCCTCCCCAGAGCCGAAACAGGAAGTGACAACTGGTGTGCTGGAATGGTACATGTCTCGACTATATAGTTTAAAAAATTCTTAGAAGCACATATTACCATTTCAGTTCTATGTAAATGTCTGTAAATGTTTCAGTTTACAGGAAATGAAAACTGGTGTGCTGGAATGGTACATGTGTCGACTATAAAATATAAAAAAGTCTTAAACGCACATATTACCCTTTCGTTTTATAGCCAAAAACTTATTTGGCTAATACATAATTTTTCAATAAAAAAGTTTGCTGGGTGTGTATCTCATCCCAAGGGCCAAACCAGGAAGTGACAACTGGTGCGCTGGAATAATACATGTATCCACTATAAAATATCAAAAATCCTTAGACGCACATATTACAATTTTAGTTTTATGGCCAAAAACCTTTTTTTACGCCTTTTTTACTACAAAAAGTTTGCTGGGTTTGTATTTCCTCCACAGAGCCGAAACAGGATGTGACAACTGGTGTGCTGGAATGGTACATGTCTCGACTATATAGTTTAAAAAATCCTTAGACGCACATATTACCATTTCAGTTCTATGGCCAAAAACCTTTTTTTGCGCCTTTTTCACTACTAAAAGTTTGCTGGGTTTGTATTTCGTCCTCACGGCCGAAACAGGAAGTGACAACTGGTGCGCTGGAATAGTACATGTGTCCATTATGAAATATTAAAAAGCCTTAGACGCACATATTACCATTTCAGTTTTATAGCCAAAAACTTTTTTCGCGATTTTTTCCCTAAAAAAAGTTTACTGGGTTTGTATTTCGTCCCCAGGGCCGAACCAGGAAGTGACAACTGGTGCGCTGGAGGGGTACATGTGTCGACTGTAAAATAAAAAAAAGTCTTAAACGCACATATTACCCTTTCGTTTTATAGCCAAAAACTTATTTGGGTAATACATAATTTGTCACTAAAATAGTTTGCCGGGTGTGTATCTCCACCCTAGGGCAGAACAGGCAAATAAAAACTAGTGCGCTGGAGTGGTACATGTGTTGACTATAAAATATAAAAAAGCCTTAAACGCACATATTACCCTTTCGTTTTATAGCCAGAAACTTATTTAGCCAATACATAAATGTTTACTAAAAAAAGTTTGCTGGGTGTGTATCTCATCCCCAGGGCCGAACCAGAAAATGACAACTGGTGCGCTGGAATAATACTTGTATCCACTATAAAATATCAAAAATCCTTAGACGCACATATTGCCAAATCAGTTTTATGGCTAAAAACTTTTTCAGCGCCTTTTTCACTACAAAAAGTTTGCTGGGTTTGTATTTCGTCCCCAGGGCCGAAACAGGAAGTGACAACTGGTGCGCTGGAATAGTACATGTGTCCACTATGAAATATTAAAAAGCCTTAGACGCACATATTACCCTTTCAGTTTTATAGCCAAAAACTTTTTTCGCGATTTTTTCCCTAAAAAAAGTTTACTGGGTTTGTATTTCGTCCCCAGGGCCGAACCAGGAAGTGACAACTGTTGCGCTGGAGTGGTACATGTGTTCACTATAAAATATAAAAAAGTCTTAAACGCACATATTACCATTTCCTTTTATAGCCAAAAACTTATTTGGCCAATACATAAATGTTCACTAAAAAAAGGTTGCTGGGTGTGTATTTCGTACCCAGGGCCGAAACAGGAAATGACAACTGGTGTGCGTGAATAGTACATGTGTCCACTATGAAATATTAAAAAGCCTTAGACGCATATATTACCATTTCAGTTCTATGTAAATGTCTGTAAATGCTTCAGTTTACAGGAAATGAAAACTGGTGTGCTGGAATGGTACATGTGTCGACTATAAAATATAAAAAAGTCTTAAACGCACATATTACCCTTTCGTTTTATAGCCAAAAACTTATTTGGCTAATACAGAATGTTTCACTAAAAAAAGTTTGCTGGGTTTGTATTTCGTCCCCAGGGCTGAACCAGGAAGTGACAACCGGTGCGCTGGAGTGGTACATGTGTCGACTATAAAATATAAAAAAGTCTTAAACGCATTGACGTGATTGGTCGAACACAGCGAGCCGTCACTGAAGCGTTTGCTGGTATTTCAACGGAGGCGGCCAAAATGGGTCTAGCGGTGAATGAGGGCAAAACGAAGTATATGCTGTCATCAAAAAAGGACGCGCAACACCGACGACTGGGGCAGAAGATCACCATAGGCAGCTATAACTTCGAGGTAGTGAAGGACTTCGTCTACCTTGGCTCCCAAGTCAACAGTATGAACAACATCAGTACCGAGATCAAACGCAGAATAACTCTTGCCAATCGCTGTTTCTTTGGGCTCAAGAGGCAATTGAGTAGTAAGGCCCTTTCTCGAAAAACCAAGTTGACACTATATACCACTTTGATAATCCCTGTACTTCTTTATGGCGCAGAAGCATGGACGGTGTCGAAGGCGGATGAGGAAGTCCTTGGTATTTTCGAGAGAAAAGTTCTGCGTTCAATCTTCGGCCCTGTTTGCGTTGATGGTTTCTGGAGAAGAAGATTCAATCATGAACTGTACGGGTTGTACAGCGACATGAGCCTAACCAGGCGCCTACGGATCCAACGGCTAAGATGGTTGGGCCATGTAGAGCGCATGGAGAATACTGCTCCGACCCGTAGAATCTTCGATTCCGAACCTGTGGGACAACGCAGTAGAGGACGCCCACGGAACCGATGGCGCACACAAGTGGAGAGGGACCTCAACCAACTTGGTGTGCAAAATTGGAGAACGCTGGCTAAAGACCGTGCCAGCTGGAAAACTTTGTTGGTTGAGGCCCAGGTTCACCACGGACTGTAGCGCCAAAAGAAGAAGAAGAAGTCTTAAACGCACATATTACCCTTTCGTTTTATAGCCAAAAACTTATTTGGCTAATACATAATTTTTCAATAAAAAAGTTTGCTGGGTGTGTATCTCATCCCAAGGGCCGAACCAGGAAGTGACAACTGGTGCGCTGGAATAATACATGTATCCACTATAAAATTTCAAAAATCCTTAGACGCACATATAACCCTTTCGTTTTATAGCCAAAAACTTATTTGGCTAATACATAATTTTTCAATAAAAAAGTTTGCTGGGTGTGTATCTCATCCCAAGGGCCGAACCAGGAAGTGACAACTGCTGCGCTGGAATAATACATGTATCCACTATAAAATATCAAAAATCCTTAGACGCACATATTACAATTTTAGTTGTATGGCCAAAAACTTTTTTCGCGCCATTTTCACTACAAAAAGTTTGCTGGGTTTGTATTTCCTCCCCAGAGCCGAAACAGGATGTGACAACTGGTGTGTTGGAATGGTACATGTCTCGACTGTATAGTTTAAAAAATCCTAAGACGCACATATTACCATTTCAGTTCTATGGCCAAAAACCTTTTTTTGCGCCTTTTTCACTACTAAAAGTTTGCTGGGTTTGTATTTCGTCCTCAGGGCCGAAACAGGAAGTGACAACTGGTGCGCTGGAATAGTACATGTGTCCATTATGAAATATTAAAAAGCGTTAGACGCACATATTACCATTTCAGTTTTATAGCCAAAAACTTTTTTCGCGATTTTTTCCCTAAAAAAAGTTTACTGGGTTTGTATTTCGTCCCCAGGGCCGAACCAGGAAGTGACAACTGGTGCGCTGGAGTGGTACATGTGTCGACTGTAAAATATAAAAAAGTCTTAAGCGCACATATTACCCTTTCGTTTTATAGCCAAAAACTTATTTGGCTAATACATAATTTGTCACTAAAATAGTTTGCCGGGTGTGTATCTCCACCCTAGGGCAGAACAGGCATATGAAAACTAGTGCTCTGGAGTGGTACATGTGTCGACTATAAAATATAAAAAAGCCTTAAACGCACATATTACCCTTTCGTTTTATAGCCAAAAACTTATTTGGCCAATACATAAATGTTTACTAAAAAAAGTTTGCTGGGTGTGTATCTCATCCCCAGGGCCGAACCAGAAAATGACAACTGGTGCGCTGGAATAATACTTGTATCCACTATAAAATATCAAAAATCCTTAGACGCACATATTGCCAAATCAGTTTTTTGGCTAAAAACTTTTTCAGCGCCTTTTTCACTACAAAAAGTTTGCTTGGTGTGTATTTCGTCCCCAGGGCCGAAACAGGAAGTGACAACTGGTGCGCTGGAATAGTACATGTGTCCACTATGAAATATTAAAAAGCCTTAGACGCACATATTACCCTTTCAGTTTTATAGCCAAAAACTTTTTTCGCGATTTTTTCCCTAAAAAAAGTTTACTGGGTTTGTATTTCGTCCCCAGGGCCGAACCAGGAAGTGACAACTGTTGCGCTGGAGTGGTACATGTGTCGACTATAAAATATAAAAAAGTCTTAAACGCACATATTACCCTTTCCTTTTATAGCCAAAAACTTATTTGGCCAATACATAAATGTTCACTAAAAAAAGTTTGCTGGGTTTGTATTTCGTCCCCAGGGCCGAATCAGGAAGTGACATTTGGTGCGCTGGAATGACACATGTGTCCACTATAAAGTATCAAAAAGCCTTAGACGCACATATTACAATTTTAGTTGTATGGCCAAAAACTTTTTTCGCGCCATTTTCACTACAAAAAGTTTTCTGGGTTTGTATTTCGTCCCCAGGGCCAAACCAGAAAATGACAACTGGTGCGCTGGAATAATACATGCATCCACTATAAAATATCAAAAATCCTTAGACGCACATATTGCCAAATCGGTTTTATAGCCAAAAAGTTATTGGGCTAATACATAATTTGTCACTAAAAAAGTTTGCCGGGTGCGTATCTCCACCCTAGGGCCGAACAGGCAAATGAAAACTAGTGTGCTTGAATGGTACATTTTTGGACTATAAAATATAAAAAAGTCTTAAACGCACATATAACCCTTTCGTTTTATAGCCAAAAACTTATTTGGCTAATACATAATTTGTCACTAAAAAAGTTGCCGGGTGTGTATCTCATCCCCAGGGCCGAACAGGCAAATGAAAACTAGTGTGCTTGAATGGTACATTTGTGGACTATAAAATATAAAAAAGTCTTAAACGCACATATTACCCTTTCCTTTTATAGCCAAAAACTTATTTGGCCAATACATAAATGTTCACTAAAAAAAGGTTGCTGAGTTTGTATTTCGTCCCCAGGGCCGAACCAGGAAGTGACAACTGGTGCGCTGGAATAGTACATGTGTCCACTATGAAATATTAAAAAGCCTTAGACGCACATATTACCCTTTCAGTTTTATGGCTAAAAACTTTTTTCGCGCCTTTTTCACTACAAAAAGTTTGCTGGGTTTGTATTTCGTCCCCAGGGCCGAAACAGGAAGTGACAACTGGTGCGCTGGAATGACACATGTGTCCACTATAAAGTATCAAGAAGCCTTAGACGCACATATTACAATTTTAGTTGTATGGCCAAAAACTTTTTTCGCGCCATTTTTACTACAAAAAGTTTGCTGGGTTTGTATTTCGTTCCCAGGGCCGAAACAGGAAGTGATAACTGGTGCGCTGGAATGATACATGTGTCCACTATAAAATATCAAAAATCCTTAGACGCATATATTACCATTTCAGTTTTATGGCCAAAAACCTTTTTTTGCGCCTTTTTCACTACAAAAAGTTTGCTGGGTTTGTATTTCGTCCCCACGGCCGAAACAGGAAGTGACAACTGGTGTGCTGGAATGGTACACGTCTCGACTATATAGTTTAAAAAATCCTTAGACGCACATATTACCATTTTAGTTTAATGGCCAAAAACCTTTTTTTGCGCCTTTTTCACTACTAAAAGTTTGCTGGGTTTGTATTTCGTCCTCAGGGCCGAAACAGGAAGTGACAACTGGTGCGCTGGAATAGTACATGTGTCCACTATGAAATATTAAAAAGCCTTAGACGCACATATTACCATTTCAGTTTAATGGCTAAAAACTTTTTTCGCGCCTTTTTCACTACAAAAAGTTTTCTGGGTTTGTATTTCGTCCCCAGGGCCGAAACAGGATGTGACAACTGGAGCGCTGGAATAGTACATGTGTCCGCTATGAAATATTGAAAAGTCTTAGACGCACATATTACCATTTCAGTTTTATAGCCAAAAACTTTTTTTCGCGATTTTTTCCCTAAAAAAAGTTTACTGGCTTTGTATTTCGCCCCAGGGCCGAACCAGGAAGTGACAACTGGTGCGCTGGAGTGGTACATGTGTCGACTATAAAATATAAAAAAGTCTTAAACGCACATATTACCCTTTCCTTTTATAGCTAAAAACTTATTTGGCCAATACATAAATGTTCACTAAAAAAAGGTTGCTGGGTGTGTATTTCGTACCCAGGGCCGAAACAGGAAGTGACAACTGGTGTGCGTGAATAGTACATGTGTTCACTATGAAATATTAAAAAGCCTCAGACGCACATATTACCATTTTAGTTTTATGGCTAAAAACTTTTTTCGCGCCTTTTTCACTACAAAAAGTTTGCTGGGTTTGTATTTCGTCCCCAGGGCCGAAACAGGAAGTGAGAACTGGTGCGCTGGAATGACACATGTGTCCACTATAAAGTATCAAAAAGCCTTAGACGCACATATTACAATTTTAGTTGTATGGCCAAAAACTTTTTTCGCGCCTTTTTCACTACAAAAAGTTTGCTGGGTTTGTATTTCGTCCCCAGAGTCAAACCAGAAAATGACAACTAGTGCGCTGGAATAATACATGTATCTACTATAAAATATCAAAAATCCTTAGACGTACATATTACCAAATCGGTTTTATAACCAAAAACTTTTTTCTCGCCTTTTTCCCTAAAAAAAGTTTACTGGGTTTGTATTTCGTCCCCAGGGCCGAACCAGGAAATGAAAACTGGTGCGCTGGAGTGGTACATGTGTCGACTATAAAATACAAAAAAGCCTTAAACGCACATATTACCCTTTCGTTTTATAGCCAAAAACTTATTTGGCTAATACATAATTGATCACTAAAAAAAAGTTTGTTGGGTGTTTATCTCATCCGCAGGGTCGAACAAGAAAATGAAAACTGGTGTGCTAGAATGGTACATTTGTGGACTATAAAATATAAAAAAGCCTTAAACGCACATATTACCCTTTCGTTTTATAGCCAAAAACTTATTTGGCTAATACATAATTGATCACTAAAAAAAGTTTGCTGGGTTTGTATTTCGTCCCCAGGGCCGAACCAGGAAGGGACAACTGGTGCGCTGGAATGGTACATGTGTCGAATATAAAATATAAAAAAGCCTTAAATGCACATATAACCCTTTCGTTTTATAGCCAAAAACTTATTTGGCTAATACATAATTGTTCACTAAAAAAAGTTTGCTTGGTGTGTATCTCATCCCCTGGGCCGAACAAGGAAATGAAAACTGGTGTGCTGGAATGGTACATGTTTCCACTATAAAATATCAAAAAGCCTTAAATGCACATATTACCCTTTCGTTTTATAGCCAAAAACTTATTTGGCTAATACATAATTTTTCACTAAAAAAAGTTTGCTGAGTTTGTATTTCGTCCCCAGGGCCGAACCAGGAAGTGACAACTGGTGCGCTGGAATGGTACATGTGTTCACTATAAAATATCAAAAATTCTTTGACGCACATATTACCTTTTCAGTTGTATAGCCAAAAACTTATTTGGCTAATACATAATTTTTTACTAAAAAAAGTTTGCTGGGTTTGTATTTCGTCCTCAGGGCCGAACCAGGAAGTGGCAACTAGTGCGCTGGAATGGTACATGTGTCGACTATAAAATATAAAAAAGCCTTAAACGCACATATTACCCTTTCGTTTTATAGCCAAAAACTTATTTGGCTAATACATAATTGATCACTAAAAAAAAGTTTGTTGGGTGTTTATCTCATCCGCAGGGTCGAACAAGAAAATGAAAACTGGTGTGCTAGAATGGTTCATGTGTGGACTATAAAATATAAAAAAGCCTTAAACGCACATATAACCCTTTCGTTTTATAGCCAAAAACTTATTTGGCTAATACATAATTGTTCACTAAAAAAAGTTTGCTTGGTGTGTATCTCATCCCCTGGGGCGAACAAGGAAATGAAAACTGGTGTGCTGGAATGGTACATGTTTCCACTATAAAATATCAAAAAGCCTTAAATGCACATATTACCCTTTCGTTTTATAGCCAAAAACTTATTTGGCTAATACATAATTTTTCACTAAAAAAAGTTTGCTGAGTTTGTATTTCGTCCCCAGGGCCGAAACAGGAAGTGACAACTGGTGCGCTGGAATGGTACATGTGTTCACTATAAAATATCAAAAATTCTTTGACGCACATATTACCTTTTCAGTTGTATAGCCAAAAACTTATTTGGCTAATACATAATTTTTCACTAAAAAAAGTTTGCTGGGTTTGTATTTCGTCCCCAGGGCCGAACCAGGAAGTGACAACTGGTGCGCTGGAATGGTACATGTGTCGACTATAAAATATAAAAAAGCCTTAAACGCACATATTACCCTTTCGTTTTATAGCCAAAAACTTATTTGGCTAATACATAATTTTTCACTAAAAAAAGGTTGCTGGGTCTGTATCTCATCCTCAGGGCCGAACCAGGAAGTGGCAACTGATGCGCGGGAATAGAACCAGTGTCCAATTTAAATTTTAAAAAATCCTTCAACGCACATATTACCATTTCGGTTTTATAGCCAAAAACTTATTTGGCTAATACATAATTTTTCACGAAAAAAGTTTTCTGGGTCTGGATCTCATCCCCAGGACCGAACCAGGATATGACAACTTGTGTGCTGAAATGGTTCTTGTATCGACTATACAGTATCAAAAATCCTTCGACGCACATATTACCATTTCGGTTTTATAGCCAAAAACTTATTTGGCTAATACATAATTTTTCACTAAAAAAAGTTTGCTGGTTGTGTATCTCATCTCCAGGGCCAAAAAGGAAGTAACAACTGGTTCGCTGGAATGATACATGTGTTCAATATAAAATATCAAAAATTCTTAACGCACATATTACCATTTCAATTTATTAGCCAAAAACTTATTTGCCTAATAGATAATTTTTCCCTAAAAAAGGTTTGCTGGGTGTGTATCTCATCCCCAGGGCCAAACCAGGAAGTGACAACTGATGCGCTGGAATAGTACATGTATCCACTATAAGATATCAAAAATATTTAGACGCACATATTACTATTTCAGTTTTATATCCAAAAACTTATTTGGCTAATATATAATTTTTCACTAAAAAAAAGTTTGCTGGGTGTGTATCTCATCTCCAGGGCCGAACCAGGAAATGACAACTGGTGTGCTGGAATGGTACATGTGTCGACTTTAAAATATCAAAAAGCCTTAAACACACTCAAATCAAAAGACTCTCAAATCCAACAATCAATAATCAACAAACCAATAATCAACTCGGAAATAATGAAGGTGCCAACAGCTGCATACAGGGAGAGTCACAACTTGACGAAATTACGAGTAAAGTTCTTCGTACTCAGCGGGCGCTAACAAGAGCGCTAAGACGAACAATGGACGAAGCCATGGCCGAAGAAATTCATGAGGTAGCACAGTATCATTCAAAATTAATAAATATATGGGTGATAATGGTATAACCACTAAAGAACAAATAGATGGGTACACGGTGGATGACTTCTACAAGACGCAAGCCGAAGTGCACAACATTAAATGTACTCTACAACAACATGGCAGTCTTTCCAATGATAGTACTCCACAACACATCAACAGAATTGAGCAGTGTCAACCACACCTGCCAAAAATTAAAATTCCAATATTCAACGGCAGTTATCTCCAATGGGTAGCCTTCAAAGACCTGTATACTCAACTAATTCACAATGCAGCAATGAGCGAAGTTGAAAAAATGTTCTATTTGACGACACATCTAACAGATGAGGCAAAAAGGCTGATAAACCATTTGCCAATTGCAACAGCAAACTATGCAATTGCATGGAATATTCTCGTCAATAGATACGATAACAAAAGGCTCATTGTGATAACATTACTCAACAACTTGCTCTCTAATCCACAAGTGAAAAATGAATCGGCACAAGCCCTAAAAAGTATACATGACCTCACAAAGGAATGCATCCATGGCTTGAAGGCACGGGGACTTCCAGTGGACAAATGGGACGCATTAATCGTCCACATACTATTGAAAAAGCTTAATCTCTCAAATCAAACACTATTTGAGCAATCACTCAAAGACAACAAAAGCTTCGTAAGTCTCGATGAACTGCTTAAATTCATAGAGCATAGGTTCCAAGCATTGGAAACGCGAGGAAGATCGGGCGATTCTGGAGGGGGGAAGAATAGAGCCAAGATTATAACATCAGCTACATCAATTCCAAATTGTAAAGTATGTGGATTAACAGGATATCCCATATATTGCTGTGAAAAGTTCCTGAAAATGTATCCAGCCGAGAGACTACAATGGACGCAAAAGATGAGACTTTGTGTCAATTGTTTGAAATCAGAGCATACCACCAAATCATGCACATCACGGCCATGCTCAAAGTGCGCAAAAAAGCACAACTCATTGCTGCACTTAGAAATACCAAGACAATATTCATCAAAAACCTCTGCTGGAAGCTTCGAAAAGACACAAAATCCAGCCATTGCTTCAAATAAAAATTCCCCAATCGTAGCTGCAACAAACAAGCAGCTCAGCGGCAACACCAATCTATTACTCGCCACAGCAAGAGTAAAGGTGATTAGAACCAATGGCCGCACCGGCATATTCCGTGCTCTTCTAGATTCTGGATCACAGATCAATCTGGTTACAAATCGAGTGTTAAACAAGCTATCATTGGATTCTTCTGAGTCTTCCTTGCGCATTGAAGGAATAGGCCGTAAGGTTCACAACGCATCCCGACTAATCAATGTAGAGCTACATGCATGCTCAAGCAATTATGCTACCAGAATCGAAGCATTTGTACTCCCAACCATTGTATCACCTCAGCCTACAAAAGCGTTCAACACATCAGATTGGAATCTTCCTGATAATATTAATTTAGCAGATCCATGTTTCAATCAAATGGATAAAACTCATATGCTGATCGGAGCAGAATTTTATCACCAACTTATGCGGCCACAGCAAGAACTTACCAATTCTATAAAATACAGCTCTGGGTTGGGTCGTAACGGGTAAACTACAAGAAAACAACGACAACAACTTGGTTACTTGTGCAGTATTTACCCCAGAACAGCAAACAACAAACGAGCTGATTGAAAATTTCTGGAAACTTGAAGAGGCAAATAGTTCAGAACGAGCACTATCTTTAGCTGAGAAACAATGTGAAGATCATTTTGTGCAAAACTTACAAAAAAACAATGATGGGAGATTCACTGTCCGCTTACCATTTGCAGGAATCCATCAATTCTCGGAACTTCTAAAACAATGGCTTTCAATCGATTTTTGTCATTGGAAAAACGGTTGAACCTTATGCCAGAACTTAGAGCAGAATACAATAAATTTATGGAAGAATATGAATCCTTGGGGCACATGAAGAAATACAGGAAGACGACATTCCCGATGTACATTATGTCATGCTTCGTCATTGCGTGCTGAAACCGGAAAGTTCAACAACGAAATTGCGAGTAGTCTTTGACGCATCAGCCAAAACATCCAGCGGTTTCTCACTCAACCACATCCTTCATGCGGGACCAACCGTACAAAGTGAGCTATGTTCAGTTCTGCTGAGATTTCGGATGCATAAATTCGTCTTCACTTCAGACATCGAAAAAATGTACCGACAATTCAAGTTAATTATGCAGACCAAATGTTCCAGCTCATCATTTGGAGATATAACAAACATCAAGATATCAAATATTATCGCCTCAAAACTGTCACGTACGGCACTTCCTCAGCTCCATACCTAGCTACTAAATGCCTTCAACACCTAGCAACACAAAACACCACGAAATATCCACTAGGTGCCTCAATATTACGTGATGATTTTTATGTGGACGATTGCCTAAGCGGAGCCGACTCTATCAGTACAGCATTGGAATTACAACGACAACTCAACTTAATCCTAAAAGAAGCTGGCTTTAAACTTTGAAAATGGTGTTCAAATCATCCCCAGTTGCTAAATGGTATTGCACCTGAGGACCAGGGGATCAATTTGGACTTAGACGAAAGCTCAACCTGCTCTATTAAAACACTTGGATTAATATGGCTACCAAGGTCTGATCAGTTATGTGGACAAGCAAAAGTACCAACGGCAAATTATTCATAGTTAGTTCAGAACTTGCCAAGATATTTGATCCATTAGGAATTTTTGGGCCGGTAGTCGTACGAGCCAAAATATTTTTGCAGGAGCTGTGGCAATTACCAATTTCATGGGATGATGAATTGCCCCTGGATCTTCAAAACATATGGAATAAATTTCAAACGAGCATAGAAGCACTAAACAAAATTAAGATCGATCGATTCATACTAAAGACCGAAAATCCAGTAACCACGCAGCTTCACACGTTTGTTGATGCCTCGGAACGAGCTTATGGGACGGAAATTTACATTCGTTCAACATACAAGGACAAAACTGTATTAACAAGATTAATATGTTCCAAGTCCCGTGTAGCACCCATCCATTCATCACAAATTCCAAAACTGCGAAAATTTTTCGTCCATCCAACAAGACACTCGATGCACATGAAATGGAAGAAGCTCTGAACGTTATCATCAAAATCATGCAAGCCACGGAATTTGGGGAAGAGCTGGAAAGATTATCAAACAAAACACCTGTACATAAATCCAGCCCTTTGGCCTCATTAAATCCGTTTTTGGATGAATACCAGATAATGCGTGTAGGTGGTCGTCTGGAACAATCAACATTACCATTCAAGGCGAAGCATCCAGCAATTTTACCACACAATCATTTTATGGTGAGGTTGTTGATGCAAATGCTACATGAAGAAAATCGTCATTGCGGCCCACAAGCATTGTTGGCTGCATCCAGGGCACAGTTCTGGATTACCAACGGTAAAATAAGTCCACTTCTCCTCACACCAAAACAGTTAAGAACAGAGATAGCTAAGATTAAAGGCCACATTCCCATTGGTCGCTCGTTAGCAGTTGAAGATACTGACTTGCTGGAATTATACAAGATCATGAGCGTCAAGGGCACAGTAACACAGGAGAGTGTCATTTTCATGATTGAACTACCGTTAGTGAACCAGGCACATTTTGAGCTCTTCAAGGTCATGTCCATACCCACCAAGATAAACGACAGGGATATTGCTATAAAAACCAATATTGAATATCTCGCTGTGAACAGCCACCGAGATGAATATCTGATACTAAATACACTTCAATTCAATAAATGTATTGTAGCAAGGAGCGACATATGCTCCTTTGACATATATACTTTGCACTACTTTACAAGTCAGCGTTACTCGAGACCCCAGCAGCTATTCCTGCGAAATTGCTCTGTTTAACAACCGGACATCCCCACAATGCAGTTTCGGGAACATACATAACAAAGCTTCTTTTATCGCACTAAACACTATCAATCGCTGGCTTTATGCAACACCAAATCCATTAGAGCTAACTGCAGTGTGCGACTCTGAAACCATACAATTTACCGTCAAACGATCTGGCCTCATGTCCATGAAACCAACCTGTATCATCAAGGGAAATTTACTAACTATTCATGGGCATGAAACGAGTGTTACTACTCTTCATACTTCATATGCCATGTTTGGCATTATTACGGCAATTGGCAAACCCTCCGAGGTCAAGAGGTTACTAGCACCAAACATCGAATTGGATACCAAATTAGATGAGCTCACCAACATCCAAAGACAGCTATCAGACATCAAGGATCTTCCAAGGGAAATAAAGTACCCAGTGCTTTATCATCCACATATCGGCTCGTTGGCGTTACTTCTGTCATTATTGATAATAGTCATCCTGATAGGCCGGAAAATTAAATGCTACAAAGGAGCCTCAATGAACTTGTCCCCAACGATGCCAGAATCAGTCCGACAACTAACACCACGACAGCAAAACTCTGAGGTTAAAAAAAAAAATACCAATTTGTTAACTCTTATATTATTAATTCTTATTTCATTAATTTAGTTTTTTTTTTGTTCTCTCATACATAATTTTTGCCTTTCGCTATCCGCTCAACGTGGCGGAGAATGTTAACTATAATAAAAAACCAAAACTTAAAAATTAAAAGAAGTCAAAAAACAACAAGCAAAATGAGTTCACGTATTTACTAAAAACTACAAAAATGCATATACGACAATATTTAGTCATTTGCCCTTGAACTTGTTTATCGCAGTTATTGCCTTTAAAACCATTTAATGTTATAATAACAAATATTTCATTTACCTTCAGAATCGTTTAATGTTACAATAATAAAACTAAATGTCATTTACCTTTAGAATATTTTATGCAATACTGCAATAATGCAATTAAAGGCATTTTTTATAACTACTGAAATTGGATTTTTCAATATTATTATTATTAATTTTAAGTTAGACGTAATCAATTCAATTGTATAAAGGACTGACAAAAATAAAGACATTAAGGCAAACAAAGATTAACTCTTTTCATTGCTTCACGGGTCTTAGTGATTTTACTAAAGTTCAATTATATTTTGTATCAGCACAAGGTGTTTCTACCTGGGCTAAACCAATTCTAAACAAACAAAAATCTGAACTCCAAGGGAAACCTTTGGTGTTCAACGTATTTCGACGTTGGCAACTCAACATTTGGTGACCCCGACGGTCCTGTAATTTGGCACAGGATCATACAACAATATTTGGTGACACAACTGTCCTGTCACAGTTAGGTAACCCACCTAAAATCTACATTTGGTGATCCAACGATCCTGCAACTTGGCACAGGATCACATAAAAATAAAAACAACATTTGGTACACCACACAACAATTGGTGACCACGAGGACATCGAGTACATATACAACATCGAGTCCACATACATACCAATCAACAATTGGTTTATAAACTTTCAAGCTGCAAAACAAATCAACGACCATGGAAACATTTGACGTCCTACTAGCAGCGCAACAAAAGACGGCGGATCAAATAGAGGCCTTATTCCGAAACTATAAAAAGGACCCGACAACAAGGAAATCGAAGGAGTACTACCTGGAACGTTTAAATCGGCTAGACACTGCATGGCTAGAATTTGAGAGCACTGACAACAAATTAAGGTGTCTATCAAATCTTCACATGCAGCACGAATATTTTACGGACCAGTACTTGCGCATTTCAGGTGACACACTAAAGTACAAAGAGCTATTTGAGTCTGAAATCAAAAGACTCTCAAATCCAACAATCAATAATCAACAAACCAATAATTAACTCGAAAATAAAAAAGGTGCCAGCAGCTGCATACAGGGAGAGTCACATCTTGACGAAATTACGAGTAAAGTTCTTCGTACTCAGCGGGCGCTAACAAGAGCGCTAAGACGAACAATGGACGAAGCCATGGCCGAAGAAATTCATGAGGGAGCACAGTATCAGGTAAAATTAACTCTCATTGATAAATATATGGGTGATCTGTCGAGAAACAATGACATGTTATGGCAATTAACCACTAAAGAACAAATAGATGGGTACACGGTGGATGACTTCTACAAAACGCAAGCCGAAGTGCACAACATTAAATGTACTCTACAACAACATGGCAGTCTTTCCAATGATAGTACTCCACAACACATCAACAGAATTGAGCAGTGTCAACCACACCTGCCAAAAATTAAAATTCCAATATTCAACGGCAGTTATCTCCAATGGGTAGCATTCAAAGACCTGTATACTCAACTAATTCACAATGCAGCAATGAGCGAAGTTGAAAAAATGTTCTATTTGACGACACATCTAACAGATGAGGCAAAAAGGCTGATAAACCATTTGCCAATTGCAACAGCAAACTATGCAATTGCATGGAATATTCTCGTCAATAGATACGATAACAAAAGGCTCATTGTGATAACATTACTCAACAACTTGCTCTCTAATCCACAAGTGAAAAATGAATCGGCACAAGCCCTAAAAAGTATACATGACCTCACAAAGGAATGCATCCATGGCTTGAAGGCACGGGGACTTCCAGTGGACAAATGGGACGCATTAATCGTCCACATACTATTGAAAAAGCTTAATCTCTCAAATCAAACACTATTTGAGCAATCACTCAAAGACAACAAAAGCTTCGTAAGTCTCGATGAACTGCTTAAATTCATAGAGCATAGGTTCCAAGCATTGGAAACGCGAGGAAGATCGGGCGATTCTGGAGGGGGGAAGAATAGAGCCAAGATTATAACATCAGCTACATCAATTCCAAATTGTAAAGTATGTGGATTAACAGGATATCCCATATATTGCTGTGAAAAGTTCCTGAAAATGTATCCAGCCGAGAGACTACAATGGACGCAAAAGATGAGACTTTGTGTCAATTGTTTGAAATCAGAGCATACCACAAAATCATGCACATCACGGCCATGCTCAAAGTGCGCAAAAAAGCACAACTCATTGCTGCACTTAGAAATACCAAGACAATATTCATCAAAAACCTCTGCTGGAAGCTTCGAAAAGACACAAAATCCAGCCAAAAATTCCCCAATCGTAGCTGCAACAAACAAGCAGCTCAGCGGCAACACCAATCTATTACTCGCCACAGCAAGAGTAAAGGTGATTAGAACCAATGGCCGCACCGGCATATTCCGTGCTCTTCTAGATTCTGGATCACAGATCAATCTGGTTACAAATCGAGTGTTAAACAAGCTATCATTGGATTCTTCTGAGTCTTCCTTGCGCATTGAAGGAATAGGCCGTAAGGTTCACAACGCATCCCGACTAATCAATGTAGAGCTACATGCATGCTCAAGCAATTATGCTACCAGAATCGAAGCATTTGTACTCCCAACCATTGTATCACCTCAGCCTACAAAAGCGTTCAACACATCAGATTGGAATCTTCCTGATAATATTAATTTAGCAGATCCATGTTTCAATCAAATGGATAAAACTCATATGCTGATCGGAGCAGAATTTTATCACCAACTTATGCGGCCACAGCAAGAACTTACCAATTCTATAAAATACAGCTCTGGGTTGGGTCGTAACGGGTAAACTACAAGAAAACAACGACAACAACTTGGTTACTTGTGCAGTATTTACCCCAGAACAGCAAACAACAAACGAGCTGATTGAAAATTTCTGGAAACTTGAAGAGGCAAATAGTTCAGAACGAGCACTATCTTTAGCTGACAAACAATGTGAAGATCATTTTGTGCAAAACTTACAAAAAAACAATGATGGGAGATTCACTGTCCGCTTACCATTTGCAGGAATCCATCAATTCTCGGAACTTCTAAAACAATGGCTTTCAATCGATTTTTGTCATTGTAAAAACGGTTGAACCTTATGCCAGAACTAAGAGCAGAATACAATAAATTTATGGAAGAATATGAATCCTTGGGGCACATGAAGAAATACAGGAAGACGACATTCCCGATGTACATTATGTCATGCTTCGTCATTGCGTGCTGAAACCGGAAAGTTCAACAACGAAATTGCGAGTAGTCTTTGACGCATCAGCCAAAACATCCAGCGGTTTCTCACTCAACCACATCCTTCATGCGGGACCAACCGTACAAAGTGAGCTATGTTCAGTTCTGCTGAGATTTCGGATGCATAAATTCGTCTTCACTTCAGACATCGAAAAAATGTACCGACAATTCAAGTTAATTATGCAGACCAAATGTTCCAGCTCATCATTTGGAGATATAACAAACATCAAGATATCAAATATTATCGCCTCAAAACTGTCACGTACGGCACTTCCTCAGCTCCATACCTAGCTACTAAATGCCTTCAACACCTAGCAACACAAAACACCACGAAATATCCACTAGGTGCCTCAATATTACGTGATGATTTTTATGTGGACGATTGCCTAAGCGGAGCCGACTCTATCAGTACAGCATTGGAATTACAACGACAACTCAACTTAATCCTAAAAGAAGCTGGCTTTAAACTTTGAAAATGGTGTTCAAATCATCCCCAGTTGCTAAATGGTATTGCACCTGAGGACCAGGGGATCAATTTGGACTTAGACGAAAGCTCAACCTGCTCTATTAAAACACTTGGATTAATATGGCTACCAAGGTCTGATCAGTTATGTGGACAAGCAAAAGTACCAACGGCAAATTATTCATAGTTAGTTCAGAACTTGCCAAGATATTTGATCCATTAGGAATTTTTGGGCCGGTAGTCGTACGAGCCAAAATATTTTTGCAGGAGCTGTGGCAATTACCAATTTCATGGGATGATGAATTGCCCCTGGATCTTCAAAACATATGGAATAAATTTCAAACGAGCATAGAAGCACTAAACAAAATTAAGATCGATCGATTCATACTAAAGACCGAAAATCCAGTAACCACGCAGCTTCACACGTTTGTTGATGCCTCGGAACGAGCTTATGGGACGGAAATTTACATTCGTTCAACATACAAGGACAAAACTGTATCAACAAGATTAATATGTTCCACGTCCCGTGTAGCACCCATCCATTCATCACAAATTCCAAAACTGCGAAAATTTTTCGTCCATCCAACAAGGCACTCGATGCACATGAAATGGAAGAAGCTCTGAACGTTATCATCAAAATCATGCAAGCCACGGAATTTGGGGAAGAGCTGGAAAGATTATCAAACAAAACACCTGTACATAAATCCAGCCCTTTGGCCTCATTAAATCCGTTTTTGGATGAATACCAGATAATGCGTGTAGGTGGTCGTCTGGAACAATCAACATTACCATTCAAGGCGAAGCATCCAGCAATTTTACCACACAATCATTTTATGGTGAGGTTGTTGATGCAAATGCTACATGAAGAAAATCGTCATTGCGGCCAACAAGCATTGTTGGCTGCATCCAGGGCACAGTTCTGGATTACCAACGGTAAAATAAGTCCACTTCTCCTCACACCAAAACAGTTAAGAACAGAGATAGCTAAGATTAAAGGCCACATTCCCATTGGTCGCTCGTTAGCAGTTGAAGATACTGACTTGCTGGAATTATACAAGATCATGAGCGTCAAGGGCACAGTAACACAGGAGAGTGTCATTTTCATGATTGAACTACCGTTAGTGAACCAGGCACATTTTGAGCTCTTCAAGGTCATGTCCATACCCACCAAGATAAACGACAGGGATATTGCTATAAAAACCAATATTGAATATCTCGCTGTGAACAGCCACCGAGATGAATATCTGATACTAAATACACTTCAATTCAATAAATGTATTGTAGAAAGGAGCGACATATATCTTTGCACTACTTTACAAGTCAGCGTTACTCGAGACCCCAGCAGCTATTCCTGCGAAATTGCTCTGTTTAACAACCGGACATCCCCACAATGCAGTTTCGGGAACATACATAACAAAGCTTCTTTTATCGCGCTAAACACTATCAATCGCTGGCTTTATGCAACACCAAATCCATTAGAGCTAACTGCAGTGTGCGACTCTGAAACCATACAATTTACCGTCAAACGATCTGGCCTCATGTCCATGAAACCAACCTGTATCATCAAGGGAAATTTACTAACTATTCATGGGCATGAAACGAGTGTTACTACTCTTCATACTTCATATGCCATGTTTGGCATTATTACGGCAATTGGCAAACCCTCCGAGGTCAAGAGGCTACTAGCACCAAACATCGAATTGGATACCAAATTAGATGAGCTCACCAACATCCAAAGACAGCTATCAGACATCAAGGATCTTCCAAGGGAAATAAAGTACCCAGTGCTTTATCATCCACATATCGGCTCGTTGGCGTTACTTCTGTCATTATTGATAATAGTCATCCTGATAGGCCGGAAAATTAAATGCTACAAAGGAGCCTCAATGAACTTGTCCCCAACGATGCCAGAATCAGCCCGACAACTAACACCACGACAGCAAAACTCTGAGGTTAAAAAAAAAATACCAATTTGTTAACTCTTATATTATTAATTCTTATTTCATTAATTTAGTTTTTTTTTTTTGTTCTCTCATACATAATTTTTGCCTTTCGCTATCCGCTCAACGTGGCGGAGAATGTTAACTATAATAAAAAACCAAAACTTAAAAATTAAAAGAAGTCAAAAAACAACAAGCAAAATGAGTTCACGTATTTACTAAAAACTACAAAAATGCATATACGACAATATTTAGTCATTTGCCCTTGAACTTGTTTATCGCAGTTATTGCCTTTAAAACCATTTAATGTTATAATAACAAATATTTCATTTACCTTCAGAATCGTTTAATGTTACAATAATAAAACTAAATGTCATTTACCTTTAGAATATTTTATGCAATACTGCAATAATGTAATTAAAGGCATTTTTTATAACTACTGAAATTGGATCTTTGAATATTATTATTATTAATTTTAAGTTAGACGTAATCAATTCAATTGTATAAAGGACTGACAAAAATAAAGACATTAAGGCAAACAAAGATTAACTCTTTTCATTGCTTCACGGGTCTTAGTGATTCTACTAACGTTCAATTATATTTTGTATCAGCACAAGGTGTTTCTACCTGGGCTAAACCAATTCTAAACAAACAAAAATCTGAACTCCAAGGGAAACCTTTGGTGTTCAACGTATTTCGACGTTGGCAACCCAACAACTATAAAGTATCAAAAATCCTTCGACGCACATATTACCATTTCAGTTTTATGGCCAAAAACTTTTTTCGTGCCTTTTTCACTTCAAAAAGTTTGCTAGTTGTGTATCTCATCTCCAGGGCCAAAACAGGCAGTGACAACTGGTGCGCTGGAATGATACATGTGTTCAATATAAAATATCAAAAATCCTTAACGCACATATTACCATTTCGGTTTATTAGCAAAAAACTCATTAATCTAATACTTAATTTTTTTAAAAAAAAAGTTTGCTGGGTCCGTATCTCATCCCCAGGGCCGAACCAGGAAGTGACAACTGGTGCGCTAAAATGGTACATGTGTTCACTATTAAATATCAAAAAGCCTTAAACGCACATATTAACATTTCAGTTTTATGGCCAAAAACTTTTTTCGCGCCTTTTTCACTACGAAAAGATTGCTGGGTTTGTATTTCGTCCCCAGGGCCGAAACAGGAAGTGACAACTGGTGCGCTGGAATGATGCATGTGTCCACTATAAAATATCAAAAAGCCTTAGACGCACATATAACAACTTCAGTTTTCTATCCAAAAACTTATTTCCCTAATACATAATTTTTCATTAAAAAAATTTTTCTAGGTGTGTATCTCATCCCCGTTGCCAAATCAGAAAGTGACAACTGGTGCTCTAGAATTAAACGTGTGTCCACTATAAAATATCAAAAATCCGTAGATGCACATATTACCATTTCGGTTTTATAGCCAAAAACTTATTGGGCTAATACATATTTTTCACTAAAAAAAGTTTGCTGGGTGTGTATCTCATCTCCAGGGCCAAACCAGGAAGTGACAACTGGTGCGCTGGAATGGCACATGTGTTCACTATAAAATATTAAATATCTTCAGACGACCATATCACCATTTCGGTTTTATATCCAAAAACTTATTGGGCTAATACATAAATTGTCACTAAAAAAAGTTTGCTGAGTGTGTATCTCATCCCCAGGGCCAAACATGGAAATGAGAACTGGTACGCTGGAATAGAACATGCATCCGCTATAAGATATTAAAAATCCTTAGACGCACATATTACCATTTCAGTTTTATATCCAAAAATTTATTTGCCTAATACATAATTTTTCCCTAAAAAAAGTTTGCTGGGTATGTATCTCATCCCCACAGTCAAACCAGGAAGTGGCAATTAGTCCGCTGGAATAGTACATGTGTCCACTATAAAATATCAAAAATCCTTAATCGCTCATATTACCATTTCGGTTTTATAGCCAAAAACTTATTGGGCTAATACATATTTTTCACTAAAAAAAGTTTGCTGGGTGTGTATTTCATCCCCAGGGTCGAACCAGGAAGTGACAACTGATGCGCTGGAATAGTACATGTGTCGACTATAAAATATAAAAAAGCCTTTAACGCACATATTACCATTTCGGTTTTATAGCGAAAAACTTATTTGGCTAATACATAATTTTTCACTACAAAAAGTTTGCAGGGTTTGTATTTCGTCGCCAGGGCCAAACCAGGAAGTGACAACTGGTGCGCTGGATTAGAACATGTGTCCACTATAAGATATCAAAAATCCTTAGACGCACATATTACCATTTCAGTTTTATATCCAAAAACTTTTTTTTTCACTAAAAAAAGTTTGCTGGTTATCTTTTCTCATGCCCAGGGCCGAACCAGGAAGTGACAACTGATGCGCTAAAATGGTACATGTGTTCACTATTAAATATCAAAAAGCCTTAAACGCACATATTAACATTTCAGCTTTATGGCCAAAAACTTTTTTCGCGCCTTTTTCACTACGAAAAGATTGTAGGGTTTGTATTTCGTCCCCAGGGCCGAAACAGGAAGTGACAACTGGTGCGCTGGAATGATGCATGTGTCCACTATAAAATATCAAAAAGCCTTAGACGCACATATAACAACTTCAGTTTTCTATCCAAAAACTTATTTCCCTAATACATAATTTATCATTAAAAAAATTTTTCTAGGTGTGTATCTCATCCCCGTTGCCAAATCAGAAAGTGACAACTGGTGCTCTAGAATTAAACGTGTGTCCACTATAAAATATCAAAAATCCGTAGATGCACATATTACCATTTCGGTTTTATAGCCAAAAACTTATTGGGCTAATACATATTTTTCACTAAAAAAAGTTTGCTGGGTGTGTATCTCATCTCCAGGGCCAAACCAAGAAGTGGCAACTGGTGCGCTGGAATGGCACATGTGTTCACTATAAAATATTAAATATCTTCAGACGACCATATCACCATTTCGGTTTTATATCCAAAAACTTATTGGGCTAGTCCATAAATTTTCACTAAAAAAAGTTTGCTGAGTGTGTATCTCATCCCCGTTGCCAAATCAGAAAGTGACAACTGGTGCTCTAGAATTAAACGTGTGTCCACTATAAAATATCAAAAATCCGTAGATGCACATATTACCATTTCGGTTTTATAGCCAAAAACTTATTGGGCTAATACATATTTTTCACTAAAAAAAGTTTGCTGGGTGTGTATCTCATCTCCAGGGCCAAACCAAGAAGTGGCAACTGGTGCGCTGGAATGGCACATGTGTTCACTATAAAATATTAAATATCTTCAGACGACCATATTACCATTTCGGTTTTATAGCCAAAAACTTATTGGGCTAATACATATTTTTCACTAAAAAAAGTTTGCTGGGTGTGTATCTCATCACCAGGGCCAAACATGGAAATGAGAACTGGTACGCTGGAATAGTACATGCATCCACTATAAGATATTAAAAATCCTTAGACGCACATATTACCATTTCAGTTTTATAGCCAAAAACTTATTGGGCTAATACATAATTTTTCCCTAAAAAAAGTTTGCTGGGTATGTATCTCATCCCCACAGTCAAATCAGGAAGTGACAACTGGTGCGCTGGAATAGTACATGTGTCCACTATAAAATATCAAAAAGCCTTAAACGCAGATATTACCAATTCAGTTTTATATCCAAAAACTTTTTTGCCTAATACATAATTTTTACCTAAAATAAGATTGCTGGGTGTGTATCTCATCACCAGGGCCAAACCAGGAAGTGAAAACTAGTGGCTGGTATAGAACATGTGTCCACTATAAAATATCAAAAAGCCTTAAACGCAGATATTACAAATTCAGTTTTATAGCCAAAAACTTATTTGGCTAATACATAATTTTTCACTAAAAAAAGTTTTCTGGGCGTGTATCTCATCCCCAGGGCCAAACCAGGAAGTGACAACTGGTGCGATGGAATAGTACATGTGTCAACTATAAAATATCAAAAAGCCTTAAACACAGATATTACAAATTCAGTTTAATAGCCAAAAACTTATTTGGCTAATACATAACTTGTCACTAAAAAAAGTTTTCTGGGTATGTATCTCATCCCCAGATCCAAACCAGGAAATGACAACTGATGCGCTGGAATAGTACATGTGTCCACTAATAAATATCAAAAATCCTTAAACGCACATATTACCATTTCAGTTTTATAGCCAAAAACTTATTGGGCTAATATATAATTTTTCACTAAAAAAATTTTGCTGGTGTGTATCTCATCCCCAGGGCCGAACAAGGAAATGAACACTGAAGTGCTGGAATGGTACATGTGTCGACTATAAAATATAAAAAAGCCTCAAACGCATATACTACCATTTCGGTTTTATAGCCAAAAACTCATTTGGCTAATACCTAATTTTTTACTAAAAAAAGTTTGCTGGGTGTGTATCTCATCCCCAGGTCCGAACAAGAAAATGAAATTTGGTGTGCTGGAATGGTACATGTGTCGACTATAAAATAAAAAAAAGCCTTAAACGCACATATTACCATTTCGGTTTTATAGCCAAAAACTTATTTGGCTAATACATAATTTGTCACTAAAAAAAGTTTTCTGGGTATGTATCTCATCCCCAGGTCCAAACCAGGAAATGACAACTGATGCGCTAGAATGATACATGTGTCCACTATAAAATATCAAAAATCCTTAGACGCACATATTACCATTTCAGTTTTATAGCCAAAAACTTATTGGGCTAATACATAATTTTTCCCTAAAAAAAGTTTGCTGGGTATGTATCTCATCCCCACAGTCAAACCAGGAAGTGGCAATTAGTCCGCTGGAATAGTACATGTGTCCACTATAAAATATCAAAAATCCTTAATCGCTCATATTACCATTACAGTTTCAAAGCCAAAAACTTATTTGGCTAATATATAATTTTTCACTAAAAAAAGTTTTCTGGGTATGTATCTCATCCCCAGGGCCAAACCAGGAGGTGACAACTGGTGACTGGTATAGAACATGTGTCCACTATAAAATATCAAAAAGCCTTAAACGCAGATATTAAAAATTCAGTTATATAGCCAAAAACTTATTTGACTAATACATATTTTGTCACAAAAAAAAGTTTGCTGGTTGTCTTTCCTCATCCCCAGGGGCGAACCAGGAAGTGAAAACTAATGCGCTAGAATGATACATGTGTCCACTATAAAATATCAAAAATCCTTAGACGCACATATTACCATTTCAGTTTTATATCCAAAAACTTATTTGCTAATACATAATTTTTCCCTAAAAAAAGTTTGCTGGTGTGTATCTCATCCCCAACGCCGAACCGGGAAGTGACAACTGGTGCGCTGGAATAGTACATGTGTCCACTATAAAATATCAAAAAGCATTAAACGCAGATATTACCAATTCAGTTTTATATCCAAAAACTTTTTTGCCTAATACATAATTTTTACCTAAAATAAGATTGCTGGGTGTGTATCTCATCACCAGGGCCAAACCAGGAAGTGAAAACTGGTGACTGGTATAGAACATGTGTCCACTATAAAATATCAAAAACCTTAAACGCAGATATTACAAATTCAGTTTTATAGCCAAAAACTTATTTGGCTAATACATAATTTTTCACTAAAAAAAGTTTTCTGGGCGTGTATCTCATCCCCAGGGCCAAACCAGGAAATGACAACTGATGCGCTGGAATAGTACATGTGTCCACTAATAAATATCAAAAAGCCTTAAACACAGATATTACAAATTCAGTTTAATAGCCAAAAACTTATTTGGCTAATACATAACTTGTCACTAAAAAAAGTTTTCTGGGTATGTATCTCATATCCAGATCCAAACCAGGAAATGACAACTGATGCGCTGGAATAGTACATGTGTCCACTAATAAATATCAAAAATCCTTAAACGCACATATTACCATTTCAGTTTTATAGCCAAAAACTTATTGGGCTAATATATAATTTTTCACTAAAAAAATTTTGCTGGTGTGTATCTCATCCCCAGGGCCGAACAAGGAAATGAACACTGAAGTGCTGGAATGGTACATGTGTCGACTATAAAATATAAAAAAGCCTCAAACGCATATACTACCATTTCGGTTTTATAGCCAAAAACTCATTTGGCTAATACCTAATTTTTTACTAAAAAAAGTTTGCTGGGTGTGTATCTCATCCCCAGGTCCGAACAAGAAAATGAAATTTGGTGTGCTGGAATGGTACATGTGTCGACTATAAAATAAAAAAAGCCTTAAACGCACATATTACCATTTCGGTTTTATAGCCAAAAACTTATTTGGCTAATACATAATTTGTCACTAAAAAAATTTTCTGGGTATGTATCTCATCCCCAGGTCCAAACCAGGAAATGACAACTGATGCGCTAGAATGATACATGTGTCCACTATAAAATATCAAAAATCCTTAGACGCACATATTACCATTTCAGTTTTATATCCAAAAACTTATTTGCTAATACATAATTTTTCCCTAAAAAAAGTTTGCTGGGTCTGTATCTCATCCCCAGGGCCGAACATGGAAATGACAACTGGTGCGCTGGAATGGTACATGTGTTCACTATTAATTTTTAAAAATCCCTAAACGCACATTTTACCATTTCGGTTTTATATCCAAAAACTTATTTGGCTAATACATAATTTTTCACTAAAAAAATTTTGCTGGTGTGTATCTCATCCCCAGGGCCGAACAAGGAAATGAAAACAGTTGTGCTGGAATGGTACGTGTGTCGAGTATATGAGATCAAAAATCCTTAAACGCACATCTTACCATTACAGTTTCAGAGCCAAAAACTTATTTGGCTAATATATAATTTTTCACTAAAAAAGTTTTGCTGGGTGCGTATCTCATCCCCAGGGCCGAACAAGGAAATGAACACTGAAGTGCTGGAATGGTACATGTGTCGACTATAAAATATAAAAAAGCCTCAAACGCATATATTACCATTTCGGTTTTATAGCCAAAAACTCATTTGGCTAATACATAATTTTTTACTAAAAAAGTTTGCTCGATGTGTATCTCATCCCCAGGGCCGAACAAGAAAATGAAAACTGGAATAGAACATGTGTCCACTATAAAACATCAAAAAGCCTTAAACGCACATATTACCATTTCAGTTTTAAAGCCAAAAACTTATTTGGATAATATATAATTTTTCCTTAAAAAAAGTTTGCTGGGTGTGTATCTCATCCCCAGGGCTAAGCCTGGAAGTGACAACTGATGCGGTTGAATAGTACATGTGATCACTATAATCCTTATGATCCTTAACCATTATGATTCTTAAACGCACATATTAGCATTTCGGTTTTATAACCAAAAACTTATTGGGCTAATAAATAATTTTTCACTACAAAAAGTTTGCAGGGTTTGTATTTCGTCCCCAGGGCTAAACCAGGAAGTGACAACTGGTGCGCTGGAATGGTACGTGTGTCGAGTATATGAGATCAAAAATCCTTAAACGCACATCTTGCCATTACAGTTTCAAAGCCAAAAACTTATTTGGCTAATATATAATTTTTCACTAAAAAAATTTTGCTGGGGGTGGAATGGTACATGTGTCGACTATAAAATATAAAAAAGCCTCAAACGCATATATTACCATTTCGGTTTTATAGCCAAAAACTCATTTGGCTAATACATAATTTTTTACTAAAAAAGTTTGCTGGATGTGTATCTCATCCCCAGAGCCGAACAAGAAAATGAAAACTGGTGTGCTGGAATGGTACATGTGTCGACTATAAAATATAAAAAAGCCTCAAATGCACATCTTACCATTTCGGTTTTATAGCCAAAAACTTATTTGGCTAATACATAATTTGTCACAAAAAAAAGCTTGCTGGTGTGTATCTCATCCCCAACGCCGAACCGGGAAGTGACAACTGGTGCGCTGGAATAGTACATGTGTTCACCATAAAAAAAAACAAAAATTCTTAAACGCACATATTACAATTTCAGTTTTACATCCAAAAACTAGTTTTCTCTATAAATAATTTTTCCTTAAAAAAAGTTTGCTGGGTGTGTATCTCATCCCCAGGGGCTAACCAGGAAGTGAAAACTGGTGTGCTGGAATAGAACATGTGTCCACTATAAAATATCAAAAAGCATTAAACGCAGATATTACCAATTCAGTTTTATATCCAAAAACTTTTTTGCCTAATACATAATTTTTACCTAAAATAAGATTGCTGGGTATGTATCTCATCACCAGGGCCAAACCAGGAAGTGACAACTAGTGGCTGGTATAGAACATATGTCCACTATAAAATATCAAAAAGCCTTAAACGCAGATATTACAAATTCAGTTTTATAGCCAAAAATTTATTGGGCTAATACATAATTTTTCACTAAAAAAAGTTTTCTGGGCGTGTATCTCATGCCCAGGGCCAATCCAGGAAGTCACAACTTGTGCGCTGGAATAGTAAATGTGTCCACTATAAAATATCAAAAAACCTTAAACACAGATATTACAAATTCAGTTTTATAGCCAAAAACTTATTTGGCTAATACATAATTTGTCAATAAAAAAAGTTTTCTGGGTATGTATCTCATCCCCAGGTCCAAACCAGGAAATGACAACTGATGCGCTGGAATAGTACATGTGTCCACTATTAAATATCAAGAATCCTTAAACGCACATATTACCATTTCAGTTTTATAGCCAAAAACTTATTGGACTAATAAGTAATTTTTCACTAAAAAAGTTTTCTGGGTATGTATCTCATCCCCAGGGCCGAACAAGGAAATGAAAACAGTTGTGCTGGAATGGTACGTGTGTCGAGTATAAGAGATCAAAAATCCTTAAACGCACATCTTACCATTACAGTTTCAAAGCCAAAAACTTATTTGGCTAATATATAATTTTTCACTAAAAAAATTTTGCTGGGTGTGTATCTCATCCCCAGGGCCGAACAAGGAAATGAACACTGAAGTGCTGGAATGGTACATGTGTCGACTATAAAATATAAAAAAGCCTCAAACGCATATATTACCATTACAGTTTTATAGCCAAAAACTCATTTGGCTAATACATAATTTTTTACTAAAAAAGTTTGCTGGATGTGTATCTCATCCCCAGGGCCAATCCAGGAAGTCACAACTTGTGCGCTGGAATAGTACATGTGTCCACTATAAAATATCAAAAAGCCTTAAACGCACATATTACCATTTCAGTTTTAAAGCCAAAAACTTATTTGGGTAATATATAATTTTTCCTTAAAAAAAGTTTGCTGGATATGTATCTCATCCCCAGGGCCTAACCAGGAAGTGACAACTGGTGTGCTGGAATAGAACATGTGTCCACTATAAAACATCAAAAAGCCTTAAACGCACATATTACCATTTCAGTTTTAAAGCCAAAAACTTATTTGGATAATATATAAATTTTCCTTAAAAAAAGTTTGCTGGGTGTGTATCTCATCCCCAGGGCTAAACCTGGAAGCGACAACTGATGCGGTTGAACAGTACATGTGATCACTATAATCCTTATGATCCTTAACCATTATGATCCTTAAACGCACATATTAGCATTTCGGTTTTATAACCAAAAACTTATTGGGCTAATAAATTATTTTTCACTACAAAAAGTTTGCAGGGTTTGTATTTCGTCCCCAGGGCCAAACCAGGAAGTGACAACTGGTGCGCTGGAATTATACGTGTGTCGAGTATATGAGATCAAAAATCCTTAAACGCGCATCTTGCCATTACAGTTTCAAAGCCAAAAACTTATTTGGCTAATATATAATTTTTCACTAAAAAAATTTTGCTGGTGTGTATCTCATCCCCAGGGCCGAATAAGGAAATGAACACTGAAGTGCTGGAATGGTACATGTGTCGACTATAAAATATAAAAAAGCCTCAAACGCATATATTACCATTTCGGTTTTATAGCCAAAAACTCATTTGGCTAATACATAATTTTTTACTAAAAAAGTTTGCTGGATGTGTATCTCATCCCCAGGGCCGAACAAGAAAATGAAAACTGGTGTGCTGGAATGGTACATGTGTCGACTATAAAATATAAAAAAAGCCTCAAACGACCATATTACCATTTCGGTTTTATAGCCAAAAACTTATTTGGCTAATACATAATTTGTCACAAAAAAAAGCTTGCTGGTGTGTATCTCATCCCCAACGCCGAACCGGGAAGTGACAACTGGTGCGCTGGAATAGTACATGCGTTCACTATAAAAAAAACAAAAATTCTTAAACGCACATATTACAATTTCAGTTTTACATCCAAAAACTAGTTTTCCTTATAAATAATTTTTCCTTAAAGAAAGTTTGCTGGGTGTGTATCTCATCCCCAGGGGTTAACCAGGAAGTGAAAACTGGTGTGCTGGAATAGAACATGTGTCCACTATAAAATATCAAAAACCATTAAACGCAGATATCACCAATTCAGTTTTATATCCAAAAATGTTTTGCCTAATACATAATTTTTACCTAAAATAAGATTGCTGGGTGTGTATCTCATCACCAGGGCCAAACCAAGAAATGACAACTAGTGGCTGGTATAGAACATGTGTCCACTATAAAATATCAAAAAGCCTTAAACGCAGATATTACAAATTCAGTTTTATAGCCAAAAACTTATTGGGCTAATACATAATTTTTACCTAAAAAAAGTTTTCTGGGCGTGTATCTCATCCCCAGGGCCAAACCAGGAAGTGACAACTAGTGCGCTGGAATAGTACTGGTGCCCACTATAAAATATCAAAAAGCCTTAAACACAGATATTACAAATTCAGTTTTATAGCCAAAAACTTATTTGGCTAATACATAATTTGTCACTAAAAAAAGTTTTCTGCGTATGTATCTCATCCCCAGGTCCAAACCAGGAAATGACAACTGATGCGCTGGAATAGTACATGTGTTCACTATTAAATATCAAAAATCCTTATACGCACATATTACCATTTCAGTTTTATAGCCAAAAACTTATTGGGCTAATATATAAATTTTCACTAAAAAAATTTTGCTGGTGTGTATCTCATCCCCAGGGCCGAACAAGGAAATGAAAACAGTTGTGCTGGAATGGTACGTGCGTCGAGTATAAGAGATCAAAAATCCCTAAACGCACATCTTACCATTACAGTTTCAAAGCCAAAAACTTATTTGGCTAATATATAATTTTTCACTAAAAAAATTTTGCTGGGTGTGTATCTCATCCCTAGGGCCGAACAAGGAAATGAACACTGAAGTGCTGGAATGGTACATGTGTCGACTATAAAATATAAAAAAGCCTCAAACGCACATATTACCATTTCGGTTTTATAGCCAAAAACTCATTTGGCTAATACATAATTTTTTACTAAAAAAGTTTGCTGGATGTGTATCTCATCCCCAGGGCCGAACAAGGAAATGAAAACTGGTGTGCTGGAATGGTACATGTGTCGACTATAAAATATAAAAAAGCCTCAAACGCACATATTACCATTTCGGTTTTATAGCCAAAAACTTATTTGGCTAATACATAATTTGTCACTAAAAAAAGTTTTCTGGGTATGTATCTCATCCCCAGGTCCAAACCAGGAAATGACAACTGATGCGCTGGAATAGTACATGTGTCCACTATTAAATATTAAAAATCCTTAAACGCACATATTACCATTTCAGTTTTATAGCCAAAAACTTATTGGGCTAATATATAATTTTTCACTAAAAAAATTTTGCTGGCGTGTATCTCATCCCCAGGGCCGAACAAGGAAATGAAAACAGTTGTGCTGGAATGGTACGTGTGTCGAGTATATGAGATCAAAAATCCTTAAACGCACATCTTACCATTACAGTTTCAGAGCCAAAAACTTATTTGGCTAATATATAATTTTTCACTAAAAAAAAATTGCTGGGTGCGTATCTCATCCCCAGGGCCGAACAAGGAAATGAACACTGAAGTGCTGAAATGGTACATGTGTCGGCTATAAAATATAAAAAAGCCTCAAACGCATATATTACCATGTCGGTTTTATAGCCAAAAACTCATTTGGCTAATACATAATTTTTTACTAAAAAAGTTTGCTGGATGTGTATCTCATCCCCAGGGCCGAACAAGGAAATGAACACTGAAGTGCTAGAATGGTACATGTGTCGACTATAAAATATAAAAAAGCCTCAAACGCACATATTACCATTTCGGTTTTATAGCCAAAAACTTATTTGGCTAATACATAATTTGTCACAAAAAAAGCTTGCTGGTGTGTATCTCATCCCCAACGCCGAACCGGGAAGTGACAACTGGTGCACTGGAATAGTACATGTGTTCACTATAAAAAAAACAAAAATTCTTAAACGCACATATTACAATTTCAGTTTTACATCCAAAAACTAGTTTTCCTTATAAATAATTTTTCCTTAAAAAAAGTTTGCTGGATATGTATTTCATCCCCAGGGCCTAACCAGGAAGTGACAACTGGTGTGCTGGAATAGAACATGTGTCCACTATAAAACATCAAAAAGCCTTATACGCACATATTACCATTTCAGTTTTAAAGCCAAAAACTTATTTGGATAATATATAATTTTTCTTTAAAAAAAGTTTGCTGGGTGTGTATCTCATCCCCAGGGCTAAACCTGGAAGCGACAACTGATGCGGTTGAATAGTACATGTGATCACTATAATCCTTATGATCCTTAACCATTATGATCCTTAAACGCACATATTAGCATTTCGGTTTTATAACCAAAAACTTATTGGGCTAATAAATTATTTTTCACTACAAAAAGTTTGCAGGGTTTGTATTTCGTCCCCAGGGCCAAACCAGGAAATGACAACTGGTGCGCTGGAATGGTACGTGTGTCGAGTATATGAGATCAAAAATCCTTAAACGCACATCTTGCCATTACAGTTTCAAAGCCAAAAACTTATTTGGCTAATATATAATTTTTCACTAAAAAAATTTTGCTGGGTGTGTATCTCATCCCCAGGGCCGAACAAGGAAATGAACACTGAAGTGCTGGAATGGTACATGTGTCGACTATAAAATATAAAAAAGCCTCAAACGCATATATTACCATTTCGGTTTTATAGCCAAAAACTCATTTGGCTAATACATAATTTTTTACTAAAAAAGTTTGCTGGATGTGTATCTCATCCCCAGGGCCGAACAAGAAAATGAAAACTGGTGTGCTGGAATGGTACATGTGTCGACTATAAAATATAAAAAAAGCCTCAAACGACCATATTACCATTTCGGTTTTATAGCCAAAAACTTATTTGGCTAATACATAATTTCTCACAAAAAAAAGCTTGCTGGTGTGTATCTCATCCCCAACGCCGAACCGGGAATTGACAACTGGTGCGCTGGAATAGTACATGTGTTCACTATAAAAAAAACAAAAATTCTTAAACGCACATATTACAATTTCAGTTTTACATCCAAAAACTAGTTTTCCTTATAAATAATTTTTCCTTAAAAAAAGTTTGCTGGTATGTATCTCATCCCCAGGGGCTAACCAGGAAGTGAAAACTGGTGTGCTGGAATAGAAAATGTGTCCACTATAAAATATCAAAAAACATTAAACGCAGATATTACCAATTCAGTTTTATATCCAAAAATGTTTTGCCTAATACATAATTTTTACCTAAAATAAGATTGCTGGGTGTGTATCTCATCACCAGGGCCAAACCAAGAAATGACAACTGGTGGCTGGTATAGAACATGTGTCCACTATAAAATATCAAAAAGCCTTAAACGCAGATATTACAAATTCAGTTTTATAGCCAAAAACTTATTGGGCTAATACATAATTTTTACCTAAAAAAAGTTTTCTGGGCGTGTATCTCATCCCCAGGGCCAAACCAGGAAGTGACAACTGGTGCGCTGGAATAGTACATGTGCCCACTATAAAATATCAAAAAGCCTTAAACACAGATATTACAAATTCAGTTTTATAGCCAAAAACTTATTTGGCTAATACATAATTTGTCACTAAAAAAAGTTTTCTGGGTATGTATCTCATCCCCAGGTCCAAACCAGGAAATGACAACTGATGCGCTGGAATAGTACATGTGTCCACTATTAAATATCAAAAATCCTTATACGCACATATTACCATTTCAGTTTTATAGCCAAAAACTTATTGGGCTAATATATAATTTGTCACTAAAAAAAGTTTTCTGGGTATGTATCTCATCCCCAGGTCCAAACCAGGAAATGACAACTGATGCGCTGGAATAGTACATGTGGCCACTAATAAATATCAAAAATCCTTAAACGCACATATTACCATTTCAGTTTTATAGCCAAAAACTTATTGGGCTAATATATAATTTGTCACTAAAAAAAGTTTTCTGGGTATGTATCTCATCCCCAGGTCCAAACCAGGAAATGACAACTGATGCGCTGGAATAGTACATGTGTCCACTATTAAATATCAAAAATCCTTATACGCACATATTACCATTTCAGTTTTATAGCCAAAAACTTATTGGGCTAATATATAAATTTTCACTAAAAAAATTTTGCTGGTGTGTATCTCATCCCCAGGGCCGAACAAGGAAATGAAAACAGTTGTGCTGGAATGGTACGTGCGTCGAGTATAAGAGATCAAAAATCCCTAAACGCACATCTTACCATTACAGTTTCAAAGCCAAAAACTTATTTGACTAATATATAATTTTTCACTAAAAAAATTTTGCTGGGTGTGTATCTCATCCCCAGGGCCGAACAAGGAAATGAACACTGAAGTGCTGGAATGGTACATGTGTCGACTATAAAATATAAAAAAGCCTCAAACGCATATATTACCATTTCGGTTTTATAGCCAAAAACTCATTTGGCTAATACATAATTTTTCACTAAAAAAAGTTTGCTGGGTGTGTATCTCATCCCCAGGGCCGAACAAGGAAATGAACACTGAAGTGCTGGAATAGTACATGTGTCGACTATAAAATATAAAAAAGCCTCAAACGCACATATTACCATTTCGGTTTTATAGCCAAAAACTTATTTGGCTAATACATAATTTGTCACTAAAAAAAGTTTTCTGGGTATGTATCTCATCCCCAGGTCCAAACCAGGAAATGACAACTGATGCGCTGGAATAGTACATGTGTCCACTATTAAATATCAAAAATCCTTAATCGCACATATTACCATTTCAGTTTTATAGCCAAAAACTTATTGGGCTAATATATAATTTTTCACTAAAAAAATTTTGCTGGCGTGTATCTCATCCCCAGGGCCGAACAAGGAAATGAAAACAGTTGTGCTGGAATGGTACGTGTGTCGAGTATATGAGATCAAAAATCCTTAAACGCACATCTTACCATTACAGTTTCAGAGCCAAAAACTTATTTGGCTAATATATAATTTTTCACTAAAAAAATTTTGTTGGGTGCGTATCTCATCCCCAGGGCCGAACAAGGAAATGAACACTGAAGTGCTGAAATGGTACATGTGTCGACTATAAAATATAAAACAGCCTCAAACGCATATATTACCATGTCGGTTTTATAGCCAAAAACTCATTTGGCTAATACATAATTTTTCACTAAAAAAGTTTGCTGGATGTGTATCTCATCCCCAGGGCCGAACAAGGAAATGAACACTGAAGTGCTGAAATGGTGCATGTGTCGACTATAAAATATAAAAAAGCTTCAAACGCACATATTACCATTTCGGTTTTATAGCCAAAAACTTATTTGGCTAATACATAATTTGTCACAAAAAAAAGCTTGCTGGTGTGTATCTCATCCCCAACGTCGAACCGGGACGTGACAACTGGTGCGCTGGAATAGTACATGTGTTCACTATAAAAAAAAACAAAAATTCTTAAACGCACATATTACAATTTCAGTTTTACATCCAAAAACTAGTTTTCCTTATAAATAATTTTTCCTTAAAAAAAGTTTGCTGGGTGTGTATCTCATCCCCAGGGGCTAACCAGGAAGTGACAACTGGTGTGCTGGAATAGAACATGTGTCCACTATAAAATATCAAAAAGCATTAAACGCAGATATTACCAATTCAGTTTTGTATCCAAAAACTTGTTTGCCTAATACATAATTTTTACATAAAATAAGATTGCTGGGTGTGTATCTCATCACCAGGGCCAAACCAGGAAGTGACAACTGGTGCGCTGGAATAGTACATGTGTCCACTATAAAATATCAAAAAGCTTTAAACAAAGATATTACAAATTCAGTTTTATAGCCAAAAACTTATTTGGCTAATACATAATTTGTCACTAAAAAAAGTTTTCTGGGTATATATCTCATCCCCAGGGCCAAACCAGGAAGTGACAACTGGTGCGCTGGAATAGTATATGTGTCCACTATAAAATATCATAAAGCCTTAAACACAGATATTACAAATTCAGTTTAATAGCCAAAAACTTATTTGGCTAATACATAATTTGTCACTAAAAAAAGTTTTCTGGGTATGTATCTCATCCCCAGGTCCAAACCAGGAAATGACAACTGATGCGCTGGAATGGTACATGTGTCCACTATTAAATATCAAAAATCCTTAAACGCACATATTACCATTTCAGTTTTATAGCCAAAAACTTATTTGGCTAATATATAATTTTTCACTAAAAAAATTTTGCTGGGTGTGTATGTCATCCCCAGGGCCGAACAAGGAAATGAACACTGAAGTGCTGGAATGGTACATGTGTCCACTATTAAATATCAAAAATCCTTAAACGCACATATTACCATTTCAGTTTTATAGCCAAAAACTCATTTGGCTAATACATAATTTTTCACTAAAAAAAGTTTGCTGGATATGTATCTCATCCCCAGGTCCGAACCAGGAAGTGACAACTGGTGTGCTGGAAAAGAACATGTGTCCACTATAAAACATCAAAAAGCCTTAAACGCATATATTACCATTTCAGTTTTAAAGCCAAAAACTTATTTGGATAATATATAATTTTTCCCTAAAAAAAAGTTTGCTGGTGTGTATCTCATCCCGAACGCCGAACTTGGAAAAGACAACTGGTGCGCTGGAATAGTACATGTGTTCACTATAAAAAAAAACAAAAATTCTTAAACGCACATATTACAATTTCAGTTTTACATCCAAAAACTAGTTTTCCTTATAAATAATTTTTCCTTAAAAAAAGTTTGCTGGTGTGTATCTCATCCCCAGGGGCTAACCAGGAAGTGAAAACTGGTGTGCTGGAATAGAACATGTGTCCACTATAAAATATCAAAAAACATTAAACGCAGATATTACCAATTCAGTTTTATATCCAAAAATGTTTTGCCTAATACATAATTTTTACCTAAAATAAGATTGCTGGGTGTGTATCTCATCACCAGGGCCAAACCAAGAAATGACAACTGGTGGCTGGTATAGAACATGTGTCCACTATAAAATATCAAAAAGCCTTAAACGCAGATATTACAAATTCAGTTTTATAGCCAAAAACTTATTGGGCTAATACATAATTTTTACCTAAAAAAAGTTTTCTGGGCGTGTATCTCATCCCCAGGGCCAAACCAGGAAGTGACAACTGGAGCGCTGGAATAGTACATGTGCCCACTATAAAATATCAAAAAGCCTTAAACACAGATATTACAAATTCAGTTTTATAGCCAAAAACTTATTGGGCTAATACATAATTTTTACCTAAAAAAAGTTTTCTGGGCGTGTATCTCATCCCCAGGGCCGAACAAGGAAATGAACACTGAAGTGCTGGAATGGTACATGTGTCGACTATAAAATATAAAAAAGCCTCAAACGCATATATTACCATTTCGGTGTTATAGCCAAAAACTCATTTGGCTAATACATAATTTTTCACTAAAAAAAGTTTGCTGGGTGTGTATCTCATCCCCAGGGCCGAACAAGGAAATGAACACTAAAGTGCTGGAATAGTACATGTGTCTACCATAAAATATAAAAAAGCCTCAAACGCATATATTACCATTTCGGTTTTATAGCCAAAAACTTATTTGGCTAATACATAATTTGTCACTAAAAAAAGTTTTCTGGGTATGTATCTCATCCCCAGGTCCAAACCAGGAAATGACAACTGATGCGCTGGAATAGTACATGTGTCCACTATTAAATATCAAAAATCCTTAAACGCACATATTACCATTTCAGTTTTATAGCCAAAAACTTATTGGGGAAATATATAATTTTTCACTAAAAAAATTTTGCTGGCGTGTATCTCATCCCCAGGGCCGAACAAGGAAATGAAAACAGTTGTGCTGGAATGGTACGTGTGTCGAGTATATGAGATCAAAAATCCTTAAACGCACATCTTACCATTACAGTTTCAAAGCCAAAAACTTATTTGGCTAATATATAATTTTTCACTAAAAAAAGTTTGCTGGGTGTGTATCTCATCCCCAGGGCCGAACAAGGAAATGAACACTGAAGTGCTGGAATAGTACATGTGTCTACTATAAAATATAAAAAAGCCTCAAACGCACATATTACCATTTCGGTTTTATAGCCAAAAACTTATTTGGCTAATACATAATTTGTCACTAAAAAAAGTTTTCTGGGTATGTATCTCATCCCCAGGTCCAAACCAGGAAATGACAACTGATGCGCTGGAATAGAACATGTGTCCACTATAAAATATCAAAAAGCATTAAACGCAGATATTACCAATTCAGTTTTGTATCCAAAAACTTTTTTGCCTAATACATAATTTTTACATAAAATAAGATTGCTGGGTGTGTATCTCATCACCAGGGCCAAACCAGGAAGTGACAACTGGTGCGCTGGAATAGTACATGTGTCCACTATAAAACATCAAAAATCCCTAAACGCACATATTACCATTTCAGTTTTATAGCCAAAAACTTATTTGGCTAATATATAATTTTTCACTAAAAAAATTTTGCTGGGTGTGTATCTCATCCCCAGGGCCGAACAAGGAAATGAACACTGAAGTGCTGGAATGGTACATGTGTCGACTATAAAAAATAAAAAAGCCTCTAACGCATATATTACCATTTCGGTTTTATAGCCAAAAACTCATTTGGCTAATACATAATTTTTCACTAAAAAAAGTTTGCTGGATATGTATCTCATCCCCAGGTCCGAACCAGGAAGTGACAACTGGTGTGCTGGAAAAGAACATGTGTCCACTATAAAACATCAAAAATCCCTAAACGCACATATTACCATTTCAGTTTTAAAGCCAAAAACTTATTTGGATAATATATAATTTTTCCCTAAAAAAAAGTTTGCTGGTGTGTATCTCATCCCGAACGCCGAACTTGGAAGTGACAACTGGTGCGCTAGAATAGTACATGTGTTCACTATAAAAAAAAAAAATCCTTAAACGCACATATTACAATTTCAGTTTTACATCCAAAAACTAGTTTTCCTTATAAATAATTTTTCCTTAAAAAAAGTTTGCTGGGTGTGTATCTCATCCCCAGGGCTAAACCAACAAGTGACAACTGATGTGCTGGAATAGAACATGTGTCCACTATAAAATATCAAAAAGCCTTAAACGCAGATATTACCAATTCAGTTTTATAGCCAAAAACTTTTTTGCCTAATACATAATTTTTACCTAAAATAACATTGCTGGGTGTGTATCTCATCACCAGGGCCGAACCGGGAAATGACAGCTGGTTCGCTGGAATAGTACATGTGTTCGCTATAAAAAAAACAAAAATCCTTAAACGCACATATTAGCATTTCGGTTTTATAACCAAAAACTTATGGGGCTAATATATATTTTTTCACTAAAAAAATTTTGCTGGAGTGTATCTCATCCCCAGGGCCGAACAAGGAAATGAAAACAGTTGTGGTGGAATGGTACGTGTGTCGAGTATAAGAGATCAAAAATCCCTAAACGCACATCTTACCATTACAGTTTCAAAGCCAAAAACTTATTTGGCTAATATATAATTTTTCACTAAAAAAATTTTGCTGGGTGTGTATCTCATCCCCAGGGCCGAACAAGGAAATGAACACTAAAGTGCTGGAATGGTACATGTGTCGACTATAAGATATCAAAAATCCCTAAACGCACATCTTACCATTACAGTTTCAAAGCCAAAAACTCATTTGGCTAATACATAATTTTTCACTAAAAAAAGTTTGCTGGATATGTATCTCATCACCAGGTCCGAACCAGGAAGTGACAACTGGTGTGCTGGAAAAGAACATGGGTCCACTATAAAACATCAAAAAGCCTTAGACGCACATATTACCATTTCAGTCTTATATCCAAAAACTTATTTGCCTAATACATAATTTTTCCCTAAAAAAAAGTTTGCTGGTGTATATCTCATCCCCAACGCCGAAACGGGAAGTGACAACTGGTGCGCTGGAATAGTACATGTGTTCACTATAAAAAAAAAAAACAAAAATCCTTAAACGCACATATTACAATTTCAGTTTTACATCCAAAAACTAGTTTTCCTTATAAATAATTTTTCCTTAAAAAAAGTTGGCTGGGTGTGTATCTCATCCCCAGGGCTAAACCAACAAGTGACAACTGGTGTGTTGGAATAGAACATGCGTCCACTATAAAATATCAAAAATCCTTAAACGCAGATATTACCAATTCAGTTTTATATCCAAAAACTTTTTTGCCTAATACATAATTTTTACCTAAAATAAGATTGCTGGGTGTGTATCTCATCACCAGGGCCAAACCAGGAAGTGACAACTGGTGGCTGGTATAGAACATGTGTCCACTATAAAATATCAAAAACCCTTAAACGCAGATAATACCAATTCAGTTTTATAGCCAAAAACTTATTGGGCTAATACATAATTTTTCACTGCAAAAAGTTTGCAGGGTTTGTATTTCGTCCCCAGGGCCAAACCTGGAAGTGACAACTGGTGCGCTGGAATAGTACATGTATCCACTATAAGATATCAAAAATCCTTAGACGCACATATTACCATTTCAGTTTTTAATCTAAAAACTTATTTGCCTAATACATAATTTTTCCCTAAAAAAAAGTTTGCTGGTGTGTATCTCATCCCCAACGCCGAACTGGGAAGTGACAACTGGTGCGCTGGAATAGTACATGTGTTCACTATAAAAAAAAAACAAAAATCCTTAAACGCACATATTACAATTTCAGTTTTACATCCAAAAACTAGTTTTCCTTATAAATAATTTTTCCTTAAAAAAAGTTTGCTGGGTGTGTATCTCGGGGGAATGGGCCAGTGCACTCAGGGCAAAGTTGTTGATTGCTCTCAACCTTGTGAGAAGCCAGTAGCGATCCCTGAAAATGGACTGGTCAAGCTGACATACTGCCTGCCCGTGGCGCCCCTGTATAGCCCCTACAGCACCCGCTTAGAGGTGAACCAAAGTGTGCAGCGAATCCCCTCTGTCCAGGGGTCTAAACCAGGACCCGGTCCTCCAGGTTTCGGGGGTTGTGCGTGGGGGTAACTTCCCTACCGTGTAAAAACACACTAGTTTCGACACAACAACAAAGAATAAATATAAATATGGATGACTTTATTGCTGACGACCAGGAACAACGAAATAAGGATAACGATTTTCGGTTCTGCACGTGGAATGTCAGGTCCCTGAACAGACCACGTGCAGCCGATGAACTTGCGGAGGCTCTGGAAGCCTATAAGGCTGACATCACCACCATCCAGGAAGTGCGATAGGTTGGGCCGGGCAAAATGAAAGTGAGAAACTGCGACATCTACTACGGTGATTGCTACAAAGAGCGGCGACAAAGCCTGTTTGGATGCGGGTTTTTTGTTCGAGGCAGACTTAGGCAAAAAGTCTTAAGCTTTAAATCCGTGAGTGAACGCCTCATTACAATCCGCATCAAGGCTAGGCTCGGCAACATTAGCCTAATCTGCGCCCACGCCCCTACGGAGGATAAAGATGACGACAGCAAGGATGACTTTTATAATCTCCTAGAAAGAACATACGATCAATGCCCCAGCTACGACACCAAGATCGTCCTAGGAGATTTCAACGCAAAGCTGGGCAAGGAAGACATCTTTGCTAGAGTCATCGGGAAACACAGCCTGCATGACGACACATCGGATAACGGACTCAGGCTGCTAGATTTTGTAACGGGGCGCAATCTCACTGTAGCAAGCACGCGATTCCCTCACCTCAACATTCACAAAGGGACCTGGCGGTCCCCTGATCAATTAACCGTCAACCAAATTGATCACATTGCGATCGACGGCAGACACTCCTCCAGTATTCTTGATGTCCGAACATTCCGAGGAGCCAACATTGACTCCGATCACTTCCTTGTTGTAGCCAAGGTAAGATCACGGATATCAGTAGCAAACCGGAGTAGAGCACGACCACAACAGTTTGACGTCGCAAAGCTACAATCGCAATCGACCGCTGGGAAATTTGCCGATCTAGTCTCCCTTAAGCTCTCAGAGAGTCCAGCCCTGCCAGGCGAAACAACCGATGAGGAATGGAACCGTTGCCAAAACGCCATCAGAGATGCTGCCTCTGATGTATTGGGTTTTAAAATGCCATCCGGAAAAAACCCATGGTTTGACGACGAGTGCAGGCAGGCACATTCAGCGAAGCTAGCAGCGTATAAGGCGACGTTGGAGAGAAGGACGAAAGCAGCTCGTGAGCTCTACGAACGGAAGAGAAGGGAAGAACACCGGCTTCTCAAAAAGAAGAAGAAAGAGCACGAGAAGCGCGCGATCGAGGAACTGGAGAGGTGTTACGGCAGGAATAATATCCGAAAGTTTTACCAACGGGTAAAACAACTATCCAATGGATATAAACTTCGGACAGAAGCCTGTCGTGACGAAGAGGGACAAATCGTAGTAGAGCCGCAATCGATGCTGAGAATCTGGAAGGATCACTTCTGCAGACAGTTTAACGGCGAGCCAAACACCGATTTCTTCGCCAGGCAGAATATTCCACTACAGATAACGGACGATGATGGTAGAGAATTCCGTCCCCCCGACCTGAATGAAGTCAAGATAGCAATATCGAGATTGAAATCAAACAAAGCTGCAGGAGCGGACGCACTGTCCGCGGAACTATTTAAGGCAGCCGGAGATGACCTGGTTGGGCGCATGCACCAACTCATCTGTAAGATATGGCCGGAGGAAAGCATGCCCGACGAGTGGAATCTCAGCATCGTTTGCCCGATCCATAAAAAAGGAGACCCCTTCAACTGCGCCAACTACCGAGGAATAAGTCTCCTGAACATCGCCTACAAGATCTTCTCCGCCGTTTTGTGTGAGCGCCTGAAACCATTCGTGAACAGTCTGATAGGTCCTTATCAGTGTGGTTTCAGGCCGGGGAAGTCCACCATCGACCAAATTTTCACACTATGGCAGATCCTGGAAAAGACCCAAGAAATGCAAATCGACACCCACCACCTATTCGTCGATTTTAAGGCCGCATATGACAGTGTGTATAGGGACGAGCTATACGAAGCCATGTCTAGTTTTGACATTCCTACTAAGCTCGTCAGGCTGTGTAGGATGACGATGGAGAACTCTCGCTGCTCCATCAAGGTCGGTAACGAATTCACCGAGACCTTCAATGTCAGAAGGGGATTTAGACAAGGCGACGCACTGTCATGTGACTTTTTTAACATAATTCTTGAGAAGATCGTGCAAAACTCACACGCCAACAACAGAGGCACGATCTTCCAAAAGTCCGTGCAACTGCTAGCATACGCTGACGACATTGACGTGATTGGTCGAACACAGCGAGCCGTCACTGAAGCGTTTGCTGGTATTTCAACGGAGGCGGCCAAAATGGGTCTAGCGGTGAACGAGGGCAAAACGAAGTATATGCTGTAATCAAAAAAGGACGCGCAACACCGACGACTGGGCCCGAACATCACCATAGGCAGCTATAACTTCGAGGTAGTGAAGGACTTCGTCTACCTTGGCTCCCAAGTCAACAGTATGAACAACATCAGTACCGAGATCAAACGCAGAATAACTCTTGCCAATCGCTGTTTCTTTGGGCTCAAGAGGCAATTGAGTAAGGCCCTTTCTCGAAAAACCAAGTTGACACTATATACCACTTTGATAATCCCTGTACTTCTTTATGGCGCAGAAGCATGGACGGTGTCGAAGGCGGATGAGGAAGTCCTTGGTATTTTCGAGAGAAAAGTTCTGCGTTCAATCTTCGGCCCTGTTTGCGTTGATGGTTTCTGGAGAAGAAGATTCAATCATGAACTGTACGGGTTGTACAGCGACATGAGCCTAAACAGGCGCCTACGGATCCAACGGCTAAGATGGTTGGGCCATGTAGAGCGCGCGGAGAATACTGCTCCGACCCGTAGAATCTTCGATTCCGAACCTGTGGGACAACGCAGTAGAGGACGCCCACGGAACCGATGGCGCACACAAGTGGAGAGGGACCTCAACCAACTTGGTGTGCAAAATTGGAGAACGCTGGCTAAAGACCGTGCCAGCTGGAAAACTTTGTTGGTTGAGGCCCAGGCTCACCACGGACTGTAGCGCCAAAAGAAGAAGAAGAAGAAGGGTGTGTATCTCATCCCCAGGGCTAAACCAACAAGTGACAACTGGTGTGCTGGAATAGAATATGTGTCCACTATAAAATATCAAAAAGCCTTAAACGCAGATATTACCAATTCAGTTTTATACCCAAAAACTTTTTTGCCTAATACATAATTTTTACCTAAAATAAGATTGCTGGGTGTGTATCTCATCCCCAGGGCCAAATCAGGAGGTGACAACTAGTGGCTGGTATAGAACATGTGTCCACTATAAAATATCAAAAAGCCTTAAACGCAGATATTACAAATTCAGTTTTATAGCCAAAAACTTATTGGGCTAATACATAATTTGTCACTAAAAAAAGTTTGCTGGGTATGTATCTCATCCCCAGATATTACAAATTCAGTTTTATAGCCAAAAACTTATTGGGCTAATACATAATTTGTCACTAAAAAAAGTTTGCTGGGTATGTATCTCATCCCCAGGATCAAACCAGGAAGTGACAACTGGTGCACTGGAATGGTACATGTGTCCACTATAAGAGATCAAAAATCCTTATACGCACATACTACCATTTCAGTTTTATAGCCAAAAACTTATTGGGCTAATATATAATTTTTCACTAAAAAATTTTGCTGGTGTGTATCTCATCCCCAGGGCCGAACAAGGAAATGAAAACAGTTGTGCTGGAATGGTACGTGTGTCGACTATAAGAGATCAAAAATCTTTAAGCGCACATCTTACCATTACAGTTTCAAAGCCAATAACTTATTTGGCTAATATATAATTTGTCACAAAAAAAAGTTTGCTGGTTGTCTTTTCTCATCCCCAGGGCCAAACCAGGAAGTGACAACTGATGCGCTAGAATGATACATGTGTCCACTATAAAATATCAAAAATCCTTAGACGCACATATTACCATTTCAGTTTTATATCCAAAAACTTATTTGCCTAATACATAATTTTTCCCTAAAAAAAGTTTGCTGGTGTGTATCTCATCCCCAACGCCGAACCGGGAAGTGACAACTGGTGCGCTGGAATAGTACATGAGTTCACTATAAAAAAAAAAAACAAAAATCCTTAAACGCACATATTACAATTTCAGTTTTACATCCAAAAACTAGTTTTCCTTATAAATAATTTTTCCTTAAAAAAAGTTTGCTGGGAGTGTATCTCATCCCCAGGGCTAAACCAACAAGTGACAACTGGTGTGCTGGAATAGAACATGTGTCCACTATAAAATATCAAAAAGCCTTAAACGCAGATATTACCAATTCAGTTTTATATCCAAAAACTTTTTTGCCTAATATATAATTTTTACCTAAAATAAGATTGCTGCGTGTGTATCTCAACACCAGGTCCGAACCGAGAAATGACAACGGTTGCGCTGGAATAGTACATGTGTTCGCTATAAAAAAAACAAAAATCCTTAAACGAACATATAACCATTTCCGTTTTATATCCAATTTTTCCTTAAAAAAAGTTTGCTGGGTGTGTATCTCATCCCCAGGGGCTAACCAGGAAGTGACAACTGGTGTGCTGGAATAGAACATGTGTCCACTATAAAATATCAAAAAGCCTTAAACGCAGATATTACAAATTCAGTTTTATAGCCAAAAACTTATTGGGCTAATACATAATTTGTCACTAAAAAAAGTTTGCTGGGTATGTATCTCATCCCCAGATATTACAAATTCAGTTTTATAGCCAAAAACTTATTGGGCTAATACATAATTTGTCACTAAAAAAAGTTTGCTGGGTATGTATCTCATCCCCAGGTCCAAACCAGGAAGTGACAACTGGTGTACTGGAATGGTACATGTGTCCACTATAAGAGATCAAAAATCCTTATACGCACATACTACCATTTCAGTTTTATACCCAAAAACTTATTTGGCTAATACATAATTTGTCACTAAAAAAAGTTTTCTGGGTATATATCTCATCCCCAGGGCCAAACCAGGAAGTGACAACTGGTGCGCTGGAATAGTATATGTGTCCACTATAAAATATCATAAAGCCTTAAACACAGATATTACAAATTCAGTTTTATATCCAAAAACTTATTTGGCTAATACATAATTTGTCACTAAAAAAAGTTTTCTGGGTATGTATCTCATCCCCAGGTCCAAACCAGGAAATGACAACTGATGCGCTGGAATGGTACATGTGTCCACTATTAAATATCAAAAATCCTTAAACGCACATATTACCATTTCAGTTTTATAGCCAAAAACTTATTTGGCTAATATATAATTTTTCACTAAAAAAATTTTGCTGGGTGTGTATCTCATCCCCAGGGCCGAACAAGGAAATGAATACTGAAGTGCTGGAATGGTACATGTGTCGACTATAAAAAATAAAAAAGCCTCAAACGCATATATTACCATTTCGGTTTTATAGCCAAAAACTCATTTGGCTAATACATAATTTTTCACTAAAAAAAGTTTGCTGGATATGTATCTCATCCCCAGGTCCGAACCAGGAAGTGACAACTGGTGTGCTGGAAAAGAACATGTGTCCACTATAAAACATCAAAAAGCCTTATACGCACATATTACCATTTCAGTTTTAAAGCCAAAAACTTATTTGGATAATATATAATTTTTCCCTAAAAAAAAGTTTGCTGGTGTGTATCTCATCCCGAACGCCGAACTTGGAAGTGACAACTGGTGCGCTAGAATAGTACATGTGTTCACTATAAAAAAAAAAAAAAAATCCTTAAACGCACATATTACAATTTCAGTTTTACATCCAAAAACTAGTTTTCCTTATAAATAATGTTTCCTTAAAAAAAGTTTGCTGGGTGTGTATCTCATCCCCAGGGCTAAACCAACAAGTGACAACTGATGTGCTGGAATAGAACATGTGTCCACTATAAAATATCAAAAAGCCTTAAACGCAGATATTACCAATTCAGTTTTATATCCAAAAACTTTTTTGCCTAATACATAATTTTTACCTAAAATAACATTGCTGGGTGTGTATCTCATCCCCAGGGCCGAACCGGGAAATGACAGCTGGTTCGCTGGAATAGTACATGTGTTCGCTATAAAAAAAACAAAAATCCTTAAACGCACATATTAGCATTTCGGTTTTATAACCAAAAACTTATGGGGCTAATATATATTTTTTCACTAAAAAAATTTTGCTGGAGTGTATCTCATCCCCAGGGCCGAACAAGGAAATGAAAACAGTTGTGCTGGAATGGTACGTGTGTCGAGTATAAGAGATCAAAAATCCCTAGACGCACATATTACCATTTCAGTTTTATATCCAAAAACTTTTTTGCCTAATACATAATTTTTACCTAAAATAAGATTGCTGGGTGTGTATCTCATCACCAGGGCCAAACCAGGAAGTGACAACTGGTGGCTGGTATAGAACATGTGTCCACTATAAAATATCAAAAACCCTTAAACGCAGATAATACCAATTCAGTTTTATACCCAAAAACTTATTTGGCTAATACATAATTTGTCACTAAAAAAAGTTTTCTGGGTATATATCTCATCCCCAGGGCCAAACCAGGAAGTGACAACTGGTGGCTGGAATAGAACATGTGTCCACTATAAAATATCAAAAAGCCTTAAACGCAGATATTACCAATTCAGTTTTATATCCAAAAACTTTTTTGCCTAATACATAATTTTTACCTAAAATAACATTGCTGGGTGTGTATCTCATCCCCAGGGCCGAACCGGGAAATGACAGCTGGTTCGCTGGAATAGTACATGTGTTCACTATAAAAAAAAAAATCCTTAAACGCACATCTTACCATTACAGTTTCAAAGCCAAAAACTTATTTGGCTAATATATAATTTTTCACTAAAAAAATTTTGCTGGGTGTGTATCTCATCCCCAGGGCCGAACAAGGAAATGAACACTGAAGTGCTGGAATGGTACATGTGTCGACTATAAGATATCAAAAATCCTTAGACGCACATATTACCATTTCAGTTTTATATCCAAAAACTTTTTTGCCTAATACATAATTTTTACCTAAAATAAGATTGCTGGGTGTGTATCTCATCACCAGGGCCAAACCAGGAAGTGACAACTGGTGGCTGGTATAGAACATGTGTCCACTATAAAATATCAAAAACCCTTAAACGCAGATAATACCAATTCAGTTTTATAGCCAAAAACTTATTGGGCTAATACATAATTTTTCACTGCAAAAAGTTTGCAGGGTTTGTATTTCGTCCCCAGGGCCAAACCTGGAAGTGACAACTGGTGCGCTGGAATAGAACATGTGTCCACTATAAAATATCAAAAAGCCTTAAACGCAGATATTACCAATTCAGTTTTATATCCAAAAACTTTTTTGCCTAATACATAATTTTTACCTAAAATAACATTGCTGGGTGTGTATCTCATCCCCAGGGCCGAACCGGGAAATGACAGCTGGTTCGCTGGAATAGTACATGTGTTCGCTATAAAAAAAACAAAAATCCTTAAACGCACATATTAGCATTTCGGTTTTATAACCAAAAACTTATGGGGCTAATATATATTTTTTCACTAAAAAAATTTTGCTGGAGTGTATCTCATCCCCAGGGCCGAACAAGGAAATGAAAACAGTTGTGCTGGAATGGTACGTGTGTCGAGTATAAGAGATCAAAAATCCCTAGACGCACATATTACCATTTCAGTTTTATATCCAAAAACTTTTTTGCCTAATACATAATTTTTACCTAAAATAAGATTGCTGGGTGTGTATCTCATCACCAGGGCCAAAACAGGAAGTGACAACTGGTGGCTGGTATAGAACATGTGTCCACTATAAAATATCAAAAACCCTTAAACGCAGATAATACCAATTCAGTTTTATACCCAAAAACTTATTTGGCTAATACATAATTTGTCACTAAAAAAAGTTTTCTGGGTATATATCTCATCCCCAGGGCCAAACCAGGAAGTGACAACTGGTGGCTGGAATAGAACATGTGTCCACTATAAAATATCAAAAAGCCTTAAACGCAGATATTACCAATTCAGTTTTATATCCAAAAACTTTTTTGCCTAATACATAATTTTTACCTAAAATAACATTGCTGGGTGTGTATCTCATCCCCAGGGCCGAACCGGGAAATGACAGCTGGTTCGCTGGAATAGTACATGTGTTCACTATAAAAAAAAAAAAAAAAATCCTTAAACGCACATCTTACCATTACAGTTTCAAAGCCAAAAATTATTTGGCTAATATATAATTTTTCACTAAAAAAATTTTGCTGGGTGTGTATCTCATCCCCAGGGCCGAACAAGGAAATGAACACTGAAGTGCTGGAATGGTACATGTGTCGACTATAAGATATCAAAAATCCTTAGACGCACATATTACCATTTCAGTTTTATATCCAAAAACTTTTTTGCCTAATACATAATTTTTACCTAAAATAAGATTGCTGGGTGTGTATCTCATCACCAGGGCCAAACCAGGAAGTGACAACTGGTGGCTGGTATAGAACATGTGTCCACTATAAAATATCAAAAACCCTTAAACGCAGATAATACCAATTCAGTTTTATAGCCAAAAACTTATTGGGCTAATACATAATTTTTCACTGCAAAAAGTTTGCAGGGTTTGTATTTCGTCCCCAGGGCCAAACCTGGAAGTGACAACTGGTGCGCTGGAATAGTACATGTATCCACTATAAGATATCAGAAATCCTTAGACGCACATATTACCATTTCAGTTTTATATCTAAAAACTTATTTGCCTAATACATAATTTTTTCCCTAAAAAAAAGTTTGCTGGTGTGTATTTCATCCCCAACGCCGAACTGGGAAGTGACAACTGGTGTGTTGGAATAGTACATGTGTTCACTATAAAAAAAAAAACAAAAATCCTTAAACGCACATATTACAATATCAGTTTTACATCCAAAAACTAGTTTTCCTTATAAATAATTTTTCCTTAAAAAAAGTTTGCTGGGTGTGTATCTCGGGGGAATGGGCCAGTGCACTCAGGGCAAAGTTGTTGATTGCTCTCAACCTGGTGAGAAGCCAGTAGCGATCCCTGAAAATGGACTGGTCAAGCTGACATACTGCCTCCCCGTGGCGCCCTTGTATAGCCCCTACAGCACCCGCTTAGAGGTGAACCAAAGTGTGCAGCGAATCCCCTCTGTCCAGGGGTCTAAACCAGGACCCGGTCCTCCAGGTTTCGGGGGTTGTGCGTGGGGGTAACTTCCCTACCGTGTAAAAACACACTAGTTTCGACACAACAACAAAGAATAAATATAAATATGGATGACTTTATTGCTGACGACCAGGAACAACGAAATAAGGATAACGATTTTCGGTTCTGCACGTGGAATGTCAGGTCCCTGAACAGACCACGTGCAGCCGATGAACTTGCGGAGGCTCTGGAAGCCTATAAGGCTGACATCACCACCATCCAGGAAGTGCGATAGGTTGGGCCGGGCAAAATGAAAGTGAGAAACTGCGACATCTACTACGGTGATTGCTACAAAGAGCGGCGACAAAGCCTGTTTGGATGCGGGTTTTTTGTTCGAGGCAGACTTAGGCAAAAAGTCTTAAGCTTTAAATCCGTGAGTGAACGCCTCATTACAATCCGCATCAAGGCTAGGCTCGGCAACATTAGCCTAATCTGCGCCCACGCCCCTACGGAGGATAAAGATGACGACAGCAAGGATGACTTTTATAATCTCCTAGAAAGAACATACGATCAATGCCCCAGCTACGACACCAAGATCGTCCTAGGAGATTTCAACGCAAAGCTGGGCAAGGAAGACATCTTTGCTAGAGTCATCGGGAAACACAGCCTGCATGACGACACATCGGATAACGGACTCAGGCTGCTAGATTTTGTAACGGGGCGCAATCTCACTGTAGCAAGCACGCGATTCCCTCACCTCAACATTCACAAAGGGACCTGGCGGTCCCCTGATCAATTAACCGTCAACCAAATTGATCACATTGCGATCGACGGCAGACACTCCTCCAGTATTCTTGATGTCCGAACATTCCGAGGAGCCAACATTGACTCCGATCACTTCCTTGTTGTAGCCAAGGTAAGATCACGGATATCAGTAGCAAACCGGAGTAGAGCACGACCACAACAGTTTGACGTCGCAAAGCTACAATCGCAATCGACCGCTGGGAAATTTGCCGATCTAGTCTCCCTTAAGCTCTCAGAGAGTCCAGCCCTGCCAGGCGAAACAACCGATGAGGAATGGAACCGTTGCCAAAACGCCATCAGAGATGCTGCCTCTGATGTATTGGGTTTTAAAATGCCACCCGGAAAAAACCCATGGTTTGACGACGAGTGCAGGCAGGCACATTCAGCGAAGCTAGCAGCGTATAAGGCGACGTTGAGAGAAGGACGAGAGCAGCTCGTGAGCTCTACGAACGGAAGAGAAGGGAAGAACACCGGCTTCTCAAAAAGAAGAAGAAAGAGCACGAGAAGCGCGCGATCGAAGAACTGGAGAGGTGTTACGGCAGGAATAATATCCGAAAGTTTTACCAACGGGTAAAACAACTATCCAATGGATATAAACTTCGGACAGAAGCCTGTCGTGACGAAGAGGGACAAATCGTAGTAGAGCCGCAATCGATGCTGAGAATCTGGAAGGATCACTTCTGCAGACAGTTTAACGGCGAGCCAAACACCGATTTCTTCGCCAGGCAGAATATTCCACTACAGATAACGGACGATGATGGTAGAGAATTCCGTCCCCCCGACCTGAATGAAGTCAAGATAGCAATATCGAGATTGAAATCAAACAAAGCTGCAGGAGCGGACGCACTGTCCGCGGAACTATTTAAGGCAGCCGGAGATGACCTGGTTGGGCGCATGCACCAACTCATCTGTAAGATATGGTCGGAGGAAAGCATGCCCAACGAGTGGAATCTCAGCATCGTTTGCCCGATCCACAAAAAAGGAGACCCCTTCAACTGCGCCAACTACCGAGGAATAAGTCTCCTGAACATCGCCTACAAGATCTTCTCCGCCGTTTTGTGTGAGCGCCTGAAACCATTCGTGAACAGTCTGATAGGTCCTTATCAGTGTGGTTTCAGGCCGGGGAAGTCCACCATCGACCAAATTTTCACACTATGGCAGATCCTGGAAAAGACCCAAGAAATGCAAATCGACACCCACCACCTATTCGTCGATTTTAAGGCCGCATATGACAGTGTGTATAGGGACGAGCTATACGAAGCCATGTCTAGTTTTGACATTCCTACTAAGCTCGTCAGGCTGTGTAGGATGACGATGGAGAACTCTCGCTGCTCCATCAAGGTCGGTAACGAATTCACCGAGACCTTCAATGTCAGAAGGGGATTTAGACAAGGCGACGCACTGTCATGTGACTTTTTTAACATAATTCTTGAGAAGATCGTGCAAAACTCACACGCCAACAACAGAGGCACGATCTTCCAAAAGTCCGTGCAACTGCTAGCATACGCTGACGACATCGACGTGATTGGTCGAACACAGCGAGCCGTCACTGAAGCGTTTGCTGGTATTTCAACGGAGGCGGCCAAAATGGGTCTAGCGGTGAACGAGGGCAAAACGAAGTATATGCTGTCATCAAAAAAGGACGCGCAACACCGACGACTGGGCCCGAACATCACCATAGGCAGCTATAACTTCGAGGTAGTGAAGGACTTCGTCTACCTTGGCTCCCAAGTCAACAGTATGAACAACATCAGTACCGAGATCAAACGCAGAATAACTCTTGCCAATCGCTGTTTCTTTGGGCTCAAGAGGCAATTGAGTAGTAAGGCCCTTTCTCGAAAAACCAAGTTGACACTATATACCACTTTGATAATCCCTGTACTTCTTTATGGCGCAGAAGCATGGACGGTGTCGAAGGCGGATGAGGAAGTCCTTGGTATTTTCGAGAGAAAAGTTCTGCGTTCAATCTTCGGCCCTGTTTGCGTTGATGGTTTCTGGAGAAGAAGATTCAATCATGAACTGTACGGGTTGTACAGCGACATGAGCCTAACCAGGCGCCTACGGATCCAACGGCTAAGATGGTTGGGCCATGTAGAGCGCGCGGAGAATACTGCTCCGACCCGTAGAATCTTCGATTCCGAACCTGTGGGACAACGCAGTAGAGGACGCCCATGGAACCGATGGCGCACACAAGTGGAGAGGGACCTCAACCAACTTGGTGTGCAAAATTGGAGAACGCTGGCTAAAGACCGTGCCAGCTGGAAAACTTTGTTGGTTGAGGCCCAGGCTCACCACGGACTGTAGCGCCAAAAGAAGAAGAAGAAGAAGGGTGTGTATCTCATCCCCAGGGCTAAACTAACAAGTGACAACTGGTGTGCTGGAATAGAATATGTGTCCACTATAAAATATCAAAAAGCCTTAAACGCAGATATTACCAATTCAGTTTTATACCCAAAAACTTTTTTGCCTAATACATAATTTTTACCTAAAATAAGATTGCTGGGTGTGTATCTCATCCCCAGGGCCAAATCAGGAGGTGACAACTAGTGGCTGGTATAGAACATGTGTCCACTATAAAATATCAAAAAGCCTTAAACGCAGATATTACAAATTCAGTTTTATAGCCAAAAACTTATTGGGCTAATACATAATTTGTCACTAAAAAAAGTTTGCTGGGTATGTATCTCATCCCCAGATATTACAAATTCAGTTTTATAGCCAAAAACTTATTAGGCTAATACATAATTTGTCACTAAAAAAAGTTTGCTGGGTATGTCTCTCATCCCCAGGTCCAAACCAGGAAGTGACAACTGGTGCACTGGAATGGTACATGTGTCCACTATAAGAGATCAAAAATCTTTATACGCACATACTACCATTTCAGTTTTATAGCCAAAAACTTATTAGGCTAATACATAATTTGTCACTAAAAAAAGTTTGCTGGGTATGTATCTCATCCCCAGGATCAAACCAGGAAGTGACAACTGGTGCACTGGAATGGTACATGTGTCGACTATAAGAGATCAAAAATCTTTAAGCGCACATCTTACCATTACAGTTTCAAAGCCAAAAACTTATTTGGCTAATATATAATTTGTCACAAAAAAAAGTTTGCTGGTTGTCTTTTCTCATCCCCAGGGCCAAACCAGGAAGTGACAACTGATGCGCTAGAATGATACATGTGTCCACTATAAAATATCAAAAATCCTTAGACGCACATATTACCATTTCAGTTTTATATCCAAAAACTTATTTGCCTAATACATAATTTTTCCCTAAAAAAAGTTTGCTGGTGTGTATCTCATCCCCAACGCCGAACCGGGAAGTGACAACTGGTGCGCTGGAATAGTACATGAGTTCACTATAAAAAAAAAAAACAAAAATCCTTAAACGCACATATTACAATTTCAGTTTTACATCCAAAAACTAGTTTTCCTTATAAATAATTTTTCCTTAAAAAAAGTTTGCTGGGTGTGTATCTCATCCCCAGGGCCAAACCAAGAAGTGACAACTGGTGGCTGGTATAGAACATGTGTTCACTATAAAATATCAAAAAGCCTTAAACGCAGATATTACAAATTCAGTTTAATAGCCAAAAAATTATTGGGCTAATACATAATTTTTCACTAACAAAAGTTTTCTGGGTATGTATCTAATCCCAGGGCCAAACCAGGAATTGACAACTAGTGCGCTGGAATAGTACATGTGTCCACTATAAAATACCACAAAGCCTTAAACGCAGATATTACAAATTCAGTTTTATAGACAAAAACTTAATTGGCTAATACATAATTTGTCACTAAAAAAAGTTTTCTGGGTATGTATCTCATCCCCAGGGCCAACCCAAGAAGTGACAACTGGTGGCTGGTATAGAACATGTGTCCACTATAAAATATCAAAAAGCCTTAAATGCTGATATTTCCAATTCAGTTTTATAGCTAAAAACTTATTGGGCTAATACATAATTTTTCACTAAAAAAAGTTTTCTGGGTGTGTATCTCATCCCCAGGGCCTAACCAGGAAGTGACAACTGGTGTGCTGTAATAGAACATGTGCCCACTATAAAATATCAAAAAGCCTTAAACGCACATATCACCATTTTAAAACTGCGCTGGAATAGTACATGTGTCGACTATAAAATATCAAAAAGCCTTAAACGCAGATATTATAAATTCAGTTTTATAGCCAAAAACTTATTTGGCTAATACATAATTTGTCACTAAAAAAAGTTTTCTGGGCGTGCATCTCATCCCCACGGCCAAACCAGGAAGTGACAACTGATGCGCTGGAATAGTACATGTGTCCACTATAAGATATCAAAAATTTTTAGACGCACATATTACCATTTAGGTTTAATAGCCAAAAACTTATTGGGCTTATACATAATTTTTCACTAAAAAATGTTTCTGGGTGTGTATCTCATCCCCAAAGCCAAACCGGGAAATGGCAGCTGGTGCGCTGGAATAGTACATGTGTTCGCTATAAAATATTAAAAATCCTTAGACGCACATATTACCATTTCAGTTTTATATCCAAAAACTTATTGGGCTAATACATTATTTTTTACTAAAAAAGTTTGCTGGTTGTGTATCTCATTCCCAGGACCGAACAAGGAAATGAAAACTTGTGTGCTGGAATGGTACATGTGTCGACTATAAAATATCAAAAAGCCTTAGACGCACATATTACCATTTCAGTTTTATATCCAAAAACTTATTTGCCTAATACATAATTTTTCCCTAAAAAAAAGTTTGCTAGTTTGTATCTCATCCCCAACGCCGAACCGGGAAGTGACAACTGGTGCGCTGGAATAGTACATGTGTCCACTATTAAATATCAAAAATCCTTAGACGCACATATTACCTTTTAGGTTTAATAGCCAAAAACTTATTGGGCTTATACATAATTTTTCACTAAAAAATGTTTCTGGGTGTGTATCTCATCACCAGGGCTGAACCAGGAAATGACAACTAATGCGCTGGAATAGTACATGTGTAAACTATAAAAAAAACAAAAATCCGTAAACGCACATATTATTACCATTGCAGTTTTATACCCAAAAACTTATTTGGCTAATATATATTATTTTTCACTAAGAAAAGTTTTCTGGGCGTGCATCTCATCCCCAGGGCCAAACCAGGAAGTGACATCTGGTGCGCTGGAATAGTACATGTGTCCACTATAAAAAAAAACAAAAATCCCTAAACGCACATATTACAATTTCAGTTTTACATCCAAAAACTAGTTTTCCTTATAAATAATTTTTCCTTAAAAAAAGTTTGCCTGGTGTGTATCTCATCACCAGGGCTAAACCAACAAGTTACAACTGGTGCGCTGGAATAGTACATGTGTCCACTATAAAATATCAAAAAGCCTTAAACGCAGATATTATAAATTCAGTTTTATAGCCAAAAACTTATTTGGCTAATACATAATTTTTCACTAAAAAAAGTTTTCTGGGCGTGCATCTCATCCCCACGGCCAAACCAGGAAGTGACAGCTGATGCGCTGGAATAGTACATGTGTCCACTATTAAATATCAAAAATCCTTAGACGCACATATTACCATTTCAGTTTTATAGCCAAAAACTTATTTGGCTAATACATAATTTTTCACTAAAAAAAGTTTTCTGGGCGTGCATCTCATCCCCACGGCCAAACCAGGAAGTGACAACTGATGCGCTGGAATAGTACATGTGTCCACTATTAAATATCAAAAATTCTTAGACGCAGATATTACCATTTCAGTTTTATAGCCAAAAACTTATTGGGCTAATATATAATTTGTCACTAAAAAAATGTTGCTGGTGTGTATCTCATCCCCAACGCCGAACCGGGAAGTGACAACTGGTGCGCTGGAATAGTAAATGTGTTCACTATAAAAAAAAAAAATCCTTAAACGCACATATTACAAATTCAGTTTTATATCCAAAAACTTATTTGCCTAATACATAATTTTTCCCCTTAAAAAAAAGTTTGCTGGTGTGTATCTCATCCCCAACGCCGAACCGGGAAGTGACAACTGGTGCGCTGGAATAGTACATGTGTTCACTATAAAAAAAAAAAACAAAAATCCTTAAACGCACATATCACAATTTCAGTTTTATATCCAAAAACTTATTTGCCTAATACATAATTTTTCCCTAAAAAAAAGTTTTCTGGGTGTGTATCTCATCCCCAATGCCGAACAAGGAAATGAAAACAAGTGTTCTGGAATGGTACTTGTGTCGACTATAAGAGATCAAAAATCCTTTAACGCACATATTACCATTTCGGTTTTATAGCCAAAAACTTATTGGGCTAATATATAATTTGTCACTAAAAAAAGTTTGCTGGGGATGTATCTCATCCCCAGGGCCAAACCAGGAAGTGACAGCTGGTGCACTGGAATAGTACATGTGTTCACTATAAAAAAAAACAAAAATCCTTAAACGCACATATCACAATTTCAGTTTTATATCCAAAAACTTATTTGGCTAATACATAATTTTTCACTAAAAAAAGTTTTCTGGGCGTGCATCTCATCCCCACGGCCAAACCAGGAAGTGACAGCTGATGCGCTGGAATAGTACATGTGTCCACTATTAAATATCAAAAATCCTTAGACGCACATATTACCATTTCAGTTTTATAGCCAAAAACTTATTTGGCTAATACATAATTTTTCACTAAAAAAAGTTTTCTGGGCGTGCATCTCATCCCCACGGCCAAACCAGGAAGTGACAACTGATGCGCTGGAATAGTACATGTGTCCACTATTAAATATCAAAAATTCTTAGACGCAGATATTACCATTTCAGTTTTATAGCCAAAAACTTATTGGGCTAATATATAATTTGTCACTAAAAAAATGTTGCTGGTGTGTATCTCATCCCCAACGCCGAACCGGGAAGTGACAACTGGTGCGCTGGAATAGTAAATGTGTTCACTATAAAAAAAAAAATCCTTAAACGCACATATTACAAATTCAGTTTTATATCCAAAAACTTATTTGCCTAATACATAATTTTTCCCCTTAAAAAAAAGTTTGCTGGTGTGTATCTCATCCCCAACGCCGAACCGGGAAGTGACAACTGGTGCGCTGGAATAGTACATGTGTTCACTATAAAAAAAAAAAAACAAAAATCCTTAAACGCACATATCACAATTTCAGTTTTATATCCAAAAACTTATTTGCCTAATACATAATTTTTCCCTAAAAAAAAGTTTTCTGGGTGTGTATCTCATCCCCAATGCCGAACAAGGAAATGAAAACAAGTGTTCTGGAATGGTACTTGTGTCGACTATAAGAGATCAAAAATCCTTTAACGCACATATTACCATTTCGGTTTTATATCCAAAAACTTATTTGCCTAATACATAATTTTTCCCTAAAAAAAAGTTTTCTGGGTGTGTATCTCATCCCCAATGCCGAACAAGGAAATGAAAACAAGTGTTCTGGAATGGTACTTGTGTCGACTATAAGAGATCAAAAATCCTTTAACGCACATATTACCATTTCGGTTTTATAGCCAAAAACTTATTGGGCTAATATATAATTTGTCACTAAAAAAAGTTTGCTGGGGATGTATCTCATCCCCAGGGCCAAACCAGGAAGTGACAACTGGTGCGCTGGAATAGTACATGTGTTCACTATAAAAAAAAAAAAACAAAAATCCTTAAACGCACATATCACAATTTCAGTTTTATATCCAAAAACTTATTTGCCTAATACATAATTTTTCCCCTTAAAAAAAAGTTTGCTGGTGTGTATCTCATCCCCAACGCCGAACCGGGAAGTGACAACTGATGCGCTGGAATAGTACATGTGTCCACTATTAAATATTAAAAATCCTTAGACGCACATATTACCATTTCGGTTTTATAGCCAAAAACTTATTGGGCTAATATATAATTTGTCACTAAAAAAAGTTTGCTGGGGATGTATCTCATCCCCAGGGCTAAACCAGGAAGTGACAGCTGGTGCACTGGAATCGTACATGTGTCCACTATTAAATATTAAAAATCCTGAAACGCATATATTACCATTTCAGTTTTATAGCCAAAAACTTATTGGGCTAATAAGTAATTTTTCACTAAAAAAATTTTGCTGGTGTGTATCTCATCCCCAGGGCCGAACAAGGAAATGAAAACAAGTGTTCTGGAATGGTACTTGTGTCGACTATAAGAGATCAAAAATCCTTTAACGCACATATTACCATTTCGGTTTTATAGCCAAAAACTTATTGGGCTAATATATAATTCGTCACTAAAAAAATTTGCTGGGGATGTATCTCATCCCCAGGGCCAAACCAGGAAGTGACAGCTGGTGCACTGGAATCGCACATGTGTCCACTATTAAATATTAAAAATCCTGAAACGCACATATTACTATTTCAGTTTTATAGCCAAAATCTTATTGGGCTAATAAGTAATTTTTCATTAAAAAATTTTGCTGGTGTGTATCTCATCCCCAGGGCCGAACAAGGAAATGAAAACAAGTGTTCTGGAATGGTACTTGTGTCGACTATAAGAGATCAAAAATCCTTTAACGCACGTATTACCATTTCGGTTTTATAGCCAAAAAATTATTTGGCTAATACATCATTTTTTACTAAAAAAAGTTTGCTGGGTGTGTATCTCATCCCCAGGGCCAAACCAGGAAGTGATAACTAGTGCGCTGGAATAGTATATGTATCCAATCTAAGATATCAAAAATTCTTAGACGCACATATTACCATTTCAGTTTTATATCCAAAAATTTATTTGCCTAATACATAATTTTTCCCCAAAAAAAGTTTGCTTGGTGTGTATCTCATCCCCAGGGCCGAAGCAAAAAATGACCACTAGTACCCTGAAATTGTACATGTGTCCACTATAAAATATAAAAAATTCTTAGACAAAAATATTACCATTTCAGTTTTATATCCAAAAATTTATTTGCCTAATACATAATTTTTCCCTAAAAAAAGTTTGCTTGGTGTGTATCTCATCCCAAAGGCCGAACCAAAAAATGACCACTAGTACCCTGAAATGGTAAATGTGTCCACTATAAGATATCAAAAATTCTTAGACGCACATATTACCATTTCAGTTTTATATCCAAAAACTTATTTGCCTAGTACATAATTTTTCCCTAAAAAAAAGTTTGCTGGTGTGTATCTCATCCCCAACGCCGAACCGGGAAGTGACAACTGGTGCGCTGGAATAGTACATGTGTTCACTATAAAAAAAAAACAAAAATCCTTAAACGCACATATTACAATTTCAGTTTTACATCCAAAAACTAGTTTTCCTTATAAATAATTTTTCCTTAAAAAAAGTTTGCTAGGTGTGTATTTCATCCCCAGGGCTTAACCAACAAGTGACAACTGGTGTGCTGGAATAGAATTTGTGTCCACTATAAAATATCAAAAAGCCTTAAATGCTGATATTTCCAATTCAGTTTTATAGCCAAAAACTTATTGGGCTAATATATAATTTTTCAGTAAAAAAAGTTTGCTGGGTATGTATCTCATCCCCAGGGCCAAACCATGAAGTGACAACTGGTGTGCTGGAATAGAACATGTGTCCAATATAAAATATCAAAAAGCCTCAAACAAACGTATTACCATTTCAGTTTTATAGCCAAAAACTTATCGGGCTAATATATAATTTTTCACTAAAAAAATTTTTCTGGTGTGTATCTCATCCCCAGGGCCGAACAAGGAAATGAAAACAGTTGTGCTGGAATGGTACGTGTGTCGACTATAAGAGATCAAAAATCCTTAAACGCACATTTTACTATTACAGTTTCAAAGCCAAAAACTTATTTGGCTAATATATAATTTTTCACTAAAAAATTTTTGAGTGTGTGTATCTCATCCCCAGGGCCGAACAAGGAAATGAACACTAAAGTGCTGGAATGGTACATGTGTCGACTATAAAATATAGAAAAGGCTCAAACGCACATATTACCATTTCGATTTCATAGCCAAAAACTTATTTGGCTAATACATAATTTTTCACTAAAAAAAGTTTGTTGGGTGTGTATCTCATCCCCAGGGCCGCACCGGGAAGTGACAACGGTTGCGCTGAAATAGTACATGTGTTCGCTATAAAAAAAACAAAAATCCTTAAACGCACGTAGTACCATTTCCGTTTTATATCCAAAAACTTATTGGGCTAATACATAATTTTTCAATAAAAAAAGTTTGCTGGGTGTGTATCTCCTCCCCAGGGCCTAACCAGGAAGTGACAACTTGTGTGCTGGAATAGAACATGTGCCCACTATAAAATATCAAAAAGCCTTAAACGCACATATTACCATTTTAAAGCCAAAAACTTATTTGGCTAATATATAATTTTTCCTTAAAAAAAGATTGCTGGGTCTGTATCTCATCCCCAGGGCCGAACATGGAATTGACAACTGATGCGCTTGAATAGTACATGTGTCCACTATAAAATATAAAAAATTCTTAGACAAAAATATTACCATTTCAGTTTTATATCCAAAAATTTATTTGCCTAATACATAATTTTTCCCTAAAAAAAGTTTGCTTGGTGTGTATCTCATCCCCAGGGCCGAACCAAAAAATGACCACTAGTACCCTGAACTGGTACATGTGTCCACTATAAGATATTAAAAATTCTTAGACGCACATATCACCATTTCAGTTTTATATCCAAAAACCTATTTGCCTAATACATAATTTTTCCCTAAAAAAAAGTTTGCTGGTGTGTATCTCATCCCCAACGCCGAACCGGGAAGTGACAACTGGTGCGCTGGAATAGTACATGTGTTCACTATAAAAAAAAACAAAAATCCTTAAACGCACATATTACAATTTCAGTTTTACATCCAAAAACTAGTTTTCCTTATAAATAATTTTTCCTTAAAAAAAGTTTGCTAGGTGTGTATCTCATCCCCAGGGCTTAACCAACAAGTGACAACGGGCGTGCTGGAATAGAACATGTGTCCACTATAAAATATTAAAAAGCCTTAAATGCTGATATTTACAATTCAGTTTTATAGCCAAAAACTTATTGGGCTAATATATAATTTTTCAGTAAAAAAAGTTTGCTGGGTATGTATCTCATCCCCAGGGCCAAACCATGAAGTGACATCTGGTGTGCAGGAATAGAACATGTGTCCAATATAAAATATCAAAAATCCCTAAACGCACGTATTACCATTTCAGTTTTATAGCCAAAAACTTATCGGGCTAATATATAATTTTTCACTAAAAAAATTTTTCTGGTCTGTATCTCATCCCCAGGGCCGAACAAGGAAATGAGCACTGAAGTGCTGGAATAGTACATGTGTCGACTATAAAATATAGAAAAGGCTCAAACGCACATATTACCATTTCGATTTCATAGCCAAAAACTTATTTGGCTAATACATAATTTTTCACTAAAAAAAGTTTGTTGGGTGTGTATCTCATCCCCAGGGCCGAACCGGGAAGTGACAATGGTTGCGCTGGAATAGTACATGTGTTCGCTATAAAAAAAACAAAAATCCTTAAACGCACATATTACCATTTCCGTTTTATATCCAAAAACTTATTGGGCTAATACATAATTTTTCACTAAAAAAAGTTTGCTGGGTGTGTATCTCATCCCCAGGGCCTAACCAGGAAGTGACAACTGGTGTGCTGGAATAGAACATGTGCCCACTATAAAATATTAAAAAGCCTTAAACGCACATATTACCATTTTAAAGCCAAAAACTTATTTGGCTAATATATAATTTTTCCTTAAAAAAAGATTGCTGGGTCTGTATCTCTTCCCCAGGACCCAACCTGGAAGTGACAACTGATGCGCTTGAATAGTACATGTGTCCACTATAAGATATCAAAAATTTTTAGACGCACATATTACCATTTCAGTTTTATATCCAAAAACTTTTTTGCCTAATACATAATTTTTCACAAAAAAAAATTTGCTGGGTGTGTATCTCATCCCCAAAGCCGAACCGGGAAATGGCGGATGGTGCGCTGGAATAGTACATGTGTTCGCTATAAAATATGAAAAATCCTTAAACGCACATATTACTATTTCGGTTTTATAGCCAAAAACTTATTGGGCTAATACATTATTTTTTACTAAAAAAGTTTGCTGGTTGTGTATCTCATTCCCAGGACCGAACAAATAAATGAAAACTGGTGTGCTGGAATGGTACATGTGTCGACTATAAAATATCAAAAATCCTTAGACGCAAATATTACCATTTCAGTTTTATATCCAAAAACTTATTTGCCTAATACATAATTTTTCCCTAAAAAAAGTTTGCTGGTGTGTATCTCATCCCCAACGCCGAACCGGGAAGTGACAACTGGTGCGCTGGAATAGTACATGTGTCCACTATAAAATATCAGAAAGCCTTAAACGCAGATATTATAAATTCAGTTTTATAGCCAAAAACTTATTTGGCTAATACATAATTTTTCACTAAAAAAAGTTTTCTGGGCGTGCATCTCATCCCCACGGCCAAACCAGGAAGTGACAACTGATGCGCTGGAATAGTACATGTGTCCACTATAAAAAAAAATCAAAAATCCCTAAACGCACATATTACAATTTCAGTTTTACATCCAAAAACTAGTTTTCCTTATAAATAATTTTTCCTTAAAAAAAGTTTGCTGGGTGTGTATCTCATCACCAGGGCTAAACCAACAAGTGACAACTGGTGCGCTGGAATAGTACATGTGTCCACTATAAAATATCAGAAAACCTTAAACGCAGATATTATAAATTCAGTTTTATAGCCAAAAACTTATTTGGCTAATAAATAATTTTTCACTAAAAAAAGTTTTCTGGGCGTGCATCTCATCCCCACGGCCAAACCAGGAAGTGACAACTGATGCGCTGGCATAGTACATGTATCCACTATTAAATATCAAAAATCCTTAGACGCACATATTACCATTTTGGTTTAATAGCCAAAAACTTATTGGGCTTATACATAATTTTTCACTAAAATATGTTTCTGGGTGTGTATCTCATCCCCACGGCCAAACCATGAAGTGACAACTGGTGTGCTGGAATAGTAAATGTGTCCACTATTAAATATCAAAAATCCTTAGACGCACATATTACCATTTCAGTTTTATAGCCAAAAACTTATTGGGCTAATATATAATTTGTCACTAAAAAAATGTTGCTGGTGTGTATCTCATCCCCAACGCCGAACCGGGAAGTGACAACTGGTGCGCTGGAATAGTAAATGCGTTCACTATAAAAAAAAAAATCCTTAAACGCACATATTACCATTTCAATTTTATATCCAAAAACTTATTTGCCTAATACATAATTTTTCCCTAAAAAAAAGTTTGCTGGGTGTGTATCTCATCCCCAGGGCCAAACCAGGAAGTGACAACTGGTGCGCTGGAATAGCACATGTGTTCGCTATAAAAAAAACAAAAATCCTTAAACGCACATATTACCATTTCGGTTTTATAGCCAAAAACTTATTGGGCTAATATATAATTTTTCCCTAAAAAAAAGTTTTCTGGGTGTGTCTCTCATCCCCAGGGCCGAACAAGGAAATGAAAACAAGTGTTCTGGAATGGTACTTGTGTCGACTATAAGAGATCAAAAATCCTTTAACGCACATATTACCATTTCGGTTTTATAGCCAAAAACTTATTGGGCTAATAAGTAATTTTTCACTAAAAAAATTTTGCTGGTGTATATCTCATCCCCAGGGCCGAACAAGGAAATGAAAACAAGTGTTCTGGAATGGTACTTGTGTCGACTATAAGAGATCAAAAATCCTTTAACGCACATATTACCATTTCGGTTTTATAGCCAAAAACTTATTGGGCTAATATATAATTCGTCACTAAAAAAATTTGCTGGGGATGTATCTCATCCCCAGGGCCAAGCCAGGAAGTGACAGCTGGTGCACTGGAATCGTACATGTGTCCACTATTAAGTATTAAAAATCCTGAAACGCACATATTACTATTTCAGTTTTATAGCCAAAATCTTATTGGGCTAATAAGTAATTTTTCACTAAAAAAATTTTGCTGGTGTGTATCTCATCCCCAGGGCCGAACAAGGAAATGAAAACAAGTGTTCTGGAATGGTACTTGTGTCGACTATAAGAGATCAAAAATCCTTTAACGCACGTATTACCATTTACATAATTTTTGACCAAAAAAAGTTAGCTGGGTGTGTATCTCATCCTCAGGGCCGAACCGGGAAGTGATAACTAGTGCGCTGGAATAGTATATGTATCCACTCTAAGATATCAAAAATTCTTAGACGCACATATTACAATTTCAGATTTATATCTAAAAACTTTTTTGCCTAATACATAATATTTACCTAAAATAAGTTTGCTGGATGTGTATCTCATCACCAGAGCCGAACAAGGAAATGACAACTGGCTCGATAGAATGGCACTGGTTTTCGCTATAAAATATTAAACAGCCTTAAACGCACATATTACGATTTCGGTTTTATAGCCAAAAACTTATTTGGCTAATACATCATTTTTTACTAAAAAAAGTTAGCTGGGTGTGTAGCTCATCCTCAGGGCCGAACCGGGAAGTGACAACAGGTTCGCTGGAATAGTATATGTATCCACTCTAAGATATCAAAAATTCTTAGACGCACATATTACAATTTCAGATTTATATCTAAAAACTTTTTTGCCTAATACATAATATTTACCTAAAATAAGTTTGCTGGTTGTCTATCTCATCCCCAGGGCCGAACCAGGAAATGACAACTGGTGCGATAGAATGGTACATGTGTCCACTATTATAAATTGTGGTTAAATTGTATGAGCCGATGTTGAATGTGAACCACACCTAAACGCCAAGTTTTTTTCCGAATTTTATTTGACATTTCTCTATTTCAGACTTACTCAATTTGAACCATGGAGAGATACACAATCCAACAACGTGTTAAAGTTATCCAGACTTATTATGAAAATGGGAGTTCAAATCAAAATGCATATCGTGCACTTCGTAATTTTTTTGGTAAATTTCATCGTCCAAATGTGCGTACAATCGCAAAAATCGTGGAAAAATTCGAGCAAACCGGGTCTGTAGAAGATGTGAGAACACCAGTGCATGCTCGTACAGCTCGTACTGCAGAAAATATTGCTGCTGTTCGCGATAGTGTGGCTGAAGAGCCGTCCACCTCAACTCGTCGTCGTTCCCAACAATTGCACCTCTCACGCTCGTCGTTGATGAACATTATGCATAAAGACTTGCATTTACACGCTTACAAGGTGCAATTGGCTCAAGAACTAAAGCCTCTTGACCATTCCAAACGTCGTGAATGGGCAGAATGGTGGCAAGAAATGGCAACAGTGGATGATCAATTTTCGAAGAAAATCATCTTCAGTGATGAGGCACATTTTCACCTCAGTGGATTCGTCAATAAACAGAATTGCCGCATTTGGGCGAATGAGAATCCAAGAGTGATTGTCGAAAAACCAATGCACCCACAAAGAGTGACTGTTTGGTGCGGTTTATGGGCTGGCGGCATCATCGGGCCGTATTTTTTCAAAAATGAGGCCGGTCAGGCAGTTACTGTGAATGGTGTTCGCTATCGTGAGATGATAACGAACTTTTTATGGCCCGAATTGGAAGATATGGATGTGGACGATATGTGGTTTCAGCAGGACGGTGCCACTTCCCACACAGCTAACGAAACAATGGCTCTTTTGCGCAACAAATTCAATGGCCGTGTTATCTCACGTAATGGCGATGTCAATTGGCCGCCAAGATCATGTGATTTGACACCGTTGGACTTTTTTCATTGGGGTTATTTGAAAGAAAAGGTGTAGGTCGATAAGCCAGCAACAATTCAAGACCTAAAGGATCAGATAATTCGGCACATTAACGGCATAGAACCTCCATTATGCCTCAGCGTTATCGAAAATTTGGACCATCGGATGGAGGTGTGCCGCCGAGGTCGCAGCGCCCATTTGGCCGATATTTTGTTCCATACATAATTGAGTAATACCAATACATCATAATAAAATAAAATTACAACAATTTCCTAAATAGTTTGTGATTTATTCAAAATCAACATCGGCCCTTTAAATTTAACCGCCAATTTATAAAATATCAAAAATCCTTAGACGCACATATTTACATTTCAGTTTTATATCCAAAAACTTTTTTGCCTAATACATAATTTTTACCTAAAATAAGTTTGCTGGGTGTGTATCTCATCACCAGGGCCAAACCGGGAAGTGACAACTGGTACGCTGGAATAGTACATTTGTTCACTATAAAAAAAAGCAAAAATCCTTAAAGGCACATTTTACCATTGCAGTTTTATAGCCAAAAACTTCTTTGGCTAATATATAATTTTTCACTAAAAAAAAGTTTTCTGGGTGTTTATCTCATCACCAGGTTTGAACCGGGAATTGACAACTAATGCGCTGAAATAGTACATGTGTTCGCTTTGAAAAAAACAAAAAGCCTTAAACGCACATATTACCATTTCAGTTTTATATCCAAAAACTTTTTTGCCTAATACATAATTTTTACCTAAAATAAGTTTGCTGGGTGTGTATCTCATTACCAGGGCCAAACCGGGAAGTGACAACTGGTGCGCTGGAATAGTACATGTGTTCGCTATAAAATATCAAAAATCCCTGGTCGCACATATTACCATTTCAGTTTTATAGCCAAAAACTTATTGGGCTAATATATAATTTTTCACTAAAAAAATTTTGCTGGTGTGTGTCTCATCCCCAGGGCCGAACCAAGAAATGAAAACAAGTGTGCTAGAATGGTACATGTGTCGACTATAAAATATAGAAAAGGCTCAAACGCACATATTACCATTTCGATTTCATAGCCAAAAACTTATTTGGCTAATACATAATTTTTACCTAAAATAAGTTTGCTGGTGTGTGTCTCATCCCCAGGGCCGAACCAAGAAATGAACACAAGTGTGCTAGAATGGTACGTGTGTCGACTATAAGAGCTTAAAAATCCTTAAACGCACATATTACCATTTCGGTTTTATAGCCAAAAACTTATTGGGCTAATACATAATTTTTCACTAAAAAAAGTTTGCTGGGTGTGTATCTCATCCCCAGGGCCAAACCGGGAAGTGACAGCTGGTGCGCTCGAATGATACATGTGTCCACTAGAAAGTATTCAAAAGCCATAAACGCACATATTTACATTTCAGTTTTATATCCAAAAACTTTTTTGCCTAATACATAATTTTTACCTAAAATAAGTTTGCTGGGTGTGTATCTCATCACCAGGACCTAACTAGGAAGTGACAACTGGTGTGCTGGAATAGAACATGTGCCCACTATAAAATATCAAAAAACCTTAAACGCACATATTACCATTTTAAAGCCAAAAACTTATTTGGCTAATATATAATTTTTCCTTAAAAAAAGATTGCTGGGTCTGTATCTCTTCCCCAGGGCCGAACCTGGAAGTGACAACTGATGCGCTTGAATAGTACATGTGTTTGCTATAAAATATTAAAAATCCTTAAACGCACATATTACTATTTCGGTTTTATAGCCAAAAACTTATTGGGCTAATACATTATTTTTTACTAAAAAAGTTTGCTGGGTGTGTATCTCATCCCCAGGACCTAACTAGGAAGAGACAACTGGTGTGCTGGAATAGAACATGTGCCCACTATAAAATATCAAAAAGCCTTAAACGCACATATTACCATTTTAAAGCCAAAAACTTATTTGGCTAATATATAATTTTTCCTTAAAAAAAGATTGCTGGGTCTGTATCTCTTCCCCAGGGCCGAACCTGGAAGTGACAACTGATGCGCTTGAATAGAACATGTGTCCACTATAAGATATCAAAAATTTTTAGACGCACGTATTACCATTTCAGTTTTATATCCAAAAACTTTTTTGCCTAATACATAATTTTTCACAAAAAAAAATTTGCTGGGTGTGTATCTCATCCCCAAAGCCGAACCGGGAAATGGCAGCTGGTGCGCTAGAATAGTACATGTGTTCGCTATAAAATATTAAAAATCCTTAAACGCACATATTACTATTTCGGTTTTATAGCCAAAAACTTATTGGGCTAATACATTATTTTTTACTAAAAAAGTTTGCTGGTTGTGTATCTCATTCCCAGGACCGAACAAGGAAATGAAAACTGGTGTGCTGGAATGGTACATGTGTCGACTATAAAATATCTAAAATCCTTAGACGCACATATTACCATTTCAGTTGTATATCCAAAAACTTATTTGCCTAATACATAATTTTTCCCTAAAAAAAAGTTTGCTGGTGTGTATCTCATCCCCAACGCCGAACCGGGAAGTGACAACTGGTGCGCTGGAATAGTACATGTGTTCACTATGAAAAAAAAAACAAAAATCCATAAACGCACATATTATTACCATTGCAGTTTCATAGCCAAAAACTTATTTGGCTAATATATAATTTTTCACTAAAAAAATATTTGCTGGGTGTGTATCTCATTACCAGGGCTGAACCAGGAAGTGACAACAAATGCGCTGGAATAGTACATGTGTACACTATAAAAAAAACAAAAATCCCTAAACACACATATTACAATTTCAGTTTTACATCCAAAAACTAGTTTTCCTTATAAATAATTTTTCCTTAAAAAAAGTTTGCTGGGTGTGTATCTCATCCCCAGGGCTAAACCAACAAGTGACAACTGGTGTGCTTGAATAGAACATGTGTCCACTATAAAATATCAAAAATCCTTAAACACACATATTACCAATTCAGTTTTATATCCCAAAACTTTTTTGCCTTATACATAATTTTTCCCTAAAAAAAAGTTTGCTGGTGTGTATCTCATCCGCAACGCCGAACCGGGAAGTGACAACTGGTGGCTGGTATAGAACATGTGTCCACTATAAAATATCAAAAAGCCTTAAACGCAGATATTACAAATTCAGTTTTATAGCCAAAAACTTATTGGGCTAATACATAATTTTTTACTAAGAAAAGTTTTCTGGGCGTGCATCTCATCCCCAGGGCCAAACCAGGAAGTGACAACTGGTGTGCTGGAATAGTACATGTGTCCACTATAAAATATATCAAAGCCTTAAACGCAGATATTACAAATTCAGTTTTATAGACAAAAACTTAATTGGCTAATACATAATTTGTCACTAAAAAAAGTTTTCTGGGTATGTATCTCATCCCCAGGGCCAAACCAAGAAGTGACAACTGGTGGCTGGTATAGAACATGTGTCCACTATAAAATATCAAAAACCCTTAAACGCAGATATTACAAATTCAGTTTTATAGCCAAAAACTTATTGGGCTAATACATAATTTTTCACTAAGAAAAGTTTTCTGGGCGTGCATCTCATCCCCAGGGCCAAACCAGGAAGTGACAACTGGTGCGCTGGAATAGTACATGTGTCCACTATAAAAAAAAACAAAAATCCGTAAACGCACATATTACAATTTCAGTTTTACATCCAAAAACTAGTTTTCCTTATACATAATTTTTCCTTAAAAAAAGTTTGCTGGGTGTGTATCTCATCACCAGGGCTAAACCAACAAGTGACAAATGGTGCGCTAGAATAGTACATGTGTCCACTATAAAATATCAAAAAGCCTTAAACGCAGATATTACCAATTCAGTTTTATATCCAAAAACTTTTTTGCCTAATACATCATTTTTACCTAAAATAAGATTGCTGGGTGTGTATCTCATCACCAGGGCCGAACCGGAAAGTGACAACTGGTGCGCTGGTATAGTACATGTGTTCACTATAAAAAAAAAAAAAAATTCTTAAACACACATATTACAATTTCAGTTTTACATCCAAAAACTAGTTTTCCTTATAAATAAGTTTTCCTTAAAAAAAGTTTGCTGGGTGTGTATCTCATCCCCACGGCCAAACCAGGAAGTGGACACTGATGCGCTGGAATAGTACATGTGTCCACTATTAAATATCAAAAATCCTTAAACGCAGATATTACAAATTCAGTTTTATAGCCAAAAACTTATTGGGCTAATACATAATTTTTCACTAAGAAAAGTTTTCTGGGTATGTATCTCATCCCCAGGGCCAAACCAAGAAGTGACAACTGGTGGCTGGTATAGAACATGTGTCCACTATAAAATATCAAAAACCCGTAAACGCAGATATTACAAATTCAGTTTTATAGCCAAAAACTTATTGGGCTAATACATAATTTTTCACTAAGAAAAGTTTTCTGGGCGTGCATCTCATCCCCAGGGCCAAACCAGGAAGTGACAACTGCTGCGCTGGAATGAAACATGTGTCCACTAGAAAGTATTCAAAAGCCATAAACGCACATATTATTACCATTTCGGTTTTATAGCCAAAAACTTATTGGGCTAATAAGTAATTTTTCACTACAAAAATTTTGCTGGTGTGTATCTCATCCCCAGGGCCGAACAAGGAAATGAAAACAAGTGTTCTGGAATGGTACTTGTGTCGACTATAAGAGATCAAAAATCCTTTAACGCACATATTACCATTTAGGTTTAATAGCCAAAAACTTATTGGGCTTATACATAATTTTTTACTAAAAAATGTTTCTGGGTGTGTATCTCATCCCTACGGCCAAACCATGAAGTGACAACTGGTGTGCTGGAATAGTACATGTGTCCACTATTAAATATCAAAAGTCCTTAGATGCACATGTAACCATTTCAGTTTTATAGCCAAAAACTTATTGGGCTAATATATAATTTGTCACTAAAAAAATGTTGCTGGTGTGTATCTCATCCCCAACGCCGAACCGGGAAGTGACAACTGGTGCGCTGGAATAGTACATGTGTTCACTATAAAAAAAAAAAAAAACAAAAATCCTTAAAGGCACATATCACAATTTCAGTTTTATATCCAAAAACTTATTTGCCTAATACATAATTTTTCCCTAAAAAAAAGTTTGCTGGTGTGTATCTCATCCCCAGGGCCAAACCAGGAAGTGACAACTGCTGCGCTGGAATGATACATGTGTCCACTAGAAAGTATTCAAAAGCCATAAACGCACATATTATTACCATTTCGGTTTTATAGCCAAAAACTTATTGGGCTAATAAGTAATTTTTCACTAAAAAAATTTTGCTGGTGTGTATCTTATCCCCAGGGCCGAACAAGGAAATGAAAACAAGTGTTCTGGAATGGTACTTGTGTCGACTATAAGAGATCAAAAATCCTTTAACGCACATATTACCATTTCGGTTTTATAGCCAAAAACTTATTGGGCTAATATATAATTTGTCACTAAAAAAAGTTTGCTGGGGATGTATCTCATCCCCAGGGCCAAACCAGGAAGTGACAGCTGGTGCACTGGAATCGTACATGTGTTCACTATTAAATATTAAAAATCCTGAAACGCATATATTACCATTTCAGTTTTATAGCCAAAACTTATTGGACTAATAAGTAATTTTTCACTAAAAAAATTTTGCTGGTGTGTATCTCATCCCCAGGGCCGAACAAGGAAATGAAAACAAGTGTTCTGGAATGGTACTTGTGTCGACTATAAAAGATCAAAAATCCTTTAACGCACATATTACCATTTCGGTTTTATAGTCAAAAAATTATTTCGCTTATACATAGTTTTTTACCAAAAAAAGTTAGCTGGGTGTGTATCTCATCCTCAGGGCCAAACCGGGAAGTGACAATTGGTGCGCTGGAATAGCACATGTGTTCGCTATAAAAAAAACAAAAATCCTTAAACGCACATATTACCATTTCGGTTTTATAGCCAAAAACTTATTGGGCTAATATATAATTTGTCACTAAAAAAAGTTTGCTGGGGATGTATCTCATCCCCAGGGCCAAAACAGGAAGTGACAGCTAGTGCACTGGAATCGTACATGTGTTCACTATTAAATATTAAAAATCCTTTAACGCACATATTACCATTTCGGTTTTATAGCCAAAAAAATATTTCGCTAATACATAGTTTTTTACCAAAAAAAGTTACCTGGGTGTGTATCTCATCCTCAGGGCCAAACCGGGAAGTGACAATTGTTGCGCTGGAATAGCACATGTGTTCGCTATAAAAAAAACAAAAATCCTTAAACGCAGATATTACAAATTCAGTTTTATAGCCAAAAACTTATTGGGCTAATACATAATTTTTCACTAAGAAAAGTTTTCTGGGCGTGCATCTCTTCCCCAGGGCCAAACCAGGAAGTGACAACTGGTGCGCTGGAATAGTACATGTGTCCACTATAAAATATCACAAAGCCTTAAACGCAGATATTACAAATTCAGTTTTATAGACAAAAACTTAATTGGCTAATACATAATTTGTCACTAAAAAAAGTTTTCTGGGTATGTATCTCATCCCCAGGGCCAAACCAAGAAGTGACAACTGGTGGCTGGTATAGAACATGTGTCCACTATAAAATATCAAAAACCCTTAAACGCAGATATTACAAATTCAGTTTTATAGCCAAAAACTTATTGGGCTAATACATAATTTTTCACTAAGAAAAGTTTTCTGGGCGTGCATCTCATCCCCAGGGCCAAACCAGGAAGTGACAACTGGTGCGCTGGAATAGTACATGTGTCCACTATAAAATATCACAAAGCCTTAAACGCAGATATTACAAATTCAGTTTTATAGACAAAAACTTAATTGGCTAATACATAATTTGTCACTAAAAAAAGTTTTCTGGGTATGTATCTCATCCCCAGGGCCAAACCAAGAAGTGACAACTGGTGGCTGGTATAGAACATGTGTCCACTATAAAATATCAAAAACCCTTAAACGCAGATATTACAAATTCAGTTTTATAGCCAAAAACTTATTGGGCTAATACATAATTTTTCACTAAGAAAAGTTTTCTGGGCGTGCATCTCATCCCCAGTGCCAAACCAGGAAGTGACGACTGCTGCGCTGGAATGATACATGTGTCCACTAGAAAGTATTCAAAAGCCATAAACGCACATATTATTACCATTTCGGTTTTATAGCCAAAAACTTATTGGGCTAATAAGTAATTTTTCACTACAAAAATTTTGCTGGTGTGTATCTCATCCCCAGGGCCGAACAAGGAAATGAAAACAAGTGTTCTGGAATGGTACTTGTGTCGACTATAAGAGATCAAAAATCCTTTAACGCACATATTACCATTTAGGTTTAATAGCCAAAAACTTATTGGGCTTATACATAATTTTTTACTAAAAAATGTTTCTGGGTGTGTATCTCATCCCTACGGCCAAACCATGAAGTGACAACTGGTGTGCTGGAATAGTACATGTGTCCACTATTAAATATCAAAAGTCCTTAGACGCACATGTAACCATTTCAGTTTTATAGCCAAAAACTTATTGGGCTAATATATAATTTGTCACTAAAAAAATGTTGCTGGTGTGTATCTCATCCCCAACGCCGAACCGGGAAGTGACAACTGGTGCGCTGGAATAGTACATGTGTTCACTATAAAAAAAAAAAACAAAAATCCTTAAAGGCACATATCACAATTTCAGTTTTATATCCAAAAACTTATTTGCCTAATACATAATTTTTCCCTAAAAAAAAGTTTGCTGGTGTGTATCTCATCCCCAGGGCCAAACCAGGAAGTGACAGCTGGTGCACTGGAATCGTACATGTGTTCACTATTAAATATTAAAAATCCTTTAACGCACATATTACCATTTCGGTTTTATAGCCAAAAAAATATTTCGCTAATACAAAGTTTTTTACCAAAAAAAGTTACCTGGGTGTGTATCTCATCCTCAGGGCCAAACCGGGAAGTGACAATTGTTGCGCTGGAATAGCACATGTGTTCGCTATAAAAAAAACAAAAATCCTTAAACGCAGATATTACAAATTCAGTTTTATAGCCAAAAACTTATTGGGCTAATACATAATTTTTCACTAAGAAAAGTTTTCTGGGCGTGCATCTCTTCCCCAGGGCCAAACCAGGAAGTGACAACTGGTGCGCTGGAATAGTACATGTGTCCACTATAAAATATCACAAGGCCTTAAACGCAGATATTACAAATTCAGTTTTATAGACAAAAACTTAATTGGCTAATACATAATTTGTCACTAAAAAAAGTTTTCTGGGTATGTATCTCATCCCCAGGGCCAAACCAAGAAGTGACAACTGGTGGCTGGTATAGAACATGTGTCCACTATAAAATATCAAAAACCCTTAAACGCAGATATTACAAATTCAGTTTTATAGCCAAAAACTTATTGGGCTAATACATAATTTTTCACTAAGAAAAGTTTTCTGGGCGTGCATCTCATCCCCAGGGCCAAACCAGGAAGTGACAACTGGTGCGCTGGAATAGTATATGTGTCCACTATAAAATATCACAAAGCCTTAAACGCAGATATTACAAATTCAGTTTTATAGACAAAAACTTAATTGGCTAATACATAATTTGTCACTAAAAAAAGTTTTCTGGGTATGTATCTCATCCCCAGGGCCAAACCAAGAAGTGACAACTGGTGGCTGGTATAGAACATGTGTCCACTATAAAATATCAAAAACCCTTAAACGCAGATATTACAAATTCAGTTTTATAGCCAAAAACTTATTGGGCTAATACATAATTTTTCACTAAGAAAAGTTTTCTGGGCGTGCATCTCATCCCCAGGGCCAAACCAGGAAGTGACAACTGCTGCGCTGGAATGATACATGTGTCCACTAGAAAGTATTCAAAAGCCATAAACGCACATATTATTACCATTTCGGTTTTATAGCCAAAAACTTATTGGGCTAATAAGTAATTTTTCACTAAAAAAATTTTGCTGGTGTGTATCTCATCCCCAGGGCCGAACAAGGAAATGAAAACAAGTGTTCTGGAATGGTACTTGTGTCGACTATAAGAGATCAAAAATCCTTTAACGCACATATTACCATTTAGGTTTTATAGCCAAAAACTTATTGGGCTAATATATAATTTGTCACTAAAAAAAGTTTGCTGGGGATGTATCTCATCCCCAGGGCCAAACCAGGAAGTGACAGCTGGTGCACTGGAATCGTACATGTGTTCACTATTAAATATTAAAAATCCTGAAACGCATATATTACCATTTCAGTTTTATAGCCAAAACTTATTGGACTAATAAGTAATTTTTCACTAAAAAAATTTTGCTGGTGTGTATCTCATCCCCAGGGCCGAACAAGGAAATGAAAACAAGTGTTCTGGAATGGTACTTGTGTCGACTATAAAAGATCAAAAATCCCTTAACGCACATATTACCATTTCGGTTTTATAGCCAAAAAATTATTTCGCTTATACATAGTTTTTTACCAAAAAAAGTTAGCTGGGTGTGTATCTCATCCTCAGGGCCAAACCGGGAAGTGACAATTGGTGCGCTGGAATAGCACATGTGTTCGCTATAAAAAAAACAAAAATCCTTAAACGCACATATTACCATTTCGGTTTTATAGCCAAAAACTTATTGGGCTAATATATAATTTGTCACTAAAAAAAGTTTGCTGGGGATGTATCTCATCCCCAGGGCCAAAACAGGAAGTGACAGCTGGTGCACTGGAATCGTACATGTGTTCACTATTAAATATTAAAAATCCTTTAACGCACATATTACCATTTCGGTTTTATAGCCAAAAAAATATTTCGCTAATACATAGTTTTTTACCAAAAAAAGTTACCTGGGTGTGTATCTCATCCTCAGGGCCAAACCGGGAAGTGACAATTGTTGCGCTGGAATAGCACATGTGTTCGCTATAAAAAAAACAAAAATCCTTAAACGCAGATATTACAAATTCAGTTTTATAGCCAAAAACTTATTGGGCTAATACATAATTTTTCACTAAGAAAAGTTTTCTGGGCGTGCATCTCTTCCCCAGGGCCAAACCAGGAAGTGACAACTGGTGCGCTGGAATAGTACATGTGTCCACTATAAAATATCACAAAGCCTTAAACGCAGATATTACAAATTCAGTTTTATAGACAAAAACTTAATTGGCTAATACATAATTTGTCACTAAAAAAAGTTTTCTGGGTATGTATCTCATCCCCAGGGCCAAACCAAGAAGTGACAACTGGTGGCTGGTATAGAACATGTGTCCACTATAAAATATCAAAAACCCTTAAACGCAGATATTACAAATTCAGTTTTATAGCCAAAAACTTATTGGGCTAATACATAATTTTTCACTAAGAAAAGTTTTCTGGGCGTGCATCTCATCCCCAGGGCCAAACCAGGAAGTGACAACTGGTGCGCTGGAATAGTACATGTGTCCACTATAAAATATCACAAAGCCTTAAACGCAGATATTACAAATTCAGTTTTATAGACAAAAACTTAATTGGCTAATACATAATTTGTCACTAAAAAAAGTTTTCTGGGTATGTATCTCATCCCCAGGGCCAAACCAAGAAGTGACAACTGGTGGCTGGTATAGAACATGTGTCCACTATAAAATATCAAAAACCCTTAAACGCAGATATTACAAATTCAGTTTTATAGCCAAAAACTTATTGGGCTAATACATAATTTTTCACTAAGAAAAGTTTTCTGGGCGTGCATCTCATCCCCAGGGCCAAACCAGGAAGTGACAACTGCTGCGCTGGAATGATACATGTGTCCACTAGAAAGTATTCAAAAGCCATAAACGCACATATTATTACCATTTCGGTTTTATAGCCAAAAACTTATTGGGCTAATAAGTAATTTTTCACTAAAAAAATTTTGCTGGTGTGTATCTCATCCCCAGGGCCGAACAAGGAAATGAAAACAAGTGTTCTGGAATGGTACTTGTGTCGACTATAAGAGATCAAAAATCCTTTAACGCACATATTACCATTTAGGTTTTATAGCCAAAAACTTATTGGGCTAATATATAATTTGTCACTAAAAAAAGTTTGCTGGGGATGTATCTCATCCCCAGGGCCAAACCAGGAAGTGACAGCTGGTGCACTGGAATCGTACATGTGTTCACTATTAAATATTAAAAATCCTGAAACGCATATATTACCATTTCAGTTTTATAGCCAAAACTTATTGGGCTAATAAGTAATTTTTCACTAAAAAAATTTTGCTGGTGTGTATCTCATCCCCAGGGCCGAACAAGGAAATGAAAACAAGTGTTCTGGAATGGTACTTGTGTCGACTATAAGAGATCAAAAATCCTTTAACGCACATATTACCATTTAGGTTTTATAGCCAAAAACTTATTGGGCTAATATATAATTTGTCACTAAAAAAAGTTTGCTGGGGATGTATCTCATCACCAGGGCCAAACCGGGAAGTGAAAACTGGTGCGCTGGAATAGTACATTTGTTCACTATAAAAAAAAGCAAAAATCCTTTAACGCACATTTTACCATTACAGTTTTATAGCCAAAAACTTCTTTGGCTAATATATAATTTTTCACTAAAAAAAAGTTTTCTGGTGTGTATCTCATCACCAGGTTTAAACCGGGAATTGAGAACTAATGCGCTGAAATAGAACATGTGTTCGCTTTAAAAAAAACAAAAAGCCTTAGACGCACATATTACAATTTCAGATTTATATCTAAAAACTTTTTTGCCTAATACATAATATTTACCTAAAATAAGTTTGCTGGATGTGTATCTCATCACCAGAGCCGAACAAGGAAATGACAACTGGTTCGATAGAATGGCACTGGTTTTCGCTATAAAATATTAAACAGCCTTAAACGCACATATTACGATTTCGGTTTTATAGCCAAAAACTTATTTGGCTAATACATCATTTTTTACTAAAAAAAGTTTGCTGGGTGTATATCTCATCCCCAGGGCCAAACCAGGAAGTGATAACTAGTGCGCTGGAATAGTATATGTATCCACTCTAAGATATCAAAAATTCTTAGACGCACATATTACAATTTCAGATTTATATCTAAAAACTTTTTTGCCTAATACATAATATTTACCTAAAATAAGTTTGCTGGTTGTCTATCTCATCCCCAGGGCCGAACCAGGAAATGACAACTGGTGCGATAGAATGGTACATGTGTCCACTATTATAAATTGTGGTTAAATTGTATGAGCCGATGTTGAATGTGAACCACACCTAAACGCCAAGTTTTTTTCCGAATTTTATTTGACATTTCTCTATTTCAGACTTACTCAATTTGAACTATGGAGAGATACACAATCCAACAACGTGTTAAAGTTATCCAGACTTATTATGAAAATGGGAGTTCAAATCAAAATGCATATCGTGCAGTTCGTAATTTTTTTGGTCAATTTCATCGTCCAAATGTGCGTACAATCGCAAAAATCGTGGAAAAATTCGAGCAAACCGGGTCTGTAGAAGATGTGAGAACACCAGTGCATGCTCGTACAGCTCGTACTGCAGAAAATATTGCTGCTGTTCGCGATAGTGTGGCTGAAGAGCCATCCACCTCAACTCGTCGTCGTTCCCAACAATTGCACCTCTCACGCTCGTCGTTGATGAACATTATGCATAAAGACTTGCATTTACACGCTTACAAGGTGCAATTGGCTCAAGAACTAAAGCCTCTTGACCATTCCAAACGTCGTGAATGGGCAGAATGGTGGCAAGAAATGGCAACAGTGGATGATCAATTTTCGAAGAAAATCATCTTCAGTGATGAGGCACATTTTCACCTCAGTGGATTTGTCAATAAACAGAATTGCCGCATTTGGGCGAATGAGAATCCAAGAGTGATTGTCAAAAAACCAATGCACCCACAAAGAGTGACTGTTTGGTGCGGTTTATGGGTTGGCGGCATCATCGGGCCGTATTTTTTCCAAATGAGGCCAGTCAGGCAGTTACTGTGAATGGTGTTCGCTATCGTGAGATGATAACGAACTTTTTATGGCCCGAATTGGAAGATATGGATGTGGACGATGTGTGGTTTCAGCAGGACGGTGCCACTTGCCACACAGCTAACGAAACAATGGCTCTTTTGCGCAACAAATTCATTCATTCAAAAACAAAGATCATGTGATTTGACACCGTTGGACTTTTTTCTTTGGGGTTATTGGAAAGAAAAGGTGTACGTCGATAAGCCAGCAACAATTCAAGACCTAAAGGATCAGATAATTCGGCACATTAACGGCATAGAACCTCCATTATGCCTCAGCGTTATCGAAAATTTGGACCATCGGATGGAGGTGTGCCGCCGAGGTCGCAGCGCCCATTTGGCCGATATTTTGTTCCATACATAATTGAGCAATACCAATACATCATAATAAAATAAAATTACAATAATTTCCTAAATAGTTTGTGATTTATTCAAAATCAACATCGGCCCTTTAAATTTAACCACCAATTTATAAAATATCAAAAATCCTTAGACGCACATATTTACATTTCAGTTTTATATCCAAAAACATTTTTGTCTAATACATAATTTTTACCTAAAATAAGTTTGCTGGGTGTGTATCTCATCACCAGGGCCAAACCGGGAAGTGAAAACTGGTGCGCTGGAATAGTACATGTGTTCACTATAAAAAAAAAAACAAAAATCCTTAAAGGCACAAATCACAATTTCAGTTTTATATCCAAAAACTTATTTGCCTAATACATAATTTTTCCCTAAAAAAAAGTTTGCTGGTGTGTATCTCATCCCCAGGGCCAAACCAGGAAGTGACAACTGCTGCGCTGGAATGATACATGTGTCCACTAGAAAGTATTCAAAAGCCATAAACGCACATATTATTACCATTTCGGTTTTATAGCCAAAAACTTATTGGGCTAATAAGTAATTTTTCACTACAAAAATTTTGCTGGTGTGTATCTCATCCCCAGGGCCGAACAAGGAAATGAAAACAAGTGTCGACTATAAGAGATCAAAAATCCTTTAACGCACATATTACCATTTCGGTTTTATAGCCAAAAACTTATTGGGCTAATATATAATTTGTCACTAAAAAAAGTTTGCTGGGGATGTATCTCATCCCCAGGGCCAAACCAGGAAGTGACAGCTGGTGCACTGGAATCGTACATGTGTTCACTATTAAATATTAAAAATCCTGAAACGCATATATTACCATTTCAGTTTTATAGCCAAAACTTATTGGACTAATAAGTAATTTTTCACTAAAAAAATTTTGCTGGTGTGTATCTCATCCCCAGGGCCGAACAAGGAAATGAAAACAAGTGTTCTGGAATGGTACTTGTGTCGACTATAAAAGATCAAAAATCCCTTAACGCACATATTACCATTTCGGTTTTATAGCCAAAAAATTATTTCGCTTATACATAGTTTTTTACCAAAAAAAGTTAGCTGGGTGTGTATCTCATCCTCAGGGCCAAACCGGGAAGTGACAATTGGTGCGCTGGAATAGCACATGTGTTCGCTATAAAAAAAACAAAAATCCTTAAATGCACATATTACCATTTCGGTTTTATAGCCAAAAACTTATTGGGCTAATATATAATTTGTCACTAAAAAAAGTTTGCTGGGGATGTATCTCATCCCCAGGGCCAAAACAGGAAGTGACAGCTGGTGCACTGGAATCGTACATGTGTTCACTATTAAATATTAAAAATCCTTTAACGCACATATTACCATTTCGGTTTTATAGCCAAAAAAATATTTCGCTAATACATAGTTTTTTACCAAAAAAAGTTACCTGGGTGTGTATCTCATCCTCAGGGCCAAACCGGGAAGTGACAATTGTTGCGCTGGAATAGCACATGTGTTCGCTATAAAAAAAACAAAAATCCTTAAACGCAGATATTACAAATTCAGTTTTATAGCCAAAAACTTATTGGGCTAATACATAATTTTTCACTAAGAAAAGTTTTCTGGGCGTGCATCTCTTCCCCAGGGCCAAACCAGGAAGTGACAACTGGTGCGCTGGAATAGTACATGTGTCCACTATAAAATATCACAAAGCCTTAAACGCAGATATTACAAATTCAGTTTTATAGACAAAAACTTAATTGGCTAATACATAATTTGTCACTAAAAAAAGTTTTCTGGGTATGTATCTCATCCCCAGGGCCAAACCAAGAAGTGACAACTGGTGGCTGGTATAGAACATGTGTCCACTATAAAATATCAAAAACCCTTAAACGCAGATATTACAAATTCAGTTTTATAGCCAAAAACTTATTGGGCTAATACATAATTTTTCACTAAGAAAAGTTTTCTGGGCGTGCATCTCATCCCCAGGGCCAAACCAGGAAGTGACAACTGGTGCGCTGGAATAGTACATGTGTCCACTATAAAATATCACAAAGCCTTAAACGCAGATATTACAAATTCAGTTTTATAGACAAAAACTTAATTGGCTAATACATAATTTGTCACTAAAAAAAGTTTTCTGGGTATGTATCTCATCCCCAGGGCCAAACCAAGAAGTGACAACTGGTGGCTGGTATAGAACATGTGTCCACTATAAAATATCAAAAACCCTTAAACGCAGATATTACAAATTCAGTTTTATAGCCAAAAACTTATTGGGCTAATACATAATTTTTCACTAAGAAAAGTTTTCTGGGCGTGCATCTCATCCCCAGGGCCAAACCAGGAAGTGACAACTGCTGCGCTGGAATGATACATGTGTCCACTAGAAAGTATTCAAAAGCCATAAACGCACATATTATTACCATTTCGGTTTTATAGCCAAAAACTTATTGGGCTAATAAGTAATTTTTCACTAAAAAAATTTTGCTGGTGTGTATCTCATCCCCAGGGCCGAACAAGGAAATGAAAACAAGTGTTCTGGAATGGTACTTGTGTCGACTATAAGAGATCAAAAATCCTTTAACGCACATATTACCATTTAGGTTTTATAGCCAAAAACTTATTGGGCTAATATATAATTTGTCACTAAAAAAAGTTTGCTGGGGATGTATCTCATCCCCAGGGCCAAACCAGGAAGTGACAGCTGGTGCACTGGAATCGTACATGTGTTCACTATTAAATATTAAAAATCCTGAAACGCATATATTACCATTTCAGTTTTATAGCCAAAACTTATTGGGCTAATAAGTAATTTTTCACTAAAAAAATTTTGCTGGTGTGTATCTCATCCCCAGGGCCGAACAAGGAAATGAAAACAAGTGTTCTGGAATGGTACTTGTGTCGACTATAAGAGATCAAAAATACTTTAACGCACATATTACCATTTAGGTTTTATAGCCAAAAACTTATTGGGCTAATATATAATTTGTCACTAAAAAAAGTTTGCTGGGGATGTATCTCATCACCAGGGCCAAACCGGGAAGTGAAAACTGGTGCGCTGGAATAGTACATTTGTTCACTATAAAAAAAAGCAAAAATCCTTAAACGCACATTTTACCATTACAGTTTTATAGCCAAAAACTTCTTTGGCTAATATATAATTTTTCACTAAAAAAAAGTTTTCTGGTGTGTATCTCATCACCAGGTTTAAACCGGGAATTGAGAACTAATGCGCTGAAATAGAACATGTGTTCGCTTTAAAAAAAACAAAAAGCCTTAGACGCACATATTACAATTTCAGATTTATATCTAAAAACTTTTTTGCCTAATACATAATATTTACCTAAAATAAGTTTGCTGGATGTGTATCTCATCACCAGAGCCGAACAAGGAAATGACAACTGGCTCGATAGAATGGCACTGGTTTTCGCTATAAAATATTAAACAGCCTTAAACGCACATATTACGATTTCGGTTTTATAGCCAAAAACTTATTTGGCTAATACATCATTTTTTACTAAAAAAAGTTTGCTGGGTGTATATCTCATCCCCAGGGCCAAACCAGGAAGTGATAACTAGTGCGCTGGAATAGTATATGTATGCACTCTAAGATATCAAAAATTCTTAGACGCACATATTACAATTTCAGATTTATATCTAAAAACTTTTTTGCCTAATACATAATATTTACCTAAAATAAGTTTGCTGGTTGTCTATCTCATCCCCAGGGCCGAACCAGGAAATGACAACTGGTGCGATAGAATGGTACATGTGTCCACTATTATAAATTGTGGTTAAATTGTATGAGCCGATGTTGAATGTGAACCACACCTAAACGCCAAGTTTTTTTCCGAATTTTATTTGACATTTCTCTATTTCAGACTTACTCAATTTGAACTATGGAGAGATACACAATCCAACAACGTGTTAAAGTTATCCAGACTTATTATGAAAATGGGAGTTCAAATCAAAATGCATATCGTGCAGTTCGTAATTTTTTTGGTCAATTTCATCGTCCAAATGTGCGTACAATCGCAAAAATCGTGGAAAAATTCGAGCAAACCGGGTCTATAGAAGATGTGAGAACACCAGTGCATGCTCGTACAGCTCGTACTGCAGAAAATATTGCTGCTGTTCGCGATAGTGTGGCTGAAGAGCCGTCCACCTCAACTCGTCGTCGTTCCCAACAATTGCACCTCTCACGCTCGTTGTTGATGAACATTATGTATAAAGACTTGCGTTTACACGCTTACAAGGTGCAATTGGCGCAAGAACTAAAGCCTCTTGATCATTCCAAACGTCGTGAATGGGCAGAATGGTGGCAGGAAATGGCAACAGTGGATGATCAATTTTCGAAGAAAATCATCTTCAGTGATGAGGCACATTTTCACCTCAGTGGATTCGTCAATAAACAGAATTGCCGCATTTGGGCGAATGAGAATCCAAGAGTGATTGTCGAAAAACCAATGCACCCACAAAGAGTGACTGTTTGGTGCGGTTTATGGGCTGGCGGCATCATCGGGCCGTATTTTTTCCAAATGAGGCCGGTCAGGCAGTTACTGTGAATGGTGTTCGCTATCGTGAGATGATAACGAACTTTTTATGGCCCGAATTGGAAGATATGGATGTGGACGATATGTGGTTTCAGCAGGACGGTGCCACTTGCCACACAGCTAACGAAACAATGGCTCTTTTGCGCAACAAATTCAATGGCCGTGTTATCTCACGTAATGGCGATGTCAATTGGCAGCCAAGATCATGTGATTTGACACCGTTGAACTTTTTTCTTTGGGGTTATTTGAAAGAAAAGGTGTACGTTGATAAGCCAGCAACAATTCAAGACCTAAAGGATCAGATAATTCGGCACATTAACGGCATAGAACCTCCATTATGCCTCAGCGTTATCGAAAATTTGGAACATCGGATGGAGGTGTGCCGCCGAGGTCGCAGCGCCCATTTGGCCGATATTTTGTTCCATACATAATTGAGTAATACCAATACATCATAATAAAATAAAATTACAATAATTTCCTAAATAGTTTGTGATTTATTCAAAATCAACATCGGCCCTTTAAATTTAACCACCAATTTATAAAATATCAAAAATCCTTAGACGCACATATTTACATTTCAGTTTTATATCCAAAAACATTTTTGTCTAATACATAATTTTTACCTAAAATAAGTTTGCTGGGTGTGTATCTCATCACCAGGGCCAAACCGGGAAGTGAAAACTGGTGCGCTGGAATAGTACATTTGTTCACTATAAAAAAAAGCAAAAATCCTTAAACGCACATTTTACCATTACAGTTTTATAGCCAAAAACTTCTTTGGCTAATATATAATTTTTCACTAAAAAAAAGATTTCTGGTGTGTATCTCATCACCAGGTTTAAACCGGGAATTGAGAACTAATGCGCTGAAATAGTACATGTGTTCGCTTTAAAAAAAACAAAAAGCCTTAAACGCACATTTTACCATTTCAGTTTTATAGCCAAAAACTTTTTTGCCTAATACATAATTTTTACCTAAAATAAGTTTGCTGGGTGTGTATCTCATCACCAGGGCCAAACCGGGAAGTGACAACTGGTGCGCTGGAATAGTACATTTGTTCACTATAAAAAAAAGCAAAAATCCTTAAACGCACATTTTACCATTTTAGTTTTATAGCCAAAAACTTATTGGGTTAATACATAATTTTTCACTAAAAAAAGTTTGCTGGGTGTGTATCTCATCCCCAAAGCCGAACCGGGAAATGGCAGCTGGTGCGCTGGAATAGTACATGTGTTCGCTATAAAATATTAAAAATCCTTAAACGCACATATTACTATTTCGGTTTTATAGCCAAAAACTTTTTTGGCTAATACATAATTTGTCACCAAAAAAAGTTTTCTAGGTGTGTATCTCACCCGCACGGCCAAACCAGGAACTGACACTTGATGCGCTGGAATAGTACATGTGTCCACTATAAACCATTAGAAATCCTTAGATGCACATATTACCATTTCACTTTTATGGCCAGAAACTTTTTTCGCGCCTTTTTCACTACAAAAAGGTTTGCTGGTTGTCTATCTCATCCCCAGGGCCGAACCAGGAAATGACAACTGGTGCGATAGAATGGTACATGTGTCCACTATTATAAATTGTGGTTAAATTGTATGAGCCGATGTTGAATGTGAACCACACCTAAACGCCAAGTTTTTTTCCGAATTTTATTTGACATTTCTCTATTTCAGACTTACTCAATTTGAACCATGGAGAGATACACAATCCAACAACGTGTTAAAGTTATCCAGACTTATTATGAAAATGGGAGTTCAAATCAAAATGCATATCGTGCAGTTCGTAATTTTTTTGGTCAATTTCATCGTCCAAATGTGCGTACAATCGCAAAAATCGTGGAAAAATTCGAGCAAACCGGGTCTGTAGAAGATGTGAGAACACCAGTGCATGCTCGTACAGCTCGTACTGCAGAAAATATTGCTGCTGTTCGCGATAGTGTGGCTGAAGAGCCATCCACCTCAACTCGTCGTCGTTCCCAACAATTGCACCTCTCACGCTCGTCGTTGATGAACATTATGCATAAAGACTTGCATTTACACGCTTACAAGGTGCAATTGGCTCAAGAACTAAAGCCTCTTGACCATTCCAAACGTCGTGAATGGGCAGAATGGTGGCAAGAAATGGCAACAGTGGATGATCAATTTTCGAAGAAAATCATCTTCAGTGATGAGGCACATTTTCACCTCAGTGGATTTGTCAATAAACAGAATTGCCGCATTTGGGCGAATGAGAATCCAAGAGTGATTGTCAAAAAACCAATGCACCCACAAAGAGTGACTGTTTGGTGCGGTTTATGGGTTGGCGGCATCATCGGGCCGTATTTTTTCCAAATGAGGCCAGTCAGGCAGTTACTGTGAATGGTGTTCGCTATCGTGAGATGATAACGAACTTTTTATGGCCCGAATTGGAAGATATGGATGTGGACGATATGTGGTTTCAGCAGGACGGTGCCACTTGCCACACAGCTAACGAAACAATGGCTCTTTTGCGCAACAAATTCATTCATTCAAAAACAAAGATCATGTGATTTGACACCGTTGGACTTTTTTCTTTGGGGTTATTGGAAAGAAAAGGTGTACGTCGATAAGCCAGCAACAATTCAAGACCTAAAGGATCAGATAATTCGGCACATTAACGGCATAGAACCTCCATTATGCCTCAGCGTTATCGAAAATTTGGACCATCGGATGGAGGTGTGCCGCCGAGGTCGCAGCGCCCATTTGGCCGATATTTTGTTCCATACATAATTGAGCAATACCAATACATCATAATAAAATAAAATTACAATAATTTCCTAAATAGTTTGTGATTTATTCAAAATCAACATCGGCCCTTTAAATTTAACCACCAATTTATAAAATATCAAAAATCCTTAGACGCACATATTTACATTTCAGTTTTATATCCAAAAACATTTTTGTCTAATACATAATTTTTACCTAAAATAAGTTTGCTGGGTGTGTATCTCATCACCAGGGCCAAACCGGGAAGTGAAAACTGGTGCGCTGGAATAGTACATGTGTTCACTATAAAAAAAAAAACAAAAATCCTTAAAGGCACAAATCACAATTTCAGTTTTATATCCAAAAACTTATTTGCCTAATACATAATTTTTCCCTAAAAAAAAGTTTGCTGGTGTGTATCTCATCCCCAGGGCCAAACCAGGAAGTGACAACTGCTGCGCTGGAATCGTACATGTGTTCACTATTAAATATTAAAAATCCTGAAACGCATATATTACCATTTCGGTTTTATAGCCAAAAACTTATTGGGCTAATAAGTAATTTTTCACTACAAAAATTTTGCTGGTGTGTATCTCATCCCCAGGGCCGAACAAGGAAATGAAAACAAGTGTTCTGGAATGGTGCTTGTGTCGACTATAAGAGATCAAAAATCCTTTAACGCACATATTACCATTTCGGTTTTATAGCCAAAAACTTATTGGGCTAATATATAATTTGTCACTAAAAAAAGTTTGCTGGGGATGTATCTCATCCCCAGGGCCAAACCAGGAAGTGACAGCTGGTGCACTGGAATCGTACATGTGTTCACTATTAAATATTAAAAATCCTGAAACGCATATATTACCATTTCAGTTTTATAGCCAAAACTTATTGGACTAATAAGTAATTTTTCACTAAAAAAATTTTGCTGGTGTGTATCTCATCCCCAGGGCCGAACAAGGAAATGAAAACAAGTGTTCTGGAATGGTACTTGTGTCGACTATAAAAGATCAAAAATCCCTTAACGCACATATTACCATTTCGGTTTTATAGCCAAAAAATTATTTCGCTTATACATAGTTTTTTACCAACAAAAGTTAGCTGGGTGTGTATCTCATCCTCAGGGCCAAACCGGGAAGTGACAATTGGTGCGCTGGAATAGCACATGTGTTCGCTATAAAAAAAACAAAAATCCTTAAACGCACATATTACCATTTCGGTTTTATAGCCAAAAACTTATTGGGCTAATATATAATTTGTCACTAAAAAAAGTTTGCTGGGGATGTATCTCATCCCCAGGGCCAAAACAGGAAGTGACAGCTGGTGCACTGGAATCGTACATGTGTTCACTATTAAATATTAAAAATCCTGAAACGCATATATTACCATTTCAGTTTTATAGCCAAAACTTATTGGGCTAATAAGTAATTTTTCACTAAAAAAATTTTGCTGGTGTGTATCTCATCCCCAGGGCCGAACAAGGAAATGAAAACAAGTGTTCTGGAATGGTACTTGTGTCGACTATAAGAGATCAAAAATCCTTTAACGCACATATTACCATTTCGGTTTTATAGCCAAAAAATTATTTCGCTTATACATAGTTTTTTACCAAAAAAAGTTAGCTGGGTGTGTATCTCATCCTCAGGGCCAAACCGGGAAGTGACAATTGGTGCGCTGGAATAGCACATGTGTTCGCTATAAAAAAAAACAAAAATCCTTAAACGCACATATTACCATTTCGGTTTTATAAGCAAAAACTTATTAGGCTAATATATAATTTGTCACTAAAAAAAGTTTGCTGGGGATGTATCTCATCCCCAGGGCCAAAACAGGAAGTGACAGCTGGTGCACTGGAATCGTACATGTGTTCACTATTAAATATTAAAAATCCTTTAACGCACATAGTACCATTTCGGTTTTATAGCCAAAAAATTATTTCGCTAATACATAGTTTTTTACCAAAAAAAGTTACCTGGGTGTGTATCTCATCCTCAGGGCCAAACCGGGAAGTGACAATTGGTGCGCTGGAATAGCACATGTGTTCGCTATAAAAAAAACAAAAATCCTTAAACGCACATATTACCATTTCGGTTTTATAGCCAAAAACTTATTGGGCTAATATATAATTTGTCACTAAAAAAAGTTTGCTGGGGATGTATCTCATCCCCAGGGCCAAAACAGGAAGTGACAGCTGGTGCACTGGAATCGTACATGTGTTCACTATTAAATATTAAAAATCCTTTAACGCACATATTACCATTTCGGTTTTATAGCCAAAAAATTATTTCGCTAATACATAGTTTTTTACCAAAAAAAGTTACCTGGGGGTGTATCTCATCCTCAGGGCCAAACCGGGAAGTGACAATTGGTGCGCTGGAATAGCACATGTGTTCGCTATAAAAAAAAACAAAAATCCTTAAACGCAGATATTACAAATTCAGTTTTATAGCCAAAAACTTATTGGGCTAATACATAATTTTTCACTAAGAAAAGTTTTCTGGGCGTGCATCACTTCCCCAGGGCCAAACCAGGAAGTGACAACTGGTGCGCTGGAATAGTACATGTGTCCACTATAAAATATCACAAAGCCTTAAACGCAGATATTACAAATTCAGTTTTATAGACAAAAACTTAATTGGCTAATACATAATTTGTCACTAAAAAAAGTTTTCTGGGTATGTATTTCATCCCCAGGACCAAACCAAGAAGTGACAACTGGTGGCTGGTATAGAACATGTGTCCACTATAAAATATCAAAAACCCTTAAACGCAGATATTACAAATTCAGTTTTATAGCCAAAAACTTATTGGGCTAATACATAATTTTTCACTAAGAAAAGTTTTCTGGGCGTGCATCTCATCCCCAGGGCCAAACCAGGAAGTGACAACTGGTGCGCTGGAATAGTACATGTGTCCACTATAAAAAAAAAACAAAAATCCGTAACCGCACATATTACAATTTCAGTTTTACATCCAAAAACTAGTTTTCCTTATAAATAATTTTTCCTTAAAAAAAGTTTGCTGGGTGTGTATCTCATCACCAGGGCTAAACCAACAAGTGACAACTGATGCGCTGGAATAGTACATGTGTCCACTATAAAATATCAAAAAGCCTTAAACGCAGATATTACCAATTTAGTTTTATATCCAAAAACTTTTTTGCCTAATACATAATTTTTACCTAAAATAAGATTGCTGGGTGTGTATCTCATCACCAGGGCCGAACCGGAAAGTGACAACTGGTGCGCTGGTATAGTACATGTGTCCACTATTAAATATCAAAAATCCTTAGACGCACATATTACCATTTCGGTTTTATAGCCAAAAAATTATTTCGCTAATACATAGTTTTTTACCAAAAAAAGTTACCTGGGTGTGTATCTCATCCTCAGGGCCAAACCGGGAAGTGACAATTGGTGCGCTGGAATAGCACATGTGTTCACTATAAAAAAAAACAAAAATCCTTAAACACACATATTACAATTTCAGTTTTACATCCAAAAACTAGTTTTCCTTATAAATAATTTTTCCTTAAAAAAAGTTTGCTGGGTGTGTATCTCATCCCCACGGCCAAACCAGGAAGTGGCAACTGATGCGCTGGAATAGTACATGTGTCCACTATTAAATATCAAAAATCCTTAAACGCACATATTACCATTTCGGTTTTATAGCTAAAAAATTATTTCGCTAATACATAGTTTTTTACCAAAAAAAGTTACCTGGGTGTGTATCTCATCCTCAGGGCCAAACCGGGAAGTGACAATTGGTGCGCTGGAATAGCACATGTGTTCGCTATAAAAAAAACAAAAATCCTTAAACGCAGATATTATAAATTCAGTTTTACATCCAAAAACTAGTTTTCCTTATAAATAATTTTTCCTTAAAAAAAGTTTGCTGGGTGTGTATTTCATCCCCACGGCCAAACCAGGAAGTGACAACTGATGCGCTGGAATAGTACATGTGTCCACTATTAAATATCAAAAATCCTTAGACGCACATATTACCATTTAGGTTTAATAGCCAAAAACTTATTGGGCTTATACATAATTTTTCACTAAAAAATTTTTCTGGGTGTGTATCTCATCCCTACGGCCAAACCATGAAGTGACAACTGGTGTGCTGGTATAGTACATGTGTCCACTATTAAATATCAAAAATCCTTAGACGCACATATTACCATTTCAGTTTTATAGCCAAAAACTTATTGGGCTAATATATAATTTGTCACTAAAAAAATGTTGCTGGTGTGTATCTCATCCCCAACGCCGAACCGGGAAGTGACAACTGGTGCGCTGGAATAGTACATGTGTTCACTCTAAAAAAAAATAAAAATCCTTAAACGCACATATTACAAATTCAGTTTTATATCCAAAAACTTATTTGCCTAATACATAATTTTTCCCTAAAAAAAAGTTTGCTGGTGTGTATCTCATCCCCAACGCCGAACCGGGAAGTGACAACTGGTGCGCTGGAATAGTACATGTGTTCACTATAAAAAAAAAAAAACAAAAATCCTTAAAGGCACAAATCACAATTTCAGTTTTATATCCAAAAACTTATTTGCCTAATACATAATTTTTCCCTAAAAAAAAGTTTGCTGGTGTGTATCTCATCCCCAGGGCCAAACCAGGAAGTGACAACTGCTGCGCTGGAATGATACATGTGTCCACTAGAAAGTATTTAAAAGCCATAAACGCACATATTATTACCATTTCGGTTTTATAGCCAAAAACTTATTGGGCTAATAAGTAATTTTTCACTAAAAAAATTTTGCTGGTGTGTATCTCATCCCCAGGGCCGAACAAGGAAATGAAAACAAGTGTTCTGGAATGGTACTTGTGTCGACTATAAGAGATCAAAAATCCTTTAACGCACATGTTACCATTTCGGTTTTATAGCCAAAAACTTATTGGGCTAATATATAATTTGTCACTAAAAAAAGTTTGCTGGGGATGTATCTCATCCCCAGGGCCAAACCAGGAAGTGACAGCTGGTGCACTGGAATCGTACATGTGTTCACTATTAAATATTAAAAATCCTGAAACGCATATATTACCATTTCAGTTTTATAGCCAAAAACTTATTGGACTAATAAGTAATTTTTCACTAAAAAATTTTGCTGGTGTGTATCTCATCCCCAGGGCCGAACAAGGAAATGAAAACAAGTGTTCTGGAATGGTACTTGTGTCGACTATAAGAGATCAAAAATCCTTTAACGCATATATTACCATTTCGGTTTTATAGCCAAAAAATTATTTCGCTAATACATAGTTTTTTACCAAAAAAAGTTAGCTGGGTGTGTATCTCATCCTCAGGGCCAAACCGGGATGTGACAATTGGTGCGCTGGAATAGCACATGCGTTCGCTATAAAAAAAACAAAAATCCTTAAACGCACATATTACCATTTCGGTTTTATAGCCAAAAACTTATTGGGCTAATATATAATTTGTCACTAAAAAAAGTTTGCTGGGGATGTATCTCATCCCCAGGGCCAAACCAGGAAGTGACAGCTGGTGCACTGGAATCGTACATGTGTCCACTATTTAATATTAAAAATCCTGAAGCGCACATATTACCATTTCAGTTTTATAGCCAAAATCGTATTGGGCTAATAAGTAATTTTTCACTAAAAAAAATTTGCTGGTGTGTATCTCATCCCCAGGGCCGAACAAGGAAATGAAAACAAGTGTTCTGGAATGGTACTTGTGTCGACTAGAAGAGATCAAAAATCCTTTAACGCACGTATTACCATTTCGGTTTTATAGCCAAAAAATTGTTTCGCTAATACATAATTTTTGACCAAAAAAGTTAGCTGGGTGTGTATCTCATCTTCAGGGCCAAACCGGGAAGTGACAACAGGTTCGCTGGAATAGTATATGTATCCACTCTAAGATATCAAAAATTTTTAGACGCACATATTACCATTTCAGATTTATATCTTAAAACTTATTTGCCTAATACATAATTTTTCACTAAAAAAGGTTTGCTGGTTGTCTATCTCATCCCCAGGGCCGAACCAGGAAATGACAACTGGTGCGATAGAATGGTACATGTGTCCACTATTATAAATTGTGGTTAAATTGTATGAGCCGATGTTGAATGTGAACCACACCTAAACGCCAAGTTTTTTTCCGAATTTTATTTGACATTTCTCTATTTCAGACTTACTCAATTTGAACCATGGAGAGATACACAATCCAACAACGTGTTAAAGTTATCCAGACTTATTATGAATATGGGAGTTCAAATCAAAATGCATATCGTGCACTTCGTAATTTTTTTGGTCAATTTCATCGTCCAAATGTGCGTACAATCGCAAAAATCGTGGAAAAATTCGAGCAAACCGGGTCTGTAGAAGATGTGAGAACACCAGTGCATGCTCGTACAGCTCGTACTGCAGAAAATATTGCTGCTTTTCGCGATAGTGTGGCTGAAGAGCCATCCACCTCAACTCGTCGTCGTTCCCAACAATTGCACCTCTCACGCTCGTCGTTGATGAACATTATGCATAAAGACTTGCATTTACACGCTTACAAGGTGCAATTGGCTCAAGAACTAAAGCCTCTTGACCATTCCAAACGTCGTGAATGGGCAGAATGGTGGCAAGAAATGGCAACAGTGGATGATCAATTTTCGAAGAAAATCATCTTCAGTGATGAGGCACATTTTCACCTCAGTGGATTCGTCAATAAACAGAATTGCCGGATTTGGGCGAATGAGAATCCAAGAGTGATTGTCGAAAAACCAATGCACCCAATTTATGGGCTGGCGGCATCATCGGGCCGTATTTTTTCCAAAATGAGGCCGGTCAGGCAGTTACTGTGAATGGTGTTCGCTATCGTGAGATGATAACGAACTTTTTATGGCCCGAATTGGAAGATATGGATGTGGACGATATGTGGTTTCAGCAGGACGGTGCCACTTCCCACACAGCTAACGAAACAATGGCTCTTTTGCGCAACAAATTCAATGGCCGTGTTATCTCACGTAATGGCGATGTCAATTGGCCGCCAAGATCATGTGATTTGACACCGTTGGACTTTTTTCTTTGGGGTTATTTGAAAGAAAAGGTGTACGTTGATAAGCCAGCAATAATTCAAGACCTAAAGGATCAGATAATTCGGCACATTAACGGCATAGAACCTCCATTATGCCTCAGCGTTATCGAAAATTTGGACCATCGGATGGAGGTGTGCCGCCGAGGTCGCAGCGCCCATTTGGCCGATATTTTGTTCCATACATAATTGAGTAATACCAATACATCATAATAAAATAAAATTACAATAATTTCCTAAATAGTTTGTGATTTATTCAAAATCAACATCGGCCCTTTAAATTTAACCACCAATTTATAAAATATCAAAAATCCTTAGACGCACATATTTACATTTCAGTTTTATATCCAAAAACTTTTTTGCCTAATACATAATTTTTACCTAAAATAAGTTTGCTGGGTGTGTATCTCATCACCAGGGCCGAACCGGGAAGTGACAACTGGTGCGCTGGAATAGTACATTTGTTCACTATAAAAAAAAGCAAAAATCCTTAAACGCACATTTTACCATTGCAGTTTTATAGCCAAAAACTTCTTTGGCTAATATATAATTTTTCACTAAAAAAAAGTTTTCTGGGTGTGTATCTCATTACCAGGTTTGAACCGGGAATTGACAACTAATGCGCTGAAATAGTACATGTGTTCGCTTTGAAAAAAAAACAAAAAGCCTTAAACGCACATATTACCATTTCAGTCTTATATCCAAAAACTTTTTTGCCTAATACATAATTTTTACCTAAAACAAGTTTGCTGTGTGTGTATCTCATCACCAGGGCCGAACCGGGAAGTGAAAACTGGTGCGCTGGAATAGTACATGTGTTCGCTATAAAATATCAAAAATCCTTGGTCGCACATATTACTATTTCAGTTTTATAGCCAAAAACTTATTGGGCTAATATATAATTTTTCACTAAAAAAATGTTGCTGGTGTGTGTCTCAGCCCCAGGGCCGAACCAAGAAATGAAAACAAGTGTGCTAGAATGGTACGTGTGTCGACTATAAAAGCTTAAAAATCCTTAAACGCACATATTACCATTTCGGTTTTATAGTCAAAAACTTATTTCGCTAATACATAATATTTCACCAAAAAAAGTTTGCTGGGTGTGTATCTCATCCCCAGGGCCGAACAAGGAAATGAACACATAAGTGCTGGAATGGTACATGTGTCGACTATAAAATATAGAAAAGGCTCAAACGCACATATTACCATTTCGATTTCATAGCCAAAAACTTATTTGGCTAATACATAATTTTTACCTAAAATAAGTTTGCTGGTGTGTGTCTCATCCCCAGGGCCGAACCAAGAAATGAAAACAAGTGTGCTAGAATGGTACGTGTGTCGACTATAAGAGCTTAAAAATCCTTAAACGCACATATTACCATTTCGGTTTTATAGCCAAAAACTTATTGGGCTACTACATAATTTTTCACTAAAAAAAGTTTGCTGGGTGTGTATCTCATCCCCAGGGCCAAACCGGGAAGTGACAACTGGTGCGCTGGAATGATACATGTGTCCACTAGAAGTATTCAAAAGCCATAAACGCACATATTTACATTTCAGTTTTATATCCAAAAACTTTTTTGCCTAATACATAATTTTTACCTAAAATAAGTTTGCTGGGTGTGTATCTCATCACCAGGGCCGAACCTGGAAGTGACAACTGATGCGCTTGAATAGTAAATGTGTTCGCTATAAAATATTAAAAATCCTTAAACGCACATATTACTATTTCGGTTTTATAGCCAAAAACTTATTGTGCTAATACATTATTTTTTACTAAAAAAGTTTGCTGGCTGTGTATCTCATCCCCAGGGCCTAACCAGGAAGTGACAACTGGTGTGCTGGAATAGAACATGTGCCTACTATAAAATATCAAAAAGCCTTAAACGCACATATTACCATTTTAAAGCCAAAAACTTAATTGGCTAATATATAATTTTTCTTTAAAAAAAGATTGCTGGGTCTGTATCTCTTCCCCAGGGCCGAACCTGGAAGTGACAACTGATGCGCTTGAATAGTACATGTGTCCACTATAAGATATCAAAAATTTTTAGACGCACATATTACTATTTCAGTTTTATATCCAAAAACTTTTTTGCCTAATACATAATTTTTCACAAAAAAAAAATTGCTGGGTGTGTATCTCATCCCCAAAGCCGAACCGGGAAATGGCAGCTGGTGCGCTGGAATAGTACATGTGTTCGCTATAAAATATTAAAAATCCTTAAACGCACATATTACTATTTCGGTTTTATAGCCAAAAACTTTTTTGGCTAATACATAATTTGTCACCAAAAAAAGTTTTCTAGGTGTGTATCTCACCCGCACGGCCAAACCAGGAACTGACACTTGATGCGCTGGAATAGTACATGTGTCCACTATAAACCATTAGAAATCCTTAGATGCACATATTACCATTTCACTTTTATGGCCAGAAACTTTTTTCGCGCCTTTTTCACTACAAAAAGGTTTGCTGGTTGTCTATCTCATCCCCAGGGCCGAACCAGGAAATGACAACTGGTGCGATAGAATGGTACATGTGTCCACTATTATAAATTGTGGTTAAATTGTATGAGCCGATGTTGAATGTGAACCACACCTAAACGCCAAGTTTTTTTCCGAATTTTATTTGACATTTCTCTATTTCAGACTTACTCAATTTGAACCATGGAGAGATACACAATCCAACAACGTGTTAAAGTTATCCAGACTTATTATGAAAATGGGAGTTCAAATCAAAATGCATATCGTGCAGTTCGTAATTTTTTTGGTCAATTTCATCGTCCAAATGTGCGTACAATCGCAAAAATCGTGGAAAAATTCGAGCAAACCGGGTCTGTAGAAGATGTGAGAACACCAGTGCATGCTCGTACAGCTCGTACTGCAGAAAATATTGCTGCTGTTCGCGATAGTGTGGCTGAAGAGCCGTCCACCTCAACTCGTCGTCGTTCCCAACAATTGCACCTCTCACGCTCGTCGTTGATGAACATTATGCATAAAGACTTGCATTTACACGCTTACAAGGTGCAATTGGCTCAAGAACTAAAGCCTCTTGACCATTCCAAACGTCGTGAATGGGCAGAATGGTGGCAAGAAATGGCAACAGTGGATGATCAATTTTCGAAGAAAATCATCTACAGTGATGAGGCACATTTTCACCTCAGTGGATTCGTCAATAAACAGAATTGCCGCATTTGGGCGAATGAGAATCCAAGAGTGATTGTCGAAAAACCAATGCACCCACAAAGAGTGACTGTTTGGTGCGGTTTATGGGCTGGCGGCATCATCGGGCCGTATTTTTTCCAAAATGAAGCCGGTCAGGCAGTTACTGTGAATGGTGTTCGCTATCGTGAGATGATAACGAACTTTTTATGGCCCGAATTGGAAGATATGGATGTGGACGATATGTGGTTTCAGCAGGACGGTGCCACTTGCCACACAGCTATCGAAACAATGGCTCTTTTGCGCAACAAATTCAATGGCCGTGTTATCTCACGTAATGGCGATGTCAATTGGCCGCCAAGATCATGTGATTTGACACCGTTGGACTTTTTTCTTTGGGGTTATTTGAAAAAAAAAAGGTGTACGTCGATAAGCCAGCAACAATTCAAGACCTAAAGGATCAGATAATTCGGCACATTAACGGCATAGAACCTCCATTATGCCTCAGCGTTATCGAAAATTTGGACCATCGGATGGAGGTGTGCCGCCGAGGTCGCAGCGCCCATTTGGCCCATATTTTGTTCCATACATAATTGAGTAATACCAATACATCATAATAAAATAAAGTTACAATAATTTCCTAAATAGTTTGTGTTTTATTCAAAATCAACATCGGCCCTTGAAATTTAACCACCAATTTATAAAATATCAAAAATCCTTAGAAGCACATATTTACATTTCAGTTTTATATCCAAAAACTTTTTTGCCTAATACATAATTTTTACCTAAAATAAGTTTGCTGGGTGTGTATCTCATCACCAGGGCCAAACCAGGGAGTGACAACGGAAGCGCTGGAATAGTACATGTGTTCGCTATTAAATATCAAAAATCCTTGGTCGCACATATTACCATTTCAGTTTTATATCCAAAAACTTTTTTGCCTAATACATAATTTTTACCTAAAATAAGTTTGCTGGGTGTGTCTCATCACCAGGGCCGAACCGGGAAGTGAAAACTGGTGCGCTGGAATAGTACATGTGTTCGCTATAAAATATCAAAAAGCCTTAAACGCAGATAATACCAATTCAGTTTTATAGCCAAAAACTTATTGGGCTAATATATAATTTTTCACTAAAAAAATTTTGCTGGTGTGTGTCTCATCCCCAGGGTCGAACCAGAAATGAAAACAAGTGTGCTAGAATGGTACGTGTGTCGACTATAAAAGCTTAAAAATCCTTAAACGCACATATTACCATTTCGGTTTTATAGCCAAAAACTTATTTCGCTAATACATAATTTTTCACCAAAAAAAGTTTGCTGGGTGTGTATCTCATCCCCAGGGCCAAACCTAGAAGTGACAACTGGTGTGCTGGAATAGTACATGTGTTCGATATTATATATTAAAAATCCTTAAACGCACATATTACTATTTCGGTTTTATAGCCAAAAACTTTTTTGGCTAATACATAATTTGTCACCAAAAAAAGTTTTCTAGGTGTGTATCTCATCCGTACGGCCAAACCAGGAACTGACAACTGATGCGCTGGAATAGTACATGCGTCCACTATTAAATGCCAAAAATCCTTAGACGCACATATTACCATTTAGGTTCAATAGCCAAAAACTTATTTGCCTAATACATAATTTTTCACTAAAAAAAGTTTGCTGGGTGTGTATCTCATCAACAGGTTTGAACCGGGAATTGACAACTGGTGCGCTGAAATAGTACATGTGTTCGCTTTGAAAAAAACAAAAATCTTTAAACGCACATATTACAAATTCAGTTTTATATCCAAAAACTTATTTGCCTAATACATAATTTTTCCCTAAAAAAAAGTTTGCTGGGTGTGTATCTCATCCCCAGGGCCAAACCAGGAAGTGACAGCTGGTGCGCTGGAATGATACATGTGTCCACTAGAAAGTATTCAAAAGCCATAAACGCACATATTATTACCATTTCGGTTGTATAGCCAAAAAGTTATTGGGCTAATACATAATTTTTCACTAAAAAAAGTTTGCTGGGTGTGTATCTCATCCCCAGGGCCAAACCGGGAAGTGACAACTGGTGCGCTAGAATGATACATGTGCCCACTATAAAATATCAAAAAGCCATAAACGCACATATTTACATTTCAGTTTTATATCCAAAAACTTTTTTGCCTAATACATAATTTTTACCTAAAATAAGTTTGCTGGGTTTGTATCTCATCACCAGGGCCAAACCGGAAAAAGACAACTGGTGCGCTGGAGTAGTACATGTGTTCACTATAAAAAAAAAGCAAAAATCCTTAAACGCACATTTTACCATTGCAGTTTTATAGCCAAAAACTTCTTTGGCTGATATATAATTTTTCACTAAAAAAAGTTTGCTGGGTGTGTATCTCATCACCAGGTTTGAACCGGGAATTGACAACTAATGCGCTGAAATAGTACATGTGTTTGCTATAAAATATCAAAAATCCTTGGTCGCACATATTACAATTTCAGTTTTATAGCCAAAAACTTATTGGGCTAATATATAATTTTTCACTAAAAAAAGTTTGCTGGTGTGTGTCTCATCGCCAGGACCGAACCAAGAAATGAAATTAAGTGTGCTAGAATGGTACGTGTGTTGACTATAAGAGGTCAAAAATCCTTAAACGCATATATTACCATTTCGGTTTTATAGCCAAAAACTTATTTCGCTAATACATAATTTTTCACCAAAAAAAGTTTGCTGGGTGTGTATCTCATCCCCACGGCCAAACCAGGAACTAACAACTGATGCGCTGGAATAGAACATGCGTCCACTATTAAATATCAAAAATCCTGAAACGCACATATTACCATTTTAAAGCCAAAAACTTATTTCGCTAATACATAATTTTTCACTAAAAAAAGTTTGCTGGGTGTGTATCTCATCCCCACGGCCAAACCGGGAAGTGACAACTGGTGCGCTGGAATAGTACATGTGTCCAATATTAAATATCAAAAATACTTAAACGCACATATTAATATTTCAGTTTTATAGCCAAAAACTTATTGAGCTAATACATAATTTTTCCCTAAGAAAAAGTTTGATGGTGTGTATCTCATCCACAACGCCGAACCGGGAAGTGGCAACTGGTGCGCTGGAATAGAACATGTGTTCACTATCAAAAAAAAAAACAAAAATTTTTAAACGCACATATTACAAATTCAGTTTTATATCCAAAAACTTATTTGCCTAATACATAATTTTTCCCTAAAAAAAAGTTTGCTGGGTGTGTATCTCATCCCCAGGGCCAAACCAGGAAGTGACAGCTGGTGCGCTAGAATGATACATGTGTCCACTAGAAAATACTCAAAAGCCATAAACGCACATATTATTACCATTTCGGTTTTATAGCCAAAAACTTATTGGGCTAATACATAATTTTTCACTAAAAAAAGTTTGCTGGGTGTGTATCTCATCCCCAGGGCCAAACCGCGAAGTGACAACTGGTGCGCTGGAATGATACATGTGACCACTAGAAAGTATTCAAAAGCCATAAACGCACATATTTACATTTCAGTTTTATATCCAAAAACTTTTTTGCCTAATACATAATTTTTACCTAAAATAAGTTTGCTGGGTGTGTATCTCATCACCAGGGCCAAGCCGGGAAGTGACAACTGGTGCGCTGGAATAGTACATGTGTTCACTATAAAAAAAAGCAAAAATCCTTAAACGCACATTTTACCATTGCAGTTTTATAGCCAAAAACTTCTTTGGCTAATATATAATTTTTCAATAAAAAATGTTTGTTGGTGTGTTTCTCATCCACAGGCCCGAACCAAGAAATGAAAACAAGTGTACTAGAATGGTACGTGTGTCGACTATAAGAGATCAAAAATCCTTAAACGCACATTTTTCCATTGCAGTTTCATAGCCAAAAACTTATTTGGCTAATAGATAATTTTTTACTAAAAAATTTTGCTGGGCGTGTATCTCATCCCCAGGGGGAACAAGGAAATGAAAACTGGTGTGCTGGAATAGTACATGTGTCGACTATAAAATATAAGAAAGCCTTAAACGCACATATTACCATTTCGGATTTATAGCCAAAAACTTATTTCGCTAATACATAACTTTTCACTAAAAAAAGGTTGCTGGGTGTGTATCTCATCCCTAGGGCCAAACCAGGAAGTAGCAACTGGTGCGCTGGAATAGTACATGTATCCACTATAAGATATCAAAAATATATAGACGTACATATTACCATTTCAGTTTTATATCCAAAAACTTATTTGCCTAATACATAATTTTTCTCTAAAAAAGGTTTGCTGGTTGTCTATCTCATCCCCAGGGCCGAACCGGGAAGTTGCAACTGGTGCGCTGGAATAAGACATGCGTCCACTATTAAATATCAAAAATCCTGAAACGAACATATTACCATTTTAGTTTTATAGTCAAAAACTTATTGGGCTAATATAGAATTTTTTACTAAAAAAATTTTGCTGGTGTGTATCTCATCCCCAGGGCCGAACAAGGAAAGGAAAACAAGTGTGCGAAACTGTACATGTGTCGACTATAAAATATAAAAAAGCCTCAAACACACATATTACCATTTCGGTTTTATAGCCAAAAACTTATTTGGCTAATACATAATTTGTCACTAAAAAAAGTTTGCTGGGTGTGTATGTCATCTCTAGGGCCAAACCAGGAAGTGACAACTGGTATGCTGGAATAGAATATGTGTCCACTATAAAATATCAAAAACCCTTAAACGCACATATAACAATTTCAGTTTTATATCCAAAAACTTATTTCCCTAATACATAACTGTTCCGTAAAAAAAATTTGCTGGATGTGTATCTCATCCCCAGGGCCAAACCAGGAAGTGACAACTGGTGCTCTGGAATAGTACATGTATTCACTATAAGATATCAAAAATCCTAATATATACATAATTTTTCACTAAAAAAAGTTTGCTGAGTGTGTATTTCATCCCTAGGGCCAAACTATGAAGTGACAACTGGTGTGTTGGAATAGAACATGTGTCCACTATAAAATATAAAAAAGCCTTAAACGCTGATATTACCACTTCAGTTTTATAGCCAAAAACTTATTGGGGTAATATATAATTTTTCAGTAAAAAAAGTTTGCTGGGTATGTATCTCATCCCCAGGGCCAAACCAGGAAGTGACACCTGGTGCGCTGGAATAGTACATGTATCCACTATAAGATATCAAAAATTTTTAAACGAACATATGGCAATTTCAGTTTTATATCTAAAAACTTATTTCCCTAATACATAATTTTTCACTGTGTTCATGTGTTCACTCTAAAAAAAAAACAAAAATCCTTAAACGCACATATCACAATTTCTTATTTTCTAAAAACTTATTTGCCTAATACATAATTTTTCCCTAAAAAAAAGTTTGCATGTGTGTATCTCATCCCCAACGCCGAACCGGGAAGTGACAACTGGTGCGCTGGAATAGTACTTGTGTTCACTATGAAAAATAACAAAAATCCTTAAATGCACATATTATTACCATTGCAGTTTCATAGCCAAAAACTTATTTGGCTAATATATAATTTTTTACTAAAAAAAGTTTGCTGGGTGTGTATCTCATCACCAGGGCTGAACCGGGAAGTGACAACTAATGCGCTGGAATAGTACATGTGTTCGTTTTAAAAAAAAACAAAAATACTTAAGCGCACATATTACCATTTCAGTTTTATATCTAAAAAACTTTTTTGCCTAATACATAATTTTTACCTAAAAAAAAGTTTGCATGTGTGTATCTCATCCCCAACGCCGAACCAGGAAGTGACAACTGGTGCTCTGGAATAGTACATGTATTCACTATAAGATATCAAAAATCCTAATATATACATAATTTTTCACTAAAAAAAGTTTGCTGGGTGTGTATCTCATCACCAGGGCCGATCCCGGAAGTGACAACTAATGCGCTGGAATAGTACATGTGTTCGCTATAAAATATCAAAAACTTAAAACGCACATATTACCATTTCAGTTTTATAGCCAAAAACTTATTGGGCTAATATATAATTTTTCACTAAAAAAATTTTGCTGGTGTGTATCTCCTCCCCAGGGCCGAACCAAGAAATGAAAATAAAAGTGCTGGAATGGTACGTGTGTCGACTTTAAGAGATTAAAAATCCATAAACGCACACCTTACCATTGCAGTTTCATAGCCAAAAACTTATTTGGCTAATACATAATTTTTCACTAAAAAAATTTTGCTGGGTGTGTATCTCATCCCCAGGGCCGAACAATGAAGTGACAACTGGTGTGCTGGAATGGTACATGTGTCAGCTATAAAATATCAAAAATCCTTAAACGCACATATTACCATTTCGGTTTTATAGCCAAAAACTTATTTGCCTAATACATAATTTTTCCCTAAAAAAAAGTTATCTGGGTGTGTATCTTATCCCCAGGGCCAAACCAGGAAGTGACAGCTGGTGCGCTGGAATAGTACATGTGTTCACTATAAAAAAAAAACAAAAATCCTTAAACGCACTTATTACAATTTCAGTTTTATATCCAAAAACTTATTTGCCTAAAACATAATTTTTCCCTAAAAAAAAGTTTGCTGGTGTATATCTCATCCCCAACGAAGAACCGGGAAGTGACAACTGGTGCGCTGGAATAGTACATGTGTCCACTATAAAAAAAAAAAAAATTTTTAAATGCACATTTTACAATTTCAGTTTTATATCCAAAAACTTATTTGCCTAATACATAATTTTTCCCTAAAAAAAAGTTTGCTTGTGTGTATGTCATCCCCAACGTTGAACCGGGAGGTGACAACTGGTGCGCTGGAATAGTACATGTGTTCACTATAAAAAAAAACAAAAATCCTTAAACGCACATATCACAATTTCAGTTTTATATCCAAAAACTTATTTGCCTAATATATACTTTTTCCCTAAATAAAAGTTTGCTGGGTGTGTATGTCATCTCCAGGGCCAAATCAGGAAGTGACAACTGGTGCGCTGGAATAGTACATGTGTTCACTATAAAAAAAAAACAAAAATCTTTAAACGCTTATATTACAATTTCAGTTTTATATTCAAAAACTTATTTGCCTAATACATAATTTTTCCCTAAAAAAAAGTTTGCTGGTGTGTATCTCATCCCCAACGCCGAACAAGGGGAAGTGAGAACTAGTGCGCTGGAATAGTACATGTGTTCACTATAATAAAAAAACAAAAATCCTTAAACGCACATACTACCATTTCGGTTTTATAGCCAAAAACTTATTGGGCTAATACATAATTTTTCACTAAAAAAAGTTTGCTGGGTGTGTATCTCATCCCCAGGGCCAAACCAGCAATTGACAACTGGTGAACTGGAATGGTACATGTATCGACTATTAAATATAAAAAAATCTTAAACGCACATATTACCATTTCGATTTTATAGCCAAAAACTTATTTGGCTAATACATAATTTTTCACTAAAAAAAGTTTGCTGGGTGTGTATCTCATCCCCACGGCCAAACCAGGAAGTGAAAACTGATGCCCTAGAATGATACATGTGTCCACTAGAAAGTATTCAAAAGCCTTAAACGCACATATAACAGTTTCAGTTTTATATCCAAAAACTTATTTCCCTAATACATAATTTTTCCTTAAAAAAAGTTTGCTGGATGTGTATCTCATCCCCAGGGCCAAACCAGGAAGTGGCAACTGGTGCGCTGGAATAGTACGTGTGTCCACTATAAAATATAAAAAATTCTTAGACAAACATATTACCATTTCAGTTTTATATCTAAAAACTTATTGGGCTAATACAAAATATTTCACTAAAAAAAGTTTTCTGGGTGTGTATCTCATCCCAACGGCCAAACTAGGAAGTAACAACTAGTGTGCTGGAATGGTACATGTGTCCACTATAAAATATCCAAAAGCCTTAAACGCAGATATTACCAATTCAGTATTATAGCCAAAAACTTATTTGGCTCATACAAAATATGTCACTAAAAAAAGTTTTCTGGGTGTGTATCTCATCCCCACGGCCAAACCAGCAAGTGACAACTGGTGCGCTGGAATAGTACATGTGTCCAATATTAAATAACAAAAATCCTTAAACGCACATATTACTATTTCAGTTTTATAGCCAAAAACTTATTTGGCTAATATATAATTTTTCGCTAAAAAAAAGTTTTCTGTGTGTGCGTATCTCATCCCCAGGGCCGAACCAGGAAGTGAAAACTGATGCCCTAGAAGTATACGTGTGTCCACTATAAAATATCAAAAATACTTAGACGCACATATTACCATTTCAATTTTATATCCAAAAACTTTTTTGCCTAATACATAATATTTACCTAAAATAAGTTTTCTGGGTGTGTATCTCATCCCCAGGGCCAAACCAGGAAGTGACAACTAGTGCGCTGGAATGGTACATGTGTCCACTAGAAAGTTTCAAAAATCCTTAAACTCACATATTACCATTTCAGTTTTATAGCCAAAAACTTATTTGGATAATACATAATTTTTTACTAAAAAGAGTTTGCTGGGTCTGTATCTCATCCCCAGGGCCGAACCAGGAAGAGACAATTGCTGCGCTGGAATGGTACATGTGTTCACTATAAAGTATCAAAAATCCTTAAACGCTTATATTACCCTTGCAGTTTTATGGCCAAAAACTTTTTTCGCGCCTTTTTCACTACAAAATGTTTGCTGGGTTTGTATTTCGTCCCCAGGGCCGAACCAGGAAGTAACAACGGGTGCGCTGGAATAGTAAATGTGTTCACTATAAAATATCAAAAATCCTTAAACGCACATATTACCATTTCGGTTTTACAGCCAAAAACTTATTTGGCTAATACATAATTTTTTATTTGTTTTGCTAGGTCTGTATCTCATCCCCAGGGCCGAACCAGGAAAAGACAATTGGTGCGCTGGAATGGTACATGTGTTCACTATAAAGTATCAAAAATCCTCAAACACACATATTACCATTTCGGTTTTACAGCCAAAAACTTATTTGGCTAATACATAATTTTTTACTAGAAAGTATCAAAAATCCTTAGACGCACATATTACCAGTTTAGTTTTAAAGCAAAAAACTTATTGGGCTAATACATAATTTTTCACTAAAAAAAGTTTGCTGGGTGTGTATCTCATCCCTAGGGCCGAACAAGGAAATGAAAACTAGTGAGCTAGTTCATGTGTAAAATATAAAGTATCAAAAATCCTTAGACGCACATATTACCATATCAGTTTTATGGCCAAAAACTTTTTTCGCGCCTTTTTCACTACAAAAATTTTGCTGGTTGTATTTCTCATCCCCAGGGCCGAACAAGGAAATGAAAACTGCCGTGCTAGAATGGTACTTGTGTCGACTATAAAATATAAAAAATCCTTAAGCGCTCATATTACCATTTCAGTTCATTTGCTAGGTGTGTATCTCATCCCCAGGGCCGACCCCGGAAGAGGCAATTGGAGCGCTGGAATGATACATGTGTCCACTAGAAAGTATCAAAAATCCTAAACGCACAGATTACCATTTTAGTTTTATAGCCAAAAACTTATTGGGCTAATACATAGTTTTTCACTAAAAAAAGTTTGCTGGGTGTGTATCTCATCCCCAGGGCCGCACCAGGAAGTGATAACAGGTGCGCTGGAATAGTACATGTGTTCACTATTAACTGTCAAATATCCTAAAACGCATATATAACCATTTCAATTTTATGGCCAAAAACTTTTTCGCGCCTTTTTCACTACAAAAAGTTTGCTGGGTTTGTATTTCGTCCCCAGGGCCGAACTAGGAAGTGACAACTAGTGTGCTGGAATAGTAAATGTGTTCACTATAAAATATCAAAAATCCTTAAACGCTTATATTACCATTTCCCTTCATTTGCTAGGTGTGTATCTCATCCCCAGGGCCAAACCAGGAAGAGACAATTGGTGCGCTGGATTGGTACATGTGTTCACTATAAAGTATTAAAAATCCTTAAACGCTTATATTACTCTTTCAGTTTTATGGCCAAAAACTTTTTTCGCGCCTTTTTCACTACAAGATGTTTGCTGAGTTTGTATTTCGTCGCCAGGGCCGAACCAGGAAATGACAACGGGTGCGCTGGAATCATACATGTATGCACTATAAAAGCTTAAAAATCCTTAAACGCACATATTACCATTTCGGTTTTATAGCCAAAAACTTATTGGGCTAATACATAATTTTTCACTAAAAAAGTTTGCTGGTTGTGTATCTCATCCACAGGGCAAAATAGGGAAGTTGCAGCTGGTGCGCTGGAATAGTACATGTGTCCACTATAAATTTTCAAAACTCGTTAAACGCACATATTACCATTTCGGTTTTACAGCCAAAAACTTATTTGGCTAATACATAATTTTTTACTAAAAAAAGTTTGCTGGGTCTGTATCTCTTCCCCAGGGCCGAACCAGGAAATGACAACTGATGCTCTGGAATAGTACATGTGTCGACTATAAAGTATTAAAAATCCTTAGACGCACATATTACCATTTCGGTTTTACAGCCAAAAACTTATTTGGCTAATACATAATTTTTTACTAAAAAAAGTTTGCTGGGTCTGTATCTCATCCCCAGGGCAGAACCAGGAAGAGTCAATTGGTGCGCTGGAATGGTACATGTGTTCACTATAAAGTGTCAAAAATTCTTAAACACAGATATTACCATTTCGGTTTTACAGCCAAAAACTTATTTGGCTAATACATAATTTTTTACTACAAAAAGTTTGCTGGGTCTGTATCTCATCCCCAGGGCCGAACCAGGAAGAGACAATTGGTGGGCTGGAATGGTACATGTGTTTACTATAAAATATCAAAAATCCTTAGACGCACATATTACCATTTCGGTTTTACAGCCAAAAACTTGTTTGGCTAATACATAATTTTTTACTAAAAAAAGTATGCTGGGTCTGTATCTCATCCCCAAGGCCGAACCAGGAAATGACAACTGGTGCGCTGGAATGGTACATGTGTTCACTATAAAGTATCAAAAATCCTTAAACGCTCATATTACCATTTCAGTTCATTTGCTAGGTGTGTATCTCATCCCCAGGGCCAAACCAGAAAATGACAACTGGTGCGCTGGAATAGTAAATGTGTCCAATATAAATTTTCTTAAAAATCCTTAGACGCACATATTACCATTTCAGTTTTATAGCCAAAAACTTTTTTCACGCTTTTTTCACTACAAAAAGTTTGCTGGGTTTGTTTTTCGTCCCCAAGGCCGAACCAGGAAGTGACAACTGTTGTGCTAGAATGGTACATGTGACGACTATAAAATATCAAAAATTCTTAGACGCACATATTACCATTTCAGTTTTATAGCCAAAACTTATTGGGCTTATACATAATTTTTTACTAAAAAAAGTTTGCTGGGTGTGTATCTCATCCCCACGGCCGAACCAGGAAGAGGCAATTGAAGCGCTGGAATGTCACATATGTTCACTATTAATTTTCTTAAAAATCCTTAAACGCTCATATTACCATTTCAGTTCCTTTGCTAGGTGTGTATCTCATCCCCAGGGCCGAACAAGGAAATGACAACTGGTGCGCTGGAATAGTACATGTGTCCACTAGCAATTTTCAAAAATCCTTAAACGCACATTTTACCATTTCGCTTTTATAGCCAAAAACTTATTTGGCAAATACAAAATTTTTCACTGAAAAAAGTTTGCTGGGTCTGTATCTCATCCCCAGGGCCGAACCAGGAAATGAAAACTGGTGCGCTGAAATGGTACATGTGTTCACTATAAAGTATCAAAAATCCTTAAACGCTCATATTACCATTTCAGTTCATTTGCTAGGTGTGTATCTCATCCCCAGGGCCAAACCACAAAATGACAACTGGTGCGCTGGAATAGTACATGTGTCCACTAGCAATTTTCAAAAATCCTTAAACGCACATTTTACCATTTCGCTTTTATAGCCAAAAACTTATTTGACTAATACTTAATTTTTCATTAAAACAAGATTGCAGGGTCTGTATCTCATCCCCAGGGCTGAACCAGGAAGTGACAACGGGTGTGCTGGAATAGTAAATGTGTCCACTATAAAATATCAAAAATCCTTAAACGCACATATTAAACTTTCGGTTTTACAGCAAAAACTTATTTGGCTAATACATAATTTTTTACTAAAAAAAGTTTGCTGGGTTTATATATCATCCCCAGGGCCGAACCAGGATATGAGAACAAGTGTTCTGGAATGGTACTTGTGTCGACTATAAGAGATCAAAAATCCTTTAACGCACGTATTACCATTTACATAATTTTTGACCAAAAAAAGTTAGCTGGGTGTGTATCTCATCCTCAGGGCCGAACCGGGAAGTGACAACAGGTTCGCTGGAATAGTATATGTATCCACTCTAAGATATCAAAAATTTTTAGACGCACATATTACAATTTCAGATTTATATCTAAAAACTTTTTTGCCTAATACATAATATTTACCTAAAATAAGTTTGCTGGATGTGTATCTCATCACCAGAGCCGAACAAGGAAATGACAACTGGCTCGATAGAATGGCACTGGTTTTCGCTATAAAATATTAAACAGCCTTAAACGCACATATTACGATTTCGGTTTTATAGCCAAAAACTTATTTGGCTAATACATCATTTTTTACTAAAAAAAAGTTTGCTGGGTGTATATCTCATCCCCAGGGCCAAACCAGGAAGTGATAACTAGTGCGCTGGAATAGTATATGTATCCACTCTAAGATATCAAAAATTCTTAGACGCACATATTACAATTTCAGATTTATATCTAAAAACTTTTTTGCCTAATACATAATATTTACCTAAAATAAGTTTGCTGGTTGTCTATCTCATCCCCAGGGCCGAACCAGGAAATGACAACTGGTGCGATAGAATGGTACATGTGTCCACTATTATAAATTGTGGTTAAATTGTATGAGCCGATGTTGAATGTGAACCACACCTAAACGCCAAGTTTTTTTCCGAATTTTATTTGACATTTCTCTATTTCAGACTTACTCAATTTGAACTATGGAGAGATACACAATCCAACAACGTGTTAAAGTTATCCAGACTTATTATGAAAATGGGAGTTCAAATCAAAATGCATATCGTGCAGTTCGTAATTTTTTTGGTCAATTTCATCGTCCAAATGTGCGTACAATCGCAAAAATCGTGGAAAAATTCGAGCAAACCGGGTCTATAGAAGATGTGAGAACACCAGTGCATGCTCGTACAGCTCGTACTGCAGAAAATATTGCTGCTGTTCGCGATAGTGTGGCTGAAGAGCCGTCCACCTCAACTCGTCGTCGTTCCCAACAATTGCACCTCTCACGCTCGTTGTTGATGAACATTATGTATAAAGACTTGCGTTTACACGCTTACAAGGTGCAATTGGCTCAAGAAGTAAAGCCTCTTGATCATTCCAAACGTCGTGAATGGGCAGAATGGTGGCAGGAAATGGCAACAGTGGATGATCAATTTTCGAAGAAAATCATCTTCAGTGATGAGGCACATTTTCACCTCAGTGGATTCGTCAATAAACAGAATTGCCGCATTTGGGCGAATGAGAATCCAAGAGTGATTGTCGAAAAACCAATGCACCCACAAAGAGTGACTGTTTGGTGCGGTTTATGGGCTGGCGGCATCATCGGGCCGTATTTTTTCCACATGAGGCCGGTCAGGCAGTTACTGTGAATGGTGTTCGCTATCGTGAGATGATAACGAACTTTTTATGGCCCGAATTGGAAGATATGGATGTGGACGATATGTGGTTTCAGCAGGACGGTGCCACTTGCCACACAGCTAACGAAACAATGGCTCTTTTGCGCAACAAATTCAATGGCCGTGTTATCTCACGTAATGGCGATGTCAATTGGCAGCCAAGATCATGTGATTTGACACCGTTGAACTTTTTTCTTTGGGGTTATTTGAAAGAAAAGGTGTACGTTGATAAGCCAGCAACAATTCAAGACCTAAAGGATCAGATAATTCGGCACATTAACGGCATAGAACCTCCATTATGCCTCAGCGTTATCGAAAATTTGGACCATCGGATGGAGGTGTGCCGCCGAGGTCGCAGCGCCCATTTGGCCGATATTTTGTTCCATACATAATTGAGTAATACCAATACATCATAATAAAATAAAATTACAATAATTTCCTAAATAGTTTGTGATTTATTCAAAATCAACATCGGCCCTTTAAATTTAACCACCAATTTATAAAATATCAAAAATCCTTAGACGCACATATTTACATTTCAGTTTTATATCCAAAAACATTTTTGTCTAATACATAATTTTTACCTAAAATAAGTTTGCTGGGTGTGTATCTCATCACCAGGGCCAAACCGGGAAGTGAAAACTGGTGCGCTGGAATAGTACATTTGTTCACTATAAAAAAAAGCAAAAATCCTTAAACGCACATTTTACCATTACAGTTTTATAGCCAAAAACTTCTTTGGCTAATATATAATTTTTCACTAAAAAAAAGATTTCTGGTGTGTATCTCATCACCAGGTTTAAACCGGGAATTGAGAACTAATGCGCTGAAATAGTACATGTGTTCGCTTTAAAAAAAACAAAAAGCCTTAAACGCACATTTTACCATTTCAGTTTTATAGCCAAAAACTTTTTTGCCTAATACATAATTTTTACCTAAAATAAGTTTGCTGGGTGTGTATCTCATCACCAGGGCCAAACCGGGAAGTGACAACTGGTGCGCTGGAATAGTACATTTGTTCACTATAAAAAAAAGCAAAAATCCTTAAACGCACATTTTACCATTTTAGTTTTATAGCCAAAAACTTATTGGGTTAATACATAATTTTTCACTAAAAAAAGTTTGCTGGGTGTGCATTTCATCCCCAGGGCCGAACAAGGAAATGAAAATAGTGTGCTGGAATGGTACATGTGTTCACTATAAATTTTTAAAAATCCCTAAACGCACATTTTACCATTTCGGTTTTCTAGCCAAAAACTTATTTGGCTAATACATTATTTTTCACTAAAAAAAGTTTGCTGGGTCTGTATCTCATCCCCAGAGCCGAACATGGAAATGACAACTGGTGCGCTGGAATGTTGCATGTGTTCACTATAAATTTTTAAAAATACCTAAACGCACATTTTACCATTTCGGTTTTATATCCAAAAACTTATTTGGCTAATACATAATTTTTCACTAAAAAAAGTTTAGTTTGCTGAGTCTGTATCTCAGCCCCAGGGCCGAACAAGGAAATGACAACTGATGCGCTGGAATGGTACATATGTTCACTATAAAATATCAAAAAGCCTTAAACGCATATATAACGATTTCGGTTTTCTAGCCAAAAACTTATTTGGCTAATACATTATTTTTCACTAAAAAAAGTTTGCTGGGTCTGTATCTCATCCCCAGGGCCGAACATGGAAATGACAACTGGTGCGCTGGAATGGTATATGTGTCCACTAGCAATTTTCAAAAATCCTTAAACGAACATTTTACCATTTCGGTTTTATAGCCAAAAACTTATTGGGCTAATACATAAATTTTCACTAAAAAAGTTTGCTGGTTGTGTATCTCATCCCCAGGGCAAAATAAGAAAGTGGGAGCTGGTGCGCTGGAATAGTACATGTGTCCACCATAAATTTTCAAAACTCGTTAAACGCACATTTCACCATTTCGGTTTTCTAGCCAAAAACTTATTTGGCTAATACATTATTTTTCACTAAAAAAAGTTTGCTGGGTCTGTATCGCATCCCCACGGCCGAACCAGGAAGAGGCAATTGGAGCGCTGGAATGGTACATGTGTTTATTATAAAGTATCAAAAATCCTTAGACGCACATATTACCATTTCGGTTTTACAGCCAAAAACTTATTTGGCTAATACATAATTTTTTACTAAAAAAAGTATGCTGGGTCTGTATCTCATCCCCAAGGCCGAACCAGGAAATGACAACTGGTGCGCTGGAATGGTACATGTGTCCACTATTATAAAGGGTGGTTAAATTGTATGGGCCGATGTTGAATATGAACCACACCTAAACGCCAAGTTTTTTTTCCGAATTTTATTTGACATTTCTCTATTTCAGACTTACTCAATTTGAACCATGGAGAGATACACAATCCAACAACGTGTTAAAGTTATCCAGACTTATTATGAAAATGGGAGTTCAAATCAAAATGCATATCGTGCACTTCGTAATTTTTTTGGTCAATTTCATCGTCCAAATGTGCGTACAATCGCAAAAATCGTGGAAAAATTCGAGCAAACCGGGTCTGTAGAAGATGTGAGAACACCAGTGCATGCTCGTACAGCTCGTACTGCAGAAAATATTGCTGCTGTTCGCGATAGTGTGGCTGAAGAGCCGTCCACCTCAACTCGTCGTCGTTCCCAACAATTGCACCTCTCACGCTCGTCGTTGATGAACATTATGCATAAAGACTTGCATTTACACGCTTACAAGGTGCAATTGGCTCAAGAACTAAAGCCTCTTGACCATTCCAAACGTCGTGAATGGGCAGAATGGTGGCAAGAAATGGCAACAGTGGATGATAAATTTTCGAAGAAAATCATCTTCAGTGATGAGGCACATTTTCACCTCAGTGGATTTGTCAATAAACAGAATTGCCGCATTTGGGCGAATGAGAATCCAAGAGTGATTGTCAAAAAACCAATGCACCCACAAAGAGTGACTGTTTGGTGCGGTTTATGGGTTGGCGGCATCATCGGGCCGTATTTTTTCTAAATGAGGCCGGTCAGGCAGTTACTGTGAATGGTGTTCGCTATCGTGAGATGATAACGAACTTTTTATGGCCCGAATTGGAAGATATGGATGTGGACGATGTGTGGTTTCAGCAGGACGGTGCCACTTGCCACACAGCTAACGAAACAATGGCTCTTTTGCGCAACAAATTCATTCATTCAAAAACAAAGATCATGTGATTTGACACCGTTGGACTTTTTTCTTTGGGGTTATTGGAAAGAAAAGGTGTACGTCGATAAGCCAGCAACAATTCAAGACCTAAAGGATCAGATAATTCGGCACATTAACGGCATAGAACCTCCATTATGCCTCAGCGTCATCGAAAATTTGGACCATCGGATGGAGGTGTGCCGCCGAGGTCGCGGCACCCATTTGGGCGATATTTTGTTCCATACATAATTGAGTAATACCAATACATCATAATAAAATAAAATTACCATAATTTCCTAAATAGTTTGTGTTTTATTCAAAATCAACATCGGCCCTTAAAATTTAACCACCCGTTATTACCCTTTCAGTTTTATGGCCAAAAACTTTTTTCGCGCCTTTTTCACTACAAAATGTTTGCTGGGTTTGTATTTCGTCCCCAGGGCCGAACCAGGAAGTGACAACTGGTGCACTGGAATAGTACATGTGTCCACTATAAAATATCAAAAATGCTTAAACGCACATATTACCATTTCGGTTTTACAGCCAAAAACTTATTTGGCTAATACATAATTTTTTACTAAAAAAAGTTTGTTGGGTGTGTATTTCGTCCCCACGGCCGAAACAGGAAGTGACAACTGATGCGCTGGAATGGTACATGTGTTCGCTATAAAGTATCAAAAATCCTTAAACGCTTATATTACTCTTTAAGTTGTATGGCCAAAAACTTTTTTCGCGCCTTTTTCACTACAAAATGTTTGCTGGGTTTGTATTTCATCCCCAGGGTCGAACCAGGAAAAGACAACTGGTGCACTGGAATAGTAAATGTGTCCACTATAAAATATCAAAAATCCTTAAACGCACATATTACCATTTCGGTTTTACAGCCAAAAACTTATTTGGCTAATACATAATTTTTTACTAAAAAAAGTTTGCTGGGTCTGTACCTCATCCCCAGGGCCAAACCAGGAAGAGGCAATTGGAGCGCTGGAATGGTAAATGTGTTTACTATAAAATATCAAAAATCCTTAGACGCACATATTACCATTTCGGTTTTACAGCCAAAAACTTATTTGGCTAATACATAATTTTTTACTAAAAAAAGTATGCTGGGTCTGTATCTCATCCCCAAGGCCGAACCAGGAAATGACAACTGGTGCGCTGGAATAGTACATGTGTTCGCTAATAAATATCAAAAAGCCTTAAACGCAGATATTATAAATTCAGTTTTATAGCCAAAAACTTATTTGGCTAATACATAATTTTTCACTAAAAAAAGTTTTCTGGGCGTGTATCTCATCCCCAGGGCCAAACCAGGAAATGACAACTGATGCGCTGGAATAGTACATGTGTCCACTAATAAATATCAAAAAGCCTTAAACGCAGATATTATAAATTCAGTTTTATAGCCAAAAACTTATTTGGCTAATACATAATTTTTCACTAAAAAAAGTTTTCTGGGCGTGCATCTCATCCCCACGGCCAAACCAGGAAGTGACAACTGATGCGCTGGAATAGTACATGTGTCCACTATAAAAAAAAATCAAAAATCCCTAAACGCACATATTACAATTTCAGTTTTACATCCAAAAACTAGTTTTCCTTATAAATAATTTTTCCTTAAAAAAAGTTTGCTGGGTGTGTATCTCATCACCAGGGCTAAACCAACAAGTGACAACTGGTGCGCTGGAATAGAACATGTGTCCACTATAAAATATCAGAAAACCTTAAACGCAGATATTATAAATTCAGTTTTATAGCCAAAAACTTATTTGGCTAATAAATAATTTTTCACTAAAAAAAGTTTTCTGGGCGTGCATCTCATCCCCACGGCCAAACCAGGAAGTGACAACTGATGCGCTGGCATAGTACATGTGTCCACTATTAAATATCAAAAATCCTTAGACGCACATATTACCATTTTGGTTTAATAGCCAAAAACTTTTTTGGCTAATACATAATTTGTCACCAAAAAAAGTTTTCTAGGTGTGTATCTCACCCGCACGGCCAAACCAGGAACTGACACTTGATGCGCTGGAATAGTACATGTGTCCACTATAAACCATTAGAAATCCTTAGATGCACATATTACCATTTCACTTTTATGGCCAGAAACTTTTTTCGCGCCTTTTTCACTACAAAAAGGTTTGCTGGTTGTCTATCTCATCCCCAGGGCCGAACCAGGAAATGACAACTGGTGCGATAGAATGGTACATGTGTCCACTATTATAAATTGTGGTTAAATTGTATGAGCCGATGTTGAATGTGAACCACACCTAAACGCCAAGTTTTTTTCCGAATTTTATTTGACATTTCTCTATTTCAGACTTACTCAATTTGAACCATGGAGAGATACACAATCCAACAACGTGTTAAAGTTATCCAGACTTATTATGAAAATGGGAGTTCAAATCAAAATGCATATCGTGCAGTTCGTAATTTTTTTGGTCAATTTCATCGTCCAAATGTGCGTACAATCGCAAAAATCGTGGAAAAATTCGAGCAAACCGGGTCTGTAGAAGATGTGAGAACACCAGTGCATGCTCGTACAGCTCGTACTGCAGAAAATATTGCTGCTTTTCGCGATAGTGTGGCTGAAGAGCCATCCACCTCAACTCGTCGTCGTTCCCAACAATTGCACCTCTCACGCTCGTCGTTGATGAACATTATGCATAAAGACTTGCATTTACACGCTTACAAGGTGCAATTGGCTCAAGAACTAAAGCCTCTTGATCATTCCAAACGTCGTGAATGGGCAGAATGGTGGCAGGAAATGGCAACAGTGGATGATCAATTTTCGAAGAAAATCATCTTCAGTGATGAGGCACATTTTCACCTCAGTGGATTCGTCAATAAACAGAATTGCCGCATTTGGGCGAATGAGAATCCAAGAGTGATTGTCGAAAAACCAATGCACCCACAAAGAGTGACTGTTTGGTGCGGTTTATGGGCTGGCGGCATCATCGGGCCGTATTTTTTCCAAATGAGGCCGGTCAGGCAGTTACTGTGAATGGTGTTCGCTATCGTGAGATGATAACGAACTTTTAATGGCCCGAATTGGAAGATATGGATGTGGACGACATGTGGTTTCAGCAGGACGGTGCCACTTGCCACACAGCTAACGAAACAATGGCTCTTTTGCGCAACAAATTCAATGGCCGTGTTATCTCACGTAATGGCGATGTCAATTGGCAGCCAAGATCATGTGATTTGACACCGTTGAACTTTTTTCTTTGGGGTTATTTGAAAGAAAAGGTGTACGTTGATAAGCCAGCAACAATTCAAGACCTAAAGGATCAGATAATTCGGCACATTAACGGCATAGAACCTCCATTATGCCTCAGCGTTATCGAAAATTTGGACCATCGGATGGAGGTGTGCCGCCGAGGTCGCAGCGCCCATTTGGCCGATATTTTGTTCCATACATAATTGAGCAATACCAATACATCATAATAAAATAAAATTACAATAATTTCCTAAATAGTTTGTGATTTATTCAAAATCAACATCGGCCCTTTAAATTTAACCACCAATTTATAAAATATCAAAAATCCTTAGACGCACATATTTACATTTCAGTTTTATATCCAAAAACATTTTTGTCTAATACATAATTTTTACCTAAAATAAGTTTGCTGGGTGTGTATCTCATCACCAGGGCCAAACCGGGAAGTGAAAACTGGTGCGCTGGAATAGTACATTTGTTCACTATAAAAAAAAGCAAAAAACCTTAAACGCACATTTTACCATTACAGTTTTATAGCCAAAAACTTCTTTGGCTAATATATAATTTTTCACTAAAAAAAAAGATTTCTGGTGTGTATCTCATCACCAGGTTTAAACCGGGAATTGAGAACTAATGCGCTGAAATAGTACATGTGTTCGCTTTAAAAAAAACAAAAAGCCTTAAACGCACATTTTACCATTTCAGTTTTATAGCCAAAAACTTTTTTGCCTAATACATAATTTTTACCTAAAATAAGTTTGCTGGGTGTGTATCTCATCACCAGGGCCAAACCGGGAAGTGACAACTGGTGCGCTGGAATAGTACATTTGTTCACTATAAAAAAAAGCAAAAATCCTTAAACGCACATTTTACCATTTTAGTTTTATAGCCAAAAACTTATTGGGTTAATACATAATTTTTCACTAAAAAAAGTTTGCTGGGTGTGCATTTCATCCCCAGGGCCGAACAAGGAAATGAAAATAGTGTGCTGGAATGGTACATGTGTTCACTATAAATTTTTAAAAATCCCTAAACGCACATTTTACCATTTCGGTTTTCTAGCCAAAAACTTATTTGGCTAATACATTATTTTTCACTAAAAAAAGTTTGCTGGGTCTGTATCTCATCCCCAGGGCCGAACATGGAAATGACAACTGGTGCGCTGGAATGGTACATGTGTCCACTAGCAATTTTCAAAAATCCTTAAACGAACATTTTACCATTTTGGTTTTATAGCCAAAAACTTATTGGGCTAATACATAAATTTTCACTAAAAAAGTTTGCTGGTTGTGTATCTCATCCCCAGGGCAAAATAAGAAAGTGGGAGCTTGTGCGCTGGAATAGTACATGTGTCCACCATAAATTTTCAAAACTCGTTAAACGCACATTTTACCATTTCGGTTTTCTAGCCAAAAACTTATTTGGCTAATACATTATTTTTCACTAAGAAAAGTTTGCTGGGTCTGTATCGCATCCCCACGGCCGAACCAGGAAGAGGCAATTGGAGCGCTGGAATGGTACATGTGTTTATTATAAAGTATCAAAAATCCTTAGACGCACATATTACCATTTCGGTTTTACAGCCAAAAACTTATTTGGCTAATACATAATTTTTTACTAAAAAAAGTATGCTGGGTCTGTATCTCATCCCCAAGGCCGAACCATGAAATGACAACTGGTGCGCTGGAATGGTACATGTGTCCACTATTATAAAGGGTGGATAAATTGTATGGGCCGATGTTGAATATGAACCACACCTAAACGCCAAGTTTTTTTTCCGAATTTTATTTGACATTTCTCTATTTCAGACTTACTCAATTTGAACCATGGAGAGATACACAATCCAACAACGTGTTAAAGTTATCCAGACTTATTATGAAAATGGGAGTTCAAATCAAAATGCATATCGTGCACTTCGTAATTTTTTTGGTAAATTTCATCGTCCAAATGTGCGTACAATCGCAAAAATCGTGGAAAAATTCGAGCAAACCGGGTCTGTAGAAGATGTGAGAACACCAGTGCATGCTCGTACAGCTCGTACTGCAGAAAATATTGCTGCTGTTCGCGATAGTGTGGCTGAAGAGCCATCCACCTCAACTCGTCGTCGTTCCCAACAATTGCACCTCTCACGCTCGTCGTTGATGAACATTATGCATAAAGACTTGCATTTACACGCTTACAAGGTGCAATTGGCTCAAGAACTAAAGCCTCTTGATCATTCCAAACGTCGTGAATGGGCAGAATGGTGGCAGGAAATGGCAACAGTGGATGATCAATTTTCGAAGAAAATCATCTTCAGTGATGAGGCACATTTTCACCTCAGTGGATTCGTCAATAAACAGAATTGCCGCATTTGGGCGAATGAGAATCCAAGAGTGATTGTCGAAAAACCAATGCACCCACAAAGAGTGACTGTTTGGTGCGGTTTATGGGCTGGCGGCATCATCGGGCCGTATTTTTTCCAAATGAGGCCGGTCAGGCAGTTACTGTGAATGGTGTTCGCTATCGTGAGATGATAACGAACTTTTTATGGCCCGAATTGGAAGATATGGATGTGGACGATATGTGGTTTCAGCAGGACGGTGCCACTTGCCACACAGCTAACGAAACAATGGCTCTTTTGCGCAACAAATTCAATGGCCGTGTTATCTCACGTAATGGCGATGTCAATTGGCAGCCAAGATCATGTGATTTGACACCGTTGAACTTTTTTCTTTGGGGTTATTTGAAAGAAAAGGTGTACGTTGATAAGCCAGCAACAATTCAAGACCTAAAGGATCAGATAATTCGGCACATTAACGGCATAGAACCTCCATTATGCCTCAGCGTTATCGAAAATTTGGACCATCGAATGGAGGTGTGCCGCCGAGGTCGCAGCGCCCATTTGGCCGATATTTTGTTCCATACATAATTGAGTAATACCAATACATCATAATAAAATAAAATTACAATAATTTCCTAAATAGTTTGTGATTTATTCAAAATCAACATCGGCCCTTTAAATTTAACCACCAATTTATAAAATATCAAAAATCCTTAGACGCACATATTTACATTTCAGTTTTATATCCAAAAACATTTTTGTCTAATACATAATTTTTACCTAAAATAAGTTTGCTGGGTGTGTATCTCATCACCAGGGCCAAACCGGGAAGTGAAAACTGGTGCGCTGGAATAGTACATTTGTTCACTATAAAAAAAAGCAAAAATCCTTAAACGCACATTTTACCATTTCAGTTTTATAGCCAAAAACTTTTTTGCCCAATGCATAATTTTTACCTAAAATAAGTTTGCTGGGTGTGTATCTCATCACCAGGGCCAAACCGGGAAGTGACAACTGGTGCGCTGGAATAGTACATTTGTTCACTATAAAAAAAAGCAAAAATCCTTAAACGCACATTTTACCATTTTAGTTTTATAGCCAAAAACTTATTGGGTTAATACATAATTTTTCACTAAAAAAAGTTTGCTGGGTGTGCATTTCATCCCCAGGGCCGAACAAGGAAATGAAAATAGTGTGCTGGAATGGTACATGTGTTCACTATAAATTTTTAAAAATCCCTAAACGCACATTTTACCATTTCGGTTTTCTAGCCAAAAACTTATTTGGCTAATACATTATTTTTCACTAAAAAAAGTTTGCTGGGTCTGTATCTCATCCCCAGGGCCGAACATGGAAATGACAACTGGTGCGCTGGAATGTTGCATGTGTTCACTATAAATTTTTAAAAATACCTAAACGCACATTTTACCATTTCGGTTTTATATCCAAAAACTTATTTGGCTAATACATAATTTTTCACTAAAAAAAGTTTAGTTTGCTGAGTCTGTATCTCAGCCCCAGGGCCGAACAAGGAAATGACAACTGATGCGCTGGAATGGTACATATGTTCACTATAAAATATCAAAAAGCCTTAAACGCATATATAACGATTTCGGTTTTCTAGCCAAAAACTTATTTGGCTAATACATTATTTTTCACTAAAAAAAGTTTGCTGGGTCTGTATCTCATCCCCAGGGCCGAACATGGAAATGACAACTGGTGCGCTGGAATGGTACATGTGTCCACTAGCAATTTTCAAAAATCCCTAAACGAACATTTTACCATTTCGGTTTTATAGCCAAAAACTTATTGGGCTAATACATAAATTTTCACTAAAAAAGTTTGCTGGTTGTGTATCTCATCCCCATGGCAAAATAAGAAAGTGGGAGCTGGTGCGCTGGAATAGTACATGTGTCCACCATAAATTTTCAAAACTCGTTAAACGCACATTTTACCATTTCGGTTTTCTAGCCAAAAACTTATTTGGCTAATACATTATTTTTCACTAAAAAAAGTTTGCTGGGTCTGTATCGCATCCCCACGGCCGAACCAGGAAGAGGCAATTGGAGCGCTGGAATGGTACATGTGTTTATTATAAAGTATCAAAAATCCTTAGACGCACATATTACCATTTCGGTTTTACAGCCAAAAACTTATTTGGCTAATACATAATTTTTTACTAAAAAAAGTATGCTGGGTCTGTATCTCATCCCCAAGGCCGAACCAGGAAATGACAACTGGTGCGCTGGAATGGTACATGTGTCCACTATTATAAAGGGTGGTTAAATTGTATGGGCCGATGTTGAATATGAACCACACTTAAACGCCAAGTTTTTTTTCCGAATTTTATTTGACATTTCTCTATTTCAGACTTACTCAATTTGAACCATGGAGAGATACACAATCCAACAACGTGTTAAAGTTATCCAGACTTATTATGAAAATGGGAGTTCAAATCAAAATGCATATCGTGCACTTCGTAATTTTTTTGGTCAATTTCATCGTCCAAATGTGCGTACAATCGCAAAAATCGTGGAAAAATTCGAGCAAACCGGGTCTGTAGAAGATGTGAGAACACCAGTGCATGCTCGTACAGCTCGTACTGCAGAAAATATTGCTGCTGTTCGCGATAGTGTGGCTGAAGAGCCGTCCACCTCAACTCGTCGTCGTTCCCAACAATTGCACCTCTCACGCTCGTCGTTGATGAACATTATGCATAAAGACTTGCATTTACACGCTTACAAGGTGCAATTGGCTCAAGAACTAAAGCCTCTTGACCATTCCAAACGTCGTGAATGGGCAGAATGGTGGCAAGAAATGGCAACAGTGGATGATCAATTTTCGAAGAAAATCATCTTCAGTGATGAGGCACATTTTCACCTCAGTGGATTTGTCAATAAACAGAATTGCCGCATTTGGGCGAATGAGAATCCAAGAGTGATTGTCAAAAAACCAATGCACCCACAAAGAGTGACTGTTTGGTGCGGTTTATGGGTTGGCGGCATCATCGGGCCGTATTTTTTCCAAATGAGGCCGGTCAGGCAGTTACTGTGAATGGTGTTCGCTATCGTGAGATGATAACGAACTTTTTATGGCCCGAATTGGAAGATATGGATGTGGACGATGTGTGGTTTCAGCAGGACGGTGCCACTTGCCACACAGCTAACGAAACAATGGCTCTTTTGCGCAACAAATTCATTCATTCAAAAACAAAGATCATGTGATTTGACACCGTTGGACTTTTTTCTTTGGGGTTATTGGAAAGAAAAGGTGTACGTCGATAAGCCAGCAACAATTCAAGACCTAAAGGATCAGATAATTCGGCACATTAACGGCATAGAACCTCCATTATGCCTCAGCGTCATCGAAAATTTGGACCATCGGATAGAGGTGTGCCGCCGAGGTCGCGGCACCCATTTGGGCGATATTTTGTTCCATACATAATTGAGTAATACCAATACATCATAATAAAATAAAATTACCATAATTTCCTAAATAGTTTGTGTTTTATTCAAAATCAACATCGGCCCTTAAAATTTAACCACCCGTTATTACCCTTTCAGTTTTATGGCCAAAAACTTTTTTCGCGCCTTTTTCACTACAAAATGTTTGCTGGGTTTGTATTTCGTCCCCAGGGCCGAACCAGGAAGTGACAACTGGTGCACTGGAATAGTACATGTGTCCACTATAAAATATCAAAAATGCTTAAACGCACATATTACCATTTCGGTTTTACAGCCAAAAACTTATTTGGCTAATACATAATTTTTTACTAAAAAAAGTTTGTTGGGTGTGTATTTCGTCCCCAGGGCCGAAACAGGAAGTGACAACTGATGCGCTGGAATGGTACATGTGTTCGCTATAAAGTATCAAAAATCCTTAAACGCTTATATTACTCTTTAAGTTGTATGGCCAAAAACTTTTTTCGCGCCTTTTTCACTACAAAATGTTTGCTGGGTTTGTATTTCATCCCCAGGGTCGAACCAGGAAAAGACAACTGGTGCACTGGAATAGTAAATGTGTCCACTATAAAATATCAAAAATCCTTAAACGCACATATTACCATTTCGGTTTTACAGCCAAAAACTTATTTGGCTAATACATAATTTTTTACTAAAAAAAGTTTGCTGGGTCTGTACCTCATCCCCAGGGCCAAACCAGGAAGAGGCAATTGGAGCGCTGGAATGGTAAATGTGTTTACTATAAAATATCAAAAATCCTTAGACGCACATATTACCATTTCGGTTTTACAGCCAAAAACTTATTTGGCTAATACATAATTTTTTACTAAAAAAAGTATGCTGGGTCTGTATCTCATCCCCAAGGCCGAACCAGGAAATTACAACTGGTGCGCTGGAATGGTACATGTGTTCACTATAAAATTAAAAAAGCCTTAAACGCATATATAACGATTTCGGTTTTCTAGCCAAAAACTTATTTGGCTAATACATTATTTTTCACGAAAAAAAGGTTGCTGGGTCTGTATCTCATCCCCAAGGCCGAACATGGAAATGACAACTGGTGCGCTGGAATGGTACATGTGTTCACTATAAATTTTTAAAAATCCTTAAACGCACATTTTACCATTTCGGTTTTATATCCAAAAACTTATTTGGCTAATACATAATTTTTCACTAAAAAAAGTTTGCTGGGTCTGTATCTCATCCCCAGGGCCGAACATGGAAATGACAACTGGTGCGCTGGAATGGTACATGTGTTCACTATAAATTTTAAAAAATCCCTAAACGCACATTTTACCATTTCGGTTTTATATCCAAAAACTTATTTGGCTAATACATAATTTTTCACTAAAAAAAGTTTGCTGGGTCTGTATCTCATCCCCAGGGCCGAACCAGGAAAATACAACTGGTGCGCTGGAATGGTACATGTGTTCACTATAAAATATCAAAAAGCCTTAAACGCATATATAACGATTTCGGTTTTCTAGCCAAAAACTTATTTGGCTAATACATTATTTTTCACTAAAAAAAGGTTGCTGGGTCTGTATCTCATCCCCAAGGCCGAACATGGAAATGACAACTGGTGCGCTGGAATGGTACATGTGTTCACTATAAATTTTTAAAATCCCTAAACGCACATTTTACCAGTTCGGTTTTATATCCAAAAACCTATTTGGCTAATACATAATTTTTCACTAAAAAAAGTTTGCTGGGTCTGTATCTCATCCCCAGGGCCGAACCAGGAAAACACAACTGGTGCGCTGGAATGGTACATATGTTCACTATAAAATATTAAAAAGCCTTAAACGCATATATAACGATTTCGGTTTTCTAGCCAAAAACTTATTTGACTAATACATTATTTTTCACTAAAAAAAGTTTGCTGGGTCTGTATCTCATCCCCAGGGCCGAACAAGGAAATGAAAATAGTTCGGTGGAATAGTACATGTGTTCACTATAAATTTTTAAAAATCCCCAAACGCACATTTTACCATTTCGGTTTTCTAGCCAAAAACTTATTTGGCTAATACATTATTTTTCACTAAAAAAAGTTTGCTGGGTCTGTATCTCATCCCCAGGGCCGAACCAGGAAATGACAACTGGTGCGGTGGAATGGTACATGTGTTCACTATAAAATATCAAAAAGCCTTAAACGCATATATAACAATTTCGGTTTTCTAGCCAAAAACTTATTTGACTAATACATTATTTTTCACTAAAAAAAGTTTGCTGGGTCTGTATCTCTTCCCCAGGGCCGACCCAGGAAATGACAACTGATGCGCTGCAATAGTACATGTGTCGACTATAAAGTGTTACAAATCCCTTAACGCACATTTTACCATTTCGGTTTTATATCCAAAAACCTATTTGGCTAATACATAATTTTTCACTAAAAAAAGTTTGCTGGGTCTGTATCTCATCCCCAGGGCCGAACCAGGAAAAGACAACTGGTGCGCTGGAATGGTACATATGTTCACTATAAAATATTAAAAAGCCTTAAACGCATATATAACGATTTCGGTTTTCTAGCCAAAAACTTATTTGGCTAATACATTATTTTTCACTAAAAAAAGTTTGCTGGGTCTGTATCTCATCCCCAGGGCCGAACATGGAAATGGCAACTGGTGCGCTGGAATGGTACATGTGTTCACTATTAATTTTTAAAAATCCCTAAACGCACATTTTACCATTTCGGTTTTATATTCAAAAACTTATTTGGCTAATACATAATTTTTCACTAAAAAAAGTTTGCTGGGTCTGTATCTCATCCCCAGGGCCGAACCAGGAAATGACAACTGGTGCGCTGGAATGGTACATGTGTTCACTATAAAATATCAAAAAGCCTTAAACGCATATATAACGATTTCGGTTTTCTAGCCAAAAACTTATTTGGCTAATACATTATTTTTCACTAAAAAAAGTTTGCTGGGTCTGTATCTCATCCCCAGGGCCGAACATGGAAATGACAACTGGTGCGCTAAAATGTTACATGTGTTCACTATAAATTTTTAAAAATCCCTTAACGCACATTTTACCATTTCGGTTTTATATCCAAAAATTTATTTGGCTAATACATAATTTTTCACTAAAAAAAGTTTGCTGGGTCTGTATCTCATCCCCAGAGCCGAACCAGGAAATGACACTTGGTGCGCTGGAATGGTACATGTGTTCACTATAAAATATATTCAAAAACCTTAAACGCATGTATAACGATTTCGGTTTTCTAGCCAAAAACTTATTTGGCTAATACATTATTTTTCACTAAAAAAAGTTTGCTGGGTCTGTATCTCATCCCCAGGGCCGAACCAGGAAAAGACAACTAGTGCGCTGAAATGGTACATATGTTCACTATAAAATATTAAAAAGCCTTAAACGCATATATAACGATTTCGGTTTTCTAGCCAAAAACTTATTTGGCTAATACATTATTTTTCACTAAAAAAAGTTTGCTGGGTCTGTATCTCATCCCCAGGGCCGAACATGGAAATGACAACTGGTGCGCTGGAATGGTACATGTGTTCACTATTAATTTTTAAAAATCCCTAAACGCACATTTTACCATTTCGGTTTTATATTCAAAAACTTATTTGGCTAATAAATAATTTTTCACTAAAAAAAGTTTGCTGGGTCTGTATCTCATCCCCAGGGCCGAACATGGAAATGACAACTGGTGCGCTGGAATAGTAAATGTGTCCACTATAATTTTTCAAAACTCGTTAAACGCACATATTACCATTTCGGTTTTACAGCCAAAAATTTATTTGGCTAATACATAATTTTTTACTAAAAAAAGTTTGCTGGGTCTGTATCTCATCCCCACGGCCGAACCAGGAAGAGGCAATTGGTGCGCTGAAATGGTACATGTGTTCTCTATAAATTATCAAAAATCCTTAGACGCATATATTACCATTTTGGTTTTATAGCCAAAAATTTGTAGGGCTAATACATATTTTTCACTAAAAAAAGTTTGCTGATGTGTATCTCATCTTTAGGGCCGAACAAGGAAATGAAAACTAGTGTTCTGGAATGGTACATGTGTCCACTATAAATTTTCAAAAATCCTTAAACGCTCATGTTACCATTTCAGTTCATTTGCTAGGTGTGTATCTCATCCCCAGGGCCAAACCAGAAAATAACAACTGGTGCGCTGGAATAATACATGTGTCCAATATAAATTTTCTTAAAAATCCTTAGACGCACATATTACTATTTCAGTTTTATGGAAAAAAACCTTTTTCGCGCCTTTTTCACTACAAAAAGTTTGCTGGGTTTGTTTTTCGTCCTCAGGGCCGAACCAGGAAATGACAACTGGTGCGCTGGAATGGTACATGTGTTCACTATATAGTCTCAAAAATCCTTAGACGCACATATTACTTTTTTAGTTTTATAGCCAAAAACTTATTGGGCTTATACATAATTTTTTACTAAAAAAAGTTTGCTGGGTCTGTATCTTATCCCCACGGCCGAAGCAGAAAGAGGCAATTGGAGCGCTGGAATGGTACATGTGTTTACTATAAAATATAAAAAAGCCTTAAGCGCATATATTACCATTTCGGTTTATCAGCCAAAAACTTATTTGGCTAATACATAATTTTCCACTAAAAAAAGTTTGCTGGGTCTATATCTCATCCCCAGGGCCGACCCAGGAAATGACAACTGATGCGCTGGAATGGTACATGTGTCCACTATAAAATATCAAAAATCCTTAAACGCATATATTACCATTTCGGTTTATCAGCCAAAAACTTATTTGGCTAATACATAATTTTTCACTACAAAATGTTTGCTGGATTTGTATTTCGTCTCCAGGGCCGAACCAGGAAGTGACAACTGGTGCACTGGAATAGTACATGTGTCCACTATAAAATATCAAAAATCCTTAGACGCCCATATTACCATTTCGGTTTTACAGCCAAAAACTTATTTGGCTAATACATAATTTTTTACTAAAAAAAAGTTTGCTGGGTCTGTATCTCATCCCCAGGGCCGAACCAGGAAGAGACAATTGGTGCGCTGGAATAGTACATGTGTTCACTATAAAGTTTAAAAAATCCTTAAACGCTTATATTACCCTTTTAGTTTTATGGCCTAAAACTTTTTTCGCGCCTTTTTCACTACAAAATGTTTGCTGGGTTTGTATTTCGTCCCCAGGGCCGAACCAGGAAGTGACAACTGGTGCACTGGAATAGTACATGTGTCCACTATAAAATATCAAAAATCCTTAAACGCACATATTACCATTTCGGTTTTACAGCCAAAAACTTATTTGGCTAATACATAATTTTTTACTAAAAAAAGTTTGCTGGGTGTGTATTTCGTCCCCAGGGCCGAAACAGGAAGTGACAAGTGATGCGCTGGAATGGTACAAGTGTTCGTTATAAAGTATCAAAAATCCTTAAACGCTTATATTACCCTTTCAGTTTTATGGCCAAAAACTTTTTTCGCGCCTTTTTCACTACAAAATGTTTGCTGGGTTTGTATTTCGTCCCCAGGGCCGAACCAGGAAGTGACAACGGGTGTGCTGGAATAGTAAATGTGTCCACTATAAAATATCAAAAATCCTTAAACGCACATATTAAACTTTCGGTTTTACAGCCAAAAACTTATTTGGCTAATACATAATTTTTTACTAAAAAAAGTTTGCTGGGTTTGTATTTCGTCCCCAGGGCCGAACCAGGAAGAGACAATTGGTGGACTGAAATAGTACATGTGTCCACTATAAAATATCAAAAATCCTTAAACGCACATATTACCATTTCGGTTTTACAGCCAAAAACTTATTTGGCTAATACATAATTTTTTACTAAAAAATGTTTGCTGGGTTTGTATTTCGTCTCCAGGGCCGAACCAGGAAGAGACAATTGGTGCGCTGGATTGGTACATGTGTTCACTATAAAGTTTTAAAAAATTCTTAACCGCTTATATTACTCTTTCAGTTTTATGGCCAAAAATTTTTTCGCGCCTTTTTCACTACAAAAAGTTTGCTGGGTTTGTTTTTGGTCCTCAGGGCCGAACCAGGAAATGACAACGGGTGCGCTGGAATCATACATGTATGCACTATAAAATATCAAAAATGCTTAGGCGCACATATTACCATTTCGGTTTTATAGCCAAAAACTTATTGGGCTAATGCATAAATTTTCACTAAAAAAGTTTGCTGGTTGTGTATCTCATCCCCAGGGCAAAATAAGGAAGTGGCAGCTGGTGCGCTGGAATAGTTCATGTGTCCACTATAAATTTTCAAAACTAGTTAAACGCACATATTACCATTTCGGTTTTACAGCCAAAAATTTATTTAACTAATACATAATTTTTTACTAAAAAAAGTTTGCTGGGTCTTTATCTCATCCCCACGGCCGAACCAGGAAGAGGCAATTGGAGCGCTGGAATGGTACATGTGTTTACTATAAAATATAAAAAATCCTTAGACGCACATATTACCATTTCGGTTTTACAGCCAAAAACTGTATCATCCCCACGGCCGAACCAGGAAGAGGCAATTGGAGCGCTGGAATGGTACATGTGTTTACTATAAAATATAAAAAATCCTTAGACGCACATATTACCATTTTGGTTTTACAGCCAAAAACTTATTTGGCTAATACATAATTTTTTACTAAAAAATGTTTGCTGGGTTTGTATTTCGTCCCCAGGGCCGAACCAGGAAGAGGCAATTGGAGCGCTGGAATGGTACATGTGTTTACTATAAAATATAAAAAACTTAGACGCACATATTACCATTTTTGTTTTACAGCCAAAAACTTATTTGGCTAATACATAATTTTTTACTAAAAAAAGTTTGCTGGGTCTGTATCTTATCCCCAGGGCCGAACCAGGAAGAGACAATTGGTGCGCTGAAATGGTACATGTGTCCACTATAAAATATCAAAAATCCTTAAACGCACATATTACCATTTCGGTTTTACAGCCAAAAACTTATTTGGCTAATACATAATTTTTTACTAAAAAATGTTTGCTGGGTTTGTATTTCGTCCCCAGGGCCGAACCAGGAAGAGACAATTGGTGCGCTGGATTGGTACATGTGTTCTCTATAAAGTATCAAAAATCCTTAAACGCTTATATTACTCTTTCAGTTTTATGGCCAAAAATTTTTTCGCGCCTTTTTCACTACAAAAAGTTTGCTGGGTTTGTATTTCGTCCCCAGGGCCGAACCAGGAAGTGACAACTGGTGCACTGGAATAGTTCATGTGTCCACTATAAATTTTCAAAACTCGTTAAACGCACATATTACCATTTCGGTTTTACAGCCAAAAATTTATTTAACTAATACATAATTTTTTACTAAAAAAAGTTTGCTGGCTCTGTATCTCATCCCCACGGCCGAACCAGGAAGAGGCAATTGGAGCGCTGGAATGGTACATGTGTTTACTATAAAATATCAAAAATCCTTAGACGCACATATTACCATTTCGGTTTTACAGCCAAAACCTTATTTGGCTAATAAATAATTTTTTACTAAAAAAAGTATGTTGGGTCTGTATCTCATCCCCAGGGCCGAACAAGGAAATGAACACATAAGTGCTGGAATGGTACATGTGTCGACTATAAAATATAGAAAAGGCTCAAACGCACATATTACCATTTCGATTTCATAGCCAAAAACTTATTTGGCTAATACATAATTTTTACCTAAAATAAGTTTGCTGGTGTGTGTCTCATCCCCAGGGCCGAACCAAGAAATGAAAACAAGTGTGCTAGAATGGTACGTGTGTCGACTATAAAAGCTTAAAAATCCTTAAACGCACATATTACTATTTCGGTTTTATAGCCAAAAACTTATTTCGCTAATACATAATTTTTCACCAAAAAAAGTTTGCTGGGTGTGTATCTCATCCCCAGGGCCAAACCTAGAAGTGACAACTGGTGTGCTGGAATAGTACATGTGTTCGATATTATATATTAAAAAGCCTTAAACGCACATATTACTATTTCGGTTTTATAGCCAAAAACTTTTTTGGCTAATACATAATTTGTCACCAAAAAAAGTTTTCTAGGTGTGTATCTCATCTGCACGGCCAAACCAGGAACTGACAACTGATGCGCTGGAATAGTACATGTGTCCACTATTAAATGCCAAAAATCCTTAGACGCACATATTACCATTTAGGTTCAATAGCCAAAAACTTATTTGCCTAATACATAATTTTTCACTAAAAAAAGTTTGCTGGGTGTGTATCTCATCAACAGGTTTGAACCGGGAATTGACAACTAATGCGCTGAAATAGTATGTTACCGCCACTCATAAATCGCTAATATGACATTACTGTTACCGCCACTCAAAATCGCTAATATGACATTACTGTTACCGCCACTCATAAATCGCTAATATGACATTACTGTTATCGATATGTAGAGAGATGAGCATGGCAAAATGTTCAATTATTCCTTTTAATTTTCCACGCGGTATAATTATGAGGCCATATTTAATCGAGACCACATACATAGGTATATAAAACACCTACATAGATTTAAGATATTCATTCGTTCAGGTCATAAGGATTACGAAGCTTCGCTTGGAGTAGCCATACATAAAAGTTAGTATATCAGCAGTTTAGTATGTAAGTTTGTATAATGAATTTATTTATAATTTTAGGAATTTTAACATATTAAAGCGTAAGAATAAAGAATTAAAGTTTTCTAAAATTCTTACACTTGTGTTTAAAATCCACATTGGCTATCTTGAGCTTGGGCCGCTTTACCCGCAACATTAAAATTCTTTTATGTATGGCTACTCCAAGCGAAGCTTCGTAATCCTTATGACCTGAACGAATGAATATCTTAACAGATATTCATTCCGCAATGTTGCGGGTAAAGCGACCCAAGCTCAAGATAGCCAATGTGGATTTTAAACACAAGTGTAAGAATTTTAGAAAACTTTAATTCTTTATTCTTACGCTTTAATATGTTAAAATTCTTTTATGTATGGCTACTCCAAGTGAAGCTTCGTAATCCTTATGACCTGAACGAATGAATATCTTAAATCTATGTAGGTGTTTTATATACCTATGTATGTGGTCTCGATTAAATATGGCCTCATAATTATACCGCGTGGAAAATTAAAAGGAATAATTGAACATTTTGCCATGCTCATCTCTCTACATATCGATAACAGTAATGTCATATTAGCGATTTATGAGTGGCGGTAACAGTAATGTCATATTAGCGATTAATGAGTGGCGATAACAGTAATGTCATATTAGCGATTTATGAGTGGCGGTAACACTCCCCCACAGTATGGCGAGATTTCGAAGACTTACTCTACTTTCTTTCAGCCACGTCTAAAACCGCTAATTTTGCAGCAGGTCTTTCTAAAACGCCACAAACTGTCAAAACTTTTGCCTTTCGTACTTGTCCATCTTCGGATTTGGCAACTTCGATGACCTTTCCTTTTGGCCACACGTTTCTCGGGTTATTTGGATCAACCACTATCACTAAATCTCCCACAGATATGGGTTTGGCCTTTTGAAACCACTTTGTCCTACACGTCAAAGTAGGCAGGTACTCTGTCACCCATCTCTTCCAAAAGATTTGTGCATATTGTTGTGAACGCAACCAACTTTCTTTAAGTACAAGACCTTCGTCGTCGTACGATGCAAGGGGTTTTAAGCCACTGGAGTTGCCAAGCAAAATATGATTTGGTGTGATCGCTTCTTGATTTTCGCTCTCTATTGGGACATATGTAAGAGGACGGGAATTTATAATACTTTCGACTTCAGCCATCATGCTTTGCAGCATTTCATCGCTTGGAAACCGTTCTGTTTTAATATTGTAGAGTACAGTTTTTACGGATCGAACTAATCGTTCCCATGCTCCTCCCATATGAGGAGCAGAAGGTGGGTTAAAGTTCCATTTGGTGTAGGACGTTGTAAAACTTCGTATTAGCTCGTTCTTGTCCACCTCTCTTAAGGCTTCACGCAACTCTCGATCAGCACCGATAAAATTAGTACCATTGTCGCTGAAAAATTCTCTTGGGCTGCCTCTTCGCGAAATAAACTTACGTATTGCCATGATACACGAACTTGTATTAAGCGAATAGACGATTTCAATATGAACCGCACGTACCGTTAAACATGTAAATAGCGCACCGTATCTCTTTTCTTTATGTCGGTTAACAGTGACAAGCATAGGACCAAAAAAGTCAAGACCCGTGAATGTGAATGGTGAGAGATACGAACCCAGTCGAGCCCGAGGTAATTTTGCCATCTGCGGAATCTCCGGCATCGCAGTTTTAATTTTACACATTTGACACTGCTTAATGGTTGATTTACAAACGGTTCTCAATTTAGGAATATAGTATTTTTGCCGCAATTCATTCACCACTGTCTCAAGGCTACTATGACGGTACAGATTATGGTAATGTAATATTAAAAGGGTTGTTAGGCGGCAATGTTTAGGCAAAACGGCTGGATGCTTCAGTTCCTCCGGAACATCAGCATAATCAATTCGGCCACCTACTCTCAAGACACCTTTATGATCCAAATACGGGGACAATTTATACAAAAAATTTGTTTTTGTTAATTTATTCTTTTGTGATAGACAATTTATTTCATTTTGGAAATATACTTTCTGCGTATCTTTGATAAGAGTCAGTTCTGCTTTGAGCAACTCAATTTGAGTTAGTTCCTTTCCACAGGAAGGCGTGATATCTCTGTTTCTACGGCAGTAGCAAAAACGAATTACGTATGCAGTTGCCCTTAATGCTCTGCACCACCGAGAAAATCTTTGTAAGTTTATAAGTTGTTCTATACTTCGTGCCGTTAAATGGCACTCTTTCAACTCGAGCTTTGTTTCCAAAAGTTGTGTATTGGGTTCCCGCCATTCTTTCTCTGGCAACTTTAAAAAATCAGGGCCGCTAAACCAGCGCCCTGTATTCGATAGATTAGGTTTATTTGTGCATCGTGTTGCTTCGTCAGCTACATTCGTTTTTCCTGATATCCAGGACCACTCGTCCACCTCTGAAATATCGAGAATTTCACTTACACGAACTGCAACGAACTGGTGATATTTTCGGTGGTCGGAGCGTATCCAGCTTAAAACTGTTCGTGAATCTGACCAGAGTGTTTTTCGATTTATCTTAACGGTATGATGTTTTTCAATATATTTAGCAAACCGAGCACCAATAACAGCTGCCATCAGCTCTAAACGTGGTATCGATAAAACCTTTAGTGGCGCCACCCTAGTTTTTGATCCAATAAGTGAAATAGCGATTTCGTCCCCACAGCACATCCTAAAATACGCTACGGCGGCATAACCGTTTTCGCTTGCATCCACAAATACATGCAATTGAACATCTAGGTTATTATAGTTTTTCAATGTTTTAAGATAACAACGAGGTATATTTACATTTTTTAAATCTGGTAAAAGCGCTGGCCAGTTTTCCCACCTTAATTGTTGATTTACTAGAATATGTTCGTCCCAGTCGATATTGCTTCTCCAAACTTCTTGGAGAACTATTTTCAAATACATAAGGAAATTTCCTACAAGCCCTAAAGGGTCATAAATGCTCATTAGAGTTCTTAAAATTTCACGTTTGGTGGGAATTTTGTTTCCGAGAAGAAGTTCGTTGTTTAAGACAGACTGCGACAGTTTAAAGGTTATATTGTCTTTCCCAGGGTTCCAAAATATGCCAAGTACCTTTTCTGTTACTTCGCCTACACTAACGTTTAGGCAAATATTGGTCAAAGGGTTAGAAGAGTTCAATTCTTTCAAAACGCTATCATTATTCGAACACCAGTTTCTAATTTTGAATCCTCCCTCACTATGAATGAATCGCACAGTTTTAGCCAGTTCGGGGGCTTCTGCAGGAGTATCCGAAGAAGCAAGAAAATCATCTACGTAGTGGTTGTCTTTGATGGCAGCAGCGGCTAAGGGATACTTGGCTTCAAATTTTGATGCGTTGAGGTTTTTAACATACTGAGATATGCACGGAGCGCAGGAGGCACCGAATATCATAACCTTCATTACGTACACTTCGGGTTCTTTGTTGTCGTCGCAGCTGCGCCATAAAAATCTTTGCGCATGGCAGTCTTCATCGCGTATATAAATCTGATGGAACATTTGTTCGATGTCACCACAGATTGCAATTTGCCTTTGCCGAAAACGAAAAAGAATAGCTGCAAGAGAAGACAGCAAATCTGGCCCTTTGAGCAGCATAGAGTTAAGTGAAATACCATTTGCCTTCGCGGCCGCATCCCAAACTATTCTTGTTTTATTCGGTTTGTTTTTGTTAAATACCGGAAACATTGGTAAATACCATACATTTTGTTTATCATCTTCATTGTTTACTTTGGCTATGTAATTACTTTCAAAATATTCAGAAATTGTTTTTTCGAAATGTTCAAACAACTCTTTATTTTTTCTTAGAGTTTTTTCGAGACAAATCAGTCGTCTCTTCGCCATATCAAAGCTTTGTGGAAGTGTAATATTGTCATATCGCCACAGCAAAGCTGTCTCGTAATGGCCATCGCATCTTTGTTTCGTATATGTTTCTAGCAAACTTAATGCCCTTTGGTCATCTTTTCCAAGAGCTGGAGTATAGTTACTTATCCCTGCTAACTCAGTTGTATAAAACTGTTTGAGTAAGTGAGTAAGAATTTGGTCGTTTTCACCTTTACACTCGCAAGAGTAAAAATTATATTGAATTTGGGCCTTTTCTCCAACACTGGAGTTGCCACATATTAGCCAGCCGAGGCGAGTATGTAAAGCGACGGGTTCGTTTTTCTTGCCTTCTTTAACACGAGTTGGCACACATAATTTCAAGTTATTTAATCCTAAAAGTACATCTGGTACAGCATTTTCAAAATCGGCGATGGGTAGCCCTTTAAGGTGCGGAAATTTTTTACATAACTTTTTATAATTAAAGCTCTGACTCGGAAGCGATAGTTGTTTAACCGTACGAACAGAAATAGAAAATTCAGTTTTATTCATACCTGAAATTTTCATTGAGACTATTTTTGAGTCTTCTTCGTTGCGACCTATTTCACCTGTCCATTTCAAGCATAGAGGTTGTGACTCACCATTTAAATCTAGTTTATTAATTAATTGTTCATTTACCAGACTTACAGACGAACCCTCGTCTATAAATGCAAAAGTATTAAAACGTTTATTATTGTTTCCGTATATTGTTATGGGTATAATTTTAAATAAGATTTCATTGCATTCATTCCTATGGGCTGCATGTAAATTATCTCTTTTGCTTTTATTTTCAGTTTCTCTGGTAGCGTTTGTTTCTCTATCTTCAGTCATGGATTTATGCAGCAATGTATTATGTTTTATTTGACAATTATTTTCTCTGCAAACGATGCTGCTACTGCAAATACCGTAGTGACGTCGCAGGCACAGTTTACATAGATTGTACATTCTTACTAAGTTCCATCGCTCGCTTCTATTCGCAGCCAAGAATTTTTTACACTTCTCAACACTATTGCAGTTGCCAGAACACACTAAACAGATCTTTTTGTTTTGTTCTTCATGAGCATGCACATAAACGTTTTTTGGCTTACGCGAATACTGCTCTATTGACTTTGATGCGCTGCTGTCACTTTCTATATTTATGCTGCTTGCTGAGACACCGACTTCATATATCCAGTTAGCGAATTCAGTCAAACTAACTCTTTTGTTATTTTTTGCTAGTTTTATTTTTTGTTCACCCCAGTTAAGTTGAAAATGTGATGGCATTTTCATTATTAATTCATGTAATAAAGATGAATTGGTCAGTTCATTTATTAAACCACTGGCTTTAATTGTTGTTTCTAGGCCCTTTACTTCCACGGCGAAAGAGGTAATTGTGCTCAATTTATTTGTGTTCAGTGCTGGTAGTGATCTTATTCTATTTTTTAGTGAGTTTAATATTTTTTCCGGTTGTCCCAAAAGCAATTTTAGTGTAGATAGAGCACATGGTACACCCGATGGATGGATCAAAATATGTTTAACAGATCGAAGTGCTTCCCCCTTTAGAGAACTTTGAAGCCTGACAAGATTTTCAGCGTCTGTAAAACCACAGACTGCTGTCGACCAGTCATATGTGGCACTAAACAAGGGCCATTCTTCAGGAGTGCCGGTAAAAATTGGAAGCTCTTTTGGTACTGACTGCCGCGTGCTTATTTGTTGTTGCGAAAGCCTGTGAGAAGGTAATATAACAGGTTGGAGGTTTAATGGGTTCATGGAAAACGTTGAATCCATGTAACCAAATTGTACAGGTGTCTCTAATGTGTGATTTTCTGCATTTACGTTGTCTGAATTATTACATAAATTTGCAGTTGTCGGCTGCTGACGGTTCGTTGTTGGGTCATTAATAAATGAAGACATGTTATTAACGAATGACGTAGTTGTACATACGGGCGGAGTTATTGTTTTTGTCGTATAAACTAAGTCATTACTTACGTTTTGGCAATATGGTTTAGTAGTGTTAGGCATTTCTTGCGTTGTTGTGGCTTGTGGTACAAATGTGTAAGGTGGCGTTTCAAACTGACGAGCTGCGGAAACTATATTTTGGTGTGCGGTTGCAATAGCCGACGTAGGGAGTTGGATTTGATTATCTAACCACTCATGTACAGATCTGACAGCTGAGTGTTTATTAACTGATTGTGCGTCCTCGAAGTCATTTACTGCTTGTTCGAGAATTTGGTATTTCTTTTTAATGAAATCTCTTTCAAGTTGTGTCTCTTCTTCTAGACGTTGTAGCTCAAGAGCTTGTCGGCGGGAGCGGGTGGTGGCCGAAGAGCCACTACGAATGGAAGAGGCAGAATCGATCGTGATTTGATGTTGTACCGTACAATTTTGGCAACTCCACGTAGGTTGGTCTTGATTGCTGCTGAGATTGACACATGGTAAATGAAAATTAAGATGGCACTTGCTGCATTTTATAAATTTTTCGTTGTCTGTGAACTTGTTGCAAATGTTACAGTTGTTCAGTGCAGGACTTAACTGAGTTGGTCGTTGACGACTTAGTGGTTGACCCTGTGAGGGAGTGGAAGGTTGCATTCTGTTAGGACTTACGTTTTAACACCCAAGATGATTCCTTCAAACGATCCGATGAGGCAAATAAAAGAATTTTAATTCATTTTAAAGATAAAAACAACATTAAAATTCTTTTATATGCCTCATCGGATCGTTTGAAGGAATCATCTTGGGTGTTAAAACGTAAGTCCTAACAGAATGCAACCTTCCACTCCCTCACAGGGTCAACCACTAAGTCGTCAACGACCAACTCAGTTAAGTCCTGCACTGAACAACTGTCACATTTGCAACAAGTCCACACACAACGAAAAATTTATAAAATGCAGCAAGTGCCATCTTAATTTTCATTTACCATGTGTCAATCTCAGCAGCAATCAAGACCAACCTACGTGGAGTTGCCAAAATTGTACGGTACAACATCAAATCACGATCGATTCTGCCTCTTCCATTCGTAGTGGCTCTTCGGCCGCTTCCCGCTCCCGCCGACAAGCTCTTGAGCTACAACGTCTAGAAGAAGAGACACAACTTGAAAGAGATTTCATTAAAAAGAAATACCAAATTCTCGAACAAGCAGTAGATGACTTCGAGGACGCACAATCAGTTAATAAACACTCAGCTGTCAGATCTGTACATGAGTGGTTAGATAATCAAATCCAACTCCCTACGTCGGCTATTGCAACCGCACACCAAAATATAGTTTCCGCAGCTCGTCAGTTTGCAACGCCACCTTACACATTTGTACCACAAGCCACAACAACGCAAGAAATGCCTAACACTACTAAACAATATTGCCAAAACGTAAGTAAGGACTTAGTTTATACGACAAAAACAATAACTCCGCCCGTATGTACAACTACGTCATTCGTTAATAACATGTCTTCATTTATTAATGACCCAACAACGAACCGTCAGCAGCCGTACAGACAACGTAAATGCAGAAAATCACACATTAGAGACACCTGTACAATTTGGTTACATGGATTCAACGTTTTCCATGAACCCATTAAACCTCCAACCTGTTATATTACCTTCTCACAGGCTTTCGCAACAACAAATAAGCACGCGGCAGTCAGTACCAAAAGAGCTTCCAATTTTTACCGGCACTCCTGAAGAATGGCCCTTGTTTAGTGCCACATATGACTGGTCGACAGCAGTCTGTGGTTTTACAGACGCTGAAAATCTTGTCAGGCTTCAAAGTTCTCTAAAGGGGGAAGCACTTCGATCTGTTAAACATATTTTGATCCATCCATCGGGTGTACCATGTGCTCTATCTACACTAAAATTGCTTTTCGGACAACCGGAAAAAATATTAAACTCACTAAAAAATAGAATAAGATCACTACCAGCACTGAACACAAATAAATTGAGCACAATTACCTCTTTCGCCGTGGAAGTAAAGGGCCTAGAAACAACAATTAAAGCCAGTGGTTTAATAAATGAACTGACCAATTCATCTTTATTACATGAATTAATAATGAAAATGCCATCACATTTTCAACTTAACTGGGGTGAACAAAAAATAAAACTAGCAAAAAATAACAAAAGAGTTAGTTTGACTGAACTCGCTAACTGGATATATGAAGTCGGTGTCTCAGCAAGCAGCATAAATATAGAAAGTGACAGCAGCGCATCAAAGTCAATAGAGCAGTATTCGCGTAAGCCAAAAAACGTTTATGTGCATGCTCATGAATAACAAAATAAAAAGATCTGTTTAGTGTGTTCTGGCAACTGCAATAGTGTTGAGAAGTGTAAAAAATTCTTGGCTGCGAATAGAAGCGAGCGATGGAACTTAGTAAGAATGTACAATCTATGTAAACTGTGCCTGCGACGTCACTACGGTATTTGCAGTAGCAGCATCGTTTGCAGAGAAAATAATTGTCAAATAAAACATAATACATTGCTGCATAAATCCATGACTGAAGATAGAGAAACAAACGCTACCAGAGAAACTGAAAATAAAAGCAAAAGAGATAATTTACATGCAGCCCATAGGAATGAATGCAATGAAATCTTATTTAAAATTATACCCATAACAATATACGGAAACAATAATAAACGTTTTAATACTTTTGCATTTATAGACGAGGGTTCGTCTGTAAGTCTGGTAAATGAACAATTAATTAATAAACTAGATTTAAATGGTGAGTCACAACCTCTATGCTTGAAATGGACAGGTGAAATAGGTCGCAACGAAGAAGACTCAAAAATAGTCTCAATGAAAATTTCAGGTATGAATAAAACTGAATTTTCTATTTCTGTTCGTACGGTTAAACAACTATCGCTTCCGAGTCAGAGCTTTAATTATAAAAAATTTCCGCACCTTAAAGGGCTACCCATCGCCGATTTTGAAAATGCTGTACCAGATGTACTTTTAGGATTAAATAACTTGAAATTATGTGTGCCAACTCGTGTTAAAGAAGGCAAGAAAAACGAACCCGTCGCTTTACATACTCGCCTCGGCTGGCTAATATGTGGCAACTCCAGTGTTGGAGAAAAGGCCCAAATTCAATATAATTTTTACTCTTGCGAGTGTAAAGGTGAAAACGACCAAATTCTTACTCACTTACTCAAACAGTTTTATACAACTGAGTTAGCAGGGATAAGTAACTATACTCCAGCTCTTGGAAAAGATGACCAAAGGGCATTAAGTTTGCTAGAAACATATACGAAACAAAGATGCGATGGCCATTACGAGACAGCTTTGCTGTGGCGATATGACAGTATTACACTTCCACAAAGCTTTGATATGGCGAAGAGACGACTGATTTGTCTCGAAAAAACTCTAAGAAAAAATAAAGAGTTGTTTGAACATTTCGAAAAAACAATTTCTGAATATTTTGAAAGAAATTACATAGCCAAAGTAAACAATGAAGATGATAAACAAAATGTATGGTATTTACCAATGTTTCCGGTATTTAACAAAAACAAACCGAATAAAACAAGAATAGTTTGGGATGCGGCCGCGAAGGCAAATGGTATTTCACTTAACTCTATGCTGCTCAAAGGGCCAGATTTGCTGTCTTCTCTTGCAGCTATTCTTTTTCGTTTTCGGCAAAGGCAAATTGCAATCTGTGGTGACATCGAACAAATGTTCCATTAGATTTATATACGCGATGAAGACTGCCATGCGCAAAGATTTTTATGGCGCAGCTGCGACGACAACAAAGAACCCGAAGTGTACGTAATGAAGGTTATGATATTCGGTGCCTCCTGCGCTCCGTGCATATCTCAGTATGTTAAAAACCTCAACGCATCAAAATTTGAAGCCAAGTATCCCTTAGCCGCTGCTGCCATCAAAGACAACCACTACGTAGATGATTTTCTTGCTTCTTCGGATACTCCTGCAGAAGCCCCCGAACTGGCTAAAACTGTGCGATTCATTCATAGTGAGGGAGGATTCAAAATTAGAAACTGGTGTTCGAATAATGATAGCGTTTTGTTGCGGGTAAAGCGGCCCAAGCTCAAGATAGCCAATGTGGATTTTAAACACAAGTGTAAGAATTTTAGAAAACTTTAATTCTTTATTCTTACGCTTTAATATGTGACAGTATAAAAGAAATTTTAGTTAGAAAATAAAAGAATTTTAATGTTGCGGGTAAAGCGGCCCAAGCTCAAGATAGCCAATGTGGATTTTAAACACAAGTGTAAGAATTTTAGAAAACTTTAATTCTTTATTCTTACGCTTTAATATGTTAAAATTCCTAAAATTATAAATAAATTCATTATACAAACTTACATACTAAACTGCTGATATACTAACTTTTATGTATGGCTACTCCAAGCGAAGCTTCGTAATCCTTATGACCTGAACGAATGAATATCTTAAATCTATGTAGGTGTTTTATATACCTATGTATGTGGTCTCGATTAAATATGGCCTCGTAATTATACCGCGTGGAAAATTAAAAGGAATAATTGAACATTTTGCCATGCTCATCTCTCTACATATCGATAACAGTAATGTCATATTAGCGATTTATGAGTGGCTGTAACAGTAATGTCATATTAGCGATTTATGAGTGGCGGTAACAGTAATGTCATATTAGCGATTTATGAGTGGCGGTAACACTCCCCCACAGTATGGCGAGATTTCGAAGACTTACTCTACTTTCTTTCAGCCACGTCTAAAACCGCTAATTTTGCAGCAGGTCTTTCTAAAACGCCACAAACTGTCAAAACTTTTGCCTTTCGTACTTGTCCATCTTCGGATTTGGCAACTTCGATGACCTTTCCTTTTGGCCACACGTTTCTCGGGTTATTTGGATCAACCACTATCACTAAATCTCCCACAGATATGGGTTTGGCCTTTTGAAACCACTTTGTCCTACACGTCAAAGTAGGCAGGTACTCTGTCACCCATCTCTTCCAAAAGATTTGTGCATATTGTTGTGAACGCAACCAACTTTCTTTAAGTACAAGACCTTCGTCGTCGTACGATGCAAGGGGTTTTAAGCCACTGGAGTTGCCAAGCAAAATATGATTTGGTGTGATCGCTTCTTGATTTTCGCTTTCTATTGGGGCATATGTAAGAGGACGGGAATTTATAATACTTTCGACTTCAGCCATCATGCTTTGCAGCATTTCATCGCTTGGAAACCGTTCTGTTTTAATATTGTAGAGTACAGTTTTTACGGATCGAACTAATCGTTCCCATGCTCCTCCCATATGAGGAGCAGAAGGTGGGTTAAAGTTCCATTTGGTGTAGGATGTTGTAAAACTTCGTATTAGCTCGTTCTTGTCCACCTCTCTTAAGGCTTCACGCAACTCTCGATCAGCACCGATAAAATTAGTACCATTGTCGCTGAAAAATTCTCTTGGGCTGCCTCTTCGCGAAATAAACTTACGTATTGCCATGATACACGAACTTGTATTAAGCGAATAGACGATTTCAATATGAACCGCACGTACCGTTAAACATGTAAATAGCGCACCGTATCTCTTTTCTTTATGTCGGTTAACAGTGACAAGCATAGGACCAAAAAAGTCAAGACCCGTGAATGTGAATGGTGAGAGATACGAACCCAGTCGAGCCCGAGGTAATTTTGCCATCTGCGGAATCTCCGGCATCGCAGTTTTAATTTTACACATTTGACACTGCTTTAAAAACGGTTCTCAATTTAGGAATATAGTATTTTTGCCGCAATTCATTCACCACTGTCTCAAGGCTACTATGACGGTACAGATTATGGTAATGTAATATTAAAAGGGTTGTTAGGCGGCAATGTTTAGGCAAAACGGCTGGATGCTTCAGTTCCTCCGGAACATCAGCATAATCAATTCGGCCACCTACTCTCAAGACACCTTTATGATCCAAATACGGGGACAATTTATACAAAAAATTTGTTTTTGTTAATTTATTCTTTTGTGATAGACAATTTATTTCATTTTGGAAATATACTTTCTGCGTATCTTTGATAAGAGTCAGTTCTGCTTTGAGCAACTCAATTTGAGTTAGTTCCTTTCCACAGGAAGGCGTGATATCTCTGTTTCTACGGCAGTAGCAAAAACGAATTACGTATGCAGTTGCCCTTAATGCTCTGCACCACCGAGAAAATCTTTGTAAGTTTATAAGTTGTTCTATACTTCGTGCCGTTAAATGGCACTCTTTCAACTCGAGCTTTGTTTCCAAAAGTTGTGTATTGGGTTCCCGCCATTCTTTCTCTGGCAACTTTAAAAAATCAGGGCCGCTAAACCAGCGCCCTGTATTCGATAGATTAGGTTTATTTGTGCATCGTGTTGCTTCGTCAGCTACATTCGTTTTTCCTGATATCCAGGACCACTCGTCCACCTCTGAAATATCGAGAATTTCACTTACACGAACTGCAACGAACTGGTGATATTTTCGGTGGTCGGAGCGTATCCAGCTTAAAACTGTTCGTGAATCTGACCAGAGTGTTTTTCGATTTATCTTAACGGTATGATGTTTTTCAATATATTTAGCAAACCGAGCACCAATAACAGCTGCCATCAGCTCTAAACGTGGTATCGATAAAACCTTTAGTGGCGCCACCCTAGTTTTTGATCCAATAAGTGAAATAGCGATTTCGTCCCCACAGCACATCCTAAAATACGCTACGGCGGCATAACCGTTTTCGCTTGCATCCACAAATACATGCAATTGAACATCTAGGTTATTATAGTTTTTCAATGTTTTAAGATAACAACGAGGTATATTTACATTTTTTAAATCTGGTAAAAGCGCTAGCCAGTTTTCCCACCTTAATTGTTGATTTACTAGAATATGTTCGTCCCAGTCGATATTGCTTCTCCAAACTTCTTGGAGAACTATTTTCAAATACATAAGGAAATTTCCTACAAGCCCTAAAGGGTCATAAATGCTCATTAGAGTTCTTAAAATTTCACGTTTGGTGGGAATTTTGTTTCCGAGAAGAAGTTCGCTGTTTAAGACAGACTGCGACAGTTTAAAGGTTATATTGTCTTCCCCAGGGTTCCAAAATATGCCAAGTACCTTTTCTGTTACTTCGCCTACACTAACGTTTAGGCAAATATTGGTCAAAGGGTTAGAAGAGTTCAATTCTTTCAAAACGCTATCATTATTCGAACACCAGTTTCTAATTTTGAATCCTCCCTCACTATGAATAAATCGCACAGTTTTAGCCAGTTCGGCGGCTTCTGCAGGAGTATCCGAAGAAGCAAGAAAATCATCTACGTAGTGGTTGTCTTTGATGGCAGCAGCGGCTAAGGGATACTTGGCTTCAAATTTTGATGCGTTGAGGTTTTTAACATACTGAGATATGCACGGAGCGCAGGAGGCACCGAATATCATAACCTTCATTACGTACACTTCGGGTTCTTTGTTGTCGTCGCAGCTGCGCCATAAAAATCTTTGCGCATGGCAGTCTTCATCGCGTATATAAATCTGATGGAACATTTGTTCGATGTCACCACAGATTGCAATTTGCCTTTGCCGAAAACGAAAAAGAATAGCTGCAAGAGAAGACAGCAAATCTGGCCCTTTGAGCAGCATAGAGTTAAGTGAAATACCATTTGCCTTCGCGGCCGCATCCCAAACTATTCTTGTTTTATTCGGTTTGTTTTTGTTAAATACCGGAAACATTGGTAAATACCATACATTTTGTTTATCATCTTCATTGTTTACTTTGGCTATGTAATTTCTTTCAAAATATTCAGAAATTGTTTTTTCGAAATGTTCAAACAACTCTTTATTTTTTCTTAGAGTTTTTTCGAGACAAATCAGTCGTCTCTTCGCCATATCAAAGCTTTGTGGAAGTGTAATACTGTCATATCGCCACAGCAAAGCTGTCTCGTAATGGCCATCGCATCTTTGTTTCGTATATGTTTCTAGCAAATTTAATGCCCTTTGGTCATCTTTTCCAAGAGCTGGAGTATAGTTACTTATCCCTGCTAACTCAGTTGTATAAAACTGTTTGAGTAAGTGAGTAAGAATTTGGTCGTTTTCACCTTTACACTCGCAAGAGTAAAAATTATATTGAATTTGGGCCTTTTCTCCAACACTGGAGTTGCCACATATTAGCCAGCCGAGGCGAGTATGTAAAGCGACGGGTTCGTTTTTCTTGCCTTCTTTAACACGAGTTGGCACACATAATTTCAAGTTATTTAATCCTAAAAGTACATCTGGTACAGCATTTTCAAAATCGGCGATGGGTAGCCCTTTAAGGTGCGGAAATTTTTTTATATAACTTTTTATAATTAAAGCTCTGACTCGGAAGCGATAGTTGTTTAACCGTACGAACAGAAATAGAAAATTCAGTTTTATTCATACCTGAAATTTTCATTGAGACTATTTTTGAGTCTTCTTCGTTGCGACCTATTTCACCTGTCCATTTCAAGCATAGAGGTTGTGACTCACCATTTAAATCTAGTTTATTAATTAATTGTTCATTTACCAGACTTACAGACGAACCCTCGTCTATAAATGCAAAAGTATTAAAACGTTTATTATTGTTTCCGTATATTGTTATGGGTATAACTTTAAATAAGATTTCATTGCATTCATTCCTATGGGCTGCATGTAAATTATCTCTTTTGCTTTTATTTTCAGTTTCTCTGGTAGCGTTTGTTTCTCTATCTTCAGTCATGGATTTATGCAGCAATGTATTATGTTTTATTTGACAATTATTTTCTCTGCAAACGATGCTGCTACTGCAAATACCGTAGTGACGTCGCAGGCACAGTTTACATAGATTGTACATTCTTACTAAGTTCCATCGCTCGCTTCTATTCGCAGCCAAGAATTTTTTACACTTCTCAACACTATTGCAGTTGCCAGAACACACTAAACAGATCTTTTTGTTTTGTTCTTCATGAGCATGCACATAAACGTTTTTTGGCTTACGCGAATACTGCTCTATTGACTTTGATGCGCTGCTGTCACTTTCTATATTTATGCTGCTTGCTGAGACACCGACTTCATATATCCAGTTAGCGAATTCAGTCAAACTAACTCTTTTGTTATTTTTTGTTAGTTTTATTTTTTGTTCACCCCAGTTAAGTTGAAAATGTGATGGCATTTTCATTATTAATTCATGTAATAAAGATGAATTGGTCAGTTCATTTATTAAACCACTGGCTTTAATTGTTGTTTCTAGGCCCTTTACTTCCACGGCGAAAGAGGTAATTGTGCTCAATTTATTTGTGTTCAGTGCTGGTAGTGATCTTATTCTATTTTTTAGTGAGTTTAATATTTTTTCCGGTTGTCCGAAAAGCAATTTTAGTGTAGATAGAGCACATGGTACACCCGATGGATGGATCAAAATATGTTTAACAGATCGAAGTGCTTCCCCCTTTAGAGAACTTTGAAGCCTGACAAGATTTTCAGCGTCTGTAAAACCACAGACTGCTGTCGACCAGTCATATGTGGCACTAAACAAGGGCCATTCTTCAGGAGTGCCGGTAAAAATTGGAAGCTCTTTTGGTACTGACTGCCGCGTGCTTATTTGTTGTTGCGAAAGCCTGTGAGAAGGTAATATAACAGGTTGGAGGTTTAATGGGTTCATGGAAAACGTTGAATCCATGTAACCAAATTGTACAGGTGTCTCTAATGTGTGATTTTCTGCATTTACGTTGTCTGTACGGCTGCTGACGGTTCGTTGTTGGGTCATTAATAAATGAAGACATGTTATTAACGAATGACGTAGTTGTACATACGGGCGGAGTTATTGTTTTTGTCGTATAAACTAAGTCATTACTTACGTTTTGGCAATATGGTTTAGTAGTGTTAGGCATTTCTTGCGTTGTTGTGGCTTGTGGTACAAATGTGTAAGGTGGCGTTGCAAACTGACGAGCTGCGGAAACTATATTTTGGTGTGCGGTTGCAATAGCCGAAGTAGGGGGTTGGATTTGATTATCTAACCACTCATGTACAGATCTGACAGCTGAGTGTTTATTAACTGATTGTGCGTCCTCGAAGTCATCTACTGCTTGTTCGATAATTTGGTATTTCTTTTTAATGAAGTCTCTTTCAAGTTGTGTCTCTTCTTCTAGACGTTGTAGCTCAAGAGCTTGTCGGCGGGAGCGGGAAGCGGCCGAAGAGCCACTACGAATGGAAGAGGCAGAATCGATCGTGATTTGATGTTGTACCGTACAATTTTGGCAACTCCACGTAGGTTGGTCTTGATTGCTGCTGAGATTGACACATGGTAAATGAAAATTAAGATGGCACTTGCTGCATTTTATAAATTTTTCGTTGTCTGTGGACTTGTTGCAAATGTGACAGTTGTTCAGTGCAGGACTTAACTGAGTTGGTCGTTGACGACTTAGTGGTTGACCCTGTGAGGGAGTGGAAGGTTGCATTCTGTTAGGACTTACGTTTTAACACCCAAGATGATTCCTTCAAACGATCCGATGAGGCAAATAAAAGAATTTTAATGTTGCGGGTAAAGCGGCCCAAGCTCAAGATAGCCAATGTGGATTTTAAACACAAGTGTAAGAATTTTAGAAAACTTTAATTCTTTATTCTTACGCTTTAATATGTTAAAATTCCTAAAATTATAAAAGTAGAAAAATAATATATTAATGTTGCGGGTAAAGCAGCCCAAGCTCAAGATAGCCAATGTGGATTTTAAACACAAGTGTAAGAATTTTAGAAAACTTTAATTCTTTATTCTTACGCTTTAATATGTTAAAATTCCTAAAATTATAAATAAATTCATTATACAAACTTACATACTAAACTGCTGATATACTAACTTTTATGTATGGCTACTCCAAGCGAAGCTTCGTAATCCTTATGACCTGAACGAATGAATATCTTAAATCTATGTAGGTGTTTTATATACCTATGTATGTGGTCTCGATTAAATATGGCCTCATAATTATACCGCGTGGAAAATTAAAAGGAATAATTGAACATTTTGCCATGCTCATCTCTCTACATATCGATAACAGTAATGTCATATTAGCGATTTATGAGTGGCGGTAACAGTAATGTCATATTAGCGATTTATGATTGGCGGTAACACTCCCCCACAGTATGGCGAGATTTCGAAGACTTACTCTACTTTCTTTCAGCCACGTCTAAAACCGCTAATTTTGCAGCAGGTCTTTCTAAAACGCAACAAACTGTCAAAACTTTTGCCTTTCGTACTTGTCCATCTTCGGATTTGGCAACTTCGATGACCTTTCCTTTTGGCCACACGTTTCTCGGGTTATTTGGATCAACCACTATCACTAAATCTCCCACAGATATGGGTTTGGCCTTTTGAAACCACTTTGTCCTACACGTCAAAGTAGGCAGGTACTCTGTCACCCATCTCTTCCAAAAGATTTGTGCATATTGTTGTGAACGCAACCAACTTTCTTTAAGTACAAGACCTTCGTCGTCGTACGATGCAAGGGGTTTTAAGCCACTGGAGTTGCCAAGCAAAATATGATTTGGTGTGATCGCTTCTTGATTTTCGCTTTCTATTGGGACATATGTAAGAGGACGGGAATTTATAATACTTTCGACTTCAGCCATCATGCTTTGCAGCATTTCATCGCTTGGAAACCGTTCTGTTTTAATATTGTAGAGTACAGTTTTTACGGATCGAACTAATCGTTCCCATGCTCCTCCCATATGAGGAGCAGAAGGTGGGTTAAAGTTCCATTTGGTGTAGGACGTTGTAAAACTTCGTATTAGCTCGTTCTTGTCCACCTCTCTTAAGGCTTCACGCAACTCTCGATCAGCACCGATAAAATTAGTACCATTGTCGCTGAAAAATTCTCTTGGGCTGCCTCTTCGCGAAATAAACTTACGTATTGCCATGATACACGAACTTGTATTAAGCGAATAGACGATTTCAATATGAACCGCACGTACCGTTAAACATGTAAATAGCGCACCGTATCGCTTTTCTTTATGTCGGTTAACAGTGACAAGCATAGGACCAAAAAAGTCAAGACCCGTGAATGTGAATGGTGAGAGATACGAACCCAGTCGAGCCCGAGGTAATTTTGCCATCTGCGGAATCTCCGGCATCGCAGTTTTAATTTTACACATTTGACACTGCTTAATGGTTGATTTACAAACGGTTCTCAATTTAGGAATATAGTATTTTTGCCGCAATTCATTCACCACTGTCTCAAGGCTACTATGACGGTACAGATTATGGTAATGTAATATTAAAAGGGTTGTTAGGCGGCAATGTTTAGGCAAAACGGCTGGATGCTTCAGTTCCTCCGGAACATCAGCATAATCAATTCGGCCACCTACTCTCAAGACACCTTTATGATCCAAATACGGGGACAATTTATACAAAAAATTTGTTTTTGTTAATTTATTCTTTTGTGATAGACAATTTATTTCATTTTGGAAATATACTTTCTGCGTATCTTTGATAAGAGTCAGTTCTGCTTTGAGCAACTCAATTTGAGTTAGTTCCTTTCCACAGGAAGGCGTGATATCTCTGTTTCTACGGCAGTAGCAAAAACGAATTACGTATGCAGTTGCCCTTAATGCTCTGCACCACCGAGAAAATCTTTGTAAGTTTATAAGTTGTTCTATACTTCGTGCCGTTAAATGGCACTCTTTCAACTCGAGCTTTGTTTCCAAAAGTTGTGTATTGGGTTCCCGCCATTCTTTCTCTGGCAACTTTAAAAAATCAGGGCCGCTAAACCAGCGCCCTGTATTCGATAGATTAGGTTTATTTGTGCATCGTGTTGCTTCGTCAGCTACATTCGTTTTTCCTGATATCCAGGACCACTCGTCCACCTCTGAAATATCGAGAATTTCACTTACACGAACTGCAACGAACTGGTGATATTTTCGGTGGTCGGAGCGTATCCAGCTTAAAACTGTTCGTGAATCTGACCAGAGTGTTTTTCGATTTATCTTAACGGTATGATGTTTTTCAATATATTTAGCAAACCGAGCACCAATAACAGCTGCCATCAGCTCTAAACGTGGTATCGATAAAACCTTTAGTGGCGCCACCCTAGTTTTTGATCCAATAAGTGAAATAGCGATTTCGTCCCCACAGCACATCCTAAAATACGCTACGGCGGCATAACCGTTTTCGCTTGCATCCACAAATACATGCAATTGAACATCTAGGTTATTATAGTTTTTCAATGTTTTAAGATAACAACGAGGTATATTTACATTTTTTAAATCTGGTAAAAGCGCTAGCCAGTTTTCCCACCTTAATTGTTGATTTACTAGAATATGTTCGTCCCAGTCGATATTGCTTCTCCAAACTTCTTGGAGAACTATTTTCAAATACATAAGGAAATTTCCTACAAGCCCTAAAGGGTCATAAATGCTCATTAGAGTTCTTAAAATTTCACGTTTGGTGGGAATTTTGTTTCCGAGAAGAAGTTCGCTGTTTAAGACAGACTGCGACAGTTTAAAGGTTATATTGTCTTCCCCAGGGTTCCAAAATATGCCAAGTACCTTTTCTGTTACTTCGCCTACACTAACGTTTAGGCAAATATTGGTCAAAGGGTTAGAAGAGTTCAATTCTTTCAAAACGCTATCATTATTCGAACACCAGTTTCTAATTTTGAATCCTCCCTCACTATGAATGAATCGCACAGTTTTAGCCAGTTCGGCGGCTTCTGCAGGAGTATCCGAAGAAGCAAGAAAATCATCTACGTAGTGGTTGTCTTTGATGGCAGCAGCGGCTAAGGGATACTTGGCTTCAAATTTTGATGCGTTGAGGTTTTTAACATACTGAGATATGCACGGAGCGCAGGAGGCACCGAATATCATAACCTTCATTACGTACACTTCGGGTTCTTTGTTGTCGTCGCAGCTGCGCCATAAAAATCTTTGCGCATGGCAGTCTTCATCGCGTATATAAATCTGATGGAACATTTGTTCGATGTCACCACAGATTGCAATTTGCCTTTGCCGAAAACGAAAAAGAATAGCTGCAAGAGAAGACAGCAAATCTGGCCCTTTGAGCAGCATAGAGTTAAGTGAAATACCATTTGCCTTCGCGGCCGCATCCCAAACTATTCTTGTTTTATTCGGTTTGTTTTTGTTAAATACCGGAAACATTGGTAAATACCATACATTTTGTTTATCATCTTCATTGTTTACTTTGGCTATGTAATTTCTTTCAAAATATTCAGAAATTGTTTTTTCGAAATGTTCAAACAACTCTTTATTTTTTCTTAGAGTTTTTTCGAGACAAATCAGTCGTCTCTTCGCCATATCAAAGCTTTGTGGAAGTGTAATATTGTCATATCGCCACAGCAAAGCTGTCTCGTAATGGCCATCGCATCTTTGTTTCGTATATGTTTCTAGCAAACTTAATGCCCTTTGGTCATCTTTTCCAAGAGCTGGAGTATAGTTACTTATCCCTGCTAACTCAGTTGTATAAAACTGTTTGAGTAAGTGAGTAAGAATTTGGTCGTTTTCACCTTTACACTCGCAAGAGTAAAAATTATATTGAATTTGGGCCTTTTCTCCAACACTGGAGTTGCCACATATTAGCCAGCCGAGGCGAGTATGTAAAGCGACGGGTTCGTTTTTCTTGCCTTCTTTAACACGAGTTGGCACACATAATTTCAAGTTATTTAATCCTAAAAGTACATCTGGTACAGCATTTTCAAAATCGGCGATGGGTAGCCCTTTAAGGTGCGGAAATTTTTTACATAACTTTTTATAATTAAAGCTCTGACTCGGAAGCGATAGTTGTTTAACCGTACGAACAGAAATAGAAAATTCAGTTTTATTCATACCTGAAATTTTCATTGAGACTATTTTTGAGTCTTCTTCGTTGCGACCTATTTCACCTGTCCATTTCAAGCATAGAGGTTGTGACTCACCATTTAAATCTAGTTTATTAATTAATTGTTCATTTACCAGACTTACAGACGAACCCTCGTCTATAAATGCAAAAGTATTAAAACGTTTATTATTGTTTCCGTATATTGTTATGGGTATAATTTTAAATAAGATTTCATTGCATTCATTCCTATGGGCTGCATGTAAATTATCTCTTTTGCTTTTATTTTCAGTTTCTCTGGTAGCGTTTGTTTCTCTATCTTCAGTCATGGATTTATGCAGCAATGTATTATGTTTTATTTGACAATTATTTTCTCTGCAAACGATGCTGCTACTGCAAATACCGTAGTGACGTCGCAGGCACAGTTTACATAGATTGTACATTCTTACTAAGTTCCATCGCTCGCTTCTATTCGCAGCCAAGAATTTTTTACACTTCTCAACACTATTGCAGTTGCCAGAACACACTAAACAGATCTTTTTGTTTTGTTCTTCATGAGCATGCACATAAACGTTTTTTGGCTTACGCGAATACTGCTCTATTGACTTTGATGCGCTGCTGTCACTTTCTATATTTATGCTGCTTGCTGAGACACCGACTTCATATATCCAGTTAGCGAATTCAGTCAAACTAACTCTTTTGTTATTTTTTGCTAGTTTTATTTTTTGTTCACCCCAGTTAAGTTGAAAATGTGATGGCATTTTCATTATTAATTCATGTAATAAAGATGAATTGGTCAGTTCATTTATTAAACCACTGGCTTTAATTGTTGTTTCTAGGCCCTTTACTTCCACGGCGAAAGAGGTAATTGTGCTCAATTTATTTGTGTTCAGTGCTGGTAGTGATCTTATTCTATTTTTTAGTGAGTTTAATATTTTTCCCGGTTGTCCGAAAAGCAATTTTAGTGTAGATAGAGCACATGGTACACCCGATGGATGGATCAAAATATGTTTAACAGATCGAAGTGCTTCCCCCTTTAGAGAACTTTGAAGCCTGACAAGATTTTCAGCGTCTGTAAAACCACAGACTGCTGTCGACCAGTCATATGTGGCACTGAACAAGGGCCATTCTTCAGGAGTGCCGGTAAAAATTGGAAGCTCTTTTGGTACTGACTGCCGCGTGCTTATTTGTTGTTGCGAAAGCCTGTGAGAAGGTAATATAACAGGTTGGAGGTTTGATGGGTTCATGGAAAACGTTGAATCCATGTAACCAAATTGTACAGGTGTCTCTAATGTGTGATTTTCTGCATTTACGTTGTCTGAATTATTACATAAATTTGCAGTTGTCGGCTGCTGACGGTTCGTTGTTGGGTCATTAATAAATGAAGACATGTTATTAACGAATGACGTAGTTGTACATACGGGCGGAGTTATTGTTTTTGTCGTATAAACTAAGTCATTACTTACGTTTTGGCAATATGGTTTAGTAGTGTTAGGCATTTCTTGCGTTGTTGTGGCTTGTGGTACAAATGTGTAAGGTGGCGTTTCAAACTGACGAGCTGCGGAAACTATATTTTGGTGTGCGGTTGCAATAGCCGAAGTAGGGGGTTGGATTTGATTATCTAACCACTCATGTACAGATCTGACAGCTGAGTGTTTATTAACTGATTGTGCGTCCTCGAAGTCATCTACTGCTTGTTCGAGAATTTGGTATTTCTTTTTAATGAAGTCTCTTTCAAGTTGTGTCTCTTCTTCTAGACGTTGTAGCTCAAGAGCTTGTCGGCGGGAGCGGGTGGTGGCCGAAGAGCCACTACGAATGGAAGAGGCAGAATCGATCGTGATTTGATGTTGTACCGTACAATTTTGGCAACTCCACGTAGGTTGGTCTTGATTGCTGCTGAGATTGACACATGGTAAATGAAAATTAAGATGGCACTTGCTGCATTTTATAAATTTTTCGTTGTCTGTGGACTTGTTGCAAATGTGACAGTTGTTCAGTGCAGGACTTAAATGAGTTGGTCGTTGACGACTTAGTGGTTGACCCTGTGAGGGAGTGGAAGGTTGCATTCTGTTAGGACTTACGTTTTAACACCCAAGATGATTCCTTCAAACGATCCGATGAGGCAAATAAAAGAATTTTAATGTTGCGGGTAAAGCGGCCCAAGCTCAAGATAGCCAATGTGGATTTTAAACACAAGTGTAAGAATTTTAGAAAACTTTAATTCTTTATTCTTACGCTTTAATATGTTAAAATTCCTAAAATTATAAATAAATTCATTATACAAACTTACATACTAAACTGCTGATATACTAACTTTTATGTATGGCTACTCCAAGCGAAGCTTCGTAATCCTTATGACCTGAACGAATGAATATCTTAAATCTATGTAGGTGTTTTATATACCTATGTATGTGGTCTCGATTAAATATGGCCTCATAATTATACCGCGTGGAAAATTAAAAGGAATAATTGAACATTTTGCCATGCTCATCTCTCTACATATCGATAACAGTAATGTCATATTAGCGATTTATGAGTGGCGGTAACAGTAATGTCATATTAGCGATTTATGAGTGGCGGTAACATCCCCGCAAGGGATGCCACCGCTCCCGCCGACAAGCTCTTGAGCTACAACGTCTAGAAGAAGAGACACAACTTGAAAGAGACTTCATTAAAAAGAAATACCAAATTCTCGAACAAGCAGTAGATGACTTCGAGGACGCACAATCAGTTAATAAACACTCAGCTGTCAGATCTGTACATGAGTGGTTAGATAATCAAATCCAACCCCCTACTTCGGCTATTGCAACCGCACACCAAAATATAGTTTCCGCAGCTCGTCAGTTTGCAACGCCACCTTACACATTTGTACCACAAGCCACAACAACGCAAGAAATGCCTAACACTACTAAACAATATTGCCAAAACGTAAGTAAGGACTTAGTTTATACGACAAAAACAATAACTCCGCCCGTATGTACAACTACGTCATTCGTTAATAACATGTCTTCATTTATTAATGACCCAACAACGAACCGTCAGCAGCCGACAACTGCAAATTTATGTAATAATTCAGACAACGTAAATGCAGAAAATCACACATTAGAGACACCTGTACAATTTGGTTACATGGATTCAACGTTTTCCATGAACCCATTAAACCTCCAACCTGTTATATTACCTTCTCACAGGCTTTCGCAACAACAAATAAGCACGCGGCAGTCAGTACCAAAAGAGCTTCCAATTTTTACCGGCACTCCTGAAGAATGGCCCTTGTTTAGTGCCACATATGACTGGTCGACAGCAGTCTGTGGTTTTACAGACGCTGAAAATCTTGTCAGGCTTCAAAGTTCTCTAAAGGGGGAAGCACTTCGATCTGTTAAACATATTTTGATCCATCCATCGGGTGTACCATGTGCTCTATCTACACTAAAATTGCTTTTCGGACAACCGGAAAAAATATTAAACTCACTAAAAAATAGAATAAGATCACTACCAGCACTGAACACAAATAAATTGAGCACAATTACCTCTTTCGCCGTGGAAGTAAAGGGCCTAGAAACAACAATTAAAGCCAGTGGTTTAATAAATGAACTGACCAATTCATCTTTATTACATGAATTAATAATGAAAATGCCATCACATTTTCAACTTAACTGGGGTGAACAAAAAATAAAACTAGCAAAAAATAACAAAAGAGTTAGTTTGACTGAATTCGCTAACTGGATATATGAAGTCGGTGTCTCAGCAAGCAGCATAAATATAGAAAGTGACAGCAGCGCATCAAAGTCAATAGAGCAGTATTCGCGTAAGCCAAATAACGTTTATGTGCATGCTCATGAAGAACAAAACAAAAAGATCTGTTTAGTGTGTTCTGGCAACTGCAATAGTGTTGAGAAGTGTAAAAAATTCTTGGCTGCGAATAGAAGCGAGCGATGGAACTTAGTAAGAATGTACAATCTATGTAAACTGTGCCTGCGACGTCACTACGGTATTTGCAGTAGCAGCATCGTTTGCAGAGAAAATAATTGTCAAATAAAACATAATACATTGCTGCATAAATCCATGACTGAAGATAGAGAAACAAACGCTACCAGAGAAACTGAAAATAAAAGCAAAAGAGATAATTTACATGCAGCCCATAGGAATGAATGCAATGAAATCTTATTTAAAATTATACCCATAACAATATACGGAAACAATAATAAACGTTTTAATACTTTTGCATTTATAGACGAGGGTTCGTCTGTAAGTCTGGTAAATGAACAATTAATTAATAAACTAGATTTAAATGGTGAGTCACAACCTCTATGCTTGAAATGGACAGGTGAAATAGGTCGCAACGAAGAAGACTCAAAAATAGTCTCAATGAAAATTTCAGGTATGAATAAAACTGAATTTTCTATTTCTGTTCGTACGGTTAAACAACTATCGCTTCCGAGTCAGAGCTTTAATTATAAAAAATTTCCGCACCTTAAAGGGCTACCCATCGCCGATTTTGAAAATGCTGTACCAGATGTACTTTTAGGATTAAATAACTTGAAATTATGTGTGCCAACTCGTGTTAAAGAAGGCAAGAAAAACGAACCCGTCGCTTTACATACTCGCCTCGGCTGGCTAATATGTGGCAACTCCAGTGTTGGAGAAAAGGCCCAAATTCAATATAATTTTTACTCTTGCGAGTGTAAAGGTGAAAACGACCAAATTCTTACTCACTTACTCAAACAGTTTTATACAACTGAGTTAGCAGGGATAAGTAACTATACTCCAGCTCTTGGAAAAGATGACCAAAGGGCATTAAGTTTGCTAGAAACATATATGAAACAAAGATGCGATGGCCATTACGAGACAGCTTTGCTGTGGCGATATGACAATATTACACTTCCACAAAGCTTTGATATGGCGAAGAGACGACTGATTTGTCTCGAAAAAACTCTAAGAAAAAATAAAGAGTTGTTTGAACATTTCGAAAAAACAATTTCTGAATATTTTGAAAGAAATTACATAGCCAAAGTAAACAATGAAGATGATAAACAAAATGTATGGTATTTACCAATGTTTCCGGTATTTAACAAAAACAAACCGAATAAAACAAGAATAGTTTGGGATGCGGCCGCGAAGGCAAATGGTATTTCACTTAACTCTATGCTGCTCAAAGGGCCAGATTTGCTGTCTTCTCTTGCAGCTATTCTTTTTCGTTTTCGGCAAAGGCAAATTGCAATCTGTGGTGACATCGAACAAATGTTCCATCAGATTTATATACGCGATGAAGACTGCCATGCGCAAAGATTTTTATGGCGCAGTTGCGACGACAACAAAGAACCCGAAGTGTACGTAATGAAGGTTATGATATTCGGTGCCTCCTGCGCTCCGTGCATATCTCAGTATGTTAAAAACCTCAACGCATCAAAATTTGAAGCCAAGTATCCCTTAGCCGCTGCTGCCATCAAAGACAACCACTACGTAGATGATTTTCTTGCTTCTTCGGATACTCCTGCAGAAGCCGCCGAACTGGCTAAAACTGTGCGATTCATTCATAGTGAGGGAGGATTCAAAATTAGAAACTGGTGTTCGAATAATGATAGCGTTTTGAAAGAATTGAACTCTTCTAACCCTTTGACCAATATTTGCCTAAACGTTAGTGTAGGCGAAGTAACAGAAAAGGTACTTGGCATATTTTGGAACCCTGGGGAAGACAATATAACCTTTAAACTGTCGCAGTCTGTCTTAAACAGCGAACTTCTTCTCGGAAACAAAATTCCCACCAAACGTGAAATTTTAAGAACTCTAATGAGCATTTATGACCCTTTAGGGCTTGTAGGAAATTTCCTTATGTATTTGAAAATAGTTCTCCAAGAAGTTTGGAGAAGCAATATCGACTGGGACGAACATATTCTAGTAAATCAACAATTAAGGTGGGAAAACTGGCTAGCGCTTTTACCAGATTTAAAAAATGTAAATATACCTCGTTGTTATCTTAAAACATTGAAAAACTATAATAACCTAGATGTTCAATTGCATGTATTTGTGGATGCAAGCGAAAACGGTTATGCCGCCGTAGCGTATTTTAGGATGTGCTGTGGGGACGAAATCGCTATTTCACTTATTGGATCAAAAACTAGGGTGGCACCACTAAAGGTTTTATCGATACCACGTTTAGAGCTGATGGCAGCTGTTATTGGTGCTCGGTTTGCTAAATATATTGAAAAACATCATACCGTTAAGATAAATCGAAAAACACTCTGGTCAGATTCACGAACAGTTTTAAGCTGGATACGCTCCGACCACCGAAAATATCACCAGTTCGTTGCAGTTCGTGTAAGTGAAATTCTCGATATTTCAGAGGTGGACGAGTGGTCCTGGATATCAGGAAAAACGAATGTAGCTGACGAAGCAACACGATGCACAAATAAACCTAATCTATCGAATACAGGGCGCTGGTTTAGCGGCCCTGATTTTTTAAAGTTGCCAGAGAAAGAATGGCGGGAACCCAATACACAACTTTTGGAAACAAAGCTCGAGTTGAAAGAGTGCCATTTAACGGCACGAAGTATAGAACAACTTATAAACTTACAAAGATTTTCTCGGTGGTGCAGAGCATTAAGGGCAACTGCATACGTAATTCGTTTTTGCTACTGCCGTAGAAACAGAGATATCACGCCTTCCTGTGGAAAGGAACTAACTCAAATTGAGTTGCTCAAAGCAGAACTGACTCTTATCAAAGATACGCAGAAAGTATATTTCCAAAATGAAATAAATTGTCTATCACAAAAGGATAAATTAACAAAAACAAATTTTTTGTATAAATTGTCCCCGTATTTGGATCATAAAGGTGTCTTGAGAGTAGGTGGCCGAATTGATTATGCTGATGTTCTGGAATAACTGAAGCATCCAGCCGTTTTGCCTAAACATTGCCGCCTAACAACCCTTTTAATATTACATTACCATAATCTGTACCGTCATAGTAGCCTTGAGACAGTGGTGAATGAATTGCGGCAAAAATACTATATTCCTAAATTGAGAACCGTTTGTAAATCAACCATTAAGCAGTGTCAAATGTGTAAAATTAAAACTGCGATGCCGGAGATTCCGCAGATGGCAAAATTACCTCGGACTCGACTGGGTTCGTATCTCTCACCATTCACATTCACGGGTCTTGACTTTTTTGGTCCTATGCTTGTCACTGTTAACCGACATAAAGAAAAGAGATACGGTGCGCTATTTACATGTTTAACGGTACGTGCGGTTCATATTGAAATCGTCTATTCGCTTAATACAAGTTCGTGTATCATGGCAATACGTAAGTTTATTTCGCGAAGAGGCAGCCCAAGAGAATTTTTCAGCGACAATGGTACTAATTTTATCGGTGCTGATCGAGAGTTGCGTGAAGCCTTAAGAGAGGTGGACAAGAACGAGCTAATACGAAGTTTTACAACGTCCTACACCAAATGGAACTTTAACCCACCTTCTGCTCCTCATATGGGAGGAGCATGGGAACGATTAGTTCGATCCGTAAAAACTGTACTCTACAATATTAAAACAGAACGGTTTCCAAGCGATGAAATGCTGCAAAGCATGATGGCTGAAGTCGAAAGTATTATAAATTCCCGTCCTCTTACATATGTCCCAATAGAAAGCGAAAATCAAGAAGCGATCACACCAAATCATATTTTGCTTGGCAACTCCAGTGGCTTAAAACCCCTTGCATCGTACGACGACGAAGGTCTTGTACTTAAAGAAAGTTGGTTGCGTTCACAACAATATGCACAAATCTTTTGGAAGAGATGGGTGACAGAGTACCTGCCTACTTTGACGTGTAGGACAAAGTGGTTTCAAAAGGCCAAACCCATATCTGTGGGAGATTTTGTGATAGTGGTTGATCCAAATAACCCGAGAAACGTGTGGCCAAAAGGAAAGGTCATCGAAGTTGCCAAATCCGAAGATGGACAAGTACGAAAGGCAAAAGTTTTGACAGTTTGTGGCGTTTTAGAAAGACCTGCTGCAAAATTAGCGGTTTTAGACGTGGCTGAAAGAAAGTAGAGTAAGTCTTCGAAATCTCGCCATACTGTGGGGGAGTGTTACCGCCAATCATAAATCGCTAATATGACATTACTGTTACCGCCACTCATAAATCGCTAATATGACATTACTGTTACCGCCACTCATAAATCGCTAATATGACATTACTGTTATCGATATGTAGAGAGATGAGCATGGCAAAATGTTCAATTATTCCTTTTAATTTTCCACGCGGTATAATTATGAGGCCATATTTAATCGAGACCACATACATAGGTATATAAAACACCTACATAGATTTAAGATATTCATTCGTTCAGGTCATAAGGATTACGAAGCTTCGCTTGGAGTAGCCATACATAAAAGTTAGTATATCAGCAGTTTAGTATGTAAGTTTGTATAATGAATTTATTTATAATTTTAGGAATTTTAACATATTAAAGCGTAAGAATAAAGAATTAAAGTTTTCTAAAATTCTTACACTTGTGTTTAAAATCCACATTGGCTATCTTGAGCTTGGGCCGCTTTACCCGCAACATAGTACATGTGTTCGCTTTGAAAAAAACAAAAATCTTTAAACGCACATATTACAAATTCAGTTTTATATCCAAAAACTTATTTGCCTAATACATAATTTTTCCCTAAAAAAAAGTTTGCTGGGTGTGTATCTCATCCCCAGGGCCAAACCAGGAAGTGACAGCTGGTGCGCTGGAATGATACATGTGTCCACTAGAAAATACTCAAAAGCCATAAACGCACATATTATTACTATTTCGGTTTTATAGCCAAAAACTTATTGGGCTAATACATAATTTTTCACTAAAAAAAGTTTGCTGGGTGTGTATCTCATCCTCAGGGCCAAACCGCGAAGTGACAACTGGTGCGCTGGAATGATACATGTGTCCACTAGAAAGTATTCAAAAGCCATAAACGCACATATTTACATTTCAGTTTTATATCCAAAAAATTTTTTGCCTAATACATAATTTTTACCTAAAATAAGTTTGCTGGGTGTGTATCTCATCACCAGGGCCAAGCCGGGAAGTGACAACTGGTGCGCTGGAATAGTACATGTGTTCACTATAAAAAAAAGCAAAAATCCTTAAACGCACATTTTACCATTGCAGTTTTATAGCCAAAAACTTCTTTGGCTAATATATAATTTTTCAATAAAAAATTTTTGTTGGTGTGTATCTCATCCACAGGCCCGAACCAAGAAATGAAAACAAGTGTACTAGAATGGTACGTGTGTCGACTATAAGAGATCAAAAATCCTTAAACGCACATTTTTCCATTGCAGTTTCATAGCCAAAAACTTATTTGGCTAATATATAATTTTTTACTAAAAAATTTTGCTGGGCGTGTATCTCATCCCCAGGGGGAACAAGGAAATGAAAACTGGTGTGCTGGAATAGTACATGTGTCGACTATAAAATATAAGAAAGCCTTAAACGCACATATTACCATTTCGGATTTATAGCCAAAAACTTATTTCGCTAATACATAACTTTTCACTAAAAAAAGGTTGCTGGGTGTGTATCTCATCCCTAGGGCCAAATCAGGAAGTAGCAACTGGTGCGCTGGAATAGTACATGTATCCACTATAAGATATCAAAAATATATAGACGTACATATTACCATTTCAGTTTTATATCCAAAAACTTATTTGCCTAATACATAATTTTTCTCTAAAAAAGGTTTGCTGGTTGTCTATCTCATCCCCAGGGCCGAACCGGGAAGTGGCAACTGGTGCGCTGGAATAAGACATGCGTCCACTATTAAATATCAAAAATCCTGAAACGAACATATTACCATTTTAGTTTTATAGTCAAAAACTTATTGGGCTAATATAGAATTTTTTACTAAAAAAATTTTGCTGGTGTGTATCTCATCCCCAGGGCCGAACAAGGAAAGGAAAACAAGTGTGCGAAACTGAACATGTGTCGACTATAAAATATAAAAAAGCCTCAAACTCACATATTACCATTTCGGTTTTATAGCCAAAAACTTATTTGGCTAATACATAATTTGTCACTAAAAAAAGTTTGCTGGGTGTGTATGTCATCTCTACGGCCAAACCAGGAAGTGACAACTGGTATGCTGGAATAGTACATGTGTTCACTATAAAAAATAACAAAAATCCTTAAATGCACATATTATTACCATTGCAGTTTCATAGCCAAAAACTTATTTGGCTAATATATAATTTTTCACTAAAAAAAGTTTGCTGGGTGTGTATCTCATCACCAGGGCTGAACCGGGAAGTGACAACTAATGCGCTGGAATAGTACATGTGTTCGTTTTAAAAAAAAACAAAAATACTTAAGCGCACATATTACCATTTCAGTTTTATATCTAAAAAACTTTTTTGCCTAATACATAATTTTTACCTAAAAAAAAGTTTGCATGTGTGTATCTCATCCCCAACGCCGAACCAGGAAGTGACAACTGGTGCTCTGGAATAGTACATGTATTCACTATAAGATATCAAAAATCCTAATATATACATAATTTTTCACTAAAAAAAGTTTGCTGGGTGTGTATCTCATCACCAGGGCCGATCCCGGAAGTGACAACTAATGCGCTGGAATAGTACATGTGTTCGCTATAAAATATCAAAAACTTAAAACGCACTTATTACAATTTCAGTTTTATATCCAAAAACTTATTTGCCTAATACATAATTTTTCCCTAAAAAAAAGTTTGCTGGTGTGTATCTCATCCCCAACGAAGAACCGGGAAGTGACAACTGGTGCGCTGGAATAGTACATGTGTCCACTATAAAAAAAAAAAAATCCTTAAATGCACATATTACAATTTCAGTTTTATATCCAAAAACTTATTTGCCTAATACATAATTTTTCCCTAAAAAAAAGTTTGCTTTTGTGTATGTCATCCCCAACGTTGAACCGGGAGGTGACAACTGGTGCGCTGGAATAGTACATGTGTTCACTATAAAAAAAAAACAAAAATCCTTAAACGCACATATCACAATTTCAGTTTTATATCCAAAAACTTATTTGCCTAATATATACTTTTTCCCTAAATAAAAGTTTGCTGGGTGTGTATGTCATCTCCAGGGCCAAATCAGGAAGTGACAACTGGTGCGCTGGAATAGTACATGTGTTCACTATAAAAAAAAAAACAAAAATCTTTAAACGCTTATATTACAATTTCAGTTTTATATTCAAAAACTTATTTGCCTAATACATAATTTTTCCCTAAAAAAAGTTTGCTGGGTGTGTATCTCATCCCCAGGGCCAAACCAGCAATTGACAACTGGTGAACTGGAATGGTACATGTATCGACTATTAAATATAAAAAAACCTTAAACGCACATATTACCATTTCGATTTTATAGCCAAAAACTTATTTGGCTAATACATAATTTTTCACTAAAAAAAGTTTGCTGGGTGTGTATCTCATCCCCACGGCCAAACCAGGAAGTGAAAACTGATGCCCTAGAATGATACATGTGTCCACTAGAAAGTATTCAAAAGCCTTAAACGCACATATAACAGTTTCAGTTTTATATCCAAAAACTTATTTCCCTAATACATAATTTTTCCTTAAAAAAAGTTTGCTGGATGTGTATCTCATCCCCAGGGCCAAACCAGGAAGTGGCAACTGGTGCGCTGGAATAGTACGTGTGTCCACTATAAAATATAAAAAATTCTTAGACAAACATATTACCATTTCAGTTTTATATCTAAAAACTTATTGGGCTAATACAAAATATTTCACTAAAAAAAGTTTTCTGGGTGTGTATCTCATCCCAACGGCCAAACCAGGAAGTAACAACTAGTGTGCTGGAATGGTACATGTGTCCACTATAAAATATCCAAAAGCCTTAAACGCAGATATTACCAATTCAGTATTATAGCCAAAAACTTATTTGGCTCATACAAAATATGTCACTAAAAAAAGTTTTCTGGGTGTGTATCTCATCCCCACGGCCAAACCAGCAAGTGACAACTGGTGCGCTGGAATAGTACATGTGTCCAATATTAAATATCAAAAATCCTTAAACGCACATATTACTATTTCAGTTTTATAGCCAAAAACTTATTTGGCTAATATATAATTTTTCGCTAAAAAAAAGTTTTCTGTGTGTGTGTATCTCATCCCCAGGGCCGAACCAGGAAGTGAAAACTGATGCTCTAGAAGTATACGTGTGTCCACTATAAAATATCAAAAATACTTAGACGCACATATTACCATTTCAATTTTATATCCAAAAACTTTTTTGCCTAATACATAATATTTACCTAAAATAAGTTTTCTGGGTGTGTATCTCATCCCCAGGGCCAAACCAGGAAGTGACAACTAGTGCGCTGGAATGGTACATGTGTCCACTAGAAAGTTTCAAAAATCCTTAAACTCACATATTACCATTTCAGTTTTATAGCCAAAAACTTATTTGGATAATACATAATTTGTCACTAAAAAAGTTTTCTGGGTATGTATCTCATCCCCAGGGCCAAACCAGGAAATGACAACTGATGCCCTAGAATGATACATGTGTTCGCTATAAAAAAAACAAAAATTCTAAAACGCACATACTACCATTTCGGTTTTATAGCCAAAAACTTATTGGGTTAATACATAATTTTTCACTAAAAAAAGTTTGCTGGTTGTGTATCTCTCCCCAGGGCCAAACCAGGAAGTGACAACTGGTATGCTGGAATAGAATATGTGTCCACTATAAAATATCAAAAAACTGAAACAGAAAACTGGTGCGCTGGAATAGTACATGTATCCACTATAAATTTTCAAAAATCCCTTAACGCACATTTTACCATTTCGGTTTTATATCCAAAAATATATTTGGCTAATACATAATTTTACACTAAAAAAAGTTTGCTGGGTCTGTATCTCATCCCTAGGGCCGAACAAGGAAATGAAAACTAGTGAGCTAGTTCATGTGTAAAATATAAAGTATCAAAAATCCTTAGACGCACATATTACCATATCAGTTTTATGGCCAAAAACTTTTTTCGCGCCTTTTTCACTACAAAAAGTTTGCTGGTTGTATTTCTCATCCCCAGGGCCGAACAAGGAAATGAAAACTGCCGTGCTAGAATGGTACTTCTGTCGACTATAAAATATAAAAAATCCTTAAGCGCTCATATTACCATTTCAGTTCATTTGCTAGGTGTGTATCTCATCCCCAGGGCCGACCCCGGAAGAGGCAATTGGAGCGCTGGAATGATACATGTGTCCACTAGAAAGTATCAAAAATCCTAAACGCACAGATTACCATTTTAGTTTTATAGCCAAAAACTTATTGGGCTAATACATAGTTTTTCACTAAGAAAAGTTTGCTGGGTGTGTATCTCATCCCCAGGGCCGCACCAGGAAGTGATAACTGGTGCGCTGGAATAGTACATGTGTTCACTATTAACTGTCAAATATCCTAAAACGCATATATAACCATTTCAATTTTATGGCCAAAAACTTTTTCGCGCCTTTTTCACTACAAAAAGTTTGCTGGGTTTGTATTTCGTCCCCAGGGCCGAACTAGGAAGTGACAACTAGTGTGCTGGAATAGTAAATGTGTTCACTATAAAATATCAAAAATCCTTAAACGCTTATATTACCATTTCCCTTCATTTGCTAGGTGTGTATCTCATCCCCAGGGCCAAACCAGGAAGAGACAATTGGTGCGCTGGATTGGTACATGTGTTCACTATAAAGTATTAAAAATCCTTAAACGCTTATATTACTCTTTCAGTTTTATGGCCAAAAACTTTTTTCGCGCCTTTTTCACTACAAGATGTTTGCTGAGTTTGTATTTCGTCCCCAGGACCGAACCAGGAAATGACAACGGGTGCGCTGGAATCATACATGTATGCACTATAAAATATCAAAAAGCCTTACTCGCACATATTACCATTTCGGTTTTATAGCCAAAAACTTATTGGGCTAATACATAATTTTTCACTAAAAAAGTTTGCTGGTTGTGTATCTCATCCACAGGGCAAAATAGGGAAGTTGCAGCTGGTGCGCTGGAATAGTACATGTGTCCACTATAAATTTTCAAAACTCGTTAAACGCACATATTACCATTTCGGTTTTACAGCCAAAAACTTATTTGGCTAATACATAATTTTTTACTAAAAAAAGTTTGCTGGGTCTGTATCTCTTCCCCAGGGCCGAACCAGGAAATGACAACTGATGCGCTGGAATAGTACATGTGTCGACTATAAAGTATTAAAAATCCTTAGACGCACATATTACCATTTCGGTTTTACAGCCAAAAACTTATTTGGCTAATACATAATTTTTTACTAAAAAAAGTTTGCTGGGTCTGTATCTCATCCCCAAGGCAGAGTCAGGAAGAGTCAATTGGTGCGCTGGAATGGTACATGTGTTCACTATAAAGTGTCAAAAATTCTTAAACACACATATTACCATTTCGGTTTTACAGCCAAAAACTTATTTGGCTAATACATAATTTTTTACTAAAAAAAGTTTGCTGGGTCTGTATCTCATCCCCAAGGCCGAACCAGGAAATGACAACTGGTGCGCTGGAATGGTACATGTGTTCACTATAAAGTATCAAAAATCCTTAAACGCTCATATTACCTTTTCAGTTCATTTGCTAGGTGTGTATCTCATCCCCAGGGCCAAACAAGAAAATGACAACTGGTGCGCTGGAATAGTACATGTGTCCAATATAAATTTTCTTAAAAATCCTTAGACGCACATATTACCATTTCAGTTTTATAGCCAAAAACTTTTTTCACGCTTTTTTCACTACAAAAAGTTTGCTGGGTTTGTTTTTCGTCCCCAAGGCCGAACCAGGAAGTGACAACTGTTGTGCTAGAATGGTACATGTGACGACTATAAAGTATCAAAAATTCTTAGACGCACATATTACCATTTCAGTTTTATAGCCAAAACTTATTGGGCTTATACATAATTTTTTACTAAAAAAAAGTTTGCTGGGTGTGTATCTCATCCCCACGGCCGAACCAGGAAGAGGCAATTGGAGCGTTGGAATGGTACATGTGTTTACTATAAAATATCAAAAATACTTAGACGCACATATTACCATTTCAGTTTTATAGCCAAAAACTTATTTGGCTAATACATAATTTTTTACTAAAAAAAGTTTGCTGGGTCTGTATCTCATCCCCAGGGCCGAACCAGGAAATGACAACTGGTGCGCTGGAATGGTACATGTGTTCACTATAAATTTTCTTTAAAATCCTTAAACGCTCATATTACCATTTCAGTTCCTTTGCTAGGTGTGTATCTCATCCCCAGGGCCGAACAAGGAAATGACAACTGGTGCGCTGGAATAGTACATGTGTCCACTAGCAATTTTCAAAAATCCTTAAACGCACATTTTACCATTTCGCTTTTATAGCCAAAAACTTATTTGGCTAATACAAAATTTTTCACTGAAAAAAGTTTGCTGGGTCTGTATCTCATCCCCAGGGCCGAAACAGGAAATGAAAACTGGTGCGCTGAAATGGTACATGTGTTCACTATAAAGTATCAAAAATCCTTAAACGCTCATATTACCATTTCAGTTCATTTGCTAGGTGTGTATCTCATCCCCAGGGCCAAACCAGAAAATGACAACTGGTGCGCTGGAATAGTACATGTGTCCACTAGCAATTTTCAAAAATCCTTAAACGCACATTTTACCATTTCGCTTTTATAGCCAAAAACTTATTTGGCTAATACTTAATTTTTCATTAAAACAAGTTTGCAGGGTCTGTATCTCATCCCCAGGGCTGAACCAGGAAGAGACAATTGGTGCGCTGGAATGGTACATGTATTCACTATAAAGTATCAAAAATCCTTAAACGCTTATATTACCCTTGCAGTTTTATGGCCAAAAACTTTTTTCGCGCCTTTTTCACTACAAAATGTTTGCTGGGTTTGTATTTCGTCCCCAGGGCCGAACCAGGAAGTGACAACGGGTGTGCTGGAATAGTAAATGTGTCCACTATAAAATATCAAAAATCCTTAAACGCACATATTAAACTTTCGGTTTTACAGCCAAAAACTTATTTGGCTAATACATAATTTTTTACTAAAAAAAGTTTGCTGGGTTTATATCTCATCCCCAGGGCCGAACCAGGATATGAAAACAAGTGTTCTGGAATGGTACTTGTGTCGACTATAAGAGATCAAAAATCCTTTAACGCACGTATTACCATTTACATAATTTTTGACCAAAAAAAGTTAGCTGGGTGTGTATCTCATCCTCAGGGCCGAACCGGGAAGTGACAACAGGTTCGCTGGAATAGTATATGTATCCACTCTAAGATATCAAAAATTTTTAGACGCACATATTACAATTTCAGATTTATTTCTAAAAACTTTTTTGCCTAATACATAATATTTACCTAAAATAAGTTTGCTGGATGTGTATCTCATCACCAGAGCCGAACAAGGAAATGACAACTGGCTCGATAGAATGGCACTGGTTTTCGCTATAAAATATTAAACAGCCTTAAACGCACATATTACGATTTCGGTTTTATAGCCAAAAACTTATTTGGCTAATACATCATTTTTTACTAAAAAAAGTTAGTTGGGTGTGTATCTCATCCTCAGGGCCGAACCGGGAAGTGATAACTAGTGCGCTGGAATAGTATATGTATCCACTCTAAGATATCAAAAATTCTTAGACGCACATATTACAATTTCAGATTTATATCTAAAAACTTTTTTGCCTAATACATAATATTTACCTAAAATAAGTTTGCTGGATGTGTATCTCATCACCAGAGCCGAACAAGGAAATGACAACTGGCTCGATAGAATGGCACTGGTTTTCGCTATAAAATATTAAACAGCCTTAAACGCACATATTACGATTTCGGTTTTATAGCCAAAAACTTATTTGGCTAATACATCATTTTTTACTAAAAAAAGTTAGCTGGGTGTGTATCTCATCCTCAGGGCCGAACCGGGAAGTGACAACAGGTTCGCTGGAATAGTATATGTATCCACTCTAAGATATCAAAAATTCTTAGACGCACATATTACAATTTCAGATTTATATCTAAAAACTTTTTTGCCTAATACATAATATTTACCTAAAATAAGTTTGCTGGTTGTCTATCTCATCCCCAGGGCCGAACCAGGAAATGACAACTGGTGCTATAGAATGGTACATGTGTCCACTATTATAAATTGTGGTTAAATTGTATGAGCCGATGTTGAATGTGAACCACACCTAAACGCCAAGTTTTTTTCCGAATTTTATTTGACATTTCTCTATTTCAGACTTACTCAATTTGAACCATGGAGAGATACACAATCCAACAACGTGTTAAAGTTATCCAGACTTATTATGAAAATGGGAGTTCAAATCAAAATGCATATCGTGCACTTCGTAATTTTTTTGGTCAATTTCATCGTCCAAATGTGCGTACAATCGCAAAAATCGTGGAAAAATTCGAGCAAACCGGGTCTGTAGAAGATGTGAGAACACCAGTGCATGCTCGTACAGCTCGTACTGCAGAAAATATTGCTGCTGTTCGCGATAGTGTGGCTGAAGAGCCGTCCACCTCAACTCGTCGTCGTTCCCAACAATTGCACCTCTCACGCTCGTTGTTGATGAACATTATGTATAAAGACTTGCGTTTACACGCTTACAAGGTGCAATTGGCTCAAGAACTAAAGCCTCTTGACCATTCCAAACGTCGTGAATGGGCAGAATGGTGGCAGGAAATGGCAACAGTGGATGATCAATTTTCGAAGAAAATCATCTTCAGTGATGAGGCACATTTTCACCTCAGTGGATTCGTCAATAAACAGAATTGCCGCATTTGGGCGAATGAGAATCCAAGAGTGATTGTCGAAAAACCAATGCACCCACAAAGAGTGACTGTTTGGTGCGGTTTATGGGCTGGCGGCATCATCGGGCCGTATTTTTTCCAAATGAGGCCGGTCAGGCAGTTACTGTGAATGGTGTTCGCTATCGTGAGATGATAACGAACTTTTTATGGCCCGAATTGGAAGATATGGATGTGGACGATATGTGGTTTCAGCAGGACGGTGCCACTTGCCACACAGCTAACGAAACAATGGCTCTTTTGCGCAACAAATTCAATGGCCGTGTTATCTCACGTAATGGCGATGTCAATTGGCAGCCAAGATCATGTGATTTGACACCGTTGGACTTTTTTCTTTGGGGTTATTTGAAAGAAAAGGTGTACGTTGATAAGCCAGCAACAATTCAAGACCTAAAGGATCAGATAATTCGGCACATTAACGGCATAGAACCTCCATTATGCCTCAGCGTTATCGAAAATTTGGACCATCGGATGGAGGTGTGCCGCCGAGGTCGCAGCGCCCATTTGGCCGATATTTTGTTCCATACATAATTGAGTAATACCAATACATCATAATAAAATAAAATTACAATAATTTCCTAAATAGTTTGTGATTTATTCAAAATCAACATCGGCCCTTTAAATTTAACCACCAATTTATAAAATATCAAAAATCCTTAGACGCACATATTTACATTTCAGTTTTATATCCAAAATCTTTTTTGCCTAATACATAATTTTTACCTAAAATAAGTTTGCTGGGTGTGTATCTCATCACCAGGGCCAAACTGGGAAGTGAAAACTGGTGCGCTGGAATAGTACATTTGTTCACTATAAAAAAAAGCAAAAATCCTTAAACGCACATTTTACCATTACAGTTTTATAGCCAAAAACTTCTTTGGCTAATATATAATTTTTCACTAAAAAAAAGTTTTCTGGTGTGTATCTCATCACCAGGTTTAAACCGGGAATTGAGAACTAATGCGCTGAAATAGAACATGTGTTCGCTTTAAAAAAAACAAAAAGCCTTAAACGCACATTTTACCATTTCAGTTTTATAGCCAAAAACTTTTTTGCCTAATACATAATTTTTACCTAAAATAAGTTTGCTGGGTGTGTATCTCATTACCAGGGCCAAACCGGGAAGTGACAACTGGTGCGCTGGAATAGTACATTTGTTCACTATAAAAAAAAGCAAAAATCCTTAAACGCACATTTTACCATTTCGGTTTTCTAGCCAAAAACTTATTTGGCTAATACATTATTTTTCACTAAAAAAAGTTTGCTGGGTCTGTATCTCATCCCCAAGGCCGAACATGGAAATGACAACTGGTGCGCTGGAATGTTGCATGTGTTCACTATAAATTTTTAAAAATACCTAAACGCACATTTTACCATTTCGGTTTTATATCCAAAAACTTATTTGGCTAATACATAATTTTTCACTAAAAAAAGTTTGGTTTGCTGAGTCTGTATCTCATACCCAGAGCCGAACCAGGAAATGACAACTGATGCGCTGGAATGGTACATATGTTCACTATAAAATATCAAAAAGCCTTAAACGCATATATAACGATTTCGGTTTTCTAGCCAAAAACTTATTTGGCTAATACATTATTTTTCACTAAAAAAAGTTTGCTGGGTCTGTATCTCATCCCCAGGGCCGAACATGGAAATGACAACTGGTGCGCTGGAATGGTACATGTGTCCACTAGCAATTTTCAAAAATCCTTAAACGAACATTTTACCATTTCGGTTTTATAGCTAAAAACTTATTGGGCTAATACATAAATTTTCACTAAAAAAGTTTGCTGGTTGTGTATCTCATCCCCAGGGCAAAATAAGAAAGTGGCAGCTGGTGCGCTGGAATAGTACATGTGTCCACTATAAATATTCAAAACTCGTTAAACGCACATTTTACCATTTCGGTTTTCTAGCCAAAAACTTATTTGGCTAATACATTATTTTTCACTAAAAAAAGTTTGCTGGGTCTGTATCGCATCCCCACGACCGAACCAGGAAGAGGCAATTGGAGCGCTGGAATGGTACATGTGCTTATTATAAAATATCAAAAATCCTTAGACGCACATATTACCATTTCGGTTTTCTAGCCAAAAACTTATTTGGCTAATACATAATTTTTTACTAAAAAAAGTATGCTGGGTCTGTATCTCATCCCCAAGGCCGAACCAGGAAATGACAACTGGTGCGCTGGAATGGTACATGTGTCCACTATTATAAAGGGTGGTTAAATTGTATGGGCCGATGTTGAATGTGAACCACACCTAAACGCCAAGTTTTTTTTCCGAATTTTATTTGACATTTCTCTATTTCAGACTTACTCAATTTGAACCATGGAGAGATACACAATCCAACAACGTGTTAAAGTTATCCAGACTTATTATGAAAATGGGAGTTCAAATCAAAATGCATATCGTGCACTTCGTAATTTTTTTGGTCAATTTCATCGTCCAAATGTGCGTACAATCGCAAAAATCGTGGAAAAATTCGAGCAAACCGGGTCTGTAGAAGATGTGAGAACACCAGTGCATGCTCGTACAGCTCGTACTGCAGAAAATATTGCTGCTGTTCGCGATAGTGTGACTGAAGAGCCATCCACTTCAACTCGTCGTCGTTCCCAACAATTGCACTTCTCACGCTCGTCGTTGATGAACATTATGAATAAAGACTTGCATTTACACGCTTACAAGGTGCAATTGGCTCAAGAACTAAAGCCTCTTGACCATTCCAAACGTCGTGAATGGGCAGAATGGTGGCAAGAAATGGCAACAATGGATGATTAATTTTCGAAAAAAATCATCTTCAGTGATGAGGCACATTTTCACCTCAGTGGATTTGTCAATAAACAGAATTGCCGCATTTGGGCGAATGAGAATCCAAGAGTGATTGTCAAAAAACCAATGCACCCACAAAGAGTGACTGTTTGGTGCGGTTTATGGGCTGGCGGCATCATCGGGCCGTATTTTTTCCAAAATGAGGCCGGTCAGGCAGTTACTGTGAATGGTGTTCGCTATCGTGAGATGATAACGAACTTTTTATGGCCCGAATTGGAAGATATGGATGTGGACGATATATGGTTTCAGCAGGACGGTGCCACTTGCCACACAGCTAACGAAACAATGGCTCTTTTGCGCAACAAATTCATTCATTCAAAAACAAAGATCATGTGATTTGACACCGTTGGACTTTTTTCTTTGGGGTTATTGGAAAGAAAAGGTGTACGTCGATAAGCCAGCAACAATTCAAGACCTAAAGGATCAGATAATTCGGCACATTAACGGCATAGAACCTCCATTATGCCTCAGCGTCATCGAAAATTTGGACCATCGGATGGAGGTGTGCCGCCGAGGTCGCGGCACCCATTTGGGCGATATTTTGTTCCATACATAATTGAGTAATACCAATACATCATAATAAAATAAAATTACAATAATTTCCTAAATAGTTTGTGTTTTATTCAAAATCAACATCGGCCCTTAAAATTTAACCACCCGTTATTACCCTTTCAGTTTTATGGCCAAAAACTTTTTTCGCGCCTTTTTCACTACAAAATGTTTGCTGGGTTTGTATTTCGTCCCCAAGGCCGAACCAGGAAGTGACAACTGGTGCACTGGAATAGTACATGTGTCCACTATAAAATATCAAAAATCCTTAAACGCACACATTACCATTTCGGTTTTCCAGCCAAAAACTTATTTGGCTAATACATAATTTTTTACTAAAAAAAGTTTGCTGGGTGTGTATTTCGTCCCCAGGGCCGAAACAGGAAGTGACAACTGATGCGCTGGAATGGTACATGTGTTCGCTATAAAGTATCAAAAATCCTTAAACGCTTATATTACTCTTTAAGTTGTATGGCCAAAAACTTTTTTCGCGCCTTTTTCACTACAAAATGTTTGCTGGGTTTGTAGTTCATCCCCAGGGCCGAACCAGGAAGTGACAACTGGTGCACTGGAATAGTAAATGTGTCCACTATAAAATATCAAAAATCCTTAAACGCACATATTACCATTTCGGTTTTACAGCCAAAAACTTATTTGGCTAATACATAATTTTTTACTAAAAAAAGTTTGCTGGGTCTGTACCTCATCCCCAGGGCCAAACCAGGAAGAGGCAATTGGAGCGCTGGAATGGTACATGTGTTTACTATAAAATATCAAAAATCCTTAGACGCACATATTACCATTTCGGTTTTACAGCCAAAAACTTATTTGGCTAATACATAATTTTTTACTAAAAAAAGTATGCTGGGTCTGTATCTCATCCCCAAGGCCGAACCAGGAAATTACAACTGGTGCGCTGGAATGGTACATGTGTTCACTATAAAATTAAAAAAGCCTTAAACGCATATATAACGATTTCGGTTTTCTAGCCAAAAACTTATTTGGCTAATACATTATTTTTCACTAAAAAAAGGTTGCTGGGTCTGTATCTCATCCCCAAGGCCGAACATGGAAATGACAACTGGTGCGCTGGAATGGTACATGTGTTCACTATAAATTTTTAAAAATCCTTAAACGCACATTTTACCATTTCGGTTTTATATCCAAAAACTTATTTGGCTAATACATAATTTTTCACTAAAAAAAGTTTGCTGGGTCTGTATCTCATCCCCAGGGCCGAACATGGAAATGACAACTGGTGCGCTGGAATGGTACATGTGTTCACTATAAATTTCTAAAAATCCCTAAACGCACATTTTACCATTTCGGTTTTATATCCAAAAACTTATTTGGCTCATATATAATTTTTCACTAAAAAAAGTTTGTTGGGTCTGTATCTCATCCCCAGGGCCGAACCAGGAAATGACAACTGGTTCGGTGGAATGGTACATGTGTTCACTATAAAATATCAAAAAGCCTTAAACGCATATATAACGATTTCGGTTTTCTAGCCAAAAACTTATTTGGGTAATACATTATTTTTCACTAAAAAAAGTTCGCTGGGTCTGTATCTCATCCCCAGGGCCGAACATGGAAATGACAACTAGTGCGCTGGAATGGTAAATGTGTTCACTATAAATTTTAAAAAATCCCTAAACGCACATTTTACCATTTCGGTTTTATATCCAAAAACTTATTTGGCTAATACATAATTTTTCACTAAAAAAAGTTTGCTGGGTCTGTATCTCATCCCCAGGGCCGAACCAGGAAATGACAACTGGTGCGCTGGAATGGTACATGTGTTCACTATAAAATATCAAAAAGCCTTAAACGCATATATAACGATTTTGGTTTTCTAGCCAAAAACTTATTTGGCTAATACATTATTTTTCACTAAAAAAAGTTTGCTGGGTCTGTATCTCATCCCCAGGGCCGAACATGGAAATGACAACTGATGCGCAGGAATGGTACATGTGTTCACTATAAATTTTTAATATCCCTAAACGCACATTTTACCATTTCGGTTTTATATCCAAAAACCTATTTGGCTAATACATAATTTTTCACTAAAAAAAGTTTGCTGGGTCTGTATCTCATCCCCAGGGCCGAACCAGGAAAAGACAACTGGTGCGCTGGAATGGTACATATGTTCACTATAAAATATCAAAAAGCCTTAAACGCATATATAACGATTTCGGTTTTCTAGCCAAAAACTTATTTGGCTAATACATTATTTTTCACTAAAAAAAGTTTGCTGGGTCTGTATCTCATCCCCAGGGCCGAACAAGGAAATGAAAATAGTGTGATGGAATGGTACATATGTTCACTATCAATTTTTAAAAATCCCCAAACGCACATTTTACCATTTCGGTTTTCTAGCCAAAAACTTATTTGGCTAATACATTATTTTTCACTAAAAAAAGTTTGCTGGGTCTGTATCTCATCCCCAGGGCCGAACCAGGAAATGACAACTGGTGCGGTGGAATGGTACATGTGTTCACTATAAAATATCAAAAAGCCTTAAACGCATATATAACGATTTCGGTTTTCTAGCCAAAAACTTATTTGGCTAATACACTATTTTTCACTAAAAAAAGTTTGCTGGGTCTGTATCTCATCCCCAGGGCCGAACATGGAAATGACAACTAGTGCGCTGGAATAATACATGTGTTCACTATAAATTTTAAAAAATCCCTAAACGCACATTTTACCATTTCAGTTTTATATCCAAAAACTTATTTGGCTAATACATAATTTTTCACTAAAAAAAGTTTGCTGGGTCTGTATCTCACACCCAGGGCCGAACCAAGAAATGACAACTGGTGCGCTGGAATGGTACATGTGTTCACTATAAAATATCAAAAAGCCTTAAACGCATATATAACGATTTCGGTTTTCTAGCCAAAAACTGATTTGGCTAATACATTATTTTTCACTAAAAAAGTTTGCTGGGTCTGTATCTCATCCCCAGGGCCGAACATGGAAATGACAACTGGTGCGCTGGAATGGTACATGTGTTCACTATTAATTTTTAAAAATCCCTAAACGCACATGTTACCATTTCGGTTTTATATCCAAAAACTTATTTGGCTAATACATAATTTTTCTCTAAAAAAAGTTTGCTGGGTCTGTATCTCATCCCCAGGGCCGAACCAGGAAATGACAACTGGTGCGCTGGAATGGTACATGTGTTCACTATAAAATATCAAAAAGCCTTAAACGCATATATAACGATTTCGGTTTTCTAGCCAAAAACTTATTTGGCTAATACATTATTTTTCACTAAAAAAAGTTTGCTGGGTCTGTATCTCATCCCCAGGGCCGAACATGGAAATGACAACTGGTGCGCAGGAATGGTACATGTGTTCACTATAAATTTTTAAAAATCCCTAAACGCACATTTTACCATTTCGGTTTTATATCCAAAAACCTATTTGGCTAATACATAATTTTTCACTAAAAAAAAGTTTGCTGGGTGTGTATCTCATCCCCAGGGCCGAACCAGGAAAAGACAACTGGTGCGCTGGAATGGTACATATGTTCACTATAAAATATCAAAAAGCCTTAAACGCATATATAACGATTTCGGTTTTCTAGCCAAAAACTTATTTGGCTAATACATTATTTTTCACTAAAAAAAGTTTGCTGGGTCTGTATCTCATCCCCAGGGCCGAACAAGGAAATGAAAATAGTGTGATGGAATGGTACATATGTTCACTATCAATTTTTAAAAATCCCCAAACGCACATTTTACCATTTCGGTTTTCTAGCCAAAAACTTATTTGGCTAATACATTATTTTTCACTAAAAAAAGTTTGCTGGGTCTGTATCTCATCCCCAGGGCCGAACCAGGAAATGACAACTAGTGCGCTGGAATGGCACATGTTTTCACTATAAATTTTTAAAAATCCCTAAACGCACATGTTACCATTTCGGTTTTATATCCAAAAACTTATTTGGCTAATACATAATTTTTCACTAAAAAAAGTTTGCTGGGTCTGTATCTCACACCCAGGGCCGAACCAAGAAATGACAACTGGTGCGCTGGAATGGTACATGTGTTCACTATAAAATATCAAAAAGCCTTAAACGCATATATAACGATTTCGGTTTTCTAGCCAAAAACTGATTTGGCTAATACATTATTTTTCACTAAAAAAGTTTGCTGGGTCTGTATCTCATCCCCAGGGCCGAACATGGAAATGACAACTGGTGCGCTGGAATGGTACATGTGTTCACTATTAATTTTTAAAAATCCCTAAACGCACATGTTACCATTTCGGTTTTATATCCAAAAACTTATTTGGCTAATACATAATTTTTCTCTAAAAAAAGTTTGCTGGGTCTGTATCTCATCCCCAGGGCCGAACCAGGAAATGACAACTGGTGCGCTGGAATGGTACATGTGTTCACTATAAAATATCAAAAAGCCTTAAACGCATATATAACGATTTCGGTTTTCTAGCCAAAAACTTATTTGGCTAATACATTATTTTTCACTAAAAAAAGTTTGCTGGGTCTGTATCTCATCCCCAGGGCCGAACATGGAAATGACAACTGGTGCGCAGGAATGGTACATGTGTTCACTATAAATTTTTAAAAATCCCTAAACGCACATTTTACCATTTCGGTTTTATATCCAAAAACCTATTTGGCTAATACATAATTTTTCACTAAAAAAAAGTTTGCTGGGTGTGTATCTCATCCCCAGGGCCGAACCAGGAAAAGACAACTGGTGCGCTGGAATGGTACATATGGTCACTATAAAATATCAAAAAGCCTTAAACGCATATATAACGATTTCGGTTTTCTAGCCAAAAACTTATTTGGCTAATACATTATTTTTCACTAAAAAAATTTTGCTGGGTCTGTATCTCATCCCCAGGGACGAACCAGGAAATGACAACTGGTGCGGTGGAATGGTACATGTGTTCACTATAAATTTCTAAAAATCCCTAAACGCACATTTTACCATTTCGGTTTTATTTCCAAAAACTTATTTGGCTAATACATAATTTTTCACTAAAAAAAGTTTGCTGGGTCTGTATCTCATCCCCAGGGCCGAACATGGAAATGACAACTGGTGCGCTGGTATGGTACATGTGTTCACTATAAATTTCTAAAAATCCCTAAACGCACATTTTACCATTTCGGTCTTACAGCCAAAAACTTATTTGGCTAATACATAATTTTTTACTAAAAAAAGTTTTCTGGGTATGTATCTCATCCCCAGGGCAGAACCAGGAAAAGGCAATTGGAGCGCTAGAATGGTACATGTGTTTACTATAAAATATCAAAAATCCTTAGACGCACATATTACCATTTCGGTTTTCTAGCCAAAAACTTATTTGGCTAATACATTATTTTTTACTAAAAAAAGTATGCTGGGTCTGTATCTCATCCCCAAGGCCGAACCAGGAAATTACAACTGGTGCGCTGGAATGGTACATGTGTTCACTATAAATTTTTAAAAATCCTTAAACGCACATTTTACCATATCGGTTTTCTAGGCAAAAACCTATTTGGCTAATACATTATTTTTTACTAAAAAAAGTTTGCTGGGTCTGTATCTCACACCCAGGGCCGAACCAAGAAATGACAACTGGTGCGCTGGAATGGTACATGTGTTCACTATAAAATATCAAAAAGCCTTAAACGCATATATAACGATTTCGGTTTTCTAGCCAAAAACTTATTTGGCTAATACATTATTTTTCACTAAAAAAAGGTTGCTGGGTCTGTATCTCATCCCCAAGGCCGAACATGGAAATGACAACTGGTGCGCTGGAATGGTACATGTGTTCACTATAAATTTTTAAAATCCCTAAACGCACATTTTACCAGTTCGGTTTTATATCCAAAAACCTATTTGGCTAATACATTATTTTTCACTAAAAAAAGTTTGCTGGGTCTGTATCTCATCCCCAGGGCCGAACAAGGAAATGAAAATAGTGTGATGGAATGGTACATATGTTCACTATCAATTTTTAAAAATCCCCAAACGCACATTTTACCATTTCGGTTTTCTAGCCAAAAACTTATTTGGCTAATACATTATTTTTCACTAAAAAAAGTTTGCTGGGTCTGTATCTCATCCCCAGGGCCGAACCAGGAAATGACAACTGGTGCGGTGGAATGGTACATGTGTTCACTATAAAATATCAAAAAGCCTTAAACGCATATATAACGATTTCGGTTTTCTAGCCAAAAACTTATTTGGCTAATACATTATTTTTCACTAAAAAAGTTTGCTGGGTCTGTATCTCACACCCAGGGCCGAACCAAGAAATGACAACTGGTGCGCTGGAATGGTACATATGTTCACTATAAAATATCAAAAAGCCTTAAACGCATATATAACGATTTCGGTTTTCTAGCCAAAAACTTATTTGGCTAATACATTATTTTTCACTAAAAAAGTTTGCTGGGTCTGTATCTCACACCCAGGGCCGAACTAAGAAATGACAACTGGTGCGCTGGAATGGTACATATGTTCACTATAAAATATCAAAAAGCCTTAAACGCATATATAACGATTTCGGGTTTCTAGCCAAAAATTTATTTGGCTAATACACTATTTTTCACTAAAAAAAGTTTGCTGGGTCTGTATCTCATCCCCAGGGCCGAACATGGAAATGACAACTAGTGCGCTGGAATGGCACATGTGTTCACTATAAATTTTAAAAAATCCCTAAACGCACATTTTACCATTTCAGTTTTATATCCAAAAACTTATTTGGCTAATACATAATTTTTCACTAAAAAAAGTATGCTGGGTCTGTATCTCATCCCCAAGGCCGAACCAGGAAATTACAACTGGTGCGCTGAAATGGTACATGTGTTCACTATAAATTTTTAAAAATCCTTAAACGCACATTTTACCATATCGGTTTTCTAGGCAAAAACTTATTTGGCTAATACATTATTTTTTACTAAAAAAAGTTTGCTGGGTCTGTATCTCACACCCAGGGCCGAACCAAGAAATGACAACTGGTGCGCTGGAATGGTACATGTGTTCACTATAAAATATCAAAAAGCCTTAAACGCATATATAACGATTTCGGTTTTCTAGCCAAAAACTTATTTGGCTAATACATTATTTTTCACTAAAAAAGTTTGCTGGGTCTGTATCTCACACCCAGGGCCGAACCAAGAAATGACAACTGGTGCGCTGGAATGGTACATATGTTCACTATAAAATATCAAAAAGCCTTAAACGCATATATAACGATTTCGGTTTTCTAGCCAAAAACTTATTTGGCTAATACATTATTTTTCACTAAAAAAAGTTTGCTGGGTCTGTATCTCATCCCCAGGGCCGAACAAGGAAATGAAAATAGTGTGATGGAATGGTACATATGTTCACTATCAATTTTTAAAAATCCCCAAACGCACATTTTACCATTTCGGTTTTCTAGCCAAAAACTTATTTGGCTAATACATTATTTTTCACTAAAAAAAGTTTGCTGGGTCTGTATCTCATCCCCAGGGCCGAACCAGGAAATGACAACTGGTGCGGTGGAATGGTACATGTGTTCACTATAAAATATCAAAAAGCCTTAAACGCATATATAACGATTTCGGTTTTCTAGCCAAAAATTTATTTGGCTAATACACTATTTTTCACTAAAAAAAGTTTGCTGGGTCTGTATCTCATCCCCAGGGCCGAACATGGAAATGACAACTAGTGCGCTGGAATGGCACATGTGTTCACTATAAATTTTAAAAAATCCCTAAACGCACATTTTACCATTTCAGTTTTATATCCAAAAACTTATTTGGCTAATACATAATTTTTCACTAAAAAAAGTTTGCTGGGTCTGTATCTCACACCCAGGGCCGAACCAAGAAATGACAACTGGTGCGCTGGAATGGTACATGTGTTCACTATAAAATATCAAAAAGCCTTAAACGCATATATAACGATTTCGGTTTTCTAGCCAAAAACTGATTTGGCTAATACATTATTTTTCACTAAAAAAGTTTGCTGGGTCTGTATCTCATCCCCAGGGCCGAACATGGAAATGACAACTGGTGCGCTGGAATGGTACATGTGTTCACTATTAATTTTTAAAAATCCCTAAACGCACATGTTACCATTTCGGTTTTATATCCAAAAACTTATTTGGCTAATACATAATTTTTCTCTAAAAAAAGTTTGCTGGGTCTGTATCTCATCCCCAGGGCCGAACCAGGAAATGACAACTGGTGCCCTGGAATGGTACATGTGTTCACTATAAAATATCAAAAAGCCTTAAACGCATATATAACGATTTCGGTTTTCTAGCCAAAAACTTATTTGGCTAATACATTATTTTTCACTAAAAAAAGTTTGCTGGGTCTGTATCTCATCCCCAGGGCCGAACATGGAAATGACAACTGGTGCGCAGGAATGGTACATGTGTTCACTATAAATTTTTAAAAATCCCTAAACGCACATTTTACCATTTCGGTTTTATATCCAAAAACCTATTTGGCTAATACATAATTTTTCACTAAAAAAAAGTTTGCTGGGTGTGTATCTCATCCCCAGGGCCGAACCAGGAAAAGACAACTGGTGCGCTGGAATGGTACATATGGTCACTATAAAATATCAAAAAGCCTTAAACGCATATATAACGATTTCGGTTTTCTAGCCAAAAACTGATTTGGCTAATACATTATTTTTCACTAAAAAAGTTTGCTGGGTCTGTATCTCATCCCCAGGGCCGAACATGGAAATGACAACTGGTGCGCTGGAATGGTACATGTGTTCACTATTAATTTTTAAAAATCCCTAAACGCACATGTTACCATTTCGGTTTTATATCCAAAAACTTATTTGGCTAATACATAATTTTTCTCTAAAAAAAGTTTGCTGGGTCTGTATCTCATCCCCAGAGCCGAACCAGGAAATGACAACTGGTGCGCTGGAATGGTACATGTGTTTACTATAAAATATCAAAAATCCTTAGACGCACATATTACCATTTCGGTTTTCTAGCCAAAAACTTATTTGGCTAATACATTATTTTTTACTAAAAAAAGTATGCTGGGTCTGTATCTCATCCCCAAGGCCGAACCAGGAAATTACAACTGGTGCGCTGGAATGGTACATGTGTTCACTATAAATTTTTAAAAATCCTTAAACGCACATTTTACCATTTCGGTTTTATATCCAAAAACTTATTTGGCTAATACATAATTTTTCACTAAAAAAAGTTTGCTGGGTCTGTATCTCATCCCCAGGGCCGAACCAGGAAATGGCAACTGGTGCGCTGGAATGGTACATGTGTTCACTATTAATTTTTAAAAAGCCTTAAACGCATATATAACGATTTCGGTTTTCTAGGCAAAAACTTATTTGGCTAATACATTATTTTTTACTAAAAAAAGTTTGCTGGGTCTGTATCTCACACCCAGGGCCGAACCAAGAAATGACAACTGGTGCGCTGGAATGGTACATGTGTTCACTATAAAATATCAAAAAGCCTTAAACGCATATATAACGATTTCGGTTTTCTAGCCAAAAACTTATTTGGCTAATACATTATTTTTCACTAAAAAAGTTTGCTGGGTCTGTGTCTCATCCCCAGGGCCGAACATGGAAATGACAACTGGTGCGCTGGAATGGTACATGTGTTCACTATTAATTTTAAAAAATCCATAAACGCACATGTTACCATTTCGGTTTTATATCCAAAAACTTATTTGGCTAATACATAATTTTTCTCTAAAAAAAGTTTGCTGGGTCTGTATCTCATCCCCAGGGCCGAACCAGGAAATGACAACTGGTGCGGTGGAATGGTACATGTGTTCACTATAAAATATCAAAAAGCCTTAAACGCATATATAACGATTTCGGTTTTCTAGCCAAAAACTTATTTGGCTAATACACTATTTTTCACTAAAAAAAGTTTGCTGGGTCTGTATCTCATCCCCAGGGCCGAACATGGAAATGACAACTAGTGCGCTGGAATGGCACATGTGTTCACTATAAATTTTAAAAAATCCCTAAACGCACATTTTACCATTTCAGTTTTATATCCAAAAACTTATTTGGCTAATACATAATTTTTCACTAAAAAAAGTTTGCTGGGTCTGTATCTCACACCCAGGGCCGAACCAAGAAATGACAACTGGTGCGCTGGAATGGTACATGTGTTCACTATAAATTTCTAAAAATCCCTAAACGCACATTTTACCATTTCGGTTTTATATCCAAAAACTTATTTGGCTAATACATAATTTTTCTCTAAAAAAAGTTTGCTGGGTCTGTATCTCATCCCCAGGGCCGAACCAAGAAATGACAACTGGTGCGCTGGAATGGTACATGTGTTCACTATAAAATATCAAAAAGCCTTAAACTCATATATAACGATTTCGGTTTTCTAGCCAAAAACTTATTTGGCTAATACACTATTTTTCACTAAAAAAAGTTTGCTGGGTCTGTATCTCATCCCCAGGGCCGAACATGGAAATGACAACTAGTGCGCTGGAATGGCACATGTGTTCACTATAAATTTTAAAAAATCCCTAAACGCACATTTTACCATTTCAGTTTTATATCCAAAAACTTATTTGGCTAATACATAATTTTTCACTAAAAAAAGTTTGCTGGGTCTGTATCTCACACCCAGGGCCGAACCAAGAAATGACAACTGGTGCGCTGGAATGGTACATGTGTTCACTATAAAATATCAAAAAGCCTTAAACGCATATATAACGATTTCGGTTTTCTAGCCAAAAACTGATTTGGCTAATACATTTTTTTTCACTAAAAAAGTTTGCTGGGTCTGTATCTCATCCCCAGGGCCGAACATGGAAATGACAACTGGTGCGCTGGAATGGTACATGTGTTCACTATTAATTTTTAAAAATCCCTAAACGCACATGTTACCATTTCGGTTTTATATCCAAAAACTTATTTGGCTAATACATAATTTTTCTCTAAAAAAAGTTTGCTGGGTCTGTATCTCATCCCCAGGGCCGAACCAGGAAATAACAACTGGTGCGCTGGAATGGTACATGTGTTCACTATAAAATATCAAAAAGCCTTAAACGCATATATAACGATTTCGGTTTTCTAGCCAAAAACTTATTTGGCTAATACATTATTTTTCACTAAAAAAAGTTTGCTGGGTCTGTATCTCATCCCCAGGGCCGAACATGGAAATGACAACTGGTGCGCAGGAATGGTACATGTGTTCACTATAAATTTTTAAAAATCCCTAAACGCACATTTTACCATTTCGGTTTTTTATCCAAAAACCTATTTGGCTAATACATAATTTTTCACTAAAAAAAAGTTTGCTGGGTGTGTATCTCATCCCCAGGGCCGAACCAGGAAAAGACAACTGGTGCGCTGGAATGGTACATATGTTCACTATAAAATATCAAAAAGCCTTAAACGCATATATAACGATTTCGGTTTTCTAGCCAAAAACTTATTTGGCTAATACATTATTTTTCACTAAAAAAAGTTTGCTGGGTCTGTATCTCATCCCCAGGGCCGAACAAGGAAATGAAAATAGTGTGATGGAATGGTACATATGTTCACTATCAATTTTTAAAAATCCCCAAACGCACATTTTACCATTTCGGTTTTCTAGCCAAAAACTTATTTGGCTAATACATTATTTTTCACTAAAAAAAGTTTGCTGGGTCTGTATCTCATCCCCAGGGCCGAACCAGGAAATGACAACTGGTGCGGTGGAATGGTACATGTGTTCACTATAAAAAGCCTTAAACGCATATATAACGATTTCGGTTTTCTAGCCAAAAACTTATTTGGCTAATACACTATTTTTCACTAAAAAAAGTTTGCTGGGTCTGTATCTCATCCCCAGGGCCGAACATGGAAATGACAACTAGTGCGCTGGAATGGCACATGTGTTCACTATAAATTTTAAAAAATCCCTAAACGCACATTTTACCATTTCAGTTTTATATCCAAAAACTTATTTGGCTAATACATAATTTTTCACTAAAAAAAGTTTGCTGGGTCTGTATCTCACACCCAGGGCCGAACCAAGAAATGACAACTGGTGCGCTGGAATGGTACATGTGTTCACTATAAAATATCAAAAAGCCTTAAACGCATATATAACGATTTCGATTTTCTAGCCAAAAACTGATTTGGCTAATACATTATTTTTCACTAAAAAAGTTTGCTGGGTCTGTATCTCATCCCCAGGGCCGAACATGGAAATGACAACTGGTGCGCTGGAATGGTACATGTGTTCACTATTAATTTTTAAAAATCGCTAAACGCACATGTTACCATTTCGGTTTTATATCCAAAAACTTATTTGGCTAATACATAATTTTTCTCTAAAAAAAGTTTGCTGGGTCTGTATCTCATCCCCAGGGCCGAACCAGGAAATGACAACTGGTGCGCTGGAATGGTACATGTGTTCACTATAAATTTTTAAAAATCCCTAAACGCACATTTTACCATTTCGGTTTTATATCCAAAAACCTATTTGGCTAATACATAATTTTTCACTAAAAAAAAGTTTGCTGGGTGTGTATCTCATCCCCAGGGCCGAACCAGGAAAAGACAACTGGTGCGCTGGAATGGTACATATGGTCACTATAAAATATCAAAAAGCCTTAAACGCATATATAACGATTTCGGTTTTCTAGCCAAAAACTTATTTGGCTAATACATAATTTTTCACTAAAAAAAGTTTGCTGGGTCTGTACCTCATCCCCAGGGCAGAACCAGGAAAAGGCAATTGGAGCGCTAGAATGGTACATGTGTTTACTATAAAATATCAAAAATCCTTAGACGCACATATTACCATTTCGGTTTTCTAGCCAAAAACTTATTTGGCTAATACATTATTTTTTACTAAAAAAAGTATGCTGGGTCTGTATCTCATCCCCAAGGCCGAACCAGGAAATTACAACTGGTGCGCTGGAATGGTACATGTGTTCACTATAAATTTTTAAAAATCCTTAAACGCACATTTTACCATTTCGGTTTTATATCCAAAAACTTATTTGGCTAATACATAATTTTTCACTAAAAAAAGTTTGCTGGGTCTGTATCTCATCCCCAGGGCCGAACCAGGAAATGGCAACTGGTGCGCTGGAATGGTACATGTGTTCACTATTAATTTTTAAAAAGCCTTAAACGCATATATAACGATTTCGGTTTTCTAGGCAAAAACTTATTTGGCTAATACATTATTTTTTACTAAAAAAAGTTTGCTGGGTCTGTATCTCACACCCAGGGCAGAACCAAGAAATGACAACTGGTGCGCTGGAATGGTACATGTGTTCACTATAAAATATCAAAAAGCCTTAAACGCATATATAACGATTTCGGTTTTCTAGCCAAAAACTTATTTGGCTAATACATTATTTTTCACTAAAAAAGTTTGCTGGGTCTGTGTCTCATCCCCAGGGCCGAACATGGAAATGACAACTGGTGCGCTGGAATGGTACATGTGTTCACTATTAATTTTTAAAAATCCCTAAACGCACATGTTACCATTTCGGTTTTATATCCAAAAACTTATTTGTCTAATACATAATTTTTCTCTAAAAAAAGTTTGCTGGGTCTGTATCTCATCCCCAGGGCCGAACCAGGAAATGACAACTGGTCCGCTGGAATGGTACATGTGTTCACTATAAAATATCAAAAAGCCTTAAACGCATATATAACGATTTCGGTTTTCTAGCCAAAAACTTATTTGGCTAATACATTATTTTTCACTAAAAAAAGTTTGCTGGGTCTGTATCTCATCCCCAGGGCCGAACCAGGAAATTACAACTGGTGCGGTGGAATGGTACATGTGTTCACTATAAAATATCAAAAAGCCTTAAACGCATATATAACGATTTCGGTTTTCTAGCCAAAAACTTATTTGGCTAATACACTATTTTTCACTAAAAAAAGTTTGCTGGGTCTGTATCTCATCCCCAGGGCCGAACATGGAAATGACAACTAGTGCGCTGGAATGGCACATGTGTTCACTATGAATTTTAAAAAATCCCTAAACGCACATTTTACCATTTCAGTTTTATATCCAAAAACTTATTTGGCTAATACATAATTTTTCACTAAAAAAAGTTTGCTGGGTCTGTATCTCACACCCAGGGCCGAACCAAGAAATGACAACTGGTGCGCTGGAATGGTACATGTGTTCACTATAAAATATCAAAAAGCCTTAAACGCATATATAACGATTTCGGTTTTCTAGCCAAAAACTGATTTGGCTAATACATTATTTTTCACTAAAAAAGTTTGCTGGGTCTGTATCTCATCCCCAGGGCCGAACATGGAAATGACAACTGGTGCGCTGGAATGGTACATGTGTTCACTATTAATTTTTAAAAATCCCTAAACGCACATGTTACCATTTCGGTTTTATATCCAAAAACTTATTTGGCTAATACATAATTTTTCTCTAAAAAAAGTTTGCTGGGTCTGTATCTCATCCCCAGGGCCGAACCAGGAAATGACAACTGGTGCGCTGGAATGGTACATGTGTTCACTATAAAATATCAAAAAGCCTTAAACGCATATATAACGATTTCGGTTTTCTAGCCAAAAACTTATTTGGCTAATACATAATTTTTCACTAAAAAAAGTTTGCTGGGTCTGTATCTCATCCCCAGGGCCGAACCAGGAAATGGCAACTGGTGCGCTGGAATGGTACATGTGTTCACTATTAATTTTTAAAAAGCCTTAAACGCATATATAACGATTTCGGTTTTCTAGGCAAAAACTTATTTGGCTAATACATTATTTTTTACTAAAAAAAGTTTGCTGGGTCTGTATCTCACACCCAGGGCAGAACCAAGAAATGACAACTGGTGCGCTGGAATGGTACATGTGTTCACTATAAAATATCAAAAAGCCTTAAACGCATATATAACGATTTCGGTTTTCTAGCCAAAAACTTATTTGGCTAATACATTATTTTTCACTAAAAAAGTTTGCTGGGTCTGTGTCTCATCCCCAGGGCCGAACATGGAAATGACAACTGGTGCGCTGGAATGGTACATGTGTTCACTATTAATTTTTAAAAATCCCTAAACGCACATGTTACCATTTCGGTTTTATATCCAAAAACTTATTTGTCTAATACATAATTTTTCTCTAAAAAAAGTTTGCTGGGTCTGTATCTCATCCCCAGGGCCGAACCAGGAAATGACAACTGGTCCGCTGGAATGGTACATGTGTTCACTATAAAATATCAAAAAGCCTTAAACGCATATATAACGATTTCGGTTTTCTAGCCAAAAACTTATTTGGCTAATACATTATTTTTCACTAAAAAAAGTTTGCTGGGTCTGTATCTCATCCCCAGGGCCGAACCAGGAAATTACAACTGGTGCGGTGGAATGGTACATGTGTTCACTATAAAATATCAAAAAGCCTTAAACGCATATATAACGATTTCGGTTTTCTAGCCAAAAACTTATTTGGCTAATACACTATTTTTCACTAAAAAAAGTTTGCTGGGTCTGTATCTCATCCCCAGGGCCGAACATGGAAATGACAACTAGTGCGCTGGAATGGCACATGTGTTCACTATGAATTTTAAAAAATCCCTAAACGCACATTTTACCATTTCAGTTTTATATCCAAAAACTTATTTGGCTAATACATAATTTTTCACTAAAAAAAGTTTGCTGGGTCTGTATCTCACACCCAGGGCCGAACCAAGAAATGACAACTGGTGCGCTGGAATGGTACATGTGTTCACTATAAAATATCAAAAAGCCTTAAACGCATATATAACGATTTCGGTTTTCTAGCCAAAAACTGATTTGGCTAATACATTATTTTTCACTAAAAAAGTTTGCTGGGTCTGTATCTCATCCCCAGGGCCGAACATGGAAATGACAACTGGTGCGCTGGAATGGTACATGTGTTCACTATTAATTTTTAAAAATCCCTAAACGCACATGTTACCATTTCGGTTTTATATCCAAAAACTTATTTGGCTAATACATAATTTTTCTCTAAAAAAAGTTTGCTGGGTCTGTATCTCATCCCCAGGGCCGAACCAGGAAATGACAACTGGTGCGCTGGAATGGTACATGTGTTCACTATAAAATATCAAAAAGCCTTAAACGCATATATAACGATTTCGGTTTTCTAGCCAAAAACTTATTTGGCTAATACATTATTTTTCACTAAAAAAAGTTTGCTGGGTCTGTATCTCATCCCCAGGGCCGAACATGGAAATGACAACTGGTGCGCAGGAATGGTACATGTGTTCACTATAAATTTTTAAAAATCCCTAAACGCACATTTTACCATTTCGGTTTTATATCCAAAAACCTATTTGGCTAATACATAATTTTTCACTAAAAAAAAGTTTGCTGGGTGTGTATCTCATCCCCAGGGCCGAACCAGGAAAAGACAACTGGTGCGCTGGAATGGTACATATGGTCACTATAAAATATCAAAAAGCCTTAAACGCATATATAACGATTTCGGTTTTCTAGCCAAAAACTTATTTGGCTAATACATAATTTTTCACTAAAAAAAGTTTGCTGGGTCTGTATCTCATCCCCAGGGCCGAACATGGAAATGACAACTGGTGCGCTGGTATGGTACATGTGTTCACTATAAATTTCTAAAAATCCCTAAACGCACATTTTACCATTTCGGTATTACAGCCAAAAACTTATTTGGCTAATACATAATTTTTTACTAAAAAAAGTTTGCTGGGTCTGTACCTCATCCCCAGGGCAGAACCAGGAAAAGGCAATTGGAGCGCTAGAATGGTACATGTGTTTACTATAAAATATCAAAAATCCTTAGACGCACATATTACCATTTCGGTTTTCTAGCCAAAAACTTATTTGGCTAATACATTATTTTTTACTAAAAAAAGTATGCTGGGTCTGTATCTCATCCCCAAGGCCGAACCAGGAAATTACAACTGGTGCGCTGGAATGGTACATGTGTTCACTATAAATTTTTAAAAATCCTTAAACGCACATTTTACCATTTCGGTTTTATATCCAAAAACTTATTTGGCTAATACACTATTTTTCACTAAAAAAAGTTTGCTGGGTCTGTATCTCATCCCCAGGGCCGAACCAGGAAATGGCAACTGGTGCGCTGGAATGGTACATGTGTTCACTATTAATTTTTAAAAAGCCTTAAACGCATATATAACGATTTCGGTTTTCTAGGCAAAAACTTATTTGGCTAATACATTATTTTTTACTAAAAAAAGTTTGCTGGGTCTGTATCTCACACCCAGGGCAGAACCAAGAAATGACAACTGGTGCGCTGGAATGGTACATGTGTTCACTATAAAATATCAAAAAGCCTTAAACGCATATATAACGATTTCGGTTTTCTAGCCAAAAACTTATTTGGCTAATACATTATTTTTCACTAAAAAAGTTTGCTGGGTCTGTGTCTCATCCCCAGGGCCGAACATGGAAATGACAACTGGTGCGCTGGAATGGTACATGTGTTCACTATTAAGTTTTAAAAATCCCTAAACGCACATGTTACCATTTCGGTTTTATATCCAAAAACTTATTTGTCTAATACATAATTTTTCTCTAAAAAAAGTTTGCTGGGTCTGTATCTCATCCCCAGGGCCGAACCAGGAAATGACAACTGGTCCGCTGGAATGGTACATGTGTTCACTATAAAATATCAAAAAGCCTTAAACGCATATATAACGATTTCGGTTTTCTAGCCAAAAACTTATTTGGCTAATACATTATTTTTCACTAAAAAAAGTTTGCTGGGTCTGTATCTCATCCCCAGGGCCGAACGTGGAAATGACAACTGGTGCGCAAGAATGGTACATGTGTTCACTATAAATTTTTAAAAATCCCTAAACGCACATTTTACCATTTCAGTTTTATATCCAAAAACCTATTTGGCTAATACATAATTTTTCACTAAAAAAAGTTTGCTGGGTGTGTATCTCATCCCCAGGGCCGAACCAGGAAAAGACAACTGGTGCGCTGGTATGGTACATGTGTTCACTATAAATTTCTAAAAATCCCTAAACGCACATTTTACCATTTCGGTTTTATATCCAAAAACTTATTTGGCTAATACATAATTTTTCACTAAAAAAAGTTTGCTGGGTGTGTATCTCATCCCCAGGGACGAACCAGGAAATGACAACTGGTGCGGTGGAATGGTACATGTGTTCACTATAAATTTCTAAAAATCCCTAAACGCACATTTTACCATTTCGGTTTTATATCCAAAAACTTATTTGGCTAATACATAATTTTTCACTAAAAAAAGTTTGCTGGGTCTGTATCTCATCCCCAGGGCCGAACATGGAAATGACAACTGGTGCGCTGGAATAATACATGTGTTCACTATAAATTTCTAAAAATCCCTAAACGCACATTTTACCATTTCGGTCTTACAGCCAAAAACTTATTTGGCTAATACATAATTTTTCACTAAAAAAAGTTTGCTGGGTCTGTATCTCATCCCCAGGGCCGAACCAGGAAATGGCAACTGGTGCGCTGGAATGGTACATGTGTTCACTATAAAATATCAAAAAGCCTCAAACGCACATATTACCATTTCGGTTTTATAGCCAAAAACTTATTTGGCTAATACATAATTTGTCACTAAAAAAAGTTTTCTGGGTATGTATCTCATCCCCAGGTCCAAACCAGGAAATGACAACTGATGCGCTGGAGTAGTACATTTGTCCACTATTAAATATCAAAAATCCTTAAACGCACATATTACCCTTTGAGTTGTATAGCCAAAAACTTATTGGGCTGATATATAATTTTTCACTAAAAAAATTTTGCTGGTGTGTATCTCATCCCCAGGGCCAAACAAGGAAATGAAAACAGTTGTGCTGGAATGGTACGTGTGTCGAGTATATGAGATCAAAAATCCTTAAACGCACATCTTACCATTACAGTTTCAGAGCCAAAAACTTATTTGGCTAATATATAATTTTTCACTAAAAAAATTTTGCTGGGTGCGTATCTCATCCCCAGGGCCGAACAAGGAAATGAACACTGAAGTGCTGGAATGGTACATGTGTCGACTATAAAATATAAAAAAGCCTCAAACGCATATATTACCATTTCGGTTTTATAGCCAAAAACTCATTTGGCTAATACATAATTTTTTACTAAAAAAGTTTGCTGGATGTGTATCTCATCCCCAGGGCCGAACAAGAAAATTAAAACTGGAATAGAACATGTGTCCACTATAAAACATCAAAAAGCCTTAAACGCACATATTACCATTTCAGTTTTAAAGCCAAACACTTATTTGGATAATATATAATTTTTCCTTAAAAAAAGTTTGCTGGGTGTGTATCTCATCTCCAGGGCTAAACCTGGAAGTGACAACTGGTGCGCTGGAATGGTACGTGTGTCGAGTATATGAGATCAAAAATCCTTAAACGCACATCTTGCCATTACAGTTTCAAAGCCAAAAACTTATTTGGCTAATATATAATTTTTCACTAAAAAAATTTTGCTGGGGGTGGAATGGTACATGTGTCGACTATAAAATATAAAAAAGCCTCAAACGCATATATTACCATTTCGGTTTTATAGCCAAAAACTCATTTGGCTAATACATAATTTTTTACTAAAAAAGTTTGCTGGATGTGTATCTCATCCCCAGGGCCGAACAAGAAAATGAAAATTGGTGTGCTGGAATGGTACATGTGTCGACTATAAAATATAAAAAAGCCTCAAACGCACATATTACCATTTCGGTTTTATAGTTTATAAGAAATGACAACTGGTCCGCTGGATTAGTACATGCATTCACTATAAGATATCAAAAATCCTTAGACGCACATATAACCATTTCAGTTTTATATCCAAAAACTTTTTTTTTTCACTAAAAAAAGTTTGCTGGTTGTCTTTTCTCATGCCCAGGGCCGAACCAGGAAGTGACAACTGATGCGCTGGAATAGTACATGTGTCGACTATAAAATATAAAAAAGCCTTAAACGCACATATTACCATTTCGGTTTTATAGCGAAAAACTTATTTGGCTAATACATAATTTTTCCTTAAAAAAAGTTTGCTGGGTGTGTATCTCATCCCCAGGGCCGAACCAAAAAATTACCACTAGTACCCTGAAATGGTACATGTGTCCACTATAAAATATAAAAAATTCTTACACAAAAATATTACCATATCAGTTTTATATCTAAAAACTTATTTGGCTAATACATAATTTTTCACTAAAAAAAGTTTGCTAGTTGTCTATCTCATCCCCAGGGCAGAACCAGGAAGTGGCAACTAGTGCGCTGGAATAGAACATGTGTCCACTATAAAATATCAAAAAGCCTTAAACGCAGATAATACCAATTCAGTTTTATACCCAAAAACTTATTGGGCTAATACATAATTTTTCACTACAAAAAGTTTGCAGGGTTTGTATTTCGTCCCCAAGGCCAAACCAGGAAGTGACAACTGGTGCGCTGGAATAGTACATGTATCCACTATAAGATATCAAAAATCCTTAGACGCACATATTACCATTTCAGTTTTATATCCAAAAATTTATTTGCCTAATACATAATTTTTCCCTAAAAAAAGTTTGCTTGGTGTGTATCTCATCCCCAGGGCCGAACCAAAAAATTACCACTAGTACCCTGAAATGGTACATGTGTCCACTATAAAATATAAAAAATTCTTACACAAAAATATTACCATTTCAGTTTTATATCTAAGAACTTATTTGGCTAATACATAATTTTTCACTAAAAAAAGTTTGCTAGTTGTCTATCTCATCCCCAGGGCCGAACCAGGAAGTGGCAACTGGTGCGCTGGAATAGTACATGTATCCACTATAAGATAACAAAAATCCTTAGTCGCACATATTACCATTTCAGTTTTATATCCAAAAACTTTTTTGCCTAATACATAATTTTTCCCTAAAAAAATGTTTGCTGGTGTGTAGCTCATCCCCAACGCCGAACCGGGAAGTGATAACTGGTGCGCTGGAATAATACATGTATTCACTATAAAAAAATTAAAAATCCTTAAACGCACATATTACAATTTTAGTTTTACATCCAAAAACTAGTTTTCCTTATAAATAATTTTTCCTTAAAAAAAGTTTGTTGGGTGTGTATCTCATCCCCAGGGCTAAACCAACAAGTGACAACTGGTGTGCTTGAATAGAACATGTGTCCACTATAAAATATCAAAAAGCCTTAAACGCAGATATTACCAATTCAGTTTTATATCCAAAAACTTTTTTGCCTAATACATAATTTTTACCTAAAATAAGATTGCTGGGTGTGTATCTCATCACCAGGGCCGAACCGGGAAATGACAACGGTTGCGCTGGAATAGTAAATGTGTTTGCTATAAAAAAACAAAAATCCTTAAACGCACATATTACCATTTCCGTTTTATAGCTAGAAACTTATTGGGCCAATACATAATTTTTTAATAAAAAAAATTTGCTGGGTGTGTATCTCATCCCCAGGGCCAAACCAGGAGGTGACAACTGGTGACTGGTATAGAACATGTGTTCACTATAAAATATCAAAAAGCCTTAAACGCAGATATTACAAATTCAGTTATATAGCCAAAAACTTATTTGGCTAATACATAATTTGTCACTAAAAAAAGTTTTCTGGGTATGTATCTCATCCCCAGGGCCAAACCAGGAAGTGACAACTGGTGCGCTGGATAGTACATGTGTCCACTATAAAATATCAAAAAGCCTTTCACGCAGATATTACAAATTCAGTTTTATAGCCAAAAACTTATATGGCTAATACATAATTTGTCACTAAAAAAAGTTTTCTGGGTATGTATCTCATCCCCAGGTCCAAACCAGGAAGTGACAACTGGTGCGCTGGAATGGTACATGTGTCCACTGTTAAATATCAAAAATTTTAAAACGCACATATTACCATTTCAGTTTTATAGCCAAAAACTTATTGGGCTAATATATAATATTTCACTAAAAAAATTTTGCTGGTGTGTATCTCATCCCCCGGGCCGAACAAGGAAATGAAAATAGTTGTGCTAGAATGGTACGTGTGTCGACTATAAGAGATCAAAAATCTTTAAACGCACATCTTACTATTACAGTTTCAGAGCCAAAAACTTATTTGGCTAATATATAATTTTTCACTAAAAAAATTTTGCTGGGTGTGTATCTCATCCCCAGGGCCGAACAAGGAAATGAACACTGAAGTGCTGGAATGGTACATGTGTCGACTATAAAATATAAAAAAGCCTCAAACGCATATATTACCATTTCGGTTTTATAGCCAAAAACTCATTTGGCTAATACATAATTTGTCACTAAAAAAAGTTTGCTGGGTATGTATCTCATCCCCAGGTCCAAACCAGGAAGTGACAACTGGTGCACTGGAATGGTACATGTGTCCACTATAAGAGATCAAAAATCCTTATACGCACATACTACCATTTCAGTTTTATAGCCAAAAACTTATTGGGCTAATATATAATATTTCACTAAAAAAATTTTGCTGGTGTTTATCTCATCCCCCGGGCCGAACAAGGAAATGAAAATAGTTGTGCTGGAATGGTACGTGTGTCCACTATAAAACATCAAAAAGCCTTAAACGCACATATTACCATTTCAGTTTTAAAGCCAAAAACTTATTTGGATAATATATAATTTTTCCTTAAAAAAAGTTTGCTGGGTGTGTATCTCATCCCCAGGGCTAAACCTGGAAGTGACAACTGGTGCGCTGGAATGGTACGTGTGTCGAGTATATGAGATCAAAAATCCTTAAACGCACATCTTGCCATTACAGTTTCAAAGCCAAAAACTTATTTGGCTAATATATAATTTTTCACTAAAAAAATTTTGCTGGGGGTGGAATGGTACATGTGTCGACTATAAGATATAAAAAAGCCTCAAACGCATATATTACCATTTCGGTTTTATAGCCAAAAACTCATTTGGCTAATACATAATTTTTTACTAAAAAAGTTTGCTGTATGTGTATCTCATCCCCAGGGCCGAACAAGAAAATGAAAACTGGTGTGCTGGAATGGTACATGTGTCGACTATAAAATATAAAAAAGCCTCAAACGCACATATTACCATTTCGGTTTTATAGTTTATAAGAAATGACAACTGGTCCGCTGGATTAGTACATGCATTCACTATAAGATATCAAAAATCCTTAGACGCACATATAACCATTTCAGTTTTATATCCAAAAACTTTTTTTTTCACTAAAAAAAGTTTGCTGGTTGTCTTTTCTCATGCCCAGGGCCGAACCAGGAAGTGACAACTGATGCGCTGGAATAGTACATGTGTCGACTATAAAATATAAAAAAGCCTTAAACGCACATATTACCATTTCGGTTTTATAGCGAAAAACTTATTTGGCTAATACATAATTTTTCCTTAAAAAAAGTTTGCTGGCTGTGTATCTCATCCCCAGGGCCGAACCAAAAAATTACCACTAGTACCCTGAAATGGTACATGTGTCCACTATAAAATATAAAAAATTCTTACACAAAAATATTACCATTTCAGTTTTATATCTAAGAACTTATTTGGCTAATACATAATTTTTCGCTAAAAAAAGTTTGCTAGTTGTCTATCTCATCCCCAGGGCCGAACCAGGAAGTGGCAACTGGTGCGCTGGAATAGTACATGTATCCACTATAAGATATCAAATATCCTTAGTCGCACATATTACCATTTCATTTTTATATCCAAAAACTTTTTTGCCTAATACATAATTTTTCCCTAAAAAAATGTTTGCTGGTGTGTATCTCATCCCCAACGCCGAACCGGGAAGTGATAACTGGTGCGCTGGAATAATACATGTATTCACTATAAAAAAATTAAAAATCCTTAAACGCACATATTACAATTTTAGTTTTACATCCAAAAACTAGTTTTCCTTATAAATAATTTTTCCTTAAAAAAAGTTTGTTGGGTGTGTATCTCATCCCCAGGGCTAAGCCAACAAGTGACAACTGGTGTGCTTGAATAGAACATGTGTCCACTATAAAATATCAAAAAGCCATAAACGCAGATATTACCAATTCAGTTTTATATCCAAAAACTTTTTTGCCTAATACATAATTTTTACCTAAAATAAGATTGCTGGGTGTGTATCTCATCACCAGGGCCGAACCGGGAAATGACAACGGTTGCGCTGGAATAGTAAATGTGTTCGCTATAAAAAAACAAAAATCCTTAAACGCACATATTACCATTTCCGTTTTATAGCTAGAAACTTATTGGGCCAATACATAATTTTTTACTAAAAAAATTTTGCTGGGTGTGTATCTCATCCCCAGGGCCAAACCAGGAGGTGACAACTGGTGACTGGTATAGAACATGTGTCCACTATAAAATATCAAAAAGCCTTAAACGCAGATATTACAAATTCAGTTATATAGCCAAAAACTTATTTGGCTAATACATAATTTGTCACTAAAAAAAGTTTTCTGGGTATGTATCTCATCCCCAGAGCCAAACCAGGAAGTGACAACTGGTGCGCTGGATAGTACTTGTGTCCACTATAAAATATCAAAAAGCCTTTCACGCAGATATTACAAATTCAGTTTTATAGCCAAAAACTTATATGGCTAATACATAATTTGTCACTAAAAAAAGTTTTCTGGGTATGTATCTCATCCGCAGGTCCAAACCAGGAAGTGACAACTGGTGCGCTGGAATGGTACATGTGTCCACTGTTAAATATCAAAAATTTTAAAACGCACATATTACCATTTCAGTTTTATAGCCAAAAAGTTATTGGGCTAATATATAATATTTCACTAAAAAAATTTTGCTGGTGTGTATCTCATCCCCCGGGCCGAACAAGGAAATGAAAATAGTTGTGCTGGAATGGTACGTGTGTCGACTATAAGAGATCAAAAATCTTTAAACGCACATCTTACTATTACAGTTTCAAAGCCAAAAACTTATTTGGTTAATACATAATTTTTCACTAAAAAAATTTTGCTGGGTGTGTATCTCATCCCCAGGGCCGAACAAGGAAATGAAAACAGTTGTGCTGGAATGGTACGTGTGTCGAGTATATGAGATCAAAAATCCTTAAACACACATCTTACCATTACAGTTTCAAAGCCAAAAACTTATTTGGCTAATATATAATTTTTCACTAAAAAAAGTTTTCTGGGTATGTATCTCATCCCCAGGGCCAAACCAGGAGGTGACAACTGGTGACTGGTATAAAACATGTGTCCACTATAAAATATCAAAAAGCCTTAAACGCAGATAACACAAATTCAGTTATATGGGCAAAAACTTATTTGACTAATACATATTTTGTCACAAAAAAAAGTTTGCTGGTTGTCTTTCCTCATCCCCAGGGGCGAACCAGGAAGTGACAACTAATGCGCCAGAATGATACATGTGTCCACTATAAAATATCAAAAATCCTTAGACGCACATATTACCATTTCAGTTTTATATCCAAAAACTTATTTGCTAAAACATAATTTTTCCCTAAAAAAAGTTTGCTGGTGTGTATCTCATCCCCAACGCCGAACCGGGAAGTGACAACTGGTGCGCTGGAATAGTACATGTGTTCACTATAAAAAAAAACAAAAATCCTTAAACGCACATATTACAATTTCAGTTTTACATCCAAAAACTAGTTTTCCTTATAAATAATTTTTCCTTAAAAAAAGTTTGCTGGGTGTGTATCTCATCCCCAGGGCCTAACCAGGAAGTGACAACTGGTGCGCTGGAATAGAACATGTGTCCACTATAAAATATCAAAAAGCATTAAACGCAGATATTACCAATTCAGTTTTATATCCAAAAACTTTTTTGCCTAATACATAATTTTTACCTAAAATAAGATTGCTGGGTGTGTATCTCATCACCAGGGCCAAACCAGGAAGTGACAACTGGTGGCTGGTATAGAATATGTGTCCACTATAAAATATCAAAAAGCCTTAAACGCAGATATTTTTAATTCAGTTTTATAGCCAAAAACTTATTTGGCTAATACATAATTTTTCACTAAAAAAAGTTTTCTGGGCGTGTATCTCATCCCCAGGGCCAAACCAGGAAGTGACAACTGGTGCGATGGAATAGTACATATGTCAACTATAAAATATCAAAAAGCCTTAAACACAGATATTACAAATTCAGTTTAATAGCCAAAAACTTATTTGGCTAATACATAACTTGTCACTAAAAAAAGTTTTCTGGGTATGTATCTCATCCCCAGATCCAAACCAGGAAATGACAACTGATGCGCTGGAATAGTACATGTGTCCACTATTAAATATCAAAAATCCTTAAACGCACATATTACCATTTCAGTTTTATAGCCAAAAACTTATTGGGCTAATATATAATTTTTCACTAAAAAAATTTTGCTGGTGTGTATCTCATCCCCAGGGCCGAACAAGGAAATGAACACTGAAGTGCTGGAATGGTACATGTGTCGACTATAAAATATAAAAAAGCCTCAAACGCATATACTACCATTTCGGTTTTATAGCCAAAAACTCATTTGGCTAATACATAATTTTTCACTAAAAAAAGTTTGCTGGGTGTGTATCTCATCCCCAGGGCCGAACAAGAAAATAAAATTTGGTGTGCTGGAATGGTACATGTGTCGACTATAAAATATAAAAAAGCCTCAAACGCACATATTACCATTTCGGTTTTATAGCCAAAAACTTATTTGGCTAATACATAATTTGTCACTAAAAAAAGTTTTCTGGGTATGTATCTCATCCCCAGGTCCAAACCAGGAAATGACAACTGATGCGCTGGAATAGTACATGTGTCCACTGTTAAATATCAAAAATCCTTAAACGCACATATTACCCTTTCAGTTTTATAGCCAAAAACTTATTGGGCTGATATATAATTTTTCACTAAAAAAATTTTGCTGGTGTGTATCTCATCCCCAGGGCCGAACAAGGAAATGAAAACAGTTGTGCTGGAATGGCACGTGTGTCGAGTATATGAGATCAAAAATCCTTAAACGCACATCTTACCATTACAGTTTCAGAGCCAAAAACTTATTTGGCTAATATATCATTTTTCACTAAAAAAATTTTGTTGGGTGCGTATCTCATCCCCAAAGCTAAACCTGGAAGTGACAACTGGTGCGCTGGAATGGTACGTGTGTCGAGTATATGAGATCAAAAATCCTTAAACGCACATCTTGCCATTACAGTTTCAAAGCCAAAAACTTATTTGGCTAATATATAATTTTTCACTAAAAAAATTTTGCTGGGTGTGTATCTCATCCCCAGGGCCGAACAAGGAAATGAACACTGAAGTGCTGGAATGGTACATGTGTCGACTATAAAATATAAAAAAGCCTCAAACGCATATATTACCATTTCGGTTTTATAGCCAAAAACTCATTTGGCTAATACATAATTTTTTACTAAAAAAGTTTGCTGGATGTGTATCTCATCCCCAGGGCCGAACAAGAAAATGAAAACTGGTGTGCTGGAATGGTACATGTGTCGACTATAAAATATAAAAAAGCCTTAAACGCACATATTACCATTTCGGTTTTATAGCCAAAAACTTATTTGGCTAATACATAATTTGTCACTAAAAAAAGTTTTCTGGGTATGTATCTCATCCCCAGGGCCAAACCAGGAAGTGACAACTGGTGCGCTGGAATGGTACGTGCGTCGAGTATAAGAGATCAAAAATCTCTGAACGCACATCTTACCATTACAGTTTCAAAGCCAAAAACTTATTTGGCTAATATATAATTTTTCACTAAAAAAAATTTGCTGGGTGTGTATCTCATCCCCAGGGCCGAACAAGGAAATGAACACTGAAGTGCTGGAATGGTACATGTGTCGACTATAAAATATAAAAAAGCCTCAAACGCATATATTACCATTTCGGTTTTATAGCCAAAAACTCATTTGGCTAATACATAATTTTTCACTAAAAAAAGTTTGCTGGGTGTGTATCTCATCCCCAGGGCCGAACAAGGAAATGAAAACTGGTGTGCTGGAATGGTACATGTGTCGACTATAAAATATAAAAAAGCCTCAAACGCATATATTACCATTTCGGTTTTATAGCCAAAAACTCATTTGGCTAATACATAATTTTTCACTAAAAAAAGTTTGCTGGGTGTGTATCTCATCCCCAGGGCCGAACAAGGAAATGAAAACTGGTGTGCTGGAATGGTACATGTGTCGACTATAAAATATAAAAAAGCCTCAAACGCACATATTACCATTTCGGTTTTATAGCCAAAAACTTATTTGGCTAATACATAATTTGTCACAAAAAAAAGCTTGCTGGTGTGTATCTCATCCCCAACGCCGAACCGGGAAGTGACAACTGGTGCGCTGGAATAGTACATGTGTTCACTATAAAAAAAACAAAAATTCTTAAACGCACATATTACAATTTCAGTTTTACATCCAAAAACTAGTTTTCCTTATAAATAATTTTTCCTTAAAAAAAGTTTGCTGGGTTTGTATCTCATCCCCAGGGGCTAACCGGGAAGTGAAAACTGGTGTGCTGGAATAGAACATGTGTCCTCTATAAAATATCAAAAAACATTAAACGCAGATATTACCAATTCAGTTTTATATCCAAAAATGTTTTGCCTAATACATAATTTTTACCTAAAATAAGATTGCTGGGTGTGTATCTCATCACCAGGGCCAAACCAAGAAATGACAACTGGTGGCTGGTATAGAACATGTGTCCACTATAAAATATCAAAAAGCCTTAAACGCAGATATTACAAATTCAGTTTTATAGCAAAAAACTTATTGGGCTAATACATAATTTTTACCTAAAAAAAATTTCTGGGCGTGTATCTCATCCCCAGGGCCAAACCAGGAAGTGACAACTGGTGCGCTGGAATAGTACATGTGCCCACTATAAAATATCAAAAAGCCTTAAACACAGATATTACCATTTCGGTTTTATAGCCAAAAACTTATTTGGCTAATACATAATTTGTCACTAAAAAAAGTTTTCTGGGTATGTATCTCATCCCCAGGGCCGAACAAGGAAATGAACACTGAAGTGCTGGAATGGTACATGTGTCGACTATAAAATATAAAAAAGCCTCAAACGCATATATTACCATTTCGGTTTTATAGCCAAAAACTCATTTGGCTAATACATCATTTTTTACTAAAAAAGTTTGCTGGATGTGTATCTCATCCCCAGGGCCGAACAAGAAAATGAAAACTGGTGTGCTGGAATGGTACATGTGTCGACTATAAAATATAAAAAAGCCTCAAACGCACATATTACCATTTCGGTTTTATAGCCAAAAACTTATTTGGCTAATACATAATTTGTCACTAAAAAAAGTTTTCTGGGTATGTATCTCATCCCCAGGGCCAAACCAGGAAGTGACAACTGGTGCGCTGGAATGGTACGTGCGTCGAGTATAAGAGATCAAAAATCTCTGAACGCACATCTTACCATTACAGTTTCATAGCCAAAAACTTATTTGGCTAATATATAATTTTTCACTAAAAAAATTTTGCTGAGTGTGTATCTCATCCCCAGGGCCGAACAAGGAAATGAACACTGAAGTGCTGGAATGGTACATGTGTCGACTATAAAATATAAAAAAGCCTCAAACGCATATATTACCATTTCGGTTTTATAGCCAAAAACTCATTTGGCTAATACATAATTTTTCACTAAAAAAAGTTTGCTGGGTGTGTATCTCATCCCCAGGGCCGAACAAGGAAATGAAAACTGGTGTGCTGGAATGGTACATGTGTCGACTATAAAATATAAAAAAGCCTCAAACGCATATATTACCATTTCGGTTTTATAGCCAAAAACTCATTTGGCTAATACATAATTTTTCACTAAAAAAAGTTTGCTGGGTGTGTATCTCATCCCCAGGGCCGAACAAGGAAATGAAAACTGGTGTGCTGGAATGGTACATGTGTCGACTATAAAATATAAAAAAGCCTCAAACGCACATATTACCATTTCGGTTTTATAGCCAAAAACTTATTTGGCTAATACATAATTTGTCACAAAAAAAAAGCTTGCTGGTGTGTATCTCATCCCCAACGCCGAACCGGGAAGTGACAACTGGTGCGCTGGAATAGTACATGTGTTCAATATTAAAAAAAAAAAAAAATTCTTAAACGCACATATTAATATTTCAGTTTTACATCCAAAAACTAGTTTTCCTTATAAATAATTTTTCCTTAAAAAAAGTTTGCTGGGTTTGTATCTCATCCCCAGGGGCTAACCGGGAAGTGAAAACTGGTGTGCTGGAATAGAACATGTGTCCTCTATAAAATATCAAAAAACATTAAACGCAGATATTACCAATTCAGTTTTATATCCAAAAATGTTTTGCCTAATACATAATTTTTACCTAAAATAAGATTGCTGGGTGTGTATCTCATCACCAGGGCCAAACCAAGAAATGACAACTGGTGGCTGGTATAGAACATGTGTCCACTATAAAATATCAAAAAGCCTTAAACGCAGATATTACAAATTCAGTTTTATAGCCAAAAACTTATTGGGCTAATACATAATTTTTACCTAAAAAAAATTTCTGGGCGTGTATCTCATCCCCAGGGCCAAACCAGGAAGTGACAACTGGTGCGCTGGAATAGTACATGTGTCGACTATAAAATATAAAAAAGCCTCAAACGCACATATTACCATTTCGGTTTTATAGCCAAAAACTTATTTGGCTAATACATAATTTGTCACAAAAAAAAGCTTGCTGGTGTGTATCTCATCCCCAACGCCGAACCGGGAAGTGACAACTGGTGCGCTGGAATAGTACATGTGTTCACTATAAAAAAAACAAAAATTCTTAAACGCACATATTACAATTTCAGTTTTACATCCAAAAACTAGTTTTCCTTATAAATAATTTTTCCTTAAAAAAAGTTTGCTGGGTTTGTATCTCATCCCCAGGGGCTAACCGGGAAGTAAAAACTGGTGTGCTGGAATAGAACATGTGTCCTCTATAAAATATCAAAAAACATTAAACGCAGATATTACCAATTCAGTTTTATATCCAAAAATGTTTTGCCTAATACATAATTTTTACCTAAAATAAGATTGCTGGGTGTGTATCTCATCACCAGGGCCAAACCAAGAAATGACAACTGGTGGCTGGTATAGAACATGTGTCCACTATAAAATATCAAAAAGCCTTAAACGCAGATATTACAAATTCAGTTTTATAGCAAAAAACTTATTGGGCTAATACATAATTTTTACCTAAAAAAAATTTCTGGGCGTGTATCTCATCCCCAGGGCCAAACCAGGAAGTGACAACTGGTGCGCTGGAATAGTACATGTGCCCACTATAAAATATCAAAAAGCCTTAAACACAGATATTACCATTTCGGTTTTATAGCCAAAAACTTATTTGGCTAATACATAATTTGTCACTAAAAAAAGTTTTCTGGGTATGTATCTCATCCCCAGGGCCGAACAAGGAAATGAACACTGAAGTGCCGGAATGGTACATGTGTCGACTATAAAATATAAAAAAGCCTCAAACGCATATATTACCATTTCGGTTTTATAGCCAAAAACTCATTTGGCTAATACATAATTTTTTACTAAAAAAGTTTGCTGGATGTGTATCTCATCCCCAGGGCCGAACAAGAAAATGAAAACTGGTGTGCTGGAATGGTACATGTGTCGACTATAAAATATAAAAAAGCCTCAAACGCACATATTACCATTTCGGTTTTATAGCCAAAAACTTATTTGGCTAATACATAATTTGTCACTAAAAAAAGTTTTCTGGGTATGTATCTCATCCCCAGGGCCAAACCAGGAAGTGACAACTGGTGCGCTGGAATGGTACGTGCGTCGAGTATAAGAGATCAAAAATCTCTGAACGCACATCTTACCATTACAGTTTCAAAGCCAAAAACTTATTTGGCTAATATATAATTTTTCACTAAAAAAATTTTGCTGAGTGTGTATCTCATCCCCAGGGCCGAACAAGGAAATGAACACTGAAGTGCTGGAATGGTACATGTGTCGACTATAAAATATAAAAAAGCCTCAAACGCATATATTACCATTTCGGTTTTATAGCCAAAAACTCATTTGGCTAATACATAATTTTTCACTAAAAAAAGTTTGCTGGGTGTGTATCTCATCCCCAGGGCCGAACAAGGAAATGAAAACTGGTGTGCTGGAATGGTACATGTGTCGACTATAAAATATAAAAAAGCCTCAAACGCATATATTACCATTTCGGTTTTATAGCCAAAAACTCATTTGGCTAATACATAATTTTTCACTAAAAAAAGTTTGCTGGGTGTGTATCTCATCCCCAGGGCCGAACAAGGAAATGAAAACTGGTGTGCTGGAATGGTACATGTGTCGACTATAAAATATAAAAAAGCCTCAAACGCACATATTACCATTTCGGTTTTATAGCCAAAAACTTATTTGGCTAATACATAATTTGTCACAAAAAAAAAGCTTGCTGGTGTGTATCTCATCCCCAACGCCGAACCGGGAAGTGACAACTGGTGCGCTGGAATAGTACATGTGTTCACTATTAAAAAAAAAAAAAAATTCTTAAACGCACATATTAATATTTCAGTTTTACATCCAAAAACTAGTTTTCCTTATAAATAATTTTTCCTTAAAAAAAGTTTGCTGGGTTTGTATCTCATCCCCAGGGGCTAACCGGGAAGTGAAAACTGGTGTGCTGGAATAGAACATGTGTCCTCTATAAAATATCAAAAAACATTAAACGCAGATATTACCAATTCAGTTTTATATCCAAAAATGTTTTGCCTAATACATAATTTTTACCTAAAATAAGATTGCTGGGTGTGTATCTCATCACCAGGGCCAAACCAAGAAATGACAACTGGTGGCTGGTATAGAACATGTGTCCACTATAAAATATCAAAAAGCCTTAAACGCAGATATTACAAATTCAGTTTTATAGCCAAAAACTTATTGGGCTAATACATAATTTTTACCTAAAAAAAATTTCTGGGCGTGTATCTAATCCCCAGGGCCAAACCAGGAAGTGACAACTGGTGCGCTGGAATAGTACATGTGCCCACTATAAAATATCAAAAAGCCTTAAACACAGATATTACCATTTCGGTTTTATAGCAAAAACTTATTTGGCTAATACATATTTTTCACTAAAAAAAGTTTTCTGGGTATGTATCTCATCCCCAGGTCCAAACCAGGAAATGACAACTGATGCGCTGGAATAGTACATGTGTCCACTATTAAATATCAAAAATCCTTATACGCACATATTACCATTTCAGTTTTATAGCCAAAAACTTATTGGGCTAATATATAAATTTTCACTAAAAAAATTTTGCTGGTGTGTATCTCATCCCCAGGGCCGAACAAGGAAATGAAAACAGTTGTGCTGGAATGGTACGTGCGTCGAGTATAAGAGATCAAAAATCCCTAAACGCACATCTTACCATTACAGTTTCAAAGCCAAAAACTTATTTGGCAAATATATAATTTTTCACTAAAAAAATTTTGCTGGGTGTGTATCTCATCCCCAGGGCCGAACAAGGAAATGAACACTGAAGTGCTGGAATGGTACATATGTCGACTATAAAATATAAAAAAGCCTCAAACGCATATATTACCATTTCGGTTTTATAGCCAAAAACTCATTTGGCTAATACATAATTTTTCACTAAAAAAAGTTTGCTGGGTGTGTATCTCATCCCCAGGGCCGAACAAGGAAATGAAAACTGGTGTGCTGGAATGGTACATGTGTCGACTATAAAATATAAAAAAGCCTCAAACGCACATATTACCATTTCGGTTTTATAGCCAAAAACTTATTTGGCTAATACATAATTTGTCACTAAAAAAAGTTTTCTGGGTATGTATCTCATCCCCAGGTCCAAACCAGGAAATGACAACTGATGCGCTGGAATAGTACATGTGTCCACTATTAAATATCAAAAATCCTTAAACGCACATATTACCATTTCAGTTTTATAGCCAAAAACTTATTGGGCTAATATATAATTTTTCACTAAAAAAATTTTGCTGGCGTGTATCTCATCCCCAGGGCCGTACAAGGAAATGAAAACAGTTGTGCTGGAATGGTACGTGTGTCGAGTATATGAGATCAAAAATCCTTAAACGCACATCTTACCATTACAGTTTCAGAGCCAAAAACTTATTTGGCTAATATATAATTGTTCACTAAAAAAATTTTGCTGGATGCGTATCTCATCCCCAGGGCCGAACAAGGAAATGAACACTGAAGTGCTGAAATGGTACATGTGTCGACTATAAAATATAAAAAAAGCCTCAAACGCATATATTACCATGTCGGTTTTATAGCCAAAAACTCATTTGGCTAATACATAATTTTTCACTAAAAAAGTTTGCTGGATGTGTATCTCATCCCAAGGGCCGAACAAGGAAATGAACACTGAAGTGCTGGAATGGTACATGTGTCGACTATAAAATATAAAAAAGCCTCAAACGCACATATTACCATTTCGGTTTTATAGCCAAAAACTTATTTGGCTAATACATAATTTGTCACAAAAAAAAGCTTGCTGGTGTGTATCTGATCCCCAACGCCGAACCGGGAAGTGACAACTGGTGCGCTGGAATAGTACATGTGTTCACTATAAAAAAGCAAAAATTTTTAAACGAACATATTACAATTTCAGTTTTACATCCAAAAACTAGTTTTCCTTATAAATAATTTTTCCTTAAAAAAAGTTTGCTGGGTGTGTATCTCATCCCCAGGGGCTAACCAGGAAGTGACAACTGGTGTGCTGGAATAGAACATGTGTCCACTATAAAATATCAAAAAGCATTAAACGCAGATATTACCAATTCAGTTTTGTATCCAAAAACTTTTTTGCCTAATACATAATTTTTACATAAAATAAGATTGCTGGGTGTGTATCTCATCACCAGGGCCAAACCAGGAAGTGACAACTGGTGCGCTGGAATAGTACATGTGTCCACTATAAAATATCAAAAAGCCTTAAACAAAGATATTACAAATTCAGTTTTATAGCCAAAAACTTATTTGGCTAATACATAATTTGTCACTAAAAAAAGTTTTCTGGGTATATATCTCATCCCCAGGGCCAAACCAGGAAGTGACAACTGGTGCGCTGGAATAGTATATGTGTCCACTATAAAATATCATAAAGCCTTAAACACAGATATTACAAATTCAGTTTTATAGCCAAAAACTTATTTGGCTAATACATAATTTGTCACTAAAAAAAGTTTTCTGGGTATGTATCTCATCCCCAGGTCCAAACCAGGAAATGACAACTGATGCGCTGAAATGGTACATGTGTCCACTATTAAATATCAAAAATCCTTAAACGCACATATTACCATTTCAGTTTTATAGCCAAAAACTTATTTGGCTAATATATAATTTTTCACTAAAAAAATTTTGCTGGGTGTGTATCTCATCCCCAGGGCCGAACAAGGAAATGAACACTGAAGTGCTGGAATGGTACATGTGTCGACTATAAAAAATAAAAAATCCTCAAACGCATATATTACCATTTCGGTTTTATAGCCAAAAACTCATTTGGCTAATACATAATTTTTCACTAAAAAAAGTTTGCTGGATATGTATCTCATCCCCAGGGCCTAACCAGGAAGTGACAACTGGTGTGCTGGAATAGAACATGTGTCCACTATAAAACATCAAAAAGCCTTAAACGCACATATTACCATTTCAGTTTTAAAGCCAAAAACTTATTGGGCTAATATATAATTGTTCAGTAAAAAAAGTTTGCTGGGTATGTATCTCATCCCCAGGGCTAAACCAAGAAGTGACAACTGGTGTGCTGGAATGGAACATGTGTCCACTATAAAATATCAAAAAACCTTAAACGCTGATATTACCAATTCAGTTTTATAGCCAAAAACTTATTGGGCTAATATATAATTTTTCAGTAAAAAAAGTTTGCTGGGTATGTATCTCATTCCCAGGGACAAACCATGAAGTGGCAACTGGTGTGCTGGAATAGAACATGTGTCCACTATAAAATATCAAAAAGCCTTAAACGCTGATATTACCAATTCAGTTTTATATCTAAAAACTTATTGGGCTAATATATAATTTTTCAGTAAAAAAAGTTTGCTGAGTGTGTATCTCATTCCCAGGGCCAAACCAAGAAGTGACAACTGGTGTGCTGGAATAGAACATGTGTTCACTATAAAATATCAAAAAGCCTTAAATGCTGATATTTCCAATTCAGTTTTATAGCCAAAACTTATTGGGCTAATATATAATTTTTCAGTAAAAAAAGTTTGCTGGGTATGTTCTCATCCCCAGGGCCAAAACATGAAGTGACAACTGGTGCGCTGTAATGGAACATGTGTCCACTATAAAATATCAAAAAACCTTAAACGCTGATATTACCAATTCAGTTTTATAGCCAAAAACTTATTTGGCTAATATATAATTTTTCAGTAAAAAAAGTTTTCTGGGTGTGTATCTCATCCCCAGGGCCTAAAAAAGAAATGAACACTGAAGTGCTGGAATGGTTCATGTGACGACTATAAAACATATAAAAGAGCCTCAAACGCACATATTACCATTTCGGTTTTATAACCAAAAACTTATTTGGCTAAGACATAGTTTGTCACTAAAAAAAGTTTGCTGGGTATGTATCTCATCCCCAGGGCCAAACCATGAAGTGACAACTGGTGTGCTGGAATGGAACATGTGTCCACTATAAAATATCAAAAAACCTTAAACGCTGATATTACCAATTCAGTTTTATAGCCAAAAACTTATTGGGCTAATATATAATTTTTCAGTAAAAAAAGTTTGCTGGGTATGTATCTGATCCCCAGGGCCAAACCATGAAGTGACAACTGGTGTGCTGGAATGGAACATGTGTCCACTATAAAATATCAAAAAACGTTAAACGCTGATATTACAATTTCGGTTTTATAGCCAAAAACTTATTTGGCTAAGACATAATTTGTCACTAAAAAAAGTTTGCTGGGTATGTATCTCATCCCCAGGGCTAAACCAAGAAGTGACAACTGGTGTGCTGGAATGGAACATGTGTCCACTATAAAATATCAAAAACCCTTAAACGCTGATATTACCAATTTAGTTTTATAGCCAAAAACTTATTGGGCTAATATATATAATTTTTCAGAAAAAAAGTTTGCTGGGTATTTATCTCAACCCCAGGGCTAAACCAGGAAGTGACAACTGATGCGCTAGAATGATACATGTGTCCACTATTAAATATCAAAAATCCCTAGACGCACATATTACCATTTAGGTTTATTAGCCAAAAACTTATTGGGCTAATACATAATTTTTCACTAAAAAAAGTTTGCTGGGTGTGTATCTCATCCCCAGGGCTAAACCATGAAGTGACAACTGGTGTGCTGGAATGCAACATGTGTCCACTATAAAATATCAAAAAACCTTAAACGCTGATATTACCAATTCTGTTTTATAGCCAAAAACTTATTGGGCTAATATATAATTGTTCAGTAAAAAAAGTTTGCTGGGTATGTATCTCATCCCCAGGGCTAAACCAAGAAGTGACAACTGGTGTGCTGGAATGGAACATGTGTCCACTATAAAATATCAAAAAACCTTAAACGCTGATATTACCAATTCTGTTTTATAGCCAAAAACTCATTTGGCTAATACATAATTTTTCACTAAAAAAAGTTTGCTGGATATGTATCTCATCCCCAGGGCCTAACCAGGAAGTGACAACTGGTGTGCTGGAATAGAACATGTGTCCACTATAAAACATCAAAAAGCCTTAAACGCACATATTACCATTTCAGTTTTAAAGCCAAAAACTTATTGGGCTAATATATAATTGTTCAGTAAAAAAAGTTTGCTGGGTATGTATCTCATCCCCAGGGCTAAACCAAGAAGTGACAACTGGTGTGCTGGAATGGAACATGTGTCCACTATAAAATATCAAAAAACCTTAAACGCTGATATTACCAATTCAGTTTTATAGCCAAAAACTTATTGGGCTAATATATAATTTTTCAGTAAAAAAAGTTTGCTGAGTGTGTATCTCATTCCCAGGGCCAAACCAAGAAGTGACAACTGGTGTGCTGGAATAGAACATGTGTCCACTACAAAATATTAAAAAGCCTTAAATGCTGATATTTCCAATTCAGTTTTATAGCCAAAACTTACTGGGCTAATATATAATTTTTCAGTAAAAAAAGTTTGCTGGGTATGTATCTCATCCCCAGGGCCAAAACATGAAGTGACAACTGGTTTGCTGGAATGGAACATGTGTCCACTATAAAATATCAAAAAACCTTAAACGCTGATATTACCAATTCAGTTTTATAGCCAAAAAGTTATTTGGCTAATATATAATTTTTCAGTAAAAAAAGTTTTCTGGGTGTGGATCTCATCCCCAGGGCCTAAAAAGGAAATGAACACTGAAGTGCTGGAATGGTTCATGTGACGACTATAAAATATAAAAAAGCCTCAAACGCACATATTACCATTTCGGTTTTATAGCCAAAAACTTATTTGGCTAATACATAATTTGTCACAAAAAAAAGCTTGCTGGTGTGTATCTGATCCCCAACGCCGAACCGGGAAGTGACAACTGGTGCGCTGGAATAGTACATGTGTTCACTATAAAAAAGCAAAAATTTTTAAACGCACATATTACAATTTCAGTTTTACATCCAAAAACTAGTTTTCCTTATAAATAATTTTTCCTTAAAAAAAGTTTGCTGGGTGTGTATCTCATCCCCAGGGGCTAACCAGGAAGTGACAACTGGTGTGCTGGAATAGAACATGTGTCCACTATAAAATATCAAAAAGCATTAAACGCAGATATTACCAATTCAGTTTTGTATCCAAAAACTTTTTTGCCTTATACATAATTTTTACATAAAATAAGATTGCTGGGTGTGTATCTCATCACCAGGGCCAAACCAGGAAGTGACAACTGGTGCGCTGGAATAGTACATGTGTCCACTATAAAATATCAAAAAGCCTTAAACAAAGATATTACAAATTCAGTTTTATAGCCAAAAACTTATTTGGCTAATACATAATTTGTCACTAAAAACAGTTTTCTGGGTATATATCTCATCCCCAGGGCCAAACCAGGAAGTGACAACTGGTGCGCTGGAATAGTATATGTGTCCACTATAAAATATCATAAAGCCTTAAACACAGATATTACAAATTCAGTTTTATAGCCAAAAACTTATTTGGCTAATACATAATTTGTCACTAAAAAAAGTTTTCTGGGTATGTATCTCATCCCCAGGTCCAAACCAGGAAATGACAACTGATGCGCTGAAATGGTACATGTGTCCACTATTAAATATCAAAAATCCTTAAACGCACATATTACCATTTCAGTTTTATAGCCAAAAACTTATTTGGCTAATATATAATTTTTCACTAAAAAAATTTTGCTGGGTGTGTATCTCATCCCCTGGGCCGAACAAGGAAATGAACACTGAAGTGCTGGAATGGTACATGTGTCGACTATAAAAAATAAAAAATCCTCAAACGCATATATTACCATTTCGGTTTTATAGCCAAAAACTCATTTGGCTAATACATAATTTTTCACTAAAAAAAGTTTGCTGGATATGTATCTCATCCCCAGGGCCTAACCAGGAAGTGACAACTGGTGTGCTGGAATAGAACATGTGTCCACTATAAAACATCAAAAAGCCTTAAACGCACATATTACCATTTCAGTTTTAAAGCCAAAAACTTATTGGGCTAATATATAATTGTTCAGTAAAAAAAGTTTGCTGGGTATGTATCTCATCCCCAGGGCTAAACCAAGAAGTGACAACTGGTGTGCTGGAATGGAACATGTGTCCACTATAAAATATCAAAAAACCTTAAACGCTGATATTACCAATTCAGTTTTATAGCCAAAAACTTATTGGGCTAATATATAATTTTTCAGTAAAAAAAGTTTGCTGGGTATGTATCTCATTCCCAGGGACAAACCATGAAGTGGCAACTGGTGTGCTGGAATAGAACATGTGTCCACTATAAAATATCAAAAAGCCTTAAACGCTGATATTACCAATTCAGTTTTATATCTAAAAACTTATTGGGCTAATATATAATTTTTCAGTAAAAAAAGTTTGCTGAGTGTGTATCTCATTCCCAGGGCCAAACCAAGAAGTGACAACTGGTGTGCTGGAATAGAACATGTGTTCACTATAAAATATCAAAAAGCCTTAAATGCTGATATTTCCAATTCAGTTTTATAGCCAAAACTTATTGGGCTAATATATAATTTTTCAGTAAAAAAAGTTTGCTGGGTATGTATCTCATCCCCAGGGCCAAAACATGAAGTGACAACTGGTGCGCTGTAATGGAACATGTGTCCACTATAAAATATCAAAAAACCTTAAACGCTGATATTACCAATTCAGTTTTATAGCCAAAAACTTATTTGGCTAATATATAATTTTTCAGTAAAAAAAGTTTTCTGGGTGTGTATCTCATCCCCAGGGCCTAAAAAAGAAATGAACACTGAAGTGCTGGAATGGTTCATGTGACGACTATAAAACATATAAAAGAGCCTCAAACGCACATATTACCATTTCGGTTTTATAACCAAAAACTTATTTGGCTAAGACATAGTTTGTCACTAAAAAAAGTTTGCTGGGTATGTATCTCATCCCCAGGGCCAAACCATGAAGTGACAACTGGTGTGCTGGAATGGAACATGTGTCCACTATAAAATATCAAAAAACCTTAAACGCTGATATTACCAATTCAGTTTTATAGCCAAAAACTTATTGGGCTAATATATAATTTTTCAGTAAAAAAAGTTTGCTGGGTATGTATCTGATCCCCAGGGCCAAACCATGAAGTGACAACTGGTGTGCTGGAATGGAACATGTGTCCACTATAAAATATCAAAAAACCTTAAACGCTGATATTACAATTTCGGTTTTATAGCCAAAAACTTATTTGGCTAAGACATAATTTGTCACTAAAAAAAGTTTGCTGGGTATGTATCTCATCCCCAGGGCTAAACCAGGAAGTGACAACTGATGCGCTAGAATGATACATGTGTCCACTATTAAATATCAAAAATCCTTAGACGCACATATTACCATTTAGGTTTATTAGCCAAAAACTTATTGGGCTAATACATAATTTTTCAGTAAAAAAAGTTTGCTGGGTGTGTATCTCATCCCCAGGGCCAAACCATGAAGTGACAACTGGTGTGCTGGAATGGAACATGTGTCCACTATAAAATATTTAAAAACCTTAAACGCTGATATTACCAATTCAGTTTTATAGCCAAAAACTTATTGGGCTAATATATAATTGTTCAGTAAAAAAAGTTTGCTGGGTATGTATCTCATCCCCAGGGCTAAACCAAGAAGTGACAACTGGTGTGCTGGAATGGAACATGTGTCCACTATAAAATATCAAAAACCCTTAAACGCTGATATTACCAATTTAGTTTTATAGCCAAAAACTTATTGGGCTAATATATATAATTTTTCAGAAAAAAAGTTTGCTGGGTATTTATCTCAACCCCAGGGCTAAACCAGGAAGTGACAACTGATGCGCTAGAATGATACATGTGTCCACTATTAAATATCAAAAATCCCTAGACGCACATATTACCATTTAGGTTTATTAGCCAAAAACTTATTGGGCTAATACATAATTTTTCACTAAAAAAAGTTTGCTGGGTGTGTATCTCATCCCCAGGGCTAAACCATGAAGTGACAACTGGTGTGCTGGAATGCAACATGTGTCCACTATAAAATATCAAAAAACCTTAAGCGCTGATATTACCAATTCAGTTTTATAGCCAAAAACTTATTGGGCTAATATATAATTGTTCAGTAAAAAAAGTTTGCTGGGTATGTATCTCATCCCCAGGGCTAAACCAAGAAGTGACAACTGGTGTGCTGGAATGGAACATGTGTCCACTATAAAATATCAAAAAACCTTAAACGCTGATATTACCAATTCAGTTTTATAGCCAAAAACTTATTGGGCTAATATATAATTGTTCAGTAAAAAAAGTTTGCTGGGTATGTATCTCATCCCCAGAGCTAAACCAAGAAGTGACAACTGGTGTGCTGGAATGGAACATGTGTCCACTATAAAATATCAAAAAACCTTAAACGCTGATATTACCAATTCAGTTTTATAGCCAAAAACTTATTGGGCTAATATATAATTTTTCAGTAAAAAAAGTTTGCTGAGTGTGTATCTCATTCCCAGGGCCAAACCAAGAAGTGACAACTGGTGTGCTGGAATAGAACATGTGTCCACTACAAAATATTAAAAAGCCTTAAATGCTGATATTTCCAATTCAGTTTTATAGCCAAAACTTATTGGGCTAATATATAATTTTTCAGTAAAAAAAGTTTGCTGGGTATGTATCTCATCCCCAGGGCCAAAACATGAAGTGACAACTGGTTTGCTGGAATGGAACATGTGTCCACTATAAAATATCAAAAAACCTTAAACGCTGATATTACCAATTCAGTTTTATAGCCAAAAAGTTATTTGGCTAATATATAATTTTTCAGTAAAAAAAGTTTTCTGGGTGTGGATCTCATCCCCAGGGCCTAAAAAGGAAATGACCACTGAAGTGCTGGAATGGTTCATGTGACGACTATAAAATATATAAAAGAGCCTCAAACGCACATATTACCATTTCGGTTTTATAACCAAAAACTTATTTGGCTAAGACATAGTTTGTCACTAAAAAAAGTTTGCTGGGTATGTATCTCATCCCCAGGGCCAAACCATGCAGTGACAACTGGTGTGCTGGAATGGAACATGTGTCCACTATAAAATATCAAAAAGCCTTAAACGCTGATATTACCAATTCAGTTTTATAGCCAAAATCTTATTTGGCTAATACATAATTTTTCACTAAAAAAAGTTTTCTGGGTGTGTATCTCATCCCCACGGCCAAACCAGCAAGTGACAACTGGTGCGCTGGAATAGAATATGTGTCCGCTATTAAATATCAAAAATCCTTAAGCGCACATATTACTATTTCAGTTTTATAGCCAAAAACTTATTTGGCTAATATATAATTTTTCACTAAAAAAAAGTTTTCTGTGTGTGTGTATCTCATCCCCAGGGCCGAACCAGGAAGTGAAAACTGATGCCCTAGAATGCAACATGTGTCCACTATAAAATATCAAAAATCGTTAGACGCACATATTACCATTTCAGTTTTATATCCAAAAACTTTTTTGCCTAAATCATAATTTTTACCTAAAATAAGTTTGTTGGGTGTGTATCTCATCCCCAGGGCCAAACCAGGAAATGACAACTGATGCCCTAGAACGATACATGTGTTCGCTTAAAAAAAAAACATAAATCCTAGAATGCACATACTACCATTTCGGTTTTATAGCCAAAAACTTATTGGGTTAATACATCATTTTTCACTAAAAAAAGTTTGCTGGGTATGTATCTCATCCCCAGGGCCAAACCAGGAAGTGACAACTAGTGCGCTGGATTGAACATGTGTCCACTAGAAAGTTTCAAAAATCCTTAAACTCACATATTACCATTTCAGTTTTATAGCCAAAAACTTATTTGGATAATACATAATTTGTCACTAAAAAAAGTTTTCTGGGTGTGTATCTCATCCCCAGGACCTAAAAAGGAAATTAATATTGAAGTGCTGGAATGGTTCATGTGACGACTATAAAATATAAAAAAGCCTGAAACGCACATATTACCATTTCGGTTTTATAGCCAAAAACTTTTTTGGCTAAGACATAATTTGTCACTAAAAAAAAGTTTGCTGGGTATGTATCTCATCCCCAGGGCTAAACCAGGAAGTGACAACTGATGCACTGGAATGGTACATAAGTCCACTATTAAATATCAAAAATCCTTAAACGCACATATTACCATTTCGGTTTTATAGCCAAAAACTTATTGGGCTAATACATAATTTTTCACTTAAAAAAGTTTGCTGGGTGTGTATCTCATACCCAGAGCCGAACAAGGAAATGAAAACTGGTGTGCTGGAATGGTACATGTGTTGACTATAAAGTATCAAAAATCCTTAGACGCACATATTACCATTTCGGTTTCATAGCCAAAAACTTATTGGGTTAATACATAATTTTTCACTAAAAAAAGTTTGCTGGGTGTGTATCTCATCCCCAGGGCCAAACAATGAAAGGGCAACTGGTGTGCTAGAATAGAACATGTGTCCACTATAAAATATAAAAAAGTCTCAAACGCTTATATTACCAATTCAGTTTTATAGCCAAAAACTTATTGGGCTAATACATAATTTTTCACTAAAAAAAGTTTGCTGGGTGTGTATCTCATCCCCAGGGCCAAACCATGAAGGGGCAACTGGTGTGCTAGAATAGAACCTGTATCCACTATAAGATATCAAAAATCCTTAAACGCACATATTACCATTTCGGTTTTATAGCCAAAAACTTATTTGGCTAATACATAATTTTTCACTAAACAAAGTTTGCTGGGTGTCTATCTCATTCCCAGGGCCAAACCAGGAAGTGACAACTGGTGCGCTGGAATAGTACATGTATCCACTATAAGATATTAAAAATTTTTAGACGCACATATTACCATTTCAGTTTTATAGCCAAAAACTTATTGGGCTAATACATAATTTTTCACTAAAAAAAGTTTGCTGGGTGTGTATCTCATCCCCAGGGCCAAACCATGAAGTGACAACTTGTGTGCTGGAATAGAACATGTGTCCACTATAAAATATCAAAAAGCCTTAAACGCTGATATTACCAATTCAGTTTTATAGCCAAAAACTTATTGGGCTAATATATAATTTTTCAGTAAAAAAAGTTTGCTGGGTATGTATCTCAGCCCCAGGGCCAAACCAGGAATTGACAACTGGTGCGCTGCAACAGTACATGTCTCCACTATAAGATAGCAAAAATTTTTAGACGCACATATTACCTTTTCAGTTTTATATCTAAAAAACCAGGAAGTAACAACTGATGTGCTGGAATGGTACATGTCTCCACTATAAAATATCAAAAAGCCTTAAATGCAGATATTACCAATTCAGTATTATAGCCAAAAACTTATTTGGCTAATACAAAATTTGTCACTAAAAAAAGATTTCTGGGTGTGTATCTCGTCCCCAGGGCCAAACCAGGAAATGACAACTGATGCCCTAGAATGATACATGTGTTCGCTATAAAAAAAACAAAAATCCTAAAACGCACATACTACCATTTCGGTTTTATAGCCAAAAACTTATTGGGTTAATACATAATTTTTCACTAAAAAAAGTTTGCTGGGTGTGTATCTCATCCCCAGGGCCAAACCAGGAAGTGACAACTGGTATGCTGGAATAGAATATGTGTCCACTATAAAATATAAAAAAGCCTTAAACGCAGATATTAACAATTCTGTTTTATAGCCAAAAACTTATTTGGCTAAGACATAATTTGTCACTAAAAAAAGGTTGCTGGGTATGTATCTCATCCCCAGGGCCAAACCAGGAAGTGACAACTAGTGCGCTGGAATAGTACATGTGTCCACTAGAAAGTTTCAAAAATCCTTAAACTCACATATTACCATTTCAGTTTTATAGCCAAAAACTTATTTGGATAATACATAATTTGTCACTAAAAAAAGTTTTCTGGGTGTGTATCTCATCCCCAGGGCCTAAAAAGGAAATGAACACTGAAGTGCTGGAATGGTTGATGTGACGACTATAAAAATAAAAAAGCCTCAAACACACATATTACCATTTCAGTTTTATAGCCAAAATCTTATTTGGCTAATACATAATTTGTCACTAAAAAAAGTTTGCTGGATCTCATCCCCAGGGCTAAACCAGGAAGTGACAACTGATGCGCTAGAATGATACATGTGTCCACTATTAAATATCAAAAATCCTTAGACGCACATATTACCATTTAGGTTTATTAGCCAAAAACTTATTGGGCTAATACATAATTTTTCACTAAAAAATGTTTGCTGGGTGTGTATCTCATCCCCAGGGCCAAACCATGAAGTGACAACTGGTGTGCTGGAATAGAACATGTGTCCACTATAAAATATCAAAAAGCCTTAGACGCACATATTACCATTTCGGTTTTATAGCCAAAAACTTATTTGGCTAAGACATAATTTGTCACTAAAAAAAGTTTGCTGGGTATGTATCTCATCCCCAGGGCCAAACCAGGAAGTGACAACTGATGCACTGGAATGGTACATGTGTCCACTATTAAATATCAAAAATCCTTAGACGCACATATTACCATTTCGGTTTTATAGCCAAAAACTTATTGGGCTAATACATAATTTTTCACTAAAAAAAGTTTGCTGGGTGTGTATCTCATCCCCAAGGCCAAACCAGGAAATGACAACTTGTGTGCTGGAATAGAATATGTGTCCACTATAAAATATCAAAAAGCCTTAAACGCAGATATTAACAATTCTGTTTTATAGCCAAAAACTTATTTGGCTAAGACATAATTTGTCACTAAAAAAAGTTTGCTGGGTATGTATATAATACCCACGGCCAAACCAGGAAGTAACAACTAGTGTGCTGGAATAGTACATGTGTCCACTATTAAGTATCAAAAATCTTTAGACGCACATATTACCATTTAGGTTTATTAGCCAAAAACTTATTGGGCTAATACATAATTTTTCACTAAAAAAAAGTTTTCTTGGTGTGTATCTCATCCCCACGGCCAAACCAGGAAGTAACAACTGGTGTGCTGGAATGGTACATGTGTCCACTATAAAATATCAAAAATCCTTAGACGCACATATTACCATTTGGGTTTAATAGCCAAAAATATATTGGGCTAATATATAATTTTTCACTAAAAAAAGGTTTCTGGGTGTGTATCTCATCCCCACGGCCAAACCAGGAAGTGACAACTGGTGTGCTGGAATAGTACATGTGTCCACTATTAAATATCAAAAATCCTTAAACGCACATATAACACTTTCAGTTTTATATTCAAAAATTATTTGCCTAATACATAATTTTTTTCTAAAAAAAGTTTGCTGGGTGTGTATCTCATCGCCAGGGCCGAACAAGGAAATGACAACTGGTGCGATAGAATGGCACTGGTTTTCGCTATAAAATATCAAATAGCCTTAAACGCACATATTACCATTTCGGTTTTATATCCAAAAACTTATTTGCCTAATACATAAATTTTCACTAAAAAATGTTAGCTGGGTGTGTATCTCATCACCAGGGCCGAACAAGGAAATGAAGACTAGTTAGCTGGAATTATACATGTGTCCACTATAAAATATCAAAAATCTTTAGACGAACATATTACAATTTCAGTTTTAAGGCAAAAAACTTTTTTCGCGCCTTTTTCACTACAAAAAGTTTGCATGGTTTGTATTTCGTCCCCAGGGCCGAACCAGGAAGTGACAACTGGTGCGCTGGAATAGTACATGTATCCACTATAAGATATCAAAAATCCTTAGACGCACATATTACCATTTAGGTTTAATATCCAAAAACTTATTTGGCTAATACATAATTTTTCACTAAACAAAGGTTTGCTGGGTGTGTATCTCATCCCCAAGGCCGAACAAGAGAATGAAGCCTAGTAAGCTGGAATTATACATCTGTCCACTATAAAATATCAAAAATCTTTAGACGAACATATTACAATTTCAGTTTTAAGGCCAAAAACTTTTTTCGCGCCTTTTTCACTACAAAAAGTTTGCAGGGTTTGTATTTCGTCCCCAGGGCCGAACCAGGAAGTGACAACTGGTGCGCTGGAATAGTACATGTATCCACTATAAGATATCAAAAATCCTTAGACGCACATATTACCTTTTCAGTTTTATATCCAAAAATTTATTTGCCTAATACATAATTTTTCCCTAAAAAAAGATTGCTTGGTGTGTATCTCATCACCAGGGCCGAACCAGGAAGTGAAAACAGATGCCCTAGAATGATACATGTGTCCACTATAAAATATCAAAAATCCTTAGACGCACATATTACCATTTCAGTTTTATATCCAAAAACTTTTTTGCCTAATACATAATTTTTACCCAAAATAAGTTTGCTGGGTGTGTATCTCATCACCAGGGCCGAACCGGGAAATGACAACTGGTGCGCTGGAATAGCACATGTGTTCGCTATAAAAAAAAAAAACAAAAATCCTAAAACGCACATACTACCATTTCGGTTTTATATCCAAAAACTTATTGGGTTAATACATAATTTTTCACTAAAAAAAGTTTGCTGGGTGTGTATCTCATCCCCAGGGACAAACCTTGAAGTGACAACTGGTGCGATTGAATAGTACATGTGTCCACTATAAGATATCAAAAATTTTTAGACGCACATATTACCATTTCAGTTTTATATCCAAAAACTTATTTGCCTAATACATAATTTTTCACTAAAAAAAGTTTACTGGTTGTCTATCTCATCCACAGGTTCGAACAAGGAAATGAAAACTAGTAAGCTGGAATGATACATGTGTCCACTATAAAATATCAAAAATCTTTAGACGCACATATTACCATTTCAGTTTTAAGGCCAAAAACTTTTTTCGCGCCAACGCGTGCAAACAAGTTTTCCATTCACAATAGTTGGTTTTCTTCCCATGTGTTTAAAAGCGAAATATTTTATGTGGACAAATTAGATTTAGCGGATTGTCATTGTCTCCAATATTTCATTATATACATATATATGTATATATTTACATATATACACTAGTAAATATAATTATTCGTCTTTGCAGATAACAAAAAGTGAAATCAGAAGGCTGCGATCTGAAAATTGAAGCGATGCCGATAAGATAGATATACTTACATATATAAGATAGATATGAATGTACATATGTAATATAATTTTCTTTAATCAATATTGTTGTTTCTGTACGAGCTATTTGTATGTATAAAATTAAGCATGTTTTCAGTCGTATTAACGTTCTGTATATTGTTATAAATGTCGATTCTCATAAAAACAGTGCCAGCGAGGACTGTTTTGAGAATAGCACCTACTGACATGAAATGTCGCAAAGAGCTACACCTGCAGGTACATACATACATACATAGAAGCAGAAAAGAAGCGTATACGAAATTAAGACTAAAATAAAGTTTTTATAAAAGGAAGAAATTTGGTAAGAGTTTATATATTTACATACTTGCATATGCACATGCATACATGCATATGTATGTACATATTTATAATTTATTTTTTTTTCTTGTAGATGATGAGGAAATTTAAGAACAAACTGTTGATTTCTTGGTTTGATTTTTATATACATACATACATACAGTCTGTCAATAATGAGTTTGCACATTGACAACAGACAGACAGAAACAGTTCTACAAAAAAAAATTTGTTTACGTATTTCATAAATTTATATGTATTTACGGAGATCATGTCGAAAAAAACTTTGAATATGTTCAAAACAAACAAAAAATACAACAAAAACAAATTTTTACTTCATTTCACACTGTATATTTTTAACTTCTTCAATTGAAGTTGTTTAGGTTTTTTTGTAATATGTACATACATACATGTATCGCACCTGTTCATCAAAAATAATACAACTCAAAATTTACAAGTTTTCAGTAGAGGCAAAAAACTAATTGCCTACGCAAAGTAATATGAGTACGTAAAGAAAGACATAACGGCATTTCTCTCAGGAAATATTACAAATACAATACCAAAATTTTTACAGTGGTTAGATATGGTAATCATACACTGTTTCCTTCAAAAAAGTGGAAAATAGAGTTTTTTGAGTTGTGTTACTTTTGATGAACAGGTGCGATATGTACATACATATAAAAATAAGTAAATGCATATTGTTATTTTTTGTAGAACGCAAATATTATTTGTTATTAATTTTGTCCATATTTAAGCAGTACGTAAGTATGTAGTACATGTGTATATTTTATTATATTGTGTAAGTTGCCTTTTTTCGAGTTTCTTCCAAGGAATTTCTTGAATTTTTAAAAATTCCTTTGAATAAAAGTTTTTAAAATAGCTTTATCGTTTCCAATTAGTTTTGTATATCATCATCAGTCATCTGGAATTCTTTTAGTTATGATAATAATTAATATAAATATGTCAATCTTAACATGTTAACATACATACATATGTATATAAAATTTCTTACCGGGAACTGAATCGTTCTACTCTGTTATAAAATTTTGAAGTACTGCAAGAGCAACAATTAAAACTTGAATTTGTGATACTAACTGTCATTCTAAGTAAAAGACGTCGGAATTGTTGTTTTCACACCAATTTCAAGTGGCGATGTGGACAATATATTTTATTTCCATTTCATTTTGCGGGTGATGTAAAGGAGCAAGTAGATACGGTGTTAGTTTGTAGCCCGAGTCACCAAGTAATCTGGCTTTGAATTCCCTACTTTAAATCGTTGCTTAATAGCTGACTCATTCAAAATCGTACAGTCATGTATTTACCTCTCCACCCTATCACAATGTACCAGTTCTTTAGTTTTGCGTTACATATAACCTGTCTGACAGTAAGCAAAATTTAAAAGTGTTTCTTACTTGCACGTTTAGAGAGAAATGTCCTTTCCTATTGATGAAGTATTGGGCAATCTCACCACCAATCTTTTTTACTTTTATGTGGGTCGCATCAATGACCCCAATTATTGCCGGGAAGTTTCTAATTGCTTTGAAATCTCATGCTATAGATGCATCCTCTCCACACACACAACCAACTCTATCACAAATTCGTGACAGTTACTTGTGTTAGACAATGAAGATAACCAGCATCGTCTTGTGACTGAAAAATATTTGACCACGATTGTCATTGAATCATATCTTACTTCTCCACGTCCCTAAAAATGCAAGGCTTTTATCACCTGTAGTTCAGCAGACGTGCCACATGCTCTTTTATTCAACTGTTTTTTTCTGTTACCAAATCTACAATTTTTGCGTACAGATTTTGGAATTAATTTTATGGCAGCACCTGCCATGCCCGAAATGCACAAGGAACATCAGCCCTTATACATTATCCTCAATCTATTGATCATCAGGCATTGAAAAAGGATTAACTCTTTCTTTTGAGAACAGAACTACAAGTATCTGAAAATATTTCGTATTGTTAATTTTTTTCTTTGATATTAATTACACCTACCCATTAATCGAATTCTATTTATTGAGTACATATTATGAATTAAAACAGTTTTTTCACAATTTTTCAAATATATTACCAAAACCTATTTCTATAATTAAGGAGTATTCACTCAAAATGTTAAATTGACACTTTATAATTGGTTTACACAAGGGTAAACCAACAATAAAAGGTCAAACTTTATGGATGCTTAAATGGCGTTTAGATGGTAACACAAGTCGCACGTAAAACAAAAGAGAGAATCTTATGCAATTATCTCCGTATTTTAAAAATGAGAATCAAAATCTTATGACAAATTTTTTTACGTGTACTCAATTGGTAAAAGACCAAAACAAAGAAAAATTTTTACATAAAAATGCATCTCTGATCTAATGTGTGAAGGAATTTGAAAAATTTTTAAAAACGACCGTACGACTGTCAGATTTTCATCCTTATTTTATCTCTATGTCGTATAGTTGCATTACATATTAAGTTTAAACGATACCATTCGTGCTCTTCTACTCAAAAGTATGACTTATGGTACGACTTGTGTTACCGTCTAAATCCCCTTTTACAAACAGTTAAATATATGTATGTATACGTTAACCGAAGATCAATTGTAAGCTACTTTGAAAAAGAACATTTGAAAGACATATCCCAAAAATGGTAAGGGATTAAAATTATACTTAAAAACTATCTGCAAACTAAAACTTAAATACTGAATAACAGAATAATGAAATAATAAAGTAAAAATTCAAAAATAATGAATGCACATTTACATAAATAGTTATTGTGCAGTATTGTACCCAAAGTTTTGAATGTCAGGAGTCCGAATACGACTATGGTAGAATAAAAGGTCTGCACCCTTGAAAGCTAGACCGTCATCCCTAAGTGTCAGCTGGTCTACAGGCAAAAAATTATTTCTTACCTGTGCGGTTTCCAGATCAGCTGTCTATGAGAAGTACCGATGAGTCAATGGATTGTCCGAATATTGCGCACCTTCCAAGAAAGTGATCGACTTTACGATCATGAAAAAGTGTATCCGTCCAAAGTTAGTTTCATAGTAAATGGACCGGCAGGACTTCACCGTTTTGTTCAAGGCCGTAAGAATCCCGTCTATGTTTTGAAATGATCGAATTAACGTTAAGGAAAATTGCCTTAAGCCCACTAGTTGACTTATTATCTGTCCTCGTTGTGCAGCTTTTCCGTTAGCCCCCCATCCTAGGCATTTCAATATGGCCAAATTGAGCTATACTCATTTCTAATGAGACCCCCAGTAAAGGCATATTCCTGTTCGGAGGCCGCATTTCGTCGCAAAATAGTCGGCGCTGTCGGGAAGATACTCCGACGCTGTCGGAGAAGAAGTTTCTTCCGTTGAGGACATTATTTTTGTTCTCTTCTATTCAGAGAAGAAGTTTCTTCCTGTGAGGACATTCTTTAGAGTTAGCCGCATATCCCTCCATTTTACAAAACCATGCAAAAAAGTGCTATCCCAACCCTCTGAGTACATGCGAAATTATCGATTTTTTTAAAACATTTTCTCAATATTCTCCGCTCTGAATGGGATATTATATTTCACCGGTCCATGAAAACCACCACATTTTACATACTGATATAACATGCGACAAAGCAAACTAAATTTTATTTAAAAATTTTTTTAATTTCCGAGCCCCTAGCGAACCTGAGAACTTATTTATCAGCACCAAGCAGTTTGACGCCTATAATACTTAAATACATTTACTTGAAGGCCATTCGGATATTCAACTATTTCTTCCGATTCAAGAATCCCTTGAAAGTACAGACACTAAGGTTAAGGTCCCGTTTCACAAAAATTTTATGTTATAATGGACATGTCAAAGTTTGTCTGAATATCTATCCGATTACCTTTTTATCATCAGTATATTGAGTCACAATTAACAGATTTATTTACTGTATTAACAGCTTTCACTGTCCTATTCTTCTGCTTAACATTATATGGTTTTCCAGCACCTTCCTGAAAGTACAGACCTTAATATTAGTAGCCTCGTTTCACAAAAATTTTACGTTATAATTGACATGTCAAAGATCCGATTAGCTTTTTAGCATCAGAATTTTGAGTCACAATTAACAGACTTACTTACTGTATTAACAGCTTTCACTGTTCTATTCTACTGCTTCCCATTAAAAGGTTTTCCGGCAGCTCCCTTCGCATTGCTACTCATCAATCTATCTGCAAGGAATATCAGGCAAGTCTCTCGGACATAATGTTCTTAATTCTTTTCTGCAGCTTTTTATTCTTCCAATCTAATTCTGCGATCAGTACAAGTTACCTTTTTCAGAGGATACATCTTCCTCACCATTGATCCCGGCGGCTGTGGAGACACTACTTCCCAGAAGTTCATAAATTTGAAAACAAATCACCACTTGTTGCGATAAAAGAAGAGAACTCGCAAAAACAACTTCTCTGCCTAGTATTATGTTTGGATAGTACTTGTTTTCAACTACAAGTTGTTTACAATGCTATGCTTAGCCACAGCACTTGAATTCTTCCTAGCACTGTTTTAGAATAGTGAAAACTCTTCTGTTTAGATTACAAAATTATTCTCTCTTTTATTAACAAATTTTACAGCTCTTTATACTAGTTTCTATTTCTTAAATTTTACATATTTACAATTGTTAGTAGCTTTTTGTGTGGTCTTTTTTCAATTACTTAAATTATTGACTTCACATATTTACAAGTGTTTTTAGTTTCGTCAAGTGCTTAAATTATTTCTTTATTTCTTTTTGACAAACACGCTCATTGTATAGACGATACAATATATTATTGCGGAGATATGGTAAACGCATTACACCTCTACCCCTACGATTGAATTCATAAATGTAATGTAATGAATTAAATCTTAAAATTAATTGTGTTTCTAATATTATATGGACAAGCAAACAAAAATGTTAGTGAATTAATTATTTTAAATAAATGTGTTTATAATAAAATAAAATGAATTAGTTGTTTATAAAATATATGTGTGTAATATAATATTTGGTAAATTGTAATTAAGTTGCTTACAATTATTTTTATACAATATTTAATAATAAAATTTTGCTTTTATATTATTTTCTTATTATCTAGTTTTATATAATTTTAGCATATTATTATGATACATATTTTCTAAATTATCAACTCCTAATAATGAATTTACTCCTAATCTTTATATTATTTCAAAAGGTCCTTTATATGGGCTTTGATTCTTTTTTCTAAATTCTAATTTAATCAGTAATAAATCGCCTATATTAAAATTACTAATATTTGTATTTCTGTCATAAATTTATTTAAATTTATGTTTAGCTATGTCTATCAATTTTTTTTTAGCATTTTCTACTGATTTCTTTAGTCTTATTTTTTTTTTAATTAGCGTAACTTTCTATGTTCTAATTGTTATGTTATATTTTGTCTGTTGGCAATGCTACTAATTTACCGTAAATTAACTTATAAGGCGAATAGTTAGTTTCAATGTGTGGTGTCGTATTGTATGCAAATGTATAGTATGGTATCCATTTTTCCCATTCATAATCATCGACAAAATTTAATAAATACTCATTCAATACGCGATGATTACGTTCTATAGAACCTACTGACTGGTGCTGAAAACTTTTGGTTAATATTAAGTAAACCACAAACTTCTTTTAATAATTCGTTATTAAATTCAATACCTCTATCAGATTTTAGATTCTTAAAACATCCATATTTTAAAATAAATTGTTCCACTAATGTTTTGGCAGTACTTCTAGCATCTTTTGTTTCAATTGGGTGTGCTTTCACGTCTTTTGTTAATTCACACTGTATGGTTAATATATATCTATGGTCATTAGAAATTCTTAAAGGGCCTACGGTATCTATTTCTACTGTTTCCAAGCTAGTGTTGTTAGGACTATCTGTTATAATCATTATTTCTTTAATATGCTTAGTTTGTTTATTTCTTAAACATTTGTCGCATTTGTCAGGACTAACAAAAAGTCCTGATAGTTGTGAATTGTGGAATTCTTCTATAAAATCTCTTGTAATTTTTTATTCGTAATGTTGTGTTACAAAGGTTTATATAATTATGTTCTATTCTAAATTTCTATTTTGATTCGATTTCATTAATTTCTGGTATACGGTCTACCTCATTTTAAATTTTACTCAAATGTCCCCTCGATATGAGTTCAAAAATGCTATCTTCGCATGATTAAGCGAGATTCTTTATATTTTGCTTATGCATATAAACTATTAACTTCTCTAGTGACAAAACGTATTTTGCTAGATCTTCATTAACATTCATTACAAAACTATTGTTCTTATTTTCTATGGTATGACAAGGCGTCTGTTTCTACCAAATAAATATGGTCTAAAAAATTCTATTCCCCAATGTATTGCAACTAATTCCTTTTCAATTACTGGCTTGTTTAAATCATGTTTTGCATAAGAAATTTGTAGATCTTCTCCTATTTTCCCTTGAGATAGGACAGATCCTAGTGCATAGTTTGATGCGTCAGTAGTCAATATAAATGGTTGTTCAAAATCTGGATATCTTAATATTGGTGCACTAATTAACTTCGTCGTCAATGATTCAAAAGCCTATTGACAATCTTCAGTCCATTCAAATTCTTTTCCTTTTTTGGTTTGGTCTTTAAGACATTGGTAATTTCAGCAAAATTCTTTATGAAACGTCTGTAATAATTACAAAATGCTACGAATCTTTTAACTTCATCAAATGGAATCGGATTATGTTCAATCACTTTATGTTTTGAAGGATCTGCTCGTATACCGTCTTTCGTTATCTGGTGTCCTAAATAAATTACCTTTGATTTAAGAAATACACATTTTGCTGCATTCAATTTTAAGTTGTACGTTGATAAACGTTCAAATACTCTAACCAAGTTTTCGTTGTGATGCTTTACACTACGTCCAAATACAATTATATCGTCAACGTATAAAAATGCTTTGGAATCTAAGCCACTAAATGCTATCGCTAACATTCATTGAAAACTATTGGAAGAAATTTTCAAACCAAATGGTGATCGTTTCAATTGAGAATGTCCATTACTAGTTGAATATGCAGTTAATTGTTTCGAATCGTCGTCTAAATCTGCGTTATTTGGACGCTCGATGATTTCATCTAATAACCGTTGTACTTGGTTGTTAATTTCGTCATGTTATGTATGTGGTAATCTATAATTTTTATGTATACTGGTTTATTGTCTGAAACTCTTAAATTTTGTGCACAAAAATTATTAGAAGTCAATGTCTCTCCTTGTAACTGAAAAATATCCTGATAATGTATACAAATTTTTATCAATTCCGATTTTGCTTTATAGTCCTTAACGTCAATTTTTAAAATGTCGAGTGATCTTCTAAATCTGCTTTCCTTGACTTATAAACTGTATGTAGATATAAGGTTTTTAGCTATCTTTTTTCTCCTTAAATCCTAATTATATTTTCAATGTTCTCCTATTTCCTTATAATAGTTTAATACTTGGTGCAATACTATTTAGTAATATCTCAAAATTGTATACATATATATAAAATATTTTAAAATATTTGTATTGTATGATGATAGAAAATAAAAATGAATGAATGAATGCTTTCCTTGACTTATGTGACCTCTGTAATACAGTATAATTTAGTAAGGGTTCCATTTCAAAATTAATATTCTCTAAAATCACGTCTTTATCTGTTGTATTTAATATTTTCACATGGTGATTTCCATTCCCTAGTACTATTGTGTTGCTAATAAATATACCCGGTTGAATTTCCGTATTAAGAATAATATCTTCACATATATCTAAATTTATATGATGAATACTTTCTGATCGTTTTTCTACCTTTATGCAATAATTTCTGTTTATCCATGATTTCATAGGTATGGTAATCTTCTCACTCCCTAAAGTAAATGTTAACAAGTATACATATACTAGTATGGGCTTCTCAAAAAAACCAATGCGACTGAAGAAATGAAACATTTTATAACAATTATAAATATTAAAAAAAAAATAGTGCTTCTTTTTCTAATTTAATTGCAATTAAATAACCACTGCACAAACATTTTTTCTACTCTTTTTATGTATTTCTTTCTCTACATACTATCCTTTAAATATAAAGTAAAATGCAATTATAATTGCAGCTATTGATGTAGTTACCTTTTTGGTCGTGTATACTTATGTCCACATATATATACATATTTTTCAAAAATTTTGAAATAAGTAAAATTGTAATTGCATATTTCAATCTCACCGTCATGCGTTGTACTTTGCTTTTTTCAACAGGTTAGGTTGGCACAGTGAGTACTTTGTTAACGAATGTAAACTCACGCGCGAATTAAAAATTCTCACTCTTCACTGAATTATATTTTATTTTTATTGTAGAGTAATTAGTTTTGTTGGCCCAAGTAAATAATGCATAGACAGATATGCATTTGTGGCCTCGTACTTACATTTCTTAAATAAATAAATTAAAATTATATAAAAGGTGTTTAAATTTGGTTATTTAAAAGTTGCAAAACTAAGAAAAACTAAAAACAAAATAGAGTGTAAAGATAAGAAAGAGAGCAAATATGAAATGTGCAGTGGGCAAATGCAAACAAAGTAACAGCAAAAAAACAAGTTAACAATTAAAAAACAAGTTAGAAATTATGTTAAAACCTAATATGTTTTGCGTATTTTGAATAAAACGTTTGTGTTTTCAAAAAGCTGTATCGTTTTACAATTTTCCAAAAGAAGAAGCTCGAAGGAAGTTATGGGTAATATTTTGCAAAAGAATGAAGCCTGTAAATGTGGATAAAGAAAAAAATATGTGCTTTACATTTCAAGCAAGAGGATTTTGAAAGATATTCAAGACATGCTATTCACTACTTTGTATGATATTGAAACAGCCATATGAATTCTGGAAAGTTAATTAGTTTTAAGTTTATTTTCAAGTTAAAAACAAGCGTTGAAATTATGTTTTGTCTTTTAATTCTATCCATTTCTATAAAAAAAACTCCTTTTTGAAAACTATATTTTATTTGCATCAATAGTGAAATATTGTAATAAAAGTAATGAAAATCTATATATGGAATCTTATAAAGAATTTGTTTGCTTTCAAAAATTTAGTTAGAAAAATAACAATTTGTCCCACTGTCATGTTTTTAAACAAACATAATAGTTCTACAGGTGAACTTTATTAGCCAATGAGAACACAGCTTGAGTGACGTCAAAGTTCCAACATGCGCAGAAATGTTTTTTATGGCTGCGTGATGGCGTAATCTTTATTTAATCATTCTTGATTACACTAACCTATTAATGGAATTCTATTTATTGTGTCAGTATTTTCTCACAATTTTTTAAAAATATTACCAAAAACAATTCTTTATAATTAAACATGTTAGAAATGTCAAATTGTCATTTTATTGTTGGCTTAAAGAAGGGTAAATCCAACAATAAAATTTTATATTTTATAAAACCTTTGCAAGGTTATTAAACATTTTTGAGTACGACTTTAGTGAATTTAGTTTATAAAGGCTGGATGAAAACTTGGCTGTTATTAATATTTAATTTAACAATTCTTGAAATGCACGTAATACTACTAATTGGAAAAAAAAATTATTAAAATGTTGTTGAAGCACGTCATGTTGTTGAAGATGTTCCAATGCTTGCATCAATTTATCGAAATCAGTTGTATAAAACAAAGAAGCTTTTGCTTGAACCCAACCAAATATTTTATATACGGCATTCCCAAATATTCTTATTGACCTTATAATGCTATGGCATGAGCAAAATTTTCATGAACCGTTATGAATGAGTAGGCATCGGTGATATCTAAGTTAGTTTAAAATATTTCGGCTTTCGAAATTGGATGCTCGTTGACTATCATCACCATGCTGAACGTCGCTTGCTAGTTTCCTGCGATTCGTATTTCGGCATCCTTTTTGCGATAACATGGTTCGCATCTGGTTTGAGTGTATTTTTGCAGGTGGCTCTTTCCATACACCAACATGCTGAGAATGTCGTGGTATCTTTTGTTGTTTTTTTTTATCACATAAAGATTTAGGTTTCGAACAGTTTGTTTAACTGTCAATAAATAACTTTTCTGAAGATTAAATTATCAATAGCGCTTTCAACATCCTGAAGACTAAATCTTAGGGGCCTCTTATGCCAGTTGAGGAGCTCCTGAAAACCAAGTAACAACAATAATGGTCCTCGTATCAAACAGTAAATATATACTCATATCGCGGTTAAGTTAAATAACAATTTTGTTGATAAGATTTCTATTATAATTGTATTCCTTATTAAAAGATTGAATACGAATATATATGTTATTAAGAAATTTTACATATATGTCGCCTTATTATTAGGCAGCTCTGCATTAGAACTACATATAATTATAGTATTAATTATTTATAATTATATTAACATAAAAAGAAAGGTAAAACTACTGTTGAGGAATAAAACAATTTTTTTCATTTTACTATAAACTATTTCACTTTATTCGCAACCAAATTCATTTTATTGTTCGTCGTATCGTATCGTGACAAAGCTAAAGTAAAGACAACAAACGAAATAAATCATCACGTTTGGAAAGGACTTCTTCTTCTAAAGAACCAGTGAATACATGATCAACGTAAAAATGTTCATGCAGTATTTTTGAAGCGATAGAAAATATGGATTTGTAGTCATGGGCAAACTCTTCTGGGGCACGGACTGAGAGGTACGGGGCGAATGTTTGTTTTCTTCTGTGGGTGAATCCCTCCAGCAAGAGTGGGTTGACTGAAAGTGGGCTTCAAAAATGCTTCATATGAGTCAAATCGCTTTTGGTATTCAAGGTCTTCTATATCTCAAAAACTTCTTAGGTAGCGGTTTATATCTACGGTTAATATAAGAGACAGAGTGTGATCATTGATCATTGCAATATTTCAATACAAGTTACAACCCATACAAATAATGTTGGCAAGGGCATTTATATTTGAATCTAAGCGTCTTTCGAATGTGAAAGTATTCCAGATATGTTCGAGTCCAAACAATTTGAAATGAGATATTGTAAAATGGATCAGCAATAGACAATTCCTTTAAATACTTCACAGCTTTATTATAAAATGACTGACATGGAAGAGATGTTGTAATTTGAGACTATATATGGACCTCTGCATCTAAAGTATGCAGTGAGACTTCGGATTGTGCCTTAATATAACATGATTCTCGTGTGTTTTCCGCCTTGATTAATGAAATTCCACTTGCTAATATCTTGGAGGGAGATCCACCAAATCCTAAACAACTTTCGGTGATGTATGACATTGGATCGACGAGATGCTAGAAGACACGATGTAAATGGTTGCGTGACGTTAGCATTACTACAACCGAGACCAGCGCCAGTTGTAGACGTTCTGGACGATTATCGTAGTTGTTCACCCACGAACGAGTATGTATAAGCGAATGGATGACGTCAACGACACTGTGTTCAGGTGTACAGTTCAGAATATGACCATTCCTGAGACAATTACAGCATAAGGAAGCTTCCTTAAAATAAAACTACGACGCTGCCATGTGGAGAAAAAATGGGCATTTAAATACTGATTAATCTGTTTATTTGCATTTTATGCATGAACTTGATTTTGATTTGTACTCACCAGGCACTTTGTGTTATTATCTTTTACCTTATGCGTATTAACTTGCTTAGGCTGTGATGTTAACTTTCGGTTACAAAGCTCCAATTCTTCACACCACTTGTAATTTTTTATTCGTAATGTTGTGTTACAAAGGTTTATATAATTATCTTATATTCTAAATTTCTATTTTGATTCGATTTCATTAATTTCTGGTATACCTCATTTTAAATTTTACTCAAATGTCCCCTCGATATGAGTTCAAAAATGTTATCTTCGCATGATAAAGCGAGAATCTTTATATTTTGCTTATGCATATAAACTATTAACTTCTCTAGTGACAAAACGTATTTTGCTAGATCTGCATTAACATTCATTACAAAACTATTGTTCTTATTTTCTATGGTATGACAAGGCGTCTGTTTCTACCAAATAAATATGGTCTAAAAAGTCTATTCCCCAATGTATTGCAACTAATTCCTTTTCAATTACTGGCTTGTTTAAATCATGTTTTGCATAAGAAATTTGTAGATCTTCTCCTATTTTCCCTTGAGATAGGACAGATCCTAGTGCATAGTTTGATGCGTCAGTAGTCGATATAAATGGTTGTTCAAAATCTGGATATCTTAATATTGGTGCACTAATTAACTTTGTCGTCAATGAGTCAAAAGCCTGTTGACAATCTTCAGTCCACTCAAATTCTTTTCCTTTTTTGGTTTGGTCTTTAAGACATTGGTAATTTCAGCAAAATTCTTTATGAAACGTCTGTAATAATTACAAGATGCTATAAATCTTTTAACTTCATCAAATGGAATCGGATTATGTTCAATCACTTTATGTTTTGAAGGATCTGCTCGTATACCGTCTTTCGTTTCTGGTGTCCTAAATAAATTACCTCTGATTTAAGAAATACACATTTTGCTGCATTCAATTTTAAGTTGTACGTTGATAAACGTTCAAATACTCTAACCAAGTTTTCGTTGTGATGCTTTACACTACGTCCAAATACAATTATATCGTCAACGTATAAAAATACTTTGGAATCTAAGCCACTAAATGCTATCGCTAACATTCATTGAAAACTATTGGAAGAAATTTTCAAACCAAATGGTGATCGTTTCAATTGAGAATGTCCATTACTAGTTGAATATGCAGTTAATTGTTTCGAATCGTCGTCTAAATCTGCGTTATTTGAACGTTCGATGATTTCATCTAATAACCGTTGTACTTGGTTGTTACTTTCGTCATGTTATGTATGTGGTAATCTATAATTTTTATGTATACTGGTTTATTGTCTGAAACTCTTAAATTTTGTGCACAAAAGTTATTAGAAGTCAATGTCTCTCCTTGTAACTGAAAAATATCCTGATAATGTATAAAAATTTTTATCAATTCCGATTTTGCTTTATAGTCCTTAACGTCAATTTTTAAAATGTCGAGTGATCTTCTAAATCTGCTTTCCTTGACTTATAAACTGTATGTAGATATAAGGTTTTTAGCTATCTTTTTTCTCCTTAAATCCTAATTATATTTTCAATGTTCTCCTATTTCCTTATAATAGTTTAATACTTGGTGCAATACTATTTAGTAATATCTCAAAATTGTATACATATATATAAAATATTTTAAAATATTTGTATTGTATGATGATAGAAAATAAAAATGAATGAATGAATGCTTTCCTTGACTTATGTGACCTCTGTAATACAGTATAATTTAGTAAGGGTTCCATTTCAAAATTAATATTCTCTAAAATCACGTCTTTATCTGTTGTATTTAATATTTTCACATAGTGATTTCCGTTCCCTGGTACTATTGTGTTGCTAATAAATATACCCGGTTGAATATCCGTATTTAGAATAACATCTTCACATATATCTAAATTTATATGATGATACTCCCTAAAGTAAGTGTTAACAAGTATACATATACTAGTATAGGCTTCTCAAAAAAAACCAATGCGACTGAAGAAATGAAACATTTTATAACAATTATAAATATTTAAAAAAAATAGTGCTTCTTTTTCTAATTTAATTGCAATTAAATAACCACTGCACAAACATTTTTTCTACTCTTTTTATGTATTTCTTTCTCTACATACTATCCTTTAAATATAAAGTAAAATGCAATTATAATTGCAGCTATTGATGTAGTTACCTTTTTGGTCGTGTATACTTATGTCCACATATATATACATATTTTTGAAAAATTTTGAAATAAGTAAAATTGTAATTGCATATTTCAATCTCACCGTCATGCGTTGTACTTTGCCTTTTTCAACAGATTAGGTTGGCACAGTGAGTACTTTGTTAACGAATGTAAACTCACGCGCGAATTAAAAATTCTCACTCTTCACTGAATTATATTTTATTTTTATTGTAGAGTAATTAGTTTTGTTGGCCCAAGTAAATAATGCATAGACAGATATGCATTTGTGGCCTCGTACTTACATTTCTTAAATAAATAAATGCATGTTTGTTATTCTAAATAATACTTTGTCTCTAGTAAACGAGGAACCGCTCCTAACTCGCGAGTTAAGACTTTCCAGTCTTGTGGAAATAAAAAAAAAACTTTTTTTTCCTAAACGCTTACGCGTTTATTTTCTTTATTTCCTTGAATTAAAAATACACGACAAGTATATGTCTAGAACTTATTTTTAACTGACTTATTCATTTGTAAATTTGAGTCTTAAATACTAAAAATGTACTTTTGTTTTTACAATACAAAGAATATTCAGTTCTAATGTTTAGTGACCATTTTATCTTTTACAATATTACAAAACACTTTAATTTTATTGATGTTTGTATCTTATCTTCAGTTGAGCGTTTTATTACTAGCAGTTTAATATTTCCATATTTATTTAGGTCTAAGTTATCCTTATGGGTGTTCTTACAGCTAATTTTATCTTAGTTTAGTTGCTTTGTATTTATATTTGTTACCATGATTTTATTGCTTGACCTTTTTTTTATCGTGAATGTTTCAAACCCTACTTTCCTTGATATCATGTTTCTTGTTCCCGTCATGTATAAGCATGTTTGTTTCTTTTATCGTTAAGATATCTTTATCAGCGTTTAACTAAGAGGGTTGTTGATTTGCCTGACCTTAACTCGCGCGAACACACGCACAGCCTAATTTAATTTATTTTCCAATTCAAGTTTGTTCTTTCTTTCACGTTGCACAAAAAGTAACAACTATTTTCTTAACTATTATAAATCGAAACATAAAAAAGTAATCAAAGTAATCAGTTGAAAAAGGCGACGTACAACGCCTTTAGTTCTCTTCTTCTATATCTTAGGTTGGCGATATATTTGATAACAGAAATTAGTGTCTGTAAACACTTGGAATTTTAATTTTTTTCTTCTTTTATATTGATTACACTCAAGAATGATTAAGTAAAGATTACGCCTTGCGCATGATTTACCGTTTGATGACGTTTTGGTTCCCTCGCAAAGGTTACCAAGTCTGTATCATATGAGAAATTTATAATTTCTTACAAAAAATGTATGTATTTTGTATTAGTTGGCAGCCCTGTAATTAATTTACTCAGAGAGTTCTAAAAAAAAGCATTTCATCGGTGCTTAATAAACAACGAATTTCGTGTCATATAAATACATAATAAATACATATAAATAATATTAAAATAATTAAAATTATATAAAAGGTGTTTAAATTTGGTTGTTTAAAAGTTGCAAAACTAAGAAAAACCAAAAACAAAATAGAGTGTAAAGATAAGAAAGAGAGCAAATATGAAATGTGCAGTGGGCAAATACAAACAAAGTAACAGCAAAAAAACAAGTTAGAAATTATGTTAAAACCTAATGTTTTGCGTATTTTTAATAAAACGTTTGTGTTTTCAAAAAGCTGTATCGTTTTACAATTTTCCAAAAGATGAAGCTCGAAGGAAGTTATGGGTAATATTTTGCAAAAGAGTGAAGCCTGTAAATGTGGATAAAGAAAAAATATGTGCTTTACATTTCAAGCAAGAGGATTTTGAAAGATATTGAAGACATGCTATTCACTACTTTGTATGATATTGAAACAGCCATATGAATTCTGGAAAGTTAATTAGTTTTAAGTTTATTTTCAAGTTAAAAACAAGCGTTGAAATTATGTTTTGTCTTTTAATTCTATCGATTTCTATAAAAAAATTACTTTTTGAAAACTATATTTTATTTGCATCAATAGTGAAATATTGTAATAAAAGTAATGAAAATCTATATATGGAATCTTATAAAGAATTTGTTTGCTTTCAAAAAATTTAGTTAGAAAAATAACAATTTTTCCCACTGTCATGTTTTTAAGCAAACATAATAGTTCTACAGGTGAATTTTATTAGCCAATGAGAACACAGCTTGAGTGACGTCAAAGTTCCAACATGCGCAGAAATGTTTTTTATGGCTGCGTGATGGCGTAATCTTTATTTAATCATTCTTGATTACACTTACCTATTAATGGAATTCTATTTATTGTGTCAGTATTTTCTCACAATATTTTAAAAATATTACCAAAAACAATTTTTTATAATTAAACATGTTAGAAATGTCAAATTGTCATTTTATTGTTGGCTTAAAGAAGGGTAAATCCAACAATAAAATTTTATATTTTATAAAACCTTTGCAAGGTTATTAAACATTTTTGAGTACGACTTTAGTGAATTTAGTTTATAAAGGCTGGATGAAAACTTGGCTGTTATTAATATTTAATTTAACAATCCTTGAAAAGCACGTAATACTACTAAATGGAAAAAAAAATATTAAAATGGATGGAGGCGTACACACTGAATGCACGTCATGTTGTTGAAGATTTTCCAATGCTTGCATCAATTTATCGAAATCAGTTGTATAAAACAAAAAAGCTTTTGCTTGAACCCAACCAAATATTTTATATACGGCATTCCCAAATATTCTTATTGACCTTATAATGCTATGGCATGAGCAAAATTTTCATGAACCGTTATGAATGAGTAGGCATCGGTGATATCTAAGTTAGTTTAAAATATTTCGGCTTTCGAAATTGGATGCTCGTTGACTATCATCACCATGCTGAACGTCGCTTGCTAGTTTCCTGCGATTCGTATTTCGGCATCCTTTTTGCGATAACATGGTTCGCATCTGGTTTGAGTGTATTTTTGCAGGTGGCTCTTTCCATACACCAACCTGCTGAGAATGTCGTGGTATCTTTTGTTGTTTTTTTTATCACATAAAGATTTAGGTTTCGAACAGTTTGTTTAACTGTCAATAAATAACTTTTCTGAAGATTAAATTATCAATAGCGCTTTCAACATCCTGAAGACTAAATCTTAGGGGCCTCTTATGCCAGTTGAGGATAGAATGACACGCAAAGCTCCTGAAAACCAAGTAACAACAATAATGGTCCTCGTATCAAACAGTAAATATATAATCATATCGTGGTTAAGTTAAATAACAATTTTGTTGATAAGATTTCTATTATAATTGTATTCCTTATTAAAAGATTGAATACGAATATATATGTTATTAAGAAATTTTACATATATGTCGCCTTATTATTAGGCAGCTCTGCATTAGAACTACATATAATTATAGTATTAATTATTTATAATTATATTAACATAAAAAGAAAGGTAAAACTACTGTTGAGGAATAAAACAATTTTTTTCATTTTACTATAAACTATTTCACTTTATTCGCAACCAAATTCATTTTATTGTTCGTCGTATCGTATCGTGACAAAGCTAAAGTAAAGACAACAAACGAAATAAATCATCACGTTTGGAAAGGACTTCTTCTTCTGAAGAACCAGTGAATACATGATCAACGTAAAAATGTTCATGCAGTATTTTTGAAGCGATAGAAAATGTGGATTTGTAGTCATGGGCAAACTCTTCTGGGGCACGGACTGAGAGGTACGGGGCGAATGTTTGTTTTCTTCTGTGGGTGAATCCCTCCAGCAAGAGTAGGTTGACTGAAAGTGGGCTTCAAAAATGCTTCATATGAGTCAAATCGCTTTTGGTATTCAAGGTCTTCTATATCCCAAAAACTTCTTAGGTAGCGGTTTATATCTACGGTTAATATAAGAGACAGAGTGTGATCATTGATCATTGCAATATTTCAATACAAGTTACAACCTATACAAATAATGTTGGCAAGGGCATTTGTATTTGAATCTAAGCGTCTTTCGAATGTGAAAGTATTCCAGATATGTTCGAGTCCAAACAATTTGAAATGAGATATTGTAAAATGGATCAGCAATAGACAATTCCTTTAAATACTTCACAGCTTTATTATAAAATGACTGACATGGAAGAGATGTTGTAATTTGAGACTATATATGGACCTCTGCATCTAAAGTATGCAGTGAGACTTCGGATTGTGCCTTAATATAACATGATTCTCGTGTGTTTTCCGCCTTGATTAATGAAATTCCACTTGCTAATATCTTGGAGGGAGATCCACCAAATCCTAAGCAACTTTCGGTGATGTATGACATTGGATCGACGAGATGCTAGAAGACACGATGTAAATGGTTGCGTGACGTTAGCATTACTACAACCGAGACCAGCGCCAGTTGTAGACGTTCTGGACGATTATCGTAGTTGTTCACCCACGAACGAGTATGTATAAGCGAATGGATGACGTCAACGACACTGTGTTCAGGTGTACAGTTCAGAATATGACCATTCCTGAGACAATTACAGCATAAGGAAGCTTCCTTAAAATAAAACTACGACGCTCCCATGTGGAGAAAAAATGGGCATTTAAATACTGATTAATCTGTTTATTTGCATTTTATGCATGAACTTGATTTTGATTTGTACTCACCAGGCACTTTGTGTTATTATCTTTTACCTTATGCGTATTAACTTGCTTAGGCTGTGATGTTAACTTTCGGTTACAAAGCTCCAATTCTTCACACCACTTGTAATTTTTTATTCGTAATGTTGTGTTACAAAGGTTTATATAATTATCTTATATTCTAAATTTCTATTTTGATTCGATTTCATTAATTTCTGGTATACATCATTTTAAATTTTACTCAAATGTCCCCTCGATATGAGTTCAAAAATGTTATCTTCGCATGATAAAGCGAGAATCTTTATATTTTGCTTATGCATATAAACTATTAACTTCTCTAGTGACAAAACGTATTTTGCTAGATCTGCATTAACATTCATTACAAAACTATTGTTCTTATTTTCTATGGTATGACAAGGCGTCTGTTTCTACCAAATAAATATGGTCTAAAAAGTCTATTCCCCAATGTATTGCAACTAATTCCTTTTCAATTACTGGCTTGTTTAAATCATGTTTTGCATAAGAAATTTGTAGATCTTCTCCTATTTTCCCTCAGATAGGACAGATCCTAGTGCATAGTTTGATGCGTCAGTAGTCAATATAAATGGTTGTTCAAAATCTGGATATCTTAATATTGGTGCACTAATTAACTTTGTCGTCAATGATTCAAAAGCCTGTTGACAATCTTCAGTCCATTCAAATTCTTTTCCTTTTTTGGTTTGGTCTTTAAGACATTGGTAATTTCAGCAAAATTCTTTATGAAACGTCTGTAATAATTACAAAATGCTACGAATCTTTTAACTTCATCAAATGGAATCGGATTATGTTCAATCACTTTATGTTTTGAAGGATCTGCTCGTATACCGTCTTTCGTTATCTGGTGTCCTAAATAAATTACCTCTGATTTAAGAAATACACATTTTGCTGCATTCAATTTTAAGTTGTACGTTGATAAACGTTCAAATACTCTAACCAAGTTTTCGTTGTGATGCTTTACACTACGTCCAAATACAATTATATCGTCAACGTATAAAAATGCTTTGGAATCTAAGCCACTAAATGCTATCGCTAACATTCATTGAAAACTATTGGAAGAAATTTTCAAACCAAATGGTGATCGTTTCAATTGAGAATGTCCATTACTAGTTGAAAATGCAGTTAATTGTTTCGAATCGTCGTCTAAATCTATTTGATGAAATGAGCTAGTCATGTCTAGAGTTGAAAAATACTTCGCTCTTCCAAGACGATCTAAAACATCCTCTAATCTTGTCAATGGAAATTTATCATTTACTATTTTCTTGTTGAGTTGTCGAAAATCTACAACTAATGTCCATTTTTCATTTCCATTTTCACTCTTTTTTTGGCACTACTCATAATGGTGAATTGTATGCGTTATTTGAACGTTCGATGATTCCATCTAATAACCGGTGTACTTGGTTGTTAATTTCGTCATGTTATGTATGTGGTAATCTATAATTTTTATGTATACTGGTTTATTGTCTGAAACTCTTAAAGTTTGTGCACAAAAATTATTAGAAGTCAATGTCTCTCCTTCTAACTGAAAAATATCCTGATAATGTATACAAATTTTTATCAATTCCGATTTTGCTTTATCGTCCTTAACGTCAATTTTTAAAATGTCGAGTGATCTTCTAAATCTGCTTTCCTTGACTTATAAACTGTATGTAGATATAAGGTTTTTAGCTATCTTTTTTCTCCTTAAATCCTAATTATATTTTCAATGTTCTCCTATTTCCTTATAATAGTTTAATACTTGGTGCAATACTATTTAGTAATATCTCAAAATTGTATACATATATACAAAATATTTTAAAATATTTGTATTGTATGATGATAGAAAATAAAAATGAATGAATGAATGCTTTCCTTGACTTATGTGACCTCTGTAATACAGTATAATTTAGTAAGGGTTCCATTTCAAAATTAATATTCTCTAAAATCACGTCTTTATCTGTTGTATTTAATATTTTCACATAGTGATTTCCGTTCCCTGGTACTATTGTGTTGCTAATAAATATACCCGGTTGAATATCCGTATTTAGAATAACATCTTCACATATATCTAAATTTATATGATGATACTCCCTAAAGTAAGTGTTAACAAGTATACATATACTAGTATAGGCTTCTCAAAAAAACCAATGCGACTGAAGAAATGAAACATTTTATAACAATTATAAATATTTAAAAAAAATAGTGCTTCTTTTTCTAATTTAATTGCAATTAAATAACCACTGCACAAACATTTTTTCTACTCTTTTTATGTATTTCTTTCTCTACATACTATCCTTTAAATATAAAGTAAAATGCAATTATAATTGCAGCTATTGATGTAGTTACCTTTTTGGTCGTGTATACTTATGTCCACATATATATACATATTTTTGAAAAATTTTGAAATAAGTAAAATTGTAATTGCATATTTCAATCTCACCGTCATGCGTTGTACTTTGCCTTTTTCAACAGATTAGGTTGGCACAGTGAGTACTTTGTTAACGAATGTAAACTCACGCGCGAATTAAAAATTCTCACTCTTCACTGAATTATATTTTATTTTTATTGTAGAGTAATTAGTTTTGTTGGCCCAAGTAAATAATGCATAGACAGATATGCATTTGTGGCCTCGTACTTACATTTCTTAAATAAATAAATGCATGTTTGTTATTCTAAATAATACTTTGTCTCTAGTAAACGAGGAACCGCTCCTTACTCGCGCGAACACACGCACAGCCTAATTTAATTTATTTTCCAATTCAAGTTTGTTCTTTCTTTCACGTTGCACAAAAAGTAACAACTATTTTCTTAACTATTATAAATCGAAACATAAAAAAGTAATCAAAGTAATCAGTTGAAAAAGGCGACGTACAACGCCTTTAGTTCTCTTCTTCTATATCTTAGGTTGGCGATATATTTGATAACAGAACTTAGTGTCTGTAAACACTTGGAATTTTAATTTTTTTCTTCTTTTATATTGATTACACTCAAGAATGATTGAGTAAAGATTACGCCTTGCGCATGATTTACCGTTTGATGACGTTTTGGTTCCCTCGCAAAGGTTACCAAGTCTGTATCATATGAGAAATTTATAATTTCTTACAAAAAATTTATGTATTTTGTATTAGTTGGCAGCCCTGTAATTAATTTACTCAGAGAGTTCTAAAAAAAGCATTTCATCGGTGCTTAATAAACAACGAATTTCGTGTCATATAAATACATAATAAATACATATAAATAATATTAAAATAATTAAAATTATATAAAAGGTGTTTAAATTTGGTTGTTTAAAAGTTGCAAAACTAAGAAAAACCAAAAACAAAATAGAGTGTAAAGATAAGAAAGAGAGCAAATATGAAATGTGCAGTGGGCAAATGCAAACAAAGTAACAGCAAAAAAACAAGTTAACAATTAAAAAACAAGTTAGAAATTATGTTAAAACCTAATATGTTTTGCGTATTTTGAATAAAACGTTTGTGTTTTCAAAAACCTGTATCGTTTTACAATTTTCCAAAAGATGAAGCTCGAAGGAAGTTATGGGTAATATTTTGCAAAAGAGTGAAGCCTGTAAGTGTGGATAAAGAAAAAATATGTGCTTTACATTTCAAGCAAGAGGATTTTGAAAGATATTGAAGACATGCTATTCACTACTTTGTATGATATTGAAACAGCCATATGAATTCTGGAAAGTTAATTAGTTTTAAGTTTATTTTCAAGTTAAAAACAAGCGTTGAAATTATGTTTTGTCTTTTAATTCTATCGATTTCTATAAAAAAATTACTTTTTGAAAACTATATTTTATTTGCATCAATAGTGAAATATTGTAATAAAAGTAATGAAAATCTATATATGGAATCTTATAAAGAATTTGTTTGCTTTCAAAAAATTTAGTTAGAAAAATAACAATTTGTCCCACTGTCATGTTTTTAAACAAACATAATAGTTCTACAGGTGAACTTTATTAGCCAATGAGAACACAGCTTGAGTGACGTCAAAGTTCCAACATGCGCAGAAATGTTTTTTATGGCTGCGTGATGGCGTAATCTTTATTTAATCATTCTTGATTACACTTACCTATTAATGGAATTCTATTTATTGTGTCAGTATTTTCTCACAATTTTTTAAAAATATTACCAAAAACAATTCTTTATAATTAAACATGTTAGAAATGTCAAATTGTCATTTTATTGTTGGCTTAAAGAAGGGTAAATCCAACAATAAAATTTTATATTTTATAAAACCTTTGCAAGGTTATTAAACATTTTTGAGTACGACTTTAGTGAATTTAGTTTATAAAGGCTGGATGAAAACTTGGCTGTTATTAATATTTAATTTAACAATCCTTGAAAAGCACGTAATACTACTAAATGGAAAAAAAAATATTAAAATGGATGGAGGCGTACACACTGAATGCACGTCATGTTGTTGAAGATTTTCCAATGCTTGCATCAATTTATCGAAATCAGTTGTATAAAACAAAAAAGCTTTTGCTTGAACCCAACCAAATATTTTATATACGGCATTCCCAAATATTCTTATTGACCTTATAATGCTATGGCATGAGCAAAATTTTCATGAACCGTTATGAATGAGTAGGCATCGGTGATATCTAAGTTAGTTTAAAATATTTCGGCTTTCGAAATTGGATGCTCGTTGACTATCATCACCATGCTGAACGTCGCTTGCTAGTTTCCTGCGATTCGTATTTCGGCATCCTTTTTGCGATAACATGGTTCGCATCTGGTTTGAGTGTATTTTTGCAGGTGGCTCTTTCCATACACCAACATGCTGAGAATGTCGTGGTATCTTTTGTTGTTTTTTTTTATCACATAAAGATTTAGGTTTCGAACAGTTTGTTTAACTGTCAATAAATAACTTTTCTGAAGATTAAATTATCAATAGCGCTTTCAACATCCTGAAGACTAAATCTTAGGGGCCTCTTATGCCAGTTGAGGAGCTCCTGAAAACCAAGTAACAACAATAATGGTCCTCGTATCAAACAGTAAATATATACTCATATCGCGGTTAAGTTAAATAACAATTTTGTTGATAAGATTTCTATTATAATTGTATTCCTTATTAAAAGATTGAATACGAATATATATGTTATTAAGAAATTTTACATATATGTCGCCTTATTATTAGGCAGCTCTGCATTAGAACTACATATAATTATAGTATTAATTATTTATAATTATATTAACATAAAAAGAAAGGTAAAACTACTGTTGAGGAATAAAACAATTTTTTTCATTTTACTATAAACTATTTCACTTTATTCGCAACCAAATTCATTTTATTGTTCGTCGTATCGTATCGTGACAAAGCTAAAGTAAAGACAACAAACGAAATAAATCATCACGTTTGGAAAGGACTTCTTCTTCTAAAGAACCAGTGAATACATGATCAACGTAAAAATGTTCATGCAGTATTTTTGAAGCGATAGAAAATGTGGATTTGTAGTCATGGGCAAACTCTTCTGGGGCACGGACTGAGAGGTACGGGGCGAATGTTTGTTTTCTTCTGTGGGTGAATCCCTCCAGCAAGAGTGGGTTGACTGAAAGTGGGCTTCAAAAATGCTTCATATGAGTCAAATCGCTTTTGGTATTCAAGGTCTTCTATATCTCAAAAACTTCTTAGGTAGCGGTTTATATCTACGGTTAATATAAGAGACAGAGTGTGATCATTGATCATTGCAATATTTCAATACAAGTTACAACCCATACAAATAATGTTGGCAAGGGCATTTATATTTGAATCTAAGCGTCTTTCCAATGTGAAAGTATTCCAGATATGTTCGAGTCCAAACAATTTGAAATGAGATATTGTAAAATGGATCAGCAATAGACAATTCCTTTAAATACTTCACAGCTTTATTATAAAATGACTGACATGGAAGAGATGTTGTAATTTGAGACTATATATGGACCTCTGCATCTAAAGTATGCAGTGAGACTTCGGATTGTGCCTTAATATAACATGATTCTCGTGTGTTTTCCGCCTTGATTAATGAAATTCCACTTGCTAATATCTTGGAGGGAGATCCACCAAATCCTAAACAACTTTCGGTGATGTATGACATTGGATCGACGAGATGCTAGAAGACACGATGTAAATGGTTGCGTGACGTTAGCATTACTACAACCGAGACCAGCGCCAGTTGTAGACGTTCTGGACGATTATCGTAGTTGTTCACCCACGAACGAGTATGTATAAGCGAATGGATGACGTCAACGACACTGTGTTCAGGTGTACAGTTCAGAATATGACCATTCCTGAGACAATTACAGCATAAGGAAGCTTCCTTAAAATAAAACTACGACGCTGCCATGTGGAGAAAAAATGGGCATTTAAATACTGATTAATCTGTTTATTTGCATTTTATGCATGAACTTGATTTTGATTTGTACTCACCAGGCACTTTGTGTTATTATCTTTTACCTTATGCGTATTAACTTGCTTAGGCTGTGATGTTAACTTTCGGTTACAAAGCTCCAATTCTTCACACCACTTGTAATTTTTTATTCGTAATGTTGTGTTACAAAGGTTTATATAATTATCTTATATTCTAAATTTCTATTTTGATTCGATTTCATTAATTTCTGGTATACCTCATTTTAAATTTTACTCAAATGTCCCCTCGATATGAGTTCAAAAATGTTATCTTCGCATGATAAAGCGAGAATCTTTATATTTTGCTTATGCATATAAACTATTAACTTCTCTAGTGACAAAACGTATTTTGCTAGATCTGCATTAACATTCATTACAAAACTATTGTTCTTATTTTCTATGGTATGACAAGGCGTCTGTTTCTACCAAATAAATATGGTCTAAAAAGTCTATTCCCCAATGTATTGCAACTAATTCCTTTTCAATTACTGGCTTGTTTAAATCATGTTTTGCATAAGAAATTTGTAGATCTTCTCCTATTTTCCCTTGAGATAGGACAGATCCTAGTGCATAGTTTGATGCGTCAGTAGTCGATATAAATGGTTGTTCAAAATCTGGATATCTTAATATTGGTGCACTAATTAACTTTATCGTCAATGAGTCAAAAGCCTGTTGACAATCTTCAGTCCACTCAAATTCTTTTCCTTTTTTGGTTTGGTCTTTAAGACATTGGTAATTTCAGCAAAATTCTTTATGAAACGTCTGTAATAATTACAAGATGCTATAAATCTTTTAACTTCATCAAATGGAATCGGATTATGTTCAATCACTTTATGTTTTGAAGGATCTGCTCGTATACCGTCTTTCGTTTCTGGTGTCCTAAATAAATTACCTCTGATTTAAGAAATACACATTTTGCTGCATTCAATTTTAAGTTGTACGTTGATAAACGTTCAAATACTCTAACCAAGTTTTCGTTGTGATGCTTTACACTACGTCCAAATACAATTATATCGTCAACGTATAAAAATACTTTGGAATCTAAGCCACTAAATGCTATCGCTAACATTCATTGAAAACTATTGGAAGAAATTTTCAAACCAAATGGTGATCGTTTCAATTGAGAATGTCCATTACTAGTTGAATATGCAGTTAATTGTTTCGAATCGTCGTCTAAATCTGCGTTATTTGAACGTTCGATGATTTCATCTAATAAGCGTTGTACTTGGTTGTTACTTTCGTCATGTTATGTATGTGGTAATCTATAATTTTTATGTATACTGGTTTATTGTCTGAAACTCTTAAATTTTGTGCACAAAAGTTATTAGAAGTCAATGTCTCTCCTTGTAACTGAAAAATATCCTGATAATGTATAAAAATTTTTATCAATTCCGATTTTGCTTTATAGTCCTTAACGTCAATTTTTAAAATGTCGAGTGATCTTCTAAATCTGCTTTCCTTGACTTATAAACTGTATGTAGATATAAGGTTTTTAGCTATCTTTTTTCTCCTTAAATCCTAATTATATTTTCAATGTTCTCCTATTTCCTTATAATAGTTTAATACTTGGTGCAATACTATTTAGTAATATCTCAAAATTGTATACATATATATAAAATATTTTAAAATATTTGTATTGTATGATGATAGAAAATAAAAATGAATGAATGAATGCTTTCCTTGACTTATGTGACCTCTGTAATACAGTATAATTTAGTAAGGGTTCCATTTCAAAATTAATATTCTCTAAAATCACGTCTTTATCTGTTGTATTTAATATTTTCACATAGTGATTTCCGTTCCCTGGTACTATTGTGTTGCTAATAAATATACCCGGTTGAATATCCGTATTTAGAATAACATCTTCACATATATCTAAATTTATATGATGATACTCCCTAAAGTAAGTGTTAACAAGTATACATATACTAGTATAGGCTTCTCAAAAAAACCAATGCGACTGAAGAAATGAAACATTTTATAACAATTATAAATATTTAAAAAAAATAGTGCTTCTTTTTCTAATTTAATTGCAATTAAATAACCACTGCACAAACATTTTTTCTACTCTTTTTATGTATTTCTTTCTCTACATACTATCCTTTAAATATAAAGTAAAATGCAATTATAATTGCAGCTATTGATGTAGTTACCTTTTTGGTCGTGTATACTTATGTCCACATATATATACATATTTTTGAAAAATTTTGAAATAAGTAAAATTGTAATTGCATATTTCAATCTCACCGTCATGCGTTGTACTTTGCCTTTTTCAACAGATTAGGTTGGCACAGTGAGTACTTTGTTAACGAATGTAAACTCACGCGCGAATTAAAAATTCTCACTCTTCACTGAATTATATTTTATTTTTATTGTAGAGTAATTAGTTTTGTTGGCCCAAGTAAATAATGCATAGACAGATATGCATTTGTGGCCTCGTACTTACATTTCTTAAATAAATAAATGCATGTTTGTTATTCTAAATAATACTTTGTCTCTAGTAAACGAGGAACCGCTCCTAACTCGCGAGTTAAGACTTTCCAGTCTTGTGGAAATAAAAAAAAAAACTTTTTTTTCCTAAACGCTTACGCGTTTATTTTCTTTATTTCCTTGAATTAAAAATACACGACAAGTATATGTCTAGAACTTATTTTTAACTGACTTATTCATTTGTAAATTTGAGTCTTAAATACTAAAAATGTACTTTTGTTTTTACAATACAAAGAATATTCAGTTCTAATGTTTAGTGACCATTTTATCTTTTACAATATTACAAAACACTTTAATTTTATTGATGTTTGTATCTTATCTTCAGTTGAGCGTTTTATTACTAGCAGTTTAATATTTCCATATTTATTTAGGTCTAAGTTATCCTTATGGGTGTTCTTACAGCTAATTTTATCTTAGTTTAGTTGCTTTGTATTTATATTTGTTACCATGATTTTATTGCTTGACCTTTTTTTTATCGTGAATGTTTCAAACCCTACTTTCCTTGATATCATGTTTCTTGTTCCCGTCATGTATAAGCATGTTTGTTTCTTTTATCGCTAAGATATCTTTATCAGCGTTTAACTAAGAGGGTTGTTGATTTGCCTGACCTTAACTCGCGCGAACACACGCACAGCCTAATTTAATTTATTTTCCAATTCAAGTTTGTTCTTTCTTTCACGTTGCACAAAAAGTAACAACTATTTTCTTAACTATTATAAATCGAAACATAAAAAAGTAATCAAAGTAATCAGTTGAAAAAGGCGACGTACAACGCCTTTAGTTCTCTTCTTCTATATCTTAGGTTGGCGATATATTTGATAACAGAAATTAGTGTCTGTAAACACTTGGAATTTTAATTTTTTTCTTCTTTTATATTGATTACACTCAAGAATGATTAAGTAAAGATTACGCCTTGCGCATGATTTACCGTTTGATGACGTTTTGGTTCCCTCGCAAAGGTTACCAAGTCTGTATCATATGAGAAATTTATAATTTCTTACAAAAAATGTATGTATGTTGTATTAGTTGGCAGCCCTGTAATTAATTTACTCAGAGAGTTCTAAAAAAAAGCATTTCATCGGTGCTTAATAAACAACGAATTTCGTGTCATATAAATACATAATAAATACATATAAATAATATTAAAATAATTAAAATTATATAAAAGGTGTTTAAATTTGGTTGTTTAAAAGTTGCAAAACTAAGAAAAACCAAAAACAAAATAGAGTGTAAAGATAAGAAAGAGAGCAAATATGAAATGTGCAGTGGGCAAATACAAACAAAGTAACAGCAAAAAAACAAGTTAGAAATTATGTTAAAACCTAATGTTTTGCGTATTTTGAATAAAACGTTTGTGTTTTCAAAAACCTGTATCGTTTTACAATTTTCCAAAAGATGAAGCTCGAAGGAAGTTATGGGTAATATTTTGCAAAAGAGTGAAGCCTGTAAATGTGGATAAAGAAAAAATATGTGCTTTACATTTCAAGCAAGAGGATTTTGAAAGATATTGAAGACATGCTATTCACTACTTTGTATGATATTGAAACAGCCATATGAATTCTGGAAAGTTAATTAGTTTTAAGTTTATTTTCAAGTTAAAAACAAGCGTTGAAATTATGTTTTGTCTTTTAATTCTATCGATTTCTATAAAAAAATTACTTTTTGAAAACTATATTTTATTTGCATCAATAGTGAAATATTGTAATAAAAGTAATGAAAATCTATATATGGAATCTTATAAAGAATTTGTTTGCTTTCAAAAAATTTAGTTAGAAAAATAACAATTTTTCCCACTGTCATGTTTTTAAGCAAACATAATAGTTCTACAGGTGAATTTTATTAGCCAATGAGAACACAGCTTGAGTGACGTCAAAGTTCCAACATGCGCAGAAATGTTTTTTATGGCTGCGTGATGGCGTAATCTTTATTTAATCATTCTTGATTACACTTACCTATTAATGGAATTCTATTTATTGTGTCAGTATTTTCTCACAATATTTTAAAAATATTACCAAAAACAATTTTTTATAATTAAACATGTTAGAAATGTCAAATTGTCATTTTATTGTTGGCTTAAAGAAGGGTAAATCCAACAATAAAATTTTATATTTTATAAAACCTTTGCAAGGTTATTAAACATTTTTGAGTACGACTTTAGTGAATTTAGTTTATAAAGGCTGGATGAAAACTTGGCTGTTATTAATATTTAATTTAACAATCCTTGAAAAGCACGTAATACTACTAAATGGAAAAAAAAATATTAAAATGGATGGAGGCGTACACACTGAATGCACGTCATGTTGTTGAAGATTTTCCAATGCTTGCATCAATTTATCGAAATCAGTTGTATAAAACAAAAAAGCTTTTGCTTGAACCCAACCAAATATTTTATATACGGCATTCCCAAATATTCTTATTGACCTTATAATGCTATGGCATGAGCAAAATTTTCATGAACCGTTATGAATGAGTAGGCATCGGTGATATCTAAGTTAGTTTAAAATATTTCGGCTTTCGAAATTGGATGCTCGTTGACTATCATCACCATGCTGAACGTCGCTTGCTAGTTTCCTGCGATTCGTATTTCGGCATCCTTTTTGCGATAACATGGTTCGCATCTGGTTTGAGTGTATTTTTGCAGGTGGCTCTTTCCATACACCAACCTGCTGAGAATGTCGTGGTATCTTTTGTTGTTTTTTTTATCACATAAAGATTTAGGTTTCGAACAGTTTGTTTAACTGTCAATAAATAACTTTTCTGAAGATTAAATTATCAATAGCGCTTTCAACATCCTGAAGACTAAATCTTAAGGGCCTCTTATGCCAGTTGAGGATAGAATGACACGCAAAGCTCCTGAAAACCAAGTAACAACAATAATGGTCCTCGTATCAAACAGTAAATATATAATCATATCGTGGTTAAGTTAAATAACAATTTTGTTGATAAGATTTCTATTATAATTGTATTCCTTATTAAAAGATTGAATACGAATATATATGTTATTAAGAAATTTTACATATATGTCGCCTTATTATTAGGCAGCTCTGCATTAGAACTACATATAATTATAGTATTAATTATTTATAATTATATTAACATAAAAAGAAAGGTAAAACTACTGTTGAGGAATAAAACAATTTTTTTCATTTTACTATAAACTATTTCACTTTATTCGCAACCAAATTCATTTTATTGTTCGTCGTATCGTATCGTGACAAAGCTAAAGTAAAGACAACAAACGAAATAAATCATCACGTTTGGAAAGGACTTCTTCTTCTGAAGAACCAGTGAATACATGATCAACGTAAAAATGTTCATGCAGTATTTTTGAAGCGATAGAAAATGTGGATTTGTAGTCATGGGCAAACTCTTCTGGGGCACGGACTGAGAGGTACGGGGCGAATGTTTGTTTTCTTCTGTGGGTGAATCCCTCCAGCAAGAGTAGGTTGACTGAAAGTGGGCTTCAAAAATGCTTCATATGAGTCAAATCGCTTTTGGTATTCAAGGTCTTCTATATCCCAAAAACTTCTTAGGTAGCGGTTTATATCTACGGTTAATATAAGAGACAGAGTGTGATCATTGATCATTGCAATATTTCAATACAAGTTACAACCTATACAAATAATGTTGGCAAGGGCATTTGTATTTGAATCTAAGCGTCTTTCGAATGTGAAAGTATTCCAGATATGTTCGAGTCCAAACAATTTGAAATGAGATATTGTAAAATGGATCAGCAATAGACAATTCCTTTAAATACTTCACAGCTTTATTATAAAATGACTGACATGGAAGAGATGTTGTAATTTGAGACTATATATGGACCTCTGCATCTAAAGTATGCAGTGAGACTTCGGATTGTGCCTTAATATAACATGATTCTCGTGTGTTTTCCGCCTTGATTAATGAAATTCCACTTGCTAATATCTTGGAGGGAGATCCACCAAATCCTAAGCAACTTTCGGTGATGTATGACATTGGATCGACGAGATGCTAGAAGACACGATGTAAATGGTTGCGTGACGTTAGCATTACTACAACCGAGACCAGCGCCAGTTGTAGACGTTCTGGACGATTATCGTAGTTGTTCACCCACGAACGAGTATGTATAAGCGAATGGATGACGTCAACGACACTGTGTTCAGGTGTACAGTTCAGAATATGACCATTCCTGAGACAATTACAGCATAAGGAAGCTTCCTTAAAATAAAACTACGACGCTCCCATGTGGAGAAAAAATGGGCATTTAAATACTGATTAATCTGTTTATTTGCATTTTATGCATGAACTTGATTTTGATGTGTACTCACCAGGCACTTTGTGTTATTATCTTTTACCTTATGCGTATTAACTTGCTTAGGCTGTGATGTTAACTTTCGGTTACAAAGCTCCAATTCTTCACACCACTTGTAATTTTTTATTCGTAATGTTGTGTTACAAAGGTTTATATAATTATCTTATATTCTAAATTTCTATTTTGATTCGATTTCATTAATTTCTGGTATACATCATTTTAAATTTTACTTAAATGTCCCCTCGATATGAGTTCAAAAATGTTATCTTCGCATGATAAAGCGAGAATCTTTATATTTTGCTTATGCATATAAACTATTAACTTCTCTAGTGACAAAACGTATTTTGCTAGATCTGCATTAACATTCATTACAAAACTATTGTTCTTATTTTCTATGGTATGACAAGGCGTCTGTTTCTACCAAATAAATATGGTCTAAAAAGTCTATTCCCCAATGTATTGCAACTAATTCCTTTTCAATTACTGGCTTGTTTAAATCATGTTTTGCATAAGAAATTTGTAGATCTTCTCCTATTTTCCCTCATATAGGACAGATCCTAGTGCATAGTTTGATGCGTCAGTAGTCAATATAAATGGTTGTTCAAAATCTGGATATCTTAATATTGGTGCACTAATTAACTTTGTCGTCAATGATTCAAAAGCCTGTTGACAATCTTCAGTCCATTCAAATTCTTTTCCTTTTTTGGTTTGGTCTTTAAGACATTGGTAATTTCAGCAAAATTCTTTATGAAACGTCTGTAATAATTACAAAATGCTACGAATCTTTTAACTTCATCAAATGGAATCGGATTATGTTCAATCACTTTATGTTTTGAAGGATCTGCTCGTATACCGTCTTTCGTTATCTGGTGTCCTAAATAAATTACCTCTGATTTAAGAAATACACATTTTGCTGCATTCAATTTTAAGTTGTACGTTGATAAACGTTCAAATACTCTAACCAAGTTTTCGTTGTGATGCTTTACACTACGTCCAAATACAATTATATCGTCAACGTATAAAAATGCTTTGGAATCTAAGCCACTAAATGCTATCGCTAACATTCATTGAAAACTATTGGAAGAAATTTTCAAACCAAATGGTGATCGTTTCAATTGAGAATGTCCATTACTAGTTGAAAATGCAGTTAATTGTTTCGAATCGTCGTCTAAATCTATTTGATGAAATGAGCTAGTCATGTCTAGAGTTGAAAAATACTTCGCTCTTCCAAGACGATCTAAAATATCCTCTAATCTTGTCAATGGAAATTTATCATTTACTATTTTCTTGTTGAGTTGTCGAAAATCTACAACTAATGTCCATTTTTCATTTCCATTTTCACTCTTTTTTTGGCACTACTCATAATGGTGAATTGTATGCGTTATTTGAACGTTCGATGATTCCATCTAATAACCGGTGTACTTGGTTGTTAATTTCGTCATGTTATGTATGTGGTAATCTATAATTTTTATGTATACTGGTTTATTGTCTGAAACTCTTAAAGTTTGTGCACAAAAATTATTAGAAGTCAATGTCTCTCCTTCTAACTGAAAAATATCCTGATAATGTATACAAATTTTTATCAATTCCGATTTTGCTTTATCGTCCTTAACGTCAATTTTTAAAATGTCGAGTGATCTTCTAAATCTGCTTTCCTTGACTTATAAACTGTATGTAGATATAAGGTTTTTAGCTATCTTTTTTCTCCTTAAATCCTAATTATATTTTCAATGTTCTCCTATTTCCTTATAATAGTTTAATACTTGGTGCAATACTATTTAGTAATATCTCAAAATTGTATACATATATACAAAATATTTTAAAATATTTGTATTGTATGATGATAGAAAATAAAAATGAATGAATGAATGCTTTCCTTGACTTATGTGACCTCTGTAATACAGTATAATTTAGTAAGGGTTCCATTTCAAAATTAATATTCTCTAAAATCACGTCTTTATCTGTTGTATTTAATATTTTCACATAGTGATTTCCGTTCCCTGGTACTATTGTGTTGCTAATAAATATACCCGGTTGAATATCCGTATTTAGAATAACATCTTCACATATATCTAAATTTATATGATGATACTCCCTAAAGTAAGTGTTAACAAGTATACATATACTAGTATAGGCTTCTCAAAAAAACCAATGCGACTGAAGAAATGAAACATTTTATAACAATTATAAATATTTAAAAAAAATAGTGCTTCTTTTTCTAATTTAATTGCAATTAAATAACCACTGCACAAACATTTTTTCTACTCTTTTTATGTATTTCTTTCTCTACATACTATCCTTTAAATATAAAGTAAAATGCAATTATAATTGCAGCTATTGATGTAGTTACCTTTTTGGTCGTGTATACTTATGTCCACATATATATACATATTTTTGAAAAATTTTGAAATAAGTAAAATTGTAATTGCATATTTCAATCTCACCGTCATGCGTTGTACTTTGCCTTTTTCAACAGATTAGGTTGGCACAGTGAGTACTTTGTTAACGAATGTAAACTCACGCGCGAATTAAAAATTCTCACTCTTCACTGAATTATATTTTATTTTTATTGTAGAGTAATTAGTTTTGTTGGCCCAAGTAAATAATGCATAGACAGATATGCATTTGTGGCCTCGTACTTACATTTCTTAAATAAATAAATGCATGTTTGTTATTCTAAATAATACTTTGTCTCTAGTAAACGAGGAACCGCTCCTTACTCGCGCGAACACACGCACAGCCTAATTTAATTTATTTTCCAATTCAAGTTTGTTCTTTCTTTCACGTTGCACAAAAAGTAACAACTATTTTCTTAAATTGGAATTTTAATTTTTTTCTTCTTTTATATTGATTACACTCAAGAATGATTGAGTAAAGATTACGCCTTGCGCATGATTTACCGTTTGATGACGTTTTGGTTCCCTCGCAAAGGTTACCAAGTCTGTATCATATGAGAAATTTATAATTTCTTACAAAAAATTTATGTATTTTGTATTAGTTGGCAGCCCTGTAATTAATTTACTCAGAGAGTTCTAAAAAAAGCATTTCATCGGTGCTTAATAAACAACGAATTTCGTGTCATATAAATACATAATAAATACATATAAATAATATTAAAATAATTAAAATTATATAAAAGGTGTTTAAATTTGGTTGTTTAAAAGTTGCAAAACTAAGAAAAACCAAAAACAAAATAGAGTGTAAAGATAAGAAAGAGAGCAAATATGAAATGTGCAGTGGGCAAATGCAAACAAAGTAACAGCAAAAAAACAAGTTAACAATTAAAAAACAAGTTAGAAATTATGTTAAAACCTAATATGTTTTGCGTATTTTGAATAAAACGTTTGTGTTTTCAAAAACCTGTATCGTTTTACAATTTTCCAAAAGATGAAGCTCGAAGGAAGTTATGGGTAATATTTTGCAAAAGAGTGAAGCCTGTAAGTGTGGATAAAGAAAAAATATGTGCTTTACATTTCAAGCAAGAGGATTTTGAAAGATATTGAAGACATGCTATTCACTACTTTGTATGATATTGAAACAGCCATATGAATTCTGGAAAGTTAATTAGTTTTAAGTTTATTTTCAAGTTAAAAACAAGCGTTGAAATTATGTTTTGTCTTTTAATTCTATCGATTTCTATAAAAAAATTACTTTTTGAAAACTATATTTTATTTGCATCAATAGTGAAATATTGTAATAAAAGTAATGAAAATCTATATATGGAATCTTATAAAGAATTTGTTTGCTTTCAAAAAATTTAGTTAGAAAAATAACAATTTTTCCCACTGTCATGTTTTTAAGCAAACATAATAGTTCTACAGGTGAATTTTATTAGCCAATGAGAACACAGCTTGAGTGACGTCAAAGTTCCAACATGCGCAGAAATGTTTTTTATGGCTGCGTGATGGCGTAATCTTTATTTAATCATTCTTGATTACACTTACCTATTAATGGAATTCTATTTATTGTGTCAGTATTTTCTCACAATATTTTAAAAATATTACCAAAAACAATTTTTTATAATTAAACATGTTAGAAATGTCAAATTGTCATTTTATTGTTGGCTTAAAGAAGGGTAAATCCAACAATAAAATTTTATATTTTATAAAACCTTTGCAAGGTTATTAAACATTTTTGAGTACGACTTTAGTGAATTTAGTTTATAAAGGCTGGATGAAAACTTGGCTGTTATTAATATTTAATTTAACAATCCTTGAAAAGCACGTAATACTACTAAATGGAAAAAAAATATTAAAATGGATGGAGGCGTACACACTGAATGCACGTCATGTTGTTGAAGATTTTCCAATGCTTGCATCAATTTATCGAAATCAGTTGTATAAAACAAAAAAGCTTTTGCTTGAACCCAACCAAATATTTTATATACGGCATTCCCAAATATTCTTATTGACCTTATAATGCTATGGCATGAGCAAAATTTTCATGAACCGTTATGAATGAGTAGGCATCGGTGATATCTAAGTTAGTTTAAAATATTTCGGCTTTCGAAATTGGATGCTCGTTGACTATCATCACCATGCTGAACGTCGCTTGCTAGTTTCCTGCGATTCGTATTTCGGCATCCTTTTTGCGATAACATGGTTCGCATCTGGTTTGAGTGTTTTTTTGCAGGTGGCTCTTTCCATACACCAACCTGCTGAGAATGTCGTGGTATCTTTTGTTGTTTTTTTTATCACATAAAGATTTAGGTTTCGAACAGTTTGTTTAACTGTCAATAAATAACTTTTCTGAAGATTAAATTATCAATAGCGCTTTCAACATCCTGAAGACTAAATCTTAGGGGCCTCTTATGCCAGTTGAGGATAGAATGACACGCAAAGCTACTGAAAACCAAGTAACAACAATAATGGTCCTCGTATCAAACAGTAAATATATAATATTATCGTGGTTAAGTTAAATAACAATTTTGTTGATAAGATTTCTATTATAATTGTATTCCTTATTAAAAGATTGAATACGAATATATATGTTATTAAGAAATTTTACATATATGTCGCCTTATTATTAGGCAGCTCTGCATTAGAACTACATATAATTATAGTATTAATTATTTATAATTATATTAACATAAAAAGAAAGGTAAAACTACTGTTGAGGAATAAAACAATTTTTTTCATTTTACTATAAACTATTTCACTTTATTCGCAACCAAATTCATTTTATTGTTCGTCGTATCGTATCGTGACAAAGCTAAAGTAAAGACAACAAACGAAATAAATCATCACGTTTGGAAAGGACTTCTTCTTCTGAAGAACCAGTGAATACATGATGCAGTATTTTTGAAGCGATAGAAAATGTGGATTTGTAGTCATGGGCAAACTCTTCTGGGGCACGGACTGAGAGGTACGGGGCGAATGTTTGTTTTCTTCTGTGGGTGAATCCCTCCAGCAAGAGTAGGTTGACTGAAAGTGGGCTTCAAAAATGCTTCATATGAGTCAAATCGCTTTTGGTATTCAAGGTCTTCTATATCCCAAAAACTTCTTAGGTAGCGGTTTATATCTACGGTTAATATAAGAGACAGAGTGTGATCATTGATCATTGCAATATTTCAATACAAGTTACAACCTATACAAATAATGTTGGCAAGGGCATTTGTATTTGAATCTAAGCGTCTTTCGAATGTGAAAGTATTCCAGATATGTTCGAGTCCAAACAATTTGAAATGAGATATTGTAAAATGGATCAGCAATAGACAATTCCTTTAAATACTTCACAGCTTTATTATAAAATGACTGACATGGAAGAGATGTTGTAATTTGAGACTATATATGGACCTCTGCATCTAAAGTATGCAGTGAGACTTCGGATTGTGCCTTAATATAACATGATTCTCGTGTGTTTTCCGCCTTGATTAATGAAATTCCACTTGCTAATATCTTGGAGGGAGATCCACCAAATCCTAAGCAACTTTCGGTGATGTATGACATTGGATCGACGAGATGCTAGAAGACACGATGTAAATGGTTGCGTGACGTTAGCATTACTACAACCGAGACCAGCGCCAGTTGTAGACGTTCTGGACGATTATCGTAGTTGTTCACCCACGAACGAGTATGTATAAGCGAATGGATGACGTCAACGACACTGTGTTCAGGTGTACAGTTCAGAATATGACCATTCCTGAGACAACTACAGCATAAGGAAGCTTCCTTAAAATAAAACTACGACGCTGCCATGTGGAGAAAAAATGGGCATTTAAATACTGATTAATCTGTTTATTTGTATTTTATGCATGAACTTGATTTTGATTTGTACTCACCAGGCACTTTGTGTTATTATCTTTTACCTTATGCGTATTAACTTGCTTAGGCTGTGAAGTTAACTTTCGGTTACAAAGCTCCAATTCTTCACACCACTTGTAATTTTTTATTCGTAATGTTGTGTTACAAAGGTTTATATAATTATCTTATATTCTAAATTTCTATTTTGATTCGATTTCATTAATTTCTGGTATACCTCATTTTAAATTTTACTCAAATGTCCCCTCGATATGAGTTCAAAAATGTTATCTTCGCATGATAAAGCGAGAATCTTTATATTTTGCTTATGCATATAAACTATTAACTTCTCTAGTGACAAAACGTATTTTGCTAGATCTGCATTAACATTCATTACAAAACTATTGTTCTTATTTTCTATGGTATGACAAGGCGTCTGTTTCTACCAAATAAATATGGTCTAAAAAGTCTATTCCCCAATGTATTGCAACTAATTCCTTTTCAATTACTGGCTTGTTTAAATCATGTTTTGCATAAGAAATTTGTAGATCTTCTCCTATTTTCCCTTGATATAGGACAGATCCTAGTGCATAGTTTGATGCGTCAGTAGTCAATATAAATGGTTGTTCAAAATCTGGATATCTTAATATTGGTGCACTAATTAACTTTGTTGTCAATGAGTCAAAAGCCTGTTGACAATCTTCAGTCCACTCAAATTCTTTTCCTTTTTTGGTTTGGTCTTTAAGACATTGGTAATTTCAGCAAAATTCTTTATGAAACGTCTGTAATAATTACAAGATGCTATAAATCTTTTAACTTCATCAAATGGAATCGGATTATGTTCAATCACTTTATGTTTTGAAGGATCTGCTCGTATACCGTCTTTCGTTATCTGGTGTCCTAAATAAATTACCTCTGATTTAAGAAATACACATTTTGCTGCATTCAATTTTAAGTTGTACGTTGATAAACGTTCAAATACTCTAACCAAGTTTTCGTTGTGATGCTTTACACTACGTCCAAATACAATTATATCGTCAACGTATAAAAATGCTTTGGAATCTAAGCCACTAAATGCTATCGCTAACATTCATTGAAAACTATTGGGAGAAATTTTCAAACCAAATGGTGATCGTTTCAATTGAGAATGTCCATTACTAGTTGAAAATGCAGTTAATTGTTTCGAATCGTCGCCTAAATCTATTTGATGAAATGAGCTGGTCATGCCTAGAGTTGAAAAATACTTCGCTCTTCCAAGACGATCTAAAACATCCTCTAATCTTGTCAATGGAAATTTATCATTTACTATTTTCATTTTGAATTGTATGCGTTATTTGAACGTTCGATGATTTCATCTATAATAATATAACCGTTGTACTTGGTTGTTAATTTCGTCATGTGTTGTCCAAAAATTCGGCAATAGTGAGGCGTGGACTATTACGGCTTTTGTGAATCCAGAGGCGTTTCGATTCAGCGTCAATCCTACTGAGCTAAAAATAAATGAACCAGCCAGCAATCATGTTCTGTTTTTTTTAATAGAGTTAAGACCTTAAATAATTTCATTAGTTTCGTCAGATATTTTTCTTAAATTTTACACATTTTCTGCTGCGTTGAACGAAGAACCATAATAACTTGATTGTTTTTAAAGAAACACAAATATTTTTATTTAAAGTTTTGTCTATTTCCTCTTTTAATAAAAGTATCCGCTTCAAAGCACAAACACTTATGTTGAGGAATAAAACAATTTTATTTTTGAATTTTATTTCAAACAAGAAATATATGAGTTAAAACACGTCAAACCATCACGAAAAAATGACATTTTCGGCATCACCTCCGATTTCAATGAAATTCAACACAAATGTCATATACTATAAGACTGTAATTAAACAAACAAAATTTGAGCCCAGACTCTTTCGGGTTCCGAAATATGACGCCATAAAAGTTGTAAAAAATGTTACAAAATCACAAAAGTTTCCTTACAAAAAGCGATAGAACTTTTGACCTATGCAAGATAATTTAGTTTTTTTGATATCGTTTTAAAGGTGAAAGTGCACCCTTGTCAATCAAAAAGGTATATTAAGTACCTCGAATGAAAAGCTGGACAAATCTTAGTATTATTTTAAAAAAATGAATTGAATTATTTTAATGTTTTGTTCAATATTTTGTAATAAAAATATAAATGAAAACTATAATGTCTTCTTCAATAATATAATAAATAAATAAATAATGCGCATGGGAAATACATTAAGAATAATAAGACCTAATGTCGTATTAAAAATCCAACATAAAAGGTTTGTCTTGTATGACCACAAAACATACTTAGGATCACGTTCTGGTCTATAACTCTGCCAGCAATCGAGTCTCCACCTTTAAATTTTCTGAAAATGTAGAAGAGGGTCTTATACTTCCCATATATTATATATATATATATAAGAATTTTAAAAAATATACTTTTTCAGATATGGGACCTTTGAACTCAAGACCGCAAAAATGCCTTTTGAACTTTTCTTAAAAAACACAATATGCATATAATTTTAATTCACCTTTAAAACGATACCAAAAAAACTAAATTATCTTGCATAGTTCAAAAGTTCTATCGCTTTTTTAGGAGACTTGTGAATTTTTAAAAATTTTTACAACTTTTATGACGTTATATTTCGGAAGCTGAAAGAATCTGGTGTCTGAAAATTAGATTTTGTTAAAGTCCAATAACATTCAACAGTTGTGGTGAATTTCATTGAAGTCATAGGTGTTGTATCCGAACGGCATGAGGGTTTGACATGTTTTCAGTCATATACACTATTTCACTTTATCCTAACCCAAAATTGACTTTATGGTTCCACGTGCGAAGCTAAAGCAAATTTACAAGCAAAAGCATTCAGCCAAAACATTTATAGATTGTTTTTATGTACATATGTACATAGGTATACAAAAATTAAATGAGATTAATGCAGAAGAGATTATTATAATAATAATAATGTTATTTTACTAAACTTTCTTTTCCAACTCTGTATATGTACATTAATTTTCTCATCAAGCGATCTTATTCTAAGCTTTCAAATGTTCTTTTTTGACCTCTACGGAAAATTTTGAGTTAATACACTCCTGTTGATCAAGTGCGACATGTAAATTTCGATTTTGTTTATGTAAAGTTGGAAACTGTCGTCGCTTGTGTCAGTGTTGGTTTTTTTCGGTTACTCTTCATACGGTAGTGTTTCTGTTTCAGTTGCTATAGTATTCATATATATTTATAGTCGGTACTGCTCCCGGTTGCTCTATTAGTAAATCATATGCGTAATTATTAAATAAAGAACTACGCAAACTAAAATACATACTTCTAACTTATCCACTTCTTATTTTAAATTCATATTAAAATAGTTCTGTTTAAAATGTAATGGGATATTTCTCCTTTTATAGAAAATTTATTCTTTGTTTTTCATTGCTTTTTGGAAAAGTGTAGAAGAAACAGCTAAAACAAGGTTTATTAACAACACGCACAAAATTAGTTTTTAGCACAATTTTTCACTACATTTTTTTACCATCGTTCTACACGCATTTGCTCAATGCCCACTTTTAAACACACTTCACACGCTTTAATAGTAATTATTATTTTTTAACCCTATAATCTCAAAATGCTTGATCTACAAAAAAATTCAATATATTAATTTTTAGAGAACTGTCAACGCAATTTTTACTGAAGGGTTGCCAAGTCTCACGTAACGTATAAACTTTTTCGGGGAATATTGGGAATTAATCTAGAAATAACGACTTCTCAGATTTTTAAACTGTTTTTACCGAATAAACATTTGTGAGTGCCTTCAGGAAACACAGATTAGTTTTATATAAAAGTACATAGTTATCATTCCATATCATTATTGATCAAAATGCTTATTTTTAATTTTTTTATTATATTTATATGATCATATAAAGCGTGTTTTTTTAGAGTACCACAACTTTGAGTTGGCATCACTGCTTTATTTGAGCACCCAACAGCTGATAGTTGCTTTTGGTTTAGTTTGCTTTGAAATTTCATTATGAATCGACTTACACCAGAGCAACAGGTGGAAATTGTTGAAATTTTAAATCGAATTCCTCAAACTCATCGTGCACTTACATAACCGTCCTTCAGAGCTGTTTTCGGACCACATTTACTGTTACTGATAATGTGCATCCCGTGAGACCCGAAGAGTGCGCACTGAAGAAGCTGTAGCTGCTGTACAAGCATTGAAGATAATCCTAATCAATCAATTCGTCGCCATTCTCAGCAACTGGGGTTGTTTTCTTCCACTTTATGGAAGATTTTAAGAAAGGTTTTTGAATTAAAAGCTTTCAAGGTTCAACTTGTGCAGGAATTAAAGCCAAACGTCCATCGGCGAATGGACTGAAGCACAAATTGGTATTCATTTCCATTCAAAATTTTATTTTCAGACCAAGATCGTCTGATTTAACTCTACTGGACTATTTTCTTTATGGGTTATGTTAAGTCACTTGTCTACGTCGATAAACAACAAGCAATTGAACAACAAAACACGTTTTTCAGAATTTTTTTTTATAGAAAGCCAATTTTTTCAGAATGCCTACACGTGAAGTTAGTAAAACATTTACAGCCTTATTATGAATTCCGTCGGAGGTTCCCAATTTCTGCAAAAAGAGTATAAAAAATATTTATGTAGGTTCGACCCTTGCCCACGGGCTTAAAAAAATGTGTATTATGAATTCCGAATGATACGTACTTGTAGCTTTCCGCGAACCCTTTTGTTTGTCGGAAGAAGACAAAAAGTAATAAAAAAACGAAAAAAATTAAATAAGTTGCTCAATGAAAAATGCTTTTTATTAATTGTGAAATAATTTTGTTTAATTTATGCCATGATTTGTCGGACAGAAAAAATAAAAGATAAATCTTTATTTCGCGTATTAAAAATCCACTTCAAATGCACCATTGGCATCAGTTGCTTGGCATAAGTAAAGTAAAAACTGTTAGTAAAAATAATAAATAAAGGATTTTGCAAAAATATGCAAACCGTTAACTATTTGTTAAAAAAAGGGTCCAAAAGTTGAATGCTATAACAGCGAATACGTTAACGTTTTCGAAACGATATAACTTTTGAAAAGCTCGGATTTCAGTAAGACGTTAACTTTTACCAGTGATGCTTCCAATGTAGCTTCCTTAGCTGTTTTTAGCCAGAGCAATCACCTCATCTGTCTTGCGACTAGGACTCTGCATGTTGATGAAATTAACTTTCAACTACAGAGAAAGAACTTTTGGCGATCAGTTGTTGCATAATTTAAAAGAGCCTAATGCGAAAGCAGCGGAAAATAAGGTTGAACGAATTTGATTTCGATGTAACATATTTATATTCCAGCGAAAGAATATCGTGCAGCTGATGCACTATCACGAATAAAAAATAACGAAAGAAGGAAAGTTTAAAAATAATATTTGAAAATACTAGAACTATTGTAGACTATGTTGAGTTGTCGCAGACATTTGCAAATAATTTTATTTTGAACAAACTCGCTGGTATGAAAGTAGCAATATATTTTCAAAACGATAACGACTTTCTATCTTACGATAGATTCAAAGAAATTATTTTAACAATACATTTAAAAGGATTAGAACAAGGAATTGAAAAAATACAGGCAGAATTTAGAGTGAAATATTACTATAACAATTATGCAATGAGTGTTAGTTTGACGTAGGCGTACAAAAATGCCTTTTAAAATCACATTCTTACATACTATATATTATTGATATATAGAGGTGGGAGAAGTCCCACTTCCCCTGTATAGATATTTCTCTAAATATGCTATAGTAGAAAATATTCAGTACACAAATTGGGTTGAAGCAAAAAAAACGTTATTGAACATTTTCAACACCACGGGTCCTCCAAAGTTAATTAAAACTGATCAAGTCGGAGGTTTAGTTAATGTAAGTTTAAAGGAATGGTACAAAACTTTGAACATAGAGCGAGAAATTAGGGAAAACGGGAACATCAAATATTGGAACACTGCACCGCACATAAAATTAAAAGTTAAGAATTATAAATGCAGGCAATGACCAGGAGTTGAAGCAAATAGCAATTAAGCAAAAAATTTCGTTTATAATCACATAACAACCACAAGGGAAAACACTTCATAACATTTTTTCAATAATCTGCATCCAAGAAAAGATGCCCAAGCTGTAAAGGTAAACAGAATAAATAATGCTAACAAGAACAGGAATGAATATGAGGAGAATACACGGATCATAGATGTAGAAAACATTGGAAAGCGATTGGACAAAAATGCCAATCCATTCAAAAAAGCGCAGGTCTTAAGTAAAGAGGGAAATGATCTTTATAAGAATAAAATTTCTTCCTGGGACCGAAATGTTCAAAATAGTACTGGTGGTCTCAGACGATGCAGATTCAGGAGATAAAACAGTGATCGGGGTTAAATTATTTTACAGTACAGATTTAACCGGTAAATGTAAGGAAATAATTTAAAAAATCAACAAGAGAGAAATTTAATTAGCCTACGAATTTTTAGAAAAAGAATTTAATAAAAATTCACACTTACAGACAACCATGACTAGAAGATATCTGAAAATGGGTAACGCTGAAAGGAAATTGTAGGCAGTGGTATAAAATTTTTATTAGGAAATCTTGACGATGAGGATAGAAGAGAAATTCAGAATAGATTGAAAGCAATAGAAGAACACATACATATCTATATGTTAATGTACTACAGAACCGAATTTTTAGGAACGAGATGTCAGATGGTTATTTTGATGATTTGAAAGACATTCAATTACGATTAGTGTTGAGTAAACACGGCATTTTGAATCCAAAACTGATAACCCAGATAGAATTTCTGAATTAAATGCAAATAAATTTTAATATATTAAAACTTTATTATGGAAAGAGGAAATTCCAAATGCAATGAAAAGTTATCCAATCTTAAAGGTACATAATTCCTTTTTCTACACTTAGTAATCATACTGAACTGAGTTTTGATATGAATAGGCAAATTACAAATAGTGAAAATGTATTTTACGAAATAAAAGGTTCAAAAATTAAAAACTTAGAAAATAAGTGCTAAAGAAAAATGAAACTGAATTTATAATAAATAATAAAAAAAATTCTTTTTGTTGAACTTTTATTGATGAAATAATTATTAAACAAAGTTCTAACTATTGAGAACTTAAGATAAAAAATCATAATCTAACTTTCTTTTCAAATTGTAAAATTACAAGAAACTCTCTTTCGAAGAGAATAATAACTATGTGTATATACCTTGCGTTAATGTAATTGTTAATAAAACATCGATATCAATTTAAGTAAATTAAAATTAAGCTTGCATAAAATCGAAACTGGAAATATTGTAACGTATGTAACTTTATAGGATTATATACTACTATTTTAATCTCATGGATAATTTTTCGATATTAAAAAAAAATTATGGTGGTTATTCCCCTAAAGTTATTTTAAAGTATTCTCCATATTAAAACTCCAAAAACTAATCATGCTGACTTCATAAAAATATTTCTATTAAATTTTCTATTTGTTTGTATTGTAATTAGACAGCAATTAGAATTTGTATGTTGTATATGTAATTAGACAGCTTGTTGCTGTTGCAGCATAACGCATTTCGTCTTTATGAAAATTGTATTTTAAAGATAAGTTTGTTTATCTTATAGTTTGATTTCATTTTAAATTTTTGTTGATGAGTAAATTTTTCTTTGATAATTCTAAGCTTATTTTAATTGCTTTTATAAAATTAGATTTAAATAAACAAGTCTTTCTCCTGAATATTGCATATCGCTAAGATTTAGTATATACAGCGGTAACGTCAATTTTCGGTTAAACGGAAATAAATAAATTTACAATATGTAGTATAACCCTTAAAACTTCATGTATGTATAAAGATTATGTTACCTTTTATATATGTATATATATACATATGTATGTATCTACATAAATATGCATGTACAATGTACATTGTATATATTAAGATGTCATTTTATGTTCCAGGTTTCGCTAGATTATAAGAGCTACAAACAACGAAAGCTTTCTGCCAACAAAGCTGGGTTCAGAGAAGATGGAGGTGAATTGATTGGATAAAATACGTGTCTTGAAAAACTCGTCGTCATAATACTCTATGGAAAATCTTAAAATGGAGGAAATAAACTCTGACTTAATAAAAGCAGTGTACAATGCAACACTTCAAAGAAATTCGATACAAGAAAAAGTAATATTTTATTACAACAAAGCTTTGCCAAATACAGCAATAACATTTAAATATGTATGTATATTTATAAACAGAAATGTACAAAAAGTCGTTAAATTCATATTAATATACATGTATATATGTATATACTGTAAAGATGGAAATCGGTCTGACTTTAAAAATCGCATCAAAATAGCTTCTTAAGTGGTAGACTATCACGCAAAAAAGATGAAAACATGTTTTTCACTTTGTCAAAAAAAAATTTTCCGCCATATTTCTTTTATATTGCAAAATAATACATATGTATACAATGTATCTCTCAAAGTTTGTTGAAAAATATAGAAAAGGTTTTGGTGTGGGAAGTGGTTCTGTATTTGATTTGTTTTTCTTAGAACCAACCTGCTTTTCAAAAGTTTCAACACTGATCGCTCGTTATCTATCATTTTATAAAAATTTGTATAAAAGTTTGTAAATCGGACAGACTTGTCAAGCAAATTTATCACACATTTGACATACTTTTTATCTAGTTAGGATAGTGAAACACGGCCATAAGGAGCGCACACAAAGTAGTAAAGCATCACAAATAAAAACAATGCACAAAAAAAATTTGCGCATTAAGGAGCGTGATTTTATTCATTAATGAGCTTGCGGCATTGCCAAAATTAAGTGTGATGTGTCTATGAAGACTATGCACTGCAGTGTTGCTTTGTAAACTGTATTTATCAAACAAAATTTATAATAAAACTAAAAAAACATTTGCAACGCAAAGACTGAGTTTATGATAACCTGTGAATTAAAATACAATTCATTTACCTGAAATTACTCATAGTTATCCACTTTACACTTTAGGCAACGGCTTGTATTTATTGTGTGTTATGTTATGGCATAATATTTTTAGTAATTCTAATTAATTTTAAATAATTCTCAGTGAATTTAATCTATTAAATAACTACATAATAAAATTTTGTTGAACCAAATTTTATTTATTTTAAAATGACACAAAATTATTTTTTACAAAGTCTGAGTTAAACTTAAATGCACAACAAACATTGATTATCTGCCCAGTCTTTTGAGGGCAGTAATGAAACTGAGGAGCACCAGTTATATGACGAAATCTATTTTTAAGCAAAAAAAAAACTATTCTTTCTATAACACTTCTGGCTTTTTCTTGAGCAGTTTGCATATACTTTCAGAACTATTTTTCACTCCTGCTCTGTAGTAAGTTTTAAAATAATGCATGTTATCACTCATGTTACATATATTTACATATGTATGTGATTCGTGGTTAATCTTATTGCAAGTGTCTGCCGAAATTGTGCGAGATTAGGACATCACATGCCCAAAATTTTTAGAGCTACGCTGTCTTAACTTGCCTCCAATCAAAATTGAACCATTCTACGGCGATTATGCTTCCTGGCTACGAGAATAGAAGAGTTCTTGTCAATGGTCAACTTAAACTAATGTTGAAAGTTGGGATCCAATTTTTGTTTTTATTTGTACTAATTATCTTCCAGAAGTTACACTGACACTGTGGGAACAGTGACTTAAAGACAAAACGTCTATTCCTAAATTATCCAAATTGGAGGCTTTTTAACAAACCGTCATAGGACTTTAGAATCGGTTTCAGAAATTCGAACACCAGATATTTCGAAAGAAACTGGCGCCAAGGCCAAGACTAATACCAACCCGAGAAAAATGTGAAAACTTTTTAAGCAAATATTTCACCTCAAAAATGCCAGATATGCCTAAAGAAACTCATACTATAAGAAAATGATCTAAATTCCATGGATTACAGACAGAGAGTTAATAAAATTAAGAGCGAGGGCTTGTATCTGAAATGCTTATCAAAAACGCATGACGTTCGAAATTGCAATAGTAAACAAAACTGTTTCAATTGTAACAATATATATAATACACTGCATCATAAGGAAACTACTGCTGTTCGTTATTCTACGCATGCCCCTTCTACGAGTAAACGAGTAAAATTTAGTCTTAATCCGAATTCAGCATCTTTTGTCCAAATGCTAATCAACAGTCCACTTCTACTTTAGGCATATTCAGTTCATTCTTCGCCATTAATTCAAGGGATGTTCTGCTGGGGACAGCATTATCCACTTGGGGTGTAAGATACAGAGCCCGAGCCATGATTGATTTTGGGTCTCAAGGCATGTTTATTTCCGAGCATTTGTTTAACTTGCTAAAACTTCCATTTAAATGAACAATGCTCAAATATCTGGCTTAAATAACTCAGTTTCTGCGAAAATTCAACGTCAATGTGACTTAACTATTGGTACAGAACTTGATAAAAATGTTGAGGTTGCGACCACTGCTTTAGTGGTTCCTCATTTATCCTCCAAACTTCCATCACAGACTATACCAGAAAGTGCATTTTTTTAACTGCAAACAGAAAGGGATATTTTCATTCATTAATTGTCTCTGGAGTAGAGAAAATGGTATGCAATTCTTTAATTGCTCAGGAAACAATCTTTGCTTGGATTATCTCTAATTTCTTTGCTTTTGGGAGGTGGAGATTATTGTGTCCCCTTCCGATCAGTCATGTAAAGATTTCTACATTCAAACAACGACAAGAAATTCCGAGGACATCGCTTTTACTTAAGGATGTTTCTCAAAACTCCAGGCAATTCATGGTCAAGTGTAATGGCAGTTTTTCCGCAATGAGGCTAGGTTGACTCGAAATCAAGATTTGAAAGGCGAATATGATAAGGTGATTAACGAGTATGAAGAGGCCATATGGTAAAAGTTTCAACGGGAAATAATTGCTATTATTTGTCACAGTAGTATTTAATGATTCAGCACCGTCCTCGAGTGGTCTAAGCTTAAATTCTTTGATGCGCACAGGTTCTCTTTTGCAGAATGACCTGATGTTACTAATTATAAAATGGCGTTTCTTTCGATACGTCTATAATTCGGATATTCAAAAAATGTAGGCAAATTTTCGTCGAATTCTTTTTCGCAGTGATCGATATAGTCCTCTCATTGACTACGAATTAAGAACCGTCAACTAACGAACTTATTCTAGCCCTTCAACCAGCTGGATTTTCCCTCCGAAAATGGACTTCCAATTCTACCCGATATTCCGAAAAACCACCTACTCGATGAAAATTTCCTCAAGTTCGAAGGTGACAGTTCCGCTAAAACGTTGGGAGTCAGTTCGAAAGCTTGTGCAAATGAACTTTATTCTGTTCTGAATCAATTTCACAATGTACATCAATAAACAAAAAGAAAAGTTCGATTAAGCTCCATGTATAATTATGGCAAAAGTATTAATGCAGACAAAATGGATGGATGGTACTGGTTGGAATGAAGTTCTCTCTCCCGATAACCTTAAACAGTGGCAATCGTTCGAAGCAAACTATGCCATTATAAAAACCATACATATTCCTCTATGGTTTACCTATACTCCAAACGCTGAAATATAATTCCATGGATTTTGAAATACCGCTGAACAGGCATATGTAGCAGCGCTATATATATTCGAGTATCCACGGGCGAATCCATACGCACTCATTTAGTTACTTCCAAGACAAAAGTCGCTCCTGTAAAAACATTGTCCATTTCTAGGCTTGAACTGAGTGGTGCTCTTCTTTTGACAGAGATGATTGAATACCGCTGAACAGGCATATGCAGCAGCGCTATATATTCGAGTATCCACGGGCGAATCCATACGCACTCATTTAGTTACTTCCAAGACAAAAGTCGCTCCTGTAAAAACATTGTCCATTTCTAGGCTTGAACTGAGTGGTGCTCTTCTTTTGACAGAGATGATTGAAGGCGTAGTTTCTCGCTTAGGCGTTGAGAAATACAACATATTCTGGTGGACGGATTCTACAATTGTCTTATCCTGGTTGGCCAAGCCTCTATGTACTCTATGTGAATTCTGATGACAATCCTGTTGACTTAGCCAGCCGTCGTATTTGTCCAGAAGGCCTTAGGGAAACCGATCTTTGGTGACACGGTCCAAGATTTCTTCAAAATTTGTTCACTGACTGGGCTACTTGTAGCTTGCCTAACCTACCGACTACTGAGTTAGAAGTCAAATATCCGAGGTCACTACGTATTTTATAGACTTCGAGGACTTTCTTGAACGATTTTCATCCTTCTCCAGAGCAGTAAGAGTAATGGCCTATGCTTTCTAATTTTTTTACAGAACCCATAAAAACTGCGCTCTAATTTCTCCAAAGGCACTCTGCAACTTTCCAGCTCTGAAATCAATTAAGTATGTCAAAAAGAAGCATATTCTAATGAATATATGTTATTATTGTCGAAGAAACCCATTGTAAATTCCCGTTGTATTTTGAATTTGAATCCATTCTTAAATCCAGTGTTTAATCTGTTCACGTGGGAGACATGAATTATACCCTGGACTTTCATATAATGAGAGACATCCGATAATCATGCTATACAATTGCCAATTTTCCAGGCTTTTATTGTAGATAAATTCATTCGTGAAATCAGTCTACACGGTGGAAATCAACTAGTACTGAGGATTTTACGGACTCACTATTGCAGGCCAAAACTCTTATCAAACCTGCGAAAGGCAGATTTTGGCCTGCAATAGTGAGTCCGTAAAATCCTCAGTACTAGTTGATTTCCACCGTGTAGACTGATTTCACGTGAATTAACGCACGGTATATACACATAGTTATTATTCTCTTCGAAAGAGAGTTTCTTGTAATTTTACAATTTGAAAAGAAAATTAGATTATGATTTTTTATCTTAAGTTCTCAATAGTTAGAACTTTGTTTAATAATTATTTCATCAATAAAAGTTCAACAAAAAGAATTTTTTTTATTATTTATTATAAATTCAGTTTCATTTTTCTTTAGCACTTATTTTCTAAGTTTTTAATTTTTGAACCTTTTATTTCGTAAAATACATTTTCACTATTTGTAATTTGCCTATTCATATCAAAACTCAGTTCAGTATGATTACTAAGTGTAGAAAAAGGAATTATGTACCTTTAAGATTGGATAACTTTTCATTGCATTTGGAATTTCCTCTTTCCATAATAAAGTTTTAATATATTAAAATTTATTTGCATTTAATTCAGAAATTCTATCTGGGTTATCAATTTTGGATTCAAAATGCCGTGTTTACTCAACACTAATCGTAATTGAATGTCTTTCAAATCATCAAAATAACCATCTGACAACTCGTTCCTAAAAATTCGGTTCTGTAGTACATTAACATATAGATATGTATGTGTGCTTCTATTGCTTTCAATCTATTCTGAATTTGTCTTCTATCCTCATCGTCAAGATTTCCTAATAAAAATTTTATACCACTGCCTACAATTTCCTTTCAGCGTTACCCATTTTCAGATATCTTCTAGTCATGGTTGTCTGTAAGTGTGAATTTTTATTAAATTCTTTTTCTAAAAATTCGTAGGCTAATTAAATTTCTCTCTTGTTGATTTTTTAAATTATTTCCTTACATTTACCGGTTAAATCTACTGTAAAATAATTTAACCCCGATCACTGTTTTATCTCCTGAATCTGCATCGTCTGAGACCACCAGTACTATTTTGAACATTTTGGTCCCAGGAAGAAATTTTATTCTTTCTTTTAAAACATATTTTATATTTTTTATATTTCTATTTTTAGTTTAATGATATAAAGATCATTTCCCTCTTTACTTAAGACCTGCGCTTTTTTGAATGGATTGGCATTTTTGTCCAATCGCTTTTCAACGTTTTCTACATCTATGATGCATGTATTCTCCTCATATTCATTCCTGTTCTTGTTAGCATTATTTATTCTGTTTACCTTTACAGCTTGAGCATATTTTCTTGGATGCAGATTATTGAAAAAAATGTTATGAAGTGTTTTCCCTTGTGGTTGTTATGTGATTATAAACGAAATTTTTTGCTTAATTGCTATTTGCTTCAACTCCTGGTCATTGCCTGCATTTATAATTCTTAACTTTTAATTTTATGTGCGGTGCAGTGTTCCAATATTTGATATTCCCGTTTTCCCTAATTTCTCGCTCTATGTTCAAAGTTTTGTACCATTCCTTTAAACTTACATTAACTAAACCTCCGACTTGATCAGTTTTAATTAACTTTGGAGGACCCATGGTGTTGAAAATGTTCAATAACGTTTTTTTTGCTTCAACCCAATTTGTGTACTGAATATTTTCTACTATAGCATATTTAGATAAATATCTATACAGGGGAAGTGGGACTTCTCCCGCCTCTATATATCAATAATATATAGTATATAAGAATGTGATTTTAAAAGGCATTTTTGTACGTCTACGTCAAACTAACACTCATTGCATAATTGTTATAGTAATATTTCACTCTAAATTCTGCCTGTATTTTTTCAATTCCTTGTTGTAATCCTTTTAAATGTATTGTTAAAATAATTTCTTTGAATCTATCGTAAGATAGAAAGTCGTTATCGTTTTGAAAATATATTGCTGCTTTCATACCAGCGAGTTTGTTCAAAATAAAATTATTTGCAAATGTCTGCGACAACTCAACATAGTCTACAATAGTTCTAGTATTTTCAAATATTATTTTTAAACTTTCCTTCTTCCGTTATTTTTTATTCGTTATTTTTTATTCGCATCAGCTACACGATATTCTTTCGCTGGAATATAAATATGTTACATCGAAATCAAATTCGTTCAACCTTATTTTCCGCTGCTTTCGCATTAGGCTCTTTTAAATTATGCAGCAACTGATCGCCAAAAGTTCTTTCTCTGTAGTTGAAAGTTAATTTCATCAACATGCAGAGTCCTAGTCGCTAAAACGTTGGGAGTCATTTGGAAAGCTTGTGCAGGTGAACTTTATTCTGTTCTGAATCAATTTCACAATGTACATCAATAAACAAAAAGAAAAGTTCGATTAAGCTCCTTGTATAATTATGGCAAAAGTATTAGTGCAGACAAAATGGATGGATGGTACTGGTTGGAATGAAGTTCTCTCTCCTGATAACCTTAAACAGTGGCAATCGTTCGAAGCAAAATATGCCATTATAAAAACCATACATATTCCTCTATGGTTTACCTATACTCCAAACACTGAAATATAATTCCATGGATTTTGAAATACCGCTGAACAGGCATATGCAGCAGCGCTATATCCATACGCACTCATTTAGTTACTTCCAAGACAAAAGTCGCTCCTGTAAAAACATTGTCCATTTTTAGGCTTGAACTGAGTGGTGCTCTTCTTTTGACAGAGATGATTGAAGGCGTAGTTTCTCGCTTAGGCGTTGAGAAATACAACATATTCTGGTGGACGGATTCTACAATTGTCTTATCCTGGTTGGCCAAGCCTCTATGTACTCTATGTGAATTCTGATGACAATCCTGTTGACTTAGCCAGCCGTCGTATTTGTCCAGAAGGCCTTAGGGAAACCGATCTTTGGTGACACGGTCCAAGATTTCTTCAAAATTTGTTCACTGACTGGGCTACTTGTAGCTTGCCTAACCTACCGACTACTGAGTTAGAAGTCAAATATCCGAGGTCACTACGTATTTTATAGACTTCGAGGACTTTCTTGAACGATTTTCATCCTTCTCCAGAGCAGTAAGAGTAATGGCCTATGCTTTCTAATTTTTTTACAGAACCCATAAAAACTGCGCTCTAATTTCTCCAAAGGCACTCTGCAACTTTCCAGCTCTGAAATCAATTAAGTATGTCAAAAAGAAGCATATTCTAATGAATATATGTTATTATTGTCGAAGAAACCCATTGTAAATTCCCGTTGTATTTTGAATTTGAATCCATTCTTAAATCCAGTGTTTAATCTGTTCACGTGGGAGACATGAATTATACCCTGGACTTTCATATAATGAGAGACATCCGATAATCATGCTATACAATTGCCAATTTTCCAGGCTTTTATTGTAGATAAATTCATTCGTGAAATCAGTCTAGACGGTGGAAATCAACTAGTACTGAGGATTTTACGGACTCACTATTGCAGGCCAAAACTTATCAAACCTGCGAAAGGCAGATTTTGGCGGCATTGTCATTTGTACGATGTTCCCCGTTCATTTGCAAATATAGGCATTGATTTTGCAAAGGGCCCTTTCTACTCTAGTATTTCTTGCAGCCTAAAGAAGAGTTTTGTCCCGAAGAGGATGTCCCTCTAGTTGTATTCCGACAATGCAACTACTTGCGTGGGAGCCTACAGGACTTTAGCTAAAGAATTTATTCAAACAACTCAGGAGTCACTGCAAATTATGCTCATCAGAATATAACTTGGCACTATATAACGTAGGCGCGCCACATTTTGGATGTCTCTGAAAGGCCGGAGGTAAAGTGTTAAGGCACATTTTCGAAAACCGGCAGAATGCCACAAATATACATTTCAAGGGTTTTCAACTCTGTTGACAAAAACTGAAACCAGTCTTAACTCGCGCCCAATATGTCTATTGATCCAACTGATTTAAGTGTCTCGAATTTTAGCTTCATTGGATCCTCAATCAAATGAATCTCTTTCATTAGCTAATAGTTGGCAAAGATTGAAGTTAATTCATCAACTTTTTTGTATTAAATGGAGGAATGAATACCTTAAGAAGACTCATAAGCGATTAAGGACGGTGCTCTTATCGTGATAAAAGAAGAAAACTTATCCCCGCATTCTTGGTGACTTGGCAGGATTAAGCGGCTGTATACTGGCAAGACTTGGTTTTCAACCGCTCAAAGTTCATGCAACATATTGATCGTATTTACCTATCTTTATAATTTTTTTTTTATATTGTACTAAATAAGCTATCTTTTATTATAATTTTTAAAAATATTTTATTATATTTGTAGTAATTCCAATATAATATCTCTTTTATACTTGAAATTTCCTAACTTAACACATTTGTATTTAAAGTTCGAAAAAAGATTAAAAATTAATTTGAACGTATAATGCAAGGCGAGCGGCAATGGTAAGGTCGGAAAGGCCTTAACTGATTCGATCCCAAAGCCCTTGGCCAGTTGGGGTTTCTCTGAGACCTGTACAAATGGTAATTTTAGGTGATCGACTTGACATTGTATTTTTGCGTTTGTACTTTGCTCTTTTAATGCCTTAAATATTCGTCAACTTCGATCAAAATGGCTATTACTTATTAAAGTGCACTCCAGAATATACTGTACCACGTAATTGTCCAATCTCCTACAAAAAAATAGAATAATTCCAAACTCTAACGAATTTGTTTTATTTTTTCGCACAACAATTCTGGTTGGGGTTTATTTCTGTCTGAGCAAACAAAACACTCTAATTTTGGTTCATTGTCTCATATAACAAATACACGTCAATAGCTTCCGCTCCAGCAAACCAACTCTATTCTTGAGCTCATAAGTTATTAACACACCACAATTCTTATTGCTTGTGTCGTATACACTCACTTACACATACTCGTGCTTTTTGTCGAGTACGAATAAGAAAGTAAAACGAATTGAGAGTACAAGCAAGTCTGCGCTAATCTTATGTTCCCCTCACCACGATGGCAAAAAGTTAATCAGCTTAGTTTAAAGAATTGCTTAGTGTGAAGTGAAGTGAAGTAAAGTGATTTGACAACTTGTTTTTTTTTCTAAAAATTTTGAAGTCTGTTATTTAGTGTTATTTGTAATGTAGACCAAATCAGATATATTTCATGTCAAAAGTTAGTATTACTAATTCAAATTTGGATCAAATAGCTACAATAACTGCATCCGTAAATAACTTTTCCTCGGATTTTTCTTCCGTTCAAAACAAAATTCCCTTATCGGAAATGATTTTGTTCCCCACTTTATGTTCGTTTTTTCTTCTGATTTGCTCACCTGATTTTTGCAGGCAAATTAACCAATAAATAGAATTTTTGATATGATATGATATGATGATATTTGATATGGAATAAAACAAAGATGAATTTTTTAAATGCACACGATATTTACTCGAAAGATAATCTTCTGGCATTATAATTTAAATTTGACTTCTAGCATATGAACGCACCAACATTCGTAGTCGTATATCGGCAATAACGCGGCTAATGTTGTCCTATAAGTAGCAGACTTACGACTTCACATACCCCCACCGAAAATATATGTAGTCCAGTGGTGTCCGAAACGTGAAACTATGCGGTTATCAAACGTTTCCTTTAATAAATCAACTGTGGCACAAGCTTGGTAAGGTGTTACGCCGACTTGTTGAAACCACAGCTCTTGCACATCCTGGTTAATTGATGAACGCAAAGTCTGTAATCATGGCTCTATAGCGATCATCATTAACAGCAACGTTCTGACCAGCATTGTTTTTAAAGAATTACGGACCAATGTTTCCACCAGTCCATAAAGCACACCAAACAATCAGTTTTTCTGGATAGAACGGTATTTCAACATACTCTGGAGGATTTGATCACTCCAAATACGGCAGTTTTGTTTATTGACAAAGAAAAGTGAGCTTCATCGCTAAACAAAATTCGAGCGATACGTAACAGAATCATGATTTTCAAAATAAATTTGCTTAATTCGGAAGCGTTGGAATTTCAAGAAGTTCGGTCTAGCGGTCCGGTCTCTTATAAAGTACAAACAAACACACATTCTATTTTCTACATTCATATATATGTATGTATGTATAGATAAGGAACTAGTTAAAGTGAATTTGAACTCTGAGCACTATTATTTATTTTTATTTGTTATTTTATGTTACATACATAGTTTATTAATAAAAAAATTGCAACGAGTTTGCTATGTTGGTACGAATTTGATAAGCAGTAGCCAGATAACTCTCTGATTCTATCACTTGTAAGCTATGCAAATATTATGCATTTTACGTTTACTATCTAAAACTGCTTTTTGGTTCATAGTGCAGTTTTCTAGGTCCTAGCAAAAACCCTTTCGATTTTTGAGTACTCCATTAGTTCTTTCAATTATGTTCCTACATCTTTGAACTTGTGTTCGTTAGAACCGGGCATAATATTTCTATACGGCGTTAGTAGCCACGGCCATCCACTACCACTTGTAGAATTCGAATGAAACCCTTATTTATATATGCATTTCTTGATATTTTAGTTAAATGATTCTTTACTCACCAATTGCAATTTTAAACTTTTTTTTCCTTATTACACTTTATTTCTTTAATTTTCTAACTTATACATATGTATGTATGTATGTATATTTTGTCATTCAGTAAGCAATGATTTCCTTTTTTTTAACAGAAGGGAACAAAAACTTCACTCGTAGTTTGCGATGCCAATGAAAACTTCATGGGAACAAACTTATCTCTCGATATTCACTATAGGGGTGTAATATAGCATTTTATACGACTTCGTAACGGGAGTTTCGATTGCGAGTGAAGTTCGTTTGGAATTGATAATAGGCCTGCGATAATTTTTATGGCATAATTGATAATCTGGTATTGGGCAAAATACTTCAATTGTATCGTTCATTCTCTTCAGAAAGATTAAAAGAATTATTTCCTTCTCCGGTTTCATATTTCTGAATGTTACAATTATAATAGACGGTAACAGAAGGAATTGGTGTAGCTTCAAAGATTCAAATAACTTCGTTTTATGCAGAAAAGAACACCTCACGGCGATAGAAAAAAATATGGTGTTGCGTCGGTACAATTATTTAAACACTTAAATGTAATACAAATTCATTTCTACCACATGTTTTTTTTTACATTTTCATAGGACAAAATGAGACCAATTTAAATTACATAAACCAAAACGAAGTCGAAATAAAGGTGCTTCACAACTTTCTACGTTTTTCAAGTGATTTTAAAGCGAAAACTGTCATCAAATACCTGATAGTATAGTATTGGGTTAAATACCGACAATAATAAGCAATTTATTTATGATATTTTTAGAATTTAAAATATTAAGCTTTTGTTTTTTCCTCTTTACATTTTGACTGTGATATTTTTTAAAAAGAGTTTAACAGCAACACAAATTTTGTAGCAATACAAATCTCCTGAAGAGGTTTGAAAAACGAAACGTCAAGAGTAATAAATCGAAAAAAATTCAAAAACTTTCGTAGAAGGCGGACGTGTTTTAATCAATAAAATAATAAAAAAAAGAATATAAAAAAAATAAAAATTTATAAAATATTTTCGTGTATATCAATATACATACATGCATACTCGTACATATATGTATGTATAAATATTTCAAACCTAAAAATAAAAGCAAATTTATTCTTGTGACAAAGAAAAAACCAATATACATTTATTAGATTCCAAAATCAATTTAGTGCGGGAATGCACACAAAAAGTGCATTCTTAAGTACAATAACAATGGTAAACCTAAGTGATAATATGGATGATGATGATGTAAATAAAACTAAAGAACACACTAACAATAATGAACAAGCTTGGCAATGTGTAACAACAAATAAACGCAAATGGATTGAGTCACCGAAAAAAGCTAAAAGAATAAATTCAGATGATAATCCAACTACATCATTCAATAGCAACACGTTTGCTGTGCTCATGACGATGAAGAAAATTGCGATCAAATTGCAACACCAAAACCTCCACCAATTTACATTCCCAATGTAGCAAGTATAAATCTTTTGATAACAAAATTAAGTGAAATTGTACCTAATACTGATTTTAATTATAAGTCTTTAAGGGAAGGTCAAGTAAGATTGATGATAAAGTCCGTTGATTCGTACAGAAAAGTCGTTAAGTATTTAGAGAGTTCAAGCATCTTATTTCATATTTATCAGCTAAAACAAGAAAGATCGTACAGACTTGTTGTTAAAGGTCTACATCCGTCAATCCCCGCTGAGGATATTAAAGCTGAACTTGTTAGTTTAGGTCACTCCGTTAGATCTGTTACAAATGTTAGAAGTCGTGTAACAAAAGACCCACTTTCAATGTTTTTTGTAGATTTGGAACCAGGACCCAGTAATAAAACTATTTATAATATTAAACACATAAATCATGCTGTCGTCAAAATTGAACCACCACTGAGAACCAACGAACTGGTACAATGTCATCGATGTCAACAGTTGGGCATACGAAAGCATACTGTAAAAAACCGTACAGATGTGTTAAGTGCGGGATGGACCACCCTACTTTAGAGTGTAAGAAAACTCCACCTCGTTGTTTACATTGTATGCTAAATCATACTGCAAATTACAAAGGCTATAGAGTTTATCAAGATTTAGTGTCTAGCAGAAGTAATAAGCAAAGCAGCCAACAAAATCATGTTAATTCTTCGAATCATATTGATTTCCCTCAGTTAAATAATTATACTGGCACCAATAGTGAAGCAAATAATGGATTGTCATATGCAGATGCTGTTAAAGGATCTAATATAAATGAAAATAGTCGTTTGGAAAGACTTGAAAGAATGATGGAAAATTTGATGAATATGATGTCAATGTTTATGGCCAAAGTATGCAAATAAATTTAAGGATATCAATATGGAATGCAAATGGAATATATAGTCACATAAATGAAGTAGAAATTTTCGTTAAAACTAATTATATTGATATATTTTTAATATCAGAAACTCATTTTACGAACAGAACATTTTTCAAAATAAAAGACTACGATTTGGTTATTGCTAACCACCCCGATAATAGAGCTCATGGCGGTGCTGCTATTTTGATAAAATCGAATATTAAATATGAAATGCTTTCTCCAGTTGAAGAAACTTTTTTGCAAGCTGCTGGTGTAAAAATTACATGCGATAATAATGAAATTAGTATTTCTTATATTTATTTTCCCCCCAGACATAGCGTTACATGTATGGAATATGAAAACTTTTTTAAACAACTCGGTTCAAGGTTTATTGTTGGAGGCGATTTTAATGCGAAACATCCCTGGTGGGGATCTCGCTTGATAAATCCAAAAGGAAGGGAATTATATAAATGCATTTGCAAAAATAATTATTCTGCACTATCGGCAGGTGGTCCCACATACTGGCCCAGTGATCCACAGAAAATACCCGATCTTCTGGATTTCTTCGTTTTTAAAGGGATAGCAAGGACATCTATGGACATAACAGACTGTGCGGACTTAAGCTCTGATCACAGTCCTGTAGTTTTGACACTTAACTTAGTTATTCAAACCTTAACAAAGAATCTTAAAGTACTTACTTCAAGAACAGATATGCAACAGTTTACATCGTGGATAGAAGGGCATTTAAATCTAAATATACAAATTAATGATCAGTTGGAAGATATCGTTGAAACTTTCACCAATTTGATTCATGAAGCAGCTTTTATAGCTACTCCACAGCAGCAGCAAACAAACGGTTATAATGTTCGTCTATCGGCTGAAATAAGGGAGCTAATTGCAAATAGGAGGAGATTAAGGAGAATATATCAAAACACTAGAAGCATAGTTGATAAAACCAATTTTAACAGAGCATCTCAACAACTAAAAAAGCGTATAAAAGATTATAAAAACGATTTGTTAAGCAATTATTTAAAGAATTTGGATGCGGTAACTATTGATAACGATCATAAGCTGTGGAATGCAACTAAATATTTAAAGCGGCCAATAAAAAGAAACATACCAATAAAAAATTTAAACGGTGTCTGGTGTAGGTCACACGCCAGCAAAGCTAATGCTTTTAAGGAACACTTAGAGTCAACATTCAACCCATTTATTTTAAACAGTCCCATTGTAAGGGCTGATGTTGAGAACTTTTTAGATGTTCCTTGTCAAATGGATCGCCCCATTAAATCGATATCCCCAGGTGAAGTAGAAAAAGCCATTGATAAATTGAATAATACCAAAACTCCTGGCTACGATAATATTGATTCCAAGGTTTTAAAATCATTGCCAAAAAAAGGAATTGTTTTTCTCACAACAATTTATAATTCTATTTTAAGGCTGAACCATTTTCCGTCGCAGTGGAAATATGCAAAAATAATAATGGTACTAAAACCAAATAAGCCCGAAAATAACGTTCCTTCCTATAGACCAATCAGTTTGTTGTCAAGTTTTTCAAAAAATTTTGAAAGGCTATTTTTAAAGAGATTAACGCCAATCTTAGAAGAGCAAAATATTATACCAGACTACCAATTCGGTTTTAGGCATAAACATGGCACACCAGAACAATGTCATAGGATTGTCAATAATATCTCATACGCCTTAGAAAGAAAATTGTATTGTTCTGCAGTGTTTTTAGATGTGCAACAAGCTTTTGACAGGGTCTGGCACAATGGACTTTTATATAAATTGAAAACCCTTATCCCAGCGCAATTTTATTTGCTTCTTAAAGCATATATACAGGGAAGATCCTTTTTTGTGAGCATAAATGAAAATTATTCAAGTTTCGGCTGCATTAATGCAGGTATTCCACAAGGCAGTGTTCTGGGTCCAGTATTGTACACAATTTTTACAGCACATATGCCTACAATTGAAAATATAACTACTGCTACATACGCAGATGATACTGCTTTATTAACCGCCAATGAATCACCGGTAATAGCCTCCGAGTTGCTGCAAAATCAATTGAATCTTCTTCAAGATTGGCTTCAAAAATGGAACATTAAAGTTAATAATTCAAAGTCCGTCCATGTTACATTCACCCTAAGAAAAAATGATTGCTCGCCTGTTTACCTAAATGGTACAATTATATCAAGTTGCAATACTGTAAAATATTTAGGGCTTCATCTCGATCGAAGACTAACTTGGAAAGAACATGTCAAAAAGAAACGTGAGCAACTTAATTTAAAAATAAGAAAAATGTTTTGGTTATTGGGCCGAAGATCAAGCTTAAGCTTAGAAAACAAGATTCTGCTTTACAAAACAATACTTAAACCGATATGGACATATGGCATCCAGCTGTGGGGAACTACAAGTAATTCTAACGTTGAGATACTACAGAGGTACCAGTCAAAAACCCTAAGACTTTTAACAAATGTGCCTTGGTTTATGACCAACAAAAATATACACAGAGATCTTCGAATTTTATTGGTCAAAGACGAAATAAATAACTTCAGTGAGAGATACCTAAATAGACTAAGCAATCATTCCAACGTGTTAGCAATCAGTCTTTTAGATGATAGCAATGAAATCCAAAGACTTAAAAGACTTCATGTACTTGACCTTCCCTTCCGAAAATAGAAAAAGTTAATATTCGTTACTCTGTATTTTAATTAAAAAGTAAATTCTTCTTGTATTTATTTTGTTTTTGGGTTTTAGGAAACTCAATATATGTTATGTTGTTATTTAAGAGTCATGAAATTTGCTTATTATTTTAATTGTAAAATAGATCGTAAATAAAACAATATTAAAAAAAAAAGAGTAATAAATTCATCTTTATTTGCTTTTTAGCGTCACCTATGATTACAATAAATACAGCGTAAAACCAAAGGGAAAATCTTATGAAATTATCTACTTATTTTGAAAATGAGAATAAAAATCTTACGACAATTTTTTTTACGTTTACACCATTTGTAAAAGACCAAAACAAAGTAAAATGTTTACATTAAAATTTACATGATCTAATGATGTGTGAAGGAATTTGAACAATTTTTAAAAACGATGAGAGCCGTACGACTGTTGAATTTTCATCCGTATTTTCTCTCTATGTCGTATGGTTTCATTACATATTAAGTTTAGACGATACAATACGTGCTCTTCTACTCAAAAAAAAACTTATCGTACGAATTGTGTTACCGTCTAAATCCCCTTTTAATAAAGAAATAAATAATGAAAAAAAAAATTATTTCTTGTGGGCCGATTTTCTATTGAAATTTGAATTTATAAATTTAAATTTTTCTAAATTATTCGTAAAAAAATTTTCCAAAGGAAATCGATTTATTTTTATAAGAAACCGAAAAGATTTCATGACTTGAATAAAACTGTAAATAAATAAAAAAAAATTCAAGAATACGATAAATACGCTAGCAATTCAAATATTGAAATTCTACAAAGATATCAATCCAAAACTCTTCGCTTAATTACTAATGCTCCCTGGTTCATCAGAAACAACAATATTCACAAAGATCTTAGCATCGCAATGGTCAAGGAAGAAATTAATCGTTTCAGCGACAGATATCTAAACCGACTTAGCCATCATTCCAATGTACTAGCCATCAATTTATTAGACGATAGCAACGAAGTGCGTAGGTTAAAAAGGGTACATGTACTGTATATGTATATATATGTATGATGTATATATTTATGTAAATAGTACAGCAGTTGACAACTGTTGTTTACTGAGCTGTTATTTTAGTTCTTTTATGTTTTTAATTGTTATTAAATTTGCTTATTATTTTAAATTTTGTAAAAAAAGAAAAAAAAAAAAAAAAAAAGAATACGATAAAAACATTCCTCCTTGGTTTCTTGAAATATTTCCGTATGTACACAAGCATACGCACTAAATATTGCTCCTTAGCTTTTTTATATACACGAGGCTTACAAGTTTTTTAAAAAACAAAAAATTATTTTCGTGCACATTCTTAGCCCAGCAGTGCATTATAAGTTTCGAAGTAGTTTAAACGGGGCAGTTCTACATGAAACGTATGTATTAAATAACATGCTGATAAATTTGTTATCTGAGTTTTTATTTCTTCGATTTTCAGAGAATATTTAATTCAGTTTAACAAAAAAAAAATCTCACTACAATTTTATTAAACATAAAAAGGAACTAGGGCTGAAAATCAATTATTATTTAATTGTCTTTAAGTTGTTCTTTTTTGCTTTTAAGAAAGATTCTAAGCAAATTAGAAGAGCTGAGTCTGAGAATAATTAACTAACTAAAAAACTTATATTTTTTTCGAATCAATTTCTAATTTATTTTATATTAGTTTTTTTGTTGTATTTTTGTATAAATATTATTTAATTTAAAGTTATTATTTACCATTAAAATACATATTTTTTAACTTAGGATTAAATTAAATAAAAGCATAAATTACATATAATAAAAAACATTGGTAAATAATTACACGGGCTTGATTTTTTTAGTTCTAAGTTTTATGATAAAGTTTTTATTACCTGTACATTTTGAGTTGATAATTGCCAAATCAAAAAGCAGGATAACTTGATGAATAAACATTAAATGTTGTTAGACTTAAAATAAGTATATCGTACTATAAATATATTTAAAAGGTTAAGCCACGTAGAAAAAGTAAAATTATATAAAAACCGCAATTAGAAAATCAACAAAAATGCAATCGATTACCATCTGAAGTAAACTGAATTGATCGCAGAAAAAGTATTATTTGATCTACAAGTCGAATTATTTGCATTTTAATTCAATGCTTTTACCTATGCTGAAGAAAACAAGGTGGTATTTAACAAAAGAATAAATAATTTTTGTTGATGCTGAAAAAGAACGCTTCAATATTGTTTGAAATTAAAATCTAAATACTTCCATAAAATGGGAGCATTTCGTATACGCACTCATATGCTACCTTTTAAAATACTCATTATCAACATACCACCTAAGGAAACAAACAATAACTTAATAGTTAACATCGCAAAAATCCACTTCATATTGTTTTTGAACTGCTAGTGGCAATCATGAAGATGAAGCTGATGAATTTTTCGTTGAACTTCCGCCACCACTAGACGCTCCGCGTTGTTTCTCTATGTAGACATTTAGAAGTCGGACTTTGCTGGGGTTCAGCATGGTCAACTTAGGCTTTACCTTTTCTTCGCCCATTACAATGTAAAATTTAACGATGCAAAACACTGCAGCTTTGCGAACCATCGAATGATAATCGTCTGCAAGTCGCGCTAAATGGGGAAACACTATATCAAGCTGCGTTTCAGTCAACTCAGATCCATGTCGATCCGCAAGTTCAGTAAGCAATTTTATTGCACACAAGTTCTCAGGATAAGAGCCCGTTGCAATCACAGGGTTAACAATGTTGATAGTTAAGTTAAGGGGTAAAGCTGGTACAATACGAGGAATTAACATGTCTAACTCACGAATTGTTTCCTTACTCTTTGGATAACAATGAATAATATTAAGCAATATTAATTCGACAAAATTTATCCAATTTGGTTTCATTTGCGATCGACGAAGGATTTTAGACAGAACATAAAGTGCTTCAACCACGACTTCATTAGAGCTAGCTTCTAACATATTCAATAGCATTTTCATGATAGCACGAAAGTGCTTATTAGGCAGTTCACAGTTTCCGCTTTTAATACATGTGCCAAGATTGGCAAGAGCGCTTTGGACTTGAGGAACGGTCATATCAGGTGTTAGATTAAGTGCCACTTTTATAACTTCACTTTCATGAGTACCATTTTCTAGAATAATTTCCCCATTTTCAGCAAGTTTAAGATTGGGTCCTGAGGATGCAGCTGAGTTCCTTTGTCCCATTAAAGAACCAAATGTACCGACCGTCATTTTGTGATTTTGCTCCAATAAATTACCATCTAAGCGCATTGTGGCGCTTTCTGGTGTATTGGATTCTGTTGTAGTCGCAGACTGCGTTTTCGAATTAGAAGATGCGCACGAATCTAGCGCTTCACTCAAGTGACCATTAAAACAACTACCGTTTGAGTTGCTGGCCAAAGACTTGTAATGGTTTTCTATGCCACCAAAGCAGTTGCGGATTTCCTCAGTTGTTTTTTGTATATTTTGTTGAACGTCGACCTCGGAGTAGCCGAGCATTAAGTCGTTATCAGTGACAGAAGAATGACGTGAACGTGGACTAGTGAATTGGGATTGCAATGATGAGAATGGTCCTCCCACATTAGGACTTTGAAGTGGTTTAGGGCTTGAGCTTGAGAGCGGCGATGACGAAGGTGAGTTTGTGTCCGATGTATTGCTACGCCGCAAATGTGACTGAATACAAACTTTTGCAGAATCTTGATAGCCCTTAGGAAGGGTTGACAAAACTTTAGTCGTTTGTGGAGTGTTGAGATTGTATAATGCTATGAGACTATGACGTGCTTGGTTTCTTAGTTCCAAGCTTTTCTGGTCGCCGGCCATTTGAACGATTTTTAATAAAGCTTTCTCTACAATTGGTAGGACAATGCCTTCTTCAGCACCGGGAAAATCAGTGTTTTTGCAATACGTATTTGATAAACTTGTAAGAAATTTTAGTATAGCTATTCTTGTTTTTGTACAAGGCGTCTGTGCAGAATCAGACAATATACGGAAGACGTCTTTCATTTGGAGGTCAGTTGGAAAATACTCATGAACAACCTGTAAAGTCTTCCAAATCTTGCCATGCATTGAATTCAGTAATTCTGTGCCTAACTTGTTGAAAAGGCGAGTCAACAATATAAATAGCCAATCATGAAGATCGTTAGCATATGCCAATATAAGTTCGGTGACCGTCTCAAGGAAAAGTGAATAGACTTTAGTATGTGTATCCAAAAACATCTTCCGAAAAGTGTCAAGGACCATCTGTAGTTGATTCGGCGTTAACTCTTTTCCGTCAGCGAGGTAATGAGTGAGACTAATAAGACCATCTTTACGCTCGGACCAATGTGTAGAGGCACAGTACTGGATTATTGTGTCGATATCTTCGAACGGAGGTCTCACCCAACTCCAGTCTAAACGATTCCTTGATCCACAAAGAGAATAATTCGAATTATTTCCACGCGTGTAGGACGAGTCAAAAGATCTTTCTGAGCAAACTGATGAAGCTTCAGAATCATCGGATTCCTCACGAGACATTAATTTCCTTCCAATTCGAGAACCAACTGAAAATCCGCCCCGATCACGACTGTAATCATTTATAGATGCATAATCACCGGTATTGCCATCAGGAGACAATGCATCAGCTAGAGCATTTTCTGCACATCTACTCTGTTGAAGCAGTCTAGCAGCAGCAAGTTGTCTTGTAGGTTGGTTACGTTCCGGAGTGCGACGAGAATTTCCGATTGTGTAAACACTTCTTTTTAGAATGACGCCTCCGCCACTTCTTGTAGGGCTTGTTTCACGAGAGCTGGCTAAAGACCGTGGAATGCCTGAAGCTTTTTTTGGAATTGTACCAGTTGGTCTATAATAAGAGCCAATAATGTGTTGGTCGCGCAACTTAGAGCTTGGTGAAGTAGACCTTGATCCCGGCTGTGATTGAGACACTCCCGTTCTGCCACGTGCTCGTGTTGTTCCTCCAATATTATTGCTTGGTTGAGTTGCTGCTTGGTGCTGACAGGTTGCGATTCGCGAGCGAGGTAGAGATCCTGTTGCACCACTATTTGTAGACGGACTTACATTTGCAGCTTTTTTACGAGCAAATAACGCGTACTGAGCACGAGCTTTAGCACGTTGCGCGGCTGCTGTATCTACAGCCGACACACTTCGCATACCAGGAGCAGTTTTCTGAATTGAACCGGGCGAACGTTGAAAACGTGAGGTCGCAACTACAGTAGCTCGTCTTTCTTCAGTGCATCCACCATCACGTTCTCTTTCTAAAGCCCTTTGGGCGGCAATATCAAGAGTACCATAAATTTGATCCGCCAAATCTGGAAAATGTCCACGAAAAACCCAATAAGCTCGACGAGAATGACGTCGCGCTTCACTGTCTGCATCAGTCATTGATTTTTTTATTATGTCACGCAAAAGGGTTGCGCTTCTCTCTAGCGATTTTGTAGGCCATTCTTCACATAGTAAGCACAAAATTTCACACAGAACTGAACGAATATCTTTGGATTTAGAGTTTTGTAGAGTTTCTGTTATTATTTTGATCAGTTTCGGCGCATGTGTATATTTAATAATATATTTTAGTGCAATTAAAGATGATGTTGCAATTACTTTGGCCGAGTTCTGTATCAACTGTATTAGTTGCTCTAAAATGTATTCGCAAAACTTGTCTAATTTCTGGTGAAGTGTTTTTGAGAGATATGCGATCGTAATACACGCTTCCCGAATAACTTGTGATCGAAGTTCTTCTTTGAGAATATCTAAAAATGAAATCGATAGTTCCTTCAACTGAACTGTGAAGAATTGGGGTTGTGATTGTATATTCAACATTAGAAGTGATCGTATTTTCTTTAAAGCGTCAATACGTTTTTCCCAGTCAAAATTCTTGTCACTTATAATCGACAGTATATTTCGATAAATATCGTCCATGTCTTTGGGATGAAATACATTCAACTGTGACACAGCTTCGAAGGATGCTTCAAATATATCCATGGTAACAGCTCCAGCGTCGGCAGAACTCTCCGTTGACATATTACTCTTGCTCCGCATTGTTGCGGAAACAGTGCGTTTAATTATTTTTGTAGGCCTTTCGCGAGCTCCAATATTGTCTGTTTCATCGTGACTGTTATTGTTGTTAATTTGCGATTGAGGTAATAACATCGCCGACTTAAGAAGCAGACCTTCACTTTTAATTTGATCAAATTTTTGTTCCAGAATTGCTAACTTTGAAGCTGGCATGTCGTCCATTCGACGTAAATCTGGCCGTAAACGATCTCCAACATGTTTATATATTTCAACAAGAGATTGTATCGCAGTATCGCGAACCGATACTGTGGGATCTCCGAGTAAGACACATATAGATTGAATGTAGTTTCGCACGCTTAACTGAGATGTTCCATACTCATTAAGTGTATTAACAATTGTCTGTAAAAACTCTTCACGGACTTTTCCATTTTTGTGCTTGAAGCAACTGATCGCTAATTTATCAAGCAATCCTTGTGGCGTTAGAACTTTGTGTTCCATTACAGTTTGCAATAATAACTGGGCTTTTTCACGAACTGTATCTTTACTATCACCTAGACGATCAATAACGTGTGGTAAGACTGTTGCAATGTAAGCATTAAAGTCAGGACCCAATCTTTTTATAATTTCGGTAAATGCTTCCAATGACTTTTGCGCTATTTTAAAATGGCTTCCAGTAAGCCATGGCATTAAACCATCAACTAGCATGCCCATATCCATACAAACAATAGAATTAGTATCATCACTAAGAAATGTAACTAAGTCTTCCGCTAATTGAGCCTTCACGCGCATATCCGCCTTTGGCATCAGATGTATGAAGCCATCTAAATCACTAGGCTTCCTATACGCCATTTTATCAAGATCCCTTTTTTATTTATAATCGTATCAATGATTATTTTAAACTTGCAGTAAATAAAACTTTTGTTTAAAGTTGTTCTTTTTGTTGATTAGCTGAAAAGATTAAAATAAAATTTAATTAAAAGTAAGCAAAACATTCATTTCCTTAACAAATGCATAATATAAAAATTAAAATTGGTGTAAATTCATATTGTATTATAAATTTGATATAACTGAGCCGCCTACACAATCATACCACTTCCCAGCATCTTAATTTTACGTTAAAGAAGTCTAACAAAAATTAAAGTAAAAAAATTTATAAAAAATAAAAGTTTTCAATACAAACACAGCCCTAATTGATTTGAAAATACATAGAATAGATAACCTATGCATAGATTAAACTATGTCATTTAACGGGAAACCATGCGAATGACGCAATCTGTATTTCTGTCATGCTTGGTATGTATATCCATACATTTAGGAAATATGATTAAAACGCTTTATTCCTTTGGTTGTTTTTTTAAGCTTTCATACCTCTACGTATTATCTATTTATAGAAATTTAAAATGTGTCAAAACGGTTTTATTAACCAAGTTTGAAGAGAAAATAACTTATTGTTGTTCTTGAGATATCTACCTGTTAAAAATTGTGTTTGCCACATTCCTGAGTTCATCGCGTTTTTCTTCAAATTCCTTGATTAATTCTTCTTCAAGATATCACTGCTTTTATCACTCTTCATCTTTACGCCCAATAACACTGCTAACTGTTTTAGTACACTTAAGCCATTTCAGACGAAAGCTTGAAATCACAGTCATTGTTCATTTAAACGTTCTATTTGTCCGTTGCTGTGGGTCTCCAAATATTGTGCTAACAAAAATCGAGCTTAGTTATGACTTCGTCTATGCGGGTTTTTGTTGAGAAGAGCCTCTACAGTCGCCACAATATTTACACATAGATCTTATATGTATGACCTTGTTCACTTTATGTTATAAGTGAGGAATACTGTCCCAAAAGCACAGTTCTCATATGTCTTATTTATACTTTATTTTCCCATAAGGCTTGGAACTACAAAAACTTCACTTCGTCATAGTAAGGACGAATTTCTAAGATTGTTTTTAAATTATAATCGGTATTTTATGCTTTTTTAAACGACATTTTAATTCAGTTCCATGCTAACAATATTTAGTGAATACCTGCTCAGTGCATCGACGTGCTTCATACTCTCTCCTTTACGGTGCTTCAAATTGTAATAAAAATCTTGCATATGTACATTATGTACATTAAATATCACGATATACGAGGCAATAAATCGTCTTTTTTATACGTTTGTTGAAATGCTAAATAGTATGTTATGAGGTCAAACTTTGCCGTTAAAAGGTAGTGGCGTAATTTCCACCTCTAGTTGGAAACTATGGAGTTCTGCATCAGAATCCGAAGTATTCTTGCTGGACGCAATTGTTCATAAAATGGTTACAGTAAAAAATCGCCAACCCCAAACTTAGATGCATCTGTATGTAATTCTATTTTAGCTTCCGACTTGCAAAATTTATTCCAACGCTTCAATTGCTCCTACCGCCTGTGGATCCATTGAATACCTTTTATATCCTGAAGCGTAGAAAAATTCTTTACTGCTTTAATTTTTTCTTCATTTGGACTAATAGAACCATTTTCAATAATTAAACCTAAAAAATTTAATATATTGGGTTTTGACCATGTAATACCAAACCCTCGCTTATACTTTATCTATCTTGTATATTGTTGGCATCGGAAAAACCACTTAGATCTTCAATTCCTTTTCTAAATATTAGCCCCCTATTTTTAGTTTTCTTTATTTATCTTGGTCTTGATGTTATAGGTAAATATAATGAACTTCCTATTAGCTCCATGTATCTGTCATTTTCTTCGTATTTATTCTCGCCATTTCTCTGTATTTTGTAGAAATTGATTTGTATTGACTCCATTGCAATTTTACATATCAAATTTTATCAAAATTCTACCAATTAAGTCAGTCTGTTTCAATATCATTTTGTCATTTTCTCTCTCTATGTTCATACCCAAAAATGATTTTGTTTCTCCTAAGCCTTTTGTTTCTTTTTCCATCACCAGTCATCGAAGTAGATCAACATCCAGCAAACACTTTTGTAGTACAGACAATAGTCATATTCTGATCGGTTAAACTCTTTCATTTTGGAAAACTGTCAATAGTCTAATTCCAGCATTTTGGTGATTCTTCTAATCCATATATGGCACGTTGTAGTTTAAGGGCCCTTTTTTACATGTGATTCTTTGAGGTTTATTAATGTATATTTCAGTTTTGAGTTTACCATTTAGAAAAGCTGTTGGAATGTCTACTTGTCTTATAGAGATTTTCATTTACTGCTTTCGAGAAAAATATTCTTATTTTGACTCTTACATTTTCAGTGCTTATAATTCTTTGTTTATGGATTTCTTACAGTCTAAACTTTTAATTGCCTCTTCATAAGTTTCAGGAACATCTTAGTGAGTTATTAAGCAGTAGGCTACGCTAGTGACATAATCTTTAAGGTAAGTAGGTTGTTACCTTTTTCTTCCCGTATTTTCAGTAGTTTGAATTGAGCCTTGAATATTGTCCTCTGTATGTTGTTTTTTCTTCTTTCATGAATTTGTTTAAGACTCCTTCTACTTCTTCATTACCTGCATCATATTCTTTTTTTTATTACCTTTACAGTATTATTATCATTTGTTCTCCATTCACTACGCTTTTTGTCTAAGAATATCACATATCTTCTTTCTAATACTTTGCGTTGTTCTTAATTTTTTGCTTCGCTTTTTGTAGGTGCTCTAAGTTTTTTGCTGTATGCTTCACTTCCGAAAATCTGAAGGTATTTTAAGTTTGGCGTTTTTCCCGTCCATTTTTTTGCTGGTGTTTTATTCTGTCCCTTTACGGGTATGCGGTTTAATATGTATGTAGCTGTTTTTGCAGCTTCACTCCAAACTTCATCATCAATGTTATTTTCATACATAATGGCACTTATTTTTTCAAATAGTGTAGGATTATATGTCTCGGCTTTTCCATTTAATTGGGTCCATACAGCACCCAGTCTAATAATATTCCATTTTGTTTGCAAAAGTCTTTTATACTGTTACTAGCGTATTCACCACCACCATCACATCTTAATGTTTTTATTTTTAGGTTTAGTTGTCGTTCAGCTTTTTAATATACATACGTTTTTATATACTCACATGTTTCATTTTTATTGGTAAGCAAGTATATTTTAGTGTACTTAGTATTATTATCTGTAATTGTTAATATGAACCTTTTGTTATCCCACGATGTCGATGAAATTGGACCACAATACTACATTTTAATATTTGTCTACTATTTTTCTTTATTGTTACATCATCTCTTGTAAATATTACTGGAGCATTGTTTTCTGTTAGGGAATTCCCAGATTTCCAGCACATATATAACATTGTTTATGATAAAATTACTTGTTTCTATTTTTGCTCTCTTCTTAGCTTTTAATACTTTGTTTTCTTTCGCAGCGCATATTTGTGTATTATCTTTCTTATCTTGTTTCAATATGTTTTCATCATTGTGAATCTATAACAAACTCTGTTTCCATTCCGTAATTTTTTGTGTCTTCTTTGGTAAATAAGGCTAATTTCCTTGCTTCTTTCTGCCCACGCTCTTCTGAAGTAATAGTCTTTTTCAGTGTGGTTAATTTTTTTTACAAAATTTACACTGTTTTTATAATAGCAGTCTTTTTCATTATGATTATTTCTTTTGCAGATTGTACATATTTCCTTTGATGTTTTGCGTTAAAATTATTGTTGTTCCTGTACGTCTGCAACTTGTTAAAATACGCTTCTTTTGTCTCATATGAGGCATTATTCAGTATTTTTCCTCAGTTAATAATAGTCGAGCAGTGATTTTCAGAACAGACCTGATAGATTTCCAAAAACGAAATATTGTTTCATTGGTACGACAGGGTGGAGCGACGTGGGTCTAATGACTATTTTCATACACGACACAATGGACAACATGAATTATGGGTATCCGTAAAGAAACCTTCGGAGAGTTTTTTTATTTAATCTTTTTTTTTCAATCTATCTGTTCATATCAAGATAATAAGCAAAATAAACATACTTATTTTGACATTTAGAGTTGCACATATAAAAGTATACACAACTATAAAAATATCCCAAATCTACCAAAAAAATATCTAGATTTATGCTATCCTATATTTACAATAAAATAACTAAAGGTTTAGTAATTATTAATTTTAAAGTTTACTCATTAAGTTAAAAGAAAACAAAATAGAATAATAATGAAAATATTGATTAAAACAAAAAAAAAGATTACAAATTAATTTTTAATAAAAACATGAACATCTGAAAGGTAGATAGTCTTCGAATTTCATCAATATCATTTAATAATACAATAACCAGAGGTCTTACATGACTACATAGTATTTTTAGATGTTTTTCGCTATATGAATTTGTTACATCTTTAACAGTTTGTATATTTAGATCCTTATGTGTCGAGAAAGTGAATAAAAGTTAAATTTACTCTACAACATTACAATGAACCGAAACATTCGGTATGTATGGATACAGTTTGCACACAATATTTTTCATATTCTTACTTTCCACAATCTCGCGATCTCAAATTAATATGGGAAGAGCTGGATAACCTAACGGAAAAGTGGGCAATTACAATCGAGCCGAAGCACTCCCCAATTGAATAATGTACTTATAAAAAAAGAGGTTCTGGAATCCATGCCTATGCGACTGGGGGCATTAATAAAACAAAGTTAGCTTTTTCCGTCCGCGTTTCTGAGTTTATAATGTACATGTAATAAAATTGTTGAAATGAATTAGGTAGTATTTAGTAGGAAATTTGCCATGCTTTTCGGTAAAAATACTTTATTAAAAATTAAATCTTACAAACAATATAGTTCGTCACTGTATGTAAGTATATATCGCGCCCTAAATACAAAAGGGTCATAACTCAAAATTTTCCAAAACTGACTTTTTTCCATAAACTAATTCAGAGTACACATCTTTAACTACTGCAATTAACTAAACATAAATAGTTTTTTGTATCTCCTGAAAATTTTAGTATTTTGAGTTGTCACCCTTTTGTATTTAGGGTACGATATGTATATTAATCACTAAAAACTATTTGTTAATCGTGAATACTTATGCTGAGATATGTACATATGAAAAATTAAGAAAAATAACATTTTGAAACTGTACATGATTGTATTTGAATTGGATTCAAGTTTCACCAAAAACATTAATATTTTCACTAGTCTGGTTCATATACCTAGCTGGAACTGAAAAGTTGAAGTAAAATTATGCTACTTAATATTCAAACAAATTTTCAACATATTGAATTGAATAGTTGCAACATTCTATAATGCACTAATCAATTTAGATATTTTTTTAAGAATATAAACCCTTTAATCTAGATCAAGCAACCAATGTGGCAACTCTAATGCTGACTGAATAACAAGCGAAAGCAGCATTAATACAACGACATTCTATGTATCTCTGCTTTGTCATAAAAGTTCACTTTTATGTACGCAGCAGCTATGATTGGTGGGATGAATGACTACTTGCTGCAAAAAGTACTTGACATTTGGCAAGCAGTCTATAAAAACTGAAAGAATTTTGCTATAGTTTAAAGTGGAATAAATTTGTAAATAAAAGATAATTAATTGGGATATAATATTCTGTTTGCTTTTTCCGAACCTGCGATGACAACTTGACACCGGTAAAAGTTTAAAAAATCATTGATAGTTCTTTATAACCCATGTACATATGGATTAGTTTTTTGTTTTGTTTGAATTAATTGCTGACGGTTTTCGTAATATCTATATTTGTACATTATACATACATACATATATGGAATATTAACATACTAAATTAACACATATTTTCTATTTAATGAACTTACCTTTAGGAAATATTCTCTAAAAAGTTCAAAAGCCGTGTATTTTATAATTATTAAGAAACAGTCGGTCCAGTTTTGAGCAAAAAAAAAATAAATAATTTAAACCCGGAGAAAAATTTCGCAATAACAAATACTGCAATCGTTTAAGGTGTTTTTGGGTGGCAGCGACAGTAAATATTTTACGTTCTCTTACAAATCAAGAGCGATCAAAATATGGTCAGCTGTGTGTACTATAGAAAGATTAAGTGCCACCCCTCATCAATTGATTTTGTGATGCAGGAAATCTCAAAAGTACTGACACTCCTGTTGATTGGTGAATTATCAAACCGATGTAAAAAATTCACGTGCACGTTTTTCTGAAAATATTTTACAATTAATTCACGCTCTTCAAATAGATAAAACCTATACAAGATAAATTAATATTAAAAATGTTTTATTTCACTTCTACTCACAGCATCTACATAAAACAATTTCTATTGTAAAATTTTTCACAAATATTGGTCAAATAAAAGTACTTTTTTATTTATTTTTGTTTTCGTCTTTAGTTTGTTTTTGAACACTGTCCTTTATATGTAGTTCGATTATCGCTTCTATCATTAAATTCGTTTGTTTTTTCTTTGGTGACAACACCACCTTTTTCTGACGCCAGCAAAAGGTTTTAATTGGTTTTTTTCTTCAATTTAATCATCTTATACAACGATTTACGAAACATGTGAAACTTTTATCTGATATTTTTCTTAAGCATTTTTATATACTAATTGAGTTAAATTTTGAAAACTTATTTCTGAATTTTATCTGGCTTATCGTCATCGAAAATTTTTCTTTTAGTTTTTAATGGATACTAATGGAATTATGTCATTTTATTTGTCAAATCCAATTGTAAGTGTTGAAAAGTATATGGTTACTTGGTTATTTAATATGAAAATAACCAGTTTGATTAAGATTGATTTAAGATTTTAATGACATACACAACCAATATACATATGTACTTGAAGTTACACAACTGTATTGACAAAATGTTGTTTTTTTTATATGTTAGAAGAAGTTGAAATGATATTATGTATTTTATATATATTTGCGAAAAAACACATATATATATACGCATATTTATTAAACTTTTTCTTCTATATTTCTTTTTAAATTGGGAAAACATAAGTGCGTTTTAACCAGATGTTACTGTTTTGCCGCATGGTACTAAAAATATTGTTTCGAGCATAACCACAGGGAATGTTAAATTTTTATCGAAGCTCACAAAGAGTTTATGTATTAATTAATTGGATAGCAAAATATGCTTTAACTCAAGCTATTCCACAATTAAGTACATATACTAATGGTCAGTTTTTAACTTAATATTTAAATACGAAATTAGTTAATTTTTCTTTAAATTTAAGTTGTATTTAAATATGGTTTCATTTTTTCAGTCTCAAATTGCGCTTGGTATTTTATTATAATAAAAGTATGGTAGCACTATTAAATGTCAAAAAATACAAACAACTTCTTCATTTAACAGCTGCTTGCTATTTAGTTAACTTAATATTAAAATATTTTGTTTTAAAAATTTTGTGTTTTCGAAATATTTGCCTGAATTTGCTATTAAATTCTCGCTCTCCATCCTTCCACACATTCACCTTTTGTTTTGCACCAACTCGGTCAGTCTTTTTGCACTCGATTATGCTGCTGTGGTTTTTTTACAATTTTCAGCAGATGCTCACTTGCAACACATTGACCTATGTTTTTAAGTTATTAATTTTTTAAGATATTAATAATAACACAATATCACAATGTTTTTATTCGCGGCGAGTTTATTTATTGAATATTTTTATCAAATAATGAAAAAACTTCAATGCGCAATTTTCATAATTTGCAGAACTGTCAAAATCATATGGTGGTATAAACAACTTAAGTTGTATATAAATGGACGTGGTGAGTGATTTAAGTTGTTTTTAAATATGATATATAATAATAAATTCGGTATTTAAACAGGACTTAAATTTAAAAGCCGTTGAATTTTTAAATTAAAACTGGCCCTATATATTTTATTAAAAGTTTAAAAATTATTACAGCCAATTTCAACTTTTTATAGCCATATTGTCCAGTTTCTTCGAAATACCTACATATGTAGATGAATAATAACAGAGGAAACAGGTACTTTATATCAGAACAGAAATTGAGGAGGAGTTATTAGTAGTCAGTTTAATGCCAGAGTTGTACAATTTTGCTATAGCTATGATGGCAAGGGACGGGTTGCTCAAACGTTTATTGCTAAAGAAAAAACTCATGGAATAAAGTAAAAAAGGAGGAAAGAAAAATTCAACAATGAAAGAACAGTACCAAAACCGCGGAAACACGCGAGTTAAAGATAAATACAAACGTGAATAATTATACACACGCCTTTCTTTATTTAAATGGATCTTAAGACTAACTCTATTATATTTTTTAAACTAACGTGAGCTAAGCAACGTTGCTTTCGTTGGTGTGTGGCAAAATTTGGGAATGAAAAATAAAAATTTAGTTTACGACTACTGTCTTATTAATTTTGGCGCTCTAGCTGTAACTCCTAAGCCCCTTGTTGGAAATGCACTTGGATTTCCTTATATACATATATATATATATATATGTATGTACATATAAAGTTAAGTATTTGACCTGTATGATATCTTCGATGTCAGAAGGACTCTGAGATAACATTACGACTTGTGTTTTATTTACACCAGCTTTTTATTATGAAATATGTAGATTAGATAGTGCAATAGTGATAGCAATTATTAATGTTACTTTCAATCCGTATGGATTACTTTAGGTCTGTTCAATTACTTTACTTGTAAAAGTTAGTAACGAGAGAGTAAGAAGAAATTTTCCAAAATTACTCTCAAAAATGTGAAAAAGTAAATGAACTTTACTAGCTAAAATTTGCAACTTAAATTAGTGTTGTATATGAGTACTTAATAACTAACCCTATATTTTTTGGACAAATTATACATATATGTATATAATATAGTAAACTCAAATGCAACTTTAAACCACGCCCTTTTGTCCAATTGGACCGAATTGTAAATCTAAACCACCCAGGGCGCCAGCCAATCGCATACAAAAAAAGTTATGCAAATCGGTCCACCCGTTTAGGTGGTTTGAACAAACAAAAAATTGTATGGTAAAACCAGGTTTTAATGATTGGGTTTAACTTTAAAAGCAATAATTTAAGCAATTTTCATTGCAATAAAAAGCTTTATCCAAAATAAAACAACAGCATGTTGCTGCCATAATTAAACCTCAAAAACAGTAAAAAAAAAGTAATTTAATAAATTATGTGTTAATTTAAATTTATTTGCAAATATATATCTGAACTAATTCAATTATTTGCCTGCTTAGTATAAAGTACCGAGTAGCTGGGTACTCATAATTTTTACAATACTAAAAATAACAGCTGGTCTGTGAGATGTTCCAGATAGTGTCTGTGGCAGATGTTCCAGATAGTGTGCTGCTTTGTTTCATTCTATCACACATTTTATTTTGCTTCTGTTGTTCCTAAGTTACAAAAAAATACACTTGGTACATTTTTAATACTTTTCATCGTTTTAAAAGTATACTTTTACTTACAATTACTAAAATTTTCCAAAATATTTTTATTTTTTACTTCATTTAGAAATATTGTTTTTCAAACATAAACACAAAACAGCTGTTTGAATAATTATTGCAAGTAAAAATTTTACTTGTAAAAACTTGCAAGAATTTTTCTGGCTCTCAATTTTTTACGCTCTTTTGACGCTCTCTCGTTGCAAATTTTTTGGGTTAATGAACGCTTTCTAGTATGTAACAATTGTTACAAATTTGTAATAATTTTTGTATTAAATACTTTTGTTTATATTATTTGCATGATCTAAAATAATGCTTTTAAATTCTAGGTTAGGCTTTGCTAAATTTATAATTTGTGTGGGAACAAGAATTTTTCATTTATAATCGTTGTTTCTTTTTAAAATTTTGATCATCAATCGTGATGCAATAGTTGTTTATATTTATTACAATAAATAGTTTCCCGATAAGCTTAAATTTTTATTCACCGTTCCGAAATCTTCGAGAGCTTGTAATAGATTAAAGCAAATTCGATTGGTTTAAAGGATACATTTTCCTTAAAGTGAATTTTTTTATTGCTATAACTTTGTTTACAATATTTCCAATAGAGGACAATTAGTACATTTAATCTCAAATTACAAATAATATTATTGTTGAACTTCAATAAAAACAACAAATACTTAAAACCAAAAGGTTCATTACTTAAATATTTTTAAAATACGGTATTGACAAAATTAATCAATCGGTGAATCGCATCATTTGATAAAAACCATAATGCGTTTACAATTGATCTATGTAAGAATTTTAGATTCTTATCTTACAAGTATCTTTATATTCGAACTGCTGATTTTAATATGGTTTTGATTTTAATATTCAGCTGCTGCTTCTTCGTTTTATATGTGCCTTGTACTTTAACACAATATTCACTAGGCATAGGATTGTTATTTAATAAAACCATTTCTGCTTGCATCTCTGACAGTTTTAAAACATTTTTTTTTTTGAGTATATTAATATTATTTTCTTGAGCTCAAGCTAAACCAAAAGATGCAATTAATGAACCAAAAAATGTTGAAAATATTGGACACAATGCAAACACAATAGGAGTTATAGTAACTCCTAATAAAATAATCATATAATACTACATATTTATGGTAATCCCTTAAGGCCGTGTTTCATTATCTTACCTAGTCCTACGATGTGTGAATAAAATCGTGTGAGTAGTATATTTAGGCGGGTTCTGGAAGACCATGTATTTTTTCCATAAGGATTTTTCTTATTAGAATTATAGGGCCATGTAATTGTGCCGTAAGGATTTTACTTATTAGAAATATTCCTTTGTAGTTGTGCCATAAGGATTTTTCTGATTAAAAATATGAAGTTAGAACTCATGAATACAATTTGTTGTAAATCCAATTAGAATCAATTAGAACGCTCCCAAAACTAATTAGAATTTTTAAAAATTCTAATTTATTCTAACTGAAATTTTTGAAAAATCCAATTAAATTCCAATAAAACACGACTTTACTCCAAAAAACTCTAATTTATTCCAATTGAGATTTCTGAAAAATCCAATTAAATTCGAATAGAATTCTATTTTACTCCAAAAAATTGTAACTTATTCCAATTGAACTTTTGATAAATCCAGTTAAATGCTGTTAGAATTCTACAATATTAGTACTTGTTTCACTATAAGTATGAACAAATTCTGTCTTTTCATACCTATGTATGAAAAATTCTAACTTTGAACTATTAAAGAATAAAAATAATTTTTGAATAAATTCATGTATATTCATGTATAATTCATGTATAAGTTCAGTTTATCAAAGTGGAAATTCTGCTTGCATTTGTTTTGGGCTGTTTATCTTCTCGTATAAACATTAGTGGTTTGTGGCTATGATTTTCATTTTGTTGCTTAACGAAAATTTTAAGAGAAGAATAACACTTGATTTTAATTCTCATTTGAAGTTGATAGAAATTTGAACTGGAAAAGTAGGTATAAAAGACCAATCAGAATTTTGTATACAGTTATTGCTTGTGTCGCCTTCAAAGTAAGCTTAGTAAAATGGTAAGAATATTTAAAAATTTAAAGATTAGTATTCATGTAAAGAATTTAAAATTTCTTTTTTTTAGATATATCAACAAATTATTAGTATTGCGCAAGGACTAAAATCAGAGTACACTAAAATTGATGATATTCCTCTAAATGAACCATACAAAATTTTAAACTTTGAGTGGAAGGATGGATCAAAAGTCATAGCATATTTAGAGAACAACAAATGGTTTTATCTGCCACAAAGAGTAGTGAAATATCTTAACAAGGTAGATCCCTATTTAGCCAAAATAAATGACAAAAGTTGGACAATTGTATACAAAGGTCGTCAATTACCAAACGGCTCTACAATATTCGAAATTTCATGTACTTAAATTCCTATACTAAGCAATAGACATACATAATCCTTTTTTCATTTTATATGTTTCGTATGCAAGAAAACATTGTGCATTTATTTTTTTAATTTTTATTTTTTTAATAATAACTGTAAGCAAGTTTTAAGACAAATGACAATACTGTACTTTCATTTACAAAAATTGTTCATACATGTGCATGGTGAAAAAGATTGCAAATTTAACAATGCTAAGCACCTGCGCAACATACTATATGCAATAGTTGTTTAAATACATTAGGATTTTTTCTCACGGTCATAAATATTTATACGCCCCTCTTCTGGGATACTATTTCAAAATTGGAACATGTATGTGCATGCTGAAAAAGGTTTTCAGATTCTTTAACAATGCTAAGCACCTGCGCGACATACATATGTATATTAGTAGGATTTTTTCTCATGGTCATAAATTGCAGTTGCAAGTGTATAGAACTTGTTATCTGTGAAACATCTGTCCTTTATAGCTTAGAAGGATTTTTTCAATTTTTCCCCCAGTCATAAATTTTTAAAGGGCATTCTTTTTATTTCTAAGAGGCATGCAGATGTCTAGCAGATGTTATTTATTTTAGATACCTTATATGTGCTCATTAGTTTTATTTTTTCTTTTCTTAATTATTGTCTGGAAAAAGGGATAGAATATTAGGAAAAAACTTAATCTTTTTTTTCTAATCAACTCTAATTTTCCACATTTGAGTTGAGTGTAAATGAAAATTCAATAGAAACCTCTCCTATATATATGGACAAAAATTTTACGATACTTTCATTACAGTTGTGACACGCAGTATCTCTATTTATATATTTAATTTTTTTGTAAACTTTTGGTTGAAAAAATAAAAATGGAAAAATTGAAGTGTTTGATTTGCGATTTCGCTATATTTTCACGAAGTCGAATCAGAGGAGGCATTACAAAAAACAACACAACATTGTGATGCCTCGATCTAAGGGGCCATTATACAGAAGGTTGCAGAAAAGAATAGAGGAAAAGGCTCACGACAATTGGGTAAAGGAGATGTTCTTGCCATCCCCCTCCTCAGAACTTCAAACAGCATGGTTATTTTCACCACCCCCATCACAAACCAATGCAAGAATATCATTAGCCTCATCAGTGCCAACACCATCACCACAACCACCGCCCTCAACAACATCAGCGGCGCAACAACCATCATCCTCAACTGCAGAGTCAATACTCTCAGTACAGCCACCAACCCTATCAACATCAGCACCACAACCACCAACTTCATCATCAATATCAGCACAACCACCAACCTCAACAACATCAGAATCAACCCCATCGACGCAACCACCATCCACAGCAGATTTGGATTTCTGGTTAAGCCTCTAGATGAAGATGAAGATGTCCTAGCTAATATGTTGGAAATAAAGGAGGTATTAATTTTGCCTCCTTTAAATCTAACTTTCTTACATCTATATGATGATCAGGACGAAATATTACTGCAAGCAGCACTGCAAGTGGAAGTTTACTAATTAATTTAAATTACTATTAATAATTAATATAAGTATATTTTATATATGTAAATATTTTTAAATAAATGAAAAGAAAAAAGTATAATATAAAACCATGTTTGTATTATTTACCAACCCATGTTTACCAACCCATGTTTACCAACCATGTACCAAACCATGTTTGTATAATTATTATATTATTATTATTATTATTATTTATTATTTTGAATAGTTTTGATACGAAAGATATAAATATGAAGAAGAGGAAATAATAACCGTTACTGATATACACAACATTATCGTGTACAGTACTTGCCATTACTGAAAATGGTAATAAAAGATATTTGTAATTTCATGAAAAGATTTTCCAATATTGTTTCTGATGAAGATAAACATAAACTTGTTAATATTCAGTCCCATCTGGAGTATGTGAATAATTTTAAGCCGTTGCAAAATAAACATGGAGAACACTATAAAGATTGTTGTTGGTCAGACGAGAATACAAAATGTGGACCTAACACTCGTTCCTGCTTCAATATCAGAAGTAAAACAGTTGCTATAGAGAAAGAAGCTAAATAACTGTTGAAGTCGTATTTCAACATATATAATCTTACCAAATGTAAAAATTGTACTTTTCATAAATAAATGAACCAAATGAATTTTTGATTTTTTTTATATTTATTTTTATTTATTTTTTAAACCAAATTAATTTATATATATACATATGTATCTACATATATATTTACAATAATTTTCTAAGTTCATTTGTAAGAGGAATATATTCAAACATTTTATCATGTATAATCATGCAATATGCAGAGGTATTTTCTGGAATATTTTTAAGAGTTTTCAATTCAATGCGAATATCTATTGGTCCCGATTTAACAGATTCGTTTTGATGTGTTGCATCTAAGACAATGATTGCGGCCATTGTTTTAAAATTTTCTCTTGAGAGTAGAGGTTGTGAATCACGTAAATAGTAGCTGCGTTGAAATTTTAAGTACGAATTGTAGATCGAATCGAATTGTAGATTTAGATCATCATACGGATATGTATCTGAGTTCAGATGCACCTTTATATCACTCAAATTGCAATGCTGAAATATGTTTTCTCGGCTTCGAAATCCAATGAGCAAGAAACGGGGTCTTTCGCTTTCATTGGCTAGTTTAACATTCCATAAAACCGTTGTACTTTGTGGAAGAGAAGGGTAGTAGTACATATCCCAACTTCTAAAGGATATATTTAATGGATGGCAATTGCAATTTGTAAGCATCAGGAAGCTGAACGTGTTGCATTTTCCAAGTAATATGTAATAAAGTCAACTTGATTTTTTCGTTTAAAGTGTTAGATTTAAAAACTTGTTTATCATCCTTAGAGCTTAAAAGAATCAATTCATGCTTTGAGTTTACTATTATTTTATCAAAATCGTCAGCAAATCCTAGTAATATTTTAAGTGAAATACCGGTGACCATCTAGCATTCAATAGGCAATCACTTTCATGTTTATTCAATGATACATAGTTTTTCAATTCCGTTGCAATACCCAAATGACGCATTCTATCAATTTCTACCCCATTAATTTCATACCGAATTTCATCAAATAGATGGGCCATACAATTGTTAAGTAGTTTAATAGACGAAGATATCGTTGAATCTTCTTTCGATGCAAATCCTTCAATGTATAAGTAACTTTCACTTGGTAAGACGTACAAATCCTGATTTTGAATTGATATACATACGAATTTCATCATTATTTTTAAATGATTGTAGGTATGATGTATAGCTATGATAGTCTCTATTTATAATTGAATTATCAATTTGAGGTTTTTGTAGGATGTTAATAATGTTACTCATCTCGTTTTTTTTCGATAGATGTAGTTAATTCAACTTAAAACCCAAATTTATTAAAAAATTCTTGTTGGTTTCACTCAGAACTTTAGTTTGCTTCAAGTTTAGTCCTTGTATCTTTGGCGACCTCTTTCTTTTATGGTTTCGCAGCGCGTTATCTTTTTTACTTCGTATTCCGTTGACGATGGTAGAATGAATGACGAATCCTTCTGTTGCTCGCTTTTATTGAATATAATCATAGTTTTATTGGTTTTAAATGCAATCGTGCGGTTATTTTTTCACCACGAAAATTGATTAAATTTCCGTCTTCATCAACAACTTTTAAAGCAATGTATTAATTGTTTTTGAATTTACTGGTAAATATATTACATTAGCTGGAGCTCCAGTTATTTTATATCCCGGACTGACGTTCAGGGAAAACTGATGTAAAATATGAGCACACGTGCTGTTTATAGACGATCCGCTAACAATATTGCATTCGATAACTATTGAATTAATTTTTGTTATATCAACTGTTTTATCAGAAAAATGCTCCATACCCTGTTGTAATACTCTACTGCTAAAGCCAAGCAACGGTCCAATAGAACGTTCTTTATTGAAATAAATTATATTAGACATACATTTTATTTGTGTTTGTAATGTATTATAATTTGCTTTTATATCAAGTGTTGCATGTTTATTTAGCTCATGATATTTATTCGTCAGATATTCTGCTATATCTATTAATTCATAAGATCCCACTGGAACTTCTATTTCATATTGGCCAATATGAAATAAGTAGTTTTCTAAGTCAACATTTGGTATTGAATGATATGTATCAAAACTGATTAAGCCACAAACATAATTTTCATTGAGCTGTATCGGTGGAAAATAATTTGCTGTAAGTATTGAGGAGTCTCCATTAAGTGTTAACGTAATTGACGTTTTAACGTTTGATAAATGAATAAATTGTTTTGCGAATTTGTGAGGGTTTTTATGTCATTCAATTATTGGTTGTGCTTGCTATCCAGGAATTGTGTTGTGATGAAAAGCCTAACCATTTAACATACAGTTTATTCCTTTTCCTTTTTAAATTTTTTTTAAACTAAATATGTTTCTACAAATTTTGTTTTCATTAGCTCTGGCTCATAGAAGACACCTTTTATTTCATATCCTTGATAGTCTTCCAGTAAATATGTGTTAGGATATGTGTTTTGAATAGCCTTTATTTTAAATATCTCTGTAGTCCAATTTGGAGTTCAACCTTTTGCAAAAAGGTGTTTGCTTATCATGCACATTAAACTTAGGTTTTTTCCTAATTTTTCCTATTTTAACAAAAATTTTTCATTTGATGAAGTTACTTCATTAGGCGTCATCTTTATTGTTCTATGATATGTATTATTATACTTTTCAACGAGTTGCTGATAGTTATTAATCCACTTATATGTTCCTTGATAGCTAAATTCTTTCCACATTAATCCTTTTAATTTTCTATTAAAACGCTCCACTATAGATGCGTTTGGAACGCTATATGTTGAATAATGCTTGATCTTTTTTAATTTCATAAGTTGTTGAAATTCTTTTATTAAAAAATTCTTTGCCGTCGTCCGTTTTCAAATTTTCAGGTTTTCTATTATTTTTATTAAAAATATTTCTCATAGCAGATAACATTTTTGGCTGTTTTATTCTTTACTGCTTCAGCCCACGCTTTTTTCGAAAAAGTCTCTATTACTGTTAGAAGATAACGACCACCTTTATTATTTGAGGCATAATTTCCCATTTCAACTAAATCTGCTTGCCACAAGTCATCGATACCTTTCACAATAACTCGCCTTCTTTTAAAATTTTTTCTTGCTTGTTTGTGTAGTTCATTAACTATTTCTCTCTTATCAGTGTTCATCATCTAACAGATCAGCATGTGAATAAATGTGTTGGTTAATATTGTCTTTTATTCCCTTTTTTGTATTGGTTCTTCAATTTTGTGCTCATATACTTTTAAAATGCTAAAAAATCCTATTTCAAGTCAACAATGCCTTTTATTATCTCCAGCTGTGCAACAATTGTGCGAGTGTCTATTACTATTTTTTCATACTATAACTTTGTGGTTTACTACATGAATTTAAGAGTATTCAACTTTAAAACTTGAGTATAGACCTTTTTCTTACAAATCATTTTTTCCTCTTATGACCTCCAGCTGTGAAACAAGTATTCGAGTTTGTATTGCCTAATGTAAAGTTATTTTATTTTGCTATTTTAAGTATTTCATATTATATTTTGCGTCATTCCAATATATATTTCAATTATACGAAATCTTTCTTCGATATTCTTTATGAAATCTTTATTTGAAAAAATTAATTGATCATTTACGGCTTTTTGAATCACATTAACATCTTCATCAATGTCTTTGGCAATCGATTCTCGTAATATTTTTATATCACTTATTATTTTTTTAGATTGTGATTCATATACTCCTACTCGTTTAGCAATATCTTTAATTATTCTATTTATTTGAAAACGATGCTCGCATATCGTCCGCTTCGAATTATTTTACTTAGTTGAACTTTCTCCAAATTTATTAATAAAATTCATAATTTTAATATATTATATTGTCTTCTTTCAGTTCTTCGATGATAGAAATTATTTCGTTATTATGATTGTTATGACCAGCACTCTCTGACGCAAGAAGTAGACGTAATTTATCTACCAATTCATTTGCGTCATCCCAATATATATAGTTAGGATTGTGGTTGTCTACAGATTTTAACAATAACCCGTTCCCCTTTCTTACGGTATGAGATTTTGGAAAAAATAAATCCTTTATTATATGTTGATACTTGAATGTTTTGTTCCCTTTATTTGAGTATTTGATTTATAACTTCTTCTATGGGCATTTGTACTTGTTGGTATTTCCTTATATGTTTTCAATTCTTTTTTATTGTAGTGAAGTGGTTTTGAATGAAAAATCAGTTCAAACAATCCCGGACTTACGTTCCACTTGCAATTTCCGATTTGCATAGTATTATCTTTATTAAATTTGAACTTGTCATTTCCGTATCTCCAAAAACCCTCTTCGTCTATATTAAAACCATAAAGCTTATCAATATTTTTATTACACAGGAGCAGTTCTATATTTTTAGATAGTGAATTACTAATTTTTGTATTGTTCATAATTTTAGTTCTTTTGCTATCTCTCTTTAACTCTACTTCACTTTTTCTCATTGGAAATATGTGTGTAGTCTTTGAATATTTTTTATTGTTATAATCAAAACCATCTAAAGATGTATTTATTTTTCGCTTTAAATTTGGTTCAATTTTGTTACGTTTCGATTCATCACTTCTTTTAATAAAACTTTTCCGTTTCAAAGAGGATCTTTTTACATGTTAATTTTTTATTGTTGCACTCTTAGATTCCAAGCTAATTTTCAGAATTTCATCAAAATTTGTCAGATTTCTATTAATATTATTTAGATCAATTACTTCTTCTAGCTTTTCTTCACTTTTATTGAAATATGCATGGTTGAGTTTTTTTTGAACTGATCTATTTAATTTATTTCCAATTCCTCCTTCTCTTTTATATTTTGTTTTTATAATTTCAATTTGATTACTTTTCTCAGCTCTTTTACGTTTTGCCTTATAGATATCACCCTGTGTTGCTTTTCTTTTTAAATTTTTGGAATGATCTTCGTAATTAAGATCAATGTCTAAAGGCATGTATTCCCTTTTACAATCTACGTCATTTATGGTTTCAGCGTTCATTGAATAATCCTCACCATCTTCATTAACAATTTGACTCTCTGTAAATGGTTGGGCTGATAAGTATGCGACCTCAGCTTGTTTATTCTTATCTAGCTTTTCAATTATTTGATCTAATGGTCTTGTTATTGGTCGAAATGTTTTTTCTAAGGTATTAGCTGAATCCAATTGATTAAGCTTAACGTTTTTTAATTTTGTTTTAAGAATTTCTCTAGTTTTTACTATATCTTTTAATAATTTTTGATTCATGGTCAATTTAATTGAATTATAATCTGCAAATGAACTGGTATATAAGTGATTTCAAACTGCTTTAAATCTGAGTCTGACGTGCCTTATATCTGCTACTGAACTGCTTTTTATATGATTTTGAACTACTATACATGAAAACACAATATGATTTGAATTTAGCAGTTACTCCTGTTCTTTTTTACATTCATTACATTATAATAAATTCATCAAACCCTTTCCGATATCGTCCTTTACTCATTAAATCCTCCTTACTTATAACAACAAATCCATATTTATCTTTCCAGCATTCGCGACACATATCAGTAAATTTCTTAAACGTCATATCGCCAATTACATGATCGTTGTATATGTGCTTTAGATTCATTTCGTCTTGCTTAAATATTATAATCATATTCGCATTATTGCGAATAAGATGTTTTGGAATTTTTGTATATGTTTGAGTCAAATAATAGCAGTCATAAGCAGACTTATTACTTTTTCATTTTCTGAAAATGTAAACATGTTTATTCCTTTCATGGGATCAATCAACTTCTTAAGGTAGCAGTATTTTGGTTGATAAAGAGATTTTGAGTAAATATAAATGTTTTCAAATGTAAGGTCATTGGGGCTTTCTATTAGACTAATCATAATATTAGTTTTGCCACAGTTTGATGGCCCCACAATCAATGCTCTCATTGAATTTGGCAAAAGTACACTATGCCTACTTTTAGTATTGCTTCTCTCTTTTTCATCAGCATTTCTAACAACAATTTGTTTTGTTTGCTTGGGTTAAACGCATATTGAAAACTAATTAAATTTTGCTATAAATTTCCTCTTATATACAAACTATTTATCACTTCATTGCTTAGCATCAGAACCGTTGCACGAAAAAATGGATATAAACTATAACAAAAGACAACCTTATCATCAGTTTAAACTCGGTAGAGGTTTAGTTAACAACATAATAAATAAATTACCTTTTGAACTTCATTTACCTGGTTATCAATTTTGTGGGCCAGGAACAAAACTTAAGAAACGTTTAGCAAGGGGCGATAAAGGGATAAATATATTAGATGCTGCATGTAGAGAGCACGATATCGCATATTCTCATTCGAATGATAAAAGTAAGAGACATCAAGCAGATAAAATATTAGCTGAAAAAGCCTGGCAACTCGTAAGATCTAAAATTTGTGGCTTAAAAGAGAGACACATGCCTGGTTGGTAACAAACGCAATGAAAGCAAAGATAAAATTAGGATTAGGTATCAAAGATGCTAAAATTAAAAAGAAATTGAAGAGGAAAATAGATGCCAAGAAGGGTTACGACAAAAAGTTGTTTTCAACTACTGTTAAAAATACTTTAAAAACTTTGAGGAAATTGAAACCAAATGATACTACTACGGCTGTTAAAATTTCAAAAAATATTATAAATTCAGACTTTAAAAATAAAAGAAGATCTAATATTGTTATACCGAGAGTTATACCAGTGCCAAAATTTGGTGGATTTCTTCCAGTTGTTCCAATAATGACAGCTTTATCAGCACTTGGAGGCTTAGCTAGCGGCGGATCAGCTATTGTTAAAGCTATAAATGACATAAAAAACGAGAAAAAACTACTAGCAGAGGCAAATCGTCATAATAGAGCGATGGAATCAGTTGCTATGGGAAACGGTTTATTTCTTAAGCCATACAAAAAGGGGTTTGGACTTTACTGTAACTCCGTTTCAAAAAACTTTTAAAGGATCTACCCAATCGACCGTTAACAGACCTAGACTTAATGAAGTACTGCAAAAATCTTAAATATTTTAGGGGAGTCTTTATGCGAGATTGTTTACCTAAAATAAACACATAAAAAGGAATGTGGTATTGTAAATTTAGATAATTTGCATGGTCCAGGAACACATTGGGTAGCTTATTATAAAAATTGTAACTATAAGGAGTACTTCGACAGCTTTGGAAATTTACAACCACCTCATGAAATAATTAATTACTTAAAAACTCCCATTCAATATAATTATGATCGAAAACAAAGTTTCAATACTTTTACCTGTGGACACTTATGTATTAAATTTTTATTTGATAAATATGATTTGAAATAAACGGAAAGAGAAACAAAACCAGTTTTTTTTTCTTAAAATGTTTATTTATTTATAAATATTGAACACTTAAAATTCTATGTCCATTAAATATTCATCATCGGAATCATTTTTTAAAAATTCATTATAAATACTATTATTTTCTAACATATTGCATTCATCAATTAATTTAAACAGATTATCATCTTTGGCATTTTCGAATGATTCTTTATAATGACCCCATGCAAGAGTGTCGACATTATCGTTGCATATATACCTTTTCTCATCTTTAAAACTTAAAGATATTTTATTTAATAATGTCGTATATAAAGAATGCAATTTGGATTTAAATATATACATATTGCCATAATAAATTTTCTTATTGTATAAGCAATTTTTATAATCTGATAATCTAAGCAATACTTTTTAGATTACAAACCTATAAATTCCTTCATGATGACACCACAGTTCTCATCCTTCATCATTCCTAAAACTTTTTGATTTCTTTTAGGAATTTTGTATACATTATCTGTGCCATATTCTGAAGTATCAAACCTGCTATCAATGTCAAGTATTATATATTTATAAAAATCATTAGTTTCAACAGTATAAATGAATGAATCTGTATCCATATAATTAAGTTCTACTTTAGATTTGTATTTAGGAAGCATGTAATCATAATGGAAATCATACATTTTCCATTTTAAGAGCTCCAAAACACAAAAGCCAATGTAGATAGGTTTATTGTAACCTGAGTGATTTCTGTTTAACTCAATTGCAATCATGTTTTCATCAAAAATACTAATTGAGTTAAACTCCGGTTTCGATATAAGAGAACGAGCTCCTTGTCTTCTACCAATATTCTCCCAAGAGTTAACAATTTTTATAATTTTCCTTTTGTCAACATTTTCCATTGTTTTTCCATAAATGGCATTATTTAACAACTTAAAAAAATTCTTTTCAAATGGATTTTTGGCATTTGTTCTATGCAAAGTGTTCAAAGATATATACTTTTTTAGCCAATCAGATTGCTTGAATTTAAGAATGCGATGAATTTTTTTTAGTATTAAACCATGTTTTAAACACTGCTCTAAGTTTTTGTAATAAATAATGTATTTAGTTTTATCACTTAAATCAGCAATCAATTTTGATTATTTAGCATATGGAGGTACTTTATTTTCACTACAAAAGGGTAATAATAATGATAATCGTGAACTTCAGGTGGATAATTTAAATCTACTTCTAAAATGTAATCATTATTTGGATCATCAAACATGGAGCTAAGGGAAAAATTGTCAATGTCTGTAACCCACTCAAAGCCACCTTCAGGTAAACACTGAGACATTGCCCAGCCATACAAGTATTTTGCATCCAGATACATTAAATACTTCGATGGCAAATTAATATTGTAGTCTGCCATGTACTTATTGTTAGCTTTGGAATGTCTTTTAGAACATTGGACAATACCTCCTGTTGCGGGTAAAGCGGCCCAAGCTCAAGATAGCCAATGTGGATTTTAAACACAACAAGTGTAAGAATTTTAGAAAACTTTAATTCTTTATTCTTACGCTTTAATATGTTAAAATTCCTAAAATTATAAATAAATTCATTATACAAACTTACATACTAAACTGCTGATATACTAACTTTTATGTATGGCTACTCCAAGCGAAGCTTCGTAATCCTTATGACCTGAACGAATGAATATCTTAAATCTATGTAGGTGTTTTATATACTTATGTATGTGGTCTCGATTAAATATGGCCTCATAATTATACCGCGTGGAAAATTAAAAGGAATAATTGAACATTTTGCCATGCTCATCTCTCTACATATCGATAACAGTAATGTCATATCAGCGATTTGTGAGTGGCGGTAACAGTAATGTCATATTAGCGATTTATGAGTGGCGGTAACAGTAATGTCATATTAGCGATTTATGAGTGGCGGTAACACTCCCCCACAGTATGGCGAGACTTCGAAGACTTACTCTACTTTCTTTCAGCCACGTCTAAAACCGCTAATTTTGCAGCAGGTCTTTCTAAAACGCCACAAACTGTCAAAACTTTTGCCTTTCGTACTTGTCCATCTTCGGATTTGGCAACTTCGATGACCTTTCCTTTTGGCCACACGTTTCTCGGGTTATTTGTTGTCGTCGCAGCTGCACCATAAAAATCTTTACGCATGGCAGTCTTCATCGCGTATATAAATCTGATGGAACATTTGTTCGATGTCACCACAGATTGCAATTTGCCTTTGCCGAAAACGAAAAAGAATAGCTGCAAGAGAAGACAGCAAATCTGGCCCTTTGGGCAGCATAGAGTTAAGTGAAATACCATTTGCCTTCGCGGCCGCATCCCAAACTATTCTTGTTTTATTCGGTTTGTTTTTGTTAAATACCGGAAACATTGGTAAATACCATACCTTTTGTTTATCATCTTCATTGTTTACTTTGGCTATGTAATTTCTTTCAAAATATTCAGAAATTGTTTTTTCGAAATGTTCAAACAACTCTTTATTTTTTCTTAGAGTTTTTTCGAGACAAATCAGTCGTCTCTTCGCCATATCAAAGATTTGTGGAAGTGTAATATTGTCATATCGCCACAGCAAAGCTGACTCGTAATGGCCATCGCATCTTTGTTTCGTATATGTTTCTAGCAAACTTAATGCCCTTTGGTCATCTTTTCCAAGAGCTGGAGTATAGTTACTTATCCCTGCTAACTCAGTTGTATAAAACTGTTTGAGTAAGTGAGTAAGAATTTGGTCGTTTTCACCTTTACACTCGCAAGAGTAAAAATTATATTGAATTTGGGCCTTTTCTCCAACACTGGAGTTGCCACATATTAGCCAGCCGAGGCGAGTATGTAAAGCGACGGGTTCGTTTTTCTTGCCTTCTTTAACACGAGTTGGCACACATAATTTCAAGTTATTTAATCCTAAAAGTACATCTGGTACAGCGTTTTCAAAATCGGCGATGGGTAGCCCTTTAAGGTGCGGAAATTTTTTACATAACTTTTTATAATTAAAGCTCTGACTCGGAAGCGATAGTTGTTTAACCGTACGAACAGAAATAGAAAATTCAGTTTTATTCATACCTGAAATTTTCATTGAGACTATTTTTGAGTCTTCTTCGTTGCGACCTATTTCACCTGTCCATTTCAAGCATAGAGGTTGTGACTCACCATTTAAATCTAGTTTATTAATTAATTGTTCATTTACCAGACTTACAGACGAACCCTCGTCTATAAATGCAAAAGTATTAAAACGTTTATTATTGTTTCCGTATATTGTTATGGGTATAATTTTAAATAAGATTTCATTGCATTCATTCCTATGGGCTGCATGTAAATTATCTCTTTTGCTTTTATTTTCAGTTTCTCTGGTAGCGTTTGTTTCTCTATCTTCAGTCATGGATTTATGCAGCAATGTATTATGTTTTATTTGACAATTATTTTCTCTGCAAACGATGCTGCTACTGCAAATACCGTAGTGACGTCGCAGGCACAGTTTACATAGATTGTACATTCTTACTAAGTTCCATCGCTCGCTTCTATTCGCACCCAAGAATTTTTTACACTTCTCAACGCTATTGCAGTTGCCAGAACACACTAAACAGATCTTTTTGTTTTGTTCTTCATGAGCATGCACATAAACGTTTTTTGGCTTACGCGAATACTGCTCTATTGACTTTGATGCGCTGCTGTCACTGTCTATATTTATGCTGCTTGCTGAGACACCGACTTCATATATCCAGTTAGCGAATTCATTCAAACTAACTCTTTTGTTATTTTTTGCTAGTTTTATTTTTTGTTCACCCCAGTTAAGTTGAAAATGTGATGGCATTTTCATTATTAATTCATGTAATAAAGATGAATTGGTCAGTTCATTTATTAAACCACTGGCTTTAATTGTTGTTTCTAGGCCCTTTACTTCCACGGCGAAAGAGGTAATTGTGCTCAATTTATTTGTGTTCAGTGCTGGTAGTGATCTTATTCTATTTTTTAGTGAGTTTAATATTTTTTCCGGTTGTCCGAAAAGCAATTTTAGTGTAGATAGAGCACATGGTACACCCGATGGATGGATCAAAATATGTTTAACAGATCGAAGTGCTTCCCCCTTTAGAGAACTTTGAAGCCTGACAAGATTTTCAGCGTCTGTAAAACCACAGACTGCTGTCGACCAGTCATATGTGGCACTAAACAAGGGCCATTCTTCAGGAGTGCCGGTAAAAATTGGAAGCTCTTTTGGTACTGACTGCCGCGTGCTTATTTGTTGTTGCGAAAGCCTGTGAGAAGGTAATATAACAGGTTGGAGGTTTGATGGGTTCATGGAAAACGTTGAATCCATGTAACCAAATTGTACAGGTGTCTCTAATGTGTGATTTTCTGCATTTACGTTGTCTGAATTATTACATAAATTTGCCGTTGTCGGCTGCTGACGGTTCGTTGTTGGGTCATTAATAAATGAAGACATGTTATTAACGAATGACGTAGTTGTACATACGGGCGGAGTTATTGTTTTTGTCGTATAAACTAAGTCATTACTTACGTTTTGGCAATATGGTTTAGTAGTGTTAGGCATTTCTTGCGTTGTTGTGGCTTGTGGTACAAATGTGTAAGGTCGCGTTTCAAACTGACGAGCTGCGGAAACTATATTTTGGTGTGCGGTTGCAATAGCCGAAGTAGGGAGTTGGATTTGATTATCTAACCACTCATGTACAGATCTGACAGCTGAGTGTTTATTAACTGATTGTGCGTCCTCGAAGTCATCTACTGCTTGTTCGAGAATTTGGTATTTCTTTTTAATGAAATCTCTTTCAAGTTGTGTCTCTTCTTCTAGACGTCGTAGCTCAAGAGCTTGTCGGCGGGAGCGGGAAGCGGCCGAAGAGCCACTACGAATGGAAGAGGCAGAATCGATCGTGATTTGATGTTGTACCGTACAATTTTGGCAACTCCATGTAGGTTGGTCTTGATTGCTGCTGAGATTGACACATGGTAAATGAAAATTAAGATGGCACTTGCTGCATTTTATAAATTTTTCGTTGTCTGTGGACTTGTTGCAAATGTTACAGTTGTTCGGTGCAGGACTTAACTGAGTTGGTCGTTGACGACTTAGTGGTTGACCCTGTGAGGGAGTGGAAGGTTGCATTCTGTTAGGACTTACGTTTTAACACCCAAGATGATTCCTTCAAACGATCCGATGAGGCACATAAAAGAATTTTAATGTTGCGGGTAAAGCGGCCCAAGCTCAAGATAGCCAATGTGGATTTTAAACACAACAAGTGTAAGAATTTTAGAAAACTTTAATTCTTTATTCTTACGCTTTAATATGTTAAAATTCCTAAAATTATAAATAAATTCATTATACAAACTTACATACTAAACTGCTGATATACTAACTTTTATGTATGGCTACTCCAAGCGAAGCTTCGTAATCCTTATGACCTGAACGAATGAATATCTTAAATCTATGTAGGTGTTTTATATACTTATGTATGTGGTCTCGATTAAATATGGCCTCATAATTATACCGCGTGGAAAATTAAAAGGAATAATTGAACATTTTGCCATGCTCATCTCTCTACATATCGATAACAGTAATGTCATATCAGCGATTTGTGAGTGGCGGTAACAGTAATGTCATATTAGCGATTTATGAGTGGGGGTAACAGTAATGTCATATTAGCGATTTATGAGTGGCGGTAACACCTCCTCTTATTTCCCTTTGTATAAATGTGATAATTTCAATATCTGATAACAGTTCTAATTCAATACTTGTCATTTTGAGCATCGCATCCCATGAAAGCCCTGGAGCTGTGTAATAATGACAAGGATCTAATTTATAAATATTTTTACATATCCTCCTGAAGTTCTCAAAAACACATGTCAACAGCAAAACGTCAGTTTTTAAATAAAGCATTAAATAATCTTCTAATGTTTTACAATTGAACGCCGTCCATACTTCTTTGGCATGATTATAATCACTCATTGAACACTCTGACCCTGACAGTATATTAAAAATTGCTCTCTTTTGGGTAGATTAGATTCACTCAGTTTTTCAATCGAATGTAAATAACTACATATGTATATGGGAAAACTCCCTTCCTCATTAGCAGCGAAAATTGATGTTTGTCTTTGAACATTGATTTTACTGTAATAAAATCATTGTTATCTAAATTATTTGCTAATGAGTCTAAACTAGATTGCAAAAATCTTACCGAGTCTAAAAATCTAATTTCAACATTTTCATTTTCAATCTGATAATTTTAGATAACGATATATATAATTCTTTATTTAACGGGATAACACTTATTGGACCATCATGAATAATATTTAATTCTTTAAAGAACAAGTGGCAATCATATGAAGAGAAATTATGAAAAATAACAGGGAAAAAATTTGGAATTTTAAAATTCAGATTACAGGCATTATGAGCTGGTCCTCTATATTTTCCGCTTAAATGACAGTGATATTTTACTTTAACTTCATTAATTATAGGTTTTTCACAAATATGACAGATGTTCTGTGATCTAAAACCTCTTAATTCATTTTCATCTAGCGGGATCATAGGTTTGACAACTTTTATGTAATTAATAAAATAATTTTCAATATCGCTAATTAATTCCTTAACAAATAACATAGGAGAATCTAATCCCTTAAATGACTTAAATCTATTTAAATTATTATCAAAACTACACTTCATATAATACGAAAAAGCATATGGTACATGTTTGTTCACTAGTGTAGTTGATGATCCATTTGCACTTGGAATGCATGTTTCAATATCTTGAAATATACATTCTGAATCCGCATAGACTACAAACGGTACATCCATTGCTCTTTCATAATTTGTAAATTTAATAATAGACTTATCTGGTTTTGGCAGGTACGTCACTCGCTTGTTGCATTCCAAAATATGTTTATTCAGTTTCTCTTCGGAGCTTAGATGGCTTAAACAGTAATTACATATGTAAATTTTACCCTTATGCTTCGTAGTCTGGCTTGAAATCAACCTTTAATAAAATTAAAAATGAAAAAGAAATTTATTAATATATATGTACATACATACTCAATATGGAATTAAGAAAACAAAATTATTATACTCTTACCTAGATAAGTCTTTTATCCAAACGTAATGACCGCTTGTATCAATATTGTTTTTGGATTGAAGATAGAGAAGATTAATATGTCTTGGCCGTACTACTTCAGTTTTGTAGTATGGCCCAAAATTCTATTCTTCTCTTTTTTATATCCAAAGATATTGACACTTATTTCGGGGTTGTTTTGCTCAAATATGCTGGCATCCTTGATTTTTAGAGGAAACCTCAGTTGATTAAAAACAACACATACGCCATTAACATACAATCTTGGTTGATTTATGTTGACATTGTACGATGTTGAGCGATGAGCATTTTCCCTTTTGTTGGTAATTGCTGCAACAATAGCCCATTTAAAGCAATAGTCGTCATTATTCTTGATATTTACTATTGCTTTTTTAGTGGCCAGTTTTTTGGGCAAAGGGATGAATATTGCACCCCTAAGTGGCTGATATTTGTTCAGATTAATATGTATCCTGAGCAATTGCACAAGGGTCCAGCCACTGTCTCTTTCCTGGAAATCCTCCATTTCCTTTTTTACATCTCTCACTTTGTCTGAAAAGTTATCATCAAACATATTAATGTTGTTTAAAATGCGCATTTTAGTTTTAAAAGACTTCTCCTCTAAAACTGCGCACTCCATATCCTTTTCCTCTCCCAGCTTAATATATAAAGCGAAGAGTTCAACATTGAATTTTAAAGCATCATATTGTGAGATGCATTCTTCAACTTTTTCCTTTAGAGGAAGCCACGCTTTGCCCATAAATTCTTCAGGAAAGAGACAGCCCTCGTCCTCATTCTCAAAAGAATAGGATTGAATCCTATAGGATTATGTATGTCTATTGCTTAGTATAGGAATTTAAGTACATGTAATTTCGAATATTGTAGAGCCGTTTGGTAATTGACGACCTTTGTATACAATTGTCCAACTTTTGTCATTTATTTTGGCTAAATAGGGATCTACCTTGTTAAGATATTTCACTATTCTTTGTGGCAGATAAAACCATTTGTTGTTCTCTAAATATGCTATGACTTTTGATCCATATTGTGTAACCTTCCACTCAAAGTTTAAAATTTTGTATATTTCATTTAGAGGAATATCATCAATTTTAGTGTACTCTGATTTTAGTCCTTGCGCAATACTAATAATTTGTTGATATATCTAAAAAAAAGAAATTTTAAATTCTTTACATGAATACTAATCTTTAAATTTTTAAATATTCTTACCATTTTACTAAGCTTACTTTGAAGGCGACACAAGCAATAACTGTATACAAAATTCTGATTGGTCTTTTATACCTACTTTTCCAGTTCAAATTTCTATCAACTTCAAATGAGAATTAAAATCAAGTGTTATTCTTCTCTTAAAATTTTCGTTAAGCAACAAAATGAAAATCATAGCCACAAACCACTAATGTTTATACGAGAAGATAAACAGCCCAAAACAAAGGCAAGCAGAATTTCCACTTTGATAAACAGAACTTATACATGAATTATACATGACTATACATGAATTTATTCAAAAATTATTTTTATTCTTTAATAGTTCAAAGTTAGAATTTTTCATACATAGGTATGAAAAGACAGAATTTTTTCATACTTATAGTGAAACAAGTACTAATATTGTAGAATTCTAACAGCATTTAACTGGATTTATCAAAAGTTCAATTGGAATAAGTTACAATTTTTTGGAGTAAAATTGAATTCTATTCGAATTTAATTGGATTTTTCAAAAATCTCAATTGGAAAAAACTAGATTTTTTGGAGTAAAATCTTGTTTTATTGGAATTTAATTGGATTTTTCAAAAATCTCAGTTAGAATAAATTAGAATTTTTTAAAATTCTAATTAGTTTTGGGAGCGTTCGAATTGATTCTAATTGGAAAATTTTTCTACACAAGCGCAAAATTTTGATCTTTACAACAAATTGGATTCATGAATTCTAACTTCATATTTTAAATCAGAAAAATCCTTATGGCACAACTACAGAGGAATATTTCTAATAAGTAAAATCCTTACGGCACAATTACATGGCCCTATAATTCTAATAAGAAAAATCTATATGGAAAAAATACATGGTGTTCCAGAACCCGCCTAAATATACTACTCGTGTGTGTTCAAAAAATCCGACCTAAAACGGGACTTAGACGGTAGACAGATATTTTTGATAGATCAGTATTGACATTTTTATAAAGCACCTGAGACATAAAAGCAACAAAATTCAAAGACTCAAACCGCACCCGACTCCAAAACCTTTTCTCTTTTTAACAAAGTTTTTATACCTATTATTTTGCAACACAAATAAAATATGGAACAAATATATATGAAAAATTTTTTGTTGGCAAAGTAAAAAACATATGTTTTTTCCTTTTTTTTGTAATAGTGCAACTCTTAAGAAGCCATTTTTATGGGAGTTTTCAAAGTCCGACAGATTTCCCCTGAATAAATCGTACGACTCTGTATGAGAGTGTAAAATGGCTTTAAGAAAATAATCTTTGCAATATATTCGGAATTAAATTTTTACAAAAAATAAAAACAAAATTTAATACCTTTGAAACTTTTTAAACATTGTCCACAATAAAAGCAAACAAAAGTTCATATCAAATGTCTGTTTAATCGCTCCCAAAAAAGAAAAGTTATTAACATACATATTTGTCCATAACACTGTGTACAAACAAACATTCTTTCATAAAACAATTGAAAAATTTTTATTGAATTATTTTTTAAAACAACTTGATTCCTCTAACTATGAGGAAGTCGAAATTATATTTCTTGAGGAATAAAACCATTACTATTTTCCGATATGTATTTGAAAATAATTCAATTGAATGTTAATGGCCTGATTGATAAATACCATCAGCTCATAGTAAGACTTAACCCCTGACATTCCCTCCATTCAAGAAACCCACTTGCAATGACTTAATCAGCTTTCTCCCATAAGAATGAAGGAAATACGTCCTACAAGCAGGGGCTCATAGATTCGTCTACGCTGATCCAAATTCTATTAAGATATCTCTTTTAAATTCATATAATCCACCGCATGAAAGGTTCACAGAACTGAAGTTGAAACCCCTTATAACCAAACTTATAAGTATAACTTATAACTGATGACTTCAACTCGTGGAGTACACTATGGGGTTTCACATCAGCCAATATTTGTGGTAAAATCATTGAGAATTTTGTAATTAATAAATATCTAAGGTTTTAAGTACACAACACCTTCACCAGCGTAGACATTGCTTTATGCTCTACCGCTCTTTTCGGTTTCGCTCTTGGGAAACTCTTTCCTACCTGAAAATAATTTTAAAAAAATCAACATACAAGCCGAAACCCAAATTCGAAATCGAACTAGCAAATTGACCAGTGATCCAAAATATTTGCGACCATATTATAAAAACCTTTCGCTCTATCCCTCAGAACAGCAAAACTGCTTGTATCGAGAGGATCACATCCAATATACTAACCCTTCCTCTCCCCACCCATCCCAAAACGCTTGTGAAATGGTATTAAACGGATTACGTTATGAAAAAGCTGAATGTGCCACAAAAATTAAACAATGCTGTTTGGCCTCAATTACAAGTATTCTTGTTAACATTTTTGCGGTTTCACAAGTGCACGCATCATCGAAAGAGGAACGCCTTCAAAGAGAAACGTCCTTGATAAATTTATATGAAAACAACTGGCATGAAATTTCCTGCATGTAAGAATTTGGCACCCGTATGGGAACGTTTTGCGACCACTGTAAAGGTTAATGTAGCAAAAATAGATGTAACAACATCGCCATCACTTAGTGGTCGATTTTGTGTAACAACACAGTCAAAACTAGTACCTATTTCAGCCTGGAAAAACTTAAAACTTTACATATGTCGGTTTTTCAAGCTATTACATACATTTAAGAACTTGGTCGTGTTCCAGAAGAGTACTAAGTCACTATTGGTACTGTATTTATTGGAACTGCACTAGGTCTTTTGCTAATTTGTATAGTTGATCCTCCGAAAAATTGCAACGCCAGAGTTTTTATGAAGCCAAAGAAAATTTACGAAATGACATTGAGGACATTGTTAATGACGAAATTGAAGATGATAGGCCCAAAAATAATGATGATGAAGAGTCAATCGTGGAAAACGCAGATGATAATGAAAATTATTCAACAGATGACGAAAGGAATTCGGCTGATAACAAAACTAGCCCAAGCTAAATTCGTAAGCGCTAGGCAAGGAAAGCTGATTAAAGCAGAGCAACGTTGGCTTTAAAAAATCAAATTTCTTTTTACAAATTCATTTCTTTTACTTAATTATTGCGTTTCTGAAAGACGCACATTCATGAATATGAGAAATAATTTAATGAATACAAGAAAAAAAAAAGAGCTTAAGCTTTTAAATATTTTAAGAACGGGTCTGAGTTGTCACCATGTTCTGACAACATCGCTAATTGCTTTGTATCGTTTCGACTTATTTGCTGATACAAATTTTTCAAGCACTTTTTTAAACAATAAAAACAACTTCAACAATATAACGGCAGTACAATAGCACATGTAGATTAACTGAAAATCCTTGCGGTTATATGCGATAAACCGATACCAGGCTGCAGTTACATGCGGTATCGGAGCGTTCAGTTGAAGAAATGCAGAAATGAAATTGTCTTTATGGGAGTTACCAAAATAATAAGTCTTACTAGACCGCCTGAACTAAAACCGACTATGACAACATGCATCGGATATTGCAATGAAATTGGCATAAAAAACTTCCCACACTACTACACATGGCCATCCGAACTATCATGGCATATAAAAACAACCGGTATTTTTTTACCTGCTTAAATTACTCTAATTTCCTTCATTTATTTCAATTTAACAAGCTTGACCTACTGTTTAAGTTTGTTTTAATTTCATTGTCTTAGGTTTCATGTTTCCGCTGGAATTTTTTGCTAGCGTTTGAAATGCGTTGACGCAAAGCAAAAGTCAAATTTAATTATGAACAAGAACCATTTATTGCGAATCAGCAAATCAGTATTTAAGAAAGAAAGAATTAAATATTCAAACAAACAAAACAGTTGTTCTATTATGTTTTCCCAAATTTCAAAATAACCAAGTTCATGTGCTTGTGTTATTCCGTATAATATTCCGTCCGGACAAAGCAATCGTCCATAAGCAATCCAGCTCAGTCAATACACTTATGTACCTTTTCTATTAGTTGAGACATTTTATCGTCTATGTTCTTTCTGCTCCTTTTGCATTAAGTGTTGGAAGTTTGTGTTTTGTTGTCTTTTTGTAATTACCAGGTTGTCGCTATAATACTTCATTTTTCTAAAACAAAATAAAGTAGAAAATTAATACCATAATCAGTGAAATGAATATTCAAGATTTCTTATTGTCATATCAAATGTTGCTCTAAAACAGGAAAGGTTGACATAGAAGTGTTACAAGTTTTACAATGAAGTTGACCGATGGGAGTAAGAAACATGGGCAAATCAGTGGAACTTGGTTTAACATCCTCTTTTATACCGGATAAAAGTACATTATATGAAACTAAAGGCATACATATAAAAGGCATCAGCTTTTGTGTCAAAATTGGTATTAGCAACTGTTAATGGTTTTAGACCAGTCAACTTTAACTTCTTGAAGTTATTGGTTGAAATGAGCTTACAATGTTAATTTATGATCGCAAAATTCGCAATTTTTCGTTTGTCAAGTTGTTAACTTCGTTAATTTTTGTTTTTTGGTTGTGCCTTTTATAACAAACATTTCTTATTTGTATACATACGAAAGCAAATGCCTATCACTCTAAATGATCCATATATGTATGTACATATGTATATATTTTTTTTTTGGTTTTTGTCTTTTTATTTGTACAAAAGTTTTATTTTCAACACATCATTATAAGTCCCAGCGCCTTATAAGCATTATTGGGAAAAGTTGGTTGGTGGAAAGATACATACATATGTAAGTTAAGGTGCAGAAGTGTAGAAAAAAACATGTTTGCAGCAATAAGCATTGCTTCGGAAATTAGCGCTACACGCGCTATACAAAATAAATAAATAGAATTAGAAATAGAAACTTCAGTCACCATAGGTGAACAAAAAAGGCACAATAGAGTGTTAAATAAAAAAAAACCAAGTCAATAAAAAGAGTCACAATATCGTGTTAAAACCAAAAAACTAAGTGAACAAAAAAAGGCACAATATAGTGTCAAATCAAAAAAAGAGGCACAATATCGTGTCAAATCCTAAAAAACTAAGTGAACAAATTTTTTAAATATAAATCTCGAAAAAAACGAATAAAAATACAATCTTGGAAATTAGAAAATAAAACAGAACGCAGAGTGTTACGACATTTAGAAGAGAAAAAAAAACAATTATACTTAGAAATCAAATTGTAAAACACTAAGAAAAGCTGAAATAAGTCCCAACTGCCGAAGAAAAAAAAGAGCCTAGACATACTACTGCAGCCAAGAGCCAACATGAGGACTCATTTGTAAGCATTAATAAGAAATAATTATCTACTATTTTATTTTAAATTCAAATTTAATAAAAAGTGGGATTTTAAAACAAATAAAAGCATTTGATAAAAATCAGGTTTAAAAGGCGGTTCAAATACCAGACAGGACTTCCAAACCGTTGTTGACAATTTGACTGCGCAAATCAGAGATTTGCAGCCACCGTCCGCTGTCGAAGAATATGAGGAAATTAAAATCCGATCGGGTGCACAGTGTGACGAAACTTTAGATATAGTTAAGACGGTCCCTGAGTTTAAAGGTGAACCACAAATATATGTTTCTCGGCGTCATCCCGCCATTACAGCACACAAGCTATTTGAATCTCACCAGGGAAGTTGTAAATACTACCAGGCAGTAGCAATACTGAGAAATAAAATTGTAGGAAACGCCGACGCTGCACTAAGCGCCTACAATACGGTTCTTAATTTTAAAGCAATCAAAGCTAGGCTAGACTTCACTTATATGGACAAAAAGTCCATATTCACATTATAACAGGAACTGTCTACAATCAGATAAGGCCAGAAAACAATCATTCCATTCTATGATGAAGTAGAACGAAAGCTGGCCGCTATTGTCAATAAGGTAATAATGTCCTATGAAGGTGACGATGCTTTGATTAAGTCGCTTAATCAAAAATATCTAAACGACGCACTGCGAGTCTTTGTCTCTGGACTTAGGACGCCGTTATGCGATACACTATTCTCTTGTAAGCCTTCGGACATGCCGACTGCATTGGCTCTAGCCCAAGAGCTGGAAACAAACCAAAATCGATACCACTTCGCAGCCATTTATAATCATGGGCTTAATAAGGCGCAACAAAATCCTCTGGCCCAACTATCCCCAAGACAAAATCAACAAAATGTTAGACAAAACCCTTTCAATCAGCAACTGACCTATCCACAAGCCGCTCCAGGTTACTTCGGGCAACAAAATGTGCCATTTATTCAAAATCGTCCTCAACACCCTTTCAATCAATCGCAACGTCTTAGCACCACAAATTTTAATTCCCAATTTCATCTAAATCTTCGCAGATTTGTTCAGAATCCAACCCAATATTCAAACCAGCAGGTTTACAACTCCCCACAAACTTCCCCAGCATTAGATACCGATGTAAGCATGCGAACGGTGCGCACTAACAATTTTCAGGGATTTAAATCCCAAAAAAGGGGCTTAGCATCTGACAAACAAATCCCCGGAAAAGTCCAAAGAATCAACCAACTTGAACATGAAGTCCTACAAAACGAATTTCTTGAGGAAACTTAAGACTATATGACAGACGCCAGTATTCAACCCTCCAATCAAGACCCATCAGAAAATCAGGATTATACTGATCCAGTCCTTGAGGACGAAATTAATTTTATAGAGGAGGGTCAGTGCTCCCCTATATCGAAAGAATGATAAGTGGTAAGAATATAAAACTCCTGATTGACACTGGTGCCTCGAAAAGCTATATCACAAACGTTATCGGATTAAAAAATATTAAAAACTTAGAAAACCCGTTCTTGGTAAAATCAATTCATGGAGCCTCCTAAATAAAACTGAAACTTTTTATATTCTTCCAAATTTACCCCTGTTTGACGGCATCATTGGATTTACTTTCATAAAAAATATAAAGGGGGTTGTCGACATAGAACACGATATTATCTACTTTGATGGTGGTCAAGAAAAGCTAAGACATCTTGAATTAGATACAGTTAATGCTTTAATAAGTGACGTCTGCATTCCAAAAAATGTTGAAGAGGAAAAAATTAATGAAAATTCAGGTGTTTTTACAAATCCAAATGACATCTAAATTTTTACTACAATTAGAACCAAAGACCAAGAGGCAATATATTCCAGGTATCAATAATACCCCATTTCAATGATAGAGTTTGTGAATAGGGAGGTAAGGGAACTTTTACGGAATGGCATTATAAGACCGTCCCGATCCCCTTACAATAGTCCGGTTTGGGTTGTTGATAAAAAGGGCCTGGATGAACATGGTAAGCCCAACAGACGCCTAGTGTTTGACTTTACGAAGCCAATACCCGGCCCGTCTATTATCGCATCAAATCTTGGGAAGTCTAGGTTTTTCACAACTTTGGACCTAAAAAGTGGGTTTCATCAAATTAATTTGGTCGAGGGTGATCGCGAAAAAACTGCTTTTAGCATAAATAACGGAAAATACGAGTTTTACCGTTTGTCATTTGGGCTTAAAAACGCGCCTAGTATTTTCCAGAGAGCTATTGATGACGTTTTGGGTGAAGAAATAGGGAAATCCTGCCACGTTTACATTGATGACATCATAATATTTTCTGACTCTGAGCAGAAACATATTGATGATATCGATAGGATACTAAAGAAACTCTAACACGCTAACATGAGGGTGTCATTGGAAAAGTCAAAATTTCACACGCTAACATGAGGGTGTCATTGGAAAAAACAAAAAAAAAAACCTCTGTTGAGTACTTAGGATTTATTGTTTAAACCGATGGGATAAAGACCTGTCCCAAGAAAATCGAAGCTATCGCAAATTACGAAGCCCCTAATACGTTGAGAAGCCTAAGGTCCTTTTAGGGTTTGGCAGGCAATTATAGGAGATTTGTCAAGGACTATGCCGCTATTGTAAAACCTCTTACTAAATTTTTACGAGGCGAGAATGGGCATGTCGGTACTAAACATTCAAAGCACATCAAAATATGCTTAGATGAGGACGCCATGAATTCTTTCGAAAAATTAAAAAGAGTTCTATCCTCTGAGGATGTCCTTCTTTTGTACCCAAACTTTGAAAGGCCTTTTGATCTCACAACAGACGCTTCATCCCATGCAATCGGAGCGGTCCTTTCACAGAATGGCCGTCCTATAACTATGATAACCCGGACCTTGTCCCCTACCGAAGAAAATTATGCCACAAATGAGCGTGAACTCCTGGCTATTGTGTGGGCTTTAAAAAACCGCATATAGATAGTGTCTATCTATATGCGGTTAATAACCTCAACGTATTTACCGACCACCAATCACTCACATTTTCAATATCCGACCAAAATCCTAATTGAAACGGTGGAGAGTCTTCATCGAGGACTACTTTTCAGTGTTTTTTTTATAAGCCCGGAAAAGACAATATAGTTGCCGATGCTCTTTCCAGACAATTTGTTCATAACCTCGAAGATTCTAGATCTACAACCTCCCTCCAAGCCTGTGGAAGCAAAATTTCGCTTACCGAAATTATTTCCTCTGTCGAAAATCTTATTAACTGTTTCAGAAACCAAATAATTCTTACCCAAGGAACTGAAAATAAAAAGGAAACTAAAATTATTTTCAGAGACCGTATTCGACACCATGTAACAAACACCGAAATTAAAATCCTTTTAGACACAATTAAAAATTGTATAAATTCGCAGGTAGTTAACGCAATTCATTACGATCTGCATACGTTAGCTCAAATTCAGAATCTCCTCATAACAAACTACCCGTCTGTAACATTTCGTTACACAGATAAATTTGTGACGGATATTTTCAATACCGATGATCAAATGGAAATCCTAACAAATGAGCACAATAGGGCACATCGTTCAGTGTTGGAAAACACAAGGCAAGTCTTTCAAGATTACTATTTCCCAAATATTAGAAAAAAACTTAAAGAAATCACAAAATAACTGCAAAATTTGTCATGTAGCAAAATACCAAAGACATCCTCAGAAACAGAAAATTCCAGGTGAAATACTTTTTCTTGACTTGTTTAGATAAGTTTTCCAAATTTGCCATAGTGAAACCCATATCCTCCAGAGCCATAATTGATGTCAAACTGGCACTCATAGAAATGTTAAATTTTTTAAAGAAACAAAAACAATAATTTGTGATAACGAAAAATCCTTGAACTCACAAACCATAAAATCATTAGTCAAAAAAACTTCAGTGCTGCAATTTACACAACCCCACCAATGCACAGCTCTTCCAACGTCCAAGTCGAAAGGTTCCACGGAACACTAACAGAAATCGCTAGATGCCTTAAATTAGAATGTGCTTTTGAAGATACAATAGTCAATTCATTCAACCACCGAACTTAGGCCAATTGATATAATCCAACCTATACCAGCTGATCTAAAAAAAAATTAAACGCAAGATTCTAGCAAACCAAAAGTCCGACCTAAGTTATCACTATAAAAATACCGTAGTTAAAACATACAGTCTTGGGGAGGAATACGAAATACTTCTAGTTCTTCAATTCCTACTCTTTTAGAGGATGATGAAATATTGTCTGAACCGGTTGACAAAACTAAACTATTAGTTAAGTTAGTTGGTGGTAGTTCTAAGTATCCGTAATTAAAAGACTAATCAATACTATAGCAAATATATTCTTTCCAGCTTGTGCAGTTAAAAAGGCTTTTTCTCATCTCAACATAAACTCCTGGACAGGAGGACATACCAGAACTGATCTTAAAGCAGTGCTTTTGACGCCTGCGCGTCCGTTAGTACACCTCTTTAGCATATTCTACCATGTTGGCAAATTTCCAAAATGCCAATTCCCAAAAAAAAAAAATTAAATAAGTCCCCAATATTTTATTCTTCTTTCATTGAAACACATTGTAATTTTAAAAGGAAAGAGCCCCCAACGAAATGAAATAACACTTGAATTTTTGGGTAGAAACACAATTTTTAAAATGAAATAAAACACCAATAAATAAGTAAAACCTTGCATAGATTCATCAACTGGTTTACGGCAAGAAGGGCAGTTATATTGTTGCAGGCCATTCGAAATTGCATTTGCCATTAGTTTTACGTCACACATTGCATATTTTTAGATGCTTGTATGGAAGAAAGACAATTCTTGCAACTGTATCCTTGCAAATTTTCATTGTCTAAAACCTAGTCAAAAATTTCATCTGCTGTTTCGCCTTCAGAAGATTCTTCTTTAAAAATATTCTCACTGATCACCATGTTGATAAAAATTTTACTTCCAACGTTTCTTCGACTACAAATATTCCGCCTGATGATATAACCAAAACAAAGCCTAAAAGCACATGAAAAAATTGCGTACTAATTGATATCTACATATATACATATGTATGTAATATATGGGTATAAAGAAATAAAACTATTATTGTATTTCTTTTCATTTTACTCGTGCAAACTTTTTCTGACAATTTACGCTAAAGAAAACACTGCAATATTTAAATATGTATGTATTTTTACTTACCATTATTCAACAGTACTTCTGCGTGAGAAAATATTGCAAATACTTTTCGCTGGATTCACTCAAATACATTTTATTTTATATATTGTAATAAAGGGCCGCATATTTTTTTTATCCATAAGAAAAAAAAACATGGGAAATATCTAAAAAATAAATAAGATCTATAGAAAATACAATGTTATATTTACCTTACCTCCCCAAAATTTTTTTATGGACTTATTTATTATTGGTAGGGATCGCTCTAGGGAAGGCATGCTATTTCTTCTCTCGATTTATGTTGCGTTATTTCAGATATCGCTCGATACGACTTACATATAATAGATGGTGTCTCATGCGACAAGTTCAAGATAAATTGAATGACACCGCTTAGCTCTGTTCGTTGTCCCACTTAATTTCTTATTTTTTCTAATGACTTCGTTAGTAAAATGTTTAACCCTATCCATCCATATTTTGCCACCGATAGCAGCCATGATGCTGCCTCTGATGTATTAGGTTTTAAAATGCCACCCGGAAAAACCCCATGGTTTGACGACAAGTGCAGGCAGGCACATTCAGCGAAGCTAGCAGCGTATAAGGCGACGTTGGAGAGAAGGACGAGAGCAGCTCGTGAGATGTACGAACGTAAGAGAAGGCAAGAACACCGGCTTCTCATAAGGAAGAAGAAATAGCATGAAAAGCGCGCGATCGCGGAACTGGAGAGGTGTTACGGCAGGAATAATATCCGAAAGTTTTACCAACGGGTAAAACAACTATCCAATGGATATAAGCTTCGGACAGAAGCCTGTCGTGACGAAGAGGGACAAATCATGGTAGAGTCGCAATCGATGCTGAGAATCTGGAAAGATCACTTCTGCAGACAGTTTAACGGCGAGCAAGACAACGATTCCATCGCCAGGAAGAATATTCCACTCCAGATAACGGACGATGATGGTAGAGAATTCCGTCCCCTGACCTGAATGAAGTCAAAACAGCAATGGCGAAATTAATATCAAACAAAGCTGCAGGAGGGGACGGACTGTCCGCAGAACTATTTAAGGCAGCCGGAGATGACCTAGTTGGGCGCATGCACTCGCCATCTGTAAGATATGGTCGGAGGAAAGCATGCCCGACGAGTGGAATCTCAGCATCGTTTGCCCAATCCACAAAAAAGGAGACCCCTTCAACTGCGCCAACTACCGAGGAATAAGTCTCCTGAACATCGCCTACAAGATCTTCTCTGCCGTTTTGTGTGAGCGCCTGAAACCATTCGTGAACAGTTTGATAGGTCCTTATCAGTATGGTTTCAGGCCGGGGAAGTCCACCATTGACCAAATTTTCACATTACGGCAGATCCTGGAAAAGACCCAAGAGATGCAAGTCGACACCCACCACCTATTCGTCGATTTTAAGGCCGCATATGACAGTGTGTATAGGGACGAGCTATACGAAGCCATGTCTAGTTTTGACATTCGTACCAAACTCGTCAGGTGGTGTAGGATGACGATGGAGAATTCTCGCTAATCCATCAAGTTTGGTGACGAATTAACCGAGACCTTCAATGTCAGAAAAGGCTTTAGACAAGGCGACGCACTGTCATGTGACTTTTTTAACATAATTCTTGAGAAGATCGTGCAAAACTGACACGCCAACAACAGAGGCACGATCTTCCAAAAGTTCGTGCAACTGCTAGCATACGCTGACGACATTGACGTGATTGGTCGAACACAGCGAGCCGTCACTGAAGCGTTTGCTGGTATTTCAACGGAGGCGGCCAAAATGGGTCTAGCGGTGAACGAGGGCAAAACGAAGTATATGCTGTCATCAAAAAAGGACGCGCAACACCGACGACTGAGCCAGAACATCACCATAGGCAGCTATAACTTCGAGGTAGTGAAGGATTTCGTCTACCTTGGCTCCCAAGTCAACAATATAAACAACATCAGTACCGAGATCAAACGCAGAATAACTCTTGCCAATCGCTGTTTCTTTGGGCTCAAGAGGCAATTGAGTAGTAATGCCCTCTCTCGAAAAACCAAGCTGACACTATATTCCACTTTGATAATCCCTGCACTTCTCTATGGCGCGGAAGCATGGACGGTGTCGAAGGCGGATGAGGAAGTCCTTGGTATTTTCGAGAGAAAAGTTCTGCGTTCAATCTTCGGCCCTGTTTGCGTTGATGGTTTCTGGAGAAGAAGATTCAATCACGAACTGTATGGGTTGTACAGCGACATGAGCCTAACCAGGCGTCAACGGCACCAACGGCTAAGATGGTTGGGCCATGTAGAGCGCATGGAGAATACTACTCCGATGCCGAACCTGTGTGACAACGCAATAGAGGACGCCAACGGAACCGATGGCGCACACAAGTGGAGAGGGACCTCAACCAACTTGGTGTGCAAAATTGGAGGACGCTGGCTAAAGACTGTGCCAGCTGGAAAAGTTTGTTGGTTGAGGCCCAGGTTCAGCACGGACTGTAGCGCCAAAAGAAGAAGAAGATATACTCTTTTATGCCCAATTTAATTTTTAAAAATGTGTTTTTTTTTTAAATGTCCAAAAATAAATATATATGTATGTACATTGTTTTATCATTTATGTACATATATTCAAGCACGAATCTTAACGATGATTAAATTGACATAGGGAAAATGTGTGCATTGTATGACTGATTCAAATCAACAGCGGATTTGTGTGGCTGAACGCAAAATCATGTTTGAGCGCAATGCAATGTTTTTTATGTTGTTAATTGTACGACATGCCAAAAAAAATTTTGTAGAATGAAATAAGTCTTATCGTGTAAAAGTAAAATGTATTGAGTGGGAGAGAATATGGATAAAAAATTTGATAAGATATGGTCCTATATAATGAACTCGGCAACTCTAACTTGGAAACAAATAAATTAACGCGAAGAAAACTGGTTCTGGAGCGGAAAAACGGTACATAACTGGGGTATTTAGATTTGCTTGGAAATAGGGGGATTATTTAAGCGAATGTTGTTTGTAGCCTATATACTTATAGTATATCGAAATAAATTATAGAATTAATACTGGGTTTTATCTCTCTGCTTGTTTATAAGTATATATGTATCTATGTACATGCATAAAACAGTCAAAGTTAAAACACTCAACTTGTTCCATCGAAAGCATTTTCTTTTGTGACCAAATATCTCAAAACGCTCCTATTCTGCTGGCATATTTATATACTGCCCCATCGTACATTGGGTTAAAATTGCTAAAAACGGCTCTTGATTCGGGCGTTAGAGATATCACTTATCGCGTATCGTAGTTTAAATGTGTCATTAGTAGTTAAAAAAATAATATTTGAAAGTATGAATATTTAAATTGCTTTGCAAACTCCATTTTCAAATATAAATAAATAAAATTTGACGCATAGGATTTTTTTAGGTTAGTAACTCAACATACAAAAACTCAGCGGAATCGGTATAGCTCCCATACAAAATTTTCCCGGAAATAGGCTGTTACCGCCACTCATAAATCGCTAATATCGATGTGTAGAAAGATGAGTATGTCAAAATGTTAAATTATTCCTTTTAATTTTTCAAGCGGTAATTATTATAAAGCCATATTTAATCGAAACCACATTTATAAAAACACCTAGATTTTATGAAATTCATTCGTTCAGGTCATAAGGATTACGAAGCTTCGCTTAGAGTAGCCATACTTAAAAGTTAGTACATCAGCAATTTAGTATGTAAGTTTTTATAATGAATTTATTATAATTTTAGGAATTCTAACATATTGAAGTGTAAGAATAAAGAATTAAAGTTTCCTAAAATTCTTATACTTGTGTTTAAAATCTACATTGGTTACCTTGAGCTTGAGCCGCTTTACCCGCAACGTTAGAATTCTTTTATTTAATACCTAATCGGATCGTTTGAAGGAATCATCTTGGCTGCTAAAACGTAAGTCCTAAAAGAATGCAACCTTGCACTCCCTCACAGGGTCAACCACTAAGTCGTCAACGACCAACTGAATTAAGTCCTGCACTGAACAACTGTCACATTTGCAACAAGTCCACAGATAACGAAAAATTTATAAAATGCAGCAAGTGCCGTCTTAATTTTCATTTACCATGTGTCAATCTCAGCAGCAATCAAGATCAACCTACTTGAAATTGCCAAAACTGTACGGTACAACATCAAATCACAATCGATTCTGCCTCTTCCATTCGTAGAGGTTCTTCGGCCGCTTCCCGCTCCCGCCGACAAGCTCTTGAGATACAACGTCTAGAAGAAGAGACACAACTTGAAAGAGACTTCATTAAAAGGAAATATCAAATTCTCGAACAAGCAGTAGATGACTTCGAGGACGCACAATCAGTTAATAAACAACCAGCTGTCGGATCTGTACATGAGTGGTTAGATATTCAGATCCAACCCCCTACTTCGGTTTTTGAAACCGCAAACCAAAACATAGTTTCCGCAGCTCGCCAACTTGAAACGCCACCTTACACATATGCACCACAAGCCACAACAACGCAAGAAATGTCTAACACTACTGCAACATATTGCCAAAACGTGTGTAATAACTTAGTTTATACAACAATAATACCGCCCATATGTACAACTACGTCATTCGTTAATAGCTTGTCTTCATTTATCCAACAACAAACCGTCAGCAGCCGACAACTGCAAATTTAGGTAATAATTCAGACAACGTAAATGCAGAAAATCACACATTAGAAACACCTGTACAATTTGGTTACATCGGTTCAACGTTTTCCATGAACCTATCAGACCTCCAACCTGGTATAGCACCTTCCCACAGGCTTTCGCAACAACAAATATGCGCGCGCCAGTCAGTACCAAAAGAACTTCCAAATTTTACCGGCACTCCTGAAGAAAGGCCCTTGTTTAGTGCCACATATGACTGGTCGACAGCAGTCTGTGGTTTTACAGACGCTGAAAATCTAGTCAAGCTTCAAAGTTCTCTAAAGGGGGAACATATTTTGATCCATCCATCGGGTGTACCATGTACACTAAAATTGCTTTTCGGACAACCGGAAAAAATATTAAACTCTCTGAAAAATAGAATAAGATCACTACCAGCACTGAATACAAATAAATTGAGTACAATTACCTCTTTCGCTGTGGAAGTAAAGGACCTAGAAACAACAATTAAAGCCAGTGGTTTAGTAGATGAACTGACCAATTCATCTTTATTACATGAATTAATAATGAAAATACCATCACATTTTCAACTTAATTGGGGTGAACACAAAATAAAATTAGCAAAAATTAACAAAAGAGTAAGTTTGACTGAATTCGCTAACTGGATATACATATAAAGTCGGTGTCTCAGCAAGCAGCATAAATATAGAAAGTGACAGCAGCGCATCAAAGTTAATAGAGCAGTATTCGCGTAAACCAAAAAACGTTTGTGAGCATGCTCATGAAGAACAAAACAAAAAGATCTGTTAGTGTGTTCTGGCAACTGCAATAAAGTTGAGAAGTGTAAAAAATTCTTGTCTGCGAATAGAAACGCGAATTAAAACACTCACGTACTTTTAGTTGAAAGATTTAAACCGACGCACAGTGGCGCCATTTGACTTTTTTCGTTGCAAAAATCATATCTTTTGAACCGAACAAGATAATCGAATAATTTAAATTGCATGTCATAGATAATTGTTCAACCTATAAAATGAGCGGTTGGAGTGGACGCTACACCTTATAGGTGCTTACTTATGGGTTTTCAAAGTTAAAATTTGTGAAAAAATCCAAGTTTTGGTAACAAAAAAATTTTTGTTAAGAATTTTATATTTTTTTGTAGTTCTTTTGTAAGCTTTTCATGTTTTAAGATATTACCTAAAAAATTACAACAAAAGAGTTTTTTTTTAAATGATTTTTTCAATTTTCTGTAAAATATTCATTTTCTTGGTAAGACAAAGTATGTCTAAAATACAAATCATTTCTAAACTCTAATTTTTTTCTAACTCATCTATTTTATGGTAACAAAATCAAATTATTTTTACCAATCTTATATTTCTTAGTTCTTTTGAAAGCTTTTTCTGTTTTAAAGTTATTAGCCAACAAATTAAACAAATTTTTTTTCAATTAATTTTTTGAATTTTCTGTAAAATATTCATCACAATTCGTAACAGAAGGTATATCTAAAAGACTAATCATTTCTAAAGTATAATTCCATTGTAGTTCTTTTCGTGTCTTCACATGCCGCAGGGAAGAAATAAGTGGATCGGAAGATGCTGCTAACATGTTGAAGAGGTCCTCATTTTGCCTCACCCTTGATGCTTTGAACGTGTTCTGCAATCTATATTTTTTGTAAAATTTGTTAAGAGACTCCTGCGCTTCTTCAGAAAGCTCTCCAATTGGCAAAGACTGGTACTCAATTATATCTTTGCCATGCGCCAATATTTTATGGACGGTCGGGGTCAACTTCTTCTGTGGATAAATTTTTGCTAAAAGAGATGCAGTTTCCGATGCATATTCTCCAAATTTTGTACAATTAACACTTTCTTGGCAGTTTAAAACATTCAAGATCGTTCCCAATCTTTTGACGATTTCATTGTCAATTCCAGTGATTCTAGTTACTGCCTCATCATTTGCAAAAAATCTCCTTGAAGTGTTTCCATCGTTTGAGTTACCGTATCCACACTTGGGGCAGTCTACTTTTAGTCCAAGTTGTTTCCAAAAAGCATTCTTTATTTGCTTCTTTCTGATCTTTTCCTTATCCTTAATTGATGTATTTTCATCGATGTTTTCATCTTGTTGTGGTAGGGTATACGCCAGTTTTAGCAAGAACTCCATACACCTTATCCTTGCGTGCAATGGTGACATTCCATATTCGTAATTCTCCTCGTTTGTAGAATCGTTTAAATTACCGAAGTTCTTCTGACTCTTTTTGCAAATCGGGCATGTCAATGTTGAGGTTGTTCCTGTCAGTTCGTTTACGACTTTTCCGTCAACCATGGTCAGGTGGAACTCGTAACTACATTCAATATATTTTCCTTCTCCAATTTGCAATTTTGTATGCTTAATCTTGCTTATTTGTTCTTCAATGTCCTTCACCGTGGTCCTTATGAGTTCTGCCGATTCCTTTGCAAACTGAAACATTATTGGTCGGCAATAATGCACTGATGACGGTCGATGATTTTTCCAGTGTAGGGAAACATCAGATTTTAGCCGCAATGGAACAACAGATGCCATAAACATATTTCCGTCAGATATTGTAGTGTCATCGGAAGATATCCTTTGCTTATAAACGCTTTGTCCGGATGATCCATCGCAGCCCCATTTGCTGATCAATGTTAGTTTCTGAGGAAGAATTTCCACCTCATTTTCAGGAAGACTTTCCAACAACCGTTTTGCTGTATGGTCCATAAGATCCTGCAGATTGGCTTTCGCAGAGACTTCCGTAAACTCCGTACGCAATGGTCGTGAATTTATTTTGGCTTGCGTAATATGCTTGTATCCGGGGAAAAGGTCAGCCCCGTGTCGCATTAAAGATGCCCGTAGTATCTCATATTTCTCTTTGGAAAGTTCTAAGTCCAAAAACAGAGCCAAGGCTTCTTCGGAACTATACTTTTTAATATGTGCGTTTGTGGGAGTGGGAATGCTTTCCTTAATCCTTTTTAGTCGCAGTGGGCTTGCATCAGCAACAGATTTTGTAATCTGCGACCTAACTCGTTCACTATCCTTTATGTATTTAATAGACAGCGCATCCGATAAATCCTTCGTGGTCAAGTCATTGGTGGCATCGGCAAGTTTCCTCTTTCTTGTGAAAATTGAACACTCCTCCATACTTTTTTTTGGCCTTCCTTTTTCTCCTCTGGTTGATGTGGAGGGTTTATCTACTGCCAATATATCCAGGATGGTGTCTTCATTAAGCCAGTCCTCGTATTTGGAGTTGAAGATGTTAATGGTTCGATTGCATTTCACCCATTTTGTCTTAATTTTGGCATGTATCATACAAAGATTATTTTTTATACTTTTGCTTCTCTCAATATTTCCGTATAAGCTATCGAGTTCTTCTAAAGCAGCTTCCGCGAAACACGTTGGTGTAATTGACTTTCTAAACAGTTCAAATAGTTTTAAATTGTTCAACGCCATGTTTTCAATACTTGTTTCGCCAACTTTCAGTCGTAGACTAATGCAGGCATTAAGCTTGTTTTGCAATATATAGGCCTATGCTACCATGTCTACAAATGTACCTGTTACATGCATACATATGCATTTGGGCTGAATTATACAGTTTTGATATTATGCACGTAGCCAAATGAGATTTGTGCCTACCTGTACCATAAGTCAGTATTGTTCTTCACCATATGTACGCCAAAAATAATTTTTAAGTGAGGTGCGTACCTGCTTATTTCAATGAGTAGTTTTTTGTGCATCTTGTGTCTGTAACGGAATATTAGGACCAAATTTTTCGCCAGAGGCTCTCAGGTAGACAACTGACTCAAAATGCAATTTTCAAACTATTACATCAAAGTAACTGTCAGTCAAGGCATGTAAGGGATGCCCGCCATACAATTTCTGCAACCATGTCTTTTTAACGTTTTTTACCTGTAGAAGCCAAATAGGCACGTAAAGGCAGATAAAACCTTTTGAGTTATGTAAAAGACTAGTTAAAGAACATATTTTGAAAATATGGCGGAGGTAAAAAAAGGTAAATTTTTTTTATTTTCCGTCAAAGTTGAAGAATAGTGAAAAAATGGATAGTTTTTAAATACTGATTTACCTAGAGAAACACAAAGCAAACAGCACAATTTTTTTTATTGTTATACATTTAATAAGCACATCAATCACTAAAAACAAAAAAAAATACTATTCGTTGCCTAGTTTTCGTGATATTACACCTGAAATCGGATCAAACTACCTAAAAATTGTGTGTTTTTTTTAAATCCGAAAATTGGTTAACTTTGAACAGTTATGTCTTCTAAACTAAAAATCTGATATTGTTAAGAGTAGCATATTTGAGATCGTTGAAAAGTTTACTATAAGATGGATTCATTTAAAATTTCGCAGGCGCACATGAAAATTTTGATTTTTGCAACCTCGTTTGCTCTACGGGCGCCACTGTGCGACGCGACGCGAGTTATATACACACCAACAGCAATCACACCAACACCAATTCAATGGCCAATGCACTAGACAAAACGATGCATAGTTTAATTCATTCATTTAATAAAGTTATGCTTTGTGTGCAAGTTCAATAAACTGAACTTCCACACAAGTCAAATAATAACGTTTTTCCTAAGACGCGATCCAAATAATGTTTAAGCTTAATTCTTCTTCTTCTTCTTTTGGCGCTACAGTCCGTGGTGAACCTGGGCCTCAACCAACAAACTTTTCCAGCTGGCACGGTCTTTAGCCAGCGTTCTCCAATTTTGCACACCAAGTTGGTTGAGGTCCCTTTCCACTTGTGTGCGCCATCGGTTCCGTTGGCGTCCTCTACTGCGTTGTCCCACAGGTTCGGAATCGAAGATTCTGCGGGTCGGAGCAGTATTCTCCATGCACTCTACATAGGCCAACCATCTTAGCCGTTGGATCCGTAGGCGCCTGGTTAGGCTCATGTCGCTGTACAACCCGTACAGTTCATGATTGAATCTTCTTCTCCAGAAACCATCAACGCAAACAGGGCCGAAGATTGAACGCAGAACTTTTCTCTCGAAAATACCAAGGACTTCCTCATCCGCCTTAGACACCGTCCATGCTTCTGCGCCATAAAGAAGTACAGGGATTATCAAAGTGGTAAAGAGCAGCGAGAGTTCTCCATCGTCATCCTACACAGCCTGACGAGTTTAGTAGGAATGTCAAAACTAGACATGGCTTCGTATAGCTCGTCCCTATATGCGGCCTTAAAATCGACGAATAGGTGTTGGGTGTCGATTTGCATCTCTTGGGTCTTTTCCAGGATCTGCCGTAGTGTGAAAATTTGGTCGATGGTGGACTTCCCCGGCCTGAAACCACACTGATAAGGACCTATCAGACTGTTCACGAATGGTTTCAGGCGCTCACACAAAACGGCAGAGAAGATCTTGTAGGCGATGTTCAGGAGACTTATTCCTCGGTAGTTGGCGCAGTTGAAGGGGTCTCCTTTTTTGTGGATCGGGCAAACGATGCTGAGATTCCACTCGTCGGGCATGGTTTCCTCCGACCATATCTTACAGATGAGCTGGTGCATGCGCCCAACCAGGTCATCTCCGGCTGCCTTAAATAGTTCCGCGGACAGTGCGTCCGCTCCTGCAGCTTTGTTTGATTTCAATCTCGATATTGCTACCTTGACTTCATTCAGGTCGGGGGGACGGAATTCTCTACCATCATCGTCCGTTATCTGTAGTGGAATATTCTGCCTGGCGATGGAATCGGTGTTTTGTTCGCCGTTAAACTGTCTGCAGAAGTGATCTTTCCAGATTCGCAGCATCTATTGCGACTCTACTACGATTTGTCCCTCTTCGTCACGACAGGCTTCTGTCCGAAGCTTATATCCATTGGATAGTTGTTTTACCCGTTGGTAAAACTTTCGGATATTATTCCTGCCGTAACACCTCTCCAGTTCCTCGATCGCACGCTTCTCGTGCTCTTTCTTCTTCTTTTTGAGAAGCCGGTGTTCTTCCCTTGTAATTAACTTAAGCTTAATTAACAATTATTAAAATATTGTAAACTAAGAATCAATCTAAAGAATATTTAAGCTTAATTAGCAATTAAGTATTATACATATATTGTAAATCAAAATTAATAAATCAGAAATAAATTGGTAGTCAAAGAAAAAGGTTGTTTTTTTATTAAACTAAATCGAAAGATAACATATTTGGCGCAGTCGTATACGGCAGTTGCGGAATCGGTGCGGTGACAATAAACTAAAAACAATCAAAAAGGGGAAGGAATATCCTCGTAAATAAAGAATAGTGAACAATTATTAGATAAATAAAAAATACTTTTTAGTAAAGGGGAAACAATATCCTCTGTGAAAAATAGGAAAGGGGAAAGAATATCCTCTGTAAAAAATAAACAAGGGGAAAGAATATCCTATTGAAAATAGAAACAAAAATAAATAAAAAATAGTTTTTAGGAAAGGGGAAAGAATATCCTCTGTGAAAAATAAACAAGGGGAAAGAATATCCTCTTTGAAAATAGAAAAGAAGGAAAGATAAAATAAATAATAATAAAAGAAAAGAAGAAAAGAAAGACAAAATAAATAAAAGAACAATATCCTTAAAATTTTTTAAAAAAGACAAATTAATACAAAATAAAAAAACACAGAAAAACACTCTTATCGAAAATAATAAAAACGGTGAAAGAATATCACCGTCAACATAAGAAACAACAGGGAAAGAATATCCCTATTTAAGTCATCAAACCCAGCATAGGACACTGAAGTTGAAGTCAGCCAAGCCGAAACCGTTGGATTTCAATCCATTTACAACTGGAACCTACTCAGCCTTTCAAGAAGACCAATATATTTCTCAATGCGGATGACAATCCCACTCCTGTTTTTATTGTAAGCTCTAAGAATAAGTTATCACAGTAGAATAAGTATTTACTAAATGTTTAAGAGAAAAGCAAAAACTGCAGCTTTATCAAATTTACAAACCCAGAAAAAGCAATCAATCAAAAAGCCTTGAAACAATACCAGAAAAATTACATTATTCAAGTTTAAAAAGCTTACCAATAAAAATGCCACATCAAGATTCAACACAAACTCAATCCACTTCCCACATTGCACAACAAAATATATTCCAAACCTCTCTGAACATGCAGAAAATTTTTAACTCCTTAAGAATTCCAGACGTTATTAAAGATCTTCCTAGTTTTGACGGGAATCCTCGTCTACTATACGACTTTATAACTAACGTTGAAGAAATCCTGCTATTTTTGAAAGGCACGGAAAAGACACCTTATGGTCAAATTCTACTTAGGGCAATCAGGAATAAAATAGTAGGGACAGCAAACGAACTATTGAACACGTATTTAACCGAATTAGATTGGGCTGAAATCAAAACCAATTTAATATCAGCCTTTGCAGACAAAAGGACTGAAACGGCATTGATCAGAGACCTCCATAATATCCGCCAAACTGAGCGAACACTCGAACAGTTTCATGCGGAAATAATAGAGATCCAAGCAGCACTGTTGAACAACATTCTTATTAATGAAAAGGATAAAAAAATCATCAACTCAAAAAAAGAGTTATTTTCAGAAATGTGCTTAAATGCATTCTCAAGCGGACTTAAAGATCCTTTGGGTGCAACAATTCGTGCCATGCGTCCTGAAACTCTTCCAATAGCACTCTCTTACTGCATAAAGGAGCAGAATATTACTTCGGTTAAACAAGATCTACGACCTTACAAACCACCCCAACTGAAACCTCACCCCCGTGAGACACAACCATTTTACAGAAGGGATTACTAAATTCCACAAAATAAATTTCAGAGACCATATTACGGACAATTTCATTCAGGACAAAGGCATTTCCAAAATCCCCAATACAAACCGCTATTTTAATAACAATAACTTTGGAAACAATAATCATAGCATTAGTAACGCTATAATGCCCTTAAAGACAGAGCCGACCGACAATAATACGACTCGATCAAACTTTAGACAAAAAACTCCTTATTCATACAACAGGACAGGTATGACCAAGCAAAATTTTCAACCCCGAATGAATTTTAATTCAAGTTTTCACAACTTTGATCCGACTTTAGATAATTATGCAAATCATGAGGCTCCAAACATATATCCATACAATAGAACAGGTATGACCAGACAAAACTTCCAACCTCAAATATAATTCAAACTTTCGGAACATCACACAATCTGTGGATAATTACCCGAATCAAGAAACGTCAAATATGGCCAATATAGATGATACTGGAAATTTTCAAGTATCAGCCTCGAAAATCCCACGGGATACATAGACATAAACAAATATGGAACTAAATTACCATTTATATTAACATCATCTCCATTTGGTCGCACATTAAGATTCCTAATAGATTAAGGGGCATCCTCCTCATTTAGCAACCCCGAGTTCGTACCATTAGAAAACCGAATAAACTGTCAACCCGTGACTATAACGACTATATCCAACAAATACACCCTGAACACAAAAACTAAATTACCAATATTCACAGAATTTAGAGAAAAAGGTCACTTAGAGTTTTTAATTTTTAAGTTTCACAACTACTTTGACGGGCTTCTAGGAATCGATGCGTTACAAAACCTTAAAGCAAATATCGACTTGCAGAATAATATCCTGATTACCCCAAAAAGCACTATCCCTTTACAAATGAAACCTACCATAACCTCGCATAAGTATCTAATGCCCAGTAATTCTAAAACCATTTTACAACTTCCTGTTGACGTAGAAAAGGGTGAAATTTTTGTCACACAAACAAAAATATCTCAAACCAACTTGAGATTTCTGAAGGCATTTACAACGCAAATAATTGGCAAAGTAATATGGAAGTAACCAACAAGTCAAATCACGACCAAATATTACATCTCGAACAACGTTTAAAAGCAGAACCTTATAATTCCGCAAACTATGTAGAACTCAATTGTATTAACCCGGAGCAGATTATAATGAGGAAAATAGGAAACTCTCGTTACGGATAGATCATTTAAATGCAGAAGAGAAGAAACTTCTCCTTAAATTTTGCCAACAGTTTAACTCAGTATTTTATAAAGATAATCAGAATCTTACGTTTACAAACCAAATTAAACATACCATAAAAAAAATAGATTAAATCAACCATATCTATACTAAATCATATCGCTATCCTTATATGCATAGAGAAAAAGTTAGGAAACAAATAGCGGATATGTTAGAACAAGGCATAATTAAACCATCATACTCGCCTTGGAGTTCTTCAGTTTGGGTAGTCCCAAAAAAAAAGACGCCAGCGGAAAACAAAAATGGCGGCTTGTTATCGACTATAGGAAACTGAAAGAAAAAACAGTCTCAGACAGATACCCTTTACCGAATATTTCAGATACTCTGGATAAATTGGGCAAATGTATGTATTTGTCGACCCTGGACCTCGCCAGCGGTTTCCACCAGATCGAAATGGACCCGAAAGATATCCAAAAGACCGCGTTTACAGTTGAAGGTGGGCATTTTGAGTACATAAGGATGCCATTTGTCTTGTTTATCTCGACGATATTATCATATTCTCCACGTCACTAGATGAACATATTAACAATTTAAGACAAGTTTTTGAAAGATTGAAAATGGCTAATTTCAAAATACAATTGGACAAGTCAGAATTTTTAAGAAAAGAAAGAGCATTCTTGGGACACATTGTCTCAACGGAAGGTATCAAACCAAATCCTGCAAAATTAGAAGCTAAAAGGATTTTTCCAACTACACCAAAAGAAATCAAATCCTTTTTGGGATTGGTAGGTTACTACCGGAAGTTCATAAAGGATTTCGCGAAAATCGTCAAACCTCTAACAATGTGCCTTAAGAAAAATAATAAAATAGACTTCAACCAGAATTATATACACGCTTTCGAAACATGTAAAAATATATTATCTAATGATCCAATTCTTCAATACCCTGATTTCTCTAAGCCATTTGTACTCACCACAGATGCCAGCGGATTTTCCATAGGCGCCATATTATCACAAGGCCCAATTGGCAGTGACAGACCCATATGCTATGCTAGCCATACATTGTGTGAATCCGAAATAAACTATTCTACAATTGAAAAGGAACTGCTAGCAATAGTATGGGCCACTAAATATTTCCGTCTATATCTATACGGTCGAAAGTTTAAAATCGTTACCGATCATCGTCCACTAACTTGGATAATGAGTCTAAAGGACCCTAACTCCAAACTTGTAAGATGGAGGTTGAAGCTGGCGGAGTATGACTACGAGATCAATGAACACAAACGCCGATGCCCTCAGTCGTGTAAAAATTGACGTAAATCATATGGATGTCAACATTAATGACACTGCTTCAAATCAAGGTACACAGGGTACCACAATCCATTCCTCCGACGAGAACTTTGACGATGGCATCTTCATATCTGAAAGGCCACTTAATGAATTTAATTTGCAAGTGGTCCTAGAGAAAACAGCATTGGGAAGCCCAATGACAATAGAAACAATTTTCAGAAACAGACAAAGGCGAATAATTAGACGACCCCATTTTAGCGAACAAGTAATCATAGATATATTTAAAAAATATTTTCCACCTAACAGGCTAACGGTAATATATACTGATGACGACATTTTTAAAACTGTACAGGATACCTACCTATTCAAAATATTTCTCACATAATAAAATTTTCAAATTATTAACGTGTACAGAATTTCTGGAAGACATTAGACAAAATGATGACCAGGAAAATTTGGTAAAAGAATACCATGAAAATAGTAATCACCGACGAATTATCGAGTGTTATGAGCACTTGAAAAAGAAATATTCCAATATAAAAGAAATATTACCATATATGAAAGAACTAATTACTAAAACTATTAATAATTGCGACAGATGTCAAACTCTGAAGAACGATAGACAACCCGCTAAAATAAAATTCAAAATACCAGAAACCCCTACGAAACCATTAGATATACTGCATATCGACATATACACAATAAATAATCATCAAAATCTAACAATTATAGATAAGTTTTCAAAATTCGCACCAGCTTACGTCCTTGAAAATAGGAATAGTATAACGGTACTTAAATCACTTAAATCTTTCCTGAGCTCACACGGAATTCCTAGTAAGCTTATATGTGACCAAGGATCGGAATTTACAAGTAATATTTTCAAAGAATTTTGCAGACAATATGGTATTGAACTACACTACACTTCATTTCAACAACGAGTAGCAACTCACCTGTCGAAAGACTTCATTCTACGTTTACAGAAATTTATAGATTAATTCTGGAGAAAAAAAAGAACCGCAGATTAGAATCTGATCATTAGGAGCTAATTACAGAAGTTGTTTTAACATATAATAACTCAGTACATTCTGCCACAAAACTAGCCCCTTTTGAGCTCTTCCATGGCCGAACATATAAATTTGATAAAAATCTAAAATTTAACAATGAACATGATTACTTGAGAAAACTTAATGAATTGCAAGAAAACTTATATCCAAAAACTAAAGAAAAATTAGAAACTTCCATTCTTAATCGCACAAATAAATTAAACCAATCTAGGGAAGATCCTGAGTGTAGACAAAACAACGAAACAATATATAGGAAAAATTGTAGACGAAATAAAATCACCTCTAGATTTTCAAAACATAAAGTAAAAGAGGACAATCTACACACAATTACCACTACTAACAACCAGAAAATACATAAATCCCGTATTAAAAAGAAACGAAAAACCTTTTCATTTTAGGGCCGCTTTAATTACGGCACAACATATTGAAATTCGAGACCTAACGAACAACAAGGCATGTCACAAGCTATAGTAATCTTATCCATATTGTTTGTGAAGATATATATTGTGAAAAATATAGGGAAAACATTGACAAGATCGACAACACAGTTAAATAAAACCTTCGAAAGAAATAGTGCAACAAAAATTTATACGGACACAACAAAAATAAAACTCAAAGAATTGAAACTAAAAATAAGTAGTTTAATGACTAAACGCAGCCAACGCGGCCTTATTGATGGAATGGGACATGCAATAAAATTTATCACGGGAAATATGGACGCTAATGACGCCCAAGAAATAAATCGTCAAATTGGGGAACTGCAATCTAATAATAAAATAATTAAAGATATTATGGAAAGAGATCATAAATTTAATATGAATATGGTTGCTAGATTCTCAAATATAACGAACCACATTAATGAGGTACAAGGAACCATAGAACTATTTCTAAACCAAAACGCAAATCAAACTAACTACCTTGTAAAAAGCACAGAAACCACAATTAGAGAAATTCAATACCTCAATCAAATAAACTACAACATTGACATAAATAACATTTCAGAGGCCATTATCCTAGCAAAACTTAACATTATTCCTAAACTAATTTTACACCCAGAAGAAATTGAACACATTAGAAGAGATTTAGAAAATTCAACCATTAAAACGAAATCTGTAGAAAACATATATAAATTACTTGGACTTCAAGCTTACTACAATGAATTCAATATTATTTTTAATGTTCAGGTTGAGAATAAAACAAAAATTATTGTTACAGAACCTTATATAATATTGAATGAATTTAAGATTATGTATACTTCGGAAAAATGTTCAAAAATAGAAAATATTTTCTTTTGTTCAAAAATTTGCCATGAACTCCAGCTGTATTGGCCAACTATTCAAAAACCAGTATGCAAAATGCGTTGTAAATAACTTAATTTTATTCTATAATATACCAAAAACACAAATAGAGACGACTTGCAATATCAACAAAAATTCATTGAATGGTACAGGCGTAATACATTACAAGAACTGCGAAGTATGCGTAAATAACATTACCTATAGTGATGATACAAATACGTTTTGGGAAGACATATGTACATATATATTGCTCCGGCACCAATCTCCGAAATTCACGCCTCGTCTGAGATTAAAACAATGACATTAAAAAAGCTATCAGAATATAATTTCAACCAGCAAAATGAAATTCTTTCAATATCATCCAGACTTAACTGGCAAAACGGCATCGAATCACTTATATGGTTAATTATTATAGGAACAGCGATTTACATTCTAAAAAGGATGTATGCAACTAAAATTAGACAAGCAATCCTAGATGAAGCTACTGTCCCTTCGTCCCCTTCGCTTCAATCTGGTAGGGAGGAATTATATACACACCAACAGCAATCACACCACCACCAACTCAATGTCCAATGCACTAGACAAAACGATGCATAATTTAATTCATTCATTTAATAAAGTTATGCTTTGTGTGCAAGTTCAATAAACTGAACTTCAACACAAGCCAAATAATAACACAAGCCAAATAATTAACAATTATTAAAATATTGTAAACTAAGAATCAATCTAAAGAATATTTAAGCTTAATTAGCAGGTAAGTATTATACAAATATTGTAAATCAAAATTAATAAATCAGAAATAAATTGGTAATCAAAGAAAAAGTTTTTTTTTTATTAAACTAAATTTAAAGATAACATATTTCGCGTCCTTCTTTATTTACTAAATTTTTCTAACCCTCAATTTCAAACATGTGTTTCTTATATTAGATTTTTTTATCATAATTTTCAAAATGTTTTCACTGATTATGTATGTACATATATCTTACCTAATATTTTAGGGTTGTTTACAAAAATATAATATCTTTGTAACTCAAATTATTTAACAATTATTTATCAATTATCCTGTGTAAAAATGTTTATTATTTGTTATCTGCGAAAATTACTTATTGTTTGTTGTCTTAAATTATTTAACATGAGTCTAGACACTAGTTTCTTTTTAATCTGTGGAAAATTTCTTCTTACTTCTTATTTTAGAAAATGTATTTGTTGTTATAGAGAATGTATTTATTAATAATAGGAACAAAGAAATACATATATGCTTGAAATGGAAAGGTGAAATAGGTCGCAACGAAGAACACTCAAAAATAGTCTCAATGAAAATATTAGGGAGTTACTCTCTATTGGGATGCAAAAGAAAAATTATACATAATCGAACAATTGGTACTCTTTATTGCGTTTTCGCATTTTCCTTTCGCATCTAATTTCTTTCCTTTCTATTTTAGGGAAAAGACGAAAAAGTTACAGACTCAGCAACGGCAGTTCGATATATTGGTAAATTTTATGGTGCAACACAGCGATTTGGCCAAGGGACAGTTGCAGTGCGGAAATGCCAAACAACGCGCCAACAATTTGTGGACAAAACTGGAGGACGACCTTAATTCGAATGGGCCTCCTGCAAGGGATGTAGCTGTTACTTTTTGGTAATTGTTATTTTTAGTGTATGAATTTTATGCTTTTCCGTACAAAGTATTTTGTGTTTTATAATTTTACTTCTTGTTTTGCAATGTCGAAGTAAATTTTGCATTCTTACGATTTCATTTAAAATAAAAACAAATTTGTAAATGTTGTTCTTGTTTCAAGTAAAATTGTAAGAATGAAAAATTTACTTCGACATCGAGAAATAAGGAGTTAATGTTAATTAATAGTTTTTTTTTGCCTCTAATGAGTTTTATGGTTTTGATTTTTTATAAGTTTAATAATTTTTTTAATATGCCCATAAGTGCAATTTCTAGTTTAATAACTTTTGATTATTGAATTTTAAGATCTCAAAATCGCCATGTAGCTTTAAATCTTTAAATTATAAGTTTTTTTTTTATTAACACTCCAATGAACTGAATTATTATAAAATACCTCGGATGAGTTTTCCGTTGCATTTCTGTATGGAGTTAGTAGCCAGAACTCCAAGGGGTAGCCCGAATCGCCTTTTAGAAGATTAAAAATAAATAGGAAAAAAATCGATAAAAGTTATTTTAAGTTAATTACCAATCAGCCAAAATCTCTTTTCTCCTCTTTCGAAACGTTCTTTTAATTTTTTCTTTGCGTTAGAGGGCCCACACATGTGATTCATTGCTTGCACCACCGTATCGGCAATCAATAAATTTGATTATCATTTTGTGATCACATATCTAAAAATTTAATATCAAAGTAAGATTTAATAAGCCAAATGCATACATAAAAACTCACATACCACCAAGTGTGTCAAGTACAAGTGCTCATTCCTGGCCGGTCGAATCATTTGTATATGCGTGCCATCCACTGCTCCAATCACCCCAGGAATGCCACATGTATAGAAAACCCCTCTCTTAATTTCGTTTTCCTCGCCACACAAACCTCTTGTAAGCAACGCGACATAGATTGCTGCGATAATCCTAACAGATGATCTTGCCCAATTTGCTGTTGATATCCACCTTGGCAAAGCAATTTCAAAGCAGCGGCCACTTTTATTGCGTTTGGAATTGCTGTGGATCTCTTTGCAACGCTGAGGTTGTGTTGAATAGCGTTTAATACATACATAAACGCATCTTTATTAAGTCAAAAGTTTTGTATAGAGCTATAAATATGAAAAGTTTGAAAGCGTTTTGCACATGATACTTATTCTAACCTGTGGTCATTTAGGGAGAGTATATCTGATCTATCTCTCAAAATTCTCAACATGATCACTTTCTTCCTCAAACCATAACGCCGCCGAATCCATCACTATTTGTTTTGTTATTTTATTTTTTACAAAAAAAAATGTTTTGGTTTACAAGTTTTGACATTTCATTTTGTCATCCTTCGCTATTGTTCATATTGTGGTGCCAGTGTTGCTTCTTTTTCAAATTATTTTGCGAAAAAAGTACCAAATTATACTCTTAACGCATTTACCTTTCAAATCGAATTTGCTTTCGCATCGCAATAGAGAGTAACCCTCAAGTTTGAATAAAATTGAATTTTCTGTTTCTGTTCGTACGGTTAAACAACTATCGCTTCCGAGTCAGAGCTTTAATTATAAGAAGTTATGTGAAAAATTTCCGCACCTTAAAGGGCTACCCATCGACGATTTTGAAAATGCTATACCAGATGTAGTTTTAGGATTAAATAACTTAAAAATTTTGTGTTAAAGAAGATAAGAAAAACGAACCCGTCGCTTTACATACTCGCCTCGGCTGGCTAATATGTGGCAACTCAAGTGTTGGAGAAAAGGCCCAAATACAATATAATTTTTACTCTTGCGAGTGTAAAGGTGAACACGAGCAAATTCTTACTCACTTACTCAAACAGTTTTATACAGGGATAAGTAACTATACTCCAGCTCTTGGAAAATATGACCAAATGGCATTAAGTTTGCTAGAAACATACACGAAACAAAGATGCGATGGCCATTATGAGACAGTTTTGCAGTGGCGATATGACAATATTACACTTCCACAAAGTTTTGATATGGCGAAGAGAAGACTGATTTGTCTCGAAAAAACTCTAAGAAAAAATTAAGATTTATTTGAATATTTCGAAAAAACAATATCTGAATATTTAGAGAGAAATTACATAGCCAAAGTAAACAGTAAAGATGATAAACAAAATGTATGGTATTTACCAATGTTTCCGGTATTTAACAAAAACAAACCGAATAAAACAAGAATAGTTTGGGATGCGGCCGCGAAGGGAAATGGTGTTTCACTTAACTCTATGCTGTTAAAAGGGCCAGATTTGCTGTCTTCCCTTGCAGCCCGAAGTGTACGTAATGAAGGTTATGATATTCGATGCCTCCTGCGCTCCGTGCATATCTCAGTATGTTAAAAACCTCAACGCATCAAAATTTGAAAACAAATATCCCTTAGCCTCTGCTGCCATCAAAGATAACCACAATGTTGATTTTCTTGCTTCTTCGGATACTCCTGCAGAAGCCGCCGAACTGGCTAAAATTGTGCGATTCATTCATAGTGAAGGAGGATTCAAAATCAGAAACTGGTGTTCGAATAATGATAGCGTTTTGAAGGAATTGAACTCTTCTAACCTTTTGACCAATACTTGCCTAAACGTTAGTGTAGGCGAAGTAACGGAAAAGGTACTTGGCATGTTTTGGAACCCTGGAGAAGACAATATAACCTTTAAACTGTCACAGTCTGTCTTAAACAGCGAACTTCTTCTCGGAAACAAAATTCCCACTAAACGTGAAATTTTAAGAACTCTAATGAGCCTTTAGAGCTTGTAGGAAATTTCCTTATGTATTTGAAAATAGTTCTCCAAGAAGTTTGGAGAAGCAATATCGACTGGGACCAACCTATTCTAGTAAATCAACAAGTAAGGTGGGAAAACTGGCTAGCGCTTTTACCATATTTAAAAAATGTAAATATACTTCGTTGTTATCATAAAACATTCACCCTTATTCTGCGTTTCGATTCGGATCGAAATTTTCTCCGTTTGGCAACTTTGGTATTCTGTGTTAGGATTCGTTTCATTTTCATTTGATTCTTCGATTGTATGTATTCTGCGTTACGATCGTAGCTACGTTTTTCTAAATTGTGTATGTGCTAACGGAAGTTTTTTCAATTCTTGGAGTTTTTTAAAAAAAAGGGTAAAACTAATAAAATGTAAGTATGAAATATAATAAGCAAATTTTGTTTAATTTAAATTTTAAACCTTTATTTAATTTATTACAGGTCGAAAACAACAACAACGCTTTTCAATTCTTAACTCTGCATTCTGGAGTGCGTTGTTGTCCTCTTCAAAGAAATTTTATTTTTTGGCCGCAATGATGTAAAAAAAATTAAAATATCACCTCCGGCGCGGCAGGATTCTTCACACTAATATATTTACCACAAAATTCCTCTTACTCACGTACATATGTATGTTCCGGCACTTTGATTCTTTTCTCTTCTTAACTGATGCTTTATTTAATTATTGTTCTCACAATCCTTAGTTTATTAAAATGTTTACAAAATTGTTTATTTTTACTGTTTCTATTTCACACGCTTCACAGCAAAGAAGCTAATTTAAACATACCAACATACCCTGCTCTTCTTATTTTTCTTTCGATTCAGTTTTTTGTCAGAATACCTTTTTTTGATCCGAGCGTAACTGAATGCGGGAACGCAATCGAAACGCTGAATAAGGGTGATTGAAAAACTTTAATAAACTAGATGTTCAATTGCATGTATTTGTGAATGCAAGCCGTTATGCCGTTATAGCGTATTTTAGGATGTGCGGTGGGGACGAAGTGCCTATTTCACTTATTCGATCAAAAACTAGGTTGGCGCCACTAAAGCTTTTATCGATACCACGTTTAGAGCTGATGATAGCTGCTATTGGTGCTCGGTAAGCTAAGTATATTGAAAAAGATCATATCGTGGAGATAAATCGAAAAACACTCTGGTCAGATTCACGAACAGTTTTAAGTTGGATACGCTCTGACCATCGGAAATATCACCATTTCGTTGCAGTTCGTGTAAGTGAAATTCTCAATATTTCAGAGGTAGACGAGTGGTCTTGGATATCAGGAAAAACGAATGTATGTAGCTGACGAAGGAACACGATGCACAAATAAACCTAATCTATCGAATGCAGGTCGCTGGTTTAACGGCCCTGATTTTTAAAATTGCCAGAGAAAGAATGGTCGGAACCCAATACATACCTTTTGAAAACAAAACTTATAAACTTACAAAGGTTTTCTCGGTGGTGCAGAGCATTAAAGGCAACTGCATTTGTAATTCGTTTTTGCTATTGCCGTAGAAACACAGATATCACGCCTTCCTCTGAAAAGGAACTAACTCAAATTGAGTTTTACAAAGAAGAACTGAACCTTATCAAAGATACGCAGAAAGTACATTTCCAAAATGAAATAAATTGTCTATCACAAAATAATAAATTAACAAAAACAAATTTTTTGTATTTGGATCATGAAGGTGTCTTGAGAGTAGGTGGCCGAATTGATTATGCTGATGTTCCGGAGGGACTGAAGCATCCAGCCGTTTTGCCTAAACATTGCCGCCTAACAACCCTTTTAATATTGCATTACCATAATCTGTACCGTCATAGTAGCCTTGGGACAGTAGTGAATGAATTGCGACAAAAATATTATATTCCTAAATTGAGAACCATTTGTAAATCAACCATTAAACAGTGTCAAATGTGTAAAATTAAAACTGCTGTGCCGGAGATTCCCCAGATGGCAAAATTACCTCGGGTCTCACCATTCACATTAACCGGCATAAAGAAAAGAGATATGGTGCGCTATTCACATTAACAGTACGTGCGGTTCATATTGAAATTGTCTATTCGCTTAATACAAGTTCGTGTATCTTGGCAATACGTAAGTTTCTTTCGCGAAGACGCAGCCCAAGAGAATTTTTCAGCGTCAATGGTACTAATTTTATCGGTGCTGATCGAGAGTTGGTCGACAAGAACTAGCTAATACAGAATTTTACAACGTCCTACACCAAATGGAACTTTAACCCAACTTCTGCTCCTCATACGGGAGGGGCATGGGAACGATTAGTTCGATCAGTAAAAACTGTACTCTACAATATTAAAAGAGAACGGTTTTCAAGCGATGAAATGTAGCAAAGCATGATGGCTGAAGTCGAAAGTATTATAAATTCCCGTCCACTTACATATGTCCCGCATCGCATCGCAATAGAGAGTAACCCTCAAGTTTGAATAAAATTGAATTTTCTGTTTCTGTTCGTACGGTTAAACAACTATCGCTTCCGAGTCAGAGCTTTAATTATAAGAAGTTATGTGAAAAATTTCCGCACCTTAAAGGGCTACCCATCGACGATTTTGAAAATGCTATACCAGATGTAGTTTTAGGATTAAATAACTTAAAAATTTTGTGTTAAAGAAGATAAGAAAAACGAACCCGTCGCTTTACATACTCGCCTCGGCTGGCTAATATGTGGCAACTCAAGTGTTGGAGAAAAGGCCCAAATACAATATAATTTTTACTCTTGCGAGTGTAAAGGTGAACACGAGCAAATTCTTACTCACTTACTCAAACAGTTTTATACAGGGATAAGTAACTATACTCCAGCTCTTGGAAAATATGACCAAATGGCATTAAGTTTGCTAGAAACATACACGAAACAAAGATGCGATGGCCATTATGAGACAGTTTTGCAGTGGCGATATGACAATATTACACTTCCACAAAGTTTTGATATGGCGAAGAGAAGACTGATTTGTCTCGAAAAAACTCTAAGAAAAAATTAAGATTTATTTGAATATTTCGAAAAAACAATATCTGAATATTTAGAGAGAAATTACATAGCCAAAGTAAACAGTAAAGATGATAAACAAAATGTATGGTATTTACCAATGTTTCCGGTATTTAACAAAAACAAACCGAATAAAACAAGAATAGTTTGGGATGCGGCCGCGAAGGGAAATGGTGTTTCACTTAACTCTATGCTGTTAAAAGGGCCAGATTTGCTGTCTTCCCTTGCAGCCCGAAGTGTACGTAATGAAGGTTATGATATTCGATGCCTCCTGCGCTCCGTGCATATCTCAGTATGTTAAAAACCTCAACGCATCAAAATTTGAAAACAAATATCCCTTAGCCTCTGCTGCCATCAAAGATAACCACAATGTTGATTTTCTTGCTTCTTCGGATACTCCTGCAGAAGCCGCCGAACTGGCTAAAATTGTGCGATTCATTCATAGTGAAGGAGGATTCAAAATCAGAAACTGGTGTTCGAATAATGATAGCGTTTTGAAGGAATTGAACTCTTCTAACCTTTTGACCAATACTTGCCTAAACGTTAGTGTAGGCGAAGTAACGGAAAAGGTACTTGGCATGTTTTGGAACCCTGGAGAAGACAATATAACCTTTAAACTGTCACAGTCTGTCTTAAACAGCGAACTTCTTCTCGGAAACAAAATTCCCACTAAACGTGAAATTTTAAGAACTCTAATGAGCCTTTAGAGCTTGTAGGAAATTTCCTTATGTATTTGAAAATAGTTCTCCAAGAAGTTTGGAGAAGCAATATCGACTGGGACCAACCTATTCTAGTAAATCAACAAGTAAGGTGGGAAAACTGGCTAGCGCTTTTACCATATTTAAAAAATGTAAATATACTTCGTTGTTATCATAAAACATTCACCCTTATTCTGCGTTTCGATTCGGATCGAAATTTTCTCCGTTTGGCAACTTTGGTATTCTGTGTTAGGATTCGTTTCATTTTCATTTGATTCTTCGATTGTATGTATTCTGCGTTACGATCGTAGCTACGTTTTTCTAAATTGTGTATGTGCTAACGGAAGTTTTTTCAATTCTTGGAGTTTTTTAAAAAAAAGGGTAAAACTAATAAAATGTAAGTATGAAATATAATAAGCAAATTTTGTTTAATTGAAATTTTAAACCTTTATTTAATTTATTACAGGTCGAAAACAACAACAACGCTTTTCAATTCTTAACTCTGCATTCTGGAGTGCGTTGTTGTCCTCTTCAAAGAAATTTTATTTTTGGGCCGCAATGATGTAAAAAAAATTAAAATATCACCTCCGGCGCGGCAGGATTCTTCACACTAATATATTTACCACAAAATTCCTCTTACTCACGTACATATGTATGTTCCGGCACTTTGATTCTTTTCTCTTCTTAACTGATGCTTTATTTAATTATTGTTCTCACAATCCTTAGTTTATTAAAATGTTTACAAAATTGTTTATTTTTACTGTTTCTATTTCACACGCTTCACAGCAAAGAAGCTAATTTAAACATACCAACATACCCTGCTCTTCTTATTTTTCTTTCGATTCAGTTTTTTGTCAGAATACCTTTTTTTGATCCGAGCGTAACTGATGCGGGAACGCAATCGAAACGCTGAATAAGGGTGATTGAAAAACTTTAATAAACTAGATGTTCAATTGCATGTATTTGTGAATGCAAGCCGTTATGCCGTTATAGCGTATTTTAGGATGTGCGGTGGGGACGAAGTGCCTATTTCACTTATTCGATCAAAAACTAGGTTGGCGCCACTAAAGCTTTTATCGATACCACGTTTAGAGCTGATGATAGCTGCTATTGGTGCTCGGTAAGCTAAGTATATTGAAAAAGATCATATCGTGGAGATAAATCGAAAAACACTCTGGTCAGATTCACGAACAGTTTTAAGTTGGATACGCTCTGACCATCGGAAATATCACCATTTCGTTGCAGTTCGTGTAAGTGAAATTCTCAATATTTCAGAGGTAGACGAGTGGTCTTGGATATCAGGAAAAACGAATGTAGCTGACGAAGGAACACGATGCACAAATAAACCTAATCTATCGAATGCAGGTCGCTGGTTTAACGGCCCTGATTTTTAAAATTGCCAGAGAAAGAATGGTCGGAACCCAATACATACCTTTTGAAAACAAAACTTATAAACTTACAAAGGTTTTCTCGGTGGTGCAGAGCATTAAAGGCAACTGCATTTGTAATTCGTTTTTGCTATTGCCGTAGAAACACAGATATCACGCCTTCCTCTGAAAAGGAACTAACTCAAATTGAGTTGCTCAAAGCAGAACTGACTCTTATCAAAGATACGCAGAAAGTATATTTCCAAAATGAAATAGATTGTCTATCACAAAAGAATAAATTAACAAAAACAAATTTTTTGTATAAATTGTCCCCGTATTTGGATCATAAAGGTGTCTTGAGAGTAGGTGGCCGAATTGATTATGCTGATGTTCCGGAGGAACTGAAGCATCCAGCCGTTTTGCCTAAACATTGCCGCCTAACAACCCTTTTAATATTACATTACCATAATCTGTACCGTCATAGTAGCCTTGAGACAGTGGTGAATGAATTGCGGCAAAAATACTATATTCCTAAATTGAGAACCGTTTTTAAAGCAGTGTCAAATGTGTAAAATTAAAACTGCGATGCCGGAGATTCCGCAGATGGCAAAATTACCTCGGACTCGACTGGGTTCGTATCTCTCACCATTCACATTCACGGGTCTTGACTTTTTTGGTCCTATGCTTGTCACTGTTAACCGACATAAAGAAAAGAGATACGGTGCGCTATTTACATGTTTAACGGTACGTGCGGTTCATATTGAAATCGTCTATTCGCTTAATACAAGTTCATGTATCATGGCAATACGTAAGTTTATTTCGCGAAGAGGCAGCCCAAGAGAATTTTTCAGCGACAATGGTACTAATTTTATCGGTGCTGATCGAGAGTTGCGTGAAGCCTTAAGAGAGGTGAACAAGAACGCGCTAATACGAAGTTTTACAACGTCCTACACCAAATGGAACTTTAACACACCCTCTGCTCCTCATACGGGAGGGGCATGGGAACGATTAGTTCGATCCGTAAAAACTGTATTCTACAATATTAAAACAGAACGGTTTCCAAGCGATGAAATATTGCAAAGCATGATGGCTGAAGTCGAAAGTATTATAAATTCCCGTCCTCTTACATATGTCCCAATAGAAAGCGAAAATCAAGAAGCGATCACACCAAATCATATTTTGCTTGTCAATTCCAGCGGCTTAAAACCCCTTGCATCGTACGACGACGAAGGTCTTGTACTTAAAGAAAGTTGGTTGCGTTCACAACAATATGCACAAATCTTTTGGAAGAGATGGGTGAAAGATTACCTGCCTACTTTGACGTGTAGGACAAAGTGGTTTCAAAAAGCCAAACCCATATCTGTGGGAGATTTAGTGATAGTGGTTGATCCAAACAACCCAAGAAACGTGTGGCCAAAAGGAAAGGTCATCGAAGTTGCCAAATCCGAAGATGGACAAGTACGAAAGGTAAAAGTTTTGACAATTTGTGGCGTTTAAGAAAGACCTGCTGCAAAATTAGCGGTTTTAGACGTGGCTGAAAGAAAGTAGAGTAAGTCTTCGAAATCTCGCCATACTGTGGGGGAGTGTTACCGCCACTCATAAATCGCTAATATGACATTACTGTTATCGATATGTAGAGAGATGAGCATGTCAAAATGTTAAATTATTCCTTTTAATTTTCCACGCGGTATAATTATGAAGCCATATTTAATCGAGACCACATACATATGTATATAAAAACACCTACATAGATTTAAGATATTCATTCGTTCAGGTCATAAGGATTACGAAGCTTCGCTTAGAGTAGCCATACATAAAAGTTAGTATATCAGCAGTTTAGTATGTAAGTTTGTATAATGAATTTATTTATAATTTTAGGAATTTTAACATATTAAAGCGTAAGAATAAAGAATTAACGTTTTTTAAAATTCTTACACTTGTGTTTAAAATCCACATTGGTTATCTTGATGTTGGGCCGCTTTACCCGCAACATTAAAATTTTTTTATTGGTACCTCATCGGATCGTTTGAAGGAATCATCTTGGGTGCTAAAACGTAAGTCCTAACAGAATGCAACCTTCCACTCCCTCACAGGGTCAAGCACTAAGTCATCAACGACCAACTCAGTTAAGTCCTGCACTGAACAACTGTCACATTTGCAACAAGTTCACAGAAAATGAAAAATTTATAAAATGCAGCAAGTGCCATCTTAATTTTCATTTACCATGTGTCAATCTCAGCAGCAATCAAGACCAACCTACGTGGAGTTGCCAAAATTGTACGGTACAACATCAAATCACGATCGATTCTGCCTCTTCCATTCGTAGTGGCTCTTCGGCCACCACCCGCTCCCGCCGACAAGCTCTTGAGCTACAACGTCTAGAAGAAGAGACACAACTTGAAAGAGATTTCATTAAAAAGAAATACCAAATTCTCGAACAAGCAGTAGATGACTTCGAGGACGCACAATCAGTTAATAAACACTCAGCTGTCAGATCTGTACATGAGTGGTTAGATAATCAAATCCAACTCCCTACTTCGGCTATTGCAACCGCACACCAAAATATAGTTTCCGCAGCTCGTCAGTTTGAAACGCCACCTTACACATTTGTACCACAAGCCACAACAACGCAAGAAATGCCTAACACTACTAAACCATATTGCCAAAACGTAAGTAATGACTTGGTTTATACGACAAAAACAATAACTCCGCCCGTATGTACAACTACGTCATTCGTTAATAACATGTCTTCATTTATTAATGACCCAACAACGAACCGTCAGCAGCCGACAACTGCAAATTTATGTAATAATTCAGACAACGTAAATGGAGAAAATCACATATTAGAGACACCTGTACAATTTGGTTACATGGATTCAACGTTTTCCATGAACCCATCAAACCTCCAACCTGTTATATTACCTTCTCACAGGCTTTCGCAACAACAAATAAGCACGCGGCAGTCAGTACCAAAAGAGCTTCCAATTTTTACCGGCACTCCTGAAGAATGGCCCTTGTTTAGTGCCACATATGACTGGTCGACAGCAGTCTGTGGTTTTACAGACGCTGAAAATCTTGTCAGGCTTCAAAGTTCTCTAAAGGGGGAAGCACTTCGATCTGTTAAACATATTTTGATCCATCCATCGGGTGTACCATGTGCTCTATCTACACTAAAATTGCTTTTCGGACAACCGGAAAAAATATTAAACTCACTAAAAAATAGAATAAGATCACTACCAGCACTGAACACAAATAAATTGAGCACAATTACCTCTTTCGCCGTGGAAGTAAAGGGCCTAGAAACAACAATTAAAGCCAGTGGTTTAATAAATGAACTGACCAATTCATCTTTATTACATGAATTAATAATGAAAATGCCATCACATTTTCAACTTAACTGGGGTGAACAAAATATAAAACTAGCAAAAAATAACAAAAGAGTTAGTTTGACTGAATTCGCTAACTGGATATATGAAGTCGGTGTCTCAGCAAGCAGCATAAATATAGAAAGTGACAGCAGCGCATCAAAGTCAATAGAGCAGTATTCGCGTAAGCCAAAAAACGTTTATGTGCATGCTCATGAAGAACAAAACAAAAAGATCTGTTTAGTGTGTTCTGGCAACTGCAATAGTGTTGAGAAGTGTAAAAAATTCTTGGCTGCGAATAGAAGCGAGCGATGGAACTTAGTAACATTGTACAATCTATGTAAACTGTGCCTGCGACGTCACTACGGTATTTGCAGTAGCAGCATCGTTTGCAGAGAAAATAATTGTCAAATAAAACATAATACATTGCTGCATAAATCCATGACTGAAGATAGAGAAACAAACGCTACCAGAGAAACTGAAAATAAAAGCAAAAGAGATAATTTACATGCAGCCCATAGGAATGAATGCAATGAAATCTTATTTAAAATTATACCCATAACAATATACGGAAACAATAATAAACGTTTTAATACTTTTGCATTTATAGACGAGGGTTCGTCTGTAAGTCTGGTAAATGAACAATTAATTAATAAACTAGATTTAAATGGTGAGTCACAACCTCTATGCTTGAAATGGACAGGTGAAATAGGTCGCAACGAAGAAGACTCAAAAATAGTCTCAATGAAAATTTCAGGTATGAATAAAACTGAATTTTCTATTTCTGTTCGTACGGTTAAACAACTATCGCTTCCGAGTCAGAGCTTTAATTATAAAAAGTTATGTAAAAAATTTCCGCACCTTAAAGGGCTACCCATCGCCGATTTTGAAAATGCTGTACCAGATGTACTTTTAGGATTAAATAACTTGAAATTATGTGTGCCAACTCGTGTTAAAGAAGGCAAGAAAAACGAACCCGTCGCTTTACATACTCGCCTCGGCTGGCTAATATGTGGCAACTCCAGTGTTGGAGAAAATGCCCAGATTCAATATAATTTTTACTCTTGCGAGTGTAAAGGTGAAAACGACCAAATTCTTACTCACTTACTCAAACAGTTTTATACAACTGAGTTAGCAGGGATAAGTAACTATACTCCTGCTCTTGGAAAAGATGACCAAAGGGCATTAAGTTTGCTAGAAACATATACGAAACAAATATGCGATGGCCATTACGAGACAGCTTTGCTGTGGCGATATGACAATATTACACTTCCACAAAGCTTTGATATGGCGAAGAGACGACTGATTTGTCTCGAAAAAACTCTAAGAAAAAATAAAGAGTTGTTTGAACATTTCCAAAAAACAATTTCTAAATATTTTGAAAGAAATTACATAGCCAAAGTAAACAATGAAGATGATAAACAAAATGTATGGTATTTACCAATGTTTCCGGTATTTAACAAAAACAAACCGAATAAAACAAGAATAGTTTGGGATGCGGCCGCGAAGGCAAATGGTATTTCACTTAACTCTATGCTGCTCAAAGGGCCAGATTTGCTGTCTTCTCTTGCAGCTATTCTTTTTCGTTTTCGGCAAAGGCAAATTGCAATCTGTGGTGACATCGAACAAATGTTCCATCAGATTTATATACGCGATGAAGACTGCCATGCGCAAAGATTTTTATGGCGCAGCTGCGACGACAACAAAGAACCCGAAGTGTACGTAATGAAGGTTATGATATTCGGTGCCTCCTGCGCTCCGTGCATATCTCAGTATGTTAAAAACCTCAACGCATCAAAATTTGAAGCCAAGTATCCCTTAGCCGCTGCTGCCATCAAAGACAACCACTACGTAGATGATTTTCTTGCTTCTTCGGATACTCCTGCAGAAGCCGCCGAACTGGCTAAAACTGTGCGATTCATTCATAGTGAGGGAGGATTCAAAATTAGAAACTGGTGTTCGAATAATGATAGCGTTTTGAAAGAATTGAACTCTTCTAACCCTTTGACCAATATTTGCCTAAACGTTAGTGTAGGCGAAGCAACAGAAAAGGTACTTGGCATATTTTGGAACCCTGGGGAGGACAATATAACCTTTAAACTGTCGCAGTCTGTCTTGAACAGCGAACTTCTTCTCGGAAACAAAATTCCCACCAAACGTGAAATTTTAAGAACTCTAATGAGCATTTATGACCCTTTAGGGCTTGTAGGAAATTTCCTTATGTATTTGAAAATAGTTCTCCAAGAAGTTTGGAGAAGCAATATCGACTCGGACGAACATATTCTAGTAAATCAACAATTAAGGTGGGAAAACTGGCTAGCGCTTTTACCAGATTTAAAAAATATGTTCAATTGCATGTATTTGTGGATGCAAGCGAAAACGGTTATGCCGCCGTAGCGTATTTTAGGATGTGCTGTGGGGACGAAATCGCTATTTCACTTATTGGATCAAAAACTAGGGTGGCGCCACTAAAGGTTTTATCGATACCACGTTTAGAGCTGATGGCAGCTGTTATTAGTGCTCGGTTTGCTAAATATATTGAAAAACATCATACCGTTAAGATAAATCGAAAAACACTCTGGTCAGATTCACGAACAGTTTTAAGCTGGATACGCTCCGACCACCGAAAATATCACCAGTTCGTTGCAGTTCGTGTAAGTGAAATTCTCGATATTTCAGAGGTGGACGAGTGGTCCTGGATATCAGGAAAAACGAATGTAGCTGATGAAGCAACACGATGCACAAATAAACCGAATCTATCGAATACAGGGCGCTGGTTTAGCGGCCCTGATTTTTTAAAGTTGCCAGAGAAAGAATGGCGGGAACCCAATACACAACTTTTGGAAACAAAGCTCGAGTTGAAAGAGTGCCATTTAACGGCACGAAGTATAGAACAACTTATAAACTTACAAAGGTTTTCTCGGTGGTGCAGAGCATTAAAGGCAACTGCATTTGTAATTCGTTTTTGCTATTGCCGTAGAAACACAGATATCACGCCTTCCTCTGAAAAGGAACTAACTCAAATTGAGTTTTACAAAGAAGAACTGAACCTTATCAAAGATACGCAGAAAGTACATTTCCAAAATGAAATAAATTGTCTATCACAAAATAATAAATTAACAAAAACAAATTTTTTGTATTTGGATCATGAAGGTGTCTTGAGAGTAGGTGGCCGAATTGATTATGCTGATGTTCCGGAGGGACTGAAGCATCCAGCCGTTTTGCCTAAACATTACCGCCTAACAACCCTTTTAATATTGCATTACCATAATCTGTACCGTCATAGTAGCCTTGGGACAGTAGTGAATGAATTGCGACAAAAATATTATATTCCTAAATTGAGAACCATTTGTAAATCAACCATTAAACAGTGTCAAATGTGTAAAATTAAAACTGCTGTGCCGGAGATTCCCCAGATGGCAAAATTACCTCGGGTCTCACCATTCACATTAACCGGCATAAAGAAAAGAGATATGGTGCGCTATTCACATTAACAGTACGTGCGGTTCATATTGAAATTGTCTATTCGCTTAATACAAGTTCGTGTATCTTGGCAATACGTAAGTTTCTTTCGCGAAGACGCAGCCCAAGAGAATTTTTCAGCGTCAATGGTACTAATTTTATCGGTGCTGATCGAGAGTTGGTCGACAAGAACTAGCTAATACAGAATTTTACAACGTCCTACACCAAATGGAACTTTAACCCAACTTCTGCTCCTCATACGGGAGGGGCATGGGAACGATTAGTTCGATCAGTAAAAACTGTACTCTACAATATTAAAAGAGAACGGTTTTCAAGCGATGAAATGTTGCAAAGCATGATGGCTGAAGTCGAAAGTATTATAAATTCCCGTCCACTTACATATGTCCCAATAAAAAGCGAAAATGAAGAAGCGATCACACCAAATTATTTTTTGCTTGGCAACTCTAGCGGCTTAAAACCCCTTGCATCGTACGATGACGAACATCTGTACAGGGTATTTTTTTTTAGAGGTATAGAACTTCGAATTGAAATAAAACACAAGAAAATCGTTTTAATGTTAATTAAAAGAAGGATAATTTTATGCCATTAATGTTTAAATATGATTTCGGGCATGTGGCCGCCGCGGCTGGCTCGAATAAAGCCAATTCTACAGGTCCAATTTTTGATGGACAAAAGTTGATGGACAAAGCTCCAATTGCTGTGCACGGTGGCGAATCGATTCATTCGGGTCCTCTTCAACACTTTGCTCTACAGCGGCAATTGTTTCTTCGGTGCGCACTGTTCGACGTCTCTGCGGATGCGTATTATCAACTAGAGTAAACGTAGTGCGAAAACGATTCATGGTTAACTGAATTAATTGCTCTGATGACCATAAAATGGACGGAGCTTGCGGTAAACTTCGCGAACTGAACCATTATTTTCGAAATAAATTTGCACGATTTGCAAGCGTTGTTCTTTTGTCAACCTGTTCATGATGAAATGGCAAACCAAACTAAATATTAATCACTTGACAGCTGACAAAATGGCCGCCAGTTAAAAAAGTGATGCCAACTTAAAGTTCTATACCTCAATAAAAAATACTTAAAGAAAGTTGGTTCCGTTCACAATAATATGCACAAATTGTTTGGAAGAGATGGGTGACAGAGTACCTGCCTACTTTGACGTGTAGGACAAAGTGGTTTCAAAAAGCCAAACCCATATCTGTGAGGGATTTAGTGATAATGGTTGATTCAAATAACCCGAGAAACGTGTGGCCAAATGGAAAGGTCATCGAAGTTACCAAATCCGAAGATGGACAAGTACGAAAGACAAAGGTTTTGACAGTTTGTGGTGTTTTAGAAAGACCGGCTGCAAAATTAGCGGTTTTAGAAGTGGCGTGAAAGAAAGTAGATTTAGTCTTCGAAATATTGCAAGGGGGGTGTGGGAGGCGTGGGGTTACCACCACTCATAAATCGCTAATATGACCTTACTGTTATCGATATGTAGAAAGATGAGTATGTCAAAATGTTAAATTATTCCTTTTAATTTTTCAAGCGGTAATTATTATAAAGCCATATTTAATCAAAACCACATGCATATATAAACACACCTACATTTTATGAATTTCATTCGTTCAGGTCATAAGGATTACGAAGCTTCGCTTAGAGTAGCCATACTTAAAAGTTAGTACATCAGCAATTTAGTATGTAAGTTTGTATAATGAATTTATTATAATTTTAGGAATTCTAACATATTGAAGTGTAAGAATAAAGAATTAAAGTTTCCTAAAATTCTTATATTTGTGTTTAAAATCTACATTGGTTACCTTGAGCTTGGGCCGCTTCACCCGCCATAATCTTTCTTTATTAAAAAAGTTTTTATCAATATTAATATACATATAATAAATTTACATTTTATTTTCAATACTATTAATCTTCATATTCGCTGTCACTAAATTAAATATCATCGGAATTATTTTCTTCAATTTTAGGTAATATTAGAAGGTCCAATACCTGCTATGGTAACTCGTTACATTATTTTTGTAATGTTTGCTCATATTACTAATAATAGGATCAGAGCTTATTAAAACTCTATTGAAAATATCTTCATTGGACTTTTCGTGACTGCATTTCCGTGAAAAATGTTCTCTGTATAAAAATGGATGGACCATCTCCTACTAAAAAGCTAGATATTTTAACACGTACTTTTGCAAAGTCAAGCACCTGATCGCTGTTGCCTCAAAAGAACATAATAGCCTATCCAATGACAAGTACATGGTAAAGTCCTATGTTATTTTACCAGTAGTTTTTAGTTTGGAACTACTGGGTTATAATATTAAAAATAGGAATATTGATCATGAATAAATTAACAAAAATAAACAATAACAAAACTACATACCAAACATATGTATGTATGTATACACTTACATGATTAATACAATGAGTGCGTTGCTAAGTAATTAAAAAACCATTTTTTTCGTTTTTATCGCAAAAAACCCGCAAAATGTTTTTATATGATTTGTTGGTTGACATATCATAGAAAACTTAAATTTTTTTACCCAAGCTTGTCCAAACCGTTTTTGAGTTTCTACTTAAAAGTCAAAAATGATTGTTTTTAGACCAATTTTCAAAAAATATTAAAAATATTTCTACAATAAAAATAATTAACTGGGATACATGTTTGAGTTTCCACCTGAGGTTGAAGGTTCGATTGGAAAAACATTACTTTTATGCTGGAAAAAACAAAAATTTTATTAAAAAAATTGTTTTTTAAATTTTTACCATTGTTTTCAAAAACCTAAAAAAAGTTCAACTTTAAAAACGCACTACTCGAAAAGTAAATAACATACGAAATGAAATGAAAGTGATGCACAATTTTGTTTACTGTAATTGATTACTTTTACTATTAATATTCAATTAAGATCCATTATTGGGAATTTCAACCCAACGTGCATCGGTGTAAATACTTCAAGAACGTTTTCAATGTCTGCTGTGGCTTTGTGTGGTTTGGTCTGGTTTGTTTTTGTTAGTTAAGTAATTGTGTAGAGCACAATTGGTCATAATAATTAATTCGACTATTGAAGAATTCACTTCAATTGGTCTATTTTATATACCAAACCGGGTGACGAACCTTCTTATTGAGCACTCTGCACCTATATACGTATATGTGCTTGGCTAATTGCGTAATTGAATACTTATTGCTGAATCATCCCAATAAAAAATAAGGTATTTTGCATCCCTTATTTCTTTTAATACATTAAGGTTCCTATATTCTATTGAAATGTAAAAATAGGAGTCACAATATGTTGTACTATCATAAGCCTTTCCATCTGATCCAATACACACAAAAATATTGCTAAAGAATCCCTCAAAGTTTTAGAACTGAGACCCCAACGAGTTGGAACGGGCAGTAATGAAAAAATTTACAAAGTTTTGGAAACATGAACACACCAAATATGCCCAAAAAGCCTTCATATGAATTAATGGTAGAAATTCTCTAAAAATAGAAAATACGCTCAAAAATTCATTTCACCCAATAACTTTCTGATCACAATTTTATTCCAGTATTTTGAGCATAGACGCGGAAATAGATTCTAAAACAGACAACGATGTTATGTTAACTTAAAATTATTTTATTTCTTTTTTTATATGCAAGACTGAACTTTTTTTGTGTAAATTTTTTTTTTTGTTACTTTTGAATAAAATGTCTTTTTGCTATATTCACATATGTACATATATACAATATTATTGTTTTATAACTACATATAACATTTTATTTACACAACCTTCTTCGTTTATCTGACCTTGGCAAGGTACGTACATATTTTCAAATGTAATTCTAATTTGTAAATAATCCTGTCAATATCATAGTTACCTTTATGTAATCACTTTTTAAACCATGGCACATGGCACGAGTCACTTTGTGGATTGAAATTTAAGTTGTACTGCTGGACACTTTTGTCAGAAACTCCAAAGAGCTAAAGGAAAACCAAAGTTATTGCCAACTTGTACAGTACTCATCGATTTGTTTTGTTGGAGAACAAAGGTTCTAATGTAAACCACTGATGCCCATGTATTGATTTTGCTCAAACAGCGTTGTCAGAACATTTGTTTGAGCAACAATACTTGGAATTTGTTCACCATCAAACGTCATTATTTGGGCAATAGCATTTTTGCAGGTTAAAAATGCGCGAAAAAGAACCCTCAGAAAAAAGTATTACAATTTTTTTATGAATTAAAAGCAAGCAAGTGACTTCTGCAGTAAATTTATTTCATAAGCGAACTGAATAAATAATTTTCCCTGTAATGCGTTGTTCGATTCACTGGCCAATCGAGCTCAAATGGATCAGCTCTCGATGGAAAACGCGATGTGCGAAAGAATGTGTTAGTTTCGGAAACAAGTCCCTTGGTCACATCAGGGCAAAATCCATTGTAGTATCGATAGAGAAGCTATAAAGTTGCATACACTATTGTCACCATTGAACTTTTTCGCCCTCTCCTGTGCACGGTGTAGTAACTTTAAAATAGACTTTGAAGCGTCACCACATTGCATTTTCATGCCAAGAGCATCAAGAGTTTCTGACCCTAATACATACACCTCTCGTGACAACAGGTGAAGCAACATTGGTGGTCGTGTTTCTGTGTCTTAATAAGCAACACTGGGTTTTGCCTGCATTGAAATCAATCCTGTTCGCATGACACCATTCACGCATTGTAATTAGATCGTTTTTTAATACATCGTTAATATTTGCTTCATTGCCCTTATCTCTAAAATACTTGGCCTATAACTTAATATAAATGACATATGCTGATTCTTATTTTTCTTCTTTTGGCGCTACAGTCCGTGGTGAGCCTGGGCCTCAACCAACAAACTTTTCCAGCTGGCACAGTCTTTAGCCAGCGTCCTCCAATTTTGCACACCAAGTTGGTTGAAGTCCCTCTCCACTTGTGTGCGCCATCGGTTCCGTTGGCGTCCTCTATTGCGTTGTCCCACAGGTTCGGAATCGAAGATTCTACGGGTCGGAGCAGTATTCTCCATGCGCTCTACATGGCCCAACCATCTTAGCCGCTGGTTCCGTAGACGCCTGGTTAGGCTCATGTCGCTGTACAACCCATACAGTTCGTGATTGAATCTTCTTCTCCAGAAACCATCAACGCAAACAGGGCCGAAGATTGAACGCAGAACTTTTCTCTCGAAAATACCAAGGACTTCCTCATCCGCCTTCGACACCGTCCATGCTTCCGCGCCATAGAGAAGTACAGGGATTATCAAAGTGGAATATAGTGTCACCTTGGTTTTTCGAGAGAGGGCATTACTACTCAATTGCCTCTTGAGCCCAAAGAAACAGCGATTGGCAAGAGTTATTTTGCGTTTGATCTCGGTACTGATGTTGTTTATATTGTTGACTTGGGAGCCAAGGTACACGAAGTCCTTCACTACCTCGAAGTTATAGTTGCCTATGGTGACGTTCTGGCCCAGTCGTCGGCGCGTCCTTTTTTGATGACAGCATATACTTCGTTTTGCCCTCGTTCACCGCTAGACCCATTTTGGCCGCCTCCATTGAAATACCAGCAAACGCTTCATTGACGGCTCGCTGTGTTCGCCCAATCACGTCAATGTCGTCAGCGTATGCTAGCAGTTGCACGTACTTTTGGAAGATCGTGCCTCTGTTGTTGGCGTGTCAGTTTTGCACGATCTTCTCAAGAATTATGTTAAAAAAGTCACATGACAGTGCGTCGCCTTGTCTAAGTTGATATAATGATAAGTTGATAATATTGAAGGTCTCGATGAATTCGTTACCGACCTTGATGGAGCAGCGAGAGTTCTCCATCGTCATCCTACACAGCCTGACGAGTTTGGTAGGAATGTCAAAACTAGACATGGCTTCGTATAGCTCGTCTCTATACACACTGTCATATGCGGCCTTAAAATCGACGAATAGGTGGTGGGTGTCGATTTGCATCTCTTGGGTCTTTTCCAGGATCTGCCGTAGTGTGAAAATTTGGTCAATGGTGGACTTCCCCGGCCTGAAACCACACTGATAAGGACCTATCAAACTGTTCACGAATGGTTTCAGGCGCTCACACAAAACGGCAGAGAAGATCTTGTAGGCGATGTTCAGGAGACTTATTCCTCGGTAGTTGGTGCAGTTGAAGCGGTCTCCTTTTTTCTGGGCCGTGCAAACGGTGCTCAGATTCCACTCGTCGGGCATGCTTTCCTCCGACCGCACCTTACAGATGAACTGCTCTCGTCCTTCTCTCCAACGTCGCCTTATACGCTGCTAGCTTCGCTGAGTGCGCCTGCCTGCACTCGTCGTCAAACCATGGGATTTTCCCGGGTAGCATTTTAAAACCCAACACATCAGAGGCATTCCTCATCGATTGTTTCGCCTGGCAGGATTGGACTCCCTGAGAGTTTAAGCGAGACTAGATCGGCAAATTTCCGAGGAGTTAATTGCGATTGTAGCTTTGCGACGTCAAACTGTTGTGGTCGTGCTCTACTCCGATTTGCTACTGATATCCGTGATCTTACCTTGGCTACAACAAGGAAGTGATCGGAGTCAATGTTGGCTCCTTGGAATGTTCGGACATCAAGAATACTGGAGGAGTGTCTGCCGTCGATCGCAATGTGATCAATTTGGTTGACGGTTGATTGATCAGGGGACCGCCAGGTTCCTTTGTGAATGTTGAGGTGAGGGAATCGCGTGCTTGCTACAGTGAAATTTCGCCCCGTCACAAAATCTAGCAGCCTGAGTCCGTTATTGGATGTGTCATCATGCAGGCTGTGTTTCCCGATGACTCTAGCGAAGATGTTTTCCTTGCCCAGCTTTGCGTTGAAATCTCCTAGGACGATCTTGGTGTCGTAGCTGGGGCATTGATCGTATGTTCTTTCTAGGAGATTATAAAAGTCACCCTTGCTGTCGTCATCTTTATCCTCCATAGGGGCGTTAGCACAGATTAGGCTAATGTTGCCGAGCCTAGCCTTGATGTGGATTGTAATGAGCGCTGTCGTCGCTCTTTGTATCAATCATCGTAGTAGATGTCGCCCGGCCTATCCTATCGCACTGGTCTGTTCAGGGACCTGACATTCCACGTGCAGGACCGAAAATCGTAATCCTTATTACGTTGTCCATGGTCGTCAACAATAGGGTCATCCATATTTATATTTTCTTCTTGTGGTTGTATCGAAACCCCGGAAACCTAGAGGGCCGGGTCCTGGTTTAGACACCTGGACAGAGTCGATTCGCTGCACACTTTGGAGCCTCCTCATGGCGCCATGAGGAGGCAGTATGTCAGCTTGACCAGTCTATTTTCAGAGATCGCTGCTGGCTTTTCGCCAGGTTGAGAGCCATCAACAACTTTGCCCTGAGTGCACTGGCCCATCCCCCATAAAATAGTATATAACAAAACAAAAATTATTCAATAAGAACATTTTGGAGGGATAAGCATAAAATTACTTCAGTAGATACAAATAAAATTTAACAAAAAAAATAATTCAATAGGAATTTTTTATAAGAGAAGCAACAATTATTCTTTTCAATTTTTAAAACAGCGGTTCTCACTCTTTGTATTATATTCAAAATCTTTTTATATATAATACTATTTTAAACTTGTAAGCGTGAGCGACTTTTTTTTGGTTTGTAGACAAACCGAAACAGCTGAGTTTTGTTTAGATGTTTTACCACAACAAATATACAAAAGAATTTTTCTGTTTGTGTTTCAGCAACAAAAATAACATATTTTACCCGACTGGTGAGACACTGCAACACACATCATCAAATTCTTTTACGGTAGTATCCAAAATTGTGAATGGGAACTCTGCAGATCTTTTCCCGAACAAACTATGAAGTTCATCATAAAATTGCAGAGTTGAAATTTATTGAGGTGCATAATTTTTAAGGTTTTAACCAATCAAAATATTTTAAATAAAATAATGCAAAATAAACATTTTTCATAACAAAACGTAATGTTTTTAGCCCATCATATTTAAGCGAATACAAGTAATTTTAAGTTTAAGCAATGAAGTAAGGAAATAAAGATTGTAAAATTAGTCTTAAGCTCTCCATTATACTTTGAAGATCAATAAAGGAGCAATTTTTTGAAGAACTTACAAATTTGAGCGTTTCTAGTTTTTAAAATAAGAACCCACTAAAAGTTCCTTTAAAAATTCAAAGAATCCAGTGTTCGAAACGTACGTGTAATAACAGACCTTTTCATAAGCAGTAACAGACCTTACGATTTCCTATGGGATACTTCAAGGTATAAAACAGTGAACAGTGAAAACAAAAACTGAACACCACTAAATACAAGGAAAAATCCTTAGTGTAGTGAACACTAAAGTTAAAACTGCACACTATTAAAATAATATACAGAGCATTTCAAAAGACAGAAGTCATTTGATCAAAGGAGAAGAATGTAGGAGCAAGGTCCAGCAACAACAAATGGCTGTGCAACATGTAGCACCATCTTCAGAATACAGAACCAGTGAGAATATCTTAAAAACAATCAATCATCTTCCCACATATAGAATGATATAGAATGATAACAAACCTCAAAATGAATTCGGTAAGCGAACTAATAGTTGACATTCAAAATATAAAGTATAAAGCTGATGAATTAGTAATTTATTATAAAGTATTTTTAAGTTTACTTTAAAAAAATATATGTCTTTATTCTTTCACTTTTTTTATACAACTGAACATAATATTTAATTTTATTCTTTTAATAATTTTAAATTAATAAGAAATACAATAAATCAAAATTAGTAAAAAGTTGCATGGAATTAATTTATTTGTCTGCAATAGTGTCAGCAGTTTTTGGTTCTTGCGAAAAGTTTATAATAAGGGAAATAAATGTTTTTTGCGTAAACACCTCTTAATTCCGAACGTCCCGTTCGGTAAGAAATATCGAATATTGGAGATTCTCATTATGCCGGGGTTTCCTGTTTTTTGGTATCCGATAATTCCGGTATAGATGTGTGCAACGATGGGATTGCATTCATTGCTGTTGGAATAATGACCGTTTCTCTGTTTGTTTTCAACACTTTTGATTTGATCAGAAAAATAACTTGGAAGGGCCAAGATTAGCCGCTAAGGCTTTTTTCTGTTTAATGATAATGATAGCGTTTCTCCCATACTTTGGCTTAAATATCTAAGTTGCACGATGGCTGGCAACGTTTGTAATTGTATTGTTTCAAAAAAGTTGTAGGTTTTGTTCGCTGTTGTCAAAGATGTATTGCAGAACTGTATCACATAAGTCCCACTAAGATTCTGCGGTTCAGCATTGGTACGGATTGTTGTATTAAATTGATTCAGAAGGATTGTTCCTGTTGAGATTTTTCCAAGGTTTGGAGTGTTTCGGTTGTCTATTAAGCTGCCGTTTGCTACTTTGCTTTTAATAAGGTTCGCTAGACACATGCCGCTTTCAAGATTATCCAAATTATTTCTGTTACAGATAGTAACATTATTATAGTTTTTGCATTCATTTTTTATACCGTACATTACATTATCGTATATAAGTATATTTTGGTATATTATTTTATTTACATATTTTCCAAATTTTACTACATGAATTTACATGTGTGGTAGGTATACCTAATATATATATATAATTGAATCATGATTAGATGCTATTTTTATTTCTGCAAATTCAAATGCTTGTTCTAAATTAACAAATGGGATTGAATCATTATTTATTATATCTTTTACAACATTAATTTCTGCAGAGGTTAGCAAGAATGAGTTAACTGCACCAATTTTGCCCACCGCATGGCGTGTTGGACATTAGTTAATTCTTCCTTGACTGTATCCAGTTTATATTTTAGTATCGTTCCTAATTGTTCTTTTAGTGAATTATTTTTATCATGACCATTCCGTTCGTAATACGGGTAAGTTCATTGATTTTTTCTATTGTTAGTTTGTTAATGATAACTTGTTTATTATTATTTCTAAGTATCTTATTGGTCTTTTTGGTTAGTATCTCGAGATCTTCGTGATCAGGGCTTTCCGCTATCCACTTCCACACTGACCTTATAAAATCCAAAGATCTTTTTGACATTGGTTTTACTCTGTCTAGATACGATTGAAGTTCTGTTATTTCGCGTTTTAATAAACGTTTCACAAAATGAGATGGGCTAATGTCATGATTTAGTGTTTCTTGTATCGTACTTATTAATTTCTGGTATTCATTTGTCTCGATGATATGAATTAGTTTAAAAGTACCGGTCTGTAGGTTAGCTAGTCCAGAATTCCAGATTACTATTTGTGAGTTAGAATAGTCCAGGATTTTAACTTCGGCCAAAACCAATATAAAAAGATATCTGAAAATTAAAGTTATTTTTATTTCGATTCTGTTACGACTGTCGTGTTTTTATTTTCTTTTACTACTTCTTGTCTGTATGTCGTGCTAAGTTTCGTTCCTATCCTTTTGTTTTCTTTTACGTAAATTTTTTGTCCCTGTTCATAAGTCTTGCGTACGGGTTTTCTTTTATTATGATAATTAATGTCCTCTACCTGTTTCTCTTGAAGTCTTCTGATAGTATCTAATTTAACCTTTTCTATTTCATGAGGATTGGTACTTACTTTTCCTAAAAAGATTGATTCTATCGGTTTCTTTTTTATGGTTTTTTTATGTATGAGTTTCCGGATTTCAAACAACGCATCACTTCGGAAAGCGTGGAATGAAATCTTTCAATCTGCCCGTTAACGCTACTGCTATATGGTGGAATCCTAAATACTTTTATATTATATTACTGCCGAAAACTCCTTAAGGCTGTCGTTTCCCAGAATATCATGGAATGTTTTAAGTGATGGTAACAAAAAGAACGTGTCTATCGAATAAATTAATTAAAGTATGATGAGTTATTTTATTGTTTCCGCCTACTGAGCTGGCTAAGAAGGATTCTTCATTTGGTATAGGATTCTGTACTAGATTTGGCTGAATATAATTTTTGTTTGATCCCGTGTCGATTAAGAAGTTTAAAATTTGTCCGGTGTTCGTCCTGCACTGGATATAAAGCAAGGACGAGTTGCTTAATCAAAAAATGAATGTCAAAAAAATCATTGACCTCTAATTGATTACAAGATTCTGGTTCTTTTTGCAAATATTAATCTAATGCTGAAAGTCCTTCTTGATTTTCTTAATCAAGCAATTGTTGTTCGTAATGGAACTCTCATTCTGGTAAGTTCCTATATGAAAATTTCTCTTAATTTTTGGCGGAACTCTTCTTTGCTCAGATTGATTAGTTGGTCGTTTGCCAAAAAATATTTCGTTTTGAGTGGGTCCCGTAGGAATCACAACAGTTGCTACTTATTGATATATCAATATTATTTATAGGTTAATTAGTAATTTTTATTATTGTCGATAAGTCGCAATAATGATCATAAAGAAAATATATTCATTTCTTAATATTTACTTAGGCATTCTATTATTTTTAAATAGTTTTATTTAATAAATTCAATTTTTGATGAAGTTTTAATTTATTTAATAATTATTATTATTTGCTTTAAAAAATTTTTCTCTTTAATTTTTAATTTAAGGATATTTATTTCACTTAAAAATTTTATTTAATTTAATTAATTATTTGCTTTAAGAGCGTTTTCTTTTTGATAAAAATTCTTCACTTTAATCTTTAATTTAAGGATATTTATTTTACTTGAAAATTTAATTTAATTTAATTAATTATTTGCGTTAAGAGTCTTTTTCCTTTTTGATAGAAATTCTTTACCTTAATTTCAATTTTAGTTTGGCACTTCTTATTCAAAATATCTTAAATCACTATTCTTACGTTATGATAACTGCGTTCATAGTAAAGCTGGAAGTCCGACCTGTTCCCTTTCTGAGTCTCTCGAACTGGGGTGTCAACAACTTCTCTTAGGGCTTTCCTCAGATGAACTCTGCCGATCCTTTTTTTGCCGTTATCTAGCAGCCTATGGGGTGCTTTTATTTTCTTCTTTGTACTTTTAAAGAATTCTTTGGTTGGCATGATCCTTGTAGTTACAGCCTATGGCGTGTTTTTGCTAAAGGTATTCCCTTTCGCGTTGGGCGCCAATTAAGTATTTTTAAGTTTACTTTTTAAAAAAAAATATTTCTGTATTCTTTCACTTTTTTATACAACTGAGCTTAATATTTAATTTCATTCTTTTAACAATTTTAAATTAATAAGAAATACAATAAATCAAAATTAGTAATAAATTGCATGGTTATCAAAATGTTGCAACAGTTATTATTTGGAATTAATTTATTTGTCTGCAATAGTGTCAGCAGTTTTTGGTTCTTGCGAAAAGTTTATAATAAGGAAAAACGGGGAGAACAGTGCAGCTTTCGGCGGTGAAAAAGAATTTTATGTCGGAAAAATTAGAATGCAATGGAGTTCAAACCCATTATACCAGGGTGTAAGAATTTCAGCTGAGAATATCTTATCAGCACAAACAGGGCCAACATGATTTTCCGTTTCAAGATGCCACGATTTATTGGATTCGTTTTTGTTATTTTTTCCTCCAGCAGTAGAAAAAATAGTAATTGAAAATACAAATAAGTACGGCAGGTTGAAATTCAACAAGAAATGGAACAATATCGATACTTCTTCTTTGCGTGCATACATTTCTGTGCTAATTCTGACAGGAGTTTACCGCGGAAAAAGTGAAGATGTGTATGGTTTATTTGATGTACGTTTTGGTCGTCCTATTTTCCGCGCAATAATGAGCGAGGATACCTTTCATATGCTCTTCGATTTGATGATGCTATGGCCCGAAGACAGAGACGAAGTGATGATAAGTTCGCACATGTTCGAGACTTGTGCAATCGTTGGGAAGTTAACCTTGCAATGCTATACAACTGTCACGAAAATGTGACTATTGATGAACAGTTGGTAACTTTTCGTGATCGGTGTTCTTTCAGGCAATACATGCCATCCAAACCCGCAAAGTATGGTCTTAAATTTTGGCTGGCAGTCGATTCAAAATCAGGGTATGTGTGGAAAATCCAACCGTACCTAGGAACATTTTTGGAAAATTTTGAAAATGTTTGTTTTGTTTTTGCTTTGGCTAAGAAATGGTTCAACATATCAACTTAAATCGTTTGCTATTGGGGTATTTTTATATTTTATTACGAGTCTTGGCTTTAGGACCATTTTGGTGCGTTATTGTTTTTTTTTTTTATTTATTTATATGAAGGTAATTTAAAAATAAGTACAAAACTCAAATCTCCTCACTACATGATGAGCAAATGATCTTTCGTTGCAATTTACATATAAATTTGTTGCATATTCACGTTTTCTAGTTGCTGTTATTTTTGGTAATTTGCTTGTGGATGCTGTACAATCAGAAGCTGAGGTTCTAATTTCGGTAAGAAGCTCAGCTGAAAATTTATTTGTAGGGTGCTTATATCTTTCAGTCATATAGTCTTGAGCTAAAGATAAAGCTAACTGCCATAAAAATTCTGCTCTCTTGCGATTTTTGTCCACTGGCGCCCACAAACCAACAATTCCAGAAAACAATATAAACGCGTTCAACGCGGATATGTCAATCATATTGGAAAACACAACATTTGGCCATCGATTTGTTTTTCGTTCTACACTATGGTATCCAATCATTTGATCGACAATTCAAGTGAAATGTAATAAGGAGAACAATCAAGTAAATTGTAGTGATCAGTGTAATATACAAAACAATTAAGATGTAGCGACTGGACAACAAAATTTTTTTCAAAAACAGCTTCAGACTATCTATCTACCATAGCCATTACAATTAGTGGCATGAAATACAAAGCATTAATAGACGCAGATGCAAACATTAGCTTAATTGACAGAAAAGTAACAGGTCATCAAAGAATTTTAATAAGACAACCTATAGAATTTAGCACAATAACTAAAAAGGATATTATTGAAGTTATTACTGAAGCACCAATGGAATTTAAGTTCCAAATAATATAAAAATGAGGTGGAAAATCAAAGAATTAAAAGGTAGAAATTATAATTTTATTATAGGAATTGATTTATTAAAATATTGTAACAATTTAAAGGATGGTTATATAATACTTAATATTAAGACCACAACACTTTATAATCAATTCTTTCAAGGACTTAGAAAACTACGCATTACAACGGCAAGAATGTGAGTTACATATGTATATAAAATACAGCTAGATCATTTAAGCTCTGAAGAACATAGAGAAGTTACAAAAATTCTAAGAAGGTTTAACAAAATATTTTTAAGGGAGGGGACCAACTAAGTGACACCTGAAATAAGAATAATAACATGAAATAAAAACAGATGAACAGATAAATTCCAAGTTATATGTACCCTCCACAACATGAGAATGAAGGGAGAAGACAAATTAAATAAATGGAGGAATAAGGCATAGTCCGAAAAAGATATTCGAACACCTTGATAGTAGTTCAAAAAAAATTGACAATTCAGGACAACGTAAGTATCGATTAGTAGTGGACTACCGAAAATTGAACGAAGTGACAATTGACGACAAATATCCGTTACATAACACAGACGCAATTCGAGATAAATTAGCACGAGCACAATATTTCACCACAATTGACTTAGCAAAAGGATACCATCAAATTTTGATTAGAGAACAAGACAGAGAAAAGACAGCTTTTGTTACACCACATGGACTATACGAATTTGTTAGAATGCCGCTTGGTTAAAAAACGCACCGGCGACTTTTCAAAGACGTATGAACGAGACATTAAGGGCTATATAAACAAAACATGTGTCCTTGGACGATATGCTTATTTTTAGAAGGAACATGAGTAAGTTATAAAAGATATATTCTCAGTTTTAGCGCAGGCCAACTTGAAAGTGCAAATTGATAAGCATAATTTTATGAAAAAAGAAACTGAATTTTTAGGACATATTTTGACTAAAGAAGGGTTAAACCCTAATCTAGATAAAATAAAGATTATTCAGGAATTAGAAATACCTAGAACAGAAAAGCAGATAAAAAGTTTCTTAGGAATAACAGGCTAATATAAGAAATTTATCAAGGATTATGCCAAAGTAGCACAACCGATAACTAAATATTTGAAAAAAGGAGTAGGAGTTAACACAAAGGATCCTCTGTACATAGAAGCCTTTGATAAATTGAAACTTCTAATAAGCTCTAATCCCATATTGAGATATCCCCAGCTTTGAGAAACCATTTATACTGACCACCGATGCTTAAAATTATGTAATCGGAGCGGTATTATCAAAAGAAGGTCACCCTGCATGCTATGTGTCTAGAACTTTGAATAATCATGAACGTAATTATTCCGCAACCGATAAGGAACTCTTAGTAAGTTTATGGAGCGTAAATTACCTAAGACCATACTTATATGGTCGACGATTCAAGATTCTCACCGATCATCAACCCATTAAGGGCTTACACTCTAAATATAAAGGAAAGGACATATCTCCAAGACACCAAAGATGGATCCTAAAATTAGGCGAGTATGATTTTGAAATTGAGTACATAAAGGGCAAAGAGAACAGAGGCAGACTTTTTAAGTAGACTACATAATGTTAATGCATCTAATTTTGAACGAAACCTAGATAAAGAATCAAATTTTAATATTTTAAATAATGTACCTATAGCTACAGTGCATTCAGCAGATGAAAATCTTCAAGACCGCTTCTATATTAAGGAAGACGTGGTAGATAAATACAAACCCCAGATAATATTAACAAATAACAAGGTTGAAGAAACAAAAATAATACACGGCAAAAGGATAATATTTGTAGCGGAGCACGATTTTAATGAGATGGGGGACATATTTAGGATATACATATATAAAAAAGGAAAAACAGGCATATTTTCAGAACTTTCTAAAAGAAGTTACAACGTGGTACAAGAAAAACTAATAGAGATGCTTCCAAATGGCAGACAAATAAATTTCACTAAATGTACAATGAAGGCTCAAGATATAGAAACAGAAGTAGAGGCAATCGGACAAATATCGCTCTACCACGTAAGAGAAAGTGTACACTCTGGAATAAACGAAACATGTAAACAGATTAAGAATAAAATTTACTACCCAAAACTTATGGAAATAATTCAGGTAGTAATTAATCAATGCGAAATCTGTTAGAAAGTAAAATATGATAGAAATCCAACTAAATCTAAATTTTCAGCTACAGAAACACCATCAATGAAAACCGAAATAATACATATGTATATGTAGATACGTACGTAATAAAGGGATTCATTCCATTTTCTTGCAGCTATAGATAAATTCTCTAAATTCGCCGCAGCATATTCGTTGAGTGATAGGAATATCCTTACAATTGTCGAACAATTAGAAGAACATTTCGCAACCGAAAGACATCATTGCAGACAACAAAATTGCCGTTAGAATAAAAGAATTTTTAAATAATCAGAATATAGAATTACATCTTACTAAACCTAATAGTCATACAGGTAACGCAGCATAGAGAAACTACATAATAAATTTTAATAATTGCCCAATCGGAATTAAATACCAGGGCGAATTCAATACTAGGTGACTTTGACAGGACAGGTGACAATTTTTTGTTTTTCCGCATTTTTCCTAACATTGATGACAAAGTCTTTTTTTATATGTCTACAAACATGTTTGCGACATTTCAGTGAAAACTATTTAGTGCATGGTGCGAAATTTTAGTCGTGAAAAAGATGAAAGAGAGCTTTAAAAAATTAAAGTAAAAATATAAAATATATGTAACTAATAAAATAGATTTTTTTTGTGATACCATAAATGTGCAATTTTTGTAAAATTCAATTTTACTAAATGCGGGATTTTATTAAATGCGGTGATTGTTTCTTAAAATCGGTCTATTTTAGGGCCACAATTGGACCTTTTAACGCCCACAACAAAGATTCAAAAAGAGATCTTGTTTTATCTTAATTTAATAACAATTACTTTTTAACATAATTAAAGGACACAAAATATTATTTTATACAAAGAAAACTGGTCTGTACTTTTTAGTTTAGCTTTCAGCACCTAAATAAAATTATATTTAAATACATATGTGTACGTACGTACTAATGCTTGTAATTTTAAAATCTGAAAGGAAAATAATTTACGTTGCAATTATTTCGAAACTGACTTGCTTGTGGGTTAGTGCGTGAGTTAGCAATTGAATGATGCTGTTGTTTCTGCCGCTACAAATTCAACTAAATTGCACTTATAGCACCCTAAAAACAGCAGAAAATTAATACCACAGTCTGTATACATATACATATAAAAGCTGCTGATGCACTTACCTTTCTCTATTAAGTCACACCAAAACAGGAAAAATTGAAAATGATATACATATTCTAGCAACTGCGTTAAAATGTCAATGCTAAAATGTTCCCCTTTGGCATTGGTTGTTAAATTCTCCATGATGACATTAGATTTGGCTGGCATTGTATTATTTATATGCTGATGAACAATAGGAAACAGGAAAAATTGAAAATGATATGCATATCCTCGCAACTGCGTTAAAATGTCAAAGCTTTGGCATGTACGCAATTACATTAGATTTGGCTGGCATTGTATTATTGCTATGCTGATTAACAAGAGCATATTCATTGTCACAATCGATACAGTGTTTTTTTTTTTTATCTTCAGTATTACCTAAAGTATCAAAGTGACTATTAGCTGGCCTTAAACATTTGCAAAATCATTCCCATAAAGAGCTACAAAAACAGATTTTTTTATTTGTGTATGTACATGTATATATGTCAGTTGTTGTAAATATATACATATAATTAAAATTTTGCTATTTACCTTGCCTTTAGTTTTTGCTGTGATCATTTGAACGGCTGATGATACAAATTTTAAATTGATGACAGGATTTTATAAGCACCGCCGTTTCCAAAGCAACGATCTTTGGAAGTATCTTTTGCATTGGTACATACCCATTTTCCTTCAGAAATTGTAGATCTGTTACTAAAAGTGCTAGGCATGGAAACCATTGCAAAAACAGTTGCTGTTTAGAATTTCAAGTATTTGTATGTATGAATGCGTTTGTTGTAGTAGTCTTTGGGGGTTGTTCATGCGGTTGATGATGAACGATATGGCCTGTTAGACCAGTACTGACTTCTTGTGGCTTTGTGTGTGGGTTTAAAGTTGCAATAATTGTTCAATTCACTTATATCACCTTAAAAAGAGAAGAACATTAATACTCCAATATATTAAGAACAGTTCATGAACATACCTTTCTTTATTGGTTCACCCATTTTTTCAACCATGTTTGTTCTGCTGTAAGAAAATAATAATAAAATATTAAATTATTTTTTATATCGATTGGATTAACTTGAACCTTTGAATATTTAACTTTTATAAATTCAATAGTAATTTAATCATCCACTTGTGTATGTATTTCATGAAAAACTGCATCTAGTTTGTATTTATTTTTATTATTTTGTTGATTTTTGTCAGCTGAATTAAAAACGAAATACTTGGTTTCCTTTTGCTTGTCAAAGAAGCTCTGATTTATTCAATGAATCAAAAATTGGTTTTTGCTTATGTTCTACTTTTTAAAAAGAAATAAAAGAAAAATAAAGAATAAAGTAAACTACATACACATGAATGTGTTTGTTCTCAGTATAAAGGAATTTTACAATGGTTGATGATACTACAAATATACGATAAATGTGTGTTTGTATATTTATAATAATTGATGATGCTGCATGTACATACATATGTACATATGTTTCTTAATAAATTAAACAAAAGGGAGTTTTTGTTTATTTGCGGGCATTGATGCCGAAAGTTTACAAGAATTTTAGAATTTTAGTGCAGCAACACAATGTATGGAACCGAAACATCTTTGTAAATTTATCTTTGTCTTTGGTTCAAACATTTACCTTTCAAATGCGAATTCAAAATGTTCACAAGACGATGTTGATTTTGCTCATAAGCAACAAGAATTTGTATATATACACACATACATACATTCACTTAAATATAATTTTTAAGCGTGAAATGCTTAATTAAAATATTTGGACGATTTAAGTTAAAAAGTAATAGTTTTCATTATTAAGTAGGACAATAATACATAAAATCAGCGTGCCCATTTTTGGAGCTTAATTTAACACGTCATCTGTTGATTTAGCTGCAAAAGTTTCGATTTAACAATTAGCACTCTTAAAAGCACTTTCCAGTTGCTTGTTTAGCATTTTCTTTAATATAATTATGCAAAAATATAACTATGCAATTTTCGGTACATTTGATTTTTCACGTTTAACCGTTGCAATAATGGCAATGTATTCCGGCATCGTAGTGCCTTTATTTTACTAAGTAAATCTCAACAACAAATAAATAACAACTTTGGAACAACAATGGAACAACAATGGCAAAAGTTCATATGAATGGAAAAACGTTTTCGAGTACAAAAACGTTTTAAATGAAACCCCTTTTGGTGAGTTGCTTCATTCGCAATGAATTTCTTGGTTTTACCGTTTAGCAATGCAAACGTTGAACGGGTTTTTACTGAAATGAGTCTCATAAAAACAAAAATGTGAAATAGAATGAACTTAAATAATGTACATTCTCTTCTTTATAAATATATAGAAAAATATAATAAAAACGATCATTTTATTAAGCATTCAGAATCTGACGAAGAATATTAATTTGATGTTGTAAAGGGTGGTTAAATTGTATGGGCCGATGTTGAATGTGAACCACACCTAAACGCCAAGTTTTTTTCCGAATTTTATTTGACATTTCTTTATTTCAGACTTACTCAATTTGAACCATGGAGAGATACACAATCCAACAACGTGTTAAAGTTATCCAGACTTATTATGAAAATGGGAGTTCAAATCAAAATGCATATCGTGCACTTCGTAATTTTTTTGGTCAATTTCATCCTCCAAATGTGCGTACAATCGCAAAAATCGTGGAAAAATTCGAGCAAACCGGGTCTGTAGAAGATGTGAGAACACCAGTGCATGCTCGTACAGCTCGTACTGCAGAAAATATTGCTGCTGTTCGCGATAGTGTGGCTGAAGAGCCGTCCACCTCAACTCGTCGTCGTTTCCAACAATTGCACCTCTCACGCTCGTCGTTGATGAATATTATGCATAAAGACTTGCATTTACACGCTTACAAGGTGCAATTGGCTCAAGAACTAAAGCCTCTTGACCATTCCAAACGTCGTGAATGGGCAGAATGGTGGCAAGAAATGGCAACAGTGGATGATAAATTTTCGAAGAAAATCATCTTCAGTGATGAGGCACATTTTCACCTCAGTGGATTCGTCAATAAACAGAATTGCCGCATTTGGGCGAATGAGAATCCAAGAGTGATTGTCGAAAAACCAATGCACCCACAAAGAGTGACTGTTTGGTGCGGTTTATGGGCTGGCGGCATCATCGGGCCGTATTTTTTCCAAAATGAGGCCGGTCAGGCAGTTACTGTGAATGGTGTTCGCTATCGTGAGATGATAACGAACTTTTTGTGGCCCAAATTGGAAGATATGGATGTGGACGATATGTGGTTTCAGCAGGACGGTGCCACTTGTCACACAGCTAACGAAACAATGGCTCTTTTGCGCAACAAATTCAATGGCCGTGTTATCTCACGTAATGGCGATGTCAATTGGCCGCCAAGATCATGTGATTTGACACCGTTGGACTTTTTTCTTTGGGGTTATTTGAAAGAAAAGGTGTACGTCGATAAGCCAGCAACAATTCAAGACCTAAAGGATCAGATAATTCGGCACATTAACGGCATAGAACCTCCATTATGCCTCAGCGTCATCGAAAATTTGGACCATCGGATGGAGGTGTGCCGCCGAGGTCGCGGCGCCCATTTGGCCGATATTTTGTTCCATACATAATTGAGTAATACCAATACATCATAATAAAATAAAATTACAATAATTTCCTAAATAGTTTGTGTTTTATTCAAAATCAACATCGGCCCTTGAAATTTAACCACCCTTTATTTAATATGTAGATAATAATTCACTAATTTAATACTTATGTATATAAGTTTGGGTACATACATACATTTGTACATATATATATATAAGAATTTCAAATCCATTTATTTTTATATTAATTTTGTAACAATATGCAATATTATTATTATATAAAGTAAACGCTTAAAAAATAATTTGTTATTTTTTTAAGAAGATTCGTTTCATCCATTGTAACTGAAAAAACTAAGCACTTTCAAAGAAAACATTTGCTTAAGAAAAATTTAAATTTCAGCAATATTTTCTATCACATACATTTATTTTTAACTTTTTTGAGCTAGTTTTTGAAGCCAGTTTAGCTGCAAAAATTTAGAAGAATGTGGTCACGTAAATATAATAATAACATTATCACAAACAATATCTCTTTTTGAATCTGTGTGGTGGTCCTGAAAAGGACCGATTTTATGAAACAAAATCATTCTTTTTTAATCAATGTGTTGGGCATTATAAGCACCGATTTTAACCCAAAAAGCTCAGATTTTAGTCTTAAAAGTGCTGAATGAATAGAATTTGGAAATCATATAATAATATGCGCATACGCCCAAAATAACATACCATACGTACCAAATAACAAAGTATACTTATAAATTTAGCATTTATGTCCATATGTAAAAATTAAACATTGAGTATTTGCCCACTCAATGGTTGTTCTACATTCTTCTTAGGAAGTTGAATCGGTACAGACTTTGTAAAAAATGTTTTCCCTGGTAAACAATTTTGTGCTTCCTGTAGCGATGGGGGCTGTGTTACTTCAATTTGACGATAAAAACGGACCCCGAGTAATCTCTTTCGCAAGTAAGAGTTCGCAAGTAAATCGAATTGTTATACCAAAATCTTTAAGAAGTAAAGTGTTGGAATTGGTACATCAAGGACACCCTGGTGAGTCAGCGATGAAGCGTCGACTGCGTTCTAAGGTGTGGTGGCCATTAATTGGCAAGGAGGCAGAGCATGTTGTATAAACTTGCCATGATTTTATTATGGTTTCGCAGCCGTTATTATAAATTTAGAATAAATTGTTGATTCAGTGATTTAACAAATAAACATAAGGGAAAAGATATGGCTGGTTGAAGCAGAAGGGCGAAAGCGTCAAACAGATAGCTGACTCACTCCAAACTATGATAAAACAAAGGAAGTGAAGTCTGAATTTAAGAAAGATGATGCACATACACAAAAAATATGAGCATGCTCAAAAGAATTCCAGATACAAGGGTTCCAGAAAACATCATTTCATCAACGCCAAAGTGTTTAATTGAGGTGGCACGAAAAGAAAATATGCAATATAATTTTGTTAATACAAGCCAACGACAGCCGTTGTGATTGACTTAATTTGGGATAATACACTTCCATTTGTAGAAATGTCCTCTTATAAAATTATGTACCTCCTTTTTGAAAAAAAAATTATTTTCAGCGCAAGCAATTAAACTAGTTGAAGTTTTTTTTCACTTTAATTGGTGTTTTCAAGAATTACAAACATCATAATAGTTGCCGTACTGTTTCTTCAAAGTGTGACCGGGCACAGCTCTATCTACTTATGTACATACATACATACATATTTAGACGGCAACATAAGTCGTACTATAAGTCAAATTTTGGAGTAGAAGAGCACGGATGGTATCGTCTTAACTTAATATGTAATGATTTTACAGTCTAACGACTCTCATTGTTTTTTAAAATTTTACTTTGTTTTGGTTTTTTACCAATGGTTCTCATTTTTAAAATACGGACTTGTATTACAATCTAAATCCCCTTTAAAAAAAACTAATTAAGCTAGGTGAGTGTCAAGGCGAATTAAACTAGGTGAATGGAAGGCGACAATAAGTGCAACATAACAAAAACAACATGCATTTAGTTCATAGTTAACCAAAACTCTCAATAAATAAAATGCGTCTGTATTGGATAAGATAATATTGCCCAGCAAACACAAAACTAAGCATTGCAAGTGTGATGAATTTTACTTTTAAAAGCAAAATGGAAATGAAGTTAAAAATGTTAATAAAATTAAATACAAAATATGCCTGAGTTTTTACAGAATTAGGCAATTTTTTCACACATATTTGATTGGTCGAGTTTAATTTACAATTAAAACTTAAAAAATTAAGTGTATTTAGGCATTATAAATTAAGTTTTCGAAATTTAAGATTTTGTAACAATTTCTTATTAACAAAATATGTTTCAAATTTGAAGAACTTAATTTATGTATTTCTCTGCTTGGAACCCATAAATTTTAAGTCGGAAAAAATTTGTTCGCAGCAATATGTAGAAAGAAAAAGGGATAACAATTTCAAAGCATTTCTTTTTAACTCTGAAAAATCGAAATCATTTAGATTTTTCCAGAATCTATTCCCAAATGCCTTTTAATTGAAAATGTTTTCTTTGTTTTAAATGTTTGGTAACATAAAATGCATTGAATTTTACGAAAAACAATTTTAATGACAAAACGACAAGACAAAATTTAAAGACAAAATTTTAATGACAAAGATTTGAATTACACTGATTTAAGGTTTGTTCATTTACTAAAAATTATTACAAATTTGTAACAATTGTTACACACTAGAAAGCGTTCATTAACCCAAAAAATTTGCAACAAGAGAGCGTCAAAAGAGCGTAAAAAATTGAGAGCCAGAAAAATTCTTGTAAGTTTTTACAAGTAAAATTTTTACTTGCAATAATTATTCAAACAGCTGTTTTGTGTTTATGTTTGGAAAACAATATTTCTAAATGAAGTAAAAAATAAAAAAATTTGGAAAATTTTAGAAATTGTAAGTAAAAGTATACTTTTAAAACGATGAAAAGCATTTAAAATGTACCAAATGTATTTTAAAGCTAAAACCTGGTTTTAAACCAAAAATTGGTTTTAAAGTTAAAACCAATCATTAAAACCTGGTTTTACCATACAATTTTTTTTTTGGTCAAACCACCTGAACGGGTGGACCGATTTGCATAACTTTTTTTGTATGCGTTTGGGTGGCGCCCCGGGTGGTTTAGATTTACAATTCGGTCCAATTGGACAAAGGAGCGTGGTTTAAAGTTGCATTTGAGTTTACTAAATTATTTCGCACTTTTCGTTAGCTTTGTATTTCAGCAAACGATATGAGAATATTTGTATAAATATAAATTGTTTCTAGGATACCGTAAAAACAAAAATTGTTGCTAGGATACGTAAATTTATTGTCTGATTTCATTGTCTTCTGAATATACAAGACAGCCACTCTGAGAATAGGAAAATTTTGAATGTATTAGTGAAAATGTGTGTATATATTGGTATTGTCTTAACAGCATTGTCAGGTGTAAACGTACTGTAAAATTTAAAGGAAAAACAACAAATTCAAATGACATTCTTAAATTCTAAAAAATAAATTAAAATTTTTGAAAGCAGAAACTTTAAAATTTGTGGACATTTTGAATAAAAACGAGACTAGAGACGACATTCGTAATGGCAAACATGAATGTATCTATAAATATCACCTTGAAGGTAAGGTTATAGAATGAAATTTATGACCAAATTTTAATAATAGTAACGCAACACCAAAAATTATATTAAAATCAATAACAAATTTGGAAATAATTTCATTGTCATGACAATACGGAATATAAACGACTATAATCTCATTATTTTTGTAATAATATACATATATGTATGTATAATTTGTCCAAAAAATATAGGGTTAGTTATTAAGTACTCATATATACTTATACATTACAACACTACTTTAAGTTGCAAATTTTAGTGTTCATTTACTTTTTCACATTTTTGAGAGTAATTTTGGAAAATTTCTTCTTACTCTCTCGTTACTAACTTTTACAAGTAAACTAATTGAACAGACCTTTAGTTATTGTAAACTTTCTTCTGCTTCTTCTTTTGGCGCTACAGTCCGTGGTGAACCTGGGCCTCAACCAACAAAGTTTTCCATCTGGCACGGTCTTTAGCCAGCGTTCTCCAATTGTGCACACCAAGTTGGTTGAGGTCCCTCTCCACTTGTATGCGCCATCAGTTCCGTGGGCGTCCTCTAATGCGTTGTCCCATAGGTCCGAAATCGAATCGATTGTAAACTTTCACCAATATCAAAATCTTAATTCGCCTTGGCTACCCACCTGATGAGCATACAACAAAACAACAAAAATTCAAACAAGATGGAGTTCGTCGTAAAACATATCTACAAGGTTCTAAATTTAATTTTTTCATGAGAATGTCATAAGTTGCTTATTATTTTAAAAATGTGTTTGTTTTGTAGTGGTTCCTTACTTAAGTTAACACAAGATACTGTTAGAAGGCTGAATGAAGCTAGATCTGTGGTAAGGAACTAAAAACAACATCACTTTTATGTTCCGACCACTTTAAAATGTTAAAAAACTTAAATGTTAGTGGTAACAGCGGGCAAAACTGGAAAGAAATTTCTTTTTTAGCATCCGAATCATCTTCTTGAGAAGAACATAGAACAACCACAAATGAAGAGAATATTCAAACAGAGTAAATATAGTTTAATTTTTACATACATACATACATAAGCTAAAAATTTATATTTTGGTGATATGATTCCAAAGCTGTATTTTATTTATTCTGCCTTTTTACGTCCAAAATCGGTCCTTTTAGAGAACAACATATTGGTTCAAAAAGAGATATTGTTTGTTTATTTAAATCGTCCTTTTTGGGCCGAAATTGACCTTCTAAGGGCCACCACAGAGATTCAAAGAGATCTTGTTTGTATATGTATGTATGTATGTATACTATTATCTTAACTTATTAACTATTACTTTTTAACATAATTAGAGGACAGAAAATATTATTTTATACAAAGAAAAATCGTCTGTATGTTTTTAGATTAAAATTCGACTAAATTGCATTTATAGCACCCTAAGAACAGGAGAAAATTAATACCACAGTCTGTATACATACATATGTATGTATATAAATTTTTATATTATAAAAGCTGTTGATGCATTTACCTTTCTCTAGTAGTTCGACCATCTGCTTAAGCCTTTTGAATATGTGCTCTATTGTTGCAAGTTTGTGTTTTGTTGTCCTTTTTTCAGTAACATGTCATTACTTTAATCTGACATTTTTTTTAAAGAAAATAAAGTACAAAACTAATACCATAGTCAATGAAATGAATGTTCATGATTCCTTACTGTCCTATCAAAAAAAATTGAAAATGACATATGTATATATGTACATATCATGGCATTTTAACCAGGGTTAAAATATTAAATTCCCCGTGACATTAGATTTGGCTGGCATTGTATTATTAATATGCTGATTAACAAGGGCATATTCATTATCACAATCGATACAGTATTTTTTGGGATCTTCGGTATTCCCTAAAGGATCAAGGTGACTATTAGCTGGCCTTAAACATTTGCAAAAACAGATTTTCTTATTTATGTACATGTACATACATATGTCAGTTGTTGTAAATATATATAATTAAAATTTTGCTACTTACCTTGCTTTTTTTGCTGTGATGATTTGAACGGCCGATGATTTCAATTGATAACAGAATTTTATGTGCATCTCCGTTTCCAAAAAATTGACTGATCTTTTGTAGAGCTGTTACTAAAAGAATTGTAGAGCTGTTACTAAAAGAATTGTAGAGCTGTTACTAAAAGTGCTAACAACACTTCGGTGCATGGAAACCATTGCAAAAACAGTTGCTGATTAGAAGTTCAAGTATTTGTATGTATGAATGTGTTTGGTGTAGTAAGCTGTGGGGGTTGTTCATGCGGTTGATGATGAATGATATGGCCTGTTGGACCAGTACTGACTTGGTTGTGGCTTTGAAGTTGCAATTATTGTCGCTATTGTTCCTTTACAAATTGTAGAGTTGTTATTAAATGCGCCAGAGTTGTGAATTGTTGTTCTTGCCGCTGCATTTGTAAGCGCAATAAATGTATGTAATTGATATTCATTTATAGCAACCTTAAAAAGAGAGAAAAGTTAATACCACAATATATTAAGAACAGTTGATGTTTACAATAACAAAATGCCTGTGGTTTTTGTTATTCTGTACTTATTGTCGTATTTGCAGCCTAGTTTAATTCACCTTGCTCACGCCTGGACAACCCTACCAAACTTTAATCGCGTATGTTATGTGTTCGTCTTAAAAATAACTAAAACTTGAATTTTAGTTCTGTTTCTCACCTATTTCCGTTTATAACTGTGTTTCAATATTATATTACAACTTATTTTAACTAATTGACTTAAAACTGAAGATGCTTATTTCGTACTTTATTATTTAAACTAATTAAATTACTTATTTATTATTCTTTTATTCGAACTAATTAAATTGCTTGTTTATTAATTTATTTAAAGCTAAGAGGTGTTATACAGGGTGTTTTTTTAGAGGTATAGAACTTCGAATTGAAATAAAACACAAGAAAATCGTTTTAATGTCCATCAATTTGGCTTTATTGGAAGGATAATTTTATGCCATTAATGTTTAAATATGATTTCGGGCATGTGGCCGCCGCGGCTGGCTCGAATAAAGCCAATTCTACAGGTCCAATTTTTGATGGACAAAAGTTGATGGACAAAGCTCCAATTGCTGTGCACGGTGGCGAATCGATTCATTCGGGTCCTCTTCAACACTTTGCTCTACAGCGGCAATTGTTTCTTCGGTGCGCACTGTTCGACGTCTCTGCGGATGCGTATTATCACATAGAGTAAACGTAGTGCGAAAACGATCCATGGTTAACCGAATTAATTGCTCTGATGACCATAAAATGGACGGAGCTTGCGGTAAACTTCGCGAACTGAACCATTATTTTCGAAATAAATTTGCACGATTTGCAAGCGTTGTTCTTTTGTCAACCTGTTCATGATGAAATGGCAAACCAAACTAAATATTAATTAAACTAAAAATTAATCACTTGACAGCTGACAAAATGGCCGCCAGTTAAAAAAGTGATGCCAACTTAAAGTTCTATACCTCAATAAAAAACACCCTATATTACAAGTTACCAGCAATTATCTTTCGAATAAAAAAAAATTTTATGTCAATTTAAAAAAATCATTTTTGTTTTATTCCATTTCAAAGTTCACATAGCTCTGAGTTTTATAAATAAGTTTTAAACAACTTGACAGAAAATTTGTGGGCTAAATAGTTTTTTATTGCAATAATTTTTATTTAAAATCTTTTAAAGCTGTGACACTACTACTCCAAAATGTTATTCCGTGTATATGCATAGATATACAGCTGCTGTCAAAATAATAGCGCCATTATAAGTATTTAATTTTATTACGCAATTCTGCTACAATACTTGTATATTTTTCTCTATAACTTTACAGTCCCGTTACTACAAGTATACTCTTTTTATAAATAACTATTTTTTAGTGGAAATAACTTTGTTTATTTAAAAACCTGTTCAAAAGCGCACCAATATTAATTTGAAAAAATTGCAGATTAAAAACCTATTTACCTATTGGTATACGTATTTTTCAACACAATTTTTAAGAACTTTGTCTACAAGTCAAAAAAACGTAAATTAATTAAACAACTAATTTTGGAAGGAAAAACGTACTCCCAAGTTTTTTTTTTTGTAATCTGTTTTATTTGCAATCTATTTTACAAAATTTAAAATAATAAGCAAATTTAATTATAATTAAAAACATATCATAACTAAAAAAAAGAAACAGCTCAGTAAACAACAGTTGTTAACTGTTGCACTATTTACATAAATATATACATCTTAAATATTATTTTCTAAAAGGTAGGTCAAGTACATGTACCCTTTTTAACCTACGCACTTCGTTGCTATCGTCTAATAAATTGATGGCTAGCACATTTGAATGATGGCTAAGTCGGTTTAGATATCTGTCGCTGAAACGATTAATTTCTTCTTTGACCATTGCGATGCTAAGATCTTTATGCATATTGTTGTTTCTGATGAACCAGGGAGCATTAGTAATTAAGCGAAGAGTTTTGGATTAATATCTTTGTAGAATTTCAATATTTGAATTGCTAGCGGTACCCCACAATTGTATACCATAAGTCCAAATTGGCTTCAGAATAGCTTTATACAACATGACTTTGTTTTCTAAGCTCAATGTAGATGATGGTCCTAATAACCAAAACATTTTTTTGGTTTTCAAATTTAATTGATTACGTTTCACTTGTATGTGTTTTTTCCAAGTAAGTCTTTTGTCAAGATGGAGACCTAAATATCTCACATCATCACTTTTTGGAGTACTCCCAAGTTGGAAATATATTAGGTTGCTTAAGCAAAATGTGAACAAATGCAAATACTTTTCAATTTAAAGCCGGAACACGTGGACGAAAATCTGTAATACAACAAGCAATGGTCAGCCGCATACTACGGCAAATACAAACAAAATCCGTTTGACAGCTGCAGAACTGAAAAGAGAATTAGAACTGCACTGAAACAATATGCAGAAGACTTAGGGAATATAATCTAAAAGCTCACAGTCCAAGAAAAGTCCCTCTTTTAACAAATAAGCATGTGCCCCAAGGGTTGCAGTTTGTTAAGCACCACCCAGAGTGGCCAATTGTGAAGTGGGGTGTGGACAGATGAGTCCAAAATAGTTTCATTTGGTGGAAGGGTTCACGATCTTTTGTTAGAAGGACAAATTCGGAATATAAATTAAAATTTTCCGCAGACTGTGAAACAGGGAGGTTCCAGTATCATGGTACGGGGATGTTTTTCGTACTACGGTGTTGGACCTATTCACTATATAACTACCATTATAGATCATAGATGGATAGACCCCATCGAAAATTTGTGGGCTGATGTTAAGAAGAAGACAGTGCAACAGAAGGGTGATAGTGCAACAGGCCTGGCACTGTATTTCTTTAAAGAGGTGCCAGAACTTGGTCAATGGTAAGGAAAGATGCTGCAAAGCAGTTAATTCTAACAAGGGTAACGCAACTAAATATTAAAAACATTACGTAAAGATAGTTAAGGGATAGCTACTGACATTACAACCACGGAAAACCATATTCTTATGGTTTATTATTTTTTCTTTGAGGTCAAGATAAACAGTGCTATTATTTTGACAGATGATTTTTTAAAATTTTTGGGGAAAGTTCTTTTTTATATTAATTTGAATTCAAATGAAATTATTTTTCTTTATATCGTTTTTTTACACATTTTTTACATGTTGAAAAAATTTACAAAAGCTTTGTTTAAATAAGTAAGACTTTGTTAATAATTTAAAATCAGGTGCTATTATTTTGACAGCAGCTGTATATAAAAAATTTTGTTTACGCTTAAATAGGTGTGGCCGCAAAAATAATATTGTACGACCAACTTTTTGTGATTATTATTCCCTGTCACGTAATGGCAGGAAAACTTTAATGTCTCGTTATACGAAAGTTGATGTGAGAAAAACTTAACGTGCGGTATGTGCAGTAATAGAAACTTTACAAACGTAAAAGGCGTCAATAAAATAAACAGAACATTATCTCATTCTCATTCTCACATTCTCTTTTTTTCGTACATGTGAAATTGAAAAAAAGTACTAAGTTGTCTTTCAGAAATAAAAAAGTTTTTAAATTGTAATTTATACATTATCATTATTAAAATTATTATTATTATATTATTTTTGTTATTAAAGTTATTATAATTGTTGTCTTTGTTATTTGTACTATTATTTGTAGTTGTTGTTGTTATTATTTTCTACTACTAAAATTATTATTACTGTTATCATTATTTTTATTATTATAATTTTTATTATTAAGACTAGTATTATAATTAGTAAAATATGTATTACTTTTTTGTGAACCAAAATTATACCAATTCAAAAGTACCGAAAATGAGCAAATGTTCCACATTGGTATTTAATTTATATGAGTGCCAGCACACTAACTTACGTATGTCACTTAACGGCGCCGTAGGAATCTATTTTATACAGGTTGCAACGTTCAGGCAACGTGACAGTTAATTTGGGTAACCATTTGCATTGTTTTGGTATGTTCAAAAACGGACGTACGTATGTACGCTAGCTTAAGTGTATGTTCGCATAAATGTAGTTTTACCAACAATAATTCGTAATTTTAAATTTGATATACGATTACTGTGTTATTTATAGTTCCAAAGATATATTCAATTACATCTTCAACTTAGCAGGCCCGCTTACACAATATTAGGCGTGACCGAACCACAAATGTTGTAATTTTATATATTTTACTTTTGATAATATGCAATTCAGCAATTCAGAGAACGGGCTTTCAAAAATTGTTAACCATTATGCAGCCCATCTACAAAGTTCCCTCCATTAAAACGCGGTAAAAGCTTTTCGAAAATAAACTCTACTGAAAGCAAACATTTCAATTATTAATTAGTGAACAAACGAATGACGATTTGTTTGATAACTGAGATCTATTTTTTAATTTAATTATTAAAACAAATGATGTTTCCAACATATTTGTTATATGTAGGTACATATGTAGACAGTTTGTAAAATAAAAGTTTTCAAAATTGTACTAAGTGAGGTAAAATGTTTTCTAAATTGTTAAAAATATCATTTTGCCTGCTAGAACTTTTAGTGCCCACCTTGGGCATCAACTACAGCTTCCAGACTTCTACCCACGGAGCTAATAAGTTTTGTATATCGTATTCTGTAGGTATTTTTCCCACTCTTCTTTTATAAATGATATTAATTGGTTTTCGTTTTTCGCAGACCTTCTTCCGGCTTTAAAAGGACCCATACATTTTTTATCGGGTTTAAGTCTGGCCTTTATGCCGGGGTATCAATTACTATTCTGCAATTATATAATAGCCAGAATCTACAAATATGTCCATATGTATGATATATGTTTTGGGTCGTTATTTTGGTAAAATTTATATTTTAACTTTTCGGGATTTTCGTGATCAACAAATCCGAATTTTCCGGCACTACTACGTAATTGGTTTTTTAAAATATTCATATAGACTTTCTTAGTCATTATATCATTTAAAATTCTTATTTCCTCAACACCATTGCTTGATATACATACATACAACACCACACAGTGTTCCGAACTTTACTGTGGGTATTATATTTTTATTCTCTAAGGCCGTGCGCCAAATTGGCCCATCATGGTAGTAAACCATTACCTTCGATTTATCACAGAAAATTACGACATTCCAGTATTCCAGAGGAAATGAAATGTGGTCAATTCCAAAATTATACACCTTCTTAATGTTTTGCTCGGAAAACAGATGTTTTTTCCTGAACACTCTTGAAGAGTATTTATGGCTTTGCAGCACTTTTCGAACCGTCTGATGAGAGATATCAACTCCACATTCATTATTGATGTCAAGTGCTATTCCTCAGGGATGTGACTCTCTATTGCGATGCGAAAGCGAATTCGATGCGAAAGGTAAATGCGTTAAGAGTATAATTTGGTGCTCTGTAACTCTTTTGCAAAATAATTTGAAAAAGAGCAACACTGGCACCACAATATAAACAATAGCAAAGAATGACAAAATGAAATGTCAAAACTTGTAAGCCAAAGCATTTTAAACAAAATTTTTGTGCAGTTCGTTTTTTTTTTGTAAAAAATAAGGAAGGTTTGAGGAAGAAAGTGAACATGTTGAGAACTTTGAGAGATAGATCAGATATACTGTCTCCTAAATGACCACAGGTAAGAATAGGTATCATGTGCAAAACGCTTTCAAACTTTTCATATTTATAGCTTTATACAAAACTTATGACTTAATAAAGATGCGTTTATGTATGTATTAAACGCTATTCAACACAACCTCAGCGTTGCAAAGAGATCCACAGCAATTCCAAACGCAATAAAAGTAGCCGCTGCTTTGAAATTGCTTGGCCAAGGTTGATATCAACAGCAAATTGGGCAAGATCATCTCTTAGGATTATCGCAGCAATCTATGTCGCGTTGCTTACAAGAGGTTTATGTGGCGATTGAGCGAATACTCTGTCCAAAGCACATACCATTTGAGGTATCTGTGGAAGAGGAAAACGAAATTAAGAGAGGGGTTTTCTATACATGTGGCATTCCTGGGGTGATTGGAGCAGTCTATGGCACGCATATACAAATGATTCGACCGGCCAGGAATGAGCACTTGTACTTCACACACTTGGTGGTATGTGAGTTTTTATGTATGCATTTGGCTTATTAAATTTTACTTTGATATTAAATTTTTAGATATGTGATCACAAAATGATAATCAGATTTATTGATTGCCGATACGGTGGTGCATGCCATGACTCACATTTGTGGGCCCTCTAACGCAAAGAAAAAATTAAAAGAACGTTTCGAAAGAGGAGAAAAGAGATTTTGGCTGATTGGTAATTAACTTAAAATAATTTTTATCGATTTTTTTCCTATTTATTTTTAATCTTCTAAAAGGCGATTCGGGCTACCCCCTGGAGCCCTGGCTGCTAACTTCATACAGAAATGCAACGTAAAACTCATCCGAGGTATTTTATAATAACATATATAAAAAATCAGTTCATTGGGGGGATGGGCCAGTTCACTCAGGGCAAAGTTGTTGATTGCTCTCAACCTGGCGAGAAACCAGCAGCAATCCCTGAAAATTGACTGGTCAAGCTGACATACTGCCTCCTCGTGGCGTCCCTGGATAGCCCTTACAGCACCCGCTTAGAGGTAAACCAAAGTGTGCAGCGAATCCCCTCTGTCCAGGGGTCTAAACCAGGACCCGGCCCTCCAAATTTGTGCGTGGGGGTAACTTCCCTACCGTGTAAAAACACATTAGTTTCGTTACAACCACAAAAAGGAAATATAAATATGGATGACCCTATTGCTAACGACCATGGACAACGAAATAAGGATAACGATTTTCGGTTCTGCACGTGGAATGTCAGGTTCCTGAACAGACCACATGCAGCCGATGAACTTGCGGAGGCCCTGGAAGCCTATAAGGCTGACATCACCGACATTCAGGAAGTGCGATGGGCCGGGAAAAAGGAAAGTGAGAAACTGCGACATCTACTACGGTGATTGCTACAAAGAGCGATGACAGCGCTTGTTTGGATGCGGGTTTGTTGTTCGAGGCAGACTTAGGCAAAGAGTGTTAAGCTTTAAATACGTGAGCGAACGCCTCATTACAATCCGCATCAAGGCTAGGCTTGGAAACATTAGCCTAATCTGCGCCCACGCCCCTACGGAGGATAAAGATGACGACAGCAAGGATGACTTTTATAATCTCCTAGGCAGAATATACGATCAATGCCCCAGCTACGACACCAAGATCGTCCTAGGAGATTTCAACGCAAAGCTGGGCAAGGAAGACATCTTCGCTAGAGTCATCGGGAAACACAGCCTGCATGACGACACATCCGATAACGGACTCAGGCTGCTAGATTTTGTGACGGGGCGAAATCTCACTGTAGCAAGCACGCGATTCCCTCACCTCAACATTCACAAAGGGACCTGGCGGTCCACTGATCAATCAACCGTCAACCAAATTGATCACATTGCGATCGACGGCAGACACTCCTCCAGTATTCTTGATGTCCAAACATTCCGAGGAGCCAACATTGACTCCGATCACTTCCTTGTTGTAGCCAAGGTAAGATCACGGGTATGAGTAGCAAAACGGAGTAGAGCACGACCACAACAGTTTGACGTCGCAAAGCTACAATCGCAATCGACCGCTAAGAAATTTGCCTATCTAGTCTCTCTTAAGCTCTCAGAGAGTCCAACCCTGCCAGGCAAATTAACCGATGAGGAATGGAACCGTTATCAAAACGCCATCAGAGATGCTGCTTCTGATACATTGGGAAGAAGAAAGAGCATGAGAAGCGCGCGATCGAGGAACTGGAGAGGTGTTACGGCAGGAATAATATCCGAAAGTTTTACCAAGGGGTAAAACAACTATCCATTGGATATAAGCTTCGGACAGAAGCCTGTCGTGACGAAGAGGGACAAATCGTAGTAGAGTCGCAATAGATGCTGAGAATCTGGAAAGATCACTTCTGCAGACAGTTTAACGGCGAGCAAGACAACGATTCCATCGCCAGGCAGAATATTCCACTCCAGATAACGGACGATGATGGTAGAGAATTCCGTCCCCCGACCTGAATGAAGTCAAGATAGCAATATCAAGATTGAAATCAAACAAAGCTGCAGGAGCGGACGGACTGTCCGCGGAACTATTTAAGGCAGCCGGAGATGACCTGGTTGGGCGCATGCACCAGCTCATCTGTAAGATATGGTCGGAGGAAAGCATGCCCGACGAGTGGAATCTCAGCATCGTTTGTCCGAACCACAAAAAAGGAGACCCCTTCAACTGCGCCAACTACCGAGGAGTAAGTCTCCTGAACATCGCCTACAAGATCTTTTCTGCCGTTTTGTGTGATAGTTTGATAGGTCCTTATCAATGTGGTTTCAGGACAGGGAAGTCCACCATTGACCAAATTTTCACACTACGGCAGATCCTGGAAAAGACCCAAGAGATGCAAATCGACACCCTATTCGTCGATTTGAAGGCTGCATATGACAGTGTGTATAGGGACGAGCTATACGAAGCCGTGTCTAGTTTTGCCATTCCTACCAAACTCGTCAGGTGGTGTAGGATGACGATGGAGAATTCTCGCTGCTCCATCAAGGTTGGTGGTGGAGGGCAAAACGAAGTATATGCTGTCATCAAAAAAGGACGCGCAACACCGACGACTGGGCCAGAACGTCACCATAGGCAGCTATAACTTCGAGGTAGTGAAGGACTTCGTGTACCTTGACGCTGAGGCATAATGGAGGTTCTATGCCGTTAATGTGCCGAATTATCTGATCCTTTAGGTCTTGAATTCTTGCTGGCTTATCGACGTACAGCTTTTCTTTCAAATAACCCCAAAGAAAAAAGTCCAACGGTGTCAAATCACATGATCTTGGCGGCCAATTGACATCGCCATTACGTGAGATAACACGGCCATTGAATTTGTTGCGCAAAAGAGCCATTGTTTCGTTAGCTGTGTGGCAAGTGGCACCGTCCTGCTGAAACCACATATCGTCCACATCCATATATTCCAATTCGGGCCATAAAAAGTTCGTTATCATCTCACGATAGCGAACACCATTCACAGTAACTGCCTGACCGGCCTCATTTTGGAAAAAATACGGCCCGATGATGCCGCCAGCCCATAAACCGCACCAAACAGTCACTCTTTGTGGGTGCATTGGTTTTTCGACAATCACTCTTGGATTCTCATTCGCCCAAATGCGGCAATTCTGTTTATTGACGAATCCACTGAGGTGAAAATGTGCCTCATCACTGAAGATGATTTTCTTCGAAAATTTATCATCCACTGTTGCCATTTCTTGCCACCATTCTGCCCATTCACGACGTTTGGAATGGTCAAGAGGCTTTAGTTCTTGAGCCAATTGCACCTTGTAAGCGTGTAAATGCAAGTCTTTATGCATAATGTTCATCAACGACGAGCGTGAGGTGCAATTGTTGGGAACGACGACGAGTTGAGGTGGACGGCTCTTCAGCCACACTATCGCGAACAGCAGCAATATTTTCTGCAGTACGAGCTGTACGAGCACTGGTGTTCTCACATGCACTGGTGTTCTCACATCTTCTACAGACCCGGTTTGCTCGAATTTTTCCACGATTTTTGCGATTGTACGCACATTTGGACGATGAAATTGACTAAAAAAATTACGAAGTGCACGATATGCATTTTGATTTGAACTCCCATTTTCATAATAAGTCTGGATAACTTTAACACGTTGTTGGATTGTGTATCTCTCCATGGTTCAAATTGAGTAAGTCTGAAATAGAGAAATGTCAAATAAAATTCGGAAAAAAAACTTGGCGTTTAGGTGTGGTTCACATTCAACATCGGCCCATACAATTTAACCACCCTTTACTTTGTACGGAAAAGCATGAAATTCATACACTAAAAATAACAATTAACAAAAAGTAACAAAATTATAAAATTAAACTGATATGTATGTATGTATGTATATAGTGTATCACACAGTAAAAATATCACATTGTTTTACTCATTTCTAATTCTAGTATTTTCTTTTTTAATTCAAGCTTTTCTAATTCAATTTTTTGTTTTTAGAGCTTGAGTTTTTTTACATTAAAATTTTTCTTCGCAAAATGCTACTTTTCTTTCTTTTAATTCAAAATTTTTTCTATTGTACCTTACTAATTCCTTCAAGGTATTCCGAACATCGCCCAAAAGTTTGGTGGATTCCTTGTGGTATATCCCTTGGTCTTCAACTTGAGTTTTTACTAGAATATCACGTTCGTTTTGGGTTGACAGCCGCGAACGTTGGGCTGTCTGCAAACTCTCATCCAAACAGCTACGTTTGGAAGTGTGCGGTGTTTCATTTGGACTGTTATTTTCATTTTGCGAAGATAAAACTTCTTCTGCAGGCTCTTTGTTCGCTGAAACATCGCTACTTGAAGTTGGCAGCCTGTTGACGGCTTCTTCCATATGTAAAAGAGATTTATTATCTGTTAATCCATAGAGGAAAGCGGACAATGCTGTGATACACCACCAACCGTGCTGGAAATGCTCACTTTGTTCTTGCGCATCTTAACCTTAGTGTGGGATTTTAGGTCAGACCAAACATACATATGTATATGCATATGTACATATTTATACTATGTTAGTTTCACATTTTATATAAAAAAATATCATAATACATTACTTTTTTCCAACCAGCTACATCCCTTACAGGAGGCCCATTCGAATTAAGGTGGTCCTCCAGTTTTGTCCACAAATTGTTGGCGCGTTGTTTGACATTTCCGCACTGCAACTGTCCCTTGGCCAAATCGCTGTGTTGCACCATAAAATCTACCAATATATCGAACTGCCGTTGCTGAGTCTGTAACTTTTTCCTGTTTTCCCTAAAAAAATAACAATTTAGTTATAAATATAAAATTTTATTTGTGTTTACGTACATTATTCGGTTCCTTTGCGTTTGATATTTGTTAGCGCAAGATATTTGCGAACGATTTTGACATACGCTTTCGTATTAAAGAGTGCGGTGATGCCAGATTTGCGAAAGGGAAGAAATTAGATGCGAAAACGCAATAAAGAGTACCAATTGTTCGATTATGTATCATTTTTCTTTCGCATCGCAATAGTGAGTAACACCCCTGGTACTTACATAAATGAGAATTTTCGACAATAATTTTTAAAATTTTCGTTTCACTTACTTGTTTTTGGTCTGCCTGGTGTTTGTTTAGGTTCAAGTCTCTATAACCTTGTACACCGTCCTTAGGTTAAGGGAAAACATTTCAGCAATTTCTTTGTGAGATTTGCTTTTTTAATAGTTAAAATACACTATTTGGGTAATATTTTTATCGAGTCGTTTTCCTGGCATTGTTTAAACTTAATTACGTGATCACATGTGTGCGCGAACTGAATTCATTTGATCAGTAAATTGATTATTCAATTGCAATGTCTTGTAATAACTGTTAAAAAATAAAGATTTTTTGAAGCATTTGCCTTTTTGAAAACATTTATTTTACACCATTCAAAGTAGGCAAAAATTGTTTTGCAGTGTTGTTGCTGTAATACACCAATCAAAATTCCGCTGTCGTACTGTCGACAATTTGCAAAATAACCGTGACATGCAAAAACAAATAAATTGAAATTTGTTGTTGTTATTCTTTATTTAAACTGAAATTCCTAAAAATGTTTAGCTTTGAAAACATTTTTTTACAAACTGTATATAATTTATACATAAATAAATTGATCACTCGTAGAAATTATGTCTTCGTATACGACTAAAAATCTTCAGATTTTTTCATGAAATTTGGATGGAGTCAATTTTTAGCTTCGTTTAATCGGTTTCACAAATCAAAACTAAAAAAGTTAGCCGAAAATCGATTTTTTTAACTCTTTTGCAATCTTTGATACATAAGCACGTATAGAATTAAATTCCTGATTTTGCTATTCGGTTCTCTACATACAAAAGCCACATGATTGTAAACTGACATTAATTTAAGACTTTAATTTGGTTTCTTAGTCAAACTAAAAAATTTCGTTGCTTTTGTTATAACAGCCCAAAAACCTCTTAATTAGAATGTTAACAAGTTACATTAAAACGTCTGTGAAAATACCAAGCAGAGAAAGCGTATTTCAAACCAAAAACCAAAGAACGACAGAAGAAAAAGTGCTTACGTAAGTGAGAAATATTTGTACGCCCGAACTTAAGTGTGTGTGGGTATAACACATCACAATAGTATTTTAACCATTTTGAATATTAATGAATATAATACTATACAGTAATTTATGTATGTATGTACATATGTATGTATGTTGTATGTACATTTGTACAAATATTTTCAACTTAAATACAAAGTGAATTATCATACCGTTTGTATTTAAATATTAACATATGTATGTACATATTTATGTATGCGCATACATATGTATGTATATTTACACAAAACTTTGTAATTTCCAATAAACAAAATTGTATATTTAAAAACATAATTTCCAATAAACAATGATATATACATATATTGAAATAATTAAAATATTGCCAATTAAGTAATATACTAATGCCCACTATAAGGACTATTGTGTCAAACTAAAAGTATTTTACATAATTTTGCAGTATGTATGTACATATGTAAATACATACGTATGTTATGTACTACAAAGTACTGTTAAGTAAATTATTAAGCATGTCTGCTTAAAAAATAACTAATTGGTATGGATTTACTGTAGGTATGTGTGTATATGCATATTATGTATTTGACAAGAAATTATTAATATGTATGTATATTATTTTTTAATATGAAACTTGATGCACAGCTTGTGCTCGCCCTGATGGATCTTGTGGACAACCCCAGTCCAGCCGTGGCACCCATCGCCTAACTGTTTTTGCAGCGTCATCTCCTGGAAACATTTCTGTAAATATACATCGGTAGTAGTAAGCTTCTTTGGTAGTCGGTGTATTTATAGGGAACTTTTTGGCAGCCTGGGCAAAATCAATGTCAGTAATGTGATCTGTGGCTACTTGGCGAATGTTATCGATCCAGTCATAGCCAACACCATCAGAAAATTGTTCTTTTTGTCGCCAAAGAACTTCATTGGGAAGGTATTGGTTGGCAAATGCTTTTCTAAGAATGTACTTTTCTATGCGGCGTTCTTTTTTATCGCCAAAGCAATTGAGGTCACCAGGAATTTTATCTTCAGGCCTTATAGACATCACATAATTTACAAACGATGTGTCTAAAAAGGGAACACGTAATTCAATACCTTTTGCCATTGTTACTTTGTTCGCACGTAAGCAGTCAGAATCACAAAGTTGTGAAACACGTTTAACCAATTCTTCATGAAAATCCCTATAGTTAGGAGCTTTATAAAAATATAAATATCCACCAAAAATCTCATCAGCTCCCTCACCAGATAGAATCATTTTAATACCAGTACTTTTGATATACCGTGCTAATAGCAGCATAGGCAAACTACAACGTACAGTTGTTACATCATATGTTTCTAAATGGTAGATGATATCTCGAATGCAATCCAAGGCGTCTGGAATGTCGAAGATAACCTCTGTGTGATTGCTTTTTATGTAATTAGCTACCAATCGGGCGGCTTTAAAATCTGGAGCATTAGGCAAACCAACTGAAAATGTTCTAAGTTTAAAGTTAGGGTCACGTTCCCGACGTATTTTTGTGGCAATTGATGCTATCAAGCTGCTGTCAATCCCACCCGATAATAAGGCCCCAAATGGTACATCGCATTGCAAATGTGATCGTACTCCATTTTCAAGATTTGTTTTCAACAAATCAAGGTTTGCATGTAAGGTTGGAATAACTGTTTGCCATTTCGCTTCAAAAAATGTTTTTCGTACAAAATTATCGGCTCTACCAAAACGTAACTCGCCAGGTGTAAATGCTTCAATTTTTGGACAAAATTCCACAAGACATTTCATTTCGGATGCTACCCATATGTTTTCGTTTTCGTCCTCTCCTATGTACATAGGAATAATACCAAAAGGATCTCGGGCCATAAGAATCGTTTTGTTTTGTTTGTCATACAAAACAAAAGCGAACATGCCGGTTATATACTCCAATAACTTTTCACCATATTCTTCATACAATTCGATTATGACATTACAGTCGCTTTTGGGCTTATAGTGGCTGCGAGTTTTTGAAATTTCGTAAGACTGCTCCAAATAATTGTATATTTCGCCATTAGCAATTAAAATAACATCTTTGTTTTCAGAATATAAAGGCTGATGTCCTGTGTGAACGCCCACTATTGCTAACCGCTCGTGAATCATAACTACTCCGTGTTCTGGAATATAGCATACGCCTGTATCATCAGGGCCTCGGTGCCTTTGCTTGCCACTTTGTCTGTAAGCAATTTCACGCAAACTGTGTTTACTTCCATGATAAACTGTCGACCTAATCGGCTTGCTATCCTTCGAAAAAATTGCAAATATCCCACACATTATCACCAATTCCGGCGTTGGTCTTTTTTCTAAAACATCACTCGTATCCAGTACCGATCAGAAAATAACTAAGAACGGTCAATAGTTGGCACTAAAATGAATTACTTACTCGTGCTTGCTTTTAAAGCACCAAGCCAATCGAAAAATAAAGCACTAACACGAACTCATTCAAATATGTACACATCAGGGATGGTATTAAAAATTTATAAATTGTACCAAGAAGCTCGAAACACTTACATATATACATATAATATAAAATGAAGGTACGGACTGGCTTTTACATCGTTTTCGATATCACAATTACAATTTTGATAATAACGTGCTTGATGATATCATAATAATTGGAATTTTGTGAAGTCAGAAAATCGTTTGTTCGGATTAAGACGCAAAGAGTTGCAGTTTTTAGTCTGTTTCTCTCTTTGATTTAAATTATGCATATTTCGGTAAAAAATGTCTTTCTAAATGTGTAACTGATAGCATTCCTCTGAAAAATTTTGAAATATAGATTCATTTGCATCATTTTTTATATTAGAAACTGTTGCTAGTATTCGAATCTTTGTAAGATTTAATTATTTTAGCATCGGCAAGACCTCAAAATTGCGAATTTATATTATCATGTAATCAGAGTAAAATTACTGCAATGAGTTGCTACATAATATGAAGCAATAAACAAAGATGACACAGATCTTTTACTAAAACATTTTTCCGTCATGACTGTATTCAATGTTTACATTACAAAATGTATTAGAGTCGTAATGAAAATTTTAAAGAAAGGCGAAGAAATTGAATAATAACTAATTAATGTAGTTTTTATTAAAAAATAAATTAAATAATGTTATAAGTTTATGTAATTTAATTTTGCTTTGTGTAACTGAGAAATAAATGAAAACTCTATAGAATCGAGTTGTTGGTTTAAGATACTTACATAAGTACTTACTTTTTTAACACAATTGAAAACAAATATCTATAGTAATAAAAAATTATGAAATAAATTAATTCAAGACTTTATTTCATTTTCTTTTGCGTGATCTCACTTTTCTTTTAAATCTTTATTTAATTTTTTATTTTAAAATCATTCGAGACTTAAAAAATAGCTAAATTCATAGTTTTTTCTTTAGGTTTCGCTCTCAGGCAAATGGTTAACCCAGGAATATGTTCATTTCCATCGTTTTCTTGTACGGAAATACCAGGAAGATCAGCCTTTAATTTGAGGCAAATATAACCTCCTAAATTATCCTTCTCAGCGACTACTTTGCGTATAGTAGGAACTTCACCGTGTTTTAAATAAAGCTTTTTCATAAAACATAGTTATGGAATTACATACCCATTCGCAAAATTAAGACGTTTTTGAAATAACTGATAACTTACCTATATCGTATTTCAATTTATTACAATATTAAAATCATCTGCTTTGAAGTGTTCCATACAGATTGAGCAGTCTTTGTATTTATATGTTTATCATTCCAAATTTTTGTCGATTGTTTTAATAAACTTATTGTGATCGACTTTTTTTGTGTTACCATAATTTTTTACTTAGCATTTGGTTTTTAATATTTTTTATTAGTTATTTTGTACACAATTTATTGCTTTTTCATTCACTTTTAGTATAAAAGTAAAATGCAAATAGCACTTTCTACGCCACACCACCAGCAAACAACATAAAGGACCTGCGTAATCCGGAATCTTATTTATTTGAATCATGGCTACATAATATTACTAAAACTGGGGAAATTGCTTAATTGTACTATTCTAGTTTGAATAGTACCAAAAACACACAACTATATACATTTTTCCATCTCTGATACACATATATGAATGAGTGTATCAATATGTATATATTTACATATGTAAATGAGTACATATGGAGTTGTGTATATACCCTGTCGGTACATACATGCATACATACATACACAACATCAGTAATTCACTTTTTATACGCAAAGTGCGACTCGCTCTGTATAAATTTCAGCTAGCCACATCTAGCTCATTTTTAGTTAGCTTATGGCACATGCAATTCACGTGCATTATGAGTTAGTTGTGAGCTGAATAGCTATTTTACTAGGCTCCTTATGAATTGACTTTTGGCGCATATAATATGAGTGTACCTATGGTTAGCCTTAAATTTTGGCTTTAATTTAGTTATAACAAATCATTTTTAATACACTTTTTTCTTCCTAACTGTATTTTATTTAAAAAAATATTTTTTTTGTGATCCTAAATTCATGAATATTAGTTATTTTGTTTCTGTTTCATTACACAAATATTTTGAAAATATTGCTTCTTAATGAGCTTTAAAGCATTTCTTAATGCTTTTTAGGGATCTTCTTCCCCATTGTCATCAATAGAATCTGGTTAATGATAAAAACATGAATTCAAGAAAATTAATACGAATTTGAAAAGCCATTTAAGTATATTTACATATATTCATATGTATGTATGTGACCTTTTAAAGCATCAAAAGTTCTTTTAAAGCTTTTAAGTGGCACTTTTACGTGCACTCCGTAAATATTGAAAGTCAATATTAAGTCCAGAGCATAATTTCTATAAGAGTTTTTTGCAGTTGACCGTTTATGGAGGATGACATATGTAGGTACAACAAAGCTAAAAATATATATTTGTTTAAATAATGATTTTTATGATATTTCATGTATTTCTTACCGTGTAAGGTCAAAACAAAAAACAAAGCAACGGACAAAAAAGATTTTTTGTTTATTTTTGTAACAAAATTTATACAAAAAGCAATAGCTTTATTTCTTTGCGTAACGGAATTTTTTGTGTTCTCTTGTTCAAAAAAAGTATAAATTTATTCTAAACGCTGTCTTACTATCGATGAGTATTTAACATGCATAGGAATAGCAGAGTTCATTAATGTAAAAAGGGCAACGACAACACAAAATCCCGACAGGGTATGTATGTAATAAAGCTTTTGCACGTCTTAACAACCACAAAACTTTTACTCGCTCTATGATAACAAATGGTTCTAACTTGCTTTTCTTTTCTTATAAGTTTTTAGCAACCAGTGTTGTAAGTTCGGTGCGTTTCGCACCATTTTCGGTGTTTTAAAGGTCTTGGTGCGAAAAATTCCTTAGTTGGTGTACGGTGCGCTCTCATTATCGCGGTTGTCATGGAATGCAAGACGGTTTTGGAAACCAATATTGGAGCCATTTGGTGTCATGAAAACAAGTCGCTTTTGTTATCTACGAATGTAAATAAAACCAATATTCGAATCAGCTGCTTTCTGTTTTTGCTCTTTTGTTTACAATTTTAAATATATTTTTTTTTACAAAATTTTGCAAATTGTGTTAAAATATTGCTAAAAATTGTGGTTTTTGCTAAATAAAAACAAAGAAAAGAAAAATAAGTAACTACATTCAATAAATAAATAGAATGGCATCCGGCGTTGGATCATTTTTGTTATTGGAAATAGGACACTCTGAGAGGGTGGTAAGAAAAATATTGACGGACTGCAGCAATTCATTCGAAGTGCCGCAGATACCGTAAGTTTATTTTAATGCTTACAATATCTTAATATGTAAATATGTACATATGTATGTATATTTAAAAATGTTTTGCAGGTTATTAGCCTCTTATCGTTTAAACAAAGATCACATCCTTTCACTCTTTACATCCTTTTACGGCGGACTAGCACTATTTAATTGTGCAGACATTTTTTTCACGTTTTGTCATCCCTTTTTCCAAATCAGGGTACTACTTCATAAACTCCAGGAGAGCGCCGTTTTGTGTTTTCCCCTATTTTGTTATTAAAGTTGTAAATCACAATGGTGTTCCAATTTATTAAAGATTAATAAAGTAAAATTAAAATTTTCACACAAACTTAAAACTGATAAAAATTTAAGTTCAAATACAAAACTTGGAGAGGCTGAGTAACCATTGTAACCCATTGGCAATAATGCTACTAGATGACACAAACGAAGTAAGAAGACTGAAAAGGAACCACATATTAGACTTGCCATTTCGAACCTAATCAATTATACATAAATAAAATTCTGTGTACAAATGTCCATATATGTAAATATTAGTATAGATAAAACTTCAAGATTTTGTATATAATGTATATATTATGAACTGTTGAAATAACTTTAACAATTTTTGTTTGTATATTGTTGTTCTTATTAGAGTTCAACAATGAATGTTATTTTCTTGTTACTTATTTTATAAAATTTGCTTATTATCCTTGGATAGATTGTAAATAAAACGAAAAAAAAAAATACAAAACCGATAACTTGGATTTCATGACACCAACCTAATTTTTTATCGGTTTTAAATACAATTTTAATAAAATTGGATTCTATAACAATCCCGTATATTCAATTTGATGTATTTTTCAGATTTTCATAGTAAATTTTTTGCTCTCGAAAAATATGTATACTTTTTATGGAAAATTAATTCAATAAACATTTTAAATAAAAAGTATCTAAGCTTATTACGTTCTGAAATTTCAAAGTTAACAATGTTCGCAACCAAAAACAACACAACCTTTATATTAAATTGATATCAAATTCTTTTTCAAATGACAATAATTCTAACTTTGTAGTAGGTAGCTCAAAGCACATGTATTTATGTATGTATGTATGTATGTACATACAACAAAAAGGAGAATTTTTGACAAGTTTGCGAACTGCATGCTTATATTTACCTACATACATATGTATATATACATAAAAATTTATTTACATTTTGTTCTTTCAACTACATACATACATACATACATATGTATGTAGTTATTTTGTTGCCAAATGTGCAACCTTTTGTATTTTTCAGTTTTTCGAAGCATTGAGCAGGTTTGAAGTTTTTTTGTCTTAAAAATCAGTTCTATAAAAATTTTGCAGATTTTGACCCATATTTTTTTGAATAAATTCTTTACTTTCAACTTTTTATTTTTGAGGTCTTAATTTTATCCTATTACAGTAATTTTCTGTTAATTATCCTCTGGATTATTGATTTGCCAGCTAAATGATCCTATAAATGGGAAATTAATAATGTTAACAAAAACGAATGGAAAAATTCCTGCTTAAATTAATTGACTTAAAATTAAACAAGTTTTAACAAATCACAAACAAAAGTGGCGTTCAAGTGTCATTTGCAAATATCTACGAATAGACCATAATTTTCACACCCAAATAAAACTATATGTCAACTTTCAAAATCATGTATTATTACATATTTTGTAATGTTTTATTAATTGTGCTGGTCAATTAAGGAAGCTTTTTAGTTGAGTAATGGATCATCGGGTGAAAGATGTTCCGCTTAATAGCTCCAAAAACGATGCATTTTTTGAAACTCAATTTGTGAAACAATGGTGAGTGCAAAGAGTTATGTGTTTCTACATTTACTCTAATTTTATGATTTAGAATATATGTATGTATGTATGTATGTATGTATATAAATCAAAATAACTTTTCTTTAAAGCCGTCGTGTAGTTGCTTCGTTTACTTTAATATGTACATATTTATACTTATGTACTATGTATGTATGAAACAAAATTTAGCTTTGATTAGGTTTTATTTATGTGCAGTTTTTTCACTTGAAAAGCAGGGTTTTATTCCAAAATTTGCAGATTTTGTAAACAAAATTATGGCAACTCCGTTAATAAGCAAATGCAAAATAATCTGTGTACAAGTTTATCTAATATACAAAGTACATACATACATAGTACATACATATATATAAACCAATGTGTTTATTATTCTCTTTCAAAGCTGTTAACATATGTATTTATATGTACAAATGTACATAAAATCAAAAGTAGGGTATTTGTTTTTTAATATGTTGTCAAATATTTAAGCAAAAAAAAAACAGACACGATAAAAAGGTTTACGTACATACATACATATTTACATACATACATAGCCCTAAAAATTAGATACACTACCAGTGGTGAAAGACAAAATAATAAAATTTGTTTTACTATTTTAGATATATATGGAGGTGTGTACAAATGCATACATACATACATACATACATACATACAAACAACCATAGATTTATAAACCGCATCAGTCTAATTCATAAACGATTATTAGCAGTTTAATAACACATTAATAGGCAAAAATCGCTAAATGTGTATTCAGAAACGCTTAATAGCCAATTGCCAGAAAAATACAAGCATTTTATTGTAGTCAATACCATAGTTTAAGCGATTGATAAATTGACATTTTGCCTTTAATCTTCTTCTTGTTTACGTATTTGTAAAAACGTTTTGCTAGTTCTTTTGAAAACATTAATAAAAAAATTAAAAATGGATATAATAAATTTAGTTTCCAGAATAGGTATGTAAGTAAAATTAATTAGTGCGAAGAAATTTGTTCTTAATTGAAAATTATAGGGACGATCGCCGATATACATATGTACATATCAACTGTCCGAACTTCAATATTTTAGAAAGAGGGCGAGTCCGTGGCATTTCACTTAGAAGAAACTGAAATGGAAGAAAATACTGATGCAAATACATACATACATATGTACATATGGTCTGTTTCTTTTACTTTTTTCTTCAGCCTTTTCCATCTTCCTTACTTTATTTGCATGCGTTTATCTGAATTGCGTTTTCAAATTAATTAATGTTGGTTAGTGATACAAGTCAACACGCGAGTTAAGACTTTCCAGTCTTGTGGAAATAAAAAAAAAAAACCTTTTTTTCCCAAACGCTTACGCGTTTATTTTCTTTATTTCCTTGAATTAAAAATACACGACAAGTATATGTCTAGAACTTATTTTTAACTAACTTATTCATTTGTAAATTTGAGTCTTAAATACTAAAAATGTTGTTGCGGGTAAAGCGGCCCAAGCTCAAGATAGCCAATGTGGACTTTAAACACAAGTGTAAGAATTTTAGAAAACTTTAATTCTTTATTCTTACGCTTTAATATGTTAAAATTCTTTTATGTGCCTCATCGGATCGTTTGAAGGAATCATCTTGGGTGTTAAAACGTAAGTCCTAACAGAATGCAACCTTCCACTCCCTCACAGGGTCAACCACTAAGTCGTCAACGACCAACTCAGTTAAGTCCTGCACCGAACAACTGTAACATTTGCAACAAGTCCACAGACAACGAAAAATTTATAAAATGCAGCAAGTGCAATCTTAATTTTCATTTACCATGTGTCAATCTCAGCAGCAATCAAGACCAACCTACATGGAGTTGCCAAAATTGTACGGTACAACATCAAATCACGATCGATTCTGCCTCTTCCATTCGTAGTGGCTCTTCGGCCACCACCCGCTCCCGCCGACAAGCTCTTGAGCTACGACGTCTAGAAGAAGAGACACAACTTGAAAGAGATTTCATTAAAAAGAAATACCAAATTCTCGAACAAGCAGTAGATGACTTCGAGGACGCACAATCAGTTAATAAACACTCAGCTGTCAGATCTGTACATGAGTGGTTAGATAATCAAATCCAACTCCCTACTTCGGCTATTGCAACCGCACACCAAAATATAGTTTCCGCAGCTCGTCAGTTTGAAACGCGACCTTACACATTTGTACCACAAGCCACAACAACGCAAGAAATGCCTAACACTACTAAACCATATTGCCAAAACGTAAGTAATGACTTAGTTTATACGACAAAAACAATAACTCCGCCCGTATGTACAACTACGTCATTCGTTAATAACATGTCTTCATTTATTAATGACCCAACAACGAACCGTCAGCAGCCGACAACTGCAAATTTATGTAATAATTCAGACAACGTAAATGGAGAAAATCACATATTAGAGACACCTGTACAATTTGGTTACATGGATTCAACGTTTTCCATGAACCCATCAAACCTCCAACCTGTTATATTACCTTCTCACAGGCTTTCGCAACAACAAATAAGCACGCGGCAGTCAGTACCAAAAGAGCTTCCAATTTTTACCGGCACTCCTGAAGAATGGCCCTTGTTTAGTGCCACATATGACTGGTCGACAGCAGTCTGTGGTTTTACAGACGCTGAAAATCTTGTCAGGCTTCAAAGTTCTCTAAAGGGGGAAGCACTTCGATCTGTTAAACATATTTTGATCCATCCATCGGGTGTACCATGTACTCTATCTACACTAAAATTGCTTTTCGGACAACCGGAAAAAATATTAAACTCACTAAAAAATAGAATAAGATCACTACCAGCACTGAACACAAATAAATTGAGCACAATTACCTCTTTCGCCGTGGAAGTAAAGGGCCTAGAAACAACAATTAAAGCCAGTGGTTTAATAAATGAACTGACCAATTCATCTTTATTACATGAATTAATAATGAAAATGCCATCACATTTTCAACTTAACTGGGGTGAACAAAAAATAAAACTAGCAAAAAATAACAAAAGAGTTAGTTTGACTGAATTCGCTAACTGGATATATGAAGTCGGTGTCTCAGCAAGCAGCATAAATATAGACAGTGACAGCAGCGCATCAAAGTCAATAGAGCAGTATTCGCGTAAGCCAAAAAACGTTTATGTGCATGCTCATGAAGAACAAAACAAAAAGATCTGTTTAGTGTGTTCTGGCAACTGCAATAGCGTTGAGAAGTGTAAAAAATTCTTGGCTGCGAATAGAAGCGAGCGATGGAACTTAGTAAGAATGTACAATCTATGTAAACTGTGCCTGCGACGTCACTACGGTATTTGCAGTAGCAGCATCGTTTGCAGAGAAAATAATTGTCAAATAAAACATAATACATTGCTGCATAAATCCATGACTGAAGATAGAGAAACAAACGCTACCAGAGAAACTGAAAATAAAAGCAAAAGAGATAATTTACATGCAGCCCATAGGAATGAATGCAATGAAATCTTATTTAAAATTATACCCATAACAATATACGGAAACAATAATAAACGTTTTAATACTTTTGCATTTATAGACGAGGGTTCGTCTGTAAGTCTGGTAAATGAACAATTAATTAATAAACTAGATTTAAATGGTGAGCCACAACCTCTATGCTTGAAATGGACAGGTGAAATAGGTCGCAACGAAGAAGACTCAAAAATAGTCTCAATGAAAATTTCAGGTATGAATAAAACTGAATTTTCTATTTCTGTTCGTACGGTTAAACAACTAGCGCTTCCGAGTCAGAGCTTTAATTATAAAAAATTTCCGCACCTTAAAGGGCTACCCATCGCCGATTTTGAAAATGCTGTACCAGATGTACTTTTAGGATTAAATAACTTGAAATTATGTGTGCCAACTCGTGTTAAAGAAGGCAAGAAAAACGAACCCGTCGCTTTACATACTCGCCTCGGCTGGCTAATATGTGGCAACTCCAGTGTTGGAGAAAAGGCCCAAATTCAATATAATTTTTACTCTTGCGAGTGTAAAGGTGAAAACGACCAAATTCTTACTCACTTACTCAAACAGTTTTATACAACTGAGTTAGCAGGGATAAGTAACTATACTCCAGCTCTTGGAAAAGATGACCAAAGGGCATTAAGTTTGCTAGAAACATATACGAAACAAAGATGCGATGGCCATTACGAGACAGCTTTGCTGTGGCGATATGACAATATTACACTTCCACAAAGCTTTGATATGGCGAAGAGACGACTGATTTGTCTCGAAAAAACTCTAAGAAAAAATAAAGAGTTGTTTGAACATTTCGAAAAAACAATTTCTGAATATTTTGAAAGAAATTACATAGCCAAAGTAAACAATGAAGATGATAAACAAAATGTATGGTATTTACCAATGTTTCCGGTATTTAACAAAAACAAACCGAATAAAACAAGAATAGTTTGGGATGCGGCCGCGAAGGCAAATGGTATTTCACTTAACTCTATGCTGCTCAAAGGGCCAGATTTGCTGTCTTCTCTTGCAGCTATTCTTTTTCGTTTTCGGCAAAGGCAAATTGCAATCTGTGGTGACATTGAACAAATGTTCCATCAGATTTATATACGCGATGAAGACTGCCATGCGCAAAGATTTTTATGGCGCAGCTGCGACGACAACAAAGAACCCGAAGTGTACGTAATGAAGGTTATGATATTCGGTGCCTCCTGCGCTCCGTGCATATCCCAGTTTTTTAAAAACCTCAACGCATCAAAATTTGAAGCCAAGTATCCCTTAGCCGCTGCTGCCATCAAAGACAACCACTACGTAGATGATTTTCTTGCTTCTTCGGATACTCCTGCAGAAGCCGCCGAACTGGCTAAAACTGTGCGATTCATTCATAGTGAGGGAGGATTCAAAATTAGAAACTGGTGTTCGAATAATGATAGCGTTTTGAAAGAATTGAACTCTTCTAACCCTTTGACCAATATTTGCCTAAACGTTAGTGTAGGCGAAGCAACAGAAAAGGTACTTGGCATATTTTGGAACCCTGGGGAGGACAATATAACCTTTAAACTGTCGCAGTCTGTCTTGAACAGCGAACTTCTTCTCGGAAACAAAATTCCCACCAAACGTGAAATTTTAAGAACTCTAATGAGCATTTATGACCCTTTAGGGCTTGTAGGAAATTTCCTTATGTATTTGAAAATAGTTCTCCAAGAAGTTTGGAGAAGCAATATCGACTCGGACGAACATATTCTAGTAAATCAACAATTAAGGTGGGAAAACTGGCTAGCGCTTTTACCAGATTTAAAAAATATGTTCAATTGCATGTATTTGTGGATGCAAGCGAAAACGGTTATGCCGCCGTAGCGTATTTTAGGATGTGCTGTGGGGACGAAATCGCTATTTCACTTATTGGATCAAAAACTAGGGTGGCGCCACTAAAGGTTTTATCGATACCACGTTTAGAGCTGATGGCAGCTGTTATTAGTGCTCGGTTTGCTAAATATATTGAAAAACATCATACCGTTAAGATAAATCGAAAAACACTCTGGTCAGATTCACGAACAGTTTTAAGCTGGATACGCTCCGACCACCGAAAATATCACCAGTTCGTTGCAGTTCGTGTAAGTGAAATTCTCGATATTTCAGAGGTGGACGAGTGGTCCTGGATATCAGGAAAAACGAATGTAGCTGATGAAGCAACACGATGCACAAATAAACCGAATCTATCGAATACAGGGCGCTGGTTTAGCGGCCCTGATTTTTTAAAGTTGCCAGAGAAAGAATGGCGGGAACCCAATACACAACTTTTGGAAACAAAGCTCGAGTTGAAAGAGTGCCATTTAACGGCACGAAGTATAGAACAACTTATAAACTTACAAAGATTTTCTCAGTGGTGCAGAGCATTAAGGGCAACTGCATACGTAATTCGTTTTTGCTACTGCCGTAGAAACAGAGATATCACGCCTTCCTGTGGAAAGGAACTAACTCAAATTGAGTTGCTCAAAGCAGAACTGACTCTTATCAAAGATACGCAGAAAGTATATTTCCAAAATGAAATAAATTGTCTATCACAAAAGAATAAATTAACAAAAACAAATTTTTTGTATAAATTGTCCCCGTATTTGGATCATAAAGGTGTCTTGAGAGTAGGTGGCCGAATTGATTATGCTGATGTTCCGGAGGAACTGAAGCATCCAGCCGTTTTGCCTAAACATTGCCGCCTAACAACCCTTTTAATATTACATTACCATAATCTGTACCGTCATAGTAGCCTTGAGACAGTGGTGAATGAATTGCGGCAAAAATACTATATTCCTAAATTGAGAACCGTTTGTAAATCAACCATTAAGCAGTGTCAAATGTGTAAAATTAAAACTGCGATGCCGGAGATTCCGCAGATGGCAAAATTACCTCGGGCTCGACTGGGTTCGTATCTCTCACCATTCACATTCACGGGTCTTGACTTTTTTGGTCCTATGCTTGTCACTGTTAACCGACATAAAGAAAAGAGATACGGTGCGCTATTTACATGTTTAACGGTACGTGCGGTTCATATTGAAATCGTCTATTCGCTTAATACAAGTTCGTGTATCATGGCAATACGTAAGTTTATTTCGCGAAGAGGCAGCCCAAGAGAATTTTTCAGCGACAATGGTACTAATTTTATCGGTGCTGATCGAGAGTTGCGTGAAGCCTTAAGAGAGGTGGACAAGAACGAGCTAATACGAAGTTTTACAACGTCCTACACCAAATGGAACTTTAACCCACCTTCTGCTCCTCATATGGGAGGAGCATGGGAACGATTAGTTCGATCCGTAAAAACTGTACTCTACAATATTAAAACAGAACGGTTTCCAAGCGATGAAATGCTGCAAAGCATGATGGCTGAAGTCGAAAGTATTATAAATTCCCGTCCTCTTACATATGTCCCAATAGAAAGCGAAAATCAAGAAGCGATCACACCAAATCATATTTTGCTTGGCAACTCCAGTGGCTTAAAACCCCTTGCATCGTACGACGACGAAGGTCTTGTACTTAAAGAAAGTTGGTTGCGTTCACAACAATATGCACAAATCTTTTGGAAGAGATGGGTGACAGAGTACCTGCCTACTTTGACGTGTAGGACGAAGTGGTTTCAAAAGGCCAAACCCATATCTGTGGAGATTTAGTGATAGTGGTTGATCCAAATAACCCGAGAAACGTGTGGCCAAAAGGAAAGGTCATCGAAGTTGCCAAATCCGAAGATGGACAAGTACGAAAGGCAAAAGTTTTGACAGTTTGTGGCGTTTTAGAAAGACCTGCTGCAAAATTAGCGGTTTTAGACGTGGCTGAAAGAAAGTAGAGTAAGTCTTCGAAATCTCGCCATACTGTGGGGGAGTGTTACCGCCACTCATAAATCGCTAATATGACATTACTGTTACCGCCACTCATAAATCGCTGATATGACATTACTGTTATCGATATGTAGAGAGATGAGCATGGCAAAATGTTCAATTATTCCTTTTAATTTTCCACGCGGTATAATTATGAGGCCATATTTAATCGAGACCACATACATAAGTATATAAAACACCTACATAGATTTAAGATATTCATTCGTTCAGGTCATAAGGATTACGAAGCTTCGCTTGGAGTAGCCATACATAAAAGTTAGTATATCAGCAGTTTAGTATGTAAGTTTGTATAATGAATTTATTTATAATTTTAGGAATTTTAACATATTAAAGCGTAAGAATAAAGAATTAAAGTTTTCTAAAATTCTTACACTTGTGTTTAAAGTCCACATTGGCTATCTTGAGCTTGGGCCGCTTTACCCGCAACAAATGTACTTTTGTTTTTACAATACAAAGAATATTCCGTTCTAATGTTTAGTGACCATTTTATCTTTTACAATATTACAAAACACTTTAATTTTATTGATGTTTGTATCTTATCTTCAGTTGAGCGTTTTATTACTAGTAGTTTAATATTTCCATATTTATTTAGGTCTAAGTTATCCTTATGGGTGTTCTTACAGCTAATTTTATCTTAGTTTAGTTGCTTTGTATTTATATTTGTTACCATGATTTTATTGCTTGACCTTTTTTTTATCGTGAATGTTTCAAACCCTACTTTCCTTTATATCATGCTTCTTGTTCCCGTCATGTATAAGCATGTTTGTTTCTTTTATCGCTAAGATATCTTTATCAGCGTTTAACTAAGAGGGTTGTTGATTTGCCTGACCTTAACTCTCCCCCGGGTTAAGCAAGATCGTCCCGATCTTTTCTAACTCCCTCTAAAACTGTATTATAATATGCGTAGTACAATTCCGCTTGTTTCTTTTGTTTATAGATTACAATATATTTAAACAATTTCATTCCGAGTACAATTATGCCTACAACTGTGATTATTATAAAAAATGAATAAAAAGTTGATCTGATAGGATGTTCTTCATATGGGATAACGAATTTTCTAATTGAATCTATATTATTAAATGCGTTTTCTCTATCTGATTCTAAAATTTTTTCTATTTCAAAATTTTCATGGTGCTTGTTATGTATGGCTTCTATTAGTCTATCATGAATGTTCCTGTACAGAATTCCGTCAATATTAACTTGGTCCGTATATGTAACTAAATATGTTCCTGTCATTGATTTGTTCTCTATTGTGTGGTTTCCGTCTAGCAATATGAAGCCTTCGTCGATTTTCAAAAGTTTGTCATTGTATTCCTGTATGACTGTGCATTTACTGCTTTTATCCTCAAGGAGTGGAATTATACATGCGTCTGTTTCGTTGTTTCTCCGACAAATGTATCTTCCTAGGTAATTTTCACAATTGGTGACCCTAACGTATTCTTTATTACAATAGGCAATTTGCTCATCCGTTTGGATTTTTCCATGCCTAAAACTTATAGGTGTGACCTTAAAAAATTTACAATGATTGTTGAGTATCGGGTATTTGTAAATAGCTATAAATAGATCTCCTGTTCCAGCAATATGAATGTCTGCGTATTCCAATATATTTATTACAGGCACCGTAATTAATTCGTGTTGTATCACTTCTTTTATGTCGTCCATATCTAGTGACTCTGTTAAGTATTCATTATTTTTCGCTGCATTAATTGTCCTAACAAGTAGAAGTAGCTGTTCATGCACTTCTTCAATAATAAGATGGTTTTCTAACTTATGGCCTTGCAGTGAATCGATCAATTTCTCAAACCTGGAGTTAATTAGACGCTGTTTTTCGTTATTGTTTATTAATGTATTTATTGCCGTTTCCATTCTTATAAGGTCGTCGTGGTCTGGATTTCCCGTAATGAATTTGAGTGCTGATCCCAGAAAATTTAGGGATCTTGAGTACCGTCTGTGTTCGTTTAATTGGTCTGCTATAGCTTCTATCTTCTTTATCCAGATAATTTCTTGAGTCGTTGGTTCATATCTTTCTGTAACGATTTTTCTATATGGAGTTAAAATTTTTGTCAAGTTAGTGACATGAAAAAGATATGCCTGATCATCGTACAAAAGGACGTCATCGGTTCTAGTTAGAACATATTTTTGATTTTGTAGATTTCTTAGTTCCGTGGCTGCTTTGCCTACTTGGCTTACCGCGGCGAGTAATATCAGGTATAGTAACATCATTTTTATTTAAAGTGTAATTTTTAATATTGTTTTTATGAACTATTACTCCTCCTTTCGTTAGAATCGTGTCCCCACGATCTTCGTGAACAATATGTTTTTTGTATTTAGCGTCACTTTTTTTCCTCAAATTCTTTATATTCACTAGAATTTGTTCTCCCTCTGCAAAGGTTCTGTGCCTTGATCCTTGATTTAATTTTTCTAAAACTTTGTCAGACGCTTCTTTTAGTTTTTTATAAATTTCTTCCTTATCAAATTGAACAGTGCCAAAGTGTATTTCGCTGGGTTTACGTTGAGTGACTGAATGTATTGTGTTATTCAATGCTTTTATGGCTGTAAATAATTCTTCAGTTGAACTCGTTCATTCTGTATCTTTAATCTTGAATAGGTGCGTAGTTTAATTCAGTTTTGGTCAAAGCACGAGAAACAAATGTTATCGGTTTTTGTTTGTAAATGTTCCTGTTCCACGGAATGTTTGTAAATGTTCCTGCAGATTTCTGCCAGTGATTGTAATGTCGTCTTGGTAGACGACAACATGTGGAATCCCACGAAAAAGATTTTCAACGGTCTTTTGAGAAATAGACGCTGCCAAAGGGCAAACGTTTGACCTTTAATGTACCAATGTGCGTGCTCCACGTGCAAAGTTGCTGAGAGTTTGAGTCGAAAACCAACTGGTTATACGCATTTGACATGTCCAGCTTTGTGAAAAGCTGGCCTCCTTCCAGCGACGCGAAAATTTCTTCTATGCGTGGTAAGGGATATTTAACAGCGTTTAAATACTTATTTATTGTGACTTTGTAGTCTACGCATATTCTTAAATCGCCATTTGGCTTGAGAACTGGTACAAGAGGCGTGCCCCAGTCGGAATTATCAACGACTTCTAATATACCCATTTTTATCATGTCACGCAATTTCGATTCAATTTTTTCTTTCCAAGCAAGTGGAAGTGATCGCGGTTTGCAGAAAACTGGAGTTACATTTTCTTTTAAGGACAAGGACACTTCACTGAAGCGATATTTACCAAGTTCGTTACTAAAAACATTCGAGTATTTTTGTTTCAATTGTGAAATAACTTTGTCATTATCGTTTTTGGTGTTTATTGAGTTTACTTGCAATAATTCGAATCCAAAAGCACGTAAAAATGTTTTGCCAAGTAAAGGCGGATTGTTTGATGTCGAGACAACAACTTTCAATTTTTTAGTAATACCTAAATATGATATCAATGATATTTTGTTACCGCTGTAGTTTACATAAGGATTACTACATCTTAATAAAGTTTTTTGTTTCTTACTGCCTCGCTGTTTGACGTAGTTAACTGCGCTGACTTCGACGTCGCTGTTCTTTGCTGCTAATTTCGACTCAAGTATCATTGCTTTACGTAAAGCTTCATCTGCCGTTAACCGTTCATCCTCCTCGCACATTCGTTCGAAAAGTTTTTCAGGAAGCCCCATTACGAATTGGTTTAAAATAAATGCATCCAAGTTTTCTTTAAATTTACAACTTAATGCCAATCTTTTAACTCTTGCCTACCACTCTGCTATACTTTCGTTTGAGTCTTTTGTGGCCCCATGAAATTTTTTTCTTTCATGAAATATAATAACTGGAGGCATATAGTGTGTATCAAGAAGTTGGCACAATTCTTTGTAAGCCAGGGATATTGGTGCATGTGGAATACATACGCTGTGTAATGTATTGTATGCTTCAGTACCTACTAACTTTAACAAGGTTACTTTTTTGACATTTTCTTTGGCTATGTTTAACTCCATAAAGTGTAAATCAAGTTTCTGCTTCCAAACCTCCCATTTTTCTCTTGATGGTGTAAATTCCGGCAACAATGTTGGTATTGGTTTGGAGCCGTCATTGAGCTTGTGTTGGAGTCGCGTGTATTAGGAGCACTTTCAGTCAAATTGATGATACTTGTGTTGAAATATCTCCTTTGATATTGCTTATTAAGCCACTTGTTTTATTACTGATTGCTTATTAAGCTTCTCAGTTTAGAAAAAAAAAGTAAAATTTTACAAATACTTTTTGCAATCTTTATTTTGTGAAACACAATTAATTTTGTAAAAAAGTTAGTTTATACACGAGGTTCTTTGTTTCTTGTTTCTCACTCGTCGCCACTGTAATATCGTGAGGGGCAGAGAAGAAAGATGAAAGGGCAAAGTTTCTTTAATGCAGTTGATCACCGAATGATCCTTTTTATTTTCAATCTTTCTTATGATCTACTTCTATTATAAATATACGAGAAGCGCTGCCAGATGATTAACTGATAAAGATGATAATCATAGATTATTATGTACATATATAACAATAAAATACCATTTGAAAAAATTATAAGATGTAAAAATAAAATCTTTGGAAAGAAAAGCAACTGTAAAGAACATAATCAAATTAAAATTTGTACAAAGGGAAATATTGTAAACATCAGTAACTCCACATGTATTCCTCACCTACTCAAAAGCCGACCGCCCAACTGCATCACGATAAACAACCAACACATTCCCACTGTCCAAGAAGTCCTCCCAGGAATAATACTTTTAAATCAATTTAACGACACCGTTTGCATCGACAAAGAAGAAATTAACTTAACTGGATCATTCGCAATTCAGTACCACAATTACAATAAACAACCAAACATTTTTATCTAATGAAATCTCTAGCGGTAAACCCCTTCCTGCAGTTCTACAACCAAATGCAACACTTACGGCCGAAGAAGAATTGCTAAGCCTGGAAATGTTGAAAGAACTTCACTTAAAAACATAAACTATATCGAAACCTTAAAAGGTAAAGGGTTAACAGCATCAATAGTTAATTTTGGGATATCTGTAGTGCGATTCTGTAACTTTTAGGGATTTTAAAAGTGTTAAAGTTAACACCAGTTGTTGTGGTTTGCACTAACGATTGTGTGATTCGCTAACTTCTTTTCTTTTTTAGTGTATTAAAAAAATTCGAATTTACGTGGCAACTTTGTAAAAAATAAGAAAAGTGCAAAAAAGAATACAAAAAAAAAAACAAAAAAAATGTTTGTGCTTTTATTTCGTGCGGGTAAGTAAAATGTTTTTAAAATTTTAATATGATAAATATTTGCTAATATTTTTTTATTCTAGAATGTCAAGTAATACTGCTACCAAGAGAAGTCGTGCCACGAACGAGCAGTTAAGCCAAATAGCTGACTTTATGCTGAAGAACCCGGGTTTGGCAAGTGGGAAATTTCAGAAGCTCCATGGAAGACTTCTCCTCAACTTAATTTTTATATTTACATTAAGGTGTGGAGGGATTTGAAAAGCCGCACGAGTACTAAAGTACGAAATAAGAAACGGAAACAGGCGTTAACTGGAAACAAGCCGATTACGCAAGATCCCATCACGGAGTTCGAGGAACGCGTTGTTGCGATTATCGGCAGCATCTACATCGAGGGCCACGACTCCGTTGTAGAAAATGTGCCTTTAGAAGAAGTATGTATATCATAATGTACTTAAAAGTTTTAAACATTTTTCAAAAGTCTTCATTTTGTTAGGAACAATAACTTTTGCTGGAAAGTGGAGGAAATTATAAGCATGAATTGCCCACATCAGTAGCAAGAAGAACGCTGCGACATAGTGCAAAGAAGAGGCGTGTCGAAGAAGAGGACAACACTAAAAGGCAATTTTTGGAAATTGCAAGCAGACAGGCAGATGCTTTGCAGGTAATTTTGTATACATATATGCATATTTGTGTACATGCATACATACATATGTATGCCAGTATGCAATTTCTTATTCATATGCTTGCAGGCATGTATTTAAATACCTTTTTATCTTTTTATAGTTGTTAGCCGAATCGAGTGCTGAAAATGTGAAAGCCTTAAAAGTGAGTTGTTTTGTTTTAAAAACTTTATTATAGGGGTTTTTTTTAAATTTTTCTATTTGAAATGTAGATGTTAGGAGAATGCACTGCTGCAACTGTGGGAGCTAGCAAAATGATTGCGGAGGCGTTCAAAGGTATGGCGGAGAGCTTTTCAGCAACCGCAAATGCAGTCACCACCTTAGCGAATGCAATAAGTGGATTGTATGTAAGAGGTAAAGAAAATGGTGGCTGTGGCAACAAAGTTTAGTTATGTTTTTTGTAAGTTTTTTAACCAATTTTTATACTCTTTTCCACAGGTGCAAAGAAAATGTTCCGCGGGCAGATAGCCAAATACACATACATATGTAAATTTAATATTTTTAAGTATAAGCAAGTATTTTTTGTTCTTTTTATAATAAAAAAAATTGAGTTGTATTAATATATTATCATTCTTTTATTTGAACATAAATATGAATTAAATAAAAAATTTAAAAGTTATAACTTTGATTATATTAATTTCATTTGTTAAGAAAAAAATAAGCCTGCCTTGAACACGTTTGGCTACTGAGGACGGCACATCTTGTAAATCAAAATTGTCAATAGTCGCAGGCTCTGGAAACTCAGTATCTGTTTCTTTGCTTTTATTTAAGTTTGTATTATGCAGCACTGCGCATGCGTTAACAATTTTTCCAGCAAAGCTGGGATTATACATAAGCGATATTTGCTTCGACAAGCATCGCCACGACCCTTTAAGGACTCCAAACAGTCTTTCGACAGAATTTCGAGCTTTGCATCCCCTTAGGTTGGTTTGCTAGAGGTGTCATCAGCCATGGCTCTAATGGGTATCCGGAGTCACCTGCAAATACATACATGCACATATGCATGGTTTCTTTAAATTTGCTAACTTCATTTAACTTTAACATAAACTTACCTATTAAAAACATATTATTGTTTCCATTCTCATAATTCCTTTGCATAACCCTTCGCATTGCAGAGGAACTCCTAATGTAGGAATCGTGTCTTGCACCTGGGTACTTCGCATTGACGTTTAGTATTCTAAAGTTTGGGTCGCATATCTACAAGTTAACAACAGCACTTTTAATCATATTTACACTTACGTACGTGTTTTTTCACTTACCATTTGCACATTTATAGGCTTACCGACGACTGACTCATGGATATGCCCCATTGTTCTGCTACAGGACGTTGATAACATCCAGTTGCAAAAAAGCGTAAAGCAGCAAGCACCTCATAAAATACCAAGTTTATTAATGCGTTATATATATGTAGATAAATGTATGTATGTATGTAGCTTACCTGTTTTTCGGTCGATAGTGCTGTTACTCTGGAATCCCTTAAGTGTCCATCTAGCTGAAAAGCTATCTCTTCTACCAATTCCGGAGTTAATCGGTATAATTTTTTAAATTCTTTTGAACTTAAGTGTAGCGTGTTATCGACATCACGGAGAATACGCCGATCAACTGCGGAAGCGTTAGAAGTTGTCTCCTTCCGTGATAAGTCGTATCCCAAATACTCAAAAGCCATTTAAAAATGATTAAACTCAATATATTTTAACTTAACACCTCAAATACAAATGGCTTTAAGTTAACGACAAGAAGTGTGTTAAAAAAAACAGCTGATTTTAAATGAAAACGAACAGTGTTAAAACACGTACAGAATACCAAAAAACGATAATGTTAGTGTTAACTTTTTTAACGACTTTTTTTGGCGTCGCACTACTGGTATAACTTTAATTTTAATGGCAATCGGGGTAGTAAAACTAACTTCAACAAAAGGCCCAAAGCTAATGGTCAAACACGTCTCCAAAGGTTTCAAAAACGCCTCATTACAGAGAGGTAACAACTGAACAATTTCAACAACCCCAACCACCTCCTCGAGTGGACCAAACAACCTCTCATCATCCTGCTCAGACGAACGAGGACGTTCGTTTTTAAATGCGGAGGAGTTAACACGCGCTACGTTTATTTTCTCTTCATTTTGCTTTTCTACTTTTTATTTAATTGTTTAATTCAGTAACACAAACAAATTGTAGACATTAGGTAAGCAATTTATTCCCAAAGTGTGCCGGAAATACAAATAACAGAACAGTAACCTGTAGGCACTAATTAAGCAATTCCAAAGAATAAAAAAATGCAATGCTTGCATTAAAGTTGTAAACTTATTATAATTAATTAAATTGTTAAATAAAATTTTAGTCTTAATCTTGAATCCAAATAAAGCGGAGCATTAGCTCCGACCCTTTTTAAAAAGTTAATAAAATATTTGAATTTAAAACTTACACAAACAAATTTAAACAGTTGAGTATTCAAGTACTTGTCGAACTTCAAGAACAACAAACATAGGTTGTAAGTACATTTATTCGTTCATTATTTATTTATTTTTAATAATTAGAGCAAAAGTTTTGTTTTACTTCTTTACTCAGCAATTTAAAGACATTTTTTTGTATTTGTTTTAAATTTAAACCCATTACTTACAAAATAGAATCATATGGTGTACATCACTAAACAAAATGTAACAAGTTATTTACAACAAGGTTGCCAACAGGAAAGAAAAAATTGGTAAAACTGTTTAATTCTTAAACTAGCGTTATTAAACGTTTATTAATACACATTTTTATTATACGCTTATAACTCCAATTCTGTTTAATAACTATTACAGAGGTTAACAGTGAAATAAGAAAATTTTATGAATTAGACCGTTATTGTTTAGTATTCCAAACTAGAATGTATTTCTTATCGTTACATATATTTAGGATACTATTTGCTTATAATGATCTTAATAGTTTTCGAAGAAAATTTTAATATGTTCAAAACAAAAAAGAAATACAATACAACAAAACCATTTTTACTTCATTTTACACTGCCAATAAACTCTTTGCACAAAAAATTCCTTGCAGTTTTGGTTTCAAGTTTTAAATTTAGTTTGAGAAAACTTAATACTTGGTATAGAAACCTTTAGCATCTACGAGTACCACAGAGTGTAAACGCTTTTTCATTGATCATAACTTCCTTAGGTGATAATTCGTTCGTATTTACTGCTGTTCTACTGATATTACTACTACATTACTATAAGCAATGCCATATTTTTTTGCTGGCATTTAACGACCCATTTTTCCAAAAACACAAATAAATTTTCTATAGGATTGAGATCGGGGCGGTTGTATCGATTTTAGAGTTAGTGTCCCTAACGATAAGAACATATTAGGGATAATTCTTAAGATACTCATGTTAAGCACTTAAGGTAAAAAATTTAAATATGTAATAGCATTTTGTGAACAAAACACTTGTTATATATTACTCATACATATTTATCTATATTAATTTAAATGCAATAAAACGCATTATTTCTAAATAAAATTAATTCATGTATTTACATACAGATGTATTATGTTTGAAATTTTCTTTTGTAGTTTGAAGTACATATGTAAGTTGAAAATGAAATTAAAAATAAAACTGATCTTGCTCTTGCTTCAAATTTCGTTACAAATTGTGATTCCAAATTGCAAATTGATTAACAAAGATTTGCCGCGCAGGCCAATGAAATTTTTGGGTAGACGGGGTTTCCTTACAATTTAAAACAATAAATACATAAAGGGTGTTTTTAAAGAGGTATAAAACTTTAAGTTGGCAACATGTTTTTAAGTGGCGGCTCTCAAGTGATTTGTATTTAGTTTAGTTTGGCATTTTCACTCGAATAGACTGACGCCTGAACAACGCTTCCCAATTGTGGAAACTTATTTTAAAACAAGATTGCCGATGAAGATCACTTTTACATCCAGAAAAACTGATTGTTTGGTGTGCTTTACGAGCTGGTGGAATCATTGGTCCGTACTTTTTTAAAAACGCTGGTCAGAACATGTGACCGCTATAGAGCCATGATTACTGACTTTTTCGTTCATCAATTTCAACAAAGCAGCGCAACATGTCACACAACTCGTGGGACAATTGATTTCTTGAAGGAAAAGTTTGGTAACCGCATAGTTTTACGTTTCAGACCTGTGAGTTGGTCTCAAGATCGTGCGATTTAACACCGCTAGACTATTTTCTGTGGGGATATGTGAAGTTGCTAGTCTACCCCGCTTCGTCCCAAACGAGTGACCACATGGAGGACAACATTCGCCATCGCAGATATACGGCTACAAATGTTGGAAAACGTCATCGAAAATTAGACCTCCAGTCATATGCCAGAAGTCCAATTTAAATTATAATGTCAGACGATTATCTTTCTGCAACCATACATCTATCGCAGTTCAATTAGCTAAACATTACCGTGTTTATTATTTATTTTCTTGTTGATTGTTTATACCAGGATTTTTATAACGTAAAAATGTTTACAATTGTGTGAATTGATACACATATCTTTATAAAATATATGGTGTGGATACCAGCAATACGTATATATGTATGTAGTATATGCATGTGTAAAGAGAATTCCCTTAAGACATAACACTAAAGCCATATTGCACGTGAGTTAAAAAAAATGGCCAATTACTAAAACTCACGCTGCTCGCATTGGTTTTTAAAACTACATAGCACTAAAAATAAAGTTTTACTTTATATAATAACGCCCTTAAGTTTGTCCAATTGCTAATTGACCTTCAAATAAGTATGGAGTTTGACATCGCAAAGCTACAATCGATCGGAGTCAATGTTGGCTCCTCGGAAGGTTTGGACATCAAGAATACTGGAGGAGTGTCTGCCGTCGATCGCAATGTGATCAATTTGGTTGACGGTTGATTGATCAGGGACCGCCAGGTCCCTTTGTGAATGTTGAGGTGAGGGAATCGCGTGTTTCCTACAGTGAGATTTCACCCCGTCACAAAATCTAGCAGCCTGAGTCCGTTATCGGATGTGTCGTCATGCAGGCTGTGTTTCCCGATGACTCTAGCGAAGATGTCTTCCTTGCCCAGCTTTGCGTTGAAATCTCCTAGGACGATCTTGGTGTCGTAGCTGGGGCATTGATCGTATATTCCCTCTAGGAGATTATAAAAATCATCCTTGCTGTCGTCATCTTTATCCTCCGTAGGGGCGTGATCGCAGATTAGGCTAATGTTGCCGAGCCTAGCCTTGATGTGGATTGTAATGAGGCGTTCGCTCACGTATTTAAAGCTTAAGACTCTTTGCCTAAGTCTGCCTCGAACAACAAACCCGCATCCAAACAAGCGCTGTCATCGCTCTTTGTAGCAATCACCGTAGTAGATGTCGCAGTTTCTCACTTTCTTTTTGCCCAGCCCATCCCATCACACTTCCTGGATGGCGATGATATCAGCCTTATAGACTTCCAGGGCCTCCGCGAGTTCATCGGCTGCACGTGGTCTGTTCAGGAACCTGACATTCCACGTGCAGAACCGAAAATCGTTATCCTTATTTAGTTGTCCATGGTCGTCAGCAATAGGGTCATCCATATTTATATTTCTTTTTTGTGGTTGTAACGAAACTAATGTGTTTTTACACGGTAGGGAAGTTACCCCCACGCACAACCCCTGAAACCTGGAGAACCGGGTCCTGGTTTAGACCCCTGGACAGAGGGGATTCGCTGCACATTTTGGTTCACCTCTAAGCGGGTGCTGTAGGGGCTATCCAGGGGCGCCACGAGGAGGCAGTATGTCAGCTTGACCAGTCAATTTTCAGAGATCGCTGCTGGCTTCTCGCCAGGTTGAGAGCAATCAACAACTTTGCCCTGAGTGCACTGGCCCATCCCCCACACCCACCACCTATTCGTCGATTTTAAGGCCGCATATGATATTGTGTATAGGGACGAGCTATACAACGCCATGTCTTGTTTTGAAATTCCTACCAAACTCGTCAGGTTGTGTAGGATGACGATGAAGAATTCTAGCTGCTCCATCAAAATTGGTGACGAATTCACCGAGACCTTCAATGTCAGAAAAGGCTGTAGACAAGACGACACACTGTCATGTGACTTTTTTAACATAATTCTTGAGAAGATCGTGCAAAACTCACACGCCAACAACAGAGAAGCTTTTGCTGGTATTTCAACGGAGGCGGCCAATATTGGTCTAACGGTGAACGAGAGAAAAACGAAGTATATGCTGTTGTAACGTTCTAACTTCTTCCCTATAGGTTTCTTTATTTATTTGAGAGCCTTAGAAACTTAGTCGGCTCTATACTGCTGGCAAAGTCAATTGCCGAAGTGTTAAGAAAAATAAGATTAGAACTCTTTGAAGTAAGTCTTATTTCTGATTTTATTTTAATTTTGTTTGAACTTATATACTATTTTAATTTTGTAATTTCTTATTCTATTTATTGCCCTACTTAAAATTATTTATTACAAAAATATGCTTATACTCTAATTACTATAAGTTAATGTCTTATATTAAATTACTATGCATTCTTAGTGACTCATATCAATTGACACCAGTCACTTGAAATGCAAGTCATAATATTTTCCTTTTTTTTATTTATGTTTGCTTTTATTTTCATGTAAGTTATTTGCATAGACGGAAAAAAGAAGAGGTCCGAGAATCAAACCCTAGCGCACACCCCTGGTGACACAGAGGAAATTTGACGCTCTAGAATCAACTTGCACATACTGTTCGCTGCCACTAAGATAACTTTGGATTAACTTGGAAGATGGTAAAGAGAAATGCATCATATTTTCCAGTTTTTGAATTAAGATGGTATGATCAACAGTAGCGAATGCCATGAAGTGATCCAGTAAGACTAACATTGCCATACGACCGTCATCTAACTCTGTTCTAAGGTCTACTGCTATATCAGTTAGAGCCGTTAAACAGTTGTGGTTTTCGCGAAAGCCAGATTTATTTTGGACTAAGAAGATTATTATTTTCAAGATATTCGGTTAGGTACGGCAGTATAGCTATTGGTCGGTATTCTAAACTTGTTTTTGGAACGGGTAAAATTGTTTCTTGTTTCCATCTTTTTGAATATGTGCGTAATAATAAAATTAAAATTTTTTTTAGAAAGGTTGGGTAAAATCCGTCAACTCCAGTTGCAACAGATTTGATCGAAAGGCAGCTTTTCATAACATCGTATTCGTTAGTACAGTCGAAGCTAAATAATCTAGTGGGTGAATTGTCATGTTTCAACTTTTGATAAAACGAGTGAGTTGCAGATGGCACTGGTATATTAATAAAGTTTGAATTAATTTCATTTGGGTCTAAAATTGGGTTATCCGCAATGTGTTTTTGCCAACAATCCCGATGACCTTTATAGTTTTCCATTTTTGTTTCGCATTAGATGATTCAGAAAATTTATCGGCATAGCTAAACGACCAAACTCACGTAAGTCCGTTGTCTTGTCCAACGTGTGAAAGCCATATCGGTTTCGATTAAGCGTTTAATATTTTGGAGTAAACCATGATTTTTGCTTATTTTTAATTTTCCTTGTTTCTAACGGAACAATAATGTTATACAAGGTCAAAATATTATATTCCAGGAACTTGAGTTGCTCGTTTACCGTTGCTAGGTAGTATATAGAACTCCTATCTATGTTAAAAACTTCTTGTCCCAACTTACTTTGGCTTAGCAGTTTAAAATTACCAAAAATTATTTCAGCACTAGAAGGTTGAGGCGGTATGTCATATGTTAGGAAGATGAGGTAGTGTTTGGAGAAACATGACGCCGAAAGGTGGTCATACATTATAACATTAGAATCGTCGGAAACAAAAAATATATCAAGCAGTGTGGAAGAAAGTGATGTGAAATGCGTTGGTGTAGTTGTTTTTGTAGGGCTGAGGCCCAGAAATTTCATATGACCACGTCTGAATAAAGATGAGTAAATTTTTAACAATTGCGTATAAATGGCTAAAGACAATTCTCTTCTGGGGCCTATAGATGCTGCCAATTAAAAGTTTTTCCCGTTACAGCTTACTTCTAAAAATAGATGTTGAAAACACTTGTTGTTCGTGCTTTTTACTTTGCAAGCCAGTTTACACTTTACATAGATTACCATACCCCCATATCCGTCATCTCTGTCATTCCTATACAGTTTGCACCCATTTAGTAAAACCATGGCAATTGTAATTGATTCTTGAAACCACGTCTCAGAAATGTACACCTGAGTCTTCGAATGTATATCGGAACTCGTCAATTTTACTAAAAAGCTTGGGCATTTATATGACATATTTTAAGCTCCTTTTTTTGTCTACAAAGAATTTTTATCATATTTGCTGTGACGTCTCTGGAAACAGATCTACTATATCGCAACGAAATCATATGTGATATATTTAATATGTATAGCAACTACTGAAAACAACGCTTATCTTTCGAGTAATTAATCTTGTTCCAATTCCTGTTACAATATCGAGCTTAAATTTTAAATGGATAAATCTGGTGGAAATATTTGAATCACTACCAAAATGTTTTATTGAGACAAGTATTAAAGATATGTAGATAGATGTTGATTCATTGGAGCCAAAATTCTTTACGTATACAAGACCATGAAGAGCATATACCGCTTTTATACAACCTTTTTTTTCATTTTCAAAGCTTCCCGAAAAATTTTGTGGTTTTGAGGTGTTAGATTTTCGTTAATATAAATCGGTACATCACTATCAAATCCAGCATGTTTGAGACATAATGGTTTTTTATTAAAAAAAATTTAATTGTGCTTAAAAAGTTATTGACAGATATAAATTTAGGCAGCGACACTTGAATTTTTATTTGCATTTTCATATTTAGTACAAATTTTTAAATACAGACTGATAAATATGCACAAAGAATGTACATATGTATGTATATACCAAGCGTATTCTGAAAATCACATTTTATGAAATTGGCTTAAAGTCACAAAAAAGGTGTTCTGTGCACGAAAGTTTGTGATTTCAACAGAGTGAGAAAAATGATAAAATTGTTTTCATTCGCGAACGATTCTAATATTCATATTGTAAGATCATATTTTCAATTCCCAAATCTTAAATTTTGGGTTCGTGAGTGCCTCGATGGATGACTTGGTAGAGTATTCGACCAACATCCCATAGGTCGTAGTTTCGACATTGTGGTGAAAAATAAATAATACCAACAATTTTTTTCAAATAAAAGAAATTACATAAAACACAAATATAACACAAAAACACGGAATGTTGACTGTGCATTGTCGAAGGTACAGGGCATCAGTAAAATTCTGACATACTCATCCCTGCAATATAGAATAAAAACAAACAAGTAGCGAAACACAATGTATAATGCACGTAACAGAAAAATTAAATTCTTAAGCAAATAAATAAAGTTTGTGGTATGAAGGAATTTTACTCTTGTAGAAAGATATGTTTTTGTTGAATAGAGCAAAAGATTTTTATGGGAATTTTATTTACATATTTAAAAAGCCTTTTTAATGCGAAAAAGACCCATATAATAGTGTGTATGAAGTACATGTACAAATTTTATTCCAATGGAAAGAAAACTTTCATTAGTGTTGATAGTTGAAGTTTTATTGAATAAAAGCTTAAGAATCTAAATGAACAATCTGTATTTATACTAATTTGGGCGATCGTTGGTTGCAGCTACCGTGATCAGCGATCATGCCATTTTTAACAAACAAAAATATTAATATTTGAGTTCTTTGTTTTTGAAGAAGTCAATTATGTTTATGTTGCAAAAATAGTTTAAACTTATAAACAAAAATATTTATATTTAATACTTGTAAACTTATTCATAAACAATCCAAAAAGAATCTACATACATATATTATTACGGGATACTCATGCATAATGACGTCGTTGGGTAAAACTTACATATGTAGTACATATTAATGAAAGTTGACGGTTGCTGATGTATACACGTTAAGAAAAATAACGTGGTGCTGTGAAATGCATTTAATTAATATGAAAATACCTTAAGGGCAAGTTTTTAACTGAAAAATTAAACGGTTTTTAAACTAAAGTTCTGTTTAAATGCGGTATTTAATTTTATAGATCATATTTAAAAACAACTTAAATCACTCACTGACCACATCCATTTAAATACAACTTAAGTTGTTTATACTACCATACGATTTTGATAGTTCTGCAAATTATGAAAATTACGCATTGAAGTTTTTTCATTATTTGATAAATAAACTCGCCGCGAATAAAAACATTGTGCTATTGTGTTATTATTAATATCAACTAAAACAATGAATTCAGATGAAGAGGATATGAATAATGCAGCCTTCTGTACAAAATTAAGAAAAACAAATTTGGGGTGTCCACGTACAATAAGAACACGGCCAAACCATTTTCATATCGTTGGGGATTTCGAATGTCGAAGAAATCTACTTACAGCATTTTAGAGCTTATTGGCAATCACATAAAAAATCCAACTACCTGGTAAGTAAAATCCCTATACAACAAGCTAAACAGGCGCACTTCAGAAATACTTCGCTTAGTGAGGAGCACATGCTTTTAATAACTTTGAGAGTTTACGCAACTGGTGGAATGTTGAGAACTATTGGGGATGTATACGGTGCCTCAACGACAACAGTTTCTAATGTTGTAGCTCATATAACGCATTATGCAGCTTTACTAAGAAGTGAGTTTATCGTATTTCCAAAAACAGATGAGCAACTTTCAAAAAACAAAGAAGAGTTTTACGATATCGCAAAATTTCCTCATGTTGTTGCGGCACTTAATTGCACTCATGTGAGAATAATATCTCCAGGTAAGTTTACACCAATACTACCACAGCTTCCTCAAAACGTATAAAACTTATTTTGTAGGCGGAGATGAAGCTGAGCTTTACAGAAACAGGAAACAATTTTTTTCTGTTAACGTGCAAACTATGTGTGGTCTCATCAATTTTAGGTGGTTGCTGTTTTTTGCGGAGGACCACCTCCACTTTTGTAAGTTTCTCGTTTGTCAAAATCAAAGTTATGGTTTGCAGTCGCCTTAATGTTAAAATTTTTTGGTTTCGAAATGTTTGCGGGAATTTGCTATTGAATTCCCGCTCCACATCCTTCCACGTATTCAGCTTCTGCTCTGCACCAACTCGGTCTGTCTTTTTACACTCAATTATGCTGCTGTGCTTTTTTACTATTTCCAGCAAATAGTCCACTTCGTCCACTTCGTAAGCAGTAAAATTTGCATCTTTCTTATCCATTTTCAGCTTAAAGCTTATGTATGTATATCTGTTTAACTTGGCACGTTTTATAATTTTATTAACTAAATAGTAAACAGCTGCTAAATGAAAAAGTTGTTTATATTTATTTGACTACCATACTTTTATCATAATTAAATACCAAACTCAATTTGAGACTGAAAAAATGAAAATATTTTTAAAATGACGAACGAGTAAAATAAAATTTTTCTACCGAGAAAAATTTTTCCTACTTTGAATTTCAAAACTTTCAGCTACGTCAACAACTTCTACAAATAACTTTTTTTTAGTTTTTCAATTTTTCTATGGTGAATATTACAATAAATTACTCATTACTAATTTTTTATGCAATTTGTGTTGTTATTTCAGGCTTGTTTTGCATTGTCAATTGACTCTGGAAAGAACACAAAATAGCTTACAATTTCTCATCTTCTTTGACAAATACTTTTAGAACGTTTCTTTAGTTTTTTTTATGTTTGGAAGTGTTTTGTCTGAACAATGTTACCAAACATGATTTTAACAGATAAGCAGTGTCACCGTGATCCATTGGAAACTTCCCAAGATGTTCAGGTCGATTATAGCCTTTTCCCAATGAGCAACATTGTTTTAGTGTCTCCCACTATTAGTCCGCAAATGAAAATGCAACAATTATCAGTTTTACCAATTGTTTTAATTTCCAAAGAGTTTTAGTATTTTACCAATTGGTATTTCTAAAGAATCTTAAAACTTATTTATTATAAATATCTATTTTAGCAATTGTTATTTCCAAAAAATTTTAACATATTATTTTTGCTGCATTTCCGCAAAATTAACAAAATATATACATACATAATTCCAGACAAATTTCTAAAAGAAAAGAAGAAATGCATTGCATAATTATTTTAAACAATTAATTTATATATATTCTTTTAATGAAATAAAAAAAGGAAAAGGAAAATGCAGCAATAAACAAAATATTATTATTTAAGCAAAGCGTAAATAAAGAAAGAGAGTCAATAATATTACACCAATAAAACAGCTTTATTTATTTTGTTTATCTTCCTTATCTTACATCTTTCATCAATTTGTAAAAATGTTAACATCTTCCCATATAAAGTATATTAAAAAAAACTCAACATATTTCATCATCTTTGAAAGATGACCTCTTCTCATTTTGCTCCCTCTTACATCCTGCGTAATTTAAGGTAGCGTCACTAAAAAATTTTCCATAGTGTGTCTTAAAATTAAGTAATAATAATTAAAATGTGTAATAAAATTAAAATATTAATTAATTAAGATTTTATGTGTATGTACATACATAATTACAATTTATTGTATGTACATATTTTGACTTACAAACATCCAAAACTTTCGAGAAACGTTCATGCTCATCCCCACCAAAATTTATTCATCATCATCTTCTTCCAAAATGGCCTTCATTATATGTATCGCTGTACCGTATTGGTGAAAGATGTTGACAATGTAAACTGTTCTTTCACATTTTCAACATCTTCCACGCGTTTCACGATAATGAGTTCAGTGTGAAAAGCTATTAGCGAGAGGAAAACTAATATAAAAAATTGGCCCAGTGAACAGCGTTTCCCTTAGGAAATTTCAAAAAGTGGCACAAAAAGTCTATTTTCCAAAAAAGGATGTCAAAAATCGCATTTTAAGAAATAATGGGTCAAGTTTTTTTAAAAACACAAACATAAATATTCATTTCAGTTTTCAGAAAAAAGGAAAATATTTATAATAATATATCATAAAAATTGTACATAGGAAAAAATCCAAATAATAATAAAACAAAAATACTTCAAATATTTAATGTTATTAAGTCATCATGAGTATTTTATTTATTTTTCAATTAAAGTGATAAAGGTTTCATAGAACATAAACATATTTTTATCAGCCACCCTAATATTTACTTACTTTGTCAATTTTATTACAATCGCCGTTTTTTACTTGTAAATGCAAGTTAATGGAAGTCTTCTTCAGTACGTGATATTCAAATTATTTATTTCAACAATTATTATAATTTACTGATTTTGTTTTATTTGTTCCTAATATAAGGAATTTGAATGCATTATTTCATTTATTAATTTAGGCAGACCAAAAATGAATGCATTATTTCATTTATTAATTTAGGCAGGCCAAAAATATCAGGTCCGTAATTTCATCAATTGAATAATAAGCACTTTGCTATCCCCGAAAGTGTGCTGTGAAATTTCTCAACTTGACCATTAGAAGTAAGGGCGGAATGGCAACTATTTAAGTTCCATAGAAGTTTTCCAACAAAGTTTTGATTGATTCAGAGTTCAAAGTCCTTTCGTTATCACAAACTAAAGTTTTGGTATTAATAAAAGTATTCGAAATTCCTTGCAATGCAGGTTAAACATCTACTATAGATGTAGATGATATGGGTCTCACTATGGCAAATTTCGAAAATTTATCCAAGCACGTTAGAAAAAATGTCCCATTCGTGGAATAAATATCTACATGCAATATCTCATCTGAATAAAAAGGGAAGGTATTTCCGATATTTCCTGTTTGCCGATTGTATTTAGCTTGACGGCAAATTTTACAACTTTGGATAACACTTGTCAATTTCCTGCGAATACTTGGGAAACAGTAGTCTTGTAAAATCTGTTTAACATTCTCGAATTGTGTTCATTGTTCAGAATTTCTAGCAGGTCATCATCGTTAAATATGATGGTAACAAGCCTACCGCTATGCAAAAATTTAACAGAGGGGTATGCGTAACCATTAAGCGTTGAATTCAAAGTAGAGTTGGCAAGTCGCAATAAATAGCATTTACAACGTTAAGCTTCACTACTTTTTTATACTACCAAAGGCCCTGTAAATTGTAGAAAATTATATTATGACGTACTCGATCTCTGAAAATAATTTTAGTTTGTTCGTAATGTAAAAAAATTTGAATGCATTATTTCATTTAATAATTTAGGCAGACCAAATTTTATTCTCGTATAGTATTCTTTTTATTAATTTTTAATTCACATAGTTCGGTAATTGATTTATTTTTACGAATTTTTGGTTTAAGCTTTTATATTTTATTTTCTACTATGTAGAAAATTCCGTGCGCATATTTAGTTTAAAAACATTTTATTTAGTTTTCAAACAGTTCCTAGTTTTAAATTTTAATCCTTAATTTTCTTCTATGTAGAAATATTGAGCTAATCAAACTTATAACAATTAAAAATTTTCATTTCAACCTATTATTTTGCTGAAGCAAAAGCAATGGCAACGTCGTGCTCAGTTACGACTAAATTCACTAATTATCATTTAATTCTTTTCATCAATCAATTGATTTCACAAATCAAGGCCTCGTTGTGCGAACGTTGATTTAAGAAAAAAATAACGTACGGTCGTATGTTCAGTTATAGAAACTTCACAAACGTAACAGGCGTCAATAAAATAAACAAAACATTCTCCCGCTCTCGCTCTCACTCTTTCATTCCCTTTTTTCCGAACTTTTTGGTATAGTGACGGGCAATGTTAAGTTATTTTCGTACATGTGATATTGAAAAAAGCACTACATTGGCTTCGAGAGACATAAAGTTTTTTACATTGTTGTATATTTCTATATTAATTTTTGTATATAAATTTTATTGTTAAAATGATTATAATTGTTTTTTTTGTTATTTTTATTATTATTTTTGTTGTTATTATTATTTTGTACTATGAAAATTATTATTGTTGTTAGCATTATTTTTATTATTATCATTTTTATCATAAAAACTAGTATCAATTACCTAATAAAACTAGCCAATTACTTTTATAAACGAAAATTATACCAATTCAAAAGTACTGAAAATGGGGAAATGTGCCGTACTGATACTAAATTCATATGAGTGACAGCACTCAATACGAATATTTCTTCGCTTTTCTTTTTCAAATAATGAACGATCGCATCCCACCATTGTACCAGGTCTAATTTCTTTACGTTGATTCTTCAAAAACTCTTTATCTTCTTCTATTTTAATTAAATCTAACGCATTTCCATGCGCAATGTCAAATAAGTTTTCCATATTTTTAATAAACTCATCTTCTTGCCTTTTTTGAAGTGGTGTGCTGCGTTTGCACATTTTTTTTGCAGATTTTTCCATTGGTGATATAAAGCTTCAACTTTTTGAACACTTCTATCAATTTGACGCAATGGAATACGGGCTTTATTCCAAAAAATTTCGGCCTCTTTGATAACCAGATATGCACTTGAACGAAGATCCAATTTCAGTTTGCGCATGTTATAAAACAAAACTTTCAAAACTTGTCCATTGGAAGGCAGCTTAGATCCAACAATTTGGCTTTCGTCATATCCTAATAAATAAATTTTTTCACTAGCTCTTGTGTCCATTTTGCAAATATCATCAATATAAATTCTCTTTATAGCAATAATGTTTCTATGATTCAAAGCTCAAAATACCTACACTTCACTTTTTACACACTTTTAATTGACACGTGGTTGACTTTACTCTGTTGTTGCCAAATATTTGTTCACAGAGTAATTAAAAAAGGGGGAACTTACATGTTGTTAATGATCCTGCAGAGCGTTTTGTAAAACTTATGGAAGAATATAATGCAGCGTTAACAAAAAACGAAGAAGAGAAACAATATATCTTACAAACAGTAACTGATTATAGGAAAAAGTACGGTAGCATTAATAAATCTCTAATAAAATAATCAAGAACAGTAATCGTTAAAAGTAAGTTAATTTCAATAAAATAATATATTAAAAGCATATATGAAGCATTTTACTTATATTTTCGTGCCTTGTCTCTTCTAAAGTCCATAGAAACCAGTTTTAGCCACTTTAGTGAGCATGTGCCACGCCTTAATCTAGGGCAATGAGTCTAAGATTTTGGAATTTCACTATTGGCGTAAAAAGAAACAATTTGAGGGGCGGTACACTTTTTTTGCAAAAAAAAATTAAGTCCGGTCTAATGTACATACATATTTCATCAGATTTAGAACAACTGCTAAGAAATATTTTTTGTGCGCTGATTTGAGCCCAAGCTTTTAAAGCTAAACGACACCAGATAGTTGTCATTTCAAATGATTGCAAGTAGAGCCTTGGAGCAATGGTCAATGTTACAACATTTTGTTATTCGTGGACAATTTGAAGATAAATATGCAGAAATTTGAAAAAAAATACGCATTATACAGGAAGAATTCGCGGTAACTAATAACATTTACTTGAATTTTTTGGCTTATACTGTACTATAACTATAACAATATACATATGTACTTAGTTTCCTCAACCAAAGAAGTTCTGCCTACGATATTTGCTGGAAAAGTCCAAAGTATTGATACCATTGAAATCAAAACGAATATTTAAAATTTTCCAAAAAAGATTAGGTTTGACTAAGCATTGTCGAAGACATGCACACTGTGCACTGAGCAGTCCAGAACAACCTCAGTTAAATTCTGACATCCTCATTCTACAATATAGATTAAAAAACACACTACTTCCACCTGGTAGGGCATTGCGTGCCAGAGGATTGGGATGGAACTCAAGTTTTTTTTTACATATATTTCCGCATGTTTCGAAATCGCTGTCTTAATCATCGGGACGTCTAGAACTTTGTGTTTGGGTGGCTGCTGTAATCATATGGAGGATTTTATTTAGTCTTCTTTGAATTTTCCTCACATTCGATGGAAAGACAGTGCCCCATTATTGGATGCCGTAAGACGACATGGGTCTTAGAATGGAGAAGTATAACAGGAGCTTACAATAAAGGCTCAGTGTAGATTCTGCCGATAAGCGAATTTATGTGCGTAGCTTTCAATCTCATTTGTATCAGCTTTGCAACTACAAGTGGTTTCCAAGTTAGAATGTCACTGCTTAACGGTAAGTCAGAGGCATATATACAATTTCCCTAATATTAAATCTCACAGGAACATATGGTACGGTGATAACTGGTGGCAGTTCCGCGATATCAGCAGATAGCAGGTTTGGCGTGAACACTTTTTGCAGATGATTAACAAACAGGAAACTCTTTTTAGTAACAGGTCTTGCCCAGCTTCCATCGGACCTTCGTAATGGAAGTGCTATTGTGTTATTATTAATATCAACTAAAACAATGAATTCAGATGAAGAGGATATGAATAATGCAGCCTTCTGTACAAAATTAAGAAAAACAAATTTGGGGTGTCCACGTACAATAAGAACACGGCCAAACCATTTTCATATCGTTGGGGATTTCGAATGTCGAAGAAATCTACTTACAGCATTTTAGAGCTTATTGGCAATCACATAAAAAATCCAACTACCTGGTAAGTAAAACCCCTATACAACAAGCTAAACAGGCGCACTTCAGAAATACTTCGCTTAGTGAGGAGCACATGCTTTTAATAACTTTGAGAGTTTACGCAACTGGTGGAATGTTGAGAACTATTGGGGATGTATACGGTGCCTCAACGACAACAGTTTCTAATGTTGTAGCTCATATAACGCATTATGCAGCTTTACTAAGAAGTGAGTTTATCGTATTTCCAAAAACAGATGAGCAACTTTCAAAAAACAAAGAAGAGTTTTACGATATCGCAAAATTTCCTCATGTTGTTGCGGCACTTAATTGCACTCATGTGAGAATAATATCTCCAGGTAAGTTTACACCAATACTACCACAGCTTCCTCAAAACGTATAAAACTTATTTTGTAGGCGGAGATGAAGCTGAGCTTTACAGAAACAGGAAACAATTTTTTTCTGTTAACGTGCAAACTATGTGTGGTCTCATCAATTTTAGGTGGTTGCTGTTTTTTGCGGAGGACCACCTCCACTTTTGTAAGTTTCTCGTTTGTCAAAATCAAAGTTATGGTTTGCAGTCGCCTTAATGTTAAAATTTTTTGGTTTCGAAATGTTTGCGGGAATTTGCTATTGAATTCCCGCTCCACATCCTTCCACGTGTTTAGCTTCTGCTCTGCACCAACTCGGTCTGTCTTTTTACACTCAATTATGCTGCTGTGCTTTTTTACTATTTCCAGCAAATAGTCCACTTCGTCCACTTCGTAAGCAGTAAAATTTGCATCTTTCTTATCCATTTTCAGCTTAAAGCTTATGTATGTATATCTGTTTAACTTGGCACGTTTTATAATTTTATTAACTAAATAGTAAACAGCTGCTAAATGAAAAAGTTGTTTATATTTATTTGACTACCATACTTTTATCATAATTAAATACCAAACTCAATTTGAGACTGAAAAAATGAAAATATTTTTAAAATGACGAACGAGTAAAATAAAATTTTTCTACCGAGAAAAATTTTTCCTACTTTGAATTTCAAAACTTTCAGCTACGTCAACAACTTCTACAAATAACTTTTTTTTAGTTTTTCAATTTTTCTATGGTGAATATTACAATAAATTACTCATTACTAATTTTTTATGCAATTTGTGTTGTTATTTCAGGCTTGTTTTGCATTGTCAATTGACTCTGGAAAGAACACAAAATAGCTTACAATTTCTCATCTTCTTTGACAAATACTTTTAGAACGTTTCTTTAGTTTTTTTTATGTTTGGAAGTGTTTTGTCTGAAAAATGTTACCAAACATGATTTTAACAGATAAGCAGTGTCACCGTGATCCATTGGAAACTTCCCAAGATGTTCAGGTCGATTATAGCCTTTTCCCAATGAGCAACATTGTTTTAGTGTCTCCCACTATTAGTCCGCAAATGAAAATGCAACAATTATCAGTTTTACCAATTGTTTTAATTTCCAAAGAGTTTTAGTATTTTACCAATTGGTATTTCTAAAGAATCTTAAAACTTATTTATTATAAATATCTATTTTAGCAATTGTTATTTCCAAAAAATTTTAACATATTATTTTTGCTGCATTTCCGCAAAATTAACAAAATATATACATACATAATTCCAGACAAATTTCTAAAAGAAAAGAAGAAATGCATTGCATAATTATTTTAAACAATTAATTTATATATATTCTTTTAATGAAATAAAAAAAAGGAAAAGGAAAATGCAGCAATAAACAAAATATTATTATTTAAGCAAAGCGTAAATAAAGAAAGAGAGTCAATAATATTACACCAATAAAACAGCTTTATTTATTTTGTTTATCTTCCTTATCTTACATCTTTCATCAATTTGTAAAAATGTTAACATCTTCCCATATAAAGTATATTAAAAAAAACTCAACATATTTCATCATCTTTGAAAGATGACCTCTTCTCATTTTGCTCCCTCTTACATCCTGCGTAATTTAAGGTAGCGTCACTAAAAAATTTTCCATAGTGTGTCTTAAAATTAAGTAATAATAATTAAAATGTGTAATAAAATTAAAAAATTAATTAATTAAGATTTTATGTGTATGTACATACATAATTACAATTTATTGTATGTACATATTTTGACTTACAAACATCCAAACCTTTCGAGAAACGTTCATGCTCATCCCCACCAAAATTTATTCATCATCATCTTCTTCCAAAATGGCCTTCATTATATGTATCGCTGTACCGTATTGGTGAAAGATGTTGACAATGTAAACTGTTCTTTCACATTTTCAACATCTTCCACGCGTTTCACGATAATGAGTTCAGTGTAAAAAGCTATTAGCGAGAGGAAAACTAATATAAAAAATTGGCCCAGTGAACAGCGTTTCCCTTAGGAAATTTCAAAAAGTGGCACAAAAAGTCTATTTTTCCAAAAAAGGATGTCAAAAATCGCATTTTAAGAAATAATGGGTCAAGTTTTTTTAAAAACACAAACATAAATATTCATTTCAGTTTTCAGAAAAAAGGAAAATATTTATAATAATATATCATAAAAATTGTACATAGGAAAAAATCCAAATAATAATAAAACAAAAATACTTCAAATATTTAATGTTATTAAGTCATCATGAGTATTTTATTTATTTTTCAATTAAAGTGATAAAGGTTTCATAGAACATAAACATATTTTTATCAGCCACCCTAATATTTACTTACTTTGTCAATTTTATTACAATCGCCGTTTTTTACTTGTAAATGCAAGTTAATGGAAGTCTTCTTCAGTACGTGATATTCAAATTATTTATTTCAACAATTATTATAATTTACTGATTTTGTTTTATTTGTTCCTAATATAAGGAATTTGAATGCATTATTTCATTTATTAATTTAGGCAGACCAAAAATGAATGCATTATTTCATTTATTAATTTAGGCAGGCCAAAAATATCAGGTCCGTAATTTCATCAATTGAATACTAAGCACTTTGCTATCCCCGAAAGTGTGCTGTGAAATTTCTCAACTTGACCATTAGAAGTAAGGGCGGAATGGCAACTATTTAAGTTCCATAGAAGTTTTCCAACAAAGTTTTGATTGATTCAGAGTTCAAAGTCCTTTCGTTATCACAAACTAAAGTTTTGGTATTAATAAAAGTATTCGAAATTCCTTGCAATGCAGGTTAAACATCTACTATAGATGTAGATGATATGGGTCTCACTATGGCAAATTTCGAAAATTTATCCAAGCACGTTAGAAAAAATGTCCCATTCGTGGAATAAATATCTACATGCAATATCTCATCTGAATAAAAAGGGAAGGTATTTCCGATATTTCCTGTTTGCCGATTGTATTTAGCTTGACGGCAAATTTTACAACTTTGGATAACACTTGTCAATTTCCTGCGAATACTTGGGAAACAGTAGTCTTGTAAAATCTGTTTAACATTCTCGAATTGTGTTCATTGTTCAGAATTTCTAGCAGGTCATCATCGTTAAATATGATGGTAACAAGCCTACCGCTATGCAAAAATTTAACAGAGGGGTATGCGTAACCATTAAGCGTTGAATTCAAAGTAGAGTTGGCAAGTCGCAATAAATAGCATTTACAACGTTAAGCTTCACTACTTTTTTATACTACCAAAGGCCCTGTAAATTGTAGAAAATTATATTATGACGTACTCGATCTCTGAAAATAATTTTAGTTTGTTCGTAATGTAAAAAAATTTGAATGCATTATTTCATTTAATAATTTAGGCAGACCAAATTTTATTCTCGTATAGTATTCTTTTTATTAATTTTTAATTCACATAGTTCGGTAATTGATTTATTTTTACGAATTTTTGGTTTAAGCTTTTATATTTTATTTTCTACTATGTAGAAAATTCCGTGCGCATATTTAGTTTAAAAACATTTTATTTAGTTTTCAAACAGTTCCTAGTTTTAAATTTTAATCCTTAATTTTCTTCTATGATTTTTTAATTAAAAATTTTCATTTCAACCTATTATTTTGCTGAAGCAAAAGCAATGGCAACGTCGTGCTCAGTTACGACTAAATTCACTAATTATCATTTAATTCTTTTCATCAATCAATTGATTTCACAAATCAAGGCCTCGTTGTGCGAACGTTGATTTAAGAAAAAAATAACGTACGGTCGTATGTTCAGTTATAGAAACTTCACAAACGTAACAGGCGTCAATAAAATAAACAAAACATTCTCCCGCTCTCGCTCTCACTCTTTCATTCCCTTTTTTCCGAACTTTTTGGTATAGTGACGGGCAATGTTAAGTTATTTTCGTACATGTGATATTGAAAAAAGCACTACATTGGCTTCGAGAGACATAAAGTTTTTTACATTGTTGTATATTTCTATATTAATTGTTGTATATAAATTTTATTGTTAAAATGATTATAATTGTTTTTTTTGTTATTTTTATTATTATTTTTGTTGTTATTATTATTTTTGTTGTTATTATTATTTTGTACTATGAAAATTATTATTGTTGTTAGCATTATTTTTATTATTATCATTTTTATCATAAAAACTAGTATCAATTACCTAATAAAACTAGCCAATTACTTTTATAAACGAAAATTATACCAATTCAAAAGTACTGAAAATGGGGAAATGTGCCGTACTGATACTAAATTCATATGAGTGACAGCACTCAATACGAATATTTCTTCGCTTTTCTTTTTCAAATAATGAACGATCGCATCCCACCATTGTACCAGGTCTAATTTCTTTACGTTGATTCTTCAAAAACTCTTTATCTTCTTCTATTTTAATTAAATCTAACGCATTTCCATGCGCAATGTCAAATAAGTTTTCCATATTTTTAATAAACTCATCTTCTTGCCTTTTTTGAAGTGGTGTGCTGCGTTTGCACATTTTTTTTGCAGATTTTTCCATTGGTGATATAAAGCTTCAACTTTTTGAACACTTCTATCAATTTGACGCAATGGAATACGGGCTTTATTCCAAAAAATTTCGGCCTCTTTGATAACCAGATATGCACTTGAACGAAGATCCAATTTCAGTTTGCGCATGTTATAAAACAAAACTTTCAAAACTTGTCCATTGGAAGGCAGCTTAGATCCAACAATTTGGCTTTCGTCATATCCTAATAAATAAATTTTTTCACTAGCTCTTGTGTCCATTTTGCAAATATCATCAATATAAATTCTCTTTATAGCAATAATGTTTCTATGATTCAAAGCTCAAAATACCTACACTTCACTTTTTACACACTTTTAATTGACACGTGGTTGACTTTACTCTGTTGTTGCCAAATATTTGTTCACAGAGTAATTAAAAAAGGGGGAACTTACATGTTGTTAATGATCCTGCAGAGCGTTTTGTAAAACTTATGGAAGAATATAATGCAGCGTTAACAAAAAACGAAGAAGAGAAACAATATATCTTACAAACAGTAACTGATTATAGGAAAAAGTACGGTAGCATTAATAAATCTCTAATAAAATAATCAAGAACAGTAATCGTTAAAAGTAAGTTAATTTCAATAAAATAATATATTAAAAGCATATATGAAGCATTTTACTTATATTTTCGTGCCTTGTCTCTTCTAAAGTCCATAGAAACCAGTTTTAGCCACTTTAGTGAGCATGTGCCACGCCTTAATCTAGGGCAATGAGTCTAAGATTTTGGAATTTCACTATTGGCGTAAAAAGAAACAATTTGAGGGGCGGTACACTTTTTTTGCAAAAAAAAAATTAAGTCCGGTCTAATGTACATACATATTTCATCAGATTTAGAACAACTGCTAAGAAATATTTTTTGTGCGCTGATTTGAGCCCAAGCTTTTAAAGCTAAACGACACCAGATAGTTGTCATTTCAAATGATTGCAAGTAGAGCCTTGGAGCAATGGTCAATGTTACAACATTTTGTTATTCGTGGACAATTTGAAGATAAATATGCAGAAATTTGAAAAAAAATACGCATTATACAGGAAGAATTCGCGGTAACTAATAACATTTACTTGAATTTTTTGGCTTATACTGTACTATAACTATAACAATATACATATGTACTTAGTTTCCTCAACCAAAGAAGTTCTGCCTACGATATTTGCTGGAAAAGTCCAAAGTATTGATACCATTGAAATCAAAACGAATATTTAAAATTTTCCAAAAAAGATTAGGTTTGACTAAGCATTGTCGAAGACATGCACACTGTGCACTGAGCAGTCCAGAACAACCTCAGTTAAATTCTGACATCCTCATTCTACAATATAGATTAAAAAACACACTACTTCCACCTGGTAGGGCTCAACCCATGTTTTTTTCAGTTATATTATTTATTGGATCTTCAATTCTAAATTGAACTAACAATAATTATTCAAATCTTAAACCTAAAATAATTAATAAATAGTCCGGCCAGTGCTAGACAACAATATAGGATCAGCAGTTTCTTCCTTGATTGCTTTATGTCTCGCGTGTTTGACTGAAAGCAATAGTATCTCTTCTTCACAGCCGATTGCGGTCTCTAAAGTAAAGGACATTGCGTGCCAGAGGATTGGGATGGAACTCAAGTTTTTTTTTACATATATTTCCGCATGTTTCGAAATCGCTGTCTTAATCATCGGGACGTCTAGAACTTTGTGTTTGGGTGGCTGCTGTAATCATATGGAGGATTTTATTTAGTCTTCTTTGAATTTTCCTCACATTCGATGGAAAGACAGTGCCCCATTATTGGATGCCGTAAGACGATATGGGTCTTAGAATGGAGAAGTATAACAGGAGCTTACAATAAAGGCTCAGTGTAGATTCTGCCGATAAGCGAATTTATGTGCGTAGCTTTCAATCTCATTTGTATCAGCTTTGCAACTACAAGTGGTTTCCAAGTTAGAATGTCACTGCTTAACGGTAAGTCAGAGGCATATATACAATTTCCCTAATATTAAATCTCACAGGAACATATGGTACGGTGATAACTGGTGGCAGTTCCGCGATATCAGCAGATAGCAGGTTTGGCGTGAACACTTTTTGCAGATGATTAACAAACAGGAAACTCTTTTTAGTAACAGGTCTTGCCCAGCTTCCATCGGACCTTCGTAATGGAGATTTATATACCATGCGTCACGGGAAATTTTATTATATTTAACCTGTAGCAATAGCATTAAGAGCAGCTTGCTTAAGGTTAGCTTAGAGTCATCTATGTGAGCAGAAGTCCTCAACGGCATATTTTGCGAGCAATGAGTACTCAGCTAATCAATATTTGAAACTGCCTTAAAATTTCTAAAAGGTGGTAAAATTTCGTTTGAGTACATGGTCACGACTGTGGGCGAGTGGTCCGAAGATAAGTCTAGGGATGTTTCAGTTTGCATTATTTCACTAGGCAAACCATTCACAACTCCAAAATCAATGACATCAGGGATTTTCTGTCGATCGGTCGGAAAGTATATTGACTTTTCGTGATTGAAAACCTAGGTGGAGAATATACCGATGATACCACCAGATTCTGATGAAAACTTTCTAGGCACACATTAGTTGCCTGAAGAAAGTCTTCACAAAAGTCTTGTAATAAATGCAATATTATTCAATCGCGATTTTATTAATATTGCTAGCTCTAGGATCCTTGGTGTCGTAAAAATTATATTCATTAATTCAGAATAAGCTTCGCGACGTCAAATGCGGTTTTCGCCGCAATTACTACATTTCCTTACTCTATCACAGTTGCCGGAACAGTACGTCTTGCTATGGCTATACTCTTGACAATTTAGGCATTGGATATTTGCAGCTCTTTTATACGGTTTCTCCACGGACTCTTCGAGGCAACAAATATAAGTTGTATATGGGATGAGTTTCATGTATAATTATAATGGTATAATTTCCAATTGTTGTTTTTTGTATGAAAACAAAATAAAAATATCACATTAAAGTTTCATGCATTATTGTTTGTTAATTTTGAATATGCAGGTTTGTATGTGTATCAATAAAAATGCACATATTTACATATGAATGTATGTATGTATGTATATGAACAATTTCAATTTGTACCACAAAATTATTAATTGTTTTATAAAATCACAAATCAAAGCAGTATGTTAAAATGCAGGGAAAAGAATTTGCAATTAACAAAAGCGAATAAATGTTTAAGCTAATGTTTTCCAAGGGTGTCAAAGAAACCTAGTTGGTTTTGATATTTCACGGTTTTGAAAACCAATATTGGTTTCATTTGGTGTCATGAAACCAAGTCAGTTTTTTAATCTTCGAATGCAAATAAGACCAATATTCGAATCAGCTGTTTTTTACATTTGTGTAATTGTGTACAATTTTAGTTATAATTTTTTGAACATGTTTTGATATATTAAAAATATCAAAAATTTCAGTGTTTTAAATAAAAAAAAGGAAAATGAGCAATGCCGTCGTTATATATCTGCTATTGGATGAAGAGCGTTCGGAAAAGTTCAGAAGAAAAACAGCGTAAGTATATTTTTCATGAATTTTATAATGTGCTTTCACATTTAAAGCTGCTTTGCGGGTTCATAGGATACTAGCGACTACACAAAGAAGTTTTTCGAATGGTCCTAGACGCAATAAAATAACATCTTTCTAGTTCTAAAATTCCGCCAATGCTACAACTTGCAGCTTCGTTGCGATTTTTATATGAAGGGTCTTAACAAAGAGTTGTTGGAAACGTCTCTGGCATATGTCTGGGTAGAAGCAAGTGTCAACCAGTTGTTCCCAAAGAGAGTTTATGGTTGGTTTACCCCTCTTTGTAAAGCCTCACGCAAGGTCTGGATATTTTTCCATAAACTCCACGATTATGGGGCTTTGAGTTTTATTTTTACGTTTTCGCCTTCATATGTAAGCAAATGTTAGAATCCATAAGAATATATTTCCTTTTTTAATATAAAATTTATTTAAATTTATACAGAATATCAAGAAGACAAAAATAAAAACGCGGAAATGAAATCGGCCAGCTTCTTGGTTTTTTTCAGGACAAATATCGATAATATTGTGAAACGTAAAACCAACACTAATTCTGTTTCGAACATAAAACCGATAACTTTGGACTTCATGACACCAAGTTATTTTTTTTTGTCGTTTTCAAAACCAATTCCAATAATATTGGTTTCTATGACACCCCTGATAATCTTTTCTTAACAAAATGGTAAGAAAGTTTAATATTTATAAGTATATTATTAACCATATAAAAAATATAAAATTGTCCTTGTACAAGTAGTAGTTTGTCTTTATTTAATATGTACCAAAAAATATCGATATTGCCCAAGGAATGAAATCAGAGTACAGCAAGATTGATAATGTTCCATACCATACTTTGAGTGGTAGGTTGCACATAGTATGTTTAGAGAACAACGAAAGGTTTTATTTGCAGCAGATAATACTACCTTAACAAGGAAAATATATATATAAATTTGTTTGTGCAATTTTCCATTCTATATATACATAATTCTTTTTCATTTTATTCCTTGTGTATGTAAGACAAATTGGGCACTAATTTTTCTAACAATTAAGTGTGCATTTCTTTAGAAAAATTGAACATGCATTCGCATACTGGGAAAGGTAATCAAATTCTTACAAAAAATTCAAAATAGTTATGTTGTAATCAATCAAAATACATTCACGAAGCTATACGCTGCTTTCAAAAACCTATAACAAAATATAAAACTAATTATAACGAAGCTGTCCTCTGTTTTGCGTTCAGTTACTGTTTTTGAAATTAAAAACATGTTGCTATGCATTAACCGATGGTAACATGTATTACAAATTTAACATTGTGATGGTTGTTTCTATCACAACCGAAACATAGTTTTTTCTAATGCTCTGTTGTCTCTATGTTGTAAAAAATGACTATAGAACATATTTATAGTGGAGGCACTCGCAACTGGGTTGTATTTTTTTTAATAGTTTAAAGCAAATTCGAATGGTTTTCCTTTAATATATTACAAACATTCGAAGCTATCGAAAACTGTAATAAGGATGATTATCATTTCTAGGAATAATAACTATTATACATGTGAATATAAAAAACATTTAATTGCCAATATAGGGGAATTTCAACGACTTAATTTAGAGCGAAAAAGATCCAATACCCAGGAGCCAATAGCTCATAACTTTCAGTTTGATTCAGTGACGCGTAGTCTTTTTAATTCCGTCGGAATACCAAAGTGGCGTATTCTATCAATTTCTTTTCTACTTATTTCATATCGAATTTTACCAAAGAGGTGGACTATGCAATTATTAAGTAGTTTAATGGAAGAACCTCCTTTCGATTCAGTTTTAAAATTTTAAAAACGATTGTCTTTAAAAACCTGACTGGCGACGAGAATAAATTTTAAAAAGAAATTTATGTTAAAACTAAAAATATCAACAGATTCAACAATTTAAAAAAAGAATTTTTAAAGTAAACAAAATTTATACAAATTATAGAAATTAAAAAATATAATAACAAAATATAAGACTAGATAATAAAGAACACGTTAAAAACGATAATATAAAAACACTTTGAAAAGTAATAAAAAGAACGTTAATAAAGTAAAGAAATTGTTAGAATAAGAATAATAAAAAAAGAACTGATATTAAAAACAATATGTGTAAAAAACAAACAAAATTTAGTTAAAAATAAACAAAACAAAATACGAAACCAAAAAACGTTACTAAAAGAAGATCAAATATGGAAATATAGAAGGAATTGAAGAGCAAAAAAAAAAAAGAAGCAATATTTTTTGTACAGGGTGTTTTTTTTAGAGGTATAGAACTTCGAATTGAAATAAAACACAAGAAAATCGTTTTAATGTCCATCAATTTGGCTTTATTGGAAGGATAATTTTATGCCATTAATGTTTAAATATGATTTCGGGCATGTGGCCGCCGCGGCTGGCTCGAATAAAGCCAATTCTACAGGTCCAATTTTTGATGGACAAAAGTTGATGGACAAAGCTCCAATTGCTGTGCACGGTGGCGAATCGATTCATTCGGGTCCTCTTCAACACTTTGATCTACAGCGGCAATTGTTTCTTCGGTGCGCACTGTTCGACGTCTCTGCGGATGCGTATTATCACATAGAGTAAACGTAGTGCGAAAACGATCCATGGTTAACCGAATTAATTGCTCTGATGACCATAAAATGGACGGAGCTTGCGGTAAACTTCGCGAACTGAACCATTATTTTCGAAATAAATTTGCACGATTTGTAAGCGTTGTTCTTTTGTCAACCTGTTCATGATGAAATGGCAAACCAAACTAAATATTAATCACTTGACAGCTGACAAAATGGCCGCCAGTTAAAAAAGTGATGCCAACTTAAAGTTCTATACCTCAATAAAAAACACCCTAGTTTAAGTAAGTAAGAAAAATAAAAACAAGAACATGTATGTGGCATCACTGCTTATGCCAACCATGAATACTCTTTTTTGAATGACTAAGTTTTTACAACTCAAAGAAAAGAAAAAACTATTTCCCTTCTATCTCTTTGTACCTCGCTCTCGGAATCACCACACGTGCTTTAATCGAACCAAATTCGAAAACTTTAATTTAATGATTTAATAATTGATTAATAAAACTAGTGTTAAAATAAATTTTATTTCATTTAACACAATAACCAAATGTATCTTTATTATAAAGTAAATTTGTATTGTTAAAGATATACATACATATATAAAATACATGGGATTTTGTTTGTCTGTTTGCCCCTTCGAATGTAGAGAGCAATAGCCAAAACGGAATAATGCTGAACTGTGGGATCAAAATCAGTGACATGAATTTTTAGCATAAATGAAAGCACTGTTGCCATCTTTAGCAGCATTTGATACTAATAATGAGAAAATCTTGTTGGACTGTATAAGAAATATATGCACAGATACGACGCAAGAAGCACTGCATCGTTTAGTGAAAGAAATTAAAAGAGATTCTCCTCTCTAACTTTGGATAAAAACTGAGACGTGGAGAATGGATTCTACCATAGAAATATAATATTTCCGTGGAGATAAACCGAATTTCTTTACGCCAGAAAATCAAATTCCCTTCAAGCAGTAAGACACCACAATTATATAGACCTCGGTCCCATTTATAAAAAAAAAATACTAACGGATCAAGCGGTAATATTGGAGCAGAGCTCAGTATCATCAATGGAAGCCTTTGTAATCCAAAATCGAAATGTTACGTAAATGTAGTATTAGGAGTAATGGAAAAGGAATTTCTAGCAACAAAACTTTGTAACTTTGTCTTTAGAAACTTTGAAATCGACTATCGGTGTGAGTTTTTAGAGTACAATTATAATGAAAAATTTAACGAACTGGCGGGAAATAACGTACTATCAGATCTTGATTGTGTTACTGATTATAAAAATAGACAGATGATAGTGGGAAATGCTTTCATTCCTATATATGTATGTATCTCAATAACGAGGAAGAATTGTGCAAAAATATATGCAATGAAAATTTTATGAAATCCTTATTAAAGAAATAGAAATGAGTGATGGAGATTATATTGTATATCTAACTTGGAAACATCACATTTAAACAAAGTTTATAAAAATAAATAAGTTTCAATACAAAAAATATATGTATAATAAGAGGTTTTAAGGAGAAACCGAAATCTAAGATTCATACATAAAATTAAACATAGAATAACAACACAACAAAACTATATGTACATAAATATGTATGTATGTATACCCATAAATACATAAAAAGACAAACAGAGGAAATTCTTATACAGGGAATAATTATTGAATGCTCTGGTCCTTATGACAGTCCCATTTGGATTGTTGCTAAGAAAATGTTTTCAATGTTTTGCAGTTCGTATCGGCAAGACTTTGGAAAAATGAGACATGATGCGTTCCATCATCACACAGTGTAGCGGATGGCACTACTAAGTGCAAAGGTAAGCCCGGCTTAAGTAGCTCCAGTCCCTGGTTCATCGGACACTCATATTTAGCCACGACTCAGATGTCTGGCCCATTTCTGACTTTATTCATCACGACAAGTCAAGTGAGGTTTTGTGTCACATAAAGCTAAAATACATCAAAGTCAATATTTTCTGCAATTACAGCTGAACCGACGCTTTAGTAGGTGGCAGAAACTTTGTAGACGCCACATTATTATTTTAAAGTTTTTGGTCAAAATAGTTGAATACAAAAATGTATGTGCAGACTTCAAATCTTTAATAGAGAATTCTGTGGTAAAATCGCAGAATTTTTTCATACAAGATGTGTTAAGAAAACGCTTTTTATAAAAATGTCAAAAATCTTAAAACCAGTAAAATTTTGGATAAAGCACTTATTCCGTATTTGGATGAATTTGGTCTGCTTCGCATTAAAGGTAGAATTGATGTCATAGATTGAGAGCCTATCAGCATAAAACGACCTAAAAACATGCAATCACAAACTTGGTCATGGATTACTTTCATCGTAAATATCATCATCAACAAAATGAAATAATTGTACATGAAATTAGGTAGCAATTCTAAATATTTAGCAATTCTAAATACGAGCAGAAGTTCGGGCTGTAGCCAGTCATGCCAATACTGCAAAATACAACGAGAGTTAGGATAGTTATTCAATAACACAAGCACTAAATATTTTTTATCTTATCTTTTCAATATTCAAAAAGAAGAGAACAAATATTCTACTTTTCATGAACAAAGAAAACTAGTACTTTAACCTTGATATAATAATATGAAACATTTTATCAATAATAATCCTTTTGACTAGCAGATGTAACTATAGTTTATTGTTTAAATAGTTTTATCTTCCTACAGAAAATATTACAGTATTTAAACTATAAGGAGATAAGAAAAATATTGTAATTATCAGTAAATACGGCAAAAGCATAAGTATGGTTGTAAATACTTTTGCTGGTCAGTTCGTAAGTTAACTCATCAAGTGTAGAGATCAAACTTTACATAACAGTTCATAAGTAAAATCAATGAAAACTCTCTAAGTGTTTAAAATAAGTTAAATTTGAAATTATAATTGTATCTTGAAGTTAAATTTTTTTCAATAAAAAAGAACAACGTTCTTAACTCGAGCAAACCCGATTGCTACGGCAAAGGGGGACCTTCCAATCGAGAGATGTACTATTTTCGCTAGGCCCCCTGAGGCTGCCGTAAAGAAAAGCGTTGGTGTATAGAGTTCACGTACATTACTCTGCGATCGGTACATTTAAAAATTGCGCCATCATTGTCGTCAGATTCTTTACTTAGTTTTCAACCAATTTATTTGTCACAGAGGCATACCTCGTAAAATCTTGTCATCTAATGCAACCAATTTTAGAAGAAGTACAAAAAATCTTTCCCAACGAAGTGGAGCGTAAGCCTCCGAGTATTGAGTGGAAATTTTTACCACCAGAATCTCCTCACGTGGGAGAGAACGGTATGATGTGTCAAATCGATTCTAATGGACATATTGTCTGCGAGAAGGACATTTAAGAGCCGCTTTTGCAGATGTTGAAAACCTTTTGAATCACTGACATACGTTTTACTTTAATCAACAGACGGGGAATCATTAACTCCTAACCATTTTTTTATAGATGCATCAAACGGAATACGTTACACGTCAAAGCAGTCGTGTGGTATTGCGTGAAAACTTTCGGCTAACGAACATCATTGCGAATGAAACTCATAACACGTTGTCATAATAGCTGACCAAAATGCAAAGCGTAACGAATGGGTAAAAGGTGTTATCATAGATGTGCATCCTGGAAAAGACGATAGAGTACAAATAGCAGGAACGAAGACGCTAAGCGGCCTATTCACGCGCCCTGCAGTAAAGCTGGAGGTAAAGTCGTACACCGTGGCCTATGCTACGAAGTTTACGGAAGGGGTTATATCACGCCGTGAAACATGTAATATAACCACATATGAAAAATCAGCTTACGACAACCTTGTAACTACTCTTTAATGCAATCATGTAACCGCGCTTTAATATAAAGGGTGGTTAAATTTCAAGGGCCGATGTTGATTTTGAATAAAACACAAACTATTTAGGAAATTATTGTAATTTTATTTTATTATGATGTATTGGTATTACTCAATTATGTATGGAAAAAATATCGGCCAAATGGGCGCCGCCACCTCGGCGGCACACCTCCATCCGATGGTCCAAATTTTGATTAACGCTGAGGCATAATGGAGGTTCTATGCCGTTAATGTGCCGAATTATCTGATCCTTTAGGTCTTGAATTGTTGCTGGCTTATCGACGTACACCTTTTCTTTCAAATAACCCCAAGGAAAAAAGTCCAACGGTGTCAAATCACATGATCTTGGCGGCCAATTGACATCGCCATTACGTGAGATAACACGGCCATTGAATTTGTTGCGCAAAAGAGCCATTGTTTCGTTAGCTGTGTGGCAAGTGGCACCGTCCTGCTGAAACCACATATCGTCCACATCCATATCTTCCAATTCGGGCCATAAAAAGTTCGTTATCATCTCACGATAGCGAACACCATTCACAGTAACTGCCTGACCGGCCTCATTTTGGAAAAAATACGGCCCGATGATGCCGCCAGCCCATAAACCGCACCAAACAGTCACTCTTTGTGGGTGCATTGGTTTTTCGACAATCACTCTTGGATTCTCATTCGCCCAAATGCGGCAATTCTGTTTATTGACGAATCCACTGAGGTGAAAATGTGCCTCATCACTGAAGATGATTTTCTTCGAAAATTTATCATCCACTGTTGCCATTTCTTGCCACCATTCTGCCCATTCACGACGTTTGGAGTGGTCAAGAGGCTTTAGTTCTTGAGCCAATTGCACCTTGTAAGCGTGTAAATGCAAGTCTTTATGCATAATGTTCATCAACGACGAGCGTGAGAGGTGCAATTGTTGGGAACGGACGACGAGTTGAGGTGGACGGCTCTTCAGCCACACTATCGCGAACAGCAGCAATATTTTGTGCAGTACGAGCTGTACGAGCATGCACTGGTGTTCTCACATCTTCTACAGAGCCGGTTTGCTCGAATTTTTCCACGATTTTTGCGATTGTACGCACATTTGGACGATGAAATTGACCAAAAAAATTACGAAGTGCACGATATGCATTTTGATTTGAACTCCCATTTTCATAATAAGTCTCGATAACTTTAACACGTTGTTGGATTGTGTATCTCTCCATGGTTCAAATTGAGCAAGTCTGAAATAGAGAAATGTGAAATAAAATTCGGAAAAAAACTTGGCGTTTAGGTGTGGTTCACATTCAACATCGGCCCATACAATTTAACCACCCTTTATTATCCACACCGTTTTTGTTTTGTAACTGAGAGAAATAGAAACCAGCTTAAATTGGTGACAGCAATAACGGAGGTTGTGTTGCCATGTAGCTCTACTGTCGTTAATATAATCGTTTCCATAAGAATGTGCGTGTTTTAATTTTGAGATATTGTAGCCCGTAGCCTGCTGTCTCAAATGTGTTTAATGCATTAGTCTTGTCTGAGCAGATGACTCTAGTAAAGTTTGTCACTTCTGTATTAGCATTTTTCGTATACGGACTTGAGATGTTTTTACGTTGTTAAGCGGAAAATTACATTTTACCAAAATACTTTTAATTTTATTATATTTTATCTCAGTGTAACATTATCATGTATAGTTGTCTTTCTTTCGCAAAACAACTTTATCATTTTACCTAGCAGAAAATATTACAGTTTATAGCTTAAGTAATTTTATCTTTAAATGCTAAATACAGAAAATATTACATTTCAAAAAATATTGTTGTCACAAAAGAATAAATAGCCCTGTAATACTCTGTATAACTTTTATAACAGCAAACTGGGGTCAGCATGTTTTCAAATCTTATTAACATTTTGCACATCTGAGAAACAAAAGTCTAAAAAAACTTTATAAATAATAAATTTTTATATTTGCATTGACATACATTTGTATGTATGTAATGAAATTAAAATTTATAAGATTAATAATAAAAAGAAATAGTCTAGAAATGACGAAAAATATTGACGATAAATAGTTATCAATCGTATGCTAAAAGGAACACGTTGTCTATTTCACTTTCCGGGCACAAAATCTCTCTTTATAAGGAAATGAAAGTTGCAGGTTGTTTTACATGTTTGCCTTATTTTCTCTTTTGTTGCTTTATCGAAATTCGTTTTGTTATCAATTCATACTATGCAATGGGTTAAAATAACTTTTTTCGCTTGTTAGAAATGCATGCGAAACTGATCAAGTCACTGACTTGTGCCGTTTATTGCAAATTCTAGTAAATAAAACTTTTCCCATTACTTTTTGGCTGTTTACAAAATACTAGTAAATGCTAATGCTCCAATTCATTTCTCACCTGATTTTTGAAAGATGTTATAATTAACATAAAATAATTTATAGCTTTCAAACAATAAAAATAATTCCCATGTTCGCCTTAAACAGCATGTTCTTATTTTGCACACTCACATTTTAGAAACACGAAAGTAAAAATTTCAAAATTAATTATTGCTTAACCACTGAATATATTCAAACATATTAATTAGAAATATATTTAACAAAATATAGACAACATGATAAAGCCCACAATTATAAATTTGTTTTCATTGAAAATATTAAGAACCTGCTACATCCACACATACTATGTACTTTTTTACTAGGCATATGTACATACATATATTTACAATTCCATTGTTTTTAATTTATAAATTGTTTTGTTTCAACAGCAATCGAATACGGATAATTTATTCGTGAATAGAAAATAGTTAATTCATTTTTCCCAACAGAGCTGTGAACTCACATTTCCCGTTGAAAATGACTCATCGAAAAACTGTTTTTTCTAGATTCAAAGGCGGATCTGTAAACGGATTTCCCACATTCAAAATTTTTTGTACGGAAACAATGAAAATATCTATTGCAAAAGAAAGTATTTCATGAAGATCTTGCTGAATAAAAACTTGAGGTCTGGCCATCATGAGAACCAAAGGCAATTATGAAGTCGCCTTGATAAAAAAAATTCCATTTTACTGTACCTTGTCTCAGACAAACGTGAATATTGTACAATATGTATATACACATGTATATATGTAATTGTAAATTACAAAAAATTGCAAATTTTTAGGAATACTATTCAAGAAAAATGAAAATAACATTTAAACAGAAACTACACTTTCATTAAATAAAAAAAATTGTACATTCCCACACATACATACATACATATGTGTGTAAGTATATTTCACTCCTGATTCACCGATACCGTATCCTCTGAAAGGTATATAAGGCTATAAGCTCTGGAAATATTCCTGTTTATGGCTTAGCATCATATACATTTGTACATCTGTGGACATTGGCAAAACGTCTTCTTTCTAAATCAACAACTTCCCAGTAAAGCGAAAAAACAAAAACGCCTAACAAAAGTTATTGTTTAGAAAATGAAACCAATCGTTTTCCTTAAAACTACAATAACAAAAATTAAGATATTGTCCAATGAATTTCAAACAATAAACATTTTGTCGCAACGGAGGCTAGCGATCAACTAATTAAAAAATCAATTTGTTCAAGACAACTTGTAAGTTTTTTAACTTACGACAATACCTGTTTTAGTTTCTGAACTAGTTTTAGGTCATAAAAAATCAATTAATTGCAATGTGTGCATTTACATTTTTTAACCAGCTTTTTAACCTATTCAGGGATCGATTTCTACATACATATACATTGTACCAGAACTGGATCATGAGGAGCAAGAAAGTGGAAGTAGTGTCCCTTTGCAATATATTTTGCAGAGATGAGGATGTCAGGATTTAACTGAGACTGTTGGACAATGCACAAATATCAATTAACCCAACACCCCCAGCACTGCGTGTTTTGTTGTGCGTTTTATTTACATATATGCATTTGTTTTTTGGGTTATTGAGTGTGTGCAGCTATTATTTTTATTTTTTACCAGGGTCTTTGTCAGGAACCTAACGACCTTTGGGCTGTTAGTAGAATACTCTACAAATTCATCCAGCAACACATCGATATCCATAATTGTATAATTACTACTGACTAATATTATATTTCAGTCGCTTTTTTGTAACATTTCGCTTATATTTTCAGATTATTTTTTTAACAATCATGCAACTTTTTGTTGTTCGTGGAAAAGCTTCTCCGAAATAAAATCAATATGTTAAGTTAATATTTTTTTGCTTTCGTCTCAGCACGATATTTCTCAAATCAAGTATGCACACATACATTCCAAAATATACGTACATGTATATGAATGAATTGCATATAAGGGTTTGTATATAAAACAAAAATGGTGACCACTTTTTCGTCTAAATTCTAACTTCGTTTTGCTTTAAGGATTTGTTATTCTATGAAATCTGTAACGTGCACAGTGACAGATAATCGTTGTAAAGATCAAAATAGACAGTGGTCTTTAAGGATTGGAATCCGAAGAGTGAATATTTTCAACACTAAATTTTGTGTAAAATATTTTAGTTGGTATTCCTTCAATTTATGTGTCCTTAAAACGAAGAGTTAGAAGTGAAACTTTTGTCAGTGTGTATGTGTAAGTCTCTGACAAAAAGCAGAGCAAAGCTCAAAACTTAACAAAGATGTACAAAAAATGTTTTCCTGAAGAAGTTTTCCAAAGAAAATATTGGGAATAAACTTTATATAAAATTTTTGTCGGACACGCTGCTTAATCTTTCGAGTGCCCCATCTCTGAGTATTAATAAAACTTAACAAACAATTAAAAGACGTGAGCAGTAGACATTTCAAATGAAAATAAACAAACGAAACCTAGCGAAATACATCTGTACGAATAGAATGGTTTCAAAATCTAGTTTACCAAATTAAAAAACAATCATAGTGAGTTTATTATTTAAAAGACAAAAAAGAAAATCAAGCTCATCTGAAATATGAATAAAAGGAAGATGAAAAGTTGAAAAAATTACACTTGAAGTTCATAAAGTTTTAAGAAATAATAGCGGAAGTTTGTTGTTGAAATGTGTGGAATATTCGCAATAATATCAAAGGAAGGACAACCAATTTTACCTAAAAGGTGCAAAGGATGTGTGCACACACTGCGAGAGTTTGCTTACAGGCAAAGTGGAAAACAACGGCATCGAGGTCCTGATGAAACTGGCGTTTTCGTAGTTCCTGAACATGGAGTGGCTATGGTACATGAACGCCTTGCTGTCATTGGAGTAGACACGGGTCGTCAACCCTTATATTCTGGGGATGGAAATATAACTTTGATAGCCAACGCTGAAATTTACAATTATCTTGAATTGACTGAATCTATTGCAAAGAAACGTACAAATTATTATCCTAGAAGTGATTGCAATGTCATTGTGGAGTTATACGAGGACTTTGGTGAAGGTCTGTTTGAGTTTATTACCGGAATGTTTGCATTTGTTCTCTATGACAAAAATTTAAAAACTATACTTATTGCACGTGATCCTTTCGGCATTATGCCACTGTACATTGGAGAAGATACAGAAGGAAACATATGGATTTCATCGGAAATGAAATGTATGGCGGGATTTTGCCCTAAAATAGAAAACTTTCCCCCAGGGCACTACATAATGGGTCACATAGGAGAAAATTTTAGTCCACAAAAGTTTTTTAGTCGCAGATGGCAGCAAGAAATTCCCCGTGAATCTGCAAATATTAATTTAATACAGGAATACCTTGAATCAGCAGTACGATCTCACTTACAGTGTGATGTTCCATTTGGGGCTTTACTTTCAGGTGGTGTTGACTCAAGTCTTATTGCCTCAATTGCAACAAAAATCATGCGAGAAAGAGATCCTAATTATCGGCTGCGCACGTTCTCTGTGGGAATGAAAGGGTCTCCAGATTTTAAGTACGCTCGTATGGTAGCAGATTATATATCCAGCGATCATACCGAAGTTTGTTTTACAGTTGAGGATTGTCTTGATGGTGTGCGTGACTTAATATATCATCTGGAGTCGTACGATGTTGCAACTGTCCGCTGCAGCTTGCCAATGTTCTATTTGGTTCGCTACGTAAAAAGTACTGGCATTAAAGTGATACTGTCAGGAGAAGGAGCCGATGAAATTTTTGGGGGATACTTATACTTCTTCAAAGCGCCAAATTATGAAGAGTTTCATAAGGAGATGGTAGCACGAGTTGACCAGTTACATGTTTCCGATATTTTGCGCGCCAATAAGGTAACAATGTCGAAAGGCTTAGAACTAAGAGTGCCTTTTCTAGATACAAGGTTTGTGGATTTGGCCATGTCTATAAGACCTGAAGACAAAATTGCAGGCCCACTTAATTCATTCGAGAATATCATTAGTGACCGAATGGAAAAATTTATTTTACGAAAATCTTTTGAGGACAATTATCTTCCAGCAGAAGTACTTTGGCGTCAAAAAGAACAATTTTCTGATGGCGTGGGATATAATTTAATAGAATCATTGCCTCGATTTGCGGCTAAATATGTAAGCGATGTGGATTTCAATAAAGCTTCTATTCGATTTCCCATTAATACTCCAAAAACGAAAGAAGCTTTTTATTACAGATGCATTTTCGAAGAACAATTTCCGGGGAACGCGCCAGCTTTAACTGTCGAAAAATGGGCACCACGCTTAGATTGGGGTTGTCCCGAAGACCCTTCAGGAAGAGCTCAAGAAGCTCATGCAAATCGTCTTAAGCAATTTTTGTAATAATTAAATATGTTTTCTACTAGTACATTTGATTTCTTCTGATCTATTTGGGCTCTAAAATTTTTAATTATTTAACAACATTTATATGAAGATATAGCGATTTTTTATAAAGAAAAAAATATAGAAACTGGTAAGCTGTTGTTTAGGAATGCAGATAAAGTATAATAAATTACCTGTCACTTAAACCCAATGCACTTGAATAGTTCTTCAACTGAATGTTTTATTGAAAAATGAAGGGTTTACAAAGAGAGATCTTTACCAAATGAAACCAACGTTGGATCTTATACATTCTTCGCATTGAACCGAAATGTTTAAAGTAGAGGGAGGTTTTTGATTTGCACATTTCAAATAAAACAATTTTGTTTTTTAATGAAGGGTGGTGACGATGAAGGAAAGTGTACTCTTCATAGTAGAATTATATACAAAGGTCAAAGCGTGTTCATTCCAAAAGAGCTACAGTCCAAAATTCTACAAGACCTACATAAAACACATCTCGGCACAACGAGAATAATACAGCTCACAAGACGGTATTGCTATTGTTAAGGAATCGACCTGGACATCGAAAAAAGTGTAAGATCTTGCGAAACCTGTGTTGAAGTACAAAATAATCCAGGAACCAGATCAGAATTCGGAAAGAATCCATATAGACTACGAGGGGCCCTTTCAACACCACAACTTTTTGATTGTAGTTGACTCTAAGTCGAACCCTACCCAAAATACAATAAACATATTTTAAGACATTTTTCCTACATACGTATTTCCATTAATTATAGTATCGGAAAATGCGACAGATTTTGCAAGTATGTAGTGTAAAACTTGTGCGCAAAATGGAATTTTTCAAAAGTTAATTGCCCCAGCGCATCCCCGTACAAAGCGGGTAGGCTGAGCGTACAGTTCAAACTTTGAAGGGGAAATTTAAAACTATGTCATTAGAATTCTTCAAATATATCATGCAACACCACTTAATTGTAGAAAAGTCCAGCCGAAGTGTATCTCTACTGATATATACCCGTAAGGTTTGATGCTCTAACGTCAACAAAGCAAAATGTTCAAATGACAAGAATTCCAGGGGCTCGAAACTTAAACGTTGGAGATAGAATTCAATTTTTTTTTTACTTTATTTTATTAATTTTAAATTGGCAGATCGCATTATAAGCGCCGGAAATTCTTATATCCCAGCAATAGTATGTATTTAACGCACACGACAACTTTCATTACTCCTTGTTTTTTTTTAAATATTTATTCTTAGTTTAAGACGACGATTTTTATTAATTGAATAAAAACTATGAAATCGTTTTCAAATTATTCAACTTCCAGGTATGAAAGTATGTACATACATGTATAAGAAATATCAATCACAATACTTTTGTAGAGTTATCTGACATACCCCTGCTCAAACCAAATGCAAAAAATGTACATACATACATATGTATATGCTTATTAATGTATAAATTGAAAGAAGAAGCTACAATTTTAAACTGAACAGCTTACAAGCCTTAGCACTTTCTTCTGATGACACTTATTCGGCTAAATAGTCTCATTCTTTGCTGTAAATTATGTCCTTGGTTGTTGCGAGGTACTTCTGTTGGCACGTTCAACTGTTCATTAAAGTCATTTTATTATTAAAGTCATTTATATTTTTGATCATTTTCTTCTTCAGAACTATTCTGTTAGTTACATATTTCTTAGATAATTATGGCATTGTTTCACTTATTTATGTCTTAATTATTTCGCCTTTGGTAGGATTGTACAAGTACTTGGAGGTAGAACTCAATTTCCTTTTTCCGTAAAAATCATTTTTATAAGAAATACTTTGCAAACATTTCATAAGGACCGCAAGCTCAAAACTTTGTGGTTGTTCAAATGTAGAACTTTTGAAGATTATTTAATGCTTTATTTAAAAACCGATGTTTTGCTTTTAGCTTTTCGAGAACTGACATGATCACCTTTGTTAAAACGGAAATAAGAGGAGGAATTATTTTAAAAGACATTCCAAAGCATTAGTTTCCCATCAAATCACCATTTAGGGCAAGCAAGCTGTATGGCTGGGCAATATTGCTTCAAGTAAACGAAGGTGGACTTGAGTGGGTTAGAGACATTAATATTGGAAAAAAAAAAATTTGAAACCGTGAACAAAAGAAAACTTATAAGAATATTAAAATCTTGGAAGAATATGGGTAGAAAACAAGGAGCTCGTGCACTCTCTCCAAACCAGATTTTAACTCAATTAGCATTCTTGATGAAAATATGATTGTACTTGAGTTACTCGTATAAACCCATATATATCTGAATCATATTCGGTCAAATACTAAGGAAACACGTTACAAAGTAACTTATCCTGGGATTGTCATATGAATAATGTGAAGAACCAAATAGCTTCAGCTATTGGTATTTCGTGTGTTTTCAACTGTATCATAATTAAATGGATAAAACAAGCAAATGTCATCGGCAGACATAAATATTTGACCTGTAAGATTTAGATTTTTTAAATCATTTATGTAAATTGAAAATAATAATGGACCTAAGCCGCTTCCTTGCGGAACACCGTATTCAACTGTCCCAGTAAAGCTTTTACACTGATTAATTTGTACAAACTGTTTCCTCTTAATAAAATAATTTTTAAATAACATATGCTGTCGCCCTTGATATTTTAATTTTTGTACCATTATTTCATGATCAACAAGATCAAATGCCCTAGAAAAATCGAAGAACATTCCAGCAACTCCACTGAATCCATCATCCAAACCTTCGCAAGTATATCTTACAACATTTAAGACAGTATCTTGCGTACTGACACCTTTTCTGAATCCAAATTGGTACTTCTTCTTCTTCTTCTTTTGGCGCTACAGTCCGTGGTGAACCTGGGCCTCAACCAACAAAGTTTTCCAGCTGGCACGGTGTTTCGCCAGCGTTCTCCAATTTTGCACACCAAGTTGGTTGAGGTCCCTCTCCACTTGTGCGTGCCATCGGTTCCGTGGGCGTCCTCTAATGCGTTGTCCCACAGGTTCAGAATCGAAGATTCTACGGGTCGGAGCAGTATTCTCCATGCGCTCTACATGGCCCAACCATCTTAGCCGTTGGATCCGTAAGCGCCTGGTTAGGCTCATGTCGCTGTACAACCCGTACAGTTCATGATAGAATCTTCTTCTCCAGAAACCATCAACGCAAACTGGGCCAAAGATTGAACGCAGAACTTTTCTCTCGAAAATACCAAGGACTTCCTCATCCGCCTTCGACACCGTCCATGCTTCTGCGCCATAAAGAAGTACAGGGATTATCAAAGTGGTATATAGTGTCAACTTGGTTTTTCGAGAAAGGGCCTTACTACTCAATTGCCTCTTGAGCCCAAAGAAACAGCGATTGGCAAGAGTTATTCTGCGTTTGATCTCGGTACTGATGTTGTTCATACTGTTGACTTGGGAGCCAAAGTCCTTCACTACCTCGAAGTTATAGCTGCCTATGGTGATGTACTGGCCCAGTCATCGGTGTTGCGCGTCTTTTTTTGATGACAACATATTCTTCGTTTTGCCCTTGTTCACCGCTAGACCCATTTTGGCCGCCTCCGTTGAAATACCCGCAAACGCTTCATTGACGGCTCGCTGTGTTCGACCGATCACGTCAATGTCGTCAGCGTATGCTAGCAGTTGCACGGACTTTTGGAAGATCGTGCCTTTGTTGTTGGCGTGTGAGTTTTGCACCATCTTCTCAAGAATTATGTTAAAAAAGTCACATGACAGTGCGTCGCCTTGTCCAAATCCCCTTCTGACATTGAAGGTCTCGATGAATTCGTTACCGACCTTGATGGAGCAGCGAGAGTTCTCCATCGTCATCCTACACAGCCTGACGAGTTTGGTAGGAATGTCAAAACTAGACATGGCTTCGTATAGCTCGTCCCTATACACACTGTCATATGCGGCCTTAAAATCGACGAATAGGTGGTGGGTGTCGATTTGCATCTCTTGGGTCTTTTCCAGGATCTGCCGTAGTGTGAAAATTTGGTCAATGGTGGACTTCCCTGTCCTGAAACCACATTGATAAGGACCTATCAAACTATCACACAAAACGGCAGAGAAGATCTTGTAGGCGATGTTCAGGAGACTTACTCCTCGGTAGTTCGCGCAGTTGAAGGGGTTTCCTTTTTTGTGGTTCGGACAAACGATGCTGAGATTCCACTCGTCGGGCATGCTTTCCTCCGACCATATCTTACAGATGACCTGGTGCATGCGCCCAACCAGGTCATCTCCGGCTGCCTTAAATAGTTCCGCGGACAGTCCGTCCGCTCCTGCAGCTTTGTTTGATTTCAATCTTGATATTGCTATCTTGACTTCATTCAGGTCGGGGGACGGAATTCTCTACCGTCCGTTATCTGGAGTGGAATATTCTGCCTGGCGATGGAATCGTTGTCGTGCTCGCCGTTAAACTGTCTGCAGAAGTGATCTTTCCAGATTCTCAGCATCGATTGCGACTCTACTACGATTTGTCCCTCTTCGTCACGACAGGCTTCTGTCCGAAGCTTATATCCATTGGATAGTTGTTTTACCCGTTGGTAAAACTTTCGGATATTATTCCTGCCGTAACACCTCTCCAGTTCCTCGATCGCGCGCTTCTCGTGCTTTTTTGTTCTTCTTTTTGAGGAGCCGTTGTTCTTCCCTTCTCTTCCGTTTGTATAGCTCACGAGCTACTCTCGTCCTTTTCTCCAACGTCGCCTTATACGCTGCTAGCTTCGCTAAATATGCCTGCCTGCACTCGTCGTCAAACCATGGGTTTTTTCCAGGTGGCATTTTAAAACCCAATACATCAGAGGCAGCATCTCTGATGGCGTTTTGGCAACGGTTCCATTCCTCATCGGTTGTTTCGCCTGGCAGGGCGGGACTCTCTTAGAGCTTAAGGGAGACTAGATCGGCAAATTTCCCAGCGGTCGATTGCGATTGTAGCTTTGCGATGTCAAACTGTTGTGGTCGTGCTCTACTCCGGTTTGCTACTGATATCCGTGATCTTACCTTGGCTACAACAAGGAAGTGATCGGAGTCAATGTTGGCTTTTCGGAATGTTCGGACATCAAGAATACTGGTGGAGTGTCTGCCGTTGATCGCAATGTGATCAATTTGGTTGACGGTTGATTGATCAGGGGACCGCCAGATCCCTTTGTGAATGTTGAGGTGAGGGAAGCGCGTGCTTGCTACAGTGAGATTTTGCCCCGTCACAAAATCTAGCAGCATGAGTCCGTTATCGGATGTGTCGTCATGCAGGCTGTGTTTCCCGATGACTCTAGCAAAGATGTCTTCCTTGCCCAGCTTTGCGTTGAAATCTCCTAGGACGATCTTGGTGTCGTAGCTGGGGCATTGATCGTATGTTCTTTCTAGGAGATTATAAAAGTCATCCTTGCTGTCGTCATCTTTATCCTCCGTAGGGGCGTGGGCGCAGTATTTAAAGCTTAAGACTCTTTGCCTAAGTCTGCCTCGAACAACAAACCCGCAAACAGGCGCTGTCGCCGCTCTTTGTAGCAATCACCGTAGTAGATGTCGCAGTTTCTCACTTTCCTTTTGCCCGGCCCATCCCATCGCACTTCCTGGATGGCGGTGATGTCAGCCTTATAGGCTTCTAGGGCCTCCGCAAGTTCATCGGCTGCACGTGGTCTGTTCAGGGACCTGACATTCCACGTGCAGAACCGAAAATCGTTATCCTTATTACGTTGTCCATGGTCGTCAGCAATAGGGCCATCCATATTCATAATTTTTTGTGGTTGTCTCGTAACTAATGTGCTTTTACACGGTAGGGAAGTTAATTGGTACTTATACAACATATTATATTCTTCTAAGTATATAAGAAATTTATCATATAATATTTTTTCAAAAATGTTATCTATTGTAGATAGAATAGCAATGGGTCTGTATTATATGTCAATAGTGGATGCAGAAATTTTTTTAGGGATAGGAATGATTTTATGAATTTTTATAATTTCAGGATATTCCGGAGTATTTTTAATTTTGTTAAAAATTTCAACTAATATAGGCAAAAGCACCATAAGACATTCTTTTACAAATTTTGTAGTGATGTTGTCAAAACCTGGTGTCATATCATTTTCATTTATATCATTCAAAATGAACCGATGGCATGAAGCATTAAGCGTCCTCAGTGAAATAAAAGAATCTCCTGGCTAAGTACTGATTTTTTGCTTAAGTTCTTTGACAACTGAAATAAAATAGTTATTTAATAAATTTGCTTTAATTAGATCGTTTGAAATAATGCTACCATGCACATCACTAAGTTTAACAACATTTTCTTTCGATCGACCAAGTGTATTGTTTATAAATTTCCAGCATTTCTTTGTGTCATTTCCAATCCTACTTAAATTGTCAGTATAGTAATTATCTTTACATTTTCTAATTGCTAGTTTAATTACCTTACTTATTCTTTTTAAATTGGCATCGTAATTTTCTCTGTTTTTTGATCTACGCCTTTGTTTTAATAATTTGTTTTTATACAAAATTTACTCTTGAAGATTTTTGTTAATCCATGGGGCTATTTCAAATTTTAATGGTTTTTTAACATTGCTATTATATGTAGTAGAGTTATTGACAGCTGATTCGATAGTAGATATGAGAGAATTTGCCAGAACAGATACATTAGTTGACGAGAAATTAACTGGCAATGTATTTTGTAAATACTCATTAGCCTTTATGTAGTCGCAATAAATTTTCGAAATCTCTGTATTAGTATTACATCTAAAGTTACTTTTCAATTTACAAGATAATAAATTATGATCAGAAAGGTTACATTCAACTGAATCAATAAAAAGCGTATCTGATAAATTACTGAATATATGATCTATACAAGTTTTACTTGTTATTAGGGTATCAGCGTCATTACAATCATAATTATGAAATATACAGGTTAATTCATAACTTGAACTACCTTTGAAAAGATCAATATTTGAGTTTCCTACTATTATTATAAGGCAATAAATTCAACAAAGTTCTCACAAATTTGGATAGTAAAATTAATTTCTTTGTTTATATATATTGATGTACCACCGTATCCATATTCTCTGCAACAGAGTATACGAGTACAAGCAAAACCACGAATCGTATATATTTGAGTAATTTCGTTATGGAACCATGTTTCTTGTAATGCTATTATGTCAGGTAGTTTTGGAAATAGGACTAACATTGATTTATTATTGTTGAATTTATCAATAGATGAAACACTTCTAATATTAAAACTAATAACGTTTAAATAATTAAAATTCAAACTATTAATATACTTTTTAAAATTCGAAAAATTATGGAAATACTGATTACTAACCATTAAATAATAATAAAAAATAAAACTTTTACTTTAATGTTTAATAAATAACTTAAATATTTAAGCAGGAGATATGTAAGATGCACTACCATCTGCATCACTAGAATCCTCAGCTTCATCTAGCCTTGAGTGGATTTAAGATCTTCTACCATTACGATTGTTGGATGTTGCGTTCAATAATATTTTATCAACTTCATCCTCATCATGAATAAGCTCTTGTTTAGATACTTCACTTTTTTTTGGCAAAAACTTTTCCATTTTTTACAAAAATATATTGGTAGCCTATTGGTTTTAAGGATTTAGTATAACTATAAAGCTTCATAGTTTCCTTACTATTAAAATTATTTATAAAAATCTTTTTTGTTTCATCAGTTTCTTTAAGTTTGGCTTTAGAAGACATGAATTTATTTTTATGAATTTTTGAAGACAACTTTACTACAACAGATTTGTTTTCATTATTTCCATTTTTATTTAAAAAAAAGGCGTCTTCAACACTGTTATTTTCTATTGTAACACCAATATCTTCAGAAATTTTAGTAACTTTTCAACCACTGATTATGCAATCATAGATTAAAATATGTTCATTTAAAATTTTAACGGACAATTTTAAAGTTTTTATTTCAGTATTTAATCTCTTGTTTTCTTTCTCAATTTCCTTTATTTTTCTTTTATTTTCTGCCACGTCTCTAAACACTTCATCAAATTTGGCTGACATGAAGTTTATAGATTCAGTCAGATGATCCAATTTTTCAAGTTTGTTTAGCTTTTTTAATTCGGTTTTTATTAAATTTAGTTCTTGGCTTATGTTGTTTCCGTCTTCTTTACAAAATTGACACTTAAAGAGCTCTTTTTCGTTTTTTGCGAGTCTCTCAAATTCTCTTCTACTTAAGCCAGAACACTGAGAGTCGAATTTTTTTTTACACTTGTCGCATTGGATAAAATGATCACTTTCTTCCTTAATCTCACTTTCCATTTGATCACAAATCAAAATGTTTTTATTTGTAATACTGCGGCGAACTGCTTTTTTAGACATATTTTTATATTTCAAACACCCGTTGATTGATTTTGTTTCTTTATAAACTTGTGTTCTTTTTTATTTCAATGTTTTATCGCAAGCTTTTTAATATATATATTTTAAATACGATTTTGCAGAACACAGTGTTGCCAGTGTTTTTTTTTACGGTGATGTATAATATTATACATCCTTTGCCATTAAATTTTAAAAGGGTTCCGCCATTTCTATAGTGAAAATTTAAAGTTAAATTTTATTGACATTTTTGTACAAAACAGAATGAAAAAAGTGAAAACCCTCGCATTGTAAAATCTCAGTATTGCAAAAGAAGACAATGTTGCTACGGAACCTTCAAGTTCAGATTGTATAAAGTATGTTAGTAGTTCCCTAATTGTGCTAAGTTTTTTATGCACCACGTTTTTATTCACCTAGGTATTGTTTAAGGTGCTCCGCGAGAATAATAAACGAGAATAAATCTGTTTAGATGATAAAAGTATTCTGGCCTTTATTTACTAATTTTACAATTATTTGTACTAAATTCTAACTCTAAGTTTATACATATGCTCGATATAATTTTGTGTCTTTCTTATTCATGACCTACATTTTCATTCATATTAATTTTGATTTCTGTTCCTAAGTATTGCAGAGGTTTAAGGTTTCACATTGTGAGTCAGCAATTACACTGTGCAATTAATTTCATTGCAAACATATTTTGTTTGTTGATACAATGTGCTGCTTCAAACATATGACAAATGACAAACACACATTGTTTTGCAAATATTTCGTTTACATTTGGGTATGTAATTAAGTGGGAAAGTGTTTTTTATTTATAGTGAAAGTGATAGATAAAAATTGATTTTTTGTATTTTAAGTGGATATATTATATATTTGGACTTACTATATGTGTTGTAATTTGCAGCTTCTTTTAATAGTACTAAAAATTTCTACAATGTTACAAAATTTTACGATTCATTTTTGAGGGTATTTGGAAACTCTTTCAAATTATGTACATGCATGAAATGTAACATAAACAATTACCACGCTTCTTATTTAGATCAAATTATTTTAGTTTATTCATTGATTCACACAATTAAAAATAAAATCCGAGATGCCACTGATAAAACTACACCAAAATTGTATTCCGAGCCCAACTCGTAGATAAAAGGTTAAGTATCTTACAAAAATAAACATACATACGTACGCCAATAGATTGAAATACTTAATGTGTGCCGCAACTGTGACTCTTACATTTCAATACAAATTCAAATAAACTGAACAATAAAAGACGCAGCTAAGAATGGTGGGAATTGAACTGTCGAATGAACTAAAATCTTGTTCTCCTTCAATACGTGGAGTTTTATGTGATACCGATTTTCTACTTCCCTTTAGTGGTATATTGCAAACTCTATTTGTAAGTTTTATTGGTAATTACCTTACACCAAGATGCTTTTCTTGATTCGCCGTTTCAATTGCTGCTATTTTATTAAATGTTATACATAAATATTCCTTAGCCAAAACATTCCAATTAGTTTCAAAACGAGAAATTCCCTTCAAAACATATGTGCTTTTAAAAACACAAGTGTGACTTTCTCCTTTCCTGTAAATCACACTCGTTTTGTGTTTTTCGGTGTGTAACACCCTGATTGTTGATAGTTGAGGCCCAGGTTCACCACGGACTGTAGCGCCAAAAGAAGAAGAAGAAGAACACCCTGATAACCATTAAACACCACACTTTTAATTATAATATCATTTATTGTATAACCTTGGAAATTCACAAATATAACACAAAGTAATTCCTTAACTTCACATCTGGTTTGCACGGGTGTTGCTTGAAGACTAACTCAATTAATAACAGCGTTGCCAGATCTCCACACGGTATAATTTTCAATTTTGACTGTTTTCTTCTTTTATTTTTTAAAAGAAACAAGGGAAGAAGAAAGCATGAAAAGTAACGTAACAAAAGCAAATAGAACTTTTGTAGCATAAAAGTATACACAATGAACTACATATCTACATATTTTGAATAGAACCGCCACATCTATACAAAATTAGTAATTTAGTTAACTAATATATTGGGTCATTTGCCACATAAAAGTCGGGAATATAAAAAAGTGATTTAGACAATTTTTTAATGTAGCTGAAGCTTTTAAAATCACAAAATCTTATACCCAGAACAACTTTTTTGTGATTTGAAATTATTTTTTTAAATGTTTATATATAATATATTAAAAAAGCAATAAACAACGAAATACATACATAAATGCATAAATGAAAGACAGTTAAAAAGGAATTGATCAAAAAAAGTTGAAGTGACCCGAGTTCATGAAGTTTTTTTTAAACAATGAAAAATTAGACGACATAAAAAAATAGGTGTAAATTTAATAAAACAAAATTATATGATGCTTATAGAAGTTTGAAATAAAGAAAATGCAGTTCCAAATAATCAAATGAAGACACTTTATATATGTTTTTTATAACATCCGTTGCAATTATTTCAACATGCGAAAATTGCACACAAAGAAGGTTCAAAGCTTGTCGTAGTATCGTAGGTAACAACGCCGAACAATTTTATTTATATGTTGATGAGGACGATGATAATAATGGCGAGGATCATGATGATAGTTCGCTATAAGATGTATGTATAAAATGTACACTGATATCCAGTAGTACTTACAGTAATATCTGGTAATACTCAATAAAATTGTTTTGAAATATACTTGAAAATACTATTAGGAAAAAGGAATTGATTCAAGAAAACAGGCTTTTTCAATTGACGAATTGCAGCCCAATTACCTTAATTGTAAATTTCAAGTGGAATTTGAATTGATTTGCCTTTAAAACCCAGTTCAAAAAGTAATAGAAAACATATAAGGATAGGTACTCGCACACTTGTCAGACAGCTGGAGATAATAAAGGGTACTGATGATTTGAAGGAGAAGAAGGAGAACCAATAATAAATATGAAAAGTAATAAAAAATAATACAAAACCAAATACTATTCACATGTTAACTACACAAACAAGCAGGAAAAAATTTCAAAAGAAGACGGGTTATTATGAAAGGCAATGATAATTTGTGGCAAGCAGATTTAGTTGAAATAGGAAATTACGCCTTAAATAATAAATAATAATAACAGTAATACTTTTTCAAAAAAATCGTGGGCTGCAGCAGTAAAGCCAAAAATGTTACATCTTCTTCTTCTTCTTCTTTTGGCGCTACAGTCCGTGGTGAACCTGGGCCTCAACCAACAAAGTTTTCCAGCTGGCACGGTCTTTAGCCAGCGTTCTCCAATTTTGCACACCAAGTTGGTTGAGGTCCCTCTCCACTTGTGTGCGCCATCGGTTCCGTGGGCGTCCTCTACTGTGTTGTCCCACAGGTTCGGAATCGAAGATTCTACGGGTCGGAGCAGTATTCTCCATGCGCTCTACATGGCCCAACCATCTTAGCCGTTGGATCCGTAGGCGCCTGGTTAGGCTCATGTCGCTGTACAACCCATACAGTTCGTGATTGAATCTTCTTCTCCAGAAACCATCAACGCAAACAGGGCCGAAGATTGAACGCAGAACTTTTCTCTCGAAAATACCAAGGACTTCCTCATCCGCCTTCGACACCGTCCATGCTTCCGCGCCATAGAGAAGTACAGGGATTATCAAAGTGGAATATAGTGTCACCTTGGTTTTTCGAGAGAGGGCATTACTACTCAATTGCCTCTTGAGCCCAAAGAAACAGCGATTGGCAAGAGTTATTTTGCGTTTGATCTCGGTACTGATGTTGTTTATATTGTTGACTTGGGAGCCAAGGTACACGAAGTCCTTCACTACCTCGAAGTTATAGTTGCCTATGGTGACGTTCTGGCCCAGTCGTCGGCGCGTCCTTTTTTGATGACAGCATATACTTCGTTTTGCCCTCGTTCACCGCTAGACCCATTTTGGCCGCCTCCATTGAAATACCAGCAAACGCTTCATTGACGGCTCGCTGTGTTCGCCCAATCACGTCAATGTCGTCAGCGTATGCTAGCAGTTGCACGTACTTTTGGAAGATCGTGCCTCTGTTGTTGGCGTGTCAGTTTTGCACGATCTTCTCAAGAATTATGTTAAAAAAGTCACATGACAGTGCGTCGCCTTGTCTAAGTTGATATAATGATAAGTTGATAATATTGAAGGTCTCGATGAATTCGTTACCGACCTTGATGGAGCAGCGAGAGTTCTCCATCGTCATCCTACACAGCCTGACGAGTTTGGTAGGAATGTCAAAACTAGACATGGCTTCGTATAGCTCGTCTCTATACACACTGTCATATGCGGCCTTAAAATCGACGAATAGGTGGTGGGTGTCGATTTGCATCTCTTGGGTCTTTTCCAGGATCTGCCGTAGTGTGAAAATTTGGTCAATGGTGGACTTCCCCGGCCTGAAACCACACTGATAAGGACCTATCAAACTGTTCACGAATGGTTTCAGGCGCTCACACAAAACGGCAGAGAAGATCTTGTAGGCGATGTTCAGGAGACTTATTCCTCGGTAGTTGGTGCAGTTGAAGCGGTCTCCTTTTTTCTGGGCCGTGCAAACGGTGCTCAGATTCCACTCGTCGGGCATGCTTTCCTCCGACCGCACCTTACAGATGAACTGCTCTCGTCCTTCTCTCCAACGTCGCCTTATACGCTGCTAGCTTCGCTGAGTGCGCCTGCCTGCACTCGTCGTCAAACCATGGGATTTTCCCGGGTAGCATTTTAAAACCCAACACATCAGAGGCATTCCTCATCGATTGTTTCGCCTGGCAGGATTGGACTCCCTGAGAGTTTAAGCGAGACTAGATCGGCAAATTTCCGAGGAGTTAATTGCGATTGTAGCTTTGCGACGTCAAACTGTTGTGGTCGTGCTCTACTCCGATTTGCTACTGATATCCGTGATCTTACCTTGGCTACAACAAGGAAGTGATCGGAGTCAATGTTGGCTCCTTGGAATGTTCGGACATCAAGAATACTGGAGGAGTGTCTGCCGTCGATCGCAATGTGATCAATTTGGTTGACGGTTGATTGATCAGGGGACCGCCAGGTTCCTTTGTGAATGTTGAGGTGAGGGAATCGCGTGCTTGCTACAGTGAAATTTCGCCCCGTCACAAAATCTAGCAGCCTGAGTCCGTTATTGGATGTGTCATCATGCAGGCTGTGTTTCCCGATGACTCTAGCGAAGATGTTTTCCTTGCCCAGCTTTGCGTTGAAATCTCCTAGGACGATCTTGGTGTCGTAGCTGGGGCATTGATCGTATGTTCTTTCTAGGAGATTATAAAAGTCACCCTTGCTGTCGTCATCTTTATCCTCCATAGGGGCGTGGGCACAGATTAGGCTAATGTTGCCGAGCCTAGCCTTGATGTGGATTGTAATGAGGCGTTCACTCACGGATTTAAAGCTTAAGACTTTTTGCCTAAGTCTGCCTCGAACAACAAACCCGCATCCAAACAGGTGCTGTCGCCGCTCTTTGTAGCAATCACCGTAGTAGATGTCGCAGTTTCTCACTTTCCTTTTGCCCGGCCCATCCCATCGCACTTCCTGGATGGCGGTGATGTCAGCCTTATAGGCTTCCAGGGCCTCCGCAAGTTCATCGGCTGCACGTGGTCTGTTCAGGGCCTTACATTCCACGTGCAGAACCGAAAATCGTTATCCTTATTTCGTAGTTCCTGGTCGTCAGCAATAAAGTCATCCATATTTATATTGATTCTTTGTTGTTGTGTCGAAACTAGTGTGTTTTTACACGGTAGGGAAGTTACCCCCACGCACAACCCTCGCAACCTGGAGGACCGGGTCCTGGTTTAGACCCCTGGACAGAGGGGATTCGCTGCACACTTTGGTTCACCTCTAAGCGGGTGCTGTAGGGGCTATCCAGGGGCACCACGAGGAGGCAGTATGTCAGCTTGACCAGTCCATTTTCAGGGATCGCTGCTGGCTTCTCGCCAGGTTGAGAGCAATCAACAACTTTGCCCTGAGTGCACTGGCCCATTCCCCCAAAAAATGTTACATCTGCCATGAGAAATATTTTTAATAAAACATAATACTTTAAAAAAAAGCGTTGGCTGGAGCAATAAAGAATAAAACTATCTAATTATTTTTTTCTTTCGTTAAAATGTTTGGTAATAGTTAATTGTTTGTTTAAAGTATCTACAGCATTGTGTTAATTTCAGTATTCTTTAAATCCAATATTCCAATATTTTTTCTCTATAATCCAAACAACCATTTGAAAATATTTTCGGATTCATTAATCAAACCTCTTTTCAATCTATTGAATTGAAAAAGTGTAATGGACTTAAGCTCTGCCTTAATGACTTTGATTTCTTTTCTTAAAATATCCATTTCTTCTATGATTATTTCTATCTAATTGATTATACATATTTCAAATTCCCAAAGGACGTATTATATGTTACACTGCATTTTTATATTAGCAATCTATAATCAAGGTTTTCCTCAATTTCCACCAACAATGTCCTTACCGTGATTTTCAGTGTGATTATCGTATAAAAGCTATTTACCTTTAACCTGTGTCTTATAAACTTTTTTAAATTTATTGTCTTGTGACACTAAATGGTTATCTTCTACTCTGTAGTTAGGAATTTTCTTATACTTTGCTTGAGTGCTAACTTTGTAGTATTTTATAAATTCGTTTCCAAAGTCAATATTATTTCTGTCCTTCTGTCTTACATTTATGGCGTTTATTTCCTCTACTTTTTCCATAATTCCCTAATATCTTCGCTTGATATTGTATTATTGATAAAATATATGTGTCTAAATTTTGTGGTAGAATTAATTGTGTAATTAATGCCACTATGGCCTTTTGAACTTTTTCATCTAAATCGCTTTCATTATTGGCGTCCGCGTTGAAAAGCTTTTATGCTCATTAAGGGTCGGATGCAATCCTCCAATGTCGAAGTTCCCTGTTTTGTTATGGGTTGCAGTAAAATTTACATTACTTCGGTTTTCAATTAAACTGTTTCACAGCAACTACATCTAATTCGACAGATTTGGCTCTGTACTTTCCAAGAACTGAATAGTACGGGAAAGTGCGCTTTTATCGCATCAACTAATAATATTTTCGAATAATCTTTATCAAATGCCAATAATAATAATTTTTCTATATTATTTTTTAAATGCTCCACCTATGTACATATATATTTTGAAGAATTCTACCTTCTTCGGTAACATCTTCCAGCAAGGTGTTCGTTTCTATAATTTTCTAACTTCTGAAACTGTGAGCACAACCTCTCTGAGAAAAATAGAATAGATTTCTTTATCGGTGTTTTTTAAAAATAACTGCTGTTTTAATATATTTAGCGGACTTGTTGTTATTTGTATAAAATCGGTTCTATCTGTTTCGGGACTGTGTATATGTATATACATATGTATATATCATATATATATTGTTCGGTCGGATGGTTTTATTAACCAAGGATAAAAGAAGAAAAAGAAAACAAACAAAAAAAAAAAAAATAGTGAATATATTTAATATTATAATACAAACATAATATATAAGTACATTTGTATAATATAAATTAATTTTATATAATGTATTTAATGCATATACTTGTGTTTTTAGTTAAGCTTAAACCAAGTTAATCAACTTTAATTATATAAAGTTCCTAAATTGGACATGAAGTGTTAATGTCTTACACATGATTGATAAAAAGAAAAAAAGTTATAGAAATGCCATCAAATAAATACAACCAAAAAAGTAATAACTTGAAATATGTGAAACTATCTTTGTTTTGAAATCCTTTGGTTACTTTTTATTTACTTATAAGTTATTATAATAATTAAAATTTTAACTAATTAATTCGATTTTGCTCTTAATTTCCATCATATGTCATATGTAAATTAAAAAGTTTTTGAAAACTTGACAGAAAATTTGTGGCCTAAATAGTTTTATATTTAAATTATTTGTATTTAAAATCTTTTAAGGCCTTGATACGCTACCCCAGGACACACCTAACAAGGTAGGTGTATCGCTATAACAACTGCTTTTGCCGAGTACATACATAGAAATTTATTTTTTATGCTTAAGTAGGTGTGATGGAAAAATAATATGGTTTTTTTTAGGTTATTATTGCCTGTCATAATTCAACATTTTTAATTTATTTTACAGTACGTTACTGTTTTCTATGTAGTTCGAAAAATATATTCAACTACATCTACAACTTTTCCCGCTCCCTCACCCTAAAGTAGGCGTGGCCAAAAAAACAAATGTAATTTTTTAGACTATTTTTGACTTTTAGAAATTTTTGTATTTTTTTTATCTGAAACGTGACGATAAACAAGATTTTTTCCGCTTCTTTTTTTTTAAGTGCATCGCCAATAACAATTGCTGCTAGCAGCATTTTTAGTCTTGAGTTCGTGTAGCCTGCTGTCTCCAATTTATTTAATGCTTAACATCATTGCACAACAGCAGTCAAGCTTGGTTTATGTATGGATCATAATCATGCAGTTGTGTTGAATGGTGAAGTAGAAAAACTTATCTGAACGGATAAATATAAGCCAGTATTTGGATATCCATAACGTGACCATTTTTTTAACTCCCCCCGGAGACATCGCTAAATAATTTTTTTATCAAAACAGTATTTTTTAGCTGCGCTTCTATACTATCAACTTTGAGTTCTTGGTATCTTTACTTTTCAAAAAGCTAAACAAAATTGCTGCAAATGATGACCAAGACACATAAATTTAAAACAATTTGTGGAAATGTGTATCGGAACAAAGTGTTAACTATTTATTAAAAAATACATTATTTTCACACTTATGTACATAGATATGTTTTATGTACATACGTACTATACTTATGTATATGCACAAATATATACATATGTATGTATAAAATAAATACATATACCCTGCAAGCATTTCATGAAAAAATTGATAATGTTCAAGTCTTTTATGACTCCTCTGTGCGATTAAAATATACATATATGAGCTCATTTTCTTATCATAAATGATTGTTTTGTCGGGAGAAAATGGTATCCTACCCGCGACTCTTCTTGAGGAGTCTCTTATTACCCGCTTTTCTGATCGGTTTCGACTCATTTATGACTCATATACATATTTTAATGATTTGCGAGTCTTTTTCGAGATTTTTACCTATATTTCTAATTATTTTCGAGTCTTTTAGACTAATTTTTTAGTCGTATTTTTGAACGTTTGCGAGTGTTTTTTGGCTCTTTTTTCGGTCATATTTGTAATCGATTAAATTATGAATTACTTCAGTTTATTAAAAGTATATAAATAAAATTATTATTAAATTATATAATAAATTAAATTATTGTTAACTTATATAATAAATGAAATTATATAAATTAAATTATTATTAAATTATATAATAAATAATAATATAAAAATGTTTAGTAAAAAAATAACAGCAAAAAAAAGGAATTGAATATATAAAAAAATAATAATAGTGGTATTCATAATTCGTCGTAAATTTTGTATAGGAAAAAAGTTTCCACACCCGGAATGGTTATTTTACAATTTGTTTTGTATCAAGAATTATGAATCCCACTTACAATTATATAAATAATCCATTTTAAAATAAAAAAAATAATTTACAGTTTTCAAAAAGTTATAAGAATATTTTTATAAATGAAATTTACGAGTAATTTAGATGTTTTCTCTTAGTCAACCAGTCTTTCCCATGTACAAAATGCTTTTGTAGCACAGCGTTCATATCTTTAGCTGTGCATTTGAATTTGTGATGGGAAATAAGTAGCTAAGTAAAAAAAAATATAAATTTAAATTTTTTTAATTTTAAACAATTAAGTTTGCAAAGGAAGTATCCCGATGCAAACTATCAGATCTTAATGAAACTTAGATATATTGTAGAGAATACAAATTAAATGGACACGTATTTTTTTTAGCTGCCCCATCTCACATTAAATGGTTACGAACCAAAATGATACCAATTCAAAGTACCGAAAATGGGAAAATGTGGCGCATTGCTATTTAATTCAAATGAGTGCCAGCATTGGCTTACGAATGTCACTAAACGGTGCCGTAAAAATCTATTTTATACAGGTTCAAACGTTCCGGCAACGTGACAGGTAATTTCGGTAACCATTTGCATTGTTTTGGTATGGTCGTTATCTTAAGTGTACGTTCGCATATACATACATATGTACCTTAAGTATTCCAAATTTAATTTTCTATTCAGTACCTAGTGTAGGGTGGTAAAAAGTGATTTGTTTGCTGTCTTTTCCTCTAAAGCGATGTTAAATACTATTACAAAATCAACTCAATTCAAAGCATTTCCATCAACCGTGAGTGTAGCTGATGGCTTTCCAAGCTGTGTTAATAAATTGTTCCTCGGACTTAGCTGCTCTTCAAATGTATAAAGAAAAATAATGAAATCATAATATAACAGAGATTATAGCTTCTTTCGTCATTAAAAAGTAGTTTCTTAACTACTCGTTTGCTTGTTGTGCCAAAAATTGTGTAAAATCACAGTCTAAGTTGTTTAAAATCACGTGTCATCGTAATTATATTTTTAATTGCCGTCAGACTGGTTGAATGATTTGAACAGATAACTGTATTGTTTCATTTGAAGAATTTCATGTCGGCCACTCTGCTACTTCTCATATGGAGGCATAGATCGTATAGATTTAGTTACAGAGACAATTATAAAAGTGGTAACACCAACATGAATATATGGTTTTTGTTATTCTAGCCATTCTGTATAGTTAAAACTTGTAAATTAATTCGGAAATATTTAAGCAGCTTTATTGTGATGACATGTATGTACATACATACATATTTACATACGTATTTATATACGACTTAGTAGATATGCATACATAGATACCTACCGTATACATATGTATTGTATAAATTTCGAACGTTTTCTTATCTAAATATACACACATGCATATACTACTATACCATTCAGTAGTACATACATGTATGTATGTATATTTACATAATTTTTACATATCTTGTATTTGTGAAACTAGTATTAAAAAGTTAATTTATGAAGCTCTTGTTTAATTTAAATTCAATAAATTTTTGTTTAATCTACAAACATACTTATGTACATGCACAATAAACAAACATACATACATATGTATATACAACGAAAGTTATTTTTTTGCTTTTTTAAATCAATAAAATAGATACATATAATAAAAATATACAATAACATTTTTGCTTTTGTGTACAGCATAACAACCAATAATTGTGCTATTATGATGGGATCTGTAAATGGTGTATAAACGAAATTAAAAGCTATTTGTCATCATTTATTTTCAAACGTATTTGTCATATTTTATTTTTAGTGTCGAAATACGCAATTGCATTCAAAATTCACAAACTTATAAAAGAAATAAAACAATATTTTTGTCAGAAAACATATTTTTAAAAAAAGGATGTTATTGATAAATTTGATATACATACATAGTTAAAATTCTTTCTTAAATTAGAAGCAATTATCTACCATTAAATGATGTTTACTTTGGAACTGATGTAGAAGTATACATACATACGTATGTATATGCAAAACAGTTGGCCAAAATTTTTATTTAAAAATTTTGGGAAGTTTTAAAACCAACATTCGACTTTAAAAATGAAATATTCAAATGATTCGGTAAATTCAGCGCAGAAAACGTAATCAGTCGAAAAACTAAAAGTATAGTACCACTATTAGTAAAAATATTTCCAAACGAATACCAAAATTTTGATAACATAAATTCGCAATTTTGAGTTCATTCAGATGATGAAGTGTTAAAATCTTACACATATTCGATTAGCAATTTCTGGACAAAAGTTGTTAAAATAAAAAATGAGGCAAATGGATTCATGCTTCAAGAACTTTCAAAAATAGTCAGAGGAATATTATCAATTCCGTATTCATCAACAAATGTGGGAGGAATCTTTTCCTAGCAAAATATAATTAAAACCAAAAGGAGAAACTGGCCATAAACTGAAACTCTTAATTCAAACAAAAGACTTACTAAATTAAAAAAAAATTGTAGTTGTTATGATATAAATAATTGTATTACCAAAAATAAAATAATGTATTACCAAAATTGTAATTCTGATCTTGAAAACAAAGTATAAAATACTGAATTGTTTTTAGTTATATTCTAGTATTGTACAAATGAAACTTAATGCACCTACGTATTAAAAACAATATGAATTAAAAAATTTGTCTTAGTTCAATTAAGATCAGAAAAGTACAATCTTTCAAGCCTTATTTTACAATTTAAAAATTTCCAGTGCCATCCCTAACTTATACTCGTAGCAACTTTGCATCTTTTCCAATGTGACTTATGACAACCATGTTTTCCAGCGTAACAAAATAGTTTTGTTTGACATCTCGTAAAAAAAGTATGTATGTGCTACAGAAGACTTTAATATGTAAATATAATTCTTACGCTGTTTGTCGAAAAACTATCAGCTTGGCAAAATTTACCCATGCAGTAGTAGTAAAATGTGAATAATTCAAGATCTAGCAACAACGCAAACAGAATAAGTAAAGTCTCAAACAATTATGGTCGAAACGCAAGTAATAAACACAGTATTGTTACATTGAGTTTATTCAAAGAGTTATTGCCCTAATACGATGGTACAGTTTCCTCAAAAGTGTGGATTTCATAATTTAAAAATATTGCAGGAAAATCTTGTTCTTCATCATCTCATCTTGTTGATGACAGCAGCTTAAAAGCTTTGTTGATGAGTAAAATGGAGGGAAAGGCGCAACTGTGGCTACATTCAAAGGCAAACTATGTCAATAAAGAACTCGATGACTTGTTTGCAGAAATGCTAAACAAATCGGTAATGCGATGTAATTTTGAGGCATGCAAGTGGCAGTACAATGTAAGCCTCACAAATAATTTTATTGACAAAGCTTTGTTGGCCAAGAAATTAGGAATGGATGAAGACGCACTGATCGACAATATAATTGAGGCCATATGAGACGAAAATTTAAGAATACATGCCAAGTTACAGTGTTAGGAGAATAAGGCGCAGCTGTTGCAGGCACTCTCCACCAGTCAGTTACCAATGCCATTCTGATCAAAAAAAAAGGAACAATGAAACCAAGTATAGATGCTACAACTGCAATTTAGTGGGACATTTTGCTGCCGATTGCATGTTATGCTTGTGGTAGCTTGGAACATCGTGTTGCAGGGTGACCTGAACGAAGAGAAGCAGCAGTAACTAAGGTGAACAAGAATAAATATTTAAGGTATTTAGGTTTAGTACTAATAAAAATTTCAATAATTATTTTTATATTCCTCAGCTTAGTTATGAAATCAAATGTCGCGAGAAGAATAAAGTTTTATAGAATGTCGGAAGTTGACTCATCATATTTTGGAATAAATAGAAATAGATTGAAAACTTATGAATAATGCTTATTTTATATTTTTTTTTTGAAAATAAAATAATTGAATTGAAGATAAAATATGATGAGTCAATGTTGTACGATTGAATTATAGGTAGGGATTTTTTGAAAGTGGAGTTGAAAAACATTATTACTGGGGAGTAAATTATGAGTTTGGGAATGTGGTGAATATGATAATGTCTATTGATTGTCGGGAATAGGAACCAGTTTATTGTGGGCCATAACGATAGAGAGAGTCAAGCTCTCTAGGGTGAGGTATAATATAAAATTGATTGTCGAAGATCCGAAACCTTTCAGTTGTCCGCCAATTATCCAATAATGTGGGGTAGTGGTTACAGGTAATTTTGGATGAGTATTCACAGGTTTAGTGAATCAGAATTTGTTTAGTTTATAGTTTTAGAATATGTGTGCTTAATAGAATTAAAGTCAAGAACAGTTCCTTAATAGATGATTTGTTTGATGGACTGATATTTTACGAAATTGCATTTAAGAAATGTGATTTTCTGTGTGTATGTTCATGAGGATTCGGTGAGATATACATCTTTTATTACTCCGCTACGGCAATGTGAGTTTTTGTGGATGCCATTTGGCTTGAAGAATGCCCCTAACAGGTTTGCAAAGATTTCTTAATAGAATTTCTGCGGACATGGTGAGGCACGGTAAGCTGACTATCTATTTGGAATACATAATGATCGCGATGAGAGAAGTTTTTGATATGCTCGTGGAAAATAAATTGGATGTAAGACTGGGCAAGTGTGAATTTGTACAAACGAATGTCACATATTTAGGATATAAAATTGATGGACAGGGTAGTGGAGCAGACGATCGAGGCCTCAGCGCGATCAGGGATTTTCCATTACCGACAAACGTACAGGTTTTTGGGACTTTGCTTTACTTTAGAAGGTTTGTCAAAGATTTATCGTTGATAGCTAAGCCTTTATATGATTTTATTAGAAAGGATAAAAGGACGGATGGCTTAGGGCGATCCAAAGGATGAAATATGCAAGCAGCATAGGTTTTGGAGCGGTTTTATTTCAGAAATAGGAGGACGGTAAAATACGCCCGTTGTTGTATTTCTCGAAGCGTACGACGCAGGATGAATTTAACTACCACAATTTTTAGTTGGAGACACTGGAAATTAAAAAAATTTTAAAATATTCAAAGACTGTAACTCACTGACAATGACGTTGAATAAGAAGGAACTTAGCAAAGGGCTCGTTCACGGATGCAACATGTGGATGCACTTAGTAAGTGTTTGAATATAAAGGTAATTGAGAGTAATACTAAAAACTAGTCATATGTCAGAATAAAGATACGAGATTGAAGGGGCTTAAGAGCGAACTTCAAAGAAAACAGCATAAAATGTTTGAAATGTTCTATTGTTTTGTGTGCCGGAGAATATGGAGCTTCATGTTTTGTATCAATATAATAATGAAATTCGTCATATGGGAATCAAAATGACAAAATGACTGAACTTATTTCTAAAGCCTATTGATTTCCGAAGATTAGGGAAAAGCCATCGCTACATATACAAAATTGTTTAAAGTGTATAGCCTATTTTTCGAAACCGGGAAAGAAAGAAGGAGAATACCCCAAAGTCCAGAAAACCGTTTGATATAGTTCATATAGACCATTATGGGCCCGTCTGTAATGGTAGGACCCTTAACCATAGTTTGGTTGTCGTACGCTGGTACAAAATTCGTGAGACTTTATCCGACGAGAACGACAAATTCAAGAAAAGTAGTTGGTCATTTGAGAGACTATTTTCGATCTTACAGTCGACCAAGGTATATTATAAGCGGTAAGAGTACTGCCTTTACGTCTGGGTAGGTCCGGCAATTTCTGGAGCAGAATGGCATTCAACATTGACAGGTTGCTACTGGTTCCCCACATGCAAATGAGCAAATGAAGAGAGGGAATAGATGGTACGACTCGAGGAGAACTTTTTCTGGAATACGGTATTAGATTAAGTCAACCACAGCCTTAATAACACTTTTCATGTCATGGCGGAAATTTTTGATTCGCACGATGGTGTATCCGTAAGCCATTTTCGAAATTCAAGGAACTGTTTAGTTATCAAAGGTTTTGCGATAGATATTTGCTAGAGGTTTTTAAAAGTCTCGTAACCCATACAAGGGTGTATGGGCAGTTGTGAATATTCGTTTGTGAGTCATAGAGTTAATAGAACAGAGATCAGGGGATCTCTTTGCCAGCATGGCCAAGCTGTAGTAGTATATTGTTTATTATTTATGTGTGCCCGTTTGTGTCGTTAAGTGGAGTTGTATTTTTACCAGTATATTTTTTAATGTCAATTAGCTTTAAGATTCTCTATAAATATTTGGCACTGTCTTACATTTACTTAACTTTGAGTGATTTTGTGCATACGGTGACCCTATTTTTCAACGACATTCAAAATGAAATAAAAATTTTTGCTATTAAGTTTATTTTATATCACATAAAATAATAATATAATTTCAACAATGTAATATTAGTTACTAGGACAAGTGGTAATGTAGTTTTTTAATGTTTATAAAAGAAATAACATAGGAATAGAAGTTCACACGGCTTTAAAACGAAATATTTAGTAATAAAAAACAAATAAGAACCATTCAAAAAATGCTTAAACTATTATTGGTATTTTTCTGCGGAATGTATTTTTTGTTGTTACATCGCTGTTTGATAATAACAATTTAAATTCTGCGCAGTCCATTTGAAAATTGCACTTTGTTATTGAAAGTTATTCTAAAGTACTCACTTTTAGTTGGGAATTTTCCGATGTTCAAAAATTATTTGCAATTGAAAATATTCTTTCTCTTGGTGCATTAGAAGCAATGTTTTCTATTCAAAACAAACCAATCAAAAAGTTCCATGTTTCTAAATGCTGCAACCCATTGATTTAAATGGTCAATACAGAGGACATAAAAATTACTACTGTTTCGACTCAAGTCCATCAATTTTACCCTGCTTCTCTAGTATGGCAAGATTATTTTTAATAACCAATGGTAAAAACACTTCTTTGCGTGCTCTTAATTTTAACATATTTGAAATGTGTTCCGACTCTAGACGACAAATATATTTATGGAATGTAAAAGCTTAACTACGAGTATGAGTATAAAGTAACCACAACTCAGCACATGGATCATTAAAAAATGTTTGCAGTATCATCGGACACTTTTGTTGAGAAAGAAAATATGCTTTTAATGGCACAAACAATTGTAGAAATCGCTCTTAAGCTGGCATTAATGTCAACCAGCATGTTTTGCTATGACCCAATAATTTTTTATATTCAACGTCAACATCTTTACAAATCTCCTTAAGTTTTTCTACTCTTATTGTGTGAATGTAAAAGAAAGAGTAAATTTTGACAATTATCACTTTCATATCAACTGGTAGGGAATCGGCAGCAGTTTGAATACAATTGTTTACGATATGAGAAACACAATTCACACCAATTAGGTTTTTTCCAATAAAATTTCTATATAATTATATTGTTGGTAGAAATCTTACGATGGTCATACCACCCTTTCCCTCTTTTCTACACATCTTTTTTCTTTAGCAAAGGACAGTTGCCTAACCGATTGTGACGAATTGTTCCAGTCCCTTTCACGCGTCGTTCTTCTAACTCAGCCAATAAGTTGATTGTTGTAAATAAATGATCGAAATACAATCGTTGAGCAACGTCGGCTTGGCTTTGCGATAATATGTCGCAATAGGTTAAGACTACGCTTGGACCAAGTCCCATTTCCTTGTATGTATTATTTGGGAAAGTCCCTGCACCCTGATACGGCTGGAACCAAATAATGTAGCTTTTATAAGTTGCTCCAACCCAAAATTTATGGCCATATCTTATAGGCTTGTCATTTTGCCAATACATACGGCGTCTGAAACAATATTGTAGCCACTCAGTAGCAAAAATCCAATAAAGCACCTGATATCGCTTGGAGTTATATTTGCAGTTGCATTTTGTTTGGACGCATAGTCATTGGAGTATTGACTAATGACTTGCAGCAACTCACCATCAAAAAATTTTTGGAACAATTCAAGACGTGTAGGTAAAATTTTCGTTCACATGGTGTAACAATAGTCTCCGTTTCTTCCAGATCGTGCTTTACCCATTTTATTGACAACTTAATACATTTACATTTCCTGGCCTATTGCAATAACGCAAGTGGAATGTCGTCTTCACTATCCGAATCAGTAGAATAAGAATTGCGAAAAAGCTCAGCCTCAGCATTTAATAATAGGGGTGGTAAGTTTTTAAAATTCACTTCATCTTCTTCTCCAGAATCTTCATCTGTGACGTAGTTGGTCGCACCTTGCGTGAGTACAATGGAGATGTCGTAAGAGTTTTGCAAAAATTCTTCATCAGTTTCCTCTAAGGCATTTATTATGTCATTTAATGTTGAAAATCTGAAAAAAAAATTAATTTTTGTTTCCACCAATTTTGCACACTAATGCCGACATGTAGTACATCGGCAAATGCATCAACTAAAATCACATAAAACTTTTTTTTAGCTACGTATTCATTTTTACAACTATTATAATTAAAAAAACAACGGAACGCAACCACAATAATATATGCATATAAAACATTTTCTCACCGATTACGTAACATCTTTACACTTTTGCATATTGCAAACAAATGAAATTCTGTAGCACAACAACAAGTAGATTTAAAAATTTAAAACCGAGTAAACGCAGAAAGCTGAACAAAACGGGTGTACTACATGTAGTATGGTCGGCATATCTGGGTTAGAATAAAATCCAAAGTACATGTGTCGTATATAATTTGTATAATAACGGAAAACGATAACATAAGATATATGTATGTAAGTACTTACAATGTAAGGAAGTATGTAGAGATAATAACACAATAGAAGGCACATGAAACAAGTAAATTCTTCTTTTAACAACTAAATAATAAGCTTGTGAGGCTAACATCGCGTTTTATTTCAAGTTTTTTTTGCAAAATTTACGTATAGTTTGATCCCCCTGAATGCATAAAGTTTTCCCTCTCTATAAAAAAAAATCTATCAGAAAAGGAAACAATTTGAACAGGCGTGCCAAACATCGAGCCTAACAGATCTGATTTGTGTCAAAAGATTTATAGATCTTCCGGGAGGCATTTTTCGCACAATAAATGCTATTTAATGGATGGATGCATCTCTGAAGCAGCTAGCGAAAAAAACAAATGTTAAATGTTGCCATATTTTACATTTATTCCCAAGGGATCTAGAGCACTACTACTGGTCGAGGTTCACTTGATAAAAATAAATAAGAATAGAGAAAGCTGGGAGTGCTGGCAATTGTGGAAGAAGTCCTTTCAATTAAAGCCATATGGCACATATTCTAGGGTTTAAATAGTTTTTTTTGGAAAATACAATAAATGTTAAGCCACGGCATTACCAATTAATTATTCTGATGGGTACGACTGGTATATTCTGTCCTCCTCCTTTAAAATACTATATAAATTTATTTACAAACATTGAGAACAAAAGAATAGTCCCTAATCAGCTAAATTAAAGTAGTGCTGCATAAGTTAATGTAGAGAAAAACGGATGCACAACAATCTGAGCTAATGATGAATAAAATCAGTAAAGGGCATCTCCATCACAAATAAAGGCTAATTATGAACCTAAACACATATACCTGCATATATGTATGTAAGTAATTAAGAAGTTAATTACTGAAATTGACAATTTTATGGATTTCCTTTTTTATTTTTTTACGAAGAGAAATTCAAATAATTGTATTTAATTTCAACATGCTTACAGGCCAAGAAGACGTTTTGGCACTCGTAGTACCCAGCATCTTGCTAATGAAAATGCCCGTAACACTTGTGACACTACAAGCGTTGCTTCCCCACCCCATGCCACGAGTGCATTGAACAACAGCAGCACTGCGCAGTTTCATCAGTTCCTCTACCGCCATCATATTCAGCCACAGTAACAAGTACACAAATTCCGCAGCGAATTCAACAACAACAAAATATGTCATTAAGTTCGTTGTCCAATGTAATGGAAAGTGTTGCTTTGCGTACAGCTGGACTATCAACACTTTCTACAACCACTGCACCCACAACATTCACTGAATTAAAAACGCACGGTGAATGTGCTCATGGCAAACCGGATGCAATTGACCCAAAGTCATTAATTACTGAAGATGAGTCAACCACCGATTGGACGCCAGAAATACCATTTAAAAATGTAAGTCATTTATTGCAATTGCTGAACCAATTCCTTTTGGGGTTTTTTCATAATTGTATTGCAATCTTGCAAAACTATGCAAGATGATATTAAAACAATAACAATAATCAATTTCTATGTGCAAGTAAAATAAAAGTACTCCTTTTGTTGTGTTTCAATTAGTAAAAAACAATCTGATAAGTTGCATAAAAGTAAGTTTGTTATATTCGAGTGTGTTGCAACGCAAACAAGCAAAATGTTCGCAATTTTTCTGCGTTCCATCCATTTTCTGAAAAGCTTGTGCAAAATTTAATTGCATACATACATATGTACATATGTATGTACCAAAGTGGGCTGCTCAACTTTAAGAATTTTGTCTTAACGGCGTTTAACTTTTGTTTCATAATTTTGTTAAATTTTTAAGTCTCGTTTCGATGTAGTTTCCTTTTTTTAAACAAATTTTCAAAAGTGTTAGACATTGTTTTATTAATTTTCATTGAAGAGTCAATCAAACCATTTCATTACATTTTAATATTGAAAAATTTCGAGCTTTGTCTTTTTTGGTATTTTTAGCCCTGACTTCATTTTCTGTACAAAACTGCGTGTTTTTTGATTTGGCCATAAGGAACTAGCAAACTTAATGCCCGTTTAAACGTAAAAGTAAAATAGTTTTAAAAACAGGCGTAAAAGTAGATGTGGTTGAATAAAAGTAGCCTATAATTCATTCGAGAGTCCGAGTTAAAAGTCGTGAAAATTTCAGGAAGATCAGTCCAGCGGCCTCCTATAAGGTACAAACAAACACACATTTTGTTTTATATATATACATGTATAAAGATAATTATTTTCGTTGTCGTGTACACAAGACCAATATGTCAAATTAGAACACACACATTCATATGGAAACAATTATTTTAACGACAGCACAACTACACGGCAACACGACCACTGTTGTAGCTTTTGTCAATTTAAACTTATTTCCATTTTCTCAGCTACAAAACAAATACAATGTGGACAATAAACTCGTAACAAAACAATTAAAAAGCAATTAGAAATATTTATAAGGTTTGCATACGTACTTATATTTACATATGTATAATTTCAGAATCTTAAAAAAATACGACTTTCGAAATTGATTCGATTTTGATTCGATTTCCATCACACAGCTCTATGAGTTTGATAAATTAGCAAGTTTTCGAAAACTAAATAGTTCGTTATTTGCAGAAGTTTCGCATAAAATCTTTTAAAGCTGTGGTACAACAACTTCTTACTCCAAAGTGTCATCCCGTGTACACATATACATAAAAAATTATTGTTTTTGCTTCAGTAGGTGCGGTCGCAAAAATAATTTTGTACAACCGGTTTTCTAAGATTATTATTGCCTGTCACGTAATGGCAGGTTAACTTTGCCAGCAAATAGTTCATAATTTTAATATAATATTATTTATTTGTTATACATGCATATGTACAGTTCGTTACTGTGCTATTTACAGTTTGAAACTCTAAACTAGGCGTGGTCGAAAAACAAATGATTAAGGGTGCGGTCACATTGGGCTAATAAAGGGTGGTTAAATTTCAAGGGCCGATGTTGATTTTGAATAAAACACAAACTATTTAGGAAATAATTGTAATTTTTTTTATTATGATGTATTGGTATTACTCAATTATGTATGGAACAAAATATCGGCCAAATGGGCGCCGCGACCTCGGCGGCACACCTCCATCCGATGGTCCAAATTTTCGATGACGCTGAGGCATAATGGAGGTTCTATGCCGTTAATGTGCCGAATTATCTGATCCTTTAGGTCTTGAATTGTTGCTGGCTTATCGACGTACACCTTTTCTTTCAAATAACCCCAAAGAAAAAAGTCCAACGGTGTCAAATCACATGATCTTGGCGGCCAATTGACATCGCCATTACGTGAGATAACACGGCCATTGAATTTGTTGCGCAAAAGAGCCATTGTTTCGTTAGCTGTGTGGCAAGTGGCACCGTCCTGCTGAAACCACATATCGTCCACATCCATATCTTCCAATTCGGGCCATAAAAAGTTCGTTATCATCTCACGATAGCGAACACCATTCACAGTAACTGCCTGACCGGCCTCATTTTGGAAAAAATACGGCCCGATGATGCCGCCAGCCCATAAACCGCACCAAACAGTCACTCTTTGTGGGTGCATTGGTTTTTCGACAATCACTCTTGGATTCTCATTCGCCCAAATGCGGCAATTCTGTTTATTGACGAATCCACTGAGGTGAAAATGTGCCTCATCACTGAAGATGATTTTCTTCGAAAATTGATCATCCACTGTTGTCATTTCTTGCCACCATTCTGCCCATTCACGACGTTTGGAATGGTCAAGAGGCTTTAGTTCTTGAGCCAATTTCACCTTGTAAGCGTGTAAATGCAAGTCTTTATGCATAATGTTCATCAACGACGAGCGTGAGAGGTGTAATTGTTGGGAACGACGACGAGTTGAGGTGGACGGCTCTTCACCCACACTATCGGGAACAGCAGCAATATTTTCTGCAGTACGAGCTGTACGAGCATGCACTGGTGTTCTCACATCTTCTACAGACCCACGATTTTTGCGATTGTACGCACATTTGGACGATGAAATTGACCAAAAAAATTACGAAGTGCACGATATGCATTTTGATTTGAACTCCCATTTTCATAATAAGTCTGGATAACTTTAACACGTTGTTGAATTGTGTATCTCTCCATGGTTCAAATTGAGTAAGTCTGAAATAGAGAAATGTCAAATAAAATTCGGAAAAAAACTTGGCGCTTAGGTGTGGTTCACATTCAACATCGGCCCATACAATTTAACCACCCTTTATAATAATACAAATATAATTTTCAATATTTTCATTCCTCATATCCCTCCGGAACAATACATATTCTCTCATACAATTCCCATACCAATTAATAAAACCATATACAATTTATAACAAAAAAAGGACAATTTGACAATTTATGCAAAAAAATCGAAAACCTGTTCTACTGCAAGGAGAGCTTGCAACAAGAACTTGTAGAAAAATCTCCATGCTTTGCCAAAATCACACAATCAAGAAGCTACCTGTAATCTAAGCGATGTTGGCCGAAATCACTAAAATATCTCAACCAAAACACGGACTTGTATTAGCAACAAACTTACCACCAACCAAAATAAAAACATCATGCGATTTGCAGGAACTAAGTATCGAGGGAAATCTACCAATACATTTTAATAACTGTAACGTTACCATTAATGAAATAATATACAAGGGAAATCCAAACATTTATTTGGATGATTTTATCATTAATACAACAGCCGAAGTATATATAAAATCCTTTTCCACAATTGAAAGTTTGAGTATACCTAAGCTCAAAGAATACCACTTAAAAAACAAATTGGCCATCGAGATTCTATCTACTCAAACGGAACTCCATCGCTGTATAAATTATGGTTTTGTAACAGAATTATCCTCATCATAATGATAATTTTAGCAGTGAAAAGAAACACAAAATATAATGTGAAAGAATTACATACAACAAGTTTAGTCGCTCCTGGCCGTCAGAACTTTTGGCCATCACTCCACTGTAAGAGGGGAGGAGTTATGGAAACCCCCATAATAACGAATGCAACAACAACGTCGCCAACAAAACCACCTAGGTTGTCTCAGACATAAGTTATTATTTGTTTAAATTGAATCATCAATATTTTTATTTGACCCAATTAATATTTTACAATAATAATTTAGTCTAAGCAGCATTTTTACAATTTGTTTTATAACTTTCGTATATAACTTAATCCGCATATTTTTAATATAAATAATTGTAATATTTATTTAAGAATTCAATTAATAAAGTGACAAGAAAAAGGTGAACAGTTGAAGTTCTATTTTTTTAGTGTTATAAGAACCTACCTATAACTCGCATACTGAATTCATTTGATGAGTAAATTTGCAATATCATCAGTCAAAAAACATATGTATATACATATGTACATACATGTAATAAATGTGAAAATAAATAAAATTTTGTTAGCATTTGCTTTTTGAAAACATTTTTTTTACACCATTCAAAGTAGGTAAAAAATGTTTTGAAGTGTTGTTGTTGTAATGTATGCGCTTATCACTCAAAATTCCGCCGTCGTACTGTCAACAAGATACAAAATAACAGTTACATGCAAACAAAATACAAATATGTACAAATTAATATAATACTTGTTAATTTTGTTTTTAAAGAGCAGACTACGTCTTCTTTAACTTTATTTGATTAACTTGTATTATATAAAAAAAATAAAATATATTTATTTAAAAGAGAAGACTATGTCTTCTATGTCTTTTTATTATTTAGTTAAATTATTGCTGGAAGACTATGTCTTTTTGTTTGGACTTTTTAATTTCAATTGATTGTTAATTTACTAACTATTTAATATTATCGAGTAGCAACTAAAGGGTGGTTAAATTGTATGGGCCGATGTTGAATGTGAACCACACCTAAACGCCAAGTTTTTTTCCGAATTTTATTTGACATTTCTCTATTTCAGACTTACTCAATTTGAACCATGGAGAGATACACAATCCAACAACGTGTTAAAGTTATCCAGACTTATTATGAAAATGGGAGTTCAAATCAAAATGCATATCGTGCACTTCGTAATTTTTTTGGTCAATTTCATCGTCCAAATGTGCGTACAATCGCAAAAATCGTGGAAAAATTCGAGCAAACCGGGTCTGTAGAAGATGTGAGAACCAGTGCATGCTCGTACAGCTCGTACTGCAGAAAATATTGCTGCTGTTCCCGATAGTGTGGGTGAAGAGCCGTCCACCTCAACTCGTCGTCGTTCCCAACAATTACACCTCTCACGCTCGTCGTTGATGAACATTATGCATAAAGACTTGCATTTACACGCTTACAAGGTGAAATTGGCTCAAGAACTAAAGCCTCTTGACCATTCCAAACGTCGTGAATGGGCAGAATGGTGGCAAGAAATGACAACAGTGGATGATCAATTTTCGAAGAAAATCATCTTCAGTGATGAGGCACATTTTCACCTCAGTGGATTCGTCAATAAACAGAATTGCCGCATTTGGGCGAATGAGAATCCAAGAGTGATTGTCGAAAAACCAATGCACCCACAAAGAGTGACTGTTTGGTGCGGTTTATGGGCTGGCGGCATCATCGGGCCGTATTTTTTCCAAAATGAGGCCGGTCAGGCAGTTACTGTGAATGGTGTTCGCTATCGTGAGATGATAACGAACTTTTTATGGCCCGAATTGGAAGATATGGATGTGGACGATATGTGGTTTCAGCAGGACGGTGCCTTTGCCACACAGCTAACGAAACAATGGCTCTTTTGCGCAACAAATTCAATGGCCGTGTTATCTCACGTAATGGCGATGTCAATTGGCCGCCAAGATCATGTGATTTGACACCGTTGGACTTTTTTCTTTGGGGTTATTTGAAAGAAAAGGTGTACGTCGATAAGCCAGCAACAATTCAAGACCTAAAGGATCAGATAATTCGGCACATTAACGGCATAGAACCTCCATTATGCCTCAGCGTCATCGAAAATTTGGACCATCGGATGGAGGTGTGCCGCCGAGGTCGCGGCGCCCATTTGGCCGATATTTTGTTCCATACATAATTGAGTAATACCAATACATCATAATAAAATAAAATTACAATAATTTCCTAAATAGTTTGTGTTTTATTCAAAATCAACATCGGCCCTTGAAATTTAACCACCTATAATTAGTTTTAGAACGCCTATAATTATCTTCGATTTCTTTTAGTTCTTCTATATTTAGGATCATTTTTGGTATGATGCCAAGTGTGGATAAGGTCATTGCTTCAGAAATACTTGTGATATGATTTGTTAGTAAATCGATATGATAATTTATTTGATTAAGGTATTGACTATCGCTTATAAGTTTGGAGTTGGGGAAGATGCTATTCTGCGAGTTTTGTAGTCATTTTACAATAATATCTTGCTCGGTATTTATATGGTTTGTAATATTTTCTAATCTTTCAATAATTCCAGTATTAAGTACATCTTGTTTACTTCTTTCGGTCTGTTCTTTGGTTGTTAAATTAAATATTGCTTCATTAATACGGGTAGCATCGTTGCTATCCATGTTACCAGTAATGAATTTTACTGCTGATCCTATGCCATTAAATAATCCTCTTTTGTTGCGATATCTGGGTGTTATTGAATTTCATTTATTTTTAAGATCTGTTAATTTCAAGTTTGTCATTTTTAAGAGCCCTTTGCTATAATGTGATGGTGTAAAATGTTTTAATGATTTTTCGATTTTCATGATATTGTTTTTATATGAATTAAGTTTAATAATGTATATAAAATTGGTGTAATCCCTTATTGTTTCAGCTGTTCCTAATTTAATTGCAATAACCCCTGTGTATCAGATAGGTTTTGTATGTTAAGTGTTTGTGCGTGTATTGTAGTTATTAATCTGAAAAAGATGATATATTGTTTTAATATCGGTTTTTCTTTATTTTAGATTTATGTATTTTTTTGTTTCCTGTAGTTATTTATATTTATTTAGTATTTAGTAAATCTTGGTGTAAGTTTATTTCTTTTACATTCTTTTCTATATACATATGTAATCATTTTCGTCTTAGTTTAAAGGATCTTGCCTATTTGCGTTAAGTTTTTCTATGCGTTTATCTGTGTCGGTTTGTAGTTTATTTCTGATACAATCATATAACTGGATTTGAAAGTGATTTATTTTGGAAAGATATTCATGTTCATTATTGAATGTGATCTCGCGATCTAATTTATTTGTTCTACCATAAAAAAGTTCAAAAAGTGTTAGTTTTGTGGAAGAGTGAATAGCATTATTGTATGTTATAAGAGTCTCAGTCAAAATATCGTCATGATCCATTTCTAACTTTTTGTTTTTTAATTTTTCTGTTATTAATCTATAAATTTCAGTTAGTGTTGATTGGAGTCTTTCAACGGGTGCATTACTGCTTAATTGTTGGAAAGAAGTGAAGTGTAAATTAATTTGGTGCTGGTTACAAAAATCCTTAAATAAGTTTGAATTGAATTCGGTTGCAATGGCCCGTCATCTTCATCTGCTTCCCTTCATTCTTCTACTGAAGATAATGTCAACTCACAGATTTCAAGTGTTCAAGTGGAAAATAACGCTCCTACCCAGTTAGTTGTTGTAACAGCTAGAAAACACATTTTTTTCAAAAATAGTCCGTGGCTCATAATCGGTCGAATACACATTCGGTAAAGGAATAACTTATTTTTCTGGTTAAGGGATGATTTTAGATTTAGCAGAGGAAAGAGGGCTCTCCTACATCTTACGGCTTTATTACATTTTTGAGAAATGTGCTCTCTGAAAATCAATTTTTTATCCATGGTAATTCCTAAATATTTTACTGAATCCTGTATTTCTATGCCCTGAATAGAAAATCCTATATTCGTTTTGGCGATTTATTAATGGGGAATATAATTGCTTGTGTTTTTAAATCGTTCTTTTTAATTTTACATTTTTCGAAATAGTTTTTAGATTTTATGAGAGATTTGTCAAGCTTTTTAATAATTTCATTCGAGACTTTGCCAGTTGCTATTAAAGCAGGGTCACCCGCATATAGTGCTGTAGTTTGATCTCTTAATGTTTTAAAATCTGATATATATATGGAATATAAGATAGGGGATGAAACTGAACCTTGGGGTACACCAGCAGGAATTTTGCGTATACTAGAGTACTCATTATCTATTTTTATTACAAATGTTCTATCAGACAAAAAGCTGTTTATTATCTTTTGCATGTACACAGGATATCCAAAAGTTTCTAGTTTATGAATTAAACCATTATGCCATATGGAATCAAAGACTTTTTCAATTGTATATAGTATCATATCAAAATGTTCTTGGGCTTAATACAAAGCTATCAAAAATATTTGTCGACAGTTATGATTTTCCTTACAATGTAATAGTACTTAACGAAGCCTGGCTAATTGATAATGTCTACAACTTCGAGATATTGTGTAACAAATATCAGATTTACAGATTTAACCGTTGCAATCGCAGAGGTGGTGGTGCTCTAATTGCTGTCGATAACGAATTTTCATCTAAAGCTGTTATAACTGAAGGTCCTAATATTGAGTTTGTTGCTAAAGTGAAATTTAATAAGGTGGTTCTTTACATTTTTCTATATTCCACCTGTTTCGGATGCTTTAGTATATTTCAAACAGAAACAGGCCGTTGTTGCTATATTGGCGAGTGCCGAATTTTAAGACACATTTTTTGTCCTTCGGGATTTTAACATGTCTTCTATTTCATGGAGACGTAATCCAGATATTACTCGTATGGTCCCAGTTATTAGTTGAGCATGTTAGGATTACTTTGTTTCTGCAATCTGTAATCTTGGTCTGTTTCAATTGATTGTAATTGTGAGGAGATACAACAGATAGCATGGTGGTAAATAACTACTTATGTACATACATATGTACATACACATGTACTTATATATGTATGTAAGTCTATTTAACAAAAACTATAATTACTATTACATGGAATTACTATTTCTATTGTTTCTGTTGTCGTCGAATGGAATCTAATGAATGTATGAGTGATTGTAGCTGTAGATTTTTATGCAAGAAATGTAACGGAATATGCACAGTGGTTCAGTTGACCAATTATTTGCAATGCTGTAGTTTTACCCATCCTATATTCGGCCAACCTGCGTTAAGGCTTGACTTCACGGCCTTAAAAATTCTACCAGGGTGCAAAATCTTCTTGATACCTTGCCCATCTTTTAAACATGATATGTATGTATGTGTGTACGTACATACATACACACATATGTACATACATATGTGCATACATATGTACATACATACATATATTCCGTCGTTTAGCTTTTCTACTGTAATGAAAATTACACATACCTATTTCGTAGCACACATACATACATACATATGTATATTACAACTGAGATATTAATTCAACCCTGTACATTTTAGTATGAATAAACAGGATCATTATTAGAAAAAATGTCAACGAAAACATAAAGAACACATACATACATACATATGTAACTAGGATGGTACAAACAAAACTAACTGTGATAACAGAACGGCAAATAATACAATATTGCAATGATGGAATATACATACATACATACACTATAAATTGAAAAGAGCAGTTACAAATTGGAAGAAGCCTGAAGCAACAACAGGAGAGCAGAGACAACAATACACTTTTTATTCCTTTTTTATTTTATAAATTACACCGTTGGTAACAGGCGCTTCAATTGTAATCGATGGATCGTTCAGTTCTTCAAAATCTTCAAATAAACTACCATATAATACAAAGATAACATTCTACTTTGAATGTTTATAAAAGTATTTTTGGTACTTTAAAAACAGCAATAAAATTTAACGCCTACATCTTGATAGATTGATGAGTTCAGGAGTAGACTTTAGTTAGTGCGCTGGAGCGGACACAATTGACCTGTATTCGTTTTCTGAGCCAATGAAACACAATCGGAGTATTTTGTGTGCTCAGACAGACATAAACCCCAACCGGAATTGTTCTGGGAAAAAAGGGACAGAAATAAAAATAATTTCTTTAGGGCTTGGAGTTATTTATTTTAGAGGAGATTACCTTCTATAAGTGCTGTAGAATATGCAGGAGTGCCCTATATTAAAGTAATAGGAACGGAAGTGAATTTTTGAATGAACTTGAGAAGTATTTCAGGCAATAAAAGAGCAACAAATAGAAAAAATAATACAATACAAGGCCTTTGTGGCCTTAACGCAGATATCACAACACCACTGCAAACCCTTAGTAAAAGCTTCTGAAATTTACGCTTTTAGGCCATTGCTCTTAAAGTGATAAAGGTCATTATAAAGCTCTTGCTAACAGAACAATGTAAAATTGCAACAACAACAACCAAAATAGGTCTTGTTTACTCTCATTCTGAACGAACATGCACTGTTTGTAACAGCGACAACGATTGGAAAACAGTAGCCAATTGTTTAACATTCCAATCACTTAATCGCGCGGAGTAGTGGAACATTTAAAAAAAACATAATCTGTGTAAATTCTGTTTGTCAAAGTATGAATATTTTCATTATTCGTACATTAAACAACCAAATAAACAAATCAAAGATGACGCAAATAAAGTGCAAAAATGTAATGAAAAAATCGTCATTAATCGCACACACAGTGGGGATAAATTAAAAGAAGTTTTGTTTAAAATAATTTCTGTGCAAGTTCATGGAAAAAGTAATATAGTAAACACATCTGCCTTTCTTGACGAAGTATCGTCGATAAGTTTAATGGATGAAACATTAGCAAATACATTAAACATATGCATATGGAAATCCAAATCCTTTGTGTTGCGTTGGACTGGAGGTATTACCTTAAAAGCTCAACAAAATTAAAAGTTTACACTTCAGGAGGGAATAAAACGCGTGAGTTACATATAAATCCTATAACGATAACATTGATAAATTCTTAAAAGAAATAGGTAAATGAACTTTAAGTTCATTTACATTTAAAACTACATATAATTAGATAACAGTATTTCGAAATAACCAAATGCTGATAACACACTTTCAAATTAGTTGCACTTCTGGTAAGAATTATTTTAATTGCAACATTGACTATTTCGAAATGCTTTTAATGATGACAACATAAAAATTAATTATATAAGCAAGTCAATTTTTAGATTAGGATTGGATTGTAAAGACAGTTTTTATGGAATACCCCTCCGTTAAAGTAAAAAAAAATATATTTTAAAATAAAATAAAATTTGTTTTTTCCAATAATAATAAAAGAAATAAATTCGTGTTTCAATTAGCTATTGCAAAATCATTACATTTACCAGGGGAAACAATGCAATATAAAAACCAGGCTCAACACTTTCCCCACTTGCGAAACTTGACTTTTGAACGCTATAAAGATGTAGAAAATATTAGTTGGGTTAAATCACTTTGATATAGGCATATCAAATAGATTTCGTGAAAGTTCACCGCAAGAACCAATTGCTGTTCGAAAAAATCTCGGATTTATAGAACCGTTGGAGAAAAGGCAACATATACGAATAATAATTCTCTGTTATGAGTTGGAGCAGTTAGTCAAAAATTTTTATGCACTCAAGGCTATAACAGGCAAAACGATATGAGAAACACAGAAACTCTTCCAGAATCTAATGAAGATAAAAGAGTCCTAGAGTTTACTAAACAAATCCATGTGAACATTATGAGGTTTCTTTATTATGGAAGTATGATGTAACAGTCATGCCACCCAGTTATGAAAGGCCTTTAGAATATTAAATTGTTTAGAAGGAAAATTGAAACAAAATTTAGAACTTTTTAATGTTTGTTAAATAAAAGTTTCTCGTGGAGTTAAAGAAGTTTGGCAATTACCTATTTTCAATCTTTGTAATAAAAAGGGGAAGCTCTTTAAAGTCTACTGAAGAAGAGCGGGTCCAAAATGCATTCACCATTACACAATTACATCATATATTTGATTAAAACTTGACGCAAGTTGAATAAAAAAAGCGGAAAGAGTTTTGTATGCAAATACATTCCCAAGCAGAAAGTTATCATAGCGAAATTTTCTTATTAAGATTAGGCAAAATTATTCCGAAAAGCAGTGACATTTATGATAAAAATTGCTACTTAGATGGAGTCTTGAAAATTGAGGGTAGAATTGATAATGCTGAATTTTCAACAAATCAAAAAAGCCCAATTTACTATGCAGCAGAAGTTATATCACTCAACAGATTTTGCTGTACTACTATAAAAAACTTTTACCGTATAAATCACGAAACGGCTATCAAAGAGATTAAGCAAAATTATTATATTTCAATATTTCGTACAGCTAATAATTCAACAATCCAACGCTGCCAAATGTGCAAAATTAAAAAACGTTTTCCTCAAAATCCACAAATGACAAAATTAGCTCGCGCTTGCGTAGCGTCCCATATGCCACCGTTCAAATATACTGGTATTGATTTTTTTCTCCTAAAGGGAAACGCTATGGATGAGCTTGACATTAGCTCACTACTACTACCTCATCAGCTTCTCCCCACATGAGTGGTACGTGGGAGCGGCTTGTTCTGTCTGTTAAAACAATTTAGTACAAAATTTTGCCATCAAGGGCATCAAGTGATGAACTACTACTATGCATGATGGCTAAGGTCGAAAACGTAGTAAACTCTAGGCTTCTTGCCCACATTCCTGTAGATGCCGAAAGTGATAAAGTATTGACTTCAAATCATTGTCTCCCTGGAAGCTCCTCGGGATACAATATGCAAATATCTTTTGGAAAAAATGCTTGGATGAATATCTTCCAACTTTAACTGTTAAGTCAAGGGGTAAAGTGATAATATTTGACCCTTCTTTCCCACGAGGCCACGCGGAAGAGTCCTAGAGACGACATTGGTAAGTGATGGCCTAGCACGAAGTGGAAAAATTTTGACACAACACGGAGTTGTAGAAAGACCTGTGGTTAAACTCGCTTCAGAGCAAAAATTTGGCTGCGAACAACTTGCTCACAATACTGTGAAGGGATTTCCACTTATGTATGTCACCTGGCAACACCAACATATACATAATACATGTTACATATTTACGTCGGTAAGATCTATAACATAAGTGCCTTGGTAGCCATATTTTATTCTTAAAAGAGAATCTTAGCGGTTGACGGTGGTCATTGCTCGGGTGACTTAATTTTCTATTTAATTTTATTATTTTTTATGTAGGAGTTTTATTCTAACATACATTTGGTCAAATTTACATTTGTGTGTTTTATTCAAAATCCGTGGACTTGCGGCTGGTCTGCCCTGATAACAATATACATTACATACATATACATATGTATATATCACAGCTGGTGGTGCTGGTGATCAGCAGATTAAATTACGGTTTTTACTGAACAAAGAAACGAATGGGATGTTTCTAAGTTGTTGATGCATTAGTTAGGACAACTGATTAATTCATAAGCGGAGTGAATTAACGAAATTCGTGGAACACATTTTCATCTATTGCATTTGCTCTAAAGTTAAAATCTTTAGTGACTAAGGGTTATTTATAGTTCCGTGTGACGTACAGATCTCCAAATTCATAGACTTTATTGTCCGCTCACGGTAGCTGGGTTTACTTTGCTTTAATATTTTGCTCCAAAGTCAGTCAAAAAACAGAAAACTATTACTTGACAAAACATATTTTCCATATGTATTTATTTGCGGAAATAAAATAGTTTTTCATACTGTCAAATATATTAAATTTATTTCCCTATAAAATATTTAACAAAATGTTGGAATACACTCAAGATATCAAGATTTGCTTTTATTAAGGTGGGTAGCAGTATCAGTATTGGTTTTGGAAGAAGAACTTACTAAGAAAAGACACGGGGTCGAAAGTTTAGATAAATCTAGGTTTGTATTGAAAATAAAAGTGATTTGTTCTTAATCAGGCGCTGTTGGTTCGCTTTAAATGATTTTTTAGTAAACTCAACCACATTTGCATACAATGTTATGTGTTGTTAAATCTTCCCAGCTAAGGCTTCGTTGTAGATATCTCCTGAAATTAATTCTTCTTCACTAACCTGTCTAGGGGGAACAGCCATTATAACTTTTGCTGCTGCGAACTATTATATCTCTGTTCTTTCCACCAGTGCGAAACATGTAGAAACAAAAATTTATAAGTATGTCTAGTTTATGCCCAGAGATAGGTTTTTCTTTCCCGGAAGCTTAAAACGGCTCGTGAAAACCCTGGCCATTTGGAACTACTGATGATTTTATAATATTTTTGGAATTGCCTCCTGGCATTTGGATACTGAATTTGAAATGTTTTTTATGGAGACATTTTTTGGATACCCATTTTTGTAACTAAAATATATGTGTACATATATATCGGTAAAGTTACTGGCGGCGTTGCCATATGTGAAGCTTTTCAATATTTTTCCGTAAAATACGAATTTCAATATTATTACCATGTGAGTTAAATCCTTTTGCAAGGATTGAGTAGAAAAATATATTTTATCTTTTCCTGCGCCGAAACGTGCACTTTATTTAAATATATTTTTAAGACTGAACACAAGAATTTCTTACAATCTATTTATATGAACTAAATATCTTTGTTCTTATATATATGTATATGTTATTTAAGGATATTTGTTAGGATACGATTATATATGTTACTTTGTCCTATTTGTGGTAATTATTGTGTGTAGTAGTTTATCATATGTATTTACATAGAGTTTTTTTATCTATTTATGAGTATAAGTATTTATGGATCGTCATATGTTATTATTTATTTGAGAAAGAAATATTTTATCACCTATTTGGTTAGGCAGTTTTACTTGTGTCTTCTAAAAAAATCTCTTTATTCTAATAACTAATATGTGTTTGTCTAGGTTTAAGTAATAAATGTTTTTTCTGTGATAATGACTGACCTTGGATGGTAGATATTAACTGATCTTGGATGGCAGATACTAACTTGCGCTTTAGGCAAATCTTGTTCAAATTATTTTGTTTTTATGTTTTCTAATTTTATTAGAAAGACAAAAAGGGAATACTCAGCGGCACTATTTTTATACATTTCCATTCATCGATACTTCGAAGCCGGATGCTTGATTTATTGTAATCCTCTTTAACGAATTAGAAATATGTAAAATGTAGAGATTGTATAGTATTTTCAAGCTTTAGAAGTTTATTAAATAATCTGTTTATAATTGCACAAATTTTGAACGTAGAAAGAAATGAACAAACAATTTAACAAGCGTTTGACTAACTCAGTACAATTCAACAATTTGCAGGTATACGAGGTCTGTTCAGTAAATAAAGTAACTCGTTCTCAAAATCTTGTGCCCGCGTTTTCCCGATCTTCGAAGCAGCTCTGAACATGTTTTCGCGACGAGTGCAACAATATAAAAAAGAATCGATAGCAAATGTGCCTAGACTGCGAAATTTTAAAATTTAAATTAACCTTATTTTAAATAGTACTTAAGGATTTCCTTGAACCATTTTTGGGTAAAAGACTTTTTTATTCTGCTGAATTTGTCGGACAGTTCTTTAAATCACCAACCTTTAGAAGACTGATTGGAAATACTGTGGGAATGCTTTCAAACACATTCTGTAATGCCTCAGGTTATATTTCTTGTATAAAAGATCGTGCAAAAATAATATATGTACATAAATATAAGCAAATGTTGTTTCTATTGCTAACGGATTTTTAGAGCAACTCATGTTCAGCTTTATTATATAATAGAGTGAAAAAATTAATAACAAAATTAAAAATAATAAAAGAATAGCATAAAGCGTTTTAAAAAAGATATGATAAAATATATACAGATAAATGTATATAAACATATAATGTTGATTATGAATTAATGCAGCGATTTGGTTGAATTATGCAAAAATTAAATAAACACAATTGAGTTCCTCTGTAATTAAAATTTTTTTGTTTTTTTACTTTATTACCGTACAATAATAACCAAAAATAATTCTTATTAACTAAAATTTCTATTCATTCACCTGTAATTAAAGAAACGACATTTAATGTTTATAATTTACTGACAATTCTTTCTTTTCTCTAAAACGTTAACAACACAACTAAATTTCCTATTCTTTTTATTTCTTCTTTTATTTTTCTCAGACAACTGTTTTTATACCAGAAGCCTCATTTACTGCCTTCTTCTAATAGAAGTCAGTACCTTAAATAAAGAAATTCATTAATCAATTTCTTTACATCTCCCCCTTTTAAATAGAATCCAATTATGTATATATTTATTTTCTCTTAATTACATAAATTTTTTTTTTGTAGTCGGTTTCCGAATTTTTTATAGTGGTTAACTTTGTGATATGAAAGTAATTAAATTCAGACTCTTTATGTCCCGTGTTTACTTTGTAGATCGAGTTTAATATTTTTTCTAATATTTTATATGGTCCAATTCGTACTTCATCCATCTTTTTCCTGTTTAATTTATTAACATTTTCAACGTATACCAAGTCCTTTTTTTGAAAATTAACATAGTTTCTGTTTTTATCAAAAATTTTTTTGTTATAGTTGTGCGATCGTATCGTGTTCTGTAACGCTTTTTCTCTGTCTCGCATCCAGTTTTCATGTGTTGCTGTTTGTTTTAATTTTTCAGGTAAGAGCGCACTATTTGTGCTTCTAATAGATATTTCGGCGAAAAACCTGTTACGGTATGTTCGGTGTCATTATACACTTCTACACACTCCTGAGCTATTGTTGTCCAAGCGCGATCCGTATTGCTTTAATTAATTCTACATCTGATTTTATTAACTAGAGTTTGATTCATTCTTTCATTGAGGCCATTTGAAAATGGTGTGTCCACTGCAGTAAAAATTATTGTTATAGATCTATCCTTTAAGTAGTTCTTGAACTCCTTTGAATTAATTCCGGGATACTGACCAGATAATACACTACCAATGGTTTGGCGTTTTACTTTTTCCATCAATTTTATGAAATCGTGTGCGTTTTGAGTTCTTGATGTTTGGATGTACGCATATCTTGTGAAGTGATTAATCAGAAGATGCAAATATTTTTTTGTAGATCTGGAACCTCCAAGACCACCAATAGTGTCTATCGAAACTATTTCAAAAGGCGATTTGGCTGGGCCCAAGTGCGATAGGAAGTCAATTTTTCCTCTCCTCGATTTATTTTTTAAACACGTTTCACAGTTTTTGCAAATTTGTTTAATATTTTTAGTTAAGTTTTCGGCTGAGTAAAAGGGGCTTATCTTATTCTGTGTTTGCTTTACTCCTATATGACAAAAGTGTTTATGAACTTTTTTTATTAAATCTATAGTGAATTTTTCGGATAGGTTGATTTTCTCTTTTTGCTTGATTTTTTTATAATATAAATTTGTTTTTAATATGAATTTATCTTTATTGCCATCAATTTTTTATTTTCCTCTTGGTCTTTTAAAAGTTCTTCAAGTCCTATAAAGTTTAATGTAGTAAACTTTACAGAACAGTAAGCTGTTCCTCTTCATTTTCATGGGGTTTCAATACTGGGTTTCTACTCAAACAATCAGCTCCAAGTTCTGTTTTCCTGGTGCATACCTGATATCAAAATTATATTGCGATAAGTAATAGGTTAGATCGCCCAATTCCTCGTCAGTTCTAGCCTTGATGTTCATGTTTTCAAGCGGCTTATGATTACAAAATATTGTAAACTTTGTTCCTAAAAGCCTATATTGCCAGTACTTTATAGCTTCTTTTATAGCTAAACATTCTAAATAAATTGCTTTCCTCCGTTTTTGACTAGCATTTAACTTTTTTGAAAAATATGCAACGGGTTTCAATTCACCATTTTCTTGCGGTTGTTTTAAGATTGCTCCGACACATTCGATGCTTGCATCTGTGTATATGTATATCGGAAAGTTTTTGTCAAAGATTGTTAAAATTGGTTTTTCACAAAGCAATTTCTTTACACATTCAAATGACTCATTACATTCTTTTGACCACGTAAATTTTGTCCCTTTTCTTAATAAATTGTGTAATGGATCCAGTAGTATAAAGCTTTTCTCTATATCTTCTTCTTCTTCTCTTAGCGCTACAGTCCGTGGTGAACCAGGGCCTCAACCAACAAACTTTTCCAGCTGGCACGGTCCTTAGCCAGCGTCCTCCAATTTTGCACACCAAGTTGGTTGAGGTCCCTCTCCATTTTTGTGCGCCATCGGTTCCGTGGGCGTCCTCTAATGCGTTGTCCCACAGGTTCGGAATCGAAGATTCTACGGGTCGGAGCAGTATTCTCCATGCGCTCTACATAGCCCAACCATCTTAGCCGTTGAATCCGTAGACGCCTGGTTAGGCTCATGTCGCTGTACAACCCGTACAGTTCATGATTGAATCTTCTTCTCCAGAAACCATCAACGCAAACAGGGCCGAGGATTGAACGCAGAACTTTTCTCTCGAAAATACCAAGGACTTCCTCATCCGCCTTCGACACCGTCCATGCTTCCGCGCCATAGAGAAGTACAGGGATTATCAAAGTGGTATATATTGTGTCAACTTGGTTTTTCAAGAGAGGGCCTTACTTCACAATTGCCTCTCGAGCCCAAAGAAACAGCGATTGGCAAGAGTTATTCTGCGTTTGATCTCGGTACTGACGTTGTTTATATTGTTGACTTGGGAGCCAAGGTAGACGAAGTCCTTCACTACCTCGAAGTTATAGCTATAACTTTTCTCTATATATTTATTATAAAAATAAATTTTACCCAAAAATTACCGGACCTGTTTAACAGTGCTCGGAATCGGAAAATTTCTTATCGAAATTAAGTTATCATTTAGTGGCCTTATCGAGTTATTTTCTATAATATGGCCTAAATATTTTACGGAGTTTGCAGCAAATTTGCATTTTGATAATTTTAACCTGAAGCCCTCTTCCATTAGAGAGTTTAATAATTCCTCCAAGTGAATGATATGTTCTGCAAATGTGTTTGAAAATACTATAATATCATCTATAAAGTTGACCGGAAAGGGTGCAAGGTTTTTCTTTCTTATAATATTGCTCAATATTCGTTGAAAAATTGCTGATGAAGTTTTTAGACCAAAGGTAGACATGTCCATTGAAAATGACCTTCCTGGGTATGATGTGTCACAGACTTTGTACGAAAGTGAAAATTTAAATATTTTCCAATTCGTAAAGTCTCTGTTTGATTCTTCAGATTTCACACATTTTTATAAATCCAAAAAAAAAACAAAACTTTAATTTTTTGTTATCAAATGTGACATCTTTATTGACAGGATGGGGGAAAACAAAACGATTTTCAAAATATATTAAAAAATTGTTTAAAGAAGAAAATATACAAAAGTGTCAAATGCCTGGTGTTTTAATAGTTGCTGTTCTTAATGAAAAAAGAAAAAAAAATGGAAAAGAGACAACCGTTTCTAAAACGTTCATCTATACAACTATGAGGGCAGATCCTGTGCCTTACTTGACATATTAATGCCAATAAGGCAGGATAGCTAGTGAACTTACAATACGAGCAGACTTACGAAACTTGGGCAGGATAATAGAGGCCACTTTTGAACGGGCCACTGGACGACATTTCTTCAGAGTATTAGACTCAACAACAGGACATTTAGAAATGTGAAGACAGCCGGAGGACTGAACTCTATGGACACTAAGAGGGACCAAAGGAACAACGGACGGTTTTTTCCATGTGCTTCCTAAACAGTTAAATAGAGATGGGACAGAAGGCCTGCCTTCACCTCAAACCGTAAATTAGACAGGACGGGGAATAACAACGTCCATCCTGCAGGTTCAATTACAATAGGGCTGACTTTGGACGGATAGACGTCTTCTTGATATAGCACTTTAGTTATACTATTTATAAAGATTTGGAAAATAAAATTTAAATTGTCTGCGTCAACAATTGTACGGAGGGTAGTGAATGAAATAGAGCTCCATATATGACCACGCTGGATAAGACTCCAAACGTGCCTGGCAGAGATAAAGCAATCCAAATTCCATTTTTCCCCAAAAACCTCAAATCCCAGGAGTGGTAGAATGCACAAATATCAAAATCTGAATATATGAGTCACTATTTTAGAATAGAAGGCGAACCTTTAGCATTAATACAATAATTGTAGATACATTGTTTTATGGCTTGCGTTCGTTTTTTAAGTTTCACGTACTTAACATTTTTAGGTATGTGACCACAAAATGAAAGTGAAAGCTGTGGATTCTGTGGATTCTGTGGAAAACGGTGACAAAAATTTGTGGCTGTTAGGAGACTCCGGCTATCGTTTCTAACCGTTTCTAATAACTCCATACAAGGATGTTACTCTTGGAGGAGTAGATCACACCGGAAATAGTAATAAAACGACTAAATGTGTGCTTTACGATACACAATATTTGTAGGGAGTTTAATGTAGAACTACAAGCAGACCCTGATCTTATTGATGCTAGAAACGATGACGAAGGCGTTGAAAATTAATACGTGGAACACATCCAACAGGGAAATTATTACAATGCAACAAAGCGAATAACATCGCTAATGAATTAAGCTGAAATAAATATTTTAATAAGCATCACTTCAACAAAGACGATGCTGAAGAAACTGATCTCAATCTTCTTGGAATAAGAGTTTTGCACAAAAAACTCACACATCAACCAAAAATTCTAAGTTGCCAAAATTACTTAAAAAAAGCAACTAAGGTTGCTAGCTTTAGTAGCTAGTTGCTATCTGTAATATTTTTTTGGCAACTGGCAGCATCACTGAAGTTCAGTTGCTATGGATAATCGAGCCATTAATGAATTTAACAGTTTAGAAAGATAAACCTAAAAATCCAATATGCCAATATTTTTGTCCATATTTTCACATTTTGTTCTTCCGGATTTTTTATACTTTAAAAAAGTGCTTAAAATTATATTATTAGATGAATTTTTTATAGCTTTTAACACACGACTGTAGTTAAAACAACATTGTTTACACTTCGAATAATTTTTTAGTTCTGGTTTTTACGTAAGTACTCTAAAATACTCATTTACATTTTATAAATTTGAACCGAATTAAAACCTTAAACATTTTTCGTTTTCGAAACCAAATTCGTTTTCTGTGACACACCTTATATAGCCCACCTTGTGAACTGGCTAATTTATTTAATATTTTGAATTTTTGACCGGCTTTATGGAAGTGCAAACTTCTAATGGGAAGTCCATTTTGTTAATAGGCAATAACTGCAAAAAAACAAAATTATGCCACGAACCCATTAAGCAAATCAACAAGTTGCCGCATAACCACTGTTGCTTGCACAAGCTTTTGCAGAAGTAGAAAAGCTCAGAGTCTTCCGGCTTTAATTTACAGAAAGCTCCCTGTATTAATTGTTGTACAAAATAATTCACATGTTACTACCGGAACTTTACGCTCAGGAAAGTTTACTGAACACAAATTCAGTTGGCGCCTGTTGACGCGACCGTACAAACATTTAACGGAAAGGGCGCGTACTTCTGCCTATACTTGAACTGCGCTTAATTATTTGTGTTTTTTAAGTGGTAAAGAATTGCGGGCTAGCTTAAGTGTAAAAAATATTGGCAAAATAATCATTAATAAAGTAAGTTAAGGTTATTTAAAGTTAAAAACGAATAGAACTACAAATGAATTTGTACGTTTGCTAAATCTTTGTAATTAGATAACTGTTATGAGATAAACAAAAACAACCACGTTTCTAATGAGGTAATAATGTTTAATTAATTCAGTATAAAGAACTATTTGCACAGCGTTTGTAAAATGTTTGTTTGCAAAACTTGCAAAAACAAAAATATATGAAATTAATATGATTAATAGTAAAACCTTCCACTTATTTATTTTTAGTTGTTTGTGCCTAAAGCCGCAATCGAAAATAAAAGTTCGCTTGAAATAGAAAGGTTTCATTAATTTATTTTTACTTTCGAACGAACACTCAATATGTATGTAGATATACAAACATATACACATATGTACATATGTATACATATGAACACAGTCTATCTACAGCATAAAATTCTAATTTGCAGCAAAAACATTCTTGTTGATGACGACCACAGTGATAATTACCATCAACAGCAAGGTCGCCTCCTGGAAATTAACAATGTCAACCAAAAACCACTGCTGTTAAATGAATAAATTAAAATAAACACCAACATAAATTTGAGTAGTTTTATTTTTTGAAAAAGAAAGTGCTTTCATGTTGGCATACGTCTGAGTAGTTCAAATCTTTAAGTACTATAAAGCTCAAAAAATTCCTAAGCTAACAAGTCTTAGTATTGTAGTAAACTTTTCATGAACGTAGTTCTCCTCAACGTGTGTATGTAGTCGGAAGTATGTAAATGTGTACGAGTATGTACATACATAATTATAAATTCTATTCCAGCTGGACACAATACATGTGTACTTGAAATTACTATACGAACCCTACTAGGAATAAGATAATTGATAAAGAATTGAGTCGGCGTAGTTGCAAATACATAATAAGTATGTAAAGCAAATACTAAACTCATGTGGGTATATTTTTTATTTAATTTAAAAGTCTATGAACTTAATTCTTTCAGACAGATTTTTGTTTTATGTGTGTATTCAGGCATTCGTCATATTGAGTGTCAAAAATTTAAGCTTTCGCTATATAAGATAGTTAATATTAAAAAATGACCCAATCGTTATATCGCGAATTCGTTAAAGTGAATAATTGTTATACCGAGCAATTCAATCATTTAAATGATAATATTTAAAGATAGTGAAAAATCAATAAATTGGTGTAAATCATTGAGATTCAAACATATTCTTTTTACAGAGTCAGCACTTGAATAATTATTTCGGAAAAACGGGAAAACAGAGGTTGATGTACTCGTAGATGTTATTAGTCAAGAATGCAGCTATTCAATTACTAGTCTTGCAAGTTATGTATGTATGTAGTATGTGTTCAGCTCCTTTGTTATCTGAATTTCTTATTATATATGTATATTATTTATATTATATATTTTTATAAAACAAAAACTAGTCTTGTTAATTGTCATATGGGCATAAGTAACAGTTAATTTGATATCAAATAAAACTTTCTACAATATCCAATTGATGATTTCTCAAAAATATTTAAGCGCATTCATTTCATTAAGTTAAGATCCATTAAATTTATATTGCACCATCTATCGCCAAATGGCTATTAAGAAATTCATTTTTATTTGTTTTCATTATTTATTTTACATTTTTGATTTGCTTTATTTTAAATTGATTTGATTTGAATTTAAAATTGTTTGCCGCAATTATGAACCCCTTAATGTTGTCTTATATACTTAAATTTTGGTGATGCTTATGTAAACGTTGTTGCTCTTTTTTACATTGATCTGACTGCAGTGCTTTGCTTCGTTAAGTTAATACCGTTGGTTTTAATGTGTTATATTTACTAATACACAACTGAATAGTTGTCCAACGAAATATGTATTTATACAAGTAAATTAGTTTGTAAAGGGAAAGCACTGCTGTAAGTCATTGTGATATTACATATTTTAATTCTTGTGATTAATTTCAAGTTTTTTAGAAATAAACGCAAATTACAAATTACGTTTATTTATTGTGGGTTGTTTTAAAAAAAGAATTCCTTTTCTTTAAGTTTTCTTCTTTTGCACTTTAACCCCTCTTGAATAAAAGACACTTTTGAATTTAGTTAAATTAACATTTATTTGCGACACGTATTTATAACGTTTAATCGAGGAATTAGAACTGATCTTCTGTTTACAAATTATTCAAAACTTAACTTAAACTCAATCATAATTGTGGCATTAGCTCAATTCTGATTGGTTGACTTTATGAAAATTTTCATAACTGAAAGTGCTATCATTTGCACTTTTATTACTTGGAATGTTTTTTATTCTTAAAAAATGTTTTTAATTTAATTTACCTTAGGAAATTGCAGAATTGCAATTTATTTGTTATTTCAAATTTGCTTAGCATTTTTGTGGAACGGAAATGAATTGTAATTAAATATCTTTTTTCCGTTGCACTAATTTTCATAAAGTCAAACAATTTCACAATATTATTTTATTTGCTTATCGCTTCTAAAAACTTATCAAATTTATCAGGGATATATGTAACTCACACGCACTTTATTATAAAATAATTTGTTTGGTTTGGTTTTTTGGTGTTGTTAAATTCGCCCCTTTGCAAAACTGCAGTCGCAGCCAACGACACCATCTTTCAAAGCGGCTAAAATCAGAAGTAGAGATTGTTGCAATGAATCATTGTAACTGATCCATTTTTATTACCTTGCAGTCTGTTTATTGAAAGAGGAATATGATAAAGCAGAGAATATGCATTTGCAAACTTGGAAAGTCCTCAGATTTACTAAAAGGCGTAGATCTCCTCATCAGGAATAACTTATAAAAATTGTGTCCATTAGTTTATCCTGTGCATTTTAAATATTATTCAATTGAAAAAGTTGGACATCAGAGAGATTATTCAGAATATCATCAGTCCTAAAGTTTTCTTTCACTGCTACCAAGTACGGTAGTTGTTGATTTCATTTAGCCGACGGTAAAGATATATGGAGTTAGTAAAATTCGTTTGATGGATTATTTTCTAGACATTCAACGTGACTGTACTAAATTGACTGATCAGACTAAGGAGGTATATAAGAGCATGATATACATAAATATTTTCTTACCATGCAATTTTACCAAAATAAAACAAATGAATTCTATGCAGTTTACAAAGATAAAGTTTAGATACAGTGATTAAGCCTATTAATCCTATCACGCCTGTAGACTTTGTACTTATTGTACTATATTTTACTATCCAAGACGTTATTTTTCAGCCGGGTTTCTATACAAAGAACTACACGATGATCAAAGTCAAACCTTTCAACAAATAAATTCCCGCGTTTGGGTAGTCAATGCTAAAAGGTTTTACAGTTGCATATGTTAGTTTTTGATTTAATGTTTGGTGATTGTTGGGCAATGTTAATACGTCGATCCTTTTCCTTATTCAGGAACTGTAGCATTTTTGAGTCAAAAACCCTTACTATACGTTCGATCACAGATATCACCCGGAACTATAACTTTAAAAGACTTTTATTTTTTGGTTGCGAACACAAAATTACCTTTACGTGAATACAGTTCAATTTAGATTTGATGTAGGAACTGTTGTATATATTTATAATATTTGGCATCCCTATAAATTATAAATAATCAGGCACTTGTCAAATAAACAAATAAAACCTTGCAGTTGATTGCTGAATAACAAATGAATAACACATGGCGCAGCCGGTAATTTAAATGGTAAATACAAGGGGAAAAGCAAAAAATAAAAGTGAAAACGTTCAATTAAAAGAATAAAATTCAGATGAAGAAAGCGTAGACGAAAACGCAGAAATGGCTACAGAAAAAATTACATTTAACCCGGTTGATGTCCGTAGACCGGACCCATTTTTTTTCGACGGGAATATTTCAGAAAACTGGAGAGTGTTCAAGCAGAATTTTGATGTTTATGCCATAGCCATTGAATTAGAAGACCGTAGAGTCACAAAAAATTGGTATTTTTCTCAACACATGTGGTACAGAAGCAATTGAAATATTTGATACGTTTGATCTATCTGAAGAACAGAAAAAGTAATATAAAATCGTGGTAGAAGCTTTCGAAGCTTATTGTACTACTAAGAAAAATGAAGTGTATGAAGCCTTTAAATTCAATTCTCGACAACAGGAAGATGGTGAGTCTTTTGATTTTTATTTGTTGGACCTTAGAAAACTTGTTTAATCTTATGGATATGCAGACTCGAATCGTATGATACGAGACAACATAGTTATTGGTACAAATTGCTCAAAACTAAGAAGAAACTGTTAGAAACCTCTGATTTGATTAAACAAAGCAATTGAAATTGCCCGTGCATCAGAACTAGCTGATAAACATGCCAACGACATGCAATACCAACAAAATAAATTTTCAGTGTTGCTTGTTACTCTCAAAAAATTCGTGAAATAAGAGAAAATAGTTTGGAAAGAGAAAATGACGATTTTTTCTACACAACATAAGCATAGATAAAACTAGAAATAGGTGGTATGAAAAAATTCGTGTTAATAATTGCTTGATAAATTTTAAATTATATTATGAAAGACATACGTTTAGAAAAAACTGGGATTCCTCCTAAAAGTTACAGTGGAAATGATTTGGCATTCAAGGGTATCTTGAGTTGCGTGGTTATGTGTAAGAATGAAATTACGTCATTAAGGTTTTACGTAATAGATACACTATTCAAACCGCTATTAGGACTAAATGCTTGTGAAAAATTGGAACTGATTAAACGTGTAAATTCCGTAAAGCATTTGGAAAAAGAAATGTTCATTAAAACTAACATTGATGTTTTTCAAGGCTTAGGTTGCTTTGTTACAGACTTAGAAATAAAAGTTAAGTCAAACAAAAGCTAGTGAACTTTGTACCTTTAGCACACCGTTTGGATGCTATCGATTCAAACGACTACCATATGGAATAAAAATCGGACCGGAAGGTTTTCAAAAATATAATGAACGAAATTTTTATGGTATTCCAAATGTGATAGTATTCATAAACGATATATTATTGCAGCAGATACAGCCGAAGAACATGATGAAATACTAAAGCAAGTCGTAGATCGTGCACGTAAGTTAAATATAAAATTTAATATTGATAAAATTCAGTACAAAGTAACCGAAGTTAAATATTTAGGAAAAATAATATCTTACGAAGGTATAAGATGCGATCCAGGCCGGGTAAATGCTATTATGAAAATAAATCCACCTAAAAATAAGAAAGACTTACAGAAGCTGTTGGGAATGATAAACTACATCCGCGACTATATACCTAAACTTTCGGAAATTTCAAAGCCTTTGCGAGATTTGCTTAAAGATAGCGTTCTTTTTGAATGGCACAAGCCTCATGATGCTGTGCTTAAATAAAATTAAAGCCATTATTGCTAACGCGCCATAAAATACAATTTAAAACTGACCTACGTTCCAGGTAAATATTTATGTGTTGCAGATTTACTATCTCGATATTATAATAAAGATGAAAAATCTACTGAAATTGAAGACATAAATGAGTTTGTGCATACCGTAAATGTCGTAGATGAGAGACTTAAGAGCATTAGGGCCGAACTAGATGCTAATGAATGTTTACTTGAATTAAAAAGTATGGTTTTAAATGGATGGCCCAAAAATATTGCAAACATTCGTGATGATTTAAAATTTTTTTGGAAAAATCCAAACAATATTTTTATGGAAAATGGTTTGTTATTTTTCAATAATATATCAGCTTCATATGTCACACTTGGGTGTAGAGAAAACAAAAAGAAGAGCGCGGAATTTAGTGTATTGGCCCCACATGGACGTTGACATTGAAAATGAGATAGTTAAATGCTTGACTTGTCAAAGACATCGCAACTCGTATATAAAGGAACTTATGATTTCCCATGAAATACCATCACTACCGTTTAATAAAATTGGCATGGATATTTGTGAATATTTATCAAAATCCTATCTTATCGTTTCAGATTTTTATTCTAAGTTTTTAGACATCATACCAATTGCATCTAAAACAGCGAAAGAATGTATTAAACATCTAAAAGTATGTTTCTCCAATCATGGTATTCCTGTGGAAATTATATCAGATAATATACCGTTTAACTCATATGAATCTCGGAAGTTTTACAAAGAAATTGGAACAAAACTAACTACCACCAGTCCCGGGTATTCTCAAGCAAATGGATTTGCAGAAAGATTTGTAGGTATCGCAAAAAACCTTATAAAGAAAACAGCAGAAAATAATGGAGAGTTATGGCTCGCACTCCTTGAGTACAGGAATACACCTCTTAAAGAAACTATTGCTTCTTCAGTAGAGATCTGGAACTCGAAGATGGTACTATAATTCGCAGGAATTCGAAGTGGCTTCGTAAGAGAGTAAACTGAGTTGATTTATCCTATATGGATATATCTAATATACTACATAAGCTTTTAATGAATAAATTACTAGTTAAAATGTTTTCTATACATACTTATAAATATATTTAATTTATAAATATCTTGGAAATGAAGATGTTTTATATATTTATAATATTTGGCATCCCTATAAATTATAAGTAATCAGGCACTTGTCAAATAAACAAATAAAACTTTGCAGTTGATAGCTGAATAACAAATGAATAACACAGGAACCAATATACAAGTGGGAAGTAAATATGTACAGATTTTCTTTTGGCTGAACTGAAATATCCGGAACATGGTAAAAAAAACGCATACGCAATAAGGGACTGCTTGCTCAATTGTATATTATATTATATTACCATATATTAATACTAAATGGACTTTTACCTAATTCGAGTTTAGTGTTAAGTCAAGTAAATAGTGACGGATTTGATTTGTAAATTATTTGAGTTAATTGAAGGTTCGTTATTGTCAACAGAGTTACAAATAACTGACTGTAGTCTTTTCCTTTTTTGGGGATTGTGTTTTTTTTTTTAATCTCATTATATTTAGTGTGAGAGCTTTTAAAAAATTCTACATCATATGGCAAACATTTTTTGCAAATTTTCTCAAATTTTCAACATAAATAAACAAAAAGATGAACGAGTGTGTTTGTTGTTTATTCAACCAAAGATTTTTCTAAACTCAAACTTAAATGACAAAATTGAAAATGCTTAAGTCTACATATGTATGTAATTGTGAGGAATGCTAAAAATGCCATTCCGTTAAAACTGAATGCATTTACTTTAATACGTACACAACGACACAATTAATATTGTTATTGTTAATGTTAATATGTATGTAAGTTCATATACCTTTTAAGAATAGGAAAGAAGCAAGAAGTAGCTTGAAAGATTTAATTCGTTATTGACAAAAATACAAAATAATAAATGATTGAGGATAATGTTTTGCTCCAACAGTACGTATTTACCATGATATAAGTATACATATATATGTAGATTCACAAAGCCAAAATCATCGGATAACTTACTTGCGTTATGATTTATTTTCGAAAAAAACTACAATATGTAATACTATTATTAAGAATTACAAATCCCTTTAGGATATTATTTATGCAGATTATCAAAACCCAAAAGGTCGTCACAGCCTTCACTAAATTCGCCGGCGAAGACTTTCACTTGTATCCGTTTTATTTGGTTGCACATTTCCTGAGTATTATCGGTAGCTCTATTCCCAGTAGCTGTATTTACTATTATTAACAGAGTTCAATATATATTAGGCTTAAATAAATGTAAATATTCTTTTAAAGTAATCTTATAATTTTTTTGCAGACTCCAACAAAACACAAATAAAATAATTGTTTATTCATGTTGAGCTCATTAGCTGTTCACAACTATAAATATTATTACAATCCTGCAGTGAAGTAGACATCCGATAAGTCATCATACGGAACAATTTATTTTTTAATATGAACCGCGATGATGAAGAACACTCTTTTATGCTGTAAGTAAATATATTTCCTAAATTCACTGTCCTGATAAAAATACCGTCATCTGCACTAAATGTGATTCTTGAAAAGTTTCTACAAAGACGAATTTAAGAAGTTTACGTGTTATTGGTTTTAATCTATAATTTCAATTGATTACGATTTTGCTGGAGTTAACTTACGTAAGTTGTACCTCCAAATGTAATATTTTCAGTGCTCCTGTCAAATGTCGAGCTAGTTATATAATACTTTATTAAAAGTTAAAATAATTGCCTCCTCAAAAAGTATTTTTGCAGTTATCTAAAGGATCCACACTTTTTTTTATGTTTTTGAAACTCTCTATCCAAATCTGTTTCCAAAATCTGACTAATGCTTACGGGAGGAGAACAACAGTAAAATGCATTTACTATTGTTAAAATACATAACAAGTCCGATTAATTCAACAACAATACGATGATTGAAATTTAGTATAAAAAGGCACAAAATTATTTTTTATGTTCGGATCTCTCGATTTGAAATATTTTTTTCGCTGTGTTACTGAAGTCGCGGTAATCTGTTTCAACAAATTTTATGCAATAAGACAGGGATTACATTGGATTTATTTTTATTGCTTATCTGCGCCATATTTTAATCCATTTCCCTTTTTCTTCAAAGAATTAATAAGTCATGGAACTGTATTAGGTCCTTCAATGGAAGCACTAGGATATCCTGTTCACCCAGCCTATTGATAAGAACCAGCCTGTATCTCCTGTGTCGTAGCACCACAGAAGTAATCAAGTTTTCTGTTGTCTTCTATCTTTCACAGCAAGATCTGCCAGTGTTGGATGTGGTAGGTGCTTTTACAGGCATAGTGTTATGGGAATACCCGGAATGTATACTTAGGTTTTTTCTATTTAGTCTATTATTTATTTCGTCTAGTAAAAGTCTCCTCAGCCTCCCTTTTAGGTTAGATGTCTGGTATTTCATTACCTTTGTACCCTTCTTGTCCTGTCACATATATCTAAGCAACCTGATTCCGAGTCGCTGGGTCGGGCAGTCCCATGTAGGTGCTTTCGCATACGATTTCCATAGGAATATTGTGGTGTCCCTGCGAACATTGTATTAAATATTCACTTCAAACCGGCAGAGTTGAAAACTGCACAGAAGATAAAAGTGATTACATATATGTATGGAACACCTTTTGATCTAAATTGATTTATTTAAAAATTGAAGTAGCTACAGCTTTGTGCCAGTCCAATAAAAATTTCAGTTTCTTCAAAGTAATCAATATCGTACAGAGTGCGATTATCAATTTGAAAGGTAAATTAAACGATATTTTTTAAGTAATTTTTCAATTGTAATGTCCACAATTTTTACTTGCAATACCGCAGCTTTCTTAATGCCATAGGTGACGATAATTTCTCCACAAACTAGCTGAAATTCATCTCCATCTTGGTTTAGCTTTTTGTAAATTTTTTTGCAAGCAATATACATATAAGTACGCTTTCCTATTGAAACCTCTAATATTTATTTCCACGGCTGGATCAATTATACCAACGATTATTTTGTTTGAATATTTGTTTTCTTTCTATTTTTATGTGCTTGTAGCATCCTCCGTAGTGCCGTTTTTTTTTTGTAGTTTCTGTAACTTCTGCAATTTTTTAGCTTTATTTTCGTTCGGAGTTCGAATCTCCAAGATGTTTGGCGCAGGTCATGAAATGTTCAGACACTATATATATAAAGTTGAGAAAACAGCATATCAAAAATATTTATTATTTTCGGCCAGCCTTACAAATAAACACATCAGTAGAGTTCTCCAATAAGGTTTAGGCAGAGAAAATGCTCAGCATTTGCTGTTTGTTTTACTTTTCGCTACCAAGAAGAGTCGTAGCCTTCTAATAAAAGTGGCTATTGTGACATCTTTGATGTGGCATTCTCCAATCAGTAAAATTACTATTAATGATTAAGTTTATAGGTCTCCGGTAAGGTGGCCTACGTAAATGTGTAATGAATGTTACTTCATCATATATGTACATAATAACATATTTGTCCAATGTGATCCCTGAAAATATCATCCAACGTTCGTTCGAAGATTGAATGTGCATTTTTAAATCCGAATGGCAGACGAATAAACTCGTATTTGCCATTGTTTACTGAAAAAAGCGGCCTTCTCAATGTCAGATTCCTTTAAAGGTATTTGATGGAACCCGCTTTTTAGATCTACTACTGAAAAATATTTATTCTACCCCAATTGTGACAGTACTTTGTTTATTGCCGGTATTGGGTATCTGTCTGCAATGGTGATTGAATTTAATTTGCGGTAGTCAATCACCATTCTGAACTTCTTTTCATTGGATTGGCCTAATTTTTTGGGACGATCCATACAGGAGAATTGTATGGGGATCGTGAAGGTCTTATTGTACCATCACCGAGTAATTTTTCAATTTGTGAATTTATTTCGTCTTTAAGATGCATTGGATATGGATATGATTTACTGTAAACCGAAGTATCGGAGGTTGTACGGATTTCGCCTGTTACCTTAGATGTGTATGTCAATTTTTCGTTTGGTTCGGTGAAAAGATCTGGGAATTGACGTATTATATTTGCAAGTTCCTCTGTAGTTTCAATATCAAGGTGTTGTGCTTGAATATTAATTTTATTGATATCTTGAGACTGAAATCGGAATTTGAGATTTCTGATTCGTTTGGTATCAATTATGTTTGGTATCAATTATGGCTGATAATTCTTTAAGCGTATCGTTGCCCAAAATGGCGTCGAAGGACGAGATTGAGAGGAGTATATAAAATGTAATTGTGTTGTTAAGGCAAAACAGTTTAGCATTTGTATGGTGTGTAATTGTTATATTGCCTGTAACCGAATATGCAGTGAATGGATCTTTGTTTCTTATTGGTTTTGGTATAATTTCGGATTTTATGTAGTTCTTATTGGCAAGTATTTTGAGCAGATTTCCGTTCCTCATTCGACATTCTAGGTACGGCAATGAAGAACTTCTCATTCTAAAAAATTAATGCCACTAAGGTCTGTAATTATATCATCTTCAGAATCTATAGTCGCCATGTCGCTTTGGTATTCAAGTGAGTCCTCTAGATATTGGTCGCTATCGTCTTCTAATTGGTAGTTGTTTTCTTCTGGTAGATGATGTATAGGTTGTGTTTTTATATGATAGTTGCGTTGAATTTTATTTGGTGGTCCGTATTGATTTGATTGTTGTGTTTGTTGATGTGTTTTCCATTTCCTATTTTCGATCGACCTGTTCATATAATTTACTTGCCATATTCTCATACTTTCGTCTATTTCCATAGGTTCCGGACGTGGAATAGGTTTTTGTGGACGTGGAGGCAATATATGGCCGTGTTGCTGATAGTTTCGCTGATAGTTTCCTTGGTTAAATGGCATTTGTTGTCGTTGTATAAAATGTGGTGTGAATTGAGGTTTTTGAGGATACTAGGATAGAATGATAGATGAGATGCAAAGTGTTTTGGTGCTTGTTGCATTGTTTGTCTTTTAGGTGGTAGTATTAGTGGTGGTGCTTGATTTCTTACGTGACTTCCCGATAAGGCTTTCCTGTTGGTTTGATTGTCCAATTTTTGGCAGAGATACAATGCGTGAGGTAAATCCTTGATTTCTCGGACACCGAGTAGTCTCGGTAGATCACCTTTTAGACCCCTGATAAATGTATCTAGCGCTTTTTATCTGTACGTCTGTGTCAATAACTTAATTGATTCGTTGCTTGCTTCAATGCATGAAATCTTGCTGAGGATTAGAGTCAGGTGCGTATACACTGCTTGATAAAATTCATTGATTGATGAATTGCCTTGTACCAATGACAACAAATGATATTCTAAAGTCTTTAAATCACGCTTCACCTACTATTTTATTTCTAATAGTCATAATGTTGGTATTTGTGTGTGCCGCTGGCGTTATCATATAAAGATATTACTTTGTTGATACTCTTCTGCCAGGAGTTAAATTCTGTGAATTCTCTCATGATATTGGGCACTTTTTCTGGGTCTTCTAAATTATTGTTGTACCTTTCATCAATTTCTTGGTCGGGTAGATTGGTAAATTCTTGGTTAGGATTAATAACGTTATTTATTAGGGTCCTGCCTTCAGTCGGAAATAACTGTCTTAAATAACCTATCAAGTTTGTCTGTAATTGATTGAACTGTTCCTGAATTATGCCTGCTGGGACATGTGGAGGAGGGTTAATTTGGTCGTTTAATACCGGTGGTCGGACTAAATTGTTTGGGTTTGACATTCTTTCCTTTCCTTTTTACAATAATTCGTTAAGAAAAAAATTATTAATATACAAAGATTTATTGGTACTTAACAGTAATTTTGTTTTGCTTAATTATTCTTGTTAATTTTGTTCTTTTTATGCTTTTGAATTAATTATAAACTTTCCTTTTGATACTTTTAATTGTTGCAAACACTTTATAAAATTGCTCAATATCTCAATACAAAAAAAAATTATTTTACTTAAGTAAAAGAATTTGATTTTAGCAAATAACTTTTCCAAGGTTTATTACCGCTCACTTATATGATTTTTTCCTTTGATTTTATTTTCTTGATTATCCTCTACGACTTTTATTATTTCACCGTGATTTATTTTTGTTGGTTATTATCACGTATTTTGATATTATCCTGTGATTTTGTTAGTTATCCTGTATGAGGACTTTATTATTTAACCGTGGTTTAATAGTTATCTTCTATGAAAACTTTTCATTATTTAACCGTGGGTTATTTTCGTTGGGCGCCAGTTAATAAAACATTTGTTTATTTTGAGTGGTTGACTACAACTAAATGTACGTAGTCAATAATTTTATTTATAAATATATACATACTTATATGAAAGTGAGATTACTACAAAGAGAGAACTTTTTACGCAAAACTTATTACCATTTAAGCATGATACATCGGGGAAAATGAATTTAAGAAGGGACATATGTATGTACATAGTGCCAAGGAACTTTAAAAATCATACTTTTTCGACTTTTAATTTACTTTTATTATTTTTGCAGACAAAATTTTATTTAGTTGTTTAGTTGTTTTTTCATTTGTACATAGATAACGAAAGAAAATATTGAAATAATTGCAAATGATTATATTCATAACAAGAATAAATATTTTGTTTGCATTGGACTAAACTCTGTTCGCTAATACTGTCTATTTCGTCCCTTCATTTTGATAATTTGGCCTAAAAATATTCTATCCACATTTCCCGCAGAGTGTGGAATGGACAATATTCGTTTGACTAGTCTACAAAGATCTAAAAATATTTATTCATACCATTAATTAATTTATTAATTTTTTAACATATGCATCTACATCCGCTAAGGTTAAAAGCTCGTTGTTATACATAATATCACAATATGCACTTTCACTTGCTATCCAGTCTAATTAATTAGTTTCGTAGTCAAAATTAAGTTTATTTCCTAAAGTTCCGCAAAATGTTATACGAAGTTGTTTACGCCATACACCATTTCTTGATATGTGTGTCAATGACTGCAAAGGGTTACAGATGTATTGTATAATTTTCATTATTTTTTGCGCTCCATCCTTCACCACACGCGCTTCTATAAAAGGTATTTTATATTTCGTTTGTTTACAGACACATGCTCATCTTCATTTAAGGCCGTCTGTCACTATCCTATCTAGTCGTACGATATGTCAAAAACCTCGACTGTGTTGAAAAAGTATGATAGTCCGACCTAAAAACGCACCACATAAGAAGCCATTTTGATGCGATTTTTCAAAGTCGGACAGATTTCTACCAGATTTTTCCGTGAATGAATCGTACGACTCTGTATGATAATGTAACACGGCCTTTAGTCCTATTAATTATTACACTTATTTTTTTTTATTTCAGATTTTTATTTTCTTTATTTAACACCACAAGCCAAAATTAAGACGACACTATGATATTGCGAAAAAACTGCAGTGAAGTTAGATCTAGTTGTCTACAAAGTAGAATATTGGTATTTAATTGCATAAACTTATATGCGCACTCTTTATTTTCTACATAAAGTTTAACAACAATAAGGAAACAGCAACTGGTCATTCAAAGTTGTCCATAATTTATTCTACATATCTATTCAGAATGTGTATGCACTGTCCAATATAAATGAGTTACAAAGTTATAGCAATTAGTAACAACAGTTTTGAAAAATTTACAAATAGTGTTAAAGGAAAGAAAAAGAAAGTACAATTGTATCGACGTCTTGAACAGCGGGATACGTTAGGAAATATAAGGGTCTTTATATGCATGATGTGCATATATGTGGGTTCACGCTTCTAATTGAACCTTCTCCCCTACAGACTTTGCCAACCTCGTACTGAGCATGCTCGAATTTCTTCGTTAACCTGTAAGGACCCGGGAATTTCGGCCTCAACTTAACACCTGTACCAAATTGTGTACCTTTGATCACGACCAATTCTAGAAACTCGTATGTTGTTTTCGGAACCCTCTTTGTTGCGGGTAATGTTGCGGGTAAAGCGGCCCAAGCTCAAGATAGCCAATGTGGATTTTAAACACAAGTGTAAGAATTTTAGAAAACTTTAATTCTTTATTCTTACGCTTTAATATGTTAAAATTCCTAAAATTATAAATAAATTCATTATACAAACTTACATACTAAACTGCTGATATACTAACTTTTATGTATGGCTACTCCAAGCGAAGCTTCGTAATCCTTATGACCTGAACGAATGAATATCTTAAATCTATGTACGTGTTTTATATATGTACCTATGTATGTGGTCTCGATTAAATATGGCCTCATAATTATACCGCGTGGAAAATTAAAAGGAATAATTGAACATTTTGCCATGCTCATCTCTCTACATATCGATAACAGTAATGTCATATTAGCGATTTATGAGTGGCGGTAACAGTAATGTCATATTAGCGATTTATGAGTGGCGGTAACACTCCCCCACAGTATGGCGAGATTTCGAAGACTTACTCTACTTTCTTTCAGCCACGTCTAAAACCGCTAATTTTGCAGCAGGTCTTTCTAAAACGCCACAAACTGTCAAAACTTTTGCCTTTCGTACTTGTCCATCTTCGGATTTGGCAACTTCGATGACCTTTCCTTTTGGCCACACGTTTCTCGGGTTATTTGGATCAACCACTATCACTAAATCTCCACAGATATGGGTTTGGCCTTTTGAAACCACTTTGTCCTACATGTCAAAGTAGGCAGGTACTCTGTCACCCACCTCTTCCAAAAGATTTGTGCATATTGTTGTGAACGCAACCAACTTTCTTTAAGTACAAGACCTTCGTCGTCGTACGATGCAAGGGGTTTTAAGCCACTGGAGTTGCCAAGCAAAATATGATTTGGTGTGATCGCTTCTTGATTTTCGCTTTCTATTGGGACATATGTAAGAAGACGGGAATTTATAATACTTTCGACTTCAGCCATCATGCTTTGCAGCATTTCATCGCTTGGAAACCGTTCTGTTTTAATATTGTAGAGTACAGTTTTTACGGATCGAACTAATCGTTCCCATGCTCCTCCCATATGAGGAGCAGAAGGTGGGTTAAAGTTCCATTTGGTGTAGGACGTTGTAAAACTTCGTATTAGCTCGTTCTTGTCCACCTCTCTTAAGGCTTCACGCAACTCTCGATCAGCACCGATAAAATTAGTACCATTGTCGCTGAAAAATTCTCTTGGGCTGCCTCTTCGCGAAATAAACTTACGTATTGCCATGATACACGAACTTGTATTAAGCGAATAGACGATTTCAATATGAACCGCACGTACCGTTAAACATGTAAATAGCGCACCGTATCTCTTTTCTTTATGTCGGTTAACAGTGACAAGCATAGGACCAAAAAAGTCAAGACCCGTGAATGTGAATGGTGAGAGATACGAACCCAGTCGAGTCCGAGGTAATTTTGCCATCTGCGGAATCTCCGGCATCGCAGTTTTAATTTTACACATTTGACACTGCTTTAAAAACGGTTCTCAATTTAGGAATATAGTATTTTTGCCGCAATTCATTCACCACTGTCTCAAGGCTACTATGACGGTACAGATTATGGTAATGTAATATTAAAAGGGTTGTTAGGCGGCAATGTTTAGGCAAAACGGCTGGATGCTTCAGTTCCTCCGGAACATCAGCATAATCAATTCGGCCACCTACTCTCAAGACACCTTTATGATCCAAATACGGGGACAATTTATACAAAAAATTTGTTTTTGTTAATTTATTCTTTTGTGATAGACAATCTATTTCATTTTGGAAATATACTTTCTGCGTATCTTTGATAAGAGTCAGTTCTGCTTTGAGCAACTCAATTTGAGTTAGTTCCTTTCCACAGGAAGGCGTGATATCTCTGTTTCTACGGCAGTAGCAAAAACGAATTACGTATGCAGTTGCCCTTAATGCTCTGCACCACCGAGAAAATCTTTGTAAGTTTATAAGTTGTTCTATACTTCGTGCCGTTAAATGGCACTCTTTCAACTCGAGCTTTGTTTCCAAAAGTTGTGTATTGGGTTCCCGCCATTCTTTCTCTGGCAACTTTAAAAAATCAGGGCCGCTAAACCAGCGCCCTGTATTCGATAGATTAGGTTTATTTGTGCATCGTGTTGCTTCGTCAGCTACATTCGTTTTTCCTGATATCCAGGACCACTCGTCCACCTCTGAAATATCGAGAATTTCACTTACACGAACTGCAACGAACTGGTGATATTTTCGGTGGTCGGAGCGTATCCAGCTTAAAACTGTTCGTGAATCTGACCAGAGTGTTTTTCGATTTATCTTAACGGTATGATGTTTTTCAATATATTTAGCAAACCGAGCACCAATAACAGCTGCCATCAGCTCTAAACGTGGTATCGATAAAACCTTTAGTGGCGCCACCCTAGTTTTTGATCCAATAAGTGAAATAGCGATTTCGTCCCCACAGCACATCCTAAAATACGCTACGGCGGCATAACCGTTTTCGCTTGCATCCACAAGTACATGCAATTGAACATCTAGGTTATTATAGTTTTTCAATGTTTTAAGATAACAACGAGGTATATTTACATTTTTTAAATCTGGTAAAAGCGCTAGCCAGTTTTCCCACCTTAATTGTTGATTTACTAGAATATGTTCGTCCCAGTCGATATTGCTTCTCCAAACTTCTTGGAGAACTATTTTCAAATACATAAGGAAATTTCCTACAAGCCCTAAAGGGTCATAAATGCTCATTAGAGTTCTTAAAATTTCACGTTTGGTGGGAATTTTGTTTCCGAGAAGAAGTTCGCTGTTTAAGACAGACTGCGACAGTTTAAAGGTTATATTGTCTTCCCCAGGGTTCCAAAATATGCCAAGTACCTTTTCTGTTGCTTCGCCTACACTAACGTTTAGGCAAATATTGGTCAAAGGGTTAGAAGAGTTCAATTCTTTCAAAACGCTATCATTATTCGAACACCAGTTTCTAATTTTGAATCCTCCCTCACTATGAATGAATCGCACAGTTTTAGCCAGTTCGGCGGCTTCTGCAGGAGTATCCGAAGAAGCAAGAAAATCATCTACGTAGTGGTTGTCTTTGATGGCAGCAGCGGCTAAGGGATACTTGGCTTCAAATTTTGATGCGTTGAGGTTTTTAACATACTGAGATATGCACGGAGCGCAGGAGGCACCGAATATCATAACCTTCATTACGTACACTTCGGGTTCTTTGTTGTCGTCGCAGCTGCGCCATAAAAATCTTTGCGCATGGCAGTCTTCATCGCGTATATAAATCTGATGGAACATTTGTTCGATGTCACCACAGATTGCAATTTGCCTTTGCCGAAAACGAAAAAGAATAGCTGCAAGAGAAGACAGCAAATCTGGCCCTTTGAGCAGCATAGAGTTAAGTGAAATACCATTTGCCTTCGCGGCCGCATCCCAAACTATTCTTGTTTTATTCGGTTTGTTTTTGTTAAATACCGGAAACATTGGTAAATACCATACATTTTGTTTATCATCTTCATTGTTTACTTTGGCTATGTAATTTCTTTCAAAATATTTAGAAATTGTTTTTTGGAAATGTTCAAACAACTCTTTATTTTTTCTTAGAGTTTTTTCGAGACAAATCAGTCGTCTCTTCGCCATATCAAAGCTTTGTGGAAGTGTAATATTGTCATATCGCCACAGCAAAGCTGTCTCGTAATGGCCATCGCATATTTGTTTCGTATATGTTTCTAGCAAACTTAATGCCCTTTGGTCATCTTTTCCAAGAGCAGGAGTATAGTTACTTATCCCTGCTAACTCAGTTGTATAAAACTGTTTGAGTAAGTGAGTAAGAATTTGGTCGTTTTCACCTTTACACTCGCAAGAGTAAAAATTATATTGAATTTGGGCATTTTCTCCAACACTGGAGTTGCCACATATTAGCCAGCCGAGGCGAGTATGTAAAGCGACGGGTTCGTTTTTCTTGCCTTCTTTAACACGAGTTGGCACACATAATTTCAAGTTATTTAATCCTAAAAGTACATCTGGTACAGCATTTTCAAAATCGGCGATGGGTAGCCCTTTAAGGTGCGGAAATTTTTTACATAACTTTTTATAATTAAAGCTCTGACTCGGAAGCGATAGTTGTTTAACCGTACGAACAGAAATAGAAAATTCAGTTTTATTCATACCTGAAATTTTCATTGAGACTATTTTTGAGTCTTCTTCGTTGCGACCTATTTCACCTGTCCATTTCAAGCATAGAGGTTGTGACTCACCATTTAAATCTAGTTTATTAATTAATTGTTCATTTACCAGACTTACAGACGAACCCTCGTCTATAAATGCAAAAGTATTAAAACGTTTATTATTGTTTCCGTATATTGTTATGGGTATAATTTTAAATAAGATTTCATTGCATTCATTCCTATGGGCTGCATGTAAATTATCTCTTTTGCTTTTATTTTCAGTTTCTCTGGTAGCGTTTGTTTCTCTATCTTCAGTCATGGATTTATGCAGCAATGTATTATGTTTTATTTGACAATTATTTTCTCTGCAAACGATGCTGCTACTGCAAATACCGTAGTGACGTCGCAGGCACAGTTTACATAGATTGTACATTCTTACTAAGTTCCATCGCTCGCTTCTATTCGCAGCCAAGAATTTTTTACACTTCTCAACACTATTGCAGTTGCCAGAACACACTAAACAGATCTTTTTGTTTTGTTCTTCATGAGCATGCACATAAACGTTTTTTGGCTTACGCGAATACTGCTCTATTGACTTTGATGCGCTGCTGTCACTTTCTATATTTATGCTGCTTGCTGAGACACCGACTTCATATATCCAGTTAGCGAATTCAGTCAAACTAACTCTTTTGTTATTTTTTGCTAGTTTTATATTTTGTTCACCCCAGTTAAGTTGAAAATGTGATGGCATTTTCATTATTAATTCATGTAATAAAGATGAATTGGTCAGTTCATTTATTAAACCACTGGCTTTAATTGTTGTTTCTAGGCCCTTTACTTCCACGGCGAAAGAGGTAATTGTGCTCAATTTATTTGTGTTCAGTGCTGGTAGTGATCTTATTCTATTTTTTAGTGAGTTTAATATTTTTTCCGGTTGTCCGAAAAGCAATTTTAGTGTAGATAGAGCACATGGTACACCCGATGGATGGATCAAAATATGTTTAACAGATCGAAGTGCTTCCCCCTTTAGAGAACTTTGAAGCCTGACAAGATTTTCAGCGTCTGTAAAACCACAGACTGCTGTCGACCAGTCATATGTGGCACTAAACAAGGGCCATTCTTCAGGAGTGCCGGTAAAAATTGGAAGCTCTTTTGGTACTGACTGCCGCGTGCTTATTTGTTGTTGCGAAAGCCTGTGAGAAGGTAATATAACAGGTTGGAGGTTTGATGGGTTCATGGAAAACGTTGAATCCATGTAACCAAATTGTACAGGTGTCTCTAATATGTGATTTTCTCCATTTACGTTGTCTGAATTATTACATAAATTTGCAGTTGTCGGCTGCTGACGGTTCGTTGTTGGGTCATTAATAAATGAAGACATGTTATTAACGAATGACGTAGTTGTACATACGGGCGGAGTTATTGTTTTTGTCGTATAAACCAAGTCATTACTTACGTTTTGGCAATATGGTTTAGTAGTGTTAGGCATTTCTTGCGTTGTTGTGGCTTGTGGTACAAATGTGTAAGGTGGCGTTTCAAACTGACGAGCTGCGGAAACTATATTTTGGTGTGCGGTTGCAATAGCCGAAGTAGGGAGTTGGATTTGATTATCTAACCACTCATGTACAGATCTGACAGCTGAGTGTTTATTAACTGATTGTGCGTCCTCGAAGTCATCTACTGCTTGTTCGAGAATTTGGTATTTCTTTTTAATGAAGTCTCTTTCAAGTTGTGTCTCTTCTTCTAGACGTTGTAGCTCAAGAGCTTGTCGGCGGGAGCGGGTGGTGGCCGAAGAGCCACTACGAATGGAAGAGGCAGAATCGATCGTGATTTGATGTTGTACCGTACAATTTTGGCAACTCCACGTAGGTTGGTCTTGATTGCTGCTGAGATTGACACATGGTAAATGAAAATTAAGATGGCACTTGCTGCATTTTATAAATTTTTCGTTGTCTGTGGACTTGTTGCAAATGTGACAGTTGTTCAGTGCAGGACTTAACTGAGTTGGTCGTTGACGACTTAGTGGTTGACCCTGTGAGGGAGTGGAAGGTTGCATTCTGTTAGGACTTACGTTTTAACACCCAAGATGATTCCTTCAAACGATCCGATGAGGCAAATAAAAGAATTTTAATGTTGCGGGTAAAGCGGCCCAAGCTCAAGATAGCCAATGTGGACTTTAAACACAAGTGTAAGAATTTTAGAAAACTTTAATTCTTTATTCTTACGCTTTAATATGTTAAAATTCCTAAAATTATAAATAAATTCATTATACAAACTTACATACTAAACTGCTGATATACTAACTTTTATATATGGCTACTCCAAGCGAAGCTTCGTAATCCTTATGACCTGAACGAATGAATATCTTAAATCTATGTAGGTGTTTTATATACCTATGTATGTGGTCTCGATTAAATATGGCCTCATAATTATACCGCGTGGAAAATTAAAAGGAATAATTGAACATTTTGCCATGCTCATCTCTCTACATATCGATAACAGTAATGTCATATTAGCGATTTATGAGTGGCGGTAACAGTAATGTCATATTAGCGATTTATGAGTGGCGGTAACAGTAATGTCATATTAGCGATTTATGAGGGGCGGTAACACTCTTCTTATCAAATTTTTTTTTATTGTCTTGCTGAATCCCCAAAATATGGCATGACCGTTCCCGTGCGGCACCCCGGTGGCCATAACAAACTGTTGTATACTTTGGTCATGCACATGGTCCAGATGGTATATAACTAATGGTCGATCACCTTTATCACGTCCTTGCTTCGGAGACTATGCATTCTAAACATCTCTTTACCACGTGTTACACTTTCCTTTTTAGATCTTTTATGAAAAATTACTTTTCCATTAACTCTTGAGTTTTCTGTAATGCGAAGTAGCCTTGGCGGGGCGTAATCTGTATTACTTCCTTTTTCATGATACTTGGAATAACGATTAATTCTTTTGCTGGTTTTTTGTGGAGAATACCAAGCTTTATAAAGTAATCCTCGTAGGTGTCCTTTTCTAACACTTTCCCAATAGCCCTTATCCATTCATCTTTCATTTGGGTTTTTTTAGTGCGATACCTCACTCTTGGTAGTTCTGCGACTCATGTACTCGACATCTGTATAGATTTCTGTCATATATCGCAACAAAATTATCTTCCTCTTTAAAAATTGATACTACCCCACATAATGCTGAGCTCGTTTGCCTCCTCGACTCTAAATACTCTTTTCACGTTTTCAATGCCGTCCGCCTCGTTTTCCGAAGGGATTACTACATAGTCCATATACGTCACTACCGTACCATCGTTTAATAGTTCCCTGAAAACGGCGTCACAAAAGCAGTGTATTTGCACTTTCCTTAGGTCCAGCGTGGTAAAAACCTTAGCGCTCTCCAACCGCTGAATCACGTCGTCCATGGCTGCCATTGGGAAATTGTCGCGTACTATTTTTCCATTAAGCTTACGGTAATCGCAACAGAGGCGTTTGCTACCATCTCTTTTCCCCAAGAGAACTACATAAGGCGACTGGCTGGGTCAAATTTGTGGGCTACCGTACCAAACTTCTTTTTACGGGAATAGAAAACACTAGTTTCAAGTTTAATTTACATTTATTCACTTTATTTCATTTATTTATTTAATTTATAATTAATTGTTTATACACTATAGTACTGCGTCTTGTCTACCTGCCCTTCTGTGTCTGACTGAACTCTCTTGATCAATCTGTATTCTGGGTTCTCACTCTAGTCTGTCTTCGTCCGTTACTTTGTTTAACCCTTTGGTGTCTGTTTCCCCTTTGTCTGTTCATGTCGCAATTCAGGATCCGTGTCTATGCACATTGGATTTTCGTTGTCGTTATTTTCCCATAAAAATCCTTCGCCGAAAATAACCCGGATTCGATTGGAATTATATGACTCGAATTTCGAGACAATAATCAATAAATACAAAGCGTTGTCGCGAATACTAATAGACTTTGATTCGTTAAAAGCAATAATTACCACAGATAATGACCAGAAAGTGAAAGGAATGTAATATTTAGTATGACAAAAACTTAGCTATGCGACATTCCTAGTAAACAGCCCGAACAAATTTTTATTTAGGAAAGTACGTCAGTGTCTGATTTAAAGAATTACCTTCTTTGAAGCTTAGGTTTGAGATGGGAAACAGGAACACTGATAGTAATCAAATATAGCGACATTCCAATTAGTACAAAAGTTGTCTTTAGAGAAGTTAATATCAAAGATGCTATCGATTGATGTAAAAGAACTAGATTTGGAAATCAACTACAACAACAACAATCAATCTATAAAATGAAAAGCTTAAAAAAATTAAAATTTGATATTCGACAAAAATGCATGCAAGAATACTCTTATTGCTTCAAGTCTTTGTAGTAATTTAAGTAGTATAAAGACGACTCTGAAACTGTAATAAAGATGTATATGAAAGGAACGTGTTAAAATGGTTAAGAAGCACATATTGAAATATTGAAATGGGTGTAAAATAAATAAATAAAAAAGCACATAAGAGAGAACTTAACTTAGGTACATACTGACTATGCCTTAATTAAATATTTACATAGTAATATGCCGTGGAAAGAATTGAAGAATACTCAATTAATTTCTTTTGATCTTCTATACCGGTATAAACTATTTTGCATATAATTCAACGCTACCTATGAATATGAAGTAGACGCCATTTGAACTGTTATTTGGAAAGATGAGATATTGAGGCCAGAACCCGTTCATAATGTTGACAATTATTCTACAGACATAAAGTCAAGATTAAAGTCTTCTTTACAAAAAGCGAAAGAGTTATTTGATATAGCGGAAAAGAAACGTATAGAACAATGTAGAAAGGTCATCCTTTAAATTTGAGTCAAACTCCGTATAGAGGTCCGCATAAAGTTTTGGAAATAAAGGGAGTGAGTTCGACAGTGAACTTTAGAAATACTTTCAAGGAATGTTGTAACAATAAAAAAAGCTATTAAGTTAAAACTAGATTAAACTGGCGTGCTTTGTAGAGTGGTGTAACATTGGTAGGCAATTAGTTACAATTGAAAAGGTGACTAAGTTGACAATATGGCGTTTTAGTTATACATTGTTAACCATATTCGGTTTTGCATTCTATTTTCTATGTACTAAGATTGTCTGAAAGTTGTAAGAAAACCATAATTGTGATGAATAAAGACAAGATTTAAATTGGAACGTTTTATTATTACGACATTGGGTGCCACAACAAAACAAGATCATTACAATATGTGCCAACCGGAAAGAGTATTTAAAAAAATCAGGAAATCAATGTTAAGAGACCAAACCACGCTTATTTACTATTAATTTAGGATTAGATTTAGGATTATCGTCAGATCAGTTGCACTATCTCTTGTTGACAACACAAATTCATTCGCATTTACTTGCTGCAAAATTTACTTTCGACTAAGTTTTTGCAACTCTTATACGATTCAGTATCAGATAAATAATGTTGCTTTGTACAAAGTTTATGCAAATCAACTAGATCACTTCGAAATGAAGCCAAAGTTTTAGGTTGTTTTACATGGATTAATTTCCTTAAAAATAAATGTTTAAATATGTAATAGAATTAATAACATACTAATTAATACTAAAGTTTTTGTTAAAAGTGTATCCATGTGATGAAAGTCTTATATGAACTTTACAACGACATAGATATAAATTTTAGCTTTGAAAGTTTACGATTTGACACCGGGTGTACACTGAAAAGCAAATTACAAGACATTCTACTATATCGAAGACGTTTTAATTTATAATAAGTATGTATGTAAATAAATATTCAATGCTCATAAGAGTACTTGTATGTCTAAACGCAGGGAGAGCGATGATAATAAGTGTTCTTGAAAATGGTACGCATGCTTTTTCAAGAACCAAATCTCCAACTCCTTTGTTGGAGATACAGAACTACACCATAACCGGAAATTTTCCAAATTTGACGGTGGTAATAATATTTTGGTTTTCTAAGGCTTTTTGGAGACTGCCGCCATACCTTGCGGAAGTCAATTGGTTTTTAATATTTTGTGCAGAAAGGAGTGGCCTTTTTCTTGCAGCTCTTGATGTATATTGGTTTTTGTTTCTATGACCAGGTAGAGATTTCAGCTCCAATCTTTGCGCTCGTCCTTATCCCGATGTAATATGTTATGAACAGTTTGGCTTTGTAAGAAAAACATATCCGCAATTTCGCTTCATTTACGGCTCCCTGTGTTCGACCAATCACGTCAATGTCGTCAGCGTATGCTAGCAATTGCACGGACTTTTGGAAGATCGTACCTCTGTTGTTGGCGTGTGAGTTTTGCACGATCTGCTCAAGAACTATGTTAAAAAAGTCACATGATAATGCGTCGCCTTGGTTAAAGTCTTTTCTGACATTGAAGGTCCCAGTGAATTCGTCACCAACCTTGATAGAGCAGCGAGAATTCTCCATCTTCATCCTACACAACCTGACGAATTTGGTAGGAATGTCAAAACTTGACATGGCGTTGTATAGCTCGTCCCTATGCACACTGTCATACGCGGCCTTAAAATCGACGATTTGCACATCTTAAGTCTGTTCCAGGATCTGCCGTAGTGCGAAAATTTGGTCAATGGTGGACTTCCCCGGCCTGAAACCGCACTGATAAGGACCTATCAAATTGTTCACGAATCCTTTCAGATGGTCACACAAAATGGCAGAGAAGATCTTGTAGGCGATGTTCAGGAGACTTATTCCTCGGTAGTTGGCGCAGTTGAAGCGGTCTCCTTTTTTCTGGACCGTGCAAACGGTGCTCAGATTCCACTCGTCGGGCATGCTTTACTCCGACCACACCTTACAGATGAACTGCTCTCGTCCTTCTCTCCAACGTCTCCTTATACGCTGCTAGCTTCGCTGAGTGCGCCTGCCTGCACTCGTCGTCAAACCATGGGTTTTTCCGGGTGGCATTTTAAAATCCAAGATATCAGAGGCAGCACCTCTGATGGCGTTTTGGCAACAGTTACATTCCTCATCGATTGTTTCGCCTGGGAGGGTTGGACTCTCTGAGAGCTTAAGAGAGACTAGATCAGCGTATTTCCCAGCGGTCGATTGAGATTGTAGCTTTGAGAGGTCAAACTGTTGTGGTCGTGTTCTACTCCGTTGTGGTACTGATATCCGTGATCTTACCTTGGCTATAACAAGGAAGTGATCGGACTCAATGTTGGCTTCTCGGAACGTTCGGACATCAAGAATACTACAGGAGTGTCTGCCTTCGATCGCAATATGATCAATCTGCTTGACGGTTGATTGATCAGGGGACCACCAAGTCCCTTTGTGAATGTTAAGGTGAGGGAATCGCGTGCTTGGTACAGTGAGATTTCGCCCCGTCACAAAGTCTAGGAGCTTGAGTCCGTTATCGGATGTGCCGTCATGCAGGCTGTGTTTTCCGATGACTGTAGCAAAGATGTCTTCTTTGTCCAGGTTTGCGTTGAAATCGATCTTGGTGTCGTAGGAGATTATAAAAGTCATCCTTGCTGTCGTCATCTCTATCCTTCGTAGGAGCATGGGCGCAGATTAGGCTAATGTTGCCTAGTATAGCCTTGATGCGGATTGTTATGAGGCGTCCAAACAAGCACTGCCTTCGCTTTTTGTAGCACTCACTGTAATAGATGTTGCAGTTTCTCATTCTCTTTTTGCCCGGCCCATCCCGTCGCACCTCCTGGATGACGGTGATGTCCGCAAGCTCATCGGCTAAGCATGGTCTGTTCAGAGACCTGACATTCCACGTGTAGAACCGAAAATCTTGATCCTTATTTCGTTGTCTATGGTCGTCAGCAGTAGGGTATCCATACATTTTTACACGGTAGGGAAGTTACCCCACGCACAACTCCCGAACTGGAGGACCGGGTCCTGATTTAGACCCCTGGAAAGAGGGGACTCGCTGCATACTTTGGTTCACCACTAAATGGGTGCTGTTGGAGCTATCCAGGGGGCGCCACGAGGAGGCATTATGTCAGCTTGAGCAATCAACAACTTTACCCTGAATACACTGGCCTGGATATCTTGATCTGTTCATATCTTAAACTTTGTGGCTGTATTTGGAGCGATGGACTCTTCACTAGATTTCATAGTTCTCAATAGGTATCTTAAGAGTAACACACCTATAGTGTTTGTATCGAAATCGATTATTAGAATCTTTCCATGGCATCTGCTTGACTTTTGACGGGGATGCTTCGTCCATATCCCCAGAAAGTAGGAAAGTGTTTTTAATGTTAAGGCCTCAAACACGACCGGTTGCTATCCAGGGCTTTCGTATGAGTCCTATTTCTGCCACTAGCCAACCTTTTCCTAAGTTCAACTTATTCTCTCTGAGATATAGAAACACATTTAAAATTCTTCGAACGGATGAGCCAATAGCTAAGAATTCGCTTAAACCACCACCAATTTGCTTAAGGGAAACCACATATGTAGCTCCAATGAATTGGTAAAAAATTACTACTGTAATTCGAGAGCTTTTAATGCAACATCAATCAAATGTAATAGCTTCAACGAAACAAAAATTTAGATTGACCAATGCGTTGGAGAAAGAAAAATTGGGATTTTAAACTTACCAGCTTAAAAGCGCTAAGGGCTTTCAAGTTGTAATTAAAGATATTCGACTTGGTTGTGTACAGCCCTGGCGTAATATGACAGCTTGCATAGTTGTTGGCGATTTTATTCTCTTTTTTTACCGCATAAAAACTCGCCTTATAGTCACATAGAATCCTTCATACATTTTGATTCAACTGAAAGCTAAATTAAAATACAGGGCTTGCTATGAGCTTTCTCACATAAAGTAACTTTCAGTAAATTTTTTCTTTGTTTTGATTTATAGTATGTAGTAAAGAAAATATTTATTATTTTTTGTGCAATGTGAAAAAAATGAGAAATGGAAAATAAATCAATAGAGATTGTACGCGTGTGTGTGTTATTTTACGTGCTTTAAAAAGTATTCATTATATCAAAAATCGTGTAAGTTATTAAAAATAAAAAGGTTAAGTTTTTCCTTATTTTCGTCTCATCCGGAGATAATCAATCACATTGTCAATGAACTAGTTGTTAAAGTTAATAGTTAACCAAAACTCTCAACAAATGAAATACGTCTGTATTGGATAAAATAATATTGCCCAGCAAACACACTAAGCATTGCAAGTGTGATGAATCTTACTTTTAAAAGCAAAATGGAAATGAAGTTAAAAAAAGTTAATAAAATTAAATACAAAATATGCCTCAGTTTTTACAGAATTGGGCAATTTTTTCACACATATTTGATTGGTCGAGTTTAATTTACAATTAAAACTTAAAAAATTAAGTGTATTTAGGCATTATAAATTATGTTTTCCAAATTTAAGATTTTGTAACAATTTCTTATTAACAAAATATGTTTTAAATTTGATGAACTTAATTTATTTCTTTGTATGGAACAAATAAATTTTAAGTCGGAAAAAATTTGTTCGCAGCAATATGTAGAAGGAAAAAGGGATAACAATTTCAAAGCATATCTTTTTAACTCTGGAAAATCGAAATCATTTAGATTTTTTCAGAATTCTATTCCCATTTTTTCCGAAGCTTGGACTTCGGTTCGAAGAAATATAAGCTCTGATTGTATATCGAACTCATATTGAGTAACATCACAGTTAGAAGGGTTTGGTAACATAAAATGCATTGCATGTTACCAAAAGCATTTTTAATGACAAACAAAAATTTCTGTCTTCAATTATACTATTTTGTTTGCTGGTTTATTTTGATGTTAAATCAAAGCTGAAAAAACAATAAAGCTGAAAAAACAATAAAGCTGAAAAAAGCAGTAAGCATCCGCACATGTGCACTCGTTGTTAACACTCAATTAACGACTGAAATCAAACTGAAATAGAAGAGAACAAGCGTCGGTGTGAGTTGTTTTTATTGTTCTTGTAGCACAATTGTGCACAGAAAATAAAGATTTGGATTACACTGTGTTAAACGAATGTATGCAGCTTAGAACACAAACGAACAATTTTACCCTTCCAAGTACACACCATGTAAGTTGAATACAAAATGTGTGTGGCATTGCTTTTAACATACTTATATGTATGTATGTATGTATGTATGTATATGTATACTTGTTTTTAGCTTCATTAAGCAAATATTATAAGGAATGCATTAATGGTATTGTACATACATATCTATATGCGTTTCAAAACGGATTTCTGTGTAAATGGATGAATGTGCAAAAACCTGTTGTGAAAACATTTTTTATGAAGAAAATTAATTCCCTTAGTAGATAAGATGTATCGACCGGACCCACATCAATACTTAATCACCGAGTAATGACTAGAGGTCTAGATGTTATAACAGAAAAGGAGTTAATGTTTCCTCTTTTTGTTTAATTTAAAAAAATAAATTGAATAAAATAATCTTTACTAACTTAAATGTTTTAATCTACATATGTACATATGTATGTATACATATATGTAGATAAACATGTTTGTGATCTAGACATGAACAACCATGTTTGCTTCTTATATACATACTTACATACATACATATGTATGTACTTTGTTTTTTGTTTACAACTAACAAGTGTGTTCCTATCGGTTTAATAATTACTCTACTACCCAGATCATAAATTAACGTTTATTCTGTTTATCCTATTTCTATATTGGTTGGTTACAATATTTAGTAAGATATTTAGTAGGATTCGGTCTATTTAATCTGTATACATATATTAGAAACAAGGGAATTGTGTTTATTGCTAATATTATTTATATTTTAGACTGCGATCCTAAATAATTAAGAGATATTATTACCGTTACATTTTCTTAGTCTTAAAGTCTCGGCAGTGCCGAGAGTCGTTTTAACCAAGTTCATTAAAAAACGTGAAACATTGTATAACGTATAATAGGTGCTTTGAAAAATGGTTTGGATGCATCCTAGGAGTGCCACATTTGCAGTCTGTGCAGCATTGCAAAACATTTACTAGAATACAAAGTATCAATACCGGCGTGAGTGTGTTGAAACTCAAAATATAGAATCAACCTATGATATGACAGCTAAAACCATAATCGTATAGAATAATGGAATAAATAATAAATTAACATTATCTTCTTCTTGTGAACTAATACATTTATTAATTTTAAAGTTTTTTATACATACATATCCATATAAATACCTTCGTATGTTTGTATGTAAGTATACATACATATGTATGTACATATATACAAGTTAACAACAATTTCGTTTTCTTCTTGATATTGAACTTAGCAATTATTTAGCTGACAAGGAGAACATAAATTACTTAAGCGTGGAGGAATCCTTGATTTTTGGCGAAATAAGAATACCCTCTGCTAATAATTCATTAATTTATATTACAGACATTCCTACAACTAACACAGAATTATATAATAGAATAAATATCAAACCTGTAAACATCATTTTTTTTTCTTCGTGATATTGAACTTAGCAATTATTTTATTTTATTTAATTACAAATTTACTCACGTTGCGGCTCATGTTGGTTTATTGAACCCAACACTAAAATTAAAAAAACTTAATATAAAAAAAAAGATTTTAAAAAATGTTAAAAAAGAAAAAAACTTTATATGAAATTAAAAAAAAAACATTCAACAAGAGTTTAAAGAAAAATAACAATTCAATCAATTCAAGTCAAGCCAGTCGTAGTCAAGTACTCGAGAAAATAAAACGTTCGTTTTATTTACATGCACAAGTGCTTACATATGTATGTTGAATATGAAACTTTGAAAACCCCTTTTCATTTCTTCCAATTCAATTTTTGCCGTCTTAATTTTAATTTCTTGTTTTCTTAATAAGAGATATAAATTTCATAGACATTTTTTTTAAATTAATTTTTCTACAATTGCAACTTTTCTTCCTTTGATTTAAACATTTTCCTGTTATATCCCTCAATTTCTGTTAATAAATTTTTAACTTCTGTATAAAAGTCAGTTTGTTCTTCAAGCTATTCAGAAAGACTAGATTTTGTTTTTGCGTTTTATTTAAACATTTTGCTAACTTCGAAGTCGATGACATTTCGGTTCCTATTGCAGTTTCAATAGTTTTAGTTTCCATATACGAGTACATACTTAACATTCAATGTGGGACATTTATTTATGTTGAACAATGAACATAATATTCTTTTGAACTGTTATGACCATCATCCTATTCACCAAAGGTACTTATTAGCGCTTTAGTTGACACTCCTGGGTTTATTAAAAAACGGAATTGCAATAAATTAGCAGCTGCTCATCAGTTTCTGGCAAAACGGACTGCTTAAACGGCCCTCCACCTGTAGCTGAGTATTATACTTTATTATGCATTACTTCTTCTTTAATTGGCAGTTTTGCTTTATTTGCTACTTTATTCTATTTATCTCTAAGGTTGTATTTATGTAAACCTTTATATAATTCTGTAGCTAGATGTTGATTTTCTTCCATCAATTCAATTAATCAATTAAAAATCAATAAAAGTAACAGTATACATACTGTCTTACTTTCTGGCACGATGAAAAAGTCCAACGACACTTTTTGAACTAATTTGAAGACGTTAACGCCATACAAGGTTCGAACAAAATTTATATTTATATATTGAGTTGCTTCTTTGGCGTTATCGACACAAACAGTATGAACTTTAAAAAAGGCCAAGTTTTTCATGCAGCAAAAACCCTACACAATAAGGGCGATTAACTCTTGGGAAGATCCTGACAATATTAAAACCGGATTGGAGGATAAAGCGTTTTGGGGATAAAAGATAAGAAAAAAATTCGTCTAAACTATAGTCTCAAATACCTTATGCAAAGTGAAGTGACCTTACAGGAAACTTATAACTTAGTACTCGACCAGTGGCCTCAGTTTGTGAAACGAACCAGCCACATGTGGTGAAGTTCTACTTAGCAAATTTGAATCAGGAATCCAAATCTGAAAACTCTGACCAAAACTTCAGCAAACTTAATGCAACATTACAAATTCTTGTTAAATCTATAAACATTTTTACGAAATCTATTAGCTGTACAATGCAGAAAGTGCTACACACTACCTTGAAAGATATTTTAAACAAACAATTTGTTTAATAATAGGCTTCTGATGATTGCTGAAACATTTTTTACATATTACGTTGACAAACTACTATAAGATTATTATTTAAAAAGTGCATAACAAACTGGTTATTTCATCGATTTTTAGACAGTTTTGTTTTTCTGTAATAGAATCTCAACGTTCAAATTTTGTACATCACTAGGACCTCGATGGGATTGGCCGGGCAAAAAGAAAGTGAGAAACTGCGACATATACTACGGTGATTGCTACAAAGAGCGGCGACAGCGCCTGTTTAGATGCGGGTTTGATGTTCGAGGCAGACTTAGGCAAAAAGTCTTAAGCTTTAAATCCGTGAGCGAACGCCTCATTACAATCCGCATCAAGGCTAGGCTCGGCAACATTAGCCTAATCTGCGCCCACGCCCCTACGGAGGATAAAGATGACTACAGCAAGGATGACTTTTATAATCTCCTAGAAAGAACATACGATCAATGCCCCAGCAACGCAAAGCTGGGCAAGGAAGACATCTTTGCTAGAGTCATCGGGAAACACAGCCTGCATGATGGCACATCCGATAACGGACTCAGGCTGCTAGATTTTGTGACGGGGCGCAATCTCACTGTAGCAAGCACGCGATTCCCTCACCTCAACATTCACAAAGGGACCTGGCGGTCCCCTGATCAATTAACCGTCAACCAAATTGATCACATTGCGATCGACGGCAGACACTCCTCCAGTATTCTTGATGTCCGAACATTCCGAGGAGCTCCGATCACTTCCTTGTTGTAGCCAAGATAAGATCACGGATATCAGTAGCAAAACGGAGTAGAGCACGACCACAACAGTTTGACGTCGCAATGCTACAATCGCAATCGACCGCTGGGAAATTTGCCGATCTAGTCTCCTTTAAGCTCTCAGAGAGTCCAGCCCTGCCAGACGAAACAACCGATGAGGAATGGAACCGTTGCCAAAACGCCATCAGAGATGCTGCCTCTGATGTATTGGGTTTTAAAATGCCACCCGGAAAAAACCCATGGTTTGACGACGAGTGCAGGCAGGCACATTCATCGAAGCTAGCAGCGTATTAGGCGACGTTGGAGAGAAGGACGAAAGCAGCTCGTGAGCTCTACGAACGGAAGAGAAGGGAAGAACACCGGCTTCTCAAAAAGAAGAAGAAAGAGCACGAGAAGCGCGCGATCGAGGAATTGGAGAGGTGTTACGGCAGGAATAATATCCGAAAGTTTTACCAACGGGCAAAACAACTATCCAATGGATATAAGCTTTGGACAGAAGCCTGTCGTGACGAAGAGGGACAAATCGTAGTAGAGTCGCAATCGATGCTGAGAATCTGGAAATATCACTTTTGCAGACAGCTTAACGGCGAACAAAACACCGATTCCATCGCCAGGCAGAATATTCCACTACAGATAACGGACGATGATGGTAGAGAATTCCGTCCCCCGACCTGAATGAAGTCAAGATGGCAATATCGAGATTGAAATCAAACAAAGCTGCAGGAGCGGACGCACTGTCCGCGGAACTATTTAAGGCAGCCGGAGATGACCTGGTTGGGCGCATGCACCAGCTCATCTGTAAGATATGGTCGGAGGAAAGCATGCCCGACGAGTGGAATCTCAGCATCGTTTGCCCGATCCACAAAAAAGGAGACCCCTTCAACTGCGCCAACTACCGAGAAATAAGTCTCCTGAACATCGCCTACAAGATCTTCTCTGCCGTTTTGTGTGAGCGCCTGAAACCATTCGTGAACAGTCTGATAGGTCCTTATCAGTGTGGTTTCAGGCCGGGGAAGTCCACCATCGACCAAATTTTCACACTACGGCAGATCCTGGAAAAGACCCAAGAGATGCAAATCGACACCCACCACCTATTCGTCGATTTTAAGGCCGCATATGACAGTGTGTATAGGGACGAGCTATACGAAGCCATGTCTAGTTTTGACATTCCTACTAAACTCGTCAGGCTGTGTAGGATGACGATGGAGAACTCTCGCTGCTCCATCAAGGTCGGTAACGAATTCACCGAGACCTTCAATGTCAGAAGGGGATTTAGACAAGGCGACGCACTGTCATGTGACTTTTTTAACATAATTCTTGAGAAGATCGTGCAAAACTCACACGCCAACAACAGAGGCACGATCTTCCAAAAGTCCGTGCAACTGCTGGCATACGCTGACGACATTGCCGTGATTGGCAGAACACAGCAAGCCGTCAATGAAGCGTTTGCTGGTATTTCAACGGAGGCGGCCGAAATGGGTCTAGCGGTGAACGAGGGCAAAACGAAGTATATGCTGTCTTCAAAAAAGGACGCGCAACATAACTTCGAGGTTGTGAAGGACTTCGTCTACCTTGGCTCCCAAGTCAACAGTATGAACAACATCAGTACCGAGATCAAACGCAGAATAACTCTTGCCAATCGCTGTTTCTTTGGGCTCAAGAGGCAATTGAGTAGTAAGGCCCTTTCTCGAAAAACCAAGTTGATACTATATACCACTTTGATATTCCCTGTACTTCTCTATGGCGCAGAAGCATGGACGGTGTCGGAGGCGGATGAGGAAGTCCTTGGTATTTTCGAGAGAAAAGTTCTGCGTTCAATCTTCGACCCTGTTTGCGTTGATGGGTTCTGGAAAAGAAGATTCAATCATGAACTGTACGGGTTTTACAGCGACATGAGCCTAACCAGGCGCCTACGGATCCAACGGCTAAGATGGTTGGGCCATGTAGAGCGCATGGAGAATACTGCTCCGACCCGTAGAATCTTCGATTCCGAACCTGTGGGACAACGCAGTAGAGGACGCCCACGGAACCGATGGCGCACACAAGTGGAGAGGGACCTCAACCAACTTGGTGTGCAAAATTGGAGAACGCTGGCTAAAGACCGTGCCAGCTGGAAAACTTTGTTGGTTGAGGCCCAGGTTCACCACGGACTGTAGCGCCAAAAGAAGGAGAAGACTAGGACCTCGATTATTAAAGGCTGGAGACTATAACGCAAAACACATATTTTGGGTCTCACGCTTAATCTTCCCAAAAGTGGGTGTGCTTTTTGACACCATATCCAAAATGGACTTAGATGTAATATCAGGCGGGTACTGCTCTTTTTACCGACTCTTCTGAAAGATTTCAAATGTAATTGATTTTGGATTTGGCAATTGGAAGCTTTGTTAGTTTAGTCTTCGGATCACTTACCCACAATTATTTCAGTATGTTTCTCCCAGGAAATTGGGTCCGCTTTTAGCATGTTAGATATGACTGTATAAAATATAGAAATCTTTGCTATACTCATAGTACGGAAAGTATTGCTTTAAGAACGATGTGTTAATTAACCATTTTATCAATAACCTTAAACAAGCCGTCGTATATGCTAATAATTATACATCGCATGAGCGAACAATGCGCAGTGAGAAAAAGCCCACACTAAGACTAAAGGCAAACTCCGGCCGTCCCAACACAAAATCCGCCTCAGGAAAGAACCCGTGCGTCAGGCGCCCCTTATCGCTACCCGCCCACTGATCCCTCCAGGCAGATATAAGACGTTCCCCAAGGAGTGCCTTGATCTGGCCGGCCCCACCATTCCCCACAAGATCCTGAGCACAAAGCCAGTCATGTGCCATAAGCGGCAGGCCCCTCCGAACTCTGAAGATGTTCGCACGGCGAATCACCTCCATATCAAGAGGGGCTGCCCCCAGCAAGACCTGTAAAGCCTCCGTCGAGACGGTACGACAGACCGGTAAGTAAGTATCTTACCCCAGCTAGTAGCAGACAACTGTCTCGTACCATACATGAGCACCATAAGTTGCACATGCAACAAACAGCCCCCTATAAATGGTCTGAGTAGCACGCCTACTCAGGCCCCAGTCACACCTCAGGATGTGTCTGACCTTTCCCACTAGGGCACTGAGCTTGTCCCTCACGTATGAGAGGTGAACCAAAAGGTTCAGCCTCTCACTCACCATTATTCCCAGGTACTTGACTTGCGTCGCATACTGGAGACTAATGCCGCCACAACGTATAAGTGGTGGGCGAGCCTGTGACAATCTGCCTTTCAGCAACATGGCAACCTCCACACCCACACTTTCGCTCCACTCACGCACAACATACATAGCCCTCCCACCCTGGCTCTCCAGATCAGCTCGAGACTGTCCTTCAACCAGGATGAGCAGGTCATCCGCGTATGCACACAATTTGTGGGTGCGCTGCAGCCTCAACAGGGAATCCATAATGAGGTTCCATATAAATGGACCCTGTGAACAGCCGCGAACAACGTCCCACTAAATTGTGCCATTGGCGCTAACGACACAAGCTTTCCTGCCGGAGAAGTAGCTCTCCCACGGGACGAGCTCCCGACAGCCTACGCCACGCACCCTATCAAGAACCGCACTCTACAAACGCACCCCAGAAATCGACAAATATGCCGAGAACATACTTAAGCGAAGAACAGGCAACACCCGACGTCACATGCAGCCAGCATCTTCAACGGATCTTCCCTCCCTGAAACCAAACTGGAGTTCGGACAGAACTGAACATGATTCAAAATTTTTTCGTACCTCAATTACGTGGCATTAATCTTCCTGTTATGTGGTTCTAACAGGACGGAGCTACAATTGATTTACTCAAAGAAACTTTTGATTAAAACATTATTTCACGTAATGGCCCAATTAATTGGCCACCCCATCAAGATCGTGTGACTTAACTTGTGTCACTATAAAAAAGAAAACTTAATATTGACATATGTATATACACTCCGATTTGGTTTATTGTAAGGCAAACTGGGTACCGTGGTGGCATTATTAGCGCAATACGTTTTACGGCATATTGGCACCACGTGGTAGTACAGTTGAGTGGAAGACAGAAAATGTGAGAAATTTTGTATATGTTGCTTTCTTTGTTAATAGTCAACAGATTTGTTATAAGTGTAATCAATATCAGAGAAGAACAAAAATTTACAATTGGAAATATTTACAGATAGAGCCCTTAGTTCTATTCTCAAATATTTGGCAACCTAAGGTATACGAGGAAAGAGCTAATCATTTCTCAATTTCAGATGAACAGTTCAAAATCAAATATCGACTTACAAAATCTATTGTACGCGAAATTGTAGATTTGGTAAGAGAAAGTATCAGTTTGGATGACAGATATTTTTCAATGCCAAGACGATGCTGCTAACAAATGCAACTGTGGATTCACACATTTTAGTTATATTTGAACATTAAAAAAATGCACAAAATAAAAATAAAAAAACAAACCCGGTACTCGAACGTTTTTCAACGTATTTAACTAAAAATGGATAAGAGGAAATATTTTGAAGTATTTATTGCCAAAAACTATTTATAAGAAAATTTAATGTGATTTTTACATTTTTAAATGTGTTTGAATATACATGTATGTAAATATATTTAAAAATATATGTATATTTATTTAATTACGGTGTTCATCAAACAGTGAGATAGAGCGTCACTAACAGTAAAATGAGAGTCAACAGAGTTGAGATTTATGAATACAATTTTTTATAATATAGCGACCACACGGGCAATCCGTTCAGTCTTGATACAAGCAATAACGCCAGCAGAAATACGTCATCAGATTGCTAACCTTTGCATAACTGAAATAATTAACAATATAATTTAATGAGCGACGACAACAGTCCAAGACGAATCAGTGAAAGAAGAACCAAGGGAGTCCCACCTACAAACCTGAGTGCTTTCGACGTAGAGATGGGAGGAGTAAAACGCACATCGCCAAGGAAAAATCCAGTGCCTCAGAAAGATAAGGTAGAGTCAACGCAAAAAAATAATCATCATTCTGAATGTTTGAAAAGAGTTGAAAAATTCTGTGAAATTGAAAAATTGTTTACGTCTTATTTTGGCATGGAGACTTTTGGTGTCAGGCAATGCAATGTTGAAATATCTCGGGAGGAATCAGAAGCCTTAGATACTCTGAGTAAGTCGACCAAGCATGTAAGCGATCATTTTGTAACTCCGCTATAATGGAAAGAAAACTTTAAAGGTTTTCCGGATAGTTTTAATATGGCATATAAGCGTCTTCAGGGCGTAGAAAGAAAAATGGCACGTGACCCAAATTATGTACAACAATATAAAGAGAAAATTAATAGCTACCTACACGAGGGCTATGCTCGCCGCTTGAAGGTACATAGGTGAACTAGTATATTTTTCAATAAAATCGTTTTATTTGCCACACTTTACTGTACGCAACCCAAACAAAACCGGCTTACGCTTAGTAGTTGATGCAGCCGCATAAGTTGAGAACGTATCACTCAACAGAGCTTTAATTGCCAGCCCCGATTTCAATCAACCGCTTATCGCCATTTTGTTTAAATTCCGTCAGGCTCCATTTGCTGTGTGTGGTGACATCGCCGAAATGTTTCACCAAATAGGTGTGGGAGAGGAAGACCAACCTTGCTTGAAATTTCTTTGGAGAGACAGAGACAACAATAAGCCAGTTGAGGCATACGTAATGCCAAGACTGATATTTGGCGCTCCCTGCTCGCCAACAATCGCTCAATTTGTTAAAAACATGAATGCTGAATTGTTCAAAGAAGATTATCCTATAGCCGTTAAAGGTATTATTGAACGTTATTACGTTGATGACTATGTTGACTGCTTTAACACGGAAGAGGAAGCTGCAAAAGTAGCGAAGGAAATTGTTAAAATACATAAACATGCGGGCTTCGTATTAAGAAATATTTTATCCAATTCAGATTCCGTACAAGTTCCATTAGTAACGAAAAGACACTAAGACTCGAAGGAGAAAGCGATCGTGTTCTTGGTATGCATTGGAGCACAGAGTCAGACATTTTCAACTTCAGTCTGAAGCTACATCGTGTTCTGCAGTATATATTAAATATGTAAAAGGCTCCCACCAAGCGCGAAGTTTTAAGTGTCTCTATGTCTGTTTTCGATACATTCGGGCTTTTCGGCAATTTTATGATTTCGGTTAAGTTATTAATGCAATCGACTTGGAAGTTTGGATTGCATTGGGATCAACAGCTGCCTGAAAATTTAAACGATCGGTGGAGAATGTGGCTAAAAGAATTGCCAAAAGTATAACAACTGAAAGTGCCTCGTTGCTATATGAAAAACTTCGAAACTTTAAATATGCAATTGCATTTGTTGGCAGACTGTAGCGAGGAAGCATTGGCTGTAGTAGCATATTGGAGAGCAGAAATTGAAAATAAAATACAGCTATCCTTTGTTTGTGGGAAAACTAGCTGCGCCTCTATTCGTTATCATGCTATACCGAAACTAGAACTACAAGCGGCAACAATGGCTGTGCGGCTAAAAAACTCAATAGTAAAAAGTCACACAATTCAATTAACGGAATTCTTCTTTTGGAGCGACTCCACAACAACATTACGGTATATCAGAAGCGATTATACGAAATATAAACATTATGTGGCCAATAGAGTTGCCGAAATACTTGAAAGCAGTGACATTACACAGTGGCATTGGTGCCCAGGAAAAATGAACCCAGCTGATAGCGGCACAAGGCAAAAATTTCCACCTCGATTTGACGCAATTAGTAATTGGATAACTGGTCCTCAATTCTTATTAGAACCCGGTGCTCAAATGTGGGACGGAACTCAAAGCGATAAAGAAAGTTTTACTGGCTACACAAGTGAGTCCAATTGAAAACATAACCGTTCTTCAAATTACCGTAGACTTAAACGTGCCATAAGTTGGATATTACGCTACATGACAAATCTTTCCCGGAAGCTAAAGGGCATTCCATTGATAGGACAAGAACTTTCTGCCGATGAAGAACGAAAAGCAGAAATATTTTTATGCCGTTACGCCCAAAACTTTAAAATCGAGTGAATTGCTGCCACTCAATCCGTATATGGACGAAGAAGGTCTCATACGAGCTGGTGGTAGAATACAAAATGCAGTTTTCAAATCAGTGGAGTCATGTCGACCAATTATTTTACCGAAAAGCCTAAAATAACTTAATTAATTGTCACTTGGTATCACAACCGTTTTTGCTACATAAATAGAGCTGTGGTAATAAATGAAATACATCGCCGATTTTGGATTCCATTAATTCGTGAAATTTTAAAAAGTGTTGAGTCAACATGTCAGTTTTGTAAGCTATGAAAATCCAAACCGTTTCAACCTCAAATGGGAGTTTTACCGATGGACAGAATTACTCCCTTTGTTCGACCTTTCTCATACACAGGCTTTGATTTTTTCGGCCCTTTGACAGTTACCATTCGTCGAAAGCAAGGAAAACGTTGGGTCGCATTATTCACGTGTCTTTCTATACGTGCAGTATTCTTGGAGCTAGCGACCGATTTATCAATTGATTCTTTGTCTTATGCTTACGAAATGTTATGAACCGACGCCACGTCCCGTTGCAAATTCGCAGTGACAACGGTACGAATTTTGTAGCCATAGCGAACGAACTTGGTGATACAAGAAATTTTCTTGATCATGATCGCATAACAACACATCTGGCACCATTTGAAGTCAAATGGATATTTAATACACCAGCTAACCCTAGTGAAGGTGGTGCCTGGGAGCGTCTCGTTCAGTCAATAAAAAACGCGCTCTATATAATGTTAAAGGAGAGTGCTCCACGCGTTGAAACACTATGGTGTTTATTGCTTGAAGCTGGAAACATTGTCAATTCTCGGCCTCTTACACATTTGCCTGTATCACCAGATGAGCTTGAGCCATTAACACCTAACCATTTTCTTCTAGGATGCGCAGATTCGACGCAGACGCCGGCCCCTTATGAACCCAAACATAATTGTTTACGTAAACAATGGCGTATAGTGCAGAATCTAAAAAACGGCTGGTGACGACAATGGCTACGAGAGTACTTGCCCGAACTTACGCGACGGGCAAAGTGGTGTATTCCGACAGAACCTATGAGCGTGGGAAGTATTGTTTTGATTTGTGATTTTAATTTACCAAGATCACAGTGGCGTCTTGAGAAAGTTATTGAATTATTTAAAGGCAGAGATGGCATAATCACTTCAGCAAACGTGCCAACCCAATCTGGTATTCTAATAAGACCTGTTTCCAAATTAACGCTACTAGATGTTGGTGAATGAAGTAGGGCAGCCTGATAATGGGGGAGAGCATATACAAAACTACAGAACTTGAATTCTATCTCTTTTATATTGTTTTTTGCTACTCTTAAATGTTTGTAACTGCAATTGCTTTGTTTGTATTGAATATGTTCTTATGTATGTATGTATTTATGTATGTATGTATATTAACAAATCCAATGTGTATCAGTAAAGTTAAATTATTTATGTGTGTATGTATGTCAGTTTATGTAAAAGGAAAAAAACAGTATTTATATAGTGCGTTTATTAACAGAGTATTTTCTGTTAATTTCTAAAATAACTTACAAGTTATCATTTTAATTTTACAAAAACCATTCTGCGCCAGGAAGCCGAGCAATACACTAAAAAATAAACGCACTCCATCCGTCACGTCTTATAACCAGCCAGGCAAATAACTTTAAGTTAATATTAAATAAACATTGTGAAAATGTATACACAAGTGTTCTTTTTGAGGCGGGAGTTTCATTTTTAGCTTGGGACGCAGAATCCTATTTAGCAGCCAGCTGTATAACAGACAGCTTGTGTTCAAACATAATTGCTCCGCAATATCTTCTTTTAATAATTGCTGAATATGTGTTCAAACACATATTCGTGCGGTCCACACGTGAAGAGCTTGTGTCTGCAATCAAATTTAATAGTTGCCGCGGCAATTAATCCCAAACAGATTGCTGGTGTGGTCTTCATGAAAGGGATTTTTTTTATTATTTATTTATTAATATAATACACATTATGATAATAAATATTAAAGAGAAAAATAGTTCTAGCAGCAGAGGCTTTCGACTCGGAATTAAAATTATTGTTAAATTAATTTTTGAAAGTTAATTTTCGATACATGTATATTTATAGATATAGTTGATGTTTTTGTCTGATGGATTTTTTTAAGAGATCGCGTGGTAGTATGGACCCAAAGATGGAATATCTGAGTGAGTTGTAACAGGTACATTCATTTTTAATATTTCTTTTTGTTGTTTAAACATTTTGCATTCCACTGATGAGGACGGATGATCTCCGGAACAGTTAGCGCAAACAGTACGGGTACAACTAGTAGGCTCGTGCGGTGGAAGAGTAACACAAGCGTGTTCGTTCTTACACCATTTTTTGTGTGTCCAAGTAGCCGACAATTTTTCAACGCATGGGATTGGGGTAGTAGGGCCTTACTTTAACTCTATGCCAAGAGATATAAATTTTTTCAGGAGTTGAGAACCTATCGAATGTTAGAAGTAGTACACCACGTGGCGTACTTTTATCCTCTTTTTTCTGTGAGCTAAGTTCAGAAACTATTTCTGATTCTGGAAAGTTGTTAAGATATGGCGCATAGATAGTTCCTTTCGATGAGTTTCAGCTGTTGTGGTATTCGCATTTAATACCACAGACTCCTCGAAGGTTTTTGGTGGATAACAATTTTTTAGCATTACCCTTGCTGTCCACAAGCAAAAGGAGGTTGCCATCTCTTAACTCAGAGACTGATATTATGTCTGTGTATATTAGCTTCAAAGATTTATGAACAGCAAAGCAAGAATAATCTTGTAACTTTTTGGTATTACTTGTTGCCGACATCACGACGTATTTGGGGTCTGGTTTTTGTAAAACCGGTAATTCGGGGAATAGTTCGTTATCATTTAAATGATGACGTTTCTTTTTGATACGAGGACCGTCCGCTAAAAGCGGTTGTCCCCCAACAAGGGTGGACCGGGCAGATTAGAAGCCAATCACTCGAAGTATGATCACGAACTAGCCGGCTGGAATTTTTTTTTTTTCAACGCACTAGTTTTTTTTACAAAAACTGATTAATATCACAGAAAAAAAAACTGGAGCGAAAGACAACCGTACGTAATGAATAGTAGTCAGTGACTGGTAAGAGGATTATTGGACACAAACCACTTTATAGCAATTGTACGCTTTAAGCCCGCATTAAAAATATATTACGAATATCGCTGATATTATTTAAAATGAACTTTTTACAACATTGCTTACATTTTATTTGTATGCATTAGTTGTTTCTATAGACTCGTGGTTTTTTGGGTTACTACACTTTGCTTTCAGATTCTCTTACCTCTCACACGAAAGTCGGTCAAAAACTTTCTGCCTTCAAATATTATAGAATTATTAGGAAATAAAAGTCTCACACTTCTATCAATATAATTGCTTATCATCTATTAAAGTAATAATATGCAGTTGTCACAGGAAAGTAATTTCAATGAGAAATGTGTACCTTTCTTTTCAATAAGAATCGTGCCAGGTTCTCTGAAACAAATGGATTTTTTTTTTAGTTTTATTCCTTTGGCTTATATTGGCCATTTAGTTTCTCTGCAATTGTACTTTTCAATGAAGGGCTGCTATCAAAGCGAATCAAACTGCACATTGTTTTTTCTGTCGTTGTATATTGCTGCAATAAGAGCACATGGTTTAGAAATCGTTGGCATAATATACATTATTAGGGTGATGACACCACGTTATTCTACAAAAGTTTCCTTTATACATACATAACTAGACTAGCCCAGTAATTTGTTTAGTACTTCTTCCTTTTAAAAAGGGAGGAATTGTTATAATACGATGACTCTATGCATTTATAATAAAAATATTGTTGAGATAAAAAGAAAATATTTGAAAAAAATAATGGTAAATTGAAATTATTTTGAGAATTACTTTATTCTACCTTTATGATTTCTTATTTTGGTCTTGAAGTTCAACATTATTTCTCTCATCAAGGCTTACTAAATTGTATCGTCCTTTATACAAATGTATGTAGATACCGTAAAATTTATATCATTGGGGACTAAACCAAGATCATGTAGTCATTTCCTTGAAATTTCGCTGGTTAGTGAATTTTGCATTTTCTACCATATTGGCAGCTTTTCCTTGCGCTACCTGAAGCATGGATTTAAAACGAATCAATATTGTACAATGGTTCTATGACACATGTTTTTTAGTACAATTCAGTTAACATATTTAAACAGTTAATTTTTTACATTTGTACCTTTTTCCTTTTCATTAAATGTTATGTGAAATATATCGATACATACATATATACAAGGTGCATGTTCACCGTACAGTTTTAAAATGTGTTACATATGTAGCTCATTGCTCATAAAACTCAAATCTTATAATTCACGGGGCTTTCATTTCATTCCAACCCTCATTTTTCTTAAATATATTATTATAAATTATAATACGAAAAATCCTTATTAAGAGAGCTAATGAAGTTTTAGTGTGATGTAGAATTTGAGATGTAATAATTTGAATAAAAAAGCTGAAAATTTTTAAAAAACACAAAAGTAATCATTTTTGCACACAGTTTCCCGAAAATGATTTATACATACATACATACATACATACATACATATGTAGATAAAAATTGTATTGTATTGTATTTTCTTTAATCACAGTCTAAGGCCTAATATACTTACATATGTATGTACATACTTACAGACCAATAATATTTACTACATGCATACATATGTATGTAAGTATATGCAAACTGTTGGAGGAGATCATTTTGCTCACCTTCACATCTTTAATTAAAGTGTCGTCACTATCGTTAATTCCGTCTATTATATTAAACTGCGTTAATATTGTTGTTGTACTTGCACTTGCTTGTGTATGTGCAAACATGCATAATATAATAATAATTGTTGGTGTAAATTCTTTCTGCATTGTATACATACATACATACTTACATACAGTCTGTCAATAATGAGTTTGCACATTGAAAACAGACACGGTTTAGTTAAAATTATTCGTGAATTCATGACATTTTGTTCGAATTTACAACTGATGGGTTACCAATAGTGATAGATAATAAATTCTGCCAATTAGTATTACATAAGTGAAACTTCAATTCATCATAATTAGCTTTTTAAATCAGTAAACCTTTTCATTTAATTTTTAATACATGTTATAAACTCCATTAACATGGAAAGAGGCACAAATCATGGATATTATTTAACAACTCATCTGTAGTAATGGTAGTAATAAATGGGGTTTCATCCAGCGAGTTCAAAATAAGTTCGGGGGCACCGCAAGGCAAGGGAGATTAATGCAATGCGGCAGAATATGAACGACCAGCTAAACAACGATATTCACAGAGTCTTGGAAGGGGGTGGTATAAATAGGGTTGATTTCAATACACGTAAGATCCAATATTGCTTGCTCGCACAAAGCTGCACGACCTCTAATGCTTTTAATATGTATTTATTGAGGAATCGGTGTAGTGTTAGCTAGACTGAACACAGTTTTCATTTCCCAAAAGAAGTATTCAAGTGCCAAAGTTTTTAGAAACGGTGCAAGACATACCACACTCCCTCATATCTTTTTAATATATCCGACCGAAAATTGAATACAACTCCCATGTTTGGCCCGCTGCTTCAAAGTCTATTCTGGTGTTACTCGACCGTGAGCAGGAGAGGGCGGAAAAGCTTGTCACCGATAAGCTTCCAACTCTATTGACACAGCATCGTGGGTGGGTTACACGATTTTATCGTTATTCCAATGGATTTTTCTCTCGAGCCTTTTTCCGTGACAACCGTTTATCGCCCAGATCTCATCCATTTGTCGTCGATTACCAAGTGAATCGCACAATTCATTACAGAGAGAATTCAGTCTTACGGTCCGTCTGTGGAACAAAGTACCCGCAAACGTATGTCCTGGCAATTTATGAAAACCCAAATCAAACGTTCTCAAGCACTCTTTCCTCCCCACCATAACCCAACTGTAATGAAAAAGTGATAGTAGTATATTATTCAACAAGATAACAAAATCTAATAAAACTATATTAGACGTACTATATCATTTTACGTAATACTTAATATTCACACTTAACATGTTTACACTATGTATGGCGGTGGAACAAACCATCATCATCGGCATGCTATCGGCTGCGACACGGCCTATTAATCAATTTGCATAAAAAATTTAGTTTTTTAAAAAAATTACATGACAAAGACTATAAATATACAAAAATGTTCTACTTCTATACATTGTGATGCTGCACCAAATTTTGCCGGCGGACGTCAAGGATGATAAAACTACAGATTGCGCATCAAGAGAGTACATTTTTTTCGTTCTGCACATCTACATACGTCACATAAGTCTATATTTTAACAAAAGAAAGAACAAAATATAAGCAAACAATGAGATTTATAGACACAAATGAAAGAAAACTAAAAATTCCGATTTTATTAGTAAAACCCATATTATTGTATAAATTAGAATTTTTAAGTCAGTTCTAAAAATAAAAGCAATCAGTGTTTTTATATTAATTAAATATACATTTATTTAAGAATTAAAATAAATAAAAATAAAAAAGATCAGTTGCTAATCATGTAATTCATGATTTAGATTTGTAATTTTAGAATATATCCGATTTTAGGTCAATTCCAGGTTTTTTTCACAAAACCTTCGGTGATGGGCAAGCTTTTATTGGTTGCTTTTTTATGTGAAGTGCTTGCACTTTAATGATTATTATTATTATTAATAGATTTAATAAGTTCATATTTTTTAGATCATTTACAATACGATTAAATCCATAATGATTAAATCCAAAATAGTTGTAAGCCAGATTAGCACAATTCTAATATCTTAAATAATATTGAATAGACATTTGTATATTGTATAATTTTTAGTTTCTTGCTGATGAATTAAGGGTCATAAAAGATGAGTGTGTATTTCCCTGTCCGTTGCTATTTTTATTATCAATAAAACGGTATATAAGAAAATATTTTGTATTTTAAAAGCATACTGGCGAAAGTAAAAAAAAAATGAAAAGTTTGCGATGAGTTGCTTTAATAACATTTTCGGCAGCGCTACTTTATATATATATGTATATATATTTTCATTTCATTAAGAAATATATCACATAACGTTGCCATATTTTTCCGTAGCTGAAGCTTAATGCATTCGCATATCTCCGAGAAGAAAGTAAACTTTTAACTGTCAGTTAGCAAACTTTTAGCTGAGTTCATATTTTGTAAAGTAAATGCAAAAATCAACACAAAACAACATTCAACGTTGTTTTTTGGAAAAAGCATAAACATATTTTTTATCTCTTTAATCTTGTATTATATATTATTTTTCAAAAAGCCTTCGGTGCTAGGCAAGCTTTTATTGTTTGTTTGAAATATTGTGTGAAGTGCATACATTTGAATCATCATATCTTCAATTGGTTTTGATAACCCACCTACACTGAGATGGTCGACCTATGCATTTCATTTCTTGTCACCGAAAAATTGGCCTCCTGATTTTTTTAGTCTGTCAGCCAGCCAAGTTTTCCAAGCCATCATATGTCAGATCACTTAGTTTATACAGTTCAACGTTGCTTGCACATTCTTTTAAATATAATGCCTACAAAATAAATAAGAAATTAGGTTCCATATCGATTAGTATGTACATACATATATAAAATATGTACGTACGTGTGTTTTACAGGTGAGGGATTTTGATGCTGTTTCCAAATTGCCATCGTTGCAACCAAGTAAGTATAACTTTAAATGGTATAGGAACTCTTCTTGAACATGGTGATCATGCAAGCCGGCTTTGGTTCGAATAACCTCCAAAAAGTTTTAAAGCACGGCTTGATTTATAAGTCAGTACGTATTCCCAATTATACCGAGACGTCAAATCCATATAAGGCATTATTGGATTGTACGGTACCTATTGTTCGGAAACAATGTACTTCAAAAATTTAGTAGTACAATTTAAAAAAGGAAGTAAATAACTTAAATCCACAAATCTCGTGTTTTTTACCAAAGTCGTTTTTATTATTTATATTAACTTTTTTTTCGCCTTTAAGCAAATTTTTGCTTTTAAGTTATTCGTGCCAAGACAACTACATATTCTACTGATGTGACGCCATACATTTATCATTCTTGGGTGGACGAAGCAATAGTGCGATTCAACTTATTTTATTTACGAAATTATTTAATTTTTCCTAAGAATTGTTGTTGAATAATTGATCATAAATAAAATTTCCACATAAGTTTGTTTTGTTCCCAACACCAGTCACGGAAACAAAACACAAGATTAGACGGCAAAACCGATGAAAGAACATTTTTATTATAATTTTAATTAATAAGCAAAAACCAATTCTAATTTAGCATATAAGAAATGAATTAACACAATAGTCAGTTGATTTTCAAATAATCACTTACACGACAAGTGTCTTTTTATTCGTTTTAAAGAAATACATTTTAACTGTTTGTTGTCAGATAAATGTACTGTTTTATGGTTAATATGAGGAATTTCATGTCGGCCACGGTGCTACTTCGCGTGTGAAGCCATGGGTCGTATAAATTAAAAATGTATAAAACTCTCTTATCCCCAGCATGGGCATATGGTCTTCTTTATAAATTTACTTTACAAGTTATAAAATAATAAATGAATATGTATACCATGAATGTATGTACATGTATTTGTCAGGAGAATAATGTTTCATTTGTATTTTACACACTATCCTGCTGATGCTCATTAACGATAAGTGTGTATTTCCGTCCTTTGCTGTTTTTATTACCAATGGCATGGTATATAACAAAATATTTTGTATATTAATAGTATATAAGGAAAAAAAAAGAAAAAGAATACTCAACAGTTTTTACAATTTTTGTTGTTTTGTCCTGTCTACTATACGCTGATATACTACATTACATAAGTGTTCCAGTTTTATGTGTATTTGCGATGAGTTGCTTTAATAAGATTTTTGCCAGAAACTCGCAGTGCTACATTGTACGTATAAGCAAAACATATTTACTTTCATTAAAAAATATATCACCCTTTTCGGTTATTTCATATTACATAATCTATTTCTGTTTTTATATATTCTACCGGCATATGGGGCAATGGCGGCTTGAATTAAATGCGACAATTGGTCGTAGTGAGTTGCACGATTTTTATTGTTGTACAACTTTTTCAGACGTTTTGTAACGTTGTCATATTTTTCCGTAGCTGGAGCTTACTGCATTCGCATATTTCCGAGAAGAAAAGAGACTTTCATGTCATTCAGCCAATTTTTCTGTCAGTTAGCAAACTTTTTTGCAGAGTTGCATATGTCGTACAGTAAATGCTAAAATCAACACAAAAAAACATTCGGGATTTATTTTTTCTGGTCAAAAGTACAAACAAAAATTGAAAAAAACGCTTTATTTTATATATATTATAAAAAAAATTATCTAAGATGTCATAATTTTTGATATTCTCTTTTTAGATTTTGAAAATATAAAAACATTTTTAATTTCTTTAAAATATATCATCAATTCGCACAAATAAACAGATTATGGATTAAGTTGATTATATTATTTTAGTTTTAGTACATGTGGCGTTTTTATGTTTCATGCTGCCAGCAGCACAGAATTTGTGAAATTAAATGATGTGGCAGCGCCGATCTTATGTACCCGGAGTATAGGGAATATAAAAAGAGAATAAAATAAGAAATAAAAAAAAGAATTAAGTTTAAATAATGGGACTATTTGATATGTGTAGAACTCCTAAATTGAAGTGACAACTGGTCCACTGGAACGGTCCTCCATTAAAAATCTTTGTACACATTCTTTCATTTTGGTTCTATAGACAATAATTTATTTCGCCGTCTTTTACACTATAAAAAGTTTGCTGGGTGAAACATCAAAAATCACTGTACGCACTATTTGTCATTTTGGACTAAAAATAAAATAATATAATGAACTTAACTCATAATCTGCTTATACATACATATATACGTGCAGTATCGGACAAATCTAACGCATATCGGACAAATCTAACTTTACAATAACATTGAAAAGAATTCCTATTTTATAGAAAATATTATTATATTTCAACATGTTTAATTCACTATGTGCTGTAATTTGTCGCATTCAAATAATGCCTCTTATCCTTTTTATTGCATTTTGATAGTTTTAAATGAAGAATTCATGATGCTTTTGTTTTGTTTCAACATATTATGTAATAATATTTACAAATGAACAAGACTAAATGTTATTTAAAACAATTTTATTCGGCAACTTCACAATTCGTTAGTAAGAAGGATTTCGTGCTTTAATTTGTCCGATACTGTATGTGTGAATTGATTACACTTACATATATATTTAAGAAACTAAGTATGTTTTTATCTAATAATTTTTACTTCAAAATCAAAATTTATAAAAATTATAAAAAAAATAAATATATTTTATATTTATCTAATTTTTCGATGCCTGCATATGGTTTATTAATATATGTACATACATACAAATATATTTTATTTTAGACTTTCATTATTTTGAAAGGTCCTTGGCCGAAATACAGTGTACGACAAAACATATACACGAACTTGTGACTCCTACTATATTTCTTAATAACAAAGCCAAACACATTTAATTTTAAATTATTTTATCCAAACCTAATAAATATTATATATAAATGAGGTCTCCTAAAAAACAAAAAAGACTTTTTATCAGAAACAATAAAACGTATTTAGCTAATAACATACTCTTTAGAAGCGACAAAACAATAGCACAAATACAATACAGTTTGTTTAACAAATAACTTAATTACACTAATATTAAGTTTCGATTACCAGAAATTCCATTCCACGCAATTTCCACTTGTCGGAAAAGCTTATCTAAATTTTCGCAATTGTAGCGATTTATTTTGAGATCTACAATGTCCCATAGATTCTCAATGGGGTTAAAATCAGGCGATTGTGCTGGCCACTTCAAAACGTTGATCTTGTTTTTTGCGAGCCAATCTGTTACGTACTTATACTTGTGTTTTGGGTCGTTATCATGTTAACTGGCATTTCTTCATATGCATGCGGCAGCATTACATTTTCCAAAAAATCCTTATAGATGAAACGATCCATTATACCTTTTATTTTGTGGATTGGTCCTATTGCGCGGCTGGAAAAACATCCCCTGACCAAAAAATGTCCTCCTCAGTATTTCACCGTACCTTTAGTTAAGGCGTTATCCTTTAGGACCAGCTTAAATCCGTCTGAACTTTCCAGATTGAACTTTGATTTATTAGAGAAGAACACGGTAATCCATTGGATTGTAGTCCAGTTTAAGTGCTCCTTTGCAAATTCAATTCTGGCTAATCTATTTTTTTTTATTATTGTAATATTAAAAAGAGAGTTTAGTTTTATTATTTATTGGTATTTTATATTATTATTACTCTTATAATTAATGAAAACCGTGCAACGTTCATATTAGCTAAATACGTTTTTTGTTGTTGTTGTAGAAAGTATTTTTTGTTTTCTTTTAGCAAATCTCTTCTATATATAATATTTTTTAGGTTTGAATAATATAATTTAAAATTAAATGTGTTTGGCTTTGTTATTAAGAAATATAGTAGGAGTCACAAGTTCGTGCATATGTTTTGTCGCACACTGTATATGTTTTACTTTGCCAGTGTACAATGGTCATCTTGGTGATATAATGCAGTGACGCTAACCGTATGGTAATTACTATGAAGCAACAAATAAGACGGCGCAGATCGTTTGCTAAAATGCGCATGACATCACAAGCGACCATAATTTATTATTTACATTAAAAAATGTATTAGTTGTAAAAATTTGAAATGTGGGAAAAAATTAAAAAATAACCAATTAATTAATTTTATTGTTACCAAAAAAGAAGTTTATTAATGTAATAACTTGTATATTAATTTTGATTTGTGTGATTAACAATTAAATGAAGATTCTATAGAATCCAGTTTTTAGTTTAATATACATACATATATACATAGTACATACATACATACGTATCGCACCCTAAATACAAAAGGGTCACAACTCAAAATTTTCCAAAACTGACTTTTTTCCATAAATTAATTCAGAGTACACATCTCTAACTGCTGCAAAAATTTCTTTCACATCACTATCTGGAAAAATACAGTTATGTTAAGTGTGTTGCTTCTGCACGACGAACTAAACATAAACAATTTTTAGTCTCTTCTGAAAATTTTAGTATCTTGAGTTGTATACCTTTTGTATTTAGGGTGCGATATATACTTACTTTTTTAGCACAAACAAAAACGATATCCTTACCAAAAATAAAAACGCTTTCTTTTAAATCTAGATTTAATTTTGAAAAACTATTCTAAAATTTTCTTGAAATTTTTTTCAGGCCAGAATTTTCTTTACGAAAGCGTTTTCTAAAATTTCAATTTATTAAATTATATGTATTGGAAAAGTTTGTTGGTTGAGGCCCAGGTTCACCACGGACTGTAGCGCCAAAAAAAAAAAAAAGAAGAAAGAAGAAGAAGTTATATGTATATGTACATGTATATTGTGGTATGTTCTTATATAAGTTCATATCATTTCTTAAGTCATCAATTTCAATACCATTGCTTGAAACGTTTTCCTTTTCCCACTCTAATTCAAAAATCTGTCGTTCCACAAAAACTTTACTTCTTTTAGACTGCACTAAATTTTTACTCTCTTCTACTAAAAGTAAAAGCAAAATTGGTTTTAAAATCTGCTAATATTAAATTTTTAAGCATCTTATCAGTAAGTAAAGAGGAAGCTGTATCGTACTCTTTAATAAATGGTTGAGATATTTTGTTATTTTCTGGCTGTTGCATTCGCTGTTCACGCTGCTTATGACGATCGTCTTTCTCAGCAACTACTTTACGTATAGTGGAAACTGCACCGCGTTTTAAATAAGGTTTTTGTATAATTATGGAATTACATTCATATTTGTACAATTAGAAAACAAAGTCATGTTGTATAAAGCTATTCTGAAGCCAATTTGGACTTATGGTATACAATTGTGGGGTACCGCTAGCAATTCAAATATTGAAATTCTACAAAGATATCAATCCAAAACTCTTCGCTTAATTACTAATGCTCCCTGCTTCATCAGAAACAACAATATTCACAAAGATCTTAGCATCGCAATGGTCAAGGAAGAAATTAATCGTTTCAGCGACAGATATCTCAACCGACTTAGCCATCATTCCAATGTACTAGCCATCAATTTATTAGACGATAGCAACGAAGTGCGTAGGTTAAAAAGGGTACATGTACTTGACCTACCTTTTAGAAAATAATATTTAAGATGTATATATTTATGTAAATAGTACAGCAGTTAACAACTGTTGTTTACTGAGCTGTTATTTTAGTTATTTTATGTTTTTAATTGTTATTAAATTTGCTTGTTATTTTAAATTTTAAAATAGATTGCAAATAAAACAGATTACAAAAAAAAAAAAAATATTTGTACAATTAAAAAGTTTTTAACATAACTGAAAAATTAGCAATATTATACAATATTTGCACTTATTTTCAAAATCATCTGCTTTATAATGTTCCATACAAGTATGGGCAGTCTCTGTATTTATGCATTTATCACTACAAAATTTTATCCTTGGCTTTCATAAATTATTACAATTTTTACTGCGCCCTCCATTTTTGTTTTTAATTTATTTTATTAGTTATTTCGTTCGTAATTTGTTGCTTCTTCGTTCACTTTTAGTATTAAAGCAAAATCAAAATATAAATTTTTAAGTCACACAAGTGGACATGCGCAATGCCTAATCTGTTATTTGTATTGTAAGCTAGCTTTGACCTTTAAAAGGAATGTTTCTACGATAATTTACAGAAGAACTTTGTTGGCCCTTCTACAATTTTAATTGCATTATTATAAACAAAAAATTACTTCGTTGTGTTTTGTAAAAAACTGCAAAGTTTTTGAACTGTACCCACTGCTTAGTAAAAATAGCACGACACCGCCACATCTAGTGTTTGTACCTCTCCAGTCCATAAATGCTGTATTTATGAGTTAAGTTAATCATTGAACTCCAAGCTATTCATGTATGCAGAATTTCGACGACGACGAAGACGAGCAAGATTATTAAACACAATATGAAATAGTAATTTTAAATGATTTGTTAAAGGTTACATAGTTATTTCCCTAGGAGCTGTTTTAGCAGACTTTTCAACAATAACCGAAGATAATGCTTGAGTGTTTGACTGTATGGGCACGACTTTTTTGATTTAGATTAACAACTAATGTTGGTGTTATTTCCTTAGGCGCTTTGGGGAGATTGTTTAAATTGTAGCACTTAGGGCTTAAAATAGCATTAAAAAATTGTTTCTTTAACCAACGAGGTAACTTCACAATCAGTTTATTAGTGATTTATCAATACTAGGAGCTTTCTTTACCTATAAATTACCAGAAGCATTTCCAACATGTCGAATAGTACATCATAGATAATACCAAATATGGCAATTATATTTGCAGCAGTCTTTTCTTTTTAACCCATCATAAAGATTTGAAAGGCTGGGAAGTGTCATCAATACTTTCCAGATATGTTTTAAGCAAAGCCATTTTTTGGTTTTTAACCAGATTTCTTACTTGGTTTGTGTATTCCTTTAGCCTTGTTTTAAGCTGGTGAGACCACTGAAGAAGCATGTTGTAGCCCACTTCGGAAATGGTGCCAACTAATCGCGAATATTTAGCTGGAGGATGTTAAGTTAGTCTCAGCAATCATCATTATATCAATCTGCTTTTCCATAAGGAAGTATTCAAGTTCATTTCTGTGTTGACGGATGCCGTTCGTGTTTAAACCCGCCTTTAAAATAATGGATTTCAATTTCAGCATTTTCTGTATCATAGTGTCATAGATGTTGTAAAAATAGGTTTGCATTCTTGACACAAGTTTGCTAAATTGGACTTTACCTCTTTAGCATAATTGTGGCTGGTTAATTAACCTGCTAGGGAAATATATTGCTCGTGACTGCAGGCGATGCTTAGAAGTAGCTTAAAGTTTAAATTAGTAATTTTTACAATAGATTTATTGGACAGAGTGGTCTTTTCCCGGCTTTTCAGGTTTAAATGATTTCTTGTTCGTTACTTGGCTACTCCGTTGGAAGAAAAGCAAATCTGTTTTCATCACTAAACTTACCAGTAATATCATATTTAGATATTTATTTTAGGCCATGATGAAATACTTGCAGACTTAGAATTTCTCTGACGCTTATCACGCCTGCTTGCGTTTTCCGCTTATAAAGATCAATTAAGAAGAATATTAAAGAAGATGAGTGGTATTGTGAACAGAAAAGAACTGATTTCTATCTCTTGCAGATAATCTTATCCAAGGATTTCTTCCTCAGAAATCCATAGGCTTTGAATAATTGGACTTAGTCCTTTTCCAAAATTGCATCTGAAGAGAACATTCACAAATTTTTTAGTTTGTTTTGTATGAAAAGATCTAAAAACTTTTCACAAAGTTTATTTATATACAATATGTGTTTCCGAGTACACATGTGTATGTAAATGTTTCTAAAATTGGATTTAAATTGCTACAAAATTTATTTAATTGTAAAGTAAAAGAAAAATTTCACTGATTAAGAACAATTCAACTAAAAAAGTCCGAACTGATTGAGGCGCACGCACAGAATGTGAAAAATATATACATATGCGTGTATATAAATACATTAGACCGAACTTTTTTTGTATGGAAACATTTTTTTTTGCAAAAGAGGTGTACCGCCCCTCAAATTGTTCCTTTTTACGCCAATAGTGAAATTCCAAAATCTTAGACTCATTGCCCTAGATTAAGGCGTGGCACATGCTCACTAAAGTGGCTAAAACTGGTTTCTATGGACTTTAGAAGAGACAAATAAATGTTTCATATATGTTTGTAATATATTATTTTATTGAAATTAACTTACGTTTAATGATTACTATTCTTGATAAACATAATCTAAAAGATTTTGTAAAAAATAAACATAATCTAAAAAATCTTGATAAACATAATCATATCTTGATAAACTTAATCCCAAAGGTTTGATTTATTAATGCTACCGTACTTTTTCCTATAATCAGTTATTGTTTGCAAGATATATTGTTTCTCTTCTTCGTTTTTTGTTAACGCTGCATTACATTCTTCCATAAGTTTTACGAAACGCTCTGCAGGATCATTAACAACATGTAAGTTTTGTACAATATTCATTCCTTTTTGAAATTCGGATTCATTGTGCCACTTGGAAGAGCCAAGTTTTAGAAAGTTAGTTTCAATATTAAATCTTTCGAAAAAGCTCAATGTTTTTTTATTAACAAAATCTGAAATATTTTTTGGTTTAATTCATTCATGTTGGTTACTATTCTTTTATTCTCATTATTTTGTTCTTCTTTGACATTTTCAACCATTTTTCTCTTTTCTCCAACGTCTACAGCATTATCAAAAAATGAAAGGCCTGCTGCTTCTGGTGTCAGGTACCACAAGGGATTCGAAAACTTGCTCGTTACTTCATTGCTCATTATTTCATTCAATTCATTGAATTTAATAATATTTTTAATAAAATTTAAATTATTTAAGGGTGCTTTCGCGGCAATTGGCGCTTCAATCCACGGTCTCAAATAAATTTTCAAAATAAACACACTTATATCTTGTATAGCATTTGCTCATCTGATGACATTGAGAATTGGTGGCGGAAAAGAAAAATCTTAAGCGTATATATCGCTTTAGCCATCCATCGGGCATGATGCATCGCTCCAGGTGATTTAAACCTTACAGGCTCTGTGTTTCGACCAAGAAATATAAGACTCAATTCCAATAACTCCTTGTAGTCTGCCCTGGGATGTTGTATAGTGACATAGTTATGAGCAAATTGAGCTAATTGGTCTTGTTCAGTTTTTTTAAGCGCAAGGTTTATTTTTTTATCCACCATTCCACTTGCAAATTTTTGTTGATTGATTTTGGGCCAATTTTTTTTAAAACGCTGGAAAATATCTAATGATGGTCCACTTAATTTTAAATCATATTTCACGAAAGCACTTTTCAGCAAGAATTCATATATGTGATGACGGCAAGGGAGATATAACAATTCTCTATTGAGGTGTTGTTCTAATAAAATACAAGTACCTTGTAATCTACCTGTATTTGTCGCTGTAGTATCAAAACCTAAAGCTTGTACCTTGTTTGGAAAGAATGTTGTTTATATTTACTGTTATAAGAAATTATTTTTTAAATACCTTTTCTGTTAGATTCCATTCATTTAATAGTTTGAGTATGGCGTCTGTCTGTTCTTTTCCAGTACCAGCTGACAGGGCAGGTACTCCAAGTAGATGTTCAATGCCATTTGTTATTATCACAACTGGTAATCTGTCCACTTTTGCATTTCCTGTGATCGATGGTAAAATTTTTCCATCCCAATGTACCGTAATTTGATTTATATCTCTGTTTATAAAATCTATCATCAGATTTGCAACAGTTTCCGAACGAAATTGTTTACGGCAAAGCCGAATCGATGTCTTACTGATTACTAATGTACTGATATCATGTTTCAATGCTTCAGCCGCAGCTTTCAGAATACGTACTGCATCCCTGTCACTTACTTTGGCCTTGTCTAAGGTCGCAACAAGGTTGGAAGTGATAAAATGTTTCATTCCTCGTTTTTTGTTTTTTTGTTGAGAGTTACAGTTAGCAGTTGGATCAGTATTATCATCACTATCGTATTCATCAATTAGTTCTTCTGTATTGTCACTCAAATCATTCGCTGTCAGGAATACTTGGAATTGTTCTTCGCACTGCTTTTCTTTTCGCATTATCTCTTTCTCGATACGAATATTTCTTCGCTTTTCTTTTTCAAATAATGAACGATCGCATCCCACCATTGTACCAGGTCTACCTTCCTTACGTTGATTCTTCAAAAACTCGTTATCTTCTTCTATTTTAATTAAATCTAACCCATTTCCGTGCGCAATATCAAATAAGTTTTCCATATTTTTAATAAACTCATCTTCTCGCCTTTTTTGAAGTGGTGTGCTGCGTTTGCACGTTTTTTGCAGATTTTTCCATTGGTGATATATTCAACTTTTTGAACACTTCTATCAATTTGATGAAATGGAATACGGGCTTTATTCTAAAATATTTCGGCCTCGTTGATAACCAGATCCAATTTCACTTTGCGCATGTTATAAAACAAAACTTTCAAAACTTGACCATTGGAAGGCAGCTTAGATCCAACAATTTGGCTTTCGTCATATCCTAATAAATAAATTTTTTCACTAGCTCTTGTGTCCATTTTGCAAATATCATCAATATAAATTCTCTTTATAGCAATAATGTTTCTATGATTCAAAGCTCAATATACCTACACTTCACTTTTTACACACTTTTAATTGACACGTGGTTGACTTTACTCTGTTGTTGCCAAATATTTGTTTACAGAATAAGTAAGAATGGGGGAACTGTGTTCGATGTACTGAGTTAGACACGCTTTGGTGTTGTCCGTAATCAACATAAACAACAAAAAATCGTGAGCATACAAAATCAAATCGTGAGCATTTGCCGAAGAATAGCAATCAATAAACGTAAGTTAATTTAAATAAAATAATATATTACAAACATATATGAAACATTTTACTTATATTTTCGTGCCTTGTCTATTGAAAAGTCCATATAAACCAGTTTTAGCCACTTTAGTGGGCATGTGACACGCCTTAACCTAGGGCAAGCAGTCTAAGATTTTGGAATTTCACTATTGGCGTAAAAAGGAACAATTTGAGGGGCGGTACACTTTTTTTGCAAAAAAAAATTAAGTCCGGTCTAATGTACATGTAAAACTTACTAGATTTTTTAGTCTAGCTTAAATAAAAATCACGATCTTATACATATATAAGTTGGTTTATACTTTATTAAAACACAATATTTAAAATAAATCGGATTATTCTTTATTAAAACACAATAAACTTTTATTATGTTTATTATTTATTAATATTTTGTTGGTTTGTCTTTTACAAAGACTTGTTAAAAACTAACTTTATTAACTGCAGCTACATATGTCGAACGAAACCATGCAAAAAGAATTGAGAAACAAATTCAGACGCACCGTCAGCATTTGTTTGGTTAAAAAACATATTAAAAAAAAATTTTAGTTAAATGAGTTCATTTGACACTTGTTTACTTGAAAATTTATTTGCTTAGTGGCAAACTCGTGTTAGAATGAAAAGTTGGTTAACTCTTCCCTCCTTAAATGCAAACGTCCTCGTTTGTATTGGAATTTGATTGACCGGATTCTAAAGCATTGAATGTGTTGGCATTTTTTTCGACTTCCATTGATGAAATGCCATTTTGGGTGGATTTCAGTTCATACTTCCTGTTGGCGGCGCATTTGAAAATTACAATAATTATAATTATCACGCATATTAAGAGAGCACACGAACTTTCCCACGAATTAATGGTATTTTTCCTATCGATCAATTGAATTGTGTTACTGTTATTCAAATGTAATTGTTTAATAAGTTGGAGAGACAGGGTTTCTTCGAAATAATGGATTGAATTTAATGAACTTAGGATAGCAGGTAGTGGTCTATATGTCTCTTTTTCATAATGCGAGAGCGTTACATTACCGACAGCGAACGTCCCATGCATGTCAACATGGTTGCCATTCACAAGAATTGAACCATTGTACTGATTAAATAGTAGAAGGCCGTCTTGGATTATTTCCAAGGAAGGGATGTCGAAATTATTGCTTTTTTTACTTTGATACTTCCCCTTTGACATAGATTTAGTTCGTCATAGCTTTTACATGGTTTTTGTATATCAAATATTTTATTTTGACAGGTCATTATAGTTTCATGTTCTAGTTTTATAATAAAGTTTCCTGTTTTAATGGGTTTAATTAGTATAGTTTCACAATGAATTTGGTTTACTTTAGGCAAGTTTATTACATATAGCAAAATTGAATTATTTGATGCTACCTTAATATTCGCAAATTTTAAGCATTGTTCTTAATATAGGGAAAATTTTGTTCTACAATTAATTCGCTTAAGATTTCCATTCCGTTATAAGAAAATAGGAGAGAATTTATGATACCTCCCTTTGACCATAATAATGCTTGTTCAATGTTGGATACTTCTTCTTTCAATATTTGTAATTCAAATTTAAATTTAAGTGCAGCGCAATTTTCTACTTACATATGTCGTAAGTTTGAATGTTCTTGGCTACTTGGTTCGTCACGTTTGCCAATTCGTTTAACTTCCGTTCAAAGAGTCTGTTTATGACGATTTGGGTCTCCGTCTGTCGTAAGTTGTCATTTATTTTGTCTGCCAAAATATCAAAATCAGTCCGATCTGGTGAGCCTGCGATCTCGATTTGGAGATATGGCATGAGTGGATTTGATTTCTTTACTTTAAAGTTGATATGCTCACACATGTGTCTTAATTCACGTTCATAAATCGCAATATCAATTATGTGTATTAAGTTAAAGGTTTCATTTTGTATTAAAGCTCGTCCTGTTTGAAATGTCACGATTTCGGAGTTAGTGTAGTCGAGGATTTGTATTTCTGCTTTTATGATTTGCAGGAGAAATAAGTAGATGAAAGTCTTCATTTTCGTCCTTCGAATGGATGTTGTTCCTTAAGGATGTTAAAAGTTGGGTCTTCTATGATGCAGTTCCCGTCATGAACTGTTCTGCAATTATTATAAATTTTGTTTTTATTTCACACACAGTCTTTTTTAATTCTTAAGGTTTCCCTAACCTTTTGTATTTCAGTTTCAGTTAATATGCGCAATTTACTTTAGTCTTTTTTTTCACAAATTTGTTAAAGTTTATATTTTATCGATTGACTATTTTGTTTTATATTAGAGTAGTTTGTTATTTTTTTTTATTTTGCTTTCTTTTATTCACAAATAGAATTTTATAAAAATTCTGAAATATATTTTCTTTTAATCCTTCTCATAAGGATGTTTTACATAACTACTGTCACTTTTCTTTTTTACAGTTTTAATCCTTCATACAAGGATATTTTCACGTTTTTATTGTAAAATTTTTTTTTACAGTTTCAATCCCTCATATAAGGATTTTTTATTCTAGCTTAAATAAAAAACACGATCTTTTATATAAGTTGGTTTATTCTTTATTAAAACACAATAAATTGGTTTATTATTTATTAATATTTTGTTGGTTTGTCTTTTACAAAGACTTGTTGAAACAAATGCAGACGCACCGTCAGCATTTGTTTGGTTAAAAAAAAAATTAAAATAAAAATTTTAGTTAAATGAGTTCATTTGACACTTGTTTACTTGGAAATTTATTTGCTTAGTGGCAAACTCGTGTTAGAATGAAAAGTTCGTTAACTTATACGTAGGAAAGAAAAAATGTAATATTTTTAAAAGTAATTCAGGCGCAGTGCCTTGCTTCAAGAATTTTCTTATTATTCACGACCTGAGTGTCGTTTGCGAGCAAGTTATGGAAACCCCCAATCAACCGACAAAGGATTTAATTTTTCATCTATTATAAAGGGTGGTTAAATTGTATGGGCCGATGTTGAATGTGAACCACACCTAAACGCCAAGTTTTTTTCCGAATTTTATTTGACATTTCTCTATTTCAGACTTACTCAATTTGAACCATGGAGAGATACACAATCCAACAACGTGTTAAAGTTATCCAGACTTATTATGAAAATGGGAGTTCAAATCAAAATGCATATCGTGCACTTCGTAATTTTTTTGGTCAATTTCATCGTCCAAATGTGCGTACAATCGCAAAAATCGTGGAAAAATTCGAGCAAACCGGGTCTGTAGAAGATGTGAGAACACCAGTGCATGCTCGTACAGCTCGTACTGCAGAAAATATTGCTGCTGTTCGCGATAGTGTGGCTGAAGAGCCGTCCACCTCAACTCGTCGTCGTTCCCAACAATTGCACCTCTCACGCTCGTCGTTGATGAACATTATGCATAAAGACTTGCATTTACACGCTTACAAGGTGCAATTGGCTCAAGAACTACAGCCTCTTGACCATTCCGAACGTCGTGAATGCGATTCGAATTTTCGAAGAAAATCATCTTCAGTGATGAGGCACATTTTCACCTCAGTGGATTCGTCAATTAACAGAATTGCCGCATTTGGGCGAATGAGAATCCAAGAGTGATTGTCGAAAAACCAATGCACCCACAAAGAGTGACTGTTTGGTGCGGTTTATGGGCTGGCGGCATCATCGGGCCGTATTTTTTCCAAAATGAGGCCGGTCAGGCAGTTACTGTGAATGGTGTATGCTATCGTGAGATGATCTTCTTCTTCTTCTTTTGGCACTACAGTCCGTGGTGAACCTGGGCCTCAACCAACAAAGTTTTCCAGCTGGCACGGTCTTTAGCCAGCGTTCTCCAATTTTGCACACCAAGTTGGTTGAGGTCCCTCTCCACTTGTGTGCGCCATCGGTTCCGTGGGCGTCCTCTACTGCGTTGTCCCACAGGTTCGGAATCGAAGATTCTACGGGTCGGAGCAGTATTCTCCATGCGCTCTACATGGCCCAACCATCTTAGCCGTTGGATCCGTAGGCGCCTGGTTAGGCTCATGTCGCTGTACAACCCGTACAGTTCATGATTGAATCTTCTTCTCCAGAAACCATCAACGCAAACAGGGCCGAAGATTGAACGCAGAACTTTTCTCTCGAAAATACCAAGGACTTCCTCATCCGCCTTTGACACCGTCCATGCTTCTGCGCCATAAAGAAGTACAGGGATTATCAAAGTGGTATATAGTGTCAACTTGGTTTTTCGAGAAAGGGCCTTACTACTCAATTGCCTCTTGAGCCCAAAGAAACAGCGATTGGCAAGAGTTATTCTGCGTTTGATCTCGGTACTGATGTTGTTCATACTGTTGACTTGGGAGCCAAGGTAGACGAAGTCCTTCACTACCTCGAAGTTATAGCTGCCTATGGTGATGTTCTGGCCCAGTCGTCGGTGTTGCGCGTCCTTTTTTGATGACAGCATATACTTCGTTTTGCCCTCGTTCACCGCTAGACCCATTTTGGCCGCCTCCGTTGAAATACCAGCAAACGCTTCAGTGACGGCTCGCTGTGTTCGACCAATCACGTCAATGTCGTCAGCGTATGCTAGCAGTTGCACGGACTTTTGGAAGATCGTGCCTCTGTTGTTGGCGTGTGAGTTTTGCACGATCTTCTCAAGAATTATGTTAAAAAAATCACATGACAGTGCGTCGCCTTGTCTAAATCCCCTTCTGACATTGAAGGTCTCGGTGAATTCATTACCGACCTTGATGGAGCAGCGAGAGTTCTCCATCGTCATCCTACCGTAGTGTGATCTGCCGTAGTGTGAAAATTTGGTCGATGGTGGACTTCCCAGGCCTGAAACCACACTGATAAGGACCTATCGGACTGTTCACGAATGGTTTCAGGCGCTCACACAAAACGGCAGAGAAGATCTTGTAGGCGATGTTCAGGAGACTTATTCCTCGGTAGTTGGCGCAGTTGAAGGGGTCTCCTTTTTTGTGGATCGGGCAAACGATGCTGAGATTCCACTCGTCGGGCATGCTTTCCTCCGACCATATCTTACAGATGAGCTGGTGCATGCGCCCAACCAGGTCATCTCCGGCTGCCTTAAATAGTTCCGCGGACAGTGCGTCCGCTCTTGCAGCTTTGTTTGATTTCAATCTCGATATTGCTATCTTGACTTCATTCAGGTCGGGGGGACGGAATTCTCTACCATCATCGTCCGTTATCTGTAGTGGAATATTCTGCCTGGCGATGGAATCGGTGTTTTGTTCGCCGTTAAACTGTCTGCAGAAGTGATCCTTCCAGATTCTCAGCATCGATTGCGGCTCTACAACGATTTGACCCTCTTCGTCACGACAGGCTTCTGTCCGAAGCTTATATCCATTGGATAGTTGTTTTACCCGTTGGTAAAACTTTCGGATATTATTCCTGCCGTAACACCTCTCCAGTTCCTCGATCGCGCGCTTCTCGTGCTCTTTCTTCTTCTTTTTGAGAAGCCGGTGTTCTTCCCTTCTCTTCCGTTCGTAGAGCTCACGAGCTGCTCTCGTCCTTCTCTCCAACGTCGCCTTATACGCTGCTAGCTTCGCTGAATGTGCCTGCCTGCACTCGTCGTCAAACCATAGGTTTTTTCCGGGTGGCATTTTAAAACCCAATACATCAGAGGCAGCATCTCTGATGGCATTTTGGCAACGGTTCCATTCCTCATCGGTTGTTTCGCCTGGCAGGGCTGGACTCTCTGAGAGCTTAAGGGAGACTAGATCGGCAAATTTCCCAGCGGTCGATTGCGATTGTAGCTTTGCGACGTCAAACTGTTGTGGTCGTGCTCTACTCCGGTTTGCTACTGATATCCGTGATCTTACCTTGGCTACAACAAGGAAGTGATCGGAGTCAATGTTGGCTCCTCGGAATGTTCGGACATCAAGAATACTGGAGGACTGTCTGCCGTCGATCGCAATGTGATCAATTTGGTTGACGGTTAATTGATCAGGGGACCGCCAGGTCCCTTTGTGAATGTTGAGGTGAGGGAATCGCGTGCTTGCTACAGTGAGATTTCGCCCCGTTACAAAATCTAGCAGCCTGAGTCCGTTATCCGATGTGTCGTCATGCAGGCTGTGTTTCCCGATGACTCTAGCAAAGATGTCTTCCTTGCCCAGCTTTGCGTTGAAATCTCCTAGGACGATCCTGGTGTCGTAGCTGGGGCATTGATCGTATGTTCTTTCTAGGAGATTATAAAAGTCATCCTTGCTGTCGCCGTAGGGGCGTGGACGCAGATTAGGCTAATGTTGCCGAGCCTAGCCTTGATGCGGATTGTAATGAGGCGTTCACTCACGGATTTAAAGCTTAAGACTTTTTGCCTAAGTCTGCCCCGAACAACAAACCCGCATCCAAACAGGCGCTGTCGCCGCTCTTTGTAGCAATCACCGTAGTAGATGTCGCAGTTTCTCACTTTCTTTTTGCCCGGCCCATCCCATCGCACTTCCTGGATGGCGGTGATGTCAGCCTTATAGGCTTCCAGGGCCTCCGCAAGTTCATCGGCTGCACGTGGTCTGTTCAGGGACCTGACATTCCACGTGCAGAACCGAAAATCGTTATCCTTATTTCGTTGTTCCTGGTCGTCAGCAATAAAGTCATCCATATTTATATTGATTCTTTGTTGTTGTGTCGAAACTAGTGTGTTTTTACACGGTAGGGAAGTTACCCCCACGCACAACCCCCGAAACCTGGAGGACCGGGTCCTGGTTTAGACCCCTGGACAGAGGGGATTCGCTGCACACTTTGTTCACCTCTAAGCGGGTGCTGTAGGGGCTATCCAGGGGCGCCACGAGGAGGCAGTATGTCAGCTTGACCAGTCCATTTTCAGGGATCGCTGCTGGCTTCTCGCCAGGTTGAGAGCAATCAACAACTTTGCCCTGAGTGCACTGGCCCATTCCCCCATCGTGAGATGATAACGAACTTTTTATGGCCCGAATTGGAAGATATGGATGTGGACGATATGTGGTTTCAGCAGGACGGTGCCACTTGCCACACAGCTAACGAAACAATGGCTCTTTTGCGCAACAAATTCAATGGCCGTGTTATCTCACGTAATGGCGATGTCAATTGGCCGCCAAGATCATGTGATTTGACACCGTTGGACTTTTTTCTTTGGGGTATTTGAAAGAAAAGGTGTACGTCGATAAGCCAGCAACAATTCAAGACCTAAAGGATCAGATAATTCGGCACATTAACGGCATAGAACCTCCATTATGCCTCAGCGTCATCGAAAATTTGGACCATCGGATGGAGGTGTGCCGCCGACGTCGCGGCGCCCATTTGGCCGATATTTTGTTCCATACATAATTGAGTATTACCAATACATCATAATAAAATAAAATTACAATAATTTCCTAAATAGTTTGTGTTTTATTCAAAATCAACATCGGCCCTTGAAATTTAACCACCCTTTATAAGAATTTACTCGAGAATAATATTTGAAAAAAAATGTAAGAGAATGAAAAAAATTAAATGAAATACAGGGGGAAAATCTGTGTAAACAAAATTTATCTTACATAACTAAAAATAAATATATAAAGGAAGAAAACAACTTACGTTTATTGAAAAATGTCCATATTACGATTGCGTTTAAAATGAGCAAATGGAAAACATGCAAAGGCCTTTCATTTAAACCCAATTAGAGAAGAGTCCCCCTTGCCAGGTTTATGTTTCACTTTAGAGTCCTTGATACAATTCCTCAGAATTAAATATTACTACGAGCCATTCGCAACAGTATCATTCGACAAGCCAACGGAGTTTTAAATAAGTATTATTCAGATAAACGGACCGAAACATCCTAGTCCAGTCTAAAAACGATCTTTATTCTGAAATGTGCCGAACCAGTTTGTTCATTGGATTAAGAGAATCCCTCGGTTCAACTATAAGATCATCTAAGGTCACTAGCAGAAGCTCCAAGAATGAAACTACGAATATGACAATAGAGCACTTAGGATATTTAAACTCTGCCATAATTATAGAATTTTTTTTTAAAGAAAATTAGAACTTGTCTTTCACCAATCATGTCAAACATAGAATACCAACAACGGGCGACATACCTATGTATATATACAAAATCATACACATACGTAAATCTGAAGTTCAAGTCAAATATTTGATATGTTTAGAGGAGGAATAGTACGTGCAAGCTAGCCTCCATGGGGTGCTCCTCTATAAAATGTTCATAAAAAACTAGACGGCACTGGCAAACAAAAGAAAAAATAAAAAAAGTATATGTGACAGGTACCTACAGGTAGCCATTCATTCTTCCATGCATTTGGCAAAAATCTCGAAATATGAATACAATGCCATAAAATAAGAAGTGAACTGTCCATAACACACTTACTTTTTATTGTACAAAACACCGTATTTACGGATGGATTCTATGTGCCTCGGCCTATAATATTGTATATTGACAGAAACTTAACCATCAGTTTTAGTGGTTGCTGTTTTCTGGGGAGGACCACCTCCAGTTTTGTAAGTTTGGCGTTTGTCAAAAGCAAAGTTTTGCTTTGCAGTCGCCTTAATGTTAAAATATTTTGTTTTCAAAACTTTTTGGTTTCGAAATGTTTCCGGGAATTTTCTATTGAATTCTCGCTCAACATCCTTGCACACATTCAGCTTCTGTTCTGCACCAACTCGATCAGTCTATTTGCACTCAATTATGCTGCTGTGTTTTTTTTACTATTTCCAGCAAATGTTCACTTGCAATATATTGACCTGAACGTTTCGTATTTTTTAACGGTATTTTTCTTTTTATTGTTTTTGTTAATTTTTTTATATGAATTGTTATTTATTTTGTTTTTAAGTTTTTTTTAAGTTTATAATAAATTTTTAAAATAATTATTTATTAAATTTCGGCGTGTAGTGTTGGTTTTGTTAAAATTTGTAAGGAAAATGTTATTTGGTACACTATTCACGAAATCTACAGCCGATTGTAGGTTATCTGGTAGAAGTACAAGCTCACTCCACTGGTTCAAGCAACATATATTGTGTAGGACAGCAGTTGCTACAATAACAACTTCTACTTTTTTCATATTTAGGCGAATGCCCAAAGACAAAATAGGATATCTCCTTTTCCACACACCATAACTTCTTTCAATACAGTTGCACGTACGTATTTGTGACTCATTATAGAGATTTTCTTCGGCATTTTTGACATCTAATAAGGGTGTTGCTATAAAACTTTTATTTGGAAACCCACTGTCTGCTACAATAAGGCTTCCTCCAAACTCATTGTCGCAGAAACTAGAATAAATTTTGGAGTTTCCCAAAATATTAGAATCATGTGCAGATCCAGGCCATCTAGCAACTAAGTCTAGGATTTTTAATTGCGCGTCGCACATAGTTTGCACGTTAACAGAAAAAAATCCTTTCCTGTTTCTGTAAATCTCATCGCTTCATCTCCGCCTACAAAATAAGTTTTATACGTTTTGAGTAAGCTGTGGTAGTATTGGTGTAAACTTACCTGGAGATATTATTCTCAGGTGAGTGCAATCAAGTGCCGCAACAACATGAGGAAATTTTTCGATATCGTAAAACTCTTCTTTGTTTTTTGAAAGTTGCTCATCTGTTTTTGGAAATACGATAAACTTACTTCTTAGTAAAGCTGTATAATGCGTTATATTAGCTACAACATTAGAAACTGTTGTAGTTGAGGTACCGTATACATCGCCAATAGCTCTCAACATTCCACCAGTTTCGTAAACTCTCAAAGTTATTAAAAGCATGTGCTCCTCACTAAGCGAATGATTCCTGAAATGCATTGTTTCTGAAGTGCGCCTATTTAGCTTGTTGTATAGGGGTTTTACTTACCAGGTAGTTGGATTTTTTATGTGATTGCCAATAAGCTACAAAATGCTGTAAGTAGATTTTTTCTCTCGAAATCTCTGGTAGAAATCTGCGTCCCCAACAATATGAAAATGGTTTGGCCGTGTTCTTATTGTACGTGGACGCCCCAAAATTTTTCTTCTTAATTTTGCACAGAAGGCTGCATCATTCATATCCTCTTCATCTGAATGCGTTGTTTTAGTTGATATTAATAATAACACAATAGCACAATGTTTTTATTCACGGGGAGTTTATTTATTGAATATTTTTATAAAATAATGAAAAAACTTCAATGCCTAATTTTTATAATTTGCAGAACTGTCAAAATCACATGGTAGTATAATCAACTCAAGCTGTATTTAAATGGACGTGGTCAGCAATTTAAGTTATAATTAAATATGATCTAAAAAATAAATTCGGTATTTAAACAGAACTTAAGTTTAAACCCCGTTTGAGTTTTAAGTTAAAAACTGGCCAATTTACGTACTAATATGATTACCTAAATAATGCAAAAATGTTTAACATTTTACTGAAATTCTCTCCAAAATAATTTTTTAAAGTAAAAATCCGGGGTTTTTATATTGAAATCAAGTTTTTTCAAAAGTAATATCTATTCAAAAAGCTTTACATTGCAAATTTTACCTATTTAAATTCAACGAAATAAAGATAAACTTTCGCTTGAATTAGCAGGAAATTTTTTTAAATATTTATACTCAATTATTTAGTACGAAAACGAACTTGAGCAGTTACAAAATATGGTACTTTTAATTATTATATTTAAAGACGGTAATTTAACATTTTGCCGTGAAATCTAATGATTTTTAAACACGCAAAGCGGAAACCTAGCGATTTCTGCTCAATAACAACAAACTGTAAAATATAGTATTTGTTAGTTTTGTACAATAAGCAAATAGTGAAATCCCCTAAAACCCGCCCAATATTTGTAAATTTTTGCCCCCAAATTTCGCCCTAAAATTCCTAAACTCTGCTTCATAGAACGCTTTGCTAATACCTCTTGAGATCCATAGGCCTTTTGATCTTATTCTTGATGATACTCTAGTGATCCTTTTACAGACACAGCAAACTCTGCAGGAGCTCAAACCAAGTTCGTTGGTAAATTGTTTTTGCTGACAACATCTTCATCACCCGATTTTCCATCAGTCTGATCATCATTGGCAGTATCAGGTGTCAGTACAAAAATATCGGAATCTTTGCATTGATTACTTCTTTTTCAAAAATTGTTGCAATATCGTGCATCGTTAATGGTCTGAAACACAAATGCAATATCAGGAATCATTTATAAATTAATAATTGGCTCATGTTGCTCGCGCATTGCCTTAATGTACCATGTACGGTGTTCTGTCTTTAGAAGCCAATATTTCTCCGTAATATAATGTACTGATCCTTTTTTCAACAAATTATATTCTATTGTACGTAATCTTGATTTAGACGTAATAGACAACTTACCTTTTGGAAGACATTACAGTTACTTTTTTGTTTTTTTCGTTGGATTTCACTAAACATTTTTTTAAGAACTGGTTACAAATAAATATAACACTCCTGTATTATAATCGAAACTAATGTAATAAAGGAACCACGAAACAAATTAGTTACTATGTTACATGTTCCCATTGTTTTCTCCTTTAGCTGTGTACGTTCAAATAAGTGCACAGTTTGTGTTTGTCTTCAAAGCAAAACATGTTGTTGCGGGTAAAGCGGCCCAAGCTCAAGGTAACCAATGTGGATTTTAAACACAAGTGTAAGAATTTTAGGAAACTTTAATTCTTTATTCTTACGCTTCAATATGTTAAAATTCCTAAAATTATAATAAATTCATTATAAAAACTTACATACTAAATTGCTAATGTACTAACTTTTATGTATGTATGTATGGCTACTCTAAACGAAGCTTCGTAATCCTTATGACCTGGACGAATGAATTTCATAAAATCTAGGTGTTTTTATATATGTATGTGGTCTCGATTAAATATGGCGTCATAGTTATACCGCGTGGAAAATTAAAAGGAATAATTTAACATTTTGACATGCTCATCTCGCCACATATCGATAACAGTAATGTCATATTAGCGATTTATGAGTGGCGGTAACACATGTAAATTAAAATATCCCAATCGTTCTCTTGTTTTGATCACGGCACAAAAAAAATAAAAGGCATCATATGGTTTTATTGCAGCCTGTGGTCACAACCACGGTCAAAGCAAAGCAGCATTAAAAGGATGTCAAGTGTTGTTCATGTTAGTCTTCCGTGGCTTATCTATAATATTCCTGTGTACATGTGCATGCATTCATTGTTTGCTGTATTGACTGCAAATATTGTACATAATAATAAACTTCTTATTCATGTTTGCCAATAACTTAGTTTTGTTTTATTACAATAAGTTATTTTCAGCAAAATAATGGTTTGTCATGACGACAATATATTTGGCCATGACGTTCATGTGATTAGACAGTAATATTTTTGACATATTGTAACGGTAACATTGATGGCAGTGGCAATGAAATATTAATTCTTGACAACAGTGTTTTGGTTTGCAATAACAAAATGTGGTTACTCATATAATGACATCACAGCTTTCAACAAAATAATATGTCTGTTGGTATCGATTTTGACCCCTTTTCGTGCCAATGACAGTTTTCATGACCCTTTCTTTAATTTGTCTCCAATATTCTTCATAAAAGTTGTCAGTATATTGAGCTTTTATATACATATGAATGTTGTATATACATATGTATACATTACGAGTTTAGTGAACACACATACATACGTATACAAATTGCAGGCGATATTACAAGGTGGTGCAAAAGTAATCCTCCTATCAGAAAATGCTATAAATTTTGCGATTGGCCCCTAATGTCAGTTCTGTTTTGACATTTGTGTAGTAAACACATGCAAAATACACTTTAATAAACAATGTTACGCTACACTGCTGCAGAGCGCAGAATATTGGTGACTATTTATTTGACCAATAATCGGTCGATGACTTTGGCACAACGTGAATTTCGCCGCTGATTTCCTAGCCTCGAAGAGACTGGCACAACACGAGATGCTGCCAGGCGTGCCAGACCCCGGAGTAGCCGTTCTGCAGAGAATATTGCTGCTGTAGCTGAGGATGTCATGGAAGCGCCGTCTACATCGACAAGACGACGTGCCACGCAAATGGGTGTCAGTCGACGGTCTTTACAGCGAATTTTGGTACAAGATTTGAAGATGTTTCCGTACAAAGTCCAGACGGTGCATCAGCTGTTAGCTGCTGACCGCCAATCACGTCTAACATACGCTCAAGCCATCCTTAATCACCACCAAGAGGAACATGATTTTTCATCAAAAATAATCATGAGTGATGAGGCCCATTGCCATCTTAGCGGGTAAGTAAATAAGTAAAATTTACGCTTCTGGGCACTGAAAATCCGCGTGTAACCCACGAAGAGCCATTACACCCGCTCAAAGTCACTGTATGGTGTGCTGTTTTCGCTGGAGGAGTCATCGGACCTTTTTTCTTCGAAGACGTCGCGGGCCAAACGGTTACTGTGAATGGTGAGCGCTGCAGAGCAATGATCAACGAGTTCTTTTTGCCGCAACTTGATGAATTGAGATTGGAAAACATATGGTTCCAACAGGACGGTGCAACGGCACACACTGCACGTGCTACAACCGATATGCTGAAGGATGCATTTCCCGGGCGCCTAATCTTCCGTTTTGGCGATTTGCACTGGCCAGCAAGATCGCCTGATTTGACCGCTCCAGACTTCTTTTTGTGGGGCTTTTTAAAGTCGCGGGCTTATGTCAACAAGCCTCAGACTCTTGCAGCTCTTAAAGACAATATCCGCCAAAAATGTAAGGACCTATCGCCGGAAGTTTTGGACAAAGTGATGGAAAACGCCATAAAAAGGGCTCAAATGACAATCAACTGTGGCGGCGGCCATTTACATGACATCATATTCTCGACTTGATGTAAAAAAAATTATAAGGCCAAATAAAAATAATCCACAAGAGGAATCAAAGTTTTTCATTTTTTTTTAAATTACTGCCAAAAAACATCGGAAGGTTATTTTTGCGCCACCTTGTATTATACAACTGTCATATTCCATATATTTTCGTATAAAGTTTGACAATTGTGCAAATTGAAATGATGATCAACTGTGAGTATGCTGACATACACATGACATGTGTGTGCTTGTGTTTCGCCTTAAGTTCTAACAGCGAGAAATTTGTGTGTATATTAAACATGTATGGAGGTTTTTTTTTATAGATTTCCATTTAATTTTGTGCATTAGCGTGCCATCCGTAATATGACCAATATTGGAACGTAACTGGAAATTGTTTCGTAGCTTTGGCATTGATTTATAACTCAAGTATGTGTGTGTATTAATAATTGCTATCTAGAAGAAAGTGGAATTACGGATCACAAAATGACATTAGTTTTTCAGCATGACGTGATCGAAATCCATTCTTATACGGTAATCGCATTCCAATTTTTGATGATATCGAAATCTACCAGCAACGGCTATGCAAAACAGCCGATTAGTAAAAAAAATGTTTATCGTTCTAAATAGTTTCTGAAAATGAAGACGTCTTATTGGATGTCAAGTTGTTTGAGTTCTTGACAAGTCTTAATACAATGTATTATAGCTCGAACTGCTCATTAATAGCCATATTAAAACAACTATTTACATTTCTTTAATTAACACCTTTATCATTTGGAGTGTAAAACATTTCAATTGTTAGTTTTACTTTTTTTAATACTCAACGCTCTCTTTTACTCTCATAATAATTGTAGTTTGATATACATTCGTAGATACATACATATGTGCTAAAATTAATAACCGCTTCCTCATTGACTAAAAAGATTCAAATTAAAGGGACCCAACAATATGTTCCAACAACAACTTCGTGAATGCGTAAGCGTGTTTTCAGAGGATTTTGTCACTGTCCGCCACAAGTTCAAACCAATCAATCGGCCAAAATAATCTAAACTTTGAATGTATTTTAACGTAACATTTACATTCAGTTTCAGTTAAAAGCTTTTACGATTTGCATGTTCAGAAATTCGTGTACGCTGCTCGATACTTTCATATCACGTCTAATTTTATGAACTTTTACACAAGAGTAGTCATCAACTTGCAATTTGCGATTCGAATCCGACAGTGAAAACTTAAATTTTATGTTAAAACAAAAGCATGTACATACATACATTAAAATAATCTAAGTACCAGTTGATTGTTAAAAATACATACATACATACATACATGTGTATAAAGAAAAAACAATAAAATTACTTTCCTCACAGACACAAAATAAGGTGCGTCGTATTAAACAAATCTAAAAATATTTATCGATTTTTCTATTTACAATAATTATTATTAGCATATATTAGAGTACCCAAATACATACATATGTTTGTGCATTTACACCGTATGTTAAGCTGGTGCTTGTGATAACTCTGTTGCGTGTGAGTGTGCAAGTGTTTTTTTTCAGTTGGTTAGTGTAATTAAGGGGTTTGGCGAATTGTGGAGCTACTTGTTGACTTACAAGCATATTTTGTATTTATTCACACACAAACACACATGCAAAGATTAATAAAAATAACAAAAACAAAAAGTTTAATTCTAACAAATGAAAATTTAAGTGTAGAAAAGGAAAGGATAATTCAAATATTTTGTAAGTGAAGATTCTGCATTTGTACACAGATAATGAATTTTTTCATGCGGTTAGTGAAATTTGTCATTAAAAGTGACCTAATGACGGTTTCATCAGGTTAATTAATGATGTTTCTTTGCACTTGGAAGTCACAAATGATTGGCTTAGCGGAAAGCTTTCATTAGTTGCGTAAAACAGTTTCATAAATTAAATGAAATTATATAACGATAATAATAAAATTGATTGACATCAGGAGAGATATAATTGTTTGCCCTGCTAAGTTCTGACACTGCCTATGGTGATATGAAAGCAGTTCCAAGGCGAAGTCTACTTTAATTTGTACGGTTTTTTCTTCGGGAACGTGCAAACGGTAAACGATTGAAAATATTTACTAATTGAATATTTAACAGCAGTATATTAAAACCAATGAGATTATTAGACGCCTCACGTTCAAAAAGTGTGGTGTATGATTGTATTTTCCAATAGAAGACATGCGCAAAAAAAAAATAGTAGTTTGTAAGTGCTAAAAGCTAAAGCCTGACAGTCACTTAGAAGAGTTGGTATCAAATAGGTTTGAACAAGCAGTACTCGAAAACGCAATATTGTCAGATGAGTCATGTAAGCGACGATTTACATTTAATTCCAAGGTTTTTCGTTTTTTGGGCAACTTTTATGAGATGATTATTGGTATGGATCTTTTAAGCAAAGAGGAATAAGTAGCCATTGGACTTAAATTTAACATATAATATTAGGTGTTTTTTTTTACAGGTTTACAACTTTAACCTAGGACAGACACTTCTGTCTGCTGATAGTTTCTTTTTGTTTAGCTTAGTTTGATATTTCATTATGGATTGACTTAAACCAGAGCAACGATTGCAAATTGTTGAAATTTATTATCAAACTAATGATTCTGTTCGTCAAACTGCCATTAAAATTTTTGGTTGAATGGGAACGTAAATAAGCAGAATCTCAAACTGTTGTCAAAACACAGTTAAGTCCACAGAAAATTATTGTTTTATGTTGCTTATAGGCTGACGGAGCCATGTCTTCAAAAACGATGATATTAAGAATCGAACTGTCAATACTGAACGCTAAAAACTGGTGTTCCAGATTGCGCCTCGTGGCAGTCATATTTCCAATAAAATTCATTTAATTGATACCAAAAATATATTTCTATGTTTTATTACGATTTAAATTTGCGTAACGTTTAATAGCACGAGTGTCGGCCCACGATAATTAACAACTTCTCCAGATCTAATTCGCGCGATGTATTCACGAATAAAATACGATTTTAACAAGGCGAAGCTTTTGCCGTACTGGAAGGCACGATTATCATGGGTGTGATATGAACCCCCTTAAATTGAGCAACCTAGCCCTATTACACTTTTTATATGCGGGTAATCCAAAGACAACAGCGGCTCTCACAGCTAATAAAATACAACATATAGTTATGATATCTTTTTTGTTTGAACTTAAAGATATGAAGGGCTTAATGAAATACCTACCCTTTATGGAGTCGATTCCATTTACACAAACTTGTATCAGAAGGGGGAAGACGTTTTGATATATATATCAAATAGGCGTATAACTCCGACTCTAATGGGAACACCATTTAGTTTTAGAAGTCAAACTCTTTCCTTGATTGTCTTATTTAAAAAACTAAACGTTTACGCAAACCAAAACGGCATTTAAAATATATTGTTATTTTAGGCCAAAATACACTATGGAATTTCCTATTTAAATAGTTTTATTTGAACAATTTTTTCAAAACTATTTCATGCTTTATTTCATTTTTGACACAATAAGTACGTCCTGAATCTCGCCCGTGTTTATGTAGATCTCAAGTAGATTCTTAAAGAAACAATAGCGGTTCTCACTCTTTGCATTATACATATTTAAAATATTTTTAAATATGATACTATTTTAAACTTCTAAGTGTGAGCGACTTTATCTTTGGTATTGTAAACGAACCGAAGCAACAACAAAAAATCAATGTGGCGCCAAATCTGCCAGCCAGCTGGTTCATAATTGTAAATAAATTAATTTTCTACGTTTACTAAATCTAACACTGGTTTTGGTTTTGTCGAGGTTGTTAATTTAGTAAATAAAATAAATAAAAATCTAAAAATTTTGCTGTTGTCAAGTTTTAAATTTATCAAGACTTACAAATCTGCAATATGTACAAGCTCTACTATAGTACTTTAATTCGAAGCGTGAGAGCTGCATAATGTATAACTTAAAAATATTATGCTATTTTTAATAGTGGTTGATAAATAGCGAAATTTTAACATACAAACGTATGTATGAACGTTCCACCATACCTTAAACCTTTAGTAAAATGACTTTTAATAGTAATATGATTGTGGCTTTTGTTTCCTGCACATTATTTTGTGAATTCTGAAAAATAACAAAGAACTTGCTGCAGTTATTCACATGTGTAAAAAAGATGAAAACATTGAAGTGATTTGGCTTAAATTGTATATAACTGTATTCCATTTGAATAGAATTCATTACACAAAAATCAGCCAGCCGTCAATAAAAAAGCAAAGACAAGAAAATCGGTTATTTTCTCTTCCTGATTTGAATTTAAAAAAAACCTGGCTGTTTTTGTGAGTTCCCTGCCTGCTATATTGAATAATACCCTCAGCATTTTTAATCTGGATTAAGAAACGGTCAGCCGGATTTGTACTGAAGATGGTCGAGCTGCCCACTTCCATCGATGAAAAATTTTGAGTTTCGGAAAAATTTTAAAGAAAACGGAACAGAAATAGGAAAGGATTTTATTCCATGAATATTAAGCTTAATTAATCATGAATCCAAAATAACCGAGGTCGAGCGCTTGACTATTCCGGATACAATCTTACTCCCACTTTTTTAAGAAGACCAGTACAAAAAAGAATAAAATGTACAAATCTTTGTTATCAAACGAGTTTGAGATATGTATTTACATACATATGTATGTATATGTATGAAATAGTTCGAAGATGACTACAGTGTGTATTACTCGCTTTTTTAAACAATTAGCAAATTTCTTATTTTTTTCTCTCCGCCTATATAATATCAAAAATTATGTACATATGTACGTACTTATGTACATATGTACCACTCTAATGTACATGATACAGATATCTACAAGTGTATGCACCTACTTTATGATAAGTACCGAATTCATTTTTGTCCCTGATGAATTCGGAGCCACACGCACGTATCGTCACCGTCCTAAACTAATTTGGCAGGATCTGTTCCAAGCCCAGCTTTTAACAACTCCTTCCTACATACATATGTATGTTTGTATATGTGCAATACCATGGAATAACAAATTCTTTTTTTTTTGTGAGTAAAAAATATACTCACTGTTTTGTATCGTTACAATATAAGTTAGAGATATTATTGTTTTAGTCTCTAAAAAAGGAAAAGAATCCGTTCTTTTAATTTTTTAATAACTAATTTTTGTATTATTATTTTAGAAACTCATTTCGGCGCTGAATTAATAACTAATTGGATTAATAACTGACTGTAAAACTAGTTTTACAATGCCTAAATACTTTTTTTAACACCAATACGTTGGTGGTGGCGTGATTCTACAATTCTTTCCAAATTGATAAAACAAATTAATATTTAATTCTTTGGAAAATAAAAATGAATAAAATAAAATAAATTCTTTGGACATTTGTCTGCAAGTGCATAATTTTGGCTGCATGTGGCGGAAGTGCATTTCCTTTGTGATTGAAATTTATTTGGCATGTGGTAGTCATGTGATCCAATTGTTTTCAGTTAAAAGAAGAAATGATTACTTGACAGTTTTGGTCTTATGGAAAAACTGTTTATTAAAGGGTGAAAACTTTTATGGTGGTAAAGGCCGGGGCACATAGAAACCGTCATACGTCGTACTTTGCATTTTTCAACTGACATTGACGGAACGGATGAATTTTTGGAAGTTATTTTATCCATTATTTTGCTTCACATTTTTTTATACTAATTTAGTTTCCATTTAAATTTTTTTAGTTTTTTTTACGTTGCACAAAAATAATCAAACAAAAAACTCTATTATAAATCAAAACAAAACAAAATGAAACTTGTCAAACTAAATACTTAACGTACGTTAAAAGTTGCTTTGATACATTGCGTTGAAGTCGACGTACTCTACTCATACAATACATCATTAGCTAATATGACTTTTTTAATACAAATGTTAACTAAATGATTTTAATACGCTTGTTAACAACTTTTAACATAAAACCTAAATTTCGATATTTTTTGAAACGGCTAAAAGTGATTAAGACCTATTTGCTTTTTCAGTTAATTATAACATATCGCACCCTAAATACAAAAGGGGCACAACTCAAAATTTTCCAAAACTGACTTTTTTCCATAAATTAATTCAGAATACACATCTCTAACTACTGCAAAAATTTCTTTCATATCACTATCTTCTTTAACTGGAAAAATACAGTTATGTTAAGTGTGTTGCTTCTGCACGATGAACTAAACATAAACAGTTTTTTGTCTCTCCTGAAAATTTTAGTATTTTGAGTTGTGCCCCTTTTATATTTAGGGGGCGATATGTAAATAATAACAGCCGTATTGAATTTTTTTTTTCGTTTATTTATTGGGCAATAACTTATAATTAGACTATAACAGTCTAATTCATAAACGATTATTAGCAGTTTAATAACACATAAATAGGCAAAAATCGCTAAATGTGTATTCATAAACGCTTAATAGCCTATTTAAGTGTTATAAGGAGCCAAAAAAATACAAACATTTTATTGTAGTCAACACCATAGTTTAAGCGATTGATAAAATGACATTTTGCCTTTAATTTTCTTCTTGTTTACGTATTTGTAAAAATGTTTTGCTAGTTCTTTTGAAAACATTAATAAAAAATGGATATAATAAATATGGTTTCCAGAATAGGTATGTAAGTAAAATTAATTAGTGCGAAGAAATTTGTTCTTAATTGAAAATTATAGGGACGATCGCCGATATCTGAACTGTCCGAACTCGAAAATCTTTTACCTTTTGAAAACCATTAAAAACTTATCAAATGGAAAAACATTGATTGTTACCTTAGTAGTACTAGAGTACTACTTAGTAGCTATTGAGGAAAACGATTATGTTCGAGGTAAGTATTTAGACTTCTGATATATCTCACACACTGAACCTATTGCTTTATCCTATTAAAGTAGTCAAAAAGAATTTTGAAAAACGGAGCACATAAAAAAGAAAGATAGAATATAATAGATAACCTCCTCGATTTTTAAAATTGGTTTAAAAGGAATTGGTTTTTCATATTTTTCTTGACTAGTTACCTTTCTACAAGGCTCATTAAAAACGTAAAAACCAACGAAAATTTCAATGTTCATGTAAAGGGTGGTTAAATTGTATGGGCCGATGTTGAATGTGAACCACACCTAAACGCCAAGTTTTTTTCCGAATTTTATTTGACATTTCTCTATTTCAGACTTACTCAATTTGAACCATGGAGAGATACACAATCCAACAACGTGTTAAAGTTATCCAGACTTATTATGAAAATGGGAGTTCAAATCAAAATGCATATCGTGCACTTCGTAATTTTTTTGGTCAATTTCATCGTCCAAATGTGCGTACAATCGCAAAAATCGTGGAAAAATTCGAGCAAACCGGGTCTGTAGAAGATGTGAGAACACCAGTGCATGCTCGTACAGCTCGTACTGCACAAAATATTGCTGCTGTTCGCGATAGTGTGGCTGAAGAGCCGTCCACCTCAACTCGTCGTCGTTCCCAACAATTGCACCTCTCACGCTCGTCGTTTATGAACATTATGCATAAAGACTTGCATTTACACGCTTACAAGGTGCAATTGGCTCAAGAACTAAAGCCTCTTGACCATTCCAAACGTCGTGAATGGGCAGAATGGTGGCAAGAAATGGCAACAGTGGATGATCAATTTTCGAAGAAAATCATCTTCAGTGATGAGGCACATTTTCACCTCAGTGGATTCGTCAATAAACAGAATTGCCGCATTTGGGCGAATGAGAATCCAAGAGTGATTGTCGAAAAACCAATGCACCCACAAAGAGTGACTGTTTGGTGCGGTTTATGGGCTGGCGGCATCATCGGGCCGTATTTTTTCCAAAATGAGGCCGGTCAGGCAGTTACTGTGAATGGTGTTCGCTATCGTGAGATGATAACGAACTTTTTATGGCCCGAATTGGAAGATATGGATGTGGACGATATGTGGTTTCAGCAGGACGGTGCCACTTGCCACACAGCTAACGAAACAATGGCTCTTTTGCGCAACAAATTCAATGGCCGTGTTATCTCACGTAATGGCGATGTCAATTGGCCGCCAAGATCATGTGATTTGACACCGTTGGACTTTTTTCTTTGGGGTTATTTGAAAGAAAAGGTGTACGTCGATAAGCCAGCAACAATTTAAGACCTAAAGGATCAGATAATTCGGCACATTAACGGCATAGAACCTCCATTATGCTCAGCGTCATCGAAAATTTGGACCATCGGATGGAGGTGTGCCGCCGAGGTCGCGGTGCCCATTTGGCCGATATTTTGTTCCATACATAATTGAGTTATACCAATACATCATAATAAAATAAAATTACAATAATTTCCTAAAAAGTTTGTGTTTTATTCAAAATCAACATCGGCCCTTGAAATATAACCACCCTTTAGTATAAAAACATATGTACATATTATGGCAAAAATATTCCGATTTTATAATTAAAAACTTAACAGAGAACAAGGAATTTAAAAATATTCATTTTTTTAATAAATAAAAATTAACAAAATTCAGTCTTTTATTACGAACATATCTTAAATATAATGATAATATATAAAATTTCAGAAGACGACTCCGTGGCATTTCACTTAGAAGAAACTGAAATGGAAGAAAATACTGATGCAAACACATACAAATACATACATATGTACGTATGTACATATATATGTATGTATTTGCATGGAAGATCAGCAGAAGATGTTTTAAAATCTTTTATATAAATAAAATAAACGTACTTACTTTGTCTTCGTCTAACCAGTTGGATGCTCTGTTTCTTTTACTTTTTTCTTCAGCCTCTTCCATCTTCCTTACTTTATTTGCATGCGTTTGGCTGACTTGCGTTTTCAAAATAATTAATGTTGATTAGTGATACACAAACAAATTTAAACAGTTGAGTATTCAAGTACTTGTCGAACTTCAAGAACAACAAACGTAGGTTGTAAGTACATTTATTCGCTCATTATTTATTTATTTTTAATAATTAGAGCAAAAGTTTTGTTTTACTTCTTTACTCAGCAATTTAATAACATTTTTTTGTATTTTTTTTAAATTTAAACCCATTACTTACAAAATAGAATCATATGGTGTACATCACTAAACAAAATGTTACAAGTTATTTACAACAAGGTTGCCAATAGGAAAGAAAAAAATTGGTAAAAGTATTTAATTGTTAAACTAGCGTTATTAAACGTTTATGAATACACATTTTTATTATACGCTTATAACTCCAATTCTGTTTAATAACTATTACATAGTTTAACAGTGAAATAAGAAAATATTATGAATTAGACCGTAAATAAACAATAGTGGCTTATATAATCTAGTGTACACTGTCCCATATTCGAGCACTCCAGTACATATCCATAAAAAGTATTTGGTTCTTCTTAAGACAATTTATTAGTAAGCTATACATTTTAATAATGATTATATACATTAATTAGTATTTAGAATTTTTAGTGTGGGAAAAACAACAGAAAAAAACCACTTTAATATATAGATTAAATAAAATAGTAAAGGTTAAGGGCTAAAAAAAAGAGAGAAAAAAAATATATGTTTAGATACTTCATCGGTCGAGCCACCAGTATCTCTTGATGTTCAAGTTTGGCAGTATATTCCTATCCTTCAAGTACAAACTCATATCTTATCTTTTATTCGCAACTGTGATTTCTTTGCCATTTATTGCTTTTACATTTACTCGTCTATAAATATGATACAAAATTGGTATGCCTACATGGTTCTGAATATATCCCTGGCTATCTAAGTATAAAAAAGCCTCCGGAGGCATATATCCGTTCTTTCGAGTTTCCTCTATATATTCCTCATTAACGTAGTAGGCAGCCATAACAAGGTTATTTGCTTTGCACTCGACAGTTTTTAAAATATGATTTCTGATTAAGTGAATAATAAAATGATCGATTCTAGTTATTTTTGAAGTGTTATATAGTTTTTTATTAGATATATATTTTTTAAGTTCACTATTATGTGACCTATAGAGAGAAGTACATGCCCTAAGACATTTTCGTTCGAAGACTCTAAGTTTTTCCATGTATGAGGGCGCAATATTGTACCATATTTGACAGACATATGTTAATATTGGTCTAATTAACGATTGATACAACATTATCTTCACTGAGGCGCTTATATGCTTAGAAAAAAACAAATTTCTATACATAAAAAATGCCTTTCTTGCTTTGCTAATCTGTAAATCAACATGTCTGTTGTAGTAAAGAAACTTATCAAGGTGAATACCTAAATATTTTACCACAGGCATGCTTATAATATTAATACTATAATATTATAATATTAGAGCTGGACTTGACTGCGAATTCTTTCCAATGCTTTCTTATGTTGTAGTTACACTTTCCAACAGGTGGTCGAAATAGGATGGACTCACATTTATCAATATTCAGTTTTATTGCAATGAAAAGGCAAGCTGTATTTTAAAAGTTTATATATCAGTCCTGGAATCCATATGTTATCGAAAGCTTTTTCGAAATCTATGAGACAAGCACCAGTGCATAAAGATCTATTCCAGTTCCAGTTGATATTTGAAACTAGATAGTGTGCAGGATGCACTGTGGAGTGCTGAACTTAAATCCAAATTGTCGATCATCGAATAGATTGTTATTTTTGCAAAATTCAACTAGATTGTTGTATACACACATTTCGTATATTTTGCTAATATTTGGTAGCAAGCTTATTGGTCGAAGGTTTTTGATATTGCTAGTGTCTCTGTTCTTTTTTGGTAAAACTACTACTAAAGCTGTTTTCCACGCACGAGGGAAATATGAATTGTTTAGCATATTGCTAAAGAGAGTGCAGTATTCGAATATGGTTTCCTTTGGAATATTTTTTAGAATAAAATTCGGGATGTTGTCTATACCGGTGGAAAGTTTTTCCCTTAGGTTGTTAAATATATATAAAATTGAGAATATATATGAAATTGAGATATAAAATTGGATATAAAATAGGGTTCTTCTAAATCATTTGCTTTTTTGAGCGAACTAAATGTAGTAATAGTCGAGTTATTGTTTTCATACTCATTTTTTCTCTCCAAAAATTAGTGGTAAGGGATTATCAGGATCAATCTCTTTATAAGAATGAACTGATTCTAAATACGTTCCAATTGTGTTCAGTATTTCGTCAGGATCTTTAATAATTAGTTTGTTGCTCTCTCGTTCTTTTTCTAACGAGCTTATATCAATACCAGTAAATCTGAACCAAACGTCATTGTGTTGGTCAATTTTTAAGGTATCTATAGATAAAGATTGTTGAAATCTAAATTGTTTTCTACTTTCACTATATACATTTGACAAATTCCGACGGTCTAGGCTAACCAACCAGTCCGAGAAATGCCTATTAATTGTGAGCGTAAAATTATCTTTAATGAGTTTCCTTATCAGTTTTAGTTTTGTTTTCAGTAAATTTATTTCACTTTGTGTTAAATGTAGTTCGAGTCTGTTGTATCGTTTTATTTTACTCAAAATTTTACTTTTTTCCACATTCAATTTCTTAATAATTGAATTCGAAAATTTTTTGGTTGAATCCATAGTTTTAAATTTTGGGACCGATTTTTCGATAGCCGTGTTTATAAGTCCTTCCAACTGAAGTAGGTAAACATCTATTTCAGAATTTGAAAGATTGCGATTGTGTGGGATACCATTGTTGTCACTATAGCTATTTGCGAGACTGCTTTTAAATTTTTTCCAGTTTATTTTCTTGAAATTTTGTTTTAAGTTGGGTGAGTATTTAAAGAATATAAGGGGATGATCAGTAACATTATTGAGAACTGTGATTTACATTGCCTACTGTCATAATCTAAAGTTTTTAAGCAGTTAAGAGTGCTGTTTTCTCTTTGTATATCTAAACGCGCATCTGCGATACAAATGTCTAGATAGTCGTGGAAATGAGGGTTCCGTGGTAGTAAAAAAATTGCACCTGAAATGTAATTCATTGGTTAGCAGAAACTCTTTTAGCATATTACCTTTTGTATTGCATGTGTAATTACCCCAGTCAATTGAGATCTCCCGCCAATACATACATATATAAAAGTTATTAGGGTTGTGTAAGTCTAATGTTTGAAAAAGATTAAGTAATTCGCTAGTGAAAAAGCGGTTATTATTACCAGGAGGATAGTAAGCTGATATAATAAACAAAATTTTATTTGAAACTAGAGGAATTTTAATGATGCAAGTTTCGAGACATTTTAGTGAATTTGCCGAAATACAGTAAAAAATCTTAAACTTAATATCGTTCTTTATCAATATTACCGTTCCCCCACCTCTTGAGCTGTTTACTCTACCATTTCTGACCAAATTATAGTTTTTGAAAGTAATTTTGTATCTAGCATTCAGTTTTGTTTTGTTTAATAGGACTAAGTCAGGGTTGTGTAGACTAACAAACTGAGTTAAGTCATATCTACTGCTCATTCCTATTAAAGAATTAACGTTGATTTCTATTATTTTTAGTTTTCTTTCGGTTGCTTCAGCCAAACAAAAAAAAAAAAATTAGTTGTCTAACATCGAGAATATAGAATCTATTCTCGATGCTTGTAAGTTTAGTTGTTTTTGAAAATTTATTATTTGGTTAGTTAAGTTCTGCATTGAGTTTTTAAATTCTTCTAATACTACATTAATTGAGTTAGTGTTATTAATATTTTGAACATTATCATTTCTTAAAATATTGGCAAAAGAAACATTAGGGTTTATATTGTACGATTGTGAAGTATTGTTAACGGTTTTCTCAGCCATCCCTCGCTTTTTATTTTTAAGTTTCTGCTGGAACTCTTTATATTTTTCGCATCCTTTGTATGACACTGGATGACAGCACTTGTTGCATAGTACACAAAATAATTGTTCTCTTTCGTTTTTAGGAATCTCTCTTAAGGAACAATTTCCAGTTACGTGTTGCTCTTTGTACTTAACGCATCTTGAAGGCAAAAAACAATTCGCTGCACTGTGGAAAAAACCTTGCAATTTCTACACAACGGTATTTCAGGTTTTCTTAGGGCCTCCCAACGAACGCATCGATAAAGTAGGCCATTTTTAAATTCTTTCATTTTAAATTCATTGATTTTTAGACCACTTGTAATAAATTCTACAAGTTCATTGGGATCCACATCGAAAATATTGAGTGTTGGGATTTTTTTATTGTTCATTTTATTTGATGTCTTCTCATTATGTGAGATATTTTGGTCTCTCAGAGTAATGTTTTGTACCACGATTTGCGATGTAAATGTATTGTTGTTATAGACACATGTTTTTCGAATTGTTTTATATATTTATCATCGCATTCTTGATCGTTATCAAGAGTTGAAAAATAACTATTGCGTGTTTGTTTAGGTGTTGTTTCTCTATTCATATTTGATCTTCTTTTAAGATTTTTTTTCTCAGTATTTAATGTCGTGAACTCATTTACATTGTTTTTGTCAATATTTGTGTTAGAATTTTGAGCCAATGGCTCGCTCACTACTTTATTTTATAATATAGGATTATTGTTTGTTATTTATTTTTCGACAAAGAAATATAAATAATATCGAAAAGGTATAGACAAAAAAGTTTTTTGCAAAAGGACAAATGAAAGTCGAACAAACGAAAACTTAGATTATTCTCCGCTATACGTCTGCTTATCATGACAGTCACGGTCAAAATTGAAAAAAAAAAATTCTTTCGGTATCTACCATGATTCTATAAGTTAATAACGACAGCTATAAAAAATTTACTAAAGTTATCGATAAGAAATTAAATTCTGTAAAAAATAATTTAAAGTTTTGGAATTGAAATAGACATTTCCAACTTGAAATATTAAAAGTGTTGATTGATGCGCGATTTATGGCCAAATTAGACGACTTACCGCTTTTATTATGTTCGGTTTCGCGGTTTCTTATAAAACAAAAGTTACCAGTACTTAATAAAGTAAGCAATGAACAACGCATGAGAAGAAAAAAAAAAACTATTGTAGATGGCAAACTTTCTTACGGGGTTGCAAAATATGTACTATTTTTCCTTACATTAAAGAGAAGCGTATTAGTGATGCCAGCTTTTTATACTAGAGTAAAACAGCTTGAAAATTTCAAAATTTAAAAATCGCACTTTTTATAGGGTGGATATGATTTTTACCTAGAAAATAATTTATATACATGTAAAAAAAAAAATTTTACTTCTAGGATTTGCATGTTTTATTTATTATTATTGTTCTAAAACACTTTATTTTTAGTCAATTAGTATATAATTTCACTGACAAAGTAGTAAATATTAAGCTTAGAACCTTTCAAAATAATGAAATGCTAAAAAAATATATTTACAAAACATATGCATATATAAATCAAAAATAAAATATACATTTATTTCAATTGTTATATTTATTTTATTAATTATAAAAATATTTTGTTGTATATTCTCAAATCTCACAAATTAAAAACATTATAAGTTAAGCTCATTATTTTGTTTTATTATATTATATATTCTAAATGCCAACAAAGAAAGTTAACAAGTATTTTTATTTAAAACCACTGATAAATTAATAAAAATTAAATTGCTTAAAAACGAATTTGCACATTGAGACATATAACCAACAGTATAAATTTCTTCCATCACGGAAAAATTTGCACAGCCCTAAAAATTCAATTAAAATTAAAGTTTCTGTTAAAAGTAATCATAATAAAAAAAATCGTTATCCGTAGTTGCAACAAATTTTGAACTGCAGTATTAATAATTTGAAGACCTTTACTTTTGAAATGTGTGTTTTATTATGTGTTTTTGGTAATACTGATTATGAAAATATGCATTAAGCGAAAGCATAAATGTGAGGAGAAGTAAAAACAAGCCAAAAACACAACAATAATATTTAAATATTTCAGGTTAGATATTTATTGATCAAGATAAAAAGAGTTTTTATAATTAATGCAGTAGGGAATGTTGCTGGTACAGCTTGAAGGCTTTGATTTCATGCATGCATAACAAAAATTGCTCTAGCGTTTTGGTATTTTGGTGATATAAAGGGTGGTTAAATTTCAAGGGCCGATGTTGATTTTGAATAAAACACAAACTATTTAGGAAATTATTGTAATTTTATTTTATTATGATGTATTGGTATTACTCAATTATGTATGGAACAAAATATCGGCCAAATGGGCGCCGCGACCTCGGCGGCACACCTCCATCCGATGGTCCAAATTTTCGATGACGCTGAGGCATAATGCAGGTTCTATGCCGTTAATGTGCCGAATTATCTGATCCTTTAGGTTTTGAATTGTTGCTGGCTTATCGACGTACACCTTTTCTTTCAAATAACCCCAAAGAAAAAAGTCCAACGGTGTCAAATCACATGATCTTGGCGGCCAATTGACATCGCCATTACGTGAGATAACACGGCCATTGAATTTGTTGCGCAAAAGAGCCATTGTTTCGTTAGCTGTGTGGCAAGTGGCACCGTCCTGCTGAAACCACATATCGTCCACATCCATATCTTCCAATTCGGGCCATAAAAAGTTCGTTATCATCTCACGATAGCGAACACCATTCACAGTAACTGCCTGACCGGCCTCATTTTGGAAAAAATACGGCCCGATGATGCCGCCAGCCCATAAACCGCACCAAACAGTCACTCTTTGTGGGTGCATTGGTTTTTCGACAATCACTCTTGGATTCTCATTCGCCCAAATGCGGCAATTCTGTTTATTGACGAATCCACTGAGGTGAAAATGTGCCTCATCACTGAAGATGATTTTCTTCGAAAATTGATCATCCACTGTTGCCATTTCTTGCCACCATTCTGCCCATTCACGACGTTTGGAATGGCCAAGAGGCTTTAGTTCTTGAGCCAATTGCACCTTGTAAGCGTGTAAATGCAAGTCTTTATGCATAATGTTCTTCAACGACGAGCGTGAGAGGTGCAATTGTTGGGAACGACGACGAGTTGAGGTGGACGGCTCTTCAGCCACACTATCGCGAACAGCAGCAATATTTTCTGCAGTACGAGCTGTACGAGCATGCACTGGTGTTCTCACATCTTCTACAGACCCGGTTTGCTCGAATTTTTCCACGATTTTTGCGATTGTACGCACATTTGGACGATGAAATTGACCAAAAAAATTACGAAGTGCACGATATGCATTTTGATTTGAACTCCCATTTTCATAATAAGTCTGGATAACTTTAACACGTTGTTGGATTGTGTATCTCTCCATGGTTAAAATTGAGTAAGTCTGAAATAGAGAAATGTCAAATAAAATTCGGAAAAAAACTTGGCGTTTAGGTGTGGTTCACATTCAACATCGGCCCATACAATTTAACCACCCTTTATAATTTAGTCAAATTCTGAACTTTGAACTTACATATGTATATATGTATGTATAATTAGAAAACATATCATCAACGACGTTACGCTAGCGATTGCAGAACGGGTCGACTTGTAGAAATCAAACCCTGAGCAAATGAAAAATTTTGCCACTCAATAATATCGACCCCTTTGCGCGAAATTATCGCATATGCTAATTTTTTGAAATTGAGTTTTTTATGCAATCTTGTTCTACATTCAAAGAGACGTCACCTGACAAAATATTGTAGGCGAATTCCACTTCGTTGCTTCAAAAAATGATTGAATATTTTAACGTTTGTTATGCTAGCGAAAGCAGAGAAAATTAGAAAAATGGCTGTCCTGTAAAATTTGGTTTTTGTAACATACGATAATTTTGCGCAAAGGGGTCGATATTATGAAATTTTATAGGGAGTTAAGTGTTATCATTATCATCATTTCAGAGAAATGAAGGATAATTTATTTAAAAAAAACCTTTTACAATCAGAAATAATATTAGGAGCTATAGAAATTTTAAGAAACAAGCCCTAAATTTAATCTTTCGAAAGAAGATACATACAATAGTTTGAATGTTAAACGCTCTGCATTTATTTTTAATTGTCAGAGTCAGTTCTCTAGCAAATATATTGATAATCTTGTACTCATAGTATCTATGCGAGTTTTTAGATTATGTATTACCTCCAAACTTCTATTTTAGATTTTTTTTGCATTTTCTTTGTATGAATTTTTGCTGTTTTATCCAACCAGACTTGGCAGCTTTGCACATAATCGGACGTATACACATTTTATAAATCAGAACCTTTTTTTTTAAATTAAGTTTTGATCGCCTAATTAGTAACGGATAAAGTGCGCGATTTCATTTTATAGCTTTGTGGCACATTCAACGTGCTGTTTACACGTAAGGTTTTTATCCACAACAACTCTTAAGTATTCAATATCTTGTCTCAAAAGTATAACTGTTCTTTTGAAACATAGGTTCCTAGTAGGAATAAGTTTCGGTGACATGTTATATGAAAAAAAAAACTTTGAATCAATTTGAGGTTATTTTGTATTTTCTTTATTATAGCATTTGATACTTCAGCGGAATGCAGCATCATGTGTTATGATATCAGAGGTGAACAGTGTGTACATTAGTGGGGATAGTACTCAAGCTTGAGTCTTTCGCTGGAAAATTGCATGTCTACACATAAAACAAAAGAGCGGTTTTTAAGAAAACTTCTTATAATTTCCTGCAGGTATAGGGGCAACCCAAAGGTACTAAGTTTGAAAACAAACCCACCATGCCAAGTGGAATTAGAAGCTTTTTCGATGCCGAGAAATAGAACACCTGTACTTTTTCGGTTTATTTGTTACTGTCAAGAAAATTAATAACTCTTTTAAGGTTTGCACCGCGGAGTGTTTTTACGCAATCCAAACTGTCCAAGATTTATAATGTTATTACTATTTGTAAAATTCAAAATTATGAATAATTTTCGCAACAGGCTCAATGAATTAAGAATTATCATCAATTAAGAATGGGAAAATCTTACCTTTTTTAAAAAAGGAAAGGAATAGTACCCAGTTTCCAAGCAAACATTAAATAAATTACTTAAAGTTTAAACAAATGTTCGGGTATGTTTTTCTATATAATGCTGTCTCATCTAACCCGGGGATTTATTATTTGTCGGTAAAGATAAGTGACTTAACTTCGTCAGAATTAGTTAACTAGCTTATACCCGATAGTTTGCTATTATGAGACTATGAATATAATCTGAAACACCAGAGTCCGTAGGTGAGGTATGATTAATTGTGATATTATGAGATATACCACACATGTATGTATATCATCAATAGCATTTGCTTTCTCAGCACCGGTGTTCAATATTTCCCCATTGACATATAAATTGGAACAAGCCTGTTTATTACCTTTAAGAACTTTGCTAAGTTTCCAAAACCAGTAGACAGATTTGATAAAAACTTTGTCTAACATTCGTTTCTATCTCTGTTTAAGTGGAAATCTATAAGACTATTTAACTGTTTCAAAATACATTAGAATTGGTACTTATAAGTCAAATCCCTACATCTTTGGTGTTTATAGTTGAATTTTTTTCTGTTTTTATTAGCATTCTACTAACATATTTCTCTATGCCAAGATTTCGTTTGGCCCATTTGTTTTCTGTTGTACAAAGGTACTGATTGTTCATAATTTTCAACTCGGCCATACATGATCGGATTGCAAAATATTTGGAAAAAGAGTCTAATGGTAAAAATGGAATACTCGAGTTTGTTAATAAAATATCTACGGTAGATGGTTGTACCGGCAATATGTTTTGGCCATAACATGTAAATATATAATAATTCGATGTAAGACAATGATTGTAGAGCTCGTACCAGCAGTATTGTTACTCAATAGATATGTTGCGCATTTAAGTCGTCAAATACGAAAAAGTCATTTGTAGTTCTAGTTGGTAAATTCAAATTTGAAACGTGTTGCCGGTCAAACTCAATCAAGTATAGTGCATCCTCAGGCAAAGATTGTTTGGTTACAATCTCTTTAACACTAAGTGGCTTTATTTTGTGCGTGTTAACATGTTCAGCTGTGATTACGGTAGGTTCAAATTTATATAATCCAAATAACAGCAGTTTAAAACGATTTGCATCTTTTAATTCATGCGATTGAAAACTATAGTTCCTCTTTTGAAGAATTTCTTTGCCGATTAGTAAAGTGCGACTGAGCTGACATAATAATATAACAACCTATTCGTCCTCTAACGTCTTATCCATTTTAAGTTTGTGTTTATTTTTCCAATGTTTTCTTCTTTTCTGAGGAAGCATACAATACAAGATACAATATAATATTTCTAGTTAATTAGTTTTATTTCTTTTTTTTTCAAGTAATATATTCGATCGAAATAAGACCATGTTTTTGTATTAATAAGTTACAACACTGATTGCAAATCAAATACATATCTTCCGTTTTCACTTTTTTTCACAAAACAAATTAAAAAAGCCTACTGGTGCTATTTTTTTGACTCCACGAAATGATAAGTGTTGACAAAAGATCTGTTATAACTGATTAATAGTTACGAAATTTGACAACAAATGCACACACTCTGAGAAAGAATAAAAATTGTAACTGTTTTTTACTCTCAAAAAAATAATATAATAAGTAGGTGCAATTTTTACATCTTTCGAATCAGAATATTGCAGCTGGTGCTATTATATTGACCGGCACTGTACATCCAATACATATTATTTTAATATTGTATTGCAATTATGAAAATAAGTAACGATTAGATTCTTCCATTTTCCAGTAATTTTCATAAATCTTTTGAAATAGTTTTTTATTCTCCCAGAACTTTCGTTTCTGTTTTATCAATGCAATTTTATGCCGTCTCGATGAAGAATAAAACAGTTTTAATTTCTTCGAAATAACTCGACGGATTTTTAATTTAAGTTTTAGTTTGCTGCCGCAAAATAGCTTTTAATACAATAAAATATAACAGCTTCTTAATTATTGCTACTTTGTTATGATTTGGGATGCATGTTTTCCTTTAATAAGTTGTACACAATGTTGCCCTCGGCGTTTATTTATTATCTTATTAGATGTAAAATATATAAAAAAAATTGGCGGAAGAAAATGGTATTGAAGCCGATATACATACATACATCTTGTTCTTGTAAGAATAGATCGACCGAACACACTTCAGAGCGTCTACGCTAAAACCTGACTTCCTCTTCAAGGACAACACTATACACACTTTGATTTACTTTGACTCTGTTACAGAGAAACCATTGTTGTCCTATAGATTGTGACCGTAACAAGTTTGCCTGTTACAACTGTATGATACTTAACATAAGATTCACTATGGATGCAAATAGCACAATCTTCGCACATTTGAATTGCATTGTAAAATTGATTTGGGTGGTGTCAGCATCTTCACGCATTGTAAGAATTTTTTCAGCAAATTTTGACCCAATAATCGGTACACCGTAATTACACTGTCATACTTTATTGAATTGGGCAGTCACACAAGCGATGTCAAGAAATTTTAAACAATCCTATAATAAAAAATTAATTAAATTATGTTCAATAGCACGTACATACTACATACTACTTACTTATATGTACATACACACGCAATAACAAATTTTACAAATATTTTTTCAGACAATTAATCTCACATCTAGGAGGAAAAAAATAAGAATTCTTTGGTAAGCACTCTTGTTTGTCTCATTTATTGCTTGTCCTTCCCCAACATGTTCGGCTGAGGACTTCGCAGTTTAAAGCCCACAGAAGCATGTTGCCTTGAAAAGTTATTTCTACCAATTAAGTGAATTAATTAGACTAAAATAAAAGTATTTACATATATGTACATACATACTTTTTTCTTTTTTTGTATTTTATTTATTTTGCAATCTATCTTATATTGATAAAATAAGCAAAATTAATCACATTTATGTTGACATTTAATGTTACACATATAAAATCGTATAAAACTGTAGAAATATTCCAAATTTAACAAAAAAAAAAAAAAAAATACAGATTTAGTCTATCTTATATTTACAATAACAACACCTTAAGTTTTAGTAATTATTAAATTTAAAGTTTTAGCATTAAGTTAAAAGAAAACAATAAAAAATAAAAGATAATAATAAGAAAAAGATTGATTTAAATAAAATAAATTAACTTCTGAAAGGTAGATCTAACACCTGGTATCTTTTAAGTCTTCGAATTTCATCAGTATCGTCTAATAACACAATAGCCAGAGGATTTACATGATTGCTTAGTCTTTAACAGTTTGTATATTTAGATCGTCATGTATGGCATCGTTGGAAATATACCAAGGACATTGAACAATAAGCCTTATAGTTTTTGAGTGGTATCTTTGCAATATTTCTATATTTGAGGCACTTGGTGTTCCTCAAGTTGAACTCCATAAGTCCATATAGGCTTTAAAATAGCTTTATAAAGTTACAGTTTATTTTCCACACTTAGTTAAGATTTTGGACCAATTAACCAGTTAAGTTTCCTATTTGTAATATTTAATTGTTGCCGTTTTATTTTTATGTGTTCTTTCTATGTTAGTCGACGATCCATATAAGTACATACATATAAGCCGAGATATCTAACATAATCCTTTTTTGGAATTCGGATGTTATTTATGGAAATGTCAGGGCAATAACCTTTTCTAAGAGACAATGTTATATGTACAGACTTTACAGCATTCAATTTAGATCTCCATTTACTTAACCATGACTCTATTAAGTTTAATTCGGTAGACGGCAGAAGTTTCTTTAATTTGTATAAAAGACCAGTGTGCCAAACTCTGTCAAATGTCTGCTGAATGCACAGGAATACAGCGGAGCAATATTTTTTTTCCTCAAATGATTTACGAATAATGTCAATTACTCTATGGCATTGCTCAGGAGTGCCATGTTTTTGCCTAAGTCCAAATTGATAATAGGGAATAATTTTTAAACTCTCAAGTATATGGGACAAGCGGCTCAAAAAAATGTTTTCAAACATCTTCGAAAAAACACTTAGTAGACTAATAGGTCTATAAGAAGTTAGTTCATTTTCAGGTTTGCTGGGCTTCTTGATCATAATGATCTCAGCGCATTTCCACTGAGAAGGAAAATGATTTAAACGAAAAATTGAATTAAAAATTTTGGTTAAGTATAGAACAGCTTTCTCTGAAAAACTCTGTACAACTCCAGCGTCGATATTATCATATCCGGGAGACTTTTTGTTATTTAGATTTTTGATTTGAGTTGCAACTTCATATGGGGAAATGTGTTTTATGGGTAAGCTCATCTAATAGGGCGCGTTCAAAAATCCCGAAGTCTCTACGTCTTCTACGGAGTTATCAAATTGGTGAACAGAAAATATATTATAGAGGTGGTTCGCAAATGCTTCTGTTTTTTTAATGTTAGATCGGCACCATGAACCATCACTATCCTTAAAGGAGGATTTCTTTTTGACGGATGCTTCAGGTATTTTGTTGCCTTCCACAAATTGTGTTCATTATTGTTTGAGTTATTAATATTGTCAAAAAATTCACCGAATGATTTGTTTTTTAGGCCAGTTAAAGGATGTTTGAGGTTTCTTGCTGCTTGATTAAAACGCCACTTGTTATAAGAACTTCTGCTTATCTACCATGCTTTTCTTAATACCCTTTTAATTAAAATAAGTTCCCGTGTCCGTGAAGAGATTTGAAGAGTACTTAGCGGAATAGTAAAACTTTCAACCGGATTCGATAACAAATCAGCCTCATGAATTATGTTTGTAAAATTTTCAACGGCTTCATCCAGCTCAAAATCATTCGATATTGCAGAGTTTAAATTAATTTTTATATCTAACCAATATGAGAACGACTCCAGATCAGTTTTAACTGTTACAAGCTTATTGATTTTTTTTATAAATTGAAGCGAGGAGTTATACGTTAGTAAAATTGGGGAGTGATTTGAGTTGAGGTCATAATTATCTAAAATAGCAAGTTGATTAGAAGGTATTCCAGAATATACAAAAAAATCAATTAAGTCAGGAATTTTGAATGGATCAGAAAGCCAATATGTAGGTTTTCCAGTTGAGAGAGCAGAATAATTTTTAGAAAGCAGACACTTATAGAGCTCCCTGCCCTTAAGGTTAATAAGACGGGAACCCCACCAAGGATGTTTCGCATTAAAATCTCCTCCAACTATAAAACGAGGACCAAGTTTTTGAAAGAAATTTGCAAAGTCAATGCAATTAATATTATGACGAGGAGGAAAATAAACTGCACATAACGCAACAGAATACATACGGCAAATATTTTTAATACATGAAACTTGGAAACTTTCCTTAATAAGATGGTCTTCTTGATGATATTTTATAGACGATTTGATTAAAATTGTAGAACCACCATGAGCCCTTTCATTAGGATGATTGTTAATGTACAATGTACATTGTACATACTTGACTTACATATGTATACCTAAATCAATGTAAATTACAAAAAGACCGTCCATACATATCTAGTACATATGTATGTATATAAGAGCTTCTCGTCTAATATCATCAGTTCACTTTGCACGATGATACAAAGGGATACATTAAAAGTGTAGTGACTCATAACAGCGAAATACAACGAAGGTCAAAAGCCAAGTACGAAAAATTAATATTGAAATATAGTTGTAGTATGAATGACCCAATATCATGGTAACTGAAACTCTATGTATGTATGTGTTTGTTTTCAAATAATAAGGGACCTTAACGAATTTATGCAAGTGATTAAATTTTTGTGTAACAGGCAGAACTTGTGTACCTGCATGAAAGTAGTTTTTGTCCATAATTACTCTCGATAACGGTTTCTTTTCACAAGAAATTTACAATTAATAAAGTGGATTGTGGAAGTGAGATGGCGAATTTTGATAATGTTTGCAAGACGACAAATGTGGCGAAATCTGAATGCAAACAAAATATATAACACAAATAAAAAGAAAAGAATGGAAGATGAAGGTACTATGTCAAAAGCCATCTAGGTAACTTGGAGAGTTGTCCATCACAATATTGCCAAAAAAGTGCAGTAAGAAGTTGTTCAAACTTTACAGAGGCTATTCGAAGTGAAATTTTTAACTTGTCTTGGAATATATCCTGGGAGCAAAAGCGGATGTATGTTACTAATATTACAAAGGAATTGCATTGAAAATTCAAGACGTCATTACACAATAATATATTTTTTGGGACATAAGTACATAAATCAAGTCGATGGCAGTTGTGCCGCAAAATCTTTCGCCAGGAAAATCATAATGACATCTGTTGGGTCACAATGAAATATTATATTTCTGTTATATGTTGTGTATTACTTTAAGCACCTTTGTGGATGAAAAACATTTCATTCCTTCAAACTCCTTATCGGTTGTTGTGGAATTTGCTTTTAATCTCTCCTTTCTTATAACAAAAAACTGTTCATCCATTTTTTAACTTGCACAATTAACATACATATATTATATAAGAAGCTTGGTAGTTTTCAGTTCGTTGATCTGTGTATATATATAGTATGTATATGTATAATAAGTGGTCATTGCCTTACAAAGAGAAAAATTTGTTAAACTTATAACTGAAACATTTTAGAATTTTTACATGCAAACCATTTATAAAATGATAATATTTTGGAGTCTGCCTCAGATATACTCGTCCATTCGACCAGGTGGAAAATATTGTTTGGTAAAGATATTTATAGCCAATATTTATCCTATTTGTTAGGCGGAGGCACTGCTGATCCAACAGTAAATGTGCTACGAGCCTTAGCATATGATTCGTCAGCTACCGGTTATTAAAAATGTTTCCCCTGAACGACTTTATCAAGAAAGCATACCAATATCTAAAAAAAGGGCGACCACTTGCAAGATTTAAAAAAGTTCCTGCCGGATTGCTATTTGCATTATAGAAACTAATTTTGTTTAAAAGTACATTATTTTAAATTTAACTTATTTATTTTTACTTAGATTTCTTTTTTGCTAATTTAGACATGAATTGTTTTAGTTGTATATCGTTACCTTAATATAGAAAGGCCCTAACTCGTTCTTTTCTCAAATCGAGCTTTTGTAAATTTCGAAAGATGATCTTCCAACACGTCATTTGTAAATTGTAAATTTGACGTGATCCGACTAAAATTACAAAAATATAAGCAGTTTGCGACTACAAAACTTTATTTTTTATCAAGTTTTTTCTCCCTCCTTAAAAGTTAGGAAAACGTTACTTAGGGCCTTTCTATATGAAGGTGTCTATGTATATTCTATTTTAAATTTCGTTCCAAAGCCCTAACTTAATATTTTGTCTAAAAAATTGTTTTCTTACATATATAACTTGACTAAATATGGGGAAAAACAGAATTGCGTTTGTTGGCTCTTTTAATAAAAAACTGCTTCAAAAAATTTTTATAAATTTTTCAGATTTTATTTTATTTTGCTATCTGATCACCTAACAACATCAATTGTAGATCGCCTTTGTCAGTCCATTGTTAATGTTTTGAATTTAAAAAGTCCCAACATTTTTTAATGGCGACGGTAGAAACTTTGTCCCATCCACTAGCTAAAAGAATAACTGCCATACGAATATTAAAAGCTTTACATTTTTTTTCCAAGTCTGTGCCTTTTGTGCCAATTAAATGTGTTAAAAGGTTTTTCATTATAGATTTTTGTGAAATTAATTGCATTCTTGTCTAGCGGTTGAAGTAAAGCTGTGCAATTTGGAGGCAGGCACATTACGACAAAGTTTCCATCATCGCTTTTCAGTTCATTGTGCTGAGTTTTAATTTAAACTTAGTAGAATTTTGGTAGAAGTCTAAAAAATAGACCGGACTCGTAGCAGTTGTAAATCTGACCAGGAGCTAGACCTAGTTCATTGATCTTAGTAGTACATTATTTTAAGAAGGGATCGACACTGTCCATCTTACACCTTTTCCCGCATATTTTTAATCTGCGTATGCCATGTCGGGTTTTAAAGTTCTTTACCCATCCAAGGCTAGCATTAAAAGTTCCAGGTTTTTCTCTCAATGGTGAAGTTGAACGTGCTTCCTGTGCCAATAATTTAGTTCGTCACTGTATAAATCTGAAGTAAATAGATTAAGTTTGGAAATTTTGAGAAAAAAATTGCCTTACCACATTGTTGCTATACTTAATGCGAACAACTTATCAGATTTTAAATCAGCTCTTAAAATTTTGAGGGAAAGCGGTTTGTACTATTTTGAATTTGCGGAAAAGAAATTAAAAAAAATCGAATCGTTAATCATGGTGATTATTCACAAGGAATAAACTTGCGGCCTGTAACTCATGTTTCGCAAATGCAAAAAAATTCTTTCCCATCTCAATATCCAACAAATGCTTCTCAATTACATAATTGTGGACAGCAACATCCAAATTTCAGTCAGATTAATAATAATGGCCATGTGCCATATAATAGAAATAATTTTTGCAACAACCTTATTTTAGTAGTAGTAATTCAAACCAATCTAAAATTAGACGGTATGGAGCTCCTGTTCCAATGGAACAGGATGGATCAAATTTTCATTCACGTGCCCCGGAAGATTACCGGTTGTAACATTTTATATCAACAACAAACCATTTAATTTCCTCATTGATACAGGACCATCTGTTAGTATAATTAGGAGAAATACTTTATCAATAATGGTTCAAAAAACAAAACCGATTACTTTAAGAACAGCAACAGGCTCAGTAGTTTTAGACTCCACTCAAGACTCTTTCATCCATGGTAGGCTAATAAAGATTTATGTGTATCATTTTTCGGATAATTATGAGGGATTGTTAGCTTATGATGCACTACGAACTTTGAACGCAAAAATTTATGTTGCTAGAAGTACTATAGTTTTTCAAGGAAGAAAAAATGGCGTATTGTAGTCGATTATCGTAAACTAAATTAAATTACGATATCCGACCGATATGCTATTCTTAACATGGAGGATATTTTAGATAAGGGCAAAGGGTTTTCATTTTGAATTTATGAGGATGCCTTTTGGGCTAAAGAACGCCCCATCAACGTTTTAAAGGTTGATGAATGAGATACTGGAAGAACTTGTTGGAAAACATTGCCTTGTGTATCTCGACGACATTATAGTGTTCAGTGCATCTCTACAGGAGCACGTCGAATTGCTCGATAGAGTGCTAAAAAGATTGACAGATGCCAATTTAAAAGTCCAACTCGATAAATGGGAGCTTTTGAAGAGAGAAGCTGAGTTTTTGGGTCACGTGGTATCGGCTGAAGGGGTGAGACCAAATCCAAAAAATACGAGTGCTATTATTAAATATCCAATACTAAAAACGGAAAAAGAACTAAGACAATTTTTGGGTCTAGGTGGGTTTTACAGAAAATTCATAAGAGACTTTGCTCGAATAACCAAACCCTTGACATCCTGTTTAAAAAAGGAAATAAAATTAACTTTAAAAATAAAGAATATATAAAAGCAGTCGAAACAATAAAGATTTTGATAACAAGGAAAGCAATTCTCGCACACCCATTATGAGAAAACTTTTACACTAACTACAGATGCTTCGAACGTGGGTCTGGGTGCGGTGTTGAGTCAACAAGGCAAACCGATATGCTTTGCAAGCAGGACGCTCACTGATGAGCTTAACTATTCGACCATTGAACGCGAACTTTTGGCTTTAGTTTGGGCAATAAAATATTTCCGGCCATATCTTTTTGGCAGAAAATTTTTGGTTAACAGTGATCATAAGCCTTTCCAATGATTACGTAACCTCAAAGAACCAAACATACAACTCCAGAGGTGGAGAATCAAACTTAATGAATTTGATTTCGATATATAGCATATTCCTGGCAAGGAAAATCATGTTGCCGATGCTCTTTCTAGAGTAATACTGGACGAATGTAATATGAATGAAAATGTTAATTTTGATATGGCCACCATTCATTCAGCGGAAGATGATAATGCTAATTATATTCCCATATCTGAGAGGATATTGAATACATTTAAAAATCAGTTAAAGCTTTTTAGCAATGACCATGAAGGAGATAGAAAACGTTACAGAATATCCAGAATTTAAAACTATTGTAATGGTTTTGCATCTGGAAGGAATGCATCAGGGAATTGAGAAAGTTGTTAAGGAATTCTCGAAAAAATATTTTTATCCAAATTACGTAATAGAAATTTCGAAAATCATCAATGCATGCGAATTGAGCAAATCTGATCACATAACACAAAAGTTGACTTTTAAGTTATGGTATATGACACTCGCGAAAAATTTGTTATCGACTTTTGGCAATGGAATAAGGACAACTATTTGACATGCATAGACTTTTATTCGAAGTTTGCAATGGCTGAAAAAGTCTCAAACTTGAAATGGGTAGAAACGAAACGAGCATTGCTAAGAGTGTTTAATGCTATGAGACAGCCGAAAATTTCAAAAATCGATCAAGACCAAGGTATAAATAATGTAAATATTAGGCAATGGTGTGAACAGTTTAATTTAGTATTAGAGGTTACCACTGGTAACACTGGCATAGGTGACATAGAAAGACTCCATAAGACGCTGAACAAAAAACTACGAATTTTAAATACTTCAGATGATAAGTAGCAAATTAACATGAGCGTCGAACAGGTAATATTTGCCTACAACCACATAATAAACCATTGTAGTACCGGAGAAAAGCCACATAACATTTTTTTTTATTTGAAATTTTTTATATTTATATGCAAAATAAAAGGGCAACTAGAATCAATAATGCAAGTTTAAAAATAATATAAAATACCATTAATGCAAAATATATAATTGCAGAGAATAAAATAAAAAGACTAAATAAAATGGAAAGTCCTTTTAAAAAGGCAGAAGTATTAAGAATAGAGAATGATGGGGAACATTTTGTGGTGAAATTTCGGGATAGAAATGTTAGAAAATATAAAAGCCACTTTAAAACAAATTAAGTAACAAATATAAATGATTGCAGGAATCGATTCGAGACGGCATTTGCAGAAGAGAATCCTGGAACATCTCACTCAAATTAATTTTTTCCGAATGTTCTTCACAGCTATGGTCTTGTTCAAACTATTAAAATTTATAAAATTAGTGATGGTTTCGGCTATAATGTCATTGACCAGGGAGAAGTAGCAACCCCACTGATTATGGTAATCATATTGTTATCAATAGATCAATATGACCGAACTTGAGAAATTTTTCAATGAATTGTGGAATGAGTATAATAGTCATGAATACTTACAATCTGCCATCATAACAAAATATCTTAATATAGCTGATCAAGAGAAACAGTTATTCATAAAGGGGCACAAACGGGCCTTATTTAATGTATTAGGTAGTGGTCTGAAGTTTCTTTTTGCAACCCTTAATAGTGAAGATAGGGAAACAGTAGAAGAATCTATAATTGAAATAAAGAACAGAATTGATAATGGCGACATAAGCACAAATAGTATTATTGAACACGTTAATGCTGGAAGTAGACTTTTAAATGAACTAACACCCTTCAGAATGCACTTGTTACTAAAATTATTGCCGATACTTTTCTTGATAATGTCAAAACCTACTTAGAGCATATCCAGGATATTCAGATGGGAATACAGTTGGCTAAATTGGGCATTGTTAATCCTAAAATTATTGACATCAAAACTATATCACAATTGAATGCAAGAAAATTTGAATCTATTAAAACCTCTGTTTGGATTAAAGAAAATTTTATATATTTTGTATTGACCATACCACAAAATTTAACAATGTATCCTAGATTTAAGATATTACCAATTCCTGATAATGATAACCAAGAACTAATATTAAATTTAGACGTAGATCTTGTAAAAAGAAATGGAAAGTTGTTTCAATTAAATAACCAAAAAATTACACCTTTATATGACTCATGTTTGGAAAATTTATTGAATAATCAATTATCAAATTGTTCTTTCAAAACAAATGAAGAAACAAGTATATCTTTTCTACCACCCAATAGGGTTTCAAAAAAACATGCAATAAACAATCCTTTACCAGAATTGTAACGATTTAAATATATCAATTAATGGAAATAATTTACTAACATTAAGCAATTGTAAACTTAAAATTGTATCTTTTGAATCTGCAAACAAATTAAGTAATCCACAAACAAACATTGTCCCAAGTAGTATATTTAGGCGGGTTCTGGAACACCATGTATTTGTTCCATAAGGATTTTTCTTATTAGAATTATAGGGCCATGTTATTGTGCCGTAAGGATTTTACTTATTAGAAATATTCCTTTGTAATTGTGCCATAAGGATTTTTCTGATTAAAAATATGAAGTTAGAATTCATGAATCCAATTTGTTGTAAAGATCACAAGCGCAAAATTGTGTAGAAAAATTTTCCAATTAGAATCAATCAGAACGCCACCAAAACTAATAAGAATTTTTAAAAATTCTAATTTATTCTAACTGAGATTTTTCAAAAATCCAATTAAATTCCAATAAAACACGACTTTACTCCAAAAAATCTAGTTGATTCCAATTGAGATTTTTGAAAAATCCAATTAAAGTCGAATAGAATTCTACTTTACTCGAAAAAAATTCTAAGTTATACCAATTGAATTTTTGATAAATCCAGTCAAATGCTGTTAGAATCCTACAATATTAGTACTTGTTTCACTATAGGTATGAACAAATTCTGCCTTTTCATATCTGTGTATGAAAAATTCTAACTTTGAACTTTTAAAGAATAAAAATAGTTTTTGAATAAATTCATGTATACATATAAGTTCAGTTTATCAAAGTGGAAACTCTCTTTGGCTTTGTTTTGGGCTGTTTATCTTTTCGTATAAACATTAGAGTTTGTGGATATGCTTTCATTTTGTTGCTTTACGAAAATTGTAAGAGAAGAATAACACTTGATTTTAATTCTCATTTGAAGTTGATAGAAATTTGAACTGGAAAAGTAGGTATAAAAGACCAATCAGAATTTTGTATACAGTTATTGCTTGTGTCGCCTTCAAAGTAAGCTTAGCAAAATGGTAAGAATATTTAAGAATTTAAAGATTAGTATCCATGTAAAGAATTTATAATTTATTTTTTTTTTTAGATATATCAACAAATTATTAATATTGCGCAAGGACTAAAATCAGAGAACACTAAAATTGATGATATTCCTCTAAATGAACCATACAAAATTTTAAACTTTGAGTGGAAGGTTACACAATATGGATAAAAAATCATAGCATATTTAGAGAACAACAAATGGTTTTATCTGCTACAAAGAGTAGTGAAATATCTTAACAAGGAAGATCCCTACTTAGCCAAAATAAATGACAAAAATTGGACAATTGTATACAAAGGTCGTCAATTACCAAACGGCTCTGTTATATTCGAACATTCTTTTACTTAAATTCCTATACTAAGCAATAGACATACATAATTCTTTTTTCATTTTACTTGCTTCGTATGCAAGAAAACATTGTGTATTTATTTTTTTAGTTTTTATTTTTTTTTAATAATAAATGTTAGAAAGTTTTAAGGCAAATGAAAATACTGTACTTTCATTTACAAAAATTGTTCATACATGTGCATGGTGAAAAAAATTTCAGATTTAACAATGCTAAGCACCTGTGCAACATACTATATGCGACAGTTGTTTAAATACATTAGGATTTTTTCTCACGATCATAAATATTTATATGACCCTCTTCTGTGGTACTATTTTGAAATTGGAACAAGCATGTGCATGCTGAAAAAGGTTTTCAGATTCTTCAGCAATGGTATATTAGTAGGATTTTTTCTCACGGTCATAAATTACAGATGCAAGTGTATGGAACTTGGAAACATCTGTCCTTTATAGCTTAGAAGGGTTTTTTCACTTTTTTCCCACAGTCATAAATTTTTAAAGGGCATTCTTTTTATTTCTAAGAGGCAAGCAGATGTTATCTATTTTAGCCACCTTATATGTGCTCATTAGTTTTATTTTTTCTTTTCTTAATTATTGTCTGGAAAAAGATATAGAATATTAGGAAAAAACTTAATCTTTTTTTCTAATCAACTCTAATTTTCCACATTTGAGTTGAGTGTAAATGAAAATTCAATAGAAACCTCTCCTATATATATGGACAAAAATTTTACGATACTTTCATTACAGTTGTGACGCGCAGTATCTCTATTTATATATTTAATTTTTTGTAAACTTTTTGTTAAAAAAAATTGAAAAATTGAAGTGTGAGATTTGCGATTTCGCTACATTTTCGACGAAATCGAATCAGAGGAGGCATTACAAAAAACAACACAACATTGTGATGCCTCGATCTAAGGGACCGTTATACAGAAGGATCCAGAAAAGAATAGAGGAAAAGGCTCACGGCAATTTGGCAAGGGAGAAGTTCTTGCCATCCCCCTCCTCAGAACTTCAAACAGCAAGGTTATTTTCACCACCACCCTCATAAATCAATGCAAGAATATCATTAGACTCATCAGTTCCAACACAATTACCACAACCACCGCCCTCAACAACATCAGCGCCGCAACAACCATCATCCTCAACGGCAGAGTCAATACTCTCAGTACAGCTACCAACCCTATCAACATCGGCACCACAACCACCAACTTCATCATCAATATCAGCACAACCACCAACCTCAACAACATCAGAATCAACCCCATCAACACAACCACCATCCACAGCAGATTTGGATTTCTGTTTAAGCCTTTTAGATGAAGATGAAGATGTCCTAGCTAATGTGTTGGAAATAAAGGAGGTATTAATTTGCCTCCTTTAGATCTTACTTTCTTACATCTATATGATGATCAGGACGAAATATTACTGCAAGCAGCACTCCAAGTGGTAGTTTACTAATAGCTATTAATAATTAATATAAGTATATTTTATATATGTAAATATTTTTAAATAAATGAAAAGAAAAAAGTATAATATGAAACCATGTTTGTATTATTTATTATTTTGAATAGTTTTGATATTAAAGGAAATAATAACGGTTACTCATATACAAAACATTATCGTGTACAGTACTTGCCATTACTGAAAATGGTAATATAAGATATTTGTAATTTCATGAAAAGATTTTCCAATATTGTTTCTAATGAAGATAAACATAAACTTGTTAACATTCAGTCACATCTGGAGTATGTGAATAATTTTAAGCCGTTGAAAAATAAACATGGGGAAATCTATAAAGATTGTTGTTGGTCAGACGAGAATACAAAATGTGGACCTGACACTTGTTCCTGATATTGAATATCAGAAGTAAAACAGTTGATATAGAGAAAGAAGCTAAAGAACTGATGAAGTCGTATTTCAACATACAATATACAAATGAATTTTAAATTTTTTATATTTATTTTTTAAACAAAAGTAATTTATATATATACATATATATCTACATATATATTTACAATAATTTTCTAATTTCGTTTGTAAGAGGAATATATATTCAAACATTTTATTATGTATAATTATGCCAAAGAAGTATGGACGGCGTTCAATTGTAAAACATTAGAAGATTATTAAATGTTTTATTTAAAAACTGATGTTTTGCTTTTGACAGATGTTTTTGATAATTTCAGGAGGATATGTAAAAATATTTATAAATTAGATCCTTGTTATTATTACACAGCTTCAGGGCTTCCATGGGCTGCGATGCTCAAAATGACAAGTATTGAATTAGAACAGTTATCAGATATTGAAATTATCACATTTATACAAAGGGGAATAAGAGGAGGTATTGTCCAATGTTCTAAAAGACAATCCAAAGCTAACAATAAGTACATGACAGACTACAATATTAATTTGCCATCAAAGTATTTAATGTATCTGGATGCAAATAATTTGTATGGCTGGGCAATGTCTCAGTGTTTACCTGAAGGTGGCTTTGAGTGGGTTACAGACATTGACAATTATTCCCTTAGCTCCATGTTTGATGATCCAAATAATGATTACATTTTAGAAGTAGATTTAAATTATCCACCTGAAGTTCACGATTATCATTATTATTACCCTTTTGTAGTGAAAATAAAGTACCTCCATATGCTAAAGAATCAAAATTGATTGCTGATTTAAGTGATAAAACTAAATACATTATTTATTACAAAAACTGCTTAAACATGGTTTAACACTAAACAAAATTTATCGCATTCTTAAATTCAAGCAATCTGATTGGCTAAAAAAATATATCTTCGAAAAGAATTTTTTCAAGTTGTTAAATAATGACATTTATGGAAAAACAATGGAAAATGTTGACAAAAGAAAGATTATAAAAATTGTTAATTCTTGGGAGAATATTGGCAGAAGACAAGGAGCTCGCTCTCTTATATCGAAACCGGAGTTTAACTCAATTAGCATTTTTGATGAAAACATGATTGCAATTGAGTTAAACATAAATCACTCAGTTTACAATAAACCCTTGGCTTTTGTGTTTTGGAGCTTTTAAAATGGAAAATGTATGATTTTATGATTACATGCTTCCTAAATACAAATCTAAAGTAGAACTTAATTATATGGACACAGATTTATTCATTTATACTGTTGAAACTAATGATTTTTATAAAGATATAATACTTGACATTGATAGCAGGTTTGATACTTCAGAATATGGCACAGAAAATGTATACAAAATTCCTAAAAGAAATCAGAAAGTTTTAGGAATGATGAAGGATGAGAACTGTGGTGTCATCATGAAGGAATTTATAGGTTTGTAATCTAAAAAGTATTGCTTAGTTTATCAGATTATAAAAATTGCTTATACAATAAGTAAATTTATTATGGCAATATGTATATATTTAAATCCAAATTGTATTCTTTATATACGACATTATTAAATAAAATATCTTTAAGTTTTAAAGATGAGAAAAGGTATACATGCAGCGATAATGTCGGCACTATTGCATGGGGTCATTATAAAGAACAATTCGAAAATGACAAAGATGATAATCTGTTTAAATTAATTGATGAATGCAATATGTTAGAAGATAATACTATTTATAATGAATTTTTAAAAAAATGATTCCGATGATGAATATTTAATAGACATGGGATTTTAAGTGTTAAATATTTATAAATAAATAAACATTTTAAGAAAAAAAAATTTTGGTTTTGTTTCTCTTTTCTTTTATTTCAAATCATATTTATCAAATAAAAATTTAATACATAAGTGCCCACAGGTAAAAGTATTGAAACTTTGTTTTCGATCATAATTATATTGAATGGGAGTTTTTAAGTAATTAATTATTTCATGAGGTGGTTGTAAATTTCCAAAGCTGTCGAAGTACTCCTTATAGTTACAATTTTTATAATAAGCTACCCAATGTGTTCCTGGACCATGCAAATTATCTAAATTTATAATACCACATTCCTTTTTATGTGTGTTCTTAGGTAAACAATCTCGCATAAAGACTCCCCTAAAATATTTCAGATTTTTGCAGTACTTCATTAAGTCTAGGTCTGTTAACGGTCGATTGGGTAGATCCTTTAAAAGTTTTTTGAAACGGAGTTACAGTAAAGTCCAAACACCTTTTTGTATGGCTTAAGAAATAACCCGTTTCCCATAGCAACTGATTCCATCGCTCTATTATGACGATTTGCCTCTGCTAGTAGTTTTTTCCCGTTTTTTATGTCATTTATAGCTTTAACAATAGCTGATCCCCCGCTGGCTAAGCCGCCAAGTGCTGATAAAGCTGTCATTATTGGAATTACTGGAAGAGATCCACCAACTTTTGGCACTGGTATAACTCTCGGTATAACAATATTAGATCTTCTTTTATTTTTAAAGTCTGAATTTATAACATTTTTTGAAATTTTAACAGCCATAATTGGTTTCAATTTCCTCAAAGTTTTTAAAGTATTTTTAACAGCAGTTGAAAACCACTTTTTGTCGTAACCCTTCTTAGCACCTCCTTTCCTCTTAAATTTCGTTTTAATTTTAGCATCTTTGATACCTAATCCTAATTTTATCATTGCTTTCATTGCGTTTGTTACCAACCAGGCATGTGTTCGCTCTTTTAAGCCACAACTTTTAGATCTTACGAGTTGCCAGGCTTTTTCAGCTAATATTTTATCTGCTTGATGTCTCTTACTTTTATCATTCGAATGAGAATATGCGATATCGCGCTCTCTACATGCAGCATCTAATATATTTATCCCTTTATCGCCCCTTGCTAAACGGTTCATAAGGTTTGTTCCTGGCTCACAAAATTGATATCCAGGTAAATGAAGTTCAAAAGGTAATTTATTTATTATGTTGTTAACTAAACCTCTGCCGAGTTTAAACTGATGATAAGGTTGTCTTTTGTTATGGTTTATATCCATTTTTCGTGCAACGTTTCTAATGCTAAGCAATGAAATGATAAATAGTTTGTATATAAGAGGAAATTTATAGCAAAATTTAATTAGTTTTCAATATGCGGTTAATAAAGCAAGCTAAACAAATTGTTGTTAGAAATGCTGATGAAAAAGAGAGAAGCAATACTAAAAGTAGGCATAGTGTACTTTAGCCAAGTTCAATTAGAGCATTGATTGTGGGCCCATCAAACTGTGGCAAAACTAATACTATGATTAGTCTAATAGAAAGCACCAATGGCCTTACATTTAAAAAAATTTACATATATTTACTCAAAATCTCTTTATCAAACAAAATACTGCTAACTTAAGAAGTTGATTGATCCCATCAAAGGAATAAGCATGTTTACATTTTCAGAAAAAGAAAAAGTAATAGGTCGAGCTAAAGCGCATTCAAATTCCATCATTATATTTGATGACGTAATATGTGGAAAACAAGACACAATTAGAGAATACTTTTGCATGGGTAGACATAGAAATATTGACTGCTTTTATTTGGCTCAAACATACTATACAAAAATTCCAAAACATCTTATTCGCGATAATGCGAATATGATTATAATAGTTAAGCAAGGCGAAAGGAATCTAAGGCACATATACAACGATCATGTAATGTAATTGGCGATATGACGTTTATGAAATTTACTGATATGTGTAGCGAATGCTGGAAAGATAAATATGTATTTGTTGTTATAATTAAGGATGATTTAATGAGTAAAGGACGATATCGGAAAGGGTTTGATGAATTTATTATAATGTAATGAATGTAAAAAAGAACAGGAGTAAATGTTAAATTCAAAGCATATTGTGTTTTCATGTATAGCAGTTCAAAATTATATAAAAAGCAGTTCGGTAGCTGATATAAGGCAGGTCAGAGTCAGATTTAAAGCAGTTTGAAATCAGTTATATACCAGTTTGGTTGCAGATTATAATTTTATTAAATTAACCATGAATAAAAAATTATTAAAAGATACTGTAAAAACTAGAGAAATTCTTAAAACAAAATTAAAAAACGTTAAACTTAATCAATTGGATTAAGCTAATACCTTAAAAAAAAACCCTTCGACCAATAACAAGACCATTAGATCAAATAATTGAAAAGCTAGATAAGAATAAACAAGCTGAGGTAGCAGACTTATCAGTCCAACCATTTACAGAGAGTCAAATTGTTAATGAAGATGGTGAGGATTATTCAATGAAGGCTGAAACCGTAAATGACGTAGAGTGTGAAAGGGAATACATGCATTTAGACATTGATCTTAATTACGAAGATCATTCAAAAAAGTTTAAAAGAAAAGCAACACAGGGTGAGATCTATAAGGCAAAACTTAAAAGAGCACAGAAAAATAATCAAATTGAAATTATAAAAACAAAAAATAAAAGAAAATAAAAAGGAGGAATTGAAAATAAATTAAATAAATCATATCATAAAAAACTCAACCATGAACATTTCAATAAAAGTGAAGAAAAGCCAGAGGAAGTAATTGATCTAAATAATATTAATAGAAATCCGACAAATTTTGATGAAATTCGGAAAAGTAGCTTGGAATCTAAGAGTGCAACAATAAAAAATGAACCTGTAAAAAGATCCTCTTTGAAACGGAAAAGTTTTATTAAAAGAAGTGATGAATCGAAACGTAACAAAATTTAACCAAACTTAAAGCGAAAAATAAATACATTTTTAGATGGTTTTGATTATAACAATAAAAAAAATTCAAAGACTACACACATATTTCCAAAGAGAAAAAGTGAAGCAGAGTTAAATAAAGATAGAAAAAGGACTAAAATGATGAACAATACAAGAATTAGTAATTCACTATCTAAAAATATAGAACTGCTCCTGAGTAATAAAAATATTGATAAGCTTTATGGTTTTAATATAGACGAAGAGGGTTTTTGGAGATACGGAAATGACAAGTTCAAATTTAATAAAGATAATACTATGCAAATCGGAAATTGCAAGTGGAACGTAAGTCCGGGATTGTTTGAACTGATTTTTCATTCAAAACCACTTCACTACAATAAAAAAGAATTGAAAACATATAAGGAAATACCAACAAGTACAAATGCCCATAGAAGAAGTTATAAATCAAATACTCAAATAAAGGGAACAAAATCATTCAAGTATCAACATATAATAAAGGATTTATTTTCTCCAAAATCTCATACCGTAAGAAAGGGGAAGGGATTATTGTTAAAATCTGTAGACAACCACAATCCTAACTATATATATTGGGATGACGCAAATGAATTGGTAGATAGATTACGTCTACTTCTTGCGTCAGAGAGTGCTGGTCATAACAATCATAATAATGAAATAATTTCTATCATCGAAGAACTGAAAGAAGCCAATATAATATATTAAAATTATGAATTTTATTAATAAATTTGGAGAAAGTTCAACTAAGTAAAATAATTCGAAGCGGACGATATGCGAGCATCGTTTTCAAATAAATAGAATAATTAAAGATATTGCTAAACGATTAGGAGTATATGAATCAGCATCTAAAAAAATAATAAGTGATATAAAAATATTACGAGAATCGATTGCCAAAGACATTGATGAAGATGTTAATGTGATTCAAAAAGCCGTAAATAATCAATTAATTTTTTCAAATAAAGATTTCATAAAGAATATCGAAGAAAGATTTCGTATAATTGAAATATATATTGGAATGACGCAAAATATAATATGAAATACTTAAAATAGCAAAATAAAATAACTTTACATTAGGCAATACAAACTCGAATACTTGTTTCACAGCTGGAGGTCATAAGAGGAACAAATGATTTGTAAGAAAAAGGTCTATACTCAAGTTGTAAAGTTGAATACTCATAAATTCATGTAGTAAACCACAATGTTATAAAGGGTGGTTAAATTGTATGGGCCGATGTTGAATGTGAACCACACCTAAACGCCAAGTTTTTTTCCGAATTTTATTTGACATTTCTCTATTTCAGACTTATTCAATTTGAACCATGGAGAGATACACAATCCAACAAGGTGTTAAAGTTATCCAGACTTATTATGAAAATGGGAGTTCAAATCAAAATGCATATCGCACTATCGTGCGATAGTGTGGCTGAAGAGCCGTCCACCTCAACTCGTCGTCGTTCCCAACAATTGCACCTTTCACGCTCGTCGTTGATGAACATTATGCATAAAGACTTGCATTTACACGCTTACAAGGTGCAATTGGCTCAAGAACTAAAGCCTCTTGACCATTCCAAACGTCGTGAATGGGCAGAATGGTGGCAAGAAATGGCAACATTGGATGATCAATTTTCGAAGAAAATCATCTTCAGTGATGAGGCACATTTTCACCTCAGTGGATTCGTCAATAAACAGAATTGCCGCATTTGGGCGAATGAGAATCCAAGAGTGATTGTCGAAAAACCAATGCACCCACAAAGAGTGACTGTTTGGTGCGGTTTACGGGCTGGCGGCATCATCGGGGCGTATTTTTTCCAAAATGAGGCCGGTCAGGCAGTTACTGTGAATGGTGTTCGCTATCGTGAGATGATAACGAACTTTTTATGGCCCGAATTGGAAGATATGGTGGTGGACGATATGTGATTTCAGCAGGACGGTGCCACTTGCCACACAGTTAACGAAACAATGGCTCTTTTGCGCAACAAATTCAATGGCCGTGTTATCTCACGTAATGGCGATGTCAATTGGCCGCCAAGATCATGTGATTTGACACCGTTGGACTTTTTTCTTTGGGGTTATTTAAAAGAAAAGGTGTACGTCGATAAGCCAGCAACAATTCAAGACCTAAAGGATCAGATAATTCGGCACATTAACGGCATAGAACCTCCATTATGCCTCAGCGTCATCGAAAATTTGGACTATCGGATGGATGTGTGCCACCGAGGTCGCGGCGCCCATTTGGCCGATATTTTGTTCCATACATAATTGAGTAATACCAATACATCATAATAAAATAAAATTACAATAATTTCCTAAATAGTTTGTGTTTTATTCAAAATCAACATCGGCCCTTGAAATTTAACCACCCTTTACTTATAGTGAAACAAGTACTAATATTGTAGAATTCTAACAGCATTTGACTGGATTTATCAAAAATTCAATTGGTATAACTTAGAATTTTTTTGGGGTAAAGTAGAATTCTAGTCGACTTTAATTGGATTTTTGAAAAATCTCAGTTAGAATAAATTCGAATTTTTAAAAATTCTACTTAGTTTTGGGAGAGTTTTGATTCTAATTGGAAAATTTTTCTACACAAGCGCAAAAACTTCATATTTTTAATCAGAAAAATCCTTATGGCACAATTACAAAGGAATATTTCTAATAAGTAAAATCCTTACGGAACAATAACATGGCCCTATAATTCTAATAAGAAAAATCCTTATGGAAAAAATACATGGTGTTCCAGAACCCGCCTAAATATACTACTGCCCCATATGTTAAAACTTCCGAAAATTTAATTAAAAATAACAAAGATTATATAACTAAAATAGAGTTAAAAAAAAAATTATTATCATAAGAACTAAGCAGCAAAAGAAACACATTTTTGCATTCATTTTTATTATTTTAATATTCTTGTTAATATAATACTACAAAAAAATTAAGTTCTTAGATCTTATAAAAAACACATGTGTGAAAGAAAAGATCAATGAGGACATTGAAATTTCTTTTGAAGGGAGCAGTGACATACATAATATACCGTAGTGAATGAGTAGCGCATGCATTTAATGCTGATTTGGCATCTGCTATCACCTGCGCAACTACAGTTGTTGCCGTAGTTATGCGAGGCTCTTTATAAACATTGTTTTTAAATTTTTATGCAAACCTTGCATTTCTACATGTTAGTTTTTATGTAAATTTTAAGATTTGAATTTTAATAAAGATTCATTAATAAAACTACACTCAATCGCAGAGTTTGTATCTAATTTATATATACTTATATGTATGTAATATCTTTTTTGCAGAAGTTTAAAGGAACGCATTATGGATGACGATGGAAACAAATTGGTTTCCGGCGAAATACACACACAAAATACACATCTCTGGCAATATCAGCTGGAACAGACAGCAAAAATCATTGCCAAGAAACTTGATTCCAGTGTGGGTACCACACTTACAGGTGGTAGAATTTGTGAGCATAACATGAGAACGTACAGTTTGCCGAATGGAGTTGAGAATGTGCCGGCTTGCCAAAAATACAAGGAAATGCCGCAGGAACAGTATAAAAAGAGAAACGAAAAGGAAATTTGTTGTAATGACTACAATACAAAAAGAACAACGCACATGTCAGAAAATTCATGTAATAGTCTCAAAGTTCAAGTTATTGTTGATGACATAAGCGGAACACACGCTCAGAAGGCCTACGAAATGTCTAATGACTGTAAAAGTGTTGAAGGCGACCACGACAAAATTAATGACCTTAATAATTTGGTAAGATTTGTTTTTGTGTTCTTGAAGTCATCTTAAAATACCTACATATTATCTTTTGTTTCAGGATATGAAAGACATGTCGGCAACATCTCGGCTTCCTGACGATGATGTGCAAATAGATGAGGAAATTCCCTCCGCAATGCTGGGATCCACATCAACGTTGGCTTATAGTTTTCCTAGGCCTTGTCATAAGCCCAGAACTCTATTGCATGTAGAATCAGTACGTGTGATGGAAAGAAAACTGCGACAAGAGCCAAAGAGAAGCACGGAAATTTTTAGCGTTTTCGACAACACAAATCTGGGCAAGTACAATAAGCTTTATGTCGGGTGTAGACTTAAAGTAAAGCTTGAACGTTTATAATGAGAAATAACAAAATCTCGTTTTTAGCACAATTCAAGAAGGACACTAAATTAAACATTTGAAATAAATTTGAGTTAAAATATGTATGTCTGTATCAAGATATCGTAGGCGTCAGCGTATTCTTAAAGTCTTATGTTAAGCTGGGGAGACATCTACTTCTGAAAGTATTCGAACATTTTGTAACGTGATATTCGATTGTAAAGGGGAAATGTAAAGTATAAGTTAATAAAACATTTGTTTATTTTGAGTGGTTGACTACAACTAAATGTACGTAGTCAATAATTTTATTTATATTATCATTTTTAGGTTTTAGTTTTTATTTCTTGCACAATAATTACTTGAAATTCAAATATAAATAAATTGTAAAAGAAATAAACTCATGTCAGCAAAATATTCGGATAGCGGAATCAGCAAGTAGCAGCATTTGTTTTATAATTTAATAAGAATTCTTATTAAATTATCTAGGGTTCGACAACCGTGAATAAAATAAAATTGTCGTTAACTCTTCCCTCCTTAGACGAAAACGTCCCCGTTTGCCATAGGGAATTGGTTGACCGGTTTCTAGATTATTACTTCCCGTGTTGTTCGTTTTTTGAATATCAGAGTGGATCGGTGAAATGCCAGTTGTGGTTAAATTGTCCCCATACGTTCATACTTTCTTTTTGCGGTGCATTTGAGAACTATGACAAATACAATTATTACGCATAAATTTGTAATTTTTTTCTTGATCAATTGTATCATGTGGCTGTTATTTAAATGTAATTCCTTGATAAGTTGAAGAGATAAAATTTCTTCGAAGTAATGACTGGAATTCAACGAATTTAGAGTGCGGAATTTAGAAAACGGAATTTAGAAAACGGAATTTAGAAACCGTTTTCTTACTTAAAATATTTTATTATGACATAATATTATATTTTCGTATTCTAGTTTTATAATAAAATTTCCTGTCTTTATTGGTTTTACTAACATAGTTTTACAATGAAGCTTGTTGACTATAGCCAAGTTTATTACATATAACAAATTTGAATTATTTGAGGCAACTTTACTAATAGCAAATTTTAAACATTGTTCCAGATCATTATAAGAGAAATTTTGGTCGACAATTAATTCGCTTAGAATTTCCATTTCGTTGAGAGAGAATAGGAAATGATTTATGATACCACCCTTTGACCACAATAATGCTTGTTCAATATTAGTTACTTCTTCTTTGGCTATTTGCAATTCAAATTTAAATTACAGTGCTGCGGTATATTCGGTGTCGTATACTTATATGTTTTTAGTTATCTCGTTTGTCAACTTTGTCAATTCGTTTAGTTTTCGCTCGAAGAGTCTGTTTATCACAATTTGGTTGTCTGTTTGTCTTAAATTGTCATTTATCTTATCTGCCAAATCTCCAAATCTTTAAGATCCAGTGATGCTGTACCAATTTCGTTGATTGATCTTTGAGATTTTTTGAAGGATCTAATTCGGTTTATCAGATTGTGCAATTCCGTCATCTCGTGCTGAAGAAGTGGCAGGAGGGGATGCCCTTTTTTATTTTAAGGTTGATGTGTTCCCTTATAAGTCTTAACTCTTGCTCATAAATCCGAATGTCTATTACATGTATCAGGGTAAAGGTTCCGTTCTGTATTAGGGCTCGTCCTGTGTGAATCATCACAACTTCGGAATTGGAGTAGTCGAGAATTTGTACCTCGGCAATAATTGTTTGAAGAAGAAATCTGTAAATAAGGAAAAGGTTATGATTTTATCAAGCTTTTGTGGACTATTCGACCAGATATAGTTTTAATTGTGTTATTAAAATTTTCTGCTGCTTTTTCTTCCTTATATCTTGATGATAGTCTAGTTCCTATTCTTTGAATGGAGCCTCTCGATTTGTCCGTTGACAGTGCTAGTGTAGGGTGGAGCTTTAAATATTTTGATTCGAAATTGATTTTTCAGTATATGGTTTATTGGTGCAGATCCTAGCGATTTTTCGTTATCTATGACTACGCTTTCAGGAGGTCCTAGACTCACTAAAATTTCGCGTAGTGGATATTTGAGATCTTGTGTTGATCTAGATTTGATGATTTTTGCCATTACGTATTTGGAAAATTTGTCTATGGCTGTTAACGCGGCGTTTTGTTTAGTAAGATAAATGTCAAGATGAACTATTTGTCCGGGATATTCCGGAATTGGCGTTTCATAGAGTAATGCTTCGCTGGATGTCGTTCGTATTTTGTTCTTTACACGTTTTACTATATTGTTTAACAATCTTCTTTGTTTTAGCATTCATTTTTGAGAACTAAACTCTTGCAATCAGTTGGCTCTTGTTTTTAGTAGCATTGCCGTGTGCGCGTTGGTGTTCGTTCAATATTTCCTTTTCTGATCTCCTTCGTTTGTTAAATCAGTGACAATTTTCCGAGAATATCTGATGCCGTAATTAGAGAAGCTTCTCGGATATATTTCTTGTATTTTTTCGAGAATGGACTCACTGGTGTTCAATCCATTTATGACTGAAGGATTTAGATATCTGTTAAGAATTGCTGTTAATTTTTCTTCTGTGTAGTCGGTTTCATAAATGATGTGGCGATGGAATGTGGGGAATATTATCTGAAATTCGTGTGAGGTGTTTTGTCCTAGTCTTAAGAAAATTTGATTTTTAAATACGTTTACCTGTTCATTCGCTAAAGGGATGAGGTGGTGTGACGAGGTTTTATCGCTATGAGCCGTACTGGTCATCGAGTTTATTTGAGGAGGTCGTGATAGGGCATCAGCAACAACATTTGTTCGCCCTGCGTTGTAGAGTAGTTCGTAGTTGTGCTCTTCAAAGGTAGCTTTCGACCGTTTCAATTTGTTGTTGTTATTTTTGTTACTTAATGCTAACGTTAGGGGCTGGTGATCGGTGAATATTTTTATTTTTACTGAACCGTAGAGATAATTCCTTAGAGCGCTGAGGTCCCATATGATTGCCAGTATTTTTTTGTTGTTTGTGGCATAATGGTCCTCAGCCTTGCTGAGGCTCCTATGGCATATTTTGATGCATCAGTTATCAACTGGAACTCTTTCCTAAATTCTGGATAGTGCAACGTTAATTCTTCAGTGAGTGCTGCTTTTATTTTGTCAAATACTTCCATTGCTTCGCTGTCGTTCTTTTTGAAATGTTTTTCGACGCCTGTCCTCCTTCCCCCTTAATGGGTTTGTCAGGGGTTTCGCTAGCTTAGCGTAATCCTTGACGAAGCGTTTATAATAACCTGAAAGTCCAAGGAAGGATCTTAAATCTTTCCGTGTTTTTGATGCAGGGAAGTTTGTGATAGCTTCAGCTTTTGCAGAGTTTGTTTTTACTCCAGTTTCAGATACAATAAAGCCAAGAAATTCGACGCTGTTTTTAGGAATTCGCACTTATCGACTTGAACCTTCATATTAGCATCACAAAGGGTTTTAAAAATAGTTTTTATGTCTTCTAGATGACTTTCTTTGTCTTTACTGAATATGATGATGTCGTCTATGCAAACGAAACATATTTGCCCAATGTGATCCCTGAAAATATCATCCAACGTTCGTTCGAAGATTGAATGTGCATTTTTAAATCCGAATGGCAGACGAATAAACTCGTATTTGCCATTGTTTACTGAAAAAAGCGGCCTTCTCAATGTCAGATTCCTTTAAAGGTATTTGATGGAACCCGCTTTTTAGATCTACTACTGAAAAATATTTATTCTACCCCAATTGTGACAGTACTTTGTTTATTGCCGGTATTGGGTATCTGTCTGCAATGGTGATTGAATTTAATTTGCGGTAGTCAATCACCATTCTGAACTTCTTTTCATTGGATTGGCCTAATTTTTTGGGACGATCCATACAGGAGAATTGTATGGGGATCGTGAAGGTCTTATTGTACCATCACCGAGTAATTTTTCAATTTGTGAATTTATTTCGTCTTTAAGATGCATTGGATATGGATATGATTTACTGTAAACCGAAGTATCGGAGGTTGTACGGATTTCGCCTGTTACCTTAGATGTGTATGTCAATTTTTCGTTTGGTTCGGTGAAAAGATCTAGGAATTGACGTATTATATTTGCAAGTTCCTCTGTAGTTTTAATATCAAGGTGTTGTGCTTGAATATTAATTTTATTGATATCTTGAGACTGAAATCGGAATTTGAGATTTCTGATTCGTTTGGTATCAATTATGTTTGGTATCAATTATGGCTGATAATTCTTTAAGCGTATCGTTGCCCAAAATGGCGTCGAAGGACGAGATTGAGAGGAGTATATAAAATGTAATTGTGTTGTTAAGGCAAAACAGTTTAGCATTTGTATGGTGTGTAATTGTTATATTGCCTGTAACCGAATATGCAGTGAATGGATCTTTGTTTCTTATTGGTTTTGGTATAATTTCGGATTTTATGTAGTTCTTATTGGCAAGTATTTTGAGCAGATTTCCGTTCCTCATTCGACATTCTAGGTACGGCAATGAGGAACTTCTCATTCTAAAAAATTAATGCCACTAAGGTCTGTGATTATATCATCTTCAGAATCTATAGTCGCCATGTCGCTTTGGTATTCAAGTGAGTCCTCTAGATATTGGTCGCTATCGTCTTCTAATTGGTAGTTGTTTTCTTCTGGTAGATGATGTATAGGTTGTGTTTTTATATGATAGTTGCGTTGAATTTTATTTGGTGGTCCGTATTGATTTGATTGTTGTGTTTGTTGATGTGTTTTCCATTTCCTATTTTCGACCGACCTGTTCATATAATTTACTTGCCGTATTCTCATACTTTCGTCTATTTCCATAGGTTCCGGACGTGGAATAGGTTTTTGTGGACGTGGAGGCAATATATGGCCGTGTTGCTGATAGTTTCGCTGATAGTTTCCTTGGTTAAATGGCATTTGTTGTCGTTGTATAAAATGTGGTGTGAATTGAGGTTTTTGAGGATACTAGGATAGAATGATAGATGAGATGCAAAGTGTTTTGGTGCTTGTTGCATTGTTTGTCTTTTAGGTGGTAGTATTAGTGGTGGTGCTTGATTTCTTACGTGACTTCCCGATAAGGCTTTCCTGTTGGTTTGATTGTCCAATTTTTGGCAGAGATACAATGCGTGAGGTAAATCCTTGATTTCTCGGACACCGAGTAGTCTCGGTAGATCACCTTTTAGACCCCTGATAAATGTATCTAGCGCTTTTTATCTGTACGTCTGTGTCAATAACTTAATTGATTCGTTGCTTGCTTCAATGCATGAAATCTTGCTGAGGATTAGAGTCAGGTGCGTATACACTGCTTGATAAAATTCATTGATTGATGAATTGCCTTGTACCAATGACAACAAATGATATTCTAAAGTCTTTAAATCACGCTTCACCTACTATTTTATTTCTAATAGTCATAATGTTGGTATTTGTGTGTGCCGCTGGCGTTATCATATAAAGATATTACTTTGTTGATACTCTTCTGCCAGGAGTTAAATTCTGTGAATTCTCTCATGATATTGGGCACTTTTTCTGGGTCTTCTAAATTATTGTTGTACCTTTCATCAATTTCTTGGTCGGGTAGATTGGTAAATTCTTGGTTAGGATTAATAACGTTATTTATTAGGGTCCTGCCTTCAGTCGGAAATAACTGTCTTAAATAACCTATCAAGTTTGTCTGTAATTGATTGAACTGTTCCTGAATTATGCCTGCTGGGACATGTGGAGGAGGGTTAATTTGGTCGTTTAATACCGGTGGTCGGACTAAATTGTTTGGGTTTGACATTCTTTCCTTTCCTTTTTACAATAATTCGTTAAGAAAAAAATTATTAATATACAAAGATTTATTGGTACTTAACAGTAATTTTGTTTTGCTTAATTATTCTTGTTAATTTTGTTCTTTTTATGCTTTTGAATTAATTATAAACTTTCGTTTTGATACTTTTAATTGTTGCAAACACTTTATAAAATTGCTCAATATCTCAATACAAAAAAAAATTATTTTAGTTAAGTAAAAGAATTTGAATTTTATTCCACTGTTACTTTTTATTTTCTTAAACTAAAATTTTAAAACTAAAATTTATGATTCAAAACGATTTGATAATTTCTTTTCTGTGCTGGATTGACTTTCATTAAGATTGCAGCTGCTTTCATGTTGTCTCTGTTGGTGATTTTCGTGTTGTCCTGTTGCAAAAGTTGTTGTTAGGGCTGTTTTTTTCCTGGTGTTGCTTTATGAGGGATTTTAGCAAATAACTTTTCCAAGGTTTATTACCGCTCACTTATATGATTTTTTCCTTTGATTTTATTTTCTTGATTATCCTCTACGACTTTTATTATTTCACTGTGATTTATTTTTGTTGGTTATTATCACGGATTTTGATATTATCCTGTGATTTTGTTAGTTATCCTGTATGAGGACTTTATTATTTAACCGTGGTTTAATAGTTATCTTCTATGAAAACTTTTCATTATTTAACCGTGGGTTATTTTCGTTGGGCGCCAGTTAATAAAACATTTGTTTATTTTGCGTGGTTGACTACAACTAAATGTACGTAGTCAATAATTTTATTTATACAGGGTGTTTTTTTAGAGGTATAGAACTTCGAATTGAAATAAAACACAAGAAAATCGTTTTAATGTCCATCAATTTGGCTTTATTGGAAGGATAATTTTATGCCATTAATGTTTAAATATGATTTCGGGCATGTGGCCGCCGCGGCTGGCTCGAATAAAGCCAATTCAACAGGTCCAATTTTTGATGGACAAAAGTTGATGGACAAAGCTCCAATTGCTGTGCACGGTGGCGAATCGATTCATTCGGGTCCTCTTCAACACTTTGCTCTACAGCGGCAATTGTTTCTTCGGTGCGCACTGTTCGACGTCTCTGCGGATGCGTATTATCACATAGAGTAAACGTAGTGCGAAAACGATCCATGGTTAACCGAATTAATTGCTCTGATGGACGATTATGTCGACTTGCGGTAAACTTGCTTGCTTATAGAAATAAAATATTTAACTAACTACATAACTCGTGTTCATTTCTAGGGAGTATTACATTGGCGACGAGTGGTGAATATCCATAGAGTGGAAAAAAAGCCTCAGGCTTCCCTCGGTTTTGATAAATTTGTAATGCAATGGCATATTATATTGTGTGTGTGTGTTTTTTCTTCTAGGCGATTCCATTAAATTGGGTCAATTGTGTGATCGAAAAGACAGCACATTGAATTGTGAAATCGGAATCACATTAAATTGTGCAATTGAAGTCACATTAAATTGTGCAATTGGAGTCACATTAAATTGTGGAAGTGGTGTTACATAAAATTGTGAAATTGGTAGCATATTCAATTGTGCTCGGGTATCTACATATATAAATCACATTAAATTGTGTAACACGAGGATATAAAGAGATTATTGTCTGTTTCCTAGCCGTTAATTCTCTGAAGCACATTTAATTGTGAAGTTGTCAGCACATTCAAGTACACGGTTTTAAGATCGGAGATTTCTTTATAAAGAATAATAATGGCCGACATAAAACCATTTTTGTACGATGCGATACAAAGCTTTGCTGCGTGCGGAGTGGGAGAAATGGTATCGATCCTTTAAGCTGTATTTGGCTTCGGAGAAATAGTCACTGTTAAAAAGAAAAACAAGTTGCTTCATTTGGGAGGCCCGCAACTACAAGAGGTGATATACAATATTCCTGGCGCTTTGGTCGAATACGATGCAAAAGAAGATAACGGTATTGGTTACAAAGTTGGATGAATATTTTTCGCCTAAGAGAAATTCAACATTCGAAAGGTATTTGTACAGGAGTCTTACACCATTTGATGGAGAGCCTTTTAACAAATTTCTATTGCGCTTAAGACAGCAAGTTGCGAAATGTTCCTTCGGATCGACAAAAACGGAAATAGAAGAAATATGTATTAAGGACAAAATAATTGACTAGTGGGCTCCCCTTGAGCTGAAAAAGAGGCTATTGGAAAAGGAACAGAGTTTAAACGAAATAATGCAAGCTTGTCAAATTTATGAGCAAACTAACAAACAGTCTCAAAGTTTGCTGGCAAGGGGCGATAGAGAGGCAGCAAATAAGATCTCATTGAAGAAGCGGTTTACGCAGAATTCAGATGCGGAGTGTTTTAGATGTGGACGAAAAGGTAACATCGGCAACTCCATGAATTGTCCGGCTCGAAATGAAAAGTGCAACAAATGTTTTCTTGTTGGCCATTTTGCTCTCAAATACAAAGCAAAGAATTTTAAAAGGGGATTTGACGAAGGGAGTGATGGAAAGCAACGCCACACTAGACCGACAAAAGTACGGTGCATTCAGAATGAAGAAGGAAAGGGCTCAGATGGTGGGGGCGCATTGCGTGAATTTGACTACTTCAAAATCGACGACAACTGCAAAAGCGATGAAATCATAGAGTACCGCGTTGGGGGACAAGCATTTTTAATGGTCATCGATTCCGGCTCACGCTTTAATCTGGTGAGTAAAAAAGACTGGACGATTTTGAATAATAAAAATGCGGTCTTATGGAATATTCGATCGAATTCACCAAACCAATTCAAGGCATATGCTTCAGATCAGGTTCTCAAAGTCATTTGTGTGTTTCATGCTGCGATGGCATTAAATAATGATTCGGAAATGCTACATTTTATGTAATTGAAAATGGAAGTCAGTCATTATTAGGTCGTGAGACATCGGTGAGACTGAATTTATTACGTCTTGGACTAGATGTTAATCATATAGAGAAAGTAAAACCATTTCCCAAAATGAAGGGTGCACAAGTAAAATTGTCTATTGATCCATCTGTGAAACCTGTACAGCGACCACTACGACGCATACCAGTAGCTCTCGAAGAAGAAGTTGCATCTAAACTTGAGGAGGCAATCAGTCTGGACATTATCGAAGCTGTGCTCGGTCCAAGTCCATGGATTTCGCCGTTGGCGATTGTGTTTAAAGAAAACCCCGAAATGAGGCTATGCATTGATATGCGTCGAGCGGAGACAGCAATTTTCAGAGAAAACTACCCGTTACAAACTTTCGACTCTTTCATGACAAAATTAAAAGAAGCCAAGTACTTTTCAAGATTCTACCTTAAAAGCGCATACCACCAGCTTGAACAAACGAATGCAGCCGCAAAATAACAACTTTTATAACGCATACGGGGTTATTTAGATACAAAAGGTTAATGTTTGGCATAAATTCGGCGCCTGAAATTTTCCAACGTATGGTAGAAGGACTCTTGACAACCTGTAGTGATTGCCTTAACTATATAGATGATGTTATAATATTTGGCAGCACGGAGGAAGAACATGACAAAGCCGTGAGAGAAGTACTCCATGTATTTAAGGAACATAATCTGGTACTTAATGAGGACAAATGCGTTTGGAAAACTCAGAAATTAAAATTTTTGGGACACATTCTCTTTGATAAAGGGTTCACGGCAGATCCAGAAAAAATCAACGTAATTACAGAATTTCGAGCTCCAAGTAGAGAGACTATAAGTTTTTTGGGTTTGATCACGTACGTTGGGAAATTCATTCCTGACTTGGCAGTTGTTACTGAACCATTGAAAATCTTATTAAAATCGGACGCAAAATTTGTTTGGGGCCCGGATCAAGCGAACGCTTTTCAAATTCTCAATACGCAACTATCTCAAATTCCCAACTTATCATACTTTGACCCAAAGAGAAGAACTCGCGTAGTAGCAGACGCCAGCCAAGTCCAAGTAGTTTATCGTACCGGAAAGGAAAATATAGCTGATTCGGTATCTAGGCTTTGCAAAATCTCAGACACAGGTTCATTCGACGGAAATTGGGAGGAGAACACATTTGATATTGTGGCAAACTTAATCAGTCCACCTGTTACGAAGAAAATAAGTGCAAGAAAGAAGAAGAGGAAGAAATGTCACAAAAATCGTCGTCACCAGTTATGGACTCGTGACAGATATCGGCATCGACATCGATTAATACTCCGCCACCAGGTCAGGGGGATGATTCACCAGCAGTCTTGGGGGAATCAGGAGACCCTGGAATAAAATTAAAGCTAAAAGAATAGGAGGGATGTGTCAGCACTGATCTAGGACGAGAGGTTGAGGACAGGCGGCAACGTAATTGTAGAAATAATATTGGTTTGATTATTATTGTGACAGCAGTGACTTTGCAAAGTAGCTTCCTTAAAAGTAGAAATAAGATGTTTAACTGACTGCATAACTCGTGTTGTGGCTTCATTTCTAGCGAGTATTACAATACTTATATTATATATGTATGAAATTTTTGCATTTAACTTTTGCTGAATTCTGCTATATATCGAGAATTTAAATTTTGTAGCTCAAAATGCGAGTGTGCACGAATTTTTGACAAATTTTTAGTATTGCTCATATATGTACGTGCATATATGTACATATATGTTCATATGTACATATGTATGTATTTAGGTGTACCAATTTATGAAGAAGATAAATCGCTCCTGTTCGCCTACATACCTTTCATTTGTTTAGAAATTTATGAAAAACATGATACATGTATGTATGCATATTAACTACAAAACATTTGCTGGGTAATTATTGTTACTTTCGTTTGTTGAACCCGTTAAAGCTGCCGCTAGTCAGTATGCAATAAATTCATATGTGGTGTCAAATTTTGCCTTTCTTTGTTAATTTGCAAGAATTGCTTACTAGGCTTTAAATTTAATATTTCGCAATACTTCGTTATTGTAAAAACTTCATTATTGTAGAAAGCTGCGCGGCTATTAAAAAAAGATTTTAAAAAATAACATAAAAACACTAGGTTTGAACCAAAGTGTTTCGGAGGTAAACATAAAAAATATTAACTTGCATAAACCAAAAATTAGTGGAAGCTGAACGGTTTCATTTAAATTTAAAACTCTTTAATATTTTTGCCTGCCATGTAAAATTTATAAAACCAAATTACAGGCATACATACATACTTATGTACTTACAAACTCACTGGAAGTTAAACGATTTCTTTTTCTTTTGAATAAGTGTCGCAATGAATATTCAGCAGTTACATTTAAGCTATTTTGAAAGACCCATAAAATATAAGAAATTTAAAAGAATACTTAGATTTCCAAAATATCGTTTTAATAACTTATTGAACTCTAATAAGAGCAAAAGAAAAGCAATAAAATCCAAACCTCCGCAGTCTGAGGCGGGTTGTGCTTAATGAAGGACATGTATTCAAAAGGTGGAGTTGTTACAGAAGCAGTATATGGGTTGAGGACCTCTTGACAGATGGTGGGGAATGTGTAAGACGAAGACGAATAAAGCGTTTTTTGACCCAGCTGGTTGTGGTTGGGAGTTTTAGTGCTTCCTTATACGGGTTAATGTTTTTTGTATAGCTTTTCGCATTTTTCCCATGATCTTAAAATAGCGCTGATTAGAAGACTTAAGGCTGTTCGCGATACAAATAAATGTAATTGTTGGATGCAAATTTGCTTACTTGACTGCAAGATCATATGCAATTATTCATGCTTACCTTATTTTTAATTGGAATTATTTATTGTCGAATTTATATAATTATTTAATTTTCTTAAATTTTTGAGCGATCAGTGCAAACCACAATTTTTGCGGGGATTCAGAGTCTCGAAAACAGTAGTTGCTTCTGCTTCAAATATTTAAGAACTAGGCGGTAGAATTGCAATACTTTTAGTGGAACAATTTTCGTCGACAGAGGCAAATCCAAGATGGCAAATTGTTTTAGAGCCATATAGAAACTGGCGTGGACCGTGGCGATTTTGTTATAAGAAAGTAGATTGGCAATAAAACTTTTGGAATTCAAAAGCCACGGGGCAAAAGTTACTGTTGTTTTTATAGACATGTCAAAGACAAACTTTTTAGTCAGTTTATGTAGATGGGAGAGTGTGGATGGAAATTTCTGTTCCGTTTATCTCTTGTCGAGCATTACTGCATGCTTTCGAAAGATTGCCCTTTCAGCGAATAATACTTTATATACCAAAAGAAACTTCGTTTTCTTTGCGTGTATGTTTTTATAAAGACGATTTAGAGGTGTATTTAGAATATTTTCAACTTTCTGCAAGTTAGATTTGGGCTTCTTTATGAACCACATTAAAGGAGTTCAGGTTACCTGCTCCAAAAGTTTTGTTATGCATGATAAAAGTGAAATAGGTCTGAAATACTCGATATATTCTATAGGCTTACCGATTTTATGATTGTGAAAAATTGCGGGTTCATTCCATTTTGGAAAATTTTGTTATGTTATATGTGAACCCATGTTCTTCATGCTTCTATTAATGGGTTCACTAGAGGACTTGGATGTTTTTGAATGATTTAAGGTTATTGAATTTTGAGTTACGCTAATTTCTTTCGGGTAGTCTTGACTATAGTTGTTAAGATATTTTTGGGGTGTTATGGGACTGATGTATATGAATATGTTGCAGATGTTGCATTGGTTAGATTTATAAAATAAAGCGTCTATAATAAACTTTAAACGTGACCCGCCTATTTTCCGACCGTTCAAACTTAAAGAAATTATATTTGATTATTCTTAAAAAATAACAACTACAAAACAAGTCCTATAAAGCTTTTAATTATGCTCTTTCAATGAAAATGATTGAGTTATGTAACCTCTGTTCTAATAAAACTAGAGATCGATCTAATTACATGCAAATTAACTAGTTAATGAAAGTGAAAAACATGTGCATACATACTTATGTATAGAAGCAAGAGCTTGATTACAAAGTATACAGAAGAGAAACAAGACCGTAATGTCTAGCCACTCAACTCTTCGCTTCTCCGTACGTTTTGTGGTATGATCCATAACATAAATATAGATAATTTACAAAAATTAGATAGAAGTAGAAGGAATCTTCCTATAAAAAATACTCGCCGTAGCAGAATTTTTTCCGCTTATGGGCGAGATTCACATTGTTTTATTTTGATGTTGGATTTAAAAAACTTGTTCAGATATACGTACACGATTATAAGATGTACATGTAAGTAATAAAAATGGCTTTAGCTTTAGGGCTTAATTTATTTATTATTTTAAAGGCAACTGTCTATCTTGCTTTTCTTAAAAGAACTGACTTAAAAACTAAACTACAAACAGCCACCAGTACCCATTTATTGCTAAGCTTGCGTCTTCGCATTTTTTTATAATTGTTTACTGATTGTGCTCTTGCACAATGCGGGAAATACAGTTGACGCAGCACAATTAGTCCGTTGACTTTAAACACCCGGTTGGAAATGTATAGATGTGTTAAGACCTCCCTCAGTTAAGCGATGGGCGTCCTCGGTATCCGTAAGTCCTTCAATAGCATCTTGGACGACGTGTTGCTGCCAAAACCAATAATTATAGTAGTGAAAACAAAAGTGGTAGACAGGAAAGGTTCAGATAGTATTTTCTCTCTTATGCCTTCTATATGCCGTAAGTTTTCTTCGTTCCATTCTTGAAGATATGGTAAGCTCAATATTTCAAGATGGTCCGTAACATTGAGAAGGGTGGAGGTTGGGGACCCTGGCAATTTCTTTATTACATTTCTTTGATTTCTATACATGGACCCATTAATTTTTGCTTCGCCATTAAAAGTGAGTAGGACTGTACTAGTGACCGTTTTTTCTATACCATCATTTGTTTTTATTGTAACAGTTTGATCATTGATGATAATAACATAATCGTAGATGATCGCTAGTGGTTCCAGATGAGAAGGATGAGTGGTGCAATATGCGCAACCTCCAGAATGAGGTTGTTGTGCTCATGCTCAATAACCCAATTTTTTGCAAAATGATGTTGTCAGCGTAGCACTGCAGTTTCCGATAGCTAGAATTTCACCCCCACAGTCCGCTACACTTTTTGCCTCACCAAAATGAAGAATTGTACTGTTGAGTTGAAATGGGTACAAGGTTACTTTTTTACAATTTAAATCTCATAAGACTCTTATACCAGAAACATCCATTAGATCTACATTTGTAATACATTAATCACGATATTCAAATCATTAGAGTCCAAAATTTGTGGATTTGCAATGCCAACCTTTGTCATAAGAAAGAAAGCATAAGGCTTTCTAATTCTGAGATCAAAATTATATTTCTTGCAAGCAAAGTCTGATAAAGGGTGGTTAAATTGTATGGGCCGATGTTGAATGTGAACCACACATAAACGCCAAGTTTTTTTCCGAATTTTATTTGACATTTCTCTATTTCAGACTTACTCAATTTGAACCATGGAGAGATACACAATCCAACAACGTGTTAAAGTTATCCAGACTTATTATGAAAATGGGAGTTCAAATCAAAATGCATATCGTGCACTTCGTAATTTTTTTGGTCAATTTCGTCGTCCAAATGTGCGTACAATCGCAAAAATCGTGGAAAAATTCGAGCAAACCGGGTCTGTAGAAGATGTGAGAACACCAGTGCATGCTCGTACAGCTCGTACTGCAGCAAATATTGCTGCTGTTCGCGATAGTGTGGCTGAAGAGCCGTCCACCTCAACTCGTCGTCGTTCCTAACAATTGCACCTCTCACGCTCGTCGTTGATGAACATTATGCATAAAGACTTGCATTTACACGCTTACAAGGTGCAATTGGCTCAAGAACTAAAGCCTCTTGACCATTCCAAACGTCGTGAATGGGCAGAATGGTGGCAAGAAATGGCAACAGTGGATGATCAATTTTCGAAGAAAATCATCTTCAGTGATGAGGCACATTTTCACCTCAGTGGATTCGTCAATAAACAGAATTGCCGCATTTGGGCGAATGAGAATCCAAGAGTGATTGTCGAAAAACCAATGCACCCACAAAGAGTGACTGTTTGGTGCGGTTTATGGGCTGGCGGCATCATCGGGCCGTATTTTTTCCAAAATGAGGCCGGTCAGGCAGTTACTGTGAATGGTGTTCGCTATCGTGAGATGATAACGAACTTTTTATGGCCCGAATTGGAAGATATGGATGTGGACGATATGTGGTTTCAGCAGGACGGTGCCACTTGCCACACAGCTAACGAAACAATGGCTCTTTTGCGCAACAAATTCAATGGCCGTGTTATCTCACGTAATGGCGATGTCAATTGGCCGCCAAGATCATGTGATTTGACACCGTTGGACTTTTTTCTTTGGGGTTATTTGAAAGAAAAGGTGTACGTCGATAAGCCAGCAACAATTCAAAACCTAAAGGATCAGATAATTCGGCACATTAACGGCATAGAACCTCCATTATACCTCAGCGTCATCGAAAATTTGGACCATCGGATGGAGGTGTGCCGCCGAGGTCGCGGCGCCCATTTGGCCGATATTTTGTTCCATACATAATTGAGTAATACCAATACATCATAATAAAATAAAATTACAATAATTTCCTAAATAGTTTGTGTTTTATTCAAAATCAACATCAGCCCTTGAAATTTAACCACCCTTTATAAATGTTCTGTTTTAATTAATGTATTTTTTGTTTTGTTAATCATAACATTGACAATATCTGTTTATTTGCTGTTGCGTCTTTGTGTTTATACGAATTTGGTTATTTTCTGCTTCAATGAGCTCCCGTTATTTAAACTCTAAGTTTTCTAAGTCATCATGGTCCGGTGTCCTGGCGACTACCTTTAGTGCTGTACGTAAAATATTTATACTTCTTGCATTCCTGTGGTGAACATTTATTGTGGCCAAGAATGTGTTTATGTGCCCTATGTCCGCATCTAATATCTTCATCATATGCCACTGAGGGAATGGTTCTTTAATCTTTCTGTATTCTCAACCATCTCGGTATACACTATAAGATTCATCGTGTGCCGCAAATATTCAAAACTTTGCCAAGTCATTCCAGAGCCGTCCGTCACAGGTATATAGTCCGAACCAGAATAATCAGTTAATTTTGCCGTTGCTAATGCAACAAAAATTACCACCATAAGAGTTCTAGGATCATATACAATTGAAAATCAATTAAAACAAGCTTATCTCAAATTGTCCATATGGACCACCCTTCCTTTAATAAGAACCGTTGGGCCCAGGTCTGCTTCAACAGTTCCTTCGACATTCATATAATGGTGTAATCTTATTTCCTAATCTCCTATTCGTCTTAACAAGAACCTTGTCGTCTACTTCGAACACTCCATTTTGTCTTTTTTCATTAAGTCACTGTAATTGAATGTCCTGTGCTTTTCTTACCCCATTCCTTATATCATTCTCAATTTCTGAATGAGTTGGGTGAATTACGTCAATAGCTTGTTTATTTGTTACGGTATGAATTTTTTTTGTTATACTCAAAGGTGGCCATATGTATTAAGTGTACTGTGTCATTGATAAATATTTCAAGTTTGGGACAGCGGGCAATTTCTGAAAGAGTACTATGTATTCTTTCTACCCGTCCATTTGATGTACTGTGATGGCGGTGCATTTGCTATTTGTGCATTAAAATTGTTAACTAGGAGCGAAATAATAGTTTCTAAATTTAGGGAGGGTTCAATGTCACAGAATATTGTTCTGGTGCGATGATAAAAATTCATAAGATGGTGAATTGCTGGTTCAATATCCACTATAGTTCATGATTCTATAGGTAGAACAACTGCAAACTTGGACAGTTTATCCACACAAGTTAAAAAATATTATTTATCTGTGGAAAATATATCCACATGTATAATTTCTCCAACACATGAATGGGCGTTTCACCAAGTAATTGTTTGGTTGATGGCGATTGTATTTTGCCTGCTTGCAAGCTTTACAATTTTTGAGATGGGTCATTTTTGGGAAGAAATAATCTTCCAGAATTTGTCTTACATTTTCCTGAGCCGCTCTATGTATGTTCTATTTCCTTCTGTTCGTCTCTGTTAGTAACGTCGGTTACCAATTTCTTTGCATTATAAAAAGTTGTCGATCACAATGGATTGCGCTTACTACGTCTTCCTATACTACATCAAACAAATATTTCCGATAGAGTTGTTCTATCCCAAAAACCGATAAAGTGTCTGGTTTTTTTCCAAACAGAATGAACGTTCATATTGTTGATTCTATACCTTCCTCCAACATTATCTGGTTTCGAAAAAATATCACGCCATAGAGGTAATTAGGAAGGCTGTTTAGCCCAAACAATTGCAAGTAATTCGAGCTCATTACTTGCAAAATGTGATTCCTTTTTCTGAAGAGCTATTGAACTCATTGTTATAGGTCTTCCGTCTTGGGACAAAACTGCACCCAAGCCGTATGGTGAGGCATCGGTTGTTAAACCAAAAGGTTTAAGACCTCTTTAAGTTTGTTAAAAGCTTAAAGTTGTAACTCATGAAATTTTATATCAATCTTCTCGGATTGACTGGCACTAATTTTGTCGCTTTCTCCTTTCAAGATGTCTGTCAAAGGCTTTGCTATCGAAGCGAAGTCTCCAATGAAGCATCTGTAATAACTTGCCAGTCCTAGAAATGATCTGACACCGAAAATTGTAGTGGGCTGTTCATAGTTCCTTTTTGCATTTATTTTATCAGCAATTGTCAAAATTCCTTCTTTAGGGACTACAAAGCCTAAGAGTTCCACCTTTTCTTTAAAAAAAACTCAATTTTTCGCGAGAAACTCCCATATTGGCCTCGTACAGTCTGTCCAAGACCCAAGCGATGTGTTCAACATAGTGTTTCTTTCAAACTGCCTTCGGTGTGCGTCAGATGTGGAGATATACACAAAAGTTTGGAGTGTTCTCATTCAAAAAATTACTCCAGTGTGTTAAAATGTAGTAATTGCGGCCAGAAACATACAGCTGTCTACCGTGGTTGCGAAGTTTTTCTTCGGCTTAAAGGAAAGTCAACGACTAGAAGGCCAGAATATCCTCGGTATCAAAATTCCGTTTTCCCGAGTCTTCCATCTACATCTATACCCCAAAATGATATTGCCGAAGTCCCCAACAATCAGAAAGTATCGTATGCCAAAACCTGATGCACAAGAAAACATCATCAAGGCGAAAAAAACCAGAAAATTATCTACAGCATGAAAGCACTCAAAACTCCATAGTCATGAATCGTTTCATGTCAAGTATGGAAAACATGATGCAACAAATGATGCAAAATCAAACCACGATAATGCAGATTTTGATCAGCAAAAAACGAACAAGTTAAAAATATGCTTCTGGAATGCCAACGGCTTAAGCCAACATAAACTCGAAATTCAACAATTTCTGCACTCGCAGCAAGTTGATGTACTGTTAGTTTCAGAAACTCATTTCACCGTAAAAAACTGTTTTCGAGTTAACGGTTATTATTAATATGACACAAAAAACCCAAGTGGCAGGGCTTGTGGTGGATCTGCTGGATCTGGTCAATAAGGACATAAATCATTACACAATGCCAGAATATAGTACAGACCATATTCAGCCAACGTCTATTAATATTCCATCAAGTGGTTTAACCATATCCGCAATTTACTGACCTCCAAGACACAACATAGTTAAAGAGCAGTTTCTCGAATATTTCAAAACATTGGGTCGAAAATTCATAGCCGCTGGTGATTACAACGCCAAGCACACATTCTGGGGTTCTCGCCTTTTAAGTCCAAGAGGAAGACATCTCTTCGACATAATAATGTCCAATAAGATGGATGCAATTTCTACTGGTCACCCCACATATTGGTCTGCAGACCTCAACAAAATTCCAAATGTAATTGATTTTGTAGTAATAAAAAATTTTAAACGTGAACAAATAGAAATGACCCCTTCACTGGATCTTTCATCGGATCACTCTCCAACTTTTCTATCTCTGTTCGACAGTACGAGTAACCAGAAGGAAAGCAGGTTTTGCTGTCCTAATAAGAGAATAAACTGGCTAAAATATAAAATATACGTTACTTCGCATTTACCACATAAATTATCTTTGAAGTCTGACAATGAGGTTGAATCGGCCGACAATATCTTTTCCCGTATAATGACGAATGCTGCAATGTGTTCCACACCCACAGCTCACACATCCCAAAGGAGACATTTAATCGAGCACGGGGGAATTGAATCTCTTGTGCGAGAGAAGAGAAGATTAAGACGTCAATGGCAGGAAAGTAGATCCCCACATATAAAGGCTGAACTGAACCACTCTCAAAATAAATTGCGTGACACCCTGAAAACACAAAAGGAGTCTAACCTCAAAAACTACATTCAAGGTTTGGACCCAACTGAGAAACTAATTACACCTTATGGAAGGTGGTAAGGAAAATGCGAAGCACCACTGCATACGAAGCTCCCTTACGTCTACAAAATGGAGAATGGGCAAAAAATACGAAAGAAAAAGTAGAAGAATTCGCAAGGCATTTAGAAAATGTATTTACTCCAAATGATACAGGCTCTAGTGTAACCCCCTTCCCTAATAATGGTGCAGTAATACACCCAATCAAATTCGGGTTTTCTAAATTTAAGTCAGCTATTGAAGACCTGAGCCCAGAAAAGGCAGCCGGTATTGACAAAATTACGACTACAATGATAAGTAATTTACCAAACTCCGGTATAAGGATAATTTTGTTTATATTTAATGCAATGTTGCGAATTAGATACTTCCCTTTATCGTGGAAACAGTAGAAAATAATCATGATACCCAAACCAGGTAAAGACGCTACACAGGTTTCATCATACCGCCCAATTAGCTTGTTACCAATACTTCCTAAAGTATTTGAGAAATTACTTTTGGAATCGCTGGTGTCTTACATCGATTCTAACAACATCATACCTCCTCACCAATTTGGATTCAGAATACAACATAGTACTACTCAACAAGTGCACAGAGTATCTAATGTAATTCGTGGAGCGTTTGAGAATAAACAATTCTGCTCAGCATTATTTATTGACATATCGCAAGCATTTGATAAGGTCTGGCATGATGGGCTAACGTACAAAATTTCAACGTATCTCCCCGCAAACGTTCACAATATATTTAAAAGTTATTTATTAGATAGATCTTTTTACATAAGGTCGAAGGAAATTATATCTTCCCGCAAGAAGATATCTGCTGGGGTCCCGCAAGGTAGTACCCTGGTGCCATTCCCTTACTTGTTATACACCGCCGATATGCCAACGAGTACAGTGACTCACATTTCCACTTTTGCAGACGATACTGCATTTTTGAGCGTTCATAAAAACCCGGTAGTTGTATCCGAACAGCTTCAAGTACATATAACAGAATTGGAAAAATGGTTGAAACTATGGAAGATAAATGTAAATACCTCTAAGTGTGTTCATCTTACATTCACTTTGAGAAAGGGTAATTGTCCACCTATTACAATAAATGGTTCGGGAATACCAGAACACAACCATATAAAATATCTCGGTATACATCTTGATAGACGTCTCACCTGGGTTCACCACATATCAGCCAAAATAACTCAAATAAAAATGAAAACTGCCGAAATCCATTGGCTCATCGGTCCTCAATCGGCGCTTGTATTAGAACTCAAAGTATTTTTGTACAAGTCAATGATAAAGCCGATATGGTTATATGCCACTCAGCTATGGGGAACAGCGTGGGCGTCTAATGTCGAAAAACTGCAAGGAAGACAGTCAAAAATTTTAAGAACGATCACGTGCGCTCCTGGTACATCAAGAATTGTAACATTCATAGGGACCTAAATATACCCACCATCCGAGAAGAGATTGAAAAGTTGAGCACGAATTATATTACGAAAATCCCTTTTCATCCCAATCCACTTGCGAGAGATTTACTCTTATTTGAGGGTCGTCAGCGTCTCAAAAGGACGCACACTTTTGATTTGGCGAGGTAATATTCTTTTTGTGAACACTATAAGTTGTATATTGCAGCGGCTGTATAAACACAGTAATTTTTAGTTTAAGATTTGAATACTTATTGTTATTGTCTTTCAGACAGATTCAATAAATTTAAAAAAAAAAAAGATTCTTACGGAAAATGAGAAGCCTATATACTCCAAGCTTTACCCATATCTAATGAGTGTAGTGGATTTTGTGAATAATGAAATTCAAAACCCTTTAAAAGATGGCATCATCCGACCATCTAAGTCACCCTACAACAAAAAAGCTAGAGACGAATTAGGCTATGCGAAAAAACGACTTGTCATAAATTTCAGAAAATTAAACTGTAAAACAATATCTGGCAAATACCCAATTTCAAACGTGAATGTTGTCTTGTCAAACTTGGGGAAAACCAGCTATTTTTCCACAGATTCCACCAGATTTTACTAGCTGAGAAAAACCGTGCAAAAGCGGCTTTTTCGGTGGGAAATGGAAAGTATTAGTTTTGCAGGTTGCCATTTGGGCTGAAGAACGCCCCCAACATTTTCCAAAGAGCCATGCTTAGGGAAAGAATAGGAAAATCAAGCTATGTCTACGGTGACGCAATTATGTTTTCGCAAAATATGAAACACTATGTTGAACACATCGCTTGGGTCTTGGACAGACTGTACGAGGCCAATATGGGAGTTTCTCGCGAAAAATTGAGTTTTTTTTTTAAAGAAAAGGTGGAACTCTTAGGCTTTGTAGTCCCTAAAGAAGGAATTTTGACAATTGCTGATAAAATAAATGCAAAAAGGAACTATGAACAGCCCACTACACTTTTCGGTGTCAGATCATTTCTAGGACTGGCAAGTTATTACAGATGCTTCATTGGAGACTTCGCTTCGATAGCAAAGCCTTTGACAGACATCTTGAAAGGAGAAAGCGACAAAATTAGTGCCAGTCAATCCGAGAAGATTGATATAAAATTTCATGAGTTACAACTTCAAGCTTTTAACAAACTTAAAGAGGTCTTCAACCTTTTGGTTTAACAACCGATGCCTCACCATACGGCTTGGGTGCAGTTTTGTCCCAAGACGGAAGACCTATAACAATGAGTTCAATAACTCTTCAGAAAAAGGAATCACATTTTGCAAGTAATGAGCTCGAATTACTTGCAATTGTTTGGGCTAAACAGCCTTCCTAATTACCTCTATGGCGTGATATTTTTTCGAAACCAGATAATGTTGGAGGAAGGTATAGAATCACCAATATGAACGTTCATTCTGTTTGGAAAAAAACCAGACACTTTATCGGTTTTTGGGATAGAACAACTCTATCGGAAATATTTGTTTGATGTAGTATAGGAAGACGTAGTAAACGCAATCCATTGTGATCGACAACATTTTATAATGCAAAGAAATTGGTAACCGATGTTACTAACAGAGACGAACAGAAGGAAATAGAACATACATAGAGCGGCTCAGGAAAATGTAAGACAAATTCTGCAAGATTATTTCTTCCCAAAAATGACCCATCTCAAAAATTGTAAAGCTTGCAAGCAGGCAAAATACAATCGCCATCAACCAAAAAATTACTTGGTGAAACGCCCATTCATGTGTTGGAGAAATTATACATGTGGATATATTTTCCACAGATAAATAATATTTTTTAACTTGTGTGGATAAACTGTCCAAGTTTGCAGTTGTTCTACCTATAGAATCATGAACTATAGTGGATATTGAACCAGCAATTCACCATCTTATGAATTTTTATCATCGCACCAGAACAATATTCTGTGACATTGAACCCTCCCTAAATTTAGAAACTATTATTTCGCTCCTAGTTAACAATTTTAATGCACAAATAGCAAATGCACCGCCATCACAGTACATCAAATGGACGGGTAGAAAGAATACATAGTACTCTTTCAGAAATTGCCCGCTGTCCCAAACTTGAAATATTTATCAATGACACAGTACACTTAATACCTTTGAGTATAACAAAAAAAAAAAATTCATACCGTAACAAATAAACAAGCTATTGACGTAATTCACCCAACTCATTCAGAAATTGAGAATGATATAAGGAATGGGGTAAGAAAAGCACAGGACATTAAATTACAGTGACTTAATGAAAAAAGACAAAATGGAGTGTTCGAAGTAGACGACAAGGTTCTTGTTAAGACGAATAGGAGATTAGGAAATAAGATTACACCATTATATGAATGTCGAAGGAACTGTTGAAGCAGACCTGGGCCCAACGGTTCTTATTAAAGGAAGGGTGGTCCATATGGACAATTTGAGATGAGCTTGTTTTAATTGATTTTCAATTGTATATGATCCTAGAACTCTTATGGTGGTAATTTTTGTTGCATTAGCAACGGCAAAATTAACTGATTATTCTGGTTCGGACTATATACCTGTGACGGACGGCTCTGGAATGACTTGGCAAAGTTTTGAATATTTGCGGCACACGATGAATCTTATAGTGTATACCGAGATGGTTGAGAATACAGAAATATTAAAGAACCATTCCCTCAGTGGCATATGATGAAGATATTAGATGCGGACATAGGGCACATAAACACATTCTTGGCCACAATAAATGATCACCACAGGAATGCAAGAAGTATAAATATTTTACGTACAGCACTAAAGGTAGTCGCCAGGACACCGGACCATGATGACTTAGAAAACTTAGAGTTTAAATAACGGGAGCTCATTGAAGCAGAAAATAACCAAATTCGTATAAACACAAAGACGCAACAGCAAATAAACAGATATTGTCAATGTTATGATTAACAAAACAAAAAATACATTAATTAAAACAGAACATTTATAAAGGGTGGTTAAATTTCAAGGGCCGATGTTGATTTTGAATAAAACACAAACTATTTAGGAAATTATTGTAATTTTATTTTATTATGATGTATTGGTATTACTCAATTATGTATGGAACAAAATATCGGCCAAATGGGCGCCGCGACCTCGGCGGCACACCTCCATCCGATGGTCAAAATTTTCGATGACGCTGAGGTATAATGGAGGTTCTATGCCGTTAATGTGCCGATTTATCTGATCCTTTAGGTTTTGAATTGTTGCTGGCTTATCGACGTACACCTTTTCTTTCAAATAACCCCAAAGAAAAAAGTCCAACGGTGTCAAATCACATGATCTTGGCGGCCAATTGACATCGCCATTACGTGAGATAACACGGCCATTGAATTTGTTGCGCAAAAGAGCCATTGTTTCGTTAGCTGTGTGGCAAGTGGCACCGTCCTGCTGAAACCACATATCGTCCACACGCAGCGGCTATGAATTTTCGACCCAATGTTTTGAAATATTCGAGAAACTGCTCTTTAACTATGTTGTGTCTTGGAGGTCAGTAAATTGCGGATATGGTTAAACCACTTGATGGAATATTAATAGACGTTGGCTGAATATGGTCTGTACTATATTCTGGCATTGTGTAATGATTTATGTCCTTATTGACCAGATCCAGCAGATCCACCACAAGCCCTGCCACTTGGGTTTTTTGTGTCATATTAATAATAACCGTTAACTCGAAAACAGTTTTTTACGGTGAAATGAGTTTCTGAAACTAACACTACATCAACTTGCTGCGAGTGCAGAAATTGTTGAATTTCGAGTTTATGTTGGCTTAAGCTTGTTCGTTTTTTGCTGATCAAAATCTGCATTATCGTGGTTTGATTTTGCATCATTTGTTGCATCATGTTTTCCATACTTGACATGAAACGATTCATGACTATGGAGTTTTGAGTGCTTTCATGCTGTAGATAATTTTCTGGTTTTTTTCGCCTTGATGATGTTTTCTTGTGCATCAGGTTTTGGCATACGATACTTTCTGATTGTTGGGGACTTCGGCAATATCATTTTGGGGTATAGATGTAGATGGAAGACTCGGGAAAACGGAATTTTGATACCGAGGATATTCTGGCCTTCTAGTCGTTGACTTTCCTTTAAGCCGAAGAAAAACTTCGCAACCACGGTAGACAGCTGTATGTTTCTGGCCGCAATTACTACATTTTAACACGCTGGAGTCATTTTTTGAATGAGAACACTCCAAACGTTTGTGTATATCTCCACATCTGACGCACACCGAAGGCAGTTTGCAGAAAGTTTTTGTGTGACCAAATTCTTGGCAATTGTGGCATTGCGGGGGCCCTTTTGTGCCTGAGGAACTTTATTTTTGTCAGTTATGCTGTGAACTTTTCAAAACCTTCAGACTCCAACTATTAACTGGCACGGAACTATCAATGCCTTTAATAACTACTGTTAAACCTTGAGCGCTTTTTAGTTGATACGTATAGTAATTTTTTTTCTCAGTATCAAGGTAGTCCACCACTCTTCTGTAATTATTTTCATCTTTTACCTGGACTTTAGTCTCCTGCACGTTTCCTTTTCGTAGTGACACAACATAAAAATTGGCTTCACAAATATCGTAGTCACCTTGTTGACAAATTCGTTAGATGTCGCCTTTCGAAGGTATAGTGGGGTGGTTTATACGCCTTCACAGTTGTAGCTGTTTATAGAGAAGAGCAAATCGATTTTGGGACGCCATAAAGTTTTTTGGCTGCTTTGGGCTTGGCTCCGATTTACCTGATCGTACGAATCGTTGCAATAATGTTTGTGTTAAAGGGTAATGCTTCATTGGGTTCCGCAAAAATACCCATTCTTCTTCCAATCCTTTTTTAAATTCTCCAGATATTTCTTGCATTTCTATGCTTACAAAATTTACACATAAGAAACTGAAGGGTTTATGATCCAGTTTCAGATTCTAGGCTTGAATTTTTAAGATCTAGTTTCAAATTAGTCTCTGCCAGTAAATCAAGTCCAATAATGTTTCAAGGTTAGCCAGAACAAAAAAGTATGTATTGGTATGGAAAAGATTCAATATGCATTTTTGTGTAATTTTTTTATGCATTTTTTTGTTAAAGCCATGAAGTGACTTTACAAAAAAAGGTTTATCTACGTTTTTGTATGTAGGAGGAAGTTATTCCTAAAAAGTTTATTTGATTACATGCTGACAATTCAGTATCAATGTTTCCGGGCTCAGCGTCCCCCTCAGTCCGATAGTTAGATTCCTCTTGGTCACATGTATTTTTGCTATGTGTAAAGCAATTAATCCTTTACGGTTTTGATCCTGTAAGTTTGGATGTGTCACTCTTTGGCCGTTTCACTGCTGGAGCTATTCTATTTTGTGGCTGTTTTTGCCACTGATTGTTGAGGCTGTCTGAACTTTGATGATGAATCGACATCCATCGGTTCTCCCTACTGTTCTTGGTTTCTGTTGTTAGGTCGTCTATTGAAATGTGGATTCTTACTTTTTATCTGTTGTCCCTGTGGGGCTCTATATTCATTGCTTCTAGCATAATTGCTAGCGAAAGCGTAGCGTTCGTGATTCGATTCTACTTCCTGATCCAATGCCGAAGCTGATGGCAAGTCCTTCGGCTTTTTTAAAAAAATAATATCGCTTTAAAATTTTTGAAATTTAGAGGGATGTTGAATGTAGCCAGCACACTGTCAGCAGAACCTCCTATTTTATTTCTAATAATAGCAAGAGCCTGATAATGAGTGGAACTACCCTCATATATATCATATGTGCCGTTTTCCTACATGAAATGTACATATTTATATCTCATGTTTGCCATCGAAGTCTGGCAATTACTTGGCAATATCTAAGGTTTCCTTGCAAACCCCGTTTTCTTCAATATGTGTATCTTTACACGTTTCTATTTCGGGTGTACTAATATTCAAGCTGTTTACTGTTCGTTTCAAATCTTCTAATTTTTTTTCAAACTGTCGTTCTTGCAGCACAAGAGCGTTGGAAACTGCGCTTTCTACAACGGCTTTTAATTGCTCAAGTGTTAAAGCCATTTTCAACTTTTCCTAAACCACTAATCTTTCGTCAAAATATTATAATTTTAACTTTTCAAAAAAATTTTTTTGTTATTTGTATTAATTTTACATGTGTGAGAACTCTACTTACATGACTTCGGGAGTTTGATTTGTTGCCTTGAAGAATTGTGTGTAATCAGCATAGAGAACTGGATCCGTTACTTTCTGAGGGCAAGGCAATCAAGTAATGTTGATTTGTTGAGTTGTATAGTTGTATAATTTAACAGGCTGTTGTATTATCTGCTGTTGTGGCCGTGAAACAATAACAAATTTTCGAGCTGCTGGTGCAGTTGGTGTTTCTGTTGGGAAATACAGTTGACGCAGCGCAATTAGTCCGTTGTCTTTAAACAACCTGTTGGAAACGTACAGATGTGTTAACTTATACGGAGTCCGTAATAGAAGGTTTATTTCGCTTACAACTTCTTAAAGCTTGCAACATTTTTTGTTAACGAAAAAGAGCATAATGGTTTTTCCTCTTCCAAACAAGATATATAAAACAAAATAGGAAAACGCGAGTAAAAAGCAAAGCATTTACTGTACTTAATGTATTTCTGTAAATTTCGTAAACGATAGCTTAAAATTAGTCCATAAAATTTTTTTTAAAGGTAGCTATTTTTGAAGTCGGAGATATCTAAAAAGCGGTACTATACACTGTCAATAAAAAGGTTTTTTCTTTAACAGATTATCGGCAAGAAGAATCTGATCGTAAATTCCAATCATCACGTCCTCTTAGCAACGTCACCTATTCCGCTTTTCAAAGTGGAAATGTTGTAAAAGGCATTTTATGCCCCTCTCTGACAAACTCGTTCAAGCAAAGTTCATTGGAACGTGCCTATCTGACCTACACACATCGACAACGGCAAAAATCCCTAATTATAGTGAATGTGGTGGATTTTGTATTGAAGGTTATACTGGCTTTGATTTGGTTTTTAAAGGAAGCAGTAACAGGAGTCGATGTGGTAAGTACAACCAAAAAATATCATATGCAGTGCCACAAAAAGTTTTGCATTCAGTGCTATTCTAAAAAATCAAATCAAAAAGAAGTTGAGAAATACTTTAAATTTTATTGATTTAAAAAACACAATGAGAACTTTAAAGCAAAGGCTAAGAAATATGCGACACTTTTAGGTTAAAAAAATACATCAGGATTGGGGAAACAGTTGCCAAATTCCCAAGAGGAACAATTTAAAAGAATGGCTATCAACAAATGAAATATTGTAAAGATGTGTATTATATGCTTCTATTTCTGATGCTCGATTACATACCGATTATGACAGTGATCACAAAGCTCTGAAAATAAAAATGTTAGGCTTTGATAATAACAACCCTCTTACATTTTATAAGGAATATCCACCCTATCTTAAATTTGATTGCAGAAAAACCAATGTTTAGAAATCAAAAAAAAAAATATATAATAAATTAATTAAACAGGTATGAAACCATACCATATAGCAGAAACCTAATAAGTTGTGAAGTAGATTTACACACACACTGAATAGTATTATAATAAACGCTGCAAGAAAACCGGTACCCAAATTCAAACGATAACTGGAACAATAAGTTCAAAACTATAATAATAAAAAATTTACATGTTGACAAAAGCAAGTTTATTATTAAATTAAAAAATTATAGCCAACTGGAATAGTAAAATTAGACTATGAGCTTAATTTGCGAAACAAATAAATTAAAATCATTAAGGAAATTATGTTTATGTTTGCAGAAATTGAAAAACAATTTAATTTCTTTCTCAGAATGTTAATATAATAGAAGTTTCTTTGGAATATGGGTGTTGGGGATGCAGGTGTTAGTCCCGATAATGTAGAAACCAATCCTCTGAACAACAGCTATATTGTAAAATTTAAAGTTACTGGTGTCTATATAGAATCTGTTAATTCTTTCAAAGAGATAGATCCTAATAATAGCTTGCTTGTACGAGTAGAACTTAAAAAGAATTTCCTCAGACTTAAAAAAAAAATTGAATATTAAAGCATTAACTCAACGATAACAGTATTATACAAATATACTTCTAAAAAATAAATTTTTAAATAACTCATATTTCCCACGACCGTGGAAAACAGCAAATCTACCAGCGCTTAGGCTTTTTCAAAATATAAGCAAATTTTCCCAAGTTTGTATAAATAATTACTTAAAGGAATTTTACGAATGAACAACAATTAGTTAGGTTTTAAATGCAAACATTCAACTGTACATTATTGGTCTCGAATATCTATTCGAAGAAGAAATTTGTCTTTGCCAATAGTCTGCAACAAGGTACAGTTAACGCTCCGATACTTTGCAAAATATTTTTACATAATTTGCTAACAAATTAGGCAGTATTTTTGGATTTGCTGATGCTATTTATTGTGCAAATAAATGAGGGATCTGTTGAAAAATACTCTATCGATTGATAACTAAAAATAAATACTAAGAAATGTGTCCTCCTGAAGAAAAATATAACAATGCCGTTAGAAAAAATTGGAAATCGTTTGGCATCAAATCAAGTGAGTAAAAATCGTAAAAAATATGAAAGCTTAGCATGTCCCATTCTAACAAAAGGTTGCAAAACATGGTTGAAAACTTCTCCATCACATACACCATATATATATATATATATATATATATATATTTATTATATATATATATATATATATATTTATATATATATATTTATATATTTCGAACCAAAAATAATAAAATTTTCAAAGTCGATATTTTTATTTTGAATGTGATAATAAATCATATTGATTATGGCGCCATATTACATAAACGGGGAATATCTTTAAAAAACGCTGCTGAGAAGATTTTTATCATCTCCCAAGGCAGTAATGGATTTTTACAAAATGAAACTGGCATTTCCATATTTTACCTCATTTGTAGAATATCAGGTTTGACAGTAGTTACTTTTCATAATCAAAGCTTATTACAAACGAACAAACAGTGCATATTCCTTCGTATACCAACAAATCAAATTGACAAATTATTTTAAACAGAGACATAATCAACTTAAAGTAAAGCAATAAAAACTAAATAGCCGGAAAAAAGAACAAATAATATTACACTCTGAGAACAACAAAGACAGAGTAGACAGCTACTACTACTTTTTTAATCGCTCAAACCTCTAGTATGTTTGTCTTATTGTATTTGTTGCTGTCACCCAGCCACCTTGTAGAATAAATTCACTTGGCTGAGTTCTATGAAGTTTGGCATTCCCCTTTTCGTTTGTCTAAGTTAAAAGAAACGCCCGCTTCTTGTTTGACAGCAATGTTAGCACTGAACTCGACTTTTTATTTTTCAATACTTTTTGACTTAAATCTAATTTATAATTCTTCTCATCAGTCAACTTAAATGTTAACAATAAACATTAGTTTGTTTCTAAGTCTCGACTCAGCAGTACTTATGAACGAAAAAAAAAACGTGAAACCTTTCTTCAATTTGTTTCATTCAACTGGTCGGTCTGTGTGAGGTCTGTGTGAGCCGAGTACTTACTCGTATAACGAAAAATAATTAAACGAACTTCAAATTACAATTGGGCATTTTTTATTCTGAAACAAATTATTCCAAACAAATACTTATTATACATACAAAAATTTAAGCCATTCTGGCTCCGTTTATCAGTGAGTTCGTTTAGTATAATAGCTTTAAGACTGATCTGTACACATTTTATAACGGTACTTAATTAAAAATTTTACCGACGCCTCGTGATTGTTAAAAATGAATCAAAAAAGGAAAGAAACCACAATTGAAGAAAAAAAAATTATTTTAAATGCGTACAACCAAAGCAAGATCATTCGGGAGATATGTTTATTAGTTAATCGTCCACCCACCACCATTACTGCAATAATAAAAAGGTTTAAAGATGAACCAGAGTGCAAGTATCTGCCGAGGAGTGATCGACAGCCGGCACTATCTGTACGCGAAAAGCGTGAAATAATAAAAATAGTTAAAAAAAAGAGCCCGAAACCCCGTCAGAAATTGCTGCAACGATAAAGGAAAGCAGTGGTACAGTTGTTCACCCACGTACTGTGCGCAGAGCGCTGAATTCCGCTGGTTATAGTGCTAGAGTATGCAGAAAAAAGCCACAGATCAGCAAGGTCAACCAAACGAAGCGTCTTTCCTTCGCAAAAGAGCATTTAAGCAGAGGAATCGATTTCTGGGAAAAAGTTATCTTCCCTGATGAAAGTAAATTTTGTATATATAACTCGGACGGAGATGTTTTAACGTGGAGAAAGCCGGGCGAAGCATTAGCAGAGAAGGATATACAGTCAACTGTGAAACACGGTGGTGCTGGAGTCATGGTATGGGGATGCATATCGACGGCTGGTGTTGGAGAGCTCGTCTTTATAGATGAAATAATGGACAAAGTACTTAATTTGAATATACTTAAAGAAAATCTGCAGAAAAGTGCTCAGAAGCTTGGCATTGAATCAGACTACTACTTTCAACATGACAATGACCCCAAGCACACCGCAGAAATAGTTCGCTTATGGGTCTTGTGGGTCTTGTACAACACTCCCCTTACCCTGAAAACTCCGCCATAGTCAACCCTACCTGAATCCAATAGCATTTATGGGACCATTTGGATCGGCGGATTCGGGAGCGTCACATTACCAAAATGGCAGAAAATAAGCCCAGATATTACCAAAAAATTGATTCATTCGATGCAGAAACGTTTGCAAGCTGTCATCAAAAACAATGGCAAACATACTCCATACTAAAATAGTTTTAGCCCTTTAATTGATGAAGTACTTCATTAAATGACGGTGACTTTTGTCCACCAAAAATGCACACAGCAATCGTTATATGCCAATTTTTTTAAATAACGCTTGAATTAGACTTATTTTTAAACTGAAATAGAATTTATATAAATAATAGTTTTTGTTAAATATACTACTTTTTATGTTTCCATTATTTTCTGGGTATGGGAACTGTTATAATCTTCTAGATACCAAATGACGGTGACTTTTGTCGATCTGTGTATGTATGTACATACTTGTTTCAAATTACGATTGGATACTTTTTATTCTTGATAAAATTGCTTGTGTTGGGTAAAACTTCTAAATTGTTGTCGTTGGGTAAAACTTACGCACACTGTTTTGTTCAGTTTGTGATTTGATATCGTAATAGTTGCATGGTTTTTATACATTGGGAACAAATGGAAAGACAACGTTATTTCAATGAGAATAATATCTAGGCAGTGCTCAAGTGATTTTGAAAGGACAAGTGAACCAGGAGAAAATCAAATGGTGTGGAGTGCTAATCCATTACAACAACCTATCGGAACTTCTGGTCAGAATATTATTTCAGTACATCCGGACCCTATTGGATTTGCAACATCTAGATGCGATGATATACTATCAGCATTTCTGTGTTTTTTTCCACCTTCAATAAAAAGAATAATCGTCAAAAACACAAATATTTATGGCAAAGTGAAATTTGATGTCAAATGGACAGATATTGATGAAGACACATTTTGTGTTTATAATATATTTTCCATTCTTCCAGGAGTATATCGGCATGTACATTCTTGTTTCATTTAGTTTGTACCCAAAACAGATACATATCTAAAATTTTTATATGGCAGTGGAAAAAACGAAGATGTTCATGACCTATTTGATGCAAATTTGGGTCGTCCAATTTTCCGTGCAATAATGTCTGAAGGTACTTTTCACATGCAATTCGACGACAAATGCGTAGTAACGACAAGTTTGCTCCTATTCGTGAGCTGTACTTGTACTTTTCCAAACGTTTTACAATTGTCATGAGAATGTCACCATTGGATTAAGGGACGATGTTCCCTCCGATAATTTATGCCCTCAAAAACTGCAAAAGAAATTCCAGAAGATTATTCCCTATTACAATTCAACAAAAGGTATACTTTGACGCTTGTCGTCTATAGTTTCTAATGTTGTATTTCTTATAGGAGGAGTAGATACTACTGACCAAATGATTGGCTCCTACACAACAACGCGTAAAACAAATCGATGGCCAAATGTTATATTCGTAAAAATGTTGGATATATCTGCTTTGAATGCAGATAGTTGAGCTTTATAGCAATATTTTTTAGTATTACACAGATTAAACTGTAGAGAAAATGATTTAAGATAGTTCCATATTAACTTATCTCTCTAACTAAAAATAACAAATGTAATAAATGATTTGTGCTGATCACATATTTGCTTATTTCATAACTGGCATATAGATATGCAGAAGATGCATCTTTCACAATGCATTATCAAATCAAATGCATCGCTTTAAGAAATCTCGTATTTAAAAAAAAAATCTTATATCAGTGATTACTTAAAAAATGAATTACGGCATATTCTTATAAGCGTTTATACCAAAGAGTACTCTAAAGAAATTAAAAACAACTTTTAACTCTGCCATTCGCTTCTCATTAGGTTTACATATGTATATAGAACAACGTATATTAATAATATTTTGTTTGAATCAAACTGTATAAATCTGAAACAGTCACAAGATGATTTCCTACTCTCTAGGGTATTAAATAAAATAATGCGTATAAAACACCTTTCGGCATATATGTAATTCAACACTATATCGAATTGTAAAATTTTGCAAGCGCTCTAATACTCTATTTAATATCAGTTCGCAGTTCAAAAAAGACTTGGACGTTAGACTTAAGCTCTCTCGACAGATCTGTAAACGAAGTCAAAAATCATTTGCCAACACTGCAATATTACAGAAAAAATTACTAGAACTACAGAATAAATACGAAGATCGAATATTCATATATACAGACGGGTGAAACCCTGATAATACAACCAGCTTTAGTAGAGTATATATGGATAATACACTTCAAACTTCCATTCTACCAGAATACAGTACAAACCGGCAGAATCTATACCTATCTATGAAGCAGCAACAAAATATCCATACTCCATATAAGCTAAATACGCCAGTTGTACTGACTCCCTTTCCGCTATTGATGGCATATTATACATTAGTCAAAAAAGATAATTTTCAATCGAGAAACAACCAGACATTAAACTTATTTGGTTACCCGTACACATGAACATTACATTGCAACGGAGGCTAAGCCAGCTCCTTTATTTACCGCACCGAATTACTCTCATGAAGACATAAAGAGTTATAAAACGAAAATTTAAGTTACAGTTGGAACCTAACAACTGCTTGGCAAAAGCGCAGTAATTCCAATAGGCTTGACGATTTTTAAAAATTATAACTATTTGCCCAGAAAACACCAAATCAATTCTGTTGATTAGGCTAAGACTTGGAAATACAAATACAAGCAAACATTAAACGACAAAATGACGAAAACTGAATTTCAAAAAAATAGTAGATTTTGTAACAAATATTATATATGTATGTAAGTATTATATCACTTTGTCGTTATACTAATAATGTAATTATAAGTATAAATTGTTAATAAATAAATAACTAGTTTTATACTTATTCGAAAACGCTCATTATCTTAACAATAAACTGCAACACCAATAATTACAAAACTTAGCTTTTAACAGACTCCAAAAGTAGGATAAAATTAATTCTATTTGTAACTTGTACCTGAGTTTAAATTTATTTACCAAGACAATCTTTCTCTTTACATTTTAACTGTGTTTTACTGTACAAAAAGCAACCTTGACTTTTATGTACTGTTATAAGCACTCGCATGATCGTTTACAATATATGTATGTACCTATTTGTATGATATTTGAGAGTAATTCAAAAGCTTCCTGGTTGATAAAAATTTTTTCTTATTTTTCTTTGTTGTCTAATTGAAGAAATATAATATGGCGACAGCTGTAACGTGGTCGGTGTGTTGCGCCTTTTCAAACATGGTGATTTGTTTTTTAGGCTATTGGCGATGTTTTGCCAACAACTACTTGCATTGGGCAGCTATTTGTACCTGGATTCTGCTGAACATACAAGGTAAAGGTAAACAGTGATATTAAATTGTCTTCGCCTTTTATCGCAAGGAAGCACAATGTTATTTTAAAAGCATTTATTTTTATAAGTTCTAGAAGTGTTTCAAAGTTATTTTTTTAAGGATTTGTTGGAGAAGGAATTGGTTTCGCCGATCGGGAGTCCTTAATATGGTACGTTTTATTTGTCATCTTCGTACCATATGCTATGCTGCCTCTTCCATTGAAATGGTGCGTTCTGGGTGGTACAATCACAGGCAGTTGTCATTTAACACTAATAACAATACTTAAACTGGAGAAAGATGAGGTAAGTCCTGTTAAAGTATAGCCACAAATGTTCACATATGTATATTTACATACACACAAAATTTTTGAGGTTGTTTTTGCTAAAATGGAAGGACTCATGTAAATACCTAAGAAATCGTTTCTCTGAATATCTAATGGTATATAAAGAGCCTGAAATTATTTACTCGATTAAATACATAAATGGTTTTTTTTTTCATTGTGTAAGAAACCTGTCACATATTCACATAAAAAGACATTCGTCTTATTTACTGTCTTCATGGAATCAACATGTTTCTAATATTGATAACCAATTATCGCTACTTTATCTGAAAGCACCAAAAAAAAGCGTGGAAGTAAGTAAAAGTATTGAAAAAATTAAATTAACAAAATTACATATGTGACCCTGTATACGAAAACCCACCAACAATTTAAGTTCTCTCTGTGTTGCATTTTCATTTCATTGTTAAAATACACTAAGTGGGTTTGTACTGTTTTTAATAATTGCAGTTTTACATCACTTTCCGATGTTTCATCTGAAAATATAATTTTTTTACATACAAATCCAAAAAAAGTGAATTAATCATAAATTTTGAAACACTAGGTGGTCACATACATATGTATAACTCTTTAAGCCGCCTTATATAAAGGGTGGTTAAATTGTATGGGCCGATGTTGAATGTGAACCACACCTAAACGCCAAGTTTTTTTCCGAATTTTATTTGACATTTCTCTATTTCAGACTTACTCAATTTTAACCATGGAGAGATACACAATCCAACAACGTGTTAAAGTTATCCAGACTTATTATGAAAATGGGAGTTCAAATCAAAATGCATATCGTGCACTTCGTAATTTTTTTGGTCAATTTCGTCGTCCAAATGTGCGTACAATCGCAAAAATCGTGGAAAAATTCGAGCAAACCGGGTCTGTAGAAGATGTGAGAACACCAGTGCATGCTCTTACAGCTCGTACTGCAGCAAATATTGCTGCTGTTCGCGATAGTGTGGCTGAAGAGCCGTCCACCTCAACTCGTCGTCGTTCCCAACAATTGCACCTCTCACGCTCGTCGTTGATGAACATTATGCATAAAGACTTGCATTTACACGCTTACAAGGTGCAATTGGCTCAAGAACTAAAGCCTCTTGACCATTCCAAACGTCGTGAATGGGCAGAATGGTGGCAAGAAATGGCAACAGTGGATGATCAATTTTCGAAGAAAATCATCTTCAGTGATGAGGCACATTTTCACCTCAGTGGATTCGTCAATAAACAGAATTGCCGCATTTGGGCGAATGAGAATCCAAGAGTGATTGTCGAAAAACCATTGCACCCACAAAGAGTGACTGTTTGGTGCGGTTTATGGACTGGCGGCATCATCGGGCCGTATTTTTTCCAAAATGAGGCCGGTCAGGCAGTTACTGTGAATGGTGTTCGCTATCGTGAGATGATAACGAACTTTTTATGGCCCGAATTGGAAGATATGGATGTGGACGATATGTGGTTTCAGCAGAACGGTGCCACTTGCCACACAGCTAACGAAACAATGGCTCTTTTGCGCAACAAATTCAATGGCCGTGTTATCTCACGTAATGGCGATGTCAATTGGCCGCCAAGATCATGTGATTTGACACCGTTGGACTTTTTTCTTTGGGGTTATTTGAGAGAAAAGGTGTACGTCGATAAGCCAGCAACAATTCAAGACCTAAAGGATCAGATAATTCGGCACATTAACGGCATAGAACCTCCATTATGCCTCAGCGTCATCGAAAATTTTGACCATCGGATGGAGGTGTGCCGCCGAGGTTGCGGCGCCCATTTGGCCGATATTTTGTTCCATACATAATTGAGTAATACCAATACATCATAATAAAATAAAATTACAATAATTTCCTAAATAGTTTGTGTTTTATTCAAAATCAACATCGGCCCTTGAAATTTAACCACCCTTTATAAATAAAATGCACCTGTGACTTATTAAAAAAATTTCAAGAAAGATTATAAAAATTTTCTGTGGAAAATTAGAAATCTCGGCTTTTATATTTATAAAAATTACACCTGTGACTTATTCAAACATTTTCAAGAGAAAGTGTAAAAAATGTTTCATGCAAAATTAGAAATTTTAGTTTTAATATACAAATAAAATGCACATGTTACTTATTCAAAAATTTTCAAGAAAAACTATACAAAAATTTTCATGCAAAATTAGAAAACTCGGCTTTTATATTTATAAAAATTACACCTATGACTTATTTAAACATTTTGAAGAAAAAGTGTTAAAATTAAAAATTTCAGCTTTAATATACAAATAAAATACACCTTTGACCTTTTCAAAAATTTCAAAAAGGATTATACAAATTTTTTGTGGAAAATTAGAAATCTTGGTTTTTATATTTATAAAAATTACACCCGGACTTATTAAAAAATTTTCAAAAAAAAGTATACAAAATTAGAAATTTTATTTTTAATATATAAATAAAATGCACCTGTGACTTATTCAAAAAATTTCAAGAAAGTTTATAAAAATTTTGTGTGGAAAATTAGAAATCTCGGCTTTTATATTTATAAAAATTACACCTGTGACTTATTCAAACATTTTCAAGAAAAAAAATAAAAAATGTCTCATGGAAAATTAGACATTTCAGCTTTAATATACAAATAAAATGCACCTGGTACTTATTCAAAAAATTTCACGAAAAATTATAAAATTTTTTATAGAAAATTAGAAATCTAGGCTAGTATATTTATAAAAATTACACCCGTGGCTTATTCAAACAATATGAAGAAAAACTGTTAAAAATTAGAAATTTCAGCCTTAATATATAAATAAAATACACCTTTGACTTATTCAAAAAATTTCAAGCAAAATTATAAAAATATTTTATGGAAAATTAGAAATCTCGGCTTTTATTTTCATAAATATTACTACCGTGACTTATTTAAGCATTTTCGAGAAAAAGTATACAAAATTTTTTGTGGAAAATTAGAAATCTGGGTTTTATAAATATAAAAACTACACCCGTGACTTTTCTAACATTTTAAAGAAAAAGTTTTGATTGGTCATGCAAAATTAGCAATTTCTACTTTAATATATAAATAAAATATACCTGTGACTTATTTAAAAAAAATTTCAAGCAAAATTATAAAAATATTTTATGGAAAATTAAATCTCGGCTTTTATATTTATAAAAATTACACCCGGTCTTATTCAAAAATTTTCAAGAAAAACTATACAAAAATTTTCATGCAAAATTAGAAAACTCGGCTTTTATATTTATAAAAATTACACCTATGACTTATTAAAAAATTTTCTTTAAAAAGTGTACAAATATATCAGCTTTAATATATAAATAAAATACACCTGTGACCTTTTCAATAAATTTCAAGAAAGATTATAAAAATGTTCATGCAAAATTAGAAAACTCGGGTTTTATATTTATAAAAATTACACCCGGTCTTATTATTGAAAAATGTTCAAGAAAAAGTATTCAAATTAGAAATTTCAGTTTTAATATATAAATAAAATGCACCTGAGACTTATTCAAAAAATTGCAAGAAAGATTATAAAAATTTTGTGTGGAAAATTAGAAATCTCGGCATTTATAAAAATTACACCTGTGACTAATTAAAACATTTTCAAGAAAAAGTGTAAATGTCTCATGCAAAATTAGAAATTTCAGCTTTAATATACAAATAAAATACATACATCCGTGGCTTATTCAAACATTTTGAAGAAAAAGTGTTAAAAATTGGAAATTTCAGCTTTAACATACAACTAAAATCCACCTGTTACTTATTCAAAAAATTTCACGATAAATTATAAAATTTTTAATGGAAAATTAGAAATCTCGGCTTTTATTTTTATAAAAATTACACCCGTGACTTATTCAAACATTTTGAAGAAAAAGTGTTACAATTAGAAATTTCAGCTTTAATATACAAATAAAATACACTTGTGACCTTTTCAAAAATTTCATGAAGAATTATACAAATTTTTTGTGGAAAATTAGAAATCTTGGTTTTTATATTTATAAAAATTACACCCGGTCTTATTAAAAAATTTTCAAGGAAAAGTATACAAAATTAGAAATTTCATTTTTAATATATAAATAAAAATACCTGTGACTTATTCAAAAAATTTCAAGAAGGATTATATAAATTTTGTGTGGAAAATTAGAAATCTCGGCTTTTATATATATAAAAATTACACCTTTGACTTATTCAAACATTTTCAAGAAAAAGTGTAAAAAATGTCTCATGCAAAATTTGAAATTTCAGCTTTAATATACAAATAAAATGCACCTGTTACTTATTCAAAAATTTTTAAGAAAAACTATACAAAATTTTTTATGGAAAATTAGAAATCTCGGCTTTTATATTTATAAAAATTACACCCGTGGCTTATTCAAACAATTTGAAGAAAAAGTGTTAAAAATTAGAAATTTCAGCCTTAATATATAAATAAAATACACTTAGACTTATTAAAAATATTTCAAGCAAAATTATAAAAATATTTTATGGAAAATTAGAAATCTCGTCTTTTATATTTACAAAAATTACATCCGTGGCTTATTTAAACATTCTTAAGGAAAAGTGTTAAAATTAGAATTTTCAGCTTTAATATACAAATTAAAAACACCTGTGACCTTTTCAAAAAATTTAAGAAAGATTATAAAAATATTTTATGGAAAATTAGAAATCTCCGCTTTTATATTTATAAAAATTACACCTATTACTTATTCAAACATTTTGAAGAAAAAGTGTTAAAATTAGAAATTTCAGTTTTAATATATAAATAAAATACACCTTTGACTTATTCAAAAAATTTCTAGCAAAATTATAAAAATATTTAATGGAAAATTAGAAATCTCGGCTTTTATATTTATAAATATAACTACCGTGACTTATTTAAACCGTTTCAAGAAAAAGTATAAAAAATGTCTCATGCAAAATTAGAAATTTCAGCTTTAACATACAAATAAAATGCACCTGTTACTTATTCAAAAAATTTCACGAAAAATTATAAAATTTTTTATGGAAAATTAGAAGTCTTGGCTTTTATTTTTATAAAAAATGCACCCGTGACTTATTCAAACATTTTGAAGAAAAAGTGTTACAATTAGAAATTTAAGCTTTAATATACAAATAAAATACACCTGTGACCTTTTCAAAAAATTTCAAGAAAGATTTTACAAATTTTTTGTGGAAAATTAGAAATCTCGGTTTTTATATTTACTAAAATTACACCCGGTCTTATTAAAAAAATTTCAAGAAAAAGTATACAAAATTAGAAATTTCATTTTTAATATATAAATAAAATGCACCTGTGACTTATTCAAAAAATTTCAAGAAAAACTATAAATTGTGTGGTTAAATTGTATGGGTCGATGTTGAATGTGAACCACACCTAAACGCCAAGTTTTTTTTCCGAATTTTATTTGACATTTCTCTATTTCAGACTTACTCAATTTGAACCATGGAGAGATACACAATCCAACTGTTGAAGTTATCCAGACTTATTATGAAAATGGGAGTTCAAATCAAAATGCATATCGTGCACTTCGTAATTTTTTTGGTCAATTTCATCGTCCAAATGTGCGTACAATCGCAAAAATCGTGGAAAAATTCGAGCAAACCGGGTCTGTAGAAGATGTGAGAACACCAGTGCATGCTCGTACAGCTCGTACTGCAGAAAATATAGCTGCTGTTCGCGATAGTGTGGCTGAAGAGCCGTCCACCTCAACTCGTCGTCGTTCCCAACAATTGCACCTCTCACGCTCGTCGTTGATGAACATTATGCATAAAGACTTGCATTAACACGCTTACAAGGTGCAATTGGCTCAAGAACTAAAGCCTCTTGACCATTCCAAACGTCGTGAATGGGCAGAATGGTGGCAAGAAATGGCAACAGTGGATGATCAATTTTCGAAGAAAATCATCTTCAGTGGTGAGGCACATTTTCACCTCAGTGGATTCGTCAATAAACAGAATTGCCGCATTTGGGCGAATGAGAATCCAAGAGTGATTGTCGAAAAACCATTGCACCCACAAAGAGTGACTGTTTGGTGCGGTTTATGGACTGGCGGCATCATCGGGCCGTATTTTTTCCAAAATGAGGCCGGTCAGGCAGTTACTGTGAATGGTGTTCGCTATCGTGAGATGATAACGAACTTTTTATGGCCCGAATTGGAAGATATGGATGTGGACGATATGTGGTTTCAGCAGGACGGTGCCACTTGCCACACAGCTAACGAAACAATGGCTCTTTTGCGCAACAAATTCAATGGCCGTGTTATCTCACGTAATGGCGATGTCAATTGGCCGCCAAGATCATGTGATTTGACACCGTTGGACTTTTTTCTTTGGGGTTATTTGAGAGAAAAGGTGTACGTCGATAAGCCAGCAACAATTCAAGACCTAAAGGATCAGATAATTCGGCACATTAACGGCATAGAACCTCCATTATGCCTCAGCGTCATCGAAAATTTTGACCATCGGATGGCGGTGTGCCGCCGAGGTCGCGGCGCCCATTTGGCGGATATTTTGTTCCATACATAATTGAGTAATACCAATACATCATAATAAAATAAAATTACAATAATTTCCTAAATAGTTTGTGTTTTATTCAAAATCAACATCGGCCCTTGAAATTTAACCACCTTTATTTGCATAAGATATATACACACATACATATGTATGTATGTAGATATAAGTACATGTGTATAAGCGTCAAAATGAAACAAGATCAATCTTCTGAAGATGAAATTTCTCAATCGTGTTTTTGTTAGCGAACAAACTGATCATATTACCGTATAAACATGGTTTTACATACATATGTATGTGCATAAGCATAATGAATTTCTTCTAATTTTTGTCAAATCATCAACGGATTGCAACCGCATAAAAGGTGCTGAACCCATGCAATGTTTAAATTATCAGCAAAAGGACTAGAGAGATCCGTGATGTGTAAACTTTCATTACGACGCTGCAATGGAAACTGGCCAAGAACTGATACTGAAAAATGTATGTACCTTGTTTGTTAACCATCTGCAAAAAGTGTTGAACTGTCACCAGCTGTCGCTGTACAAGATATTGCTATGGCAATCATGAGTGGCTCGATGGATGAGTGCGTGGACTATTCGATCAACAGTCCAGACCAGTCGTAGGTTCGATTCCTACCAAAGACTCTGGTGAAAAGACAATATTTATTTGGCTAGATAACAGCAAAATGAATCATCTTATGAGTGACAGTGCTAGTGATCTGGCAGATACATATGCATTTTAATTAACAAATATATTAATTATTTAGAATGTTTAATTTAATTTGTAGTACAACTGAAACCCCAAGTTTTAATGTAACGAAAAGAAAAAATACATTTAAAGAGATTGCTAAACTATTACAATAGTGACAAAAAGACACTTAAATACATATATAAATATCAAAATAATTAAAGACAACAATTTTATTAATTACTATTAATAGACAGTATAAATACAATATATGTACATACATATGTATATAATATTATAAACTTATGAGAGGGAAATAAGATTTAGTGATTTAAATAACTTCTTTTAAAATAAATTTACGCTGCAAAGTCCAGAGACTGGTGGAATAGACAAAATATTGTCGCCGAAAAGAATTATGTTTTTACCACGCTGGCATCTGGCGAAAAGAATTATGTTATATGGAAATGGTGGTTGTTTGGATGTAAATATTTTATGCAAGAAAATAAGGCATTTATGTATATTTCAAAAGATTTTCAAAAGTCATATATGATATCCTGAAGAAATATTCCGATATTTGGTCTCGCCGACCTTTTTGAAATACGTTAAGTTTGGGTAGGTCCATTATAAGACGGGTAGAATCCTTTACTGCCCATAAAGTGCGCAGCTTACTATAAACTCTGCCAGCAACAGTATCAGTATGATTAGTCAATGTGAGTCCGTTTTTAAAAACTACACCCAAGTCATTGATATTTATTTGAAAATTATTGACAATTCTTCCAGATTTGAGAGAAAGATACATTTTGGTTAATATGCAGATCATTTATCACAGCCCAACAGTTAATCTTGCCTAAATCGCCGTTTATTGTACTTGTGCAGAGAGCAATTTCGTTTATATGGATAAAATAGTAAATTTGTTTGAAATACTGGTAAGTCGTTAATGTAGAGGCTGGAGAGCAAGGGCCCAAGTATTGAACCTTGTGATACTCCCTTATTAACATTTAGTGGGTCAGATAAAAATTTATTTAGCTTTATTATTTGCAAACGGTTCGCAAGTTAAGATGTAATTAAATTGCAAGGAGAGCTTGAAAATAAAAGACTGTCTGAAGCTTTGCAATTAACACGGAATGATTTATAGTATCAAAAGCTTTCCAGTGATCCAAAAGTATCTGAAAGGCCACCTTCTTAATGTCATGTTTGAATCTTATGTTTTCTTCTGCCTTACATCTCAGATAGCAAATTAGTCCCGTTAAATACTCATTAATTTTCCGCAAATAATGTTTTCAAAAACCTTACACAAAAATGGAAGAATTGCTATTGGATGGAACTCTTTATACGTTCCATTGTGAAAGTTGAGTTGGACAAATATGTTAGGAAAGTCAGAAGCTTTGGAATAAAGGTTTTTAAGAATAGTGGATTAACACCAATTGCATTAGATTTTATTGCAGAAATGCTTATTAAAACTTCGATTTGGGTTTTTTACTGTTACATAGCAAAGATCATTGTAAACGTTATCTTTTGGGGAAGGAACGTTAGCATTATGAAACCTTCTATCAGTTACGTTCCCGTCAACATCACAGTCACTAGATATTTTTTCGCGGCCCACTCCAATTTCATTCTCTTTAGTTTTGTTATCTATTGCAAGTAAAAATTTGTTTTGGTAAAATGCACATTTAACTGCCTGAATACGTTTCTTCCCTTCCCGCCGTGCAGATGCAAATATTATCTGTTCTGGATCTTTTCCAGCGTGAGTAGGCCTCATAGCGTTTTTTTATAAAGTTTTTATATCATTGTGAAACCTTTGCGGTTGACTATATTTTAAACTTTTAGTTTTTACTAGAAAGCATAAATCGAATAAATAATTGACGTTATCCTGAATAAATGTTAGTTGGTCGTCTAGACTTTCTAAACCAAAGATAACCAAAGATAAGCTAATTGTATTAGCATGATGATTCAATGCAGCGGTATCGATGTTGTCAAAATCGCGATATGTGAAGCATGCCTCACCGTGAAATGTGTAAAAGTCATATTTCAGAGAGAACGGGGTGCCTTAAGAACATTGGCGCAGAAAATTGGTCGTACAAGACAACATTAGAGCTGTGGCTTACAAATATTAAGTCAATCAAACTGTAGGATGAATTATGATAGTGCTTGAAATATGATTTGTGTGTTTACCGGAAAAAGATCCAAAGTAGACATTGGCGCAGGTAAGGCGTTATCAACAAATAAATTATTGTTTAAATCAGCTTTAATAATATTATCATACTGCACGCATAGGTCCTCTAGAGTGGTTATAAGAGAATCAAAATTAATACCGCTATTTGCCCTGTATACGCTGCCCAACAATATTTTCTTGCCATCTAAACTTATTATTTTGAGAAAAATATATTCAATTTTAGTTTACAGGGTACAGCATCACGGTCTAACTCTAGCTGCAGTGTCTATGTCATTAACAAGATTTTTGCTATCGGAGCGGAAAAATTTAAATCCGGATATTTTGTAAACTGTATCAGGAATGTCCAATAAAAAACAGTTTGAGAGACACATATTATATCAATACCAGCAGAAATAAATAGGTACTTGAATTCACCTATTTTGTTTCCTAAACTTTGTGTATTTTGATGAATGATGCTTAGACCATCGCAATTGGCATCGCAATCAGATAAAGAAATGAAAATATCTGGATATATGCAATACAAAGATATAAAAAGGAGCTGTACATACAAAAAATAGCTGCAAAAAGAATCGAGTTCAAATCAGGAATAAAAGTTTTTAGTTCATAAGTAAATTTATTTAGGTTAAGAAGTAATATAAACATCATTTCGGCTGGTGTAAGTTGGATTTTCAAAATTAGGAAAGAGCTCAATTAGTCATCATCGATACGTATAACGAAGGTTCAATCTTACAGGCTAATTTTCTAATATGTCAAAATTATTTGAGAAGCTACTTATGAACAAGCTGAGTCCCATAGTGAATGGCATTGGATGCATTCCTGATCATCATTGCACAGACTTGTAAATGTGATCAGAAAATCTTTCGAGGACTTTCTTTTCATTTCGTCCTAATCTTTTAAAACTACTATGGTCCAAAATTAAGTTGGGGTGTTTAAGGGGTTTTCTGTATCACTTCGAAACTTAAAATTTTACTTACAGTGTTATATTCATCATAGTCGATGATTAACTATAAGACGTACAATATAATTACCAGCTTGGCTGTCTTCTCTTTTCTTAGTGTGTAAAAACATGTGATGAAATCTGTCAGACTTTTTGCGCGTTACAAGCGAGGCACATACTACCAAATTGTGGCAGGAGAATGAACCTGTTCTCTTTCTTTCAGCGGTCTGAGGGATTGCTGCAGACATATTATTGATAATGGTAATTGGCGTTCCCCGAGCTACAAGCTCTCCTCAATTACTGCCTTCAATTATAATCATAATTAAATCTGTAGCTTTCAGCAGTTCGTTTCAAAATTTAGCTTGAAACTCTTCGCTCATGTGTGACTCATAGGGAGGAATGAATTTACGGGGTGTTAAGCGCAGCCTCGTTTGCCTTGCTCAACCTTATAACACTGGGATAACTTGGTGATTCACCAAGTTATTAAGATCTTTCGGGGTTTATTATCCTAGTAGTTGACAAGGATAATTCAAGCGGTAATGGTCAATTCAGTTGTTCAAGTGGTACACAAGAACAATGTAAACTGACTTGTTGAAAAGTAAATCACACGATGTTGGCTTGATGACTGACAATAGTTCACTCACAAATTTTATTGAAATTGCATTGTATTTAAAGAAACAAAATTACAAAGACAAATAATAAAAGAATACAAAATTCACAAATACAAATAAAAAGTAAAAAATTGGTTTCATAATTAATAAAAACAAATTGCAATACAATTAATAATAATGCCAAGTTTTAAACCGTAAAATGACACGGAGAATTTTTAGCAGGCCGGAAAACATTCACTCTTCTGCCGCACTAATTATTTTCCCACCGGTAGGAGAAAATAGATATTGGATTTCATAACTGTCTGGCTGGTGAATTAAAGAAGCACATTATTTTCCCACTGACCGTACAGCCCAAACAGATATTAAATTTCTCCAACGCTTGACTAATTATTTCATTTAGCGCGTGTAAATAAATATTTTGTTTCAGTTTGGCTATGAATTATGCAGACGCGGTAATTCTCACGCCAAAACGTGGGAAGAATAAGAACGCAACAAAGAACTACGGATTTTGTTCAAGTATTATTAATTCCATTGAGAGTTGTTTTTATTTTTAATACAAAATAAAAAATAAAAAAACTCAAAGGAATTAATATATTGCGGCCCCAAGGGGCTTGGAAAGCGCGAATGATCTTCGGCGATTCGTTTTGAGGTGGCTTAAGGTGTTGGTTCCAACGAAACATTCCAGTTGGATCGTAAAGATGGTTGTGGTGCTGTAGCGGTGACTACACCATATAAATGAATAATGTCTGGAACTGGTAGTGTTAGATCTGTGGGAAGGTTCGTTTTTATGTTATCGACTTCACCTGAAAATTGTTGTGGAGTCAGTAGAACCAGACTAATTCGACCATTGTAAGTGTCCGCTAACAACGTGATCATAGATGTGTGCATTTTTTGCAAATTATTAGCAATTGTAAGTAACTGGACACTCAGTGATAAAATGATTTCTGACCGATGGTAGCTGTCATTGGTTGTGAGGTAGACTAGTTTGTTTATTTTACCGTTCATTTTTTCGAAGTTATCTTGCGTGCGTTGTTCAGACTGCTTCATGAGATTGAGGGTCGAGTCGAGAAACGATGTTTAATTCCGCAAAAGGCTCTGCAAGTGGACTTCGTTGTTTTTTATACTATTAATAGTATCGGTCATTTCTGCTGCATATTTGGAGTCTAGAATGCCAAACAAGGAGCTTGCTATATTTCCAACGATGTCTATTTCTCTTCGTCGCTTTCTTCTTATGAAATTTTTCAAACCATGCTCCATTTCATCCCTGAGAGCTTGACAATGGGATAGAAGTCCCTTGCATTGATGATAATGGGATGAGTAATCGCAGGCCCTTTTCAGAGCAGATGTATCATTCGTTAAAAGCTCTAATTTGTTGTAGAACGGTGTCAGTTCAAAATAAATAAGGAACTTCCAGTCAGCGATGACAGGTTTAACTTGGCCAATATTTTCGAAAAGTAATCCAGGGTTGCTGGTGATTTGGGTGTACGTTTCTTGTTGACATATGATGAGAGGGAGAAATAATGCTACGGATATTAGCAGACCTGTTGCGTTTAGAGTAAAACGTTTTGAGGGTGGTTCATTTATGATTTTTCTCTTGGGTGAATTGTCTCTTTTTCGTGTTGGTTTCTCATCATGTTGTTTCATCGCTAACATTTGTTGCTGGTGGCTCCACACTAAGAGGAGCCAGCAAGTGAATTGCTTGCTTAATTATACCACAAGATGTTTTCACATCAGCGGTTCTGACGAGTCCGTCGGGACCGGGGTATATTCCGGTTACTTTTCCAAGACGACATTTCATAACTGGTGTGTTGTCCTTAATTATAACTTGTTACTTGTTCCGTTGCTGGAGTTCACTGAGGTATTCCTGCGACCATCGTTTCCAAAACTGATGTTTTGTTTGTGACACTAATTCCCATCGTTTTGTAAGAGTTGTTGAAGTTGACCTGGCAGTTGCATCCACTTGTGCCGTAAGAGGTTCACCAATCAAAAAGTGGCCTAGTGTTAGTGCAGCCTCATCATTCGGATTATTCGGCAACGGTGCAATTGGTCTCGAATTAAGGATTGCTTCGATTTGGCTGCAGCCTCCCACAGTCCGCCGAAGTGCGGGGCTCTTTGAGGTATGAAATGAAAACTGATGCCTTTGCTGGCACACTCTTGTTGAAACTTTTCTTGAGCAGCTGTGGCGAAAATAGCAGCTGACAACTCTTCTAATTGATTTCGAGCTCCCACAAAGTTTGTTGCGTTGTCACAGTAGAGATGCTGACAGTGACCCCTTCGGCCGATGAGTCTTTTGAGCGCTCCAATGAAGGCGTAGGTTGTAAAGTTTGTTACTGCAATATACGCCTTTTGGGGTCGTTTTCCTCGGGTTTTAAAGTGAACCCAAATTGGACCACAGTAGTCAACTCCTGTATTAATAAAGGATTATGCTGGCCTTACTCTTGCTTCTGGGCAAGTTTCCCATAATTTGCTGCAGAAATTTTGGTTTTGCTCGTGCACATTGCACACATTTATGCACAGTTTCCGGAGCCAAATGTTTGCCTTTAGTGGGCCAAAAACGTTGTCTTACGATTACTAGAAGTGCTCCAGGGTCACAATGTTTGTTTTCCCTATGTATCGAAGCAACATTGGATGTTTGGCATTGAACGGTAACGTGGATGCTTCTAATCTGCCTCCGATTCTTAGAATGTTATATTCGTCTATGAATGGGGATAAGCTTTTTATTTGACTCGATCCTTTAAGTTCCTTTTTCTGTTGCAGCTGTTGAATGTCTTCTGTGAACGTGCATAGTTGGGTGGTTCGAACAATGATGGCAAGCGCATCGTGAAACTCAAGAGGTGTGAGAGTGCGTTGGGTTTGTCGTTCGGGCTTGAAAGTTCTGGCGTTTTTGATGAATCTTAAAATGTATCCTATGATACGTTGGAGCCCTTTTAGTGAATTTCGGTGGTTGATGCTGTGAAAAAATTTTTCACTATTGAAAGCAATGAGTGAGTTGTAAGATCCTTGCTTCTGTTCAGGGATCGGCAAATTAGGATCTAGGCCAAAACTGGGAGGCCAATGTTTCTCGTCTCCATGAAGAAAAAAATGGCCCATACATCCATGGGGGTGTATGCTGTAACTGTTGTGGATCCAATCCTCTTGATATGATGTCCGCTGGGTTATCTTTAGAGCTCACATGTTTCCATTGCTCACGTAGAGTGTTTTATTGAATTGAAGCGATTCGATTTGCCACAAATGTATGAAATGAAGAAGATCTTGAATTTATCCACGATACGACTATTTTGGAGTCGGACCAATAGAATGTTGGCGTTGTATTCATATCCAAATATAGTTTCACTTTTGTAGCTAAGTTAGCGCCCAATTGTGCGGCACAAAGTTCCAGTCTGGGCAGCGTTTGCTGCTTGAGTGGAGTTATCCGTGATTTCGCACATAACAAGTATACTCTTATTGTTTTGTTTGGTAGAGTTGCTCTCACATATATTGCAGCGCCATACGCTTTTTCGGAGGCATCGGCAAAAACATGAAGTTGAGTCTGGCTGGGAAGAGCTCCTTTATAGATATGCCGATGCACCTGAAAGCTTTCAAGTTCACTTAGGTGTTGAACAGCCTCGTCCCAGGAAAGATTCAAGGTCCATAATTCCTGGATAAACATTTTTGCTCTGGCAACTACTGGCGACAGGATTCCTAGTGGATCAAAGATACGCGCCAAGTCTGACGTGACTGTTCTTTTAGTCACGGCTTTAATTGTTTGACTGTTGACCTTGATTTTAAGTAGGTCATCTTTAGGTACCCATACCAATCCCAGTATTTTCGTGTAATCAGTTTCGTCTGAGAACTCAAGACTGACTTCCTGGTCATAACTGGGAATGTTGCGGAGCAACTGGGCATGATTAGCGCACCATTATCGTAGATGGAACCCGTACTTTGCCAGGACTTCGTGCAGCTGGCGCTGAGTTTCTAGGGCTGTATTCAAGCTATCTGCTCCACCCAACCCGTCGTCGACATGAAAGTTCTTTTCCAAGAAACTGGCTGCTAAAGGAGCTTGCAGCTTATTATCCTGGATTACCTCCTTCAAATATTTGATTGCCAGATATGGTGCTGGTCTAGTACTATAGGTAACGCTATTTAATTGGAAATAACTAATGGGCTCAGAGGCATGATTTCGCGAGAGGATTATCTGGTACTGTCGGTCCTTGGGGTGGATATAGTGGATATTTTTTCGATATCTGTTGTGAATACGAAACGTGGCAGCCGAAACCGCAATAGAACCGTAAATAGATCATTTTGTAGTGGTGGTCTAGTGTGCAGAAGATCATATAAGGATTTTCCTGAGGACCTTTTTGCTGACGCATCAAAGACTACTCTGAGTGTAGCTGTACTACTTTCGGGTCGAAAATGCAGTGGTGAGGAATGAAGTAGTTATGCCCCTTTACTTCGTCTATATTGATTTTCGACATGTGCCCCATTGTTTCGTAGTCTTTCATAAATAGCGCATATTGTTCCTTCAATGAAGCGTCTTTTGATAATCGACGTTCTAGTGCGAGGAACCGGTTGAAAGCGATACTATGTGAGGACCCTAATAAAGATTTTTCAGCGCAAAACGGCAGTCGTGCTATGAATCGACCTTCATTGTCACGTGTGGTATGCTGATTGAAATGTGCTTCGCACTGTGCATCATAAGGTGATAAATTTTGTTCTCTTCCGTCAACCTCCTCGAGTTTCCAAAATCACTCAATAGCTGTATTCATTTTATCTTCTTCGGTTAAAACTCCGCAGATTGCTGATGAGAGCTGTTCACCAGATACCTTTCCCGATACTATCCATCCGAAAGTTGTATTTTGTAACAGTGGAAGGTCCCTGCCTAATTTAATTTGTCCGATCGTGAGTAGTTGATGATAATATTCCGCCCCTAACAAAATATCGATTTTTTCTGGACGGTTGAAGGTGGGGTTCACTAATGCTACGTTGCTGGGAATTGACCACCTGTCGATTGTAATCGATTGAGCGGGTTGAGGGGAAATAATTTGCGGCAATACGAATGCTTCAAGCCGTGTTGAAAAATTGTTGAGCCGAGATTGCAGCGTAATGTTGACTCGTTGTTGCACCTTGGTACGGTTTTTTCCAATACCGTTGATTGCAACAGAAGTAGTCCTTGCTGGTAGTCCAAGCGGGTTGACTAATCGTTCTGTGATAAAATTTACTTGTAATCCTGAATCAAGGATTGCCTTGCATTCAGTTTCCGAACCATTAGCCTTGACCTTTACCAAAGCTGTTCCCAGTAGAACATATGGTCTTTTGTTAGTGTAAATTCCCGCCATGCTTTCAACTTCTGTTGGTGTGCTGACTAGAGATGTCGCGTGTTGTGTCGAGGAGTTGTTCGTTGTACCTGCTTCATTGGCTGACTCTGTTTCCCCCTTTGATTTGTTACGCTTCCTGAATATTGAATTCTTTTGTGGGGCTTGGTCCAAGTGTACCAGGGTGTTGTGCATTTTTCCACATTTCTGGCAGCGGCCTGAAATGTTGCACTGTTTGGCGGAATGATTGTGATTAAAACAATTAACATACAGCTTATGTTTCTGTATTAAGTTTAGTCTGTTTGCAGGGCTTAGCTGGATGAATTCTCTGCATCTATACAATGGGTGATATTCCTGCTTGCAAACTAGGCATCGCTGGTTCTCATGGCGGGGATGTGCCGTAAGCGTGCACGTTTTGCTAGCAGGAGAATTAGACTTCTCTTTGTGTCCCATTGCCTCCAGAGTGCGGAAGTAGTTCTCCAGAAAGGTAAGAAATTGGCTGACTGGTTGCATTTCCTTTGGGTTGGTGATCGATTGTTCATATTGAGTGTATACAGTTTTGTCCAACTTTTTGACCAGAAGGTGGAGTAGGAGTGGATCCCATATCGAGATTTCGAGCCCCATATTAGAAAGGGCTGGCAGACATTCCCTCGTTGTATCGTGTAATCGCTTAATGGCCATTAATGTCGATGCACCGGATTGTTTGAACCGCTGTTGCCACTATTAGTCGTTTATTGTCATACCAATCCTGTAGTAACTGCCAAGCGGCCTTGTAATTGTCTGCCGTAACAGCGAGATGATTAATAAGTTTCGTTGCTTCACCAGTAAGGTTGGTCTTTAGATAATACATTTTGTGAGCGTCTGACATCTGTTGTTCATGAACAATTTTCTTAAATAAGTCCGAAAACGATGTCCATTTCATGTAATCACCTTCAAATTTATAGATAGTGATTGCGGGTAATGGTAGGGGAGATGGTCTAGCCGTAGTCTCGGTGGATGAGTGATGATTTTTATTAGCCGTGGTAAGCTGGATGATCGCTAACTGAGCAGCTTGTTCGAGGTGGATGTATCTGCTTGTGTCATAACCAGCGAGGTCTGGTTCGGAATATTTATCCAAAACTTCATCATTAAGTAGGTCTAGCTGCTGCCATAGTTTGGTGATGGTGGCTTTTTTAACCTCGTAACAAGGCCCATCCTGACCTGACTGCAACTGAAGACCTTCTAGCTGTCTAGCCAGAGCAGCCATCTTTCCTAGGGAGCAACTGATTAAACCATCGTGGCCACTTGTAGGTTGTGGTTTCGTGGACGGGGGCTTTTTAATACTTTCCGGTTGGTCGCCCCCTTTTGACGGTGGGTCATTATTGTTTTTGGCGATTGCTCCATTGCCTTGGTCAGAGAGCTCGTGTTCTATCAGCGCTATATATTTATATGGCATTGACTGGATTTGATTATAGCGGTCTGCAGTTAAGTATTCATCCCCCATATCAATATCCTTTAGAGTCCGTAATTTGGTATCGGCCTCCTCGAATTCTGTCCAAGCTGTGGTCAGCCGTGACAGTCGCTCTTTGTAGTACGTTAGGGTTTTGCGGCTATCTGGGTCCTTCGTAAAGTTGCGGATGATGGTGGCGATACGCTCGCCGGTCTCCTTCAGTTGGTGAAGAAGCTGCTCTGCGGTTCCCATATTGCTTTATTGATGTCCTTGGGAGAGACTTGAGAGTTGTAGTAGGCTTCTTGTTGGTTCTGATGCAACGTTGTCTGCGATTGGGCGCCTGTACTTCGTGGTTAGCTGCTGGTATTTATTTCATTTAGCGCGTGTAAATAAAAATTTGATTCAATTTGGCTATGAATTATGCAGACGCGGTAATTCTCACGCCAAAATGTGGGAAGAATAAGAACGCAACAAAGAACTACGGATTTTGTTCAAGTATTATTAATTCCATTGAAAGTTGTTTTTATTTTTAATACAAAATAAAAACTAAAAAAAACTCAAAGCAATTAGCACGGGGTATATAGTATACACATGCACAGCTCTGGTGAGTGTAAAGATTGCGCTTATGCTTGGGCATTTCTATTTATTTCAATGGCTTTCGCCATTTTAAAACTTGTTTGCTTAACCATACAGGTCCAGGAGGCGGGGTTATTGTGAGTCGGAACACATTGCCATGCTGCGTTAGAAACAAAACTATGGACCTGAGCAATCATTATGGTCCACTGTTTGTACTGAGAAGACTTTATTTCGCTATTACATTCGCATTATGACAATTAGTTTCACACTGGAAGTAGAGCATTTTCCATCTATACTCATATTCTGCAGGCTATCTGCTCGGAATGGGCCAGTGCACTCAGGGCAAAGTTATTGATTGCTCTCAACCTGGCGAGAAGCCAGCAGCGATCCCTGAAAATGGACTGGTCAATCTGACATACTGCCTCCTCGTGGCGCCCCTGGATAGCCACTACAGCACCCGCTTAGAGGTGAACCAAAGTGTGCAGCGAATCCCCTCTGTCCAGGGGTCTAAACCAGGACCCGGTCCTCCAGGTTTCGGCGGTTGTGCGTGGGGGTAACTTCCCTACCGTGTAAAAATACACTAGTTTCGATACAACAACAAAGAATAAATATGGATGACTTTATTGCTGACGACCAGGAACAACGAAATAAGGATAACGATTTTCGGTTCTGCACGTGGAATGTCAGGTCCCTGAACAGACCACGTGCAGCCGATGAACTTGCGGAGGCCCTGGAAGCCTATAAGGCTGACATCACCGCCATCCAGGAAGTGCGATGGGATGGGCCGGGCAAAAAGAAAGTGAGAAACTGCGACATCTACTACGGTGATTGCTACAAAGAGCGGCGACAGCGCCTGTTTGGATGCGGGTTTGTTGTTCGAGGCAGACTTAGGCAAAAAGTCTTAAGCTTTAAATCCGTGAGCGAACGCCTCATTACAATCCGCATCAAGGCTAGGCTCGGCACCATTAGCCTAATCTGCGCCCACGCCCCTACGGAAGATAAAGATGACGACAGCAAGGATGACTTTTATAATCTCCTAGAAAGAACATACGATCAATGCCCCAGCTACGACACCAAGATCGTCCTAGGAGATTTCAACGCAAAGCTGGGCAAGGAAGACATCTTTGCTAGAGTCATCGGGAAACACAGCCTGCATGACGACACATCGGATAACGGACTCAGGCTGCTAGATTTTGTAACGGGGCGCAATCTCACTGTAGCAAGCACGCGATTCCCTCACCTCAACATTCACAAAGGGACCTGGCGGTCCCCTGATCAATTAACCGTCAACCAAATTGATCACATTGCGATCGACGGCAGACACTCCTCCAGTATTCTTGATGTCCGAACATTCCGAGGAGCCAACATTGACTCCGATCACTTCTTTGTTGTAGCCAAGGTAAGATCACGGATGTCAGTAGCAAACCGGAGTAGAGCACGACCACAACAGTTTGACGTCGCAAAGCTACAATCGCAATCGACCGCTGGGAAATTTGCCGATCTAGTCTCCCTTAAGCTCTCAGAGAGCCCAGCCCTGCCAGGCGAAACAACCGATGAGGAATGGAACCGTTGCCAAAACGCCATCAGAGATGCTGCCTCTGATGTATTGGGTTTTAAAATGCCACCCGGAAAAACCCCAGGCACATTCAGCGAAGCTAGCAGCGTATAAGGCGACGTTGGAGAGAAGGACGAGAGCAGCTCGTGAGCTCTACGAACGGAAGAGAAGGGAAGAACACCGGCTTCTCAAAAAGAAGAAGAAAGAGCACGAGAAGCGCTCGATCGAGGAACTGGAGAGGTGTTACGGCAGGAATAATATCCGAAAGTTTTACCAACGGGTAAAACAACTATCCAATAGATATAAGCTTCGGACAGAAGCCTGTCGTGACGAAGAGGGACAAATCGTAGTAGAGCCGCAATCGATGCTGAGAATCTGGAAGGATCACTTCTGCAGACAGTTTAACGGCGAACAAAACACCGATTCCATCGCCAGGCAGAATATTCCACTACAGATAACGGACGATGATGGTAGAGAATTCCGTCCCCCCGACCTGAATGAAGTCAAGATAGCAATATCGAGATTGAAATCAAACAAAGCTGCAGGAGCGGACGCACTGTCCGCGGAACTATTTAAGGCAGCCGGAGATGACCTGGTTGGGCGCATGCACCAGCTCATCTGTAAGATATGGTCGGAGGAAAGCATGCCCGACGAGTGGAATCTCAGCATCGTTTGCCCGATCCACAAAAAAGGAGACCCCTTCAACTGCGCCAACTACCGAGGAATAAGTCTCCTGAACATCGCCTACAAGATCTTCTCTGCCGTTTTGTGTGAGCGCCTGAAACTATTCGTGAACTGTCTGATAGGTCCTTATCAGTGTGGTTTCAGGCCGGGGAAGTCCATCATCGACCAAATTTTCACACTACGGCAGATCCTGGAAAAGACTCAAGAGATGCAAATCGACACCCACCACTCATTCGTCGATTTTAAGGCCGCATATGACAGTGTGTATAGGGACGAGCTATACGAAGCCATGTCTAGTTTTGACATTCCTACTAAACTCGTCAGGCTGTGTAGGATGACGATGGAGAACTCTCGCTGCTCCATCAAGGTCGGTAACGAATTCACCGAGACCTTCAATGTCAGAAGGGTATTTAGACAAAGCGACGCACTGTCATGTGATTTTTTTAACACAATTCTTGAGAAGATCGTGCAAAACTCACACGCCAACAACAGAGGCACGATCTTCCAAAAGTCCGTGCAACTGCTAGCATACGCTGACAACATTGACGTGATTGGTCGAACACAGCGAGCCGTCACTGAAGCGTTTGCTGGTATTTCAACGGAGGCGGCCAAAATGGGTCTAGCGGTGAACGAGGGCAAAACGAAGTATATGCTGTCATCAAAAAAGGACGCGCAACACCGACGACTGGGCCAGAAGATCACCATAGGCAGCTATAACTTCGAGGTAGTGAAGGACTTCGTGTACCTTGGCTCCCAAGTCAACAGTATGAACAACATCAGTACCGAGATCAAACGCAGAATAACTCTTGCCAATCGCTGTTTCTTTGGGCTCAGAGGCAATTGAGTAGTAAGGCCCTTTCTCGAAAAACCAAGTTGACACTATATACCACTTTGATAATCCCTGTACTTCTTTATGGCGCAGAAGTATGGACGGTGTCGAAGGCGGATGAGGAAGTCCTTGGTATTTTCGAGAGAAAAGTTCTGCGTTCAATCTTCGGCCCTGTTTGCGTTGATTGTTTCTGGAGAAGAAGATTCAATCATGAACTGTACGGGTTGTACAGCGACATGAGCCTAACCAGGCGCCTACGGATCCAACGGCTAAGATGGTTGGGCCATGTAGAGCGCATGGAGAATACTGCTCCGACCCGTAGAATCTTCGATTTCGAACCTGTGGGACAACGCAGTAGAGGACGCCCACGGAACCGATGGCGCACACAAGTGGAGAGGGACCTCAACCAACTTGGTGTGCAAAATTGGAGAACGCTGGCTAAAGACCGTGGCAGCTGGAAAACTTTGTTTGTTGAGGCCCAGGTTCACCACGGACTGTAGCGCCAAAAGAAGAAGAAGAAGATCTGCTCGGAATTGGAGTAAAGAGTGATGAGCCTAGAGGCAATATTAAAAACGTCATTTAATCCCACAATTTCGGATACAAAAACAGAGATATTGAAGGTTTGAACAGAATAAATTTTCATTTGCCTTCTGAAACACATATTTGACTTCATATATCTTTCTTGTTCTTGTCACTTTCTTTGTTCACAGTCATTGTCCAGAATTAGGTCTATTTGTAAAGCTTTTTTAAAAGCTAGGTCGGCTAGATCTAATTCTGTATGTTCTTTTGCGCTTGGAGCAGAAGGCAGGAAGCCTTTTTGTAACTTTCGGCAATTAATTGCTTTGATAGGAAAGCAAATAGTGTCTTTTTAGCTTATAAAACTTTCGCATTCCCTATTTGAACCCGAAATTTTTATTTAGACCCGAAATATACAACATTTCAAAATATGTGTAGTTTAAGTATGTTATGTAAGTTGTTGAGAAAGTTGCAGCCGACCTCTAACTCTTTCTGCCCGAATGGTAGTCGCAGCCGATTGATCTTTCAGTTTGAGCTTTTTTTTGTAGAGTTGTGAATTGTACTTTGGGGATTTTGCCGCATATGCAGCAGCGTGAGTTACATATGTACTTTCACCAGGGGATGGGGACTTCCCTACTATCCTGTACAAATATATGAATACATACATACATATTTTAAAAAAACTCATAAGAAATTATTTTAATGATTGTTGAACTCAAACGTATGTATGAAACCATAACGTTGAGCAATAGCACCTGGAGACATTGAATTACATATTTTTGTTGAACAAGCAAACCCGATAGTTTTGTGAACGCTTTTGCTTGTCAAGTTTCACATTGGAGTCGACACAAATGATTGATTTTGCCTGTTAAGCAAAATACAGGAGGGAGTGAAGCTTCGAATGTAAAAATATGAAAATAGTTTTTAGTCAGTCGAGAGCAAACCACAAATTCTTATTAAATTTTATTTAAATGAAATTATAACTTGAAATAAAATATGTATAAATATTTTTTTTTCTGGGAATTGCAAGAACGTTTCTCGCGTGATCCTTCCTGCAATATAAACATTTGTGCTGGCTACCACAATTTTTTTAAATAAGAAGCCGCCAACCTGTGGTTGCATAATCTGTTTTTGAAAACGTAATCAATACTCTTCTGCAAATCTAAAGCTAAAAATTTGAGGCAAGCCTTTAACAAGTGATTTTCATTGCACAGCTTGCATGGCGAAAAATAAACACTTTAATTAGAAATATTTATGCCTTTGTACCTTTCATGGGTAAAACTATACTATTTTATACTACTGAGACGATATACCACTCATATCGGGCAATATGGTCTGTCGATGGGATGTGAGTAATTGCTCCCATACAAAGAGATTTGTTTCAGACAATTTTGTTGACATTAGCTTTATGAGAATTGGTTATCTGCTATAAACTTAAATGTCAAATGCTTAGAGTGCGGCAATGAAATCATTCACACAAGACTGATTTCTTCGTATTGATTCACTACCTTTAATAGTTGCCGCTGTGATATCAAAAAACAACTTAATACGATTATGGCTCTAGTCGATAAATATCAATAATTATTTTCATTTCGGGTTTTCAAACCCTTCCACGCATATTGTAATTTTCTTCAAAAAGCGAGTATATTTTTAAGATGTCTATTGCATCTTCTTTTGTCACGTAAATTTTAACAGGTGTGAGTCTAGAAGTTACGGTAACCCCTATCCACAAAACCATATTTTAATCTTAAAATTATTTTCCTTTTCTTTTTGAACAAAATTGCATTTCCGTTCTGAAAACGAAAATGCAATGAACGCAATTTTAACTATTGGCACATGCAGACGAATTCCTGAGAAACGCTTGCATATTTTCCGTTTTTTTGTCTAAATAAAATTAAACATAAATTTAACTTGAAAATACAATAAACAAAATTAAAACACAAATTTAACTTGAAAAATATTGTTTTTGCTGTCGCAACAAAATCGCATTTCCGTCCTAAAAACGAAAATGCAATTTTAAAATGAAACGTTGCATATTTCTTTTATTGTCCAAATTAGTGAATAGTGTTTTAAAAGTAAGAAACAAAAATGTAAAGTTAGTTAATAAGTGAAGTCAGAAGAATAAAGTTGGAAGAAAAAGAAAAAGTGTTTTCTTTTTTTTTTATAAAGTTTAAAAGGAAAATCTTAAAGTGGCGACGAGGATGGGATGGTGTATTAACATCATTCCGCGCGGTAATTAAAGGAAAAAGGAGTTTGAAAAAAATAAACAGAAGAAAGACATATTCTTGCTGAAATAAATTCCTAACAAAAAGTTTAATAAGACAACATCGTTAATACTCAAAGAGTAGAGATCAGTCTTTTACTGAACAATTGTTTCCTTTAAAAGTTAAGCAGTGTTATAAAAAAAAAAATAAACAGAAGAAAGACATATTCTTGCTGAAATAAATTCTTAAAACAAGTTTAATAAGACAATATCGTTAATACTCAAAGAGTAGAGATCAGTCTTTTACTTAACAAATTTTTTTGTTTCGAATTAAAAATATGTAAATACAACCAACACAGTTTAAGTGTGTAATAAATAATTAAATTTGTGCTAGAAACCTAAAAATAAAAGTAAAGAAATATAAAGAATTTTATATGACATTCAAAACTTTTATACATACAACAGTTTGAATAAAAATTAAATTAATTAAAACATTTAACTGAAAAAAAAAATCAATTAAAAACTTGTACGAAAAAAAAAAGAAAGAGACATTTGTCTAATTGAAAAACGAGTTTTATTTCAACAAAACAAGGAAAAAACATTTGAAACCTTCTGCAATACAAGAGAATAAAAAATTAAAGAAATTAAGATCCAAGTAAACGATCCTACTGGCCAACATTAAAAATCCTGATTTTGAAGATTACTAAGTAACTGGTGCATATAACAAACAACCTGCAAATATTTGAAGAGAGCAAGCAGCCAAGGACAACAGGAACAAACTTCTAGGCACAGATCACTAAGTAACTGGTGTAAGCAACAAACAAACTACATATACCCGAAAAGAGTAAACAGCTGAGAAAGCACAGGTGAAACACAAAATTTTATTTTATATTATTTTTACTATAATAAAATAATAAAGCTGAGTCTTAAAGGACAAAACGAAAATACGATTAGACTTAAGCATAAAATATACATATACGTCAATAAATTGTAATACATACTAGTAAAATTTTTTTTCCCCCTTTTTAATTAATTCACATAATTTTTTTTGTATTAATTCAAAATGGCTGATTTGGTACAGGTCAATATAGACCCTGTCACATATCTTTCCAATCTACCAGAATTTACTGGAGATTATAAAGATCTTTACACTTTCATAAATCTGGTAGACAGATTGCAACCCCTTTTACAGGGATATGACCATTTATTCCAACAAATCTTTGCCGACCTAATTAAAAGTAAATTGAAGAACAAAGCTAGGGAAGTAATCGAGAAAAATTGTCAAGCGATTACCTGGGAAGAAATAAAAAACGTATTAGTTAACAATTTCGGAGAAAGACTATCTTCGGACGAACTTTTCGATGAGCTGAGGGCGACAGTTTTTAAAACCAATAGCTTAGAGTTCTTTAATGAGATAAAGAATAAACTAAGACGACTTAATAATAAAGTTATGGCCATGCTTGGCGAGGGTGCGGCAATGAACGCCATTGCTAGCAACAATATGCGAAGTGCCCTTAATGTGTTTAAATCAAAGATTCCGGAACCCATGAGGACAGTACTTACGTGTAGGAATCCTAATTCATTAGAAGCTGCCATGAACATTTTGTTTGAGGCAGGATACGCAGACTTAGATATAAACGGGAAACCCTTTAATAAGTTCAATAGGAACACAAACAATGACAGACGCAACTGTCTTAATGAAAATAGACAAAACTATAATAGTAGAAACACAAACAATGACAGACGCAACTATAATGAAAATAGACAAAACTATAATAGTAGGAACACAAACAATGACAGACGCAACTACAACGAAAACAGACAAAACTATAATAATAGGAACACAAACAATGACAGACGCAACTTTAACGAAAATAGACAAAACTATAATAGACGCGACTATAACGAAATCGGACAAAACTATAATAATAGAAATATCAACAATGACAGACCAGTTTATGAGAATGGACGAAATTACAATAACCATGCCCCAAATCGCTTCCCACAAAGACCGAATTTCCCGAGGTTCCAAAATCAACAAAATTTTCCCTTACCTGAGCCCATGGATGTAAATACAATCCAAAATTTTCGTCCAACAGCCTCAAAGGAGAATTACCATGTATAGTAGTAAAAACTAAAGCAGGATCACTTAAATTTTTAATAGACAGTGGAGCGACTCACTCCATAATCAAACCCGGGTTATGTCACCCAAAGTGGTCCGAACTTATTAAACCTACACAATTAAAAACACTTAACCATATTATAGAAATTAAAGAGAAAGTAACCATTCCCCTTTTCGAAGAACTGGGAAATATAAAAGAAAAAATAGAATTTTTTGTATGTAAATTTAATGGCCAACATGATGGCATCATTGGAATGAACATTTTGAGACCGCTGAAAGCAAATATAAATTTAAGGAAGAAAAAGAAAAAGTGTTTTCTTTTTTTTAATAAAGTTTAAAAAGAAAATCTTAAAGTGGCGACGAGGATGGGATGAATTTCGTAGGGAAAGGACTAAAAATTATAGCTGGTACCATGGACAGTGACGATGAAAAAGGCATTAGGGATCCTTTAAAAATGTTGACAAACAATAGTGCAACTCTTTTCAATAACATGGAATCTATAACGTATATTAGCAATTCACTCATAACAAGAATAGATAACATAACCACCCATATAAATACACAACAAAAAGTAATTCAAAATTACATAAACAAATTCAAATCAGACATACAAAATAAAATAAAAGACATAGAAGATGAAATACACTTTCTGGAACATATATACAGAATAGATAACGACATTTTACTTCTTAAGGACCACATAGACGATATCGAACAAGTGATATTTACATGTAAACTAGGAATCGCACCGACAGACATACTTACCGAGAAAGAACTCGAAATAGTACATGACTACAAAACTTACGTTAACGTTAAAACATCTGTTACATTTCATGATAATAATATAATACTTACTTTATTTATTCCCAAGTTCTTAAAGAAAAGTTTTAAAAGAATTACACTAGAGCCTGTACCAAACGGTCAAAATAAAAGCCTATATTTAGAGGATAATGAAATTTTGTTAGATGAAGAAAATAATGCTTACGAAGTAAATGTGAATGATAATCTATTTAGTAATCTAAAGAAGATAAAAAATCAATGTATTCATAATATTATTCACCAAGAAGTAGCAAACTGTGTTTTTAAGAACGATAATGAACAAGTTGTTAAAGAAATTTCTCCAGGATTACTTATATTTAAAAATTTTTATAATAAAAACATAAGTTCAAACTGTATGAAAAAACAACCGAAATTATTCGGACACTTTATAATTAAATTTGAAAACTGTATTTTGAAAATAGATAATAAGAATTATACAAACGAAATAATAAAAATCCATGAACAAATAATCTTACCACAACTAATTACCGAACTTAAAGAAAACTACACTATTGATGAACTAAAAATAGAAGATATATATTTAAATCAAATTAAGAATGAAAAGATTATAAAAAAAGCACTAAAGGACTCTAAAAGTAATAATGTAATAAACTATGTAATAAATTTCAGTACATTTTGTACATTTTGTATTGTCAGTATAATTGTAATCTTTATGACAAAATTAAGGGAGAGGTCTTTACATATTTCGGCGGGGCCTCAATCCAACGATGGGGGAGTTACGGTAACCCCTATCCACAAAACCATATTTTAATCTTAAAATTATTTTCCTTTTCTTTTTGAACAAAATTGCATTTCCGTTCTGAAAACGAAAATGCAATGAACGCAATTTTAACTATTGGCACATGCAGACGAATTCCTGAGAAACGCTTGCATATTTTCCGTTTTTTTGTCTAAATAAAATTAAACATAAATTTAACTTGAAAATACAATAAACAAAATTAAAACACAAATTTAACTTGAAAAATATTGTTTTTGCTGTCGCAACAAAATCGCATTTCCGTCCTAAAAACGAAAATGCAATTTTAAAATGAAACGTTGCATATTTCTTTTATTGTCCAAATTAGTGAATAGTGTTTTAAAAGTAAGAAACAAAAATGTAAAGTTAGTTAATAAGTGAAGTCAGAAGAATAAAGTTGGAAGAAGAAGAAAAAGTGTTTTCTTTTTTTTTTATAAAGTTTAAAAGGAAAATCTTAAAGTTCTAGACTCTAGAGTGATTAATACACACTGCTGTGCACACGTCATAAAACTATGGTCGTTATTCTCAACTTTTTTATATACTACTGAATCGCAGTGCGGAAGTCTGTGTCATCTTCCATCAAGTGCTGGGATTGGGCTACACACACACTATAGCAATATAAATGAAACTGGACTAGATACAGGATAGAAGTTGTTTTCTGTCGAAGTTAGTATTATAACCGAGAAAGCTTTTAAATGCTTCACTATTTTGGGGAAAAACTTATATAACTGATATTTTCTTAGTCAATACAAAAATATCGAAATTTATTTCATTGAAAAAAGTGTGCACAAAAAATTGAGATGGGAAGCTTAATATAATGGAAAAATGTTAGTTTACGGAAACGAGATGCGGTTATCTCACAAGTTTTCATTTTATTTGAATATATGTATTTTGAAAAACGAATGGTTTAGAGAATTATAGTGTTCACGATTGAGAGAAAATTTTCCATAACCTTTTAAACATCTTATGACATTTAGTTTTAAATTTTTTAGCTTTGCGAGACATTTATTATTCCACAGAGGGCTTGTTGGAGCATAACAATATTCTTTTGGTACACAATCTTCCAATAAGCTATAAATTTTGTAGTAAAATTTGTAGATATGTAGGTGTATCAGTGTCCGAGAAGCTTTCTGTAGAAATAAGTTTCCATCGTTGGATGCGCATTTTTCCAAAACTAGTTTGTATATGATTTAATTGAAAAAGGCCAAGATCCCAAATTGCAGTAACAAAGTAATCATAACGTGCACAACTATTAACTGGGACCATTAAAGAAATGTCTGGATTACGTTTCCATGAAATAGAAGACATGTTAAAATCTCCAAGAACAACAAAATGTGCCTTTAACTTCGGCATACATGTTCATGTTTCGAGTATTCTATAGTATCTGAATAAGGTGGAATAAAGAAACAAGTAAAGAATACCTATTTAAGCTTTATTTTCATAATTTAATAATTTCAGCAACAAACTCAATATCAAGTATTTAAGTCGTAACAGCTTCAGATGAAAACTGCTTATCGACAGCAATTAGAAAAGCCAAAGGTGAACTAAGTGGTCGTAATGCGGAATTAGGGCTTGCGAATTAAGTTATTCATACACATACATATGTACATAGTGTACACTTTCTTTTGGCGCTGACAGTATCTACTAATATGAACACGCACGCATACATCTACATATGACGTTTGCACATGCTTTTATAAAATGCCCACGAGCTCGGTTTTAGTCTGTTTTATACGAAACTATCAGTTTCTGCTTAACATATTTAAGTATATGCACAATATCATAAAGCACGTATGTAATGCATGTGTCCACTGTTCGATGTTAAAGTTCTTTTTACGCTTTGAAAAAATAAAAATTTATATGATTTCTTAAAAATAGCATGCAAGTGTTATTATTACATACGTATGTATATAAGTATGTACATATGTGCATTTACGAGGCCTGTTCAAAAAAAAAAGACGAATTTTAGTGTTTTTTAAAATTTCGACGCTGTATCAGACATAATACGCTTGTGCCAGAGTTTTTTTCAATACTCGAAGCAGCTCTGATCAGCGATTCCGTATTTATATACTCAACCTGATTAGGGCCGTTGGTTTTGGCTAAAAATTACGGGTTACCGATATGCAGACATGCTCAGCATCTTCTGTAATAGAGATTCGACAATTAACCATAACAATTTTCTTCCCTTTTTCAAAAGCGATCATCAACATTCAAATCTTTTCTTTTTCGTTTATATTATAAAATCTATTAACAACCATGTGGAGGGAGCAATATAATTTTAAAAAGTGGTTGTAAAATTGGGCGTGGTTGAAAAAAAGTACCCTGTAACTCATTCCATAGTCCCAGTTAAATGTGAAAATTTCAGGAAGATATTACGATAAAACGAAACTTTTTGTTTTGTTTCTTAAAAAATATTTTTGTTTTAAGCCGCACTAGTTTAAAGTGGTTTTATTTTTTCACTTACAAATTTAGAATGTGCAGATCAGCATTTAGTTTTTATTTCTTTAAATACAAAGCCAAAGAAATTGCGACAAATTGTCTAGACAACAGGTAAGCACATTTTTACAACTGACACAAATTCTTTATGGCGAGTATTAAACATAATTATAGTTAAGTTGTCGGCTTTTAAATGGGATCGTTCATTAGATTCTTAAAAATGGGGTAAGTCATGCTAATGAGGTCAGTAGTAAAGGTAATTGTGCTGGAGCGGAAGCGATAGACTTGAGTTCGCATTCTTCTAGAAGTAGTTAAAGGAGAAAACGGAAGTAGCCATTTGCGACAGTTTGAACGAACTTGACAAGTAATTTTAAGAAAAAGGGACAAATGGAACAATACAATGTCAAGTTCATTCAACAAACATAGGCTTGGTATACGTCTCAGTGAAGCGGAGAAGCCCAACTGACCAAGGTTTGCAACTGGATTAGTTAAGTCCTTTGCGACCTTAACATTGCCGCCTGCCTTGCAAGATACGTGCAAATAATTTAGAACCGTCACATGCCGATCTGTAAATATCAAAATAATCGTATTAAAATATAGAGTTTTCGAAATTCAAATACATATAATACATACATAGCTATGAAATTTCAAGTATAATATACATAGCTACGATATTGAAAAGACTACAAATATAATAAACATTTACCATAAATATATCAAATTGTTATACACACAAAGTAGATTTATCAGCATTAAAAAAAAATTCAAATATGTTTAAGAACCGTCGTCGGAGCACTAATAAAATTGTGATAAATTGTTTCAAGTGCGAACATGAAATTTAAGAAGAATTTGAGTAGAAGAGCATTTGAGTTGTTGGTAAAAAATTACAATGATCAGTTTATTTGTGGTGATTTTAAAAATAATTCTAATAATCAACAAGGCACTGAGATAAGAAAAGAATTAAATTCTATAAAATCGGAATTAAAAAATTAGATAAACTTGAATTACTTGATCATCTGACCGATTCGATTAATTTTATGTTCGCTAAGTTTGATGAAGTTTTTAAAGTTTTTAAACTATGAACAAGAAGAAGATAAAATATCCTCTGTTCAAGTACTCAATAACCATTGCGGAAAAAATGACTGCATTGTAAGAGGCTTAAAAGAAAAATAAGGTGAGAGTGCTTTTGATGCTGTCATTAGCTTTATAAAGCAACTCTGAATAGAATTTCACTCTAGTGCTGTAGAGGATGCTTATTTTATGAGAAATCAAAACAATAAAGCAAATAATGTTAAAGCAGTTGTTGTAAAATGCTCCTCAGAAGTGAATAAAGATAAACTTATGTCTTCAAAAACAAAACTAAAAGATAACGATGCAACTAAAGATGTACTTATATGTATGTGCTTGAATTTCTTAGTAAGGAGACTCTCAATTTTTTGGCAGAATATTTTGCAAAACAAATGAGTTTCTTATTAGAAGAGAAGATGAAGTTGATGAGATGCTTTATGCGGCAGCAACAAATAAACATCAAGGAAGCAGATCTGTAATGCAAAGCAATTACTTTGAATTGGTGGATAAAAATCGTAAAAGAGAAGATAACTTTTAAAATTTAAATTTTGTATTGATTTTATTTTTATTTCATTTTTAAATATGCTAAAAACTCAATATTTTGAAGAATTTTGTAATTTTAATCAGTGTATAGGCGATTTAAATGTAAATTTTTTTAATATAATAAGCTACGCAATTAGAAGTGCTTTATCTATTGAGAAGTTTAATACATTTAAATCATTTATTTCTAGTTTTGCTAAATTACCTGAGATTGGTGCTTTACAGCAAACTTGGTTTGATAAAAACACCATCCAGATTTACAATCTTACTGGTTTCAAAAGCGTGCATTGTTGTCGAGATGATAGTTATGGCGCTACGTCGTTATATATTAATGAAAATTTAATATATTCGGTCGATATGTGTAAAAGTAATAAATTTGTTGAATGCATAGTTATAACTTTGAATGAGTTAAAAATTGGGAGAAAGTCATTGAGAGTTATTTCCTTTATCGGTCGCAAAAATGCAATATTTTTGATTTTTTAAATGAATTAGAAAAAGTTTTTTATGAATATGGTCACAATTCGCTTATTGTTATTGGAGATTCAAACATTGACATGTTCTCAAGTCCTCATACTGCTGATATTTTATTGATGTTTCAAAACTATGACTGTCACAGTGTTCACAATCCAGTAACAAGACCAGCATCCTCCACTTGCATTGACCGTATTTTTAGTAATTTTTCAGAGAATCTTTTTGTGGATGCAATCGAGTACAATTTATCAGATTACAACTGGCTCAATTGCAAATTTCATTATGATATATCTGTGGAACATCATAAGGAAAATTCTAAAATTTACATATATTATAATAGGGCTAAAAACTACCTGCAGCAACATCTGCCATTAAATTTCTTGCATATAGTAAGTGTTATATAATTTGATTTCAAACATGGACGCTGCCATACAGCACTCAACTGTAACAAGTAGCAGTAAAAAAACGTTGCTTTTTCAAGTTTCACCTTGGATAAAGGTGAAAGAAGAAAATTAGGAAGTGGTAGATATAATGACACATTGAAAATAATGAATAAGGTTAGAAAAAAGCAATCAAAAACTCTACAGATAACTTTTATATTGAAGGGCTAGCCAAATCGCAAAATAATCCAAGGAAGTGTTTCCTACGATAATTTTTAGGCCCTCCCCCGAAAAATGTAAAAAGTCGACGTTTAGATTTTGAATCGAAGTGTAAATATTTATTTTTATTTATTGTATCAAGGAGTTCTTCGAGCGCTTAACTTTCCTCTTAGTATGCAGTTAAATAAACGAAGTGTAAGATCTGATCGTCTTCTGTTCTCCTACCTTAATAGTTCATAGTTAGGTCCTGCTCGTCCAGTTGTTGCGCATTCGTCATTGGAATACAATGCAATGGTTTAATAATTTTAAAATCACGAGTGTATTATGTTAAGATAAACAATACTCTTAGCAACAAAACATCATATAACATCAAATATATCGGCGTAATTATCGAAAACATTCAGAAAAAATTAAGAAATGCTTCATTTATGCTCCACGATTTAAGCAACTGAAGTATTGCGTCAAGCACACTTCGCACTGGCTGAATCATACCTGCGCCATGGGATAACGGCCTGGGGAATCGCAAAGTACAATAGCCCTTATAAAACTCTCAAAATCAAGTACTAAAAATATTAAAGAAAAAACAGAACTTACTTATAGAACTTATATTTCCAGCACACGACAACAACAATACAATTACGACCCCCGACACCGACACATACAATAATCAATGCCCCAGCTACGACATCAAGATCGTCCTAGGAGATTTCAACGCAAAGGTGGGCAAAGAAGACATCTTCGCTAGAGTCATCCGAAAAGACAGCCTGCATGACAACACATCCGATAACGGACTCAGGCTGCTAGACTTCCTAACGAGGTGAAACCACACTGTAGCAAGCACGTGGTTCCCTCACCTCAACATTCACAAAGGGACTTGGTGGTTCCTTGATCAACCAACTGTCACCCAGATTGATAATATTGCGATCGACGGCAGTACCGAGATTGAACGAAGAATAGCTCTTGCCAAACGTTGTTTCTGTGGGCTCAAGAGACAATTGAGTAGTATTCTCGAAAGACCATCATATATAAGCTCGTTCATCCCTGTCCATGTCCATGGCACGGCAGCATGGACAATATCGAAAGTGGATGAGGAAATCCTTGTTATTTTCGAGAGAAAAGTTCTACATTCATTCTTCGGCTCTGTTTGCGTTGATGTTTTCTGGAGAAGATTCAAACACGTGGAATAACGCAACAGAGGACTCCCACGGAACCGATAGTGCACGCAAGTGGAGAAGGCCTCAGCCAACTTGGTGTGCAAAATTGGAGCCTGCTGGCTAAAGATCGTATCAGCTGGAAAAGCTTGTTGGTTGAGGCTCAGCTTCACCCCAGACTGTAGCGCCAAAGGAAGAAGAATAACAACAACATTATCATAGATCATATTAACAACAGCAATAGTAGTATTTTAGAATTAAACAACACAAACCAATATCGAAACTATAATAGAACAACAAACATGAACTACAATAGCCCTGCACAAGACTTATAAGCTCACAACATAAAAAACATCTATTATACAACATAAATTAAAGAATTTCACAAGGACACCAGATTTTTAAAGCCCATTGGTCACACCCACAACACTAGAAGAAGAGCACAAAGACGATTCAAAGTTGATAGATTTTGAAATGAATATGGAAGGAACACGTTAGCCCTTACATTGCTAACAATACTAAACAAAATACTAACTGATGCTAGTTAATTAACAAATTAATTCAAAGACATACAATGATAAAATCCCACTTAATAAATAAACAATGAATTAAAATATGTAAAACATAGTTCAAAACGTGATGTTTAAACAAACAAAAATAAGTACAATAACATTAAAAATTAGTAATTATTAATAAAAGAAGACACTTTATTCTTATTGTCATGAATATTATTGTTATATTTCAATCAAGCTAATGAGCTCTGCGGGTTAGATATTTGTATTATAAACTTATAATTAATTTTAATACTATTCATCTAAGAATCTTGGATTTTGTAAATTAATGAATATTTGAGGTCTTAAGTAAACAAAGCTGGAGCTCAATCCAGTATGTATGCAAAAAAAGTATATATAAAAGTTGTAAGTAGAGGTTCCATACTTTAAGAGAAATTACTTTGTTGTGCAAATTCCAAAAAAAAATATTTTTTATTATTAGGATTTTTAATATTATTTTTACTCAAGTTCCCTAATCTTTTATTTCTGTTCACGAAAACTTCATCTCCTTCTGCTGATTCTTTCGGGAGTGCCCTATTGGCATTATGGTAAGCAATGTAACTTTTCTGCTTTTTAAAAGTTTATTCTCTATCTCTTGCGTCTGTTGAAGAAAGTTTCTATAGGGGGTTTTCCTGTGGCAGTGTGTATCGATAAATTGTATTCATTAACGGATCTGTTTAAGAGTTCGTGCCATGACCGGTGAGCTTTCTCTGTTTTTAAACAACGGATAATATACTGTAATGTTGAGCGAAAACTTTCCACTTGACCGTTGGAGCAACTTGTAAAGGCAGCGGCTCTAAAAATCGATATTCCGAACTCATTTTCAATCATAAATCTTATGGACTCTGTATTTGAGGATTTTTCATTATCCATTACCAGAATTTCAGGGATAAGTTCGAAAAGGATAACCCTTAAGAGCTGTCTTACATTTTCGATGTCCTTGGATTTTATGGGCCTTGCTATGGTATATTTAGAAAATTTGTCTATTGCTGTTAGTACCAACTCCCAGTTTTGAAATATAATTAAGTGAACTATTTGATCTGGGAACTGTGGAACAAGTGTAACTTGAATTTGTGGTTTCATTGGGTTACGGTCGGTCATATTTATTTTCCTTGCACACAACGTACTTTTTTTATAATATATTTAAACTTCCTTGTCGTTGCGAAGAAGTAGCTATCTTCAAGTATTTGCAACTTATATTTTCTATCACGTTCGTATGAGCTCTAGGGGTGGAATAGTGTTATATAGAAATCCTTAGTAACAAGATTAGGATACGCGCGAACCCCTAGTTTTGTGGGGTTTGGCAAAAAAAATTCATGAGTCAAAAAATTAGGTGGTTGGGGTGGTGGCAAAAGGCTCCTCATCGGGGTCAAAAGTGGGGGAAAACGGGACAAAATCCACGAAAAACTCAATAACTATCCCCGGCTTGCTCTTAGAGGGGTAAAATATAAGATCGACTCACACTAATATTTTCTCAACATACCTACCCTCTATCTAGCCTCCTTAGGGGCGTTCCCATACAAAATGCTATTTTTTTAAAACTTAGCCCCACCGCCCTAAATACCTCCAGAGTGCTCGTAAATGGGCCAAATAACATATTTTATTATTGAGTAATGCTGATTATTATGATAATCGTTTTTTTATTTAACGTCATTGATATAAAATTTACGTAATATTTAAATGAGTTTTACCAGCGTAATACATACATAAACCAGCGCTGCCACATACTTTGCATAAAGTTTATAACTTGATTTACTTTAAAAACTTTAGCGTGTGGTAGCACAATTTTCTTTTTATATAAATAGTTAGGGGATTTACAAATTATTTGCTTTGATTTATGTTATTTTGTTGTTATACATATTTTGCTGCTTCTTAATGAGTTTTGAAGAGGAAAGTCACACTTGTACGTAGTGTAAAAAATTTACATTCTTTTTTGACATATATACATATATTGAAAGTGGCCAATTGTAGTATATTTTACATAAATAAGGAAAAAAAATTAATACCGAAATTAACTTGTAAACAAGGTAAGTAATTATTAAATAAACATATAGACAAGGGTAAAGTTGTATTACTTATAACATCCTTAGAGTAAAAAATGGCATCAGCATCGGCATCGATAGGGATTGCGAGCAGTTTGAGATCGCATACCGAACTCTTTTTGATTGGACAACCATGCTCAAATATAACGGGAACAAAGTTGCCGTCTAGACAGCAAGTGCTTAGATTCTACTTTTATGGCACTGGGCAGCGTAAAACAAGTGCTGACGAAAGTGCAAATTTGGTAACTGACACTGTCATGATTTTTTGGCGTCAAGCGTTTATTCCGACGAAACAAGAAGCGATGTGAAGAAAAGGTTCATTCTTTGGTCACTGAGTTTGTCGGGAAATTGGATGATCTTTTTGATATTGCACATGCCAATGTACTCGAAATGGTAACCAATCCGGAAGATATAGCTTTTTTGCAACTTCAAAGAGAAAAGGGGCGTCCAGGATGCATGACGGCTGTTGACAAGGTTCTAGCTAAAAAACAGAAAAGACGAGCGGAACGAAGAAAACTAGAAGAAGAGCAGAGAAAACGCGCAAAACTTCAAAAGGAAGCGCCATTAACGGGTAACTATTATTATTACAATACAAATATAATACAATTTTACAGTGTAATTATGATATTTACAAGTGTGTACTGTGTAATTTCAGTTTGCAAGATTTCATCCACTGAATCGAGTGAATCAGATATTGGGGTCGAAGTGGCCGATGATGGAAAGATTTCGCCCAGGCGAATACCAAAAGGAACAAGTGGCAGAATCGAATGCATTACTCCGGATCTTGTGTCTGTTTTCGACAGATGTAAAATAACAGATGTAGCAGCGGTTCGTATATTGATTGCTGCAGCACGAGCTTTTCAACTTGATCCAAAGTTATATATAATCAATCGGAAGTCACTCCGACAAGCCCGCACAAAAAATCGTCAGCAGAGTGCAGAATTTTCGAAGGAAAACCCACAGGTACGCTATATGAAATAAAAATTATATTTCTGCATTGGGATGGCAAAATGTTGACGGACATGCAAGGCAGTGATAAAAAAGTTGAGCGACTTCCTGTTATCATTACATATGATGGAAAGGAGCAACTCCTGGGCGTGGCAAAGATACCGTCGGGTAAAGGCAAAGGCATTCGATACCACGTCAACAAATACTGGCCAATTTCAAGGTGCGTCACTCTTGCTGGAGCAAATACTAGAACGAGATCTTTTCTATCTACCATGTAGGCATCACATTTATGAATTGCAATTAAAAGAAGTTTTTGAAGCTAAATTCGGTGAAATGTCTGGGCCAGGAGTTCCAATTTTTGCTCGTTTCAAAGGGCAATGGCAAAAAATTAAAGATAAACCTTATAGTTCTGGCATAGAAGATAACAACGTTGCAGAGAAATTACCAATTGAAGTTCAATTAGAGATCAAGTCGTTTTGCTTAGCGCAACTGAAGGAAAAGCAACCCAGAGACGACTATAAAGAGTTTCTCGAAATAATTTTATTGTTTCTTGGTTAAAATATTCCAAATTATCGTTTTAGACCACCAGGAGCTATCAGCCATGCCCGATGGATGGCAAAAGGCATATACTGCTCAAAAATATATTTATTCCGAAAATATTTCAAATTGAATAAGGACGAACTAAGTCCGAACTAAGTGGACTTCGCGATATTACCATTTTCATTGTAACACTTTACGAGAAAAAAAGCTTGGTTTAACGCCACAAGTGCAATCAAAGCTCCAAATAATGATTTAAATTTTTTGAAAGCGATTGCTGATTATGCTTTGATTGATGAGCTTGTATCGCAAAGGCTGTGGAAAATATTCTCTGGACATCTTTGGTATCTCAATGGAGAAGCTGTTTCTCTCGCATTGTTTGATAGATGTGTCTCCTACGACCCAAAACGTAAAATGGCGAACGCAATTCGTGCATTTGAGAATGAAACATATAAGAAACACAAAGACAGCGAGGAAGAAGACGATGTGGATGATTCCTTGGAAGAAGATGACGATAGTAACGTGGACCATTGTGGCAGCAGTGTCAATCAAGATCGTTTAGCACATATATTTGGTTTCAAAAGCGTGGAAAGAATTAGCGTAGAATCAACACAACTGAATAAAGATCTGATGAGTAATGATTTAAGCCAATACGTAACACCTGAAACAGCCACATTTTTCGTGCGCTTTGGACTGTCATTGGACTTTATAGTTACCGACCCAGAAAACTGGGAAGAACGCAAAGACTACCAGCAAGCGACAGAAATATTGCGTAAATTACATATTGTCAATGACGCTGCCGAAAGAGGAGTAAAGTTAATAGAAGAATACAACAACATACTGTGCCGCAACGAGGAAGAAAAAATTTTTTTGCTTCAAGTTGTATGTGAAAATAGGAAAAAGTATCCTTCTCATAATAAAAACGATTTAATTTAATTATAATAATAATTCAACAATAAAACATTTTTTTATAATCCAAATAAATTTTGTTAATTAAAATTTTTGTACGGGGACGCCCCTAATGACTGAAGATGGATGGTAGGCATGTTCTGAAAAAATGTTGGACTAACAAAAATATTATGAGCCGGTCATACATTTGGCCCATTTACGAGCACTCTGGAGCTATTTAGGGGCTAAGTTTTAAAAAAATAGCATTTTGTATGGGAACGCCCCTAAGGAGGCTAGATAGAGGGTAGGTATGTTGAGAAAAAATGTAGTTGAGAAAATATTAGTCTGAGTCGATCTTATATTTTACCCCCCTAAGAGCGATCCAGGGATAGTTATTGAGTTTTGCGTGCATTTTGTCTCGTTTTCCCCTACTTTTGACCCCGATGAGGAGCCATTTGCCCTCACCCTACCTCCCTAATTTTTTGACTCATGCATTTTTTTGCCAAACTCTAAAAAACTAGCGGTTCTCGCGTGTCGAAATCAAAACGTTGTGCACTATCCCACCCCTATTATACATACATATAATTAGGACAGCGATGTAAGTGTGTTGCCATTGCACTAGATTTGGTGCTTTTGAGTCATAACAGTATAAAAACACAATAACGGTAGTCTGTTCGCTTTTGCAAATAGAGAAAAACTTTTTTAAAATTTTGTGAAAATAATTATAAAACATTTAAATCGTTGTTAAGTCCGGGGAGCATAGAATCTATCATGTGTCATATGTTCTTAACTGGCGCACTAGGCTGGCAAAATGCCTACTTGGTTAAGGCATACAAAACCTTTATTTTTGAAAGAAGAAAAAAAAAAGAACAAATTAACTGATAGCTGTCAAAGTAGTCATCACAACAATAATCAATAAACGTGTTGCAAAAAAGAAAAGAAAAAAATTAATTGGAAATTGCTAAGCAAATATATTGCAAAATTAGCACAATTCTTACGTTATACAGGAAAAATATTATTAGTAAAATTATTATAATTATTATTATTGTTATTCTAGTACAAAAGTTCAGTAGATTTGAGTGAACATGTTGTTCAATTATATGATGAATGAAGTTTGCATATTTAATTTGTTCTATGTATGTAGAAGGCTTCTAACTTTAGGTTTGCCAGGGTTCCACTTTTAAGTGATTTTTCTTTGATTTTTGTGTTAAAATTGGGTAAAGTAATTTTGTCCTAAATTTTTATCTTAATATTAGAATATGTTTTGTTTAGAGCTTTGGTTTTGCAGTTTTCAAACCTTTTTTTAAAATTTCCTCTCAATTTAACTTTTATTTTGTTACAATTAGTCGTATGTTCCATCTCTGAGTAGAAATGTTTGATTACAAGTATATCTTTATATTTGGAATTGGCTGAGAAAATTTTCGACACAATACTTTTTGAATATTGGGGTATTTGGAGGATATGGAGTATTATGTTATTGTCCTGTAGTGCTCCCTTAGTAAATATTTGTATAGCTGTCAAAGCCATTTATTAAGTCCAGTTCAGTTTTGGTAAATATATCTGAGGGAATTATTTCTAGCTTGCAGGAAAACATTATCTGTCTGATGTCATCTATGTGGTTGCGCAGAAGAGAAATGTGATTATTTATTTGGTAAATATGCTCCAAGAACCTAATTTCATCTTTTATATTTAATATTTTATTTTGTAAATAGTCCGTTAATTTGTTTAAATAATTTCCTTTATGTGTCTGTTTTTTATTAATGTGTTTAGTAATATTCTGGATTTGCGAAGAGAGTAAGTCGTTCACTCTTTTAAGGGTGTTAATTCTGTTTGTCAAGTTTTTCTCATTTTCGAATAAGGAATTTAAAGAATTTCTAGTTTCTAAACTCAGTAATAGTAATGAGTAACCCATCTGAAATAAAATGTAGTTATTTATTTATGAAAATTGAGATTTTTCCTCTGTCTGATGTGTGCTTTGTATTATTTTAAGCCTATTACATAGTCTTTATCTAATTTACTAGTGTCTAGTTTTCTATATTTCCTGTGGTTTTTGCCACCTCTAATTTCCTTAACGTAATTTATTCCGTCCTGCAATTCCACGTCAGATCTTTTTCTGTTTAGTTTGTTTAAATATTTCTCCTGTTTACTCAAGAATAGTTCTTGTATTGAGGGATATCTGTCTTCATGTACCTCTGCATTCAGGAAATCAATTGGTTTGATTATGTATGGTGCTTTTGTAGAAGCCTATTATTCTTGTTATCTTTTCTTTGACAATTTCAGTTTTACTCCTTTCGGCATGCCTCAACAGTCTTGTGTGTTCGTTTGTTGTATTGTGAAGTCGTTCAATGTCCGCATTAGAAGTGTGGTTACTGTTAGAGGTGTAGTGTATAACAACGTTTTCTTCCTTTAATAATTGTTGCATTGGTATGGCTTTGAATCCCAATTCATTGTCCACTATTATCTTTCAATTTTCCCGTAAGAGTTGATATAATGAAGCAATTTGCTTCCAGATTCTTCAAATTTGGTAAATTTGTCGATCATTATCATAAATAGTGGTTTCTCTAGTGTATAAAAGACATCTATATGGATAATTTCGCGAGGCTTCGAAGGTGTTTCTGTCAACTTATAAGGCAATTTCGGTGGATTCCTATCGTATTTTTCCAAAATACAAATTCTACAATTATTAATGAATTACGTTATTCTCAGTTTTAAATTAGGATTGTAAAATTGTGTTTTTAATTTCGCGAATACTGCCTGAATACCCCTATGATTTTTATCTAAATATTCCTTCTTTATGAGTGCAGTTAATACGTTTTCATACTCGATATCTTCGAGTAATTCGTTGCATCTTATCATTTAAAATTTATTATTGTTTGAAAAGAGTTCTTCATAGATATTCTTTATCATATCTTTGATTTGGATTGAAATGATCTCAATATTAGATTGTAGTCTCTCGATTTCTTTGACCCCTATAGTTTTCCTGTTATTTTTAAATACCTTTTTATTTTTTTTAACTGAACCTGAGTATATTTGTTTTTAAAAATATTAATGAGGTTATGAGTTTCCTTCGTTACTTTTGGGTTGGATTCCAGTATGTTTACGTTAATAGATGTGGGTTTAATTCTCGATTAGGCGTCCGCGTTACTATTTTTCTATTTTGATACTTAATTTCGTAGTCGAATTCCGAAAGCTTGAGTCTCCATCTTACGAGCTTGGAATTGGGCTCTTTAATTGAGGAAAGCCAGGTTTATGGTCAGTTTCAATGATAAATCTACGCACGAAAATATGTATATGGTCTGAAGTATTTAGTGGCCCATATAACAGCCAATGTTCTTTTTCAAACAAATTGAATAGTTGTCTTGCGATAAAACCGCGCGGCGGAATTGCTCGCATCTGTAGTGACCATGAATGTTTTCGAGAAATCTGGGTGTGTTAAAATTGATTCACTTATTAACAAAAGTTGTGAGGGTGTTGCAGCTTTTTTGATGTTGTGGGTCAGAGCATTTTATTTTAGCATCATTTTTTAGATATCTGGTCATTGGATTTGCAATCATTGAATAATCTTTGATGAACTTCCTATACCCAGTTAGTCCTAGGAATTGTTTTAGTATCTTTGGGATGGAGAAGTTAATTTTATATACCTTAACTTAGTCTTTACTTTTAAATATGGTAGGTGATAACGGAAAATTTTGTCCTGTTACTTCATTATTGTTCTGTGTCAACACAGAAGTATGTAAATGTGGTTGACTTTGTGAATCTTGAAAGTGTTGTGGAGGATGTCGTGAATTTTGTTAAAAGTTTAACGTGTGATATTGTGGGTAGTGCATCTGTTGCTCTGTATGTTGGCTCTGTGTTGTTTTCCTGACTTGAATTTATTTTTATTGAACGGTTGAATATTATCTATACTTACATATATGTGTGTCACCCGATTCAAACAATATGTTCATTGCTTGTTCCAAAGAATTGGGGTTACGGCATGCCAAATTGGGCTCTGGGATTGTAGCCTTAAAAATATTAAGGGCGGACTGAGAATTATTCTGCGCAGATACATTTATAGCGTTTTGATCCTGACCTAGCATCAAAGTAGTTTTGTTATTTAGTCTATTCAGTTTTCCTTTGATTTCTTCCTAGAAATCAAGACTCATTTTGCAGGACTGATTTAATATCCGTCCATGAAATCGCCTGACAGCTTATTTCTATCACTTCCCTGGCCTTATTTTTTAATTTGCTCTTAATTATATCCAAAAAGAGTGACTGAGAAGATGTAATATGTTTCCAAAATTGGGTGTACCCTGTCTTTAAATTAAGGAACGTATTTAGGTGTTTCATATCTCCACTGAAATCCGGCAGGTTACCTAATTTTTTAGGGGATCATAGTTTATTAGATTCATTTATAAATGGACACATCTTTTCTTTTTATGAATATACGGGGTGGGTAATGAATTTTGCTACATTAAGAACCCCAAATAACTTTTTCTAAAGTTTATATAATTTATTTTTTATTAATTGATTTCAAAAATTAAAGGTTTTTATTAAAGTAATTCATGAAGTTTTAAAAATAATTGAATTCAAATGGCCTCCACCCTCGGTGAAACATGTGGGACATCTTATCAAAAAGTTATTCATAACTGTCTGGAGGGTTGCAGCGGGAATTGCCTCAACTATCGTTCGAATGGATTGCTTTAAATCATCCAAATTTGTTGGTTTTCTTTTGCAAACTTCCTGTTTGCAATAACCCCACAAAAAACATCACACTGTGACGCGAAGTGGATGCAATTGCATCTCATGGAGTATCTGTGGGTTAGAATTACTTCATATTCGACAATTTTGTTTGTTAGCGTTGCAGTTTAGATCAAAACGTGCTTCGTCAGACATAAAAATGCAGTTCCAAATGTTTTCATCTTCTGCCGCCATTTGAATGATCTTCTCGCAAAATTCCATGTGAATCGGGAAGTCTGTTGTATTCAGTTTGCTTATTAATTTAATCTTATATGGAAATCAGTTTAAATGTTGATGGTAAATTGTCTGCAGTGACTGTCTGCTGACACCCATTTGAGCAGATAAGCTTTTTGTCGAAACTCTAGGATTGGATTGTATGGCAGCAGCTACAGCAGCGATAGTTTCCAGCGTCCGAACTGAGGGATCTCGATGATGAGGCCTTCTTGGGATTGTGCCACACTCAGCAAAATTATTCAAGAGCCTCATTATAGTCCATCTGCTGCTGAGGAATGCCGCCAAACGTACGCCTATATTATCTTTCGACGGAAACTACTGTCTCTAAAGCGTGAAATCCGCGCACTATCCAAATTCTACATTTTCGTTAAATCTAAAGATCAATCTATAAAATAAAATAGAAATGGAACAGGTTGGTTATACAGAAAAAAACTCATTACGTTTTTTTTGCTAGCAGCTTTCATTAGCCACCCTGTATATTACATTTAGTTTTTTTTTATTTATACATACATCTAACTTAAATATTAAGGATACCTTAGAAAAATGATGATTGTGTTGATTGTTGAAATTTTGATTGCTCACTCCAGATACTGTTGATATTCCGACGGCTAAAGATGTTTATTCGCTCCAGATATTTGTATAAAAAGGCCATTTTGGAATTAAAATCACAGCTTTTCCCTTTTTCTTTAGATGTTAAACAGAAGTGTCTTTTCAGTATTTTTATTTATATTATAGTGCCTTTCGTTTGTTTGTTTTAACTTTTACTTAGACTTTTTATTAATTAATTATTAATTAATTTATTAATGTCTTTAAACGAATATATTTTAATAGTTTTTAATTTTTTTTCTCTCACTCTTTTACTACACTATTTAGTCCTTGCAATATATTTTAATATGTGATATAATCTTCTATATCAGATTTTTTATTTTTTTTTATTTATTATACCGCACTAAGGATTAGAATCCAAGTTCTACCTTGAACAAAAAAAATCGAAATTATCTTTTAAATAAAAAAGCAATATTTTCTTTCACAATTGTGTTTTTATTTCATTGTTTGCTATCAATCTTCTCAGTAACTTAAAATCAATCTTTTAATTAAAATTTCTAATTAAAATTTGCATAGTCGCGGGAATAAAATTAGGAAATAATATATTTCGATTGTGTAATCAGTTATTGTACAAGTTTAGATTTGAAGAATTAAAAATTGTTAAAAAAATATATTGCAAAATTAACAAAATTTTAAATTAAATGAGCTTGATATTGCTTAAAAGCGTGTTGCAAAAATAACGGACAATAAATATTGTTAGGGTCATTCCGAACGTATATATATGTATATTTTATATTACATTGAAGGGGTTTACTATAACAATAAAGCCCATAACAAAACCTGTATTTTAACTTAGTTGTCAGCTGACGACGGATAACGGATGACAGATTTTATGTGCCCCGGTCTTCAGGAATAATGGTCTAAATTATGGCATTCGCTATGGAACAGAGTTTTAGCTTTATTGTGAAATACAACGTTAGTTGTGCTTGAGTTTTCTTCATAAACTGTTTTTTATTTTAAATATTTACCTTAAGTTCTAAACATGAATATCTTAAACGACTCTAGGATTATCAAGATTCTTTCTTATCATTAATGTGTTTGTTTAATATTCCAAACTAAAATATAATTTATATCTCTATATTTATTTAGGATGCTATTTGTTTAGTTTCTTAACCAAAATATATTTCTTATCTGATGTTAGTTTAAGATATCGCTTAAAAGAACAGGTGGTTGGTTTTAGGGTATGTTGGTGTCTATCGTGTGTACATGTGAGTCGCGGGTGGTAGCGTGTATGTCACCCACATGTACGAGTACATATGAATATCTAAAGAACAGAAGAAATTTTCAGATTTTTTTACAAGTAATGAAGTTATTGATACTTGAAGAACAGAACAGAAGGCTTAAATTGTAATCAAAATGATAAAAGATATTTTAATCAAAGCAATAAAATACAAATTTTAGAACCAAACGGAAAAAGGAATGCAAAGAAAAGAAACCATATATGTAAGTGAATCGATATCCATTTGAAATCAAGATCAGTTGATTCGGTTTTTTCGGGTTACCAAATTTCAATTAAAGGTAAAGTTGGATTTGTTCATAAAAGGAACCGACTTTAGCATTTGATAATAGTTAATCAACAATAAAAATGTTAGTCAATATAGCACTGCTAGCAACCACAATATGTTGTTGCTACTGCAACAATATATTGTAATAATTTTTTTCACGTACGAACTAACATAAACTAGTTATACTTATATACATATTTATTTTATTGCAGGAATCGAATTGTGTGGCATTTCAAATATTTGCCAATTTCATTTTATACACAGCTATAAATGTTGCGGGTATGTACACCAAGTACTTAACCGATAGAGGCCAACGGCTCGCATTTATCGAAACCCATAAGGCGATGCAGCACAAAAAGGAGTCCGAAAAGGAACTACAAAAGACACAAAGGTTACTAGACTCAAGTAAGTAAGGAAGTAAAGTTGAAATCAAAATTTTTAAATTTTGGTGACGTTTTACCGAACCACGAGAAAAAACTTATCATCTACGTTTTCACAAGAACCATTTCCACTACTGGAAAAGAATTAAGCAAATTCAAAACATGTAGTCGAAAATAACATAAAATATCACATGTTACATTTTAGAAAATTGTGCCCATTAACCCTACTCCGCGGCTTATAGAATTTTATCATCTTCCATCATTCTTCCTCGCCACACTCTGAACCGTTTACGTAGTGTTTGTTTTCATTTATTTTTTTCATATTCCACATTTAATAGACCAGATCTGTTAGAAATTTGGTGACAAGGAAGACAGACTTTAGCTCTCATCTAAAATTTAAAAAATACTAAAGTTTATGTTTTATAAGGCAGTGTATAAAAATTTAAAGGTACTTCTGTTATTCCGACCACCGACTGTGTAGCGCGTCTCATTGCAAAATTAAACTCCACACTGCTTTATACATATGTACATTTTTACATATATACGTATGTATTCTTTACAAGAATTTATAAAATACTTGATTACCCCGGTGTGCTTTGCAAAGCCTATTTAAAAAAATATTTAACGGACCTCTTCCATATGCAAAAAGCATTTTAAAAATTGACAAAGTTATTTGATAACCAATTATTAGGGTGGTCAATTTGCGATCCCCTACCCAACATCTCACTGTAAAAGAAACATCGGTTAAAAACTATGTGGAACATACTTTAAAAAGGTGGGCGTAGTTGAAAAGTAGGCTATAACTCACTACGAAATCCCAGTTAAATGTTGGACAAATTTCAGGAAACAAACAAATAAAAAGACATACATTCCGTGTTATATAAGTTACTAGTTGTCAATTTAACTCAATAAAAAGTTTCCTTTATCTTAATAAATTGAATTTGCTTTATTTTAATAAACAGTTTTACTTATTTTACTTATTTTAATAGTGAGTTGTCTCGTTATAGAGACTTGTCAAGACTAACTAGTTTATTTTGTGTCCAGATAAAATAAACTTCCGATCGCATTTCCATTCCCTCAAATAAGCAAAACACAATTATGCTGACAGGTACTCAAATTTCATAAAAAACTGCAGCTTAGTGAGCTTTGAAGTAAAAATAAAAAGGTATTCATTCAGGTGCGAAAATTAATTTTGAAGTCAGCGTAAGTTTTCTTCACAGTCAGCATAATTCCTATTTAAAAACAATAATAAAATGAAAAGGAGTTTAATTCAAAGTCAGCATAATGTTAATAAAATAAAATATCGACGCTAACACTTTTGTTTAACACGTTGCTTGGCAGCGGCTTTACTTATACCTACATTTATAGGTATGTATATATGGAAAGCTAACACGTTTCCTTCATCCTACTTTCAGGTATAAATTGTTTGTGAAAACTATGTTTTCATATGCAGAACTTTCGCACTTGGTGGCACAATTTCAAAAACCAAGAAGTGCAAGCATTGCGAAATGATGCAAAACCCTGTTTCATTTCAATATTTTTTTCATATGACAATGTTTTGATATTGGTTTTAATTTTTTATTAAACAAGGATCGAAACATGTGAAAACATTTCTCACTTCGTTGTTCCACAGAATGGGAGTTGATACTTTATCATATTGAACAATAATGAATTAGTTATGCGTGTGAAAAATACAAATGCAGATTGTTTGTGTAACACATACGAAGTCTGTTCAAAAAACGTATTGAATTTTAAAATTTCGGGCACTACATACATATGTAGGTTCGATTATCGTTGGTTTTTATATTGGTACTCTCCTCTCGAACACTTGAATGTCAGCTATTTAGTATATATGTATATATGTGGGAGGTATCTATACCTCGGCTATTTTCTGCTACCGAAAAAATGGACAAAAGAATTTGGAAAGTATGGAATTAAAGTAAAGTAATTAAATCAAAAGCACTTGAAATTTTAAAATTGGCACATAGTGATTGTACTCTGACTCAGAAAAAAAGGACGCCGTTTTTCGAAGATTAAAGAGATACAAACGGAGTCACTGAGAGAACTCAATTAAGAACAAAAAAAAGAAAAAAGAAGAGAAAAAAAGTAAACCGTATTAAAAAATAATTGCGATACATAACCTAAAACTTATTACTTGCAACTATATGTTTGTGGCAGATGTATTTATAAACTAAAGCGTATCATAGAAACTGTAATACGTTTTTCGCGTACGATGGGAAAGCCATTTTTTTTTGCACAATTTACTTCTTAACTGCTGTAAGTTCTGTCATTTGGTTACTTTCCGCGTGTTCGTCTTAAATTCATATATATTTACATCCATACACATATATATATATATATATATATATATATATATATATTAAACTTAACTGCAAGTGATATGGTACGTGTTATCGAATACGTGTAAGACGAGCTCGTGCAAATCGGGGATTCTCTATTTTTCAGTTTACTGTTCGTTTTGACTCTGAAACAGTTTGATTTGTAAATAAAATATAGTATATGTATATATATATATATATATATATATATATATAGACGAGACATACTTAAATGCATGTTTTGCACTTGTACGTGCTTAATTAAGGCAACCTGAATATTATTCAGTCTTGCCGACAATCACAATGTTTCGCCGTTACTAACTGCATACCTCGTATATCTTTAATTTTAAAAAATATTTTATTTAAATGTACATATGTATGTATGTACATAAGTAAAAATATTTACGGCACCTTTTCACATGAACCAAGCTTTTATTTTTCTTGTGAATTAATTTACAGTTAATTTAATATGTTTCTTTAATTTTACTTTCAATATACATACATACATACATAAATAAAATGAAATAAATTAATAGAAGGGAACAACTCTGACAGTCTTCCCAAGGTTTTTCATGCAACGTTTTCACTTTTCACGGATTTCTAAGGGACGTATCATCCTTGTAATATGGTGGACAGGTGTACAATACACAGCTGTTTTTATGACTTAGGTATGTCATTGTCATCACAGCCATTGCACGGAGGGCCAGAGCAAAACATTTTGTTGCAAAAGTATTATGTACATTTTTTTTTAGATTTATTTATTGCCAAAAATATAATGGATATTTCAAGGTAATTTTAATATACATATGTACTATGTATGTACATAAAGAGTTTAGCTAATTATGACTTTTCAACTTATCTTTAAATATATAGAATATAAATATGTATTTTAGAGAAAAAATTGGCAAAAACCAAGTACAAAAAAATATATACATATAATATTAAGAATAGATGATTATAAGAGCGGATAAAAGTATACTTGTTAAGGATATCTCTCTCTCTTAATGTGTTCGTAAGGAGAATTAGCACATATAAAAGTATCGGTGATAGCAGCATCGGTGCAGGAGCAGCATAGAATATTATTGTTTGAAATATGACCCTTAGAATCAAAATTTTAACTGAGATCAGATTTTCTATTCCTAAACGGGTACATGATTCGAGTTGTTATATTTATTATGTTAACGATATGACTAATGTATTCAGTAAACAAAATGTTTCTGTCAAGTATAACAGCGAGGTACGTTACACTACTCTTCCAGAGAACATCAGTTCCATCGATTTTTAATTTGTACTCAAGTAAAAGAAAATTGATTGTCTTCTTGAAGTGTTTATTACAATTTTCTATTTAACTACCAAAATTTTAATTAGTCTTCAATTAGAAAAATAATATGTTATATTTCTTATAATATGTTATATGCAATCTAATTTAAAATAGTACAAATGTTAGCTACGTGCTTTTGCATTTCATCTGATAATATGTAAATCCACTTTCGGCTTTGTATTTTTCACATTCAGTCAACAAAAGAAATTTAAAGGTTCTTGTTTTGAAACTAAACGATAATTTGATATCAACTTCGTCCTAAACTTTATCCAATTGACTTGAGCTTAAATATTTAATTCTTATATAGGTTTTTACACTCAAATTAAAAATTTTCAAATTCAAATTGAACCTTCAACTAATTAAAATCTATTGGAAACCAGTTGAACTATTTGCAACACAAATTCAACTTTTTTCCATTTAAATAAAACTGTTTTCATTTCCAATTCAAGGTTTTCCTTTATTAATTCAATTTATTTAAATCCAGATTCATTTCGATATTAAAGTTTTGAAAATAACATTTCTTTAGTTTCTGACTACTTTTCCCCCACTGCCTTGTTTATTATACTGAACTGTAAAATATTTCCCATAATATCCGGTGAAATATATGTACATATATAAATAGTGATACTACAATCCAACGGCGTTATAGTATGCAATGAATTTTGCTCGCAATGTACGAGAAATATGAGAAAAAATAATATTCATTGAGGAGTCCGGTTTCAATTACCACCTTCGAAGAAACAAGGCGAGATCTAAATTAAATACCGTTACATCTCAGCTATGGACATTTTTGGCATTTTACATTAAAAAGTAATTGCCAATTCCGCAGTTAATCCATATATTTATGTATCTTTTCCTGAAGAACTTTTCTACAAATTTGCTGACTGCACATCTGGTCACATGCTTAATCCAATAGTCTCAGCTATTCAGAAAACAATATGGGTTACAACTATTAGAAGTTCTGTAGAGTCTGTAACACAACAACAACAATGGCAACAATTACTATGCTGATATGACAATAATGTGCCATTAGCTTCAGCTGGGGAGCCTCTGCTCCCTCTCTGTTTTAAATGGTATGAAAGCAAAGTGTATACGAATTAAGTACAATAAATTTAATAAATAACTAAATTTGAAGTAAAACATTTAGTTTTCTAGAAGAAATAGATTAATTTGAAATAAAAAAAATAACTTAAAAGTAAAAAAGTGTATTTATAATGAAACATTTTGTATTTGACCTTGAAAAAGTTTGAATTTGTCTTGAAAATACACGCATGTCCCATCAGGGCAAAAAATTCAAAGCAATATATGTATGCATGTCTTTCCCAGACCTCGTTAATATTTTCTTCCCTTCAAACAGTTTTGCCCAACATTGTAAATAATCAAATACGTAGCGAAATGTACAAAGGAACGGATCCAAACGTTGAAACACAATTTAATAAATTGTACGTTTATCCCATGGACAATGTGAGCATTTTATTTGCCGACATAAAGGTAAGTTTATTTATGTGTGGTTTATTGTTAGTAAATATGTGTAAATATGTGTCCTTTTAAAACAAAATCCAAACATCATTGTCAAAGGTAGGTTGATTGGGAAATCATAAGAAAAATCCAGGAACTGCATCCAAATTAAGAAACCGACCGATAATAGTTGTTAAAGGTCATTTAAATACTTCAGTATTTAAGTTGACCGAAAGTTATTTACATACTTGGAGAATTTCCTATATTTCCTAGAAGTATATGGAACAGGGACTATGTATGCTAAGTCACATATAACGAGTTAGTACAATTTGTATATAAATATAATTTCAATCAGCCTACATTTTGGTATTTGACAAGTAGTTCTTGGTTAATACGTGCATGTGCACATCCATACATATCCACACATACATACATCATAGTTACACATATATACACTAGCATTAGCCTATTTTTGTGTGTTTCTTAACAGGGCTTCACTGAACTCGCCAGCAAAACATCTGCTCAACAACTCGTAAAAATACTAAACGACCTGTTTGCACGTTTTGACAGAATAGCAGAGGTAAGTTAAGGGTATAAAAACTAGAAATAATTAAATACGAATAACAGCAGAAACGAGGCAAAAGGGGTTGTGTTAGCAACTTGTTGCTTGTACCGATACACATAAACACATACACAGATGTCAATATAATAAAGAAAAGGGCTCCAATTTCTTTCAAAGCCTGCTGCATGAATAATGAAAAAACTGCAACATTTCGTACCTGTTTGCCGTCTTAAGATGGATGGTAACGATGCCCTTAATTCTTTGTAGGAAACAAATGTGACAAAAGGGCTTTCATTTTCTTCTAATCTGAATTATGAAAACTTGAAATTAGGCTACTTAAAGTTGTGATTACTGAAAAACCAGAGTTTAAAAAGCCAAGATTGCTATGCTAAATTCTTGGGGTGAATATTTGCAGGAGCAGAGTTAAATTATTTAACTCACTTAAAGAGTTGACGATGCTTGCTCCCTAGAACGAATGCTGCTTTAAGACTTAAACCTGTTCAAAGTACACACAGACACTAGTAAAAACGTGCAATTTCTATTTCTTCTGAGCAAACAAATTGTACACCAAATAGCAAAACAATATGCCAACAAATAACAAAAACAGCAATCAGCAAAGCCACACGGAAAAATAATCACTGGAAGAAGCAGCATACGCATGAACTGTGCATCTATACGACACATGGTTAATGCCTTAATCATTAATCTACAACAGCTTTACAACGCCACCCAATAAGATGTAAATTTCCCAGCATGAAGAAGGACATGCTTGCAGCCTTCCGTGAACTCCCCACATCCTAACATTCCAAACGCGGAAAAGCACGCTCTTATGCAGAAATGCATTGCATTTCTCTGCCATGCTAAGACTTTACCCCGGTTAGTAGCAGGCATAGCTATCTCATACAAAACAGTCTTGCATATATGGTTCGGGGAGCACGGCTGCCACTTTTAAGGATATGCATAACTTTACCGAATACATTTAGCTTGTTTCTCACATATAAGAGGTAAACCAGAAAATGCTACCTCTCACTCACCATTATTATCAGATATTCGACTGCCGTCACATACCGGAGACGAACGCCACCGAAAGGTATTTGTGGTGGACGAACACGCGGCAGTCTACATTTCAGCATTATCACATTCTTGTCCATGGTCACCTCAACACTCACACATGCACAACTCTCTCCCAAAACACACATGACCCCTCGCCCTGGTTTTCTGGATCAGCACGTGACTGACCTTCCATCAGAATGAGTAGATCATATGCATATGAACACAACTTGTATGTACGCTGCAGTAGCTTTAATAGAGAATCTATTGTGAGGTTCTACGAGTATATATAGACCTGATTTCCTGCTCTTGCGCCTGATAATACTCTCCTCTGTCTCTGAATGCCTCGGTTTGGGAGAAGGATTTTCACGCACGAACGTAAACCCACTTGCTTTACTTTCTTTCTGACTCTGAAATACCTTCCAAAGGGGCCTGGCGGGCCTCCGCATCAGATTCAGTTGCCTGGTCCATCATTGGCCTTTCTTGACATAGTTAAACGAATAGCGCCAAGCAGTGCATGTCTTACTGTGCGCATCTACCGGCCTATCTGGCTAATCTGAACTTCCTAACGGCTGTTCCAACGCAACATCCACTACAAAATGCTCGTATTTACCCTAATCTACGTCCCATCTACTTTAATCCCAATAAAAAACCAACTCTTCAACAATATCCAGAAGATGTGCAATATCAGTACATCAATAAACCAAAAACACTTGCAAGGCAACAATCTCCAGCATCCTAATCAAGAACATTGAATTAAATCTGAAAACATTTCAAAAACCAATTTAAAAACGTTAGTCAATATCACTACCCAGTTCAATTCTTATAATGATCTAGCACTTATTTTAATTTACATTGCGGGAATCTCTTAGTTGCCATCCAATCTGCCATTTTCCGCAGATTTTTTGCACACTGGAAACGCCAGCAAAGTCTCAAACAAAAACAATCTACTTTGGCTTATCCTCGCGCACAAACCGTGTTTTTATTCGAATATTAAATTTTTACGCATAGCAAAAACAGGTCCGCACACTTTTGCTTTCCAACTCAGTGTGAGCTTATGACGTAATCAGATTCTATTTGCTATATCAATGTTACCATGTTTATTTTCTTCAAGTTGGTCTTGAGTGGATACGAATTCATGTAAACAAGAGATCGTGATTTTGTTCGAATTCCTTACGAATCTTAGAAATCAACAGCCTATAACCATTTCGTTTGAATTCTGAAATACTATATTTATGTCTCTAAAACTTAAATTGCTTTCTTTGATCACTTACGGTCAATGTTGTGAAGCGTGAACAAACTGTTTCGCCATTAAGTTATTCATGTGTCTTGAGCTCATTATTTCCAATGCTACCCGTTGCTTAGCACTTAAAGTGAAGTGAATGTCCGGGATGACGATAACGACTCTTGATTTCAGAATAAAAGACGTTGATTACAGCATATTCTGACAAATCATTCAGGACATTTTTCCTTCGGTATCAAACCTGAATCTGAAGGCATCGCTGAGGATTACCCATATACGATTCTATATAACTTTTTCAAACTTTAGCCACGATCATAGTTCATACATTTTAGCAAAATTACGTCTCTTATACAATGATTGGTTGGCAAAACAACAGACCAAAAAGTACATACATATATATAAAACCAATATTAAATATCAGTAATACAACAAAGATACTGGTTGTATAAAAATTGCTAAAAAGAGTAAAACAACAAAATAACAACTATATTTTGCGTGTTTCGGCATTTCGTTTTTATGTTTCGTCAATTTTCTTCTCAATGTTTTTTCAAGTATAATTGAATACAAAGTTTACATGTAAATAGTTGAAGAACACACAAAGCCTTTAAGTATGGATTTTAAACCTCTTAAACCGAATAATAGAGTCCTGAATTAAAAAACAAACAGGTTGGCCGAAAGTGTACCGGTATGTGTAATGACTTAAACCCTAAACATAAAACTCAGTAGTTTTTTGGATCAATATATTTTGTTATTCAAAATACCGAACATATTTGCGTTTTTGTTGTTGCTACAGGACAATCATTGTTTACGTGTTAAGCTGCTGGGCGATTGCTACTACTGTGTGTCTCAATTTGAAAGTGACAACTGGAAAACACGTCCTGACCATGCGGTTTGCAGTGTTGAAACGGGTCTGCATATGATAAAAGCCATCAAGGATGTTCAATTACACACACACGTAAGTTTTGAATCGTAAAAATAAAAACTAATTTTAGCTCTTCAAAATCTTGTTGAGACTTTGAACGAAAACATTAGTTTTGAACTGAAATCAACAAAGGATAAGTTAATAATGTTCCATACATTTCATAAATCATTACTAAAAACCAGTTCAAGTTAGTGTCATTTTCTTCTTAAATAGTTTTTTTGGGTGTAAAATCTTTGAAGTTGCACTACCAAATCATATACATACATACATGTACATATCTATTTCTAAGCACATCTTTTGATTTGTCAGCTTGTTGGTAAAGTTTTTCCATTTTCAGATTAGTACTATTTGCCCCACATCCTCAGACAGCAATGAGTTCATTTACACTTGAAAACATTTAAAAATATTGTAAACTTGTTTTGTAATTAAAACAAAATCAGCTCTACCGCGGCGACTAGGTTAAAGGTACATTTAGGCGAACGTACACTTAAGCTAACGTACGTACGTTCGTTTTTGAACGAACAATGCAAACGCTTACCGAAATTAACTGCCCCGTCACCGGAACGTTTCAAACTGTATAAAATAGATTTCTAGGGCACCGTTAAGTGACATACGCACATTTGCCCATTTTCGGTACTTTTGAATTGGTATCCTTTTTTTCATGAAAGTAATAGTTGACTAATTATAATACTAATTTTAATAATAAAAATAGTAATAATAAAAATAATGATAACAACAATAATAGTTTTAGTAGTAGAAAATAATAATAATAACAACAAAAATAATAATAAAAATAATAAAAACAACAATTATAATAATTTTAATAATAAAAATAATATAATAACAATAATGTTAATAATAATAAATTACAATGTAGAAAACTTTATATCTCTCGATCAATTTAGTACTTTTTGCACTTTCACTGTACGAAAATAACTTAACATTGCCCATCACTAGGAAAAAAAGCATTGACGTCTATTACGTTTCTATAACTGCACATACGACCGTGCGTTAAAACGGGAATAACATAGAAATACTGCACATTTTCCAGACTGAAGTCGACCAAACCACTCTTGAGCCCATCAGCGTTGCAAAATTTATTAATCCTAAGAAAAATACCCATCGTGAACAAGCAATTAAAGCAGCTCATTCAAGTGCCTATATTCAAACTTAAACATTTAACATGCAAATATTGGTTTCGTTTAAGCAAAAGCTTAAAGAGAAATTTTTTTTCTCCAAAAAGGTGCAATAGAACCAGAAACAGTACAGACTATTAGATATACTTCAATTAAAATGTGCGAGTAGAATAAATTGTCCGTAAGTAAATTTGGCGTTTGCGCAAGGGGCTTGAAAGCCCAATACTTATTTTGCATAAAATAGTCAGATGCTTTCGAAAAGCCCTTATCAATTTTTTTTTAATTGCTATAAGTTTGTTTTTATAAATTTCTTCGATTAAAATGTAGTTCAGTAGTTATTTAAGGCGTCGTGAAATTTAAAATCATTTTGCATGGGTCTTTAACATTAAAAAGTAGGTGAGAAAATCGCTTAAATCCTTGTTTTCATATACTCACTTCATTTGTGTAATCTGATACTGATTTTGAAAAAAACGGAAATGGAATAATTATAGAATATAAGTATAAATCGAAAAACATCTGGTTAGCTTAAAATGCAAATGTAACAAGTGCATTTTTTTTCAAAATTTAGTTTTGTAGCTACTACGAGCACTATATGATTTTTTATCTAATTTACAAAATTAAAGTCACTAAGTCGTTTTCTGTTGCTTAACGCATTGACATGCGAATGTGCTAAGTACAATAAAAAATCTACAAGCCAAACGAGCTTGCATGTTTTTTCTTGCTTGTTGAATCGTAGCAAACTATATCTCTCTTGAAAACATGCTCTGCAATATTTTAATACATTTTTCTTAAGAAAACAACAGTGACAAAATTGTGTTAAGTTATATATGTATATATAAGTTATATGATTATGATGACTTTATTCTTCACTCAAAGGTTCGTGTTCAATATTCTACTTGGTTTGCAGCCAAAAATATAAAAAATTGGGAAAAAGAAAATAGTTACATGATTAAATAAAAGCTCGGCAACAAATAGAGTTACAAAAGGAAAAGGGAGTCATCAATTGTAAGAAAAGTGTAACAATAAAGTGCACAGAGAAATATGTTCCAAAAACCAGCCCACTACTAAGAAAGAAAATGTCAACACAATTAACGGAATCTCACTTTAATGAACAAAAAGAAACTTTAAAGCTTTTATTCTGTAGAAATTGAAATATATACGATTACTTTCTAAATGGGCTATTTATGAAGTGATTGATGCAAAATATATGCCTTCTTTGCGCCTAAAAATTATCAATGTGTTATATGTACAACCTTTGTACTTAAAATACTTCAATATGTATGTATGTATGTATATTCTTAATAAAAAAAAAGGATAGTCAAGAAATGATAAAGACAAAAATCGAGAGGAATAAACACGCATTTTCACTGCCGATTTTAATAGCTCCAAGACCTCAAGCAAGCGAAATATTACCGTACAAAAGTTCACAATCTGGTTTTTTCATTCAAAATCAAAACGGATACTGCTTTCTGGGGAAGAAAGTAGAAGATGGAGTAGGTGCTGAAGAATTTGGAGGTATGTACCTATATGGACTTATTTTATTAAAGAAAAGGTACGATGTGGCAGCGTCAAACCAGAAAAAAAAATTTAAAGCGATGGTTGTACGTATCAACTCGCTTTCCTTAATTGAATTGAGAAAAAAAATACTGGAAATTAGCCGAACGCAAATGGAAGCAGAACGCATTCTACAATAGAGGAGCAAAGAAAAATAAAACAGTTAATGGTCCTGCTGATAATATTGGCACTTGCAAAAAAGCACGAACCGAACCGTATGAAGGTGACTTAAACTATTAATTTTTTAAAAATCTTAACAAAATAAAAAAAGGTACTGATATTCACGTTTTTAAACAGTAGAAAAGCTTACCTCAAAAAATAAACAGAAGTGCTTATGAGTCATGTCTGCGGCAACTTAACAACGAAAATAAATACCACAAAATAGAGAAGTTTACAGTTTCTAAAAGCAACTTTATCAAAAGATTACCACAAGTTTAATGTAGATTCACTATATTTTAATTTGTGCCAATCGTCAATTTAAATAATTAGCAAATGAGCTTTTTCCAAAAAGTATTGCTATTGGTAGTTATACAGTATTTTAAAATGGGCTTGTCACGTTTGCATGTTAAGCTAAATTGTATATAAACATGTACATACATACATATGTATATGCACGTAACTAGAATTTTCATTGTTTTACAGGTCGATCTCAACATGCGCATTGGCATACACAGCGGTTCAGTCATGTGCGGCGTGCTCGGCAATAAGAAGTGGCATTTTGATGTCTGGTCAAATGATGTTATAATTGCAAATCATATGGAATCAGGTGGTATTCCAGGGTGAGAAATTTATTAGTTACCAATGCCTCTTAAGCCTTTGCGCAGCATAATAATTAAAATATTTCAGGCGCGTTCATATATCAGAGGCTACTCTAAACTGTCTCAACGATGCCTACGAAGTTGTGCCCGGCCATGGCGGCACTCGTGACAATCATCTTAAAATGTTGAATATAGAAACGTATTTAATAAAACGTGTAGAGCCACTAAGGTTGGTATTTGCTCTTGAATAAATGTTTCTAATTAAAGATTTTGATGAGCACTACAAAAGAATAGAAAAAAAACAACACCCGGAAGCTGATATGATCCAAATTGTTGCATCCATTTTAGAAAACTGATTTTCGAAACTCCATCATTTCTTTAAAAAGTTTTACATTATTTTTTATTTAACGTGCCATTACAATCCATTTTAACGCCATCATACATTCAATCCAATGCAAAATAAGAGTATAAAATACCCACCTTGACGAATCCTCGAGCAGTGGCCACTGAGTATTTTCATATAGACGGCGAAAATTTTGGCTTCCGAAAATATTGAAACAGCACAATACTACATTAACGAAGTCCATTTCGGCAACTTTAACTGTAACCACATTGCAATTTTTGAGGTTATGTTGGCATCAAATACTGTCTGCTGCCAAACGGTCGACTAGTCGACGTGCATTTTGTAGAAATGCAACCCTGATCTAATGAAAAAGTCTTATCTTGTACAACGATTTGTAAAACTGAAGAAGCCAAATCTTTTAGAGTATTTCGGTGTGGACGTGATTACACGTCACTACTAATTACATATTTGGTATGGTACCTACCCTTTTATATATTTGTGTATTTCGCTGCAGCACATAGAATCCGTCGTACGTTGGACTTTGCCTTTTTCAACTGACAGCTAAGTTAAAATACGGAGTTTGTTATTACCCTTGCCACATAGAGTACGTCGACTTCAACGCAACGTATCAAGTTCAGTAGCTTTTAACGTACGTTGAGTAGTTTGACAGGTTTCAGTTTGTTTTGTTTTGATTTATAGTAGATTTTGTTTGTTTGGTTATTTTTGTGCAACGTGAAAAAAACTTAAAAAGTTTAAATCGAAAATAAGTTAATATAAAAAAATATAAAGCATAATAATAATTAAAATAGCTTCCAGAAATTCAGCCGGCTCCATTGCAAACATGTTGTTCTGTTGAGTACTTTGACAGTTAATTTTTTCGTTGTTTTGTTTTAGATTTTTTATGTATACGTTAATAAATTACTCATTGTGCCAACTTAATCCACGGTTGTGTAATCGTCAGTTGAAATACGCAAAGTATAATGTATGACGGATTCTATGTGCACCGGCCTTTATATATACACAATCGTGCTTCTCTTTATAAAAGTTTGCGCCCTTCCTTTGTATACATTTTTATTTTAATTAAACTAATAAAACAAATTTTGCAACAATAAATAAAAAAGTTAAAAAAACACGATTTGCTAAGCAGAAGAAAGTGGCGGACGCTGGTAATTACTTAAGGCCACCAAAACCACTCATAATAAAACACAAGAATATGACCAAAGAATGGAAGCTCTGGCGACAGCAGTACAAATACTTTAAATTACAATTTTGGCCAACTCGCGGATAGCCTTCTCAAGAACCAACTTACCATAGGGATAAAAAACGACACGCTACGTAACAAGCTGCTATCCGATGACGTTATGCTAGATAAAAAACAAACAGCTAAATTAAATAATCAATAAGGAAAAACGGTAAATTTGATCAAGAAACCTAATAAAACAAAAACGTTCGATTGCAGAAATTGCGCAGTACGTAGTTGTTGCCCAGCAAATCCTTATCTTTGTAAAAAGTGCAAAAGAAAATTAACTTTGAGGAAATCGGTAAAACAAAGGAAAAGCTTAAATACGGAACTTGGGGCAATTAAAAATGGCAGCACAAATGATAAGGATAATTTCACAGAAAATGTAGAAGTTAATTATATGAATTATAAAATTAAATTAGATACATTCGCACAGTATAACGTTTTGCCAAAAATTATGGTAGATAAAATAAAGAAAGTGAGTAAAGAAATGAAAATAAGAGGAAGGGTTCGAGATTTTTTATCCCAGCAGGTGGTGTCGAACAAATGATTCGTAATTAATTTGTTACATTATACTTAATAGCGGAAACCCTTGCGTTTGTAATAATTTTGTCAACCGTTTATAGTTTTTGAACAGTAAAAATCAGTACTGAGTTAAAGGTCGAAAAAAAACATTGTTCATAGAAATAAAAAAAAAAAATTAAACTTAAAAAAGCGGAGTTTTTTTTTTAAGGACTTGGATGTATAAAAAATTCTATCTATGAAATAAATCTAGTAAATAATCCAAAATTTTAAATTTATCCAGCTTTTAATATTAACGATCGGGTTAAAAAAGAAATTGACAAGACGGTAAAAATGCTGCAAGCAAATTTAACCAATGGTAGTTATGCGAAAAAACGGTAAAATCAGAATATGCATTGATCCGACAATCGTAAATAAAAACATCAAACGTCGTCATTATGCACGAATACAATCAAAGAAATTAGCGCTGAGTTCAAGCAAGCAAAATATTTTCCAAGTTGAGACTGCAAGAATGCAATGAAAATGTTAACGTTTTCAACACCTTGGAGACCCTACTCGTGCAAAAGGATACCCTTTGGCATTTCATCAGTACCGGATGTATTTCAAAGTATTATGCAGAACTTTTTTTCAAAACTGCTAAATGTAGAAGTCGCCGTTGATGATATACTGGTACATGCTAGCAACCTGCAAGAACTACGAGAAACTACAGCTAAATTAAGTAAAATTATAAAAATAAATGGTAAAAAACTAAACAAAGAAAAATGCTTGTTCGAACAAAACAAACTGAAAATCCTAGGACATCTCATCAGCGATATTTGGTCATATTCCGACCCCGAAAAAATAGATGCAGTCAGTCACCTAAAAACACCTGAAAACCGCATATAAATACAAAGAATATTAGGTAAAATTTCCAGATATTACAGCGCCGCTTCGGCAACTAGCGCCAGCTCCCCATACTACGCTAGCGGCAATGGATTAGCAGAGAATGAATTCTTAAAAAATCAGCATACAACAACACTAACCGCTACCTAAAACTTTTCAATTATATCTTAAGTCTCATGAGATGTCATATCACTAAAATATGCTACATCAAAATATTAACTGCAACTTTTGAATTTTATGAATAAAGTGTGTTGCGGGTGAAGCGGCCCAAGCTCAAGATAGCCAATGTAGATTATAAACACAAGTGTAAGAATTTTAGAAAACTTTAATTCTTTATTCTTACTCTTTAATATGTTAAAATTCCTAAAATTATAAATAAATTCATTATACAAACTTACATACTAAACTGCTGATATACTAACTTTTATGTATGGCTACTCCAAGCGAAGCTTCGTAATCCTTATGACCTGAACGAATGAATATCTTAAATCTATGTAGGTGTTTTATATACTTATGTATGTGGTCTCGATTAAATATGGCCTCATAATTATACCGCGTGGAAAATTAAAAGGAATAATTGAACATTTTGCCATGCTCATCTCTCTACATATCGATAACAGTAATGTCATATCAGCGATTTATGAGTGGCGGTAACAGTAATGTCATATTAGCGATTTATGAGTGGCGGTAACACTCCCCCACAGTATGGCGAGATTTCGAAGACTTACTCTACTTTCTTTCAGCCACGTCTAAAACCGCTAATTTTGCAGCAGGTCTTTCTAAAACGCCACAAACTGTCAAAACTTTTGCCCTTCGTACTTGTCCATCTTCGGATTTGGCAACTTCGATGACCTTTCCTTTTGTCCACACGTTTCTCGGGTTATTTGTTGTCGTCGCAGCTGCGCCATAAAAATCTTTACGCATGGCAGTCTTCATCGCGTATATAAATCTGATGGAACATTTGTTCGATGTCACCACAGATTGCAATTTGCCTTTGCCGAAAACGAAAAAGAATAGCTGCAAGGGAAGACAGCAAATCTGGCCCTTTGAGCAGCATAGAGTTAAGTGAAATACCATTTGCCTTCGCGGCCGCATCCCAAACTATTATTGTTTTATTCGGTTTGTTTTTGTTAAATACCGGAAACATTGGTAAATACCATACATTTTGTTTATCATCTTCATTGTTTACTTTGGCTATGTAATTTCTTTCAAAATATTCAGAAATTGTTTTTTCGAAATGTTGAAACAACTCTTTATTTTTTCTTAGAGTTTTTTCGAGACAAATCAGTCGTCTCTTCGCCATATCAAAGCTTTGTGGAAGTGTAATATTGTCATATCGCCACAGCAAAGCTGTCTCGTAATGGCCATCGCATCTTTGTTTCGTATATGTTTCTAGCAAACTTAATGCCCTTTGGTCATCTTTTCCAAGAGCTGGAGTATAGTTACTTATCCCTGCTAACTCAGTTGTATAAAACTGTTTGAGTAAGTGAGTAAGAATTTGGTCGTTTTCACCTTTACACTCGCAAGAGTAAAAATTATATTGAATTTGGGCCTTTTCTCCAACACTGGAGTTGCCACATATTAGCCAGCCGAGGCGAGTATGTAAAGCGACGGGTTCGTTTTTCTTGCCTTCTTTAACACGAGTTGGCACACATAATTTCAAGTTATTTAATCCTAAAAGTACATCTGGTACAGCATTTTCAAAATCGGCGATGGGTAGCCCTTTAAGGTGCGGACATTTTTTACGTAACTTTTTATAATTAAAGCTCTGACTCGGAAGCGATAGTTGTTTAACCGTACGAACAGAAATAGAAAATTCAGTTTTATTCATACCTGAAATTTTCATTGAGACTATTTTTGAGTCTTCTTCGTTGCGACCTATTTCACCTGTCCATTTCAAGCATAGAGGTTGTGACTCACCATTTAAATCTAGTTTATTAATTAATTGTTCATTTACCAGACTTACAGACGAACCCTCGTCTATAAATGCAAAAGTATTAAAACAGACTGCTGTCGACCAGTCATATGTGGCACTAAACAAGGGCCATTCTTCAGGAGTGCCGGTAAAAATTGGAAGCTCTTTTGGTACTGACTGCCGCGTGCTTATTTGTTGTTGCGAAAGCCTGTGAGAAGGTAATATAACAGGTTGGAGGTTTGATGGGTTCATGGAAAACGTTGAATCCATGTAACCAAATTGTACAGGTGTCTCTAATGTGTGATTTTCTGCATTTACGTTGTCTGAATTATTACATAAATTTGCCGTTGTCGGCTGGTTTTGGCAATATGGTTTAGTAGTGTTAGGCATTTCTTGCGTTGTTGTGGCTTGTGGTACAAATGTGTAAGGTGGCGTTTCAAACTGACGAGCTGCGGAAACTATATTTTGGTGTGCGGTTGCAATAGCCGAAGTAGGGAGTTGGATTTGATTATCTAACCACTCATGTACAGATCTCACAGCTGAGTGTTTATTAACTGATTGTGCGTCCTCGAAGTCATCTACTGCTTGTTCGAGAATTTGGTATTTCTTTTTAATGAAATCTCTTTCAAGTTGTGTCTCTTCTTCTAGACGTCGTAGCTCAAGAGCTTGTCGGCGGGAGCGGGAAGCGACCGAAGAGCCACTACGAATGGAAGAGGCAGAATCGATCGTGATTTGATGTTGTACCGTACAATTTTGGCAACTCCATGTAGGTTGGTCTTGATTGCTGCTGAGATTGACACATGGTAAATGAAAATTAAGATGGCACTTGCTGCATTTTATAAATTTTTCGTTGTCTGTGGACTTGTTGCAAATGTTACAGTTGTTCGGTGCAGGACTTAACTGAGTTGGTCGTTGACGACTTAGTGGTTGACCCTGTGAGGGAGTGGAAGGTTGCATTCTGTTAGGACTTACGTTTTAACACCCAAGATGATTCCTTCAAACGATCCGATGAGGCACATAAAAGAATTTTAATGTTGCGGGTGAAGCGGCCCAAGCTCAAGATAGCCAATGTAGATTATAAACACAAGTGTAAGAATTTTAGAAAACTTTAATTCTTTATTCTTACTCTTTAATATGTTAAAATTCCTAAAATTATAAATAAATTCATTATACAAACTTACATACTAAACTGCTGATATACTAACTTTTATGTATGGCTACTCCAAGCGAAGCTTCGTAATCCTTATGACCTGAACGAATGAATATCTTAAATCTATGTAGGTGTTTTATATACTTATGTATGTGGTCTCGATTAAATATGGCCTCATAATTATACCGCGTGGAAAATTAAAAGGAATAATTGAACATTTTGCCATGCTCATCTCTCTACATATCGATAACAGTAATGTCATATCAGCGATTTATGAGTGGCGGTAACAGTAATGTCATATTAGCGATTTATGAGTGGCGGTAACAAAGTGTTTATCAATTTTTTAATCGTTCGCTTTTTATAATTTAAAAATAAATAAGTTTTTTTGGTTCACGTACTTGACTACATCTGAAGTTCTTTATTATAAACAAAACAAATTCACATAAACAAATGCTGTTCACACAATACAGTTTTTTGAATTTTACATTCATTATTGGTATTAAAAAAGTAATTGTTGCGACATTTAATTTTGCAGACATTAAAATCAGCATATTTTTAACAATAAGATTGTAGTAATACGGCCACTTTTAACAGCTAATTCTTATTGATTTAATTGCGAAACATATTGCAACACGTTAAGTAATTTTGTCACAAAAAAAAGAAACTGAACTTAAAACCTTCATCGAACTATTACGCAAACCAAAAATTGTTTAAAAAAAATTCAATCTGTTAACTTATAGACAAGCAGAAAACTGAACAACATAAGTAAGTCATAAAAAGTCTTATTTATGAATAATTTGTTTTCTCTAGAATGGCCTTATTTTGCATGATCTGTGTGAATCGAACCAAAAACAATGGAGCCAAAGACTATAAATATACAACATCTTCCATACAATGTGCTGCTGCACCAAATTTTGCCGGTTGACTTTTTACAAAAAGAGCATTTTTATTCATAGAGTGCTTTTCTTTCTCCTTTTCTTTTTCCTTTGGCACTACAGTCCGAGGTGAACCTGGGCCTCAACCAGCAAGCTTTTCCAGCTGGCACGATTTTTAGCCAGCATAATCCAATTTGCACACGAAGTTGGTTGAGGTCTCTCTCCACTTGTGTGCGTCATCGGTTGCGTGGCAACCTCCTTTGCGTTGTACCATCGGTTCGGAGTCGAAGATTCTATGGGTCGGAGAAGTATTATCACAGTGGTATATAGTGTCAGCTTGCAATTTCGAGAAAGGGCCTTACTACTCAATTACCTCTTGAGCCCAAAGAAACAGCGATTGGCAAGAGTTGTTCTGCGTTTAATCTCAGTGGTGATATTATTCGTGTTGTTCACTTGGGAGCCAAGGTAAACGAAGTCCCTCACTACGTCGAAGTTATAGCTGCCTATGGTGACGTTCTTTCTCCATGACAGGATATACTTTGTTTTGCCCTCGTTCACGGCTAGACCCATTTTGGCCCCCTCCACTGAAATACCAGCAAACGCTCCAATGACGGCGAGAATTCTCCATCGTCATCCTACACCACCTGACGAGTTTGGTAGGAATGTCAAAACTAGACATGGCTTCGTATAGCTCGTTCGTATACACACTGTCATATGTGGTGACGAAGAGGTGGTGGGTGTCGATTTGCATCTCTTGGGTCTTTTCCAGGATCTGCCGTAGTGTGAAAATTTGGTCAATGGTGGACTTCCCCGGCCTGGAACCGCACTGATAAGGACCTATCAAACTGTTCGCGAATGGTTTCAGGCGGTCACACAAAAGTGCAGAGAAGATTTTGTAGGCGATGTTGAGGAGACTTATTCCTCGGTAGTTGGCGCAGTTGAAGCGGTCTCCTTTTTTGTGGGCATGTTTTCCTCCGACCATATCTTACAGATGAGCTGGTGCATGCGCCCAACCAGGTCATCTCCGGCTGCCTTAAACAGTTCCGCGGACAATCCGTCCGCTCCTGCAGCTTTGTTCAATTTTAATCTCGCCATTGCTGTTCTGACTTCATTTAGGTCGGGGGGACGGAATTCTCTACCATCATCATCCATTATGTGGGGTGGAATATTCTGCTTGGCACTGGAATTGGTGTTTTCCTCGCCGTTAAACAGTCTGCAGAAGTGATCGTTCCAGATTCTCAGCATCGATTGCGACTCTACTACGATTTGTCCCTCTTCGTTACGACAGGCTTCTGTCCGAAGGTTATATCCATTGGATAGTTGTTTTAAACTTTCGGATATTATTCCTCCCGTAACACCTCTCTAGTTCCTCGATCGCGCGCTTCTCATGCTCTTTCTTCTTCCTTTTGAGAAGCCGGGGTCTTCCCTTCTTTTACAATCATAGAGCTCTCGTCCTTCTCTCGAAAGTGACCTTATACGCTGCTAGCTTCGCTGAGTGCTGAGTTTTTTCCGGGTGGCATTTTGAAACCCAATACATCAGAGGCAGCATCTCTGATGGCGTTTTGGCAACGGTTCCATTTCTCATCGATTGTTTCGCCTGGCAGGGTTGGACTCTCTGAGAGCTTTATGGAGACTAGATCGGCGAAGTTCCCAGCCGTTGATTGCGATTGTAGCATTGCGACGTCAAACTGTTGTGGTCGTACTCTACTCCGTTGTGCTATTGATATCCGTGATCTTACCTTGCCTACAACAAGGAAGTGATCAGAGTGTATCTGCCATCGATCGCAATGTGATCAATCTGGTGGACGGTTGATTGATCAGGAAACCGCCAGGTCCCTTTGTGAATGTTGAGGTGAAGGAACCGCGTGCTTGGTACAGTGAGGTTTCGCCCCGTCACAAAGTCTAGCAGCTTGAGTCCGTTATCGGATGTGTCGTCATGCAGGCTGTGTTTTCCGATGACTCTACCGAAGATGTCTTCTTTGCCCAGCTTTGCGTTGAAATCTCCTAGAATGATCTTGGTGTCGTAGCTGGGGCATTGATCATATGTTCTTTTTTGAAAAGGAGATTATAAAAGTCATGCTTGCTATCGTCATTTTTATCCTCCGTAGTGGCATGGGCGCAGATTAGGCTCATGTTGCCGAGTCTAACCGTGATGCGGATTAAGAGCTTTTGCCTTTTCATTTTCCATTCTCTTAGTTTATTATAATTTTAATTGTAATAAATAGGAATAAAATAAAATAAATAAATATGAATACATACATCAATATGTATGTGCAAGTAAGTTCCTGAAGATCAATGTTGCCGATAGAGTCATTGTAGCTCAAAAATATAGTATGTTTTATTGTTGTACTGGTGCAAGTAAATCAGTTCGCACCGAATTTAAAACTACTTTGTCATCTATTATTATACGATTTATAAAGGGTGTTTTTTATTGAGGTATTGAGCTTTGAAATGGAATAAAATAAAGATGAATTTTTTAAATTGACATGAAATTTCCTTTATTCGAAATATAATATTCTGGCATTATTATTTAAATATGACCTTTGGCATATGACCACCACGGCTGGCTCGGATGTAGTCTAAACTACATGTGTCCATTATTTGCGACCGTAGTGAAAACACGAGATTGTTTATATATATAAAAGGTTTATTCAATGACATCAGAAAAAGCGTGTGCATCTGCAAAGCCGGTCGAAATTTCAAGGAATGTTAAAATCGCCAAAACGGAAATTATAAAGCAAATAGAACGACATTACAATATGTAAATGTCAAACAAAAAAAATCAAATTCGAAATTCGTTACTTTCTAGTTTTCATAAAAGTAAATTTTATATAATTACAATTAATATACAATGTATACTAATCTGAAAATCAACAAAAAAAAATTCACTTATATTTTTAAATTTATTATTTGTTAAAGCTTTTGTTAGAATATCAGCTGGGTGCTCAGATATTTCAATATATTGTACATCTATGTCTCATTCACGTTGAACATCGCATGTATTGAAATATTGAACATCGATATGTCTTGTTCGTTTAGATGTTTCTGGATTCTTTAAAAGGCTCATAGGTGACCAACTGCTGGTTTTCTGCCAAACCATAACTCGTATGTTGTACGACCATCCAATATTTCGGATGCCTTGCGATTTTTGACATACACTGCAGTACCTTCCTGTGCTTAGTGCTTCCACTTAAAGATCAAGTTGTAACCTACGTTTGTCTAACATTCCCTTGGCACTTTCTACAGTAGTGCGGTTTTGCCGTTCAATAAAACTATTTTGTTCTGGTGCTCTTAGGGTAGTAAATTTGTGCTTAGCGATGGATTTTAATAGAAACTGATTGACACCAGCATTGCCAAGCTCTAACCTACCATCCGTCCTAAGTCTTTTATTCAAGTAATCATCTGACAACATATATCTGGAGTAATCATCTTTTAACAATAGAAAATAATTTGACTTTCCAATAGAAGATACACTCATCTTACCACATAGATCAGCATGAAAAGTTGCACCTGCTGACTTCGGTCGATTTACACGTGATATTAGAAAGTGCTATCAGCAAAGTCGAATTTCGGTTCTTAGGTTTTTAAATCGAAAACTTCATTATTTTTACTAATTTTTTAAAGTTTAGTAGATGGTACATATAAAGACGCATTTAAAAATCGCTTTAAATTCATTTTATACAATTTATAATCTCTCACACCAGTAACAATAACCTCACCATCTATCATAAACATCACACGAGCCTTCTTAAATAATTATTTAATGTCTTTATTTGTTGCCTTAAACACTGATAAAAAAATGTCTATCCAGGTCGGGTACTAACAAAACATTTTTAATTCTGTGCACAACAACTTGCGCATACACCAGTTACCTCCCCACTAATATCGGCAATACCAACAACGTTTAATTTACGACCATCACCAACTCGTACCTGCCAAACTCCTTCTCTATATTCTAAAAATCTTGTATATAGCCCCTCTGAAAGCACATATGGTCAGTGGAACCTGAGTCGACATAAAAACTATACTTAAATTTGTTTTGATTATTACTTGATTGAAAAACAAATACATAAATGTGGTTTTGTGCAATTGAAAGTTTCTGCATTATCTTTTCTTTTTCGTTCTTTTGTTCGATGTCACTTTTGTTGATCATTTTGCATTTTAATACGCACTCTCTTGTCCAATGGCTTAATTTATAACAGTAATTGCATTTACAGTTTCTTTTCTTTGAATATTTAGCATTTTTATTTTTATATACATACATAAGTATGTATCCTTAAATACTTAAAGAGTATGCATTTTAAGAGATCTATTATCTCCATTTGAACGTAAATTTATTAAGGCCTTTTCATTAACTAAATGATCTGTTAAACGTCCTATATTTTGTTCACGAGGAACGGCATACTACGCAGTTCTCTCGTGGTCAAACAACACAAAATTTTTGCAATTATCATACTTTCTTTCTGTTTCAAGTCCATTGTGCAAAAAATGTGACGTTTGCAATGAAATTAACAATATTGTGACCATCTTCGATTCTGCAATTTATAAATTTTTCTAACAACATTTGTGCTGATTGTTCGCTTTGTTTTGCGTGAACAGTTTTCAAACGCGACAACATTTGCACAGATGTATTACAATCTGTTAAATATTTCAGTTGTTGTAATTATTTTCATTTTAAAAGCCTGCGTCTAAGCATCTTTATCATTCCATTTTTGGATATTTGTATTCGATCGGGCTATTGTGCCTAAAATGTACATACGGCCTTAATTTATTCTGTCATGTACATATATTGGATTGGATTGGACCATTCATTTACGGCTTCTTGAACAGGTTTTGTAGATACTTCTTTATTGTCGATGCAATCCTTATTTTCACCACTAATGTTCTGAACGTTCTGGCAGTCTTGTTTATTGAATTAAAAAATTATCCATTGAAATAAAAAAGAGTTAAAAACGTGTTGCCAACTTAATTTACATTTAAGTTAGTTTTAAAAAAGTTTAACATTTTATTTGGCAAATTATTCTTTAAAACAATGGCTGAATATTGCAGTTCATACAGTGCAGTTTTTGGCATTTTATTTTTAAGTACGAACAAACTAACGCTATATCCCGATATTACTTTTTATACTAAGACAAAAAGCAAAGAAAAATAAGCCACGAAAAAAAGCCTTTCCTACAAATTGTCGCCGTTATAAAACCTGCAATGCAAAAAATTAAGCGGTCGCAAAAAGAGTGCCACTTCGGCGTGTTGTTTTATATAAAAGCTCGATAGCTGTTTTGATTGCTTAAACAGCATGTATTTTAACGACTCAAGTCCACTGGAGCGTGGATTGAGCATTAATGCACAGGTTGGAAAACTTGTTTTCATATGTATTTACCAAAGGTGCCCATTGCAAAGTGAGTTGAGTTTATGAATTTTAGCTAATTTAACATCTTTAAAAGTAACCCTGTTTTGCACTTCATCATTGTGACAACGACGACGAGATGCATTTACCTGTTGCGTTTCAAGAAATTTTATAAGATACTCAACGAAGGAACAGTAATTACATTCCGGACGTATGTATGTAGATGTCGCAGATATATTCGATGAAAACGAAGATTATTTTAATGAAGATGCTGATTGTTTCACCTATGAATATACTCCAATAGAGTTAACTTCAGGCCAATATTTTGTTGGTTACATATTGTAGCTCAACGAATACTGGGCTTAAATGCCGTATGGATGTAATTAAACTACTGCAAATTTTATCGTATCCTTCAGAAATGTTCGTTTATACAAAAAATTATGACAAAGACAAAGACTTTGGAAGTTTGTGTGCTCCATCCCAATTATTTTCTCAGTGAATAAGATTCACATAAAAGTATTTAAAAAAATTGTTTCTGACAGCAAATAGACAGGAAACATTAAAAATAACAATTGTTGCACAATGCGTACATTGTACCAAAAATGCAATATATGTACATAGTACTTTTTGGTTACATTATTACGGCAGCATTCCTCATGGGTAACAAGTAAACACAAGTCTGAAAAGCAAAAGGGCCTACCTAACAAAAAGTCAAATCCGAGTTTTTGATTGATAATGATACATCGCGTCAAAGCGCATGTTGTTCTATTTTCAAAATAAACGACTTTATTAAAGAAATTCAAAAGGCATAACAGAAAATGATTTTTTTCACAAGTCAAAAAGGCCTAATAAACTTTTTAAGCCACACCAAACAATGTAGGTTTGGCTAAGTTTTCAAATTCAATATATTCGTTATTTATCAAATGCAAAAATTTTAATTGCTCTAAACTGGCAGATAAAAATCATGAAAATTTAAAGAAAAATGCATGGGACAAATCTGCAATTCAAAGTTTTGTGAAAAAAGACACAGCTTCCTTTTTAACGAAGCCAAAACAAAGGATATATTTAATAGTTTCTGGAAGATGACATGGGAACAAACAAAAACCTACGTTATAAGCCTCATTGAAACTTTTGAAAGAAAACCTTCTTACAATGAAAATTATAGGCGCTCAAGCTCGATTTTTCATTTCTCAAAACTCAATACCAAACGTTTTCAAGACTGCAAGTAAATGTTTTTTTCAACCTTAGGAATCAGGCCAAAACTTATAAGACTATGGAAGAATTCAAGTGAATTAGACGGTAAACCATTGCTTCCAGAAAAGCAGAGGGATAAACGGACAAATCAAATAAAAAAGATTACGTATTGCGCAGATCCGCTATGTAGTCAAACAGCTGGTGGTGTGACGTAGAAAGTGCCATTTGCATTTTGCTTTAATATTAAAAGTGAACGAAGAAGCAACAAATTGTGAACAAAATAAATAATAATATAAGTTAAAAATCAAAATGAAATGTGGAATGAAAAACTGCCGATCAAAATAAGTTTTTTTCATTTTCCATCTGACCCTAATTTATTAAACCAAAACAAAATGTTGTTGTGATAAATATATATGTAAATACGAAGGCTGCCCGCATCTGTATGGAACATTTCAAATCAGAGGATTTTGAAATAATTAGATTTCCCGAAATAACTTTATTTGAAACATGTTTCAGTTCCTACTATACATAAAGTAGTTTCGGAGAAGGACGATCGGCATAAGCAGCATGAACTCCGAATGCAAAAGCGAGAACATATAAAATAGTTCAAGAACTTATTAAAGAACACGGTGCAACATCTGCGTTACTTACTGATAAGATGTTTAAAAATTTAATATTAGCAGACTTTAACATCGATTTTGCTATTACTTTTACTAGAAGAAAGTGAAAATTTAGTGCAGCCTAAAGAAAGTGAAGTTTTTGTGGAACAGATTTTTGAATTAGAGTGGGTAAAAGAAAACGTTTCACACAACGATAACGAAGTTGATAACTTAAAAATTACTTCCCCCAAAATGGGTTGGAAAATTACCAGGTTATATTTGCGACAAATTAAAGGACAATCTTCCTGGTATTTCTGTACAAGAACACGACGGAAGTGAACCAACATATTCCTGGGTTGACCATTTGTTTGAGGGAGGACTATCAAAGCCAACAGAAAGAACTGTGAATGTAATGAAGGGGTTGAGCCAAATATTTGAAAAAGAAAATGAACAAGGCCTACCTGTTAGAAAAGTTTTAAATTAATTTATTTCATTATTTTGTTTTTAATTGTGCTAAAAAAGTAAGTATATAAGTATGTATGTATCATAAACCAATAGCTGGATTCCATAGAATCTTCATTTATTTCTTAGTCACACAAAGCCAAATTAAAATACATACATAAACTTATTACATTATTCAATTTCATTTTTATTAACAACAAAATAATTAATTGGTTATTTTTTAATTTCTTCACACATTTTAAAATTTTCACATCAAAACTAATATATTTTTGTATATAAACAATGAATGAGGGTAACTTGTGATGTCATGCGCAGTAGACAAATTTTTTAGCAAAAGATCTGCGCTGTCTTTGTTTGTTGTTTCATGGTTTCGTTTAAATCGACAAACATATCACAAGATAAATATGATAACCACAGGCAAGAGATAGAAAAAACCAGAAATGAAAAAATAAACCATATCGAAAATGCCAAATCCGGCCTTTCTTTAATGTTCTGCAAGCAGTTAAACTAGTTCCTCAGACGAACGCTAACACTTCGTATTATAAAATGAACCTTCAGATTCACAACTTTACAATATATAATGTTATTATACACGAATCAGATAACTATGTTATGGGACGAAACCGAAGGGAATTTCACGACATCTACTTTTACAACATGCATTATTAAGCATTTAGAAAATATCACTACTCAACACTCTGAATTTCACCATATAGTTATATATTCAGATGGGTGTTTTTACCAAAATCGGAACGTCGTTTTATCTAATGCTTTGTTGTCATTCTGTACTCATTCTGTAAGACAAGTACTTTGTTGTAGGACACACTCAAATGGAGTGTGATGCTACACACTCTGTCATTGAGAGAAAATTGAAAAACAAACAAATAAATTTGCCGTCGCAGATTGTGGACGTGATTAAAAGTGCATGAAAAAATAATACTTATTAAAATACTTTTACTTATTGGCTAATAACTTGATTTTAGTATTATATTATATTTATTTTAAAACTGGCACAGACGATGAATATCAGCTCCTTCCACAGATAATTGAAAAGAAATTTTTCGTTGGTTAGCGTTCGCAATTACACATGGAAAGAATAAAAATTTCAAAGAAAAAATTACAGCATCTCCAAGATTTAAAAGCATTAATACCAACAGACTGTTAGTAATTTTATGGTAATATTTCTTTTGAAGATTAAATGTCTGAATTTACAATTATTTTAGTTCTACTATGAAGTTCTGAATATCAGTATTACTCTTTTGAATTGTACTTATTTTTTTTACTAATAAACAAAGAATTTATTTAACTGAATTAAAAAGCAACAAATTGGATTGTCTTTTGTAAATGTTATATTGCCAAAATAGGGTAATAAATGTTAGGGATACAATACTTTTTTCAAAATACTTTCGTGTTGTTAGGTCCTTTTGGTTTCTAAAAACTAGAGTTCAAAAGGGCGTATACCACCCAACTTCGAAAAACAAATAAAAAATTACTTTTGTGTCAAAAAAAACTAGTTTATTATTGTATTTGGATGCTGTTGTGACGAAATCATGTGTGTAATGGCAAGACTTTGAATTTTATTAAGTTTTTATCTCTCCTGTAAAATTATAAAAAGTGTAGATTGGCCCTTTTGCATTTCAAGTGACGAAGTGCTGAGAAACTTAAAACAAACAACATACATATGTAAATATGTATTTATGGATATGTGTAAGGAAGTTTAATAAGTAATTAATAATTATAAAACTCATGCAAACTTATACATACAAACAGAAAATGTAAAATATTTACAAATCAATTCTCTAAAAAACTTAACTTTAATTCGGTGCATACATTTTTAGTTTCGTACTACAATAAATCATGTAGTTTTACATTGTTGTACGTACTTTATTTGCACATATGTTGTATGTATGTATTTAAATGTGTGAAAATCAGAAACTTCTTTCAGTTTCTTCATTCATTAAAATTGACGAAAACAGTGCACCTTCAGAACCTACAGGTCCTACACTCATATGCACATTTATGTATGTATGTGTGTTTTTGAAACTTCTGCTCTCTTTGTTTCTTGATTTCGCTCAGTAGTTTTGTTTTACCTTCACAGCCTTTGACTGAGTCACTTCCAGAGTAAAAAAACTACCGGTGAGAGAGTGTGCAAACATGGGAAGACACGCAAATGTATATTCACTGTCTATTTATATTGTAGCAAAAAAACAATATTTTGAAAAATCGAAATATTGAGAAATAAAAAGCTTATTTCTAATAGCTGAGGTTGAATTCTTTAATTTCATCATTCTATTTTTCTATACAATAAATTTTTTCGAAATTTGTTTACAACGAAAGCTTAGAATAAAATCCAAAGTATATGGGTCGTATATAATTTGTATAATAACGGAAAACAATAACATAAGATATATATACTTACAATGTAAGGAAGTATGTAGAGATAATAACACTATAGAAGACACATGAAACAAGTAAATTCTTCTTTTAACAACTAAATAATAAGCTTGTGAGGCTAACAGTTATGGTGTCACCCCACCGTATAATAATTTAACAAATATGTTTTACATTATTTATTATTATTTTATCGTATACACGAGTTTCCTGTTTTGCAACTTTATTCTTGTTGTTACCCTATTTTTGAATTCCAGACAAACTATTAAAAAAATATAATACATGTCAATGCACTTTCCACGCTTTATCAAAATTATCGAGAAATGCAATTTTGTCAACACACTTCTGCTGTTAACAAATAATTCCACGAATTAAAACAATAAATGCAAAATGTACATATAGTTTGATCCACCTGAATGCATACAGTTTTCCCTTTCTATAAAAAAATCTATCAGAAAATGAAACAATTTGAACAGGCGTGCTAAACATCGAGCCTAACAGATCTGATTTGTGTTAAAAGATTTATAGATCTTATAGGATCTTAATGGATGGATGCATCTCTGAAGCAGCTAGCAAAAAAAAACAAATGTTAAATGTTGCCATATTTTACATTTATTCCCCAGGGATCTAGAGCATTACTACTGGTCGATGTTCACTTGATACAAATAAATAAGAATAGAAAGCTGGGAGTGCTGGCAATTGTGGAAGAAGTCCTTTCAATTAAAGCCATATGGCACATATTCTAGGGTTTAAATAATTTTTTTTGGAAAATACAATAAATGTTAAGCCACGGCATTACCAATTAATTATTCTGATGGGTACGACTGGTATATTCTGTCTTCATCCTTTAAAAGACTATATAAATTTATTTGGGTAGAACTGTTACAAACATTGAGAACAAAAGAATAGTCGCTAATCCGCTAAATTAAATTAGTGCTGCATAAGTTAATGTAGAGAAAAACGGATGCACAACAATCTGAGCTAATGATGAATAAAATCAGTAAAGGGCATCTCTAAGTAATTAAGAAGTTAATTACTGAAATTGACAATTTTATGGATTTCCTTTTTTACCTTAGATGAATTGAAATATTTAACTGATTCTTAGTGCAAATATTTACTGAGGGAATAATTTTTTACGAAGAGAAATTCAAATAATTGTATTTAATTTCAACATGCTTACAGGCCAAGAAGACGTTTTGGCACTCGTAGTACCCAGCATCTTGCTAATGAAAATGCCCGTAACACATGTGATCCTACAAGCGTTGCTTCCCCACCCTATGCCACGAGTGTTCACATTGAACAACAGCAGCACTGCGCAGTTTCATCAGTTCCTCTACCGCCATCATATTCAGCCACAATAACAAGTACACAAATTCCGCAGCGAATTCAACAACAACAAAATATGTCATTAAGTTCGTTGTCCAATGTAATGGAAAGTGTTGCTTTGCGTACAGCTGGACCATCAACACTTTCTACAACCACTGCACCCACAACATTCACTGAATTAAAAACGCACGGTGAATGTGCTCATGGCAAACCGGATGCAATTGACCCAAAGTCATTAATTACTGAAGATGAGTTAACCACCGATTGGACGCCAGAAATACCATTTAAAAATGTAAGTTATTTATTGCAGTTGCTGAAACAATTCCTTTTGGGGTTTTTTCATGATTGTATTGCAATCTTGCAAAACTATGCAAGATGATATTAAAACAATAACAATAATCAATTTCTATGTGCAAGTAAAATAAAAGTACTCCTTTTGTTGTGTTTCGATTAGTAAAAAACAATCTGATAAGTTGCATAAAAGTAAGTTTGCTATATTCGAGTGTGTTGCAACGCAAACAAGCAAAATGTTCGCAATTTTTCTGCGTTCCATCCATTTTCTGAAAAGCTTGTGCAAAATTTAATTGCATACATATGTGTGTATTAAAGTGGGCTGCTCAACTTTAAGAATTTTGTCTTAACGGCGTTTAACTTTTGTTAACTTTTTAAGTCTGATTTCGATGTAGTTTTCTTTTTTTAAACAAATTTTCAAAAGTGTTAGACATTGTTTTATTAATTTTCATTGAAGAGTCAATCAAGCCAATTCATTACATTTTAATATTGAAAAAATTCGAGCTTTGTCTTTTTTGGCTTTTTTTTAGCCCTGGCTTCATTTTCTGTACAAAACTGCGTGCTTTTCTACTTGGCCATAAGGAACTAGCAAAGTTAATGTCCATTTAAACGTAAAAGTAAAATAGTTTTAAAAACAGGCGTAAAAGTAGATGTGGTTGAAAAAAAGTAGCCTATAATTCATTCGAGAGTCCGAGTTAAAAGTTGTGAAAATTTCAGGAAGATCAGTCCAGCGGCCTCCTATAAGGTACAAACAAACACACATTTTGTTTTATATATACACATGTATAAAGATAATTATTTTCGTTGTCGTGTACACAAGACCAATATGTCAAATTAGAACACACACATTCATATGGAAACAATTATTTTAACGACAGCACAACTACACGGCAACACGACCACCGTTGTAGCTTTCGTCAATTTAAACTTATTTCCATTTTCTCAGCTACGAAACAAATACAATGTGGACAACTTTTCACTCCAAAGTGTCATCTCGTGTACACATATACATACATACATAAAAATGCTTCAGTAGGTGCGGTCGCAAAAATAATGTTGTACAACAGGTTTTCTCAGATTATTATTCCCTGTCACGTAATGGTAGGTTAACTTTGCCAGCAAATAGTTCATAATTTTTAATTTGTTATACATATGTACAGTTCGTCACTGTGCTATTTACAGTTTTAAACTCTAAACTAGGCGTGGTCGAAAAACAAATGATTAAGGGTGCGGTCACATTGGGCTAATGACATGATTGCTCATTTTTGAGAAATCAAAATTAATTTTTATACCAATTTTGTCTTGTGATGTTTGATGTCAAATGTTTCCTCAATGTGACCGTACCTTAAGACTCTTTGTGGGAAACATTTTTATATCTGAAACGTCAAAATAGGGGATTTTCCGCTTTTTTTTTGTTTAAAATATGTGAAAGACGGCAGCCAACGTCCTCAAAATATTTATGTAGCTGGATACACGGCGACAATTGCAGCTAGCAGCATTTTTAATTGGATGTCTCTAATATATTTAGAGTCTTATAACGCAGTATGGGGCTGATTATATAAATATGTATGTAATAAAAGTATTAAGAAATAATATAAAGGAAAATATTCATAAAAAATGCAATAATATTTAATCAGATAATTACAACAAAATAGAAAAAAACACGGTGTCAATATTAAATAAAAAATTTAATAAATGCGTAAATTCACCACCATATGTTATACATATGTATATACTAATGGTGTTATAACTATAAGGGATTCTGTTCCAGAGCCTCATAGTATGATTGCTGATATTCAGAAATGAATGTTTTTAAAAAGCTTAATCGTTTAAGATGAGCTGGTTGGCGTTCAATTATAATTTTATATATTGTGTATAGAGACATAGAACTTTGAAATGGACTACAACAAAGATGCATTTTTTAAATTGACATGAAATTTACTGTATTCGAAAGTCAATGCTTTGGTATTATAATTTAAATATGACTTCTGGCATATGGCAGCCACGGCTGGCTTTGGAGGTCAAACTTCGCACGCTCGTGGAGGCGTTCCATAGTTAATTAATTGCTCTGATGGACGATCATGTTGACCGTAAAATGGAGGTAGTGCGCTTTACGTATTTCGAACAGATCCATGATTTTCATGTTGGAATGCCAAACCAAACTAAACATAAAGTATTTGACAGCTGGCAAAATGGCTGCTAGTTAAAAACTGTTGCCAACTTAAAGTTTTATGCCTCTGCAAAAAAACACTTTTTACATAAACTGTGAAATACGAACACAACTCTTGCCATAAAGCATACTAACGTGGGATGAGACATGGCAAAAGCTTTTAATCATATGTTACCGAATTAACAATATTTATAAGGTAATTCAAAGTATAATTTAATAACTTCTTTTTAATTATCAAACACTTGGATTTATTAGGACTTATTTCCGAAGTCCAAACCAAGGATCAATTTTTTCACATAGTCATAAACTGCGGGGATGCCGCACCTAGTGTAAAGGTAAACATCGTCAACATATGAAACTTAAAATCTTTAAAACATCTAGGAGGAGCTATTAAAACCCCAAAAATAGTTGTCTTTGTTGAGCTCGAGCTCATAGAATAGATGTAAATTGAATAAATGTGGTTTAAAAAAAATAGTATTTTAGTGTTTATTTCAGGGCAATGATAAATTGTTTACATTAGCAACATTTTCTCTACGAAGCTTTTGTTCATTACCGCGGTCTAATTATGGTCATATACGTATGACTTGTATGTATCAAATAAAAGTCTTACTTAGCTCGTGCTATAAAGTTCTTTATATTAATAATTATAAATTAATTTCTTTCGGGAATACTGGGATAATGCGACCCAAATTTAGAGAAGTCGTAAATAGATTGAATAGGTAATTAAATTTACAGTTTAAGGCGTAAAGAGTATTTCATTGCCGTTGCTTCTAATATATATATAAAAAAAATTTTGCTGGGACAGTTTTTGGTCAATTAGTTACTTTTTTTTATGAAATTCTCCATTCAAGAGTTTAGTAATTGAAAACGGATATTATTGATGACAAGTCCTTCTTCTTTTTCAATGTAGACTTTGCTAAATTTGTTATCTCGTCTTTACCTTCCTTTGACAAAAATTTTTTGCCCTGGTTCAAAAGTTCGTTTGCAACGCGATCTAAGTATTATGAAAGTCCAAATCTTTTTTCTGTTTACTAATTAACTGATTCTTAGCAAAGATTTTTATTATTAATTTTTGCTTGAAAGATATAAATCTATTGGTTGGTGCTTTACAATTTTTATCGCTGCACTGGCTCATGCAGAAATTACTTACTTTAATTACAAAGGTAAACTTGCTTTGTTTAACTGTGAGAGTATCTGCAAACTTTACTTTATTGTAGGAGCTCATAGTATTGTTCTCATGTGAATTGCTGATGTATATCGATGTTGGGTCGAATGGACGCATTTATACTTTAACAAACAACAAACTTAATCTACCTTTGCCAAAAGCAGTTCTATTGAGAAATTTCGCTAATATGAATGCCCTTCAAACAATACCATCTGTCAAGATTAGGGTGCGTAATTAAGAACACCTTTGGAAGAATGTCGTCACGTGTTAGAGCAACGCGTAGTGCAACAAATCTCCAACCCACAATAACAAAACAAGTAACTCTGGCTTGTTGAGTATTGCATAATTCTTTGATGAAACGCAAAAGTTCTGCTTATTTGAACACCCTTGTTTCAGGGGAATGGAGCGGTGAAGAAATCATTCGAAAATTTTTTAATTTTCGCAATCATCGGACCTACGTGTCACAGGATAGCCCAAAATTAATAGTTAAAATTTTTCAATATAACCATTTAAAATTGTCTTTCGCCACAAAAATAACTTCGTAATTCGATCTAACAAAACCACCACAAAATTTCAGTAAGTTTTCAACTTAATCTTTTTCTAGTTCAAAACTCTCAGATTCGAAATGTGATTGCCACAATTAAATGCACTTATCTTTTTGTTCTATCTAAAAATAAAACAAGAAAATTAAATTTAAAATATTTGGTTTTTTATCTGTTTGTTTTTGATATCAAAATAAAGCTTTAAAATAATTATTATACAAAGCAATAAACTCGCTTAATTTTAATTAGTTTTTGTGTTTCCTGTTGGGTCCTAACTTTGTGACCTTAATTAGGCACGCTAACGGGTGTTATGTTTGCTGTGAAATGTTTTTTTCAAATACTAAAAAAATCCTTTTTTTAATTTTTAAAATTTTTCTTTCCGTTCCATATGTCAAAAAAGAAAGTTTGCTTTTATATTGTAGTTCGAAAATACCTATCTTTTGAATCGATTCCCTTGATTTTTGCTCACATATAATTTGGCTTTTATAATTTTGATCTAAATACTCGTAGTCTGAGATTTGTTTCATTGAAAAAAAAAATGTATTTCAATGAAAAAAAAAATCGAATTTACTGTAATTAAATTAAGTTGCTAAACTATCCTAGAGCCGTTTGCGGCTTTGTTTACATCTGTGAATTCTTGATGTTTAACAATCCTTTCTATGGCTTCTATTTATATACTAGATAATACAACAGAATTAACGACACTGGACTTAGCCCAATGTAAAGCATATTCAACATTTAAAAGTTCTTCCTTAATAAGTTGTACTTGATATCTTTAGACTTACTTCTAACTTACTGTCTAAATCATTATCATTTAGCTTTTCATTAATTCCTTATTTATTATTACCTGATTGTCATTATTTTCACTTAATGTTTTCACATTTTCATTAATAGTTTCCAAGTCACAGTGGTCACGGTAATGTCAACTAATCGCTTTTCCTTAAACTTTCATGTTTTAAGAAAGGATGTAACGGATGGGTTGATTTAATATATTTTCTAATAGTTTTAGTAGTCCGCTTAAAAATCCGTCTTGTATCGTTGCGGTTGAGCATCTGTGTAGGCAATTTTTAGAACTCTGCGTGCACAATGAGCCTAATAATTCTGCAAAATTAGCATTTATTTTTACTAGTTAAATATTTATTTATTGGAAAGATTTAATGAAAATGTTGATTCTGATTAATAATATACGATTTTATTATATTTTAATGAAATTTTTTTATAATTTAAATATTATTTTATTTGACATAATAAAATGTTTGAATTCAAAATAGTAATATCTCGTAAATTGCTTTATGTTTTAATGTTGCATTTTATTTTATTTAATATTTCTTATAATTCGTATTTTTCTTCAATATACTAGATTTACTTTATTTTTTGTAATATTTTAATTTTAAATACGCCTACGGTGTATTATTCGATTTCCTTTTGTTTACTTTCAATATTCAAAAAATAATAGAATAATTTTTTATATTCCTTTTTTAATGATTTCTTTTAAGTTTTTCGTTTTTTTTTTTTTAATTATCGTTAATTCCTATAAGTATTTTTCTAAAAAATTCTGTTTTAATTCTTTATATTCCTTTTTTTTCATTTTGCACAGATTTATTTATATCTTGTTAAATTTAATTTCTAATGTGAGGCTTATGTAATATTCGGCCTGGTTCTGTCAATATCGTTTCTCCTTTGTCGTATTCCACAGTCTCTTCGTTATATCTTTAACTTATTGCTTGTTCTCTTTTTCTTTTTACAAATATTTTGTCATTTGGTTTGTATGAACGAAATGGTGTTCTTTTCTTATTACGTCTTTGTTTAGTTTTGCTTAAAGTCTGTTAATGCTGTCCTGTCGTACTTTCTCAATTTGTTCCGGGTCTGTACTTACAGTTCGCCCTCAAAATGATTCAACTGGGTTTTTCTTGATCGTAGAGTAAATAGAAAAATTATATTTGTAAAGGGATCTAAACAATAAGTCTTCAAAATTTCTATGTGTTCTTTCGGTTTTAATGGATCGTATTACTTCAGAGAGTGTTGAGTGAAACCGTTCGATTTGCCCGTTTATGGTGCTTTTATAGGTGGTGTCTTGAATATCTCTATTCCATACTGATTTTCAGGCATAAATATTATTGGGGTCAGCTAAGGGACTTTTCTTGAAGAGGTAGCTTTATAGCTTACCATTGCGGCTAAAATAATTTTATTGTTAGTGTGGTAAATGTCAATATGCACGATGTGTCCAGGATATTCAGGAACAGGAGAAGGTTTCAGTATTGGGGAAGAAGGATGTCTCTCATATTTATTTTCTTTTGCAAACTTTACATTGCTTAACGATTGTTTTGATCTTTGCACTCATCTGAGGAAAGTAAAATTTTTCTAGTAATTGTATTTTGTTTTCGACTGAGTTCCTATGAGCTCCATTATGCTCTCATATGATTTATGTTTCCTGAGCGAGGTGTTTTACTCGTTTTACAATATAACGTGTTCTATATTGGCTGAAATGCTGGGGATACACATTTTGAATTTTATATAAAATATAGTCTTCTGTAAAAATACCATTCAAATATCTCTTTTAATTATGATATTCCTGTGATGGGCAGGAAATATAATTTTAAACTGAAAAGAGGGTACATCATCTGTTGAAATAAACAATTGATTTTTAAATACATTAATTGGAGAGTCCGTATAAGGGATAAAGTTATGTGAAGAGTTTCAGCGCTCTGTAACGTTGGCGTTAGAGAATTGATTGATTGATTGGTCTGCAATTTCAAAATGAATATTTCTTCTAAAACTGCGTTCCATATCTTGAGCTTACTGTTGTTGTTTTTGTTACTCATTGCGTGTTATAGGGTTGGATGATCCGTGAAAATCTTAACGGTAACAGGACCTTAGAGATAAATAACTACGCAATATTTTCAAAGCTCAAACGATGGCTAACATGTCTTTCTCATTAGTAGTTTTTTTTTCTGCTTTTGAGAGAGTTCGATACATAAATATAATTGGTGTATCATTCTGCTCTAGAACTAGGGATACTGTAGCATTAACTCGTTCGGTTCGAGAGTAGTTTTTATTTCATTAAATGCTTCTATAGCGTCATTGTTAAAAGCTATCCCCTTTTTAGCTGATAAACGTTCGTGCTTCCTCCCCTCTCAAAATGAGAGTTAGAGGTTTTGCTAACTTAGCATAGTCTGTTATGAAGCGTCTGTAGAATCCAGACATTTCTAAAAACGCTCTTAAATTTTTAAGAGTTCTTGGCCTAGGAATCTTTTCTATAGCTTCAATTTTTGAAAGGATTGCTTTTATACCATTTGGTATACAAATTTGGTGGCAGAAAATGCTGTATTTTCGATATATTTTTCTTTTAAAGGGATTTGATGAAATCCACTTTAAAGATCTATAACAGAAAAAAATGTTTGTTGTTGTAACGATGGGCGATGGAAACAGCGTTTAACTTTCTATAATCTATAACCAATTTATATTGCCTGTTTCCTTTAGAATCTGTTTTTTTTTTTATTCACAATCCAAACGTGTGAATTGTATGGGGACCGCGTAGGCGGCATTAGATGTATTGCCTATGATGTATTGGGTTTCCAAAAGTCCGTGCAACTGCTGGCATACGCTCACGATATTAATGTGATTAGTCGAACACAGCGGGACTTCAATGAAGCGTTTGCTGGTATTTCAACGGAGGCGGCCAAAATGGGTCTAGCGGTGAAAGAGGGCAAAGCGAAGTATATGCTGTCATCGAGAAAAGACGCACAAGATCGACGACTAGGCCTGAACGTCATCAGCACCGAGATTGAACGCAGAATAGCTTTTCCCAAACGCTGTTTTTGTGGGCTCAAGAGGCAATTGAGTAGTATTCTCCAAAGACCATCATATATAAGCTCGATCATCCCTGTCCATGTCTATGGCATGGCAGCATGGACAGTATCGAATAGAATTGCAAACAATACTAAACAAAATACTAACTGATGCTAGTTAATTAACAAATTAATTCAAAGACATACAATGATAAAATCCCACTTAATAAATAAACAATGAATTAAAATATTTAAAACATAATTGAAAACGTGATGTTTAAACAAACAAAAATAAGTACAATAACATTAAAAATTAGTAATTATTAATAAAAGAAGACACTTTATTCTTATTGTCATGAATATTATTGTTATATTTCAATCAAGCTAATGAGCTCTGCGGGTTAGATATTTGTATTATAAACTTATAATTAATTTTAATAATATTCATCTAAAAATCCTGGATTTTGTAAATTAATGAATTTTTCAGCTTTTAAATAAATAATAAAATACATGTCTTCAAAAAAAGACGGAATATATTTTAGTACTAATGCAAGTTGTAAATTTAAGAAAAGTAATTCTGAATTTAATAAAAAATAGAAAGTAAAATTAAAATCAATTTTAATAAATTAAAAAATAATATATTAATTTTGAACATAAATTTCAACTTTTTGAAAGTATATTAAAGCAGCAAAAAAAAATAAAAGTATTGAAACAAAGCTTTCAAAAAAATGTTTGAACATTTTTGGCAGCTCAAATGCACAGAACAGTTCCCCTAGAACACCACATCTGGTGGCAAGACCAGGCCTGAAAAGATTAATTAGCAATAGATTTAAAAGTGTTGTTCAGGAAAGTTTAGTTATAAATAATCCAGGCAGCAGACAGCATACTCGTTACCGAAACGGACGAGGCAATTACCCCAGAACATCGGGGTCAAATTGGAGACCTTGACAAAATACCAGACATCGTACGTAGTCTCAGAGAATTTTCGGGGAAGCCATCTGAATTCCGTCCCTACAGAAAAAGCGTAGACTACATCTTTAAAATATACGAAAACTCGAGAGGAACACTAAAATATTTTGGGATTCTAATAGTATCAGGAACAAAATAGTAGGAAATGTGGATATAGTCTTAGAATCATATAATGTCCCTTTGGACTGGAGAATGATTGTTTATTGCCTTAATCTCCATTGCGCCGACCGACGAGACATAACGACCCATGTCTGATTTTTATCATGACGTGTACAACCACCTCTTATTAATATTAAATAAATTGTCCAACCTTGAAAATGGCCAGGAGGCACTAAAACCTTCTGACGCAGACATATAGAAATAAAGCACTAGATATTAGGCACTCGTAAAAGAATTAAATGGCGATTTTCCGAAGCTGTTAGGTATGAACGTACCTGCGGACCTACCGCAAACCCTACATCTATGCCTTAAACTCTAGAATCAAGGTTACAGAAAACAGTATGCATATAATGAAAAAAAAATCCTCAACCGCAAATGCATACATAATTTACCGAAGTTTTGAACGATTTCAAATTTGTTGTGGTCAGTCACATTTAGATATCCGTAATACTGTTATGTTTCTTCCGGAAGCAGAATTGCTTTGGATTCAATGAAAAACAGCGGTTGCTCTTACAAACTATTTTCAAAAAATATTCCTATATATGGCACGATGCCTATTGGACGAGGGAAGAAGACCTGTCTACAGCCTTATCTGGTTTTCGTATTGGAATATTGTTTCTTTTTTAAAATTATGTAGAAAGTAACTTTTTTCGAGACATGAACTAAAAATTACAGTTAAGAATTCAATATATTTTTGTTTATTGTATCATCAGAGATGTTAAAAACGGATAATCCAAAATACCGAAGAGTTTGACAGGTGACACGACACTGAGAATTGGTATTAAGGTACTCTTTTTACTAATAATTTTTGTAAAAGGATGTTTAATAACCCCAACTCTAAAAAAAATCTGTGCTCACATAAATGTGATGATAATCATCTACCATCCTTGGAACCATCCTTGGGAACCCACGTCTAACACTTAGTTCTGCTCTTTCCTAGCCATCCCTAAATCTGAACCCCATGGGGTGGCATTCATTCTTCATGGATCTCTTTAACTTTTTTTTTCTTATTAAAAATCCAGTTTGTTTAATTAAGATATTAAATCTTAATTACTTCTTGTCTTATAAACGTAATTACAGCTTAAATTCTATTGTAAGATGTGCTTATTACTCATGTGTAAGCGATTTGCTGCCATATGTAAATAAATTAAGTTTTTGAAGTTCAGCAAACTAATAAATTCATTAATTTTTAACAATTAATTGTTTTTTCACGTATATTTTTGATTATTATGTCTTCCATAAAAAAGTAACCTCGAGCTCGTCATATCTATACAAACCTTCCAGTTCTTCATACATACATACATATGCACATATATGTATATATCGTCATATTATTTTAACAAAGCCGCAGGTTGCAAAAAAATTCAGCCAATTTTTTGGACGATATTATTAATACCATTTTTAATTTGATTTAAGGTTACAGTTCACACCGAAAAATTACTTTTTTTAAAGTAAGAGAAGTGCTTTTTCATGAAATCTTTTTGCTTTTGCAATGCCCAATTTAAAATAATCTTAAAATTAAACATTCAATTACTGTATATCGGTAAGCAAAACTCCTGAAATTGAATGTACATATATACACATGTACATACAGAAAGACACTTACATACATACATATTTTATCGGCACTTCTATATTTCAGCTTTCTGGATGGCATTAGTACACTCTTATCCTTTTTTTTAATTATCAAAAATGTTCCACCGGCTCACTTTTTAACTTGAACACATTTTTTGCATAAGCCCGCAACAAAAAATAAAAACATTTTGTCATATAGAAAGAAGTTGCATACAATGCCAACCGCCGGTGCTCTTGCCTGCACTTAATATAGATGGATATGTATGTATGTATGTATAAGTTAACACACAAAATATTTTTCATTTTATTTTCCTATTCAAATGTTTCTTCGAATTATTGCAAAATATAAATGCTGACGCTACGACGCGACGCAGTGTATTCTATTTTTGTGATCAGGTTACATACTTGAATTGTAATTAATTCGAACTGCAATTTTATATTGAAATTGTCTGTTTCATTTATTGCAATCTTGCTTTTACCCTCTTAAATTTACAAAGAATTCTATTTGTTCCATTCGTATTAGTAAGCGTATTTTTTATTTAAGATAAAACCATTCCATTTGTAGTATTCTTATTAATAAGCAAAATATTATTGTTTAAAATAAAGAACACTACGCTGGCAGAGTCAGTCGTAGTCAAGTTCTCGAAACAATCAAAATTTTTTTGATTGAATCTGTTGTCAAGGCCAGTTTTACAATGTTCGCAGGCGCTTAATTACCATAAATAGTATAGGACTCTTATTTCTTCCACATGCTGTGCTCATGCAATGTGTTAGTGGGACAAAATTTCCATAAAGATAATTATGTATGTATCGCTCGCATTCGTCGCCGATCGACTTGTTGAAAACTATCATTAAGGCACAATTCAGCGATCGACAGTTTGTAACGGAAGCATCTCAAATGCCTTTTGAAAATAAATATTTTGAAACATGTCATTCCTATAGTTAATGTAAAAAAAGGTTTATGAATTTTACTTGGGTGTCAAAAAACAAGTTTTATTCCAAATCTTTACTTATCTCTCACTTTTTTTTACCAATACCTTTTCATTTTAGTTTTTGACATAAAATTTAAAATGTACTACATTTTCGTGTTTTTTTGTTTCTTTGATTGCAACTAAATCAGAGTAAAAAGTGGCTATTGCAAAAGAAATTATGTTTCTGAACAAAATCAACAAGTACAATGATTTGTTGCCGTTGCAGAATTGAGGCCCAAAGAAAATATCTGTGGAAGAAGAAAATATCTGTGGAAAAATTCAAAGTCGAAAGCAGCAGAAAATGCGAACTGAATCTTTATATATGTACATATATGTATGTATATTCCAACTTGCTTTGTTTCAATTTCATTGTGTAATGTACATGTCTATTTTTGCGGAAGAAGGTGCATACGAAGTAATGCTATAGATGCAAATTTGTGTTCTCAAAGAGCAAAGCAGCCATTCTAACGAAAAAATCCTTGTGCCTTCGAAAAGAACATCAACACCAATTTCTTAATTCTGAAACTCAACCCAGTCTTGATGTGTTGTGTGGTGCACTGTCAGATGCTGAACGAATAGAAGAAGTCGATTGAAATGTCTTTCTAAATTTTATTTCATTTTTGTTTACTTTTTATTATTATTAACTAAAATATAGCATTAACAGAAAATGCAAACAAATATTTTTTTTGACATGAGCGATACCTGAGTAACTTTTAAAGAGTTACCTGCAGACTTTTGAAAAAAGCTTAAAAGAACTGCAGACACAAAGCTGCCAAACATGTGCCTGATGATGCTGGATAGGAACTCTAACATCTTGTAAAAGTCTCCAGTTGCTATAAATTATATAGTAACATATAGTTTTAGACGAGAAGTAAAAGCTGTGTACATTACGGTTTCATTTTTTAAGCCATTCGTGTACTTCGTGAAGAAAAACGTGCATTGAATTTTATTACTTCTAATCTACATGCATACATACATACATATGTACATAAATATTATAAAACTTCTATTTTTAGAAGCTCTCGAAACCATCGTCGTCTTCACATACCAGATCGTATAACAAATGTGCTTCCAAATCTTGGTCTGCCATTAAATTAAGAATATATACATATATATATGATTTTACATACATAAATGTGTTATGTAGTTGGGCATGCCTACTATTTATTTTGCCTTGCTCTCTTTCTCGCTCTGTACATAATGTAATTATTAAAGTGGACTATATGTGCATGAATGTATTTATGTATGTGCTAATATAGAATTTCATATGCAACAGTAATAAATTCTTTGCATTCTTTGTATATTTCTTCAAGAACATTTTGAATACTTTACGTTAGTTGCGAAAAATAAAATCAGCAGATAAGTCGTGATTCTCAGGCCTTTTCGTTTCATTACTTGTTGGAAAAATGGTTTGCAAAAAACAGTGAAAACTCTCAGTTTTTCAATTTTCGAAAATCCAACATTCAAAGATTGCTAAAAAAAAGTTGCAGGTTATTGTGTTGCCTAACACGATGAGTAATTTCAAGTGCTTTCCCAATTATGTATTTATGAAATTGGATCTTTCTAAAATTTTAATCCCCCTAAATATGTACATATGTATGTATGTATGTGACTTTCTGACAAAACGCAAAAACTAAGTACATAGTACATCCTCTACTAAATAGTAATTTAAAACTTTTACAATTACATACATATGTACATATGCACATACATATATTATTAGCTTTGCTTGTTTTAATTTTTGGTGGCACCAAAGCATAATCAAAAAAACTTTTTGTTTCAGTGCGAGAACAAAATCTTTGTCTAATACTGTTTCAATACCATTTAATTCAAAAGTGCAACATTTTTACAATCAATTTCATAGACCTCAATAAGACCAGCAAGTAATAATGTTGAAGACGTACCAAGGCATATATGCACAAAGTAAAAAGGTCTTGTGGTTGTAGATAATTTGTATTATGTGAAGAAAAAGAAACATCCATCCAGTGTATAAAATTTTATGTCCCTGTCGAGTCTGTTAAACAGTTCATATAATTAAACATTTAAGTAAGAAACAAATTCTAAGCTTGGTGCGTTTATTTTAAAAAAGTGCGGTTTTTCGATTTTGGTGCGTTTTGAAATTTGTTGACAAGGCTGTACATTATAATAAAATAATCATTGTAATTAATCAAATTAAATACAGGTTAATTGGCAATCGTTTACGAGAGTGTGAAACAATCTTAAATACCTTGAAGAAAAAATTTCAAAAATTTCCGAGTAGCTTAAATTATCATTTATGCATATTTCCTTTAAATTCCAAGAAATCGAGCTCTAAACCAAACATCTAACCCAGATTACCCCTAAAGAATCAACCATTGCTGATCTAATAAAATTTCTTGAAACTACTAGCAAAATTTTATCTAATTTTGACGGCCGACACGGAGCTTAAAGGAATGAAATGTTTTTCATCTACAAAGTTACTTAAAGTAACACACAACTTATAACAGAAAAATAATATTGTATTGTAACACAACATACTCCGCACCTTAGAAATTTCTCTTTCAATTAGCTTCGTCCAGTGGTAGGGGAGCAATTTTGTGAATAGATTATCGAAAAATTCCTTTAAACGTTTATGGTTTTAATAAGTGGAGCTAAGAGCCAATGTTGAGGAGGTATGTTGTCTACATGTACGATGGCCAATCTTCCTGGAGTAAGCCATTTCGTTGAAGACTACGAACATAATCACGAGTCCATTGTGTCCAAAATTATTGCTTTAAGTATGTTACAAGTTGCCAAGGGGTCAAGGTCTCACCATCGCTTGGACCATCGGAACGTGGTACCAACGGTCGGTAGTTTAGAATAGCTTCTTGTTGCCAATGCTTCTTAGGTTACACCTGCGTTGAATATGTTTTTAACTAAAATGGTTTTTGTAGACCTTTCCGCCATTTCCCAAAGTCCACTAAAGTGTATCACATGCGAGCTAAATAAAGACGGTTGTTGTTATGTTGTGAGTCTAAGCAATACTGAGTTTATTTATTATTACATGGCATCTCTCTTCTTTTTTTATATGTATATAAACAATATAAATTTCAATTATTTTGATTTGAAAAATTTTAATATCAAGTTACTAAAAATTTTAACTTGATATATATATATATATATGTAGATATAATAAAAAAAATTACGCTTCATAACGTTGAACTTGTTTCACCACCCGGCCGCTGTGCGTTCTTTGGACCTGCTCGCCTGTTATCTCAGTGGTAGATGGAGTTGGGTTTTTTTCAGAAAACCTTTTGTGTCCTCAGTAGTAGATTGTTGAGTTGGTACGTTGCAATTATTTCATCTTCTTCAGGATTAACCCTACCAGATAATGGTCTTCTTAGATGAAACGTATTTCGACGATATTTTTTACCGCTGTCAGTTTGAACTATTACCGAACGTGGATGCTCAGTATTGTTAATTATAGATGCTGACGTCCAATTGGGATGACCGGTTTGCTAGATCTAGCTTTAGCACCTCGGTCGGCATATGTTATTTGTTTTTCACGCAGTTTTTTTAATCGTTGTGTCACTCAGGTTACAATTTTTGGAAAAAGTTGTTGTTTTGTCGTTGGAACTGTTGTGCGCGTTTTAGGGCTGAATAATTTTTCTGCTGGGGACTTCAATATATTATCACGATCACTATTTCTCCAATTTAGCAATGCCTTGCATACATCAGTACGATCTGTTGAACACTTTTTCAAAAGTTTTTTTGCATTTTGGACGTTTCGTTCTGCAAAACCGTTGGATTTAGGATAATATGGCGAAAAAATATTATGTTTAAATTGCCAATTTTCAACAAATTGTTTAAATCTCATAGACGTAAATTGTGGACCGCCATCGCTTTCCAGGACTTCTGGAATTCCATGAACCAAAAACCACATTCTCAGGAATAGTGTAGTTTCTGCTGCTGAAGCCGTAGTATATTTGTGAAAATCACAGAAGTTTGAGTAATGGTCCGCTATTAACAACTTGAAAAGGATATTCTGGTAATTTTTTTAATGATCAACTCTTCGCTGCTGTTAGCTTTTTGTGTTTGTTGACATACTTAGCATTTTTCAACATACAGTGTAATATCCTTTGTCATACCGTACCAATATAACTGCTTTCTTGCTATGGATAAAGTTTTGTTGATACCGAGATGACCAGAATGTAATCGTGGTAGTAATTCGTGCACTTGATCTTTTGGTACAATGCTTTTGTCACCATTAAACAATAAATCTTCATCATATGTATGTAAGTTGATGCCTAAACGTGACATATTTTGTTTTCATTCATTATATACTCTTTAAGAACTTTTATTTCCGGATCGTTGATACTACAGAGCTTACTTTGCATTTTAGTTCAGGTTCAATTTCACCAACTTCAATATCTCTAATCAATGTATCAGCTATTGGTATGTTTCTGCCTTTTACGCAGATAACATTTGGACAATATTGTACTATGTCCTATAATCTCAGCAGCCTCAACGGAACATTTTGTATCGGGTTTTTAAAAATCGTCTCCAATGGCTTATGGTGCGTTTCAATCAGCAACTCTTTGCCGTACACATATTCGTGGAACTTCTTACAACCAAATCTTATGGCTAATGCCTCTTTTACTATTTGTGGCTGATTTTGTTTTGATTGACTAGCTGCGTATGTTACCTATTTTCAGTTTTGTAGCAAACACGCGCCAATAGCTGTAATACTTGCGTCGACAGATAACGTCACTGGCTTATTTACGTCATAGTACATCAAAAGTGAAGCTGACGAAAGTGCAGTTTTTATTTTTTCAAATGGTTTTACCTGCGGCTTGTCCCAATGCGATTCGACGTTTTTATGCAACAGTATTCTTACTGGCTCCGTAAGCTCAGATAAGTTGGGGATAAACTTTTCCAGATAGTTTACCAGACCAAGCAAGCGTTGCAACTCTGTCGTAATTTTTTTAACGCTGATATTTTTTCCACATCTGCTTTATACTCGTGTTCAGTGAAAATATGCCACAAAAATTTAACAGAACTCTTATTGTATTCACATTTAGATTTGTTCAAAGTGAATCCAATCTCACTCAATCGTGATACTACTCGATGAGTAATTATACATATTTAATTTTTCTTTGCTTTCTGCGAATAGAAATATGTCGTCCATTGCAACCTCGCAGTTGTTAATGTCTGCTAGAGTACGAGACATTACCTCACTGAACATTTCGGGTGCAGAGGAAATACCAAATGGGAGACGTAAATATTTATATCGCTCCCATGGCGTAGCTATTGTCAGGAATTTGCTTGTCCGTTCGGTTACTTTAATTTTTCAAAATCCCTTTTCGCAATCTAATTTAGTAAAATGCAACCACTTACCTTTGCTGCAATTTTTCTATCGTTTTAAGAAGAAAATGCCAACGCTTTATGTTTTGTTCAATTCGGTCGGGTCCATACAAATTCTTATCTTCTCCCCTTTTTGAACAATTACCATCGGGTTTACAGCTGGCGATGGCTCACTTATCGGTGCGATGACTTTCATTTGAACCATATTATTTAATTCTATATCTATGCGAAATTTCGCGTTTTCTATAAACTCTATATGGTACTCGAATGTTTATGCAGCCCAGCTTTTTAGCTTGCACGCAATCAATACGCGCCACCAAGCACAGTTGTTCGCAACTATTACGTCCCAGTATTGACTGGAAATTGTCTTTTACAATTTTAAATACGACCATTTTTTTTTTGCCCTTTTATTTGACATCGTAATCTGCACTCAGGGCAAAGTTGTTGATTGCTCTCATCCTGGCGAGAAGCCAGCAGCGATCCCTGAAAATGGACTGGTCAAGCTGACATACTGCCTCCTCGTGGCGCCCCTGGATAGCCCCTACAGCACCCGCTTAGAGGTGAACCAAAGTGTGCAGCGAATCCCCTCTGTCCAGGGGTCTAAACCAGGACCCGGTCCTCCAGGTTTCGGGGGTTGTGCGTGGGGGTAACTTCCCTACCGTGTAAAAACACACTAGTTTCGATACAACAACAAAGAATCAATATAAATATGGATGACTTTATTGCTGACGACCAGGAACAACGAAATAAGGATAACGATTTTCGGTTCTGCACGTGGAATGTCAGGTCCCTGAACAGACCACGTGTAGCCGATGAACTTGCGGAGGCCCTGGAAGCCTATAAGGCTGACATCACCGCCATCCAGGAAGTGCGATGGGATGGGCCGGGCAAAAAGAAAGTGAGAAACTGCGACATCTACTACGGTGCTTGCTACAAAGAGCGGCGACAGCGCCTGTTTGGATGCGGGTTTGTTGTTCGAGGCAGACTTAGGCAAAAAGTCTTAAGCTTTAAATCCGTGAGCGAACGCCTCCTTACAATCCGCATCAAGGCTAGGCTCGGCAACATTAGCCTAATCTGCGCCCACGCCCCTACGGAGGATAAAGATGACGACAGCAAGGATGACTTTTATAATCTCCTAGAAAGAACATACGATCAATGCCCCAGCTACGACACCAAGATCGTCCTAGGAGATTTCAACGCAAAGCTGGGCAAGGAAGACATCTTTGCTAGAGTCATCGGGAAACACAGCCTGCATGACGACACATCGGATAACGGACTCAGGCTGCTAGATTTTGTGACGGGGCGCAATCTCACTGTAGCAAGCACGCGATTCCCTCACCTCAACATTCACAAAGGGACCTGGCGGTCCCCTGATCAATTAACCGTCAACCAAATTGATCACATTGCGATCGACGGCAGACACTCCTCCAGTATTCTTGATGTCCGAACATTCCGAGGAGCCAACATTGACTCCGATCACTTCTTTGTTGTAGCCAAGGTAAGATCACGGATGTCAGTAGCAAACCGGAGTAGAGCACGACCACAACAGTTTGACGTCGCAAAGCTACAATCGCAATCGACCGCTGGGAAATTTGCCGATCTAGTCTCCCTTAAGCTCTCAGAGAGCCCAGCCCTGCCAGGCGAAACAACCGATGAGGAATGGAACCGTTGCCAAAACGCCATCAGAGATGCTGCCTCTGATGTATTGGGTTTTAAAATGCCACCCGGAAAAACCCCAGGCACATTCAGCGAAGCTAGCAGCGTATAAGGCGACGTTGGAGAGAAGGACGAGAGCAGCTCGTGAGCTCTACGAACGGAAGAGAAGGGAAGAACACCGGCTTCTCAAAAAGAAGAAGAAAGAGCACGAGAAGCGCGCGATCGAGGAACTGGAGAGGTGTTACGGCAGGAATAATATCCGAAAGTTTTACCAACGGGTAAAACAACTATCCAATGGATATAAGCTTCGGACAGAAGCCTGTCGGGACGAAGAGGGACAAATCGTAGTAGAGCCGCAATCGATGCTGAGAATGTGGAAGGATCACTTCTGAAGACAGTTTAACGGCGAACAAAACACCGATTCCATCGCTAGGCAGAATATTCCACTACAGATAACGGACGATGATGGTAGAGAATTCCGTCCCCCCGACCTGAAGTCAAGATAGCAATATGGAGATTGAAATCAAACAAAGCTGCAGGAGCGGACGCACTGTCCGCGGAACTATTTAAGGCAGCCGGAGATGACCTGGTTGGGCGCATGCACCAGCTCATCTGTAAGATATGGTCGGAGGAAAGCATGCCCGACGAGTGGAATCTCAGCATCGTTTGCCCGATCCACAAAAGAGGAGACCCCTTCAACTGCGCCAACTACCGAGGAATAAGTCTCCTGAACATCGCCTACAAGATCTTCTCTGCCATTTTGTGTGAGCGCCTGAAACCATTCGTGAACAGTCTGATAGGTCCTTATCAGTGTGGTTTCAGGCCGGGGAAGTCCACCATCGACCAAATTTTCACACTACGGCAGATCCTGGAAAAGACCCAAGAGATGCAAATCGACACCCACCACCTATTCGTCGATTTTAAGGCCGCATATGTGTGTGTGTATAGGGACGAGCTATACGAAGCCATGTCTAGTTTTGACATTCCTACTAAGCTCGTCAGGCTGTGTAGGATGACGATGGAGAACTCTCGCTGCTCCATCAAGGTCGGTAACGAATTCACCGAGACCTTCAATGTCAGAAGGGGATTTAGACAAGGCGACGCACTGTCATGTGACTTTTTTAACACAATTCTTGAGAAGATCGTGCAAAACTCACACGCCAACAACAGAGGCACGATCTTCCAAAAGTCCGTGCAACTGCTAGCATACGCTGACGACATTGACGTGATTGGTCGAACACAGCGAGCCGTCACTGAAGCGTTTGCTGGTATTTCAACGGAGGCGGCCAAAATGGGTCTAGCGGTGAACGAGGGCAAAACGAAGTACATGCTGTCATCAAAAAAGGACGCGCAACACCGACGACTGGGCCAGAACATCACCATAGGCAGCTATAACTTCGAGGTAGTGAAGGACTTCGTCTACCTTGGCTCCCAAGTCAACAGTATGAACAACATCAGTACCGAGATCAAACGCAGAATAACTCTTGCCAATCGCTGTTTCTTTGGGCTCAAGAGGCAATTGAGTAGTAAGGCCCTTTCTCGAAAAACCAAACTGACACTATATACCACTTTGATAATCCCTGTACTTCTCTATGGCGCAGAAGCATGGACGGTGTCGAAGGCGGATGAGGAAGTCCTTGGTATTTTCGAGAGAAAAGTTCTGCGTTCAATCTTCGGCCCTGTTTGCGTTGATGGTTTCTGGAGAAGAAGATTCAATCATGAACTGTACGGGTTGTACAGCGACATGAGCCTAACCAGGCGCCTACGGATCCAACGGCTAAGATGGTTGGGCCATGTAGAGCGCATGGAGAATACTGCTCCGACCCGTAGAATCTTCGATTCCGAACCTGTGGGACAACGCCGTAGAGGACGCCCACGGGTTCCGTTCGATGGCGCACACAAGTGGAGAGGGACCTCAACCAACTTGGTGTGCAAAATTGGAGAACGCTGGCTACAGACCGTGCCAGCTGGAAAACTTTGTTGGTTGAGTCCCAGGTTCACCACGGACTGTAGCGCCAAAAGAAGAAGGAGAAGAAGAATCTGCACTCACCAATTATTTTAATAAAATTTTCATTATACGCTATCAAACCAGACGTTTTAGTGTTTTCAATAGCAGCATTAATTCGCTTAGACTCCTTCAATGATAACACGTTGCAATCAGCCCCAACCAACTTCACACGCGACTCATGCTGCCCAAAATTAAGAGCAGCGTACTATTTGTTGTCATGATTGATGAAAAGATGCTAATAATATCTTTTATTGCACCTAAGTAACTATATTCTTCTTCATCGTCATCGTCATCACTTTTTCTCTACTGTATTCACATATTTCGTTGCATTATTTTTACTTTGTTTGTCCTCTATATTTTTGCTTTTGCAAACGACCGCAAAATGCCCTTTACCTCCGCACTCTTTACATTCTTTGTTATACGCGAAGCAACTTTTTGACTGATGTACTTTGTTCCACCGACCATTCTCATTCTTTTGTTGTAGCTTCTTTACTGTATTGACCACTCCGCTATGTTCGTCGCTATTTATTTCATGCATTTGTTTTGTTGTAATTTCTGCTGCTCTGCATATTTTTATTGTTTTGCCCAAATTTAGATTTTCTTCCATCCATAGTTTTTTCCTTGTACTGCCTGCATAAATTCCAAGTACTATTTGGTCTACCAAAAATTCGTCGGCCATACTATTATAAGCGCAGTATTCAATTTGTTGCCTCAGTTTTTGGTAAAAATCTTCAAATGGTTCTGTTGATTGCTGTTTTATACGGTGGAATTGACAACGCTCATATGTTTTATTTCGGGGTGGCGCAAAGTGACTAGTCAACTTATTTATTATAGCTGCTCTGATGTTCAATTCATCGTCGGGTAAGCCTAATTAAAGGAGAAACTTATTCGCTTCACGGCCTAAAACTACTTTTAAATTCGCAACCTGCACTGTTTTGGGGTTCCGAATCGATTTTTGACGCCACATAATAGTTATTATATTCGTCCAACCACTCTGCCCACTCAGCACCCATATCGCCTCATGATGAATAAACAAATCCTTTGGTGGCTTTAAATTTGCCATTACATTTGGTATATTTGATATGTTTTGCTGAACCGGTTGATTTTGTGCTTCTGTCATGTCCCTGTGTTACTTTCTTGTCCCAGGGCTTTTTTATACATATATGTATGTATATATTTTCTTGCACAGTTACTTTGCTTTATTTATATGTACATATATCAGAAACCTGCATGTATTCAGTTTAGGTTTTTTTATCTCTTCTTTTCTATTAATTTTTTAGCACTTCTAACACCATATCACATGCGATCTAAATAAAGACGGTTGTTGTTATGTTGTGAGTCTAAGCAATACTGAGTTTATTTATTATTACATGACAAGTGGGGTCATCGTGGTGGGATGAACACGAAGCGGGACCCAGTTAGTTCAATATAATGCATTAGGAATATGATTTGTCATTGTCAAAAAAGTGTTTTTTTAATTGATTGAGCTTCGACTGAGCGCCAACGACTTCGTCACAATGCTAGCACTGAGGTATTCTACGTCTGCTAATGAATCGTTTTAAGCATAGATTGAAACATGTTCTATATGAATGGCCTTTGGAGCGAAACAAATAAAAAGGCAATTTAAGTTTTGTGGTGGCCTACCCCTGATTCTGTCCTGCAAAAGTCTACACCCCAAATGAGGAAAGGACGTTGACCGGTTCACCGACCATCCAGATCACTCATAATTTGTGATTTTGGCAATGTTATAAAGTGTGGGCAACTGTACTGCCGTCTATTACAGTTGGAATCCCGATTTGTAGTCGCAATCTGTTGTATTGTATTAGAGTTGGTGTTGCCGTTATTATTGTTGCTATAACTTAGGTGGCCGTTAACGTGCTGATGTTGATCTTAAACAACATTGATATGAGGTGCTGTTGTTGTTTCGGTTCTGGTCGCTGTTGTTATAATAGGAGCCGAAGTCGTGGAGTTCAGTTTTTCTGTTGCAGTACTTATTTAACAGGCAACATTGGTTTAGTTGTTGCTGGTAGTTTAGCATCTTTCAAATTTATGCTCATTTGGGGAGCTGAAAAGCAGCACACAGTTGTTAGTATTAGCAAAGAGATTAGTTTAACATGACTTCCAATTTTTTCAGCCGCCATTCTGCTTGTTTTTTTCTTCTTGGGCGTTTATTTATTTATTTTATTTATTCCTTATTATTTAATCCGCAAAAAAAAAATTTACGTTTTGATAATTTGTTGCTGGTGTTTCTTAATATTCGAACAGCCCACAAAAACCCAAAAATTACGCACAAACACAAACACCGAATCCCTTAAATAACTGTGTCCAATTCTCGCAATTATGAAAACAATTTAGCTATAGCTGATAGAGTCGTTGAACAGAGTTGTCAACCCCGTACACATACTGGAAGACCAGACTATTTGATAATATGATAAATTCTAAGACATCGCTTAAAATGTATCTTTTCTTGCTTTTATATAGTTTGCTTAAACACGCCTTGAAACTTACCTTGGTGAGTTTCAATTTAAGATACGTTGCTTCCAGTGCCTTAATTATTCAAAACGTGAATTTGGCGGATATTTGCTTGCTAAAATCTGATAACTGGAAATTCTTTTAACATTGTATATCACCATCTCCATCAAGTCACTTCGGTTTCAGATACGATTCTCTGAATATTGTAAGTTTAACTTGCGTCCTGGGGGAATGGGCCAGTGCACTCAGGGCAAAGTTGTTGATTGCTCTCAACCTGGCGAGAAGCCAGCAGCGATCCCTGAAAATGGACTGGTCAAGCTGACATACTGCCTCCTCGTGGCGCCCCTGGATAGCCCCTACAGCACCCGCTTAGAGGGGAACCAAAGTGTGCAGCGAATCCCCTCTGTCCAGGGGTCTAAACCAGGACCCGGTCCTCCAGGTTTCGGGGGTTGTGCGTGGGGGTAACTTCCCTACCGTGTAAAAACACACTAGTTTCGACACAACAACAAAGAATCAAAACTTTGTTGGTTGAGGCCCAGGTTCACCACGGACTGTAGCGCCAAAAGAAGAAGAAGAACTTGCATCCTAGTTGGTATGCAGACACGTGCGTAATCATGTATGTTGTAAACAGAACGAAGTATAGTGTTACAAATTAAGTTGATTGTACAGCCGATCTTAGTGCACACTCTATTTCACACCAATGTAGGTACCAATCCGCTTGGTTTTGTTCTAAGTATGACCGAATAACAGCATCCAAATTTGCTAAAAACTTCTGGGGTTAAAAAACTTAAGACGTCCATTGGCTCATTTTTCTAAAAACCGTGACAAAAAGTATGGGTGCCCGATCCTACCATTTCACTTGCAAGAAAAAAGCTTTACAACATCGTTATTAAAGCCAAAATACGTAATGTAGCGGATGTATATGACTTTTTTGATTCAAATTGATATGACTTTTATTTAAAATAATATTTCACCAAGATTTAAAAAGCATGCTTTTCACCAAGTATGAATACTACTCACATATAAAATAATTCTAAGCAATTGATTTTTAAAAACCGCAATAAAAAATTGATCACTTGTTCATTCTGAATTTTTCAACGTATTGTCTTGTATTGTACCTAAGTAGTCACCTGCCCGGGGATAGTATTAAATAATTACTGTCCTTAATTGACTGGATTTTTCAAAAACAAAAAGAGCCGGAGCAAAATCAACAACAAGATTACCTGAAAAGGTTTGTACCTTTCGGCTATCGTGCGTTATATAAAATACTTAAGAAACCAGGAAAAGGCAACGTAAGACATAACAAAAACAGTAACGATCGCAAGTCCACAACATCTGAACAGGATGAAAGAAAGTACTACAAAGCATACTTTAACATTATTTTAGGCTTGGGACTTTCAAAGAAAAAATTTGATATTTTACGAACCTATCTAAAGCATGATAATGTTAATGTACTTCCTTCATACAGTAAAATTACTACTGCAAAAATGGAATCAGTTTCGATTGGCTTAGAGATAATTGAAATGTCAGCAGATGAAAAAATTCAATCTTTAATGGATCATACTGCAAGACAACTAATTCAAAGTTTACTTGAAGAAAATGCACTACTTTCCCATAACACTGCTAAACAAATGGTGTTGTGATGGATCAGCCGATCAAAGCAATTGCAAGTAATAAGTATAAATGACATGATACGCATAGAGGCAAATATGTTTATGGCTTCTGTAGTTCCTTTAAGGCTTAGACGCGAAACCTCAGAATACTGGAAGAAATCATCGCCCATCATTAGTTAATTTTTGCCGCCCAATATTATTTCACTATGCAAGGGAGTCTTCAGAAGTAACCATGTCTACAGTGAGCAATATAAAGAACTAAATTTATAAACATAATCCTTCTGCTTTTGGAATGAGGTAGGGAAAATTGTTACTCTCAGTCGTGAGTTGATGGTAAAATCTTGAATGAAATTACGGATACCTCTTTAACTTTGAAATGTACTATTTGTAAAAAGGGACAGAAATATTTTCAAAATTTTAACGATTCAACCAGTGATGAGAACAACTATGAATACGAAATTTCATTTCCCCATTGCGTGTCGAATTAGTTGTATAGAGTCAGGAGAAAAAGACGTGCAAAAAGAATTTTTCCAAAAATATAGAAATGCAAATGATGGCACTACGCCGAGATAATTTTTTGATAATGAGGAATTGACTGGGCAAATTACTGGTCTGAATATGAATGTTAGAAAAAGGTTATCCGTTATACTGAATGCACCAAACCGTAAAGAAAATATCAATGGATCAAAATTTTAAAAGTGCGCATCAAAAACTACTCAACGTTTAATCCAAATGTATCGCGAAATGGGAAACATTAAATTCAATATCAGTGTTTACAAACTGGAGAACTTTCAGAAGAAGCCCAGGAGTATAGAAATAAAAACTACAACTAAAAAATTTAGATACACAAACACTTGCAGGATTTCACACTTTAGAAAGAGCGAAGATCTCTTCAACTTATTGCTTTCTTAATCGGATCCACTTATTTCATCACGAATACATGTTAATCGATTGTTTAGTGCTATCAAATATTATGCCCCACTTATAAATCCTTAGGGTAGAATTTGAGATCTGTACTTGTCACTGTGATGAGTGCGACACTGATCGAGGTGGTAGAGTAAAATATGGTAAATTAATGCAGGGTGTCTGGTAGCAGATTTGTATTTTCAAACTTAAATAAAAAACGTAATAATTGACACAAAATTTTATTAAGAGCATTGAACGATAGAATGGAAATGCGGATTTTATTTTTTAAAGAGACTGTGCAAAACGGAGCTTTGTGCTCTGCGCCACACGCTGCAGTAAACTTGGTTCAATTGAGCTGATTTCTGAACGAATATTTTTCTTTAAAACCACAAGAGATTGGGGATTGTCATTATAAACCCTCTCTTTAAGGTATCCCCATAAAAAATCCATGGGAGTTAAATTGGGCGACCTCGGTGGCCACGGGATGGCCCCAAAGCGATGGATCAGTTTTTGGGGGAAATTTTCCCGAAGCAAATTCATCGATGCTCTGACTACGTGTGCAGTTGCACCATCCTGTTGAAAACACGTGTGTGAAGAGTACGATGGATGAGCTCACAGGTTTGGCAAAAAGAATTCCGTACTCATGCGTCGATAATTTTCACCGTTGACATTTGTCGCCCAGCCTCGGGAATTTTTGAAAAAAATGGATTTTCACGTAAACTGCTTTCAACCAGTTCAATGTTTTCGGGAGTCCTTGAAGATCGACTGGGTCCTGGCCGTAGGACTTTAATAGCCGAAGCAGTTGCGCAGAATGTCTGCACCGACGAACGAATTAAATTTACACTCGGTCCATCACGTATTCGCCGAATACCGAACTTTGAACAAAATTGTCGACGTGCAATTACGTAAGAATCATTACTCTTAAAAAATGTCTCCACAGCGAACGCGCGATGCTCACTCAACCACTGCGACAACGTGACTGAAAAATCCGCACAATCGATAATTCCATCGGTGCCACCCTCCCTCCGCACCGTTTATTACTTTTTGAAATAATTTTGAAATTTGCCACCAAACATCCTGTATTATTCGATGCTAAGCCATTACTTGTAGCCGATGGGTGTATCGTTGACTGCAGGTTTTTCTGGATAATCCCTGGATCTAAATTCAATGATCGGTTTTAAACATTTTCCAAAAGACTCGAAGACTCGCGTGTAACACCTCTGGCATATGCTTAATTTGATGGCGGAAATATTTTTTCCGCTGATATCCAATTCTGCAACAGTCCTTTCTGCTATAACTGTAGTTTTTTTGTACCATTCTAGGAATAACTGCGGTTACGGCACGACGCTGAACTAGCTGTTGTATTGGGGTCGTGGCGGCGTTGGTCATACCGGTATGGTCTTCCTTACTGGGCGTGGAACTTGTGTCGGACGAGGTAATACTCGACCGGACAGTATATGCAAATACCTAACCAGTACCCGAGTGTTTTAAGTGATAGACTGAAGAATGTTTTGGATGCCAAACTTTAATGCATGATTTATGAGTTCAATAACCTCAACGGAAGATATTTCAGCTTAGGTAGGGTTCAAACATCCACTCAGCATTAAAATCGAAAATAGAAACATTTAAATAAAGTCCAATAAATAAAGTCTAAGTAGTTGCTGTCCAATTCGGGTTTTAAATATGAATTTTGGTTGAAATGTAAAAAAAAAATAAAAGCCTATTGTTGGCGGGCGTACTTAATTTATAATGATAAAAATTTATAAAGCTGAACAACCGTTAAAACGAGGTATATCACCTTAGCTTAAAAGTTTCAGCCAACGTCACATAAATTTTCAACACAACGTAACACAAATATTAGTATTCACGTTGACTAACTAAACGCTTTTCTTTGTCGGAAATAGAGTATCGCAAAATCCAGTATATCCATAGTATATGCTGTCATCAAAAAACGACGCGCAACACCGACGACTGGGCCAGAACATCACCATAGGCAGCTATAACTTTGAGGTAGTGAAGGACTTCGTCTACCTTGGCTCCCAAGTCAACAGTATGAAGAACATCAGTACCGAGATCAAACGCAGAATAACTCTTGCCAATCGCTGTTTCTTTGGGCTCAAGAGGCAATTGAGTAGTAAGGCCCTTTCTCGAAAAACCAAGCTGACACTATATACCACTTTGATAATCCCTGTACTTCTCTATGGCGCGGAAGCATGGACGGTGTCGAAGGCGGATGAGGAAGTCCTTGGTATTTTCGAGAGAAAAGTTCTGCGTTCAATCTTCGGCCCTGTTTGCGTTGATGGTTTCTGGAGAAGAAGATTCAATCATGAACTGTACGGGTTGTACAGCGACATGAGCCTAACCAGGCGCCTACGGATCCAACGGCTAAGATGGTTGGGCCATGTAGAGCGCATGGAGAATACTGCTCCAAACCGTACAATCTTCGATTCCGAACCTGTGGGACAACGCAGTAGAGGACGCCCACGGAACCGATGGCGCACACAAGTGGAGAGGGACCTCAACCAACTTGGTGTGCACAATTGGAGAACGCTGGCTAAAGACCGTGCCAGCTGGAAAACTTTGCTGGTTGAGGCCCAGGTTCACCACGGTCTGTAGCGCCAAAAGAAGAAGAAGAAAATCCAGTACTAAACCAAACACTCGTACTATCAACCCGAAAGTACAAAGGCATGTAGGTTATCTTTCATTGGTAATCCGAATCAAGGCCTTCCTTCACGTTGGGCGCCATATATGTAATGTTTTTATTTAAATAAATTTAATTTTAACTGTATTAATTTTAATCTTTAACTTCAACACGGGATAAGAACCAAATCAAAAATGTACATAAGTTGAATTCAAATTGTGGCCAAATCATTCCATGTATATGAGTAATTAGCAAATTGTTTAGAGGACCCTAGATGTGTTTACTCCTGACCCTCCGCTATCCTTAGTTGGATGGAAAAGGGCCAAACTACCCCTTTTCTGCATCACCAATGGATACCTACTGTTGCGGGTAAAGCGGCCCAAGCTCAAGATAGCCAATGTGGATTTTAAACACAAGTGTAAGAATTTTAGAAAACTTTAATTCTTTATTCTTACGCTTTAATATGTTAAAATTCCTAAAATTATAAATAAATTCATTATACAAACTTACATACTAAACTGCTGATATACTAACTTTTATGTATGGCTACTCCAAGTGAAGCTTCGTAATCCTTATGACCTGAACGAATGAATATCTTAAATCTATGTAGGTGTTTTATATACCTATGTATGTGGTCTCGATTAAATATGGCCTCATAATTATACCGCGTGGAAAATTAAAAGGAATAATTGAACATTTTGCCATACTCATCTCTCTACATATCGATAACAGTAATGTCATATTAGCAATTTATGAGTGGCGGTAACAGTAATGTCATATTAGCGATTTATGAGTGGCGGTAACAGTAATGTCATATTAGCGATTTATGAGTGGCGGTAACACTCCCCCACAGTATGGCGAGATTTCGAAGACTTACTCTACTTTCTTTCAGCCACGTCTAAAACCGCTAATTTTGCAGCAGGTCTTTCTAAAACGCCACAAACTGTCAAAACTTTTGGCTTTCGTACTTGTCCATCTTCGGATTTGGCAACTTCGATGACCTTTCCTTTTGGCCACACGTTTCTCGGGTTATTTGGATCAACCACTATCACTAAATCTCCCACAGATATGGGTTTGGCCTTTTGAAACCACTTTGTCCTACATGTCAAAGTAGGCAGGTACTCTGTCACCCACCTCTTCCAAAAGATTTGTGCATATTGTTGTGAACGCAACCAACTTTCTTTAAGTACAAGACCTTCGTCGTCGTACGATGCAAGGGGTGTTAAGCCACTGGAGTTGCCAAGCAAAATATGATTTGGTGTGATCGCTTCTTGATTTTCGCTTTCTATTGGGACATATGTAAGAGGACGGGAATTTATAATACTTTCGACTTCAGCCATCATGCTTTGCAGCATTTCATCGCTTGGAAACCGTTCTGTTTTAATATTGTAGAGTACAGTTTTTACGGATCGAACTAATCGTTCCCATGCTCCTCCCATATGAGGAGCAGAAGGTGGGTTAAAGTTCCATTTGGTGTAGGACGTTGTAAAACTTCGTATTAGCTCGTTCTTGTCCACCTCTCTTAAGGCTTCACGCAACTCTCGATCAGCACCGATAAAATTAGTACCATTGTCGCTGAAAAATTCTCTTGGGCTGCCTCTTCGCGAAATAAACTTACGTATTGCCATGATACACGAACTTGTATTAAGAGAATAGACGATTTCAATATGAACCGCACGTACCGTTAAACATGTAAATAGCGCACCGTATCTCTTTTCTTTATGTCGGTTAACAGTGACAAGCATAGGACCAAAAAAGTCAAGACCCGTGAATGTGAATGGTGAGAGATACGAACCCAGTCGAGCCCGAGGTAATTTTGCCATCTGCGGAATCTCCGGCATCGCAGTTTTAATTTTACACATTTGACACTGCTTTAAAAACGGTTCTCAATTTAGGAATATAGTATTTTTGCCGCAATTCATTCACCACTGTCTCAAGGCTACTATGACGGTACAGATTATGGTAATGTAATATTAAAAGGGTTGTTAGGCGGCAATGTTTAGGAAAAACGGCTGGATGCTTCAGTTCCTCCGGAACATCAGCATAATCAATTCGGCCACCTACTCTCAAGACACCTTTATGATCCAAATACGGGGACAATTTATACAAAAAATTTGTTTTTGTTAATTTATTCTTTTGTGATAGACAATTTATTTCATTTTGGAAATATACTTTCTGCGTATCTTTGATAAGAGTCAGTTCTGCTTTGAGCAACTCAATTTGAGTTAGTTCCTTTCCACAGGAAGGCGTGATATCTCTGTTTCTACGGCAGTAGCAAAAACGAATTACGTATGCAGTTGCCCTTAATGCTCTGCACCACCGAGAAAATCTTTGTAAGTTTATAAGTTGTTCTATACTTCGTGCCGTTAAATGGCACTCTTTCAACTCGAGCTTTGTTTCCAAAAGTTGTGTATTGGGTTCCCGCCATTCTTTCTCTGGCAACTTTAAAAAATCAGGGCCGCTAAACCAGCGCCCTGTATTCGATAGATTAGGTTTATTTGTGCATCGTGTTGCTTCGTCAGCTACATTCGTTTTTCCTGATATCCAGGACCACTCGTCCACCTCTGAAATATCGAGAATTTCACTTACACGAACTGCAACGAACTGGTGATATTTTCGGTGGTCGGAGCGTATCCAGCTTAAAACTGTTCGTGAATCTGACCAGAGTGTTTTTTGATTTATCTTAACGGTATGATGTTTTTCAATATATTTAGCAAACCGAGCACCAATAACAGCTGCCATCAGCTCTAAACGTGGTATCGATAAAACCTTTAGTGGCGCCACCCCAGTTTTTGATCCAATAAGTGAAATAGCGATTTCGTCCCCACAGCACATCCTAAAATACGCTACGGCGGCATAACCGTTTTCGCTTGCATCCACAAATACATGCAATTGAACATCTAGGTTATTATAGTTTTTCAATGTTTTAAGATAACAACGAAGTATATTTACATTTTTTAAATATGGTAAAAGCGCTAGCCAGTTTTCCCACCTTACTTGTTGATTTACTAGAATATGTTCGTCCCAGTCGATATTGCTTCTCCAAACTTCTTGGAGAACTATTTTCAAATACATAAGGAAATTTCCTACAAGCCCTAAAGGGTCATAAATGCTCATTAGAGTTCTTAAAATTTCACGTTTGGTGGGAATTTTGTTTCCGAGAAGAAGTTCGCTGTTTAAGACAGACTGCGACAGTTTAAAGGTTATATTGTCTTCCCCAGGGTTCCAAAATATGCCAAGTACCTTTTCTGTTACTTCGCCTACACTAACGTTTAGGCAAATATTGGTCAAAGGGTTAGAAGAGTTCAATTCTTTCAAAACGCTATCATTATTCGAACACCAGTTTCTAATTTTGAATCCTCCCTCACTATGAATGAATCGCACAGTTTTAGCCAGTTCGGCGGCTTCTGCAGGAGTATCCGAAGAAGCAAGAAAATCATCTACGTAGTGGTTGTCTTTGATGGCAGCAGCGGCTAAGGGATACTTGGCTTCAAATTTTGATGCGTTGAGGTTTTTAACATACTGAGATATGCACGGAGCGCAGGAGGCACCGAATATCATAACCTTCATTACGTACACTTCGGGTTCTTTGTTGTCGTCGCAGCTGCGCCATAAAAATCTTTGCGCATGGCAGTATATAAATCTGATGGAACATTTGTTCGATGTCACCACAGATTGCAATTTGCCTTTGCCGAAAACGAAAAAGAATAGCTGCAAGAGAAGACAGCAAATCTGGCCCTTTGAGCAGCATAGAGTTAAGTGAAATACCATTTGCCTTCGCGGCCGCATCCCAAACTATTATTGTTTTATTCGGTTTGTTTTTGTTAAATACCGGAAACATTGGTAAATACCATACATTTTGTTTATCATCTTCATTGTTTACTTTGGCTATGTAATTTCTTTCAAAATATTCAGAAATTGTTTTTTCGAAATGTTGAAACAACTCTTTATTTTTTCTTAGAGTTTTTTCGAGACAAATCAGTCGTCTCTTCGCCATATCAAAGCTTTGTGGAAGTGTAATATTGTCATATCGCCACAACAAAGCTGTCTCGTAATGGCCATCGCATCTTTGTTTCGTATATGTTTCTAGCAAACTTAATGCCCTTTGGTCATCTTTTCCAAGAGCTGGAGTATAGTTACTTATCCCTGCTAACTCAGTTGTATAAAACTGTTTGAGTAAGTGAGTAAGAATTTGGTCGTTTTCACCTTTACACTCGCAAGAGTAAAAATTATATTGAATTTGGGCCTTTTCTCCAACACTGGAGTTGCCACATATTAGCCAGCCGAGGCGAGTATGTAAAGCGACGGGTTCGTTTTTCTTGCCTTCTTTAACACGAGTTGGCACACATAATTTCAAGTTATTTAATCCTAAAAGTACATCTGGTACAGCATTTTCAAAATCGGCGATGGGTAGCCCTTTAAGGTGCGGAAATTTTTTACATAACTTTTTATAATTAAAGCTCTGACTCGGAAGCGATAGTTGTTTAACCGTACGAACAGAAATAGAAAATTCAGTTTTATTCATACCTGAAATTTTCATTGAGACTATTTTTGAGTCTTCTTCGTTGCGACCTATTTCACCTGTCCATTTCAAGCATAGAGGTTGTGACTCACCATTTAAATCTAGTTTATTAATTAATTGTTCATTTACCAGACTTACAGACGAACCCTCGTCTATAAATGCAAAAGTATTAAAACGTTTATTATTGTTTCCGTATATTGTTATGGGTATAATTTTAAATAAGATTTCATTGCATTCATTCCTATGGGCTGCATGTAAATTATCTCTTTTGCTTTTATTTTCAGTTTCTCTGGTAGCGTTTGTTTCTCTATCTTCAGTCATGGATTTATGCAGCAATGTATTATGTTTTATTTGACAATTATTTTCTCTGCAAACGATGCTGCTACTGCAAATACCGTAGTGACGTCGCAGGCACAGTTTACATAGATTGTACATTCTTACTAAGTTCCATCGCTCGCTTCTATTCGCAGACAAGAATTTTTTACACTTCTCAACACTATTGCAGTTGCCAGAACACACTAAACAGATCTTTTTGTTTTGTTCTTCATGAGCATGCACATAAACGTTTTTTGGCTTACGCGAATACTGCTCTATTGACTTTGATGCGCTGCTGTCACTTTCTATATTTATGCTGCTTGCTGAGACACCGACTTCATATATCCAGTTAGCGAATTCAGTCAAACTAACTCTTTTGTTATTTTTTGCTAGTTTTATTTTTTGTTCACCCCAGTTAAGTTGAAAATGTGATGGCATTTTCATTATTAATTCATGTAATAAAGATGAATTGGTCAGTTCATTTATTAAACCACTGGCTTTAATTGTTGTTTCTAGGCCCTTTACTTCCACGGCGAAAGAGGTAATTGTGCTCAATTTATTTGTGTTCAGTGCTGGTAGTGATCTTATTCTATTTTTTAGTGAGTTTAATATTTTTTCCGGTTGTCCGAAAAGCAATTTTAGTGTAGATAGAGCACATGGTACACCCGATGGATGGATCAAAATATGTTTAACAGATCGAAGTGCTTCCCCCTTTAGAGAACTTTGAAGCCTGACAAGATTTTCAGCGTCTGTAAAACCACAGACTGCTGTCGACCAGTCATATGTGGCACTAAACAAGGGCCATTCTTCAGGAGTGCCGGTAAAAATTGGAAGCTCTTTTGGTACTGACTGCCGCGCGCTTATTTGTTGTTGCGAAAGCCTGTGAGAAGGTAATATAACAGGTTGGAGGTTTGATGGGTTCATGGAAAACGTTGAATCCATGTAACCAAATTGTACAGGTGTCTCTAATGTGTGATTTTCTGCATTTACGTTGTCTGAATTATTACATAAATTTGCAGTTGTCGGCTGCTGACGGTTCGTTGTTGGGTCATTAATAAATGAAGACATGTTATTAACGAATGACGTAGTTGTACATACGGGCGGAGTTATTGTTTTTGTCGTATAAACTAAGTCATTACTTACGTTTTGGCAATATGGTTTAGTAGTGTTAGGCATTTCTTGCGTTGTTGTGGCTTGTGGTACAAATGTATAAGGTGGCGTTTCAAACTGACGAGCTGCGGAAACTATATTTTGGTGTGCGGTTGCAATAGCCGAAGTAGGGAGTTGGATTTGATTATCTAACCACTCATGTACAGATCTGACAGCTGAGTGTTTATTAACTGATTGTGCGTCCTCGAAGTCATCTACTGCTTGTTCGAGAATTTGGTATTTCTTTTTAATGCGAAGCTTCGTAATCCTTATGACCTGAACGAATGAATATCTTAAATCTATGTAGGTGTTTTATATACCTATGTATGTGGTCTCGATTAAATATGGCCTCATAATTATACCGCGTGGAAAATTAAAAGGAATAATTGAACATTTTGCCATGCTCATCTCTCTACATATCGATAACAGTAATGTCATATTAGCGATTTATGAGTGGCGGTAACAGTAATGTCATATTAGCGATTTATGAGTGGCGGTAACAGTAATGTCATATTAGCGATTTATGAGTGGCGGTAACACCTACCCCACCTACTCTATTACAAATAGGAGCTCATTTGCCTGAAATTTAATAGTTTATACTGGATAGTAATAAATTTAGATGCATTCAGAATGTTTCTTATGAACTATTGATAATATTATTTAGTTAGTAATACCACACTACATTCACATTCTTAACATAATTTCCAACTTAATATTTATTCGTACTTTCTTCAATGCTTATTTTAAGACAAATTTTGCAATAAAAATGAGTTCTTGGATCTCCTTAGTCGCCAGAAATACTTAAAATGCTATGCAAACTAGAACCAGGTCAACCGAAATACAAATACTTCAATACCTGTAGGTGTCATTACAACTTCAAACACTTCTAAATACTTTATGTCTAAAAAAGCCGAAAACGAGTTTTTACTAAAGCCGTGAGCAATTTGAAGCATTCCTTTTTCCCTCGGTGGATGCGTTGATAGAATCCAGAGGTCGTACGTTCGATTCCTACCAAAGACTCTGGTGAAAACACTAAGCCAAAAATGTTTTTTTTTAATATATGTAAACAATAACGAAAAACAAATACAACACAAAAACACGCAGCGTCGGGATAACTGATGTTTGACTGTGCATTGTCGAAGGTATGTACACTAGAGTGGACATTTTTTTTTTTTTTTTGAATAACATGTTATTCGCCCCCTAATTTTTTTCTTTTGGGCACAAATAACATATTTCCAAAACTGTAGACTGTTTGGTCAACGTTAAGGCGTGGCACATGCGCCCTCAAGTTGACAAGAAGGGATTTTGCACAATTTAATAAGAAAAAAGTTATAACTTCATTATTATTTATCAAAATTTATGTTAAGTATCGATATTATATTTAATTTTGACTATTATTTTAATGCGTGCCCCTAAAAAGGCGTGGCACCTTATATAATTTAAGTAATATATACGAAAATATGTAGTTTTTGCTTCAAAATATGATGGAATCTTACATATGTATGTAAAATTTATTTCCTAAAAGTCATTAAATAAATGCCGGCAAATTGGGGCGTGGCAAGTTAAAATTTTAAACTGCTACTAACAAATGCAGCTCTGTACTAATTAGTTGCGATCAAGCAAACTTATATTTTCATAGAAGTAGCAATACTGGAATAACGGTATCTAGTACACATGTGCTTTTGTTAAGCTAAAAAAGAGCGTTGATAATGTGTTGTTATACATGCAAATGTGAAAATATTAATTTGATTTGATTGAAAGATAAGGTTTATAAAATTGGTAAGTTTAAACAACAAAGTGCTCGATATTTTCAAAATATAATAACATATTTAATATTATTAATGTAACTCAAACAGCAATGGAAACAAGAGCAAATGAAAAGTTATTTCTGCTTGGGCACGACGAAAGTCAAATCATTGGGTGCAAGTTACCATCAAAAGGGCAAATATTAAAAGTTCTTTTTTACAATATGCGGAAAATTAAGCTCAATCTTCGTCCGAGTGCATATCTTGTAATTAAAGAAGCAGAAGTACTCTGGGATAAAGCACGTATTCCCACAAGCCAGAATATTCGTAGCGTTCAGAAAGTGGAAGCTCTATATCATCAGTGGAAGACACTTCAAAAAACTTGTAAGCGCCGTACAGCTCTACAGGAGAAACGTGAGCACGATTTTGTGGAAGAATTAGACGATTTGTTTGATATCGCTCATGGTGATGCGTTAAGTATTATTCAAATCGAAGAAGATAGACTATTTCTACTTAATCAACGGAAAAAAGGCAGACCAGGTGGTATGATTGGAAGCGATCGAGCACTTTTTGAAAGAGAGAAAAGAAGAAATATGCGTGAAGAAAGAGAACTGATAAGGCAAGAATAGTATCACCAGGAGCAATCTCAAAATTTGGTTGCAAGTCAGGACTACTCAGATGATGAAGGACAATTGACTGAAATAGACAGTGATGAGCTTCAAGACAATTTTCAACAAACATCTACTGGAAATGTGGGAAAGAAACGTAAAATGAAAAACTTTATAACACCCAAGCTTGTTGCGACTCTGGACAAGTGTAAAGTTAGCGACAGAGATGCTGTTCGAATTCTCATAGCCACTGCTGAAGCATTGGGCCATGATTTAAGTCAGTTAGCAATAAGTAAAACTACAATTCGAAATTGCCGTAAACAAATTCGATCTGAAACAGCTATAAATTTAAAGGAAAAATTTCAAAACATTTTACCGCAAACCATTACAGTACATTGGGATGGAAAGCTGTTACCATCATTAACTGGAAAGGAAAAAGTAGACAGATTGCCAGTTGTTATTACATCTACAGAGACAGAGCATCTACCATATATCTTTTGTACTTGCCCTGTCGTCACCAAATCTACGAAATTGTATTAAAGAGCGTATTGAAAAAAGAAATTTGTCTTCAAGTGGACCAACTTTGTCAATTTTCCAAAAGTTTAAAGGGTCCTGGGCGATGATAAACCAAGAAAATTTTAAATTTGGAGTTGATGACGAGAAGGTAAGTCAGCATATTAGCGTTTTCGAATTAGAAGATCTAGCCACGTTTTTCCGCCAATATTTAAAAATAAAACAGCCTAGGGCTGATTATAAGGAGCTTCTGGAATTAAGCCTAATATTTCTTGGGGAGCACGATAGGAATTATAAATTCAAATCACCAGGAGCATATCATCACGCTCGTTGGATGGCCAAGGCGATTTATTCATTAAAAATGTTTTTACTCAGAGAAGAGTTTGTCATGTCGTCAGATGAAATAGACGCCATACGCGATGCTTGTTTATTTATTGTGAAAATTTATGTAAAAGTCTGGATAGAAGCGCCAATAGCTGCCAAAGCGCCTAATCAAGACCTTCTTTTAATTAAATCTCTTTTCGCCTACAAAAATGTCAACGAAAACGTAAGCAATGCAACTTTGGGAAAATTCCGTAACCATTTATGGTATTTAGCAGCAGAAACAGTAGGTTTTTCGTTTTTTGATGAAACCATTACTTCTGAAACAAAAACTTGTATGATAAAGAGACTTCGTGTAGAGTCAGAAAATGAGAGCAAGCGGCTGATTACTGATATACAGGACTTACAATCAAAATCAATTGAGGACTTCGTAACCAAAAATACACTTCACTTCTTTGAACGTTTTTCGATTGCAACCGATTTTTTCCAAAAAGAACCCTCCCAATGGCAGAACGAGCCAAGCTATATACAGGGCGTAAATATCGTCAGTAAAATGAGGGTAGTTAACGATACTGCCGAACGAAATGTTAAATTAATGGAAGAATATAATAATTCATTATCAATAAATGAAGAAGAAAAACAATTTATCTTACAAATTGTAACTGATTATCGAAAAAACTATAAAGGTATTAATAAATCAGATCTCATGGAACACTAATCTGTTTGTGTTTTATTTTAACTTGCCGGCATTTATTTAATGACTTTTAGGAAATAAATTTTACATACATATGTAAGATTCCATCATATTTTGAAGCAAAAACTACATATTTTCGTATATATTACTTAAATTATATAAGGTGCCACGCCTTTTTAGGGGCACGCATTAAAATAATAGTCAAAATTAAATATAATATCGATACTTAACATAAATTTTGATAAATAATAATGAAGTTATAACTTTTTTCTTATTAAATTGTGCAAAATCCCTTCTTGTCAACTTGAGGGCGCATGTGCCACGCCTTAACGTTGACCAAACAGTCTACAGTTTTGGAAATATGTTATTTGTGCCCAAAAGAAAAAAATTAGGGGGCGAACCACCTCCTACAAAAAACAAAAATAATTCCATATAAATATTGTCCACTCTAATGTACACTGGTCACTGAAGAGTTAAAACAGCATCAGTTAAATTCTGACATACTCATCTCTGCAATATTACTACCACTCCCTAACCCAGTTCTGGTAGAATGCACTACATTTGTAGGGGTCGACCCCTGAGTACTGGTCCCAAAAAAAATAAACGTGAAAAGGGACAGTCATTGTATTGTAATCGATTTGACATTTGTTTCTTTTCAAAAAATTTTTACCCAAAACTCCAGCGCAAAGTACGACAGGAATAATCTATGGTATTATATTAGGAAATCTTAAAGTGGTACTAATTCTTCCTAAGATTAGTCGTATTTAGAGTTATGCCTGCAATTCTTATTTTATTTTCTCTGTTTACATTTAAGCTGCTATTTATACATGAACGTTTTCTAACCAATATTGGTTCGTAGGGCACAAAAGACTCTCTTACAGATTCATATCAGGAAGAAACTCCTTCCAACGCATTATCATGGACATTGACAAAATCTTCGTTGGATGACTTTATCATTAATCAAACGATTGATCTAGACCAATTTTGGGCAAAGCTAGAAAAATTTTTATAAAGGATTTTTGATTTCTTATTTGTTTTAAATAACAAAATTCAAAGACATGGATTTTTCAGAAACTAAATTTATTCTGTGATTTGTTTGACAAATGCGGAAAGTTTTGATATCCGTGTTTTCATATTTTACTTAAACACCAAAATCATTAAGACAAACTTTCAGTTGCTACATAGTTATTCCCGATAATTCACAAGAAACTTAAAAAAAAATGTTTACTTAAAAAATTGTAGTTCAACAAAAGCATGATAGAAATACAGATTGCGGAATCCGGAATACAAAAATTGAGTTTCCTGTGCATGTTGGTCAAATGACGTTATGTAACACTTTGTCATTTAAAAGTTATGTAAGCACAACAGTGGGACAATTTCTTATTTTTTCCCTTAAATAATTTTGTGAGCAATTTTTTTAATATGTTTTTATTTATTAATTATGTTATGAAAATAGTCAAATATACAGAAAATGTGTTACATTAAAAAACGTTTAAAATATTTATTTATATCATTTAAAACATAGTATGTTATTTTACTAAACTTTCTTTTTCGGATATTTATGTTTTGATTAGTTTTCTCATTACGGCATCTTATTCTAAATTAAATCCTAAATTTAGCTTGCACTAAATGTGTTTGTAAGTATTTATTTGTAGCAAGTAATTTGTCCCCATTTTGTCATGAATATATCAAATAATATTAGTTTTGTCATTTGACAATCACAACCATAAAATATTGGTTGCCTATATTTTGCCACTAAACATTGTAATGGAATAGAAATGGAAGAAAATTGATAAGGAGTTTTGTAAACACATTATCAATATATTGTTGATTGGATCCAAATTTATTCCATCCATTATATCTACATACAACGTTGCTTCAAATTCAACACACTACAGATAATGATATTCATATTCATCTTCCAATTGTAAAATATTCTCATTTTGGACTATTAATAGCAAAAGCAAAATTGAGTCGCCAAATGGAAAGAATGGTCAAGCAAAGAAAATGCACAAAACATATACATATGTACATACATATACAAACGACGCTATATGCTTTTGCATCTTTTGCCTTTGCCTTCCGTCTCGCATCGGCAAAGTACCAAATATTATTCTGAATAATATTATGAGGAGGTAAAGTACAGATTACAATTGGAGCACCAGCGAGCAAAATTGTTGGTCGAAGAAAGTAAAAATTAACAAAAAAAGTGGTCTTGGCCCTCTTTCGTTACAACCGTAGAAAATAAGATCGTAGTTGTAAGACAAAAACAATGAAATTTTCAATATTATTTGGTAAGAAATAAATTTAATTTCATGTGTAAACATTTACATTATTAGGTATGTCTCCTAATAACAACTTATCTTCAATTTAAACATATGTTTGTACTACATATACATACATATATGCATTTATATTCAAATGTTAAAGAATAAAACAAATTTACACACCTGCTTGTTGTTTGGAGTGACCTAAAATTACTATGATTATGTATACCCTAACATGATGAGTAATATCAGTTGCCTTGCCAACTCTGCAATTCAATCGCTCAAAGATTCCAAGTTACCTAATATGCGGCATTCTTTTTGTAATGTGATCTTTTTGGGACAAATAGTATATTCACGACTATGTACATATATGGACAATATGTAAGATTAGTTTTAGTGCAAAATAAGAATACAATAAGGTTGTTTTAATAACGGGTTGTTGCAAATAATTTAAACAAATAATTTTTATGAAAAGTGATGTTTTCGTGCAGTATTGCGGATGTGAAAATGGACTCGAAACAACTACTTTCTTTTTTGTTGCTCATGACAATAATTTTTTTCTCTTGATGATAAACTCTGGATCTCTGAACAAATTCCCTTGTTATTTTCCTGCAAGGGCGCAGGCCACGATAACACAAAAAAGATGATGTTTGCAGCAGATATTGAGAAACTAATCATTTATAACAATTTAATAGGTATATATTGGGTGGTGACCTAAACTGTACACTAACTTTGGGGCTGCTCAACAGCTAATTGTTGGGGTAACATACTACATGATGAAGTATCTATAAGGCACCTTTATATAAGGTATCCAATCCATCTAACGCACATTCCATCGACGTCTAAAAGCCAGCCCTGAAAGCTTGATTATTTTCTAACAATTTCTCCCCAAATGTTATCTACAGTGGAAGTTTTAAACAATTTATGCTCTGACCACTTACCTGTTACAGCAACATTTATTATTCAACTCTCAATAACCCCGGGAACTATGAATATGTCTATTCCAAAGCTAAGTGGAACTATTTGAACCTCTTACTCAGAAATACTAATTATTCTATGGCAACAGACACGGACATAATTGAGAACATATGTAATTGGTTCACTCAATAATGCTATTGAAAATGCAATCGTTTAAGTGTTCCCAAAAAAACAAAACATATCACCATAAATCGCTGCCGCCATTGAACATACAAACCCTGATTTCCAGTAGAAACTCGTACTGAAGAAATTAGATGCAATATAGAAACATAAGCGATAAAGTTCGAATGAAACGTGTTAACAAAATTATTCAAGACGAAATACTTCAACTAAAAAATGTAACTTGTAATAATCACTTAGAAGCCTTAGAAATAAACTTTTCTCCTTTTGAAATATAACAAAAATTCTAATTAAGAAGTTTAAGCAAATACATACACTTATAAACAAGGGCACACAATATGCTTCACCACCCGTCGATAAATGTAATATTCTAGCGGAAACAATTCAAAAAAAGTAGCTCTCTTAGAGAATTTAAGCGATACTAACACCATTTTCGAACACCTACAACCGGAAACTCATATAAAGAACCTAATTAAAAAGCTTAAAAATAAAAAGGCATCCGGTACAGATGAGATAAACAATTTATGTATAAAAGATTTGCCAAAAAAAGGTATCAAACTTCCAACACTAATAAAGGAGGCAAAAACTATACCGATTGTCAAACCCAATAAGCATAATAATAACCCTCCGCCATCAAGCTTTGAACGACAAAATAAGAATGTTTGTCGATCGTAAATTCTGCTTACACAACAACAACGGAGCGGACTAAACACTTCCCACGCAAAATTAAGAATAAAAAATATAGTCTAGATGTAAAAGCCGCTTTCGACTCGTTATGGCACGACGCCCTTCTCTTCAAAATGAGCAAGAGCAACTTCCCCAAACACCTGAATAAAACAATAAAGAGTTTTTGGAAAATCGTGAAGGATCATTTGGGCAGCTGGTAGTCTAACAAAATAACAATCAACGCTGGTTGGCCTCATGGTTCTTGTCTTTCACCCCTGCTATACAATAGTTATACATACTTCGGATTTCCCAGTTCTGAATGGATGTAGTACATCAATATTTGCCAACGATACAGCTATGTTATGCTCTGGAGTATTAGCAGAAGATATAATAAACAACCTACAAGTATCACTAGGAGCTGTTCGAATCTATTTCATAAAATGAAAAATTGGAATAAATTGCTCCAAAACTCAAGCTATCTTCTTCACACGAAGAAGAAAGGAGAGTTATACATCACAGCGTTTCCTACAATTTTCATTTTTTCATATTGCATGGTACGAAAAACTACGAGAATTCCGTTTATTAATTGAAAATCCATTTTAAAGTGAATAATGTTTTACGGTGCTTCAATCTGGGAAGATACAGCAAAAACTCATATACAAGTAGCACAAAATAAGTTACTCACAATGATATATGTATAACCTACCTTGGTATTTTTCTACAAGAAGACTGCCTAGCATAACCGATATAAATAGAAAGGGTAGATGAAAATGTCAAAGACTGAGACAAAACTTCGACCACAAATGGATAACTGACACAATATGAGCCTATCAAAAATATGATATCTACTGTAGTATAAGTATAGAATTTAGGTAAAATGTTTTTTGTTTTTACGTACGGTTTTTATAAATATTTCCTTCTCATCCATATTGTTATGATGTCCACCATATACCTCCATTAGTTTCCAAAAGATGTACATAAATCTAAGTTTTCTATAGTTAAAAATAAAAACAAGTCTATTATATAAAATCACCTGTTATTTTAAATAGATGAATTGAATTGAATTGAATAATTTTAAACTTAATGGGGTCTATTAAGTAAAAAATCTATGTTTTACTAAGAGGAAACAAAATTTATTATTTTTATTTTGTTTCACTCCAACATTAAAAATATAGGCTTGGCGAGGAGGAGTGAGAGAGTAGCGCTTGCGCACGCTTTCACTTCGAATCTTTGCTATTTGTTATCTTATTTATTTCCCAGGATGTCAGAATTTAGCTGATGTTCTGAATCTTCAGTGCCCAGTGTACATACTTCCGGTACTGCACACTCCAACACTGTAACGCAAGTCAAAGTTTTTCGATTTACTGCTTTAAAATAATTTAATTTTGAGTGTTCTCCAACGTAATAATTTCTTCTTTATTAGTACAACTGCCCAAAGTAAAGTTAAACTTCTAATTCTTTTTAACCCTCTTTTATATATATTAAATATATTAAAAATATATTCAAGTAAAGTCAGTATTTCAATTTCACTCGCCTGTACAACATCAGTAGAATCCATCACGCACAACTATGATGTTGAACTTGAATTGTGTTATACAGTAAATATTTCCTTAGCAGAATTTGTCGTGTTAACCTCCATCTTTGTATTGTTGTCTGCTACATTAAAAGCTGCCCAAGATAAATATGAAGCACAAGCAACAGCACCATCATTTGCTAAATCATGATAATGAAGTATAATGATGATAACAACAATAAAATGAATTAAAGTATAGAAGATAGTAACAACACTTAAAAAATCATCACTTATAGTGAACAAAATAAAATTTAAAATCTAAAATGATAAATAAACATAACGATTTAAATATTCAAACTGAAACAATGCAATCAGTACAGTCCAGCAACAACTTTCCAAATGTAACTGCAATGAAATGCACACAAGAAACATTAATACCAAAAAACACATCAACCAACAAAAATACCAAACACAAGTTAGAGTTTCCTCTGTACGAAACTCTTAAAAAAAGAAGAGTAATTTCTTTTTTTCTTTTTCTTTTTTATTTCTTTATTTTTATTATTTTATTTAAGCTCTTTTCTGAGCTGAGTTATTAACTAATATAATTCTATAACTAACTGAATGGAAGTTTTTACAATGCTTAAATACCAAACCTTTGGTGGTGGCGTGATACTAAAATTCTTCGGAACATTGACAAAAATTAAAAATTAATAAAAAATAAAATAGTTCAATTATTTGGAAAAGTAAAAATTGGCAAAAATAAATTGACATTTAATTCTTTGGAAAATTAAGAATTAACAAAATAAAAATAAATTTTAATTCTTTGGAAATTTAACTGCAGGTGGCGGAAGTGCATTTCCCTTGTTATTGAACTTAAGTTGGCATGTGCCCCAATTGTTGTCGATCAAAAGAATGAATGATTACTTGGCAGTTTGGTCTTGTCGAAAAATTGGTTGTTAAAGGGTGGAAACTTTTGTGGTGTTAACTCCTCCCTTCTTAGATCGATTGTCCTCAAGCGTATTATGGGTACGACAGGTTGGAGAAGCTCACGTACGTTGGTTGTTTTTCATCCAAATTGGTTTCGGTAGGTAATGGAATTGTGGGTGACTGTTTCGTGATGATTTCTAGTTGGTTTTTCCTCCAAAGCTGGTATAAAACTAAGATGATACAAACTGTGATTGTGATGGCACTAACTGATACCGTTCCAGATGTTATAGTAAGAGTGTTAAGGTTACTAATCTTCTTGGTATTTCTGATGTGCAGTTCCTTTAGTGATTCTAACGATGGTACGTCTATGTGATATCTGTTGAATGGGTTTTGTTGGAGGATAGCTGGCATAGCTGCTAAGGGGATGCCTTCGAAATTACTATAGATTTTCTCATTTACTTTGATTGTCGAATTGTAGAAATTAATAAGATGGGTTCCCGTTATATTTCGGTTTTCTGAGTTGACTTCAATACTTCCATTGAAATTATTTAGTAGAAGCACGCCTGATTTTACTTCATCTACTCGGAGTATATGATGTCCGTTTGTGGTAGTGCAGGTGGAGTTTAAGCCGTGTATAATTCTACTTATGCAAGTTTCATTTCTTAAGTCTACAATTTGGTTATTATTACAAATTTTAATTCTATTATAATCTTTACATTGTTTTTCGATTCCATAGATTTTATCTTTAGTTTTTAATATTTCCTCAAAATCTATCTTAATTACAATATTTTCTTTAGTTATAACAGGTTTCAGTATTATATTTTCAAATGTTTCCTGTGACGTTAGTGGAATCTTTATCATATAAACAATTGTCATTTCATTACTTAATACATTTATCTCTGATATTTCTAATGCCTCTTCTGCATTATTGAACGGCATTTTTTCTTCACTTAATTTTTGTATGGCTAATTTAATTCTTCTTCATTTAGTAACACTGAATTTACAATTTTATTCTTTGCCCATTGTATGGCGTATCTAATGTTAATGAGCTGTTCTTTTACCAGTCTAATCTTGCTTTGCATGTCTATAATTATTTCCTGTATACCAGTGTGCTCTTTACTTATGCTATTTGTGATTTTCTCAGCTAGTAGGGTCAAGTTATTTATTCTTTCATTAAAAAGTTTATTGATCACTACTTGATCATTATTATTATCATTTAATCTTAATAAATTTTTATTAACTATTTCCAAATCTTCGTGATCAGGTGACCCTGCGATATACTTCCACAACGTTCACAAAGGCATTTATTGATTTCTTTAGTCGGAGGTGTTTGGAAGGTTTTAGTGTTTGTAGTATGTCCATTGTCTGTTGAGTTTCTTGTTTTAATATAGGGAAAAGAACATTGTTCTTAGGAATCTGTGCTTCTATGTAGTTATAGGCGTTTGTCAGAAAGGTTTCGTATTTATCAAGTTTAATTAGATGAATAAGTCTGAATGTCCCGTCTTGAATCTTTGCTAGTCCGTTGTTGATAGTAACTATTTGTGCTGAACTGTAATCAAATACCTGTACGTTCGTAGCTTGTCCTGGAGTCATAATAATCAGTAGAATAATTGGTGTCAAATACATCGTCATTGTTTACCTTAAAAAAAAAAATGTTTTTAGTTCTAACTTTTTATGTTACTTTTATGAACCACTCTATTTGATTCTGTCACAATTGTTGTTGTGTTATTTTCTTTAACTACTTCTTTTTTGAATCTAGGAGTTAATTTTGTGCCTAGTCGCTGGTCTATTTTTACATATATAATGTCTCCTGGAGCATAAGTTATTGGTTCTTTTCTTTTCCTATTATGATATCGTAGGTCTCTTTCCTGTATTCCTTTGAGTCTTTCGATATTATCTTTTCTTGCTTCCTCAAATTGTTTGGGATCTGTGCTAACCGTTCTACCAAAGAAAATTTCTAAGGGCCTTTTTCCCGTGGTAGAATGTACTGAATAATTATATTCATAGACTGATCGGTCAAGAAGTTCTTCAAATGTGTTATGTACCTGTTCCTTTTTTAAACATCTCATTATTTCTGACAATGTTGAATGGAACCTTTCCACTTGTCCATTTACTGAGCTTTTGTAGGGAGGTGATTTAAAAATCTGTATACCCAATTGGTCCTTTACCATAAATGCGATAGATGCGGCATTGAGCGATTTTTCATTGTCTATAACGATAACTTTGGGTATCCCAAAGGAAAAAAGTATCTTGCGGAGGGGTTCTTTAATATCTTCTATTGATCGGGACTTGACTATGAGTGCTTGGGCATATTTGGAAAATTTATCAATGGCAGTCAAAACTAGCTTATTATCGGTTTTATATAAGTCTATGTGCAACGTGTGGCCAGGGTGTGTTGGAATAGGAGTTTTCATAATCTCCGGTTGATTTGGTCGACGGTCGTATTTACTTTCTCTACAGATTGCACATTGTTTAACGATTTTCTTGATTTTCCTTGCCATGGCGGGGAAGTAAAATCTTTCTAAAATTTGTAGTTTATTTTCCCTACAATTCCTATGAGCTCTGTTGTGCGTTCTGACTATTATATCTTCTTGTTCTTGATTATTTATTACATCCTCTACTTGCAATTGAGTGAACCTAACTTTGTACCTACTGAAATGTAGTGGGTATACTTGTTGTATTTTTCCCATTATACTTTCATTTGTTTTTACGCAATTTATGACAGATGGGTTAAGATATCGTCGTAGAATCTCTATTAACTTTTCTTCGGAGTAGAATGGCTCGGTAATTATATGCCGATGATACATGGGAAATATTATTTTAAATTGGTACGTGGAAGTTGTACCAATGTTTATGAACATTTGGTTTTTAAATACATTAATAGGGGTTTCTACACTATGTATCAATCCATGTGATGAACTTTCATCTGAGTTTGTCGCTATTGACAATGTATGCACGAACGATTTTTGGGGAGGCCTTCTAGATAAGGCGTCTGCTACCACGTTCATTTTCCCTGGTTTATAGTGTAGCTCGTAATTGTATTCTTCGAGAATTGCTTTCCACCTTTTCATTTTGCTATTAGTATTCTTGTTGCTAAGAGCATACGTGAGCGGTTGGTGGTCCGTAAAAATTTTTATTCTGGCTGAGCCATACAAATAATTTCGCAGTAAATTTAAGGCCCAAATGATGGCCAGCATTTCTTTTTCGTTGGCAGCATAATGCTCCTCTGCCTTGTTAAGTGTTCTAGATATAAAGGATATTGGTCTGTCGCTTTGGGACAGGACTGCTCCAAGCGCAAAGTTGGAAGCGTCTGTTGTCAATTCAAAATCCTTCTGATAATCTGGATAAGCGAGCACAATGTCTTTGGAAATAAGTGAATTCTTAATTTTCCTAAAGGATTCTACGACTTCTTTGCTTAACACGATTTTTACATTTGAGGATTTATTTTTCGATATCCTTCCTCCCTCCCCCCTTAAAAGGGATGTTAGGGGTTTCGCGATTTTGGCATAATCCTTTATGAATCGCCGATAATACCCAGACATACCTAAAAAGCTTCGGAGTTCTTTGAGGGATTTTGGCTGCGGGAAGTTCGCAATAGCCTCTACCTTTGCAAGACTGGTTTTTATACCTTTATTAGTTATTACGTGGCCTAAAAATTCAACACTTTCCTCAAAAAATTTACATTTTCCTAGCTGAACCTTCATGTTGGCATCTTCCAAGGTTCTAAAGATTTGCTGAATATGCGAGAAATGTTCTACTTCTGTTTTGCTAAAAATTACTATGTCATCTATGTAAACATAACAGCATTTCCCAATATGTTCCCTCAATATATCATCAAGAGTACGTTTTAAAATTGCGGGTGCATTCTTGAGGCCGAATGGCAAACGTGTAAATTCATATTTACCATTATTAACAGAAAAAGCTGTCTTCTCTATATCAGTTTCCTTGAGTGGAATCTGGTGGAAGCCACTTTTCAGGTCGAGTACAGAAAAATAATTGCTACTTCCAAGTCGAGATATTACTTCGGATATTTCCGGAATGGGATATTTGTCCGCAATTGTTACTGCGTTTCAATCAATTGTTACATCACAATCACAACCATAAAATATTGGTTGCCTATATTTTGCCACTAAACATTGTAATGGAATAGAAATGGAAGAAAATTGATAAGGAGTTTTGTAAACACATTATCATTTTATGTCTGGTGAACAAAGTCCGAAAGCTCAATATATTGTTGATTGGATCCAAATTTATTCCATCCATTATATCTACATACAACGTTGCTTCAAATTCAACACACTACAGATAATGATATTCATATTCATCTTCCAATTGTAAAATATTCTCATTTTGGACTATTAATAGCAAAAGCAAAATTGAGTCGCCAAATGGAAAGAATGGTCAAGCAAAGAAAATGCACAAAACATATACATATGTACATACATATACAAACGACGCTATATGCTTTTGCATCTTTTGCCTTTGCCTTCCGTCTCGCATCGGCAAAGTACCAAATATTATTCTGAATAATATTATGAGGAGGTAAAGTACAGATTACAATTGGAGCACCAGCGAGCAAAATTGTTGGTCGAAGAAAGTAAAAATTAACAAAAAAAGTGGTCTTGGCCCTCTTTCGTTACAACCGTAGAAAATAAGATCGTAGTTGTAAGACAAAAACAATGAAATTTTCAATATTATTTGGTAAGAAATAAATTTAATTTCATGTGTAAACATTTACATTATTAGGTATGTCTCCTAATAACAACTTATCTTTAATTTAAACATATGTTTGTACTACATATACATACATATATGTATTTATATTCAAATGTTAAAGAATAAAACAAATTTACACACCTGCTTGTTGTTTGGAGTGACATAAAATTACTATGATTATGTATACCCTAACATGATGAGTAATATCAGTTGCCTTGCCAACTCTGCAATTCAATCGCTCAAAGATTCCAAGTTACCTAATATGCGGCATTCTTTTTGTAATGTGATCTTTTTGGGACAAATAGTATATTCACGACTATGTACATATATGGACAATATGTAAGATTAGTTTTAGTGCAAAATAAGAATACAATAAGGTTGTTTTAATAACGGGTTGTTGCAAATAATTTAAACAAATAATTTTTATGAAAAGTGATGTTTTCGTGCAGTATTGCGGATGTGAAAATGGACTCGAAACAACTACTTTCTTTTCTGTTGCTCATGACAATAATTTTTTTCTCTTGATGATAAACTCTGGATCTCTGAACAAATTCCCTTGTTATTTTCCTGCAAGGGCGCAGGCCACGATAACACAAAAAAGATGATGTTTGCAGCAGATATTGAGAAACTAATCATTTATAACAATTTAATAGGTATATATTGGGTGGTGACCTAAACTGTACACTAACTTTGGGGCTGCTCAACAGCTAATTGTTGGGGTAACATACTACATGATGAAGTATCTATAAGGCACCTTTATATAAGGTATCCAATCCATCTAACGCACATTCCATCGACGTCTAAAAGCCAGCCCTGAAAGCTTGATTATTTTCTAACAATTTCTCCCCAAATGTTATCTACAGTGGAAGTTTTAAACAATTTATGCTCTGACCACTTACCTGTTACAGCAACATTTATTATTCAACTCTCAATAACCCCGGGAACTATGAATATGTCTATTCCAAAGCTAAGTGGAACTATTTGAACCTCTTACTCAGAAATACTAATTATTCTATGGCAACAGACACGGACATAATTGAGAACATATGTAATTGGTTCACTCAATAATGCTATTGAAAATGCAATCGTTTAAGTGTTCCCAAAAAAACAAAACATATCACCATAAATCGCTGCCGCCATTGAACATACAAACCCTGATTTCCAGTAGAAACTCGTACTGAAGAAATTAGATGCAATATAGAAACATAAGCGATAAAGTTCGAATGAAACGTGTTAACAAAATTATTCAAGACGAAATACTTCAACTAAAAAATGTAACTTGTAATAATCACTTAGAAGCCTTAGAAATAAACTTTTCTCCTTTTGAAATATAACAAAAATTCTAATTAAGAAGTTTAAGCAAATACATACACTTATAAACAAGGGCACACAATATGCTTCACCACCCGTCGATAAATGTAATATTCTAGCGGAAACAATTCAAAAAAAGTAGCTCTCTTAGAGAATTTAAGCGATACTAACACCATTTTCGAACACCTACAACCGGAAACTCATATAAAGAACCTAATTAAAAAGCTTAAAAATAAAAAGGCATCCGGTACAGATGAGATAAACAATTTATGTATAAAAGATTTGCCAAAAAAAGGTATCAAACTTCCAACACTAATAAAGGAGGCAAAAACTATACCGATTGTCAAACCCAATAAGCATAATAATAACCCTCCGCCATCAAGCTTTGAACGACAAAATAAGAATGTTTGTCGATCGTAAATTCTGCTTACACAACAACAACGGAGCGGACTAAACACTTCCCACGCAAAATTAAGAATAAAAAATATAGTCTAGATGTAAAAGCCGCTTTCGACTCGTTATGGCACGACGCCCTTCTCTTCAAAATGAGCAAGAGCAACTTCCCCAAACACCTGAATAAAACAATAAAGAGTTTTTGGAAAATCGTGAAGGATCATTTGGGCAGCTGGTAGTCTAACAAAATAACAATCAACGCTGGTTGGCCTCATGGTTCTTGTCTTTCACCCCTGCTATACAATAGTTATACATACTTCGGATTTCCCAGTTCTGAATGGATGTAGTACATCAATATTTGCCAACGATACAGCTATGTTATGCTCTGGAGTATTAGCAGAAGATATAATAAACAACCTACAAGTATCACTAGGAGCTGTTCGAATCTATTTCATAAAATGAAAAATTGGAATAAATTGCTCCAAAACTCAAGCTATCTTCTTCACACGAAGAAGAAAGGAGAGTTATACATCACAGCGTTTCCTACAATTTTCATTTTTTCATATTGCATGGTACGAAAAACTACGAGAATTCCGTTTATTAATTGAAAATCCATTTTAAAGTGAATAATGTTTTACGGTGCTTCAATCTGGGAAGATACAGCAAAAACTCATATACAAGTAGCACAAAATAAGTTACTCACAATGATATATGTATAACCTACCTTGGTATTTTTCTACAAGAAGACTGCCTAGCATAACCGATATAAATAGAAAGGGTAGATGAAAATGTCAAAGACTGAGACAAAACTTCGACCACAAATGGATAACTGACACAATATGAGCCTATCAAAAATATGATATCTACTGTAGTATAAGTATAGAATTTAGGTAAAATGTTTTTTGTTTTTACGTACGGTTTTTATAAATATTTCCTTCTCATCCATATTGTTATGATGTCCACCATATACCTCCATTAGTTTCCAAAAGATGTACATAAATCTAAGTTTTCTATAGTTAAAAATAAAAACAAGTCTATTATATAAAATCACCTGTTATTTTAAATAGATGAATTGAATTGAATTGAATAATTTTAAACTTAATGGGGTCTATTAAGTAAAAAATCTATGTTTTACTAAGAGGAAACAAAATTTATTATTTTTATTTTGTTTCACTCCAACATTAAAAATATAGGCTTGGCGAGGAGGAGTGAGAGAGTAGCGCTTGCGAACGCTTTCACTTCGAATCTTTGCTATTTGTTATCTTATTTATTTCCCAGGATGTCAGAATTTAGCTGATGTTCTGAATCTTCAGTGCCCAGTGTACATACTTCCGGTACTGCACACTCCAACACTGTAACGCAAGTCAAAGTTTTTCGATTTACTGCTTTAAAATAATTTAATTTTGAGTGTTCTCCAACGTAATAATTTCTTCTTTATTAGTACAACTGCCCAAAGTAAAGTTAAACTTCTAATTCTTTTTAACCCTCTTTTATATATATTAAATATATTAAAAATATATTCAAGTAAAGTCAGTATTTCAATTTCACTCGCCTGTACAACATCAGTAGAATCCATCACGCACAACTATGATGTTGAACTTGAATTGTGTTATACAGTAAATATTTCCTTAGCAGAATTTGTCGTGTTAACCTCCATCTTTGTATTGTTGTCTGCTACATTAAAAGCTGCCCAAGATAAATATGAAGCACAAGCAACAGCACCATCATTTGCTAAATCATGATAATGAAGTATAATGATGATAACAACAATAAAATGAATTAAAGTATAGAAGATAGTAACAACACTTAAAAAATCATCACTTATAGTGAACAAAATAAAATTTAAAATCTAAAATGATAAATAAACATAACGATTTAAATATTCAAACTGAAACAATGCAATCAGTACAGTCCAGCAACAACTTTCCAAATGTAACTGCAATGAAATGCACACAAGAAACATTAATACCAAAAAACACATCAACCAACAAAAATACCAAACACAAGTTAGAGTTTCCTCTGTACGAAACTCTTAAAAAAAGAAGAGTAATTTCTTTTTTTCTTTTTCTTTTTTATTTCTTTATTTTTATTATTTTATTTAAGCTCTTTTCTGAGCTGAGTTATTAACTAATATAATTCTATAACTAACTGAATGGAAGTTTTTACAATGCTTAAATACCAAACCTTTGGTGGTGGCGTGATACTAAAATTCTTCGGAACATTGACAAAAATTAAAAATTAATAAAAAATAAAATAGTTCAATTATTTGGAAAAGTAAAAATTGGCAAAAATAAATTGACATTTAATTCTTTGGAAAATTAAGAATTAACAAAATAAAAATAAATTTTAATTCTTTGGAAATTTAACTGCAGGTGGCGGAAGTGCATTTCCCTTGTTATTGAACTTAAGTTGGCATGTGCCCCAATTGTTGTCGATCAAAAGAATGAATGATTACTTGGCAGTTTGGTCTTGTCGAAAAATTGGTTGTTAAAGGGTGGAAACTTTTGTGGTGTTAACTCCTCCCTTCTTAGATCGATTGTCCTCAAGCGTATTATGGGTACGACAGGTTGGAGAAGCTCACGTACGTTGGTTGTTTTTCATCCAAATTGGTTTCGGTAGGTAATGGAATTGTGGGTGACTGTTTCGTGATGATTTCTAGTTGGTTTTTCCTCCAAAGCTGGTATAAAACTAAGATGATACAAACTGTGATTGTGATGGCACTAACTGATACCGTTCCAGATGTTATAGTAAGAGTGTTAAGGTTACTAATCTTCTTGGTATTTCTGATGTGCAGTTCCTTTAGTGATTCTAACGATGGTACGTCTATGTGATATCTGTTGAATGGGTTTTGTTGGAGGATAGCTGGCATAGCTGCTAAGGGGATGCCTTCGAAATTACTATAGATTTTCTCATTTACTTTGATTGTCGAATTGTAGAAATTAATAAGATGGGTTCCCGTTATATTTCGGTTTTCTGAGTTGACTTCAATACTTCTATTGAAATTATTTAGTAGAAGCACGCCTGATTTTACTTCATCTACTCGGAGTATATGATGTCCGTTTGTGGTAGTGCAGGTGGAGTTTAAGCCGTGTATAATTCTACTTATGCAAGTTTCATTTCTTAAGTCTACAATTTGGTTATTATTACAAATTTTAATTCTATTATAATCTTTACATTGTTTTTCGATTCCATAGATTTTATCTTTAGTTTTTAATATTTCCTCAAAATCTATCTTAATTACAATATTTTCTTTAGTTATAACAGGTTTCAGTATTATATTTTCAAATGTTTCCTGTGACGTTAGTGGAATCTTTATCATATAAACAATTGTCATTTCATTACTTAATACATTTATCTCTGATATTTCTAATGCCTCTTCTGCATTATTGAACGGCATTTTTTCTTCACTTAATTTTTGTATGGCTAATTTAATTCTTCTTCATTTAGTAACACTGAATTTACAATTTTATTCTTTGCCCATTGTATGGCGTATCTAATGTTAATGAGCTGTTCTTTTACCAGTCTAATCTTGCTTTGCATGTCTATAATTATTTCCTGTATACCAGTGTGCTCTTTACTTATGCTATTTGTGATTTTCTCAGCTAGTAGGGTCAAGTTATTTATTCTTTCATTAAAAAGTTTATTGATCACTACTTGATCATTATTATTATCATTTAATCTTAATAAATTTTTATTAACTATTTCCAAATCTTCGTGATCAGGTGACCCTGCGATATACTTCCACAACGTTCCTAAGGCATTTATTGATTTCTTTAGTCGGAGGTGTTTGGAAGGTTTTAGTGTTTGTAGTATGTCCATTGTCTGTTGAGTTTCTTGTTTTAATATAGGGAAAAGAACATTGTTCTTAGGAATCTGTGCTTCTATGTAGTTATAGGCGTTTGTCAGAAAGGTTTCGTATTTATCAAGTTTAATTAGATGAATAAGTCTGAATGTCCCGTCTTGAATCTTTGCTAGTCCGTTGTTGATAGTAACTATTTGTGCTGAACTGTAATCAAATACCTATACGTTCGTAGCTTGTCCTGGAGTCATAATAATCAGTAGAATAATTGGTGTCAAATACATCGTCATTGTTTACCTTAAAAAAAAAATGTTTTTAGTTCTAACTTTTTATGTTACTTTTATGAACCACTCTATTTGATTCTGTCACAATTGTTGTTGTGTTATTTTCTTTAACTACTTCTTTTTTGAATCTAGGAGTTAATTTTGTGCCTAGTCGCTGGTCTATTTTTACATATATAATGTCTCCTGGAGCATAAGTTATTGGTTCTTTTCTTTTCCTATTATGATATCGTAGGTCTCTTTCCTGTATTCCTTTGAGTCTTTCGATATTATCTTTTCTTGCTTCCTCAAATTGTTTGGGATCTGTGCTAACCGTTCTACCAAAGAAAATTTCTAAGGGCCTTTTTCCCGTGGTAGAATGTACTGAATAATTATATTCATAGACTGATCGGTCAAGAAGTTCTTCAAATGTGTTATGTACCTGTTCCTTTTTTAAACATCTCATTATTTCTGACAATGTTGAATGGAACCTTTCCACTTGTCCATTTACTGAGCTTTTGTAGGGAGGTGATTTAAAAATCTGTATACCCAATTGGTCCTTTACCATAAATGCGATAGATGCGGCATTGAGCGATTTTTCATTGTCTATAACGATAACTTTGGGTATCCCAAAGAAAAAAAGTATCTTGCGGAGGGGTTCTTTAATATCTTCTATTGATCGGGACTTGACTATGAGTGCTTGGGCATATTTGGAAAATTTATCAATGGCAGTCAAAACTAGCTTATTATCGGTTTTATATAAGTCTATGTGCAACGTGTGGCCAGGGTGTGTTGGAATAGGAGTTTTCATAATCTCCGGTTGATTTGGTCGACGGTCGTATTTACTTTCTCTACAGATTGCACATTGTTTAACGATTTTCTTGATTTTCCTTGCCATGGCGGGGAAGTAAAATCTTTCTAAAATTTGTAGTTTATTTTCCCTACAATTCCTATGAGCTCTGTTGTGCGTTCTGACTATTATATCTTCTTGTTCTTGATTATTTATTACATCCTCTACTTGCAATTGAGTGAACCTAACTTTGTACCTACTGAAATGTAGTGGGTATACTTGTTGTATTTTTCCCATTATACTTTCATTTGTTTTTACGCAATTTATGACAGATGGGTTAAGATATCGTCGTAGAATCTCTATTAACTTTTCTTCGGAGTAGAATGGCTCGGTAATTATATGCCGATGATACATGGGAAATATTATTTTAAATTGGTACGTGGAAGTTGTACCAATGTTTATGAACATTTGGTTTTTAAATACATTAATAGGGGTTTCTACACTATGTATCAATCCATGTGATGAACTTTCATCTGAGTTTGTCGCTATTGACAATGTATGCACGAACGATTTTTGGGGAGGCCTTCTAGATAAGGCGTCTGCTACCACGTTCATTTTCCCTGGTTTATAGTGTAGCTCGTAATTGTATTCTTCGAGAATTGCTTTCCACCTTTTCATTTTGCTATTAGTATTCTTGTTGCTAAGAGCATACGTGAGCGGTTGGTGGTCCGTAAAAATTTTTATTCTGGCTGAGCCATACAAATAATTTCGCAGTGAATTTAAGGCCCAAATGATGGCCAGCATTTCTTTTTCGTTGGCAGCATAATGCTCCTCTGCCTTGTTAAGTGTTCTAGATATAAAGGATATTGGTCTGTCGCTTTGGGACAGGACTGCTCCAAGCGCAAAGTTGGAAGCGTCTGTTGTCAATTCAAAATCCTTCTGATAATCTGGATAAGCGAGCACAATGTCTTTGGAAATAAGTGAATTCTTAATTTTCCTAAAGGATTCTACGACTTCTTTGCTTAACACGATTTTTACATTTGAGGATTTATTTTTCGATATCCTTCCTCCCTCCCCCCTTAAAAGGGATGTTAGGGGTTTCGCGATTTTGGCATAATCCTTTATGAATCGCCGATAATACCCAGACATACCTAAAAAGCTTCGGAGTTCTTTGAGGGATTTTGGCTGCGGGAAGTTCGCAATAGCCTCTACCTTTGCAAGACTGGTTTTTATACCTTTATTAGTTATTACGTGGCCTAAAAATTCAACACTTTCCTCAAAAAATTTACATTTTCCTAGCTGAACCTTCATGTTGGCATCTTCCAAGGTTCTAAATATTTGCTGAATATGCGAGAAATGTTCTACTTCTGTTTTGCTAAAAATTACTATGTCATCTATGTAAACATAACAGCATTTCCCAATATGTTCCCTCAATATATCATCAAGAGTACGTTTTAAAATTGCGGGTGCATTCTTGAGGCCGAATGGCAAACGTGTAAATTCATATTTACCATTATTAACAGAAAAAGCTGTCTTCTCTATATCAGTTTCCTTGAGTGGAATCTGGTGGAAGCCACTTTTCAGGTCGAGTACAGAAAAATAATTGCTACTTCCAAGTCGAGATATTACTTCGGATATTTCCGGAATGGGATATTTGTCCGCAATTGTTACTGCGTTTAATTTTCTGTAATCTATCACCATTCGGTATTGTTTCTCTCCCGATGCATCTGCTTTTTTCGGTACAATCCACACGGGTGAATTGTACGGGGATCTAGATGGTCTTATGATGCCATCGTTCATAAGCGTTCCTACTTGTTTCTCTACTTCGGTTTTCAAAGATGCAGGGTAGGGGTAGGCTTTAGTATACACAGGAGTGTCCGTTGTGGTTCTGATTTCTCCCACAACTCTAGTGGTATACGTTAGCTTTTCATTAGGTTCCATGAATAATTTAGGAAATTTCTTTGTAATAATATTCATACTCTTTTTCTGTTGGGGCGATGTTTTATTTATATTTAAATTATTTACTGTTGCAGATGGAAGCTGCTTAATGTTTATTTTTTTCCCATTCCCCAATGTCATGTAGTTCTTCCCTGTGTGGATTACGACTCCTAATTCTCTAAGGGTATCGTTTCCGAGGATGCCATCAAAAGTCTTAAGGGACGGCATTAAAAAGAATATAATTTCTCGATTTATGTTAAAAAGTTTCACCATTGTGTGTTCAGTAATTCTAATGTCACCGACAACTGACTTTGCATAGAATGATGCTTTATTTTTAATTTTTTTCTTTGCCAAGTGTGGCTGGAGATAATTTTTGCTTGATCCTGTATCTATTAAAAACTTGAAAATGCTTCCGCTCTCCGTTTTGACCTCAAAATAAGGTAACGAAGAGCTTATTAAACTAAAAAATGAATGTCTGTTGGCTCAATATATTCTTTTTTATGTATTCCTGACTGCACTTGCTCTGTAGTGGAATGTTCTCTGTAATTTCTTTTGTTGGGGGTATGAAATTGAACCAGGTCTTTTCCCTTGCAAGTTATCGCGGTGAGGTCTGTTTATGTAATTTATACGCCGGGAATGCATACTTTGATCCACGTCCATGGGCTCTGGTCGTGCTTGAGGCTTAGGTGGCCTTTGTGGATTGTTTTGATAAATCCTTTGTTGCGTAGGTTGCCATGTTGGCTGATTACTTTGTGGTATATAAGCTAAGTGAGGGTAGAATCTATTTGTATCTTTTCTTTCAAAGTTTTGTTTTGGAGGCAATTGCGATGGTGCAATTCTTCTTGTATTGTGAGCATGGGTTGCTCGAAAGTTCTGATTCTGAAGTTTCAGACAAAGATGGAGGGCTTGTGGTAGGTCCGCTGGTTCCCTTATTCCTAATAGACGGGGTAAGTCCCCATTTAGACCCATTATAAAGGTGTCTAGGGCTTTGTCTCTGTAAGATTTTGTAATTAAATTAAGTGATTCATTACTCGTTTCTAAGCATCCTATCTTATTCAATATTCGTGACAGATGAGTGTATACTCTCTGGTAGAAATCTTGTATGCTCTGGTTACCCTGTACCAGAGTTGTCATCTGGTATTCTAATGTTGACAAGTCTCGCTTGTCGCCATAATGAACGGTTAAACATTCTGAAATGACTTTCCAATTCAGAGGGGTATTATATGACTCTAGTGAAATATCGGTGTTGCCTGTAATTTTATTTCTGATAACGCTGAGAATGCCGTAGTATTTGGGCGTTCCCTTAAGCGGTTCGTAAATTTCTAAAATTCTGTCTACACTCTTTTTCCATGAATTATATTCCCCAGGTTGACCTGTAAACTCCTTTAAGCATTTGACTACGTCCGGAATTTTGTCCATGTCCTGTAAATTATTCCTATGTCTTTCGTCTATTTGTTGGTCGCTAACATTTTGCATATTAGTATGTGGGCTTAAAGCCGCCTGAACCATTTGAGGTCCTTGTTGCCTGAAAATATTTGTGACAACATTTGAAATAAGTGTCGTTAAGTCGTCCATGTTCATTTGAATGTTCTGAGGAGGATTCGCGGGAATGACGGGTGGTCGGATCAGATTATTTGGATTTGACATTTTTCTTACAGTATCAACAAAAAAAAAATTTTAATGCCCAGAGGGTTTTAAATCATATAGTTTTGCATATGTTTTAGTTTCTGGATTGTAAATTTTTGCTCTTAATATAAATCTTACTCTATACAGGATCTCCGCCTTGAGTTTTTCTATGGCTTCTGGTGCTTCTTGTACTCCTGGTGATTTCGTTTCTTCGTTTATGGGTAATATAGCAAAAGATGATACCCCTTTGAATTTTATCTCTTCAGGTTGCGTGTCGTCAGGCAGCATGTGTTCACTTTAGTTATCACATTTTTTTTCACTAATGCGGGCAGGTACGTGATACCAATCGTTTTGCCGAGGCTACTAAGGGGCCGTACATTAGATTTTTACAATTTTTGTAGCGATTTTGCATTCTTTTTTCCTAAAAATCACGCTTTTTATCAGTTTTTGGAGAATCACTTTAATCACTTTTAAAAATTGTTTCCCTTTTAAGAGTTAGTTTTCAAAGATCAGTTTAATTTGCAGATCAGTTTAAGGATAACTTTTAGTTTTTAAGGATCACTTTTTTAATTTAAGGATCAGCTTTTAAAATTTTACTTTTTATTTTAATTTAAGGATTAGTTTAAGGAGCACTTTTTAAACTTCACTTTTTAATTTAAGGATCGGAATTAAATTTTTAATTTAAGGATTTTCAGGATTTTGTCGGAATGTCTTTTTATGCTCGGGCGCCAGTTAGAGTTTCCTCTGTATGAAACTCTTAAAAAAAGAAGAGTAATTTCTTTTTTTCTTTTTCTTTTTTATTTCTTTATTTTTATTATTTTATTTAAGCTCTTTTCGGAGCTGAGTTATTAACTAATATAATTCTATAACTAACTGAATGGAAGTTTTTACAATGCTTAAATACCAAACCTTTGGTGGTGGCGTGATACTAAAATTCTTCGGAACATTGACAAAAAATAAAAATTAATAAAAAATAAAATAGTTCAATTATTTGGAAAAGTAAAAATTGGCAAAAATAAATTGACATTTAATTCTTTGGAAAATTAAGAATTAACAAAATAAAAATAAATTTTAATTCTTTGGAAATTTAACTGCAGGTGGCGGAAGTGCATTTCCCTTGTTATTGAACTTAAGTTGGCATGTGCCCCAATTGTTGTTGATCAAAAGAATGAATGATTACTTGGCAGTTTTGGTCTTGTCGAAAAATTGGTTGTTAAAGGGTGGAAACTTTTGTGGTGTTAACTCACACAATGGTAACTAGATCAATTTCTAATCTACCTACAACAAGTCAAACAAAAACCGCAAAATCAAGCAACAAAACACTAAACTTTACTCCAAACAATGTTCAAGCTTCACCATGTACATAATTCCAAGTACATTTTAGCCAGGGCCTTAAAGATGTTGCAGTGAAATTTAAAAGGGCTTATGAATAACTACCACTAGTTACAGTTTATTGCAAAAGAATTTAATACTTGCGCCCCTGTGGTCGTGGAAGGGATGGAACACACTGGTATTTATTTCAAAAAAAGAAAACGTCAAGCGCCAAAGTTACGAATAACATATATCAACTAACAGCCGTGTTGACCAAATGTATGAGGGCAGCAGCCAATGTTAGCATTCCCCCCAACACAAACAAAAATTTAAAACCCCAATTTCTATAGCGAAATTCTTATCTTGATACTTTACGTAAAAAGAAACAAAGACTCTGGCATAATTTAAAACGACTTTAATCTTATTCAGTACAAAAGAAGAACTGTCAAGAAATTAAAGACAAATATTTTCGGAGCTTCTCTGCCAAAATCAATCCCACCTCATCATCTCAACAAATTTGAAGTGATGTAAGGCGATAACCTGAAGGAATAAACAATGTAATTAATATCATTAAAGACTATTACTATAGTGAACTCTTTCGCAACTCATTAGTCTGCACAATCTGAGTACATTAACTTTTTTCAAAAGCAAATTAAACTGTAGATACCACCCCTACAGTCATTAAAGATACATTAGATTTCCAAAAAAAAAAAACAGAAAATCCATCAACATTGTAGAACTCGAAGACATTTACTTTCGGTAATGTTTAACCACAAGCATGGAAAGCTGTCATCCCAGTTCCAGCTGTTATCCCAGCTGTGATCCCAATTCGAAAACCAAATAAAAGCTTCGTCGTGGTTTCTGGTTAGAGGCAAAACATCATGATAATAACAAATTTCAATAGATTTTTTCATAGATCTTAAGAAAAGCCTATAATTGATGTCTAAGATAGGAAGCTAACTGCGCTATTGACAAATGTTCCAATTGCTAATTTTTCGATGGAGTATAACAATCTACTTATGTATATCCATATACATCTCCATATATGTGTGTTTGTTGCACTTTATAGAAGACCAGACCGCTGGACCGACCTTCCTGAAATGTTCACAACATTTAATTGGGATTCTGGAAGGAATTATAGGCAACTTTTATCAATTATACCCACTTTTTTAATATATGATATTCCTTCCGCATAGAGGCGTGGCGGGCGAAATGTGCACCAAAAAAAGGGACTTTGAAATTATGTGAGTACCATCCCATGTCGACTTATGTAACTGAACGCGAGATTATGGATTCAGCTCCTGAAGAAACGAAATGTCGACGACTAAAAAATGTTCAACTCTGGAAAGCAGGCAAATGCTTAAAATTGCCAGTTCACCAGCATGGGATGGCTACAGAAGCATGAACTCAATTGGGAAAGAAGTAATTGCTCTAGAAATAAATTAAATGTATTAGCCCATCTCAGAATTGGTCACTGTAAAAATCTTATCGAAAATCTTCCACCTCGATTTGTTCCGCCTCCAATAGAAATTTCGCCATTGCCATCTTCATTGACGAATGCCCAAACTACAACACACCCAGAACTTGCATAAGTTTCCAAATGGAAATAATACTCCAACAGATCTTCTCAAAGCAGGTGTCATAAATATATCAAACTTATGTACAAATTTTTAAAATCAGACAATTTACTGTATCAAATTTAATAATATAATTTTGTGTACTACGATGAGTCGTGCAAGTAAGCACAAATTCTTATAAAGTCGCATTGTCGAAGATATGTCCACTGGACAGTCAGCGCTGTGACAGTCTTTCCTCTTCCCCATAACCCAGTTCTGGTACAATGCTCTCCATGGGTCTCAAAACAAATATCATTACAAATTGTGAACTGTCCAAATTCACTCGACCGTCAGATACCACCAGCAGTAAAACTTTACAACTTTATTTCAAATCTAATAGTTATGTAAATATTTTCTTTTTATTAGCTCAACACTCCGGATGAGGGAATAGTTCGTTGCGAATCAGCTTCTGGGACTAGACGACAGCCACAACGCATATACGAAACAGACCTGGATGAAGAAGTATAATGTTTTTTTATCTGAAAGTATTATGATGTTAAGCAATTTCTTACAGATTGATGAATTTATCGAGCAAAATATTCAAATAAATTCCAATAAGAAAATTCGAAGGGAGTACCTCAGTGCTTGCACACTAAAATTTAAGGCCAAAGAACAAGAATTAAAATTCTGTCAATTGCGTGAGGACATGTTCCGGTGAGTCAAGAACTGAAATTGCATATACATGTATACATACGCTTACACGCAGAAGTTATTTGCAAGAGAAACAACTTGCCTGTGCAGTATCAAAGGCAAGTGTGAAAAGTAAATGATGAAAATTATACATTTTTAGAAGAAGGAGCTTAAAACTCAGTATTTTTTTTCCTAAAGTTGTTATACAGGAAGTGTTATTATGTGTTCTTACTTGCAGATAACTCTTGTGTCTAATCGTAGCAAAGAAGATGGCGTTAGATTTATGTATGTATGTTGTAACCGTTTGCTCTAAAATGTGCGTTTTTCTAGTTCCAATATGTTGTGTGTGTTTGTCATATGGATTTTTATTGTTTTGTGCCAAATAATTATCATACCTCGATGCACACACCTGTTAATTTGTTTAGCAATAGGCACAATTGTTTTGATCATAAGTTGCATCATTGTCATGGCTGAAGAGTTTTCAGGTGAGTTTCGAAAGAAAAAAAGTTTAAATAATAAAATACCTAAAATTTTCTTACTTGGAAATCAATTGCAAAACAGGGTTATCAAAAGCAGACAACCATCGTGACCATATTAGCTTGTTTTTAGTTAAATTCAGCTATTTTATAGGATTTAGTGCAAAGAATTTTGGATATAAGTTTTTGTCTTTAAAAGCGCAATTAACAGAGAGGGGTTTTTTTAAAACTTCCGTACTTTGTGAAATAAAAAAATGTCTCCTGACAAAAATTAGTTGACGATTTTTGGTTAGAGGCGGAAGAGGATTATTTAACATGTACATTTTTATTTATGTATGTATGTTGTTAAATAAATAAAAAAAAATTTTATATTACAAAGATTTTTTGGTAGAATCTTAGTTTTAACATATGTACTATATTTAATCTAGCTGATGTTATATAAAACAAATGGTTTTTTGTGAAGCTTGCCTTTTACTACTATATATATGTATGTATAAAATAATGCATACATATGTATATATGTTAGCTCTAAAAGAGCTCTTGTATTTCAGTATAAATGATTTTCCATATGTGAAGACTGTTTAACTTATAAATTCTTTTAAGCCGATTTTGAGAAAATTTTGTTTGTATTTCTCTAAACCTAAAATATAACAAATAATAAAAAACTATTTCAAAATGACCAAAGAAGCACACAATTTTTTATTTAGCTTCACTTTTTTGACTTCAAATTTAATTTTGCATCATTCAGATTTGTTGAGATTTCACCAGCTATAAAAAAACCTCTTAGGAGTTCAAATTCAAATATTTATTTTCTTCAATTTTTATAGAAAGATATGTAATTAAATACAAATGTTGTAGAATACATATGTAATCAAACTAACTTATCAACCCGTTCAAAACTTCTTCTTAAATGTTACATTGAATTCAAGTCCTTGAAGTCATTTATTTTGCATTCTCCTCTGGTATATCCTGCATAGATAATATTAAGGATCTCGCAGTTTGTATGTAGATATGTAGGTATGTATGTGTGTTTATAAATTTTAAAGTTTCTTTATTAAGAACCTCGCTAAATGGTGAAAGCAAAATGATTTCTAAAAATTATTAAATAATTTTTTAACATTATACTAGCAAAAAATATTAGTCGGATATATTTAAAGAAAATTTAAATATTTTTAGTTTTTGATACTTTCCACAAGCAAAGTAAGCCCTAAGTCCATTCGAGACATTTGGCTACCCCGTAGCAAAATTAAAACACACACATTCATGTGGAAACAATTATTTTAACGACAGCACAGCTACACGGCAACACGACCACCATTGTAGCTTTCGTCAATTTAAACTTATTTCCATTTTCTCAGCTACGAAACAAATACAATGTGGACAACTTTTCACTCCAAAGTGTCATCTCGTGTACACATATACATACATACATAAAAATGCTTCAGTAGGTGCGGTCGCAAAAATAATGTTGTACAACCGGTTTTCTCAGATTATTATTGTCACGTAATGGTAGGTAAGCTTTGCCAACAAGTATTTCATAATTTTTAATTTGATATACATATGTACAGTTCGTTACGGTGCTATTTACAGTTTGAAACTCTAAACTAGGCGTGGCCGAAAAACAAATGATTAAGACTCTTTGTGGGAAACATTTTTATATCTGAAACGTCAATATAAGGGATTTTTCGCTTCTTTTTTGTTTAAAATGTGTGAATTTGGCATTACTGGAATACATGTAAATGCATCACTGTAAATTTGATATTTATATAGTTGGATGCACGGCGATAACTGCAGCTAGCAGCAGCAGGATGTTCGTGTGACCTGCTGTCTCGAATGTATTTAATGCTTAACAAATAAAAAACAGTGCTACCGAAAATTAATATTAAATTAAGTAATTTTGTCTATATTAAAATAAAAATAAAAACAACACATCCGACGGCAATTAAAAACATAAATTACATTTTTTTTAAAAATCTAAAAAAATATTCTCTTTAGAAGTTACGGCAATACTGGATACATGAGTGCCTCGATGGATGAGTTGGTAGAGTATTCGACCAACCTCCAAAGGTCATAGGTTCGATTCCTACCAAAGACTCTGGTGAAAACACAAAAGCCAAAAAAAATTTCATATAAAAGCAATAACGAACCACACAAATGCAACACAAAAACACGTAAGGTTGGGTTAACTGATGTTTGATTGTGAATTATCGAAGGTATGTAAACTGAGCACTGGCACTGAACAGTCAACACAGCATCAGTTAAATTCTGACATACTCATCCCTGCAATATAGAATAAAAAATAAAAACAACCAGATAACGGAACCACTCAGTACTGGTCCGAAAAAAATATTATTTTTGATAAAAATAAATCTTAGTTTTTAACTTATAAAGTAAAACCATTTTTATTATTTTTGTACATTTTCGATGGTGTTATTATGTATGTAAATGCGAGTTTAGTTCACTTGCCATCTAATATGTTGTACATGATACCAAAGCAAACAGTTTTTTCCAAGCCAACGAAGAATATTTAAATTTACAAATCGTTCTTTTTGATATCAGTTTCCTTTCCACAGTGATTATAATTATAATAGGCCTTCCGCTACTTAAATGTGCTGTTATATTACATCCATTAGAGTTTATTTTTATTATCTTATGTCTGGTAACAAAAACTGCTCTATACGGCAGCTTGATTAACTGCTTTCTAATCCACTGCATTCGAATGCGCCGATTTTTTTATTGTAATTTCAGAGTAAACTTTCAAAACCCGTACATAAGAGTCAATGAACTTTCCTACCAATCGATATTATGTCTTTCTTTTCTCGCTTAGTTAAAATGTGTTGCTGTGAGTATTAGTAATTCTTTAATAAGTTGAAGAGGCACAGTTTCTTCGAAATAGTGAGCACAATTCAGTGAAGTTTGGATGGCGGATAATGGTTTGTGTGTGTAAGTAACTTACCGTTATCAGCAATTATGGTGGCGTTTTTAACCGCACGACGAAAGTTTCGTGCTAGTCGATATGATTGTCATTTGCTAGTGTGAACCTGTTGTACTAATTACTTGTAATTACAGACCATCTTAGACTAAGAAAGGAATATCTAAACTATCGATTGGGCATGCAATTTCTGCTAGATATTTATTCGAATTTTCAATTTTCGCATTATATTTTTTCAAAATTATACAAGAACGCCCTCATATGAAACATTTAAGTACATGATAATTGTTATTGTTTAAACAAACGGTCATCAGACAACTAAAGTTAGCTGGTTATAAATTAAGGTATCCTTTCAATTTAAAAGAGAAAACGCCAAATAAGCCGCTTACAATATTTAGTTTTTTTGTAGTTGTATTGAGGATTCTCGGACAATGTAGTTATTAGGAACTATTTGAAATTAATTCCATTTGACTGATTTATTTCTTTTTTAGAAACAGTATTAATTAATTTAAATGTTGGCACATTACAGGCCTTCCCAATCTTTTCAAGCGAAATTCGGCTAAGCTAGTCCATCAACGCCAACGTCGTACCTATTTTATATGTGCTATTATAATGCTCATGACCGTTTTGAGTACAGTTGGTCTTCTTTTGTGCCCATCTTCAGCGTACTTTGATGGCAACAATAACAAGGACGAAAACAACGACAATCGTTTCGCATTTCCCTTCGATTTTTTGAAGGCGTCACACAGTTCACATGGTGCTAACAGTTCGGCCACTAGCATAAGCAACGGAGAGAAAGAAATAAAACTGGACGTTGTTCTGTCCGCAACTATTCATCACAATATTACCATAAATGCACCAATTAGCGGTAGTGAAGCAACTGAATTAATACGACGTAGTGTTGCAGATACCTTATATCGTACGCTCAGCACTAAGAATGTGCCAAAATTAGTTCTTAAAAATCAGCAAACCGCTGAAGACAACGCTACCAACATCCAAAATAACTTGACGTCAGTAGAAGACAATTTCATCGTTTTTTATACGGACTTAAAGAAGGAACGTGGATCGATCGACTGTGCTCATCCTGAGTACATTGTTTTTACTTGGATATTGTGCCTCGTATCTCTGGCGACAGCACTTAAGCTGTATTACTTGTTAAAAGTTATAATGGCGGTTTGTATGGTTGGATTTTACGCACTGCTGATACAACTGGTATTTCCTCAAATTTATCCTAAAGATCTAATCGATGACGAACAAGCGCGTCTCGGAATGCCTTTGGGCATTCAAATGTTAATGCTCCTAGCGGCATTTTTAGTCATGGTCTGCTATCATGCGCGCTTAGTTGAGGTAAGTTTTTCCATCTTTTAGTGAATGTAAATGCCAAACTATGTACCTTTTGTTTAAGAAATAGCCATTTGTGCTACTTTTGAATGCCAATTCAGATTCACTTGAAAACGAAAATTTAACCCACATTTGGACGAGGCAATTTGCTGCCTTGTAAAACTGTACATTTAAGTAAAGTAAAAACTACTTGCATAGTACAGAATCAAAATCATGATATCTCCGGCTTGCAGATATTCACATTACTATTTTCAAATATTATCATCATATTATGATAAGAATTAATATTATTATCAAATATTAATTCTTACTCAAATTTATAACAAAGACGCTCGAATTTCCGTTAGGGCACAAAATTGGTGCTTGAAAGTTTTGTGCAAAAATTAGATCAATCCACACCTTTAATTATATGATAAAAATGGAGATATGTAACTACATAATCTAAGATCCGTGAGTCGTGTTCCCGTAAAATTTTGTAGAACTCCGAAAGGTGTCGCGAAATCACGAAAAAAATTATTATTCTAATGTTATATATGTATATGTATGTATGTGCTTGGAAAAGGTGTTACAAGAATCAGAATGCGTTTTAACGAACATTCCTTAGTGGAATGCAAATTTCTATCAAAATAGTAGTCAGACAATGACACATTTGTTTATATTGAAAAAATATTTTCTTATTAATTATTATTAAAGTTCTTAGTGACGGATCATGCTATCTAATTCAATTAGATTTTTAAAGAAAAGTATCTATAAAAAGGTGAGACGGAATAAAAATAGGTCGTGTAGAATCTGCGCTGCAAGTATCTGAATCGTCACTATCAGACTCCTGTGTAGTATTAAATTTCGTTTCTTAATTTATTTTGGGATCGGAAGCCTTCGATTACTTGATGATTAAATCCTTTTTAGTTTTGGGGTTTCTCCTGAATCACATTCTATAACATTATGCTAATAATTAGTCAATTAAATGGATGCAATATTTAACTATTGTTTTGCCATGTTAAAGAACTTCGCTTACACTGGCAAGAACGTGAAAACAGGGATGCAGTTTCAAATGCTTCTACATTTGTGTTATACCCAGTTTAAACCAGTTTTTTGCTTATATAATTTCGCATTTCTGAAAAATCTTCTTGCTTTATTAACATTTATTTTTGCCAGTTTTATTTTTCGCAGAGCTGGGATAAATACAAGAATGTTCCAAAATCGCGGGATTTTCTAAAGTTTCCCGACACAAATAAAGCACGATGAAATAGGTACATACATATCATTTGATGTAACGTATTTACAATTAATAAATAAGTACATAAAATATATCTGTGTAAAATCAAAGAAACATAATTAAATCGCATACATAAAAGTTGTGGCTTTTATATAATAATTTGCTTTACCGAACTTAGCAATATTTTTCTTACCTTGAACATGCCACTCCAAAGCAAGAAAGTTGGTAAAACATAACGAGAAGAAAACAAATTAGCATAAAGAGAATGTGAAGATAAACTCAAATATAGTCTGGAATTTCACTTTAGGTAACATCGCGACTGGATTTTATCTGGAAGGAACAAGCAGAGCGTGAATTAATTAACATGAAGTCTAATCGGAGCTTAAACGACACATTAATTAAGAATATATTGCCGGATCACGTTGCGGCCTTTTACTTATCTGACGAACATACCGATGAACTTTATTCCAATATGCATAATTTGTGTGGCGTTATGTTTGCATCGATACCTAACTTTCAAGATTTCTATTCTGAGGATATTGACAATGGCAAAGCTTGTATACGAATATTGAACGAAATAATTTGTAAGTTATTTTAGCCAATCCCAGTTTTTTTAACTCCTCCTTAAACAATTCAACTGTTTAAGGCGACTTCGATGAGCTGTTGGAAGATTCAAGATTTGCTTGCATTGAAAAGATAAAAACTGTTGGTGCTACTTATATGGCTGCGGCCGGCTTAAACTACGATTCGTTGAGAAGACGTGGGGAGACATCGGAGGACAGCGTGTGTAATTTGGTTGAGTTTGCCTTTGCAATGAAGCAAAAACTAGAAGATATTAACAAAGAAGCTTTTAACAATTTTCAATTGCGAGTTGGCATTTGCAGTGGTTCACTGGTAAGTGGTGTCATCGGAGCGAGAAAGCCAGTATACGATATTTGGGGAAATACCGTAAATGTAGCCTCTAGGATGGACTCCACGGGTGAAAATTGGCGCATACAAGTACCAGCTAACACAGCTGATTTACTCAAAGCTAACGGTTATACTTGCGTGGTATGTATAATGCTGCACATGGCTTTTTATACATATGTATATTCTTCTAAATTATGGTTTCTTTTTTTAGAAACGTGGCGACATCAATGTGAAGGGTAAAGGTATAATGACAACATACTTTGTTCTACCTCGTGGGGTAACTCAAAGTCAATTATCATCTCCGATCAACATTCCCACGGGTATTCCAATTATTCAGCCATCCAACTTACGGAGACAAACCTCGCATCACGGTTCATTTAGTGCAATAGTATTTGAAATGGTGCAGGCTTCCAAACGCTGTACAAATATTCCGGGAACACGTAAGTTTCAAAGCCTAAATTTTTATTTTCCTACGAGTCACGATTATTCAAAACTCTTTAATCAGTTTTTAAATTGTGCTATTTAGCAAACTTTTTTATAATTTGCAACGTCGACAAAATCGTTCAGGCTAACAAAACCTATGTTTAAAAAGGTGCAAATACAGTGAACTCTAGGTAATGTAATTTCTACTATAGTACATAATTCAGCAGCGTGAACACAAAAATTAAATTGTTTAAGAAGATTATGAATATGCGTGCATAAAGAATAGTACATCTTCAAAACGCCCCATTTGTTCCATGTAAAGGAGTGTTTTCGCAAGTTGTGGAATCTTGAAATTTATTTTTCATCCCGGCTCTCATATCAAAAAATGTATAATGAAGAAGGAACTTTTTTAGTGTAAAATCCCCTTTCTAAGATTTAAGGTTTTTCGTAGCAAAGAGTGCAATGTAATACGCTGGCAATGACGACAATGAGCCTTATGAAGGTCTTCAGACCTGATGATCCTGTCACCCAATTTTCACTCACTTCATTTTTCATACAAGTTTTACCGAATACCAACAGTTCCACTAACCCCATAAAATATCCAATAGTAATTTAACCAAACCAAATGTCTGAGTATAAATTAAATACACCTTCACACATCCTTTCATTTACTTCATAAGAACATAAATCATACTATATGACTGATGATAAAGCAAACAAAGATTCATATTTCGTTTCATTTATTTCATGAGTAATTCTGACTTATGAAATAAAATTTAAATAATTGTTTATGTTGACAAGTATCTGATAAAACGAACTATCGGTGAATATATCCAGCGAAAAATTATAAAATTGGTAAAGAACAAAATCGGAAAAGATATTCTGGAAAAAGGATAAACTTTTTCTAAATAATATTAGTGGAAATAAAATATACAAATAAAATAAACAAGGCTTAATGAAATATAAAAGTGTGGAAATTAATTTAATTAAACAAAAAAGATATAAGTTGTGTAAGTAGAAGTAAAATATTTTAATTCGAAAATTAAACACAGTATAAAATTAAAATAAAAGTAATTTTTTGTTTTACTACGACGGAAATTTTGTTTAACTATTTTGAATTCCAAATAAAACTGTAAGGATTTTCGAACCCACATTAAAAGAAGAATATTTGACAGCAGCAAGAGGATATTGTCAACTGTGGAAGACAAAAAGGTCAGAAGCAACAACAATTTCAACAAAAGCAAGTACAGCAACCAGTAAAGTTTATAAGACATATATGTTAACATAAAAAACATTCAAACGGATGTTAATATAAAAAAGCATTTAAGCGGAATCACAAAAATCGTCCAATGACCTAATTGCAGTTTGCTAAACTTCTTTGGAAATCGCTGACACATTTGTAGACGGTCAAAAACAAAATTAAGTTGAATGCATAAGGTAATAAGCGTGTCGTTATTGATTACCAAGCATATTTTAATATTGAATTCAAGTTGTAATTAATTTTGTAAAATATAAAAAGTTCAGTTGCATTTTAAGTTTGAATAATAAAAGTTGTATTAAGTGAAAATTGTAAAAAACAAAGTTTAATAAATAAAGAAATGTATTTTTTTTAATCATTTAAACCTACAAAATAATAATTGGCGCCCAACGTGAAAGGGAACTCCTGAAGAAAACACCCCATAGGCTGTAGTCAGAGATCCCAACGTGAAAGGAAACTCCTAAAAGAAAACACCCCATAGGCTGTAGTTAGGAGATCCCAACGAAAAGCACCCCATAGGCTGCAAAGTGACACATCTACGAAACAAGGACGTTTTGTGTGGAGACCCTAGTGTATGACGCGGGTACCCCAGTACCGAAAAGGAAAAAGGAAAAACACCCACTTACCAACTCCATGAAGATGATCACCATTTTTACGTAAGAATAGAATTAAGTTATTTAGTGAAAATTCAAAAGTGAAAATCAAATTTCTTTTTCCTATAAAAGTTCTAAAGGAAAAAAGAACAAAATACAAATTTAAAAACTAATTAGAAACAAAAATTCTTTAATATAGATTTGAAACGGAAATAATAATAGAATGCAAATTTTAAAGAAATTAAAATAAATATATAGAATATTTTTAAACACAAATTTTTTAATACAAATCCTAAGGATAAAACACAAATTTAAAATCAAATAAAAAAAAAAAAAATTTTTTTTTAATACAGATTTTGAAGAAAACAATAAGTGAATGCAAATATTAGGAAAGTAATAATAAAAATATAAACAATTTTTTTTTACAAGTTTTGAAAAAAAAAGTGAAAATTTTAAGGATAATTATTAAATTCGAATAAAAATAACATTTGCAAGAAAAGTGGAAATTATTATTAATTAAATTTAAAGCTACATAGTAAGCAAAGTCTTAAAAATCGAAAATATATATTTTTAATCCTAATTGGGAAGTGAACTAACTTGAAATTTAAAAAGAAATAACCCCTTTAAAATAAAACCAATATTATCCCTAGAACCACTATTGCCATTCCTACGGGACCCTGGAATAGAAATAAGTAGATCCCTAGAACCACTATTGCCATTCCTACGGGACCCTGGAATAGAAATAAGTAGGAAAAAAAACATAGAACAAACATAATTTTTTTTTCTCTCTAAATTAAAAAAATAATGGCTAACCCCAATAATCTGGTCAGGCCCCCGGTACTAAATGTTCCTAATCCAGCTCCTAATAATGAAAACATTAGAAACATGGAGGAGATGATAGCAAGAATATGTGCACAACAGTGCCAGATAGCAATTAGGCAGATATTAGATCCGAACGCAAATATAGGAGGTATAGATCAGGAAATAGAAGATAGATACAGGAATGATCTAGCAGATTTAGACAAAGTTCCCGATGTTGTTAGAAATATAAGGGAATTCTCTGGAAACCCAGCGGAGTTTAGCTCTTGGAAAAAGAGCATTGATAGAATACTCGGACTGTATGACTCTATGAAAGGAACCCCTAAATACTTCGCGATACTAAACACGATTCGAAATAAAATTGTCGGTGGCGCAGACGCGGCACTAGAATCTTATAACACTCCCTTGAATTGGGAGTGCATTACAAAATGCCTTGCATTGCACTATGCAGACAAAAGGGATTTAACAACTTTAGAGTACCAAATGAGTACTCTAGTGCAGGGTAACAGCAAAGTACAAGACTTCTATCAAGAAGTGTATTCTTACTTATCACTCATTATGAATAAATTATCGTGCATGGATGTAGGTAGAGAAGCGCTCGATCTTATTGCGCAAACATATCGGGATAAAGCGTTAGACGTTTTTATCAGAGGCTTAAAAGGCAATATGTCATTGCATCTCGGTATGAAGGAGCCGAAGGATCTCCCACAGGCACTTCATTTATGCCTAAAAATGGAGAATCAATTTACAAGGACACAATTCGTAAATTCAAATAGGAATAACAATAATAGGACTGTATCACAACCATTAAATAGAACACAATATCAAGACAAACAGCCAAGAAACTTTTACCCACAATTGGCTCATATGCCACAACTATCCCCAAACTTCCAGCAATTCAGACCAATTCCTCCTATGAGACAATATAACAATTATAATCAAATACCGAATGTACAAAGGTATTCATATCCAAGCTTCGCTCCACCAAGGCCAAATATACCAAAGCCCCAGCCACGTCCTGAGCCTATGGACGTAGATTCATCCATGAGGACAAGAGCCGTTAATTACATGAACAGGCCAGTCCACAATAATAAATTTTTCGGTAAAAGGCCAACAGTTCAATCCGAACAGTTCCGAAGTCCGCCAAAAATGCAAAGAAATTTTCATTTGCAAACGGAAGGCACCGAAAATGTTAACAACGAATATTACGAGGAATTAGGAGGTTATGAAGATGAGCAAAAACTGCCATCATTGGATGAATATCTTCAAAACCAAAGAGAGACACTAGAAACCGAAAACCAAACGGAAATTCAAGAATGCGTAGACATACATTTTTTAGACCAATAGATTCGTCCTTACCTTATTTCGAGTGTAGGACGAATACAGGACAGATCTTAAACTTTCTTATTGACACCGGTTCGAACAAAAATTATATTCAGCCTAGCCTGATACGAAATCCTCTACCAAATAAAAATTGGTTTTTTGCAAATTCAGTCGGTGGATATAATAAAATCACCCACCACACATTCATTAATTTATTCGGCAAAGACACTTGCAAAATTAAATTTTTTTTACTACCAACGCTAAATAAAGGAACTATCTGCTATTATCTACTCTGCGGAAAACTACATGATTATTAATAAGAACCTCAAAGTTCGAATAAAACAAAGGATTTCACAATCGGTGAACAACATTAATATTAGAACGGACCATTTGACACAACAACAAAAAGACAAACTACAGGAAGTTATTAGACAGCACAAATCTTTATTTAGTGAGCCAAATGAGAATCTCACATATACCACAGCCGTTGTTGCTGGCATACGAACAAGAACCAACGAACCGATTTATTCCAGATATTATCCCTATCCTGTACAATTAAAGGACGAGGTTGAGAAACAAATACAAGATCTTCTGAAACAGGGTATCATCCGACCTTCCAGGTCACCGTATAACTCACCTATTTGGATCGTCCCAAAAAAAGCCGATGCCTCAGGCCAAAAAAAATATAGGGTTGTAATCGACTATAGGAAATTAAATGAACAGACATTACCAGACAAATACCCCATCCCAGAAATCAACGACGTTCTTCCACAACTGGGACAAAACAAATTCTTCTCGGTGTTAGACCTTAAAAGCGGCTTTCACCAAATATCGCTAAGGGAAGTTGATAGACAAAAAACAGCATTTTCGGTCAACAATGGTAAATACGAGTTTACCAGACTACCGTTTGGCCTAAGAAATGCGCCTTCCATATTTCAACGGACACTAGATGACATATTGAGGAAATTTATAGGAAAAATTTGTTTTGTATACATGGACGATATTATAATATTTTCCAAAAATGAGGAAGACCACTATAGAAATATAGATACCATTTTCAGAACTCTCAGACTTTCAAACATGAAAGTTCAACTAGATAAGTGTGAGTTCCTAAAAAGAGAAGTGGAATTTTTAGGATTCATCATTTCAGATGAAGGCATAAAGACGAATCCTAAAAAAGTGGAGTCAATTCTAAACTTCCCAACACCCAAAACTTTAAAGGACCTAAGATCATTCCTGGGATTGTCGAATTACTATAGACGCTTTATCAGGGATTATGCTAAAATTGCAAAGCCCCTGACAACGCTTTTGAGAGGGGAGGCAGGACGTTCGTCCAAATATGTGTCAAAAAAGATAATAATTGATTTAGATCAAGAAGCAATGCATGCATTTATAAAGCTAAAGACCATATTAACTTCTGACGATGTTATGTTAGCGTATCCAGATTTTAATAAAGAATTTACCCTAACGACAGACGCATCAAACTATGCACTGGGAGCAGTCCTATCCCAAGACAATAGACCTATTGTATTTCTATCAAGAACCCTTAGCAAACCAGAAGAGCACTACGCGACGAATGAAAGAGAGTTGCTCGCTATTGTATGGGCGTTAAAATCGCTTAGAAACTATCTCTATGGGTCCGTCAAGTTAAACATTTTTACAGACCATCTTCCTCTGACTTACGCCCTAAATAACAAAAATTTGAATTTCAAACTTAAAAGGTGGAAAGCATTTCTCGAGGATTTCAATTACGAATTACAATATAAACCAGGTAGCACTAATGTAGTTGCCGATGCCCTATATAGGCCTTCGCAAGAAAAGACTCTCATAAATACTTTGACACCAACTCTACACAGTGACGAGAGTTCATCCCAAAACCTAATACAATACACTGATGCTCCTATAAACGCCTTTAAAAATCAAATCTTCATCTCAAATGAAGGAAGCCAAACGTTCTACAATTTCGAAATTGTTTTCCCTACTTTTCATAGACATAAAATCAACGAACCTAATATCACGATAGACTCCCTGACTCAGATCTTAAAAAGGTATCTGAACCCCTCTGTTACTAACTGTATACACACATCGGACGAGATCTTAGGAATGTTGCAGGAAATTTATAGAGATAACTTCACCCAGTACAGGGTAAAATATTCCAGAACCCTGGTGATAGACTTGGAAAATGAAGAGGAACAGGAAACTGAAATACTCAGAGAGCATAATCGAGCTCATAGGAACAGTATGGAGAACAAAGCTCAACTTCTAAATAAATTCTATTTCCCCCAGATGCACTCGAAAATAAAAAAAACTCATCAGCCCTTGTAAGGTATGTAAGGAAAACAAATACGAAAGGCATCCCAACAAAATCACAATCCAAGAGACGCCTATACCACAATTCCCCGGACAAATCGTCCATATAGACATTTTTATGACAGGAAAACAGGCAATACTGACTGCTATAGATAAATTTTCAAAATTCGCACAGGCCAGAATTTTAAAGTCTCGTTCCGTTGAGGACATTAAAGAACCTCTAAGGGAGATGTTACTTTCATTTGGTATGCCAGAAACAGTCGTTATGGATAATGAGAGATCATTCAATTCCACGGCTATTGTTTTTATGCTGGAAAACCAATATAACGTAAAGGTATTTAGAATTCCACCCTACAGCAGTAGCGTCAATGGACAGGTCGAGCGATTCCATTCGACACTTTCAGAAGTTATGCGCTGCCTGAAAGCCGAAAATGGACAGGGGACATTTTCAGAACTATTGCATAAAGCAATATATGAATACAATAACTCAATACACTCCACTATTAAACGAAAACCTATAGAAACCTTCTTCCTGGGAAGAGTTACTACTAATCCGTATGATATAGAGAAAGTTAAACAAGAAACCATTAGGAGACTCAGGGAAAAGCAACTGGAAGACAGAACTTATCATAACAAGACGAAGACCATACCCAAAACTTACGAGCCCGGACAAACTATTTTCGTAAAAGAGAATAAAAGAATAGGGACAAAGCTCAGCAAAACATATAGAAAGGAAATAGTTAGAGAAAATAAGAATACTACCGTCATAACAGAATCAGGAAAAACAATTCATAAAAATAACATAAGGAATTAAATAATTACATTTTCAGATTACTTTTTACCACTGTTTTGGCCGACATTAAAATAATGGACTACACGAACTCGCCACTAGTGACAATGAACTCCGGACTGGCAAAACTACAAACTGGCACCTTCAAAATTATTCATATCATTAATATAGACCAATATCAGGAACTAAATAATAACTTAAAGGAAACATTACTCCAAACCGTTAGTCCATCTCATATCCTCTATCCCTTCCTAAGTCGTAAATTGAAAAATGTTCAAGAGTACCTAGATAGGTTGAAACCACGTTCTAAAAGACCTTAAATTTTTTGGGATCCGCATGGAAATGGATTGCGGGTAGCCCTGACCATGACGATTTTGAAATCTTGGAGAGAAAATCAAATAAAATTTTGCGGAACAATAATAAGCAAGTAATTATAAATAGACTATCAATTGAGAGAATCAAGGAAGTGACTGAAATAACTAACGAAATATTAAAAACCATGAACAATTATAGTAATAACTCCATAATGGAGCATGCCGTTACGGCCTTAAAATAAAAAATTAGATATAATAGAAGAGGAAATAATTAATGTACAGTATGCCATTCATTGGGCCAAAATTGGAATAGTTAATTCATTTATACTATCCTCTACAGAGATAAATATTCTTAAAGAAATAATAAATAAGGATTCAATACCATTTGTAAACTTAGAACAGGCATTCGAATTTGCCGAAGTTAAAATTGCAACTAATAATGATTCTATTGTTTATATCATTAGTATACCAACGACAAATGTAAACTTTTGTAATGAAATATTAATAAAACCTATTAAATATGAGAAATATGTAAACAAAATAATTTATAATCAAATTCTAATATGCGATAATGTAATGTTTGGAATAAAGAACGCATGCAAAAATTACAATAATATTACCATATGCAATAGGAAAAATTTAGAAAATTTAGACGATGATACTTGCCTAGCTAACCTGATCAAAAGTAAGCCAGCCAACTGCACTTCGATAGACAATCGAAACATACCCACTATAGATGAAATTTCACCCGGAACAATTCTTTTAAACAACTTCGATGGAACGGTCTTTATCAACAAAGAACCTCAGAACCTGACTACTACATTTTTATTGCAATTCCACAACGAGTCTATTTTATTATCAAATCAAACCTACAGTTCTTTTGAGATAACACAGATAAAGCCATTACCAGTCATTTTACAACCTAGAAATTCAAAACCAAATATCGAAGAGGTACTTTCACTAGAGATGGTAAAAGAAATCCAATTTAACAATACGGAAGCAATAGAGTTACTTAATATCAAAAATGAGTGGAACTTAGGAATCAACTTTGGACTAACCACAATGGCAATATTTGTAGCAATCCTTCTAATTGCTAAAATTAGAATATCCGAGAGAAAAAATAAATCATTTATCGTTCCAGCAGTAGTAAGTAACCACCCACAAGTACATGTATCTATGCCCGATTTATCAGAACCCAAGGGAAACAAGTCCAAGGGAGTAACAAGGATCGCACACATTCCTTATTTTTAACCGAACGAGGACGATCGGATTTAAGTGGGGAGGTGTTAACATAAAAAACATTCAAACGGATGTTAATATAAAAAAGCATTTAAGCGGAATCACAAAAATCGTCCAATGACCTAATTGCAGTTTGCTAAACTTCTTTGGAAATCGCTGACACATTTGTAGACGGTCAAAAACAAAATTAAGTTGAATGCATAAGGTAATAAGCGTGTCGTTATTGATTACCAAGCATATTTTAATATTGAATTCAAGTTGTAATTAATTTTGTAAAATATAAAAAGTTCAGTTGCATTTTAAGTTTGAATAATAAAAGTTGTATTAAGTGAAAATTGTAAAAAACAAAGTTTAATAAATAAAGAAATGTATTTTTTTTAATCATTTAAACCTACAAAATAATAATTTATACATACATACATATGTATGTAGACCCGCTTAAATTTTTAAACCTAATACACAATTTTGAAGGTACAAAGAAGGAACTATAAACCTAGAAAGCATTGGCAATCTGGTATCGTCAATGGCCAAATATAACCCAACATCTCAGAGGAAGTTCGAATCTATCTATAATAAAATTGTAAGCAAAGCTGGTGTAATTTTAGAGATTCATCCCCACCTAATCGAGTAGGCAGGATACAAAATATATTAGCTATTAGTTTCGGTGGGTTAGCTTATGTCAAGCCAGTGTATGAAGAATAGACGGGACTTCAGTATAGAGGAGAGGTCTTCTTGTTCTTCAACTTTATACAAAATAAACTTGCATAAATCAGAGACAGAGAATTGATGGTAACACTTCCGAAATAAATCATAATAACTGTAGCATACAAAATCGTGTGTTCAAAAATTCGATTTAAACGCGTTATATTTTTATTACTTTAAATGTTTACGTGTTTATTCAACGACTGCTTCACCAGAATTAATTTTTAAAAGCACCAACCTACAGCAAACCTACATACATATGTAAATGATCTTAACATTTTTAGCAAAATTTGAAACGAATGAAAGAAATGTAGAGAGAGTTTATATTTACAAACAACAATGTATAGATGTATGCAAGAATGATTAAATAAAGATTACGACTTGCGCATGATTTACCGTTTGATGACGTTTTGGTGCCCTCGCAAAGGTTACCAAGTCTGTATCATATGAGAAATTTATAATTTCTTACAAAAAATTTATGTATTTTGTATTAGTTGGCAGCCCTGTAATTAATTTACTCAGAGAGTTCTAAAAAAAAGTATTTCATCGGTGCTTAATGAACAACGAATTTCGTGTCATATTTTATAATAAATACATACATATGTATAAATAATATTAAAATAATTAAAATTATATAAAAGGTGTTTCAATTTGGTTGTTTAAAAGCTGCAAAACTAAGAAAAACAAAAAACAAAATAGTGTAAAGATAAGAAAGAGAGCAAATATGAAATGTGCAGTGGGCAGTGGGCAAATGCAAACAAAGTAACAGCAAAAAAACAAGTGAGAAATTATGTTAAAACCTAATATTTTGCGTATTTTTAATAAAACGTTTGTGTTTTCAAAAAGCTGTATCGTTTTACAATTTTCCAAAAGATGAAGCTCGAAGGAATTAATGGGTAATATTTTGCAAAAGAGTGAAACCTGTAAATGTGGATAAAGAAAAAATTTGTGCTTTACATTTGAAGCAAGAGGATTTTGAAAGATTTTGAAGACATGCTATACACTACTTTGTATGATATTGAAACAGCCAATATGAATTCTGGAAAGTTAATTAGTTTTAAGTTTATTTTCAAGTTAAATTATATTTGTCTTTTAATTCTATCCATCTCTATAAAAAAAATTCTTTTTGAAAACTATATTTTATTTGCAGCAATAGTGAAATATTATAATAAAAATAATGAAAATTTATATATGGAATCTTATAAAGAATTTGTTTGCTTTCAAAAAATTTAGTTAGAAAAATAACAATTTGTCCCACTGTCATGTTTTTACACAAACATAATAGTTCTACAGCTGAATTCTATTAGCCAATGAGAACACAGCTTGAGTGACGTCAGAGTTCTAACATCTTTATTTAATCATTCTTTATTTAATCATTAAACACACACCAGCAAGTGCATGTACAAAAGCACCAATAGGACTTAATACAGTTCAATACTTAAAAATACAGAAAAAAAATTAATATCAATGACGGCACTTCCTTTAGAGATGGTACAGTGACTAATATCTTCTTCTTCTTTTGGCGCTACAGTCCGTGGTGAACCTGGGCCTCAACAAACAAAGTTTTCCAGCTGCCACGGTCTTTAGCCAGCGTTCTCCAATTTTGCACACCAAGTTGGTTGAGGTCCCTCTCCACTTGTGTGCGCCATCGGTTCCGTGGGCGTCCTCTACTGCGTTGTCCCACAGGTTCGAAATCGAAGATTCTACGGGTCGGAGCAGTATTCTCCATGCGCTCTACATGGCCCAACCATCTTAGCCGTTGGATCCGTAGGCGCCTGGTTAGGCTCATGTCGCTGTACAACCCGTACAGTTCATGATTGAATCTTCTTCTCCAGAAACAATCAACGCAAACAGGGCCGAAGATTGAACGCAGAACTTTTCTCTCGAAAATACCAAGGACTTCCTCATCCGCCTTCGACACCGTCCATACTTCTGCGCCATAAAGAAGTACAGGGATTATCAAAGTGGTATATAGTGTCAACTTGGTTTTTCGAGAAAGGGCCTTACTACTCAATTGCCTCTGAGCCCAAAGAAACAGCGATTGGCAAGAGTTATTCTGCGTTTGATCTCGGTACTGATGTTGTTCATACTGTTGACTTGGGAGCCAAGGTACACGAAGTCCTTCACTACCTCGAAGTTATAGCTGCCTATGGTGATCTTCTGGCCCAGTCGTCGGTGTTGTGCGTCCTTTTTTGATGACAGCATATACTTCGTTTTGCCCTCGTTCACCGCTAGACCCATTTTGGCCGCCTCCGTTGAAATACCAGCAAACGCTTCAGTGACGGCTCGCTGTGTTCGACCAATCACGTCAATGTTGTCAGCGTATGCTAACAGTTGCACGGACTTTTGGAAGATCGTGCCTCTGTTGTTGGCGTGTGAGTTTTGCACGATCTTCTCAAGAATTGTGTTAAAAAAATCACATGACAGTGCGTCGCTTTGTCTAAATACCCTTCTGACATTGAAGGTCTCGGTGAATTCGTTACCGACCTTGATGGAGCAGCGAGAGTTCTCCATCGTCATCCTACACAGCCTGACGAGTTTAGTAGGAATGTCAAAACTAGACATGGCTTCGTATAGCTCGTCCCTATACACACTGTCATATGCGGCCTTAAAATCGACGAATGAGTGGTGGGTGTCGATTTGCATCTCTTGGGTCTTTTCCAGGATCTGCCGTAGTGTGAAAATTTGGTCGATGATGGACTTCCCCGGCCTGAAACCACACTGATAAGGACCTATCAGACTGTTCACGAATAGTTTCAGGCGCTCACACAAAACGGCAGAGAAGATCTTGTAGGCGATGTTCAGGAGACTTATTCCTCGGTAGTTGGTGCAGTTGAAGGGGTCTCCTTTTTTGTGGATCGGGCAAACGATGCTGAGATTCCACTCATCGGGCATGCTTTCCTCCGACCATATCTTACAGATGAGCTGGTGCATGCGCCCAACCAGGTCATCTCCGGCTGCCTTAAATAGTTCCGCGGACAGTGCGTCCGCTCCTGCAGCTTTGTTTGATTTCAATCTCGATATTGCTATCTTGACTTCATTCAGGTCGGGGGGACGGAATTCTCTACCATCATCGTCCGTTATCTGTAGTGGAATATTCTGCCTGGCGATGGATTCGTTGTCTTGCTCGCCGTTAAACTGTCTGCAGAAGTGATCTTTCCAGATTCTCAGCATCGATTGCGACTCTACTACGATTTGTCCCTCTTCGTCACGACAGGCTTCTGTCCGAAGCTTATATCCATTGGATAGTTGTTTTACCCGTTGGTAAAACTTTCGGATATTATTCCTGCCGTAACACCTCTCCAGTTCCTCGATCGAGCGCTTCTCGTGCTCTTTCTTCTTCTTTTTGAGAAGCCGGTGTTCTTCTCTTCCGTTCGTAGAGCTCACGAGCTGCTCTCGTCCTTCTCTCCAACGTCGCCTTATACGCTGCTAGCTTCGCTGAATGTGCCTGCCTGCACTCGTCGTCAAACCATGGGTTTTTTCCGGGTGGAATTTTAAGACCCAATACATCAGAGGCATCATCTCTGATGGCGTTTTGGCAACGGTTCCATTCCTCATCGGTTGTTTCGCCTGGCAGGGCTGGACTTTCTGAGAGCTTAAGGGAGACTAGATCGGAAAATTTCCCAGCGGTCGATTGCGATTGTAGCTTTGCGACGTCAAACTGTTGTGGTCGTGCTCTACTCCGGTTTGCTACTGATATCCGTGATCTTACCTTGGCTACAACAAAGAAGTGATCGGAGTCAATGTTGGCTCCTCGGAATGTTCGGACATCAAGAATACTGGAGGAGTGTCTGCCGTCGATCGCAATGTGATCAATTTGGTTGACGGTTAATTGATCAGGGGACCGCCAGGTCCCTTTGTGAATGTTGAGGTGAGGGAATCGCGTGCTTGCTACAGTGAGATTGCGCCCCGTTACAAAATCTAGCAGCCTGAGTCCGTTATCCGATGTGTCGTCATGCAGGCTGTGTTTCCCGATGACTCTAGCAAAGATGTCTTCCTTGCCCAGCTTTGCGTTGAAATCTCCTAGGACGATCTTGGTGTCGTAGCTGGGGCATTGATCGTATGTTCTTTCTAGGAGATTATAAAAGTCATCCTTGCTGTCGTCATCTTTATCTTCCGTAGGGGCGTGGGCGCAGATTAGGCTAATGTTGCCGAGCCTAGCCTTGATGTGGATTGTAATGAGGCGTTCGCTCACGGATTTAAAGCTTAAGACTTTTTGCCTAAGTCTGCCTCGAACAACAAACCCGCATCCAAACAGGCGCTGTCGCCGCTCTTTGTAGCAATCACCGTAGTAGATGTCGCAGTTTCTCACTTTCTTTTTGCCCTGCCCATCCCATCGCACTTCCTGGATGGCGGTGATGTCAGCCTTATAGGCTTCCAGGGCCTCCGCAATTTCATCGGCTGCACGTGGTCTGTTCAGGGACCTGACATTCCACGTGCAGAACCGAAAATCGTTATCCTTATTTCGTTGTTCCTGGTCGTCAGCAATAAAGTCATCCATATTTATTCTTTGTGGTTGCATCGAAACTAGTGTGTTTTTACACGGTAGGGAAGTTACCCCCACGCACAACCCCCGAAACCTGGAGGACCGGGTCCTGGTTTAGACCCCTGGACAGAGGGGATTCGCTGCACACTTTGGTTCACCTCTAAGGGGGTGCTGTAGGGGCTATCCAGGGGCGCCACGAGGAGGCAGTATGTCAGCTTGACCAGTCCTAATATGATCTCCTCCAACATTCTCCTCCCGTTGAAACGCCTGTGTTTCAAAAATCATTAGAGCTCGGAAGGGGAGCAATTTTGTGTACTGGCCGTCGACAGGAGCTATTCGCAGTTTTTAATTCGACCACCCGAACGCATCCGTCGGTACCACTAATTGTTTTTGTCACTCGTGATAAATGCCAATTTTGTGGGGGTGTATTATCTTCATGAATGATGACCAAATCGCCAATCTTGATATTTGCCTGCGTTTTAGACCATTTTGCAATGAATGAAGATAATCTCTAGACCACTGCCAAAATTGATTTTTGAGATACGAAATCTGCTGCCATCTGTCTAGTGTTGATAAGTTGGTTGTATTAAATGTTGCTTGAGGGACGGATATTAATGAGGAACCAATCAAAAGATGACTTGGCCAACATTTTTCACCAGAAGAGTTGTAGCAGATCTTACTACTGCTTCCCACAGTCCACCGAAATGGAGCACGAGGGGGAATAAAACAAGATTCGAACTCATTCTGTGAGCAATGTGTTTTAATATCAGCCTTTGTTGTTTCGGGGAGTAATTTTTCCTTCAGTTCTCTGAGGTGATTATTGGCGCCAGTAAAATGTGTTGCATTATCATAAAAAATTCGTTGAGGCAAAGAACGGACCACAAAAATCGACACCGGTTATTAGAAATGGTCGTTGGGCTCTAAAGCGATCAACTTGTAAATCGCCCATTATTTGGCTAATTAATTTTGGTTTCTAGTGGAAACAGTGAGTGAAGTTGCGTACCACTTTTCGAACTACTTCTACTGCATTTATTATCCGTACCCTTTGACGAAGTATGCCAAGTAATACCTTTGTACCGGTATGCAGATGAACGCCATGTGAATGCACAATGTAGAGTCTAACGAAGCGATGGATTTTAGGAAGTAAGGCAGGAAATCGGGCATCAAAGGGGATAGGCGACTTAGATAGTCTTCCACCAACTCGAATTATATTAAGACAATACTCTTAACCAATATCCATTTTGTGTATAAATTGAGCCAGTTTTTGCAGATGAGGTTGAACAACGTTATTGTTTAAGAGTGCGGTTATTTCCGTACCAAAATTGAATTGTTCTATGTGGAACACAATTTTCCAAAATGTGTTGTCCAGCTCATGGGCGGGGATGTGAGTAATATCGTTGGGCTTTAGGGACGAATTCACCTTCAATCTATAAAATATAAACCATGATTCGAACAATTACGAACAATGTTCCTCAATAATTTTCTCGATAATTGACTTTTTGACAATTGTAGTGCATTTGAAAACAACTGCATGTCTTCGTTCAGGAATTTCTAGTGTTGGAAGATCTGAACTGGAAAGCCATTTGGAAACGTCAAAACGTAAGAATTTGGGACTGGAATACCAAATCGTTTTAGGTAAATTTTCTGCAGTACACCCACGAGATACAATGTCAGGAGGATTGCTTTTTGACGGTACAAGTTGTCAGGTTATGTCTTTAGTCTGTTCTTGCAGCTCTGAAACACGATTTGCAAAAAAACATTTTAGTGTTGAAGAGTATAATTTCAGCCACTGTAGCACGATTTTCGAATCGGTCCAAAAGAAAATTGAAGAAACAAATTTAGAGATTTTCATTTTGATCTTGCACCAAGTTTTACTAAGTAGGACTTCTGCACACAATTCGGGACGAGGATTGAGCCTTCGATTTGGCAATCAGCAGAGTTGATTTGTAGGCATCATTTTCAAAAACACGATAATAGAGACAGCAACCAAAGGCACGCTCAGAGGCATCTGCAAAGCCATGTATTTCTCCAAGTCTGCTTTCTGATGTGCGAACATAGCGGGGTATTTCAAAGCGATGAATGTGTTCAAAATCTTGTTTAATTTGGAACCACATTGTTGATAAGTCAGCAGGTAAGGTTTCATCCCAGCCAATGTTTTGGATCCACATTTCTTGCAGAAGAATTTTACAGCGAATGCCCATAGTCATTAAAAAGCCGAGGAAATCAAATATTTTTGCAACTGTTGATAATATGGTTCCTTTGGTTGCTTTTGGTAGATCAGTCAAATGAAAACGAAACAAGAATATGTTTTGTGTAGGATTCCAAGCCATACCAGGAGTTTTTGTAACGCTGTCTTCAGGAGTTTTTATTAGAACTTCTTTTGTGCCACTATTCGTGGCAGATGGGCAATTACTATTGCATTTTGCTAGCTAAAAACCATGAATGTTGAGAATTTCCGTAATTTCAGCTTTTTTGAATTCAAATCTTCTAGAGTATCTGAGCCAGTAATTACGTCGTCGACGTATAAGTCCTCACGAAGTACTCTTGATCCAATTGGAAAGGTTGAGCGATGTTGATCTGAGATGAAAAACAAACTTCTAATTGCCAAAAATGGTGCTGCTGAAAGCCCATACGTAACTGTGTTTAGCTGCAACATGCTAAGTTTATTTTTCGGATTGGATCTCCATAGAATTAATTGGAATTTGCGGTCACGCTCATGGACAAGAAATTGGCGGTACATTTTGGATATGTCGGCAGTAAGAGCAAATTTATTCAAAGTAAAAGAGTAGTTATTAAATCTTGTTGTATTGTTGGGCCAACCATGAGTATATTATTCAACGAATAATTCGAAGTTGTGCGATCTGACCCATCGAAAACTACGCGAAGTTTGGTTGTTGCACTAGAAGGCTTTAGACAAAGAGGGTTATTAAAAGTTGACATGTGACCAAGTGTCATATACTCATCCATAAAATCGATGTATATCGAGTGTTGGATCACGTTCAAGTCTACGTTTGAGCGACAAAAATCTTTTTTTTGAATTTTCAAAAGACTCACCCAACCAATCTGAAAATTATTTGAAGGGCAAACGAACCATCATTTTTCCATTTGATGTCATTGAATTTCTATTAAATGATTTTCACATGCTTGTTCTTCTTCAGAAATTTTGGGGAATCGCTCACATACTCTTCTACCTCCCAAAATTTCTTCAACGTGTGGCTCAAGTTATAAGCCGACGAGTTCAATGCCAACTTACAAATTGCTGGCGCAAAAGTTTATTGAAGATTAAATTTTCCACCAACAATCCAGCCGAAAACTGTGTTCGTGAGTCTTTCGAGCAACATATCAAAAAACGTTTCTGCGCTCAACAACAAATCAAACCGTTCCGGTTTAAAGAATGATGGATCCACTAATTGTACTGTTTCGGGAATTTTAAGCTTAAATATATAAATCAATTCAGCAGGGTGTTGAGCTGAAATTGACTTGGCAACAGCAAAATTCGATGAAAATTCGTAGGAGCTAATTCGAGATTTTACTCTGGCAAATACAGAAAATATGATGTTTGTTTTCGCTTCACTTATCCCGGTCACATTTTGACAGGTGCGTTGAAATTTAAGCCCAAGCCTTTTAGCAGCTTTCTCTGTAATGAAATTAATTTCTGACAAGAATCAAGAAGCACTCTTACCGGCTGAAAGGAACCACAAATGTATTTTATTAGAACCACAGCAGTTGGTATTATGGTTCTTCTAAATGATCGAGTAACTACTGACACAGCATTGTTTGCACTAGTCGATTGTGCTGAAACACTAATACCTGATGGCGACTCTGTTTGGATGAATATCTGTAACAAGGAATGATGAGCGGACTGGCAAACTCGGCAACGACTTTTTGAGGGACATTTCGATACTAAATGTCCTTTTCGAAGGCAGTTTATGCAGTGCCCAATACGTTTTATAAAATTAAAACGTTCGGAGACTAAAAGCGACGAAGACGAAGAACAAGCGGCAAGTTGATGCTCAGTGCTGTTACAGTATGTGCAAGTTAAGTTGGACTTGGAGTTGAGTAAAGTGTTTGAATGTCAATTCAAAATTTGTTTTGGCTTTGCACCAGTATTACTATGATGTTTGTTCTCAGGTTTCTTACCATGACTCTCTAGGAATTGACAGCGATGGCTCAGAATTTCATAGCAGGTATCCCAGGTGGACAATGATTTAAAATCAATATTTTCATCGTACCACTGACGAGATGCGTCGTCTAGTTTTGAAAGCACCATATGGATAATTATCGAATTCATTACCTTCATTTCTGACCCAAGCGATAAAAGTGATCCACGAATTGCTGAAACCGTATCGATTATGTTGCGTAACGAGTTACTGTCACCCTTTGACATGTCGGAAATATTGAGAAGTGCTGTAATGTGTTCCAAGAAAATCAACACTTTATTATCATAACGTTCCTTTAATCTTTGCAATGCCTTCGTCTAATTTTCATCTGTAACCTGATAGGGTTCAACGACAGCAACGGCTTGCCCAGAGAGACAATTCAATAAATAATTGAATTTATCGACTGGTGTGAGCAAAGAATTTTCATGTACCATATTATTAAAAGTCGTAATAAATCGTTTATCAGCATACTTTCCATCGAAGCGTGGCAATCTCAATGAGGGCAATCGAGTATGGCTAGGAATTCTAATCGAGGTGTTTATAAAACTGTGGTCCATTGAGGCCGAATAATTATTTTTGTTTAGAAACGATAATATTTTTGCCCTGGCTGCAATATAAATTTCTTCAAGATCACAAGTTCACCTCTAGCGGCATCTGAAGGACATACCTTTTCGATTTGCGCTTGAATATGGCAAATCTGCTTAAAATGGGACTAAAATTTCCAGCCTGCACTGCAAAATTGTTGGATCGGCTTTGTCGCCGTCTGTTTCGATTGTCTTCTGGATGCTGGAAATGTTTCATTTTGTTGTGGCTCGTTGTTGCTTTAATGAGGCCAGTTCGGAAGCAGTAGAAGTATTGGCTGCATCATCATTAGTTGCCATAATTTTAGTTCCAATAAGTTGTTCACGACTTTAGACTCACAGAAAATTAAAATACTTGTTAGAGGCAGTTTCGTACAACAAATTATTTTTGCACTAAATTTCCAATAACCACCAGTTGAACGATAAATTGATAATTGATAATTAATTAATTGATAACTTGCACCACGAACAATGTACTTATCAAATCAACGTAGTTAATTTTTCCAATATAGCAGTGTTTAAAGTTGGTTCCAAGAATGGGTCTTGTGCACAAAATTGAAAAAATATTTGCTTAAGTATTTTACACAAATTCGACGAAAAACGATGTTGCTGTTGCGGCTCTATGGGCCTAAACTCCTGGCACCAATTAAAAAAAATTTAATTTTTTAAAAAATATTCACACACCGCTGTCCTGTCACGGTCGCCAAAATGTAGCATACAAAATCGTGTGTTTAAAAATTCGATTTAAATGCGTTATATTTTTATTACTTTAAATGTTTACGCGTTTATTCAATGACTGCTTCACCAGAATTAATTTTTAAAAGCATTACATTTGGACCACAACGGAATTTATGAACAACAAATATACATACGTATGTATGTACCTACATACATATGTAAATGATCTTAACATTTTTAGCAAAATTTGAAACGAATAAATGAAATGTAGAGAGAGTTTATACAAACAACAATGTATGGATGTATGTATGTACATTAGACTGGCCGTAATTTTTTTTTTTTAGAAATTTAAATTTTATTTTTTCTTAAAATGTTTGTTTTGATATAAAAACAAACTCCAGAAATTTTCAGCCAAATCCGATGATGCCTAGTAGTGCCTAGTTGACCTTGAAGTTTACAATATGTGCATTATAGGGAAACCTACATAAAGAAATAACGTTTTCACCAATAAACGGTAGATTTTAGAAATATGTATTTATTTGAGTTATGTATATTAAAATACCTGGTTTACAAGGGAGCTTTTCGTGTGAGACGGATATATTTTCCTATAATGTTCCACCACTTGCAACAGATATTGCTTGTCTTCCTCGTCATACGTTAGCGCTCGATTAAAATCTGTTATCAATTTAACTCCCCTTTCGGCTGCATCGTTGACAACGGCCAAATTTTCGCAAATAATTTTTCCAGCGCAAAAATCATCTCTATCTTTCCACGTTACCGGATCCGAATGCAAGAAACTCCAATCAATTTGCAATCGAGTGAAGAATCTTTTTGTTTTTGCAGACACGAAATCGCTCAAATTTTTTTCAGTATACGCTCTGACATCTTCTATTGTAGTTTTAATTTTTTTCGAAATATCTTCTTCATATAATTCTGCAATGTTACCAAGGGCATTAACCATTTTTAGTTTTATATCGTAAGGGATTTGGTCATCAAAGAAAGACAGAGCAACAGCTTCTTCACTCAAATACCATATATGATTGATAATTTTTTTTAACAAAATGATGGAAATATTTGTATCATAATATGCAGTTACATCATTTATAAGTTGCAAATCTAATCTTGGTGCATTCACAGATTTGACACATCCAAACCAATACGGAACGTAAATTCGCGTCAAAAATACACAAATGTTACGAAAGCTATTTAATTCCGCTGTCGTTAGTTTAAATTGCTCACGAAACAGAAACACTTTAAAGCAGTATATATTTTTCGACATAAATCGAGCATGCGTTGTTGCACCAGGTGCACGGAATCCCGAAAAGCCTGGTGCTTTTTCACCAATAAAAAGCAATGAAAGTTGCAATACTTCTTTATAATCTGCCCGAACGTATTGAGATTTCAATGCCTCAAGGCAAAATATTTTGTGGTATTCTAATTCACCCACCGTAAAAAGTTTTTCTACATCCTCATCCGATATTCCACTCTTAAAATTAATTTGGTTAATATTTGGCCAAAACTTGGAGAAGCGATTAAAAATAAGAACTTCTGCTGCAGCAGTTTTACCAAAATTTAGTTCGAAGACAGCTCTTATCAACAATTCACTAATGTGATGACGACATGGAAGAAACAGCAAGTCCCTTTTTAATTTCTTTTCTAATAAGTAGGCTGCACCCTTATTAATGCCAGTGTTACTTGCTGTTGTGTCAAAATATATTATTTCGACTAAATTGTCCATTTTCCATTTTATCAAGAAGTTAAAGGTTGTATCAGCTATACTTTCACCAGAGGAGTCTTGCATTTTTGGAATTCCAAGCAGTTTCTCCACATTTTTGCCAGTCACAACTAGAGCTAGTCGCTCTGATTTTTCTTTGCCTTTTACTTCTGGAAGTAGTTTGCCATCCCAATGAAGGACAAATACTTCAGGTATCTTGAATCAGAAAAATTAAAAAAAAATATTATTTTTATACAACTAGTCACAAAAATAGATTTTTTGGTATTTACATTGAAACTTTCCAGAATCTGCTGAGCTTGTTTGCGGCGATAATCCCTCCTCATCGCCTGAATAGTGGTTCGATTGAGGACTAAAGCGTCCAATTTTATTGCTGTGGAAGTTGGATTGACTCCCTCAATTTTTCGTAGTAGTGCAGCTGCTGTTGCAGTAATTAAATGCATGGCATCTCTCGTACTAATTTTGCATTTGTCCATACTTGCCAGCATTCTATCATCAATAAAATGGATATTTCCACGCGATTGTTGACCTTGTGTTACGACGGTCGGTTCATCGTCTGCTATATCAATTGATACATTTTGATCAACCACAGAATACGCCATTTCGCTACTTTCAGTACTACCTGAAATATCCATAGCAGATATTTGCTCTGATATTTCAAGAAAAAATAAATAAACTAATTTGCATGATAATTCAATAAAAATCTCAATTACCTAAATAAACATTTTTCTCGCGATACGTTTCAACGCGCATTTTTAATATATCAGAACGCTTTTCTTTTCGTTTCTGTTTTTCCACCATTTTTACATCTACACCAGACATACTTCCTGGTCGACCTCTTTGCCTTTGAAGAACAAGAAAGTCTTTATCCTGTTGGATCTTCATTACCGCAAGTGCATCTGACGTTGCAATGTCAAATATATAATTTTCAATGCGATCCACAAATTCCTCTTCGTTTTTCCGGTGCTTCTCATACTTGGACTTGGCATTCTTCTGCAAATTTCTCCATTTCTCATATATTCTCTCCAAGGCTTTAATAGAGTTTTGTTCTGACATTATCGGAATGTTGGCTCTTTTCCAAAAATCAGAAACAACTGCAATTGTCAATTTTGCACTGCTTTTTAAAGAATAGTTTTCCATACGTATTTTATAAAAAAAAATTGAAGAACCTGCTTCACTGACGGTAATTTTGCACCCAAAATTTCATTTTTACATTTTCCTATGAACAATACTAAATCATCTCCAGATCTCAGTTGTTTTTTTAATGCCATTATTTGTTATTTTTTTTATTCTTTACTATTTTTTTTAATTTTCACTTATATTCACTGTCACTTAACAGACTCTACTTAGTAATGAAACGCAAAGCTTACATGCTTGTTAAGATCATCTAAATAACGGTAATCAGTTCTTTTAGACTTTGTATTTCTTTTTTGCAGCATGTTTCTCATCATCTCAACTTGCTTTAATGTCCCGTTAGATTTGCTCTTCTGTAGCATGTAGCAATTGTATCAAATAAGTTTTTAAGCAAATAATTTTTTTTTAACAATTATGTATTATTTTTTTTGAAGCGAAAGAGAGAGTAATGTAAAGAGAATAGAAAAAAGCTATTCCTTGAATGAATTATATGTATATAACAAATTTAATAGTAATAATATAATAAAATTAAATCTGTTGCACATTTTTTTTTAGTCAAAGTAGAACAAACTTTGTGCAACGCATAAGAAAAAAAAACTTTTTGGCGTAGTAAACTTCAAGGTCAACTAGGCACCACTAGGCATCATCGGATTTGGCTGAAAATTTCTGGAGTTTGTTTTTATATCAAAACAAACATTTTAAGAAAAAATAAAATTTTATTTTCCAAAAACAAAAACAAGCCATACATCGTACGGCCAGTCTAATGTACATTAGGGTGACAGCCAAAATTTTTTCGCGAATTTTAAAGCTTTTTCAACGGAATATTGTGCCAATAGGTCCAAAAGTTTTGTGACGAAAATTTGAGCCAAATCGGACAACGTTTTCTGGACGCGCATCCAGGTCAAAGGTCAGGTATTTTCATATTTTACAATATATACGAAATAAATTTTTTGAACTCGTTTATTTTTTTTCAATATTTAATGAAAAAATGTGGATTTATATATTTTCGTGAAAAAAATAGTAAAAAGAACTTTTTTGGTAATTAACCTTTCCTTTATGTCAGGAAATTAATAGATGCTTTTATTCAAAAACGTTAACTACAAAAACACATTTGTTTGTTTGTATTAAATCACATCAATCTACAAAAAAATTTTAAAATTGCTAATTTCCTAGACAACAACCATTATTTTTAACGGATTCTAATGATAAATTTCAAGGCCTACTAGATTTTTAAAATACGACTGAATTATGTATTTCCCCAAAAATTATATAAATTGCATTCAGTCGTGTGAATTAATTGTGTAAAGTGCTTTTGGTTAGAGATTTTTTGTGAATTTTGTAAAAATATATAACAATGCCCTCGTTAAGGGAAGAAATATTTTTAATAGGCTATTCAAAACGCCAAATAGTTGGTTCTAAACTTCCCTCGAAGGGGGACTGCCTCAAAGTTTTTTTTCATAATATGAGGACAACGAAATTAACTGCAAAATATAGTGCTGATCTTGTGGTAAGAGAGTGTATAATTTTTTAGGAAAAGGCCCGTATTCCTGTTCACAATTTGCACTGGTGTACAAAAAAAATGTTGCGTCTGTATGAGGAATGGAAAGATTTAAAAAAAAATATATCTAGAGTGTCCGACATTCATAAAAACAGAAGAAAACTGTGGAGCGATAATTTAGACGATCTCTTCGATATTGCTCGTACCGATGCACTGGAACTAATAGATTTAGAAGAAGACAAGCAATTTTTAATTAAACAAAGAATGAAAGGTCGCGAAGGTTGTATGTTGGGAGTCGACTGTAATCTAAAAAAAAAGAGGAAAGAAAAAGAAATCGCAAAAAACAAGAAGAGTTGCGTAAAAAATTAAGTGACGAATTACCATCAACTTCATCAGGTAAAAATTTAATTAAATGTTAAATAACGTTGTTTTAAATTTTTGTTGGAAGTATTGAACTGTGACAAAATTTATTTCAGCCTGCAATATGATTGAATTTTCCGCGTCTGAACATGCTGCAACATCAGAGGAAGAATATTCTGAATGTTCGATTGAGGCAAAACGTTTTCGCAGTACTTCTTGTACGAAAAAGCAAAGTGTTTTAACGTCAAGACTAGGTGCAGTTTTCGACAAGTTAAAAATAAGTCAGAGAGATGCTGTACACTTATTGGTTGCAGTTATTGACGCCGTCGGACTTAACACATCCGATTATATTTTAAATCGAACTTCCATAAGTCGGGAAAGAGCGCAATTAAGATTAACGCAAAGTGAAAAAATTATAGAAAAGTTTACTGCAAGTGATCAACCTTTGACCATCCATTGGGACACTAAACTGTTATCGACAATAACAGGAAAATCAGAAGACCGTTTGGCTATAATTGCTACGGCTCCAGGCCTAGACCAAATTATAGATATGCCTGATATTCCCTCTGGGACTGGAGCGGAAATTTCTTCTGCAGTTTATGATGCATTAGAAGACAAACATATTTTGGAACGAACGGAAGCGTTTGTTTTTGATACAACATCATCCAACACTGGTAGATTGAAAGGTGCATGTGTGCTTTTGGAGAGATCAATTGGAAGAGAAATTCTATTTCTAGGCTGCAGACACCATATTTTCGAAATTGTTTTGGCAGCAGTTTTTACGGAGGCCAATGTTGGAGTGTCGTCTGGACCGGACATAACGATTTTTAAAAAATTCAAAAAACATTGGCCAGAAATAAATACAGATAGTTTTGTGCCAGGAATAGCTCATCCACGAATTATGGAAATTATAGGCGATAATGTTGGTGAACTTTTAGATTTTGCTTTAGGAAAAATGAACGATTCATTCCCGAGAAATGATTATAAAGAATTTTTGGAGTTAGTAATTATATTCCTTGGTGGCAATCCTCCTTCAGGAATAAAATTCAGAAAACCCGGTGCACTGCACTACGCAAGATGGATGGCCAAGGCTATATACTCTTTAAAGATAGTGATTTTTCGCAATCAATTTCCTGAAGTGACAGATTTTGAAATCAGTGCTTTGATAGAAGTAACAGGTTTCATTGTAAGTGGTTATTCAAATTTTTGGTTTGATTCAAATAAACCGGATAAAGCTGCTTTAAATGATATTATGTTTTTGAGAAAATTGGAAAACTGCAAAAGAGTTAATCAAAATATTGCGGACAAAGCCATTTCAAAGGTATTAAATCATCTGTATTACTTAAGCGAAGAATGTGTGGGCTTTTCTTTGTTTGACGAAAGGATAGGCAACATAACAAAAAGCAAGCTAGTAGCGAAGATGTCTGTACATATATCTGGAAATGAGGATGAAGAGATAGTAAAGAAGCTAATAATAAAGAAGGAAAACTTAAAAAGTTTTATTTTCAGAGACAACTCTGATATTTTACAAGATTTGTTTTCAAAAAATACCAAAAAAGTTTTCAAGAGATTTGGAATTTCAATAGAGTTTTTCAGCAACGATCCACGTTCTTGGAGTGTTACAGGAGAGTACCTAAGAGCGAAACAAATTATTCAAAACTTGGCTGTTGTTAATGATTGTGCTGAAAGAGGCATTCAGTTAATTCAAGAATACCATGACAAAATAACAAAAGATGAGGGACAGAAACAACATTTAATGAAAGTAACTATCATATATTATAACTTTTTTAATTTTTTTTTCTCTTGACATGGTTTAATATTTTACAGGTGGTACAAAAATATAGGCAGCTGTATTCAAAAAATGCTAATCTATATTCTCTGCAAAAAGAGTTTGATCTGTAGATTTTAAAAGAAAAAAAACCTACTAAATCACCGATCATAATTTTTGTTTTTAAAGTTAGAAAAAGTAGTAGATTGACCATTGAATGCGGTCGACGCTGGTAGCGCAGCAGAAAATATATGCATATTCCATCCTGAAATGTAAAAACTTTATGTTAATTGAAAATTTTTCCTGCAATATTTTTAAGTTATTTTATCAAAAGTACACAGAATTTATATACATTGCCAATAATGGCATACATATATTAAACACTTTTGAAATAGTTTGTGGATCACTTTGACGCAAGGGAAATTTGAGAGTTAGTTCCCGAAAAAACTATTTGAGTGTCCTCTTTATTAAAAGTCTACAGAATCCAGATGTTTTTGTAAAATAAAGTAGAAAATATATGAGTTTCTCAACTTTATTTCATACTAGCTGTGAAATATGCAAATACCTGACCTTTGACCTGGATGCGCGTCCAGAAAACGTTGTCCGATTTGGCTCAAATTTTCGGCACAAAACTCTTGGACCTATTAGCACAATATTCCGTTGAAAAAACTGTAAAATTCGAACAAAAATTTTTTTACATACAAACCATTGTCACCCTAATGTACATACATGCACAAGCAAGGGTGCCAGCATACGCTTGAATTCATACGCCCCGTCGGGTGTAACGAATGCTGTAGATTTCTGACTACTTTCCTAAATTGGTATTTGAGAATATTTGCTGTTAAGAAAACTTGGAACTTCATAACCTCCCGCAGATGTTCGTCTATATTCGATGTTGGAAAAATCTCTTTTACAATGTGTTGGATCAACTGACAACAATCGAAGCAAAGGCGATCGGAACCGTTCTTCTCTTTTACGATCACAATTGAACCCGCGTATTCGAATGATGATTTTTTACAATGCCATTTAACAAGAGTTTATCAATAATTTCGATAGGGTTTCGCCACAATTGGTTCATTTAACTTTATTTCCATTTCAACCGCATTTGTCAAACCGATTGTATTCAACTCGTTACCGAATACGTCACAATATTTGTTAATAAGTTCATACAAGTCTTTACGAGTTTATGTGGCCATTTCGCCATGATTTACGTTGGTTACTTGGTGTCGTATCTGAGAGTTTATTTCCGTTTTCGCTCCGTTTAAATATTCGAATCGAATTGTTCATTGTTATCACAAATTAGGCGTACTCCATTGGTAAGAAATAAATCGCTACCGCTTTTGACGTCAGATGAAAATATATTACCGTCAGCTACATACAAATCAATAGACATTTCAACATCGACAATTTTAAGTTTTATATACATTTCAGACAGTACCACCACAAACTCCGCTTATACGAACATTACACCGCTTACGCGCACCGGCTACCTGATTTGATTTTGATTTCCCAATCATACTGTATTCACTACCGGTGTCAATTAAACCACTCATCTTTTTTGCCTTTACAGGGTAATAATTTTCTGATGTTGTTGGAATTTTCAGGTGAGCACCGTGTGTGGACTCTTTGGCAGTCCTTACAACTCAGCCGTCTTTTTGAATTCGGACATGCTGTTGATATATGGCCCGTTTCTGAGCAGTTGAAGCAGACAACTGGTTTACGTTCTAACAATGAATCTGGCTTATTTTCAATTTTGTTAAAAGGCTTACTTGGGACGTAAATATGTCAGTAAAAATAAAATCAACAATATACAGTATGTAAGAAAAATGTTTTCCAAGCTAAGATTTTTTTAGGAATTTCACTTTAAATAAAGAATAACAACAACAAATTTCATTTATTTGATATGGTTTTTGCATGTAACTGTTATTTTGTATCTTGTCGACAGTACGGCGGCGGAATGCAACAACACTGCAAAACAATTTTTAACTACTTTGAATGGTGTAAAAAAAAAATATTTTCAAAAAGGCAAATGCTACAAAAAATCTTTATTTTTTTCATATTTATTACAAGTATGATTTTTTTAATGATGCCATTGCAAATGAGTAATAGTAGGTAGCATTTACTGATCAAATGAATTCAATACGCGTACACATGTGATCACGTAATTAAGTTTAAAAAACAATCCCAGGAAAACGACTCGATAAAAATATTACCCAGCTAGTATTTTCAGTACTAAAAAAGGTAATCTCACTGTTGCGGGTAAAGCGGCCCAAGCTCAAGATAGCCAATGTGGATTTTAAACACAAGTGTAAGAATTTTAGAAAACTTTAATTCTTTATTCTTACGCTTTAATATGTTAAAATTCCTAAAATTATAAATAAATTCATTATACAAACTTACATACTAAACTGCTGATATACTAACTTTTATGTATGGCTACTCCAAGCGAAGCTTCGTAATCCTTATGACCTGAACGAATGAATATCTTAAATCTATGTAGGTGTTTTATATACTTATGTATGTGGTCTCGATTAAATATGGCCTCATAATTATACCGCGTGGAAAATTAAAAGGAATAATTGAACATTTTGCCATGCTCATCTCTCTACATATCGATAACAGTAATGTCATATCAGCGATTTATGAGTGGCGGTAACAGTAATGTCATATTAGCGATTTATTAGTGGCGGTAACAGTAATGTCATATTAGCGATTTATGAGTGGCGGTAACACTCACATAGAAGTTGTTGAAATGTTTTCCCTTAACCTAAGGACGGTATACAACGTTATTGACCATGCTGAAAAAGAAGGTAGACTTGAACCTAAACAAAAACCAGGCGGACCATAAAAAGTAACGCGGCGTATTGAAATGAAAATTTTAAAAATTACTGTGGGAAATCCTCATTTGAGCACTTGACATCATTAGACGGTTCGGAACGTGCTGCGAAACCCTAAATACTCTTCAAGAGTGGCCAGGAAAAAATCTCCGCTTTCCGCGCAAAACATTCAGAAGATATATAATTTTGCAATTGGCGACATTTCATTTCCTCTGGAGCACTGGAATGGCGTAATCTGTGGTAACACAAATGTACAGACAAAATATTATACATACATACACATGTATGTATGCCTTTAACAAAAATTTTACAAAATCTCGACCGAATTTACAATAAAATCTAGTAAATTCAGTGTCTCTACGATTAGATGCTGTTAGCAAAACCAAAGCAAAAGTTTGAAAGTACTGAAATAAAAATTCTGCTAAGATTTCTTTTCTGTACACTTTTTTTTTGACGCGTACAATTATGAGTATATTTTTGTTTTGGGATATAACTTTTGTTGTTGTAAAATTTTTTCTGTTCTTTTTGCTGAGTTTTGTTCATCTTTAATACAGTTTAATATAAAAATCATACATACCTACATACGTACAATTGAGTTCCGGAACAACACTTTTAATCACTGTTAATAAATAACAAACCAGAGTCTACAACTAGAGTAGAGAGGTAAATTAAGAGATCAAATAAGCATAAGAAGAAAACTAAGAACACAAAGGAAACAAATAAGGAAGAGAAAAACATGCAGCCATCAGCAGACACACATACATATGTATGTACATATGCATGTACACACATATGTACATAAATGCCAACACGTTACTTTTGTAGGACAATAATTAAATATGTATGTATGTATGTAAGTGTTTCATTAATATTATTTGTAGAATTGATTTTTTTCGTTTTTCATAAATTATATAAATATGTAAATACTACACACATAAAACATTGTTTTTTTTTCTTATACAACTCTTATGTACATATGTATACTATAGCTGAAAGTTGGAAGTTGCTAGCATTTTAATCAAAAGTAACTTTTACTGAATCCAATGGGAAGGTGTGGGTCGACTTCATTATATTATAACTAATTTGTTCTTATAGGATTAAAATACACATGTAGGTGACAATTGGAATTGTGTAGTTTTGTCGAAGAATAAATACAAGTTAAGTATTCCTTTAATAGGAATACTAAAAAAAATATTTTTTTTACTTTTTTCCGTGTGGTCTATGACCACCTTTATTGACTTAAGAATTTACTCTGTTTTGAAAATTACAATTTACTTAATTTATAACTTAATTACTTGACCTAAATCTAAAAGTGGCGTGATATTATACTTAAGAATTATTGTTTGCTGATGCGTCTTAAAATAATTAAATTAGTTCATAAACCTTTATTATTGCTTATTTTACAAAAGAGTTACAAAGAAATTTATTTAATAAGTTCACAAACTTTTATTATTGCTTATTTTACAAAAGTTAAAAAGGAAAGATTATTTGACTATGTTGGTCAATTCATGTTGTTGTTAACTTAAAATTATTAAATAAGTTCATTAACTTTTATTATTGCTGATTTTACAAAAAGAGTTAAAGAGACAATTATTTGACTTTGCTGATCAATTAGTGTTGTTGTTAAGTTACGAAAAAAAATATAACGGAAAAACTAAATTGTAAAGAACGAAAAGAACTAAATTAATTTTTACAAAGAAAAATATTGGGTATTTTTTGCTTGAAAAATGCTTTAATTATAATAACAAAATGAGTTGATACATAATTCAAAGTATTGCTAGCTACAGCTTTTTCCCATCTTTCCGGGAGCATTCGGATTCCGCGCCAAAACAACTGCTCCGGTGTTAAGGTAAATAATGAATCAAGCCAATTTCTGATACACTGTTCTGAAGTGAAGCGTATTCCAGTACGAGCGTTCTGTAACCATCGAGATAAATGGTAGTCAGAAGGGGACAGGTCTGGGCTATAAGGCGATTTAGCCAAAACTTCCCATCCACTGTTTTCCAAATATTTTTTGTAGATTGCTCTCTTTATACGAATCAATTGTCTTCGGTAAGGAGCCATGTGATCGTCTGACCCGATATCAATAGCTCCTAATTCAAAACACCGTTCTAATCCCACCAAATACCGAACATTAACTTGGCGTCATGAATATTCGGCTTTTTTCGTTGCCCGGGCTTTACATACCATCCGTCACCAGTAACAATACGATGCAAAAATTATTTCTTTTTGTAGGTTTTAAGCATCATTTCCGACATGCAAAATCGCCTTTCAACGTCTCTTGGCTTCAATTCATATAAGACCCAATTTCCTTGCTTTTGAATGAATCCCAATGCTTTTAAACGTAGGCTTCTTGTGTGACTCCCAATAATAATGCAAGTTTTTCTTGCGTTTGACAACAATCTTCGTCAAGTAATGCTTTCAATTCCTCATCTTCAAACTTTGTCTTCTGTGTCGAGATCACCACTTTTGAATCGCGCAAACCATCGTTCACAAGCTTTTTGAGTTGGTGCGTTTTGACCGTAAGCTTCTACCAACGATCGATAACTTTCATCAGCCGTTTTTTTCAAATGAAAGAAGGTTATCAGACTTCCTTGCGAAACATATTTTTTAGACACAAAATTCGACATTATAACAGCGATGAGAATAATGTGCGTTTACACTTTGCTGTCTATCGAATACTTAACCCTAACTTGGGCACTATTTACAAATGTAAATACTCAATTTTTAAAACAGCTATAACTTATATATTTACGATCCTATATGGATATGGTTTGGACTCAGTGACTATTTTTTTATGTTTTTCATGTGAATGGAAAAAATATTTAAACAAAATTTTATTTACCGTTATTTTTTTCGATTTTGTCATTTTTTCTTCATTATCGGGCACTATTTACATATGTAAATCATTTTTTTTATGTGTTTTTTAATATAATTCATTTTATTTTACTCATAAAATTATTGGTTTACAAAACAATAAGTGTTACAGAAATAAAAAAGTGTTATAAAAATAAAATATTAGTCTTTTATATACTGTATGCATTTTGTTTGCACTTTGCTGTGTTCGACGCAAACCGGCTTTTTACATTGGCCACGTTGAGCGTTTTCTTTTGCACTTCTCTTGGTAGCACAAGTAACAAGCACCTTTCACTTTGGAAGCCCCACGATCATCTTCGTCTGGGACAAAATCAAAATCCGTTGTGGAATTTTAGCTCTTTTCAAAATCGTTGGCATACACAATTGTTCTGCCAATTGTTGCAAAAATAAACGACGTCCACCTGTTTTTACAAATAGAACAAAAAAAGTTTCCTTGCCTTTGTAGTAAAATGTGAAGCATAGTTTTCTGTGTATATTATATAAGCTGCAAGTGCTGATATATCCAGCATATTATAAAACAGAGCAAGCGGCCAGCGATTAGTTTTGTGCTTTGTTGTATACTGTCTAAGCATATGATCCATTACATCAACGCCTGCCTTTGCCAGATTATAAAATAAAATTATATTTGGGTTTTGTTTTGTGTCTGAGATTGTGTCATCATATGGCATTGTCGAAAGTAAAACGACTGCTTTGTTCTTCTTGGGAACATAGGAGCAAATGGTCCTATTTTCTCCATAGCCGAAAATGCTCGAATGCTCCACTCTTTGCGGTGAGGGTTTAAGCTCCGGGGCACGCATGTTTTGTTTTTTTTTCATCGTGCCAATCATGGAATCATTTCCAGCTCGCAAGCGTATCTGCTAGAGAAAGACTTGTGAAAAAATTATCGCGAGTGACATTGCGTCCGGTATTTTTATACTGTTCCACTAAATCTTTCACTACTCTTTCTCCTTGGTTTTTTTTCTCTATCGTCTCCCGATTTCCCAGTATATATTTGCCCAGTTAAGGGGTAGTATGAATTGGCATCGCATACCCACCATTTTATGCCGTTTTGGGCGGGCTTGGATGGAATGTATTGCGTGAACTTGGTTCGGCCTCTAAAAGGAAATAGCTGTTCATCTACAGTTATTATCGCGTGGCTTGTAGTTGTGGCGCAAATTGGCATTTAGCATTTCAAAAAGTTCGGAGATTGGCGCAGCTTTGTCTGTTATGGATCGCTGCTGTCTTGTAAATTGCTGATCGAAACGAATAAACCTTAAAACAGTTTTGAAGCGTTTTGATGACATAGCTGCTCGATACAACGGAAATACATTTTTTTTTTTTGGCAGAGAGCTTCAAGCCTCTCATTGTTGGCGTTATGACTACCCATTGCTATCAATATACCAAAAAATGTACTAAGCTCCTCTTCAGATATATCTTCCCAAATATATTTTCTGTAGGTGTTTTGAAACATATTTCCATATTAACTTTCATCGTCCTCCAGATTTTCGTATTCAGTCTTGCCTTTTCTGTTCGTATTTCTACAAATAATTGACTGTATTGTCGGGTGCATTAGAGCATAGAATGTTTCAATAATGCTCATATTTTTTGTATTTGGATTAGGACCACCAAAACGGCTTTCACGGAATATGTTTTGCTGTCTCATCCGTTGTAATGCAGACACAGTTTTTTTCCATTTTGTTCCATCTTTAGCGATAAAACAGTTTTCCTCGTCCATGGTCGGCAAATCTACTGCTCCCATTTCATCCTCAGACTCCAATTCATTTTCTGAGTCACCAACTTGTAATGTAAATAGTGCCCAGATTCGAAGAAAAAGATTGGTGTCGAAGCTAGGGTTAATTATAATGACAGATGCTTACCCTCTATAATGCCATATTTGTTATTATTGACACAAACCATATGTGATAGTTATGCCAAAAACTGAGACCTAATTTGTATAAAATCGAAATGCGAAAAAGAAGAAACTAGATTTATAAATATTGAATTGTATTTTTGAACATACAAAACATATGTAGGTATATAGGAAATAGATGAGGAATTGTATGTGTTATGTACAATACCTAAATATGTATGTTATGTAAGTGTTCGATGTTTATATTATTGGAACGATAGATAGATGGAAAAAAGTAGCAATAAGTTATTACTTTTTTCGTATCATCAGTGCTTTAATTTACTTGATTCTGTTTTGTTAATTATTAGTTTACCAGACATTTTGTACAGAAAATACTTTTTATTGCACTGAGCAATGTAGAAAGCAATGTGTGTGTGCTAAAACTTTTGGTAAGAAGGTACTTGAGTGGAATTAGAAGTTGAGGTGTAATGTGTATGTTTGTGGGTGAGAGAGAAAAAGTGTTTTATAAGAATGATTCGTGTCGTAAGTTGGGCTGAAGTGTTTGCGGTTGCGGCAAGAACTACACAAGTTCCATTATTTTGTTAAAGAAATAGAACATGTATTGAATTGACAAAATCAAAAAGTTTTGTTAATTAATTCAATCATTTAAATTTCATTAATTAGTGAAAGGACACAAATTGTTTCTACTTTAACTTAAAATACGTGAGTTTTTTTAACATTTATTTTTGACCTGATTATTTCCAGTCTCTGATACACCGTCACCCCAAATACGACGTGGTCACCGCGGCAGCACATTTAGCTCGGTGCGTCTTTCGCAAAAGGCCACTACTAGTAATCCCGTTCGACGAAACACAACAAGAATTCGTGCACGATCTTATCGCCAAAAAAAGGTAACCGCAATCTTTGCACTCAAACACTTACTTATTAAATTTTAGAACGTAATATTATACTTTCTACCTTTTTTAGAGTTCTTCTAACAACTCTATCGTTGGACAGACCAGTTTGTCTAATTTTCCACAATTTCACCCGCTTGACCGGATTGAAACGGCAATGCCAAAAAATGAAAATGATGTATTATAGCGTTACTGGGTCTAAGATATAAGTACGCGAACAAAAAAGGATTTTTGAAGAAAAACAAAATACGAATACAATTTCGTCCTCTACAGAATGGTAGGACATTTTACGTTATTAAAAGGCCAAAGCGAAGGAAGAAAGGTTTCATTAATACGAACAATTATGCAAGAGAAAACTGAAGGTTTCCAGTACCAATTATTTTAATGTAATCAAACACAATTTTTTTCGCTTAGAATATAATAAATTTTGCACTCAAAGTTTAACTTTTTAAAGTTCCAATAAACATACATATGTATGTATGTGTGTATGTAGTATGTATACTTTAATTAGATAAGTTAATGGGATAAAGATTTTGTTTAAATAAAACAAGGTTTTCTCTGCAAACTGTTCTTCTAATCGTATATTTTAATTCATAAATGACAAAAACTTTAAAAAAATGGTAATCGCACTTACAGGCCATGCAAACATTCTTAAAAGTTTAAAAGAATTTAGAAGAATTGATTTTTATACACTTCAAGAGTTTTGTACAATGGCCCAAAGAAAGTTTAGTCTATAAGGAACCGAATTATAAGATAGAGAAGGTAAAGTTTGTTAAAATCTAAAGTTGGATCAGCATGATGGTCCAAAGCCTACATCCAAACTGCGATCTCTGACATAAACATCACAACCAACTCCAGCACAGAACAGTGATGTAAAAGCAAATGAACATTTATGTATGTATGTATGTAGTTTAAGAATTAGTTGGCCCACTAATTCTTTAAATAAGCGTTCATAAGAATACTTAGGAAAATACTACGCCTACGACAGCTTCGTTAAATATTAATGGATAGATATACACACATACATGCATATACATGTATAAGTGTGTATGTACTGGTACAACACAGTAGTAGGGGTTATTAAGTCTACGATTTTCCTTTTGTTTTTGTTTCTTAATAATTCAGTCCTATTAGAATTTAAGGTCCATCCGATTTACCGTTTAAGTAACTAAGTATCTGCGTCTGTGCCAATTAAATTCATGTTTAAATGAATGTGTGTTTGTGTATGTCCTTAAAAATAATAATAATTATGTTAAGAAAATTTATATTTCCTACTACAAAACGAAACATTAAAAAATATAAACCTAAGTAAAGATGTATTTTTTACTTGAAAGCCAGATAATGCCTCACGAGTTATATTTATTACATACCATAGTTGATGGCGATACGAGGACGAACATGATCAATGATCGGTGAATGCATTCGTTCAGATCTTCGTTGGCTAACATAACCTCGACACATACATAATTAGCACTATTTTTATAAATATTGAACAGCTGATAGAGTGATTTGACAGTTCTGCCGTGGAAAAAAGTATGGACAAAAGGATTTGCCCAATTTAGATAGAGTAAGTATGTACGTATGTATATTCACCAAAAAATAATATGCACTTGTAATATATTTTATTAAAATTTTTTATGGAGCATTTAAATTAAAATACCTTTTAAATACATATGTATATTTACATATGTATATACATTTTAATTTGTTTATTTCTTATATGTATGTAGCCTTAAATATTTGTAATTTGTATTGAAAAAAAATATTTAATTATGATTTTGTTTTTCATGTTTTTGTTTCCACACAAACATTCTTTTATTTATAGCATAACAAAATCACTTACTCTAGTCACAAGCTCAAGCAATGGAAAACATTTATTTGAGAAAACATGTTTTCCCTATGGTCAAACTGAAAAATTCATTGTCCATTAGAAAATATTTCTTCAAATAGTGAAAAAGCACAAAGTTAATTGCCAAGAAATATATTTTATTAAAATATTGGAGGATATTGGAGATTCCCTTTTGTTAAGCGATGGGACGGCATCAGTATCGGTTCTGGAGGAGCAAGCAAAGAAAGGTAGAATATGGGTACGGAAGTGGGTACAACGTCGAGAGGAATAGTTAAATGTTTCTGAAGAATTTCTTCGATTGTGGAACTTCCCAATTGTATCGGATCGTTACAAAACTAAAGTTGTCTTGCTTAACTGTGTGAGTATTTTGTAAACTTCGGTTTTTTCCGTAGGAACACATACATATGTAGATTGCTCTCATGGGAATGGCTGCAAAGTACAGGTGTCTTTATATCGATAACGGTTTCTTTATTGGGTGCAATGGGCGCATTTCCAACGGTTGTGTTTTTCGAAAATGGGTTATTTGTGGAAAACACTTCTATTGAGAAATTTGCCTGTTCCAATTGTTCTTGTGACCGACGATGCTTTCGCATTCGCCGCTAAGAATGCCGTTCAAACAATTTTCAAATTCCGTCTACCAAGAGTAGAACGCGTAGGTGAAAATATTTTTGCAAGAATGGCATTACGTTTTATAGTTCAACCATTATAGTCATGATGGCAACCTTGTTTCTGGGGAATGGAGAGGTGAAGAAAACATTCGAAAATATTTCAATTTTCACAATCATCGGACCTACGTGTCGCAGGATAGGTCAAATTTAATCCAAAATACTTTTTCAGTATAAAAATTTAAAATTGTCTTTTGCCACAAAAAGAACTTCATAATTCGATCTAACATCATCTAATATCTAAATAAAGCATTAAAATAGTTATTATACAAAGCAATAAACTCACTTAATTTTAATTAGTTTTTGTGTTTCCTGTTGGGTCCCACAAAAACTTTGTGACCTTAAATAGGCACGCTAACAGGTGTTTTTTTTTTTGTTGACCGATAGTTATGTTTATATTACAACAAACTAGTATTTGATGTTTGCTTTAAATGTACCTACAATGTGACCACAGCTTAAAGACGTTTGTAATTTAAATCTTTTTTTTTATGTAAGTTTTTTTTTTTTGTAAGTTACACGCACGGAACACGATGAAAGGAGATGGACCACCAACGATAACCAGTTTGGGGAACTAGTTTTCACGACTGGTAAGACCAGAAGCAACAAATACAAACGTCGCGTGTAGAAGATCTATACCACTTCCTAAAATTTCATCAAATCAAAAAAACCTCCACAATTTGCAGTCGCCTGCGCTTTACCAGAAAAATATGGCTTTTAAATGAGTTTCGAGTTGAAAAAGGATTGGACTTTATTTTACAGCATCGCTTGGCGGTCAGTGAAGTAATTTGCTTATAAAGGTACCTTATAGAAGGCAGTCAAGGGTGTTCACGTTTTCGACTGTCAAACTTATAAAACAAAACGGCACAGTTTACCTCCATATAGTAACATAAAAAAACAACTCAATGTTAGATGTTAAAATTATTTAAATAATTTAAAATGTTTACATTTACTTGCTTTACAAAAATTAAATAAATTTAATACGGACTTCTAAATAAATCTAAATAAACAAACAAAAGATAAGCTAATTACACTCCGACCTTTTTGTATTAGGTCAACAGTATCTGCCTCAATCATATATATACAACGCATATAACCTGTCGGGATTTTGTGAACTAACTCATAATAAAGTTAGTATTTTCCAACTCGTCTAACTGATAAACTAAGCAAAATATGATGCAGAGGTCAGCTAGTTGTCGTTGCCCTTTGGTACATTAAGAGAAAATAAATCAGCGTTCAGTAAAAATCGTATGTGCCCATAAACTAACTGAAAATAGCTAGTTTGTAGTTACCTGAAACTTATGCAGAGCGAGTGAGTAGTGACTCATTTGTAGGACATTGCATGTAAAAACTACCGAAGACAATTACTTAGCTTTTGAGTCATGCATACTAGCTTTTGGATAACTCGAGTTAAACATAAAAACGTGTTCTGGGATTCCCCTGATTAAAAGTACATACATATGTTCAAAGAATAAAAAGTCAGAAAACTTTGTTTACGTTTTAGAGCTTTCAGACTTTGTTCTTGTAGTCAAGGTAAAAATAAAAGTGTTCACCTTGTCGAGTTGTTCATGTATTCAAGTATTCACGTTTTCCTTCAACGAAACACTGAACACGATACAGGTACGTATTTTCTCCAGAAAAATAAGAGAACTCTTTGAGGGAGATTTGTTAACACCTCTCAATATTTAAATAACTAGAAAAGAGAACGGAAAGATAACTCCAACAGTTGCAGCAATTATTACATTTAATCTGATCTATCGCCCGAAAACCTTTAATATTGGCTGGGAGAGAGTCCCAGTTGAGGAATGTATCCCGATCCACACAAAAGATGTTGCATAAGTATTGGTCAATGTTGTGTGTGGTATTTCACAAGGACTTTAACTGTCCACTCGCTAATATTGATCCGAAATGTCCCATATCCTGCAAATTTGAATATCCATAAGGTATAATCTAAAGCTTTTACTGTATCAGTACTCAGTAGTTGACCCCTACATATGCAGTGTATTGAACCACAACTCGATCATCGGCAGGGGGAAAGAAGAAGTAGTGTGCTTTTGTCTGCTATTTAGAAGTTGTAACTGTGCAGTGCATAGTCGAAGGTATGGACAACGCGCAGTCAAACATCGATTAACCCGACATCTCCTATCACGAAACGCAGCTAAACCACATTTTTGCTTATGTTGCTGAACATGCAGTGATGTAAGAGTTACAACTATAATTATTTGTAGTTCGTTGCAGTTTTTTAAAGCTTCTGTAAAATTTTATTTTGTACTTAAATGCTTATTTTATAGAAAAAGTAAATAAATTAGAAGAACTGTGAGAGTTTTTAGACAAATTTAATAAAAATTTAATAAGTGTCAACTTAAGTTATAACAGAGCTTTTACATAGAATGTTTCAACAACCATATTAAAACGTTAACCAAAGTTGGAGGTGAGCGGCCTACATTTAACATTAAGTTGAAGTTAGTTAACGTTAGTGATTACACGTTAAAAAATTCAGGAATGATAGTGCTTTCATATTGTTTAAGTTTAATTCCGTTCCGTATTCTTTTAAGTGTAACAACGTATAAAGTGCAATTGTCATTCGATTGTGTTAACACGCTTGGAGGGATCAGAGGTTGACCACATTGTGGAAAATGTAAAATAAGAATTTAATTAGCAAAAGAAAAAACCAAAACTAACATTTAATACCTATTTATGTACATATGTAAATAACAGTTTTACAAGACTTAAATTTTTAGAAATTCTACAACAATTTAATCGCAGGCAATATATGTACATATAAAAATAATTAAGAATTTTACTGACCAACAATACTAGTATACAAAAATTCAATATATTGTACTATATCAAATAATTCACAAAAGCAAAGGTGTTTTCAAAAAAATACATTTCTAAAACGGGTGGTATGAAATTTTTCTGCTGTACTTTTAAGCTTTCAAAAACATGTACAATAAAAATAGTGTACAAAGATATTCGTTTCTCGTGATTTTTAATCAAGAGCGAAATTAAATTAGAATAAAATTTATGTACATTTATGCAAGTAATTTTAAATTGTGCCACTAACTGAACGTAGAATAAATTGCCAAGCATCTCTGTCTTCTGCACTTCTTCTCCAATGTCTGACACCGAGTTTCGAGGTGTCCTCCTCCACCTGGTCTTTTCGGAGCTTTGGTTATGACCTTCCGTGTATGACCGTGTTTCAAACTTCTTCTACCTGCCCGAGTCTTTCGAGCGTCTTGTACGTTGATACCATCAACTTGGTTTTACGCCCGTTTACTGCCAGACCTGTTTTGGCAGATTGTCTCTCAACGTTCCCAAAGGTGGCAGTTACTGCTCGCAATGATCGACCCATGATGTCAATATCGTCGGCATAAGCGAGTATCATGTGTGTTGCGTGTATAGTGTGTCACGTTTGCGTCTCGTATGCCGTTTTCTAGCAGAATATTAAAAAGATCACAAATTAGACTGTCTCCTTATCGCACAATACTCTCGATAATATTTTGTATTCGATGGGAAGAAGACTTATTCCTCTGCAGTTCGCACATACTGGTTTAGCTCTTTTCTTGTGCACGGGGCATAGTATGCTAATGTTCCAATTATTGAGTATGCGTTTCTCTAGCCGGCCTAAACAGTTCACCTGGTAACCTATCGGCTCCTGCTGCTTTATTACTCCTCAAACGGGTCACAGCTGTTATCACCTCATTGGGACTAGGTGGTACAATCTCTGTACCGTCATGTAGGATTGGGTCTGTGGTATCTTCATCGCCCCTGCTACCAGAAACGAATAGTTGGGAAAAATGTTCTTTCCGGATCCTCAGTATACTATCTGTATCTGTCAACAGATTGCCTTCTTCATCCCTGCAGGAGGATGTGCCTGTTCCAAAGCCCTCAGCCCGACGTTCTACTATTTGGTAAAATTTACAGTCCCCATTCCGACTACTGTACACCTCGATTCACTCACCTTCACGTCTTTCCATTTCTTTATTTTTCCGGCAGAATAGAAGTTTCTCATCTTCTACCTCTCTCTCGCACCATATGCCGCATTCTTAGCTTCAGTAGCACTGCGACTTTCTTGGTCGTACCATGGATTTTTAGAGTAGGATATGCTTTGCCATTGTAATGTAATATCATTGGGGCTAGGAGTACTTTCTTCAAGCAATTGGGTTATTCGAGTGGTGTATGCTGTTTGTGGTGTATGTAGTTTTTCAAGGTCATACTTCCGAAATGTATTAGACTGTACATTTCTCGCCTTATTTATGATCCGAATCCATGTTGGCTTTACGGATCGATCGTACGTCTAATACACTGGGAGAATGCCTTTCGTCTATCACAACATGATCAATTTGATTTTTAGTTGATTGATCTGGTGATAGCCACGTGGCCTTAGATATGTCGCGATGTCGAAATCTGGTGCTGCTAACAGCTTGTTTTTTCCACGGCGAAGTCTATTAACCTCATTCGGTTATCGGATGTGTCCTCGTGGGATCTAAATTTCCCGACTGGTCGGCCAAAGATATCCTTCCTTCCTAATTTTGCATTAAAATCTCCTAGAACAATTTTAATGTCATGGTCGGGGGAACGGTCATGTACTCTGCCTGCTTTCTTGTGTACGGCACTCGTAAAATGCATTTTCGGTTTGTTCATCCTTGTCTTCGGTCAGAACATGAGCACAGATAAGACTAATGTTGAAGAACTTGGCCTTTATGCGGATTGTACCTAGCATCTCATCTACCGTAGTGAATCTGGTGTTTAAAGCTCCGACTAACCACGAATCCGCAACCAAATTCATGTCTCGTTTCAAGATAGCTGTAATATAGTGCGTAAGGCAATATCAACTTTGTAATTTTCTAGTATATGCGTCAATGCGTACACTGCACCTTCTCTGTAAGGAATGGAAGTCCTTTATTCGTCTTCTTCTTCATTTTTTCATAATAGATGTGTTTTTTAAGAGTGGGTTACTAGCCCGACGCCTAACCCATGTTTTTATAGTTCTTGTGGGTGAACTCCCAGCATATGTTAGCTCACTACCTTCAACGGTTGTTTAAGACAGTTACCCAGGCGACACCATAAGGATATATGTGTACACAATTGAGAAAATGGAGGGATCAACTTTTGTATACTCAGAACCCTCGTTTGTTATCCAAGATCCCCTTCGTCGCCCAATTAATAGAGATATTTAATTTTGAATTCCAAAAGCAAAAGGTGTGACTCGAGATGGAGAAAGTTTACTGAATTCAATTTTAAAACGCAAAAAGAGCATTTACATATTTATTGTAAGAAAAAGCAAAATATAGGTTTTCTTTACTTTGCCCATGTTGCCTGTTTCTTGTTCTAACTTTTTAAGAAAGCGAATTTGTTAGTAAACGTATTCTCTGGTTGGGACACACTACTTTAAAAAATTAGAACTTCTATGTGTAGTGTTGGCTAATTCTTAGTTTTTTTTTTTTTTGCTGGTCGGGGGTTTGGTGTTGCTTACAATTCTGGCTACTCATAACTAAATTTTATCACTACGTGAGGAAGATTGTGCTAAAGGTGGAATTGAACACTTATTTTTTTGTAGCGACTATGTCTCTTGTTGACACTGTTGCAGCTGCTGAATATAACGACACTGATTTGAGGTTGTGATGTCTTCCAATTTATTTCCTTATTCCATTATGTTGCGATTCGGTTTATAGTTTCTTTTTTTTGTTACTACCAAGTTTGCTACTTGTTTCTAAAATTTTCTTTTCACAACAAATTACTCTTTATATATTCTTTTTACAGTTATTTCATTTATTTTAATGATGTAGTCGTTGTTGGCACTATTTGTAGAATTCGGTCTATGTTCACAGTTATATGTGTAAGTTAATTTTTACACAAGAGGATGAACAAAAATTATAAAAGACTCGAGTAGACCGCGGATGTCCACGTCACGCAGCAGCTTCAAATAAAGTAACGCTCAGTTGCCAATAAAGCTGTGTCGTTCGCGAACGACCGGGTTAAATTGAACGGATCAACACTGCATTTTACGGTAGCCAATGCTTTCGTTTTTCCAAAATGAATTATTTGATGTTTTCCATCAGCAAATACTTAGAATAACAAACATCGTAATAGTTGCCGTAGTGTTTGTTCAAAGTGACCGATTGATTAATATGGTCAACGCGTTACAATCTTTGAAGTGATATAATATTACCCCATTTATCAAACTTTTCTTTGCAACTTAGCGTTTAGTAAATGTTGCCATTTTGCTGATTAAGAAGATATAGCCAAATGGGTTTCAAACATTATACGTTTGAGTAGAGAAGTTCAGCAGGTTAATTGTTAGGTACTTCATATTGGCTTATACCAAAAACCAAATTAGGAAAAAAGTTAAAGTTCTTAGGGACTTTTTCTAAGTTAAGCTGTTAAGAACCGGAAAAACTACACAAACTAAAATAAAAAACAAAGAATATATTGATTGATTATAACCGTTTAGCTTTAAAGCGAATAATAAATTTAATCATATAAATACAATATATAACAAATAAACCCTCAACTTTAAAAAAATTTTGTACGGAATACATACATATATAAAATAATGCTCATTTTGAACTCGCTTCCATCTAATTTTCATTCGAAGGCCAACCCTAAATTTATTTTGACATTCCATAAAAACACACCATATAAATTATATATTTACTTACATTCTTCTTTTCTTGAAAAATATCTGCAATAGATTACTTCACAGAAAAAAACATTATTAAAGTCCTTATGAAATATAGTATAATAAGAAAATTTACCAAGTGCAGAGACTTCAAATATATTTAGAAAAAGCACAAATTGTCAAAAATTTACTTAAGTTATCGATATGAAATTAGTTCTGTCAAAAGAAATGTAACATCTTTCAAATTTAAATTGACATTTTCAGCTTGAAACACTGAAAGAGTTGATTAATGCGCGATTTATGGCCAATTTAAACAATTTACTACTTTTCTCTGTTCGGTTTTTCGGTTTCTTATAAACGAAAAAATTAGAGTACTTAATAAAATAAATAAAAACAAATGTTTTGCTTATATCTCTTATTGCCTTATGCGATATTATCTTATGCCTGTTCCTTTTTAACATTTATTGTTTCTTTCTATCAAATAAAAATGCAATAAATAAAGTCTTCCCAAAACAAGACTGTAAAATTGCTGATGAAATTAAAATGATTCTGAAGATTTCGATTTGGAGACAGTTGAGTGCCTCAACAAAATAAATCTCCTGAGTATTAATGAAATATCTGGTTTTGCATATTTTATATTGTAAACAAAAACGTAAAGCTTTTATTACAGAAGGATTTATGTCTAAAGTTTTTAATGGCATCCAACTGGATATTGAATTCAAATGCTTATTTAGTAAATGTCTGCAATGAATGTCTTAAATGGCATACCAAGACATTCACTTTAATAGTGAATGCGTTACCAATTCGCTACCAATAAAACAAACTAGTACTTCTACGATCATTCATTTCGAAACAAAACATCAAGACATCAAAACATTTTATAAGCAAAACAAAAGTACTACCTTTCAGAGTATACTGAAATGAGTACTCATTGCTGTTTCAAATGAAAAAAACTCTTTGGTTATGTTTGTGTGTGAATAGGCTAGTTGCGTACATACATTAGGGGGTCGTTTATTGATATCTGTTCAAATAAATACATATTATACACATGCAAGGTAACACAATTTTTGTGCACCACCCTAATTGCCGTTTGAACAATGACATTGCAGTAGCTATGCAATGAAATAAAAAAAAAGTATATTTGGCTTGGTGTACTTTGTGTACTTCAAAACATTTCCAGAAAGCAAACAGAGTTTATAATTCATTGCGAAATAGCAGGTAGAGTATTGTGTTGGCTTACTATGTATCAAGTGGAGTATTGTGCTTGGTTATCTTCTTAGAATACTCATTCTTTTATTACTCATTGCAAAAATTACTATGTAATAGAGTGCAATGAAATAAAACAAATGCGGAGACGCATAAATGAATGTCTTGATGCAGCCATTTATTATTTACTTTTCTTTCTAACATTTTCACATTAAACATAGTAAGAAAATATTATTTGTTAACGCAACAGATTCGTAAATACTGTTTTTCATAACTGAAACGTTGTAAAGAAACAAAAAAGGTCTTATTAGTGAGTGCGGCCAGTAAAAGAATCAGGATGTACCAGCTTGTATGTGGACTTAGACAAGTCGCAATTTCGATACAATTTGCTTTTAAAATCATTGTGGTTAACCCGCCCAAAAGCTTTAGTAAAATGTAGAGAAACCAGTGCAAAATATTTGTGAGCAATTAACATTTTTCTGATAATTTTAACCGTAGAAAGTGGTTGGTGACATAACCGGGAATAAAAAAATGTCAATTGGATTTGAGTGATAAAATGATGGGTCGGCAAACTGAACCGCATCCAACTTTTTATGATCTGGGAGTCACTGCTGTAATTGGTGAGAACAAATCGAAATGTGGATCCGGCGTTAATACATTTGCCTCAACAAATTTCAACCATCGCTTGAAAAAAATCAGTGCAATATATGTATATATATATTTGCTTTCATAATTATATAAATCGTCTGTCAGTAATTCGAACTGGTACCAGGCCGACTCTAGGCGAGCAAGTCGCGCTTCTATCGTCGCGTGGGTTTTGTGCAAAAGTGTAGGCTCCAGTTATTGCACCTTTTTCCAGGAGACGTTTCGACTGAATTGCCTTCATCGTACATCGTACATACCACTTTGCTCACTTAATGTTTTTCGATTGCGGTTGCCTATGTGTTTTTAATGTGCAAGTACTGTAGCTAAGTTTTGTTATGTAAGACCGGGGCAAATAGAATACGTCATGTGTTGTACGTCGGCTTTCTTAGCTGACAACTAAACTAAAACATAAGCTTTGTTATGAGCTTTGCAGTTAAAATGTATTTCTTTTAAACGAATAAAAAAACTCTTCTTGTTTGAGTGATTATCTAAAAATCCACTGACTCTTTATTGTATTAATTATTTTCTTATATGCTGTGATATTTTTTTGCTTATCAATTAAAATTATAATAAAAAATGTTCTTTCATCGGTTTTTGCCATCTAATCATAAGTGTGTTTTGTTTCCGTTACAGGTGTTGGGAACAATTTGATTTATTATATTATATTATTATTATAATTCAACAACAATTCTTAGGAAAAGCTAAATAATTTCGTAAATTAAATAAGTTGAATTGGTTAAAAAAAGAATTCCCAAAAAAAAATATCTGCAATTAAATTTGGCGATTCGTATAAAAAACAAAATTGCATTCTTGCAATAAAGAAACTGAATGTTACAATTATGTAAAAGAATGTATGTATGTATGTATGTATGTATATGTATGTATATGTATATATTTATTAAATTACATTGGCTCGTGTCAAGGGAATAACTGCTGACACTATAACACCCCCACCGTTGGATTGAGGCTCCGACGAAACATTAAAAATTGTTGTTTTTGTTTAAAATATATAAAAATTAGAATTATAAATTATGATATAATAACAATATCAATGTTAAAACTTATAGCGTTTGTTTTTCTATCGTGGTACAGTATATGGTTTAAATTTTCTTCATATTTACTTTCTTTTATGTATGATGTTTCAAGTTTTAAATCATTAAGAGTTATACTATTTTTTATTACTTTTGATTTTTGTTATAATATTTGGTAGAATTATTTTATCTTTTATTCTTAAGTTTGTAATTTTTATTTTCAGTTGAGATTTTACAACCCTCTAATTTAATAAAAAATATTCTATTTATTTGTAATTTATTTTCATTACAGTTATGTATGATATTTTGATAATAACTTTTAAGTATTAGTAATCCAGAACGTATTTCTACTACATCCTTTGTTTCGGAATATTTAATTGGGTAATTGGCCTCCTTATATTTTAAAATATTTTTTATACAATCATTTTTTATCTTAATTAAATTTTGTTTCGGAATATTTAATTGGGTAATTGGCCTCCTTATATATTAAAATATTTTTTATACAATAATTTTTATCTTAAATAAATTTTTCTCTAAAATTTTTTAAAGAAATGGCTCATACACAATCGACGAGAACCGTATATGATTCTAACGCTAGTGTCCTATTTTTAATGTCTGGGATTGGTTCGAAAGTAATTTTGCTAAGAGTTTCTTTTGAGCATGAGGGTATCTTAAAAATTTGTAATATGCTTTTATCATTTAGAGTTACCGAAGTTTTTATGTTTGTATAGCTGTTAAAGTCTGTTATCAGTTGCATTTCTTTTGGTGTTAACATGGCAGTGGGGAATTATTCCTAATTTTTTGGAAAATATTACTTGTCCTATGTCGTCCATATGGTTGGGTTATCTCTATCTTGATATTTCTTTTTAGGTGTCTAGTAGTGTGACCGTTATTTTTTCCGTATTTTCACTTGGCAAACCCTTTAGAATGATTCCAAATTAGAAAAAAAATATATAAAAAATGTTAGACCGTTTGCATAGTTATTGGGCGTGCCATGAGCCCCCAAAGTTCGCTAAAAATGCTATTTTTCTCACTATGGTTCGCTTAAATGGTTCATAACTTCAGTAATATTTATTTTAGAGAAAAACCTTATTGACAAATATTCCAAGGCTACAGCAATTTTGCTCTGTATTGGTGTTCTTTAACAATAATATTGAATCCAGAAAAATCCGAATTAAAAAATAAGAGCGAAATTTTCACATATCTTCGCATTCTTTGCCTGGTGATTATTTGTTTTTTTAAATGGTGTAATTATAAAAAGTTTTGTAATAAAATTTCCTTCGTGGTCATAGGAAATTGTTTTTGATAGTTTTTGACTAATTGCAATATATATTGTTTTTGGTTTCTCGTCTTTTGTGACCATTGGTTCGTACTCTTGCAATTCAATCAATTTCACCGCTCGTTCAGCTGTATCGTTTACCACGTTAATGTCATTAACAATTTGAAGAGCAGTTTTAAAATTATTATCCGCAGGCCATGAAGTTGGATCATTTTTAAAAAATGCTGTATTGATTTTAAAGCGAAGAAAAAAAATTCTTTGTCTCAGAAGAAATGAACTGATCCATTCCACCTTCGATAACCTGCATAACATTTAAATTTTGAATTGAGGCACGTTTTACGTCTTCATCTAAACCCTCACCACTCAATGCCTTCACCATGCCTTTTTTCGACTCAAAAGAAACACTGTTATCAAAAAATGATAAAGCCACACATTCAGAACCCAAGTACCATAAGTGGTTTTTAAATTTGTGTAATGCAACTTGAGATATATCAGCATCAATTTTTTTAAAAGGATCCAGTTTTTTCAAAAGCTGGAAATCTTTGTATGGTGCTTGAGCAGCAGAAGAGGCAGAGAGCCACATCTCAACATATATTGAAACAATAAAAATACATGCATTACGTAAATAGGTGGAGTCCCGCCAAGAAATATTAGTGTTAGCTCAAGAAACTCCCTGTAATCATCTCTTGGATGTTTAGCTGTAATCGCATCTTTCACATACTCAATTATTTTATTTTTATCTGCTGTTAAATATTTTTTGACATCACTATCTTCCATTCCAGACTGATAATTATTTTGGTTTATATTTCCCCATGTATTTTTAAATTGCTGATATATTTTTATATTTGGGCTTTTGGTTTTGTTCATCTTAACTTCAAATGCACTTTTTAACACGACTTCCAAAATGTGGTGACGGTAAGTTAGCCACAGAAGCTGCTTTTGAAGACTGTGTTCAATAGTCGTACAGGTTCCATTTAAACGGCCTGTATTTACGGCAGTTGTATCGAACACCAAGGGTTTTATATGATCTTGAAGTTAAGTGCGGGCACTTCAAGTAGTTGCTCCGTACGCCCGCATGAAATTATGACTGGAAGTCTTTCAACTTTTTCATTACCAGTAAGAGCTGGTAACAGCTTTCCATCAGGCTTTTCAATCTGACCTTGCAAACATCTAAAGTGGCTGCAAGTTTTGGAGTCATTATATTTTGAAATCCTCTCATTTTTTTGGCTGGCGTTGGCGTTACAGCTTCTGTCCGGCTTTTCGATCACTGACCTTACAAACATCTAAAGCGGCTGCAAGTTTTGGAGTCATTATATTTTTAAATCCTCTCATTTTTTTGGCTGGCGTTGGCGTTACAGCTTCTGCTCCTAAAACGTGCTAAAAAGAATAAAATGTTCTGGTTACATTCTTTTAAGGTAACCCTCTGTGTTTCAATTATTTCTCATCTATGTTTTATATAGTTTAATTCTCACGTTTTACTTATAATTTATAACCTTGAACTTACTTCATAGCTAGCAGCGATTTTGCTGATATCGCTCTCCGAACTGCAATAAAGACAGTACAAATAAAAATATGTAATACTACATTAAAATTAATATATAATTTCTTCTTACTAGAAGCAGCTAATGCACGATCGCTCTGTTCTTTCCGTTTTAAATGATTTTGTTGACGTTCTTCCTTTCTTTCTTCACTTTCTGCTGTTTTGTAATCGATATCATACATAAACCCCGGTCTACCTTGCTTTCTTTGATTTTCCAAAAATAACTTGTCCTCTGAATTTTTAATAAGGTCCAGTGCATAGTGAGAAAAATAGAATTTTTAGGAAACTTTGTGGGCTCAAGGCACGCCCAATAACTATGCAAACGATCTAAAAATTTGTATATCATCTAAGGGGTTTGCCAAGTGAAATACGAAAAAAAATTGTAAATGGTAATTATCTATATTATTTTCAATAGCCTTCCTATACTTTTTGTGGTTCTTTTCACCTCTTATTTGCTTAATATAGTTTGTTCCGTTCTCTAGTTCTACATCTTTTCTGGTTTCATTTAATTTGTGTATATATTTCTCCTTTTTTGTTTATTATGCCCTGAATTTTCTTATACATATCTATTCTCATATTATGAAATCAATCGGTTTTATTCCTGTGGTGCTATGTACTGTATTATTATAGAAACCTATTATTCTTGCCATTTTGTCTTCAACACTTTCGTCCTTATTTGTTCTATCATGTCTTAGCAGTCGTATGTGTTCATTAATGGTGTTATGTAACCTTTCAATGTCTGCATTGGATGTGTCGTTATTTTTAGAAGTTAAGTGGATTTCTATATTCTCTTTCTTAAAAAAATCGCGTATGGATATAGCTTTAAATCCGAGCTCATTGTCTATTATGATTTTGTTTATGTACATATGTATATATATGTGTTAATAATTTGTAACAGTTTCGCTTTAAACTCTATCCAGCTGCTTCCATTAATTGCTGTCATAAACAACTTTTTTCCTAAAGTGTAAAATGCATCTGAGTATGTGGATTTCAATTTATTCCCAAATTTTTATAGGTAGTACAACAAAGAGTTATATACATTTAAAATCTAAATTCCTTACCTACTAAGTACCTTCCAAGGATTGCAACTTCTTAGGGCTAAGTATACATTTACTGAACAACAATTAAAAGTTATCCGAAAAGAAGATTCTTAAGAAAAAATCCCCAAAAAAAGGAATAATAAAAGGAAAACAATTTAAATTATACTTAAAAACTAACACTTATAACTTAACACTAACTAAAAACTAAAGCTTAAATACTTAATAACAAAACAACAAAGGAACAACTTAACATAAGAGTCCATATCCATATGAATAATTACTGTGCCGTATTGTACACCACGTTATGTATGTCCAGCGTCCGAATTCGTCTATGGTAAAACAAAAGGTCCGCACCATCAAAAACTAGACCACCGTCCCTAAGAGTCAGCAGGTCCACAGGCGAAAAATAATTCCTTGCCCGAACGGTCTCCAAGTCAGCCGCCAATGAGAAGCACTGGAAAACTAAAGCGTTGTCAGAGAACTGCGCACCTTCCAAGAACCTCTCACTCACCGTCCTGCCCAATGTACGGTAGAAGGCCAAGGCAAGATACCAAGATTCTCCTCTCCCACCTCCTTAGCCACTCCATCTGGTTTGAAGAAATTCCAAACCAAACAGGAAAAGCATAGGAGATGACAAGTCGAATGATCTGGCGATACCTCACCTATGGAAGGTGACACCCAGATACCTTAGTCTGTTCGACACCCTGATCATTTCCCGTCCAATCAGTAGGCTGGGTATGTATGCCTGGCAATTCCTGTAGATGTGTTTCCGTCGCCCCTTAAACATCATTGTAACCGTTTTCTGTACGTTCAGGTTGAGTCCCCACTTTCCAAAATAATCCATCAGTAACGCCAACTAGCTGTTCACCCTGTCATTCACAGTCCTAGCCATGCCACCCCATGAAGCAACCAGGATATCGTCAGCATGTAGCAGGAGGAGATCACCCTGCGCAGGCTGGGGTATGTCCGACACAAATAGATTGTATAGAACCGGGCCCAGCAATGACCCCTGCGGAACCCCCCCGCGCAGATCGGACCATCCAGAGAGAAAGCCTCACCGACACGTACCCTAAATTTCCGATCCCTCAGGAAGCTATCCACCATCCGGCATATGCCTAAGCCGAATCCAAAATCCATAAGCTTGTACACCAGACCATCGTGCCAGACAGTGTCAAAGGCAATGGCAAGGTCAAGACTAACAGTAATCGTAGGGCACCGCCTGTTCAATCCCCTGGAAACATAGTCGGTCAGTACAGTCAGAGCGTGCGCGGTAGATAGTCCAGTCCTAAATACGAACTGAAACTCCCCCAAAATTTCCCTATCAGTAAGGAAATCGTTAACTCTCTCCAGGAGAAAGAATTCAAACAGCTTACTAATCGCAGATAATAACGAAATTGGTCGGTAACTCGCCCCATCGCGAAGGTCGGACCTAGGTTTTGGGACCAGAACCACAAGGGCCATCTTCCAAGCCCTTGGAAAATAGCCAATGTTGTAGCAATGATTGAACAAAACTGTCCAAAACCGCGACACCATACCGTTCGTCCTCTTCAAGACAAAATCCGACACTCCATCCACGCCAAAGGATTTCTTGCCCGATCGCGCCCTAAATTCATTGCCGACGAGCCCCCGATTGATAAACCCAAGGTGGCTAGCATCCGCGTCGATCGCCTCCCCGTCCGCAGTATTAGCAGGTCTGAAGATCGTCAAAGGTGTCGTCCCATCCAAGGTTGACACACGCTCTCTCACAGCGGCACCGAACGCCGCAGTCCCATCCAACCGTCCAGGAGGTGCTTGGAAGAATCGGTCAGCCAAAAGCCGAGCCATTCCGCGTGGGTCAGAGACAGCCACTCCGTCGGCCCCTCTCAGTGTCCGCAGGTTTGGGCGAGAGTTCAGCCCCGCAGCTGCCCTCAAATTTCCAAATGTCCTGTTGCTGAGTCTAATATCCTGAAGAAATTTTGTCCAGTGGTCCCGTTCAAAAGTAGCTATAGCCTCCTGTATTATTCTGTCCAAGTTCCGTAAATCAGCCCTTAGTATATTCCGTCCTTCCGGGTCCTGACTCATATGGATTCTACGTCTCAGTCGTTTCTTCTCACCGATAAAATCCAACACATGCTGTGGAAGCCTCAACAGATCCCGGCGCCCCACGGAAACCGTCGGTATGGAATGCTCCACAGCATCCCGAAATGCAGCATCCAATGATGTAATGCACCCGTCAATATCGCCATCGGTCACATTCCTGTCAATCGGTAGCCCAAATGCCTCCAGATTCAGTGACAGTCTGTTCCTAAATCTCCGTTTGTTCATGTGATCGTAGTCATACTTTGTAGTTCGTTCTCTAGTTAAGCAGTCATTTGTACAAAACACAAAAAGGCCAGATAAGACCATTGCCTTGATGGTCCGTCAGTAGGTCGTATTTCCAGGTCAGGATTCGAGAGCAAGAACTCCCGCAGATTCCGCCCACTTGTGTTCGTGTAGTGGTCTCCCCAGTAGGGATGCCTAGCATTGAGATCAGCGCCAATCAAAATACTGCAGCTTCCCACAAGACGCTCAATTTCGCCCATATAAGATGCCGAGAACGTGTCACCCGGCCTCAGGTACATCGAGACAACCACCAGATCGATCGAACTCGACCTTCGCACCCGTATGGCCGTGTTCTCAATCAAACCCGTATCAAGAACAATCTCGTCACAATGCAGGGCCTCCCTAATGAAGACAGCAGTACCACCCCCTCGTCCACCCTCCCGATCACGTCTAAATATTCTATAACCAGGTATCAAGCCTATGTCGGAAGTTGAGGTGATGCTCAACTACCAGTAAAACGTCCGGTCTTTCCTGTCTTAAAAATAGATCCAAGTCCATGCCAAAGAAACGGCGGCAGTCCCTATCGATGTGGTCAAATTGGCCGTCAACCGGTCGCACCTGTCCAGCGGGGGCGTACTGCTGTCCAGAGACCTCATTCCGTCTCACAGTAGCTGGCGCTGGAGAAGCACCACTTTTCATGGCGTGGGCGTAGAATACACCATCCCTCACCATATGACCATTTCCTGCGGCTGGGTTACACCCTTCTTCAATCTCCTTTCCTCCATCCGAAGAAGAAGTTTCCTCCTATGATGGCACTCCCCAGAGTTGGCCGCATGGCCCTCCTCCCACAGACAGCACAAAAAAGTGGTATTCCAACCCTCTTCGTCATCCTCCCGGTCACGGTGTCCTTCACGAGACTCTCCAGAACATTCTCCGCCTTAGACGGAATATTGCACTTCGCCGGTCCATGAGAACCGCCGCACTTCACACACACATATGGCATGCGACAATTCGTACTAACATGTCCGTACCGTTGGCAGTTATAACACTGGGTAACCCCAGTCCGCCTGAACCTGCGTATGTTCACCCTACAGCGCAAAATGTACTTGATTTCAAAGAACTTCCCTATCTCCGAGTCCTTAGTGAGCCTAATAATCCATTTGTCGCCGCCAAGTAGCCTGACACTCAGAACTCCTATATCCATCCGAAGACCATTCAGGTACTCAATTATGTCCTCCGATCCAAAAGATGAAGGAACACCCTCGATGACCAAGGATACTGGACGGAGACCCTTAGGTGTATAGGTGAAACTATTGACACCATTCTCCACCAGCATGCAGTTAACCCTCTCGAAATCATCCAGAGTGCAAGCCCTTATGTTGGTAGTCCCATTCCTGAGTACCTTAACATTAAAATTACCGTGTCCTAGGTGCTTATCAATCTGTCCAATTATCAATAGTAGTAATCAATTATCAATCGCTATTTTCCGATCCGCGTCGGTCAGCCTATCCAGCAAGCGGTTGTTGATATCCCGCAGCTCCTCCATGTCTATTTCGACCCTCCCACTTCGGGTCTTCTTCCTCTTTTTAGAGGATACGTCCTCCTCGCCATTCATCCCGGTGGCGGTAGGCCGCCAACTACTACAACCAGAAAAGCAGCAGCACTGCCTACTATGGGCTTTTCACAAACCAAAGTGTAGTAAGCAATTTCAGTAACTACTTAAAGGCACAATTACTCCAGCAAGAATATCCTCACGCACACTATTACACAACCACTTTATGCTATCACTGATGTCACTAGAAGAACAACCTTCTCTGTCCCACAGAGCTCTCTAATTAATAATCTGTAACCGTTTTCTAGTCGTGTTTTAAGTATGTGGATGATTTTCCTTGGCTTAGATGGGGTTTCCGTGATTTTATATGGTGGCTTTAGAGGCTTCCTATCATATTTTTCTAGGTTACAAATTTCACAGTTGTTTATGAATTGTGTAATTCTTAGTTTTAATTGTGGGTTGTATATATCACGCGTAATTAGTTCTTTAAATACTGCCTGAATATCAAATTATTATTTTTATCCTTTTTTATTATATCAGTTAACAATTCCTCGTCTTCTATATCTTCTGTTTGGAAAAAACATCTTACTATCCTAAAATGTTTATTAGTTGCAAACAAATCTTCAAAAATTGTTTTAAATGCTGTATAAAATTCTCCCTGAATTAATACAGCGTTTAACTGTCTGGGGTTAAAGTGAGTTTGGTGAGAAGGTCGAAATAATGCTTGTAATTGTTTGCTACCGAAATAACAACTTTAGAATTCTTTTAATTTTATTAATAATAATGTGAATAGACCGTATGATTGCGCATGACGTCACAAGTAACCCTGATTGTTTACATTAAAAAATTTGTACTATATTAGATTTTTTGTGAAAATTTTAAAATTTGTGAAAAAATTAAAAAGTAACCAATTAATTAATTTTGTTGTTAATGAAAACGAAATTGAATAATGTAGTATGTATTTTAATTTAGCTTTGTGTGAATATTACTAAGTTTATTGAAGGCTATCATAAATAGTATAAACGACAGAGGAGAACCTTGGGGTACACCATTATGCAATGGGAAGGAGTTTGAGTGCTGGTTTTGTACCCGAATAATTATCTTCCTGTTTTCCCTAAAATTAATAATATAATTTAATATTTTTGGGCCTATTTTCCATTCTATACGCTGTTTGACAATAGCATGTATGCCTACTCTATCAAGTGCTCGTTCAAAATCAAGCGATACAAGCGTAGCGTGTTTTCTTAATGTGAGGCACTTTGCAAGCCGGTATACATACATACATAAATTAGACTATCAGTTGTTGAGCTTCCCTTTCTAAATCCAAATTGTCGGTTGCATAGCAGTTCGTTTTCTGAAACAAACCACCACAACCTGTTAGCTATTACTTTATCTTGAAGTTTAGATACGCATGGGTTTAGGGAAATAGGGCGGTAAGAATTTACTGCTGTTTTCTTGGTTCCAGGCTTGTGTACGGATATAACAATGGTACTTTTGTATTGCTGTGGGGGATAATTGTAGAAAATGTTGTTATAATGGTTAAGGATTCTTGTTTTCAAACAAATAGGTGACATTTTTATCATGTGATATGTAATTTTGTCTATTCCAGAGGATTTACCTTTTAGTTTGTTTAGTGTAGCGTTTAGTTCAATGAAAGTTACATTCGATTTGTTCGGCAACTTTAAGGATAAGTTGCAAATAACAAAATAAATAAAAAATTAATTATTTTAATTTATAGCTGAAACTCCTTTAAAATATACTTCATAAATCGGTGTTGTGAGGTGAATTAAATATTTAATATTAACAAGAACAACTTGAAGTTGTGAGTTATTAAATATTACCAATACCAACATAAAACAATAATATGCGGAAATTAATTAACCAAATGATGTTGGTCAATTGCAACATATGCTGATTGTGCAGGGCAGTTCTAATTAGGGCAGAAATAACAACAACTACAACAGCAGCAGCAGCCAAAATCAACTCTAAAAGTAAAAAAAAAGCAGTAAAAAGCTGAAATGTGCTGTTGGCACAGTTGGAGTGCGGCTGCAGTGACAAGAGAAAACACTCTAGAATTGTAAAATAGTAGAGAAAAGAATAAAACAGAAAATTGATAGTATAAAATTAAATTTAAATTAAAACATTGTTTTTATTTTTAACATTTGGCGCAGCAGATAACCGCGTAAAACAATTTTTCGTATAAAGTAATAAAATAATTTTATAACATTAAAGAATTTTGCTCGGGTACTGCTACTTGAGGTTATAAAACTTTTTATAAAGTGAGAATTCAATCCAATAATGTATAAATTCTAGCAACCTTTGGATTGATATGATCTGCATTTAAAGGGATATAATACCCAAGTACTGATTACACGGGGATCAGCAAACTGGTAATGTCTAAATTCTACCAACTTCCAGTTGTTGAATCCTTGCATTAATTCAAGGAAGAAGCCCCAGGCATTTTAATAATAAAAAGTAAAAAATAATTTAATAAAATACAATAAGTTAATGGGGGCTATTCTGCGTTTCAACTCGGATCGTAAATTTCTCCATCTGGCAGCTTTGGTATTCTGCGTTTCGATTCCGCTCAGTTTCTTTCGATTGTATGTATTATGCATTACGAACGGAGCTCCGTTTTTCTCAGTTGTTTTTTTGTTAACGGAGGGGTTTTCTTTATTTGTGTTTTTTAGTTAAAAAGTTTAAAATTGAAAAAATGTAAGTAGAAAATGAGATAAAATGTTCAGAAACGATTAGAAAACACTTAAAATTATTTTTAATTAATTTATTTAATTAAACTAATTTTTTTGTTTTTCTAATTTTTGTACCCGAATCTGATGTTTTTTTTTATTATTATATGTATTACTATTATATGTATTACAGGTCAAAAACAAAAACACCAGAGCAGTATGAAAAATTGGCTACCATCAACGTTCAAAGGAAGAAGTAGTAGCGTTCTGGGAGGAAGTGGCAGGAATCCTCAATGCACTAGGTCCTCCAACAAAAAATGCCAGTGCATGGAAAAAAGTAGGTATGGTTTGCGTATAATTATTACAGAAATTAATATAAATTTATAGGTTTGGATTGACTGGAAAAGCTACATCAAACGGAAGCTGTCAACAAACAAAAAAGAAATGATGAGCACCGGAGGAGTTTCATGCCGCCTACAGCGTATTAGCCCACTTGAGGAAAAAGTTATTCAGTTGACGGGTCTGGTAACAAATACCAGCGGAATTAGCGTTTTTATTTGTTTATTAATTTTATTTATTACTTTTTAGTGGACTGAATTTGACTTTTTATTAAAATGTTTACAAAATTGTTTATTTTTACTGTTTCTATTTCACACGTTTCACAGCAAAGAAGCTAATTTAAACATACCCTGCTCTTCTTCTTTTTCTTTCGATTCCGTTTTTCTGCAGAATACCAATTTTTGATCGCAACGGAACTGAATGCAGAGACTTAATCGAAACGCAGAATAGGGGTGAATAAGAAAATTTTAAAAAAATTTTTTTTTTCAAAATGCCAGCCTTATCGAAAATCACAAAGATAGTGAACAATACGGTACCTTCATTTTTTGGTACTGAGGGGCAATGAGCAAGGTCACGAAAGGTTACAGTGCAAAAAGAGACTAAACACGCCCTATCTACTCGAAATCCAAGAAGAAATGAAATAACTGAACGAAGGTATTAGGAGACAGCCAACGTGTTATAGGTGTCATAGCGTAGGGCTTTGTGCTCATGATTGCAATTGCAGTTATAAGCAAGGCATTGAAAAAATGACTATGAATAATACACACTTGCAGAACAGTACATATCCTAATAGTAATTTGAATGTTCAGGGAAATGATTTTCGGCTCAGTTAAATCCAATAACTGGGAACCCGGAAAATATAAACGCCTTAAATTGGGGAAAAGGGCGTAATATTTTTGAATACAACATTGGAGAAGTGGAAAAGAAAACAAAGAATAACACAGTAGAAGTGGGTGCAACTTATAGAAGCCCCCAAAAAGAGATATTAAAACAAGAAAATGAGGGAATAAATAAGCCTATAGAGAAGCAATGTATACATACGGAAATTAGAGACTTAGATAGTGATTCGGTAGCAAAAGGGCCAGTGGTGATAGAACACAAGGCGGTAGTACATACGAAAAGTTCGGAAGAATCACCTAAAGTAGAAGAGGTAAGAGCTATAAGAAAAAATGAAAACAGGGAATTTGAAGAGAATAAACGGGAGAAGAAGAGGATGGAGTGTAGCAACCAGGATGGAGTTCAGGAATCGCTAGACAATGTGGATACAGTTTTCATCACGCTTCCTTGTCGAGAGACCAAGGAAGGATAACTGATATTACTTGTGGATACTGGAGCAGATGCCAGCATTATGAAAGAAGAGAAGATGAAGGCTCTTCCCAGCAAGAATAAGGGAGAAGTAAGAAACCTAACTGGCGCCTTTGGAGTCAATATTTCGATACTGTGCAGGAGGCAGAAGGTATCTGCCATGGACTTTCCATGTTGTAGCCGAGGGAAGTAGGATTCCAGGAGACGGGATCCTCGGCAGGGACAACATTTAGAATATAAGCATTATTAACACAATCAACAAAACTCTAAAAGTTTTCGATAGTGAACAGTAGGAAAGAACATTTACCCTGCAAGCTGTACACAAAAACTGGGTTGGCCAACACCAAGTCCATTGCCTGGAAAAAAGATCCGTCACAGCAATTCCAATTAAGTTGGGTTCAAAAGAACAAGCAGTTGTTGCGCATAAGCAGGAAATATACCCAGGTGTATATATTGGAAATGATATAGTCAATATTAACAACGGGGAAGCGAAGATTCCTATACTTAATGCGCGGAGGAAAGAGATTCCATGAATAAGATCTGGGAGACAAATTACCGTTCACAATGAAGGTTAAGCATAAAGTACCAATTAAAACAGATCAACCACCTATTAACCAAAAACAATATCGCCTCCCAGAAATTCACAAGGAAAAGTTCATTCGCCAAGTGTCAGACCTTTTAAAAGAAGGAACAGTAAGACACAGTGTATCACCATGGAACTCACCGCTTTTATTGGTGCCTAAGAAATCATAGGATGGGCAGAAAAACTTTAGACTAGTTATTGGGTTTCGGAAATTGAACGAGGTCACAATCAAACAGGTTTTTCCCATTCCAAGGATCGATGAGATCTTAGAACAGTTGGGAAATAGCAGATATTTTACAACTTTGGATCTGGCCAGCGGTTACCATCAAGTGCTACTGGATGAGAATAACAGGGAAAAAATGGCTTTCAGTACTAACAAAGGACATTTTGAGTTTAATAGAATGCCTTTCTCTCTTACGATATTTACAGGCTTATAGGGCCTGGACTGTTTTGTATATCTGAATGACATTGTGATCGACGGAAATAATGTTGCGGACCACGAGAGAGATGCCTCAATTTTAACCGACAGAAAGGACATCGAAGAATTTCTAAGAAGCTTTCATGTCTCGCCCTTAGGCGGACATCAGGATATCTGGAACACCATCAGGCAAGTTGGGAGGCAATACAGATGGAGAGGTACGCAACGGGACATCAAGGATTATATAAGGAAATGCCAAAAGTGCCAGAAAAACAAATGCGGGCCAGTCGGCAAAGAACAAATGGCGTTAACCAACACACCGCAAAGACCATTTGAAAAGGTTTATATAGACATGGTAGGCCCTTTGTCAGCAACTAATGCAACCAACAAATACATTTTCACTTTTCAGGACGATTTACCGAAATTTTTTATTTGTGGACCTATGCCAGACGCGAAGGCAGAAACGGTGGCAATAATTTTTTACATTGAAATCATAACCAAGTATGGTATTCCGACAAAGAAAGAAAGGTATGATAGAAACGCGAAGCTTAATATCATGCAAATATGTGATCAAGTGCTGGTAAAGCATCAAACACGGAAAAGCAAGCTATCACCCCTTTGGGAGGGACCATACAAAGTGACAAATCTAGCGAGAGGGAACTTAAGACTCTGCACCATAATTTGATCAAACTTTACAGACACCACTAAATTTTTATGCGCAAAGCCACAATGATCACAAAAGAGAAGGTTTTGCCAGCAACTTTGTGAAAATACTGCTGACGAATTATGGGACTACAAAAATATCAAAATATTTACCCAGAACTTGTAAAACCCCTATTCCAGTTCGAGAACCTTGTTTTTACCATTCCAGTTTTCGAAAAGCCATACTTTGTCACTAGGGAACTTCATCAAGAGTTCAGCCGATTTGTTTGTTTCACCTAAAACATATTTGTGAGCTACTTTAATTTTAGCAACTGATATGTCTTATAGGCACGAAAGTTTTCTGGGTATGTGTAAAGTGTTCCTGTCGTCGTCATCGACACTCAAGTAATGAGTCGAAACGTTCAGAACCAGTTTCTCCTTTACAAAGGGGGGAGGTATGTTTTGAAGTAAATTAAATATTTAATGTTAAAAACAACAACTTGAAGTTCTGAGTTAAATTATTAAGTATTACCAATACCAACATAAAACAACAACATGCGGAAATGAATTAACCAAATGACGTTGGTCAATTGCAACACATGCTGATGGTGCACTAATGTTAAAGTAGGGCAGAAACAACAACAACTTAACCAATTGTTGGTCAATTGCAACATACTCGTATGCTGATGGTGCAAGGCAGTTCTAAGTAGGGCAGAAATAACAACAACTACAACAGCCAGAATTAACTATAAAAGTAGCAATAAAAAGCTGAAATGTGGCGTGCAGTTAAAGTGCAGTGAGAGTGCATCTGGAGTGCGGTTGGAGTGACAAGAGAAAACACTCTAGAATCGTAAAATAGTAGAGAAAAGAATAAAACAGAAAATTGAAAGTATAAAATTAAATATAAATAAAAACATTGTTTGAAGTGCAATCAAACTCATCTCATATGTGTGTATGTATTCACATATTTATTTGCAACATCTTAATGAGTTTTTGAGAACAGCAGTATTCAAAAATGTATTTTTGTTTTCCAAGATAAGTTATGCAAATTAGCACTCAGCTTCTAAACTGACTTAAAGTCTAAGCTGAAATGATGTTAGTCAAAAAGGCCTATATATATACATTTCATATGGTAGCAGGTTTTTTTTTGTTGTATATCAAACTTTGCTTAGGGGGGAAGGGGTTTCAGGGATGGTATACAACGAAAATTCTAGGATCTTCATTTATTACTTCGGTTATCCAGATTCTGTCAAAACCTTCTCCAAACGTCAACAGGCGGAACGCGGACTAACATGTCTCTCGGATATCATGAAAGAGGGACCTCGGCGTTAGCAGGTTAAGGTCTTGGAAGTAGAAGGTGAGGAATGCACAAGCTAGTCGGGTAACGCCTGATGTTTCTTGAACATTTCAATGTACAAACTTAGGTGCCAAGTCTTCCTTTTAATGTCCCACATATCACAAGAAGTTGCCAACTATGTGCCTGGTAAGCAACCGTGAGCCGTTGAAATTTTCTGCTACTGAAACCCATTTCGAATATAAAATATCGGTATTTATAATACTGCTTATCTATGTATATACGGGCATAAAATGTATCAACTCTATTTTGATTTATTATCATCTCTATTAGACAAAAAATTAAAGAGTTTGCGAAAATATATCCAATTCTGGAATTTTACACAACATGCCGCAGATATGTACTTTGATATCGTGCAATATAAATCTTCAAAAACAACAACCGGTTTTCGGTGATTTGATGGTTGGTGAATGATGAATGGCTGGATGGAAATTTACTGGATCAACTTAGAAAAGCAGAGGAAGTTCTTTTTAGAAATTAAGCTTTTCTAAATGTTATGGATTCATGAAACGTTATTTTTAAAAGTACATGATATTGTTTAACTTGTTATTGAGTTACATAAACCAGGAAACGTATCCCTAGACACTCAAACATCTTGATTTAGTGGAAGGAACGAAGCGAGTTTATGCCACAGCTTTAGCAAATCGTGAAACCTTTGTTGACTGATGTAGCTACACAAGTATGGCAGTAATGCCATAGATTTGAACTTCTTAGTTCGATATTTATCTAACCTTTTATAATTCTCTCCTTAAATGTATATGTACTTATCGCAGCTATTTTGGATCAACTTTCTTAAAAAATATTCTTTATCGCCTGTGTTCTATTATCCGCTACAAAATGAAAAGGTTTTAAAGTCACGGTTTCACTGTGTTCTAGAAAAGTATTGAAACGATTTAATTTTTATTTGTTTCAAACAAATTTTTAAAACAATGTAAAAAGAAAGAAAAATTGTCATGCTGAACTCAATTATTAAAATGCGTACGAAATGAGTAATATTTTTACCTGAAATTGTATTTTCAAAATTAAAAAAGCTTTTCGAATACTTTTTGCTTTTTATTTTGTATTCATATCTTTTCAAATTGTGAGGGAAAACATTTGTATGTACTTCGTTTTTGTTAATCCAATACTAGACACCTGAAAGTACACATAGTACATATTTATTGTAAATGAGCACAATTTCTTACGCCACTAAAGAGAAAGATAATGTTAAATGAAAAAGGATAACATTGTTCTTAATTAATGTACAATTATAAATGAGTACAGTTTTTGATACTCATATTCATGAAAAAAGAAAATAACTGCAGGACAGCTCGAAATGTTTAGAATTGACCCAACAATCTTAAATAGACATTTTGCCATAAATGTTTTTAACAATTGTGTGTTAGTTATATCTAAGTAAATATGTTCTGTTTATGGCCTATTATAGACTCAATTATGATACGTTTCAAATGATTTTAGACGAAATATCCGCCACTGACAATAAGAACGGCACCACAAAAATGTTTCAGTTGACCACAGCGCTTCGCTATTTTAATTTTTTATATTATTACGTTTTATGTCTTTAATTTGTTTGTCATGTGAAAGATGTTCCTTTTACTTTTTTACCTTTTAACCTCTGTTAAAGTTTCCAAATTTTTTGTCATTTTATAAATATTTTAGGACATTTCTTTCTGCTTTTTTAAAATACGTTTGAAAATGTTATTAATGGCTTGAAAAATTTATAATTTTGTTTGTTTTTAAGGTTTTAAGAAAGCAAACCTAGTAGAAACTTAAAATAATTTGTTATTCATGTGAACCGAATTGATATTTCAAATGGTTTATTGCATACTACCCGACTGTGAAGATCGTGTTGATGTAAGACACAGCGAACATTTTCGACGCCCATCTCAGTGTGGACTGCTCTTTAATTTGCATTTTATTTGGTCTGCCTGCCCTGTCTGCCTTTATTATGGATAGTATTTTCTTGGATGAAGCGTTCAATAATTTTTTAGACAGCGACGAGTTAAATTTCAACGTTGCTGTCAATTACTCTTTTTGAAATAGTTCAAAACTATTTCTCTCTTCTCTTGGTGAATGCAGACTCATTTAAATTTTTACGAACTGCTGTTTGACGTCATAAGATTACACTACCTGAAACATTACTACATTGAGATACCGCTACGATACATATGTATGTATAATATAACCAAATATGTCGCATACTTTTATTATAGAACTTTAGTATTGCATAAAAAAATATGTATGTTTGAAACAAACTACGTCCGATTTCATCACATCTAAAACTCCCGCACCAAACGAGTTTCAAATTGCCACATTTATTAAAATATTGTATTGCGTGTCACCCCTGGTCGAACGTTCATTTAATAATTCATTTCTACTTTTCCAAGCTGCACAAAATTCATTTGAAGTCAAAATTTAGTTTGCGTTCAGACATGAACGAGTGAGTTCAAGTGATCTATAGTGGCGGTAGTTGATGAATCTAAAATGCTCTACATATTAAAACAGGGCGGCCACTAACGAATGTTAATTTGTACAAAAAGTTGGCGGTAAAGTAAACGTGGACACACACACATACATATGTATGTATATAATAGCTTGTGTAAAAGAAAACTTGCTTTTATTTGTTATGCAAGAGTGTAATTGAATAAATAAAAGGAATTTAAGCATAAGACATACATACATACCTTAATATGTATGAATGTATGTATTTGTAAAGCTTTTAAGAAAGTTTAAAAAGAAAATATAAAATACACAAGTACATATTGGAATAGGAAAGAATGCCTTCGTTTGGAAACATCTGTTCTTTCGTAGTTTTAGCCTTGGTGTGCCTCAACACAGGTTAGTGTAAATATTTTCTTGCATTGTTTTTTGTCTACAAATATGTATGTATGTATAGTAATAAGTAAGTATGTGTGTATGTATGTACATAGTGAACGTCACTTAAAATCGTGCAAAAAGATAACGGAAGACTTACTTTTAAACTTTATTGTTGTCCTAGAAAACAGTTAATTACATTTGTTTGTTTTAAATTTTTTTTTAGCAAAATTTGGTGAAGGACATAAAAACATTAAAAAATTTGTGGACGTCCCTAACAAAAATTTTGAAAATTGGTCCCCAAATTACAAAGCTATTTATTAATCTAATATTGGAAATAAAAAAAAGAAAATTAGTAACCCTTTTCCATATGCAAAAAAAAATTGGCAAATTGGTCGGCAAATGGCGAAGTTATGCACATTTTTATTTATAAAAGTGTTCAACCGCGCCCATTATGGAGCATTAATTTATTCCAAAGTTTCAGTTAAATGTTGTGAAAATTTCAGCAAGATCGGTCTAGAGGTGTGGTGTCCCATAAGCTACAATTAAACAAACATACATTCTGTTTTATATATTGTATGTATGTATGTACGTATGTAGATGCGGTATTTTAATATCCAAACATATGAAAACTCAACATCTTCCACCTCAACTTTAAAGTACTTAATACCAGTACCATGCGCTAAAACTATTTAATTAAATAAGTTAGGTTTCTATGTATGTATATCGATTCGACGATTCACATCAAATGGTGGTCTCAAATTAAATATTACAAAATTTAATCCATTATGTACAATAAACTTTTAGTTTTCACCCAAAATACAAGCACAATGTTGTCTAGAAAGGGATTCGAAATTGCTTAAAAAATTAGCTCATTTCTGCTCCAGTAAGATAGATCTAACAAAGACGCTAGTTTAGGGCTGCCAAAATTCTGAACCAGGGCATTTATAACACAAATGGAAAACGAAGGAAAAATTTATTTTATTTTCATTGGCGATGCAAATATCACTTCTTTATTGAAAACACTTAGTACTTTTCCAAAAGGCAATTTAGTACTCTTCCAAAAGAAGGACAAGTACTAGAAAACTAAATTCAGAAAAAATTTGGCATTCTAAATTACATATTCAGCGAACTAGACTGTCTGTTCTTTTTTAGCTTTATTTAGCTAATGAAATACGGTAAACTTTAATTGCTCTGTTTAGGGTGACACTAAGCTTGTCAATTCAGATTTTCCCGAAGCTGGAAATTAAGAAGAAAACAGCACATTTTGAAATAAAATTTGTACGAAAAGTTACTTTGTGCTGTACAGAAAATTTTATTAAAAAATAAATATACATTTATTTACATATGTATGTTTTTAATATTATTACATGGCTTTTTATAAGACTTTACTGCAATATTAACATAACAAAATATCACTTAACTTTATTTTTGTCAGCTGAAACATACTATGTATATACATGCATATATATACATATATACATATATGTATGTATCTACATATCGCTCCTTTATTGCAACGTACCCAGCTAGCACTTCCAGTCAAATTTTTGAGGCACAATACCTGATCCTAAATTATACTCTTGTTGTGAAAAAATTTTACCTTATAAATATATCATTTCAAATATGCGAGTTCTATTAATTTTTCTGTATTTATAACCATTGAGGAATTGACCGATTTCTGATCAATTTTCTGGTAGTCTTGATAATCGCTGAGCTTCTGCGTCTCATTTTCAAATAAACTAAACAAAACTATTGTTTTTTTTAATAATATTTTTTTTTGAGATATGACTATGTTGCAGTGAAGGAACGATATTTGTACATATATTTAAGAATTAAAATTAAATAACGAAAACAAAACATTATACCAAAAATACACAAACAAAAAAAGAACGATTAAATTTTAAAGAACGATTAAAGAACAACGGGACTTAAATTAAAAATTCTTTAGTGAAATTGTATGCTGGAATCCGGTTTCAAATTTGTTTTGCTGCATCCTGTTATTACTCGTATATAGTATGAGGTTTCCAGTGTTTACATTACCTCAAATAATTCGATCACGTAAAATTGCTTTTGAAATAAAATAGACAACTTTCGCGTAGAAAAACATTCCTTCGCACAAAAATGAGATAGTTTATGAATAGTTTGAGAGTGAATGAGAAATGAATAGTGTATAAAAGCGAATTTAGTTTGATTATTAAAATAATTTTCACACTGATATAAATTTAAGTAATTGTTAAAATAATGCACTGTTTCGTGAGTTTAATGTGCATTACTCTTAAATTTTAATTTAAAATCACAGTGAGGGGATTAAAGTGCGAACATTTCTTAAAATTAACATATTATGAACTAAACTGCAAAGCAGAATACGAGCTTTCTAAAAATGATTCCCGTTTGTTGAATATTTCAACAATTTGACTATAATTTTAAAATGAAAATGTAAATATTAGTTGTGTTCCCATACTTTTTGGACAAAATAACAGACAAAACTGCATAAAAATACGAGAATTCCAAAGCCATATACACAGAGTTGTCATCTTTGAAATTTCAAAATGCATCAAAATGAGGAAAAAAGACGTTCTACACTTTTACAAATCTGTAAAAAGAAAATATGTGAGAAATTTTGTATAAGAAGAATATTTTTCTCCAAAATCTTTCTTATCTGCACAAATACTTTGAACTGGAAAGATTTTTTTCAAAACTGGGATCAAGTAGAATATTTTATTCCCAAAATCTCAACCTAAAGTTGGAAAACACAAAATCTTACATATACATAAATAAGTTTTTAACACCAAAGAAAATCATATACATACATATGTACGTACATCAACACTTTAAAAAATAATATTGTAACAAAAAAGTAACAATTCAAATAATAAACTTTTTCGTATAAATTTCTTTTGTTAAAAATTTGGCTTCGTCATCAGAGAATATATATGTATTTACATACATATCGAGCCTTTGGTGCAATACCGTAGTAATTAAAAAAATTGCGAACTGAGAAAAATGCATTTGAAGTTTTGAGCCATCTTTTTGGTACTATTTTCGTTTACTAAAGTTATTTTTTTACAAGTTTTTAAATAAAGAGGAATGTTTTGTAATTAAAAAAAGGTAAAAAATTATAAAAAATTTTAAATATTTATTTATATTTAAGTATTTTTATCAACCTATCAATGATGTATCGTTATTGTCACAAAATCAATAACAAATTTATTAATTAATTCGGAATATATCGTTATAACAAATAAACTTTTAAGAAGAAATCATAACTATAATCGTATAAATTCGAATAAGTAAAAAAGAAAACAAATTATGCAGTTGTGTTTTTGTGCCTAAAACGTAGCAAAAAAATAATGCTTTATTCTTTTTTCGCAATTTGTTTTCTGGTTGTAAATTTCTTGTCATAAAGGAAATATTTCATTATTGCAAATAAATATTGTTGGAATTATAGCTGTAGAATCTGAGGAATTATAGCTGTGAACAGTTAGAGATGGAACCATAATCTTTTTTTCTCTAGATAGATATTTCCCCAAAGATCATTTCTGCATACCCAGCTCAAAAAATTCAAATTTTGAGTTACTACGGTATTGCACCAAAGGCTCGATATGTGTATTTAGATACATAAATGTAAGACCTCAGGTGTATGGTATTGTTTACAACTTACTTGTCAGCACGAACAATAACAGTCATGGATTTCAGTAAACACAAATATTTATCTTAAGGCCGGAATCTGCTGACCCTTGTCATTTATATAGCTGGAAACTACTTGTCATAAGCTACTCCTATCTGCCCATTCGAGGCTTTAGATAATAAATATTTAAAAATGATATTAAAGAAAACTTAAAAACTAGATTGTATTCAAGCCGACTTTTCTTATGCTTAAGCGTCGATTTAACATTTCATGACAGTTTAAGTTTTGAACAAGCCAGTTTACATGCTATGAATGTAAAAAACCCTGAGAAAATAAAGTTTTGAGTCCCTTTTTAAAGTTTACTCGACTGGGCTAATTGTTTTATCTGTTCAGTTTCGCTGGTGAAAAACCATTTTAATTCCAATTTGATTGGTGATGGCGAACCTAAACATAATTTTACTCAATTACGAGAAGGCGATAAAATCGAAGCTGTTGTAAAGTCGTTAAACTGTTTGTAAAGTCGTTCAACCAAAGCATTTTCTTGAAGGTGATGTGATGAAGTATGAATCTTTTGTGAGCCTAACGAAAAGCTCAATTCAAAAAAATGGCTAGGGAAAATTGAAATGAGACAATTGTTGAATTAAAATTTGGAATTTGATACATTTATTTTAGAGCACCATCATTATGCTATTTATCTCAAAATTATTTGCATCAATTACAGAAAGACAGTAGACAGAGAGTAAATTTGGAATTTTACTTCTGTTACGTATCTTGTTTTTTTTAATGTTCAGGTTTTTGTGTAAAACTTTATTGATGGCCTTTAAAGACAAAGATATTACCTATTAAAACCGTAAAATTGACACAAGACAAATTTTGAAAACCATCTGTTGCAGATTGCTTTTAAACTCTTTCACTTCTTATCATCTTCGATTTGAGCGAGTCTCAAAGAAGAGGAGAAATTTCTTATCGAAATGTAACTGTAACTATTTATTACAGTTCTAGCTGCGATAGAGAGAGAGAGAAAGAGAGCATAGAGATAAAAAAAAACACTAAAAGCGGTTCGGAGATTTTTCATACTCATCTCTGATTGAGACTAAACTTGCTTTGTAGTGTTTATTTATCATACGGAAGTTTAGATACTCGTAGTATCAAACTTTATCGTACGATAAGAATAAAGAATTTTTTATTCTCAACTGATTTGAGGTGCACTAAAGCACCTTATTATAACTTTCGTCTAGCTAAGGGAATGATTTTTTTCGACGGAAAAGCGCAACATTCCAAAACGTTAAGAGTAAAGGATTAGATGTTTTAAGGCTCAAATACTTATTTTTTGAAGTTACATGAATTTTCGATTCTTTAAAATTCAACATTAAATAAAGACAAGTCTTAATTATGGGTGCATAAACTTTTCTATAAAACGTGGAGAAGCTTTGGATATAAACCACATAAAAAAACTAAATAAAGCATTGTTTTTAATAAAATAAAAAGAAACAAAACATATATATGTTTTCAGAGTTTAATATTTTTTTTGCTTATATTGTAATCAATCTTTTTATTATTATCTTTTGTTTTTTTATTGTTTTCTTTTAACTTAATGTCAAACTTTAAAATTAGTAATTACTAAAAATGCAGTTGTTGTTATTGCAAATATAGGATAGACTAAATCTGAATTTTGTTTGTTAAATTTGGGATATTTCTATAGTCATATCGGTTTTTAGGTGTGTAACTCTAAATATCAACATAAATGTGATTAATTTTAAATTCAGATAGTAAATCTTAATACAAGATAGATTGCAAAAAAATAAAATACGAAAAAAACTAAAAACGTTATTCACTGCTATAGATATTTGACTGCTACAGTAAAGTGCTTCCGGAATTATTGACTTAAAGCAACTAAAGGTTTAGTGACATATTGAAAGAATTGTTAGAAAAATTAACTTTTACACAAAGAAAACAAAGTAAAACGAGTCAGTCCGGTTGTGGTGCCACAACGCGATAGTAATGGAGTTTCTTCACATATGACAGCTTTGATTTTCCAAATTTTTCGAAGCGTGTGAATTGTGTTGAAGAACACTCTCTGAAAAGTTTTGTTTAGACAACATGAGTGGACCCATCTTTAGGAATTTGAGCATCCAAAATGGTAAGACCTATTGCAATTATTATAAATTTACCCATATTTTTCCAAATCATGGAAAATAAAATGCCTGCCACTAGCAAAGACCTTTGGGGTTTTGTGAAACACCTCTTTGATGTGTGTACATTCATGCAAATATACGTACATACATACATACATATGTACAAAAAAATTAATTTTGAGGCTTTTACAAAATAGCTTCTGCTTTTGATGTATTGCGATACACATACATACATATGTATGTATATTAGAGGATTTTGGTAAGAAATGGAACATATTCGAAATACATACTATACATACATACATATGTATGTACATATACATACATACTACGGTCATTTATTTGTTGTGAAATGTCTTCTTCTTCTTCTTCTTTTGGCGCTACAGTCCGTGGTGAACCTGGGCCTCAACCAACAAAGTTATTCTTTGTTGTTGTGTCGAAACTAGTGTGTTTTTACACGGTAGGGAAGTTACCCCCACGCACAACCCCCGAAACCTGGAGGACCGGGTCCTGGTTTAGACCCCTGGACAGAGGGGATTCGCTGCACACTTTGGTTCACCTCTAAGCGGGTGCTGTAGGGGCTATCCAGGGGCGCCACGGGGAGGCAGTATGTCAGCTTGACCAGTCCATTTTCAGGGATCGCTGCTGGCTTCTCGCCAGGTTGAGAGCAATCAACAACTTTGCCCTGAGTGCACTGGCCCATTCCCCCGTTGTGAAATTTAGGTTCTTATAAATAAATTCGAACCAAATGATGTAAAAGGTGCCGGAAACTTTTCGGCTGCAAAATTGTTGAATTGAATGTTATACACCACAGGTGTAGAAAATTCGAATTTTTTAAGAAATATTATCCAATAGGCGTGTTTTTATTTCATGCAATTGCTTTACACATGTACATATGCATATACATACATATTAATAAGAAAGTTTTTCATTAAAAGGGTTTCTGCTGATTTGTGTAGGAGCACAACCGGGACGAGCAATTAGAATAGAATCTCCACAACGTGGTTTTAGAAAGTATTTCCATATTAAAAAAATCACTCTGTGATGATTTTTCGATTCCTGTGACCACTTGACTTGAATATTATTATTTTTTATTCTCGTTCAAGCCACATCGATATTGAAATTATTTTGCTGAATTTATTATAAGTTCAAATAGAAAACTCCAAAATGACGGTAATTACATAAAACTGGAAATTTCAATAAAATACATAGATGCATACATATGTATGTATATGTGTATATTGCTGTTTACAACAAATGTTTTTCTGTAACAGTTCCTTTACTTTTCCATTCATAATGCATAACCAAGCATACATTTTTATCACTAAATAAATACTTGTTCATATGTATGTACATATGTAAATGTTGGCTTTTGTTCTACCTTGCGAGTGACGATAAATATTTGTAAAGCGACGTTTTCCTATTACCAAGATTAAAAGAGTGTTCAAGGGAATTATATGTGAGGGGGCTACATTGCATTTCCACTGCAGAACAAAATTCCCTGTTTTAGCTAATTACAGTTTAATTAAAAATTACTTAATTTTTTGTTTTGTAAACTTAGTTCTTCTGAATTCCTTTTCCTTGAATTTTCAACAGTTTATATCAAATCGTTATTAAATTTAGTATGCTTTTTATTGTTAAGTTGTTATGAAGCAATTTTGTAATTCTAAAATTTTGCAATCTACCAGACGGCGTAAATACTTCCGTACAAGTCAATTACGTGTGACTACTCCCACTGTTAAGACGAACAAAAGTTACTGTATTTTTTATATTTTAAACATAGAGTTGAATGACGGTAGTTTTATGCTCGTTGAAACTAATTTGTTATAAAAGTTCTTTGACTTTTTCTCCCTCTTACTGTTGTTAATGTAATTCGAGGTCTCACACTTGTGTGGTTCAATATTGAACAGCATTTTATTTTATAACTTAATATTCATAAAGAAACCTAAACAAAACCTTGGGTCAGAGATGTGCGAATGAATCTTACTGTCACAAATATAATTCCATCTTCGGCTTTTATTTACACTCTTTTTTCCCTTGTGATTATTACATGAAATACTTTAGATTCTCCCTAATTTTCGAGCAAATGGTTTCAATTGCAACTAAGTAAATTTTTTCCATATATTGTGATTAATTTTAGGTAGTTTATTGCATTTGCTTCGGATATGCTTTAAATGCAAAAATGTGGATTTTGGATTCAATGTTGAATTTAGCTTTTGCCTGGAGCACTCCGGGGTATAGAGGACAAGGGCTTCTCCGGATGACACGGTTATACAGGTTCTTCCCCAAAACTCCACCTAAGGTTAGTTTACCTTGAAGGACAGTGTTTCATTTATTTAACAAAGAAAGTAAATACGTACATATCATTACCTTAATATAGAAAGGCCCTCACTCTTTTTTTTTTCTCAAATCGAGTTTTTTGTAAATTTCGAAAGATCATCTTCCAATAAATACATCATTGTAAAATTGACGTGATCCGACCAAAAATAACAAAAATATAAGCAATTGAAAAAAGTTTCGCGACTACAAAACTCAAATTTTTATGAAGCTTTTCCTCTCTCCTGAAAACGTTACTTAGGGCCTTTCTATATTAAGGTATCGCTATATTCTTTTAATTGCATAATTAAAATTACAAAATGGGGAATGAACTATTTTTTATTTGTAATAAGGCTAGACAAAAAACATTACTTATTCGATAACACCAAACTTAAAAAGGACGTTACACAAACAACTTAAAAATCAATATATGTTGTTGTTTTCAAGTATAATCAAAATTAAAGTTTTCAAGTTGAATAAGCTCTAAATGTCGAAAATAATTTCATACAGCCTACTGCCAATTAAAGTGAAGTGTGATCCTTAATCAGTCGACTATAATAGGGGCAATAATGCGTATTAAGGCACACATATGGAGCTAATTACATACATATGTATGTATATTAGTCAGAAACAATACTTTCTAAAAATTAAATTTCCGTAAGAATAGGTTATTAAATAAGTTAAAAAAATAATTCGGTTGTCTTTAAGTTTCTGGTAGACCTTGCAGGTAATACAATATATAATTTTAATTGAAAGTGACTACAGCGTAGTAATAAATACTGCATTATGATATGCCAAACAAAGGAGTAGTTTTTCACTATTTTTTTGTTTTTATTCTATATTGCAGAGACGAGTGTCAGAATTTAACTGATGCTATTTTCACTGGTCAGCGCCAAGTGTACATACCTTCGACAACAACAACATCAGTTAACCCAACATTGCATGTTTTTGTGTTGTACTTCTGTTTTTTGTTTTGATTTGAAAAATTTTTGGCTACGGTTTTTTCGCCAGAGTCTTTGATAGGAATCGAAAGTACGACCCCTGGACTATTGGTCGAACACTAAAAAAAATGTTAAAAAAATTGCATTCATTTTCTTAGTACAAATATTGTGACGTAAAAACAAAGGAAGTAAGGAACATTTTCTTTCTCTGACAACGCGATCTTAAGTGCAACTGCTGTACATTTAATTAATTAAATATGTGTTACAAATAATTATCATTTGCTCAATATTTTTTCATAAAATCTTTTTTTTTTGTATTGAAGCTGAAGCTGTTTTAAAATGTTGGCGCTGTTCAACTGATGTTTCGAACGGCGAATTTTGCAACGATCCTTTCAGTTCGTTGCCCATAACGGATCAACAGCGTTACTGGAGCTTCGTGAACTGTACATATTCGATGGGTATAAAATCAGTTAATGCCCGTCCAGTATGTAAAAAATTAGTGCAGGAAGGTGAGTTATTTTCCATTTTTAACCATTTATTTTTAAAAGCAATTTACAACCAGCTAAGAAGTAAGGATGAAATTGTTATTTCTAATCAATAAAAAAAATTACAATAATTCCATGCGATGAAAACAAAAAAGGAAAATACAGTATTTATCGGGTTTTGCTGGATAAAAGCGAGAAATGCATATAAGCGAAATGCTTATAGAAAAACTGTCCATGTATATTTTAAACTGCGACCTGAACTTACATGCATAAAAGCGGGAAATGCTTATAACCGACGTGCATATAAGCGCTAAATACTGTATTTAAATATATTGATTTTAAAACCTCTTGAAAGTTTTGGTGGGTATTATGAAATTCACGTCCTAAGATGAAATTTTTAATAGAATGAAAAAAATTAAAGAGTTGTCAACTAACAGATTTGCTTTTTTATACTATAAAAGAGAAATATTCAAAATTAATTAATATGAGAGTTCGACGCGTTTATCAATTAGGATGACAAAATAAATAGGCTACAAGGTTCAAACGACATCTTCTCTTTACTATTTCCATTCATAGAGCAACACTGCAGTAATACTCTAACTATAACACTCTACAACAACTAACCAAAACATAAATGTCCAAAACAATTGTAATATCAATTAGGGGCAGAATTTTGCTTTGCTTTAAATGATATTCCAAAATACATAATTAACGCCAGACTATTTTCATTACCTTCAAACTGACGATCGCAATTGCATGAAATTTTGAATTTAACAAAGATTTATAAGCTTAAGTGGTAACAATATAAAACCAGTTTATTGAACAAATATTTAATTTAACATTAATTTTCCAAAGTGAGTAACTTAGCCCCAGACTGAGTAATTTTTTCGTATAGTGTAATGTTTATTTTAAATTTAGATTAAATTTTGGTTTCTACTCGAAGCTCTACAGGTAGAAGTTAAAATTGGATCCTTGATCCAATTCCGGCTTGAGATAAGCCGTGGCAAAACTCGAGAAATAGTATCCAGCTACAGCAAAAAGCTACGAAAATCAAACTACAATACCATAGCGAAAAAAAAACAGAAACGAAATCAAGTCGAAGAAGAAATAAACTATCTGGCTAATCATGGTTACACATGAAAACAAATATTAAAGGCCTCGTTATGTGACCGATGATGTATAAAAAACTTAACGTACGCACAAACTTAACAGGCGTCAATAAAATAAACAAAACATTTGTGTAAAATCATTTATTCGCGTGTGATTTTTTTTTTCTATTCGTCGTCCGTTTCTTTTTATTAATAACTTTGATTAATGTTTGCATACAAAAACTTACACTATTGTCAATCTTGCTGTCAACTGTTCAGAACAGTGTTGAAATTTTCGGCATAGTGATGGGCAATGTTAAGTTACTTTCGTACATATGAAACCTAAATTGGCTTCGAGAAATATAAAGTTTTTTACATTGTAATTAATACATTATCACTATTATTATTGTTTTTATTATTAAAATTATTATGATTATTATTTTTTGTTGTTGTTGTTATTATTATTTTCTACTACTACAATTATTATTATTGTTATCATTATTTTTATTATTAAAATTGGTATTATAATTAATCAATTATTACTTTTATGAACCAAAATGATATCAATTGAAAAGTACTGAAAATGGGTAAATGTGCCCCGCTGCTATTTAATTCATATGACTGCCAGCAACGTGACAGTTAATTTCGGTAAGTGTTTGCATTGTTTTGGTATGCTCAAAAACGAACGTGCCTACGTTATCTTTAGTGTACGTTCGCATAATTGTACCTTAAGAAACACCTTATCGAAAGTCATATGGGCATTTCCATGTCATCGCACGTGACATTTGTACACATTTAGAATGCGTACTTTCTAAAAAAAATGTTTGGATGATTTTTTAATAAGCAAAATTTAATATCGTTCGTGACACACCATACGTGACAAAATTTTCTCTTATATCATGCTTAAGTCATAAAATATATCTTTTGAAGATATAAGTATACAAAAACAAAATAATAATTATATAGTGATAAAAGCAACAAGAACAATAAAGAGTCAAATGCATTTTTTTTCCAACAAACTATGTGTATATGTACTTGGGTTCCAAGTTTTCGGCGCCACTGTAGCATACTCCATACCAATTAAATTTTAATTTTGTCTCCCAATGAATACGTAGTACGAGAAATATGTACACATAAACTGACTGTCATGATATGAAAACGTATAAAGATTTTTTTTGCACAACATAACTGACAAAAATAAAGTTCCTCAGCCACTTTTTAGAGTTGAAATTGCGTTTAACTATCAGCAATTGAAAAAGGGTAGCACTCACCCCATATACGATTTGAAGTATCTCCTGAATCGTAGAATGTCAGTGGAGGAACCTACTAAACGCAAGGGGCCCCCGCAATGCCACAATTGCCAAGAATTTGGTCACACAAAAACTTTCTGCAAAATACCTTCGGTGTGCGTTAGATGTGGAAATATACACAAAAGTTTGGAGTGTCCTCATTCAAAAAATGACTCCAGCGTGTTAAAATGTAGTAACAAAGTAGCCAACTACCGTGGTTGCGAAGTTTTTCTTGATCTTAAAGAAAAGTCAGAATATCCTCGTTATCAAAATTCCGTTTTCCCGAGTCTTCCATCTACATCTATACCTCAAAATGATATTGCCGAAGTCCCCAGCAATCAGAAAGTATCGTATGCCCAAACTTTAAAAAAAAACCTGATGCACACGAAAACATCATAGGCGAAAAAAAAACAAAAAATTCTCCACAGCATGAAAGCACTCAAAACTCCATAGACAGTTTAATTCAAGTCATGAATCGTTTTATGTCAAGTATGGAAAACATGATGCAACAAATGATGCAAAATCAAACCATGCTAATGCAGATTTTGATCAGCAAAAAACGAACAAGTTAAAAATATGCTTCTGGAATGCAAACGGCTTAAGCCAACATAAACTCGAAATTTAACAATTTCTGCACTTCCAGCAAGTTGATGTGCTGTTAGTTTCAGAAACTCATTTCACCGTAAAAAACTGTTTTCGAGCTAACGGTTGTTATACATATGACACAAAACACCCAAGGGCTTGTGGTGGATCTGCTGGATCTGGTCAATAAGGGCATCAATCATTACACAATGCCAGAATATAGTACAGACCATATTCAGCCAACGTCTATTAATATTCCATCAAGTGGTTTAACCATATCCGCAATTTACTGACCTCCAAGACACAACATAGTTAAAGAGCAGTTTCTCGAATATTTCAAAACATTGGGTCGAAAATTCATAGCCGCTGGTGATTACAACGCCAAGCACACATTCTGGGGTTCTCGCCTTTTAAGTCCAAGAGGAAGACATCTCTTCGACACAATAACGTCCAATAAGATGGATGCAATTTCTACTGGTCACCCCACATATTGGTCTGCAGACCTCAACAAAATTCCAAATGTAATTGATTTTGTAGTAATAAAAAATTTTAAACGTGAACAAATAGAAATGACCCCTTCACTGGATCTTTCATCGGTTCACTCTCCAACTTTTCTATCTCTGTTCGACAGTACGAGTAACCAGAAGGAAAGCAGGTTTTGCTGTCCTAATAAGAGAATAAACTGGCTAAAATATAAAATATACGTTACTTCGCATTTACCACATAAATTATCTTTGAAGTCTGACAATGAGGTTGAATCGGCCGACAATATCTTTTCCCGTATAATGACCAATGCTGCAATGTGTTCCACACTCACAGCTCACACATCCCAAAAGAGACATTTAATCGAGCACGGGGGAATTGAATCTCTTGTGCGAGAGAAGAGAAGATTAAGACGTCAATGGCAGGAAAGAAGATCCCCACATATAAAGGCTCAACTGAACCACTCTCAGAATAAATTGCGTGACACCCTGAAAACACAAAAGGAGTCTAACCTCAAAAACTACATTCAAGGTTTGGACCCAACTGAAAAACTAATTACAGCTTATGGAAGGTGGTAAGGAAAATGCGAAGCACCACTGCATACGAAGCTCCCTTACGTCTACAAAGTGGAGAATGGGCAAAAAATACGAAAGAAAAAGTAGAAGAATTCGCAAGGCATTTAGAAAATGTATTTACTCCAAATGATACAGGCTCTAGTGTAACCCCCTTCCCTAATAATGGTGCAGTAATACACCCAATCAAATTCGGATTTTCTAAATTTAAGTCAGCTATTGAAGACCTGAGCCCAGAAAAGGCAGCCGGTATTGACAAAATTACGAATACAATGATAAGTAATTTACCAAACTCCGGTATAAGGATAATTTTGTTTATATTTAATGCAATGTTGCGAATTGGATACAGTAGTAGTTATCGTGGACACAGTAGGAAATAATCATGATACCCAAACCAGGTAAAGACGCTACACAGGTTTCATCATACCGCCCAATTAGCTTGTTACCAATACTTCCTAAAGTATTTGAGAAATTACTTTTGGAATCGCTGGTGTCTTACATCGATTCTAACAACATCATACCTCCTCACCAATTTGGATTCAGAATGCAACATAGTACTACTCAACAAGTGCACAGAGTATCTAATGTATTTCGTGGAGCGTTTGAGAATAAACAATTCTGCTCAGCATTATTTATTGACATATCGCAAGCATTTGATAAGGTCTGGCATGATGGGCTAACGTACAAAATTTCAACGTATCTCCCCGCAAACGTTCACAATATATTTAAAAGTTATTTATTAGATAGATCTTTTTACATAAGGTCGAAGGAAATTATATCTTCCCGCAAGAAGATATCTGCTGGTGTCCCGCAAGGTAGTATTCTGGTGCCATTCCTTTACTTGTTATACACCGCCGATATGCCAACGAGTACAGTGACTCACATTTCCACTTTTGCAGACGATACTGCATTTTTGAGCGTTGATAAAAACCCGGTAGTTACATCCCAACAGCTTCAAGTACATATGGCAGAATTGGAAAAATGGTTGAAACTATGGAAGATAAATGTAAATGCCTCTAAGTGTGTTCATCTTACATTCACTTTGAGAAAGGGTAATTGTCCACCTATTACAATAAATGGTTCGGGAATACCAGAACACAACCACATAAAATATCTCGGTATATATCTTGATAGACGTCTCACCTGGGTTCACCACATATCAGCCAAAATAACTCAAATAAAAATGAAAACTGCCGAGATCCATTGGCTCATCGGTCCTCAATCGGCGCTTGGATTAGAACTCAAAGTACTTTTGTATAAGGTAATGACAAAGCCGATATGGTTATATGCCATTCATCTATGGGGAACAGCTCACGTGCGCTCCCTGGTACATCGAGAATTGTAACATCCATAGGGACCTAAATACATCCACCATCCGAGAAGAGATAAAAAGTTGAGCACGAATTATATTACGAAAATCCCTTTTTATCCCAATCCACTTGCGAGAGATTTACTCTTATTTGAGGGGCATCAGCGTCTCAAAAGGGCGCACACTTTTGATTTGGCAATGTAATATTCTTTTTGTCAACACTATAAGTTGTATATTGCAGTGGCAGTATAAACACAGTAATTTTTAGTTTAAGATTTGAATACTTATTGTTATTGTCCTTAAGACAGATTCAATAAATTGAAAAAAAAAATTTTGGTATTGGCTGAACATTTTGCATTTTTCATTGACAATAGAAGAAAGAGAAATTAACTCCTTCCACGTTTTTATGAACACATTAAAAAAACGAGAAAGCAGCATCTGGATATATTAATTTATTTGCTTTCACAACATGTCAGACCTTTCTTTTAACAATTGCACCCATTCCATCGACTGCACCTTTACCATGTGACGTTGCAAAGAAGTTCCATTCTAAATATTTGGAGCCAAATTCGGTTACTTATCAATATGAATTGGTTTTTGAATTGAGCGCTGCTCCCATCGGAGAATATGTAAATAGATGATGTGTCTTTATACTGTTCTCTTAATTGAATAATTATCGTGATGAAACAATAAACCTCAAATTGTTTTTTGGGTCAATTTGTTGCTAATAATAGCTAGTGATTTACTTTTTCCAAAGAGACAGCCTCTTTTTTTCGATACGTCTTCAATTTTTCCTCATTATTTTTCCCCTTCTCCTCCAATTCTTTGTAGTCTTATAGCTGTTTTTATACATCTTAACGCAAAACGCATACTTAACTAGTAAACTTTCATGCATTTAATTGCAATTGTAGTAATTACAATCTCGTACGTGACGATCTTTAGAAGCTTACAAACTTTCAATTACGCCGAGCTGAAAGAAAATTGCTATCAATATTTGAACTTTTATTTTGAAGCACTTGCGAGCGCACAGTGGCGCCATTTGACTTTTTTCGTTGCAAAAATCATATCTTTTGAACCGAACAAGATAATCGAATAATTTAAATTGCATGTCATAGATAATTGTTCAACCTATAAAATGAGCGGTTGGAGTGGACGCTACACCTTATAGGTGCTTACTTATGGGTTTTCAAAGTTAAAATTTGTGAAAAAATCCAAGTTTTGGTAACAAAAAAATTTTTGTTAAGAATTTTATATTTTTTTGTAGTTCTTTTGTAAGCTTTTCATGTTTTAAGATATTACCTAAAAAATTACAACAAAAGAGTTTTTTTTTAAATGATTTTTTCAATTTTCTGTAAAATATTCATTTTCTTGGTAAGACAAAGTATGTCTAAAATACAAATCATTTCTAAACTCTAATTTTTTTCTAACTCATCTATTTTATGGTAACAAAATCAAATTATTTTTACCAATCTTATATTTCTTAGTTCTTTTGAAAGCTTTTTCTGTTTTAAAGTTATTAGCCAACAAATTAAACAAATTTTTTTTCAATTAATTTTTTGAATTTTCTGTAAAATATTCATCACAATTCGTAACAGAAGGTATATCTAAAAGACTAATCATTTCTAAAGTATAATTCCATTGTAGTTCTTTTCGTGTCTTCACATGCCGCAGGGAAGAAATAAGTGGATCGGAAGATGCTGCTAACATGTTGAAGAGGTCCTCATTTTGCCTCACCCTTGATGCTTTGAACGTGTTCTGCAATCTATATTTTTTGTAAAATTTGTTAAGAGACTCCTGCGCTTCTTCAGAAAGCTCTCCAATTGGCAAAGACTGGTACTCAATTATATCTTTGCCATGCGCCAATATTTTATGGACGGTCGGGGTCAACTTCTTCTGTGGATAAATTTTTGCTAAAAGAGATGCAGTTTCCGATGCATATTCTCCAAATTTTGTAGAATTAACACTTTCTTGGCAGTTTAAAACATTCAAGATCGTTCCCAATCTTTTGACGATTTCATTGTCAATTCCAGTGATTCTAGTTACTGCCTCATCATTTGCAAAAAATCTCCTTGAAGTGTTTCCATCGTTTGAGTTACCGTATCCACACTTGGGGCAGTCTACTTTTAGTCCAAGTTGTTTCCAAAAAGCATTCTTTATTTGCTTCTTTCTGATCTTTTCCTTATCCTTAATTGATGTATTTTCATCGATGTTTTCATCTTGTTGTGGTAGGGTATACGCCAGTTTTAGCAAGAACTCCATACACCTTATCCTTGCGTGCAATGGTGACATTCCATATTCGTAATTCTCCTCGTTTGTAGAATCGTTTAAATTACCGAAGTTCTTCTGACTCTTTTTGCAAATCGGGCATGTCAATGTTGAGGTTGTTCCTGTCAGTTCGTTTACGACTTTTCCGTCAACCATGGTCAGGTGGAACTCGTAACTACATTCAATATATTTTCCTTCTCCAATTTGCAATTTTGTATGCTTAATCTTGCTTATTTGTTCTTCAATGTCCTTCACCGTGGTCCTTATGAGTTCTGCCGATTCCTTTGCAAACTGAAACATTATTGGTCGGCAATAATGCACTGATGACGGTCGATGATTTTTCCAGTGTAGGGAAACATCAGATTTTAGCCGCAATGGAACAACAGATGCCATAAACATATTTCCGTCAGATATTGTAGTGTCATCGGAAGATATCCTTTGCTTATAAACGCTTTGTCCGGATGATCCATCGCAGCCCCATTTGCTGATCAATGTTAGTTTCTGAGGAAGAATTTCCACCTCATTTTCAGGAAGACTTTCCAACAACCGTTTTGCTGTATGGTCCATAAGATCCTGCAGATTGGCTTTCGCAGAGACTTCCGTAAACTCCGTACGCAATGGTCGTGAATTTATTTTGGCTTGCGTAATATGCTTGTATCCGGGGAAAAGGTCAGCCCCGTGTCGCATTAAAGATGCCCGTAGTATCTCATATTTCTCTTTGGAAAGTTCTAAGTCCAAAAACAGAGCCAAGGCTTCTTCGGAACTATACTTTTTAATATGTGCGTTTGTGGGAGTGGGAATGCTTTCCTTAATCCTTTTTAGTCGCAGTGGGCTTGCATCAGCAACAGATTTTGTAATCTGCGACCTAACTCGTTCACTATCCTTTATGTATTTAATAGACAGCGCATCCGATAAATCCTTCGTGGTCAAGTCATTGGTGGCATCGGCAAGTTTCCTCTTTCTTGTGAAAATTGAACACTCCTCCATACTTTTTTTTGGCCTTCCTTTTTCTCCTCTGGTTGATGTGGAGGGTTTATCTACTGCCAATATATCCAGGATGGTGTCTTCATTAAGCCAGTCCTCGTATTTGGAGTTGAAGATGTTAATGGTTCGATTGCATTTCACCCATTTTGTCTTAATTTTGGCATGTATCATACAAAGATTATTTTTTATACTTTTGCTTCTCTCAATATTTCCGTATAAGCTATCGAGTTCTTCTAAAGCAGCTTCCGCGAAACACGTTGGTGTAATTGACTTTCTAAACAGTTCAAATAGTTTTAAATTGTTCAACGCCATGTTTTCAATACTTGTTTCGCCAACTTTCAGTCGTAGACTAATGCAGGCATTAAGCTTGTTTTGCAATATATAGGCCTATGCTACCATGTCTACAAATGTACCTGTTACATGCATACATATGCATTTGGGCTGAATTATACAGTTTTGATATTATGCACGTAGCCAAATGAGATTTGTGCCTACCTGTACCATAAGTCAGTATTGTTCTTCACCATATGTACGCCAAAAATAATTTTTAAGTGAGGTGCGTACCTGCTTATTTCAATGAGTAGTTTTTTGTGCATCTTGTGTCTGTAACGGAATATTAGGACCAAATTTTTCGCCAGAGGCTCTCAGGTAGACAACTGACTCAAAATGCAATTTTCAAACTATTACATCAAAGTAACTGTCAGTCAAGGCATGTAAGGGATGCCCGCCATACAATTTCTGCAACCATGTCTTTTTAACGTTTTTTACCTGTAGAAGCCAAATAGGCACGTAAAGGCAGATAAAACCTTTTGAGTTATGTAAAAGACTAGTTAAAGAACATATTTTGAAAATATGGCGGAGGTAAAAAAAGGTAAATTTTTTTTATTTTCCGTCAAAGTTGAAGAATAGTGAAAAAATGGATAGTTTTTAAATACTGATTTACCTAGAGAAACACAAAGCAAACAGCACAATTTTTTTTATTGTTATACATTTAATAAGCACATCAATCACTAAAAACAAAAAAAAATACTATTCGTTGCCTAGTTTTCGTGATATTACACCTGAAATCGGATCAAACTACCTAAAAATTGTGTGTTTTTTTTAAATCCGAAAATTGGTTAACTTTGAACAGTTATGTCTTCTAAACTAAAAATCTGATATTGTTAAGAGTAGCATATTTGAGATCGTTGAAAAGTTTACTATAAGATGGATTCATTTAAAATTTCGCAGGCGCACATGAAAATTTTGATTTTTGCAACCTCGTTTGCTCTACGGGTGCCACTGTGGAGCGGTCAAATTCAAATGAAGTAGACAAATGCTGTTTTGGCACTACGTACGGGACACAAGAATAGGATCCAAAGCAAACAAACAAAATTGCTGATTCCAATTTCATAAATTAACCAAAGACATTGTCAAATTAAGCTGTTATTTTTGCTCTTTAATAGTTGTTATAAAGTATAAATACTTCTGCATTATAAAATTTTAATGCTCTTTTTTACCATTGTCATGGAGAAAAGAGTTTCAGGTGTTTTTATATTTTTTCGGTTGTGGTTGACGTTTTCATGGAAATGCCCATATATGAATGTACATATGCACATCTTTGCATTTTGGTACAATTAATTTCCATTTCTTGCATGGTGAGGCATGAATATACATACATACATACTTATATCTAATTGTGAAACCGATTTAGAGATATGTTTTAATAGTGTTATATGTTTGTATATGTAAGTTAAGAAACTTTGTTCTTGTTTAGTTAAAATAAAATAACTTCAAGATACTAACCGTATTTTGAAGTGTTCTTTAATTTTATACGCTCAAATTAAACACTTAAGAGTTCTAACACTATGCTATTGAGTTGCTTTGTTACAATGATGAAAGAAAAACAATAAATAATAAAACTATAACATTGTTAATTTTAGATAAAGTATAATAAAAGTGAAAGTATTTTCTTAAATTGTAATTTAGTTTCGTTTAAGAGACAAAACTAAAAGGTGAAAACTCTGTGTTTATTATTTATCCTAACTAAGTGAATATTTTTTGTTTATTACCTATCCCAACTTGTATATAAGTACATCTCTGGCTCAATGTCTCCAAGTGTTGCGTCAACATTTTGGCTTTTGTTTATTTATTATTTTCTTAACTGAATTAAGATTACACTTAATAGCGTAGACAGACGACAGCGTTAATTTGAATTAAAAGCTTACTAATGTGAATTAAAATTTTACCCTGACAGACGACAGTTTTTGCATTTATCAAGCATCTGTTTGTTTTTTTTTTTTTTTGCATTTAGATCGATATCAAATGCCCAGAAGGCAGAAAATACGACTATCAGCTGTGCTGTTGGTGAAAAATCACTGTTTATTTGAAAGAAAGCTGAAATTACTTTTGCTGAAACTGCTCCATAATGTAAAAATTGTACATGTACTAGCAACCATAAATCTGAACGTGTTGCTACAAGTTGGGATCGCAATAGGATACTCTGATATAAGGGAAAGGCAATTGTGGAAATTTGCAGGTTTAATATACATACATATGTATCTTTTCATAAAGGATATAATTCATATATGGGATTTATTAAAGGACCGCAACAGCACTTTTTGGGAGTGTGACGTGCTGGCGATGGACGATAACAGATTTAAAGAAAACTTTCGCCTCAACAGGAATGCTTTTCAAATCTTAAAATGAAAAAAATGCGTTTCGATTGTAAAATTTCTTTTTTTTATCGCTAAAAACAATTAAAATAACTTACCTTTGCTGAATTTGAATCCATTTTAATTTTACAATAATAAGCAATTTGCCAACAGCTGACTGATTGTCGACTGTGTTGCCATATCGAAATACCTAAATTCAGTATAAATTCACTCTGATTTCGTGCATTTACGACAGATTTTATAAACATTGGGATGGGGATAATTCACAAGTTAATTTGAATTAAGACTGCTAATGCAAATTAACGCTGTCGTCTGTCTACGCTATTACAGTGGATCATTTGTATGTTGCATATGAATGAACTGCCATTCGGACACCTGTTTCAATATGTTGATGGTGGTACATCAGGACCACAGACATTTTTGGAAAAAACCGGCAAGGCACTTGAAAACTGTGAAAAAAGAGCTAAAGTGAAGTTTCAGCCAATTCCCACGAACTTACAAGAGCTTTCTGTTGAAGATATAAGTGCAGATCAGAAGTATTTGTACAAAATAGTTAAAACAGTTTCAAAGTTTGGGCATAGCTCCAAACAATTTGGCCAATAAATCACCGGGCAAAATGTCTCATGCTCAATAGCTAGCACGTGCTAACAGAATACTTCGTCTTTATATATATATCAGTTGAGAACCCTTCTTCAAACTTTACCACTCTTGCAATATGCTATATTGTCAAGGTTTACGGTCCAGTGTGGTTTTGTATAAAAACTCACCCCAAAGCATAAATTTTAACCCCCAAAAAATCGAATGATGCAACACCAAAACGGCACTTATCTTTTCGTAATCGCAACCCCGCCTTTTCAAAACGTAAAGATATTTCCAAAATTCTGACGTACCCATTATTATAATGTCGTCGAAATATGGCAATACGCCAGATAGACCCTGTAAAACATTTTCGATGAAAACTTGAAAAATTCCCGGTGCCGATGAAATGCCAAATTGCAGCCTATTAACTTTGAAGGCACCTTTATATGTAGAAATGGTTTGCAATAGCGCTGTACGCTCGTCAACAACCAGCTGCTGGTAAGCTTGCGCTTTCAATCGATGCTAAAGCGTGTTAACCGCTGGAATTTGATGGCAATGCTTTTGATTGCTAAATTTAAAATTGATTTATAATCGCCGCATATATAGATAGAGCCGTCCTTTTTCACCCCGGAAACTGTGGGAGCGGCCCATCTGAGTATTCTAGTCTTTCTAAAATACCTTGACTACATAAATACTCGATTTCCTCCTCTGCCAACCCCTTAATGGCGAATGATATTCGACGTGGTGGAAATCTCTTTGGCGGCACTGCCGAATCAATTCCCCTTGCCTGGAATATTGTTGTCTTGGTAATCAAGAAGTGATAATTCGCATTTTGAAAGATCTGCCTTTTTGTTCGGCCAGATGTAATTGTATGTTTCATCCGTCATGATAGTCACAGGTGACCCCAAATCTACTTCAAAAGTGTATGTGCGTCCGTTGATTGAAATAGATAAGTTTTTTTCCGGCTCAATAGGGGCATAATTTGATTGATAGATTCATGTCTATATGATTTACTTTTAACTGGAACCTGACGTATTTTCGACGAACTGTATGCTGATACTTTCGGTGAGTTATTATTCGATGCTGAATGTGCACTCCGACAGACGCGCTGGAAATGTCCTTGTACGCCACAAGAATGACACGTAGTGTCCTGGAAAGGGTATTTTTTGGGAATGTAGACCTCCACACGTTGATTAGAATTGTTATTGGTCCTGTTATTTAATGCTTTGTTATACCTAGAGTAACTGCGTAATTTGCCTTAATTGCATGAACGGTGTCACTCGAGTGCTTCATTGCCATAATATTAATGTTTGCGATCAAGAGCGTTTTGCAGGGGCATTTTCCGCCAAAAAACATTTTTGTAAATGTTCATCTCTCATGCCGTACACAATCAAACACACGGTCAAGTGCTGTGCCCAAAATTGCATTATACAGCTAATTTTCGTAGCGGTGCATGTAGTTACTGACAGGCTCATCACCATGTTGGTCACGCTTATGGAAATGATAAAACGTGTCAAGTTCCGAAGGTTTCCTATTTCCTTTATTTCATTTAAACTCAAATCACTAAACTGTTTCGAAGACGCTAATGATGCTAAGAGATCGTACAACGGCGCTTCGGGCAAAATTAGTAAGGCTGCCTTTTGACGTCCTTCCTGTTGCACGTCATTACCTAGCAGAAAGAGATTAAACCGCTGAATGTATGTTAACCAGTTTTGGGGTTGTTCTAAATCAAAAGGTTCCAGGTTACCGACACCCTGGCTTTACCCTTATATATTCTATTCTTGTGGTCAATTCAGCCTTAACTCTTTTAAACCATGTACCACTGAAACCTCTTTATTTGTCTTCTATTCCGTCCATATGCTCGCTGCACTTTCACAACTATTGCACTGAATACGTTGTTTCTAGGAAAACTAGAATTTGCTTTAAGTTTCACGATGTTGGTACCCATTATTCCTTATAATTCCAAAATTATGTTCAGCTTTAGAATGTTCACACTATTTTAAAGACAAAAATAATTTTCGTATCAGCTCATGTATTAATGGCAAAGTCATTCTGGGATCCAATCGCAAGCAGTACCTTTCAAAGAAATAAGAATTTTGAAAATCGGCCTTCCCAACCCCGTTTTAGGTAAACACTCAAAACGGTAACTTTTTCTGAATGTATTGCGACCTGCTGTATATTTTATATATTGGTTTATCTACATACATATGTACATACATACTCAAGTGGTAATTTCATTTATTCAAATGGCCATTCATTAAAAAATGTGATAAAGATGATTTTTCTACAAATGAAAAAAAAAGAAACCTAAAAATAGTGATCAAATTATTGACAATAAATATTTATCTTGTATGTGTATGTACATCGTGTGAATCGGGTAACTTGCTATGGTGATTCAGAATCAATCACCGGATAATAAACCACAAATTTGACAGATGCCGTCAAAATAGCATGGCTGACACTGACTGCCATTGTCTAACGACATCAACTGAAAACTCTTATTTGGAATCTTCGACTATTTTGAATTTGAAATTTACATTTGAAAATTGTTTTATGAATGGAAATGGAATTAACTACTCGTATTAAGATAAAACAATTTAAGGCAACTATTATTTTTACCGGTCAGCGTGACCGCCGTTTATTGAAGTCAAAATTAAACTTAAAATATTTTACATTTTGATTAATGTTATCTTTTTTTGTTTATTTAATTGATTAAATGACAAAAGTGGCGTGACTGTTGATTTTTAATAAATTGTTGAACTCATTCAATGTTAAAAAAGGCGTTTAACCAAATATCAATGTAAGCGTCTGCATTATTTCCAGGTGCAATAACCTTTTTAATTTCTTTTAAAACAATTTGACAAAAATTGCAGGTTTGCACTTTTGATTTTAATAATTATACTTTTAATAAATGTCTTTTACATTTGGGATATAACCCGTGGTTACTTGTGGTTTTGACAACATGTACCATTTCCGCTTAAGCTGTAGAATTATTATAAATGTTATGAAAAAAAGAATTAAAATTGCCACATCTGCGCTTAAAGTAATTACATGTGTATTTTTGTTCTTACTTGCCAGTATTTTAATTGTATCCTCAGTGTGCAGTTGTTTGATGTATAAATTTTCAAGAAAAAAGAAAGTAAGTAAGTAAGAAAGTAAAAGAAGTCTATCATATATATTGAGATTAACGTAAATATATGTTTTATTTAGTACATTAATTTTGCAAATTAAGGAATTTGATAAGAAACGTTCCTCTCTGTTTTATTTTTAATTTACCGCAGTTATGAGTTTTATTCCTTCAATACTTCTAAATATAATCAGTCCTTGAATAACTTCTGTAGTTACAGTCTTTTCTTCTCTAAAATCTAAAATACTTGATATGTATTTATTATCTAATGCAATTAAACTCTTTTCTAGATTGTCTTTAATGTTTATATTAGAAATGTTACTGTTGCTATCAGCTAATATTTCTGATTGGTTTAATACAATTGATTTATACTGGATATTTGGAAGGGGCCCAATTTTTATTTTTGACAAAATATTAAAAGAAAATTGTTAATATGAAAAGTAATTGTTCAGAAGTAGTATGTCATTGTTAACTCTGTATATGTGCGGAATGAATTGAACTTCATCCTCGAGTGTTTCGATTTTCTTTTGTGTTTCAAACTGCAATTTGTTAATGTAACTGCTAATGAGAGTTTGTTGTTTGTTTATATGAATTGTGATATTATTAATCTGTTCGCTCATAAGATTGCTTACAAGCCTGTTCACTGTCATGTATTTTTGATATGGTTGCACGTCACTGTCCATGGATCCTGCGATGATCTTTAAACCCTTTCCTACGATATTAAAAAGTCCTCTTTTGGATTTAATTAATGTGAAGGTTGTCTATTCGTGCCCTGAGTAATAGATAGTTTTTGTTAATTGTATTAATAAGTTGTTTGTCCTCAAAATTGGTAGCGTTTAAGGTGACCTTCGTAAGCCAACGCTGGCACTCATATGAATTAAATAGCAATGCCGCACATTTACCCATTTTCGGTACTTTTGGTATCAATTATGATAACAACAATAACAATTTTAGTATGTAGTAGAAGTTGATAAATAATAACAACTAAAATAATAATAAAAATAAAAAAACAACAATTATTATTTTAATAACATAATAATATAATAATAATAATAATTATTATTATAATTAATAATAATAATATAATAATAATAATTTTAATAATGATAATGTATAAATTACAATGTAAAAAACTTTATGTCTCTCGAAGCCAATTTAGTACTTCTTTCAATTTCACATGTACGAAAATAACTTAACATTGCCCATCATTATACCAAAAAGTTCGGAAAAAACGAGAATGAGAGAATGGTTTGTTTATTTTATTGTCGCCTCTTACGTTTGTAAAGTTTTTATGTTGTCGGCTTGTCACTAGTATCCACATAAAAGAAGTTTTATATTGCTCTAAAAATAAAATTTGCTTTCAAGATTGTTTAATATAATTTTGTGAACCGCTCTTCCCGACTTCCTGGTTTTAATATTGTAGTAGTATTGAAATTTTGTGCTACTAATTCTTTTTTATATTTAAATAATAGTTTGTTACTTACCCTTCTGTTTATTTCAACGAAGATTCCATCTCCCTCTGCGTATTCTTTTGGCGGAGTTCTATTTATATTATGGTACTCAAAATATTGTCTTTGTTTCTTTCCTAGTTCCCTCCATCTTTACGCATCTTCCAAAAAACGCTTCAATTGTTTTTTTCCCTGTTGGTTTGTAAACAACGAAATATTTTTTGCAAGGTCGAAAGCAAACGTTCTGAATATTCTTATTCCGAATTCGTTTTCAGTCATGAATTTGATGGATTCTCAATATCATCGATTACGATAGTTTCTGGTTGAATCTGATGTTATGTTGGATGACAATCGTATTTGTTCTCTTTATATTGAGTTTGATATATGGTATGTCTGCGATAACTAGGAAACACCATTTCAAATTTGTAATTGGGCATAGGGGCGTTTTCGAGGAAGATTTGATTTTTTTTAATGTATTTATGGTGGGTGCATCAATGTGATATATTAAATTATGATAAGAATTTTCGGAGCTATATATTGCTATAGAGAGTGAATATTAGATTCTCGCGGTATTCTCCGAAGGGCAACCGCATCGAGGTTTGGTTTGCCTAGTTTGTATAAGAGCTCATAATTGTGTTCTTCTAGAATGGCTTTCCACCGTTTCATCTTGCTGTTCTTGTTCTTGTTGCTTAATGTATAGATCAGAGGTTAGTGATCAGTATGTATTTTAATATTTGCCGGTCCGACATAGAAAGAACTGCACCTAACGCAAATTTGGCGCATCAATTGTGAGTTCCATATCTCTGGGGAAATCAGGGGCGCTAGCATTATATCTTCAGATACCAAAGAGTTTTTTATTTTATTGAAGGCTTCTTTAGCTTTCATATTAAAATTTATTGGAAAGACATTTTTTCGAAATTCTACCTTCCTCCCTCTTAGGAGTGATGTTTGCGTAGCTCCTCACAAATCTTCGGTAGTATCAGGATAGACCTAAGAACGATGTTCATACATAAGTTCCTTAAGTGCTGAAACTACAATTTCACGCTAACATTACGAAATATTATTTTTGATTAAATTCAATACTTTTTTTTTTTTTTTTAATATTCTTTTATTTATGATCTATTTTACAATTAAAATAATAAGCCAATTTCATGACTTTTAAATAACAACATAACATATTTTGAGTTTCCTAAAACCCAAAAACAAAATAAATACAAGAAGAATTTACTTTTTAATTAAAACACAGAGTAACGAATTTTAACTTTTTCTATTACTTGACATGAAGTCTATTAAATTCAATATGAAAATATTACTTACATATTTAAATTTTTATAATTTAAAGAATACAGAAAATTTGAAATGTATATCTAGTTCGTGAATTCGAAGAAAATTTACTTTTTGGGTTTAAAGTGAACATGTTTGCATATTAAATTAAATTTTGTTTTTATACACATACGTTTGGAAATAAAATAGGCATACAATGCGAAGTCATTGATAAAAAAATACAAGCTTGTCTACTACTTTAGCATTTCCAAATCCAAATCCAAAGTTCAATATTTTTAAATACCTGAGCTCTAATGAGAACAACCTAGAATTAAAGAGAAATGAAACAGAAGCAAAATATAACATTCGGGTTGTTTTCCAGAAATGTGAAAACAGTATTATGCAATCTTGTTCTGTTTAATTTTAGAATTGAAGAAAGTGTGTCTTATTTTATTAATTTATTTAAATATTACATTACCAAAATGTTTTTCGTATTATTGGCGAACATTTCTTGTGGTCTTTCATTGAAGTATGTATGAATGTATGTATGTACATATATCACATATGTATATCCCTTAAAAACTTATCTGAACACAAGCTGTAATTTAAAGCGCCGCAGATATAAAGTGCGGTCAGGCTTGTTGTAGCTATTTGCCCTTCGAAAGCTTTTCATCTCACTCGCACTGGTTGAGTGATTAGATAAAGGCATTTTTGAGGCAAGCTGACAACTATTTAAGCTAAAAATATTAAAAATATTATTTAAAAAAAATTTTTTAAATTATAAAAAGGAAAAAGATATAAATTTGACAAAATTTACTAAAAGGTATGCTTTAAATTAGTGTTTCTTTTGAATTATTCAAATATTCCTTGCATAATCTTTTAAATATTAGTCAATACGTTGTTTCGTTCTTTCCAATCTACATCTCGGAATTCTTAAATTAGAAGAATTTCTGGTATAAAAGTGTGTCTGGTTTTCAAAAAATGGAATTGTACGATCAACTTCGCTCTGAAGACTTTTAAATACAAATACTAGAACTTGAATATATATAAGCCATTAATTAGCAAGATTTTTTCACATACATCTTTGTATAACGTGAGTGTTGAAAAAGTAATTGGCAAATTATGAACAATCTTCAATGCTTTATTTTGAGAACGTTGTAACGATTTTAAACCTATATTATTTTTATTAAAAGCAAAAACACTCACTAAATAGTTTAGATGCGATTGTATTAAAGAGTTGTAAATCATTAATTTTGATTTTTCAGATAATTTGTTTTTAAATTTGTATAAAATGCCAATAGCTGGAGCTATTTGGCTTTTCACATTATTAATATGACAATCTCCGGATAAGTTACTTTGTAACGTAATTGCTAAGTATTTGACCGAATATGCTTCATATATGGAGTTGCCATCAACATATACAAATAAATTATTATTTGCGTTTACTGCACGAGGTCTAAATCTGATTAATTTTGTCTTTTCAGAATTAAGTAATAATGCATTGAAGCGAGCAAATTCCATTAATAAAGCAGCATCTTTTTCTATTTGTGTTTTCAAGACTGTATCATAATTAAATGGATAAAACAAGCAAATGTCATCGGCAAACATAAATATTTGACCTGTTAGATTAAGATTTTTTAAATCATTTATGTAAACTGAAAATAATAACGGACCTAAGCCGCTTCCTTGCGGAACACCGTATTCAACTGTCCCAGTAAAGCTTTTACACTGATCAATTTGTATAAACTGTTTCCTTGAATACCGTAATATTTTAATTTTTGTAACATTATTTGATGATCAACAATGCCTCAGAAAAATCGAAGAACATTCCAGCAACTCCACTGAATCCATCATCCAAACCTTTGCAAGTATATCTTACTACATTTAAGACAGCATCTTGCGTACTGACACCTTTTCTAAATCCAAATTGGTACTTACATAACACATTATTATCTTGTAAGTATATAAGAAGTTTGTCATATAATATTTTTTCAAAAATTTTATCTATTGTAGATAGAATAGCAATGGGTCTGTATTTGTCAATAGTGGATGCAGCAATTGTTTTAGGGATATGAATGATTTTATGAATTTTTAGAATGTCAGGATATTCCGAAGTATTTTTAATTTTCTAAAAATTTCAACTAATATATGTAGGTAAAAGCACCGTAAGACATTCTTTTACAAATTTCGTAGTGATGTTGTCAAAACCTTGTGTTTTATTTGATTCCATATTGAAAACGATGTTAATGATATCATTTTCATTTATATCATTCAAAATGAACCGATGACATGAAGCATTAAGCGTCCTCAGTGAATTAAAAGAATTTCCTATCAAAGTACTGATTTTTTGCTTAAGTTATTTGAGAACTGAACTAAGATAGTTATTTAATAAATTTGCTTTAATTAGATCGTTTGAAATAATGCTACCATGCACATCACTAAGTTTAACAACATTTTCTTTCGATCGACCAAGTGTATTGTTTATAAATTTCCAGTATTTCTTTGTGTCATTTCCAATCCTACTTAAATTGTCAGTAGAGTAATTATCTTTACATTTTCTAATTGCTAGTTTAATTACTTTACTTATTCTTTTTAAATTGGCATCGTAATTTTCTCTGTTTTTTTATCTACGCCTTTGTTTTAATAATTTGTTTTTATACAAAATTAACTCTTGAAGATTTTTGTTAATCCATGAGGCTATATCAAATTTTAACGGGTTTTTAACATTTGCTATTATAGTAGAGTTATTGACAGCTGATTCGATAGTAGATATGAGAGAATTTGTCAGAACAGATACATTAGTTGACGAGAAATTAACTGGCAATGGATTTTGTAAATACTCATTAGCCTTTATGTAATCGCAATAAATTTTCGAAATCTCTGTGTTAGTATTACATCTAAAGTTACTTTTCAATTTACAAGATAATAAATTATGATCAGAGAGGTTACATTCCACTGAAGCAACAAAAAGCGTATCTGATAAATTACTGAATATATGATCTATACAAGTTTTACTCTTTGGTCTTGTTATTAGGGTATGAGCGTCATTACAATCGTAATTATGAAATATACAGGTTAATTCATAACTTGAACCATCTTTGAAAAGATCAATATTTGAGAACGATAATATAAAATAATTTGTAATGGCTTAGATTTGATCTTGAAATTTAACAAGGTTAAGGCAAAAAATTGAACAAAATTCTCACTTTTACAAATTTTGATAGTAAAATTAATTTATTTGTTTATATATATTGATGTACCACCATATCCATCTTCTCTGCAACAGTGTATACAAGCAAAACCAGGAATCGTATATATTCCTTACGAAGAACAGAAATCTGTTCTAACTCTGAACTCTAACCTTTGGTAAAGCTGCATAACCGAAATAGTACATGAATTTCCAGTATTTTTCTGTAAGTGCAAATATGAATAGTGCTTCAGTAGATGCAGTTCTGATTGAAACATTGAACTACGTTGAGAAATTGCGATGACACAAACTTGCAAAGTAAATTTACAAGGTGTAACTGTATAGAGAATTACAAATGTCTTATACAACAAATGCCTTCACATCGGAAGTACCAGCGTGTCTGACCTAACGGTCCTCAAATTGCCTTTTTCCACTGTACCTTTATTTTATTTACTTCTTTCTTGCTTTTGTCTCCAGCTATTCAATAAAGATACCATGTTTAATATTACAAATTTAACGTTTTAATTTTTTCGCAGTTATGAAAACGTGAAAAGTGAACACAAACTTTACGAATTGGAAAATACACATGTAAATTTTCACTTTCGTGCAAGTTCTCTGACACACCTGTATTTGTCTATGCAATAAAAAAAACATAACGGATTATATGAATCATGCAAATTTTAACTTTTGCAGCTTACAATTCAAATAGGATAAATTAAAACGGCGAGTTTAGACTTGCCATAGGCTGGGCAAGCCTTGTGTAAGCTATGCATGTTCAAAATGACAAGTCAGGGCAATAAGGTAGTTTTTAAAAAGGCCCGACTGCAAAATCCACACCTAAAATATTAATGAGAACGCTTTAGGAAAAAAAATTGAACGGATGGTGTTCCTTTGAAGCAATGGTTAAGCATTTCTTAGCCATTTGTAAGCAAACAATCAGAATTTTTTTTGATTTCATGGACTTAGCAATGAAACAATATGTCATTAACGAAATGTTTATTAGAAGATTAGAGTTTTAACACCTTTTACATAAACATTTTTTAGGCCTACCTAGAATCAGAGCAAATTTATTAGCAGCTGACGAGGTTGTAACTGCTTATTGGTTAAAATCATTTCAAAATATTACGTCAAGGCGTGGAGAAAAAAAGAGGTAACAAAATTTATTCTTTGGTAACTTTTTTAAAATATAGAAGCTTTTTTTATCCAATGTAAAAGTAATACTTTTCAATACGCACCGAAATGTCATATTGTGAATGACTGGAACTTGAGCAGTTCGGAAAAAACGAGAATGAGAGAATGGTTTGTTTATTTTATTGTCGCCTCTTACGTTTGTAAAGTTTTTATGTTGTCGGCTTGTCACTAGTATCCACATAAAAGAAGTTTTATATTCCTCTAAAAATAAAATTTGCTTTCAAGATTGTTTAATATAATTTTGTGAACCGCTCTTCCCGACTTCCTGGTTTTAATATTGTAGTAGTATTGAAATTTTGTGCTACTAATTCTTTTTTATATTTAAATAATAGTTTGTTACTTACCCTTCTGTTTATTTCAACGAAGATTCCATCTCCCTCTGCGTATTCTTTTGGCGGAGTTCTATTTATATTATGGTACTCAAAATATTGTCTTTGTTTCTTTCCTAGTTCCCTCCATCTTTACGCATCTTCCAAAAAACGCTTCAATTGTTTTTTTCCCTGTTGGTTTGTAAACAACGAAATATTTTTTGCAAGGTCGAAAGCAAACGTTCTGAATATTCTTATTCCGAATTCGTTTTCAGTCATGAATTTGATGGATTCTCAATATCATCGATTACGATAGTTTCTGGTTGAATCTGATGTTATGTTGGATGACAATCGTATTTGTTCTCTTTATATTGAGTTTGATATATGGTATGTCTGCGATAACTAGGAAACACCATTTCAAATTTGTAATTGGGCATAGGGTATCGCGGTATTCTCCGAAGGGCAACCGCATCGAGGTTTGGTTTGCCTAGTTTGTATAAGAGCTCATAATTGTGTTCTTCTAGAATGGCTTTCCACCGTTTCATCTTGCTGTTCTTGTTCTTGTTGCTTAATGTATAGATCAGAGGTTAGTGATCAGTATGTATTTTAATATTTGCCGGTCCGACAAAGAAAGAACTGCACCTAACGCAAATTTGGCGCATCAATTGTGAGTTCCATATCTCTGGGGAAATCAGGGGGCGCTAGCATTATATCTTCAGATACCAAAGAGTTTTTTATTTTATTGAAGGCTTCTTTAGCTTTCATATTAAAATTTATTGGAAAGACATTTTTTCGAAATTCTACCTTCCTCCCTCTTAGGAGTGATGTTTGCGTAGCTCCTCACAAATCTTCGGTAGTATCAGGATAGACCTAAGAACGATGTTCATACATAAGTTCCTTAAGTGCTGAAACTACAATTTCACGCTAACATTACGAAATATTATTTTTGATTAAATTCAATACTTTTTTTTTTTTTTTAATATTCTTTTATTTATGATCTATTTTACAATTAAAATAATAAGCCAATTTCATGACTTTTAAATAACAACATAACATATTTTGAGTTTCCTAAAACCCAAAAACAAAATAAATACAAGAAGAATTTACTTTTTAATTAAAACACAGAGTAACGAATTTTAACTTTTTCTATTACTTGACATGAAGTCTATTAAATTCAATATGAAAATATTACTTACATATTTAAATTTTTATAATTTAAAGAATACAGAAAATTTGAAATGTATATCTAGTTCGTGAATTCGAAGAAAATTTACTTTTTGGGTTTAAAGTGAACATGTTTGCATATTAAATTAAATTTTGTTTTTATACACATACGTTTGGAAATAAAATAGGCATACAATGCGAAGTCATTGATAAAAAAATACAAGCTTGTCTACTACTTTAGCATTTCCAAATCCAAATCCAAAGTTCAATATTTTTAAATACCTGAGCTCTAATGAGAACAACCTAGAATTAAAGAGAAATGAAACAGAAGCAAAATATAACATTCGGGTTGTTTTCCAGAAATGTGAAAACAGTATTATGCAATCTTGTTCTGTTTAATTTTAGAATTGAAGAAAGTGTGTCTTATTTTATTAATTTATTTAAATATTACATTGCCAAAATGTTTTTCGTATTATTGGCGAACATTTCTTGTGGTCTTTCATTGAAGTATGTATGAATGTATGTATGTACATATATCACATATGTATATCCCTTAAAAACTTATCTGAACACAAGCTGTAATTTAAAGCGCCGCAGATATAAAGTGCGGTCAGGCTTGTTGTAGCTATTTGCCCTTCGAAAGCTTTTCATCTCACTCGCACTGGTTGAGTGATTAGATAAAGGCATTTTTGAGGCAAGCTGACAACTATTTAAGCTAAAAATATTAAAAATATTATTTAAAAAAAATTTTTTAAATTATAAAAAGGAAAAAGATATAAATTTGACAAAATTTACTAAAAGGTATGCTTTAAATTAGTGTTTCTATTGAATTATTCAAATATTCCTTGCATAATCTTTTAAATATTAGTCAATACGTTGTTTCGTTCTTTCCAATCTACATCTCGGAATTCTTAAATTAGAAGAATTTCTGGTATAAAAGTGTGTCTGGTTTTCAAAAAATGGAATTGTACGATCAACTTCGCTGTGAAGACTTTTAAATACAAATACTAGAACTTGAATATATATAAGCCATTAATTAGCAAGATTTTTTCACATACATCTTTGTATAACGTGAGTGTTGAAAAAGTAATTGGCAAATTATGAACAATCTTCAATGCTTTATTTTGAGAACGTTGTAACGATTTTAAACCTATATTATTTTTATTAAAAGCAAAAACACTCACTAAATAGTTTAGATGCGATTGTATTAAAGAGTTGTAAATCATTCATTTTGATTTTTCAGATAATTTGTTTTTAAATTTGTATAAAATGCCAATAGCTGGAGCTATTTGGCTTTTCACATTATTAATATGACAATCTCCGGATAAGTTACTTTGTAACGTAATTGCTAAGTATTTGACCGAATATGCTTCATATATGGAGTTGCCATCAACATATACAAAGAAATTATTATTTGCGTTTACTGCACGAGGTCTAAATCTGATTAATTTTGTCTTTTCAGAATTAAGTAATAATGCATTGAAGCGAGCAAATTCCATTAATAAAGCAGCATCTTTTTCTATTTGTGTTTTCAAGACTGTATCATAATTAAATGGATAAAACAAGCAAATGTCATCGGCAAACATAAATATTTGACCTGTTAGATTAAGATTTTTTAAATCATTTATGTAAACTGAAAATAATAACGGACCTAAGCCGCTTCCTTGCGGAACACCGTATTCAACTGTCCCAGTAAAGCTTTTACACTGATCAATTTGTATAAACTGTTTCCTTGAATACCGTAATATTTTAATTTTTGTAACATTATTTGATGATCAACAATGCCTCAGAAAAATCGAAGAACATTCCAGCAACTCCACTGAATCCATCATCCAAACCTTTGCAAGTATATCTTACTACATTTAAGACAGCATCTTGCGTACTGACACCTTTTCTAAATCCAAATTGGTACTTACATAACACATTATTATCTTGTAAGTATATAAGAAGTTTGTCATATAATATTTTTTCAAAAATTTTATCTATTGTAGATAGAATAGCAATGGGTCTGTATTTGTCAATAGTGGATGCAGCAATTGTTTTAGGGATATGAATGATTTTATGAATTTTTAGAATGTCAGGATATTCCGAAGTATTTTTAATTTTCTAAAAATTTCAACTAATATATGTAGGTAAAAGCACCGTAAGACATTCTTTTACAAATTTCGTAGTGATGTTGTCAAAACCTTGTGTTTTATTTGATTCCATATTGAAAACGATGTTAATGATATCATTTTCATTTATATCATTCAAAATGAACCGATGACATGAAGCATTAAGCGTCCTCAGTGAATTAAAAGAATTTCCTATCAAAGTACTGATTTTTTGCTTAAGTTATTTGAGAACTGAACTAAGATAGTTATTTAATAAATTTGCTTTAATTAGATCGTTTGAAATAATGCTACCATGCACATCACTAAGTTTAACAACATTTTCTTTCGATCGACCAAGTGTATTGTTTATAAATTTCCAGTATTTCTTTGTGTCATTTCCAATCCTACTTAAATTGTCAGTAGAGTAATTATCTTTACATTTTCTAATTGCTAGTTTAATTACTTTACTTATTCTTTTTAAATTGGCATCGTAATTTTCTCTGTTTTTTTATCTACGCCTTTGTTTTAATAATTTGTTTTTATACAAAATTAACTCTTGAAGATTTTTGTTAATCCATGAGGCTATATCAAATTTTAACGGGTTTTTAACATTTGCTATTATAGTAGAGTTATTGACAGCTGATTCGATAGTAGATATGAGAGAATTTGTCAGAACAGATACATTAGTTGACGAGAAATTAACTGGCAATGGATTTTGTAAATACTCATTAGCCTTTATGTAATCGCAATAAATTTTCGAAATCTCTGTGTTAGTATTACATCTAAAGTTACTTTTCAATTTACAAGATAATAAATTATGATCAGAGAGGTTACATTCCACTGAAGCAACAAAAAGCGTATCTGATAAATTACTGAATATATGATCTATACAAGTTTTACTCTTTGGTCTTGTTATTAGGGTATGAGCGTCATTACAATCGTAATTATGAAATATACAGGTTAATTCATAACTTGAACCATCTTTGAAAAGATCAATATTTGAGAACGATAATATAAAATAATTTGTAATGGCTTAGATTTGATCTTGAAATTTAACAAGGTTAAGGCAAAAAATTGAACAAAATTCTCACTTTTACAAATTTTGATAGTAAAATTAATTTATTTGTTTATATATATTGATGTACCACCATATCCATCTTCTCTGCAACAGTGTATACAAGCAAAACCAGGAATCGTATATATTCCTTACGAAGAACAGAAATCTGTTCTAACTCTGAACTCTAACCTTTGGTAAAGCTGCATAACCGAAATAGTACATGAATTTCCAGTATTTTTCTGTAAGTGCAAATATGAATAGTGCTTCAGTAGATGCAGTTCTGATTGAAACATTGAACTACGTTGAGAAATTGCGATGACACAGACTTGCAAAGTAAATTTACAAGGTGTAACTGTATAGAGAATTACAAATGTCTTATACAACAAATGCCTTCACATCGGAAGTACCAGCGTGTCTGACCTAACGGTCCTCAAATTGCCTTTTTCCACTGTACCTTTATTTTATTTACTTCTTTCTTGCTTTTGTCTCCAGCTATTCAATAAAGATACCATGTTTAATATTACAAATTTAATGTTTTAATTTTTTCGCAGTTATGAAAACGTGAAAAGTGAACACAAACTTTACGAATTGGAAAATACACATGTAAATTTTCACTTTCGTGCAAGTTCTCTGACACACCTGTATTTGTCTATGCAATAAAAAAAACATAACGGATTATATGAATCATGCAAATTTTAACTTTTGCAGCTTACAATTCAAATAGGATAAATTAAAACGGCGAGTTTAGACTTGCCATAGGCTGGGCAAGCCTTGTGTAAGCTATGCATGTTCAAAATGACAAGTCAGGGCAATAAGGTAGTTTTTAAAAAGGCCCGACTGCAAAATCCACACCTAAAATATTAATGAGAACGCTTTAGGAAAAAAAATTGAACGGATGGTGTTCCTTTGAAGCAATGGTTAAGCATTTCTTAGCCATTTGTAAGCAAACAATCAGAATTTTTTTTGATTTCATGGACTTAGCAATGAAACAATATGTCATTAACGAAATGTTTATTAGAAGATTAGAGTTTTAACACCTTTTACATAAACATTTTTTAGGCCTACCTAGAATCAGAGCAAATTTATTAGCAGCTGACGAGGTTGTAACTGCTTATTGGTTAAAATCATTTCAAAATATTACGTCAAGGCGTGGAGAAAAAAAGAGGTAACAAAATTTATTCTTTGGTAACTTTTTTAAAATATAGAAGCTTTTTTTATCCAATGTAAAAGTAATACTTTTCAATACGCACCGAAATGTCATATTGTGAATGACTGGAACTTGAGCATATGTTGAGGAAACTCAGCCATTAACAGAGTAGACAAAAAAGTATTTCAGATGTTAAAGGTCTTATACAATAAAGTTAAACACAGAAAAAAATATTTTCCTTTTACCTTAAGTGGTACTTCCGAAAAAATCCTTTCCCATTTTTGGTGGCATGAAAATCGTCGACAAAACCTGGATGGAATTAAAAAAAGTGTATATATAAAGTATTTATTTTTTATCATACTTCCTGAATTATTTATATATTGCCAAAAACTTTGTTTGCTTGGACCAGCACATTGTACTAAAACTAGGAAAGTTGGTTAAGGGTGGAGAATATTCGGATTGGATTGGATTATTAACCAATTGTATATTTTATTCTATTTTGCAGAGATGAGAGTGTCAGAATTCAACTGACGTTATTCTCACTTTGCAGTTACCAGTGTGGATACATTCAACAATCCACAGTCAAGCATCAATCAACCCAACATTGCGTTTTTGTACTCAATGTTTTATTAATTAATGTGGATGTAGATTTTTGTTTCGTGTACATTGTCATGAACGAAATGTATTTTTTTAGAAGATATTAAAGTTTTAAAACCATTTACATAAATTTTATATTGTGTATTTTTGTCATTTAGTTGAGCGTAATTCACTTTTGGTTATTGTTTGGAATTTGGTAGGAATGGGACCTACCACCTCTGGCCTGTTGATCGAATACTCTGGCAAGAGTTGTGTGATTGCATAAAACCTCTTGAAGTCATAAACATACATATTTAAAGAGTATCTGTGCATAAATTACATTGCTTTTCCTAAAACACGAGAAGAAAAATTAAAACTTCTGTGGCAATGAATGTAAAGCGTGGCACTGCCGGTATTACAGGGTGTGTTGACGAAGCTCATGTCATGAAAGATCCATAACACAGGTCTATGACTACAAGGTGAGGATTAAATTTGTTGGTGCTTCCCAAGATGATGCATGATTCAATTTGGATTTTTTTGCTTTGGACCAATACTGAGAACTAAGTTATGGGTAGAAACAAGGAGGGAGTGTTGCCTTTTTGTTTGGGAATTAGCGAAAAGCGACCACAATTTGAGCAGGAATATATTAGAGGATGCAGCAATTGTTGGCTAGTGGTAAGATTTTAAATATTGACGAATAATATTCATGCCGCAATTACGAATGTACATATGTATGTATACATACATATTTAAATTAAGTGATGCAGGATATCCTCTGCAACCTTGGCTCTTAACGAAATTCATTCGAAGTGCCGCAATGGTATCATCACAACTAGACGGAGGTGCATTCTTGGCGCTAAAGAAGTGTACTTCGATCCGGAAAAGCTGCATTTAAATAAACTATGTAGACATATACATACATATGTATATTTCCAATACAAAAAGGAATTTATATATAACTTAAAACTTAAAACAAAATAAAACTAATAAGAAGTTAAAAAAAATATATATTCACATCCACTGTTTAGCTTTGCCCACTTTATCGCATTTTATCTCGTATACCTAATATTTACATACATACATATGTATGTGTGTACATACATACACACATATTAAGTTTTCTAATTCTCATAGCCTTATGTTTTTTTCAACTTTGTCTTCTACTTCTCTAAACCTTGTTTATAAATCCTGTTTATATTGTATATAGAACTATAAATTTTTCGATTTTGCTCTCATGGCTGCCAACATATTCCTCTGAATGCAGATTTCCTCTGCAAGAATATATGCAGAAGAAACTTGTGCGTTCAGTTAAGCTGGAGACTTTTTGAGTCTTTCCGCCGGAGGCTTTGTATGTATTTATATGTAGATAGATATGTATGTCACTAAACTACTGACTGCACAGCTATTTTTAAAAAGATCCACCTTTATTCTAGCTTTATGATTTGTACAATTGTGATTAAATAGACAAGGCAAATAAAAAATATATTCATATGAATAGTGCACTTGAATATTTCTTTCACACATCTAATGCTACCGGCTTTTATCCTCACTAGTGGAGTTCTGTCTACCAACAATGAATTTAAATCTGAAATAACTTAAAATTAAATTTCCTAGCTAAAGAATTAATACCGTGTATTGTAATAAAATAAGAAAAATGCCGCCGTCACTGTCTTATTTATTATCATGAATCAAATAAAAGAGATTACGCCTTGCGCAGGTCCGTTGTTTACATCAAACAGCTGGTGGTATGACGTAGAAAGTGTCATTTGCATTTTGCTTTAATAATAAAAGTGAACGAAGAAGCAACGAATTGTGAACAAAATAAATAATAAAATAAGTTAAAAATCAAAATGAAATGCCCAATGAAAAATTGTGGTAACACAAACAAAAAGCCGATCAAAATACATAAGTTTTTTTCATTTTCCATCTTACTCTTATTTATTAAGCCAAAAACAAAAAATTAAATAAAGACTTGAAAGAAAACGTGAGATCACGTAAAAGAAAATGGAATAAAGTTTTAAATTAATTTATTTCATTATTTTGTTTTTAATTGTGCTCAAAATTAAGTATATATGTAAGTATGTATGTAAGTATCTTAAACCAATAGCTGGATTCCATAGAATCTTCATTTATGTATTTCTTAGTCACACAAAGCCAAACTAAACTACATAAACTTATTACAGTATTCAACTTTGTTTTTATTAGCAACAAAATTAATTAATTGGTTATTTTTTTAATTTCTTCGCACATTTTAAAATTTTCACATCACAACTAATCACCCCTATTCTGCGTTTCGATTACGTCTCCGCATTCAGTTCCGTTGCAATCGTAAATTGGTATTCTGCAGAAAAACGGAATCGAAAGAAAAAGAAGAAGACAACAATGTTTACAAAATTAATAGCATCACTGTGGAATGTGGAAATGAAATAGCAAAATAAGCAAGTTTGTTATCATTTTCATAAACAAATGTCAAATTTAATGTAAAAGTAAGTTTTTGATAAAGTTTAATAAAAAAATTGTTAAATAAAATAAAAAAATATAAAACAAACTAAAATTAGTTGTTCATAAACATATTACGGTGCAAAGAATCTTGTGAAGATAAAGGTACATAATTAAAAGAAATTAATAGTGTTGTGATGAAATATCTAAAGACCAAAACAAAACTTTAATAAAAATTATAGAGGATTAATTCAGGATGTTTGCAATTAATTTTTTTGAATTTCAAGGAGGAATGGAGTCCATAACAGCTGCATTATTGTTGGTGACAGAGGAGAACAACATGAGAAATAAAGAGGCAAGGGTTGAAAAGTTCAGAATTAGAGACAGGTGCAATCCATTTGAAATGAGCGATCAATTGTAAGTATGTCAATTGTAATTTTTATTGTGAAAGAAATATGTAAATGTTGAAAAATAATTTACTTTTACAGATTTAAAAAGAACTTTCGTTTAAACAAAGACGCGTTCAAATATGTTTTAGACATATTTGCTCGTGAGGTGCAGCCAAATTCTTTGACTTCTTCTTCACCGCTTAACCGAGTTGTGGCAGCTTTAAGATTCTTTGCAGAAGGTAGCTATCAAAACGGAGTTGGAGCAGATTTTAATGTTGGAATGGCGCAACCTACGGTGTCGAAGTCATTATCAAATTTTCTTGAGGTAATGCAGTCCAAGCTTTGTCCTCAATGGATAAAATTTGACGTTAGTGAGGAGGAAAAGATTGAGGCAAAGCGAGATTTCTACTCAAAGGCTGGATTTCCAGGCGTCATTATGTGTGTCGATGGCACACATATTAAGATTATAAAGCCATCTAAAGAGGACTTCCTTTATTATAACAGGAAGGGATTTTTTAGCATTAATGCAATGGTGGTATGTTTGTTTTAAGATAAAAATGTTGCTTAATTAAAGTAATGATTATAAGTAGATCTGTGATAACAAAATGCGCATAAGGTGTATTGATGCAAGATACCCTGGCAGCAACCACGATTCACATGTATGGGCCTTAAGTAAAGCGAGGGCTAAATTAGAACGAAATTATAGGAACGGAGAGCGAAATACTTGGATATTAGGTAAGTTTTTATGTTATTGTTTGGAAGTATATATTAAAATCTTAATGGTATTTTTAACAGGTGATGCAGGATACCCCTTAGAACCTTGGCTAATGACTCCGTATCGAACTCCAAGCGAAGGTAGCAGGGAAAGCAACTACAACATTCGCCACTCTAAGACAAGAAATATAGTGGAACGAACTATTGGGGTCTTAAAAAACCGATTTCGCTGTTTATTGGGTGCTAGGCAACTTCATTACTCCCCGCAAAAAGCCAGTCAAATAATTAATGTTGTTTGTGCCCTTCACAACATTTGTATACATTACCGAGTAGAAGATGTGGAAACTAATGAAAGTGAAGTTGAGGGTAGTGAGGGAGAAGGCGAAGAGGAAAATTTTGACTCTGACTACGCTTCAATAGCACGTGATATTCGCCAAAATATAATCTCGTGTTTTTAGAGTTAACAAAAGAAATATTATACTCTCTTTTTTATGTTTTCCATTTATTTATTATAATTATTTAATAAAAAATTACTCTGCATTATATATAAATATATATTTGTATATATATTATTGTATTTTTTTTTTAATTTTTGTAGTTCAAATAAAAACAAAGGAAATATCAATTTTAATTCAATTCAATAAAAAACTTTTATTTAATAAAAAAAAAATAAGGACACTCCATTTAATAAAAGAAATTAGTAAATAGTTAAAAATTCATTGTTTTAAACATTTTGTACTACTTATCACATATTTGGTAAATTTATCACATATTGTACTTAGTCTAATTGATCGGGATGTTCAAGGTGAAGCATTTTGAGTTTAATTTCCACTTTTTTTTTTAATAATTCCTCCTTAACTCTATTGTGACGTTGCTCTTCTTCTAATTGTTTTCCTGCGATTTCTGCCATTTTTTCCAACGAGCGATTCATACGTCTTAGGTGCGTTGAAATTTCATCATATTTCTTAGCCATTGTGTTGTTGAAGTCTTTGGTCTCTTGGTAGAATTCTTTTTGAGACTTTAACTGTTCCATTAACAAGTCCCAGGTTGTTTCTTTTGGGCCCTGTCTCTTTTTTGAAGTGGTGGGAATGTCTTCAGAACGTGCCGATATATCCATTTCTGAGTGTTCCTGAACCTCACAGGCAACACCAAAATCTTGTGCACCGCATATACCAGATGTACTGGTTACTAGCCCCGTCAGCTGTACTACTTTTTCTTCCAAGGGGCTAATACGCTGCAAGCGGCAAGGGCCTCCTCCGGTGCTCATCATTTCCCTTTTGTTTGCTGACATCTTCTTCTTTATGTAGCACTTCCAGTCAATCCACACCTATAAATTTATATTAATTTCTGCAATAATTATACGCAAACCATACCTACTTTTTTCCATGCACTGGCATTTTTTGTTGGAGGACCTAGTGCATTAAGGATTCCTGCCACTTCCTCCCAAAACGCTAGTACTTCCTCCTTTGACCGTTGATGGTATCCAGATGCAATGTCTGCCTTGGATGCCATTAAATTTGCCAATTTTTCGTATTGATCTGGTGTTGTTGTTTTTGACCTGTAATACATAAAAAACATCAGATTCGGGTATAAAAATTAGAAAAACAAAAAAATTAATTTAATTAAATAAATTAATTAAAAATAATTTTAAATGTTTTCTAATCGTTTCTGAACATTTTATCTCATTTTCTACTTACATTTCTTCAATTTTGAACTTTTTAACTAAAACACACAAATAAAGAAAACAACTCCGTTAACAAAACAACAACTGAGAAAAACGGAACTCCGTTCGTAATGCATAATACATACAATCGAAAGAAACTCAGCGGAATCGAAACGCAGAATACCAAAGCTGCCAAACGGAGAAATTTACGATCCGAATCGAAACGCAGAATAGCCCCCAATATATTTTTTAATGTAAACAATGAATGAGGGTCTTGTGACGTCATGCGCAGTAGACAAATTTTTTAGCAAAAGATCTGCGCTATCTTTGTTTGTTGTTTCACGGAATTGTATGTGTTTGTCTGTTCGCAGGGTTGCCGTTGAAAATTTCGAAAAAGTGTCATAAAAAGGGTATTGAAGAAAAAAAGGGTAAAAAATAGTATTTTAAAGTAAAATAAGGTCAAGTTTTGTGTGAACAAAAACTAACATTTATTCCAATTAAAAAAAAACAAAACAAATTTTAACAATTAATTATATACATTAACCTAAAATAAAATTAATTAACATACTTTAATTATAAATCGATGTTAAAACTAAAAAAACAGTTCACAGATATATCCAATATCAGTCATATTATCAAAAAAGAAAAAAAGACTTACAAAAACGTTTGATAATGTTTATCACTTTTTAGAAATACTTATTCTATACTTTGTAATTAATTTTTCACTTGGAGTCGGGCAAATTCAGAGTGGAAAGCATGGACTCACAAGTTTATATTTTAAGTTTGTTTTTAATCAGTGATAGGTTTGAAAAAATTATTTCAGCGGAAGCACTACGATGAGGCAAAGTAAATATATATGTATGTAACGAATTCATCTAAATTTGAATATATATTTTCATCAAAATCTACTTTTCAAATTCCTATCTTGAACCAAAACTTTTCTGCGTTAGTTATCTTACGTAAATTTGCATACGTTTTGCTGTTTATACTACTTTCTAGCAATTTAAACTAATGGTTTCTGGTTCGAAAATTATGTCTTTGAACTCAGAAACAATTTCAAAATAATATATGTTTTGTTTCGAATTAACAAAAACCGAGTCAAAAATTTTTTATTGGTTATATCTACTCTTGAAATCATATCGTGACCCAATTTTTTATAAAAACTCAAAATGTAAGTTTTTATTTCTATAAGATCACATCTTGGATACAAATTAACACATATTTCGGCCTCTGCATCATGACCTAATAAATGTGTCTTTTGTATATAAAATATTTTCAAAATCAATATCCTCTATTTCTTTTTCAATATAGTATTGTTTTTTCAAAAAGTTTGTAAAAATCATTAATAAAACTTCTTTGGTCGAGGGATTCTGTAAAAATGATACAAAGGGATAAAATAAAAAGTGTCATTGCACGAAAAAGGGTCAAAAGTAATACTTTAGTGTCACAACGGCAACGCTGTCTGTTCGCTACGAAATTAAAAGAAGAATGTTCTTCACAACATGAATATCTGTATTCATATGTACATATGTGCAAATAAGTTACGGAATATCTATGTTAGCGATTGAATTATTGTAGGGCAAAAAATGTATTTTATTGTTGTGCTGTTGAATGTAAATTAGCTCGCAACGAATTTTCGTGAACCCAAAAATGTAAAATGTGAAAGCCTCGTTATGCGAACGTTGATGTAAGAAAAGCTTAACGTACTTTAACGTACGGTCGTAAATTAGAGAAGTTCTTTTCTTTTGAGAAAAAAAAATATTTTTTCGACGCGATGCGTCTTTCTTTATTTGTGATATTTTCTTAACTAACTCTTCCCATAATATTTTGTTTTCTTAAGTACTAAAATATTATCTTTGTTCTTAATATTCGTAAGGTAATCATAAACAACATGTTTTTACATTTGTAGATAACATAATTAGGTTTGCTGTTTTGTTATGGTCCAACAAGTGATAAGTATGTTCATGTTGTTTATCTTTACCTGATTGGTTTTGGGTTGCTTATTGTTTGCAATATCTTAAATACATTTCGTTCTTTGTTTTAATGCTTAATCTATATTTTTATGGATATTGTTTACGGTATACATTTTACATTTATGATCATGTTTACAATTTACATATTCCATTCTTAATTTATTTGTTTACATAGGTTCATTATTATCTTATTTCCTAAGGATATTTAATGTGTGTGTGTGAGTAAGTGTGATGTTTTACTTGTGTGACGTTAACTCTCCCCTTCGTTAAAATGAATCGTCCCGATTCAAGGAGTAGTTAATTTTGCCAGTTCCCTATTATAAATAGCTTGAAAGTTTTCTGCGGTTCTGATTTGTCTTAGTGCTACGAAATACTTTATTAATTTCAAAATTACCAATGTTGTTAATATTATAAAAATAATTGTGAAGAATGAATAGATAAAAGATTTAACTGGGTGTTCCTCAATAGGAATCGTGAACTTCTTCAGTGAGTCCAAGTTATTAAATGATAAATTCGATGTGGATGCTAAAATTTCGATTATTTCTAGATTTTCATGATGTTTATTATGAATGGCTTCCAGTATTCTATCGTGTATATTTCTGAAAGTAATATTATTTATTTTTACCTCATCACTATAACTAACTAGTTTAGTTCCTGATACTGTTTGATTATCTATAACATTTATTCCATCCAGGAGGATGAAACCTTCTTCTATTTGCATTAGTTGGGGGTTATATTCCTGTATTATTTTACATTGAGCTTTTCTATTTTCCAATACTGGTTTAATACAATTATCTTGTTCATTGTTTGTCATACATATATTTTTGCTTAAGTAGTTTTTGCAATTTTTTATTCTGATATATTCTTTGTCACAGAGTGCAATGTTTTTGTCTGTTGAAATCTTACCATGTCCAATGTTGAGAGCCGTAAATTTAAATAACTTGCAAAATTTATTTATAACTGGGTATTTGTAAATTGTAATGAATAGTTCGTTAGTTCTTGCAATGTAGATGTCGGAATATTCTAATACATTAATAATTGGTACCGAGTTTATTTCATGTCGAACTATTTCTTTAACATCATCTAGATCTACCGATTCCGTTAAGTATTCGTTATTCTTCGCTGCATTTATTGTCCTAACTAAAAGTAGCAATTGATCATGTATTTCTCTTAGCAAAACGTGATTCATAATTTCTTGACCGTTTATGGAGTCTAATAGTTTTTCAAATCTTGAGTTCATTATTTTTTGTTTTTCATTATTTCTGAATTTGAACTGCTTCATCATGATCAGGTATGCCTGTAATAAATTTTAGTGCCGACCCTAGGAAATTTAACCCTCGTTTAGGTCGATGTTCTTTTAGTTGTTCTAATAGTGTTTTAATCCTTTTCATCAGAATTAATTCTTCTGCAGTTGCATTGTAATAATTATAAAATTTCTCTTTATATGGTATGTAAATTTTTGTTAAATTTGTGACATGAAATAAGAATTCATATTCATTAAATAAAAATACATCACCTGTTCTTGTTAAAATATATTTTTTTCCTTCTATGTTTTCGATTTGAGTTGTTGCTTCTGGTGTCTGAGGTGACGTTACCAGCACGGCTAATATCAGGTATTTCAGTATCATGTTCTTTAATTGTGATGTTCTTAATATTGTTTTTATGAACAGTTTTTCCTCCTCGGGTTAAGATCGTGTCCCCACGGTCTTCTTCTACAACTTCTTTTTTAAACCTGGGTTGGCTTTTCTTTCTAACACCTGCAATTCTTACCAAAATTTGGGTGCCTTTTTCGATGTTTGGGTGAATGTTCGATGTTTTGCGTGTGTGTTCAACCTTTTTAATACCTTGGTTGATGCTTTACGGAATTTTTCTGTAACTGCTTCTTTACTGTAATTTATTGTACCAAAATGTATTTGCCTTGGCCTGTATCCTGTTACAGTATGTATTGAGTTGTTTAATTCTTTTATAGCTCTAAATATTTCTTCTTTTACTGTAGAGGAGTTTTGTATTTTAAAAATGCGTGTTAATTCGCTAATAGAGTTATGAGCTCTTTCTACTTGTCCGTTTGCTTTCGATCGATGCACTGGTGTTTCTATCTTCTGTATGCCATGTTTTATGCACATTTGTTTAAATGCTGAAGTAACAAAACTTGCTTCATTATCAGTCATGAGCCGTTTGCATTCGGGAAAATTACTGATAATTATTTCTTCCATTTTATCTTCTATTTTTGCTTTTGTTATTATTTCTTGAGCGACTATGTATTTGGAAAATTTATCTATAGTCACAAGATATGTGTTGTTATCATTAAAATAAATATCCGCATGTATATATTCCCTTGGTTGTGTTGGTATATCTGATTCTCGGAGAGGCTCATTAGTTGGGTTTCTCTCATAACGTCCAAATAAACATGCAGAACAGTGATTATTGAATTTCTTGCTATCCTTTTTTATGGTTGGCCAATAGTATTTTTCTAAAATTTCCTGTGTTGTATTAATGTAGCTTCTATGAGCTCTTAAATGTGTTTCTTCTACAATTTGTAGTTGATTATTTCTATCAATTACATCTTTTAATTTTCTTGGTGTGTGTACAAAACTAGTACCTATAAATGTTTCCTTAATTAGTGTTGCGTATTGGTACAAATCTTCTATATTCATATGTATAGCTACGGTTCGATTTGGGACCAATATCTTTTTTAGTTCGCCTATCAGGTCATTGTTATTTCAAAAATTAATAGTGTGGCGTATCTTGTTAGGAAAAATTGTGCGTGTTCGTGTTTCGGTAAAATTTGGAGTAGGTACGAGTTCTAACTGTATGCCATATGCATTAAATGGCTGTGTGACGGTTTTTATTATATCACTTGCGGAGCTTTCGGCTGAGTGTGCCGTGTCTATAGAGGATGTATTGATTACTTGGCGCGACAAAGCGTCAGCTACGACGTTTTGGTTTCCTGGTTTATATTTAATTTTTGAACCATAATCTTCTATTATGGACTTCCATCGTTTTAATTTGTGGTTTGGATTTTTTTCAGAGATTGCGTAGGTGAGTGATTGATGGTCAGTAAAAATTGTCAAATCTGCTATGCCATATATATAATTCCTTAATTTCTGGTCATTAGACCAGATAATTGCCAACATTTCTTTCTCGTTAGTACTATAGTTTTGTTCTGTAGAACTTAACGTACGAGACAAGAAATAAATTGGGTTTCTATTCTGACTTAGTACGGCTCCAATAGCTATGTTGGAAGCATCTGTAGTAAGTTCAAAAGGTTTTTCGTAATTTGGTTGAAATAATTCCACTTGTTCTTTTAATTTTAATTTCAGTATACCTACAGCTTCTATGGCTGCTTGATCCAAATGAATTTTAGTGTTACTGCTTTTATTTTTGCCTATATGTGCGTTCTCTCCTTATAAGTGGGCTGTCAAAGGTTTGCGATTTGTGCATAGTTTTGTATGAATCGTCTATAATAACCAGTTAAACCTAAGAATCCTCGTAAATCTTTGAGTGTAGTGGGAGTTGGAAATTTTTCAATAGCTTTTATTTTTTTAGGGTCTGTTGTTATTTTATTGTGCTTAATGATATGGCCCAGGTACTCAACCTCGTGCATAAAAAATTTGGATTTCTCGTCTGAAATCTTTAAAGTGGCGTTATTTAGTGCTTGGAAAACTATATGAATATGCTTCATGTGTTCCTTAGGTGAGTTTGAATAAATCAAAACATCGTCTATGTAGACGTAAACGAATTTTCCTATGAATTCTCTGAGTATGTCATCTACACATCGTTGGAAAATGGACGGTGCATTCTTTAAGCCAAAAGGCATACGTACAAATTCGTACTTGCCGCCATTAACGCAAAAAGCTGTTTTCTCCCTGTCTTCTTTCCTTATCTTAATCTGGTGGAAGCCAGATTCCAAATCAAGCGTAGTAAAATACTTTGCTTTTCCTAAATTCTGTAAAGTAACATTGACATCTGGTATGATGTATCTATCGGTTATGGTGTGTTCATTGAGTTTCCTAAAATCTATGACCATTCGACGTTTAGGTTTTCCATTCTCATCTAATCCTTTCTTGTGCACTGTCAACATCGGGGAATTGTAAGGACTGTAGCTTTTCTGTATGATTTCCTGTTCCAATAATTTTTCTATTTCCTTGTTAACGAATTCTGTATCGTTTAAATTACCTGGATACTGTTTAGTCCATATTGGTTCCTTCGTTGTGGTTCTAATACTAGCTTCAATAGTAGTAGTGAATGGTAATGGACCTATACTATTATTTTGTATCATTAATTCGTTTATCTGTAATTCATATTTGCTATCTCCTATTGAGTAATTTATTTTCTGTGTTTCCTTCGGAACAATAAATAATTTTTTCCCTATGTCTATGACTGCGTTCAATATTGTTATGCCCTCGACTCCTAACATTAAGTCGTAATCATCGTTATTATTAATTTCAAAGAATTCTAGCTCCTGTTCAAACACTTTTATTTTCTGTTTATAATTTAATATTGATTCACCATGCATGGTAATCATTCGTACAGGTCTTATTTTAATTCTAGGTCCTATAAATAATTTTTTGTTAATATAATTGTGGGTTGCACCACAATCTATAAAGATTTTATATTTTTTTTCATCATTATCGTTCATAAATATATAGAGCAACCCGTCTATTAGTTTAAATCTTTATGAATATAATTACGGTTGTATTGTGACTTACTAATTTTTGTTGTAGTGCTGTCATTATCGTCTTCAAGTGGGGCTGCTTCTATTTTATTGTTTCGTTGAAATTTTCGGTTTTGATTGAAGGTTTGATTGAAGTTCCCACTTTGTTCTCTCATCCTCTTCCATGGTTGGCTGTGAAAACCTTGGTAATTTCTTCGTTGTGCTGTATGGCCTGATGATGTGTCCATGGGTTCTGGGTGTAGTTGTTGTGTGTTGTGAAAATCTTGCTGAGGTTGTGGTTGTTTGTATGCTGGTACATCATAATTTGGTCGCCAGTGTTTCTCTGGGATGAACTTGTTGTTATGTCTAAAGCTATTCGTTGATGGTTTATTAGTTTTTTGTTCGTTATTATGGTACGATAGACGTAGTTTTCTATGCTCGTCATCATGCTCTATGGTTCTTGCAACAGCGTAGGCGTGTTCAAGATCCTTATGGGATTTCCATACAGTGTGGATCTAATGTAGGAGTTATTGATACCATCCTTAAAGACGCGTACCGCTTCCTGTGTAGCTTCTTGAGTCATGACACTTATAACTTGCTCTGAGTGACCAGACATGGCTATCTTCGAGGTGATTAATGTTAGTGCCTTATTTATTTCGTCATGGAATTGGGACAGATTATTTCTTCCTTGGTGGAGTTTTTTCATCTCGCCCTGCAAAACATAAAGAGGGCGCTGGTCCGCATAAGTGTAATCAAGGCGGTTTCTGATAGCATCAAAGTTGAAAATCGTGTTGTGATTTGTAAGGACATCTGCGGCTGCTCCTTGGCTCTTGGTTTTGACAATCGAAAGGGCTTCTGCGTAACGGTTTGAGTTTTGGTGTGATTTAATACCGTCCATTAGACGTGATACGTCTTCTCTCCAAATTCTATATTTTGAAATATTTCCATCGAATACAGGAAGAGCCTTAAAAACATCTAAATTAATATCATTTGGGTTTGTGTATGATATATTGAGAGGCTGCAATGGTGTTGTAACCGGTTGTGCTATCGCTGGATTAGTTGGTATTTGATTCAGCCGATTCTTTAATTCGTTGTTTTCTACTCGTAATGACTGTACGGCCACCTGTAATTCAGCCATTCGTGGGAGGATCATGCTTAATTCTGATTGAGCCATTTCGTCTGGTGGTGATAATTCTCTGTTTTTGTCGAACTCACGATTTAATTTTTTTTGCGTATTTTTTCATGAGCTTCAGTATGACTTTTAGTATCCTTTCTATGAGGATTTAATTTTAAATTTGTTCAATATCCTATTCTATGTAGGATTTGCTGTGCTCCTTGCTGCGACAAGGGGATTGGTCCGCTTTTAGAGTAACAAAATATATGTTACTCCTGGCAGGATCGCCAATTAGAGAAGTTCTTTTTTTTGAGAAAAAAAAAATATTTTTTCGACGCGATGCGTCTTTCTTTATTTGTGATATTTTCTTAACTAACTCTTCCCATGATATTTTGTTTTCTTAAGTACTAAAATATTATCTTTGTTCTTAATATTCGTAAGGTAATCATAAACAACATGTTTTTACATTTGTAGATAACATAATTAGGTTTGCTGTTTTGTTATGGTCCAACAAGTGATAAGTATGTTCATGTTGTTTATCTTTACCTGATTGGTTTTGGGTTGCTTATTGTTTGCAATATCTTAAATACATTTCGTTCTTTGTTTTAATGCTTAATCTATATTTTTATGGATATTGTTTACAGTATACATTTTACATTTATGATCATGTTTACAATTTACATATTCCATTCTTAATTTATTTGTTTACATAGGTTCATTATTATCTTATTTCCTAAGGATATTTAATGTGTGTGTGTGAGTAAGTGTGATGTTTTACTTGTGTGACGTTAACTCGTATGTATGTGTAGTTATAGAAACCTTACAAACGTAACAGACGTCAATAAAATAAACAAAACATTGTTTAACATAATTTATTCGTGTGTTATTTTTTTCCGAACTTTTCGGCATAGTGATGGGCAATGTTTAGTTATTTTTGTACAGTGAAAGTCTTACATTATAACTTGTACATACATTATTATTATTGTTTTTATTATTAAAGTAATTATGATTGTTATGTTTTGTTATTATTATTATTGTTTTTTGAATGTCACTTAACGGCGCCGTCAAAATCAATTTTATACAGGTTGAAGCGTTAGCGCAACGCGACAGTTAATTTCGGTAAGTGTTTGCTTTGTTTTGGTATGCTCAAAAACGAACGTACGTACGTTACCTTAAGTGTATATTCGCATAAATGTACCTTAATTGTTTCTCACCAAAAATGTTTATTCATACATAATTTTTTGATAAATTTACATTTTAGTTAGTTTTAAAGAAGTTAAAAATTTTAAATTGCCGTTTTAGCAAATTATTTTTTAAAATATCAGTTGAATCTCGCCGTTCAAAAGTTTGTAAACCGTATTGTTGTTCCTTAAAAATGTTTTCCTCAATGTAGCCATGCAAAAATGCTGTTCTTACGTCAAACTGTATGATTTCCATATTGTTTGCTGCAGCTATTGACAAAATTATTCGTGCTGATTCGTATCTTACGACAGCGGAATATATTTCGTTATAATCAATGCCCTGTTTTTGCAAACAACCACGACTACTAATCTATTTTTATATTTGTCGATTTCGCCATTTGCTGTACGTTAAAAGACCCATTGATTTGATAAGACGTACGTGTTTGACGATCTTGTCACTAATTTCCATGTTTTCTTTTTGTTCAGAGAGTCGATTTCTTCATGAATCGCTGTTAAGCATTCGATCGCATTTTCCAAAGATTCTTTATTCTCTGTATATGTATATTTTTCCCTTGATTTCTGTTACGTCCTGTACTTCTTGTTGTTTGTCATTAAATTTTACGTATCTTCGTATTGATATTTTCTTACCAACCATTATGCCTTTTATTGAATTTTTTTCCCACTTCGAACGTTGTTCTTGCGTAGCTGAATATAGGCCTGACAGCCAAATACTCATAGGTGCTGGTTTTCTGCCAAACCATAACTCGTATGTTGTACGACCATCCAATATTTCTGATGCAGTGCGATTTTTGACATACACTGCAGTACCTGTTGCTTCCACTGAAAGATTAAGTTGTAACCTACGTTTGTCTAACATTCCCTTGGCACTTTCTACAGTAGTGCGGTTTTGCCGTTCAATAAAACTATTTTGTTCTGGTGCTCTTAGGGCAGTAAATTCGGGCTTAACGATGGATTTTAATAGAAACTGATTGACACCATCATTGCCAAGCTCTAACCCACCATCCGTCCTAAGTCTTTTATTCACGTGATCATCTGACAACATATATCTGGAGTAATCATCTTTTAACAATAGAAAATAATTTGACTTTCCAATAGAAGATACACTCATCTTACCACATAGATCTGCATTAAAAGTTGCACCTGCTGACTACGGTCGATTTACACGTGATATTAGAAAGTGCTGTCAGCAAAGTCGAATTTCGGTTCTTAGGTTTTCAAATTTCAAATCGAAAACTGCGTTATTTTTACTAACTTTTTTAAAGTTTATGTATCGTAAACGTTCAGGCCAGGTCTACATAGACTCAGTAGATGCTACATATAAAGACGCATTTAAAAGTGGCTTTAAATTCATTTTATACAATTTATAATCTCTCACACCAGTAACAATAACCTCACCATCTATCATAAACATCACACGAGCCTTCTTAAAATATTATTTAATGTCTTTATTTGTTGCCTTAAATACTGATAAAAAAATGTCTATCCAGGTCGGGTACTAACAAAACATTTTTAATTCTGTGCACAACAACTTGCCCATACACCAGTTACCTCCCCACTAATATCGGCAATACCAACAACGTTTAATTTACGACCATCACCAACTCGTACCTGCCAAACTCCTTCTCTATATTCTAAAAATCTTGTATATAGCCCCTCTGAAAGCACATATGGTCAGTGGAACCTGAGTCGACATAAAAACTATACTTAAATTTGTTTTGATTATTACTTGATTGAAAAACAAATACATAAATGTGGTTTTGTGCAATTGAAAGTTTCTGCATTATCTTTTCTTTTTCGTTCTTTTGTTCGATGTCACTTTTGTTGATCATTTTGCATTTTAATACGCACTCTCTTGTCCAATGGCTTAATTTATAACAGTAATTGCATTTACAGTTTCTTTTCTTTGAATATTTAGCATTTTTATTTTTATATACATACATAAGTATGTATCCTTAAATACTTAAAGAGTATGTATTTTAAGAGATTAAGAGACTATTATCTCCATTTGAACGTAAATTTATTAAGGCATTTTCATTAACTAAATGATCTGTTAAACGTCCTATATTTTGTTCACGAGGAACGGCATACTACGCAGTTCTCTCGTGGTCAAACAACACAAAATTTTTGCAATTATCATAGTTTCTTTCTGTTTCAAGCCCATTGTGCCAAAAATGTGACGTTTGCAATGAAATTAACAATATTGTGACCATCTTCGATTCTGCAATTTATAAATTTTTCTAACAACATTTGTGCTGATTGTTCGCTATTTTTTGCGTGAACAGTTTTCAAACGCGACAACATTTGCACAGATGTATTACAATCTGTTAAATATTTCAGTTGTTGTAATTATTTTCATTTTAAAAGCCTGCGTCTAAGCATCTTTATCATTCCATTTTTGGATATTTGTATTCGATCGGGCTATTGTGCCTAAAATGTACATACGGCCTTAATTTATTCTGTCATGTACATATATTGGATTGGATTGGACCATTCATTTACGGCTTCTTGAACAGGTTTTGTAGATACTTCTTTATTGTCGATGCAATCCTTATTTTCACCACTAATTCTGAACGATCTGGCAGTCTTGTTTATTGACGTATCCATTGAAATAAAAAAGAGTTAAAAACGTGTTGCCAACTTAATTTACATTTAAGTTAGTTTTAAAAAAGTTTAACATTTTATTTGGCAAATTATTCTTTAAAACAATGGCTGAATATTGCAGTTCATACAGTGCAGTTTTTGGCATTTTATTTTTAAGTACGAAAAAACTAACGCGATATCCCGATATTACTTTTTATACTAAGACAAAAAGCAAAGAAAAATAAGCCACGAAAAAAAGCCTTTCCTACAAATTGTCGCCGTTATAAAACCTGCAATGCAAAAAATTAAGCGGTCGCAAAAAGAGTGCCACTTCGGTGTGTTGTTTTATATAAAAGCTCGATAGCTGTTTTGATTGCTTAAACAGCATGTATTTTAACGACTCAAGTCCACTGGAGCGTGGATTGAGCATTAATGCACAGGTTGGAAAACTTGTTTTCATATGTATTTACCAAAGGTGCCCATTGCAAAGTGAGTTGAGTTTATGAATTTTAGCTAATTTAACATCTTTAAAAGTAACCCTGTTTTGCACTTCATCATTGTGACAACGACGACGAGATGCATTTACCTGTTGCGTTTCAAGAAATTTTATAAGATACTCAACGAAGGAACACTAATTACATTCCGGACGTATGTATGTAGATGTCGCAGATATATTCGATGAAAACGAAGATTATTTTAATGAAGATGCTGATTGTTTCACCTATGAATATACTCCAATAGAGTTAACCTCAGGCCAATATTTTGTTGGTTACATATTGTAGCTCAACGAATATCTGGGCTTAAATGCCGTATGGATGTAATTAAACTACTGCAAATTTTATCATATCCTTCAGAAATGTTCGTTTGTACAAAAAATTATGACAAAGACACAGACTTTGGAAGAAGAAGAAGAAGAATTATTTTCTCAGTGAATAGGCTAGAGATGCTTAATTTATTAGTTCTCATATAATTATGAAAGCATTCCTCATGGGAAACATTTAAATACAAATCTTCAAGTGCTGAAAAACTTGAAAACTTAAAATTTGGCAACAACAATGTATAAGACGGTTTCATAAATAATTTATAATTTTAAAACTTATGCAAACTTTCCTTTTAATATAACTTCGTCGCATACATACAGAGACGGACACAATTATACTATTTTCCTTAATGAATAAATAAAGCTCCAAGAATAGTTTATGCTAAAATTTTATTTAATTGTGGGAAAGTTAAAAACAACAAAACATTATTCATAAATTCATTTTTAAAAAAACTTCAATAAAAATCAAAAACAGCACACATTTTGTAGGGACAAAATTATTCTCACGTGTGGGGTTATCTGAGAATTGCTGAAAACTAATACCTTGTAGCCAAGCCTTTTGTTTTTAAAATTTCTTGTATCCTATTCGGCATTGATTCGCCTAGTTTTTTGTCACCTCCGTTCCAATATTTTTCCATTCTTCTTGAATGATTTCTTTCAGGTGTCTTTTACTTGTCATATTGTGTTTCTCGAGTTTTCTACCAAGCTCAGCCCACAGATGCTCAATGGGATTCATGTCTGGTGATTAGGGGGGAGTCGGGTCAGAATATGCGATACATGATGAATGAGCCACATTCTGACGTCATGGGCTTTGGGTCATTATCTTGTTGGAAGTAAAAAATTGTCATCGAGACCCAACTGTCGTACGGTTTTTTTGGAGGGTTTCCTTCAATATTTTGAGAAGAACGGTCTTTTTTATGGTTTCTTCAATAAACAGCAATCTTCTAACACCTGCTGCAGATATGCAGCCTCTTACTATGACTCTCCCACCGCCATGTTTCCCCGGGCTGATTGTGTTCTGTGCTTCTAGTTCGCAATATGGTTTTCCCCATACACGTATCCTTCCATCAGATTGGAATATATTGAATTTGCTTTCATCGGTGAATAGTACAGAACTCCAAAACTCTTTATATACGTATGTAGGTTGTAAGATGGCATGGAGCGCTGATGTAGTAGATACATGCATGCGAATAAAAGATGAAATTCCAATCTATTCTATGTTCATATATGAATTCTCTAAAAATTTTAATTTAAATTCGGTGCGAATCGGCATGCTGTGCTGATCAATATAATAGGCGGTTACTAATAGAAAATGTTTATCCTTAAATTTTACAAATTTAATATTATTCTCTCAAAATTAAATATTAACGTTAGATTTATTAATGTCTGCTCCAACAATTTTTTCTATTTTCTGGAATTTATTGTTCAAGTGGTAAGTGCAGGTGCTTAAAATAAAATTTACTACAATTATAACTGTTCAAAATAATAGGCGTTTCTGTAATAACATTGTTATATTTCGGAATATAACTCAATTTGTTTTTTGTGTCTTTTTTTTAAACGGAAGTAAACATTCCAATATTTATTTAAAAATACTATTACATTTATTCATGACTTTTGTAAAAATGGGTCGAAATAAATATTACACCAATGAAGAACGTCGAGTTGCAAATAATTTAAGAAAAGAAGGAAAAACTCTGAATTTCATTGCTAAAGCACTTGGAAGATCTGAATATTGCATCATAAATGCTCTAAAGTGGACAAAAAACAGAAATACGGAGTAGGTCACGAAAAACCTCTTCAAATACTGATTCCCTTATAACATTATCGACTAAAAAGCACCCCTTTATGTCGCACAGAGCTAATTTTGCAGAAATTTATAGTGAAATTGGAGCACTAATTTCGACAGTTCGTCGAATATTGTTAGAACAAAATCTGCCAGGAAGCATCGTCCGAAAAGTTCCATTATGAAACTCTAAAAACAAGAAAGCATCAGATTACCCAAATCATGAATAAAGAAATCTATTGTGATATTTTAAATAACGTGATGTTCCCATACGCAGAAAACCACATGGCACCCAATTGGCACATCCAACAGGAAAATAATCCTAATAACTCGTCAAAGTTAGTTAAACCTTGGCTGAGTAAACACGAAGTGTCCTCTTTGGAATGGCCTTCTCAATCCCCTGATCTCAACCCGATTAAGCACTTGTGGATAGAGCTAAAAAAAAGTTTGGAAGGAAAAGTTTTTAGTAACGAAAATCAACTTTAGGAAGCTGTAAGCAGCGGTTGGGAACGTATTCCCATCAAAAAATGTCAAAAATTAATAGAATCACTACTATAACTGAACTTAATAGGCCTTGAGAATTAAATAGGCTTACATTTACTTTCTCTTAACAAAAAAAATTGAATTTTTTTTAAACTCATTTAAAAAAGTGAATTAATATTTTTTATGTCCATAAATAAGCCTTTTTATTGAAGATTAAAAATAAACTAAAAATTAATTTAATTGCCCCGGTATAATCATAAATCATGTAGTTTTACCCTACAAGAAAAATCATCGGTCGTACTACATAGTTTATTTGCACATATGTATGTAAATTGTATGAAAACTTCAGTTTCTTCACCTTTTTTGTTCAGTTTTGCTTAAAAATTGTACGCGGGAAAAGTACAAGGTCATAAATAATATGTATTTATCTAATTAATTTTAACTCGGGTTGGTTAAAGAAATTATGACAGCTTTAAAACTGTACGAATATTGTGCCCACCAAAAGTTTTATTGCCGAAGATTTAAAGATGACTTTGAACGTGGATAATATGCAAAATATGATTTTGGATGACGTGTCAATAAAATAAAAAGAAAGCGAAGGTGCTAAGCAGAATTAATAGCAATGCGGCGCATTGTTTTGCTTAGTATTAGCACATAGCGAAACGATATCGTCTTAAGATATGGATATCTATTATTCGTTTGCAAGTTAAAGAAACTAGTTAAGGAAGTAAAAACTGGGTGTTGCAAAGTTTGCCAAGTTTTGGAATAATGTTTTTATATTGAATAATTCTACATATTAAGTAGAAAAATGAAAATTTTAATACCAGTTACAGAAGCTCAAAATTACAAAAGATATACAAAAGTTAAAAGTCGTGGATTTAGAGATTGGTTGTGTAAAATATAACATTTTATGGTTTGTTTGTAGAAGAGTTGTTCTACACCGGAGTTGGGCTTTAATTAGTGCTGATGATTTTTCAGCTTTAAATACTTCTGCGTATCCAAGTTTTAAAAACAGCGAACAATATGCTAAAAAGAATGTGACGTAGTGTAAAACGAAGCCTAAAGAAAAAAACATTAAAACGTTCTTTAAATAACATTAAAAGTTATAAATTTGTAAAAATAATTCTGCCAAAATTGATGTCAGGTGTCGCGTTACAGTCAAATGCAATGCGAAAATAGGAACTTAAAGGCTGTCGACTATGTTCAGAGACCAAATTTAGAAAAACTGCGTGTCAACACATTTGTACTCAAGGCAAAGAAAATACAGAACACAAGAAAGTTCAACGTGTGAAAGAAATTTAGATGAGAACACCGAAAAATAATAATAAAATAATATGCGGGAAAAAGACTTCAAAAATAATACGTTGAGGATACCAAAGAAAATGCGAGGCATTAAAATAGTTTTTGAAAAATATGACCACGTTTTTCAACGCGTAGGTAATGAACCAAACCATTTGAGAGTAGTATCTATTTTGTTAAATGAAATAGATTCTCTAAGTACAAGAAGTTTTTAACCAGTTACTTAAACTTTGTATTTTCGAAAGCTGTTTGTTTTGATGTAGCCTTTAGTACATATTTGAAGATTGGGAAGATTATTTTAATGTTTCTTTCGACTTTAAACATATTTTTGAAGTAGAATAAAAATTGCTCAATAACAATGTTAAGAGCCCGTTAGTTTATATTACATTATATTTCCCCAACTTTGATGAAAAACTGCATCGTGACGTCCGCACGTACCGGCATCCAGTTGAAACCACATGACGTCTGCGTCCATACCGTTTAATTTGGGCCAAAAAAAATTGCACAAAAGGCAATGATGACTTCAACTTTTTCTGTCGAATTTACATATACATATGTATGTACATACGTAATCATTCAGACAATCAAATACACATATGTACATAAATACATAAACATATATGTATAATGACCACTCATTTCAGCTCAGCTCATTTTACTGAGACAGTCGTGATTTCCGTTCTTAAGTTTTTCTTAATTACAGGCAATCAACTATTGGAACTGTATGAATTTAATTAAACATAAAAATGAGAAGAAAAGAAAAGTTAATGCTTCAAAATAGTATTAATTGTATATATATTGAGAGAAGTTGTAGAAGGAATGGAAAATGAAGTCGATTTTGGTTTGAAGTATAACTTTACTATTATACGAATATTTATTTATTAAGTAAACTGCAGTACGACCAGATCTACTAATCTTATTTAATAGTATTGTTCAGACTAAGGCACAATTGTGAGAAAATATCTCATAATCATATAATTATAAATTTAGAATTAATAAAATTATAAGCATCGCCTACAAAATGGCAATTTGCAAATGATTAAAAATTCTAAAGTTTCAATTGCAACTGCAATTAAACAAAAGAGAAAAATATGTAAAAGGTGCAGTTTCTGTAGTGTGTTAAAATTGCAGAGTTGAAGTATTTTGAATTGCTTATTAATTGGATATTAGGAAGCGAGTCCACTCCAGGGGCGAACATTCACATAGAAGTTTCGTTCAGATCTGAGCTTGCGATAGGGATAGAGTTTATTTTGTAACCTGTGTTGTATATTGAATCCTCTTATAGAGATAATCAAGCTGTTTAATGTAAATAATTTCCTGTAAATAGAGCATTATTGTAGTATGTAAATACAGCGGTATTGTAGCAGATTTCCAAAGACAGGTTGTAGATTTGATAAGAAAAATCAGATATTCTACTATATCTCGTAAATCCATGAATATATCGTGCAATGTTGTTAAATGTAACATTACGCTTATTTTTGCTTGTTGAATTACAGCTAGAAAAAAGTTCACATCCATATAGTAGAGTGGTTAATAAATACATTTTAGGAAGCGGTGTAAAACACTGTGTCGTCCAGAGATTTTTTAACATAGCAAAGATTTCCCCGCATATAGGATTTATATAATCCAGGTTAACTTGTTATTCAAAATAAGTCCCAGAGTTTTGCCATTTAGTTCAACTAGTTCAATTTTAGAATATCCTTTGACTGTCTTGTACTTAATTTGTCTCACTGGTTATCATCACTTTCGATTTAGTAGCATTGAGGCAAACACCATTCGCTGTAGCCCACTTAAATATATTATTAAGATCTAAGTTTATATACTGCTGAAGAAGAGTTGTAGAGTATCTGCGTACATGTATGCATATACCGCAGTGGCTTAGCCTGGACGGCAAGCCGTTGGACTAAATTGTGTATAACATAGGATCCAAAATTGAGCCTTGTGGTACACCTTCTGTCATAAAGAAGCTATTTGCCTTCTCATTTTCGTAATATACTACTTGACTTCTAACACGTAAATAGGATGAGATACGTTTAACGGCAGTATTTGAAAAGTGAAACACTCGTGCCAATTTTTGGCGGAGAATCGCGTGCTTAACGGAGTCAAACGCTTTAGAATGGTCAAGCAAAACCAAGAAGAAGATCATATCGTTGTCCATTTTTGAACGTAGCTCCTCAGCAACATCAATTAGAGCAGATACACAGCTGTGTCTAGTTCTGAAACCTGATTGTTTTTCACTTATTAAATTTTTTCAATTTTTTTTCTGAAAATATCCAGTTATTTATACAAGACTCTTACCACCAATTCACTCTAAATCAGAATTTCAATTGTTTGACATTTATAAATACAACTCTATAAAGAGAGTTTGTTTACTTTTCAATGCTTTACGTTACTGAAAATTTATAACTTTAATGATAATTTTTTTTTTTTAATTTTTTTCCAGTGTATGGTAATCGTGTTATAACCCGTTCCTGTTTCTATGAGGATGTTGATGACCCCGCTGATAAATGTGCTCGTGATACAACATCATCTTATATTAAAACAATTTTTTGTCAAACTTGCAGTTCGGACGGTTGCAATGGCGCCTCTGGACTTATTCCCCATGGAACCTTTATTCTGCTGTCATCGTTGGCAATAAAATTATTTAAATAAAATAAAGTGTACATCTACATACATAATTTATGAATGATAGTTACCACACACTAGTGATAGTAATATATAACGTGACCATTTTTTTAACTCGACCCGAGACATCGCTAAAAAAACTACTTATTCTTTTAACTATATATCAGTATGCTATCAACTGGGCGTATATTTGGTGGCTTTATTTTTGAAAAAGCTAAAGCTTTCAGCTTCAGGTGACAACCAAAAAAAGTTTATTGAAACAAAAAATGCTATTTATAAAGAAAACATTATTTACACATATATGTATGTATGGATATACATATATATATATATACAGCTATGGACAGAGAAATAGCGCAATTATCCATAACAATATGGAATGGTTAATAATTTGATATATAGATAAAATTACACATTCATTTGTAATTGATATTTTGTTTTACTTCAGTATCAACGAAAAAAAAAACATCAAAAACATCATTTACTATTTAGTAATGTAATAATTCCACAAAACTTTAGTTTATCACAGTTTGAATTAGACACCGAAATAGCGCACTTCTGTTGATCTTCTACAATAATATGTATTTTTGACAGAATAATTTTAATTGTGTGCTGAAATTTTTTACCTTATTAATACTTTGTTGAATAATAATTATTTAACAAAATTGGTTCCCACCTGCGAAGTAAACTTTCTATTAACTTTTGGCATCTCTCCAAAGAAATAGAGTTCCACTTACCTACCCAAAGTTCATTGAAATTTTTTCTTTAGAGATCCAATTTTTCACTATTTTCGCCTCATGTTTTATGCCAGTTAAGAGGCATGAAGCAATATGGCTCCATTGTATTCTTAAGTATATTAAGGTAAGAAAACTTATCCATATTTCCGTGTATTATTTCTATAGGCCCCACATTTTTAAGTTACCTCCACCGTGCTTTATTGTTTTTGTAGTATAACGGGGATTGAATTCTTGGTTTTTTCCTCGATAAACAAACGTATTTCCGTCAGGACCAATCATATTAATTTTTGTTTCATCAGTGAAAAGTACTCTTGTCCGTGTTCGTATGAATTTTGCAACATTTTTGATAGTAGTATTTTTTTTATACTGACACGACCATAAAGCAAATTTGCATCTGACGTAACGTATTTGATGACAAAGATCATATACATACTTTCTAGAGCATCCAGTTATTTTTCCTGTTCTAGTTTTATTTGTACCTTTTTGGTAAAGGTCGCAAAATAACCTTTCTTTTTTCAAGGGAACAGTGGGGTCTTCTACTGATTTTAATTCACAAAATTAAAATTAATAATATATTCGTAAAATTACACAAAAATTTACCATCAATACTTACATGAACTACTTTTTTTAATAATCAACACTGCGCTTTCATTGTCCAACCCAAAAACTTTGCTCTTAATAAAATATGACAAAAAAAAATTCAAAAGTTAACGGAACTTTTCCAAAGAATTTTTGCAAAAGGTAAGTCAAAGATTTTTGCTTTTTAATGAATTAAAATAAACTCTTTGTATAGCAAAACTACATGGTTAAAAACCTTAACTAAAAAATACAATTTCAATATTATATAAAAAAATGTCTTCTGTACAGAAATATTGTATTGTACTTTCAGTTTTGTACTTTTTATATTTTGTTTAATTAAAACAAAAAAAAAACGCCCGTCCACTGTTCCAAAGCAAAGCACCATATCCAATACCCAGCAATTGTATTTTTTCTTGCGTCATCCGCCGCCTTTTTTAACTGACGTTAACACAACGATAATTAGGATGGCACAACGAGTACGTTGTTACCCATATAAAATCTTTATTTTTGAAAAGATTGCGTTTAAGGAGATGTAACAAAGCTCATAACAAAGCCCGTATTTTAACTTAGTTGCCATTTGAAAAGGCGACTGAATACGCATGACGAATTCCATAACTCGTATATTAGTTTCGTCGAGGCATCTAACAACACCAGGCATTTTAAACGTGTTATAAAAATGTAGTTTGGAGTCTCTAATTTCTTCTTCAGACATCGCCAAGTGATTCCACTGAGGGCACAGTCTTTTTTCAAAAATATTGCCAGCTTTCCAGAGGACTCAATTCTCAAGTTATTCTATAAAAAGTAAACAGTAACAGCTACAGCTGCTTTTTCGAGAATTGCTTTGACAACGTTAAGCTATCGTTAATAAACATATTATTATTGCGATCTTAAAAGACAGCTTGTTGTAGTAGTCAATAAATGTTTATAAATAGTTTTTTAACCTGCAGCTCGACACAGTTCAACACTCGCAGAAATTATAAAAACGTTAATGTGTTGACAAACACTTTATTTAAGGAATGAAGTACTATTTACGTTGGCAAACCATTATTGTACAAAACATAAATGCTCTACAATAAATGATCTACAAAACTAAGATAACTGTAAAATTAAAATCTATTTTTTATTTTAGAGCAGAATTTCTCAAAAATCATTAAGTTATAAATCTCTATGCAAAATTGATGGAGAATAAGTTGGAATGTTTAATTCTGGAAGAAGAACATTTTCTGATTAAGCTCAGAATACAGTTATTTACTATTTGTAATTAAATTCCGTCCAAGTTGTCCTGAGTTTATGTTGTTTACTGTAAAAGTAAATATTTTAAAGATAAATTCAGATAAAATTTAAATTAGTCCGACTGCCGATTGTTCTCGAATAAAATAAACATGAAATGGAAAATAAAATAAATATTTCAATTAGCAAGCTGGTATTTTATTTGAATAATCTGTTCTGACTGAACATGCGACGACAATGACATTGTGCGCATTTCATATCAAGTGATTTTAACTGAGCTTATCTTGCTGGTGGGTAATGAAGAAATTGAATTAATTAAACGGAAGTTAAAATTAAACTGGGAAAAAAATCATATTTAATAAGCAAAGCAATTGTGTTTAATTAAAAAAAGAAAATTTATATAAAAATTAAATGAATCGTTCATAGAATGTAAAGAAAGGTTGCTAATTAGCGATACTTACACAACACCGACATAATAAAACCTTTTTTCATTACTCGTACTTTAAAAACAATTTCTTCCGCTCGAAGAACTCTAGAAGACAAAACAATTGCTTGCAACCAATGAAATTTTAAGACGTCATTTGTTCACAAAAAGCAAATATGTTTTCTCCAGTTTAATATGTATTTAATGCTCCAGCCTGAATACAAACTACAATCTTGAGCGGAGAAATTTATTTATTTTTTATTTATTTATTTAGTCACTTCAATTTACCAAAAACAGATCTTATTTAAAAGTATTGTTTAGAATTTTGACAAATATATATTTCGTATAATTAGTATTTAAAAAAAAATAAAAATACATTATAATATGAAGTTGCCTGTGTACATTGCCTCTGTATTAAAAATAAATTCAATATTTAAAAAGTGCCTAAAAAATAAGTTTTTATTGTTCGAAAACATAATAAATACATTTATTTATCCTTTGGAAATAATGAAATACATACATACATATATGCAAAAATCTTGAATATCGAACAGAAAACTGACTTGTGATTGTGGTGTATGTGAAAAAGTTTACTTTGCATAAAAATAATTTTATAACATATGTACATATGTATTTATGTACATATGTATGTATGTGCATATGTATGTATGTACATATGTATGTATGTAAATATGTACATTAGGTTCCCAAAAAAAATTTCATAGGTGCTCAATCATTTAAAAGCTTATACGGTAAAGAATTTTTTAGTTTTTTTTAGAATTTTCGGAATAGGAAATGGAGTTTTCATAAAAACCCGGAGTTTGCTCATTTAGATACCCTAAATTACAATTTTTCGTAATTTTTTCAAAAATTTTGTTATAACACTTTACAACTTTTTAAGTTTCAATGAAAATTAAAAAAACTAATGATGCAGTTTGAAAGGCAAATTAATTCTAATTAATGTGAATAAAACAATTTTTAAATTTGTTTTTACCGTTCTTGAGTTATACCCGTTTTTATCTTTATACCCAGTATACGTTATTACAAGCTGTTTGCCAGTTCACCAATCATACCCAATCAACAAAAAAAAAAACTTGTTTTGCTCTTTTAAAAATCATTTATTGAGGTTCTTACGATGTAGTTCTATACCTTGCAATAAATTCTGCAAATCAGTTTCAGAAGTTGTGACATTAATGTAAGTATTAGCCAAAGCCACACCTCGTTTTGCCACATCATTTACCACTTGTAAATGTTGAATTTTTTTCTTTGCATATTGAAATGACTTGTTGGCTTTCCAATTTTCTGGATCTATTTTTAAAAAATCGATTGAAATATTGCAACTTCAAAAAAAGTTAGACTGGCTTTTGAAATGAATTGTTGAATTTCTTTATTTCTAAAGTTTTCTTCCGTTAAAGTTACATTTGCTACTTCATAATCGCTGCATGGAGTATCTGCAATTTTTTTTGTCATTAAACGCTAAGTTTTGGTGTCGATAAGTTCATCAGAAAATGCTAAGGCACCCAATTTCGGAGTTAAGTACCACTTATGACCTAGAAAAGTTTTAAGCGAAGCTTGTGCAACCGCGTTATTAATAATTTAGAACTATTCAATTCCTTTAATAGGCTCGGATCATTGAGACGAGCACTGGTAGAGGTACCAATATTTAATATATATTCTTAAAATAAATGCACTAAATTCAAGCCAGGCATCAATTGTTTATTTGTCTATATATGTAGGTATATAAGATTGCAACTGGTTTCGGAAAATGCATATTTTCAAAGAATATATTATTTTCATCATCCAGCGAGCCCGATTGATAGCTCCTGGAGCTTTTACTGTTGGGTAGGGCATAGATTTATCACCCAAAAAGATTAGACTCAGATGGAGTAGTTCTTTATAGTCCTCTCTTGATTGCGTGTCTTCAAGTTTACCTTTAATAAAATTGCTTAAGTCTTCGCGTATTGCTTAAATTGGATATTTTTATTTAAATGCCAAGCTTTAAGCATTTCAAACACTGCATCAGCTTGATCTTCTCCCCTTCCCGATTGCATTCGTACTACTCCTAGAAGTTTGGGGTCCGAGTTTGCGGTTACACTAATAGAGAGCCGATAAGTTTTTTTCTTTTCATTCTTTAGGTCGGGCATTATTTTTCCATCCCAATGTACCGTAATACAATTCGAGGCCTCAAACTATTTTTTTAATGGAAGCTGCTGTCGCTGCTTTATACGTTCCCTCCAAATTGATTTCTTTGAGCATGCAATTTTTGCGATGTTTTTCTGTTGGTTCATACATTGAATCGTCAGAACCGTCGTCCGATGGATCATATATTGAATCATCCAAACCATCGCTATCAACGCTGCAGTTATCCTTGTTTATCAGATATTCCGATTCAGTTGTCAGAACTCGGTTTAATTCCTTAGATTTTCTGGAAGGTTGAATTACTAAGAAGACTTACTCTTATTTAAAACTATCAGCCAGGTTCTGTATATCACCACGAAATGAAAGTGAAATTGATTTTAATTCCACATAACCGATTTTGTTGTGTTCTGAAAATCGTATGAAACAGTTTTATAGTGCGGTTTTTTGTCTTGATAAGTTATTTGAAACAAGTTAAGAAAAAACTAAATTTTGTTGTACTGTGAATGAATTTCATTAACAATAGCATTTTACAATTAAAAAAATTAACAAACAAAATTTTAAACTTCTGTGTAAAATTATTTTTAGTAGCTTTAACGTGTTTTAAACTACTAATATGAACCAATCTGCGGTTATTTATATTTACTTGTTGGAAAGAGAAAAAGAACGAATGCAAAGGATGCAGAGGAGAAGACTTCGGGATCGTTCCAATCCTTTTGACCTACCAGAGAAATCGGAAGTTACCATTAAAATTGTAGTGAAAATTATCTTGAACGAAGAAAAAGATTTATAGAATATTTTAGATTAAATAAAGAAGGCTGTTAAATGAAATGCTGTTAAATGAAAGATTTATAGAATATTTCAGATTAAATGAAAAAGGCCTTTTGATGCTGTTAAATGAAAGATTTATAGAATATTTTAGATTAAATGAAGAAGGCCTTTTGATGCTGTTAAATGAAATATCAACCAAAGTGGTCGAAGCAAGCATTCCAGTGAATGAAATAAAACATTCACAATGGCTGCATGACTTTGGGCAAAACTGGGACACACGGGTCTTATTTTCTTTTTGGTCTTTTATCATTTAGTGGTGGCCGTAAATGATAAAAGACCAAAAAGAAAATAAGACCCGTGTGTCCCAGTTTTGCCCAAAGTCATGTAGCCATTGTGAATGTTTTATTTAATTTTTGTAAATGGAATTTAGTTTTTCCAATTTTTTATGCAAAACATGTCAAAACAAAGTAATAAACACCTGTATTGAAATTATCAAGTGATGATCTTATTAGTTATAAAGAATTTTGTTCTCTAATTTCATAACAACAAAAACATTGAATGCAGGCCCTACAAATTGTTATAGTTATGCATACCTGATTCATACGGGACTCGCCCGATGGTTTTTTACCATGAATTTTCTAGAGTTTATTGTCGAACGGGACACAAAGCAACATAAAAGAAAATTTAAGAAAAATGCAGGGGAAAAAGTCATCGTGTCAATCTCGTATGAACGAGATAATTTAAAATATGTAACAAATATGTATGTGCTGCAGTCAAAACTGAATTATTGCCGTTTGTAACAGTTTTCCTCTTATATCAAGCAAAACGGCAACTTTTGGTGGCAAAGTTTAGTTAAATTATTTAAAGCATTGTGTGCAAATATGCTCCGAAAATTTGGCCGAGACCATTTTTGGCCATTTTTAGATATGCTCCATTTTATTTGTAAAAATTACCTAAATATAGGGTGCCTGAAAAGCGGCAACTGCCGAAAAAGTAGGGCATTTGATGCACATTTTTTGCTTATTTCAATAAAAAATAAACGTACCTTTAAAACGATACCAAAAAAGTAATGATCTAAAGTCAAGGTTTCTAGCATTTCAATTTTAAAATGTTATTTTTTTTCAAAATCACCTTTTTTGGGGCTTCTTAAAAAACTGCCAACTTTAAGCAGCTCCACCAGCTATAATTTTCAACTAATTAAGAAAAACGTTTTTGAACTGGCATCAGTAAGAAGATCTTTGTACGATGTAATCATTCATTTTACAAAATTTTGTCATCAAATTTTGTATTTTTGCGACGGTATTTGGGAAAAGGCGCCACAGTGGGGCATTTGGAGGGATCAAGGGTATCAATCATTTTTCCCACAAGCCACACATTTCTTGTTTTCACAAAATTCATATCTATTTTGAATAAAATTACACAATTTTTCACTAACCAAAAAAATAAAATAAAAAATTCGCACTGGTACTATAGACGAAAACTTTTATCTACACAAAGAACTTTTCTATTTGATTCGTCGGTCAGCTGACTCAAAAATGTTTGGTATGTAAAATCGTATAACGACAATATTTTAGCGGAGAATACACAAAAAATAGAAGGGAAAATGACAGCGTATAACGATTTAGATCAATAAATGTCAGAAGTTAATGACAGTTAAAACCCCAATGTTATAATCTTGCCAGATCTATTATTCATTCAATCCCTGAAGATATTGAGAAAAATCCAAATAAACGGCGGATTAAATTGAAATGAAATAATATATTATTTATTCGCAGAAATCACCTTAAAAACCCGACTATAAAAATTTATGGAAATATACAATAATTATGTATAACGAAAAAAGTATCACCATTTTTAAGGTACAAACTATAAAAATAGTGTAACTCGGGAACTGTAGGACCAAATTCCATTTTTCTTTTTCTTAATTGTTTAGAACTTATCCGTCTTCAAATTCACGTCACGAGTTTTTATACCTTTCATACAAATTTGAAAAGTAATAAACCGGTTTTTACAGAATTTGTTAAAAAATTACAAAAATACTTAATCAGGTATGTGATGAAAAACGATCGTTTTGAAAACGCAAATCAATTCTGAAAACGATATATGTAGATGTGAATTTTGATTGGTTTCATATTCCAATTTTTGTTTCAATCCATTTTATTTTTTATAAAATGCTACAACAGTACCTAAGAAATACAACTGCATTTGTTTTCGACAAATTGAAAAATACATTAAAATTTACATTTTATAATTATTTTTAAATAAGTGTTTAAAATAAAAACAAAAACGATAAAGTGGCGTTTGTTGTAGCAGCAGCTTTAGTTGTAATGGATGAAGAACACACAACTGAAAACATACAAAGAAAACAACTGCGGGATAAATCGAACCCTTTGGACCTTCCTGAAGATATGTAAGTAAAGTTTTTGTTATTTTAAATACATATTTTCTTATATTATTTTTATACAGGTTTATTCAATGCTCCCGACTAAATAGGGAAGGCTTTATAATGATTTTTAATTTAATTGGGCAGAACTATGTGAAGACATCAATAACAATTACACTGCAATTGGCGGCTGTTTTAAGATTTTTTTTACAGAAGGCTCGTTCCAGAGATCTGTTGGAAATGATGCGCATATTTCAATGCATCGAACAACAGTTTCAAAACTACTGAAAACACTCCTACCTTGCTTAGAAAGAAAACTTTGTAAAAAACTGATAAAAATAAAATCCCCTGGTCAAATCCAAACGATTTTGCATAAATTCTATTAATGCGTCTTCTTGTTTTGAAATTTTGTGCATTCCCCTTAAATACGTATAAAAAATTATAATTTATTAAACGTTTTTAACCCGTCATCCTTCGTTCTGGGGTTAAGCAAAAAACAAAATTACTTACATTTTATAAGTATGAAAAAAGAAAACAGACTTGCCACAATCTTGATTTAAAAACAATTTCAAACTGATTTTATTGTTTTTCATCACATATCAAAACTATTGCGTTTTACTTGAAACAAAATGGAATTTGAAATCAATAAGACAAAACGATGTTGCCACATGCATCACACCTTTTACTGATTTTAAATTTTTTTATGTCTTAATTGTTTTTCATCACATACTTGAATATGTGGAATCGTAATGGGCAGAAATATTGCCGGAACTTAAAGTTTTTGCATGTGGAAATAAAGTTTGAGAAATTTTCTTTACAAATATTCAGTAATAAAATCAAATCAACGGTAATAAAATTAAATCAATAAACCCCCGATTTTTAACAAAAACTTGATTTGCGCGACCTCTAAACCTCTTCCTAAAAATCTAAAAAAAAATCGAAAATACTGGACCCTATAAGCTTTCAAATTACCTGAACAACACCCTAACGTACATATGTATGTATATGCAATGACTATTTGCTGTGTATTCAAAATGTAGACCTTGTTATACGGGAGATCCAAAATATTGTGAGAGAAACAAACAGACGCTGTTGGACTACAAACATGAAATTGAAAACACTAAAGAGAAATGAACATGAAACAAAAAAGTTATTGAATGCAATAGAAAGACACGATGAAAGAATTTAAAATGTTGATAGTATTCAGAATATACTCATGTACATACATACATATGTATATATGTATGTAAGTGGATGTAGGAAATTAAAAAATTATATGGAAATATTATGTACATACATATCTATGTACATATGTACATGTATGCATTTCCATATAATTTTTGAAGTTGAACATAAAAAAGGGATTTGTATGATACAATTGCAAAGAACAATGTAAAAATGTGAGATGAAATTGAGAAACAATAATAGATGAAAAAGAATAATAACAAAAACGTATGCTCAAGCATTGAAATTCAAAATGATGTTGCCAGATTTGTAAAAAAATATTCCCTTAATTATTAACCAAGCAGAAACAAACTGTAAAAAAACAAAAGCTGAAATAAATAAAAATGTAGCCCTGGTGATTTTAAAATTACTAAAGTTGAAATAGAAAGAATGGTACTTTAGTAATTCAGAGTGAAAATGTAAAAGAACGTGAAAAAATTTAAGCAATACAAACCCAATTTAGAAGCCCAAACTAAGCCTATGAAGTAAAAGTATCAACACATATTACTATGCAAATTATAATAACTGGATTAAATTTGAAACTATATGATGAAGAATTAGTAGAAGTGTAGTAGTGTGCTTATATGACAAAATTTGAAAAAAGCTCAATAATAATAATTATAGTATATAGATCATAATTAAGAACAAAAGTTGCATTATAGCATTATAAATAAATCCATTGGAATTGGTGTTTCGGGAATTAATTATATTTACAATCGAAAAAAAAACAATACAGTGCGAACAATTCCAGCCTATTAACCTTACAAAAGATTATTTAAATATCAACTGCACGAATCTCGTATATGAATAAAAAATATTCGCGTGAGACAGCAAGCAATTATTTAATAAGCCGATGGAAATAAAAGAAAAACAAAATACTGGCAATTTGTCCGGACTTGAGGGGTGCTTTCGAAAATATAGATAGAGAGATATTTTTTCAAAAACGGTACTCAAGGAAAAGAGCTAAAATGGTTTCCATCTTATTTAACTAATCGTAAGCAGTTTACAAACGTTAAAGAAGTATCAAATGCAGTAGAAACTGATTTTGGTTTACCACAAGCCTCAATTTTAGAATGATAAATTAATTTTTATCGAAGCAACTACAAAAGAATTTTGTTACGAAAACTTAATAGATAACATATAGCTTCTTACTCTCAAATTAACAGTTTTTTATTATCAAATTAAATTATTTTTGCAAAGCAAATAAAACTCTATTAAAAACAAATTAAACTTTGAAAATAGTTTCAACCTTTTTCAGCTCAAATACAATATGTTTCATAATAAGTTCACTTTTTTAGTTTTAAATCCATTATTTTTATTTCAAGTTAAACTCTTTTAAGATTAATTTAATTCTTCTACAAAACTAAATGTAGGTTACTGCGCCCTTATCCAGGGAATACAAAATGCAAACATTTTTTACATTCCATTAATGCGGGATATACATAATTGTCTTCTGTATGGTCTATCAGCCGCTAACCCCAAATACGTACTTATCTTTAGTATTGTAGTCGCCGCAATCCATAAATCTTTCTTTTGAGAAAGATTACCGAGAATTTGGTAGAACATTACTTTTGTCACTGCAAATCGTGGGAGACAATACATTGACCTTATTTCTCGGCGTCCTCAAGGTGAACTGATGTCGAAAAATGCTCAATGATTTATTTTGTCACGAATAAATATACCAGCATGGAAATCACTCTACCTGGTCGAGTCTACCACCAGGATGATTTGTAAAATAAAAATTATAACTCATTTTTCTTAAGCAGTCAATGCACAAGTATGCTTTGATTCTGCATTACTTGTTGGAACATGGTCTGCATATTAGTCACGAAGGTGTCCATAGCTTGAATTAAAGTATCAGTCGAGCTTTTTTGGATTTACTTAAAACTCTTTTCTTTTCGTTCGAGGAAATTTTATCGAAGACAGGACTTTTTGAAAAACACCACTTTACTTAAGCTTGTACATATGTACTTACATATGTAAGTATTTATTATAAAGTTTTCCCTATGGTTTTTTTATCATGTTGCTTTAACCCTTTCGGGACTATTGGGATAATGCGTCCCAGCAATTTTCAAACCTTTGTACTTTCTTTAATGCAATTTCGTATCCAATTAGTTCCTAAGCAATGTTTAAGTGTTCATTACAAAGTTGAACAAGAAACATAACAGTACATACCACTGTCTTTTCATGCTGTTCGCCAATTAATTTCACAACATCGGTGAAATTAGAGCAGTTTAGATTTATAATTTGCTAAAACTAGTTGTAAACGTGGTGTTATTTACTGAAATCGTGACTTTTTTATGAAAAATTATTTGATTAAATAAATAAGTTTGAGTCGAGGTTGAGGCAAGTTACAAATGATTTTATAAAATTGGTATACATATGTATGTATGTACATTTATCAAGCCAGTACGTTTTTTAATTGTACAAATATGTTTTTATGTGGGATTAATTGTCCCAATACCGATTCTAGATGTTGGGCGTATTATGTGGGAAGTGTCTGGGGAGGACTTTGAGGATTCAGAAAGTGAAACTGAGAGATCTGATGGCACCGAATCTATTTCAGAAGCTGCTGACAAGGGAAGAAAACCGACTTTAAATTACTTCCAGTGATACATATATTGGCAGCTCGATCGATGGCTGGATTGTCATCCACCACCACTTCTAGACATTACTAGGGAGCAAAAAGACGGTTCGAAGGAAACAATTAAGTGCCCTCAAAGTATAAGCAATAATAACAGATTTATGGGGGAGTCGATTTGCTGGACCAGAAGAAGGCCTAATATGGAAATATGTTTTATACAAAAAAAAAGTATTACAAATTTTTGGACCATTCCATAAATTAAACCTCTGAATACATTCCTAAAATGTTGGAAATAAACAAATAAATGTGAATTTTTATTTAAATCTAACAACATTTTATTATTTTTTTAATTTCGACTCGACCTTCAATGTCCTTAATTTCGATGGTATGCCCCATACATATTTCAGTTCTGAAAATAAAATTCCAAAAAACATACTTACATATAAAGAACTTCATTATTATACACTATTTTTATATAGTTATTTACTGTAAATTCAACACATCAACATCAACAATGTACATACATACTTAGATCAATAATTAACATACAAATCTAGCTGTTATGAGTTTGCAATATTTTTTCAAACTATTTTTCCAAAAAACGATGACATGAAAATGCTTGAGAGTTGCGACTCCTTTGTTGGCTTTGTTTTTCGCAGCTAACTTACAAAATATTCAAAAATATTGTTGAAGAAAAATACAAAGAGTTCAAAGAATTTATTACTGTCATTTCATCTAATAAAAGAGTGAACGAATTATGCATATAAAATTACATATTGGTCCACGTTCCCAAAGATTTGATGATAAAACTTTGTCAGGCAAGACAACTCTTGATAAAATGTCTGCTGTATTCAAATTAGTTAGGACATGATCCCAATTGAATGCCAACAAAGGCATGTGGATGCGACTTGCTCTATTAGAAACAAAAAACGTAGTTACGAAATCACAATCATAGAGTTAGTTGTTATTGCCTTCAATGGGGCAATCGAACACAGTAAACTAGATTTAACAATTCCATTTTAATTTAAATAAGTATTAATGAATCGGGAACTCTTGATTTTCTCGGCATGAAAATTCAGACATTTTTCATGTCGCAAAGGAAGCATCCAAATGTCTCGGTTTTTTGAAACAGTGCAATACTTACTTCACCCCATCTTACCTTACTATTTATACCACCTACATCCGTCCAAAAATGGAACTCTCATGTCTGGGCTGGCGCTTCAAAGTCTATTTTGGAGCTACTAGACCGTTTGCAGGAGAAAAAGTTCATCGAGTATCCAACTCTATAGACTCTCTTGAGCATCGTCGCAGTGTGGGGTGCCTTACATTGTTTTAGGATTTTGTTCGGATGAGATCACCCACAACGCGTTTTTCATCGAGAGTTCATCCGTTTGTTATCGATTGGCATACATTACAGGGAAAATTCTTTCTACAGCCGCCCTGTTCGCTTATGGAATAAACTTCCCGAGGAAGTTTTCCCCGACACTCTTAATGTAGGAAGGTCCAAATCGAATGTGCACAAATACTACTCCCTCTTTCTCCCTCCCCATAATCTATTGTCCAGTTCTGGCACAATGCGACACCCGTTACATGAACAGGGGTCATCCCCTGAGTGCTGGTTCGAATTAAAAAAAAAAAATTAGGCCAATAAGACCCAACGAATCGTATAAGATAAGAGAGTACTGAACGTTAAGAAATTGCCTTATCATTCATTGCAGGCAGGCAAACATTATAAAAATAAATTTATTCTCCTTTGGATTCCATGCTAGACCTAAAGACATTGGCTCCATCGTGAAATTTTAAGACTTGCTCTTCTGACGCACCATCATCTAAAACCGCAAGTATTAGAAGTATTCAGTTCGAATTTGTTTTGTTTCATTCCATGTTTCGGCTACGGATATCATGCTTTTAGCATAAAATCTCTTTAACCATTTTGGTACCCAAAGAAAAATTATTTTGTTCGTCGAGCGCCAACCGATGCATAGAACGAATTGTTAAAAAAAAAGCTTTATATACATACATAAATTTATATTGTAAATAGTCATTAAAGAAGGGAAAACACAAGTGTATTTGGCTGTATTGTTGGCCCAACATAAAGAATGTCAAGCAAAACTTAAACTTATGGAATATTCTCCAGTACTTTACTTAAGTTTCCGATATTATTTTCTTATCCGTTGTTGTTATGAATACACTATGTAGGAGACGAGTGATTTCAGTCAATACCCATCCGAAAATAGTTTTTTGCAAAATAGTTAGGGGTTTGTTAAGGCGAATTTGCCCCTCGCACATAACTTCGAAAAACAGACTGGTGCCAACCAAATGTCTCACGACCGAATTTGTGGAGGTAAAGATTCGCCAATTTCATATTTCTTGGAATATTCCAACTGCTGGCATTGCCATTAATTTTAAGCTTTGTAATCTGTAATAGAAGGCAAAATAGTGGCTGAAGGAGTTATTGAGATATTTTCATTTTGTGAGTTAAGAAAAATGTTATCTGCTTTTTCAGCAACGAAAGTTCTGATAGATATGTTCGCTTTTCAACATATGCCCATTTTGCAAACAGCTTAAACATATGTAAGTGCAATGTTCATTCTTCTTAAAGCGAGGAGTTGGAGATACATTTTCAAAACGAATATACTTTGTTATAAAATGTTCCTTAGGCCTGCGAAAGGTACATCTTTTATCTAAAAACATTTCAAACGATGCCCATTCAGGAAATGTTTCAGCAAAGAAATCTTTTTACCACTTTGCTTTAACTTTAACTTTTAACAAGCCTCGAACTGACGACGTGTACGAGAAATCCATCAGCTTTCGGCCATTTTCGTTTTCGTTTTTTTTTTTTCAATTCACACGATACAACTCTTATAGCTTATATTAAAGAAGTAATTAATTCATTTGTAGAAGAATGATGAGGACAACATAGTCCACGACTTGACTGGAATTGGAAACGAAAGCCTTACTGAAGAATCACCGCTAAAAAGGACGGTAAGAACAAAAACTTTGCAATATAACGGAATAATAAATATATAAATTACTTTTTTTATCGTGTCACGAATGTTGAAGAAATTAGAAGTGGTCTTAGTAGTTTAAAAGATACATTATTTCACCGCAAGAATAAAAAGAATTTCGCTTGGTTTGGGGCGTTGGTGGTTAGTGAAATGGAACAAGTACATCCTGATGAACAAAACTTGCGCATGCTCCCCATCATCTTCCAATGACATCCTGGAGTTATCAAGGCATGGAATTTTTGACGAAAGCGATTTTGATTGAATTTGCAATAAAGAGTATAAACACTTAAAATTTCTTTATTTCCTTTTTAACCCTACAAGCCTAACCTATTTAAGTAATACATAAAGCATAAACATATGTCTCACAGGCGTACAGGAATGTATATCCTGAAGGGACATCTACCTCTAAACCCAAGCAACTGCTCATCAATTGTTACTTCCGCTTTATAAACATTTCCCAAACATTTCTAGCTGGAACGAATGCGTCATTTGGTATCTATCTAAAAACTCAAATCTTTCTTTGCTCATTACTGAAACGTATCGTGTGCCTGAAAAAGTAGAATCAAACAATTCATGTGTTGAATGGTGGTTATCCTTCATGATAGCAGTCAGAGTTAGAATGCCTATAAATGCACGAATCTCTAAGTATAGTGTCTTTATGAGTCGTTGTTATTTTTGATATATTTTGTCGTTTAGTTATCATTTCGACATTAGTCCACTTAACAATTTCATTTAAAATTTCGTCTGTTATGAAGGGATTGAAAATTTGCGGGGAATCAAATATATTTTTGGATATGCTTGCTGGACCCCCGGGTTGCGCGAACTATATTGATTGCTTTTGTTCTGTGAGATAATGTGCCCTTACTGGTTGACCAAATATGTCCATTCTTACCACGAAGAATTTTGTCAGAAATACGATATATTCGTTCGGAACTGAAACGTCAGCAGCATCGATATCTTCTTCAGTGCAGAAATCTACTTGTGTATCCTCACTATCGCAGCTGTTTTCGTCATTGTTTTTAACGTTCTGGACACAGTTCTCTTCTTCTCCTTCTTCTTTTGACGCTGAATCGTCTAAAGTAAGGTGATCTTCTTCGCATAAGATGGCAAAAATAGCATCAACGTTCAATTTATTATATCGTGACATATTCACATATTCTATAAGATTCATATAGAAATAATAAAGTATAAAACAACCAAATATTAAGGTACACAATCGTTATGAAAACTTACATAAAGCCTAAACATACGTCTCGTAGGCGTGTTATACGTAAAAACACAAAAATGGTTAAGTTTGTGTTGGCGACAAATGCGCAATCGGCAAGCTGCAGTCGACTACTGACTTGACAAAAAAGCACAAGGTGTAAACTTCAACAGTTTTAAAGAGAAAGACAGTTTTAAAATCAATGTACGCCTCACAGGCGTAGGTTAGGCTTGTAGGGTTAATAATTTATTTTTGTTTTCTCAGCTCAATATTTTTTTTATAATTTTTTTACAATGTTTGGATTTTTTATTTCTTTTTAATTCTAATTTTAAGTTTTTTAATTTTAGGTTTTGTATAATTTATATTTTGTTTCCCATTAAATTAATTTGTTTACATATGTTGTAAATAATTAGTATTACTCAGTTCCAACATTTGAATTAGAACTGTACTAATTGTTTTTTTATTTTGTTCTATCTTCAAGCCTTGTAATTTGAAGGCAATGAATTGAACTTAAAACTCAATTTGATGTATGTGACTGGCAAAATATTTGAATTTTATTGCGATACTTATACTAAATTAATAAACAAAAACTTCTGATCTAATGTCTGCATAAAATCAAAATTTAGGCGAAATTGACCAATCAAAACAAAATTGTAATTAATGTAACTTCAGCAATTTAATATATTTTATTAATATTTTGCTTTGGTTGGACAACATTCAATAATAGTTCTATTCAATTCATTTTAATAATAATAATAAGTATGTTTATTTATTATTTTTAGTACATATGTATGCATGTATGTGGAATCAAAGTATTGTACTATTTTTATATTCATATTAAAATTTATGAATGTAATAAATATGATTAAAAATAAACATAAAATCGTCTGATTCTATAATTATTGTAAAATTAAAAAAATTTCAAAGCCAACCCAACTTTTCGTCAATACAAAACTATGTCATATATTGCTGCGTCACCTTTCAGTGCATTGTATGGGTTTCAAGAATTACTTTTGATAAAATTGTATTGCGTACTTTCAAGTGTATTTACGTAGTACATATGTATGTAAATACGTAACTATCGGCGGATTGCACAAAAAAGTCCTGCAGTAAGCAGCAAGCAAATGTGACTTACTTTCAGATTTATAAGGTTAACAACACTCCAAATCAATTACCAAGGGCGAGCTCGGAAGAGACGTGTATTAAACATTTGCTTATCTGATGATTTTGTTTGGTAAGGATAAGGCTTAGTTTTTTCCCGCACTTTTTCATTTTCCGGGAAAGCGGGAAAATTTGTTTAATTTCCCGGGATCCCGCTACATAATAAAAATTAAATTCGTTAGGCATTAACAAAAATGTGTTGTTATGTTTTAATAATACATAAATACTCGTATGTTAATTTAAATTTTGGTATTAATATATTTTTTAACTTTTAGTTTTTAAATTCCTTAAAGGTTTTTTCAAACACGAAAAACGTGTATTCTTATTAGTATATGAGACCAAAAAAGTAAACTTACAAATATAGGTGAATATATATTTTGAATCAACAAATATAGTTTCATACACAAAATTAACAAAAATTTCACTTTATAAATTGTTTGTGCGCTTTAGGAAAAACTTCAAAATTTAAGGATATGTTTGACAAAAGAAAATGTCAAAACTCATAAGTGTGTGTATGTATACAAGCAAAAAATAAGAAAATAAAAATAAGATAAGAAAGTTCAACGAAAAAAATTTGATAAGTTTATCACTAAGATTTTGATCATGTGAAAGGGAATTTGTAGGACACGCATGTGCGCATTAAACTTATCAGTCAATTGACGTAAACCTAGAACCGATCCTTTATTTGCAGTTTTAAAATAAAAAATTTTAACAAAGATGAGCCCGAAATGTAACTAATTTATTATCACAACGCCTCTTTAATAATTTAATGGCCTTATCATAACTACCTTCGGTTCAATCTAATGACGATATGGTATCTAATGCAGCTCCTTTTTCGCACAAAGATTGAGACTTCTCGATAGGATAGGGAATATAACACTTACAAAAATAAATTCAAAAACTAAAAGAGCGCGGAGAAAAAACATAAGAATATAAAGATTTTAATTTTTCAAAGAAAGGGATTTTAGTAAAAATGGCAACTATCGCGGTCTACAGACTTTCACTAATTTGATATACAGAGTACACCCGTTACTGACGACTTAAGCCGAACCGTCTCAGCTACTTTTTTCTGATATAGTTAAGAGCAAATTCACGGGAAAAGCTAGGGAAATATTAGAAATCAACTGCCAGGCCCAATTCTGGACAGATATAAAAACCATGTTAAATAACAATTTTGGAGACCGAACTGTTCGACGGACTCAAAAGTGTAACATTTAACATTAATTGCGTCGTGTTTTATAATGAAATTAAGCAACGGCTCAGAAATCTCAATAACAAGCCAATTATGACAATCGGTACCGGCGCTGCAAACAACGAGGGCGCAAAAAATTATATGAGAACTGCCTTAAGCGTTTTTAAAGAAAAAATTCCTGAGTCTATGCGTACAGTCCTAATATTTATAAATCCTGACACCATGGAAACAGCTATGGAAATGCTATTCCAATCTGGATATTTTCCACCCAGGGAATATCAGTAAACAACCCAAAAAATAATAATCATTATGTAACAAGGAACTATAGTAACCCTAAAAACACCTCATATAACCAACCGAATTCCCAAAGTTGGCAAGGAAGAAACTATGGAAGTTTCACGAATAATCAGGAAAACGGACAACCCATTCCGACAATAAGGCAGGCAAAGTACACATGGGCATTAAAACCTTGAAACATCAACCAATCGTAATCATAATGAGGACGAAAATGTTCAGTCTTTTGCCTCAAGGAACTTTCATATATAAAGGTTAAAACCCAGTTGGGACATCTAAAACTTATAATAGATACAGGTGCAACCAACTCCATTTTATACCCTAATGGATACAACAAAATTCAACCGATTCCCATCAAAACTTTAAAACACAAAATCTATCTTTGTGAGAAAGTGAAAATTCCCACCTTTAAAGAGTTCGGTACAAACATTCAGACGACGGAGTTCTATATAACAAAATTTCATGAATATTGCGACGGATTGATAGGTAATGATTTACTTAGACCACAAAAAGCAATAATATGTTATTAAAAGTGAGGACCAGCAAGAGAAACAATTTAGTCAGGATGAAGAAAATAATTTCGTTAAAGAACTAATTAAAAGAGAATTATTGAAAAAGGAAACTTTAAACTTTACGTCAAAACTTGAGCCCTTGAAATTAAATTAGAACAAAGCATCTAAGCTCCGAGGAGAAGTCACAACTTCTACACATCCATCATAAAACGTAGAATACTCCTATATACACAAACAATATTCCTATATACACTAAATCATACAGGTACCCTTACATTCATAAGAACGAAGTAGAAACGCAGATTAAGGAAATGCTTAATAAAATAATAAGACGTAGCAATTCCCCATATTCTGCACTCATGTGGATTGTCCCGAAAAAAACGTATGCCAGTGGAAAAACTAAATGTCGGCTCGTCATTGATTACCGAAAACTCAATCGATGACGAGCACCCAATCCTTAACAGAGATGAGATTCTAGACAAAATGGGAAGATGCCAGTATTTTACAACTCTAGATCTTCCAAAAGGATTGCATCAAATAGAGATTGAGAAGGAGGATGTTCATAAGACCGTCTTTAGTGTAGAAGGGGGACACTATGAATTCCTGAGGATGCCGTTTGGGTTGAAGACAGCCCCAGCGACCTTTCAAAGACTTATAAATAATGTCCTTAAGGACCATATTAACCAAATTTGTCAAGTTTATTTAGACGATGTAATCATATTCTCTACATCACTGCAAGAGCATATGAATTCTATTAAATTAATTTTTAACATACTGAAAGAAGCCAACCTGAAAATTCCATTAGACAAGTCTGATTTTCTAAACAAAGAAACTGTATTTCTTGGGCACATCGTATCCCCAGAAGGAATTAAAACCAACCCAAAAAAATCGAATATGTCAAAAACTTTCCTATTTCTAAAAAAATTTAACAAATTAAGCAATACCTAGGCCGCTGACGAGGTTTTTGAAAAAGGGTACAAAAATTAATATTACTGACCCTGAATATGAAAAAAAGCTTAAATACCCTTAAGACTTTACTAATCCACGACCCAATATGAGCTTACCCAGACTTCACTAAAACATTCACCCTCACAACGGATGCCAGTTACTACGCTTTAGAAGGAATACTCTCACAGGATAATCATGCAATATGTTACGCCAGCCGTACCCTAAATACACATGAAATAAATTGCAGTACAATAGAAAAATATTTCAGACCTTATCTTTTCGGTCGGAAATTCATAATAGAAACCGATCACAAGCCACTAACATGGCTTTTCTTTATAAAGAACCCAAATCGAAACTTGTGAGATGGAGGTTAAAATTGTCCGAATTCGCTTATGAAATGAAATATGTACAAGAGGGGAACAAAAAATAGTTACGCTGATGCATCATCTAGGATTGAACCTGAAACTGGCACCATAAACACAATGGAACCCACCCACATGACAATAAAGGAAATCTCTTCACCTCTCAATTTGTTTAAAACTCAAATTATTATAACAAAGGCGGTATCCGAATCGCTCAGAATTAAAAAAAAATCCCTTTTTTTTTTTGAAGTCGAAGAAAAATCATTTACATGAAGAAAATGGATAGAGACGCAGCTATTACACTGCTCAAAACTCACTTTAACCCCAGACAGTTAAACGCTGTATTAATTCAGGGAGAATTTTATACAGCATTTAAAACAACTTTTGGATAGTAAGACAGTAAACATTTTAGGATAGAAAGATGTTTTTTCCAAACAGAAGATATAGAAGACGAGGAATTGTTAACTGATATAATAAAAAAGGATAAAAATAATAACTTGATATTCAGACAGTATTTAAAGAACTAATTACGCATGTATATGTACAACCCACAATTAAAACTAAGAATTACACAATTTATAAACAACTGTGAAATTTGTAACCTAGAAAAATATGATAGGAAGCCTCCAAAGCCACCATATAAAATCACGGAAACCCCACCTAAGCCACGGAAAATCATCCACATACTTAGATGTATTTTACACTTTAGGAAAAAAGTTGTTAATGACAGCAATTAATAGAAGAAGCTGGACAGAGTTTAAAGCGAAACTGTTACAAATTATTAACACATACATAAACAAAATCATAATAGACAATGAGCTCGGATTTAAAGCTATATCCATACGCGATTTTTTTAAGGAAGAGAATATAGAAATCCACTTTACTTCTAAAAATAACGACACATCCAATGCAGACATTGAAAGGTTACATAACACCATTAATGAACACATACGACTGCTAGGACATGATAGAACAAATAAGGACGAAAGTGTTGAAGACAAAATGGCAAGAATAATAGGTTTCTACAATAATACAGTACATAGCACCACAGGAATAAAACCGATTGATTTCATAATATGAGAATAGATATGTATAAGAAAATTCAGGACATAATAAACAAAAAAAGGAGAAATATATACACAAATTAAATGAAACCAGAAAAGATGTAGAACTAGAGAACGGAACAAACTATATTAAGCAAATAAGAGGTAGAAAGAACCGCAAAAAGTATAGGAATGCTAGTGAAAATAATATAGATAATGACCATTTACAAACTATAGTAACTGGACACAAATACTATAAGACTCATGTTAAACCTAGAAAGAAATATCAAGACGGAGATAACCCAACTATAAAGTTTACAACATATCTTCTAACTAACCATATGGATGACATTGGACAAGTAATATTTTTCAGAAAATTAGGAATTGTTCCCCACTGCCATGTTAACACCAAAAGAAATGCAACTGATAACAGACTTTGACAGCTATACAAACATAAAAATCTCTAAATGATAAAAGCATATTACAAATTTTGCTCAACAACATGCTCAAAAGAAACTCTTAGCAAAATTACTTTCGAACCAATCCCAAACATTAAAAATAGGACACTAGCGTTAGAATCATATACGGTTATTGTCGATCGTATATGAGCCATTTCTTTAAAAAAGTTTAGAGAAAAATTTAATTAAGATAAAAAATATTTCAAAATATAAGGAGGCCAATTACCCAATTAAATATTCCAAAACAAAATTCAATTAAGATAAAAAATTATTGTATAAAAAATATTTTAAAATATAAGGAGGCCAATTACCCAATTAAATATTCCGAAACAAAGGATGTAGTAGAAATACGTCCTGGATTACTAATACTTAAAAGTTATTACCAAAATATCATACATAACTGTAATGAAAATGAATTACAAATAAATAGAACATTTTTTATTAAATTAGAGAGTTGTAAAATCTCAACTGAAAATAAAAATTACACCAATGTTAACTTAAGAATAAAAGATAAAATAATTCTACCAAATATTATAACAAAAATCAAAAGTAATAAAAAACAGTATAACTCTTAATGATTTAAAACTTGAAACATCATACATAAAAGAAAGTAAATGTGAAGAAAATTTAAACCATATACTGTACCACGATAGAAAAACAAACGCTATAAGTTTTAACATTGATATTGTTATTATATCATAATTTATAATTCTAACTTTTATATATTTTAAACAAAAACAACAATTTTTAATGTTTCGTCGGAGCCTCATTCCAACGGTGGGGGTGTTATAATGTCACCAGTTATTCCCTTGACACGAGCTAATGTAATTTAATATACATACATATAAGTGAGATACACACTACTAACATACCTTAGCGAACTATTAAAGAACACTTAAGAAATAAGCATAGATAATAATAGAAAATATTAAACTAAGAATCCATAAACAAAGACTCTATTCTAATTATGATAAGACCCTTATTTTTCACACCATTAAAGAAAAACTATTAAAACGAAGACTCTATTCTAATTATGATAAGACAATATCCTAAATCAATAACCAACACTTAGTAAGAATATCATCATTTAGTTGTAAGACGATATAATGTTAAGAACACATCATAAACTAATAACTAACACCTAATGATAAGACGATATCCTAAATCAATAACCAACACTTAGTAAGAATATCATCACTTAGTTCTAAGACGATATTTCTGTACTTTATTTTTCTTTCACACGCTGATAAAACCTAGACTAGATTTAACATTTTCATTTCTAGTATTTAAGAAAAAACTTGGAAATAAAATAGTCAGTTTATGAAGAAAACTCAACCACAACTAACGTTGTATTTCACTGGCGCAGTCGGTAGGATCTACGAAAAAGATCCTTAAACGAACCTACGAATAAATCATAAGAAATTTTTTTTTTTTTAATAAAATAAATACAGTTTATTCCTTCAAAGTCCAAAGGAAAATAAAATATATACACAACCCAGTTTAGTTTATGGAAAAAATTATTTCAGACTTAAAACAATTATCAATCAACGCCAACATGAACAACAACACTCACAACGCAGAACAACAGCAAATTGAAAACCTGCTATTACAAAAACGCTTTGTAATGGACAACCTGAAATTAATCCATCCGTTTTCTGGACAAAAGGAGGAATTAGCGATGTATATTGGAGCTATAGAAAACATGGTGCCAAACATAGCTGCCCTACCATCAGAGGACCGCATTCTATTTTTTAATTGCATACTAAGGAAGCTTTAAATGTAATCAGAAGGGAGCAGCCGGAAAACTGGAGCAGCCTAAAAGTAGTATTAATAGCGGAGTATGGTGAGCAGAAACCAAGTTCGACATTAATTTTTAATTTAAGTAATATTAGATTTAAGGGTAGTGTTAAAAAGTTGTGTCAAGAAATTAATGGGAGAGGATTGTTTAACTTAGAAGAAGTAGATAGTAGGAATAATACGAATAACAACGGTTTTAATTCATTATTTAGGTTAAATCATTTAAACGAAGAGGAAAGTAAAGAAATTAAAACATTATTAAAAAAATATAAAAATATTCTTCACAAAGAGAACGAAAATCTCAGCTTTACGCATAAAATAAACATAAGATAAGTACTACACATGAAGATCCCATCTAAGTATGTGGAATCCTATAGATAACCAAAGGTACATAGAGAAGAGGTTGATAGGCAAATAAAAGAGATGTTAGAGCAAAACATCATCTGCCATAGTAAATCAACTTATTCAGCACCTAATGGTATACCCAATACAATTGATAGACGAAATCTTGGACAAGTTGGGTAGGTCCACTTACTTTACGACACTTGATCTTACAAAAAGGTTTTACCAGGTAGAGGTTGAACCTAAAGACAGGCATAAAACGGCATTTTCGACACGAAATGGGCATTATGAATTTCTGCGAATGCCCTTCGGATTAAAAAATGCACCAGCTACGTTCCAGAGACTGATGAATACAGTACTGGACGAACTAATTGGGAAAAGATTAGTTACGTATCAAATGGTAATACAATTGCTATGTTAGGGATTATTAATCCGAAAATAATAGACTTACAGACTGTGATGAGTTTAAACACTTTAGAATTTGAAAATATAAAAACCTCAGTTTGGTAAAATAAAAAAAGGAATAATTTATTTCATTTTATCAATTCCAACTCAATTTGACACATACAAAAAAACAGTAATCATTACTATGCCGGACAAAATAATAATGAACTTCATTTAGATGGATATAAGAATTATGTAACAATAAATAACACTATATATCAAAAAATAGATCGTTAGATAATAACTGAAGAAAATATATGCACCATAAATTTAATAAATAATAAGAAAACAAACTGCCAATATAAAAAAATGTATCTTCCGTTATAATTTTTATAGAATCGAATATAATTGTAACTAAAAATTTAAATAATACAAAAGTAGAGCAAGATTGTAACAAACTCGATATAAATATAAAAAGTAATAACATTATCCGCTTTAGTAATTGTAAAATAAATATAAATTACTTTGAAATTACTGTAAATAGAAACATAAAAGAATCTAATATTCTACCACCTGCAAAAGATGTTGAAAACATAATTAAAGACAATATTTCACTACCTGAACTTAAAAAACATATAGAAAATGTTAACACTAAGACCGATAACTATTCGTTAAGCCTATTAATAGTTATTATATTAACTCTTATAATAATTTTAGGAGTATTTATCATATTTCAGAAATACTTTGTAAAAGAAAAAACTAATAATATAAAAATTATCAATGAGGACATTGAATTATCTAAGGATGGGAGGAGTGAGATACACACTACTAACATACCTTAGCGAACTATTAAAGAACACTTAAGAAATAAGCATAGATAATAATAGAAAATATTAAACTAAGAATCCATAAACAAAGACTCTATTCTAATTATGATAAGACCCTTATTTTTCACACCATTAAAGAAAAACTATTAAAACGAAGACTCTATTCTAATTATGATAAGACAATATCCTAAATCAATAACCAACACTTAGTAAGAATATCATCATTTAGTTGTAAGACGATATAATGTTAAGAACACATCATAAACTAATAACTAACACCTAATGATAAGACGATATCCTAAATCAATAACCAACACTTAGTAAGAATATCATCACTTAGTTCTAAGACGATATTTCTGTACTTTATTTTTCTTTCACACGCTGATAAAACCTAGACTAGATTTAACATTTTCATTTCTAGTATTTAAGAAAAAACTTGGAAATAAAATAGTCAGTTTATGAAGAAAACTCAACCACAACTAACGTTGTATTTCACTTATACATACATATACATACATACATTCTTTTAATTGTAACATTCAGTTTCTTTATTGCAAGAATGCAATTTTATTTTTTATACGAATTGCCAAATTTAATTCCAGATATTTTTCTTGGGAATTCTTTTTTTAACCAATTCAACTTATTTAATTTACGAAACTATTTAGCTTTTCCTAACAATTGTTGTTGAATCATAATAATAATATAATATAATTACCTGTTTTGAGCAATTTTGAAACTTCAGTTCGAATTTGTTTTGTTTCATTCCATGTTTCGGCTACGGATATCATGCTTTTAACATAAAATCTCTTTAACCATTTTGGTACCCAAAGAAAAATTATTTTGTTCGTCGAGCGCCAACCGATGCATAGAACGAATTGTTAAAAAAAAAGCTTTATATACATACATAAATTTAAATTGTAAATAGTCATTAAAGAAGGGAAAACACAAGTGTATTTGGCTGTATTGTTGGCCCAACATAAAGAATGTCAAGCAAAACTTAAACTTATGGAATATTCTCCAGTACTTTACTTAAGTTTCCGATATTATTTTCTTATCCGTTGTTGTTATGAATACACTATGTAGGAGACGAGTGATTTCAGTCAATACCCATCCGAAAATAGTTTTTTGCAAAATAGTTAGGGGTTTGTTAAGGCGAATTTGCCCCTCGCACATAACTTCGAAAAACAGACTGGTGCCAACCAAATGTCTCACGACCGAATTTGTGGAGGTAAAGATTCGCCAATTTCATATTTCTTGGAATATTCCAACTGCTGGCATTGCCATTAATTTTAAGCTTTGTAATCTGTAATAGAAGGCAAAATAGTGGCTGAAGGAGTTATTGAGATATTTTCATTTTGTGAGTTAAGAAAAATGTTATCTGCTTTTTCAGCAACGAAAGTTCTGATAGATATGTTCGCTTTTCAACATATGCCCATTTTGCAAACAGCTTAAACATATGTAAGTGCAATGTTCATTCTTCTTAAAGCGAGGAGTTGGAGATACATTTTCAAAACGAATATACTTTGTTATAAAATGTTCCTTAGGCCTGCGAAAGGTACATCTTTTATCTAAAAACATTTCAAACGATGCCCATTCAGGAAATGTTTCAGCAAAGAAATCTTTTTACCACTTTGCTTTAACATCAAGCTTCGAACTGACGACGTGTACGAGAAATCCATCAGCTTTCGGCCATTTTCGTTTTCGTTTTTTTTTCAATTCACACGATACAACTCTTATAGCTTATATTAAAGAAGTAATTAATTCATTTGTAGAAGAATGATGAGGACAACATAGTCCACGACTTGACTGGTGTCACGAATGTTGAAGAAATTAGAAGTGGTCTTAGTAGTTTAAAAGATACATTATTTCACCGCAAGAATAAAAAGAATTTCGCTTGGTTTGGGGCGTTGGTGGTTAGTGAAATGGAACAAGTACATCCTGATGAACAAAACTTGCGCATGCTCCCCATCATCTTCCAATGACATCCTGGAGTTATCAAGGCATGGAATTTTTGACGAAAGCGATTTTGATTGAATTTGCAATAAAGAGTATAAACACTTAAAATTTCTTTATTTCCTTTTTAACCCTACAAGCCTAACCTATTTTAGTAATACATAAAGCATAAACATATGTCTCACAGGCGTACAGGAATGTATATCCTGAAGGGACATCTACCTCTAAACCCAAGCAACTGCTCATCAATTGTTACTTCCGCTTTATAAACATTTCCCAAACATTTCTAGCTGGAACGAATGCGTCATTTGGTATCTAGCTAAAAACTCAAATCTTTCTTTGCTCATTACTGAAACGTATCGTGTGCCTGAAAAAGTAGAATCAAACAATTCATGTGTTGAATGGTGGTTATCCTTCATGATAGCAGTCAGAGTTAGAATGCCTATAAATGCACGAATCTCTAAGTATAGTGTCTTTATGAGTCGTTGTTATTTTTGATATATTTTGTCGTTTAGTTATCATTTCGACATTAGTCCACTTAACAATTTCATTTAAAATTTCGTCTGTTATGAAGGGATTGAAAATTTGCGGGGAATCAAATATATTTTTGGATATGCTTGCTGGACCCCCGGGTTGCGCGAACTATATTGATTGCTTTTGTTCTGTGAGATAATGTGCCCTTACTGGTTGACCAAATATGTCCATTCTTACCACGAAGAATTTTGTCAGAAATACGATATATTCGTTCGGAACTGAAACGTCAGCAGCATCGATATCTTCTTCAGTGCAGAAATCTACTTGTGTATCCTCACTATCGCAGCTGTTTTCGTCATTGTTTTTAACGTTCTGGACACAGTTCTCTTCTTCTCCTTCTTCTTTTGACGCTGAATCGTCTAAAGTAAGGTGATCTTCTTCGCATAAGATGGCAAAAATAGCATCAACGTTCAATTTATTATATCGTGACATATTCACATATTCTATAAGATTCATATAGAAATAATAAAGTATAAAACAACCAAATATTAAGGTACACAATCGTTATGAAAACTTACATAAAGCCTAAACATACGTCTCGTAGGCGTGTTATACGTAAAAACACAAAAATGGTTAAGTTTGTGTTGGCGACAAATGCGCAATCGGCAAGCTGCAGTCGACTACTGACTTGACAAAAAAGCACAAGGTGTAAACTTCAACAGTTTTAAAGAGAAAGACAGTTTTAAAATCAATGTACGCCTCACAGGCGTAGGTTAGGCTTGTAGGGTTAATAATTTATTTTTGTTTTCTCAGCTCAATATTTTTTTTATAATTTTTTTACAATGTTTGGATTTTTTATTTCTTTTTAATTCTAATTTTAAGTTTTTTAATTTTAGGTTTTGTATAATTTATATTTTGTTTCCCATTAAATTAATTTGTTTACATATGTTGTAAATAATTAGTATTACTCAGTTCCAACATTTGAATTAGAACTGTACTAATTGTTTTTTTATTTTGTTCTATCTTCAAGCCTTGTAATTTGAAGGCAATGAATTGAACTTAAAACTCAATTTGATGTATGTGACTGGCAAAATATTTGAATTTTATTGCGATACTTATACTAAATTAATAAACAAAAACTTCTGATCTAATGTCTGCATAAAATCAAAATTTAGGCGAAATTGACCAATCAAAACAAAATTGTAATTAATGTAACTTCAGCAATTTAATATATTTTATTAATATTTTGCTTTGGTTGGACAACATTCAATAATAGTTCTATTCAATTCATTTTAATAATAATAATAAGTATGTTTATTTATTATTTTTAGTACATATGTATGCATGTATGTGGAATCAAAGTATTGTACTATTTTTATATTCATATTAAAATTTATGAATGTAATAAATATGATTAAAAATAAACATAAAATCGTCTGATTCTATAATTATTGTAAAATTAAAAAAATTTCAAAGCCAACCCAACTTTTCGTCAATACAAAACTATGTCATATATTGCTGCGTCACCTTTCAGTGCATTGTATGGGTTTCAAGAATTACTTTTGATAAAATTGTATTGCGTACTTTCAAGTGTATTTACTTAGTACATATGTATGTAAATACGTAACTATCGGCGGATTGCACAAAAAAGTCCTGCAGTAAGCAGCAAGCAAATGTGACTTACTTTCAGATTTATAAGGTTAACAACACTCCAAATCAATTACCAAGGGCGAGCTCGGAAGAGACGTGTATTAAACATTTGCTTATCTGATGATTTTGTTTGGTAAGGATAAGGCTTAGTTTTTTCCCGCACTTTTTCATTTTCCGGGAAAGCGGGAAAATTTGTTTAATTTCCCGGGATCCCGCTACATAATAAAAATTAAATTCGTTAGGCATTAACAAAAATGTGTTGTTATGTTTTAATAATACATAAATACTCGTATGTTAATTTAAATTTTGGTATTAATATATTTTTTAACTTTTAGTTTTTAAATTCCTTAAAGGTTTTTTCAAACACGAAAAACGTGTATTCTTATTAGTATATGAGACCAAAAAAGTAAACTTACAAATATAGGTGAATATATATTTTGAATCAACAAATATAGTTTCATACACAAAATTAACAAAAATTTCACTTTATAAATTGTTTGTGCGCTTTAGGAAAAACTTCAAAATTTAAGGATATGTTTGACAAAAGAAAATGTCAAAACTCATAAGTGTGTGTATGTATACAAGCAAAAAATAAGAAAATAAAAATAAGATAAGAAAGTTCAACGAAAAAAATTTGATAAGTTTATCACTAAGATTTTGATCATGTGAAAGGGAATTTGTAGGACACGCATGTGCGCATTAAACTTATCAGTCAATTGACGTAAACCTAGAACCGATCCTTTATTTGCAGTTTTAAAATAAAAAATTTTAACAAAGATGAGCCCGAAATGTAACTAATTTATTATCACAACGCCTCTTTAATAATTTAATGGCCTTATCATAACTACCTTCGGTTCAATCTAATGACGATATGGTATCTAATGCAGCTCCTTTTTCGCACAAAGATTGAGACTTCTCGATAGGATAGGGAATATAACACTTACAAAAATAAATTCAAAAACTAAAAGAGCGCGGAGAAAAAACATAAGAATATAAAGATTTTAATTTTTCAAAGAAAGGGATTTTAGTAAAAATGGCAACTATCGCGGTCTACAGACTTTCACTAATTTGATATACAGAGTACACCCGTTACTGACGACTTAAGCCGAACCGTCTCAGCTACTTTTTTCTGATATAGTTAAGAGCAAATTCACGGGAAAAGCTAGGGAAATATTAGAAATCAACTGCCAGGCCCAATTCTGGACAGATATAAAAACCATGTTAAATAACAATTTTGGAGACCGAACTGTTCGACGGACTCAAAAGTGTAACATTTAACATTAATTGCGTCGTGTTTTATAATGAAATTAAGCAACGGCTCAGAAATCTCAATAACAAGCCAATTATGACAATCGGTACCGGCGCTGCAAACAACGAGGGCGCAAAAAATTATATGAGAACTGCCTTAAGCGTTTTTAAAGAAAAAATTCCTGAGTCTATGCGTACAGTCCTAATATTTATAAATCCTGACACCATGGAAACAGCTATGGAAATGCTATTCCAATCTGGATATTTTCCACCCAGGGAATATCAGTAAACAACCCAAAAAATAATAATCATTATGTAACAAGGAACTATAGTAACCCTAAAAACACCTCATATAACCAACCGAATTCCCAAAGTTGGCAAGGAAGAAACTATTGAAGTTTCACGAATAATCAGGAAAACGGACAACCCATTCCGACAATAAGGCAGGCAAAGTACACATGGGCATTAAAACCTTGAAACATCAACCAATCGTAATCATAATGAGGACGAAAATGTTCAGTCTTTTGCCTCAAGGAACTTTCATATATAAAGGTTAAAGCCCAGTTGGGACATCTAAAACTTATAATAGATACAGGTGCAACCAACTCCATTTTATACCCTAATGGATACAACAAAATTCAACCGATTCCCATCAAAACTTTACAACACAAAATCTATCTTTGTGAGAAAGTGAAAATTCCCACCTTTAAAGAGTTCGGTACAAACATTCAGACGACGGAGTTCTATATAACAAAATTTCATGAATATTGCGACGGATTGATAGGTAATGATTTACTTAGACCACAAAAAGCAATAATATGTTATTAAAAGTGAGGACCAGCAAGAGAAACAATTTAGTCAGGATGAAGAAAACAATTTCGTTAAAGAACTAATTAAAAGAGAATTAATGAAAAAGGAAACTTTAAACTTTACGTCAAAACTTGAGCCCTTGAAATTAAATTAGAACAAAGCATCTAAGCTCCGAGGAGAAGTCACAACTTCTACACATCCATCATAAAACGTAGAATACTCCTATATACACAAACAATATTCCTATATACACTAAATCATACAGGTACCCTTACATTCATAAGAACGAAGTAGAAACGCAGATTAAGGAAATGCTTAATAAAATAATAAGACGTAGCCATTCCCCATATTCTGCACTCATGTGGATTGTCCCGAAAAAAACGTATGCCAGTGGAAAAACTAAATGTCGGCTCGTCATTGATTACCGAAAACTCAATCAATGACGAGCACCCAATCCTTAACAGAGATGAGATTCTAGACAAAATGGGAAGATGCCAGTATTTTACAACTCTAGATCTTCCAAAAGGATTGCATCAAATAGAGATTGAGAAGGAGGATGTTCATAAGACCGTCTTTAGTGTAGAAGGGGGACACTATGAATTCCTGAGGATGCCGTTTGGGTTGAAGACAGCCCCAGCGACCTTTCAAAGACTTATAAATAATGTCCTTAAGGACCATATTAACCAAATTTGTCAAGTTTATTTAGACGATGTAATCATATTCTCTACATCACTGCAAGAGCATATGAATTCTATTAAATTAATTTTTAACATACTGAAAGAAGCCAACCTGAAAATTCCATTAGACAAGTCTGATTTTCTAAACAAAGAAACTGTATTTCTTGGGCACATCGTATCCCCAGAAGGAATTAAAACCAACCCAAAAAAATCTAATATGTCAAAAACTTTCCTATTTCTAAAAAAATTTAACAAATTAAGCAATACCTAGGCCGCTGACGAGGTTTTTGAAAAAGGGTACAAAAATTAATATTACTGACCCTGAATATGAAAAAAAGCTTAAATACCCTTAAGACTTTACTAATCCACGACCCAATATGAGCTTACCCAGACTTCACTAAAACATTCACCCTCACAACGGATGCCAGTTACTACGCTTTAGAAGGAATACTTTCACAGGATAATCATGCAATATGTTACGCCAGCCGTACCCTAAATACACATGAAATAAATTGCAGTACAATAGAAAAATATTTCAGACCTTATCTTTTCGGTCGGAAATTCATAATAGAAACCGATCACAAGCCACTAACATGGCTTTTCTTTATAAAGAACCCAAATCGAAACTTGTGAGATGGAGGTTAAAATTGTCCGAATTCGCTTATGAAATGAAATATGTACAAGAGGGGAACAAAAAATAGTTACGCTGATGCATCATCTAGGATTGAACCTGAAACTGGCACCATAAACACAATGGAACCCACCCACATGACAATAAAGGAAATCTCTTCACCTCTCAATTTGTTTAAAACTCAAATTATTATAACAAAGGCGGTATCCGAATCGCTCAGAATTAAAAAAAAATCCCTTTTTTTTTTTGAAGTCGAAGAAAAATCATTTACATGAAGAAAATGGATAGAGACGCAGCTATTACACTGCTCAAAACTCACTTTAACCCCAGACAGTTAAACGCTGTATTAATTCAGGGAGAATTTTATACAGCATTTAAAACAACTTTTGGATAGTAAGACAGTAAACATTTTAGGATAGAAAGATGTTTTTCCAAACAGAAGATATAGAAGACGAGGAATTGTTAACTGATATAATAAAAAAGGATAAAAATAATAACTTGATATTCAGACAGTATTTAAAGAACTAATTACGCATGTATATGTACAACCCACAATTAAAACTAAGAATTACACAATTTATAAACAACTGTGAAATTTGTAACCTAGAAAAATATGATAGGAAGCCTCCAAAGCCACCATATAAAATCACGGAAACCCCACCTAAGCCACGGAAAATCATCCACATACTTAGATGTATTTTACACTTTAGGAAAAAAGTTGTTAATGACAGCAATTAATAGAAGAAGCTGGACAGAGTTTAAAGCGAAACTGTTACAAATTATTAACACATACATAAACAAAATCATAATAGACAATGAGCTCGGATTTAAAGCTATATCCATACGCGATTTTTTTAAGGAAGAGAATATAGAAATCCACTTTACTTCTAAAAATAACGACACATCCAATGCAGACATTGAAAGGTTACATAACACCATTAATGAACACATACGACTGCTAGGACATGATAGAACAAATAAGGACGAAAGTGTTGAAGACAAAATGGCAAGAATAATAGGTTTCTACAATAATACAGTACATAGCACCACAGGAATAAAACCGATTGATTTCATAATATGAGAATAGATATGTATAAGAAAATTCAGGACATAATAAACAAAAAAAGGAGAAATATATACACAAATTAAATGAAACCAGAAAAGATGTAGAACTAGAGAACGGAACAAACTATATTAAGCAAATAAGAGGTAGAAAGAACCGCAAAAAGTATAGGAATGCTAGTGAAAATAATATAGATAATGACCATTTACAAACTATAGTAACTGGACACAAATACTATAAGACTCATGTTAAACCTAGAAAGAAATATCAAGACGGAGATAACCCAACTATAAAGTTTACAACATATCTTCTAACTAACCATATGGATGACATTGGACAAGTAATATTTTTCAGAAAATTAGGAATTGTTCCCCACTGCCATGTTAACACCAAAAGAAATGCAACTGATAACAGACTTTGACAGCTATACAAACATAAAAATCTCTAAATGATAAAAGCATATTACAAATTTTGCTCAACAACATGCTCAAAAGAAACTCTTAGCAAAATTACTTTCGAACCAATCCCAAACATTAAAAATAGGACACTAGCGTTAGAATCATATACGGTTATTGTCGATCGTATATGAGCCATTTCTTTAAAAAAGTTTAGAGAAAAATTTAATTAAGATAAAAAATATTTCAAAATATAAGGAGGCCAATTACCCAATTAAATATTCCAAAACAAAATTCAATTAAGATAAAAAATTATTGTATAAAAAATATTTTAAAATATAAGGAGGCCAATTACCCAATTAAATATTCCGAAACAAAGGATGTAGTAGAAATACGTCCTGGATTACTAATACTTAAAAGTTATTACCAAAATATCATACATAACTGTAATGAAAATGAATTACAAATAAATAGAACATTTTTTATTAAATTAGAGAGTTGTAAAATCTCAACTGAAAATAAAAATTACACCAATGTTAACTTAAGAATAAAAGATAAAATAATTCTACCAAATATTATAACAAAAATCAAAAGTAATAAAAAACAGTATAACTCTTAATGATTTAAAACTTGAAACATCATACATAAAAGAAAGTAAATGTGAAGAAAATTTAAACCATATACTGTACCACGATAGAAAAACAAACGCTATAAGTTTTAACATTGATATTGTTATTATATCATAATTTATAATTCTAACTTTTATATATTTTAAACAAAAACAACAATTTTTAATGTTTCGTCGGAGCCTCATTCCAACGGTGGGGGTGTTATAATGTCACCAGTTATTCCCTTGACACGAGCTAATGTAATTTAATATACATACATATAAGTGAGATACACACTACTAACATACCTTAGCGAACTATTAAAGAACACTTAAGAAATAAGCATAGATAATAATAGAAAATATTAAACTAAGAATCCATAAACAAAGACTCTATTCTAATTATGATAAGACCCTTATTTTTCACACCATTAAAGAAAAACTATTAAAACGAAGACTCTATTCTAATTATGATAAGACAATATCCTAAATCAATAACCAACACTTAGTAAGAATATCATCATTTAGTTGTAAGACGATATAATGTTAAGAACACATCATAAACTAATAACTAACACCTAATGATAAGACGATATCCTAAATCAATAACCAACACTTAGTAAGAATATCATCACTTAGTTCTAAGACGATATTTCTGTACTTTATTTTTCTTTCACACGCTGATAAAACCTAGACTAGATTTAACATTTTCATTTCTAGTATTTAAGAAAAAACTTGGAAATAAAATAGTCAGTTTATGAAGAAAACTCAACCACAACTAACGTTGTATTTCACTGGCGCAGTCGGTAGGATCTACGAAAAAGATCCTTAAACGAACCTACGAATAAATCATAAGAAATTTTTTTTTTTTTAATAAAATAAATACAGTTTATTCCTTCAAAGTCCAAAGGAAAATAAAATATATACACAACCCAGTTTAGTTTATGGAAAAAATTATTTCAGACTTAAAACAATTATCAATCAACGCCAACATGAACAACAACACTCACAACGCAGAACAACAGCAAATTGAAAACCTGCTATTACAAAAACGCTTTGTAATGGACAACCTGAAATTAATCCATCCGTTTTCTGGACAAAAGGAGGAATTAGCGATGTATATTGGAGCTATAGAAAACATGGTGCCAAACATAGCTGCCCTACCATCAGAGGACCGCATTCTATTTTTTAATTGCATACTAAGGAAGCTTTAAATGTAATCAGAAGGGAGCAGCCGGAAAACTGGAGCAGCCTAAAAGTAGTATTAATAGCGGAGTATGGTGAGCAGAAACCAAGTTCGACATTAATTTTTAATTTAAGTAATATTAGATTTAAGGGTAGTGTTAAAAAGTTGTGTCAAGAAATTAATGGGAGAGGATTGTTTAACTTAGAAGAAGTAGATAGTAGGAATAATACGAATAACAACGGTTTTAATTCATTATTTAGGTTAAATCATTTAAACGAAGAGGAAAGTAAAGAAATTAAAACATTATTAAAAAAATATAAAAATATTCTTCACAAAGAGAACGAAAATCTCAGCTTTACGCATAAAATAAACATAAGATAAGTACTACACATGAAGATCCCATCTAAGTATGTGGAATCCTATAGATAACCAAAGGTACATAGAGAAGAGGTTGATAGGCAAATAAAAGAGATGTTAGAGCAAAACATCATCTGCCATAGTAAATCAACTTATTCAGCACCTAATGGTATACCCAATACAATTGATAGACGAAATCTTGGACAAGTTGGGTAGGTCCACTTACTTTACGACACTTGATCTTACAAAAAGGTTTTACCAGGTAGAGGTTGAACCTAAAGACAGGCATAAAACGGCATTTTCGACACGAAATGGGCATTATGAATTTCTGCGAATGCCCTTCGGATTAAAAAATGCACCAGCTACGTTCCAGAGACTGATGAATACAGTACTGGACGAACTAATTGGGAAAAGATTAGTTACGTATCAAATGGTAATACAATTGCTATGTTAGGGATTATTAATCCGAAAATAATAGACTTACAGACTGTGATGAGTTTAAACACTTTAGAATTTGAAAATATAAAAACCTCAGTTTGGTAAAATAAAAAAAGGAATAATTTATTTCATTTTATCAATTCCAACTCAATTTGACACATACAAAAAAACAGTAATCATTACTATGCCGGACAAAATAATAATGAACTTCATTTAGATGGATATAAGAATTATGTAACAATAAATAACACTATATATCAAAAAATAGATCGTTAGATAATAACTGAAGAAAATATATGCACCATAAATTTAATAAATAATAAGAAAACAAACTGCCAATATAAAAAAATGTATCTTCCGTTATAATTTTTATAGAATCGAATATAATTGTAACTAAAAATTTAAATAATACAAAAGTAGAGCAAGATTGTAACAAACTCGATATAAATATAAAAAGTAATAACATTATCCGCTTTAGTAATTGTAAAATAAATATAAATTACTTTGAAATTACTGTAAATAGAAACATAAAAGAATCTAATATTCTACCACCTGCAAAAGATGTTGAAAACATAATTAAAGACAATATTTCACTACCTGAACTTAAAAAACATATAGAAAATGTTAACACTAAGACCGATAACTATTCGTTAAGCCTATTAATAGTTATTATATTAACTCTTATAATAATTTTAGGAGTATTTATCATATTTCAGAAATACTTTGTAAAAGAAAAAACTAATAATATAAAAATTATCAATGAGGACATTGAATTATCTAAGGATGGGAGGAGTGAGATACACACTACTAACATACCTTAGCGAACTATTAAAGAACACTTAAGAAATAAGCATAGATAATAATAGAAAATATTAAACTAAGAATCCATAAACAAAGACTCTATTCTAATTATGATAAGACCCTTATTTTTCACACCATTAAAGAAAAACTATTAAAACGAAGACTCTATTCTAATTATGATAAGACAATATCCTAAATCAATAACCAACACTTAGTAAGAATATCATCATTTAGTTGTAAGACGATATAATGTTAAGAACACATCATAAACTAATAACTAACACCTAATGATAAGACGATATCCTAAATCAATAACCAACACTTAGTAAGAATATCATCACTTAGTTCTAAGACGATATTTCTGTACTTTATTTTTCTTTCACACGCTGATAAAACCTAGACTAGATTTAACATTTTCATTTCTAGTATTTAAGAAAAAACTTGGAAATAAAATAGTCAGTTTATGAAGAAAACTCAACCACAACTAACGTTGTATTTCACTTATACATACATATACATACATACATTCTTTTAATTGTAACATTCAGTTTCTTTATTACAAGAATGCAATTTTATTTTTTATACGAATTGCCAAATTTAATTCCAGATATTTTTCTTGGGAATTCTTTTTTTAACCAATTCAACTTATTTAATTTACGAAACTATTTAGCTTTTCCTAACAATTGTTGTTGAATCATAATAATAATATAATATAATTACCTGTTTTGAGCAATTTTGAAACTTCAGTTCGAATTTGTTTTGTTTCATTCCATGTTTCGGCTACGGATATCATGCTTTTAACATAAAATCTCTTTAACCATTTTGGTACCCAAAGAAAAATTATTTTGTTCGTCGAGCGCCAACCGATGCATAGAACGAATTGTTAAAAAAAAAGCTTTATATACATACATAAATTTAAATTGTAAATAGTCATTAAAGAAGGGAAAACACAAGTGTATTTGGCTGTATTGTTGGCCCAACATAAAGAATGTCAAGCAAAACTTAAACTTATGGAATATTCTCCAGTACTTTACTTAAGTTTCCGATATTATTTTCTTATCCGTTGTTGTTATGAATACACTATGTAGGAGACGAGTGATTTCAGTCAATACCCATCCGAAAATAGTTTTTTGCAAAATAGTTAGGGGTTTGTTAAGGCGAATTTGCCCCTCGCACATAACTTCGAAAAACAGACTGGTGCCAACCAAATGTCTCACGACCGAATTTGTGGAGGTAAAGATTCGCCAATTTCATATTTCTTGGAATATTCCAACTGCTGGCATTGCCATTAATTTTAAGCTTTGTAATCTGTAATAGAAGGCAAAATAGTGGCTGAAGGAGTTATTGAGATATTTTCATTTTGTGAGTTAAGAAAAATGTTATCTGCTTTTTCAGCAACGAAAGTTCTGATAGATATGTTCGCTTTTCAACATATGCCCATTTTGCAAACAGCTTAAACATATGTAAGTGCAATGTTCATTCTTCTTAAAGCGAGGAGTTGGAGATACATTTTCAAAACGAATATACTTTGTTATAAAATGTTCCTTAGGCCTGCGAAAGGTACATCTTTTATCTAAAAACATTTCAAACGATGCCCATTCAGGAAATGTTTCAGCAAAGAAATCTTTTTACCACTTTGCTTTAACATCAAGCTTCGAACTGACGACGTGTACGAGAAATCCATCAGCTTTCGGCCATTTTCGTTTTCGTTTTTTTTTTCAATTCACACGATACAACTCTTATAGCTTATATTAAAGAAGTAATTAATTCATTTGTAGAAGAATGATGAGGACAACATAGTCCACGACTTGACTGGTGTCACGAATGTTGAAGAAATTAGAAGTGGTCTTAGTAGTTTAAAAGATACATTATTTCACCGCAAGAATAAAAAGAATTTCGCTTGGTTTGGGGCGTTGGTGGTTAGTGAAATGGAACAAGTACATCCTGATGAACAAAACTTGCGCATGCTCCCCATCATCTTCCAATGACATCCTGGAGTTATCAAGGCATGGAATTTTTGACGAAAGCGATTTTGATTGAATTTGCAATAAAGAGTATAAACACTTAAAATTTCTTTATTTCCTTTTTAACCCTACAAGCCTAACCTATTTTAGTAATACATAAAGCATAAACATATGTCTCACAGGCGTACAGGAATGTATATCCTGAAGGGACATCTACCTCTAAACCCAAGCAACTGCTCATCAATTGTTACTTCCGCTTTATAAACATTTCCCAAACATTTCTAGCTGGAACGAATGCGTCATTTGGTATCTAGCTAAAAACTCAAATCTTTCTTTGCTCATTACTGAAACGTATCGTGTGCCTGAAAAAGTAGAATCAAACAATTCATGTGTTGAATGGTGGTTATCCTTCATGATAGCAGTCAGAGTTAGAATGCCTATAAATGCACGAATCTCTAAGTATAGTGTCTTTATGAGTCGTTGTTATTTTTGATATATTTTGTCGTTTAGTTATCATTTCGACATTAGTCCACTTAACAATTTCATTTAAAATTTCGTCTGTTATGAAGGGATTGAAAATTTGCGGGGAATCAAATATATTTTTGGATATGCTTGCTGGACCCCCGGGTTGCGCGAACTATATTGATTGCTTTTGTTCTGTGAGATAATGTGCCCTTACTGGTTGACCAAATATGTCCATTCTTACCACGAAGAATTTTGTCAGAAATACGATATATTCGTTCGGAACTGAAACGTCAGCAGCATCGATATCTTCTTCAGTGCAGAAATCTACTTGTGTATCCTCACTATCGCAGCTGTTTTCGTCATTGTTTTTAACGTTCTGGACACAGTTCTCTTCTTCTCCTTCTTCTTTTGACGCTGAATCGTCTAAAGTAAGGTGATCTTCTTCGCATAAGATGGCAAAAATAGCATCAACGTTCAATTTATTATATCGTGACATATTCACATATTCTATAAGATTCATATAGAAATAATAAAGTATAAAACAACCAAATATTAAGGTACACAATCGTTATGAAAACTTACATAAAGCCTAAACATACGTCTCGTAGGCGTGTTATACGTAAAAACACAAAAATGGTTAAGTTTGTGTTGGCGACAAATGCGCAATCGGCAAGCTGCAGTCGACTACTGACTTGACAAAAAAGCACAAGGTGTAAACTTCAACAGTTTTAAAGAGAAATACAGTTTTAAAATCAATGTACGCCTCACAGGCGTAGGTTAGGCTTGTAGGGTTAATAATTTATTTTTGTTTTCTCAGCTCAATATTTTTTTTATAATTTTTTTACAATGTTTGGATTTTTTATTTCTTTTTAATTCTAATTTTAAGTTTTTTAATTTTAGGTTTTGTATAATTTATATTTTGTTTCCCATTAAATTAATTTGTTTACATATGTTGTAAATAATTAGTATTACTCAGTTCCAACATTTGAATTAGAACTGTACTAATTGTTTTTTTATTTTGTTCTATCTTCAAGCCTTGTAATTTGAAGGCAATGAATTGAACTTAAAACTCAATTTGATGTATGTGACTGGCAAAATATTTGAATTTTATTGCGATACTTATACTAAATTAATAAACAAAAATTTCTGATCTAATGTCTGCATAAAATCAAAATTTAGGCGAAATTGACCAATCAAAACAAAATTGTAATTAATGTAACTTCAGCAATTTAATATATTTTATTAATATTTTGCTTTGGTTGGACAACATTCAATAATAGTTCTATTCAATTCATTTTAATAATAATAATAAGTATGTTTATTTATTATTTTTAGTACATATGTATGCATGTATGTGGAATCCAAGTATTGTACTATTTTTATATTCATATTAAAATTTATGAATGTAATAAATATGATTAAAAATAAACATAAAATCGTCTGATTCTATAATTATTGTAAAATTAAAAAAATTTCAAAGCCAACCCAACTTTTCGTCAATACAAAACTATGTCATATATTGCTGCGTCACCTTTCAGTGCATTGTATGGGTTTCAAGAATTACTTTTGATAAAATTGTATTGCGTACTTTCAAGTGTATTTACGTAGTACATATGTATGTAAATACGTAACTATCGGCGGATTGCACAAAAAAGTCCTGCAGTAAGCAGCAAGCAAATGTGACTTACTTTCAGATTTATAAGGTTAACAACACTCCAAATCAATTACCAAGGGCGAGCTCGGAAGAGACGTGTATTAAACATTTGCTTATCTGATGATTTTGTTTGGTAAGGATAAGGCTTAGTTTTTTCCCGCACTTTTTCATTTTCCGGGAAAGCGGGAAAATTTGTTTAATTTCCCGGGATCCCGCTACATAATAAAAATTAAATTCGTTAGGCATTAACAAAAATGTGTTGTTATGTTTTAATAATACATAAATACTCGTATGTTAATTTAAATTTTGGTATTAATATATTTTTTAACTTTTAGTTTTTAAATTCCTTAAAGGTTTTTTCAAACACGAAAAACGTGTATTCTTATTAGTATATGAGACCAAAAAAGTAAACTTACAAATATAGGTGAATATACATTTTGAATCAACAAATATAGTTTCATACACAAAATTAACAAAAATTTCACTTTATAAATTGTTTGTGCGCTTTAGGAAAAACTTCAAAATTTAAGGATATGTTTGACAAAAGAAAATGTCAAAACTCATAAGTGTGTGTATGTATACAAGCAAAAAATAAGAAAATAAAAATAAGATAAGAAAGTTCAACGAAAAAAATTTGATAAGTTTATCACTAAGATTTTGATCATGTGAAAGGGAATTTGTAGGACACGCATGTGCGCATTAAACTTATCAGTCAATTGACGTAAACCTAGAACCGATCCTTTATTTGCAGTTTTAAAATAAAAAATTTTAACAAAGATGAGCCCGAAATGTAACTAATTTATTATCACAACGCCTCTTTAATAATTTAATGGCCTTATCATAACTACCTTCGGTTCAATCTAATGACGATATGGTATCTAATGCAGCTCCTTTTTCGCACAAAGATTGAGACTTCTCGATAGGATAGGGAATATAACACTTACAAAAATAAATTCAAAAACTAAAAGAGCGCGGAGAAAAAACATAAGAATATAAAGATTTTAATTTTTCAAAGAAAGGGATTTTAGTAAAAATGGCAACTATCGCGGTCTACAGACTTTCACTAATTTGATATACAGAGTACACCCGTTACTGACGACTTAAGCCGAACCGTCTCAGCTACTTTTTTCTGATATAGTTAAGAGCAAATTCACGGGAAAAGCTAGGGAAATATTAGAAATCAACTGCCAGGCCCAATTCTGGACAGATATAAAAACCATGTTAAATAACAATTTTGGAGACCGAACTGTTCGACGGACTCAAAAGTGTAACATTTAACATTAATTGCGTCGTGTTTTATAATGAAATTAAGCAACGGCTCAGAAATCTCAATAACAAGCCAATTATGACAATCGGTACCGGCGCTGCAAACAACGAGGGCGCAAAAAATTATATGAGAACTGCCTTAAGCGTTTTTAAAGAAAAAATTCCTGAGTCTATGCGTACAGTCCTAATATTTATAAATCCTGACACCATGGAAACAGCTATGGAAATGCTATTCCAATCTGGATATTTTCCACCCAGGGAATATCAGTAAACAACCCAAAAAATAATAATCATTATGTAACAAGGAACTATAGTAACCCTAAAAACACCTCATATAACCAACCGAATTCCCAAAGTTGGCAAGGAAGAAACTATGGAAGTTTCACGTATAATCAGGAAAACGGACAACCCATTCCGACAATAAGGCAGGCAAAGTACACATGGGCATTAAAACCTTGAAACATCAACCAATCGTAATCATAATGAGGACGAAAATGTTCAGTCTTTTGCCTCAAGGAACTTTCATATATAAAGGTTAAAACCCAGTTGGGACATCTAAAACTTATAATAGATACAGGTGCAACCAACTCCATTTTATACCCTAATGGATACAACAAAATTCAACCGATTCCCATCAAAACTTTACAACACAAAATCTATCTTTGTGAGAAAGTGAAAATTCCCACCTTTAAAGAGTTCGGTACAAACATTCAGACGACGGAGTTCTATATAACAAAATTTCATGAATATTGCGACGGATTGATAGGTAATGATTTACTTAGACCACAAAAAGCAATAATATGTTATTAAAAGTGAGGACCAGCAAGAGAAACAATTTAGTCAGGATGAAGAAAATAATTTCGTTAAAGAACTAATTAAAAGAGAATTAATGAAAAAGGAAACTTTAAACTTTACGTCAAAACTTGAGCCCTTGAAATTAAATTAGAACAAAGCATCTAAGCTCCGAGGAGAAGTCACAACTTCTACACATCCATCATAAAACGTAGAATACTCCTATATACACAAACAATATTCCTATATACACTAAATCATACAGGTACCCTTACATTCATAAGAACGAAGTAGAAACGCAGATTAAGGAAATGCTTAATAAAATAATAAGACGTAGCAATTCCCCATATTCTGCACTCATGTGGATTGTCCCGAAAAAAACGTATGCCAGTGGAAAAACTAAATGTCGGCTCGTCATTGATTACCGAAAACTCAATCGATGACGAGCACCCAATCCTTAACAGAGATGAGATTCTAGACAAAATGGGAAGATGCCAGTATTTTACAACTCTAGATCTTCCAAAAGGATTGCATCAAATAGAGATTGAGAAGGAGGATGTTCATAAGACCGTCTTTAGTGTAGAAGGGGGACACTATGAATTCCTGAGGATGCCGTTTGGGTTGAAGACAGCCCCAGCGACCTTTCAAAGACTTATAAATAATGTCCTTAAGGACCATATTAACCAAATTTGTCAAGTTTATTTAGACGATGTAATCATATTCTCTACATCACTGCAAGAGCATATGAATTCTATTAAATTAATTTTTAACATACTGAAAGAAGCCAACCTGAAAATTCCATTAGACAAGTCTGATTTTCTAAACAAAGAAACTGTATTTCTTGGGCACATCGTATCCCCAGAAGGAATTAAAACCAACCCAAAAAAATCGAATATGTCAAAAACTTTCCTATTTCTAAAAAAATTTAACAAATTAAGCAATACCTAGGCCGCTGACGAGGTTTTTGAAAAAGGGTACAAAAATTAATATTACTGACCCTGAATATGAAAAAAAGCTTAAATACCCTTAAGACTTTACTAATCCACGACCCAATATGAGCTTACCCAGACTTCACTAAAACATTCACCCTCACAACGGATGCCAGTTACTACGCTTTAGAAGGAATACTCTCACAGGATAATCATGCAATATGTTACGCCAGCCGTACCCTAAATACACATGAAATAAATTGCAGTACAATAGAAAAATATTTCAGACCTTATCTTTTCGGTCGGAAATTCATAATAGAAACCGATCACAAGCCACTAACATGGCTTTTCTTTATAAAGAACCCAAATCGAAACTTGTGAGATGGAGGTTAAAATTGTCCGAATTCGCTTATGAAATGAAATATGTACAAGAGGGGAACAAAAAATAGTTACGCTGATGCATCATCTAGGATTGAACCTGAAACTGGCACCATAAACACAATGGAACCCACCCACATGACAATAAAGGAAATCTCTTCACCTCTCAATTTGTTTAAAACTCAAATTATTATAACAAAGGCGGTATCCGAATCGCTCAGAATTAAAAAAAAATCCCTTTTTTTTTTTGAAGTCGAAGAAAAATCATTTACATGAAGAAAATGGATAGAGACGCAGCTATTACACTGCTCAAAACTCACTTTAACCCCAGACAGTTAAACGCTGTATTAATTCAGGGAGAATTTTATACAGCATTTAAAACAACTTTTGGATAGTAAGACAGTAAACATTTTAGGATAGAAAGATGTTTTTTCCAAACAGAAGATATAGAAGACGAGGAATTGTTAACTGATATAATAAAAAAGGATAAAAATAATAACTTGATATTCAGACAGTATTTAAAGAACTAATTACGCATGTATATGTACAACCCACAATTAAAACTAAGAATTACACAATTTATAAACAACTGTGAAATTTGTAACCTAGAAAAATATGATAGGAAGCCTCCAAAGCCACCATATAAAATCACGGAAACCCCACCTAAGCCACGGAAAATCATCCACATACTTAGATGTATTTTACACTTTAGGAAAAAAGTTGTTTATGACAGCAATTAATAGAAGAAGCTGGACAGAGTTTAAAGCGAAACTGTTACAAATTATTAACACATACATAAACAAAATCATAATAGACAATGAGCTCGGATTTAAAGCTATATCCATACGCGATTTTTTTAAGGAAGAGAATATAGAAATCCACTTTACTTCTAAAAATAACGACACATCCAATGCAGACATTGAAAGGTTACATAACACCATTAATGAACACATACGACTGCTAGGACATGATAGAACAAATAAGGACGAAAGTGTTGAAGACAAAATGGCAAGAATAATAGGTTTCTACAATAATACAGTACATAGCACCACAGGAATAAAACCGATTGATTTCATAATATGAGAATAGATATGTATAAGAAAATTCAGGACATAATAAACAAAAAAAGGAGAAATATATACACAAATTAAATGAAACCAGAAAAGATGTAGAACTAGAGAACGGAACAAACTATATTAAGCAAATAAGAGGTAGAAAGAACCGCAAAAAGTATAGGAATGCTAGTGAAAATAATATAGATAATGACCATTTACAAACTATAGTAACTGGACACAAATACTATAAGACTCATGTTAAACCTAGAAAGAAATATCAAGACGGAGATAACCCAACTATAAAGTTTACAACATATCTTCTAACTAACCATATGGATGACATTGGACAAGTAATATTTTTCAGAAAATTAGGAATTGTTCCCCACTGCCATGTTAACACCAAAAGAAATGCAACTGATAACAGACTTTGACAGCTATACAAACATAAAAATCTCTAAATGATAAAAGCATATTACAAATTTTGCTCAACAACATGCTCAAAAGAAACTCTTAGCAAAATTACTTTCGAACCAATCCCAAACATTAAAAATAGGACACTAGCGTTAGAATCATATACGGTTATTGTCGATCGTATATGAGCCATTTCTTTAAAAAAGTTTAGAGAAAAATTTAATTAAGATAAAAAATATTTCAAAATATAAGGAGGCCAATTACCCAATTAAATATTCCGAAACAAAATTTAATTAAGATAAAAAATGATTGTATAAAAAATATTTTAAAATATAAGGAGGCCAATTACCCAATTAAATATTCCAAAACAAAATTCAATTAAGATAAAAAATTATTGTATAAAAAATATTTTAAAATATAAGGAGGCCAATTACCCAATTAAATATTCCGAAACAAAGGATGTAGTAGAAATACGTCCTGGATTACTAATACTTAAAAGTTATTACCAAAATATCATACATAACTGTAATGAAAATGAATTACAAATAAATAGAACATTTTTTATTAAATTAGAGAGTTGTAAAATCTCAACTGAAAATAAAAATTACACCAATGTTAACTTAAGAATAAAAGATAAAATAATTCTACCAAATATTATAACAAAAATCAAAAGTAATAAAAAACAGTATAACTCTTAATGATTTAAAACTTGAAACATCATACATAAAAGAAAGTAAATGTGAAGAAAATTTAAACCATATACTGTACCACGATAGAAAAACAAACGCTATAAGTTTTAACATTGATATTGTTATTATATCATAATTTATAATTCTAACTTTTATATATTTTAAACAAAAACAACAATTTTTAATGTTTCGTCGGAGCCTCATTCCAACGGTGGGGGTGTTATAATGTCACCAGTTATTCCCTTGACACGAGCTAATGTAATTTAATATACATACATATAAGTGAGATACACACTACTAACATACCTTAGCGAACTATTAAAGAACACTTAAGAAATAAGCATAGATAATAATAGAAAATATTAAACTAAGAATCCATAAACAAAGACTCTATTCTAATTATGATAAGACCCTTATTTTTCACACCATTAAAGAAAAACTATTAAAACGAAGACTCTATTCTAATTATGATAAGACAATATCCTAAATCAATAACCAACACTTAGTAAGAATATCATCATTTAGTTGTAAGACGATATAATGTTAAGAACACATCATAAACTAATAACTAACACCTAATGATAAGACGATATCCTAAATCAATAACCAACACTTAGTAAGAATATCATCACTTAGTTCTAAGACGATATTTCTGTACTTTATTTTTCTTTCACACGCTGATAAAACCTAGACTAGATTTAACATTTTCATTTCTAGTATTTAAGAAAAAACTTGGAAATAAAATAGTCAGTTTATGAAGAAAACTCAACCACAACTAACGTTGTATTTCACTGGCGCAGTCGGTAGGATCTACGAAAAAGATCCTTAAACGAACCTACGAATAAATCATAAGAAATTTTTTTTTTTTTTAATAAAATAAATACAGTTTATTCCTTCAAAGTCCAAAGGAAAATAAAATATATACACAACCCAGTTTAGTTTATGGAAAAAATTATTTCAGACTTAAAACAATTATCAATCAACGCCAACATGAACAACAACACTCACAACGCAGAACAACAGCAAATTGAAAACCTGCTATTACAAAAACGCTTTGTAATGGACAACCTGAAATTAATCCATCCGTTTTCTGGACAAAAGGAGGAATTAGCGATGTATATTGGAGCTATAGAAAACATGGTGCCAAACATAGCTGCCCTACCATCAGAGGACCGCATTCTATTTTTTAATTGCATACTAAGGAAGCTTTAAATGTAATCAGAAGGGAGCAGCCGGAAAACTGGAGCAGCCTAAAAGTAGTATTAATAGCGGAGTATGGTGAGCAGAAACCAAGTTCGACATTAATTTTTAATTTAAGTAATATTAGATTTAAGGGTAGTGTTAAAAAGTTGTGTCAAGAAATTAATGGGAGAGGATTGTTTAACTTAGAAGAAGTAGATAGTAGGAATAATACGAATAACAACGGTTTTAATTCATTATTTAGGTTAAATCATTTAAACGAAGAGGAAAGTAAAGAAATTAAAACATTATTAAAAAAATATAAAAATATTCTTCACAAAGAGAACGAAAATCTCAGCTTTACGCATAAAATAAACATAAGATAAGTACTACACATGAAGATCCCATCTAAGTATGTGGAATCCTATAGATAACCAAAGGTACATAGAGAAGAGGTTGATAGGCAAATAAAAGAGATGTTAGAGCAAAACATCATCTGCCATAGTAAATCAACTTATTCAGCACCTAATGGTATACCCAATACAATTGATAGACGAAATCTTGGACAAGTTGGGTAGGTCCACTTACTTTACGACACTTGATCTTACAAAAAGGTTTTACCAGGTAGAGGTTGAACCTAAAGACAGGCATAAAACGGCATTTTCGACACGAAATGGGCATTATGAATTTCTGCGAATGCCCTTCGGATTAAAAAATGCACCAGCTACGTTCCAGAGACTGATGAATACAGTACTGGACGAACTAATTGGGAAAAGATTAGTTACGTATCAAATGGTAATACAATTGCTATGTTAGGGATTATTAATCCGAAAATAATAGACTTACAGACTGTGATGAGTTTAAACACTTTAGAATTTGAAAATATAAAAACCTCAGTTTGGTAAAATAAAAAAAGGAATAATTTATTTCATTTTATCAATTCCAACTCAATTTGACACATACAAAAAAACAGTAATCATTACTATGCCGGACAAAATAATAATGAACTTCATTTAGATGGATATAAGAATTATGTAACAATAAATAACACTATATATCAAAAAATAGATCGTTAGATAATAACTGAAGAAAATATATGCACCATAAATTTAATAAATAATAAGAAAACAAACTGCCAATATAAAAAAATGTATCTTCCGTTATAATTTTTATAGAATCGAATATAATTGTAACTAAAAATTTAAATAATACAAAAGTAGAGCAAGATTGTAACAAACTCGATATAAATATAAAAAGTAATAACATTATCCGCTTTAGTAATTGTAAAATAAATATAAATTACTTTGAAATTACTGTAAATAGAAACATAAAAGAATCTAATATTCTACCACCTGCAAAAGATGTTGAAAACATAATTAAAGACAATATTTCACTACCTGAACTTAAAAAACATATAGAAAATGTTAACACTAAGACCGATAACTATTCGTTAAGCCTATTAATAGTTATTATATTAACTCTTATAATAATTTTAGGAGTATTTATCATATTTCAGAAATACTTTGTAAAAGAAAAAACTAATAATATAAAAATTATCAATGAGGACATTGAATTATCTAAGGATGGGAGGAGTGAGATACACACTACTAACATACCTTAGCGAACTATTAAAGAACACTTAAGAAATAAGCATAGATAATAATAGAAAATATTAAACTAAGAATCCATAAACAAAGACTCTATTCTAATTATGATAAGACCCTTATTTTTCACACCATTAAAGAAAAACTATTAAAACGAAGACTCTATTCTAATTATGATAAGACAATATCCTAAATCAATAACCAACACTTAGTAAGAATATCATCATTTAGTTGTAAGACGATATAATGTTAAGAACACATCATAAACTAATAACTAACACCTAATGATAAGACGATATCCTAAATCAATAACCAACACTTAGTAAGAATATCATCACTTAGTTCTAAGACGATATTTCTGTACTTTATTTTTCTTTCACACGCTGATAAAACCTAGACTAGATTTAATATTTTCATTTCTAGTATTTAAGAAAAAACTTGGAAATAAAATAGTCAGTTTATGAAGAAAACTCAACCACAACTAACGTTGTATTTCACTTATACATACATATACATACATACATTCTTTTAATTGTAACATTCAGTTTCTTTATTGCAAGAATGCAATTTTATTTTTTATACGAATTGCCAAATTTAATTCCAGATATTTTTCTTGGGAATTCTTTTTTTAACCAATTCAACTTATTTAATTTACGAAACTATTTAGCTTTTCCTAACAATTGTTGTTGAATCATAATAATAATATAATATAATTACCTGTTTTGAGCAATTTTGAAACTTCAGTTCGAATTTGTTTTGTTTCATTCCATGTTTCGGCTACGGATATCATGCTTTTAACATAAAATCTCTTTAACCATTTTGGTACCCAAAGAAAAATTATTTTGTTCGTCGAGCGCCAACCGATGCATAGAACGAATTGTTAAAAAAAAGCTTTATATACATACATAAATTTATATTGTAAATAGTCATTAAAGAAGGGAAAACACAAGTGTATTTGGCTGTATTGTTGGCCCAACATAAAGAATGTCAAGTAAAACTTAAACTTATGGAATATTCTCCAATACTTTACTTAAGTTTCCGATATTATTTTCTTATCCGTTGTTGTTATGAATACACTGTGTAGGAGACGAGTGATTTCAGTCAATACCCATCCGAAAATAGTTTTTTGCAAAATAGTTAGGGGTTTGTTAAGGCGAATTTGCCCCTCGCACATAACTTCGAAAAACAGACTGTTGCCAACCAAAATGTCTCACGACCGAATTTGTGGAGGTAAAGATTCGCCAATTTCATATTTCTTGGAATATTCCAACTGCTGGCATTGCCATTAATTTTAAGCTTTGTAATCTGTAATAGAAGGCAAAATAGTGGCTGAAGGAGTTATTGAGATATTTTCATTTTGTGAGTTAAGAAAAATGTTATCTGCTTTTTCAGCAACGAAAGTTATGATAGATATGTTCTTTTTTCAACATATGCCTATTTTGCAAACAGCTTAAACATATGTAAGTGCAATGTTCATTCTTCTTAAAGCGAGGAGTTGGAGATACATTTTCAAAACGAATATACTTTGTTATAAAATGTTCCTTAGGCCTGCGAAAGGTACATCTTTTATCTAAAAACATTTCAAACGATGTCCATTCAGGAAATGTTTCAGCAAAGAAATCTTTTTACCACTTTGCTTTAACATCAAGCCTCGAACTGACGACGTGTACGAGAAATCCATCAGCTTTCGGCCATTTTCGTTTTCGTTTTTTTTTTCAATTCACACGATACAACTCTTATAGCTTATATTAAAGAAGTAATTAATTCATTTGTAGAAGAATGATGAGGACAACATAGTCCACGACTTGACTGGAATTGGAAACGAAAGCCTTACTGAAGAATCACCGCTAAAAAGGACGGTAAGAACAAAAACTTTGCAATATAACGGAATAATAAATATATAAATTACTTTTTTTATCGTGTCACGAATGTTGAAGAAATTAGAAGTGGTCTTAGTAGTTTAAAAGATACATTATTTCACCGCAAGAATAAAAAGAATTTCGCTTGGTTTGGGGCGTTGGTGGTTAGTGAAATGGAACAAGTACATCCTGATGAACAAAACTTGCGCATGCTCCCCATCATCTTCCAATGACATCCTGGAGTTATCAAGGCATGGAATTTTTGACGAAAGCGATTTTGATTGAATTTGCAATAAAGAGTATAAACACTTAAAATTTCTTTATTTCCTTTTTAACCCTACAAGCCTAACCTATTTTAGTAATACATAAAGCATAAACATATGTCTCACAGGCGTACAGGAATGTATATCCTGAAGGGACATCTACCTCTAAACCCAAGCAACTGCTCATCAATTGTTACTTCCGCTTTATAAACATTTCCCAACCATTTCTAGCTGGAACGAATGCGTCATTTGGCATCTAGCTAAAAACTCAAATCTTTCTTTGCTCATTACTGAAACGTATCGTGTGCCTGAAAAAGTAGAATCAAACAATTCATGTGTTGAATGGTGGTTATCCTTCATGATAGCAGTCAGAGTTAGAATGCCTATAAATGCACGAATCTCTAAGTATAGTGTCTTTATGAGTCGTTGTTATTTTTGATATATTTTGTCGTTTAGTTATCATTTCGACATTAGTCCACTTAACAATTTCATTTAAAATTTCGTCTGTTATGAAGGGATTGAAAATTTGCGCGGAATCAAATATATTTTTGGATATGCTTGCTGGACCCCCGGGATGCGCGAACTATATTGATTGCTTTTGTTCTGTGAGATAATGTGCCCTTACTGGTTGACCAAATATGTCCATTCTTACCACGAAGAATTTTGTCAGAAATACGATATATTCGTTCGGAACTGAAACGTCAGCAGCATCGATATCTTCTTCAGTGCAGAAATCTACTTGTGTATCCTCACTATCGCAGCTGTTTTCGTCACTGTTTTTAACGTTCTGGACACAGTTCTCTTCTTCTCCTTCTTCTTTTGACGCTGAATCGTCTAAAGTAAGGTGATCTTCTTCGCATAAGATGGCAAAAATAGCATCAACGTTCAATTTATTATATCGTGACATATTCACATATTCTATAAGATTCATATAGAAATAATAAAGTATAAAACAACCAAATATTAAGGTACACAATCGTAATGAAAACTTATATAAAGCCTAAACATACGTCTCGTAGGCGTGTTATACGTAAAAACACAAAAATGGTTAAGTTTGTGTTGGCGACAAATGCGCAATCGGCAAGCTGCAGTCGACTACTGACTTGACAAAAAAGCACAAGGTGTAAACTTCAACAGTTTTAAAGAGAAAGACAGTTTTAAAATCAATGTACGCCTCACAGGCGTAGGTTAGGCTTGTAGGGTTAATAATTTATTTTTGTTTTCTCAGCTCAATATTTTTTTTATAATTTTTTTACAATGTTTGGATTTTTTATTTCTTTTTAATTCTAATTTTAAGTTTTTTAATTTTAGGTTTTGTATAATTTATATTTTGTTTCCCATTAAATTAATTTGTTTACATATGTATGTTGTAAATAATTAGTATTACTCAGTTCCAACATTTGAATTAGAACTGTACTAATTGTTTTTTTATTTTGTTCTATCTTCAAGCCTTGTAATTTGAAGGCAATGAATTGAACTTAAAACTCAATTTGATGTATGTGACTGGCAAAATATTTGAATTTTATTGCGATACTTATACTAAATTAATAAACAAAAATTTCTGATCTAATGTCTGCATAAAATCAAAATTTAGGCGAAATTGACCAATCAAAACAAAATTGTAATTAATGTAACTTCAGCAATTTAATATATTTTATTAATATTTTGCTTTGGTTGGACAACATTCAATAATAGTTCTATTCAATTCATTTTAATAATAATAATAAGTATGTTTATTTATTATTTTTAGTACATATGTATGCATGTATGTGGAATCAAAGTATTGTACTATTTTTATATTCATATTAAAATTTATGAATGTAATAAATATGATTAAAAATAAACATAAAATCGTCTGATTCTATAATTATTGTAAAATTAAAAAAATTTCAAAGCCAACCCAACTTTTCGTCAATACAAAACTATGTCATATATTGCTGCGTCACCTTTCAGTGCATTGTATGGGTTTCAAGAATTACTTTTGATAAAATTGTATTGCGTACTTTCAAGTGTATTTACTTAGTACATATGTATGTAAATACGTAACTATCGGCGGATTGCACAAAAAAGTCCTGCAGTAAGCAGCAAGCAAATGTGACTTACTTTCAGATTTATAAGGTTAACAACACTCCAAATCAATTACCAAGGGCGAGCTCGGAAGAGACGTGTATTAAACATTTGCTTATCTGATGATTTTGTTTGGTAAGGATAAGGCTTAGTTTTTTCCCGCACTTTTTCATTTTCCGGGAAAGCGGGAAAATTTGTTTAATTTCCCGGGATCCCGCTACATAATAAAAATTAAATTCGTTAGGCATTAACAAAAATGTGTTGTTATGTTTTAATAATACATAAATACTCGTATGTTAATTTAAATTTTGGTATTAATATATTTTTTAACTTTTAGTTTTTAAATTCCTTAAAGGTTTTTTCAAACACGAAAAACGTGTATTCTTATTAGTATATGAGACCAAAAAAGTAAACTTACAAATATAGGTGAATATATATTTTGAATCAACAAATATAGTTTCATACACAAAATTAACAAAAATTTCACTTTATAAATTGTTTGTGCGCTTTAGGAAAAACTTCAAAATTTAAGGATATGTTTGACAAAAGAAAATGTCAAAACTCATAAGTGTGTGTATGTATACAAGCAAAAAATAAGAAAATAAAAATAAGATAAGAAAGTTCAACGAAAAAAATTTGATAAGTTTATCACTAAGATTTTGATCATGTGAAAGGGAATTTGTAGGACACGCATGTGCGCATTAAACTTATCAGTCAATTGACGTAAACCTAGAACCGATCCTTTATTTGCAGTTTTAAAATAAAAATTTTTAACAAAGATGAGCCCGAAATGTAACTAATTTATTATCACAACGCCTCTTTAATAATTTAATGGCCTTATCATAACTACCTTCGGTTCAATCTAATGACGATATGGTATCTAATGCAGCTCCTTTTTCGCACAAAGATTGAGACTTCTCGATAGGATAGGGAATATAACACTTACAAAAATAAATTCAAAAACTAAAAGAGCGCGGAGAAAAAACATAAGAATATAAAGATTTTAATTTTTCAAAGAAAGGGATTTTAGTAAAAATGGCAACTATCGCGGTCTACAGACTTTCACTAATTTGATATACAGAGTACACCCGTTACTGACGACTTAAGCCGAACCGTCTCAGCTGCTTTTTTCTGATATAGTTAAGAGCAAATTCACGGGAAAAGCTAGGGAAATATTAGAAATCAACTGCCAGGCCCAATTCTGGACAGATATAAAAACCATGTTAAATAACAATTTTGGAGACCGAACTGTTCGACGGACTCAAAAGTGTAACATTTAACACTAATTGCGTCGTGTTTTATAATGAAATTAAGCAACGGCTCAGAAATCTCAATAACAAGCCAATTATGACAATCGGTACCGGCGCTGCAAACAACGAGGGCGCAAAAAATTATATGAGAACTGCCTTAAGCGTTTTTAAAGAAAAAATTCCTGAGTCTATGCGTACAGTCCTAATATTTATAAATCCTGACACCATGGAAACAGCTATGGAAATGCTATTCCAATCTGGATATTTTCCACCCAGGGAATATCAGTAAACAACCCAAAAAATAATAATCATTATGTAACAAGGAACTATAGTAACCCTAAAAACACCTCATATAACCAACCGAATTCCCAAAGTTGGCAAGGAAGAAACTATGGAAGTTTCACGAATAATCAGGAAAACGGACAACCCATTCCGACAATAAGGCAGGCAAAGTACACATGGGCATTAAAACCTTGAAACATCAACCAATCGTAATCATAATGAGGACGAAAATGTTCAGTCTTTTGCCTCAAGGAACTTTCATATATAAAGGTTAAAACCCAGTTGGGACATCTAAAACTTATAATAGATACAGGTGCAACCAACTCCATTTTATACCCTAATGGATACAACAAAATTCAACCGATTCCCATCAAAACTTTACAACACAAAATCTATCTTTGTGAGAAAGTGAAAATTCCCACCTTTAAAGAGTTCGGTACAAACATTCAGACGACGGAGTTCTATATAACAAAATTTCATGAATATTGCGACGGATTGATAGGTAATGATTTACTTAGACCACAAAAAGCAATAATATGTTATTAAAAGTGAGGACCAGCAAGAGAAACAATTTAGTCAGGATGAAGAAAATAATTTCGTTAAAGAACTAATTAAAAGAGAATTAATGAAAAAGGAAACTTTAAACTTTACGTCAAAACTTGAGCCCTTGAAATTAAATTAGAACAAAGCATCTAAGCTCCGAGGAGAAGTCACAACTATTACACATCCATCATAAAACGTAGAATACTCCTATATACACAAACAATATTCCTATATACACTAAATCATACAGGTACCCTTACATTCATAAGAACGAAGTAGAAACGCAGATTAAGGAAATGCTTAATAAAATAATAAGACGTAGCCATTCCCCATATTCTGCACTCATGTGGATTGTCCCGAAAAAAACGTATGCCAGTGGAAAAACTAAATGTCGGCTCGTCATTGATTACCGAAAACTCAATCAATGACGAGCACCCAATCCTTAACAGAGATGAGATTCTAGACAAAATGGGAAGATGCCAGTATTTTACAACTCTAGATCTTCCAAAAGGATTGCATCAAATAGAGATTGAGAAGGAGGATGTTCATAAGACCGTCTTTAGTGTAGAAGGGGGACACTATGAATTCCTGAGGATGCCGTTTGGGTTGAAGACAGCCCCAGCGACCTTTCAAAGACTTATAAATAATGTCCTTAAGGACCATATTAACCAAATTTGTCAAGTTTATTTAGACGATGTAATCATATTCTCTACATCACTGCAAGAGCATATGAATTCTATTAAATTAATTTTTAACATACTGAAAGAAGCCAACCTGAAAATTCCATTAGACAAGTCTGATTTTCTAAACAAAGAAACTGTATTTCTTGGGCACATCGTATCCCCAGAAGGAATTAAAACCAACCCAAAAAAATCGAATATGTCAAAAACTTTCCTATTTCTAAAAAAATTTAACAAATTAAGCAATACCTAGGCCGCTGACGAGGTTTTTGAAAAAGGGTACAAAAATTAATATTACTGACCCTGAATATGAAAAAAAGCTTAAATACCCTTAAGACTTTACTAATCCACGACCCAATATGAGCTTACCCAGACTTCACTAAAACATTCACCCTCACAACGGATGCCAGTTACTACGCTTTAGAAGGAATACTCTCACAGGATAATCATGCAATATGTTACGCCAGCCGTACCCTAAATACACATGAAATAAATTGCAGTACAATAGAAAAATATTTCAGACCTTATCTTTTCGGTCGGAAATTCATAATAGAAACCGATCACAAGCCACTAACATGGCTTTTCTTTATAAAGAACCCAAATCGAAACTTGTGAGATGGAGGTTAAAATTGTCCGAATTCGCTTATGAAATGAAATATGTACAAGAGGGGAACAAAAAATAGTTACGCTGATGCATCATCTAGGATTGAACCTGAAACTGGCACCATAAACACAATGGAACCCACCCACATGACAATAAAGGAAATCTCTTCACCTCTCAATTTGTTTAAAACTCAAATTATTATAACAAAGGCGGTATCCGAATCGCTCAGAATTAAAAAAAAATCCCTTTTTTTTTTTGAAGTCGAAGAAAAATCATTTACATGAAGAAAATGGATAGAGACGCAGCTATTACACTGCTCAAAACTCACTTTAACCCCAGACAGTTAAACGCTGTAATAATTCAGGGAGAATTTTATACAGCATTTAAAACAACTTTTGGATAGTAAGACAGTAAACATTTTAGGATAGAAAGATGTTTTTTCCAAACAGAAGATATAGAAGACGAGGAATTGTTAACTGATATAATAAAAAAGGATAAAAATAATAACTTGATATTCAGACAGTATTTAAAGAACTAATTACGCATGTATATGTACAACCCACAATTAAAACTAAGAATTACACAATTTATAAACAACTGTGAAATTTGTAACCTAGAAAAATATGATAGGAAGCCTCCAAAGCCACCATATAAAATCACGGAAACCCCACCTAAGCCACGGAAAATCATCCACATACTTAGATGTATTTTACACTTTAGGAAAAAAGTTGTTTATGACAGCAATTAATAGAAGAAGCTGGACAGAGTTTAAAGCGAAACTGTTACAAATTATTAACACATACATAAACAAAATCATAATAGACAATGAGCTCGGATTTAAAGCTATATCCATACGCGATTTTTTTAAGGAAGAGAATATAGAAATCCACTTTACTTCTAAAAATAACGACACATCCAATGCAGACATTGAAAGGTTACATAACACCATTAATGAACACATACGACTGCTAGGACATGATAGAACAAATAAGGACGAAAGTGTTGAAGACAAAATGGCAAGAATAATAGGTTTCTACAATAATACAGTACATAGCACCACAGGAATAAAACCGATTGATTTCATAATATGAGAATAGATATGTATAAGAAAATTCAGGACATAATAAACAAAAAAAGGAGAAATATATACACAAATTAAATGAAACCAGAAAAGATGTAGAACTAGAGAACGGAACAAACTATATTAAGCAAATAAGAGGTAGAAAGAACCGCAAAAAGTATAGGAATGCTAGTGAAAATAATATAGATAATGACCATTTACAAACTATAGTAACTGGACACAAATACTATAAGACTCATGTTAAACCTAGAAAGAAATATCAAGACGGAGATAACCCAACTATAAAGTTTACAACATATCTTCTAACTAACCATATGGATGACATTGGACAAGTAATATTTTTCAGAAAATTAGGAATTGTTCCCCACTGCCATGTTAACACCAAAAGAAATGCAACTGATAACAGACTTTGACAGCTATACAAACATAAAAATCTCTAAATGATAAAAGCATATTACAAATTTTGCTCAACAACATGCTCAAAAGAAACTCTTAGCAAAATTACTTTCGAACCAATCCCAAACATTAAAAATAGGACACTAGCGTTAGAATCATATACGGTTATTGTCGATCGTATATGAGCCATTTCTTTAAAAAAGTTTAGAGAAAAATTTAATTAAGATAAAAAATATTTCAAAATATAAGGAGGCCAATTACCCAATTAAATATTCCGAAACAAAATTTAATTAAGATAAAAAATGATTGTATAAAAAATATTTTAAAATATAAGGAGGCCAATTACCCAATTAAATATTCCAAAACAAAATTCAATTAAGATAAAAAATTATTGTATAAAAAATATTTTAAAATATAAGGAGGCCAATTACCCAATTAAATATTCCGAAACAAAGGATGTAGTAGAAATACGTCCTGGATTACTAATACTTAAAAGTTATTACCAAAATATCATACATAACTGTAATGAAAATGAATTACAAATAAATAGAACATTTTTTATTAAATTAGAGAGTTGTAAAATCTCAACTGAAAATAAAAATTACACCAATGTTAACTTAAGAATAAAAGATAAAATAATTCTACCAAATATTATAACAAAAATCAAAAGTAATAAAAAACAGTATAACTCTTAATGATTTAAAACTTGAAACATCATACATAAAAGAAAGTAAATGTGAAGAAAATTTAAACCATATACTGTACCACGATAGAAAAACAAACGCTATAAGTTTTAACATTGATATTGTTATTATATCATAATTTATAATTCTAACTTTTATATATTTTAAACAAAAACAACAATTTTTAATGTTTCGTCGGAGCCTCATTCCAACGGTGGGGGTGTTATAATGTCACCAGTTATTCCCTTGACACGAGCTAATGTAATTTAATATACATACATATACATACATATACATACATACATTCTTTTAATTGTAACATTCAGTTTCTTTATTGCAAGAATGCAATTTTATTTTTTATACGAATTGCCAAATTTAATTCCAGATATTTTTCTTGGGAATTCTTTTTTTAACCAATTCAACTTATTTAATTTACGAAACTATTTAGCTTTTCCTAACAATTGTTGTTGAATCATAATAATAATATAATATAATTACCTGTTTTGAGCAATTTTGAAACTTCAGTTCGAATTTGTTTTGTTTCATTCCATGTTTCGGCTACGGATATCATGCTTTTAACATAAAATCTCTTTAACCATTTTGGTACCCAAAGAAAAATTATTTTGTTCGTCGAGCGCCAACCGATGCATAGAACGAATTGTTAAAAAAAAGCTTTATATACATACATAAATTTATATTGTAAATAGTCATTAAAGAAGGGAAAACACAAGTGTATTTGGCTGTATTGTTGGCCCAACATAAAGAATGTCAAGCAAAACTTAAACTTATGGAATATTCTCCAATACTTTACTTAAGTTTCCGATATTATTTTCTTATCCGTTGTTGTTATGAATACACTGTGTAGGAGACGAGTGATTTCAGTCAATACCCATCCGAAAATAGTTTTTTGCAAAATAGTTAGGGGTTTGTTAAGGCGAATTTGCCCCTCGCACATAACTTCGAAAAACAGACTGTTGCCAACCAAAATGTCTCACGACCGAATTTGTGGAGGTAAAGATTCGCCAATTTCATATTTCTTGGAATATTCCAACTGCTGGCATTGCCATTAATTTTAAGCTTTGTAATCTGTAATAGAAGGCAAAATAGTGGCTGAAGGAGTTATTGAGATATTTTCATTTTGTGAGTTAAGAAAAATGTTATCTGCTTTTTCAGCAACGAAAGTTCTGATAGATATGTTCTTTTTTCAGCATATGCCTATTTTGCAAACAGCTTAAACATATGTAAGTGCAATGTTCATTCTTCTTAAAGCGAGGAGTTGGAGATACATTTTCAAAACGAATATACTTTGTTATAAAATGTTCCTTAGGCCTGCGAAAGGTACATCTTTTATCTAAAAACATTTCAAACGATGTCCATTCAGGAAATGTTTCAGCAAAGAAATCTTTTTACCACTTTGCTTTAACATCAAGCCTCGAACTGACGACGTGTACGAGAAATCCATCAGCTTTCGGCCATTTTCGTTTTCGTTTTTTTTTTCAATTCACACGATACAACTCTTATAGCTTATATTAAAGAAGTAATTAATTCATTTGTAGAAGAATGATGAGGACAACATAGTCCACGACTTGACTGGAATTGGAAACGAAAGCCTTACTGAAGAATCACCGCTAAAAAGGACGGTAAGAACAAAAACTTTGCAATATAACGGAATAATAAATATATAAATTACTTTTTTTATCGTGTCACGAGTGTTGAAGAAATTAGAAGTGGTCTTAGTAGTTTAAAAGATACATTATTTCACCGCAAGAATAAAAAGAATTTCGCTTGGTTTGGGGCGTTGGTGGTTAGTGAAATGGAACAAGTACATCCTGATGAACAAAACTTGCGCATGCTCCCCATCATCTTCCAATGACATCCTGGAGTTATCAAGGCATGGAATTTTTGACGAAAGCGATTTTGATTGAATTTGCAATAAAGAGTATAAACACTTAAAATTTCTTTATTTCCTTTTTAACCCTACAAGCCTAACCTATTTTAGTAATACATAAAGCATAAACATATGTCTCACAGGCGTACAGGAATGTATATCCTGAAGGGACATCTACCTCTAAACCCAAGCAACTGCTCATCAATTGTTACTTCCGCTTTATAAACATTTCCCAACCATTTCTAGCTGGAACGAATGCGTCATTTGGCATCTAGCTAAAAACTCAAATCTTTCTTTGCTCATTACTGAAACGTATCGTGTGCCTGAAAAAGTAGAATCAAACAATTCATGTGTTGAATGGTGGTTATCCTTCATGATAGCAGTCAGAGTTAGAATGCCTATAAATGCACGAATCTCTAAGTATAGTGTCTTTATGAGTCGTTGTTATTTTTGATATATTTTGTCGTTTAGTTATCATTTCGACATTAGTCCACTTAACAATTTCATTTAAAATTTCGTCTGTTATGAAGGGATTGAAAATTTGCGCGGAATCAAATATATTTTTGGATATGCTTGCTGGACCCCCGGGATGCGCGAACTATATTGATTGCTTTTGTTCTGTGAGATAATGTGCCCTTACTGGTTGACCAAATATGTCCATTCTTACCACGAAGAATTTTGTCAGAAATACGATATATTCGTTCGGAACTGAAACGTCAGCAGCATCGATGTCTTCTTCAGTGCAGAAATCTACTTGTGTATCCTCACTATCGCAGCTGTTTTCGTCATTGTTTTTAACGTTCTGGACACAGTTCTCTTCTTCTCCTTCTTCTTTTGACGCTGAATCGTCTAAAGTAAGGTGATCTTCTTCGCATAAGATGGCAAAAATAGCATCAACGTTCAATTTATTATATCGTGACATATTCACATATTCTATAAGATTCATATAGAAATAATAAAGTATAAAACAACCAAATATTAAGGTACACAATCGTAATGAAAACTTATATAAAGCCTAAACATACGTCTCGTAGGCGTGTTATACGTAAAAACACAAAAATGGTTAAGTTTGTGTTGGCGACAAATGCGCAATCGGCAAGCTGCAGTCGACTACTGACTTGACAAAAAAGCACAAGGTGTAAACTTCAACAGTTTTAAAGAGAAAGACAGTTTTAAAATCAAAGTACGCCTCACAGGCGTAGGTTAGGCTTGTAGGGTTAATAATTTATTTTTGTTTTCTCAGCTCAATATTTTTTTTATAATTTTTTTACAATGTTTGGATTTTTTATTTCTTTTTAATTCTAATTTTAAGTTTTTTAATTTTAGGTTTTGTATAATTTATATTTTGTTTCCCATTAAATTAATTTGTTTACATATGTTGTAAATAATTAGTATTACTCAGTTCCAACATTTGAATTAGAACTGTACTAATTGTTTTTTTATTTTGTTCTATCTTCAAGCCTTGTAATTTGAAGGCAATGAATTGAACTTAAAACTCAATTTGATGTATGTGACTGGCAAAATATTTGAATTTTATTGCGATACTTATACTAAATTAATAAACAAAAACTTCTGATCTAATGTCTGCATAAAATCAAAATTTAGGCGAAATTGACCAATCAAAACAAAATTGTAATTAATGTAACTTCAGCAATTTAATATATTTTATTAATATTTTGCTTTGGTTGGACAACATTCAATAATAGTTCTATTCAATTCATTTTAATAATAATAATAAGTATGTTTATTTATTATTTTTAGTACATATGTATGCATGTATGTGGAATCAAAGTATTGTACTATTTTTATATTCATATTAAAATTTATGAATGTAATAAATATGATTAAAAATAAACATAAAATCGTCTGATTCTATAATTATTGTAAAATTAAAAAAATTTCAAAGCCAACCCAACTTTTCGTCAATACAAAACTATGTCATATATTGTTGCGTCACCTTTCAGTGCATTGTATGGGTTTCAAGAATTACTTTTGATAAAATTGTATTGCGTACTTTCAAGTGTATTTACTTAGTACATATGTATGTAAATACGTAACTATCGGCGGATTGCACAAAAAAGTCCTGCAGTAAGCAGCAAGCAAATGTGACTTACTTTCAGATTTATAAGGTTAACAACACTCCAAATCAATTACCAAGGGCGAGCTCGGAAGAGACGTGTATTAAACATTTGCTAATCTGATGATTTTGTTTGGTAAGGATAAGGCTTAGTTTTTTCCCGCACTTTTTCATTTTCCGGGAAAGCGGGAAAATTTGTTTAATTTCCCGGGATCCCGCTACATAATAAAAATTAAATTCGTTAGGCATTAACAAAAATGTGTTGTTATGTTTTAATAATACATAAATACTCGTATGTTAATTTAAATTTTGGTATTAATATATTTTTTAACTTTTAGTTTTTAAATTCCTTAAAGGTTTTTTCAAACACGAAAAACGTGTATTCTTATTAGTATATGAGACCAAAAAAGTAAACTTACAAATATAGGTGAATATATATTTTGAATCAACAAATATAGTTTCATACACAAAATTAACAAAAATTTCACTTTATAAATTGTTTGTGCGCTTTAGGAAAAACTTCAAAATTTAAGGATATGTTTGACAAAAGAAAATGTCAAAACTCATAAGTGTGTGTATGTATACAAGCAAAAAATAAGAAAATAAAAATAAGATAAGAAAGTTCAACGAAAAAAATTTGATAAGTTTATCACTAAGATTTTGATCATGTGAAAGGAAATTTGTAGGACACGCATGTGCGCATTAAACTTATCAGTCAATTGACGTAAACCTAGAACCGATCCTTTATTTGCAGTTTTAAAATAAAAAATTTTAACAAAGATGAGCCCGAAATGTAACTAATTTATTATCACAACGCCTCTTTAATAATTTAATGGCCTTATCATAACTACCTTCGGTTCAATCTAATGACGATATGGTATCTAATGCAGCTCCTTTTTCGCACAAAGATTGAGACTTCTCGATAGGATAGGGAATATAACACTTACAAAAATAAATTCAAAAACTAAAAGAGCGCGGAGAAAAAACATAAGAATATAAAGATTTTAATTTTTCAAAGAAAGGGATTTTAGTAAAAATGGCAACTATCGCGGTCTACAGACTTTCACTAATTTGATATACAGAGTACACCCGTTACTGACGACTTAAGCCGAACCGTCTCAGCTACTTTTTTCTGATATAGTTAAGAGCAAATTCACGGGAAAAGCTAGGGAAATATTAGAAATCAACTGCCAGGCCCAATTCTGGACAGATATAAAAACCATGTTAAATAACAATTTTGGAGACCGAACTGTTCGACGGACTCAAAAGTGTAACATTTAACACTAATTGCGTCGTGTTTTATAATGAAATTAAGCAACGGCTCAGAAATCTCAATAACAAGCCAATTATGACAATCGGTACCGGCGCTGCAAACAACGAGGGCGCAAAAAATTATATGAGAACTGCCTTAAGCGTTTTCAAAGAAAAAATTCCTGAGTCTATGCGTACAGTCCTAATATTTATAAATCCTGACACCATGGAAACAGCTATGGAAATGCTATTCCAATCTGGATATTTTCCACCCAGGGAATATCAGTAAACAACACAAAAAATAATAATCATTATGTAACAAGGAACTATAGTAACCCTAAAAACACCTCATATAACCAACCGAATTCCCAAAGTTGGCAAGGAAGAAACTATTGAAGTTTCACGAATAATCAGGAAAACGGACAACCCATTCCGACAATAAGGCAGGCAAAGTACACATGGGCATTAAAACCTTGAAACATCAACCAATCGTAATCATAATGAGGACGAAAATGTTCAGTCTTTTGCCTCAAGGAACTTTCATATATAAAGGTTAAAGCCCAGTTGGGACATCTAAAACTTATAATAGATACAGGTGCAACCAACTCCATTTTATACCCTAATGGATACAACAAAATTCAACCGATTCCCATCAAAACTTTACAACACAAAATCTATCTTTGTGAGAAAGTGAAAATTCCCACCTTTAAAGAGTTCGGTACAAACATTCAGACGACGGAGTTCTATATAACAAAATTTCATGAATATTGCGACGGATTGATAGGTAATGATTTACTTAGACCACAAAAAGCAATAATATGTTATTAAAAGTGAGGACCAGCAAGAGAAACAATTTAGTCAGGATGAAGAAAACAATTTCGTTAAAGAACTAATTAAAAGAGAATTAATGAAAAAGGAAACTTTAAACTTTACGTCAAAACTTGAGCCCTTGAAATTAAATTAGAACAAAGCATCTAAGCTCCGAGGAGAAGTCACAACTTCTACACATCCATCATAAAACGTAGAATACTCCTATATACACAAACAATATTCCTATATACACTAAATCATACAGGTACCCTTACATTCATAAGAACGAAGTAGAAACGCAGATTAAGGAAATGCTTAATAAAATAATAAGACGTAGCAATTCCCCATATTCTGCACTCATGTGGATTGTCCCGAAAAAAACTAAATGTCGGCTCGTCATTGATTACCGAAAACTCAATCGATGACGAGCACCCAATCCTTAACAGAGATGAGATTCTAGACAAAATGGGAAGATGCCAGTATTTTACAACTCTAGATCTTCCAAAAGGATTGCATCAAATAGAGATTGAGAAGGAGGATGTTCATAAGACCGTCTTTAGTGTAGAAGGGGGACACTATGAATTCCTGAGGATGCCGTTTGGGTTGAAGACAGCCCCAGCGACCTTTCAAAGACTTATAAATAATGTCCTTAAGGACCATATTAACCAAATTTGTCAAGTTTATTTAGACGATGTAATCATATTCTCTACATCACTGCAAGAGCATATGAATTCTATTAAATTAATTTTTAACATACTGAAAGAAGCCAACCTGAAAATTCCATTAGACAAGTCTGATTTTCTAAACAAAGAAACTGTATTTCTTGGGCACATCGTATCCCCAGAAGGAATTAAAACCAACCCAAAAAAATCGAATATGTCAAAAACTTTCCTATTTCTAAAAAAATTTAACAAATTAAGCAATACCTAGGCCGCTGACGAGGTTTTTGAAAAAGGGTACAAAAATTAATATTACTGACCCTGAATATGAAAAAAAGCTTAAATACCCTTAAGACTTTACTAATCCACGACCCAATATGAGCTTACCCAGACTTCACTAAAACATTCACCCTCACAACGGATGCCAGTTACTACGCTTTAGAAGGAATACTCTCACAGGATAATCATGCAATATGTTACGCCAGCCGTACCCTAAATACACATGAAATAAATTGCAGTACAATAGAAAAATATTTCAGACCTTATCTTTTCGGTCGGAAATTCATAATAGAAACCGATCACAAGCCACTAACATGGCTTTTCTTTATAAAGAACCCAAATCGAAACTTGTGAGATGGAGGTTAAAATTGTCCGAATTCGCTTATGAAATGAAATATGTACAAGAGGGGAACAAAAAATAGTTACGCTGATGCATCATCTAGGATTGAACCTGAAACTGGCACCATAAACACAATGGAACCCACCCACATGACAATAAAGGAAATCTCTTCACCTCTCAATTTGTTTAAAACTCAAATTATTATAACAAAGGCGGTATCCGAATCGCTCAGAATTAAAAAAAAATCCCTTTTTTTTTTTGAAGTCGAAGAAAAATCATTTACATGAAGAGAATGGATAGAGACGCAGCTATTACACTGCTCAAAACTCACTTTAACCCCAGACAGTTAAACGCTGTATTAATTCAGGGAGAATTTTATACAGCATTTAAAACAACTTTTGGATAGTAAGACAGTAAACATTTTAGGATAGAAAGATGTTTTTTCCAAACAGAAGATATAGAAGACGAGGAATTGTTAACTGATATAATAAAAAAGGATAAAAATAATAACTTGATATTCAGACAGTATTTAAAGAACTAATTACGCATGTATATGTACAACCCACAATTAAAACTAAGAATTACACAATTTATAAACAACTGTGAAATTTGTAACCTAGAAAAATATGATAGGAAGCCTCCAAAGCCACCATATAAAATCACGGAAACCCCACCTAAGCCACGGAAAATCATCCACATACTTAGATGTATTTTACACTTTAGGAAAAAAGTTGTTTATGACAGCAATTAATAGAAGAAGCTGGACAGAGTTTAAAGCGAAACTGTTACAAATTATTAACACATACATAAACAAAATCATAATAGACAATGAGCTCGGATTTAAAGCTATATCCATACGCGATTTTTTTAAGGAAGAGAATATAGAAATCCACTTTACTTCTAAAAATAACGACACATCCAATGCAGACATTGAAAGGTTACATAACACCATTAATGAACACATACGACTGCTAGGACATGATAGAACAAATAAGGACGAAAGTGTTGAAGACAAAATGGCAAGAATAATAGGTTTCTACAATAATACAGTACATAGCACCACAGGAATAAAACCGATTGATTTCATAATATGAGAATAGATATGTATAAGAAAATTCAGGACATAATAAACAAAAAAAGGAGAAATATATACACAAATTAAATGAAACCAGAAAAGATGTAGAACTAGAGAACGGAACAAACTATATTAAGCAAATAAGAGGTAGAAAGAACCGCAAAAAGTATAGGAATGCTAGTGAAAATAATATAGATAATGACCATTTACAAACTATAGTAACTGGACACAAATACTATAAGACTCATGTTAAACCTAGAAAGAAATATCAAGACGGAGATAACCCAACTATAAAGTTTACAACATATCTTCTAACTAACCATATGGATGACATTGGACAAGTAATATTTTTCAGAAAATTAGGAATTGTTCCCCACTGCCATGTTAACACCAAAAGAAATGCAACTGATAACAGACTTTGACAGCTATACAAACATAAAAATCTCTAAATGATAAAAGCATATTACAAATTTTGCTCAACAACATGCTCAAAAGAAACTCTTAGCAAAATTACTTTCGAACCAATCCCAAACATTAAAAATAGGACACTAGCGTTAGAATCATATACGGTTATTGTCGATCGTATATGAGCCATTTCTTTAAAAAAGTTTAGAGAAAAATTTAATTAAGATAAAAAATATTTCAAAATATAAGGAGGCCAATTACCCAATTAAATATTCCGAAACAAAATTTAATTAAGATAAAAAATGATTGTATAAAAAATATTTTAAAATATAAGGAGGCCAATTACCCAATTAAATATTCCAAAACAAAATTCAATTAAGATAAAAAATTATTGTATAAAAAATATTTTAAAATATAAGGAGGCCAATTACCCAATTAAATATTCCGAAACAAAGGATGTAGTAGAAATACGTCCTGGATTACTAATACTTAAAAGTTATTACCAAAATATCATACATAACTGTAATGAAAATGAATTACAAATAAATAGAACATTTTTTATTAAATTAGAGAGTTGTAAAATCTCAACTGAAAATAAAAATTACACCAATGTTAACTTAAGAATAAAAGATAAAATAATTCTACCAAATATTATAACAAAAATCAAAAGTAATAAAAAACAGTATAACTCTTAATGATTTAAAACTTGAAACATCATACATAAAAGAAAGTAAATGTGAAGAAAATTTAAACCATATACTGTACCACGATAGAAAAACAAACGCTATAAGTTTTAACATTGATATTGTTATTATATCATAATTTATAATTCTAACTTTTATATATTTTAAACAAAAACAACAATTTTTAATGTTTCGTCGGAGCCTCATTCCAACGGTGGGGGTGTTATAATGTCACCAGTTATTCCCTTGACACGAGCTAATGTAATTTAATATACATACATATACATACATATACATACATACATTCTTTTAATTGTAACATTCAGTTTCTTTATTGCAAGAATGCAATTTTATTTTTTATACGAATTGCCAAATTTAATTCCAGATATTTTTCTTGGGAATTCTTTTTTTAACCAATTCAACTTATTTAATTTACGAAACTATTTAGCTTTTCCTAACAATTGTTGTTGAATCATAATAATAATATAATATAATTACCTGTTTTGAGCAATTTTGAAACTTCAGTTCGAATTTGTTTTGTTTCATTCCATGTTTCGGCTACGGATATCATGCTTTTAACATAAAATCTCTTTAACCATTTTGGTACCCAAAGAAAAATTATTTTGTTCGTCGAGCGCCAACCGATGCATAGAACGAATTGTTAAAAAAAGCTTTATATACATACATAAATTTATATTGTAAATAGTCATTAAAGAAGGGAAAACACAAGTGTATTTGGCTGTATTGTTGGCCCAACATAAAGAATGTCAAGCAAAACTTAAACTTATGGAATATTCTCCAATACTTTACTTAAGTTTCCGATATTATTTTCTTATCCGTTGTTGTTATGAATACACTGTGTAGGAGACGAGTGATTTCAGTCAATACCCATCCGAAAATAGTTTTTTGCAAAATAGTTAGGGGTTTGTTAAGGCGAATTTGCCCCTCGCACATAACTTCGAAAAACAGACTGTTGCCAACCAAAATGTCTCACGACCGAATTTGTGGAGGTAAAGATTCGCCAATTTCATATTTCTTGGAATATTCCAACTGCTGGCATTGCCATTAATTTTAAGCTTTGTAATCTGTAATAGAAGGCAAAATAGTGGCTGAAGGAGTTATTGAGATATTTTCATTTTGTGAGTTAAGAAAAATGTTATCTGCTTTTTCAGCAACGAAAGTTCTGATAGATATGTTCTTTTTTCAACATATGCCTATTTTGCAAACAGCTTAAACATATGTAAGTGCAATGTTCATTCTTCTTAAAGCGAGGAGTTGGAGATACATTTTCAAAACGAATATACTTTGTTATAAAATGTTCCTTAGGCCTGCGAAAGGTACATCTTTTATCTAAAAACATTTCAAACGATGTCCATTCAGGAAATGTTTCAGCAAAGAAATCTTTTTACCACTTTGCTTTAACATCAAGCCTCGAACTGACGACGTGTACGAGAAATCCATCAGCTTTCGGCCATTTTCGTTTTCGTTTTTTTTTTCAATTCACACGATACAACTCTTATAGCTTATATTAAAGAAGTAATTAATTCATTTGTAGAAGAATGATGAGGACAACATAGTCCACGACTTGACTGGAATTGGAAACGAAAGCCTTACTGAAGAATCACCGCTAAAAAGGACGGTAAGAACAAAAACTTTGCAATATAACGGAATAATAAATATATAAATTACTTTTTTTATCGTGTCACGAATGTTGAAGAAATTAGAAGTGGTCTTAGTAGTTTAAAAGATACATTATTTCACCGCAAGAATAAAAAGAATTTCGCTTGGTTTGGGGCGTTGGTGGTTAGTGAAATGGGACAACTACATCCTGATGAACAAAACTTGCGCATGCTCCCCATCATCTTCCAATGACATCCTGGAGTTATCAAGGCATGGAATTTTTGACGAAAGCGATTTTGATTGAATTTGCAATAAAGAGTATAAACACTTAAAATTTCTTTATTTCCTTTTTAACCCTACAAGCCTAACCTATTTTAGTAATACATAAAGCATAAACATATGTCTCACAGGCGTACAGGAATGTATATCCTGAAGGGACATCTACCTCTAAACCCAAGCAACTGCTCATCAATTGTTACTTCCGCTTTATAAACATTTCCCAACCATTTCTTGCTGGAACGAATGCGTCATTTGGCATCTAGCTAAAAACTCAAATCTTTCTTTGCTCATTACTGAAACGTATCGTGTGCCTGAAAAAGTAGAATCAAACAATTCATGTGTTGAATGGTGGTTATCCTTCATGATAGCAGTCAGAGTTAGAATGCCTATAAATGCACGAATCTCTAAGTATAGTGTCTTTATGAGTCGTTGTTATTTTTGATATATTTTGTCGTTTAGTTATCATTTCGACATTAGTCCACTTAACAATTTCATTTAAAATTTCGTCTGTTATGAAGGGATTGAAAATTTGCGCGGAATCAAATATATTTTTGGATATGCTTGCTGGACCCCCGGGATGCGCGAACTATATTGATTGCTTTTGTTCTGTGAGATAATGTGCCCTTACTGGTTGACCAAATATGTCCATTCTTACCACGAAGAATTTTGTCAGAAATACGATATATTCGTTCGGAACTGAAACGTCAGCAGCATCGATGTCTTCTTCAGTGCAGAAATCTACTTGTGTATCCTCACTATCGCAGCTGTTTTCGTCATTGTTTTTAACGTTCTGGACACAGTTCTCTTCTTCTCCTTCTTCTTTTGACGCTGAATCGTCTAAAGTAAGGTGATCTTCTTCGCATAAGATGGCAAAAATAGCATCAACGTTCAATTTATTATATCGTGACATATTCACATATTCTATAAGATTCATATAGAAATAATAAAGTATAAAACAACCAAATATTAAGGTACACAATCGTAATGAAAACTTATATAAAGCCTAAACATACGTCTCGTAGGCGTGTTATACGTAAAAACACAAAAATGGTTAAGTTTGTGTTGGCGACAAATGCGCAATCGGCAAGCTGCAGTCGACTACTGACTTGACAAAAAAGCACAAGGTGTAAACTTCAACAGTTTTAAAGAGAAAGACAGTTTTAAAATCAATGTACGCCTCACAGGCGTAGGTTAGGCTTGTAGGGTTAATAATTTATTTTTGTTTTCTCAGCTCAATATTTTTTTTATAATTTTTTTACAATGTTTGGATTTTTTATTTCTTTTTAATTCTAATTTTAAGTTTTTTAATTTTAGGTTTTGTATAATTTATATTTTGTTTCCCATTAAATTAATTTGTTTACATATGTTGTAAATAATTAGTATTACTCAGTTCCAACATTTGAATTAGAACTGTACTAATTGTTTTTTTATTTTGTTCTATCTTCAAGCCTTGTAATTTGAAGGCAATGAATTGAACTTAAAACTCAATTTGATGTATGTGACTGGCAAAATATTTGAATTTTATTGCGATACTTATACTAAATTAATAAACAAAAATTTCTGATCTAATGTCTGCATAAAATCAAAATTTAGGCGAAATTGACCAATCAAAACAAAATTGTAATTAATGTAACTTCAGCAATTTAATATATTTTATTAATATTTTGCTTTGGTTGGACAACATTCAATAATAGTTCTATTCAATTCATTTTAATAATAATAATAAGTATGTTTATTTATTATTTTTAGTACATATGTATGCATGTATGTGGAATCAAAGTATTGTACTATTTTTATATTCATATTAAAATTTATGAATGTAATAAATATGATTAAAAATAAACATAAAATCGTCTGATTCTATAATTATTGTAAAATTAAAAAAATTTCAAAGCCAACCCAACTTTTCGTCAATACAAAACTATGTCATATATTGTTGCGTCACCTTTCAGTGCATTGTATGGGTTTCAAGAATTACTTTTGATAAAATTGTATTGCGTACTTTCAAGTGTATTTACTTAGTACATATGTATGTAAATACGTAACTATCGGCGGATTGCACAAAAAAGTCCTGCAGTAAGCAGCAAGCAAATGTGACTTACTTTCAGATTTATAAGGTTAACAACACTCCAAATCAATTACCAAGGGCGAGCTCGGAAGAGACGTGTATTAAACATTTGCTAATCTGATGATTTTGTTTGGTAAGGATAAGGCTTAGTTTTTTCCCGCACTTTTTCATTTTCCGGGAAAGCGGGAAAATTTGTTTAATTTCCCGGGATCCCGCTACATAATAAAAATTAAATTCGTTAGGCATTAACAAAAATGTGTTGTTATGTTTTAATAATACATAAATACTCGTATGTTAATTTAAATTTTGGTATTAATATATTTTTTAACTTTTAGTTTTTAAATTCCTTAAAGGTTTTTTCAAACACGAAAAACGTGTATTCTTATTAGTATATGAGACCAAAAAAGTAAACTTACAAATATAGGTGAATATATATTTTGAATCAACAAATATAGTTTCATACACAAAATTAACAAAAATTTCACTTTATAAATTGTTTGTGCGCTTTAGGAAAAACTTCAAAATTTAAGGATATGTTTGACAAAAGAAAATGTCAAAACTCATAAGTGTGTGTATGTATACAAGCAAAAAATAAGAAAATAAAAATAAGATAAGAAAGTTCAACGAAAAAAATTTGATAAGTTTATCACTAAGATTTTGATCATGTGAAAGGGAATTTGTAGGACACGCATGTGCGCATTAAACTTATCAGTCAATTGACGTAAACCTAGAACCGATCCTTTATTTGCAGTTTTAAAATAAAAAATTTTAACAAAGATGAGCCCGAAATGTAACTAATTTATTATCACAACGCCTCTTTAATAATTTAATGGCCTTATCATAACTACCTTCGGTTCAATCTAATGACGATATGGTATCTAATGCAGCTCCTTTTTCGCACAAAGATTGAGACTTCTCGATAGGATAGGGAATATAACACTTACAAAAATAAATTCAAAAACTAAAAGAGCGCGGAGAAAAAACATAAGAATATAAAGATTTTAATTTTTCAAAGAAAGGGATTTTAGTAAAAATGGCAACTATCGCGGTCTACAGACTTTCACTAATTTGATATACAGAGTACACCCGTTACTGACGACTTAAGCCGAACCGTCTCAGCTACTTTTTTCTGATATAGTTAAGAGCAAATTCACGGGAAAAGCTAGGGAAATATTAGAAATCAACTGCCAGGCCCAATTCTGGACAGATATAAAAACCATGTTAAATAACAATTTTGGAGACCGAACTGTTCGACGGACTCAAAAGTGTAACATTTAACACTAATTGCGTCGTGTTTTATAATGAAATTAAGCAACGGCTCAGAAATCTCAATAACAAGCCAATTATGACAATCGGTACCGGCGCTGCAAACAACGAGGGCGCAAAAAATTATATGAGAACTGCCTTAAGCGTTTTCAAAGAAAAAATTCCTGAGTCTATGCGTACAGTCCTAATATTTATAAATCCTGACACCATGGAAACAGCTATGGAAATGCTATTCCAATCTGGATATTTTCCACCCAGGGAATATCAGTAAACAACACAAAAAATAATAATCATTATGTAACAAGGAACTATAGTAACCCTAAAAACACCTCATATAACCAACCGAATTCCCAAAGTTGGCAAGGAAGAAACTATTGAAGTTTCACGAATAATCAGGAAAACGGACAACCCATTCCGACAATAAGGCAGGCAAAGTACACATGGGCATTAAAACCTTGAAACATCAACCAATCGTAATCATAATGAGGACGAAAATGTTCAGTCTTTTGCCTCAAGGAACTTTCATATATAAAGGTTAAAGCCCAGTTGGGACATCTAAAACTTATAATAGATACAGGTGCAACCAACTCCATTTTATACCCTAATGGATACAACAAAATTCAACCGATTCCCATCAAAACTTTACAACACAAAATCTATCTTTGTGAGAAAGTGAAAATTCCCACCTTTAAAGAGTTCGGTACAAACATTCAGACGACGGAGTTCTATATAACAAAATTTCATGAATATTGCGACGGATTGATAGGTAATGATTTACTTAGACCACAAAAAGCAATAATATGTTATTAAAAGTGAGGACCAGCAAGAGAAACAATTTAGTCAGGATGAAGAAAACAATTTCGTTAAAGAACTAATTAAAAGAGAATTAATGAAAAAGGAAACTTTAAACTTTACGTCAAAACTTGAGCCCTTGAAATTAAATTAGAACAAAGCATCTAAGCTCCGAGGAGAAGTCACAACTTCTACACATCCATCATAAAACGTAGAATACTCCTATATACACAAACAATATTCCTATATACACTAAATCATACAGGTACCCTTACATTCATAAGAACGAAGTAGAAACGCAGATTAAGGAAATGCTTAATAAAATAATAAGACGTAGCAATTCCCCATATTCTGCACTCATGTGGATTGTCCCGAAAAAAACGTATGCCAGTGGAAAAACTAAATGTCGGCTCGTCATTGATTACCGAAAACTCAATCGATGACGAGCACCCAATCCTTAACAGAGATGAGATTCTAGACAAAATGGGAAGATGCCAGTATTTTACAACTCTAGATCTTCCAAAAGGATTGCATCAAATAGAGATTGAGAAGGAGGATGTTCATAAGACCGTCTTTAGTGTAGAAGGGGGACACTATGAATTCCTGAGGATGCCGTTTGGGTTGAAGACAGCCCCAGCGACCTTTCAAAGACTTATAAATAATGTCCTTAAGGACCATATTAACCAAATTTGTCAAGTTTATTTAGACGATGTAATCATATTCTCTACATCACTGCAAGAGCATATGAATTCTATTAAATTAATTTTTAACATACTGAAAGAAGCCAACCTGAAAATTCCATTAGACAAGTCTGATTTTCTAAACAAAGAAACTGTATTTCTTGGGCACATCGTATCCCCAGAAGGAATTAAAACCAACCCAAAAAAATCGAATATGTCAAAAACTTTCCTATTTCTAAAAAAATTTAACAAATTAAGCAATACCTAGGCCGCTGACGAGGTTTTTGAAAAAGGGTACAAAAATTAATATTACTGACCCTGAATATGAAAAAAAGCTTAAATACCCTTAAGACTTTACTAATCCACGACCCAATATGAGCTTACCCAGACTTCACTAAAACATTCACCCTCACAACGGATGCCAGTTACTACGCTTTAGAAGGAATACTCTCACAGGATAATCATGCAATATGTTACGCCAGCCGTACCCTAAATACACATGAAATAAATTGCAGTACAATAGAAAAATATTTCAGACCTTATCTTTTCGGTCGGAAATTCATAATAGAAACCGATCACAAGCCACTAACATGGCTTTTCTTTATAAAGAACCCAAATCGAAACTTGTGAGATGGAGGTTAAAATTGTCCGAATTCGCTTATGAAATGAAATATGTACAAGAGGCGAACAAAAAATAGTTACGCTGGTGCATCATCTAGGATTGAACCTGAAACTGGCACCATAAACACAATGGAACCCACCCACATGACAATAAAGGAAATCTCTTCACCTCTCAATTTGTTTAAAACTCAAATTATTATAACAAAGGCGGTATCCGAATCGCTCAGAATTAAAAAAAAAAATCCCTTTTTTTTTTGAAGTCGAAGAAAAATCATTTACATGAAGAAAATGGATAGAGACGCAGCTATTACACTGCTCAAAACTCACTTTAACCCCAGACAGTTAAACGCTGTATTAATTCAGGGAGAATTTTATACAGCATTTAAAACAACTTTTGGATAGTAAGACAGTAAACATTTTAGGATAGAAAGATGTTTTTTCCAAACAGAAGATATAGAAGACGAGGAATTGTTAACTGATATAATAAAAAAGGATAAAAATAATAACTTGATATTCAGACAGTATTTAAAGAACTAATTACGCATGTATATGTACAACCCACAATTAAAACTAAGAATTACACAATTTATAAACAACTGTGAAATTTGTAACCTAGAAAAATATGATAGGAAGCCTCCAAAGCCACCATATAAAATCACGGAAACCCCACCTAAGCCACGGAAAATCATCCACATACTTAGATGTATTTTACACTTTAGGAAAAAAGTTGTTTATGACAGCAATTAATAGAAGAAGCTGGACAGAGTTTAAAGCGAAACTGTTACAAATTATTAACACATACATAAACAAAATCATAATAGACAATGAGCTCGGATTTAAAGCTATATCCATACGCGATTTTTTTAAGGAAGAGAATATAGAAATCCACTTTACTTCTAAAAATAACGACACATCCAATGCAGACATTGAAAGGTTACATAACACCATTAATGAACACATACGACTGCTAGGACATGATAGAACAAATAAGGACGAAAGTGTTGAAGACAAAATGGCAAGAATAATAGGTTTCTACAATAATACAGTACATAGCACCACAGGAATAAAACCGATTGATTTCATAATATGAGAATAGATATGTATAAGAAAATTCAGGACATAATAAACAAAAAAAGGAGAAATATATACACAAATTAAATGAAACCAGAAAAGATGTAGAACTAGAGAACGGAACAAACTATATTAAGCAAATAAGAGGTAGAAAGAACCGCAAAAAGTATAGGAATGCTAGTGAAAATAATATGTAGATAATGACCATTTACAAACTATAGTAACTGGACACAAATACTATAAGACTCATGTTAAACCTAGAAAGAAATATCAAGACGGAGATAACCCAACTATAAAGTTTACAACATATCTTCTAACTAACCATATGGATGACATTGGACAAGTAATATTTTTCAGAAAATTAGGAATAGTTCCCCACTGCCATGTTAACACCAAAAGAAATGCAACTGATAACAGACTTTGACAGCTATACAAACATAAAAATATCTAAATGATAAAAGCATATTACAAATTTTGCTCAACAACATGCTCAAAAGAAACTCTTAGCAAAATTACTTTCGAACCAATCCCAGACATTAAAAATAGGACACTACCGTTAGAATCATATACGGTTATCGTCGATCGTATATGAGCCATTTCTTTAAAAAAGTTTAGAGAAAAATTTAATTAAGATAAAAAATATTTTAAAATATAAGGAGGCCAATTACCCAATTAAATATTCCGAAACAAAATTTAATTAAGATAAAAAATTATTGTATAAAAAATATTTTAAAATATAAGGAGGCCAATTACCCAATTAAATATTCCAAAACAAAATTCAATTAAGATAAAAAATTATTGTATAAAAAATATTTTAAAATATAAGGAGGCCAATTACCCAATTAAATATTCCGAAACAAAGGATGTAGTAGAAATACGTCCTGGATTACTAATACTTAAAAGTTATTACCAAAATATCATACATAACTGTAATGAAAATGAATTACAAATAAATAGAACATTTTTTATTAAATTAGAGAGTTGTAAAATCTCAACTGAAAATAAAAATTACACCAATGTTAACTTAAGAATAAAAGATAAAATAATTCTACCAAATATTATAACAAAAATCAAAAGTAATAAAAAACAGTATAACTCTTAATGATTTAAAACTTGAAACATCATACATAAAAGAAAGTAAATATGAAGAAAATTTAAACCATATACTGTACCACGATAGAAAAACAAACGCTATAAGTTTTAGCATTGATATTGTTATTATATCATAATTTATAATTCTAATTTTTATATATTTTAAACAAAAACAACAATTTTTAATGTTTCGTCGGAGCCTCATTCCAACGGTGGGGGTGTTATAATGTCACCAGTTATTCCCTTGACACGAGCTAATGTAATTTAATATACATACATATACATACATATACATACATACATTCTTTTAATTGTAACATTCAGTTTCTTTATTGCAAGGATGCAATTTTATTTTTTATACGAATTGCCAAATTTAATTCCAGATATTTTTCTTGGGAATTCTTTTTTTAACCAATTCAACTTATTTAATTTACGAAATTATTTAGCTTTTCCTAACAATTGTTGTTGAATCATAATAATAATATAATATAATAAATCAAATTTTAACATAAGTTTGTTTTGCTCCTAACACCTGTAACGGAAACAAAACATACTTATGATTAGATGGCAAAAACCGATGAAAGAACATTTTTTATTATAATTTTAATTAATAAGCAAGAACATATCACAGCATATAAGAAAATAATTAATACAGTAAAGAGTCAGTTGATTTTCATATAATCAATCAAGCAATAAGTGTTTTTTTATTCGTTTAAAGGTACATTTATGCGAACGTACACTTAAGCTATTTTATGTACGTTCCTTTTTGAGCACACCAAAACAATGCAATGCTTCAACCTGTATAAAATAGATATCTACCGCGCCGTTAAAAGGGGATTTATACGGTAACACAAGTCGTACGTAAAACCAAAGAGAAAATCTTGTGAAATTATCTCCGTATTTTAAAAATGAGAATAAAAACCTTACCTTTCAGGTTTACACCATTGGTAAAAGACCAAAACAAAGTAAAATGTTTACATGAAAATACATCCCTGATCTAATGATGTGTGAAGGAATTTGAAAAAATTTTAAAAACGATGAGAGCCGTACGACTATCAAATTTTCTATCTATCTTTTCTCTCTATGTCGTATGGTTTCATTACATATTACGATTAGACGATACCATTCGTGCTCTTCTACTTCAAAACTTGACTTACCGTAGGACTTGTGTTACCGTCTAAATCCCCTTTAAGTGACATACGTAAGCCAACGCTGGAACTTATATAAATTAAATAGCAATGGCGCACATTTGCCCATTTTCTGTACTTTTGAATTGGTAGCATTTTGGTTCATAAAAGTAATATATAATTGATTAATTATAATACTAGTTTTAATAATAAAAATGATAATAATAATAATTTTAATAATAAAAACAATAATAATGTATAAGTTATAATGTAAAAGACTTTCACTGTACAAAAATAACTTAACATTGCCCATCACTGTGCCGAAAAGTTCGGAAAAAATAACACACGAATAAATTATGTTAAACAATGTTTTCTTTACTTTATTGACGTCTATTACGTTTGTTAAGTTTCTATACCTACGGTGCAACCATAAACGGGCTATCAACTTTGTTTTTCGTCATTTTGCGTTTTTGGTCCCTTGGTCCTTCCAATTTTGGTTAAGCAGTGTAGAAACATACTTCCTGGTACGAATCTGACAAACTCATACATACTTACCTTCAGCATAATCTGTTATCCTAACAAGCAATGTGTCTTCGCAAACGTATGATTTAAAGACGATCCATATATCTAGAAGCAATAGTTCTTAAGAGGGGAGAAGTTAATGACACAAATCTTAATTGAACAAAATTTTATTAAATATTTTTCACTTACACCATGTCTGCAATTTTAAGTGTGTCTTATGCTAACATCTGCTCTCACAAAATTCGATAATCCAGAATAACAAATTTCGGGGAATTACATGACGTGATGTTGTTGGCAAAATTAATTGTAATTTTTAAAACACATCGCTTTTCATTTAAAGTTCAGTTGTATCTATACTATAATCTTAAGCAGTTTGTAACAACACATGAACATACATATTTTTTGAGATGGTGGTTTAGTTACTTATGCAGTAGTCATGCAGGATTCTAAAAAAGATATTGGATCACCTTTTGCAAATATATATCTTTTTACATTATTGCTTAAAATTTACACGTGACTTTCTAACAAAAAAAAATTTTTTTTGATGCATGCAAAGATAACTTATGAGCCGACGAAGTGGAGGAAAACTTGGAAATATTTATTTTATAAATCTTTGTTTTTTCATATAATTTTGCTGATGCTGTCGAACTCCACGACATCTATACATCTCCAAACATTTCGTCAGCCAAAAACGGGATCAAGGTTTATAGAAAAGAGTTGGCACCCTGGCTTTCATCGCATTTTGGTTTTCTTTACATTAATTCATTACTTAAAAATATGGCAGCACTGCTCAATATTTCATTCCAATTCAAGTTGTTTCAATAATTCAACAACTACACTCTTGCAGTAAGTAGTTAAATGTTCGACTATTTTGTCGTACTTAGTGGATGTCATCGAGCAGGAATTCGGAAAGTAATTAAACAGATTTAAGTAAAAATGTCCGCGATCTTGTTTATGAATACGAAATAAGATCTTTGTGTGTGTCGGTATTTCATGCAAACGAATATAAACTAAAAATAAAAAAAAACTAAAGTGTACAAGAACACCGGAAGTCGAAAGTTATTTGATAGCATTAAAAGAAGTTAATATCAAAACGACAAAAAATAATATCATGTCCACATGCTGAATACGTTAAAATTAATTGGCAATTATTCCTGATGATTTAGAAGAATAAATTGAGATTTATAAGAGTAATTCGATATTTTTTCATACACTCTAATTCAACAACTATAAATTTAAGCAGAATGCTAAAGCAACTCATCAATGGCTTAACATATGTAAGGCACATACATAAATGTGTATATTTGAAAATACTTAACTATACTTACATATGTATATGTATGTATGTTTTTATGTCGATTAAAATTTTTGTATGCATGTGTATGTGTATAGTATTTACCTACAAATTACAAATACAAAATTTATGAATGAAATAAGCAAAAAGAAAAAACCCAGCCATTCTCTACTAAATTGAAACTCAGCCGATAATAGTAATTTTTAATATAGTATAATAATAGATAATTCAATAAAATTAGAATAGTTTATTACATGTAAAATTGTAGTTGATTTACTGCATTATATTTTCATGTGTGGCTGACAAAATGTTAAGTACATACATACATACATACATACATAGGCATAAAGAATTGCAAATGTAATAAATTTTGAAATCGGAATCTAGAGGCAAACCCTATAAATAAGAAAATCTAACTAATCTTCTGAACTAAAATATTTGAAGAAATGCATACATACATCTTCCTTTTAATTTTTTTTTGTATTTTTTGAACTGAAGGCTTCACGCTTTTCTAAAAGCGCACATTTTCACATACATATATTTTTCCTATGATTAAAAATGTATGTATGTTTGAATTGATGTACATACTTACATAAATAATATGACAAAAATATCTTCACAATCAATAAGAAACATCAAATCTGGTAGAATTCTTAAAAATCAACTGCAGATTGGTAAATTTATTAACCATTACAATATAGTACGCAAAATTTTAATTTTGTATAAAAAATTAGAAATATGAGTAACTTTATGCAATCAAAGAAAGCATTGAAACTAATAATAACACAATAAATATGTACATACATATATATATGTATGAACGTGCACACCATACATGCGTACATATGCACATAAATGTGTATGTATGGAAACCTGTTGTTATAAACTATTAATTTGCAAGTGGTGAACTTGCGGCTTTGGCCGTGTTCTACAGGGCAGTATACTTGTTATGAATTCGTCTTTATTCAGTTGGGAACACAACTTCTGTGCTGTTAATTTTAGTTGTAAGGAATTATATTCTTAAAACAAAATTAATGCCATTCTTTCGATAGAAAAAAAAGGTATCGGTTTAAAAATATTATTCCTTAAATATGTGTATCACTTTTGTAGCTAATAGATTTGAATTTTATTATTAAAAGCGCCCAACTCGATTAAAAGCAATTAACTTTTTTTCATATTCACACTTATTTATTTTTAGGTGCAATAGAATAAACTTATTGCAATAGAAATAAAAACTTTTCTATGAAAATAATATTTGTATGTATGTATGTATGTATTTTGTGTGTATATGAATAACACTTTTTTATTCTTTATTATTATTTGGCAACAATCGTAAGAAAAATCTTTAAGTGTGTCAGTCGAACCATCAAGATTTTAGATTTTATATGTACCATTAGTCCCAATTCCTCTTAAAACTTTGGAATCACGCACTCGTTTTGATTAATATTAATGGCAAAATTAGTAACTTCAAATGGTAACATTTTTAACGTCATTACACTTCAAACCAAAATGAAGACTTAGAATTTATGTTGTATTTATCATTTATGATATCAAGCATACAATAAAAACAAAGTTTATATTTGTGTAAGACAATCGAAGAGTTCAAAGTTAAAAATTTTGACAGTGATTAATACGAAGCCAAAAATTTTGTGTATTCCTCTAACAGCAGGTGGCTAACGTTCTTAAGTTAAAAATGCAAATTCAAAACAGTTTGCAATGAACTTATTTTTTTCATAAAAAAAAGCAAGAATCGCTTTATTTCAAATATAAAGTGTATTTTCCCCCTAATTACGAGTTAGAAGGTTTGTTTAATAGCATTTAATCATCAGGACAACGATGCAAATTTAATGCCTTTCGCAATAGATTTAGTTATTTAATAGAGCGCGCTTTTCTAAAAGTGAATATGCGCTTTTCATTTTTAAGTTCGGTATTTTTAATGCGTTTTGCCACTTAATGGAATTTTTTTAAACGATTTTCATTGTCAATAGGTGTTAAAAATGGTCATCTGAAATGAAAAATGTTCATAATAAAAAATATTTTTTAACAATTTAAATTATTTGGAACTCATTTTATAAATTTAAAAGGTATAAAAACGTTTCTTTTCAACAAATTGAAATCTACATACATACGTATATACTGCAAATATATGTATATACATACAAACATGTACATGTTGCGTTTAGTTTAGTATTTCTTATAATCAAATAGTGGATTTTGTACCGAAAAAGTTGGCATAAATGAATTATTATATATTTTCTAAATATATGTTTAAAGCCCTATATTTTCGTCTCAGAATTAATATATTGAAAATTTAATATACCTACATATGTGTTCATCAATGAAAATGATGAATTGGTATTTCCTACGGTAACTCTGTAAAAAGTACTAAATTATACAACAGTATAATAAAAACATAGTTGTGACAAAAACAAAGTGAAACGAAATATAATGCACCTGAAAAAGAAACGTTACATGAATGAGGAAAGAGACGACTCTATTGCAGATACCACAAGCATTAGTTATGGATCCAACATGGCTGATAATACACGGGAAGTACGAATTGAGGAGCAATTAAAAGTTAAAATTGGTACGTAAATTCATATAAAATAAATTATGAAATAACTATAGAATTTGGTTGTGGAAAATATTTAAAAAGCGCAAGAAAAATGTAAACTTTTTAAGTATTAACATTGTTAAAACTATCAAAAATGTGTTGGCGTTATTAGTAGTACAGAGAAGCGCGTCTACTTGAGTGCTCTCTAATAAATGGGAATGAAACATTGTTGTCTAAACTACGTATGTTCGATGATAAATGATATTGTGTTCGTTAGGCAGGCTTTCAAAATTGATTCAGAAAACATATAGTTTGTAATTATTAAAGCAAATACATATGCATGTGCTGGAATTTTTTTTTATTAAAACTCGAACCATGTTGTGCAAAAGAATTTTTCTGTTATGGATGAACAAATGCAATTGTTGTCCCTCTCCCACCTGAGCTTTTTATCGAACTAAAATTAATATTTTGTTCTCTTTTACGCCTTGTTTATTTTGCATAGTTTTATTACTGCAATGTCAATCTTTCTCTAGTTGAGGAACTTGTTGGAATGGAACAAATTCCAATACAAATGCATGAATGTTTTTTTTTGTTGTGTTTGGATTGATAACGTGAGAGTGTGAGTTTTCTGTTTTGTTTTGTTTTATTTTTCGTTTTTTATGGCACTACACGAAATTTTGTCTCAAATTTTTCGTTCTTATGAATGAAATTTTAATGCTTTTTTTCTGCCTTGTATTCGCTGCCGTCGTTTTATTTTGTATCCTTAAGTAATAAATTTGTACATACATATGTACTTTGTTGCTGCTTTTTGATGAATGAATTATGTTTTCAAAATAATGGCATTAGGGGGAATTATTTTTCATTCGCGGTTTTGCAATTTCTGTCAGTATGTTTTATTTATGAAATTACTAATAACTTTTGATGAGAAGCTTATACTACATATGTATGCATGTATGTATATACAATATAAGTGTATGTATATATGCAGGTTTTTACAAACAAAAACTTTTGTATATGTACATATACTATATACAATATATGAACAAAACTTGTTTGAAATATATGTATGTAAGTACATATGTACATAACTTAAAAAATATAAAAGTTGACTTTGCTGCTTTTTAATACTTCTACTTGAACAAAATTGGATAAAAAGAAAAACCTGATATGTTTCGCAAATGAAAATTCACGCAAAAGTTTTCATATTTAAAATAAATTTATCGCAAACTTTGTAAACTGGACAGGGATGTATGTACATATGTACATTTGACTATCTTCCTTATTTTATTATTTACTAATTTGAATAAAATTGAAAGCATCACAATTAGGGAACTTAAGCACAAAGAACTTAAAAAGGCAGATTTAACTTAAATTCATTTCACAAGTAGATATGTATGAATGTGTGTTTTTATATAACATGTATGATTGAATTTCCACGGTAGGATCATGGAATTTATTAATTTTACAACAACTTTATTTACTTTCTTTTTATACATTATAAGGTATTTGCAAGTTTCACAATGTTTATAAATACATACATATGTATGTATGTACTGTTTTACAAAATTATGCATATACATACATATTTGTATATAAGTATGTGTGTATATGTTAATTAATCTCAATTTTTAAATTATTTGGCAGTGAATTACATATATGTTTGTATAACTTCCTTGTGAAACAGATTTGTTTGTATTGCTGTTGTTGTAACTTGTTGAAGACTACCAGCGTTGCCATTTTTGCGCTTTTATTGTACTTTTAACAATTTCTCAAAGTTCCTTTTAAATAATCAACATCAGTGGGTATTTTTATCTTGGTTATATTTTTGTGATGTATGGAAAATAATATTCATATATGTACATACATAAGTGCGAACGACAAATAAATCAAAAATGTTATAACAAAAATAAGAATGTTGGCAAAAAATTTTATTTATTACAACATTTTTCATTATTTTGCTAAATAACATTTTTAATACTGAAAAGAAAGTTATTTAGGAGTTTGTAAAAAACTTTTTAGATGATTTAAATACAATTAATAAAATAGAAATATGTCTTAGAAATATTAGTTTACGAAGAGACGAGTAGAAGTTGATAACTTAAGGGATTCTTTAGGAGAAAACCCATTTGTTCAACAAAGTAGTTTTCCATTACCACTACTATCGATGCTTTATTCAAATGCTGAAGTTGAAAAACCATTCATATGTAGGTATCAAAATATATTTGTTGTGTGTATCTATAACTATGCATGTTTTTTTCATTTATTTCGCTAATATGAGATAGTTTAGATGTGTTTATTTTATTTTATTCAAAATAAACCGATCTCAATAAAAAACATTAAACAGTTTCCATATTTTCATTATTAAAAATCAATAATAATGAAAACTTAGGTTGGTACTTTCTTACCAGTAAATTATTATTTCACTGTTTTTCCATGTTTCTCAATGCTCAAACATTTTAAAATGGAAATGCTAGAAACCTTGACTTTAGATCATTACTTTTTTGGTATCGTTTTAAAGGTACGTTTATTTTTTATTGAAATAAGCAAAAAAATGTGCATCAAATGCCCTACTTTTTTGGCAGTTGCCGCTTTTCAGGCACCCTATATTTTGGTAATTTTTACAAATAAAATGGAGCATATCTAAAAATGGCCAAAAATTGTCTCGGCCAAATTTTCGGAGCATATTTGCTACACAATGCTTTAAATAATTTAACTAAACTTTGCCACCAAAAGTTGCCGTTTTGCTTAATATAAGAGGAAAACTGTTACAATCTCATAGTGAAAACGGCAATAATTCTGTTTTCACTGCAGCACGTATTTGTTACATATTTTAATTTCTCTCGTTCATACGAGATTGACACGATGACTTTTTCCCCTGCATTTTTCTTAAATTTTCTTTTATGTTGCTTTGTGTCCCGTTCGACAATAAACTCTAGAAAATTCATGCTCAATAGCTTAATTTGTAATAAACAAAATCAAACCCCAATAAAATTATACGTACGCAATAATAACACTGTTAGAATTTTTTGTGCGTATTTTACTGAAAATCACCCTTTTAAGCAGGTAGGGCCTGCATTCAATGTTTTTGTTGTTATGAAATTAGAGAACAAAATTCTTTATAAATAATAAGATCATCACTTGATAATTTCAATACAGGTGTTTGTTACTTTGTTTTAACATGTTTTGCATAAAAAATTTTATCATTTAGTGGTGTCCGTATAGGGTTATTTTTTTCGTGTTGCACTGTGTTATATATTATATATATAGCATTAATATTAAAAATATTTCAAAAATGTGTATTTATAGTAAAAATAAAAAAAAAGTTATTACCGTGCCCAATGCCTATCAAAATGCGGGAGCACTTATTTTGAAACTAAAGGATTTAAAATGGAAGTGATTTTTAACTATTGGATATATCTTGGTAACTTAAAAAATTATGGTTTTTGCGATGAGAAAGCCACTGTGCGTAGTACCCTGTGATCATATGGACATGCAGGTTACTTATTTTTTAGCAAGAGCGGTAATCTTTGAAATGCTTTATACATTTTTAAAACATCTTTTTTATGTACTTTAAAGTTTATTATGTTTGTTATGAATCAGTCAAAAGGTGACACTGTGCACAGTGCCGCGGCTAACCTATGACCGTGAAAATCATGCATATTGAAGCTTGAGGAGTCTTCTTTCAAATGCTTTTTAAAATTTTTAAATATCTTTATTACTTTAAAACTTATGATTTTTGCAACGAAAAAAGTCAAAAGGCCCCACTGTGCGACGTTTGCAGCAAGGGCAAAGATTATTATTGTTTATCGCCGTGTTGTTAGTGTGATAGTTTCTCTTACTAAATTGTTTCACTGTATGTTTACTTACTTTTGTTTTTTCTCGTTTCATCGTTGAATTTGCTTCTAGTGTGCGAAAAGACATTTCTAAAAATTGCAACATACTTGTCATGGATGGTATTTCATTATCAAAATTGTTAGACTGTTCCCACTCTTTCCTTGTTTGTGTATCCAGTTTTTGGCTTGTTATAAAAATCAATATAGCATCCCAATTGTCAATATCAATGTTTAAAGATTTTAATAAAGCGGTTGTTGAACGAGTAGTATCAAGCAAATTTTTAATACTTTGGAATGACCCGTTACAGTTAGGTAGGTTGCAATTTTTACAATTTTGCGTTTGATGTGGTACCTTTCTTCTGAGGCATCCATGCTGCTGCGTAATTGTTATCTCATGCGGGATATTGATTTATAATCTCTAGTAGATACCCTTTGCATGAACTTTTAAGGTAAACATATTTTTGAATGTTAGAAAGGGAATGATTGCTGTGAACTAATGAAATAAACATATCACGATAAGGTAGCTCAATTTTTGACAGTCTTGCACTGGAAGTGAATGAAGCGTTTTGAAACGTTGTAGAAGCGAGGGTACTTGACATAATATGTGGTTGTGAGATCGTTGGCTCTTGCGCAAGATCTAGAAGTTTTGATTTTATAGCTAAATAGTAAAAAATATGTAATAATAATCCTCGTCTATATATGATACATCACTTTCACGTATAGTGTTTTCATGAACATATTCGCATATTTGTTCGTGATTATCTTTAAAGTTTTTATAGGTTAGTTCAAGTTTTGTGAAATCATCTTTCGGCTTCGATTCAATTTTACTCTGCAGTTTTTGTAAATGTCGGTTTGTAGTCTTTTGAGCCTCGACAAGAGATAGAAGTGACTCCGTTTTGTGAAGTTTTCAACGATGACAAATGTTATTTAATTCGATTTTGCACTTTCCGATATAACCAGCAGGTTCAGAGATTTTAGGAATCGTTGGAATTCAATTATCCGCCAATTGCATCAAAAATAAAGGCTGAAATAAATATATCCACGTAGGAGGAGTATAAATTTTGCGCTTTGTTGAAGGATGCGTAATAATTTTTATAAATTTATTATTTTCTATCTAGAGTTGATAGGTTCCCGGGTTTGTGCACGTTTCGAGAATTTCTGATTTGTTTTATTTTATTTAATGATTCAATTAATTTTCTTTATTTAAATTTATAAAAATACTACTATAATTTGTGACGAACAACTTCAATTCCAAAAAGGCTATTAATGATAATTTTATGTATTCAATGCTACAAAGCTATCAATTTTTAATGCAAGAGAAAGAAAAAAGAATATTACGTTACGTTAATTCAGGGTTCGGGAATCATCAAGGGTATGAAAATACTGAACAAGCATAGACTTAAATTTATTTCTATACAAGCTTTATAATATCACATTTTATTCCACAAATTTTATCTTATATATCTGGGAAAACTTCCATAAATTCGTACTCAACACTACTTGGAGATCGGTGTAGAACAGCCACAATATACCAATCGTTTTCATTTTGCTCCAGATATACATATATGCTGTTGTCCAAATTGTTGAATCAATTATTATTTCAGCTATTCCCTGCATCTTCCATCTTTCTTTTAAGTAAATGGTGATTATAACCAATTATCTGCGTTTCTGCTTCTCCTTAGTGGATTGTGTTTCTGATAAAATGATTTTTTTTTATCTATGTATAATTCCAGCTGATTAAAGCTATTTAGTAGACCTTGTTTATTGTTATGCCGTTAAACCAATCCCTCTTCTTTTACAGGTCACTATTAATTAGTTGTTGTTTAGTTCTCATCCCGCCCGAGGTTTAATCTATTGTTTATTTTCTGTGTGCTGATTTATGATTGCGACAATATTTAAAGCATTATAATAAATTTCAACAACCCATTGCTGTATGATTATATGCATTAGATTTGTACCTTTATACTATATCGGTCCCTGAAAAACTTTTAATTTTTCTCACTCATTTAAGTCCTCTTTAGTTTTTACAATATAACATAACAGCTTGTTTTTTAGGCTTAAGGTACATTTAGGCGAACGTACACTTAAGCTAATGTACGTACGTTCGTTTTTGAGTAGTATACCAAAACAATGCAAAGGCTTATCGAAACTAAGTGCCATGTTGGATGAAAGTTTCAACCTGTATAAAATAGATTTCTACGGCGCCGTTAAGTGACATTCGTAAGTCAGTGCTGGCATTCATATGAATAAAGTACAAATGGATCACATTTGCGCATTTTCGGTACTTTTGAATTGGTATCATTTTGGTTCATAAAAGTAATAATCGACTAATTATAATACTAGTTGTAATAACAAAAATTATAATAATGAAAATAATTATAACAACAATAATAATTTTAGTAGTACAAAATAATAGTAACAATAAAAATAACAAAAACAACAATTATAATAATTTTAATAATAAAAATAATATAATTTTAATAATAATAATGATAATGTATAAATTACAATGTAAAAAAGAAAATGATAACTTCTTTGTTTCGGCACATCTTTTGTTGTTTGCTTTATCCCTTCACACATTTTTGTTATGGTTTTGTTCGATTTTGTCACAATTTTTTTATTATCATATTTTTATTTCTTTTACCATTTAACATTTCTGGGCTTCATCTAGTTTCCTTAGTTGTTTCAAAAAGCTTTTTTTCATATTTTTTTAGAGCTAATTCCAATTCGCCTCAATATTTATACAAATTATTTTTAATTTGTTTACTTTGAAAACGGTAGCTATATTTGCAATTTACATTTTAAAATAGACAAGAAGCGGAAAAATCTTTCATTTTGACATTTTAGAAATAAAAATATTTCTCAAAAAGACCCTTAAAGGATAAAAAATGGCAATATTTGTGTCCCGGTCACGCCTACTTTAGGGTGAACGGGCCTGCAATGTTACAGATGTAATTGAGTATATCTTTCGAACACAGTAACGAATTGTATATCAAATTATGAATTATTTTTTGGTTGCTTAGATACCTTTGCGTGACAGGCAATAATAATCCTAAATATTTTTTTTTTAATTATGTATGTGATATTTTAGAGTAAAAAGTTGTATCACAGCCTTAGTAAATCAGCATTATTCAAATAACAAACATTCTAGCCCATGGTGGTCGTGTTGCCGTGTAGCTGTGCTGTCGTTAAAATAATCATCTCCATAAGAATGTGTGTGTTTTAATTTTGACTTAGCCCGGCTGCAGGCTTTCTCTAATGTATTTAGAGCATTATTGCTGTTTCTCTTAACACATTCTTAAATGATTATAAAATGACTTTATCTACATGTATGTGCAAATCTCACTAATAACCCGTCTGCTTGTGCTCTCGTTTTTTTAAATTATCTTGAGCTTTTTGAATTCTTACATTTGCTCGAGGATTTTTTTGTTATTATTTTTTAATAAAAAATGTTTGCAATATTTATATATAAAAACTTAACAAAAAATTGTCACAATTAAAAAATTTAAATGATAGTGAACCATGTAGTAAAGTTTATATAGGCACAACTAAAAGTAAATTGAAATCTAGAAATAGACTTATGTGCCAATAGAAAATAGAATTAAACTTAGCTCGAACTATAGGCATTTAATTTAACAACCCCTATTGGTTTATGTTTATAATATTATAATATAAAATAATATAATATTATAATAAGTGCTTTCAAAAGCTTTTATTTGAATTTTTTTCATTGACATTTTTTTACGTTAAATGTTTTTGTGAAAAAAGAAGAGCACCAGAAGTTCGCACATTTATTTATTCATAGATTTTTTTTATTGTTGGTTTATTTTTGCTGTTTTTGCTCGGTTTTTAAAATCTTTAAAACTTTCATTCTATCTTCTAAGTGCTTTCAAAAATTCTTAAAAGTATATACACTCTATTAAATCCGTTTGTCCGGATCTTCTCAATTTGTACCCATTTTTGGAGGTTACAGGAGTTTCTACATTTATAAATTTATCTAATATTCATATTTTGCAACTTTGACCTGTTATGTTAACCAATCATGCTGATATTATTAAAGATTTCACCTAAAATACCTGCTTTTCCGCTATGAAGTGTTTAAAAAACAAGGAAGTTCAAAACGGAGCTACCTAACTGGCTTAGATAACGATTCTGCTATTTATTTTATACTAGATTAATATGTACGTTATAAATTTGCATACTTATAAATTTTTTGTTCGAAAATAGTTTTTGAGTGTGTTAGATGTTACTTTTTACTAGTATTTCACTTATGGACACCCACTTATTTATATAATGTATGTATATATATACATTTATATGTAAAGGGTGGTTAAATTTCAAGGGCCGATGTTGATTTTGAATAAAACACAAACTATTTAGGAAATTATTGTAATTTTATTTTATTATGATGTATTGGTATTACTCAATTATGTATGGAACAAAATATCGGCCAAATGGGCGCCGCGACCTCGGCGGCACACCTCCATCCGATGGTCCAAATTTTCGATGACGCTGAGGCATAATGGAGGTTCTATGCCGTTAATGTGCCGAATTATCTGATCCTTTAGGTCTTGAATTGTTGCTGGCTTATCGACGTACACCTTTTCTTTCAAATAACCCCAAAGAAAAAAGTCCAACGGTCCTGCTGAAACCACATATCGTCCACATCCATATCTTCCAATTCGGGCCATAAAAAGTTCGTTATCATCTCACGATAGCGAACACCATTCACAGTAACTGCCTGACCGGCCTCATTTTGGAAAAAATACGGCCCGATGATGCCGCCAGCCCATAAACCGCACCAAACAGTCACTCTTTGTGGGTGCATTGGTTTTTCGACAATCACTCTTGGATTCTCATTCGCCCAAATGCGGCAATTCTGTTTATTGACGAATCCACTGAGGTGAAAGTGTGCCTCATCACTGAAGATGATTTTCTTCGAAAATTGATCATCCACTGTTGCCATTTCTTGCCACCATTCTGCCCATTCACGACATTTGGAATGGTCAAGAGGCTTTAGTTCTTGAGCCAATTGCACCTTGTAAGCGTGTAAATGCAAGTCTTTATGCATAATGTTCATCAACGACGAGCGTGAGAGGTGCAATTGTTGGGAACGACGACGAGTTGAGGTGGACGGCTCTTCAGCCACACTATCGCGAACAGCAGCAATATTTTCTGCAGTACGAGCTGTACGAGCATGCACTGGTGTTCTCACATCTTCTACAGACCAGGTTTGCTCGAATTTTTCCACGATTTTTGCGATTGTACGCACATTTGGACGATGAAATTGACCAACAAAATTACGAAGTGCACGATATGCATTTTGATTTGAACTCCCATTTTCATAATAAGTCTGGATAACTTTAACACGTTGTTGGATTGTGTATCTCTCCATGGTTCAAATTGAGTAAGTCTGAAATAGAGAAATGTCAAATAAAATTCGAAAAAAAAACTTGGCGTTTAGGTGTGGTTCACATTCAACATCGGCCCATACAATTTAACCACCCTTTATATGCGCAGTGCCTTTTGATTCTTTTTTTACCTTTTATAATTAAAAATACTTATAAAGAGTATAATTAATATTTGTCAATAATTAAGATTCAATAACACGCACATTACAACAACAGCTAAAATGGATATATTTATATATATGTAAGTGAGATACACACTACTAACATACCTTAGCGAACTATTAAAGAACACTTAAGAAATAAGCATAGATAATAATAGAAAATATTAAACTAAGAATCCATAAACAAAGACTCTATTCTAATTATGATAAGACCCTTATTTTTCACACCATTAAAGAAAAACTATTAAAACAAAGACTCTATTCTAATTATGATAAGACCCTTATTTTTCACACCATTAAAGAAAAACTATTAAAACAAAGACTCTATTCTAATTATGATAAGACCCTTATTTTTCACACCATTAAAGAAAAACTATTAAAACGAAGACTCTATTCTAATTATGATAAGACAATATCCTAAATCAATAACCAACACTTAGTAAGAATATCATCACTTAGTTGTAAGACGATATTTCTGTACTTTATTTTGCTTTCACACGCTGATAAAACCTAGACTAGATTTAACATTTTCATTTCTAGTATTTAAGAAAAAACTTGGAAATAAAATAGTCAGTTTATGAAGAAAACTCAACCACAACTAAACGTTGTATTTCACTGGCGCAGTCGGTAGGATCTACGAAAAAGATCCTTAAACGAACCTACGAATAAATTAGTAGAAATTTTTTTTTTTAATAAAATAAATACAGTTTATTCCTTCAAAGTCCAAAGGAAAATAAAATATATACACAACCCAGTTTAGTTTATGGAAAAAATTATCTCAGACTTAAAACAATTATCAATCAACGCCAACATGAACAACAACACTCACAACGCAGAACAACAGCAAATTGAAAACCTGCTATTACAAAAACGCTTTGTAATGGACAACCTGAAATTAATCCATCCGTTTTCTGGACAAAAGGAGGAATTAGCGATGTATATTGGAGCTATAGAAAACATGGTGCCAAACATAGCTGCCCTACCATCAGAGGACCGCATTCTATTTTTTAATTGCATACTAAGGACGTTGAGCGGTGCTGCTCTTAATGTAGTGAGACGAGAACAACCTGAAAATTGGACGGCATTAAAGAAAATCTTAATAATGGAATTCGGTGAGCATGAAAATATTTCACATTTAATTCTAAGTATGAATAATATTAAATTCAAAGGTAGCATTAAGAAATTATGTGAAGAAATTAACACCTTGATATGTAGAATTAAGGATGCGATAAAATTATGTAACGAACCAGAGGAGAGGAAGAATTTTTTTAATAATGAAATAAATTTCTATAGTTTGAAAACATTAAAAAAAGAATTACCAAACCATTTAACAGCTTTTTTAAATGCCAATCTGGTAAATGATTTTCAAACAGCAATTCAAAAATTGAGAGAGAGTGGTGAATTTGATGAAAACGTTCACTATAAATCAAATAATTACAGAAATTATGGTCAACCACATAAATCAAACTCAAACAGAGCACATTATAATCCAAATTATTTGCACCAACATAACAAATATCTCGATAGGAACCATAATACAAATCGAATTATTCACCCTCAAAATTTCCTTCCAAATAGTTATGAAAATGCAAATCGCGGTCTTCATCCTCAGAATTTTTCTCCAAATAATTATCAAAACCCACATCTTCAGAACGCACATAATCCCCAGTCTAATTATTATTCAAACAATAATTATAACCCTAATAAAAGAATGAGGGAATATGATTCCAATCAATCTAGAATCAGAAAATATGGCGCTCCTATACCAATGGAAGTGGAAAATTTTCACTTAAAAGCCTCAAAGAGCTACCCTCCATTTTAATGAAAGTAGAAAATAGATTTTATAAATTCTTATTAGACACTGGGTCATCCATAAGTTTGATTAGATCTAATACATTACCAGGAGAAAGTAAGGAAGTTAACCCAGTTAGAGTAAGGACAATTGAAGGAAATATAATTTTAAGCAAAGCACAAGAAATTACTAGTAGTCAGTCAGGCATTAGTTTGACTTTCTTTGTTCACGATTTTTGTCAGAACTATGACGGACTATTGGGTTATGATAGCCTACAGAAATTAAAAGCAGTTGTAAACATTGCAGAAAAATTCATAATTCTGAATGATAGAAAATATTATTTCCTGGACGAAAACCAAGGAAAATATGATAAGAAAGCCTTGTTCAACCTGGAAGGAGAAGAAGATGGAAATGGAATAGCTAAAGGCGAAACAAAAACATTATTCAGACTAGATCATTTAAACAAGGAAGAATATAAAGAAATTAGTACCCTATTAAAAAAACATAAAAATATTATATATAAAGAAGACGAAAATTTAAGCTTCACACACAAAATAAAACATAGAATAAATACTAAACATGAAGATCCGATCTATGTGAAGTCCTACAGATACCCAGAAGTGCATAGACAAGAGGTCGATAGGCAAATAAAAGAGATGTTAAAACAAAACATCATCTGCCACAGTAAATCACCCTATTCGGCACCAATTTGGGTAGTACCTAAGAAACAGGATGCTTCAGGTTTGCAGAAATGGAGAATCGTTATAGACTATCGGAAACTGAACAACATCACAGTAGACGATAAATACCCAATCCCATTAATGGATGAAATTTTGGACAAATTGGGTAGGTGCATGTACTTTACAACACTGGATCTCACAAAAGGGTTTTACCAAATAGAAGTTGAACCCAGAGATAGACACAAGACTGCATTTTCCACACGAAATGGACATTATGAATTTTTAAGAATGCCTTTTGGCCTAAAAAATGCACCAGCAACATTCCAAAGACTGATGAATACAGTATTGGACGAGCTGATTGGAAAAGACTGTCTAGTATACTTAGATGATATAGTAGTCTTTAGTACCTCTCTCCAGGAACATATCTCTTCACTCGATAAAGTATTTAAGAAATTATCTGAGGCCAATTTAAAAATCCAGCTGGATAAGTGTGAGTTCTTACAGAAACAGGCAGAGTTCTTAGGACATATAATCACACCTGATGGTATTAAACCTAATCCAAATAAAATCAAAGCAATAATCGATTATCCAATACCAAAAACAGAAAAAGAAATCAAACAATTTCTCGGATTGGCAGGCTTCTACAGAAAATTTATTCAAAACTTTTCAAACATCACTAAACCACTAACGCATGGTCTTAAAAAAGGAAATAAGATAAATTATACCGACAAAGACTACATTAAAGCTGTAGAAACAATTAAAATCTTGATAACAAAAGAACCAATTCTAGCGTATCCCAATTATGAAAAACCATTCGTTTTAACAACAGATGCATCAAACGTAGCATTAGGCGCAGTACTAAGCCAAAACTCTCACCCGATTTGTTTTGCAAGTCGAACCCTTAATACTCATGAGACTAATTATTCTGCCACAGAAAAAGAATTATTGGCCATAGTCTGGGCAACGAAATATTTCCGTCCATACTTGTTTGGGCGTAAATTTGTAATTAACAGTGACCATCGTCCTTTGCAATGGCTACATAATCTTAAAGAACCAAACGCTAAGCTACAAAGATGGAAAATAAAATTAAATGAATTCGATTTCGATATCAAATACATACCAGGAAGAGAAAATCATGTAGCGGATGCATTATCAAGGATTAAAACTTACCAATGTTATTTAAACGAATCACAAACAGAAAATTTAAGAAAAACAGAAACTATTGCGGGAAATGACGATGAACATAACGAAATCTCATCGATAGCAGCAACTTGCCACTCAGCAGATGAAGACAATCAAAATTATATAGCAATAACTGAAAAACCATTAAATATTTTCAGAAATCAAATCAAAATAATAAAAGGAAATCAAAACAAAACATTCAGTGCAAAACAGTTCTCAAATAATATTACCACTATAGTTTATACAAATTTAAACGAAAAGTTAATTAAAGACATAATAAAAACACACCTATTAAATAAAAACATTACCATCTATATGCCCAACGACGAAGATTTTTATTTACTCCAAGAATATTACAGTAAACTAATACAAAATAACCCCCATAAAGTAATAAGAGCAACCAAACTCTTAGAAAATATAAACGATTTTCCTGATTTCAAAACCAAAATTCTAGAGATCCATATAACTGGCCTACATCAGGGAATCGAAAAAATAGTTAAAATATTTAGAAACAAATACTATTACCCAAATTACGTTAAAGAAATATCAAATATAATAAATGAATGCGAACTATGTAATAACTGCAAAAACGATCACATTAGCAATAAATTAGCTTTCAAAATAACACCACCAACATATGAAATAAGAGAAAAATTTGTCATTGATTTTTGGCAATGGAATAAACAGTATTACCTTACCTGCATTGATGTATTCTCTAAGTTTGCAACACTCGAGCCAGTTAACTCACTCAATTGGATAGAAACCAAAAAAAGCATTAATTAAAATCTTTAATTCTATGGGACCACCAAAAACTTTAAAAATTGACCAAGACCAAGGTATGAACAATGTCAATATAAAAAATTGGTGTCAAGAACTAAACATTAAGTTAGAAGTAACTACAGGCAAAACAGGAATCGCTGACATTGAAAGATTACACAAAACTCTTAACGAAAAACTTCGAATCATTAATACCTCAAAGGACAAAGAACTTATTTATCTACAAATCGAACAAACACTCTTTACTTACAACCACATCATAATCCACTCTACTACAGGAGAAACACCTTACAATATATTTTTTAATAAGTCAGCTCCCCAAACAAACCCACAAGAGATTAAAGAAAACAGAATTAATAACATCAATAAAACAAGAGTAGACAAACCAATAGATACTAATTATCTGAAATCAGAGAATTCTAGAAAACGACTAGAAAAGATTAGCAATCCATTCAAGAAAGTCGAAGTCACACAAATAGAAAAAGATAATGAACATTATATAGTCAAACATAAGAACAGAAACGTTAGGAAATACAAAACACAATTTAAAAGGAAAGAGAAATCATGATCTTAACTAATAAGCATAATTTGTAGGAACAACAAAGCTCAACAAAACGAAAAGGACGAAATCATGTATAACAACGATATTATTAATACTTTCAATAATCACTGCAACCAACGGTCAAATGATCGAAATTAACAACATACAGGAAGATTACGGCTTCGTCATCATCAACCAAGGAACCTTGGAAATACCAATTAACTACAGATATCATATACTACCTATAAATAAAACTTCCCTTGATATAATATATGACTCATTAATGAAGCAATTTGGGTCAGCAAAATATTACCAGAATTCCATGACAGAGAAGTATCTTACATTAGCATTTAAAGAAAAACAAATATTTTTAAGTAGACACAAAAGAGGTTTAGCAAATATAGTCGGTGATGGTCTAAAATTTCTGTTTGGAACTATGAATGAGGAAGATAGAGTAAATATGGAAAAAAGCATTTAGAGATTTACAAACAAGTATCGCTACTACCAATGAATTTAATGCAATGATAGATCATATTAATAAAGAAAATGAAATATTACAAAAATTCCAAAAAGAAACAACAAGACTTCAGAACAAGCTTACAGAAAAAATTTATTCAGACATTTTTTTTGGATAATGTTAAATTATATCTGGAACATATCCAAGATATTCAATTAGCAATACAATTAGCCAAATTAGGCATCATAAACCCAAAATTAATTGACGTTCAAACCATGACAAGTCTGTCTACTCTAGAGTTTGAACATATACAAACCTCAATCTGGTTAGAAAACGATTTGATTTATTTTGTGCTTTCCATTCCAAACCACTTTGAAACTTACAAAAGGTTGAAAATCATTCCAATACCAGATAAAAACAATAATGAACTTAAGATAAATGAAGAAGATAATTACGCATTAAAAGACGATACAATCTATAGACTGAAGAATAATAAAATTACATTAGAAAAAAATGAATGCATTAAAAATTTAATGAACAATAACAAAACGAATTGTCAATACATTAAGAATACCCTACCACATATAACCTTTAGTGAGCCAAATATAATTATAACAAAAAATTTACAAACCCTTGAAATTGAACAAAATTGTAATAAACTCAAAATTAAGATTAAAGGAAATAATATTATACGATTTAACAATTGTAAAATAAAAATTAATGACTTCGAAATATCTACAAAACAAAAGGCAGAAGAAATCAATGTATTACCACCTGCAAAAGATATGAAAATATAGTCAAGGATAATATATCACTACCTGAACTTAAAAAACATATAGAAAATGTTAACACTAAGACCGATAACTATTCTTTAAGCCTATTAATAGTTATTATAATAACTCTTATAATAATTTTAGGAGTATTTATCATATTTCAGAAATACTTTGTAAAAGAAAAAACTAATAATATAAAAATTATCAATGAGGACATTGAATTATCTAAGGATGGGAGGAGTGAGATACACACTACTAACATACCTTAGCGAACTATTAAAGAACACTTAAGAAATAAGCATAGATAATAATAGAAAATATTAAACTAAGAATCCATAAACAAAGACTCTATTCTAATTATGATAAGACCCTTATTTTTCACACCATTAAAGAAAAACTATTAAAACAAAGACTCTATTCTAATTATGATAAGACCCTTATTTTTCACACCATTAAAGAAAAACTATTAAAACAAAGACTCTATTCTAATTATGATAAGACCCTTATTTTTCACACCATTAAAGAAAAACTATTAAAACGAAGACTCTATTATAATTATGATAAGACAATATCCTAAATCAATAACCAACACTTAGTAAGAATATCATCACTTAGTTGTAAGACGATATTTCTGTACTTTATTTTGCTTTCACACGCTGATAAAACCTAGACTAGATTTAACATTTTCATTTCTAGTATTTAAGAAAAAACTTGGAAATAAAATAGTCAGTTTATGAAGAAAACTCAACCACAACTAAACGTTGTATTTCACTTGTATGTATGTATACCAAACAGAGATATAACATAAAAGAAAGTTAAACGTCAATTTTTAATGTTGAATTTCTATGATGAGACGTTAACGGCTCTTGGAATATGAAGCACTGCATATTCATATTTGGAACTACATATTAAAAGCTTATTATATTAATTAAATACAATTAAAAGCTAAATTTTTCTAATTCCAGATAAAATAGAGTTTGTTCCACCTTCCTTGGTTCGCAAATGAAAACTATTTTTGCAACAACTTTCGTAATCTGTTTAAAATCCGAATTAAAGTAAACAATCAAATAAGAAAGTTTTGGAAGTGGAAACAAATTTTGTTCGTGGTAATATAAAATGCTGTATATTTTCCAACACTGTAGAAAAGTTACTTCCCTATAATACCCAGTATTATTTGTGTGAAGGTTTGTTTATTTGTGTGAAGCTAAATTTTTAATGTATGTATGTATGTACATATTTTCGAAATCTTTCTTCGTTCCTGTTATTTTTGCCAGCACTGTGTGTTTACCAATGTGAAATTTTTATCAGCGGTTTGTTTGTTTGTATCAGCGAATTGTTTGTTTCACTTGTGTGAGACTTCAAACATAATAAATGCAGGCAAATATTTTCATTATTCAATTTTAAAGAGTTTTCATTTTTCTGAATGAAAGTATTCGTGGCGCACTCATCCATACTTATTTTTATTTATCTCTCAAGCATAACACTGTTACAACGAACTTAATTTAATGAATCTCAGCATTATCACGGTTAATGTTTTGCTGTTGTTTCCTTTTTTTCTTTGGTTCATGCTTTTATTCATGATTTAATTGTAAATTTTTGCCTCTTGTTTACAACTTATGAGTTTGTGTTAAAAGATACGATTTCTTTTTGAAACAGTTTTATGATTTCTTTTAATTTGCTTACATAGATTTTAACCTTTTTTAAAGATTTTTTCTAGGAATATGATTTATTAATTTTTCGGCGTCAAAAATTTGGTATAACTGAATAATAAAATAACACGACACATGAAACAGGATTTTGTTAAGATTTTCTTGTTTTTTTAAATGTACAATAGAATCCCCTTGAGCGAACATGAAGCAACCATTGAAATGTGGCCGGCGTTTTGGTCCAGAAAAAACTACAAATTAAAATTATATTAAAAAGTCCTTAATACATGAATATATGTATGTATGTGTATATGTGAAGGGTATTTTTTATAGAGGTATAAACCTTGGAAATGGAATAAAACAAAGCTAATTTTTGACAAGAAATTTACTTTATTCGAAGGATAATCTTCTGGCATTATAATTTAATTTAAAACGTAGTCTATTCTGCAGGTACAATTTTCGATAACTTTCCAACATTTGTGGCCGTGTATTGGCAATAACGCGGCGAATGTTTTCCTCCAAGTGGTCAGTCGTTTCGGACTTATCGGCTTAGACCAGCGACTTCGCACCCTACCCCTAATCCCCTCCCTTTTTCCAAAAATAAAAAATACTGGATCTTTTCCTCCATATGCAAACAAAATTTTAAAATTGATCCACAAACAACAAATTAATTAAATAGTCCATTTTTTGGGAGCACATTTTGCCTGTTCCTTATTTTGCAAAAAAATGTTAATGGACCTCTTCCATATGCAAAAAGATTTTTAAAAATTGGTTCACAAATGGCGAAGTTATGCTCGTTTACATTATAATCAGTTAAAAACTAAAGTATCACAATTTAAAATAAATGGGCGTAAAAGTAGGCGTGGGGGCAAAAAAGTAGTCTATAATTCATTAAAGAGTACGAGTATATATAGATATTGTATTTTTTTGCATCTTTGATGATCAGAACATTGAATTTCATCTGCTGAGTCAGCAGAACTTTTTTGAAATTTCTACTTGTGTTGTAACGTGTAAGTCCCAAGATGATCCCAAGATCCATTGTTAAACCATAATCGATCTGATAAAAAGCTTTAAGCTTTACACGCCACACGGTTTTGTTATTTGATCTGCACTTGTCTACTTTATGACTCGTTTATTTCATTATCCATATTTTTGGCGTTTTCTTAAATATTTTTGCACATTTTTTTGCTTTATTACCAAATTTTTGTTGAACGTAATGATTTCAATTATGCGGACTTGTTTGGGTTAATCACATTATCAAACTTATTGATTTTCCCGCCAACATTCATCCCAACTGAAGTTAAGTTTTTTTTTATACAATATGATCCATATTTACTTTTTCCATCAGTTTCTCTATTTGCATTGTATTTGAACAAATTAATTTCGTACTCTCAATCCTTATGTAACAAATTAACTTCATGCCTTTAATCTTTGTGTAATAAATTAATTTCATGGCTTTAATATTTTTGTATTGTACAATAATAAATTTCATACTTTTAACCTCTTGTTTATATTTGTAACGCGGTTATTCAGTAATGAGTTTTATTGTAACCGCTTTGCAGGACTGGCGGTTACTGCGTTCAATTTCATTATTAAATTTTACTGAAGGATGGAGTAAGTTTTTTTGGAAATCTGATTTTTGCATATCTTCTTAAATTTTAATTACTTCTTTATTTTAGATAATGGCGTATGTATATGCGTTTTATACGCCATTTTTTCAAATTTATTTGGTGTGTCATTCTTTTTCCTAACGCTGGCACATTGCGGTCATTATTTTCATAATACTTTATAGCAACAGCACGTCATTTCTTTTTGTAATCGTTTTCTTCAAAAAATTAAATAAATCTTATCGTGTAAAAGGGTACGATAAGTGGAACAACTTTTTTGTTAAATTTTAATGCTTTTCTTATTTGTTGTTCAAAAACGTTTTATTAAAGTGATAGTATTTGGCTAAAGAATCTCACCAATAACATTTAATATTTTCCGTTATACACTTTATGATAATTTCATTCTTTTTTTAAGAAAGTTACAATCTTACAATGCGAAGAACGTTTTTTCCTGGTAGCTTTTATCTTTAAACTAATAAAACACATAATTCAGCCTACCACAAAATATTTACATACTTATAAGTTAACTTCTTGTTGCGCTGCGATTGAAAAAAACACACATTAATTACAAACAAAATTGTGCTTACAAGCTATAAATGATTTGAATAATGTGTCTGACCTAATTTTTTTGTTTATTGTGGGAGAATATTGCAGAAGTGCAATATTTGGCTTATGGAAATAATACAAAAGGTACAATATTATTACTGTCCTTGCATACCTTTCCGTACTGAGTAACACCTTTTACCCCAATTTGGGTTTCCTAACAATAAATATTTGAAGACAATTTTCTAACTAAGATTCCTGCGAGCACTTAAACGCGACAATCTGAATAATTTGTACAATTATTTTGATTATCGAACTTCGCGTATTGAAAGCAGTTTTACATCCTTTTTTGTAGTCATGTACAATATTTTAATTTACACGTACATATTTATGTATGTGTTCATTTTATTTGCACACATACATTGTAAATGATACAATTTTTTAATTTTGTAATTTCAATATGTGGGACAAACAAATAAAGCTTGATTATTTTGTGGTACATAGTGACCACTAATTTGGCTTTTTGGTGATATGTTATTGTATTATTGTATAAAAAAGCAATTATATTTATGTATGCAAGTATGTGAAACATGTTCGGAAATACCCATTTGTGTTCTTTTTTAAATGGCACACTATAGAGTAGACATTTGAAAAGGAAGATTAAATAAAAATATTGTTTCTTTTAGCCATCAAAAATGCAAAAACTATGCTTAGCGACAAAATATTCAAAACTTTTTGTCCTGATTTAACTTAAAACCCGCAACTTAAATGTAAATTACTTGTTTTAATACCGAAACCTTACAAACAAAATCTTCAGCTTCAACAATTGTTTCAATATCTTATTTCGTATAGTATGAAATGTATTAAATCATATTCCTTCTATTTTTATATTAAATAAGATTTGTGAAGAGAACATCTGCTTTAAATGTCATTATACATATTTATTTAAGGAATACGAATAAGGAAATTTTAAACTTTCACACTAAACTTATTAAAAAAGAATTAAAGACAGCTACGAATTGTTCTTAATGAAAGGTTTTTTAGCGCTACCGTTCGAAAAAATTTAAAAAAAAATATTTTCAATATACGCGAACGGTTCTGGTGATGGACATCATATAAATGGAGATCGATGCAACGAAGTCCTGAATTCCCATCCTCCTCACAACACGTGATTCTAAAAAGTTAAGTTCTTCTCAACTTTTTTGAGACAATTTGGTTTTCTGTTTCTAAGATCATTTTAACTTCTTATATTTCAATCCTCAATACATATTTACATATGTATATATATAGTGAGTAATATATGTACATATGTACACCTGTATACATGCGTAGCAAAAATAAAATTAATGCGTGTAGCAGTTACAGTTATAATTTTTTTGTGACTTTTATTACAAATCTAATCTTGCATAATGTGTTTGCTCTCATCAGTTGGTTGTGAAAGTTGTGAAAGAAAATAGTCGTTGAATTTGTTTTGTTTTGATCGCAACAATGTTAGCAGCAAGGAAGCAAAAACGGTTATCAGTCGCCGAAAAATGCAAGATTTGCTAATCGATTGGCCAAGGATTTTCATGTTTCTGAAGCAGCATTTCTAAAATTAAAAAAAAAACAAAGCAAACATTTATGCAGCAGTGTCTAATACTTATGAAAAAATTAAGTTAAAAGCTTTACATATGGCATAATACGTCGATTTGGAGAAGCAACTATACAAATGGTTCTTAGATTAACGCGAAAAGACCTGTCCAATAAGTGGTCCTATTTTAAAAACTAAGGCTAAGGAACTTTTTGAACAAATCTATCCAGATAAAACGATATGACTTTAGGGCAAGTCAAGGCTGGTTTTCAAAATTCAAGCGTCGGTATGGAATACGCATTCTAAAGGTCTGTGGTGATATTTTATCTAGCGACATGTCAGCAATCGCACCATTTGTTATTGCTTTGCGGGAAAAAATGCAAGAAATGGAAATATATATGTATGCACATACATATGTATGTATGTATGTATCTATTTTACAATTTAAAAATAAATAAACGATGTATAACTACACATATAACCAGATGCATTTTTCATACCACGGAAAAGTTAAGATTTCGGAAAAGTTCATCACCCCCAAAACAAACTCCTTAACTTTTTCGAGCCTCCACTGTAATTTTATAAATTGGCCCGATTAATTTTATTTTATAAGTAAGAATGGAAGCAATTCTTTTTAATAACATTTAGTCTTATTCATTTGTAAATACAGTAGTCGTTCGGTTATATGAACTAATTCAAACAGAGCCTGTTCACTAAATGGAGAAGTTCACATAATCGAGGGAATATAAAATAAGTAATTCAAATGATTTTCTTTTGTTGTTCACTATTCTGGAAGTTTACATAACTGGATATTTATATATCCAAGCGGCTACTGTAGTATTATATAATATGTTAAAAAACGAAAGCATAAATCCTTAGGCTTAAAAAGACTTCATACTTACTTTGTGCCCTATTTACTACTTTTTAAAACATCGTCGCATGGAGTCTATTAAGCCAGCTAACACCTCGAAATTCCATTCGAAGCATTTTCCTCGTTCTTCAAAAGCTCGTCTAAATTTTTGCCTTTTCAAAACGTTTAGATGTGTGTTTAGGGTCGTTATCTTGTTGGCATAACCACTTAGTCAACATTTTCTTCTCTGCATGTGGCAGAGGATGTCTCTATAAACAAAAAGATATATTATCCCATTTATTTTATGAATTGAGTCACGGAAATATCTCGAAAATTAATGTAAATTTTCGGTATACGCGCTTAATTTAATCTTTCAAAAAAGAAGGTCATTCCTTGTAAGTAATTTTTTATTATTAAAAGTAATAACAAATGTTCTTCTAGGTTATGTGCGTTAGTTTTGTTGTAAGACGTTCTTGCATACATAAATTCTTTTAAATATAATAATGTAAAAATGAATTCTTATCAATGTTATTGTAAAGTTTATTGATAAGCAGTAGTCGGTGCTTTATTTTCGTCCCATACTGTATGTCTAATTTTTTCGGTTTTTGCCCTGACAATCTAACAAATGTTCGCTTCTCTGTGTACTTGAAATATCAACTTATAAGCTACATATGTATATATAAGTGCAAATTCAATTATACTTTCGACATAAATACAAATGCCACATGCTACCAATACCTTTACATTTACATTTACATTCAGCTCAATGTTTTCAACTATTATTGTAGATGAGACTGGTTGACGTATAAGGAATAAATAATAATTAACTAAAATGATCATTGACTAAAAAATAGTTAACAAAATTAAAAATTGGCCTTTTACATTTTATAGCGTTATTGTTTATATTTTAAAATACATTATAATCCCACATTTAAAAAGATTGGAAAAAGATTATTTCTCTTATATAACTGAAAAATATTTACCTTGCTTCGATTAGGCAAATAGTGTAAATTTACAAAAATGTTCTATTGCCATACTGCACTTTTTACAAAGAGAGCATTTCCATACCCAGAGCATTTATTATTCTCATGTCTCAGTAAATGTAAATGTTTGCGTACGTTTGTCGCTACAAAATTAAAAGAGGTCTATAAAAACCAACCAGCAGCTTTGTTTTCCCACAATATATGCAAATAAGTTTTGTAGGGCAAAAATATGTGTTCTATTTATTATTGTGCTGGTGCAAGTAAATCAGCTCGCACCGATTTCAAAATTACTTTACCATCTATTATTATTATTATTATTATTATTATTATTATTATTATTATTATTATTATTATTATTATTATTAAAAGACTTATATAATGAATAACGAAAGTTACAATAAAATTTTCCAAAATAATTGAAACAGAATTAACTTCTGTTAATTTCTGCTGAAAAATATTGGAAATTACAGTGTACGCTCGGTTTTCTCATCCGATTAAAAACCAGATCTGTCGCGGAAACTGAATTTTCGCAATAACCGGACCCGAAGTTCCTTCACCAGCAGAAGCCACTTCCGCGCGTCCTTTAATAGCAAGCGCGACAGCTATTATTTTTATTGATTGCTTGCTTGAACAGCCTATACATATGTATAATAACAAACCCAAATCCACTGTAGCGTGGTTTGAAGATTAAAAGCACAGCTTGGCAAGTACTTGAAGAGCTAATAACTTATATAACACAGGTTAAATATGGGGGCTCCAAAATATTTTCAATCGATGGTCTAATTCAAATTACGAGATCAATCGTGTCTGTATCGGCAGAGTTGTTTGAAGAAAATTCAAATTTGCTTTGCATTTTAACCCGCCATATTAATTATTTTCTGTTTTCAAGACCTAAACGAAGCAAAACACCCAGTCGTGCTCGCCAAATTAATTAAACGTAACGTTTCCATTTTACATAAATAGAAAACATATTTTTTATAAAATCACAAATGCCTACAACTATTTAAAAAAAAAATAAGTTTAACAAATACAATATAGTCTGTGTATTTTATCACTACAATGTTATAATTGCGAATGAAAGTTCAAAACTGACTTGAAAATTTGTGCACATTTTTTGTGTCAGGTCAATTTTGGTTCAGTGTTTAATTAATTGTCGTTTAACTCTGTTTCTTGTGCTTGAAAAATATAAAATACATACATATCCTGCGTACATATCGCACCCTAAATACAAAAGGGGCACAACTCAAAATACTAAAATTTTCAGGAGAGACAAAAAACTGTTTATGTTTAGTTCGTCGTGTAGAAGCAACACATTAGACATGACTGTATTTTTCCAGTTAAAGAAGATAGTGATGTGAAAGAAATTTTTGCAGTAGTTAGAGATGTGTATTCTGAATTAATTTATGGAAAAAATTCAGTTTTGGAAAATTTTGAGTTGTGCCCCTTTTGTATTTAGGGTGCGATATGTAGATATGAATACAATTAGAAGGCACTGATCAAAAAATAAATAAAATCGAGTTAGTTTATTTGTTCGCTTTAAAAACATTAAAATTAATACGAAATCAGGGCACAATTATGACGCTCTTATTGGGATATATGTTATGTTCGGACACAGGTTTGCAAAATATATACATATGTATGTATGTGAAATTTCTTACACATATACATACATACATACATATATAATACTACCCATAAATCTGTAAATACATACATACATATGTATACAATTTTTAGCTTTGCAGATAACACTTATTTTTATTTAGACTTGCTTCCGTTTGTTGGCATCATTCTTTTGTTATAATTACGCAACAAACACGTATTTATCTTTTATGTATGACGCTTTTCTTAAGTCGAAAGGGGTAAGAAGTAATGCTTGTTGCATCTGTTCTGCAATATTCGACTACCAGTTTTGGGAACTTACCAATACCAATGATTCAATCCATAGGCACACGACCAGCATACACAAAATATCAGTATGAACTGCTTTGGAGAAAATAAACGTAGTACCTGTATATTTAAAATGTAATGCCTTAATAAAATTAAACTGAATTTCAAAAATAAGTAAATTAAAGTGGTTCCCCACCACTATTAAATTATTTGCAAACTTTACGTATTACAACTTTCACTATATCATCCAGATCCTTGTTAATTAATATTAATTTCGATAAAAATCAGGTTTAAAACTGGTGCACAATGGCTCAAAGAAAATGGATATACTATGAAAAAAAAATCCTAATTCGTTAAAACTTGATTTTCCGATTTATATTTATTTTTAATTTACATATGTAGATCTTAGTTAGTAACGAATACAAACACACAAAAATCAATAATTCCCACAAAAAAACTATAATTATACAAATAGCAAGAGAATTTTGAAAATCTGTCAACTAGAGCGGAGTTATGCAGAAATCAATTAAAAGTATGGGACTCAAAAAGAACTCTGAGGATCGATTCACAATTTCTAAAGTTATGATGCGACAAACATAAAAAAATACTAACTAATGAATTCATAAGATCTTCATTTTTTAAATACAACTCAAATTTAGAGATGGACTTCACTGTCAAGAGTTTATGAAACCATTTGCAAATATTGCTTATATTTTCTACACAGCTGTAAATGTATAGTTGCAACAAAATAAATGTTTTATCTCTCAACGCATGAGTACGTTAAAAAATATATCAAAAACTAAAACCTTTATTTATCTGTAAAGTGATTCACAAAAGGAAGTCTAGTTTATTGATTCTGCTGCATCTGGTTTTTGCAACAAATCTTATATTCCTTATTGTCTGCGTTAACAAAATAAAAGAACAAATTTAATATCACAGTTAGCCATGTCGTCGACGAATAACGACTTGAATAACAATAAAGTACTCCAAGTGTAGCAACTTTTTTGTAATTTCTTCAAAGTTATTAGGAATAATCGAATTTCAAAGAAACTCTACGAAGAGTTTCTTCGTCCCAAACTTTGCCAAAGTTTGGGCAAAAAAGTGTAAGCAGGCATGAAAACTCCGGAGGAATTGTACTTCATTTAGCAAGTTCAAGAACATGTACATGATTTGTGTGCTCCAAAAGAAAAATTAAAATTTGTTTAATACGTGATATTTACGTTTTTACTCTACCAGATGACAGATTTTTAGAAAAATTGGTGTTAGAAAAGTGAAATTAAGATAAAAAACAATTTAGAAAAAAGTTAACAATTAGGTTTCATATTCTGTTTCTTATTGGATTTACTTGAGTAACGTGGGCTGCACGCAATTTAAATGCAATTTTCTTTTCAATATGTAATCCTCAGAATATTTAATTGCAAAACAAAAATTAAAATTTATTACAACAATTTTCATCGGTTGTTTTCTTGAATGTAAATTGAATATTCAGCTTTAAAGCAAGTGTACTATGAATTTTTAAGAGTATGAGGTTCAGTAAAAAAAAGTTGATTGTAACTTGATCGATCGATCAACTTGACGCCAAGCTGATCTTTTTCACATAAGTCGTAACTTTTTTGATGTGTATGACAAAAGCCACCTAAATCTTGATTAATAGCTTTTTCTGAAAACATATTAAAATTACATCACAAAAAGATGGCACGAGATTAATAAAAATTTAATCCTGCTTGATGCAGAAATTACAATTTGTACTTAAATTAAAAAATCAATTGTATAAGAAAAAACATTTATTCGGCACTGCAATCTAGACCACTTTACCATCTGGGATACTGTTTATAAATAAACGCACATATAAATATATTAACTTCCACAGCCATCCCCCATATGAAATCAACGTTTTGGTTCGTTCTGTTTTAATCCATTTTCTCTTCTGCTCCGGTTTTGCGGTTCTGGAAAATGTGCACCTTGTATACGTGATTTCAAATTGATTTCCGGTTCGACATACCATTAAATACAAAAGTGTACGTATGTACATATGTATGTATGTTCATACACATAGACAAACGAGTTACAGCCAATAGTAAGTAGTACCTGCTTATTTCAAGTTCAGTCTCTTTGAACCAAAATTAATAACTGATAATATTCTGGGCATGTCGTGTTGAATTGTGGTCTTACAATACATACATACATACATATGTATCGTATGACGATATGTACATACACACATTGTACATAAAAAAAGATACAATACAAATATTAAAAGAAAGCTAAATCGTCTTTTATTTTTCCAAAAATAAATTTAAATTTTTTATATTGTATAGAAAAACAAAAAGGATATTCCAAAAATTGTGTTTCATTTATTTATTAGCTTGTTATCGCTTTTTCTCTTCAGTAATTGCCTAGGAAAAGATGATTTGGCATGAAAAGAATTACATTTGTCCCACACTTGCCAGTTTTTAAAACATGTAATTGTGAAATGAAAGTCTTGTGTACTAATAGTACAAATTAACTAACACAAACTTGTTTTTGAGAATATATATGAAAAACTAAAATTTTTTATAATCGTACGGCTTGGTTTTGAAACATTTTAATATAGTTGATACATTGTTTTTTCAGGTGAAGCTAAAAACCTGAGTAGTCGCAATGCGGCCAATACAAGTTGCAGCACACAAGGAACCCGTGATGTTTATTGTACAATCGCTTTGGATCAGGAGGAAATTTGTAGAACACCCACCATAGAGCGTACACTTTCGCCATTTTTTGGTGAAGAATATCAGTTTAAAATTCCAAGACGATTTCGCTACCTTTCGGTTTACGTGTGGGATCGAGATCGACACATGAAACAGGACAAGCCAATTGGAAAGATTGCTATAAAAAGAGAGGAGTTACATATGTACAATCACAAAGATCATTGGTTTTCATTAAGACCAGTAGATTCAGATTCAGAAGTGCAAGGCATGGCACATATTGAAGTACAATTCGAAGAAATAGCATCTCAAACACTTGAACAACGAATAAATCTTCTGCGACCTGGTGATTATGATCGAAGTAATAGTGATATGATTGAAGAACTGGTACAGCATCAGGCACTGCAAAACGACTACAAGGAGAACAGTGAACTTAGCAACATACAACGCAGTAATGCGCAAAAAAGCGGTGTAAGGAATAGCAAGGCTATTAATAATACTGGGTTGTTTGGTTTACATCAAAATCAGAATAGCGAACAAGGTACGAACTGGAAAAGTTCGCCTCTGTCCACAACAAATGGAAAACACTCTCGGGTAATAATTCGTGTACCTGAATGTACTGACCTCGCCAAAAAAAACGGAACTTGTGATCCGTATGTAGTTTGTACTGCCTTGTATTCCAATAAACGCCAGATCTCTAAACGAACAAAATTAAAGAAGAAAACCGTAAATCCACAATTTGATGAAGTGATGACTTTTGATCTTTGCATTGATACTGACGCTACTGCTAACTCAAAACCTTCACTTAGTCAATATGATTTAAGTAGCGGCGGTGGCACAATAAACAATAAAGCCTATACAATTTACCCAATAGGAGGAGCAGATCTTTGTGAACTAACAGTTACCTTGTGGCATGACGCTTCTGGTATGTCCGACAAAGTATTTCTGGGTGAAGTTAAACTACCATTACGAAACAAACAGCAGCAATCTGCAGTCCAACCGTCCGCTTGGTATTATTTACAACCAAGATCGGTTAGCTCATTGACTAGATCTTTAAATACAAATACTCGCTCATGTGCCACACCGCCAGGAACTAGACTAAGTGGGGACAGCACTATTGGCTCATTACGTCTCAAAATATTATATACCGCCGATCATGTATTCCCGCTTGCTACTTATGATGACCTAATGAATTTGTTGCTTGAGTCAGTCGATCAACGACCTATTACTTTGTCATCAGTTTTTATACTCGGAGAACTAGTATCCTGCAAGACAGATGTTTCACAGCCACTTGTCCGGTTATTCACACATACTGGTCGTATTGCCTCCATTATTAAAGCTTTGGCTGATCATGAGATCTCAAATTTGACTGATGCGACAACAATATTTCGAGGCAATACTTTGGTATCAAAAATGATGGATGAAGCTATGCGATTGTCGGGCCTCCACTATTTACATCAAACACTAAGGCCCGTTTTGGCACAAATACTCGCTGAGAAAAAGCCCTGCGAAATTGATCCATCCAAAGTAAAAGATCGCTCAGCTGTAGATACAAATCTTCATCATCTTCAAGACTATGTTGAACGTGTATTTGAGGCTATTACAAATAGTGCATTACGTTGCCCGAAAGTATTGTGCCAAATTTTTCATGACTTACGTGAATGTGCCGGCCGTCATTTTCCTCATAATCGAGAGGTTCGTTATTCAGTTGTTTCCGGATTTATATTTCTGCGCTTTTTCGCACCTGCAATTTTAGGACCTAAATTATTTGATTTAACTACAGAACCATTAGTAAGTTTGATGTCACTAAATACCTCTTTTTTTTCTTAACGTATTTAATTTTATTTGAAGGATTGTCAGACAAACCGCACATTGACCTTAATTTCAAAAACAATACAGTCCTTGGGCAACCTAGTAAGTTCACGTTCCTCGCAGCAACCGTGCAAAGAAGAATACACCGGTCAGTTGTACAAAAAATTCTGCACTGAAAAACACGTTGAAGCCGTAAAAACATTTCTTGAAAGTATTTCCACACCTTGTGCTGATGAAGTAATTCCATCACATGAAACAAGTAGTTTATTTCCGGTCGGAGAAAACAATTTAGAGCCAGTATTACTTAAGGAAGGGTAAGTTGAAAATAATTGACATACTTTATTTATTTAATACGAAGCATTCTTTACTTGTTTCCTTATTTCTCTTCTTAACAAACTTGTTTATTTGTGGCACACTTGTCATTAACATATACATACATACATATACGAGTATGTATTTATTTTAATTCTCTTATTGGATTTTTAAACATGAAAATACGTGTTCATTTACCTCATTACCTGTGAACTAAACTTAATCATCCCTACCCCTACCCCTACATACAATTAAAAACGTAACTACATGCTTTTAAAAACCAAACTTATAAAACCACATTTAATAAAAATCATAATATTGCTCTACATCAAATCAAAATTTAATTAAAACCCTGGTCTCAAAAAAGCCTCATATACGTTACGTAACTACACTTTAATATTTATGATTAAAACTAATAAGCAGTTTTTGTTCTTTGTTCCCTTTAGCATGATGACAAAGTATCCTCAGTGTCGCAAGCGCTTTGTACGGCGTCCTTTTAAGCAACGTTATTTTCGTTTAACCACCCAATCCCTAAGTTATGCCAAATCAAAAGGCAAACACCCAATCTGTGATATACCGTTAGCTGAAATTGAACGAGTTGAACAATTGAATGAAAAAAGTTTCAAAATGCAGAATTGTTTTAAGGTAAACTTTCCATTTTCTTTTAATTTAGATAAGAAATTTCATTACACAGAAGGATTGGCAGTTCACTAAGTGCATACGTATGTATATGTGTATTAGTTATTCAAATTAATCAAATCGAAACAGTAAACAAAATTTAGCTATTGAATTGAGTTATATATGTATATATGTTTGACAAAGGAAGATTAGAAATTTCGAATCTGATATACTAAAACTTGCAAGAATATTTAGAAGTGTTCAAAATTTGATAAGTGTCCAAAAATTGATAAGTGCGTCCTGAATAAAATTTAAATAATTCTGTTAATTTAAAAATTTTCATAAAGTTGTTTGTTTGAACACAGAGATATATACATATATACATACATATGTGTGTGCTGTTGCATCCGAATCAGAACACCATTTACTTCCGTTTAACTGCCGCACTGAAAAACATCCAACCATATCATTCATATTTTTCTTGCTAGATTTATTGAGCCATATTGATTGCAAATATAGCTAAAAGTTGTGTTTATTCCAAGTTAAGTTAAGGAATGAAGCAAATTTTATTTTTCTTTCTATATAAATTTTTAACAGACATTTACAAACAATATTGATTATGTTGAACATATATAACACAAGTTGAATATATGTATATGTAGGTAGTTCACCTCTTCATATAACATATAGAAGAGCAAAATAACAAACGATTAAAAAATTGGACATGAATTGAGTCGCCGCAATTGTTTGTCTGATTCAAATATTAAAAACAAATTGATTTTCAGTTTCATTTAATTTCATAAGTTTATTGAATATTTATTAAAATATTGCCATACAATGTGGTTGCTATGAGCAATGGCAATAAGCAATAAATAAAGAAGGGTCCGCGAAGTTTGGATGAGGTATTTTAGCCCAGCCACTAGGAGACAAATAAACGATCCATTGTGAGAAGAAATTTTAAAAAGGAGAAAATGCAATCATTGTCTCCATGGTCGGCACAACCTGTTTTATGCTACAAAGCATCTTATTCCCATGGTGAAGCCTGCGATATTCTGTAGGTGTAGCAAAGTCCATAAAATAATAGAACTTTTATGTACTCTAGGGAATGTCGCATCTCTTTTTTGATAAAGTTCCATGTAGCAGTAGCCGATCGCTGATTTAACCGTTCAGCTATTCCAATTCGTCAGCAAACTCAAAGCTTTTTAAATCATTATGTACTGGCAACCAGCGAAACTCAACTTGTACTTTTCCATCATAGTGCTTATCAACTCCAAGAGTATACTCAGACGCTTTGCTCCAGCTTCGAGACTTTTTAATTTAAACATGTCTGACTTGAAACTCTAAAAAACACCTAATTGTTTCTAACAATAACATTCACATCTGTTCTTTACGCCCGTAAAGGCTACAAACCCTCAAAATCGTCTTCTTTTGTTCATCAAACAATATTTTTTTAGCCTCATCCTTGTGGGCAAACCTAATCTTATACTAGACTTCTTGTTGTCACTATCGCAACGGTTTTCTCTCAGAACTGAAATTACTCATCGCTATGCAATTACCAACGAAGAGACGTTTTCTTTGGTTGTTCAATATTCATTCATCTATAGGTTTTTTTACACTATGTCTTTAGTGCAATAAATTATATATTCATCAATTCCTACCTTGTGTCCCCTTCAAAGTAGCCCTCAGATATAACAAACATGTGCCAGGCTTTTTTCCAATCGAAGTAGTTTTCAAAGCAAACCCCCCCAGGGTTGATAGAACTTGGTTGTTTTTTTTTGTCTTGGCTCCACATTGGGACGATTGGTCGTTGGTTTCGATGTCATAGCCGTATACCCATAATTCATCATCAGTTATGGCCCTTTTAAAGAAATCTGGATCGCCGTTGATCACTAAATAATTTCTGGGCGATACGCAACAGCTTTTGGTCAAGATTCAACAATTTTGGAACGAAATTTGAAAATGGTACGGTATGAGTCAAGATATACCGCCATCCTCAGCAACTTCTTAAAGTGATTCGGCGATTCTCCCATAACTATTTTCTTCACTTTCTCAATATTTTCGCCGGTTTTTGTTGGACGTCCATGGTGAGCGTCGTCATTTGCATCTTCTCCAACTTCTTTGAAAAGTTTGTACCACTTTCAAACATTTGTCTCGCTTAGAGTACAATCAACTATGCCACTCTTAATATTTCAATTGCTTTTGGCCAAGGAATTATATTTTTTCCACAAAATTTGATGCAAATTCTTTGAAGCATGCGAACAAGGGAACTTATATGCCTCTCACAAACACTAAACATGCTAAATATGTAGCTGAACCTGTGAACATAAGAGACGGTTGTACGAATATAAAAATCGATAAGCGAATGCACGTGCAGAATTTGAAAATTCGCATTATATTTTGAGCCGACCTCTTATATGAGAACTAATGAATTCATGTAGTGGGTGAACCCAAAAGACGAATAATAGGCATTTTCTAATCTAATATTTAACTTCGGGCATTAAGGTAATATTATGATAATCAAAACATGAGTGTGAAGTAGATATTGGTGAAGTGAATCGCGCTTCAGAGTTTAGAATCGCCAGAGACATAAACAATAATATCTTAACGAAGAAAAAAAAAAAGAATCAAATGTTGAATGCCAAATGTTACCAAGACCCAATTAGAAGCATAATGCGTGAGGTGCATGTATGCGTCTGCAGAGCTTATTGATCACGTTTCCCTATTATCAGGCTCTTAAAATTACAACCTTTTGTTTTATTTACTTAAGTTCAAAAGGCAATTTAACATATTCTTATAGTCATTTTTAAGAGCTCGCAAATATTTAAGGTGTTTATTTCACTAACTAAAACATTTAGAAAATAAAACGGAAATATTTAAAGGCAACCATGCTGAGACAATTTCAACTTATTACAATTCGAATTAATAACAGTAGGTCTTGACTGCTCACTGCTCAGGCGAGTACTTTTATTTTGCTTCTTGCATTTTCATATCGTTAATTTGTCGAAATTTATTTCTACTCAGTTCTGGGTTACAAATGTTTTAAATTATAGAATTGATATATTCATAATAGTTTTCTGTAAATATTGTGCTTTGTTATAAAACTATGAATAAAAAACCTCTAAAGCACAAACTGATTGGCAAAGTGAATTTTTTGTTTGTTTGTCTCATAACTGCAACTATCCTTTCTCTTGGATTTTAAATTCTTTATATAGTGGTACATATTTAGTTATCAAGTGCTATAAAGCCCCCTTACTCTTGCAGATTGTTCGCAAAGATCGGTCGCTTATTGTGCAAACAACTAATTGTGTTGAGGAACGTGAGTGGATTGATCTCCTGCATAAAATATGCCTAACGAATTCGATACGATCGCAATACTTTCATCCATCTGCCTTTGTTAACGGAGTGTATAGTTGTTGTACTCGATCAGATGAAAATGCTCCTGGGTGTAAAAATGTTTCCCCTGAAGCAATGGACTATTTTCAAATGGATTTGATAACATCGTTAGATCCCGCATTAGATTTACAACGAATGCACACATTAATCATGTCCCATATGACACAGTTAGAAGCGTTTTTGGATCAGTCAGTTGCTTTCCATCAGATACAGCAGCAGCATAATCCTTTAGTAGCAACAGCTTTGTCACTCCAGCAACATTCATCACATACTTACGCAAAATTTAAGGCAACAATTATGCAAATTCGAGAGGTGGCATATGTAATTGATAAGGATCACAGAAATTATAAACAAGGAATAGCTCGTGAATTAAAATACGGCAGCCGGCAGGCACCAATAGGCGATGACAACTATTTACATATGATGCGAGCAGCGGGCCACATGAACTTGCTACAACAACAGCAAGTTTTGCCTCAAATGCAATTAGTGATGGCATATCCGTACCATCAACAACAACAACAGCTGCAACAACAACAGCTTATTCAACAACATGGAAACATGAACGCATACTTTATGCACAACTTGCAATCCGCGCATCAGCAACGTCAGCAGCAAGCTCCATTTTATCAACAGCAATCGACACAACTACAGCAACTTAACAACAATCATCATGTAATTCGTGCATCTGTCATGGTCCATCAACATCATACACACTCAACTGTAACGCCTTCATCTAGCAATTCTTCGACTACTTCCAGCGTTGCACCTTCACTTACGCCCACATCTAGCATCTACTTACGAGACAGCCTCACAGTTGAACGTTATGCCAACAAGTGCTAAAATATATATATATGTATATATATATATATATATATATATATATATATATGTATATATATATAATTAATTTTTATATATTTTTATATAATTTAATTTATGAATTTATTATATATTTTATTTACATATATACATATATATATATATATTCAAGTGCTATAAAATTCGCGTTAATCTAGGGTTTTAAAATATATGCTACTTAGTTATTATCACTAGCATAATATTCAAGAGAATATGATCAACCCCACCAACCAAACACCGCCTTGACTTTGTAACATTAATTACACATTAATTTAACAGATCGGTCCAAATTCAGTATTAAAATAAAAAAAATTAATTAATATGTACATATGTACTTTCGATTTCGCTATATAATATTCAACAAACCGTATTCGAGATTTATGCATTTAAATATATAATAACAATAAATCTAATTAACACCTACATAATGAAGATCTTAGATTTAGTTAAAATTTGCCTATGGTCAGTATCTTCTCTTCACACAAGCAATACCACTCATCATCATATTATTTTATTTTAAATAAGGACACTACAAATAGGTCGTTAATAATAAAGAGTGAGTGTAGTTCGTGTTACGTGGCAAGAAAATTTATTTGTAAAGCAAAACTAAAATGTGAGAAATTCTAAAAAGCTAAAAAGTTCAAATTACGTATAAACAGATTTTTTATTTATTTTATATCTTTAATTTTTTTTATAAATATACATATGCGTATACATAGAATTAATTTAAGTGTAGAAATAACGTATACATATGTAAATATGGCTCTAGAATAACATTAGTTCATACTTCGCACGTTTGTGCATACATATATTTATATACATACTTCGATACATACATACATACATACATACACACATAAAAGAAAATCTTTACAAACCTACAATTCAAGGTGAGTATTTTTTAAATTGGCAGTCCTTTAAAATGACTGACCTTTCCTTATCTAAAATATCTCCGTATCACGGAAGAAGATATATGCATACATGCACATACATATGTATGTGTATATAGTTATCAGTTGAATTTTATACGTAGATATATATATATATATATATATATATATATATATTTAATATATTTTAATTTAAGGTATTAATTGTAAATTAATATTTTTATAACGACTTTAATTCAATAAACACAATTTAAGGATATAAGCTATTTATTTTATATACCATGAACGAAAGTAGTATGTATGTATCATTGTCTATTTAATAGTAATGATAAGAAAATGTAGTTATTAAAGGAGCAACCTTTTTTGCGTTTAAATAAAAAAATATTCATCCGCAGCAATGTTTTATTTAATAACATGATTTTAAAAATATTGAAATTTGATGCATTATTTCAAATGTAATACATATATATTTACAAATAACTTATTTGCCTTTTTTAACAAAATGTTACACTCATTAAATGTTCAATTACCCATGCAAATGCAATATATAAAAACAAATCAATTTGAAGAATTAAGTTAATTTATTAATCGCTTTGAAGCTATAAAATTTATAAGTAAAAAAATGTACTTAGCTGTTTTTTTTTTTTGTGTTTAACACTTATATATGTATGTAGGTTGACACCTACGAAGTGTCGACAGCTGGAAAACACTGAAAAGCAGCTTTATTAATTGAAAATCATTTTGTTTTTTCTATCATCAAAACAAAAACTCTGTTATAAAACTCTACCAAACAATAAGAAATATGAGTTTTTAAACTATACAATTATGTATATAAATTTAAAATAAAAAAAGGAAGTTATGGTTCGCACTAGCGAAAGGTACTGGTTGCCACCTTGGCAACAGAACAAAACTTTGATTGGTTCCTGTAATCGACCCATAAGTCTTCGTTCACTTTACTAAACTTTTTTTGTGAAACTCTCCATCAAGACAGGGAGATAGAGAATAGACGATTAAGATAGAATTCAGAGATTACTGCACACAAAATTTTTTTCATTTCACTCTCTTCGCCTTGTAACAAAGTATGACAAAGTAGTTTAAGTTTTCAAACATGAAGTCCATAGTAAATAAGCAGTGAAAAAGCATCTGGAACAAAAAAGAATAAATAGTATTAAGCCTGGGGCTAATGAAAATAGCTTGCCTTAAAAAAGAAAGATTAATTAGTCGTAACAAATTTACCTATCAATAATTAATCCTTATGAAGGCGATAGATAAAAGTATGATAGGAAAAATTTTAAATATGTATGGACATCGAACATTTTTTAATTTCCCGAAAACAAATTAGATTTAAGAAATCTGAAATATTTTCTTATTGTACGAGATAGAAAAATATTTAACATTGAGTTTGCATCAATTTAATTTTTTTACACACAACTTCAATATTACCGCCCCAAAAGTTTCCTCTTGTGTTTTCAAAAAGTCTTCCCCATTTAATGATTAAATTCAATTTCATTATTTCAAATTCTGTTTAGCATTCCATACAAGCTTATAGGGGGGTTCTTTTATTAAATATGAATATTGGATCTGTTGGTTCGCTTTTTTTTTAAAACGTGTAAATAAATAAATTGTGCTTTAATTTTTTTGCGTTTTTCTTAAAATTTTTAAATTATTTTTTTTTATTTAAAGAAATTTAAAGTTTAAAATGCAAAGTTGACTTAAGTTTATTTACTAAATTTTATTTATTTATACAAAATACATACATACGTAAGTTTTCCTTTTATTTCTTTTAATACAAATGGATGTTTCATATCGGTGAAATAAATTATGTAATTTAAATAAATATTTTACGTTATATGTACATATTGTGAAACATTAATTTAATATTATTTTAACACAATTCATATTTTTATAATATTTTTAAGTCTTTCATTTTTGGTACAAAAAATAATACATATTCTGAAATAAACAAAATTACCAACAACTTTTTTTTAAATTAGTGTGTTTTCTTAACTCATATAACTTCCAGAAAATTCGAATTAAAAAAGCTTACAAAAACAAAAAAAAAAGAAAGACTGTGCGTCATCGGATTAGCACACCCCCATCAGCTTAATATAATTGCTCTTATTGTTGCTAACACGAAGCTACTTTTTTCTACTCTATTTTGCTCATGTTGGTATACACTATCTATGGGAAAGAAATGAGGCAACTACTACTGGTGTTCATCTTTGCGAAGATCTATCCGGGCCTTCCAAATTAAACTTCTGTTCATTTGAAAAGACAATGCGACGCCACTCAGATATTCATGTCATGTGCTTTCGTCCAAAATTCAAGCGCATTGCGTTTCAAGCAATGTTAAGTGGTGATTTTAGGCTCTTTAAAAGTGAGACATTCTGTATCACTCTTTAAAATGTAGATTTGAAAACTTTTGAAGTTTTACAGTATGACTTGAATGCCATGATATCATTTCACGTGTTTTTTTTTAAATGGGAGGGGGCGGTGTCACAACAATTAATTAATAAATAACTTCGTCATTTGGAAGAGGTTCAGTTAAATTTGTTTTAAATGGCGTGTAGCAAGTCACACCGGGGTAATCTAGTACTTACTAAATTTAAAGTTGCAAGTTTTGGAAATATGGAGCAGTTAACTAGAGCTGCATAACACAACCTCCAACATCAAGTGCTGTCATTTTGGAATGCCTTTATTTTTACGCTTTGTTTAGACATGCGAGAACTTTGATGCAAGTGCTGTATACCTATTATCAAGGAAAATATATAGCATATGCTATAAATAATTCACATTGTCACGTCATGAGCTGTATGTTGGAGGTTCAATGTCATGTCGAAAGTAGTCAGGGTTGTCGAAAGACACCAATATTATTGGAATTGGTTTTGAAAACGACTAAAAAAGTTATTTGGTGTCATGAATTCCAATGTTATCGGTTTTATGTTCGAAACAGAATTAGTGTTGGTTTTAGGTGTCACAGAAACCAATATTATTGGTTTTTCTCCTGAAAAAACCCGAGCAGCTGACAGATTTCATTGTCGCACTTTTATTTTTACCTTCCAATTTGATATTTTGCATAAATTTAAGTAAATTTTATATTAAAAAAGGAAATATATTATGAATTCTAACATTTGTTTACATAAGTTAACACCACAAAAGTTTTCACCCTTTAACAATCAATTATTCGACAATACCAAAACTGCCAAGTAATCATTCATTCTTTTGATCAACAACAATTGGATCACATGCCGAATTAAGTTCAATAACAAAGGTAATGCACTTCAGCCACCTGCAGTTAAATTTCCAAAGAATTTATTTTGTTTCATAAAGTTTTAATGTTAAGTTAATTTTTTTATTTATCAATTCCTATTTTTTCCAAAGAATTAAAATTCATTTTATTTTGTTAATTCTTATTTTTCCAAAGAATTAAAAGTTAATTTATTTTTGTCAATTTTTACTTTTCCAAAGAACTTTTTTTTTTTTTGTCTATATTTTATTTATTTTGCAATCTATCTTATATTGAGATAATAAGCAAAATTAATCACATTTATGTTGACGATTCACAAAAAACTTTTGTAGAAGGCGGACGTGTTTTAATCAATAAAATAAAAAAGAATTTAAAAAGTTAAAATAATAAAATATTTTCGTGTATATCAATATAAATACATGCATATGTACACAAAAAGTGCATTTTTAAGTACATCAACATTCTAACTTTCGCCGCGAACGCACAAATTACGGGACGAACGAGGCTAGCTGCACGCGCCACAGCCACAGTTTTCAATACATTTAATTTTATTAAATACAAAGAGTACAAAAAGTTTAAAATAATTGTCTTGGTAAAGAACAATACTTAAAATATTTTTAAACACTAACAAAATACGCTGCCTTCGTCATGGATGATGGTAGTGAATCAATTGAAGATAACGATATTAGCTGGCAGGTAGTTACTTTGCCAATAACAAAAAAACGACGACAAAGTGTATCACCAAAAATATTCGAGAACAAAAGACAAAATATCGACAGCAACAACTTAACTTCAATAAGAAATGTTAACAACAACAATGCAGGCTCCCAAAATAATAATCGTTTTGCTAGTCTTGATCATGACGAAATTGATACTGAGGATGAAGAATGTAATGAAAACAGCAATAACAATGAACCAAAGCCACCACCTATATACATACCATTTGTTGCTGATATTAGCGCAATGATGAAATCTTTTTCTAAAATTATTCCTTCCACTGAATTTCAATACAAGTCACTTAAAGATGGACAAATAAGATTGCTAATAAAGAATGTAAAATCGTACAGAACTATTGTTACTCATTTAAATGACAGGAAAATTAAGTTCCATACCTACCAATTGAAGCAAGACCGATCGTATAGAGTTGTTATAAAAAACTTACATCATTCTACGTCAACTACTGATATTAAATACGGAATTGAAAAAAATGGTCATAAAGTTCGGAACATTGTCAATGTTCGCAGTAGAATAACGAAAAATCCCCTTCCAATGTTCTTCGTTGATTTAGAACCTGCCCTAAGCAACAAAAACGTATACGATATTAGGCACATAAATAGCGCAATTGTCACCATTGAACCCTTAAGAAAAACTAACGATCTTGTGCAATGTCATAGATGTCAAGAATTCGGTCATACCAAAACTTACTGCCGAAAAGAAGAAAGATGTGTTAAATGTGGCTTAGGGCATCTTACAATTGACTGCAGTAAAGTAATTGAAATTCCTCCACGCTGTGTGAACTGTCTACAAAACCATCCAGCAAACTATAAAGGCTGCATAGTATATAAACAAATACTTACAAGAAAATTGCAAAATAATAATCTCTACAGAAGAGATAAAACCAGCCAATATATATTTAATAGTGAAGATTACCCAAATCAACTTAACCAAAATGCAAACGCCAACGCTAGTCGAAATGAAAGATTTTCATATTCTGATACTTTACGGAATCCACAGCAACTAAATCCATTAAACAATTCTTTTGAAAAACTCGAAAAATTAATTGAAAACCAAATAGAACAGACCAATAAGTTGATAAATATGATGTCTCTTTTAATATCAAAACTATGCAAATGAATTTAAGAATTGCAATATGGAATGCCAATGGGCTTTCCAATCATACTCAAGAGGTAGAAATATTTCTAAAAACTAATTTCATTGATATCCTCCTAGTCTCGGAGACACACTTCACAGACAGATCATTTTTCAAAATAAAAAATTTTTGACGTAATAAAAGCTAACCACCCGGACAATAGAGCACATGGTGGAGCAGCAATACTTATAAAATCATCAATAACTTACAATTCGCCGACGAAATAAGACAGCAAAGTCTACAAGCTAATCAATTATACATAAATAAAATTCTGTGTACATACATATATGTATGTAAATATTAGTATAGATAAAACTTTAAGATTTTGTATATAATGTATATATTATGAATTCTTGAAATAACTTTAACAATTTTTGTTTGTATATTGTTGTTCTTATTGGAGTTCAACAATGAATGTTATTTTCTTATTACTTATTTTATAAAATTTGCTTATTATCCTTGGATAGATTGTAAATAAAACGAAACAAAAAAAAAAAAAAAAAAAAAAATTTATGTTGACATTTAGCGTTACACATATAAAAACGTATAAAACTATAGAAATATTCCAAATTTAACAGAAAAAAATACAGATTTAGTCCATCTTATATTTACAATAACAGCAACTTAAGTTTTAGTAATTATTAAATTTAAAGTTTAAAGAAAACAATAAAAAAAAACAAAAGATAATAATAAGAAAAAGATTGATTTAGATAAAAAAAAAATTAACTTCTGAAAGGTAGATCTAACACATGGTATCTTTTAAGTCTTTGAATTTCATCAGTATCGTCTAATAACACAATAGCCAGAGGATTTACATGATTGCTTAGTCTTTTTAAATATTTTTCGCTGTATGAATTTATACCTCTTTAACAGTTTGTATATTTAGATCGTTATGTATGGCATCGTTGGAAATATACCAAGGAGATTGAACAATAAGCCTTATAGTTTTTGAGTGGTATCTTTGCAATATTTCTATATTTGAGGCACTTGGTGTTCCTCAAGTTGAACTCCATAAGTCCATATAGGCTTTAAAATAGCTTTATAAAGTTTCAGTTTATTTTCCAGACTTAGTTGAGATTTTGGACCAATTAACCAGTTAAGTTTCCTATTTGTAGTATTTATTTGTTGCCGTTTTATTTTTATGTGTTCTTTTCATGTTAGTCGACGATCCATATATAAGCCGAGATATCTAATCCTTCTTTGGAATTCGGATGTTATTTATGGAAACGTCAGGGCAATCACCTTTTCTAAGAGAGAATGTTATGTGTACAGACTTTTCAGCATTTACTTTAGATCTCCATTTACTTAACCATGGCTCTATTAAATTTAATTCGTTTTGAACAAAAGAACTAGCAGCAACTGGGCAATTGTTTGAAGCTAAAATAGCAGTGTCATCCGCATACGTGTAAATATTTACAAGGTCCAAAACAGGCATATCAGCGGTAAATATTGTATACAATACAGGGCTTAATACACTACACTGAGGTACTCCTGCTCTAATCATAAATAAATGAGATCTTTCATCTACGAATCTTACGTAAAATAATCTGCTGCTTAGGTATGACTTGAAGAATGCATAAAATGTAGACGGGAGAAGTTTCTTTAATTTGTATAAAAGACCAGTGTGCCAAACTCTATCCAGGAATACAGCGGAGCAATATTTCTTTTCCTCAAATGATTTTCGAATAATGTCAATTACTCTATGGCATTGCTCAGGAGTGCCATGTTTTTGCTTAAATCCAAATTGATAATCGGGAATAATTTTTAAACTCTCAAGAATAGGGGACAAGCGGCCCAAAAAAAATTTTTCAAACATCTTCGAAAAAATACTTAGTAGACTAATAGGTCTATAAGAAGTTAGTTTATTTTCAGGTTTACTGGGCTTCTTGATCATGATGATCTCAGCGCATTTCCACTGAGAAGGAAAATGATTTAAACTAGGAATTGAATTAAAAATGTTCGTTAAGTATAAAACAGCTTTCTTTGACAAACTCTGTACAACGCCAGCGTCGATATTATCATATCCGGGAGACTTTTTGGTATTTAGATTTTTGATTTGAGTTGCAACTTCATATGGAGAAATGTGTTTTATGGGTAAGCTCATCTGATAAATCATCCAAAAATCCCGAAATTTCTACGTCTTCTACGGAGTTATCAAATTGGTGAACAGAAAATGTGTTATAGAGGTGGCTCGCAAATGCTTCTGCCTTTTCAATGTTAGATCGGCACCATGAACCATCACTATCCTTGAAAGGAGGATTTCTTTTTGACGGATGCTTCAGGTATTTTGTTGCCCTCCACAAATTGTGATCATTATTGTTTGAGTTATTAATATTGTCAAAAAATTCACCGAATGATTTGTTTTTTAGGCCAGTTAAATGATGTTGAAGGTAAGAATTGAACTGTTTTATTTTTTATTAATTTTTATTTTTTGTCAATGTTCCGAAGAATTGTAGTATCACGCCACCACCAATGTTTGGTATTTAAGCATTGTAAAAACTTACATTCTGCCAGTTATAGAATTACATTAGTTAATAACTCAGCTCCGAAGAGAGCTTAAATAAAACAAAAGAAAAAAAGAAATTACTTTTCTTTTTTTAAGAGTTTCAAACAAAGGAAACTCTAACTCATATATAGAGGAAAACACAAAAATAAAACTTAAAGCTCCATAATCGTGGAGTTTAGGGATAAATATCCAGACCTTCCGAGAGGCCATTCCGAGGACCATTCGAAAAGCTTCTTTGTTTAGTCGCTAGTATCCTATGAACCTGCAAAGCAGCTTTGAATGTGAACGCACATTCTAAACCTTATAAAAAATATAATTAAGTTGTCTCCGGCAGCGCAAACTTTTTTTCTGAACTTTTCCGAACGCTCTTCCTCCAATAGCAAATATAAAACAGCAGCATTATTCACTTTCCTTCTTTTTTATTTAAAACACTGAAACTTTTGAAATTTTTAATAAACACTTTATATTTTGTGCAAAAAATTATAACTAAAATTGTACGCAATTATACAAATCTAAACAACAGCTGATTCGAATATTGGTTTTATTTACATTCGAAGATAACAAAACCGACTTGGTTTCATGACACCAAATGAAACCAATATTGGTTTTCAAAACCAAGAAACACCAAAACCGGCTTGGTGTCTATGACATACCTGAGTAATCATTTATCACAATCAACTTTTTAAATTTGTTTAATATTTTTGGCCGAAGCTTTTTCATTACCTTCTTGGTGCCAGCAGCCGGATATATTCTTCCGTAACGAAGTCAACCTCCTAAAGTGCACCGACTGTGCACCCATCGCTACGTTCGTTTTCCCCTCGACTTTTTGGCACATAAAACATGGACAGACTTGTACAGTGATGGTTTATGAGGACTAGAATACGATCATGCTGTCCTGTGCTTGCGTCAGGAAGGACTCTTTTGATGACTTCATTACTTATCTTTCTTTTTTGCTTTCGATTTCGATCCCACTAAGTTATTAACTCCATTTAATAAACGCGAGGTGCTCAAGAAATAAAAGGTCAGTACTCCATCGACGTACATACATATGTATTTAGACATCAAAAAAGTTTTATGAAAATTTTAAAAAGTACTTTCATATACATACATAGTACTGTGATGAATGTACATACATACATACATATTTGCATGATGGCCAACAAAAAAGGGTATTAATTGCAATTGCTGAGGTCTACAACACCGCTGTATATTCGTATATGCGTATTACTGAGGTTAAGTGACATTTGGCGCCTCAGTGAAAACCTTTAATAGCATAAAATTATCTATCTGTATAAATGCTATAGTCTTTTAAATAATTGAATATATACATATGTATGCATGTACATATGAACAACTTTTAAATGTTCCGTATTCCATAGATTTGTTTTTATTAAATACTGTATCGTGCAATATATAGGTACATATTTAACAGAAAATAATGAACATACAATGTTCAAACTTCCTATCTAGAGCTATTTAAGCACGAAGAAAAACATTGCCCTTAAATTGTTTATAGGATATTCACAGAAAAACTTTGAGACACAAATATTGTTTTAAAGTTAAAAGGTGATGCTCTAAAAAATATATTAAATAAAATACATATGTACATACATATTTATATACAAGTCAGAGATAGTATTATTTAAATCTCTAAAAAAAAGGAAAAGAATTCCTTTTGTGATCTTTTATTTATTATTTTTTTATTTATTTATTTTAGAAGCTCATTTGGGAGCTGAGTTAATAACCAATCGGATTAATAACTAACTGTAAACTAGTCTTTACAATGCCTAAGTACTATTTTAACATCAAGACTTTGGTGGTGGCGTGATTCTACAATTCTTTGGAAATGGATAAAATAATATTGAATTCTTTGCAAAATAAAAATTGTTCAAATAAAATAAATTCTTTGGAAATTTGTCTGCAAGTGAATAATTTTGGCTGCATGTGGCGGAAGTGCATTTCCTTTGTTATTGAAATTTATTTGGCATGTGGTAGTCATGTGAGCAGTTTTGGTCTTGTGGAAAAATTGTTTGTTAAATGGTGAAAACTTTTGTGTTGTTAACCTACATATTAAGTTAGTTTTTTTTTTTTTGTGTTTTGTAGCTGACTATGGGGCGACATTTCGTAGCTGTTACACATCTCGTCAATAGATTTTAAAAATATGTATGTATATTCACACATTCAGAGTCCTAAAGCAGCTCTTGAGTTAAGAACAGCTCTCGCGTCATCGTAATTATTTTTAAGAACGGTCAGTTTTATTGTTTGATCTTGGAAAGTCTTGCATCTCAATCGCACTGTTTGACAGATTCGGCTCGGATAACTGTATTGTTGTACCGTTCATTTGAGGAGTTTGTTGTCGGCTACGATACTACGTCCTATTTGGAGGCATTGGTCGTATAATTTAGACCAGAGACATAAAAGACTGTTAAACCCGTCATGAGTTCATGGTCTTCGTTAGTTGCCCTTTCTGTGTAGTTCTGGATTAAAAAATAAATATTTCAAAACTCAACTTTTTACTCAATTGTATTTAAAAAGGGTTGAGTATTAAAAGAAAGCGTTCTAACAATATTTTCCAAAATTATGAAATACATAAGTTTCCAAGATACTTTTTTTAGGTTTGCACCCAATCATGCTTAACGATTGCTGTTCCTTTAACTAAAGACTATAAATATGCAAAGATGTTCTACTTCCACACATTGTACTGCTGCACCATATTTTGCCGTTGGACGTAGCAGTGCGCCCACGTTTTACAAAGAGAGCATTTTTATTCTCAGAGTATTTATTATTCTCATGTGTCAGCAATTCAATTTGTGCATTTACAACGTACAAAAATTGAGTTATCTGCGCATGTTCGTCATATGACGTCACGAACTTTTCTGACATTGAAAATTTATGTAAAAACCACAGTGGAACATTTTCTAATCTTTACCCTTAAAGGATTTTATAAGAAATTTTTTTATTTTGCTTTTATATATTAATTACGTTATGAAAATAGTCAAAAATTAAAAGAATATATAAAATTAAAAAAAAAAAAAATTAAAACACTTATTTTTATCATTTAAAATATAACATTAGATTGTTATATTATTAAACTTTCTTTTTCGGCTATTTATATTTCGATTAATTTCCTCATTAAGCGATCTTATTCTAAGCTATCAAGTTATCTTAAAATTAACCACAAACAGTATTTGATCCCTATTGAAAATTGTAAAATATTGATCTAATGCCCTCTTTGATCGACATATACATTTTGGCTTCTAAATTTTTTATGTAAAGTTGTGTCAGCATTCGTTCTATTACTACTAATTACTATTACTAATTATTAAAGAACTGCACAAACCATAATACTTCTAACTTACCTATTTTATATATTAAATTTCTTTCAAAATCGCCGATTGTAAAATTGTTCTTTGTTGTTCATTGCTTTTTGGAAAAGTGTAAGAGGAAACTGCTACAGCAAGATTTATTAGAAACACGCACAAAATGGGTTTTTACCACAATTTTTCACTTTATTGGTTGTTTTTTCATATTTACTTAAATACTGTTTATTTGAATCGCTCAGCTCATTTCATGCCAGAAACTTTAACTGTAGTGATTCCTTTATATTCAAAAAGATAATGCAATTACTTCTTAGTTTGACATTTTCTACGAAAGTTTTCATAACTTTATTTTTTTATAATTCTTTCGGAGTTTGAAAGTATTACGCTGGTTTTATTGAATATGGCTCGGCGCACAACAATAGAACACTGCGAGTTATTTATTCGTCATTGTAAAACTGGATAAACTGAGCATTGCAGACATATTGAATCTATTTTCATGTACAGTCCAGCATATAATTGAACGCTATTCAGAGGAAAATACAAATGAAAATAAGGGAAGAACTGTTCATTACAAGATTTTTCTGCATGTGATGAACGTTGTATAATAAGAAAAATTAGGGAAAACCCAAGGTTATCACCACGAAAAATAGCTTCCCAATACCAGTGGCAACTTCACTGTTATTGAGAAGATTTGAAGTGCATCAACAATTCGGCGTGTTTTACGTTTCCATCACTTTCATGGTCTGAAAGAGGAAGCCGTTTATTAGAAAATAAAAAATTAAACTTCTTGATTAGCGTGCCAGCTGGAAAAGTTTGTTGGTTGAGGCCCAGGTACACCACGCACTGTACCGCCAAAAGAAGAAGATTAGTGTTCCGAAAAATCCACATTGCAAAAAGTTCAGATCTTTTCGGTCTTTCATGTTCGGGAGTTACACATTGGAGAGAGACAAATCTTAATAGAGTTGCAATCGATACTACGATATTACGTCCCCCGACCTAAATGAAGTAAAGATAGCAATATCGAGATTAATAGCGAACAAACCTGCAGGAGCGGAAGGATTGTCTGCAGAGCTGTTTAAGTCAGCTGGAGATGACCTAGTTCGCTGCATGCACCATCTCATCTGTAGAATATTGTCGGAGGAAAGCATTCCCAATCCACAAAAAGGAGGCCTCATCACCTACAAGATCTTCTCTGCCATTTGGTGGCCCATGAAACCATTCGTTTACAGTCTGATAGGCCCTTATTAGTTCTGATTCAGGGCAAGGAAGACCAACATTCACTAAATTTTCACATTACGGCAAGGTCGCATATTACAGTGCGCATAGGAACGAGCTACACAACGCCGTGTCTAGTTTTGTCATTCCTACAAAACTCCTCAGGTTATGCAAGACGACGCTAAAGGTTTCTCGCTGCTCCTTCAATGTCAGAAAAGACTTTAGATAATGCGACGCACTGTCATGTGACATTTTTGAAATCATTCTTGAGAAGATCGTACAAAACTCACACGCCAACACCAGAGCTACGATCTTCCAAAAGTCGATGTAGTGAAAGACTTCGTCCACCTCAGCTTCAAAGTAAACTGTAAGGTGGTTGGGTCATGTAGAGCGCATGGAAAACACTGCTCCAGCTCGTAGAACATTCGACTACACACCATTGGGACAACGCAATAGAAGACGCTCACGGTACCGATGGCGCACGCAAGTAGAGAGGGACCTCAACCAAAATGGAGGCTGTCCGCTAAAGATCGTGCCAGCTGAAAAAGCTTGTTGGTTGAGGCGCAGAAGAAATTAAAATAAAAAAGCTAAAAAACTTCTGTAGTACAACAAAATCAAGTGATCAAAATAGGAAAAGCCTGATAAATATCAATAAAAAACCTGAGAAGACAACAATCCTATAAAAAAAAACCAACAATCTGTTATCAATTGCAAACAATATGTATTTTTATATAAGAATATTATATAATTATATTAATTTGTAGTTTTAACCATCTTTATTTACATTCAGAGAGAGTCCTACAATACCCCATTAAATTGGGAATGCATTATCATTTGTCTAATTAGTCATTACGCAGATCAACGAGGTCTGGGTATTCTTGAGAACCAGTTAACATCTAAGATACAGGGTAACAGCTCAGTGCAAGAGTTCTATAAATGGCATGTTTGGAAGAAAGCATAGACGCAATATTTTTGCTTGCAAAAAATTATAGAAACAAAGCCCTTGATACCTTCGTTAGAGGTCTCAGAGGCGATTATCCAAATTACTTCGAATTAAAGAGCCCAAAGACTACCACGAAGTTTTATATTAGTGTCTTAAGTTAGAAATCGAACAATACAAGAGAAGACATGCTAATAACACAACTAAAAATCCACCACATATTAATCAGAGAAAATTTAACAATACCGTCTAGAACGAAACATTCTATCTCTATCTACATTTGACATACAGTCTGTCTAGTATATGCTCTTACAACAAATAAAAACAAACAATTTTCGTTAATTGACTTTAAAGAAGCAACTGCTGCATCATTAGGATAACATTTTTTGATACAAATTTATTTAGGAAAGTGTTTACTATTATATAGTAAAAACAACAGTAACAAACAAGAAATTGTTTTTACATTTTACAAAAACTATATAAAAATATGTATTGGATTATGTGGTTCAATATTTAGTGTGGCGTCCATTAGCGCTCATAACGGCTTGTAGCCTCTTTTGCATGGAACTTATTAATTTTTGAAAGTCATATTCACTTGGAATTTTGTTCCATTCCTCCAATATTGCACTTTTCAATTCATTACGGTTTTTGATTTTTTACAATTCTCACTGTGTGCTCTTTGTGGTTCGAGCCGTTATTTTGATAAAACAGTTCATTAGCCCGAATTTGTGAGCACTTTGCACTAAATGGTTCCTTAGTAAATTTAAATATTGTTGCGCATTCCTTGCATCTTCCATAAAAATCAAATCTCCCAGTCCTTTGTTGGAAATACAGCCCTACACCATAACCGAAATTTTTGCAAATTTCACGGTAGGAATAATATTTTTGTTTTCTCAGGCTTCAGAAGCTGCCGACATATCCTGCTTGGCCCATCATTATAATACAGCATTAATTTACTCTCCTCGCAAAATATGACGTCGTTCAAGTACTCATCAGGATCATATACATGCACTATAGCGAAAGACAATCGTTTCTCAACATTTTGCGCAGAATGGAGTAGCTTTTTTCTAGCTTCTCTTGATGTATACTTGTTCTTTAGCGGTTTTCTATTGTTTCGGGCGAAACAGTAACATCAAGTTCCTTCCGAAGTTCTTCTGCAAGGCCTCTGGTAGATATTTTTGTTTTTTTTTTATTTTTCCTAATATTAAGATTTCAGCTCCAATCTCTGCTCTTTCTTAGCCCGATTTAATATATTATAAACAGTTTGCCTTTGTAAAGAAAATATATCTGCAACTTCTTCGACACTTTTGCCGATGTGGTGGTTATAATAAACCAATTGGATTATAAGTATCTTTTGAAGTTCTGTTGCCATGTCTTTTTATCACAAAAGTTTGCACATCTATTCGCATACTAAAGCGTTAACATTTCTTAAAATGTGCTTAAAGCAGCGCAGTGTTAGTAATAAGTAACGATAAATATCGATAAACATTCCAAAAAGTTTGCAAAAAAAAAGAATTGTACAAACAATTTCTTGATGCCTCAATTGCTGTTTTGGTTTTTTTTTGTTCAATTACATCCATTACAATTTTTGGTTTTGCTACAGCACCTCCGAGAAGAATGTGAACAATGAAATCAAATGCAATTTTATTTGGAAATTATAACGAATTTGGGATTTTTGGACAATTGGATAAAAAATAAAAAGTTTTTTCCCTTTGTCAAAACATTTCTTGACAGACTGTATATTCCTCAGCCAAAAATGGCATATGCAAAATATCTAAGATTAACCACATATCCTGGTGACACACAAGATAATATGTTTGCCGTTACTCTAAGCTCCAAAGAATTAATTACATAGAAAACTAACAGTCATTTTACGCATGACGTACACATAAAGGCAGAAAAATGCGTCCCACCGCATGACAATGAGGAGATACAAGACTTAATGGATTACCTGGATGAACATTTCAATATAGAAAATACACCAGACGAAAATCAATATGTCGAATTTTCGGATATTCATTTTTTAGAATAACCGATTCAACCTTGCCTTATTTTCAATGTAAATCTGGCAATTGTAAAATATGTATTTAAGATTTTAATAAACACTGCGTCAAACAAAAACTATATTCCACCCGAATTGGTGAAGAATCCAGTGCCTACTGAAATTATATTTAAAAAAAACTCTCTTGGTGGGAAAATAACAATTACTCATCATACTCTTATTAATTTATTCGGAACAAGATCGCAAAACTATCTTTATGAATCTGCAGAAGTAAAGATTTTCACAGACCATCAACCGTTGACTTATGCCTTAGGAAATAAAAATAAAAGTGGAAAACTTAAGAGATGGAAAAGAATTCTAGAAGAACACAATTATGAAATCAAATATAAGCCAGGTAACAGTAATGTAGTTGCGCTCAAGCTAGAAAGTAAAATCCAGAACTACAGAAGACATAAGATACCCTTTACAGGAATTGCTTATGTCTTTTGGAACACCGGAGAATGTTTTCAAAGGCAATAAAAAGTATCGGTTCCCGTAACCTTTATGTTGGAAAAAAAATTTGGCATTAATATCTACAAATCACCGCCCTACAACAGTTCTGTAAACGGTTAAGTGGAATGGAAATATATAATATGTATAAATGCAGAAAACGTTCATAATTCTTTTGAAGATCTTTTGTTCAATTGTATAAATAAATACGATCATTCTGTTCATTCCTCTATAAACAAAAGACTCATTGAGGTATTTTTTGGAAGAAGCAAAGACCCGATATCTTTGAAACAAGACAGATTAAAAATCATGCCTAGACGAGATGACCATCATAATAAAAGAAGGACAGAAGAAAAGTTTTAAAATTTTTTGTGAAGAACAATGAAAGAACGGAACAAATTGACACCAAGGTGCAAAATAGAAACAGAGAGGAAACCGTTCTTACGACGTTAAAACATGTGGTTCATAAAAATATAATAAAGAACTGAAATTATTTATACAGATTGATGTCGAAATTGTTGACAACAGAGGTGCAGATACTGGACAATAAAAATGGACAAATTGCGACTGGAATGTCTAAGGTAATAACTGGTGACTTTAAACTTATCCACATAACAGACTTAAACTCCTACGAAAAGACAGGATATAGGAAGAGAGGATAGCACTTATCCATTTATGGTTTGTGTCAGGTACAAGAATTATATGCTTATATGAACAGACTTCTGGAAAATAACAATAGACAGATTGTTATAAATAGGGTCATAGACACAAAAATGCAGGAAATCATTAATCTAACTAATAGCATAATAAATGGCATATTTCCGAATGACGCTATTGAGCGAGAACTTGCTAAAGATGTCGAAAGAAAGCTAGGATTAACAAAGAGGAACTGACTAATCTTGGTTATTCGACACAATGGGTGAAATCTCTCCTTTGTTTTACCTGAATACGAGCTGAATATCACTAGGAAGCATTTAAATGAGATAAATGTCCCCTACGTTGATCTAATCGAAGCCCCAGAGCTGGATGAAGTTAAAATTAAAATAAACAAAACGGCAATCCTTCAAATGCAATAGAAAAGAGAAAAGTTTATTTGGGAAATCTGTAAAAAAGGCTTTAGCTCTTATGCCACTACATTTTTTGTTCATTGTTTAATTATTGGAGAATAGTACAAAAATATTGTAATAAGAAAATTTACCAAGTGCAAAGAGTTCAGATATATTAAGAAAAATAGCAAACGGTAAAAAAAACGTTATCAGTAAAAAATTAAGTTTTGTCAAAAAATTAAAAAAATTTGTAAATGAAAATAACATTTCCAGCTTGAAACACTAAAAGTGATGATTAATGCGCGATTTATGGCTTAATTAAGCGACTTACCGCTTCTTTTCTGTTCGGTTTTGCGGTTTCTTATAAACGTTGACAGCACTTAATAAAATAAACAAACAACAAATGTTTTTATCACTTGCTCTTTTTAACATTTGTTTCTTTCTATCAATTAAAGCATCAATTAATGGAAGAAAAATGTAGTGCATAAGGGCTTTACTTATGTATCTATTAGGATCGATAATGAAAATTTTGTATTTTGTGTGATAACTCTCTCGTCGAGGTGAATCAGCACTTACTCATGGTGAGTGAAACATCTCCAGGTTTACTGTTTTTGAATGGTTACAAATCTGCATGGTACTTGCACATCTTATAAAATTTCACAAACTACTATCGCTATAGGGAAAAGCTCTTACTCCAATAAACAAATTACTATGATGAAACCCCTACCAGCTATAATTAACTCACCTAAACTGATCACCAATTATAAAAAATGCTGTCCTTGGAAATGTTAAAAGATCTCCATATTGAAAACAGCCTACTGTAGAACAGCCCTGGCGTACCAGGAGTTCTTGCGATCATAGCAATAGTTGTACTGATATTATATTTTGTAAAGAGAAGAGTTAGTTCCGAACTGAAAGCTCAAGATCAATCAGAACATACAATCAAAACACCAACTGCTAATAACATTTATCTATCCAACGTGAACGGTGGAATTTGAGAGGGAAAAGTTAACACATTAAGGTTTTTCTATGAATCTGCTGCTTATTTTATGATTTGCTTGATAAACAATTTTAAAATTTTTTTTTGTATAACAATTTGTTGAAGTTTTTATGTTTACTTTCCTATATTTTGGGACCCAATTATAAAACGCATTGCAATATGTTTCGCAGTTAAATCAATAAGAACTAGCTGTTAAGAAGTAATCACATTCTTATTGGTATAAAATGCTGATTTTATGCCTGCAAAATTAAATGTCGCAACAATGACCTTTTAGGTACTCTAACAACAAATGTGAAATTCAAAGAATTGTATTTGTTAATAGCATTTGTTTTTGTGAATCTATTTTGTTTATAATAAAGAAATTTGTACTTTAACTTCAGCCGTAGTTAAGTACTTGATCCAAATAAACTTATTTATATTTAATTATTCATACATAAGTACATAGTACATACATACATATATACATAGCTTTGTGTTTCAGTATTTTTTTGATTCATTTGACAGAGCTTGTTTTGATAAATGTACATAGTATATACATACATACATACATACATATATACATACCTATATATCTCCATATGTATATTAGTGGGCTGCCACTACGGGACTGTAGCTGGTCGAAAAATTTTGCCAACCAAAAATCATTCTCTTCAGCGAATTTGCCGACAACTTGCCGTGTTATGCTAGCATAGTTGGAAGGTTAATAAATTTTTCGCAATTAATACGAAATTGTTATATTGCATTTACATATGTAGTTTGAAGTGAAACCCTGTAAGAAATGTGTTCAATGCGCAAAATATGACACATATATTATATAAAGACTAATGGCCAGTGTGTTTCATATTTTCTTCCCGTAATTGAAAGATCACAAAATATCTATTGAAAGTTGAAAGAAAGACAGTACTTAGATTTTCTGTTTTATTTGCAGATCTCAGTAAAAATTTATTTTATTTAATATAACCTAAAAATATAAATTAAAAAAAAGATAATTTAAGAATTTTTTTCCAACAAATCTCTAACATATAATGATTATGTGTGAAACGTCCATTAGTATTAGTACCATAGTATTGAATTTACCAGCCCTGCTTGGTAAGAAATGATTTGTTTTTGGATTTTCTTTTAAAAAAAGATAAGAAAATAATTTTCACAAATTTTGGTTGTGCTTTTAATAAATGATTCACAAAATAATATTATCTATAAAATTACATTGCACCATTAAAATAAAAAAAGAAAACATAGTGCCATATTAATGAAGTATGTATTCAACTTTTGTTGCAGAGGTGTTTCACCAAAGGATAACAACTGCACAGTATGAAAGTGTAACGGGATGGAACATTTTGGTTGTATTTTGCTTATGCAAAAATTAAGGAAAAGCGAAAAAGATAAAAGTTCACATTCTCGATTTAATTTATGAAAAACAATATATTTCCCAATGATTTTTGCTTGGTGCATACTATTGCATTCTCTTTAACTTTACAGAAGTTAAAATATGGATTTTGTTGAATTAATAAAAACCCCTAAGTTGGATGGAGTTTTTCTGAACGACCATCAAAATGTGCCCATTGAAGGTCGTTTATGCATCACCGGACATCATTTGTTATTGAGTGCACGTCAAGAAAACAGTCAGGAGTTATGGGTAAAATATGTTGATGAGTATAGATAGGTTCATACATGTGCATATACAAATATACACACAATGTATTAATAGATACTATATTTGAGCATTTTTGTAATTTGCAGCTTATGCACAAAAATATTGATTTCGTGGAGAAGAAACCATTTTTATTACAAAATGTTGTGATAGGAGGAATAATAACGTTAAAATGCAAAGATCTGCGCATAATATCGTTGAAAATTAAGAATGCAAAGGAATATTTCAATGTAGCAGCATCATTGGAGGCTCTTAGTAACTTAAATAATCCAGAATTGGAGTATCCATTCTTTTATCGTCCTATGTACACTATTTTGGAGGATGGTTATACAATATTCAAGTAATTAATTCTTATTTCCTCATTCTTGTATGTACTTAATTACAAAATATACACATATGTACGTATATGATAGGCCGGAAATGGAATTTTCAAAGTTGGTATCTGCTAGTGCCTCCAATAAAGTGTTTTCTGTTAGTAACATAGGTGATAATAGCAACGCATTAACACATAACAATTCTGGTCTACTGCCACTATCAACTCGCTCAAATGATCACGACTTTCCAATCGCCACAGATACAGCTTTGGGCTGCGATTGGCGCATTACGCAAATAAATAAAGACTTTAAATTGTGCCCAACATATGGTTCTGTTTTGATAGTACCCAAAAGAATTACTGATGAACAAATAGTACAATCAGCAGCATTTAGGGACGGTGGTCGATTTCCTGTTCTTAGCTACCGTCACGAAAATGGAGTAAGTACATGTTTTTTATAAATACAAACTACATTGTACAACAAAACTAATTTTGTTCATGTCGGCGTCTTAAAAGTTTACACTCTTATTAGATAAATCAGAATTTAAAGTTGCACCCTTGTTTAGTAAACATAAATAGAAAATCGTCCGAAAATCATATTATTTTTCTTGGCGAAAACCGAAAGGCGATTATGAAGTTACACTTTTCTTAAGCCATTTTATGTCTTAGAAGTAAAATTAATATTAGTAAGAACAAGAGTTTAAAATTAATTCTAATAGTAAAAAGGTACAGAAAAAAAATTAAATTGGAAATCACAATCATTATTCATTGATTTTAATAAGTAAACATATGGTAGAGCAGCAAACAAGAAAATATCAGTCGTAAAGCGTTCTGTACTGCAGTAGAGCGTCCGCGTCATCGTAATTGTTTTGTAAGTGCGGTCAGGCTTGTTTTTGTTGTTTGGCTTTCGAGTGTTTTTGCATCTTACTCGTACTGGTTGCGTGATTTACCTTTTCAACTGTATTGTTTTACGGTTCATTTTAGGAATTTCATGTCGGTTCCGCTGCTACTTCCCTTGTGAAGGCATGGGTCGTACAAGTTAGACACAGAGACATTTAGAAAAAAAAACTGCTTAAACTATTATATATTTTTTACTCGCCTATTCTGTGCAACTATAACTCGTAAATTTACTTTGCAAGTTATAAAAAAATATACACTTCGTAAAATCCTGGTCGACACCAAAATATAACTGTCAAACATTACATTATTTTCAAATGTTATAGGAACTTTATCAGTTTGAAATCAAGTACCTCAGCCTCGCTTTAAAAATGTTTTAAAACTGTGCTTGAAACCAACTGACAGTCATTTTATTTCAAAGGTTTGAGGGATTCCGGTTTCATAAACTAAATATAATATGTACATATGTATGTACATGTATTTGTATTAATATAACACTTTTAATTTTATACTCTATATAACATTTTGAAGATTTTTTCTTAGGCAGCTCTTTTACGCAGTGCCCAACCATTGTCAATTCAGGGAATAAAACGATGTCGGGCGGACGAAGCAATATTAAATGTTGTATTAGGCCGAAGTAAAAAGGGCTTTATAATTGATACATGGGGCAAAGGAAAATCAAACACTGAAACTGATCAGCACTACTCGCAGTGGAAAAAAGTCAATCGTTCGATTGGCAATGTTTCGTCACCATCTGCAATTTTAGATAGTTTCTCTAAACTAATAGAAGGTATCAAGAAAATATTTAATATGATGATAATTCATGACATACATAGACATTTTATTTCATTAGCTTCCAACGATGTTTCATGTTCGCCGGACAAGTGGCTTTCTCGATTAGAAAATAGTAACTGGTTAAATTTAGTTTTGAATTCATTGAACGCAGCTTGTGTAGTTGCTCAGTGCTTAGATCAAGAGGGTAGTCCTGTATTGGTACACGGTTCTAAGGGCTTGGACTCTACTTTAATAGTGACGTCATTAGTTCAAATTATACTCAATCCTGATTGTCGGACTGTAAGGGGGTAAGTGTTTACTAGGAATTATTTGTCCATGTTTGCAGCATTAATATTTTTTTATTTTAGAATACAGGCATTAGTTGAAAGGGAATGGATTCAAGCAGGCCACCCATTTGCTTCACGACATAGATATTCTTGCTACACAACACCACAAAATCGAAAAAAGAATTCAGGCGCTACGTTTGTTCTTTTCCTAGATTGTGTTCATCAACTGCATAGACAATTCCCTTGTAGTTTCGAATTCAGTACAAAACTTTTAATACAACTCTTTGAACATAGCTATTTTTCACAGTATGGAACCTTCCTTTGTGATTCAGAAAAGGAGCGATACGATTTATTTGTTCATACTCGAACTACAAGTTTATGGTCTTATTTTAATAGACCAGAAGTTTTAAAAATTTTTCTTAATTCTCTATACGAACCGAATCCCAGCGTTATATGGCCATCGATAGCCCCAATAAGCTTAGAACTGTGGACTGGTATGCAAATGGAATTAACAAAATTTAAATTTATCACATTCTTTGTTCTTTAAGAATTATATATGCGTTGGATTGTCAATCAGCAAAATAATGAAGATGTAATCGTTCAAATTCAGGAGCTTGTGACTAAAGAGAAGGAATTACGAACAAAGGTAAGTTTTTTTTGCTTTTTTAACTGAGATTAATCAACATTTTACATATATATGTGTATAAAAACTTTGTAAATCAAGACGAGGAATAATTTTTGTAAAATATTTAAACGTTTACGTCAAAGCCGTCTGACAAAGCTTGAATCAAGGCGTATTTAACTAGGTGACACCACTAGCTCAGCTGACAATTTTTTTCCTAGGTTAGTTTATGTAAATAAATGTTGCATGTTTTTCTCCATTTATAGTTTTATGTTTTATTCGTATGCTTTAGACAGTAACTTGTCTTTTAGTCAAAGAAAAAACAACTTGTAGTGATGCCTCCTACATAGTAATTGCATCCTACCTTAAATTTTATCTAAAACCGAAGCTTTTACTTTTTGCATGTATAAGGGAAATGATACCTTGCTTTTTCATAAAGAAAAGAGAATATTAAATGAAACTCGATCTCCAGTGACACTTAGTTATCCTCTGGAGTTGCGTCCTCTTCCTAAGATAGGCTTTCACACAAGCCTATAATCTAGACAGTAAACAAACTAAATAATAAATAGGTGTCACAGTGCAACAACAGTATGATCTTCATATTGACTTCAATTTCTGGAAGTACTGAACGAAGCCGGCTAATGCTTGTTAAAGTCATTAATCTTTTAACGTAAAGCTCTTAAAGTTTATATATATATATTTATATAATTATATGTATCTTATAAACGAATTAAAATTGTTTTTCGTGCTTTCAGTATTAGTGTAATTTAAAAACTGTTCGAAAAATTCTCAATGACGAAGTTGACTTCAACATTCGGCATTAGGACATGACGTAACCGTCATTTTTGAACCAAATCGTGTTTGAAATGTCAATGAAACTGGAGTATCTGACGTACCTTCCCATTAATTAAAACAAACAGACATTTTTTAAATGTCTTGATTATGGGAATTTCAACCTGATAACATGTATATTATATCCATGATTTAAACAAACGTAATGACTTAGGAACTGTGTATAATCTAAAACATAAATGTTTAATTCGCTGTGCTTAAATAGTGATCAATCGTGTTTCTTTTTTGTGTGCATAGCACCTGTATTTAATGTAAATGATAATTTAAAAAAGTACTACGCGGAATAATAACGTCGCAATAAAAAAAATGTAATATGTTTTCTGTTTGTTGGCCTTGATAATTACTGAAGTTTTATAGAACATACATTGGATGCTTCGATGTTGAGTATATTTTATAGTTTTGGAGAAGACAGTTCCAATCTTTTCGTGGTTCCACTTGAGACTTTGATTTAATTTCTTACTTTAAATTCATGGGCTTTTATTTAATGTACTTTTAACTGAACTCGTTTCCTTTTTCCGTTTAAAATTTTTCCGTTTAAATGCATCATAAATCCAAAATGGGCTTTTGAATCCAACTATGGGGAACTGCTAGCGTATCGAACCTCCAGAGGTTACAGAGAAGACTGTCTAAGATCCTACGACTTAATGTTGGTGCTCCACGGTATATAGGAAATCAGAATATTCACTGTGCCTTAAGGTACCTTTATGCGAACGTACAATTAAGCTAACGTACATACATTGGTTTTTGAGCATACAAAAACAATGCAAACACTTACTGAAATGAACTGTCTCGTTTCAACCTGTATAAAATAGATTTCTACGGCGCCGTTAAGTGGCACTCGTAAGCCACTCGTGAATTAAATAGCAATGCCGCACAATTTGCCCATTTTCGATACTTTTAAATTGTTATCATTTTGGTTCATAAAAGTAATAATTGATTAATTATAATATTAGTTTTAATAATAAAAATGATAATAATAAAAATAATGATAACAACAGTAATAATTTTAGTAGTAGAAAATAATAATAATAACAAAAATAATAATAAAAATAACAAAACCAACAATGATAATAATTTTAATAATAAAAATAATATAATAATAATAATTTCAATAATAAAAATAATATAATAATAATAATTTTAATAATAAAAATAATATAATAATAATAATTTTAATAATAAAAATAATATAATAATAAAAATTTCAATAATAAAAATAATATTTTTTTTTTTTGGGTATAAGATGGGAAAATGCTCTTCGCATCTAACATGGACCGTCGCCCATATCGCATTCCGGACTGCCTTGATAGGTCACCGGCTAAAAACCCACCTTAAGTGCGCTTGGGATGTGTAGTCCACCTGGGAACCGCTCTCGCATTACTTCCAGGTAGATCCCCTAAGAGTGTGCCCTTGTCCACACTTCGCCCATATTGCCTACGTCTAGGCCCCAATTGATCCCGTGTTGACTCTGCTTCCAACGGTCATACGGCTCCCAAACGTTGCGTCCAGGTCACGCTTTGTCGCCCGCAGTACGTACTCGACGAAACCTGCGATCGCACTCCAGCCTTCCTCGATGGAAATCATGCATTCTACGACGTTCTCTGTTGTGATTTCACCCGTGTGCTCTTCGAGTTCTGCTCGTCTTTCTTGCCAACGACAACATTTAAAAAATGTGTGCTCAGCGTCATCTACGATTTTTGTTCCTTCGTAGATGCAGAATGGTGTGTTATATTTGCCCATTCTGTGCAAATAGCTGCAGAAATAGCCGTGCCCAGTTAGCATCTGTTGGGAGCGGCCCCCAACGTTCGCCATTAATATTGAGAGCTGCGCTGTTATCTTCGTTGCTTTCTGCGCTGCGTATTGAATCTGCCCTGAGTATGTTAGCTTCGGGTCCAGTCTTATCCCCAGATAGTTCACTGACGCTTTAGTAGACAGTACAGTGTCCTCTATTCTCATTTCTATTCCGATTGGGATCCGCCGTCCTGTGAATAGTAGAAGCTCCGTTTTATGCATTGCATAATCTTAGCATCAGCTGCCGCAGCCTGCTCTGGGCATGTGCTGCATTCCTTGCTGTGATGACAGCTGCTATGTCGTCCGCGTACCCCACAAGAAATGTTCCTTCAGGCATCTCCAATTTCAATATCTCGTCGTAGGCTGCATTCCAGAGGTCAGGCCCTAGTATAGACCCTTGCGCTGCTCCAGAAGTTACCTTCATTCTCCTTTTACCATCACTTGTGTAGTATGTCAATTCCCTATCCTTGAGGTAGTTCCTTATCATTTCCATTAGGTACTCTGGTACTTTAAACTTCTCTTGCAAAGAATGTATAACGTCCCTCCATCGAAGACTATTAAATGCATTCTTAACGTCCAGAGTGGCCAAAAGGACTACTGGTCTCGAGTGATGATTACCATGCTTACAAGCCGAGACTGCTTCGACAACATCTTTAAGAGCACCTATTGTGGACTTTCCTGAGCGGAATCCATATTGCCTCTTCGATAATCCTCCTGCTGCCTGAATGGCTGCTTTGACTGATCAACACAAGACTTTGGTTTTTCCAGACATTAGGGAATACGCCTTCTCTTAGGCATCCGTTGTACATTTTCAGTAGAAGTTGAGGTCTGCTGTCCACTACCTCTCTTAACACTTCTGCTGGAATCCCATCGGGTCCAGGTGCTTTGTTATTCTTAAGATCTCGTCCAGCAGCTTGGAGTTCTTCCTGTGTGAATGACGGAATATTTTCACTCACGTGGGGCTTTCCCCCTCCTCGTGCTCCATTATCTCGTGTTTTGGAAAGAGGAGGTATAGTTTCCACTATAATTAGCATGCTCGCCTCGTCTTTGTCGCTCACAGAGGATTTCATGCCCAATTTTTTCATAACAATTTTGTATCCTAGACCCCATGGGTTCTGGTTTATATCCTCCCTTAGTTCTTCCCATTTTTTCCGTTTGCTTTTATTTATGGCATTCCTGAGTCTCTTCCTTGCCGCCTTGAAATCTCTACGTTCCATCTCCGACGCGTCTCTCCGTCTGGCTCTTGTATATTTGCGCTTTGACGGATACAATCCCTTCTACATCCTTCAATTTCGTCATTCCACCAGTGTACTGCGGTTTTATTTTTTGGGCCTCTCATTCTTGGCATTGCTTTGTCACATGCTCTTGTAATGATGCCAATAACAATTCCTACGACGGCACTTGCATCTCCTTCGATTTCAACTCCCTCCATCTGTCGGTCGATCTCTGCCAGGAGGACGGATGAGTTTAGCCTTTTTATATTCCACTTGTGGTTCGTTGTGCTTGCGTTCCTTATCGGCGCAGTATTCCCGCTTCTCAGGGAAAATAAAATGTACTGGTGGTCACTTGCCGTGTATGTCTCCAGAACACTCCAATTTTCTATCTTGCTAGCCAACCTCTCAGACACCAGAGTTATATCAGGTATAGTACCGTCACACCCTGTGCGTCTGAACGTGGGCACGCTCCCGGTATTTGCGACCACTAGCGCATTTCTAGCTACCATTTCCAGAATTTTTTTTCCTCTCGAGTTGGTCCTTTGCATACCCCATTCGACCGCTTGCGAGTTAAAATCCCCTGCCACTATGAGATGTTCGCTGGCATCTCGAACTATATCCTCAATACAGTTGAGCTTCCCTTCGAATTCGTCGATTCTATCACTCGGAGTGAGGTAGCAGCTTATCAGCGTGAAATCTGTGAATTGCATCCAAACGACCCCACTACCTATTCCACTGCCTTTTGGTTTCATATTACTGCTGGCGGGAATCCATATTGCAGCGGTTCCTGACTCATCCTCAAGCCATATTCCACTTGCCATGTTAGAATACTGCTCGCTTATTACAATGATGTCAGCGCCCTGCTCTATAATTATCTGAGGTAGAAGGGCGTGCGCCACTTTTGCTCGATGCATGTTTGCTTGCAGAATTTTCACTGCGCCTTCCCTTTAATTATTTTGCAGCTTTTGGAGCCTGGAAGATGGTTTGCATTACTTGCTTCAGTCAGCTTTGCTTCGGCAGTCAAACAAAAAACATTGAACTAAGGTGATCGCATAATAATAAGTAGTATGCAAATTCTTAGTTAATAAACCATATAGATATGTATGTAAGTATGTGGATTTTTGCATATACATAATAATGGCGACGAGAGTGGGTTTACAACATATTTTTAATCATACAAAATTAAATACAGACATTCAGTATGTATGTATGTATGTATGTACATAGAATCCACAATAGCACATAACAAAACACAAACAAATTGAATGTTGTGAACAGTTACTAAAATTATCGTAGTGACAAACTTCATCAATCTAACTGTGCTTAAAATATTTGCGATCATTAGCAAATTTTGGTTTTTTTTAAAAACAAACGTATTCAGTGCAATAGTTGTGAAAGTGCAGTGAGCATATGGACGGAATAGAAGACAAAGAAAGAGGTTTCAGTGGTACGTCGTTTAAAAGAGTTAAGGCCGAATTAACCACATGAAAATAATATATAAGGGTAAAGCCATGGTGTCGGTAACCTGGAACCTTTTGATTTCGAACAACCCCAAAACTGATTAACATATATTGAGCGGTTTAATCTCTTTCTGCTAGGTAATGATGTGCAAGAGGAAGGACGTCAAAAGTCAGCCTTACTAATTTTGGCCGGAGGGCCGTTCTACGATCTCTTAGCATCATTAGCGTCTCCCAAACAGATTAGTGATTTGAGTTTAAAGGAAATAGGAAACCTTCGGAACTTGCCACATTTTATCATTGCCGTAAGCGTGACCAACATGGTGATGAGCCTGTCAGTAACTACATTGCACCGCTACGAAAATTAGTTGTATAATGCAATTTTGCGCACAGCACTTGACCGTGTGTTTGATTGTGTGCGGCATGAGGGATGAACACTTACAAAAACGTTTCTTGGCGGAAAATGACCCTGCAAAAGGCTCTTGATCGCAAACATTAATATTATGGCAATGAAGCATTCGAGTTACACCGTTCATGCAATTAAGGGAAATTACGCAGTTACTCTAGGTATAACAAAGCATTAAATAACAGGACCAATAACAATTCTAATCAATGTGTGGAGGTCTACATTCGCAAAAAATACCCTTTCCGGGACACTGCGTGTCATTCCTGTGGCGTACAAAGACATTTACAGCGCGTCTGTCGGAGTACACATTCAGCATCGAATAATTACTCACCTCATATCGACATGAATCTATCAATCAAATTATGCCTCTAGTCAACTGGAAAAAAACTTATCTGTTTCAATCAACGGACGCACATACACTTTTGAGGTAGATTTGGGGTCACCTGTGACTATCATGACGGATGAAACATACAATTACATCTGGCCGAACAAAAAGCCATATCTTTCAAAATGCGAATTATCACTTCTTGATTACCAAGACAACAATATTCCAGGCAAGGGGAATTGATTCGGCAGTGATTTTAAATTTAGCAATCAAAAGCATTGCCATCAAATTCCAGCGGATAACACGCTTTAGCATCGATTGAAAGCGCAAGCTTACCAGCAGCTGGTTCTTGACGAGCGTACAGCTCTATTGCAAACCATTTCCACATATAAAGGCGCCTTCAAAGTTAATAGGCTGCAATTTGGCATTTCATCGGCACCGGGAATTTTTAAAGTTTTCATCGAAAATGTTTTACAGGGTCTATCTGGCGTATTGCCATATTTGAAAAGGCCATATTGCCATATTTGAAAAGGCCATATTGCCATATTACGAAAAGATAAGTGCCACTTTGGTGTTGCATCAGTCGATTTTTTGGGGGTTAAAATTTACGCTTTGGGCATACGTCCTTCCCCGATAAAATCAAAGCAATTCACGAAGCACCATCTCCTAAAGATAAGAAGCAAGTGCAAGCATTTTTAGGCTTATCGAATTTTTACCATGCATTTTTACCGCACAAAGCCACTATGATAGAACCATTACATCGGTTATAAGATAAAAATTCACGCTGATTATGGGGTGAAGAACATGATAATTCGTTTAATATGCTAAAGAAACTAATCCCATCAAACAGGGTGGTGATACATTACAATGAGAAACTTCCGCTTGTTGTAACATGTGATGCGTCGTCATAAATTAATGGTGGAGCGGAAAAAGCGATAGCTTTTTAGTCACGAATACTCTCCAGAGGCGAAAAAAACTATGCTCATATAGATAGAGAAGCAGTGGCGCTTGTTGTCGGGGTTAAAAAATTCCAAACCTACCTCTATAGTCGGTCACGCTCATAACCGATCATCGGACACTACTGGGAATTTTCACAACAACGAAACCGGTCCCCAACGTAATACCAAGTCAAATGCTTCGTAGGTCAGTTTTTCTTATGAATTCAAATTGGTACATCGTGCGAGTAAAAAAATGGGTAATGAAAACTTTTTGCCCGTTGGAAACTAAGCAAGAATCATCGTCGTCCAAAGACATTCTAATGATAGAACTAGCACCTAAGTCTGTAATTAATGCACAAACAATTGCGTCGCAAACATCGAAAGACTTAGTGCTCTCACGCGATTTAAAGTGGGTGTTGAGGGGATGGCCCTGTAGTAAGATTCATCGGTGAGATGTGCATTACCCGTTTTATTGTCGTCGAATGGAGCTCTGTGCAAATAGATGATGCTTGATCTGGGGAAATCGCACTGTAATACCAACTCCAGTCCGAGATGTTATTTTGAAAGCCCTTCATGCCTCACATCCTGGAATTGTCAACATTGGGAGTCAACAAAACGTCCATGGTCTCGTATACACGTTGACTTCCACGGGCCTTTCCAGGGCAAAATACTTTTCTTGGTTGTAGACTATTTTTCTAAATGGCTTGAAATATGCGTAGTGAATTCAACATCAGCTGCAGCTGCAATTAAAGTATTACGCCATCTCTTTGCTACTCATTGGTTGCCCGATGAACTTGTGTCGGGCAACGGTTCAGCATTCGGGTGACGAGTTCAAGAAGTTTATGGAAAACAATTTAATTCGGGACATTCGATGTGCACCTTTTCATTCAGCCTCTAATGGTCAAGCTGAGCGAATGGTTCAACATACAAAAAACTATTTAAAAAGTCGAGAGAAAAACACTGACATACGTCACCTCGTTCAAATCGTTCACCAGGCGGAGTTTTTGTTCAATCGGGAATTTAAGACATTTGATAAATTACAGCCGTCTGCGATAACGTATGGTAACGAATCTATCAGTACTAATCCCTTCATTACAGGAAGTTCAGGCGGTTTACGTAACTATGCCTCTGGCCCAATACTGCACCGCTTTCAAACGATGAATCAACAAGCAGTATAATACAACCATCCGAAGCAGAAGCTGATACATCTCATGAACAATCAGAAGACCCGTTGAAATCGGCCAGGCCATCGGCTCATGATTGCCAAGATGACTCCTGTTCACCACAATTATTATCATCTCGCAGATCGCATCGGAAAAGGCGTGCTACGCAATTCTATGATTCTTCTGGGTGTTAAGGGTTGCTGTGTGTGGTCAGTCAGTTCGGCCGTCAAGAAAAAAGCATTAAAATCTAGGAATAATATTTAAATAATTATTGTAAATTTCCCCAAGAAAGATTCAATAAAAAAATAAATGCAGGCATATTTCAGAAATTTATAGCTCAAGCCAGCGCTCTTACCGAACGGACTGCAAGCCTGTTAGATATTATATGTAAAATATGGAAAGATATTTGTAATTCTAAAATAACGATATTCCAACTATCATGTAATATAAGAAAAAAACTAATGAATAGGTAATAAGAACAATGATAAAATTACTAAAGATACTCGGAGTTTTGCACACATGTGTTTGTATGTACTTGTTGAATAATAAAAAAAAACTACTAAAAAATTACACCAATGCCGGAAAATAGCTCGAGCAAAAATAGCACAAGTGGCGGATTCTCAGCGCTTATTGAATTTTTTCCAACACAGCCTATCGCATAGTTTTTTTCAAATGTGGACATGAACGATTTGAAATATATTTGTGCGAGATTGATTGCACGAATGATAATACAAATAAGTCTAATTTATAAAAGGCAATTAAAGCAGAAGCATATGGGTGATGAGTGAAAATGAAGGCATTTCCAGCTGATTCGCTCGCATAAAAAACAAACCTTAAATTGTAAATTCAACGAAAACTTGGATGCTTTCGTATTGGACAAATTTGCTACGGGACTTCCGTTTAGAATGTGTGAAGAAGGCGAGAAGTTATGTATGTGTGAGCAGTGCACTCAAAAAGGCCTTGATTTTGGAAACAAAATTCAATTCATCAACAAATGTGAGGGAAAGAGAAGACATAAACTTTTTTAACCGAAATACTTGGAAAAGAAACGAAGGCAGCGGCAATAGAACAGACAAAAGCAGTAGCAAGCAACAAACTAAAAGCAAAGAATCTGCTCCGAATGGCGCAAACAAGTGGAGACGGACCTTAACCAACTTGGTGTGCGAAATTGGAGAATGTTGGCTAAAAATCGTGCCAGCTGGAAATGCTTGTTGGTTGAGGCCCAAGTTCATCCCGGACTGTAGCGCCAAGAAAAAAGAAAAAAAAATCTGTTCCGAAACAACAAAACAGAAGCATGGAATTCGTTTACTGTGAGTGGCGAAATCACAAGTTTGTTGACTGCAAATTTAAAGAAAGTAAATACCATTCTTGTGGCAAAGTTGGCAATTTAACATCAGTTTGTCATTCACAGAAAAAAGCTAATTATGTTTTAAAAAATTCTAATGTATGCCAAATTGATAAGATTTATAGCTTTTCTATTTTTAGCATTCTTCTTCTTCTTTTGGCGCTACAGTCCGTGGTGAACCTGGGCCTTCGGCCATGTAAAAACTCCGTATATAAGGTACAGCGGCAATAGTATTTCACTTTTTGGTGAGTTTCTTTCAAGAACTACATATTTATAAGCTTCGCGATTTAATTAACTTGATATTTACTTGATATAAATCTGAGTTAATATCACAGTTAATGTGAAGAATAATAAAACAAATAAGAGGGAATAACTTTTGCTCCAACAACAAGTACACAACCGCACAACTTAATGTTACCTGAAGAGTTTGATTTGATATTCACTTAATGCAAAATCTTACTGCATGTAATTATTATTATTTCAATAATTCAATTGCTGAAAACACTAACAACATCTTATACATTCGTCCTCAGTGCCACTCTCAGTAGACGAACGAACAAATTACAAAAATATTGCATACTTCAGGGGAGATATGCAAATAACATATGTATTAATAATCATAACACAACAAACCAACTTAAGAAATAGCACAAAGCCAGCTTAGGAGGAATATGACCATGGAGAGTAACAGAAAGGGTAACACAACATGAAAGCGCTACAGGTGTTTTCAAATGTATGCAAGAGGACTTTACATCCTTCAAAACGAAAATAAAACACCAAGAGAATACCAAAATTGCATTCGTGTTACAGTTAAACGACATTCACTTTTATGAAAACGAGAATATCAAGGATATCTTTTCCAATATTCTTAAAGCTATGAAGGCCACAGTTCCTGTGTTAAAATATATATACCGTCTGCAAAGTCTTACCAATAGGCGTACTACTTGTGCGAGGGATACAGTCATTATTTTTAAAATGAGATCGGTCTACGATAAAAATTACTTTTTGAAAAACCTAGCCAGTTTTAACAATATCATTAAAGGCTTTAGTTTTTGTTTAAGACATATTGGTCTAAACTCTGACAACAAATTCTATGAGAATAAAACCTTGACTAAGTATAATTTCCAAATATTTCGACCAAAGAGTCATATAAAGCGCATTTACTATGCGAGGATTTGTGTACATCAAGAAATATTATTATATATAATATAGTATATTATACATACGGATGACGTGGAGCAGAACGAGATCTTCCCCCAGCTGAGACCAAGTAAATTTAATTGCTTTTATATTCACTTTAATATTTATAGTAGTATTTCGTCAACTTGTATTCGCATCATCTTAACTTACTGCTGTAATCTTTATAATTCGTGATTTACTTCTGCTTAAATAACAACAGAGCTTGATCTAGAGACGGGCTTGCGCATATGATAAAAATCCTGGTTAATCAAAAAAGCGGTATAAAAATCTGGTATATCAATGCTCAAAGCTTGGGAAATAAAATCGACCAATTTCGCTGGAAACGCTTCAAAACTTCTGAAATGTAAGAAGCATATCGCACCACACGTAGGGCAATGAACAGGCTAATTAAGAGAGCCAAATCTGATTGTTTTGCAACTAAGTTTTCTGCTGCAACTGAATCGAAACAAAAGTGGAGAATAATTCGTGAAATCGGTATAGGGAAACCTACTAATAATGAATCATGCTCAATTGATGCAAATGAAATACATTTTTTTTCAATATTCCTGTGGTTACACCTACGCCTAACTATTGTTGTTTTTCCAATCCTCTCTCAGACCTGTTATGATGTGCTCTCTAGTATGTTGTCAATAAAGTCTAAACAATAGGAATTGACGAAATCGATCCAAAGTTTGTTAAGATTAAGATCCTAAACTTGCTCCCATTATAACGTTTATTTTCAGCAAAATTCTCACTACAAGCTGTTACTCCAAAGTATGGAAAATTGCAATTATCATCCCAGTAAAAAGATCAAACACTGAATAGAGGCCGTTAGCAATTCTACCGTGCCTTTCGAAAGTTTTTGAAAAATTGAGAAGATATGATCACGTTTCGGTGTATGTAAACAAACTTTATAGGGGTAAACGGTTACTTTTTTTTTGATACAGCAGCCAGACATCTAAGTACCAATTCTTTATACATGCAATCAGTATCTGGAACGATATTCCTCGCAGCTCTCAAGTCATTAGAAACGCACATCAATTCAGGAAAAATATCTGTTAACTGTGAAGTTAATCCTATTTTACATTTCCACATGTTTTTTTATTATTTGACAAGTTTTCTAAACGTTCATTGAATATCTATGCTGTATTTGTATGTAGTCTCTGGAATTTTGTTAATTATATATACATATATCCTAACCCATTCATATTTATATCTGTATGTGGTTGTATTGAGTTGCGTACTGCAATATGTGTATGGGACATTCAAAATGACAATAAATAAAAAAATTAAAATTTACATTTTAGAGTATATATATACTCTGATGGGGAAACATCAATTGTGCCTATTTTAAAACCAGGTGATAGTTTTCGGTTATGTGGTGATTTCAAGGTTACCATTAATAAACATTTGATTGATTAAATATTCGTAACAGGTTTTAAATTGAATTTAAGTAAATGTAAGTTTTTTGAACAGAAATATGTTATATAAATAAAGAGGGCCTATTTAAAGATGAAGATCGCATTGTGTCCGTAGTAAATGGACCACCACCACAAAAGTATCACAATTAAGAGCTCTAATCGGCTGATTATTACTCTAAATTTATTTATTGAAATGATAACCCTCAACAATTTTTTAAAATTGGTCGAAGGAGTGTCAAGCATCTTATACAAACTAAAAACTTCAAATCACCTCCGACCGAGTGTTAGTGCATTTTAATCCTGACTTACCAATAGTACTTACTACAGACGTTTCTAATACAGCGGTGGTAGGCGTATGATCACAGTACGTCAGTTGCTTTTGTATCAAGAGCACTCACAGACGCGGAAGCTAACTACATCACGTTAGAAAGAGAAGCTTTCGCTATTATATTTTGTGTGACAAAGTTGAGGTAGTACTTAATAGGTAACCATTTCATTTTGCAAACAGACGTTTTTGGGGAGAAGAAAGGTATGCCAATAATGGTTTCCGATCGTTTGGAACGCTAAGCATTAATTTTTTCAAGTCTTAATTATTGTGTAGAACATTAAATTGTGATGATAATTTGTCAAGGATGCCAAAAACACTATTAGTTGAAGATTCTGCCGAATGTAATTATATTAATTTAAATATTTCGACTTAAATTTTAAAAAATAAAGGAACAAGATGTGACTGTGTGTTGTCAAATGTTGCCAACCATATTAGCCTTGTTAAGTTCCCCAAATGAAGGCGACGAATTTTGACCTTGCCGGGAAAATTAAATGTCTGTTGAATATTATTCTGACTCTTGGAATATCGTACAGTAGTTCCCAAGAAATTACGAAGATCTCCCACTTTGGTATTGTTAAAACTAAAGCCCTAGCTCGTTCTTATGTTTGGTGGCCAGGTATTGACAAGGATATTAAAAGTATGATACGAAGTTTTAGACCATGTCAAAGCTTCCATCGAGCCCTGAGAACAGTGCTTTCATATCGCGGAACCCAACGGAATCAGTATGAAGTCGTCTCCATATTGACTTTGCAAGACCCATAAAAATTGCCATTTTTCGAAAACGAAATGGTTTGAAGTCTTCATAACAAAAAATAACGTCGTATTTTACAATCAATAAACTTAGAGAAATATTTTGTAGATTCGGTTTGGCGGATACCATTGTTAGTGATGACGTCAATTTCTGTCAGATGCATACAAAAGCTTTTTAAAAATGAATAATATAAGGCACATAGAAACAGCTCCCGAACAGGCGGAACTTTTTTTTTAAAACAATGAAATATCAACTTTGGAGAATTTAAAAAAAATACCAATATTGATGTTTTGGTGAATAGATTTTTATTTGATTACCGCATTACCCCACATTACTGCACTGGTGAACAAGTTTTTATAATTTAAGACCACCTTTAGTAAGGGAGAAAATCAAAGAGTATCACCAGAAAAGTGCTCTTCTTCATAAAGAAAACCGCAGTTTGCAATTCCTTAAAGGCGAAATAGTTTTTATAGAAATTGTAATAAACCAGGTTGGTATCCAGCTACTACAGAGCAAAGTTTATGAGAACAATCCAATTGGTATATTATATCGAATAACAACTGAGAAATTAAAAGATATATGTAACAAATACGTAGTATAATAGTACCTCAACAAGTAATGTTAAGGATGAGAAAAATTAAGTAGTTTGTGAAGATACATCGAATAGAAACACGAATCGAATAAAAAAATAAGATAATACACAAAAATCATTTTTAAGGTGAGGCGTGGTAGATATTATATGTAAAATATGGAAAGATATTTTGTAGTTTTAAAATAACGATATGGCAACTATCTTAACTATCATAGAATGTAAGAAAGAAAACAAATGAATAGGTAATAAGAAGAATGATGAAATTAATAAAGACACTTGAAGTTTGCCGCTTGTATATAACGCGTGTTTTACTTTTATTTCATAGCGTAGATTCACAACATCTAGTAAATGCTATGGAAAACGTTTCTTCACGCTCTACACCTTTTAAGCAGTATCTCAGGCGGCAAATTCGTATACAATTACAATTATCTTTAAAATCGCCTCAAAATCTCCACTAATAATAAAAGAACAATTAACGTCAATCACATCAACTGAGCGAGAGTAGTAGAATATATGCGCAGGATTTTTAAAATTGTCGCGTTATTTTGTCTGATGCTGAATGTCGTCGGGAGCAAATTGATGACCAAAAAAAATATCTCAAACAGCACTAGAAATATTTGTGAATAGGACAATTCGCATACTCTGCAAACCAGCTTATATGAGAGGGTATGCAGTTGATATTACCCCATAAGCATAAGAGATTATATCTTTTTGTTAATAATGATTTATCATCTAACTGGAAAACTTCTCCGCAGTTTACTTGATAGAGATTGTATGCATATATATGTCTTTTTTTAACATATGTACATATATTTTTTTCCAGGCTCTGAAATTGCGGAAACAAGCCCTCGAAATGGCAAATGAAATGATCAACATGGCTAAATCAAGTAACTGGTAATAAAAGAAAAATAACTTTTGGAGCAGGTTTGAAATATCCAAAGCAAATATTGTCAATTTATTTCTTTACATTTCTATAAAATAATAAAGTTTTGAATATAAATGGAAAGTACTTAAGGACGTATGGATATGTGTATAAATGAAAATAACAACTTTTGATGGGAATCGGTAATTTTAAACAATATCGATTTGGGAAGGTGTGATGGAAAGAAATCGTTATTGAAAATGCTTTGTGAACAGTTATATGACGATTGGTTTTAAAAACTACCGGATTAAAAAAAAAACACTCAAGAGAAATAATTTCAGAACTTTTATAAACTTATGCAATGGTTCTCGTGTAATAAACTCCGTACTGTTAGTCTATTTCGATTTGAAACACTAGAAATTATGTGTTTTAAAACGTATCCCTAAGATCCTCATCTTCACGGTTCATTTGTATTTAAAATGGTATCCTATTGCGTCCCTTACAAGAAATATGTGTACGCAGTGGAGCTCAGATTATTTCTCTAGGATCTTAGTGATGTGTAACAAGATGGACAGCAAACAGGTGGTATATACTAATTGCTTTATGAGAAGCAACGACTAAAGTAATCCTCATAAAGAAGATTAACTTGCTTATTTTCCGATAAATCTATTTTATGTCGTTTGGCACAAGCTCTTATCGCACATTTTTTATAATATCCCACAATGTAAAAAATAGGACTGAAACAGTTCGATATTTATTAATTTCTAAATATTATTTAACTTAAGTTATACATGTTAAATGCAATTATGCATACCTTCCTTTGTATAACACTAACTCTGCATATATTCATTGTTCGTTACTTGCTGCTGCAATCGTTCCGATGAGACATCAACATTTTTGGGCCGACCTGTTCGTATTCTGCTAATGGGCTCAACAGATCGATTTGATATCTCGTACTACTGGTGTTGTAAATAGCTGTTCGTAGTTCGGGTGAGAATATAACAATTTAAATTAGACAATCGTTTTGAAAGACTTACAACGCAAATAAACACATGATCGAAAACAAATTTAAATAACATAAGGACGAACTCTTAAGTGAAATTGATAAAAGACTTCATGCATTTCAATCTGACATAAACGCATTAAATAAAAGAGTGGAATTATTAGATACTGTAACCTCTCAACTCAAAACATTAAGAAATGAAATACAAGAATTAAAAAGAGGAATTAATAAGGAAGCAAACCCTCTTGTAGCTGGTGCGTATACGTGGTATACCCTACTGTGATAATGAAAGCTTGCTTGGTGATGCTGAAGTTATCATAAAAATGCTTTATCCATGTGAAACAACCTTTCACTAAAAACAATTGCTACATACAAAGGCACTAGTAAAAAAGCATTATGCCTCAAACATGCTCAGTGCAAATACATGTTGGAGAGAACGGTTGTTTTTTTATTTGCTCCGTGAACTTTTGTAATTCTTTTTCACCATACCATATTACACAAATGTATAAATATAAATATATAGTGTATATTAAAACAAAATAAATATTGATCTAAAATAAACAAAACAGAATATAAACTAACAACCAAAACATTAATTAATTAAATAGACTAAACTTTCTTTAAAATACTGCCATCTTTAACAACAACTATATATATACATACATGCATATTGTGTCACACCGAACTATAACATTTTTAAATATAACAACACAACAACAACTACTAGAATCGCTGCGGATTTGATAAGAATATAGCCGAACTCTTCACTATTAGCAATAATTTATATTTATACAAGGTGGCGCAAAAATAACCTTCCGATGTTTTTTGGCTGTAATTAAAAAAAAAATAAAAAACTTTGATTCTTCTTGTGGATTATTTTTATTTGGTCTTTTAATTTTTTTTACATCAAGACGAGAATATGATGTCATGTAAATGACCGCCGCCACAGTTGATTGTCATTTGAGCCCTTTTTATGGCATTTTCCATCACTTTGTTCAAAACTTCCGGCAATAGGTCCTCACATTCTTGGCGGATATTGTCTTTAAGAGCTGCAAGAGTCTGAGGCTGGCACGTGTAGTGTGTGCCGTTGCACCGTCCTGTTGGAACCACATGTTTTCCAATCCCAATTCATCAAGTTGCGGCAAAAAGAACTCGTTCATCATTGCTCTGCAGCGCTCACCATTACACGCGGATTTTCAGTGCCCCAGAAGCGTAAATTTTGCTTATTTACGTACCCGCTAAGATGGAAATGGGCCTCATCACTCATGATTATTTTTGATGAAAAATCATCTTCCTCTTGGTGGTGATTAACCCTAGAAAGCTAACGCTTTTTAATTATACGTTAAGACTAACACCACGTAAATTTTACGTAATATGAAATTTTTCCTAATGCGCTTTAATTAATGTGGTAACATCTGTATTTTTTATTTTTTTACTTTGTTTTATTAAAAATTATGATGATTATGATTCCAAATAGTATTCAATATACCTTCAGTCATAAATAAATCAAATATATCTCTTGGCTCTATAGACTCCTTTGCTATGGTCGTTGGGCCTAATTAAATATATAAATATTATAAAAAAAAACAACCAATTCACTTCTTATTTTCTTACCTGGCCGGATAAATACAACATTTTTTAAAGAACATTTACCGCCTCCACTGTGCACTGGAACGTTATTCCAAACGTAGCAGTTCTTGCCTAAAATTACACTTTTTTCTACCTTTGCCGCTTATTATTTTTCGGTAAATGCGAAGTATTCCGTGATATATCAATGCTTCTGCCAATTCTTTTTCAATTTCATTTTCATCCTTTGCAGTGGGATACCAATTTTGATAAGCAAAACTGTCATCGCTATCAAAATCATCTTCCTCTCTATCGCTAATGTCGCTGATATCGCTGAAGTCGCTGCAGTTAAGCAATGCCGCAACATCTTCACAGTTGAGATGGCGCTTAGAATTCATCGCTTTTTGACTTTCTATTTTCAATCACTGCTTAAAACTTTTCTACAAAATTTTACTTTTATTGCTACCGCCAAGTAAAATTCACGTGCTCAAATTTTACTCTTAAAACTAACACTACGTAATTTTTACGTATAGGCTTTTAATGTTGTCGCTCTAAAGGCATTTTAACGACTAAAAATGTTTTGATTATCTTTTTGCGTTTGCTCAAAAAATATTGAAAAAATCACTTGTTGAATTTTGTACCGTTAGGTCACTGGATGCTTGTGTAGCAACAATATTAAAAACAACTACACGTAAAATTTACGTGGGTTAACTTTCTAGGGTTAGACGCGATTGGCGGTCAGCAGCTAACAGCTGATGCACCGTCTGGACTTTGTACGGAAACATCTTCAAATCTTGTAACAAAATTCGCTGTAAAGACCGTCGACTGACACCCATTTGCGTGGCACGTCGTCTGGTCGATGTCGACGGCGCTTCCATGACATCCTCAGCTACAAATCTGCGACGAAATTCACGTTGTGCCAAAGTCACCGACCGATTATTGGTCAAATAAATAGTCACCAATATTCCGCGTTCTGCAGCAGTGTAGCGTAACATTGTTTATTAACGTGTATTTCGGATGTGTTTACTACACAAATGTCAAAACAGAACTGACATTAGGGGCCAATCGCAAAATTTATAGCATTTCTGATAGGAGGATTACTTTTGCGCCACCTTGTATATATAAAATTAAACAAAATTATTAACAAATTACACTACAAATATTCTTTACGACTTAAAAGTGAAGTTAAACAAAAAATATAATAGAAGCAAATGAAGAAATAAATAAATAAATTCAAAAATATTTTGTAAATGCAATAGCACAACAACACCCACGACAACAAAACGGTCCAAAAAGAATACAATCACCCCTATTCTGCGTTTCGATTACGTCTCCGCATTCAGTTCCGTTGCGATCGTAAATTGGTATTCTGCAGAAAAACGGAATCGAAAGAAAAAGAAGAAGACAACAATGTTTACAAAATTAATAGCATCACTGTGGAATGTGGAAATGAAATAGCAAAATAAGCAAGTTTGTTATCATTTTCATAAACAAATGTCAAATTTAATGTAAAAGTAAGTTTTTGATAAAGTTTAATAAAAAATTGTTAAATAAAATAAAAAAATATAAAACAAACTAAAATTAGTTGTTCATAAACATATTACGGTGCAAAGAATCTTGTGAAGATAAAGGTACATAATTAAAAGAAATTAATAGTGTTGTGATGAAATATCTAAAGACCAAAACAAAACTTTAATAAAAATTATAGAGGATTAATTCAGGATGTTTGCAATTAATTTTTTTGAATTTCAAGGAGGAATGGAGTCCATAACAGCTGCATTATTGTTGGTGACAGAGGAGAACAACATGAGAAATAAAGAGGCAAGGGTTGAAAAGTTCAGAATTAGAGACAGGTGCAATCCATTTGAAATGAGCGATCAATTGTAAGTATGTCAATTGTAATTTTTATTGTGAAAGAAATATGTAAATGTTGAAAAATAATTTACTTTTACAGATTTAAAAAGAACTTTCGTTTAAACAAAGACGCGTTCAAATATGTTTTAGACATATTTGCTCGTGAGGTGCAGCCAAATTCTTTGACTTCTTCTTCACCGCTTAACCGAGTTGTGGCAGCTTTAAGATTCTTTGCAGAAGGTAGCTATCAAAACGGAGTTGGAGCAGATTTTAATGTTGGAATGGCGCAACCTACGGTGTCAAAGTCATTATCAAATTTTATTGAGGTAATGCAGCCCAAGCTTTGCCCTCAATGGATAAAATTTGACGTTAGTGAGGAGGAAAAGATTAAGGCAAAGCGAGATTTCTACTCAAAGGCTGGATTTCCAGGTGTCATTATGTGTGTCGATGGCACACATATTAAGATTATAAAGCCATCTAAAGAGGACTTCCTTTATTATAACAGGAAGGGATTTTTTAGCATTAATGCAATGGTGGTATGTTTGTTTTAAGATAAAAATGTTGCTTAATTAAAGTAATGATTATAAGTAGATCTGTGATAACAAAATGCGCATAAGGTGTATTGATGCAAGATACCCTGGCAGCAACCACGATTCACATGTATGGGCCTTAAGTAAAGCGAAGGCTAAATTAGAACGAAATTATAGGAACGGAGAGCGAAATACTTGGATATTAGGTAAGTTTTTATGTTATTGTTTGGAAGTATATATTAAAATCTTAATGGTATTTTTAACAGGTGATGCAGGATACCCCTTAGAACCTTGGCTAATGACTCCGTATCGAACTCCAAGCGAAGGTAGCAGGGAAAGCAACTACAACATTCGCCACTCTAAGACAAGAAATATAGTGGAACGAACTATTGGGGTCTTAAAAACCCGATTTCGCTGTTTATTGGGTGCTAGGCAACTTCATTACTCCCCGCAAAAAGCCAGTCAAATAATTAATGTTGTTTGTGCCCTTCACAACATTTGTATACATTACCGAGTAGAAGATGTGGAAACTAATGAAAGTGAAGTTGAGGGTAGTGAGGGAGAAGGCGAAGAGGAAAGTTTTGACTCTGACTACGCTTCAATAGCACGTGATATTCGCCAAAATATAATCTCGTGTTTTTAGAGTTAACAAAAGAAATATTATACTCTCTTTTTTATGTTTTCCATTTATTTATTATAATTATTTAATAAAAAATTACTCTGCATTATATATAAATATATATTTGTATATATATTATTGTATTTTTTTTTTAATTTTTGTAGTTCAAATAAAAACAAATGAAATATCAATTTTAATTCAATTCAATAAAAAACTTTTATTTAATAAAAAAAAATAAGGACACTCCATTTAATAAAAGAAATTAGTAAATAGTTAAAAATTCATTGTTTTAAACATTTTGTACTACTTATCACATATTTGGTAAATTTATCACATATTGTACTTAGTCTAATTGATCGGGATGTTCAAGGTGAAGCATTTTGAGTTTAATTTCCACTTTTTTTTTAATAATTCCTCCTTAACTCTATTGTGACGTTGCTCTTCTTCTAATTGTTTTCCTGCGATTTCTGCCATTTTTTCCAACGAGCGATTCATACGTCTTAGGTGCGTTGAAATTTCATCATATTTCTTAGCCATTGTGTTGTTGAAGTCTTTGGTCTCTTGGTAGAATTCTTTTTGAGACTTCAACTGTTCCATTAACAAGTCCGAGGTTGTTTCTTTTGGGCCCTGTCTCTTTTTTGAAGTGGTGGGAATGTCTTCAGAACGTGCCGATATATCCATTTCTGAGTGTTCCTGAACCTCACAGGCAACACCAAAATCTTGTGCACCGCATATACCAGATGTACTGGTTACTAGCCCCGTCAGCTGTACTACTTTTTCTTCCAAGGGGCTAATACGCTGCAAGCGGCAAGGGCCTCCTCCGGTGCTCATCATTTCCCTTTTGTTTGCTGACATCTTCTTCTTTATGTAGCACTTCCAGTCAATCCACACCTATAAATTTATATTAATTTCTGCAATAATTATACGCAAACCATACCTACTTTTTTCCATGCACTGGCATTTTTTGTTGGAGGACCTAGTGCATTAAGGATTCCTGCCACTTCCTCCCAGAACGCTAGTACTTCCTCCTTTGACCGTTGATGGTATCCAGATGCAATGTCTGCTTTGGATGCCATTAAATTTGCCAATTTTTCGTATTGATCTGGTGTTGTTGTTTTTGACCTGTAATACATAAAAAAACATCAGATTCGGGTATAAAAATTAGAAAAACAAAAAAATTAATTTAATTAAATAAATTAATTAAAAATAATTTTAAATGTTTTCTAATCGTTTCTGAACATTTTATCTCATTTTCTACTTACATTTCTTCAATTTTGAACTTTTTAACTAAAACACACAAATAAAGAAAACAACTCCGTTAACAAAACAACAACTGAGAAAAACGGAACTCCGTTCGTAATGCATAATACATACAATCGAAAGAAACTCAGCGGAATCGAAACGCAGAATACCAAAGCTGCCAAACGGAGAAATTTACGATCCGAATCGAAACGCAGAATAGCCCCCAATAACTAAACAAAAGAACAACAATAAATATATACTTAAACAAAACTAAAATTTTACAACAAAAAATCTTTACAGGTATTTATACTCGTATTTAAATCGATGTATAATTTAAGAAAGAAAACGAAAATAAACTCTAAACTTACTAAAAAAACATAATAAGAGCGGCAATAATACAAACAACAATTTGCAAAACTCATCAAACATGGACAAAAACATACCATTAAACTATACAACAACTAAATCTCCTGGAACTCCCGCTCAAAATCGTGCAAGAGAAAGTCTCCAAAGTACTCAGTGCGACTATACACATACAGACTCACCTTTTAAAATGATTAATATCATGGATAAGCGATACGAACGGCTTACAGAGCAAATCGAGATTGTAATGATACAGAAACTTACAGAATGTAAAAGTGATCTCTTAGACAATTTAGATAAAAGATTCAATTTAATAAAGAGCGACCTAATTAACATATCAAAAAGAGTATCAACTTTAGAAACAGTCGCGGCTAATTTTAAAAATACACAAGCCGAAATTGTATCGTTAAAAGCCCAAATTAAAACTCACGGAATTTTAACAACAGAACTTGAAAAATCGCTTACAGAAGAAGTAGCAGCTCTGAAACATGATAATATTACATTAAAAGAAGAAACTGTATACTTGAAAAATGTTTCTAAAAAACAAGAAAACTCAATGGTGTCGTGTGATATACGTATTAATGGAGTGCCTTCTGATCCTGATGAGAATCTTTATAATATCTACAAAAAGATTTGCGAAACAATACAGATTCGTCCCCCTGACGTTCAACAGACTTATCGTATTAGAAAAAATAGAAATAATATCTCTGCTAATAAAAGAAAAGGCTTTAATAAAACTACAGATGCTGCAATAATTATTAAATTTAAATGCCCATATGACAGAAATTATGTGCTGCGCTCTATAAAAAACTATGTTAAAGCGCAAAAGAATCCGTTGTGTAGTTCCCCATTTTATGTCAATGAAAACTTGACTCCGGAAAATTACAGAATCTTTTTTCGTGCACATCGATTAAAAAGAGATAATGTAATATCAACAGCTTTTACAAGTCGTGGATCTGTTTATATAAAATGCCGACAAACTGATGAGCCTATACGCGTCGATGAACTAAGTTCATTGGATAAGTTTTTTCGATCAGGGGAATTTACTGAATAATGTTATAACTTGTATGTTACTAAAACTTTCCATAACTGTAATATGTAATCATAGAAATGTCATTGTTAAAACTAATTTCTTGTTAACTCAAAAACTATACTCTATTTATGAAAAAAAACTGTTAATCTCTTTAAACACTCTATTGCTTGCATTATGAAAATTGTTATAAACTTTGTTAATGACATTACGTTCTGATAACCTGGGGGCTGGCTCTAGGGAAAATCTGACATCTATGGTAAGAATAATGTCTAAGAATTGCCATGGTCTTAAAATATGCCACTTAAATGCTCAGAGCTTAAACAACAAAATGGATGAATTCCAACTTATTTTTGAAAATTCCAATGTTGATGTGATATGCATCTCAGAATCGTGGTTCTATCCGGATGTTGGAGATAGTGTCTACAATTTGAGCGGTTATAATCTGTATCGCGCTGACAGGTCAACTACTGGCGGTGGTGTTGCCATGTATATAAGATCAACTATTTCATGTAAAACAAAATATAAAAATGTTGTTGGGGATAGCATTGAATATATTTTCGTTGAGCTTATTAATAACAATGAAAGGTTGCTCATTGGAAGTATATATAGGCCAAACAAATATATTAACATTAATTCTTTCCTTGAGCAACTTAGCATATGCACTCTTGGTTACAATGATGTAATATGACTGGCGACTTTAATGCAAACATTTTGGAAGATACGAGCCTAATGGAAGATATGAGTTCTATTGGTCTATACTTAGTAAATAAAAATTACCCCACTCACTTTACAACCAACTCGAGTACACTAATAGATCTATGCGTTGTCAACAACAATTCCAAATTGCAATTATTTGAACAGCTGTCAGCATCAATGTTCTCTAAGCATGATTTATTATTTTTTTCTTATAACTTTAATGCCTTATCCATAGTACCACCCAAAATACTAGAGTATAGAGACTTTAAAAACGTTGATTACCACTCGCTATATGACGACTTGTCGATTATAAACTGCAGCAGCGTTTTTTACGTGCCCACTTTTGACGAACAGCTCAGTTTTCTGCATCATAACCTAAGTTACCTCTATGAGAAATATATTCGTATCAAAAGAAAAGTTATAAGAAATGAAAAGCCGTAGTTTACAGCGGAAATTAAAACTCTGATTGAAGCTAGAAACTGTGCATATAAGAGGTGGAAATGGTTTAGAACCCCAGATTACGAAATTTTTAGAAATGCTAGAGCCAATGTCAATTCAAATATAAAAATATCTAAAATGAATTTTTATAAAAACAAGTTTCATACAGCTGTTGCTTCTAAGAGCAAATGGACTGAGATAAGAAAAATGGGTATTATTAATTACAGGTCTGCATAGAACAATGCGATTGACGTTAATAGACTAAATCAACAGTTTGCAAACATACAGATGCCGGCTATTGACATTAAATTTTACAACAACACAAATAGCATCGACTGTTCAAACCATCAAGAGCATGAGTGTTTTAACTTCACTCACTTCACGCAGGAAGAGGTGTTTAAATCATTTTATGACATAAAATCTAACTCTGTTGGGCATGATAGAATGCATCCGAAATTTGTAAAGCCTAACCTTCCGTATACCTTGTTGTATTTTACGCATTTGTTTAATACTATTATTACAACATCTACAAATCCATCTATGTGGAGATATGAAAAAATCATACCAATCCCTAAAGCTGACAAGAGTCAAACGTAATATCGAATCCTTTCTAATTCTACTTGACCACTCTAAGGCCTTTGATACAGTTGAACACAGTATTTTTGGCCTAAAACTTAAATAATTGTGCTAATCTCAGCCACAGCATTGAAGCTAATAACTTTTTACCTTAGTGGTCGGAGTCAGTCAGTTAAGTACGGCTCAAATACTTCCAATTCTTGCACAATGCCTAAAGGGCTACCACAGGGCTCGGTACTTGGTCCATTATTGTACTCAATATACACAAATGACCTACCTCTACAACTTAAACACTGTAAAATCCAAATGTATGCGTATGATGTGCAGCTCTATATCCACTGTAACGTATCAGACGTTGTTAATTGTATAAACTTAATAAATGAAGACTTGAAGCGAATATATTTATGGGCTTCTGATAATAGATGTAGTTTAAATCCTAAAAAATCTTTGGCTGTGGTTATTGGCAATACAAAACATTTCCCAAATTATTTACCACAATTAAAAATAAATGACGAGGTAATTAAATTTGTTGATACCGCGAAAAACCTAGGCATAATTTTTAATAAACAATTGGATTGGTCTGACCATATCAAAAGTAACTGTGGTAAGACATTTGGGATGTTAAGAAGCCTATGGATGTCGCAGCACTATGCTCCATCACATATTCGAATGTTGCTAGCTAAGACCTACATACTGCCGAGCCTGATGTATGGCTGTGAACTATTTGCTAGTTGTGATAGTGTGAGCAAACGCAGACTTAATATAACATATAATAGTATTGTGAGATACATACTTGGGATTACAAGAAATTGCAGCATTTCAAGACATGCGACACGGATATATAATATGACGTTTAATAATCTATTAAAATGTAGAGTTCTTCTTTTGCTGCATAAAATTGTTTATACCAAACAGCCTAATTATCTGTATCAAAGACTCTCCTTCTCAATATCTAGCAGAGGCAAAAAAATTAACAGCATCAAGCAAACATTCCATACGTCTTTGGAGCCAACTTCCCCCTTCTATACAATTAATTAGTAATGCAAGCCAATTTATCAAATACTTTCTATTTCTAACTATATTTGATTTCTATTTTAAACTAAATTTTTAATTTTTTCCTCCTTTATAATTTATATGTATATTAATGTAGTGCCAAAATATGTGTGCCAAGTCTCTAAGCAATGCTGTAATATAAGACTTAGTCTTTTTGTATTATTTTTTACATAAATAAATAAATAAACATAAGAAATAAACATGCCGGATTTGATGAGTGATGCACTGATTTATAATAACGAAAATCTAACACCAGAAAACCACAAAATTTTCCGGGAAGCTCTTAAAATGAAGAAAATAGGTTGTATAAAACCAGTATATACTCTTCGTGGTCTTATATACGTAAAGAATTTTGGCTCCTATGAATCTACACACATAGAGTATATGGATGAGCTGCAGCAGTTTTTTCGAAACTAAATTATCTTTCATTTTGAATTGTAAACATTTCAATTGGTTTCTATCTTTCATACTTATCTCAAACATTATGATAGTGATTCAAATATTTCTACTAGGTTTATCCATTTAAAATTTGAGCTCGATATTGTAACAAGAATAATTACTTCTAACATAAGCGTTGTCTTCAGTAATTGCAATCCTAAATATGTATATCATATATGATTTCGTTGAGAAATAGTAGATCTGTTTCCAGCGATGTTACTGCAATAATGATAAAAATTCTTTGTAGACAAAAAGAGAAGCTTAAAATATGTCATACAAATGCGCAAAGCCTTTTTAGTAAAATTGACAAGTTCCGATATATATTTGAAGACTCAGGTGTACAAGTTATTTTCGGGTATCGAGCCACGATTTCCTTTTAAATAAAGTTGCAGCACTAAAACTATTTCTCCAGATAAATTGTTGCTCCACTATGTGGGCTTGAGACTTAAGACTATAAATTGTTGCTCCACTATGTGGGCTTGAGACTTAAGACTATCTTAAAAATTATTATTCATAAGTAAAGAGACCAACTACAATTTGTTTTATGCTTAGCCTGCAAAACAAAGTTAAACAAAATTCATGCAACGGACCAATCACACTCAAGAATATAATGAGGTGATTTTGTTCCCACAAAAATAGCAAACGATAGCAAACGCTATGTCTGGACATTTGACACCCCTTTGTGTTGGTCAAATTGTGATTCAGAACTTTAAACATATGAAAACTATAAAATGGAAATTCTTTAAACATATGAAAACTATAAAATGGAAATTCAATAAATATTTGAAATTTCCAATGCCAATGTGTGCTCGATGCACTACTGATGTTAACTACTCCCCCCTTTAAGCTGCAGACGTCCCCGTCTGTTCGAACTCACGAATAACATTAGTGATTTCAACTTTCTTCTGCCTTTTTGCTATCCAAAGCAAAGCACAAATTGCGATCACAAGAACGAAAACCGAGGCAGAGGTTAAATAGGATGCTGTGACCTTGGAGTGCAAGCGTGAAATCTCGTTCCTATTTTCAATGTTCAATTCGTTTAGATATGGGAGTGACAAGGTGGTCAAATATTCTGAAAAATTAACCGTATATGCCATAGGTGAACCAGGCTTTATGTTAGTAATTTTACGATCCTTTTTTAAATTTTGATGCATTGACAATAAGTTCATCTTCAAATGTAATTAGGTATGTGCCTTTAGGATGGGTTTTGTTTTCGTTTTGAATATTTATGTGCGAGGATTGGTCATTTATAATGGTTATACCATCATCGACCATATAGGTATGGAATCTCATGCGCGGAATTCGTTTTACATGATGCAGTATTATTGTTCAGCAGGCTTTTGAGACATAAATTCTCTCTGTCTTTCAATAGTTGACAAAATGAAGTAATGGATCTCTTTTTACAATCTTTTAGCATAAGGTATGCGTTTCCGCATTTAGCTATGTTGGTTGTTTCAAATGATAAAATTTTATGCTCGTGAATAACCGGGTATATTCTTTGTAATTCACAATGTAATTTAATTACAGGGAATTTAATTAAAAATATTATTACATCCTTATTTTGAACTACTTTTAATTTTGAATTTGCAATAATATCACTTACACTTACACTAGAAACAATTTCGGATTTTAACATAAATTCTACATCTTTGCCATCCAACAAAATGGGATTTATAATTTGGGCTTTAGCCAAAACTACCGATAGTGCTATGTTGTCCAGTTCCCTAATAATAGCTCTATTTCTTATGATTAATAAATCATAGAGATGACCTGTATCTATTTCCTGAGCTTTAGTGTTTTTGAGTAGAATGTTTACTGTTCTCGTTAAATTGTTTATTTGGGCTTGAAGTTCCGTATTTATTATTGCCTGTTTATTGTTTTCTAATATCAGTTTGTCCTGCGTATTGGTAATCCCGGTAAAGTCATCGTAATCAGGGGTTCCCGCGATGTGTTTAAGTGCTTTACTAATTAAATTTATGCTACGTGCATGCCTGTGATGGACGGTTAGTGTTTCCAGTGTTTTTGTGATCTGGTCAAGGTCAGCTTCCAATAACTTCCTCATATGGGACTTAGGGAATAGGTCTAGAAGTTTTTCTGTTTCTCTGGTGAGCACGCCGAAGGAAGTCAAATTGTTTACATGAGCAAGAGTCTCAAAGTCGCTAAAGATGGCCACATCTCCATCTTGTAAGGGTATGTAATGGGAGGCAGTGTAGTTAAGAATGGTGGATGATTGGCAGATTGCCAAGGATGTCATCAGGCTGTAACAAGAAGTTTAATATTGTCTTTATGAACGATTTTGTTGTCAATTTTCAATGTAGTTCCTAAATCTTGTTGAACCACTTTTTCTGCGAAAGCTTTGCTAAATTTGTTACCTAGTCGTTTGTTAGCCCTAACATAAACCTTATCTCCTGGGTTGTACGTTCTAGAAACTGTTTTTTTATTATGATAAGCTAAATCACTCTCCTGTTTTTTTGTAATTCTTCGGCAAATTTCCCTTCTTAGATCCTCAGGTATTGCTTGAATTATATCAATTGGTTTCATACCAGTAGTAGAATGAATCGATCTGTTATATTTTGAGGTGGCCAGTAGCACGAGATCAACAGAATCATCACCAATTTCATCAATTTTTAGGCATCTAGCGATTTCCGTCAATGTGCTGTGGAAACGTTCCACCTGTCCATTAGACGTACTATGAAGTGGAGGAACAGGATTAATATCAGCGCCGAAGTTATTTTTAGCAAGGGTCTTAATTGTTTCGGAATTAAAGGATTTTTCATTATCACATACCAACAACTTGGTGTTTTTGAAAAAGTTCAACATTTCCAAAATAGCCGGTTTTATATCGATAATAGCTCTTGATGCGACAGGCTTGACGATGGCAAATTTTGAAAACTTGTCTAAGCATGTTAGAAAAAATTGTTTGTTTGTATTAAAGATGTCCAAGTGTAATATTTCTCCAGCAAAGTTTGGTATCGGTGTTTCCGATATTCGCTGTTTCTGAGGATGTCTCGAGTACTTTGCTTCATGGCATGTTCTACAACTAGATACTATTTGCTTCAATCTCTTTTTTATGTCGGGAAAGAAATAATCTTGAAGAACTTGAGTCATATTTTCTTTCTTTTTCTTTCATATCTAGCTGGTCACTAGGATTAAAGACGTCGGTTACGTATTTGGTAGTATAACGGAACTTAACTGAAGGATAATTTGTTATCAGTACATGTTGAATTTGGCCTAGGACATTTAGGTCACAATATATTGCATTCACGGCTTGCGGGTTAACAGCGACTCCAATTGAATCAAGTAGATCATCGATAGTCTGGAAAGAAATGCGATGACGAATGCGATTTTTAAAAACAATGGTGGTTCTCTTTTCCACATTATTTTCTTGAACAATAATAATTTGATTCCTGAAGGAATTGACTGGGTTCTCGACAGTTGGGATAACCTCAGTGAGAGAAAGCTCGCTAGCGCAACCCTGGATGGAGGTGAGAGACGTTGAGTCCGTAGCTACGTGTAGAAATTGTCTTGATAACGCGTCAGCCACAACGTTATCTTTACCAGGCTTGTAAAAAAATGAAGGTGAATATTCTTCTATAAATGCTTTCCAACGCTTTATTTTAGAGTTCGGATTTCTTTCAGAGACAGAAAATGTTAGGGGTTGGTGATCTGTGAAAATATTAAGATTTTTCACACCATAAAGATAGTGTCTGAGGGTTTTAAGTGCCCATACTATCGCTAATAATTCCCGCTCGTTAGTGGCGTAATTTTCTTCTGTGGAAGTTAATGTCCTTGAGATCATAGTTATAGGGCGACCGTTTTGTGAAAGAACGGCCCCAATTGCATGAGAAGATGCGTCCGCAGTAAGATCGAACGGCTTTTCAAAATTTGGGTATAAAAGAAGAACATCCTCAGATGCAAGAAGCTTTTTTAATTTTTCGAAAGCGGCCAAGGCCTCCTCATCGAGTTGAATTTTGACTAATTTAGATTGTCGAGTACTCACGTGTCCATTTTCTCCTCGCAAGTATTTAGTAAGCGGCTTAGCAATGGCGGCGTAATCCTTTACAAACCGTCTGTAATATCCCGCAAGTCCCAAAAAGGATCTTAAGCTCCTTAAAGTCGAAGGGGTCTCAAATTTTACTATTGACTCAACCTTCCCTGGGCATGTTTTAATGCCTTTTGTTGAAACAATAAAGCCTAAATATTCGGAAGTTTTAAAAAATTTTGATTTTTCCAGTGACACTCGCATGTTTGCGTGGAGTAATTTCCTCAGAACCCTATTAACATCTTCAACATGTTTTCGCGCAGAGTCGGAGAAGACGATAATGTCGTCTATATAGACGTGGCATGAATTTCCTATCTCATCGCGTAATATATCATCTACGGTTCGCTGAAAGATGCTAGGCGCATTCTTCAGCCCGAATGGCAGGCGACAAAATTCATACTTGCCATTATTAATACTAAAGGCAGTCTTTTCGCGATCGCGTTCTCGCAGGTTAATTTGATGGAAACCGCTTTTCAAGTCTAGTGTTGTAAAGAAACGTGCCTTCCCCAGATTTGACAGAATTACGGATGGATCCGGTATGGGGTATTTGTCAGAAATAGTTTTTGAGTTAAGTTTTGTGAAATCAATCACAAGGCGCTTATTTGGTTTTCCGTGTTCATCTATTCCCTTTTTATCCACTACCCAGACAGGGCTGTTGTAGGGAGATCGTGACGGTCTAATTATACCGTCTCTCAAGAGCTGTTTTACTTCCTTATTGACGAAATCAATCATACTTATGGGATATGACTGGTACCTAGAGTAAATAGGTTCTTCATCTTTAGTTCTGATTGTGGCCGAAATATTGGTGGTGTAAGGAAGAGCTTCATCAGGATTAGCAAAAACAGCCGAGTTTGCATGAATAACTTCGTAAAATTTGTTTTCGACCTCCTTGGGGATAGCTTCGAATATCAGATTATGCACCGCATTCAAATTTAAATATTTTAATTTCTCCTGGCCTCCTTCGAAAAAAAGTATGCCTTTAGCTGTGTCTATGACACCTTTAATGTCCCTGATGAAACCAAAACCCAAAATGCCGTCAAACACTTGTAGATTTTGAAGCAAAAAAAATGTTTCGGTCCTATCAAAAATGTTTATAAGAGTTGCGTGCTCAATTCTGCTGGCACCATGTACAGATTTCACAAGGAATGGTTTTGAAATCTTTTTTATACCTTTAAGATTCTGGAAATTTTTTATGTAACTTTTAGTAGCTCCAGTATCAACCAAAAGTTTTATAGTTCTGTCCCCTATTGTTCGTTCAATGTAGGGAAGAACTGCGTTCCCCCTAAAAAATTAACTTCGTCCTCGAAGGATGCATTGTCCGAATTCTGATTGTCCTGTGAGAAATTCCTACAGGTTGCACCACTTTCTTCCCCGTGGTTAAGTAGGTTTATTCTCTGCATCTTGCGAAAATTTTGTCTGTCCGAGTTCGCTTCCCTTTTCCAGCCATTTTGTTTCTGAAAATTGTTGGACCTAGCCGTACGCATACTCACGTCTGTATCCAACACCAAGTTACGAGGTTGAGAATTGAAACCTTGAGTATTTGAGGGCTGAGCATTGAATTAGGAAAACTGGCGAGACTGCGCGTTAAATCGCTGATTGATGGGTTGTTGTATTTGATTATTAAAGGGTAAATCTGGTACTTCTCGTTTTAATTTGTTGCCAAAAGGCTGATTATTGAGAATTGTATTGTCACGAGTAGTAGATCTCGGGTGCATTTGCGAAAAGTAGTTTTGCTGGACTTTTCCAAGCCCATTGTTATAAATTGCAGCAAAATTGTATCTATTTTGATTAGTTTCTAGTTCTTGTGCCAATGCCAAAGCAGATGGCAAGTCAGATGGCATACACGAAAATAGAGTGTCACACAGGGGTTTTCTAAGGCCTGATATAAACACTCTCAATGCATCCATCCTATATTTTTGATTAAGTGATTGAATCAGAGCAGCGTCTCCCTCATGGGACATTATGACCTTATTAACTATGAGGGTCAACTTACGCTCAACGTCGTTGTAAAAGTGAATGATTGGCCTTTGTCCCTGCCTAAGGGTAGAGAGTTCCTGCTCCAACGTATAAATCGATGTCTTATCTGAATACGCAAAATCTAATCTGGAAAGTATGGCCCGAAAATTCAGAGGTGTGTTGTAGGTGCCTAGAACGGAATCAGCGCTCCCCACGACTTTGTTTCTCAGTATGGCAACAGCTTGATAATACTTTGAGCTTCCTTGGTATTTTTCGAATAACTTGTGAGCTGTAACGGCTGCCTGACGCCAAGATACGTACTTAGAAGGTTCGCCTTTAAATTCGGGAACGGACTTGACTATGTCAAGTGGTTCTTCGCACGTAACACCTTCAACAATCTCTATGTCCCTATACTCCTCAACGGAAGGTGCAACCTGAAGGGCACCAATTTTTTTATTAAGCTCATCGACCATTCCCTGAAACTGACTACGAGTTTGCTCTGTTGCCACCCGAATGGCAGCGGTAAGAAGTGACTGTAAGCTGTTAGCGTCCATTGTGCTACTATTTCGCTCCCTGTCACTAATACTAAGATTTTCTAGTTGATCTAAGAGCTTTTCTGCTTCCTCAGTCGAATCTTTAAAAGAAGTCATATACCAAATATATCACAACAGAACACTATTGGGCACAAAATAAGACCCACAGGGCAAAAGACCAAATTTATACCAAAATCCGTTTACAAAATGTACCAACTAATTTAACATTAAATTCTTCACTTTCTAAATTTATTTTCACAATTTTATTTCACAATTTTTCAGTTTCCTATTTTAGCTTCCTGAAATTTATCAGAATTAATATTTTACCCTAACTTTTGTTTGTTTGTTTAACCAATTTTTAATTTCTTTGCATTAAAACTAATATTCTGATTTTTATTTTCTAAAAAATTTTATTCAGCTTCACGCTTATAATCTTCACAATTCAAGTGCTTATTACTTTTTCTTTTAAAATTCTATATTTTAATTCTTTTATTTGAATTTATTTTCACTTTTTAGTTACTTAAACTTAATTTTCAAATATTTAATAGTTTTAATTTTATTGCTTACGTAAATATTAAATGCATTCCGCAGCCGGCTTGGATGATTCCTTTTTATCTCCTCTGAGTTACTTGAGATCCTCTTCTCGGCCTCTCTAGGGAAAAGTGTAGGTTCTTGCTTTTGTTGGTCACTGCTGGAGATGATAGCACACAGTTTTTTTTTAATGTTCTTATTTTTTCTTTCATTTTAAAATTTAGCGATTGCTCATTTAATCTTTATTTATTCTTTTGTCCTTTTATTTTAAAATTTAGGGGTTGACCATTTAAAAAGTATTTTATTTATAATTAATTTTTGTATGCCCTTTTATTTTATAATTTAGGGGCTGTCCATTAAATTTTCATTTACTTAAATTTTTAGGAGTTAACACTGCATTAGTTTTATTAAAAAAACAAAGAGTTAGTTGGGCGCCAGTTATTTTCGGGTATCGAGCCACGATTTCCTTTTAAATTAAACAAGGGTTTTCATTTAAATTTAATTTTATTTAATATAATTAAAGTTGCAGCACTAAAACTATTTCTCCAGATAAATTGTTGCTCCACTATGTGGGCTTGAGACTTAAGACTATAAATTGTTGCTCCACTATGTGGGCTTGAGACTTAAGACTAACTTAAAAATTATTATTCATAAGTAAAGAGACCAACTACAATTTGTTTTATGCTTAGCCTGCAAAACAAAGTTAAACAAAATTCATGCAACGGACCAATCACACTCAAGAATATAATGAGGTGATTTTGTTCCCACAAAAATAGCAAACGATAGCAAACGCTATGTCTGGACATTTGACACCCCTTTGTGTTGGTCAAATTGTGATTCAGAACTTTAAACATATGAAAACTATAAAATGGAAATTCTTTAAACATATGAAAACTATAAAATGGAAATTCAATAAATATTTGAAATTTCCAATGCCAATGTGTGCTCGATGCACTACTGATGTTAACTTACAAATTATATACATTTCTGAGACGTGGTTTCCAGAATCGATTACAGATGCCATGGTATTACGAAATGGGTACAAACTGTATAGGAATGACAGAGATGGCGGATTTGGGGATCTGGCACTTTATGTACAGTGTGAACTGGATTGCAAAATAAAAAGCACGAGCAACAATTGTTTTCATGATAAGGCTCAACATCTATTTTTAGAAGTAAGCTGTAACGGGGAAAATTTTTTTATGTTTGGCAGCATTTATAGGACCCACAAAAGAATTGACTTTACCTATTTATACGCAATTGTTGAAAAATTTGCACCACTTTATTCAGACGTGATCATTGCTGGTGATTTTAACTCAAATATACTATCCGACTCAAGTTTAACCGATAATATGAAACTTCTGGGCCTCAGCCCTACAAACACAACTACACCAATGCATTTCACATCACTTTCTTCCTCACTGCTTCATATTTTTTTTTGCTTCCGACGATTCTAATATTTTAATGTATGGACAGCTTTCGGCGTCATGTTTCTCCAAACACTACCTCATCTTACTAACATATGACATACTGCATCAACCTTCTAATGCTGAAATAATTATTGGGAATTTTAAATGGGCAAGCCAAAGTAAGTTCGGGCAAGAAGTTTTTAACATATATAGCAGTTCTATATACTACCTAGCAACGGTAAACGACCAACTGAAGTTCCTGGAATATAATATTTTGACCTTGTACAACATTATTGTTCCGTTAGAAACAAGGAAAATTGAAAATAAGCAAAAACCATGGTTTACCCCAAATATTAAACGCTTAGTCGAAACCGATATGGCTTTCACACGTTGGAAGAAGTACACGACAACGGGCTTACGTGAGTTTGGTCGTTTAGCTAAGAAGAATACGTGCAGTGCAATCAGGCACGCAAAATCCGCGTACTATGCCTTTCTAAAAATTCTTCTTCTGAAAATATTACCGATCATAACACATTTTTTTACTTTTATTGTTACGACCTAGCACCTATCCAAGAAGATGGAAACAAGCAAAAATTTTACCCATTCGAAAGACATGTTTAGAATACCGACCAATAGCTATACTGCCGTACCTATTGGCCTTTGAAAAACTAATTCATGCGCAAATAACCGAATATCTTGAAAATTATAATCTTCTTAGTCCAAAACAATCTGGCTTTCGCACAAACCACAGCTGTGTAACGGCTCTAACTGATATAGGAGAATAGAATTAGATGACAGCCATATGACAATATTAGTCGTACTGGATCACTCCAAGGCTTTCGATACTGTTGATCAAACTATCTTAATTCAGAAACTGGAAAATATGATGAATTTCTCTTCAATCTTCCAAGCTAATCAAAAGTTATCTTAATGGCAGGGAACAGTATGTGGAAGTTGGTTCGAGAATGTCGAATTACCTCTCTGTCACTAGGGGTTAGCCGCACGGTTCGATTGTCCGACCTCTTCTTTTTTCCGTCTATGCAAATGACTCACCCAATCAGTTGAAGCACTGCAGCGTCCGAATGTATGTCGATGACTTTTAGTTGTACAAGGTAGCGCAAAAGTAATCCTCCTATCAGAAAATGCTATAAATTTTGCGATTGGCCCCTAATGTCAGTTCTGTTTTGACATTTGTGTAGTAAACACATGCGAAATACATGTTAATAAACAATGTTACGCTACACTGCTGCAGAACGCGGAATATTGGTGACTATTTAAAGGGTGGTTAAATTGTATGGGCCGATGTTGAATGTGAACCACACCTAAACGCCAAGTTTTTTTCCGAATTTTATTTGACATTTCTCTATTTCAGACTTACTCAATTTGAACCATGGAGAGATACACAATCCAACAACGTGTTAAAGTTATCCAGACTTATTATGAAAATGGGAGTTCAAATCAAAATGCATATCGTGCACTTCGTAATTTTTTTGGTCAATTTCATCGTCCAAATCGTGGAAAAATTCGAGCAAACCGGGTCTGTAGAAGATGTGAGAACACCAGTGCATGCTCGTACAGCTCGTACTGCAGAAAATATTGCTGCTGTTCGCGATAGTGTGGCTAAAGAGCCGTCCACCTCAACTCGTCGTCGTTCCCAACAATTGAACCTCTCACGCTCGTCGTTGATGAACATTATGCATAAAGACTTGCATTTACACGCTTACAAGGTGCAATTGGCTCAAGAACTAAAGCCTCTTGACCATTCCAAATGTCGTGAATGGGCAGAATGGTGGTAAGAAATGGCAACAGTGGATGATCTATTTTCGAAGAAAATCATCTTCAGTGATGAGGCACATTTTCACCTCAGTGGATTCGTCAATAAACAGAATTGCCGCATTTGGGCGAATGAGAATCCAAGAGTGATTGTCGAAAAACCAATGCACCCACAAAGAGTGACTGTTTGGTGCGGTTTATGGGCTGGCGGCATCATCGGGCCGTATTTTTTCCAAAATGAGGCCGGTCAGGCAGTTACTGTGAATGGTGTTCGCTATCGTGAGATGATAACGAACTTTTTATGGCCCGAATTGGAAGATATGGATGTCGACGATATGTGGTTTCAGCAGGAAGGTGCCACTTGCCACACAGCTAACGAAACAATGGCTCTTTTGCGCAACAAATTCAATGGCCGTGTTATCTCACGTAATGGCGATGTCAATTGGCCGCCAAGATCATGTGATTTGACACCGTTGGACTTTTTTCTTTGGGGTTATTTGAAAGAAAAGGTGTACGTCGATAAGCCAGCAACAATTCAAGACCTAAAGGATCAGATAATTCGGCACATTAACGGCATAGAACCTCCATTATGCCTCAGCGTCATCGAAAATTTGGACCATCGGATGGAGGTGTGCCGCCGAGGTCGCGGCGCCCACTTGGCCGATATTTTGTTCCATACATAATTGAGTAATACTAATATATCATAATAAAATAAAATTACAATAATTTCCTAAATAGTTTGTGTTTTATTCAAAATCAACATCGGCCCCTGAAATTTAATAACTCTTTATTTGACCAATAATCGGTCGGTGACTTTGGCACAACGTGAATTTTGTCGCAGATTTCCTAGCCGTCCAACGCCTACTGGTGAAACACTGCAACGTTTAGCCGCTCGCCTCGAAGAGACTGGCACAACACGAGATGCTGCCAGGCGTCGCAGACCCCGGAGTAGCCGTTCTGTAGAGAATATTGCTGCTGTAGCTGAGGATGTCATGGAAGCGCCGTCGACATCGACCAGACGACGTGCCACGCAAATGGGTGTCAGTCGACGGTCTTTACAGCGAATTTTGTTACAAGATTTGAAGATGTTTCCGTACAAAGTCCAGACGGTGCATCAGCTGTTAGCTGCTGGCCGCCAATCGCGTCTAACATACGCTCAAGCCATCCTTAATCACCACCAAGAGGAAGATGGTTTTTCATCAAAAATAATCATGTGTGATGAGGCCCATTTCCATCTTAGCGGGTACGTAAATAAGCAAAATTTACGCTTCTGGGGCACTGATCCGCGTGTAACCCACGAAGAGTCATTACACCCGCTGAAAGTCACTGTATGGTGTGCTGTTTTCGCTGGAGGAGTCCTCGGACCTTTTTTCTTCGAAGACGTCGCGGGCCAAACGGTTACTGTGAATGGTGAGCGCTGCAGAGCAATGATCAACGAGTTCTTTTTGCCGCAACTTAATGAATTGGGATTGGAAAACATGTGGTTCCAACAGGACGGTGCAACGGCACACACTGCACGTGCCAGCCTCAGAATCTTGCAGCTCTTAAAGACAATATCCGTCAAGAATGTGAGGACCTATCGCCGGAAGTTTTGGACAAAGTGATGGAAAATGCCATAAAAAGGGCTCAAATGACAATCAACTGTGGCGGCGGCCATTTACATGACATCATATTCTCGACTTGATGTAAAAAAAATTAAAAGACCAAATAAAAATAATCCACAAGAAGAATCAAAGTTTTTCATTTTTTTTTTAAATTACAGCCAAAAAACATCGGAAGGTTATTTCTGCGCCACCTTGTATAATGCCTATTAGAAACGAAACATTAACAAGTCAATTCTTCGTACCTACCATACGTCTCTGGAATACAATCGAACCAAGTATTAGAAATATTAGCAGCGCTTCACTGTTTAAAACTAGAATTTTTGATTTTTATTCTTGACCCCTTTCTAAAATTATGAAATAACATTTGAAGATTTTTATTTTTGAAACTGTTTACATTATTTAATATATTAATCTTATTAATTTTTTTTCTCTTTTTGTTTGAAAATTAGAAATCTCGGTTTTTATATTTACAAAAATTACACCCGGTCTTACTCAAAAATTTTCAAGAAAGAGTATACAAAATTTTTCATGCAAAATTAGCAGTCTCGGGTTTTATATTTACAAAAATTACACCCGTGACTTATTTAAACATTTTGAAGAAAAAGTGTTAAAAATTAGAAATTTCAGCTTTAATATATAAACAAAATACACCTGTTACTTATTCATCTATGAATGTCCAATATTCAAAAGTCGCAACAGTGTGTTTTTTTGAAAATAGGCGACATTTTTCCAAATTTCGACTTTTGAAATTTTAAAAAAGACTGCTCCTTTTTCCGAAAATGGTATGTGATTGGCGAAAAAACATTATTGGGGAACACTCTTCCGGCCATTTCTATGAATGTCCAATATTCAAAAGTTGCAAAAGTGTGTTTTTTTGAAAATAGGCGACATTTTTCCAAATTTCGACTATTGAAATTTTCAAAAAGACTTTGCTCCTTTTTCCGAAAATGATCGCTGATGGGCGAAAAAAATTATTGGAGAACACTTCTCAGGCCATATCTATGAATGTCCAATATTCAAAAGTCGCAACAGTGTGTTTTTTTTAAATAGGCGACATTTTTCCAAATTTCGACTTTTGAAATTTTAAAAAGGATTTGCTCCTTTTTTCCGAAAATGGTAGGAGATGGGCGAAAAAACATTATTGGGGAACACTCTTCCGGCCATTTCTATGAATGTCCAATATTCAAAAGTTGAAAAAGTGTGTTTTTTTGAAAATAGGCGACATTTTTCCAAATTTCGACTATTGAAATTTTCAAAAAGACTTTGCTCCTTTTTCCGAAAATGATCGCTGATGGGCGAAAAAAATTATTGGAGAACACTCCTCAGGCCATATCTATGAATGTCCAATATTCAAAAGTCGCAACAGTGTGTTTTTTTTAAATAGGCGACATTTTTCCAAATTTCGACTTTTGAAATTTTAAAAAGGATTTGCTCCTTTTTTCCGAAAATGGTATGTGATGGGCGAAGAAACATTATTGGGGAACACTCTTCCGACCATGTCTATGAATGTCCAATATTCAAAAGTCGCAACAGTGTGTTTTTTTTTAATAGGAGACTTTTTTCCTAATTTCGAGTTTTGAAATTTTAAAATAGGCTGCTCCTTTTTTCGAAAATGGTAGGAGATGGGCGAAGAAACATTATTGGGGAACACTATTCCGGCCATCCCGAATGTCCAATATTCAAAAGTCGCAACAGTGTGTTTTTTTTTAAATAGGAGACATTTTTCCGAATTTCGACTTTTGAAATTTTAAAAAGGATTTTGCTCCTTTTTTCAAAAATGGTAGGAGATGGGCGAAAAAAATTATTGGAGAACACTCCTCAGGCCATATCTATGAATGTCCAATATTCAAAAGTCGCAACAGTGTGTTTTTTTTTTTAATAGGAGACATTTTTCCTAATTTCGACTTTTGAAATTTTAAAATAGACTGCTCCTTTTTTCGAAAATGGTAGGAGATGGGCGAAGAAACATTATTGGGGAACACTCTTCCGACCATGTCTATGAATGTCCAATATTCAAAAGTCGCAAAAGTGTGTTTTTTTGAAAATAGGCGGCATTTTTCCAAATTTCGACTATTGAAATTTTCAAAAAAACTTTGCTCCTTTTTCCGAAAATGGTAGGTGATGGGCGAAAAAACATTATTGAGGAACACTCTTTCGGCCATTTCTATGAATGTCCAATATTCAAAAGTCGCAAAAGTGTGTTTTTTTGAAAATAGGCGACATTTTTCCAAATTTCGACTATTGAAATTTTCAAAAAGACTTTGCTCCTTTTTTCGACAATGATCGCTGATGGGCGAAACAAATTATTGGAGAAATCTCCTCAGGCCATTTCTATGAATGTCCAATATTCAAAAGTCGCAACAGTGTGTTTTTTTGAAAATAGGCGACATTTTTCCAAATTTCGACTTTTGAAATTTTAAAAAAGACTGCTCCTTTTTCCGAAAATGGTATGTGATGGGCGAAAAAACATTATTGGGGAACACTCTTCCGGCCATTTCTATGAATGTCCAATATTCAAAAGTTGCAAAAGTGTGTTTTTTTGAAAATAGGCGACATTTTTCCAAATTTCGACTATTGAAATTTTCAAAAAGACTTTGCTCCTTTTTCCGAAAATGATCGCTGATGGGCGAAAAAAATTATTGGAGAACACTCCTCAGGCCATATCTATGAATGTCCAATATTCAAAAGTCGCAACAGTGTGTTTTTTTTAAATAGGCGACATTTTTCCAAATTTCGACTTTTGAAATTTTAAAAAGGATTTGCTCCTTTTTTCCGAAAATGGTAGGAGATGGGAAAAAACAAATTATTTGGCCGGAAGGCCATCCCTATGAATGTCCAATATTCAAAAGTGTGTTTTTTTGAAAATAGGCGAAATTTTTCCAAATTTCGACTTTTGAAATTTTACAAAGGACTGTTCCTTTTTTCGATAATGGTAGGAGATGGGCGAAAAAACATTATTGGACAACACTCCTTAGGCCAGTTCTATGAATGTCCAATATTCAAAAGTCGCAACAGTGTGTTTTTTTGAAAATAGGCGACATTTTTCCTAATTTCGACTTTTGAAATTTTAAAATAGACTGCTCCTTTTTTCGAAAATGGTAGGAGATGGGCGAAGAAACATTATTGGGGAACACTCTTCCGGCCATTTCTATGAATGTCCAATATTCAAAAGTCGCAAAAGTGTGTTTTTTTGAAAATAGGCGACATTTTTCCAAATTTCAACTATTGAAATTTTCAAAAAGACTTTGCTCCTTTTTCCGAAAATGAATGCTGATGGGCGAAAAAAATTATTGGAGAACACTCCTCAGGCCATATCTATGAATGTCCAATATTCAAAAGTCGCAACAGTGTGTTTTTTTTTTAATAGGAGACATTTTTCCTAATTTCGACTTTTGAAATTTTAAAATAGACTGCTCCTTTTTTCGAAAATGGTAGGAGATGGGCGAAGAAACATTATTGGGGAACACTCTTCCGGCCATGTCTATGAATGTCCAATATTCAAAAGTCGCAAAAGTGTGTTTTTTTGAAAATAGGCGACATTTTCCAAATTGAAATTTTCAAAAAGACTTTGCTCCTTTTTCCGAAAATGGTAGGAGATGGGCAAAAAAACATTATTGGGGAACACTCTTCCGGCAATTTCTATGAATGTCCAATATTCAAAAGTCGCAAAAGTGTGTTTTTTGAAAATAGGCGACATTTTTCCGAATTTCGACTTTTGAAATTTTAAAAAGAACTTTGCTCCTTTTTTCGATAATAGTAGGTGATGGGCGAAAAAAATTATTGGAGAACACTCCTCAGGCCATTTCTATGAATGTCCAATATTCAAAAGCCGCAACAGTGTGTTTTTTTGAAAATATGCGACATTTTTCCAAATTTTGACTTTTGAAATTTTAAAAAACACTGCTCCTTTTTCCGAAAATGGTATGTGATGGGCGAAAAAAATTATTGGAGAACACTATTCCGGCTATCCCTATGAATTTCCAATTTTCAAAAGTCGCAACAGTGTGTTTTTTTTTAAATAGGAGACATTTTTCCGAATTTCGACTTTTGAAATTTTAAAAAAGACTTTGCTCCTTTTTCCGAAACTGGTATGTGATGGGCGAAAAAAATTATTGGAGAACACTCCTCAGGCCATTTCTTTAAATGTCCAATATTCAAAAGTCGCAACAGTGTGTTTTTTTTAAATAGGCGACATTTTTCCAAATTTTGACTTTTGAAATTTTAAAAAGGATATGCTCCTTTTTTCCGAAAATGGTAGGAGATGGGAAAAAACAAATTATTTGGCCGGAAGGCCATCCCTATGAATGTCCAATATTCAAAAGTGTGTTTTTTTTAAAATGGGCGACATTTTTCCAAATTTAGACTTTTGAAATTTTAAAAAGGACTGTTCCTTTTTTCGATAATGATAGGAGATGGGCGAAAAAACATGATTGGACAACACTCCTCAGGCCAGTTCTATGAATGTCCAATATTCAAAAGTCGCAACAGTGTGTTTTTTTTTTGAAAATAGGCGACATTTTTCCAAATTTCGACTTTTGAAATTTTAAAAAAGACTTTGCTCCTTTTTCCGAAAATGGTAGGTGACAGGCGAAAAAAATTATTGGAGAACACTCTTCGGGCCATTTCTATGAATGTCCAATATTCAAAAGTCGCAACAGTGTGTTTTTTTGAAAATAGGCGACATTTTTCCAAATTTGGACTTTTGAAATTTTAAAAAGGACTTTGCTCCTTTTTCCGAAAATGGTAGGAGATGGGCGAAAAAACACTATTGGGGAACACTCTTCCGGCCCTTTCTATGAATGTCCACTATTCAAAAGTCGCAACAGTGTGTTTTCTTGAAAATGGGCGACATTTTTCCAAATTTGGACTTTTGAAATGTTAAAAAGGTTTTTGCTCCTTTATCCGAAAATGGTAGAAGATGGGAAAAACAAATTATTTGGCCGGAAGGCCATCCCTATGAATGTCCAATATTCAAAAGTGTGTTTTTTTGACAATAGGCGACATTTTTCCATATTTCGACTTTTGAAATTTTAAAAAAGACTTTGCTCCTTTTTCCGAAAATTGTAGGTGATGGGCGAAAAAAGTTATTGGAGAATACTCCTCAGGCCATTTCTATGAATGTCCAATATTCAAAAGTCGCAACAGTGTGTTTTTTTGAAAATAGGATACACTTTTCCAAATTTGCACTTTTGAAATGTTAAAAAGGACTTTGCTCCTTTTTCCGAAAATGGTAGAAAATTTGCGAAAAAAAAATTATTGGGGAACACTATTCCGGCCATCCGTATGAATGTCCAATATTCAAAAGTGTGTTTTTTTGAAAATAGGCGACATTTTTCCAAATTTCGACTTTTGAAATTTTAAAAAAGACTTTGCTCCTTTTTCCGAAAATGGTACGAGATGGGAAAAAAAACATTATTGGGGAACACTATTCCGGCCATCCGGAATGTCCAATATTCAAAAGTCGCAACAGTGTGTTTTTTTTTTAAATAGGAGACATTTTTCCGAATTTCGACTTTTGAAATTTTAAAAAGGACTTTGCTCCTTTTTTCAAAAATGATAGGAGATGGGCGAAAAAAAATTATTGGGGAACACTATGCTGGCCATCCCTATGAATTTCCAATATTCAAAAGTCGCAACAGTGTGTTTTTTTTAAATAGGAGACATTTTTCCGAATTTCGACTTCTGAAATTTTAAAAAGGACTTTGCTCCTTTTTTAAAAAATGATAGGAGATGGGCAAAAAAAAAAAAAAATTGGAGAACTCTCCTCCGGCCATCCCTATGAATGTCCAATATTCAAAAGTCGCAACAGTGTGTTTTTTTAAAAATAGGCGAAATTTTTCCAAATTTCGACTTTTGAAATTTTAAAAAAGACTGCTCCTTTTTCCGAAAATGGTATGTGATGGGCGAAAAAAATTATTGGAGAACACTATTCCGGCTATCCCTATGAATGTCCAATATTCAAAAGTCGCAACAGTGTGTTTTTTTTTAAATAGGAGACATTTTTCCGAATTTCGACTTTTGAAATTTTAAAAAAGACTTTGCTCCTTTTTCCGAAAATGGTACGAGATGGGAAAAAAAACATTATTGGGGAACACTATTCCGGCCATCCGGAATGTCCAATATTCAAAAGTCGCAACAGTGTGTTTTTTTTTAAATAGGAGACACTTTTCCAAATTTGTACTTTTGAAATGTTAAAAAGGACTTTGCTCCTTTTTCCGAAAATGGTAGAAAATTTGCGAAAAAAAAATTATTGGAGAACACTATTCCGGCCATCCCTATGAATGTCCAATATTCAAAAGTCGCAACAGTGTGTTTTTTTGACAATAGGCGACATTTTTCCAAATTTCGACTTTTGAAATTTTAAAAAAGACTCTGCTCCTTTTTTCGATAATAGTAGGTGATGGGCGAAAAAAATTATTGGAGAACACTCCTCAGGCCATTTCTATGAATGTCCAATATTCAAAAGTCGCAACAGTGTGTTTTTTTGAAAATAGGCGACATTTTTCCAAATTTCGACTTTTGAAATTTTAAAAAAGACTGCTCCTTTTTCCGAAAATGGTATGTGATGGGCGAAAAAAATTATTGGAGAACACTATTCCGGCTATCCCTATGAATGTCCAATATTCAAAAGTCGCAACAGTGTGTTTTTTTTTAAATAGGAGACATTTTTCCGAATTTCGACTTTTGAAATTTTAAAAAGGACTTTGCTCCTTTTTTCAAAAATGATAGGAGATGGGCGAAAAAAAATTATTGGAGAACTTTCCTTCGGCCATCCCTATGAATTTCCAATATTCAAAAGTGTGTTTTTTTGAAAATATGCGACATTTTTCCAAATTTCGACTTTTGAAATTTTAAAAAAGACTTTGCTCCTTTTTTCGATAATAGTAGGTGATGGGCGAAAAAAATTATTGGAGAACACTCCTCAGGCCATTTCTATGAATGTCCAATATTCAAAAGTCGCAACAGTGTGTTTTTTTGAAAATAGGCGACATTTTTCCAAATTTCGACTTTTGAAATTTTAAAAAAGACTGCTCCTTTTTCCGAAAATGGTATGTAATGGGCGAAAAAAATAATTGGAGAACACTATTTCGGCTATCCCTATGAATGTCCAATATTCAAAAGTCGCAACAGTGTGTTTTTTTTTTAATAGGAGACATTTTTCCGAATTTCGACTTTTGAAATTTTAAAAAAGACTGCTCCTTTTTCCGAAAATGGTACGAGATGGGCAAAAAAACATTATTGGGGAACACTATTCCGGCCATCCGGAATGTCCAATATTCAAAAGTCGCAACAGTGGGTTTTTTTTTAATAGGAGACACTTTTCCAAATTTGTACTTTTGAAATGTTAAAAAGGACTTTGCTCCTTTTTCCGAAAATGGTAGAAAATTTGCGAAAAAAAAATTATTGGGGAACACTATTCCGGCCATCCCTATGAATGTCCAATATTAAAAAGTGTGTTTTTTTTTTGAAAATAGGCGACATTTTTCCAAATTTCGACTTTTGAAATTTTAAAAAGGATTTGCTCCTTTTTTCCGAAAATGGTAGGAGATCGGAAAAAACAAATTATTTGGCCGGAAGGCCATCCCTATGAATGTCCAATATTCAAAAGTGTGTTTTTTTGAAAATAGGCGACATTTTTCCGAATTTCGACTTCTGAAATTTTAAAAAGGACTTTGCTCCTTTTTTCAAAAATGATAGGAGAGGGGCGAAAAAAAATTATTGGAGAACTCTCCTTCGGCCATCCCTATGAATGTCCAATATTAAAAAGTGTGTTTTTTTGAAAATATGCGACATTTTTCCAAATTTCGACTTTTGAAATTTTAAAAAGGACTTTGCTCCTTTTTCCGAAACTGGTATATGATGGGCGAAAAAAATTATTGGAGAACACTCTTCAGGCCATTTCTTTGAATGTCCAATATTCAAAAGTCGCAACAGTGTGTTTTTTTTAAATAGGCGACATTTTTCCAAATTTCGACTTTTGAAATTTTAAAAAGGATTTGCTCCTTTTTTCCGAAAATGGTAGGGGATCGGAAAAAACAAATTATTTGGCCGGAAGGCCATCCCTATGAATGTCCAATATTCAAAAGTGTGTTTTTTTGAAAATAGGCGACATTTTTCCAAATTTCGACTTTTGAAATTTTAAAAAAGACTTTGCTCCTTTTTCCAAATATGGTACGAGATGGGCGAAAAAAAATTATTGGGGAACACTATTCCGGCCATCCCTATGAATGTCATATATTCAAAAGTGTGTTTTTTTGAAAATAGGCGACATTTTTCCAAATTTCGACTTTTGAAATTTTAAAAAAGACTTTGCTCCTTTTTCCGAATATGGTACGAGATGGGCGAAAAAATATTATTGGGGAACACTCTTCCGGCCTTTTCTATGAATGTCCAATATTCAAAAGTCGCAACAGTGTGTTTTCTTGAAAATAGGCGACATTTTTCCAAATTTCGACTTTTGAAATTTTAAAAAGGACTTTCAAAAGTCTTAACAGTGTGTTTTTTTAAAATAGGCAACATTTTTCCAAATTTGGACTTTTGAAATTTTAAAAAGGACTTTGCTCCTTTTTCCGAAAATGGTTGGAGATGGGCAAAAAAACACTATTGGGGAACACTCTTCCGGCCCTTTCTATGAATGTCCAATATTCAAAAGTCGCAACAGTGTGTTTTCTTGAAAATAGGCGACATTTTTCCAAATTTCGACTTTTGAAATTTTAAAAAGGACTTTCAAAAGTCTTAACAGTGTGATTTTTTGAAAATAGGTGACATTTTTCCAAATTTGGACTTTTGAAATTTTAAAAAGGAATTTGCTCCTTTTTTCGAAAATGGTAGAAAATTTGCGAAAAAAATTATTGGGGAACACTATTCCGGCCATCCCTATGAATGTCCAATATTCAAAAGTCGCAACGGTGTGTTTTTTTTAAATAGGAGACATTTTTCCGAATTTCGACTTCTGAAATTTTAAAAAGGACTGTTCCTTTTTTCGATAATGGTAGGAGATGGGCAAAAAAACATTATTGGACAACACTCCTCAGGCCAGTTCTATGAATGTCCAATATTCAAAAGTCGCAACAGTGTGTTTTTTTGAAAATAGGCGACATTTTTCCAAATTTCGACTTTTGAAATTTTAAAAAAGACTTTGCTCCTTTTTCCGAAAATGGTAGGTGACAGGCGAAAAAAATTATTGGAGAACACTTCTCGAGCCATTTCTATGAATGTCCAATATTCAAAAGTCGCAACAGTGTGTTTTTTTGAAAATGGGCGACATTTTTCCAAATTTGGACTTTTGAAATTTTAAAAAGGACTTTGCTCCTTTTTCCGAAAATGGTAGAAGATGGGCGAAAAAACACTATTGGGGAACACTCTTCCGGCCCTTTCTATGAATGTCCAATATTCAAAAGTCGCAACAGTGTGTTTTCTTGAAAATGGGCGACATTTTTCCAAATTTGGACTTTTGAAATGTTAAAAAGCACTTTGCTCCTTTATCCGAAAATGGTAGGAGATGGGAAAAACGAATTATTTGGCCGGAAGGCCATCCCTATGAATGTCCAATATTCAAAAGTGTGTTTTTTTGACAATAGGCGACATTTTTCCATATTTCGGCTTTTGAAATTTTAAAAAGGACTGTTCCTTTTTTCGATAATGGTAGGAGATGGGCGAAAAAAATTATTGGACAACACTCCTCAGGCCAGTTCTATGAATGTCCAATATTCAAAAGTCGCAACAGTGTGTTTTTTTGAAAATAGGCGACATTTTACCAAATTTGGACTTTTGAAATGTTAAAAAGGACTTTGCTCCTTTATCCGAAAATGGTAGGAGATGGGAAAAAGGAATTATTTGGCCGGAAGGCCATCCCTATGAATGTCCAATATTCAAAAGTGTGTTTTTTTGACAATAGGCGACATTTTTCCATATTTCGACTTTTGAAATTTTAAAAAAGACTTTGCTCCTTTTTCCGAAAATTGTGGGTGATGGGCGAAAAAAGTTATTGAAGAATACTCCTCAGGCCATTTTTATGAATGTCCAATATTCAAAAGTCGCAATAGTGTGTTTTTTTGAAAATAGGATACACTTTTCCAAATTTGTACTTTTGAAATGTTAAAAAGGACTTTGCTCCTTTTTCCGAAAATGGTAGAAAATTTGCTAAAAAGAAATTTTTGGGGAACACTATTCCGGCCATCCCTATGAATGTCCAATATTCAAAAGTGTGTTTTTTTGAAAATAGGCGACATTTTTCAAAATTTCGACTTTTGAAATTTTAAAAAAGACTTTGCTCCTTTTTCCGAAAATGGTACGAGATGGGCGAAAAAGCATTATTGGGGAACACTCTTCCGGCCATTTCTATAAATGTCGAATATTCAAAAGTCGCAACAATGTGTTTTTTTGAAAATAGGATACACTTTTCCAAATTTGTACTTTTGAAATGTTAAAAAGGACTTTGCTCCTTTTTCCGAAAATGGTAGGAGATGGGAAAAAACAAATTATTTGGCCGGAAGGCCATCCCTATGAATGTCCAATATTCAAAAGTGTGTTTTTTTGACAATAGGCGACATTTTTCCAAATTTCGACTTTTGAAATTTTAAAAAGGACTTTGCTCCTTTTTCCGAAAATGGTAGGAGATGGGCGAAAAAACACTATTGGGGAACACTCTTCCGGCCCTTTCTATGAATGTCCAATATTCAAAAGTCGCAACAGTGTGTTTTTTTGAAAATAGGCGACATTTTTCCAAATTTCGACTTTTGAAATTTTAAAAAAAACTTTGCTCCTTTTTCCGAAAATGGTAGGTGACAGGCGAAAAAAATTATTGGAGAACACTCCTCGGGCCATTTCTATGAATGTCCAATATTCAAAAGTCGCAAAAGTGTTTTTTTTTTAAAATAGGCGACATTTTTCCAAATTTCGACTTTTGAAATTTAAAAAAAAACTGCTCCTTTTTCCGAAAATGGTAGGTGATGGGCGAAAAAAATTATTGGATAACACTCCTCAGGCTATTTCTATGAATGTCCAATATTCAAAAGTCGCAACAGTGTGTTTTTTTGAAAATAGGCGACATATTTCCAAATTTCGACTTTTGAAATGTTAAAAAGGACTTTGCTCCTTTTTCCGAAAATGGTTGGAGATGGCCGAAAAAAATTATTGGAGAACACTCCTCAGGCCATTTCTATGAATGTCCAATACTCAAAAGTCGCAACAGTGTGTTTTTTTGAATAGACGACATTTTTCCAAATATCGACTACTGTAATTTTAAAAAGGACTTTGCTCCTTTTTTCTGAAAATGGTAAGAGATGGGCGAAAAAAAAATTATTGGAGAACACTCCTCAGGCCATTTCTATGAATGCCCAATATTCAAAAGTCGCAAAAGTGTGTTTTTTTGAAAATAGGCGACATTTACCCAAATTTCGACTTTTGAAATTTTAAAAAGGACTTTGTTCCTTTTTCCGAAAATGGTAGAAAATTTGCGAAAAAAAATTATTGGGGAACGCTATTCCGGCCATCCCTATGAATGTCCAATATTCAAAAGTGTGTTTTTTTGAAAAAAGGCGACATTTTTCAAAATTTCGACTTTTGAAATTTTAAAAAAGACTTTGCTCCTTTTTCCGAAAATGGTAGGTGACGGGCGAAAAAAATTATTGGAGAACACTCCTTGAGCCATTTCTATGAATGTCCAATATTCAAAAGTCGCAACAGTGTGTTTTTTTGAAAATAGGCGACATTTTTCCAAATTTGGACTTTTGAAATTTTAAAAAGGACTTTGCTCCTTTTTCCGAACATGGTAGCAGATGGGCGAAAAAACACTATTGGGGAACACTCTTCCGACCCTTTCTATGAATGTCCAATATTCAAAAGTCTTAACAGTGTGATATCTTGAAAATAGGCGACATTTTTCCAAATTTCGACTTTTGAAATTTTAAAAAGGACTTTGCTCCTTTTTTTCGAAAATGGTAAGAGATGGGCGAAAAAAAATTATTGGAGAACACTCCTCAGGCCATTTCTATGAATGCCCAATATTCAAAAGTCGCAAAAGTGTGTTTTTTTGAAAATAGGCGACATTTACCCAAATTTCGACTTTTGAAATTTTAAAAAAGACTTTGTTCCTTTTTCCGAAAATGGTAGAAAATTTGCGAAAAAAAATTATTGGGGAACACTATTCCGGCCATCCCTATGAATGTCCAATATTCAAAATTGTGTTTTTTTGAAAATAGGCGACATTTTTCAAAATTTCGACTTTTGAAATTTTAAAGAAGACTGCTCCTTTTTCCGAAAATGGTACGAAATGGGCGAAGAAACATTATTGGGGAACACTCTTCCGGCCATTTCTATAAATGTCCAATATTCAAAAGTCGCAACAGTGTTTTTTTTTTTAATAGGACACATTTTTCCAAATTTCGACTTTTGATATTTTAAAAAGGACTTTGCTCCTTTTTCCGAAAATGGTAGAAAATTTGCGAAAAAAAATTATTGGGGAACACTATTCCGGCCATCCCTATGAATGTATAATATTCAAAAGTGTGTTTTTTTGAAAATAGGCGACATTTTTCCAAATTTCGACTTTTGAAATTTTAAAAAAGACTTTGTTCCTTTTTCCGAATATGGTACGAGATGGGCGAAAAAACATTATTGGGGAACACTCTTCCGGTCATTTCTATAAATGTCCAATATTCAAAAGTCGCAACAGTGTGTTTTTTTTTAAATAGGATACACTTTTCCAAATTTGTACTTTTGAAATGTTAAAAAGGACTTTGCTCCTTTTTCCGAAAATGGTAAGAGATAGGAAAAAACAAATTATTGCAGAACTCTCCTCCGGCCAATCCCATTAATGTCCAATATTCAAAAGTCGCAACGGTGTGTTTTTTTTTTTAAATAGGACCCATTTTTCCGAATTTCGACTTCTGAAATTTTTAAAAGGACTTTGCTCCTTTTTCCGAAAATGGTATGTGATGGGCGAAAAAAATTATTGGAGAACACTCCTCAGGCCATTTCTATGAATATCCAATATTCAAAAGTCGCAACAGTGTTTTTTTTTTGAAAATAGGCGACATTTTTCCAAATTTCGACTTCTGAAATTTTTAAAAGGACTTTGCTCCTTTTTTCCGAAAATGGTAGAAAATTTGGGAAAAAAAATTATTGGGGAACACTATTCCGGCCATCCCTATGAATGTCCAATATTCAAAAGTGTGTTTTTTTGAAAATAGGCGACATTTTTCCAAATTTCGACGTTTAAAATTTTAAAAAAGACTTTGCTCCTTTTTCCGAATATGGTACGAGATGGGCGAAAAAACATTATTGGGGAACACTCTTCCGGCCATCCCTATGAATGTCCAATATTCAAAAGTCGCAACAGTGTGTTTTCTTGAAAATAGGCGACATTTTTCCAAATTTCGACTTTTGGAATTTTAAAAAGGACTTTCAAAAGTCTTAAAAGTGTGATTTTTTGAAAATAGGCGACATTTTTCCAAATTTCGACTTTTGAAATTTTAAAAAGGACTTTGCTCCTTTTTTCGAAAATGGTAGAAAATTTGGGAAAAAAATTATTGGGGAACACTATTCCGGCCATCCCTATGAATGTCCAATATTCAAAAGTCGCAACGGTGTGTTTTTTTTAAATAGGAGACATTTTTCCGAATTTCGACTTCTGAAATTTTAAAAAGGACTTTGCTCCTTTTTTCAAAAATGATAGGAGATGGGCGAAAAAAAATTAATGGAGAACTCTCCTTCGGCCATCCCTATGAATGTCCAATATTCAAAAGTCGCAACAGTGTGTTTTTTTGAAAATAGGCGACATTTTTCCAATTTTCGACTTTTGAAATTTTAAAAAGGACTTTCAAAAGTCTTAACAGTGTGTTTTTTTTTAAATAGGCAACATTTTTCCAAATTTGGACTTTTGAAATTTTAAAAAGGACTTTGCTCCTTTTTCCGAAAATGGTAGGAGATGGGCGAAAAAACACTATTGGGGAACACTCTTCCGGCCCTTTCTATGAATGTCCAATATTCAAAAGTGTGTTTTTTTGAAAATAGGCGACATTTTTCCAAATTTCGACTTTTGAAATTTTAAAAAAGAGTTTGCTCCTTTTTCCGAATATGGTACGAAATGGGCGAAAAAACATTATTGGGGAACACTCTTCCGGTCATTTCTATAAATGTCCAATATTCAAAAGTCGCAACAGTGTGTTTTTTTTAAAATAGGATACACTTTTCCAAATTTGTACTTTTGAAATGTTAAAAAGGACTTTGCTCCTTTTTCCGAAAATGGTAGGAGATAGGAAAAAACAAATTATTGCAGAACTCTCCTCCGGCCAATCCCATGAATGTCCAATATTCAAAAGCCGCAACGGTGTGTTTTTTTTTTGAAATAGGACCCATTTTTCCGAATTTCGACTTCTGAAATTTTTAAAAGGACTTTGCTCCTTTTTCCGAAAATGGTATGTGATGGGCGAAAAAAATTATTGGAGAACACTCCTCAGGCCATTTCTATGAATATCCAATATTCAAAAGTCGCAACAGTGTTTTTTTTTTTGAAAATAGGCGACATTTTTCCAAATTTCGACTTTTGAAATTTAAAAAAAGACTGCTCCTTTTTCGGAAAATGGTTGGAGATGGGCAAAAAAACACTATTGGGGAACACTCTTCCGGCCCTTTCTATGAATGTCCAATATTCAAAAGTCGCAACAGTGTGTTTTCTTGAAAATAGGCGACATTTTTCCAAATTTCGACTTTTGAAATTTTAAAAAGGACTTTGCTCCATTTTTCGAAAATGGTAGAAAATCTGCGAAAAAAATTATTGGGGAACACTATTCCAGCCATCCCTATGAATGTCCAATAATCAAAAGTGTGTTTTTTTGAAAATAGGCGACATTTTTCCAAATCTCGACTTTTGAAATTTTAAAAAAGACTGCTCCTTTTTCCGAAAATGGGAGGTGATGAGCGAAAAAAGTTATTGGAGAACACTCCTCAGGCCAAGTCGCAACAGTGTTTTTTTTAAAATGGGACACATTTTTCCAAATTTCGACTTTTGATATTTTAAAAAGGACTTTGCTCCTTTTTCCGAAAATGGTAGAAAGTTTGCGAAAAAAAAATTATTGGGGAACACTATTCCGGCCATCCCTACGAATGTCCAATATTCAAAAGTGTGTTTTTTTGAAAATAGGCGACATTTTTCCAAATTTCGACTTTTGAAATTTTAAAAAAGACTTTGCTCCTTTTTCCGAATATGGTACGAGATGGGCGAAAAAACATTATTGGGGAACACTCTTCCGGCCCTTTCTATGAATGTCCAATATTCAAAAGTCGCAACAGTGTGTTTTCTTGAAAATAGGCGACATTTTTCCAAATTTCGACTTTTGAAATTTTAAAAAGGACTTTCAAAAGTCTTAACAGTGTGATTTTTTGAAAATAGGCGACATTTTTCCAAATTTCGACTTTTGAAATTTTAAAAAGGACTTTGCTCCTTTTTACGAAAATGGTAAAAAATTTGCGAAAAAAATTATTGGGGAACACTCTTCCGGCCATTTCTATGAATGTCCAATATTCAAAACTCGCAACAGTGTGTTTTTTTTGAAAATAGGCGACATTTTTCCAAATCTCGACTTTTGAAATTTTAAAAAAGACTGCTCCTTTTTCCGAAAATGGGAGGTGATGAGCGAAAAAAGTTATTGGAGAACACTCCTCAGGCCATTTCTGTGAATGTCCAATATTCAAAAGTCGCAACAGTGTGTTTTTTTGAAAAAAAGGCGACATTTTTCCAAATTTCGACTTCTGAAATTTTAAAAAGGACTTTGCTCCTTTTTGCCGAAAATGGTAGAAAATTTGCGAAAAAAAATTATTGGGGAACACTATTCCGGCCATCCCTATGAATGTCCAATATTCAAAAGTGTGTTTTTTTGAAAATAGGCGACATTTTTCCAAATTTCGACTTTTGAAATTTTAAAAAAGACTTTGCTCCTTTTTCCGAATATGGTACGAGATGGGCGAAAAAACATTATTGGGGAACACTCTTCCGGCCCTTTCTATGAATGTTTAATATTCAAAAGTCGCAACAGTGTGTTTTCTTGAAAATAGGCGACATTTTTCCAAATTTCGACTTTTGAAATTTTAAAAAGGACTTTCAAAAGTCTTAACAGTGTGTTTTTTTTGAAAATAGGCGACATTTTTCCAAATTTGGACTTTTGAAATTTTAAAAAGGACTTTGCTCCTTTTTCCGAAAATGGTAGGAGATGGGCAAAAAAACACTATTGGGGAACACTCTTCCGGCCCTTTCTATGAATGTCCAATATTCAAAAGTCGCAACAGTGTGTTTTCTTGAAAATAGGCGACATTTTTCCAAATTTCGACTTTTGAAATTTTAAAAAGGACTTTCAAAAGTCCTAACAGTGTGATTTTTTGAAAATAGGCGACATTTTTCCAAATTTCGACTTTTGATATTTTAAAAAGGACTTTGCTCCTTTTTCCGAAAATGGTAGAAAATTTGCGAAAAAAAATTATTGGGGAACACTCTTCCGGCCATCCCTATGAATGTCCAATATTCAAAAGTCGCAACGGTGTGTTTTTTTTTAAATAGGAGACATTTTTCCGAATTTCGGCTTCTGAAATTTTAAAAAAGACTTTGATCCTTTTTCCGAAAATGGTAGGTGACGGGCGAAAAAAATTATTGGAGAACACTCCTCGGGCCATTTCTATGAATGTCCAATATTCAAAAGTCGCAACAGTGTGTTTTTTTGAAAACAGGCGACATTTTTCCAAATTTGGACTTTTTAAATTTTAAAAAAGACTTTGCTCCTTTTTCCGAAAATGGTAGGAGATGGGCGAAAAAACACTATTGGGGAACACTCTTCCGGCCCTTTCTATGAATGTCCAATATTCAAAAGTCGCAACAGTGTGTTTTCTTGAAAATAGGCGACATTTTTCCAAATTTCGACTTTTGAAATTTTAAAAAGGACTTTGCTCCTTTTTTCGAAAATGGTAGAAAATTTGCGAAAAAAATTATTGGGGAACACTATTCCGGCCATCCCTATGAATGTCCAATATTCAAAAGTCGCTACGGTGTGTTTTTTTTAAATAGGAGACATTTTTCCGAATTTCGACTTCTGAAATTTTAAAAAGGACTTTGCTCCTTTTTTCAAAAATGGTATGTGATGGGCGAAAAAAAAATATTGGAGAACTCTCCTTCGGCCATCCCTATGAATGTCCAATATTCAAAAGTCGCAACAGTGTGTTTTTTTGAAAATAGGCGACATTTTTCCAAATTTCGACTTTTGAAATTTTAAAAAAGACTTTGCTCCTTTTTCCGAAAGTGGTAGGTGACGGGCTAAAAAAATTATCGAGGAACAATCCTCGGGCCATTTCTATGAATGTCCAATATTCAAAAGTCGCAACAGTGTGTTTTTTTGAAAATAGGCGACATTTTTCCAAATTTGGACTTTTGAAATTTTAAAAAGGACTTTGCTCCTTTTTTCGAATATGGTACGAGATGGGCGAAAAAATATTATTGGGGAACACTCTTCCGGCCCTTTCTATGAATGTCCAATATTCAAAAGTCGCAACAGTGTGTTTTCTTGAAAATAGGCGACATTTTTCCAAATTTCGACTTTTGAAATTTTAAAAAGGACTTTCAAAAGTCTTAACAGTGTGATTTTTTGAAAATAGGCGACATTTTTCCAAATTTGGACTTTTGAAATTTTAAAAAGGACTTTGCTCCTTTTTTCGAAAATGGTAGAAAATTTGCGAAAAAAATTATTGGGGAACACTATTCCGGCCATCCCTATGAATGTCCAATATTCAAAAGTCGCAACGGTGTGTTTTTTTTAAATAGGAGAGATTTTTCCGAATTTCGACTTCTGAAATTTTAAAAAGGACTTTGCTCCTTTTTTCAAAAATGGTATGTGATGGGCGAAAAAAAAATATTGGAGAACTCTCCTTCGGCCATCCCTATGAATGTCCAATATTCAAAAGTCGCAACGGTGTGTTTTTTTTTAAATAGGAGACATTTTTCCGAATTTTGACTTCTGAAATTTTAAAAAGGACTTTGCTCCTTTTTTCAAAAATGGTATGTGATGGGCGAAAAAAAAATATTGGAGAACTCTCCTTCGGCCATCCCTATGAATGTCCAATATTCAAAAGTCGCAACAGTGTGTTTTTTTGAAAATAGGCGACATTTTTCCAAATTTCGACTTTTGAAATTTTAAAAAAGACTTTGCTCCTTTTTCCGAAAATGGTAGGTGACGGGCTAAAAAAATTATCGAAGAACACTCCTCGGGCCATTTCTATGAATGTTCAATGTTCAAAAGTGTGTTTTTTTGAAAATAGGTGACATTTTTCCAAATTTCGACTTTTGAAATTTTAAAAAAGACTTTGCTCCTTTTTCCGAATATGGTACGAGATGGGCGAAAAAATATTATTGGGGAACACTCTTCCGGCCCTTTCTATGAATGTCCAATATTCAAAAGTCGCAACAGTGTGTTTTCTTGAAAATAGGCGACACTTTTCCAAATTTCGACTTTTGAAATTTTAAAAAGGACTTTCAAAAGTCTTAACAGTGTGTTTTTTTTAAAATAGGCAACATTTTTCCAAATTTGGACTTTTGAAATTTTAAAAAGGACTTTGCTCCTTTTTCCGAAAATGGTTGGAGATGGGCAAAAAAAATTATCGAAGAACACTCCTCGGGCCATTTCTATGAATGTCCAATATTCAAAAGTCGCAACAGTGTGTTTTTTTGAAAATAGGCGACATTTTTCCAAATTTGGACTTTTGAAATTTTAAAAAGGACTTTGCTCCTTTTTTCGAAAATGGTAGTAGATGGGCGAAAAAACACTATTGGGGAACACTCTTTCGGCCCTTTCTATTAATGTCTAATATTCAAAAGTCTTAACAGTGTGATTTTTTGAAAATAGGCGACATTTTTCCAAATTTCGACTTTTGAAATTTCAAAAAGGACTTTGCTCCTTTTTTCGAAAATGGTAGAAAATTTGCGAAAAAAATTATTGGGGAACACTATTCCGGCCATCCCTATGAATGTCCAATATTCAAAAGTGTGTTTTTTTTGAAAATAGGCGACATTTTTCCAAATCTCGACTTTTGAAATTTTAAAAAAGACTGCTCCTTTTTCCGAAAATGGGAGGTGATGAGCGAAAAAAGTTATTGGAGAACACTCCTCAGGCCATTTCTATGAATGTCCAATATTCAAAAGTCGCAACAGTGTTTTTTTTTTAAATGGGACACATTTTTCCAAATTTCGACTTTTGATATTTTAAAAAGGACTTTGCTCTTTTTCCGATAATGGTAGAAAATTTGCGAAAAAAAAATTATTGGTTAACACTATTCCGGCCATCCCTATGAATGTCCAATATTCAAAAGTGTGTTTTTTTGAAAATAGGCGACATTTTTCCAAATTTCGACTTTTGAAATTTTAAAAAAGACTTTGCTCCTTTTTCCGAATATGGTACGAGATGGGCGAAAAAACATTATTGGGGAACACTCTTCCGGCCCTTTCTATGAATGTCCAATATTCAAAAGTCGCAACAGTGTGTTTTCTTGAAAATAGGCGACATTTTTCCAAATTTCGACTTTTGAAATTTTAAAAAGGACTTTCAAAAGTCTTAACAGTGTTTTTTTTTGAAAATAGGCGACATTTTTCCAAATTTGGACTTTTGAAATTTTAAAAAGGACTTTGCTCCTTTTTCCGAAAATGGTTGGAGATGGGCAAAAAAACACTATTGGGGAACACTCTTCCGGCCCTTTCTATGAATGTCCAATATTCAAAAGTCGCAACAGTGTGTTTTCTTGAAAATAGGCGACATTTTTCCAAATTTCGACTTTTGAAATTTTAAAAAGGACTTTGCTCCTTTTTTCGAAAATGGTAGAAAATCTGCGAAAAAAATTATTGGGGAACACTATTCCAGCCATCCCTATGAATGTCCAATAATCAAAAGTGTGTTTTTTTGAAAATAGGCGACATTTTTCCAAATCTCGACTTTTGAAATTTTAAAAAAGACTGCTCCTTTTTCCGAAAATGGGAGGTGATGAGCGAAAAAAGTTATTGGAGAACACTCCTCAGGCCAAGTCGCAACAGTGTTTTTTTTAAAATGGGACACATTTTTCCAAATTTCGACTTTTGATATTTTAAAAAGGACTTTGCTCCTTTTTCCGAAAATGGTAGAAAGTTTGCGAAAAAAAAATTATTGGGGAACACTATTCCGGCCATCCCTACGAATGTCCAATATTCAAAAGTGTGTTTTCTTGAAAATAGGCGACATTGTTCCAAATTTCGACTTTTGAAATTTTAAAAAGGACTTTCAAAAGTCTTAACAGTGTGATTTTTTGAAAATAGGCGACATATTCCCAAATTTCGACTTTTGAAATTTTAAAAAGGACTTTGCTCCTTTTTTCGAAAATGGTAGAAAATTTGCGAAAAAAATTATTGGGGAACACTATTCCGGCCATTTCTATGAATGTCCAATATTCAAAAGTCGCAACAGTGTGTTTTTTTGAAAATAGGCGACATTTTTCCAAATTTCGACTTCTGAAATTTTAAAAAGGACTTTGCTCCTTTTTGCCGAAAATGGTAGAAAATTTGCGAAAAAAAATTATTGGGGAACACTATTCCGGCCATCCCTATGAATGTCCAATATTCAAAAGTGTGTTTTTTTGAAAATAGGCGACATTTTTCCAAATTTGGACTTTTGAAATTTTAAAAAGGACTTTGCTCCTTTTTTCGAATATGGTACGAGATGGGCAAAAAAACACTATTCGGGAACACTCTTCCGGCCCTTTCTATGAATGTCCAATATTCAAAAGTCGCAACAGTGTGTTTTCTTGAAAATAGGCGACATTTTTCCAAATTTCGACTTTTGAAATTTTAAAAAGGACTTTCAAAAGTCTTAACAGTGTGTTTTTTTTGAAAATAGGCGACATTTTTCCAAATTTGGACTTTTGAAATTTTAAAAAGGACTTTGCTCCTTTTTCCGAAAATGGTAGGAGATGGGCAAAAAAACACTATTGGGGAACACTCTTCCGGCCCTTTCTATGAATGTCCAATATTCAAAAGTCGCAACAGTGTGTTTTCTTGAAAATAGGCGACATTTTTCCAAATTTCGACTTTTGAAATTTTAAAAAGGACTTTCAAAAGTCCTAACAGTGTGATTTTTTGAAAATAGGCGACATTTTTCCAAATTTCGACTTTTGATATTTTAAAAAGGACTTTGCTCCTTTTTCCGAAAATGGTAGAAAATTTGCGAAAAAAAATTTTTGGGGAACACTCTTCCGGCCATCCCTATGAATGTCCAATATTCAAAAGTCGCAACGGTGTGTTTTTTTTTAAATAGGAGACATTTTTCCGAATTTCGGCTTCTGAAATTTTAAAAAAGACTTTGCTCCTTTTTCCGAAAATGGTAGGTGACGGGCGAAAAAAATTATTGGAGAACACTCCTCGGGCCATTTCTATGAATGTCCAATATTCAAAAGTCGCAACAGTGTGTTTTTTTGAAAATAGGCGACATTTTTCCAAATTTCGACTTTTGAAATTTTAAAAAAGACTTTGCTCCTTTTTCCGAAAATGGTAGGAGATGGGCGAAAAAACACTATTGGGGAACACTCTTCCGGCCCTTTCTATGAATGTCCAATATTCAAAAGTCGCAACAGTGTGTTTTCTTGAAAATAGGCGACATTTTTCCAAATTTCGACTTTTGAAATTTTAAAAAGGACTTTCAAAAGTCTTAACAGTGTGTTTTTTTTAAAATAGGCAACATTTTTCCAAATTTGGACTTTTGAAATTTTAAAAAGGACTTTGCTCCTTTTTCCGAAAATGGTTGGAGATGGGCAAAAAAACACTATTCGGGAACACTCTTCCGGCCCTTTCTATGAATGTCCAATATTCAAAAGTCGCAACAGTGTGTTTTCTTGAAAATAGGCGACATTTTTCCAAATTTCGACTTTTGAAATTTTAAAAAGGACTTTCAAAAGTCTTAACAGTGTGTTTTTTTTAAAATAGGCAACATTTTTCCAAATTTGGACTTTTGAAATTTTAAAAAGGACTTTCAAAAGTCTTAACAGTGTGATTTTTTGAAAATAGGCGACATTTTTCCAAATTTGGACTTTTGAAATTTTAAAAAGGACTTTGCTCCTTTTTTCGAAAATGGTAGAAAATTTGCGAAAAAAATTATTGGGGAACACTATTCCGGCCATCCCTATGAATGTCCAATATTCAAAAGTCGCAACGGTGTGTTTTTTTTAAATAGGAGAGATTTTTCCGAATTTCGACTTCTGAAATTTTAAAAAGGACTTTGCTCCTTTTTTCAAAAATGGTATGTGATGGGCGAAAAAAAAATATTGGCGAACTCTCCTTCGGCCATCCCTATGAATGTCCAATATTCAAAAGTCGCAACAGTGTGTTTTTTTGAAAATAGGCGACATTTTTCCAAATTTCGACTTTTGAAATTTTAAAAAAGACTTTGCTCCTTTTTCCGAAAGTGGTAGGTGACGGGCTAAAAAAATTATCGAGGAACAATCCTCGGGCCATTTCTATGAATGTCCAATATTCAAAAGTCGCAACAGTGTGTTTTTTTGAAAATAGGCGACATTTTTCCAAATTTGGACTTTTGAAATTTTAAAAAGGACTTTGCTCCTTTTTTCGAATATGGTACGAGATGGGCAAAAAAACACTATTCGGGAACACTCTTCCGGCCCTTTCTATGAATGTCCAATATTCAAAAGTCGCAACAGTGTGTTTTCTTGAAAATAGGCGACATTTTTCCAAATTTCGACTTTTGAAATTTTAAAAAGGACTTTCAAAAGTCTTAACAGTGTGTTTTTTTTAAAATAGGCAACATTTTTCCAAATTTGGACTTTTGAAATTTTAAAAAGGACTTTGCTCCTTTTTCCGAAAATGGTTGGAGATGGACAAAAAAACACTATTGGGGAACACTCTTCCGGCCCTTTCTATGAATGTCCAATATTCAAAAGTCGCAACAGTGTGTTTTCTTGAAAATAGGCGACATTTTTCCAAATTTCGACTTTTGAAATTTTAAAAAGGACTTTGCTCCTTTTTTCGAAAATGGTAGAAAATTTGCGAAAAAAATTATTGGGGAACACTATTCCGGCCATCCCTATGAATGTCCAATATTCAAAAGTCGCTACGGTGTGTTTTTTTTAAATAGGAGACATTTTTCCGAATTTCGACTTCTGAAATTTTAAAAAGGACTTTGCTCCTTTTTTCAAAAATGGTATGTGATGGGCGAAAAAAAAATATTGGAGAACTCTCCTTCGGCCATCCCTATGAATGTCCAATATTCAAAAGTCGCAACGGTGTGTTTTTTTTTAAATAGGAGACATTTTTCCGAATTTTGACTTCTGAAATTTTAAAAAGGACTTTGCTCCTTTTTTCAAAAATGGTATGTGATGGGCGAAAAAAAAATATTGGAGAACTCTCCTTCGGCCATCCCTATGAATGTCCAATATTCAAAAGTCGCAACAGTGTGTTTTTTTGAAAATAGGCGACATTTTTCCAAATTTCGACTTTTGAAATTTTAAAAAAGACTTTGCTCCTTTTTCCGAAAATGGTAGGTGACGGGCTAAAAAAATTATCGAAGAACACTCCTCGGGCCATTTCTATGAATGTCCAATGTTCAAAAGTGTGTTTTTTTGAAAATAGGTGACATTTTTCCAAATTTCGACTTTTGAAATTTTAAAAAAGACTTTGCTCCTTTTTCCGAATATGGTACGAGATGGGCGAAAAAATATTATTGGGGAACACTCTTCCGGCCCTTTCTATGAATGTCCAATATTCAAAAGTCGCAACAGTGTGTTTTCTTGAAAATAGGCGACACTTTTCCAAATTTCGACTTTTGAAATTTTAAAAAGGACTTTCAAAAGTCTTAACAGTGTGTTTTTTTTTAAATAGGCAACATTTTTCCAAATTTGGACTTTTGAAATTTTAAAAAGGACTTTGCTCCTTTTTCCGAAAATGGTTGGAGATGGGCAAAAAAAATTATCGAAGAACACTCCTCGGGCCATTTCTATGAATGTCCAATATTCAAAAGTCGCAACAGTGTGTTTTTTTGAAAATAGGCGACATTTTTCCAAATTTGGACTTTTGAAATTTTAAAAAGGACTTTGCTCCTTTTTTCGAAAATGGTAGTAGATGGGCGAAAAAACACTATTGGGGAACACTCTTTCGGCCCTTTCTATTAATGTCTAATATTCAAAAGTCTTAACAGTGTGATTTTTTGAAAATAGGCGACATTTTTCCAAATTTCGACTTTTGAAATTTCAAAAAGGACTTTGCTCCTTTTTTCGAAAATGGTAGAAAATTTGCGAAAAAAATTATTGGGGAACACTATTCCGGCCATCCCTATGAATGTCCAATATTCAAAAGTGTGTTTTTTTTGAAAATAGGCGACATTTTTCCAAATTTCGACTTTTGAAATTTTAAAAAAGACTTTGCTCCTTTTTCCGAATATGGTACGAGATGGGCGAAAAAACATTATTGGGGAACACTCTTCCGGCCCTTTCTATGAATGTCCAATATTCAAAAGTCGCAACAGTGTGTTTTCTTGAAAATAGGCGACATTTTTCCAAATTTGGACTTTTGAAATTTTAAAAAAGACTGCTCCTTTTTCCGAAAATGGGAGGTGATGAGCGAAAAAAGTTATTGGAGAACACTCCTCAGGCCATTTCTATGAATGTCCAATATTCAAAAGTCGCAACAGTGTCTTTTTTTTAAATGGGACACATTTTTCCAAATTTCGACTTTTGATATTTTAAAAAGGACTTTGCTCTTTTTCCGATAATGGTAGAAAATTTGCGAAAAAAAAATTATTGGTTAACACTATTCCGGCCATCCCTATGAATGTCCAATATTCAAAAGTGTGTTTTTTTGAAAATAGGCGACATTTTTCCAAATTTCGACTTTTGAAATTTTAAAAAAGACTTTGCTCCTTTTTCCGAATATGGTACGAGATGGGCGAAAAAACATTATTGGGGAACACTCTTCCGGCCCTTTCTATGAATGTCCAATATTCAAAAGTCGCAACAGTGTGTTTTCTTGAAAATAGGCGACATTTTTCCAAATTTCGACTTTTGAAATTTTAAAAAGGACTTTCAAAAGTCTTAACAGTGTTTTTTTTTGAAAATAGGCGACATTTTTCCAAATTTGGACTTTTGAAATTTTAAAAAGGACTTTGCTCCTTTTTCCGAAAATGGTTGGAGATGGGCAAAAAAACACTATTGGGGAACACTCTTCCGGCCCTTTCTATGAATGTCCAATATTCAAAAGTCGCAACAGTGTGTTTTCTTGAAAATAGGCGACATTTTTCCAAATTTCGACTTTTGAAATTTTAAAAAGGACTTTGCTCCTTTTTTCGAAAATGGTAGAAAATCTGCGAAAAAAATTATTGGGGAACACTATTCCAGCCATCCCTATGAATGTCCAATAATCAAAAGTGTGTTTTTTTGAAAATAGGCGACATTTTTCCAAATCTCGACTTTTGAAATTTTAAAAAAGACTGCTCCTTTTTCCGAAAATGGGAGGTGATGAGCGAAAAAAGTTATTGGAGAACACTCCTCAGGCCAAGTCGCAACAGTGTTTTTTTTAAAATGGGACACATTTTTCCAAATTTCGACTTTTGATATTTTAAAAAGGACTTTGCTCCTTTTTCCGAAAATGGTAGAAAGTTTGCGAAAAAAAAATTATTGGGGAACACTATTCCGGCCATCCCTACGAATGTCCAATATTCAAAAGTGTGTTTTTTTGAAAATAGGCGACATTTTTCCAAATTTCGACTTTTGAAATTTTAAAAAGGACTTTCAAAAGTCTTAACAGTGTTTTTTTTTGAAAATAGGCGACATTTTTCCAAATTTCGACTTTTGAAATTTTAAAAAAGACTTTGCTCCTTTTTCCGAATATGGTACGAGATGGGCGAAAAAACATTATTGGGGAACACTCTTCCGGCCCTTTCTATGAATGTTTAATATTCAAAAGTCGCAACAGTGTGTTTTCTTGAAAATAGGCGACATTTTTCCAAATTTCGACTTTTGAAATTTTAAAAAGGACTTTCAAAAGTCTTAACAGTGTGTTTTTTTTGAAAATAGGCGACATTTTTCCAAATTTGGACTTTTGAAATTTTAAAAAGGACTTTGCTCCTTTTTCCGAAAATGGTAGGAGATGGGCAAAAAAACACTATTGGGGAACACTCTTCCGGCCCTTTCTATGAATGTCCAATATTCAAAAGTCGCAACAGTGTGTTTTCTTGAAAATAGGCGACATTTTTCCAAATTTCGACTTTTGAAATTTTAAGAAGGACTTTCAAAAGTCCTAACAGTGTGATTTTTTGAAAATAGGCGACATTTTTCCAAATTTCGACTTTTGATATTTTAAAAAGGACTTTGCTCCTTTTTCCGAAAATGGTAGAAAATTTGCGAAAAAAAATTTTTGGGGAACACTCTTCCGGCCATCCCTATGAATGTCCAATATTCAAAAGTCGCAACGGTGTGTTTTTTTTTAAATAGGAGACATTTTTCCGAATTTCGGCTTCTGAAATTTTAAAAAAGACTTTGCTCCTTTTTCCGAAAATGGTAGGTGACGGGCGAAAAAAATTATTGGAGAACACTCCTCGGGCCATTTCTATGAATGTCCAATATTCAAAAGTCGCAACAGTGTGTTTTTTTGAAAACAGGCGACATTTTTCCAAATTTGGACTTTTGAAATTTTAAAAAAGACTTTGCTCCTTTTTCCGAAAATGGTAGGAGATGGGCGAAAAAACACTATTGGGGAACACTCTTCCGGCCCTTTCTATGAATGTCCAATATTCAAAAGTCGCAACAGTGTGTTTTCTTGAAAATAGGCGACATTTTTCCAAATTTCGACTTTTGAAATTTTAAAAAGGACTTTCAAAAGTCCTAACAGTGTGATTTTTTGAAAATAGGCGACATTTTTCCAAATTTCGACTTTTGATATTTTAAAAAGGACTTTGCTCCTTTTTCCGAAAATGGTTGGAGATGGGCAAAAAAACACTATTCGGGAACACTCTTCCGGCCCTTTCTATGAATGTCCAATATTCAAAAGTCGCAACAGTGTGTTTTCTTGAAAATAGGCGACATTTTTCCAAATTTCGACTTTTGAAATTTTAAAAAGGACTTTCAAAAGTCTTAACAGTGTGTTTTTTTTAAAATAGGCAACATTTTTCCAAATTTGGACTTTTGAAATTTTAAAAAGGACTTTGCTCCTTTTTCCGAAAATGGTTGGAGATGGACAAAAAAACACTATTGGGGAACACTCTTCCGGCCCTTTCTATGAATGTCCAATATTCAAAAGTCGCAACAGTGTGTTTTCTTGAAAATAGGCGACATTTTTCCAAATTTCGACTTTTGAAATTTTAAAAAGGACTTTGCTCCTTTTTTCGAAAATGGTAGAAAATTTGCGAAAAAAATTATTGGGGAACACTATTCCGGCCATCCCTATGAATGTCCAATATTCAAAAGTCGCTACGGTGTGTTTTTTTTAAATAGGAGACATTTTTCCGAATTTCGACTTCTGAAATTTTAAAAAGGACTTTGCTCCTTTTTTCAAAAATGGTATGTGATGGGCGAAAAAAAATATTGGAGAACTCTCCTTCGGCCATCCCTATGAATGTCCAATATTCAAAAGTCGCAACAGTGTGTTTTTTTGAAAATAGGCGACATTTTTCCAAATTTCGACTTTTGAAATTTTAAAAAAGACTTTGCTCCTTTTTCCGAAAGTGGTAGGTGACGGGCTAAAAAAATTATCGAAGAACACTCCTCGGGCCATTTCTATGAATGTCCAATATTCAAAAGTCGCAACAGTGTGTTTTTTTGAAAATAGGCGACATTTTTCCAAATTTGGACTTTTGAAATTTTAAAAAGGACTTTGCTCCTTTTTTCGAATATGGTACGAGATGGGCGAAAAAATATTATTGGGGAACACTCTTCCGGCCCTTTCTATGAATGTCCAATATTCAAAAGTCGCAACAGTGTGTTTTCTTGAAAATAGGCGACATTTTTCCAAATTTCGACTTTTGAAATTTTAAAAAGGATTTTCAAAAGTCTTAACAGTGTGATTTTTTGAAAATAGGCGACATTTTTCCAAATTTGGACTTTTGAAATTTTAAAAAGGACTTTGCTCCTTTTTTCGAAAATGGTAGAAAATTTGCGAAAAAAATTATTGGGGAACACTATTCCGGCCATCCCTATGAATGTCCAATATTCAAAAGTCGCAACGGTGTGTTTTTTTTAAATAGGAGAGATTTTTCCGAATTTCGACTTCTGAAATTTTAAAAAGGACTTTGCTCCTTTTTTCAAAAATGGTATGTGATGGGCGAAAAAAAAATATTGGAGAACTCTCCTTCGGCCATCCCTATGAATGTCCAATATTCAAAAGTCACAACGGTGTGTTTTTTTTTAAATAGGAGACATTTTTCCGAATTTCGACTTCTGAAATTTTAAAAAGGACTTTGCTCCTTTTTTAAAAAATGGTATGTGATGGGCGAAAAAAAAATATTGGAGAACTCTCCTTCGGCCATCCCTATGAATGTCCAATATTCAAAAGTCGCAACAGTGTGTTTTTTTGAAAATAGGCGACATTTTTCCAAATTTCGACTTTTGAAATTTTAAAAAAGACTTTGCTCCTTTTTCCGAAAATGGTAGGTGACGGGCTAAAAAAATTATCGAAGAACACTCCTCGGGCCATTTCTATGAATGTCCAATGTTCAAAAGTGTGTTTTTTTGAAAATAGGTGACATTTTTCCAAATTTCGACTTTTGAAATTTTAAAAAAGACTTTGCTCCTTTTTCCGAATATGGTACGAGATGGGCGAAAAAATATTATTGGGGAACACTCTTCCGGCCCTTTCTATGAATGTCCAATATTCAAAAGTCGCAACAGTGTGTTTTCTTGAAAATAGGCGACACTTTTCCAAATTTCGACTTTTGAAATTTTAAAAAGGACTTTCAAAAGTCTTAACAGTGTGTTTTTTTTAAAATAGGCAACATTTTTCCAAATTTGGACTTTTGAAATTTTAAAAAGGACTTTGCTCCTTTTTCCGAAAATGGTTGGAGATGGGCAAAAAAAATTATCGAAGAACACTCCTCGGGCCATTTCTATGAATGTCCAATATTCAAAAGTCGCAACAGTGTGTTTTTTTTAAAATAGGCGACATTTTTCCAAATTTGGACTTTTGAAATTTTAAAAAGGACTTTGCTCCTTTTTTCGAAAATGGTAGTAGATGGGCGAAAAAACACTATTGGGGAACACTCTTCCGGCCCTTTCTATTAATGTCTAATATTCAAAAGTCTTAACAGTGTGATTTTTTGAAAATAGGCGACATTTTTCCAAATTTCGACTTTTGAAATTTCAAAAAGGACTTTGCTCCTTTTTTCGAAAATGGTAGAAAATTTGCGAAAAAAATTATTGGGGAACACTATTCCGGCCATCCCTATGAATGTCCAATATTCAAAAGTGTGTTTTTTTTGAAAATAGGCGACATTTTTCCAAATCTCGACTTTTGAAATTTTAAAAAAGACTGCTCCTTTTTCCGAAAATGGGAGGTGATGAGCGAAAAAAGTTATTGGAGAACACTCCTCAGGCCATTTCTATGAATGTCCAATATTCAAAAGTCGCAACAGTGTTTTTTTTTTAAATGGGACACATTTTTCCAAATTTCGACTTTTGATATTTTAAAAAGGACTTTGCTCTTTTTCCGATAATGGTAGAAAATTTGCGAAAAAAAAATTATTGGTTAACACTATTCCGGCCATCCCTATGAATGTCCAATATTCAAAAGTGTGTTTTTTTGAAAATAGGCGACATTTTTCCAAATTTCGACTTTTGAAATTTTAAAAAAGACTTTGTTCCTTTTTCCGAATATGGTACGAGATGGGCGAAAAAAATTATTGGGGAACACTATTCCGGCCCTTTCTATGAATGTCCAATATTCAAAAGTCGCAACAGTGTGTTTTCTTGAAAATAGGCGACATTTTTCCAAATTTCGACTTTTGAAATTTTAAAAAGGACTTTCAAAAGTCTTAACAGTGTTTTTTTTTGAAAATAGGCGACATTTTTCCAAATTTGGACTTTTGAAATTTTAAAAAGGACTTTGCTCCTTTTTCCGAAAATGGTTGGAGATGGGCAAAAAAACACTATTGGGGAACACTCTTCCGGCCCTTTCTATGAATGTCCAATATTCAAAAGTCGCAACATTGTGTTTTCTTGAAAATAGGCGACATTTTTCCAAATTTCGACTTTTGAAATTTTAAAAAGGACTTTCAAAAGTCCTAACAGTGTGATTTTTTGAAAATAGGCGACATTTTTCCAAATTTCGACTTTTGATATTTTAAAAAGGACTTTGCTCCTTTTTCCGAAAATGGTTGGAGATGGGCAAAAAAACACTATTCGGGAACACTCTTCCGGCCCTTTCTATGAATGTCCAATATTCAAAAGTCGCAACAGTGTGTTTTCTTGAAAATAGGCGACATTTTTCCAAATTTCGACTTTTGAAATTTTAAAAAGGACTTTCAAAAGTCTTAACAGTGTGTTTTTTTTAAAATAGGCAACATTTTTCCAAATTTGGACTTTTGAAATTTTAAAAAGGACTTTGCTCCTTTTTCCGAAAATGGTTGGAGATGGACAAAAAAACACTATTGGGGAACACTCTTCCGGCCCTTTCTATGAATGTCCAATATTCAAAAGTCGCAACAGTGTGTTTTCTTGAAAATAGGCGACATTTTTCCAAATTTCGACTTTTGAAATTTTAAAAAGGACTTTGCTCCTTTTTTCGAAAATGGTAGAAAATTTGCGAAAAAAATTATTGGGGAACACTATTCCGGCCATCCCTATGAATGTCCAATATTCAAAAGTCGCTACGGTGTGTTTTTTTTAAATAGGAGACATTTTTCCGAATTTCGACTTCTGAAATTTTAAAAAGGACTTTGCTCCTTTTTTCAAAAATGGTATGTGATGGGCGAAAAAAAAATATTGGAGAACTCTCCTTCGGCCATCCCTATGAATGTCCAATATTCAAAAGTCGCAACAGTGTGTTTTTTTGAAAATAGGCGACATTTTTCCAAATTTCGACTTTTGAAATTTTAAAAAAGACTTTGCTCCTTTTTCCGAAAGTGGTAGGTGACGGGCTAAAAAAATTATCGAAGAACACTCCTCGGGCCATTTCTATGAATGTCCAATATTCAAAAGTCGCAACAGTGTGTTTTTTTGAAAATAGGCGACAATATTCAAAAGTCGCAACAGTGTGTTTTTTTGAAAATAGGCGACATTTTTCCAAATTTCGACTTTTGAAATTTTAAAAAAGACTTTGCTCCTTTTTCCGAAAGTGGTAGGTGACGGGCTAAAAAAATTATCGAAGAACACTCCTCGGGCCATTTCTATGAATGTCCAATATTCAAAAGTCGCAACAGTGTGTTTTTTTGAAAATAGGCGACATTTTTCCAAATTTGGACTTTTGAAATTTTAAAAAGGACTTTGCTCCTTTTTTCGAATATGGTACGAGATGGGCGAAAAAATATTATTGGGGAACACTCTTCCGGCCCTTTCTATGAATGTCCAATATTCAAAAGTCGCAACAGTGTGTTTTCTTGAAAATAGGCGACATTTTTCCAAATTTCGACTTTTGAAATTTTAAAAAGGATTTTCAAAAGTCTTAACAGTGTGATTTTTTGAAAATAGGCGACATTTTTCCAAATTTGGACTTTTGAAATTTTAAAAAGGACTTTGCTCCTTTTTTCGAAAATGGTAGAAAATTTGCGAAAAAAATTATTGGGGAACACTATTCCGGCCATCCCTATGAATGTCCAATATTCAAAAGTCGCAACGGTGTGTTTTTTTTAAATAGGAGAGATTTTTCCGAATTTCGACTTCTGAAATTTTAAAAAGGACTTTGCTCCTTTTTTCAAAAATGGTATGTGATGGGCGAAAAAAAAATATTGGAGAACTCTCCTTCGGCCATCCCTATGAATGTCCAATATTCAAAAGTCGCAACGGTGTGTTTTTTTTTAAATAGGAGACATTTTTCCGAATTTCGACTTCTGAAATTTTAAAAAGGACTTTGCTCCTTTTTTCAAAAATGGTATGTGATGGGCGAAAAAAAAATATTGGAGAACTCTCCTTCGGCCATCCCTATGAATGTCCAATATTCAAAAGTCGCAACAGTGTGTTTTTTTGAAAATAGGCGACATTTTTCCAAATTTCGACTTTTGAAATTTTAAAAAAGACTTTGCTCCTTTTTCCGAAAATGGTAGGTGACGGGCTAAAAAAATTATCGAAGAACACTCCTCGGGCCATTTCTATGAATGTCCAATGTTCAAAAGTGTGTTTTTTTGAAAATAGGTGACATTTTTCCAAATTTCGACTTTTGAAATTTTAAAAAAGACTTTGCTCCTTTTTCCGAATATGGTACGAGATGGGCGAAAAAATATTATTGGGGAACACTCTTCCGGCCCTTTCTATGAATGTCCAATATTCAAAAGTCGCAACAGTGTGTTTTCTTGAAAATAGGCGACACTTTTCCAAATTTCGACTTTTGAAATTTTAAAAAGGACTTTCAAAAGTCTTAACAGTGTGTTTTTTTTAAAATAGGCAACATTTTTCCAAATTTGGACTTTTGAAATTTTAAAAAGGACTTTGCTCCTTTTTCCGAAAATGGTTGGAGATGGGCAAAAAAAATTATCGAAGAACACTCCTCGGGCCATTTCTATGAATGTCCAATATTCAAAAGTCGCAACAGTGTGTTTTTTTGAAAATAGGCGACATTTTTCCAAATTTGGACTTTTGAAATTTTAAAATGGACTTTGCTCCTTTTTTCGAAAATGGTAGTAGATGGGCGAAAAAACACTATTGGGGAACACTCTTCCGGCCCTTTCTATTAATGTCTAATATTCAAAAGTCTTAACAGTGTGATTTTTTGAAAATAGGCGACATTTTTCCAAATTTCGACTTTTGAAATTTCAAAAAGGACTTTGCTCCTTTTTTCGAAAATGGTAGAAAATTTGCGAAAAAAATTATTGGGGAACACTATTCCGGCCATCCCTATGAATGTCCAATATTCAAAAGTGTGTTTTTTTTGAAAATAGGCGACATTTTTCCAAATCTCGACTTTTGAAATTTTAAAAAAGACTGCTCCTTTTTCCGAAAATGGGAGGTGATGAGCGAAAAAAGTTATTGGAGAACACTCCTCAGGCCATTTCTATGAATGTCCAATATTCAAAAGTCGCAACAGTGTTTTTTTTTTAAATGGGACACATTTTTCCAAATTTCGACTTTTGATATTTTAAAAAGGACTTTGCTCTTTTTCCGATAATGGTAGAAAATTTGCGAAAAAAAAATTATTGGTTAACACTATTCCGGCCATCCCTATGAATGTCCAATATTCAAAAGTGTGTTTTTTTGAAAATAGGCGACATTTTTCCAAATTTCGACTTTTGAAATTTTAAAAAAGACTTTGCTCCTTTTTCCGAATATGGTACGAGATGGGCGAAAAAACATTATTGGGGAACACTCTTCCGGCCCTTTCTATGAATGTCCAATATTCAAAAGTCGCAACAGTGTGTTTTCTTGAAAATAGGCGACATTTTTCCAAATTTCGACTTTTGAAATTTTAAAAAGGACTTTCAAAAGTCTTAACAGTGTTTTTTTTTGAAAATAGGCGACATTTTTCCAAATTTGGACTTTTGAAATTTTAAAAAGGACTTTGCTCCTTTTTCCGAAAATGGTTGGAGATGGGCAAAAACACACTATTGGGGAACACTCTTCCGGCCCTTTCTATGAATGTCCAATATTCAAAAGTCGCAACAGTGTGTTTTCTTGAAAATAGGCGACATTTTTCCAAATTTCGACTTTTGAAATTTTAAAAAGGACTTTCAAAAGTCCTAACAGTGTGATTTTTTGAAAATAGGCGACATTTTTCCAAATTTCGACTTTTGATATTTTAAAAAGGACTTTGCTCCTTTTTCCGAAAATGGTTGGAGATGGGCAAAAAAACACTATTCGGGAACACTCTTCCGGCCCTTTCTATGAATGTCCAATATTCAAAAGTCGCAACAGTGTGTTTTCTTGAAAATAGGCGACATTTTTCCAAATTTCGACTTTTGAAATTTTAAAAAGGACTTTCAAAAGTCTTAACAGTGTGTTTTTTTTAAAATAGGCAACATTTTTCCAAATTTGGACTTTTGAAATTTTAAAAAGGACTTTGCTCCTTTTTCCGAAAATGGTTGGAGATGGACAAAAAAACACTATTGGGGAACACTCTTCCGGCCCTTTCTATGAATGTCCAATATTCAAAAGTCGCAACAGTGTGTTTTCTTGAAAATAGGCGACATTTTTCCAAATTTCGACTTTTGAAATTTTAAAAAGGACTTTGCTCCTTTTTTCGAAAATGGTAGAAAATTTGCGAAAAAAATTATTGGGGAACACTATTCCGGCCATCCCTATGAATGTCCAATATTCAAAAGTCGCTACGGTGTGTTTTTTTTAAATAGGAGACATTTTTCCGAATTTCGACTTCTGAAATTTTAAAAAGGACTTTGCTCCTTTTTTCAAAAATGGTATGTGATGGGCGAAAAAAAAATATTGGAGAACTCTCCTTCGGCCATCCCTATGAATGTCCAATATTCAAAAGTCGCAACAGTGTGTTTTTTTGAAAATAGGCGACATTTTTCCAAATTTCGACTTTTGAAATTTTAAAAAAGACTTTGCTCCTTTTTCCGAAAGTGGTAGGTGACGGGCTAAAAAAATTATCGAAGAACACTCCTCGGGCCATTTCTATGAATGTCCAATATTCAAAAGTCGCAACAGTGTGTTTTTTTGAAAATAGGCGACATTTTTCCAAATTTGGACTTTTGAAATTTTAAAAAGGACTTTGCTCCTTTTTTCGAATATGGTACGAGATGGGCGAAAAAATATTATTGGGGAACACTCTTCCGGCCCTTTCTATGAATGTCCAATATTCAAAAGTCGCAACAGTGTGTTTTCTTGAAAATAGGCGACATTTTTCCAAATTTCGACTTTTGAAATTTTAAAAAGGACTTTCAAAAGTCTTAACAGTGTGTTTTTTTTAAAATAGGCAACATTTTTCCAAATTTGGACTTTTGAAATTTTAAAAAGGACTTTGCTCCTTTTTCCGAAAATGGTTGGAGATGGGCAAAAAAACACTATTCGGGAACACTCTTCCGGCCCTTTCTATGAATGTCCAATATTCAAAAGTCGCAACAGTGTGTTTTCTTGAAAATAGGCGACATTTTTCCAAATTTCGACTTTTGAAATTTTAAAAAGGACTTTCAAAAGTCTTAACAGTGTGTTTTTTTTTTAAATAGGCAACATTTTTCCAAATTTGGACTTTTGAAATTTTAAAAAGGACTTTGCTCCTTTTTCCGAAAATGGTTGGAGATGGACAAAAAAACACTATTGGGGAACACTCTTCCGGCCCTTTCTATGAATGTCCAATATTCAAAAGTCGCAACAGTGTGTTTTCTTGAAAATAGGCGACATTTTTCCAAATTTCGACTTTTGAAATTTTAAAAAGGACTTTGCTCCTTTTTTCGAAAATGGTAAAAAATTTGCGAAAAAAATTATTGGGAAACACTATTCCGGCCATCCCTATGAATGTCCAATATTCAAAAGTCGCTACGGTGTGTTTTTTTTAAATAGGAGACATTTTTCCGAATTTCGACTTCTGAAATTTTAAAAAGGACTTTGCTCCTTTTTTCAAAAATGGTATGTGATGGGCGAAAAAAAAATATTGGAGAACTCTCCTTCGGCCATCCCTATGAATGTCCAATATTCAAAAGTCGCAACAGTGTGTTTTTTTGAAAATAGGCGACATTTTTCCAAATTTCGACTTTTGAAATTTTAAAAAAGACTTTGCTCCTTTTTCCGAAAGTGGTAGAAAATTTGCGAAAAAAATTATTGGGGAACACTATTCCGGCCATCCCTATGAATCTCCAATATTCAAAAGTCGCTACGGTGTGTTTTTTTTAAATAGGAGACATTTTTCCGAATTTCGACTTCTGAAATTTTAAAAAAGACTTTGCTCCTTTTTCCGAAAATGGTAGGTGACGGGCGAAAAAAATTATTGGAGAACACTCCTCGGGCCATTTCTATGAATGTCCAATATTCAAAAGTCGCAACAGTGTGTTTTTTTGAAAACAGGCGACATTTTTCCAAATTTGGACTTTTGAAATTTTAAAAAAGACTTTGCTCCTTTTTCCGAAAATGGTAGGAGATGGGCGAAAAAACACTATTGGGGAACACTCTTCCGGCCCTTTCTATGAATGTCCAATATTCAAAAGTCGCAACAGTGTGTTTTCTTGAAAATAGGCGACATTTTTCCAAATTTCGACTTTTGAAATTTTAAAAAGGACTTTCAAAAGTCTTAACAGTGTGTTTTTTTTTAAATAGGCAACATTTTTCCAAATTTGGACTTTTGAAATTTTAAAAAGGACTTTGCTCCTTTTTCCGAAAATGGTTGGAGATGGGCAAAAAAACACCATTCGGGAACACTCTTCCGGCCCTTTCTATGAATGTCCAATATTCAAAAGTCGCAACAGTGTGTTTTCTTGAAAATAGGCGACATTTTTCCAAATTTCGACTTTTGAAATTTTAAAAAGGACTTTCAAAAGTCTTAACAGTGTGTTTTTTTTAAAATAGGCAACATTTTTCCAAATTTGGACTTTTGAAATTTTAAAAAGGACTTTGCTCCTTTTTCCGAAAATGGTTGGAGATGTACAAAAAAACACTATTGGGGAACACTCTTCCGGCCCTTTCTATGAATGTCCAATATTCAAAAGTCGCAACAGTGTGTTTTCTTGAAAATAGGCGACATTTTTCCAAATTTCGACTTTTGAAATTTTAAAAAGGACTTTGCTCCTTTTTTCGAAAATGGTTGAAAATTTGCGAAAAAAATTATTGGGGAACACTATTCCGGCCATCCCTATGAATGTCCAATATTCAAAAGTCGCTACGGTGTGTTTTTTTTAAATAGGAGACATTTTTCCGAATTTCGACTTCTGAAATTTTAAAAAGGACTTTGCTCCTTTTTTCAAAAATGGTATGTGATGGGCGAAAAAAAAATATTGGAGAACTCTCCTTCGGCCATCCCTATGAATGTCCAATATTCAAAAGTCGCAAAAGTGTGTTTTTTTGAAAATAGGCGACATTTTTCCAAATTTGGACTTTTGAAATTTTAAAAAGGACTTTGCTCCTTTTTTCGAATATGGTACGAGATGGGCGAAAAAATATTATTGGGGAACACTCTTCCGGCCCTTTCTATGAATGTCCAATATTCAAAAGTCGCAACAGTGTGTTTTCTTGAAAATAGGCGACATTTTTCCAAATTTCGACTTTTGAAATTTTAAAAAGGACTTTCAAAAGTCTTAACAGTGTGATTTTTTGAAAATAGGCGACATTTTTCCAAATTTGGACTTTTGAAATTTTAAAAAGGACTTTGCTCCTTTTTTCGAAAATGGTAGAAAATTTGCGAAAAAAATTATTGGGGAACACTATTCCGGCCATCCCTATGAATGTCCAATATTCAAAAGTCGCAACGGTGTGTTTTTTTTAAATAGGAGAGATTTTTCCGAATTTCGACTTCTGAAATTTTAAAAAGGACTTTGCTCCTTTTTTCAAAAATGGTATGTGATGGGCGAAAAAAAAATATTGGAGAACTCTCCTTCGGCCATCCCTATGAATGTCCAATATTCAAAAGTCGCAACAGTGTGTTTTTTTGAAAATAGGCGACATTTTTCCAAATTTCGACTTTTGAAATTTTAAAAAAGACTTTGCTCCTTTTTCCGAAAGTGGTAGAAAATTTGCGAAAAAAATTATTGGGGAACACTATTCCGGCCATCCCTATGAATGTCCAATATTCAAAAGTCGCTACGGTGTGTTTTTTTTAAATAGGAGACATTTTTCCGAATTTCGACTTCTGAAATTTTAAAAAAGACTTTGCTCCTTTTTCCGAAAATGGTAGGTGACGGGCGAAAAAAATTATTGGAGAACACTCCTCGGGCCATTTCTATGAATGTCCAATATTCAAAAGTCGCAACAGTGTGTTTTTTTGAAAACAGGCGACATTTTTCCAAATTTGGACTTTTGAAATTTTAAAAAAGACTTTGCTCCTTTTTCCGAAAATGGTAGGAGATGGGCGAAAAAACACTATTGGGGAACACTCTTCCGGCCCTTTCTATGAATGTCCAATATTCAAAAGTCGCAACAGTGTGTTTTCTTGAAAATAGGCGACATTTTTCCAAATTTCGACTTTTGAAATTTTAAAAAGGACTTTCAAAAGTCTTAACAGTGTGTTTTTTTTAAAATAGGCGACATTTTTCCAAATTTCGACTTTTGACATTTTAAAAAGGACTTTCAAAAGTCTTAACAGTGTGTTTTTTTTAAAATAGGCAACATTTTTCCAAATTTGGACTTTTGAAATTTTAAAAAGGACTTTGCTCCTTTTTCCAAAAATGGTTGGAGATGGGCAAAAAAATATTATTGGGGAACACTCTTCCGGCCCTTTCTATGAATGTCCAATATTCAAAAGTCGCAACAGTGTGTTTTCTTGAAAATAGGCGACATTTTTCCAAATTTCGACTTTTGAAATTTTAAAAAGGACTTTCAAAAGTCTTAACAGTGTGTTTTTTTTTAAATAGGCAACATTTTTCCAAATTTGGACTTTTGAAATTTTAAAAAGGACTTTGCTCCTTTTTCCGAAAATGGTTGGAGATGGACAAAAAAACACTATTGGGGAACACTCTTCCTGTTACCGCCACTCATAAATCGCTAATATGACACTACTGTTACCGCCACTCATAAATAGCTAATATGACATTACTGTTACCGCCACTCATAAATCGCTAATATGACATTACTGTTATCGATATGTAGAGAGATGAGCATGGCAAAATGTTCAATTATTCCTTTTAATTTTCCACGCGGTATAATTATGAGGCCATATTTAATCGAGACCACATACATAGGTATATAAAACACCTACATAGATTGAAGATATTCATTCGTTCAGGTCATAAGGATTACGAAGCTTCGCTTGGAGTAGCCATACATAAAAGTTAGTATATCAGCAGTTTAGTATGTAAGTTTGTATAAGTTTGTATATAAATTGTAAATTTATTTATAATTTTAGGAATTTTAACATATTAAAGAGTAAGAATAAAGAATTAAAGTTTTCTAAAATTCTTACACTTGTGTTTATAATCTACATTGGCTATCTTGAGCTTGGGCCGCTTCACCCGCAACATTAAAATTCTTTTATGTGCCTCATCGGATCGTTTGAAGGAATCATCTTGGGTGTTAAAACGTAAGTCCTAACAGAATGCAACCTTCCACTCCCTCACAGGGTCAACCACTAAGTCGTCAACGACCAACTCAGTTAAGTCCTGCACCGAACAACTGTAACATTTGCAACAAGTCCACAGACAACGAAAAATTTATAAAATGCAGCAAGTGCCATCTTAATTTTCATTTACCATGTGTCAATCTCAGCAGCAATCAAGACCAACCTACATGGAGTTGCCAAAATTGTACGGTACAACATCAAATCACGATCGATTCTGCCTCTTCCATTCGTAGTGGCTCTTCGGCCGCTTCCCGCTCCCGCCGACAAGCTCTTGAGCTACGACGTCTAGAAGAAGAGACACAACTTGAAAGAGATTTCATTAAAAAGAAATACCAAATTCTCGAACAAGCAGTAGATGATTTCGAGGACGCACAATCAGTTAATAAACACTCAGCTGTCAGATCTGTACATGAGTGGTTAGATAATCAAATCCAACTCCCTACTTCGGCTATTGCAACCGCACACCAAAATATAGTTTCCGCAGCTCGTCAGTTTGAAACGCCACCTTACACATTTGTACCACAAGCCACAACAACGCAAGAAATGCCTAACACTACTAAACCATATTGCCAAAACGTAAGTAATGACTTAGTTTATACGACAAAAACAATAACTCGGCCCGTATGTACAACTACGTCATTCGTTAATAACATGTCTTCATTTATTAATGACCCAACAACGTACCGTCAGCAGCCGACAACGGCAAATTTATGTAATAATTCAGACAACGTAAATGCAGAAAATCACACATTAGAGACACCTGTACAATTTGGTTACATGGATTCAACGTTTTCCATGAACCCATCAAACCTCCAACCTGTTATATTACCTTCTCACAGGCTTTCGCAACAACAAATAAGCACGCGGCAGTCAGTACCAAAAGAGCTTCCAATTTTTACCGGCACTCCTGAAGAATGGCCCTTGTTTAGTGCCACATATGACTGGTCGACAGCAGTCTGTTTTAATACTTTTGCATTTATAGACGAGGGTTCGTCTGTAAGTCTGGTAAATGAACAATTAATTAATAAACTAGATTTAAATGGTGAGTCACAACCTCTATGCTTGAAATGGACAGGTGAAATAGGTCGCAACGAAGAAGACTCAAAAATAGTCTCAATGAAAATTTCAGGTATGAATAAAACTGAATTTTCTATTTCTGTTCGTACGGTTAAACAACTATCGCTTCCGAGTCAGAGCTTTAATTATAAAAAGTTACGTAAAAAATGTCCGCACCTTAAAGGGCTACCCATCGCCGATTTTGAAAATGCTGTACCAGATGTACTTTTAGGATTAAATAACTTGAAATTATGTGTGCCAACTCGTGTTAAAGAAGGCAAGAAAAACGAACTCGTCGCTTTACATACTCGCCTCGGCTGGCTAATATGTGGCAACTCCAGTGTTGGAGAAAAGGCCCAAATTCAATATAATTTTTACTCTTGCGAGTGTAAAGGTGAAAACGACCAAATTCTTACTCACTTACTCAAACAGTTTTATACAACTGAGTTAGCAGGGATAAGTAACTATATTCCAGCTCTTGGAAAAGATGACCAAAGGGCATTAAGTTTGCTAGAAACATATACGAAACAAAGATGCGATGGCCATTACGAGTCAGCTTTGCTGTGGCGATATGACAATATTACACTTCCACAAAGCTTTGATATGGCGAAGAGACGACTGATTTGTCTCGAAAAAACTCTAAGAAAAAATAAAGAGTTGTTTGAACATTTCGAAAAAACAATTTCTGAATATTTTGAAAGAAATTACATAGCCAAAGTAAACAATGAAGATGATAAACAAAATGTATGGTATTTACCAATGTTTCCGGTATTTAACAAAAACAAACCGAATAAAACAAGAATAGTTTGGGATGCGGCCGCGAAGGCAAATGGTATTTCACTTAACTCTATGCTGCTTAAAGGGCCAGATTTGCTGTCTTCTCTTGCAGCTATTCTTTTTTCGTTTTCGGCAAAGGCAAATTGCAATCTGTGGTGACATCGAACAAATGTTCCATCAGATTTATATACGCGATGAAGACTGCCATGCGTAAAGATTTTTATGGCGCAGCTGCGACGACAACAAATAACCCGAGAAACGTGTGGCCAAAAGGAAAGGTCATCGAAGTTGCCAAATCCGAAGATGGACAAGTACGAAAGGCAAAAGTTTTGACAGTTTGTGGCGTTTTAGAAAGACCTGCTGCAAAATTAGCGGTTTTAGACGTGGCTGAAAGAAAGTAGAGTAAGTCTTCGAAATCTCGCCATACTGTGGGGGAGTGTTACCGCCACTCATAAATCGCTAATATGACACTACTGTTACCGCCACTCATAAATAGCTAATATGACATTACTGTTACCGCCACTCATAAATCGCTAATATGACATTACTGTTATCGATATGTAGAGAGATGAGCATGGCAAAATGTTCAATTATTCCTTTTAATTTTCCACGCGGTATAATTATGAGGCCATATTTAATCAAGACCACATACATAGGTATATAAAACACCTACATAGATTGAAGATATTCATTCGTTCAGGTCATAAGGATTACGAAGCTTCGCTTGGAGTAGCCATACATAAAAGTTAGTATATCAGCAGTTTAGTATGTAAGTTTGTATAAGTTTGTATATAAATTGTAAATTTATTTATAATTTTAGGAATTTTAACATATTAAAGCGTAAGAATAAAGAATTAAAGTTTTCTAAAATTCTTACACTTGTTGTGTTTATAATCTACATTGGCTATCTTGAGCTTGGGCCGCTTCACCCGCAACACTTCCGGCCCTTTCTATGAATGTCCAATATTCAAAAGTCGCAACAGTGTGTTTTCTTGAAAATAGGCGACATTTTTCCAAATTTCGACTTTTGAAATTTTAAAAAGGACTTTGCTCCTTTTTTCGAAAATGGTAGAAAATTTGCGAAAAAAATTATTGGGGAACACTATTCCGGCCATCCCTATGAATGTCCAATATTCAAAAGTCGCTACGGTGTGTTTTTTTTTAAATAGGAGACATTTTTCCGAATTTCGACTTCTGAAATTTTAAAAAGGACTTTGCTCCTTTTTTCAAAAATGGTATGTGATGGGCGAAAAAAAAATATCGGAGAACTCTCCTTCGGCCATCCCTATGAATGTCCAATATTCAAAAGTCGCAAAAGTGTGTTTTTTTGAAAATAGGCGACATTTTTCCAAATTTCGACTTTTGAAATTTTAAAAAAGACTTTGCTCCTTTTTCCGAAAGTGGTAGGTGACGGGCTAAAAAAATTATCGAAGAACACTCCTCGGGCCATTTCTATGAATGTCCAATAATCAAAAGTCGCAACAGTGTGTTTTTTTGAAAATAGGCGACATTTTTCCAAATTTGGACTTTTGAAATTTTAAAAAGGACTTTGCTCCTTTTTTCGAATATGGCACGAGATGGGCGAAAAAATATTATTGGGGAACACTCTTCCGGCCCTTTCTATGAATGTCCAATATTCAAAAGTCGCAACAGTGTGTTTTCTTGAAAATAGGCGACATTTTTCCAAATTTCGACTTTTGAAATTTTAAAAAGGACTTTCAAAAGTCTTAACAGTGTGATTTTTTGAAAATAGGCGACATTTTTCCAAATTTGGACTTTTGAAATTTTAAAAAGGACTTTGCTCCTTTTTTCGAAAATGGTAGAAAATTTGCGAAAAAAATTATTGGGGAACACTATTCCGGCCATCCCTATGAATGTCCAATATTCAAAAGTCGCAACGGTGTGTTTTTTTTAAATAGGAGAGATTTTTCCGAATTTCGACTTCTGAAATTTTAAAAAGGACTTTGCTCCTTTTTTCAAAAATGGTATGTGATGGGCGAAAAAAAAATATTGGAGAACTCTCCTTCGGCCATCCCTATGAATGTCCAATATTCAAAAGTCGCAACGGTGTGTTTTTTTTTAAATAGGAGACATTTTTCCGAATTTCGACTTCTGAAATTTTAAAAAGGACTTTGCTCCTTTTTTCAAAAATGGTATGTGATGGGCGAAAAAAAAATATTGGAGAACTCTCCTTCGGCCATCCCTATGAATGTCCAATATTCAAAAGTCGCAACAGTGTGTTTTTTTGAAAATAGGCGACATTTTTCCAAATTTCGACTTTTGAAATTTTAAAAAAGACTTTGCTCCTTTTTCCGAAAATGGTAGGTGACGGGCTAAAAAAATTATCGAAGAACACTCCTCGGGCCATTTCTATGAATGTCCAATGTTCAAAAGTGTGTTTTTTTGAAAATAGGTGACATTTTTCCAAATTTCGACTTTTGAAATTTTAAAAAAGACTTTGCTCCTTTTTCCGAATATGGTACGAGATGGGCGAAAAAATATTATTGGGGAACACTCTTCCGGCCCTTTCTATGAATGTCCAATATTCAAAAGTCGCAACAGTGTGTTTTCTTGAAAATAGGCGACACTTTTCCAAATTTCGACTTTTGAAATTTTAAAAAGGACTTTCAAAAGTCTTAACAGTGTGTTTTTTTTAAAATAGGCAACATTTTTCCAAATTTGGACTTTTGAAATTTTAAAAAGGACTTTGCTCCTTTTTCCGAAAATGGTTGGAGATGGGCAAAAAAAATTATCGAAGAACACTCCTCGGGCCATTTCTATGAATGTCCAATATTCAAAAGTCGCAACAGTGTGTTTTTTTGAAAATAGGCGACATTTTTCCAAATTTGGACTTTTGAAATTTTAAAAAGGACTTTGCTCCTTTTTTCGAATATGGTACGAGATGGGCGAAAAAATATTATTGGGGAACACTCTTCCGGCCCTTTCTATGAATGTCCAATATTCAAAAGTCGCAACAGTGTGTTTTCTTGAAAATAGGCGACATTTTTCCAAATTTCGACTTTTGAAATTTTAAAAAGGACTTTCAAAAGTCTTAACAGTGTGATTTTTTGAAAATAGGCGACATTTTTCCAAATTTGGACTTTTGAAATTTTAAAAAGGACTTTGCTCCTTTTTTCGAAAATGGTAGAAAATTTGCGAAAAAAATTATTGGGGAACACTATTCCGGCCATCCCTATGAATGTCCAATATTCAAAAGTCGCAACGGTGTGTTTTTTTTAAATAGGAGAGATTTTTCCGAATTTCGACTTCTGAAATTTTAAAAAGGACTTTGCTCCTTTTTTCAAAAATGGTATGTGATGGGCGAAAAAAAAATATTGGAGAACTCTCCTTCGGCCATCCCTATGAATGTCCAATATTCAAAAGTCGCAACAGTGTGTTTTTTTGAAAATAGGCGACATTTTTCCAAATTTCGACTTTTGAAATTTTAAAAAAGACTTTGCTCCTTTTTCCGAAAGTGGTAGAAAATTTGCGAAAAAAATTATTGGGGAACACTATTCCGGCCATCCCTATGAATGTCCAATATTCAAAAGTCGCTACGGTGTGTTTTTTTTAAATAGGAGACATTTTTCCGAATTTCGACTTCTGAAATTTTAAAAAAGACTTTGCTCCTTTTTCCGAAAATGGTAGGTGACGGGCGAAAAAAATTATTGGAGAACACTCCTCGGGCCATTTCTATGAATGTCCAATATTCAAAAGTCGCAACAGTGTGTTTTTTTGAAAACAGGCGACATTTTTCCAAATTTGGACTTTTGAAATTTTAAAAAAGACTTTGCTCCTTTTTCCGAAAATGGTAGGAGATGGGCGAAAAAACACTATTGGGGAACACTCTTCCGGCCCTTTCTATGAATGTCCAATATTCAAAAGTCGCAACAGTGTGTTTTCTTGAAAATAGGCGACATTTTTCCAAATTTCGACTTTTGAAATTTTAAAAAGGACTTTCAAAAGTCTTAACAGTGTGTTTTTTTTAAAATAGGCGACATTTTTCCAAATTTCGACTTTTGAAATTTTAAAAAGGACTTTCAAAAGTCTTAACAGTGTGTTTTTTTTAAAATAGGCAACATTTTTCCAAATTTGGACTTTTGAAATTTTAAAAAGGACTTTGCTCCTTTTTCCGAAAATGGTTGGAGATGGGCAAAAAAACACTATTGGGGAACACTCTTCCGGCCCTTTCTATGAATGTCCAATATTCAAAAGTCGCAACAGTGTGTTTTCTTGAAAATAGGCGACATTTTTCCAAATTTCGACTTTTGAAATTTTAAAAAGGACTTTCAAAAGTCTTAACAGTGTGATTTTTTGAAAATAGGCGACATTTTTCCAAATTTCGACTTTTGAAATTTTAAAAAGGACTTTGCTCCTTTTTTCGAAAATGGTAGAAAATTTGCGAAAAAAATTATTGGGGAACACTATTCCGGCCATCCCTATGAATGTCCAATATTCAAAAGTCGCAACGGTGTGTTTTTTTTAAATAGGAGACATTTTTCCGAATTTCGACTTCTGAAATTTTAAAAAGGACTTTGCTCCTTTTTTCAAAAATGATGGGAGATGGGCGAAAAAAAAATATTGGAGAACTCTCCTTTGGCCATCCCTATGAATGTCCAATATTCAAAAGTCGCAACAGTGTGTTTTTTTGAAAATAGGCGACATTTTTCCAAATTTCGACTTTTGAAATTTTAAAAAAGACTTTGCTCCTTTTTCCGAAAATGGTATGTGACGGGCGAAAAAAATTATCGGAGAACACTCCTCGGGCCATTTCTATGAATGTCCAATATTCAAAAGTCTTAACAGTGTGTTTTTTTTAAAATAGGCGACATTTTTCCAAATTTCGACTTTTGAAATTTTAAAAAGGACTTTCAAAAGTCTTAACAGTGTGTTTTTTTTTAAATAGGCAACATTTTTCCAAATTTGGACTTTTGAAATTTTAAAAAGGACTTTGCTCCTTTTTCCGAATATGGTTGGAGATGGACAAAAAAACACTATTGGGGAACACTCTTCCGGCCCTTTCTATGAATGTCCAATATTCAAAAGTCGCAACAGTGTGTTTTCTTGAAAATAGGCGACATTTTTCCAAATTTCGACTTTTGAAATTTTAAAAAGGACTTTGCTCCTTTTTTCGAAAATGGTAGAAAATTTGCGAAAAAAATTATTGGGGAACACTATTCCGGCCATCCCTATGAATGTCCAATATTCAAAAGTCGCTACGGTGTGTTTTTTTTAAATAGGAGACATTTTTCCGAATTTCGACTTCTGAAATTTTAAAAAGGACTTTGCTCCTTTTTTCAAAAATGGTATGTGATGGGCGAAAAAAAAATATTGGAGAACTCTCCTTCGGCCATCCCTATGAATGTCCAATATTCAAAAGTCGCAAAAGTGTGTTTTTTTGAAAATAGGCGACATTTTTCCAAATTTCGACTTTTGAAATTTTAAAAAAGACTTTGCTCCTTTTTCCGAAAGTGGTAGGTGACGGGCTAAAAAAATTATCGAAGAACACTCCTCGGGCCATTTCTATGAATGTCCAATAATCAAAAGTCGCAACAGTGTGTTTTTTTGAAAATAGGCGACATTTTTCCAAATTTGGACTTTTGAAATTTTAAAAAGGACTTTGCTCCTTTTTTCGAATATGGTACGAGATGGGCGAAAAAATATTATTGGGGAACACTCTTCCGGCCCTTTCTATGAATGTCCAATATTCAAAAGTCGCAACAGTGTGTTTTCTTGAAAATAGGCGACATTTTTCCAAATTTCGACTTTTGAAATTTTAAAAAGGACTTTCAAAAGTCTTAACAGTGTGATTTTTTTAAAATAGGCGACATTTTTCCAAATTTGGACTTTTGAAATTTTAAAAAGGACTTTGCTCCTTTTTTCGAAAATGGTAGAAAATTTGCGAAAAAAATTATTGGGGAACACTATTCCGGCCATCCCTATGAATGTCCAATATTCAAAAGTCGCAACGGTGTGTTTTTTTTAAATAGGAGAGATTTTTCCGAATTTCGACTTCTGAAATTTTAAAAAGGACTTTGCTCCTTTTTTCAAAAATGGTATGTGATGGGCGAAAAAAAAATATTGGAGAACTCTCCTTCGGCCATCCCTATGAATGTCCAATATTCAAAAGTCGCAACGGTGTGTTTTTTTTTAAATAGGAGACATTTTTCCGAATTTCGACTTCTGAAATTTTAAAAAGGACTTTGCTCCTTTTTTCAAAAATGGTATGTGATGGGCGAAAAAAAAATATTGGAGAACTCTCCTTCGGCCATCCCTATGAATGTCCAATATTCAAAAGTCGCAACAGTGTGTTTTTTTGAAAATAGGCGACATTTTTCCAAATTTCGACTTTTGAAATTTTAAAAAAGACTTTGCTCCTTTTTCCGAAAATGGTAGGTGACGGGCTAAAAAAATTATCGAAGAACACTCCTCGGGCCATTTTTATGAATGTCCAATGTTCAAAAGTGTGTTTTTTTGAAAATAGGTGACATTTTTCCAAATTTCGACTTTTGAAATTTTAAAAAAGACTTTGCTCCTTTTTCCGAATATGGTACGAGATGGGCGAAAAAATATTATTGGGGAACACTCTTCCGGCCCTTTCTATGAATGTCCAATATTCAAAAGTCGCAACAGTGTGTTTTCTTGAAAATAGGCGACACTTTTCCAAATTTCGACTTTTGAAATTTTAAAAAGGACTTTCAAAAGTCTTAACAGTGTGTTTTTTTTAAAATAGGCAACATTTTTCCAAATTTGGACTTTTGAAATTTTAAAAAGGACTTTGCTCCTTTTTCCGAAAATGGTTGGAGATGGGCAAAAAAAATTATCGAAGAACACTCCTCGGGCCATTTCTATGAATGTCCAATATTCAAAAGTCGAAACAGTGTGTTTTTTTGAAAATAGGCGACATTTTTCCAAATTTGGACTTTTGAAATTTTAAAAAGGACTTTGCTCCTTTTTTCGAAAATGGTAGTAGATGGGCGAAAAAACACTATTGGGGAACACTCTTCCGGCCCTTTCTATTAATGTCTAATATTCAAAAGTCTTAACATTGTGTTTTTTTGAAAATAGGCGACATTTTTCCAAATTTCGACTTTTGAAATTTCAAAAAGGACTTTGCTCCTTTTTTCGAAAATGGTAGAAAATTTGCGAAAAAAATTATTGGGGAACACTATTCCGGCCATCCCTATGAATGTCCAATATTCAAAAGTGTGTTTTTTTTGAAAATAGGCGACATTTTTCCAAATCTCGACTTTTGAAATTTTAAAAAAGACTGCTCCTTTTTCCGAAAATGGGAGGTGATGAGCGAAAAAAGTTATTGGAGAACACTCCTCAGGCCATTTCTATGAATGTCCAATATTCAAAAGTCGCAACAGTGTTTTTTTTTTAAATGGGACACATTTTTCCAAATTTCGACTTTTGATATTTTAAAAAGGACTTTGCTCTTTTTCCGATAATGGTAGAAAATTTGCGAAAAAAAAATTATTGGTTAACACTATTCCGGCCATCCCTATGAATGTCCAATATTCAAAAGTGTGTTTTTTTGAAAATAGGCGACATTTTTCCAAATTTCGACTTTTGAAATTTTAAAAAAGACTTTGCTCCTTTTTCCGAATATGGTACGAGATGGGCGAAAAAACATTATTGGGGAACACTCTTCCGGCCCTTTCTATGAATGTCCAATATTCAAAAGTCGCAACAGTGTGTTTTCTTGAAAATAGGCGACATTTTTCCAAATTTCGACTTTTGAAATTTTAAAAAGGACTTTCAAAAGTCTTAACAGTGTTTTTTTTTGAAAATAGGCGACATTTTTCCAAATTTGGACTTTTGAAATTTTAAAAAGGACTTTGCTCCTTTTTTCGAAAATGGTAGTAGATGGGCGAAAAAACACTATTGGGGAACACTCTTCCGGCCCTTTCTATTAATATCTAATATTCAAAAGTCTTAACAGTGTGATTTTTTGAAAATAGGCGACATTTTTCCAAATTTCGACTTTTGAAATTTCAAAAAGGACTTTGCTCCTTTTTTCGAAAATGGTAGAAAATTTGCGAAAAAAATTATTGGGGAACACTATTCCGGCCATCCCTATGAATGTCCAATATTCAAAAGTGTGTTTTTTTTGAAAATAGGCGACATTTTTCCAAATCTCGACTTTTGAAATTTTAAAAAAGACTGCTCCTTTTTCCGAAAATGGGAGGTGATGAGCGAAAAAAGTTATTGGAGAACACTCCTCAGGCCATTTCTATGAATGTCCAATATTCAAAAGTCGCAACAGTGTTTTTTTTTTAAATGGGACACATTTTTCCAAATTTCGACTTTTGATATTTTAAAAAGGACTTTGCTCTTTTTCCGATAATGGTAGAAAATTTGCGAAAAAAAAATTATTGGTTAACACTATTCCGGCCATCCCTATGAATGTCCAATATTCAAAAGTGTGTTTTTTTGAAAATAGGCGACATTTTTCCAAATTTCGACTTTTGAAATTTTAAAAAAGACTTTGCTCCTTTTTCCGAATATGGTACGAGATGGGCGAAAAAACATTATTGGGGAACACTCTTCCGGCCCTTTCTATGAATGTCCAATATTCAAAAGTCGCAACAGTGTGTTTTCTTGAAAATAGGCGACATTTTTCCAAATTTCGACTTTTGAAATTTTAAAAAGGACTTTCAAAAGTCTTAACAGTGTTTTTTTTTGAAAATAGGCGACATTTTTCCAAATTTGGACTTTTGAAATTTTAAAAAGGACTTTGCTCCTTTTTCCGAAAATGGTTGGAGATGGGCAAAAAAACACTATTGGGGAACACTCTTCCGGCCCTTTCTATGAAAGTCCAATATTCAAAAGTCGCAACAGTGTGTTTTCTTGAAAATAGGCGACATTTTTCCAAATTTCGACTTTTGAAATTTTAAAAAGGACTTTCAAAAGTCCTAACAGTGTGATTTTTTGAAAATAGGCGACATTTTTCCAAATTTCGACTTTTGATATTTTAAAAAGGACTTTGCTCCTTTTTCCGAAAATGGTAGAAAATTTGCGAAAAAAAATTATTGGGGAACACTATTCCGGCCATCCCTATGAATGTTCAATATTCAAAAGTGTGTTTTTTTGAAAATAGGCGACATTTTTCCAAATTTCGACTTTTGAAATTTTAAAAAAGACTTTGCTCCTTTTTCCGAATATGGTACGAGATGGGCGAAAAAATATTATTGGGGAACACTCTTTCGGCCCTTTCTTTGCATGTCCAATATTCAAAAGTCGCAACAGTGTGTTTTCTTGAAAATAGGCGACATTTTTCCAAATTTCGACTTTTGAAATTTTAAAAAGGACTTTCAAAAGTCTTAACAGTGTGTTTTTTTTAAAATAGGCAACATTTTTCCAAATTTGGACTTTTGAAATTTTAAAAAGGACTTTGCTCTTTTTTCCGAAAATGGTTGGAGATGGGCAAAAAAACACAATTGGGGAACACTCTTCCGGCCCTTTCTATGAATGTCCAATATTCAAAAGTCGCAACAGTGTGTTTTCTTGAAAATAGGCGACATTTTTCCAAATTTCGACTTTTGAAATTTTAAAAAGGACTTTCAAAAGTCTTAACAGTGTGATTTTTTGAAAATAGGCGACATTTTTCCAAATTTCGACTTTTGATATTTTAAAAAGGACTTTACTCCTTTTTTCGAAAATGGTAGAAAATTTGCGAAAAAAATTATTGGGGAACACTATTCCGGCCATCCCTATGAATGTCCAATATTCAAAAGTCGCAACGGTGTGTTTTTTTAAATAGGAGACATTTTTCCGAATTTCGACTTCTGAAATTTTAAAAAGGACTTTGCTCCTTTTTTCAAAAATGGTATGTGATGGGCGAAAAAAAAATATTGGAGAACTCTCCTTCGGCCATCCCTATGAATGTCCAATATTCAAAAGTCGCAACAGTGTGTTTTCTTGAAAATAGGCGACATTTTTCCAAATTTCGACTTTTGAAATTTTAAAAAAGACTTTGCTCCTTTTTCCGAAAATGGTAGGTGACGGGCGAAAAAAATTATCGGAGAACACTCCTCGGGCCATTTCTATGAATGTCCAATATTCAAAAGTCGCAACAGTGTGTTTTTTTGAAAATAGGCGACATTTTTCCAAATTTGGACTTTTGAAATTTTAAAGTAGACTGCTCCTTTTTCCGAAAATGGTAGTAGATGGGCGAAAAAACATTATTGGGGAACACTCTTCCGGCCCTTTCTATGAATGTCCAATATTCAAAAGTCTTAACAGTGTGATTTTTTGAAAATAGGCGACATTTTTCCAAATTTCGACTTTTGAAATTTCAAAAAGGACTTTGCTCCTTTTTTCGAAAATGGTAGAAAACTTGCGAAAAAAATTATTGGGGAACACTATTCCGACCATCCCTCTGAATGTCCAATATTCAAAAGTGTGTTTTTTTGAAAATAGGCGACATTTTTCCAAATCTCGACTTTTGAAATTTTAAAAAAGACTGCTCCTTTTTCCGAAAATGGGAGGTGATGAGCGAAAAAAGTTATTGGAGAACACTCCTCAGGCCATTTCTATGAATGTCCAATATTCAAAAGTCGCAACAGCGTTTTTTTTTTAAAATGGGACACATTTTTCCAAATTTCGACTTTTGATATTTTAAAAAGGACTTTGCTCCTTTTTCCGAAAATGGTAGAAAATTTGCGAAAAAAAAATTATTGGGGAACACTATTCCGGCCATCCCTATGAATGTCCAATATTCAAAAGTGTGTTTTTTTGAAAATAGGCGACATTTTTCCAAATTTCGACTTTTGAAATTTTAAAAAAGACTTTGCTACTTTTTCCGAATATGGTACGAGATGGGTGAAAAAACATTATTGGGGAACACTCTTCCGGCCCTTTCTATGAATGTCCAATATTCAAAAGTCGCAACAGTGTGTTTTCTTAAAAATAAGCGACATTTTTCCAAATTTCGACTTTTGTTATTTTAAAAAGGACTTTCAAAAGTCTTAACAGTGTGTTTTTTTTAAAATAGGCAACATTCTTCCAAATTTCGACTTTTGAAATTTTAAAAAGGACTTTGCTCCTTTTTCCGAAAATGGTAGGAGATGGGCGAAAAAACACTATTGGGGAACACTCTTCCGGCCCTTTCTATGAATGTCCAATATTCAAAAGTCGCAACAGTGTGTTTTCTTGAAAATAGGCGACATTTTTCCAAATTTCGACTTTTGAAATTTTAAAAAGGACTTTCAAAAGTCTTAACAGTGTTTTTTTTTGAAAATAGGCGACATTTTTCCAAATTTGGACTTTTGAAATTTAAAAAAGGACTTTGCTCCTTTTTCCGAAAATGGTTGGAGATGGGCAAAAAAACACTATTGGGGAACACTCTTCCGGCCCTTTCTATGAATGTCCAATATTCAAAAGTCGCAACAGTGTGTTTTCTTGAAAATAGGCGACATTTTTCCAAATTTCGACTTTTGAAATTTTAAAAAGGACTTTCAAAAGTCCTAACAGTGTGATTTTTTGAAAATAGGCGACATTTTTCCAAATTTCGAATTTTGATATTTTAAAAAGGACTTTGCTCCTTTTTCCGATAATGGTAGAAAATTTGCGAAAAAAAAATTATTGGTTAACACTATTCCGGCCATCCCTATGAATGTCCAATATTCAAAAGTGTGTTTTTTTGAAAATAGGCGACATTTTTCCAAATTTCGACTTTTGAAATTTTAAAAAAGACTTTGCTCCTTTTTCCGAATATGGTACGAGATGGGCGAAAAAACATTATTGGGGAACACTCTTCCGGCCCTTTCTATGAATGTCCAATATTCAAAAGTCGCAACAGTGTGTTTTCTTGAAAATAGGCGACATTTTTCCAAATTTCGACTTTTGAAATTTTAAAAAGGACTTTCAAAAGTCTTAACAGTGTTTTTTTTTGAAAATAGGCGACATTATCCAAATTTGGACTTTTGAAATTTTAAAAAGGACTTTGCTTCTTTTTCCGAAAATGGTTGGAGATGGGCAAAAAAACACTATTGGGGAACACTCTTCCGGCCCTTTCTATGAATGTCCAATATTCAAAAGTCGCAACAGTGTGTTTTCTTGAAAAAAAGGCGACATTTTTCCAAATTTCGACTTTTGAAATTTTAAAAAGGACTTTCAAAAGTCTTAATAGTGTTTTTTTTTGAAAATAGGCGACATTTTTCCAAATTTGGACTTTTGAAATTTTAAAAAGGACTTTGCTTCTTTTTCCGAAAATGGTTGGAGATGGGCAAAAAAACACTATTGGGGAACACTCTTCCGGCCCTTTCTATGAATGTCCAATATTCAAAAGTCGCAACAGTGTGTTTTCTTGAAAATAGGCGACATTTTTCCAAATTTCGACTTTTGATATTTTAAAAAGGACTTTGCTCCTTTTTTCGAAAATGGTAGAAAATTTGCGAAAAAAATTATTGGGGAACACTATTCCGGCCATCCCTATGAATGTCCAATATTCAAAAGTCGCAACGGTGTGTTTTTTTTAAATAGGAGACATTTTTCCGAATTTCGACTTCTGAAATTTTAAAAAGGACTTTGCTCCTTTTTTCAAAAATGGTATGTGATGGGCGAAAAAAAAATATTGGAGAACTCTCCTTTGGCCATCCCTATGAATGTCCAATATTCAAAAGTCGCAACAGTGTGTTTTTTTGAAAATAGGCGACATTTTTCCAAATTTCGACTTTTGAAATTTTAAAAAAGACTTTGCTCCTTTTTCCGAAAATGGTAGGTGACGGGCGAAAAAAATTATCGGAGAACACTCCTCGGGCCATTTCTATGAATGTCCAATATTCAAAAGTCGCAACAGTGTGTTTTTTTGAAAATATGCGACATTTTTCCAAATTTGGACTTTTGAAATTTTAAAGTAGACTGCTCCTTTTTCCGAAAATGGTAGTAGATGCGCGAAAAAATACTATTGGGGAACACTCTTCCGGCCCTTTCTATGAATGTCCAATATTCAAAAGTCTTAACAGTGTGATTTTTTGAAAATAGGCGACATTTTTCCAAATTTCGACTTTTGAAATTTCAAAAAGGACTTTGCTCCTTTTTTCGAAAATGGTAGAAAACTTGCGAAAAAAATTATTGGGGAACACTATTCCGGCCATCCCTCTGAATGTCCAATATTCAAAAGTGTGTTTTTTTGAAAATAGGCGACATTTTTCCAAATCTCGACTTTTGAAATTTTAAAAAAGACTGCTCCTTTTTCCGAAAATGGGAGGTGATGAGCGAAAAAAGTTATTGGAGAACACTCCTCAGGCCATTTCTATGAATGTCCAATATTCAAAAGTCGCAACAGCGTTTTTTTTTAAAATGGGACACATTTTTCCAATTTTCGACTTTTGATATTTTAAAAAGGACTTTGCTCCTTTTTTCGAAAATGGTAGAAAATTTGCGAAAAAAATTATTGGGGAACACTATTCCGGCCATCCCTATGAATGTCCAATATTCAAAAGTGTGTTTTTTTGAAAATAGGCGACATTTTTCCAAATTTCGACTTTTGAAATTTTAAAAAAGACTTTGCTACTTTTTCCGAATATGGTACGAGATGGGTGAAAAAACATTATTGGGGAACACTCTTCCGGCCCTTTCTATGAATGTCCAATATTCAAAAGTCGCAACAGTGTGTTTTCTTAAAAATAAGCGACATTTTTCCAAATTTCGACTTTTGTTATTTTAAAAAGGACTTTCAAAAGTCTTAACAGTGTGTTTTTTTTAAAATAGGCAACATTCTTCCAAATTTCGACTTTTGAAATTTAAAAAAGGACTTTGCTCCTTTTTCCGAAAATGGTAGGAGATGGGCGAAAAAACACTATTGGGGAACACTCTTCCGGCCCTTTCTATGAATGTCCAATATTCAAAAGTCTTAACAGTGTGATTTTTTGAAAATAGGCGACATTTTTCCAAATTTCGACTTTTGAAATTTCAAAAAGGACTTTGCTCCTTTTTTCGAAAATGGTAGAAAATTTGCGAAAAAAATTATTGGGGAACACTATTCCGGCCATCCCTATGAATGTCCAATATTCAAAAGTGTGTTTTTTTGAAAATAGGCGACATTTTTCCAAATCTCGACTTTTGAAATTTTAAAAAAGACTGCTCCTTTTTCCGAAAATGGGAGGTGATGAGCGAAAAAAGTTATTGGAGAACACTCCTCAGGCCATTTCTATGAATGTCCAATATTCAAAAGTCGCAACAGTGTTTTTTTTTAAATGGGACACATTTTTCCAAATTTCGACTTTTGATATTTTAAAAAGGACTTTGCTCTTTTTCCGATAATGGTAGAAAATTTGCGAAAAAAAAATTATTGGTTAACACTATTCCGGCCATCCCTATGAATGTCCAATATTCAAAAGTCGCAACAGTGTGTTTTTTTGAAAATAGGCGACATTTTTCCAAATTTCGACTTTTGAAATTTTAAAAAAGACTGCTCCTTTTTCCGAATATGGTACGAGATGGGCGAAAAAACACTATTGGGGAACACTCTTCCGGCCCTTTCTATGAATGTCCAATATTCAAAAGTCGCAACAGTGTGTTTTTTTGAAAATAGGCGACATTTTTCCAAATTTCGACTTTTGAAATTTTAAAAAAGACTTTGCTCCTTTTTCCGAATATGGTACGAGATGGGCGAAAAAACATTATTGGGGAACACTCTTCCGGCCCTTTCTATGAATGTCCAATATTCAAAAGTCGCAACAGTGTGTTTTCTTGAAAATAGGCGACATTGTTCCAAATTTCGACTTTTGAAATTTTAAAAAGGACTTTCAAAAGTCTTAACAGTGTGATTTTTTGAAAATAGGCGACATATTCCCAAATTTCGACTTTTGAAATTTTAAAAAGGACTTTGCTCCTTTTTTCGAAAATGGTAGAAAATTTGCGAAAAAAATTATTGGGGAACACTATTCCGGCCATTTCTATGAATGTCCAATATTCAAAAGTCGCAACAGTGTGTTTTTTTGAAAATAGGCGACATTTTTCCAAATTTCGACTTCTGAAATTTTAAAAAGGACTTTGCTCCTTTTTGCCGAAAATGGTAGAAAATTTGCGAAAAAAAATTATTGGGGAACACTATTCCGGCCATCCCTATGAATGTCCAATATTCAAAAGTGTGTTTTTTTGAAAATAGGCGACATTTTTCCAAATTTCGACTTTTGAAATTTTAAAAAAGACTTTGCTCCTTTTTCCGAATATGGTACGATATGGGCGAAAAAACATTATTGGGGAACACTCTTCCGGCCCTTTCTATGAATGTCCAATATTCAAAAGTCGCAACAGTGTGTTTTCTTGAAAATAGGCGACATTTTTCCAAATTTCGACTTTTGAAATTTTAAAAAGGACTTTCAAAAGTCTTAACAGTGTGTTTTTTTGAAAATAGGCGACATTTTTCCAAATTTGGACTTTTGAAATTTTAAAAAGGACTTTGCTCCTTTTTCCGAAAATGGTTGGAGATGGGCAAAAAAACACTATTGGAGAACACTCTTCCGGCCCATCTATGAATGTCCAATATTCAAAAGTCGCAACAGTGTGTTTTCTTGAAAATAGGCGACATTTTTCCAAATTTCGACTTTTGAAATTTTAAAAAGGACTTTCAAAAGTCCTAACAGTGTGATTTTTTGAAAATAGGCGACATTTTTCCAAATTTCGACTTTTGATATTTTAAAAAGGACTTTGCTCCTTTTTCCGAAAATGGTAGAAAATTTGCGAAAAAAAATTATTGGGGAACACTATTCCGGCCATCCCTATGAATGTTATATATTCAAAAGTGTGTTTTTTTGAAAATAGGCGACATTTTTCCAAATTTCGACTTTTGAAATTTTAAAAAAGACTTTGCTCCTTTTTCCGAATATGGTACGAGATGGGCGAAAAAATATTATTGGGGAACACTCTTCCGGCCTTTTCTATGAATGTCCAATATTCAAAAGTCGCAACAGTGTGTTTTCTTGAAAATAGGCGACATTTTTCCAAATTTCGACTTTTGAAATTTTAAAAAGGACTTTGCTCCTTTTTTCGAAAATGGTAGAAAATTTGCGAAAAAAATTATTGGGGAACACTATTCCGGCCATCCCTATGAATGTCCAATATTCAAAAGTCGCAACGGTGTGTTTTTTTTAAATAGGAGACATTTTTCCGAATTTCGACTTCTGAAATTTTAAAAAGGACTTTGCTCCTTTTTTCAAAAATGGTATGTGATGGGCGAAAAAAAATATTGGAGAACTCTCCTTCGGCCATCCCTATAAATGTCCAATATTCAAAAGTCGCAACAGTGTGTTTTTTTGAAAATAGGCGACATTTTTCCAAATTTCGACTTTTGAAATTTTAAAAAAGACTTTGTTCCTTTTTCCGAAAATGGTAGGTGACGGGCTAAAAAAATTATCGAAGAACACTCCTCGGGCCATTTCTATGAATGTCCAATATTCAAAAGTCGCAACAGTGTGTTTTCTTGAAAATAGGCGACATTTTTCCAAATTTCGACTTTTGAAATTTTAAAAAGGACTTTCAAAAGTCTTAACAGTGTGTTTTTTTTAAAATAGGCAACATTTTTCCAAATTTGGACTTTTGAAATTTTAAAAAGGACTTTGCTCCTTTTTCCGAAAATGGTTGGAGATGGGCAAAAAAACACTATTGGGGAACACTCTTCCGGCCCTTTCTATGAATGTCCAATATTCAAAAGTCGCAACAGTGTGTTTTCTTGAAAATAGGCGACATTTTTCCAAATTTCGACTTTTGAAATTTTAAAAAGGACTTTCAAAAGTCTTAACAGTGTGATTTTTTGAAAATAGGCGACATTTTTCCAAATTTCGACTTTTGAAATTTTAAAAAAGACTTTGCTACTTTTTCCGAATATGGTACGAGATGGGTGAAAAAACATTATTGGGGAACACTCTTCCGGCCCTTTCTATGAATGTCCAATATTCAAAAGTCGCAACAGTGTGTTTTCTTAAAAATAAGCGACATTTTTCCAAATTTCGACTTTTGTTATTTTAAAAAGGACTTTCAAAAGTCTTAACAGTGTGTTTTTTTTAAAATAGGCAACATTCTTCCAAATTTCGACTTTTGAAATTTAAAAAAGGACTTTGCTCCTTTTTCCGAAAATGGTAGGAGATGGGCGAAAAAACACTATTGGGGAACACTCTTCCGGCCCTTTCTATGAATGTCCAATATTCAAAAGTCTTAACAGTGTGATTTTTTGAAAATAGGCGACATTTTTCCAAATTTCGACTTTTGAAATTTCAAAAAGGACTTTGCTCCTTTTTTCGAAAATGGTAGAAAATTTGCGAAAAAAATTATTGGGGAACACTATTCCGGCCATCCCTATGAATGTCCAATATTCAAAAGTGTGTTTTTTTGAAAATAGGCGACATTTTTCCAAATCTCGACTTTTGAAATTTTAAAAAAGACTGCTCCTTTTTCCGAAAATGGGAGGTGATGAGCGAAAAAAGTTATTGGAGAACACTCCTCAGGCCATTTCTATGAATGTCCAATATTCAAAAGTCGCAACAGCGTTTTTTTTTTTAAATGGGACACATTTTTCCAAATTTCGACTTTTATATTTTAAAAAGGACTTTGCTCTTTTTCCGATAATGGTAGAAAATTTGCGAAAAAAAAATTATTGGTTAACACTATTCCGGCCATCCCTATGAATGTCCAATATTCAAAAGTCGCAACAGTGTGTTTTTTTGAAAATAGGCGACATTTTTCCAAATTTCGACTTTTGAAATTTTAAAAAAGACTGCTCCTTTTTCCGAATATGGTACGAGATGGGCGAAAAAACACTATTGGGGAACACTCTTCCGGCCCTTTCTATGAATGTCCAATATTCAAAAGTCTTAACAGTGTGTTTTTTTGAAAATAGGCGACATTTTTCCAAATTTCGACTTTTGAAATTTTAAAAAAGACTTTGCTCCTTTTTCCGAATATGGTACGAGATGGGCGAAAAAACATTATTGGGGAACACTCTTCCGGCCCTTTCTATGAATGTCCAATATTCAAAAGTCGCAACAGTGTGTTTTCTTGAAAATAGGCGACATTGTTCCAAATTTCGACTTTTGAAATTTTAAAAAGGACTTTCAAAAGTCTTAACAGTGTGATTTTTTGAAAATAGGCGACATATTCCCAAATTTCGACTTTTGAAATTTTAAAAAGGACTTTGCTCCTTTTTTCGAAAATGGTAGAAAATTTGCGAAAAAAATTATTGGGGAACACTATTCCGGCCATTTCTATGAATGTCCAATATTCAAAAGTCGCAACAGTGTGTTTTTTTGAAAATAGGCGACATTTTTCCAAATTTCGACTTCTGAAATTTTAAAAAGGACTTTGCTCCTTTTTGCCGAAAATGGTAGAAAATTTGCGAAAAAAAATTATTGGGGAACACTATTCCGGCCATCCCTATGAATGTCCAATATTCAAAAGTGTGTTTTTTTGAAAATAGGCGACATTTTTCCAAATTTCGACTTTTGAAATTTTAAAAAAGACTTTGCTCCTTTTTCCGAATATGGTACGATATGGGCGAAAAAACATTATTGGGGAACACTCTTCCAGCCCTTTCTATGAATGTCCAATATTCAAAAGTCGCAACAGTGTGTTTTCTTGAAAATAGGCGACATTTTTCCAAATTTCGACTTTTGAAATTTTAAAAAGGACTTTCAAAAGTCTTAACAGTGTGTATTTTTGAAAATAGGCGACATTTTTCCAAATTTGGACTTTTGAAATTTTAAAAAGGACTTTGCTCCTTTTTCCGAAAATGGTTGGAGATGGGCAAAAAAACACTATTGGAGAACACTCTTCCGGCCCATCTATGAATGTCCAATATTCAAAAGTCGCAACAGTGTGTTTTCTTGAAAATAGGCGACATTTTTCCAAATTTCGACTTTTGAAATTTTAAAAAGGACTTTCAAAAGTCCTAACAGTGTGATTTTTTGAAAATAGGCGACATTTTTCCAAATTTCGACTTTTGATATTTTAAAAAGGACTTTGCTCCTTTTTCCGAAAATGGTAGAAAATTTGCGAAAAAAAATTATTGGGGAACACTATTCCGGCCATCCCTATGAATGTCATATATTCAAAAGTGTGTTTTTTTGAAAATAGGCGACATTTTTCCAAATTTCGACTTTTGAAATTTTAAAAAAGACTTTGCCCCTTTTTCCGAATATGGTACGAGATGGGCGAAAAAATATTATTGGGGAACACTCTTCCGGCCTTTTCTATGAATGTCCAATATTCAAAAGTCGCAACAGTGTGTTTTCTTGAAAATAGGCGACATTTTTCCAAATTTCGACTTTTGAAATTTTAAAAAGGACTTTGCTCCTTTTTTCGAAAATGGTAGAAAATTTGCGAAAAAAATTATTGGGGAACACTATTCCGGCCATCCCTATGAATGTCCAATATTCAAAAGTCGCAACGGTGTGTTTTTTTAAATAGGAGACATTTTTCCGAATTTCGACTTCTGAAATTTTAAAAAGGACTTTGCTCCTTTTTTCAAAAATGGTATGTGATGGGCGAAAAAAAATATTGGAGAACTCTCCTTCGGCCATCCCTATAAATGTCCAATATTCAAAAGTCGCAACAGTGTGTTTTTTTGAAAATAGGCGACATTTTTCCAAATTTCGACTTTTGAAATTTTAAAAAAGACTTTGTTCCTTTTTCCGAAAATGGTAGGTGACGGGCTAAAAAAATTATCGAAGAACACTCCTCGGGCCATTTCTATGAATGTCCAATATTCAAAAGTCGCAACAGTGTGTTTTCTTGAAAATAGGCGACATTTTTCCAAATTTCGACTTTTGAAATTTTAAAAAGGACTTTCAAAAGTCTTAACAGTGTGTTTTTTTTTAAAATAGGCAACATTTTTCCAAATTTGGACTTTTGAAATTTTAAAAAGGACTTTGCTCCTTTTTCCGAAAATGGTTGGAGATGGGCAAAAAAACACTATTGGGGAACACTCTTCCGGCCCTTTCTATGAATGTCCAATATTCAAAAGTCGCAACAGTGTGTTTTCTTGAAAATAGGCGACATTTTTCCAAATTTCGACTTTTGAAATTTTAAAAAGGACTTTCAAAAGTCTTAACAGTGTGATTTTTTGAAAATAGGCGACATTTTTCCAAATTTCGACTTTTGAAATTTTAAAAAGGACTTTGCTCCTTTTTTCGAAAATGGTAGAAAATTTGCGAAAAAAATTATTGGGGAACACTATTCCGGCCATCCCTATGAATGTCCAATATTCAAAAGTCGCAACGGTGTGTTTTTTTTAAATAGGAGACATTTTTCCGAATTTCGACTTCTGAAATTTTAAAAAGGACTTTGCTCCTTTTTTCAAAAATGATGGGAGATGGGCGAAAAAAAAATATTGGAGAACTCTCCTTTGGCCATCCCTATGAATGTCCAATATTCAAAAGTCGCAACAGTGTGTTTTTTTGAAAATAGGCGACATTTTTCCAAATTTCGACTTTTGAAATTTTAAAAAAGACTTTGCTCCTTTTTCCGAAAATGGTATGTGACGGGCGAAAAAAATTATCGGAGAACACTCCTCGGGCCATTTCTATGAATGTCCAATATTCAAAAGTCGCAACAGTGTGTTTTTTTGAAAATAGGCGACATTTTTCCAAATTTGGACTTTTGAAATTTTAAAAAGGACTTTGCTCCTTTTTCCGAAAATGGTAGGAGATGGGCGAAAAAACACTATTGGGGAACACTCTTCCGGCCCTTTCTATGAATGTCCAATATTCAAAAGTCTTAACAGTGTGATGTTTTGAAAATAGGCCACATTTTTCCAAATTTCGACTTTTGAAATTTCAAAAAGGACTTTGCTCCTTTTTTCGAAAATGGTAGAAAATTTGCGAAAAAAATTATTGGGGAACACTATTCCGGCCATCCCTATGAATGTCATATATTCAAAAGTGTGTTTTTTTGAAAATAGGCGACATTTTTCCAAATTTCGACTTTTGAAATTTTAAAAAAGACTTTGCCCCTTTTTCCGAATATGGTACGAGATGGGCGAAAAAATATTATTGGGGAACACTCTTCCGGCCTTTTCTATGAATGTCCAATATTCAAAAGTCGCAACAGTGTGTTTTCTTGAAAATAGGCGACATTTTTCCAAATTTCGACTTTTGAAATTTTAAAAAGGACTTTGCTCCTTTTTTCGAAAATGGTAGAAAATTTGCGAAAAAAATTATTGGGGAACACTATTCCGGCCATCCCTATGAATGTCCAATATTCAAAAGTCGCAACGGTGTGTTTTTTTAAATAGGAGACATTTTTCCGAATTTCGACTTCTGAAATTTTAAAAAGGACTTTGCTCCTTTTTTCAAAAATGGTATGTGATGGGCGAAAAAAAATATTGGAGAACTCTCCTTCGGCCATCCCTATAAATGTCCAATATTCAAAAGTCGCAACAGTGTGTTTTTTTGAAAATAGGCGACATTTTTCCAAATTTCGACTTTTGAAATTTTAAAAAAGACTCTGTTCCTTTTTCCGAAAATGGTAGGTGACGGGCTAAAAAAATTATCGAAGAACACTCCTCGGGCCATTTCTATGAATGTCCAATATTCAAAAGTCGCAACAGTGTGTTTTCTTGAAAATAGGCGACATTTTTCCAAATTTCGACTTTTGAAATTTTAAAAAGGACTTTCAAAAGTCTTAACAGTGTGTTTTTTTTTAAAATAGGCAACATTTTTCCAAATTTGGACTTTTGAAATTTTAAAAAGGACTTTGCTCCTTTTTCCGAAAATGGTTGGAGATGGGCAAAAAAACACTATTGGGGAACACTCTTCCGGCCCTTTCTATGAATGTCCAATATTCAAAAGTCGCAACAGTGTGTTTTCTTGAAAATAGGCGACATTTTTCCAAATTTCGACTTTTGAAATTTTAAAAAGGACTTTCAAAAGTCTTAACAGTGTGATTTTTTGAAAATAGGCGACATTTTTCCAAATTTCGACTTTTGAAATTTTAAAAAGGACTTTGCTCCTTTTTTCGAAAATGGTAGAAAATTTGCGAAAAAAATTATTGGGGAACACTATTCCGGCCATCCCTATGAATGTCCAATATTCAAAAGTCGCAACGGTGTGTTTTTTTTAAATAGGAGACATTTTTCCGAATTTCGACTTCTGAAATTTTAAAAAGGACTTTGCTCCTTTTTTCAAAAATGATGGGAGATGGGCGAAAAAAAAATATTGGAGAACTCTCCTTTGGCCATCCCTATGAATGTCCAATATTCAAAAGTCGCAACAGTGTGTTTTTTTGAAAATAGGCGACATTTTTCCAAATTTCGACTTTTGAAATTTTAAAAAAGACTTTGCTCCTTTTTCCGAAAATGGTATGTGACGGGCGAAAAAAATTATCGGAGAACACTCCTCAGGCCATTTCTATGAATGTCCAATATTCAAAAGTCGCAACAGTGTGTTTTTTTGAAAATAGGCGACATTTTTCCAAATTTGGACTTTTGAAATTTTAAAAAGGACTTTGCTCCTTTTTCCGAAAATGGTAGGAGATGGGCGAAAAAACACTATTGGGGAACACTCTTCCGGCCCTTTCTATGAATGTCCAATATTCAAAAGTTTTAACAGTGTGATGTTTTGAAAATAGGCCACATTTTTCCAAATTTCGACTTTTGAAATTTCAAAAAGGACTTTGCTCCTTTTTTCGAAAATGGTAGAAAATTTGCGAAAAAAATTATTGGGGAACACTATTCCGGCCATCCCTATGAATGTCCAATATTCAAAAGTGTGTTTTTTTGAAAATAGGCGACATTTTTCCAAATCTCGACTTTTGAAATTTTAAAAAAGACTGCTCCTTTTTCCGAAAATGGGAGGTGATGAGCGAAAAAAGTTATTGGAGAACACTCCTCAGGCCATTTCTATGAATGTCCAATATTCAAAAGTCGCAACAGCGTTTTTTTTTTTTAAATGGGACACATTTTTCCAAATTTCGACTTTTGATATTTTAAAAAGGACTTTGCTCCTTTTTCCGAAAATGGTAGAAAATTTGCGAAAAAAAAATTATTGGGGAACACTATTCCGGCCATCCCTATGAATGTCCAATATTCAAAAGTGTGTTTTTTTGAAAATAGGCGACATTTTTCCAAATTTCGACTTTTGAAATTTTAAAAAAGACTTTGCTCCTTTTTCCGAATATGGTACGAGATGGGCGAAAAAACATTATTGGGGAACACTCTTCCGGCCCTTTCTATGAATGTCCAATATTCAAAAGTCGCAACAGTGTGTTTTCTTGAAAATAGGCGACATTTTTCCAAATTTCGACTTTTGAAATTTTAAAAAGGACTTTCAAAAGTCTTACCAGTGTGTTTTTTTGAATATAGGCGACATTTTTCCAAATTTCGACTTTTGAAATTTTAAAAAGGACTTTGCTCCTTTTTCCGAAAATGGTTGGAGATGGGCAAAAAAAAACTATTGGGGAACACTCTTCCGGCCCTTTCTATGAATGTCCAATATTCAAAAGTCGCAACAGTGTGTTTTCTTGAAAATATGCGACATTTTTCCAAATTTCGACTTTTGAAATTTTAAAAAGGACTTTCAAAAGTCCTAACAGTGTGATTTTTTGAAAATAGGCGACATTTTTCCAAATTTCGACTTTTGATATTTTAAAAAGGACTTTGCTCCTTTTTTCGAAAATGGTAGAAAATTTGCGAAAAAAAATTATTAGGGAACACTATTCCGGCCATCCCTATGAATGTCATATATTCAAAAGTGTGTTTTTTTGAAAATAGGCGACATTTTTCCAAATTTCGACTTTTGAAATTTTTAAAAAGACTTTGCTCCTTTTTCCGAATATGGTACGAGATGGGCGAAAAAATATTATTGGGGAACACTCTTCCGGCCTTTTCTATGAATGTCCAATATTCAAAAGTCGCAACAGTGTGTTTTCTTGAAAATAGGCGACATTTTTCCAAATTTCGACTTTTGAAATTTTAAAAAGGACTTTCAAAAGTCTTAACAGTGTGTTTTTTTTAAAATAGGCAACATTTTTCCAAATTTGGACTTTTGAAATTTTAAAAAGGACTTTGCTCCTTTTTCCGAAAATGGTTGGAGATGGGCAAAAAAACACTATTGGGGAACACTCTTCCGGCCTTTTCTATGAATGTCCAATATTCAAAAGTCGCAACAGTGTGTTTTCTTGAAAATAGGCGACATTTTTCCAAATTTCGACTTTTGAAATTTTAAAAAGGACTTTGCTCCTTTTTTCGAAAATGGTAGAAAATTTGCGAAAAAAATTATTGGGGAACACTATTCCGGCCATCCCTATGAATGTCCAATATTCAAAAGTCGCAACGGTGTGTTTTTTTTAAATAGGAAACATTTTTCCGAATTTCGACTTCTGAAATTTTAAAAAGGACTTTGCTCCTTTTTTCAAAAATGATGGGAGATGGGCGAAAAAAAAATATTGGAGAACTCTCCTTCGGCCATCCCTATGAATGTCCAATATTCAAAAGTCGCAACAGTGTGTTTTTTTGAAAATAGGCGACATTTTTCCAAATTTCGACTTTTGAAATTTTAAAAAAGACTTTGCTCCTTTTTCCGAAAATGGTAGGTGACGGGCGAAAAAAATTATCGGAGAACACTCCTCGGGCCATTTCTATGAATGTCCAATATTCAAAAGTCGCAACAGTGTGTTTTTTTGAAAATAGGCGACATTTTTCCAAATTTGGACTTTTGAAATTTTAAAAAGGACTTTGCTCCTTTTTCCGAAAATGGTAGGAGATGGGCGAAAAAACACTATTGGGGAACACTCTTCCGGCCATCCCTATGAATGTCCAATATTCAAAAGTGTGTTTTTTTGAAAATAGGCGACATTTTTCCAAATCTCGACTTTTGAAATTTTAAAAAAGACTGCTCCTTTTTCCGAAAATGGGAGGTGATGAGCGAAAAAAGTTATTGGAGAACACTCCTCAGGCCATTTCTATGAATGTCCAATATTCAAAAGTCGCAACAGCGTTTTTTTTTTAAATGGGACACATTTTTCCAAATTTCGACTTTTGATATTTTAAAAAGGACTTTGCTCCTTTTTCCGAAAATGGTAGAAAATTTGCGAAAAAAAAAATTATTGGGGAACACTATTCCGGCCATCCCTATGAATGTCCAATATTCAAAAGTGTGTTTTTTTGAAAATAGGCGACATTTTTCCAAATTTGGACTTTTGAAATTTTAAAAAAGACTTTGCTCCTTTTTCCGAATATGGTACGAGATGGGCGAAAAAACATTATTGGGGAACACTCTTCCGGCCCTTTCTATGAATGTTCAATATTCAAAAGTCGCAACAGTGTGTTTTCTTGAAAATAGGCGACATTTTTCCAAATTTCGACTTTTGAAATTTTAAAAAGGACTTTGGTCCTTTTTTCAAAAATGATAGGAGATGGGCAAACAAAATTATTGGAGAACTCTCCTTCGGCCATCCCTATGAATGTCCAATATTCAAAAGTCGCAACAGTGTGTTTTTTTGAAAATAGGCGACATTTTTCCAAATTTCGACTTTTGAAATTTTAAAAAAGACTTTGCTCCTTTTTCCGAAAATGGTAGCTGACGGGCGACAAAAATTATTGGAGAACACTCCTCAGGCCATTTCTATGAATGTCCAATATTCAAAAGTCGCAACAGTGTGTTTTCTTGAAAATAGGCGACATTTTTCCAAATTTCGACTTTTGAAATTTTAAAAAGGACTTTCAAAAGTCTTAACAGTGTGTTTTTTTTAAAATAGGCAACATTTTTCCAAATTTGGACTTTTGAAATTTTAAAAAAGACTTTGCTCCTTTTTCCGAAAATGGTAGGTGACGGGCGAAAAAAATTATTGGAGAACACTCCTCGGGCCATTTTTATGAATGTCCAATATTCCAAAGTCGCAACAGTGTGTTTGTTTTTAAATAGGACCCATTTTTCCGAATTTCGACTTCTGAAATTTTTAAAAGGACTTTGCTCCTTTTTTCGAAAATGGTAGGAGATGGGCGACAAAAATTATTGGAGAACACTCCTCAGGCCATTTCTATGAATGTCCAATATTCAAAAGTCGCAACAGTGTGTTTTTTTGAAAATAGGAGACATTTTTCCGAATTTCGACTTTTGAAATTTTAAAAAGGATTTTGCTCCTTTTTTCAAAAATGATAGGAGATGGGCAAAAAAAATTTATTGGAAAACTCTCCTCTGGCCATCCCTATGAATGTCCAATATTCAAAAGTCGCAACAGTGTGTTTTTTTTTGAAAATAGGCGACATTTTTCCAAATTTCGACTTTTGAAATTTTAAAAAAGACTTTGCTCCTTTTTCCGAAAATGGTAGCTGACGGGCGACAAAAATTATTGGAGAACACTCCTCAGGCCATTTCTGTGAATGTCCAATATTCAAAAGTCGCAACAGTGTGTTTTTTTGAAAAAAAGGCGACATTTTTCCAAATTTCGACTTCTGAAATTTTAAAAAGGACTTTGCTTCTTTTTTCCGAAAGTGGTAGAAAATTTGCGAAAAAAAATTATTGGGGAACACTATTCCGGCCATCCCTATGAATGTCCAATATTCAAAAGTCGCAACAGTGTTTTTTTTTTTGAAAATAGGCGACATTTTTCCAAATTTCGACTTTTGAAATTTTAAAAAGGACTTTGCCCCTTTTTCCGAAAATGGTAGGAGATGGGCGAAAAACACTATTGGAGAACACTTTTCCAGCCATTTCTATGAATGTCCAATATTCAAAAGTCGCAACAGTGTGTTTTTTTCAAAATAGGAGACATTTTTCCAAATTTCGATTTTTGAAATTTTAAAAAAGACTTTGCTCCTTTTTCCGAAAATAGTAGGTGACAGGCGAAAAAAATTATTGGAGAACACTCCTCCTGCCATTTCTATGAATGTCCAATATTCAAAAGTCGCAACAGTGTGTTTTTTTGAAAATAGGCGACATTTTTCCAAATTTCGACTTCTGAAATTTTAAAAAGGACTTTGCTCCTTTTTTCCGAAAGTGGTAGAAAATTTGCGAAAAAAAATTATTGGGGAACACTATTCCGGCCATCCCTATGAATGTCCAATATTCAAAAGTGTGTTTTTTTGAAAATAGGCGACATTTTTCCAAATCTCGACTTTTGAAATTTTAAAAAAGACTGCTCCTTTTTCCGAAAATGGGAGGTGATGAGCGAAAAAAGTTATTGGAGAACACTCCTCAGGCCATTTCTATGAATGTCCAATATTCAAAAGTCGCAACAGCGTTTTTTTTTTAAATGGGACACATTTTTCCAAATTTCGACTTTTGATATTTTAAAAAAGACTTTGCTCCTTTTTCCGAATATGGTACGAGATGGGCGAAAAAACATTATTGGGGAACACTCTTCCGGCCCTTTCTATGAATGTTCAATATTCAAAAGTCGCAACAGTGTGTTTTCTTGAAAATAGGCGACATTTTTCCAAATTTCGACTTTTGAAATTTTAAAAAGGACTTTGGTCCTTTTTTCAAAAATGATAGGAGATGGGCAAACAAAATTATTGGAGAACTCTCCTTCGGCCATCCCTATGAATGTCCAATATTCAAAAGTCGCAACAGTGTGTTTTTTTGAAAATAGGCGACATTTTTCCAAATTTCGACTTTTGAAATTTTAAAAAAGACTTTGCTCCTTTTTCCGAAAATGGTAGCTGACGGGCGACAAAAATTATTGGAGAACACTCCTCAGGCCATTTCTATGAATGTCCAATATTCAAAAGTCGCAACAGTGTGTTTTCTTGAAAATAGGCGACATTTTTCCAAATTTCGACTTTTGAAATTTTAAAAAGGACTTTCAAAAGTCTTAACAGTGTGTTTTTTTTAAAATAGGCAACATTTTTCCAAATTTGGACTTTTGAAATTTTAAAAAAGACTTTGCTCCTTTTTCCGAAAATGGTAGGTGACGGGCGAAAAAAATTATTGGAGAACACTCCTCGGGCCATTTTTATGAATGTCCAATATTCCAAAGTCGCAACAGTGTGTTTGTTTTTAAATAGGACCCATTTTTCCGAATTTCGACTTCTGAAATTTTTAAAAGGACTTTGCTCCTTTTTTCGAAAATGGTAGGAGATGGGCGACAAAAATTATTGGAGAACACTCCTCAGGCCATTTCTATGAATGTCCAATATTCAAAAGTCGCAACAGTGTGTTTTTTTGAAAATAGGAGACATTTTTCCGAATTTCGACTTTTGAAATTTTAAAAAGGATTTTGCTCCTTTTTTCAAAAATGATAGGAGATGGGCAAAAAAAATTTATTGGAAAACTCTCCTCTGGCCATCCCTATGAATGTCCAATATTCAAAAGTCGCAACAGTGTGTTTTTTTTTTGAAAATAGGCGACATTTTTCCAAATTTCGACTTTTGAAATTTTAAAAAAGACTTTGCTCCTTTTTCCGAAAATGGTAGCTGACGGGCGACAAAAATTATTGGAGAACACTCCTCAGGCCATTTCTGTGAATGTCCAATATTCAAAAGTCGCAACAGTGTGTTTTTTTGAAAAAAAGGCGACATTTTTCCAAATTTCGACTTCTGAAATTTTAAAAAGGACTTTGCTTCTTTTTTCCGAAAGTGGTAGAAAATTTGCGAAAAAAAATTATTGGGGAACACTATTCCGGCCATCCCTATGAATGTCCAATATTCAAAAGTCGCAACAGTGTTTTTTTTTTTGAAAATAGGCGACATTTTTCCAAATTTCGACTTTTGAAATTTTAAAAAGGACTTTGCCCCTTTTTCCGAAAATGGTAGGAGATGGGCGAAAAACACTATTGGAGAACACTTTTCCAGCCATTTCTATGAATGTCCAATATTCAAAAGTCGCAACAGTGTGTTTTTTTCAAAATAGGAGACATTTTTCCAAATTTCGATTTTTGAAATTTTAAAAAAGACTTTGCTCCTTTTTCCGAAAATAGTAGGTGACAGGCGAAAAAAATTATTGGAGAACACTCCTCCTGCCATTTCTATGAATGTCCAATATTCAAAAGTCGCAACAGTGTGTTTTTTTGAAAATAGGCGACATTTTTCCAAATTTCGACTTCTGAAATTTTAAAAAGGACTTTGCTCCTTTTTTCCGAAAGTGGTAGAAAATTTGCGAAAAAAAATTATTGGGGAACACTATTCCGGCCATCCCTATGAATGTCCAATATTCAAAAGTGTGTTTTTTTGAAAATAGGCGACATTTTTCCAAATTTCGACTTTTGAAATTTTAAAAAAGACTGCTCCTTTTTCCGAAAATGGGAGGTGATGAGCGAAAAAAGTTATTGGAGAACACTCCTCAGGCCATTTCTATGAATGTCCAATATTCAAAAGTCGCAACAGTGTTTTTTTTATAATGGGACACATTTTTCCAAATTTCGACTTTTGATATTTTAAAAAGGACTTTGCTCCTTTTTCCGAAAATGGTAGAAAATTTGCGAAAAAAAATTATTGGTTAACACTATTCCGGCCATCCCTATGAATGTCCAATATTCAAAAGTGTGTTTTTTTGAAAATAGGCGACATTTTTCCAAATTTCGACTTTTGAAATTTTAAAAAAGACTTTGCTCCTTTTTCCGAATATGGTACGAGATGGGCGAAAAAACATTATTGGAGAACACTCCTCAGGCCATTTCTATGAATGTCCAATATTCAAAAGTCGCAACAGTGTGTTTTTTTTAAAAAAGGCGACATTTTTCCAAATTTCGACTTTTGAAATGTTAAAAAGGACTTTGCTCCTTTTTTCGAAAATGGTAGAAAATTTTGGAAAAAAATTATTGGGGAACACTATTCCGGCCATCCCTATGTGTATGAGAATTTAACTTTGTGCGTAAATTAAAATTATTACACGGATTACTTTATTAAGTCTTAAGTATGTATGATCGCAGCGAGGCAGTAAAGACAAGTGAAGTCAGTAAAAATATTTTAAGTATAATAATAAAATCTTAAAAGAATATGTAACAGTGCTTATAACTAATGAGAGTTTATACATATTAAATAATACCGTAAGTAAGTATATACATATGTATGTATGCGCGTATATGAATTTGCATGTAATAGGCAATTGCATGCATAAAAGAAACCCAGTATTTTGTTTCAATACATTTTCTCTGAGCATAAGTAATTTACTCTCTTTATGTCTTATGCATCGAATAAAACGGAATTCATATGTTATAATATAGTGATGTGTGAATAAATAGCAGTAGGCAATAATACTACCTTAAATTATTCATTAACATTCTCCGCCACTAAGTGCGATAGTGCTTACAATGCGGGAGAGTCATCACCGTATGGTTTAGAGTTGGCATCATTTTCTGTATTATCAAAGCAATCATTCATCGGCAAAGGCGCAATTTTGGAAATTGGACGTTTGAAGACTTTGCCATGTGCGGATAGAGTGACCACCCGTACACAACCGTCTTTGCCAGGATGAATATCCTTGATACGAGCAAGCGGCCAGTTTCCTGGAGTACCACGTTCATTGAAAAATACCACTAAATCTCCAACTTTTGGACTTTGTGTTATTTTAAGCCATTTAGGTCTCGCTTGCATTCGGCACAACCATTCGTTTGACCAACGTCGCCAAAAATGCTGTTTGAGCTTTTCAACAACTTTCCATCTATTCAATCGATCAATGTTGACCTCGAGCAAATCCTCTTCTGGTACACAAAGCGTAGGCTCTCCAATCAACAAGTGGGCAGGAGTTAGCGCATGACAGTCAGATGGGTCTGAAGATAGGGGGCATAACGGTCTTGAATTCAAACAGCTTTCAATCTGAGCTAGCAGCGTAGTAAGCTCTTCAAATGTTAGAATACGATTCTGCATCACTCTGTTCAAATGGTGTTTAGTGGATTTGACGCCGGCCTCCCAAAGACCACCAAAGTTTGGAGAGGCTGGAGGTATGAAATGCCACTTTGTGCTATTCGCAGCCAGTTTGTTGTATATTTCATCTGGGATTGCCGACTTACTGCGATTATACAGAATTTGCAGCTCTTTGTTAGCTCCAACAAAGTTGGTACCACAGTCTGAATACAAATCAGTACAGGGCCGCGACGAGACACAAAACGCCTAAAAGCTGCCAGAAACGCATCAGTTGACATGTTTGTTGCTGCTTCCAAGTGCAGCGCTTTCGTAACCATGCAAATAAACAAACATATATAACCCTTTGTGGTCACTGAATTTCTTGCAGTTGACTGTTTAATGACGATTGGACCTGCATAATCGACCCCACTGTGCTTGAATGGCCGTGCCGGCCTGAGGCGAACACTAGGGAGGTTTCCCATCATCTGCTGGGCTGCTTTTGCAAAATTGGATGTTTGGAACCATAGCTAAGATCGGAATTTTGAATTCTACCACCAACTCTAAGTATTTGATATGCATCAAAAAATGGGCACAACTGTGCTAGAGCATTGTTCCTTATAATTTTACCTTTCTGTTTAAGTTCAAAAATTTCACGTGAAAAATCCACTTGTTGTGAAACTTGTACAATTCTGAATCTAGCAAATTTCAACTCTTCGGTTGAAAAAAACCCTGTCATCTTACTGTTACTTTCAATCTGCGGGTTTTTATTAACTTGAGTGTTATGTTTAAAACGAAATATGTATGCAACAACACGTATCAGCTTACCAAGAGAAGAAAATCTTGTTAATAAATCTGGATATTGGTTGACATATGTCGCAGTTGCATGTATATTTAAGGATGGTTCAGCAATTTTATCAATTTCATTTAAGTTTATTTGAGGTTGTCTTGGCCAATTTTCTGATGGTTCCGATAGCCAGTTAGGACCATGCCACCATAATTCATGTTCAGCCAATTCACTGGGTAGTATACCACGGGACGCGCAGTCAGCAGGATTTTCACTTGTGGATATATATCGCCATTGAGAAGCATTAGACCTGCGTTGAATTTCGGCAACTCGATTTCCAACATATACACGCCACTTAGACGACTGACCACGAATCCATGCAAACACAGTTGTGCTATCAGTCCAATAGTAAACATTCGAAATTCTTTGATTAAGTGAAGAAATTATTTTATCTACTAGCTTAGCTAATAAAGTGGCACCACACAATTCCATTCTGGGTATAGTTAACCGCTTTATAGGGCCCACTTTAGTTTTTGCCTGGATTAGATATACTTTTGCACCCAAATCAGAACTGGTTTTTGCATAGACTGCCGCTGCATAAGCTAGCTTAGAAGAGTCGGAAAACCCATGAATTTCAACTTTAACCTCCTTGCGCACTCCAATCCAACGCGGAATTTTAATATTTTCCAGATGTTTTAAATTATTGCGATATATTAACCATTTTTTCTCCATAGCATCGGGCAGGCGATCGTTCCAATCAATACCAAGTAACCATAGGTTTTGAAAATCTATTTTTGCGAGAATTGTGGTAGGAGATAGCCAGCCTAGAGGATCGTAAAGTTTTGCGGCATCTGATAACAAGCTTCGTTTTGTAACTACTGATGTATTATCAAAATTAATATCAAATGAAAAGCAGTCATCTGCTATGTCCCACTTCAAACCCAGAGCTTTTACTGTATTAGGTTGATTCAACTCGAATATGTTGGAAGTTTCCCTGAAGTCTACGGGAATCAAATCTAGTAGCTCTCTTGAGTTTGTTGTCCATTTACGTAGATTAAACTGACCTTTATTTAGCAAGCTACATAGCTCAGTATGCAACTGGTAAGCTTCTGCTAAACTATCCGCCCCAGAAATAACATCATCAACATAAGTATCTGTGTTGAGCACGCTACAAGCCATTGGATATTTTTCCTGTTCGTCTAGTGCTAGCTGTTGTAACACTCTAATCGAAAGAAAAGGCGCAGATGTTGTACCATAAGTGACCGTTGAGAGCCGGTAAATTAATATCTCTTCGGATCTCATATTTCTCCAAAGAATTTGTTGAAACTTTCGTTGCTCCGGTTTTACGAGTATTTGTCTAAACATTTTTTCTAAATCTGCCCTAAAACCAATTTTGAAACGTCTCCACCGATTAATGATTGTAGGCAGATCATTTTGTAATGCAGGACCAGCTGCCAGTTCGTCATTTAACGAGGGCTGAGCTGACCGCTTACAGCTACCGTCGAAAACAACCCTCAACTTGGTTGTCGGTTGTTTTCTCTTGAAACACCATGATGGGGCAAAAAGAACCCATTCCTATCCAAGTCAAGAGGATAAGTGCCTACCTTTTCCATATGACCAAGCCGTTCGTACTCTTCCATAAAGTCTGTGTAAAGCTTCCCAAAGTTCTTATTCAATTTACATTTGGCTTCAATACTTTTTAAGCGAGAAAGTGCTGTATAGTCTGTTTGTGCAAAAACGGGAAGTAAGCTACTCTTGAGAAGAGATTTAAAGGGTAGAGACACCATATAACGTCCTGATGAATCACGTATAGTAGTAGCTTTGAAGTGTTCTTCACAAAGAATTTCTTCTTCTGTTAAAACCCTCTTCTCTATCAGTTCTTCCTGTTCCCAAAAGGACTGCAATTGTTTATCTAAAGAACAAACGTTTACAGTAATACTGTGATGTAAATTGTTGTCTGGAATAGGACCCGAAACTATCCACCCGAATTGTGTCAATTGCAAAAAAGGACCATTGTTAAATGTATGTTGTTGAGGTAATACGATATCTCCATAGATATCTCCTCCTAGCAAAAGATCAATTTCTCCAGGTTCTGAGAAATAAGGATCAGCTAACGAAAATTTACTTAAATCAGGTAAAAGTTTCTCATTTATAGCCATAGGTTGATATCCAGTTATTTTTGGTAAAACTAAGGCCTCACAATCGATCTTAAAATTAGTGTTGGTTCTTGAGAAAATAGTAAAATTAACATGTTTTCGTACAATCGTGGGTTGATGTCCACCAACCCCGCTAATTTCTACAAAATCCTTTGTGTAAGGTAATTTTAGAGCGTCCGCAACCTTTTTGGTGATAAAAGTAGCCTGGGCACATTGGTCAAGGAGGGCCCGCAAGACAAAGACGCCTTGATAGGTTTTAGCACGACCCGTAATGTCGCTAAGAGAATTTGAGACCTTTTCCTGCCACTATATTTCTTGCAATTATCAACTACATGAGCAGTGACGTTCTGAAGTATTTGCGAAGACGAGGGGTGTTCACGAATCATAGCGGATTCAGTAGGTGAGTTCGCAATTGAGTGGGTTGCCGAATATTCATTATGCACTGTTGTATGGTGATTCTGTTGGCAGACTTGACAGCGAGAAACTACACGACAGTTGTTACTAAAGTGGCCAGGTGTTAAGCAATTTCTACATATTCGCTTTGAATTTAAAAAATCTTTCTTTGCAGCAGATGCTAACGAAGCAAACTTGAAACATTTGAAAAGAAGATGACGCTTATTGCAGCAGGGGCAGTTGGAGTCGTTGCTTGTAGAAACAGCGTTTGCATACCGTCGAAAATTGCTTTTACCGTTATTATTAAGTGAGGATTTTGATGACAAACGAACTGCATTAGGACTTGAATCGGCCTGATCAGAAAGTGTTTCTAATGTTCGAAATGTTGCTTCTAGGAATTTGAATAAATCTCCTATTGGAGGAATTTCCGTTGACGCCTTTAGAGATTGCTCCCATTCCTTGCGTATTTGTAAGTCCAGCTTATTCACAGTCATATATATAAGCATAGCATGTTCACCTTCAGTATTTACTTCTAAGCTGCGTAGAAGCGCTATACTAGTGCGGGTTGTATCTAAAATTAACTGAATGCTTTTGGCGGAGCCATCAGAAACAGGTATCGAAAATAACTTTTTAAAAATAGTATCAACTATTTTCCTTTTATTGTGATATCTATTTTGCAATGCTGTCCAAGCTAAAGTGTAGCTAGCGTCCGTTGCTGGATATTCATTCACGATATCCAGTGGAGTTTCCTTGCAAGAGGTTTTCAAAAAACAAAATTTTTGCACATCAGACAGGCTGGGATTATTATGCACTAGTGAAATAAACATATCTTGGTATGACATCCAGGCTAAATAATCTCCACTAAAGATTGGCAAGTCAATTTTCGGTAACCGTGCCTGAACCGAAAATGTTTCATTTCTAGAATGACCAGAACCAGCAAACGTGCTGGATTGAATTCCAGGCGAACGAAGATCACCAGATTCCATGAAATCAAGCAACAGACCCTTAAGGGTAAAAAATTCCTTCTGAAACTGGTAATAAACATCTTCTTCGAAATACGGAATATTTTCTGTATTAATGGTATTTTCATGGACTATGGAACATAAATGACTATTACCTTCTTTAAATTTTGCAAAATTCGCTTCTATTTCGTCTAAAACCGATTGTGCAAATCCATGCGTTTTATTCGTTTGCAAATCATAAAGCTTAGCGGTTTTCTTCAGGTTCCGTAACAAATCTCTTTGGTTCTCGATATGTTGGTGTAATTCCGCCATTTTATTGGTTTTCCAGTCTTCAAATTTATTTTATTGAACTTCCACTAGGCACGCTTCAATTTATGCATCAATTCCCGGGTTTCGGCACCAAATTTATGTATGAGAATTTAACTTTATGCGTAAATTAAAATTATTACACGGATTACTTTATTAAGTCTTAAGTATGTATGATCGCAGCGAGGCAGTAAAGACAAGTGAAGTCAGTAAAAATATTTTAAGTATAATAATAAAATCTTAAAAGAATATGTAACAGTGCTTATAACTAATGAGAGTTTATACATATTAAATAATACCGTAAGTAAGTATATACATATGTATGTATGCGCGTATATGAATTTGCATGTAATAGGCAATTGCATGCATAAAAGAAACCCAGTATTTTGTTTCAATACATTTTCTCTGAGCATAAGTAATTTACTCTCTTTATGTCTTATGCATCGAATAAAACGGAATTCATATGTTATAATATAGTGACGTGTGAATAAATAGCAGTAGGCAATAATACTACCTTAAATTATTCATTAACACTATGAATGTTCAATATTCAAAAGTGTGTTTTTTTGAAAATAGGCGACATTGTTCCAAATTTCGACTTTTGATATTTTAAAAAGGACTTTGCTCCTTTTTCCGAAAATGGTAGAAAATTTGCGAAAAAAAAATTATTGAGGAACACTATTCCGGCCATCCCTATGAATGTCCAATATTCAAAAGTGTGTTTTTTTGAAAATAGGCGACATTTTTCCAAATTTCGACTTTTGAAATTTTAAAAAAGACTTTGCTCCTTTTTCTGAATATGGTACGAGATGGGCGAAAAAACATTATTGGAGAACACTCCTCCTGCCATTTCTATGAATGTCCAATATTCAAAAGTCGCAACAGTGTGTTTTTTTTAAAAAAGGCGACATTTTTCCAAATTTCGACTTTTGAAATGTTAAAAAGGACTTTGCTCCTTTTTCCGAAAATGGTAGAAAATTTGCGAAAAAAAAATTATTGGGGAACACTATTCCGGCCATCCCTATGAATGTATAATATTCAAAAGTGTGTTTTTTTGAAAATAGGCGACATTTTTCCAAATTTCGACTTTTAAAATTTTAAAAAAGACTTTGCTCCTTTTTCCGAAAATGGGAGGTGATGAGCGAAAAAAGTTATTGGAGAACACTCCTCAGGCCATTTCTATGAATGTCCAATATTCAAAAGTCGCAACAGTGTTTTTTTTTTAAAAAGGCGACATTTTTCCAAATTTCGACTTTTGAAATGTTAAAAAGGACTTTGCTCCTTTTTCCGAAAATGGTAAAAAATTTGCGAAAAAAAAATTATTGGGTAACACTATTCCGGCCATCCCTATGAATGTATTATATTCAAAAGTGTGTTTTTTTGAAAATAGGCGACATTTTTCCACATTTCGACTTCTAAAATTTTAAAAAAGACTTTGCTCCTTTTTCTGAAAATAGGAGGTGATGAGCGAAAAAAGTTATTGGAGAGCACTCCTCAGGCCATTTCTATGAATGTCCAATATTCAAAAGTCGCAACAGTGTTTTTTTTTTTAAATGGGACACATTTTTCCAAATTTCGACTTTTGAAATGTTAAAAAGGACTTTGCTCCTTTTTCCGAAAATGGTAGAAAATTTGCGAAAAAAAAATTATTGGGGAACACTATTCCGGCCATCCCTATGAATGTCCAATATTCAAAAGTGTGTTTTTTTGAAAATAGGCGACATTTTTCCAAATTTCGACTTTTAAAATTTTAAAAAAGACTTTGCTCCTTTTTCCGAAAATGGGAGGTGATGACCGAAAAAAGTTATTGGAGAACACTCCTCAGGCCATTTCTATGAATGTCTAATATTCAAAAGTCGCAAAAGTGTGTTTTTTTTTAAAAAGGCGACATTTTTCCAAATTTCGACTTTTGAAATGTTAAAAAAGACTTTGCTCCTTTTTCCGAAAATGGTATGTGATGGGCGAAAAAAATTATTGGAGAACACTCCTCAGGCCATTTCTATGAATATCCAATATTCAAAAGTCGCCACAGTGTGTTTTTTTGAAAATAGGCGACATTTTTCCAAATTTCGACTTCTGAAATTTTAAAAAGGACTTTGCTCCTTTTTTCCGAAAATGGTAGAAAATTTGCGAAAAAAAATTATTGGGGAACACTATTCCGGCCATCCCTATGAATGTCCAATATTCCAAAGTCGCAACAGTGTGTTTTTTTTTAAATAGGACCCATTTTTCCGAATTTCGACTTCTAAAATTTTTAAAAGGACTTTGCTCCTTTTTTCGAAAATGGTAGGAGATGGGCGACAAAAATTATTGGAGAACACTCCTCAGGCCATTTCTATGAATGTCCAATATTCAAAAGTCGCAACAGTGTGTTTTTTTGAAAATAGGAGACATTTTTCCGAATTTCGACTTTTGAAATTTTAAAAAGGATTTTGCTCCTTTTTTCAAAAATGATAGGAGATGGGCAAAAAAATTTATTGGAAAACTCTCCTCTGGCCATCCCTATGAATGTCCAATATTCAAAAGTCGCAACAGTGTGTTTTTTTGAAAATATGCGACATTTTTCCAAATTTCGACTTTTGAAATTTTAAAAAGGACTTTGCTCCTTTTTTCGATAATAGTAGGTGATGAGCGAAAAAATTTATTGGAGAACACTCCTCTGGCCATTCCTATGAATGTACAATATTCAAAAGTCGCAACAGTGTGTTTTTTTGAAAATAGGCGACATTTTTCTAAATTTCGACTTTTGAAATGTTAAAAAGGACTTTGCTCCTTTTTCCGAAAATGGTATGTGATGGGCGAAAAAAATTATTGGAGAACACTCCTCAGGCCATTTCTATGAATGTCCAATATTCAAAAGTCGCAAAAGTGTGTTTTTTTGAAAATAGGCGACATTTTTCCAAATTTCGACTTTTGAAATTTTAAAAAGGATTTTGCTCCTTTTTTCCGAAAATGGTAGAAAATCTGCGAAAAAAAATTATTGGGGAACACTATTCCGGCCATCCCTATGAATGTCCAATATTCAAAAGTCGCAACAGTGTGTTTTTTTGAAAAAAGGCGACATTTTTCCAAATTTCGACTTTTGAAATTTTAAAAAATACTGCTCCTTTTTCCGAAAATGGTAGCTGACGGGCGAAAAAAATTATTGGAGAAGACTCCTCAGGCCATTTCTATGAATGTCCAATATTCAAAAGTCGCAACAGTGTGTTTTTTTGAAAAAAGGCGACATTTTTCCAAATTTCGACTTTTGAAATTTTAAAAAATACTTCTCCTTTTTCCGAAAATGGTAGCTGACGGGCGAAAAAAATTATTGGAGAACACTCTTCAGGCCATTTCTTTGAATGTCCAATATTCAAAAGTCGCAACAGTGTGTTTTTTTGAAAAAAGGCGAAATTTTTCCAAATTTCGAGTTTTGAAATTTTAAAAAATACTGCTCCTTTTTCCGAAAATGGTAGGCGATAGGCGAGAAAAATTATTGGAGAAGACTCCTCAGGCCATTTCTATGAATGTCCAATATTCAAAAGTCGCAACAGTGTGTTTTTTTGAAAAAAGGCGACATTTTTCCAAATTTCGACTTTTGAAATTTTAAAAAATACTGCTCCTTTTTCCGAAAATGGTAGCTGACGGGCGAAAAAAATTATTGGAGAAGACTCCTCAGGAAACTTATTTCGGGCCTTTTTCACTACAAAAAGTTTGCTACGTGTGTATTTCGGTAATAGGACCGAACCAGGAATTGACAACTGGTTCGCTGAAATGGTACATGTCTCCACTATAAAATATTAAAAATCCCTAAACGCACAACTTGTGCGCTGAAATAGTACATGTGTTCACTATGAAATATCAAAGATCCTTAGACGCACATATTACCATTTCAGTTTTATGGGCAAAAACTTTTGCACCCCTTTTACTTTAAAAAAAAGTTTGCTAGGTGTGTATTTCGTCCTCAGGGCCGAACCAGGAAATGAAAAACGATGCGCTAAAATAAAACATGTCTCCACTATAAAATATTAAAAATTCTTCGCCGCACATATTACCATTTCAGTTTTATGGCCAAAAACTTTTTTCGCGCCTTTTTCACCACAAAAAGTTTGCTGGGTGTGTATCTAATCCCCTAGGCCGAACCAGGAAGTGAAAACTAATGCTCTGGAATGGAATATGTATTTACTATAAAATATTAAAAATCCCTAAACGCACATATTACCGTTTCGGTTTTATAGCCAAAAACTTTTTTCTCCTTTTTCACCACAAAAAAATTGCTGGGTGTTGATCTAATCCCCTAGGCCGAACCAGGAAGTAAAAACTGGTGCTCTGGAATAATATATGTGTTCACTATAAAATATCAAAAATCCTTAAACGCACATACGACCGTTTCGGTTTTATAGCCAAGAACTTATTTGGCTAATACATAATTTTTCACTACAAAAAGTTTGCTAGATGTGTATTTCGTCCCCAAGGACGAACCAGGAAGTGGCAACTGGTGCGCTCGAATAGTTCATGTGTGCACTATAAAATATCAAAAATCCTTAGACGCACATATTACCATTTCAGTTTTATGCCCAAAAACTTTTTTCACGCCTTTTTCACAACAAAAATTTTACTGGGTGTGTATCTAATCCCCAGGGCCGAACCAGGAAGTGGCAACTGGTGCGCTGGAATGGTACATGTGGCCACTATAAATAATAAAAAATTCTTAGACGCACATATTACCATTCCAGTTTTATGGCCAAAAACTTTGTTCGCGCCTTTTTCACCACAAAAAGTTTGCTGGGTGTGCATCTCATCCCCAAGGCCGAACCAGGAACTGACAACTGGTGCGCTGAAATGGTACATGTGTCAACTATAAAATATCAAAAATTCTTAGCCGCACATATTACCATTCCAGTTTTATGGCTAGAAACTTTTTTCGCGCCTTTTTCACTACAAAAAGTTTGCTAGGTGTCTATTTCGTCCCCAGGACCGAAACCTGAACTGACAACTGGTGCGCTGGAATGATACATGTGTCAACTATAAAATACCAAAAATCCTTAGACGCACATATTACCATTTCGGTTTTATAGCCAAAAACTTTTTTCGTGCCTTTTGCTCTAACAAAAAAAGTTTGCTGGTTTTATATCTCATCCCCAGAGCTGAACCAGGAAGTGGCATGTGGTGTGCTGGAATCGTACATGTGTCCACTATAATATATCAAAAATTCTTAGCAGCACATATTACCATTTCAGTTTTATGGCTAGAAACTTTTTTCGCGCCTTTTTCACTACAAAAAGTTTGCTAGGTGTCTATTTCGTCCCCAGGACCGAAACCTGAACTGACAACTGGTGCGCTGGAATGATACATGTGTCCACTATAAAATACCAAAAATCCTTAGACGCACATATTACCATTTCGGTTTTATAGCCAAAAACTTTTTTCGTGCCTTTTGCTCTAACAAAAAAAGTTTGCTGGTTTTATATCTCATCCCCAGGGCTGAACCAGGAAGTGGCATGTGGTGTGCTATAATCGTACATGAGTCCACTATAAAATATCAAAAATTCTTAGCCGCACATATTACCATTTCAGTTTTATGGCTAGAAACTTTTTTCGCGCCTTTTTCACTACAAAAAGTTTGCTAGGTGTCTATTTCGTCCCCAGGACCGAAACAGGAAATGACAGCTGGTGCGCTAAAATGTTACATGTGTCAACTATAAAATATCAAAAATCCTTAGACGTACATAATACCATTTCAGTTTTATGGCCAGAAACTTTTTTCGCGCCTTTTTCACCACAAAAAGTTTGCTGGGTGTGTATCTCATCCCCAAGGCCGAACCAGGAACTGACAACTGGTGCGCTGGAATGGTACATGTGTCCACTATAAAATACCAAAAATCCTTAGACGCACAGATTACCATTTCGGTTTTATAGCCAAAAACTTTTTTCGTGCCTTTTGCTCTAACAAAAAAAGTTTGCTGGTTTTATATCTCATCCCCAGGGCTGAACCAGGAAGTGGCATGTAATGTGCTGGAATCGTACATGTGTCCACTATAAAATATCAAAAATTCTCAGCCGCACATATTACCATTCCAGTTTTGTGGCCTGAAACTTTTTTCGGGCCTTTTTCACTACAAAAAGTTTGCTACGTGTGTATTTCGGTAATAGGACCGAACCAGGAATTGACAACTGGTTCGCTGAAATGGTACATGTCTCCACTATAAAATATTAAAAATTCTTAGCCGCACATATTACCATTTCAGTTTTATGGCTAGAAACTTTTTTCGCGCCTTTTTCACTACAAAAAGTTTGCTAGGTGTCTATTTCGTCCCCAGGACCGAAACAGGAAATGACAGCTGGTGCGCTAAAATGGTACATGTGTCAACTATAAAATATCAAAAATCCTTAGACGTACATAATACCATTTCAGTTTTATGGCCAGAAACTTTTTTCGCGCCTTTTTCACCACAAAAAGTTTGCTGGGTGTGTATCTCATCCCCAAGGCCGAACCAGGAACTGACAACTGGTGCGCTGGAATGGTACATGTGTCTACTATAAAATACCAAAAATCCTTAGACGCACATATTACCATTTCGGTTTTATAGCCAAAAACTTTTTTCGTGCCTTTTGCTCTAACAAAAAAAGTTTGCTGGTTTTATATCTCATCCCCAGGGCTGAACCAGGAAGTGGCATGTGGTGTGCTGGAATCGTACATGTGTCCACTATAAAATATCAAAAATTCTCAGCCGCACATATTACCATTCCAGTTTTGTGGCCTGAAACTTTTTTCGGGCCTTTTTCACTACAAAAAGTTTGCTACGTGTGTATCTCATCCCCAAGGCCGAACCAGGAACTGGCAACTGGTGCGCTGGAATGGTACATGTGTCAACTATAAAATATCAAAAATTCTTAGCCGCACATATGACCATTACAGTTTTATGGCTAGAAACTTTTTTCGCGCCTTTTTTACTACAAAAAGTTTGCTGGGTGTGTATCTCATCCCCAAGGCCGAACCAGGAACTGACAACTGGTGCGCTGGAATGGTACATGTGGCCACTATAAAATATCAAAAATCCTTAGACGCACATATTACCATTTCAGTTTTATGCCCAAAAACTTTTTTCACGCCTTTTTCACAACAAAAATTTTACTGGGTGTGTATCTAATCCCCAGGGCCGAACCAGGAAGTGGCAACTGGTGCGCTGGAATGGTACATGTGGCCACTATAAATAATAAAAAAATCTTAGACGCACATATTACCATTCCAGTTTTATGGCCAAAAACTTTGTTCGCGCCTTTTTCACCACAAAAAGTTTGCTGGGTGTGTATCTCATCCCCTAGGCCGAAACAGAATATGACAACTGGTGCCCTGGAATGGTACATGTGTCCACTATAAAACATTAAAATTTCTTAGACGCACATAGTACCATTCCAGTTTTATGGGGAGAAACGTTTTTCGCGCCTTTTTCACCACATAAAGTTTGCTGGGTGTGTATCTCATGCCCTAGGCCGAACCAGGAAGTGACAACTAGTGCGCTGAAATGGTACATGTGTCCACTATAAAATATCAAAAATCCTTAGACGCACATATTACCATTTCAGTTTTATGCCCAAAAACTTTTTTCACGCCTTTTTCACAACAAAAATTTTACTGGGTGTGTATCTAATCCCCAGGGCCGAACCAGGAAGTGGCAACTGGTGCGCTGGAATGGTACATGTGGCCACTATAAATAATAAAAAAATCTTAGACGCACATATTACCATTCCAGTTTTATGGCCAAAAACTTTGTTCGCGCCTTTTTCACCACAAAAAGTTTGCTGGGTGTGCATCTCATTCCCAAGGCCGAACCAGGAACTGACAACTGGTGCGCTGAAATAGTACATGTGTCCCCTATAAAATATCAAAAATCCTTAGACGTACATAATACCATTTCAGTTTTATGTCCAGAAACTTTTTTCGCGCCTTTTTCACCACAAAAAGTTTGCTGGGTGTGTATCTCATCCCCAAGGCCGAACCAGGAACTGACAACTGGTGCGCTGGAATGGTACATGTGTCCACTATAAAATACCAAAAATCCTTAGACGCACATATTACCATTTCGGTTTTATAGCCAAAAACTTTTTTCGTGCCTTTTGCTCTAACAAAAAAAGGTTGCTGGTTTTATATCTCATCCCCAGGGCTGAACCAGGAAGTGGCATGTAATGTGCTGGAATCGTACATGTGTCCACTATAAAATATCAAAAATTCTTAGCAGCACATATTACCATTTCAGTTTTATGGCTAGAAACTTTTTTCGCGCCTTTTTCACTACAAAAAGTTTGCTAGGTGTCTATTTCGTCCCCAGGACCGAAACAGGAAATGACAGCTGGTGCGCTAAAATGGTACATGTGTCAACTATAAAATATCAAAAATTCTTAGCCGCACATATGACCATTCCAGTTTTATGGCTAGAAACTTTTTTCGCGCCTTTTTTACTACAAAAAGTTTGCTGGGTGTGTATCTCATCCCCAAGGCCGAACCAGGAACTGACAACTGGTGCGCTGGAATGGTACATGTGGCCACTATAAATAATAAAAAATTCTTAGACGCACATATTACCATTTCAGTTTTATAGCCAAAAACTTTTTTCGTGCCTTTTGCTCCAACAAAAAAAGTTTGCTGGTTTTATATCTCATCCCCAGGGCTGAACCAGGAAGTGGCATGTGGTGTGCTGGAATCGTACATGTGTCCACTATAAAATATCAAAATTTCTTAGCAGCACATATTACCATTTCAGTTTTATGGCTAGAAACTTTTTTCGCGCCTTTTTCACTACAAAAAGTTTGCTAGGTGTCTATTTCGTCCCCAGGACCGAAACAGGAAATGACAGCTGGTGCGCTAAAATGGTACATGTGTCAACTATAAAATATCAAAAATTCTTAGCCACACATATGACCATTCCAGTTTTATGGCTAGAAACTTTTTTCGCGCCTTTTTCACTACAAAAAGTTTGCTAGGTGTCTATTTCGTCCCCTGGACCGAAACCTGAACTGACAACTGGTGCGCTGGAATGATACATGTGTCCACTATAAAATACCAAAAATCCTTAGACGCACATATTACTATTTCGGTTTTATAGCCAAAAACTTTTTTCGTGCCTTTTGCTCTAACAAAAAGAGTTTGCTGGTTTTATATCTCATCCCCAGGGCTGAACCAGGAAGTGGCATGTGGTGTGCTGGAATCGTACATGAGTCCACTATAAAATATCAAAAATTCTTAGCCGCACATATTACCATTTCAGTTTTATGGCTAGAAACTTTTTTCGCGCCTTTTTCACTACAAAAAGTTTGCTAGGTGTCTATTTCGTCCCCAGGACCGAAACAGGAAATGACAGCTGGTGCGCTAAAATGTTACATGTGTCAACTATAAAATATCAAAAATCCTTAGACGTACATAATACCTTTTCAGTTTTATGGCCAGAAACTTTTTTCGCGCCTTTTTCACCACAAAAAGTTTGCTGGGTGTGTATCTCATCCCCAAGGCCGAACCAGGAACTGACAACTGGTGCGCTGGAATGGTACATGTGTCCACTATAAAATACCAAAAATCCTTAGACGCACAGATTACCATTTCGGTTTTATAGCCAAAAACTTTTTTCGTGCCTTTTGCTCTAACAAAAAAAGTTTGCTGGTTTTATATCTCATCCCCAGGGCTGAACCAGGAAGTGGCATGTAATGTGCTGGAATCGTACATGTGTCCACTATAAAATATCAAAAATTCTCAGCCGCACATATTACCATTCCAGTTTTGTGGCCTGAAACTTTTTTCGGGCCTTTTTCACTACAAAAAGTTTGCTACGTGTGTATTTCGGTAATAGGACCGAACCAGGAATTGACAACTGGTTCGCTGAAATGGTACATGTCTCCACTATAAAATATTAAAAATTCTTAGCCGCACATATTACCATTTCAGTTTTATGGCTAGAAACTTTTTTCGCGCCTTTTTCACTACAAAAAGTTTGCTAGGTGTCTATTTCGTCCCCAGGACCGAAACAGGAAATGACAGCTGGTGCGCTAAAATGGTACATGTGTCAACTATAAAATATCAAAAATCCTTAGACGTACATAATACCATTTCAGTTTTATGGCCAGAAACTTTTTTCGCGCCTTTTTCACCACAAAAAGTTTGCTGGGTGTGTATCTCATCCCCAAGGCCGAACCAGGAACTGACAACTGGTGCGCTGGAATGGTACATGTGTCTACTATAAAATACCAAAAATCCTTAGACGCACATATTACCATTTCGGTTTTATAGCCAAAAACTTTTTTCGTGCCTTTTGCTCTAACAAAAAAAGTTTGCTGGTTTTATATCTCATCCCCAGGGCTGAACCAGGAAGTGGCATGTGGTGTGCTGGAATCGTACATGTGTCCACTATAAAATATCAAAAATTCTCAGCCGCACATATTACCATTCCAGTTTTGTGGCCTGAAACTTTTTTCGGGCCTTTTTCACTACAAAAAGTTTGCTACGTGTGTATCTCATCCCCAAGGCCGAACCAGGAACTGGCAACTGGTGCGCTGGAATGGTACATGTGTCAACTATAAAATATCAAAAATTCTTAGCCGCACATATGACCATTACAGTTTTATGGCTAGAAACTTTTTTCGCGCCTTTTTTACTACAAAAAGTTTGCTGGGTGTGTATCTCATCCCCAAGGCCGAACCAGGAACTGACAACTGGTGCGCTGGAATGGTACATGTGGCCACTATAAAATATCAAAAATCCTTAGACGCACATATTACCATTTCAGTTTTATGCCCAAAAACTTTTTTCACGCCTTTTTCACAACAAAAATTTTACTGGGTGTGTATCTAATCCCCAGGGCCGAACCAGGAAATGGCAACTGGTGCGCTGGAATGGTACATGTGGCCACTATAAATAATAAAAAAATCTTAGACGCACATATTACCATTCCAGTTTTATGGCCAAAAACTTTGTTCACGCCTTTTTCACCACAAAAAGTTTGCTGGGTGTGTATCTCATCCCCTAGGCCGAAACAGAATATGACAACTGGTGCCCTGGAATGGTACATGTGTCCACTATAAAACATTAAAATTTCTTAGACGCACATAGTACCATTCCAGTTTTATGGGGAGAAACGTTTTTCGCGCCTTTTTCACCACATAAAGTTTGCTGGGTGTGTATCTCATGCCCTAGGCCGAACCAGGAAGTGACAACTAGTGCGCTGGAATGGTACATGTGGCCACTATAAATAATAAAAAAATCTTAGACGCACATATTACCATTCCAGTTTTATGGCCAAAAACTTTGTTCGCGCCTTTTTCACCACAAAAAGTTTGCTGGGTGTGCATCTCATCCCCAAGGCCGAACCAGGAACTGACAACTGGTGCGCTGAAATAGTACATGTGTCCACTATAAAATATCAAAAATCCTTAGACGCACATATTACCATTTCAGTTTTATGCCCAAAAACTTTTTTCACGCCTTTTTCACAACAAAAATTTTACTGGGTGTGTATCTAATCCCCAGGGCCGAACCAGGAAGTGGCAACTGGTGCGCTGGAATGGTACATGTGGCCACTATAAATAATAAAAAAATCTTAGACGCACATATTACCATTCCAGTTTTATGGCCAAAAACTTTGTTCGCGCCTTTTTCACCACAAAAAGTTTGCTGGGTGTGCATCTCATCCCCAAGGCCGAACCAGGAACTGACAACTGGTGCGCTGAAATAGTACATGTGTCCACTATAAAATATCAAAAATCCTTAGACGTACATAATACCATTTCAGTTTTATGTCCAGAAACTTTTTTCGCGCCTTTTTCACCACAAAAAGTTTGCTGGGTGTGTATCTCATCCCCAAGGCCGAACCAGGAACTGACAACTGGTGCGCTGGAATGGTACATGTGTCCACTATAAAATACCAAAAATCCTTAGACGCACATATTACCATTTCGGTTTTATAGCCAAAAACTTTTTTCGTGCCTTTTGCTCTAACAAAAAAAGGTTGCTGGTTTTATATCTCATCCCCAGGGCTGAACCAGGAAGTGGCATGTAATGTGCTGGAATCGTACATGTGTCCACTATAAAATATCAAAAATTCTTAGCAGCACATATTACCATTTCAGTTTTATGGCTAGAAACTTTTTTCGCGCCTTTTTCACTACAAAAAGTTTGCTAGGTGTCTATTTCGTCCCCAGGACCGAAACAGGAAATGACAGCTGGTGCGCTAAAATGGTACATGTGTCAACTATAAAATATCAAAAATTCTTAGCCGCACATATGACCATTCCAGTTTTATGGCTAGAAACTTTTTTCGCGCCTTTTTTACTACAAAAAGTTTGCTGGGTGTGTATCTCATCCCCAAGGCCGAACCAGGAACTGACAACTGGTGCGCTGGAATGGTACATGTGGCCACTATAAATAATAAAAAATTCTTAGACGCACATATTACCATTTCAGTTTTATAGCCAAAAACTTTTTTCGTGCCTTTTGCTCCAACAAAAAAAGTTTGCTGGTTTTATATCTCATCCCCAGGGCTGAACCAGGAAGTGGCATGTGGTGTGCTGGAATCGTACATGTGTCCACTATAAAATATCAAAATTTCTTAGCAGCACATATTACCATTTCAGTTTTATGGCTAGAAACTTTTTTCGCGCCTTTTTCACTACAAAAAGTTTGCTAGGTGTCTATTTCGTCCCCAGGACCGAAACAGGAAATGACAGCTGGTGCGCTAAAATGGTACATGTGTCAACTATAAAATATCAAAAATTCTTAGCCGCACATATGACCATTCCAGTTTTATGGCTAGAAACTTTTTTCGCGCCTTTTTCACTACAAAAAGTTTGCTAGGTGTCTATTTCGTCCCCTGGACCGAAACCTGAACTGACAACTGGTGCGCTGGAATGATACATGTGTCCACTATAAAATACCAAAAATCCTTAGACGCACATATTACTATTTCGGTTTTATAGCCAAAAACTTTTTTCGTGCCTTTTGCTCTAACAAAAAGAGTTTGCTGGTTTTATATCTCATCCCCAGGGCTGAACCAGGAAGTGGCATGTGGTGTGCTGGAATCGTACATGTGTCCACTATAAAATATAATATTAAAAAGCCTAAAACGCACATATTACCATTTCAGTTTTATGGCAAAAACTTTTTTCGCGCATTTTTACCTATAAAAAGTTTGCTGGGTTTGTATTTCGTCCCTAGGGCCGAGCCAAGAAATGACAACTGGTGCGCTGGAATGGTAAATGTGTTCACTAAAAAATCTTAAAAAGCCTAAAACGCACATGTTACCATTTCAGTTTTATGGCCAAAAACTTTTTTCGCGCCTTTTTCATTACAAAAAGTTTGCTAGGTTTGTATTTCGTTTCCAGAGCCGAGCCAAGAAATGACAACTAGTGCGCTGAAATGGTACATGTGTCTACTATAAAATATTAAAAAGCCTAAAACGCACATATTACCATTTCAGTTTTATGGCCAAAAACTTTTTTCGCGCCTTTTTCACTACAAAAAGTTTGCTGAGTTTGTATTTCGTTCCCAGGGCCGAGCCAAGAAATGACAACCGATGCGCTAAAATGGTACATGAGTCCACTATTAAATATGAAAAATCCTTAGACGCACATATTACCATTTCAGTTTTATGGCTAAAAACTTTTTTCGCACTTTTTTCACTACAAAAAGTTTGCTGAGTTTGTATTTCGTTCCCAGGGCCGAAATAGAAAAGGCAACTGGTGCGTTGGAATGGTACATGTGTCCACTATAAAATATCAGAAATTCTAAGACGCGCATATTACCATTTCAGATTTATGGCCAAACATTTTTTTCGCGCCTTTTTCACTACAAAAAGTTTGCTGAGTTTGTATTTCGTTCCCAGGGCCGAGCCAAGAAATGACAACCGATGCGCTGAAATGGTACATGTGTCCGCCATAAAATATCAAAAATTCTTAGACGCACATATTACCATTTCAGTTTTATGTCCAAAAACTTTTTTCGCGCCTTTTTTACTACAAAAAGTTTGCTGAGTTTGTATTTCGTTCCCAGGGCCGAGCCAAGAAATGACAACTGGTGCGCTGAAATGGTACCTGTGTCCACTATAAAATATCAAAAATCCTTAGACGCACATATTACCATTTCAATTTTATGGCTAAAAGCTTTTTTCGCACTTTTTTCACTACAAAAAGTTTGCTAAGTTTGTATTTCGTTCCCAGGGCCGAAATAGAAAAGGCAACTGGTGCGTTGGAATGGTACATGTGTCCACTATAAAATATCAGAAATTCTAAGACGCGCATATTACCATTTCAGTTTTATGGCCAAACATTTTTTTCGCGCCTTTTTCATTACAAAAAGCTTGCTAGGTTTGTATTTCGTTCCCAGGGCCGAGCCAAGAAATTAAAACCGATGCGCTGAAATGGTACATGTGTCCACTATAAAATATCAAAAATCCTTAGACGCACATATTACCATTTCAATTTTATGGCTGAAAACTTTTTTCGCACTTTTTTCACTACAAAAAGGTTCCTGGTTTGTATTTCGTCCCTATGGGCGAACCAGGAAGTAGCAACTGTTGCGCTGGAATTTTAAATGCGTTCACTATAAAATATTAAAAAGCCTAAAACGCACATATTACCATTTCAGTTTTATGGCCAAAAACTTTTTTCGCGCCCTTTTCACTACAAAAAGTTTGCTGGGTTTGTATTTCGTTCCCAGGGCCGAAATAGAAAAGGTGCGTTGGAATGGTACATGTGTCCAGTAAAATATATTAAAAATTCTTAGACGCACAGGTTGCTGAGTTTGTATTTCGTTCCCAGGGCCGAAATAGAAAAGGCAACTGGTGCGTTGGAATGGTAAATGTTTCCACTATAAAATATCAAAAATCTTAGTCGCACATGTTATTATTTCAGTTTTATGGCCAAAAACTTTTTTCGCGCCTTTTTCACTACAAAAAGTTTGCTAGGTTTGTATTTCGTTCCCAGGGCCGAACCAGGAAGTGGCAACTAGTGCGCTGGAATGTTACATGTGTCCAGTATAAAATATCAAAAATTCTTACGCGCACATGTTATTATTTCAGTTTTACAGCCAAAAACTTTTTTCGCGCATTTTTTACTGCAAAAAAATTGCTGGGTTTTTATTTCGTTTCCAGGGCCGAGCCAAGAAATGACAACTGGTGCGCTGAAATGGTACATGTGTCCGCCATAAAATATCAAAAATTCTTAGACGCACATATTACCATTTCAGTTTTATGTCCAAAAACTTTTTTCGCGCCTTTTTTACTAAAAAAAGTTTGCTGAGTTTGTATTTCGTTCCCAGGGCCGAAATAGAAAAGGCAACTGGTGCGTTGGAATGGTACATGTGTCCACTATAAAATATCAGAAATTCTAAGACGCGCATATTTCCATTTCAGTTTTATGGCCAAAAATTTTTATCGCGACTTTGTCATTACAAAAAGCTTGCTAGGTTTGTATTTCGTTCCCAGGGCCGAGCCAAGAAATGACAACTGGTGCGCTGAAATGGTACCTGTGTCCACTATAAAATATCAAAAACTCTTCGACGCACATATTACTATTTCAGTTTTATAGCCAAAAACTTTTTTCACGTCTTTTTCACTACAAAAAGTTTGCTGGGTTTGTATTTCGTTCCCAGGACCGAACCAGGAAATGGCAACTAGTGCGCTGGAATGGTACATGTGTCCACTATAAAATATTAAAAAGCCTAAAACGCACATATTACCATTTCAGTTTTATGGCAAAAACTTTTTTCGCGCCTTTTTACCTATAAAAAGTTTGCTGGGTTTGTATTTCGTCCCTAGGGCCGAACCAGGAAGTGGCAACTCGTGCGCTGGAATGGTAAATGTGTTCACTAAAAAATCTTAAAAAGCCTAAAACGCACATATTACCATTTCAATTTTATCGCCAAAAACTTTTTTCGCGCCTTTTTCATTACAAAAAGTTTGCTAGGTTTGTATTTCGTTCCCAGAGCCGAGCCAAGAAATAACAACTAGTGCGCTGAAATGGTACATGTGTCCACCATAAAATATCAAAAATTCTTAGACGCACATATTACCATTTCAGTTTTATGGCCAAAAACTTTTTTCGCGCCTTTTTCACTACAAAGAGGTTGCTAAGTTTGTATTTCGTTCCCAGGGCCGAAATAGAAAAGGCAACTGGTGCGTTGGAATGGTACATGTGTCCACCATAAAATATCAAAAATTCTTAGACGCACATATTACCTTTTCAGTTTTATGGCCAAAAACTTTTTCGCGCCTTTTTCACTACAAAGAGGTTGCTAAGTTTGTATTTCGTTGCCAGGGCCGAAATAGAAAAGGCAACTGGTGCTTTGGAATGGTACATGTGTCTACTATAAAATATCAGAAATACTAAGACGCGCATATTACCCTTTCAGTTTTATGGCCAAAAATTTGTTTCGCGCCTTTTTAATTACAAAAAGCTTGCTAGGTTTGTATTTCGTTCCCAGGGCTGAGCCAAGAAATGACAACTGGTGCGCTGAAATGGTACATGTGCCCACTATAAAATATCAAAAATTCTTAGACGCACATATTACTATTTCAGTTTTGTAGCCAAATACTTTTTTCGCGCCTTCTTCACTACAAAAAGTTTGCTGGGTTTGTATTTCGTCCCTAGGGCCGAACCAGGAAGTAACAACTGGTGCGCTGGAATGGTACATGTGTCCACTATAAAATAATATAAAGCCTAAAACGCATATATTACCATTTCAGTTTTATGGCAAAAACTTTTTTCGCGCCTTTTTACCTATAAAAAGTTTTCTGGGTTTGTATTTCGTCCCTAGGGCCGAACCAGGAACTGGCAACTGGTGCGCTGGCATGGTTAATGCGTTCACTATAAAATAATAAAAAGCTTAAAACGCACATATTACCATTTCAGTTTTATGGTCAAAAACTTTTTTCGCGCATTTTTCACTAACACTCTTCCGGCCATTTCTATGAAGGTTCAATATTCAAAAGTCGCAAAAGTGTGTTTTTTTGAAAATAGGCGACATTTTTCCAAATTTCGACTATTGAAATTTTCAAAAAGACTTTGCTCCTTTTTCCGAAAATGGTCGGTGATGGGCAAAAAAACATTATTTTGGAACACTCTTCCGGCCATTTCTATGAATGTCCAATATTCACAAGTCGCAACAGTGGTTTTTTTTTTTAAATAGACGACATTTTTCAAAATTTGGACTTTTGAAATTTTAAAAAGAACTTTGCTCCTTTTTTTGAAAATGGTAGGAGATGGGCGAAAAAACATTATTGGGGAACACTCTTCCGGCCATTTCTATGAATGTCCAATATTCAAAAGTCGCAACAGTGTAATTTTTGAAAATAGGCGACATTTTTCCAAATTTCGATTTTTGAAATTTTAAAAAAGACTGCTCCTTTTCCCGAAAATAGTAGGTGATTGGCGAAAAAAATTATTGGAGAACACTCCTAAGGCCATTTCTATGAATGTCCAATATTCAAAAGTCGCAACAGTGTGTTTTCTTTAAATAGAAGACATTTTTCCGAATTTCGACTTTTGAAATTTTAAAAAAGACTTTGGTCCTTTTTTCAAAAATGATAGGAGATGGGCAAACAAAATTATTGGAGAACTCTCCTTCGGCCATCCCTATGAATGTCCAATATTCAAAAGTGTGTTTTTTTGAAAATAGGCGACATTTTTCAAAATTTCGACTTTTGAAATTTTCAAAAAGACTTTGCTCCTTTTTCCGAAAATTGTCGGTAATGGGCGAAAAAAATTATTGAAGAACACTCCTCAGGCCATTTCTATGAATGTCCAATATTCAAAAGTCCCAACAGTGTGTTTTTTTTTAAATAGGAGTCATTTTTCCGAATTTCGACTTTTAAATTTTAAAAAAGACTGCTCTTTTTTTCGAAAATGGTGGGAGATGGGCGAAAAAACATTATTGGGGAACACTCTTCCGGCCCTTTTTATGATTGATCAATATTCAAAAGTCGCAAAAGTGTGTTTTTTTGAAAATAGGCGACATTTTTCCAAATTTCGACTTTTGAAATTTTAAAAAGGACTTTGCTCCTTTTTTCAAAAATGGTAGGAGATGGACAAAAAAAGATTATTTGGGAACACTCTTCCGACCATTTCTATGAATGTCCAATATTCAAAAGTCGCAAAAGTGTGTTTTTTGACAATAGGCGACATTTTTTCAAATTTCGACTTTTGAAATTTTAAAAAAGACTGCTCCTTTTCCCGAAAATACTAAGTGATGGGCGAAAAAAATTATTGGAGAACACTCCTCAGGCCATTTCTATGAATGTCCAATATTCAAAAGTCGCAACAGTGTGTTTTTTTTTAAATAGTAGAAATTTTTCCGAATTTCGACTTTTGAAATTTTAAAAAAGACTGCTCCTTTTTTCGGAAATGGTAGGAGATGGGCTAAAAAACATTATTGGGGAACACTCTTCCGGCCATTTCTATGAATTTGCAATATTCAAAAGTCGCAAAAGTGTGTTTTTTTGAAAATAGGCGACATTTTTCTAAATTTCGACTATTGAAATTTTCAAAAAGACTTTGCTCCTTTTTCCGAAAATGGTCGGTGATGGGCGAAAAAAATTATTGGAGAACACTCCTCAGGCCATTTCTATGAATGTCAAATATTCAAAAGTCGCAACAGTGTGTTTTTTTTAAATAGTAGACATTTTTCCGAATTTCGACTTTTGAAATTTTAAAAAGATTGCTCCTTTTTTCGAAAATGGTAGGAGATGGGCGAAAATACATTATTGGGGAACACTCTTCCGGCCATTTCTATGAATGTCCAATATTAAAAAGTCGCAAAAGTGTGTTTTTTTTGAAAATAGGCGACATTTTTCCAAATTTCGACTTTTGAAATTTTAAAAAGGACTTTGCTCCTTTTTTCGAAAATGGTAGGAGATGGGCAAAAAAACATTATTTGGGAACACTCTTCCGGCCATTTCTATGAATGTCCAATATTCAAAAGTCGCAAAAGTGTGTTTTTTGAAAATAGGCGACATTTTTCCAAATTTCGACTTTTGAACTTTTAAAAAAGACTGCTCCTTTTCCCGAAAATGGTAGGTGATGGGCGAAAAAATTATTGGAGAACACTCCTCAGGCCATTTCTATGAATGTCCAATATTCAAAAACCGCAACAGTGTGTTTTTTTGAAAATAGGGGACATTTTTCCAAATTTCGACTTTTGAAATGTTAAAAAGGACTTTGCTCCTTTTCCCGAAAATGGTAGGAGGTGGGAAAAAACAAATTAATTGGCCGGAAGGCCATCCCTATGAATGTCCAATATTCAAAAGTGTGTTTTTTTGACAATAGGCGACATTTTTTCAAATTTCGACTTTTGAAATTTTAAAAAAGACTGCTCCTTTTCCCGAAAATGGTAAGTGATGGGCGAAAAAAATTATTAGAGAACACTTCTCAGGCCATTTCTATGAATGTCCAATATTCAAAAGTCGCAACAGTGTGTTTTTTTGAAAATAGGCGACATTTTTCCGAATTTCGACTTTTGAAATTTTAAAAAAGACTGCTTCTTTTTTCGAAAATGGTAGGAGATGGGCAAAAAAACATTATTTGGGAACACTCTTCCGGCCATTTCCATGAATGTCCAATATTCAAAAGTCGGAAAAGTGTGTTTTTTGAAAATAGGCGACATTTTTCCAAATTTCGACTTTTGAAATTTTAAAAAAGACTGCTCCTTTTCCCGAAAATGGTAAGTGATGGGCGAAAAAAATTATTGGAAAACACTCCTCAGGCCATTTCTATGAATGTCCAATATTCAAAAGTCGCAACAATGTGTTTTTTTTTTAATAGGAAACATTTTTCCGAATTTCGACTTTTGAAATTTTAAAAAAGACTGCTCCTTTTTTCGAAAATGGTAGGAGATGGACGAAAAAACAATATTGGGGAACACTCTTCCGGCCATTTCTATGAATGTTCAATATTCAAAAGTCGCAAAAGTGTGTTTTTTTGAAAATAGGCGACATTTTTCCAAATTTCGACTATTGAAATTTTCAAAAAGACTTTGCTCCTTTTTCCGAAAATGGTCGGTGATGGGCGAAAAAAATTATTGGAGAACACTCCTCAGGCCATTTCTATGAATTTCCAATATTCAAAAGTCGCAACAGTGTGTTTTTTTTTTAAATAGGCGACATTTTTCAAAATTTGGACTTTTGAAATTTTAAAAAGGACTTTGCTCCTTTTTTTGAAAATGGTAGGAGATGGGCGAAAAAACATTATTGGGGAACACTCTTCCGGCCATTTCTATGAATGTCCAATATTCAAAAGTCGCAAAAGTGTGTTTTTTTGAAAATAGGCGACATTTTTCCAAATTTCGACTTTTGAAATTTTAAAAAGGACTTTGCTCCTTTTTTCGAAAATGGTAGGAGATGGGCAAAAAAACAATATTTGGGAACACTCTTCCGGCCATTTCTATGAATGTCCAATATTAAAAAGTCGCAACAGTGTAATTTTTGAAAATAGGCGACATTTTTCCAAATTTCGATTTTTGAAATTTTAAAAAAGACTGCTCCTTTTCCCGAAAATAGTAGGTGATGGGCGAAAAAATTTATAAGAGAACACTCCTCAGGCCATGTCTATGAATGTCCAATATTCAAAAGTGTGTTTTTTTAAAATAAGCGACATTTTTCAAAATTTCGACTTTTGAAATTTCAAAAAGGACTTTGCTCCGTTTTTCGAAAATGGTAGGAGATGGGCAAAAAAACATTATTGGGGAACACTCTTCCGGCCATTTATATGAATGTCCAATATTCAAAGGCGCAAAAGTGTGTTTGTTTTAAAATAAGCGACATTTTTCCAAATATCGACTTTTGAAATTTTAAAAAAGACTGCTCCTTTTTCCGAAAATGGTAGGTGATTGCCGAAAAAAATTATTGGAGAACACTCCTAAGGCCATTTCTATGAATGTCCAATATTCAAAAGTCGCAACAGTGTGTTTTCTTTAAATAGAAGACATTTTTCCGAATTTCGACTTTTGAAATTTTAAAAAAGACTGCTCTTTTTTTTCGAAAATGGTGGGAGATGGGCGAAAAACCATTATTGGGGAACACTCTTCCGGCCATTTCTATGAATGTCCAATATTCAAAAGTCGCAAAAGTGTGTTTTTTTGAAAATAGGCGACATTTTTCCAAATTTCGACTTTTGAACTTTTAAAAAGGACCTTGCTCCTTTTTTCGAAAATGGTAGGAGATGGGCAAAAAATCATTATTGGGGAACACTCTTCCGGCCATTTCTATGAATGTCCAATATTCAAAAGTCGCAAAAGTGTGTTTTTTTGAAAATAGGCGACATTTTTCCAAATTTCGACTTTTGAAATTTTAAAAAGGACTTTGCTCCTTTTTTCGAAAATGGTAGAAGATGGGCAAAAAAACATTATTTGGGAACACTCTTCCGGCCATTTCTATGAATGTCCAATATTCAAAAGTCGCAAAAGTGTGTTTTTTGAAAACAGGCGACATTTTTCCAAATTTGGACTTTTGAAATTTTAAAAAGGACTTTGCTCCTTTTTCCGAAAATGGTAGTTGATAAGCGAAAAAATTATTGGAGAACACTCTTCCGGCCATTTCTATGAATGTCCAATATTCAAAAGCCGCAAAAGTGTGTTTTTTTGAAAATAGGCGACATTTTTCCAAATTTCGACTATTGAAATTTTCAAAAAGACTTTGCTCCTTTTTCCGAAAATGGTAGGCGATGGGCGAAAAAACTATTGGAGAACACTTCTCAGGCCATTTCTATGAATGTCCAATATTCAAAAGTCGCAACAGTGTGTTTTTTTTTGAAAATAGGCGACATTTTTCCAAATTTCGACTTTTGAAATTTTAAAAAATACTGCTCCTTTTTCCGAAAATTTTAGAAATTTTGCGAAAAAAAAATTATTGGGGAACACTATTCCGGCCATCCCTATGAATGTCCAATATTCAAAAGTGTGTTTTTTTGAAAATAGGCGACATTTTTCAAAATTTCGACTTTTGAAATTTTAAAAAGGACTTTGCTCCTTTTTTCGAAAATGGTAGGAGATGGGCAAAAAAACATTATTTGGGAACACTCTTCCGGCCATTTCTATGAATGTCCAATATTCAAAAGTCGCAAAAGTGTGTTGTTTGAAAATAGGCGACATTTTTCCAAATTTCGACTTTTGAAATTTTAAAAAAGACTGCTCCTTTTCCCCAAAATGGTAGGTGATGGGCGAAAAAAATTATAAGAGAACACTCCTCAGGCCATTTCTATGAATGTCCTATATTCAAAAGTCGCAACAGTATGTTTTTTTAAATAGTAGACATTTTTCCGAATTTCGACTTTTGAAATTTTAAAAAAAATTGCGCCTTTTTTCGAAAATGGTAGGATATGGGCGAAAAAACATTATTTGGGAACAATCCTCAGGCCATTTCTATGAATGTCCAATATTCAAAAGTCGCATAAGTGTGTTTTTTTTGAAAATAGGTGACATTTTTCCAAATTTCGACTTTTGAAATTTTAAAAAGGACTTTGCTCCTTTTTTCGAAAATGGTAGGAGATGGGCAAAAAAACATTATTTGGGAACACTCTTCCGGCCATTTCTATGAATGTCCAATATTCAAAAGTCGCAAAAGTGTGTTTTTTTGAAAATAGGCGAAATTTTTCCAAATTTCGACTTTTGAAATTTTAAAAAGGACTTTGCTCCTTTTTTCAAAAATGGTAGGAGATGGACAAAAAAAGATTATTTGGGAACACTCTTCCGACCATTTCTATGAATGTCCAATATTCAAAAGTCGCAAAAGTGTGTTTTTTGAAAATAGGCGAAATTTTTTTAAATTTCGACTTTTGAAATTTTAAAAAAGACTGCTCCTTTTCCCGAAAATGGTAAGTGATGGGCGAAAAAAATTATTGGAGAACACTCCGCAGGCCATTTCTATGAATGTCCAATATTCAAAAGTCGCAACAGAGTGTTTTTTTTTAAGTAGTAGAAATTTTTCCGAATTTCGACTTTTGAAATTTTAAAAAAGACAGCTCCTTTTTTCGGAAATGGTAGGAGATGGGCTAAAAAACATTATTGGGGAACACTCTTCCGGCCATTTCTATGAATTTGCAATATTCAAAAGTCGCAAAAGTGTGTTTTTTTGAAAATAGGCGACATTTTTCTAAATTTCGACTATTGAAATTTTCAAAAAGACTTTGCTCCTTTTTCCTAAAATGGTCGGTGATGGGCGAAAAAAATTATTGGAGAACACTCCTCAGGCCATTTCTATGAATGTCAAATATTCAAAAGTCGCAACAGTGTGTTTTTTTTAAATAGTAGACATTTTTCCGAATTTCGACTTTTGAAATTTTAAAAAGATTGCTCCTTTTTTCGAAAATGGTAGGAGATGGGGAAAAAACATTATTGGGGAACACTCTTCCGGCCATTTCTATGAATGTCCAATATTCAAAAGTCGCAAAAGTGTGTTTTTTTTGAAAATAGGCGACATTTTTTCAAATTTCGACTTTTGAAATTTTAAAAAGGACTTTGCTCCTTTTTTCGAAAATGGTAGGAGATGGGCAAAAAAACATTATTTGGGAACACTCTTCCGACCATTTCTATGAATGTCCAATATTCAAAAGTCGCAAAAGTGTGTTTTTTGAAAATAGGCGACATTTTTCCAAATTTCGACTTTTGAAATGTTAAAAAAGACTGCTCCTTTTCCCGAAAATGGTAGGTGATGGGCGAAAAAATTATTGGAGAACACTCCTCAGGCCATTTCTATGAATGTCCAATATTCAAAAGCCGCAACAGTGTGTTTTTTTGAAAATAGGGGACATTTTTCCAAATTTCGACTTTTGAAATGTTAAAAAGGACTTTGCTCCTTTTCCCGAAAATGGTAGGAGGTGGGAAAAAACAAATTAATTGGCCGGAAGGCCATCCCTATGAATGTCCAATATTCAAAAGTGTGTTTTTTTGACAATAGGCGACATTTTTTCAAATTTCGACTTTTGAAATTTTAAAAAAGACTGCTCCTTTTCCCGAAAATGGTAAGTGATGGGCGAAAAAAATTATTAGAGAACACTCCTCAGGCCATTTCTATGAATGTCCAATATTCAAAAGTCGCAACAGTGTGTTTTTTTGAAAATAGGCGACATTTTTCCGAATTTCGACTTTTGAAATTTTAAAAAAGACTTCTTCTTTTTTCGAAAATGGTAGGAGATGGGCGAAAAAACATTATTGGGGAACACTCTTCCGGCCATTTCTATGAATGTCCAATATTCAAAAGTCGCAAAAGTGTGTTTTTTTGAAAATAGGCGACATTTTTCCAAATTTCGACTATTGAAATTTTCAAAAAGACTTTGCTCCTTTTTCCGAAAATGGTCGGTGATGGGCGAAAAAAGTTATTGGAGAACACTCCTCAGGCCATTTCTATGAATGTCCAATATTCAAAAGTCGCAACAGTGTGTTTTTTTAAATAGTAGACATTTTTCCGAATTTCGACTTTTGAAATTTTAAAAAAGATTGCGCCTTTTTTCGAAAATGGTAGGATATGGGCGAAAAAACATTATTTGGGAACAATCCTCAGGCAATTACTATGAATGTCCAATATTCAAAAGTCGCATAAGTGTGTTTTTTTTGAAAATAGGTGACATTTTTCCAAATTTCGACTTTTGAAATTTTAAAAAGGACTTTGCTCCTTTTTTCGAAAATGGTAGGAGATGGGCAAAAAAACATTATTTGGGAACACTCTTCCGGCCATTTCTATGAATGTCCAATATTCAAAAGTCGCAAAAGTGTGTTTTTTGAAAATAGGCGACATTTTTCCAAATTTCGACTTTTGAAATTTTAAAAAAGACTGCTCCTTTTCCCGAAAATGGTAGGTGATGGGCGAAAAAAATTATAAGAGAACACTCCTCAGGCCATTTCTATGAATGTCCAATATTCAAAAGTCGCAACAGTGTGTTTTTTTAAATAGTAGACATTTTTCCGAATTTCGACTTTTGAAATTTTAAAAAAAATTGCGCCTTTTTTCGAAAATGGTAGGATATGGGCGAAAAAACATTATTTGGGAACAATCCTCAGGCCATTTCTATGAATGTCCAATATTCAAAAGTCGCAAAAGTGTGTTTTTTGAAAATAGGCGACATTTTTTTCAAATTTCGACTTTTGAAATTTTAAAAAAGACTGCTTCTTTTCCCGAAAATGGTAAGTGATGGGCGAAAAAAATTATTGGAGAACACTCCTCAGGCCATTTCTATGAATGTCCAATATTCAAAAGTCGCAACAATGTGTTTTTTTTTAATAGGAAACATTTTTCCGAATTTCGACTTTTGAAATTTTAAAAAAGACTGCTCCTTTTTTCGAAAATTGTAGGAGATGGGCGAAAAAACATTTTCTGGGAACACTCTTCCGGCCATTTCTATGACTGTCCAATATTCAAAAGTCGCAAAAGTGTGTTTTTTTTTGAAAATAGGCGAAATTTTTCCAAATTTCGACTATTGAAATTTTCAAAAAGACTTTGCTCCTTTTTCCGAAAATGGTCGGTGATGGGCGAAAGAAAATTTGGAGAACACTCCTCAGGCCATGTCTATGAATGTCCAATATTCAAAAGTCGCAAAAGTGTGTTTTTTGAAAATAAGCGACATTTTTCCGAATTTCGACTTTTGAAATTTTAAAAAAGACTGCTCCTTTTCCCGAAAATGGTAATTGATGGGCGAAAAAAATTATTGGAGAACACTCCTCAGGCCATTTCTATGAATGTCCAATATTCAAAAGTCGCAACAATGTGTTTTTTTTTTAATAGGAAACATTTTTCCGAATTTCGACTTTTGAAATTTTAAAAAAGACTGCTCCTTTTTTCGAAAATGGTAGGAGATGGGCGAAAAAACATTATTGGGGAACACTCTTCCGGCCATTTCTATGAATGTCCAATATTCAAAAGTCGCAAAAGTGTGTTTTTTTGAAAAAAGGCGACATGTTTCCAAATTTCGACTATTGAAATTTTCAAAAAGACTTTGCTCCTTTTTCCGAAATTGGTCGGTGATGGGCGAAAAAAATTATTGGAGAACACTCCTCAGGCCATTTCTATGAATGCCCAATATTCAAAATTCGCAACAGTGTATTTTTTTTTTTAAATAGGCGACATTTTTCAAAATTTGGACTTTTGAAATTTTAAAAAGGACTTTGCTCCTTTTTTTGAAAATGGTAGGAGATGGGCGAAAATACATTATTGGGGAACACTCTTCCGGCCATTTCTATGAATGTCCAATATTCAAAAGTCGCAAAAGTGTGTTTTTTTTTGAAAATAGGCGACATTTTTCCAAATTTCAACTTTTGAAATTTTAAAAAGGACTTTGCTCCTTTTTTCGAAAACGGTAGGAGATGGACAAAAAAACATTATTTGGGAACACTCTTCCGGCCATTTCTATGAATGTCCAATATTCAAAAGTCGCAAAAGTGTGTTTTTTGAAAATAGGCGACATTTTTCCAAACTTCGACTTTTGAAATTTTAAAAAAGACTGCTCCTTTTCCCGAAAATGGTAGGTGATGGGCGAAAAAATTTATAAGAGAACACTCCTCAGGCCATTTCTATGAATGTCCAATATTCAAAAGCCGCAACAGTGTGTTTTTTTGAAAATAGGCGACATTTTTCCAAATTTCGACTTTTGAAATGTTAAAAAGGGATTTGCTCCTTTTTCCGAAAATGGTAGAAAATTTGCGAAAAAAAAATTATTGGGGAACACTATTCCGGCCATCCCTATGAATGTCTAATATTAAACAGTGTATTTATTGAAAATAGGCGACATTTTTCCAAATTTCGACTTTTGAAATGTTAAAAAGGACTTTGCTCCTTTTTCCGAAAATGGTAGAAAATTTGCGAAAAAAACATTATTGGGGAATACTCTTCCGGCCATTTCTATGAATGTCCAATATTAAAAAGTCGCAAAAGTGTGTTTTTTTGAAAATAGGCGACATTTTTCCAAATTTGGACTTTTAAAATGTTAAAAAGAACTTTGCTCCTTTTTCCGAAAATGGTAGAAAATTTGCGAAAAAAAAATTATTGGGGAACACTATTCCGGCCATCCCTATGAATGTCTAATATTCAACAGTGTGTTTATTGAAAATAGGCGACATTTTTCCAAATTTGGACTTTTGAAATTTTAAAAAGGACTTTGCTCCTTTTTTCGAAAATGGTAGGAGATGGGCAAAAAAACATTATTTTGGAACACTCTTCCGGCCATTTCTATGAATGTCCAATATTCAAAAGTCGCAACAGTGTTTTTTTTTTAAATAGACGACATTTTTCAAAATTTGGACTTTTGAAATTTTAAAAAGAACTTTGCTCCTTTTTTTGAAAATGGTAGGAGATGGGCGAAAAAACATTATTTGGGAACACTCTTCCGGCCATTTCTATGAATGTCCAATATTCAAAAGTCGCAAAAGTGTGTTTTTTGAAAATAGGAAACATTTTTCCGAATTTCGAATTTTGAAATTTTAAAAAAGACTGCTCCTTTTTTCGAAAATGGTAGGAGATGGGCGAAAAAACATTATTTGGGAACACTCTTCCGGCCATTTCTATGTATGTCCAATATTCAAAAGTCGCAAAAGTGTGTTTTTTGAAAATGGGCGACATTTTTCCAAATTTCGACTTTTGAAATGTTAAAAAGGACTTTGCTCCTTTTTCCGAAAATGGTAGGAGATGGGAAAAAACAAATTATTTGGCCGGAAGGCCATCCCTATGAATGTCCAATATTCAAAAGTGTGTTTTGTGAAAATAGGAAACATTTTTCCGAATTTCGACTTTTGAAATTTTAAAAAAGACTGCTCCTTTTTTCGAAAATGGTAAGAGATGGGCGAAAAAACATTATTGGGGAACACTCTTCCGGCCATTTCTATGAATGTCCAATATTTAAAAGTCGCAAAAGTGTGTTTTTTTGAAAATAGGCGACATTTTTCTAAATTTCGACTATTGAAATTTTCAAAAAGACTTTGCTCCTTTACCGAAAATGGTCGGTGATGGGCGAAAAAAATTATTGGAGAACACTCCTCAGGCCATTTCTATGAATGTCCAATATTCAAAATTCGCAACAGTGTGTTTTTTTTAAATAGTAGACATTTTTCCGAATTTCGACTTTTGAAATTTTAAAAAAGATTGCTCCTTTTTTCGAAAATGGTAGGAGATGGGCGAAAAAACATTATTTGGGAACACTCCTCAGGCCATTTCTATGAATGTCCAATATTCAAAAGTCGAAAAAGTGTGTTTTTTTAAATAGTAGACATTTTTCCGAATTTCGACTTTTGAAATTTTAAAAAGGACTTTGCTCCTTTTTTCGAAAATGGTAGGAGACGGGCAAAAAAACATTATTTGGGAACACTCTTCCGGCCATTTCTATGAATGTCCAATATTCAAAAGTCGCAAAAGTGTGTTTTTTGAAAACAGGCGACATTTTTCCAAATTTCGACTTTTGAAATTTTAAAAAAGACTGCTCTTTTTTTCGAAAATGGTGGGAGATGGGCGAAAAAACATTATTGGGGAACACTCTTCCGGCCATTTCTATGAATGTCTAATATTCAAAAGTCGCAAAAGTGTGTTTTTTTTGAAAATAGGCGACATTTTTCCAAATTTCGACTATTGAAATTTTAAAAAACTGCTCCTTTTCCCGAAAATGGTAGGTGATGGGCGAAAAAAATTATAAGAGAACACTCCTCAGGCCATTTCTATGAATGTCCAATATTCAAAAGTCGCAACAGTGTGTTTTTTTTAATAGGAAACATTTTTCCGATTTTCGACTTTTGAAATTTTAAAAAATACTGCTCCTTTTTTCGAAAATGGTAGGAGATGGGCGAAAAAACATTATTGGGGAACACTCTTCCGGCCATTTCTATGAATGTCCAATATTCAAAAGTCGCAAAAGTGTGTTTTTTGAAAATAGGCGACATTTTTCCAAATTTCGACTTTTGAAATTTTCAAAAAGACTTTGCTCCTTTTTCCGAAAATGGTAGGAGATAGGCGAAAAAACACTATTGGGGAACACTCTTCCGGCCATTTCTATGAATGTCCAATATTCAAAAGTCGCAACAATGTGTTTTTTTTTAATAGGAAACATTTTTCCGAATTTCGACTTTTGAAATTTTAAAAAAGACTGCTCCTTTTCCCGAAAATGGTAAGTGATGGGCGAAAAAAATTATTGGAGAACACTCCTCAGGCCATTTCTATGAATGTCCAATATTAAAAAGTCGCAAAAGTGTGTTTTTTGAAAATAGGAAACATTTTTCCGAATTTCGACTTTTGAAATTTTAAAAAAAACTGCTCCTTTTTTCGAAAATGGTAAGTGATGGGCGAAAAAAATTATTGGAGAACACTCCTCAGGCCATTTCTATGAATGTCCAATATTCAAAAGTCGCAACAATGTGTTTTTTTTTTTTAAGGAAACATTTTTCCGAATTTCGACTTTTGAAATTTTAAAAAAGACTGCTCCTTTTTTCGAAAATGGTAGGATATGGGCGAAAAAACATTATTGGGGAACACTCTTCCGGCCATTTCTATGAATGTCCAATATTCAAAAGTCGCAAAAGTGTGTTTTTTTGAAAATAGGCGACATTTTTCCAAATTTCGACTATTGAAATTTTCAAAAAGACTTTGCTCCTTTTTCCGAAAATGGTCGGTGATGGGCGAAAAAAAATTTGGAGAACACTCCTCAGGCCATTTCTATGAATGTCCAATATTCAAAAGTAGCAATAATGTGTTTTTTGAAAATAGGCGACATTTTTCCAAATTTCGATTTTTGAAATTTTAAAAGAGACTGCTCCTTTTCCCGAAAATGGTAAGTGATGGGCGAAAAAAATTATTGGAGAACACTCCTCAGACCATTTCTATGAATGTCCAATATTCAAAAGTCGCAACAATGTGTTTTTTTTTTTTAATAGGAAACATTTTTCCGAATTTCGACTTTTGAAATTTTAAAAAAGACTGCTCCTTTTTTCGAAAATGGTAGGAGATGGGCGAAAAAACATTATTGGGGAACACTCTTCCGGCCCTTTTTATGATTGATCAATATTCAAAAGTCGCAAAAGTGTGTTTTTTTGAAAATAGGCGACATTTTTCCAAATTTCGACTATTGAAATTTTCAAAAAGACTTTGCTCCTTTTTCCGAAAATGGTCGGTGATGGGCGAAAAAAATTATTGGAGAACACTCCTCAGGCCATTTCTATGAATGTCCAATATTCAAAAGTCGCAACAGTGTGTTTTTTTTAAATAGGCGACATTTTTCAAAATTTGGACTTTTGAAATTTTAAAAAGGACTTTGCTCCTTTTTTTTAAAATGGTAGGGGATGGGCGAAAAAACATTTTTGGGGAACACTCTTCCGGCCATTTCTATGAATGTCCAATATTCAAAAGTCGCAAAAGTGTGTTTTTTTTTGAAAATAGGCGACATTTTTCCATATTTCGACTTTTGAAATTTTAAAAAGGACTTTGCTCCTTTTTTCGAAAATGGTAGGGGATGGGCAAAAAAACATTATTTGGGAACACTCTTCCGGCCATTTCTATGAATGTCCAATATTCAAAAGTCGCAAAAGTGTGTTTTTTGAAAATAGGCGACATTTTTCCAAATTTCGACTTTTGAATTTTTAAAAAAGACTGCTCCTTTTCCCGAAAATGGTAGAAAATTTGCGAAAAAAAATTATTGGAGAACACTATTCCGGCCATCCCTATGAATGTTTAATATTCAACAGTGTATTTATTGAAAATAGGCGACATTTTTCCAAATTTGGACTTTTGAAATGTTAAAAAGAACTTTGCTCCTTTTTCCGAAAATGGTAGACATTTTGCGAAAAAAAAATTATTGGGGAACACTATTCCGGCCATCCCTATGAACGTCTAATATTCAACAGTGTGTTTATTGAAAATAGGCGACATTTTTCCAAATTTGGACTTTTGAAATTTTAAAAAGGACTTTGCTTCTTTTTTCGAAAATGGTAGGAGATGGGCAAAAAAACATTGTTTTGGAACACTCTTCCGGCCATTTCTATGAATGTCCAATATTCAAAAGTCGCAACAGTGTGGTTTTTTTAAAATAGGACACATTTTTCCAAATTTCGACTTTTCATATTTTAAAAAATACTGCTCCTTTTTCCGAAAACGGTAGGCGATGGGCGAAAAAAATTATTGGAGAACACTTCTCAGGCCATTTCTATGAATGTCCAATATTCAAAAGTCGCAACAGTGTGTTTTTTTTAAATAGGCGACATTTTTCCAAATTTCGACTTTTGATATTTTAAAAAGGACTATGCTCCTTTTTCTGAAAATGGTAGAAAATTTGCGAAAAAAAAATTATTATGTGGGACCACTATTCCGGCCATCCCTATGAATGTCCAATATTCAACAGTGTGTTTATTGAAAATAGGCTACATTTTTCCAAATTTGGACTTTTGAAATGTTAAAAAGAACTTTGCTCCTTTTTCCGAAAATGGTAGGAGATGGGAAAAAACAAATTATTTTGCCGGAAGGCCATCCCTATGAATGTCCAATATTCAAAAGTGTTTTTTTTTGACAATAGGCGACATTTTTCCAAATTTCGACTTTTGAAATTTTAAAAAGGACTTTGCTCCTTTTTTCGAAAATAGTAGGTGATGGGCGAAAAAAATTATTGGAGAACACTCCTCAGGTCATTTCTATGAATGTCCAATATTCAAAAGTCGCAATTGTGTTTTTTTTTTAAAATATGCGACATTTTTCAAAATTTGGACTTTTGAAATGTTAAAAAGGACTTTGCTCCTTTATCCGAAAATGGTAGAAGATGGAAAAAAACAAATTATTTGGCCGGAAGGCCAGCCCTATGAATGTCCAATATTCAAAAGTGTTTTTTTTTTGACAATAGGCGACATTTTTCCAAATTTCGACTTTTGAACTTTTAAAAAGGATTTTGCTCCTTTTTTCGAAAATGGTAGAAAATTTGCGAAAAAAAATTATTGGGGAACACTATTCCGGCCATCCCTATGAATGTCCAATATTCAAAAGTGTGTTTTTTTGACAATAGGCGACATTTTTCCAAATTTCGACTTTTGAAATTTTCAAAAAGACTTTGCTCCTTTTTCCGAAAATTGTCGGTGATGGGCGAAAAAAATTTGGAGAACACTCCTCAGGAGACATTTTTCCGAATTTCGACTTTTAAATTTTAAAAAAGACTGCTCCTTTTTTCGAAAATGGTGGGAGATGGGCGAAAAAACATTATTGGGGAACACTCTTCCGGCCATTTCTATGAATGTCCAATATTCAAAAGTCGCAAAAGTGTGTTTTTTTGAAAATAGGCGACATTTTTCCAAATTTCGACTTTTGAAATTTTAAAAAGGACTTTGCTCCTTTTTTCAAAAATGGTAGGAGATGGACAAAAACCATTATTTGGGAACACTCTTCCGGCCATTTCTATGAATGTCCAATATTCAAAAGTCGCAAAAGTGTGTGTTTTGAAAATAGGCGACATTTTTTCAAATTTCGACTTTTGAAATTTAAAAAAAAACTGCTCCTTTTCCCGAAAATGGTAAGTGATGGGCGAAAAAAATTATTGGAGAACACTCCTCAGGCCATTTCTATGAATGTCCAATATTCAAAAGTCGCAACAGTGTGTTTTTTTTTTTTAATAGGAAACATTTTTCCGAATTTCGGCTTTTGAAATTTTAAAAAAGACTGCTCCTTTTTTCGAAAATGGTAGGAGATGGGCGAAAAAACATTATTGGGGAACACTCTTCCGGCCATTTCTATGAATGTCCAATATTCAAAAGTCGCAAAAGTGTGTTTTTTTGAAAATAGGCGACATTTTTCCAAATTTCGACTATTGAAATTTTAAAAAATACTGCTCCTTTTTCCGAAAATGGTAGGCGATGGACCAAAAAAATTATTGGAGAACACTTCTTAGGCCATTTCTATGAATGTCCAATATTCAAAAGTCGCAACAGTGTGTTTTTTTTAAATAGGACACATTTTCCCAAATTTCGACTTTTGATATTTTAAAAAGGACTATGCTCCTTTTTCCGAAAGTGGTAGAAATTTTGGGAAAAAAAAATTATTGGGGAACACTATTCCGGCCATCCCTATGAATGTCCAATATTCAACAGTGTGTTTATTGAAAATAGGCGACATTTTTCCAAATTTGGACTTTTGAAATGTTAAAATGAACTTTGCTCCTTTTTCCGAAAATGGTAGGAGATGGGAAAAAACAAATTATTTTGCCGGAAGGCCATCCCTATGAATGTCCAATATTCAAAAGTGTTTTTTTTTGACAATAGGCGACATTTTTCCAAATTTCGAATTTTGAACTTTTAAAAAGGACTTTGCTCCTTTTTTCGAAAATGGTAGAAAATTTGCGAAAAAAAATTATTAGGGAACACTATTCCGGCCATCCCTATGAATGTCCAATATTCAAAAGTGTGTTTTTTTGAATATAGGCGACATTTTTCAAAATTTCGACTTTTGAAATTTTCAAAAAGACTTTGCTCCTTTTTCCGAAAATTGTCGGTAATGGGCGAAAAAAATTATTGAAGAACACTCCTCAGGCCATTTCTATGAATGTCCAATATTCAAAAGTCCCAACAGTGTGTTTTTTTTAAATAGGAGGCATTTTTCCGAATTTCGACTTTTAAATTTTAAAAAAGACTGCTCTTTTTTTCGAAAATGGTGGAAGATGGGCGAAAAAACATTATTGGGGAACACTCTTCCGGCCATTTCTATGAATGTCCAATATTCAAAAGTCGCAAAAGTGTGTTTTTTTGAAAATAGGCGACATTTTTCCAAATTTCGACTTTTGAAATTTTAAAAAGGACTTTGCTCCTTTTTTCAAAAATGGTAGGAGATGGACAAAAAAAGATTATTTGGGAACACTCTTCCGACCATTTCTATGAATGTCCAATATTCAAAAGTCGCAAAAGTGTGTTTTTTGAAAATAGGCGAAATTTTTTTAAATTTCGACTTTTGAAATTTTAAAAAAGACTGCTCCTTTTCCCGAAAATGGTAAGTGATGGGCGAAAAAAATTATTGGAGAACACTCCTCAGGCCATTTCTATGAATGTCCAATATTCAAAAGTCGCAACAGTGTGTTTTTTTTTAAATAGTAGACATTTTTCTAAATTTCGACTATTGAAATTTTCAAAAAGACTTTGCTCCTTTTTCCGAAAATGGTCGGTGATGGGCGAAAAAAATTATTGGAGAACACTCCTCAGGCCATTTCTATGAATGTCAAATATTCAAAAGTCGCAACAGTGTGTTTTTTTTAAATAGTAGACATTTTTTCCGAATTTCGACTTTTGGAATTTTAAAAAGATTGCTCCTTTTTTCGAAAATGGTAGGAGATGGGCGAAAAAACATTATCGGGGAACACTCTTCCGGCCATTTCTATAAATCTCCAATATTCAAAAGTCGCAAAAGTGTGTTTTTTTTGAAAATAGGCGACATTTTTCCAAATTTCGACTTTTGAAATTTTAAAAAGGACTTTGCTCCTTTTTTCGAAAATGGTAGGAGATGGGCAAAAAAACATTATTTGGGAACACTCTTCCGACCATTTCTATGAATGTCCAATATTCAAAAGTCGCAAAAGTGTGTTTTTTGAAAATAGGCGACATTTTTCCAAATTTCGACTTTTGAAATTTTAAAAAAGACTGCTCCTTTTCCCGAAAATGGTAGGTGATGGGCGAAAAAATTATTGGAGAACACTCCTCAGGCCATTTCTATGAATGTCCAATATTCAAAAGCCGCAACAGTGTGTTTTTTTGAAAATAGGGGACATTTTTCCAAATTTCGACTTTTGAAATGTTAAAAAGGACTTTGCTCCTTTTTCCGAAAATGGTAGGAGGTGGGAAAAAACAAATTAATTGGCCGGAAGGCCATCCCTATGAATGTCCAATATTCAAAAGTGTTTTTTTTTGACAATAGGCGACATTTTTTTTCAAATTTCGACTTTTGAAATTTTAAAAAAGACTGCTCCTTTTCCCGAAAATGGTAAGTGATGGGCGAAAAAAATTATTAGAGAACACTCCTCAGGCCATTTCTATGAATGTCCAATATTCAAAAGTCGCAACAGTGTGTTTTTTTGAAAATAGGCGACATTTTTCCGAATTTCGACTTTTGAAATTTTAAACAAGACTGCTTCTTTTTTCGAAAATGGTAGGAGATGGGCGAAAAAACATTATTGGGGAACACTCTTCCGGCCATTTCTATGAATGTCCAATATTCAAAAGTCGCAAAAGTGTGTTTTTTTGAAAATAGGCGACATTTTTCCAAATTTCGACTATTGAAATTTTCAAAAAGACTTTGCTCCTTTTTCCGAAAATGGTCGGTGATGGGCGAAAAAAATTATTGGAGAAAACTCCTCAGGCCATTTCTATGAATGTCCAATATTCAAAAGTCGCAACAGTGTATTTTTTTAAATAGTAGACATTTTTCCGAATTTCGACTTTTGAAATTTTAAAAAAGATTGCGCCTTTTTTCGAAAATGGTAGGATATGGGCGAAAAAACATTATTTGGGAACAATCCTCAGGCCATTTCTATGAATGTCCAATATTCAAAAGTCGCATAAGTGTGTTTTTTTTGAAAATAGGTGACATTTTTCCAAATTTCGACTTTTGAAATTTTAAAAAGGACTTTGCTCCTTTTTTCGAAAATGGTAGGAGATGGGCAAAAAAACATTATTTGGGAACACTCTTCCGGCCATTTCTATGAATGTCCAATATTCAAAAGTCGCAAAAGTGTGTTTTTTGAAAATAGGCGACATTTTTCCAAATTTCGACTTTTGAAATTTTAAAAAAGACTGCTCCTTTTCCCGAAAATGGTAGGTGATGGGCGAAAAAAATTATAAGAGAACACTCCTCAGGCCATTTCTATGAATGTCCAATATTCAAAAGTCGCAACAGTGTGTTTTTTTAAATAGTAGACATTTTTCCGAATTTCGACTTTTGAAATTTTAAAAAAAATTGCGCCTTTTTTCGAAAATGGTAGGATATGGGCGAAAAAACATTATTTGGGAACAATCCTCAGGCCATTTCTATGAATGTCCAATATTCAAAAGTCGCATAAGTGTATTTTTTTTTGAAAATAGGTGACATTTTTCCAAATTTCGACTTTTGAAATGTTAAAATGAACTTTGCTCCTTTTTTCGAAAATGGTAGGAGATGGGCAAAAAAACATTATTTGGGAACACTCTTCCGGCCATTTCTATGAATGTCCAATATTCAACAGTGTGTTTATTGAAAATAGGCGACATTTTTCCAAATTTGGACTTTTGAAATGTTAAAATGAACTTTGCTCCTTTTTTCGAAAATGGTAGGAGATGGGCAAAAAAACATTATTTTGGAACACTCTTCCGGCCATTTCTATGAATGTCCAATATTCAAAAGTCGCAAAAGTGTGTTTTTTGAAAATAGGCGACATTTTTTTCAAATTTCGACTTTTGAAATTTTAAAAAAGACTGCTCCTTTTCCCGAAAATGGTAAGTGATGGGCGAAAAAAATTATTGGAGAACACTCCTCAGGCCATTTCTATGAATGTCCAATATTCAAAAGTCGCAACAATGTGTTTTTTTTAATAGGAAACATTTTTCCGAATTTCGACTTTTGAAATTTTAAAAAAGACTGCTCCTTTTTTCGAAAATGGTAGAAGATGGGCGAAAAAACATTATTGGGGGACACTCTTCCGGCCATTTCTATGAATGTCCAATATTCAAAAGTCGCAAAAGTGTGTTTTTTTGAAAAAAGGCGACATGTTTCCAAATTTCGACTATTGAAATTTTCAAAAAGACTTTGCTCCTTTTTCCGAAATTGGTCGGTGATGGGCGAAAAAAATTAATGGAGAACACTCCTCAGGCCATTTCTATGAATGCCCAATATTCAAAAGTCGCAACAGTGTGTTTTTTTTAAATAGGCGACATTTTTCAAAATTTGGACTTTTGAAATTTTAAAAAGGACTTTGCTCCTTTTTTTGAAAATGGTAGGAGATGGGCGAAAATACATTATTGGGGAACACTCTTCCGGCCATTTCTATTAATTTTCAATATTCAAAAGTCGCAAAAGTGTGTTTTTTTTTGAAAATAGGCGACATTTTTCCAAATTTCAACTTTTGAAATTTTAAAAAGGACTTTGCTCCTTTTTCCGAAAATGGTAGGAGGTGGGAAAAAACAAATTAATTGGCCGGAAGGCCATCCCTATGAATGTCCAATATTCAAAAGTGTGTTTTTTTGACAATAGGCGACATTTTTTCAAATTTCGACTTTTGAAATTTTAAAAAAGACTGCTCCTTTTCCCGAAAATGGTAAGTGATGGGCGAAAAAAATTATTAGAGAACACTCCTCAGGCCATTTCTATGAATGTCCAATATTCAAAAGTCGCAACAGTGTGTTTTTTTGAAAATAGGCGACATTTTTCCGAATTTCGACTTTTGAAATTTTAAAAAAGACTGCTTCTTTTTTCGAAAATGGTAGGAGATGGGCGAAAAAACATTATTGGGGAACACTCTTCCGGCCATTTCTATGAATGTCCAATATTCAAAAGTCGCAAAAGTGTGTTTTTTTGAAAATAGGCGACATTTTTCCAAATTTCGACTATTGAAATTTTCAAAAAGACTTTGCTCCTTTTTCCGAAAATGGTCGGTGATGGGCGAAAAAAATTATTGGAGAACACTCCTCAGGCCATTTCTATGAATGTCCAATATTCAAAAGTCGCAACAGTGTGTTTTTTTAAATAGTAGACATTTTTCCGAATTTCGACTTTTGAAATTTTAAAAAAGATTGCGCCTTTTTTCGAAAATGGTAGGATATGGGCGAAAAAACATTATTTGGGAACAATCCTCAGGCCATTTCTATGAATGTCCAATATTCAAAAGTCGCAACAGTGTGTTTTTTTTTAAATAGGACACATTTTTCCAAATTTCGACATTTGAAATTTTAAAAAAGACTGCTCCTTTTCCCGAAAATGGTAGGTGATGGGCGAAAAAAATTATAAGAGAACACACCTCAGGCCATTTCTATGAATGTCCAATATTCAAAAGTCGCAACAGTGTGTTTTTTTAAATAGTAGACATTTTTCCAAATTTCGACTTTTGAAATTTTAAAAAAAATTGCGCCTTTTTTCGAAAATGGTAGGATATGGGCGAAAAAACATTATTTGGGAACAATCCTCAGGCCATTTCTATGAATGTCCAATATTCAAAAGTCGCATAAGTGTGTTTTTTTTGAAAATAGGTGACATTTTTCCAAATTTCGACTTTTGAAATTTTAAAAAGGACTTTGCTCCTTTTTTTCGAAAATGGTAGGAGATGGGCAAAAAAACATTATTGGGGAACACTCTTCCGGCCATTTCTATGAATGTCCAATATTCAAAAGTCGCAAAAGTGTGTTTTTTGAAAATAGGCGACATTTTTTTCAAATTTCGACTTTTGAAATTTTAAAAAAGACTGCTCCTTTTCCCGAAAATGGTAAGTGATGGGCGAAAAAAATTATTGGAGAACACTCCTCAGGCCATTTCTGTGAATGTCCAATATTCAAAAGTCGCAACAATGTGTTTTTTTTTTAATAGGAAACATTTTTCCGAATTTCGACTTTTGAAATTTTAAAAAAGACTGCTCCTTTTTTCGAAAATGGTAGGAGATGGGCGAAAAAACATTTTTGGGGAACACTCTTCCGGCCATTTCTATGATTGTCCAATATTCAAAAGTCGCAAAAGTGTGTTTTTTTGAAAATAGGCGACATTTTTCCAAATTTCGACTATTGAAATTTTCAAAAAGACTTTGCTCCTTTTTCCGCAAATGGTCGGTGATGGGCGAAAGAAAATTTGGAGAACACTCCTCAGGCCATTTCTATGAATGTCCAATATTCAAAAGTCGCAAAAGTGTGTTTTTTTGAAAAAAGGCGACATTTTTCCAAATTTCGACTATTGAAATTTTCAAAAAGACTTTGCTCCTTTTTCCGAAATTGGTCGGTGATGGGCGAAAAAAATTATTGGAGAACACTCCTCAGGCCATTTCTATGAATGCCCAATATTCAAAAGTCGCAACAGTGTGTTTTTTTTAAATAGGCGACATTTTTCAAAATTTGGACTTTTGAAATTTTAAAAAGGACTTTGCTCCTTTTTTTGAAAATGGTAGGAGATGGGCGAAAATACATTATTGGGGAACACTCTTCCGGCCATTTCTATGAATGTCCAATATTCAAAAGTCGCAAAAGTGTGTTTTTTTTTTAAAATAGGCGACATTTTTCCAAATTTCAACTTTTGAAATTTTAAAAAGGACTTTGCTCCTTTTTTCGAAAACGGTAGGAGATGGACAAAAAAACATTATTTGGGAACACTCTTCCGGCCATTTCTATGAATGTCCAATATTCAAAAGTCGCAAAAGTGTGTTTTTTGAAAATAGGCGACATTTTTCCAAATTTCGACTTTTGAAATTTTAAAAAAGACTGCTCCTTTTCCCGAAAATGGTAGGTGATGGGCGAAAAAAATTATAAGAGAACACTCCTCAGGCCGTTTCTATGAATGTCCAATATTCAAAAGTCGCAACAGTGTGTTTTTTTAAATAGTAGACATTTTTCCGAATTTCGACTTTTGAAATTTTAAAAAAAATTGCGCCTTTTTTCGAAAATGGTAGGATATGGGCGAAAAAACATTATTTGGGAACAATACTCAGGCCATTTCTATGAATGTCTAATATTCAAAAGTCGCATAAGTGTGTTTTTTTTGAAAATAGGTGACATTTTTCCAAATTTCGACTTTTGAAATTTTAAAAAGGACTTTGCTCCTTTTTTCGAAAATGGTAGGAGATGGGCAAAAAAACATTATTTGGGAACACTCTTCCGGCCATTTCTATGAATGTCCAATATTCAAAAGTCGCAAAAGTGTGTTTTTTGAAAATAGGCGACATTTTTTTCAAATTTCGACTTTTGAAATTTTAAAAAAGACTGCTCCTTTTCCCGAAAATGGTAAGTGATGGGCGAAAAAAAATTATTGGAGAACACTCCTCAGGCCATTTCTATGAATGTCCAATATTCAAAAGTCGCAACAATGTGTTTTTTTTTTAATAGGAAACATTTTTCCGAATTTCGACTTTTGAAATTTTAAAAAAGACTGCTCCTTTTTTCGAAAATGGTAGGAGATGGGCGAAAAAACATTTTTGGGGAACACTCTTCCGGCCATTTCTATGATTGTCCAATATTCAAAAGTCGCAAAAGTGTGTTTTTTTGAAAATAGGCGACATTTTTCCAAATTTCGACTATTGAAATTTTCAAAAAGACTTTGCTCCTTTTTCCGAAAATGGTAGGAGGTGGGAAAAAACAAATTAATTGGCCGGAAGGCCATCCCTATGAATGTCCAATATTCAAAAGTCGCATAAGTGTGTTTTTTGAAAATAGGCGACATTTTTTCAAATTTCGACTTTTGAAATTTTAAAAAAGACTGCTCCTTTTCCCGAAAATGGTAAGTGATGGGCGAAAAAAATTATTAGAGAACACTCCTCAGGCCATTTCTATGAATGTCCAATATTCAAAAGTCGCAACAGTGTGTTTTTTTGAAAATAGGCGACATTTTTCCGAATTTCGACTTTTGAAATTTTAAAAAAGACTGCTCCTTTTTTCGAAAATGGTAGGAGATGGGCGAAAAAACATTATTGGGGAACACTCTTCCGGCCATTTCTATGAATGTCCAATATTCAAAAGTCGCAAAAGTGTGTTTTTTTGAAAATAGGCGACATTTTTCCAAATTTCGACTATTGAAATTTTCAAAAAGACTTTGCTCCTTTTTCCGAAAATGGTCGGTGATAAGCGAAAAAAATTATTGGAGAACACTCCTCAGGCCATTTCTATGAATGTCCAATATTCAAAAGTCGCAACAGTGTGTTTTTTTAAATAGTAGACATTTTTCCGAATTTCGACTTTTGAAATTTTAAAAAAGATTGCGCCTTTTTTCGAAAATGGTAGGATATGGGCGAAAAAACATTATTTGGGAACAATTCTCAGGCCATTTCTATGAATGTCCAATATTCAAAAGTCGCATAAGTGTGTTTTTTTTGAAAATAGGTGACATTTTTCCAAATTTCGACTTTTGAAATTTTAAAAAGGACTTTGCTCCTTTTTTTCGAAAATGGTAGGAGATGGGCAAAAAAACATTATTGGGGAACACTCTTCCGGCCATTTCTATGAATGTCCAATATTCAAAAGTCGCAAAAGTGTGTTTTTTGAAAATAGGCGACATTTTTCCAAATTTCGACATTTGAAATTTTAAAAAAGACTGCTCCTTTTCCCGAAAATGGTAGGTGATGGGCGAAAAAAATTATAAGAGAACACTCCTCAGGCCATTTCTATGAATGTCCAATATTCAAAAGTCGCAACAGTGTGTTTTTTTAAATAGTAGACATTTTTCCGAATTTCGACTTTTGAAATTTTAAAAAAAATTGCGCCTTTTTTCGAAAATGGTAGGATATGGGCGAAAAAACATTATTTGGGAACAATCCTCAGGCCATTTCTATGAATGTCCAATATTCAAAAGTCGCATAAGTGTGTTTTTTTTGAAAATAGGTGACATTTTTTCAAATTTCGACTTTTGAAATTTTAAAAAGGACTTTGCTCCTTTTTTCGAAAATGGTAGGAGATGGGCAAAAAAACATTATTTGGGAACACTCTTCCGGCCATTTCTATGAATGTCCAATATTCAAAAGTCGCAAAAGTGTGTTTTTTGAAAATAGGCGACATTTTTTTCAAATTTCGACTTTTGAAATTTTAAAAAAGACTGCTCCTTTTCCCGAAAATGGTAAGTGATGGGCGAAAAAAATTATTGGAGAACACTCCTCAGGCCATTTCTATGAATGTCCAATATTCAAAAGTCGCAACAATGTGTTTTTTTTTTAATAGGAAACATTTTTCCGAATTTCGACTTTTGAAATTTTAAAAAAGACTGCTCCTTTTTTCGAAAATGGTAGGAGATGGGCGAAAAAACATTTTTGGGGAACACTCTTCCGGCCATTTCTATGATTGTCCAATATTCAAAAGTCGCAAAAGTGTGTTTTTTTGAAAATAGGCGACATTTTTCCAAATTTCGACTATTGAAATTTTCAAAAAGACTTTGCTCCTTTTTCCGAAAATGGTCGGTGATGGGCGAAAGAAAATTTGGAGAACACTCCTCAGGCCATTTCTATGAATGTCCAATATTCAAAAGTCGCAAAAGTGTGTTTTTTGAAAATAAGCGACATTTTTCCGAATTTCGACTTTTGAAATTTTAAAAAAGACTGCTCCTTTTCCCGAAAATGGTAAGTGATGGGCGAAAAAAATTATTGGAGAACACTCCTCAGGCCATTTCTATGAATGTCCAATATTCAAAAGTCGCAACAATGTGTTTTTTTTTTAAGGAAACATTTTTCCGAATTTCGACTTTTGAAATTTTAAAAAAGACTGCTCCTTTTTTCGAAAATGGTAGGAGATGGGCGAAAAAACATTATTGGGGAACACTCTTCCGGCCATTTCTATGAATGTCCAATATTCAAAAGTCGCAAAAGTGTGTTTTTTTGAAAAAAGGCGACATGTTTCCAAATTTCGACTATTGAAATTTTCAAAAAGACTTTGCTCCTTTTTCCGAAATTGGTCGGTGATGGGCGAAAAAAATTATTGGAGAACACTTCTCAGGCCATTTCTATGAATGCCCAATATTCAAAAGTCGCAACAGTGTGTTTTTTTTAAATAGGCGACATTTTTAAAAATTTGGACTTTTGAAATTTTAAGAAGGACTTTGCTCCTTTTTTTGAAAATGGTAGGAGATGGGCGAAAATACATTATTGGGGAACACTCTTCCGGCCATTTCTATGAATGTCCAATATTCAAAAGTCGCAAAAGTGTGTTTTTTTTTGAAAATAGGCGACATTTTTCCAAATTTCAACTTTTGAAATTTTAAAAAGGACTTTGCTCCTTTTTTCGAAAACGGTAGGAGATGGACAAAAAAACATTATTTGGGAACACTCTTCCGGCCATTTCTATGAATGTCCAATATTCAAAAGTCGCAAAAGTGTGTTTTTTGAAAATAGGCGACATTTTTCCAAATTTCGACTTTTGAAATTTTAAAAAAGACTGCTCCTTTTCCCGAAAATGGTAGGTGATGGGCGAAAAAATTTATAAGAGAACACTCCTCAGGCCATTTCTATGAATGTCCAATATTCAAAAGTCGCAAAAGTGTGTTTTTTTGAAAATAGGCGACATTTTTCCAAATTTCGACTATTGAAATTTTCAAAAAGACTTTGCTCCTTTTTCCGAAAATGGTCGGTGATGGGCGAAAGAAAATTTGGAGAACACTCCTCAGGCCATTTCTATGAATGTCCAATATTCAAAAGTCGCAAAAGTGTGTTTTTTGAAAATAAGCGACATTTTTCCGAATTTCGACTTTTGAAATTTTAAAAAAGACTGCTCCTTTTCCCGAAAATGGTAAGTGATGGGCGAAAAAAATTATTGGAGAACACTCCTCAGGCCATTTCTATGAATGTCCAATATTCAAAAGTCGCAACAATGTGTTTTTTTTTTAAGGAAACATTTTTCCGAATTTCGACTTTTGAAATTTTAAAAAAGACTGCTCCTTTTTTCGAAAATGGTAGGAGATGGGCGAAAAAACATTATTGGGGAACACTCTTCCGGCCATTTCTATGAATGTCCAATATTCAAAAGTCGCAAAAGTGTGTTTTTTTGAAAAAAGGCGACATGTTTCCAAATTTCGACTATTGAAATTTTCAAAAAGACTTTGCTCCTTTTTCCGAAATTGGTCGGTGATGGGCGAAAAAAATTATTGGAGAACACTTCTCAGGCCATTTCTATGAATGCCCAATATTCAAAAGTCGCAACAGTGTGTTTTTTTTAAATAGGCGACATTTTTAAAAATTTGGACTTTTGAAATTTTAAGAAGGACTTTGCTCCTTTTTTTGAAAATGGTAGGAGATGGGCGAAAATACATTATTGGGGAACACTCTTCCGGCCATTTCTATGAATGTCCAATATTCAAAAGTCGCAAAAGTGTGTTTTTTTTTGAAAATAGGCGACATTTTTCCAAATTTCAACTTTTGAAATTTTAAAAAGGACTTTGCTCCTTTTTTCGAAAACGGTAGGAGATGGACAAAAAAACATTATTTGGGAACACTCTTCCGGCCATTTCTATGAATGTCCAATATTCAAAAGTCGCAAAAGTGTGTTTTTTGAAAATAGGCGACATTTTTCCAAATTTCGACTTTTGAAATTTTAAAAAAGACTGCTCCTTTTCCCGAAAATGGTAGGTGATGGGCGAAAAAATTTATAAGAGAACACTCCTCAGGCCATTTCTATGAATGTCCAATATTCAAAAGCCGCAACAGTGTGTTTTTTTGAAAATAGGCGACATTTTTCCAAATTTCGACTTTTGAAATGTTAAAAAGGGATTTGCTCCTTTTTCCGAAAATGGTAGAAAATTTGCGAAAAAAAATTATTGGGGAACACTATTCCGGCCATCCCTATGAATGTCTAATATTCAACAGTGTATTTATTGAAAATAGGCGACATTTTTCCAAATTTCGACTTTTGAAATGTTAAAAAGGACTTTGCTCCTTTTTCCGAAAATAGTAGAAAATTTGCGAAAAAAAACATTATTGGGGAATACTCTTCCGGCCATTTCTATGAATGTCCAATATTAAAAAGTCGCAAAAGTGTGTTTTTTTGAAAATAGGCGACATTTTTCCAAATTTGGACTTTTGAAATGTTAAAAAGAACTTTGCTCCTTTTTCCGAAAATGGTAGAAAATTTGCGAAAAAAAAATTATTGGGGAACACTATTCCGGCCATCCCTATGAATGTCTAATATTCAACAGTGTGTTTATTGAAAATAGGCGATATTTTTCAAAATTTGGACTTTTGAAATTTTAAAAAGGACTTTGCTCCTTTTTTCGAAAATGGTAGGAGATGGGCAAAAAAACATTATTTTGGAACACTCTTCCGGCCATTTCTATGAATGTCCAATATTCAAAAGTCGCAACAGTGGTTTTTTTTTTAAATAGACGACATTTTTCAAAATGTGGACTTTTGAAATTTTAAAAAGAACTTTGCTCCTTTTTTTGAAAATGATAGGAGATGGGCGAAAAAACATTATTTGGGAACACTCTTCCGGCCATTTCTATGAATGTCCAATATTCAAAAGTCGCAAAAGTGTGTTTTTTGAAAATAGGAAACATTTTTCCGAATTTCGAATTTTGAAATTTTAAAAAAGACTGCTCCTTTTTTTCGAAAATGGTAGGAGATGGGCGAAAAGACATTATTTGGGAACACTCTTCCGGCCATTTCTATGTATGTCCAATATTCAAAAGTCGCAAAAGTGTGTTTTTTGAAAATAGGCGACATTTTTCCAAATTTCGACTTTTGAAATTTAAAAAAGGACTTTGCTCCTTTTTCCGAAAATGGTAGGAGATGGGAAAAAACAAATTATTTGGCCGGAAGGCCATCCCTATGAATGTCCAATATTCAAAAGTGTGTTTTTTTGACAATAGGCAACATTTTTTCAAATTTGGACTTTTGAAATTTTAAAAAAGACTGCTCCTTTTCCCGAAAATAGTAAGTGATGGGCGAAAAAAAATATTGGATAACACTCCTCAGGCCATTTCTATGAATGTCCAATATTAAAAAGTCGCAAAAGTGTGTTTTTTGAAAATAGGAAACATTTTTCCGAATTTCGACTTTTGAAATTTTAAAAAAGAGTGCTCCTTTTTTCGAAAATGGTAAGAGATGGGCGAAAAAACATTATTGGGGAACACTCTTCCGGCCATTTCTATGAATGTCCAATATTCAAAAGTCGCAAAAGTGTGTTTTTTTGAAAATAGGCGACATTTTTCTAAATTTCGACTATTGAAATTTTCAAAAAGACTTTGCTCCTTTACCGAAAATGGTCGGTGATGGGCGAAAAAAATTATTGGAGAACACTCCTCAGGCCATTTCTATGAATGTCCAATATTCAAAATTCGCAACAGTGTGTTTTTTTTAAATAGTAGACATTTTTCCGAATTTCGACTTTTGAAATTTTAAAAAAGATTGCTCCTTTTTTCGAAAATGGTAGGAGATGGGCGAAAAAACATTATTTGGGAACACTCCTCAGGCCATTTCTATGAATGTCCAATATTCAAAAGTCGCAAAAGTGTGTTTTTTTTGAAAATAGGCAACATTTTTCCAAATTTCGACTTTTGAAATTTTAAAAAGGACTTTGCTCCTTTTTTCGAAAATGGTAGGAGATGGGCAAAAAAACATTATTTGGGAACACTCTTCCGGCCATTTCTATGAATGTCCAATATTCAAAAGTCGCAAAAGTGTGTTTTTTGAAAATAGGCGACATTTTTCCAAATTTCGACTTTTGAAATTTTAAAAAAGACTGCTCTTTTTTTCGAAAATGGTGGGAGATGGGAGAAAAAACATTATTGGGGAACACTCTTCCGGCCATTTCTATGAATGTCTAATATTCAAAAGTCGCAAAAGTGTGTTTTTTTTGAAAATAGGCGACATTTTTCCAAATTTCGACTATTGAAATTTTAAAAAACTGCTCCTTTTCCCGAAAATGGTAGGTGATGGGCGAAAAAAATTATAAGAGAACACTCCTCAGGCCATTTCTATGAATGTCCAATATTCAAAAGTCGCAACAGGGTGTTTTTTTTTAATAGGAAACATTTTTCCGAATTTCGACTTTTGAAATTTTAAAAAAGACTGCTCCTTTTTTCGAAAATGGTAGGAGATGGGCGAAAAAACATTATTGGGGAACACTCTTCCGGCCATTTCTATGAATGTCCAATATTCAAAAGTCGCAACAGTGGTTTTTTTTTTAAATAGACGACATTTTTCAAAATTTGGACTTTTGAAATTTTAAAAAGAACTTTGCTCCTTTTTTTGAAAATGGTAGAGATGGGCGAAAAAACATTATTTGGGAACACTCTTCCGGCCATTTCTATGAATGTCCAATATTCAAAAGTCGCAAAAGTGTGTTTTTTGAAAATAGGAAACATTTTTCCGAATTTCGAATTTTGAAATTTTAAAAAAGACTGCTCCTTTTTTCGAAAATGGTAGGAGATGGGCGAAAAGACATTATTTGGGAACACTCTTCCGGCCATTTCTATGTATGTCCAATATTCAAAAGTCGCAAAAGTGTGTTTTTTGAAAATAGGCGACATTTTTCCAAATTTCGACTTTTGAAATGTTAAAAAGGACTTTGCTCCTTTTTCCGAAAATGGTAGGAGATGGGAAAAAACAAATTATTTGGCCGGAAGGCCATCCCTATGAATGTCCAATATTCAAAAGTGTGTTTTTTTGACAATAGGCAACATTTTTTCAAATTTCGACTTTTGAAATTTTAAAAAAGACTGCTCTTTTTTTCGAAAATGGTGGGAGATGGGCGAAAAAACATTATTGGGGAACACTCTTCCGGCCATTTCTATGAATGTCTAATATTCAAAAGTCGCAAAATTGTGTTTTTTTTGAAAATAGGCGACATTTTTCCAAATTTCGACTATTGAAATTTTAAAAAACTGCTCCTTTTCCCGAAAATGGTAGGTGATGGGCGAAAAAAATTATAAGAGAACACTCCTCAGGCCATTTCTATGAATGTCCAATATTCAAAAGTCGCAACAGTGTGTTTTTTTTAATAGGAAACATTTTTCCGAATTTCGACTTTTGAAATTTTAAAAAAGACTGCTCCTTTTTTCGAAAATGGTAGGAGATGGGCGAAAAAACATTATTGGGGAACACTCTTCCGGCCATTTCTATGAATGTCCAATATTCAAAAGTCGCAACAGTGGTTTTTTTTTTTAAATAGACGACATTTTTCAAAATTTGGACTTTTGAAATTTTAAAAAGAACTTTGCTCCTTTTTTTGAAAATGGTAGAGATGGGCGAAAAAACATTATTTGGGAACACTCTTCCGGCCATTTCTATGAATGTCCAATTTTCAAAAGTCGCAAAAGTGTGTTTTTTGAAAATAGGAAACATTTTTCCGAATTTCGAATTTTGAAATTTTAAAAAAGACTGCTCCTTTTTTCGAAAATGGTAGGAGATGGGCGAAAAGACATTATTTGGGAACACTCTTCCGGCCATTTCTATGTATGTCCAATATTCAAAAGTCGCAAAAGTGTGTTTTTTTGAAAATAGGCGACATTTTTCCAAATTTGGACTTTTGAAATTTTAAAAAGGACTTTGCTCCTTTTTTCGAAAATGGTAGGAGATGGGCAAAAAAACATTATTTTGGAACACTCTTCCGGCCATTTCTATGAATGTCCAATATTCAAAAGTCGCAACAGTGGTTTTTTTTTTAAATAGACGACATTTTTCAAAATTTGGACTTTTGAAATTTTAAAAAGAACTTTGCTCCTTTTTTTGAAAATGGTAGAGATGGGCGAAAAAACATTATTTGGGAACACTCTTCCGGCCATTTCTATGAATGTCCAATATTCAAAAGTCGCAAAAGTGTGTTTTTTGAAAATAGGAAACATTTTTCCGAATTTCGAATTTTGAAATTTTAAAAAAGACTGCTCCTTTTTTCGAAAATGGTAGGAGATGGGCGAAAAGACATTATTTGGGAACACTCTTCCGGCCATTTCTATGTATGTCCAATATTCAAAAGTCGCAAAAGTGTGTTTTTTGAAAATAGGCGACATTTTTCCAAATTTCGACTTTTGAAATTTTAAAAAGGACTTTGCTCCTTTTTTCGAAAATGGTAGGAGATGGGCAAAAAAACATTATTTTGGAACACTCTTCCGGCCATTTCTATGAATGTCCAATATTCAAAAGTCGCAACAGTGGTTTTTTTTTTAAATAGACGACATTTTTCAAAATTTGGATTTTTGAAATTTTAAAAAGAACTTTGCTCCTTTTTTTGAAAATGGTAGAGATGGGCGAAAAAACATTATTTGGGAACACTCTTCCGGCCATTTCTATGAATGTCCAATATTCAAAAGTCGCAAAAGTGTGTTTTTTGAAAATAGGAAACATTTTTCCGAATTTCGAATTTTGAAATTTTAAAAAAGACTGCTCCTTTTTTCGAAAATGGTAGGAGATGGGCGAAAAGACATTATTTGGGAACACTCTTCCGGCCATTTCTATGTATGTCCAATATTCAAAAGTCGCAAAAGTGTGTTTTTTGAAAATAGGCGACATTTTTCCAAATTTCGACTTTTGAAATGCTAAAAAGGACTTTGCTCCTTTTTCCGAAAATGGTAGGAGATGGGAAAAAACAAATTATTTGGCCGGAAGGCCATCCCTATGAATGTCCAATATTCAAAAGTGTGTTTTTTTGACAATAGGCAACATTTTTTCAAATTTCGACTTTTGAAATTTTAAAAAAGACTGCTCCTTTTCCCGAAAATGGTAAGTGATGGGCGAAAAAAAATATTGGATAACACTCCTCAGGCCATTTCTATGAGTGTCCAATATTAAAAAGTCGCAAAAGTGTGTTTTTTGAAAATAGGAAACATTTTTCCGAATTTCGACTTTTGAAATTTTAAAAAAGACTGCTCCTTTTTTCGAAAATGGTAAGAGATGAGCGAAAAACATTATTGGGGAACACTCTTCCGGCCATTTCTATGAATGTCCAATATTCAAAAGTCGCAACAGTGGTTTTTTTTTAAATAGACGACATTTTTCAAAATTTGGACTTTTGAAATTTTAAAAAAGAACTTTGCTCCTTTTTTTGAAAATGGTAGGAGATGGGCGAAAAAACATTATTTGGGAACACTCTTCCGGCCATTTCTATGAATGTCCAATATTCAAAAGTCGCAAAAGTGTGTTTTTTGAAAATGGGAAACATTTTTCCGAATTTCGAATTTTGAAATTTTAAAAAAGACTGCTCCTTTTTCGAAAATGGTAGGAGATGGGCGAAAAGACATTATTTGGGAACACTCTTCCGGCCATTTCTATGTATGTCCAATATTCAAAAGTCGCAAAAGTGCGTTTTTTGAAAATAGGCGACATTTTTCCAAATTTCGACTTTTGAAATGTTAAAAAGGACTTTGCTCCTTTTTCCGAAAATGGTAGGAGATGGGAAAAAACAAATTATTTGGCCGGAAGGCCATCCCTATGAATGTCCAATATTCAAAAGTGTGTTTTTTTGACAATAGGAAACATTTTTTCAAATTTCGACTTTTGAAATTTTAAAAAAGACTGCTCCTTTTCCCGAAAATGGTAAGTGATGGGCGAAAAAAAATATTGGATAACACTCCTCAGGCCATTTCTATGAATGTCCAATATTAAAAAGTCGCAAAAGAGTGTTTTTTGAAAATAGGAAACATTTTTCCGAATTTCGAATTTTGAAATTTTAAAAAAGACTGCTCCTTTTCCCGAAAATGGTAAGTGTTGGGCGAAAAAACATTATTGGAGAACACATCTCAGGCCATTTCTATGAATGTCCAATATTCAAAAGTCGCAACAATGTGTTTTTTTTTAATAGGACACATTTTTCCGAATTTCGACTTTTGAAATTTTAAAAAAGACTGCTCCTTTTCCCGAAAATGGTAAGTGATGGGCGAAAAAAATTATTGGAGAACACTCCTCAGGCCATTTCTATGAATGTCCAATATTCAAAAGTCGCAACAATGTGTTTTTTTTTTTAAGGAAACATTTTTCCGAATTTCGACTTTTGAAATTTTAAAAAAGACTGCTCCTTTTTTCGAAAATGGTAGGATATGGGCGAAAAAACATTATTGGGGAACACTCTTCCGGCCATTTCTATGATTGTCCAATATTCAAAAGTCGCAAAAGTGTGTTTTTTTGAAAATAGGCGACATTTTTTCAAATTTCGACTATTGAAATTTTCAAAAAGACTTTGCTCCTTTTTCCGAAAATGGTCGGTGATGGGCGAAAAAAAATTTGGAGAACACTCCTCAGGCCATTTCTATGAATGTCCAATATTCAAAAGTCGCAAAAATGTGTTTTTTGAAAATAGGCGACATTTTTCCAAATTTCGATTTTTGAAATTTTAAAAAAGACTGCTCCTTTTCCCGAAAATGGTAAGTGATGGGCGAAAAAAATTATTGGAGAACACTCCTCAGGCCATTTCTATGAATGTCCAATCTTCAAAAGTCGCAAAAATGTGTTTTTTTTTTTAATAGGAAACATTTTTCCGAATTTCGACTTTTGAAATTTTAAAAAAGACTGCTCCTTTTTTCGAAAATGGTAGGAGATGGGCGAAAAAACATTATTGGGGAACACTCTTCCGGCCCTTTTTATGATTGTCCAATATTCAAAAGTCGCAAAAGTGTGTTTTTTTGAAAATAGGCGACATTTTTCCAAATTTCGACTATTGAAATTTTCAAAAAGATTTTGCTCCTTTTTCCGAAAATGGTCGGTGATGGGCGAAAAAATTTATTGGAGAACACTCCTCAGGCCATTTCTATGAATGTCCAATATTCAAAAGTCGCAACAGTGTGTTTTTTTAAAATAGGCGACATTTTTCAAAATTTGGACTTTTGAAATTTTAAAAAGGACTTTGCTCCTTTTTTTGAAAATGGTAGGATATGGGCGAAAAAACATTATTGGGGAACACTCTTCCGGCCATTTCTATGATTGTCCAATATTCAAAAGTCGCAAAAGTGTGTTTTTTTGAAAATAGGCGACATTTTTTCAAATTTCGACTATTGAAATTTTCAAAAAGACTTTGCTCCTTTTTCCGAAAATGGTAGGTGATGGGCGAAAAAAATTATAAGAGAACACTCCTCAGGCCATTTCTATGAATGTCCAATATTCAAAAGTCGCAACAGTGTGTTTTTTTTAATAGGAAACATTTTTCCGAATTTCGACTTTTGAAATGTTAAAAAAGACTGCTCCTTTTCCCGAAAATGGTAGGAGATGGGCGAAAAAACATTATTGGGGAACACTCTTCCGGCCATTTCTATGAATGTCCAATATTCAAAAGTCGCAACAGTGGTTTTTTTTTTTAAATAGACGACATTTTTCAAAATTTGGACTTTTGAAATTTTAAAAAGAACTTTGCTCCTTTTTTTGAAAATGGTAGAGATGGGCGAAAAAACATTATTTGGGAACACTCTTCCGGCCATTTCTATGAATGTCCAATTTTCAAAAGTTGCAAAAGTGTGTTTTTTGAAAATAGGAAACATTTTTCCGAATTTCGAATTTTAAAATTTTAAAAAAGACTGCTCCTTTTTTCGAAAATGGTAGGAGATGGGCGAAAAGACATTATTTGGGAACACTCTTCCGGCCATTTCTATGTATGTCCAATATTCAAAAGTCGCAAAAGTGTGTTTTTTTGAAAATAGGCGACATTTTTCCAAATTTGGACTTTTGAAATTTTAAAAAGGACTTTGCTCCTTTTTTCGAAAAAGGTAGGAGATGGGCAAAAAAACATTATTTTGGAACACTCTTCCGGCCATTTCTATGAATGTCCAATATTCAAAAGTCGCAACAGTGGTTTTTTTTTAAATAGACGACATTTTTCAAAATTTGGACTTTTGAAATTTTAAAAAGAACTTTGCTCCTTTTTTTGAAAATGGTAGAGATGGGCGAAAAAACATTATTTGGGAACACTCTTCCGGCCATTTCTATGAATGTCCAATATTCAAAAGTCGCAAAAGTGTGTTTTTTGAAAATAGGAAACATTTTTCCGAATTTCGAATTTTGAAATTTTAAAAAAGACTGCTCCTTTTTTCGAAAATGGTAGGAGATGGGCGAAAAGACATTATTTGGGAACACTCTTCCGGCCATTTCTATGTATGTCCAATATTCAAAAGTCGCAAAAGTGTGTTTTTTGAAAATAGGCGACATTTTTCCAAATTTCGACTTTTGAAATGCTAAAAAGGACTTTGCTCCTTTTTCCGAAAATGGTAGGAGATGGGAAAAAACAAATTATTTGGCCGGAAGGCCATCCCTATGAATGTCCAATATTCAAAAGTGTGTTTTTTTGACAATAGGCAACATTTTTTCAAATTTCGACTTTTGAAATTTTAAAAAAGACTGCTCCTTTTCCCGAAAATGGTAAGTGATGGGCGAAAAAAAATATTGGATAACACTCCTCAGGCCATTTCTATGAGTGTCCAATATTAAAAAGTCGCAAAAGTGTGTTTTTTGAAAATAGGAAACATTTTTCCGAATTTCGACTTTTGAAATTTTAAAAAAGACTGCTCCTTTTTTCGAAAATGGTAAGAGATGAGCGAAAAACATTATTGGGGAACACTCTTCCGGCCATTTCTATGAATGTCCAATATTCAAAAGTCGCAACAGTGGTTTTTTTTTAAATAGACGACATTTTTCAAAATTTGGACTTTTGAAATTTTAAAAAGAACTTTGCTCCTTTTTTTGAAAATGGTAGGAGATGGGCGAAAAAACATTATTTGGGAACACTCTTCCGGCCATTTCTATGAATGTCCAATATTCAAAAGTCGCAAAAGTGTGTTTTTTGAAAATAGGAAACATTTTTCCGAATTTCGAATTTTGAAATTTTAAAAAAGACTGCTCCTTTTTCGAAAATGGTAGGAGATGGGCGAAAAGACATTATTTGGGAACACTCTTCCGGCCATTTCTATGTATGTCCAATATTCAAAAGTCGCAAAAGTGCGTTTTTTGAAAATAGGCGACATTTTTCCAAATTTCGACTTTTGAAATGTTAAAAAGGACTTTGCTCCTTTTTCCGAAAATGGTAGGAGATGGGAAAAAACAAATTATTTGGCCGGAAGGCCATCCCTATGAATGTCCAATATTCAAAAGTGTGTTTTTTTGACAATAGGCGACATTTTTTCAAATTTCGACTTTTGAAATTTTAAAAAAGACTGCTCCTTTTCCCGAAAATGGTAAGTGATGGGCGAAAAAAATTATTGGAGAACACTCCTCAGGCCATTTCTATGAATGTCCAATATTCAAAAGTCGCAACGGTGTGTTTTTTTTAAATAGGAGACATTTTTCCGAATTTCGACTTTTAAATTTTAAAAAAGACTGCTCCTTTTTTCGAAAATGGTGGGAGATGGGCGAAAAAACATTATTGGGGAACACTCTTCCGGCCATTTCTATGAATGTCCAATATTCAAAAGTCGCAACAATGTGTTTTTTTTTTTAAGGAAACATTTTTCCGAATTTCGATTTTTGAAATTTTAAAAAAGACTGCTCCTTTTTTCGAAAATGGTAGGATATGGGCGAAAAAACATTATTGGGGAACACTCTTCCGGCCATTTCTATGATTGTCCAATATTCAAAAGTCGCAAAAGTGTGTTTTTTTGAAAATAGGCGACATTTTTTCAAATTTCGACTATTGAAATTTTCAAAAAGACTTTGCTCCTTTTTCCGAAAATGGTCGGTGATGGGCGAAAAAAAATTTGGAGAACACTCCTCAGGCCATTTCTATGAATGTCCAATATTCAAAAGTCGCAACAGTGTGTTTTCTTGAAAATAGGCGACATTTTTCCAAATTTCGATTTTTGAAATTTTAAAAAAGACTGCTCCTTTTCCCGAAAATGGTAAGTGATGGGCGAAAAAAATTATTGGAGAACACTCCTCAGGCCATTTCTATGAATGTCCAATATTCAAAAGTCGCAACAATGTGTTTTTTTTTTTAATAGGAAACATTTTTCCGAATTTCGACTTTTGAAATTTTAAAAAAGACTGCTCCTTTTTTCGAAAATGGTAGGAGATGGGCAAAAAAACATTATTGGGGAACACTCTTCCGGCCCTTTTTATGATTGTCCAATATTCAAAAGTCGCAAAAGTGTGTTTTTTTGAAAATAGGCGACATTTTTCCAAATTTCGACTATTGAAATTTTCAAAAAGATTTTGCTCCTTTTTCCGAAAATGGTCGGTGATGGGCGAAAAAAATTATTGGAGAACACTCCTCAGGCCATTTCTATGAATGTCCAATATTCAAAAGTCGCAACAGTGTGTTTTTTTAAAATAGGCGACATTTTTCAAAATTTGGACTTTTGAAATTTTAAAAAGGACTTTGCTCCTTTTTTTGAAAATGGTAGGAGATGGGCGAAATTACATTATTGGGGAACACTCTTCCGGCCATTTCTATGAATGTCCAATATTCAAAAGTCGCAAAAGTGTGTTTTTTTTTTGAAAATAGGCGACATTTTTCCAAATTTCGACTTTTGAAATTTTAAAAAGGACTTTGCTCCTTTTTTCGAAAATGGTAGGGGATGGGCAAAAAAACATTATTTGGGAACACTCTTCCGGCCATTTCTATGAATGTCCAATATTCAAAAGTCGCAAAAGTGTGTTTTTTGAAAATAGGCGACATTTTTCCAAATTTCGACTTTTGAAATTTTAAAAAAGACTGCTCCTTTTCCCGAAAATGGTAGCAAATTTGCGAAAAAAAAATTATTGGGGAACACTATTCCGGCCATCCCTATGAATGTCTAATATTCAACAGTGTATTTATTGAAAATAGGCGACATTTTTCCAAATTTCGACTTTTGAAATGTTAAAAAGGACTTTGCTCCTTTTTCCGAAAATGGTAGAAAATTTGCGAAAAAAACATTATTGCGGAACACTCTTCCGGCCATTTCTATGAATGTCCAATATTCAAAAGTCGCAAAAGTGTGTTTTTTTGAAAAAAAGGCGACATTTTTCCAAATATCGACTATTGAAATTTTAAAAAAGACTGCTCTTTTTCCCGAAAATGGTAGGTGATGGGCGAAAAAAATTACAAGAGAACACTCCTCAGGCCATTTCTATGAATGTCCAATATTCAAAAGTCGCAACAGTGTGTTTTTTTTTTAAATAGGCGACATTTTTCCAAATTTCGACTTTTGAAATGTTAAAAAGGACTTTGCTCCTTTTTCCGAAAATGGTAGAAAATTTGCGAAAAAAAATTATTGGGGAACACTATTCCGGCCATCCCTATGAATGTCTAATATTCAACAGTGTGTTTATTGAAAATAGGCGACATTTTTCCAAATTTGGACTTTTGAAATTTTAAAAAGGACTTTACTTCTTTTTTCGAAAATGGTAGGAGATGGGCAAAAAAACATTGTTTTGGAACACTCTTCCGGCCATTTCTATGAATGTCCAATATTCAAAAGTCGCAACAGTGTGGTTTTTTTAAAATAGGACACATTTTTCCAAATTTCGACTTTTCATATTTTAAAAAATACTGCTCCTTTTTCTGAAAACGGTAGGCGATGGGCGAAAAAAATTATTGGAGAACACTTCTCAGGCCATTTCTATGAATGTCCAATATTCAAAAGTCGCAACAGTGTGTTTTTTTTAAATAGGACACATTTTTCCAAATTTCGACTTTTGATATTTTAAAAAGGACTATGCTCCTTTTTCTGAAAATGGTAGAAAATTTGCGAAAAAAAAATTATTATGTGGGACCACTATTCCGGCCATCCCTATGAATGTCCAATATTCAACAGTGTGTTTATTGAAAATAGGCTACATTTTTCCAAATTTGGACTTTTGAAATGTTAAAAAGAACTTTGCTCCTTTTTCCGAAAATGGTAGGAGATGGGAAAAAACAAATTATTTTGCCGGAAGGCCATCCCTATGAATGTCCAATATTCAAAAGTGTTTTTTTTTTGACAATAGGCGACGTTTTTCCAAATTTCGACTTTTGAAATTTTAAAAAGGACTTTGCTCCTTTTTTCGAAAATGGTAGGTGATGGGCGAAAAAAATTATTGGAGAACACTCCTCAGGCCATTTCTATGAATGTCCAATATTCAAAAGTCGCAATTGTGTGTTTTTTTTTTTAAATAGGCGACATTTTTCAAAATTTGGACTTTTGAAATGTTAAAAAGGACTTTGCTCCTTTATCCGAAAATGGTAGGAGATGGAAAAAAACAAATTATTTGGCCGGAAGGCCATCCCTATGAATGTCCAATATTCAAAAGTGTTTTTTTTTTGACAATAGGCGACATTTTTCCAAATTTCGACTTTTGAACTTTTAAAAAGGATTTTGCTCCTTTTTTCGAAAATGGTAGAAAATTTGCGAAAAAAAATTATTGGGGAACACTCTTCCGGCCATTTCTATGAATGTCCAATATTCAAAAGTCGCAAAAGTGTGTTTTTTTGAAAATAGGCGACATTTTTCCAAGTTTCGACTTTTGAAATTTTCAAAAAGACTTTGCTCCTTTTTCCGAAAATTGTCGGTGATGGGCGAAAAAAATTTGGAGAACACTCCTCAGGCCATTTCTATGAATGTCCAATATTCAAAAGTCGCAACAGTGTGTTTTTTTTTAAATGGGAGACATTTTTCCAAATTTCGACTTTTAAATTTTAAAAAAGACTGCTCCTTTTTTCGAAAATGGTAGGTGATGGGCGAAAAAAATTATTGGAGAACACTCCTCAGGCCATTTCTATGAATGTCCACTATTCAAAAGTCGCAATTGTGTGTTTTTTTTTTAATAGGCGACATTTTTCAAAATTTGGACTTTTGAAATGTTAAAAAGGACTTTGCTCCTTTATCCGAAAATGGTAGGAGATGGAAAAAAAAAATTATTTGGCCGGAAGGCCATCCCTATGAATGTCCAATATTCAAAAGTGTTTTTTTTTTGACAATAGGCGACATTTTTCCAAATTTCGACTTTTGAAATTTTAAAAAAGACTGCTCCTTTTCCCGAAAATGGTAAGTGATGGGCGAAAAAAATTATTGGAGAACACTCCTCAGGCCATTTCTATGAATGTCCAATATTCAAAAGTCGCAACAGTGTGTTTTTTTTTTTTATAGGAGACATTTTTCCGAATTTCGACTTTTAAATTTTAAAGAAGACTGCTCCTTTTTTCGAAAATGGTGGGAGATGGGCGAAAAAACATTATTCGGGAACACTCTTCCGGCCATTTCTATGAATGTCCAATATTCAAAAGTCGCAAAAGTGTGTGTTTTGAAAATAGGCGACATTTTTTCAAATTTCGACTTTTGAAATTTTAAAAAAGACTGCTCCTTTTCCCGAAAATGGTAAGTGATGGGCGAAAAAAATTATTGGAGAACACTCCTCAGGCCATTTCTATGAATGTCCAATATTCAAAAGTCGCAACAGTGTGTTTTTTTTTATATAGGAGACATTTTTCCAAATTTCGACTTTTGAAATTTTAAAAAGGACTTTGCTCCTTTTTTCAAAAATGGTAGGAGATGGACAAAAAAAGATTATTTGGGAACACTCTTCCGACCATTTCTATGAATGTCCAATATTCAAAAGTCGCAAAAGTGTGTTTTTTTGAAAATAGGCGACATTTTTCCAAATTTCGACTTTTGAAATTTTAAAAAGGACTTTGCTCCTTTTTTCAAAATAGTAGCAGATGGACAAAAACCATTATTTGGGAACACTCTTCCGACCATTTCTATGAATGTCCAATATTCAAAAGTCGCAAAAGTGTGTTTTTTTGAAAATAGGCGACATTTTTCCAAATTTCGACTTTTGAAATTTTAAAAAAGACCGCTCCTTTTCCCGAAAATGGTAAGTGATGGGCGAAAAAAATTATTGGAGAACACTCCTCAGGCCATTTCTATGAATGTCCAATATTCAAAAGTCGCAACAGTGTGTTTTTTTTTATATAGGAGACATTTTTCCGAATTTCGACTTTTAAATTTTAAAGAAGACTGCTATTTTTTCGAAAATGGTGGGAGATGGGCGAAAAAACATTATTCGGGAACACTCTTCCGGCCATTTCTATGAATGTCCAATATTCAAAAGTCGCAAAAGTGTGTGTTTTGAAAATAGGTGACATTTTTTCAAATTTCGACTTTTGAAATTTTAAAAAAGACTGCTCCTTTTCCCGAAAATGGTAAGTGATGGGCGAAAAAAATTATTGGAGAACACTCCTCAGGCCATTTCTATGAATGTCCAATATTCAAAAGTCGCAACAGTGTGTTTTTTTTTATATAGGAGACATTTTTCCAAATTTCGACTTTTGAAATTTTAAAAAGGACTTTGCTCCTTTTTTCAAAAATGGTGGGAGATGGGCGAAAAAACATTATTGGGGAACACTCTTCTGGCCATTTCTATGAATGTCCAATATTCAAAAGTCGCAAAAGTGTGTTTTTTTGAAAATAGGCGACATTTTTCCAAATTTCGACTTTTGAAATTTTAAAAAGGACTTTGCTCCTTTTTTCAAAATAGTAGCAGATGGACAAAAACCATTATTTGGGAACACTCTTCCGGCCATTTCTATGAATGTCCAATATTCAAAAGTCGCAAAAGTGTGTGTTTTGAAAATAGGCGACATTTTTTCAAATTTCGACTTTTGAAATTTTAAAAAAGACTGCTCCTTTTCCCGAAAATGGTAAGTGATGGGCGAAAAAAATTATTGGAGAACACTCCTCAGGCCATTTCTATGAATGTCCAATATTCAAAAGTCGCAACAGTGTGTTTTTTTTTTAATAGGAAACATTTTTCCGAATTTCGGCTTTTGAAATTTTAAAAAAGACTGCTCCTTTTTTTGAAAATGGTAGGAGATGGGCGAAAAAACATTATTGGGGAACACTCTTCCGGCCATTTCTATGAATGTCCAATATTCAAAAGTCGCAAAAGTTTGTTTTTTTGAAAATAGGCGACATTTTTCCAAATTTCGACTATTGAAATTTTCAAAAAGACTTTGCTCCTTTTTCCGAAAATGGTCGGTGATGAGCGAAAAAAATTATTGGAGAACACTCCTCAGGCCATTTCTATGAATGTCCAATATTCAAAAGTCGCAACAGTGTGTTTTTTTTAAATAGTAGACATTTTTTCGAATTTCGACTTTTGAAATTTTAAAAAAGATTGCTCCTTTTTTCGAAAAAGGTAGGAGATGGGCGAAAAAACATTATTGGGGAACACTCTTCCGGCCATTTCTATGAATGTCCAATATTCAAAAGTCGCAAAAGTGTGTTTTTTTTGAAAATAGGCGACATTTTTCCATATTTCGACTTTTGAAATTTTAAAAAGGACTTTGCTCCTTTTTTTGAAAATGGTAGGAGATGGGCAAAAAAACATTATTTGGGAACACTCTTCCGGCCATTTCTATGAATGTCCAATATTCAAAAGTCGCAAAAGTGTGTTTTTGAAAATAGGCGACATTTTTCCAAATTTCGACTTTTGAAATTTTAAAAAAGACTGCTCCTTTTCCCGAAAATGGTAGGTGATGGGCAAAAAAAATTATTGGAGAACACTCCTCAGGCCATTTCTATGAATGTCCAATATTCAAAAGTCGCAACAGTGTGTTTTTTTTGAAAATAGGCGACATTTTTCCAAATTTCGACTTTTGAAATTTTAAAAAATACTGCACCTTTTTCCGAAAATGGTCGGTGATGGGCGAAAAAAATTATTGGAGAACACTTCTCAGGCCATTTCTATGAATGTCCAATATTCAAAAGTCACAACAGTGTGTTTTTTTTTAAATAGGACACATTTTTTCAAATTTCGACTTTTGATATTTTAAAAAGGACTATGCTCCTTTTTCTGAAAATGGTAAAAAATTTGCGAAAAAAAAATTATTATGTGGGACCACTATTCCGGCCATCCCTATGAATGTCCAATATTCAAAAGTCGCAACAGTGTGTTTTTTTTGAAAATAGGCGACATTTTTCCAAATTTCGACTTTTGAAATTTTAAAAAATACTGCTCCTTTTTCCGAAAATGGTAGGCGATGGGCGAAAAAAATTATTGGAGAACACTTCTCAGGCCATTTCTATGAATGTCCAATATTCAAAAGTCGCAACAGTGTGTTTTTTTTAAATAGGACACATTTTTCCAAATTTCGACTTTTGATATTTTAAAAAGGACTATGCTCCTTTTTCTGAAAATGGTAGAAAATTTGCGAAAAAAAAATTATTATGTGGGACCACTATTCCGGCCATCCCTATGAATGTCCAATATTCAACAGTGTGTTTATTGAAAATAGGCTACATTTTTCCAAATTTGGACTTTTGAAATGTTAAAAAGAACTTTGCTCCTTTTTCCGAAAATGGTCGGTGATGGGCGAAAAAAATTATTGGAGAACACTTCTCAGGCCATTTCTATGAATGTCCAATATTCAAAAGTCGCAACAGTGTGTTTTTTTTAAATCGTAGACATTTTTTCGAATTTCGACTTTTGAAATTTTAAAAAAGATTGCTCCTTTTTTCGAAAAAGGTAGGAGATGGGCGAAAAAACATTATTGGGGAACACTCTTCCGGCCATTTCTATGAATGTCCAATATTCAAAAGTCGCAAAAGTGTGTTTTTTTTGAAAATAGGCGACATTTTTCCATATTTCGACTTTTGAAATTTTAAAAAGGACTTTGCTCCTTTTTTTGAAAATGGTAGGAGATGGGCAAAAAAACATTATTTGGGAACACTCTTCCGGCCATTTCTATGAATGTCCAATATTCAAAAGTCGCAAAAGTGTGTTTTTTGAAAATAGGCGACATTTTTCCAAATTTCGACTTTTGAAATTTTAAAAAATACTGCTCCTTTTTCCGAAAATGGTAGGCGATGGGCGAAAAAAATTATTGGAGAACACTTCTCAGGCCATTTCTATGAATGTCCAATATTCAAAAGTCGCAACAGTGTGTTTTTTTTTTAATAGGCGACATTTTTCCAAATTTCGACTTTTGATATTTTAAAAAGGACTATGCTCCTTTTTCTGAAAATGGTAGAAAATTTGCGAAAAAAAAATTATTATGTGGGACCACTATTCCGGCCATCCCTATGAATGTCCAATATTCAAAAGTCGCAACATTGTGTTTTTTTTGAAAATAGGCGACATTTTTCCAAATTTCGACTTTTGAAATTTTAAAAAATACTGCTCCTTTTTCCGAAAATGGTAGGCGATGGGCGAAAAAAATTATTGGAGAACACTTCTCAGGCCATTTCTATGAATGTCCAATATTCAAAAGTCGCAACAGTGTGTTTTTTTTAAATAGGACACATTTTTCCAAATTTCGACTTTTGATATTTTAAAAAGGACTATGCTCCTTTTTCTGAAAATGGTAGAAAATTTGCGAAAAAAAAATTATTATGTGGGACCACTATTCCGGCCATCCCTATGAATGTCCAATATTCAACAGTGTGTTTATTGAAAATAGGCTACATTTTTCCAAATTTGGACTTTTGAAATGTTAAAAAGAACTTTGCTCCTTTTTCCGAAAATGGTAGGAGATGGGAAAAAACAAATTATTTTGCCGGAAGGCCATCCCTATGAATGTCCAATATTCAAAAGTGTTTTTTTTTTTGACAATAGGCGACATTTTTCCAAATTTCGACTTTTGAAATTTTAAAAAGGACTTTGCTCCTTTTTTCGAAAATGGTAGGTGATGGGCGAAAAAAATTATTGGAGAACACTCCTCAGGCCATTTCTATGAATGTCCAATATTCAAAAGTCGCAATTGTGTGGTTTTTTTTTAAATAGGCGACATTTTTCAAAATTTGGACTTTTGAAATGTTAAAAAGGGCTTTGCTCCTTTATCCGAAAATGGTAGGAGATGGAAAAAAACAAATTATTTGGCCGGAAGGCCATCCCTATGAATGTCCAATATTCAAAAGTGTTTTTTTTTTGACAATAGGCGACATTTTTCCAAATTTCGACTTTTGAACTTTTAAAAAGGATTTTGCTCCTTTTTTCGAAAATGGTAGATAATTTGCGAAAAAAAATTATTGGGCAACACTATTTTGGCCATCCCTATGAATGTCCAATATTCAAAAGTGTGTTTTTTTGAAAATAGGCGACATTTTTCCAAATTTCGACTTTTGAAATTTTCAAAAAGACTTTGCTCCTTTTTCCGAAAATTGTCGGTGATGGGCGAAAAAAATTTGGAGAACACTCCTCAGGCCATTTCTATGAATGTCCAATATTCAAAAGTCGCAACAGTGTGTTTTTTTTTTAAATAGGAGACATTTTTCCGAATTTCGACTTTTAAATTTTAATAAAGACTGCTCCTTTTTTCGAAAATGGTAGGTGACGGGTGAAAAAAATTATTGGAGAACACTCCTCAGGCCATTTCTATGAATGTCCAATATTCAAAAGTCGCAATTGTGTGTTTTTTTTTAAATAGGCGACATTTTTCAAAATTTGGACTTTTGAAATGTTAAAAAGGACTTTGCTCCTTTATCCGAAAATGGTAGGAGATGGAAAAAAACAAATTATTTGGCCGGAAGGCCATCCCTATGAATGTCCAATATTCAAAAGTGTTTTTTTTTGACAATAGGCGACATTTTTCCAAATTTCGACTTTTGAACTTTTAAAAAGGATTTTGCTCCTTTTTTCGAAAATGGTAGGAGATGGACAAAAAAAAAACCATTATTTGGGAACACTCTTCCGGCCATTTCTATTAATGTCCAATATTCAAAAGTCGCAAAAGTGTGTGTTTTGAAAATAGGCGACATTTTTTCAAATTTCGACTTTTGAAATTTTAAAAAAGACTGCTCCTTTTCCCGAAAATGGTAAGTGATGGGCGAAAAAAATTATTGGAGAACACTCCTCAGGCCATTTCTATGAATGTCCAATATTCAAAAGTCGCAACGGTGTGTTTTTTTTAAATAGGAGACATTTTTCCGAATTTCGACTTTTAAATTTTAAAAAAGACTGCTCCTTTTTTCGAAAATGGTGGGAGATGGGCGAAAAAACATTATTGGGGAACACTCTTCCGGCCATTTCTATGAATGTCCAATATTCAAAAGTCGCAAAAGTGTGTGTTTTGAAAATAGGCGACATTTTTTTAAATTTCGACTTTTGAAATTTTAAAAAAGACTGCTCCTTTTCCCAAAAATTGTCGGTGATGGGCGAAAAAAATTTGGAGAACACTCCTCAGGCCATTTCTATGAATGTCCAATATTCAAAAGTCGCAAAAGTGTGTTTTTTTGAAAATAGGCGACATTTTTTTAAATTTCGACTTTTGAAATTTTAGAAAAGACTGCTCCTTTTCCCAAAAATTGTCGGTGATGGGCGAAAAAAATTTGGAGAACACTCCTCAGGCCATTTCTATGAATGTCCAATATTCAAAAGTCGCAAAAGTGTGTGTTTTGAAAATAGGCGAAATTTTTTTAAATTTCGACTTTTGAAATTTTAAAAAAGACTGAGATGGGCAAAAAAACATTTTTTGGGAACACTCTTCCGGCCATTTCTATGAATGTCCAATATTCAAAAGTCGCAAAAGTGTGTTTTTTGAAAATAGGCGACATTTTTCCATATTTCGACTTTTGAAATTTTAAAAAGGACTTTGCTCCTTTTTTTGAAAATGGTACGAGATGGGCAAAAAAACATTATTGGGGAACACTCTTCCGGCCATTTCTATGAATGTCCAATATTCAAAAGTCGCAAAAGCGTGTTTTTTGAAAACAGGCGACATTTTTCCAAATTTCGACTATTGAAATTTTCAAAAAGACTTTGCTCCTTTTTCCGAAAATGGTCGGTGATGGGCGAAAAAAATTATTGGAGAACACTCCTCAGGCCATTTCTATGAATGTCCAATATTCAAAAGTCGCAACAGTGTGTTTTTTTTAAATAGTAGACATTTTTCCGAATTTCGACTTTTGAAATTTTAAAAAAGACTGCTCCTTTTTTCGAAAAAGGTAGGAGATGGGCGAAAAAACATTATTGGGGAACACTCTTCCGGCCATTTCTATGAATGTCCAATATTCAAAAGTCGCAAAAGTGTGTTTTTTTTTGAAAATAGGCGACATTTTTCCATATTTCGACTTTTGAAATTTTAAAAAGGACTTTGCTCCTTTTTTTGAAAATGGTAGGAGATGGGCAAAAAAACATTATTTGGGAACACTCTTCCGGCCATTTCTATGAATGTCCAATATTCAAAAGTCGCAAAAGTGTGTTTTTTGAAAACAGGCGACATTTTTCCAAATTTCGACTTTTGAAATTTTAAAAAAGACTGCTCCTTTTCCCGAAAATGGTAGGTGATGGGCGAAAAAAATTATAAGAGAACACTCCTCAGGCCATTTCTATGAATGTCCAATATTCAAAAGTCGCATTAGTGTGTTTTTTTTATATAGTAGACATTTTTTCGAATTTCGACTTTTGAAATTTTAAAAAAGATTGCTCCTTTTTTCGAAAAAGGTAGGAGATGGGCGAAAAAACATTATTGGGGAACACTCTTCCGGCCATTTCTATGAATGTCCAATATTCAAAAGTCGCAAAAGTGTGTTTTTTTTTTGAAAATAGGCGACATTTTTCCAAATTCGACTTTTGAAATTTTAAAAAGGACTTTGCTCCTTTTTTTGAAAATGGTAGGAGATGGGCAAAAAAACATTATTTGGCAACACTCTTCCGGCCATTTCTATGAATGTCCAATATTCAAAAGTCGCAACAGTGTGTTTTTTTGAAAATAGGCGACATTTTTCCAAATTTCGACTTTTGAAATGTTAAAAAGGACTTTGCTCCTTTTTCCGAAAATGGTAGAAAATTTGCGAAAAAAAAATTATTGGGGAACACTATTCCGGCCATCCCTATGAATGTCTAATATTCAACGGTGTGTTTATTGAAAATAGGCGACAGTTTTCCAAATTTGGACTTTTGAAATGTTAAAAAGAACTTTGCTCCTTTTTCCGAAAATGGTAGGAGATGGGAAAAAACAAATTATTTTGCCGGAAGGCCATCCCTATGAATGTCCAATATTCAAAAGTGTTTTTTTTTTTGACAATAGGCGACATTTTTCCAAATTTGGACTTTTGAAGTTTTAAAAAGGACTTTGCTCCTTTTTCCGAAAATGGTAGAAAATTTGCGAAAAAAAAATTATTGGGGAACACTATTCCGGCCATCCCTATGAATGTCTAATATTCAACAGTGTATTTTTTGAATATAGGCGACATTTTTCCAAATTTGGATTTTTGAAATGTTAAAAAGAACTTTGCTCCTTTTTCCGAAAATGGTAGACATTTTGCGAAAAAAAAATTATTGGGGAACACTATTCCGGCCATCCCTATGAATGTCTAATATTCAACAGTGTGTTTTTTGAAAATAGGCGACATTTTTCCAAATTTGGACTTTTGAAATTTTAAAAAGGACTTTGCTCCTTTTTTCGAAAATGGTAAGAGATGGGCAAAAAAACATTATTTTGGAACACTTTTCCGGCCATTTCTATGAATGTCCAATATTCAAAAGTCGCAAAAGTGTGTTTTTTGAAAATAGGCGACATTTTTCCATATTTCGACTTTTGAAATTTTAAAAAGGACTTTGCTCCTTTTTTTGAAAATGGTACGAGATGGGCAAAAAAACATTATTGGGGAACACTCTTCCGGCCATTTCTATGAATGTCCAATATTCAAAAGTCGCAAAAGTGTGTTTTTTTGAAAATAGGCGACATTTTTCCAAATTTCGACTATTGAAATTTTCAAAAAGACTTTGCTCCTTTTTCCGAAAATGGTCGGTGATGGGCGAAAAAAATTATTGGAGAACACTCCTCAGGCCATTTCTATGAATGTCCAATATTCAAAAGTCGCAACAGTGTGTTTTTTTTAAATAGTAGACATTTTTCCGAATTTCGACTTTTGAAATTTTAAAAAAGATTGCTCCTTTTTTCGAAAAAGGTAGGAGATGGGCGAAAAAACATTATTTGGGAACACTCTTCCGGCCATTTCTATGAATGTCCAATATTCAAAAGTCGCAAAAGTGTGTTTTTTTGAAAATAGGCGACATTTTTTTAAATTTCGACTTTTGAAATTTTAGAAAAGACTGCTCCTTTTCCCAAAAATTGTCGGTGATGGGCGAAAAAAATTTGGAGAACACTCCTCAGGCCATTTCTATGAATGTCCAATATTCAAAAGTCGCAAAAGTGTGTGTTTTGAAAATTGGCGAAATTTTTTTAAATTTCGACTTTTGAAATTTTAAAAAAGACTGAGATGGGCAAAAAAACATTTTTTGGGAACACTCTTCCGGCCATTTCTATGAATGTCCAATATTCAAAAGTCGCAAAAGTGTGTTTTTTGAAAATAGGCGACATTTTTCCATATTTCGACTTTTGAAATTTTAAAAAGGACTTTGCTCCTTTTTTTGAAAATGGTACGAGATGGGCAAAAAAACATTATTGGGGAACACTCTTCCGGCCATTTCTATGAATGTCCAATATTCAAAAGTCGCAAAAGCGTGTTTTTTGAAAACAGGCGACATTTTTCCAAATTTCGACTATTGAAATTTTCAAAAAGACTTTGCTCCTTTTTCCGAAAATGGTCGGTGATGGGCGAAAAAAATTATTGGAGAACACTCCTCAGGCCATTTCTATGAATGTCCAATATTCAAAAGTCGCAACAGTGTGTTTTTTTTAAATAGTAGACATTTTTCCGAATTTCGACTTTTGAAATTTTAAAAAAGACTGCTCCTTTTTTCGAAAAAGGTAGGAGATGGGCGAAAAAACATTATTGGGGAACACTCTTCCGGCCATTTCTATGAATGTCCAATATTCAAAAGTCGCAAAAGTGTGTTTTTTTTTGAAAATAGGCGACATTTTTCCATATTTCGACTTTTGAAATTTTAAAAAGGACTTTGCTCCTTTTTTTGAAAATGGTAGGAGATGGGCAAAAAAACATTATTTGGGAACACTCTTCCGGCCATTTCTATGAATGTCCAATATTCAAAAGTCGCAAAAGTGTGTTTTTTGAAAACAGGCGACATTTTTCCAAATTTCGACTTTTGAAATTTTAAAAAAGACTGCTCCTTTTCCCGAAAATGGTAGGTGATGGGCGAAAAAAATTATAAGAGAACACTCCTCAGGCCATTTCTATGAATGTCCAATATTCAAAAGTCGCATTAGTGTGTTTTTTTTATATAGTAGACATTTTTTCGAATTTCGACTTTTGAAATTTTAAAAAAGATTGCTCCTTTTTTCGAAAAAGGTAGGAGATGGGCGAAAAAACATTATTGGGGAACACTCTTCCGGCCATTTCTATGAATGTCCAATATTCAAAAGTCGCAAAAGTGTGTTTTTTTTTTGAAAATAGGCGACATTTTTCCAAATTCGACTTTTGAAATTTTAAAAAGGACTTTGCTCCTTTTTTTGAAAATGGTAGGAGATGGGCAAAAAAACATTATTTGGCAACACTCTTCCGGCCATTTCTATGAATGTCCAATATTCAAAAGTCGCAACAGTGTGTTTTTTTGAAAATAGGCGACATTTTTCCAAATTTCGACTTTTGAAATGTTAAAAAGGACTTTGCTCCTTTTTCCGAAAATGGTAGAAAATTTGCGAAAAAAAAATTATTGGGGAACACTATTCCGGCCATCCCTATGAATGTCTAATATTCAACGGTGTGTTTATTGAAAATAGGCGACAGTTTTCCAAATTTGGACTTTTGAAATGTTAAAAAGAACTTTGCTCCTTTTTCCGAAAATGGTAGGAGATGGGAAAAAACAAATTATTTTGCCGGAAGGCCATCCCTATGAATGTCCAATATTCAAAAGTGTTTTTTTTTTTGACAATAGGCGACATTTTTCCAAATTTGGACTTTTGAAGTTTTAAAAAGGACTTTGCTCCTTTTTCCGAAAATGGTAGAAAATTTGCGAAAAAAAAATTATTGGGGAACACTATTCCGGCCATCCCTATGAATGTCTAATATTCAACAGTGTATTTTTTGAATATAGGCGACATTTTTCCAAATTTGGATTTTTGAAATGTTAAAAAGAACTTTGCTCCTTTTTCCGAAAATGGTAGACATTTTGCGAAAAAAAAATTATTGGGGAACACTATTCCGGCCATCCCTATGAATGTCTAATATTCAACAGTGTGTTTTTTGAAAATAGGCGACATTTTTCCAAATTTGGACTTTTGAAATTTTAAAAAGGACTTTGCTCCTTTTTTCGAAAATGGTAAGAGATGGGCAAAAAAACATTATTTTGGAACACTTTTCCGGCCATTTCTATGAATGTCCAATATTCAAAAGTCGCAAAAGTGTGTTTTTTGAAAATAGGCGACATTTTTCCATATTTCGACTTTTGAAATTTTAAAAAGGACTTTGCTCCTTTTTTTGAAAATGGTACGAGATGGGCAAAAAAACATTATTGGGGAACACTCTTCCGGCCATTTCTATGAATGTCCAATATTCAAAAGTCGCAAAAGTGTGTTTTTTTGAAAATAGGCGACATTTTTCCAAATTTCGACTATTGAAATTTTCAAAAAGACTTTGCTCCTTTTTCCGAAAATGGTCGGTGATGGGCGAAAAAAATTATTGGAGAACACTCCTCAGGCCATTTCTATGAATGTCCAATATTCAAAAGTCGCAACAGTGTGTTTTTTTTAAATAGTAGACATTTTTCCGAATTTCGACTTTTGAAATTTTAAAAAAGATTGCTCCTTTTTTCGAAAAAGGTAGGAGATGGGCGAAAAAACATTATTTGGGAACACTCTTCCGGCCATTTCTATGAATGTCCAATATTCAAAAGTCGCAAAAGTGTGTTTTTTTTTTGAAAATAGATGACATTTTTCCATATTTCGACTTTTGAAATTTTAAAAAGGACTTTTCTCCTTTTTTTGAAAATGGTAGGAGATGGGCAAAAAAACATTATTTGGGAACACTCTTCCGGCCATTTCTATGAATGTCCAATATTCAAAAGTCGCAACAGTGTGTTTTTTTGAAAATAGGCGACATTTTTCCAAATTTCGACTTTTGAAATGTTAAAAAGGACTTTGCTCCTTTTTCCGAAAATGGTAGAAAATTTGCGAAAAAAAAATTATTGGGGAACACTATTCCGGCCATCCCTATGAATGTCTAATATTCAACAGTGTGTTTATTGAAAATAGGCGACAGTTTTCCAAATTTGGACTTTTGAAATGTTAAAAAGAACTTTGCTCCTTTTTCCGAAAATGGTAGGAGATGGGAAAAAACAAATTATTTTGCCGGAAGGCCATCCCTATGAATGTCCAATATTCAAAAGTGTTTTTTTTTTTGACAATAGGCGACATTTTTCCAAATTTGGACTTTTAAAGTTTTAAAAAGGACTTTGCTCCTTTTTCCGAAAATGGTAGAAAATTTGCGAAAAAAAAATTATTGGGGAACACTATTCCGGCCATCCCTATGAATGTCTAATATTCAACAGTGTATTTTTTGAATATAGGCGACATTTTTCCAAATTTGGACTTTTGAAATGTTAAAAAGAACTTTGCTCCTTTTTCCGAAAATGGTAGACATTTTGCGAAAAAAAAATTATTGGGGAACACTATTCCGGCCATCCCTATGAATGTCTAATATTCAACAGTGTGTTTTTTGAAAATAGGCGACATTTTTCCAAATTTGGACTTTTGAAATTTTAAAAAGGACTTTGCTCCTTTTTTCGAAAATGGTAAGAGATGGGCAAAAAAACATTATTTTGGAACACTTTTCCGGCCATTTCTATGAATGTCCAATATTCAAAAGTTGCAACAGTGTGTTTTTTTTAAATAGGCGACATTTTTCCAAATTTGGACTTTTGAAATGTTAAAAAGAACTTTGCTCCTTTTTCCGAAAATGGTAGGAGATGGGCAAAAAAACATTTTTTGGGAACACTCTTCCGGCCATTTCTATGAATGTCCAATATTCAAAAGTCGCAAAAGTGTGTTTTTTGAAAATAGGCGACATTTTTCCATATTTCGACTTTTGAAATTTTAAAAAGGACTTTGCTCCTTTTTTTGAAAATGGTACGAGATGGGCAAAAAAACATTATTGGGGAACACTCTTCCGGCCATTTCTATGAATGTCCAATATTCAAAAGTCGCAAAAGTGTGTTTTTTGAAAACAGGCGACATTTTTCCAAATTTCGACTATTGAAATTTTCAAAAAGACTTTGCTCCTTTTTCCGAAAATGGTAGAAAATTTGCGAAAAAAAAATTATTGGGGAACACTATTCCGGCCATCCCTATGAATGTCTAATATTCAACAGTGTGTTTTTTGAAAATAGGCGACATTTTTCCAAATTTGGACTTTTGAAATTTTAAAAAAGACTGCTCCTTTTTTCGAAAAAGGTAGGAGATGGGCGAAAAAACATTATTGGGGAACACTCTTCCGGCCATTTCTATGAATGTCCAATATTCAAAAGTCGCAAAAGTGTGTTTTTTTGAAAATAGGCGACATTTTTCCATATTTCGACTTTTGAAATTTTAAAAAGGACTTTGCTCCTTTTTTTGAAAATGGTAGGAGATGGGCAAAAAACCATTATTTGGGAACACTCTTCCGGCCATTTCTATGAATGTCCAATATTCAAAAGTCGCAAAAGTGTGTTTTTTGAAAACAGGCGACATTTTTCCAAATTTCGACTTTTGAAATTTTAAAAAAGACTGCTCCTTTTCCCGAAAATGGTAGGTGATGGGCGAAAAAAATTATAAGAGAACACTCCTCAGGCCATTTCTATGAATGTCCAATATTCAAAAGTCGCAACAGTGTGTTTTTTTTATATAGTAGACATTTTTCCGAATTTCGACTTTTGAAATTTTAAAAAAGATTGCTCCTTTTTTCGAAAAAGGTAGGAGATGGGTGAAAAAACATTAGTGGGGAACACTCTTCCGGCCATTTCTATGAATGTCCAATATTCAAAAGTCGCAAAAGTGTGTTTTTTTTTTGAAAATAGGCGACATTTTTCCATATTTCGACTTTTGAAATTTTAAAAAGGACTTTGCTCCTTTTTTTGAAAATGGTAGGAGATGGGCAAAAAAACATTATTTGGCAACACTCTTCCGGCCATTTCTATGAATGTCCAATATTCAAAAGTCGCAACAGTGTGTTTTTTTGAAAATAGGCGACATTTTTCCAAATTTCGACTTTTGAAATGTTAAAAAGGACTTTGCTCCTTTTTCCGAAAATGGTAGAAAATTTGCGAAAAAAAAATTATTGGGGAACACTATTCCGGCCATCCCTATGAATGTCTAATATTCAACAGTGTGTTTATTGAAAATAGGCGACAGTTTTCCAAATTTGGACTTTTGAAATGTTAAAAAGAACTTTGCTCCTTTTTCCGAAAATGGTAGGAGATGGGAAAAAACAAATTATTTTGCCGGAAGGCCATCCCTATGAATGTCCAATATTCAAAAGTGTTTTTTTTTTTGACAATACGCGACATTTTTCCAAATTTGGACTTTTAAAGTTTTAAAAAGGACTTTGCTCCTTTTTCCGAAAATGGTAGAAAATTTGCGAAAAAAAAATTATTGGGGAACACTATTCCGGCCATCCCTATGAATGTCTAATATTCAACAGTGTATTTTTTGAATATAGGCGACATTTTTCCAAATTTGGACTTTTGAAATGTTAAAAAGAACTTTGCTCCTTTTTCCGAAAATGGTAGACATTTTGCGAAAAAAAAATTATTGGGGAACACTATTCCGGCCATCCCTATGAATGTCTAATATTCAACAGTGTGTTTTTTGAAAATAGGCGACATTTTTCCAAATTTGGACTTTTGAAATTTTAAAAAGGACTTTGCTCCTTTTTTCGAAAATGGTAAGAGATGGGCAAAAAAACATTATTTTGGAACACTTTTCCGGCCATTTCTATGAATGTCCAATATTCAAAAGTTGCAACAGTGTGTTTTTTTTAAATAGGCGACATTTTTCCAAATTTGGACTTTTGAAATGTTAAAAAGAACTTTGCTCCTTTTTCCGAAAATGGTAGGAGATGGGCAAAAAAACATTTTTTGGGAACACTCTTCCGGCCATTTCTATGAATGTCCAATATTCAAAAGTCGCAAAAGTGTGTTTTTTGAAAATAGGCGACATTTTTCCATATTTCGACTTTTGAAATTTTAAAAAGGACTTTGCTCCTTTTTTTGAAAATGGTACGAGATGGGCAAAAAAACATTATTGGGGAACACTCTTCCGGCCATTTCTACGAATGTCCAATATTCAAAAGTCGCAAAAGTGTGTTTTTTGAAAACAGGCGACATTTTTCCAAATTTCGACTATTGAAATTTTCAAAAAGACTTTGCTCCTTTTTCCGAAAATGGTAGAAAATTTGCGAAAAAAAAATTATTGGGGAACACTATTCCGGCCATCCCTATGAATGTCTAATATTCAACAGTGTGTTTTTTGAAAATAGGTGACATTTTTCCAAATTTGGACTTTTGAAATTTTAAAAAAGACTGCTCCTTTTTTCGAAAAAGGTAGGAGATGGGCGAAAAAACATTATTGGGGAACACTCTTCCGGCCATTTCTATGAATGTCCAATATTCAAAAGTCGCAAAAGTGTGTTTTTTTGAAAATAGGCGACATTTTTCCATATTTCGACTTTTGAAATTTTAAAAAGGACTTTGCTCCTTTTTTTGAAAATGGTAGGAGATGGGCAAAAAACCATTATTTGGGAACACTCTTCCGGCCATTTCTATGAATGTCCAATATTCAAAAGTCGCAAAAGTGTGTTTTTTGAAAACAGGCGACATTTTTCCAAATTTGGACTTTTGAAATTTTAAAAAGGACTTTGCTCCTTTTTCCGAAAATGGTAGTTGATAAGCGAAAAAATTATTGGAGAACACTCTTCCGGCCATTTCTATGAATGTCCAATATTCAAAAGCCGCAAAAGTGTGTTTTTTTGAAAATAGGCGACATTTTTCCAAATTTCGACTATTGAAATTTTCAAAAAGACTTTGCTCCTTTTTCCGAAAATGGTAGGCGATGGGCGAAAAAACTATTGGAGAACACTTCTCAGGCCATTTCTATGAATGTCCAATATTCAAAAGTCGCAACAGTGTGTTTTTTTTTGAAAATAGGCGACATTTTTCCAAATTTCGACTTTTGAAATTTTAAAAAATACTGCTCCTTTTTCCGAAAATTTTAGAAATTTTGCGAAAAAAAAATTATTGGGGAACACTATTCCGGCCATCCCTATGAATGTCCAATATTCAAAAGTGTGTTTTTTTGAAAATAGGCGACATTTTTCAAAATTTCGACTTTTGAAATTTTAAAAAGGACTTTGCTCCTTTTTTCGAAAATGGTAGGAGATGGGCAAAAAAACATTATTTGGGAACACTCTTCCGGCCATTTCTATGAATGTCCAATATTCAAAAGTCGCAAAAGTGTGTTGTTTGAAAATAGGCGACATTTTTCCAAATTTCGACTTTTGAAATTTTAAAAAGGACTTTGCTCCTTTTTTTGAAAATGGTAGGAGATGGGCAAAAAAACATTATTTGGCAACACTCTTCCGGCCATTTCTATGAATGTCCAATATTCAAAAGTCGCAACAGTGTGTTTTTTTGAAAATAGGCGACATTTTTCCAAATTTCGACTTTTGAAATGTTAAAAAGGACTTTGCTCCTTTTTCCGAAAATGGTAGAAAATTTGCGAAAAAAAAATTATTGGGGAACACTATTCCGGCCATCCCTATGAATGTCCAATATTCAAAAGCCGCAAAAGTGTGTTTTTTTGAAAATAGGCGACATTTTTCCAAATTTCGACTATTGAAATTTTCAAAAAGACTTTGCTCCTTTTTCCGAAAATGGTAGGCGATGGGCGAAAAAAATTATAAGAGAACACTCCTCAGGCCATTTCTATGAATGTCCAATATTCAAAAGTCGCAACAGTGTGTTTTTTTTATATAGTAGACATTTTTCCGAATTTCGACTTTTGAAATTTTAAAAAAGATTGCTCCTTTTTTCGAAAAAGGTAGGAGATGGGTGAAAAAACATTAGTGGGGAACACTCTTCCGGCCATTTCTATGAATGTCCAATATTCAAAAGTCGCAAAAGTGTGTTTTTTTTTTGAAAATAGGCGACATTTTTCCATATTTCGACTTTTGAAATTTTAAAAAGGACTTTGCTCCTTTTTTTGAAAATGGTAGGAGATGGGCAAAAAAACATTATTTGGCAACACTCTTCCGGCCATTTCTATGAATGTCCAATATTCAAAAGTCGCAACAGTGTGTTTTTTTGAAAATAGGCGACATTTTTCCAAATTTCGACTTTTGAAATGTTAAAAAGGACTTTGCTCCTTTTTCCGAAAATGGTAGAAAATTTGCGAAAAAAAAATTATTGGGGAACACTATTCCGGCCATCCCTATGAATGTCTAATATTCAACGGTGTGTTTATTGAAAATAGGCGACAGTTTTCCAAATTTGGACTTTTGAAATGTTAAAAAGAACTTTGCTCCTTTTTCCGAAAATGGTAGGAGATGGGAAAAAACAAATCATTTTGCCGGAAGGCCATCCCTATGAATGTCCAATATTCAAAAGTGTTTTTTTTTTTTTGACAATAGGCGACATTTTTCCAAATTTGGACTTTTGAAGTTTTAAAAAGGACTTTGCTCCTTTTTCCGAAAATGGTAGAAAATTTGCGAAAAAAAAATTATTGGGGAACACTATTCCGGCCATCCCTATGAATGTCTAATATTCAACAGTGTATTTTTTGAATATAGGCGACATTTTTCCAAATTTGGACTTTTGAAATGTTAAAAAGAACTTTGCTCCTTTTTCCGAAAATGGTAGACATTTTGCGAAAAAAAAAATTATTGGGGAACACTATTCCGGCCATCCCTATGAATGTCTAATATTCAACAGTGTGTTTTTTGAAAATAGGCGACATTTTTCCAAATTTGGACTTTTGAAATTTTAAAAAGGAATTTGCTCCTTTTTTCGAAAATGGTAAGAGATGGGCAAAAAAACATTATTTTGGAACACTTTTCCGGCCATTTCTATGAATGTCCAATATTCAAAAGTTGCAACAGTGTGTTTTTTTTAAATAGGCGACATTTTTCCAAATTTGGACTTTTGAAATGTTAAAAAGAACTTTGCTCCTTTTTCCGAAAATGGTAGGAGATGGGCAAAAAAACATTTTTTGGGAACACTCTTCCGGCCATTTCTATGAATGTCCAATATTCAAAAGTCGCAAAAGTGTGTTTTTTGAAAATAGGCGACATTTTTCCATATTTCGACTTTTGAAATTTTAAAAAGGACTTTGCTCCTTTTTTTGAAAATGGTACGAGATGGGCAAAAAAACATTATTGGAGAACACTCTTCCGGCCATTTCTATGAATGTCCAATATTCAAAAGTCGCAAAAGTGTGTTTTTTTGAAAATAGGCGACATTTTTCCAAATTTCGACTATTGAAATTTTCAAAAAGACTTTGCTCCTTTTTCCGAAAATGGTCGGTGATGGGCGAAAAAAATTATTGGAGAACACTCCTCAGGCCATTTCTATGAATGTCCAATATTCAAAAGTAGCAACAGTGTGTTTTTTTTAAATAGTAGACATTTTTCCGAATTTCGACTTTTGAAATTTTAAAAAAGATTGCTCCTTTTTTCGAAAAAGGTAGGAGATGGGCGAAAAAACATTATTGGGGAACACTCTTCCGGCCATTTCTATGAATGTCCAATATTCAAAAGTCGCAAAAGTGTGTTTTTTGAAAATAGGCGACATTTTTCCAAATTTCGACTTTTCAAATTTTAAAAAAGACTGCTCCTTTTCCCGAAAATGGTAGGTGATGGGCGAAAAAAATTATAAGAGAACACTCCTCAGGCCATTTCTATGAATGTCCAATATTCAAAAGTCGCAACAGTGTGTTTTTTTGAAAATAGGCGACATTTTTCCAAATTTCGACTTTTGAAATGTTAAAAAGGACTTTGCTCCTTTTTCCGAAAATGGTAGAAAATTTGGGAAAAAAAAATTATTGGGGAACACTATTCCGGCCATCCCTATGAATGTCTAATATTCAACAGTGTGTTTATTGAAAATAGGCGACATTTTTCCAAATTTGGACTTTTGAAATGTTAAAAAGAACTTTGCTCCTTTTTCCGAAAATGGTTGAAAATTTGCGAAAAAAAATTATTGGGGAACACTATTCCGGCCATCCCTATGAATGTCTAATATTCAACAGTGTGTTTATTGAAAATAGGCGACAGTTTTCCAAATTTGGACTTTTGAAATGTTAAAAAGAACTTTCCTCCTTTTTCCGAAAATGGTAGGAGATGGGAAAAAACAAATTATTTTGCCGGAAGGCCATCCCTATGAATGTCCAATATTCAAAAGTGTTTTTTTTTTTTTGACAATAGGCGACATTTTTCCAAATTTCGACTTTTGAAGTTTTAAAAAGGACTTTTCTCGTTTATACGAAAATGGTAGAAAATTTGCGAAAAAAAAATTATTGGGGAACACTATTCCGGCCATTCCTATGAATGTCTAATATTCAACAGTGTGTTTATTGAAAATAGGCGACATTTTTCCAAATTTGGACTTTTGAAATGTTAAAAAGAACTTTGCTCCTTTTTTCGATAATGGTAGGAGATGGGCGAAAAAACATTATAGAAGAAATCTCCTCAGGCCATTTCTATGAGTGTCCAATATTCAAAAGTCTTAACAGTGTGTTTTTTTGAAAATAGGCGACATTTTTCCAAATTTCGACTATTGAAATTTTAAAAAAGACTTTGCTCCTTTTTTCGAAAATGGTAGGAGATGGGCAAAAAAACATTTTTTGGGAACACTCTTCCGGCCATTTCTATGAATGTCCAATATTCAAAAGTCGCAACAGTGTGTTTTTTTTAAAATAGGCGACATTTTTCCAAATTTCGACTTTTGAAATGTTAAAAAGGACTTTGCTCCTTTTTCCGAAAATGGTAGAAAATTTGCGAAAAAAAAATTATTGGGGAACACTATTCCGGCCATCCCTATGAATGTCTAATATTCAACAGTGTATTTTTTGAAAATAGGCGAAATTTTTCCAAATTTGGACTTTTGAAATGTTAAAAAGAACTTTGCTCCTTTTTCCGAAAATGGTAGACATTTTGCGAAAAAAAAATTATTGGGGAACACTATTCCGGCCATCCCTATGAATGTCTAATATTCAACAGTGTGTTTATTGAAAATAGGCGACATTTTTCCAAATTTGGACTTTTGAAATTTTAAAAAGGACTTTGCTCCTTTTTTCGAAAATGGTAAGAGATGGGCAAAAAAACATTATTTTAGAACACTCTTCCGGCCATTTCTATGAATGTCCAATATTCAAAAGTCGCAACAGTGTGTTTTTTTTAAATAGGCGACATTTTTCCAAATTTGGACTTTTGAAATGTTAAAAAGAACTTTGCTCCTTTTTCCGAAAATGGTAGAAAATTTGCGAAAAAAAAATTATTGGGGAACACTATTCCGGCCATCCCTATGAATGTCTAATATTCAACAGTGTGTTTATTGAAAATAGGCGACATTTTTCCAAATTTGGACTTTTGAAATGTTAAAAAGGACTTTGCTCCTTTTTCCGATAATGGTAGGAGATGGGCGAAAAAACATTATTGAAGAAATCTCCTCAGGCCTTTTCTATGAGTGTCCAATATTCAAAAGTCTTAACAGTGTTTTTTTTTTTTTGAAAATAGGCGACATTTTTCCAAATTTCGACTATTGAAATTTTAAAAAAGACTTTGCTCCTTTTTCCGAAAATGGTAGGTGATGGGCGAAAAAAAATTATTGGAGAACACTCCTCAGGCCATTTCTATGAATGTCCAATATTCAAAAGTCTTAACAGTGTGTTTTTTTGAAAATAGGCGACATTTTTCCAAATTTCGACTATTGAAATTTTAAAAAAGACTTTGCTCCTTTTTCCGAAAATGGTAGGAGATGGGCGAAAAAACATTATTGGGGAACAATCTTCCGGCCATTTCTATGAATGTCTAATATTCAAAAGTCGCAAAAGTGTGTTTTTTTTTTTGAAAATAGGCGACATTTTTCCAAATTTCGACTTTTGAAATTTTAAAAAGGACTTTGCTCCTTTTTTCGAAAATGGTAGGAGATGGGCAAAAAAACATTTTTTGGGAACACTCTTCCGGCCATTTCTATGAATGTCCAATATTCAAAAGTCGCAAAAGTGTGTTTTTTGAAAATAGGCGACATTTTTCCATATTTCGACTTTTGAAATTTTAAAAAGGACTTTGCTCCTTTTTTTGAAAATGGTAGGAGATGGGCAAAAAAACATTATTGGGGAACACTCTTCCGGCCATTTCTATGAATGTCCAATATTCAAAAGTCGCAAAAGTGTGTTTTTTTGAAAATAGGCGACATTTTTCCAAATTTCCACTATTGAAATTTTCAAAAAGACTTTGCTCCTTTTTCCGAAAATGGTCGGTGATGGGCGAAAAAAATTATTGGAGAACACTCCTCAGGCCATTTCTATGAATGTCCAATATTCAAAAGTCGCAACAGTGTGTTTTTTTTAAATAGTAGACATTTTTCCGAATTTCGACTTTTGAAATTTTAAAAAAGATTGCTCCTGTTTTCGAAAAAGGTAGGAGATGGGCGAAAAAACATTATTGGGGAACACTCTTCCGGCCATTTCAATGAGTGTCCAACTTCAAGTCTATAATTGCCAAAATCCTTATTAATATACCAAGAACCATCATCTTAGTTACAAACTCAAGACCTTTAAGATTTCTTTTTATTGTCTTTACATTTTGACCATCGATAGCGATATTAATATCGAATGTAAAAACGTCTAGATTTATCAAAGCTTCTTTTCCACTGCACGAATTTATACTGAACTTGCCTAATATGAGATCATTAAAACTCACTTCCCCTGTATAGACATCACACTAACCGTCCACACAACACGTAGTTTCAATATAGAAAAGGTCTGACATATAAAACACCTTGCGTTTACAAAAAAAAAGTAGCTGAACATATATAGCTAGTGCAGCCCTATGCCACGCCGCTAAGAAGTAATAGTCGTAAACCTAGAGCACCTTAGCTATACAACCATAATACATCTAGGAATGTAAATTAGACAGTTGATTGTGTGAGGAAGTCTAAATTACCACCTCTTAGAGGAATGGCTGTTTAGTTTTTTGTTAATCTTTTTTACCATGCTATCAATCATATGCTTTATCCCTTGATATACAGAGTATATACTTTCGTCGCTACGCATATAAGCAGAACAGGAAAATACATTATGGTCTTCGTCTTCTATTGATAACCCTGTATCACACTTTATGTGTTTACCATCAAGCTTCTCTATCAATTGTTCTCTGTCATCTCCTATAGTTACCGTAACCTTATTTTCTTCTTTACCTATCTTGTTACTTAAAGTGGCTGGAGATATGCATATCGTTCCTATCGGCTTTTTTGTAACAAAAAATTCTGAAACTAATCTTTCAAATTCAGGAATAACTTTCACCATGTGTTTATTCTCAGCCAAGTCAGATAAATTTTTTGCAACCCCGTATCCACCAGGTACAACTAGCATGTCAAAATTTTCAGCTTTGGCTTCTTTTAAGTCATATATTTCGCCTCTTGCGATTCTTGCAGCTTCTGCAAGTACATTCCCTTTTTCTTTTGTTGCCTCCTTTGTTTTATGACTCATAACTTGTTTGTTGTTGATATCAGGTGCAAAGCATTTAACGTCCACTTCCTCCTGATCAAGCACAAGCAAACTTAAAACCGCTTCTCTTACCTCCGCACCGTCAAGGTGACCGCACCCTGATAAAACCACAGCAGCTTTTAATTTGTTTTCACCCATAAAGTACCTTAATTTCATGTAATCCAGATATTTTAATTCTATATTTGGGAAGAGGTAGATTATTTCATATTAATTATGATATATTTAATAATAGCATGTTTAATCAAACATATTTGTAGTTAATGGATAATGTGGCCCCTGAAGAAGATGATGATAATTTTTTTGACACTTAAATTGACCATTACGAACTACGAAAAGCTATTTCAAATATAATAGAAGGTATTGCAAAATCTTCATCACAGGAAAAATTTTACTGAGTAAGATGAGTAATACAGTTGATGAAATAGATATATACAAGCTTAAATTAGTAGTTAGTAGCTAGGGTCTAGAGAAAGACGCACATGAGGAATTATTCGTAAAATCAATTAAAGAAGCACTTAAATGGTTAACTTCGGAAACGTTGCCTAAAAAATAATAGAAGGGACATTAAAATCTGTTAATCAGCAAGCAATAAGTAATGTTATAAAAATAATAAAGGTCCGCTGAACAATCTAGTCAATTATTTTAATCAGTATCTGGAAATAAAAATTGGAATAGCTTCTACCGTAATAGTATTGGGAGTAGCATTTTCTCTGCTTATTGTGCTTGCTACATTAATAGCACTTGTAGATATTGGAGTACATTATGTAGGAATAGGTATAGGAAGGCGGGGAAGAAATAAAAGAAGGAGCTATTGATGCAGGAAGAGCAATAAATAGTTCATATAAGGAATCAATAGATAAATTACCTGAGGCTCAAAGAAAAGAAAATAATTTTGAAAAGTTAATAAGCAATTTAATGGAAAAGAATCTTGGAGCTGATGAAGGAGAAAGAATAATGCTTAGTAATAAAATGCAAATAATTAAATGCTTCATAGTCAAGAGCAAATAGCAGCCATAGGACAGTTAATAGGAGAAGATAAGGCTGGTCTTTTGAACAATCTTATGAGCAAGGGTACTAGTACTAATGAGGAAGACATGGAAAAACTTGTATATTTTATGAGCGAATTTCAACCTGCAATTATGGCAATTGGTAGTGACATAAAATAGGTAGAACAAAAAGTTAATCAGAAGCTTAGGCAATAAATCCAGATTATCAATTGGATAGTTTAAGTGCTGAACGAGTGAGTGAAGAAGAAAATAAAACCCCCTGATGGCTTGGGGAGGAAATGGGAAAAATAGAGATCTACTCTTTTTTATCAACTTTTTTGAGCAATCCGCCTCCACATCTAATACACATCTCAGTGATTTTAAAAATACCCATTTTTGATCATTTTTTTCTACAGGTAAATCTTTACAATATTGTTTCCCATAGACTACACCTACAAATATTTTTCCCAGCGGCCGTAATTTTTTTATCATACCAACCACAGCCAAAACCTAATCTATTAAAATGATCATCAAAAGCAACAACAGGAGTAATGATTGTGTCTGGAATTACATCTTCATCTGTTTCGTTCCATCCCTTAAATCTTAGAAACTGATTTTTATTAGGAATTGGTACTTTATAATCTAAATAGACCAAACGACACATCAAAGGGACAATATTTATTTGCCCATCCATTGGAATGTAAGTCGCAATTGTTCTGCCTTTAACGTAACTTAAGTTCTGATTTAAGGTATTAATAAGGGAACTTGCCGCATAACTGGAATAACTTTCATCAATATTATTTCTTATAGCTCTATATTGCTCTTTTATTTCCTTTTTGTACTGTTTAATATCTTTGAACATGATCTATCCATTTCGCAGTAAGTTTTTCTTGTAAACTATTTTGCTTTAAGCGCTCACTTAAAAAATCAAAGTCAATAAATTCCATGTCCTGGTCTTGATTACTGCAACTATAAACAAAACTCCTTTCTCCTGTTTCCGTATTTATATGTTGCTGAACACACTGAGCACAGATTTATTTCATCATACACTGCATAGGAGAATTAACTGGCGATATTGCTATGTGACTTGACTTAAGATATGGCTTTAAAATTGTTTTTCTAGCTTCATTCACAGCTTTCATCATTTTATCAAAACCAATAGTGATAATTTTATCTATAGCGTTCAAATCAATACCTAACCTTTCTTGTTGATAAGAGACTATTGCATCAATTATATTACCATGAAAGGATATATCTTGATCTCTGCTCGTTTCTATCAATCCTTCTTCACACGCCCAAACTACCGCGCCTGATGCACGCTTTATCAGTGCTCGTCTAAATACATCACTTAACTTCTTATAGCCAGCGAAGTACAAAACCTTATTATTCTTTTCCAGATACGCCTTCCCTATAGAAAATAACACTGAATTTCCAACTCCACCACCAATTAGCATTATATTCTTCATGTACTATTTTAACTATATTTGTTCAAATTTGTTGAAATTTTATAGAAAAAGGTAACTTTCGTACACAAAGAAAGAGACAGGGATACTCTCTTACTTCAACTATACCGATAACTGACATCTGAATTTTTACGCATATCATCTAATAACAAGTTGCTTTGTATTCCAATATTCAAAAGTGTTTTTTTTTTGACAATAGGCGACATTTTTCCAAATTTCGACTTTTGAAATTTTAAAAAGGACTTTGCTCCTTTTTTCGAAAATGGTAGGTGATGGGCGAAAAAAATTATTGGAGAACACTCCTCAGGCCATTTCTATGAATGTCCAATATTCAAAAGTCGCAATTGTGTGTTTTTTTTTTAAATAGGCGACATTTTTCAAAATTTGGACTTTTGAAATGTTAAAAAGGACTTTGCTCCTTTATCCGAAAATGGTAGGAGATGGAAAAAAACAAATTATTTGGCCGGAAGGCCATCCCTATGAATGTCCAATATTCAAAAGTGTTTTTTTTTTTTGACAATAGGCGACATTTTTCCAAATTTCGACTTTTGAACTTTTAAAAAGGATTTTGCTCCTTTTTTCGAAAATGGTAGAAAATTTGCGAAAAAAAATTATTGGGGAACACTATTCCGGCCATCCCTATGAATGTCCAATATTCAAAAGTCGCAAAAGTGTGTTTTTTTGAAAATAGGCGACATTTTTCCAAATTTCGACTTTTGAAATTTTAAAAAGGACTTTGCTCCTTTTTTCAAAAATGGTAGGAGATGGACAAAAAACCATTATTTGGGAACACTCTTCCGGCCATTTCTATGAATGTCCAATATTCAAAAGTCGCAAAAGTGTGTGTTTTTTAAATAGTAGACATTTTTCCGAATTTCGACTTTTGAAATTTTAAAAAAGATTGCTCCTTTTTTCGAAAAAGGTAGGAGATGGGCGAAAAAACATTATTGGGGAACACTCTTCCGGCCATTTCTATGAATGTCCAATATTCAAAAGTCGCAACAGTGTGTTTTTTTTTAATAGGAAACATTTTTCCGAATTTCGGCTTTTGAAATTTTAAAAAAGACTGCTCCTTTTTTCGAAAAAGGTAGGAGATGGGCGAAAAAACATTATTGGGGAACACTCTTCCGGCCATTTCTATGAATGTCCAATATTCAAAAGTCGCAAAAGTGTGTTTTTTTGAAAATAGGCGACATTTTTCCAAATTTCGACTATTGAAATTTTCAAAAAGACTTTGCTCCTTTTTCCGAAAATGGTTGGTGATGGGCGAAAAAAATTATTGGAGAACACTCCTCAGGCCATTTCTATGAATGTCCAATATTCAAAAGTCGCAACAGTGTGTTTTTTTTAAATAGTAGACATTTTTCCGAATTTCGACTTTTGAAATTTTAAAAAAGATTGCTCCTTTTTTCGAAAAAGGTAGGAGATGGGCGAAAAAACATTATTGGGGAACACTCTTCCGGCCATTTCTATGAATGTCCAATATTCAAAAGTCGCAAAAGTGTGTTTTTTTTGAAAATAGGCGACATTTTTCCATATTTCGACTTTTGAAATTTTAAAAAGGACCTTGCTCCTTTTTTTGAAAATGGTAGGAGATGGGCAAAAAAACATTATTTGGGAACACTCTTCCGGCCATTTCTATGAATGTCCAATATTCAAAAGTCGCAAAAGTGTGTTTTTTTAAAATAGGCGACATTTTTCCAAATTTCGACTTTTGAAATTTTAAAAAAGACTGCTCCTTTTCCCGAAAATGGTAGGTGATGGGCGAAAAAAATTATAAGAGAACACTCCTCAGGCCATTTCTATGAATGTCCAATATTCAAAAGTCGCAACAGTGTGTTTTTTTGAAAATAGGCGACATTTTTCCAAATTTCGACTTTTGAAATGTTAAAAAGGACTTTGCTCCTTTTTCCGAAAATGGTAGAAAATTTGGGAAAAAAAAATTATTGGGGAACACTATTCCGGCCATCCCTATGAATGTCTAATATTCAACAGTGTGTTTATTGAAAATAGGCAACATTTTTCCAAATTTGGACTTTTGAAATGTTAAAAAGAACTTTCCTCTTTTTTCCGAAAATGGTAGGAGATGGGAAAAAACAAATTATTTTGCCGGAAGGCCATCCCTATGAATGTCCAATATTCAAAAGTTTTTTTTTTTTTTTGACAATAGGCGAAATTTTTCCAAATTTCGACTTTTGAACTTTTAAAAAGGACTTTGCTCCTTTTTTCGAAAATGGTAGGAGATGGGCAAAAAAAAACATTATTGGGGAACACTCTTCCGGCCATTTCTATGAATGTCCAATATTCAAAAGTCGCAAAAGTGTGTTTTTTTGAAAATAGGCGACATTTTTCCAAATTTCGAGTTTTGAAATTTTAAAAAAGGCTGCTCCTTTTTCCGAAAATTATTGGTGATGGGCGAAAAAAATTATTGGAGAACATTCCTCAGGCCATTTCTATGAATGTCCAATATTCAAAAGTCGCAACAGTGTGTTTTTTTCAAAATAGGACACATTTTTCCAAATTTCGACTTTTGAACTTTTAAAAAGGACTTTGCTCCTTTTTTCGAAAATGGTAGGAGATGGGCGAAAAAACATTATTGGGGAACACTTCTTAGGCAATTTCTATGAATGTCCAATATTCAAAAGTCGCAAAAGTTTGTTTTTTTGAAAATAGGCGACATTTTTCCAAATTTCGAGTTTTGAAATTTTAAAAAAGGCTGCTCCTTTTTCCGAAAATTATTGGTGATGGGCGAAAAAAATTATTGGAGAACATTCCTCAGGCCATTTTTATGAATGTCCAATATTCAAAAGTCGCAACAGTGTGTTTTTTTCAAAATAGGACACATTTTTCCAAATTTCGACTTTTGAACTTTTAAAAAAGACTTTGCTCCTTTTTTCGAAAATGGTAGGAGATGGGCAAAAAAACATTATTGGGGAACACTCTTCCGGCCATTTCTATGAATGTCCAATATTCAAAAGTCGCAACAGTGTGTCTTTTTTTTAATAGGCGACATTTTTAAAAATTTGGACTTTTGAAATTTTAAAAAGGACTTTGCTCCTTTTTTTGAAAATGGTAGGAGATGGGCGAAAAAACATTATTGGGGAACACTCTTTCGGCCATTTCTATGAATGTCCAATATTCAAAAGTCGCAAAAGTGTGTTTTTTTGAAAATAGGCGACATTTTTCCAAATTTCGAGTTTTGAAATTTTAAAAAAGGCTGCTCCTTTTTCCGAAATATATTGGTGGTGGGCGAAAAAAATTATTGGAGAACACTCCTCAGGCCATTTCTATGAATGTCCAGAATTCAAAAGTCGCAACAGTGTGTTTTTTTTTTAAATAGGCGACATTTTTCAAAATTTGGACTTTTGAAATTTTAAAAAGGACTTTGCTCTTTTTTTCGAAAATGGTCGGTGATGGGCGAAAAAAATTATTGGAGAACACTCCTCAGGCCATTTCTATGAATGTCTAATATTCAAAAGTCGCAAAAGTGTGTTTTTTTGAAAATAGGCGACATTTTTCCAAATTTCGACTTTTGAAATTTTAAAAAGGACTTTGCTCCTATTTCCGAAAATGGCAGTTGATGGGCGAAAAAAATTATTGGAGAACACTCCTCAGGCCATTTCTATGAATGTCCAATATTCAAAAGACAAAACAGTATGTTTTTTTGAAAATAGGCGACATTTTTCCAAATTTCGACTTTAGAAATTTTAAAAAGGACCTTGCTTCTTTTTCCGAAAATGGTAGAAAATTTGCGAAAAAAAATTATTGGGGACCACTATTCCGGTTATTGTTTTGAATGTCCAATATTCAAAAGTCGCAAAAGTGTGTTTTTTTTTAAATAGGCGACATTTTTCCAAATTTGGACTTTTGAAATTTTAAAAAGGACCTTGCTCCTTTTTCGAAAATGGTAGGAGATGGGCGAAAAAACATTATTGGTGAACACTCTTCCGGCCATTTCTATGAATGTCCAATATTCAAAAGTCGCAAAAGTGTGTTTTTTTTAAGTAGGCGACATTTTCCAAATTTCGACTTTTGAAAATTTAAAAAGGACTTTGCTCCTTTTTTCGAAAAAGGTAGGAGATGGGCGAAAAAATATTATTGGGGAACACTATTCCGGCCATTTCTATGAATGTCTAATATTCAAAAGTCGCAAAAGTGTGTTTTTTTGAAAATAGGCGACATTTTTCCAAATTTCGACTTTTGAAATTTTAAAAAGGACTTTGCTCCTTTTTTCGAAAATGGTAGGAGATGGGCAAAACAACATTTTTTGGGAACACTCTTCCGGCCATTTCTATGAATGTCCAATATTCAAAAGTCGCAAAAGTGTGTTTTTTGAAAATAGGCGACATTTTTCCAAATTTCGACTTTTGAAATTTTAAAAAGGACTTTGCTCCTTTTTGAAAATGGTAGGTGATGGGCGAAAAAAATTATTGGAAAACACTCCTCAGGCCATTTCTATGAATGTCCAATATTCAAAAGTCGCAACAGTATGTTTTTTTTTGAAAATAGGCGACATTTTTCCAAATTTCGACTTTTGATATTTTAAAAAGGACTTTGTTCCTTTTTCCGAAAATGGTAGAAAATTTGCGAAAAAAAATTATTGGGGAACACTATTCCGGCCATCCCTATGAATGTCCAATATTCAAATTCGGAACAGTGTGTTTTTTTGAAAATGGGCGACATTTTTCCAAATTTGGACTTTTGAAATGTTAAAAAATACTTTGCTCCTTTTTTCAAAAATGGTAGGTGATGGGCGAAAAAAATTATTGGAGAACACTCCTCAGGCCATTTCTATGAATGTCCAATATTCAAAAGTCGCAACAGTATGTTTTTTTTTAAAATAGGCGACATTTTTCCAAATTTCGACTTTTGATATTTTAAAAAGGACTTTGTTCCTTTTTCCGAAAATGGTAGAAAATTTGCGAAAAAAAATTATTGGGGAACACTATTCCGGCCATCCCTATGAATGTCCAATATTCAAAGTCGGAACAGTGTGTTTTTTTGAAAATGGGCGACATTTTTCCAAATTTGGACTTTTGAAATGTTAAAAAGGACTTTGCTCCTTTTTCCGAAAATGGTAGGAGATGGGAAAAAACAAATAATTTGGCCGGAAGGCCATCCCTATGAATGTCCAATATTCAAAAGTGTGCTTTTTTTGACAATAGGCGACATTTTTCCAAATTTGGACTTTTGAAATGTTAAAAAGGACTTTGCTCCTTTTTTCGATAATGGTAGGAGATGGGCGAAAAAACATTATAGAAGAAATCTCCTCAGGCCATTTCTATGAGTGTCCAATATTCAAAAGTCTTAACAGTGTGTTTTTTTGAAAATAGGCGACATTTTTCCAAATTTCGACTATTGAAATTTTAAAAAAAACTTTGCTCCTTTTTCCGAAAATGGTAGGTGATGGGGGAAAAAAATTATTGGAGAACACTCCTCAGGCCATTTCTATGAATGTCCAATATTCAAAAGTCGCAACAGTGTGTTTTTTTGAAAATAGGCGACATTTTTCCAAATTTCGACTTTTGAAATGTTAAAAAGGACTTTGCTCCTTTTTCCGAAAATGGTAGGTGATGGGGGAAAAAAATTATTGGAGAACACTCCTCAGGCCATTTCTATGAATGTCCAATATTCAAAAGTCTTAACAGTGTGTTTTTTTGAAAATAGGCGACATTTTTCCAAATTTCGACTTTTGAAATTTTAAAAAAGACTGCTCCTTTTCCCGAAAATGGTAGAAAATTTGCGAAAAAAAATTATTGGGGAACACTATTCCGGCCATCCCTATGAATGTCTAATATTCAACAGTGTGTTTATTGAAAATAGGCGACATTTTTCCAAATTTGGACTTTTGAAATGTTAAAAAGAACTTTGCTCCTTTTTCCGAAAATGGTAGAAAATATGCGAAAAAAAAATTATTGGGGAACACTATTCCGGCCATCCCTATGAATGTCTAATATTCAACAGTGTGTTTATTGAAAATAGGCGACATTTTTCCAAATTTGGACTTTTGAAATGTTAAAAAGGACTTTGCTCCTTTTTTCGATAATGGTAGGAGATGGGCGAAAAAACATTATAGAAGAAATCTCCTCAGGCCATTTCTATGAGTGTCCAATATTCAAAAGTCTTAACAGTGTGTTTTTTTGAAAATAGGCGACATTTTTCCAAATTTCGACTTTTGAACTTTTAAAAAAGACTGCTCCTTTTCCCGAAAATGGTAGGTGATGGGCGAAAAAAATTATAAGAGAACACTCCTCAGGCCATTTCTATGAATGTCCAATATTCAAAAGTCGCAACAGTGTGTTTTTTTTAAAATAGGCGACATTTTTCCAAATTTCGACTTTTGAAATGTTAAAAAGGACTTTGCTCCTTTTTCCGAAAATGGTAGAAAATTTGGGAAAAAAAAATTATTGGGGAACACTATTCCGGCCATCCCTATGAATGTCTAATATTCAACATTGTATTTTTTGAAAATAGGCGACATTTTTCCAAATTTGGACTTTTGAAATGTTAAAAAGAACTTTGCTCCTTTTTCCGAAAATGGTAGACATTTTGCGAAAAAAAAAATATTGGGGAACACTATTCTGGCCATCCCTATGAATGTCTAATATTCAATAGTGGGTTTATTGAAAATAGGCGACATTTTTCCAAATTTTGACTTTTGAAATTTTAAAAAGGACTTTGCTCCTTTTTTCGAAAATGGTAAGAGATGGGCATAAAAACATTATTTTGGAACACTCTTCCGGCCATTTCTATTAATGTCCAATATTCAAAAGTCGCAACAGTGTGTTTTTTTTAAAGAGGCGACATTTTTCCAAATTTGGACTTTTGAAATGTTAAAAAGAACTTTGCTCCTTTTTCCGAAAATGGTAGAAAATTTGGGAAAAACAAATTATTGGGGAACACTATTCCGGCCATCCCTATGAATGTCTAATATTCAACAGTGTGTTTATTGAAAATAAGCGACATTTTTCCAAATTTGGACTTTTGAAATGTTAAAAAGGACTTTGCTCCTTTTTTCGAAAACGGTAGGAGATGGGCGAAAAAACATTATAGAAGAAATCTCCTCAGGCCATTTCTATGAGTGTCCAATATTCAAAAGTCTTAACAGTGTGTTTTTTTGAAAATAGGCGACATTTTCCCAAATTTCGACTATTGAAATTTTAAAAAAGACTTTGCTCCTCTTTCCGAAAATGGTAGGTGATGGGCGAAAAAAAATTATTGGAGAACACTCCTCAGGCCATTTCTATGAATGTCCAATATTCAAAAGTCTTAACAGTGTGTTTTTTTGAAAATAGGCGACATTTTTCCAAATTTCGACTATTGAAATTTTAAAAAAGACTTTGCTCCTTTTTCCGAAAGTGGTAGGAGATGGGCAAAAAAACATTATTGGGGAACAATCTTCCGGCCATTTCTATGAATGTCTAATATTCAAAAGTCGCAAAAGTGTGTTTTTTTTGAAAATAGGCGACATTTTTCCAAATTTCGACTATTGAAATTTTCAAAAAGACTTTGCTCCTTTTTCCGAAAATGGTCGGTGATGGGCGAAAAAAATTATTGGAGAACACTCCTCAGGCCATTTCTATGAATGTCCAATATTCAAAAGTCGCAAAAGTGTGTTTTTTTTGAAAATAGGCGACATTTTTCCAAATTTCGACTATTGAAATTTTAAAAAAGACTTTGCTCCTTTTTCCGAAAGTGGTAGGAGATGGGCAAAAAAACATTATTGGAGAACACTCCTCAGGCCATTTCTATGAATGTCCAATATTCAAAAGTCGCAACAGTGTGTTTTTTTTAAATAGTAGACATTTTTCCGAATTTCGACTTTTGAAATTTTAAAAAAGATTGCTCCTTTTTTCGAAAAAGGTAGGAGATGGGCGAAAAAACATTATTGGGGAACACTCTTCCGGCCATTTCTATGAATGTCCAATATTCAAAAGTCGCAAAAGTGTGTTTTTTTTGAAAATAGGCGACATTTTTCCACATTTCGACTTTTGAAATTTTAAAAAGGACTTTGCTCTTTTTTTTGAAAATGGTAGGAGATGGGCAAAAAAACATTATTTGGGAACACTCTTCCGGCCATTTCTATGAATGTCCAATATTCAAAAGTCGCAAAAGTGTGTTTTTTGAAAACAGGCGACATTTTTCCAAATTTCGACTTTTGAAATTTTAAAAAAGACTGCGCCTTTTCCCGAAAATGGTAGGTGATGGGCGAAAAAAATTATAAGAGAACACTCCTCAGGCCATTTCTATGAATGTCCAATATTCAAAAGTCGCAACAGTGTGTTTTTTTGAAAATAGGCGACAATTTTCCAAATTTCGACTTTTGAAATGTTAAAAAGGACTTTGCTCCTTTTTCCGAAAATGGTAGAAAATTTGCGAAAAAAAAATTATTGGGGAACACTATTCCGGCCATCCCTATGAATGTCTAATATTCAACAGTGTGTTTATTGAAAATAGGCGACATTTTTCCAAATTTGGACTTTTGAAATGTTAAAAAGAACTTTGCTCCTTTTTCCGAAAATGGTAGAAAATTTGCGAAAAAAAAATTATTGGGGAACACTATTCCGGCCATCCCTATGAATGTCTAATATTCAACAGTGTGTTTATTGAAAATAGGCGACAGTTTTCCAAATTTGGACTTTTGAAATGTTAAAAAGAACTTTGCTCCTTTTTCCGAAAATGGTAGGAGATGGGAAAAAACAAATTATTTTGCCGGAAGGCCATCCCTATGAATGTCAAATATTCAAAAGTGTTTTTTTTTGACAATAGGCGACATTTTTCCAAATTTCGACTATTGAAATTTTCAAAAAGACTTTGCTCCTTTTTCCGAAAATGGTAGAAAATTTGCGAAAAAAAAATTATTGGGGAACACTATTCCGGCCATCCCTATGAATGTCTTATATTCAACAGTGTATTTTTTGAAAATAGGCGACATTTTTCCAAATTTGGACTTTTGAAATGTTAAAAAGAACTTTGCTCCTTTTTCCGAAAATGGTAGACATTTTGCGAAAAAAAATTATTGGGGAACACTATTCCGGCCATCCCTATGAATGTCTAATATTCAACAGTGTGTTTATTGAAAATAGGCGACATTTTTCCAAATTTGGACTTTTGAAATTTTAAAAAGGACTTTGCTCCTTTTTTCGAAAATGGTAAGAGATAGGCAAAAAAACATTATTTTGGAACACTCTTTTGGCCATTTCTATGAATGTCCAATATTCAAAAGTTGCAACAGTGTGTTTTTTTTAAATAGGCGACATTTTTCCAAATTTGGACTTTTGAAATGTTAAAAAGAACTTTGCTCCTTTTTCCGAAAATGGTAGAAAATTTGCGAAAAAAAAATTATTGGGGAACACTATTCCGGCCATCCCTATGAATGTCTAATATTCAACAGTGTGTTTATTTGAAAATAGGCGACATTTTTCCAAATTTGGATTTTTGAAATGTTAAAAAGGACTTTGCTCCTTTTTTCGATAATGGTAGGAGATGGGCGAAAAAACATTATAGAAGAAATCTCCTCAGGCCATTTCTATGAGTGTCCAATATTCAAAAGTCTTAACAGTGTGTTTTTTTGAAAATTGGCGACATTTTTCCAAATTTCGACTATTGAAATTTTAAAAAAGACTTTGCTCCTTTTTCCGAAAATGGTAGGTGATGGGCGAAAAAAAATTATTGGAGAACACTCCTTAGGCCATTTCTATGAATGTCCAATATTCAAAAGTCTTAACAGTGTGGTTTTTTGAAAATAGGCGACATTTTTCCAAATTTCGACTATTGAAATTTTAAAAAAGACTTTGCTCCTTTTTCCGAAAAAGGTAGGAGATGGGCAAAAAAACATTATTGAGGAACACTCTTCCGGCCATTTCTATGAATGTCCAATATTCAAAAGTCGCAAAAGTGTGTTTTTTGAAAATAGGCAACATTTTTCCAAATTTCGACTATTGAAATTTTCAAAAAGACTTTGCTCCTTTTTTCGAAAATGGTAGGAGATGGGCAAAAAAACATTTTTTGGGAACACTCTTCCGGCCATTTCTATGAATGTCCAATATTCAAAAGTCGCAAAAGTGTGTTTTTTGAAAATAGGCGACATTTTTCCATATTTCGACTTTTGAAATTTTAAAAAGGACTTTGCTCCTTTTTTTGAAAATGGTACGAGATGGGCAAAAAAACATTATTGGGAAACACTCTTCCGGCCATTTCTATGAATGTCCAATATTCAAAAGTCACAAAAGTGTGTTTTTTGAAAACAGGCGACATTTTTCCAAATTTCGACTTTTGAAATTTTAAAAAAGACTGCTCCTTTTCCCGAAAATGGTAGGTGATGGGCGAAAAAAATTATAAGAGAACACTCCTCAGGCCATTTCTATGAATGTCCAATATTCAAAAGTCGCAACAGTGTGTTTTTTTGAAAATAGGCGACATTTTTCCAAATTTCGACTTTTGAAATGTTAAAAAGGACTTTGCTCCTTTTTCCGAAAATGGTAGAAAATTTGCGAAAAAAAAATTATTGGGGAACACTATTCCGGCCATCCCTATGAATGTCTAATATTCAACAGTGTGTTTATTGAAAATAGGCGACATTTTTCCAAATTTGGACTTTTGAAATGTTAAAAAGAACTTTGCTCCTTTTTCCGAAAATGGTAGAAAATTTGCGAAAAAAAAATTATTGGGGAACACTATTCCGGCCATCCCTATGAATGTCTAATATTCAACAGTGTGTTTATTGAAAATAGGCGACAGTTTTCCAAATTTGGACTTTTGAAATGTTAAAAAGAACTTTGCTCCTTTTTCCGAAAATGGTAGGAGATGGGAAAAAACAAATTATTTTGCCGGAAGGCCATCCCTATGAATGTCAAATAATCAAAAGTGTTTTTTTTTTTTGACAATAGGCGACATTTTTCCAAATTTCAACTTTTGAAGTTTTAAAAAGGACTTTGCTCCTTTTTCCGAAAATGGTAGAAAATTTGCGAAAAAAAAATTATTGGGGAACACTATTCCGGCCATCCCTATGAATGTCTAATATTCAACAGTGTATTTTTTGAAAATAGGCGACATTTTTCCAAATTTGGACTTTTGAAATGTTAAAAAGAACTTTGCTCCTTTTTCCGAAAATGGTAGACATTTTGCGAAAAAAAAATTATTGGGGAACACTATTCCGGCCATCCCTATGAATGTCTAATATTCAACAGTGTGTTTATTGAAAATAGGCGACATTTTTCCAAATTTGGACTTTTGAAATTTTAAAAAGGACTTTGCTCCTTTTTTCGAAAATGGTAAGAGATGGGCAAAAAAACATTATTTTGGAACACTCTTTGGGCCATTTCTATGAATGTCCAATATTCAAAAGTTGCAACAGTGTGTTTTTTTTAAATAGGCGACATTTTTCCGAATTTCGACTTTTGAAATTTTAAAAAAGATTGCTCCTTTTTTCGAAAAAGGTAGGAGATGGGCGAAAAAACATTATTGGGGAACACTCTTCCGGCCATTTCTATGAATGTCCAATATTCAAAAGTCGCAAAAGTGTGTTTTTTGAAAATAGGCGACATTTTTCCATATTTCGACTTTTGAAATTTTAAAAAGGACTTTGCTCCTTTTTTTGAAAATGGTACGAGATGGGCAAAAAAACATTATTGGGGAACACTCTTCCGGCCATTTCTATGAATGTCCAATATTCAAAAGTCGCAAAAGTGTGTTTTTTGAAAACAGGCGACATTTTTCCAAATTTCGACTTTTGAAATTTTAAAAAAGACTGCTCCTTTTCCCGAAAATGGCAGGTGATGAGCGAAAAAAATTATAAGAGAACACTCCTCAGGCCATTTCTATGAATGTCCAATATTCAAAAGTCGCAACAGTGTGTTTTTTTGAAAATAGGCGACATTTTTCCAAATTTCGACTTTTGAAATGTTAAAAAGGACTTTGCTCCTTTTTCCGAAAATGGTAGAAAATTTGCGAAAAAAAAATTATTGGGGAACACTATTCCGGCCATCCCTATGAATGTCTAATATTCAACAGTGTGTTTATTGAAAATAGGCGACATTTTTCCAAATTTGGACTTTTGAAATGTTAAAAAGAACTTTGCTCCTTTTTCCGAAAATGGTAGAAAATTTGCGAAAAAAAAATTATTGGGGAACACTATTCCGGCCATCCCTTCTTCTTCTTCTTCTTTTGGCGCTACAGTCCGTGGTGAACCTGGGCCTCAACCAACAAAGTTTTCCAGCTGGCACGGTCTTTAGCCAGCGTATTCCAATTTTGCACACCAAGTTGGTTGAGGTCCCTCTCCACTTGTGTGCGCCATCGGTTCCGTGGGCGTCCTCTACTGCGTTGTCCCACAGGTTCGGAATCGAAGATTCTACGGGTCGGAGCAGTATTCTCATTGCGCTCTACGGATCCGTTGGATCCGTAGGCGCCTGGTTAGGCTCATGTCGCTGTACAACCCGTACAGTTCATGATTGAATCTTCTTCTCCAGAAACCATCAACGCAAACAGGGCCGAAGATTGAACGCAGAACTTTTCTCTCGAAAATACCAAGGACTTCCTCATCCGCCTTCGACACCGTCCATGCTTCTGCGCCATAAAGAAGTACAGGGATTATCAAAGTGGTATATAGTGTCAACTTGGTTTTTCGAGAAAGGGCCTTACTACTCAATTGCCTCTTGAGCCCAAAGAAACAGCGATTGGCAAGAGTTATTCTGCGTTTGATCTCGGTACTGATGTTGTTCATATTGTTGACTTGGGAGCCAAGGTAGACGAAGTCCTTCACTTCCTCGAAGTTATAGCTGCCTATGGTGATGTTCTGGCCCAGTCGTCGGTGTTGCGCGTCCTTTTTTGATGACAGCATATACTTCGTTTTGCCCTCGTTCACCGCTAGACCCATTTTGGCCGCCTCCGTTGAAATACCAGCAAACGCTTCAGTGACGGCTCGCTGTGTTCGACCAATCACGTCAATGTCGTCAGCGTATACTAGCAGTTGCACGGACTTTTGGAAGATCGTGCCTCTGTTGTTGGCGTGTGAGTTTTGCACGATCTTCTCAAGAATTATGTTAAAAAAATCACATGACAGTGCGTCGCCTTGTCTAAATCCCCTTCTGACATTGAAGGTCTCGGTGAATTCGTTACCGACCTTGATGGAGCAGCGAGAGTTCTCCATCGTCATCCTACACAGCCTGACGAGTTTAGTAGGAATGTCAAAACTAGACATGGCTTCGTATAGCTCGTCCCTATACACACTGTCATATGCGGCCTTAAAATCGACGAATAGGTGGTGGGTGTCGATTTGCATCTCTTGGGTCTTTTCCAGGATCTGCCGTAGTGTGAAAATTTGGTCGATGGTGGACTTCCCCGGCCTGAAACCACACTGATAAGGACCTATCAGACTGTTCACGAATGGTTTCAGGCGCTCACACAAAACGGCAGAGAAGATCTTGTAGGCGATGTTCAGGAGACTTATTCCTCGGTAGTTGGCGCAGTTGAAGGGGTCTCCTTTTTTGTGGATCGGGCAAACGATGCTGAGATTCCACTCGTCGGGCATGCTTTCCTCCGACCATATCTTACAGATGAGCTGGTGCATGCGCCCAACCAGGTCATCTCCGGCTGCCTTAAATAGTTCCGCGGACAGTGCGTCCGCTCCTGCAGCTTTGTTTGATTTCAATCTCGATATTGCTATCTTGACTTCATTCAGGTCGGGGGGACGGAATTCTCTACCATCATCGTCCGTTATCTGTAGTGGAATATTCTGCCTGGCGATGGAATCGGTGTTTTGTTCGCCGTTAAACTGTCTGCAGAAGTGGTCCTTCCAGATTCTCAGCATCGATTGCGGCTCTACTACTATTTGACCCTCTTCGTCACAACAGGCTTCTGTCCGAAGCTTATATCCATTGGATAGTTGTTTTACCCGTTGGTAAAACTTTCGGATATTATTCCTGCCGTAACACCTCTCCAGTTCCTCGATCGCGCGCTTCTCGTGCTCTTTCTTCTTCTTTTTGAGAAGCCGGTGTTCTTCCCTTCTCTTCCGTTCGTAGAGCTCACGAGCTGCTCTCGTCCTTCTCTCCAACGTCGCCTTATACGCTGCTAGCTTCGCTGAATGTGCCTGCCTGCACTCGTCGTCAAACCATGGGTTTTTTCCGGGTGGCATTTTAAAACCCAATACATCAGAGGCAGCATCTCTGTTGGCATTTTGGCAACGGTTCCATTCCTCATCGGTTGTTTCGCCTGGCAGGGCTGGACTCTCTGAGAGCTTAAGGGAGACTAGATCGGCAAATTTCCCAGCGGTCGATTGCGATTGTAGCTTTGCGACGTCAAACTGTTGTGGTCGTGCTCTACTCCGGTTTGCTACTGATATCCGTGATCTTACCTTGGCTACAACAAGGAAGTGATGGGAGTCAATGTTGGCTCCTCGGAATGTTCGGACATCAAGAATACTGGAGGAGTGTCTGCCGTCGATCGCAATGTGATCAATTTGGTTGACGGTTAATTGATCAGGGGACCGCCAGGTCCCTTTGTGAATGTTGAGGTGAGGGAATCGCGTGCTTGCTACAGTGAGATTTCGCCCCGTTACAAAATCTAGCAGCCTGAGTCCGTTATCCGATGTGTCGTCATGCAGGCTGTGTTTCCCGATGACTCTAGCAAAGATGTCTTCCTTGCCCAGCTTTGCGTTGAAATCTCCTAGGACGATCTTGGTGTCGTAGCTGGGGCATTGATCGTATGTTCTTTCTAGGAGATTATAAAAGTCATCCTTGCTGTCATCATCTTTATCCTCCGTAGGGGCGTGGGCGCAGATTAGGCTAATGTTGCCGAGCCTAGCCTTGATGCGGATTGTAATGAGGCGTTCACTCACGGATTTAAAGCTTAAGACTTTTTGCCTAAGTCTGCCTCGAACAACAAACCCGCATCCAAACAGGCGCTGTCGCCGCTCTTTGTAGCAATCACCGTAGTAGATGTCGCAGTTTCTCACTTTCTTTTTGCCCGGCCCATCCCATCGCACTTCCTGGATGGCGGTGATGTCAGCCTTATAGGCTTCCAGGGCCTCCGCAAGTTCATCGGCTGCACGTGGTCTGTTCAGGGACCTGACATTCCACGTGCAGAACCGAAAATCGTTATCCTTATTTCGTTGTTCCTGGTCGTCAGCAATAAAGTCATCCATATTTATATTGATTCTTTGTTGTTGTGTCGAAACTAGTGTGTTTTTACACGGTAGGGAAGTTACCCCCACGCACAACCCCCGAAACCTGGAGGACCGGGTCCTGGTTTAGACCCCTGGACAGAGGGGATTCGCTGCACACTTTGGTTCACCTCTAAGCGGGTGCTGTAGGGGCTATCCAGGGGCGCCACGAGGAGGCAGTATGTCAGCTTGACCAGTCCATTTTCAGGGATCGCTGCTGGCTTCTCGCCAGGTTGAGAGCAATCAACAACTTTGCCCTGAGTGCACTGGCCCACTCCCCCTCCGGCCATCCCTATGAATGTCTTATATTCAACAGTGTGTTTATTGAAAATAGGCGACAGTTTTCCAAATTTGGACTTTTGAAATGTTAAAAAGAACTTTGCTCCTTTTTCCGAAAATGGTAGGAGATGGGAAAAAACAAATTATTTTGCCGGAAGGCCATCCCTATGAATGTCAAATATTCAAAAGTGTTTTTTTTTTTTTTGACAATAGGCGACATTTTTCCAAATTTCAACTTTTGAAGTTTTAAAAAGGACTTTGCTCCTTTTTCCGAAAATGGTAGAAAATTTGCGAAAAAAAAATTATTGGGGAACACTATTCCGGCCATCCCTATGAATGTCTTATATTCAACAGTGTATTTTTTGAAAATAGGCGACATTTTTCCAAATTTGGACTTTTGAAATGTTAAAAAGGACTTTGCTCCTTTTTTCGAAAATGGTAAGAGATGGGCAAAAAAACATTATTTTGGAACACTCTTTTGGCCATTTCTATGAATGTCCAATATTCAAAAGTTGCAACAGTGTGTTTTTTTTAAATAGGCGACATTTTTCCAAATTTGGACTTTTGAAATGTTAAAAAGTACTTTGCTCCTTTTTCCGAAAATGGTAGAAAATTTGCGAAAAAAAAATTAATGGGGAACACTATTCCGGCCATCCCTATGAATGTCTAATATTCAACAGTGTGTTTATTGAAAATAGGCGACATTTTTCCAAATTTGGACTTTTGAAATTTTAAAAAGGACTTTGCTCCTTTTTTCGAAAATGGTAAGAGATGGGCAAAAAAACATTATTTTGGAACACTCTTTTGGCCATTTATATGAATGTCCAATATTCAAAAGTTGCAACAGTGTGTTTTTTTTAAATAGGCGACATTTTTCCAAATTTGGACTTTTGAAATGTTAAAAAGTACTTTGCTCCTTTTTCCGAAAATGGTAGAAAATTTGCGAAAAAAAAATTATTGGGGAACACTATTCCGGCCATCCCTATGAATGTCTAATATTCAACAGTGTGTTTATTGAAAATAGGCGACATTTTTCCAAATTTGGACTTTTGAAATGTTAAAAAGGACTTTGCTCCTTTTTTCGAAAATGGTAGGAGATGGGCGAAAAAACATTATAGAAGAAATCTCCTCAGGCCATTTCTATGAGTGTCCAATATTCAAAAGTCTTAACAGTGTGTTTTTTTGAAAATTGGCGACATTTTTCCAAATTTCGACTATTGAAATTTTAAAAAAGACTTTGCTCCTTTTTCCGAAAATGGTAGGTGATGGGCGAAAAAAAATTATTGGAGAACACTCCTCAGGCCATTTCTATGAATGTCCAATATTCAAAAGTCTTAACAGTGTGGTTTTTTGAAAATAGGCGACATTTTTCCAAATTTCGACTATTGAAATTTTAAAAAAGACTTTGCTCCTTTTTCCGAAAAAGGTAGGAGATGGGCAAAAAAACATTATTGGGGAACAATCTTCCGGCCATTTCTATGAATGTCTAATATTCAAAAGTCGCAAAAGTGTGTTTTTTTTGAAAATAGGCGACATTTTTCCAAATTTCGACTTTTGAAATTTTAAAAAGGACTTTGCTCCTTTTTTAGAAAATGGTAGGAGATGGGCAAAAAAACATTTTTTGGGAACACTCTTCCGGCCATTTCTATGAATGTCCAATATTCAAAAATCGCAAAAGTGTGTTTTTTGAAAATAGGCGACATTTTTCCATATTTCGACTTTTGAAATTTTAAAAAGGACTTTGCTCCTTTTTTTTGAAAATGGTACGAGATGGGCAAAAAAACATTATTGGGGAACACTCTTCCGGCCATTTCTATGAATGTCCAATATTCAAAAGTCGCAAAAGTGTGTTTTTTGAAAATAGGCAACATTTTTCCAAATTTCGACTATTGAAATTTTCAAAAAGACTTTGCTCCTTTTTCCGAAAATGGTCGGTGATGGGCGAAAAAAATTATTGGAGAACACTCCTCAGGCCATTTCTATGAATGTCCAATATTCAAAAGTCGCAACAGTGTGTTTTTTTTAAATAGTAGACATTTTTCCGAATTTCGACTTTTGAAATTTTAAAAAAGATTGCTCCTTTTTTCGAAAAATGTAGGAGATGGGCGAAAAAACATTATTGGGGAACACTCTTCCGGCCATTTCTATGAATGTCCAATATTCAAAAGTCGCAAAAGTGTGTTTTTTGAAAATAGGCGACATTTTTCCATATTTCGACTTTTGAAATTTTAAAAAGGACTTTGCTCCTTTTTTTGAAAATGGTAAGAGATGGGCAAAAAAACATTATTTTGGAACACTCTTCCGGCCATTTCTATGAATGTCCAATATTCAAAAGTTGCAACAGTGTGTTTTTTTTAAATAGGCGACATTTTTCCAAATTTGGACTTTTGAAATGTTAAAAAGAACTTTGCTCCTTTTTCCGAAAATGGTAGAAAATTTGCGAAAAAAAAATTATTGGGGAACACTATTCCGGCCATCCCTATGAATGTCTAATATTCAACAGTGTGTTTATTGAAAATAGGCGACATTTTTCCAAATTTGGACTTTTGAAATGTTAAAAAGAACTTTGCTCCTTTTTCCGAAAATGGTAGAAAATTTGCTAAAAAAAAATTATTGGGGAACACTATTCCGGCCATCCCTATGAATGTCTAATATTCAACAGTGTGTTTATTGAAAATAGGCGACAGTTTTCCAAATTTGGACTTTTGAAATGTTAAAAAGAACTTTCCTCCTTTTTCCGAAAATGGTAGGAGATGGGAAAAAACAAATTATTTTGCCGGAAGGCCATCCCTATGAATGTCCAATATTCAAAAGTGTTTTTTTTTGACAATAGGCGACATTTTTCCAAATTTCGACTTTTGAAGTTTTAAAAAGGACTTTGCTCCTTTTTCCGAAAATGGTAGAAAATTTGCGAAAAAAAAATTATTGGGGAACACTATTCCGGCCATCCCTATGAATGTCTAATATTCAACAGTGTGTTTATTGAAAATAGGCGACATTTTTCCAAATTTGGACTTTTGAAATGTTAAAAAGGACTTTGCTCCTTTTTTCGATAATGGTAGGAGATGGGCGAAAAAACATTATAGAAGAAGTCTCCTCAGGCCATTTCTATGAGTGTCCAATATTCAAAAGTCTTAACAGTGTGTTTTTTTGAAAATAGGCGACATTTTTCCAAATTTCGACTATTGAAATTTTAAAAAAGACTTTGCTCCTTTTTCCGAAATAGGTAGGTGATGGGCGAAAATAATTATTGGAGAACACTCTTCAGGCCATTTCTATGAATGTCCAATATTCAAAAGTCGCAACAGTGTGTTTTTTTGAAAATAGGCGACATTTTTCCAAATTTCGACTTTTGAACTTTTAAAAAAGACTGCTCCTTTTCCCGAAAATGGTAGGTGATGGGCGAAAAAAATTATAAGAGAACACTCCTCAGGCCATTTCTATGAATGTCCAATATTCAAAAGTCGCAACAGTGTGTTTTTTTTAAAATAGGCGACATTTTTCCAAATTTCGACTTTTGAAATGTTAAAAAGGACTTTGCTCCTTTTTCCGAAAATGGTAGAAAATTTGCGAAAAAAAATTATTGGGGAACACTATTCCGGCCATCCCTATGAATGTCTAATATTCAACAGTGTGTTTATTGAAAATAGGCGACATTTTTCCAAATTTGGACTTTTGAAATTTTAAAAAGGACTTTGCTCCTTTTTTCGAAAATGGTAGAAAATTTGCGAAAAAAAAATTATTGGGGAACACTATTCCGGCCATCCCTATGAATGTCTAATATTCAACAGTGTGTTTATTGAAAATAGGCGACATTTTTCCAAATTTGGACTTTTGAAATGTTAAAAAGAATTTTGGTCCTTTTTCCGAAAATGGTAGACATTTTGCGAAAAAAAAATTATTGGGGAACACTATTCCGGCCATCCCTATGAATGTCTAATATTCAACAGTGTGTTTATTGAAAATAGGCGACATTTTTCCAAATTTGGACTTTTGAAATGTTAAAAAGAACTTTGCTCCTTTTTCCGAAAATGGTAGACATTTTGCGAAAAAAAAATTATTGGGGAACACTATTCTGGCCATCCCTATGAATGTCTAATATTCAACAGTGTGTTTATTGAAAATAGGCGACATTTTTCCAAATTTGGACTTTTGAAATGTTAAAAAGAACTTTGCTCCTTTTTCCGAAAATGGTAGACATTTTGCGAAAAAAAAATTATTGGGGAACACTATTCCGGCCATCCCTATGAATGTCTAATATTCAACAGTGTGTTTATTGAAAATAGGCGACATTTTTCCAAATTTGGACTTTTGAAATTTTAAAAAGGACTTTGCTCCTTTTTTCGAAAATGGTAAGAGATGGGCAAAAAACATTATTTTGGAACACTCTTCCGGCCATTTCTATGAATGTCCAATATTCAAAAGTCGCAAAAGTGTGTTTTTTGAAAATAGGCGACATTTTTCCATATTTCGACTTTTGAAATTTTAAAAAGGACTTTGCTCCTTTTTTTTGAAAATGGTACGAGATGGGCAAAAAAACATTATTGGGGAACACTCTTCCGGCCATTTCTATGAATGTCCAATATTCAAAAGTCGCAAAAGTGTGTTTTTTGAAAATAGGCGACATTTTTCCAAATTTCGACTATTGAAATTTTCAAAAAGACTTTGCTCCTTTTTCCGAAAATGGTCGGTGATGGGCGAAAAAAATTATTGGAGAACACTCCTCAGGCCATTTCTATGAATGTCCAATATTCAAAAGTCGCAACAGTGTGTTTTTTTTAAATAGTAGACATTTTTCCGAATTTCGACTTTTGAAATTTTAAAAAAGATTGCTCCTTTTTTCGAAAAAGGTAGGAGATGGGCGAAAAAACATTATTGGGGAACACTCTTCCGGCCATTTCTATGAATGTCCAATATTCAAAAGTCGCAAAAGTGTGTTTTTTGAAAATAGGCGACATTTTTCCATATTTCGACTTTTGAAATTTTAAAAAGGACTTTGCTCCTTTTTTTGAAAATGGTAAGAGATGGGCAAAAAAACATTATTTTGGAACACTCTTCCGGCCATTTCTATGAATGTCCAATATTCAAAAGTTGCAACAGTGTGTTTTTTTTAAATAGGCGACATTTTTCCAAATTTGGACTTTTGAAATGTTAAAAAGAACTTTGCTCCTTTTTCCGAAAATGGTAGAAAATTTGCGAAAAAAAAATTATTGGGAAACACTATTCCGGTCATCCCTATGAATGTCTAATATTCAACAGTGTGTTTATTGAAAATAGGCGACATTTTTCCAAATTTGGACTTTTGAAATGTTAAAAAGAACTTTGCTCCTTTTTCCGAAAATGGTAGAAAATTTGCTAAAAAAAAATTATTGGGGAACACTATTCCGGCCATCCCTATGAATGTCTAATATTCAACAGTGTGTTTATTGAAAATAGGCGACAGTTTTCCAAATTTGGACTTTTGAAATGTTAAAAAGAACTTTCCTCCTTTTTCCGAAAATGGTAGGCGATGGGAAAAAACAAATTATTTTGCCGGAAGGCCATCCCTATGAATGTCCAATATTCAAAAGTGTTTTTTTTTTTGACAATAGGCGACATTTTTCCAAATTTCGACTTTTGAAGTTTTAAAAAGGACTTTGCTCCTTTTTCCGAAAATGGTAGAAAATTTGCGAAAAAAAAATTATTGGGGAACACTATTCCGGCCATCCCTATGAATGTCTAATATTCAACAGTGTGTTTATTGAAAATAGGCGACATTTTTCCAAATTTGGACTTTTGAAATGTTAAAAAGGACTTTGCTCCTTTTTTCGATAATGGTAGGAGATGGGCGAAAAAACATTATAGAAGAAGTCTCCTCAGGCCATTTCTATGAATGTCCAATATTCAAAAGTCTTAACAGTGTGTTTTTTTGAAAATAGGCGACATTTTTCCAAATTTCGACTATTGAAATTTTAAAAAAGACTTTGCTCCTTTTTCCGAAAATGGTAGGTGATGGGCGAAAAAAATTATTGGAGAACATTCCTCAGGCCATTTCTATGAATGTCCAATATTAAAAAGTCGCAACAGTGTGTTTTTTTGAAAATAGGCGACATTTTTCCAAATTTCGACTTTTGAACTTTTAAAAAAGACTGCTCCTTTTCCCGAAAATGGTAGGTGATGGGCGAAAAAAATTATAAGAGAACACTCCTCAGGCCATTTCTATGAATGTCCAATATTCAAAAGTCGCAACAGTGTGATTTTTTTAAAATAGGCGACATTTTTCCAAATTTCGACTTTTGAAATGTTAAAAAGGACTTTGCTCCTTTTTCCGAAAATGGTAGAAAATTTGCGAAAAAAAAATTATTGGGGAACACTATTCCGGCCATCCCTATGAATGTCTAATATTCAACAGTGTGTTTATTGAAAATAGGCGACATTTTTCCAAATTTGGACTTTTGAAATTTTAAAAAGGACTTTGCTCCTTTTTTCGAAAATGGTAGAAAATTTAGGAAAAAAAAATTATTGGGGAACACTATTCCGGCCATCCCTATGAATGTCTAATATTCAACAGTGTATTTTTTGAAAGTAGGCGACATTTTTCCAAATTTGGACTTTTGAAATGTTAAAAGGAATTTTGGTCCTTTTTCCGAAAATGGTAGACATTTTGCGAAAAAAAAATTATTGGGGAACACTATTCCGGCCATCCCTATGAATGTCTAATATTCAACAGTGTGTTTATTGAAAATAGGCGACATTTTTCCAAATTTGGACTTTTGAAATGTTAAAAAGAACTTTGCTCCTTTTTCCGAAAATGGTAGACATTTTGCGAAAAAAAAATTATTGGGGAACACTATTCTGGCCATCCCTATGAATGTCTAATATTCAACAGTGTGTTTATTGAAAATAGGCGACATTTTTCCAAATTTGGACTTTTGAAATGTTAAAAAGAACTTTGCTCCTTTTTCCGAAAATGGTAGACATTTTGCGAAAAAAAAATTATTGGGGAACACTATTCCGGCCATCCCTATGAATGTCTAATATTCAACAGTGTGTTTATTGAAAATAGGCGACATTTTTCCAAATTTGGACTTTTGAAATTTTAAAAAGGACTTTGCTCCTTTTTTCGAAAATGGTAAGAGATGGGCAAAAAACATTATTTTGGAACACTCTTCCGGCCATTTCTATGAATGTCCAATATTCAAAAGTTGCAACAGTGTGTTTTTTTAAAAATAGGCGACATTTTTCCAAATTTCGACTATTGAAATTTTAAAAAAGACTTTGCTCCTTTTTCCGAAAATGGTAGGAGATGGCAAAAAAACATTATTGGGGAACAATCTTCCGGCCATTTCTATGAATATCTAATATTCAAAAGTCGCAAAAGTGTGTTTTTTTTTGAAAATAGGCAACATTTTTCCAAATTTCGACTTTTGAAATGTTAAAAAGGACTTTGCTCCTTTTTTCGAAAATGGTAGGAGATGGGCAAAAAAACATTTTTTGGGAACACTCTTCCGGCCATTTCTATGAATGTCCAATATTCAAAAGTCTTAACAGTGTGTTTTTTTGAAAATAGGCGACATTTTTCCAAATTTCGACTATTGAAATTTTAAAAAAGACTTTGCTCCTTTTTCCGAAAATGGTAGGTGATGGGCGAAAAAAAATTATTGGAGAACACTCCTCAGGCCATTTCTATGAATGTCCAATATTCAAAAGTCTTAACAGTGTGTTTTTTTGAAAATAGGCGACATTTTTCCAAATTTCGACTATTGAAATTTTAAAAAAGACTTTGCTCCTTTTTCCGAAAATGGTAGAAAATTTGCGAAAAAAAAATTATTGGGGAACACTATTCCGGCCATTTCTATGAATGTCTAATATTCAAAAGTCGCAAAAGTGTGTTTTTTTGAAAATAGGCGACATTTTTCCAAATTTCGACTTTTGAAATTTTAAAAAGGACTTTGCTCCTTTTTTCGAAAATGGTAGGAGATGGGCAAAACAACATTTTTTGGGAACACTCTTCCGGCCATTTCTATGAATGTCCAATATTCAAAAGTCGCAAAAGTGTGTTTTTTGAAAATAGGCGACATTTTTCCATATTTCGACTTTTGAAATTTTAAAAAGGACTTTGCTCCTTTTTTTTAAAATGGTACGAGATGGGCAAAAAAACATTATTGGGGAACACTCTTCCGGCCATTTCTATGAATGTCCAATATTCAAAAGTCGCAAAAGTGTGTTTTTTTGAAAATAGGCGACATTTTTCCAAATTTCGACTATTGAAATTTTCAAAAAGACTTTGCTCCTTTTTCCGAAAATGGTCGGTGATGGGCGAAAAAAATTATTGGAGAACACTCTTCAGGCCATTTCTATGAATGTCCAATATTCAAAAGTCGCAACAGTGTGTTTTTTTTAAATAGTAGACATTTTTCCGAATTTCGACTTTTGAAATTTTAAAAAAGATTGCTCCTTTTTTCGAAAAAGGTAGGAGATGGGCGAAAAAACATTATTGGGGAACACTCTTCCGGCCATTTCTATGAATGTCCAATATTCAAAAGTCGCAAAAGTGTGTTTTTTGAAAATAGGCGACATTTTTCCATATTTCGACTTTTGAAATTTTAAAAAGAACTTTGCTCCTTTTTTTGAAAATGGTAAGAGATGGGCAAAAAAACATTATTTTGGAACACTCTTCCGGCCATTTCTATGAATGTCTAATATTCAACAGTGTGTTTATTAAAAATAGGCGACATTTTTCCAAATTTGGACTTTTGAAATGTTAAAAAGAACTTTGCTCCTTTTTCCGAAAATGGTAGAAAATTTGCGAAAAAAAAATTATTGGGGAACACTATTCCGGCCATCCCTATGAATGTCTAATATTCAACAGTGTGTTTATTGAAAATAGGCGACATTTTTCCAAATTTGGACTTTTGAAATGTTAAAAAGAACTTTGCTCCTTTTTCCGAAAATGGTAGAAAATTTGCTAAAAAAAAATTATTGGGGAACACTATTCCGGCCATCCCTATGAATGTCTAATATTCAACAGTGTGTTTATTGAAAATAGGCGACAGTTTTCCAAATTTGGACTTTTGAAATGTTAAAAAGAACTTTCCTCCTTTTTCCGAAAATGGTAGGAGATGGGAAAAAACAAATTATTTTGCCGGAAGGCCATCCCTATGAATGTCCAATATTCAAAAGTGTTTTTTTTTTTTGACAATAGGCGACATTTTTCCAAATTTCGACTTTTGAAGTTTTAAAAAGGACTTTGCTCCTTTTTCCGAAAATGGTAGAAAATTTGCGAAAAAAAAATTATTGGGGAACACTATTCCGGCCATCCCTATGAATGTCTAATATTCAACAGTGTGTTTATTGAAAATAGGCGACATTTTTCCAAATTTGGACTTTTGAAATGTTAAAAAGGACTTTGCTCCTTTTTTCGATAATGATAGGAGATAGGCGAAAAACATTATAGAAGAAATCTCCTCAGGCCATTTCTATGAGTGTCCAATATTCAAAAGTCTTAACAGTGTGTTTTTTTGAAAATAGGCGACATTTTTCCAAATTTCGACTTTTGAAATGTTAAAAAGGACTTTGCTCCTTTTTCCGAAAATGGTAGAAAATTTGCGAAAAAAAAATTATTGGGGAACACTATTCCGGCCATCCCTATGAATGTCTAATATTCAACAGTGTGTTTATTGAAAATAGGCGACATTTTTCCAAATTTGGACTTTTGAAATGTTAAAAAGAACTTTGCTCCTTTTTCCGAAAATGGTAGAAAATTTGCGAAAAAAAAATTATTGGGGAACACTATTCCGGCCATCCCTATGAATGTCTAATATTCAACAGTGTGTTTATTGAAAATAGGCGACAGTTTTCCAAATTTGGACTTTTGAAATGTTAAAAAGAACTTTCCTCCTTTTTCCGAAAATGGTAGGAGATGGGAAAAAACAAATTATTTTGCCGGAAGGCCATCCCTATGAATGTCCAATATTCAAAAGTGTTTTTTTTTTGACAATAGGCGACATTTTTCCAAATTTCGACTTTTGAAGTTTTAAAAAGGACTTTGCTCTTTTTTCCGAAAATGGTAGAAAATTTGCGAAAAAAAAATTATTGGGGAACACTATTCCGGCCATCCCTATGAATGTCTAATATTCAACAGTGTGTTTATTGAAAATAGGCGACATTTTTCCAAATTTGGACTTTTGAAATGTTAAAAAGGACTTTGCTCCTTTTTTCGATAATGATAGGAGATGGGCGAAAAACATTATAGAAGAAATCTCCTCAGGCCATTTCTATGAATGTCCAATATTCAAAAGTCTTAACAGTGTGTTTTTTTGAAAATAGGCGACCTTTTCCAAATTTCGACTATTGAAATTTTAAAAAAGACTTTGCTCCTTTTTCCGAAAATGGTAGGTGATGGGCGAAAAAAATTATTGGAGAACACTCCTCAGGCCATTTCTATGAATGTCCAATATTCAAAAGTCGCAACAGTGCGTTTTTTTGAAAATAGGCGACATTTTTCCTAATTTCGACTTTTGAACTTTTAAAAAAGACTGCTCCTTTTCCCGAAAATGGTAGGTGAGGGGCGAAAAAAATTATAAGAGAACACTCCTCAGGCTATTTCTATGAATGTCCAATATTCAAAAGTCGCAACAGTGTGTTTTTTTTAAAATAGGCGACATTTTTCCAAATTTCGACTTTTGAAATGTTAAAAAGGACTTTGCTCCTTTTTCCGAAAATGGTAGAAAATTTGCGAAAAAAAAATTATTGGGGAACACTATTCCGGCCATCCCTATGAATGTCTAATATTCAACAGTGTGTTTATTGAAAATAGGCGACATTTTTCCAAATTTGGACTTTTGAAATTTTAAAAAGGACTTTGCTCCTTTTTTCGAAAATGGTAGAAAATTTGCGAAAAAAAAATTATTGGGGAACACTATTCCGGCCATCCCTATGAATGTCTAATATTCAACAGTGTATTTTTTGAAAATAGGCGACATTTTTCCAAATTTGGACTTTTGAAATGTTAAAAAGAACTTTGGTCCTTTTTCCGAAAATGGTAGACATTTTGCGAAAAAAAATTATTGGGGAACACTATTCCGGCCATCCCTATGAATGTCTAATATTCAACAGTGTGTTTATTGAAAATAGGCGACATTTTTCCAAATTTGGACTTTTGAAATTTTAAAAAGGACTTTGCTCCTTTTTTCGAAAATGGTAAGAGATGGGCAAAAAAACATTATTTGGGAACACTCTTCCGGCCATTTCTATGAATGTCCAATATTCAAAAGTCGCAAAAGTGTGTTTTTTGAAAACAGGCGACATTTTTCCAAATTTCGACTTTTGAAATTTTAAAAAAGACTGCTCCTTTTCCCGAAAATGGTAGGTGATGGGCGAAAAAAATTATAAGAGAACACTCCTCAGGCCATTTCTATGAATGTCCAATATTCAAAAGTCGCAACAGTGTGTTTTTTTTAAATAGGACACATTTTTCCAAATTTCGATTTTTTGATATTTTAAAAAGGACTATGCTCCTTTTTCTGAAAATGGTAGAAAATTTGCGAAAAAAAAATTATTATTTGGGACCACTATTCCGGCCATCCCTATGAATGTCTAATATTCAACAGTGTGTTTATTGAAAATAGGCGACATTTTTCCAAATTTGGACTTTTGAAATGTTAAAAAGGACTTTGCTCCTTTTTTCGATAATGGTAGGAGATGGGCGAAAAAACATTATAGAAGAAATCTCCTCAGGCCATTTCTATGAGTGTCCAATATTCAAAAGTCTTAACAGTGTGTTTTTTTGAAAATAGGCGACATTTTTCCAAATTTCGACTATTGAAATTTTAAAAAAAACTTTGCTCCTTTTTCCGAAAATGGTAGGTGATGGGGGAAAAAAATTATTGGAGAACACTCCTCAGGCCATTTCTATGAATGTCCAATATTCAAAAGTCGCAACAGTGTGTTTTTTTTAAATAGTAGACATTTTTCCGAATTTCGACTTTTGAAATTTTAAAAAAGATTGCTCCTTTTTTCGAAAAAGGTAGGAGATGGGCGAAAAAACATTATTGGGGAACACTCTTCCGGCCATTTCTATGAATGTCCAATATTCAAAAGTCGCAAAAGTGTGTTTTTTGAAAATAGGCGACATTTTTCCATATTTCGACTTTTGAAATTTTAAAAAGAACTTTGCTCCTTTTTTTGAAAATGGTAAGAGATGGGCAAAAAAACATTATTTTGGAACACTCTTCCGGCCATTTCTATGAATGTCTAATATTCAACAGTGTGTTTATTAAAAATAGGCGACATTTTTCCAAATTTGGACTTTTGAAATGTTAAAAAGAACTTTGCTCCTTTTTCCGAAAATGGTAGAAAATTTGCGAAAAAAAAATTATTGGGGAACACTATTCCGGCCATCCCTATGAATGTCTAATATTCAACAGTGTGTTTATTGAAAATAGGCGACATTTTTCCAAATTTGGACTTTTGAAATGTTAAAAAGAACTTTGCTCCTTTTTCCGAAAATGGTAGAAAATTTGCTAAAAAAAAATTATTGGGGAACACTATTCCGGCCATCCCTATGAATGTCTAATATTCAACAGTGTGTTTATTGAAAATAGGCGACAGTTTTCCAAATTTGGACTTTTGAAATGTTAAAAAGAACTTTCCTCCTTTTTCCGAAAATGGTAGGAGATGGGAAAAAACAAATTATTTTGCCGGAAGGCCATCCCTATGAATGTCCAATATTCAAAAGTGTTTTTTTTTTTGACAATAGGCGACATTTTTCCAAATTTCGACTTTTGAAGTTTTAAAAAGGACTTTGCTCCTTTTTCCGAAAATGGTAGAAAATTTGCGAAAAAAAAATTATTGGGGAACACTATTCCGGCCATCCCTATGAATGTCTAATATTCAACAGTGTGTTTATTGAAAATAGGCGACATTTTTCCAAATTTGGACTTTTGAAATGTTAAAAAGGACTTTGCTCCTTTTTTCGATAATGATAGGAGATAGGCGAAAAACATTATAGAAGAAATCTCCTCAGGCCATTTCTATGAGTGTCCAATATTCAAAAGTCTTAACAGTGTGTTTTTTTGAAAATAGGCGACATTTTTCCAAATTTCGACTTTTGAAATGTTAAAAAGGACTTTGCTCCTTTTTCCGAAAATGGTAGAAAATTTGCGAAAAAAAAATTATTGGGGAACACTATTCCGGCCATCCCTATGAATGTCTAATATTCAACAGTGTGTTTATTGAAAATAGGCGACATTTTTCCAAATTTGGACTTTTGAAATGTTAAAAAGAACTTTGCTCCTTTTTCCGAAAATGGTAGAAAATTTGCGAAAAAAAAATTATTGGGGAACACTATTCCGGCCATCCCTATGAATGTCTAATATTCAACAGTGTGTTTATTGAAAATAGGCGACAGTTTTCCAAATTTGGACTTTTGAAATGTTAAAAAGAACTTTCCTCCTTTTTCCGAAAATGGTAGGAGATGGGAAAAAACAAATTATTTTGCCGGAAGGCCATCCCTATGAATGTCCAATATTCAAAAGTGTTTTTTTTTTTGACAATAGGCGACATTTTTCCAAATTTCGACTTTTGAAGTTTTAAAAAGGACTTTGCTCTTTTTTCCGAAAATGGTAGAAAATTTGCGAAAAAAAAATTATTGGGGAACACTATTCCGGCCATCCCTATGAATGTCTAATATTCAACAGTGTGTTTATTGAAAATAGGCGACATTTTTCCAAATTTGGACTTTTGAAATGTTAAAAAGGACTTTGCTCCTTTTTTCGATAATGATAGGAGATGGGCGAAAAACATTATAGAAGAAATCTCCTCAGGCCATTTCTATGAATGTCCAATATTCAAAAGTCTTAACAGTGTGTTTTTTTGAAAATAGGCGACCTTTTCCAAATTTCGACTATTGAAATTTTAAAAAAGACTTTGCTCCTTTTTCCGAAAATGGTAGGTGATGGGCGAAAAAAATTATTGGAGAACACTCCTCAGGCCATTTCTATGAATGTCCAATATTCAAAAGTCGCAACAGTGCGTTTTTTTGAAAATAGGCGACATTTTTCCTAATTTCGACTTTTGAACTTTTAAAAAAGACTGCTCCTTTTCCCGAAAATGGTAGGTGAGGGGCGAAAAAAATTATAAGAGAACACTCCTCAGGCTATTTCTATGAATGTCCAATATTCAAAAGTCGCAACAGTGTGTTTTTTTTAAAATAGGCGACATTTTTCCAAATTTCGACTTTTGAAATGTTAAAAAGGACTTTGCTCCTTTTTCCGAAAATGGTAGAAAATTTGCGAAAAAAAAATTATTGGGGAACACTATTCCGGCCATCCCTATGAATGTCTAATATTCAACAGTGTGTTTATTGAAAATAGGCGACATTTTTCCAAATTTGGACTTTTGAAATTTTAAAAAGGACTTTGCTCCTTTTTTCGAAAATGGTAGAAAATTTGCGAAAAAAAAATTATTGGGGAACACTATTCCGGCCATCCCTATGAATGTCTAATATTCAACAGTGTATTTTTTGAAAATAGGCGACATTTTTCCAAATTTGGACTTTTGAAATGTTAAAAAGAACTTTGGTCCTTTTTCCGAAAATGGTAGACATTTTGCGAAAAAAAATTATTGGGGAACACTATTCCGGCCATCCCTATGAATGTCTAATATTCAACAGTGTGTTTATTGAAAATAGGCGACATTTTTCCAAATTTGGACTTTTGAAATTTTAAAAAGGACTTTGCTCCTTTTTTCGAAAATGGTAAGAGATGGGCAAAAAAACATTATTTGGGAACACTCTTCCGGCCATTTCTATGAATGTCCAATATTCAAAAGTCGCAAAAGTGTGTTTTTTGAAAACAGGCGACATTTTTCCAAATTTCGACTTTTGAAATTTTAAAAAAGACTGCTCCTTTTCCCGAAAATGGTAGGTGATGGGCGAAAAAAATTATAAGAGAACACTCCTCAGGCCATTTCTATGAATGTCCAATATTCAAAAGTCGCAACAGTGTGTTTTTTTTAAATAGGACACATTTTTCCAAATTTCGATTTTTTGATATTTTAAAAAGGACTATGCTCCTTTTTCTGAAAATGGTAGAAAATTTGCGAAAAAAAAATTATTATTTGGGACCACTATTCCGGCCATCCCTATGAATGTCTAATATTCAACAGTGTGTTTATTGAAAATAGGCGACATTTTTCCAAATTTGGACTTTTGAAATGTTAAAAAGGACTTTGCTCCTTTTTTCGATAATGGTAGGAGATGGGCGAAAAAACATTATAGAAGAAATCTCCTCAGGCCATTTCTATGAGTGTCCAATATTCAAAAGTCTTAACAGTGTGTTTTTTTGAAAATAGGCGACATTTTTCCAAATTTCGACTATTGAAATTTTAAAAAAAACTTTGCTCCTTTTTCCGAAAATGGTAGGTGATGGGGGAAAAAAATTATTGGAGAACACTCCTCAGGCCATTTCTATGAATGTCCAATATTCAAAAGTCGCAACAGTGTGTTTTTTTGAAAATAGGCGACATTTTTCCAAATTTCGACTTTTGAAATGTTAAAAAGGACTTTGCTCCTTTTTCCGAAAATGGTAGAAAATTTGCGAAAAAAAAATTATTGGGGAACACTATTCCGGCCATCCCTATGAATGTCTAATATTCAACAGTGTGTTTATTGAAAATAGGCGACATTTTTCCAAATTTGGACTTTTGAAATTTTAAAAAGGACTTTGCTCCTTTTTTCGAAAATGGTAGAAAATTTGCGAAAAAAAAATTATTGGGGAACACTATTCCGGCCATCCCTATGAATGTCTAATATTCAACATTGTATTTTTTGAAAATAAGCGACATTTTGCCAAATTTGGACTTTTGAAATGTTAAAAAGGACTTTGCTCCTTTTTCCGAAAATGGTAGAAAATTTGCGAAAAAAAATTATTGGGGAACACTATTCTGGCCATCCCTATGAATATCTAATATTCAACAGTGTGTTTATTGAAAATAGGCGACATTTTTCCAAATTTGGACTTTTGAAATTTTAAAAAGGACTTTGCTCCTTTTTTCGAAAATGGTAAGAGATGGGCAAAAAAACATTATTTTGGAACACTGTTCCGGCCATTTCTATGAATGTCCAATATTCAAAAGTCGCAACAGTGTGTTTTTTTAAATAGGCGACATTTTTCCAAATTTGGACTTTTGAAATGTTAAAAAGAACTTTGCTCCTTTTTCCGAAAATGGTAGAAAATTTGGGAAAAAAAAATTATTGGGGAACACTATTCTGCCATCCCTATGAATGTCTAATATTCAACAGTGTGTTTATTGAAAATAGGCGACATTTTTCCAAATTTGGACTTTTGAAATGTTAAAAAGGACTTTGATCCTTTTTTCGATAATGGTAGGAGATGGGCGAAAAAACATTATAGAAGAAATCTCCTCAGGCCATTTCTATGAGTGGCCAATATTCAAAAGTCTTAACAGTGTGTTTTTTTGAAAATAGGCGACATTTTTCCAAATTTCGACTATTGAAATTTTAAAAAAGACTTTGCTCCTTTTTCCGAAAATGGTAGGTGATGGGCGAAAAAAATTATTGGAGAACACTCCTCAGGCCATTTCTATGAATGTCCAATATTCAAAAGTCTTAACAGTGTGTTTTTTTGAAAAAAGGCGACATTTTTCGAAATTTCGACTATTGAAATTTTAAAAAAGACTTTGCTCCTTTTTTTGAAAATGGTACGAGATGGGCAAAAAAAACATTATTGGGGAACACTCTTCCGGCCATTTCTATGAATGTCCAATATTCAAAAGTCGAAAAGTGTGTTTTTTTGAAAATAGGCGACATTTTTCCAAATTTCGACTATTGAAATTTTCAAAAAGACTTTGCTCCTTTTTTCGAAAATGGTAGGAGATGGGCAAAAAAACATTTTTTGGAAACACTCTTCCGGCCATTTCTATGAATGTCCAATATTCAAAAGTCGCAAAAGTGTGTTTTTTGAAAATAGGCGACATTTTTCCACATTTCGACTTTTGAAATTTTAAAAAGGACTTTGCTCCTTTTTTCGAAAATGGTAGGAGATGGGCAAAAAAACATTTTTTGGGAACAATCTTCCAGCCATTTCTATGAATGTCTAATATTCAAAAGTCGCAAAAGTGTGTTTTTTTTGAAAATAGGCGACAATTTTCCAAATTTCGACTTTTGAAATTTTAAAAAGGACTTTGCTCCTTTTTTCGAAAATGGTAGGAGATGCGCAAAAAAACATTATTTTGGAACACTGTTCCGGCCATTTCTATGATTGTCCAATATTCAAAAGTCGCAAAAGTGTGTTTTTTGAAAATAGGCGACATTTTTCCATATTTCGACTTTTGAAATTTTAAAAAGGACTTTGCTCCTTTTTTTGAAAATCGTACGAGATGGGCAAAAAAACATTATTGGGGAACACTCTTCCGGCCATTTCTATGAATGTCCAATATTCAAAAGTCGCAAAAGTGTGTTTTTTTGAAAATAGGCGACATTTTTCCAAATTTGGACTTTTGAAATGTTAAAAAGAACTTTGCTGCTTTTTCCGAAAATGGTAGAAAATTTGGGGAAAAAAAAATTATTGGAGAACACTCCTCAGGCCATTTCTATGAATGTCCAATATTCAAAAGTCTTAACAGTGTGTTTTTTTGAAAATAGGCGACATTTTTCCAAATTTCGACTATTGAAATTTTAAAAAAGACTTTGCTCCTTTTTTTGAAAATGGTACGAGATGGGCAAAAAAACATTATTGGGGAACAATCTTCCAGCCATTTCTATGAATGTCTAATATTCAAAAGTCGCAAAAGTGTGTTTTTTTTGAAAATAGGCGACATTTTTCCAAATTTCGACTTTTGAAATTTTAAAAAGGACTTTGCTCCTTTTTTCGAAAATGGTAGGAGATGGGCAAAAAAACATTTTTTGGGAACACTCTTCCGGCCATTTCTATGAATGTCCAATATTCAAAAGTCGCAAAAGTGTGTTTTTTGAAAATAGGCGACATTTTTCCATATTTCGACTTTTGAAATTTTAAAAAGGACTTTGCTACTTTTTTTGAAAATGGTACGAGATGGGCAAAAAAACATTATTGGGGAACACTCTTCCGGCCATTTCTATGAATGTCCAATATTCAAAAGTCGCAAAAGTGTGTTTTTTTGAAAATAGGCGACATTTTTCCAAATTTCGACTATTGAAATATTCAAAAAGTCTTTGCTCCTTTTTCCGAAAATGGTCGGTGATGGGCGAAAAAAATTATTGGAGAACACTCCTCAGGCCATTTCTATGAATGTCCAATATTCAAAAGTCGCAACAGTGTGTTTTTTTTTAAATAGTAGACATTTTTCCGAATTTCGACTTTTGAAATTTTAAAAAAGATTGCTCCTTTTTTCGAAAAAGGTAGGAGATGGGCGAAAAAACATTATTGGGGAACATTATTTCGGCCATCCCTATGAATGTCTAATATTCAACAGTGTGTTTATTGAAAATAGGCGACATTTTTCCAAATTTGGACTTTTGAAATGTTAAAAAGAACTTTGCTCCTTTTTTTGAAAATGGTAGGAGATGGGCAAAAAAACATTATTTGGGAACACTCTTCCGGCCATTTCTATGAATGTCCAATATTCAAAAGTCGCAAAAGTGTGTTTTTTTTGAAAATAGGCGACATTTTTCCATATTTCGACTTTTAAAATTTTAAAAAGGACTTTGCTCCTTTTTTTGAAAATGGTAGGAAATGGGCAAAAAAACATTATTTGGGAACACTCTTCCGGCCATTTCTATGAATGTCCAATATTCAAAAGTCGCAAAAGTGTGTTTTTTGAAAATAGGCGACATTTTTCCAAATTTCGACTTTTGAAATTTTAAAAAAGACTGCTCCTTTTCCCGAAAATGGTAGGTGATGGGCGAAAAAAATTATAAGAGAACACTCCTCAGGCCATTTCTATGAATGTCCAATATTCAAAAGTCGCAACAGTGTGTTTTTTTGAAAATAGGCGACATTTTTCCAAATTTCGACTTTTGAAATGTTAAAAAGGACTTTGCTCCTTTTTCCGAAAATGGTAGAAAATTTGCGAAAAAAAAATTATTGGGGAACACTATTCCGGCCATCCCTATGAATGTCTAATATTCAACAGTGTGTTTATTGAAAATAGGCGACATTTTTCCAAATTTGGACTTTTGAAATGTTAAAAAGAACTTTGCTCCTTTTTCCGAAAATGGTAAACATTTTGCGAAAAAAAAATTATTGGGGAACACTATTCTGGCCATCCCTATGAATGTCTAATATTCAACAGTGTGTTTATTGAAAATAGGCGACATTTTTCCAAATTTGGACTTTTGAAATTTTAAAAAGGACTTTGCTCCTTTTTTCGAAAATGGTAAGAGATGGGCAAAAAAACATTATAGAAGAAATCTCCTCAGGCCATTTCTATGAGTGTCCAATATTCAAAAGTCTTAACAGTGTGTTTTTTTGAAAATAGGCGACATTTTTCACAATTTCGACTATTGAAATTTTAAAAAAGACTTTGCTCCTTTTTCCGAAAATGGCAGGTGATGGGCGAAAAAAATTATTGGAGAACACTCCCCAGGCCATTTCTATGAATGTTCAATATTCAAAAGTCGCAACAGTGTGTTTTTTTGAAAATAGGCGACATTTTTCCAAATTTCGACTTTTGAAATGTTAAAAAGGACTTTGCTCCTTTTTCCGAAAATGGTAGAAAATTTGCGAAAAAAAAATTATTGGGGAACACTATTCCGGCCATCCCTATGAATGTCTAATATTCAACAGTGTGTTTATTGAAAATAGGCGACATTTTTCCAAATTTGGACTTTTGAAATGTTAAAAAGAACTTTGCTCCTTTTTCCGAAAATGGTAGACATTTTGCGAAAAAAAAATTATTGGGGAACACTATTCTGGCCATCCCTATGAATGTCTAATATTCAACAGTGTGTTTATTGAAAATAGGCGACATTTTTCCAAATTTGGACTTTTGAAATGTTAAAAAGAACTTTGCTCCTTTTTCCGAAAATGGTAGACATTTTGCGAAAAAAAAATTATTGGGGAACACTATTCTGGCCATCCCTATGAATGTCTAATATTCAACAGTGTATTTATTGAAAATAGGCGACATTTTTCCAAATTTCGACTTTTGAAATGTTAAAAAGGACTTTGCTCCTTTTTCCGAAAATGGTAGAAAATTTGCGAAAAAAAAATTATTGGGAAACACTATTCCGGCCATCCCTATGAATGCCTAATATTCAACAGTGTGTTTATTGAAAATAGGCGACATTTTTCCAAATTTGGACTTTTGAAATGTTAAAAAGAACTTTGCTCCTTTTTCCGAAAATGGTAGACATTTTGCGAAAAAAAAATTATTGGGGAACACTATTCTGGCCATCCCTATGAATGTATAATATTCAACAGTGTGTTTATTGAAAATAGGCGACATTTTTCCAAATTTCGACTTTTGAAATGTTAAAAAGGACTTTGCTCCTTTTTCCGAAAATGGTAGAAAATTTGCGAAAAAAAAATTATTGGGGAACACTATTCCGGCCATCCCTATGAATGTCTAATATTCAACAGTGTGTTTATTGAAAATAGGCGACATTTTTCCAAATTTGGACTTTTGAAATGTTAAAAAGAACTTTGCTCCTTTTTCCGAAAATGGTAGACATTTTGCGAAAAAAAAATTATTGGGGAACACTATTCTGGCCATCCCTATGAATGTCTAATATTCAACAGTGTGTTTATTGAAAATAGGCGACATTTTTCCAAATTTGGACTTTTGAAATGTTAAAAAGAACTTTGCTCCTTTTTCCGAAAATGGTAGACATTTTGCGAAAAAAAAATTATTGGGGAACACTATTCTGGCCATCCCTATGAATGTCTAATATTCAACAGTGTGTTTATTGAAAATAGGCGACATTTTTCCAAATTTGGACTTTTGAAATGTTAAAAAGAACTTTGCTCCTTTTTCCGAAAATGGTAGAAAATTTGCGAAAAAAAAATTATTGGGGAACACTATTCCGGCCATCCCTATGAATGTCTAATATTCAACAGTGTGTTTATTGAAAATAGGCGACATTTTTCCAAATTTGGACTTTTGAAATGTTAAAAAGAACTTTGCTCCTTTTTCCGAAAATGGTAGACATTTTGCGAAACAAAAATTATTGGGGAACACTATTCTGGCCATCCCTATGAATGTCTAATATTCAACAGTGTGTTTATTAAAAATAGGCGACATTTTTCCAAATTTGGACTTTTGAAATGTTAAAAAGAACTTTGCTCCTTTTTCCGAAAATGGTAGACATTTTGCAAAAAAAAAATTATTGGGGAACACTATTCTGGCCATCCCTATGAATGTCTAATATTCAACAGTGTGTTTATTGAAAATAGGCGACATTTTTCCAAATTTCGACTTTTGAAATGTTAAAAAGGACTTTTCTCCTTTTTCCGAAAATGGTAGAAAATTTGCGAAAAAAAATTATTGGGGAACACTATTCCGGCCATCCCTATGAATGTCTAATATTCAACAGTGTGTTTATTGAAAATAGGCGACATTTTTCCAAATTTGGACTTTTGAAATGTTAAAAAGGACTTTGCTCCTTTTTCCGAAAATGGTAGAAAATTTGCGAAAAAAAAATTATTGGGGAACACTATTCCGGCCATTCCTATGAATGTCTAATATTCAACAGTGTATTTTTTGAAAATAGGCGACATTTTTCCAAATTTGGACTTTTGAAATGTTAAAAAGAACTTTGCTCCTTTTTCCGAAAATGGTAGACATTTTGCGAAAAAAAAATTATTGGGGAACACTATTCTGGCCATCCCTATGAATGTCTAATATTCAACAGTGTGTTTATTGAAAATAGGTGACATTTTTCCAAATTTCGACTTTTGAAATGTTAAAAAGGACTTTGCTCCTTTTTTCGAAAATGGTAAGAGATGGGCAAAAAAACATTATAGAAGAAATCTCCTCAGGCCATTTCTATGAGTGTCCAATATTCAAAAGTCTTAACAGTGTGTTTTTTTGAAAATAGGCGACATTTTTCCAAATTTCGACTATTGAAATTTTAAAAAAGACTTTGCTCCTTTTTCCGAAAATGGTAGGTGATGGGCGAAAAAAATTATTGGAGAACACTCCCCAGGCCATTTCTATGAATGTCCAATATTCAAAAGTCGCAACAGTGTGTTTTTTTGAAAATAGGCGACATTTTTCCAAATTTCGACTTTTGAAATGTTAAAAAGGACTTTGCTCCTTTTTCCGAAAATGGTAGAAAATTTGGGAAAAAAAAATTATTGGGGAACACTATTCCGGCCATCCCTATGAATGTCTAATATTCAACAGTGTGTTTATTGAAAATAGGCGACATTTTTCCAAATTTGGACTTTTGAAATGTTAAAAAGAACTTTGCTCCTTTTTCCGAAAATGGTAGACATTTTGCGAAAAAAAAATTATTGGGGAACACTATTCTGGCCATCCCTATGAATGTCTAATATTCAACAGTGTGTTTATTGAAAATAGGCGACATTTTTCCAAATTTGGACTTTTGAAATGTTAAAAACAACTTTGCTCCTTTTTCCGAAAATGGTAGACATTTTGCGAAAAAAAAATTATTGGGGAACACTATTCTGGCCATCCCTATGAATGTCTAATATTCAACAGTGTGTTTATTGAAAATAGGTGACATTTTTCCAAATTTCGACTTTTGAAATGTTAAAAAGGACTTTGCTCCTTTTTCCGAAAATGGTAGAAAATTTGCGAAAAAAAAATTATTGGGAAACACTATTCCGGCCATCCCTATGAATGTCTAATATCAACAGTGTGTTTATTGAAAATAGGCGACATTTTTCCAAATTTGGACTTTTGAAATGTTAAAAAGAACTTTGCTCCTTTTTCCGAAAATGGTAGACATTTTGCGAAAAAAAATTATTGGGGAACACTATTCTGGCCATCCCTATGAATGTCTAATATTCAACAGTGTGTTTATTGAAAATAGGCGACATTTTTCCAAATTTGGACTTTTGAAATGTTAAAAAGGACTTTGCTCCTTTTTTCGAAAATGGTAAGAGATGGGCAAAAAAACATTATAGAAGAAATCTCCTCAGGCCATTTCTATGAGTGTCCAATATTCAAAAGTCTTAACAGTGTGTTTTTTTGAAAATAGGCGACATTTTTCCAAATTTCGACTATTGAAATTTTAAAAAAGACTTTGCTCCTTTTTCCGAAAATGGTAGGTGATGGGCGAAAAAAATTATTGGAGAACACTCCCCAGGCCATTTCTATGAATGTCCAATATTCAAAAGTCGCAACAGTGTGTTTTTTTGAAAATAGGCGACATTTTTCCAAATTTCGACTTTTGAAATGTTAAAAAGGACTTTGCTCCTTTTTCCGAAAATGGTAGAAAATTTGCGAAAAAAAAATTATTGGGGAACACTATTCCGGCCATCCCTATGAATGTCTAATATTCAACAGTGTGTTTATTGAAAATAGGCGACATTTTTCCAAATTTGGACTTTTGAAATGTTAAAAAGAACTTTGCTCCTTTTTCCGAAAATGGTAGACATTTTGCGAAAAAAAATTATTGGGGAACACTATTCTGGCCATCCCTATGAATGTCTAATATTCAACAGTGTGTTTATTGAAAATAGGCGACATTTTTCCAAATTTGGACTTTTGAAATGTTAAAAAGAACTTTGCTCCTTTTTCCGAAAATGGTAGACATTTTGCGAAAAAAAAAATTATTGGGGAACACTATTCTGGCCATCCCTATGAATGTCTAATATTCAACAGTGTGTTTATTGAAAATAGGCGACATTTTTCCAAATTTCGACTTTTGAAATGTTAAAAAGGACTTTGCTCCTTTTTCCGAAAATGGTAGAAAATTTGCGAAAAAAAAATTATTGGGGAACACTATTCCGGCCATCCCTATGAATGTCTAATATTCAACAGTGTGTTTATTGAAAATAGGCGACATTTTTCCAAATTTGGACTTTTGAAATGTTAAAAAGAACTTTGCTCCTTTTTCCGAAAATGGTAGACATTTTGCGAAAAAAAAATTATTGGGGAACACTATTCTGGCCATCCCTATGAATGTCTAATATTCAACAGTGTGTTTATTGAAAATAGGCGACATTTTTCCAAATTTGGACTTTTGAAATGTTAAAAAGAACTTTGCTCCTTTTTCCGAAAATGGTAGACATTTTGCGAAAAAAAAAATTATTGGGGAACACTATTCTGGCCATCCCTATGAATGTCTAATATTCAACAGTGTGTTTATTGAAAATAGGCGACATTTTTCCAAATTTGGACTTTTGAAATGTTAAAAAGAACTTTGCTCCTTTTTCCGAAAATGGTAGAAAATTTGCGAAAAAAAATTATTGGGGAACACTATTTCGGCCATCCCTATGAATGTCTAATATTCAACAGTGTGTTTATTGAAAATAAGCGACATTTTTCCAAATTTGGACTTTTGAAATGTTAAAAAGAACTTTGCTCCTTTTTCCGAAAATGGTAGACATTTTGCGAAACAAAAATTATTGGGGAACACTATTCTGGCCATCCCTATGAATGTCTTATATTCAACAGTGTGTTTATTAAAAATAGGCGACATTTTTCCAAATTTGGACTTTTGAAATGTTAAAAAGAACTTTGCTCCTTTTTTCGAAAATGGTAAGAGATGGGCAAAAAAACATTATAGAAGAAATCTCCTCAGGCCATTTCTATGAGTGTCCAATATTCAAAAGTCTTAACAGTGTGTTTTTTTGAAAATAGGCGACATTTTTCCAAATTTCGACTATTGAAATTTTAAAAAAGACTTTGCTCCTTTTTCCGAAAATGGTAGGTGATGGGCGAAAAAAATTATTGGAGAACACTCCCCAGGCCATTTCTATGAATGTCCAATATTCAAAAGTCGCAACAGTGTGTTTTTTTGAAAATAGGCGACATTTTTCCAAATTTCGACTTTTGAAATGTTAAAAAGGACTTTGCTCCTTTTTCCGAAAATGGTAGAAAATTTGCGAAAAAAAAATTATTGGGGAACACTATTCCGGCCATCCCTATGAATGTCTAATATTCAACAGTGTGTTTATTGAAAATAGGCGACATTTTTCCAAATTTGGACTTTTGAAATGTTAAAAAGAACTTTGCTCCTTTTTCCGAAAATGGTAGACATTTTGCGAAAAAAAATTATTGGGGAACACTATTCTGGCCATCCCTATGAATGTCTAATATTCAACAGTGTGTTTATTGAAAATAGGCGACATTTTTCCAAATTTGGACTTTTGAAATGTTAAAAAGAACTTTGCTCCTTTTTCCGAAAATGGTAGACATTTTGCGAAAAAAAAAATTATTGGGGAACACTATTCTGGCCATCCCTATGAATGTCTAATATTCAACAGTGTGTTTATTGAAAATAGGCGACATTTTTCCAAATTTCGACTTTTGAAATGTTAAAAAGGACTTTGCTCCTTTTTCCGAAAATGGTAGAAAATTTGCGAAAAAAAAATTATTGGGGAACACTATTCCGGCCATCCCTATGAATGTCTAATATTCAACAGTGTGTTTATTGAAAATAGGCGACATTTTTCCAAATTTGGACTTTTGAAATGTTAAAAAGAACTTTGCTCCTTTTTCCGAAAATGGTAGACATTTTGCGAAAAAAAAATTATTGGGGAACACTATTCTGGCCATCCCTATGAATGTCTAATATTCAACAGTGTGTTTATTGAAAATAGGCGACATTTTTCCAAATTTGGACTTTTGAAATGTTAAAAAGAACTTTGCTCCTTTTTCCGAAAATGGTAGACATTTTGCGAAAAAAAAAATTATTGGGGAACACTATTCTGGCCATCCCTATGAATGTCTAATATTCAACAGTGTGTTTATTGAAAATAGGCGACATTTTTCCAAATTTGGACTTTTGAAATGTTAAAAAGAACTTTGCTCCTTTTTCCGAAAATGGTAGAAAATTTGCGAAAAAAAATTATTGGGGAACACTATTTCGGCCATCCCTATGAATGTCTAATATTCAACAGTGTGTTTATTGAAAATAAGCGACATTTTTCCAAATTTGGACTTTTGAAATGTTAAAAAGAACTTTGCTCCTTTTTCCGAAAATGGTAGACATTTTGCGAAACAAAAATTATTGGGGAACACTATTCTGGCCATCCCTATGAATGTCTTATATTCAACAGTGTGTTTATTAAAAATAGGCGACATTTTTCCAAATTTGGACTTTTGAAATGTTAAAAAGAACTTTGCTCCTTTTTCCGAAAATGGTAGACATTTTGCGAAAAAAAATTATTGGGGAACACTATTCTGGCCATCCCTATGAATGTCTAATATTCAACAGTGTGTTTATTGAAAATAGGCGACATTTTTCCAAATTTGGACTTTTGAAATTTTAAAAAGGACTTTGCTCCTTTTTTCGAAAATGGTAAGAGATGGGCAAAAAAACATTATAGAAGAAATCTCCTCAGGCCATTTCTATGAGTGTCCAATATTCAAAAGTCTTAACAGTGTGTTTTTTTGAAAATAGGCGACATTTTTCCAAATTTCGACTATTGAAATTTTAAAAAAGACTTTGCTCCTTTTTCCGAAAATGGTAGGTGATGGGCGAAAAAAATTATTGGAGAACACTCCCCAGGCCATTTCTATGAATGTCCAATATTCAAAAGTCGCAACAGTGTGTTTTTTTGAAAATAGGCGACATTTTTCCAAATTTCGACTTTTGAAATGTTAAAAAGGACTTTGCTCCTTTTTCCGAAAATGGTAGAAAATTTGCGAAAAAAAAATTATTGGGGAACACTATTCCGGCCATCCCTATGAATGTCTAATATTCAACAGTGTGTTTATTGAAAATAGGCGACATTTTTCCAAATTTGGACTTTTGAAATGTTAAAAAGAACTTTGCTCCTTTTTCCGAAAATGGTAGACATTTTGCGAAAAAAAATTATTGGGGAACACTATTCTGGCCATCCCTATGAATGTCTAATATTCAACAGTGTGTTTATTGAAAATAGGCGACATTTTTCCAAATTTGGACTTTTGAAATGTTAAAAAGAACTTTGCTCCTTTTTCCGAAAATGGTAGACATTTTGCGAAAAAAAAAATTATTGGGGAACACTATTCTGGCCATCCCTATGAATGTCTAATATTCAACAGTGTGTTTATTGAAAATAGGCGACATTTTTCCAAATTTCGACTTTTGAAATGTTAAAAAGGACTTTGCTCCTTTTTCCGAAAATGGTAGAAAATTTGCGAAAAAAAAATTATTGGGGAACACTATTCCGGCCATCCCTATGAATGTCTAATATTCAACAGTGTGTTTATTGAAAATAGGCGACATTTTTCCAAATTTGGACTTTTGAAATGTTAAAAAGAACTTTGCTCCTTTTTCCGAAAATGGTAGACATTTTGCGAAAAAAAAATTATTGGGGAACACTATTCTGGCCATCCCTATGAATGTCTAATATTCAACAGTGTGTTTATTGAAAATAGGCGACATTTTTCCAAATTTGGACTTTTGAAATGTTAAAAAGAACTTTGCTCCTTTTTCCGAAAATGGTAGACATTTTGCGAAAAAAAAAATTATTGGGGAACACTATTCTGGCCATCCCTATGAATGTCTAATATTCAACAGTGTGTTTATTGAAAATAGGCGACATTTTTCCAAATTTGGACTTTTGAAATGTTAAAAAGAACTTTGCTCCTTTTTCCGAAAATGGTAGAAAATTTGCGAAAAAAAATTATTGGGGAACACTATTTCGGCCATCCCTATGAATGTCTAATATTCAACAGTGTGTTTATTGAAAATAAGCGACATTTTTCCAAATTTGGACTTTTGAAATGTTAAAAAGAACTTTGCTCCTTTTTCCGAAAATGGTAGACATTTTGCGAAACAAAAATTATTGGGGAACACTATTCTGGCCATCCCTATGAATGTCTTATATTCAACAGTGTGTTTATTAAAAATAGGCGACATTTTTCCAAATTTGGACTTTTGAAATGTTAAAAAGAACTTTGCTCCTTTTTCCGAAAATGGTAGACATTTTGCGAAAAAAAAATTATTGGGGAACACTATTCTGGCCATCCCTATGAATGTCTAATATTCAACAGTGTGTTTATTGAAAATAGGCGACATTTTTCCAAATTTCGACTTTTGAAATGTTAAAGAGGACTTTTCTCCTTTTTCCGAAAATGGTAGAAAATTTGCGAAAAAAAAATTATTGGGGAACACTATTCCGGCCATCCCTATGAATGTCTAATATTCAACAGTGTGTTTATTGAAAATAGGCGACATTTTTCCAAATTTGGACTTTTGAAATGTTAAAAAGAACTTTGCTCCTTTTTCCGAAAATGGTAGACATTTTGCGAAAAAAAAATTATTGGGGAACACTATTCTGGCCATCCCTATGAATGTCTATTATTCAACAGTGTGTTTATTGAAAATAGGCGACATTTTTCCAAATTTGGACTTTTGAAATGTTAAAAAGAACTTTGCTCCTTTTTCCGAAAATGGTAGACATTTTGCGAAAAAAAAATTATTGGGGAACACTATTCTGGCCATCCCTATGAATGTCTAATATTCAACAGTGTGTTTATTGAAAATGGGCGACATTTTTCCAAATTTGGACTTTTGAAATGTTAAAAAGAACTTTGCTCCTTTTTCCGAAAATGGTAGAAAATTTGCGAAAAAAAAATTATTGGGGAACACTATTCCGGCCATCCCTATGAATGTCTAATATTCAACAGTGTGTTTATTGAAAATAGGCGACATTTTTCCAAATTTGGACTTTTGAAATGTTAAAAAGAACTTTGCTCCTTTTTCCGAAAATGGTAGACATTTTGCGAAAAAAAAATTATTGGGGAACACTATTCTGGCCATCCCTATGAATGTCTAATATTCAACAGTGTGTTTATTGAAAATAGGCGACATTTTTCCAAATTTGGACTTTTGAAATGTTAAAAAGAACTTTGCTCCTTTTTCCGAAAATGGTAGACATTTTGCGAAAAAAAAAATTATTGGGGAACACTATTCTGGCCATCCCTATGAATGTCTAATATTCAACAGTGTGTTTATTGAAAATAGGCGACATTTTTCCAAATTTGGACTTTTGAAATGTTAAAAAGAACTTTGCTCCTTTTTCCGAAAATGGTAGAAAATTTGCGAAAAAAAAATTATTGGGGAACACTATTTCGGCCATCCCTATGAATGTCTAATATTCAACAGTGTGTTTATTGAAAATAAGCGACATTTTTCCAAATTTGGACTTTTGAAATGTTAAAAAGAACTTTGCTCCTTTTTCCGAAAATGGTAGACATTTTGCGAAACAAAAATTATTGGGGAACACTATTCTGGCCATCCCTATGAATGTCTTATATTCAACAGTGTGTTTATTAAAAATAGGCGACATTTTTCCAAATTTGGACTTTTGAAATGTTAAAAAGAACTTTGCTCCTTTTTCCGAAAATGGTAGACATTTTGCGAAAAAAAAATTATTGGGGAACACTATTCTGGCCATCCCTATGAATGTCTAATATTCAACAGTGTGTTTATTGAAAATAGGCGACATTTTTCCAAATTTCGACTTTTGAAATGTTAAAGAGGACTTTTCTCCTTTTTCCGAAAATGGTAGAAAATTTGCGAAAAAAAAATTATTGGGGAACACTATTCCGGCCATCCCTATGAATGTCTAATATTCAACAGTGTGTTTATTGAAAATAGGCGACATTTTTCCAAATTTGGACTTTTGAAATGTTAAAAAGAACTTTGCTCCTTTTTCCGAAAATGGTAGACATTTTGCGAAAAAAAAATTATTGGGGAACACTATTCTGGCCATCCCTATGAATGTCTATTATTCAACAGTGTGTTTATTGAAAATAGGCGACATTTTTCCAAATTTGGACTTTTGAAATGTTAAAAAGAACTTTGCTCCTTTTTCCGAAAATGGTAGACATTTTGCGAAAAAAAAATTATTGGGGAACACTATTCTGGCCATCCCTATGAATGTCTAATATTCAACAGTGTGTTTATTGAAAATGGGCGACATTTTTCCAAATTTGGACTTTTGAAATGTTAAAAAGAACTTTGCTCCTTTTTCCGAAAATGGTAGAAAATTTGCGAAAAAAAAATTATTGGGGAACACTATTCCGGCCATCCCTATGAATGTCTAATATTTAACAGTGTGTTTATTGAAAATAGGCGACATTTTTCCAAATTTGGACTTTTGAAATGTTAAAAAGAACTTTGCTCCTTTTTCCGAAAATGGTAGACATTTTGCGAAAAAAAAAATTATTGGGGAACACTATTCTGGCCATCCCTATGAATGTCTAATATTCAACAATGTGTTTATTGAAAATAGGCGCCATTTTTTCAAATTTGGACTTTTGAAATTTTAAAAAGGACTTTGCTCCTTTTTTCGAAAATGGTAAGAGATGGGCAAAAAAACATTATAGAAGAAATCTCCTCAGGCCATTTCTATGAGTGTCCAATATTCAAAAGTCTTAACAGTGTGTTTTTTTGAAAATAGGCGACATTTTTCCAAATTTCGACTATTGAAATTTTAAAAAAGACTTTGCTCCTTTTTCCGAAAATGGTAGGTGATGGGCGAAAAAAATTATTGGAGAACACTCCTCAGGCCATTTCTATGAATGTCCAATATTCAAAAGTCGCAACAGTGTGTTTTTTTTGAAAATAGGCGACATTTTTCCAAATTTCGACTTTTGAAATGTTAAAAAGGACTTTGCTCCTTTTTCCGAAAATGGTAGAAAATTTGCGAAAAAAAAATTATTGGGGAACATTATTCCGGCCATCCCTATGAATGTCTAATATTCAACAGTGTGTTTATTGAAAATAGGCGACATTTTTCCAAATTTGAACTTTTGAAATGTTAAAAAGAACTTTGCTCCTTTTTCCGAAAATGGTAGACATTTTGCGAAAAAAAATTATTGGGGAACACTATTCTGGCCATCCCTATGAATGTCTAATATTCAACAGTGTGTTTATTGAAAATAGGCGACATTTTTCCAAATTTGGACTTTTGAAATGTTAAAAAGAACTTTGCTCCTTTTTCCGAAAATGGTAGACATTTTGCGAAAAAAAAATTATTGGGGAACACTATTCTGGCCATCCCTATGAATGTCTAATATTCAACAGTGTGTTTATTGAAAATAGGCGACATTTTTCCAAATTTGGACTTTTGAAATGTTAAAAAGAACTTTGCTCCTTTTTCCGAAAATGGTAGAAAATTTGCGAAAAAAAAATTATTGGGGAACACTATTCCGGCCATCCCTATGAATGTCTAATATTCAACAGTGTGTTTATTGAAAATAGGCGACATTTTTCCAAATTTGGACTTTTGAAATGTTAAAAAGAACTTTGCTCCTTTTTCCGAAAATGGTAGACATTTTGCGAAAAAAAAATTATTGGGGAACACTATTCTGGCCATCCCTATGAATGTCTAATATTCAACAGTGTGTTTATTGAAAATAGGCGACATTTTTCCAAATTTCGACTTTTGAAATGTTAAAGAGGACTTTTCTCCTTTTTCCGAAAATGGTAGAAAATTTGCGAAAAAAAAATTATTGGGGAACACTATTCCGGCCATCCCTATGAATGTCTAATATTCAACAGTGTGTTTATTGAAAATAGGCGACATTTTTCCAAATTTGGACTTTTGAAATGTTAAAAAGAACTTTGCTCCTTTTTCCGAAAATGGTAGACATTTTGCGAAAAAAAAATTATTGGGGAACACTATTCTGGCCATCCCTATGAATGTCTATTATTCAACAGTGTGTTTATTGAAAATAGGCGACATTTTTCCAAATTTGGACTTTTGAAATGTTAAAAAGAACTTTGCTCCTTTTTCCGAAAATGGTAGACATTTTGCGAAAAAAAAATTATTGGGGAACACTATTCTGGCCATCCCTATGAATGTCTAATATTCAACAGTGTGTTTATTGAAAATGGGCGACATTTTTCCAAATTTGGACTTTTGAAATGTTAAAAAGAACTTTGCTCCTTTTTCCGAAAATGGTAGACATTTTGCGAAAAAAAAATTATTGGGGAACACTATTCTGGCCATCCCTATGAATGTCTAATATTCAACAGTGTGTTTATTGAAAATAGGCGACATTTTTCCAAATTTGGACTTTTGAAATGTTAAAAAGGACTTTGCTCCTTTTTTCGAAAATGGTAAGAGATGGGCAAAAAAACATTATAGAAGAAATCTCCTCAGGCCATTTCTATGAGTGTCCAATATTCAAAAGTCTTAACAGTGTGTTTTTTTGAAAATAGGCGACATTTTTCCAAATTTCGACTTTTGAAATGTTAAAAAGGACTTTGCTCCTTTTTCCGAAAATGGTAGAAAATTTGCGAAAAAAAAATTATTGGGGAACACTATTCTGGCCATCCCTATGAATGTCTAATATTCAACAGTGTGTTTATTGAAAATAGGCGACATTTTTCCAAATTTGGACTTTTGAAATGTTAAAAAGAACTTTGCTCCTTTTTCCGAAAATGGTAGAAAATTTGCGAAAAAAAAATTATTGGGGAACACTATTCCGGCCATCCCTATGAATGTCTAATATTCAACAGTGTGTTTATTGAAAATAGGCGACATTTTTCCAAATTTGGACTTTTGATATGTTAAAAAGAACTTTGCTCCTTTTTCCGAAAATGGTAGACATTTTGCGAAACAAAAATTATTGGGGAACACTATTCTGGCCATCCCTATGAATGTCTAATATTCAACAGTGTGTTTATTGAAAATAGGCGACATTTTTCCAAATTTGGACTTTTGAAATGTTAAAAAGAACTTTGCTCCTTTTTCCGAAAATGTCAGACATTTTGCGAAAAAAAAAAATTATTGGGGAACACTATTCTGGCCATCCCTATGAATGTCTAATATTCAACAGTGTGTTTATTGAAAATAGGCGACATTTTTCCAAATTTGGACTTTTGAAATGTTAAAAAGAACTTTGCTCCTTTTTCCGAAAATGGTAGAAAATTTGCGAAAAAAAAATTATTGGGGAACACTATTCCGGCCATCCCTATGAATGTCTAATATTCAACAGTGTGTTTATTGAAAATAGGCGACATTTTTCCAAATTTGGACTTTTGAAATGTTAAAAAGAACTTTGCTCCTTTTTCCGAAAATGGTAGACATTTTGCGAAACAAAAATTATTGGGGAACACTATTCTGGCCATCCCTATGAATGTCTAATATTCAACAGTGTGTTTATTAAAAATAGGCGACATTTTTTAAATTTGGACTTTTGAAATGTTAAAAAGAACTTTGCTCCTTTTTCCGAAAATGGTAGACATTTTGCGAAAAAAAAATTATTGGGGAACACTATTCTGGCCATCCCTATGAATGTCTAATATTCAACAGTGTGTTTATTGAAAATAGGCGACATTTTTCCAAATTTCGACTTTTGAAATGTTAAAAAGGACTTTTCTCCTTTTTCCGAAAATGGTAGAAAATTTGCGAAAAAAAAATTATTGGGGAACACTATTCCGGCCATCCCTATGAATGTCTAATATTCAACAGTGTGTTTATTGAAAATAGGCGACATTTTTCCAAATTTAGACTTTTGAAATGTTAAATAGAACTTTGCTCCTTTTTCCGAAAATGGTAGACATTTTGCGAAAAAAAAATTATTGGGGAACACTATTCTGGCCATCCCTATGAATGTCTAATATTCAACAGTGTGTTTATTAAAAATGGGCGACATTTTTCCAAATTTGGACTTTTGAAATGTTAAAAAGAACTTTGCTCCTTTTTCCGAAAATGGTAGAAAATTTGCCAAAAAAAAATTATTGGGGAACACTATTCCGGCCATCCCTATGAATGTCTAATATTCAACAGTGTGTTTATTGAAAATAGGCAACATTTTTCCAAATTTGGACTTTTGAAATGTTAAAAAGAACTTTGCTCCTTTTTCCAAAAATGGTAGACATTTTGCGAAAAAAAAAAATTATTGGGGAACACTATTCTGGCCATCCCTATGAATGTCTAATATTCAACAATGTGTTTATTGAAAATAGGCGCCATTTTTTCAAATTTGGACTTTTGAAATTTTAAAAAGGCCTTTGCTCCTTTTTTCGAAAATGGTAAGAGATGGGCAAAAAAACATTATAGAAGAAATCTCCTCAGGCCATTTCTATGAGTGTCCAATATTCAAAAGTCTTAACAGTGTGTTTTTTTGAAAATAGGCGACATTTTTCCAAATTTCGACTATTGAAATTTTAAAAAAGACTTTGCTCCTTTTTCCGAAAATGGTAGGTGATGGGCGAAAAAAATTATTGGAGAACACTCCTCAGGCCATTTCTATGAATGTCCAATATTCAAAAGTCGCAACAGTGTGTTTTTTTGAAAATAGGCGACATTTTTCCAAATTTCGACTTTTGAAATGTTAAAAAGGACTTTGCTCCTTTTTCCGAAAATGGTAGAATATTTGCGAAAAAAAAATTATTGGGGAACACTATTCCGGCCATCCCTATGAATGTCTAATATTCAACAGTGTGTTTATTGAAAATAGGCGACATTTTTCCAAATTTGGACTTTTGAAATGTTAAAAAGAACTTTGCTCCTTTTTCCGAAAATGGTAGACATTTTGCGAAAAAAAATTATTGGGTCACACTATTCTGGCCATCCCTATGAATGTCTAATATTCAACAGTGTGTTTATTGAAAATAGGCGACATTTTTCCAAATTTGGACTTTTGAAATGTTAAAAAGAACTTTGCTCCTTTTTCCGAAAATGGTAGACATTTTGCGAAAAAAAAATTATTGGGGAACACTATTCTGGCCATCCCTATGAATGTCTAATATTCAACAGTGTGTTTATTGAAAATAGGCGACATTTTTCCAAATTTGGACTTTTGAAATGTTAAAAAGGACTTTGCTCCTTTTTCCGAAAATGGTAGAAAATTTGCGAAAAAAAAATTATTGGGGAACACTATTCCGGCCATCCCTATGAATGTCTAATATTCAACAGTGTGTTTATTGAAAATAGGCGACATTTTTCCAAATTTGGACTTTTGAAATGTTAAAAAGAACTTTGCTCCTTTTTCCGAAAATGGTAGACATTTTGCGAAAAAAAAAATTATTGGGGAACACTATTCTGGCCATCCCTATGAATGTCTAATATTCAACAATGTGTTTATTGAAAATAGGCGCCATTTTTTCAAATTTGGACTTTTGAAATTTTAAAAAGGACTTTGCTCCTTTTTTCGAAAATGGTAAGAGATGGGCAAAAAAACATTATAGAAGAAATCTCCTCAGGCCATTTCTATGAGTGTCCAATATTCAAAAGTCTTAACAGTGTGTTTTTTTGAAAATAGGCGACATTTTTCCAAATTTCGACTATTGAAATTTTAAAAAAGACTTTGCTCCTTTTTCCGAAAATGGTAGGTGATGGGCGAAAAAAATTATTGGAGAACACTCCTCAGGCCATTTCTATGAATGTCCAATATTCAAAAGTCGCAACAGTGTGTTTTTTTGAAAATAGGCGACATTTTTCCAAATTTCGACTTTTGAAATGTTAAAAAGGACTTTGCTCCTTTTTCCGAAAATGGTAGAAAATTTGCGAAAAAAAAATTATTGGGGAACACTATTCCGGCCATCCCTATGAATGTCTAATATTCAACAGTGTGTTTATTGAAAATAGGCGACATTTTTCCAAATTTGGACTTTTGAAATGTTAAAAAGAACTTTGCTCCTTTTTCCGAAAATGGTAGACATTTTGCGAAAAAAAATTATTGGGTCACACTATTCTGGCCATCCCTATGAATGTCTAATATTCAACAGTGTGTTTATTGAAAATAGGCGACATTTTTCCAAATTTGGACTTTTGAAATGTTAAAAAGAACTTTGCTCCTTTTTCCGAAAATGGTAGACATTTTGCGAAAAAAAAATTATTGGGGAACACTATTCTGGCCATCCCTATGAATGTCTAATATTCAACAGTGTGTTTATTGAAAATAGGCGACATTTTTCCAAATTTCGACTTTTGAAATGTTAAAAAGGACTTTGCTCCTTTTTCCGAAAATGGTAGAAAATTTGCGAAAAAAAAATTATTGGGGAACACTATTCCGGCCATCCCTATGAATGTCTAATATTCAACAGTGTGTTTATTGAAAATAGGCGACATTTTTCCAAATTTGGACTTTTGAAATGTTAAAAAGAACTTTGCTCCTTTTTCCGAAAATGGTAGACATTTTGCGAAAAAAAAAATTATTGGGGAACACTATTCTGGCCATCCCTATGAATGTCTAATATTCAACAGTGTGTTTATTGAAAATAGGCGACATTTTTCCAAATTTGGACTTTTGAAATGTTAAAAAGAACTTTGCTCCTTTTTCCGAAAATGGTAGACATTTTGCGAAAAAAAAATTATTGGGGAACACTATTCCGGCCATCCCTATGAATGTCTAATATTCAACAGTGTGTTTATTGAAAATAGGCGACATTTTTCCAAATTTGGACTTTTGAAATGTTAAAAAGAACTTTGCTCCTTTTTCCGAAAATGGTAGACATTTTGCGAAACAAAAATTATTGGGGAACACTATTCTGGCCATCCCTATGAATGTCTAATATTCAACAGTGTGTTTATTAAAAATAGGCGACATTTTTCCAAGTTTGGACTTTTGAAATGTTAAAAAGAACTTTGCTCCTTTTTCCGAAAATGGTAGACATTTTGCGAAAAAAAAATTATTGGGGAACACTATTCTGGCCATCCCTATGAATGTCTAATATTCAACAGTGTGTTTATTGAAAATAGGCGACATTTTTCCAAATTTCGACTTTTGAAATGTTAAAAAGGACTTTTCTCCTTTTTCCGAAAATGGTAGACATTTTGCGAAAAAAAAATTATTGGGGAACACTATTCTGGCCATCCCTATGAATGTCTAATATTCAACAGTGTGTTTATTGAAAATAGGCGACATTTTTCCAAATTTGGACTTTTGAAATGTTAAAAAGAACTTTGCTCCTTTTTCCGAAAATGGTAGACATTTTGCGAAAAAAAATTATTGGGGAACACTATTCTGGCCATCCCTATGAATGTCTAATATTCAACAGTGTGTTTATTGAAAATAGGCGACATTTTTCCAAATTTGGACTTTTGAAATGTTAAAAAGAACTTTGCTCCTTTTTCCGAAAATGGTAGACATTTTGCGAAAAAAAATTATTGGGGAACACTATTCTGGCCATCCCTATGAATGTCTAATATTCAACAGTGTGTTTATTGAAAATAGGCGACATTTTTCCAAATTTGGACTTTTGAAATGTTAAAAAGAACTTTGCTCCTTTTTCCGAAAATGGTAGACATTTTGCGAAAAAAAATTATTGGGGAACACTATTCTGGCCATCCCTATGAATGTCTAATATTCAACAGTGTGTTTATTGAAAATAGGCGACATTTTTCCAAATTTGGACTTTTGAAATGTTAAAAAGAACTTTGCTCCTTTTTCCGAAAATGGTAGACATTTTGCGAAAAAAAATTATTGGGGAACACTATTCTGGCCATCCCTATGAATGTCTAATATTCAACAGTGTGTTTATTGAAAATAGGCGACATTTTTCCAAATTTGGACTTTTGAAATGTTAAAAAGAACTTTGCTCCTTTTTCCGAAAATGGTAGAAAATTTGCGAAAAAAAAATTATTGGGGAACACTATTCCGGCCATCCCTATGAATGTCTAATATTCAACAGTGTGTTTATTGAAAATAGGCGACATTTTTCCAAATTTGGACTTTTGAAATGTTAAAAAGAACTTTGCTCCTTTTTCCGAAAATGGTAGACATTTTGCGAAAAAAAATTATTGGGGAACACTATTCTGGCCATCCCTATGAATGTCTAATATTCAACAGTGTGTTTATTGAAAATAGGCGACATTTTTCCAAATTTGGACTTTTGAAATGTTAAAAAGAACTTTGCTCCTTTTTCCGAAAATGGTAGAAAATTTGCGAAAAAAAAATTATTGGGGAACACTATTCCGGCCATCCCTATGAATGTCTAATATTCAACAGTGTGTTTATTGAAAATAGGCGACATTTTTCCAAATTTGGACTTTTGAAATGTTAAAAAGAACTTTGCTCCTTTTTCCGAAAATGGTAGAAAATTTGCGAAAAAAAAATTATTGGGGAACACTATTCCGGCCATCCCTATGAATGTCTAATATTCAACAGTGTGTTTATTGAAAATAGGCGACATTTTTCCAAATTTGGACTTTTGAAATGTTAAAAAGAACTTTGCTCCTTTTTCCGAAAATGGTAGACATTTTGCGAAAAAAAATTATTGGGGAACACTATTCTGGCCATCCCTATGAATGTCTAATATTCAACAGTGTGTTTATTGAAAATAGGCGACATTTTTCCAAATTTGGACTTTTGAAATGTTAAAAAGAACTTTGCTCCTTTTTCCGAAAATGGTAGAAAATTTGCGAAAAAAAAATTATTGGGGAACACTATTCCGGCCATCCCTATGAATGTCTAATATTCAACAGTGTGTTTATTGAAAATAGGCGACATTTTTCCAAATTTGGACTTTTGAAATGTTAAAAAGAACTTTGCTCCTTTTTCCGAAAATGGTAGAAAATTTGCGAAAAAAAAATTATTGGGGAACACTATTCCGGCCATCCCTATGAATGTCTAATATCCAACAGTGTGTTTATTGAAAATAGGCGACATTTTTCCAAATTTGGACTTTTGAAATGTTAAAAAGAACTTTGCTCCTTTTTCCGAAAATGGTAGACATTTTGCGAAAAAAAAAATTATTGGGGAACACTATTCTGGCCATCCCTATGAATGTCTAATATTCAACAATGTGTTTATTGAAAAAAGGCGCCATTTTTTCAAATTTGGACTTTTGAAATTTTAAAAAGGACTTTGCTCCTTTTTTCGAAAATGGTAAGAGATGGGCAAAAAAACATTATAGAAGAAATCTCCTCAGGCCATTTCTATGAGTGTCCAATATTCAAAAGTCTTAACAGTGTGTTTTTTTGAAAATAGGCGACATTTTTCCAAATTTCGACTATTGAAATTTTAAAAAAGACTTTGCTCCTTTTTCCGAAAATGGTAGGTGATGGGCGAAAAAAATTATTGGAGAACACTCCTCAGGCCATTTCTATGAATGTCCAATATTCAAAAGTCGCAACAGTGTGTTTTTTTGAAAATAGGCGACATTTTTCCAAATTTCGACTTTTGAAATGTTAAAAAGGACTTTGCTCCTTTTTCCGAAAATGGTAGAAAATTTGCGAAAAAAAATTATTGGGGAACACTATTCCGGCCATCCCTATGAATGTCTAATATTCAACAGTGTGTTTATTGAAAATAGGCGACATTTTTCCAAATTTGGACTTTTGAAATGTTAAAAAGAACTTTGCTCCTTTTTCCGAAAATGGTAGACATTTTGCGAAAAAAAAATTATTGGGGAACACTATTCTGGCCATCCCTATGAATGTCTAATATTCAACAGTGTGTTTATTGAAAATAGGCGACATTTTTCCAAATTTCGACTTTTGAAATGTTAAAAAGGACTTTGCTCCTTTTTCCGAAAATGGTAGAAAATTTGCGAAAAAAAAATTATTGGGGAACACTATTCCGGCCATCCCTATGAATGTCTAATATTCAACAGTGTGTTTATTGAAAATAGGCGACATTTTTCCAAATTTGGACTTTTGAAATGTTAAAAAGAACTTTGCTCCTTTTTCCGAAAATGGTAGACATTTTGCGAAAAAAAAATTATTGGGGAACACTATTCTGGCCATCCCTATGAATGTCTAATATTCAACAGTGTGTTTATTGAAAATAGGCGACATTTTTCCAAATTTCGACTTTTGAAATGTTAAAAAGGACTTTGCTCCTTTTTCCGAAAATGGTAGAAAATTTGCGAAAAAAAAATTATTGGGGAACACTATTCCGGCCATCCCTATGAATGTCTAATATTCAACAGTGTGTTTATTGAAAATAGGCGACATTTTTCCAAATTTGGACTTTTGAAATGTTAAAAAGAACTTTGCTCCTTTTTCCGAAAATGGTAGACATTTTGCGAAAAAAAAATTATTGGGGAACACTATTCTGGCCATCCCTATGAATGTCTATTATTCAACAGTGTGTTTATTGAAAATAGGCGACATTTTTCCAAATTTGGACTTTTGAAATGTTAAAAAGAACTTTGCTCCTTTTTTCGAAAATGGTAGACATTTTGCGAAAAAAAAAATTATTGGGGAACACTATTCTGGCCATCCCTATGAATGTCTAATATTCAACAGTGTGTTTATTGAAAATAGGCGACATTTTTCCAAATTTGGACTTTTGAAATGTTAAAAAGAACTTTGCTCCTTTTTCCGAAAATGGTAGAAAATTTGCGAAAAAAAAATTATTGGGGAACACTATTCCGGCCATCCCAATGAATGTCTAATATTCAACAGTGTGTTTATTGAAAATAGGCGACATTTTTCCAAATTTGGACTTTTGAAATGTTAAAAAGAACTTTGCTCCTTTTTCCGAAAATGGTAGACATTTTGGGAAAAAAAAATTATTGGTGAACACTATTCTGGCCATCCCTATGAATGTCTAATATTCAACAGTGTGTTTATTGAAAATAGGCGACATTTTTCCAAATTTGGACTTTTGAAATTTTAAAAAGGACTTTGCTCCTTTTTTCGAAAATGGTAAGAGATGGGCAAAAAAACATTATAGAAGAAATCTCCTCAGGCCATTTCTATGAGTGTCCAATATTCAAAAGTCTTAACAGTGTGTTTTTTTGAAAATAGGCGACATTTTTCCAAATTTCGACTATTGAAATTTTAAAAAAGACTTTGCTCCTTTTTCCGAAAATGGTAGGTGATGGGCGAAAAAAATTATTGGAGAACACTCCTCAGGCCATTTCTATGAATGTCCAATATTCAAAAGTCGCAACAGTGTGTTTTTTTGAAAATAGGCGACATTTTTCCAAATTTCGACTTTATAAATGTTAAAAAGGACTTTGCTCCTTTTTCCGAAAATGGTAGAAAATTTGCGAAAAAAAAATTATTGGGGAACACTATTCCGGCCATCCCTATGAATGTCTAATATTCAACAGTGTGTTTATTGAAAATAGGCGACATTTTTCCAAATTTGGACTTTTGAAATGTTAAAAAGAACTTTGCTCCTTTTTCCGAAAATGGTAGACGTTTTGCGAAAAAAAAATTATTGGGGAACACTATTCTGGCCATCCCTATGAATGTCTAATATTCAACAGTGTGTTTATTGAAAATAGGCGACATTTTTCCAAATTTGGACTTTTGAAATGTTAAAAAGAACTTTGCTCCTTTTTCCGAAAATGGTAGACATTTTGCGAAAAAAAAATTATTGGGGAACACTATTCCGGCCATCCCTATGAACGTCTAATATTCAACAGTGTGTTTATTGAAAATAGGCGACATTTTTCCAAATTTGGACTTTTGAAATGTTAAAAAGGACTTTGCTCCTTTTTTCGATAATGGTAGGAGATGGGCGAAAAAACATTATAGAAGAAATCTCCTCAGGCCATTTCTATGAGTGTCCAATATTCAAAAGTCTTAACAGTGTGTTTTTTTGAAAATAGGCGACATTTTTCCAAATTTCGACTATTGAAATTTTAAAAAAGACTTTGCTCCTTTTTCCGAAAATGGTAGGTGATGGGCGAAAAAAATTATTGGAGAACACTCCTCAGGCCATTTCTATGAATGTCCAATATTCAAAAGTCGCAACAGTGTGTTTTTTTGAAAATAGGCGACATTTTTCCAAATTTCGACTTTTGAACTTTTAAAAAAGACTGCTCCTTTTTCCGAAAATGGTAGGTGATGGGCGAAAAAAATTATTGGAGAACACTCCTCAGGCCATTTCTATGAATGTCCAATATTCAAAAGTCGCAACAGTGTCTTTTTTTGAAAATAGGCGACATTTTTCCATATTTCGACTTTTGAAATTTTAAAAAGGACTTTGCTCCTTTTTTTGAAAATGGTAGGAGATGGGCAAAAAAACATTATTTGGGAACACTCTTCCGGCCATTTCTATGAATGTCCAATATTCAAAAGTCGCAACAGTGTGTTTTTTTGAAAATAGGCGACATTTTTCCAAATTTCGACTTTATAAATGTTAAAAAGGACTTTGCTCCTTTTTCCGAAAATGGTAGAAAATTTGCGAAAAAAAAAATTATTGGGGAACACTATTCCGGCCATCCCTATGAATGTCTAATATTCAACAGTGTGTTTATTGAAAATAGGCGACATTTTTCCAAATTTGGACTTTTGAAATGTTAAAAAGAACTTTGCTCCTTTTTCCGAAAATGGTAGACATTTTGCGAAAAAAAAATTATTGGGGAACACTATTCTGGCCATCCCTATGAATGTCTAATATTCAACAGTGTGTTTATTGAAAATAGGCGACATTTTTCCAAATTTGGACTTTTGAAATGTTAAAAAGAACTTTGCTCCTTTTTCCGAAAATGGTAGACATTTTGCGAAAAAAAAATTATTGGGAAACACTATTCTGGCCATCCCTATGAATGTATAATATTCAACAGTGTGTTTATTGAAAATAGGCGACATTTCTCCAAATTTAGACTTTTGAAATGTTAAAAAGGACTTTGCTCCTTTTTCCGAAAATGGTAGAAAATTTGCGAAAAAAAAATTATTGGGGAACACTATTCCGGCCATCCCTATGAATGTCTAATATTCAACAGTGTGTTTATTGAAAATAGGCGACATTTTTCCAAATTTGGAGTTTTGAAATGTTAAAAAGAACTTTGCTCCTTTTTCCGAAAATGGTAGACATTTTGCGAAAAAAAAATTATTGGGGAACACTATTCTGGCCATCCCTATGAATGTCTAATATTCAACAGTGTGTTTATTGAAAATAGGCGACATTTTTCCAAATTTGGACTTTTGAAATGTTAAAAAGAACTTTGCTCCTTTTTCCGAAAATGGTAGACATTTTGCGAAAAAAAAATTATTGGGGAACACTATTCTGGCCATCCCTATGAACGTCTAATATTCAACAGTGTGTTTATTGAAAATAGGCGACATTTTTCCAAATTTGGACTTTTGAAATGTTAAAAAGAACTTTGCTCCTTTTTCCGAAAATGGTAGAAAATTTGCGAAAAAAAAATTATTGGGGAACACTATTCCGGCCATCCCTATGAATGTCTAATATTCAACAGTGTGTTTATTGAAAATAGGCGACAGTTTTCCAAATTTGGACTTTTGAAATGTTAAAAAGAACTTTCCTCCTTTTTCCGAAAATGGTAGGAGATGGGAAAAAACAAATTATTTTGCCGGAAGGCCATCCCTATGAATGTCCAATATTCAAAAGTGTTTTTTTTGACAATAGGCGACATTTTTCCAAATTTCGACTTTTGAAGTTTTAAAAAGGACTTTGCTCCTTTTTCCGAAAATGGTAGAAAATTTGCGAAAAAAAAATTATTGGGGAACACTATTCCGGCCATCCCTATGAACGTCTAATATTCAACAGTGTGTTTATTGAAAATAGGCGACATTTTTCCAAATTTGGACTTTTGAAATGTTAAAAAGGACTTTGCTCCTTTTTTCGATAATGGTAGGAGATGGGCGAAAAAACATTATAGAAGAAATCTCCTCAGGCCATTTCTATGAGTGTCCAATATTCAAAAGTCTTAACAGTGTGTTTTTTTGAAAATAGGCGACATTTTTCCAAATTTCGACTATTGAAATTTTAAAAAAGACTTTGCTCCTTTTTCCGAAAATGGTAGGTGATGGGCGAAAAAAATTATTGGAGAACACTCCTCAGGCCATTTCTATGAATGTCCAATATTCAAAAGTCGCAACAGTGTGTTTTTTTGAAAATAGGCGACATTTTTCCAAATTTCGACTTTTGAACTTTTAAAAAAGACTGCTCCTTTTTCCGAAAACGGTAGGTGATGATCGAAAAAAATTATTGGAGAACACTCCTCAGGCCATTTCTATGAATGTCCAATATTCAAAAGTCGCAACAGTGTCTTTTTTTGAAAATAGGCGACATTTTTCCATATTTCGACTTTTGAAATTTTAAAAGGACTTTGCTCCTTTTTTTGAAAATGGTAGGAGATGGGCAAAAAAACATTATTTGGGAACACTCTTCCGGCCATTTCTATGAATGTCCAATATTCAAAAGTCGCAACAGTGTGTTTTTTTGAAAATAGGCGACATTTTTCCAAATTTCGACTTTTGAAATGTTAAAAAGGACTTTGCTCCTTTTTCCGAAAATGGTAGAAAATTTGCGAAAAAAAAATTATTGGGGAACACTATTCCGGCCATCCCTATGAATGTCTAATATTCAACAGTGTGTTTATTGAAAATAGGCGACATTTTTCCAAATTTGGACTTTTGAAATTTTAAAAAGGACTTTGCTCCTTTTTTCGAAAATGGTAGAAAATTTGCGAAAAAAAAATTATTGGGGAACACTATTCCGGCCATCCCTATGAATGTCTAATATTCAACAGTGTGTTTATTGAAAATAGGCGACATTTTTCCAAATTTGGACTTTTGAAATGTTAAAAAGAACTTTGCTCCTTTTTCCGAAAATGGTAGACATTTTGGGAAAAAAAAATTATTGGGGAACACTATTCTGGCCATCCCTATGAATGTCTAATATTCAACAGTGTGTTTATTGAAAATAGGCGACATTTTTCCAAATTTGGACTTTTGAAATTTTAAAAAGGACTTTGCTCCTTTTTTCGAAAATGGTAAGAGATGGGCAAAAAAACATTATAGAAGAAATCTCCTCAGGCCATTTCTATGAGTGTCCAATATTCAAAAGTCTTAACAGTGTGTTTTTTTGAAAATAGGCGACATTTTTCCAAATTTCGACTATTGAAATTTTAAAAAAGACTTTGCTCCTTTTTCCGAAAATGGTAGAAAATTTGCGAAAAAAAAATTATTGGGGAACACTATTCCGGCCATCCCTATGAATGTCTAATATTCAACAGTGTGTTTATTGAAAATAGGCGACATTTTTCCAAATTTGGACTTTTGAAATTTTAAAAAGGACTTTGCGCCTTTTTTCGATAATGGTAGGAGATGGGCGAAAAAACATTATTGAAGAAATCTCCTCAGGCCATTTCTATGAGTGTCCAATATTCAAAAGTCTTAACAGTGTGTTTTTTTGAAAATAGGCGACATTTTTCCAAATTTCGACTTTTGAACTTTTAAAAAAGACTGCTCCTTTTTCCGAAAATGGTAGGTGATGGGCGAAAAAAATTATTGGAGAACACTCCTCAGGCCATTTCTATGAATGTCCAATATTCAAAAGTCGCAACAGTGTGTTTTTTTGAAAATAGGCGACATTTTTCCATATTTCGACTTTTGAAATTTTAAAAAGGACTTTGCTCCTTTTTCCGAAAATGGTAGAAAATTTGCGAAAAAAAAATTATTGGGGAACACTATTCCGGCCATCCCTATGAATGTTTAATATTCAACAGTGTGTTTATTGAAAATAGGCGACATTTTTCCAAATTTGGACTTTTGAAATGTTAAAAAGAACTTTGCTCCTTTTTCCGAAAATGGTAGACATTTTGCGAAAAAAAAAAAATTATTGGGGAACACTATTCTGGCCATCCTTATGAATGTCTAATATTCAACAGTGTGTTTATTGAAAATAGGCGACATTTTTCCAAATTTGGACTTTTGAAATGTTAAAAAGAACTTTGCTCCTTTTTCCGAAAATGGTAGACATTTTGCGAAAAAAAAAATTATTGGGGAACACTATTCTGGCCATCCCTATGAATGTATAATATTCAACAGTGTGTTTATTGAAAATAGGCGACATTTTTCCAAATTTCGACTTTTGAAATGTTAAAAAGGACTTTGCTCCTTTTTCCGAAAATGGTAGAAAATTTGCGAAAAAAAAATTATTGGGGAACACTATTCCGGCCATCCCTATGAATGTCTAATATTCAACAGTGTGTTTATTGAAAATAGGCGACATTTTTCCAAATTTGGAGTTTTGAAATGTTAAAAAGAACTTTGCTCCTTTTTCCGAAAATGGTAGACATTTTGCGAAAAAAAAATTATTGGGGAACACTATTCTGGCCATCCCTATGAATGTCTAATATTCAACAGTGTGTTTATTGAAAATAGGCGACATTTTTCCAAATTTGGACTTTTGAAATGTTAAAAAGAACTTTGCTCCTTTTTCCGAAAATGGTAGACATTTTGCGAAAAAAAAATTATTGGGGAACACTATTCTGGCCATCCCTATGAACGTCTAATATTCAACAGTGTGTTTATTGAAAATAGGCGACATTTTTCCAAATTTGGACTTTTGAAATGTTAAAAAGAACTTTGCTCCTTTTTCCGAAAATGGTAGAAAATTTGCGAAAAAAAAATTATTGGGGAACACTATTCCGGCCATCCCTATGAATGTCTAATATTCAACAGTGTGTTTATTGAAAATAGGCGACAGTTTTCCAAATTTGGACTTTTGAAATGTTAAAAAGAACTTTCCTCCTTTTTCCGAAAATGGTAGACATTTTGCGAAAAAAAAATTATTGGGGAACACTATTCTGGCCATCCCTATGAATGTTTAATATTCAACAGTGTGTTTATTGAAAATAGGCGACATTTTTCCAAATTTGGACTTTTGAAATGTTAAAAAGAACTTTGCTCCTTTTTCCGAAAATGGTAGACATTTTGCGAAAAAAAAATTATTGGGGAACACTATTCTGGCCATCCCTATGAATGTCTAATATTCAACAGTGTGTTTATTGAAAATAGGCGACATTTTTCCAAATTTGGACTTTTGAAATGTTAAAAAGAACTTTGCTCCTTTTTCCGAAAATGGTAGACATTTTGCGAAAAAAAAATTATTGGGGAACACTATTCTGGCCATCCCTATGAATGTCTAATATTCAACAGTGTGTTTATTGAAAATAGGCGACATTTTTCCAAATTTGGACTTTTGAAATGTTAAAAAGAACTTTGCTCCTTTTTCCGAAAATGATAGACATTTTGCGAAAAAAAAATTATTGGGGAACACTATTCTGGCCATCCCTATGAACGTCTAATATTCAACAGTGTGTTTATTGAAAATAGGCGACATTTTTCCAAATTTGGACTTTTGAAATGTTAAAAAGGACTTTGCTCCTTTTTCCGAAAATGGTAGAAAATTTGCGAAAAAAAAATTATTGGGGAACACTATTCCGGCCATCCCTATGAATGTCTAATATTCAACAGTGTGTTTATTGAAAATAGGCGACATTTTTCCAAATTTGGACTTTTGAAATGTTAAAAAGAACTTTGCTCCTTTTTCCGAAAATGGTAGACATTTTGCGAAACAAAAATTATTGGGGAACACTATTCTGGCCATCCCTATGAATGTCTAATATTCAACAGTGTGTTTATTAAAAATAGGCGACATTTTTCCAAATTTGGACTTTTGAAATGTTAAAAAGAACTTTGCTCCTTTTTCCGAAAATGGTAGACATTTTGCGAAAAAAAAATTATTGGGGAACACTATTCTGGCCATCCCTATGAACGTCTAATATTCAACAGTGTGTTTATTGAAAATAGGCGACATTTTTCCAAATTTGGACTTTTGAAATGTTAAAAAGAACTTTGCTCCTTTTTCCGAAAATGGTAGAAAATTTGCGAAAAAAAAATTATTGGGGAACACTATTCCGGCCATCCCTATGAATGTCTAATATTCAACAGTGTGTTTATTGAAAATAGGCGACATTTTTCCAAATTTGGACTTTTGAAATGTTAAAAAGAACTTTGCTCCTTTTTCCGAAAATGGTAGACATTTTGCGAAAAAAAAATTATTGGGGAACACTATTCTGGCCATCCCTATGAATGTCTAATATTCAACAGTGTGTTTATTGAAAATAGGCGACATTTTTCCAAATTTGGACTTTTGAAATGTTAAAAAGAACTTTGCTCCTTTTTCCGAAAATGGTAGACATTTTGCGAAAAAAAAATTATTGGGGAACACTATTCTGGCCATCCCTATGAATGTCTAATATTCAACAGTGTGTTTATTGAAAATAGGCGACATTTTTCCAAATTTGGACTTTTGAAATGTTAAAAAGAACTTTGCTCCTTTTTCCGAAAATGGTAGAAAATTTGCGAACAAAAAATTATTGGGGAACACTATTCCGGCCATCCCTATGAATGTCTAATATTCAACAGTGTGTTTATTGAAAATAGGCGACATTTTTCCAAATTTGGACTTTTGAAATTTTAAAAAGGACTTTGCTCCTTTTTTCGAAAATGGTAGGAGATGGGCAAAAAAACATTATTTTGGAACACTCTTCCGGCCATTTCTATGAATGTCCAATATTCAAAAGTCGCAACAGTGGTTTTTTTTTTAAATAGACGACATTTTTCAAAATGTGGACTTTTGAAATTTTAAAAAGAACTTTGCTCCTTTTTTTGAAAATGATAGGAGATGGGCGAAAAAACATTATTTGGGAACACTCTTCCGGCCATTTCTATGAATGTCCAATATTCAAAAGTCGCAAAAGTGTGTTTTTTGAAAATAGGAAACATTTTTCCGAATTTCGAATTTTGAAATTTTAAAAAAGACTGCTCCTTTTTTCGAAAATGGTAGGAGATGGGCGAAAAGACATTATTTGGGAACACTCTTCCGGCCATTTCTATGTATGTCCAATATTCAAAAGTCGCAAAAGTGTGTTTTTTGAAAATAGGCGACATTTTTCCAAATTTCGACTTTTGAAATTTAAAAAAGGACTTTGCTCCTTTTTCCGAAAATGGTAGGAGATGGGAAAAAACAAATTATTTGGCCGGAAGGCCATCCCTATGAATGTCCAATATTCAAAAGTGTGTTTTTTTGACAATAGGCAACATTTTTTCAAATTTGGACTTTTGAAATTTTAAAAAAGACTGCTCCTTTTCCCGAAAATAGTAAGTGATGGGCGAAAAAAAATATTGGATAACACTCCTCAGGCCATTTCTATGAATGTCCAATATTAAAAAGTCGCAAAAGTGTGTTTTTTGAAAATAGGAAACATTTTTCCGAATTTCGACTTTTGAAATTTTAAAAAAGAGTGCTCCTTTTTTCGAAAATGGTAAGAGATGGGCGAAAAAACATTATTGGGGAACACTCTTCCGGCCATTTCTATGAATGTCCAATATTCAAAAGTCGCAAAAGTGTGTTTTTTTGAAAATAGGCGACATTTTTCTAAATTTCGACTATTGAAATTTTCAAAAAGACTTTGCTCCTTTACCGAAAATGGTCGGTGATGGGCGAAAAAAATTATTGGAGAACACTCCTCAGGCCATTTCTATGAATGTCCAATATTCAAAATTCGCAACAGTGTGTTTTTTTTAAATAGTAGACATTTTTCCGAATTTCGACTTTTGAAATTTTAAAAAAGATTGCTCCTTTTTTCGAAAATGGTAGGAGATGGGCGAAAAAACATTATTTGGGAACACTCCTCAGGCCATTTCTATGAATGTCCAATATTCAAAAGTCGCAAAAGTGTGTTTTTTTTGAAAATAGGCAACATTTTTCCAAATTTCGACTTTTGAAATTTTAAAAAGGACTTTGCTCCTTTTTTCGAAAATGGTAGGAGATGGGCAAAAAAACATTATTTGGGAACACTCTTCCGGCCATTTCTATGAATGTCCAATATTCAAAAGTCGCAAAAGTGTGTTTTTTTTTGAAAATAGGCGACATTTTTCCATATTTCGACTTTTGAAATTTTAAAAAAGACTGCTCTTTTTTTCGAAAATGGTGGGAGATGGGAGAAAAAACATTATTGGGGAACACTCTTCCGGCCATTTCTATGAATGTCTAATATTCAAAAGTCGCAAAAGTGTGTTTTTTTTGAAAATAGGCGACATTTTTCCAAATTTCGACTATTGAAATTTTAAAAAACTGCTCCTTTTCCCGAAAATGGTAGGTGATGGGCGAAAAAAATTATAAGAGAACACTCCTCAGGCCATTTCTATGAATGTCCAATATTCAAAAGTCGCAACAGTGTGTTTTTTTTTAATAGGAAACATTTTTCCGAATTTCGACTTTTGAAATTTTAAAAAAGACTGCTCCTTTTTTCGAAAATGGTAGGAGATGGGCGAAAAAACATTATTGGGGAACACTCTTCCGGCCATTTCTATGAATGTCCAATATTCAAAAGTCGCAACAGTGGTTTTTTTTTTAAATAGACGACATTTTTCAAAATTTGGACTTTTGAAATTTTAAAAAGAACTTTGCTCCTTTTTTTGAAAATGGTAGAGATGGGCGAAAAAACATTATTTGGGAACACTCTTCCAGCCATTTCTATGAATGTCCAATATTCAAAAGTCGCAACAGTGGTTTTTTTTTTAAATAGACGACATTTTTCAAAATTTGGACTTTTGAAATTTTAAAAAGAACTTTGCTCCTTTTTTTGAAAATGGTAGAGATGGGCGAAAAAACATTATTTGGGAACACTCCTCAGGCCATTTCTATGAATGTCCAATATTCAAAAGTCGCAAAAGTGTGTTTTTTTTGAAAATAGGCAACATTTTTCCAAATTTCGACTTTTGAAATTTTAAAAAGGACTTTGCTCCTTTTTTCGAAAATGGTAGGAGATGGGCAAAAAAACATTATTTGGGAACACTCTTCCGGCCATTTCTATGAATGTCCAATATTCAAAAGTCGCAACAGTGTGTTTTTTTTTAATAGGAAACATTTTTCCGAATTTCGACTTTTGAAATTTTAAAAAAGACTGCTCCTTTTTCCGAAAATGGTAGACATTTTGCGAAAAAAAAATTATTGGGGAACACTATTCTGGCCATCCCTATGAATGTCTAATATTCAACAGTGTGTTTATTGAAAATAGGCGACATTTTTCCAAATTTGGACTTTTGAAATGTTAAAAAGAACTTTGCTCCTTTTTCCGAAAATGGTAGAAAATTTGCGAAAAAAAAATTATTGGGGAACACTATTCCGGCCATCCCTATGAATGTCTAATATTCAACAGTGTGTTTATTGAAAATAGGCGACATTTTTCCAAATTTGGACTTTTGAAATGTTAAAAAGAACTTTGCTCCTTTTTCCGAAAATGGTAGAAAATTTGCGAAAAAAAAATTATTGGGGAACACTATTCCGGCCATCCCTATGAATGTCTAATATTCAACAGTGTGTTTATTGAAAATAGGCGACATTTTTCCAAATTTGGACTTTTGAAATGTTAAAAAGAACTTTGCTCCTTTTTCCGAAAATGGTAGACATTTTGCGAAAAAAAAAATTATTGGGGAACACTATTCTGGCCATCCCTATGAATGTCTAATATTCAACAATGTGTTTATTGAAAATAGGCGCCATTTTTTCAAATTTGGACTTTTGAAATTTTAAAAAGGACTTTGCTCCTTTTTTCGAAAATGGTAAGAGATGGGCAAAAAAACATTATAGAAGAAATCTCCTCAGGCCATTTCTATGAGTGTCCAATATTCAAAAGTCTTAACAGTGTGTTTTTTTGAAAATAGGCGACATTTTTCCAAATTTCGACTATTGAAATTTTAAAAAAGACTTTGCTCCTTTTTCCGAAAATGGTAGGTGATGGGCGAAAAAAATTATTGGAGAACACTCCTCAGGCCATTTCTATGAATGTCCAATATTCAAAAGTCGCAACAGTGTGTTTTTTTGAAAATAGGCGACATTTTTCCAAATTTCGACTTTTGAAATGTTAAAAAGGACTTTGCTCCTTTTTCCGAAAATGGTAGAAAATTTGCGAAAAAAAAATTATTGGGGAACACTATTCCGGCCATCCCTATGAATGTCTAATATTCAACAGTGTGTTTATTGAAAATAGGCGACATTTTTCCAAATTTGGACTTTTGAAATGTTAAAAAGAACTTTGCTCCTTTTTCCGAAAATGGTAGACATTTTGCGAAAAAAAAATTATTGGGGAACACTATTCTGGCCATCCCTATGAATGTCTAATATTCAACAGTGTGTTTATTGAAAATAGGCGACATTTTTCCAAATTTGGACTTTTGAAATGTTAAAAAGGACTTTGCTCCTTTTTCCGAAAATGGTAGAAAATTTGCGAAAAAAAAATTATTGGGGAACACTATTCCGGCCATCCCTATGAATGTCTAATATTCAACAGTGTGTTTATTGAAAATAGGCGACATTTTTCCAAATTTGGACTTTTGAAATGTTAAAAAGAACTTTGCTCCTTTTTCCGAAAATGGTAGACATTTTGCGAAAAAAAAATTATTGGGGAACACTATTCTGGCCATCCCTATGAATGTCTAATATTCAACAGTGTGTTTATTGAAAATAGGCGACATTTTTCCAAATTTCGACTTTTGAAATGTTAAAAAGGACTTTGCTCCTTTTTCCGAAAATGGTAGAAAATTTGCGAAAAAAAAATTATTGGGGAAAACTATTCCGGCCATCCCTATGAATGTCTAATATTCAACAGTGTATTTATTGAAAATAGGCGACATTTTTCCAAATTTGGACTTTTGAAATGTTAAAAAGAACTTTGCTCCTTTTTCCGAAAATGGTAGACATTTTGCGAAAAAAAAATTATTGGGGAACACTATTCTGGCCATCCCTATGAATGTCTATTATTCAACAGTGTGTTTATTGAAAATAGGCGACATTTTTCCAAATTTGGACTTTTGAAATGTTAAAAAGAACTTTGCTCCTTTTTCCGAAAATGGTAGACATTTTGCGAAAAAAAAATTATTGGGGAACACTATTCTGGCCATCCCTATGAATGTCTAATATTCAACAGTGTGTTTATTGAAAATAGGCGACATTTTTCCAAATTTGGACTTTTGAAATGTTAAAAAGAACTTTGCTCCTTTTTCCGAAAATGGTAGAAAATTTGCGAAAAAAAAATTATTGGGGAACACTATTCCGGCCATCCCTATGAATGTCTAATATTCAACAGTGTGTTTATTGAAAATAGGCGACATTTTTCCAAATTTGGACTTTTGAAATTTTAAAAAGGACTTTGCTCCTTTTTTCGAAAATGGTAAGAGATGGGCAAAAAAACATTATAGAAGAAATCTCCTCAGGCCATTTCTATGAGTGTCCAATATTCAAAAGTCTTAACAGTGTGTTTTTTTGAAAATAGGCGACATTTTTCCAAATTTCGACTATTGAAATTTTAAAAAAGACTTTGCTCCTTTTTCCGAAAATGGTAGGTGATGGGCGAAAAAAATTATTGGAGAACACTCCTCAGGCCATTTCTATGAATGTCCAATATTCAAAAGTCGCAACAGTGTGTTTTTTTGAAAATAGGCGACATTTTTCCAAATTTCGACTTTATAAATGTTAAAAAGGACTTTGCTCCTTTTTCCGAAAATGGTAGAAAATTTGCGAAAAAAAAATTATTGGGGAACACTATTCCGGCCATCCCTATGAATGTCTAATATTCAACAGTGTGTTTATTGAAAATAGGCGACATTTTTCCAAATTTGGACTTTTGAAATGTTAAAAAGAACTTTGCTCCTTTTTCCGAAAATGGTAGACATTTTGCGAAAAAAAAATTATTGGGGAACACTATTCTGGCCATCCCTATGAATGTCTAATATTCAACAGTGTGTTTATTGAAAATAGGCGACATTTTTCCAAATTTGGACTTTTGAAATGTTAAAAAGAACTTTGCTCCTTTTTCCGAAAATGGTAGACATTTTGCGAAAAAAAAATTATTGGGAAACACTATTCTGGCCATCCCTATGAATGTATAATATTCAACAGTGTGTTTATTGAAAATAGGCGACATTTCTCCAAATTTCGACTTTTGAAATGTTAAAAAGGACTTTGCTCCTTTTTCCGAAAATGGTAGAAAATTTGCGAAAAAAAAATTATTGGGGAACACTATTCCGGCCATCCCTATGAATGTCTAATATTCAACAGTGTGTTTATTGAAAATAGGCGACATTTTTCCAAATTTGGAGTTTTGAAATGTTAAAAAGAACTTTGCTCCTTTTTCCGAAAATGGTAGACATTTTGCGAAAAAAAAATTATTGGGGAACACTATTCTGGCCATCCCTATGAATGTCTAATATTCAACAGTGTGTTTATTGAAAATAGGCGACATTTTTCCAAATTTGGACTTTTGAAATGTTAAAAAGAACTTTGCTCCTTTTTCCGAAAATGGTAGACATTTTGCGAAAAAAAAATTATTGGGGAACACTATTCTGGCCATCCCTATGAACGTCTAATATTCAACAGTGTGTTTATTGAAAATAGGCGACATTTTTCCAAATTTGGACTTTTGAAATGTTAAAAAGAACTTTGCTCCTTTTTCCGAAAATGGTAGACATTTTGCGAAAAAAAAATTATTGGGGAACACTATTCTGGCCATCCCTATGAATGTCTAATATTCAACAGTGTGTTTATTGAAAATAGGCGACAGTTTTCCAAATTTGGACTTTTGAAATGTTAAAAAGAACTTTCCTCCTTTTTCCGAAAATGGTAGGAGATGGGAAAAAACAAATTATTTTGCCGGAAGGCCATCCCTATGAATGTCCAATATTCAAAAGTGTTTTTTTTTTGACAATAGGCGACATTTTTCCAAATTTCGACTTTTGAAGTTTTAAAAAGGACTTTGCTCCTTTTTCCGAAAATGGTAGAAAATTTGCGAAAAAAAAATTATTGGGGAACACTATTCCGGCCATCCCTATGAACGTCTAATATTCAACAGTGTGTTTATTGAAAATAGGCGACATTTTTCCAAATTTGGACTTTTGAAATGTTAAAAAGGACTTTGCTCCTTTTTTCGATAATGGTAGGAGATGGGCGAAAAAACATTATAGAAGAAATCTCCTCAGGCCATTTCTATGAGTGTCCAATATTCAAAAGTCTTAACAGTGTGTTTTTTTGAAAATAGGCGACATTTTTCCAAATTTCGACTATTGAAATTTTAAAAAAGACTTTGCTCCTTTTTCCGAAAATGGTAGGTGATGGGCGAAAAAAATTATTGGAGAACACTCCTCAGGCCATTTCTATGAATGTCCAATATTCAAAAGTCGCAACAGTGTGTTTTTTTGAAAATAGGCGACATTTTTCCAAATTTCGACTTTTGAACTTTTAAAAAAGACTGCTCCTTTTTCCGAAAATGGTAGGTGATGGGCGAAAAAAATTATTGGAGAACACTCCTCAGGCCATTTCTATGAATGTCCAATATTCAAAAGTCGCAACAGTGTGTTTTTTTGAAAATAGGCGACATTTTTCCATATTTCGACTTTTGAAATTTTAAAAAGGACTTTGCTCCTTTTTTTGAAAATGGTAGGAGATGGGCAAAAAAACATTATTTGGGAACACTCTTCCGGCCATTTCTATGAATGTCCAATATTCAAAAGTCGCAACAGTGTGTTTTTTTGAAAATAGGCGACATTTTTCCAAATTTCGACTTTTGAAATGTTAAAAAGGACTTTGCTCCTTTTTCCGAAAATGGTAGAAAATTTGCGAAAAAAAAATTATTGGGGAACACTATTCCGGCCATCCCTATGAATGTCTAGTATTCAACAGTGTGTTTATTGAAAATAGGCGACATTTTTCCAAATTTGGACTTTTGAAATTTTAAAAAGGACTTTGCTCCTTTTTTCGAAAATGGTAGAAAATTTGCGAAAAAAAAATTAATTGGGGAACACTATTCCGGCCATCCCTATGAATGTCTAATATTCAACAGTGTATTTTTTGAAAATAGGCGACATTTTTCCAAATTTGGACTTTTGAAATGTTAAAAAGAACTTTGCTCCTTTTTCCGAAAATGGTAGACATTTTGCGAAAAAAAAATTATTGGGGAACACTATTCCGGCCATCCCTATGAATGTCTAATATTCAACAGTGTGTTTATTGAAAATAGGCGACATTTTTCCATATTTGGACTTTTGAAATTTTAAAAAGGACTTTGCTCCTTTTTTCGAAAATGGTAAGAGATGGGCAAAAAAAACATTATTTTGGAACACTCTTCCGGCCATTTCTATGAATGTCCAATATTCAAAAGTCGCAACAGTGTGTTTTTTTTAAATAGGCGACATTTTTCCAAATTTGGACTTTTGAAATGTTAAAAAGAACTTTGCTCCTTTTTCCGAAAATGGTAGAAAATTTGCGAAAAAAAAATTATTGGGGAACACTATTCCGGCCATCCCTATGAATGTCTAATATTCAACAGTGTGTTTATTGAAAATAGGCGACATTTTTCCAAATTTGGACTTTTGAAATTTTAAAAAGGACTTTGCGCCTTTTTTCGATAATGGTAGGAGATGGGCGAAAAAACATTATTGAAGAAATCTCCTCAGGCCATTTCTATGAGTGTCCAATATTCAAAAGTCTTAACAGTGTGTTTTTTTGAAAATAGGCGACATTTTTCCAAATTTCGACTTTTGAACTTTTAAAAAAGACTGCTCCTTTTTCCGAAAATGGTAGGTGATGGGCGAAAAAAATTATTGGAGAACACTCCTCAGGCCATTTCTATGAATGTCCAATATTCAAAAGTCGCAACAGTGTGTTTTTTTGAAAATAGGCGACATTTTTCCATATTTCGACTTTTGAAATTTTAAAAAGGACTTTGCTCCTTTTTCCGAAAATGGTAGAAAATTTGCGAAAAAAAAATTATTGGGGAACACTATTCCGGCCATCCCTATGAATGTCTAATATTCAACAGTGTGTTTATTGAAAATAGGCGACATTTTTCCAAATTTGGACTTTTGAAATGTTAAAAAGAACTTTGCTCCTTTTTCCGAAAATGGTAGACATTTTGCGAAAAAAAAAATTATTGGGGAACACTATTCTGGCCATCCCTATGAATGTCTAATATTCAACAGTGTGTTTATTGAAAATAGGCGACATTTTTCCAAATTTGGACTTTTGAAATGTTAAAAAGAACTTTGCTCCTTTTTCCGAAAATGGTAGACATTTTGCGAAAAAAAAAATTATTGGGGAACACTATTCTGGCCATCCCTATGAATGTATAATATTCAACAGTGTGTTTATTGAAAATAGGCGACATTTTTCCAAATTTCGACTTTTGAAATGTTAAAAAGGACTTTGCTCCTTTTTCCGAAAATGGTAGAAAATTTGCGAAAAAAAAATTATTGGGGAACACTATTCCGGCCATCCCTATGAATGTCTAATATTCAACAGTGTGGTTATTGAAAATAGGCGACATTTTTCCAAATTTGGAGTTTTGAAATGTTAAAAAGAACTTTGCTCCTTTTTCCGAAAATGGTAGACATTTTGCGAAAAAAAAATTATTGGGGAACACTATTCTGGCCATCCCTATGAATGTCTAATATTCAACAGTGTGTTTATTGAAAATAGGCGACATTTTTCCAAATTTGGACTTTTGAAATGTTAAAAAGAACTTTGCTCCTTTTTCCGAAAATGGTAGACATTTTGCGAAAAAAAAATTATTGGGGAACACTATTCTGGCCATCCCTATGAACGTCTAATATTCAACAGTGTGTTTATTGAAAATAGGCGACATTTTTCCAAATTTGGACTTTTGAAATGTTAAAAAGAACTTTGCTCCTTTTTCCGAAAATGGTAGAAAATTTGCGAAAAAAAAATTATTGGGGAACACTATTCCGGCCATCCCTATGAATGTCTAATATTCAACAGTGTGTTTATTGAAAATAGGCGACAGTTTTCCAAATTTGGACTTTTGAAATGTTAAAAAGAACTTTCCTCCTTTTTCCGAAAATGGTAGGAGATGGGAAAAAACAAATTATTTTGCCGGAAGGCCATCCCTATGAATGTCCAATATTCAACAGTGTGTTTATTGAAAATAGGCGACATTTTTCCAAATTTCGACTTTTGAAGTTTTAAAAAGGACTTTGCTCCTTTTTCCGAAAATGGTAGAAAATTTGCGAAAAAAAAATTATTGGGGAACACTATTCCGGCCATCCCTATGAACGTCTAATATTCAACAGTGTGTTTATTGAAAATAGGCGACATTTTTCCAAATTTGGACTTTTGAAATGTTAAAAAGGACTTTGCTCCTTTTTTCGATAATAGTAGGAGATGGGCGAAAAAACATTATAGAAGAACACTCCTCAGGCCATTTCTATGAGTGTCCAATATTCAAAAGTCTTAACAGTGTGTTTTTTTGAAAATAGGCGACATTTTTCCAAATTTCGACTATTGAAATTTTAAAAAAGACTTTGCTCCTTTTTCCGAAAATGGTAGGTGATGGGCGAAAAAAATTATTGGAGAACACTCCTCAGGCCATTTCTATGAATGTCCAATATTCAAAAGTCGCAACAGTGTGTTTTTTTGAAAATAGGCGACATTTTTCCAAATTTCGACTTTTGAACTTTTAAAAAAGACTGCTCCTTTTTCCGAAAATGGTAGGTGATGGGCGAAAAAAATTATTGGAGAACACTCCTCAGGCCATTTCTATGAATGTCCAATATTCAAAAGTCGCAACAGTGTGTTTTTTTGAAAATATGCGACATTTTTCCATATTTCGACTTTTGAAATTTTAAAAAGGACTTTGCTCCTTTTTTTGAAAATGGTAGAAGATGGGCAAAAAAACATTATTTGGGAACACTCTTCCGGCCATTTCTATGAATGTCCAATATTCAAAAGTCGCAACAGTGTGTTTTTTTGAAAATAGGCGACATTTTTCCAAATTTCGACTTTTGAAATGTTAAAAAGGACTTTGCTCCTTTTTCCGAAAATGGTAGAAAATTTGCGAAAAAAAAAATTATTGGGGAACACTATTCCGGCCATCCCTATGAATGTCTAATATTCAACAGTGTGTTTATTGAAAATAGGCGACATTTTTCCAAATTTGGACTTTTGAAATTTTAAAAAGGACTTTGCTCCTTTTTTCGAAAATGGTAGAAAATTTGCGAAACAAAAAATAATTGGGGAACACTATTCCGGCCATCCCTATGAATGTCTAATATTCAACAGTGTATTTTTTGAAAATAGGCGACATTTTTCCAAATTTGGACTTTTGAAATGTTAAAAAGAACTTTGCTCCTTTTTCCGAAAATGGTAGACATTTTGCGAAAAAAAAATTATTGGGGAACACTATTCCGGCCATCCCTATGAATGTCTAATATTCAACAGTGTGTTTATTGAAAATAGGCGACATTTTTCCAAATTTGGACTTTTGAAATTTTAAAAAGGACTTTGCTCCTTTTTTCGAAAATGGTAAGAGATGGGCAAAAAAAACATTATTTTGGAACACTCTTCCGGCCATTTCTATGAATGTCCAATATTCAAAAGTCGCAACAGTGTGTTTTTTTTAAATAGGCGACATTTTTCCAAATTTGGACTTTTGAAATGTTAAAAAGAACTTTGCTCCTTTTTCCGAAAATGGTAGAAAATTTGCGAAAAAAAAATTATTGGGGAACACTATTCCGGCCATCCCTATGAATGTCTAATATTCAACAGTGTGTTTATTGAAAATAGGCGACATTTTTCCAAATTTGGACTTTTGAAATGTTAAAAAGGACTTTGCGCCTTTTTTCGATAATGGTAGGAGATGGGCGAAAAAACATTATTGAAGAAATCTCCTCAGGCCATTTCTATGAGTGTCCAATATTCAAAAGTCTTAACAGTGTGTTTTTTTGAAAATAGGCGACATTTTTCCAAATTTCGACTATTGAAATTTTAAAAAAGACTTTGCTCCTTTTTCCGAAAATGGTAGAAAATTTGCGAAAAAAAAATTATTGGAGAACACTCCTCAGGCCATTTCTATGAATGTCCAATATTCAAAAGTCTTAACAGTGTGTTTTTTTGAAAATAGGCGACATTTTTCCAAATTTCGACTATTGAAATTTTAAAAAAGACTTTGCTCCTTTTTCCGAAAATGGTAGGAGATGGGCGAAAAAACATTATTGGGGAACAATCTTCCGGCCATTTCTATGAATGTCTAATATTCAAAAGTCGCAAAAGTGTGTTTTTTTTAAATAGTAGACATTTTTCCAAATTTCGACTTTTGAAATTTTAAAAAGGACTTTGCTCCTTTTTTCGAAAATGGTAGGAGATGGGCAAAAAAACATTTTTTGGGAACACTCTTCCGGCCATTTCTATGAATGTCCAATATTCAAAAGTCGCAAAAGTGTGTTTTTTGAAAATAGGCGACATTTTTCCATATTTCGACTTTTGAAATTTTAAAAAGGACTTTGCTCCTTTTTTTGAAAATGGTAGGAGATGGGCAAAAAAACATTATTGGGGAACACTCTTCCGGCCATTTCTATGAATGTCCAATATTCAAAAGTCGCAAAAGTGTGTTTTTTTGAAAATAGGCGACATTTTTCCAAATTTCGACTATTGAAATTTTCAAAAAGACTTTGCTCCTTTTTCCGAAAATGGTCGGTAATGGGCGAAAAAAATTATTGGAGAACACTCCTCAGGCCATTTCTATGAATGTCCAATATTCAAAAGTCGCAACAGTGTGTTTTTTTAAATAGTAGACATTTTTCCGAATTTCGACTTTTGAAATTTTAAAAAAGATTGCTCCTGTTTTCGAAAAAGGTAGGAGATGGGCGAAAAAACATTATTGGGGAACACTCTTCCGGCCATCCCTATGAATGTCTAATATTCAACAGTGTGTTTATTGAAAATAGGCGACATTTTTCCAAATTTGGACTTTTGAAATGTTAAAAAGGACTTTGCGCCTTTTTTCGATAATGGTAGGAGATGGGCGAAAAAACATTATTGAAGAAATCTCCTCAGGCCATTTCTATGAGTGTCCAATATTCAAAAGTCTTAACAGTGTGTTTTTTTGAAAATAGGCGACATTTTTCCAAATTTCGACTATTGAAATTTTAAAAAAGACTTTGCTCCTTTTTCCGAAAATGGTAGAAAATTTGCGAAAAAAAAATTATTGGAGAACACTCCTCAGGCCATTTCTATGAATGTCCAATATTCAAAAGTCTTAACAGTGTGTTTTTTTGAAAATAGGCGACATTTTTCCAAATTTCGACTATTGAAATTTTAAAAAAGACTTTGCTCCTTTTTCCGAAAATGGTAGGAGATGGGCGAAAAAACATTATTGGGGAACAATCTTCCGGCCATTTCTATGAATGTCTAATATTCAAAAGTCGCAAAAGTGTGTTTTTTTTAAATAGTAGACATTTTTCCAAATTTCGACTTTTGAAATTTTAAAAAGGACTTTGCTCCTTTTTTCGAAAATGGTAGGAGATGGGCAAAAAAACATTTTTTGGGAACACTCTTCCGGCCATTTCTATGAATGTCCAATATTCAAAAGTCGCAAAAGTGTGTTTTTTGAAAATAGGCGACATTTTTCCATATTTCGACTTTTGAAATTTTAAAAAGGACTTTGCTCCTTTTTTTGAAAATGGTAGGAGATGGGCGAAAAAACATTATTGAAGAAATCTCCTCAGGCCATTTCTATGAGTGTCCAATATTCAAAAGTCTTAACAGTGTGTTTTTTTGAAAATAGGCGACATTTTTCCAAATTTCGACTTTTGAACTTTTAAAAAAGACTGCTCCTTTTTCCGAAAATGGTAGGTGATGGGCGAAAAAAATTATTGGAGAACACTCCTCAGGCCATTTCTATGAATGTCCAATATTCAAAAGTCGCAACAGTGTGTTTTTTTGAAAATAGGCGACATTTTTCCATATTTCGACTTTTGAAATTTTAAAAAGGACTTTGCTCCTTTTTCCGAAAATGGTAGAAAATTTGCGAAAAAAAAATTATTGGGGAACACTATTCCGGCCATCCCTATGAATGTCTAATATTCAACAGTGTGTTTATTGAAAATAGGCGACATTTTTCCAAATTTGGACTTTTGAAATGTTAAAAAGAACTTTGCTCCTTTTTCCGAAAATGGTAGACATTTTGCGAAAAAAAAAATTATTGGGGAACACTATTCTGGCCATCCCTATGAATGTCTAATATTCAACAGTGTGTTTATTGAAAATAGGCGACATTTTTCCAAATTTGGACTTTTGAAATGTTAAAAAGAACTTTGCTCCTTTTTCCGAAAATGGTAGACATTTTGCGAAAAAAAAAATTATTGGGGAACACTATTCTGGCCATCCCTATGAATGTATAATATTCAACAGTGTGTTTATTGAAAATAGGCGACATTTTTCCAAATTTCGACTTTTGAAATGTTAAAAAGGACTTTGCTCCTTTTTCCGAAAATGGTAGAAAATTTGCGAAAAAAAAATTATTGGGGAACACTATTCCGGCCATCCCTATGAATGTCTAATATTCAACAGTGTGGTTATTGAAAATAGGCGACATTTTTCCAAATTTGGAGTTTTGAAATGTTAAAAAGAACTTTGCTCCTTTTTCCGAAAATGGTAGACATTTTGCGAAAAAAAAATTATTGGGGAACACTATTCTGGCCATCCCTATGAATGTCTAATATTCAACAGTGTGTTTATTGAAAATAGGCGACATTTTTCCAAATTTGGACTTTTGAAATGTTAAAAAGAACTTTGCTCCTTTTTCCGAAAATGGTAGACATTTTGCGAAAAAAAAATTATTGGGGAACACTATTCTGGCCATCCCTATGAACGTCTAATATTCAACAGTGTGTTTATTGAAAATAGGCGACATTTTTCCAAATTTGGACTTTTGAAATGTTAAAAAGAACTTTGCTCCTTTTTCCGAAAATGGTAGAAAATTTGCGAAAAAAAAATTATTGGGGAACACTATTCCGGCCATCCCTATGAATGTCTAATATTCAACAGTGTGTTTATTGAAAATAGGCGACAGTTTTCCAAATTTGGACTTTTGAAATGTTAAAAAGAACTTTCCTCCTTTTTCCGAAAATGGTAGGAGATGGGAAAAAACAAATTATTTTGCCGGAAGGCCATCCCTATGAATGTCCAATATTCAACAGTGTGTTTATTGAAAATAGGCGACATTTTTCCAAATTTCGACTTTTGAAGTTTTAAAAAGGACTTTGCTCCTTTTTCCGAAAATGGTAGAAAATTTGCGAAAAAAAAATTATTGGGGAACACTATTCCGGCCATCCCTATGAACGTCTAATATTCAACAGTGTGTTTATTGAAAATAGGCGACATTTTTCCAAATTTGGACTTTTGAAATGTTAAAAAGGACTTTGCTCCTTTTTTCGATAATAGTAGGAGATGGGCGAAAAAACATTATAGAAGAACACTCCTCAGGCCATTTCTATGAGTGTCCAATATTCAAAAGTCTTAACAGTGTGTTTTTTTGAAAATAGGCGACATTTTTCCAAATTTCGACTATTGAAATTTTAAAAAAGACTTTGCTCCTTTTTCCGAAAATGGTAGGTGATGGGCGAAAAAAATTATTGGAGAACACTCCTCAGGCCATTTCTATGAATGTCCAATATTCAAAAGTCGCAACAGTGTGTTTTTTTGAAAATAGGCGACATTTTTCCAAATTTCGACTTTTGAACTTTTAAAAAAGACTGCTCCTTTTTCCGAAAATGGTAGGTGATGGGCGAAAAAAATTATTGGAGAACACTCCTCAGGCCATTTCTATGAATGTCCAATATTCAAAAGTCGCAACAGTGTGTTTTTTTGAAAATATGCGACATTTTTCCATATTTCGACTTTTGAAATTTTAAAAAGGACTTTGCTCCTTTTTTTGAAAATGGTAGAAGATGGGCAAAAAAACATTATTTGGGAACACTCTTCCGGCCATTTCTATGAATGTCCAATATTCAAAAGTCGCAACAGTGTGTTTTTTTGAAAATAGGCGACATTTTTCCAAATTTCGACTTTTGAAATGTTAAAAAGGACTTTGCTCCTTTTTCCGAAAATGGTAGAAAATTTGCGAAAAAAAAAATTATTGGGGAACACTATTCCGGCCATCCCTATGAATGTCTAATATTCAACAGTGTGTTTATTGAAAATAGGCGACATTTTTCCAAATTTGGACTTTTGAAATTTTAAAAAGGACTTTGCTCCTTTTTTCGAAAATGGTAGAAAATTTGCGAAACAAAAAATAATTGGGGAACACTATTCCGGCCATCCCTATGAATGTCTAATATTCAACAGTGTATTTTTTGAAAATAGGCGACATTTTTCCAAATTTGGACTTTTGAAATGTTAAAAAGAACTTTGCTCCTTTTTCCGAAAATGGTAGACATTTTGCGAAAAAAAAATTATTGGGGAACACTATTCCGGCCATCCCTATGAATGTCTAATATTCAACAGTGTGTTTATTGAAAATAGGCGACATTTTTCCAAATTTGGACTTTTGAAATTTTAAAAAGGACTTTGCTCCTTTTTTCGAAAATGGTAAGAGATGGGCAAAAAAAACATTATTTTGGAACACTCTTCCGGCCATTTCTATGAATGTCCAATATTCAAAAGTCGCAACAGTGTGTTTTTTTTAAATAGGCGACATTTTTCCAAATTTGGACTTTTGAAATGTTAAAAAGAACTTTGCTCCTTTTCCCGAAAATGGTAGAAAATTTGCGAAAAAAAAATTATTGGGGAACACTATTCCGGCCATCCCTATGAATGTCTAATATTCAACAGTGTGTTTATTGAAAATAGGCGACATTTTTCCAAATTTGGACTTTTGAAATGTTAAAAAGGACTTTGCGCCTTTTTTCGATAATGGTAGGAGATGGGCGAAAAAACATTATTGAAGAAATCTCCTCAGGCCATTTCTATGAGTGTCCAATATTCAAAAGTCTTAACAGTGTGTTTTTTTGAAAATAGGCGACATTTTTCCAAATTTCGACTATTGAAATTTTAAAAAAGACTTTGCTCCTTTTTCCGAAAATGGTAGAAAATTTGCGAAAAAAAAATTATTGGAGAACACTCCTCAGGCCATTTCTATGAATGTCCAATATTCAAAAGTCTTAACAGTGTGTTTTTTTGAAAATAGGCGACATTTTTCCAAATTTCGACTATTGAAATTTTAAAAAAGACTTTGCTCCTTTTTCCGAAAATGGTAGGAGATGGGCGAAAAAACATTATTGGGGAACAATCTTCCGGCCATTTCTATGAATGTCTAATATTCAAAAGTCGCAAAAGTGTGTTTTTTTTAAATAGTAGACATTTTTCCAAATTTCGACTTTTGAAATTTTAAAAAGGACTTTGCTCCTTTTTTCGAAAATGGTAGGAGATGGGCAAAAAAACATTTTTTGGGAACACTCTTCCGGCCATTTCTATGAATGTCCAATATTCAAAAGTCGCAAAAGTGTGTTTTTTGAAAATAGGCGACATTTTTCCATATTTCGACTTTTGAAATTTTAAAAAGGACTTTGCTCCTTTTTTTGAAAATGGTAGGAGATGGGCAAAAAAACATTATTGGGGAACACTCTTCCGGCCATTTCTATGAATGTCCAATATTCAAAAGTCGCAAAAGTGTGTTTTTTTGAAAATAGGCGACATTTTTCCAAATTTCGACTATTGAAATTTTCAAAAAGACTTTGCTCCTTTTTCCGAAAATGGTCGGTAATGGGCGAAAAAAATTATTGGAGAACACTCCTCAGGCCATTTCTATGAATGTCCAACTTCAAGTCTATAATTGCCAAAATCCTTATTAATATACCAAGAACCATCATCTTAGTTACAAACTCAAGACCTTTAAGATTTCTTTTTATTGTCTTTACATTTTGACCATCGATAGCGATATTAATATCGAATGTAAAAACGTCTAGATTTATCAAAGCTTCTTTTCCACTGCACGAATTTATACTGAACTTGCCTAACATGAGATCATTAAAACTCACTTCCCCTGTATAGACATCACACTAACCGTCCACACAACACGTAGTTTCAATATAGAAAAGGTCTGACATATAAAACACCTTGCGTTTACAAAAAAAAGTAGCTGAACATATATAGCTAGTGCAGCCCTATGCCACGCCGCTAAGAAGTAATAGTCGTAAACCTAGAGCACCTTAGCTATACAACCATAATACATCTAGGAATGTAAATTAGACAGTTGATTGTGTGAGGAAGTCTAAATTACCACCTCTTAGAGGAATGGCTGTTTAGTTTTTTGTTAATCTTTTTTACCATGCTATCAATCATATGCTTTATCCCTTGATATACAGAGTATATACTTTCGTCGCTACGCATATAAGCAGAACAGGAAAATACATTATGGTCTTCGTCTTCTATTGATAACCCTGTATCACACTTTATGTGTTTACCATCAAGCTTCTCTATCAATTGTTCTCTGTCATCTCCTATAGTTACCGTAACCTTATTTTCTTCTTTACCTATCTTGCTACTTAAAGTGGCTGGAGATATGCATATCGTTCCTATCGGCTTTTTTGTAACAAAAAATTCTGAAACTAATCTTTCAAATTCAGGAATAACTTTCACCATGTGTTTATTCTCAGCCAAGTCAGATAAATTTTTTGCAACCCCGTATCCACCAGGTACAACTAGCATGTCAAAATTTTCAGCTTTGGCTTCTTTTAAGTCATATATTTCGCCTCTTGCGATTCTTGCAGCTTCTGCAAGTACATTCCTTTTTTCTTTTGTTGCCTCCTTTGTTTTATGATTCATAACTTGTTTGTTGTTGATATCAGGTGCAAAGCATTTAACGTCCACTTCCTCCTGATCAAGCACAAGCAAACTTAAAACCGCTTCTCTTACCTCCGCACCGTCAAGGTGACCGCACCCTGATAAAACCACAGCAGCTTTTAATTTTTTTTCACCCATAAAGTACCTTAATTTCATGTAATCCAGATATTTTAATTCTATATTTGGGAAGAGGTAGATTATTTCATATTAATTATGATATATTTAATAATAGCATGTTTAATCAAACATATTTGTAGTTAATGGATAATGTGGCCCCTGAAGAAGATGATGATAATTTTTTTGACACTTAAATTGACCATTACGAACTACGAAAAGCTATTTCAAATATAATAGAAGGTATTGCAAAATCTTCATCACAGGAAAAATTTTACTGAGTAAGATGAGTAATACAGTTGATGAAATAGATATATACAAGCTTAAATTAGTAGTTAGTAGCTAGGGTCTAGAGAAAGACGCACATGAGGAATTATTCGTAAAATCAATTAAAGAAGCACTTAAATGGTTAACTTCGGAAACGTTGCCTAAAAAATAATAGAAGGGACATTAAAATCTGTTAATCAGCAAGCAATAAGTAATGTTATAAAAATAATAAAGGTCCGCTGAACAATCTAGTCAATTATTTTAATCAGTATCTGGAAATAAAAATTGGAATAGCTTCTACCGTAATAGTATTGGGAGTAGCATTTTCTCTGCTTATTGTGCTTGCTACATTAATAGCACTTGTAGCTATTGGAGTACATTATGTAGGAATAGGTATAGGAAGGCGGGGAAGAAATAAAAGAAGGAGCAATTGATGCAGGAAAAGCAATAAATAGTTCATATAAGGATTCAATAGATAAATTACCTGAGGCTCAAAGAAGAGAAAATAATTTTGAAAAGTTAATAAGCAATTTAATGGAAAAGAATCTTGGAGCTGATGAAGGAGAAAGAATAATGCTTAGTAATAAAATGCAAATAATTAAATGCTTCATAGTCAAGAGCAAATAGCAGCCATAGGACAGTTAATAGGAGAAGATAAGGCTGGTCTTTTGAACAATCTTATGAGCAAGGGTACTAGTACTAATGAGGAAGACATGGAAAAACTTGTATATTTTATGAGCGAATTTCAACCTGCAATTATGGCAATTGGTAGTGACATAAAATAGGTAGAACAAAAAGTTAATCAGAAGCTTAGGCAATAAATCCAGATTATCAATTGGATAGTTTAAGTGCTGAACGAGTGAGTGAAGAAGAAAATAAAACCCCCTGATGGTTTGGGGAGGAAATGGGAAAAATAGAGATCTACTCTTTTTTATCAACTTTTTTGAGCAATCCACCTCCACATCTAATACACATCTCAGTGATTTTAAAAATACCCATTTTTGATCATTTTTTTCTACAGGTAAATCTTTACAATATTGTTTCCCATAGACTACACCTACAAATATTTTTCCGAGCGGCCGTAATTTTTTTATCATACCAACCACAGCCAAAACCTAATCTATTAAAATGATCATCAAAAGCAACAACAGGAGTAATGATTGTGTCTGGAATTACATCTTCATCTGTTTCGTTCCATCCCTTAAATCTTAGAAACTGATTTTTATTAGGAATTGGTACTTTATAATCTAAATAGACCAAACGACACATCAAAGGGACAATATTTATTTGCCCATCCATTGGAATGTAAGTCGCAATTGTTCTGCCTTTAACGTAACTTAAGTTCTGATTTAAGGTATTAATAAGGGAACTTGCCGCATAACTGGAATAACTTTCATAAATATTATTTCTTATAGCTCTATATTGCTCTTTTATTTCCTTTTTGTACTGTTTAATATCTTTGAACATGATCTATCCATTTCGCAGTAAGTTTTTCTTGTAAACTATTTTGCTTTAAGCGCTCACTTAAAAAATCAAAGTCAATAAATTCCATGTCCTGGTCTTGATTACTGCAACTATAAACAAAACTCCTTTCTCCTGTTTCCGTATTTATATGTTGCTGAACACACTGAGCACAGATTTATTTCATCATACACTGCATAGGAGAATTAACTGACGATATTGCTATGTGACTTGACTTAAGATATGGCTTTAAAATTGTTTTTCTAGCTTCATTCACAGCTTTCATCATTTTATCAAAACCAATAGTGATAATTTTATCTATAGCGTTCAAATCAATACCTAACCTTTCTTGTTGATAAGAGACTATTGCATCAATTATATTACCATGAAAGGATATATCTTGATCTCTGCTCGTTTCTATCAATCCTTCTTCACACGCCCAAACTACCGCGTCTGATGCACGCTTTATCAGTGCTCGTCTAAATACATCACTTAACTTCTTATAGCCAGCGAAGTACAAAACCTTATTATTCTTTTCCAGATACGCCTTCCCTATAGAAAATAACACTGCATTTCCAACTCCACCCCCAATTAGCATTATATTCTTCATGTACTATTTTAACTATATTTGTTCAAATTTGTTGAAATTTTATAGAATAAGGTAACTTTCGTACACAAAGAAAGAGACAGGGATACTCTCTTACTTCAACTATACCGATAACTGACATCTGAATTTTTACGCATATCATCTAATAACAAGTTGCTTTGTATTCCAATATTCAAAAGTGTTTTTTTTTTGACAATAGGCGACATTTTTCCAAATTTCGACTTTTGAAATTTTAAAAAGGACTTTGCTCCTTTTTTCGAAAATGGTAGGTGATGGGCGAAAAAAATTATTGGAGAACACTCCTCAGGCCATTTCTATGAATGTCCAATAGTCAAAAGTCGCAATTGTGTGTTTTTTTTTTAAATAGGCGACATTTTTCAAAATTTGGACTTTTGAAATGTTAAAAAGGACTTTGCTCCTTTATCCGAAAATGGTAAGAGATGGAAAAAAACAAATTATTTGGCCGGAAGGCCATCCCTATGAATGTCCAATATTCAAAAGTGTTTTTTTTTTGACAATAGGCGACATTTTTCCAAATTTCGACTTTTGAACTTTTAAAAAGGATTTTGCTCCTTTTTTCGAAAATGGTAGAAAATTTGCGAAAAAAAATTATTGGGGAACACTATTCCGGCCATCCCTATGAATGTCCAATATTCAAAAGTGTGTTTTTTTGAAAATAGGCGACATTTTTCCAAATTTCGACTTTTGAAATTTTCAAAAAGACTTTGCTCCTTTTTCCGAAAATTGTCGGTGATGGGCGAAAAAAATTTGGAGAACACTCCTCAGGCCATTTCTATGAATGTCCAATATTCAAAAGTCGCAATTGTGTGCTTTTTTTTAAATAGGCGACATTTTTCAAAATTTTGACTTTTGAAATGTTAAAAAGGACTTTGCTCCTTTATCCGAAAATGGTAGGAGATGGAAAGAAACAAATTATTTGGCCGGAAGGCCATCCCTATGAATGTCCAATATTCAAAAGTGTTTATTTTTTGACAATAGGCGACATTTTTCCAAATTTCGACTTTTGAACTTTTAAAAAGGATTTTGCTCCTTTTTTCGAAAATGGTAGAAAATTTGCGAAAAAAAATTATTGGGGAACACTATTCCGGCCATCCCTATGAATGTCCAATATTCATAAGTGTGTTTTTTTGAAAATAGGCGACATTTTTCCAAATTTCGTCTTTTGAAATTTTCAAAAAGACTTTGCTCCTTTTTCCGAAAATTGTCGGTGATGGGCGAAAAAAATTTGGAGAACACTCCTCAGGCCATTTCTATGAATGTCCAATATTCAAAAGTCGCAACAGTGTGTTTTTTTTTAAATATGAGACATTTTTCCGAATTTCGACTTTTAAATTTTAAAAAAGACTGCTCCTTTTTTCGAAAATGGTGGGAGATGGGCGAAAAAACATTATTGGGGAACACTCTTCCGGCTATTTCTATGAATGTCCAATATTCAAAAGTCGCAAAAGTGTGTTTTTTTTTAAATAGGCGACATTTTTCCAAATTTCGACTTTTGAAATTTTAAAAAGGACCTTGCTTCTTTTTCCGAAAATGGTAGAAAATTTGCGAAAAAAAATTATTGGGGACCACTATTGCGGTCATTGTTTTGAATGTCCAATATTCAAAAGTCGCAAAAGTGTGTTTTTTTTAAATAGGCGACATTTGTCCAAATTTGGACTTTTGAAATTTTAAAAAGGACCTTGCTCCTTTTTCGAAAATGGTAGGAGATGGGCGAAAAAACATTATTGGGGAACACTCTTCCGGCCATTTCTATGAATGTCCAATATTCAAAAGTCGCAAAAGTGTGTTTTTTTTTAAATAGGCGACATTTTTCCAAATTTCGACTTTTGAAATTTTAAAAAGGACTTTGCTCCTTTTTTCGAAAATGGTAGGAGATGGGCGAAAAAATATTATTTGGGAACACTCTTCCGGCCATTTCTATGAATGTACAATATTCAGAAGTCGCAAAAGCGTGTTTTTTTTTGAAAATAGGCGACATTTTTCCAAATTTCGACTTTTGAAATTTTAAAAAGGACTTTGCTCCTTTTTGAAAATGGTAGGTGATGGGCGAAAAAAATTATTGGAAAACACTCCTCAGGCCATTTCTATGAATGTCCAATATTCAAAAGTCGCAACAGTATGTTTTTTTTGAAAATAGGCGACATTTTTCCAAATTTCGACTTTTGATATTTTAAAAAGGACTTTGTTCCTTTTTCCGAAAATAATAGAAAATTTGCGAAAAAAAATTATTGGGGAACACTATTCCGGCCATCCCTATGAATGTCCAATATTCAAAGTCGGAACAGTGTGTTTTTTTGAAAATGGGCGACATTTTTCCAAATTTCGAGTTTTGAAATTTTAAAAAAGGCTGCTCCTTTTTCCGAAAATTATTGGTGATGGGCGAAAAAAATTATTGGAAAACACTCCTCAGGCCATTTCTATGAATGTCCAATATTCAAAAGTCGCAACAGTATGTTTTTTTTGAAAATAGGCGACATTTTTCCAAATTTCGACTTTTGATATTTTAAAAAGGACTTTGTTCCTTTTTCCGAAAATGGTAGAAAATTTGCGAAAAAAAATTATTGGGGAACACTATTCCGGCCATCCCTATGAATGTCCAATATTCAAAAGTCGCAAAAGTGTGTTTTTTTGAAAATAGGCGACATTTTTCCAAATTTCGACTTTTGAAATTTTAAAAAGGACTTTGCTCCTTTTTTCAAAAATGGTAGGAGATGGACAAAAAACTATTATTTGGGAACACTCTTCCGGCCATTTCTATGAATGTCCAATATTCAAAAGTCGCAAAAGTGTGTGTTTTTTAAATAGTAGACATTTTTCCGAATTTCGACTTTTGAAATTTTAAAAAAGATTGCTCCTTTTTTCGAAAAAGGTAGGAGATGGGCAAAAAAACATTATTGGAGAACACTCTTCCGGCCATTTCTATGAATGTCCAATATTCAAAAGTCGCAAAAGTGTGTTTTTTTTTGAAAATAGGCGACATTTTTCCATATTTCGACTTTTGAAATTTTAAAAAGGACTTTGCTCCTTTTTTTGAAAATGGTAGGAGATGGGCAAAAAACATTATTTGGGAACACTCTTCCGGCCATTTCTATGAATGTCCAATATTCAAAAGTCGCAAAAGTGTGTTTTTTGAAAATAGGCGACATTTTTCCAAATTTCGACTTTTGAAATTTTAAAAAAGACTGCTCCTTTTCCCGAAAATGGTAGGTGATGGGCGAAAAAAATTATAAGAGAACACTCCTCAGGCCATTTCTATGAATGTCCAATATTCAAAAGTCTTAACAGTGTGTTTTTTTGAAAATAGGCGACATTTTTCCAAATTTCGACTATTGAAATTTTAAAAAAGACTTTGCTCCTTTTTCCGAAAATAGCAGGAGATGGGCGAAAAAACATTATTGGAGAACACTTCTTAGGCAATTTCTATGAATGTCCAATATTCAAATGTCGCAAAAGTTTGTTTTTTTGAAAATAGGCGACATTTTTCCAAATTTCGAGTTTTGAAATTTTAAAAAAGGCTGCTCCTTTTTCCGAAAATTATTGGTGATAGGCGAAAAAAATTATTGGATAACACTCCTCAGGCCATTTCTATGAATGTCCAATATTCAAAAGTCGCAACAGTGTGTTTTTTTTAAAAAATAGGACACATTTTTCCGAATTTCGACTTTTGAAATTTTAAAAAGGACTTTGCTCCTTTTTTCGAAAATGGTAGGAGATGGGCGAAAAAACATTATTGGAGAACACTATTCCGGCCATCCCTATGAATGTCCAATATTCAAAGTCGGAACAGTGTGTTTTTTTGAAAATGGGCGACATTTTTCCAAATTTCGAGTTTTGAAATTTTAAAAAAGGCTGCTCCTTTTTCCGAAAATTATTGGTGATGGGCGAAAAAAATTATTGGAAAACACTCCTCAGGCCATTTCTATGAATGTCCAATATTCAAAAGTCGCAACAGTATGTTTTTTTTGAAAATAGGCGACATTTTTCCAAATTTCGACTTTTGATATTTTAAAAAGGACTTTGTTCCTTTTTCCGAAAATGGTAGAAAATTTGCGAAAAAAAATTATTGGGGAACACTATTCCGGCCATCCCTATGAATGTCCAATATTCAAAAGTCGCAAAAGTGTGTTTTTTTGAAAATAGGCGACATTTTTCCAAATTTCGACTTTTGAAATTTTAAAAAGGACTTTGCTCCTTTTTTCAAAAATGGTAGGAGATGGACAAAAAACTATTATTTGGGAACACTCTTCCGGCCATTTCTATGAATGTCCAATATTCAAAAGTCGCAAAAGTGTGTGTTTTTTAAATAGTAGACATTTTTCCGAATTTCGACTTTTGAAATTTTAAAAAAGATTGCTTCTTTTTTCGAAAAAGGTAGGAGATGGGCGAAAAAACATTATTGGGGAACACTCTTCCGGCCATTTCTATGAATGTCCAATATTCAAAAGTCGCAAAAGTGTGTTTTTTTTGAAAATAGGCGACATTTTTCCATATTTCGACTTTTGAAATTTTAAAAAGGACTTTGCTCCTTTTTTTGAAAATGGTAGGAGATGGGCAAAAAACATTATTTGGGAACACTCTTCCGGCCATTTCTATGAATGTCCAATATTCAAAAGTCGCAAAAGTGTGTTTTTTGAAAATAGGCAACATTTTTCCAAATTTCGACTTTTGAAATTTTAAAAAAGACTGCTCCTTTTCCCGAAAATGGTAGGTGATGGGCGAAAAAAATTATAAGAGAACACTCCTCAGGCCATTTCTATGAATGTCCAATATTCAAAAGTCTTAACAGTGTGTTTTTTTGAAAATAGGCGACATTTTTCCAAATTTCGACTATTGAAATTTTAAAAAAGACTTTGCTCCTTTTTCCGAAAATGGCAGGAGATGGGCGAAAAAACATTATTGGAGAACACTTCTTAGGCAATTTCTATGAATGTCCAATATTCAAATGTCGCAAAAGTTTGTTTTTTTGAAAATAGGCGACATTTTTCCAAATTTCGAGTTTTGAAATTTTAAAAAAGGCTGCTCCTTTTTCCGAAAATTATTGGTGATAGGCGAAAAAAATTATTGGATAACACTCCTCAGGCCATTTCTATGAATGTCCAATATTCAAAAGTCGCAACAGTGTGTTTTTTTTAAAAAATAGGACACATTTTTCCGAATTTCGACTTTTGAAATTTTAAAAAGGACTTTGCTCCTTTTTTCGAAAATGGTAGGAGATGGGCGAAAAAACATTATTGGAGAACACTATTCCGGCCATCCCTATGAATGTCCAATATTCAAAAGTCGCAAAAGTGTGTTTTTTTGAAAATAGGCGACATTTTTCCAAATTTCGAGTTTTGAAATTTTAAAAAAGGCTGCTCCTTTTTCCGAAAATTATTGGTGATGGGCGAAAAAAATTATTGGAGAACACTCCTCAGGCCATTTCTATGAATGTCCAATATTCAAAAGTCGCAACAGTGTGTTTTTTTCAAAATAGGACACATTTTTCCGAATTTCGACTTTTGAAATTTTAAAAAGGACTTTGCTCCTTTTTTCGAAAATGGCAGGAGATGGGCGAAAAAACATTATTGGAGAACACTTCTTAGGCAATTTCTATGAATGTCCAATATTCAAAAGTCGCAAAAGCGTGTTTTTTTCAAAATAGAACACATTTTTCCGAATTTCGACTTTTGAAATTTTAAAAAGGACTTTGCTCCTTTTTTCGAAAATGGTAGGAGATGGGCAAAAAAAAATTATTGGAGAACACTCTTCCGGCCATTTCTATGAATGTCCAATATTCAAAAGTCGCAACAGTATGTTTTTTTTGAAAATAGGCGACATTTTTCCAAATTTCGACTTTTGATATTTTAAAAAGGACTTTGTTCCTTTTTCCGAAAATGGTAGAAAATTTGCGAAAAAAAATTATTGGGGAACACTATTCCGGCCATCCCTATGAATGTCCAATATTCAAAGTCGGAACAGTGTGTTTTTTTGAAAATGGGCGACATTTTTCCAAATTTCGAGTTTTGAAATTTTAAAAAAGGCTGCTCCTTTTTCCGAAAATTATTGGTGATGAGCGAAAAAAATTATTGGAGAACATTCCTCAGGCCATTTCTATGAATGTCCAATATTCAAAAGTCGCAACAGTGTGTTTTTTTCAAAATAGGACACATTTTTCCAAATTTCGACTTTTGAACTTTTAAAAAGGACTTTGCTCCTTTTTTCGAAAATGGTAGGAGATGGGCAAAAAAACATTATTGGGGAACACTCTTCCGGCCATTTCTATGAATGTCCAATATTCAAAAGTCGCAACAGTGTGTCTTTTTTTTTAATAGGCGACATTTTTAAAAATTTGGACTTTTGAAATTTTAAAAAGGACTTTGCTCCTTTTTTAGAAAATGGTAGGAGATGGGCGAAAAAACATTATTGGGGAACACTCTTTCGGCCATTTCTATGAATGTCCAATATTCAAAAGTCGCAAAAGTGTGTTTTTTTGAAAATAGGCGACATTTTTCCAAATTTCGAGTTTTGAAATTTTAAAGAGGACTTTGCTCCTATTTCCGAAAATGGCAGTTGATGGGCGAAAAAAATTATTGGAGAACATTCCTCAGGCCATTTCTATGAATGTCCAATATTCAAAAGACAAAACAGCATGTTTTTTTGAAAATAGGCGACATTTTTCCAAATTTCGACTTTTGAAATTTTAAAAAGGACCTTGCTTCTTTTTCCGAAAATGGTAGAAAATTTGCGAAAAAAAATTATTGGGGACCACTATTGCGGCCATCCCTATGAATGTCCAATATTCAAAGTCGGAACAGTGTGTTTTTTTGAAAATGGGCGACATTTTTCCAAATTTCGAGTTTTGAAATTTTAAAAAAGGCTGCTCCTTTTTCCGAAAATTATTGGTGATGAGCGAAAAAAATTATTGGAGAACATTCCTCAGGCCATTTCTATGAATGTCCAATATTCAAAAGTCGCAACAGTGTGTTTTTTTCAAAATAGGACACATTTTTCCAAAATTCGACTTTTGAACTTTTAAAAAGGACTTTGCTCCTTTTTTCGAAAATGGTAGGAGATGGGCAAAAAAACATTATTGGGGAACACTCTTCCGGCCATTTCTATGAATGTCCAATATTCAAAAGTCGCAACAGTGTGTCTTTTTTTTTAATAGGCGACATTTTTAAAAATTTGGACTTTTGAAATTTTAAAAAGGACTTTGCTCCTTTTTTTGAAAATGGTAGGAGATGGGCGAAAAAACATTATTGGGGAACACCCTTTCGGCCATTTCTATGAATGTCCAATATTCAAAAGTCGCAAAAGTGTGTTTTTTTGAAAATAGGCGACATTTTTCCAAATTTCGAGTTTTGAAATTTTAAAGAGGACTTTGCTCCTATTTCCGAAAATGGCAGTTGATGGGCGAAAAAAATTATTGGAGAACATTCCTCAGGCCATTTCTATGAATGTCCAATATTCAAAAGACAAAACAGCATGTTTTTTTGAAAATAGGCGACATTTTTCCAAATTTCGACTTTTGAAATTTTAAAAAGGACCTTGCTTCTTTTTCCGAAAATGGTAGAAAATTTGCGAAAAAAAATTATTGGGGACCTTTATTGCGGTCATTGTTTTGAATGTCCAATATTCAAAAGTCGCAAAAGTGTGTTTTTTTTTAAATAGGCGACATTTTTCCAAATTTGGACTTTTGAAATTTTAAAAAGGACCTTGCTCCTTTTTCGAAAATGGTAGGAGATGGGCGAAAAAACATTATTGGGGAACACTCTTCCGGCCATTTCTATGAATGTCCAATATTCAAAAGTCGCAACAGTGTGTTTTTTTCAAAATAGGACACATTTTTCCAAATTTCGACTTTTGAACTTTTAAAAAGGACTTTGCTCCTTTTTTCGAAAATGGTAGGAGATGGGCGAAAAAACATTATTGGAGAACACTATTCCGGCCATCCCTATGAATGTCCAATATTCAAAGTCGGAACAGTGTGTTTTTTTGAAAATGGGCGACATTTTTCCAAATTTCGAGTTTTGAAATTTTAAAAAAGGCTGCTCCTTTTTCCGAAAATTATTGGTGATGAGCGAAAAAAATTATTGGAGAACATTCCTCAGGCCATTTCTATGAATGTCCAATATTCAAAAGTCGCAACAGTGTGTTTTTTTCAAAATAGGACACATTTTTCCAAATTTCGACTTTTGAACTTTTAAAAAGGACTTTGCTCCTTTTTTCGAAAATGGTAGGAGATGGGCAAAAAAACATTATTGGGGAACACTCTTCCGGCCATTTCTATGAATGTCCAATATTCAAAAGTCGCAACAGTGTGTCTTTTTTTTTAATAGGCGACATTTTTAAAAATTTGGACTTTTGAAATTTTAAAAAGGACTTTGCTCCTTTTTTTGAAAATGGTAGGAGATGGGCGAAAAAACATTATTGGGGAACACTCTTTCGGCCATTTCTATGAATGTCCAATATTCAAAAGTCGCAAAAGTGTGTTTTTTTGAAAATAGGCGACATTTTTCCAAATTTCGAGTTTTGAAATTTTAAAGAGGACTTTGCTCCTATTTCCGAAAATGGCAGTTGATGGGCGAAAAAAATTATTGGAGAACATTCCTCAGGCCATTTCTATGAATGTCCAATATTCAAAAGACAAAACAGCATGTTTTTTTGAAAATAGGCGACATTTTTCCAAATTTCGACTTTTGAAATTTTAAAAAGGACCTTGCTTCTTTTTCCGAAAATGGTAGAAAATTTGCGAAAAAAAATTATTGGGGACCACTATTGCGGTCATTGTTTTGAATGTCCAATATTCAAAAGTCGCAAAAGTGTGTTTTGTTTTAAATAGGCGACATTTTTCCAAATTTGGACTTTTGAAATTTTAAAAAGGACCTTGCTCCTTTTTCGAAAAGGGTAGGAGATGGGCGAAAAAACATTATTGGGGAACACTCTTCCGGCCATTTCTATGAATGTCCAATATTCAAAAGTCGCAAAAGTGTGTTTTTTTTAAATAGGCGACATTTTTCCAAATTTCGACTTTTGAAATTTTAAAAAGGACTTTGCTCCTTTTTTCGAAAATGGTAGGAGATGGGCGAAAAAACATTATTGGGGAACACTCTTCCGGCCATTTCTATGAATGTACAATATTCAGAAGTCGCAAAAGCGTGTTTTTTTTTGAAAATAGGCGACATTTTTCCAAATTTCGACTTTTGAAATTTTAAAAAGGACTTTGCTCCTTTTTGAAAATGGTAGGTGATGGGCGAAAAAAATTATTGGAAAACACTCCTCAGGCCATTTCTATGAATGTCCAATATTTAAAAGTCGCAACAGTATGTTTTTTTTGAAAATAGGCGACATTTTTCCAAATTTCGACTTTTGATATTTTAAAAAGGACTTTGTTCCTTTTTCCGAAAATGGTAGAAAATTTGCGAAAAAAAATTATTGGGGAACACTATTCCGGCCATCCCTATGAATGTCCAATATTCAAAGTCGGAACAGTGTGTTTTTTTGAAAATGGGCGACATTTTTCCAAATTTGGACTATTGAAATGTTAAAAAAGACTTTGCTCCTTTTTCCAAAAATGGTAAGTGAAGGGCGAAAAAAATTATTGGAGAACACTCCTCAGGCCATTTCTATGAATGTCCAATATTCAAAAGTCGCAACAGTATGTTTTTTTTGAAAATAGGCGACATTTTTCCAAATTTCGACTTTTGCTTTTTAAAAAGGACTTTGTTCCTTTTTCCGAAAATGGTAGAAAATTTGCGAAAAAAAATTATTGGGGAACACTATTCCGGCCATCCCTATGAATGTGAAATATTCAAAGTCAGAACAGTGTGTTTTTTTGAAAATGGGCGACATTTTTCCAAATTTGGACTTTTGAAATGTTAAAAAGGACTTTGCTCCTTTTTCCGAAAATGGTAGGAGATGGGAAAAAACAAATTATTTGGCCGGAAGGCCATCCCTATGAATGTCCAATATTCAAAAGTGTGCTTTTTTTGACAATAGGCGACATTTTTCCAAATTTGGACTTTTGGAATGTTAAAAAGGACTTTGCTCCTTTTTTCGATAATGGTAGGAGATGGGCGAAAAAACATTATAGAAGAAATCTCCTCCTGCCATTTCTATGAGTGTCCAATATTCAAAAGTCTTAACAGTGTTTTTTTTTGAAAATAGGCGACATTTTTCCAAATTTCGACTATTGAAATTTAAAAAAAGAAGTTGCTCCTTTTTCCGAAAATGGTAGAAAATTTGCTAATATTCAACAGTGTGTTTATTGAAAATAGGCGACATTTTTCCAAATTTGGACTTTTGAAATGTTAAAAAGAACTTTGCTCCTTTTTCCGAAAATGGTAGGAGATGGGAAAAAACAAATTATTTTGCCGGAAGGCCATCCCTATGAATGTCCAATATTCAAAAGTGTGCTTTTTTGAAAATAGGCGACATTTTTCAAAATTTCGACTTTTGAAATTTTTAAAAAGACTTTGCTCCTTTTTCCGAAAATGGTAGAAAATTTGCGAAAAAAAAATTATTGGGGAACACTATTCTGGCCATCCCTATGAATGTCTAATATTCAACAGTGTGTTTATTGAAAATAGGCGACATTTTTCCAAATTTGGACTTTTGAAATGTTAAAAAGAACTTTGCTCCTTTTTCCGAAAATGGTAGACATTTTGCGAAAAAAAAATTATTGGGGAACACTATTCTGGCCATCCCTATGAATGTCTAATATTCAACAGTGTGTTTATTGAAAATAGGCGACATTTTTCCAAATTTGGACTTTTGAAATGTTAAAAAGAACTTTGCTCCTTTTTCCGAAAATGGTAGAAAATTTGCGAAAAAAAAATTATTAGGGAACACTATTCCGGCCATCCCTATGAATGTCTAATATTCAACAGTGTGTTTATTGAAAATAGGCGACATTTTTCCATATTTGGACTTTTGAACTTTTAAAAAAGACTGCTCCTTTTCCCGAAAATGGTAGGTGATGGGCGAAAAAAATTATAAGAGAACACTCCTCAGGCCATTTCTATGAATGTCCAATATTCAAAAGTCGCAACAGTGTGTTTTTTTTAAAATAGGCGACATTTTTCCAAATTTCGACTTTTGAAATGTTAAAAAGGACTTTGCTCCTTTTTCCGAAAATGGTAGAAAATTTGCGAAAAAAAAATTATTGGGGAACACTATTCCGGCCATCCCTATGAATGTCCAATATTCAACAGTGTGTTTATTGAAAATAGGCGACATTTTTCCAAATTTGGACTTTTGAAATTTTAAAAAGGACTTTGCTCCTTTTTTCGAAAATGGTAGAAAGTTTGCGAAAAAAAAATTATTGGGGAACACTATTCCGGCCATCCCTATGAATGTCTAATATTCAACATTGTATTTTTTGAAAATAGGCGACATTTTTCCAAATTTGGACTTTTGAAATGTTAAAAAGAACTTTGCTCCTTTTTCCGAAAATGGTAGACATTTTGCGAAAAAAAAAATTATTGGGGAAAACTATTCTGGCCATCCCTATGAATGTCTAATATTCAACAGTGTGTTTATTGAAAATAGGCGACATTTTTCCAAATTTGGACTTTTGAAATTTTAAAAAGGACTTTGCTCCTTTTTTCGAAAATGGTAAGAGATGGGCAAAAAAACATTATTTTGGAACACTCCTCCGGCCATTTCTATGAATGTCAAATATTCAAAAGTCGCAACAGTGTGTTTTTTTTAAATAGCCGACATTTTTCCAAATTTGGACTTTTGAAATGTTAAAAAGAACTTTGCTCCTTTTTCCGAAAATGGTAGAAAATTTGCGAAAAAAAAATTATTGGGGAACACTATTCCGGCCATCCCTATGAATGTCTAATATTCAACAGTGTGTTTATTGAAAATAGGCGACATTTTTCCAAATTTGGACTTTTGAAATGTTAAAAAGGACTTTGCTCCTTTTTCCGAAAATGGAAGGAGATGGGCAAAAAAACATTATTGGGGAACAATCCTTCGGCCATTTCTATGAATGTCCAATATTCAAATGTCGCAAAAGTGTGTTTTTTTGAAAATAGGCGACATTTTTCCAAATTTCGACTATTGAAATTTTCAAAAAGACTTTGCTCCTTTTTCCGAAAATGGTCGGTGATGGGCGAAAAAAATTATTGGAGAACACTCCTCAGGCCATTTCTATGAATGTCCAATATTCAAAAGTCTTAACAGTGTGTTTTTTTGAAAATAGGCGACATTTTTCCAAATTTCGACTATTGAAATTTTAAAAAAGACTTTGCTCCTTTTTCCGAAAATGGTAGGTGATGGGCGAAAAAAAATTATTGGAGAACACTCCTCAGGCCATTTCTATGAATGTCCAATATTCAAAAGTCTTAACAGTGTGTTTTTTTGAAAATAGGCGACATTTTTCCAAATTTCGACTATTGAAATTTTAAAAAAGACTTTGCTCCTTTTTCAGAAAATGGAAGGAGATGGGCAAAAAAACATTATTGGGGAACAATCTTCCGGCCATTTCTATGAATGTCTAATATTCAAAAGTCGCAAAAGTGTGTTTTTTTTGAAAATAGGCGACATTTTTCCAAATTTCGACTTTTGAAATTTTAAAAAGGACTTTGCTCCTTTTTTCGAAAATGGTAGGAGATGGGCAAAAAAACATTATTTTGGAACACTCTTCCGGCCATTTCTATGAATTTCCAATATTCAAAAGTCGCAAAAGTGTGTTTTTTTGAAAATAGGCGACATTTTTCCAAATTTCGACTATTGAAATTTTCAAAAAGACTTTGCTCCTTTTTCCGAAAATGGTCGGTGATGGGCGAAAAAAATTATTGGAGAACACTCCTCAGGCCATTTCTATGAATGTCCAATATTCAAAAGTCGCAACAGTGTGTTTTTTTTAAATAGTAGACATTTTTCCGAATTTCGACTTTTGAAATTTTAAAAAAGATTGCTCCTTTTTTGAAAAAGGTAGGAGATGGGAGAAAAAACATTATTGGGGAACACTCTTCCGGCCATTTCTATGAATGTCCAATATTCAAAAGTCGCAAAAGTGTGTTTTTTTTGAAAATAGGCGACATTTTTCCATATTTCGACTTTTGAAATTTTAAAAAGGACTTTGCTCCTTTTTTTGAAAATGGTAGGAGATGGGCAAAAAAACATTATTTGGGAACACTCTTCCGGCCATTTCTATGAATGTCCAATATTCAAAAGTCGCAAAAGTGTGTTTTTTTGAAAATAGGCGACATTTTTCCAAATTTCGACTTTTGAAATTTTAAAAAAGACTGCTTCTTTTCCCGAAAATGGTAGGTGATGGGCGAAAAAAATTATAAGAGAACACTCCTCAGGCCATTTCTATGAATGTCCAATATTCAAAAGTCGCAACAGTGTGTTTTTTTGAAAATAGGCGACATTTCTCCAAATTTCGACTTTTGAAATGTTAAAAAGGACTTTGCTCCTTTTTCCGAAAATGGTAGAAAATTTGCGAAAAAAAATTATTGGGGAACACTATTCCGGCCATCCCTATGAATGTCTAATATTCAACAGTGTGTTTATTGAAAATAGGCGACATTTTTCCAAATTTGGACTTTTGAAATGTTAAAAAGAACTTTGCTCCTTTTTCCGAAAATGGTAGAAAACTTGGGAAAAAAAAATTATTGGGGAACACTATTCCGGCCATCCCTATGAATGTCTAATATTCAACAGTGTGTTTATTGAAAATAGGCGACATTTTTCCAAATTTGGACTTTTGAAATGTTAAAAAGAACTTTGCTCCTTTTTCCGAAAATGGTAGGAGATGGGAAAAAACAAATTATTTTGCCGGAAGGCCATCCCTATGAATGTCCAATATTCAAAAGTGTGCTTTTTTGAAAATAGGTGACATTTTTCCAAATTTCGACTTTTGAAGTTTTAAAAAGGACTTTGCTCCTTTTTCCGAAAATGGTAGAAAATTTGCGAAAAAAAAATTATTGGGGAACACTATTCCGGCCATCCCTATGAATGTCTAATATTCAACAGTGTATTTTTTGAAAATAGGCGACATTTTTCCAAATTTAGACTTTTGAAATGTTAAAAAGAACTTTGCTCCTTTTTCCGAAAATGGTAGACATTTTGCGAAAAAAAAAATTATTGGGGAACACTATTCCGGCCATCCCTATGAATGTCTAATATTCAACAGTGTGTTTATTGAAAATAGGCGACATTTTTCCAAATTTGGACTTTTGAAATTTTAAAAAGGACTTTGCTCCTTTTTTCGAAAATGGTAAGAGATGGGCAAAAAAACATTATTTTGGAACACTCTTTTGGCCATTTCTATGAATGTCCAATATTCAAAAGTTGCAACAGTGTGTTTTTTTTAAATAGGCGACATTTTTCCAAATTTGGACTTTTGAAATGTTAAAAAGTACTTTGCTCCTTTTTCCGAAAATGGTAGAAAATTTGCGAAAAAAAAATTATTGGGGAACACTATTCCGGCCATCCCTATGAATGTCTAATATTCAACAGTGTGTTTATTGAAAATAGGCGACATTTTTCCAAATTTGGACTTTTGAAATGTTAAAAAGGACTTTGCTCCTTTTTTCGATAATGGTAGGAGATGGGCGAAAAAACATTATAGAAGAAATCTCCTCAGGCCATTTCTATGAGTGTCCAATATTCAAAAGTCTTAACAGTGTGTTTTTTTGAAAATTGGCGACATTTTTCCAAATTTCGACTATTGAAATTTTAAAAAAGACTTTGCTCCTTTTTCCGAAAATGGTAGGTGATGGGCGAAAAAAAATTATTGGAGAACACTCCTCAGGCCATTTCTATGAATGTCCAATATTCAAAAGTCTTAACAGTGTGGTTTTTTGAAAATAGGCGACATTTTTCCAAATTTCGACTATTGAAATTTTAAAAAAGACTTTGCTCCTTTTTCCGAAAAAGGTAGGAGATGGGCAAAAAAACATTATTGGGGAACAATCTTCCGGCCATTTCTATGAATGTCTAATATTCAAAAGTCGCAAAAGTGTGTTTTTTTTGAAAATAGGCGACATTTTTCCAAATTTCGACTTTTGAAATTTTAAATAGGACTTTGCTCCTTTTTTCGAAAATGGTAGGAGATGGGCAAAAAAACATTTTTTGGGAACACTCTTCCGGCCATTTCTATGAATGTCCAATATTCCAAAGTCGCAAAAGTGTGTTTTTTGAAAATAGGCGACATTTTTCCATATTTCGACTTTTGAAATTTTAAAAAGGACTTTGCTCCTTTTTTTGAAAATGGTAGGAGATGGGCAAACAAACATTATTTGGGAACACTCTTCCGGCCATTTCTATGAATGTCCAATATTCAAAAGTCGCAAAAGTGTTTTTTTTGAAAATAGGCGACATTTTTCCAAATTTCGACTATTGAAATTTTCAAAAAGACTTTGCTCCTTTTTCCGAAAATGGTCGGTGATGGGCGAAAAAAATTATTGGAGAACACTCCTCAGGCCATTTCTATGAATGTCCAATATTCAAAAGTCGCAACAGTGTGTTTTTTTGAAAATAGGCGACATTTTTCCAAATTTCGACTTTTGAACTTTTAAAAAAGACTGCTCCTTTTCCCGAAAATGGTAGGTGATGGGCGAAAAAAATTATAAGAGAACACTCCTCAGGCCATTTCTATGAATGTCCAATATTCAAAAGTCGCAACAGTGTGTTTTTTTTAAAATAGGCGACATTTTTCCAAATTTCGACTTTTGAAATGTTAAAAAGGACTTTGCTCCTTTTTCCGAAAATGGTAGAAAATTTACGAAAAAAAAATTATTGGGGAACACTATTCCGGCCATCCCTATGAATGTCTAATATTCAACAGTGTGTTTATTGAAAATAGGCGACATTTTTCCAAATTTGGACTTTTGAAATTTTAAAAAAGATTGCTCCTTTTTTCGAAAAAGGTAGGAGATGGGCGAAAAAACATTATTGGGGAACACTCTTCCGGCCATTTCTATGAATGTCCAATATTCAAAAGTCGCAACAGTGTGTTTTTTTTAAATAGTAGACATTTTTCCGAATTTCGACTTTTGAAATTTTAAAAAAGATTGCTCCTTTTTTCGAAAAAGGTAGGAGATGGGCGAAAAAACATTATTGGGGAACACTCTTCCGGCCATTTCTATGAATGTCCAATATTCAAAAGTCGCAAAAGTGTGTTTTTTTTGAAAATAGGCGACATTTTTCCATATTTCGACTTTTGAAATTTTAAAAAGGACTTTGCTCCTTTTTTTGAAAATGGTAGGAGATGGGCAAACAAACATTATTTGGGAACACTCTTCCGGCCATTTCTATGAATGTCCAATATTCAAAAGTCGCAAAAGTGTGTTTTTTGAAAATAGGCGACATTTTTCCAAATTTCGACTTTTGAAATTTTAAAAAAGACTTTGCTCCTTTTTCCGAAAATGGTAGGTGATGGGCGAAAAAAATTATTGGAGAACACTCCTCAGGCCATTTCTATGAATGTCCAAAATTCAAAAGTCGCAACAGTGTGTTTTTTTGAAAATAGGCGACATTTTTCCAAATTTCGACTTTTGAACTTTTAAAAAAGACTGCTCCTTTTCCCGAAAATGGTAGGTGATGGGCGAAAAAAATTATAAGAGAACACTCCTCAGGCCATTTCTATGAATGTCCAATATTCAAAAGTCGCAACAGTGTGTTTTTTTTAAAATAGGCGACATTTTTCCAAATTTCGACTTTTGAAATGTTAAAAAGGACTTTGCTCCTTTTTCCGAAAATGGTAGAAAATTTGCGAAAAAAAAATTATTGGGGAACACTATTCCGGCCATCCCTATGAATGTCTAATATTCAACAGTGTGTTTATTGAAAATAGGCGACATTTTTCCAAATTTGGACTTTTGAAATTTTAAAAAGGACTTTGCTCCTTTTTTCGAAAATGGTAGAAAATTTGCGAAAAAAAAATTATTGGGGAACACTATTCCGGCCATCCCTATGAATGTCTAATATTCAACAGTGTATTTTTTGAAAAAAGGCGACATTTTTCCAAATTTGGACTTTTGAAATGTTAAAAAGAACTTTGCTCCTTTTTCCGAAAATGGTAGACATTTTGCGAAAAAAAAATTATTGGGGAACACTATTCCGGCCATCCCTATGAATGTCTAATATTCAACAGTGTGTTTATTGAAAATAGGCGACATTTTTCCAAATTTGGACTTTTGAAATGTTAAAAAGGACTTTGCTCCTTTTTTCGATAATGGTAGGAGATGGGCGAAAAAACATTATAGAAGAAATCTCCTCAGGCCATTTCTATGAGTGTCCAATATTCAAAAGTCTTAACAGTGTGTTTTTTTGAAAATAGGCGACATTTTTCCAAATTTCGACTATTGAAATTTTAAAAAAGACTTTGCTCCTTTTTCCGAAAATGGTAGGTGATGGGCGAAAAAAAATTATTGGAGAACACTCCTCAGGCCATTTCTATGAATGTCCAATATTCAAAAGTCTTAACAGTGTGTTTTTTTGAAAATAGGCGACATTTTTCCAAATTTCGACTATTGAAATTTTAAAAAAGACTTTGCTCCTTTTTCCGAAAATGGTAGGAGATGGGCGAAAAAACATTATTGGGGAACAATCTTCCGGCCATTTCTATGAATGTCTAATATTCAAAAGTCGCAAAAGTGTGTTTTTTTTTTGAAAATAGGCGACATTTTTCCAAATTTCGACTTTTGAAATTTTAAAAAGGACTTTGCTCCTTTTTTCGAAAATGGTAGGAGATGGGCAAAAAAACATTTTTTGGGAACACTCTTCCGGCCATTTCTATGAATGTCCAATATTCAAAAGTCGCAAAAGTGTGTTTTTTGAAAATAGGCGACATTTTTCCATATTTCGACTTTTGAAATTTTAAAAAGGACTTTGCTCCTTTTTTTTTAAATGGTAGGAAATGGGCAAAAAAACATTATTGGGGAACACTCTTCCGGCCATTTCTATGAATGTCCAATATTCAAAAGTCGCAAAAGTGTGTTTTTTTGAAAATAGGCGACATTTTTCCAAATTTCGACTATTGAAATTTTCAAAAAGACTTTGCTCCTTTTTTCGAAAATGGTCGGTGATGGGCGAAAAAAATTATTGGAGAACACTCGTCAGGCCATTTCTATGAATGTCCAATATTCAAAAGTCGCAACAGTTCAAAAGTCGCAACATAACTTCAAGTCTATAATTGCCAAAATCCTTATTAATATACCAAGAACCATCATCTTAGTTACAAACTCAAGACCTTTAAGATTTCTTTTTATTGTCTTTACATTTTGACCATCGATAGCGATATTAATATCGAATGTAAAAACGTCTAGATTTATCAAAGCTTCTTTTCCACTGCACGAATTTATACTGAACTTGCCTAACATGAGATCAATAAAACTCACTTCCCCTGTATAGACATCACACTAACCGTCCACACAACACGTAGTTTCAATATAGAAAAGGTCTGACATATAAAACACCTTGCGTTTACAAAAAAAAAGTAGGTGAACATATATAGCTAGTGCAGCCCTATGCCACGCCGCTAAGAAGTAATAGTCGTAAACCTAGAGCACCTTAGCTATACAACCATAATACATCTAGGAATGTAAATTAGACAGTTGATTGTGTGAGGAAGTCTAAATTACCACCTCTTAGAGGAATGGCTGTTTAGTTTTTTGTTAATCTTTTTTACCATGCTATCAATCATACGCTTTATCCCTTGATATACAGAGTATATACTTTCGTCGCTACGGATATAAGCAGAACAGGAAAATACATTATGGTCTTCGTCTTCTATTGATAACCCTGTATCACACTTTATGTGTTTACCATCAAGTTTCTCTATCAATTGTTCTCTGTCATCTCCTATAGTTACCGTAACCTTATTTTCTTCTTTACCTATCTTGCTACTTAAAGTGGCTGGAGATGCATATCGTTCCTATCGGCTTTTTTGTAACAAAAAATTCTGAAACTAATCTTTCAAATTCAGGAATAACTTTCACCATGTGTTTATTCTCAGCCAAGTCAGATAAATTTTTTGCAACCCCGTATCCACCAGGTACAACTAGCATGTCAAAATTTTCAGCTTTGGCTTCTTTTAAGTCATATATTTCGCCTCTTGCGATTCTTGCAGCTTCTGCAAGTACATTCCTTTTTTCTTTTGTTGCCTCCTTTGTTTTATGATTCATAACTTGTTTGTTGTTGATATCAGGTGCAAAGCATTTAACGTCCACTTCCTCCTGATCAAGCACAAGCAAACTTAAAACCGCTTCTCTTACCTCCGCACCGTCAAGGTGACCGCACCCTGATAAAACCACAGCAGCTTTTAATTTTTTTTCACCCATAAAGTACCTTAATTTCATGTAATCCAGATATTTTAATTCTATATTTGGGAAGAGGTAGATTATTTCATATTAATTATGATATATTTAATAATAGCATGTTTAATCAAACATATTTGTAGTTAATGGATAATGTGGCCCCTGAAGAAGATGATGATAATTTTTTTGACACTTAAATTGACCATTACGAACTACGAAAAGCTATTTCAAATATAATAGAAGGTATTGCAAAATCTTCATCACAGGAAAAATTTTACTGAGTAAGATGAGTAATACAGTTGATGAAATAGATATATACAAGCTTAAATTAGTAGGTAGTAGCTAGGGTCTAGAGAAAGACGCACATGAGGAATTATTCGTAAAATCAATTAAAGAAGCACTTAAATGGTTAACTTCGGAAACGTTGACTAAAAAATAATAGAAGGGACATTAAAATCTGTTAATCAGCAATCAATAAGTAATGTTATAAAAATAATAAAGGTCCGCTGAACAATCTAGTCAATTATTTTCCGGCTTCTACCGTAATAGTATTGGGAGTAGCAGTTTCTCTGCTTATTGTGCTTGCTACATTAATAGCAATTGTAGCTATTGGAGTACATTATGTAGGAATAGGTATAGGAAGGCGGGGAAGAAATAAAAGAAGGAGCAATTGATGCAGGAAGAGCAATAAATAGTTCATATAAGGATTCAATAGATAAATTACCTGAGGCTCAAAGAAGAGAAAATAATTTTGAAAAGTTAATAAGCAATTTAATGGAAAAGAATCTTGGAGCTGATGAAGGAGAAAGAATAATGCTTAGTAATAAAATGCAAATAATTAAATGCTTCATAGTCAAGAGCAAATAGCAGCCATAGGACAGTTAATAGGAGAAGATAAGGCTGGTCTTTTGAACAATCTTATGAGCAAGGGTACTAGTACTAATGAGGAAGACATGGAAAAACTTGTATATTTTATGAGCGAATTTCAACCTGCAATTATGGCAATTGGTAGTGACATAAAATAGGTAGAACAAAAAGTTAATCAGAAGCTTAGGCAATAAATCCAGATTATCAATTGGATAGTTTAAGTGCTGAACGAGTGAGTGAAGAAGAAAATAAAACCCCCTGATGGTTTGGGGAGGAAATGGGAAAAATAGAGATCTACTCTTTTTTATCAACTTTTTTGAGCAATCCACCTCCACATCTAATACACATCTCAGTGATTTTAAAAATACCCATTTTTGATCATTTTTTTCTACAGGTAAATCTTTACAATATTGTTTCCCATAGACTACACCTACAAATATTTTTCCGAGCGGCCGTAATTTTTTTATCATACCAACCACAGCCAAAACCTAATCTATTAAAATGATCATCAAAAGCAACAACAGGAGTAATGATTGTGTCTGGAATTACATCTTCATCTGTTTCGTTCCATCCCTTAAATCTTAGAAACTGATTTTTATTAGGAATTGGTACTTTATAATCTAAATAGACCAAACGACACATCAAAGGGACAATATTTATTTGCCCATCCATTGGAATGTAAGTCGCAATTGTTCTGCCTTTAACGTAACTTAAGTTCTGATTTAAGGTATTAATAAGGGAACTTGCCGCATAACTGGAATAACTTTCATAAATATTATTTCTTATAGCTCTATATTGCTCTTTTATTTCCTTTTTGTACTGTTTAATATCTTTGAACATGATCTATCCATTCCGCAGTAAGTTTTTCTTGTAAACTATTTTGCTTTAAGCGCTCACTTAAAAAATCAAAGTCAATAAATTCCATGTCCTGGTCTTGATTACTGCAACTATAAACAAAACTCCTTTCTCCTGTTTCCGTATTTATATGTTGCTGAACACACTGAGCACAGATTTATTTCATCATACACTGCATAGGAGAATTAACTGACGATATTGCTATGTGACTTGACTTAAGATATGGCTTTAAAATTGTTTTTCTAGCTTCATTCACAGCTTTCATCATTTTATCAAAACCAATAGTGATAATTTTATCTATAGCGTTCAAATCAATACCTAACCTTTCTTGTTGATAAGAGACTATTGCATCAATTATATTACCATGAAAGGATATATCTTGATCTCTGCTCGTTTCTATCAATCCTTCTTCACACGCCCAAACTACCGCGTCTGATGCACGCTTTATCAGTGCTCGTCTAAATACATCACTTAACTTCTTATAGCCAGCGAAGTACAAAACCTTATTATTCTTTTCCAGATACGCCTTCCCTATAGAAAATAACACTGCATTTCCAACTCCACCCCCAATTAGCATTATATTCTTCATGTACTATTTTAACTATATTTGTTCAAATTTGTTGAAATTTTATAGAATAAGGTAACTTTCGTACACAAAGAAAGAGACAGGGATACTCTCTTACTTCAACTATACCGATAACTGACATCTGAATTTTTACGCATATCATCTAATAACAAGTTGCTTTGTATTCCAATATTCAAAAGTGTTTTTTTTTTTGACAATAGGCGACATTTTTCCAAATTTCGACTTTTGAAATTTTAAAAAGGACTTTGCTCCTTTTTTCGAAAATGGTAGGTGATGGGCGAAAAAAATTATTGGAGAACACTCCTCAGGCCATTTCTATGAATGTCCAATAGTCAAAAGTCGCAATTGTGTGTTTTTTTTTTAAATAGGCGACATTTTTCAAAATTTGGACTTTTGAAATGTTAAAAAGGACTTTGCTCCTTTATCCGAAAATGGTAAGAGATGGAAAAAAACAAATTATTTGGCCGGAAGGCCATCCCTATGAATGTCCAATATTCAAAAGTGTTTTTTTTTTGACAATAGGCGACATTTTTCCAAATTTCGACTTTTGAACTTTTAAAAAGGATTTTGCTCCTTTTTTCGAAAATGGTAGAAAATTTGCGAAAAAAAATTATTGGGGAACACTATTCCGGCCATCCCTATGAATGTCCAATATTCAAAAGTGTGTTTTTTTGAAAATAGGCGACATTTTTCCAAATTTCGACTTTTGAAATTTTCAAAAAGACTTTGCTCCTTTTTCCGAAAATTGTCGGTGATGGGCGAAAAAAATTTGGAGAACACTCCTCAGGCCATTTCTATGAATGTCCAATATTCAAAAGTCGCAATTGTGTGCTTTTTTTTAAATAGGCGACATTTTTCCAAATTTCGACTTTTGAAATTTTAAAAAAGACTTTGCTCCTTTTTCCGAAAATGGTAGGAGATGGGCGAAAAAACATTATTGGGGAACAATCTTCCGGCCATTTCTATGAATGTCTAATATTCAAAAGTCGCAAAAGTGTGTTTTTTTTTTGAAAATAGGCGACATTTTTCCAAATTTCGACTTTTGAAATTTTAAAAAGGACTTTGCTCCTTTTTTCGAAAATGGTAGGAGATGGGCAAAAAAACATTTTTTGGGAACACTCTTCCGGCCATTTCTATGAATGTCCAATATTCAAAAGTCGCAAAAGTGTGTTTTTTTGAAAATAGGCGACATTTTTCCAAATTTCGACTATTGAAATTTTCAAAAAGACTTTGCTCCTTTTTTCGAAAATGGTCGGTGATGGGCGAAAAACATTATTGGAGAACACTCGTCAGGCCATTTCTATGAATGTCCAATATTCAAAAGTCGCAAAAGTGTGTTTTTTGAAAATAGGCGACATTTTTCCATATTTCGACTTTTGAAATTTTAAAAAGGACTTTGCTCCTTTTTTTGAAAATGGTAGGAGATGGGCAAAAAAACATTATTGGGGAACACTCTTCCGGCCATTTCAATGAGTGTCCAACTTCAAGTCTATAATTGCCAAAATCCTTATTAATATACCAAGAACCATCATCTTAGTTACAAACTCAAGACCTTTAAGATTTCTTTTTATTGTCTTTACATTTTGACCATCGATAGCGATATTAATATCGAATGTAAAAACGTCTAGATTTATCAAAGCTTCTTTTCCACTGCACGAATTTATACTGAACTTGCCTAACATGAGATCATTAAAACTCACTTCCCCTGTATAGACATCACACTAACCGTCCACACAACACGTAGTTTCAATATAGAAAAGGTCTGACATATAAAACACCTTGCGTTTACAAAAAAAAAGTAGCTGAACATATATAGCTAGTGCAGCCCTATGCCACGCCGCTAAGAAGTAATAGTCGTAAACCTAGAGCACCTTAGCTATACAACCATAATACATCTAGGAATGTAAATTAGACAGTTGATTGTGTGAGGAAGTCTAAATTACCACCTCTTAGAGGAATGGCTGTTTAGTTTTTTGTTAATCTTTTTTACCATGCTATCAATCATATGCTTTATCCCTTGATATACAGAGTATATACTTTCGTCGCTACGCATATAAGCAGAACAGGAAAATACATTATGGTCTTCGTCTTCTATTGATAACCCTGTATCACACTTTATGTGTTTACCATCAAGCTTCTCTATCAATTGTTCTCTGTCATCTCCTATAGTTACCGTAACCTTATTTTCTTCTTTACCTATCTTGCTACTTAAAGTGGCTGGAGATATGCATATCGTTCCTATCGGCTTTTTTGTAACAAAAAATTCTGAAACTAATCTTTCAAATTCAGGAATAACTTTCACCATGTGTTTATTCTCAGCCAAGTCAGATAAATTTTTTGCAACCCCGTATCCACCAGGTACAACTAGCATGTCAAAATTTTCAGCTTTGGCTTCTTTTAAGTCATATATTTCGCCTCTTGCGATTCTTGCAGCTTGTGCAAGTACATTCCTTTTTTCTTTTGTTGCCTCCTTTGTTTTATGACTCATAACTTGTTTGTTGTTGATATCAGGTGCAAAGCATTTAACGTCCACTTCCTCCTGATCAAGCACAAGCAAACTTAAAACCGCTTCTCTTACCTCCGCACCGTCAAGGTGACCGCACCCTGATAAAACCACAGCAGCTTTTAATTTGTTTTCACCCATAAAGTACCTTAATTTCATGTAATCTAGATATTTTAATTCTATATTTGGGAAGAGGTAGATTATTTCATATTAATTATGATATATTTAATAATAGCATGTGTAATCAAACATATTTGTAGTTAATGGATAATGTGGCCCCTGAAGAAGATGATGATAATTTTTTTGACACTTAAATTGACCATTACGAACTACGAAAAGCTATTTCAAATATAATAGAAGGTATTGCAAAATCTTCATCACAGGAAAAATTTTACTGAGTAAGATGAGTAATACAGTTGATGAAATAGATATATACAAGCTTAAATTAGTAGTTAGTAGCTAGGGTCTAGAGAAAGACGCACATGAGGAATTATTCATAAAATCAATTAAAGAAGCACTTAAATGTTTAACTTCGGAAACGTTGACTAAAAAATAATAGAAGGGACATTAAAATCTGTTAATCAGCAAGCAATAAGAAATGTTATAAAAATAATAAAGGTCCGCTGAACAATCTAGTCAATTATTTTAATCAGTATCTGGAAATAAAAATTAGAATAGCTTCTACCGTAATAGTATTGGGAGTAGCATTTTCTCTGCTTATTGTGCTTGCTACATTAATAGCACTTGTAGCTATTGGAGTGCATTATGTAGGAATAGGTATAAGAAAGCGGGGGAGAAATAAAAGAAGGAGCAATTGATGCAGGAAGAGCAATAAATAGTTCATATAAGGATTCAATAGATAAATTACCTGAGGCTCAAAGAAGAGAAAATAATTTTGAAAAGTTAATAAGCAATTTAATGGAAAAGAATCTTGGAGCTGATGAAGGAGAGAGAATAATGCTTAGTAATAAAATGCAAATAATTAAATGCTTCATAGTCAAGAGCAAATAGCAGCCATAGGACAGTTAATAGGAGAAGATAAGGCTGGTCTTTTGAACAATCTTATGAGCAAGGGTACTAGTACTAATGAGGAAGACATGGAAAAACTTGTATATTTTATGAGCGAATTTCAACCTACAATTATGGCAATTGGTAGTGACATAAAATAGGTAGAACAAAAAGTTAATCAGAAGCTTAGGCAATAAATCCAGATTATCAATTCAATAGTTTAAGTGCTGAACGAGTGAGTGAAGAAGAAAATAAAACCCCCTGATGGCTTGGGGAGGAAATGGGAAAAATAGAGATCTACTCTTTTTTATCAACTTTTTTGAGCAATCCACCTCCACATCTAATACACATCTCAGTGATTATAATATCCAATTTTTGATCATTTTTTTCTACAGGTAAATCTTTACAATATTGTTTCCCATAGACTACACCTACAAATATTTTTCCAAGCGGCCGTAATTTTTTTTATCATACCAACCACAGCCAAAACCTAATCTATTAAAATGATCATCAAAAGCAACAACAGGAGTAATGATTGTGTCTGGAATTACATCTTCATCTGTTTCGTTCCATCCCTCAAATCTTAGAAACTGATTTTTATTAGGAATTGGTACTTTATAATCTAAATAGACCAAACGACACAACAAAGGGACAATATTCATTTGCCCATCCATTGGAATGTAAGTCGCAATTGTTCTGCCTTTAACGTAACTTAAGTTCTGATTTAAGGTATTAATAAGGGAACTTGCCGCATAACTGGAATAACTTTCATCAATATTATTTCTTATAGCTCTATATTGCTCTTTTATTTCCTTTTTGTACTGTTTAATATCTTTGAACATGATCTATCCATTTCGCAGTAAGTTTTTCTTGTAAACTATTTTGCTTTAAGCGCTCACTTAAAAAATCAAAGTCAATAAATTCCATGTCCTGGTCTTGATTACTGCAACTATAAACAAAACTCCTTTCTCCTGTTTCCGTATTTATATGTTGCTGAACACACTGAGCACAGATTTATTTCATCATACACTGCATAGGAGAATTAACTGACGATATTGCTATGTGACTTGACTTAATATGGCTTTAAAATTGTTTTTCTAGCTTCATTCACAGCTTTCATCATTTTATCAAAACCAATAGTGATCATTTTATCTATAGCGTTCAAATCAATACCTAACCTTTCTTGTTGATAAGAGACTATTGCATCAATTATATTACCATGAAAGGATATATCTTGATCTCTGCTCGTTTCTATCAATCCTTCTTCACACGCCCAAACTACCGCGTCTGATGCACGCTTTATCAGTGCTCGTCTAAATACATCACTTAACTTCTTATAGCCAGCGAAGTACAAAACCTTATTATTCTTTTCCAGATACGCCTTCCCTATAGAAAATAACACTGCACTCCACCACCAATTAGCATTATATTCTTCATGTACTATTTTAACTATATTTGTTCAAAGTTTTTGAAATTTTATAGAATAAGGTAACTTTTGTACACAAAGAAAGAGACAGGGATACTCTCTTACTTCAACTATACCGATAACTGACATCTGAATTTTTACGCATATCATCTAATAACAAGTTGCTTTGTATCATCTTTTGTTGGTACATCTGCTGTTTAATTGCTTCTATATCCGCTGCATTACTCTTGATATCACACAACATCATTATCTTTGCAGTGCCATTTTCTCTTGATTCTACTATTTCATTCACACTTGTTTTACTAAATAAAATCTGTAAATCAGGATTTAAATCTCGCATTTTTATTTCAAACTCTTTTGCGCTAGGCAGCTTAAAACCATCTGCTATATCGCCGGTTTCTAGTCCTTCTAAAACGCTCTTAAGTTTATCTTTTAGCTGACTTAAATTAACTGTTGCTTTACGCATCGTTATTCAGGATTCCGATTTATTACTATTACGTAGTTTTTTTACTAAATCTTCAGCCATAAACATCCTTGTCTTTTTGATCGGAAGTTAAAAACTCTTGGAACTTGATAAGATAATCCGGCTTTTCTATTTGCTTTTTTAAATCATCCACTTCTTTATCGCTTATATTAATAAATGGCACAATTCTAACTTCAATAATTTTGCTCCATAGTAACTGACATTTTATTTGTTTTCTTAAAATACTAAGATCTATATTATGCTTTTTTATATATTGATCAACTTCATTAGCCTTAAGTTTAAAACTTCGGGTTAAAAATAATATGATAGCACTATCTAACTCGTCGTTGCTCAATTTTATATTCAGCCTCTGCGCTTCATTGATAATGATAATTTTGTCTATTAGCTCCCTAAGAATTTGAGGTTTTGCTTCTTTTTGATTAACACTTTTAGTGCTAAACAATGAATTTATAAAGTTGATGCGTTTTTCGATATCTAAATTTGAAATTGGCTCACCATTTACATCTGCAACAATTTCAATCTCGGTTGCAAGCAACCTAAGTGGCAACACTATCAACAGTAAAATTAGTATTTTATACATATAAGTAAGGTTAACAACGAATTCTATAATAAATACTAAGTCAACACTAGCCAACTTTTAATAGCTATCTAAGCAAAGACGGAAATAAAAACCATCGGAACAAGATTAGGTAGAAAGGCTACATGCCAATACAGCGAATTCAAACCGCGCTAAACAGTATACAGAAGGAGAGGGATTCGAATCCTCGATACGACTTTTCAACCGTATAACGGTTTAGCAGCAGCAACAGATAATACAAACATACCTAAATAAGTTTGTAGACTGTGTTTTTATATTTAGGGCTCGTCACTAATTGTTCAAATTCATCAATATTTTGGTTTTTTAACAGTTGTTCTAGGGTGTTTTTATATTTAGGATATAAGAAACCTGATTATATTGCTTGTTTTCAGCTATCAATGGATCAAATTCCTTATTTATTGCGCTTATACCTTCATAATCAAGTGTATACCTGGTGAGGCCATTTCTATGTGTTAACTCAATTTTTCTTAATACTCTTAACAGGGTCAAAATGTAATTATAATACAGTGGTGTATCGATCATTTTAGCTTCCTTATTAATATATTGATTAAGCAGTAAAATATCTTTACTGCTGATATGCATAGAAAATAGTAATGCTATATCTTTATCTACTTTTATATTGTGGATAGAATAATGAATAATAGTGATTGATGACCTCTTTACATAAGCTAAATTCTTTATCAAATTCATTTGTATAACTTTTCTTTAGTAACTTTTGAACGTTATTAAGTACTCGTTTCTCATAATCATGATAATTGTTAATCAAGCTTTACCTTTCTAGTTCGCTAAAATATTAAAAAGCTTTAATTTTTTTGATTTTCTGTCAATTCTGCTTGATTTACAATTTCTTTTAGCAGTTCTTCTAGCATATTATAATTAGTAGATGTTTTTCATTTTCAATTGCATCATATATTTCATCAATTACTTCTTGAGTATTGAGCTTATTATTTTCTATAAGAACGCTATAAACTTGAGTATAAATTAAAAATAACCCTTGTAGACTAAATTTAAGTTAAAAGATCCATCTAATGGTTCATCTTTGTTTTTCTAATGAATGCAGAAAAACCAAAATGACTTCTGTGGTCTATGCGACAATCTAAGTCGGCATGTTAGAAACTGCCTGTACGAATGAACATAGCCTCTAATAATATTACCTTCGCCAACAATTTCTACTAGTTCTGCAACTTCCTTAACCATCGTTGAAACCAGTAGCATAATAATAAGCATTGCAGGGTAAAGAATATATTATAAAATAGCAATAAATATTATTGTACGTTTACACTCTGCATTGAAGCCTTTAGTTAAGAGCATATCCATCCACCGCCAATTACTTGCTCATCTTTATACGCTACACAGGCTTGACCTGGACTGATGCCAAAGTAATAGTTGTTTAAAATGACACATGATTTATTTTTTTCGCCAGTTGAATGTATTGTTGCCAAACTTCCCGCATGTGATGATCTCAGCTTCACAGTTACTTCCATACCTTCCTTTGGTTGTTCTAACCAATTTAACTCTTTGATAAATATTTTTTTTTTTTTAATGCGTTGATCGGACCTACTATAACCTCATTATTCTCTGTATTAATTTTTATCACATAAAGAGGCTCATTGTGTGAGATGCCTTTCTTTGCCCCACTGTGAAATTTACTATGCCACCGTGCTCACCTAGAACTCTTCCATTTATATGCACTATTTTACCTTTCTGTACAAATTGTGGAGCTAATTTAGCTATTGCTTTACTATAGCTTTCGGAAACAAAGCATATATCTTGACTGTCCGGCTTTTCAGAAACTTGTAAGCTAAAATACTTTGCTAATTTTCTTATATCACTTTTATAGAACCCACCTAGTGCAAATCGCAAAAGCTTCAACTGCTCCTTTGTTATAGCAAATAGAAAATAGCTTTGATCTTTACTTTTATCAATGCTTCTGCATAACTTTATCTCACCATTTTTTTCTAATCTTCTCACATAATGTCCTGTTACAAGCACATCCGCACCAATGTTTTTTGTAACTTGCATAGATCACGAAATTTTACCGCTTGGTTACATCTTACGCACGGTATGGGAGTTTCCCCATTCATATAGGTACTTGCAAAATCCTCTATTACTTCCTTTCTGAATATTTCCTCGTAGTTTAAAATATAGTGAGGAAAGCCAACACTTTCAGCCACGCGTTTAGCGTCGTAAATATCCTGTCCAGCACAACATGCACCTTTTCTTGCGTTAGCAATACCAACGGTGCCATAGAGTTGAAGAGTCACACCTACCACCTGGTACCCAAAGTTATATAGCAGTGTTGCAGCAACGGAGCTATCAACTCCCCCGGACATTGCAACAACAGCCTTGGTTTGGTGGAGAGCTTTATCTTTTAACAAAGGCTCAATTTTAAATTCTTTAAGCATAATCTCATTAATTTATAAACGCAAATCTTGTTCATTCCAACATACAACTGTGCAAAAGTTTTAATTTAGGGCAATCTACATAGTAGATGATGTCATTCTAGTTCGTGACACTGGAATCTAGTGTCTATTTATGCAAATTTATTAAACAGCATATTTATTTCTAGCCAAGTTTCTTGGATCCCAGTGTTAGCTACTCGGATGACACACTTTCCTGCTGGAAGTTGCCTTCAAATTACTTGGTGCATAACACCGATATCTTATTTATATTGCATAATTCCATCAAACAGTTCGTAAACCACCTTCAAAAACAATTTAATCTTGCTTGAATAAAACATGGCCAAAATAACCAATGTTTTCAAGCACTTTTCCACTACCCAAGGCAACACAATAAAGTGGGTCATCTGCAATACGAACTGGTAATTTTGTTGTTTCACTGATAACTTTGCCCAAGTTACGTGATGATCCACCACCGGATAAAATTATTCCCCTATCAACATACCAGAAGAAAGTTCAGGTGGAGTGCTCTCCAGTGCAGTCCTAATAGCAGAAATTATCTGATGGACAGGCTCTATTAAATTCTTTGCAACTTGATATTCTGATAAAAGCATTTCTCTTGGCATGCCACTCACTAAGTCCCTGCCCTTATTATAATTCCCTCTTTGTTATTTTTACCTGGCTGACTTGCTGAACCTACGTTTTTCTTAATTTTTTCAGCAGTTGTTTCACCGATTAATAACTTATGATTTTCACGAATATAAGATTTTATTGCTTCATCCATAACATTTCACCCACTCTTGCAGAACGTGAATAAACAATTCCGCTCAAAGAAATAATTGTAACTTCAGTTGTACTGCCTCCTATATCAACGATCATAGAGCACTCAGGTTCAGTAACTGGGAGGCCAGCTCCGATTGCTGCAGCTATTGGTTCTTCAATCAAAAATACTTGATTTTGTTGAGATGTTTGTTGGTGTTGGTGCGACCCGTGTTCGTGATATGTTTGATCAGGTCAAGAAAAATGCTCCTTGTATAATTTTTATAGATGAGATGTGGCATTGGTCTTGGTGGTGGTAATGACGAAAGAGAACAAACATTAAATCAGTTGTTAGTTGAGATGGATGGCTTTGAGTCTAATGAGGGCGTAATAATAATTGCTGCGACTAACCGTCCGGATGTTTTAGATCCAGCACTGCTTAGGCCTGGTCGTTTTGACCGGCAGATTACTATTTCTTTACCCGATATAAATGGGCGCGAGAAAATATTAAATACGCATATAAAAAAAATATCAATGGCCCCTGATGTAAATGTGAAAACAGTTGCAAGAGGAACACCTGGTTTTTCAGGGGCTGATTTAGCAAATTTGATGAACGAATCTGCGCTTATTGCTGCAAGATGAAACAAGAAGATTGTTACCATGGATGATTTCGAATATGCGCGTGATAAAGTGATGATGGGTGTGGAAAGAAGATCTCTCATTATGACTGAAGAGGAAAAGAGACTGACTGATTGCTGTTAATATGCCTGCTTCTGATCCTATACACAAAGCAACAATTATTCCACGCGGTAGGGCACTAGGGTTAGTTATGAGACTACCAGAAACGGATAGAGTTTCCTTCACAAGAGAAAAGGTGCTAGCAGATATAACTTTTGCAATGGGTGGACGTGTGGCAGAAGAGCTAATTTTTGGCTATGATAAAATCACAAGTGGCGCATCTTCAGATATAAAATTAGCATCAGATTTATCACGTTCTATGGTAACAAAATGGGGAATGAGCGACAAAATAGGTCCGATCTATCACAATCGCGAACAAACTATGCATGGTTCTGAGATAATTTCTGAAGATACGTTAAAGCTTATAGATGAAGAAGTGAAGAAAATTGTGTCTTCTTGCTATGAAAAAGCAAAAGACATTTTGACCAATCATAAGAAAGGCTTAGATCTCATTGCCAAAAATCTACTTGAGTTCGAAACTTTAACAGGGGATGAGATAAAGGACATTAAGCGGAAAAAAATTGTTAGAGATGTAAATGAGAAGAATGAGAAAATAAAAAAATCCTCTCTCTATTAGATCTGACCATAGCTTAATATATAAACCATCTAACGCTGAAATGAAACATTCAGAATTGTAACTGTCAATATAAATAAGGGGGAATGGGCCAGAGCATTCAGGGCAAAGTTGTTGATTGCTCTCAACCTGGCGAGAAGCCAGCAGCGATTCATGAAAATGGACTGGTCAAGCTGACATACTGCCTCCTCGTGGCGCCCCTGGAAAGCCCCTGCAGCACCCGCTTAGAGGTGAACCAAAGTGTGCAGCGAATCCCCTCTATCCAGGGGTCTAAACCAGGACTCGGTTCTCCAGGTTTCGGGGGTTGTGCGTGGGGGTAACTTCCCTACCGTGTAAAAACACACTAGTTTTTTTGCAACCACAAAGAATAAATATGGATGACTTTATTGCTGACGACCAGGAACAACGAAATAAGGATAACGATTTTCGGTTCTGCACGTGGAATGTCAGGTCCCTGAACAGACCACGTGCAGCCCATGAACTTGCGGAGGCCCTGGAAGCCTATAAGACTGACATCACCGCCATCCAGGAAGTGCGATGGGATGGGCCGGGCAAAAAGAAAGTGAGAAACTGCGACATCTACTACGGTGATTGCTATAAAGAGCGGCGACAGCGCCTGTTTGGATGCGGGTTTGTTGTTCGAGGCAGACTTAGGCAAAGAGTCCTAAGCTTTAAATACGTGAGCGAACGCCTCATTACAATCCGCATCAAGGCTAGGCTCGACAACATTAGCCTAATCTGCGCCAACGCCCCTACGGAGGATAAAGATGACGACAGCAAGGATGACTTTTATAATCTCCTAGAAAGAACATACGATCAATGCCCCAGCTACGACACCAAGATCGTCCTAGGGGATTTTAACGCAAAGCTGGGCAAGGAAGACATCTTTGCTAGAGTCATCGGGAAACACAGCCTGCATGACGACACATCGGATAACGGACTCAGGCTGATAGATTTTGTGACGGGGCGCAATCTCACTGTAGCAAGCACGCGATTCCCTCACCTCAACATTCACAAAGGGACCTGGCGGTCCCCTGATCAATTAACCGTCAACCAAATTGATCACATTGCGATCGACGGCAGACACTCCTCCAGTATTCTTGATGTCCGAACATTCCGAGGAGCCAACATTGACTCCGATCACTACCTTGTTGTAGCCAAGGTAAGATCACGGATATCAGTAGCAAAACGGAGTAGAGCACGACCACAACAGTTTGACGTCGCAAACCTACAATCGTAATCGACCGCTGGGAAATTTGCCGATCTAGTCTCCCTTAAGCTCTCAGAGAGTCCAGCCCTGCCAAGCGAAACAACCGATGAGGAATGGAACCGTTGCCTACCTCTGATGTATTGGGTTTTAAAATGCCACCCGGAAAAAACAGAAGGACGGTGTTACGGCAGGAATAATATCCGAAAGTTTTACCAACGGGTAAAACAACTATCCAATGGATATAAGCTTCGGACAGAAGCCTGTCGTGACGAAGAGGGAGTAAAGAGAAATTGTAGTAGAGTCGCAATCGATGCTGAGAATCTGGAAAGATCACTTCTGCAGACAGTTTAACGGCGAACAAAACACCGAATCCATCGCCAGGCAGAATATTCCACTACAGATAACGGACGATGATGGTAGAGAATTCCGTCCCCCCGACCTGAATGAAGTCAAGATAGCAATATCGAGATTGAAATCAAACAAAGCTGCAGGAGCGGACGCACTGTCCGCGGAACTATTTAAGGCAGCCGGAGATGACCTTGTTGGGCGCATGCACAGGCTCATCTGAAAGATATGGTCGGAGAAAGCATGCCCGACGAGTGGAATCTCAGCATCGTTTGCCCGATCCACAAAAAAGGAGACCCCTTCAACTGCGCCAACTACCGAGGAATAAGTCTCCTGAACATCGCCTACAAGATCTTCTCTGCCGTTTTGTGTGAGCGCCTGAAACCATTCGTGAACAATTTGATTGGTCCTTATTAGTGTGGTTTCAGGCCAGGGAAGTCCACCATTGACCAAATTTTCACACTACGGCAGATCCTGGAAAAGACCCAAGAGATGCAAATCGACACCCACCACCTATTCGTCGAATTTAAGGCCGCATATGACAGTGTGTATAGGGACGAGCTATACGAAGCCCTGTCTAGTTTTGACATTCCTACTAAACTCGTTAGGCTGTGTAGGATGACGATGGAGAACTCTCGCTGCTCCATCAAGGTCGGTAACGAATTCACCGAGACCTTCAAGTGTCATGTGACTTTTTTAACATAATTCTTGAGAAGATCGTGCAAAACTCACACGCCAACAACAGAGGCACGATCTACCAAAAGTCCATGCAACTGCTAGCATACGCTGACGACATTGATGTGATTGGTCGAACACAGCGAGCCGTCACTGAAGCGTTTGCTGGTATTTCAACGGAGGCGGCCAAAATGGGTCTAGCGGTGAACGAGGGCAAAACGAAGTATATGCTGTTATCAAAAAAGGACGCGCAACACCGACGACTGGGCCAGAACGTCACCATAGGCAGCTACAACTTCGAGGTAGTGAAGGACTTCGTCTACCTTGGCTCCCAAGTCAACAGTATGAACAACATCAGTACCGAGATCAAACGCAGAATAACTCTTGCCAATCGCTGTTTCTTTGGGCTCAAGAGGCAATTGAGTAGTAAGGCCCTTTCTCGAAAACCCAAGCTGACACTATATACCACTTTGATAATCCCTGTACTTCTCTATGGCGCAGAAGCATGGACGGTGTCGTAGGCGGATGAGGAAGTCCTTGGTATTTTCGAGAGAAAAGTTCTGCGTTCATTGTTCGGCCCTGTTTCCGTTGATGGTTTCTGGAGAAGAAGATTCAATCATGAACTGTACGGGTTGTACAGCGACATGAGCCTAACCAGGCGCCTACGGATCCAACGGCTAAGATGGTTGGGCCATGTAGAGCGCAATTCCGAACCTGTGGGACAACGCAGTATTGGTATTTATGGGGTATGAGTAATGTTTGATGTGCCTTCTATTGGTTTAAATGCAGTCATTGATCATGAGTATAAGAAAAAGAGCGCAATTAACTTTATGAGGTCTACTTCTATTTGTGTTATCAGCAAATGCTGTCTGGTTTATCTTTCCTGTATCACAGATTTACAAGTGCCATTTTTGCTCCTAGCCTTATTCTTGCTATGGGTTATTACATGTTCATATTTAGTTGTGAAGAAAAATCTTTGGTAAAGAATGTTCTTGGTATGGCTGAACCAGCTGAATCAGTAAAGAGAGTGCGTTGCCAAGAAAATATTTATCCTTACTAACAGAAGTAAGAGGTACTACGAGAGATGGGTTTTGCAACGCGCTTGTTAATCTTTGTTTTGAAGATTTTAGTAAAGCACACAAACATTATATGTCAAAGAAATTGATGATTTTGTGTCTTCAATAAAAAAATAAAGACCTCTTAACCACTTTGATCAATTTTTTACTATTACTAAAGTAAGTAATACAAAAAATAGAAGTGAATTAATGGATTTCGCAATGGCATATAAGATAATAAGTAAAGAAGATCCAGACAAAATAGAAGATTTTTAGCTACTCAAACAAAAAGTTATTAATGCGAAATAATGTTACCTAAAATTAATAATTTTCTATCACAAGTTAAAGGTTAGGTTTAAATTAGTAGAGGTTGAATAAATATAGTTAAGTCTATGCAATAGTGATTTTATTAAAAATCTTAGTATGTACTTGATTATCATTTTTTGTTTCAATTTTAGTGATGAAATGGCACCTAACGGGCTCTTTTATGGCAATTTCTTTAAACCCTTTTCCAACTTTACTATAAAAATTAAAATCCATCTCCTCATATTTATTCTTGTCTTTGGCTCCACTTAACCCAACTTTAACATCAATTTCTAGAATAAATGTAATATCTTGATATCTAACTCCAGCCAACCTGTACAAATCTTCTATTAGTTTTAAATCAACTCCAAGCCCATATCCTTAGTATGCAATGGTTGAATCAATACATCGATCGCATATCACTATTTTCCCTTTTGCAAGAGCAGGTAATATTAATTTTTTCATATGTTCGTGCCTAATCGAGATAAGTAGCAAGAGTTCAGAAATAGGATCAGTATTATTTGTTAATAACACCCCTCTTATCTTTTCTGCAAAATCAGTGCCGCCAGGTTCTCGAGTCGAAACTACATTATTTTCGCCGTGAATTTGCTTAAAATGATTTGAAAGTAGCTTAGATTGTATTGTTTTACCAGAGCCGTCTATTCCTTCGAAAGTTATTAACATAAGTTTAATAATACTAAAAAAGAATATGCAAACAGTATACATAGAAACCGTTAGACATTTAAATAATAAGACCGTAAATTACATACGGTATAATAATACTCTATAGTTGCTCTGAATACTCCTAAAGTCAATTTTAGTTTTACTGCGAAAGATTTTAATCTTTTGGGAGCAGATAATAAATACTATGCATTAAGTGAATGTTGTGGAAAAACGGTCTTGTTGTTATCTTTATATGCAATAACTGTCCTTACGTTCAGTCAATTATGAGCAATCTGGTGAGCGATGTTAATCAATTGAAAAAAGATTATCAGGTAAACACCGTTGCAATAATGTCAAATGATGTAAATGAATATCCAGAAGATTCCTTTGAAAATATGATTAATTTTGCCAAGGAAAATAAGTTTACATTCCCATATTTAATTGATAGTACACAGTCAACAGCTAACAAATACCTGGCTGTTTGCACTCCTGACTTTTTTGGCTTTAATTCCAATTTAAACCTTTGCTATCGTGGACGTTTTAATGAGACAAAAAAAGAAAAGGTTAAAAGCTATGAAGTAGGAAGTAGTGACTTATTTCAAGCTATGAAATTTATTGCAGAAACTGGTAATTCTCCAATTGACCAAAAATCAAGTGTTGGCTGCTCAATTAACTGGTCTAATTCTACAGGTTAAATATCATGTACAGTGGCTCTCAGCATTTGTTTTCTTAGTCCAGTGCTAGGTTACTTCGTTGCTATTGCGGTTGCGGTTATTGGTTCTCATGGATTTAATCTGATAAACTCAGCTGAAGCGATGGATAATCTTGCAGAATTTGGTGTAGTTTTCCTATTATTCATTATAGGCCTTGAATTGACATTTGAACGCCTGATCGCTATGAGTATTCATGTATTTGGGTTCGGTTCTCTTCAAGTTATAGTTACCATGGTAGCAATATGGTGCATAGCTCTTGCTTTCGGAGTGAATATGAATATAGATTATACCGGTATTTTTTGCTCTATATAAAGTATTATTTGCTGCTATAGAGATGAGGAATGCTCCTTTTTTATGGATTAAGGATCTTTCAGCTCCTGACCCAACGAACATCTTTACATTGTTTGGGTTTTTTAATTATAACTTTCCTATTTCTGTAGGAGTTTTACCTATAATTTTTAGTGCCACCATGATAATTCAGCAGAAGCTAAGTGAGAAAGATCAAACAAGGAAAGATGATATTCAAGTAAATATTATGAAGTCTTTACCTTACATTTCTGTCTTTATTTTTTATTCTTTTCCCGCCGGCTTGGTAATATATTGGATATTTAGTAATATTATAACTCTAATTCAACAATCATTAATAAAGTTGCTTTTAACAAGAATAGTTGGGATGAATGTCAAAAATACTAATAGTTAATTGAATTTATCACACTGAAATAGCGGACCTTTTGCTTGAAGGTGCGGTCGATAGATTAAAATAAAGTCACGTAAGCTATGACATAATTGAAGTTCCTGGTGCATTTGAGATACCAGCTACAATTCTCTTTGCAGTCAAAAGCAATAATGCTAATTATAAAGGTTATTTAGCTCTTGGGTGCGTGATTCGCGGTGAAACCGATCACTATCAATATGTTTGTAAAGGGGTAATCGAAGGCTTAAATGAAGTTATTATGCTTATGTAATAACCATTGGTATGAGACTAATTACCGCTGACAGAAAAGATAAAGCACTAGTTAGAGCTGACAAAAATAAAAAGAACGTTGAAAGCCATGCAGCCTCAACTGTTTTGCATATGATAGATTTATACAACAAATTAAAGTAATGGAAGAAAAACCGTTAGATAAAAAGTGGCGTATAAAAAGAAGTACAGCAAGATTTCTTGCTGTACACATTGCTTATTCAAATATTTTCGTAGGTTACAATAATAGCACTTTAAAACTGGAAAATTGTGAGCTTAAGAACTACATAAGTAAGTTGAAAGGTATATTTTAATGTGAAGAATTTGAACATCAGTTCTTAGAAAACTTGTTATATAAAGCAGTGAAGAATATGATAAAAAAATAGAGTCTTACTTACACCCAAGCTGGTCGCTTTCCCGTTTAAATCTTATAAGCTTATCTATTTTGCGTGTAGCAATATGTGAGTTAGCTAATTGTGACACACCAGTTCCAGTTGTCATTAATGAATACACTAACATTGCATCTTATTTACTTGATAAACCAAGAGAAATTGGCTTTATTAATGGGATATTAGATAAGGCAAAAAATAAAGTTAAAAAAGATAAAAATCCTAAGCAGATTCTCACAACTATATAAAAGTTAAGGTCATTCAAATAACAAATTTAAATAACTGACACTCAAAAATAAAAGAGGCAGACCTAATCTACTTCTTTTATACTTAGCTGTCTAGTTTTTTGCTTTTTGCTTAGAAGCAAATTATTCGACAACAGCTTTTTCCAAATAAGTGCTGAACAATTTAGTATCGTTTTCTTTAACTCCTATACCTAATATGTTAACTAGCTTACCGTGACCCATTGAAGTATATTTACCATTATCGTCTTTTATTGCTTGTAATTTTATAGCTAAGAATAAAGCATCACCTACTTCTACAACCTCACCACTTGTAGGAACAACATAACTCTCGTGCCTTTTTGGTTAGTGAAATATAAATGATACTCACCATCTATATACTTACCATCTTTATCCTTGACACTAACAATCTTCCAAGCCTTCAGTCAGATATTTCATCATTTTTGCTGATGGCATATAGTGCTCAACAAATCAGTGCAACAGCAACAAATGCTAAGTAAGTACTCATTCCAAGTGGTGCAGCTGCAGTAGCAGCAAGTGCGCTGTTTATTTTGTGAACTGACCTCGATGATTTTTGAAAGTTAGCATAAACGACATCGTTTAATAAAATATCAATACGCTAAGTTGCATATTAAAAACCTTCACAGTCAAGCTTTTTCGCAAACCACCTGCCACTTGATCTAAAGCCCCCAATATTGCGACCGGTTTCTTCTGTGCAGAATTCTTCTACTTCATCATAAATTACCAGATATACAAGAGAAATAAGGATTTGTGCAATTTTATTTCCCCTTTTTATCTCATACGACTGATTACTTAGATTAATTAGGCAAATCTTTAGCTCACCACGATAATCAGAGTATATAGTTCCTGGAGAATTTAAGACAGTGATCCATGTTTTGCAGCAAGACCAGAACGTGGGCGGATGTGCCCCTCAAAACCGTTTGGTATTGCAATCACAATTCCAGTTGGAACAAGTAGCCTCTCAAGTGGATTTAAAACGGCAGAGTCATTAAATGCAGCAGAAGAGAGGAGTCTTCTCCGCGTGATAATCTTTTTATTTCTACTTTAATTTTACTTCCTTGTACTCAAATTTACCAACTATGAAGACTTCATTATAGCATGTAAATTGTATCTGTAAAAGTAATAAATGTTACATCGTAAATTATGTCATTCTAACACGTGATAATTTCGCTAAACGTTCTCTTAGCTTTTCTTTATCATAATCAGAAGTTGAAGTTTCAATTTGAGATTTGATCTGCTCGATTCTAGCTTTCAACACTGTCAGAATCGTTATTTTCGCTAACAACTGTGGTATTATCTTTAGTATTTTTAACATTTTTAGCAGTACCAAGATCATCAAGTGTCAGATCTTCCATCTTGATTCCAAGTTCATCTTTTATGACGTACTTAGCCCCAGTCAAAGTTGCTATATCTTCAAGCATTTCCTTTCTTCTGTCACCAAAACCCGGAGCTTTTACTGCAGCAACTTTTAAACCACCACGCAACTTATTGATAACTAAAGTGCTTAGTGCTTCACCTTCGATATCCTCTGCAATAATAACTAAAGGTTTACCAGATTTAACAACAGCTTCAAAAATAGGAAGTAAAGGTTGGATAGTATTTATTTTTTTCTCTGTAATCAATAGATAAGGATTATCAAGCTCCACGATCATTTTTTCATTATTTGTAATAAAATACGGAGAGAGATAACCACGATCAAATTGCATGCCAGTAGTCAGCTCAACTTCTAACTCTTTTGAACCTTTACAGTGATCACACCCTCTTTTCCAACTTTTTTCACGGAATCAGCGATACTGTTACCTATATCCTTATCACCATTTGCAGAGATTATCGCAACTTATGCTACTTCATCCATTTTCTCCAGAGAAATTGTACGAGACATTGATGCAAATTCCTTAAATATTACATCTTTTGCCTTCTGTATTCCATTTTTAATACCAACACGATCGTTTCCAGCAGCAATTGATTTTGAAGCTTCCATTATCATGTTGCTAGTTAATATTGAGCACGTTGTTGTACCATCACCAACTTTGTCGTTACATTGAGAACAACTTTGGGCAAAGATGTTTGCTATTGCAGCATTTTGTGGTTTTTCAGGCTTGATACCTTTCATCACCTTATAACCATCTTTTGTAATTTCTGGTGCTCCGTAGGGCTTACTTATCCCTACTGTTTTCCTTCTAGGCCCCGCAGTTATTGCTACCGTTGAATCCACTATTGCTGAGACTTCACGAAAGGCTTCTTGTAATTGCTCACCTGATACTACTACATTAGTCATTTTTACCACCTCTTATTAATAAAAAAATTTATAAAACTACAATACAACCATTTATTTTAGTAAAATAAAGACTGCTATTTAATGACAGCAGGTATATCGGACTCCTTCATCACGATAAGCTTTTCATCATTATGTTCTTTTCTGTACCCGTCCATTGACGATAGAATACTTTATCACCAGCCTTTACAGTTAAAGCTATGCGTTCGCCACTTGAGTTGCGCAAACCTTCACCAGTTGCTAAAATTTCACCTTTGGTAGGTTTCTTTTCAGCACCTGATGGAAGCATGATCCCACCCTGCTTTTCCTCGCTAATAGGCCTGATCAGCACGCTGTCAGCCTATGCATTTAAACTTGTACTTGATTTTCGCTTTTCCTCTCAATAAATTAATCTACAGCTTTATGTATATACTCGTAAGTTATATTTCAAGGGAAGGAGCTTATAAAATAAGTACACTATATAAAATATGCACCCCAAAAAAACTGTTTCTAAAAGAGCATAATGTTATATAATAAAGTTTGGTTTATTTATAGAGATTTCATGAGTTATATACCATTCTTAAGTCGTGGTGTGATAGTGCTATATGGGCCTGATACTAGAGATTTTCTGCAGGGCATTATAACCAATGATATTAATAAGCTGGATAGCCAAAAAGCCATTTACTCTTTATTGCTTAGCCCTCAGGGAAAATACCTATATGATTTTTTTCTTATTGAATATGGTAGATATATTTTCTTAGAGTGCGAAAATGTGCACTTACAGCAAATGATCAAGACACTAGATTTACTTAAAACTTATTTGAGAGTGAAAATTAAAGACATTAGTGCACTATATAAGCTTGGAGTTTTGTTTGATACTAAGTTGGCGGAGTGTAGTAGTAAATCACAAGTTATTTTTCAAGATCCAAGGCACAAGCTGCTGGGAATGAGGATCTTACATAAAGATGGAATAAAAGAACCGATTCAAGATTTTATTCAGTATGAAAAAGTTAGAATTAAAAACCTTATCCCAGATGGAGCAAAAGATATGGTACAAAATTCATCGTTTCCATTGCAATATTTAATCGATAAGGCAAACGGTTTTAATAAAGGGTGTTACATAGGTCAGGAAATCGTAAATCGAATGAGCAGACAAGAAATATTCAGAAGAAAACTTTATCTTGTTGAGGGCGATAACGCACTTCCAGATATTGGCACTGAAGTGACAAATGAAAATAATGAGGAAATAGGGAAAATACTTTCTAGTGTAGATAACATTGGACTTGCATTGCTTAATACTCAAAAAAGTCATGCAAATTTATATGTCAATGGTGTTAAGTGCGTTAAGAAGTGGTATCATTGAAGTCTTAAGTTAGCGCATATAGAAACGAAAAACTTATTTTATGGCCTAGCGTCACGTGTTAGAATGACATAATTTACGATGTAACATTTATTACTTTTACAGATACAATTTACATGCTATAATGAAGTCTTCATAGTTGGTAAATTTGAGTGCAAGGAAGTAAAATAAAAGTAGAAATAAAAAGATTTTATTAAACGATGTCGTTTATGCTAACTTTCAAAAATCATCGAGGTCAGTTCACAAAATAAACATCGCACTTGCTGCTACTGCAGCTGCACCACTTGGAATGAGTACTTACTTAGCATTTGTTGCTGTTGCACTGATTTGTTGAGCACTATATGTCATCAGCAAAAATGATGAAATATCTGACTGAAGGCTTGGAAGATTGTTAGTGTCAAGGATAAAGATGGTAAGTATATAGATGGTGAGTATCATTTATATTTCACTAACCAAAAAGGCACGAGAGCTATGTTGTTCCTACAAGTGGTGAGGTTGTAGAAGTAGGTGATGCTTTATTCTTAGCTATAAAATTACAAGCAATAAAAGACGATAATGGTAAATATACTTCAATGGGTCACGGTAAGCTAGTTAACATATTGGGTATAGGAGTTAAAGAAAACGATACTAAATTGTTCAGCACTTATTTGGAAAAAGCTGTTGTCGAATAATTTGCTTCTAAGCAAAAAGCAAAAAACTAGACAGCCAAGTATAAAAGAGGTAGATTAGGTATTTTATTTTTGAGTGTTAGATCTTTTATTTTTGAGTGTCGGTTACTTAAATTTGTTATTTGAATGACCTTAACTTTTATATAGTTGTGAGAATCTGCTTATGATTTTTATCTTTTTTAACTTTATTTTTTGCCTTATCTAATATCCCATTAATAAAGCCAATTTCTCTTGGTTTATCAAGTAAATCAGATTCAATGTTAGTGTATTCATTAATGACAACTAGAACTGGTGTGTCACAATTACCTAACTCACATATTGCTACACGCAAAGTAGATAAGCTTATAAGATTTAAACGGGAAAGCGACCAGCTTGGGTGTAAGTAAGACTCTATTATTTTATCATACACTGCTTTATATAACAAGTTTTCTAAGAACTGATGTTCAAATTCTTCACATTAAAATATACCTTTCAACTTACTTATGTAGTTCTTAAGCTCACAATTTTCCAGTTTTAAAGTGATATTATTGTAACCTACGAAAATATTTGAATAAGCAATGTGTACAGCAAGAAATCTTGCTGTACTTCTTTTTATACGCCACTTTTTATCTAACGGTTTTTCTTCCATTACTTTAATTTGTTGTATAAATCTATCATATGCAAAACAGTTGAGGCTGCATGGCTTTCAACGTTCTTTTTATTTTTGTCAGCTCTAACTAGTGCTTTATCTTTTCTGTCAGCGGTAATTACTCCCATACCAATGGTTATTACATAAGCGTAATAACTTCATTTAAGCCTTCGATTACCCCTTTACAAACATATTGATAGTGATCGGTTTCACCGCGAATCACGCACCCAAGAGCTAAATAACCTTTATAATTAGCATTATTGCTTTTGACTGCAAAGAGAATTGTAGCTGGTATCTCAAATGCACCAGGAACTTCAATTATGTCATAGCTTACGTGACTTTATTTTAATCTATCGACCGCACCTTCAAGCAAAAGGTCCGCTATTTCAGTGTGATAAATTGAATTAACTATTAGTATTTTTGACATTCATCCCAACTATTCTTGTTAAAAGCAACTTTATTAATGATTGTTGAATTAGAGTTATAATATTACTAAATATCCAATATATTACCAAGCCGGCGGGAAAAGAATAAAAAATAAAGACAGAAATGTAAGGTAAAGACTTCATAATATTTACTAGAATATCATCTTTCCTTGTTTGATCTTTCTCACTTAGCTTCTGCTGAATTATCATGGTGGCAGTAAAAATTATAGGTAAAACTCCTACAGAAATAGGAAAGTTATAATTAAAAAACCCAAACAATGTAAAGATGTTCGTTGGGTCAGGAGCTGAAAGATCCTTAATCCATAAAAAAAGGAGCATTCCTCATCTCTATAGCAGCAAATAATACTTTATATAGAGCAAAAAATACCGGTATATTCTATATTCATATTCACTCCGAAAGCAAGAGCTATGCACCATATTGCTACCATGGTAACTATAACTTGAAGAGAACCGAACCCAAATACATGAATACTCATAGCGATCAGGCGTTCAAATGTCAATTCCAGGCCTATAATGAATAATAGGAAAACTACACCAAATTCTGCAAGATTATCCATCGCTTCAGCTGAGTTTATCAGATTAAATCCATGAGAACCAATAACCGCAACCGCAATAGCAACGAAGTAACCTAGCACTGGACTAAGAAAACAAATGCTGAGAGCCACTGTACATGATATTTAACCTGTAGAATTAGACCAGATAATTGAGCAGCCAACACTTGATTTTTGGTCAATTGGAGAATTACCAGTTTCTGCAATAAATTTCATAGCTTGAAATAAGTCACTACTTCCTACTTCATAGCTTTTAACCTTTTCTTTTTTTGTCTCATTAAAACGTCCACGATAGCAAAGGTTTAAATTGGAATTAAAGCCAAAAAAGTCAGGAGTGCAAACAGCCAAGTATTTGTTAGCTGTTGACTGTGTACTATCAATTAAATATGGGAATGTAAACTTATTTTCCTTGGCAAAATTAATCATATTTTCAAAGGAATCTTCTGGATATTCATTTACATCATTTGACATTATTGCAACGGTGTTTACCTGATAATCTTTTTTCAATTGATTAACATCGCTCACCAGATTGCTCATAATTGACTGAACTTAAGGACAGTTATTGCATATAAAGATAACAACAAGACCGTTTTTCCACAACATTCACTTAATGCATAGTATTTATTATCTGCTCCCAAAAGATTAAAATCTTTCGCAGTAAAACTAAAATTGACGTTAGGAGTATTCAGACCAACTATAGAGTATTATTATACCGTATGTAATTTACGGTCTTATTATTTAAATGTCAAACGGTTTCTATGTATACTGTTTGCATATTCTTTTTTAGTATTATTAAACTTATGTTAATAACTTTCGAAGGAATAGACGGCTCTAGTAAAACAATACAATCTAAGCTACTTTCAAATCATTTTAAGCAAATTCACGGCGAAAATAATGTAGTTTCGACTCGAGAACCTGGCGGCACTGATTTTGCAGAAAAGATAAGAGGGGTGTTATTAACAAATAATACTGATCCTATTTCTGAACTCTTGCTACTTATCTCGATTAGGCACGAACATATGAAAAAATTAATATTACCTGCTCTTGCAGAAGGGAAAATAGTGATTTGTGATCGGTTTATTGATTCAACCATTACTAAGGATATGGGCTTGGAGTTGATTTAAAACTAATAGAAGATTTGCACAGGTTGGCTGGAGTTAGATATCCAGATATTACATTTATTCTAGATATTGATGTTAAAGTTGGGTTAAGTAGAGCGAAAGACAAGAATAAATATGAAGAGATGGATTTTAATTTTTATAGTAAAGTTGGAAAAGGGTTTAAAGAAATTGCCATAAAAGAGCCCGTTAGGTGCCAATTCATCACTAAAATTGAAACAAAAAATGATAATCAAGTACATACTAAGATTTTTGATAAAATCACTATTGCAAAGACTTAACTATATTTATTCAACCTCTACTAATTTAAACCTAACCTTTAACTTGTGATAGAAAATTATTAATTTTAGGTAACATTATTTCACATTAATAACTTTTTGTTTGAGTAGCTAAAAATCTTCTATTTTGTCTGGATCTTCTTTACTTATTATCTTATATGCCATTGCGAAATCCATTAATTCACTTCTATATTTTGTATTACTTACTTTAGTAATAGTAAAACATTTATCAAAGTGGTTAAGAGGTCTTTATTTTTTTATTGAAGACACAAAATCATCAATTTCTTTCACATATAATGTTTGTGTGCTTTACTAAAATCTTCAAAACAAAGATTAACAAGCGCGTTGCAAAACCCATCTCTCGTAGTACCTCTTACTTCTGTTAGTAAGGATAAATATTTTCTTGGCAACGCACTCTCTTTACTGATTCAGCTGGTTCAGCCATACCAAGAACATTCTTTACCAAAGATTTTTCTTCACAACTAAATATGAACATGTAATAACCCATAGCAAGAATAAGGCTAGGAGCAAAAATGGCACTAGTAAATCTGTGATACAGGAAAGATAAACCAGACAGCAGTTGCTGATGACACAACAAGAAATAGACCTCATAAAGTTAATTGCGCTCTTTTTCTTATACTTATGATCAATGACTGCATTTAAACCAATAGAAGGCACATCAAACATTACTCATACCCCATAAACACCAATACTAACTGTATGATAGCATTATCGTGAAGAAAATGCAATATTATGAATATTTTAATACAATTTATATTGACAGTTACAATTCTGAATGTTTTATTTCAGCGTTAGATGATTAACATTTTAAGCTATGGTCAGATCTAATAGAGAGAGGATTTTTTTTATTTTCTCATTCTTCTCATTTCCATCTCTAACAATTTTTTTTCCGCTTAATATGTCCTTTATCTCATCCCCTGTTAAAGTTTCAAACTCAAGTAGATTTTCGGCAATGAGATCTAAGCCTTTCTTATGATTGGTCAAGATGTCTTTTGCTTTTTCATAGCAAGAAGACACAATTTTCTTCACTTCTTCATCTATAAGCTTTAACGTATCTTCAGAAATTATCTCAGAACCATGCATAGTTTGTTCGCGATTGTGATAGATCGGACCTATTTTGTCGCTCATTCCCCATTTTGTTACCATAGAACGTGATAAATCTGATGCTAATTTTATATCTAAAGATGCGCCACTTGTGACTTTATGATAGCCAAAAATTAGCTCTTCTTCCACACGTCCACCCATTGCAACAGTTATATCTGCTAGCACCTTTTCTCTTGTGAAGGAAACTCTATCCGTTTCTGGTAGTCTCATTACTAACCCTAGTGCCCTATCGCGTGGAATAATTCTTGCTTTGTGTATAGGATCAGAAGCAGGCATATTAACAGCAATCAGTCAGTCTCTTTTCCTCTTCAGTCATAATGAGAGATCTTCTTTCCACACCCATCATCACTTTATCACGCGCATATTCGAAATTATCCATGGTAACAATCTTCTTGTTTCATCTTGCAGCAATAAGCGCAGATTCGTTTATCAAATTTGCTAATTCAGCCCCTGAAAAACCAGGTGTTCCTCTTCCAACTGTTTTCACATTTACATCAGGGGCCATTGATATTTTTTTTATATGCGTATTTAATATTTTCTCGCGCCCATTTATATCGGGTAAAGAAATAGTAATCTGCCGGTCAAAACGACCACGGACGGTTAGTCGCAGCAATTATTATTACGCCCTCATTGGACTCAAAGCCATCCATCTCAACTAACAACTGATTTAATGTTTGTTCTCTTTCGTCATTACCACCACCAAGACCAATGCCACGATGTCTACCAACCGCATCTATCTCATCTATAAAAATTATACAAGGAGCATTTTTCTTGTCCTGATCAAACATATCACGAACACGGCTCGCACCAACACCAACAAACATCTCAACAAAATCAAGTATTTTTGATTGAAGAACCAATAGCTGCAGCAATCGGAGCTGGCCTCCCAGTTACTGAACCTGAGTGCTCTATTATCATTGATATAGGAGGCAGTACAACTGAAGTTACAATTATTTCTTTGAGCGGAATTGTTTATTCACGTTCTGCAAGAGTGGGTGAAATGTTATGGATGAAGCAATAAAATCTTATATTCGTGAAAATCATAAGTTATTAATCGGTGAAACAACTGCTGAAAAAATTAAGAAAAACGTAGGTTCAGCAAGTCAGCCAGGTAAAAATAACAAAGAGGGAATTATAATAAAGGCAGGGATTTAGTGAGTGGCATGCCAAGAGAAATGCTTTTATCAGAATATCAAGTTGCAGAGAATTTAATAGAGCCTGTCCATCAGATAATTTCTGTTATTAGGACTGCACTGGAGAGCACTCCACCTGAACTTTCTTCTGGTATGTTGGTAGAGGAATAATTTTATCCGGTGGTGGATCATCACGTAACTTGGGCAAAGTTATCAGTGAAACAACAAAATTACCAGTTCGTATTGCAGATGACCCACTTTATTGTGTTGCCTTGGGTAGTGGAAAAGTGCTTGAAAACATTGGTTATTTTGGCCATGTTTTATTCAAGCAAGATTAAATTGTTTTTGAAGGTGGTTTACGAACTGTTTGATGGAATTATGCAATATAAATGAGATATCGGTGTTATGCACCAAGTAATTTGAAGGCAACTTCCAGCAGGAAAGTGTGTCATCCGAGTAGCTGTTTAATAAATTTGCATAAATAGACACTAGATTCCAGTGTCACGAACTAGAATGACATCATCTACTATGTAGATTGCCCTAAATTAAAACTTTTGCACAGTTGTATGTTGGAATGCCACAAGATTTGCGTTTATAAATTAATGAGATTATGCTTAAAGAATTTAAAATTGAGCCTTTGTTAAAAGATAAAGCTCTCCACCAAACCAAGGCTGTTGTTGCAATGTCCGGGGGAGTTGATAGCTCCGTTGCTGCAACACTGCTATATAACTTTGGGTACCAGGTGGTAGGTGTGACTCTTCAACTCTATGTTGAAGACATAGTCCTCTGTCCGTTGGTATTGCTAACGCAAGAAAAGGTGCATGTTGTGCTGGACAGGATATTTACGACGCTAAACGCGTGGCTGAAAGTGTTGGCTTTCCTCACTATATTTTAAACTACGAGGAAATATTCAGAAAGGAAGTAATAGAGGATTTTGCAAGTACCTATATGAATGGGGAAACTCCCATACCGTGCGTAAGATGTAACCAAGCGGTAAAATTTCGTGATCTATTGCAAGTTACAAAAAACATTGGTGCGGATGTGCTTGTAACAGGACATTATGTGGGAAGATTAGAAAAAAATGGTGAGATAAAGTTATGCAGAAGCATTGATAAAAGTAAAGATCAAAGCTATTTTCTATTTGCTATAACAAAGGAGCAGTTGAAGCTTTTGCGATTTCCACTAGGTGGGTTCTATAAAAGTGATATAAGAAAATTAGCAAAGTATTTTAGCTTACAAGTTTCTGAAAAGCCGGACAGTCAAGATATATGCTTTGTTTCCGAAAGCTATAGTAAAACAATAGCTAAATTAGCTCCACAATTTGTACAGAAAGGTAAAATAGTGCATATAAATGGAAGAGTTCTAGGTGAGCACGGTGGCATAGTAAATTTCACAGTGGGACAAAAAAAGGCATCTCACACAATGAGCCTCTTTATGAGATTTGTATTAGGAATGGTTCAAATTTATCAGTAAATATATGAATATTACTTCTACATGATATGTTTAAAAAAGTAACTGTAGCTTCGGAAATATTAATTTCGTTGCGAAATTATAAAAATCTTCACTAAGTTATCAATAGTGCTCATTTCAATTCTTTCAAAATTGTTTTGATTTTAAAGAATGTTTGGAAAAATACATTTTTGTATGAGGAATGGTTCAAGCTTATCAATAAATATATGAATATTTCTTCCTTTTGAAATGTTCAAGAAAGTGACTGTAGCTCGAGAATTATTAATTTCATTGCGAAGTTATAAAAACCTTCACTAGTTATCAATAATGCGCTTTTCAATTCGTTCAAAATTTTTTTGATTTGAAAGAATGTTTGGAAAAATACATTTTTGTATGAGGAATGGTTCAAGTTTATCAGTAAATATATGAATATTACTTCTTTATGAAATGTTTAAGAAAGTGACTGTATCTACAGAAATATTAATGTCATTGCGAAATTATAAAAAGCTTCACTAAGTTAGCAACAGTGCTCTTTTTAATACTTTCAAAATTATTTTGATTTGAAAGAATTTTTAAAAAAATACATATTTGGAAAAATACATTTTTGCATGAGGAAAAATTAGAAATTGCAGCTTTATTATATAAATAAATTAGACCCGTGACTTTTTCCAAAAATTTCAAAAAGGTTATACAAATTTTTTATGGAAAATTAGAAATCTCGGCTTTTATATTTATAAAAATAACTTAAATACATTTTACTTACCCGCACAAAATAAAAGCACGAAAATTTGTTTTTTTTTTGTATTCTTCATTGCATATTTCTTATTTTTTACCAAGTTGCCACGTAAATTCGAATTTTTTAATACACTAAAAAAGTGCTAAAAAAGAAGTTAGCGAATCACACAATCGTTAGTGCAAACCACAACAACTGGTGTTAACTTTAACACTTTTAAAATCGCTAAAAGTTAGAGAACCGCACTACAGATGTGACGGAATATTAGCAAGTTTATGTTTATCTTCATCAGAAACAATATTGGAAAATCTTTTCATGAAATTACAAATACCTTTTATTACCATTTTCAGTAATGGCAAGTACTGTACACGATTATTATTTTTTTAAAATAATAAATAATACAATAATACTATTTTCTTTTCATTTATTTAAAAATATTTACATATATAAAATATACTCATATTAATTATTAATAGCTATTAGTAAACTTCCACTTGGAGTGCTGCTTGCAGTAATATTTCGTCCTGATCATCATATAGATGTAAGAAAGTTAGATCTAAAGGTGGCAAAGTTTATACCTCCTTTATTTCCAACAATTAGCTAGGACATCTTCATCTTCATCTAGAAGGCTTAAACAGAAATCCAAGTCCGCTGTGGATGGTGGTTGTGTTGATGGGGTTGATTCTGATGTTGTTGAGGTTCGTGGTTGTGCTCATATTTATGATGAAGTTGGTGGTGTGGTGCTGATGTTAATAGGATTGGTGGCTGTACTGAGAGTATTGACTCTGCAGTTGAGGATGATTGTTGTTGCGGCGCTGATGTTGTTGAGGGCGGTGGTTGTGGTGATGTTGTTGGCACTGATGAGGCTAATGATATTCTTGCATTGGTTTGTGAGGGTGGTGGTGAAAATAACCTTGTTGTTTGATGTTCTGAGGAGGGGGATGGCAAGAACATCTCCCTTACCCAATTGTCGTGTGCCTTTTCCTCTATTATTTTCTGGATCCTTCTGTATAACGACCCCTTAGATCGAGGCATCACAATGTTGTGTTGTTTTTTGTAATACCTACTCTGATTCGATTGCGTCAAAAATGTAGCGAAATCGCAAATCTCACACTTCAATTTTTCCATTTTTTGTTTGTTTGGTTTTTTGCATTGTTAAAGAATCTGAAAACCTTTTTCAGCATGCACATACATGTTCCAAAAATAGTATCCCAGAAGAGGGTCATATAAATATTTATGACCGTGAGAAAAAATCCTAAGCTATTTAAACAACTGTCGCACATAGTATGTTGCGCAGGTGCTTAGCATTGTTAAATCTGAAATCTTTTTCACCATGCACATGTATGAACAATTGTTGTAAATGAAAGTACAATATTTTCATTTGTCTTAAAACTTGCTTGCATTTATTATTAAAAAAAATAAAAATTAAAAAAATAAATACACAATGTTTTCTTGCATACGAAACAAGTAAAATGAAAAAAGAATTATATATGTCTATTGCTTAGTATAGGAATTTAAGTAAAAGAAAGTTCTAATATTGCAGAGCCGTTTGGTAATTGACGTCCTTTGTATAAGTTAACACAAAATCTGTTAAGGTTAATTATGAATACTCCCACTAACATTTTATTCTTTTCATTTCCGTTATATTTGATTTTTTGTTAAAACTTATTCTGGATCATTTGATTACAATACACTTATCTGTACTTAATAAAATGCTGACTACACTGTCTGGCACACACACGTGTATTTCATAAGAATTCTTTTGTTGTGTAAAAAATATTATTATTACTTACCTTTAAATAACAGGAATTTTGTATTGTCTAAAAAGTAAGCGTAAGCATAATTGTTATTATTAAAAACAGAATTTGAATAAAGTTTCTTCAGTTGAAGTCAAGTACTCAAACCCAAAACATGAATTTATTTAACTGGCGCCCAACGGAAAATTTTAATACGACCGTGTAAGTGTAATCAAGAGAACCTTAGTAAAAAGTGAAAAGGACTTATTCTCAATTACCAACGGAAAATTTTAATACGACCGTGTAAGTGTAATCAAGAGAACCCTAGTAAAAAGTTAAAAGGACTTATTCTCAATTACCAACGAAATAAAAAGTGAAAATAAAAATAATAAACTACAAATTAATAAAATAAGAATTTAAAAAAAAAATCAAAACTAAAATTATTTAAAAATAAAGACAATTTAATTAATTAAATAAATTGAACAATGAAATAAGAATAATTGAATAAAAAATTAAATTAAATAAAAAATTTAATTGATTAAAAATTACAAAGAAATAATAAGTAAGGACAAATAATTAAAAAATACTCTAGAATTAAATAAAATTAAAAAAGAAAATAAATTGAAGTAATTAAAACTATTCGGGGGAATGGGCCAGTGCACTCAGGGCAAAGTTGTTGATTGCTCTCAACCTGGCGAGAAGCCAGCAGCGATCCCTGAAAATGGACTGGTCAAGCTGACATACTGCCTCCTCGTGGCGCCCCTGGATAGCCCCTACAGCACCCGCTTAGAGGTGAACCAAAGTGTGCAGCGAATCCCCTCTGTCCAGGGGTCTAAACCAGGACCCGGTCCTCCAGGTTTCGGGGGTTGTGCGTGGGGGTAACTTCCCTACCGTGTAAAAAAAATAGTTTCGATACAAACACAAAGAATAAATATGGATGATTTTATTGCTGACGACCAGGAACAACGAAATAAGGATAACGATTTTCGGTTCTGCACGTGGAATGTCAGGTCCCTGAACAGACCACGTGCAGCCCATGAACTTGCGGAGGCCCTGGAAGCCTATAAGACTGACATCACCGCCATCCAGGAAGTGCGATGGGATGGGCCGGGCAAAAAGAAAGTGAGAAACTGCGACATCTACTACGGTGATTGCTACAAAGAGCGGCGGCAGCGCCTGTTTGGATGCGGGTTTGTTGTTCGAGGCAGACTTAGGCAAAAAGTGTTAAGCTTTATATCCATGAGCGAACGCCTCATTACAATCCGCATCAAGGCTAGGCTCGGCAACATTAGCCTAATCTGCGCCCACGCTCCTACGGAGGATAAAGATGACGACAGCAAGGATGACTTTTATAATCTCCTAGAAAGACAATACGATCAATGCCCCAGCTACGACACCAAGATCGCCCTAGGAGATTTTAACGCAAAGCTGGGCAAGGAAGACATCTTTGCTAGAGTCATCGGGAAACACAGCCTGCATGACGACACATCGGATAACGGACTCAGGCTGATAGATTTTGTGACGGGGCGCAATCTCACTGTAGCAAGCACGCGATTCCCTCACCTCAACATTCACAAAGGGACCTGGCGGTCCCCTGATCAATTAACCGTCAACCAAATTGATCAAATTGCGATCGATGGCAGACACTCCTCCAGTATTCTTGATGTCCGAACATTCCGAGGAGCCAACATTGACTCCGATCACTTCCTTGTTGTAGCCAAGGTAAGATCACGGATATCAGTAGCAAACCGGAGTAGAGCACGACCACAACAGTTTGACGTCGCAAAGCTACAATCGCAATCGACCGCTGGGAAATTTTCCGATCTAGCCTCCCTTAAGCTCTCAGAGAGTCCAGCCCTGCCAGGCGAAACAACCGATGAGGAATGGAACCGTTGCCTGCCTCTGATGTATTGGGTTTTAAAATGCCACCCGGAAAAAACCCATGGTTTGACGACGAGTGCAGGCAGGCACATTCAGCGAAGCTAGCAGCGTATAAGGCGACGTTGGAGAGAAGGACGAGAGCAGCTCGTGAGCTCTACGAACGGAAGAGAAGGGAAGAACACCGGCTTCTCAAAAAGAAGAAGAAAGAGCACGAGAAGCGCGTGATCGAGGAACTGGAGAGGTGTTACGGCAGGAATAATATCCGAAAGTTTTCCAACGGGTAAAACAACTATCCAATGGATATAAGCTTCGGACAGAAGCCTGTCGTGAACAAAGCTGCAGGAGCGGACGCACTGTCCGCTGAACTATTTAAGGCAGCCGGAGATGACCTGGTTGGGCGCATGCACCAGCTCATCTGAAAGATATGGTCGGAGGAAAGCATGCCCGACGAGTGGAATCTCAGCATAGTTTGCCCGATCCACAAAAAAGGAGACCCCTTCAACTGCGCCAACTACCGAGGAATAAGTCTCCTGAACATCGCCTACAAGATCTTCTCTTCCGTTTTGTGTGAGCGCCTGAAACCATTCGTGAACAGTCTGATAGGTCCTTATCAGTGTGGTTTCAGGCCGGGGAAGTCCACCATCGACCAAATTTTCACACTACGGCAGATCCTGGAAAAGACCCAAGAGATGCAAATCGACACCCACCACCTATTCGTCGATTTTAAGGCCGCATATGACAGTGTGTATAGGGACGAAGCCATGTCTAGTTTTGACATTCCTACTAAACTCGTCAGGCTGTGTAGGATGACGATGGAGAACTCTCGCTGGTATTTCAATAATCAACTTGCTTAGTATTTTTAATATTATTTTAACACTTTTAATTGTTTCAAAGTTAAGATAGGTAAAACTAGAAAATTTGTTATTAAAATAATTATGTTATAAGCTTGCATAAAGATTTAAAGATTTTAATTCTTCTTCTTCTTTTGGCGCTACAGTCCGTGGTGAACCTGGGCCTCAACCAACAAACTCTTCCAGCTGGCACGGTCTTTAGCCAGCGTCCTCCAATTTTGCACACCAAGTTGGTTGAGGTCCCTCTCCACTTGTGTGCGCCATCGGTTCCGTGGGCGTCCTCTACTGCGTTGTCCCACAGGTTCGGAATCGAAGATTCTACGGGTCGGAGCAGTATTCTCCATGCGCTCTACATGGCCCAACCATCTTAGCGTACGGATGCAACGTAGGCGCCTGGTTAGGCTCATGTCGCTGTACAACCCGTACAGTTCATGATTGAATCTTCTTCTCCAGAAACCATCAACGCAAACAGGGCCGAACATTGAACGCAGAACTTTTCTCTCGAAAATACCAAGGACTTCCTCATCCGCCTTCGACACCGTCCATGCTTCTGCGCCATAGAGAAGTGCAGGGATTATCAAAGTGGTATATACTGTCAACTAGGTTTTTCGAGAAAGGGCCTTACTACTCAATTGCCTCTTGAGCCCAAAGAAACAGCGATTGGCAAGAGTTATTCTGCGTTTGATCTCGGTACTGATGTTGTTCATACTGTTGACTTGGGAGCCAAGGTAGACGAAGTCCTTCACTACCTCGAAGTTGTATCTGCCTATGGTGACGTTCTGGCCCAGTCGTCGGTGTTGCGCGTCCTTTTTTGATGACAGCATATACTTCGTTTTGCCCTCGTTCACCGCTAGACCCATTTTGGCCGCCTCCGTTGAAATACCAGCAAACGCTTCAGTGACGGCTCGCTGTGTTCGACCAATCACATCAATGTCGTCAGCGTATGCTAGCAGTTGCATGGACTTTTGGTAGATCGTGCCTCTGTTGTTGGCGTGTGAGTTTTGCACGATCTTCTCAAGAATTATGTTAAAAAAGTCACATGACAGTGCGTCGCCTTGTCTAAATCCCCTTCTGACATTGAAGGTCTCGGTGAATTCGTTACCGACCTTGATGGAGCAGCGAGAGTTCTCCATCGTCATCCTACACAGCCTGACGAGTTTAGTAGGTGGAATATCTTTCAGATGAGCTGGTGCATGCGCCCAACCAGGTCATCTCCGGCTGCCTTAAATAGTTCAGCGGACAGTGCGTCCGCTCCTGCAGCTTTGTTCACGACAGGCTTCTGTCCGAAGCTTATATCCATTGGATAGTTGTTTTACCCGTTGGTAAAACTTTCGGATATTATTCCTGCCGTAACACCTCTCCAGTTCCTCGATCACGCGCTTCTCGTGCTCTTTCTTCTTCTTTTTGAGAAGCCGGTGTTCTTCCCTTCTCTTCCGTTCGTAGAGCTTACGAGCTGCTCTCGTCCTTCTCTCCAACGTCGCCTTATACGCTGCTAGCTTCGCTGAATGTGCCTGCCTGCACTCGTCGTCAAACCATGGGTTTTTTCCGGGTGGCGTTTTAAAACCCAATACATCAGAGGCAGGCAACGGTTCCATTCCTCATCGGTTGTTTCGCCTGGCAGGGCTGGACTCTCTGAGAGCTTAAGGGAGACTAGATCGGCAAATTTCCCAGCGGTCGATTGCGATTGTAGCTTTGCGACGTCAAACTGTTGTGGTCGTGCTCTACTCCGGTTTGCTACTGATATCCGTGATCTTACCTTGGCTACAACAAGGAAGTGATCGGAGTCAATGTTGGCTCCTCGGAATGTTCGGACATCAAGAATACTGGAGGAGTGTCTGCCATCGATCGCAATTTGATCAATTTGGTTGACGGTTAATTGATCAGGGGACCGCCAGGTCCCTTTGTGAATGTTGAGGTGAGGGAATCGCGTGCTTGCTACAGTGAGATTGCGCCCCGTCACAAAATCTATCAGCCTGAGTCCGTTATCCGATGTGTCGTCATGCAGGCTGTGTTTCCCGATGACTCTAGCAAAGATGTCTTCCTTGCCCAGCTTTGCGTTAAAATCTCCTAGGGCGATCTTGGTGTCGTAGCTGGGGCATTGATCGTATTGTCTTTCTAGGAGATTATAAAAGTCATCCTTGCTGTCGTCATCTTTATCCTCCGTAGGGGCGTGGGCGCAGATTAGGCTAATGTGGCCGAGCCTAGCCTTGATGCGGATTGTAATGAGGCGTTCGCTCATGGATTTAAAGCTTAAGACTTTTTGCCTAAGTCTGCCTCGAACAACAAACCCGCATCCAAACAGGCGCTGCCGCCGCTCTTTGTAGCAATTACCGTAGTAGATGTCGCAGTTTCTCACTTTCTTTTTGCCCGGCCCATCCCATCGCACTTCCTGGATGGCGGTGATGTCAGTCTTATAGGCTTCCAGGGCCTCCGCAAGTTCATGGGCTGCACGTGGTCTGTTCAGGGACCTGACATTCCACGTGCAGAACCGAAAATCGTTATCCTTATTTCGTTGTTCCTGGTCGTCAGCAATAAAATCATCCATATTTATTCTTTGTGGTTGTATCGAAACTATTTTGTTTTTAAACGGTAGGGAAGTTACCCCCACGCACAACCCCCGAAACCTGGAGGACCGGGTCCTGGTTTAGACCCCTGGACAGAGGGGATTCGCTGCACACTTTGGTTCACCTCTAAGCGGGTGCTGTAGGGGCTATCCAGGGGCGCCACGAGGAGGCAGTATGTCAGCTTGACCAGTCCATTTTCAGGGATCGCTGCTGGCTTCTCGCCAGGTTGAGAGCAATCAACAACTTTGCCCTGAGTGCACTGGCCCATTCCCCCGAATAGTTTTAATTACTTCAATTTATTTTCTTTTTTAATTTTATTTAATTCTAGAGTATTTTTTAATTATTTGTCCTTACTTATTATTTCTTTGTAATTTTTATTCAATTAAATTTTTTATTTAATTTAATTTTTTATTCAATTATTCTTATTTCATTGTTCAATTTATTTAATTAATTAAATTGTCTTTATTTTTTAATTATTTTAGTTTTGATTTTTTTTTTTAAATTCTTATTTTATTAATTTGTAGTTTATTATTTTTATTTTCACTTTTTATTTCGTTGGTAATTGAGAATAAGTCTTTTTAACTTTTTACTAGGGTTCTCTTGATTACACTTACACGGTCGTATTAAAATTTTCCGTTGGTAATTGAGAATAAGTCCTTTTCACTTTTTACTAAGGTTCTCTTGATTACACTTACGCGGTCGTATTAAAATTTTCCGTTGGGCGCCAGTTAAATAAATTCATGTTTTGGGTTTGAGTACTTGACTTCAACTGAAGAAACTTTATTCAAATTCTGTTTTTAATAATAACAATTATGCTTACGCTTAGTTTTTAGACAATACAAAATTCCTTTTATTTAAAGGTAAGTAATAATAATATTTTTTACACAACAAAAGAATTCTTATTAAATACACGTGTGTGTGCCAGACAGTGTAGTCAGCATTTTATTAAGTACAGATAAGTGTATTGTAATCAAATGATCCAGAATAAGTTTTAACAAAAAATCAAATATAACGGAAATGAAAAGAATAAAATGTGAGTGGGAGTATTCATAATTAACCTTAACAGATTTTGTGTTAACTTATACAAAGGACGTCAATTACCAAACGGCTCTGCAATATTAGAACTTTCTTTTACTTAAATTCCTATACTAAGCAATAGACATATATAATTCTTTTTTCATTTTACTTGTTTCGTATGCAAGAAAACATTGTGTATTTATTTTTTTAATTTTTATTTTTTTTAATAATAAATGCAAGCAAGTTTTAAGACAAATGAAAATATTGTATTTTCATTTACAACAATTGTTCATACATGTGCATGGTGAAAAAGATTTCAGATTTAACAATGCTAAGCACCTGCGCAACATACTATGTGCGACAGTTGTTTAAATAGCTTAGGATTTTTTCTCACGGTCATAAATATTTATATGACCCTCTTCTGGGATACTATTTTTGGAACATGTATGTGCATGCTGAAAAAGGTTTTCAGATTCTTTAACAATGCAAAAAACCAAACAAACAAAAAATGGAAAAATTGAAGTGTGAGATTTGCGATTTCGCTACATTTTTGACGCAATCGAATCAGAGTAGGTATTACAAAAAACAACACAACATTGTGATGCCTCGATCTAAAGGGTCGTTATACAGAAGGATCCAGAAAATAATAGAGGAAAAGGCACACGACAATTGGGTAAGGGAGATGTTCTTGCCATCCCCCTCCTCAGAACATCAAACAACAAGGTTATTTTCACCACCACCCTCACAAACCAATGCAAGAATATCATTAGCCTCATCAGTGCCAACAACATCACCACAACCACCGCCCCCAACAACATCAGCGCCGCAACAACAATCATCCTCAACTGCAGAGTCAATACTCTCAGTACAGCCACCAATCCTATTAACATCAGCACCACAACCACCAACTTCATCATCAATATGAGCACAACCACGAACCTCAACAACATCAGAATCAACCCCATCAACACAACCACCATCCACAGCGGACTTGGATTTCTGTTTAAGCCTTCTAGATGAAGATGAAGATGTCCTAGCTAATTGTTGGAAATAAAGGAGGTATGAATTTTGCCACCTTTAGATCTAACTTTCTTACATCTATATGATGATCAGGACGAAATATTACTGCAAGCAGGACTCCAAGTGGAAGTTTACTAATAGCTATTAATAATTAATATGAGTATATTTTATATATGTAAATATTTTTAAATAAATGAAAAGAAAATAGTATTATTGTATTATTTATTATTTTAAAAAAATAATAATCGTGTACAGTACTTGCCATTACTGAAAATGGTAATAAAAGGTATTTGTAATTTCATGAAAAGATTTTCCAATATTGTTTCTGATGAAGATAAACATAAACTTGCTAATATTCAGTCACATCTGTAGTGCGGTTCTCTAACTTTTAGCGATTTTAAAAGTGTTAAAGTTAACACCAGTTGTTGTGGTTTGCACTAACGATTGTGTGATTCGCTAACTTCTTTTTTAGCACTTTTTTAGTGTATTAAAAAATTCGAATTTACGTGGCAACTTGGTAAAAAATAAGAAATATGCAATGAAGAATACAAAAAAAAAACAAATTTTCGTGCTTTTATTTTGTGCGGGTAAGTAAAATGTATTTAAGTTATTTTTATAAATATAAAAGCCGAGATTTCTAATTTTCCATAAAAAATTTGTATAACCTTTTTGAAATTTTTGGAAAAAGTCACGGGTCTAATTTATTTATATAATAAAGCTGCAATTTCTAATTTTTCCTCATGCAAAAATGTATTTTTCCAAATATGTATTTTTTTAAAAATTCTTTCAAATCAAAATAATTTTGAAAGTATTAAAAAGAGCACTGTTGCTAACTTAGTGAAGCTTTTTATAATTTCGCAATGACATTAATATTTCTGTAGATACAGTCACTTTCTTAAACATTTCATAAAGAAGTAATATTCATATATTTACTGATAAACTTGAACCATTCCTCATACAAAAATGTATTTTTCCAAACATTCTTTCAAATCAAAAAAATTTTGAACGAATTGAAAAGCGCATTATTGATAACTAGTGAAGGTTTTTATAACTTCGCAATGAAATTAATAATTCTCGAGCTACAGTCACTTTCTTGAACATTTCAAAAGGAAGAAATATTCATATATTTATTGATAAGCTTGAACCATTCCTCATACAAAAATGTATTTTTCCAAACATTCTTTAAAATCAAAACAATTTTGAAAGAATTGAAATGAGCACTATTGATAACTTAGTGAAGATTTTTATAATTTCGCAACGAAATTAATATTTCCGAAGCTACAGTTACTTTTTTAAACATATCATGTAGAAGTAATATTCATATATTTACTGATAAATTTGAACCATTCCTAATACAAATCTCATAAAGAGGCTCATTGTGTGAGATGCCTTTTTTTGTCCCACTGTGAAATTTACTATGCCACCGTGCTCACCTAGAACTCTTCCATTTATATGCACTATTTTACCTTTCTGTACAAATTGTGGAGCTAATTTAGCTATTGTTTTACTATAGCTTTCGGAAACAAAGCATATATCTTGACTGTCCGGCTTTTCAGAAACTTGTAAGCTAAAATACTTTGCTAATTTTCTTATATCACTTTTATAGAACCCACCTAGTGGAAATCGCAAAAGCTTCAACTGCTCCTTTGTTATAGCAAATAGAAAATAGCTTTGATCTTTACTTTTATCAATGCTTCTGCATAACTTTATCTCACCATTTTTTTCTAATCTTCCCACATAATGTCCTGTTACAAGCACATCCGCACCAATGTTTTTTGTAACTTGCAATAGATCACGAAATTTTACCGCTTGGTTACATCTTACGCACGGTATGGGAGTTTCCCCATTCATATAGGTACTTGCAAAATCCTCTATTACTTCCTTTCTGAATATTTCCTCGTAGTTTAAAATATAGTGAGGAAAGCCAACACTTTCAGCCACGCGTTTAGCGTCGTAAATATCCTGTCCAGCACAACATGCACCTTTTCTTGCGTTAGCAATACCAACGGTGCCATAGAGTTGAAGAGTCACACCTACCACCTGGTACCCAAAGTTATATAGCAGTGTTGCAGCAACGGAGCTATCAACTCCCCCGGACATTGCAACAACAGCCTTGGTTTGGTGGAGAGCTTTATCTTTTAACAAAGGCTCAATTTTAAATTCTTTAAGCATAATCTCATTAATTTATAAACGCAAATCTTGTTCATTCCAACATACAACTGTGCAAAAGTTTTAATTTAGGGCAATCTACATAGTAGATGATGTCATTGTAGTTCGTGACACTGGAATCTAGTGTCTATTTATGCAAATTTATTAAACAGCATATTTATTTCTAGCCAAGTTTCTTGGATCCCAGTGTTAGCTACTCGGATGACACACTTTCCTGCTGGAAGTTGCCTTCAAATTACTTGGTGCATAACACCGATATCTCATTTATATTGCATAATTCCATCAAACAGTTCGTAAACCACCTTCAAAAACAATTTAATCTTGCTTGAATAAAACATGGCCAAAATAACCAATGTTTTCAAGCACTTTTCCACTACCCAAGGCAACACAATAAAGTGGGTCATCTGCAATACGAACTGGTAATTTTGTTGTTTCACTGATAACTTTGCCCAAGTTACGTGATGATCCACCACCGGATAAAATTATTCCCCTATCAACATACCAGAAGAAAGTTCAGGTGGAGTGCTCTCCAGTGCAGTCCTAATAACAGAAATTATCTGATGGACAGGCTCTATTAAATTCTCTGCAACTTGATATTCTGATAAAAGCATTTCTCTTGGCATGCCACTCACTAAATCCCTGCCTTTATTATAATTCCCTCTTTGTTATTTTTACCTGGCTGACTTGCTGAACCTACGTTTTTCTTAATTTTTTCAGCAGTTGTTTCACCGATTAATAACTTATGATTTTCACGAATATAAGATTTTATTGCTTCATCCATAACATTTCACCCACTCTTGCAGAACGTGAATAAACAATTCCGCTCAAAGAAATAATTGTAACTTCAGTTGTACTGCCTCCTATATCAATGATCATAGAGCACTCAGGTTCAGTAACTGGGAGGCCAGCTCCGATTGCTGCAGCTACTGGTTCTTCAATCAAAAATACTTGATTTTGTTGAGATGTTTGTTGGTGTTGGTGCGAGCCGTGTTCGTGATATGTTTGATCAGGACAAGAAAAATGCTCCTTGTATAATTTTTATAGATGAGATAGATGCGGTTGGTAGACATAGTGGCATTGGTATTGGTGGTGGTAATGACGAAAGAGAACAAACATTAAATCAGTTGTTAGTTGAGATGAATAGCTTTGAGTCCAATGAGGGCGTAATAATAATTGCTGCGACTAACCGTCCGGATGTTTTAGATCCAGCACTGCTTAGGCCTGGTCGTTTTGACCGGCAGATTACTATTTCTTTACCCGATATAAATGGGCGCGAGAAAATATTAAATACGCATATAAAAAAAATATCAATGGCCCCTGATGTAAATGTGAAAACAGTTGCAATGGGAACACCTGGTTTTTTAGGGGCTGATTTAGCAAATTTGATAAACGAATCTGCGCTTATTGCTGCAAGATGAAACAAGAAGATTGTTACCATGGATGATTTCGAATATGCGCGTGATAAAGTGATGATGGGTGTGGAAAGAAGATCTCTCATTATGACTGAAGAGGAAAAGAGACTGACTGATTGCTGTTAATATGCCTGCTTCTGATCCTATACACAAAGCAAGAATTATTCCACGCGATAGGGCACTAGGGTTAGTTATGAGACTACCAGAAACGGATAGAGTTTCCTTCACAAGAGAAAAGGTGCTAGCAGATATAACTGTTGCAATGGGTGGACGTGTGGAAGAAGAGCTAATTTTTGGCTATCATAAAGTCACAAGTGGCGCATCTTCAGATATAAAATTAGCATCAGATTTATCACGTTCTATGGTAACAAAATGGGGAATGAGCGACAAAATAGGTCCGATCTATCACAATCGCGAACAAACTATGCATGGTTCTGAGATAATTTCTGAAGATACGTTAAAGCTTATAGATGAAGAAGTGAAGAAAATTGTGTCTTCTTGCTATGAAAAAGCAAAAGACATCTTGACCAATCATAAGAAAGGCTTAGATCTCATTGCCGAAAATCTACTTGAGTTTGAAACTTTAACAGGGGATGAGATAAAGGACATATTAAGCCGAAAAAAAATTGTTAGAGATGGAAATGAGAAGAATGAGAAAATAAAAAAATCCTCTCTCTATTAGATCTGACCATAGCTTAAAATGTTAATCATCTAACGCTGAAATAAAACATTCAGAATTGTAACTGTCAATATAAATTGTATTAAAATATTCATAATATTGCATTTTCTTCACGATAATGCTATCATACAGTGAGTATTGGTGTTTATGGGGTATGAGTAATGTTTGATGTGCCTTCTATTGGTTTAAATGCAGTCATTGATCATGACTATAACAAAAAGAGCGCAATTAACTTTATGAGGTCTATTTCTTGTTGTGTCATCAGCAACTGCTGTCTGGTTTATCTTTCCTGTATCACAGATTTACTAGTGCCATTTTTGCTCCTAGCCTTATTCTTGCTATGGGTTATTACATGTTCATATTTAGTTGTGAAGAAAAATCTTTGGTAAAGAATGTTCTTGGTATGGCTGAACCAGCTGAATCAGTAAAGAGAGTGCGTTGCCAAGAAAATATTTATCCTTACTAGCAGAAGTAAGAGGTACTACGAGAGATGGGTTTTGCAACGCGCTTGTTAATCTTTGTTTTGAAGATTTTAGTAAAGCACACAAACATTATATGTGAAAGAAATTGATGATTTTGTGTCTTCAATAAAAAAATAAAGACCTCTTAACCACTTTGATAAATTTTTTACTATTACTAAAGTAAGTAATACAAAATATAGAAGTGAATTAATGGATTTCGCAATGGCATATAAGATAATAAGTAAAGAAGATCCAGACAAAATAGAAGATTTTTAGCTACTCAAACAAAAAGTTATTAATGTGAAATAATATTACCTAAAATTAATAATTTTCTATCACAAGTTAAAGGTTAGGTTTAAATTAGTAGAGGTTGAATAAATATAGTTAAGTCTTTGCAATAGTGATTTTATCAAAAATCTTAGTATGTACTTGATTATCATTTTTTGTTTCAATTTTAGTGATGAAATGGCACCTAACGGGCTCTTTTATGGCAATTTCTTTAAACCCTTTTCCAACTTTACTATAAAAATTAAAATCCATCTCTTCATATTTATTCTTGTCTTTCGCTCTACTTAACCCAACTTTAACATCAATATCTAGAATAAATGTAATATCTTGATATCTAACTCCAGCCAACCTGTGCAAATCTTCTATTAGTTTTAAATCAACTCCAAGCCCATATCCTTAGTAATGGTTGAATCAATAAACCGATCACAAATCACTATTTTCCCTTCTGCAAGAGCAGGTAATATTAATTTTTTCATATGTTCGTGCCTAATCGAGATAAGTAGCAAGAGTTCAGAAATAGGATCAGTATTATTTGTTAATAACACCCCTCTTATCTTTTCTGCAAAATCAGTGCCGCCAGGTTCTCGAGTCGAAACTACATTATTTTCGCCGTGAATTTGCTTAAAATGATTTGAAAGTAGCTTAGATTGTATTGTTTTACCAGAGCCGTCTATTCCTTCGAAAGTTATTAACATAAGTTTAATAATACTAAAAAAGAATATGCAAACAGTATACATAGAAACCGTTTGACATTTAAATAATAATACCGTAAATTACATACGGTATAATAATACTCTATAGTTGGTCTGAATACTCCTAACGTCAATTTTAGTTTTACTGCGAAAGATTTTAATCTTTTGGGAGCAGATAATAAATACTATGCATTAAGTGAATGTTGTGGAAAAACGGTATTGTTGTTATCTTTATATGCAATAACTGTCCTTACGTTCAGTCAATTATGAGCAATCTGGTGAGCGATGTTAATCAATTGAAAAAAGATTATCAGGTAAACACCGTTGCAATAATGTCAAATGATGTAAATGAATATCCAGAAGATTCCTTTGAAAATATGATTAATTTTGCCAAGGAAAATAAGTTTACATTCCCATATTTAATTGATAGTACACAGTCAACAGCTAACAAATACTTGGCTGTTTGCACTCCTGACTTTTTTGGCTTTAATTCCAATTTAAACCTTTGCTATCGTGGACGTTTTAATGAGACAAAAAAAGAAAAGGTTAAAAGCTATGAAGTAGGAAGTAGTGACTTATTTCAAGCTATGAAATTTATTGCAGAAACTGGTAATTCTCCAATTGACCAAAAATCAAGTGTTGGCTGCTCAATTAACTGGTCTAATTCTACAGGTTAAATATCATGTACAGTGGCTCTCAGCATTTGTTTTCTTAGTCCAGTGCTAGGTTACTTCGTTGCTATTGCGGTTGCGGTTATTGGTTCTCATGGATTAATCTGATAAACTCAGCTGAAGCGATGGATAATCTTGCAGAATTTGGTGTAGTTTTCCTATTATTCATTATAGGCCTGGAATTGACATTTGAACGCCTGATCGCTATGAGTATTCATGCATTTGGGTTCGGTTCTCTTCAAGTTATAGTTACCATGGTAGCAATATGGTGCATAGCTCTTGCTTTCGGAGTGAATATGAATATAGAATATACCGGTATTTTTTGCTCTATATAAAGTATTATTTGCTGCTATAGAGATGAGGAATGATCCTTTTTTTATGGATCAGGGATCTTTCAGCTCCTGACCCAACGAACATCTTTACATTGTTTGGGTTTTTTAATTATAACTTTCCTATTTCTGTAGGAGTTTTACCTATAATTTTTAGTGCCACCATGATAATTCAGCAGAAGCTAAGTGAGAAAGATCAAACAAGGAAAGATGATATTCTAGTAAATATTATGAAGTCTTTACCTTACATTTCTGTCTTTATTTTTTATTCTTTTCCCGCCGGCTTGGTAATATATTGGATATTTAGTAATATTATAACTCTAATTCAACAATCATTAATAAAGTTGCTTTTAACAAGAATAGTTGGGATGAATGTCAAAAATACTAATAGTTAATTCAATTTATCACACTGAAATAGCGGACCTTTTGCTTGAAGGTGCGGTCGATAGATTAAAATAAAGTCACGTAAGCTATGACATAATTGAAGTTCCTGGTGCATTTGAGATACCAGCTACAATTCTCTTTGCAGTCAAAAGCAATAATGCTAATTATAAAGGTTATTTAGCTCTTGGGTGCGTGATTCGCGGTGAAACCGATCACTATCAATATGTTTGTAAAGGGGTAATCGAAGGCTTAAATGAAGTTATTACGCTTATGTAATAACCATTGGTATGGGAGTAATTACCGCTGACAGAAAAGATAAAGCACTAGTTAGAGCTGACAAAAATAAAAAGAACGTTGAAAGCCATGCAGCCTCAACTGTTTTGCATATGATAGATTTATACAACAAATTAAAGTAATGGAAGAAAAACCGTTAGATAAAAAGTGGCGTATAAAAAGAAGTACAGCAAGATTTCTTGCTGTACACATTGCTTATTCAAATATTTTCGTAGGTTACAATAATAGTACTTTAAAACTGGAAAATTGTGAGCTTAAGAACTACATAAGTAAGTTGAAAGGTATATTTTAATGTGAAGAATTTGTACATCAGTTCTTAGAAAACTTGTTATATAAAGCAGTGAAGAATATGATAAAAAAATAGAGTCTTACTTACACCCAAGCTGGTCGCTTTCCCGTTTAAATCTTATAAGCTTATCTATTTTGCGTGTTGCAATATGTGAGTTAGCTAATTGTGACACACCAGTTACAGTTGTCATTAATGAATACACTAACATTGCATCTGATTTACTTGATAAACCAAGAGAAATTGGCTTTATTAATGGGATATTAGATAAGGCAAAAAATAAAGTTAAAAAAGATAAAAATCTTAAGTAGATTCTCACAACTATATAAAAGTTAAGGTCATTCAAATAACAAATTTAAATAACTGACACTCAAAAATAAAAGAGGCAGACCTAATCTACTTCTTTTATACTTAGCTGTCTAGTTTTTTGCTTTTTGCTTAGAAGCAAATTATTCAACAACAGCTTTTTCCAAATAAGTGCTGAACAATTTAGTATCGTTTTCTTTAACTCCTATACCTAATATGTTAACTAGCTTACCGTGACCCATTGAAGTATATTTACCATTATCGTCTTTTATTGCTTGTAATTTTATAGCTAAGAATAAAGCATCACCTACTTCTACAACCTCACCACTTGTAGGAACAACATAGCTCTCGTGCCTTTTTGGTTAGTGAAATATAAATGATACTCACCATCTATATACTTACCATCTTTATCCTTGACACTAACAATCTTCCAAGCCTTCAGTCAGATATTTCATCATTTTTGCTGATGGTATATAGTGCTCAACAAATCAGTGCAACAGCAACAAATGCTAAGTAAGTACTCATTCCAAGTGGTGCAGCTGCAGTAGCAGCAAGTGCGCTGTTTATTTTGTGAACTGACCTCGATGATTTTTGAAAGTTAGCATAAACGACATCGTTTAATAAAATATCAATACGCTAAGTTGCATACAAAAAACCTTCACAGTCAAGCTTTTTCGCAAACTACCTGCCACTTGATCCAAAGCCCCCTGCATTGCGACCGGTTTCTTCTGTGCAGAATTCTTCTACTTCATCATAAACTACCAGATATACAAGAGAAATAAGGATTTGTGCAATTTTATTTTTATATATATATTTATTATATTTTATTTTTAATATAATCAATGCATCAGAGGTAGGCAACGGTTCCATTCCTCATCGGTTGTTTCGCCTGGCAGGGCTGGACTCTCTGAGAGCTTAAGGGAGACTAGATCGGCAAATTTCCCAGCGGTCGATTACGATTGTAGGTTTGCGACGTCAAACTGTTGTGGTCGTGCTCTACTCCGTTTTGCTACTGATATCCGTGATCTTACCTTGGCTACAACAAGGTAGTGATCGGAGTCAATGTTGGCTCCTCGGAATGTTCGGACATCAAGAATACTGGAGGAGTGTCTGCCGTCGATCGCATTGTGATCAATTTGGTTGACGGTTAATTGATCAGGTGACCGCCAGGTCCCTTTCTGAATGTTGAGGTGAGGGAATCGCGTGCTTGCTACAGTGAGATTGCGCCCCGTCACAAAATCTATCAGCCTGAGTCCGTTATCCGATGTGTCGTCATGCAGGCTGTGTTTCCCGATGACTCTAGCAAAGATGTCTTCCTTGCCCAGCTTTGCGTTAAAATCCCCTAGGACGATCTTGGTGTCGTAGCTGGGGCATTGATCGTATGTTCTTTCTAGGAGATTATAAAAGTCATCCTTGCTGTCGTCATATTTATCCTCCGTAGGGGCGTGGGCGCAGATTAGGCTAATGTTGCCGAGCCTAGCCTTGATGCGGATTGTAATGAGGCGTTCGCTCACGTATTTAAAGCTTAGGACTCTTTGCCTAAGTCTGCCTCGAACAACAAACCCGCATCCAAACAGGCGCTGTCGCCGCTCTTTGTAGCAATCACCGTAGTAGATGTCGCAGTTTCTCACTTTCTTTTTGCCCGGCCCATCCCATCGCACTTCCTAGATGGCGGTGATGTCAGCCTTATAGGCTTCCAGGGCCTCCGCAAGTTCATGGGCTGCACGTGGTCTGTTCAGGGACCTGACATTCCACGTGCAGAACCGAAAATCGTTATCCTTATTTCGTTGTTCCTGGTCGTCAGCAATAAAGTCATCCATATTTATTCTTTGTGGTTGCATAAAAACTAGTGTGTTTTTACACGGTAGGGAAGTTACCCCCACGCACAACCCCCGAAACCTGGAGAACCGAGTCCTGGTTTAGACCCCTGGATAGAGGGGATTCGCTGCACACTTTGGTTCACCTCTAAGCGGGTGCTGCAGGGGCTTTCCAGGGGCGCCACGAGGAGGCAGTATGTCAGCTTGACCAGTCCATTTTCATGAATCGCTGCTGGCTTCTCGCCAGGCTGAGAGCAATCAACAACTTTGCCCTGAATGCTCTGGCCCATTCCCCCTTATTTATATTGACAGTTACAATTCTGAATGTTTCATTTCAGCGTTAGATGGTTTATATATTAAGCTATGGTCAGATCTAATAGAGAGAGGATTTTTTTATTTTCTCATTCTTCTCATTTACATCTCTAACAATTTTTTTCCGCTTAATGTCCTTTATCTCATCCCCTGTTAAAGTTTCGAACTCAAGTAGATTTTTGGCAATGAGATCTAAGCCTTTCTTATGATTGGTCAAAATTTCTTTTGCTTTTTCATAGCAAGAAGACACAATTTTCTTCACTTCTTCATCTATAAGCTTTAACGTATCTTCAGAAATTATCTCAGAACCATGCATAGTTTGTTCGCGATTGTGATAGATCGGACCTATTTTGTCGCTCATTCACCATTTTGTTACCATAGAACGTGATAAATCTGATGCTAATTTTATATCTGAAGATGCGCCACTTGTGATTTTATCATAGCCAAAAATTAGCTCTTCTGCCACACGTCCACCCATTGCAAAAGTTATATCTGCTAGCACCTTTTCTCTTGTGAAGGAAACTCTATCCGTTTCATGTAGTCTCATAACTAACCCTAGTGCCCTACCGCGTGGAATAATTGTTGCTTTGTGTATAGGATCAGAAGCAGGCATATTAACAGCAATCAGTCAGTCTCTTTTCCTCTTCAGTCATAATGAGAGATCTTCTTTCCACACCCATCATCACTTTATCACGCGCATATTCGAAATCATCCATGGTAACAATCTTCTTGTTTCATCTTGCAGCAATAAGCGCAGATTCGTTCATCAAATTTGCTAAATCAGCCCCTGAAAAACCAGGTGTTCCTCTTGCAACTGTTTTCACATTTACATCAGGGGCCATTGATATTTTTTTTATATGCGTACTTAATATTTTCTCGCGCCCATTTATATCGGGTAAAGAAATAGTAATCTGCCTGTCAAAACGACCAGGCCTAAGCAGTGCTGGATCTAAAACATCCGGACGGTTAGTCGCAGCAATTATTATTACGCCCTCATTATTATTACCAAGACCAATGCCACATCTCATCTATAAAAATTATACAAGGAGCATTTTTCTTGACCTGATCAAACATATCACGAACACGGCTCGCACCAACACCAACAAACATCTCAACAAAATCAAGTATTTTTGATTGAAGAACCAATAGCTGCAGCAATCGGAGCTGGCCTCCCAGTTACTGAACCTGAGTGCTCTATGATCGTTGATATAGGAGGCAGTACAACTGAAGTTACAATTATTTCTTTGAGCGGAGTTGTTTATTCACGTTCTGCAAGAGTGGGTGAAATGTTATGGATGAAGCAATAAAATCTTATATTCGTGAAAATCATAAGTTATTAATCGGTGAAACAACTGCTGAAAAAATTAAGAAAAACGTAGGTTCAGCAAGTCAGCCAGGTAAAAATAACAAAGAGGGAATTATAATAAGGGCAGGGACTTAGTGAGTGGCATGCCAAGAGAAATGCTTTTATCAGAATATCAAGTTGCAAAGAATTTAATAGAGCCTGTCCATCAGATAATTTCTGCTATTAGGACTGCACTGGAGAGCATTCCACCTGAACTTTCTTCTGGTATGTTGATAGGGGAATAATTTTATCCGGTGGTGGATCATCACGTAACTTGGGCAAAGTTATCAGTGAAACAACAAAATTACCAGTTCGTATTGCAGATGACCCACTTTATTGTGTTGCCTTGGGTAGTGGAAAAGTGCTTGAAAACATTGGTTATTTTGGCCATGTTTTATTCAAGCAAGATTAAATTGTTTTTGAAGGTGGTTTACGAACTGTTTGATGGAATTATGCAATATAAATGAGATATCGGTGTTATGCACCAAGTAATTTGAAGGCAACTTCCAGCAGGAAAGTGTGTCATCCGAGTAGCTAACACTGGGATCCAAGAAACTTGGCTAGAAATAAATATGCTGTTTAATAAATTTGCATAAATAGACACTAGATTCCAGTGTCACGAACTAGAATGACATCATCTACTATGTAGATTGCTCTAAATTAAAACTTTTGCACAGTTGCATGTTGGAATGCCACAAGATTTGCGTTTATAAATTAATGAGATTATGCTTAAAGAATTTAAAATTGAGCCTTTGTTAAAAGATAAAGCTCTCCACCAAACCAAGGCTGTTGTTGCAATGTCCGGGGGAGTTGATAGCTCCGTTGCTGCAACACTGCTATATAACTTTGGGTACCAGGTGGTAGGTGTGACTCTTCAACTCTATGGCACCGTTGGTATTGCTAACGCAAGAAAAGGTGCATGTTGTGCTGGACAGGATATTTACGACGCTAAACGCGTGGGTGAAAGTGTTGGCTTTCCTCACTATATATTAAACTACGAGGAAATATTCAGAAAGGAAGTAATAGAGGATTTTGCAAGTACCTATATGAATGGGGAAACTCCCATACCGTGCGTAAGATGTAACCAAGCGGTAAAATTTCGTGATCTATTGCAAGTTACAAAAAACATTGGTGCGGATGTGCTTGTAACAGGACATTATGTGAGAAGATTAGAAAAAAATGGTGAGATAAAGTTATGCAGAAGCATTGATAAAAGTAAAGATCAAAGCTATTTTCTATTTGCTATAACAAAGGAGCAGTTGAAGCTTTTGCGATTTCCACTAGGTGGGTTCTATAAAAGTGATATAAGAAAATTAGCAAAGTATTTTAGCTTACAAGTTTCTGAAAAGCCGGACAGTCAAGATATATGCTTTGTTTCCGAAAGCTATAGTAAAACAATAGCTAAATTAGCTCCACAATTTGTACAGAAAGGTAAAATAGTGCATATAAATGGAAGAGTTCTAGGTGAGCACGGTGGCATAGTAAATTTCACAGTAGGGCAAAGAAAGGCATCTCACACAATGAGCCTCTTTATGTGATAAAAATTAATACAGAGAATAATGAGGTTATAGTAGGTCCGATCAACGCATTAAAAAAAAAATATTTATCAAAGAGTTAAATTAGTTAGAACAACCAAAGGAAGGTATGGAAGTAACTGTGAAGCTGAGATCATCACATGCGGGAAGTTTGGCAACAATACATTCAACTGGCGAAAAAAATAAATCATGTGTCATTTTAAACAACTATTACTTTGGCATCAGTCCAGGTCAAGCCTGTGTAGCGTATAAAGATGAGCAAGTAATTGGCGGTGGATGGATATGCTCTTAACTAAAGGCTTCAATTCAGAGTGTAAACGTACAATAATATTTATTGCTATTTTATAATATATTCTTTACCCTGCAATGCTTATTATTATGCTACTGGTTTCAACGATGGTTAAGGAAGTTGCAGAACTAGTAGAAATTGTTGGCGAAGGTAATATTATTAGAGGCTATGTTCATTCGTACAGGCAGTTTCTAACATGCCGACTTAGATTGTCGCATAGACCACAGAAGTCATTTTGGTTTTTCTACATTCATTAGAAAAAAAAAGATGAACCATTAAATGGATCTTTTAACTTAAATTTAGTCTACAAGGGTTATTTTTAATTTATACTCAAGTTTATAGCGTTCTTATAGAAAATAATAAGCTCAATACTCAAGAAGTAATTGATGAAATATATGATGCAATTGAAAATGAAAAACATCTACTAATTATAATATGCTAGAAGAACTGCTAAAAGAAATTGTAAATCAAGCAGAATTGACAGAAAATCAAAAAAATTAAAGCTTTTTAATATTTTAGCGAACTAGAAAGGTAAAGCTTGATTAACAATTATCATGATTATGAGAAACGAGTACTTAATAACGTTCAAAAGTTACTAAAGATAAGTTATACAAATGAATTTGATAAAGAATTTAGCTTATGTAAAGAGGTCATCAATCACTATTATTCATTATTCTATCCACAATATAAAAGTAGATAAAGATATAGCATTACTATTTTCTATGCATATCAGCAGTAAAGATATTTTACTGCTTAATCAATATATTAATAAGGAAGCTAAACTGATCGATACACCACTGTATTATAATTACATTTTGACCCTGTTAAGAGTATTAAGAAAAATTGAGTTAACACATAGGAATGGCCTCACCAGGTATACACTTGATTATGAAGGTATAAGCGCAATAAATTTCTTTACCCGATATAAATGGGCGCGAGAAAATATTAAATACGCATATAAAAAAAATATCAATGGCCCCTGATGTAAATGTGAAAACAGTTGCAAGAGGAACACCTGGTTTTTCAGGGGCTGATTTAGCAAATTTGATGAAAGAATCTGCGCTTATTGCTGCAAGATGAAACAAGAAGATTGTTACCATGGATGATTTCGAATATGCGCGTGATAAAGTGATGATGGGTGTGGAAAGAAGATCTCTCATTATGACTGAAGAGGAAGAGAGACTGACTGATTGCTGTTAATATGCCTGCTTCTGATCCTATACACAAAGCAACAATTATTCCACGCGGTAGGGCACTAGGGTTAGTTATGAGACTACATGAAACGGATAGAGTTTCCTTCACAAGAGAAAAGGTGCTAGCAGATATAACTTTTGCAATGGGTGGACGTGTGGCAGAAGAACTAATTTTTGGCTATGATAAAATCACAAGTGGCGCATCTTCAGATATAAAATTAGCATCAGATTTATCACGTTCTATGGTAACAAAATGGGGAATGAGCGACAAAATAGGTCCGATCTATCACAATCGCGAACAAACTATGCATGGTTCTGAGATAATTTCTGAAGATACGTTAAAGCTTATAGATGAAGAAGTGAAGAAAATTGTGTCTTCTTGCTATGAAAAAGCAAAAGACATTTTGACCAATCATAAGAAAGGCTTAGATCTCATTGCCAAAAATCTACTTGAGTTCGAAACTTTAACAGGGGATGAGATAAAGGACATTAAGCGGAAAAAAATTGTTAGAGATGTAAATGAGAAGAATGAGAAAATAAAAAAATCCTCTCTCTATTAGATCTGACCATAGCTTAATATATAAACCATCTAACGCTGAAATGAAACATTCAGAATTGTAACTGTCAATATAAATAAGGGGGAATGGGCCAGAGCATTCAGGGCAAAGTTGTTGATTGCTCTCAGCCTGGCGAGAAGCCAGCAGCGATTCATGAAAATGGACTGGTCAAGCTGACATACTGCCTCCTCGTGGCGCCCCTGGAAAGCCCCTGCAGCACCCGCTTAGAGGTGAACCAAAGTGTGCAGCGAATCCCCTCTATCCAGGGGTCTAAACCAGGACTCGGTTCTCCAGGTTTCGGGGGTTGTGCGTGGGGGTAACTTCCCTACCGTGTAAAAACACACTAGTTTTTATGCAACCACAAAGAATAAATATGGATGACTTTATTGCTGACGACCAAGAACAACGAAATAAGGATAACGATTTTCGGTTCTGCACGTGGAATGTCAGGTCCCTGAACAGACCACGTGCAGCCCATGAACTTGCGGAGGCCCTGGAAGCCTATAAGGCTGACATCACCGCCATCTAGGAAGTGCGATGGGATGGGCCGGGCAAAAAGAAAGTGAGAAACTGCGACATCTACTACGGTGATTGCTACAAAGAGCGGCGACAGCGCCTGTTTGGATGCGGGTTTGTTGTTCGAGGCAGACTTAGGCAAAGAGTCCTAAGCTTTAAATACGTGAGCGAACGCCTCATTACAATCCGCATCAAGGCTAGGCTCGGCAACATTAGCCTAATCTGCGCCCACGCCCCTACGGAGGATAAAGATGACGACAGCAAGGATGACTTTTATAATCTCCTAGAAAGAACATACGATCAATGCCCCAGCTACGACACCAAGATCGTCCTAGGGGATTTTAACGCAAAGCTGGGCAAGGAAGACATCTTTGCTAGAGTCATCGGGAAACACAGCCTGCATGACGACACATCGGATAACGGACTCAGGCTGATAGATTTTGTGACGGGGCGCAATCTCACTGTAGCAAGCACGCGATTCCCTCACCTCAACATTCACAAAGGGACCTGGCGGTCCCCTGATCAATTAACCGTCAACCAAATTGATCACATTGCGATCGACGGCAGACACTCCTCCAGTATTCTTGATGTCCGAACATTCCGAGGAGCCAACATTGACTCCGATCACTACCTTGTTGTAGCCAAGGTAAGATCACGGATATCAGTAGCAAAACGGAGTAGAGCACGACCACAACAGTTTGACGTCGCAAACCTACAATCGTAATCGACCGCTGGGAAATTTGCCGATCTAGTCTCCCTTAAGCTCTCAGAGAGTCCAGCCCTGCCAGGCGAAACAACCGATGAGGAATGGAACCGTTGCCTGCCTCTTATGTATTGGGTTTTAAAATGCCACCCGGAAAAAACAGAAGGACGGTGTTACGGCAGGAATAATATCCGAAAGTTTTACCAACGGGTAAAACAACTATCCAATGGATATAAGCTTCGGACAGAAGCCTGTCGTGACGAAGAGGGAGTAAAGAGAAATTGTAGTAGAGTCGCAATCGATGCTGAGAATCTGGAAAGATCACTTCTGCAGACAGTTTAACGGCGAACAAAACACCGAATCCATCGCCAGGCAGAATATTCCACTACAGATAATGGACGATGATGGTAGAGAATTCCGTCCCCCCGACCTGAATGAAGTCAAGATAGCAATATCGAGATTGAAATCAAACAAAGCTGCAGGAGCGGACGCACTGTCCGCGGAACTATTTAAGGCAGCCGGAGATGACCTTGTTGGGCGCATGCACCAGCTCATCTGAAAGATATGGTCGTAGAAAGCATGCCCGACGAGTGGAATCTTAGCATCGTTTGCCCGATCCACAAAAAAGGAGACCCCTTCAACTGCGCCAACTACCGAGGAATAAGTCTCCTGAACATCGCCTACAAGATCTTCTCTGCCGTTTTGTGTGAGCGCCTGAAACCATTCGTGAACAATTTGATTGGTCCTTATTAGTGTGGTTTCAGGCCAGGGAAGTCCACCATTGACCAAATTTTCACACTACGGCAGATCCTGGAAAAGACCCAAGAGATGCAAATCGACACCAACCACCTATTCGTCGAATTTAAGGCCGCATATGACAGTGTGTATAGGGACGAGCTATACGAAGCCCTGTCTAGTTTTGACATTCCTACTAAACTCGTCAGGCTGTGTAGGATGACGATGGAGAACTCTCGCTGCTCCATCAAGGTCGGTAACGAATTCACCGAGACCTTCAAGTGTCATGTGACTTTTTTAACATAATTCTTGAGAAGATCGTGCAAAACTCACAAGCCAACAACAGAGGCACGATCTACCAAAAGTCCGTGCAACTGCTAGCATACGCTGACGACATTGACGTGATTGGTCGAACACAGCGAGCCGTCACTGAAGCGTTTGCTGGTATTTCAACGGAGGCGGCCAAAATGGGTCTAGCGGTGAACGAGGGCAAAACGAAGTATATGCTGTCATCAAAAAAGGACGCGCAACACCGACAACTGGGCCAGAACATCACCATAGGCAGCTAAAACTTCGAGGTAGTGAAGGACTTCGTCTACCTTGGCTCCCAAGTCAACAGTATGAACAACATCAGTACCGAGATCAAACGCAGAATAACTCTTGCCAATCGCTGTTTCTTTGGGCTCAAGAGGCAATTGAGTAGTAAGGCCCTTTCTCGAAAAACCTAGTTGACAGTATATACCACTTTGATAATCCCTGTACTTCTCTATGGCGCAGAAGCATGGACGGTGTCGAAGGCGGATGAGGAAGTCCTTGGTATTTTCGAGAGAAAAGTTCTGCGTTCAATGTTCGGCCCTGTTTGCGTTGATGGTTTCTGGAGAAGAAGATTCAATCATGAACTGTACGGGTTGTACAGCGACATGAGCCTAACCAGGCGCCTACGTTGGATCCGTAGGCTAAGATGGTTGGGCCATGTAGAGCGCATGGAGAATACTGCTCCGACCCGTAGAATCTTCGATTCCGAACCTGTGGGACAACGCAGTAGAGGACGCCCACGAAACTGATGGCGCACACAAGTGGAGAGGGACCTCAACCAACTTGGTGTTCACAATTGGAGAACGCTGGCTAAAGACCGTGCCAGCTTGAAAAGTTTGTTGGTTGAGTTGAGGTTCACCACGGACTGTAGCGCCAAAAGAAGAAGAAGAAGAAAATATTCATAATATTGCAGTTTCTTCACGATAATGCTATCATTCAGTTAGTATTGGTATTTATGGGGTATGAGTAATGTTTGATGTGCCTTCTATTTGTTTAAATGCAGTCATTGATCATGAGTATAAGAAAAACAGCGCAATTAACTTTATGAGGTCTATTTCTTGTTGTTATTTCTTGTTGTGTCATCAGCAACTGCTGTCTGGTTTATCTTTCCTGTATCACAGATTTACTAGTGCCATTTTTGCTCCTAGCCTTATTCTTGCTATGGGTTATTACATGTTCATATTTAGTTGTGAAGAAAAATCTTTGGTAAAGAATGTTCTTGGTATGGCTGAACCAGCTGAATCAGTAAAGAGAGTGCGTTGCCAAGAAAATATTTATCCTTACTAGCAGAAGTAAGAGGTACTACGAGAGATGGGTTTTGCAACGCGCTTGTTAATCTTTGTTTTGAAGATTTTAGTAAAGCACACAAACATTATATGTGAAAGAAATTGATGATTTTGTGTCTTCAATAAAAAAATAAAGACCTCTTAACCACTTTGATAAATTTTTTACTATTACTAAAGTAAGTAATACAAAAAATAGAAGTGAATTAATAGATTTCGCAATGGCATATAAGATAATAAGTAAAGAAGATCCAGACAAAATAGAAGATTTTTAGCTACTCAAACAAAAAGTTATTAATGCGAAATAATGTTACCTAAAATTAATAATTTTCTATCACAAGTTAAAGGTTAGGTTTAAATTAGTAGAGGTTGAATAAATATAGTTAAGTCTTTGCAATAGTGATTTTATCAAAAATCTTAGTATGTACTTGATTATCATTTTTTGTTTCAATTTTAGTGATGAAATGGCACCTAACGGGCTCTTTTATGGCAATTTCTTTAAACCCTTTTCCAACTTTACTATAAAAATTAAAATCCATCTCTTCATATTTATTCTTGTCTTTCGCTCTACTTAACCCAACTTTAACATCAATATCTAGAATAAATGTAATATCTGGATATCTAACTCCAGCCAACCTGTACAAATCTTCTATTAGTTTTAAATCAACTCCAAGCCCATATTCTTAGTATGCAATGGTTGAATCAATAAAGAGATAAGTAGCAAGAGTTCAGAAATAGGATCAGTATTATTTGTTAATAACACCCCTCTTATCTTTTCTGCAAAATCAGTGCCGCCAGGTTCTCGAGTCGAAACTACATTATTTTCGCCGTGAATTTGCTTAAAATGATTTGAAAGTAGCTTAGATTGTATTGTTTTACCAGAGCCGTCTATTCCTTCGAAAGTTATAAACATAAGTTTAATAATACTAAAAAAGAATATGCGAACAGTATACATAGAAACCGTTTGACATTTAAATAATAAGACCGTAAATTACATACGGTATAATAATACTCTATAGTTGCTCTGAATACTCCTAACGTCAATTTTAGTTTTACTGCGAAAGATATTAATCTTTTGGGAGCAGATAATAAATACTATGCATTAAGTGAATGTTATGGAAAAACGGTCTTGTTGTTATCTTTATATGCAATAACTGTCCAGAATGAAATGAATATCCAGAAGATTCCTTTGAAAATATGATTAATTTTGCCAAGGAAAATAAGTTTACATTCCCATATTTAATTGATAGTACACAGTCAACAGCTAACAAATACTTGGCTGTTTGCACTCCTGACTTTTTTGGCTTTAATTCCAATTTAAACCTTTGCTATCGTGGACGTTTTAATGAGACAAAAAAAGAAAAGGTTAAAAGCTATGAAGTAGGAAGTAGTGACTTATTTCAAGCTATGAAATTTATTGCAGAAACTGGTAATTCTCCAATTGACCAAAAATCAAGTGTTGGCTGCTCAATTAACTGGTCTAATTCTACAGGTTAAATATCATGTACAGTGGCTCTCAGCATTTGTTTTCTTAGTCCAGTGCTAGGTTACTTCGTACTCATGGATTTAATCTGATAAACTCAGCTGAAGCGATGGATAATCTTGCAGAATTTGTGTAGTTTTCCTATTATTCATTATAGGCCTTGAATTGACATTTGAACGCCTGATCGCTATGAGTATTCATGTATTTGGGTTCGGTTCTCTTCAAGTTATAGTTACCATGGTAGCAATATGGTGCATAGCTCTTGCTTTCGGAGTGAATATGAATATAGAATATACCGGTATTTTTTGCTCTATATAAAGTATTATTTGCTGCTATAGAGATGAGGAATGCTCCTTTTTTTATGGATTAAGGATCTTTCAGCTCCTGACCCAACGAACATCTTTACATTGTTTGGGTTTTTTAATTATAACTTTCCTATTTCTGTAGGAGTTTTACCTATAATTTTTAGTGCCACCATGATAATTCAGCAGAAGCTAAGTGAGAAAGATCAAACAAGGAAAGATGATATTCAAGTAAATATTATGAAGTCTTTACCTTACATTTCTGTCTTTATTTTTTATTCTTTTCCCGCCGGCTTGGTAATATATTGGATATTTAGTAATATTATAACTCTAATTCAACAATCATTAATAAAGTTGCTTTTAACAAGAATAGTTGGGATGAATGTCAAAAATACTAATAGTTAATTCAATTTATCACACTGAAATAGCGGACCTTTTGCTTGAAGGTGCGGTCGATAGATTAAAATAAAGTCACGTAAGCTATGACATAATTGAAGTTCCTGGTGCTACAATTCTCTTTGCAGTCAAAAGCAATAATGCTAATTATAAAGGTTATTTAGCTCTTGGGTGCGTGATTCGCGGTGAAACCGATCACTATCAATATGTTTGTAAAGGGGTAATCGAAGGCTTAAATGAAGTTATTACGCTTATGTAATAACCATTGGTATGGGACTAATTACCGCTGACAGAAAAGATAAAGCACTAGTTAGAGCTGACAAAAATAAAAAGAACGTTGAAGGCCATGCAGCCTCAACTGTTTTGCATATGATAGATTTATACAACAAATTAAAGTAATGGAAGAAAAACCGTTAGATAAAAAGTGGCGTATAAAAAGAAGTACAGCAAGATATCTTGCTGTACACATTGCTTATTCAAATATTTTCGTAGGTTACAATAATAGCACTTTAAAACTGGAAAATTGTGAGCTTAAGAACTACATAATTAAGTTGAAAGGTATATTTTAATGTGAAGAATTTGAACATCAGTTCTTAGAAAACTTGTTATATAAAGCAGTGTATGATAAAATAATAGAGTCTTACTTACACCCAAGCTGGTCGCTTTCCCGTTTAAATCTTATAAGAGTATCTACTTTGCGTGTAGCAATATGTGAGTTAGCTAATTGTGACACACCAGTTCTAGTTGTCATTAATGAATACACTAACATTGAATCTGATTTACTTGATAAACCAAGAGAAATTGGCTTTATTAATGGGATATTAGATAAGGCAAAAAATAAAGTTAAAAAAGATAAAAATCATAAGCAGATTCTCACAACTATATAAAAGTTAAGGTCATTCAAATAACAAATTTAAGTAACCGACACTCAAAAATAAAAGATCTAACACTCAAAAATAAAAGACCTAATCTACCTCTTTTATACTTGGCTGTCTAGTTTTTCGCTTTTTGCTTAAAAGCAAATTATTCGACAACAGCTTTTTCCAAATAAGTGATGAACACTTTAGTATTGTTTTCCTTAACTCCTATACCTAATATGTTAACTAGCTTACCGTGACCCATTGAAGTGTATTTACCATTATCGTCTTTTATTGCTTGTGATTTTATAGCTAAGAATAAAGCATCACCTACTTCTACAACCTCACCACTTGTAGGAACAACATAGCTCTCGCGCCTTTTTGGTTATTGAAATATAAATGATACTCACCATCTATATACTTACCATCTTTATCCTTGACACTAACAATCTTCCAAGCCTTCAGTCAGATATTTCATCATTTTTGCTGATGACATATAGTGCTCAACAAATCAGTGCAACTGCAACAAATGCTAAGTACTCATTCCAAGTGGTGCAGCTGCAGTAGTAGCAAGTGCGCTGTTTGTTTTGTGAACTGACCTCGATGATTTTTGAAAGTTAGCATAAACGACATCGTTTAATAAAATATCAATACGCTAAGTTGCATACAAAAAACCTTCACAGTCAAGCTTTTTCGCAAACTACCTGCCACTTGCTCCAAAGCCCCCTGCATTGCGACCGGTTTCTTCTGTGCAGAATTCTTCTACTTCATCATAAATTACCAGATATACAAGAGAAATAAGGATTTGTGCAATTTTATTTCCCCTTTTTATCTCATACGACTGATTACTTAGATTAATTAGGCAAATCTTTAGCTCACCTCGATAATCAGAGTATATAGTTCCTGGAGAATTTAAGACAGTGATCCATGTTTTGCAGCAAGACCAGAACGTGGGCGGATTTGCCCCTCAAAACCGTTTGGTATTGCAATCACAATTCCAGTTGGAACAAGTAGCCTCTCAAGTGGATTTAAAACGGCAGAGTCATTAAATGCAGCATAAAGATCCATACCAGCACTCTGCGCAGTTGCATAACATGGAAGAGAGAAGTCTTCCCTGCGTGATAATCTTTTTATTTCTACTTTAATTTTACTTCCTTGTACTCAAATTTACCAACTATGAAGACTTCATTATAGCATGTAAATTGTATCTGTAAAAGTAATAAATGTTACATCGTAAATTATGTCATTCTAACACGTGATAATTTCGCTAAACGTTCTCTTAGCTTTTCTTTATCATAATCAGAAGTTGAAGTTTCAATTTGAGATTTGATCTGCTCGATTCTAGCTTTCAACACTGTCAGAATCGTTATTTTCGCTAACAACTGTGGTATTATCTTTAGTATTTTTAACATTTTTAGCAGTACCAAGATCATCAAGTGTCAGATCTTCCATCTTGATTCCAAGTTCATCTTTTATGACGTACTTAGCCCCAGTCAAAGTTGCTATATCTTCAAGCATTTCCTTTCTTCTGTCACCAAAACCCGGAGCTTTTACTGCAGCAACTTTTAAAACACCACGCAACTTATTGATAACTAAAGTGCTTAGTGCTTCACCTTCGATATCCTCTGCAATAATAACTAAAGGTTTACCAGATTTAACAACAGCTTCAAAAATAGGAAGTAAAGGTTGGATAGTATTTATTTTTTTCTCTGTAATCAATAGATAAGGATTATTAAGCTCCACGATCATTTTTTCATTATTTGTAATAAAATACGGAGAGAGATAACCACGATCAAATTGCATGCCAGTAGTCAGCTCAACTTCTAACTCTTTTGAACCTTTACTTTCTTCAACAGTGATCACACCCTCTTTTCCAACTTTTTTCACGGAATCAGCGATACTGTTACCTATATCCTTATCACCATTTGCAGAGATTATCGCAACTTATGCTACTTCATCCATTTTCTCCAGAGAAATTGTACGAGACATTGGTGCAAATTCCTTTAATATTACATCTTTTGCCTTCTGTATTCCATTTTTAATACCAACACGATCGTTTCCAGCAGCAATTGATTTTGAAGCTTCCATTATCATGTTGCTAGTTAATATTGAGCACGTTGTTGTACCATCACCAACTTTGTCGTTACATTGAGAACAACTTTGGGCAAAGATGTTTGCTATTGCAGCATTTTGTGGTTTTTCAGGCTTGATACCTTTCATCACCTTATAACCATCTTTTGTAATTTCTGGTGCTCCGTAGGGCTTACTAATCCCTACTGTTTTCCCTCTAGGCCCCGCAGTTATTGCTACCGTTGAATCCACTATTGCTGAGACTTCACGAAAGGCTTCTTGTAATTGCTCACCTGATACTACTACATTAGTCATTTTTACCACCTCTTATTAATAAAAAAATTTATAAAACTACAATACAACCATTTACAATGCGCCATGTTGCGCTTTGTTTTAGTTTAGTAAAATAAAGACTGCTATTTAATGACAGCAGGTATATCGGACTCCTTCATCACGATAAGCTTTTCATCATTATGTTCTTTTCTGTACCCGTCCATTGACGATAGAATACTTTATCACCAGCCTTTACAGTTAAAGCTATGCGTTCGCCACTTGAGTTGCGCAAACCTTCACCAGTTGCTAAAATTTCACCTTTAGTAGGTTTCTTTTCAGCACCTGATGGAAGCATGATCCCACCCTGCTTTTCCTCGCTAATAGGCCTGATCAGCACGCTGTCAGCCTATACATTTAAACTTATACTTGATTTTCGCTTTTCCTCTCAATAAATTAATCTACAGCTTTATGTATATACTCGTAAGTTATATTTCAAGGGAAGGAGCTTATAAAATAAGTAAACCATATAAAATATGCACGCCAAAAAAACTGTTTCTAAAAGAGCATAATGTTATATAATAAAGTTTGGTTTATTTATAGAGATTTCATGAGTTATATACCATTCTTAAGTCGTGGTGTGATAGTGCTATATGGGCCTGATACTAGAGATTTTCTGCAGGGCATTATAACCAATGATATTAATAAGCTGGATAGCCAAAAAGCCATTTACTCTTTATTGCTTAGCCCTCAGGGAAAATACCTATATGATTTTTTTCTTATTGAATATGGTAGATATATTTTCTTAGAGTGCGAAAATGTGCACTTACAGCAAATGATCAAAACACTAGATTTACTTAAAACTTATTTGAGAGTGAAAATTAAAGACATTAGTGCACTATATAAGCTTGGAGTTTTGTTTGATACTAAGTTGGCGGAGTGTAGTAGTAAATCACAAGTTATTTTTCAAGATCCAAGGCACAAGCTGCTGGGAATGAGGATCTTACATAAAGATGGAATAAAAGAACCGATTCAAGATTTTATTCAGTATGAAAAAGTTAGAATTAAAAACCTTATCCCAGATGGAGCAAAAGATATGGTACAAAATTCATCGTTTCCATTGCAATATTTAATCGATAAGGCAAACGGTATATGCTTTAATAAAGGGTGTTACATAGGTCAGGAAATCGTAAATCGAATGAGCAGACAAGAAATATTCAGAAGAAAACTTTATCTTGTTGAGGGAGATAACGCACTTCCAGATATTGGCACTGAAGTGACAAATGAAAATAATAGAGGAAATAGGGAAAATACTTTCTAGTGTAGATAACATTGGACTTGCATTGCTTAATACTCAAAAAAGTCATGCAAATTTATATGTCAATGGTGTTAAGTGCGTTAAGAAGTGGTATCATTGAAGTCTTAAGTTAGCGCATATAGAAACGAAAAACTTATTTTATGGCCTAGCGTCACGTGTTAGAATGACATAATTTACGATGTAACATTTATTACTTTTACAGATACAATTTACATGCTATAATGAAGTCTTCATAGTTGGTAAATTTGAGTGCAAGGAAGTAAAATAAAAGTAGAAATAAAAAGATTATCACGCGGAGAAGACTTCTCTCTTCCATGTTATGCAACTGCGCAGAGTGCTGGTATGGATTTTTATGCTGCATTTAACGACTCTGCCGTTTTAAATCCACTTGAGAGGCTACTTGTTCCAACTGGAATTGTGATTGCAATACCAAACGGTTTTGAGGGGCAAATCCGCCCACGTTCTGGTCTTGCTACAAAACATGGAATCACTGTCTTAAATTCTCCAGGAACTATATACTCTGACTATCGAGGTGAGGTAAACATTTGCCTAATTAATCTAAGTAATCAGTCGTATGAGATAAAAATATATAATAAATATTATATATATAAAATATAAAATATAAAAATAAAACATATATATATTTATTATATATATAATAAATATATATATAAAAATAAAATTGCACAAATCCTTATTTCTTTTGTATATCTGGTAATTTATGATGAAGTAGAAGCATTCTGCACAGAAGAAACCGGTCGCAATGCAGGGGGCTTTGGATCAAGTGGCAGGTAGTTTGCGAAAAAGCTTGACTGTGAAGGTTTTTTATATGCAACTTAGCGTATTGATATTTTATTAAACGATGTCGTTTATGCTAACTTTCAAAAATCATCGAGGTCAGTTCACAAAATAAACAGCGCACTTGCTGCTACTGCAGCTGCACCACTTGGAATGAGTACTTACTTAGCATTTGTTGCTGTTGCACTGATTTGTTGAGCACTATATACCATCAGCAAAAATGATGAAATATCTGACTGAAGGCTTGGAAGATTGTTAGTGTCAAGGATAAAGATGGTAAGTATATAGATGGTGAGTATCATTTATATTTCACTAACCAAAAAGACACGAGAGCTATGTTGTTCCTACAAGTGGTGAGGTTGTAGAAGTAGGTGATGCTTTATTCTTAGCTATAAAATTACAAGCAATAAAAGACGATAATGGTAAATATACTTCAATGGGTCACGGTAAGCTAGTTAACATATTGGGTATAGGAGTTAAAGAAAACGATACTAAATTGTTCAGCACTTATTTGGAAAAAGCTGTTGTCGAATAATTTGCTTCTAAGCAAAAAGCAAAAAACTAGACAGCTAAGTATAAAAGAAGTAGATTAGGTCTGCCTCTTTTATTTTTGAGTGTCAGTTATTTAAATTTGTTATTTGAATGACCTTAACTTTTATATAGTTGTGAGAATCTACTTAGGATTTTTATCTTTTTTAACTTTATTTTTTGCCTTATCTAATATCCCATTAATAAAGCCAATTTCTCTTGGTTTATCAAGTAAATCAGATGCAATGTTAGTGTATTCATTAATGACAACTGTAACTGGTGTGTCACAATTAGCTAACTCACATATTGCAACACGCAAAATAGATAAGCTTATAAGATTTAAACGGGAAAGCGACCAGCTTGGGTGTAAGTAAGACTCTATTTTTTTTATCATATTCTTCACTGCTTTATATAACAAGTTTTCTAAGAACTGATGTCCAAATTCTTCACATTAAAATATACCTTTCAACTTACTTATGTAGTTCTTAAGCTCACAATTTTCCAGTTTTAAAGTGCTATTATTGTAACCTACGAAAATATTTGAATAAGCAATGTGTACAGCAAGAAATCTTGCTGTACTTCTTTTTATACGCCACTTTTTATCTAACGGTTTTTCTTCCATTACTTTAATTTGTTGTATAAATCTATCATATGCAAAACAGTTGAGGCTGCATGGCTTTCAACGTTCTTTTTATTTTTGTCAGCTCTAACTAGTGCTTTATCTTTTCTGTCAGCGGTAATTGCTCCCATACCAATGGTTATTACATAAGCATAATAACTTCATTTAAGCCTTCGATTACCCCTTTACAAACATATTGATAGTGATCGGTTTCACCGCGAATCACGCACCCAAGAGCTAAATAACCTTTATAATTAGCATTATTGCTTTTGACTGCAAAGAGAATTGTAGCTGGTATCTCAAATGCACCAGGAACTTCAATTATGTCATAGCTTACGTGACTTTATTTTAATCTATCGACCGCACCTTCAAGCAAAAGGGCCGCTATTTCAGTGTGATAAATTGAATTAACTATTAGTATTTTTGACATTCATCCCAAATATTCTTGTTAAAAGCAACTTTATTAATGATTGTTGAATTAGAGTTTTAATATTACTAAATATCCAATATATTACCAAGCCGGCGGGAAAAGAATAAAAAATAAAGACAGAAATGTAAGGTAAAGACTTCATAATATTTACTTGAATATCATCTTTCCTTGTTTGATCTTTCTCACTTAGCTTCTGCTGAATTATCATGGTGGCACTAAAAATTATAGGTAAAACTCCTACAGAAATAGGAAAGTTATAATTAAAAAACCCAAACAATGTAAAGATGTTCGTTGGGTCAGGAGCTGAAAGATCCTTAATCCATAAAAAAAGGAGCATTCCTCATCTCTATAGCAGCAAATAATACTTTATATAGAGCAAAAAATACCGGTATATTCTATATTCATATTCACTCCGAAAGCAAGAGCTATGCACCATATTGCTACCATGGTAACTATAACTTGAAGAGAACCGAACCCAAATACATGAATACTCATAGCGATCAGGCGTTCAAATGTCAATTCCAGGCCTATAATGAATAATAGGAAAACTACACCAAATTCTGCAAGATTATCCATCGCTTCAGCTGAGTTTATCAGATTAAATCCATGAGAACCAATAACCGCAACCGCAATAGCAACGAAGTAACCTAGCACTGGACTAAGAAAACAAATGCTGAGAGCCACTGTACATGATATTTAACCTGTAGAATTAGACCAGATAATTGAGCAGCCAACACTTGATTTTTGGTCAATTGGAGAATTACCAGTTTCTGCAATAAATTTCATAGCTTGAAATAAGTCACTACTTCCTACTTCATAGCTTTTAACCTTTTCTTTTTTTGTCTCATTAAAACGTTCACGATATCAAAGGTTTAAATTGGAATTAAAGGTTTAAATTGGAATAAAAAGTCAGGAGTGCAAACAGCCAAGTATTTGTTAGCTGTTGACTGTGTACTATCAATTAAATATGGGAATGTAAAGTTATTTTCCTTGGCAAAATTAATCATATTTTCAAAGGAATCTTCTGGATATTCATTTACATCATTTGACATTATTGCAACGGTGTTTACCTGATAATCTTTTTTCAATTGATTAACATCGCTCACCAGATTGCTCATAATTGACTGAACTTAAGGACAGTTATTGCATATAAAGATAACAACAAGACCGTTTTTCCACAACATTCACTTAATGCATAGTATTTATTATCTGCTCCCAAAAGATTAAAATCTTTCGCAGTAAAACTAAAATTGACTTTAGGAGTATTCAGAGCAACTATAGAGTATTATTATACCGTATGTAATTTACGGTCTTATTATTTAAATGTCTAACGGTTTCTATGTATACTGTTTGCATATTCTTTTTTAGTATTATTAAACTTATGTTAATAACTTTCGAAGGAATAGACGGCTCTGGTAAAACAATACAATCTAAGCTACTTTCAAATCATTTTAAGCTATTACATTTATTCTAGATATTGATGTTAAAGTTGGGTTAAGTAGAGCGAAAGACAAGAATAAATATGAAGAGATGGATTTTAATTTTTATAGTAAAGTTGGAAAAGGGTTTAAAGAAATTGCCATAAAAGAGCCCGTTAGGTGCCATTTCATCACTAAAATTGAAACAAAAAATGATAATCAAGTACATACTAAGATTTTTGATAAAATCACTATTGCAAAGACTTAACTATATTTATTCAACCTCTACTAATTTAAACCTAACCTTTAACTTGTGATAGAAAATTATTAATTTTAGGTAACATTATTTCGCATTAATAACTTTTTGTTTGAGTAGCTAAAAATCTTCTATTTTGTCTGGATCTTCTTCACTTATTATCTTATATGCCATTGCGAAATCCATTAATTCACTTCTATTTATTGTATTACTTACTTTAGTAATAGTAATAAATTGATCAAAGTGGTTAAGAGGTCTTTATTTTTTTATTGAAGACACAAAATCATCAATTTCTTTCACATATAATGTTTGTGTGCTTTACTAAAATTTTCAAAACAGAGATTAACAAGCGCGTTGCAAAACCCATCTCTCGTAGTACCTCTTACTTCTGCTACTAAGGATAAATATTTTCTTGGCAACGCACTCTCTTTACTGATTCAGCTGGTTCAGCCATACCAAGAACATTCTTTACCAAAGATTTTTCTTCACAACTAAATATGAACATGTAATAACCCATAGCAAGAATAAGGCTAGGAGCAAAAATGGCACTAGTAAATCTGTGATACAGGAAAGATAAACCAGACAGCAGTTGCTGATGACACAACAAGAAATAGACCTCATAAAGTTAATTGCGCTCTTTTTGTTATAGTCATGATCAATGACTGCATTTAAACCAATAGAAGGCACATCAAACATTACTCATACCCCATAAACACCAATACTAACTGTATGATAGCATTATCGTGAAGAAAATGCAATATTATGAATATTTTAATACAATTTATATTGACAGTTACAATTCTGAATATTTCATTTCAGCGTTAGATGGTTAACATTTTAAGCTATGGTCAGATCTAATAGAGAGAGGATTTTTTTATTTTCTCATTCTTCTCATTTCCATCTCTAACAATTTTTTTTCCGCTTAATATGTCCTTTATCTCATCCCCTGTTAAAGTTTCAAACTCAAGTAGATTTTCGGCAATGAGATCTAAGCCTTTCTTATGATTGGTCAAGATGTCTTTTGCTTTTTCATAGCAAGAAGACACAATTTTCTTCACTTCTTCATCTATAAGCTTTAACGTATCTTCAGAAATTATCTCAGAACCATGCATAGTTTGTTCGCGATTGTGATAGATCGGACCTATTTTGTCGCTCATTCCCCATTTTGTTACCATAGAACGTGATAAATCTGATGCTAATTTTATATCTGAAGATGCGCCACTTGTGACTTTATGATAGCCAAAAATTAGCTCTTCTTCCACACGTCCACCCATTGCAACAGTTATATCTGCTAGCACCTTTTCTCTTGTGAAGGAAACTCTATCCGTTTCTGGTAGTCTCATAACTAACCCTAGTGCCCTATCGCGTGGAATAATTCTTGCTTTGTGTATAGGATCAGAAGCAGGCATATTAACAGCAATCAGTCAGTCTCTTTTCCTCTTCAGTCATAATGAGAGATCTTCTTTCCACATCCATCATCACTTTATCACGCGCATATTCGAAATCATCCATGGTAACAATCTTCTTGTTTCATCTTGCAGCAATAAGCGCAGATTCGTTTATCAAATTTGCTAAATCAGCCCCTGAAAAACCAGGTGTTCCTCTTGCAACTGTTTTCACATTTACATCAGGGGCCATTGATATTTTTTTTATATGCGTATTTAATATTTTCTCGCGCCCATTTATAGGTAAAGAAATAGTAATCTGCCGGTCAAAACGACCAGGCCTAAGCAGTGCTGGATCTAAAACATCCGGACGGTTAGTCGCAGCCCTAATTATTATTACGCCCTCATTGGACTCAAAGCCATCCATCTCAACTAACAACTGATTTAATGTTTGTTCTCTTTCGTCATTACCACCACCAAGACCAATGCCACGATGTCTACCAACCGCATCTATCTCATCTATAAAAATTATACAAAGAGCATTTTTCTTGTCCTGATCAAACATATCACGAACACGGCTCGCATCAACACCAACAGACATCTCAACAAAATCAAGTATTTTTGATTGAAGAACCAATAGCTGCAGCAATCGGAGCTGGCCTCCCAGTTACTGAACCTGAGTGCTCTATGATCATTGATATAGGAGGCAGTACAACTGAAGTTACAATTATTTCTTTGAGCGGAATTGTTTATTCACGTTCTGCAAGAGTGGGTGAAATGTTATGGATGAAGCAATAAAATCTTATATTCGTGAAAATCATAAGTTATTAATCGGTGAAACAACTGCTGAAAAAATTAAGAAAAACGTAGGTTCAGCAAGTCAGCCAGGTAAAAATAACAAAGAGGGAATTATAATAAAGGCAGGGATTTAGTGAGTGGCATGCCAAGAGAAATGCTTTTATCAGAATATCAAGTTGCAGAGAATTTAATAGAGCCTGTCCATCAGATAATTTCTGTTATTAGGACTGCACTGGAGAGCACTCCACCTGAACTTTCTTCTGGTATGTTGGTAGAGAAATAATTTTATCCGGTGGTGGATCATCACGTAACTTGGGCAAAGTTATCAGTGAAACAACAAAATTACCAGTTCGTATTGCAGATGACCCACTTTATTGTGTTGCCTTGGGTAGTGGAAAAGTGCTTGAAAACATTGGTTAATTTGGCCATGTTTTATTCAAGCAAGATTAAATTGTTTTTGAAGGTGGTTTACGAACTGTTTGATGGAATTATGCAATATAAATGAGATATCGGTGTTATGCACCAAGTAATTTGAAGGCAACTTCCAGCAGGAAAGTGTGTCATCCGAGTAGCTGTTTAATAAATTTGCATAAATAGACACTAGATTCCAGTGTCACCAACTAGAATGACATCATCTACTATGTAGATTGCCCTAAATTAAAACTTTTGCACAGTTGTATGTTGGAATGAACAAGATTTGCGTTTATAAATTAATGAGATTATGCTTAAAGAATTTAAAATTGAGCCTTTGTTAAAAGATAAAGCTTTCCACCAAACCAAGGCTGTTGTTGCAATGTCCGGGGGAGTTGATAGCTCCGTTGCTGCAACACTGCTATATAACTTTGGGTACCAGGTGGTAGGTGTGACTCTTCAACTCTATGGCACCGTTGGTATTGCTAACGCAAGAAAAGGTGCATGTTGTGCTGGACAGGATATTTACGACGCTAAACGCGTGGCTGAAAGTGTTGGCTTTCCTCACTATATTTTAAACTACGAGGAAATATTCAGAAAGGAAGTAATAGAGGATTTTGCAAGTACCTATATGAATGGGGAAACTCCCATACCGTGCGTAAGATGTAACCAAGCGGTAAAATTTCGTGATCTATTGCAAATTACAAAAAACATTGGTGCGGATGTGCTTGTAACAGGACATTATGTGGGAAGATTAGAAAAAAATGGTGAGATAAAGTTATGCAGAAGCATTGATAAAAGTAAAGATCAAAGCTATTTTCTATTTGCTATAACAAAGGAGCAGTTGAAGCTTTTGCGATTTCCACTAGGTGGGTTCTATAAAAGTGATATAAGAAAATTAGCAAAGTATTTTAGCTTACAAGTTTCTGAAAAGCCGGACAGTCAAGATATATGCTTTGTTTCCGAAAGCTATAGTAAAACAATAGCTAAATTAGCTCCACAATTTGTACAGAAAGGTAAAATAGTGCATATAAATGGAAGAGTTCTAGGTGAGCACGGTGGCATAGTAAATTTCACAGTGGGGCAAAAAAAGGCATCTCACACAATGAGCCTCTTTATGAGATTTGTATTAGGAATGGTTCAAATTTATCAGTAAATATATGAATATTACTTCTACATGATATGTTTAAAAAAGTAACTGTAGCTTCGGAAATATTAATTTCGTTGCGAAATTATAAAAATCTTCACTAAGTTATCAATAATGCGCTTTTCTATTCGTTCAAAATTTTTTTGATTTGAAAGAATGTTTGGAAAAATACATTTTTGTATGAGGAATGGTTCAAGTTTATCAGTAAATATATGAATATTACTTCCTTTTGAAATGTTTAAGAAAGTGACTGTATGTCCGGTATTATTCTTTTATTGCGACATTATAAAAATCTTCACCAAGTTATCGATAGTGCTGTTTTCAATTCTTTTTAAATTGTTTGATTTGAAAGAATGTTTGAAAAGACAATTTTTGTATGAAGAGTAGTTCAAATAATAAAAAATGTATTAAAATAAATATATGAATATTACTTTCATATGAATCTTTGAATTGAAAGGCACTAATATATTAACAGTGCTCTTTTTAATTCCTTTAAAATTGTTTTCATTTGAAAGAGTTTTTGAAAAAATACATTTTTTTATGAGAAGGGGTTCAAGCTTATCAATAAATATATGAATATTTCTTCCTTTTGAAATGTTTAAGAAAGTGACTGTAGCTCCAGAATTATTAATTTCATTGCGAAATTATAAAAACCTTCACTAGTTATCAATAATGCGCTTTTCAATTCGTTCAAAATTTTTTTGATTTGAAAGAATGTTTGGAAAAATACATTTTTGTATGCCGAATGGTTTAAGTTTATCAGTAAATATATGAATATTTCTTCTTTATGAAATGTTTAAGAAAGTGACTGTATCTACAGAAATATTAATGTCATTGCGAAATTATAAAAAGCTTCACTAAGTTAGCAACAGTGCTCTTTTTAATACTTTCAAAATGATTTTGATTTGAAAGAATTTTTAAAAAAATACATATTTGGAAAAATTTATTTTTGCATGAGGAAAAATTAGAAATTGCAGCTTTATTATATAAATAAATTAGACCCGTGACTTTTTCCAAAAATTTCAAAAAGGTTATACAAATTTTTTATGGAAAATTAGAAATCTCGGCTTTTATATTTATAAAAATAACTTAAATACATTTTACTTACCCGCACAAAATAAAAGCACGAAAATTTGTTTTTTTTTTGTATTCTTCATTGCATATTTCTTATTTTTTACCAAGTTGCCACGTAAATTCGAATTTTTTAATACACTAAAAAAGTGCTAAAAAAGAAGTTAGCGAATCACACAATCGTTAGTGCAAACCACAACAACTGGTGTTAACTTTAACACTTTTAAAATCGCTAAAAGTTAGAGAACCGCACTACAGATGTGACTGAATATTAGCAAGTTTATGTTTATCTTCATCAGAAACAATATTGGAAAATCTTTTCATGAAATTACAAATACCTTTTATTACCATTTTCAGTAATGGCAAGTACTGTACACGATTATTATTTTTTTAAAATAATAAATAATACAATAATACTATTTTCTTTTCATTTATTTAAAAATATTTACATATATAAAATATACTCATATTAATTATTAATAGCTATTAGTAAACTTCCACTTGGAGTCCTGCTTGCAGTAATATTTCGTCCTGATCATCATATAGATGTAAGAAAGTTAGATCTAAAGGTGGCAAAATTCATACCTCCTTTATTTCCAACAATTAGCTAGGACATCTTCATCTTCATCTAGAAGGCTTAAACAGAAATCCAAGTCCGCTGTGGATGGTGGTTGTGTTGATGGGGTTGATTCTGATGTTGTTGAGGTTCGTGGTTGTGCTCATATTGATGATGAAGTTGGTGGTTGTGGTGCTGATGTTAATAGGATTGGTGGCTGTACTGAGAGTATTGACTCTGCAGTTGAGGATGATTGTTGTTGCGGCGCTGATGTTGTGGGGGGCGGTGGTTGTGGTGATGTTGTTCGCACTGATGAGGCTAATGATATTCTTGCATTGGTTTGTGAGGGTGGTGGTGAAAATAACCTTGTTGTTTGATGTTCTGAGGAGGGGGATGGCAAGAACATCTCCCTTACCCAATTGTCGTGTGCCTTTTCCTCTATTATTTTCTGGATCCTTCTGTACAACGACCCCTTAGATCGAGGCATCACAATGTTGTGTTGTTTTTTGTAATACCTACTCTGATTCGATTGCGTCAAAAATGTAGCGAAATCGCAAATCTCACACTTCAATTTTTCCATTTTTTGTTTGTTTGGTTTTTTGCATTGTTAAAGAATCTGAAAACCTTTTTCAGCATGCACATACATGTTCCAAAAATAGTATCCCAGAAGAGGGTCATATAAATATTTATGACCGTGAGAAAAAATCCTAAGCTATTTAAACAACTGTCGCACATAGTATGTTGCGCAGGTGCTTAGCATTGTTAAATCTGAAATCTTTTTCACCATGCACATGTATGAACAATTGTTGTAAATGAAAGTACAATATTTTCATTTGTCTTAAAACTTGCTTGCATTTATTATTAAAAAAAATAAAAATTAAAAAAATAAATACACAATGTTTTCTTGCATACGAAACAAGTAAAATGAAAAAAGAATTATATATGTCTATTGCTTAGTATAGGAATTTAAGTAAAAGAAAGTTCTAATATTGCAGAGCCGTTTGGTAATTGACGTCCTTTGTATAAGTTAACACAAAATCTGTTAAGGTTAATTATGAATACTCCCACTCACATTTTATTCTTTTCATTTCCGTTATATTTGATTTTTTGTTAAAACTTATTCTGGATCATTTGATTACAATACACTTATCTGTACTTAATAAAATGCTGACTACACTGTCTGGCACACACACGTGTATTTAATAAGAATTCTTTTGTTGTGTAAAAAATATTATTATTACTTACCTTTAAATAACAGGAATTTTGTATTGTCTAAAAACTAAGCGTAAGCATAATTGTTATTATTAAAAACAGAATTTGAATAAAGTTTCTTCAGTTGAAGTCAAGTACTCAAACACAAAACATGAATTTATTTAACTGGCGCCCAACGGCAAATTTTAATACGACCGTGTAAGTGTAATCAAGAGAACCTTAGTGTTGCGGGTGAAGCGGCCCAAGCTCAAGATAGCCAATGTAGATTATAAACACAACAAGTGTAAGAATTTTAGAAAACTTTAATTCTTTATTCTTACTCTTTAATATGTTAAAATTCCTAAAATTATAAATAAATTCATTATACAAACTTACATACTAAACTGCTGATATACTAACTTTTATGTATGGCTACTCCAAGCGAAGCTTCGTAATCCTTATGACCTGAACGAATGAATCTCTTAAATCTATGTAGGTGTTTTATATACTTATGTATGTGGTCTCGATTAAATATGGCCTCATAATTATACCGCGTGGAAAATTAAAAGGAATAATTGAACATTTTGCCATGCTCATCTCTCTACATATCGATAACAGTAATGTCATATTAGCGATTTATGAGTGGCGGTAACAGTAATGTCATATTAGCTATTTATGAGTGGCGGTAACAGTAATGTCATATTAGCGATTTATGAGTGGCGGTAACACTTAGTAAAAAGTGAAAAGGACTTATTCTCAATTCTTCTTCTTCTTCTTCTTTTGGCGCTACAGTCCGTGGTGAACCTGGGCCTCAACCAACAAAGTTATTCTTTGTTGTTGTGTCGAAACTAGTGTGTTTTTACACGGTAGGGAAGTTACCCCCACGCACAACCCCCGAAACCTGGAGGACCGGGTCCTGGTTTAGACCCCTGGACAGAGGGGATTCGCTGCACACTTTGGTTCACCTCTAAGCGGGTGCTGTAGGGGCTATCCAGGGGCGCCACGGGGAGGCAGTATGTCAGCTTGACCAGTCCATTTTCAGGGATCGCTGCTGGCTTCTCGCCAGGTTGAGAGCAATCAACAACTTTGCCCTGAGTGCACTGGCCCATTCCCCCTCAATTACCAACGGAAAATTTTAATACGACCGTGTAAGTGTAATCAAGAGAACCCTAGTAAAAAGTTAAAAGGACTTATTCTCAATTACCAACGAAATAAAAAGTGAAAATAAAAATAATAAACTACAAATTAATAAAATAAGAATTTAAAAAAAAAAATCAAAACTAAAATTATTTAAAAATAAAGACAATTTAATTAATTAAATAAATTGAACAATGAAATAAGAATAATGGAATAAAAAATTAAATTAAATAAAAAATTTAATTGAATAAAAATTACAAAGAAATAATAAGTAAGGACAAATAATTAAAAAATACTCTAGAATTAAATAAAATTAAAAAAGTTGAAATTTTATGAATAAGTAACAGGTGTATTTTGTTTATATATTAAAGCTGAAATTTCTAATTTTTAACACTTTTTCTTCAAAATGTTTGTATCAGTTACGGTTGTAATTTTTATATATATAAAACTCGACATTTCTAATTTTGCATGAAAAAATGTTCTATACTTTTTCTTGAAAATTTTTGAAAACGACATGGGTATAATTTTTACAAATTCAAAAGCCGAGATTTCTAATTTTGCATAAAAAATTTGTGTAATCTTTCTTGAAATTTTTGGAAAAAGTCACAAGTCTAATTTATTTATATAATAAAGCTGCAATTTCTCATTGTTCCTCATGCAAAAATGTATTTTTCCAAATATGTATTTTTTTAAAAATTCTTTCAAATTAAAATAATTTGGAAGAATTCAAAAGAGCACTGTTGCTAACTTAATGAAGCTTTTTATAATTTCGCAATGAAATTAATATTTCCATAGATACAGCCACTTCCAAAACATTTCATAAAGATGTAATATCCATATATTTACTGATAAACTTGAACCATTCCTCATACAAAAATGTATATTTCCAAATATTCTTTAAAATCAAAAAAAAATTGAACGAATTGAAAAGCGCATTATTGATAACTTAGTGGAGGTTTTTATAATTTCGCAGTAAAATTAATATTTCCGGAGCTACAGTCACTTTCTTAAACATTTCATAAAAGAGTAATATTCATATATTTACTGATAAACTTGAACCATTCCTCATACAAAAATGTATTTTTCCAAACGTTCTTTAAAATCAAAACAATTTTGAAAGAATTGAAAAGAGTACTATTGATAACTTAGTGAGGATTTTTATAATTTCGCAACGAAATTAATATTTCCGGAGCTAAAGCCACTTTCTTAAACATTTCAAAAGGAAGTAATTTTTATTAATTTATTGATAAACATAAACCACTTCTCATTTAAAAATGTATGTTTTCATAAAATCTTTCAAATCAAAAGAGTTTTAAGAGAATTGAAACGAGCACTATCGGTAACTTGGTGCAGATTTTTATAATTTCGCAATAAAATTAATATTTCCGGAGCTACAGTTACTTTTTTAAACATATCATATAGAAGTTATATTCATATATTTACTGATAAGCTTGAACCATTCCTCATACCAAAATGTATTTTTCCAAACATTCTTTCAAATCAAAATTTTTTTTTACGAATTGAGAAGCGCATTATTGAAAACTTATAATTTTTCTTTAAATTTTAGGAAAGCCAAAATTTTTAATTTTGCATGACCATGTTTTAACATTTTTTCTTCAAAATGTTTGAATAAGTCAAGGGTGTAATTTTTATGAATATAAAAGCCGAGATTTCTAATTTTGCATCACCAATTTTGTACACTTTTTCTTGAACATTTTTGAACAAAACATGGGTGTAATTTTAATAAATATGAAAGTCGAGATTTCTAATTTTCCATAAAGAAATGTTATAATTTTTCTTGATATTTTTTGAATAAGTAACAGGTGTATTTTGTTTATATATTAAAGCTGAAATCTCTAATTTTTAACACTTTTTCTTCAAAATGTTTGAATAAGTCACGGGTGTAATTTTTGTAAATATAAAACCCGAGATTTCTAATTTTGCATGAAAAAATGTTCTATACTTTTTCTTGAAAATTTTTGAAAACGACAGGGGTGTAATTTTTACAAATTCAAAAGCCGACATTTCTAATTTTGCATGAAAAATTTTGTACACTTTTTCTTGAAAATTTTTGAATAAGACAAGAGCGTTATTTTTATAAATATAAAAGGCGAGATTTCTAATTTTCCATTAAAAATTTTTATAATTTTTCTTGAAATTTTATGAATAAGTCACAGGTGTAATTTGTTTATATATTAAAGCCAAAATTTCTTATTTTACAAAAAAAATTTTATAATTTTTCTTGAAATTTTTTGATTAAGACATGTGCATTTTATTTATATATTAATGCTGAAATTTCTAATTTTGCATGAACAATTTTTGATACGTTTTCTTCAAAATGTTAGAATAAGTCACGGGTCTAATTTTTATAAATATAAAACTCGAGATTTCTAATTTTGCATGAAAAAATGTTCTATACTCTTTCTTGAAAATTTTTGAAAACGACATGGGTGTAGTTTTTACAAATTAAAAGCCGAGATTTCTAATTTTGTATGAAAACTTTTGTACACTTTTTCTTTAAAATTTTTCCATAAAAAATTTGTATAATCTTTCTTGAAATTTTAGGAAAAAGTTACAGGTCTAATTTATTTATATAATAAAGCTGCATTTTCTGATTGTTCCTCATGCAAAAATGTATTTTTCCAAATATGTATTTTTTTAAAAATTCTTTCAAATCAAAACAATTTTGAACGAATTGAAAAGCGCATTATTGATAACTTAGTGGAGGTTTTTATAATTTCGCAATGAAATTAATATTTCCGTAGATACAGTCACTTTTTTAAGCATTTCAAGTGGAAGTAATATTCATATATTTATTGATAAGCTTGAACCGCTTCTCATATAAAAAGATATTTTTTCATAAACTCTTTCAAATGAAAACAATTTTTCAGGAATTGAAAAGAGCACTGTTAATAACTAAGTGTTTTTCAATTCAAAAATTCATATGAAAGAAATATTCATATATTTATTTTAATAAATTTTTTTTTATTTGAACCACTCTTCATACAAAAATTGTCTTTTCAAACATTCTTTCAAATCAAACAATTTAAAAAGAATTTAAACGATAACTTTGTGAAGATTTTAATAATTTCGCAATGAAATAATATTTCCGGAGATACAGTCACTTTCTTAAACATTTCATAAAGAAGTAATATTCATATATTTACTAATAAACTTGAACCATTCCTCATACAAAAATTTATTTTTCCAAACTTTCTTTAAAATCAAAACAATTTTGAAAGAATTGAAAAGAGCACTATTGATAACTTAGTGAAGATTTTTATAATTTCGCAACGAAATTAATATTTCCAGAGATACAGTCACTTTCTGAAACATTTCATAAGGTAGTAATTTTTATTAATTTATTGATAAACTTAAACCACTTCTCATTTAAAAATGTATGTTTTCACAAAATCTTTTAAATCAAAAGAGTTTTAAAAGAATTGAAAAGAGCACTATCGGTAACTTGGTGCAGATTTTTATAATTTCGCAGTAAAATTAATATTTCCGGAGCTACAGTTACTTTTTTAAACATATCATATAGAAGTGATAGTCATATATTTACTGATAAACTTGAACTGTTCCTCATACAAAAATATATTTTTCCAAACATTCCTTCAAATCAAAAAAATTTTGAACGAATTGAGAAGCGCATTATTGATAACTTATAATTTTTCTTGAAATTTTTGGAAAGCCAAAATTTACATTTTGCATGACCATATTTTAGCACTTTTTCTTCAAAATGTTTGAATAAGTCACGGCTGTAATTTTTATAAATATAAAAGCCGAGGTTTCTAATTTTGCATCACCAATTTTGTACACTTTTTCTTGAAAGCTTTTGAATAACACATGAAAAGTGGAGATTTCTAATTTTCCATAAAAAAATGTTATAATTTTTCTTGAAATTTTATGAATAAGTAACAGGTGTATTTTGTTTATATATTAAAGCTGAAATTTCTAATTTTTAATACTTTTTCTTCAAAATGTTTGAATCAGTTACGGTTGTAATTTTTATATATATAAAACTCGAGATTTCTAATTTTGCATGAAAAAATGTTCTATACTTTTTCTTGAAAATTTTTAAAAAAGACATGGGTGTAATTTTTACAAATTCAAAAGCCGAGATTTTTAATTTTGCATAAAAAATTTGTATAATCTTTCTTAAAATTTTTGGAAAAAGGCACAAGTCTAATTTATTTATATAATAAAGCTGCAATTTCTCATTGTTCCTCATGCAAAAATGTATATTTGCATATATATATTTTTTTAATAATTCTTTCAAATTAAAATAATTTTGAAAGATATCAAAAAAAGCACTGTTGCTAACTTAGTGAAGCTTTTTATAATTTCGCAATGAAATTAATATTTCCGTAGATACAGTCACTTTCTTAAACATTTCATAAAGAAGTAATATTCATATATTTACTGATTAACTTGAACCATTCCTCATACAAATTTAAACTTTCTTTAAAATCAAAAAAAATTTGAACGAATTGAAAAGCGCATTATTGATAACTTAGTGGAGGTTTTTATAATTTCGCAACGAAATTAATATTTCCGGAGCTAAAGCCACTTTCTTAAACATTTCAAAAGGAAGTAATTTTTATTAATTTATTGATAAACATAAACCACTTCTCATTTAAAAATGTATGTTTTCATAAAATCTTTCAAATCAAAAGAGTTTTAAGAGAATTGAAACGAGCACTATCGGTAACTTGGTGCAGATTTTAATAATTTCGCAATAAAATTAATATTTCCGGAGCTACAATTACTTTTTTAAACATATCATATAGAAGTTATATTCATATATTTACTGATAAACTTGAACCATTCCTCATACAAAAATGTATTTTTCCAAACGTTCTTTAAAATCAAAACAATTTTGAAAGAATTGAAAAGAGTACTATTGATAACTTAGTGAGGATTTTTATAATTTCGCAACGAAATTAATATTTCCGGAGCTAAAGCCACTTTCTTAAACATTTCAAAAGGAAGTAATTTTTATTAATTTATTGATAAACATAAACCACTTCTCATTTAAAAATGTATGTTTTCATAAAATCTTTCAAATCAAAAGAGTTTTAAGAGAATTGAAACGAGCACTATCGGTAACTTGGTGCAGATTTTTATAATTTCGCAATAAAATTAATATTTCCGGAGCTACAGTTACTTTTTTAAACATATCATATAGAAGTTATATTCATATATTTACTGATAAGCTTGAACCATTCCTCATACCAAAATGTATTTTTCCAAACATTCTTTCAAATCAAAATTTTTTTTTACGAATTGAGAAGCGCATTATTGAAAACTTATAATTTTTCTTTAAATTTTAGGAAAGCCAAAATTTTTAATTTTGCATGACCATGTTTTAACATTTTTTCTTCAAAATGTTTGAATAAGTCAAGGGTGTAATTTTTATGAATATAAAAGCCGAGATTTCTAATTTTGCATCACCAATTTTGTACACTTTTTCTTGAACATTTTTGAACAAAACATGGGTGTAATTTTAATAAATATGAAAGTCGAGATTTCTAATTTTCCATAAAGAAATGTTATAATTTTTCTTGATATTTTTTGAATAAGTAACAGGTGTATTTTGTTTATATATTAAAGCTGAAATCTCTAATTTTTAACACTTTTTCTTCAAAATGTTTGAATAAGTCACGGGTGTAATTTTTGTAAATATAAAACCCGAGATTTCTAATTTTGCATGAAAAAATGTTCTATACTTTTTCTTGAAAATTTTTGAAAACGACAGGGGTGTAATTTTTACAAATTCAAAAGCCGACATTTCTAATTTTGCATGAAAAATTTTGTACACTTTTTCTTGAAAATTTTTGAATAAGACAAGAGCGTTATTTTTATAAATATAAAAGGCGAGATTTCTAATTTTCCATTAAAAATTTTTATAATTTTTCTTGAAATTTTATGAATAAGTCACAGGTGTAATTTGTTTATATATTAAAGCCAAAATTTCTTATTTTACAAAAAAAATTTTATAATTTTTCTTGAAATTTTTTGATTAAGACATGTGCATTTTATTTATATATTAATGCTGAAATTTCTAATTTTGCATGAACAATTTTTGATACGTTTTCTTCAAAATGTTAGAATAAGTCACGGGTCTAATTTTTATAAATATAAAACTCGAGATTTCTAATTTTGCATGAAAAAATGTTCTATACTCTTTCTTGAAAATTTTTGAAAACGACATGGGTGTAATTTTTACAAATTAAAAGCCGAGATTTCTAATTTTGTATGAAAACTTTTGTACACTTTTTCTTTAAAATTTTTCCATAAAAAATTTGTATAATCTTTCTTGAAATTTTAGGAAAAAGTTACAGGTCTAATTTATTTATATAATAAAGCTGCAGTTTCTGATTGTTCCTCATGCAAAAATGTATTTTTCCAAATATGTATTTTTTTAAAAATTCTTTCAAATCAAAACAATTTTGAACGAATTGAAAAGCGCATTATTGATAACTTAGTGGAGGTTTTTATAATTTCGCAATGAAATTAATATTTCCGTAGATACAGTCACTTTTTTAAGCATTTCAAGTGGAAGTAATATTCATATATTTATTGATAAGCTTGAACCGCTTCTCATATAAAAAGATATTTTTTCATAAACTCTTTCAAATGAAAACAATTTTAAAGGAATTGAAAAGAGCACTGTTAATAACTAAGTGTTTTTCAATTCAAAAATTCATATGAAAGAAATATTCATATATTTATTTTAATAAATTTTTTTTTATTTGAACCACTCTTCATACAAAAATTGTCTTTTCAAACATTCTTTCAAATCAAACAATTTAAAAAGAATTTAAACGATAACTTTGTGAAGATTTTAATAATTTCGCAATGAAATAATATTTCCGGAGATACAGTCACTTTCTTAAACATTTCATAAAGAAGTAATATTCATATATTTACTAATAAACTTGAACCATTCCTCATACAAAAATTTATTTTTCCAAACTTTCTTTAAAATCAAAACAATTTTGAAAGAATTGAAAAGAGCACTATTGATAACTTAGTGAAGATTTTTATAATTTCGCAACGAAATTAATATTTCCAGAGATACAGTCACTTTCTGAAACATTTCATAAGGTAGTAATTTTTATTAATTTATTGATAAACTTAAACCACTTCTCATTTAAAAATGTATGTTTTCACAAAATCTTTTAAATCAAAAGAGTTTTAAAAGAATTGAAAAGAGCACTATCGGTAACTTGGTGCAGATTTTTATAATTTCGCAGTAAAATTAATATTTCCGGAGCTACAGTTACTTTTTTAAACATATCATATAGAAGTGATAGTCATATATTTACTGATAAACTTGAACTGTTCCTCATACAAAAATATATTTTTCCAAACATTCCTTCAAATCAAAAAAATTTTGAACGAATTGAGAAGCGCATTATTGATAACTTATAATTTTTCTTGAAATTTTTGGAAAGCCAAAATTTACATTTTGCATGACCATATTTTAGCACTTTTTCTTCAAAATGTTTGAATAAGTCACGGCTGTAATTTTTATAAATATAAAAGCCGAGGTTTCTAATTTTGCATCACCAATTTTGTACACTTTTTCTTGAAAGCTTTTGAATAACACATGAAAAGTGGAGATTTCTAATTTTCCATAAAAAAATGTTATAATTTTTCTTGAAATTTTATGAATAAGTAACAGGTGTATTTTGTTTATATATTAAAGCTGAAATTTCTAATTTTTAATACTTTTTCTTCAAAATGTTTGAATCAGTTACGGTTGTAATTTTTATATATATAAAACTCGAGATTTCTAATTTTGCATGAAAAAATGTTCTATACTTTTTCTTGAAAATTTTTAAAAAAGACATGGGTGTAATTTTTACAAATTCAAAAGCCGAGATTTTTAATTTTGCATAAAAAATTTGTATAATCTTTCTTAAAATTTTTGGAAAAAGGCACAAGTCTAATTTATTTATATAATAAAGCTGCAATTTCTCATTGTTCCTCATGCAAAAATGTATATTTGCATATATATATTTTTTTAATAATTCTTTCAAATTAAAATAATTTTGAAAGATATCAAAAAAAGCACTGTTGCTAACTTAGTGAAGCTTTTTATAATTTCGCAATGAAATTAATATTTCCGTAGATACAGTCACTTTCTTAAACATTTCATAAAGAAGTAATATTCATATATTTACTGATTAACTTGAACCATTCCTCATACAAATTTAAACTTTCTTTAAAATCAAAAAAAATTTGAACGAATTGAAAAGCGCATTATTGATAACTTAGTGGAGGTTTTTATAATTTCGCAACGAAATTAATATTTCCGGAGCTAAAGCCACTTTCTTAAACATTTCAAAAGGAAGTAATTTTTATTAATTTATTGATAAACATAAACCACTTCTCATTTAAAAATGTATGTTTTCATAAAATCTTTCAAATCAAAAGAGTTTTAAGAGAATTGAAACGAGCACTATCGGTAACTTGGTGCAGATTTTAATAATTTCGCAATAAAATTAATATTTCCGGAGCTACAATTACTTTTTTAAACATATCATATAGAAGTTATATTCATATATTTACTGATAAACTTGAACCATTCCTCATACAAAAATGTATTTTTCCAAACGTTCTTTAAAATCAAAACAATTTTGAAAGAATTGAAAAGAGTACTATTGATAACTTAGTGAGGATTTTTATAATTTCGCAACGAAATTAATATTTCCGGAGCTAAAGCCACTTTCTCAAACATTTCAAATAGAAGTAATTTTTATTAATTTATTGATAAACATAAACCACTTCTCATTTAAAAATGTATGTTTTCATAAAATGTTTCAAATCAAAAGAGTTTTAAGAGAATTGAAACGAGCACTATCGGTAACTTGGTGCAGATTTTAATAATTTCGCAATAAAATTAATATTTCCGGAGCTACAGTTACTTTTTTAAACATATCATATAGAAGTTATATTCATATATTTACTGATAAACTTGAACCATTCCTCATACCAAAATGTATTTTTCCAAACATTCTTTCAAATCAAAATTTTTTTTAACGAATTGAGAAGCGCATTATTGATAACTTATAATTTTTCTTTAAATTTTAGGAAAGCCAAAATTTTTAATTTTGCATGACCATGTTTTAACACTTTTTCTTCAAAATGTTTGAATAAGTCAAGGGTGTAATTTTTATGAATATAAAAGCCGAGATTTCTAATTTTGCATCACCAATTTTGTACACTTTTTCTTGAACATTTTTGAACAAAACATGGGTGTAATTTTAATAAATATGAAAGTCGAGATTTCTAATTTTCCATAAAGAAATGTTATAATTTTTCTTGATATTTTTTGAATAAGTAACAGGTGTATTTTGTTTATATATTAAAGCTGAAATCTCTAATTTTTAACCCTTTTTCTTCAAAATGTTTGAATAAGTCACGGGTGTAATTTTTGTAAATATAAAACCCCAGATTTCTAATTTTGCATGAAAAATTTTGTATATTCTTTCTTGAAAATTTTTGAGTAAGACCGGGTGTAATTTTTGTAAATATAAAAGCCGAGATTTCTAATTTTCTATAAAAAATTTGTATAATCTTTCATGAAATTTTTGAAAAAAGTCACAAGTCTAATTTATTTATATAATAAAGCTGCAATTTCTAATTTTTCCTCATGCAAAAATGTATTTTTCCAAATATGTATTTTTTTTTTAAATTCTTTCAAATTAAAATAACTTTGAAAGTATTCAAAAGAGCACTGTTGCTAACTTAGTGAAGCTTTTTATAATTTCACAATGAAATTAATATTTCCGGAGCTACAGTCACTTTCTTAAACATTTCAAAAGTAAGTAATTTTTATTAATTTATTGATAAACTTAAACCACTTCTCATTTAAAAATGTATGTTTTCATAAAATCTTTTAAATCAAAAGAGTTTTAAAACAATTAAAAACAGCACTATCGGTAACTTGGTGCAGATTTTTATAATTTCGCAATAAAATTAATATTTCCGGAGCTACAGTTACTTTCTTAAACATTTCATAAAAGAGTAATATTCATATATTTACTGATAAACTTGAACCATTCCTTATACAAAAATGTATTTTTCCAAACATTCTTTAAAATCAAAACAATGTTTAACGAATTGAAAAGCGCATTATTGATAACTTAGTGGAGGTTTTTATAATTTCGCAATGAAATTAATATTTCCGGAGCTACAGTCACTTTCTTAAGCATTTCAAATGGAAGTAATATTCATATATTTATTGATAAGCATGAAACGCTTCTCATAAAAAAAGATATTTTTTCATAAGCTCTTTCAAATGAAAACAATTTTAAAGGAACTAAAAAGAGCACTGTCATTAACTTAGTGCTTTTCAATTCAAAGATTCATATGAAAGTAATATTCATATATTTATTAATATATTTTTTTTTTATTTGAACTACTCCTCATACAAAAATTGTCGTTTCAAATCAAAATGAAAACAGATTTAAAAGAATTGAAAAGAGCACTATCAGTAACTTGGTGCAGATTTTTATAATTTCGCAATAAAATTAATATTTCCGGAGCTACAGTTACTTTCTTAAACATTTTATAAAAGAGTAATATTCATATATTTACTGATAAACTTGAACCATTCCTCATACAAAAATGTATTTTTCCAAACATTCTTTAAAATCAAAACAATTTTGAAAGAATTGAAAAGAGTACTATTGATAACTTATTGAAGATTTTTATAATTTCGCAACGAAATTAATATTTCCGGAGCTAAAGTCACTTTCTTAAACATTTCAAAAGGAAGTAATTTTTATTAATTTATTGATAAACTTGAACCGCTTCTCATAAAAAAAGATATTTTTTCATAAGCTCTTTTAAATGAAAACAATTTTAAAGGAACTAAAAAGAGCACTGTCATTAACTTAGTGCTTTTCAATTCAAAGTTTCATATGAAAGTAATATTCATATATTTATTAATATATTTTTTTTTATTTGAACTACTCCTCATACAAAAATTGTCGTTTCAAATCAAAATCAAAACAGATTTAAAAGAATTGAAAAGAGCACTTTCGGTAACTTGGTGCAGATTTTTATAATTTCGCAATAAAATTAATATTTCCGGAGCTACAGTTACTTTTTTAAACATTTCATATAGAAGTAATATTCATATATTTATTGATAAGCTTGAACCGCTTCTCATAAAAAAAGATATTTTTTCATAAACTCTTTCAAATGAAAACAATTTTAAAGGAATTGAAAAGAGCACTGTTAATAACTAAGTGCTTTTCAATTTAAAGATTCATATGAAAGTGATATTCATATATTTATTTTAATAAAATTTTTTTTTATTTGAACTACTCTTCATACAAAAATTGTCTTTTCAAACATTCTTTCAAATCAAACAATTTAAAAAGAATTGAAACGATAACTTTGTGAAGATTTTAATAATTTCGCAATGAAATAATATTTCCGGAGATATAGTCACTTTCTTAAACATTTTATAAAGAAGTAATTTTTATTTATTTATTGATAAACTTGAACCGCTTCTCATTAAAAAAAGATATTTTTTCATAAACTCTTTCAAATGAAAACAATTTTAAAGGAATTGAAAAGAGCACTGTTAATAACTAAGTGCTTTTCAATTCAAAGATTCATATGAAAGTAATATTCATATATTTATTTTAATAAATTTTTTTTTTATTTGAACTACTCTTCATACAAAAATTGTCTTTTAAAACATTCTTTCAAATCAAACAATTTAAAAAGAATTGAAACGATAACTTGGTGAAGATTTTAATAATTTCGCATTGAAATAATATTTCCGGAGATAAAGTCACTTTCTTAAACATTTTATAAAGAAGTAATTTTTATTTATTTATTGATAAACTTAAACCACTTCTCATTAAAATATGTATGTTTTCATAAATTCTTTCAAATCAAAACAGTTTTAAAAGAATGAAGAGCGATCGATTGATAATTTTGAGGAGATTTTTATAATTTCGCAATGAAATTAATATTTCCGAAAATACAGTCACTTTCTTAAACATATCATATAGAAGTAATATTCATATATTTACTGATAAACTTGAACCATTCCTCATACAAAAATGTATTTTTCCAAACATTCTTTCAAATCAAAAAAATTTTGAACGAATTGAAAAGCGCATTATTGATAACTTTGTGGAGGTTTTTATAATTTCGCAATGAAATTAATATTTCCGGAGATACAGTCACTTTCTGAAACATTTCATAAGGAAGTAATTTTTATTAATTTATTGATAAACTTAAACCACTTCTCATTTAAAAATGTATGTTTTCATAAAATCTTTTAAATCATAAGAGTTTTAAAAGAATTGAAAAGAGCACTATCGGTAACTTGGTGCAGATTTTTATAATTTCGCATTAAAATTAATATTTCCGGAGCTACAGTTACTTTCTTAAACATTTCATAAAAGAGTAATATTCATATATTTACTGATAAACTTGAACCATTCCTCATACAAAAATGTATTTTTCCAAACATTCTTTAAAATCAAAACAATTTTGAAAGAATTGAAAATAGTACTATTGATAACTTGGTGAAGATTTTAATAATTTCGCAATGAAATAATATTTCCGGAGATATAGTTACTTTCTTAAACATTTTATAAAGAAGTAATTTTTATTTATTTATTGATAAACTTGAACCGCTTCTCATAAAACAAGATATTTTTTCATAAACTCTTTCAAATCAAAACAGTTTTAAAAGAATGAAGAGCGATCGATTGATAATTTTGTGGAGATTTTTATAATTTCGCAATGAAATTAATATTTCCGAAAATACAGTCACTTTCTTAAACATATCATATAGAAGTAATATTCATATATTTACTGATAAACTTGAACCATTCCTCATACAAAAATGTATTTTTCCAAACATTCTTTCAAATCAAAAAAATTTTGAACGAATTGAAAAGCGCATTATTGATAACTTAGTGGAGGTTTAAATAATTTCGCAATGAAATTAATATTTCCGGAGATACAGTCACTTTCTGAAACATTTCAAAAGGAAGTAATTTTTATTAATTTATTGATAAACTTAAACCACTTCTCATTTAAAAATGTATGTTTTCATAAAATCGTTTAAATCAAAAGAGTTTTAAAAGAATTGAAAAGAGCACTATCGGTAATTTGGTGCAGATTTTTATAATTTCGCATTAAAATTAATATTTCCGGAGCTACAGTTACTTTTTTAAACATATCATTTAGAAGTAATATTCATATATTTACTGATAAACTTGAACCATTCCTCATACAAAAATGTATTTTTGCAAACATTCTTTCAAATCAAAAAAATTTTTAACGAATTGAAAAGCGCATTATTGATAACTTAGTGGAGGTTTTTATAATTTCGCAATGAAATTAATATTTCCGGAGCTACAGTAACTTTTTTAAGCATTTCAAATGGAAGTAATATTCATATATTTATTGATAAGCTTGAACCGCTTCTCATAAAAAAGATATTTTTTCATAAACTCTTTCAAATGAAAACAATTTCAAAGGAATTGAAAAGAGCACTGTTAATAACTAAGTGCTTTTCAATTCAAAGATTCATATGAAAGTAATATTCATATATTTATTGTAATAAATTTTTTTTTTATTTGAACTACTCTTTATACAAAAATTGTCTTTTCAAACATTCTTTCAAATCAAACAATTTAAAAAGAATTGAAACGATAACTTTGTGAAGATTTTAATAATTTCGCAATGAAATAATATTTCTGGAGATATATTCACTTTCTGAAACATTTTATAAAGAAGTAATTTTTATTTATTTATTGATAAACTTAAACCACTTTTCATTAAAAAATGTATGTTTTCATAAATTCTATCAAAACAGTTTTAAAAGAATGAAGAGCGATCGATTGATAATTTTATGGAGATTTTTATAATTTCGCAATGAAATTAATATTTCCAAAGATACAGTCACTTTCTTAAACATTTCATAAAGAAGTAATATTCATATATTTACTAATAAACTTGAACCATTCCTCATACAAAAATGTATTTTTCCAAACATTCTTTCAAATCAAAAAAATTTTGAACGAATTGAAAAGCGCATTATTGATAACTTAGTGGAGGTTTTTATAATTTCGCAATGAAATTAATATTTCCGGAGATACAGTCACATTCTGAAACATTTCATAAGGAAGTAATTTTTATTAATTTATTGATAAACTTAAACCACTTCTCATAAAAAATGTATGTTTTCATATATTCTTTCAAATCAAAACAGTTTTAAAAGAATGAAGAGCGATCGATTGATAATTTTGTGGAGATTTTTATAATTTCGTAATGAAATTAATATTTCCGGAGATACAGTCACTTTCTTAAGCATTTCAAATGGAAGTAATATTCATATATTTACTGATAAACTTGAACCATTCCTTATACAAAAATGTATTTTTCCAAACATTCTTTAAAATCAAAACAATGTTTAACGAATTGAAAAGCGCATTATTGATAACTTAGTGGAGGTTTTTATAATTTCGCAATGAAATTAATATTTCCGGAGCTACAGTCACTTTCTTAAGCATTTCAAATGGAAGTAATATTCATATATTTATTGATAAGCATGAAACGCTTCTCATAAAAAAAGATATTTTTTCATAAGCTCTTTCAAATGAAAACAATTTTAAAGGAACTAAAAAGAGCACTGTCATTAACTTAGTGCTTTTCAATTCAAAGATTCATATGAAAGTAATATTCATATATTTATTAATATATTTTTTTTTTATTTGAACTACTCCTCATACAAAAATTGTCGTTTCAAATCAAAATGAAAACAGATTTAAAAGAATTGAAAAGAGCACTATCAGTAACTTGGTGCAGATTTTTATAATTTCGCAATAAAATTAATATTTCCGGAGCTACAGTTACTTTCTTAAACATTTTATAAAAGAGTAATATTCATATATTTACTGATAAACTTGAACCATTCCTCATACAAAAATGTATTTTTCCAAACATTCTTTAAAATCAAAACAATTTTGAAAGAATTGAAAAGAGTACTATTGATAACTTATTGAAGATTTTTATAATTTCGCAACGAAATTAATATTTCCGGAGCTAAAGTCACTTTCTTAAACATTTCAAAAGGAAGTAATTTTTATTAATTTATTGATAAACTTGAACCGCTTCTCATAAAAAAAGATATTTTTTCATAAGCTCTTTTAAATGAAAACAATTTTAAAGGAACTAAAAAGAGCACTGTCATTAACTTAGTGCTTTTCAATTCAAAGTTTCATATGAAAGTAATATTCATATATTTATTAATATATTTTTTTTTATTTGAACTACTCCTCATACAAAAATTGTCGTTTCAAATCAAAATCAAAACAGATTTAAAAGAATTGAAAAGAGCACTTTCGGTAACTTGGTGCAGATTTTTATAATTTCGCAATAAAATTAATATTTCCGGAGCTACAGTTACTTTTTTAAACATTTCATATAGAAGTAATATTCATATATTTATTGATAAGCTTGAACCGCTTCTCATAAAAAAAGATATTTTTTCATAAACTCTTTCAAATGAAAACAATTTTAAAGGAATTGAAAAGAGCACTGTTAATAACTAAGTGCTTTTCAATTTAAAGATTCATATGAAAGTGATATTCATATATTTATTTTAATAAAATTTTTTTTATTTGAACTACTCTTCATACAAAAATTGTCTTTTCAAACATTCTTTCAAATCAAACAATTTAAAAAGAATTGAAACGATAACTTTGTGAAGATTTTAATAACTTCGCAATGAAATAATATTTCCGGAGATATAGTCACTTTCTTAAACATTTTATAAAGAAGTAATTTTTATTTATTTATTGATAAACTTGAACCGCTTCTCATTAAAAAAAGATATTTTTTCATAAACTCTTTCAAATGAAAACAATTTTAAAGGAATTGAAAAGAGCACTGTTAATAACTAAGTGCTTTTCAATTCAAAGATTCATATGAAAGTAATATTCATATATTTATTTTAATAAATTTTTTTTTTATTTGAACTACTCTTCATACAAAAATTGTCTTTTAAAACATTCTTTCAAATCAAACAATTTAAAAAGAATTGAAACGATAACTTGGTGAAGATTTTAATAATTTCGCATTGAAATAATATTTCCGGAGATAAAGTCACTTTCTTAAACATTTTATAAAGAAGTAATTTTTATTTATTTATTGATAAACTTAAACCACTTCTCATTAAAATATGTATGTTTTCATAAATTCTTTCAAATCAAAACAGTTTTAAAAGAATGAAGAGCGATCGATTGATAATTTTGAGGAGATTTTTATAATTTCGCAATGAAATTAATATTTCCGAAAATACAGTCACTTTCTTAAACATATCATATAGAAGTAATATTCATATATTTACTGATAAACTTGAACCATTCCTCATACAAAAATGTATTTTTCCAAACATTCTTTCAAATCAAAAAAATTTTGAACGAATTGAAAAGCGCATTATTGATAACTTTGTGGAGGTTTTTATAATTTCGCAATGAAATTAATATTTCCGGAGATACAGTCACTTTCTGAAACATTTCATAAGGAAGTAATTTTTATTAATTTATTGATAAACTTAAACCACTTCTCATTTAAAAATGTATGTTTTCATAAAATCTTTTAAATCATAAGAGTTTTAAAAGAATTGAAAAGAGCACTATCGGTAACTTGGTGCAGATTTTTATAATTTCGCATTAAAATTAATATTTCCGGAGCTACAGTTACTTTCTTAAACATTTCATAAAAGAGTAATATTCATATATTTACTGATAAACTTGAACCATTCCTCATACAAAAATGTATTTTTCCAAACATTCTTTAAAATCAAAACAATTTTGAAAGAATTGAAAATAGTACTATTGATAACTTGGTGAAGATTTTAATAATTTCGCAATGAAATAATATTTCCGGAGATATAGTTACTTTCTTAAACATTTTATAAAGAAGTAATTTTTATTTATTTATTGATAAACTTGAACCGCTTCTCATAAAAAAAGATATTTTTTCATAAACTCTTTCAAATCAAAACAGTTTTAAAAGAATGAAGAGCGATCGATTGATAATTTTGTGGAGATTTTTATAATTTCGCAATGAAATTAATATTTCCGAAAATACAGTCACTTTCTTAAACATATCATATAGAAGTAATATTCATATATTTACTGATAAACTTGAACCATTCCTCATACAAAAATGTATTTTTCCAAACATTCTTTCAAATCAAAAAAATTTTGAACGAATTAAAAAGCGCATTATTGATAACTTAGTGGAGGTTTAAATAATTTCGCAATGAAATTAATATTTCCGGAGATACAGTCACTTTCTGAAACATTTCAAAAGGAAGTAATTTTTATTAATTTATTGATAAACTTAAACCACTTCTCATTTAAAAATGTATGTTTTCATAAAATCGTTTAAATCAAAAGAGTTTTAAAAGAATTGAAAAGAGCACTATCGGTAATTTGGTGCAGATTTTTATAATTTCGCATTAAAATTAATATTTCCGGAGCTACAGTTACTTTTTTAAACATATCATTTAGAAGTAATATTCATATATTTACTGATAAACTTGAACCATTCCTCATACAAAAATGTATTTTTGCAAACATTCTTTCAAATCAAAAAAATTTTTAACGAATTGAAAAGCGCATTATTGATAACTTAGTGGAGGTTTTTATAATTTCGCAATGAAATTAATATTTCCGGAGCTACAGTAACTTTTTTAAGCATTTCAAATGGAAGTAATATTCATATATTTATTGATAAGCTTGAACCGCTTCTCATAAAAAAAGATATTTTTTCATAAACTCTTTCAAATGAAAACAATTTCAAAGGAATTGAAAAGAGCACTGTTAATAACTAAGTGCTTTTCAATTCAAAGATTCATATGAAAGTAATATTCATATATTTATTGTAATAAATTTTTTTTTTATTTGAACTACTCTTTATACAAAAATTGTCTTTTCAAACATTCTTTCAAATCAAACAATTTAAAAAGAATTGAAACGATAACTTTGTGAAGATTTTAATAATTTCGCAATGAAATAATATTTCTGGAGATATATTCACTTTCTGAAACATTTTATAAAGAAGTAATTTTTATTTATTTATTGATAAACTTAAACCACTTTTCATTAAAAAATGTATGTTTTCATAAATTCTATCAAAACAGTTTTAAAAGAATGAAGAGCGATCGATTGATAATTTTATGGAGATTTTTATAATTTCGCAATGAAATTAATATTTCCAAAGATACAGTCACTTTCTTAAACATTTCATAAAGAAGTAATATTCATATATTTACTAATAATCTTGAACCATTCCTCATACAAAAATGTATTTTTCCAAACATTCTTTCAAATCAAAAAAATTTTGAACAAATTGAAAAGCGCATTATTGATAACTTAGTGGAGGTTTTTATAATTTCGCAATGAAATTAATATTTCCGGAGCTACAGTCACTTTTTTAAGCATTTCAAATGGAAGATATATTCATATATTTATTGATAAGCTTGAACCGCTTCTCATAAAAAAAAATATTTTTTCATAAACTCTTTCAAATGAAAACAATTTTAAAGGAATTGAAAAGAGCACTGTTAATAACTAAGTGCTTTTCAATTCAAAGATTCATATGAAAGTAATATTCATATATTTATTTTAATAAATTTTTTTTTTATTTGAACTACTCTTCATACAAAAATTGTCTTTTCAAACATTCTTTCAAATCAAACAATTTAAAAAGAATTGAAACGATAACTTGGTGAAGATTTTAATAATTTCGCAATGAAATAATATTTCCGGAGATATAGTCACTTTGTTAAACATTTTATAAAGAAGTAATTTTTATTTATTTATTGATAAACTTAAACCACTTCTCATAAAAAATGTATGTTTTCATATATTCTTTCAAATCAAAACAGTTTTAAAAGAATGAAGAGCGATCGATTGATAATTTTGTGGAGATTTTTATAATTTCGTAATGAAATTAATATTTCCGGAGATACAGTCACTTCCTCATGCAAAAATGTATTTTTCCAAATATTTATTTTTTTTTTAAATTCTTTCAAATTAAAATAAATTTGAAAGTATTCAAAAGAGCACTGTTGCTAACTTAATGAAGCTTTTTATAATTTCGCAATGAAATTAATATTTCCGGATCTACAGTCACTTTCTTAAACATTTCAAAAGGAAGTAATTTTTATTAATTTATTGATAAACTTAAACCACTTCTCATTTAAAAATGTATGTTTTCATAAAATCTTTCAAATCAAAAGAGTTTTAAAACAATTGAAAACAGCACTATCGGTAACTTGGTGCAGATTTTTATAATTTCGCAATAAAATTAATATTTTCGGAGCTACAGTTACTTTCTTAAACATTTCATAAGGAAATAATTTTTATTAATTTATTGATAAACTTAAACCACTTCTCGTTTAAAAATGTATGTTTTCATAAAATCTTTCAAATCAAAAGAGTTTTAAAAGAATTGAAAAGAGCACTATCGGTAACTTGGTGCAGATTTTTATAATTTCGCAATAAAATTAATATTTCCGGAGCTACAGTTACTTTTTTAAACATATCATTTAGAAGTAATATTCATATATTTACTGATAAACTTGAACCATTCCTCATACAAAAATGTATTTTTGCAAACATTCTTTCAAATCAAAAAAATTTTTAACGAATTGAAAAGCGCATTATTGATAACTTAGTGGAGGTTTTTATAATTTCGCAATGAAATTAATATTTCCGGAGCTACAGTAACTTTTTTAAGCATTTCAAATGGAAGTAATATTCATATATTTATTGATAAGCTTGAACCGCTTCTCATAAAAAAAGATATTTTTTCATAAACTCTTTCAAATGAAAACAATTTCAAAGGAATTGAAAAGAGCACTGTTAATAACTAAGTGCTTTTCAATTCAAAGATTCATATGAAAGTAATATTCATATATTTATTGTAATAAATTTTTTTTTTATTTGAACTACTCTTTATACAAAAATTGTCTTTTCAAACATTCTTTCAAATCAAACAATTTAAAAAGAATTGAAACGTAAACTTTGTGAAGATTTTAATAATTTCGCAATGAAATAATATTTCTGGAGATATATTCACTTTCTGAAACATTTTATAAAGAAGTAATTTTTATTTATTTATTGATAAACTTAAACCACTTTTCATTAAAAAATGTATGTTTTCATAAATTCTATCAAAACAGTTTTAAAAGAATGAAGAGCGATCGATTGATAATTTTATTGAGATTTTTATAATTTCGCAATGAAATTAATATTTCCAAAGATACAGTCACTTTCTTAAACATTTCATAAAGAAGTAATATTCATATATTTAGTAATAAACTTGAACCATTCCTCATACAAAAATGTATTTTTCCAAACATTCTTTCAAATCAAAAAAATTTTGAACGAATTGAAAAGCGCATTATTGATAACTTAGTGGAGGTTTTTATAATTTCGCAATGAAATTAATATTTCCGGAGCTACAGTCACTTTTTTAAGCATTTCAAATGGAAGATATATTCATATATTTATTGATAAGCTTGAACCGCTTCTCATAAAAAAAGATATTTTTTCATAAACTCTTTCAAATGAAAACAATTTTAAAGGAATTGAAAAGAGCACTGTTAATAACTAAGTGCTTTTCAATTCAAAGATTCATATGAAAGTAATATTCATATATTTATTTTAATAAATTTTTTTTTTATTTGAACTACTCTTCATACAAAAATTGTCTTTTCAAACATTCTTTCAAATCAAACAATTTAAAAAGAATTGAAACGATAACTTGGTGAAGATTTTAATAATTTCGCAATGAAATAATATTTCCGGAGATATAGTCACTTTGTTAAACATTTTATAAAGAAGTAATTTTTATTTATTTATTGATAAACTTAAACCACTTCTCATAAAAAATGTATGTTTTCATATATTCTTTCAAATCAAAACAGTTTTAAAAGAATGAAGAGCGATCGATTGATAATTTTGTGGAGATTTTTATAATTTCGTAATGAAATTAATATTTCCGGAGATACAGTCACTTCCTCATGCAAAAATGTATTTTTCCAAATATTTATTTTTTTTTTAAATTCTTTCAAATTAAAATAAATTTGAAAGTATTCAAAAGAGCACTGTTGCTAACTTAATGAAGCTTTTTATAATTTCGCAATGAAATTAATATTTCCGGATCTACAGTCACTTTCTTAAACATTTCAAAAGGAAGTAATTTTTATTAATTTATTGATAAACTTAAACCACTTCTCATTTAAAAATGTATGTTTTCATAAAATCTTTCAAATCAAAAGAGTTTTAAAACAATTGAAAACAGCACTATCGGTAACTTGGTGCAGATTTTTATAATTTCGCAATAAAATTAATATTTTCGGAGCTACAGTTACTTTCTTAAACATTTCATAAGGAAATAATTTTTATTAATTTATTGATAAACTTAAACCACTTCTCGTTTAAAAATGTATGTTTTCATAAAATCTTTCAAATCAAAAGAGTTTTAAAAGAATTGAAAAGAGCACTATCGGTAACTTGGTGCAGATTTTTATAATTTCGCAATAAAATAAATATTTCCGGAGCTACAGTTACTTTATTTTAATATATCATATAGAAGTAATATTCATATATTTACTGATAAACTTGAACCATTCCTCATACAAAAATGTATTTTTCCAAACATTCTTTAAAATCAAAACAATTTTGAAAGAATTGAAAAGAGTACTATGTATAAATTAGTGAAGATTTTTATAATTTCGCAACGAAATTAATATTTCTGGAGATACAGTCACATTCTTAAACATTTCATAAGGAAGTAATTTTTATGAATTTATTGATAAACTTAAACCACTTCTCATTTAAAAATGTATGTTTTCATAAAATCTTTCAAATCAAAAGAGTTTTAAAACAATTGAAAACAGCACTATCGGTAACTTGGTGCAGATTTTTATAATTTCGCAATAAAATTAATATTTCGGGAGCTACAGTTGCTTTCTTAAACATTTCATAAAAGAGTAATATTCATATATTTACTGATAAACTTGAACCATTCCTCATACAAAAATGTATTTTTCCAAACATTCTTTCAAATCAAAAAAAAATTTTGAACGAATTGAAAAGCGCATTATTGATAACTTAGTGGAGGTTTTTATAATTTCGCAATGAAATTAATATTTCCGGAGCTACAGTAACTTTTTTAAGCATTTCAAATGGAAGTAATATTCATATATTTATTGATAAGCTTGAACCGCTTCTCATAAAAAAAGATATTTTTTCATAAACTCTTTCAAATGAAAACAATTTTAAAGGAATTGAAAAGAGCACTGTTAATAACTAAGTGCTTTTCAATTCAAAGATTCATATGAAAGTAATATTCATATATTTATTTTAATAAATTTTTTTTTTATTTGAACTACTCTTCATATAAATATTGTCTTTTCAAACATTCTTTCAAATCAAACAATTTAAAAAGAATTGAAACGATAACTTGGTGAAGATTTTAATAATTTCGCAATGAAATAATATTTCCGGAGATATAGTCACTTTCTTAAACATTTTATAAAGAAGTAATTTTTATTTATTTATTGATAAACTTAAACCACTTCTCATTAAAAAATGTATGTTTTCATAAATTCTTTCAAATCAAAACAGTTTTAAAAGAATGAACAGCGATCGATTGATAATTTTGTGGAGATTTTTATAATTTCGTAATGAAATTAATATTTCCGGAGATACAGTCACTTTCTTAAACATATCATATAGAAGTAATATTCATATATTTACTGATAAACTTGAACCATTCCTCATACAAAAATGTGTTTTTCCAAACATTCTTTCAAATCAAAAAAATTTTGAACGAATTGAAAAGCGCATTATTGATAACTTAGTGGAGGTTTTTATAATTTCGCAATGAAATTAATATTTCCGGAGATACAGTCACATTCTGAAACATTTCATAAGGAAGTAATTTTTATTAATTTATTGATAAACTTAAACCACTTCTCATTTAAAAATGTATGTTTTCATAAAATCTTTTAAATCATAAGAGTTTTAAAAGAATTGAAAAGAGCACTATCGGTAACTTGGTGCAGATTTTTATAATTTCGCATTAAAATTAATATTTCCGGAGCTACAGTTACTTTCTTAAACATTTCATAAAAGAGTAATATTCATATATTTACTGATAAACTTGAACCATTCCTCATACAAAAATGTATTTTTCCAAACATTCTTTAATATCAAAACAATTTTGAAAGAATTGAAAAGAGTACTATTGATAACTTAGTGAAGATTTTTATAATTTCGCAACGAAACTAATATTTCCGGAGATACAGTCACTTTCTTAAACATTTCATAAGGAAGTAATTTTTATGAATTTATTGATAAACTTAAACCACTTCTCATTTAAAAATGTATGTTTTCATAAAATCTTTCAAATCAAAACAGTTGTAAAACAATTGAAAACAGCACTATCGGTAACTTGGTGCAGATTTTTATAATTTCGCATTAAAATTAATATTTCCGGAGCTACAGTTACTTTCTTAAACATTTCATAAAAGAGTAATATTCATATATTTACTGATAAACTTGAACCATTCCTCATACAAAAATGTATTTTTCCAAACATTCTTTAATATCAAAACAATTTTGAAAGAATTGAAAAGAGTACTATTGATAACTTAGTGAAGATTTTTATAATTTCGCAATGAAATTAATATTTCCGGAGCTACAGTAACTTTTTTAAGCATTTCAAATGGAAGTAATATTCATATATTTATTGATAAGCTTGAACCGCTTCTCATAAAAAAAGATATTTTTTCATAAACTCTTTCAAATGAAAACAATTTTAAAGGAATTGAAAAGAGCACTGTTAATAACTAAGTGCTTTTCAATTCAAAGATTCATATGAAAGTAATATTCATATATTTATTTTAATAAATTTTTTTTTTTATTTGAACTACTCTTCATACAAAAATTGTCTTTTCAAACATTCTTTCAAATCAAACAATTTAAAAAGAATTGAAACGATAACTTGGTGAAGATTTTAATAATTTCGCAATGAAATAATATTTGCGGAGATATAGTCACTTTCTTAAACATTTTATAAGGAAGTAATTTTTATTAATTTATTGATAAACTTAAACCACTTCTCATTAAAAAATGTATGTTTTCATAAATTCTTTCAAATCAAAACAGTTTTAAAAGAATGAACAGTGATCGATTGATAATTTTGTGGAGATTTTTATAATTTCGTAATGAAATTAATATTTCCGGAGATACAGTCTTTTTCTTAAACATTTCATAAAGAAGTAATATTCATATATTTACTAATAAACTTGAACCATTCCTTATACGAAAATATATTTTTCCAAACTTTCTTGAAATCAAAACAATTTTGAAAGAAATGAAAAGAGCACTATTGATAACTTAGTGAAGATTTTTATAATTTCGCAATGAATTTAATATTTCCGGAGCTACAGTCACTTTCTTAAACATTTCCAAAGGAAGTAATTTTTATTAATTTATTGATAAACTTAAAACACTTCTCATTTAAAAATGTATGTTTTCATAAAATCTTTCAAATCAAAAGAGTTTTAAAAAAACTGAAAAGAGCACTATCGGTAACTTGGTGCAGATTTTTATAATTTCGCAATGAAATTAATATTTCCGGAGCTACAGTCACTTTCTTAAACATTTCAAAAGGAAGTAATTTTTATTAATTTATTGATAAACTTAAAACACTTCTCATTTAAAAATGTATGTTTTCATAAAATCTTTCAAATCAAAAGAGTTTTAAAACAATTGAAAACAGGACTATCGGTAACTTGGTGCAGATTTTTATAATTTCGCAATAAAATTAATATTTCCGGAGCTACAGTTACTTTCTTAAACATTTCATAAAAGAGTAATATTCATATATTTACTGATTTTACTTGAATCATTCCTCACACAAAAATGTATTTTTCCAAACATTCTTTAAAATCAAAACAATTTGAAAGAATTGAAAAGAGTACTATTGATAACTTAGTGAAGATTTTTATAATTTCGCAACGAAATTAATATTTCCGGAGATACAGTCACTTTCTTAAACATTTCAAAAGGAAGTAATTTTTATTAATTTATTGATAAACTTAAAACACTTCTCATTTAAAAATGTATGTTTTCATAAAATCTTTCAAATCAAAAGAGTTTTAAAACAATTGAAAACAGCACTATCGGTAACTTGGTGCAGATTTTTATAATTTCGCAATAAAATTAATATTTCCGGAGCTACAGTTACTTTCTTAAACATTTCATAAAAGAGTAATATTCATATATTTACTGATTTTACTTGAATCATTCCTCATACAAAAATGTATTTTTCCAAACATTCTTTAAAATCAAAACAATTTTGAAAGAATTGAAAAGAGTACTATTGATAACTTAGTGAAGATTTTTATAATTTCGCAACGAAATTAATATTTCTGGAGATACAGTCACATTCTTAAATATTTCATAAGGAAGTAATTTTTATGAATTTATTGATAAACTTAAACCACTTCTCATTAAAAATGTATGTTTTCATAAAATCTTTCAAATCAAAAGAGTTTTAAAACAATTGAAAACAGCACTATCGGTAACTTGGTGCAGATTTTTATAATTTCGCAATAAAATTAATATTTCGGGAGCTACAGTTGCTTTCTTAAACATTTCATAAAAGAGTAATATTCATATATTTACTGATAAACTTGAACCATTCCTTATACAAAAATGTATTTTTCCAAACATTCTTTAAAATTAAAACAATTTTGAACGAATTGAAAAGCGCATTATTGATAACTTAGTGGAGGTTTTTATAATTTCGCAATGAAATTAATATTTCCGGAGCTACAGTCACTTTCTTAGCCATTTCAAATGGAAGTAATATTCATATATTTATTGATAAGCTTGAACCGCTTCTCATAAAAAAGGATATTTTTTCATAAACTCCTTCAAATGAAAACAATTTTATAGGAATTAAAAAGAGCACTGTCATTAACTTAGGTCTTTTCAATTCAAAGTTTCATATGAAAGTAATATTCATATATTTATTAATATATTTTTTTTTATTTGAACTACTCCTCATACAAAAATTGTCGTTTCAAATCAAAATCAAAACAGATTTAAAAGAATTGAAAAGAGCACTATCGGTTACTTGCTGCATATTTTTATAATTTCGCAATAAAATTAATATTTCCGGAGCTACAGTTACTTTTTTAAACATATCATATAGAAGTTATATTCTTATATTTACTGATAAACTTGAACCATTCCTCATACAAAAATATATTTTTCCAAACATTCTTTCAAATCAAAAAAATTTTTAACGAATTGAAAAGCGCATTATTGATAACTTAGTGGAGGTTTTTATAATTTCGCAATGAAATTAATATTTCCGGAGCTACAGTAACTTTTTTAAGCATTTCAAATGGAAGATGTATTCATATATTTATTGATAAGCTTGAACCGCTTCTCATAAAAAAAGATATTTTTTCATAAACTCTTTCAAATGAAAACAATTTTAAAGGAATTGAAAAGAGCACTGTTAATAACTAAGTGCCTTTCAATTCAAAGATTCATATGAAAGTAATATTCATATATTTATTTTAATAAATTTTTTTTTATTTGAACTACTCTTCATACAAAAATTGTCTTTTCAAACATTCTTTCAAATCAAACAATTTTAAAAGAATTGAAACGATAACTTGGTGAAGATTTTAATAATTTCGCAATGAAATAATATTTCCGGAGATATAGTCACTTTCTTAAACATTTTATAAGGAAGTAATTTTTATTTATTTATTGATAAAATTAAACCACTTCTCATTAAAAAATGTATGTTTTCATAAATTCTTTCAAATCAAAACAGTTTTAAAAGATTGAAGAGCGATCGATTGATAATTTTGTGGAGATTTTTATAATTTCGTAATGAAATTAATATTTCCGGAGATACAGTCACTTTCTTAAACATTTTATAAAGAAGTAATATTCATATATTTACTAATAAACTTGAACCATTCCTCATACGAAAATATATTTTTCCAAACTTTCTTGAAATCAAAACAATTTTGAAAGAAATGAAAACAGCACTATTGATAACTTAGTGAAGATTTTTATAATTTCGCAATGAATTTAATATTTCCGGAGCTACAGTCACTTTCTTAAACATTTCATAAGGAAGTAATTTTTATTAATTTATTGATAAACTTAAACCACTTCTCATTTAAAAATGTATGTTTTCATAAAATCTTTTAAATCATAAGAGTTTTAAAAGAATTGAAAAGAGCACTATCGGTAACTTGGTGCAGATTTTTATAATTTCGCATTAAAATTAATATTTCCGGAGCTACAGTTACTTTCTTAAACATTTCATAAAAGAGTAATATTCATATATTTACTGATAAACTTGAACCATTCCTCATACAAAAATGTATTTTTCCAAACATTCTTTAATATCAAAACAATTTTGAAAGAATTGAAAAGAGTACTATTGATAACTTAGGGAAGATTTTTATAATTTCGCAACGAAACTAATATTTCCGGAGATACAGTCACTTTCTTAAACATTTCATAAGGAAGTAATTTTTATGAATTTATTGATAAACTTAAACCACTTCTCATTTAAAAATGTATGTTTTCATAAATTCTTTCAAATCAAAACAGTTTTAAAAGAATGAACAGCGATCGATTGATAATTTTGTGGAGATTTTTATAATTTCGTAATGAAATTAATATTTCCGGAGATACAGTCACTTTCTTAAACATTTCATAAAGAAGTAATATTCATATATTTACTAATAAACTTGAACCATTCCTCATACGAAAATATATTTTTCCAAACTTTCTTGAAAATCAAAACAATTTTGAAAGAAATGAAAAGAGCACTATTGATAACTTAGTGAAGATTTTTATAATTTCGCAATGAATTTAATATTTCCGGAGCTACAGTCACTTTCTTAAACATTTCCAAAGGAAGTAATTTTTATTAATTTATTGATAAACTTAAAACACTTCTCATTTAAAAATGTATGTTTTCATAAAATCTTTCAAATCAAAAGAGTTTTAAAAAAACTGAAAAGAGCACTATCGGTAACTTGGTGCAGATTTTTATAATTTCGCAATGAAATTAATATTTCCGGAGCTACAGTCACTTTCTTAAACATTTCAAAAGGAAGTAATTTTTATGAATTTATTGATAAACTTAAACCACTTCTCATTTAAAAATGTATGTTTTCATAAAATCTTTCAAATCAAAACAGTTTTAAAACAATTGAAAACAGCACTATCGGTAACTTGGTGCAGATTTTTATAATTTCGCATTAAAATTAATATTTCCGGAGCTACAGTTACTTTCTTAAACATTTCATAAAAGAGTAATATTCATATATTTACTGATAAACTTGAACATTCCTCATACGAAAATATATTTTTCCAAACTTTCTTTCAAATCAAAAAAAAATTTTGAACGAATTGAAAAGCGCATTATTGATAACTTAGTGGAGGTTTTTATAATTTCGCAATGAAATTAATATTTCCGGAGCTACAGTCCCTTTTTTAAGCATTTCAAATGGAAGTAATATTCATATATTTATTGATAAGCTTGAACCGCTTCTCATAAAAAAAGATATTTTTTCATAAACTCTTTCAAATGAAAACAATTTTAAAGGAATTGAAAAGAGCACTGTTAATAACTAAGTGCTTTTCAATTCAAAGATTCATATGAAAGTAATATTCATATATTTATTTTAATAAATTTTTTTTTTATTTGAACTACTCTTCATACAAAAATTGTCTTTTCAAACATTCTTTCAAATCAAACAATTTAAAAAGAATTGAAACGATAACTTGGTGAAGATTTTAATAATTTCGCAATGAAATAATATTTCCGGAGATATAGTCACTTTCTTAAACATTTTATAAAGAAGTAATTTTTATTTATTTATTGATAAACTTAAACCACTTCTCATTAAAAAATGTATGTTTTCATAAATTCTTTCAAATTAAAACAGTTTTAAAAGAATGAACAGCGATCGATTGATAATTTTGTGGAGATTTTTATAATTTCGTAATGAAATTAATATTTCCGGAGATACAGTCACTTTCTTAAACATATCATATAGAAGTAATATTCATATATTTACTGATAAACTTGAACCATTCCTCATACAAAAATGTATTTTTTCAAACATTCTTTCAAATCAAAAAAATTTTGAACGAATTGAAAAGCGCATTATTGATAACTTAGTGGAGGTTTTTATAATTTCGCAATGAAATTAATATTTCCGGAGATACAGTCACATTCTGAAACATTTCATAAGGAAGTAATTTTTATTAATTTATTGATAAACTTAAACCACTTCTCATTTAAAAATGTATGTTTTCATAAAATCTTTTAAATCAAAAGAGTTTTATAACAATTGAAAACAGCACTATCGGTAACTTGGTGCAGGTTTTTATAATTTCGCATTAAAATTAATATTTCCGGAGCTACAGTTACTTTCTTAAACATTTCATAAAAGAGTAATATTCATATATTTACTGATAAACTTGAACCATTCCTCATACAAAAATGTATTTTTCCAAACATTCTTTAATATCAAAACAATTTTGAAAGAATTGAAAAGAGTACTATTGATAACTTAGTGAAGATTTTTATAATTTCGCAACGAAACTAATATTTCCGGAGATACAGTCACTTTCTTAAACATTTCATAAGGAAGTAATTTTTATGAATTTATTGATAAACTTAAACCACTTCTCATTTAAAAATGTATGTTTTCATAAAATCTTTCAAATCAAAAGAGTTTTAAAACAATTGAAAACAGCACCATCGGTAACTTGGTGCAGATTTTTATAATTTCGCAATGAAATTAATATTTCCGGAGCTACAGTCACTTTCTTAAGCATTTCAAATGGAAGTAATATTCATATATTTATTGATAAGCTTGAACCGCTTCTCATAAAAAAAGATATTTTTTCATAAACTCTTTCAAATGAAAACAATTTTAAAGGAATTAAAAAGAGCACTGTCATTAACTTAGTGCTTTTCAATTCAAAGTTTCATATGAAAGTAATATTCATATATATATTAATATATTTTTTTTTATTTGAACTACTCCTCATACAAAAATTGTCGTTTCAAATCAAAATCAAAACAGATTTAAAAGAATTGAAAAGAGCACTATCGGTAACTTGCTGCAGATTTTTATAATTTCGCAATAAAATTAATATTTCCGGAGCTACAGTTACTTTTTTAAACATATCATATAGAAGTTATATTCATATATTTACTGATAAACTTGAACCATTCCTTATACAAAAATGTATTTTTCCAAACATTCTTTAAAATTAAAACAATTTTGAACGAATTGAAAAGCGCATTATTGATAACTTAGTGGAGGTTTTTATAATTTCGCAATGAAATTAATATTTCCGGAGCTACAGTCACTTTCTTAAGCATTTCAAATGGAAGTAATATTCATATATTTATTGATAAGCTTGAACCGCTTCTCATAAAAAAAGATATTTTTTCATAAACTCTTTCAAATGAAAACAATTTTAAAGGAATTAAAAAGAGCACTGTCATTAACTTAGTGCTTTTCAATTCAAAGTTTAATATGAAAGTAATATTCATATATTTATTAATAAATTTTTTTTTTATTTGAACTACTCCTCTTACAAAAATTGTCGTTTCAAATACAAATCAAAACAGATTTAAAAGAATTGAAAAGAGCACTATCGGTAACTTGCTGCAGATTTTTATAATTTCGCAATAAAATTAATATTTCCGGAGCTACAGTTACTTTTTTAAACATATCATATAGAAGTTATATTCATATATTTACTGATAAACTTGAACCATTCCTTATACAAAAATGTATTTTTCCAAACATTCTTTAAAATTAAAACAATTTTGAACGAATTGAAAAGCGCATTATTGATAACTTAGTGGAGGTTTTTATAATTTCGCAATGAAATTAATATTTCCGGAGCTACAGTCACTTTCTTAAGCATTTCAAATGGAAGTAATATTCATATATTTATTGATAAGCTTGAACCGCTTCTCATAAAAAAAGATATTTTTTCATAAACTCCTTCAAATGAAAACAATTTTATAGGAATTAAAAAGAGCACTGTCATTAACTTAGTGCTTTTCAATTCAAAGTTTCATATGAAAGTAATATTCATATATTTATTAATATATTTTTTTTTATTTGAACTACTCCTCATACAAAAATTGTCGTTTCAAATCAAAATCAAAACAGATTTAAAAGAATTGAAAAGAGCACTATCGGTAACTTGCTGCAGATTTTTATAATTTCGCAATAAAATTAATATTTCCGGAGCTACAGTTACTTTTTTAAACATATCATATAGAAGTTATATTCATATATTTACTAATAAACTTGAACCATTCCTTATACAAAAATGTATTTTTCCAAACATTCTTTAAAATTAAAACAATTTTGAACGAATTGAAAAGCGCATTATTGATAACTTAGTGGAGGTTTTTATAATTTCGCAATGAAATTAATATTTCCGGAGCTACAGTAACTTTTTTAAACATTTCATAAAGAAGTAATATTCATATATTTACTAATAAACTTGAACCATTCCTCATACGAAAATATATTTTTCCAAACTTTCTTGAAATCAAAACAATTTTGAAAGAAATGAAAAGAGCACTATTGATAACTTAGTGAAGATTTTTATAATTTCGCAATGAATTTAATATTTCCGGAGCTACAGTCACTTTCTTAAACATTTCCAAAGGAAGTAATTTTTATTAATTTATTGATAAACTTAAACCACTTCTCATTAAAAAATGTATGTTTTCATAAATTCTTTCAAATCAAAACAGTTTTAAAAAAACTGAAAAGAGCACTATCGGTAACTTGGTGCAGATATTTATAATTTCGCAATGAAATTAATATTTCCGGAGCTACAGTCACTTTCTTAAACATTTCAAAAGGAAGTAATTTTTATTAATTTATTGATAAACTTAAACCACTTCTCATTAAAAAATGTATGTTTTCATAAATTCTTTCAAATCAAAACAGTTTTAAAAGAATGAAGAGCGATCGATTGATAATTTTGTGGCGATTTTTATAATTTCGTAATGAAATTAATATTTCCGGAGATACAGTCACTTTCTTAAACATTTCATAAAGAAGTAATATTCATATATTTACTAATAAACTTGAACCATTCCTCATACGAAAATATATTTTTCCAAACTTTCTTGAAATCAAAACAATTTTGAAAGAAATGAAAAGAGCACTATTGATAACTTAGTGAAGATTTTTATAATTTCGCAATGAATTTAATATTTCCGGAGCTACAGTCACTTTCTTAAACATTTCCAAAGAATGTAATTTTTATTAATTTATTGATAAACTTAAAACACTTCTCATTTAAAAATGTATGTTTTCATAAAATCTTTCAAATCAAAAGAGTTTTAAAAAAACTGAAAAGAGCACTATCGGTAACTTGGTGCAGATATTTATAATTTCGCAATGAAATTAATATTTCCGGAGCTACAGTCACTTTCTTAAACATTTCAAAAGGAAGTAATTTTTATTAATTTATTGATAAACTTAAAACACTTCTCATTTAAAAATGTATGTTTTCATAAAATCTTTCAAATCAAAAGAGTTTTAAAACAATTAAAAACATCACTATCGGTAACTTGGTGCAGATTTTTATAATTTCGCAATAAAATTAATATTTCCGGAGCTACAGTTACTTTCTTAAACATTTCATAAAAGAGTAATATTCATATATTTACTGATTTTACTTGAATCATTCCTCATACAAAAATGTATTTTTCCAAACATTCTTTAAAATCAAAACAATTTTGAAAGAATTGAAAAGAGTACTATTGATAACTTAGGGAAGATTTTTATAATTTCGCAACGAAATTAATATTTCCGGAGATACAGTCACTTTCTTAAACATTTCAAAAGGAAGTAATTTTTATTAATTTATTGATAAACTTAAAACACTTCTCATTTAAAAATGTATGTTTTCATAAAATCTTTCAAATCAAAAGAGTTTTAAAACAATTGAAAACAGCACTATCGGTAACTTGGTGCAGATTTTTATAATTTCGCAATAAAATTAATATTTCCGGAGCTACAGTTACTTTCTTAAACATTTCATAAAAGAGTAAGATTCATATATTTACTGATAAACTTGAACCATTCCTCATACAAAAATGTATTTTTCCAAACATTATTTCAAATCAAAAAAAAATTTTGAACGAATTGAAAAGCGCATTATTGATAACTTAGTGGAGGTTTTTATAATTTCGCAATGAAATTAATATTTCCGGAGCTACAGTCCCTTTTTAAGCATTTCAAATGGAAGTAATATTCATATATTTATTGATAAGCTTGAACCGCTTCTCATAAAAAAAGATATTTTTTCATAAACTCTTTCAAATGAAAACAATTTTAAAGGAATTGAAAAGAGCGCTGTTAATAACTAAGTGCTTTTCAATTCACAGATTCATATGAAAGTAATATTCATATATTTATTTTAATAAATTTTTTTTTTATTTGAACTACTCTTCATATAAAAATTGTCTTTTCAAACATTCTTTCAAATCAAACAATTTAAAAAGAATTGAAACGATAACTTGGTGAAGATTTTAATAATTTAGCAATGAAATAATATTTCCGGAGATATAGTCACTTTCTTAAACATTTTATAAAGAAGTAATTTTTATTTATTTATTGATAAACTTAAACCACTTCTCATTAAAAAATGTATGTTTTCATAAATTCTTTCAAATCAAAACAGTTTTAAAAGAATGAACAGCGATCGATTGATAATTTTGTGGAGATTTTTATAATTTCGTAATGAAATTAATATTTCCGGAGATACAGTCACTTTCTTAAACATATCATATAGAAGTTATATTCATATATTTACTGATAAACTTGAACCATTCCTCATACAAAAATGTATTTTTCCAAACATTCTTTCAAATCAAAAAAATTTTGAACGAATTGAAAAGCGCATTATTGATAACTTAGTGGAGGTTTTTATAATTTCGCAATGAAATTAATATTTCCGGAAATACAGTCACATTCTGAAACATTTCATAAGGAAGTAATTTTTATTAATTTATTGATAAACTTAAACCACTTCTCATTTAAAAATGTATGTTTTCATAAAATCTTTTAAATCATAAGAGTTTTAAAAGAATTGAAAAGAGCACTATCGGTAACTTGGTGTAGATTTTTATAATTTCGCATTAAAATTAATATTTCCGGAGCTACAGTTACTTTCTTAAACATTTCATAAAAGAGTAATATTCATATATTTACTGATAAACTTGAACCATTCCTCATACAAAAATGTATTTTTCCAAACATTCTTTAATATCAAAACAATTTTGAAAGAATTGAAAATAGTACTATTGATAACTTAGTGAAGATTTTTATAATTTCGCAACGAAACTAATATTTCAGGAGATACAGTCACTTTCTTAAACATTTCATAAGGAAGTAATTTTTATGAATTTATTGATAAACTTAAACCACTTCTCATTTAAAAATGTATGTTTTCATAAAATCTTTCAAATCAAAAGAGTTTTAAAACAATTGAAAACAGCAATATCGGTAACTTGGTGCAGATTTTTATAATTTCGCAATGAAATTAATATTTCCGGAGCTACAGTCACTTTCTTAAGCATTTCAAATGGAAGTAATATTCATATATTTATTGATAAGCTTGAACCGCTTCTCATAAAAAAAGATATTTTTTCATAAACTCTTTCAAATGAAAACAATTTTAAAGGAATTAAAAAGAGCACTGTCATTAACTTAGTGCTTTTCAATTCAAAGTTTCATATGAAAGTAATATTCATATATTTATTAATATATTTTTTTTTTATTTGAACTACTCCTCATACAAAAATTGTCGTTTCAAATCAAAATCAAAACAGATTTAAAAGAATTGAAAAGAGCACTATCGGTAACTTGCTGCAGATTTTTATAATTTCGCAATAAAATTAATATTTCCGGAGCTACAGTTACTTTTTTAAACATATCATATAGAAGTTATATTCATATATTTACTGATAAACTTGAACCATTCCTAATACAAAAATGTATTTTTCCAAACATTCTTAAAAATTAAAACAATTTTGAACGAATTGAAAAGCGCATTATTGATAACTTAGTGGAGGTTTTTATAATTTCGCAATGAAATTAATATTTCCGGAGCTACAGTCACTTTCTTAAGCATTTCAAATGGAAGTAATATTCATATATTTATTGATAAGCTTGAACCGCTTCTCATAAAAAAAGATATTTTTTCATAAACTCTTTCAAATGAAAACAATTTTAAAGGAATTAAAAAGAGCACTGTCATTAACTTAGTGCTTTTCAATTCAAAGTTTCATATGAAAGTAATATTCATATATTTATTAATAAATTTTTTTTTTATTTGAACTACTCCTCATACAAAAATTGTCGTTTCAAATACAAATCAAAACAGATTTAAAAGAATTGAAAAGAGCACTATCGGTAACTTGCTGCAGATTTTTATAATTTCGCAATAAAATTAATATTTCCGGAGCTACAGTTACTTTTTTAAACATATCATATAGAAGTTATATTCATATATTTACTGATAAACTTGAACCATTCCTTATACAAAAATGTATTTTTCCAAACATTCTTTAAAATTAAAACAATTTTGAACGAATTGAAAAGCGCATTATTGATAACTTAGTGGAGGTTTTTATAATTTCGCAATGAAATTAATATTTCCGGAGCTACAGTCACTTTCTTAAGCATTTCAAATGGAAGTAATATTCATATATTTATTGATAAGCTTGAACCGCTTCTCATAAAAAAAGATATTTTTTCATAAACTCCTTCAAATGAAAACAATTTTATAGGAATTAAAAAGAGCACTGTCATTAACTTAGTGCTTTTCAATTCAAAGTTTCATATGAAAGTAATATTCATATATTTATTAATATATTTTTTTTTATTTGAACTACTCCTCATACAAAAATTGGCGTTTCAAATCAAAATCAAAACAGATTTAAAAGAATTGAAAAGAGCACTATCGGTAACTTGCTGCAGATTTTTATAATTTCGCAATAAAATTTATATTTCCGGAGCTACAGTTACTTTTTTAAACATATCATATAGAAGTTATATTCTTATATTTACTGATAAACTTGAACCATTCCTCATACAAAAATATATTTTTCCAAACATTCTTTCAAATCAAAAAAATTTTTAACGAATTGAAAAGCGCATTATTGATAACTTAGTGGAGGTTTTTATAATTTCGCAATGAAATTAATATTTCCGGAGCTACAGTAACTTTTTTAAGCATTTCAAATGGAAGTAATATTCATATATTTTTTGATAAGCTTGAACCGCTTCTCATAAAAAAAGATATTTTTCATAAACTCTTTCAAATGAAAACAATTTTAAAGGAATTGAAAAGAGCACTGTTAATAACTAAGTGCTTTTCAATTCAAAGATTCATATGAAAGTAATATTCATATATTTATTTTAATAATTTTTTTTTTTATTTGAACTACTCTTCATACAAAAATTGTCTTTTCAAACATTCTTTCAAATCAAACAATTTTAAAAGAATTGAAACGATAACTTGGTGAAGATTTTAATAATTTCGCAATGAAATAATATTTCCGGAGATATAGTCACTTTCTTAAACATTTTATAAGGAAGTAATTTTTATTAATTTATTGATAAACTTAAACCACTTCTCATTAAAAAATGTATGTTTTCATAAATTCTTTCAAATCAAAACAGTTTTAAAAGAATGAAGAGCGATCGATTGATAATTTTGTGGAGATTTTTATAATTTCGTAATGAAATTAATATTTCCGGAGATACAGTCACTTTCTTAAACATTTCATAAAGAAGTAATATTCATATATTTACTAATAAACTTGAACCATTCCTCATACGAAAATGTATTTTTCCAAACTTTCTTGAAAATCAAAACAATTTTGAAAGAATTGAAAAGAGTACTATTGATAACTTAGTGAAGATTTTTATAATTTCGTAACGAAATTAATATTTCCGGAGATACAGTCGCTTTCTTAAACATTTCATAAGGAAGTAATTTTTATTAGTTTATTGATAAACTTAAACCACTTCTCATTTAAAAATGTATGTTTTCATAAAATCTTTTAAATCAAAAGAGTTTTAAAGAATTGAAAAGAGCACTATCGCTAACTTGGTGCAGATTTTTATAATTTCGCAATAAAATTAATATTTCCGGAGCTACAGTTACTTTTTTAAACATATCATATAGAAGGTATATTCATATATTTACTGATAAACTTGAACCATTCCTCATACAAAAATATATTTTTCCAAACATTCTTTCAAATCCAAAAAATTTTGAACGAATTGAAAAGCTCATTATTGATAACTTAGTGGAGGTTTTTATAATTTCGCAACGAAATTAATATTTCCGGAGATACAGTCACTTTCTTAAACATTTCATAAGGAAGTAATTTTTATTAATTTATTGATAAACTTAACCACTTCTCATTTAAAAATGTATGTTTTCATAAAATCTTTTAAATCAAAAGAGTTTTAAAACAATTGAAAAGAGCACTATCGGTAACTTGGTGCAGATTTTTATAATTTCGCAATGAAATTAATATTTCCGGAGCTACAGTCACTTTCTTAAACATTTCAAAAGAAGTAATTTTTATTAATTTATTGATAAACTTAAAACACTTCTCATTTAAAAATGTATGTTTTCATAAAATCTTTCAAATCAAAAGAGTTTTAAAACAATTGAAAACAGCACTATCGGTAACTTGGTGCAGATTTTTATAATTTCGCAATAAAATTAATATTTCCGGAGCTACAGTTACTTTTTCAAATATATCATATAGAAGTAATATTCATATATTTACTGATAAACTTGAACCATTCCTCATAAAAAATGTAATTTTCAAAACATTCTTTAAAATCAAAACAATTTTGAAAGAATTGAAAAGAGTACTATTGATAACTTAGTGAAGATTTTTATAATTTCGCAACGAAATTTATATTTCCGGAGATACAGTCACTTTCTTAAACATTTCAAAAGGAAGTAATTTTTATTAATTTATTGATAAACTTAAAACACTTCTCATTTAAAAATGTATGTTTTCATAAAATCTTTCAAATCAAAAGAGTTTTAAAACAATTGAAAACAGCACTATCGGTAACTTGGTGCAGATTTTTATAATTTCGCAATAAAATTAATATTTCCGGAGCTACAGTTACTTTTTTAAATATATCATATAGAAGTAATATTCATATATTTACTGATAAACTTGAACCACTCCTCATACAAAAATGTATTTTTCCAAACATTCTTTAAAATCAAAACAATTTTGAAAGAATTGAAAAGATTACTATTGATAACTTAGTGAAGATTTTTATAATTTCGCAACGAAATTAATATTTCCGGAGATACAGTCGCTTTCTTAAACATTTCATAAGGAAGTAATTTTTATTAATTTATTGATAAATTTAAACCACTTCTCATTTAAAAATGTATGTTTTCATAAAATCTTTTAAATCAAAAGAGTTTTAAAAGAATTAAAAAGAGCACTATCGGTAACTTGGTGCAGATTTTTATAATTTCGCAATGAAATTAATATTTCCGGAGCTACAGTCACTTTCTTTAACATTTCAAAAGAAGTAATTTTTATTAATTTATTGATAAACTTAAAACACTTCTCATTTAAAAATGTATGTTTTCATAAATTCTTTCAAATCAAAACAGTTTTAAAAGAATGAAGAGCGATCGATTGATAATTTTGAGGAGATTTTTATAATTTCGTAATGAAATTAATATATCCGGAGATACAGTCACTTTCTTAAACATTTCATAAAGAAGTAATATTCATATATTTACTAATTAACTTGAACCATTCCTCATACAGAAATATATTTTTCCAAACTTTCTTGAAAATCAAAACAATTTTGAAAGAATTGACAAGAGCACTATTGATAACTTAGTGAAGATTTTTATAATTTCGCAATGAAATTAATATTTCCGGAGCTACAGTCACTTTCTTAAACATTTCAAAAGGAAGTAATTTTTATTAATTTATTGATAAACTTAAACCACTTCTCATTTAAAAATGTATGTTTTCATAATCTTTCAAATCAAAACAGTTTTAAAAGAATGAAGAGCGATCGATTGATAATTTTGTGGAGATTTTTATAATTTCGTAATGAAATTAGTATTTCCGGAGATACAGTCACTTTCTTAAACATTTCATAAAGAAGTAGTATTCATATATTTACTTATTAACTTGAACCATTCCTCATACAAAAATATATTTTTCCAAACTTTCTTGAAAATCAAAACAATTTTGAAAGAATTGAAAAGAGCACTATTGATAACTTAGTGAAGATTTTTCCGGAGTTACAGTCACTTTCTGAAACATTTCATAAAGAAGTAATATTCATATATTTACTAATTAACATGAACCATTCCTCATACAAAAATGTATTTTTCCAAACATTCTTTAAAATCAAAACAATTTTGAAAGAATTGAAAAGAGTACTATTGATAACTTAGTGAAGATTTTTATAATTTCGCAACGAAATTAATATTTCTGGAGATACAGTCACTTTCTTAAACATTTCAAAAGGAAGTAATTTTTATTAATTTATTGATAAACTTAAAACACTTCTCATTTAAAAATGTATGTTTTCATAAAATCTTTCAAATCAAAAGAGTTTTAAAACATTAGACATTCATAGGGATGGCCGGAATAGTGTTCCCCCATAATTTTTTTTTCGCAAATTTTCTACCATTTTCGGAAAAAGGAGCAAAGTCTTTTTGAAAATTTCAAAAGTCGAAATTTTGAAAAATGTCGCTTATTTTAAAAAAAACACACTTTTGCGCCTTTGAATATTGGACATTCATAGAAATGGCCGGAAGAGTGTTCCCCAATAATGATTTTTGCCCATCTCTAACCATTTTCGAAAAAAGGAGCAAAGTCCTTTTTAAAATTTCAAAAGTCGAAATTTGGAAAAATGTCGCCTATTGTCAAAAAAAACACACTTTTGAATATTTGACATTCATAGGGATGGCCTTCCGGCCAAATAAATTGTTTTTTCCCATCTCCTACCATTTTCGGAAAAAGGAGCCAAGTCCTTTTTAACATTTCAAAAGTCCAAATTTGGAAAAATGTCGCCCATTTTCAAAAAAACACACTGTTGCGACTTTGAATATTGGACATTCATAGGGATGGCTGAATAGTGTTCCCCAATAATTTTTTTTCGCAAATTTTCTACCATTTTCGGAAAAAGGAACAAAGTCCTTTTTAAAATATCAAAAGTCGAAATTTGGAAAAATGTCGCCCATTTTCAAAAAAACACACTGTTGCGACTTTGAATATTGGACATTCATAGGGATGGCTGAATAGTGTTCCCCAATAATTTTTTTTCGCAAATTTTCTACCATTTTCGGAAAAAGGAACAAAGTCCTTTTTAAAATATCAAAAGTCGAAATTTGGAAAAACCCACACGACCACTATTCCGGTCATTTTTTTGAATGTCCAATATTCAAAAGTCGCAAAAGTGTGTTTTTTTTTAAATAGGCGACATTTTTCCAAATTTCGACTTTTGAAATTTTAAAAAGGACTTTGCTCCTTTTTTCGAAAATGGTAGGAGATGGGCGAAAAATTATTATTGGAGAACACTCCTTAGGCCATTTCTATGAATGTCCAATATTCAAAGGCGCAAAAGTGTGTTTTTTTTAAAATAAGCGACATTTTTCAAAATTTCGACTTTTGAAATTTTCAAAAAGACTTTGCTCCTTTTTCCGAAAATGGTAGAAAATTTGCGAAAAAAAAATTATGGGGGAACACTATTCCGGCCATCCCTATGAATGTCCAATATTCAAAGTCGCAACAGTGTGTTTTTTTGAAAATGGGCGACATTTTTCCAATTTTCGACTTTTGAAATGTTAAAAAGGACTTTGCTCCTTTATCCGAAAATGGTAGGAGATGGGCGAAAAACATTATAGAAGAAATCTCCTCAGACCATTTCTATGAGTGTCCAATATTCAAAAGTCTTAACAGTTTTTTTTTTTGAAAATAGGCGACATTTTTCCAAATTTCGACTATTGAAATTTTAAAAAAGACTTTGCTCCTTTTTCCGAAAATGGTAGGTGATGGGCGAAAAAAATTATTGGAGAACACACCTAAGGCCATTTCTATGAATGTTCAATATTGAAAAGTCGCAACAGTGTGTTTTTTTGAAAATAGGCGACATTTTTCCAAATTTGGACTTTTGAAATGTAAAAAAGGACTTTGCTCCTTTTTCCGAAAATGGTAGGAGATGGGAAAAAACAATTTATTTGGCCGAAAGGCCATCCCTATGAATGTTCAATATTCAAAAGTGTGTTTTTTTTTGACAATAGGCGACATTTTTCCAAATTTCGACTTTTGAAATTTTAAAAAGGACTTTGCTCCTTTTTTCGAAAATGGTAAGTGATGGGCGAAAAAAATTATTGGGGAACACTCTTCAGGAAATTTTAAAAAAGATTGCTCCTTTTTTCGAAAATGGTAGGAGATGGGTGAAAAAACATTACTGGGGAACACTATTCCGGCCATACCTATGAATGTCTAATATTCAACAGTGTGTTTATTGAAAATAGGCGACATTTTTCCAAATTTGGACTTTTGAAATGTTAAAAAGAACTTTGCTCCTTTTCCGAAAATGGTAGAAGATGGGAAAAAACAAATTATTTTGCCGGAAGGCCATCCCTATGAATGTCCAATATTCAAAAGTGTTTTTTTTTTGACAATAGGCGACATTTTTCCAAATTTCGACTTTTGAAATTTTAAAAAGGACTTTGCTCCTTTTTTCGAAAATGGTAGGAGATGGGCAAAAAAAACATTATTGGGGAACACTCTTCCGGCCATTTCTATGAATGTACAATATTCAAAAGTCGCAAAAGTGTGTTTTTTTGAAAATATGCGACATTTTTCCAAATTTCGAGTTTTGAAATTTTAAAAAAGGCTGCTCCTTTTTCCGAAAATTATTGGCGATGGGCGAAAAAAATTATTGGAGAACACTCCTCAGGCCATTTCTATGAATGTCTAATATTCAAAAGTCGCAACAGAGTGTTTTTTTCAAAATAGGACACATTTTTCCGAATTTCGACTTTTGAAATTTTAAAAAGGACTTTGCTCCTTTTTTCGAAAATGGTAGGAGATGGGCGAAAAATTATTATTGGAGAACACTCCTTAGGCCATTTCTATGAATGTCCAATATTCAAAAGTCGCAAAAGTGTGTTTTTTTTGAAAATAGGCGACATTTTTCCAAATTTCGACTTTTAAAATTTTAAAAAGGACTTTGCTCCTTTTTCCGTAAATGGTAGTTGATGGGCGAAAAAAATTATTGGAGAACACTCCTCAGGCCATTTCTATGAATGTCCAATATTCAAAAGACAAAACAGTGTGTTTTTTTGAAAATAGGCGACATTTTTCCAAGTTTCAACTTTTGAAATTTTAAAAAGGACCTTGCTGCTTTTTCCGAAAATGGTAGAAAATTTGCGAAAAAAAATTATTGGGGAACACTATTCCAGCCATTTCTTTGAATGTCCAATATTCAAAAGTCGCACAAGTGTGTTTTTTTTTAAATAGGCGACATTTTTCCAAATTTCGACTTTTGAAATTTTAAAAAGGACTTTGCTCCTTTTTTCGAAAATGGTAGGAGATTGGCGAAAAAACATTATTGGGGAACACTCTTCCGGCCATTTCTATGAATGTACAGTATTCAAAAGTCGCAAAAGCGTGTTTTTTCTGAAAATAGGCGACATTTTTCCAAATTTCGACTTTTGAAATTTTAAAAAGGACTTTGCTCCTTTTTCCGAAAATTGTAGGTGATGGGCGAAAAAAATTATTGGATAGCACTCCTCAGGCCATTTCTATGAATGTCCAATATTCAAAAGTCACAACAGTGTGTTTTTTTAAAATAGGCTACATTTTTCCAAATTTCGACTTTTGAAATGTTAAAAAGGACTTTGCTCTTTTATCCGAAAATGGTAGGAGATGGGAAAAAACAAATTATTTGGCCGGAAGGCCAGCCTTATGAATGTCCAATATTCAAAAGTGTGTTTTTTTTTGACAATACGCGACATTTTTCTAAATTTCGACTTTTGAAATTTTAAAAAGGACTTAGCTCCTTTTTTCGATAATGGTAAGAGATGGGCGAAAAAACATTATAGAAGAAATCTCCTCAGGCCATTTCTATGAGTGTCCAATATTCAAAAGTCTTAAATGTGTGTTTTTTTTAAATAGGCGACATTTTTCCAAATTTCGACTATTGAAATTTTAAAAAAGATTTTGCTCCTTTTTCCGAAAATGGTAGGTGATGGGCGAAAAAAATTATTGGAGAACACTCCTCAGGCCATTTCTATGCATGTCCAATATTCAAAAGTCGCAACAGTGTGTTTTTTTGAAAATAGGCGACATTTTTCCAAATTTCGACTTTTGAAATTTTAAAAAGGACTTTGCTCCTTTTTTCGAAAATGGTAGAAAATTTGCGAAAAAAAATTATTGGGGAACAGTATTCCGGCCATCCCTATGAATGTCCAATATTCAAAGGTGTGTTTTTTTGAAAATAGGCGACATTTTTCCAAATTTCGACTTTTGAAATTTTAAAAAAGACTGCTCTTTTTTCCAAAAATGGTACGTGATGGGCGAAGAAAATTATTGGAAAACACTCCTCAGGCCATTTCTATGAATGTCCAATATTCAAAAGTCGCAACAGTATGTTTTTTTTTGAAAATAGGCGACATTTTTCCAAATTTCGACTTTTGATATTTTAAAAAGGACTTTGCTCCTTTTTCCGAAAATGGTAGAAAATTTGCGAAAAAAATTTATTGGGGAACGCTATTCCGGCCATCCCTATGAATGTCCAATATTCAAAGTCGCTACAGTGTGTTTTTTTGAAAATGAGCGACATTTTTCCAAATTTCGACTTTTGAAATGTTAAAAAGGACTTTGCTCCTTTTTCCGAAAATGGTAGGAGATGGGAAAAAACAAATTATTTGGCCGGAAGGCCATCCCTATGAATGTCCAATATTCAAAAGTGTGTTTTTTTTTTAAAATAGGCGACATTTTTCCAAATTTCGACTTGTGAAATTTTAAAAAGGACTTTGCTCCTTTTTTCGAAAATGGTAGGAGATGGGCAAAAAAAACATTATTGGGGAACACTCTTTCGGCCATTTCTATGAATGTCCAATATTCAAAGGCGCAAAAGTGTGTTTTTTTTAAAATAAGCGACATTCTTCCAAATTTCGAGTTTTGAAATTTTAAAAAAGACTGCTCCTTTTTCCGAAAATGGTAGGTGATTGGCAAAAAAAATTATTGGAGAACACTCCTCAGGCCATTTCTATGAATGTCCAATATTCAAAAGTCGCAACAGTGTGTTTTTTTTTTAAATAGGACACATTTTTCCGAATTTCAACTTTTGAAATTTTAAAAAGGACTTTGCTCCTTTTTTCGAAAATGTTAGATGATGGGCGAAAAAAAATTATTGGGGAACACTATTCCGGCTCTCCCTATGAATGTCCAATATTCAAAAGTCGCAACAGTGTGTTTTTTTTAAAATGGGCTACATTTTTCCAAATTTCGACTTTTGAAATTTTAAAAAAGACTTTGCTCCTTTTTCCGAAAATGGTAGGTGATGGGCAAAAAAAATTATTGGAGAACACTCCTCAGGCCATCTTTATGAATGTCCAATATTCAAAAGTCGCAAAAGTGTGCTATTTGAAAATAGACGACATTTTTCCAAATTTGGACTTTTGAAATTTTAAAAAAGACTTTGCTCCTTTTTCCGAAAATAGTAGGAGGTGGGCGAAAAAAAATTATTGGATAACACTGTTCCGGCCATTTCTATGAATGCCCAAAATTCAAAAGTCGCAACAGTGTGTTTTTTTGAAAATAGGACTTTGCTCCTTTATCCGAAAATGGTAGGATATGGGAAAAAACAAATTATTTGGCCGGAAGGCCATCCCTAAGAATGTCCAATATTCAAAAGTGTGTTTTTTTTGACAATACGCGACATTTTTCTAAATTTCGACTTTTGAAATTTTAAAAAGGACTTAGCTCCTTTTTTCGATAATGGTAAGAGATGGGCGAAAAAACATTATAGAAGAAATCTCCTCTGGCCATTTCTATGAGTGTCCAATATTCAAAATTCTTAAATGTGTGTTTTTTTTAAAATAGGCGACATTTTTCCAAATTTCGACTATTGAAATTTTAAAAAAGATTTTGCTCCTTTTTCCGAAAATGGTAGGTGATGGGCGAAAAAAATTATTGGAGAACACTCCTCAGGCCATTTCTATGAATGTCCAATATTCAAAAGTCGCAACAGTGTGTTTTTTTGAAAATAGGCGACATTTTTCCAAATTTCGACTTTTGAAATTTTAAAAAGGACTTTGCTCCTTTTTTCGAAAATGGTAGAAAATTTGCGAAAAAAAATTATTGGGGAACACTATTCCGGCCATCCCTATGAATGTCCAATATTCAAAGGTGTGTTTTTTTGAAAATAGGCGACATTTTTCCAAATTTCGACTTTTGAAATTTTAAAAAAGACTGCTCTTTTTTCCAAAAATGGTGGGTGATGGGCGAAAAAAAATATTGGAAAACACTCCTCAGGCCATTTCTATGAATGTCCAATATTCAAAAGTCGCAACAGTATGTTTTTTTTGAAAATAGGCGACATTTTTCCAAATTTCGACTTTTGATATTTTAAAAAGGACTTTGCTCCTTTTTCCGAAAATGGTAGAAAATTTGCGAAAAAAATTTATTGGGGAACGCTATTCCGGCCATCCCTATGAATGTCCAATATTCAAAGTCGCTAAAGTATGTTTTTTTGAAAATGGGCGACATTTTCCCAAATTTCGACTTTTGAAATGTTAAAAAGGACTTTGCTCCTTTTTCCGAAAATGGTAGGAGATGGGAAAAAACAAATTATTTGGCCGGAAGGCCATCCCTATGAATGTCCAATATTCAAAAGTGTGTGTTTTTTTTTTTAAATAGGCGACATTTTTCCAAATTTCGACTTGTGAAATTTTAAAAAGGACTTTGCTCCTTTTTTCGAAAATGGTAGGAGATGGGCAAAACAAACATTATTGGGGAACACTCTTTCGGCCATTTCTATGAATGTCCAATATTCAAAGGCGCAAAAGTGTGTTTTTTTTTTAAATAAGCGACATTCTGCCAAATTTCGAGTTTTGAAATTTTAAAAAAGACTGCTCCTTTTTCCGAAAATGGTAGGTGATTGGCGAAAAAAATTATTGGAGAACACTCCTCAGGCCATTTCTATGAATGTCCAATATTCAAAAGTCGCAACAGTGTGTTTTTTTTTTTAAATAGGACACATTTTTCCGAATTTCAACTTTTGAAATTTTAAAAAGGACTTTGCTCCTTTTTTCGAAAATGTTAGATGATGGGCGAAAAAAAATTATTGGGGAACACTATTCCGGCTCTCCCTATGAATGTCCAATATTCAGAAGTCGCAAAAGTGTGTTTTTTTGAAAATAGGCGACATTTTTCCAAATTTCGACTTTTGAAATTTTAAAAAGGACTCTGCTCCTTTTTCCGAAAATGGTAGAAAATTTGCGAAAAAAAATTATTGGGGAACACTATTCCGGCCATCTCTATGATTGTCCAATATTCCAAAGTGTGTTTTTTTGACAATAGGCGACATTTTTCCAAATTTCGACTCTTGAAATTTTAAAAAAGACTTTGCTCCTTTTCCAAAAATGGTAGGAGATGGGCGAAAAAACACTATTGGGGGAACACTCTTCCGGCCATTTCTATGAATGTCCAATATTCAAAAGTCGCAACAGTGTGTTTTTTTGAAAATAGGCGACATTTTTCCAAATTTCGACTCTTGAAATTTTAAAAAAGACTTTGCTCCTTTTTCCAAAAATGGTAGGAGGTGGGCGAAAAAACACTATTTGGGAACACTATTCCGGCCATCCCTATGAATGTCTAATATTCAAAAGTGTGTTTTTTTGAAAATAGGCGACATTTTTCCAAATTTCGACTTTTGAAATTTTAAAAAGGACTTTGCTCCTTTTTCCGAAAATGGTAGGAGATGGGAAAAAACAAATTATTTGGCCGGAAGGCCATCCCTATGAATGTCCAATATTCAAAAGTGTGTTTTTTTTTTGACAATAGGCGACATTTTTCCAAATTTCGACTTTTGAAATTTTAAAAAAGACTGCTCCTTTTTCCGAAAATGGTAGGAGATGGAAAAACCAAATTATTTGGCCGGAAGGCCACCCCTATGAATGTCCAATATTCAAAAGTGTGTTTTTTTGAAAATAGGCGACATTTTTCCAAATTTCGACTTTTGAAATTTTAAAAAAGACTGCTCCTTTTTCCGCAAATGGTAGGAGATAGGCGAAAAAAATTATTGGAGAACACTCCCCAGGCCATTTCTATGAATGTCCAATATTCAAAAGTCGCAAAAGTGTGTTTTTTTGAAAATAGGCGACATTTTTCCAAATTTCGACTCTTGAAATTTTAAAAAAGACTTTGCTCCTTTTTCCAAAAATGGTAGGTGATGGGCACAAAAAATTATTGGAGAACACTCCTCAGGTCATTTCTATGAATGTTCAATATTCAAAAGTCGCAACAGTGTGTTTTTTTGAAAATAGGCGACATTTTTCCGAATTTCGATTTTTGAAATTTTAAAAAAGACTGCTCCTTTTTCCAAAAATGGTACGTGATGGGCGAATAAAATTATTGGAGAACACTCCTCAGGCCATTTCTGTGAATGTCCAATATTCAAAAGTCGTAACAGTGTGTTTTTTTGAAAATAGGCGACATTTTTCCAAATTTCGACTTTTGAAATTTTAAAAAGGACATTGCTCTTTTTTTCGAAAATGGTAGGAGAAGGGCGAAAAAAAATTATTGGAGAACACTCCTCCGGCCATTTCTATGATTGTGCAATATTCAAAAGTCGCAAAGGTGTGTTTTTTTAAAATAGGCGACATTTTTCCAAATTTCAACTTTTGAAATTTTAAAAAAGGCTGCTCCTTTTTCCGGAAATGGTAGGAGATGGGAAAAAACAAATTATTTGGCCGGAAGGCCATCCCTATGAATGTCCAATATTCAAAAGTGAGTTTTTTTGACAATAGGCGACATTTTTCCAAATTTCGACTTTTGAAATTTTAAAAAGGACTTTGCTCTTTTTTTCAAAAATGGTAGGAGATGGGCGAAAAAAAATTATTGGAGAACACTCCTCCGGCCATCCCTATGATTGTGCAATATTCAAAAGTCGCAAAAGTGTGTTTTTTTAAAATAGGCGACATTTTTCCAAATTTCAACTTTTGAAATTTTAAAAAAGACTGCTCCTTTTTCCGAAAATGGTAGGAGATAGGAAAAAACAAATTATTTGGCCGGAAGGCCATCCCTATGAATGTCCAATATTCAAAAGTGTGTTTTTTTTTGACAATAGGCGACATTTTTCCAAATTTCGACTTTTGAAATTTTAAAAAGGACTTTGCTCCTTTTTTCGAAAATGGTAGGAGATGGGCGAAAAAAAATTATTGGAGAACACTCCTCAAGCCATTGCTTTGAATGTCCAATATTCAAAAGTCGCAACAGTGTGTTTTTTTGAAAATAGGCGACATTTTTCCAAATTTCGACTTTTGAAATTTTAAAAAGGACTTTGCTCCTTTTTCCGAAAATGGTATGTGATGGGCGAAAAAACACTATTGGGGAACACTCTTCCGGCCATTTATATGAATGTCCAATATTCAAAAGTCGCAACCGTGTGTTTTTTTCAAAATAGGACACATTTTTCCGAATTTCGACTTTTGAAATTTTAAAAAGGACTTTGCTCCTTTTTCCGCAAATGGTAGGTGATGGGCAAAAAAAATTATTGGAGAACACTCCTCAGGCCATTTCTATGAATGTCCAATATTCAAAAGTCGCAACAGTGTGTTTTTTTGAAAATAGGCGACATATTTCCAAATTTCGACTTTTGAACTTTTAAAAAAGTCTGCTCCTTTTTCCAAAAATGGTATGTGATGGGCGAAAAAAATTATTGGAGAACACTCCTCATGCCATTTATATGAATGTCCAATATTCAAAAGTCGCAACAGTATGTTTTTTTTTTTAATAGGAAACATTTTTCCAAATTTCGACTTTTGAAATTTTAAAAAAGACTGCTCTTTTTTTCGAAAATGGTAGGAGATGGGCGAAAAAACATTATTGGGGAACACTCTTCCGGCCATTTCTGTGAATGTCCAATATTCAAAAGTCGCAAAAGTGTGTTTTTTTGAAAATAGGCGACATTTTTCCAAATTTCGACTATTGAAATTTTCAAAAAGACTATGCTCCTTTTTCCGAAAATGGTCGGTGATGGGCGAAAAAATTATTGGAGAACACTGCTCAGGCCATTTCTATGAATGTCCAATATTCAAAAGTCGCAACAGTGTGTTTTTTTGAAAATACGCGACATTTTTCAAAATTTCGACTTTTGAAATTTTAAAAAGGACTTTGCTCCTTTTTTCGAAAATGGTAGAAAATTTGCGAAAAAAAATTATTGGGGAACACTATTCCTGCCATCCCTATGAATGTCCAATATTCAAAAGTCGCAAAAGTGTGTTTTTTTGAAAAAAGGAGCCATTTTTCCAAATTTCGACTTTTGAAATTTTAAAAAGGACTTTGCTCTTTTTCCGAAAATGGTAGAAAATTTGCGAAAAAAAATTATTGGGGAACACTATTCCGGCCATCCCTATGAATGTCCAATATTCCAAAGTTGTGTTTTTTTGAAAATAGGCGACATTTTTCCATATTTCGACTTTTGAAATTTAAAAAAAAACTGCTCCTTTTTCCGAAAATGGTAGGTGAAAGGCGACAAAAATTATTGGAGAACACTTCTCAGGCCATTTCTATGAATGTTTAATATTCAAAAGTCGCAACAGTGTGTTTTTTTGAAAATAGGCGACATATTTCCAAATTTCGACTTTTGAACTTTTAAAAAAGTCTGCTCCTTTTTCCGAAAATGGTAGGAGATGGGAAAAAACAATCAATTTGGCCAGAAGGCCATCCCTATGAATGTCCAATATTCAAAAGTGTGTTTTTTTTGACAATAGGCGACATTTTTCCATATTTGGACTTTTGAAATTTAAAAAAAAACTGCTCCTTTTTCCGCAAATGGTAGGTGATGGGCAAAAAAAATTATTGGAGAACACTCCTCAGGCCATTTCTATGAATGTCCAATATTCAAAAGTCGCAACAGTGTGTTTTTTTGAAAATAGGCGACATATTTCCAAATTTCGACTTTTGAACTTTTAAAAAAGTCTGCTCCTTTTTCCAAAAATGGTATGTGATGGGCGAAAAAAATTATTGGAGAACACTCCTCATGCCATTTATATGAATGTCCAATATTCAAAAGTCGCAACAGTATGTTTTTTTTTTTAATAGGAAACATTTTTCCGAATTTCGACTTTTGAAATTTTAAAAAAGACTGCTCTTTTTTTCGAAAATGGTAGGAGATGGGCGAAAAAACATTATTGGGGAACACTCTTCCGGCCATTTCTGTGAATGTCCAATATTCAAAAGTCGCAACAGTGTGTTTTTTTTGAAAAAAAGGCGCCATTTTTCCAAATTTCGACTTTTGAAATTTTAAAAAGGACTTTGCTCTTTTTTTCGAAAATGGTAGGAGATGGGCGAAAAAAAATTATTGGAGAACACTCCTCCGGCCATCCCTATGATTGTGCAATATTAAAAATTCGCAAAAGTGTGTTTTTTTAAAATAGGCGACATATTTCCAAATTTCGACTTTTGAAATTTTAAAAAGGACATTGCTCTTTTTTTCGAAAATGGTAGGAGATGGGCGAAAAAAAATTATTGGAGAACACTCCTCCGGCCATTTCTATGATTGTGCAATATTCAAAAGTCGCAAAGGTGTGTTTTTTTAAAATAGGCGACATTTTTCCAAATTTCAACTTTTGAAATTTTAAAAAAGACTGCTCCTTTTTCCGAAAATGGTAGGAGATGGGAAAAAACAAATAATTTGGCCAGAAGGCCATCCCTATGAATGTCCAATATTCAAAAGTGTGTTTTTTTTGACAATAGGCGACATTCTTCCAAATTTCGACTTTTGAAATTTTAAAAAGGACTTTGCTCCTTTTTTCGAAAATGGTAGGAGATGGGCGAAAAAAAATTATTGGAGAACACTCCTCAGGCCATTGCTTTGAATGTCCAATATTCAAAAGTCGCAACAGTGTGTTTTTTTGAAAATAGGCGACATTTTTCCAAATTTCGACTTTTGAAATTTTAAAAAAGTCTGCTCCTTTTTCCAAAAATGGTATGTGATGGGCGAAAAAAATTATTGGAGAACACTCCTCAGGCCATTTATATGAATGTCCAATATTCAAAAGTCGCAACCGTGTGTTTTTTTCAAAATAGGACACATTTTTCCGAATTTCGACTTTTGAAATTTTAAAAAGGACTTTGCTCCTTTTTCCGCAAATGGTAGGTGATGGGCAAAAAAAATTATTGGAGAACACTCCTCAGGCCATTTCTATGAATGTCCAATATTCAAAAGTCGCAACAGTGTGTTTTTTTGAAAATAGGCGACATATTTCCAAATTTCGACTTTTGAACTTTTAAAAAAGTCTGCTCCTTTTTCCAAAAATGGTATGTAATGGGCGAAAAAAATTATTGGAGAACACTCCTCATGCCATTTATATGAATGTCCAATATTCAAAAGTCGCAACAGTATGTTTTTTTTTTTTAATAGGAAACATTTTTCCGAATTTCGACTTTTGAAATTTTAAAAAAGACTGCTCTTTTTTTCGAAAATGGTAGGAGATGGGCGAAAAAACATTATTGGGGAACACTCTTCCGGCCATTTCTGTGAATGTCCAATATTCAAAAGTCGCAAAAGTGTGTTTTTTTGAAAATAGGCGACATTTTTCCAAATTTCGACTATTGAAATTTTCAAAAAGACTATGCTCCTTTTTCCGAAAATGGTCGGTGATGGGCGAAAAAATTATTGGAGAACACTCCTCAGGCCATTTCTATGAATGTCCAATATTCAAAAGTCGCAACAGTGTGTTTTTTTGAAAATACGCGACATTTTTCAAAATTTCGACTTTTGAAATTTTAAAAAGGACTTTGCTCCTTTTTTCGAAAATGGTAGAAAATTTGCGAAAAAAAATTATTGGGGAACACTATTCCTGCCATCCCTATGAATGTCCAATATTCAAAAGTCGCAAAAGTGTGTTTTTTTGAAAAAAGGAGCCATTTTTCCAAATTTCGACTTTTGAAATTTTAAAAAGGACTTTGCTCTTTTTCCGAAAATGGTAGAAAATTTGCGAAAAAAAATTATTGGGGAACACTATTCCGGCCATCCCTATGAATGTCCAATATTCCAAAGTTGTGTTTTTTTGAAAATAGGCGACATTTTTCCATATTTCGACTTTTGAAATTTAAAAAAAAACTGCTCCTTTTTCCGAAAATGGTAGGTGAAAGGCGACAAAAATTATTGGAGAACACTTCTCAGGCCATTTCTATGAATGTTTAATATTCAAAAGTCGCAACAGTGTGTTTTTTTGAAAATAGGCGACATATTTCCAAATTTCGACTTTTGAACTTTTAAAAAAGTCTGCTCCTTTTTCCGAAAATGGTAGGAGATGGGAAAAAACAATCAATTTGGCCAGAAGGCCATCCCTATGAATGTCCAATATTCAAAAGTGTGTTTTTTTTGACAATAGGCGACATTTTTCCATATTTCGACTTTTGAAATTTAAAAAAAAACTGCTCCTTTTTCCGCAAATGGTAGGTGATGGGCAAAAAAAATTATTGGAGAACACTCCTCAGGCCATTTCTATGAATGTCCAATATTCAAAACTCGCAACAGTGTGTTTTTTTGAAAATAGGCGACATATTTCCAAATTTCGACTTTTGAACTTTTAAAAAAGTCTGCTCCTTTTTCCAAAAATGGTAGGAGATGGGAAAAAACAAATAATTTGGCCAGAAGGCCATCCCTATGAATGTCCAATATTCAAAAGTGTGTTTTTTTTGACAATAGGCGACATTTTTCCAAATTTCGACTTTTGAAATTTTAAAAAGGACATTGCTCTTTTTTTCGAAAATGGTAGGAGATGGGCGAAAAAAAATTATTGGAGAACACTCCTCCGGCCATTTCTATGATTGTGCAATATTCAAAAGTCGCAAAGGTGTGTTTTTTTAAAATAGGCGACATTTTTCCAAATTTCAACTTTTGAAATTTTAAAAAAGACTGCTCCTTTTTCCGAAAATGGTAGGAGATGGGAAAAAACAAATAATTTGGCCAGAAGGCCATCCCTATGAATGTCCAATATTCAAAAGTGTGTTTTTTTTGACAATAGGCGACATTTTTCCAAATTTCGACTTTTGAAATTTTAAAAAGGACTTTGCTCCTTTTTTCGAAAATGGTAGGAGATGGGCGAAAAAAAATTATTGGAGAACACTCCTCAGGCCATTGCTTTGAATGTCCAATATTCAAAAGTCGCAACAGTGTGTTTTTTTGAAAATAGGCGACATTTTTCCAAATTTCGACTTTTGAAATTTTAAAAAAGTCTGCTCCTTTTTCCAAAAATGGTATGTGATGGGCGAAAAAAATTATTGGAGAACACTCCTCAGGCCATTTATATGAATGTCCAATATTCAAAAGTCGCAACCGTGTGTTTTTTTCAAAATAGGACACATTTTTCCGAATTTCGACTTTTGAAATTTTAAAAAGGACTTTGCTCCTTTTTCCGCAAATGGTAGGTGATGGGCAAAAAAAATTATTGGAGAACACTCCTCAGGCCATTTCTATGAATGTCCAATATTCAAAAGTCGCAACAGTATGTTTTTTTTTTTAATAGGAAACATTTTTCCGAATTTCGACTTTTGAAATTTTAAAAAAGACTGCTCTTTTTTTCGAAAATGGTAGGAGATGGGCGAAAAAACATTATTGGGGAACACTCTTCCGGCCATTTCTGTGAATGTCCAATATTCAAAAGTCGCAAAAGTGTGTTTTTTTGAAAATAGGCGACATTTTTCCAAATTTCGACTATTGAAATTTTCAAAAAGACTATGCTCCTTTTTCCGAAAATGGTCGGTGATGGGCAAAAAAAATTATTGGAGAACACTCCTCAGGCCATTTCTATGAATGTCCAATATTCAAAAGTCGCAACAGTGTGTTTTTTTGAAAATAGGCGACATATTTCCAAATTTCGACTTTTGAACTTTTAAAAAAGTCTGCTCCTTTTTCCAAAAATGGTATGTGATGGGCGAAAAAAATTATTGGAGAACACACCTCATGCCATTTATATGAATGTCCAATATTCAAAAGTCGCAACAGTATGTTTTTTTTTTTAATAGGAAACATTTTTCCGAATTTCGACTTTTGAAATTTTAAAAAAGACTGCTCTTTTTTTCGAAAATGGTAGGAGATGGGCGAAAAAACATTATTGGGGAACACTCTTCCGGCCATTTCTGTGAATGTCCAATATTCAAAAGTCGCAAAAGTGTGTTTTTTTGAAAATAGGCGACATTTTTCCAAATTTCGACTATTGAAATTTTCAAAAAGACTATGCTCCTTTTTCCGAAAATGGTCGGTGATGGGCGAAAAAATTATTGGAGAACACTGCTCAGGCCATTTCTATGAATGTCCAATATTCAAAAGTCGCAACAGTGTGTTTTTTTGAAAATACGCGACATTTTTCAAAATTTCGACTTTTGAAATTTTAAAAAGGATTTTGCTCCTTTTTTCGAAAATGGTAGAAAATTTGCGAAAAAAAATTATTGGGGAACACTATTCCTGCCATCCCTATGAATGTCCAATATTCAAAAGTCGCAAAAGTGTGTTTTTTTGAAAAAAGGAGCCATTTTTCCAAATTTCGACTTTTGAAATTTTAAAAAGGACTTTGCTCTTTTTCCGAAAATGGTAGAAAATTTGCGAAAAAAAATTATTGGGGAACACTATTCCGGCCATCCCTATGAATGTCCAATATTCCAAAGTTGTGTTTTTTTGAAAATAGGCGACATTTTTCCATATTTCGACTTTTGAAATTTAAAAAAAAACTGCTCCTTTTTCCGAAAATGGTAGGTGAAAGGCGACAAAAATTATTGGAGAACACTTCTCAGGCCATTTCTATGAATGTTTAATATTCAAAAGTCGCAACAGTGTGTTTTTTTGAAAATAGGCGACATTTTTCCAAATTTCGACTTTTGAACTTTTAAAAAAGTCTGCTCCTTTTTCCGAAAATGGTAGGAGATGGGAAAAAACAATCAATTTGGCCAGAAGGCCATCCCTATGAATGTCCAATATTCAAAAGTGTGTTTTTTTTGACAATAGGCGACATTTTTCCATATTTCGACTTTTGAAATTTAAAAAAAAACTGCTCCTTTTTCCGCAAATGGTAGGTGATGGGCAAAAAAAATTATTGGAGAACACTCCTCAGGCCATTTCTATGAATGTCCAATATTCAAAAGTCGCAACAGTGTGTTTTTTTGAAAATAGGCGACATATTTCCAAATTTCGACTTTTGAACTTTTAAAAAAGTCTGCTCCTTTTTCCAAAAATGGTATGTGATGGGCGAAAAAAATTATTGGAGAACACTCCTCATGCCATTTATATGAATGTCCAATATTCAAAAGTCGCAACAGTATGTTTTTTTTTTTAATAGGAAACATTTTTCCGAATTTCGACTTTTGAAATTTTAAAAACGACTGCTCTTTTTTTCGAAAATGGTAGGAGATGGGCGAAAAAACATTATTGGGGAACACTCTTCCGGCCATTTCTGTGAATGTCCAATATTCAAAAGTCGCAACAGTGTGTTTTTTTTGAAAAAAAGGCGCCATTTTTCCAAATTTCGACTTTTGAAATTTTAAAAAGGACTTTGCTCTTTTTTTCGAAAATGGTAGGAGATGGGCGAAAAAAAATTATTGGAGAACACTCCTCCGGCCATCCCTATGATTGTGCAATATTAAAAATTCGCAAAAGTGTGTTTTTTTAAAATAGGCGACATTTTTCCAAATTTCGACTTTTGAAATTTTAAAAAGGACATTGCTCTTTTTTTCGAAAATGGTAGGAGATGGGCGAAAAAAAATTATTGGAGAACACTCCTCCGGCCATTTCTATGATTGTGCAATATTAAAAAGTCGCAAAGGTGTGTTTTTTTAAAATAGGCGACATTTTTCCAAATTTCAACTTTTGAAATTTTAAAAAAGACTGCTCCTTTTTCCGAAAATGGTAGGAGATGGGAAAAAACAAATAATTTGGCCAGAAGGCCATCCCTATGAATGTCCAATATTCAAAAGTGTGTTTTTTTTGACAATAGGCGACATTTTTCCAAATTTCGACTTTTGAAATTTTAAAAAGGACTTTGCTCCTTTTTTCGAAAATGGTAGGAGATGGGCGAAAAAAAATTATTGGAGAACACTCCTCAGGCCATTGCTTTGAATGTCTAATATTCAAAAGTCGCAACAGTGTGTTTTTTTGAAAATAGGCGACATTTTTCCAAATTTCGACTTTTGAAATTTTAAAAAAGTCTGCTCCTTTTTCCAAAAATGGTATGTGATGGGCGAAAAAAATTATTGGAGAACACTCCTCAGGCCATTTATATGAATATCCAATATTCAAAAGTCGCAACCGTGTGTTTTTTTCAAAATAGGACACATTTTTCCGAATTTCGACTTTTGAAATTTTAAAAAGGACTTTGCTCCTTTTTCCGCAAATGGTAGGTGATGGGCAAAAAAAATTATTAGAGAACACTCCTCAGGCCATTTCTATGAATGTCCAATATTCAAAAGTCGCAACAGTATGTTTTTTTTTTTAATAGGAAACATTTTTCCGAATTTCGACTTTTGAAATTTTAAAAAAGACTGCTCTTTTTTTCGAAAATGGTAGGAGATGGGCGAAAAAACATTATTGGGGAACACTCTTCCGGCCATTTCTGTGAATGCCCAATATTCAAAAGTCGCAAAAGTGTGTTTTTTTGAAAATAGGCGACATTTTTCCAAATTTCGACTATTGAAATTTTCAAAAAGACTATGCTCCTTTTTCCGAAAATGGTCGGTGATGGGCGAAAAAATTATTGGAGAACACTCCTCAGGCCATTTCTATTAATGTCCAATATTCAAAAGTCGCAACAGTGTGTTTTTTTGAAAATACGCGACATTTTTCAAAATTTCGACTTTTGAAATTATAAAAAAGAACTTTGCTCCTTTTTTCGAAAATGGTAGAAAATTTGCGAAAAAAAATTATTGGGGAACACTATTCCTGCCATCCCTATGAATGTCCAATATTCAAAAGTCGCAACATTGTGTTTTTTTGAAAATAGGCGACATTTTTCCAAATTTCGACTTTTGAAATTTTAAAAAAGACTTTGCTCCTTTTTCCGCAAATTGTGGGAGATAGGCGAAAAAAAACTATTGGGGAACACTCTTCCGGCCATTTCTATGAATGTCCAATATTCAAAAGTCACAACAGTGTGTTTTTTTTGAAAATAGGCGACATTTTTCCAAATTTCGACTCTTGAAATTTTAAAAAAGACTTTGCTCCTTTTTTCGAAAATGGTAGGAGATGGGCAAAAAAAAATTATTGGAGAACACTCCTCAGGCCATTTCTATGAATGTCCAATATTCAAAAGTCTTAACAGTGTGTTTTTTTCAAAATAGGCGACATTTTTCCAAATTTCGACTCTTGAAATTTTAAAAAAGACTTTGCTCCTTTTTCCAAAAATGGTAGGAGATAGGCGAAAAAACACTATTGGGGGAACACTCTTCCGGCCATTTCTATGAATGTCCAATATTCAAAAGTCGCAACAGTGTGTTTTTTTGAAAATAGGCGACATTTTTCCAAATTTCGACTCTTGAAATTTTAAAAAAGACTTTGCTCCTTTTTCCAAAAATGGTAGGAGGTGGGCGAAAAAACACTATTTGGGAACACTATTCCGGCCATCCCTATGAATGTCTAATATTCAAAAGTGTGTTTTTTTGAAAATAGGCGACATTTTTCCAAATTTCGACTTTTGAAATTTTAAAAAAGACTGCTCCTTTTTCCGCAAATGGTAGGAGATAGGCGAAAAAACACTATTGGGGGAACACTCTTCCGGCCATTTCTATGAATGTCCAATATTCAAAAGTCGCAACAGTGTGTTTTTTTGAAAATAGGCGACATTTTTCCAAATTTCGACTTTTGAAATTTTAAAAAAGACTGCTCCTTTTTCCGCAAATGGTAGGAGATAGGCGAAAAAACACTATTGGGGGAACACTCTTCCGGCCATTTCTATGAATGTCCAATATTCAAAAGTCGCAACAGTGTGTTTTTTTGAAAATAGGCGACATTTTTCCAAATTTCGACTCTTGAAATTTTAAAAAAGACTTTGCTCCTTTTTCCAAAAATGGTAGGAGGTGGGCGAAAAAACACTATTTGGGAACACTATTCCGGCCATCTCTATGATTGTCCAATATTCCAAAGTGTGTTTTTTTGACAATAGGCGACATTTTTCCAAATTTCGACTTTTGAAATTTTAAAAAGAACTTTGCTCCTTTTTCCGCAAATGATAGGTGATGGGCGACAAAAATTATTGGAGAACACTCCTCAGGCCATTTCTATGAATGTCCAATATTCAAAAGTCTTAACAGTGTGTTTTTTTCAAAATAGGCGACATATTTCCAAATTTCGACTCTTGAAATTTTAAAAAAGACTTTGCTCCTTTTTCCAAAAATGGTAGGAGATGGGCGAAAAAACACTATTGGGGGAAAACTCTTCCGGCCATTTCTATGAATGTCCAATATTCAAAAGTCGCAACAGTGTGTTTTTTTGAAAATAGGCGACATTTTTCCAAATTTCGACTCTTGAAATTTTAAAAAAGACTTTGCTCCTTTTTCCAAAAATGGTAGGAGGTGGGCGAAAAAACACTATTTGGGAACACTATTCCGGCCATCCCTATGAATGTCTAATATTCAAAAGTGTGTTTTTTTTTGACAATAGGCGACATTTTTCCAAATTTCGACTTTTGAAATTTTAAAAAAGACTGCTCCTTTTTCCGCAAATGGTAGGAGATAGGCGAAAAAACACTATTGGGGAACACTCTTCCGGCCATTTCTATGAATGTCCAATATTCAAAAGTCGCAAAAGTGTGTTTTTTTGAAAATAGGCGACATTTTTCCAAATTTCGACTCTTGAAATTTTAAAAAAGACTTTGCTCCTTTTTCCAAAAATGGTAGGTGATGGGCACAAAAAATTATTGGAGAACACTCCTCAGGTCATATCTATGAATGTTCAATATTCAAAAGTCGCAACAGTGTGTTTTTTTGAAAATAGGCGACATTTTTCCGAATTTCGATTTTTGAAATTTTAAAAAAGACTGCTCCTTTTTCCAAAAATGGTACGTGATGGGCGAATAAAATTATTGGAGAACACTCCTCAGGCCATTTCTATGAATGTCCAATATTCAAAAGTCGTAACAGTGTGTTTTTTTGAAAATAGGCGACATTTTTCCAAATTTCGACTTTTGAAATTTTAAAAAGGACATTGCTCTTTTTTTCGAAAATGGTAGGAGATGGGCGAAAAAAAATTATTGGAGAACACTCCTCCGGCCATTTCTATGATTGTGCAATATTCAAAAGTCGCAAAGGTGTGTTTTTTTAAAATAGGCGACATTTTTCCAAATTTCAACTTTTGAAATTTTAAAAAAGACTGCTCCTTTTTCCGAAAATGGTAGGAGATGGGAAAAAACAAATTATATGGCCGGAAGGCCATCCCTATGAATGTCCAATGTTCAAAAGTGTGTTTTTTTTTGACAATAGGCGAAATTTTTCCAAATTTCGACTTTTGAAATTTTAAAAAGGACTTTGCTCCTTTTTTCGAAAATGGTAGGAGATGGGCAAAAAAAAATTATTGGAGAACACTCCTCAGGCCATTTCTATGAATGTCCAATATTCAAAAGTCGCAACAGTGTGTTTTTTTGAAAATAGGCGACATTTTTCCAAATTTCGACTTTTGAAATTTTAAAAAAGACTTTGCTCCTTTTTCCGAAAATAGTATGGGATGGGCGAAAAAAATTATTGGGCAACACTCCTCAGGCCATTTCTATAAATGTCCAATATTCAAAAGTTGCAACAGTGTGTTTTTTTGAAAATAGGCGACATTTTTCCAAATTTCGACTTTTGAAATTTTAAAAAGGTCTGCTCCTTTTTCCAAAAATGGTTTGTGATGGGCGAAAAAAATTATTGGAGAACACTCCTCAGGCCATTTATATGAATGTCCAATATTCAAAAGTCGCAACAGTGTATTTTTTTGAAAATAGGCGACATATTTCCAAATTTCGACTTTTGAACTTTTAAAAAAGTCTGCTCCTTTTTCCAAAAATGGTATGTGATGGGCGAAAAAAATTATTGGAGAACACTCCTCAGGCCATTTATATGAATGTCCAATATTCAAAAGTCGCAACAGTGTGTTTTTTTTGAAAAAAAGGCGCCATTTTTCCAAATTTCGACTTTTGAAATTTTAAAAAGGACTTTGCTCTTTTTTTCGAAAATGGTAGGAGATGGGCGAAAAAAAATTATTGGAGAACACTCCTCCGGCCATCCCTATGATTGTGCAATATTAAAAATTCGCAAAAGTGTGTTTTTTTAAAATAGGCGACATTTTTCCAAATTTCGACTTTTGAAATTTTAAAAAGGCCATTGCTCTTTTTTTCGAAAATGGTAGGAGATGGGCGAAAAAAAATTATTGGAGAACACTCCTCCGGCCATTTCTATGATTGTGCAATATTCAAAAGTCGCAAAGGTGTGTTTTTTTAAAATAGGCGACATTTTTCCAAATTTCAACTTTTGAAATTTTAAAAAAGACTGCTCCTTTTTCCGAAAATGGTAGGAGATGGGAAAAAACAAATAATTTGGCCAGAAGGCCATCCCTATGAATGTCCAATATTCAAAAGTGTGTTTTTTTTGACAATAGGCGACATTTTCCAAATTTCGACTTTTGAAATTTTAAAAAGGACTTTGCTCCTTTTTTCGAAAATGGTAGGAGATGGGCGAAAAAAAATTATTGGAGAACACTCCTCAGGCCATTGCTTTGAATGTCCAATATTCAAAAGTCGCAACAGTGTGTTTTTTTGAAAATAGGCGACATTTTTCCAAATTTCGACTTTTGAAATTTTAAAAAGGACTTTGCTCCTTTTTCCGAAAATGGTATGTGGTGGGCGAAAAAAATTATTGGAGAACACTCTTCAGGCCATTTATATGAATGTCCAATATTCAAAAGTCGCAACCGTGTGTTTTTTTCAAAATAGGACACATTTTTCCGAATTTCGACTTTTGAAATTTTAAAAAGGACTTTGCTCCTTTTTCCGCAAATGGTAGGTGATGGGCAAAAAAAATTATTGGAGAACACTCCTCAGGCCATTGCTATGAATGTCCAATATTCAAAAGTCGCAACAGTGTGTTTTTTTGAAAATAGGCGACATATTTCCAAATTTCGACTTTTGAACTTTTAAAAAAGTCTGCTCCTTTTTCCAAAAATGGTATGTGATGGGCGAAAAAAATTATTGGAGAACACTCCTCATGCCATTTATATGAATGTCCAATATTCAAAAGTCGAAACAGTATGTTTTTTTTTTTAATAGGAAACATTTTTCCGAATTTCGACTTTTGAAATTTTAAAAAAGACTGCTCTTTTTTTCGAAAATGGTAGGAGATGGGCGAAAAAACATTATTGGGGAACACTCTTCCGGCCATTTCTGTGAATGTCCAATATTCAAAAGTCGCAAAAGTGTGTTTTTTTGAAAATAGGCGACATTTTTCCAAATTTCGACTATTGAAATTTTCAAAAAGACTATGCTCCTTTTTCCGAAAATGGTCGGTGATGGGCGAAAAAATTATTGGAGAACACTCCTCAGGCCATTTCTATGAATGTCCAATATTCAAAAGTCGCAACAGTGTGTTTTTTTGAAAATACGCGACATTTTTCAAAATTTCGACTTTTGAAATTTTAAAAAGGACTTTGCTCCTTTTTTCGAAAATGGTAGAAAATTTGCGAAAAAAAATTATTGGGGAACACTATTCCTGCCATCCCTATGAATGTCCAATATTCAAAAGTCGCAAAAGTGTGTTTTTTTGAAAAAAGGAGCCATTTTTCCAAATTTCGACTTTTGAAATTTTAAAAAGGACTTTGCTCTTTTTCCGAAAATGGTAGAAAATTTGCGAAAAAAAATTATTGGGGAACACTATTCCGGCCATCCCTATGAATGTCCAATATTCCAAAGTGTGTTTTTTTGAAAATAGGCGACATTTTTCCATATTTCGACTTTTGAAATTTAAAAAAAAACTGCTCCTTTTTCCGAAAATGGTAGGTGAAAGGCGACAAAAATTATTGGAGAACACTTCTCAGGCCATTTCTATGAATGTTTAATATTCAAAAGTCGCAACATTGTGTTTTTTTGAAAATAGGCGACATTTTTCCAAATTTCGACTTTTGAAATTTTAAAAAAGACTTTGCTCCTTTTTCCGCAAATTGTGGGAGATAGGCGAAAAAAAACTATTGGGGAACACTCTTCCGGCCATTTCTATGAATGTCCAATATTCAAAAGTCGCAACAGTGTGTTTTTTTTGAAAATAGGCGACATTTTTCCAAATTTCGACTCTTGAAATTTTAAAAAAGACTTTGCTCCTTTTTTCGAAAATGGTAGGAGATGGGCGAAAAAAAATATTGGACAACACTCCTGAGGCCATTTCTATAAATGTCCAATATTCAAAAGTTGCAACAGTGTGTTTTTTTGAAAATAGGCGACATTTTTCCAAATTTCGACTTTTGAAATTTTAAAAAGGTCTGCTCCTTTTTCCAAAAATGGTTTGTGATGGGCGAAAAAAATTATTGGAGAACACTCCTCAGGCCAATTCTATGAATGTCCAATATTCAAAAGTCGCAACAGTGTGTTTTTTTGAAAATAGGCGACATTTTTCCAAAATTCGACTTTTGTAATTTTAAAAAGGACTTTGCTCCTTTTTCCGAAAATGGTAGAAAATTATCGGAAAAAAATTATTGGGGAACACTATTCCGGCCATCCCTATGAATGTCCAATATTCAAAACTCGCAACAGTGTGTTTTTTTGAAAATAGGCGCCATTTTTCCAAATTTCGACTCTTGAAAATTTAATTTTTTAAAGGAAAATTCCTTTTTCCAAAATGGTAGGTGATGGGCGAAAAAAATTATTGGAGAACACTCCTCAGGCCATTTCTATGAATGTCCAATATTCAAAAGTCGCAACAGTGTGTTTTTTTGAAAATAGGCGCAATTTTTCCAAATTTCGACTTTTGAAATTTTAAAAAAGACTGCTCCTTTTTCCAAAAAGTGTATGTGGTGGGCGAAAAAAATTATTGGAGAACACTCCTCAGGCCATTTCTATGAATGTCCAATATTCAAAAGTCGCAAAAGTGTGTTTTTTTGAAAATAGGCGCAATTTTTCCAAATTTCGACTTTTGAAATTTTAAAAAGGACTTTGCTCTTTTTTTCGAAAATGGTAGGAGATGGGCGAAAAAAAAATATTGGAGAACACTCCTCCGGCCATCCCTATGATTGTCTAATATTTAAAAGTGTGTTTTTTTTTGACAATAGGCGACCTTTTTCCAAATTTCGACTTTTGAAATTTTAAAAAGGACTTTGCTCCTTTTTTCGATAATGGTAGGAGATGGGCAAAAAAAATTAGTGAAGAACACTCCTCAGGCCATTTCTATGATTGTCCAATATTCAAAAGTCGCAAAAGTGTGTTTTTTTGAAAATAGGCGATATTTTCCAAATTTCGACTTTTTAAATTTTAAAAAGGACTTTGCTCCTTTTTCCGAAAATGGTAGAAAATTATTAGAAAAAAATTATTGGGGAACACTATTCCGGCCATCCCTATGAATGTCTAATATTCCAAAGTGTGTTTTTTTGACAATAGGCGACATTTTTCCCAATTTCGACTTTTGAAATTTTAAAAAGGACTTTGCTCCTTTTTTCGAAAATGGTAGGAGATGGGCGAAAAAAAATTATTGAAGAACACTCCTCAGGCCATTTCTATGAATGTCCAATATTCAAAAGTCGCAACAGTGTGTTTTTTTTTTGAAAATAGGCGACATTTTTCCAAATTTCGACTTTTTAAATTTTAAAAAAGACTGCTCCTTTTTCCAAAAATGGTATGTGATGGGCGAAAAAAATTATTGGAGAACACTCGTCAGGCCATTTCTATGAATGTCCAATACTCAAAAGTCGCAACAGTGTGTTTTTTTGAAAATAGGCGACATTTTTCCAAATTTCGACTTTTGAAATTTTAAAAAGGACTTTGCTCCTTTTTCCGCAAATGGTAGGAGATGGGCGAAAAAACACTAATGGCGAACACTCTTCCGGCCATTTCTATGAATGTCCAATATTCAAAAGTCGCAACAGTGTGTCTTTTTGAAAATAGGCGACATTTTTCCAAATTTCGACTCTTGAAATTTTAAAAAAGACTTTGCTCCTTTTTCCAAAAATGGTAAGTGATGGGCGAAAAAAATTGTTGGAGAACACTCCTCAGGCCATTTCTATGAATGTCCAATATTCAAAAGTCGCAACCGTGTGTTTTTTTCAAAATAGGACACATTTTTCCGAATTTCGACTTTTGAAATTTTAAAAAGGACTTTGCTCCTTTTTCCGCAAATGGTAGGAGATGGGCAAAAAAAATTATTGGAGAACACTCCTCAGGCCATTTCTATGAATGTCCAATATTCAAAAGTCGCAACAGTGTGTTTTTTTGAAAATAGGCGACATATTTCCCAATTTCGACTTTTGAACTTTTAAAAAAGTCTGCTCCTTTTTCCAAAAATGGTATGTGATGGGCGAAAAAAATTATTGAAGAACACTCCTCAGGCCATTTATATGAATGTCCAATATTCAAAAGTCGCAACAGTGTGTTTTTTTGAAAAAAAGGCGCCATTTTTCCAAATTTTGACTTTTGAAATTTTAAAAAGGACTTTGCTCCTTTTTCCGAAAATGGTAGAAAATTATCGGAAAAAAATTATTGGGGAACACTATTCCGGCCATCCCTATGAATGTCTAATATTCCAAAGTGTGTTTTTTTGACAATAGGCGACATTTTTCCGAATTTCGACTTTTGAAATTTTAAAAAGGACTTTGCTCCTTTTTTCGAAAATGGTAGGAGATGGGCGAAAAAAAATTATTGAAGAACACTCCTCAGGCCATTTCTATGAATGTCCAATATTCAAAAGTCGCAACAGTGTGTTTTTTTGAAAATAGGCGACATTTTTCCAAATTTTGACTTTTTAAATTTTAAAAAAGACTGCTCCTTTTTCCAAAAATGGTATGTGATGGGCGAAAAAAATTATTGGAGAACACTCGTCAGGCCATTTCTATGAATGTCCAATATTCAAAAGTCGCAACAGTGTGTTTTTTTGAAAATAGGCGACATTTTTCCAAATTTCGACTTTTGAAATTTTAAAAAGGACTTTGCTCCTTTTTCCGCAAATGGTAGGAGATGGGCGAAAAAACACTAATGGCGAACACTCTTCCGGCCATTTCTATGAATGTCCAATATTCAAAAGTCGCAACAGTGTGTTTTTTTGAAAATAGGCGACATTTTTCCAAATTTCGACTCTTGAAATTTTAAAAAAGACTTTGCTCCTTTTTCCAAAAATGGTAGGTGATGGGCGAAAAAAATTATTGGAGAACACTCCTCAGGCCATTTCTATGAATGTCCAATATTCAAAAGTCGCAACCGTGTGTTTTTTTCAAAATAGGACACATTTTTCCGAATTTCGACTTTTGAAATTTTAAAAAGGACTTTGCTCCTTTTTCCGCAAATGGTAGGTGATGGGCAAAAAAATTATTGGAGAACACTCCTCAGGCCATTTCTATGAATGTCCAATATTCAAAAGTCGCAACAGTGTGTTTTTTTGAAAATAGGCGACATATTTCCCAATTTCGACTTTTGAACTTTTAAAAAAGTCTGCTCCTTTTCCCAAAAATGGTATGTGATGGGCGAAAAAAATTATTGAAGAACACTCCTCAGGCCATTTATATGAATGTCCAATATTCAAAAGTCGCAACAGTGTGTTTTTTTGAAAAAAAGGCGCCATTTTTCCAAATTTCGACTTTTGAAATTTTAAAAAGGACTTTGCTCTTTTTTTCGAAAATGGTAGGAGATGGGCGAAAAAAAATTATTGGAGAACACTCCTCCGGCCATCCCTATGATTGTGCAATATTAAAAATTCGCAAAAGTGTGTTTTTTTAAAATAGGCGACATTTTTCCAAATTTCGACTCTTGAAATTTTAAAAAGACTTTGCTCTTTTTTCCAAAAATGGTAGGTGATGGGCGAAAAAAATTATTGGAGAACACTCCTCAAGCCATTTGTATGAATGTCCAATATTCAAAAGTCGCAACAGTGTGTTTTTTTCAAAATAGGACACATTTTTCCGAATTTCGACTTTTGAAATTTTAAAAAGGACTTTGCTCCTTTTTTCGAAAATGGTAGGAGATGGGCAAAAAAAAATTATTGGAGAACACTCTTCCGGCCATTTCTATGAATGTCCAATATTCAAAAGTCGCAACAGTGTGTTTTTTTGAAAATAGGCGACATTTTTCCAAATTTCGACTTTTGAAATTTTAAAAAAGTCTCCTCCTTTTTCCAAAAATGGTATGTGATGGGCGAAAAAAATTATTGTTGAACACTCCTCAGGCCATTTCTATGAATGTCCAATATTGAAAAGTCGCAACAGTGTGTTTTTTTGAAAATAGGCGACATTTTTCCAAATTTCGACTTTTGAAATTTTAAAAAAGACTGCTCCTTTTTCCGAAAATGGTAGAAAATTATCGACAAAATTATTGGGGAACACTCCTCAGGCCATTTCTATGAATGTCCAATATTCAAAAGTCGCGACTGTGTGTTTTTTTGAAAATAGGCGACATTTTTCCAAATTTCAACTTTTGAAATTTTAAAAAACACTGCTCCTTTTTTCGAAAATGGTAGATGATGGGCGAAAAAAATTATTGGAGAACACTCCTCCGGCCATTTCTATGAATGTCCTATATTCAAAAGTCGCAACAGTGTGTTTTTTTGAAAATAGGCGACATTTTTCCAAATTTCAACTTTTGAAATTTTAAAAAAGACTGCTCCTTTTTTCGAAAATGGTAGATAATGGGCGAAAAAAAATTATTGGAGAACATTCCGCAGGCCATTTCTATGAATGTCCAATATTCAAAAGTCGCAAAAGTGTGTTTTTTTGAAAAAAGGCGACATTTTTCCAAATTTCAACTTTTGAAATTTTAAAACAGACTGCTCCTTTTTCCGAAAAAGGTAGATGATGGGCGAAAAAAATTATTGGAGAACACTCCTCAGGCCATTTCTATGAATGTCCAATATTCAAAAGTCGCAACAGTGTGTTTTTTTGAAAATAGGCGACATTTTTCCAAATTCCGACTTTTGAAATTTTAAAAAAGACTTTGCTCCTTTTTCTGAAAATGGTAGAAAATTATCGAAAAAATTATTTGGGAACACTATTCTGGCCATCCCTATGAATGTCCAATATTCAAAAGTCGCAACAGTGTGTTTTTTTTTAAATAGGCGACATTTTTCCAAATTTCGACTCTTGAAATTTTAAAAAAGACTTTGCTTCTCTTTCCGCAAATGGTATGTGATGGGCGAAAAAAATTATTGGAGAACACTCCTTAGGCCATTTCTATGAATGTCCAATATTCAAAAGTCGCAACAGTGTGTTTTTTTGAAAATAGGCGACATTTTTCCAAATTTCGACTTTTGAAATTTTAAAAAAGACTGCTCCTTTTTAAAAAATGGTAGATGATGGGCGAAAAAAAATTATTGGAGAACATTCCTCAGGCCATTTCTATGAATGTCCAATATTCAAAAGTCGCAAAAGTGTGTTTTTTTGAAAAAAGGCGACATTTTTCCAAATTTCAACTTTTGAAATTTTAAAACAGACTGCTCCTTTTTCCGAAAAAGGTAGATGATGGGCGAAAAAAATTATTGGAGAACACTCCTCAGGCCATTTCTATGAATGTCCAATATTCACAAGTCACAACAGTTTGTTTTTTTGAAAATAGGCGACATTTTTCCAAATTTCGACTTTTTAAATTTTAAAAAGGACTTTGCTCCTTTTTCCGAAAATGGTAGGAGATGGGTGAAAAAAATTATTGGAGAACACTCCTCAGGCCATTTCTATGAATGTCCAATATTCAAAAGTCGCAACAGTGTGTTTTTTTGAAAATAGGCGACATTTTTCCAAATTTCAACTTTTGAAATTTTAAAAAAGACTGCTCTTTTTTTCGAAAATGGTAGATGATGGGCGAAAAAAATTATTGGAGAACACTCCTCAAGTCATTTGTATGAATGTCCAATATTCAAAAGTCGCAACAGTGTGTTTTTTTCGAAATAGGACACATTTTTCCGAATTTCGACTTTTGAAATTTTAAAAAGGACTTTGGTCCTTTTTTCGAAAATGGTAGGAGATGGGCAAAAAAAAAATTATTGGAGAACACTCTTCCAGCCATTTCTATGAATGTCCAATATTCAAAAGTCGCAACAGTGTTTTTTTTGAAAATAGGCGACATTTTTCCAAATTTCAACTTTTGAAATTTTAAAAAAGACTGCTCCTTTTTTCGAAAATGGTAGATGATGGGCGAAAAAAAATTATTGGAGAACATTCCTCAGGCCATTTCTATGAATGTCCAATATTCAAAAGTCGCAAAAGTGTGTTTTTTTGAAAAAAGGCGACATTTTTCCAAATTTCAACTTTTGAAATTTTAAAACAGACTGCTCCTTTTTCCGAAAAAGGTAGATGATGGGCAAAAAAAATTATTGGAGAACACTCCTCAGGCCATTTCTATGAATGTCCAATATTCAAAAGTCGCAACAGTGTGTTTTTTTGAAAATAGGCGACATTTTTCCAAATTTCGACTTTTGAAATTTTAAAAAAGACTGCTCCTTTTTCCGAAAATGGTAGGAGATGGGCGAAAAAAAATTATTGGAGAACACTCCTCCGGCCATCCCTATGATTGTCCAATATTCAAAAGTCTTAACAGTGTGTTGTTTTGAAAATAGGCGACATTTTTCCAAATTTCAACTTTTGAAATTTAAAAAAAGACTGCTCCTTTTTCCGAAAATGGTAGATGATGAGCGAAAAAAATTATTGGAGAACACTCCTCAGGCCATTTCTATGAATGTCCAATATTAAAAAGTGTGTTTTTTTTGACAATAGGCGACATTTTTCCAAATTTGGACTTTTGTAATGTTAAAAAGGACTTTGCTCCTTTTTTCGAAAATGGTAGGAGATAGGCGAAAAAAAATTTTTGGAGAACACTCCTCCGGCCATCCCTATGATTGTCCAATATTCAAAAGACTTCTTTCTGAAATGTTTAAGAAAGTGACTGTATCTCCGGAAATATTAATTTCATTACGAAATTATAAAAATCTGCACCAAGTTACCGATACTGCTCTTTTCAATTCTTTTAAAACTGTTTTGATTTGAAAGAATTTATGAAAACAATAATTTTTAAATGAGAAGTGGTTTAAGTTTATCAATAAATTAATAAAATTTACTTCTTTATGAAATGTTTAAGAAAGTGACTGTATTTCCGGAAATATTAATTTCATTGCGAAATTATTAAAATCTTCACCAAGTTATCGTTTCAATTCTTTTAAAATTGTGTGATTTGAATCAATGTTTGAAAAGACAATTTTTGTATGAGAAGTAGTTCAAATAAAAAAAATATATATTTAAATAAATATATGAATATTACTTTTATATGAAACTTTGAATTGAAAAGCACTTAGTTATTAAAATGGTAGATGATGGGCGAAAAAAAATTATTGGAGAACATTCCTCAGGCCATTTCTCTGAATGTCCAATATTCAAAAGTCGCAAAAGTGTGTTTTTTTGAAAAAAGGCGACATTTTTCCAAATTTCAACTTTTGAAATTTTAAAACAGACTGCTCCTTTTTCCGAAAAAGGTAGATGATGGGCGAAAAAAATTATTGGAGAACACTCCTCAGGCCATTTCTATGAATGTCCAATATTCAAAAGTCGCAACAGTGTGTTTTTTTGAAAATAGGCGACATTTTTCCAAATTTCGACTTTTGAAATTTTAAAAAAGACTGCTCCTTTTTCCGAAAATGGTAGGAGATGGGCGAAAAAAAATTATTGGAGAACACTCCTCCGGCCATCCCTATGATTGTCCAATATTCAAAAGTTTTAACAGTGTGTTGTTTTGAAAATAGGCGACATTTTTCCAAATTTCAACTTTTGAAATTTAAAAAAAGACTGCTCCTTTTTCCGAAAATGGTAGATGATGGGCGAAAAAAATTATTGGAGAACACTCCTCAGGCCATTTCTATGAATGTCCAATATTAAAAAGTGTGTTTTTTTTGACAATAGGCGACATTTTTCCAAATTTGGACTTTTGTAATGTTAAAAAGGACTTTGCTCCTTTTTTCGAAAATGGTAGGAGATAGGCGAAAAAAAATTTTTGGAGAACACTCCTCCGGCCATCCCTATGATTGTCCAATATTCAAAAGACTTCTTTCTGAAATGTTTAAGAAAGTGACTGTATCTCCGGAAATATTAATTTCATTACGAAATTATAAAAATCTGCACCAAGTTACCGATACTGCTCTTTTCAATTCTTTTAAAACTGTTTTGATTTGAAAGAATTTATGAAAACAATAATTTTTAAATGAGAAGTGGTTTAAGTTTATCAATAAATTAATAAAATTTACTTCTTTATGAAATGTTTAAGAAAGTGACTGTATTTCCGGAAATATTAATTTCATTGCGAAATTATTAAAATCTTCACCAAGTTATCGTTTCAATTCTTTTAAAATTGTGTGATTTGAATCAATGTTTGAAAAGACAATTTTTGAATGAGAAGTAGTTCAAATAAAAAAAATATATATTTAAATAAATATATGAATATTACTTTTATATGAAACTTTGAATTGAAAAGCACTAAGTTATTAACAGTTATGCTTATGTAATAACCATTGGTATGGGAGCAATTACCGCTGACAGAAAAGATAAAGCACTAGTTAGAACTGACAAAAATAAAAACAACGTTGAAAGCCATGCGGCCTCAACTGTTTTGCATATGATAGATTTATACAACAAATTAAAGTAATGGAAGAAAAACCGTTAGATAAAAAGTGGCGTATAAAAAGAAGTACAGCAAGATTTCTTGCTGTACACATTGCTTATTCAAATATTTTCGTAGGTTACAATAATAGCACTTTAAAACTGGAAAATTGTGAGCTTAAGAACTACATAAGTAAGTTGAAAGGTATATTTTAATGTGAAGAATTTGAACATCAGTTCTTAGAAAACTTGTTATATAAAGCAGTGAAGAATATGATAAAATAATAGAGTCTTACTTACACCCAAGCTGGTCGCTTTCCCGTTTAAATCTTATAAGCTTATCTATTTTGCGTGTTGCAATATGTGAGTTAGCTAATTGTGACACACCAGTTACAGTTGTCATTAATGAATACACTAACATTGCATCTGATTTACTTGATAAACCAGGAGAAATTGGCTTTATTAATGGGATATTAGATAAGGCAAAAAATAAAGTTAAAAAAGATAAAAATCCTAAGTAGATTCTCACAACTATATAAAAGTTAAGGTCATTCAAATAACAAATTTAAATAACTGACACTCAAAAATAAAAGAGGCAGACCTAATCTACTTCTTTTATACTTAGCTGTCTAGTTTTTTGCTTTTTGCTTAGAAGCAAATTATTCGACAACAGCTTTTTCCAAATAAGTGCTGAACAATTTAGTATCGTTTTCTTTAACTCCTATACCTAATATGTTAACTAGCTTACCGTGACCCATTGAAATATATTTACCATTATCGTCTTTTATTGCTTGTAATTTTATAGCTAAGAATAAAGCATCACCTACTTCTACAACCTCACCACTTGTAGGAACAACATAGCTCTCGTGCCTTTTTGGTTAGTGAAATATAAATGATACTCACCATCTATATACTTACCATCTTTATCCTTGACACTAACAATCTTCCAAGCCTTCAGTCAGATATTTCATCATTTTTGCTGATGGCATATAGTGCTCAACAAATCAGTGCAACTGCAACAAATGCTAAGTACTCATTCCAAGTGGTGCAGCTGCAGTAGCAGCAAGTGCGCTGTTTGTTTTGTGAACTGACCTCGATGATTTTTGAAAGTTAGCATAAACGACATCGTTTAATAAAATATCAATACGCTAAGTTGCATATAAAAAACCTTCACAGTCAAGCTTTTTCGCAAACTACCTGCCACTTGATCCAAAGCCCCTGCATTGCGACCGGTTTCTTCTGTGCAGAATTCTTCTACTTCATCCCAAATTACCTGATATACAAGAGAAATAAGGATTTGTGCAATTTTATTTCCCCTTTTTATCTCATACGACTGATTACTTAGATTAATTAGGCAAATCTTTAGCTCACCTCGATAATCAGAGTATATAGTTCCTGGAGAATTTAAGACAGTGATTCCATGTTTTGCAGCAAGACCAGAACGTGGGCGGATTTGCCCCTCAAAACCGTTTGGTATTGCAATCACAATTCCAGTTGGAACAAGTAACCTCTCAAGTGGATTTAAAACGGCAGAGTCATTAAATGCAGCATAAATATCCATACCAGCACTCTGCGCAGTTGCATAACATGGAAGAGAGAAGTCTTCTCCGCGTGATAATCTTTTTATTTCTACTTTAATTTTACTTCCTTGCACTCAAATTTACCAACTATGAAGACTTCATTATAGCATGTAAATTGTATCTGTAAAAGTAATAAATGTTACATCGTAAATTATGTCATTCTAACACGTGATAATTTCGCTAAACGTTCTCTTAGCTTTTCTTTATCATAATCAGAAGTTGAAGTTTCAATTTGAGATTTGATCTGCTCGATTCTAGCTTTCAACACTGTCAGAATCGTTATTTTCGCTAACAACTGTGGTATTATCTTTAGTATTTTTAACATTTTTAGCAGTACCAAGATCATCAAGTGTCAGATCTTCCATCTTGATTCCAAGTTCATCTTTTATGACGTACTTAACCCCAGTCAAAGTTGCTATATCTTCAAGCATTTCCTTTCTTCTGTCACCAAAACCCGGAGCTTTTACTGCAGCAACTTTTAAACCACCACGCAACTTATTGATAACTAAAGTGCTTAGTGCTTCACCTTCGATATCCTCTGCAATAATAACTAAAGGTTTACCAGATTTAACAACAGCTTCAAGAATAGGAAGTAAAGGTTGGATAGTATTTATTTTTTTCTCTGTAATCAAGAGATAAGGATTATCAAGCTCCACGATCATTTTTTCATTATTTGTAATAAAATACGGAGAGCGATAACCGCGATCAAATTGCATGCCAGTAGTCAGCTCAACTTCTAACTCTTTTGAACCTTTACTTTCTTCAACAGTGATCACACCCTCTTTTCCAACTTTTTTCACGGAATCAGCGATACTGTTACCTATATCCTTATCACCATTTGCAGAGATTATCGCAACTTATGCTACTTCATCCATTTTCTCCAGAGAAATTGTACGAGACATTGATGCAAATTCCTTTAATATTACATCTTTTGCCTTCTCTATTCCATTTTTAATACCAACACGATCGTTTCCAGCAGCAATTGATTTTGAAGCTTCCATTATCATGTTGCTAGTTAATATTGAGCACGTTGTTGTACCATCACCAACTTTGTCGTTACATTGAGAACAACTTTGGGCAAAGATGTTTGCTATTGCAGCATTTTGTGGTTTTTCAGGCTTGATACCTTTCATCACCTTATAACCATCTTTTGTAATTTCTGGTGCTCCGTAGGGCTTACTAATCCCTACTTGTTAATGAATAATTTAAGGTAGTATTATTGCCTACTGCTATTTATTCACACATCACTATATTATAACATATGAATTCCGTTTTATTCGATGCATAAGACATAAACGAGAGTAAATTACTTATGCACAGAGAAAATGTATTGAAACAAAATACTGGTTTTTTTATGCATGCAATTGCCTATTACATGCAAATTCATATACGCGCATGCATACATATGTATATACTTACTTACGGTATTATTTAATATGTATAAACTCTCATTAGTTATAAGCACTGTTACATATTCTTTTTAGATTTTATTATTATACTTAAAATATTTTTACTGACTTCACTTGTCTTTACTGCCTTGCTGCGATCATACATACTTAAGACTTAATAAAGTAATCCGTGTAATAATTTTAATTTACGGTAATACATAAACTGAAATAAAATTGCAGTTACAAAAAGCGGTTAATTTATTAATCCTAAATTAACCAAAACCATCAATTTAACTTAGCATAAAGTTAAATTCTCATACATAAATTTGGTGCCGAAACCCGGGAATTGATGCATAAATTGAAGCGTGCCTAGTGGAAGTTCAATAAAATAAATTTGAAGACTGGAAAACCAATAAAATGGCGGAATTACACCAACATATCGAGAACCAAAGAGATTTGTTACGGAACCTGAAGAAACCCGCTAAGCTTTATGATTTGCAAACGAATAAAACGCATGGATTTGCACAATCGGTTTTAGACGAAATAGAAGCGAATTTTGCAAAATTTAAAGAAGGTAATAGTCATTTATGTTCCATAGTCCATGAAAATACCATTAATACAGAAAATATTCCGTATTTCGAAGAAGATGTTTATTACCAGTTTCAGAAGGAATTTTTTACCCTTAAGGGTCTGTTGCTTGATTTCATGGAATCTGGTGATCTTCGTTCGCCTGGAATTCAATCCAGCACGTTTGCTGGTTCTGGTCATTCTAGAAATGAAACATTTTCGGTTCAGGCACGGTTACCGAAAACTGACTTGCCAATCTTTAGTGGAGATTATTTAGCCTGGATGTCATACCAAGATATGTTTATTTCACTAGTGCATAATAATCCCAGCCTGTCTGATGTCCAAAAATTTTGTTTTTTGAAAACCTCTTGCAAGGAAACTCCACTGGATATCGTGAATGAATATCCAGCAACGGATGCTAGCTACACTTTAGCTTGGACAGCATTGCAAAATAGATATCACAATAAAAAGAAAATAGTTGATACTATTTTTAAAAAGTTATTTTCGATACCTGTTTCTGATGGCTCCGCCAAAAGCATTCAGTTAATTTTAGATACAACCCGCACTAGTATAGCGCTTCTACGCAGCTTAGAAGTAAATACTGAAGGTGAACATGCTATGCTTATATATATGACTGTGAATAAGCTGGACTTACAAATACGCAAGGAATGGGAGCAATCTCTAAAAGCGTCAACGGAAATTCCTCCAATAGGAGATTTATTCAAATTCCTAGAAGCAACATTTCGAACATTAGAAACACTTTCTGATCAGGCCGATTCAAGTCCTAATGCAGTTCGTTTGTCATCAAAATCCTCATTAAATAATAACGGTAAAAGCAATTTTCGACGGTATGCAAACGCTGTTTCTACAAGCAACGACTCCAACTGCCCCTGCTGCAATAAGCGTCATCTTCTTTTCAAATGTTTCAAGTTTGCTTCGTTAGCATCTGCTGCAAAGAAAGATTTTTTAAATTCAAAGCGAATATGTAGAAATTGCTTAACACCTGGCCACTTTAGTAACAACTGTCGTGTAGTTTCTCGCTGTCAAGTCTGCCAACAGAATCACCATACAACAGTGCATAATGAATATTCGGCAACCCACTCAATTGCGAACTCACCTACTGAATCCGCTATGATTCGTGAACACCCCTCGTCTTCGCAAATACTTCAGAACGTCACTGCTCATGTAGTTGATAATTGCAAGAAATATAGTGGCAGGAAAAGGTCTCAAATTCTCTTAGCGACATTACGGGTCGTGCTAAAAACCTATCAAGGCGTCTTTGTCTTGCGGGCCCTCCTTGACCAATGTGCCCAGGCTACTTTTATCACCAAAAAGGTTGCGGACGCTCTAAAATTACCTTACACAAAGGATTTTGTAGAAATTAGCGGGGTTGGTGGACATCAACCCACGATTGTACGAAAACATGTTAATTTTACTATTTTCTCAAGAACCAACACTAATTTTAAGATCGATTGTGAGGCCTTAGTTTTACCAAAAATAACTGGATATCAACCTATGGCTATAAATGAGAAACTTTTACCTGATTTAAGTAAATTTTCGTTAGCTGATCCTTATTTCTCAGAACCTGGAGAAATTGATCTTTTGCTAGGAGGAGATATCTATGGAGATATCGTATTACCTCAACAACATACATTTAACAATGGTCCTTTTTTGCAATTGACACAATTCGGGTGGATAGTTTCGGGTCCTATTCCAGACAACAATTTACATCACAGTATTACTGTAAACGTTTGTTCTTTAGATAAACAATTGCAGTCCTTTTGGGAACAGGAAGAACTGATAGAGAAGAGGGTTTTAACAGAAGAAGAAATTCTTTGTGAAGAACACTTCAAAGCTACTACTATACGTGATTCATCAGGACGTTATATGGTGTCTCTACCCTTTAAATCTTTTCTCAAGAGTAGCTTACTTCCCGTTTTTGCACAAACAGACTATACAGCACTTTCTCGCTTAAAAAGTATTGAAGCCAAATGTAAATTGAATAAGAACTTTGGGAAGCTTTACACAGACTTTATGGAAGAGTACGAACGGCTTGGTCATATGGAAAAGGTAGGCACTTATCTTCTTGACTTGGATAGGAATGGGTTCTTTTTGCCCCATCATGGTGTTTTAAGAGAAAACAGCTCGACAACCAAGTTGAGGGTTGTTTTCGACGGTAGCTGTAAACGGTCAGCTCAGCCATCGTTAAATGACGAACTGGCAGCTGGTCCTGCATTACAAAATGATCTGCCTACAATCATTAATCGGTGGAGACGTTTCAAAATTGGTTTTAGGGCAGATTTAGAAAAAATGTTTCGACAAATACTCGTAATACCGGAGCAACGAAAGTTTCAACAAATTCTTTGGAGAAATATGAGATCCGAAGAGATACTAATTTACCGGCTCTCAACGGTCACTTATGGTACAACATCTGCGCCTTTTCTTTCGATTAGAGTGTTACAACAGCTAGCACTAGACGAACAGGAAAAATATCCAATGGCTTGTAGCGTGCTCAACACAGATACTTATGTTGATGATGTTATTTCTGGGGCGGATAGTTTAGCAGAAGCTTACCAGTTGCATACTGAGCTATGTAGCTTGCTAAATAAAGGTCAGTTTAATCTACGTAAATGGACAACAAACTCAAGAGAACTACTAGATTTGATTCCCGTAGACTTCAGGGAAACTTCCAACATATTCGAGTTGAATCAACCTAATACAGTAAAAGCTCTGGGTTTGAAGTGGGACATAGCAGATGACTGCTTTTCATTTGATATTAATTTTGATAATACATCAGTAGTTACAAAACGAAGCTTGTTATCAGATGCCGCAAAACTTTACGATCCTCTAGGCTGGCTATCTCCTACCACAATTCTCGCAAAAATAGAATTTCAAAACCTATGGTTACTTGGTATTGATTGGAACGATCGCCTGCCCGATGCTATGGAGAAAAAATGGTTAATATATCGCAATAGTTTAAAACATCTGGAAAATATTAAAATTCCGCGTTGGATTGGAGTGCGCAAGGAGGTTAAAGTTGAAATTCATGGGTTTTCCGACTCTTCTAAGCTAGCTTATGCAGCGGCAGTCTATGCAAAAACCTGTTCTGATTTGGGTACAAAAGTATATCTAATCCAGGCAAAAACTAAAGTGGGCCCTATAAAGCGGTTAACTATACCCAGAATGGAATTGTGTGGTGCCACTTTATTAGCTAAGCTAGTAGATAAAATAATTTCTTCACTTAATCAAAGAATTTCGAATGTTTACTATTGGACTGATAGCACAACTGTGCTTGCATGGATTCGTGGTCAGTCGTCTAAGTGGCCTGTATATGTTGGAAATCGAGTTGCCGAAATTCAACGCAGGTCTAATGCTTCTCAATGGCGATATATATCCACAAGGGAAAATCCTGCTGACTGCCCGTCCCGTGGTATACTACCCAGTGAATTGGCTGAACATGAATTATGGTGGCATGGTCCTAACTGGCTATCGGAACCATCAGAAAATTGGCCAAGACAACCTCAAATAAACTTAAATGAAATTGATAAAATTGCTGAACCATCCTTAAATATACATGCAACTGCGACATATGTCAACCAATATCCAGATTTATTACCAAGATTTTCTTCTCTTGGTAAGCTGATACGTGTTGTTGCATACATATTTCGTTTTAAACATAACACTCAAGTAATTAAAAACCCGCAGATTGAAAGTAACAGTAAGAGGACAGGGTTTCTTTCAACCGAAGAGTTGAAATTTGCTAGATTCAGAATTGTACAAGTTTCACAACAAGTGGATTTTTCACATGAAATTTTTGAACTTAAACAGAAAGGTAAAATTATAAGGAACAATGCTCTAGCACAGTTGTGCCCATTTTTTTATGCATATCAAATACTTAGAGTTGGTGGTAGAATTCAAAATTCCGATCTTAGCTATGGGTCCAAACATCCAATTTTGCTAAAGAAGCAAAATCCATTGTCTAATCTAATCTTTCTAGATGCACATATTAAAACTCTACATGGTGGTTTGATCCAAATGCAAGCTTATGTCTCACGAGAATATTGGATACTATCCAGTAGAAGCATTGCAAAACGAAACTTGCGGAGATGTGTGACTTGTTTTAAATACAACGCAAAAGCAGCCCAGCAGATGATGGGAAACATCCCTAGTGTTCGCCTCAGGCCGGCACGGCCATTCAAGCATAGTGGGGTCGATTATGCAGGTCCAATCGTCATTAAACAGTCAACTGCAAGAAATTCAGTGACCACAAAGGGTTATATATGTTTGTTTATTTGCATGGTTACGAAAGCGCTGCACTTGGAAGCAGCAACAAACATGTCAACTGATGCGTTTCTGGCAGCTTTTAGGCGTTTTGTGTCTCGTCGCGGCCCCTGTACTGATTTGTATTCAGACTGTGGTACCAACTTTGTTGGAGCTAACAAAGAGCTGCAAATTCTGTATAATCGCAGTAAGTCGGCAATCCCAGATGAAATATACAACAAACTGGCTGCGAATAGCACAAAGTGGCATTTCATACCTCCAGCCTCTCCAAACTTTGGTGGTTTTTGGGAGGCCGGCGTCAAATCCACTGAACACCATTTGAACAGAGTGATGCAGAATCGTATTCTAACATTTGAAGAGCTTACTACGCTGCTAGCTCAGATTGAAAGCTGTTTGAATTCAAGACCGTTATGCCCCCTATCTTCAGAACCATCTGACTGTCATGCGCTAACTCCTGCCCACTTGTTGATTGGGGAGCCTACGCTTTGTGTACCAGAAGAGGATTTGCTCGAGGTCAACATTGATCGATTGAATAGATGGAAAGTTGTTGAAAAGCTCAAACAGCATTTTTGGCGACGTTGGTCAAACGAATGGTTGTGCCGAATGCAAGCGAGACCTAAATGGCTTAAAATAACACAAAGTCCAAAAGTTGGAGATTTAGTGGTATTATTCAATGAACGTGGTACTCCAGGAAACTGGCCGCTTGCTCGTATCAAGGATATTCATCCTGGCAAAGACGGTTGTGTACGGGTGGTCACTCTATCCGCAAATGGCAAAGTCTTCAAACGTCCAATTTCCAAAATTGCGCCTTTGCCGATGAATGATTGCTTTGATAATACAGAAAATGATGCCAACTCTAAACCATACGGTGATGACTCTCCCGCATTGTAAGCACTATCGCACTTAGTGGGGGAGAATGTTAATGAATAATTTAAGGTAGTATTATTGCCTACTGCTATTTATTCACACATCACTATATTATAACATATGAATGCCGGTTTATTCGATGCATAAGACATAAACGAGAGTAAATTACTTATGCTCAGAGAAAATGTATTGAAACAAAATACTGGTTTTTTTATGCATGCAATTGCCTATTACATGCAAATTCATATACGCGCATACATACATATGTATATACTTACTTACGGTATTATTTAATATGTATAAACTCTCATTAGTTATAAGCACTGTTACATATTCTTTTTAGATTTTATTATTATACTTAAAATATTTTTACTGACTTCACTTGTCTTTACTGCCTTGCTGCGATCATACATACTTAAGACTTAATAAAGTAATCCGTGTAATAATTTTAATTTACGGTAATACATAAACTGAAATAAAATTGCAGTTACAAAAAGCGGTTAATTTATTAATCCTAAATTAACCAAAACCATCAATTTAACTTAGCATAAAGTTAAATTCTCATACACTACTGTTTTCCCTCTAGGCCCCGCAGTTATTGCTACCGTTGAATCCACTATTGCTGAGACTTCACGAAAGGCTTCTTGTAATTGCTCACCTGATACTATTACATTAGTCATTTTTACCACCTCTTATTAATAAACAAATTTATAAAACTACAATACAACCATTTACAATGCGCCATGTTGCGCTTTGTTTTAGTTTAGTAAAATAAAGACTGCTATTTAATGACAGCAGGTATATCGGACTCCTTCATCACGATAAGCTTTTCATCATTATGTTCTTTTCTGTACCCGTCCATTGACGATAGAATACTTTATCACCAGGCTTTACAGTTAAAGCTATGCGTTCGCCACTTGAGTTGCGCAAACCTTCACCAGTTGCTAAAATTTCACCTTTAGTAGGTTTCTTTTCAGCACCTGATGGAAGCATGATCCCACCCTGCTTTTCCTCGCTAATAGGCCTGATCAGCACGCTGTCAGCCTATACATTTAAACTTATACTTGATTTTCGCTTTTCCTCTCAATAAATTAATCTACAGCTTTATGTATATACTCGTAAGTTATATTTCAAGGGAAGGAGCTTATAAAATAAGTACACCATATAAAATATGCACGCCAAAAAAACTGTTTCTAAAAGAGCATAATGTTATATAAAAAAGTTTGGTTTATTTATAGAGATTTCATGAGTTATATACCATTCTTAAGTCGTGGTGTGATAGTGCTATATGGGCCTGATACTAGAGATTTTCTGCATTTTCGGCATTATAACCAATGATATTAATAAGCTGGATAGCCAAAAAGCCATTTACTCTTTATTGCTTAGCCCTCAGGGAAAATACCTATATGATTTTTTTCTTATTGAATATGGTAGATATATTTTCTTAGAGTGCGAAAATGTGCACTTACAGCAAATGATCAAGACACTAGATTTACTTAAAACTTATTTGAGAGTGAAAATTAAAGACATTAGTGCACTATATAAGCTTGGAGTTTTGTTTGATACTAAGTTGGCGGAGTGTAGTAGTAAATCACAAGTTATTTTTCAAGATCCAAGGCACAAGCTGCTGGGAATGAGGATCTTACATAAAGATGGAATAAAAGAACCGATTCAAGATTTTATTCAGTATGAAAAAGTTAGAATTAAAAACCTTATCCCAGATGGAGCAAAAGATATGGTACAAAATTCATCGTTTCCATTGCAATATTTAATCGATAAGGCAAACGGTATATGCTTTAATAAAGGGTGTTACATAGGTCAGGAAATCGTAAATCGAATGAGCAGACAAGAAATATTCAGAAGAAAACTTTATCTTGTTGAGGGAGATAACGCACTTCCAGATATTGGCACTGAAGTGACAAATGAAAATAATGAGGAAATAGGGAAAATACTTTCTAGTGTAGATAACATTGGACTTGCATTGCTTAATACTCAAAAAAGTCATGCAAATTTATATGTCAATGGTGTTAAGTGCGTTAAGAAGTGGTATCATTGAAGTCTTAAGTTAGCGCATATAGAAACGAAAAACTTATTTTATGGCCTAGCGTCACGTGTTAGAATGACATAATTTACGATGTAACATTTATTACTTTTACAGATACAATTTACATGCTATAATGAAGTCTTGGTAAATAAAGTTGGTAAATTTGAGTGCAAGGAAGTAAAATTAAAGTAGAAATAAAAAGATTATCACGCTGAGAAGACTTCTCTCTTCCATGTTATGCAACTGCGCAGAGTGCTGGTATGGATCTTTATGCTGCATTTAATGACTCTGCCGTTTTAAATCCACTTGAGAGGTTACTTGTTCCAACTGGAATTGTGATTGCAATACCAAACGATTTTTAAGGGCCAATCCACCCACGTTCTGGTCTTGCTGCAAAACATGGAATCACTGTCTTAAATTCTCCAGGAACTATATACTCTGATTATCGAGGTGAGCTAAAGATTTGCCTAATTAATCTAAGTAATCAGTCGTATGAGATAAAAATATATAATAAAAATATATATAATAAATATTATATATATAATAAATATATATATATAAAAATAAAATTGCACAAATCCTTATTTCTCTTGTATATCTGGTAATTTATGATGAAGTAGAAGAATTCTGCACAGAAGAAACCGGTCGCAATGCAGGGGGCTTTGGATCAAGTGGCAGGTAGTTTGCGAAAAAGCTTGACTGTGAAGGTTTTTTATATGCAACTTAGCGTATTGATATTTTATTAAACGATGTCGTTTATGCTAACTTTCAAAAATCATCGAGGTCAGTTCACAAAATAAACAGCGCACTTGCTGCTACTGCAGCTGCACCACTTGGAATGAGTACTTACTTAGCATTTGTTGCTGTTGCACTGATTTGTTGAGCACTATATGCCATCAGCAAAAATGATGAAATATCTGACTGAAGGCTTGGAAGATTGTTAGTGTCAAGGATAAAGATGGTAAGTATATAGATGGTGAGTATCATTTATATTTCACTAACCAAAAAGGCACGAGAGCTATGTTGTTCCTACAAGTGGTGAGGTTGTAGAAGTAGGTGATGCTTTATTCTTAGCTATAAAATTACAAGCAATAAAAGACGATAATGGTAAATATATTTCAATGGGTCACGGTAAGCTAGTTAACATATTAGGTATAGGAGTTAAAGAAAACGATACTAAATTGTTCAACACTTATTTGGAAAAAGCTGTTGTCGAATAATTTGCTTCTAAGCAAAAAGCAAAAAACTAGACAGCTAAGTATAAAAGAAGTAGATTAGGTCTGCCTCTTTTATTTTTGAGTGTCAGTTATTTAAATTTGTTATTTGAATGACCTTAACTTTTATATAGTTGTGAGAATCTACTTAGGATTTTTATCTTTTTTAACTTTATTTTTTGCCTTATCTAATATCCCATTAATAAAGCCAATTTCTCTTGGTTTATCAAGTAAATCAGATTCAATGTTAGTGTATTCATTAATGACAACTAGAACTGGTGTGTCACAATTAGCTAACTCACATATTGCTACACGCAAAGTAGATAAGCTTATAAGATTTAAACGGGAAAGCGACCAGCTTGGGTGTAAGTAAGACTCTATTATTTTATCATACACTGCTTTATATAACAAGTTTTCTAAGAACTGATGTTCAAATTCTTCACATTAAAATATACCTTTCAACTTACTTATGTAGTTCTTAAGCTCACAATTTTCCAGTTTTAAAGTGCTATTATTGTAACCTACGAAAATATTTGAATAAGCAATGTGTACAGCAAGAAATCTTGCTGTACTTCTTTTTATACGCCACTTTTTATCTAACGGTTTTTCTTCCATTACTTTAATTTGTTGTATAAATCTATCATATGCAAAACAGTTGAGTCCGCATGGCTTTCAACGTTGTTTTTATTTTTGTCAGTTCTAACTAGTGCTTTATCTTTTCTGTCAGCGGTAATTGCTCCCATACCAATGGTTATTACATAAGCATAATAACTTTATTTAAGCCTTCGATTACCCCTTTACAAACATATTGATAGTGATCGGTTTCACCGCGAATCACGCACCCAAGAGCTAAATAACCTTTATAATTAGCATTATTGCTTTTGACTGCAAAGAGAATTATAGCTGGTATCTCAAATGCACCAGGAACTCCAATTATGTCATAGCTTACGTGACTTTATTTTAATCTATCGACCGCACCTTCAAGCAAAAGGTCCGCTATTTCAGTGTGATAAATTGAATTAACTATTAGTATTTTTGACATTCGTCCCAACTATTCTTGTTAAAAGCAACTTTATTAATGATTGTTGAATTAGAGTTATAATATTACTAAATATCCAATATATTACCAAGCCGGCGGGAAAAGAATAAAAAATAAAGACAGAAATGTAAGGTAAAGACTTCATAATATTTACTTGAATGTCATCTTTCCTTGTTTGATCTTTCTCACTTAGCTTCTGCTGAATTATCATGGTGGCACTAAAAATTATAGGTAAAACTCCTACAGAAATAGGAAAGTTATAATTAAAAAACCCAAACAATGTAAAGATGTTCGTTGGGTCAGGAGCTGAAAGATCCTTAATCCATAAAAAAAGGAGCATTCCTCATCTCTATAGCAGCAAATAATACTTTATATAGAGCAAAAAATACCGGTATATTCTATATTCATATTCACTCCGAAAGCAAGAGCTATGCACCATATTGCTACCATGGTAACTATAACTTGAAGAGAACCGAACCCAAATACATGAATACTCATAGCGATCAGGCGTTCAAATGTCAATTCAAGGCCTATAATGAATAATAGGAAAACTACACCAAATTCTGCAAGATTATCCATCGCTTCAGCTGAGTTTATCAGATTAAATCCATGAGAACCAATAACCGCAACCGCAATAGCAACGAAGTAACCTAGCACTGGACTAAGAAAACAAATGCTGAGAGCCACTGTACATGATATTTAACCTGTAGAATTAGACCAGATAATTGAGCAGCCAACACTTGATTTTTGGTCAATTGGAGAATTACCAGTTTCTGCAATAAATTTCATAGCTTGAAATAAGTCACTACTTCTTACTTCATAGCTTTTAACCTTTTCTTTTTTTGGCTCATTAAAACGTCCACGATAGCAAAGGTTTAAATTGGAATTAAAGCCAAAAATGTCAGGAGTGCAAACAGCCAAGTATTTGTTAGCTGTTGACTGTGTACTATCAATTAAATATGGGAATGTAAACTTATTTTCCTTGGCAAAATTAATCATATTTTCAAAGGAATCTTCTGGATATTCATTTACATCATTTGACATTATTGCAACGGTGTTTACCTGATAATCTTTTTTCAATTGATTAACATCGCTCACCAGATTGCTCATAATTGACTGAACGTAAGGACAGTTATTGCATATAAAGATAACAACAAGACCGTTTTTTCCACAACATTCACTTAATGCATAGTATTTATTATCTGCTCCCAAAAGATTAAAATCTTTCGCAGTAAAACTAAAATTGACGTTAGGAGTATTCAGAGCAACTATAGAGTATTATTATACCGTATGTAATTTACGGTCTTATTATTTAAATGTCAAACGGTTTCTATGTATACTGTTTGCATATTCTTTTTTAGTATTATTAAACTTATGTTAATAACTTTCAAAGGAATAGACGGCTCTGGTAAAACAATACAATCTAAGCTACTTTCAAATCATTTTAAGCAAATTCACGGCGAAAATAATGTAGTTTCCACTCGAGAACCTGGCGGCACTGATTTTGCAGAAAAGATAAGAGGGGTGTTATTAACAAATAATACTGATCCTATTTCTGAACTCTTGCTACTTATCTCGATTAGGCACGAACATATGAAAAAATTAATATTACCTGCTCTTGCAGAAGGGAAAATAGTGATTTGTGATCGGTTTATTGATTCAACCATTACTAAGGATATGGGCTTGGAGTTGATTTAAAACTAATAGAAGATTTGCACAGGTTGGCTGGAGTTAGATATCCAGATATTACATTTATTCTAGATATTGATGTTAAAGTTGGGTTAAGTAGAGCGAAAGACAAGAATAAATATGAAGAGATGGATTTTAATTTTTATAGTAAAGTTGGAAAAGGGTTTAAAGAAATTGCCATAAAAGAGCCCGTTAGGTGCCATTTCATCACTAAAATTGAAACAAAAAATGATAATCAAGTACATACTAAGATTTTTGATAAAATCACTATTGCAAAGACTTAACTATATTTATTCAACCTCTACTAATTTAAACCTAACCTTTAACTTGTGATAGAAAATTATTAATTTTAGGTAACATCATTTCGCATTAATAACTTTCTGTTTGAGTAGCTAAAAATCTTCTATTTTGTCTGGATCTTCTTCACTTATTATCTTATATGCCATTGCGAAATCCATTAATTCACTTCTATTTTTTGTATTACTTACTTTAGTAATAGTAATAAATTGATCAAAGTGGTTAAGAGGTCTTTATTTTTTTATTGAAGACACAAAATCATCAATTTCTTTCACATATAATGTTTGTGTGCTTTACTAAAATCTTCAAAACAGAGATTAACAAGCGCGTTGCAAAACCCATCTCTCGTAGTACCTCTTACTTCTGCTAGTAAGGATAAATATTTTCTTGGCAACGCACTCTCTTTACTGATTCAGCTGGTTCAGCCATACCAAGAACATTCTTTACCAAAGATTTTTCTTCACAACTAAATATGAACATGTAATAACCCATAGCAAGAATAAGGCTAGGAGAAAAAATGGCACTAGTAAATCTGTGATATAGGAAAGATAAACCTGACAGCAGTTGCTGATGACACAACAAGAAATAGACCTCATAAAGTTAATTGCACTCTTTTTCTTATACTCATGATCAATGACTGCATTTAAACCAATAGAAGGCACATCAAACATTACTCATACCCCATAAACACCAATACTAACTGAATGATAGCATTATCGTGAAGAAAATGCAATATTATGAATATTTTAATACAATTTATATTGACAGTTACAATTCTGAATGTTTTATTTCAGCGTTAGATGATTAATATTTTAAGCTGTGGTCAGATCTAATAGAGAGAGGATTTTTTTATTTTCTCATTCTTCTCATTTCCATCTCTAACAATTTTTTTTCCGCTTAATATGTCTTTTATCTCATCCCCTGTTAAAGTTTCAAACTCAAGTAGATTTTCGGCCTTTCTTATGATTGGTCAAAATGTCTTTTGCTTTTTCATAGCAAGAAGACACAATTTTCTTCACTTCTTCATCTATAAGCTTTAACGTATCTTCAGAAATTATCTCAGAACCATGCATAGTTTGTTCGCGATTGTGATAGATCGGACCTATTTTGTCGCTCATTCCCCATTTTGTTACCATAGAACGTGATAAATCTGATGCTAATTTTATATCTGAAGATGCGCCACTTGTGACTTTATAATAGCCAAAAATTAGCTCTTCTTCCATACGTCCACCCATTGCAACAGTTATATCTGCTAGCACCTTTTCTCTTGTGAAGGAAACTCTATCCGTTTTTGGTAGTCTCATAACTAACCCTAGTGCCCTATCGCGTGGAATAATTGTTGCTTTGTGTATAGGATCAGAAGCAGGCATATTAACAGCAATCAGTCAGTCTCTTTTCCTCTTCAGTCATAATGAGAGATCTTCTTTCCACACCCATCATCACTTTATCACGCGCATATTCGAAATCATCCATGGTAACAATCTTCTTGTTTCATCTTGCAGCAATAAGCGCAGATTCGTTCATCAAATTTGCTAAATCAGCCCCTGAAAAACCAGGTGTTCCTCTTGCAACTGTTTTCACATTTACATCAAGGGCCATTGATGTAAAGGGGCCATGATTGACTGCCGGTCAAAACGACCAGGCCTAAGCAGTGCTGGATCTAAAACATCCGGACGGTTAGTCGCAGCAATTATTATTACGCCCTCATTAGACTCAAAGCCATCCATCTCAACTAACAACTGATGTAATGTTTGTTCTCTTTCGTCATTACCACCACCAAGACCAATGCCACGATGTCTACCAACCGCATCTATCTCATCTATAAAAATTATACAAGGAGCATTTTTCTTGTCCTGATCAAACATATCACGAACACGGCTCGCACCAACACCAACAAACATCTCAACAAAATCAAGTATTTTTGATTGAAGAACCAATAGCTGCAGCAATCGGAGCTGGCCTCCCAGTTACTGAACCTGAGTGCTCTATGATCGTTGATATAGGAGGCAGTACAACTGAAGTTACAATTATTTCTTTGAGCGGAATTGTTTATTCACGTTCTGCAAGAGTGGGTGAAATGTTATGGATGAAGCAATAAAATCTTATATTCGTGAAAATCATAAGTTATTAATCGGTGAAACAACTGCTGAAAAAATTAAGAAAAACGTAGGTTCAGCAAGTCAGCCAGGTAAAAATGACAAAGAGGGAATTATAATAAAGGCAGGGATTTAGTGATTGGCATGCCAAGAGAAATGCTTTTATCAGGATATCAAGTTGCAGAGAATTTAATAGAGCCTGTCCATCAGATAATTTCTGTTATTAGGACTGCACTGGAGAGCACTCCACCTGAACTTTCTTCTGGTATGTTGGTAGAGAAATAATTTTATCCGGTGGTGGATCATCACGTAACTTGGGCAAAGTTATCAGTGAAACAACAAAATTACCAGTTCGTATTGCAGATGACCCACTTTATTGTGTTGCCTTGGGTAGTGGAAAAGTGCTTGAAAACATTGGTTAATTTGGCCATGTTTTATTCAAGCAAGATTAAATTGTTTTTGAAGGTGGTTTACGAACTGTTTGATGGAATTATGCAATATAAATGAGATATCGGTGTTATGCACCAAGTAATTTGAAGGCAACTTCCAGCAGGAAAGTGTGTCATCCGAGTAGCTAACACTGGGATCCAAGAAACTTAGCTACAAATAAATATGCTGTTTAATAAATTTGCATAAATAGACACTAGATTCCAGTGTCACGAACTAGAATGACATCATCTACTATGTAGATTGCCCTAAATTAAAACTTTTGCACAGTTGTATGTTGGAATGCCACAAGATTTGCGTTTATAAATTAATGAGATTATGCTTATAGAATTTAAAATTGAGCCTTTGTTAAAAGATAAAGCTCTCCACCAAACCAAGGCTGTTGTTGCAATGTCCGGGGGAGTTGATAGCTCCGTTGCTGCAACACTGCTATATAACTTTGGGTACCAGGTGGTAGGTGTGACTCTTCAACTCTATGGCACCGTTGGTATTGCTAACGCAAGAAAAGGTGCATGTTGTGCTGCACAGGATATATACGACGCTAAACGCGTGGCTGAAAGTGTTGGATTTCCTCACTATATATTAAACTACGAGGAAATATTCAAAAAGGAAGTAATAGAGGATTTTGCAAGTACCTATATGAATGGGGAAACTCCCATACCGTGCGTAAGATGTAACCAAGCGGTAAAATTTCGTGATCTATTGCAAGTTACAAAAAACATTGGTGCGGATGTGCTTGTAACAGGACATTATGTGAGAAGATTAGAAAAAAATGGTGAGATAAAGTTATGCAGAAGCATTGATAAAAGTAAAGATCAAAGCTATTTGCTATAACAAAGGAGCAGTTGAAGCTTTTGCGATTTCCACTAGGTGTGTTCTATAAAAGTGATATAAGAAAATTAGCAAAGTATTTTAGCTTACAAGTTTCTGAAAAGCCGGACAGTCAAGATATATGCTTTTTTCCGAAAGCTATAGTAAAACAATAGTTAAATTAGCTCCACAATTTGTACAGAAAGGTAAAGTAGTGCATATAAATGGAAGAGTTCTAGGTGAGCACGGTGGCATAGTAAATTTCACAGTGGGGCAAAGAAAGGCATCTCACACAATGAGCCTCTTTATGAGATTTGTATTAGGAATGGTTCAAATTTATCAGTAAATATATGAATATTACTTCTACATGATATGTTTATAAAAGTAACTGTAGCTTCGGAAATGTTAATTTCGTTGCGAAATTATAAAAATCTTCACTAAGTTATCAATAGTGCTCTTTTCAATTCTTTCAAAATTGTTTTGATTTTAAAGTATGTTTGGAAAAATACATTTTTGTATGAGGAATGGTTCAAGCTTATCAGTAAATATATGAATATTACTTACTTTTGAAATGTTTAAGAAAGTGCCTGTAGCTCCAGAAATATTAATTTCATTGCGAAATTATAAAAACCTTCACTAAGTTATCAATAGTGCGCTTTTCAATTCGTTCAAAATTTTTTTGATTTGAAAGAATGTTTGGAAAAATACATTTTTGTATGAGGAATGGTTCAAGTTTATCAGTAAATATATGAATATTACTTCCTTTTGAAATGTTTAAGAAAGTGACTGTATGTCCGGTATTATTCTTTCATTGCGACATTATAAAAATCTTCACCAAGTTATCGATAGTGCTGTTTTCAATTCTTTTTAAATTGTTTGATTTGAAAGAATGTTTGAAAAGACAATTTTTGTATGAAGAGTAGTTCAAATAATAAAAAATGTATTAAAATAAATATATGAATATTACTTTCATATGAATCTTTCAATTGAAAGGCACTAATATATTAACAGTGCTCTTTTTAATTCCTTTAAAATTGTTTTCATTTGAAAGAGTTTTTGAAAAAATAAATTTTTTTATGAGAAGGGGTTCAAGCTTATCAATAAATATATGAATATTTCTTCCTTTTGAAATGTTGAAGAAAGTGACTGTAGCTCCAGAATTATTAATTTCATTGTGAAATTATAAAAACCTCCACTAATTTATCAATAATGCGCTTTTCAATTCTTTCAACATTTTTTTGATTTGAAAGAATGTCTGGAAAAATACATTTTTGTATGACGAATGGTTCAAGTTTATCAGTAAATATATGAATATTTCTTCTTTATGAAATGTTTAAGAAAGTGACTGTATCTACAGAAATATTAATGTCATTGCGAAATTATAAAAAGCTTCACTAAGTTAGCAACAGTGCTCTTCTCAATACTTTCAAAATTATTTTGATTTGAAAGAATTTTTAAAAAAATACATATTTGGAAAAATACATTTTTGCATGAGGAAAAATTAGAAATTGCAGCTTTATTATATAAATAAATTAGACCCGTGACTTTTTCCAAAAATTTCAAAAAGGTTATACAAATTTTTTATGGAAAATTAGAAATCTCGGCTTTTATATTTATAAAAATAACTTAAATACATTTTACTTACCCGCACAAAATAAAAGCACGAAAATTTGTTTTTTTTTTGTATTCTTCATTGCATATTTCTTATTTTTTACCAAGTTGCCACGTAAATTCGAATTTTTTAATACACTAAAAAAGTGCTAAAAAAGAAGTTAGCGAATCACACAATCGTTAGTGCAAACCACAACAACTGGTGTTAACTTTAACACTTTTAAAATCGCTAAAAGTTAGAGAACCGCACTACAGATGTGACTGAATATTAACAAGTTTATGTTTATCTTCATCAGAAACAATATTGGAAAATCTTTTCATGAAATTACAAATACCTTTTATTACCATTTTCAGTAATGGCAAGTACTGTACACGATTATTATTTTTTCAAAATAATAAATAATACAATAATACTATTTTCTTTTCATTTATTTAAAAATATTTACATATATAAAATATACTCATATTAATTATTAAAAGCTATTAGTAAACTTCCACTTGGAGTGCTGCTTGCAGTAATATTTCGTCCTGATCATCATATAGATGTAAGAAAGTTAGATCTAAAGGTGGCAAAGTTTATACCTCCTTTATTTCCAACAATTAGCTAGGACATCTTCATCTGCATCTAGAAGGCTTAAACAGAAATCCAAGTCCGCTGTGGATGGTGGTTGTGTTGATGGGGTTGATTCTGATGTTGTTGAGGTTCGTGGTTGTGCTCATATTGATGATGAAGTTGGTGGTTGTGGTGCTGATGTTAATAGGATTGGTGGCTGTACTGAGAGTATTGACTCTGCAGTTGAGGATGATTGTTGTTGCGGCGCTGATGTTGTTGAGGGCGGTGGTTGTGGTGATGTTGTTGGCACTAATGTGGCTAATGATATTCTTGCATTGGTTTGTGAGGGTGGTGGTGAAAATAACCTTGTTGTTTGATGTTCTGAGGAGGGGGATGGCAAGAACATCTCCCTTACCCAATTGTCGTGTGCCTTTTCCTCTATTATTTTCTGGATCCTTCTGTATAACGACCCCTTAGATCGAGGCATCAAAATGTTGTGTTGTTTTTTGTAATACCTACTCTGATTCGATTGCGTCAAAAATGTAGCGAAATCGCAAATCTCACACTTCAATTTTTCCATTTTTTGTTTGTTTGGTTTTTTGCATTGTTAAAGAATCTGAAAACCTTTTTCAGCATGCACATACATGTTCCAAAAATAGTATCCCAGAAGAGGGTCATATAAATATTTATGACCGTGAGAAAAAATCCTAAGCTATTTAAACAACTGTCGCACATAGTATGTTGCGCAGGTGCTTAGCATTGTTATATCTGAAATCTTTTTCACCATGCACATGTATGAACAATTGTTGTAAATGAAAATACAATATTTTCATTTGTCTTAAAACTTGCTTGCATTTATTATTAAAAAAAATAAAAATAAAAAAAAATAAAAAATAAAAATAAAAAAATAAATAAATACACAATGTTTTCTTGCATACGAAACAAGTAAAATGAAAAAAGAATTATATATGTCTATTGCTTAGTATAGGAATTTAAGTAAAAGAAAGTTCTAATATTGCAGAGCCGTTTGGTAATTGACGTCCTTTGTATAAGTTAACACAAAATCTGTTAAGGTTAATTATGGATACTCCCACTCACATTTTATTCTTTTCATTTCCGTTATATTTGATTTTTTGTTAAAACTTATTCTGGATCATTTGATTACAATACACTAATCTGTACTTAATAAAATGCTGACTACACTGTCTGGCACACACACGTGTATTTAATAAGAATTCTTTTGTTGTGTAAAAAATATTATTATTACTTACCTTTAAATAACAGGAATTTTGTATTGTCTAAAAACTAAGCGTAAGCATAATTGTTATTATTAAAAACAGAATTTGAATAAAGTTTCTTCAGTTGAAGTCAAGTACTCAAACCCAAAACATGAATTTATTTAACTGGCGCCCAACGGAAAATTTTAATACGACCGTGTAAGTGTAATCAAGAGAACCCTAGTTAGTAAAAAGTTAAAAGGACTTATTCTCAATTACCAACGAAATAAAAAGTGAAAATAAAAATAATAAACTACAAATTAATAAAATAAGAATTTAAAAAGAAAAATCAAAACTAAAATTATTTAAAAATAAAGACAATTTAATTAATTAAATAAATTGAACAATAAAATAAGAATAATTGAATAAAAAATTTAATTAAATAAAAAATTTAATTGAATAAAAATTACAAAGAAATAATAAGTAAGGACAAATAATTAAAAAATACTCTAGAATTAAATAAAATTAATAAAGAAAATAAATTGAAGTAATTAAAACTATTCGGGGGAATGGGCCAGTGCACTCAAGGCAAAGTTGTTGATTGCTCTCAACCTGGCGAGAAGCCAGCAGCGATCCCTGAAAATGGACTGGTCAAGCTGACATACTGCCTCCTCGTGGCGCCCCTGGATAGCCCCTACAGCACCCGCTTAGAGGTGAACCAAAGTGTGTAGCGAATCCCCTCTGTCCAGGGGTCTAAACCAGGACCCGGTCCTCCAGGTTTCGGGGGTTGTGCGTGGGCGTAACTTCCCTACCGTGTAAAAACAAAATAGTTTCGATACAACCACAAAGAATAAATATGGATGACTTTATTGCTGACGACCAGGAACAACGAAATAAGGATAACGATTTTCGGTTCTGCACGTGGAATGTCAGGTCCCTGAACAGACCACGTGCAGCCCATGAACTTGCGGAGGCCCTGGAAGCCTATAAGGCTGACATCACCGCCATCCATGAAGTGCGATGGGATGGGCCGGGCAAAAAGAAAGTGAGAAACTGCGACATCTACTACGGTGATTGCTACAAAGAGCGGCGGCAGCGCCTGTTTGGATGCGGGTTTGTTGTTCGAGGCAGGCTTAGGCAAAAAGTCTTAAGCTTTAAATCCATGAGCGAACGCCTCATTACAATCCGCATCAAGGCTAGGCTCGGCAACATTAGCCTAATCTGCGCCCACGCCCCTACGGAGGATAAAGATGACGACAGCAAGGATGACTTTTATAATCTCCTAGAAAGACAATACGATCAATGCCCCAGCTACGACACCAAGATGGTCCTAGGAGATTTTAACGCAAAGCTGGGCAAGGAAGACATCATTGCTAGAGTCATCGGGAAACACAGCCTGCATGACGACACATCGGATAACGGACTCAGGCTGATAGATTTTGTGACGGGGCGCAATCTCACTGTAGCAAGCACGCGATTCCCTCACCTCAACATTCACAAAGGGACCTGGCGGTCCCCTGATCAATTAACCGTCAACCAAATTGATCACATTGCGATCGACGGCAGACACTCCTCCAGTATTCTTGATGTCCGAACATTCCGAGGAGCCAACATTGACTCCGATCACTTCCTTGTTGTAGCCAAGGTAAGATCACGGATATCAGTAGCAAACCGGAGTAGAGCACGACCACAACAGTTTGACGTCGCAAAGCTACAATTGCAATCGACCGCTGGGAAATTTGCCGATCTAGTCTCCCTTAAGCTCTCAGAGAGTCCAGCCCTGCCAGGCGAAACAACCGATGAGGAATGGAACCGTTGCCTGCCTCTGATGTATTGGGTTTTAAAATGCCACCCGGAAAAAACCCATGGTTTGACGACGAGTGCAGGCAGGCACATTCAGAGAAGCTAGCAGCGTATAAGGCGACGTTGGAGAGAAGGACGAGAGCAGTTCGTGAGCTCTACGAACGGAAGAGAAGGGAAGAACACCGGCTTCTCAAAAAGAAGAAGAAAGAGCACGAGAAGCGCGTGATCGAGGAACTGGAGAGGTGTTACGGCAGGAATAATATCCGAAAGTTTTACCAACGGGTAAAACAACTATCCAATGGATATAAGCTTCGGACAGAAGCCTGTCGTGAACAAAGCTGCAGGAGCGGACGCACTGTCCACGGAACTATTTAAGGCAGCCGGAGATGACCTGGTTGGGCGCATGCACCAGCTCATCTGTAAGATATGGTCGGAGGAAAGCATGCCCGACGAGTGGAATCTCAGCATCGTTTGCCCGATCCACAAAAAAGGAGACCCCTTCAACTGCGCCAACTACCGAGCACCTTAGCTATACAACCATAATACATCTAGGAATGTAAATTAGACAGTTGATTGTGTGAGGATGTCTAAATTACCACCTCTTAGAGGAACGGCTGTTTAGTTTTTTGTTAATCTTTTTTACCATGCTATCAATCATATGCTTTATCCCTTGATATACAGAGTATATACTTTCATCGCTACGCATATAAGCAGAACAGGAAAATACATTATGGTCTTCGTCTTCTATTGATAACCCTGTATCACACTTTATGTGTTTACCATCAAGCTTCTCTATCAATTGTTCTCTGTCATCTCCTATAGTTATCGTAGCCTTATTTTCTTCTTTACCTATCTTGCTACTTAAAGTGGCTGGAGATATGCATATCGTTCCTATCGGCTTTTTTGTAACAAAAAATTCTGAAACTAATCTTTCAAATTCAGGAATAACTTTCACCATGTGTTTATTCTCAGCCAAGTCAGATAAATTTTTTGCAACCCCGTATCCACCAGGTACAACTAGCATGTCAAAATTTTCAGCTTTGGCTTCTTTTAAGTCATATATTTCGCCTCTTGCCATTCTTGCAGCTTCTGCAAGTACATTCTTTTTTTCTTTTGTTGCCTCCTTTGTTTTATGACTCATAACTTTTTTGTTGTTGATATCAGGTGCAAAGCATTTAACGTCCACTTCCTGCTGATCAAGCACAAGCAAACTTAAAACCGCTTCTCTTACCTCCGCACCGTCAAGGTGATCGCACCCTGACAAAACCACAGCAGCTTTTAATTTTTTTTTCACCCATAAAGTACCTTAATTTCATGTAATCTAGATATTTTAATTCTATATTTGGGAAGAGGTAGATTATTTCATATTAATTATGATATATTTAATAATAGCATGTGTAATCAAACATATTTGTAGTTAATGGATAATGTGGCCCCTGAAGAAGATGATGATAATTTTTTTGACACTTAAATTGACCATTACGAACTACGAAAAGCTATTTCAAATATAATAGAAGGTATTGCAAAATCTTCATCACAGGAAAAATTTTACTGAGTAAGATGAGTAATACAGTTGATGAAATAGATATATACAAGCTTAAATTAGTAGTTAGTAGCTAGGGTCTAGAGAAAGACGCACATGAGGAATTATTCATAAAATCAATTAAAGAAGCACTTAAATGGTTAACTTCGGAAACGTTGACTAAAAAATAATAGAAGGGACATTAAAATCTGTTAATCAGCAAGCAATAAGAAATGTTATAAAAATAATAAAGGTCCGCTGAACAATCTAGTCAATTATTTTAATCAGTATCTGGAAATAAAAATTAGAATAGCTTCTACCGTAATAGTATTGGGAGTAGCATTTTCTCTGCTTATTGTGCTTGCTACATTAATAGCACTTGTAGCTATTGGAGTGCATTATGTAGGAATAGGTATAAGAAAGCGGGGGAGAAATAAAAGAAGGAGCAATTGATGCAGGAAGAGCAATAAATAGTTCATATAAGGATTCAATAGATAAATTACCTGAGGCTCAAAGAAGAGAAAATAATTTTGAAAAGTTAATAAGCAATTTAATGGAAAAGAATCTTGGAGCTGATGAAGGAGAGAGAATAATGCTTAGTAATAAAATGCAAATAATTAAATGCTTCATAGTCAAGAGCAAATAGCAGCCATAGGACAGTTAATAGGAGAAGATAAGGCTGGTCTTTTGAACAATCTTATGAGCAAGGGTACTAGTACTAATGAGGAAGACATGGAAAAACTTGTATATTTTATGAGCGAATTTCAACCTACAATTATGGCAATTGGTAGTGACATAAAATAGGTAGAACAAAAAGTTAATCAGAAGCTTAGGCAATAAATCCAGATTATCAATTCAATAGTTTAAGTGCTGAACGAGTGAGTGAAGAAGAAAATATAACCCCCTGATGGCTTGGGGAGGAAATGGGAAAAATAGAGATCTACTCTTTTTTATCAACTTTTTTGAGCAATCCACCTCCACATCTAATACACATCTCAGTGATTATAATATCCAATTTTTGATCATTTTTTTCTACAGGTAAATCTTTACAATATTGTTTCCCATAGACTACACCTACAAATATTTTTCCAAGCGGCCGTAATTTTTTTTATCATACCAACCACAGCCAAAACCTAATCTATTAAAATTATCATCAAAAGCAACAACAGGAGTAATGATTGTGTCTGGAATTACATCTTCATCTGTTTCGTTCCATCCCTCAAATCTTAGAAACTGATTTTTATTAGGAATTGGTACTTTATAATCTAAATAGACCAAACGACACAACAAAGGGACAATATTCATTTGCCCATCCATTGGAATGTAAGTCGCAATTGTTCTGCCTTTAACGTAACTTAAGTTCTGATTTAAGGTATTAATAAGGGAACTTGCCGCATAACTGGAATAACTTTCATCAATATTATTTCTTATAGCTCTATATTGCTCTTTTATTTCCTTTTTGTACTGTTTAATATCTTTGAACATGATCTATCCATTTCGCAGTAAGTTTTTCTTGTAAACTATTTTGCTTTAAGCGCTCACTTAAAAAATCAAAGTCAATAAATTCCATGTCCTGGTCTTGATTACTGCAACTATAAACAAAACTCCTTTCTCCTGTTTCCGTATTTATATGTTGCTGAACACACTGAGCACAGATTTATTTCATCATACACTGCATAGGAGAATTAACTGACGATATTGCTATGTGACTTGACTTAATATGGCTTTAAAATTGTTTTTCTAGCTTCATTCACAGCTTTCATCATTTTATCAAAACCAATAGTGATAATTTTATCTATAGCGTTCAAATCAATACCTAACCTTTCTTGTTGATAAGAGACTATTGCATCAATTATATTACCATGAAAGGATATATCTTGATCTCTGCTCGTTTCTATCAATCCTTCTTCACACGCCCAAACTACCGCGTCTGATGCACGCTTTATCAGTGCTCGTCTAAATACATCACTTAACTTCTTATAGCCAGCGAAGTACAAAACCTTATTATTCTTTTCCAGATACGCCTTCCCTATAGAAAATAACACTGCACTCCACCACCAATTAGCATTATATTCTTCATGTACTATTTTAACTATATTTGTTCAAAGTTTTTGAAATTTTATAGAATAAGGTAACTTTTGTACACAAAGAAAGAGACAGGGATACTCTCTTACTTCAACTATACCGATAACTGACATCTGAATTTTTACGCATATCATCTAATAACAAGTTGCTTTGTATCATCTTTTGTTGGTACATCTGCTGTTTAATTGCTTCTATATCCGCTGCATTACTCTTGATATCACACAACATCATTATCTTTGCAGTGCCATTTTCTCTTGATTCTACTATTTCATTCACACTTGTTTTACTAAATAAAATCTGTAAATCAGGATTTAAATCTCGCATTTTTATTTCAAACTCTTTTGCGCTAGGCAGCTTAAAACCATCTGCTATATCGCCGGTTTCTAGTCCTTCTAAAACGCTCTTAAGTTTATCTTTTAGCTGACTTAAATTAACTGTTGCTTTACGCATCGTTATTCAGGATTCCGATTTATTACTATTACGTAGTTTTTTTACTAAATCTTCAGCCATAAACATCCTTGTCTTTTTGATCGGAAGTTAAAAACTCTTGGAACTTGATAAGATAATCCGGCTTTTCTATTTGCTTTTTTAAATCATCCACTTCTTTATCGCTTATATTAATAAATGGCACAATTCTAACTTCAATAATTTTGCTCCATAGTAACTGACATTTTATTTGTTTTCTTAAAATACTAAGATCTATATTATGCTTTTTTATATATTGATCAACTTCATTAGCCTTAAGTTTAAAACTTCGGGTTAAAAATAATATGATAGCACTATCTAACTCGTCGTTGCTCAATTTTATATTCAGCCTCTGCGCTTCATTGATAATGATAATTTTGTCTATTAGCTCCCTAAGAATTTGAGGTTTTGCTTCTTTTTGATTAACACTTTTAGTGCTAAACAATGAATTTATAAAGTTGATGCGTTTTTCGATATCTAAATTTGAAATTGGCTCACCATTTACATCTGCAACAATTTCAATCTCGGTTGCAAGCAACCTAAGTGGCAACACTATCAACAGTAAAATTAGTATTTTATACATATAAGTAAGGTTAACAACGAATTCTATAATAAATACTAAGTCAACACTAGCCAACTTTTAATAGCTATCTAAGCAAAGACGGAAATAAAAACCATCGGAACAAGATTAGGTAGAAAGGCTACATGCCAATACAGCGAATTCAAATCGCGCTAAACAGTATACAGAAGGAGAGGGATTCGAATCCTCGATACGACTTTTCAACCGTATAACGGTTTAGCAGCAGCAACAGATAATACAAACATACCTAAATAAGTTTGTAGACTGTGTTTTTATATTTAGGGCTCGTCACTAATTGTTCAAATTCATCAATATTTTGGTTTTTTAACAGTTGTTCTACGGTGTTTTTATATTTAGGATATAAGAAACCTGATTATATTGCTTGTTTTCAGCTATCAATGGATCAAATTCCTTATTTATTGCGCTTATACCTTCATAATCAAGTGTATACCTGGTGAGGCCATTTCTATGTGTTAACTCAATTTTTCTTAATACTCTTAACAAGGTCAAAATGTTATTATAATACAGTGGTTTATCGATCATTTTAGCTTCCTTATTAATATATTGATTAAGCAGTAAAATATCTTTACTGCTGATATGCATAGAAAATAGTAATGCTATATCTTTATCTACTTTTATATTGTGGATAGAATAATGAATAATAGTGATTGATGACCTCTTTACATAAGGTAAATTCTTTATCAAATTCATTTGTATAACTTATCTTTAGTAACTTTTGAACGTTATTAAGTACTCGTTTCTCATAATCATGATAATTGTTAAATCAAGCTTTACCTTTCTAGTTCGCTAAAATATTAAAAAGCTTTAATTTTTTTGATTTTCTGTCAATTCTGCTTGATTTACAATTTCTTTTAGCACTTCTTCTAGCATATTATAATTAGTAGATGTTTTTCATTTTCAATTGCAGCATATATTTCATCAATTACTTCTTGAGTATTGAGCTTATTATTTTCTATAAGAACGCTATAAACTTGAGTATATATATTAAAAATAACCCTTGTAGACTAAATTTAAGTTAAAAGATCCATCTAATGGTTCAACTTTTTTTTTCTAATGAATGCAGAAAAACCAAAATGACTTCTGTGGTCTATGCGACAATATAAGTCGGCATGTTAAAAACTGCCTGTACGAATGAACATAGCCTCTAATAATATTACCTTCGCCAACAATTTCTACTAGTTCTGCAACTTCTTTAACCATCGTTGAAACCAGTAGCATAATAATAAGCATTGCAGGGTAAAGGATATATTATAAAACAGCAATAAATATTATTGTACGTTTACACTCTGCATTTAGTCCTTTTGTTAAGAGCATATCCATCCACCGCCAATTACTTGCTCATCTTTATACGCTACACAGGCTTGACCTGGACTGATGCCAAAATAATAGTTGTTTAAAATGACACATGATTTATTTTTTTCGCCAGTTGAATGTATTGTTGCCAAACTTCCCGCATGTGATGATCTCAGCTTCACAGTTACTTCCATACCTTCCTTTGGTTGTTCTAACCAATTTAACTCTTTGATCAATATTTTTTTTTTTTAATGCGTTGATCGGACCTACTATAACCTCATTATTCTCTGTATTAATTTTTATCACATAAAGAGGCTCATTGTGTGAGATGCCTTTCTTTGCCCTACTGTGAAATTTACTATGCCACCGTGCTCACCTAGAACTCTTCCATTTATATGCACTATTTAACCTTTCTGTACAAATTGTGGAGCTAATTTAGCTATTGTTTTACTATAGCTTTCGGAAACAAAGCATATATCTTGACTGTCCGGCTTTTCAGAAACTTGTAAGCTAAAATACTTTGCTAATTTTCTTATATCACTTTTATAGAACCCACCTAGTGGAAATCGCAAAAGCTTCAACTGCTCCTTTGTTATAGCAAATAGAAAATAGCTTTGATCTTTACTTTTATCAATGCTTCTGCATAACTTTATCTCACCATTTTTTTCTAATCTTCTCACATAATGTCCTGTTACAAGCACATCCGCACCAATGTTTTTTGTAACTTGCAATAGATCACGAAATTTTACCGCTTGGTTACATCTTACGCACGGTATGGGAGTTTCCCCATTCATATAGGTACTTGCAAAATCCTCTATTACTTCCTTTTTGAATATTTCCTCGTAGTTTAAAATATAGTGAGGAAAGCCAACACTTTCAGCCACGCGTTTAGCGTCGTAAATATCCTGTCCAGCACAACATGCACCTTTTCTTGCGTTAGCAATACCAACGGTGCCATAGAGTTGAAGAGTCACACCTACCACCTGGTACCCAAAGTTATATAGCAGTGTTGCAGCAACGGAGCTATCAACTCCCCCGGACATTGCAACAACAGCCTTGGTTTGGTGGAGAGCTTTTATATTTTAACAAAGGCTCAATTTTAAATTCTTTAAGCATAATGTCATTAATTTATAAACGCAAATCTTGTGTCATTCCAACATACAACTGTGCAAAAGTTTTAATTTAGGGCAATCTACATAGTAGATGATGTCATTCTAGTTCGTGACACTGGAATCTAGTGTCTATTTATGCAAATTTATTAAACAGCATATTTATTTGTAGCTAAGTTTCTTGGATCCCAGTGTTAGCTACTCGGATGACACACTTTCCTGCTGGAAGTTGCCTTCAAATTACTTGGTGCATAACACCGATATCTCATTTATATTGCATAATTCCATCAAACAGTTCGTAAACCACCTTCAAAAACAATTTAATCTTGCTTGAATAAAACATGGCCAAAATAACCAATGTTTTCAAGCACTTTTCCACTACCCAAGGCAACACAATAAAGTGGGTCATCTGCAATACGAACTGGTAATTTTGTTGTTTCACTGATAACTTTGCCCAAGTTACGTGATGATCCACTACCGGATAAAATTATTCCTCTACCAACATACCAGAAGAAAGTTCAGGTGGAGTGCTCTCCAGTGCAGTCCTAATAACAGAAATTATCTGATGGACAGGCTCTATTAAATTCTCTGCAACTTGATATTCTGATAAAAGCATTTCTCTTGGCATGCCAATCACTAAATCCCTGCCTTTATTATAATTCCCTCTTTGTTATTTTTACCTGGCTGACTTGCTGAACCTACGTTTTTCTTAATTTTTTCAGCAGTTGTTTCACCGATTAATAACTTAAGATTTTCACGAATATAAGATTTTATTGCTTCATCCATAACATTTCACCCACTCTTGCAGAACGTGAATAAACAATTCCGCTCAAAGAAATAATTGTAACTTCAGTTGTACTGCCTCCTATATCAACGATCATAGAGCACTCAGGTTCAGTAACTGGAAGGCCAGCTCCGATTGCTGCAGCTATTGGTTCTTCAATCAAAAATACTTGATATTGTTGAGATGTTTGTTGGTGTTGGTGCGAGCCGTGTTCGTGATATGTTTGATCAGGACAAGAAAAATGCTCCTTGTATAATTTTTATAGATGAGATGTGGCATTGGTCTTGGTGGTGGTAATGACGAAAGAGAACAAACATTAAATCAGTTGTTAGTTGAGATGGATGGCTTTGAGTCTAATGAGGGCGTAATAATAATTGCTGCGACTAACCGTCCGGATGTTTTAGATCCAGCACTGCTTAGGCCTGGTCGTTTTCACCGGCAGATTACTATTTCTTTACCCGATATAAATGGGCGCGAGAAAATATTAAATACGCATATAAAAAAAATATCAATGGCCCCTGATGTAAATGTGAAAGCAGTTGCAAGAGGAACACCTGGTTTTTCAGGGGCTGATTTAGCAAATTTGATGAACGAATCTGCGCTTATTGCTGCAAGATGAAACAAGAAGATTGTTACCATGGATGATTTCGAATATGCGCGTGATAAAGTGATGATGGGTGTGGAAAGAAGATCTCTCATTATGACTGAAGAGGAAAAGAGACTGACTGATTGCTGTTAATATGCCTGCTTCTGATCCTATACACAAAGCAACAATTATTCCACGCGATAGGGCACTAGGGTTAGTTATGAGACTACCAAAAACGGATAGAGTTTCCTTCACAAGAGAAAAGGTGCTAGCAGATATAACTGTTGCAATGGGTGGACGTGTGGAAGAAGAGCTAATTTTTGGCTATTATAAAGTCACAAGTGGCGCATCTTCAGATATAAAATTAGCATCAGATTTATCACGTTCTATGGTAACAAAATGGGGAATGAGCGACAAAATAGGTCCGATCTATCACAATCGCGAACAAACTATGCATGGTTCTGAGATAATTTCTGAAGATACGTTAAAGCTTATAGATGAAGAAGTGAAGAAAATTGTGTCTTCTTGCTATGAAAAAGCAAAAGACATTTTGACCAATCATAAGAAAGGCCGAAAATCTACTTGAGTTTGAAACTTTAACAGGGGATGAGATAAAAGACATATTAAGCGGAAAAAAAATTGTTAGAGATGGAAATGAGAAGAATGAGAAAATAAAAAAATCCTCTCTCTATTAGATCTGACCACAGCTTAAAATATTAATCATCTAACGCTGAAATAAAACATTCTGAATTGTAACTGTCAATATAAATTGTATTAAAATATTCATAATATTGCATTTTCTTCACGATAATGCTATCATTCAGTTAGTATTGGTGTTTATGGGGTATGAGTAATGTTTGATGTGCCTTCTATTGGTTTAAATGCAGTCATTGATCATGAGTATAAGAAAAAGAGCGCAATTAACTTTATGAGGTCTATTTCTTGTTGTGTCATCAGCAACTGCTGTCAGGTTTATCTTTCCTGTATCACAGATTTACTAGTGCCATTTTTGCTCCTAGCCTTATTCTTGCTATGGGTTATTACATGTTCATATTTAGTTGTGAAGAAAAATCTTTGGTAAAGAATGTTCTTGGTATGGCTGAACCAGCTGAATCAGTAAAGAGAGTGCGTTGCCAAGAAAATATTTATCCTTACTAGCAGAAGTAAGAGGTACTACGAGAGATGGGTTTTGCAACGCGCTTGTTAATCTCTGTTTTGAAGATTTTAGTAAAGCACACAAACATTATATGTGAAAGAAATTGATGATTTTGTGTCTTCAATAAAAAAATAAAGACCTCTTAACCACTTTGATCAATTTATTACTATTACTAAAGTAAGTAATACAAAAAATAGAAGTGAATTAATGGATTTCGCAATGGCATATAAGATAATAAGTAAAGAAGATCCAGACAAAATAGAAGATTTTTAGCTACTCAAACAAAAAGTTATTAATGCGAAATGATGTTACCTAAAATTAATAATTTTCTAGCACAAGTTAAAGGTTAGGTTTAAATTAGTAGAGGTTGAATAAATATAGTTAAGTCTTTGCAATAGTGATTTTATCAAAAATCTTAGTATGTACTTGATTATCATTTTTTGTTTCAATTTTAGTGATGAAATGGCACCTAACGGGCTCTTTTATGGCAATTTCTTTAAACCCTTTTCCAACTTTACTATAAAAATTAAAATCCATCTCTTCATATTTATTCTTGTCTTTCGCTCTACTTAACCCAACTTTAACATCAATATCTAGAATAAATGTAATATCTGGATATCTAACTCCAGCCAACCTGTGCAAATCTTCTATTAGTTTTAAATCAACTCCAAGCCCATATCCTTAGTAATAGTTGAATCAATAAACCGATCACAAATCACTATTTTCCCTTCTGCAAGAGCAGGTAATATTAATTTTTTCATATGTTCGTGCCTAATCGAGATAAGTAGCAAGAGTTCAGAAATAGGATCAGTATTATTTGTTAATAACACCCCTCTTATCTTTTCTGCAAAATCAGTGCCGCCAGGTTCTCGAGTCGAAACTACATTATTTTCGCCGTGAATTTGCTTAAAATGATTTGAAAGTAGCTTAGATTGTATTGTTTTACCAGAGCCGTCTATTCCTTTGAAAGTTATTAACATAAGTTTAATAATACTAAAAAAGAATATGCAAACAGTATACATAGAAACCGTTTGACATTTAAATAATAAGACCGTAAATTACATACGGTATAATAATACTCTATAGTTGCTCTGAATACTCCTAACGTCAATTTTAGTTTTACTGCGAAAGATTTTAATCTTTTGGGAGCAGATAATAAATACTATGCATTAAGTGAATGTTGTGAAAAAAACGGTCTTGTTGTTATCTTTATATGCAATAACTGTCCTTACGTTCAGTCAATTATGAGCAATCTGGTGAGCGATGTTAATCAATTGAAAAAAGATTATCAGGTAAACACCGTTGCAATAATGTCAAATGATGTAAATGAATATCCAGAAGATTCCTTTGAAAATATGATTAATTTTGCCAAGGAAAATAAGTTTACATTCCCATATTTAATTGATAGTACACAGTCAACAGCTAACAAATACTTGGCTGTTTGCACTCCTGACTTTTTTGGCTTTAATTCCAATTTAAACCTTTGCTATCGTGGACGTTTTAATGAGCCAAAAAAAGAAAAGGTTAAAAGCTATGAAGTAGGAAGTAGTGACTTATTTCAAGCTATGAAATTTATTGCAGAAACTGGTAATTCTCCAATTGACCAAAAATCAAGTGTTGGCTGCTCAATTATCTGGTCTAATTCTACAGGTTAAATATCATGTACAGTGGCTCTCAGCATTTGTTTTCTTAGTCCAGTGCTAGGTTACTTCGTTGCTATTGCGGTTGCGGTTATTGGTTCTCATGGATTTAATCTGATAAACTCAGCTGAAGCGATGGATAATCTTGCAGAATTTGGTGTAGTTTTCCTATTATTCATTATAGGCCTTGAATTGACATTTGAACGCCTGATCGCTATGAGTATTCATGTATTTGGGTTCGGTTCTCTTCAAGTTATAGTTACCATGGTAGCAATATGGTGCATAGCTCTTGCTTTCGGAGTGAATATGAATATAGAATATACCGGTATTTTTTGCTCTATATAAAGTATTATTTGCTGCTATAGAGATGAGGAATGCTCCTTTTTTTATGGATTAAGGATCTTTCAGCTCCTGACCCAACGAACATCTTTACATTGTTTGGGTTTTTTAATTATAACTTTCCTATTTCTGTAGGAGTTTTACCTATAATTTTTAGTGCCACCATGATAATTCAGCAGAAGCTAAGTGAGAAAGATCAAACAAGGAAAGATGATATTCAAGTAAATATTATGAAGTCTTTACCTTACATTTCTGTCTTTATTTTTTATTCTTTTCCCGCCGGCTTGGTAATATATTGGATATTTAGTAATATTATAACTCTAATTCAACAATCATTAATAAAGTTGCTTTTAACAAGAATAGTTGGGACGAATGTCAAAAATACTAATAGTTAATTCAATTTATCACACTGAAATAGCGGACCTTTTGCTTGAAGGTGCGGTCGATAGATTAAAATAAAGTCACGTAAGCTATGACATAATTGAAGTTCCTGGTGCATTTGAGATACCAGCTACAATTCTCTTTGCAGTCAAAAGCAATAATGCTAATTATAAAGGTTATTTAGCTCTTGGGTGCGTGATTCGCGGTGAAACCGATCACTATCAATATGTTTGTAAAGGGGTAATCGAAGGCTTAAATGAAGTTATTATGCTTATGTAATAACCATTGGTATGGGAGCAATTACCGCTGACAGAAAAGATAAAGCACTAGTTAGAACTGACAAAAATAAAAACAACGTTGAAAGCCATGCGGCCTCAACTGTTTTGCATATGATAGATTTATACAACAAATTAAAGTAATGGAAGAAAAACCGTTAGATAAAAAGTGGCGTATAAAAAGAAGTACAGCAAGATTTCTTGCTGTACACATTGCTTATTCAAATATTTTCGTAGGTTACAATAATAGCACTTTAAAACTGGAAAATTGTGAGCTTAAGAACTACATAAGTAAGTTGAAAGGTATATTTTAATGTGAAGAATTTGAACATCAGTTCTTAGAAAACTTGTTATATAAAGCAGTGTATGATAAAATAATAGAGTCTTACTTACACCCAAGCTGGTCGCTTTCCCGTTTAAAGCTTATAAGCTTATCTACTTTGCGTGTAGCAATATGTGAGTTAGCTAATTGTGACACACCAGTTCTAGTTGTCATTAATGAATACACTAATATTGAATCTGATTTACTTGATAAACCAAGAGAAATTGGCTTTATTAATGGGATATTAGATAAGGCAAAAAATAAAGTTAAAAAAGATAAAAATCATAAGCAGATTCTCACAACTATATAAAAGTTAAGGTCATTCAAATAACAAATTTAAGTAACCGACACTCAAAAATAAAAGATCTAACACTCAAAAATAAAAGACCTAATCTACCTCTTTTATACTTAGCTGTCTAGTTTTTTGCTTTTTGCTTAGAAGCAAATTATTCGACAACAGCTTTTTCCAAATAAGTGATGAACACTTTAGTATTGTTTTCCTTAACTCCTATACCTAATATGTTAACTAGCTTACCGTGACCCATTGAAGTGTATTTACCATTATCGTCTTTTATTGCTGTTGTGATTTTATAGCTAAGAATAAAGCATCACCTACTTCTACAACCTCACCACTTGTAGGAACAACATAGCTCTCGCGCCTTTTTGGTTATTGAAATATAAATGATACTCACCATCTATATACTTACCATCTTTATCCTTGACACTAACAATCTTCCAAGCCTTCAGTCAGATATTTCATCATTTTTGATGATGGCATATAGTGCTCAACAAATCAGTGCAACTGCAACAAATGCTAAGTACTCATTCCAAGTGGTGCAGCTGCAGTAGCAGCAAGTGCGCTGTTTGTTTTGTGAACTGACCTCGATGATTTTTGAAAGTTAGCATAAACGACATCGTTTAATAAAATATCAATACGCTAAGTTGCATATAAAAAACCTTCACAGTCAAGCTTTTTCGCAAACTACCTGCCACTTGCTCCAAAGCCCCCTGCATTGCGACCGGTTTCTTCTGTGCAGAATTCTTCTACTTCATCATAAATTACCAGATATACAAGAGAAATAAGGATTTGTGCAATTTTATTTCCCCTTTTTATCTCATACGACTGATTACTTAGATTAATTAGGCAAATCTTTAGCTCACCTCGATAATCAGAGTATATAGTTCCTGGAGAATTTAAGACAGTGATCCATGTTTTGCAGCAAGACCAGAACGTGGGCGGATTTGCCCCTCAAAACCGTTTGGTATTGCAATCACAATTCCAGTTGGAACAAGTAGCCTCTCAAGTGGATTTAAAACGGCAGAGTCATTAAATGCAGCATAAAGATCCATACCAGCACTCTGCGCAGTTGCATAACATGGAAGAGAGAAGTCTTCTCCGCGTGATAATCTTTTTATTTCTACTTTAATTTTACTTCCTTGTACTCAAATTTACCAACTATGAAGACTTCATTATAGCATGTAAATTGTATCTGTAAAAGTAATAAATGTTACATCGTAAATTATGTCATTCTAACACGTGATAATTTCGCTAAACGTTCTCTTAGCTTTTCTTTATCATAATCAGAAGTTGAAGTTTCAATTTGAGATTTGATCTGCTCGATTCTAGCTTTCAACACTGTCAGAATCGTTATTTTCGCTAACAACTGTGGTATTATCTTTAGTATTTTTAACATTTTTAGCAGTACCAAGATCATCAAGTGTCAGATCTTCCATCTTGATTCCAAGTTCATCTTTTATGACGTACTTAGCCCCAGTCAAAGTTGCTATATCTTCAAGCATTTCCTTTCTTCTGTCACCAAAACCCGGAGCTTTTACTGCAGCAACTTTTAAACCACCACGCAACTTATTGATAACTAAAGTGCTTAGTGCTTCACCTTCGATATCCTCTGCAATAATAACTAAAGGTTTACCAGATTTAACAACAGCTTCAAAAATAGGAAGTAAAGGTTGGATAGTATTTAATTTTTTCTCTGTAATCAATAGATAAGGATTATCAAGCTCCACGATCATTTTTTCATTATTTGTAATAAAATACGGAGAGAGATAACCACGATCAAATTGCATGCCAGTAGTCAGCTCAACTTCTAACTCTTTTGAACCTTTACTTTCTTCAACATTGATCACACCCTCTTTTCCAACTTTTTTCACGGAATCAGCGATACTGTTACCTATATCCTTATCACCATTTGCAGAGATTATCGCAACTTATGCTACTTCATCCATTTTCTCCAGAGAAATTGTACGAGACATTGATGCAAATTCCTTTAATATTACATCTTTTGCCTTCTGTATTCCATTTTTAATACCAACACGATCGTTTCCAGCAGCAATTGATTTTGAAGCTTCCATTATCATGTTGCTAGTTAATATTGAGCACGTTGTTGTACCATCACCAACTTTGTCGTTACATTGAGAACAACTTTGGGCAAAGATGTTTGCTATTGCAGCATTTTGTGGTTTTTCAGGCTTGATACCTTTCATCACCTTATAACCATCTTTTGTAATTTCTGGTGCTCCGTAGGGCTTACTAATCCCTACTGTTTTCCCTCTAGTCCCCGCAGTTATTGCTACCGTTGAATCCACTATTGCTGAGACTTCACGAAAGGCTTCTTGTAATTGCTCACCTGATACTACTACATTAGTCATTTTTACCACCTCTTATTATTAAAAAAATTTATAAAACTACAATACAACCATTTACAATGAGCCATGTTGCGCTTTGTTTTAGTTTAGTAAAATAAAGACTGCTATTTAATGACAGCAGGTATATCGGACTCCTTCATCACGATAAGCTTTTCATCATTATGTTCTTTTCTGTACCCGTCCATTGACGATAGAATACTTTATCACCAGCCTTTACAGTTAAAGCTATGCGTTCGCCACTTGAGTTGCGCAAACCTTCACCAGTTGCTAAAATTTCACCTTTAGTAGGTTTCTTTTCAGCACCTGATGGAAGCATGATCCCACCCTGCTTTTCCTCGCTAATAGGCCTCATCAGCACGCTGTCAGCCTATACATTTAAACTTATACTTGATTTTCGCTTTTCCTCTCAATAAATTAATCTACAGCTTTATGTATATACTCGTAAGTTATATTTCAAGGGAAGGAGGTTATAAAATAAGTAAACCATATAAAATATGCACGCCAAAAAAACTGTTTCTAAAAGAGCATAATGTTATATAATAAAGTTTGGTTTATTTATAGAGATTTCATGAGTTATATACCATTCTTAAGTCGTGGTGTGATAGTGCTATATGGGCCTGATACTAGAGATTTTCTGCAGGGCATTATAACCAATGATATTAATAAGCTGGATAGCCAAAAAGCCATTTACTCTTTATTGCTTAGCCCTCAGGGAAAATACCTATATGATTTTTTTCTTATTGAATATGGTAGATATATTTTCTTAGAGTGCGAAAATGTGCACTTACAGCAAATGATCAGGACACTAGATTTACTTAAAACTTATTTGAGAGTGAAAATTAAAGACATTAGTGCACTATATAAACTTGGAGTTTTGTTTGATACTAAGTTGGCGGAGTGTAGTAGTAAATCACAAGTTATTTTTCAAGATCCAAGGCACAAGCTGCTGGGAATGAGGATCTTACATAAAGATGGAATAAAAGAACCGATTCAAGATTTTATTCAGTATGAAAAAGTTAGAATTAAAAACCTTATCCCAGATGGAGCAAAAGATATGGTACAAAATTCATCGTTTCCATTGCAATATTTAATCGATAAGGCAAACGGTTTTAATAAAGGGTGTTACATAGGTCAGGAAATCGTAAATCGAATGAGCAGACAAGAAATATTCAGAAGAAAACTTTATCTTGTTGAGGGAGATAACGCACTTCCAGATATTGGCACTGAAGTGACAAATGAAAATAATGAGGAAATAGGGAAAATACTTTCTAGTGTAGATAACATTGGACTTGCATTGCTTAATACTCAAAAAAGTCATGCAAATTTATATGTCAATGGTGTTAAGTGCGTTAAGAAGTGGTATCATTGAAGTCTTAAGTTAGCGCATATAGAAACGAAAAACTTATTTTATGGCCTAGCGTCACGTGTTAGAATGACATAATTTACGATGTAACATTTATTACTTTTACAGATACAATTTACATGCTATAATGAAGTCTTCATAGTGTGTATAGGGACGAGCTATACGAAGCCCTGTCTAGTTTTGACATTCCTACTAAACTCGTCAGGCTGTGTAGGATGACGATGGAGAACTCTCGCTGCTCCATCAAGGTCGGTAACGAATTCACCGAGACCTTCAAGTGTCAAGCCAACAACAGAGGCACGATCTACCAAAAGTCCGTGAAACTGCTAGCATACGCTGACGACATTGACGTGATTGGTCGAACACAGCGAGCCGTCACTGAAGTGTTTGCTGGTATTTCAACGGAGGCGGCCAAAATGGGTCTAGCGGTGAACGAGGGCAAAACGAAGTATATGCTGTCATCAAAAAGGACGCGCAACACCGACAACTGGGCCAGAACATCACCATAGGCAGCTATAACTTCGAGGTAGTGAAGGACTTCGTCTACCTTGGCTCCCAAGTCAACAGTATGAACAACATCAGTACCGAGATCAAACGCAGAATAACTCTTGCCAATCGCTGTTTCTTTGGGCTCAAGAGGCAATTGAGTAGTACGGCCCTTTCTCGAAAAACCAAGCTGACACTATATACCACTTTGATAATCCCTGTACTTCTCTATGGCGCAGAAGCATGGACGGTGTCGAAGGCGGATGAGGAAGTCCTTGGTATTTTCGAGAGAAAAGTTCTGCGTTCAATGTTCGGCCCTGTTTGCGTTTATAGTTTCTGGAGAAGAAGATTCAATCATGAACTGTACGGGTTGTACAGCGACATGAGCCTAACCATGCGCCTACGGATCCAACGGCTAAGATGGTTGGGCCATGTAGAGCGCATGGAGAATATTGATCCGACCCGTAGAATCTTCGATTCCGAACCTGTGGGACAACGCAGTAGAGGACGCCCACGGAACTGATGGCGCACACAAGTGGAGAGGGACCTCAACCAACTTGGTGTTCACAATTGGAGAACGCTGGCTAAAGACCGTGCCAGCTGGAAAAGTTTGTTGGTTGAGTTGAGGTTCACCACGGACTGTAGCGCCAAAAGAAGAAGAAGAAGAAGAAGAAAATATTCATAATATTGCAGTTTCTTCACGATAATGCTATCATTCAGTTAGTATTGGTATTTATGGGGTATGAATAATGTTTGATGTGCCTTCTATTGGTTTAAATGCAGTCATTGATCATGAGTATAAGAAAAAGAGCGCAATTAACTTTATGAGGTCTATTTCTTGTTGTGTCATCAGCAACTGCTGTCTGGTTTATCTTTCCTGTATCACAGATTTACTAGTGCCATTTTTGCTCCTAGCCTTATTCTTGCTATGGGTTATTACATGTTCATATTTAGTTGTGAAGAAAAATCTTTGGTAAAGAATGTTCTTGGTATGGCTGAACCAGCTGAATCAGTAAAGAGAGTGCGTTGCCAAGAAAATATTTATCCTTACTAGCAGAAGTAAGAGGTACTACGAGAGATGGTTTTTGCAACGCGCTTGTTAATCTTTGTTTTGAAGATTTTAGTAAAGCACACAAACATTATATGTGAAAGAATTGATGATTTTGTGTCTTCAATAAAAAAATAAAGACCTCTTAACCACTTTGATCAATTTTTTACTATTACTAAAGTAAGTACTACAAAAAATAGAAGTGAATTAATGGATTTCGCAATGGCATATAAGATAATAAGTAAAGAAGATCCAGACAAAATAGAAGATTTTTAGCTACTCAAACAAAAAGTTATTAATGCGAAATAATGTTACCTAAAATTAATAATTTTCTATCACAAGTTAAAGGTTAGGTTTAAATTAGTAGAGGTTGAATAAATATAGTTAAGTCTTTGCAATAGTGATTTTATCAAAAATCTTAGTATGTACTTGATTATCATTTTTTGTTTCAATTTTAGTGATGAAATGGCACCTAACGGGCTCTTTTATGGCAATTTCTTTAAACCCTTTTCCAACTTTACTATAAAAATTAAAATCAATCTCTTCATATTTATTCTTGTCTTTCGCTCTACTTAACCCAACTTTAACATCAATATCTAGAATAAATGTAATATCTGGATATCTAACTCCAGCCAACCTGTGCAAATCTTCTATTAGTTTTAAATCAACTCCAAGCCCATATCCTTAGTAATGGTTGAATCAATAAACCGATCACAAATCACTATTTTCCCTTCTGCAAGAGCAGGTAATATTAATTTTTTCATATGTTCGTGCCTAATCGAGATAAGTAGCAAAAGTTCAGAAATAGGATCAGTATTATTTGTTAATAACACCCCTCTTATCTTTTCTGCAAAATCAGTGCCGCCAGGTTCTCGAGTCGAAACTACATTATTTTCGCCGTGAATTTGCTTAAAATGATTTGAAAGTAGCTTAGATTGTATTGTTTTACCAGAGCCGTCTATTCCTTCGAAAGTTATTAACATAAGTTTAATAATACTAAAAAAGAATATGCAAACAGTATACATAGAAACCGTTTGACATTTAAATAATAAGACCGTAAATTACATACGGTATAATAATACTCTATAGTTGCTCTGAATACTCCTAACGTCAATTTTAGTTTTACTGCGAAAGATTTTAATCTTTTGGGAGCAGATAATAAATACTATGCATTAAGTGAATGTTGTGGAAAAACGGTCTTGTTGTTATCTTAATATGCAATAACTGTCCAGAATGAAATGAATATCCAGAAGATTCCTTTGAAAATATGATTAATTTTGCCAAGGAAAATAAGTTTACATTCCCATATTTAATTGATACTACACAGTCAGCAGCTAACGAATACTTGGCTGTTTGCACTCCTGACTTTTTATTCCAATTTAAACCTTTAATTCCAATTTAAACCTTTGATATCGTGAACGTTTTAATGAGACAAAAAAAGAAAAGGTTAAAAGCTATGAAGTAGGAAGTAGTGACTTATTTCAAGCTATGAAATTTATTGCAGAAACTGGTAATTCTCCAATTGACCAAAAATCAAGTGTTGGCTGCTCAATTATCTGGTCTAATTCTACAGGTTAAATATCATGTACAGTGGCTCTCAGCATTTGTTTTCTTAGTCCAGTGCTAGGTTACTTCGTTGCTATTGCGGTTGCGGTTATTAGTTCTCATGGATTTAATCTGATAAACTCAGCTGAAGCGATGGATAATCTTGCAGAATTTGGTGTAGTTTTCCTATTATTCATTATAGGCCTTGAATTGACATTTGAACGCCTGATCGCTATGAGTATTCATGTATTTGGGTTCGGTTCTCTTCAAGTTATAGTTACCATGGTAGCAATATGGTGCATAGCTCTTGCTTTCGGAGTGAATATGAATATAGAATATACCGGTATTTTTTGCTCTATATAAAGTATTATTTGCTGCTATAGAGATGAGGAATGCTCCTTTTTTTATGGATTAAGGATCTTTCAGCTCCTGACCCAACGAACATCTTTACATTGTTTGGGTTTTTTAATTATAACTTTCCTATTTCTGTAGGAGTTTTACCTATAATTTTTAGTGCCACCATGATAATTCAGCAGAAGCTAAGTGAGAAAGATCAAACAAGGAAAGATGATATTCAAGTAAATATTATGAAGTCTTTACCTTACATTTCTGTCTTTATTTTTTATTCTTTTCCCGCCGGCTTGGTAATATATTGGATATTTAGTAATATTATAACTCTAATTCAACAATCATTAATAAAGTTGCTTTTAACAAGAATAGTTGGGACGAATGTCAAAAATACTAATAGTTAATTCAATTTATCACACTGAAATAGCGGACCTTTTGCTTGAAGGTGCGGTCGATAGATTAAAATAAAGTCACGTAAGCTATGACATAATTGAAGTTCCTGGTGCATTCGAGATACCAGCTACAATTCTCTTTGCAGTCAAAAGCAATAATGCTAATTATAAAGGTTATTTAGCTCTTGGGTGCGTGATTCGCGGTGAAACCGATCACTATCAATATGTTTGTAAAGGGGTAATCGAAGGCTTAAATGAAGTTATTATGCTTATGTAATAACCATTGGTATGGGAGCAATTACCGCTGACAGAAAAGATAAAGCACTAGTTAGAACTGACAAAAATAAAAACAACGTTGAAAGCCATGCGGCCTCAACTGTTTTGCATATGATAGATTTATACAACAAATTAAAGTAATGGAAGAAAAACCGTTAGATAAAAAGTGGCGTATAAAAAGAAGTACAGCAAGATTTCTTGCTGTACACATTGCTTATTCAAATATTTTCGTAGGTTACAATAATAGCACTTTAAAACTGGAAAATTGTGAGCTTAAGAACTACATAAGTAAGTTGAAAGGTATATTTTAATGTGAAGAATTTGAACATCAGTTCTTAGAAAACTTGTTATATAAAGCAGTGTATGATAAAATAATAGAGTCTTACTTACACCCAAGCTGGTCGCTTTCCCGTTTAAAGCTTATAAGCTTATCTACTTTGCGTGTAGCAATATGTGAGTTAGCTAATTGTGACACACCAGTTCTAGTTGTCATTAATGAATACACTAATATTGAATCTGATTTACTTGATAAACCAAGAGAAATTGGCTTTATTAATGGGATATTAGATAAGGCAAAAAATAAAGTTAAAAAAGATAAAAATCATAAGCAGATTCTCACAACTATATAAAAGTTAAGGTCATTCAAATAACAAATTTAAGTAACCGACACTCAAAAATAAAAGATCTAACACTCAAAAATAAAAGACCTAATCTACCTCTTTTATACTTAGCTGTCTAGTTTTTTGCTTTTTGCTTAGAAGCAAATTATTCGACAACAGCTTTTTCCAAATAAGTGATGAACACTTTAGTATTGTTTTCCTTAACTCCTATACCTAATATGTTAACTAGCTTACCGTGACCCATTGAAGTGTATTTACCATTATCGTCTTTTATTGCTGTTGTGATTTTATAGCTAAGAATAAAGCATCACCTACTTCTACAACCTCACCACTTGTAGGAACAACATAGCTCTCGCGCCTTTTTGGTTATTGAAATATAAATGATACTCACCATCTATATACTTACCATCTTTATCTTTGACACTAACAATCTTCCAAGCCTTCAGTCAGATATTTCATCATTTTTGCTGATGGCATATAGTGCTCAACAAATCAGTGCAACTGCAACAAATGCTAAGTACTCATTCCAAGTGGTGCAGCTGCAGTAGCAGCAAGTGCGCTGTTTGTTTTGTGAACTGACCTCGATGATTTTTGAAAGTTAGCATAAACGACATCGTTTAATAAAATATCAATACGCTAAGTTGCATATAAAAAACCTTCACAGTCAAGCTTTTTCGCAAACTACCTGCCACTTGATCCAAAGCCCCCTGCATTGCGACCGGTTTCTTCTGTGCAGAATTCTTCTACTTCATCATAAATTACCAGATATACAAGAGAAATAAGGATTTGTGCAATTTTATTTCCCCTTTTTATCTCATACGACTGATTACTTAGATTAATTAGGCAAATCTTTAGCTCACCTCGATAATCAGAGTAAATAGTTCCTGGAGAATTTAAGACAGTGATTCCATGTTTTGCAGCAAGACCAGAACGTGGGTGGATTGGCCCTTAAAAACCGTTTGGTATTGCAATCACAATTCCAGTTGGAACAAGTAACCTCTCAAGTGGATTTAAAACGGCAGAGTCATTAAATGCAGCATAAAGATCCATACCAGCACTCTGCGCAGTTGCATAACATGGAAGAGAGAAGTCTTCTCCGCGTGATAATCTTTTTATTTCTACTTTAATTTTACTTCCTTGCACTCAAATTTACCAACTATGAAGACTTCATTATAGCATGTAAATTGTATCTGTAAAAGTAATAAATGTTTCATCGTAAATTATGTCATTCTAACACGTGATAATTTCGCTAAACGTTCTCTTAGCTTTTCTTTATCATAATCAGAAGTTGAAGTTTTAATTTGAGATTTGATCTGCTCGATTCTAGCTTTCAACACTGTCAGAATCGTTATTTTCGCTAACAACTGTGGTATTATCTTTAGTATTTTTAACATTTTTAGCAGTACCAAGATCATCAAGTGTCAGATCTTCCATCTTGATTCCAAGTTCATCTTTTATGACGTACTTAGCCCCAGTCAAAGTTACTATATCTTCAAGCATTTCCTTTCTTCTGTCACCAAAACCCGGAGCTTTAACTGCAGCAACTTTTAAAACACCACGCAACTTATTGATAACTAAAGTGCTTAGTGCTTCACCTTCGATATCCTCTGCAATAATAACTAAAGGTTTACCAGATTTAACAACAGCTTCAAGAATAGGAAGTAAAGGTTGGATAGTATTTATTTTTTTCTCTGTAATCAATAGATAAGGATTATCAAGCTCCACGATCATTTTTTCATTATTTGTAATAAAATACGGAGAGAGATAACCGCGATCAAATTGCATGCCAGTAGTCAGCTCAACTTCTAACTCTTTTGAACCTTTACTTTCTTCAACAGTGATCACACCCTCTTTTCCAACTTTTTTCACGGAATCAGCGATACTGTTACCTATATCCTTATCACCATTTGCAGAGATTATCGCAACTTATGCTACTTCATCCATTTTCTCCAGAGAAATTGTACGAGACATTGATGCAAATTCCTTTAATATTACATCTTTTGCCTTCTGTATTCCATTTTTAATACCAACACGATCGTTTCCAGCAGCAATTGATTTTGAAGCTTCCATTAACATGTTGCTAGTTAATATTGAGCACGTTGTTGTACCATCACCAACTTTGTCGTTACATTGAGAACAACTTTGGGCAAAGATGTTTGCTATTGCAGCATTTTGGGGTTTTTCAGGCTTGATACCTTTCATCACCTTATAACCATCTTTTGTAATTTCTGGTGCTCCGTAGGGCTTACTAATCCCTACTGTTTTCCCTCTAGTCCCCGCAGTTATTGCTACCGTTGAATCCACTATTGCTGAGACTTCACGAAAGGCTTCTTGTAATTGCTCACCTGATACTACTACATTAGTCATTTTTACCACCTCTTATTAATAAAAAAATTTATAAAACTACAATACAACCATTTACAATGCGCCATGTTGCGCTTTGTTTTAGTTTAGTAAAATAAAGACTGCTATTTAATGACAGCAGGTATATCGGACTCCTTCATCACGATAAGCTTTTCATCATTATGTTCTTTTCTGTACCCGTCCATTGACGATAGAATACTTTATCACCAGCCTTTACAGTTAAAGCTATGCGTTCGCCACTTGAGTTGCACAAACCTTCACCAGTTGCTAAAATTTCACCTTTGGTAGGTTTCTTTTCAGCACCTGATGGAAGCATGATCCCACCCTGCTTTTCCTCGCTAATAGGCCTGATCAGCACGCTGTCAGCCTATGCATTTAAACTTGTACTTGATTTTCGCTTTTCCTCTCAATAAATTAATCTACAGCTTTATGTATATACTCGTAAGTTATATTTCAAGGGAAGGAGCTTATAAAATAAGTACACCATATAAAATATGCACGCCAAAAAAACTGTTTCTAAAAGAGCATAATGTTATATAATAAAGTTTGGTTTATTTATAGAGATTTCATGAGTTATATACCATTCTTAAGTCGTGGTGTGATAGTGCTATATGGGCCTGATACTAGAGATTTTCTGCAGGGCATTATAACCAATGATATTAATAAGCTGGATAGCCAAAAAGCCATTTACTCTTTATTGCTTAGCCCTCAGGGAAAATACCTATATGATTTTTTTCTTATTGAATATGGTAGATATATTTTCTTAGAGTGCGAAAATGTGCACTTACAGCAAATGATCAGGACACTAGATTTACTTAAAACTTATTTGAGAGTGAAAATTAAAGACATTAGTGCACTATATAAGCTTGGAGTTTTGTTTGATACTAAGTTGGCGGAGTGTAGTAGTAAATCACAAGTTATTTTTCAAGATCCAAGGCACAAGCTGCTGGGAATGAGGATCTTACATAAAGATGGAATAAAAGAACCGATTCAAGATTTTATTCAGTATGAAAAAGTTAGAATTAAAAACCTTATCCCAGATGGAGCAAAAGATATGGTACAAAATTCATCGTTTCCATTGCAATATTTAATCGATAAGGCAAACGGTATATGCTTTAATAAAGGGTGTTACATAGGTCAGGAAATCGTAAATCGAATGAGCAGACAAGAAATATTCAGAAGAAAACTTTATCTTGTTGAGGGAGATAACGCACTTCCAGATATTGGCACTGAAGTGACAAATGAAAATAATGAGGAAATAGGGAAAATACTTTCTAGTGTAGATAACATTGGACTTGCATTGCTTAATACTCAAAAAAGTCATGCAAATTTATATGTCAATGGTGTTAAGTGCGTTAAGAAGTGGTATCATTGAAGTCTTAAGTTAGCGCATATAGAAACGAAAAACTTATTTTATGGCCTAGCGTCACGTGTTAGAATGACATAATTTACGATGTAACATTTATTACTTTTACAGATACAATTTACATGCTATAATGAAGTCTTCATAGTGTGTATAGGGACGAGCTATACGAAGCCCTGTCTAGTTTTGACATTCCTACTAAACTCGTCAGGCTGTGTAGGATGACGATGGAGAACTCTCGCTGCTCCATCAAGGTCGGTAACGAATTCACCGAGACCTTCAAGTGTCAAGCCAACAACAGAGGCACGATCTACCAAAAGTCCGTGAAACTGCTAGCATACGCTGACGACATTGACGTGATTGGTCGAACACAGCGAGCCGTCACTGAAGTGTTTGCTGGTATTTCAACGGAGGCGGCCAAAATGGGTCTAGCGGTGAACGAGGGCAAAACGAAGTATATGCTGTCATCAAAAAGGACGCGCAACACCGACAACTGGGCCAGAACATCACCATAGGCAGCTATAACTTCGAGGTAGTGAAGGACTTCGTCTACCTTGGCTCCCAAGTCAACAGTATGAACAACATCAGTACCGAGATCAAACGCAGAATAACTCTTGCCAATCGCTGTTTCTTTGGGCTCAAGAGGCAATTGAGTAGTACGGCCCTTTCTCGAAAAACCAAGCTGACACTATATACCACTTTGATAATCCCTGTACTTCTCTATGGCGCAGAAGCATGGACGGTGTCGAAGGCGGATGAGGAAGTCCTTGGTATTTTCGAGAGAAAAGTTCTGCGTTCAATGTTCGGCCCTGTTTGCGTTTATAGTTTCTGGAGAAGAAGATTCAATCATGAACTGTACGGGTTGTACAGCGACATGAGCCTAACCATGCGCCTACGGATCCAACGGCTAAGATGGTTGGGCCATGTAGAGCGCATGGAGAATATTGATCCGACCCGTAGAATCTTCGATTCCGAACCTGTGGGACAACGCAGTAGAGGACGCCCACGGAACTGATGGCGCACACAAGTGGAGAGGGACCTCAACCAACTTGGTGTTCACAATTGGAGAACGCTGGCTAAAGACCGTGCCAGCTGGAAAAGTTTGTTGGTTGAGTTGAGGTTCACCACGGACTGTAGCGCCAAAAGAAGAAGAAGAAGAAGAAGAAAATATTCATAATATTGCAGTTTCTTCACGATAATGCTATCATTCAGTTAGTATTGGTATTTATGGGGTATGAATAATGTTTGATGTGCCTTCTATTGGTTTAAATGCAGTCATTGATCATGAGTATAAGAAAAAGAGCGCAATTAACTTTATGAGGTCTATTTCTTGTTGTGTCATCAGCAACTGCTGTCTGGTTTATCTTTCCTGTATCACAGATTTACTAGTGCCATTTTTGCTCCTAGCCTTATTCTTGCTATGGGTTATTACATGTTCATATTTAGTTGTGAAGAAAAATCTTTGGTAAAGAATGTTCTTGGTATGGCTGAACCAGCTGAATCAGTAAAGAGAGTGCGTTGCCAAGAAAATATTTATCCTTACTAGCAGAAGTAAGAGGTACTACGAGAGATGGGTTTTGCAACGCGCTTGTTAATCTTGGTTTTGAAGATTTTAGTAAAGCACACAAACATTATATGTGAAAGAAATTGATGATTTTGTGTCTTCAATAAAAAAATAAAGACCTCTTAACCACTTTGATCAATTTTTTACTATTACTAAAGTAAGTAATACAAAAAATAGAAGTGAATTAATAGATTTCGCAATGGCATATAAGATAATAAGTAAAGAAGATCCAGACAAAATAGAAGATTTTTAGCTACTCAAACAAAAAGTTATTAATGCGAAATAATGTTACCTAAAATTAATAATTTTCTATCACAAGTTAAAGGTTAGGTTTAAATTAGTAGAGGTTGAATAAATATAGTTAAGTCTTTGCAATAGTGATTTTATCAAAAATCTTAGTATGTACTTGATTATCATTTTTTGTTTCAATTTTAGTGATGAAATGGCACCTAACGGGCTCTTTTATGGCAATTTCTTTAAACCCTTTTCCAACTTTACTATAAAAATTAAAATCCATCTCTTCATATTTATTCTTGTCTTTCGCTCTACTTAACCCAACTTTAACATCAATATCTAGAATAAATGTAATATCTTGATATCTAACTCCAGCCAACCTGTACAAATCTTCTATTAGTTTTAAATCAACTCCAAGCCCATATCCTTAGTAATGGTTGAATCAATAAACCGATCACAAATCACTATTTTCCCTTCTGCAAGAGCAGGTAATATTAATTTTTTCATATGTTCGTGCCTAATCGAGATAAGTAGCAAAAGTTCAGAAATAGGATCAGTATTATTTGTTAATAACACCCCTCTTATCTTTTCTGCAAAATCAGTGCCGCCAGGTTCTCGAGTCGAAACTACATTATTTTCGCCGTGAATTTGCTTAAAATGATTTGAAAGTAGCTTAGATTGTATTGTTTTACCAGAGCCGTCTATTCCTTCGAAAGTTATTAACATAAGTTTAATAATACTAAAAAAGAATATGCAAACAGTATACATAGAAACCGTTTGACATTTAAATAATAAGACCGTAAATTACATACGGTATAATAATACTCTATAGTTGCTCTGAATACTCCTAAAGTCAATTTTAGTTTTACTGCGAAAGATTTTAATCTTTTGGGAGCAGATAATAAATACTATGCATTAAGTGAATGTTGTGGAAAAACGGTCTTGTTGTTATCTTAATATGCAATAACTGTCCAGAATGAAATGAATATCCAGAAGATTCCTTTGAAAATATGATTAATTTTGCCAAGGAAAATAAGTTTACATTCCCATATTTAATTGATACTACACAGTCAGCAGCTAACGAATACTTGGCTGTTTGCACTCCTGACTTTTTATTCCAATTTAAACCTTTAATTCCAATTTAAACCTTTGATATCGTGAACGTTTTAATGAGACAAAAAAAGAAAAGGTTAAAAGCTATGAAGTAGGAAGTAGTGACTTATTTCAAGCTATGAAATTTATTGCAGAAACTGGTAATTCTCCAATTGACCAAAAATCAAGTGTTGGCTGCTCAATTATCTGGTCTAATTCTACAGGTTAAATATCATGTACAGTGGCTCTCAGCATTTGTTTTCTTAGTCCAGTGCTAGGTTACTTCGTTGCTATTGCGGTTGCGGTTATTGGTTCTCATGGATTTAATCTGATAAACTCAGCTGAAGCGATGGATAATCTTGCAGAATTTGGTGTAGTTTTCCTATTATTCATTATAGGCCTTGAATTGACATTTGAACGCCTGATCGCTATGAGTATTCATGTATTTGGGTTCGGTTCTCTTCAAGTTATAGTTACCATGGTAGCAATATGGTGCATAGCTCTTGCTTTCGGAGTGAATATGAATATAGATTATACCGGTATTTTTTGCTCTATATAAAGTATTATTTGCTGCTATAGAGATGAGGAATGCTCCTTTTTTATGGATTAAGGATCTTTCAGCTCCTGACCCAACGAACATCTTTACATTGTTTGGGTTTTTTAATTATAACTTTCCTATTTCTGTAGGAGTTTTACCTATAATTTTTAGTGCCACCATGATAATTCAGCAGAAGCTAAGTGAGAAAGATCAAACAAGGAAAGATGATATTCAAGTAAATATTATGAAGTCTTTACCTTACATTTCTGTCTTTATTTTTTATTCTTTTCCCGCCGGCTTGGTAATATATTGGATATTTAGTAATATTATAACTCTAATTCAACAATCATTAATAAAGTTGCTTTTAACAAGAATAGTTGGGATGAATGTCAAAAATACTAATAGTTAATTGAATTTATCACACTGAAATAGCGGACCTTTTGCTTGAAGGTGCGGTCGATAGATTAAAATAAAGTCACGTAAGCTATGACATAATTGAAGTTCCTGGTGCATTTGAGATACCAGCTACAATTCTCTTTGCAGTCAAAAGCAATAATGCTAATTATAAAGGTTATTTAGCTCTTGGGTGCGTGATTCGCGGTGAAACCGATCACTATCAATATGTTTGTAAAGGGGTAATCGAAGGCTTAAATGAAGTTATTATGCTTATGTAATAACCATTGGTATGGGAGCAATTACCGCTGACAGAAAAGATAAAGCACTAGTTAGAACTGACAAAAATAAAAACAACGTTGAAAGCCATGCGGACTCAACTGTTTTGCATATGATAGATTTATACAACAAATTAAAGTAATGGAAGAAAAACCGTTAGATAAAAAGTGGCGTATAAAAAGAAGTACAGCAAGATTTCTTGCTGTACACATTGCTTATTCAAATATTTTCGTAGGTTACAATAATAGCACTTTAAAACTGGAAAATTGTGAGCTTAAGAACTACATAAGTAAGTTGAAAGGTATATTTTAATGTGAAGAATTTGAACATCAGTTCTTAGAAAACTTGTTATATAAAGCAGTGTATGATAAAATAATAGAGTCTTACTTACACCCACGCTGGTCGCTTTCCCGTTTAAATCTTATAAGCTTATCTACTTTGCGTGTAGCAATATGTGAGTTAGCTAATTGTGACACACCAGTTCTAGTTGTCATTAATGAATACACTAACATTGAATCTGATTTACTTGATAAACCAAGAGAAATTGGCTTTATTAATGGGATATTAGATAAGGCAAAAAATAAAGTTAAAAAAGATAAAAATCCTAAGTAGATTCTCACAACTATATAAAAGTTAAGGTCATTCAAATAACAAATTTAAATAACTGACACTCAAAAATAAAAGAGGCAGACCTAATCTACTTCTTTTATACTTAGCTGTCTAGTTTTTTGCTTTTTGCTTAGAAGCAAATTATTCGACAACAGCTTTTTCCAAATAAGTGCTGAACAATTTAGTATCGTTTTCTTTAACTCCTATACCTAATATGTTAACTAGCTTACCGTGACCCATTGAAATATATTTACCATTATCGTCTTTTATTGCTTGTAATTTTATAGCTAAGAATAAAGCATCACCTACTTCTACAACCTCACCACTTGTAGGAACAACATAGCTCTCGTGCCTTTTTGGTTAGTGAAATATAAATGATACTCACCATCTATATACTTACCATCTTTATCCTTGACACTAACAATCTTCCAAGCCTTCAGTCAGATATTTCATCATTTTTGCTGATGGCATATAGTGCTCAACAAATCAGTGCAACAGCAACAAATGCTAAGTAAGTACTCATTCCAAGTGGTGCAGCTGCAGTAGCAGCAAGTGCGCTGTTTATTTTGTGAACTGACCTCGATGATTTTTGAAAGTTAGCATAAACGACATCGTTTAATAAAATATCAATACGCTAAGTTGCATATAAAAAACCTTCACAGTCAAGCTTTTTCGCAAACTACCTGCCACTTGATCCAAAGCCCCCTGCATTGCGACCGGTTTCTTCTGTGCAGAATTCTTCTACTTCATCATAAATTACCAGATATACAAGAGAAATAAGGATTTGTGCAATTTTATTTTTATATATATATATTTATTATATATATAATATTTATTATATATATTTTTATTATATATTTTTATCTCATACGACTGATTACTTAGATTAATTAGGCAAATCTTTAGCTCACCTCGATAATCAGAGTATATAGTTCCTGGAGAATTTAAGACAGTGATTCCATGTTTTGCAGCAAGACCAGAACGTGGGTGGATTGGCCCTTAAAAATCGTTTGGTATTGCAATCACAATTCCAGTTGGAACAAGTAACCTCTCAAGTGGATTTAAAACGGCAGAGTCATTAAATGCAGCATAAAGATCCATACCAGCACTCTGCGCAGTTGCATAACATGGAAGAGAGAAGTCTTCTCAGCGTGATAATCTTTTTATTTCTACTTTAATTTTACTTCCTTGCACTCAAATTTACCAACTTTATTTACCAAGACTTCATTATAGCATGTAAATTGTATCTGTAAAAGTAATAAATGTTACATCGTAAATTATGTCATTCTAACACGTGACGCTAGGCCATAAAATAAGTTTTTCGTTTCTATATGCGCTAACTTAAGACTTCAATGATACCACTTCTTAACGCACTTAACACCATTGACATATAAATTTGCATGACTTTTTTGAGTATTAAGCAATGCAAGTCCAATGTTATCTACACTAGAAAGTATTTTCCCTATTTCCTCATTATTTTCATTTGTCACTTCAGTGCCAATATCTGGAAGTGCGTTATCTCCCTCAACAAGATAAAGTTTTCTTCTGAATATTTCTTGTCTGCTCATTCGATTTACGATTTCCTGACCTATGTAACACCCTTTATTAAAGCATATACCGTTTGCCTTATCGATTAAATATTGCAATGGAAACGATGAATTTTGTACCATATCTTTTGCTCCATCTGGGATAAGGTTTTTAATTCTAACTTTTTCATACTGAATAAAATCTTGAATCGGTTCTTTTATTCCATCTTTATGTAAGATCCTCATTCCCAGCAGCTTGTGCCTTGGATCTTGAAAAATAACTTGTGATTTACTACTACACTCCGCCAACTTAGTATCAAACAAAACTCCAAGCTTATATAGTGCACTAATGTCTTTAATTTTCACTCTCAAATAAGTTTTAAGTAAATCTAGTGTCTTGATCATTTGCTGTAAGTGCACATTTTCGCACTCTAAGAAAATATATCTACCATATTCAATAAGAAAAAAATCATATAGGTATTTTCCCTGAGGGCTAAGCAATAAAGAGTAAATGGCTTTTTGGCTATCCAGCTTATTAATATCATTGGTTATAATGCCGAAAATGCAGAAAATCTCTAGTATCAGGCCCATATAGCACTATCACACCACGACTTAAGAATGGTATATAACTCATGAAATCTCTATAAATAAACCAAACTTTTTTATATAACATTATGCTCTTTTAGAAACAGTTTTTTTGGCGTGCATATTTTATATGGTGTACTTATTTTATAAGCTCCTTCCCTTGAAATATAACTTACGAGTATATACATAAAGCTGTAGATTAATTTATTGAGAGGAAAAGCGAAAATCAAGTATAAGTTTAAATGTATAGGCTGACAGCGTGCTGATCAGGCCTATTAGCGAGGAAAAGCAGGGTGGGATCATGCTTCCATCAGGTGCTGAAAAGAAACCTACTAAAGGTGAAATTTTAGCAACTGGTGAAGGTTTGCGCAACTCAAGTGGCGAACGCATAGCTTTAACTGTAAAGCCTGGTGATAAAGTATTCTATCGTCAATGGACGGGTACAGAAAAGAACATAATGATGAAAAGCTTATCGTGATGAAGGAGTCCGATATACCTGCTGTCATTAAATAGCAGTCTTTATTTTACTAAACTAAAACAAAGCGCAACATGGCGCATTGTAAATGGTTGTATTGTAGTTTTATAAATTTGTTTATTAATAAGAGGTGGTAAAAATGACTAATGTAATAGTATCAGGTGAGCAATTACAAGAAGCCTTTCGTGAAGTCTCAGCAATAGTGGATTCAACGGTAGCAATAACTGCGGGGCCTAGAGGGAAAACAGTAGTGTATGAGAATTTAACTTTATGCTAAGTTAAATTGATGGTTTTGGTTAATTTAGGATTAATAAATTAACCGCTTTTTGTAACTGCAATTTTATTTCAGTTTATGTATTACCGTAAATTAAAATTATTACACGGATTACTTTATTAAGTCTTAAGTATGTATGATCGCAGCAAGGCAGTAAAGACAAGTGAAGTCAGTAAAAATATTTTAAGTATAATAATAAAATCTAAAAAGAATATGTAACAGTGCTTATAACTAATGAGAGTTTATACATATTAAATAATACCGTAAGTAAGTATATACATATGTATGTATGCGCGTATATGAATTTGCATGTAATAGGCAATTGCATGCATAAAAAAACCAGTATTTTGTTTCAATACATTTTCTCTGAGCATAAGTAATTTACTCTCGTTTATGTCTTATGCATCGAATAAACCGGCATTCATATGTTATAATATAGTGATGTGTGAATAAATAGCAGTAGGCAATAATACTACCTTAAATTATTCATTAACATTCTCCCCCACTAAGTGCGATAGTGCTTACAATGCGGGAGAGTCATCACCGTATGGTTTAGAGTTGGCATCATTTTCTGTATTATCAAAGCAATCATTCATCGGCAAAGGCGCAATTTTGGAAATTGGACGTTTGAAGACTTTGCCATTTGCGGATAGAGTGACCACCCGTACACAACCGTCTTTGCCAGGATGAATATCCTTGATACGAGCAAGCGGCCAGTTTCCTGGAGTACCACGTTCATTGAATAATACCACTAAATCTCCAACTTTTGGACTTTGTGTTATTTTAAGCCATTTAGGTCTCGCTTGCATTCGGCACAACCATTCGTTTGACCAACGTCGCCAAAAATGCTGTTTGAGCTTTTCAACAACTTTCCATCTATTCAATCGATCAATGTTGACCTCGAGCAAATCCTCTTCTGGTACACAAAGCGTAGGCTCCCCAATCAACAAGTGGGCAGGAGTTAGCGCATGACAGTCAGATGGTTCTGAAGATAGGGGGCATAACGGTCTTGAATTCAAACAGCTTTCAATCTGAGCTAGCAGCGTAGTAAGCTCTTCAAATGTTAGAATACGATTCTGCATCACTCTGTTCAAATGGTGTTCAGTGGATTTGACGCCGGCCTCCCAAAGACCACCAAAGTTTGGAGAGGCTGGAGGTATGAAATGCCACTTTGTGCTATTCGCAGCCAGTTTGTTGTATATTTCATCTGGGATTGCCGACTTACTGCGATTATACAGAATTTGCAGCTCTTTGTTAGCTCCAACAAAGTTGGTACCACAGTCTGAATACAAATCAGTACAGGGGCCGCGACGAGACACAAAACGCCTAAAAGCTGCCAGAAACGCATCAGTTGACATGTTTGTTGCTGCTTCCAAGTGCAGCGCTTTCGTAACCATGCAAATAAACAAACATATATAACCCTTTGTGGTCACTGAATTTCTTGCAGTTGACTGTTTAATGACGATTGGACCTGCATAATCGACCCCACTATGCTTGAATGGCCGTGCCGGCCTGAGGCGAACACTAGGGATGTTTCCCATCATCTGCTGGGCTGCTTTTGCGTTGTATTTAAAACAAGTCACACATCTCCGCAAGTTTCGTTTTGCAATGCTTCTACTGGATAGTATCCAATATTCTCGTGAGACATAAGCTTGCATTTGGATCAAACCACCATGTAGAGTTTTAATATGTGCATCTAGAAAGATTAGATTAGACAATGGATTTTGCTTCTTTAGCAAAATTGGATGTTTGGACCCATAGCTAAGATCGGAATTTTGAATTCTACCACCAACTCTAAGTATTTGATATGCATAAAAAAATGGGCACAACTGTGCTAGAGCATTGTTCCTTATAATTTTACCTTTCTGTTTAAGTTCAAAAATTTCATGTGAAAAATCCACTTGTTGTGAAACTTGTACAATTCTGAATCTAGCAAATTTCAACTCTTCGGTTGAAAGAAACCCTGTCCTCTTACTGTTACTTTCAATCTGCGGGTTTTTAATTACTTGAGTGTTATGTTTAAAACGAAATATGTATGCAACAACACGTATCAGCTTACCAAGAGAAGAAAATCTTGGTAATAAATCTGGATATTGGTTGACATATGTCGCAGTTGCATGTATATTTAAGGATGGTTCAGCAATTTTATCAATTTCATTTAAGTTTATTTGAGGTTGTCTTGGCCAATTTTCTGATGGTTCCGATAGCCAGTTAGGACCATGCCACCATAATTCATGTTCAGCCAATTCACTGGGTAGTATACCACGGGACGGGCAGTCAGCAGGATTTTCCCTTGTGGATATATATCGCCATTGAGAAGCATTAGACCTGCGTTGAATTTCGGCAACTCGATTTCCAACATATACAGGCCACTTAGACGACTGACCACGAATCCATGCAAGCACAGTTGTGCTATCAGTCCAATAGTAAACATTCGAAATTCTTTGATTAAGTGAAGAAATTATTTTATCTACTAGCTTAGCTAATAAAGTGGCACCACACAATTCCATTCTGGGTATAGTTAACCGCTTTATAGGGCCCACTTTAGTTTTTGCCTGGATTAGATATACTTTTGTACCCAAATCAGAACTGGTTTTTGCATAGACTGCCGCTGCATAAGCTAGCTTAGAAGAGTCGGAAAACCCATGAATTTCAACTTTAACCTCCTTGCGCACTCCAATCCAACGCGGAATTTTAATATTTTCCAGATGTTTTAAACTATTGCGATATATTAACCATTTTTTCTCCATAGCATCGGGCAGGCGATCGTTCCAATCAATACCAAGTAACCATAGGTTTTGAAATTCTATTTTTGCGAGAATTGTGGTAGGAGATAGCCAGCCTAGAGGATCGTAAAGTTTTGCGGCATCTGATAACAAGCTTCGTTTTGTAACTACTGATGTATTATCAAAATTAATATCAAATGAAAAGCAGTCATCTGCTATGTCCCACTTCAAACCCAGAGCTTTTACTGTATTAGGTTGATTCAACTCGAATATGTTGGAAGTTTCCCTGAAGTCTACGGGAATCAAATCTAGTAGTTCTCTTGAGTTTGTTGTCCATTTACGTAGATTAAACTGACCTTTATTTAGCAAGCTACATAGCTCAGTATGCAACTGGTAAGCTTCTGCTAAACTATCCGCCCCAGAAATAACATCATCAACATAAGTATCTGTGTTGAGCACGCTACAAGCCATTGGATATTTTTCCTGTTCGTCTAGTGCTAGCTGTTGTAACACTCTAATCGAAAGAAAAGGCGCAGATGTTGTACCATAAGTGACCGTTGAGAGCCGGTAAATTAGTATCTCTTCGGATCTCATATTTCTCCAAAGAATTTGTTGAAACTTTCGTTGCTCCGGTATTACGAGTATTTGTCGAAACATTTTTTCTAAATCTGCCCTAAAACCAATTTTGAAACGTCTCCACCGATTAATGATTGTAGGCAGATCATTTTGTAATGCAGGACCAGCTGCCAGTTCGTCATTTAACGATGGCTGAGCTGACCGCTTACAGCTACCGTCGAAAACAACCCTCAACTTGGTTGTCGAGCTGTTTTCTCTTAAAACACCATGATGGGGCAAAAAGAACCCATTCCTATCCAAGTCAAGAAGATAAGTGCCTACCTTTTCCATATGACCAAGCCGTTCGTACTCTTCCATAAAGTCTGTGTAAAGCTTCCCAAAGTTCTTATTCAATTTACATTTGGCTTCAATACTTTTTAAGCGAGAAAGTGCTGTATAGTCTGTTTGTGCAAAAACGGGAAGTAAGCTACTCTTGAGAAAAGATTTAAAGGGTAGAGACACCATATAACGTCCTGATGAATCACGTATAGTAGTAGCTTTGAAGTGTTCTTCACAAAGAATTTCTTCTTCTGTTAAAACCCTCTTCTCTATCAGTTCTTCCTGTTCCCAAAAGGACTGCAATTGTTTATCTAAAGAACAAACGTTTACAGTAATACTGTGATGTAAATTGTTGTCTGGAATAGGACCCGAAACTATCCACCCGAATTGTGTCAATTGCAAAAAAGGACCATTGTTAAATGTATGTTGTTGAGGTAATACGATATCTCCATAGATATCTCCTCCTAGCAAAAGATCAATTTCTCCAGGTTCTGAGAAATAAGGATCAGCTAACGAAAATTTACTTAAATCAGGTAAAAGTTTCTCATTTATAGCCATAGGTTGATATCCAGTTATTTTTGGTAAAACTAAGGCCTCACAATCGATCTTAAAATTAGTGTTGGTTCTTGAGAAAATAGTAAAATTAACATGTTTTCGTACAATCGTGGGTTGATGTCCACCAACCCCGCTAATTTCTACAAAATCCTTTGTGTAAGGTAATTTTAGAGCGTCCGCAACCTTTTTGGTGATAAAAGTAGCCTGGGCACATTGGTCAAGGAGGGCCCGCAAGACAAAGACGCCTTGATAGGTTTTTAGCACGACCCGTAATGTCGCTAAGAGAATTTGAGACCTTTTCCTGCCACTATATTTCTTGCAATTATCAACTACATGAGCAGTGACGTTCTGAAGTATTTGCGAAGACGAGGGGTGTTCACGAATCATAGCGGATTCAGTAGGTGAGTTCGCAATTGAGTGGGTTGCCGAATATTCATTATGCACTGTTGTATGGTGATTCTGTTGGCAGACTTGACAGCGAGAAACTACACGACAGTTGTTACTAAAGTGGCCAGGTGTTAAGCAATTTCTACATATTCGCTTTGAATTTAAAAAATCTTTCTTTGCAGCAGATGCTAACGAAGCAAACTTGAAACATTTGAAAAGAAGATGACGCTTATTGCAGCAGGGGCAGTTGGAGTCGTTGCTTGTAGAAACAGCGTTTGCATACCGTCGAAAATTGCTTTTACCGTTATTATTAAGTGAGGATTTTGATGACAAACGAACTGCATTAGGACTTGAATCGGCCTGATCAGAAAGTGTTTCTAATGTTCGAAATGTTGCTTCTAGGAATTTGAATAAATCTCCTATTGGAGGAATTTCCGTTGACGCCTTTAGAGATTGCTCCCATTCCTTGCGTATTTGTAAGTCCAGCTTATTCACAGTCATATATATAAGCATAGCATGTTCACCTTCAGTATTTACTTCTAAGCTGCGTAGAAGCGCTATACTAGTGCGGGTTGTATCTAAAATTAACTGAATGCTTTTGGCGGAGCCATCAGAAACAGGTATCGAAAATAACTTTTTAAAAATAGTATCAACTATTTTCTTTTTATTGTGATATCTATTTTGCAATGCTGTCCAAGCTAAAGTGTAGCTAGCATCCGTTGCTGGATATTCATTCACGATATCCAGTGGAGTTTCCTTGCAAGAGGTTTTCAAAAAACAAAATTTTTGGACATCAGACAGGCTGGGATTATTATGCACTAGTGAAATAAACATATCTTGGTATGACATCCAGGCTAAATAATCTCCACTAAAGATTGGCAAGTCAGTTTTCGGTAACCGTGCCTGAACCGAAAATGTTTCATTTCTAGAATGACCAGAACCAGCAAACGTGCTGGATTGAATTCCAGGCGAACGAAGATCACCAGATTCCATGAAATCAAGCAACAGACCCTTAAGGGTAAAAAATTCCTTCTGAAACTGGTAATAAACATCTTCTTCGAAATACGGAATATTTTCTGTATTAATGGTATTTTCATGGACTATGGAACATAAATGACTATTACCTTCTTTAAATTTTGCAAAATTCGCTTCTATTTCGTCTAAAACCGATTGTGCAAATCCATGCGTTTTATTCGTTTGCAAATCATAAAGCTTAGCGGGTTTCTTCAGGTTCCGTAACAAATCTCTTTGGTTCTCGATATGTTGGTGTAATTCCGCCATTTTATTGGTTTTCCAGTCTTCAAATTTATTTTATTGAACTTCCACTAGGCACGCTTCAATTTATGCATCAATTCCCGGGTTTCGGCACCAAATTTATGTATGAGAATTTAACTTTATGCTAAGTTAAATTGATGGTTTTGGTTAATTTAGGATTAATAAATTAACCGCTTTTTGTAACTGCAATTTTATTTCAGTTTATGTATTACCGTAAACTAAAATTATTACACGGATTACTTTATTAAGTCTTAAGTATGTATGATCGCAGCAAGGCAGTAAAGACAAGTGAAGTCAGTAAAAATATTATAACTAATGAGAGTTTATACATATTAAATAATACCGTAAGTAAGTATATACATATGTATGCATGCGCGTATATGAATTTGCATGTAATAGGCAATTGCATGCATAAAAAAACCAGTATTTTGTTTCAATACATTTTCTCTGTGCATAAGTAATTTACTCTCGTTTATGTCTTATGCATCGAATAAAACGGAATTCATATGTTATAATATAGTGATGTGTGAATAAATAGCAGTAGGCAATAATACTACCTTAAATTATTCATTAACAAGTAGGGATTAGTAAGCCCTACGGAGCACCAGAAATTACAAAAGATGGTTATAAGGTGATGAAAGGTATCAAGCCTGAAAAACCACAAAATGCTGCAATAGCAAACATCTTTGCCCAAAGTTGTTCTCAATGTAACGACAAAGTTGGTGATGGTACAACAACGTGCTCAATATTAACTAGCAACATGATAATGGAAGCTTCAAAATCAATTGCTGCTGGAAACGATCGTGTTGGTATTAAAAATGGAATACAGAAGGCAAAAGATGTAATATTAAAGGAATTTGCATCAATGTCTCGTACAATTTCTCTGGAGAAAATGGATGAAGTAGCATAAGTTGCGATAATCTCTGCAAATGGTGATAAGGATATAGGTAACAGTATCGCTGATTCCGTGAAAAAAGTTGGAAAAGAGGGTGTGATCAATGTTGAAGAAAGTAAAGGTTCAAAAGAGTTAGAAGTTGAGCTGACTACTGGCATGCAATTTGATCGTGGTTATCTCTCTCCGTATTTTATTACAAATAATGAAAAAATGATCGTGGAGCTTGATAATCCTTATCTATTGATTACAGAGAAAAAATTAAATACTATCCAACCTTTACTTCCTATTTTTGAAGCTGTTGTTAAATCTGGTAAACCTTTAGTTATTATTGCAGAGGATATCGAAGGTGAAGCACTAAGCACTTTAGTTATCAATAAGTTGCGTGGTGGTTTAAAAGTTGCTGCAGTAAAAGCTCCGGGTTTTGGTGACAGAAGAAAGGAAATGCTTGAAGATATAGCAACTTTGACTGGGGCTAAGTACGTCATAAAAGATGAACTTGGAATCAAGATGGAAGATCTGACACTTGATGATCTTGGTACTGCTAAAAATGTTAAAAATACTAAAGATAATACCACAGTTGTTAGCGAAAATAACGATTCTGACAGTGTTGAAAGCTAGAATCGAGCAGATCAAATCTCAAATTGAAACTTCAACTTCTGATTATGATAAAGAAAAGCTAAGAGAACGTTTAGCGAAATTATCACGTGTTAGAATGACATAATTTACGATGTAACATTTATTACTTTTACAGATACAATTTACATGCTATAATGAAGTCTTCATAGTTGGTAAATTTGAGTGCAAGGAAGTAAAATTAAAGTAGAAATAAAAAGATTATCACGCGGAGAAGACTTCTCTCTTCCATGTTATGCAACTGCGCAGAGTGCTGGTATGGATCTTTATGCTGCATTTAATGACTCTGCCGTTTTAAATCCACTTGAGAGGTTACTTGTTCCAACTGGAATTGTGATTGCAATACCAAACGGTTTTGAGGGGCAAATCCGCCCACGTTCTGGTCTTGCTGCAAAACATGGAATCACTGTCTTAAATTCTCCAGGAACTATATACTCTGATTATGGAGGTGAGCTAAAGATTTGCCTAATTAATCTAAGTAATCAGTCGTATGAGATAAAAATATATAATAAATATATATATATATAAAATATATATATATAAAAATAAAATATATATATATTTATTATATATATAATAAATATATATATATAATAAATATATATATATAAAAATAAAATTGCACAAATCCTTATTTCTCTTGTATATCTGGTAATTTATGATGAAGTAGAAGAATTCTGCACAGAAGAAACCGGTCGCAATGCAGGGGCTTTGGATCAAGTGGCAGGTAGTTTGCGAAAAAGCTTGACTGTGAAGGTTTTTTATATGCAACTTAGCGTATTGATATTTTATTAAACGATGTCGTTTATGCTAACTTTCAAAAATCATCGAGGTCAGTTCACAAAACAAACAGCGCACTTGCTGCTACTGCAGCTGCACCACTTGGAATGAGTACTTAGCATTTGTTGCAGTTGCACTGATTTGTTGAGCACTATATGCCATCAGCAAAAATGATGAAATATCTGACTGAAGGCTTGGAAGATTGTTAGTGTCAAGGATAAAGATGGTAAGTATATAGATGGTGAGTATCATTTATATTTCACTAACCAAAAAGGCACGAGAGCTATGTTGTTCCTACAAGTGGTGAGGTTGTAGAAGTAGGTGATGCTTTATTCTTAGCTATAAAATTACAAGCAATAAAAGACGATAATGGTAAATATATTTCAATGGGTCACGGTAAGCTAGTTAACATATTAGGTATAGAAGTTAAAGAAAACGATACTAAATTGTTCAGCACTTATTTGGAAAAAGCTGTTGTCGAATAATTTGCTTCTAAGCAAAAAGCAAAAAACTAGACAGCTAAGTATAAAAGAAGTAGATTAGGTCTGCCTCTTTTATTTTTGAGTGTCAGTTATTTAAATTTGTTATTTGAATGACCTTAACTTTTATATAGTTGTGAGAATCTACTTAGGATTTTTATCTTTTTTAACTTTATTTTTTGCCTTGTCTAATATCCCATTAATAAAGCCAATTTCTCTTGGTTTATCAAGTAAATCAGATGCAATGTTAGTGTATTCATTAATGACAACTGTAACTGGTGTGTCACAATTAGCTAACTCACATATTGCAACACGCAAAATAGATAAGCTTATAAGATTTAAACGGGAAAGCGACCAGCTTGGGTGTAAGTAAGACTCTATTATTTTATCATACACTGCTTTATATAACAAGTTTTCTAAGAACTGATGTTCAAATTCTTCACATTAAAATATACCTTTCAACTTACTTATGTAGTTCTTAAGCTCACAATTTTCCAGTTTTAAAGTGCTATTATTGTAACCTACGAAAATATTTGAATAAGCAATGTGTACAGCAAGAAATCTTGCTGTACTTCTTTTTATACGCCACTTTTTATCTAACGGTTTTTCTTCCATTACTTTAATTTGTTGTATAAATCTATCATATGCAAAACAGTTGAGGCTGCATGGCTTTCAACGTTCTTCTTATTTTTGTCAGCTCTAACTAGTGCTTTATCTTTTCTGTCAGCGGTAATTGCTCCCATACCAATGGTTATTACATAAGCATAATAACTTCATTTAAGCCTTCGATTACCCCTTTACAAACATATTGATAGTGATCGGTTTCACCGCGAATCACGCACCCAAGAGCTAAATAACCTTTATAATTAGCATTATTGCTTTTGACTGCAAAGAGAATTGTAGCTGGTATCTCAAATGCACCAGGAACTTCAATTATGTCATAGCTTACGTGACTTTATTTTAATCTATCGACCGCACCTTCAAGCAAAAGGGCCGCTATTTCAGTGTGATAAATTGAATTAACTATTAGTATTTTTGACATTCATCCCAAATATTCTTGTTAAAAGCAACTTTATTAATGATTGTTGAATTAGAGTTTTAATATTACTAAATATCCAATATATTACCAAGCCGGCGGGAAAAGAATAAAAAATAAAGACAGAAATGTAAGGTAAAGACTTCATAATATTTACTTGAATATCATCTTTCCTTGTTTGATCTTTCTCACTTAGCTTCTGCTGAATTATCATGGTGGCACTAAAAATTATAGGTAAAACTCCTACAGAAATAGGAAAGTTATAATTAAAAAACCCAAACAATGTAAAGATGTTCGTTGGGTCAGGAGCTGAAAGATCCTTAATCCATAAAAAAAGGAGCATTCCTCATCTCTATAGCAGCAAATAATACTTTATATAGAGCAAAAAATACCGGTATATTCTATATTCATATTCACTCCGAAAGCAAGAGCTATGCACCATATTGCTACCATGGTAACTATAACTTGAAGAGAACCGAACCCAAATACATGAATACTCATAGCGATCAGGCGTTCAAATGTCAATTCAAGGCCTATAATGAATAATAGGAAAACTACACCAAATTCTGCAAGATTATCCATCGCTTCAGCTGAGTTTATCAGATTAAATCCATGAGAACCAATAACCGCAACCGCAATAGCAACGAAGTAACCTAGCACTGGACTAAGAAAACAAATGCTGAGAGCCACTGTACATGATATTTAACCTGTAGAATTAGACCAGATAATTGAGCAGCCAACACTTGATTTTTGGTCAATTGGAGAATTACCAGTTTCTGCAATAAATTTCATAGCTTGAAATAAGTCACTACTTCCTACTTCATAGCTTTTAACCTTTTCTTTTTTTGGCTCATTAAAACGTCCACGATAGCAAAGGTTTAAATTGGAATTAAAGCCAAAAAAGTCAGGAGTGCAAACAGCCAAGTATTTGTTAGCTGTTGACTGTGTACTATCAATTAAATATGGGAATGTAAACTTATTTTCCTTGGCAAAATTAATCATATTTTCAAAGGAATCTTCTGGATATTCATTTACATCATTTGACATTATTGCAACGGTGTTTACCTGATAATCTTTTTTCAATTGATTAACATCGCTCACCAGAATGCTCATAATTGACTGAACGTAAGGACAGTTATTGCATATAAAGATAACAATAAGACCGTTTTTTCCACAACATTCACTTAATGCATAGTATTTATTATCTGCTCCCAAAAGATTAAAATCTTTCGCAGTAAAACTAAAATTGACGTTAGGAGTATTCAGAGCAACTATAGAGTATTATTATACCGTATGTAATTTACGGTCTTATTATTTAAATGTCAAACGGTTTCTATGTATACTGTTTGCATATTCTTTTTTAGTATTATTAAACTTATGTTAATAACTTTCAAAGGAATAGACGGCTCTGGTAAAACAATACAATCTAAGCTACTTTCAAATCATTTTAAGCAAATTCACGGCGAAAATAATGTAGTTTCGACTCGAGAACCTGGCGGCACTGATTTTGCAGAAAAGATAAGAGGGGTGTTATTAACAAATAATACTGATCCTATTTCTGAACTCTTGCTACTTATCTCGATTAGGCACGAACATATGAAAAAATTAATATTACCTGCTCTTGCAGAAGGGAAAATAGTGATTTGTGATCGGTTTATTGATTCAACTATTACTAAGGATATGGGCTTGGAGTTGATTTAAAACTAATAGAAGATTTGCACAGGTTGGCTGGAGTTAGATATCCAGATATTACATTTATTCTAGATATTGATGTTAAAGTTGGGTTAAGTAGAGCGAAAGACAAGAATAAATATGAAGAGATGGATTTTAATTTTTATAGTAAAGTTGGAAAAGGGTTTAAAGAAATTGCCATAAAAGAGCCCGTTAGGTGCCATTTCATCACTAAAATTGAAACAAAAAATGATAATCAAGTACATACTAAGATTTTTGATAAAATCACTATTGCAAAGACTTAACTATATTTATTCAACCTCTACTAATTTAAACCTAACCTTTAACTTGTGATAGAAAATTATTAATTTTAGGTAACATTATTTCGCATTAATAACTTTTTGTTTGAGTAGCTAAAAATCTTCTATTTTGTCTGGATCTTCTTTACTTATTATCTTATATGCCGTTGCGAAATCCATTAATTCACTTCTATTTTTTGTATTACTTACTTTAGTAATAGTAAAAAATTGATCAAAGTGGTTAAGAGGTCTTTATTTTTTTATTGAAGACACAAAATCATCAATTTCTTTCACATATAATGTTTGTGTGCTTTACTAAAATCTTCAAAACAAAGATTAACAAGCGCGTTGCAAAACCCATCTCTCGTAGTACCTCTTACTTCTGCTAGTAAGGATAAATATTTTCTTGGCAACGCACTCTCTTTACTGATTCAGCTGGTTCAGCCATACCAAGAACATTCTTTACCAAAGATTTTTCTTCACAACTAAATATGAACATGTAATAACCCATAGCAAGAATAAGGCTAGGAGCAAAAATGGCACTAGTAAATCTGTGATACAGGAAAGATAAACCAGACAGCAGTTGCTGATGACACAACAAGAAATAGACCTCATAAAGTTAATTGCGCTCTTTTTCTTATACTCATGATTAATGACTGCATTTAAACCAATAGAAGGCACATCAAACATTACTCATACCCCATAAACACCAATACTAACTGAATGATAGCATTATCGTGAAGAAAATGCAATATTATGAATATTTTAATACAATTTATATTGACAGTTACAATTCTGAATGTTTTATTTCAGCGTTAGATGATTAATATTTTAAGCTGTGGTCAGATCTAATAGAGAGAGGATTTCTTTATTTTCTCATTCTTCTCATTTCCATCTCTAACAATTTTTTTTTTCCGCTTAATATGTCTTTTATCTCATCCCCTGTTAAAGTTTCAAACTCAAGTAGATTTTCGGCCTTTCTTATGATTGGTCAAAATGTCTTTTGCTTTTTCATAGCAAGAAGACACAATTTTCTTCACTTCTTCATCTATAAGCTTTAACGTATCTTCAGAAATTATCTCAGAACCATGCATAGTTTGTTCGCGATTGTGATAGATCGGACCTATTTTGTCGCTCATTCCCCATTTTGTTACCATAGAACGTGATAAATCTGATGCTAATTTTATATCTGAAGATGCGCCACTTGTGACTTTATAATAGCCAAAAATTAGCTCTTCTTCCACACGTCCACCCATTGCAACAGTTATATCTGCTAGCACCTTTTCTCTTGTGAAGGAAACTCTATCCGTTTCTGGTAGTCTCATAACTAACCCTAGTGCCCTATCGCGTGGAATAATTGTTGCTTTGTGTATAGGATCAGAAGCAGGCATATTAACAGCAATCAGTCAGTCTCTTTTTCTCTTCAGTCATAATGAGAGATCTTCTTTCCACACCCATCATCACTTTATCACGCGCATATTCGAAATCATCCATGGTAACAATCTTCTTGTTTCATCTTGCAGCAATAAGCGCAGATTCGTTCATCAAATTTGCTAAATCAGCCCCTGAAAAACCAGGTGTTCCTCTTGCAACTGTTTTCACATTTACATCAGGGGCCATTGATATTTTTTTTATATGCGTATTTAATATTTTCTCGCGCCCATTTATATCGGGTAAAGAAATAGTAATCTGCCGGTCAAAACGACCAGGCCTAAGCAGTGCTGGATCTAAAACATCCGGACGGTTAGTCGCAGCAATTATTATTACGCCCTCATTAGACTCAAAGCCATCCATCTCAACTAACAACTGATGTAATGTTTGTTCTCTTTCGTCATTACCACCACCAAGACCAATGCCACGATGTCTACCAACCGCATCTATCTCATCTATAAAAATTATACAAGGAGCATTTTTCTTGTCCTGATCAAACATATCACGAACACGGCTCGCACCAACACCAACAAACATCTCAACAAAATCAAGTATTTTTGATTGAAGAACCAATAGCTGCAGCAATCGGAGCTGGCCTCCCAGTTACTGAACCTGAGTGCTCTATTATCATTGATATAGGAGGCAGTACAACTGAAGTTACAATTATTTCTTTGAGCGGAATTGTTTATTCACGTTCTGCAAGAGTGGGTGAAATGTTATGGATGAAGCAATAAAATCTTATATTCGTGAAAATCATAAGTTATTAATCGGTGAAACAACTGCTGAAAAAATTAAGAAAAACGTAGGTTCAGCAAGTCAGCCAGGTAAAAATAACAAAGAGGGAATTATAATAAAGGCAGGGATTTAGTGAGTGGCATGCCAAGAGAAATGCTTTTATCAGAATATCAAGTTGCAGAGAATTTAATAGAGCCTGTCCATCAGATAATTTCTTTTATTAGGACTGCACTGGAGAGCACTCCACCTGAACTTTCTTCTGGTATGTTGGTAGAGGAATAATTTTATCCGGTGGTGGATCATCACGTAACTTGGGCAAAGTTATCAGTGAAACAACAAAATTACCAGTTCGTATTGCAGATGACCCACTTTATTGTGTTGCCTTGGGTAGTGGAAAAGTGCTTGAAAACATTGGTTATTTTGGCCATGTTTTATTCAAGCAAGATTAAATTGTTTTTGAAGGTGGTTTACGAACTGTTTGATGGAATTATGCAATATAAATGAGATATCGGTGTTATGCACCAAGTAATTTGAAGGCAACTTCCAGCAGGAAAGTGTGTCATCCGAGTAGCTGTTTAATAAATTTGCATAAATAGACACTAGATTCCAGTGTCACGAACTAGAATGACATCATCTACTATGTAGATTGCCCTAAATTAAAACTTTTGCACAGTTGTATGTTGGAATGCCACAAGATTTGCGTTTATAAATTAATGAGATTATGCTTAAAGAATTTAAAATTGAGCCTTTGTTAAAAGATAAAGCTCTCCACCAAACCAAGGCTGTTGTTGCAATGTCCGGGGGAGTTGATAGCTCCGTTGCTGCAACACTGCTATATAACTTTGGGTACCAGGTGGTAGGTGTGACTCTTCAACTCTATGGCACCGTTGGTATTGCTAACGCAAGAAAAGGTGCATGTTGTGCTGGACAGGATATTTACGACGCTAAACGCGTGGCTGAAAGTGTTGGCTTTCCTCACTATATTTTAAACTACGAGGAAATATTCAAAAAGGAAGTAATAGAGGATTTTGCAAGTACCTATATGAATGGGGAAACTCCCATATCGTGCGTAAGATGTAACCAAGCGGTAAAATTTCGTGATCTATTGCAAGTTACAAAAAACATTGGTGCGGATGTGCTTGTAACAGGACATTATGTGAGAAGATTAGAAAAAAATGGTGAGATAAAGTTATGCAGAAGCATTGATAAAAGTAAAGATCAAAGCTATTTTCTATTTGCTATAACAAAGGAGCAGTTGAAGCTTTTGCGATTTCCACTAGGTGGGTTCTATAAAAGTGATATAAGAAAATTAGCAAAGTATTTTAGCTTACAAGTTTCTGAAAAGCCGGACAGTCAAGATATATGCTTTGTTTCCGAAAGCTATAGTAAAACAATAGCTAAATTAGCTCCACAATTTGTACAGAAAGGTAAAGTAGTGCATATAAATGGAAGAGTTCTAGGTGAGCACGGTGGCATAGTAAATTTCACAGTGGGGCAAAGAAAGGCATCTCACACAATGAGCCTCTTTATGAGATTTGTATTAGGAATGGTTCAAATTTATCAGTAAATATATGAATATTACTTCTACATGATATGTTTATAAAAGTAACTGTAGCTTCGGAAATATTAATTTCGTTGCGAAATTATAAAAATCTTCACTAAGTTATCAATAGTGCTCTTTTCAATTCTTTCAAAATTGTTTTGATTTTAAAGAATGTTTGGAAAAATACATTTTTGTAAGAGGAATGGTTCAAGTTTATCAGTAAATATATGAATATTACTTACTTTTGAAATGTTTAAGAAAGTGCCTGTAGCTCCAGAAATATTAATTTCATTGCGAAATTATAAAAACCTTCACTAGTTATCAATAATGCGCTTTTCAATTCGTTCAAAATTTTTTTGATTTGAAAGAATGTTTGGAAAAATACATTTTTGTATGAGGAATGGTTCAAGTTTATCAGTAAATATATGAATTACTTCCTTTTGAAATGTTTAAGAAAGTGACTGTATGTCCGGTATTATTCTTTCATTGCGACATTATAAAAATCTTCACCAAGTTATCGATAGTGCTGTTTTCAATTCTTTTTAAATTGTTTGATTTGAAAGAATGTTTGAAAAGACAATTTTTGTATGAAGAGTAGTTCAAATAATAAAAAATGTATTAAAATAAATATATGAATATTACTTTCATATGAATCTTTGAATTGAAAGGCACTAATATATTAACAGTGCTCTTTTTAATTCCTTTAAAATTGTTTTCATTTGAAAGAGTTTTTGAAAAAATACATTTTTTTATGAGAAGGGGTTCAAGCTTATCAATAAATATATGAATATTTCTTCCTTTTGAAATGTTTAAGAAAGTGACTGTAGCTCCAGAATTATTAATTTCATTGTGAAATTATAAAAACCTCCACTAATTTATCAATAATGCGCTTTTCAATTCTTTCAACATTTTTTTGATTTGAAAGAATGTCTTGAAAAATACATTTTTGTATGACGAATGGTTCAAGTTTATCAGTAAATATATGAATATTTCTTCTTTATGAAATGTTTAAGAAAGTGACTGTATCTACAGAAATATTAATGTCATTGCGAAATTATAAAAAGCTTCACTAAGTTAGCAACAGTGCTCTTCTCAATACTTTCAAAATTATTTTGATTTGAAAGAATTTTTAAAAAAATACATATTTGGAAAAATACATTTTTGCATGAGGAAAAATTAGAAATTGCAGCTTTATTATATAAATAAATTAGACCCGTGACTTTTTCCAAAAATTTCAAAAAGGTTATACAAATTTTTTATGGAAAATTAGAAATCTCGGCTTTTATATTTATAAAAATAACTTAAATACATTTTACTTACCCGCACAAAATAAAAGCACGAAAATTTGTTTTTTTTTTTGTATTCTTCATTGCATATTTCTTATTTTTTACCAAGTTGCCACGTAAATTCGAATTTTTTAATACACTAAAAAAGTGCTAAAAAAGAAGTTAGCGAATCACACAATCGTTAGTGCAAACCACAACAACTGGTGTTAACTTTAACACTTTTAAAATCGCTAAAAGTTAGAGAACCGCACTACAGATGTGACTGAATATTAACAAGTTTATGTTTATCTTCATCAGAAACAATATTGGAAAATCTTTTCATGAAATTACAAATACCTTTTATTACCATTTTCAGTAATGGCAAGTACTGTACACGATTATTATTTTTTCAAAATAATAAATAATACAATAATACTATTTTCTTTTCATTTATTTAAAAATATTTACATATATAAAATATACTCATATTAATTATTAATAGCTATTAGTAAACTTCCACTTGGAGTCCCGCTTGCAGTAATATTTCGTCCTGATCATCATATAGATGTAAGAAAGTTAGATCTAAAGGTGGCAAAATTCATACCTCCTTTATTTCCAACAATTAGCTAGGACATCTTCATCTTCATCTAGAAGGCTTAAACAGAAATCCAAGTCCGCTGTGGATGGTGGTTGTGTTGATGGGGTTGATTCTGATGTTGTTGAGGTTCGTGGTTGTGCTCATATTTATGATGAAGTTGGTGGTGTGGTGCTGATGTTAATAGGATTGGTGGCTGTACTGAGAGTATTGACTCTGCAGTTGAGGATGATTGTTGTTGCGGCGCTGATGTTGTTGAGGGCGGTGGTTGTGCTGATATTGATGATGAAGTTGGTGGTTGTGGTGCTGATGTTGATAGAGTTGGTGGCTGTACTGAGAGTATTGACTCTGCAGTTGAGGATGATGGTTGTTGCGGCGCTGATGTTGTTGAGGGCGGTGGTTGTGGTGATGTTGTTGGCACTGATGAGGCTAATGATATTCTTGCATTGGTTTGTGAGGGTGGTGGTGAAAATAACCTTGTTGTTTGATGTTCTGAGGAGGGGGATGGCAAGAACATCTCCCTTACCCAATTGTCGTGTGCCTTTTCCTCTATTATTTTCTGGATCCTTCTGTATAACGACCCCTTAGATCGAGGCATCACAATGTTGTGTTGTTTTTTGAAATACCTACTCTGATTCGATTGCGTCAAAAATGTAGCGAAATCGCAAATCTCACACTTCAATTTTTCCATTTTTTGTTTGTTTGGTTTTTTGCATTGTTAAAGAATCTGAAAACCTTTTTCAGCATGCACATACATGTTCCAAAAATAGTATCCCAGAAGAGGGTCATATAAATATTTATGACCGTGAGAAAAAATCCTAAGCTATTTAAACAACTGTCGCACATAGTATGTTGCGCAGGTGCTTAGCATTGTTAAATCTGAAATATTTTTGACCATCCACATGTATGAACAATTGTTGTAAATGAAAGTACAATATTTTCATTTGTCTTAAAACTTGCTTGCATTTATTATTAAAAAAAATAAAAATTAAAAAAATAAATACACAATGTTTTCTTGCATACGAAACAAGTAAAATGAAAAAAGAATTATATATGTCTATTGCTTAGTATAGGAATTTAATTAAATGAAAGTTTTAATATTGCAGAGTCGTTTGGTAATTGACGTCCTTTGTATAAGTTAACACAAAATCTGTTAAGGTTAATTATGAATACTCCCACTCACATTTTATTCTTTTCATTTCCGTTATATTTGATTTTTTGTTAAAACTTATTCTGGATCATTTGATTACAATACACTTATCTGTACTTAATAAAATGCTGACTACACTGTCTGGCACACACAAGTGTATTTAATAAGAATTCTTTTGTTGTGTAAAAAATATTATTATTACTTACCTTTAAATAACAGGAATTTTGTATTGTCTAAAAACTAAGCGTAAGCATAATTGTTGTTATTAAAAACAGAATTTGAATAAAGTTTCTTCAGTTGAAGTCAAGTACTCAAACCCAAAACATGAATTTATTTAACTGGCGCCCAACGGAAAATTTTAATACGACCGTGTAAGTGTAATCAAGAGAACCTTAGTAAAAAGTGAAAAGGACTTATTCTCAATTACCAACGGAAAATTTTAATACGACCGTGTAGTGTAATCAAGAGAACCCTAGTAAAAAGTTAAAAGGACTTTTTCTCAATTACCAACGAAATAAAAAGTGAAAATAAAAATAATAAACTACAAATTAATAAAATAAGAATTTAAAAAGAAAAATCAAAACTAAAATTATTTAAAAATAAAGACAATTTAATTAATTAAATAAATTGAACAATGAAATAAGAATAATTGAATAAAAAATTAAATTAAATAAAATATTTAATTAAATAAAAATTACAAAGAAATAATAAGTAAGGACAAATAATTAAAAAATACTCTAGAATGAAATAAAATTAATAAAGAAAATAAATTGAAGTAATTAAAACTATTCGGGGGAATGGGCCAGTGCACTCAGGGCAAAGTTGTTGATTGCTCTCAACCTGGCGAGAAGCCAGCAGCGATCCCTGAAAATGGACTGGTCAAGCTGACATACTGCCTCCTCGTGGCGCCCCTGGATAGCCCCTACAGCACCCGCTTAGAGGTGAACCAAAGTGTGCAGCGAATCCCCTCTGTCCAGGGGTCTAAACCAGGACGCGGTCCTCCAGGTTTCGGGGATTGTGCGTGGGGGTAACTTCCCTACCGTGTAAAAACAAAATAGTTTCGATACAACCACAAAGAATAAATATGGATGACTTTATTGCTGACGACCAGGAACAACGAAATAAGGATAACGATTTTCGGTTCTGCACGTGGAATGTCAGGTCCCTGAACAGACCACGTGCAGCCCATGAACTTGCGGAGGCCCTGGAAGCCTATAAGGCTGACATCACCGCCATCCAGGAAGTGCGATGGGATGGGCCGGGCAAAAAGAAAGTGAGAAACTGCGACATCTACTACGGTGATTGCTACAAAGAGCGGCGGCAGCGCCTGTTTGGATGCGGGTTTGTTGTTCGAGGCAGACTTAGGCAAAAAGCCTTTAGCTTTAAATCCATGAGCGAACGCCTCATTACAATCCGCATCAAGGCTAGGCTCGGCAACATTAGCCTAATCTGCGCCCACACCCCTACGGAGGATAAAGATGACGACAGCAAGGATGACTTTTATAATCTCCTAGAAAGAACATACGATCAATGCCCCAGCTACGACACCAAGATCGTCCTAGGAGATTTTAACGCAAAGCTGGGCAAGGAAGACATCTTTGCTAGAGTCATCGGGAAACACAGCCTGCATGACGACACATCGGATAACGGACTCAGGCTGATAGATTTTGTGACGGGGCGCAATCTCACTGTAGCAAGCACGCGATTCCCTCACCTCAACATTCACAAAGGGACCTGGCGGTCCCCTGATCAATTAACCGTCAACCAAATTGATCACATTGCGATCGACGGCAGACACTCCTCCAGTATTCTTGATGTCCGAACATTCCGAGGAGCCAACATTGACTCCGATCACTTCCTTGTTGTAGCCAAGGTAAGATCACGGATATCAGTAGCAAACCGGAGTAGAGCACGACCACAACAGTTTGACGTCGCAAAGCTACAATCGCAATCGACCGCTGGGAAATTTGCCGATCTAGTCTCCCTTAAGCTCCCAGAGAGTCCAGCCCTGCCAGGCGAAACAACCGATGAGGAATGGAACCGTTGCCTGCCTCTGATGTATTGGGTTTTAAAATGCCACCCGGAAAAAACCCATGGTTTGACGACGAGTGCAGGCAGGCACATTCAGCGAAGCTAGCAGCGTATAAGGCGACGTTGGAGAGAAGGACGAGAGCAGCTCGTGAGCTCTACGAACGGAAGAGAAGGGAAGAACACCGGCTTCTCAAAAAGAAGAAGAAAGAGCACGAAAAGCGCGTGATCGAGGAACTGGAGAGGTGTTACGGCAGGAATAATATCCGAAAGTTTTACCAACGGGTAAAACAACTATCCAATCGATATAAGCTTCGGACAGAAGACTGTCGTGAACTAAGCTGCAGGAGCGGACGCACTGTCCGCGGAACTATTTAAGGCAGCCGGAGATGACCTGGTTTGGCGCATGCACCAGCTCATCTGTAAGATATGGTCGGAGGAAAGCATGCCCGACGAGTGGAATCTCAGCATCGTTTGCCCGATCCACAAAAAAGGAGACCCCTTCAACTGCGCCAACTACCGAGGAATAAGTCTCCTGAGCATCGCCTACAAGATCTTCTCTTCCGTTTTGTGTGAGCGCATGAAACTATTCGTGAACAGTCTGATAGGTCCTTATCAGTGTGGTTTCAGGCCGGGGAAGTCCACCATCGACCAAATTTTCACACTACGGCAGATCCTGGAAAAGACCCAAGAGATGCAAATCGACACCCACCACCTATTCGTCGATTTTAAGGCTGCATATGACAGTGTGTATAGGGACGAGCTATACGAAGCCATGTCTAGTTTTGACATTCCTACCAAACTCGTCAGGCTGTGTAGGATGACGATGGAGAACTCTCGCTGCTCCATCAAGGTCGGTAACGAATTCACCGAGACCTTCAATGTCAGAAGGGGATTTAGACAAGGCGACGCACTGTCATGTGACTTTTTTAACATAATTCTTGAGAAGATCGTGCAAAACTCACACGCCAACAACAGAGGCACGATCTTCCAAAAGTCCGTGCAACTGCTAGCATACGCTGACGACATTGATGTGATTGGTCGAACACAGCGAGCCGTCACTGAAGCGTTTGCTGGTATTTCAACGGAGGCGGCCAAAATGGGTCTAGCGGTGAACGAGGGCGAAACGAAGTATATGCTGTCATCAAAAAAGGACGCGCAACACCGACGACTGGGCCAGAACACCACCATAGGCACCTATAACTTCGAGGTAGTGAAGGACTTCGTCTACCTTGGCTCCCAAGTCAACAGTATGAACAACATCAGTACCGAGATCAAACGCAGAATAACTCTTGCCAATCGCTGTTTCTTTGGGCTCAAGAGGCAATTGAGTAGTAAGGCCCTTTCTCGAAAAACCTAGTTGACACTATATACCACTTTGATAATCCCTGTACTTCTATATGGCGCAGAAGCATGGACGGTGTCGAAGGCGGATGAGGAAGTCCTTGGTATTTTCGAGAGAAAAGTTCTGCGTTCAATCTTCGGCCCTGTTTGCGTTGATGGTTTCTGGAGAAGAAGATTCAATCATGAACTGTACGGGTTGTACAGCGACATGAGCCTAACCAGGCGCCTACGTTGGATCCGTAGGCTAAGATGGTTGGGCCATGTAGAGCGCATGGAGAATACTGCTCCGACCCGTAGAATCTTCGATTCCGAACCTGTGGGACAACGCAGTAGAGGACGCCCACGGAACCGATGGCGCACACAAGTGGAGAGGGACCTCAACCAACTTGGTGTGCAAAATTGGAGAACGCTGGCTAAAGACCGTGCCAGCTGGAAAACTTTGTTGGTTGAGGCCCAGGTTCACCACGGACTGTAGCGCCAAAAGAAGAAGAAGAATTAAAATCTTTAAATCTTTATGCAAGCTTATAACATAATTATTTTAATAACAAATTTTCTAGTTTTACCTATCTTAACTTTGAAACAATTAAAAGTGTTAAAATAATATTAAAAATACTAAGCAAGTTGATTATTGCAAGTAAAGAATAAATTTTCTTTTAACTCGATTAAGAAATTTTTTTTAAATAAAAGCAAAGCTAAAAATTGGCTAAATAAAGATTTGAAAATAATAGAAGTCGTAATTTTGTGATCTTACACGTTTTCCCTTGAGTGAAAATTTTTTATATGTAAAGGCAGGACTAAGGATTCACAAAATCAAGATTTGAAAATAATAGAACTTATAATTTTGTGATTTTACATGTTTTCCTTTCAATGGCAAATCCAAATAATTTAATAAGGGCACCGATTTTAAATAATCCGCCGCCAAATTTGAATAATCCTCCACCACAGCCTCAGGGTCAATTTGTTTGAACACCGGAAAGTGAGGCTAGTATTGCAAATATTGTGCGTAGGATATTTTTAGAAGAGCGAACAGTAAGAGAAGTGGTACCTAGAGCAAGAGATCAGGGTATATACCGTAATGAGGCAGAATTGACACAACTAGACAAAATACCGGACGTTGTGCGTTCACTTAGAGAATTCAATGGGAATCAGACTGAGTTCGGCTCCTGGAAAAAGAGTGCCAAAAGAAACCTCTGAGAGGATCAGCTAAATATTTTGGAATTTTAAATGTCGTACGTAATAAAATAATAGGAGAGGCAGATATCGCCCTAGAATCCTATAACATCCCATTGAATTGGGAATGCATAATCAAATGCCTCACTGCCCATTACGCAGATCAACGAGATCTGGGTACACTCGAGTAACAATTATCAACCACGATACAGGGCAATAACCCGTGCAGGAGTTCTATAAAAGAATTTACGGCCATCTGTCGTTAATTCTAAACAAAATAGCGTGTATGGAAGAAAGCCACGACGCCATATTTTTGCTCACAACAAATTATAAGAATAAGGCCCTCGATACGTTTGTTAGAGGCTTTAGACGCGATTTGCCTAGGCTACTTGGAATGAGGGAGCCCAAAGACTTACACGAGGCCCTTCATTTGTGTTTGAAGTTAGAAAACCAACAATACAGGACACAGTTGGCTAATGACGTAACTATGAATGCTCCACCTCTTCCTCAGAAACAATTTAGCAATGCTGCCCAAAATCAAACATTTTATCCACACTTGACGTACATTCCCCAACCAAGATTTAACATTCTCCAACCAAGATTTAGCACCTATATTGGTGACACTCAAAGACCACAACTATTTAATTCACATAGACAAAATTATAACACACATTATACTTACCCCCAAAGACAACATTTTCAGACAGCTAATTTACCACCACCACGACCAAATCAAGCAAAGCATCCATTCCCGATGGATATCGACAATTCAATGCAATCTAGAAGGGTGAACTACATGAATAGACCAACACCTGATAATAGATTTTCGGGCGTAAGACCTTTGCCTCAATCTGCTCAATTTGGTCGAGCACAGAAGTTGCAAAGGATTAATCATATGGAAAGTGAGCAGCATCACCCCTCTCCGGACGTTGACTTAAAGACAGATGAATGCAAGCCTCTGCATGAGAATGAGGAATTGCAAGACTTAACGGATTATTTGGACGAACATTTAAATATAAACGATACATCAGATGAAAATCAATATACTGAATTTTCAGATATTCATTTTTTAGAATAACCGACTCAACGTTGCCTTATTTTCAGTGTAAATCGAGTAGTGGTAAAATATTTAGGATTTTAATAGACACTGGGTCAAATAAAAATTACATTCAGCCTGAATTGGTGAAAAATTCAGTGCCCAATCAATTTGTATTTCAAGCAAATTCTGTTGGAGGAAAAATAACAATTACTCATCATACTCTTATTCATTTATTCGGAATGAGAGCAGAGAACTTACAATTTTATCTACTGCCCTCACTGAAATCCTTCCATGCTATTTTAGGCAACGATAGTTTGAAAAAATTGAATGCAATTATTCACACTTCCCAAAATTACATGACTATAAATAACTCAAAAAAAGTACGCATTAAACAGCAACAATCCGAATCCGTTAGTAATCTGAGCATAAGGTTAGATCATTTGACAGATAAACAGACAGAAAAATTGATAAATATGTGCGAAAGATATTCGTCATTATTTTCGGAGCCGGACGAAAAATTGACATATACGACAACGGTTAAAGCAGAAATACGGACAATAAAAGACGACGCTGTTTACACTCGCGGTTACCCATACCCAGTTTCAATGGAGGATGAAGTGGAAAAACAGATTAGGGAACTGCTCGATAACGGGATAATAAGACCGTCGAGATCCCCATACAATTCACCCATCTTAATAGTGCCAAAGAAAATGGATGCGTCTAATGAAAAAAAATATCGAATGGTCATCGATTATAGAAAGTTTAACGCGGTAACCATTCCAGATAGATATTCGATACCGGAAATCAATGAAGTTCTCGCCCAGCTTGGACAAAATGAATGGTATGCTGTAATAGACTTAAAGAGCAGTTTCCACCAGATACCCCTCAGAAATAAGGACATTGAAAAAACAGCTTTTTCCGTAAATAACGGAAAATATGAGTTCGTACGTCTGCCCTTCGGCCTAAAAACTGCTCCTGCTGTGTTCCAACGCGCCTTGGATGACATGTTAACAGAGCACATTGGCAAGATCTGTTTCGTCTATATAGACGACATAATAGTTTTTGGGAAAGACGAAGATTCGCATCTCAAAAATATTGAAACAATATTCAATACTTTATGCAGAGCGAATTTAAAAGTACAGCTCAATAAGTGCGATTTCATGAAAAGAGAAGTAGAGTATCTGGGATTTATTATCTCAAATAAAGGTATAAGAACTAACCCGGGAAAAGTTAGTGCCATAAAAAGATTAGCTCCTCCCACTACTAATCGTAAAGAGCTCAGGTCGTTTCTGGGACTATCGGGGTTTTATAGACGCTTCATAAAAGATTACGCGAAAATGGCAAAACCCCTTATCGTACTTTTGAGAGGGGAGGAGGGACGCATGTCAAAGAGAGAATCTGTTAAGAATCCTGTTACACTGAATAAAAATGCTCTAGAAGCCTTTAATAAAATTAAGAATTCGCTCTCCTCGGAGGATGTGATCCTTACATTTCCTAATTTTGAAAAGGAATTCCATTTGACAACCGATGCATCTAATTACGCCCTCGGCGCTGTTCTTGAACAAGACGGGAAGCCGATTACCTTTATATCAAGAACTTTGAATAAGGCTGAAGAGCACTACGCAACAAATGAGAAGGAAATGCTTCCGATAGTGTGGGCTCTCAAGACGTTAAGGAATTATCTTTATGGACCTGTGGCAATAAAGATTTTCACAGGCCACAAACCCTTGACGTATGTGTTAGGAAGTAAGAACACTAACGGGAAATTAAAAAGATGGAAGGCAATTTTAGAAGAGCATAATTATGAGATCAAATATAAACCTGGTAGCAGTAATGTAGTGGCAGATGCCTTGTCAAGATCTCGACAAATTAATGAGATAAATTCATTGACGGCTACTCAGCATAGTCATAAAAGCTCGGGTGATAATCTGATTCAATTTACTGACTCGCCACTAAACGTTTTCAAAAATTAAATTATAATTTCAAAAGGACATTCACCGTCTTATAATTTCAAAATAATATTCCCAACGTACCATAGACATGAGGTAGTAGACAGTGAATACGACAGCGACAAATTAGTAAAAATTTTGAAATCCTATTTAAATCCTTCGGTGATGAACGTCATCACGACTGAGGACGAAATTCTGGGTGAAATACAAGAATTCTGGTCATCTCATTTTGGTAAATTTCAAGCTAGGTACACGAAAAATATGGTTATGGACTTGACATCGGACATTGAACAGGAAAAATAAAATGAATGAATGAAAATATGCTGTGAAAATAAATATGACCGGCCTCCAAATAACATAGCTTTAAAAACTCCAATTCATCAGTACCCAGGTCAATATGTTCACATTGACATTTACCACACAAATAATAGAGTCGTTCTTACAGCAGTGGATAAATTTTATAAGTATGCCCAAGCCAAGATAATAAAGCCGAGGGCTGCAGAACATATAAAATATCCTTTACAGGAGTTGCTAGTGTCTTTTGGTACTCCCGAAAACGTGGTGTTTGATAATGAAAAATCGCTTAACTCCGCGACTGTTACGTTCATGCTGGAAAATAAATTAGGTATTAAAATTTATAGAACGCCACCTTATATGAGTTCCGTAAATGGTCAGGTGGAACGGTTTCATTCAACCCTTACCGAAATAATGAGATATATGAACGCAGAAAATCTCCATAATAACTTTGAAGAACTTTTGAGCGACTGCTTGAATAAGTACAATCATTCTGTTCATTCCGCAACAAATAGGAAACCTATTGAGGTATTTTTCAGTAGAAATATTGACCCGACATTTTTAAAACAGGACAGATTCAAGATCATACAAGGCTTAGAGGAGAAACAAGAGAAAGATTTAGGCCACCACAATAAAAAAAGAACAGAAAGAAGGACCTATAAGACTGGTGATAAAATTTTTGTGAAGAATAATAAAAGAATAGGTAACAAATTGACGCCCAGGTACAAAACAGAAAGAGTGCAAGAAGACAGAGGAGGAACTATTTTAACAACATCAAAGCGGGTAGTCCACAAAAATTCAATAAAGAATTAAAATTTGTTTTGTAGATCAATACTGAAATTGCTGTCAGCAGAGGTACAGATACTAGACTATTCTAACGCCCAAGTTGTGACAATTGAGACTGGAACGACCAAACTGATAACAGGTGACTTTAAACTCATACGCGTAATAGATTTCGGCTCTTACGAGAAGGTAGTCGACAAATTGGATGCTGTAATAAGACAAGACATAGGCAAAAAGAATGCAAATTATCCATTTCTGTTGCATTAGGTGCAGGCTTTACATGCTCTGATTGCTGATTTGAGACCCAGACGCGAATCTAGATCAATCAACGCTTTAGGAACTGCATGGAAGTGGATTGCAGGTTCGCCTGACCATGAAGATTTTCAAATTATTTCGGACAGGACGAACAGACTTTTGGAAAACAATAGGAAACAAATTGTGATAAATAGGGCTATTGAAGCAAGAATGCAGGAAATAACAGATATAACCAATAGAATAATAAACGGTATAGGATCGAATGACATTTTTGAGCAAGAACTCGGACGTCGGAATAATCAAAGAAGAACTGACCAATATTGGTTATTCGATACAGTGGGCTAAATCTGGAGTTATAAATTCTTTTGTTTTGTCCGAATACGAGCTAAATGTCACTAGAAAACATTTTAATGCGCTAAATATGCCTTATATTAATCTAATTGAAGCCCTGTAGTTTGGTGAAGTTAAAATAGGAATGAATAAAACGACAATTCTTTATATTGTCGATTTGCCAATCACTGAAAGGGAAACGTGTAGAAGTTTGTTTGTAAAACCTATAAAAAAAAAAAAACAAATGTATCCATAAGAATCAATAGCGAAAATTTTGCACTGTGTAAAGACTTGCTCCTCGAGGTAAAGACGGCATGCAGAAGATTCAATGATGTAGCTGTTTGCAGAGATGAGAACCTCGAAGACATTACCCATTTGAGTTGTTTACCTAGCTTATTAAATGGTATGCCCTCAACTTGTCCAACCTCCAATAATCAACATCTGGCCACTGTGAGTGAGATATCACCAGGCTTACTGTTTTTGAATGGCTACAACGGGTCCCTGCAGATTGAAGATAAGAAAGTGGATTTGCAAGGAACTTATCTTATAAAATTCCACAACGCCACAATCGTTATAGGGAAAAAGGTGTTCGCTAATAAGCAAATGACAGCGATGAAACCCTTGCCAGCTGTGGTCAACTCACCAGATCTGATCACCAACTATGAAGAAATGCTGTCCTTAGAAATGCTAAAAGATTTCCACATTGAAACCTTGCTGAGATTGAAAGATTGGTCCGCAATTATAAAACAGCTCTAGCTACCAGCATTGGCGTGCCAGGAGCTCTTGCGATCGTGGCAGTATTTATGGTTTTGTTGCATCTCGCCAAAGGAAGAAGGAAACACAAGTTGAGAGTTCACAAAGATTTGGAACTTGCGATCAATGCTCCGACTGTTCATGAGGAAATTTCATCCAACGAGGACGTCGGAATTTAAGAGGGAAAGAGTTAACACAAAATCTGTTAAAGCTAATTATGAATACTCCCACTTACATTTTATTCTTTTCATTTCCATTATATTTGATTTTTTGTTAAAACTTATTCTGGATCATTTGATTAAAACACACTTATCTGTACTTAATAAAATGCTAACTACACTGTCTGGCACACACACGTGTATTTAATAAGAATTCTTTTGTTGTGCAAAAAATATTATTATTACTTACCTTTAATTAACAGGAATTTTGTATTTCCTAAAAACTAAGCGTAAGCATAATTGTTATTATTAAAAACAGAATTTGAATAAAGTTTCTTCAGTTGAAGTCAAGTACTCAAACCCAAAACATTTATTTATTTAACTTATACAATTGTCCAACTTTTGTCATTTATTTTGGATAAGTAGGGATCTTCCTTGTTAAGATATTTCACTACTCTTTGTGGCAGATAAAACCATTTGTTTTTCTCTAAATATGCTATCACTTTTGATCAAAGTTTAAAATTTTGTATGGTTCATATAGAGGAATACCATTAGTGTACTCTGATTTTAGTCCTTGTGCAATATTAATAATTTGTTGATATATCTAAAAAAAAGAAATTTTAAATTCTTTACATGAATACTAATCTTTACATTTTTAAATATTCTTACCATTTTGCTTTGAAGGCGACACAAGCAATAACTGTATACAAAATTCTGATTCGTCTTTTATACCTACTTTTCCAGTTCAAATTTCTATCAACTTCAAATGAGAATTAAAATCAAGTGTTATTCTTCTCTTAAAATTTTCGTTAAGCAACAAAATGAAAATCATAGCCACAAACCACTAATGTTTATACGAAAAGATAAACAGCCCAAAATAAAGGCAAACAGAATTTCCACATTGATAAACTGAACTTATATGTATACATGAATTTATTCAAAAACTATTTTTATTCTTTAAAAGTTCAAAGTTAGAGTTTTTCATACATAGGTATGAAAATACAGAATTTGTTCATACTTATAGTGAAACAAGTACTAATATTGTAGAATTCTAACAGCATTTAACTGGATTTATCAAAAGTTCAATTGGATTGAGTTACATTTTTTTTTGGAGTAAATTAGAATTCTATATAAAATAGATTTTTTTTTGAGTAAAATCGTGTTTTATTGGAATTTAATTGGATTTTTCAAAAATCTCGGTTAGAATAAATTTGAATTTTTAATAATTCTAATTAGTTTTGGGAGCGTTCTAATTGATTCTAATTGGAAAATTTTTCTACACAAGCGCAAAATTTTGCGCTTTTAGAAATTAGAAATAATTCTAATAAGAAAAACCCGCCTAAATATACTACTGATGACCTAACAACCACTACATCACGTCAGTCGCAGAGTGTTAATTGTGATGCAAGAATTATAAAAATAAACATTACTTTTCCTCTACGCATCTACGTCACATCAGTCTAGTTTTTAACAAAAGCAAGAACAAAACATAAAGAGCCAATGAGATTTACATACAAGAAAATGGCGGTTTTATAAATTGGCGTTTTTAAGCCAATTTCAAAAATAAAAGCAATATTTATTATATACACTTGTTTTAAGAATTAAAATTAATAAAAAATCAATGAATTATTTTTTAAGTTTGTCGTTTTCTCGAAACTTCGACAATTCCGTTATTTAGATTTTTAATATTAATATTTATGCGGGCCCGAAAGACATTTTTTTTATTTCATCCATTTTGGGCAAATTCCATGTGTTTTTCCTAAAATCCCTTCGGTTATAAGCAAGCTTTATTTATTGTTCATTTGAGAAATTGTGTTAAGTTCTTTCATTTTATACAGTATGTCTTCAGTTGGGTTTGATAACCCATCTTCAATGAGATAATCGACCTATTTGCTGAAAGTGTATCTCATTCTCATTCATCTTGGCACAGAAATATTGAGTTCTTGATTTTTTAGGCTGTGACCTGTCGACGTTCAACGTTGTTTGTACATTCTTTTAAATTTATACTGCTAAATATAAAATAAATTAAAAAAATAGTTTTCATACCCTTCAGTATATATAATAATAGTTGAACCCGGTGTGCTTCGCTACCCGTTAGTTATAAAATAAAATTTAAAGTATTTATATATATAAAAAAATTTATTTATTTAATTTTATCGATCGTTTTACATTATCGAACGATTTACAATCGTTTAATTAAAATGTATTTTAAATTTGAGGTAAAGCAGTTAATAAACGTAGTAAAAAGTAGGTGCAGAAGTGTGCATGGGGGAAAAATATTATCGTGTAATAAGTATTTCTGAGCCAAAGCTGCACGCTGTGAAAATTTAAGATCGGTAAACAGGTTCAGCCTCCAATATATCACAAACAAATGGGCGTGCTCCGCCCACTTTTCTCTTGGTACATATTTCTATTCATGCCAATACCATATATAGCAATTACTGCCGTCGTTGGTAAAAAAATGCGCAAGATATGACAATTTAAAATTTTGGGTTATATAGGCGAGGCCACGCGCCGTTGTACACACACAACTTTATATAGTCAAGAATTTATTATTTCGTAAGAATATCCTATTGTGAAAATTTAATGACGACCGGTCTAGGAGTTAAGACTATATTACGATTTTAAATTTCCCTAAAAAGGGGCGTTGTCCAACCCACTTTTCTCCTGGTACGTATTCCTAATTATGCCAATACCATATGTACCAAATATCATCGACGTAGGTGAAAAAAATGCCCAAAATATGGCGATTTAAATTTTTGTGTTATATGGGCGTGGCCCTTTGTCAAATCAAAACTTAATATAGCCTATTATTCCTTCCAGAGTCTCAGTAACATGCTGTGAAAATTTCAGTAAGATCGGTCCAAGGGTTTGGCCTCCTATAAAGCACAAACAAACAAACAGACAGACAGACATTCATATTTATATATAAAGAAAATATAATATAAGAGATAGATAGATTTATATATTTATTACTGGTGGAGGTCTTTTGTGTTCTTTTCAAATCAGGTGTTTCCTCTACTTCAATGTTTTTGCAACCAAGTAAGTATGGTCTGAACTCTTCTTACCACCTTTGGTTCGAAACACCCCAAAAAGGGATTCAAGCACGTCAGTACCAATTATATCGCGACTTGAAATCCATACAAATAACCTTTAAAGCATTATTGGATTCGATTGTATGATATCTTTTGGTCAAAAACAATGTACTTGTACAATGTATTTCACTTTGAACTTTATATTAGATAACATATTTTTATTATTAATATTAACTTTTCGTTTCCTTTAAAACGTTGTTTTAGACCAATTTTTTTAAATTTTGACACATAAACAGCTGTTCTTTACTTACAATAAAAAACCGGCGCAAGGCGTAGTCTGTTTTTATCATTCTTGACTAATACCGACTAACATTTCAAGCTCATGTTAGTGATGCATAACCGATTCGATAAGGTCACTGAGCAACTTGGGAAAGTAATGGAGAATAAAATTAATACAAGGATGAACTTTTAATCAACTTAAATAAGAGATTTAATAGTATAAAGCCTGAACTATATGATGCAATTCAAAGAGTGTCTATTTTAGATACAGCGGCCCAAGCAAAAATTATGCAAGAAGTAGTTTTGTTCTTAAAAGCGCAAATAAAACAGCAGGAGAATAAAACTGTGGCTTGTGTATTACGACTAACCGAAGTTCCATTTCAAAAGAATAAAAACTTAATTGATTTATTTTTGTAGATTTGAAACACATAAACATTGCTCTTCCTACAATAAAATCCATTTATTGTCTACAAAATCATAATAAAAACACAAAACTGTGTCAGTGTGGTCTGCTTATGATAAGAACTTTTTTCTGAAAACACTGGGAAACTTCAAAAAATATGAATAGAGAATTCGTCTTTACACTTTTATTGTTAGTTTTAGCTCGGAAAGCATTAATAACAAAGCTTAATGGAAAGAAGTTCGTTAAATTGGAGCATCTAGCGATTTCGATGTTGATGTAAAGTAGCTTAATAAGAGGTTTGTTAATGCTAATGTTCTTTCTTCAGTAGGTAATGTTTATGATGACAGTAAGAACGCCGTTTAGTTACCGTTGCGTTGATCAATTCGAAGTTTGAAAAGTCTTTCTGCAATAAAATCTAAAGCCGTTGGTATGGATGATGATTGGCCTGTATTCGTTTTCTCAGACACAAATAAAAACCCAACAGGAATTGTTGTGCAGAAGAAAGAACAACAGAAATTAAAAAAAAATTCGTTATTTTCTCATCTCAAACGTTTTTCTTTGCGAATAATTTTATGGCCGACTCGATCAGTTCGAATCACTGAATTAGTACGACTACTGGTGGTAGCTATTATTCTCTCACAATTTTCAGTCCGCAAAAGAGATTCAATAATAAAAATTCTGAATTCTAATTGAGGAATTGGAGCTTTTTTCCCCGTTTTTTCAATAGGCAATGTAATTTCCAGGAGTTTACTAAAGCCGCATCTAGAGCATTAGTAAAAAGTGGCCAGTACCATTTTTTCCCTCTGATTTGAATTCGGTAATTGTTCATGGCGTTGTCAAATAAATCAACGCCACCCATAGTTTTATTATATTCATATATGGCATTAGGCATGGAAACCGTAATATTTTTTTATTTTTGCGGTCGTATCGCTTAACTTGTTTCAATGGCTCTAAAGAAACAAAGTTTGACAAGATAGTGACAACAGATTTGACATTCCAACGTATAACAATAAAAAAATAAAATCAATGACTTCGTCATCAATGAACAATTTAAAAATTTATATTGGATTAAATGAGTTAAAGGAATCTTACAAATTTATGATTTTTTCATCACATATATCAACAGGACATCTTGAAAATTCGCTATTACGGTGACGTTTAGACCAATTAACAGATAATGGAGCTGATTGCGCTCTTTGTTTGTCTTCATTGTACCTACATAATAGCTCGACTTCACCTGCTACATCAGTTGGAAGCGTTCCTGGGTTACTTAAAACCTGTTCATTTTCTTAAATATCTTCCGTATCACTTATCTCATCCACTTTTGACGGTGGCAAAATTGCAATATCTATTTCGGAAGCATTTTTTAAATCGATTTCATCCTCATCGGAGCTATCATTTAAAATATCGTTGATCTGTTTCAAACTCTAAAACTTTTTACAAAACATTCTTTTTATTTGCTCTATTATTTTCTGTAGTCTGCATAAGCTCAATTCACCAACTGATTAAAATCTCAAAACATTTTTTGTATCAACTAAGCTAAGAAGCAAATGAAAATTGTACATATGTAAACTATCGTTACTTCTACGGGACACTATGACGCCACTCAAAAATTTAAAACACTTGAATAGCAACAAATAACTATTAACATACATGCATGTTTTTATTATGCTGTTTTAAATAGCAAGTGCTTGCATAAATATTTTTGCATTTGATAATTTTATATAATTTGTATATCGTTTAGGACCAGCGTTGCGTTTTCGCATCACGGATATTTCCAATCATAAAAATAGTGGCAAATGTATAAGATAATTGGGTTTTTCACTAAATATTATAATATTCGTATGTTAGCTACCTCCGTCAAAAGTTTGACATAGGTATATTATATATTACTGTATTTTTTCTTTTTAATTTTTAAAAGTACCCAAAAAACAAGAAATATTAAAAATTTAAATAAGTTTTTTTAAAAACTAAAAATAAAAAAACTTATGTATGATAAAAATCCAAAAAGAGGTCGATTATATATTAAGTTAAATGTTATTTCTATGTTCTTTATTACAATATCATGTAATCACAAAATGCCTGAGCGGAAGTTTGAGTGAACGTTGCGAAAACGGAACGCAGGGCCCTAATGGGTTAACACTAACATTATCATTTTACGTACGTTTTTTAACACTATTCGTTTTCGTTTAAAATCAGCTGTTTTTTTTTAACACACTTGTTGTCGTTAACCTAAAGCCATTTGTATTTGAGGTGTTAAGTTAAAATATATTGAGCTTAATAATTTTTGAAATGGCTTTTGAGTATTTGGGATACGACTTATCACGGGAGGAGACAACTTTTAACGCTTCAGCAGTTGATCTGCGTATTCTCCGTGATTCTTAACAAATGAAATTAATATAATCAAAGTTATAACTTTAAATTTTTTTATTTAATTCATATTTATTCATATTTATGTTCAAATAAACGAATGATAATATATTAATACAATTCAATGTTTTTTTATTATAAAAAGAACAAAAAATACTTGCTTATATAAGTTTTTATAACAAACAAAAACAACAAAATATGAATATAGAAAACAACATTATATAAGTAAGTGCAGCCTCTTCATTGCCTTAAAAACATATGTATGTACTTAAAAACATAAAATTATTTATATGTATGTATATCTATGTACATACATTCTTATATGTCAGTCTTCATGTAAAAGTAAGTATAAAAAAAGTCACAGCCCTTAAAAATATTAAATATACATATGTATATTGAACAGTTTTTACTCCGCCAAAAGAATTCAGTTCATTGGAAAGTTCGCTCCACAGCTTAGATGTTTCAAGTCTTCCATGGAGCTTCTGAAATTTCCCACTTGCCAGACCAGGGTTCTTCAGCATAAAGTCAGCTATTTGACTTAACTGCTCGTTCGTGGCACGGCTTTTCTTGGTAGCAGTATTAGCAAATATTTATCATATTAAAATTTTAAATACATTTTACTTACCCGTAAAATGTTTGAATAAGTCACGGGTGTAATTTTTGTGAATATAAAAGCCAAGATTTCTAATTTTGCAATTCAAAATGTTCTATACTTTCTTGAACATTTTTGAATACGACATGGGTGCATTTTTTATAAATTCAAACGCCGAGATTTCTAATTTTGCATGAACAATTTTGTACACTTTTTCTTTAAAATTTTTTAATAAGACAAGGATGTTATTTTTATAAATATAAAAGCCGAGATTTCTAATTTTCCATAAAAAATGTTTATAATTTTTCTTAAAATTTTATGAATAAGTCTTAATATTTTATATATAAAATATATTTCCGGAGCTACAATTACTTTTTTAAACATTTCATATGGAAGTAATATTCTTATATTTACTGATAAACTTGAACCACTCCTCATACAAAAATGTATTTTTCCAAACATTCTTTCAAATCAAAAAAATTTTGAACGACTTGAAAAGCGCATTATTAATAACTTATAATTTTTCTTGAAATTTTTGGAAAGCCAAAATTTTTAATTTTGCATGACCATATTTTAACACTTTTTCTTCAAAATGTTTGAATAAGTCACGGTTGTAATTGTTGTGAATATAAAAGCCGAGATTTCAAATTTTGCAATAAAAAATGTTCTATACTTTTTCTTGAACATTTTTGAATACGACACGGGTGCATTTTTTACAAATTCAAACGCCGAGATTTCTAATTTTGCATCACCAATTTTATACTCTTTTTCTTGAAAATTTTTGAATAACGCATGGGTGTAATTTTAATAAATATGAAAGTCGAGATTTCTAATTTTCAATAAAAAAATGTTAGCATTTTTCTTGAAATTTTTTGAATAAGTAACAGGTGTTTTTATTCATGGTAATTCCTAAATATTTTACTGAGTCCTGTATTTATATGCACTGAATAGAAAATCCTATACTAGGTGTTCGTTTTGGTTTGTTTTGCTTTTGTTCTTAAATCATTCATTTTAATTTTCTATTTTTCGAAATAGTTTTTAGTTTTTATGCGAGATTTGTCAAGCTTTTTAATAATTGCATTCGAGACTTTGCCAGTTGCTATTAAAGCAGTGTCATCCGCATATAGTGCTGTAGTTTGATCTCTTAACGTTTTGAAATCTGATATATATATGGAAGATAAGATAGGGGATAAAACTGAACCTTGGGGTATACCAGCAGGAATTTTGCGTATACTAGAGTACTCATTATCTATTTTTACTACAAATGTTCTATCAGTCAAACAGCTGTTTATAATCTTTTGCATGTAGACAGGATATCCAAAAGTTTCTAGTTTATAAATTAAACCATTATGCCATATGGAATCAAAGGCTTTTTCAATGTCTAGTTGCTTTGTGTATAGGATCAGAAGCAGGCATATTAACAGCAATCAGTCAGTCTCTTTTCCTCTTCAGTCATAATGAGAGATCTTCTTTCCACACCCATCATCACTTTATCACGCGCATATTCGAAATCATCCATGGTAACAATCTTCTTGTTTCATCTTGCAGCAATAAGCGCAGATTCGTTCATCAAATTTGCTAAATCAGCCCCTGAAAAACCAGGTGTTCCTCTTGCAACTGTTTTCACATTTACATCAGGGGCCATTGATATTTTTTTTATATGCGTATTTAATATTTTCTCGCGCCCATTTATATCGGGTAAAGAAATAGTAATCTGCCGGTCAAAACGACCAGGCCTAAGCAGTGCTGGATCTAAAACATCCGGACGGTTAGTCGCAGCAATTATTATTACGCCCTCATTAGACTCAAAGCCATCCATCTCAACTAACAACTGATGTAATGTTTGTTCTCTTTCGTCATTACCACCACCAAGACCAATGCCACGATGTCTACCAACCGCATCTATCTCATCTATAAAAATTATACAAGGAGCATTTTTCTTGTCCTGATCAAACATATCAAGAACACGGCTCGCACCAACACCAACAAACATCTCAACAAAATCAAGTATTTTTGATTGAAGAACCAATAGCTGCAGCAATCGGAGCTGGCCTCCCAGTTACTGAACCTGAGTGCTCTATGATCGTTGATATAGGAGGCAGTACAACTGAAGTTACAATTATTTCTTTGAGCGGAATTGTTTATTCACGTTCTGCAAGAGTGGGTGAAATGTTATGGATGAAGCAATAAAATCTTATATTCGTGAAAATCATAAGTTATTAATCGGTGAAACAACTGCTGAAAAAATTAAGAAAAACGTAGGTTCAGCAAGTCAGCCAGGTAAAAATAACAAAGAGGGAATTATAATAAAGGCAGGGATTTAGTGAGTGGCATGCCAAGAGAAATGCTTTAACTTTTGCACAGTTGTATGTTGGAATGACACAAGATTTGCGTTTATAAATTAATGAGATAATGCTTAAAGAATTTAAAATTGAGCCTTTGTTAAAAGATAACGCTCTCCACCAAACCAAGGCTGTTGTTGCAATGTCCGGGGGAGTTGATAGCTCCGTTGCTGCAACACTGCTATATAACTTTGGGTACCAGGTGGTAGGTGTGACTCTTCAACTCTATGGCACCGTTGGTATTGCTAACGCAAGAAAAGGTGCATGTTGTGCTGGACAGGATATTTACGACGCTAAACGCATGGCTGAAAGTGTTGGCTTTCCTCACTATATTTTAAACTACGAGGAAATATTCAAAAAGGAAGTAATAGAGGATTTTGCAAGTACCTATATGAATGGGGAAACTCCCATACCGTGCGTAAGATGTAACCAAGCGGTAAAATTTCGTGATCTATTGCAAGTTACAAAAAACATTGGTGCGGATGTGCTTGTAACAGGACATTATGTGGGAAGATTAGAAAAAAATGGTGAGATAAAGTTATCCAGAAGCATTGATAAAAGTAAAGATCAAAGCTATTTTCTATTTGCTATAACAAAGGAGCAGTTGAAGCTTTTGCGATTTCCACTAGGTGGGTTCTATAAAAGTGATATAAGAAAATTAGCAAAGTATTTTAGCTTACAAGTTTCTGAAAAGCCGGACAGTCAAGATATATGCTTTGTTTCCGAAAGCTATAGTAAAACAATAGCTAAATTAGCTCCACAATTTGTACAGAAAGGTAAAGTAGTGCATATAAATGGAAGAGTTCTAGGTGAGCACGGTGGCATAGTAAATTTCACAGTGGGGCAAAGAAAGGCATCTCACACAATGAGCCTCTTTATGAGATTTGTATTAGGAATGGTTCAAATTTATCAGTAAATATATGAATATTACTTCTACATGATATGTTTATAAAAGTAACTGTAGCTTCGGAAATATTAATTTCGTTGCGAAATTATAAAAATCTTCACTAGGTTATCAATAGTGCTCTTTTCAATTCTTTCAAAATTGTTTTGATTTTAAAGAATGTTTGGAAAAATACATTTTTGTATGAGGAATGGTTCAAGTTTATCAGTAAATATATGAATATTACTTACTTTTGAAATGTTTAAGAAAGTGCCTGTAGCTCCAGAAATATTAATTTCATTGCGAAATTATAAAAACCTTCACTAGTTATCAATAATGCGCTTTTCAATTCGTTCAAAATTTTTTTGATTTGAAAGAATGTTTGGAAAAATACATTTTTGTATGAGGAATGGTTCAAGTTTATCAGTAAATATATGAATATTACTTCCTTTTGAAATGTTTAAGAAAGTGACTGTATGTCCGGTATTATTCTTTCATTGCGACATTATAAAAATCTTCACCAAGTTATCGATAGTGCTGTTTTCAATTCTTTTTAAATTGTTTGATTTGAAAGAATGTTTGAAAAGACAATTTTTGTATGAAGAGTAGTTCAAATAATAAAAAATGTATTAAAATAAATATATGAATATTACTTTCATATGAATCTTTGAATTGAAAGGCACTAATATATTAACAGTGCTCTTTTTAATTCCTTTAAAATTGTTTTCATTTGAAAGAGTTTTTGAAAAAATACATTTTTTTATGAGAAGGGGTTCAAGCTTATCAATAAATATATGAATATTTCTTCCTTTTGAAATGTTTAAGAAAGTGACTGTAGCTCCAGAATTATTAATTTCATTGTGAAATTATAAAAACCTCCACTAATTTATCAATAATGCGCTTTTCAATTCTTTCAACATTTTTTTGATTTGAAAGAATGTCTGGAAAAATACATTTTTGTATGACGAATGGTTCAAGTTTATCAGTAAATATATGAATATTTCTTCTTTATGAAATGTTTAAGAAAGTGACTGTATCTACAGAAATATGAATGTCATTGCGAAATTATAAAAAGCTTCACTAAGTTAGCAACAGTGCTCTTTTGAATACTTTCAAAATTATTTTGATTTGAAAGAATTTTTAAAAAAATACATATTTGGAAAAATACATTTTTGCATGAGGAAAAATTAGAAATTGCAGCTTTATTATATAAATAAATTAGACCCGTGACTTTTTCCAAAAATTTCAAAAAGGTTATACAAATTTTTTATGGAAAATTAGAAATCTCGGCTTTTATATTTATAAAAATAACTTAAATACATTTTACTTACCCGCACAAAATAAAAGCACGAAAATTTGTTTTTTTTTTGTATTCTTCATTGCATATTTCTTATTTTTTACAAAGTTGCCACGTAAATTCGAATTTTTTAATACACTAAAAAAGTGCTAAAAAAGAAGTTAGCGAATCACACAATCGTTAGTGCAAACCACAACAACTGGTGTTAACTTTAACACTTTTAAAATCGCTAAAAGTTAGAGAACCGCACTACAGATGTGACTGAATATTAACAAGTTTATGTTTATCTTCCTCAGAAACAATATTGGAAAATCTTTTCATGAAATTACAAATACCTTTTATTACCATTTTCAGTAATGGCAAGTATTATTACACGATTATTATTTTTTCAAAATAATAAATAATACAATAATACTATTTTCTTTTCATTTATTTTAAAAAAAATATTTACATATATAAAATATACTCATATTAATTATTAATAGCTATTAGTAAACTTCCACTTGGAGTGCTGCTTGCAGTAATATTTCGTCCTGATCATCATATAGATGTAAGAAAGTTAGATCTAAAGGTGGCAAAATTAATACCTCCTTTATTTCCAACAATTAGCTAGGACATCTTCATCTTCATCTAGAAGGCTTAAACAGAAATCCAAGTCCGCTGTGGATGGTGGTTGTGTTGATGGGGTTGATTCTGATGTTGTTGGGGTTCGTGGTTGTGCTCATATTGATGATGAAGTTGGTGGTTGTGGTGCTGATGTTAATAGGATTGGTGGCTGTACTGAGAGTATTGACTCTGCAGCTGAGGATGATTGTTGTTGCGGCGCTGATGTTGTTGAGGGCGGTGGTTGTGCTGATATTGATGATGAAGTTGGTGGTTGTGGTGCTGATGTTGATAGAGTTGGTGGCTGTACTGAGAGTATTGACTCTGCAGTTGAGGATGATGGTTGTTGCGGCGCTGATGTTGTTGAGGGCGGTGGTTGTGGTGATGTTGTTGGCACTGATGAGGCTAATGATATTCCTGCATTGGTTTGTGAGGGTGGTGGTGAAAATAACCTTGGTGTTTGATGTTCTGAGGAGGGTCATGGCAAGAACATCTCCCTTACCCAATTGTCGTGTGCCTTTTCCTCTATTATTTTCTGGATCCTTCTGTATAACGACCCCTTAGATCGAGGCATCACAATGTTGTGTTGTTTTTTGTAATACCTACTCTGATTCGATTGCGTCAAAAATGTAGCGAAATCGCAAATCTCACACTTCAATTTTTCCATTTTTTGTTTGTTTGGTTTTTTGCATTGTTAAAGAATCTGAAAACCTTTTTCAGCATGCACATACATGTTCCAAAAATAGTATCCCAGAAGAGGGTCATATAAATATTTATGACCGTGAGAAAAAATCCTAAGCTATTTAAACAACTGTCGCAGATAGTATGTTGCGCAGGTGCTTAGCAGTTTTGTTCTGCGTTTTCGCGGATAATAAAAAAAGAAAGACTTTTGTCTTTTGTGGTTGAGTTTCTACTGACTTTATTATTATTCTTTCTTAACTTAAAATAGTTTACAATTTTGTTTTTTTTTCAATATGATTTATTATCTCAAATAAAGGTATAAGAACTAACCCGGGAAAAGTTAGTGCCATAAAAAGATTAGCTCCTCCCACTACTAATCGTAAAGAGCTCAGGTCGTTTCTGGGACTATCGAGGTTTTATAGACGCTTCATAAAAAATTACGCGAAAATGGCAAAACCCCTTATCGTACTTTTGAGAGGGGAGGAGGGACGCATGTCAAAGAGAGAATCTGTTAAGAATCCTGTTACACTGAATAAAAATGCTCTAGAAGCCTTCAATAAAATTAAGAATTCGCTCTCCTCGGAGGATGTGATCCTTACATTTCCTAATTTTGAAAAGGAATTCCATTTGACAACCGATGCATCTAATTACGCCCTCGGCGCTGTTCTTGAACAAGACGGGAAGCCGATTACCTTTATATCAAGAACTTTGAATAAGGCTGAAGAGCACTACGCAACAAATGAGAAGGAAATGCTTCCGATAGTGTGGGCTCTCAAGACGTTAAGGAATTATCTTTATGGACCTGTGGCAATAAAGATTTTCACAGGCCACAAACCCTTGACGTATGTGTTAGGAAGTAAGAACACTAACGGGAAATTAAAAAGATGGAAGGCAATTTTAGAAGAGCATAATTATGAGATCAAATATAAACCTGGTAGCAGTAATGTAGTGGCAGATGCCTTGTCAAGATCTCGACAAATTAATGAGATAAATTCATTGACGGCTACTCAGCATAGTCATAAAAGCTCGGGTGATAATCTGATTCAATTTACTGACTCGCCACTAAACGTTTTCAAAAATTAAATTATAATTTCAAAAGGACATTCACCGTCTTATAATTTCAAAATAATATTCCCAACGTACCATAGACATGAGGTAGTAGACAGTGAATACGACAGCGACAAATTAGTAAAAATTTTGAAATCCTATTTAAATCCTTCGGTGATGAACGTCATCACGACTGAGGACGAAATTCTGGGTGAAATACAAGAATTCTGGTCATCTCATTTTGGTAAATTTCAAGCTAGGTACACGAAAAATATGGTTATGGACTTGACATCGGACATTGAACAGGAAAAATAAAATGAATGAATGAAAATATGCTGTGAAAATAAATATGACCGGCCTCCAAATAACATAGCTTTAAAAACTCCAATTCATCAGTACCCAGGTCAATATGTTCACATTGACATTTACCACACAAATAATAGAGTCGTTCTTACAGCAGTGGATAAATTTTATAAGTATGCCCAAGCCAAGATAATAAAGCCGAGGGCTGCAGAACATATAAAATATCCTTTACAGGAGTTGCTAGTGTCTTTTGGTACTCCCGAAAACGTGGTGTTTGATAATGAAAAATCGCTTAACTCCGCGACTGTTACGTTCATGCTGGAAAATAAATTAGGTATTAAAATTTATAGAACGCCACCTTATATGAGTTCCGTAAATGGTCAGGTGGAACGGTTTCATTCAACCCTTACCGAAATAATGAGATATATGAACGCAGAAAATCTCCATAATAACTTTGAAGAACTTTTGAGCGACTGCTTGAATAAGTACAATCATTCTGTTCATTCCGCAACAAATAGGAAACCTATTGAGGTATTTTTCAGTAGAAATATTGACCCGACATTTTTAAAACAGGACAGATTCAAGATCATACAAGGCTTAGAGGAGAAACAAGAGAAAGATTTAGGCCACCACAATAAAAAAAGAACAGAAAGAAGGACCTATAAGACTGGTGATAAAATTTTTGTGAAGAATAATAAAAGAATAGGTAACAAATTGACGCCCAGGTACAAAACAGAAAGAGTGCAGGAAGACAGAGGAGGAACTATTTTAACAACATCAAAGCGGGTAGTCCACAAAAATTCAATAAAGAATTAAAATTTGTTTTGTAGATCAATACTGAAATTGCTGTCAGCAGAGGTACAGATACTAGACTATTCTAACGCCCAAGTTGTGACAATTGAGACTGGAACGACCAAACTGATAACAGGTGACTTTAAACTCATACGCGTAATAGATTTCGGCTCTTACGAGAAGGTAGTCGACAAATTGGATGCTGTAATAAGACAAGACATAGGCAAAAAGAATGCAAATTATCCATTTCTGTTGCATTAGGTGCAGGCTTTACATGCTCTGATTGCTGATTTGAGACCCAGACGCGAATCTAGATCAATCAACGCTTTAGGAACTGCATGGAAGTGGATTGCAGGTTCGCCTGACCATGAAGATTTTCAAATTATTTCGGACAGGACGAACAGACTTTTGGAAAACAATAGGAAACAAATTGTGATAAATAGGGCTATTGAAGCAAGAATGCAGGAAATAACAGATATAACCAATAGAATAATAAACGGTATAGGATCGAATGACATTTTTGAGCAAGAACTCGGACGTCGGAATAATCAAAGAAGAACTGACCAATATTGGTTATTCGATACAGTGGGCTAAATCTGGAGTTATAAATTCTTTTGTTTTGTCCGAATACGAGCTAAATGTCACTAGAAAACATTTTAATGCGCTAAATATGCCTTATATTAATTTAATTGAAGCCCTGGAGTTTGGTGAAGTTAAAATAGGAATGAATAAAACGACAATCCTTTATATTGTCGATTTGCCAATCACTGAAAGGGAAACGTGTAGAAGTTTGTTTGTAAAACCTATAAAAAAAAAACAAATGTATCCATAAGAATCAATAGCGAAAATTTTGCACTGTGTAAAGACTTGCTCCTCGAGGTAAAGACGGCATGCAGAAGATTCAATGATGTAGCTGTTTGCAGAGATGAGAACCTCGAAGACATTACCCATTTGAGTTGTTTACCTAGCTTATTAAATGGTATGCCCTCAACTTGTCCAACCTCCAATAATCAACATCTGGCCACTGTGAGTGAGATATCACCAGGCTTACTGTTTTTGAATGGCTACAACGGGTCCCTGCAGATTGAAGATAAGAAAGTGGATTTGCAAGGAACTTATCTTATAAAATTCCACAACGCCACAATCGTTATAGGGAAAAAGGTGTTCGCTAATAAGCAAATGACAGCGATGAAACCCTTGCCAGCTGTGGTCAACTCACCAGATCTGATCACCAACTATGAAGAAATGCTGTCCTTAGAAATGCTAAAAGATTTCCACATTGAAACCTTGCTGAGATTGAAAGATTGGTCCGCAATTATAAAACAGCTCTAGCTACCAGCATTGGCGTGCCAGGAGCTCTTGCGATCGTGGCAGTATTTATGGTTTTGTTGCATCTCGCCAAAGGAAGAAGGAAACACAAGTTGAGAGTTCACAAAGATTTGGAACTTGCGATCAATGCTCCGACTGTTCATGAGGAAATTTCATCCAACGAGGACGTCGGAATTTAAGAGGGAAAGAGTTAACACAAAATCTGTTAAAGCTAATTATGAATACTCCCACTTACATTTTATTCTTTTCATTTCCATTATATTTGATTTTTTGTTAAAACTTATTCTGGATCATTTGATTAAAACACACTTATCTGTACTTAATAAAATGCTAACTACACTGTCTGGCACACACACGTGTATTTAATAAGAATTCTTTTGTTGTGTAAAAAATATTATTATTACTTACCTTTAATTAACAGGAATTTTGTATTGCCTAAAAACTAAGCGTAAGCATAATTGTTATTATTAAAAACAGAATTTGAATAAAGTTTCTTCAGTTGAAGTCAAGTACTCAAACCCAAAACATTTATTTATTTAACTTATACAATTGTCCAACTTTTGTCATTTATTTTGGATAAGTAGGGATCTTCCTTGTTAAGATATTTCACTACTCTTTGTGGCAGATAAAACCATTTGTTTTTCTCTAAATATGCTATCACTTTTGATCAAAGTTTAAAATTTTGTATGGTTCATATAGAGGAATACCATTAGTGTACTCTGATTTTAGTCCTTGTGCAATATTAATAATTTGTTGATATATCTAAAAAAAAGAAATTTTAAATTCTTTACATGAATACTAATCTTTACATTATTATTAATTATTAATCTTTATATTATTAAATATTCTTACCATTTTGCTTTGAAGGCGACACAAGCAATAACTGTATACAAAATTCTGATTCGTCTTTTATACCTACTTTTCCAGTTCAAATTTCTATCAACTTCAAATGAGAATTAAAATCAAGTGTTATTCTTCTCTTAAAATTTTCGTTAAGCAACAAAATGAAAATCATAGCCACAAACCACTAATGTTTATACGAAAAGATAAACAGCCCAAAATAAAGGCAAACAGAATTTCCACATTGATAAACTGAACTTATATGTATACATGAATTTATTCAAAAACTATTTTTATTCTTTAAAAGTTCAAAGTTAGAGTTTTTCATACATAGGTATGAAAATACAGAATTTGTTCATACTTATAGTGAAACAAGTACTAATATTGTAGAATTCTAACAGCATTTAACTGGATTTATCAAAAGTTCAATTGGATTGAGTTACATTTTTTTTTGGAGTAAATTAGAATTCTATATAAAATAGATTTTTTTTGAGTAAAATCGTGTTTTATTGGAATTTAATTTGATTTTTCAAAAATCTCGGTTAGAATAAATTTGAATTTTTAATAATTCTAATTAGTTTTGGGAGCGTTCTAATTGATTCTAATTGGAAAATTTTTCTACACAAGCGCAAAATTTTGCGCTTTTAGAAATTAGAAATAATTCTAATAAGAAAAACCCGCCTAAATATACTACTGATGACCTAACAACCACTACATCACGTCAGTCGCAGAGTGTTAATTGTGATGCAAGAATTATAAAAATAAACATTACTTTTCCTCTACGCATCTACGTCACATTAGTCTAGTTTTTAACAAAAGCAAGAACAAAACATAAAGAGCCAACGAGATTTACATACAAGAAAATGGCGGTTTTATAAATTGGCGTTTTTAAGCCAATTTCAAAAATAAAAGCAATATTTATTATATACACTTGTTTTAAGAATTAAAATTAATAAAAAATCAATGAATTATTTTTTAAGTTTGTCGTTTTCTCGAAACTTCGACAATTCCGTTATTTAGATTTTTAATATTAATATTTATACGGGCCCGAAAGACATTTTTTTTTATTTCATCCATTTTGGGCAAATTCCATGTGTTTTTCCTAAAATCCCTTCGGTTATAAGCAAGCTTTATTTATTGTTCATTTGAGAAATTGTGTTAAGTTCTTTCATTTTATACAGTATGTCTTCAGTTGGGTTTGATAACCCATCTTCAATGAGATAATCGACCTATTTGCTGAAAGTGTATCTCATTCTCATTCATCTTGGCACAGAAATATTGAGTTCTTGATTTTTTAGGCTGTGACCTGTCGACGTTCAACGTTGTTTGTACATTCTTTTAAATTTATACTGCTAAATATAAAATAAATTAAAAAAATAGTTTTCATACCCTTCAGTATATATAATAATAGTTGAACCCGGTGTGCTTCGCTACCCGTTAGTTATAAAATAAAATTTAAAGTATTTATATATATAAAAAAATTTATTTATTTAATTTTATCGATCGTTTTACATTATCGAACGATTTACAATCGTTTAATTAAAATGTATTTTAAATTTGAGGTAAAGCAGTTAATAAACGTAGTAAAAAAGTAGGTGCAGAAGTGTGCATGGGGGAAAAATATTATCGTGTAATAAGTATTTCTGAGCCAAAGCTGCACGCTGTGAAAATTTAAGATCGGTAAACAGGCTCAGCCTCCAATATATCACAAACAAATGGGCGTGCTCCGCCCACTTTTCTCTTGGTACATATTTCTATTCATGCCAATACCATATATAGCAATTACTGCCGTCGTTGGTCAAAAAATGCGCAAGATATGACAATTTAAAATTTTGGGTTATATAGGCGAGGCCACGCGCCGTTGTACACACACAACTTTATATAGTCAAGAATTTATTATTTCGTAAGAATATCCTATTGTGAAAATTTAATGACGACCGGTCTAGGAGTTAAGACTATATTACGATTTTAAATTTCCCTAAAAAGGGGCGTTGTCCAACCCACTTTTCTCCTGGTACGTATTCCTAATTATGCCAATACCATATGTACCAAATATCATCGACGTAGGTGAAAAAAATGCCCAAAATATGGCGATTTAAATTTTTGTGTTATATGGGCGTGCCCCTTTGTCAAATCAAAACTTAATATAGCCTATTATTCCTTCCAGAGTCTCAGTAACATGCTGTGAAAATTTCAGTAAGATCGGTCCAAGGGTTTGGCCTCCTATAAAGCACAAACAAACAAACAGACAGACAGACATTCATATTTATATATAAAGAAAATATAATATAAGAGATAGATAGATTTATATATTTATTACTGGTGGAGGCCTTTTGTGTTCTTTTCAAATCAGGTGTTTCCTCTACTTCAATGTTTTTGCAACCAAGTAAGTATGGTCTGAACTCTTCTTACCACCTTTGGTTCGAAACACCCCAAAAAGGGATTCAAGCACGTCAGTACCAATTATATCGCGACTTGAAATCCATACAAATAACCTTTAAAGCATTATTGGATTCGATTGTATGATATCTTTTGGTCAAAAACAATGTACTTGTACAATGTATTTCACTTTGAACTTTATATTAGATAACATATTTTTATTATTAATATTAACTTTTCGTTTCCTTTAAAACGTTGTTTTAGACCAATTTTTTTAAATTTTGACACATAAACAGCTGTTCTTTACTTACAATAAAAAACCGGCGCAAGGCGTAGTCTGTTTTTATCATTCTTGACTAATACCGACTAACATTTCAAGCTCATGTTAGTGATGCATAACCGATTCGATAAGGTCACTGAGCAACTTGGGAAAGTAATGGAGAATAAAATTAATACAAGGATGAACTTTTAATCAACTTAAATAAGAGATTTAATAGTATAAAGCCTGAACTATATGATGCAATTCAAAGAGTGTCTATTTTAGATACAGCGGCCCAAGCAAAAATTATGCAAGAAGTAGTTTTGTTCTTAAAAGCGCAAATAAAACAGCAGGAGAATAAAACTGTGGCTTGTGTATTACGACTAACCGAAGTTCCATTTCAAAAGAATAAAAACTTAATTGATTTATTTTTGTAGATTTGAAACACATAAACATTGCTCTTCCTACAATAAAATCCATTTATTGTCTACAAAATCATAATAAAAACACAAAACTGTGTCAGTGTGGTCTGCTTATGATAAGAACTTTTTTCTGAAAACACTGGGAAACTTCAAAAAATATGAATAGAGAATTCGTCTTTACACTTTTATTGTTAGTTTTAGCTCGGAAAGCATTAATAACAAAGCTTAATGGAAAGAAGTTCGTTAAATTGGAGCATCTAGCGATTTCGATGTTGATGTAAAGTAGCTTAATAAGAGGTTTGTTAATGCTAATGTTCTTTCTTCAGTAGGTAATGTTTATGATGACAGTAAGAACGCCGTTTAGTTACCGTTGCGTTGATCAATTCGAAGTTTGAAAAGTCTTTCTGCAATAAAATCTAAAGCCGTTGGTATGGATGATGATTGGCCTGTATTCGTTTTCTCAGACACAAATAAAAACCCAACAGGAATTGTTGTGCAGAAGAAAGAACAACAGAAATTAAAAAAAAATTCGTTATTTTCTCATCTCAAACGTTTTTCTTTGCGAATAATTTTATGGTCGACTCGATCAGTTCGAATCACTGAATTAGTACGACTACTGGTGGTAGCTATTATTCTCTCACAATTTTCAGTCCGCAAAAGAGATTCAATAATAAAAATTCTGAATTCTAATTGAGGAATTGGAGCTTTTTTCCCCGTTTTTTCAATAGGCAATGTAATTTCCAGGAGTTTACTAAAGCCGCATCTAGAGCATTAGTAAAAAGTGGCCAGTACCATTTTTTCCCTCTGATTTGAATTCGGTAATTGTTCATGGCGTTGTCAAATAAATCAACGCCACCCATAGTTTTATTATATTCATATATGGCATTAGGCATGGAAACCGTAATATTTTTTTTTATTTTTGCGGTCGTATCGCTTAACTTGTTTCAATGGCTCTAAAGAAACAAAGTTTGACAAGATAGTGACAACAGATTTGACATTCCAACGTATAACAATAAAAAAATAAAATCAATGACTTCGTCATCAATGAACAATTTAAAAATTTGTATTGGATTAAATGAGTTAAAGGAATCTTACAAATTTATGATTTTTTCATCACATATATCAACAGGACATCTTGAAAATTCGCTATTACGGTGACGTTTAGACCAATTAACAGATAATGGAGCTGATTGCGCTCTTTGTTTGTCTTCATTGTACCTACATAATAGCTCGACTTCACCTGCTACATCAGTTGGAAGCGTTCCTGGGTTACTTAAAACCTGTTCATTTTCTTAAATATCTTCCGTATCACTTATCTCATCCACTTTTGACGGTGGCAAAATTGCAATATCTATTTCGGAAGCATTTTTTAAATCGATTTCATCCTCATCGGAGCTATCATTTAAAATATCGTTGATCTGTTTTAAACTCAAAAACTTTTTACAAAACATTCTTTTTATTTGCTCTATTATTTTCTGTAGTCTGCATAAGCTCAACTCACCAACTGATTAAAATCTCAAAACATTTTTTGTATCAACTAAGCTAAGAAGCAAATGAAAATTGTACATATGTAAACTATCGTTACTTCTACGGGACACTATGACGCCACTCAAAAATTTAAAACACTTGAATAGCAACAAATAACTATTAACATACATGCATGTTTTTATTATGCTGTTTTAAATAGCAAGTGCTTGCATAAATATTTTTGCATTTGATAATTTTATATAATTTGTATATCGTTTAGGACCAGCGTTGCGTTTTCGCATCACGGATATTTCCAATCATAAAAATAGTGGCAAATGTATAAGATAATTGGGTTTTTCACTAAATATTATAATATTCGTATGTTAGCTACCTCCGTCAAAAGTTTGACATAGGTATATTATATATTACTGTATTTTTTCTTTTTAATTTTTAAAAGTACCCAAAAAACAAGAAATATTAAAAATTTAAATAAGTTTTTTTAAAAACTAAAAATAAAAAAAACTTATGTATGATAAAAATCCAAAAAGAGGTCGATTATATATTAAGTTAAATGTTATTTCTATGTTCTTTATTACAATATCATGTAATCACAAAATGCCTGAGCGGAAGTTTGAGTGAACGTTGCGAAAACGGAACGCAGGGCCCTAATGGGTTAACACTAACATTATCATTTTACGTACGTTTTTTAACACTATTCGTTTTCGTTTAAAATCAGCTGTTTTTTTTTAACACACTTGTTGTCGTTAACCTAAAGCCATTTGTATTTGAGGTGTTAAGTTAAAATATATTGAGCTTAATAATTCTTGAAATGGCTTTTGAGTATTTGGGATACGACTTATCACGGGAGGAGACAACTTTTAACGCTTCAGCAGTTGATCTGCGTATTCTCCGTGATTCTTAACAAATGAAATTAATATAATCAAAGTTATAACTTTAAAATTTTTTATTTAATTCATATTTATTCATATTTATGTTCAAATAAACGAATGATAATATATTAATACAATTCAATGTTTTTTTATTATAAAAAGAACAAAAAATACTTGCTTATATAAGTTTTTATAACAAACAAAAACAACAAAATATGAATATAGAAAACAACATTATATAAGTAAGTGCAGCCTCTTCATTGCCTTAAAAACATATGTATGTACTTAAAAACATAAAATTATTTATATGTATGTATATCTATGTACATACATTCTTATATGTCAGTCTTCATGTAAAAGTAAGTATAAAAAAAAGTCACAGCCCTTAAAAATATTAAATATACATATGTATATTGAACTGTTTTTACTGCTCCGCCAAAAGAATTCAGTTCATTGGAAAGTTCGCTCCACAGCTTAGATGTTTCAAGTCTTCCATGGAGCTTCTGAAATTTCCCACTTGCCAGACCAGGGTTCTTCAGCATAAAGTCAGCTATTTGACTTAACTGCTCGTTCGTGGCACGGCTTTTCTTGGTAGCAGTATTAGCAAATATTTATCATATTAAAATTTTAAATACATTTTACTTACCCGTAAAATGTTTGAATAAGTCACGGGTGTAATTTTTGTGAATATAAAAGCCAAGATTTCTAATTTTGCAATTCAAAATGTTCTATACTTTCTTGAACATTTTTGAATACGACATGGGTGCATTTTTTATAAATTCAAACGCCGAGATTTCTAATTTTGCATGAACAATTTTGTACACTTTTTCTTTAAAATTTTTTAATAAGACAAGGATGTTATTTTTATAAATATAAAAGCCGAGATTTCTAATTTTCCATAAAAAATGTTTATAATTTTTCTTGAAATTTTATGAATAAGTCTTAATATTTTATATATAAAATATATTTCCGGAGCTACAATTACTTTTTTAAACATTTCATATGGAAGTAATATTCTTATATTTACTGATAAACTTGAACCACTCCTCATACAAAAATGTATTTTTCCAAACATTCTTTCAAATCAAAAAAATTTTGAACGACTTGAAAAGCGCATTATTAATAACTTATAAGTTTTCTTGAAATTTTTGGAAAGCCAAAATTTTTAATTTTGCATGACCATATTTTAACACTTTTTCTTCAAAATGTTTGAATAAGTCACGGTTGTAATTGTTGTGAATATAAAAGCCGAGATTTCAAATTTTGCAATAAAAAATGTTCTATACTTTTTCTTGAACATTTTTGAATACGACACGGGTGCATTTTTTACAAATTCAAACGCCGAGATTTCTAATTTTGCATCACCAATTTTATACTCTTTTTCTTGAAAATTTTTGAATAACGCATGGGTGTAATTTTAATAAATATGAAAGTCGAGATTTCTAATTTTCAATAAAAAAATGTTAGCATTTTTCTTGAAATTTTTTGAATAAGTAACAGGTGTTTTTATTCATGGTAATTCCTAAATATTTTACTGAGTCCTGTATTTATATGCACTGAATAGAAAATCCTATACTAGGTGTTCGTTTTGGTTTGTTTTGCTTTTGTTCTTAAATCATTCATTTTAATTTTCTATTTTTCGAAATAGTTTTTAGTTTTTATGCGAGATTTGTCAAGCTTTTTAATAATTGCATTCGAGACTTTGCCAGTTGCTATTAAAGCAGTGTCATCCGCATATAGTGCTGTAGTTTGATCTCTTAACGTTTTGAAATCTGATATATATATGGAAGATAAGATAGGGGATAAAACTGAACCTTGGGGTATACCAGCAGGAATTTTGCGTATACTAGAGTACTCATTATCTATTTTTACTACAAATGTTCTATCAGTCAAAAAGCTGTTTATAATCTTTTGCATGTAGACAGGATATCCAAAAGTTTCTAGTTTATAAATTAAACCATTATGCCATATGGAATCAAAGGCTTTTTCAATGTCTAGTTGCTTTGTGTATAGGATCAGAAGCAGGCATATTAACAGCAATCAGTCAGTCTCTTTTCCTCTTCAGTCATAATGAGAGATCTTCTTTCCACACCCATCATCACTTTATCACGCGCATATTCGAAATCATCCATGGTAACAATCTTCTTGTTTCATCTTGCAGCAATAAGCGCAGATTCGTTCATCAAATTTGCTAAATCAGCCCCTGAAAAACCAGGTGTTCCTCTTGCAACTGTTTTCACATTTACATCAGGGGCCATTGATATTTTTTTTATATGCGTATTTAATATTTTCTCGCGCCCATTTATATCGGGTAAAGAAATAGTAATCTGCCGGTCAAAACGACCAGGCCTAAGCAGTGCTGGATCTAAAACATCCGGACGGTTAGTCGCAGCAATTATTATTACGCCCTCATTAGACTCAAAGCCATCCATCTCAAATAACAACTGATGTAATGTTTGTTCTCTTTCGTCATTACCACCACCAAGACCAATGCCACGATGTCTACCAACCGCATCTATCTCATCTATAAAAATTATACAAGGATCATTTTTCTTGTCCTGATCAAACATATCAAGAACACGGCTCGCACCAACACCAACAAACATCTCAACAAAATCAAGTATTTTTGATTGAAGAACCAATAGCTGCAGCAATCGGAGCTGGCCTCCCAGTTACTGAACCTGAGTGCTCTATGATCGTTGATATAGGAGGCAGTACAACTGAAGTTACAATTATTTCTTTGAGCGGAATTGTTTATTCACGTTCTGCAAGAGTGGGTGAAATGTTATGGATGAAGCAATAAAATCTTATATTCGTGAAAATCATAAGTTATTAATCGGTGAAACAACTGCTGAAAAAATTAAGAAAAACGTAGGTTCAGCAAGTCAGCCAGGTAAAAATAACAAAGAGGGAATTATAATAAAGGCAGGGATTTAGTGAGTGGCATGCCAAGAGAAATGCTTTAACTTTTGCACAGTTGTATGTTGGAATGACACAAGATTTGCGTTTATAAATTAATGAGATAATGCTTAAAGAATTTAAAATTGAGCCTTTGTTAAAAGATAACGCTCTCCACCAAACCAAGGCTGTTGTTGCAATGTCCGGGGGAGTTGATAGCTCCGTTGCTGCAACACTGCTATATAACTTTGGGTACCAGGTGGTAGGTGTGACTCTTCAACTCTATGGCACCGTTGGTATTGCTAACGCAAGAAAAGGTGCATGTTGTGCTGGACAGGATATTTACGACGCTAAACGCATGGCTGAAAGTGTTGGCTTTCCTCACTATATTTTAAACTACGAGGAAATATTCAAAAAGGAAGTAATAGAGGATTTTGCAAGTACCTATATGAATGGGGAAACTCCCATACCGTGCGTAAGATGTAACCAAGCGGTAAAATTTCGTGATCTATTGCAAGTTACAAAAAACATTGGTGCGGATGTGCTTGTAACAGGACATTATGTGAGAAGATTAGAAAAAAATGGTGAGATAAAGTTATGCAGAAGCATTGATAAAAGTAAAGATCAAAGCTATTTTCTATTTGCTATAACAAAGGAGCAGTTGAAGCTTTTGCGATTTCCACTAGGTGGGTTCTATAAAAGTGATATAAGAAAATTAGCAAAGTATTTTAGCTTACAAGTTTCTGAAAAGCCGGACAGTCAAGATATATGCTTTGTTTCCGAAAGCTATAGTAAAACAATAGCTAAATTAGCTCCACAATTTGTACAGAAAGGTAAAGTAGTGCATATAAATGGAAGAGTTCTAGGTGAGCACGGTGGCATAGTAAATTTCACAGTGGGGCAAAGAAAGGCATCTCACACAATGAGCCTCTTTATGAGATTTGTATTAGGAATGGTTCAAATTTATCAGTAAATATATGAATATTACTTCTACATGATATGTTTATAAAAGTAACTGTAGCTTCGGAAATATTAATTTCGTTGCGAAATTATAAAAATCTTCACTAGGTTATCAATAGTGCTCTTTTCAATTCTTTCAAAATTGTTTTGATTTTAAAGAATGTTTGGAAAAATACATTTTTGTATGAGGAATGGTTCAAGTTTATCAGTAAATATATGAATATTACTTACTTTTGAAATGTTTAAGAAAGTGCCTGTAGCTCCAGAAATATTAATTTCATTGCGAAATTATAAAAACCTTCACTAGTTATCAATAATGCGCTTTTCAATTCGTTCAAAATTTTTTTGATTTGAAAGAATGTTTGGAAAAATACATTTTTGTATGAGGAATGGTTCAAGTTTATCAGTAAATATATGAATATTACTTCCTTTTGAAATGTTTAAGAAAGTGACTGTATGTCCGGTATTATTCTTTCATTGCGACATTATAAAAATCTTCACCAAGTTATCGATAGTGCTGTTTTCAATTCTTTTTAAATTGTTTGATTTGAAAGAATGTTTGAAAAGACAATTTTTGTATGAAGAGTAGTTCAAATAATAAAAAATGTATTAAAATAAATATATGAATATTACTTTCATATGAATCTTTGAATTGAAAGGCACTAATATATTAACAGTGCTCTTTTTAATTCCTTTAAAATTGTTTTCATTTGAAAGAGTTTTTGAAAAAATACATTTTTTTATGAGAAGGGGTTCAAGCTTATCAATAAATATATGAATATTTCTTCCTTTTGAAATGTTTAAGAAAGTGACTGTAGCTCCAGAATTATTAATTTCATTGTGAAATTATAAAAACCTCCACTAATTTATCAATAATGCGCTTTTCAATTCTTTCAACATTTTTTTGATTTGAAAGAATGTCTGGAAAAATACATTTTTGTATGAGGAATGGTTCAAGTTTATCAGTAAATATATGAATATTTCTTCTTTATGAAATGTTTAAGAAAGTGACTGTATCTACAGAAATATGAATGTCATTGCGAAATTATAAAAAGCTTCACTAAGTTAGCAACAGTGCTCTTTTGAATACTTTCAAAATTATTTTGATTTGAAAAAATTTTTAAAAAAATACATATTTGGAAAAATACATTTTTGCATGAGGAAAAATTAGAAATTGCAGCTTTATTATATAAATAAATTAGACCCGTGACTTTTTCCAAAAATTTCAAAAAGGTTATACAAATTTTTTATGGAAAATTAGAAATATCGGCTTTTATATTTATAAAAATAACTTAAATACATTTTACTTACCCGCACAAAATAAAAGCACGAAAATTTGTTTTTTTTTGTATTCTTCATTGCATATTTCTTATTTTTTACAAAGTTGCCACGTAAATTCGAATTTTTTAATACACTAAAAAAGTGCTAAAAAAGAAGTTAGCGAATCACACAATCGTTAGTGCAAACCACAACAACTGGTGTTAACTTTAACACTTTTAAAATCGCTAAAAGTTAGAGAACCGCACTACAGATGTGACTGAATATTAACAAGTTTATGTTTATCTTCCTCAGAAACAATATTGGAAAATCTTTTCATGAAATTACAAATACCTTTTATTACCATTTTCAGTAATGGCAAGTACTGTACACGATTATTATTTTTTCAAAATAATAAATAATACAATAATACTATTTTCTTTTCATTTATTTAAAAATATTTACATATATAAAATATACTCATATTAATTATTAATAGCTATTAGTAAACTTCCACTTGGAGTGCTGCTTGCAGTAATATTTCGTCCTGATCATCATATAGATGTAAGAAAGTTAGATCTAAAGGTGGCAAAATTAATACCTCCTTTATTTCCAACAATTAGCTAGGACATCTTCATCTTCATCTAGAAGGCTTAAACAGAAATCCAAGTCCGCTGTGGATGGTGGTTGTGTTGATGGGGTTGATTCTGATGTTGTTGGGGTTCGTGGTTGTGCTCATATTGATGATGAAGTTGGTGGTTGTGGTGCTGATGTTAATAGGATTGGTGGCTGTACTGAGAGTATTGACTCTGCAGTTGAGGATGATTGTTGTTGCGGCGCTGATGTTGTTGAGGGCGGTGGTTGTGCTGATATTGATGATGAAGTTGGTGGTTGTGGTGCTGATGTTGTTAGAGTTGGTGGCTGTACTGAGAGTATTGACTCTGCAGTTGAGGATGATGGTTGTTGCGGCGCTGATGTTGTTGAGGGAGGTGGTTGTGGTGATGTTGTTGGCACTGATGAGGCTAATGATATTCTTGCATTGGTTTGTGAGGGTGGTGGTGAAAATAACCTTGTTGTTTGATGTTCTGAGGAGGGGGATGGCAAGAACATCTCCCTTACCCAATTGTCGTGTGCCTTTTCCTCTATTATTTTCTGGATCCTTCTGTATAACGACCCCTTAGATCGAGGCATCACAATGTTGTGTTGTTTTTTGTAATACCTACTCTGATTCGATTGCGTCAAAAATGTAGCGAAATCGCAAATCTCACACTTCAATTTTTCCATTTTTTGTTTGTTTGGTTTTTTGCATTGTTAAAGAATCTGAAAACCTTTTTCAGCATGCACATACATGTTCCAAAAATAGTATCCCAGAAGAGGGTCATATAAATATTTATGACCGTGAGAAAAAATCCTAAGCTATTTAAACAACTATCGCAGATAGTATGTTGCGCAGGTGCTTAGCAGTTTTGTTCTGCGTTTTCGCGGATAATAAAAAAAGAAAGACTTTTGTCTTTTGTGGTTGAGTTTCTACTGACTTTATTATTATTCTTTCTTGACTTAAAATAGTTTACAATTTTGTTTTTTTTTCAATATAATTTTGCTTATGAAGTAAAATTATAAACTTAGTTTTTTCAATATGATTTTGCTTATGAAGCAAAATTATATTTGGAGCGCAAAACAAACATTTCGTGGAATTCTGTATGCAAGTGTTTTACCTGTACAAACAAAAGTATTGAATTGCATTTTCGTTTGGGAACGGAAATGCAATTTTTATTAAAAAGTTTAAATTATATTAATTTTATTAAAATAGAACAAAAGTTTAACATTTCGTGGAATTCCGTCTGCAAGTGTTTCACTTGCGTAAACAAAAGTATTGAATTGCATTTTCGTTTGGGAACGGAAATGCAATTTTTATTGAAAAGTTTAAATTATATTAACCCTCGTTATGGGAATAACGGGTGGTACTGTAACACCCCCACCGTTAGATTGAGGCTCCGACGAAATTTTGAATGTTTGCTTTGGTCTCAAAATATATAGTAGGATTAAAGCTATAATGCTTACAATTATTACAGTGTTAATACTATAACTAATGGTTTGTGTGTTTCGACTATGACTTATTATTTTATCTAAATTTTCTTCATATTTAGTCTGTTTAATATAAAGGTCTTTTAAGTTTAAATCCACAAACGTTTTATTTTCTTTTATTTTAGTTATTAAGTGTGATTGGATTGTTTGTTCTTTAAAAGAGAGTTTGTTGTTATAAAATGTTTTGTTTCTTATAGTTATTTGACAATTTTCGAAAATGATCAGGAAGGTTGGGCTCATGTTTAAATTCTTTTGTTTATAATTACAATTGTTTGTGAAATTTTCAAATAAGTTCTTAACTAAAATATTTCCTGGTTTGATCTCTTTTATTTCTGTCAATTTGTTCTCCTTCATTATGCAACTTGCAACACTATTTTGTACAATATTATGGATACATGGGTCATTTAAGATAGTCAAATCTTTGCGTTGGTTAGTTATGTTAGGATAGTATATATTTTTATTTTCATCAATAATAACTTTTTCGAATTCAAAATAGACAGATTTGTTATTACTATTAGGTATTGGCTCAAAAATTATTTGGGAAAAGGATGAGGTTGAGAATACGGGTACTGATAGGATGATTATGATTTGTTCTTCGTGGAAGGATATGGAAACTTGGGTCTTAGTGTATGTCTCGAAGTTGTCCACAATTTCAATTTCTTTTTCACCTAGTAGGTCAGTAGGTATAATACCTAATTTACTTGTAAAAACGACTCTGCCAATGTCGTCTATGTGGTCTTTTAGTAAGCTAATGTCATTGTCAATTTGGTATATGTGGCTTAAGAACATTACTTCGTTTTCTAAAGTTAGAATTTTGTTTTCTATGTCATGTCGAAATTGGTTTATGTATTTGCTCACAATAAACTGTTGTTTATTTATGTGTGAAGTGATATTTCGAATCTGTTCAGATAATGTGTAGCTTATTCTTGTCAAGGTATCGGTCTGTTTCGAGTTAGTCTTAATATCGTTTGTAATGTTCCTAATTGCGTTCCTGATTTCTTCTTCGTCCTCGCTGTCCATATTTCCTGTGATAAACTTTATTCCCTTTCCTAGTCCGTTAATAAGTCCTCTTCTCGTTCTTGTTTTGAAGTCATGTGAGAGGTTGTTCAGTTTTGTCTTGAGTATTTTAAAGTTGTTTTTCATGGTATCTAGTAAAGGTAGTAGTTCTGATAATGGACTGTCTAATAAATCTATGTTATTGTTTATGACTTCTGTTGTTCGGTAGTATTCTGTTACATTTATTATATGGAATATCCTCTTGTAATGGTCGATGATTTTTATGTCTTGGTCCTTAATCGGGAGGTAGCCCTCATTTTCCTTAAGGTCTTGTATTTCTATCTTTTGATGGCATGTGAGGTGTAACATCGTAGTTAAAGTAAATATGGTTGTTAACGATTTCATCTGAAAAGAAATATATATATGATTTTATGTCGTGCTGTCCGTTTGTGATTCTGTTAAGTTTGAAATTTCTTTTTTCTTTTAATATGGGACTTATAGTATTTATGGTTCCGGTCTGTAATAACGTGGTCATCATCTAGTCTGGATACTACCACTTTTCTAAACTTTGAGTGGTTTTTCCCCCCTCTTTCGTCCTTTAGGTATATTGGTCCTGTTTGGATGTTCATATTTTCTCTCTGCTTGTTTATTTTCTCTAAGGTTCTTTCTTTACATTTTATTATTTTGTCCCTAATTGCCGGATACTCTGATTGAGCGATTGTACCATTCCTAAAATCTATTGGTTTTCTTCCCGTTGTAGAGTGTATCGTATTATTGTAATAAATCAGAATCCTATACATTTTCTCTTCGACGCTTTCTATGTCTCTATTTTGGTCGTGCTTTAAAATGCGAATATGTTCGTTTATTGTGTTATGAAGTCTCTCTATATCAGAGTTCGATGTGTGGTTATTATTAGATGTGTAATGTATCTCTATATTCTGTTCCCTTATAAATTCTAGGAGTGGGAGAGCCTTAAAGCCTAGTTCGTTGTCGACTACTATTTTCTTTACATTCCCCATTATTGAAAGATATTGTGTCAGAGCTATTTTAAATTCCATCCATGTCCTGCCTTTGATTCTAAGTGCTTGGGCGTATTTAGAAAACTTGTCGATGAACGTTAGAAATAAAGTCTTTCCGAGACTGTAGAATACATCGACATGGACTACTCCTCCAGGATTTTCTGGCGTTTCTGTTAATTTAAATTGTTGTTTCACCGGCTTTCTGTCGTATTTTTCCTTGTTGCAGATGTCGCAGTTGTTAATGAACTGGCTTATGCGTAGTTTTAAATTCGGATGGTAAATTTGAGTTTTTAAGTTTTCGAAATTCTCGTTGATACCCCTATGGTTGTTTCTGATATGTTCCTTCTCTATTTCTTCAGCCAGTATTGTTTCGTCTGTGATGTCTAAAAGAATTGTCTTGCATCTGAGGATTTTGAAATTTCTATTTTCTGAAAAATACTTATTTACAACTTTTTTTATATTTTCATATATGGTTTCGGTCTCTATGAATATTGCGTTAGTTTTATCGGGACAGAAGTGATTTTTAAGTATGGTTTTCAGGGTTTCTTCATCAAAACTTTTAGCACTTATGGTTTTTCTATTGTTTTTAAAAATGTTCTCATTTTTAATTTTAAGTGATCCCGATGCTGTTAACTTAAACACTACTTGTCTTCTATAAAAGTTAAGAGGATTGCTTGTCTCTGCGCAAGCGTTGTGTTCCAATTCTTCGATGCTTTCATTTAGGAGTATGTTGGCTCTGGATAAGGCCTCTGCATTCCCGTTTTGTGTGCCTTTTTTGTACACGATTTCGTAGTCGTATTCCTGTAGCCTTAGTCTCCATCTTACCAACTTGGAGTTCGGTTCCTTTATGGAGAATAACCATGTTAGTGGCCTGTGATCTGTTTCAATCAGGAATCGTCGACCAAACAAATATGGCCTAAAATACTTCGTGGCCCAAACTATCGCGAGGAGTTCTTTTTCGATGGTGCTATAATTCTGTTCCGCGCCATTCAACGTTCGACTCGCAAAACAGATTGGGTGACCTCTTTGGGATAGTATTGCGCCTAGGGCATAACTACTTGCGTCTGTTTGAAGAACAAATTTCTCGTTGAAATCAGGGTAGGCTAGTACTGGGGTATTTGTTAAAAGTTTCTTGAGAGCTTCGAAGCTTTCGTTGTATTCTATGTTTCTTATATCTATTTTCGCGTCCTTTTTCAGATATCTTGTCATAGGGCGAGCTATTCTTGAGTAATCTCGTATGAATTTTCGGTAGTAACCCGCTAACCCTAGGAATTGTTTAATTTCCTTCTGCGTTTTCGGCAGCGGAAATTTCTGAATACAAACTATTTTGTCAGGATTAGGTTGTATCCCTTTTTCTGAAACGATATGTCCAAGGAAGCTTGTTTCTCTTTTAAGGAACTCGCTTTTATCAACTTGGATTTTCAGATTTACCTCCTTGAGTCGTTGTAGGACTTTCGTTACGGATTCAACGTGTTCTTGCAAGGAGGTGCTAAATATTATTATGTCATCGAGATAAACTAAACATACCTTGTTGATTAAGTCGGACAATACGTTGTTCGTTAGGCGTTGGAACGTTGCCGGGGCGGTTTTTAACCCAAATGGCATACGCAGGAATTCGTAGTGGCCATTCTCGACGCTGAAAGCCGTTTTCGGTATGTCCTTCTCGTGGATTTCGATTTGGTGGAATCCTTTCGCCAAATCCAAGGTAGTGAAATATTGGCAGCGTCCGAGCTTTTCCAATATCTCATCTATGTTGGGTATGGGATACTTGTCGTCTATAGTCGCTTCGTTAAGCTTTCTATAGTCCACAACAAGTCGCCATTTTTCCTTACCGCTGGCGTCTAGTTTTTTGGGTACAATCCATACGGGTGCCGAATATGGCGAATGACTTGGCCGTATTATTCCTTTATCTAACATTTCCCGTATTTGTCTTTGTACTTCTTGTTTGTGTACATACGGGTACCTATATGTTTTAGCAGTTATTGGTATATTGTTAATTGTCCTTATCTCATGTTTTATTGCATTTGTGAAGGAGAGGTCACTTTCTTCCGAGTAGAAGATATTCCTAAATTTTTTTAGTACTTCTAGTATCCTCTGTTTCTCTTCGTCGTTCAAGTGCTCTAACCTAACGTTTGTTATCGGGTTAGTCCCTTGAATTTGTTTCCTTTCTAGATTAAAAACATTATTTTGGTTCCCGTCTTGATCTTGTAAAACTTTATTCGGGTATTCAAGAGGAATTTTATTTTTATTAATTATCAGCACATTGTCCCTCATATTGACTATGGCTGCTAAGGTTTTTAGGATATTATTCCCTATTAATCCATCATACTTGTCATGGAAGTTATAAATTAAAAAATCAATTTTTGTTTTTGGCGTACCGCCGAATTCTTGAAAAATTGGTATAGAAACCTTTTCTTTTATTTCTATTATATTTGATAAAGTTTTAATATATTTGATATCGCAGGGTACTTTCCATTTCGGGTCGCATATCCCTGGATTAATGACGGAGTGTGTAGCTCCGGTATCAATTAAAAATTTTAATTGCCCTAATTTTGATTTAATTGTTATATATGGTAATTGTCCGTATAGGCACCTGGCTGAAAATTTTGTGCTGTATTGACTTCCATCGGCTCGGGTATTTGGTGCTGTTGATTATGGTTGTTTTGCTCTCGAAGATTTGGTTGGAAGTTTCTGTAGAATTGTTGTTGATTCGGTCCGGGTAAATTTTGGTATTCTCTTTGAGAATTTCTTCTGTTAAAGTCACCTCTGTTGTAATTTCCGTTCTGGAACTGTTGGTTTTGTCCGCGTAGATTTTGGTACTCTCCCTGGTAATTTCTTCTGTTCAAATCACCTCTGTTGTAATTTCCGTTCTGGAACTGTTGGTTTTGTCCGCGTAGATTTTGGTACTCTCCCTGGTAATTTCTTCTGTTAAAATCACCTCGGTTTCCGTTCTGAAACCTTTGTGTTTGGTTTCCACGGGGTTGTGGATTGTTTCCATATTTTTCTTTGTGTACTTTGGGTCTTTCGGAGTATTTTCGTCCGTCCTTTCCTACTTTATCGTAGCCATTTTCAAACAGAATGTTAATGGCATCCTCAAGGGATTGGGGATTTCTGCAGGCTAGAACCGTTTTCATCGGTTCGGGGATCTTACTCTTGAATATATTCAGAGCTGACCTCTGATTATTAATGGCAACCAGATTGGCCGCTTCACCCTCTCCTAGTATGAGAACTGATTTGTTATTCAGTCGTCTTAATCTATACTTGATATGATTATAGAAGTCTACTGTATTAGTTTCAAAGGTTACTGATCTCAGGTCGTCAAAAAGTTCTTCGCAACTTTTTCTTTCTCCGAAATTATTATTAAGGATTCCTTTTATTTCGTTCCACGATTGTGCCTGGAAATTGATTTCGAGGATTTCCTTTGCCCTACCTGTTATTCTACTTTTGATAATGTCAGAAAATACTAGTTGTGATAAAGCATCGTAAGTCAAAAGGATAGGGTGTATTCTGTCGATGAGTTTTGTGAAGGTTGACAACTCATTTATATTTCCCGAAAATGGTGGGAGGTTATTTAAATATTTGATTGGATCTAATTGAATTTGAGGAAGATTAGCCATTTTAAATAACTATTTCTTTAAATTTAGACTCTGATATACTTTTGTTTCTTTTTCTTACTTCTTAAATATTTCCTTCTTAAATTGATTTTAATTAAGGTTATTATGCGTGATAAGTATTGTAAATTTTCAATATTTTCTTCTTTAGAAGTATATAATATTACTCTTTCGATTTCCGATTCGATAGTTATATTTTCGATCACTTGCATTGATTTTATTAATTAGTTGTTTTCTTGATTTTATAAGAGCGCTTTTTTTTATTATTATTTTTTTTATTATGAAATTAACAGAAATAAAGGGATCAATTAACCAAAAGAAAATAAAAAACTTATGTCTATACCGTTAATTAAAATTTTCGAGTATACATATGTATATTTTATTTTTTATCAATTTTAATTTTATATGAATTTAAAACTTAATGATAACTTACTATAGGATCTTCTGATGTTGTTGGGTTGGGCACACTCTTGCCTTGTTGTAGTTGTGGTTGTTTCGTTTGCTTCCCTCTTAGTTGGCGTTTATGGTGATCCTATTTTGGGCTGTTGCGCACTTCCGTTTGTTTTCTTCTCAGTAGGTTATGTATATATTTATATTTTTATCACTTCTTCTTTGCACAGGTATAAAATTTTGTAAAATTCATAGAAGGATAATTGTATTCTGTACACAAATTTTGTATTTTTACATAAAAGTCGCAGAAGGGTAATTTTACTTTTGTAGTATAAATTTTGAAAAAAAATTTGTTGTATTAAAAGTCACAAAAGGATAATTGTACTTTTGCACAAGTACATAAAATTTTTTTTTTTTTTTATTGTATTTTATAAAAGTCACAAAATGTTAATTGTACTTTTGCACAAATGTTTTTTTTTTGTTTGTTTTTTTTTATTGTATTTTTATAAGAGTCACAAAATGTTAATTGTACTTTTGCACAAATGTTTTATAAAAGTATAGTTACTAATAAGGATTTTTCCACTTTCACTATATTTTTTTTTTGTGTTCGGGATCGCGTTAAAACATTGAAATGTCAAAAAGGAACTAATTAATTATTTAATTATGAATCTTTTTCGCGAATCCCATCCTCGTCGCCAGTTTTGTTCTGCGTTTTCGCGGATAATAAAAAAAGAAAGACTTTTGTCTTTTGTGGTTGAGTTTCTACTGACTTTATTATTATTCTTTCTTGACTTAAAATAGTTTACAATTTTGTTTTTTTTTCAATATAATTTTGCTTATGAAGTAAAATTATAAACTTAGTTTTTTCAATATGATTTTGCTTATGAAGCAAAATTATATTTGGAGCGCAAAACAAACATTTCGTGGAATTCTGTATGCAAGTGTTTTACCCGTACAAACAAAAGTATTGAATTGCATTTTCGTTTGGGAACGGAAATGCAATTTTTATTAAAAAGTTTAAATTATATTAATTTTATTAAAATAGAACAAAAGTTTAAAAGTTTATTAAAATAGAAAAAGTTTAAAAGTTTAAGTTTTAATTCGTGGAATTCCGTCTGCAAGTGTTTCACTTGCGTAAACAAAAGTATTGAATTGCATTTTCGTTTGGGAACGGAAATGCAATTTTTATTAAAAAGTTTAAATTATATTAACCCTCGTAATGGGAATAACGGGTGGTACTGTAACACTTAGCATTGTTAAATCTGAAATCTTTTTCACCATCCACATGTATGAACAATTGTTGTAAATGAAAGTACAATATTTTCATTTGTCTTAAAACTTGCTTGCATTTATTATTAAAAAAAAATAAAAATTAAAAAAATAAATACACAATGTTTTCTTGCATACGAAACAAGTAAAATGAAAAAAGAATTATATATGTCTATTGCTTAGTATAGGAATTTAAGTAAATGAAAGTTTTAATATTGCAGAGCCGTTTGGTAATTGACGTCCTTTGTATAAGTTAACACAAAATCTGTTAAGGTTAATTATGAATACTCCCACTCACATTTTATTCTTTTCATTTCCGTTATATTTGATTTTTTGTTAAAACTTATTCTGGATCATTTGATTACAATACACTTATCTGTACTTAATAAAATGCTGACTACACTGTCTGGCACACACACGTGTATTTAATAAGAATTCTTTTGTTGTGTAAAAAATATTATTATTACTTACCTTTAAATAACAGGAATTTTGTATTGTCTAAAAACTAAGCGTAAGCATAATTGTTATTATTAAAAACAGAATTTGAATAAAGTTTCTTCAGTTGAAGTCAAGTACTCAAACCCAAAACATGAATTTATTTAACTGGCGCCCAACGGAAAATTTTAATACGACCGTGTAAGTGTAATCAAGAGAACCTTAGTAAAAAGTGAAAAGGACTTATTCTCAATTACCAACGGAAAATTTTAATACGACCGTGTAGTGTAATCAAGAGAACCCTAGTAAAAAGTTAAAAGGACTTTTTCTCAATTACCAACGAAATAAAAAGTGAAAATAAAAATAATAAACTACAAATTAATAAAATAAGAATTTAAAAAGAAAAATCAAAACTAAAATTATTTAAAAATAAAGACAATTTAATTAATTAAATAAATTGAACAATGAAATAAGAATAATTGAATAAAAATTAAATTAAATAAAAAATTTAATTGAATAAAAATTACAAAGAAATAATAAGTAAGGACAAATAATTAAAAAATACTCTAGAATTAAATAAAATTAATAAAGAAAATAAATTGAAGTAATTAAAACTATTCGGGGGAATGGGCCAGTGCACTCAGGGCAAAGTTGTTGATTGCTCTCAACCTGGCGAGAAGCCAGCAGCGATCCCTGAAAATGGACTGGTCAAGCTGACATACTGCCTCCTCGTGGCGCCCCTGGATAGCCCCTACAGCACCCGCTTAGAGGTGAACCAAAGTGTGTAGCGAATCCCCTCTGTCCAGGGGTCTAAACCAGGACCCGGTCCTCCAGGTTTCGGGGGTTGTGCGTGGGGGTAACTTCCCTACCGTGTAAAAACAAAATAGTTTCGATACAACCACAAAGAATAAATATGGATGACTTTATTGCTGACGACCAGGAACAACGAAATAAGGATAACGATTTTCGGTTCTGCACGTGGAATGTCAGGTCCCTGAACAGACCACGTGCAGCCCATGAACTTGCGGAGGCCCTGGAAGCCTATAAGGCTGACATCACCGCCATCCATGAAGTGCGATGGGATGGGCCGGGCAAAAAGAAAGTGAGAAACTGCGACATCTACTACGGTGATTGCTACAAAGAGCGGCGGCAGCGCCTGTTTGGATGCGGGTTTGTTGTTCGAGGCAGACTTAGGCAAAAAGTCTTAAGCTTTAAATCCATGAGCGAACGCCTCATTACAATCCGCATCAAGGCTAGACTCGGCAACATTAGCCTAATCTGCAAAACCCACGCCCCTACGGAGAATAAAGATGACGACAGCAAGGATGACTTTTATAATCTCCTAGAAAGACAATACGATCAATGCCCCAGCTACGACACCAAGATCGTCCTAGGAGATTTTAACGCAAAGCTGGGCAAGGAAGACATCATTGCTAGAGTCATCGGGAAACACAGCCTGCATGACGACACATCGGATAACGGACTCAGGCTGATAGATTTTGTGACGGGGCGCAATCTCACTGTAGCAAGCACGCGATTCCCTCACCTCAACATTCACAAAGGGACCTGGCGGTCCCCTGATCAATTAACCGTCAACCAAATTGATCACATTGCGATCGACGGCAGACACTCCTCCAGTATTCTTGATGTCCGAACATTCCGAGGAGCCAACATTGACTCCGATCACTTCCTTGTTGTAGCCAAGGTAAGATCACGGATATCAGTAGCAAACCGGAGTAGAGCACGACCACAACAGTTTGACGTCGCAAAGCTACAATCGCAATCGACCGCTGGGAAATTTGCCGATCTAGTCTCCCTTAAGCTCTCAGAGAGTCCAGCCCTGCCAAGCGAAACAACCGATGAGGAATGGAACCGTTGCCTGCCTCTGATGTATTGGGTTTTAAAATGCCACCCGGAAAAAACCCATGGTTTGACGACGAGTGCAGGCAGGCACATTCAGCGAAGCTAGCAGCATATAAGGCGACGTTGGAGAGAAGGACGAGAGCAGCTCGTGAGCTCTACGAACGGAAGAGAAGGGAAGAACACCGGCTTCTCAAAAAGAAGAAGAAAGAGCACGAAAAGCGCGTGATCGAGGAACTGGAGAGGTGTTACGGCAGGAATAATATCCGAAAGTTTTATCAACGGGTAAAACAACTATCCAATGGATATAAGCTTCGGACAGAAGCCTGTCGTGAACAAAGCTGCAGGAGCGGACGCACTGTCCGCGGAACTATTTAAGGCAGCCGGAGATGACCTGGTTTGGCGCATGCACCAGCTCATCTGTAAGATATGGTCGGAGGAAAGCATGCCCGACGAGTGGAATCTCAGCATCGTTTGCCCGATCCACAAAAAAGGAGACCCCTTCAACTGCGCCAACTACCGAGGAATAAGTCTCCTGAACATCGCCTACAAGATCTTCTCTTCCGTTTTGTGTGAGCGCCTGAAACTATTCGTGAACAGTCTGATAGGTCCTTATCAGTGTGGTTTCAGGCCGGGGAAGTCCACCATCGACCAAATTTTCACACTACGGCAGATCCTGGAAAAGACCCAAGAGATGCAAATCGACACCCACCACCTATTCGTCGATTTTAAGGCTGCATATGACAGTGTGTATAGGGACGAGCTATACGAAGCCATGTCTAGTTTTGACATTCCTACCAAACTCGTCAGGCTGTGTAGGATGACGAATGAGAACTCTCGCTGCTCCATCAAGGTCGGTAACGAATTCACCGAGACCTTCAATGTCAGAAGGGGATTTAGACAAGGCGACGCACTGTCATGTGACTTTTTTAACATAATTCTTGAGAAGATCGTGCAAAACTCACACGCCAACAACAGAGGCACGATCTTCCAAAGGTCCGTGCAACTGCTAGCATACGCTGACGACATTGATGTGATTGGTCGAACACAGCGAGCCGTCACTGAAGCGTTTGCTGGTATTTCAACGGAGGCGGCCAAAATGGGTCTAGCGGTGAACGAGGGCAAAATGAAGTATATGCTGTCATCAAAAAAGGACGCGCAACACCGACGACTGGGCCAGAACGTCACTATAGGCAGCTATAACTTCGAGGTAGTGAAGGACTTCGTCTACCTTGGCTCCCAAGTCAACAGTATGAACAACATCAGTACCGAGATCAAACGCAGAATAACTCTTGCCAATCGCTGTTTCTTTGGGCTCAAGAGGCAATTGAGTAGTAAGGCCCTTTCTCGAAAAACCTAGTTGACACTATATACCACTTTGATAATCCCGGTACTTCTATATGGCGCAGAAGCATGGACGGTGTCGAAGGCGGATGAGAAAGTCCTTGGTATTTTCGAGAGAAAAGTTCTGCGTTCAATCTTCGGCCCTGTTTGCGTTGATGGTTTCTGGAGAAGAAGATTCAATCATGAACTGTACGGGTTGTACAGCGACATGAGCCTAACCAGGCGCCTACGTTGGATCCGTAGGCTAAGATGGTTGGGCCATGTAGAGCGCATGGAGAATACTGCTCCGTCCCGTAGAATCTTCGATTCCGAACCTGTGGGACAACGCAGTAGAGGACGCCCACGGAACCGATGGCGCACACAAGTGGAGAGGGACCTCAACCAACTTGGTGTGCAAAATTGGAGAACGCTGGCTTAAGACCGTGCCAGCTGGAAAACTTTGTTGGTTGAGGCCCAGGTTCACCACGGACTGTAGCGCCAAAAGAAGAAGAAGAATTAAAATCTTTAAATCTTTATGCAAGCTTATAACATAATTATTTTAAAAACAAATTTTCTAGTTTTACCTATCTTAACTTTGAAACAATTAAAAGTGTTAAAATAATATTAAAAATACTAAGGAAGTTGATTATTGCAAGTAAAGAATAAATTTTCTTTTAACTCGATTAAGAAATTTTTTTTAAATAAAAGCAAAGCTAAAAATTGGCTAAATAAAGATTTGAAAATAATAGAAGTCGTAATTTTGTGATCTTACACGTTTTCCCTTGAGTGAAAATTTTTTATATTTAAAGGCAGGACTAAGGATTCACAAAATCAAGATTTGAAAATAATAGAACTTATAATTTTGTGATTTTACATGTTTTCCTTTCAATGGCAAATCCAAATAATTTAATAAGGGCACCGATTTTAAATAATCCGCCGCCAAATTTGAATAATCCTCCACCACAGCCTCAGGGGCAATTTGTTTGAACACCGGAAAGTGAGGCTAGTATTGCAAATATTGTGCGTAGGATACTTTTAGAAGAGCGAACAGTAAGAGAAGTGGAACCTAGAGCAAGAGATCAGGGAATATACCGTAATGAGGCAGACTTGACACAACTAGACAAAATACCGGACGTTGTGCGTTCACTTAGAGAATTCAATGGGAATCAGACTGAGTTCGGCTCCTGGAAAAAGAGTGCCAAAAGAAACCTCTGAGAGGATCAGCTAAATATTTTGGAATTTTAAATGTCGTACGTAATAAAATAATAGGAGAGGCAGATATCGCCCTAGAATCCTATAACACCCCATTGAATTGGGAATGCATAATCAAATGCCTCACTGCCCATTACGCAGATCAACGAGATCTGGGTACACTCGAGTAACAATTATCAACCACGATACAGGGCAATAACCCGTGCAGGAGTTCTATAAAAGAATTTACGGCCATCTGTCGTTAATTCTAAACAAAATAGCGTGTATGGAAGAAAGCCAAGACGCCATATTTTTGCTCACAACAAATTATAAGAATAAGGCCCTCGATACGTTTGTTAGAGGCTTTAGACGCGATTTGCCTAGGCTACTTGGAATGAGGGAGCCCAAAGACTTACACGAGGCCCTTCATTTGTGTTTGAAGTTAGAAAACCAACAATACAGGACACAGTTGGCTAATGACGTAACTATGAATGCTCCACCTCTTCCTCAGAAACAATTTAGCAATGCTGCCCAAAATCAAACATTTTATCCACACTTGACGTACATTCCCCAACCAAGATTTAACATTCTCCAACCAAGATTTAGCACCTATATTGGTGACACCCATAGACCACAACTATTTAATTCACATAGACAAAATTATAACACACATTATACTTACCCACAAAGACAACATTTTCAGACAGCTAATTTACCACCACCACGACCAAATCAAGCAAAGCATCCATTCCCGATGGATATCGACAATTCAATGCAATCTAGAAGGGTGAACTACATGAATAGACCAACACCTGATAATAGATTTTCGGGCGTAAGACCTTTGCCTCAATCTGCTCAATTTGGTCGAGCACAGAAGTTGCAAAGGATTAATCATATGGAAAGTGAGCAGCATCACCCCTCTCCGGACGTTGACTTAAAGACAGATGAATGCAAGCCTCTGCATGAGAATGAGGAATTGCAAGACTTAACGGATTATTTGGACGAACATTTAAATATAAACGATACATCAGATGAAAATCAATATACTGAATTTTCAGATATTCATTTTTTAGAATAACCGACTCAACGTTGCCTTATTTTCAGTGTAAATCGAGTAGTGGTAAAATATTTAGGATTTTAATAGACACTGGGTCAAATAAAAATTACATTCAGCCTGAATTGGTGCCTGAGTGCCCAATCAATTTGTATTTCAAGCAAATTCTGTTGGAGGAAAAATAACAATTACTCATCATACTCTTATTCATTTATTCGGAATGAGAGCAGAGAACTTACAATTTTATCTACTGCCTTCACTGATATCCTTCCATGCTATTTTAGGCAACGATAGTTTGAAAAAATTGAATGCAATTATTCACACTTCCCAAAATTACATGACTATAAATAACTCAAAAAAAGTACGCATTAAACAGCAACAATCCGAATCCGTTAGTAATCTGAGCATAAGGTTAGATCATTTGACAGATAAACAGACAGAAAAATTGATAAATATGTGCGAAAGATATTCGTCATTATTTTCGGAGCCGGACGAAAAATTGACATATACGACAACGGTTAAAGCAGAAATACGGACAATAAAAGACGACGCTGTTTACACTCGCGGTTACCCATACCCAGTTTCAATGGAGGATGAAGTGGAAAAACAGATTAGGGAACTGCTCGATAACGGGATAATAAGACCGTCGAGATCCCCATACAATTCACCCATCTTAATAGTGCCAAAGAAAATGGATGCGTCTAATGAAAAAAAATATCGAATGGTCATCGATTATAGAAAGTTTAACGCGGTAACCATTCCAGATAGATATTCGATACCGGAAATCAATTAAGTTCTCGCCCAGCTTGGACAAAATGAATGGTATGCTGTAATAGACTTAAAGAGCAGTTTCCACCAGATACCCCTCAGAAATAAGGACATTGAAAAAACAGCTTTTTCCGTAAATAACGGAAAATATGAGTTCGTACGTCTGCCCTTCGGCCTAAAAACTGCTCCTGCTGTGTTCCAACGCGCCTTGGATGACATGTTAACAGAGCACATTGGCAAGATCTGTTTCGTCTATATAGACGACATAATAGTTTTTGGGAAAGACGAAGATTCGCATCTCAAAAATATTGAAACAATATTCAATACTTTATGCAAAGCGAATTTAAAAGTACAGCTCAATAAGTGCGATTTCATGAAAAGAGAAGTAGAGTATCTGGGATTTATTATCTCAAATAAAGGTATAAGAACTAACCCGGGAAAAGTTAGTGCCATAAAAAGATTAGCTCCTCCCACTACTAATCGTAAAGAGCTCAGGTCGTTTCTGGGACTATCGGGGTTTTATAGATCGTACTTTTGAGAGGGGAGGAGGGACGCATGTCAAAGAGAGAATCTGTTAAGAATCCTGTTACACTGAATGAAAATGCTCTAGAAGCCTTCAATAAAATTAAGAATTCGCTCTCCTCGGAGGATGTGATCCTTACATTTCCTAATTTTGAAAAGGAATTCCATTTGACAACCGATGCATCTAATTACGCCCTCGGCGCTGTTCTTGAACAAGACGGGAAGCCGATTACCTTTATATCAAGAACTTTGAATAAGGCTGAAGAGCACTACGCAACAAATGAGAAGGAAATGCTTCCGATAGTGTGGGCTCTCAAGACGTTAAGGAATTATCTTTATGGACCTGTGGCAATAAAGATTTTCACAGGCCACAAACCCTTGACGTATGTGTTAGGAAGTAAGAACACTAACGGGAAATTAAAAAGATGGAAGGCAATTTTAGAAGAGCATAATTATGAGATCAAATATAAACCTGGTAGCAGTAATGTAGTGGCAGATGCCTTGTCAAGATCTCGACAAATTAATGAGATAAATTCATTGACGGCTACTCAGCATAGTCATAAAAGCTCGGGTGATAATCTGATTCAATTTACTGACTCGCCACTAAACGTTTTCAAAAATTAAATTATAATTTCAAAAGGACATTCACCGTCTTATAATTTCAAAATAATATTCCCAACGTACCATAGACATGAGGTAGTAGACAGTGAATACGACAGCGACAAATTAGTAAAAATTTTGAAATCCTATTTAAATCCTTCGGTGACGAACGTCATCACGACTGAGGACGAAATTCTGGGTGAAATACAAGATTTCTGGTCATCTCATTTTGGTAAATTTCAAGCTAGGTACACGAGAAATATGGTTATGGACTTGACATCGGACATTGAACAGGAAAAATAAAATGAATGAATGAAAATATGCTGTGAAAATAAATATGACCGGCCTCCAAATAACATAGCTTTAAAAACTCCAATTCATCAGTACCCAGGTCAATATGTTCACATTGACATTTACCACACAAATAATAGAGTCGTTCTTACAGCAGTGGATAAATTTTCTAAGTATGCCCAAGCCAAGATAATAAAGCCGAGGGCTGCAGAACATATAAAATATCCTTTACAGGAGTTGCTAGTGTCTTTTGGTACTCCCGAAAACGTTGTGTTTTATAATGAAAAATCGCTTAACTCCGCGACTGTTACGTTCATGCTGGAAAATAAATTAGGTATTAAAATTTACAGAACGCCACCTTATATGAGTTCCGTAAATGGTCAGGTGGAACGGTTTCATTCAACCCTTACCGAAATAATGAGATATATGAACGCAGAAAATCTCCATAATAACTTTAAAGAACTTTTGAGCGACTGCTTGAATAAGTACAATCATTCTGTTCATTCCGCAACAAATAGGAAACTTATTGAGGTATTTTTCAGTAGAAATATTGACCCGACATTTTTAAAACAGGACAGATTCAAGATCATACAAGGCTTAGAGGAGAAACAAGAGAAAGATTTAGGCCACCACAATAAAAAAAGAACAGAAAGAAGGACCTATAAGACTGGTGATAAAATTTTTGTGAAGAATAATAAAAGAATAGGTAACAAATTGACGCCCAGGTACAAAACAGAAATAGTTCAGGAAAACAGAGGAGGAACTATTTTAACAACATCAAAGCGGGTAGTCCACAAAAATTCAATAAAGAATTAAAATTTGTTTTGTAGATCAATACTGAAATTGCTGTCAGCAGAGGTACAGATACTAGACTATTCTAACGCCCAAGTTGTGACAATTGAGACTGGAACGACCAAACTGATAACAGGTGACTTTAAACTCATACGCGTAATAGATTTCGGCTCTTACGAGAAGGTAGTCGACAAATTGGATGCTGTAATAAGACAAGACATAGGCAAAAAGAATGCAAATTATCCATTTCTGTTGCATTAGGTGCAGGCTTTACATGCTCTGATTGCTGATTTGAGACCCAGACGCGAATCTAGATCAATCAACGCTTTAGGAACTGCATGGAAGTGGATTTCAGGTTCGCCTGACCATGAAGATTTTCAAATTATTTCGGACAGGACGAACAGACTTTTGGAAAACAATAGGAAACAAATTGTGATAAATAGGGCTATTGAAGCAAGAATGCAGGAAATAACAGATATAACCAATAGAATAATAAACGGTATAGGATCGAATGACATTTTTGAGCAAGAACTCGGACGTCGGAATAATCAAAGAAGAACTGACCAATATTGGTTATTCGATACAGTGGGCTAAATCTGGAGTTATAAATTCTTTTGTTTTGTCCGAATACGAGCTAAATGTCACTAGAAAACATTTTAATGCGCTAAATATGCCTTATATTAATCTAATTGAAGCCCTGGAGTTTGGTGAAGTTAAAATAGGAATGAATAAAACGACAATCCTTTATATTGTCGATTTGCCAATCACTGAAAGGGAAACGTGTAGAAGTTTGTTTGTAAAACCTATAAAAAAAAAAGCAAATGTATCCATAAGAATCAATAGCGAAAATTTTGCACTGTGTAAAGACTCGCTCCTCGAGGTAAAGACGGCATGCAGAAGATTCAATGATGTAGCTGTTTGTAGAGATGAGAACCTCGAAGACATTACCCATTTGAGTTGTTTACCTAGCTTATTAAATGGTATGCCCTCAACTTGTCCAACCTCCAATAATCAACATCTGGCCACTGTGAGTGAGATATCACCAGGCTTACTGTTTTTGAATGGCTACAACGGGTCCCTGCAGATTGAAGATAAGAAAGTGGATTTGCAAGGAACTTATCTTATAAAATTCCACAACGCCACAATCGTTATAGGGAAAAAGGTGTTCGCTAATAAGCAAATGACAGCGATGAAACCCTTGCCAGCTGTGGTCAACTCACCAGATCTGATCACCAACTATGAAGAAATGCTGTCCTTAGAAATGCTAAAAGATTTCCACATTGAAACCTTGCTGAGATTGAAAGATTGGTCCGCAATTATAAAACAGCTCTAGCTACCAGCATTGGCGTGCCAGGAGCTCTTGCGATCGTGGCAGTATTTATGGTTTTGTTGCATCTCGCCAAAGGAAGAAGGAAACACAAGTTGAGAGTTCACAAAGATTTGGAACTTGCGATCAATGCTCCGACTGTTCATGAGGAAATTTCATCCAACGAGGACGTCGGAATTTAAGAGGGGAAGAGTTAACACAAAATCTGTTAAAGCTAATTATGAATACTCCCACTTACATTTTATTCTTTTCATTTCCATTATATTTGATTTTTTGTTAAAACTTATTCTGGATCATTTGATTAAAACACACTTATCTGTACTTAATAAAATGCTAACTACACTGTCTGGCACACACACGTGTATTTAATAAGAATTCTTTTGTTGTGTAAAAAATATTATTATTACTTACCTTTAATTAACAGGAATTTTGTATTGCCTAAAAACTAAGCGTAAGCATAATTGTTATTATTAAAAACAGAATTTGAATAAAGTTTCTTCAGTTGAAGTCAAGTACTCAAACCCACAACATTTATTTATTTAACTTATACAATTGTCCAACTTTTGTCATTTATTTTGGATAAGTAGGGATCTTCCTTGTTAAGATATTTCACTACTCTTTGTGGCAGATAAAACCATTTGTTTTTCTCTAAATATGCTATCACTTTTGATCAAAGTTTAAAATTTTGTATGGTTCATATATAGGAATATCATTAGTGTACTCTGATTTTAGTCCTTGTGCAATATTAATAATTTGTTGATATATCAAAAAAAAAGAAATTTTAAATTCTTTACATGAATACTAATCTTTACATTTTTAAATATTCTTACCATTTTGCTTTGAAGGCGACACAAGCAATAACTGTATACAAAATTCTGATTCGTCTTTTATACCTACTTTTCCAGTTCAAATTTCTATCAACTTCAAATGAGAATTAAAATCAAGTGTTATTCTTCTCTTAAAATTTTCGTTAAGCAACAAAATGAAAATCATAGCCACAAACCACTAATGTTTATACGAAAAGATAAACAGCCCAAAATAAAGGCAAACAGAATTTCCACTTTGATAAACTGAACTTATATGTATACATGAATTTATTCAAAAACTATTTTTATTCTTTAAAAGTTCAAAGTTAGAGTTTTTCATACATAGGTATGAAAATACAGAATTTGTTCATACTTATAGTGAAACAAGTACTAATATTGTAGAATTCTAACAGCATTTAACTGGATTTATCAAAAGTTCAATTGGATTGAGTTACATTTTTTTTGGAGTAAATTAGAATTCTATATAAAATAGATTTTTTTTGAGTAAAATCGTGTTTTATTGGAATTTAATTGGATTTTTCAAAAATCTCGGTTAGAATAAATTTAAATTTTTAATAATTCTAATTAGTTTTGGGAGCGTTCTAATTGATTCTAATTGGAAAATTTTTCTACACAAGCGCAAAATTTTGCGCTTTTAGAAATTAGAAATAATTCTAATAAGAAAAACCCGCCTAAATATACTACTGATGACCTAACAACCACTACATCACGTCAGTCGCAGAGTGTTAATTGTGATGCAAGAATTATAAAAATAAACATTACTTTTCCTCTACGCATCTACGTCACATCAGTCTAGTTTTTAACAAAAGCAAGAACAAAACATAAAGAGCCAATGAGATTTACATACAAGAAAATGGCGGTTTTATAAATTGGCGTTTTTAAGCCAATTTCAAAAATAAAAGCAATATTTATTATATACACTTATTTTAAGAATTAAAATTAATAAAAAATCAATGAATTATTTTTTAAGTTTGTCGTTTTTACGAAACTTCGACAATTCCGTTATTTAGAGTTTTAATATTAATATTTATGCGGGCCCGAAAGACATTTTTTTTTATTTCATCCATTTTGGGCAAATTCCATGTTTTTCCTAAAATCCCTTCGGTTATAAGCAAGCTTTATTTATTGTTCATTTGAGAAATTGTGTTAAGTTCTTTCATTTTATACAGTATGTCTTCAGTTGGGTTTGATAACCCATCTTCAATGAGATAATCGACCTATTTGCTGATAGTGTATCTCATTCTCATTCATCTTGGCACAGAAATATTGAGTTCTTGATTTTTTAGGCTGTGACCTGTCGACGTTCAACGTTGTTTGTACATTCTTTTAAATTTATACTGCTAAATATAAAATAAATTAAAAAAATAGTTTTCATACCCTTCAGTATATATAATAATAGTTGAACCCGGTGTGCTTCGCTACCCCCTAGTTATAAAATAAAATTTAAAGTATTTATATATATAAAAAAATGTTTTTATTTAATTTTATCGATCGTTTTACATTATCGAACGATTTACAATCGTTTAATTAAAATGTATTTTAAATTTGAGGTAAAGCAGTTAATAAACGTAGTAAAAAAGTAGGTGCAGAAGTGTGCATGGTGGAAAAATATTATCGTGTAATAAGTATTTCTGAGTCAAAGCTGCACGCTGTGAAAATTTAAGATCGGTAAACAGGTCCAGCCTCCAATATATCACAAACAAATGGGCGTGCTCCGCCCACTTTTCTCTTGGTACATATTTCTATTCATGCCAATACCATATATAGCAATTACTGCCGTCGTTGGTCAAAAAATGCGCAAGATATGACAATTTAAAATTTTGGGTTATATAGGCGAGGCCACGCGCCGTTGTACACACACAACTTTATATAGTCAAGAATTTATTATTTCGTAAGAATATCCTATTGTGAAAATTTAATGACGACCGGTCTAGGAGTTAAGACTATATTACGATTTTAAATTTCCCTAAAAAGGGGCGTTGTCCAACCCACTTTTCTCCTGGTATGTATTCCTAATTATGCCAATACCATATGTACCAAATATCATCGACGTAGGTGAAAAAAATGCCCAAAATATGGCGATTTAAGTTTTTGTGTTATATGGGCGTGGCCCTTTGTCAAATCAAAACTTAATATAGCCTATTATTCCTTCCAGAGTCTCAGTAACATGCTGTGAAAATTTCAGTAAGATCGGTCCAAGGGTTTGGCCTCCTATAAAGCACAAACAAACAAACAGACAGACAGACATTCATATTTATATATAAAGAAAATATAATATAAGAGATAGATAGATTTATATATTTATTACTGGTGGAGGCCTTTTGTGTTCTTTTCAAATCAGGTGTTTCCTCTACTTCAATGTTTTTGCAACCAAGTAAGTATGGTCTGAACTCTTCTTACCACCTTTGGTTCGAAACACCCCAAAAAGGGATTCAAGCACGTCAGTACCAATTATATCGCGACTTGAAATCCATACAAATAACCTTTAAAGCATTATTGGATTCGATTGTATGATATCTTTTGGTCAAAAACAATGTACTTGTACAATGTATTTCACTTTGAACTTTATATTAGATAACATATTTTTATTATTAATATTAACTTTTCGTTTCCTTTAAAACGTTGTTTTAGACCAATTTTTTTAAATTTTGACACATAAACAGCTGTTCTTTACTTACAATAAAAAAACGGCGCAAGGCGTAGTCTGTTTTTATCATTCTTGACTAATACCGACTAACATTTCAAGCTCATGTTAGTGATGCATAACCGATTCGATAAGGTCACTGAGCAACTTGGGAAAGTAATGGAGAATAAAATTAATACAAGGATGAACTTTTAATCAACTTAAATAAGAGATTTAATAGTATAAAGCCTGAACTATATGATGCAATTCAAAGAGTGTCTATTTTAGATACAGCGGCCCAAGCAAAAATTATGCAAGAAGTAGTTTTGTTCTTAAAAGCGCAAATAAAACAGCAGGAGAATAAAACTGTGGCTTGTGTATTACGACTAAACGAAGTTCCATTTCAAAAGAATAAAAACTTAATTGATTTATTTTTGTAGATTTGAAACACATAAACATTGCTCTTCCTACAATAAAATCCATTTATTGTCTACAAAATCATAATAAAAACACAAAACTGTGTCAGTGTGGTCTGCTTATGATAAGAACTTTTTTCTGAAAACACTGGGAAACTTCAAAAAATATGAATAGAGAATTCGTCTTTACACTTTTATTGTTAGTTTTAGCTCGGAAAGCATTAATAACAAAGCTTAATGGAAAGAAGTTCGTTAAATTGGAGCATCTAGCGATTTCGATGTTGATGTAAAGTAGCTTAATAAGAGGTTTGTTAATGCTAATGTTCTTTCTTCAGTAGGTAATGTTTATGATGACAGTAAGAACGCCGTTTAGTTACCGTTGCGTTGATCAATTCGAAGTTTGAAAAGTCTTTCTGCAATAAAATCTAAAGCCGTTGGTATGGATGATGATTGGCCTGTATTCGTTTTCTCAGACACAAATAAAAACCCAACAGGAATTGTTGTGCAGAAGAAAGAACAACAGAAATTAAAAAAAAATTCGTTATTTTCTCATCTCAAACGTTTTTCTTTGCGAATAATTTTATGGTCGACTCGATCAGTTCGAATCACTGAATTAGTACGACTACTGGTGGTAGCTATTATTCTCTCACAATTTTCAGTCCGCAAAAGAGATTCAATAATAAAAATTCTGAATTCTAATTGAGGAATTGGAGCTTTTTTCCCCGTTTTTTCAATAGGCAATGTAATTTCCAGGAGTTTACTAAAGCTGCATCTAGAGCATTAGTAAAAAGTGGCCAGTACCATTTTTTCCCTCTGATTTGAATTCGGTAATTGTTCATGGCGTTGTCAAATAAATCAACGCCACCCATAGTTTTATTATATTCATATATGGCATTAGGCATGGAAACCGTAATATTTTTTTTTTATTTTTGCGGTCGTATCGCTTAACTTGTTTCAAAGGCTCTAAAGAAACAAAGTTTGACAAGATAGTGACAACAGATTTGACATTCCAACGTATAACAATAAAAAAATAAAATCAATGACTTTGTCATCAATGAACAATTTAAAAATTTGTATTGGATTAAATGAGTTGAAGGAATCGTACAAATTTATGATTTTTTCATCACATATATCAACAGGACATCTTGAAAATTCGTTATTACGGTGACGTTTAGACCAATTAACAGATAATGGAGCTGATTGCGCTCTTTGTTTGTCTTCATTGTACCTACATAATAGCTCGACTTCACCTGCTACATCAGTTGGAAGCGTTCCTGGGTTACTTAAAACCTGTTCATTTTCTTAAATATCTTCCGTATCACTTATCTCATCCACTTTTGACGGTGGCAAAATTGCAATATCTATTTCGGAAGCATTTTTTAAATCGATTTCATCCTCATCGGAGCTATCATTTAAAATATCGTTGATCTGTTTTAAACTCAAAAACTTTTTACAAAACATTCTTTTTATTTGCTCTATTATTTTCTGTAGTCTGCATAAGCTCAATTCACCAACTGATTAAAATCTCAAAACAGTTTTTGTATCAACTAAGCTAAGAAGCAAATGAAAATTGTACATATGTAAACTATCGTTACTTCTACGGGACACTATGACGCCACTCAAAAATTTAAAACACTTGAATAGCAACAAATAACTATTAACATACATGCATGTTTTTATTATGCTGTTTTAAATAGCAAGTGCTTGCATAAATATTTTTGCATTTGATAATTTTATATAATTTGTATATCGTTTAGGACCAGCGTTGCGTTTTCGCATCACGGATATTTCCAATCATAAAAATAGTGGCAAATGTATAAGATAATTGGGTTTTTCACTAAAAATTATAATATTCGTATGTTAGCTACCTCCGTCAAAAGTTTGACATAGGTATATTATATATTTTTTCTTTTTAATTTTTAAAAGTACCCAAAAAACAAGAAATATTAAAAATTTAAATAAGTTTTTTTAAAAACTAAAAATAAAAAAAACTTATGTATGATAAAAATCCAAAAAGAGGTCGATTATATATTAAGTTAAATGTTATTTCTATGTTCTTTATTACAATATCATGTATTCACAAAATGCCTGAGCGGAAGTTTGAGTGAACGTTGCGAAAACGGAACGCAGGGCCCTAATCGGTTAACACTAACATTATCATTTTACGTACGTTTCTTAACACTATTCGTTTTCGTTTAAAATCAGCTGTTTTTTTTTTTAAACACACTTGTTGTCGTTAACCTAAAGCCATTTGTATTTGAGGTGTTAAGTTAAAATATATTGAGCTTAATAATTTTTGAAATGGCTTTTGAGTATTTGGGATACGACTTATCACGGGAGGAGACAACTTTTAACGCTTCAGCAGTTGATCTGCGTATTCTCCGTGATTCTTAACAAATGAAATTAATATAATCAAAGTTATAACTTTAAAATTTTTTATTTAATTCATATTTATTCATATTTATGTTCAAATAAACGAATGATAATATATTAATACAATTCAATGTTTTTTTATTATAAAAAGAACAAAAAATACTTGCTTATACAAGTTTTTATAACAAACAAAAACAAAAAAATATGAATATAGAAAACAACATTATATAAGTAAGTGCAGCCTCTTCATTGCCTTAAAAACATATGTATGTACTTAAAAACATAAAATTATTTATATGTATGTATATCTATGTACATACATTCTTATATGTCAGTCTTCATGTAAAAGTAAGTATAAAAAAAAGTCACAGCCCTTAAAAATATTAAATGTACATATGTATATTGAACAGTTTTTACTGCTCCGCCAAAAGAATTCAGTTCATTGGAAAGTTCGCTCCACAGCTTAGATGTTTCAAGTCTTCCATGGAGCTTCTGAAATTTCCCACTTGCCAGACCAGGGTTCTTCAGCATAAAGTCAGCTATTTGACTTAACTGCTCGTTCGTGGCACGGCTTTTCTTGGTAGCAGTATTAGCAAATATTTATCATATTAAAATTTTAAATACATTTTACTTACCCGCACAAAATAAAAGCACGAAAATTTGTTTTTTTTTTGTATTCTTCATTGCATATTTCTTATTTTTTACAAAGTTGCCACGTAAATTCGAATTTTTTAATACACTAAAAAAGTGCTAAAAAAGAAGTTAGCGAATCACACAATCGTTAGTGCAAACCACAACAACTGGTGTTAACTTTAACACTTTTAAAATCGCTAAAAGTTAGAGAACCGCACTACAGATGTGACTGAATATAACAAGTTTATGTTTATCTTCATCAGAAACAATATTGGAAAATCTTTTCATGAAATTACAAATACCTTTTATTACCATTTTCAGTAATGGCAAGTACTGTACACGATTATTATTTTTTCAAAATAATAAATAATACAATAATACTATTTTCTTTTCATTTATTTAAAAATATTTACATATATAAAATATACTCATATTAATTATTAATAGCTATTAGTAAACTTCCACTTGGAGTGCTGCTTGCAGTAATATTTCGTCTTGATCATCATATAGATGTAAGAAAGTTAGATCTAAAGGTGGCAAAATTCATACCTCCTTTATTTCCAACAATTAGCTAGGACATCTTCATCTTCATCTAGAAGGCTTAAACAGAAAGCCAAGTCCGCTGTGGATGGTGGTTGTGTTGATGGGGTTGATTCTGATGTTGTTGAGGTTCGTGGTTGTGCTCATATTGATGATGAAGTTGGTGGTTGTGGTGCTGATGTTAATAGGATTGGTGGCTGTACTGAGAGTATTGACTCTGCAGTTGAGGATGATTGTTGTTGCGGCGCTGATGTTGTTGAGGGCGGTGGTTGTGGTGATGTTGTTGGCACTGATGAGGCTAATGATATTCTTGCATTGGTTTGTGAGGGTGGTGGTGAAAATAACCTTGTTGTTTGATGTTCTGAGGAGGGGGATGGCAAGAACATCTCCCTTACCCAATTGTCGTGTGCCTTTTCCTCTATTATTTTCTGGATCCTTCTGTATAACGACCCCTTAGATCGAGGCATCACAATGTTGTGTTGTTTTTTGTAATACCTACTCTGATTCGATTGCGTCAAAAATGTAGCGAAATCGCAAATCTCACACTTCAATTTTTCAATTTTTTGTTTGCTTGGTTTTTTGCATTGTTAAAGAATCTGAAAACCTTTTTCAGCATGCACATACATGTTCCAAAAATAGTATCCCAGAAGAGGGTCATATAAATACTTATGACCGTGAGAAAAAATCCTAAGCTATTTAAACAACTGTCGCACATAGTATGTTGCGCAGGTGCTTAGCATTGTTAAATCTGAAATCTTTTTCACCATGCACATGTATGAACAATTGTTGTAAATGAAAATACAATATTTTCATTTGTCTTAAAACTTGCTTGCATTTATTATTAAAAAAAATAAAAATTAAAAAAATAAATACACAATGTTTTCTTGCATACGAAACAAGTAAAATGAAAAAAGAATTAGATATGTCTATTGCTTAGTATAGGAATTTAAGTAAAAGAAAGTTCGAATATTGCAGAGCCGTTTGGTAATTGACGTCCTTTGTATAAGTTAACACAAAATCTGTTAAGGTTAATTATGAATACTCCCACTCACCTTTTATTCTTTTCATTTCCGTTATATTTGATTTTTTGTTAAAACTTATTCTGGATCATTTGATTACAATACACTTATCTGTACTTAATAAAATGCTGACTACACTGTCTGGCACACACACGTGTATTTAATAAGAATTCTTTTGTTGTGTAAAAAATATTATTATTACTTACCTTTAAATAACAGGAATTTTGTATTGTCTAAAAACTAAGCGTAAGCATAATTGTTATTATTAAAAACAGAATTTGAATAAAGTTTCTTCAGTTGAAGTCAAGTACTCAAACCCAAAACATGAATTTATTTAACTGGCGCCCAACGGAAAATTTTAATACGACCGTGTAAGTGTAATCAAGAGAACCTTAGTAAAAAGTGAAAAGGACTTATTCTCAATTACCAACGGAAAATTTTAATACGACCGTGTAAGTGTAATCAAGAGAACCCTAGTAAAAAGTTAAAAGGACTTATTCTCAATTACCAACGAAATAAAAAGTGAAAATAAAATTAATAAACTACAAATTAATAAAATAAGAATTAAAAAAAAAAAAAAAAATGAAAACTAAAATTATTTAAAAATAAAGACAATTTAATTAATTAAATAAATTGAACAATGAAATAAGAATAATTGAATAAAAAATTAAATTAAATAAGAAATTTAATTGAATAAAAATTACAAAGAAATAATAAGTAAGGCCAAAAAATTAAAAAATACTCTAGAATTAAATAAAATTAAAAAAGAAAATAAATTGAAGTAATTAAGACTATTCACAAAGTAACAGACAACAAATTCATCATTAGCGGTTCTCCAAAAATAACATCAACAACGAAAAGTAACAGACAACAAATTCATCATTAGCGGTTCTCCAAGAATAACACCAAGAACGCTAAGCACCAGACAACAAATTCATCATTAGCGGTTCTCCAAGAATAACACCAACAACGCAAAGCAACAGACAACAAATTCATCATTAGCGGCTCTCCAAGAATAACATCAACACAGGGCGACAGAATCATCCCAATAAGAACGATGCAGCGAGTGGTTATCTTTATGCAAGCTCATAACATAATTATTTTAATAACAAATTTTCTAGTTTTACATATCTTAACTTTGAAACAATTAAAAGTGTTAAAATAATATTAAAAATACTAAGGAAGTTGATTATTGCAAGTAAAGAATAAATTTTCTTTTAACTCGATTAAGAAATTTTTTTTAAATAAAAGCAAAGCTAAAAATTGGCTAAATAAAGATTTGAAAATAATAGAAGTCGTAATTTTGTGATCTTACACGTTTTCCCTTGAGTGAAAATTTTTTATATGTAAAGGCAGGACTAAGGATTCACAAAATCAAGATTTGAAAATAATAGAACTTATAATTTTGTGATTTTACAAGTTTTCCTTTCAATGGCAAATCCAAATAATTTAATAAGGGCACCGATTTTAAATAATCCGCCGCCAAATTTGAATAATCCTCCACCACAGCCTCAGGGTCAATTTGTTTGAACACCGGAAAGTGAGGCTAGTATTGCAAATATTGTGCGTAGGATACTTTTAGAAGAGCGAACAGTAAGAGAAGTGGAACCTAGAGCAAGAGATCAGGGTATATACCGTAATGAGGCAGACTTGACACAACTAGACAAAATACCGGACGTTGTGCGTTCACTTAGAGAATTCAATGGGAATCAGACTGCATTCGGCTCCTAGAAAAAGAGTGCCAAAAGAAACCTCTGAGAGGGTCAGCTAAATGTTTTGGAATTTTAAATGTCGTACGTAATAAAATAATAGGAGAGGCAGATATCGCCCTAGAATCCTATAACATCCCATTGAATTGGGAATGCATAATCAAATGCCTCACTGCCCATTACGCAGATCAACGAGATCTGGGTACACTCGAGTAACAATTATCAACCACGATACAGGGCAATAACCCGTGCAGGAGTTCTATAAAAGAATTTACGGCCATCTGTCGTTAATTCTAAACAAAATAGCGTGTATGGAAGAAAGCCAAGACGCCATATTTTTGCTCACAACAAATTATAAGAATAAGGCCCTCGATACGTTTGTTAGAGGCTTTAGAGGCGATTTGCCTTAGAGGCTACTTGGAATGAGGGAGCCCAAGGACTTACACGAGGCCCTTCATTTGTGTTTGAAGTTAGAAAACCAACAATACAGGACACAGTTGGCTAATGGCGTAACTATGAATGCTCCACCTCTTCCTCAGAAACAATTTAGCAATGCTGCCCAAAATCAAACATTTTATCCACACTTGACGTACATTCCCCAACCAAGATTTAACATTCTCCAACCAAGATTTAGCACCTATATTGGTGACACCCAAAGACCACAACTATTTAATTCACATAGACAAAATTATAACACACATTATACTTACCCACAAAGACAACATTTTCAGACAGCTAATTTACCACCACCACGACCAAATCAAGCAGAGCATCCATTCCCGATGGATATCGACAATTCAATGCAATCTAGAAGGGTGAACTACATGAATAGACCAACACCTGATAATAGATTTTCGGGCGTAAGACCTTTGCCTCAATCTGCTCAATTTGGTCGAGCACAGAAGTTGCAAAGGATTAATCATGTGGAAAGTGAGCAGCATCACCCCTCTCCGAACGTTGACTTAAAGACAGATGAATGCAAGCCTCTGCATGAGAATGAGGAATTGCAAGACTTAACGGATTATTTGGACGAACATTTAAATATAAACGATACATCAGATGAAAATCAATATACTGAATTTTCAGATATTCATTTTTTAGAATAACCGACTCAACGTTGCCTTATTTTCAGTGTAAATCGAGTAGTGGTAAAATATTTAGGATTTTAATAGACACTGGGTCAAATAAAAATTACATTCAGCCTGAATTGGTGAAAAATTCAGGGCCCAATCAATTTGTATTTCAAGCAAATTCTGTTGGAGGAAAAATAACAATTACTCATCATACTCTTATTCATTTATTCGGAATGAGAGCAGAGAACTTACAATTTTATCTACTGCCCTCACTGAAATCCTTCCATGCTATTTTAGGCAACGATAGTTTGAAAAAATTGAATGCAATTATTCACACTTCCCAAAATTACATGACTATAAATAACTCAAAAAAAGTACGCATTAAACAGCAACAATCCGAATCCGTTAGTAATCTGAGCATAAGGTTAGATCATTTGACAGATAAACAGACAGAAAAATTGATAAATATGTGCGAAAGATATTCGTCATTATTTTCGGAGCCGGACGAAAAATTGACATATACGACAACGGTTAAAGCAGAAATACGGACAATAAAAGACGACGCTGTTTACACTCGCGGTTACCCATACCCAGTTTCAATGGAGGATGAAGTGGAAAAACAGATTAGGGAACTGCTCGATAACGGGATAATAAGACCGTCGAGATCCCCATACAATTCACCCATCTTAATAGTGCCAAAGAAAATAGATGCGTCTAATGAAAAAATATATCGAATGGTCATCGATTATAGAAAGTTTAACGCGGTAACCATTCCAGATAGATATTCGATACCGGAAATCAATGAAGTTCTCGCCCAGCTTGGACAAAATGAATGGTATGCTGTAATAGACTTAAAGAGCAGTTTCCACCAGATACCCCTCAGAAATAAGGACATTGAAAAAACAGCTTTTTCCGTAAATAACGGAAAATATGAGTTCGTACGTCTGCCCTTCGGCCTAAAAACTGCTCCTGCTGTGTTCCAACGCGCCTTGGATGACATGTTAACAGAGCACATTGGCAAGATCTGTTTCGTCTATATAGACGACATAATAGTTTTTGGGAAAGACGAAGATTCGCATCTCAAAAATATTGAAACAATATTCAATACTTTATGCAGAGCGAATTTAAAAGTACAGCTCAATAAGTGCGATTTCATGAAAAGAGAAGTAAAGTATGTGGGATTTATTATCTCAAATAAAGGTATAAGAACTAACCCGGGAAAAGTTAGTGCCATAAAAAGATTAGCTCCTCCCACTACTAATCGTAAAGAGCTCAGGTCGTTTCTGGGACTATCGGGGTTTTATAGACGCTTCATAAAAGATTACGCGAAAATGGCAAAACCCCTTATCGTACTTTTGAGAGGGGAGGAGGGACGCATGTCAAAGAGAGAATCTGTTAAGAATCCTGTTACACTGAATGAAAATGCTCTAGAAGCCTTCAATAAAATTAAGAATTCGCTCTCCTCGGAGGATGTGATCCTTACATTTCCTAATTTTGAAAAGGAATTCCATTTGACAACCGATGCATCTAATTACGCCCTCGGCGCTGTTCTTGAACAAGACGGGAAGCCGATTACCTTTATATCAAGAACTTTGAATAAGGCTGAAGAGCACTACGCAACAAATGAGAAGGAAATGCTTCCGATAGTGTGGGCTCTCAAGACGTTAAGGAATTATCTTTATGGACCTGTGGCAATAAAGATTTTCACAGGCCACAAACCCTTGACGTATGTGTTAGGAAGTAAGAACACTAACGGGAAATTAAAAAGATGGAAGGCAATTTTAGAAGAGCATAATTATGAGATCAAATATAAACCTGGTAGCAGTAATGTAGTGGCAGATGCCTTGTCAAGATCTCGACAAATTAATGAGATAAATTCATTGACGGCTACTCAGCATAGTCATAAAAGCTCGGGTGATAATCTGATTCAATTTACTGACTCGCCACTAAACGTTTTCAAAAATTAAATTATAATTTCAAAAGGACATTCACCGTCTTATAATTTCAAAATAATATTCCCAACGTACCATAGACATGAGGTAGTAGACAGTGAATACGACAGCGACAAATTAGTAAAAATTTTGAAATCCTATTTAAATCCTTCGGTGACGAACGTCATCATGACTGAGGACGAAATTCTGGGTGAAATACAAGAATTCTGGTCATCTCATTTTGGTAAATTTCAAGCTAGGTACACGAGAAATATGGTTATGGACTTGACATCGGACATTGAACAGGAAAAATAAAATGAATGAATGAAAATATGCTGTGAAAATAAATATGACCGGCCTCCAAATAACATAGCTTTAAAGACTCCAATTCATCAGTACCCAGGTCAATATGTTCACATTGACATTTACCACACAAATAATAGAGTCGTTCTTACAGCAGTGGATAAATTTTCTAAGTATGCCCAGGCCAAGATAATAAAGTCGAGGGCTGCAGAAGATATAAAATATCCTTTACAGGAGTTGCTAGTGTCTTTTGGTACTCCCGAAAACGTTGTGTTTTATAATGAAAAATCGCTTAACTCCGCGACTGTTACGTTCATGCTGGAAAATAAATTAGGTATTAAAATTTACAGAACGCCACCTTATATGAGTTCCGTAAATGGTCAGGTGGAACGGTTTCATTCAACCCTTACCGAAATAATGAGATATATGAACGCAGAAAATCTCCATAATAACTTTAAAGAACTTTTGAGCGACTGCTTGAATAAGTACAATCATTCTGTTCATTCCGCAACAAATAGGAAACTTATTGAGGTATTTTTCAGTAGAAATATTGACCCGACATTTTTAAAACAGGACAGATTCAAGATCATACAAGGCTTAGAGGAGAAACAAGAGAAAGATTTAGGCCACCACAATAAAAAAAGAACAGAAAGAAGGACCTATAAGACTGGTGATAAAATTTTTGTGAAGAATAATAAAAGAATAGGTAACAAATTGACGCCCAGGTACAAAACAGAAATAGTTCAGGAAAACAGAGGAGGAACTATTTTAACAACATCAAAGCGGGTAGTCCACAAAAATTCAATAAAGAATTAAAATTTGTTTTGTAGATCAATACTGAAATTGCTGTCAGCAGAGGTACAGATACTAGACTATTCTAACGCCCAAGTTGTGACAATTGAGACTGGAACGACCAAACTGATAACAGGTGACTTTAAACTCATACGCGTAATAGATTTCGGCTCTTACGAGAAGGTAGTCGACAAATTGGATGCTGTAATAAGACAAGACATAGGCAAAAAGAATGCAAATTATCCATTTCTGTTGCATTAGGTGCAGGCTTTACATGCTCTGATTGCTGATTTGAGACCCAGACGCGAATCTAGATCAATCAACGCTTTAGGAACTGCATGGAACTGGATTGCAGGTTCGCCTGACCATGACGATTTTCAAATTATTTCGGACAGGACGAACAGACTTTTGGAAAACAATAGGAAACAAATTGTGATAAATAGGGCTATTGAAGCAAGAATGCAGGAAATAACAGATATAACCAATAGAATAATAAATGGTATAGGATCGAATGACATTTTTGAGCAAGAACTCGGACGTCGGAACAATCAAAGAAGAACTGACCAATATTGGTTATTCGATACAATGGGCTAAATCTGGAGTTATAAATTCTTTTGTTTTGTCCGAATACGAGCTAAATGTCACTAGAAAACATTTTAATGTGCTAAATATGCCTTATATTAATCTAATTGAAGCCCTGGAGTTTGGTGAAGTTAAAATAGGAATGAATAAAACGACAATCCTTTATATTGTCGATTTGCCAATCACTGAAAGGGAAACGTGTAGAAGTTTGTTTGTAAAACCTATAAAAAAAAGCTAATGTATCCATAAGAATCAATAGCGAAAATTTTGCACTGTGTAAAGACTCGCTCCTCGAGGTAAAGACGGCATGCAGAAGATTCAATGATGTAGCTGTTTGCAGAGATGAGAACCTCGAAGACATTACCCATTTGAGTTGTTTACCTAGCTTATTAAATGGTATGCCCTCAACTTGTCCAACCTCCAATAATCAACATCTGGCCACTGTGAGTGAGATATCACCAGGCTTACTGTTTTTGAATGGCTACAACGGGTCCCTGCAGATTGAAGATAAGAAAGTGGATTTGCAAGGAACTTATCTTATAAAATTCCACAACGCCACAATCGTTATAGGGAAAAAGGTGTTCGCTAATAAGCAAATGACAGCGATGAAACCCTTGCCAGCTGTGGTCAACTCACCAGATCTGATCACCAACTATGAAGAAATGCTGTCCTTAGAAATGCTAAAAGATTTCCACATTGAAACCTTGCTGAGATTGAAAGATTGGTCCGCAATTATAAAACAGCTCTAGCTACCAGCATTGGCGTGCCAGGAGCTCTTGCGATCGTGGCAGTATTTATGGTTTTGTTGCATCTCGCCAAAGGAAGAAGGAAACACAAGTTGAGAGTTCACAAAGATTTGGAACTTGCGATCAATGCTCCGACTGTTCATGAGGAAATTTCATCCAACGAGGACGTCGGAATTTAAGAGGGGAAGAGTTAACACAAAATCTGTTAAAGCTAATTATGAATACTCCCACTTACATTTTATTCTTTTCATTTCCATTATATTTGATTTTTTGTTAAAACTTATTCTGGATCATTTGATTAAAACACACTTATCTGTACTTAATAAAATGCTAACTACACTGTCTGGCACACACACGTGTATTTAATAAGAATTCTTTTGTTGTGTAAAAAATATTATTATTACTTACCTTTAATTAACAGGAATTTTGTATTGCCTAAAAACTAAGCGTAAGCATAATTGTTATTATTAAAAACAGAATTTGAATAAAGTTTCTTCAGTTGAAGTCAAGTACTCAAACCCAAAACATTTATTTATTTAACTTATACAATTGTCCAACTTTTGTCATTTATTTTGGATAAGTAGGGATCTTCCTTGTTAAGATATTTCACTACTCTTTGTTGCAGATAAGACCATTTGTTTTTCTCTAAATATGCTATCACTTTTGATCAAAGTTTAAAATTTTGTATGGTTCATATAGAGGAATATCATTAGTGTACTCTGATTTTAGTCCTTGTGCAATATTAATAATTCGTTGATATATCTAAAAAAAAAGAAATTTTAAATTCTTTACATGAATACTAATCTTTACATTTTTAAATATTCTTACCATTTTGCTTTGAAGGCGACACAAGCAATAACTGTATACAAAATTCTGATTCGTCTTTTATACCTACTTTTCCAGTTCAAATTTCTATCAACTTCAAATGAGAATTAAAATCAAGTGTTATTCTTCTCTTAAAATTTTCGTTAAGCAACAAAATGAAAATCATAGTGTAATGTGTTTAAAATACCATAAACAACATACCACATATTTTAAATAGAGAAATAAAATTAAAGAAAAACTCTAATTACATTTGCACCACTTTTGTTTTGATAAAAATTTTATGTAACAATAAACCTTAAAAAAAATTAACAAAGAAATTGTGACACACATATAGGAATATAAAAAATTTGTAAAATGATAAATATTAATAGCGTAGGTCAAAACACTTTAAAGAGAACATAGATATTTTGAAATACAGAAATAATAAGAAAGAAAATTACAATTTTAAATGACCCAATTTTCTTTTTATGTGTAAATGGATATTTACAAATGAAGTATGTTTATAATATTGTAATCATTAGAATTAAGTATAAATAGTTGAAGAAATAGAAAATAAAATCAGAATAGTTTTTGCATCAAACCAAATCTGTTCTCACTCCTTCTGTGTTGCACTCTAACGGGTAGCATAACAGAATTAAAGCAAAGTCTGCAGCTAAGTGCAGCTTTATAAATATGCTTAGCGAAAACAAACTTATAGAACAGGACCTTTCATGGCGATCCTTGCCAACCATTGAATACTTTTAAACCTTATCAAAATTGAATCCTTTTCCAACTAATTATATGTCCAGGCACGAAGATCCAACCCCGTCAAAGGAGGATATAGACGCAATATTCTCAAAATATTATAGATTACCACATACACAACAAGAAGAGATTAATGACCAGGTACAACAATTGTTAGACAAAGACATCATTGAACCATCAAACAGCGCATATAATTCACCTCTACTAGTAGTGCCAAAGAAAAATGAAGATGGAAAACAGAAATGGAGATTAGTTGTAGATTTTCGACAACTTAACAAGAAAATAGTGAATGATAAATTTCCATTAACAAGACTAGAAGATGTTCTAGATCGCCTTGGACGAGCGAAATATTTTTCAACTCTGGATATGACTAACTCATTCCATCAGATAGATTTAGACGATGATTCCAGGCAATTAACTGCATTTTCAACCAGTAATGGACATTATCAATCTAAACGTTTACCATTTGGTTTAAAAATTTCTTCCAATAGTTTCCAAAGGATGTTGACAATAGCACTAAGTGGCTTAGATTCCAAAGCATTTTTATACGTAGACGATATTATTGTATTTGGATGTAGTCTAAAACATCACAATGAAAACTTGGTGAAAGTATTCGAACGCCTGTCAAAATACAACTTAAAATTGAATGCAAGAAAATGTGTATTTCTAAAATCAGAGGTAATTTATCTGGGACATCAAATAACAAAATACGGTATACGAACAGACCCTTCTAAACATAAAGTAATAGAACAATATCCAATTCCAAAAGACAAAGAGGAGAAATCACAAAATGTCTAAATGATCAAACGAAGAAAGGGAAGGAATTCCGGTGGACGGAAGAATGTCAACGAGCTTTTGATACACTGAAAACAAAATTAATTACAGCACCAATATTAAGATACCCAGACTTTGAAAAACCTTTCATATTAACCACAGATGCATCAAATTACGCATTGTGAGCTATACTATCACAAGGAGAGATAGGAAAGGATTTACCAATTTCTTATGCTAGCAAGACTTTAGGGAAACATGATTTAAACAAGCCAGTAATAGAAAAAGAGCTACTCGCGATACATTGGGGTATACAATTCTTTAGACCATATTTATTTGGTAGAAAATTTATTGTAGTAACCGATCACAGACCACTTGTTTCACTTTTTTCACATAAAAACCCCTCATCTAAACTGACTCGGATACGAATTGATTTATCAGATTATGATTTTGAAATTGTTTACAAGAAAGGAAAGATTAATACAAACGCGGACGCTTTATCAAGAATAAAATTAGATTCTGAGATGTTAAGAAATATGACACCTGTAGAAGAAGATAGGAAACTACCATCGAAAATTTTAGTAACAACACGTGGAATGACTGCAAAGGAAAATATTGAGAATATAGAAAGAAATAACGAGAATGACATATCCCAAACCCAACATAAAGATCATATGTGGGAATGTACATCATTACAAGATATAAAGAACGTTCACAAATTAAAATTTAACATTATAAAAACCGGTATAAAAAATATGAAAAATGGACCTAAAGATGGTACCATAGAAAGTAAAGATAATAACTTTGTAATAAATGTTAATGAAGATCTAGCAAAATACGTTTTGTCACTAGAGAAATTAATGATTTATATGCATAAGCAAAATATAAAGAATCTCGCTTTATCATGCGAAGATAATATTTTTGAGCTCATATCAGATAGATATTTAAATAAAATTTATAATGAGGTATACCAGAAATTATTGAAATCAAATAAGTATAGAAATTTTGAATTGAATATTATATTATATAAACCTTTGCAACATATTACGAATAAAAGATCACAAATGAAAATTATAGAAGAATTCCACAATTCACCATTATCAGGACATTTTGGTATAAGAAAAACAGTACTAAAATTAAAACAACGTTATGTATGGAAGAATATGAGAAAGATGGTTAGAGATTATATTACCAAATGTGATAAATGTCTTAGAAATAAACAAACTAAAAACATTAAAGAGGAAATGATCGTGACAGAAAGTCCTACTACTAGTTTTGAAACAATAGAAATAGATACTGTTGGACCTTTAAGAATATCTAATGGGTACAGATATATACTAACTATGCAATGTGAATTAACAAAATATGTAATAGCACACCCAATTGAAACAAAAGATGCTAGAAGTATTGCTAAAACATTAGTTGAACAGTTCATTCTAAAGTATGGATGTTTTAAGAATCTTAAATCAGATAGAGGTACAGAATTTAACAACGAATTGTTAAAAGAAGTTTGTAATTTATTGAAAATTAATCAAATATTTTCAGCACCTTATCACCACCAAACAATAGGTTCTTTAGAACGTAATCATCGCGTGTTAAATGAATATTTACTAAATTTTGTTGATGATAATGAATGGGACAAATGGATACCATACTATACATTTGCATATAATACGACACCACATATTGACACAAACTATTCGCCTTACGAACTAATTTATGGAAAGTTAGCAGCATTACCAACAGATACAATACAACACTCAAGTAAGTGTTATGACATTGAAAATTACGCTAATGAAATTAAGTTGAGACTAAAAAGATCATTGGAAAATGCTAAAAAGTTAATTGACATAGCCAAACAAAAATCAAAAGAAATTTATGACAAAAACACAAATGTTAGTAATTTTAAAGTAGGAGACTTAGTATTAATAAAGTTAGAATCTAGAAAGAAGAATCAAAGCCCATATAAGGGACCGTATGAAATAACAAAAAGACTAGGAATTAATTCTTTATTAAAAATGGATAATTCAGAAAAATTATATCATAATAATATACTTAAGTTATATAAATCTAATTAATAGTAAAAACAATTTCAATAAGCATTATTAAAAATACTTCACAATTAAACACTTATATATCATTTGAATTTTTTTAGATTAAATTCATTTCATTACATTCATAAATTCAATCCTAAGGGGGAAGGTGTAATGTGTTTAAAATACCATAAACAACATACCACATATTTTAAATAGAGAAATAAAATTAAAAAAAAAAACTCTAATTACATTTGCACCACTTTTGTTTTGATAAAAATTTTATGTAACAATAAACCTTAAAAAAAATTAACAAAGAAATTGTGACACACATATAGGAATATAAAAATTTGTAAAATGATAAATATTAATAGCGTAGGTCAAAACACTTTAAAGAGAACATAGATATTTTGAAATACAGAAATAATAAGAAAGAAAATTACAATTTTAAATGACCCAATTTTCTTTTTATGTGTAAATGGATATTTACAAATGAAGTATGTTTATAATATTGTAATCATTAGAATTAAGTATAAATAGTTGAAGAAATAGAAAATAAAATCAGAATAGTTTTTGCATCAAACCAAATCTGTTCTCACTCCTTCTGTGTTGCACTCTAACGGGTAGCATAACAGAATTAAAGCAAAGTCTGCAGCTAAGTGCAGCTTTATAAATATGCTTAGCGAAAACAAACTTATAGAACAGGACCTTTCAATAGCCACAAACCACTAATGTTTATATGAAAAGATAAATAGCCCAATACAAAGGCAAACAGAATTTCCACTTTGATAAACTGAACTTATATGTATGTATACATGAATTTATTCAAAAATTATTTTTATTCTTTAAAAGTTCAATACATAGGTATGAAAATACAGAATTTGTTCATACTTATAGTGAAACAAGTACTAATATTGTAGAATTCTAACAGCATTTAACTGGATTTATCAAAAGTTCAATTGGATTGAGTTACATTTTTTTTGGAGTAAATTAGAATTCTATATAAAATAGATTTTTTTTGAGTAAAATCGTGTTTTATTGGAATTTAATTGGATTTTTCAAAAATCTCAGTTAGAATAAATTTGAATTTTTAAAAATTCTAATTAGTTTTGGGAGCGTTCTAATTGATTCTAATTCGAAAATTTTTCTACACAAGCGCAAAATTTTACGCTTGTGATCTTTACACCATATTGGATTCCTGAATTCTAACATAATATTTTTAATCAGGAAAATCCTTATGGCACAATTACAAAGGAATATTTCTAATAAGTAAAATCCTTACGGTACAATTACAAAGGAATATTTGTAATAAGTAAAATCCTTACGGCACAATTGGATGGCCCTATAATTCTAATAAGAAAAACCCGCCTAAATATACTACTGATGACCTAACAACCACTACATCACGTCAGTCGCAGAGTGTTAATTGTGTTGCAAGAATTATAAAAATAAACATTACTTTTCCTCTACGCATCTACGTCACATCAGTCTAGTTTTTAACAAAAGCAAGAACAAAACATAAAGAGCCAATGAGATTTACATACAAGAAAATGGCGGCTTTATAAATTGGCGTTTTTAAGCCAATTTCAAAAATAAAAGCAATATTTATTATATACACTTGTTTTAAGAATTAAAATTAATAAAAAATCAATGAATTATTTTTTAAGTTTGTCGTTTTCTCGAAACTTCGACAATTCCGTTATTTAGAGTTTTAATATTAATATTTATGCGGGCCCGAAAGACATTTTTTTTATTTCATCCATTTTGGGCAAATTCCATGTGTTTTTCCTAAAATCCCTTCGGTTATAAGTGTTAAGTTCTTTCATTTTATACAGTATGTCTTCAGTTGGGTTTGATAACCCATCTTCAATGAGATAATCGACCTATTTGCTGAAAGTGTATCTCATTCTCATTCATCTTGGCACAGAAATATTGAGTTCTTGATTTTTTAGGCTGTGACCTGTCGACGTTCAACGTTGTTTGTACATTCTTTTAAATTTATACTGCTAAATATAAAATAAATTAAAAAAATAGTTTTCATACCCTTCAGTATATATAATAATAGTTGAACCCGGTGTGCTTCGCAACCCCCCTAGTTATAAAATAAAATTTAAAGTGTTTATATATATAAAAAAATGTATTTATTTAATTTTAATTTAATTATTGCAATGCTTTAGGATATACAATATTTTTAGTTTGCCCATCAGGAGCATACGCATATAAATCGGTTGGTTTCCCTACACGCGAGCATGCAACATAAAACTGTCCATGCGAGAAACGTGGATTTGCTAAATTTAAGCCGCAAGCTTGCAGAGATTCACCTTGACCTTTGTTAACAGTCATTGCAAACGCTAACCGAACAGGAAACTACAATCGTTTAGTTAAAATGTATTTTAAATTTTAGGTAAAGCATTTAATAAACGTAGTAAAAAAGTAGGTGCAGAAGTGTGCATGGTCGAAAAATATTATCGTGTAATAAGTATTTCTGAGTCAAAGCTGCACGCTGTGAAAATTTAAGATCGGTAAACAGGTCCAGCCTCCAATATATCACAAACAAATGGGCGTGCTCCGCCCACTTTTCTCTTGGTACATATTTCTATTCATGCCAATACCATATATAGCAATTACTGCCGTCGTTGGTCAAAAAATGCGCAAGATATGACAATTTAAAATTTTGGGTTATATAGGCGAGGCCACGCGTCGTTGTACACACACAACTTTATATAGTCAAGAATTTATTATTTCGTAAGAATATCCTATTGTGAAAATTTAATGACGACCGGTCTAGGAGTTAAGACTATATTACGAGTTTAAATTTCCCTAAAAAGGGGCGTTGTCCAACCCACTTTTCTCCTGGTACGTATTCCTAATTATGCCAATACCATATGTACCAAATATCATCGACGTAGGTGAAAAAAATGCCCAAAATATGGCGATTTAAGTTTTTGTGTTATATGGGCGTGGCCCTTTGTCAAATCAAAACTTAATATAGCCTATTATTCCTTCCAGAGTCTCAGTAACATGCTGTGAAAATTTCAGTAAGATCGGTCCAAGGGTTTGGCTTCCTATAAAGCACAAACAAACAAACAGACAGACAGACATTCATATTTATATATAAAGAAAATATAATATAAGAGATAGATAGATTTATATATTTATTACTGGTGGAGGCCTTTTGTGTTCTTTTCAAATCAGGTGTTTCCTCTACTTCAATGTTTTTGCAACCAAGTAAGTATGGTCTCTCTTACCACCTTTGGTTCGAAACACCCCAAAAAAGGATTCAAGCACGTCAGTACCAATTATACCGCGACTTGAAATCCATACAAATAACCTTTAAAGCATTATTGGATTCGATTGTATGATATCTTTTGGTCAAAAACAATGTACTTGTACAATGTATTTCACTTTGAACTTTATATTAGATAACATATTTTTATTATTAATATTAACTTTTCGTTTCCTTTAAAACGTTGTTTTAGACCAATTTTTTTTAAATTTTGACACATAAACAGCTGTTCTTTACTTACAATAAAAAACCGGCGCAAGGCGTAGTCTGTTTTTATCATTCTTGACTAATACCGACTAACATTTCAAGCTCATGTTAGTGATGCATAACCGATTCGATAAGGTCACTGAGCAACTTGGGAAAGTAATGGAGAATAAAATTAATACAAGGATGAACTTTTAATCAACTTAAATAAGAGATTTAATAGTATAAAGCCTATATATACAGCGGCCCAAGCAAAAATTATGCAAGAAGTAGTTTTGTTTTTAAAAGCGCAAATAAAACAGCAGGAGAATAAAACTGTGGCTTGTGTATTACGACTAAACGAAGTTCCATTTCAAAAGAATAAAAACTTAATTGATTTATTTTTGTAGATTTGAAACACATAAACATTGCTCTTCCTACAATAAAATCCATTTATTGTCTACAAAATCATAATAAAAACACAAAACTGTGTCAGTGTGGTCTGCTTATGATAAGAACTTTTTTCTGAAAACACTGGGAAACTTCAAAAAATATGAATAGGGAATTCGTCTTTACACTTTTATTGTTAGTTTTAGCTCGGAAAGCATTAATAACAAAGCTTAATGGAAAGAAGTTCGTTAAATTGGAGTATCTAGCGATTTCGATGTTGATGTAAAGTAGCTTAATAAGAGGTTTGTTAATGCTAATGTTCTTTCTTCAGTAGGTAATGTTTATGATGACCGTGAGAACGCCGTTTAGTTACCGTTGCGTTGATCAATTCGAAGTTTGAAAAGTCTTTCTGCAATAAAATCTAAAGCCGTTGGTATGGATGATGATTGGCCTGTATTCGTTTTCTCAGACACAAATAAAAACCCAACAGGAATTGTTGTCCAGAAGAAAGAACAACAGAAATTAAAAAAAAAATTCGTTATTTTCTTTATTTTGGAAGATATTGGAATTGAATTACTACGTGCTGCAGAATATCCAGAAGTGCGCTATATGAAAGTAATAAAAACTAAAGTAGCCATTTTGACATTTTTGAATACACTTGGCGAGTATTTTAGGCATAAAAACAGAAAAGGTCAAATAGAAAAATACAACGTCAACTGGCCAAGGGCTTTGCAATCGAATATGTTAAGGCCTTTGTGGTCTGTTAATAGATGGTGTTAATTTACTATTCTCTAAAGTTTTAATTCCAAAGCTTCTTTTTTTCAACTCAATAACTACAAAATCAGTTTATCCAAAATAATGAAGATAACCGTATTATTTTATCCCTAAAAAATATTTAACAGAAAAGAATTTTCTATCTCAGATACAGTTTGAATTCAAGAAAGACAGAAGTTCTATAACAGCTTTTACCGATGTAGTTTGAAAACACAAGCTTCAAAATTGGCATTAATGTGGTTGAATTTGTGATACTTTGCATCACAGGAAGGCATTTGATACTATAAATCATTCCATCTTAATTAAAAAATTTCATAAATTTTTTTTTTTCAAGCTCTCCTTTAATGTAATATCGTCTTACCTTGCAAAGCGCACGCAAGGAGTAAAGGTAGATAATTGTCTCGCTAAATTTTAATAGAGGAATACCACACGGTTCAATACTTGGGCTTTTGCTCTTCAGCCTTTACATTAGCGATTAGATTAACTGTAAGGCTATGGCAAATGGTCTGCACATTAACCCGACAAAGTCAAAATGTATATTACTTTTTTCAAATAAAAATTAATGACAATAATTAAACTTGGGTGTAGTTTGTAATAACAGATATTAATACTGTACCTGGCAGGGTTTATAGCAAGCTGCTTACATTATGCGTAATAAACTATTCTATCCCTTCCCTTTTAACATACCTAAAATATGTTATCGTACTTTATTAGTAAAAAATACAACCATATAGGTTGAACACCAATTTATTTAAACTTCTTTTCTTTTACAATTTACTTTTATAACATTGCACTAAATTGATACTTAAGCTACAAATTATTTAGTACCACTCTTGGGAAATATAGTTTGGTTGACTTGTGCGGAAGTTCCGTTTATTGAACTTTCGCACAAAAGCAAAATATTATTATAAAACAATATTAAGTTACTTTTTAATTGTATATAAAAAAGTGTGCAACGTAATTTAAGGGAATTAAAATCTGCAACGTATCGTTTACAGCATTGGCCTCTATTGCGTTGGTAGTGTGTATATAACTCGCATGCTCATCCCAACAGTTTTATACGGTTCGAGATTTCCACGCTGTTATTAAAATTTGCTTCTTGTTCGTATCATAATGCTCTTCGGCTCTACTCTGGTTTCTTCCTTATCATCTTATATATTATATAGTGATTGTCGAGCAGCTGGTAAACTGGTTCGGTCATTTAAAATTTTATGCTGAGGTTTCAAATACTAAAAAAAGCAAATACTAAATTGAAAATGAAATAATCGTAAATATTGAAGTAAGTAAGTTGAGTAAACCTAATATATTTAATTTATTCTTATTCAACGAATTAATTGGGGTACCATTTGTTTGACGCTTCAGAAAAATCTCTGCTAGTTTTACTTAATTTAAAAGCTTTCCAGTACAGCTAATAACAATTTTCCGAAAAAATCAATTTCTCAAAGTAAAGAACACATAAAGTAATGAAAACTGATCAGTCTTTTCGGAGTAATTTTACTTGCCAAGTTCCGTATTTGCTCAATCATTGCAAATACATATGTTTGCTGTATTCCACAAATATAACAAAAAAGTCTAATACATATATTATATAAAAATCGTATTAGATTTAAAAATAAATTTCAGATTCAAATTTCACCATATTTCAAATAAGGAGCAATCATTATGGAAAATCAATATTATTTTCTTGTACGAGAAAGATTTATGAAGTTTTTTTTAAGCTCTTATGGTTCCTTTTTTCCTTTATTGAGCTATTATTTTTAATTATTGCTTCATGGGAAGAAAAAAATTACAGAGCCGTGAACTTACTTTATTTTTTTCTGGGATTTTTTATTCGATTTAGTTAGTCGTATGCTAGGCACGAATTAACTTTATTTACTTTGTTATTATTTAAAAAAACTAAGGCGTTTATTATTACTAAATAAAAACTAACAAATATGAAAAAAAACAAAACTTTACATAGAAAAATTTGTATACATTATATTTAAGGAGCTGTATACATATATACATACATTTATGACATTAATATTTTATTATTATTATAAAATCAATGATTTTTTTGCAAGAAGAAAAAGTTGGCTGGGACTTTCACCTAGTAGTACACCAGGAATAATACTCATATACAACACAATAAAATTAAAAGACTTTTTTCAAAAACAAAAATATGTTGAAGTACGGTGAAAAAGTAAACTCTGCTTTTATTACAGCAATCTTTCCCTCATCTTGAGCTGCAGGTTTTATGTTAGACTTATAAGCTCGCACGATATAAAGTTAAACCGGTTATCTAATAGATATAATTTTATTGCCGCACATACAAACAGTTTGACAGACAACGTAATTTTTTTTTTTTAATTGTTTATTTATTTGCAATCTATTTACACACATTTAAATAATAAGCAAATTTTGTAAATACTGAAAGAAATTACATGAGACATTAAGTTCCATTGAACTTAACCAATACATTAATTTACATCTCTAGCTACTTAAATTGTTCTATTACATAGATTTGTATTAATTTACAAAATAAAATAGTTAATTATTAAATTTATAATTACTTTATACATGTTGTTTAAGGTAGAAAAGGAAGATCTAATATGTGCCGTCTTCTAAAAGAGCTATAGCAAGGATATTTTCATGGTTACTAAGTCTGTTCATATAATTGCAGCTAAATTTTCTTATTTCTTCTTTAACTTTAGGAAAATCAAGGTGGCTATGAATGTTATTATTTCTAACAAACCAGGGTGCTTTTGTTATGAGTCTTAAGGTTTTAGACTGATATTTTTGGATAATGTCAATATTAGAGTATAACGCAGTTCCCCATAACTGAATCCCATATGTCCAGATAGGCTTTAAAGTTGTTTTATAAGGAATTAATTTATTATTTAAACTCAATTCTGAGTTTGGGCCTATTAGCAAGTGCATTTTTTTGGTTTTTATATCAAGCTGTTTTCTCTTCAACTGTAAATGATGTTTTCAACTTAATCGTCTGTCAATGTTCAGACCTAGATATTTGACACAATTTGATTTGGGAATCATGGTCGCGTTTAGGTAAACTGGTGGGCAGTCACACTGTTTAAGTGTATAAGTAACACGAGTTGACTTATCAGCATTGACTTTGATGCTCCACTTTTTTAACCATATGTTTATTAGGCCGAGTTGTGTTTGAACATGCGCTGAAGCTTGGGATGATGTATCATTGGCTGCTATTATTGCAGTGTCATCCGCATAGGTGGCTGTCATGATACCACTTGTTGTAGGTAAGTCTGCAGTGTATACAGTAAAGAGACAGTAAAGACCTAAAACGCTTCCTTGAGGAACGCCGGATTTTACTAGGCCAATTTCCGAGTTTTCATCGTTGACATTAAAATAAAAACTACGATCATTCAAGTATGACTTTAACAAAACGTAAAATGGAGCTGGAAGTATTTGTTTTAATTTGTATAAAAGTCCATTATGCCAGACTCTGTCAAAAGCTTGTTTAACGTCAAGAAATACTGCAGAGCAGTATTGTTGGTTCTCTAACGCATCTCTAATTACTCTAACAACTCTGTGATACTGCTCAGGGGCCCCATGATTATTCCGAAATCCAAATTGATGGTCGGGTAAAATTTGTAATGAATCAAGATCGGTGGGAGTCGTTTTTTAATTAGTCTCTCAAGTAATTTAGAGATTATTGGCAACAAACTAATAGGCCTACAGAATTTAGCAGAATGTTCTGGCTTCTTCGGTTTTGAAATCATTATTATTCCATTGTATGGGGAAGTACGAAAGTCTTAATACAGCATTGAATAAAGTTGTAAGATATACCAGAGCTTTCTGTGGCAAGACTTTAAGGACCTTAGCGTCTAGAATGTCGTACCCAGGGGATTTATTCAGATTAAGTTTTTTAATTTCCGCCACTACCTCCTTAAATTTGAAGGGTTTTATAGGCCGACTCACTTGACATGGAATGTCAATGAAGTCATTTATATCGTCTGCTTGTTGGGCTGAACAAAATTAAAAAGATGGGAAAATGTTTTCAAGAAAAGTTTTAAAAGTTTCCGCTTTGCTTGTGTCTGATCTGCACCATTCGTTGTTATCATTTCTTATTGGAATATTGCGTGTTTGGGCTCGTTTTAGATATTTAGTAGCTGTCCATAAATTGTGTTCATTATTGTTTGCTGGGCTTAATTTCATCAAAAAACTGCGAGCTGAATTATTTTTTAGTTCTTTTAGCTTATTCTTAATATGACTAGCTGCTCGATTAAAATTGCGTTTATCAGAGGGGTGTCTGGTTCTTTTCCAAATATTTCGCAGTTGCCTCTTCATACTACTTAATTGTCTTACTTCCATTGATATTTGGAATCTAGAAATGCAGGTATTACTTTTTTTAGGAGTAGACATAAATACAGCTTCATTGATAATTTGTGAGAAATTTTCAACCGCCATTTTTCAACTTCGTGCCCAGTACTTAGAGACACGTTCAAATCAATTTTATTTTCCACTAGTTGTTTAAAAAATATGACATCAGTTCTCAAAGAAAGAAGTTTGGTATTGCTAAGACGTGTTTTTATGTTGGTTGTGAAACTGACTATAATAGGGCTATGATCAGAACTTAAATCATCGCTCGATACAATCCCTAAGGATGATTCTGGAATTCCTTTGTATATAAAAAATCTAAAAGGTTGGGTATTCTGGAATTGTCACTTGGCCAATATGTAGGTGTTCCTGTTGATAATGAGTTGTATTGGTTTTTGGAAATACATTTAAAAAGTTGTTTTCCTTTGGGATTTGATAAACGTGAGCCCCACCAAGTATACTTGGCATTAAAGTCGCCGTCTACCAAAAATCTGTGACCAAGAGTTTTAAAAATGTTTTCATATTGTTCACATACAATACTGTATCTGGGTGGAAAATAAACGGAATATATTGTTACACTATTGTTATTGCAAGTTATCTTAACTCCAGCTGCCTGCATAAAAACTTCAGTTACAGACTCTAAAACCTTATACTTAATAGTAGACTTTATTAGAACAGCTGCACCAGCATGTGCTCTGTCACTTGGTTGATTAGCTGTTATAACATCGTAACCTCTTATTCGGAAAAAAGAATTGCTGGTAAGGTGTGATTCTGATATTAATAAAATATCTATAATTTACATGATTTAGAATACCATAGGCATTCCATTCTGCAATATTTAGATCTAGTTGCATAGTTTGGTAATAAGCATTGACATCATATTCATTAAAGTACTGGTTAGCTCTATTTGCTTTTCAAGCATTGACTCAATTTTTTGAAGAACATTACTTACTCCGTCATTACCGTAACTTGAGCATAGTACCGGTAACTTGAGCATATGTTAAACGGCTATTATTCAGGGTTGTTGGTGTAAAAAAAGATTTATAATTATAGTTTTGTGGCTCAGTAGCATTTCTCACAGTTTTATTTGTTTGTTTATTTACGAGCTTTTGGTAAACTTCACACCCTTTGTAGCTCGCGGTATGGTTTTTTAAGCAGTGTACACATTGAGGTGGAGTGTTGGGAAGCTTAGAACACTCAGCAGTTGAGTGTGATAGACCGCATTTTACGCACCTGAAGGGTTTTCTGCAGTACGATTTCGTATGTCCAAATTCTTGACATCTAAAACATTGAACAATGTCATTGAATTTTTTGGGAGCTTCAACTTGTATGATTGCATTACCCAATTCTCGTATGTTGTAAATATCGTTGCTGTTGGGATTAGGATCTAAGTCCACAAAAAACATTGGGAGCGGTTGATTTGAAGTTCGACTTATGATATTACGAATACTTCTAACTTGATGTCCTAGTAACAAAAGTTGTGTTTTGATGTCTACAACTGGCAATGAATGATGCAGACCTTTAAGTACTGCAGTGAATGCACGTTCTTGTTTAAGTTGATATGTATGATACTTAATGCTCATACTATCAAAATATTTAACTGTTTTTCTATAACAGTCAACTTTCTTGATACTTAATCGAACTTGTCCGTCTCTTAAAGACTTATAATAAAAATCACTACTAAGAATAATTTTACTTAGTTTAATGACCATTTTACCAATATCATCAACATCTGAGCGCAGTAAGGGTGACTTTGAAGTTGTTCTCTTACGATTACTAACGCACTGCCAGCTGGGATCATCATCGGAACTGCTATCAATTAAGTTAACTTCATTATTTTGCGTTCCAGTGCAGTTTTTTTGCTGTTCGGTAAATTCATCACTATGCATGTTGATATTTGAACAAATATGCAAAGTAATTTTTGTTGTAAACCAAGAATGCAGATCAATTGTACGTACGCACAAATGTTAGCGGATTATTGTTTTGTTCTTTTATTGCTTTTTTTTATTTTTTTTTAACAAAGAAATATTAAAGTTATTTTTATGGTTTATGGATTATTGTTTTTGTTTTTACTTTAATACTTATTATTGTTTTAAGAAGCGCAATCAAGCTTATGATACGTTTAACTTCAATCACAGTCGAAAGAGGACTGGGCAACGTAATAAAGAGGCAAATAAATATTTCAAACTCGTTTTGAACTTCCAAGTGACTTAATGATCTATAATTCTTAAACACAAAAAAGTGATAGAACCACCAAATGACATTAGGGATCACGGAATCCAATCAATCTGTTTTTTTATTCTTGAAAGTTTATATAAGTAAAAGAACATTTAGTTTGTTGCTAAGTTGATTTTCATTTATATTATATATTTACATACATAGCAATTGCTTGAAAATAAAAACGGCAACGGCAATTTAATACTCTTTACGACTTTAATTGTGTTTGGTCTTCTTCTTCTTCTTTTGGCGCTACAGTCCGTGGTGAACCTGGGCCTCAACCAACAAACTCTTCCAGCTGGCACGGTCTTTAGCCAGCGTCCTCCACTTTTGCACACCAAGTTGGTTGAGGTCCCTCTCCACTTGTGTGCGCCATCGGTTCCGTGGGCGTCCTCTAATGCGTTGTCTCACAGGTTCGGAATCGAAAATTCTACGGGTCTGAGCAGTATTCTCCATATGCTCTACATGGCCCAACCATCTTAGCCGTTGGATCCGTAGACGCCTGGTTAGACTCATGTCGCTGTACAACCCGTACAGTTCAAGATTGAATCTTCTTCTCCAGAATCCAGCAACGCAAACAGGGCCGAAGATTGAACGCAGAACTTTTCTCTCGAAAATACCAAGGACTTCCTCATCCGCCTTCGACACCGTCCATGCTTCTGCGCCATATAGAAGTACAGGGATTATCAAAGTGGTATATAGTGTCAACTAGGTTTTTCGAGAAAGGGCCTTACTACTCAATTGCCTCTTGAGCCCAAAGAAACAGCGATTGGCAAGAGTTATTCTGCGTTTGATCTCAGTACTGATGTTATTTATACTGTTGACTTGGGAGCCAAGGTAGACGAAGTCCTTCACTACCTCGAAGTTATAGCTGCCTATGGTGACGTTCTGGCCCAGTCGTCGGTGTTGCGCGTCCTTTTTTGATGACAGCATATACTTCGTTTTGCCCTCGTTCACCGCTAAACCCATTTTGGCCGCCTCCGTTGAAATACCAGCAAACACTTCATTGACGGCTCGCTGTGTTCGACCAATCACGTCAATGTCTCCAGCGTATGCTAGCAGTTGCACGGACCTTTGGAAGATCGTGCCTCTGTTGTTGGCGTGTGAGTTTTGCACGATCTTCTCAAGAATTATGTTAAAAAAGTCACATGACAGTGCGTCGCCTTGTCTAAATCCCCTTCTGACATTGAAGGTCTCGGTGAATTCGTTACCGACCTTGATGGAGCAGCGAGAGTTCTCCATCGTCATCCTACACAGCCTGACGAGTTTGGTAGGAATGTCAAAACTAGACATGGCTTCGTATAGCTCGTCCCTATACACACTGTCATATGCAGCCTTAAAATCGACGAGAAGGTGGTGGGTGTCGATTTGCATCTCTTGGGTCTTTTCCAGGATCTGCCGTAGTGTGAAAATTTGGTCAATGGTGGACTTCCCCGGCCTGAAACCAGACTGATAAAGACCTATCAAACTGTTCACGAATGGTTTTAGGCGCTCACACACAACGGAAGAGAAGATCTTGTAGGCGATGTTCAGGAGACTTATTTCTCGGTAGTTGGCGCAGTTGAAGGGGTCTCTTTTTTTGTGGATCGGGCAAACGATGCTGAGATTCCACCCGTTGGGCATGCTTTCCTCCGACCATATCTTACAGATGAGCTGGTGCATACGCCCAACCAGGTCATCTCCGGCTGCCTTAAATAGTTCCGCGGACAGTGCGTCCGCTCCTGCAGCTTTGTTCACGACAGGCTTCTGTCCGAAGCTTATATCCATTGGATAGTTGTTTTACCCGTTGGTAAAACTTTCGGATATTATTCCTGCCGTAACACCTCTCCAGTTCCTCGATCACGCGCTTTTCGTGCTCTTTCTTCTTCTTTTTGAGAAGCCGGTGTTCTTCCCTTCTCTTCCGTTCGTAGAGCTCACGAGCTGCTCTCGTCCTTTTCTCCAACGTCGCCTTATACGCTGCTAGCTTCGCTGAATGTGCCTGCCTGCACTCGTCGTCAAACCATGGGTTTTTTCCGGGTGGCATTTTAAAACCCAATACATCAGAGGCAGGCAACGGTTCCATTCCTCATCGGTTGTTTCGCCTGGCAGGGCTGGACTCTCTGAGAGCTTAAGGGAGACTAGATCGGCAAATTTCCCAGCGGTCGATTGCGATTGTAGCTTTGCGACGTCAAACTGTTGTGGTCGTGCTCTACTCCGGTTTGCTACTGATATCCGTGATCTTACCTTGGCTACAACAAGGAAGTGATCGGAGTCAATGTTGGCTCCTCGGAATGTTCGGACATCAAGAATACTGGAGGAGTGTCTGCCGTCGATCGCAATGTGATCAATTTGGTTGACGGTTAATTGATCAGGGGACCGCCAGGTCCCTTTGTGAATGTTGAGGTGAGGGAATCGCGTGCTTGCTACAGTGAGATTGCGCCCCGTCACAAAATCTATCAGCCTGAGTCCGTTATCCGATGTGTCGTCATGCAGGCTGTGTTTCCCGATGACTCTAGCAATGATGTCTTCCTTGCCCAGCTTTGCGTTAAAATGTCCTAGGACGATCTTGGTGTCGTAGCTGGGGCATTGATCGTATTGTCTTTCTAGGAGATTATAAAAGTCATCCTTGCTGTCGTCATCTTTATCCTCCGTAGGGGCGTGGGCGCAGATTAGGCTAATGTTGCCGAGCCTAGCCTTGATGCGGATTGTAATGAGGCGTTCGCTCATGGATTTAAAGCTTAAGACTTTTTGCCTAAGCCTGCCTCGAACAACAAACCCGCATCCAAACAGGCGCTGCCGCCGCTCTTTGTAGCAATCACCGTAGTAGATGTCGCAGTTTCTCACTTTCTTTTTGCCCGGCCCATCCCATCGCACTTCATGGATGGCGGTGATGTCAGCCTTATAGGCTTCCAGGGCCTCCGCAAGTTCATGGGCTGCACGTGGTCTGTTCAGGGACCTGACATTCCACGTGCAGAACCGAAAATCGTTATCCTTATTTCGTTGTTCCTGGTCGTCAGCAATAAAGTCATCCATATTTATTCTTTGTGGTTGTATCGAAACTATTTTGTTTTTACACGGTAGGGAAGTTACGCCCACGCACAACCCCCGAAACCCTTTAGGACCGCGTCCTGGTTTAGACCCCTGGACAGAGGGGATTCGCTGCACACTTTGGTTCACCTCTAAGCGGGTGCTGTAGGGGCTATCCAGGGGCGCCACGAGGAGGCAGTATGTCAGCTTGACCAGTCCATTTTCAGGGATCGCTGCTGGCTTCTCGCCAGGTTGAGAGCAATCAACAACTTTGCCCTGAGTGCACTGGCCCATTCCCCCGAATAGTTTTAATTACTTCAATTTATTTTCTTTATTAATTTTATTTAATTCTAGAGTATTTTTTAATTATTTGTCCTTACTTATTATCTCTTTGTAATTTTTATTCAATTAAATTTTTTATTTAATTTAATTTTTTATTCAATTATTCTTATTTCATTGTTCAATTTATTTAATTAATTAAATTGTCTTTATTTTTAAATAATTTTAGTTTTGATTTTTCTTTTTAAATTCTTATTTTATTAATTTGTAGTTTATTATTTTTATTTTCACTTTTTATTTCGTTGGTAATTGAGAAAAATTCCTTTTAACTTTTTACTAGGGTTCTCTTGATTACACTACACGGTCGTATTAAAATTTTCCGTTGGTAATTGAGAATAAGTCCTTTTCACTTTTTACTAAGGTTCTCTTGATTACACTTACACGGTCGTATTAAAATTTTCCGTTGGGCGCCAGTTAAATAAATTCATGTTTTGGGTTTGAGTACTTGACTTCAACTGAAGAAACTTTATTCAAATTCTGTTTTTAATAATAACAATTATGCTTACGCTTAGTTTTTAGACAATACAAAATTCCTGTTATTTAAAGGTAAGTAATAATAATATTTTTTACACAACAAAAGAATTCTTATTAAATACACGTGTGTGTGCCAGACAGTGTAGTCAGCATTTTATTAAGTACAGATAAGTGTATTGTAATCAAATGATCCAGAATAAGTTTTAACAAAAAATCAAATATAACGGAAATGAAAAGAATAAAATGTGAGTGGGAGTATTCATAATTAACCTTAACAGATTTTGTGTTAACTTATACAAAGGACGTCAATTACCAAACGACTCTGCAATATTAAAACTTTCATTTAATTAAATTCCTATACTAAGCAATAGACATATATAATTCTTTTTTCATTTTACTTGTTTCGTATGCAAGAAAACATTGTGTATTTATTTTTTTAATTTTTATTTTTTTTAATAATAAATGCAAGCAAGTTTTAAGACAAATGAAAATATTGTACTTTCATTTACAACAATTGTTCATACATGTGGATGGTGAAAAAGATTTCAGATTTAACAATGCTAAGCACCTGCGCAACATACTATGTGCGACAGTTGTTTAAATAGCTTAGGATTTTTTCTCACGGTCATAAATATTTATATGACCCTCTTCTGGGATACTATTTTTGGAACATGTATGTGCATGCTGAAAAAGGTTTTCAGATTCTTTAACAATGCAAAAAACCAAACAAACAAAAAATGGAAAAATTGAAGTGTGAGATTTGCGATTTCGCTACATTTTTGACGCAATCGAATCAGAGTAGGTATTACAAAAAACAACACAACATTGTGATGCCTCGATCTAAGGGGTCGTTATACAGAAGGATCCAGAAAATAATAGAGGAAAAGGCACACGACAATTGGGTAAGGGAGATGTTCTTGCCATCCCCCTCCTCAGAACATCAAACAACAAGGTTATTTTCACCACCACCCTCACAAACCAATGCAAGAATATCATTAGCCTCATCAGTACCAACAACATCACCACAACCACCTCCCTCAACAACATCAGCGCCGCAACAACCATCATCCTCAACTGCAGAGTCAATACTCTCAGTCCTCAACTGCAGAGTCAATACTCTCAGTACAGCCACCAACTCTATCAACATCAGCACCACAACCACTAACTTCATCATCAATATCAGCACAACCACCGCCCTCAACAACATCAGCGCCGCAACAACAATCATCCTCAACTGCAGAGTCAATACTCTCAGTACAGCCACCAATCCTATTAACATCAGCACCACAACCACCAACTTCATCATCAATATGAGCAAAACCACGAACCTCAACAACATCAGAATCAACCCCATCAACACAACCACCATCCACAGCGGACTTGGATTTCTGTTTAAGCCTTCTAGATGAAGATGAAGATGTCCTAGCTAATTGTTGGAAATAAAGGAGGTATGAATTTTGCCACCTTTAGATCTAACTTTCTTACATCTATATGATGATCAGGACGAAATATTACTGCAAGCAGCACTCCAAGTGGAAGTTTACTAATAGCTATTAATAATTAATATGAGTATATTTTATATATGTAAATATTTTTAAATAAATGAAAAGAAAATAGTATTATTGTATTATTTATTATTTTTAAAAAATAATAATCGTGTACAGTACTTGCCATTACTGAAAATGGTAATAAAAGGTATTTGTAATTTCATGAAAAGATTTTCCAATATTGTTTCTGATGAAGATAAACATAAACTTGTTAATATTCAGTCACATCTGTAGTGCAGTTCTCTAACTTTTAGCGATTTTAAAAGTGTTAAAGTTAACACCAGTTGTTGTGGTTTGCACTAACGATTGTGTGATTCGCCAACTTCTTTTTTAGCACTTTTTTAGTGTATTAAAAAATTCGAATTTACGTGGCAACTTTGTAAAAAATAAGAAATATGCAATGAAGAATACAAAAAAAAAACAAATTTTCGTGCTTTTATTTTGTGCGGGTAAGTAAAATGTATTTAAAATTTTAATATGATAAATATTTGCTAATACTGCTACCAAGAAAAGCCGTGCCACGAACGAGCAGTTAAGTCAAATAGCTGACTTTATGCTGAAGAACCCTGGTCTGGCAAGTGGGAAATTTCAGAAGCTCCATGGAAGACTTGAAACATCTAAGCTGTGGAGCGAACTTTCCAATGAACTGAATTCTTTTGGCGGAGCAGTAAAAACTGTTCAATATACATATGTATATTTAATATTTTTAAGGGCTGTGACTTTTTTTATACTTACTTTTACATGAAGACTGACATATAAGAATGTATGTACATAGATATACATACATATAAATAATTTTATGTTTTTAAGTACATACATATGTTTTTAAGGCAATGAAGAGGCTGCACTTACTTATATAATGTTGTTTTCTATATTCATATTTTTTTGTTTTTGTTTGTTATAAAAACTTGTATAAGCAAGTATTTTTTGTTCTTTTTATAATAAAAAAACATTGAATTGTATTAATATATTATCATTCGTTTATTTGAACATAAATATGAATAAATATGAATTAAATAAAAAATTTTAAAGTTATAACTTTGATTATATTAATTTCATTTGTTAAGAATCACGGAGAATACGCAGATCAACTGCTGAAGCGTTAAAAGTTGTCTCCTCCCGTGATAAGTCGTATCCCAAATACTCAAAAGCCATTTCAAAAATTATTAAGCTCAATATATTTTAACTTAACACCTCAAATACAAATGGCTTTAGGTTAACGACAACAAGTGTGTTTAAAAAAAAAAACAGCTGATTTTAAACGAAAACGAATAGTGTTAAGAAACGTACGTAAAATGATAATGTTAGTGTTAACCGATTAGGGCCCTGCGTTCCGTTTTCGCAACGTTCACTCAAACTTCCGCTCAGGCATTTTGTGAATACATGATATTGTAATAAAGAACATAGAAATAACATTTAACTTAATATATAATCGACCTCTTTTTGGATTTTTATCATACATAAGTTTTTTTTATTTTTAGTTTTTAAAAAAACTTATTTAAATTTTTAATATTTCTTGTTTTTTGGGTACTTTTAAAAATTAAAAAGAAAAAATATATAATATACCTATGTCAAACTTTTGACGGAGGTAGCTAACATACGAATATTATAATTTTTAGTGAAAAACCCAATTATCTTATACATTTGCCACTATTTTTATGATTGGAAATATCCGTGATGCGAAAACGCAACGCTGGTCCTAAACGATATACAAATTATATAAAATTATCAAATGCAAAAATATTTATGCAAGCACTTGCTATTTAAAACAGCATAATAAAAACATGCATGTATGTTAATAGTTATTTGTTGCTATTCAAGTTTTTTAAATTTTTGAGTGGCGTCATAGTGTCCCGTAGAAGTAACGATAGTTTACATATGTACAATTTTCATTTGCTTCTTAGCTTAGTTGATACAAAAACTGTTTTGAGATTTTAATCAGTTGGTGAATTGAGCTTATGCAGACTACAGAAAATAATAGAGCAAATAAAAAGAATGTTTTGTAAAAAGTTTTTGAGTTTAAAACAGATCAACGATATTTTAAATGATAGCTCCGATGAGGATGAAATCGATTTAAAAAATGCTTCCGAAATAGATATTGCAATTTTGCCACCGTCAAAAGTGGATGAGATAAGTGATACGGAAGATATTTAAGAAAATGAACAGGTTTTAAGTAACCCAGGAACGCTTCCAACTGATGTAGCAGGTGAAGTCGAGCTATTATGTAGGTACAATGAAGACAAACAAAGAGCGCAATCAGCTCCATTATCTGTTAATTGGTCTAAACGTCACCGTAATAACGAATTTTCAAGATGTCCTGTTGATATATGTGATGAAAAAATCATAAATTTGTACGATTCCTTCAACTCATTTAATCCAATACAAATTTTTAAATTGTTTATTGATGACAAAGTCATTGATTTTATTTTTTTATTGTTATACGTTGGAATGTCAAATCTGTTGTCACTATCTTGTCAAACTTTGTTTCTTTAGAGCCTTTGAAACAAGTTAAGCGATACGACCGCAAAAATAAAAAAAAATATTACGGTTTCCATGCCTAATGCCATATATGAATATAATAAAACTATGGGTGGCGTTGATTTATTTGACAACGCCATGAACAATTACCGAATTCAAATCAGAGGGAAAAAATGGTACTGGCCACTTTTTACTAATGCTCTAGATGCAGCTTTAGTAAACTCCTGGAAATTACATTGCCTATTGAAAAAACGGTGAAAAAAGCTCCAATTCCTCAATTAGAATTCAGAATTTTTATTATTGAATCTCTTTTGCGGACTGAAAATTGTGAGAGAATAATAGCTACCACCAGTAGTCGTACTAATTCAGTGATTCGAACTGATCGAGTCGACCATAAAATTATTCGCAAAGAAAAACGTTTGAGATGAGAAAATAACGAATTTTTTTTTAATTTCTGTTGTTCTTTCTTCTGCACAACAATTCCTGTTGGGTTTTTATTTGTGTCTGAGAAAACGAATACAGGCCAATCATCATCCATACCAACGGCTTTAGATTTTATTGCAGAAAGACTTTTCAAACTTCGAATTGATCAACGCAACGGTAACTAAACGGCGTTCTTACTGTCATCATAAACATTACCTACTGAAGAAAGAACATTAGCATTAACAAACCTCTTATTAAGCTACTTTACATCAACATCGAAATCGCTAGATGCTCCAATTTAACGAACTTCTTTCCATTAAGCTTTGTTATTAATGCTTTCCGAGCTAAAACTAACAATAAAAGTGTAAAGACGAATTCTCTATTCATATTTTTTGAAGTTTCCCAGTGTTTTCAGATAAAAGTTCTTATCATAAGCAGACCACACTGACACAGTTTTGTGTTTTTATTATGATTTTGTAGACAATAAATGGATTTTATTGTAGGAAGAGCAATGTTTATGTGTTTCAAATCTACAAAAATAAATCAATTAAGTTTTTATTCTTTTGAAATGGAACTTCGTTTAGTCGTAATACACAAGCCACAGTTTTATTCTCCTGCTGTTTTATTTGCGCTTTTAAGAACAAAACTACTTCTTGCATAATTTTTGCTTGGGCCGCTGTATCTAAAATAGACACTCTTTGAATTGCATCATATAGTTCAGGCTTTATACTATTAAATCTCTTATTTAAGTTGATTAAAAGTTCATCCTTGTATTAATTTTATTCTCCATTACTTTCCCAAGTTGCTCAGTGACCTTATCGAATCGGTTATGCATCACTAACATGAGCTTGAAATGTTAGTCGGTATTAGTCAAGAATGATAAAAACAGACTACGCCTTGCGCCGGTTTTTTATTGTAAGTAAAGAACAGCTGTTTATGTGTCAAAATTTAAAAAAATTGGTCTAAAACAACGTTTTAAAGGAAACGAAAAGTTAATATTAATAATAAAAATATGTTATCTAATATAAAGTTCAAAGTGAAATACATTGTACAAGTACATTGTTTTTGACCAAAAGATATCATACAATCGAATCCAATAATGCTTTAAAGGTTATTTGTATGGATTTCAAGTCGCGATATAATTGGTACTGACGTGCTTGCATCCCTTTTTGGGGTGTTTCGAACCAAAGGTGGTAAGAAGAGTTCAGACCATACTTACTTGGTTGCAAAAACATTGAAGTAGAGGAAACACCTGATTTGAAAAGAACACAAAAGGCCTCCACCAGTAATAAATATATAAATCTATCTATCTCTTATATTATATTTTCTTTATATATAAATATGAATGTCTGTCTGTCTGTTTGTTTGTTTGTGCTTTATAGGAGGCCAAACCCTTGGAGCGATCTTACTGAAATTTTCACAGCATGTTACTGAGACTCTGGAAGGAATAATAGGCTATATTAAGTTTTGATTTGACAAAGGGCCACGCCCATATAACACAAAAACTTAAATCGCCATATTTTGGGCATTTTTTTCACCTACGTCGATGATATTTGGTACATATGGTATTGGCATAATTAGGAATACGTACCAGGAGAAAAGTGGGTTGGACAACGCCCCTTTTTAGGGAAATTTAAAATCGTAATATAGTCTTAACTCCTAGACCGGTCGTCATTAAATTTTCACAATAGGATATTCTTACGAAATAATAAATTCTTGACTATATAAAGTTGTGTGTGTACAACGACGCGTGGCCTCGCCTATATAACCCAAAATTTTAAATTGTCATATCTTGCGCATTTTTTGACCAACGACGGCAGTAATTGCTATATATGGTATTGGCATGAATAGAAATATGTACCAAGAGAAAAGTGGGCGGAGCACGCCCATTTGTTTGTGATATATTGGAGGCTGGACCTGTTTACCGATCTTAAATTTTCACAGCGTGCAGCTTTGACTCAGAAATACTTATTACACGATAATATTTTTCGACCATGCACACTTCTGCACCTACTTTTTTACTACGTTTATTAAATGCTTTACCTAAAATTTAAAATACATTTTAATTAAACGATTGTAGTTTCCTGTTCGGTTAGCGTTTGCAATGACTGTTAACAAAGGTCAAGGTGAATCTCTGCAAGCTTGCGGCTTAAATTTAGCAAATCCACGTTTCTCGCATGGACAGTTTTATGTTGCATGCTCGCGTGTAGGGAAACCAACCGATTTATATGCGTATGCTCCTGATGGGCAAACTAAAAATATTGTATATCCTAAAGCATTGCAATAATTAAATTAAAATTAAATAAATACATTTTTTTATATATATAAACACTTTAAATTTTATTTTATAACTAGGGGGGTTGCGAAGCACACCGGGTTCAACTATTATTATATATACTGAAGGGTATGAAAACTATTTTTTTAATTTATTTTATATTTAGCAGTATAAATTTAAAAGAATGTACAAACAACGTTGAACGTCGACAGGTCACAGCCTAAAAAATCAAGAACTCAATATTTCTGTGCCAAGATGAATGAGAATGAGATACACTTTCAGCAAATAGGTCGATTATCTCATTGAAGATGGGTTATCAAACCCAACTGAAGACATACTGTATAAAATGAAAGAACTTAACACTTATAACCGAAGGGATTTTAGGAAAAACACATGGAATTTGCCCAAAATGGATGAAATAAAAAAAAATGTCTTTCGGGCCCGCATAAATATTAATATTAAAACTCTAAATAACGGAATTGTCGAAGTTTCGAGAAAACGACAAACTTAAAAAATAATTCATTGATTTTTTATTAATTTTAATTCTTAAAACAAGTGTATATAATAAATATTGCTTTTATTTTTGAAATTGGCTTAAAAACGCCAATTTATAAAGCCGCCATTTTCTTGTATGTAAATCTCATTGGCTCTTTATGTTTTGTTCTTGCTTTTGTTAAAAACTAGACTGATGTGACGTAGATGCGTAGAGGAAAAGTAATGTTTATTTTTATAATTCTTGCATCACAATTAACACTCTGCGACTGACGTGATGTAGTGGTTGTTAGGTCATCAGTAGTATATTTAGGCGGGTTTTTCTTATTAGAATTATAGGGCCATGTAATTGTGCCGTAAGGATTTTACTTATTGCAAATATTCCTTTGTAATTGTACCGTAAGGATTTTACTTATTAGAAATATTCCTTTGTAATTGTGCCATAAGGATTTTCCTGATTAAAAATATTAAGTTAGAATTCAGGAATCCAATATGGTGTAAAGATCACAAGCGCAAAATTTTGCGCTTGTGTAGAAAAATTTTCGAATTAGAATCAATTAGAACGCTCCCAAAACTAATTAGAATTTTTAAAAATTCAAATTTATTCTAACTGAGATTTTTGAAAAATCCAATTAAATTCCAATAAAACACGATTTTACTCAAAAAAAATCTATTTTATATAGAATTCTAATTTACTCCAAAAAAAAATGTAACTCAATCCAATTGAACTTTTGATAAATCCAGTTAAATGCTGTTAGAATTCTACAATATTAGTACTTGTTTCACTATAAGTATGAACAAATTCTGTATTTTCATACCTATGTATGAAAAACTCTAACTTTGAACTTTTAAAGAATAAAAATAGTTTTTGAATAAATTCATGTATAAGTTCAGTTTATCAAAGTGGAAATTCTGTTTGCCTTTATTTTGGGCTGTTTATCTTTTCGTATAAACATTAGTGGTTTGTGGCTATGATTTTCATTTTGTTGCTTAACGAAAATTTTAAGAGAAGAATAACACTTGATTTTAATTCTCATTTGAAGTTGATAGAAATTTGAACTGGAAAAGTAGGTATAAAAGACGAATCAGAATTTTGTATACAGTTATTGCTTGTGTCGCCTTCAAAGCAAAATGGTAAGAATATTTAAAAATGTAAAGATTAGTATTCATGTAAAGAATTTAAAATTTCTTTTTTTTAGATATATCAACAAATTATTAATATTGCACAAGGACTAAAATCAGAGTACACTAATGATATTCCTCTATATGAACCATACAAAATTTTAAACTTTGATCAAAAGTGATAGCATATTTAGAGAAAAACAAATGGTTTTATCTGCCACAAAGAGTAGTGAAATATCTTAACAAGGAAGATCCCTACTTATCCAAAATAAATGACAAAAGTTGGACAATTGTATAAGTTAAATAAATAAATGTTTTGGGTTTGAGTACTTGACTTCAACTGAAGAAACTTTATTCAAATTCTGTTTTTAATAATAACAATTATGCTTACGCTTAGTTTTTAGGCAATACAAAATTCCTGTTAATTAAAGGTAAGTAATAATAATATTTTTTACACAACAAAAGAATTCTTATTAAATACACGTGTGTGTGCCAGACAGTGTAGTTAGCATTTTATTAAGTACAGATAAGTGTGTTTTAATCAAATGATCCAGAATAAGTTTTAACAAAAAATCAAATATAATGGAAATGAAAAGAATAAAATGTAAGTGGGAGTATTCATAATTAGCTTTAACAGATTTTGTGTTAACTCTTTCCCTCTTAAATTCCGACGTCCTCGTTGGATGAAATTTCCTCATGAACAGTCGGAGCATTGATCGCAAGTTCCAAATCTTTGTGAACTCTCAACTTGTGTTTCCTTCTTCCTTTGGCGAGATGCAACAAAACCATAAATACTGCCACGATCGCAAGAGCTCCTGGCACGCCAATGCTGGTAGCTAGAGCTGTTTTATAATTGCGGACCAATCTTTCAATCTCAGCAAGGTTTCAATGTGGAAATCTTTTAGCATTTCTAAGGACAGCATTTCTTCATAGTTGGTGATCAGATCTGGTGAGTTGACCACAGCTGGCAAGGGTTTCATCGCTGTCATTTGCTTATTAGCGAACACCTTTTTCCCTATAACGATTGTGGCGTTGTGGAATTTTATAAGATAAGTTCCTTGCAAATCCACTTTCTTATCTTCAATCTGCAGGGACCCGTTGTAGCCATTCAAAAACAGTAAGCCTAGTGATATCTCACTCACAGTGAATCTTCTGCATGCCGTCTTTACCTCGAGGAGCGAGTCTTTACACAGTGCAAAATTTTCGCTATTGATTCTTATGGATACATTTGCTTTTTTTTATAGGTTTTACAAACAAACTTCTACACGTTTCCCTTTCAGTGATTGGCAAATCGACAATATAAAGGATTGTCGTTTTATTCATTCCTATTTTAACTTCACCAAACTCCAGGGCTTCAATTAGATTAATATAAGGCATATTTAGCGCATTAAAATGTTTTCTAGTGACATTTAGCTCGTATTCGGACAAAACAAAAGAATTTATAACTCCAGATTTAGCCCACTGTATCGAATAACCAATATTGGTCAGTTCTTCTTTGATTATTCCGACGTCCGAGTTCTTGCTTGAGCGTTGATTGATCTAGATTCGCGTCTGGGTCTCAAATCAGCAATCAGAGCATGTAAAGCCTGCACCTAATGCAACAGAAATGGATAATTTGCATTCTTTTTGCCTATGTCTTGTCTTATTACAGCATCCAATTTGTCGACTACCTTCTCGTAAGAGCCGAAATCTATTACGCGTATGAGTTTAAAGTCACCTGTTATCAGTTTGGTCGTTCCAGTCTCAATTGTCACAACTTGGGCGTTAGAATAGTCTAGTATCTGTACCTCTACTGACAGCAATTTCAGTATTGATCTACAAAACAAATTTTAATTCTTTATTGAATTTTTGTGGACTACCCGCTTTGATGTTGTTAAAATAGTTCCTCCTCTGTCTTCCTGCACTCTTTCTGTTTTGTACCTGGGCGTCAATTTGTTACCTATTCTTTTATTATTCTTCACAAAAATTTTATCACCAGTCTTATAGGTCCTTCTTTCTGTTCTTTTTTTATTGTGGTGGCCTAAATCTTTCTCTTGTTTCTCCTCTAAGCCTTGTATGATCTTGAATCTGTCCTGTTTTAAAAATGTCGGGTCAATATTTCTACTGAAAAATACCTCAATAGGTTTCCTATTTGTTGCGGAATGAACAGAATGATTGTACTTATTCAAGCAGTCGCTTAAAAGTTCTTCAAAGTTATTATGGAGATTTTCTGCGTTCATATATCTCATTATTTCGGTAAGGGTTGAATGAAACCGTTCCACCTGACCATTTACGGAACTCATATAAGGTGGCGTTCTATAAATTTTAATACCTAATTTATTTTCCAGCATGAACGTAACAGTCGCGGAGTTAAGCGATTTTTCATTATCAAACACCACGTTTTCGGGAGTACCAAAAGACACAAGCAACTCCTGTAAAGGATATTTTATATGTTCTGCAGCCCTCGGCTTTATTATCTTGGCTTGGGCATACTTATAAAATTTATCCACTGCTGTAAGAACGACTCTATTATTTGTGTGGTAAATGTCAATGTGAACATATTGACCTGGGTACTGATGAATTGGAGTTTTTAAAGCTATGTTATTTGGAGGCCGGTCATATTTATTTTCACAGCATATTTTCATTCATTCATTTTATTTTTCCTGTTCAATGTCCGATGTCAAGTCCATAACCATATTTCTCGTGTACCTAGCTTGAAATTTACCAAAATGAGATGACCAGAATTCTTGTATTTCACCCAGAATTTCTGACGTTCGTCACCGAAGGATTTAAATAGGATTTCAAAATTTTTACTAATTTGTCGCTGTCGTATTCACTGTCTACTACCTCATGTCTATGGTACGTTGGGAATATTATTTTGAAATTATAAGACGGTGAATGTCCTTTTGAAATTATAATTTAATTTTTGAAAACGTTTAGTGGCGAGTCAGTAAATTGAATCAGATTATCACCCGAGCTTTTATGACTATGCTGAGTAGCCGTCAATGAATTTATCTCATTAATTTGTCGAGATCTTGACAAGGCATCTGCCACTACATTACTGCTACCAGGTTTATATTTGATCTCATAATTATGCTCTTCTAAAATTGTCTTCCATCTTTTTAATTTCCCGTTAGTGTTCTTACTTCCTAACACATACGTCAAGGGTTTGTGGCCTGTGAAAATCTTTATTGCCACAGGTCCATAAAGATAATTCCTTAACGTCTTGAGAGCCCACACTATCGGAAGCATTTCCTTCTCATTTGTTGCGTAGTGCTCTTCAGCCTTATTCAAAGTTCTTGATATAAAGGTAATCGGCTTCCCGTCTTGTTCAAGAACAGCGCCGAGGGCGTAATTAGATGCATCGGTTGTCAAATGGAATTCCTTTTCAAAATTAGGAAATGTAAGGATCACATCCTCCGAGGAGAGCGAATTCTTAATTTTATTGAAGGCTTCTAGAGCATTTTCATTCAGTGTAACAGGATTCTTAACAGATTCTCTCTTTGACATGCGTCCCTCCTCCCCTCTCAAAAGTACGATAAGGGGTTTTGCCATTTTCGCGTAATCTTTTATGAAGCGTCTATAAAACCCCGATAGTCCCAGAAACGACCTGAGCTCTTTACGATTAGTAGTGGGAGGAGCTAATCTTTTTATGGCACTAACTTTTCCCGGGTTAGTTCTTATACCTTTATTTGAGATAATAAATCCCAGATACTCTACTTCTCTTTTCATGAAATCGCACTTATTGAGCTGTACTTTTAAATTCGCTCTGCATAAAGTATTGAATATTGTTTCAATATTTTTGAGATGCGAATCTTCGTCTTTCCCAAAAACTATTATGTCGTCTATATAGACGAAACAGATCTTGCCAATGTGCTCTGTTAACATGTCATCCAAGGCGCGTTGGAACACAGCAGGAGCAGTTTTTAGGCCGAAGGGCAGACGTACGAACTCATATTTTCCGTTATTTACGGAAAAAGCTGTTTTTTCAATGTCCTTATTTCTGAGGGGTATCTGGTGGAAACTGCTCTTTAAGTCTATTACAGCATACCATTCATTTTGTCCAAGCTGGGCGAGAACTTCATTGATTTCCGGTATCGAATATCTATCTGGAATGGTTACCGCGTTAAACTTTCTATAATCGATGACCATTCGATATTTTTTTTCATTAGACGCATCCATTTTCTTTGGCAGTATTAAGATGGGTGAATTGTATGGGGATCTCGACGGTCTTATTATCCCGTTATCGAGCAGTTCCCTAATCTGTTTTTCCACTTCATCCTCCATTGAAACTGGGTATGGGTAACCGCGAGTGTAAACAGCGTCGTCTTTTATTGTCCGTATTTCTGCTTTAACCGTTGTCGTATATGTCAATTTTTCGTCCGGCTCCGAAAATAATGACGAATATCTTTCGCACATATTTATCAATTTTTCTGTCTGTTTATCTGTCAAATGATCTAACCTTATGCTCAGATTACTAACGGATTCGGATTGTTGCTGTTTAATGCGTACTTTTTTTGAGTTATTTATAGTCATGTAATTTTGGGAAGTGTGAATAATTGCATTCAATTTTTTCAAACTATCGTTGCCTAAAATAGCATGGAAGGATTTCAGTGAGGGCATTAGATAAAATTGTAAGTTCTCTGCTCTCATTCCGAATAAATGAATAAGAGTATGATGAGTAATTGTTATTTTTCCTCCAACAGAATTTGCTTGAGATACAAATTGATTGGGCACTGAATTTTTCACCAATTCAGGCTGAATGTAATTTTTATTTGACCCAGTGTCTATTAAAATCCTAAATATTTTACCACTACTCGATTTACACTGAAAATAAAGCAACGTTGAGTCGGTTATTCTAAAAAATGAATATCTGAAAATTCAGTATATTGATTTTCATCTGATGTATCGTTTATATTTAAATGTTCGTCCAAATAATCCGTTAAGTCTTGCAATTCCTCATTCTTATGCAGAGGCTTGCATTCATCTGTCTTTAAGTCAACGTCCGGAGAGGGGTGATGCTGCTCACTTTCCACATGATTAATCCTTTGCAACTTCTGTGCTCGACCAAATTAAGCAGATTGAGGCAAAGGTCTTACGCCCGAAAATCTATTATCAGGTGTTGGTCTATTCATGTAGTTCACCCTTCTAGATTGCATTGAATTGTCGATATCCATCGGGAATGGATGCTTTGCTTGATTTGGTCGTGGTGGTGGTAAATTAGCTGTCTGAAAATGTTGTGGGTAAGTATAATGTGTGTTATAATTTTGTCTATGTGAATTAAATAGTTGTGGTCTTTGAGTGTCACCAATATAGGTGCTAAATCTTGGTTGGAGAATGTTAAATCTTGGTTGGGGAATGTACGTCAAGTGTGGATAAAATGTTTGATTTTGGGCAGCATTGCTAAATTGTTTCTGAGGAAGAGGTGGAGCATTCATAGTTACGTCATTAGCCAACTGTGTCCTGTATTGTTGGTTTTCTAACTTCAAACACAAATGAAGGGCCTCGTGTAAGTCTTTGGGCTCCCTCATTCCAAGTAGCCTAGGCAAATCGCGTCTAAAGCCTCTAACAAACGTATCGAGGGCCTTATTCTTATAATTTGTTGTGAGCAAAAATATGGCGTCTTGGCTTTCTTCCATACACGCTATTTTGTTTAGAATTAACGACAGATGGCCGTAAATTCTTTTATAGAACTCCTGCACGGGTTATTGCCCTGTATCGTGGTTGATAATTGTTACTCGAGTGTACCCAGATCTCGTTGATCTGCGTAATGGGCAGTGAGGCATTTGATTATGCATTCCCAATTCAATGGGGTGTTATAGGATTCTAGGGCGATATCTGCCTCTCCTATTATTTTATTACGTACGACATTTAAAATTCCAAAATATTTAGCTGATCCTCTCAGAGGTTTCTTTTGGCACTCTTTTTCCAGGAGCCGAACTCAGTCTGATTCCCATTGAATTCTCTAAGTGAACGCACAACGTCCGGTATTTTGTCTAGTTGTGTCAAGTCTGCCTCATTACGGTATATACCCTGATCTCTTGCTCTAGGTTCCACTTCTCTTACTGTTCGCTCTTCTAAAAGTATCCTACGCACAATATTTGCAATACTAGCCTCACTTTCCGGTGTTCAAACAAATTGACCCTGAGGCTGTGGTGGAGGATTATTCAAATTTGGCGGCGGATTATTTAAAATCGGTGCCCTTATTAAATTATTTGGATTTGCCATTGAAAGGAAAACATGTAAAATCACAAAATTATAAGTTCTATTATTTTCAAATCTTGATTTTGTGAATCCTTAGTCCTGCCTTTACATATAAAAAATTTTCACTCAAGGGAAAACGTGTAAGATCACAAAATTACGACTTATATTATTTTCAAATCTTTATTTAGCCAATTTTTAGCTTTGCTTTTATAAAAAAAAAATTTCTTAATCGAGTTAAAAGAAAATTTATTCTTTACTTGCAATAATCAACTTCCTTAGTATTTTTAATATTATTTTAACACTTTTAATTGTTTCAAAGTTAAGATAGGTAAAACTAGAAAATTTGTTATTAAAATAATTATGTTATAAGCTTGCATAAAGATTTAAAGATTTTAATTCTTCTTCTTCTTTTGGCGCTACAGTCCGTGGTGAACCTGGGCCTCAACCAACAAAGTTTTCCAGCTGGCACGGTCTTAAGCCAGCGTTCTCCAATTTTGCACACCAAGTTGGTTGAGGTCCCTCTCCACTTGTGTGCGCCATCGGTTCCGTGGGCGTCCTCTACTGCGTTGTCCCACAGGTTCGGAATCGAAGATTCTACGGGTCGGAGCAGTATTCTCCATGCGCTCTACATGGCCCAACCATCTTAGCCTACGGATCCAACGTAGGCGCCTGGTTAGGCTCATGTCGCTGTACAACCCGTACAGTTCATGATTGAATCTTCTTCTCCAGAAACTATAAACGCAAACAGGGCCGAACATTGAACGCAGAACTTTTCTCTCGAAAATACCAAGGACTTCCTCATCCGCCTTCGACACCGTCCATGCTTCTGCGCCATATAGAAGTACAGGGATTATCAAAGTGGTATATAGTGTCAACTAGGTTTTTCGAGAAAGGGCCTTACTACTCAATTGCCTCTTGAGCCCAAAGAAACAGCGATTGGCAAGAGTTATTCTGCGTTTGATCTCGGTACTGATGTTGTTCATACTGTTGACTTGGGAGCCAAGGTAGACGAAGTCCTTCACTACCTCGAAGTTATAGCGGCCTATAGTGACGTTCTGGCCCTGTCGTCGGTGTTGCGCGTCCTTTTTTGATGACAGCATATACTTCGTTTTGCCCTCGTTCACCGCTAGACCCATTTTGGCCGCCTCCGTTGAAATACCAGCAAACGCTTCAGTGACGGCTCGCTTTGTTCGACCAATCACATCAATGTCGTCAGCGTATGCAAGCAGTTGCACGGACTTTTGGAAGATCGTGCCTCTGTTGTTGGCGTGTGAGTTTTGCACGATCTTCTCAAGAATTATGTTAAAAAAGTCACATGGCAGTGCGTCGCCTTGTCTAAATCCCCTTCTGACATTGAAGGTCTCGGTGAATTCGTTACCGACCTTGATAGAGCAGCGAGAGTTCTCCATCGTCATCCTACACAGCCTGACGAGTTTGGTAGGAATGTCAAAACTAGACATGGCTTCGTATAGCTCGTCCCTATACACACTGTCATATGCAGCCTTAAAATCGACGAATAGGTGGTGGGTGTCGATTTGCATCTCTTGGGTCTTTTCCAGGATCTGCCGTAGTGTGAAAATTTGGTCGATGGTGGACTTCCCCGGCCTGAAACCACACTGATAAGGACCTATCAGACTGTTCACGAATAGTTTCAGGCGCTCACACAAAACGGAAGAGAAGATCTTGTAGGCGATGTTCAGGAGACTTATTCCTCGGTAGTTGGCGCAGTTGAAGGGGTCTCCTTTTTTGTGGATCGGGCAAACGATGCTGAGATTCCACTCGTCGGGCATGCTTTCCTCCGACCATATCTTACAGATGAGCTGGTGCATGCGCCCAACCAGGTCATCTCCGGCTGCCTTAAATAGTTCCGCGGACAGTGCGTCCGCTCCTGCAGCTTTGTTCACGACAGGCTTCTGTCCGAAGCTTATATCCATTGGATAGTTGTTTTACCCGTTGGTAAAACTTTCGGATATTATTCCTGCCGTAACACCTCTCCAGTTCCTCGATCACGCGCTTTTCGTGCTCTTTCTTCTTCTTTTTGAGAAGCCGGTGTTCTTCCCTTCTCTTCCGTTCGTAGAGCTCACGAGCTGCTCTCGTCCTTCTCTCCAACGTCGCCTTATACGCTACTAGCTTCGCTGAATGTGCCTGCCTGCACTCGTCGTCAAACCATGGGTTTTTTCCGGGTGGCATTTTAAAACCCAATACATCAGAGGCAGGCAACGGTTCCATTCCTCATCGGTTGTTTCGCCTGGCAGGGCTGGACTCTCTGAGAGCTTAAGGGAGACTAGATCGGCAAATTTCCCAGCGGTCGATTGCGATTGTAGCTTTGCGACGTCAAACTGTTGTGGTCGTGCTCTACTCCGGTTTGCTACTGATATCCGTGATCTTACCTTGGCTACAACAAGGAAGTGATCGGAGTCAATGTTGGCTCCTCGGAATGTTCGGACATCAAGAATACTGGAGGAGTGTCTGCCGTCGATCGCAATGTGATCAATTTGGTTGACGGTTAATTTAAATAATAAAAGTTTCCCGATGACTCTAGCAATGATGTCTTCCTTGCCCAGCTTTGCGTTAAAATCTCCTAGGACGATCTTGGTGTCGTAGCTGGGGCATTGATCGTATTGTCTTTCTAGGAGATTATAAAAGTCATCCTTGCTGTCGTCATCTTTATCCTCCGTAGGGGCGTGGGCGCAGATTAGGCTAATGTTGCCGAGCCTAGCCTTGATGCGGATTGTAATGAGGCGTTCGCTCATGGATTTAAAGCTTAAGACTTTTTGCCTAAGTCTGCCTCGAACAACAAACCCGCATCCAAACAGGCGCTGCCGCCGCTCTTTGTAGCAACCACCGTAGTAGATGTCGCAGTTTCTCACTTTCTTTTTGCCCGGCCCATCCCATCGCACTTCCTGGATGGCGGTGATGTCAGCCTTATAGGCTTCCAGGGCCTCCGCAAGTTCATGGGCTGCACGTGGTCTGTTCAGGGACCTGACATTCCACGTGCAGAACCGAAAATCGTTATCCTTATTTCGTTGTTCCTGGTCGTCAGCAATAAAGTCATCCATATTTATTCTTTGTGGTTGTATCGAAACTATTTTGTTTTTACACGGTAGGGAAGTTACCCCCCCCGCACTATCCCCGAAACCTGGAGGACCGCGTCCTGGTTTAGACCCCTGGACAGAGGGGATTCGCTGCACACTTTGGTTCACCTCTAAGCGGGTGCTGTAGGGGCTATCCAGGGGCGCCACGAGGAGGCAGTATGTCAGCTTGACCAGTCCATTTTCAGGGATCGCTGCTGGCTTCTCGCCAGGTTGAGAGCAATCAACAACTTTGCCCTGAGTGCACTGGCCCATTCCCCCGAATAGTTTTAATTACTTCAATTTATTTTCTTTATTAATTTTATTTAATTCTAGAGTATTTTTTAATTATTTGTCCTTACTTATTATTTCTTTGTAATTTTTATTCAATTAAATATTTTATTTAATTTAATTTTTTATTCAATTATTCTTATTTCATTGTTCAATTTATTTAATAAATTAAATTGTCTTTATTTTTAAATAATTTTAGTTTTGATTTTTCTTTTTAAATTCTTATTTTATTAATTTGTAGTTTATTATTTTTATTTTCACTTTTTATTTCGTTGGTAATTGAGAAAAAGTCCTTTTAACTTTTTACTAGGGTTCTCTTGATTACACTACACGGTCGTATTAAAATTTTCCGTTGGTAATTGAGAATAAGTCCTTTTCACTTTTTACTAAGGTTCTCTTGATTACACTTACACGGTCGTATTAAAATTTTCCGTTGGGCGCCAGTTAAATAAATTCATGTTTTGGGTTTGAGTACTTGACTTCAACTGAAGAAACTTTATTCAAATTCTGTTTTTAATAATAACAATTATGCTTACGCTTAGTTTTTAGACAATACAAAATTCCTGTTATTTAAAGGTAAGTAATAATAATATTTTTTACACAACAAAAGAATTCTTATTAAATACACGTGTGTGTGCCAGACAGTGTAGTCAGCATTTTATTAAGTACAGATAAGTGTATTGTAATCAAATGATCCAGAATAAGTTTTAACAAAAAATCAAATATAACGGAAATGAAAAGAATAAAATGTGAGTGGGAGTATTCATAATTAACCTTAACAGATTTTGTGTTAACTTATACAAAGGACGTCAATTACCAAACGATTCTGCAATATTAAAACTTTCATTTACTTAAATTCCTATACTAAGCAATAGACATATATAATTCTTTTTTCATTTTACTTGTTTCGTATGCAAGAAAACATTGTGTATTTATTTTTTTAATTTTTATTTTTTTTAATAATAAATGCAAGCAAGTTTTAAGACAAATGAAAATATTGTACTTTCATTTACAACAATTGTTCATACATGTGGATGGTGAAAAAGATTTCAGATTTAACAATGCTAAGCACCTGCGCAACATACTATGTGCGACAGTTGTTTAAATAGCTTAGGATTTTTTCTCACGGTCATAAGTATTTATATGACCCTCTTCTGGGATACTATTTTTGGAACATGTATGTGCATGCTGAAAAAGGTTTTCAGATTCTTTAACAATGCAAAAAACCAAACAAACAAAAAATGGAAAAATTGAAGTGTGAGATTTGCGATTTCGCTACATTTTTGACGCAATCGAATCAGAGTAGGTATTACAAAAAACAACACAACATTGTGATGCCTCGATCTAAGGGGTCGTTATACAGAAGGATCCAGAAAATAATAGAGGAAAAGGCACACGACAATTGGGTAAGGGAGATGTTCTTGCCATCCCCCTCCTCAGAACATCAAACAACAAGGTTATTTTCACCACCACCCTCACAAACCAATGCAAGAATATCATTAGCCTCATCAGTGCCAACAACATCACCACAACCACCGCCCTCAACAACATCAGCGCCGCAACAACCATCATCCTCAACTGCAGAGTCAATACTCTCAGTACAGCCACCAACTCTATCAACATCAGCACCACAACCACTAACTTCATCATCAATATCAGCACAACCACCGCCCTCAACAACATCAGCGCCGCAACAACAATCATCCTCAACTGCAGAGTCAATACTCTCAGTACAGCCACCAATCCTATTAACATCAGCACCACAACCACCAACTTCATCATCAATATGAGCACAACCACGAACCTCAACAACATCAGAATCAACCCCATCAACACAACCACCATCCACAGCGGACTTGGATTTCTGTTTAAGCCTTCTAGATGAAGATGAAGATGTCCTAGCTAATTGTTGGAAATAAAGGAGGTATGAATTTTGCCACCTTTAGATCTAACTTTCTTACATCTATATGATGATCAGGACGAACTATTACTGCAAGCAGGACTCCAAGTGGAAGTTTACTAATAGCTATTAATAATTAATATGAGTATATTTTATATATGTAAATATTTTTAAATAAATGAAAAGAAAATAGTATTATTGTATTATTTATTATTTTGAAAAAATAATAATCGTGTACAGTACTTGCCATTACTGAAAATGGTAATAAAAGGTATTTGTAATTTCATGAAAAGATTTTCCAATATTGTTTCTGATGAAGATAAACATAAACTTGTTAATATTCAGTCACATCTGTAGTGCGGTTCTCTAACTTTTAGCGATTTTAAAAGTGTTAAAGTTAACACCAGTTGTTGTGGTTTGCACTAACGATTGTGTGATTCGCTAACTTCTTTTTTAGCACTTTTTTAGTGTATTAAAAAATTCGAATTTACGTGGCAACTTTGTAATAAATAAGAAATATGCAATGAAGAATACAAAAAAAAACAAATTTTCGTGCTTTTATTTTGTGCGGGTAAGTAAAATGTATTTAAGTTATTTTTATAAATATAAAAGCCGAGATTTCTAATTTTCCATAAAAAATTTGTATAACCTTTTTGAAATTTTTGGAAAAAGTCACGGGTCTAATTTATTTATATAATAAAGCTGCAATTTCTAATTTTTCCTCATGCAAAAATGTATATTTCCAAATATGTATTTTTTTAAAAATTCTTTCAAATCAAAAAAATTTTGAAAGTATTGAAAAGAGCACTGTTGCTAACTTGGTGAAGCTTTTTATAATTTCGCAATGACATTAATATTTCTGTAGATACAGTCACTTTCTTAAACATTTCATAAAGAAGAAATATTCATATATTTACTGATAAACTTGAACCATTCGTCATACAAAAATGTATTTTTCCAGACATTCTTTCAAATCAAAAAAATGTTGAAAGAATTGAAAAGCGCATTATTGATAAATTAGTGGAGGTTTTTATAATTTCACAATGAAATTAATAATTCTGGAGCTACAGTCACTTTCTTAAACATTTCAAAAGGAAGAAATATTCATATATTTATTGATAAGCTTGAACCCCTTCTCATAAAAAAATGTATTTTTTCAAAAACTCTTTCAAATGAAAACAATTTTAAAGGAATTAAAAAGAGCACTGTTAATATATTAGTGCCTTTCAATTCAAAGATTCATATGAAAGTAATATTCATATATTTATTTTAATACATTTTTTATTATTTGAACTACTCTTCATACAAAAATTGTCTTTTCAAACATTCTTTCAAATCAAACAATTTAAAAAGAATTGAAAACAGCACTATCGATAACTTGGTGAAGATTTTTATAATGTCGCAATGAAAGAATAATACCGGACATACAGTCACTTTCTTAAACATTTCAAAAGGAAGTAATATTCATATATTTACTGATAAACTTAAACCATTCCTCATACAAAAATGTATTTTTCCAAACATTCTTTCAAATCAAAAAAATTTTGAACGAATTGAAAAGCGCATTATTGATAACTAGTGAAGGTTTTTATAATTTCGCAATGAAATTAATATTTCTGGAGCTACAGGCACTTTCTTAAACATTTCAAAAGTAAGTAATATTCATATATTTACTGATAAACTTGAACCATTCCTCATACAAAAATGTATTTTTCCAAACATTCTTTAAAATCAAAACAATTTTGAAAGAATTGAAAAGAGCACTATTGATAACTTAGTGAAGATTTTTATAATTTCGCAACGAAATTGATATTTCCGAAGCTACAGTTACTTTTATAAACATATCATGTAGAAGTAATATTCATATATTTACTGATAAATTTGAACCATTCCTAATACAAATCTCATAAAGAGGCTCATTGTGTGAGATGCCTTTCTTTGCCCCACTGTGAAATTTACTATGCCACCGTGCTCACCTAGAACTCTTCCATTTATATGCACTACTTTACCTTTCTGTACAAATTGAGGAGCTAATTTAGCTATTGTTTTACTATAGCTTTCGGAAACAAAGCATATATCTTGACTGTCCGGCTTTTCAGAAACTTGTAAGCTAAAATACTTTGCTAATTTTCTTATATCACTTTTATAGAACCCACCTAGTGGAAATCGCAAAAGCTTCAACTGCTCCTTTGTTATAGCAAATAGAAAATAGCTTTGATCTTTACTTTTATCAATGCTTCTGCATAACTTTATATCACCATTTTTTTCTAATCTTCTCACATAATGTCCTGTTACAAGCACATCCGCACCAATGTTTTTTGTAACTTGCAATAGATCACGAAATTTTACCGCTTGGTTACATCTTACGCACGGTATGGGAGTTTCCCCATTCATATAGGTACTTGCAAAATCCTCTATTACTTCCTTTTTGAATATTTCCTCGTAGTTTAAAATATAGTGAGGAAAGCCAACACTTTCAGCCACGCGTTTAGCGTCGTAAATATCCTGTCCAGCACAACATGCACCTTTTCTTGCGTTAGCAATACCAATGGTGCCATAGAGTTGAAGAGTCACACCTACCACCTGATACCCAAAGTTATATAGCAGTGTTGCAGCAACGGAGCTATCAACTCCCCCGGACATTGCAACAACAGCCTTGGTTTGGTGGAGAGCTTTATCTTTTAACAAAGGCTCAATTTTAAATTCTTTAAGCATAATCTCATTAATTTATAAACGCAAATCTTGTGGCATTCCAACATACAACTGTGCAAAAGTTTTAATTTAGGGCAATCTACATAGTAGATGATGTCATTCTAGTTCGTGACACTGGAATCTAGTGTCTATTTATGCAAATTTATTAAACAGCTACTCGGATGACACACTTTCCTGCTGGAAGTTGCCTTCAAATTACTTGGTGCATAACACCGATATCTCATTTATATTGCATAATTCCATCAAACAGTTCGTAAACCACCTTCAAAAACAATTTAATCTTGCTTGAATAAAACATGGCCAAAATAACCAATGTTTTCAAGCACTTTTCCACTACCCAAGGCAACACAATAAAGTGGGTCATCTGCAATACGAACTGGTAATTTTGTTGTTTCACTGATAACTTTGCCCAAGTTACGTGATGATCCACCACCGGATAAAATTATTCCTCTACCAACATACCAGAAGAAAGTTCAGGTGGAGTGCTCTCCAGTGCAGTCCTAATAACAGAAATTATCTGATGGACAGGCTCTATTAAATTCTCTGCAACTTGATATTCTGATAAAAGCATTTCTCTTGGCATGCCACTCACTAAATCCCTGCCTTTATTATAATTCCCTCTTTGTTATTTTTACCTGGCTGACTTGCTGAACCTACGTTTTTCTTAATTTTTTCAGCAGTTGTTTCACCGATTAATAACTTAAGATTTTCACGAATATAAGATTTTATTGCTTCATCCATAACATTTCACCCACTCTTGCAGAACGTGAATAAACAATTCCGCTCAAAGAAATAATTGTAACTTCAGTTGTACTGCCTCCTATATCAATGATCATAGAGCACTCAGGTTCAGTAACTGGGAGGCCAGCTCCGATTGCTGCAGCTATTGGTTCTTCAATCAAAAATACTTGATTTTGTTGAGATGTTTGTTGGTGTTGGTGCGAGCCGTGTTCGTGATATGTTTGATCAGGACAAGAAAAATGCTCCTTGTATAATTTTTATAGATGAGATAGATGCGGTTGGTAGACATCGTGGTATTGGTCTTGGTGGTGGTAATGACGAAAGAGAACAAACATTACATCAGTTGTTAGTTGAGATGGATGGCTTTGAGTCTAATGAGGGCGTAATAATAATTGCTGCGACTAACCGTCCGGATGTTTTAGATCCAGCACTGCTTAGGCCTGGTCGTTTTGACCGGCAGATTACTATTTCTTTACCCGATATAAATGGGCGCGAGAAAATATTAAATACGCATATAAAAAAAATATCAATGGCCCCTGATGTAAATGTGAAAACAGTTGCAAGAGGAACACCTGGTTTTTCAGGGGCTGATTTAGCAAATTTGATGAACGAATCTGCGTTTATTGAAGATCTCTCATTATGACTGAAGAGGAAAAGAGACTGACTGATTGCTGTTAATATGCCTGCTTCTGATCCTATACACAAAGCAACAATTATTCCACGCGATAGGGCACTAGGGTTAGTTATGAGACTACCAGAAACGGATAGAGTTTCCTTCACAAGAGAAAAGGTGCTAGCAAATATAACTGTTGTAATGGGTGGACGTGTGGAAGAAGAGCTAATTTTTGGCTATGATTCTGAAGATACGTTAAAGCTTATAGATGAAGAAGTGAAGAAAATTGTGTCTTCTTGCTATGAAAAAGCAAAAGACATTTTGACCAATCATAAGAAAGGCTTAGATCTCATTGCCGAAAATCTACTTGAGTTTGAAACTTTAACAGGGGATGAGATAAAAGACATATTAAGCGGAAAAAAAAATTGTTAGAGATGTAAATGAGAAGAATGAGAAAATAAAGAAATCCTCTCTCTATTAGATCTGACCATAGCTTAAAATGTTAATCATCTAACGCTGAAATAAAACATTCAGAATTGTAACTGTCAATATAAATTGTATTAAAATATTCATAATATTGCATTTTCTTCACGATAATGCTTTCATTCAGTTAGTATTGGTGTTTATGGGGTATGAATAATGTTTGATGTGCCTTCTATTGGTTTAAATGCAGTCATTAATCATGAGTATAAGAAAAAGAGCGCAATTAACTTTATGAGGTCTATTTCTTGTTGTGTCATCAGCAACTGCTGTCTGGTTTATCTTTCCTGTATCACAGATTTACTAGTGCCATTTTTGCTCCTAGCCTTATTCTTGCTATGGGTTATTACATGTTCATATTTAGTTGTGAAGAAAAATCTTTGGTAAAGAATGTTCTTGGTATGGCTGAACCAGCTGAATCAGTAAAGAGAGTGCGTTGCCAAGAAAATATTTATCCTTAGTAGCAGAAGTAAGAGGTACTACGAGAGATGGGTTTTGCAACGCGCTTGTTAATCTCTGTTTTGAAGATTTTAGTAAAGCACACAAACATTATATGTGAAAGAAATTGATGATTTTGTGTCTTCAATAAAAAAATAAAGACCTCTTAACCACTTTGATCAATTTTTTACTATTATTAAGTAAGTACTACAAAAAATAGAAGTGAATTAATGGATTTCGCAATGGCATATAAGATAATAAGTAAAGAAGATCCAGACAAAATAGAAGATTTTTAGCTACTCAAACAAAAAGTTATTAATGCGAAATAATGTTACCTAAAATTAATAATTTTCTATCACAAGTTAAAGGTTAGGTTTAAATTAGTAGAGGTTGAATAAATATAGTTAAGTCTTTGCAATAGTGATTTTATCAAAAATCTTAGTATGTACTTGATTATCATTTTTTGTTTCAATTTTAGTGATGAAATGGCACCTAACGGGCTCTTTTATGGCAATTTCTTTAAACCCTTTTCCAACTTTACTATAAAAATTAAAATCCATCTCTTCATATTTATTCTTGTCTTTCGCTCTACTTAACCCAACTTTAACATCAATATCTAGAATAAATGTAATATCTGGATATCTAACTCCAGCCAACCTGTACAAATCTTCTATTAGTTTTAAATCAACTCCAAGCCCATATCCTTAGTAATGGTTGAATCAATAAACCGATCACAAATCACTATTTTCCCTTCTGCAAGAGCAGGTAATATTAATTTTTTCATATGTTCGTGTCTAATCGAGATAAGTAGCAAGAGTTCAGAAATAGGATCAGTATTATTTGTTAATAACACCCCTCTTATCTTTTCTGCAAAATCAGTGCCGCCAGGTTCTCGAGTCGAAACTACATTATTTTCGCCGTGAATTTGCTTAAAATGATTTGAAAGTAGCTTAGATTGTATTGTTTTACCAGAGCCGTCTATTCCTTCGAAAGTTATTAACATAAGTTTAATAATACTAAAAAAGAATATGCAAACAGTATACATAGAAACCGTTTGACATTTAAATAATAAGACCGTAAATTACATACGGTATAATAATACTCTATAGTTGCTCTGAATACTCCTAACGTCAATTTTAGTTTTACTGCGAAAGATTTTAATCTTTTGGGAGCAGATAATAAATACTATGCATTAAGTGAATGTTGTGGAAAAAACGGTCTTGTTGTTATCTTTATATGCAATAACTGTCCTTACGTTCAGTCAATTATGAGCAATCTGGTGAGCGATGTTAATCAATTGAAAAAAGATTATCAGGTAAACACCGTTGCAATAATGTCAAATGATGTAAATGAATATCCAGAAGATTCCTTTGAAAATATGATTAATTTTGCCAAGGAAAATAAGTTTACATTCCCATATTTAATTGATAGTACACAGTCAACAGCTAACAAATACTTGGCTGTTTGCACTCCTGACATTTTTGGCTTTAATTCCAATTTAAACCTTTGCTATCGTGGACGTTTTAATGAGCCAAAAAAAGAAAAGGTTAAAAGCTATGAAGTAAGAAGTAGTGACTTATTTCAAGCTATGAAATTTATTGCAGAAACTGGTAATTCTCCAATTGACCAAAAATCAAGTGTTGGCTGCTCAATTATCTGGTCTAATTCTACAGGTTAAATATCATGTACAGTGGCTCTCAGCATTTGTTTTCTTAGTCCAGTGCTAGGTTACTTCGTTGCTATTGCGGTTGCGGTTATTGGTTCTCATGGATTTAATCTGATAAACTCAGCTGAAGCGATGGATAATCTTGCAGAATTTCGTGTAGTTTTCCTATTATTCATTATAGGCCTTGAATTGACATTTGAACGCCTGATCGCTATGAGTATTCATGTATTTGGGTTCGGTTCTCTTCAAGTTATAGTTACCATGGTAGCAATATGGTGCATAGCTCTTGCTTTCGGAGTGAATATGAATATAGAATATACCGGTATTTTTTGCTCTATATAAAGTATTATTTGCTGCTATAGAGATGAGGAATGCTCCTTTTTTTATGGATTAAGGATCTTTCAGCTCCTGACCCAACGAACATCTTTACATTGTTTGGGGTTTTTAATTATAACTATCCTATTTCTTAGGAGTTGTACCTATAATTTTTAGTGCCACCATGATAATTCAGCAGAAGCTAAGTGAGAAAGATCAAACAAGGAAAGATGATATTCAAGTAAATATTATGAAGTCTTTACCTTACATTTCTGTCTTTATTTTTTATTCTTTTCCCGCCGGCTTGGTAATATATTGGATATTTAGTAATATTATAACTCTAATTCAACAATCATTAATAAAGTTGCTTTTAGCAAGAATAGTTGGGACGAATGTCAAAAATACTAATAGTTAATTCAATTTATCACACTGAAATAGCGGACCTTTTGCTTGAAGGTGCGGTCGATAGATTAAAATAAAGTCACGTAAGCTATGACATAATTGAAGTTCCTGGTGCATTTGAGATACCAGCTATAATTCTCTTTGCAGTCAAAAGCAATAATGCTAATTATAAAGGTTATTTAGCTCTTGGGTGCGTGATTCGCGGTGAAACCGATCACTATCAATATGTTTGTAAAGGGGTAATCGAAGGCTTAAATGAAGTTATTATGCTTATGTAATAACCATTGGTATGGGAGTAATTACCGCTGACAGAAAAGATAAAGCACTAGTTAGAGCTGACAAAAATAAAAAGAACGTTGAAAGCTATGCAGCCTCAACTGTTTTGCATATGATAGATTTATACAACAAATTAAAGTAATGGAAGAAAAACCGTTAGATAAAAAGTGGCGTATAAAAAGAAGTACAGCAAGATTTCTTGCTGTACACATTGCTTATTCAAATATTTTCGTAGGTTACAATAATAGCACTTTAAAACTGGAAAATTGTGAGCTTAAGAACTACATAAGTAAGTTGAAAGGTATATTTTAATGTGAAGAATTTGAACATCAGTTCTTAGAAAACTTGTTATATAAAGCAGTGAAGAATATGATCCCGTTTAAATCTTATAAGCTTATCTATTTTGCGTGTTGCAATATGTGAGTTAGCTAATTGTGACACACCAGTTACAGTTGTCATTAATGAATACACTAACATTGCATCTGATTTACTTGATAAACCAAGAGAAATTGGCTTTATTAATGGGATATTAGATAAGGCAAAAAATAAAGTTAAAAAACATAAAAATCCTAAGTAGATTCTCACAACTATATAAAAGTTAAGGTCATTCAAATAACAAATTTAAATAACTGACACTCAAAAATAAAAGAGGCAGACCTAATCTACTTCTTTTATACTTAGCTGTCTAGTTTTTTGCTTTTTGCTTAGAAGCAAATTATTCGACAACAGCTTTTTCCAAATAAGTGCTGAACAATTTAGTATCGTTTTCTTTAACTCCTATACCTAATATGTTAACTAGCTTACCGTGACCCATTGAAGTATATTTACCATTATCGTCTTTTATTGCTTGTAATTTTATAGCTAAGAATAAAGCATCACCTACTTCTACAACCTCACCACTTGTAGGAACAACATAGCTCTCGTGCCTTTTTGGTTAGTGAAATATAAATGATACTCACCATCTATATACTTACCATCTTTATCCTTGACACTAACAATCTTCCAAGCCTTCAGTCAGATATTTCATCATTTTTGCTGATGGCATATAGTGCTCAACAAATCAGTGCAACAGCAACAAATGCTAAGTAAGTACTCATTCCAAGTGGTGCAGCTGCAGTAGCAGCAAGTGCGCTGTTTATTTTGTGAACTGACCTCGATGATTTTTGAAAGTTAGCATAAACGACATCGTTTAATAAAATATCAATACGCTAAGTTGCATATAAAAAACCTTCACAGTCAAGCTTTTTCGCAAACTACCTGCCACTTGATCCAAAGCCCCCTACATTGCGACCGGTTTCTTCTGTGCAGAATTCTTCTACTTCATCATAAATTACCAGATATACAAGAGAAATAAGGATTTGTGCAATTTTATTTTTATATATATATATTTATTATATATATAATAAATATATATATATTTTATTTTTATATATATATATTTTATATATATATATATTTATTATATATTTTTATCTCATACGACTGATTACTTAGATTAATTAGGCAAATCTTTAGCTCACCTCGATAATCAGAGTATATAGTTCCTGGAGAATTTAAGACAGTGATTCCATGTTTTGCAGCAAGACCAGAACGTGGGCGGATTTGCCCCTCAAAACCGTTTGGTATTGCAATCACAATTCCAGTTGGAACAAGTAACCTCTCAAGTGGATTTAAAACGGCAGAGTCATTAAATGCAGCATAAAGATCCATACCAGCACTCTGCGCAGTTGCATAACATGGAAGAGAGAAGTCTTCTCCGCGTGATAATCTTTTTATTTCTACTTTAATTTTACTTCCTTGCACTCAAATTTACCAACTATGAAGACTTCGTTATAGCATGTAAATTGTATCTGTAAAAGTAATAAATGTTACATCGTAAATTATGTCATTCTAACACGTGACGCTAGGCCATAAAATAAGTTTTTCGTTTCTATATGCGCTAACTTAAGACTTCAATGATACCACTTCTTAACGCACTTAACACCATTGACATATAAATTTGCATGACTTTTTTGAGTATTAAGCAATGCAAGTCCAATGTTATCTACACTAGAAAGTATTTTCCCTATTTCCTCATTATTTTCATTTGTCACTTCAGTGCCAATATCTGGAAGTGCGTTATCTCCCTCAACAAGATAAAGTTTTCTTCTGAATATTTCTTGTCTGCTCATTCGATTTACGATTTCCTGACCTATGTAACACCATTTATTAAAGCATATACCGTTTGCCTTATCGATTAAATATTGCAATGGAAACGATGAATTTTGTACCATATCTTTTGCTCCATCTGGGATAAGGTTTTTAATTCTAACTTTTTCATACTGAATAAAATCTTGAATCGGTTCTTTTATTCCATCTTTATGTAAGATCCTCATTCCCAGCAGCTTGTGCCTTGGATCTTGAAAAATAACTTGTGATTTACTACTACACTCCGCCAACTTAGTATCAAACAAAACTCCAAGCTTATATAGTGCACTAATGTCTTTAATTTTCACTCTCAAATAAGTTTTAAGTAAATCTAGTGTCTTGATCATTTGCTGTAAGTGCACATTTTCGCACTCTAAGAAAATATATCTACCATATTCAATAAGAAAAAAATCATATAGGTATTTTCCCTGAGGGCTAAGCAATAAAGAGTAAATGGCTTTTTGGCTATCCAGCTTATTAATATCATTGGTTATAATGCCCTGCAGAAAATCTCTAGTATCAGGCCCATATAGCACTATCACACCACGACTTAAGAATGGTATATAACTCATGAAATCTCTATAAATAAACCAAACTTTATTATATAACATTATGCTCTTTTAGACACAGTTTTTTTGGCGTGCATATTTTATATGGTGTACTTATTTTATAAGCTCCTTCCCTTGAAATATAACTTACGAGTATATACATAAAGCTGTAGATTAATTTATTGAGAGGAAAAGCGAAAATCAAGTACAAGTTTAAATGCATAGGCTGACAGCGTGCTGATCAGGCCTATTAGCGAGGAAAAGCAAGGTGGGATCATGCTTCCATCAGGTGCTGAAAAGAAACCTACCAAAGGTGAAATTTTAGCAACTGGTTAAGGTTTGCGCAACTCAAGTGGCGAACGCATAGCTTTAACTGTAAAGGCTGGTGATAAAGTATTCTATCGTCAATGGACGGGTACAGAAAAGAACATAATGATGAAAAGCTTATCGTGATGAAGGAGTCCGATATACCTGCTGTCATTAAATAGCAGTCTTTATTTTACTAAACTAAAACAAAGCGCAACATGGCGCATTGTAAATGGTTGTATTGTAGTTTTATAAATTTTTTTATTAATAAGAGGTGGTAAAAATGACTAATGTAGTAGTATCAGGTGAGCAATTACAAGAAGCCTTTCGTGAAGTCTCAGCAATAGTGGATTCAACGGTAGCAATAACTGCGGGGCCTAGAGGGAAAACAGTAGGGATTAGTAAGCCCTACGGAGCACCAGAAATTACAAAAGATGGTTATAAGGTGATGAAAGGTATCAAGCCTGAAAAACCCCAAAATGCTGCAATAGCAAACATCTTTGCCCAAAGTTGTTCTCAATGTAACGACAAAGTTGGTGATGGTACAACAACGTGCTCAATATTAACTAGCAACATGATAATGGAAGCTTCAAAATCAATTGCTGCTGGAAACGATCGTGTTGGTATTAAAAATGGAATACAGAAGGCAAAAGATGTAATATTAAAGGAATTTGCATCAATGTCTCGTACAATTTCTCTGGAGAAAATGGATGAAGTAGCATAAGTTGCGATAATCTCTGCAAATGGTGATAAGGATATAGGTAACAGTATCGCTGATTCCGTGAAAAAAGTTGGAAAAGAGGGTGTGATCACTGTTGAAGAAAGTAAAGGTTCAAAAGAGTTAGAAGTTGAGCTGACTACTGGCATGCAATTTGATCGCGGTTATCTCTCTCCGTATTTTATTACAAATAATGAAAAAATTATCGTGGAGCTTGATAATCCTTATCTATTGATTACAGAGAAAAAAATAAATACTATCCAACCTTTACTTCCTATTCTTGAAGCTGTTGTTAAATCTGGTAAACCTTTAGTTATTATTGCAGAGGATATCGAAGGTGAAGCACTAAGCACTTTAGTTATCAATAAGTTGCGTGGTGTTTTAAAAGTTGCTGCAGTAAAAGCTCCGGGTTTTGGTGACAGAAGAAAGGAAATGCTTGAAGATATAGCAACTTTGACTGGGGCTAAGTACGTCATAAAAGATGAACTTGGAATCAAGATGGAAGATCTGACACTTGATGATCTTGGTACTGCTAAAAATGTTAAAAATACTAAAGATAATACCACAGTTGTTAGCGAAAATAACGATTCTGACAGTGTTGAAAGCTAGAATCGAGCAGATCAAATCTCAAATTGAAACTTCAACTTCTGATTATGATAAAGAAAAGCTAAGAGAACGTTTAGCGAAATTATCACGTGTTAGAATGACATAATTTACGATGTAACATTTATTACTTTTACAGATACAATTTACATGCTATAATGAAGTCTTCATAGTTGGTAAATTTGAGTGCAAGGAAGTAAAATTAAAGTAGAAATAAAAAGATTATCACGCGGAGAAGACTTCTCTCTTCCATGTTATGCAACTGCGCAGAGTGCTGGTATGGATCTTTATGCTGCATTTAATGACTCTGCCGTTTTAAATCCACTTGAGAGGTTACTTGTTCCAACTGGAATTGTGATTGCAATACCAAACGGTTTTTAAGGGCCAATCCACCCACGTTCTGGTCTTGCTGCAAAACATGGAATCACTGTCTTAAATTCTCCAGGAACTATTTACTCTGATTATCGAGGTGAGCTAAAGATTTGCCTAATTAATCTAAGTAATCAGTCGTATGAGATAAAAAGGGGAAATAAAATTGCACAAATCCTTATTTCTCTTGTATATCAGGTAATTTGGGATGAAGTAGAAGAATTCTGCACAGAAGAAACCGGTCGCAATGCAGGGGGCTTTGGATCAAGTGGCAGGTAGTTTGCGAAAAAGCTTGACTGTGAAGGTTTTTTATATGCAACTTAGCGTATTGATATTTTATTAAACGATGTCGTTTATGCTAACTTTCAAAAATCATCGAGGTCAGTTCACAAAACAAACAGCGCACTTGCTGCTACTGCAGCTGCACCACTTGGAATGAGTACTTAGCATTTGTTGCAGTTGGACTGATTTGTTGAGCACTATATGCCATCAGCAAAACATATGAAATATCTGACTGAAGGCTTGGAAGATTGTTAGTGTCAAGGATAAAGATGGTAAGTATATAGATGGTGAGTATCATTTATATTTCAATAACCAAAAAGGCGCGAGAGCTATGTTGTTCCTACAAGTGGTGAGGTTGTAGAAGTAGGTGATGCTTTATTCTTAGCTATAAAATCACAAGCAATAAAAGACGATAATGGTAAATATACTTCAATGGGTCACGGTAAGCTAGTTAACATATTAGGTATAGGAGTTAAAGAAAACGATACTAAAGTGTTCATCACTTATTTGGAAAAAGCTGTTGTCGAATAATTTGCCTCTAAGCAAAAAGCAAAAAACTAGACAGCTAATTATAAAAGAGGTAGATTAGGTCTTTTATTTTTGAGTGTTAGATCTTTTATTTTTGAGTGTCGGTTACTTAAATTTGTTATTTGAATGACCTTAACTTTTATATAGTTGTGAGAATCTGCTTAGGATTTTTATCTTTTTTAACTTTATTTTTTGTGTGGTGAGGTTGTAGAAGTAGGTGATGCTTTATTCTTAGCTATAAAATCACAAGCAATAAAAGACGATAATGGTAAATATACTTCAATGGGTCACGGTAAGCTAGTTAACATATTAGGTATAGGAGTTAAAGAAAACGATACTAAAGTGTTCATCACTTATTTGGAAAAAGCTGTTGTCGAATAATTTGCTTCTAAGCAAAAAGCAAAAAACTAGACAGCTAAGTATAAAAGAAGTAGATTAGGTCTGCCTCTTTTATTTTTGAGTGTCAGTTATTTAAATTTGTTATTTGAATGACCTTAACTTTTATATAGTTGTGAGAATCTACTTAGGATTTTTATGTTTTTTAACTTTATTTTTTGCCTTATCTAATATCCCATTAATAAAGCCAATTTCTCTTGGTTTATCAAGTAAATCAGATGCAATGTTAGTGTATTCATTAATGACAACTGGAACTGGTGTGTCACAATTAGCTAACTCACATATTGCAACACGCAAAATAGATAAGCTTATAAGATTTAAACGGGAAAGCGACCAGCTTGGGTGTAAGTAAGACTCTATTATTTTATCATATTCTTCACTGCTTTATATAACAAGTTTTCTAAGAACTGATGTTCAAATTCTTCACATTAAAATATACCTTTCAACTTACTTATGTAGTTCTTAAGCTCACAATTTTCCAGTTTTAAAGTGCTATTATTGTAACCTACGAAAATATTTGAATAAGCAATGTGTACAGCAAGAAATCTTGCTGTACTTCTTTTTATACGCCACTTTTTATCTAACGGTTTTTCTTCCATTACTTTAATTTGTTGTATAAATCTATCATATGCAAAACAGTTGAGGCTGCATGGCTTTCAACGTTCTTTTTATTTTTGTCAGCTCTAACTAGTACTTTATCTTTTCTGTCAGCGGTAATTACTCCCATACCAATGGTTATTACATAAGCATAATAACTTCATTTAAGCCTTCGATTACCCCTTTACAAACATATTGAGAGTGATCGGTTTCACCGCGAATCACGCACCCAAGAGCTAAATAACCTTTATAATTAGCATTATTGCTTTTGACTGCAAAGAGAATTGTAGCTGGTATCTCAAATGCACCAGGAACTTCAATTATGTCATAGCTTACGTGACTTTATTTTAATCTATCGACCGCACCTTCAAGCAAAAGGTCCGCTATTTCAGTGTGATAAATTGAATTAACTATTAGTATTTTTGACATTCATCCCAACTATTCTTGTTAAAAGCAACTTTATTAATGATTGTTGAATTAGAGTTATAATATTACTAAATATCCAATATATTACCAAGCCGGCGGGAAAAGAATAAAAAATTAAGACAGAAATGTAAGGTAAAGACTTCATAATATTTACTTGAATATCGTCTTTCCTTGTTTGATCTTTCTCACTTAGCTTCTGCTGAATTATCATGGTGGCAATAAAAATTATAGGTAAAACTCCTACAGAAATAGGAAAGTTATAATTAAAAAACCCAAACAATGTAAAGATGTTCGTTGGGTCAGGAGCTGAAAGATCCTTAATCCATAAAAAAAGGAGCATTCCTCATCTCTATAGCAGCAAATAATACTTTATATAGAGCAAAAAATACCGGTATATTCTATATTCATATTCACTCCGAAAGCAAGAGCTATGTACCATATTGCTACCATGGTAACTATAACTTGAAGAGAACCGAACCCAAATACATGAATACTCATAGCGATCAGGCGTTCAAATGTCAATTCAAGGCCTATAATGAATAATAGGAAAACTACACCAAATTCTGCAAGATTATCCATCGCTTCAGCTGAGTTTATCAGATTAAATCCATGAGAACCAATAACCGCAACGGCAATAGCAACGAAGTAACCTAGCACTGGACTAAGAAAACAAATGCTGAGAGCCACTGTACATGATATTTAACCTGTAGAATTAGACCAATTAATTGAGCAGCCAACACTTGATTTTTGGTCAATTGGAGAATTACCAGTTTCTGCAATAAATTTCATAGCTTGAAATAAGTCACTACTTCCTACTTCATAGCTTTTAACCTTTTCTTTTTTTGTCTCATTAAAACGTTCACGATATCAAAGGTTGTAATTGGAATTAAAGGTTTAAATTGGAATAAAAAGTCAGGAGTGCAAACAGCCAAGTATTCGTTAGCTGCTGACTGTGTAGTATCAATTAAATAGGGGAATGTAAACTTATTTTCCTTGGCAAAATTAATCATATTTTCAAAGGAATCTTCTGGATATTCATTTCATTCTGGACAGTTATTGCATATAAAGATAACAACAAGACCGTTTTTCCACAACATTCACTTTATGCATAGTATTTATTATCTGCTCCCAAAAGATTAAAATTTTTCGCAGTAAAACTAAAATTGACTTTAGGAGTATTCAGAGCAACTATAGAGTATTATTATACCGTATGTAATTTACGGTCTTATTATTTAAATGTCAAACGGTTTCTATGTATACTGTTTGCATATTCTTTTTTAGTATTATTAAACTTATGTTTATAACTTTCGAAGGAATAGACGGCTCTGGTAAAACAATACAATCTAAGCTACTTTCAAATCATTTTAAGCAAATTCACGGCGAAAATAATGTAGTTTCGACTCGAGAACCTGGCGGCACTGATTTTGCAGAAAAGATAAGAGGGGTGTTATTAACAAATAATACTGATCCTATTTCTGAACTCTTGCTACTTATCTCGATTAGGCACGAACATAGGAAAAAATTAATATTACCTGCTCTTGCAAAAGGGAAAATAGTGAGATGCGATCGATGTATTGATTCAACTATTATATACTAAGGATATGGGCTTGGAGTTGATTTAAAACTAATAGAAGATTTGCACAGGTTGGCTGGAGTTAGATATCCAGATATTACATTTATTCTAGATATTGATGTTAAAGTTGGGTTAAGTAGAGCGAAAGACAAGAATAAATATGAAGAGATGGATTTTAATTTTTATAGTAAAGTTGGAAAAGGGTTTAAAGAAATTGCCATAAAAGAGCCCGTTAGGTGCCATTTCATCACTAAAATTGAAACAAAAAATGATAATCAAGTACATACTAAGATTTTTGATAAAATCACTATTGCACTATTGACTTAACTATATTTATTCAACCTCTACTAATTTAAACCTAACCTTTAACTTGTGATAGAAAATTATTAATTTTAGGTAACATTATTTCGCATTAATAACTTTTTGTTTGAGTAGCTAAAAATCTTCTATTTTGTCTGGATCTTCTTTACTTATTATCTTATATGCCATTGCGAAATCCATTAATTCACTTCTATTTTTTGTAGTACTTACTTTAGTAATAGTAAAAAATTGATCAAAGTGGTTAAGAGGTCTTTATTTTTTTATTGAAGACACAAAATCATCAATTTCTTTCACATATAATGTTTGTGTGCTTTACTAAAATCTTCAAAACAAAGATTAACAAGCACGTTGCAAAAACCATCTCTCGTAGTACCTCTTACTTCTGCTAGTAAGGATAAATATTTTCTTGGCAACGCACTCTCTTTACTGATTCAGCTGGTTCAGCCATACCAAGAACATTCTTTACCAAAGATTTTTCTTCACAACTAAATATGAACATGTAATAACCCATAGCAAGAATAAGGCTAGGAGCAAAAATGGCACTAGTAAATCTGTGATACAGGAAAGATAAACCAGACAGCAGTTGCTGATGACACAACAAGAAATAGACCTCATAGAGTTAATTGCGCTCTTTTTCTTATACTCATGATCAATGACTGCATTTAAACCAATAGAAGGCACATCAAACATTATTCATACCCCATAAATACCAATACTAACTGAATGATAGCATTATCGTGAAGAAACTGCAATATTATGAATATTTTCTTCTTCTTCTTCTTCTTCTTTTGGCGCTACAGTCCGTGGTGAACCTCAACTCAACCAACAAACTTTTCCAGCTGGCACGGTCTTTAGCCAGCGTTCTCCAATTGTGAACACCAAGTTGGTTGAGGTCCCTCTCCACTTGTGTGCGCCATCAGTTCCGTGGGTGTCCTCTACTGCGTTGTCCCACAGGTTCGGAATCGAAGATTCTACGGGTCGGATCAATATTCTCCATGCGCTCTACATGGCCCAACCATCTTAGCCGTTGGATCCGTAGGCGCATGGTTAGGCTCATGTCGCTGTACAACCCGTACAGTTCATGATTGAATCTTCTTCTCCAGAAACCATAAACGCAAACAGGGCCGAACATTGAACGCAGAACTTTTCTCTCGAAAATACCAAGGACTTCCTCATCCGCCTTCGACACCGTCCATGCTTCTACGCCATAGAGAAGTAGTGGGATTATCAAAGTGGTATATAGTGTCAGCTTGGTTTTTCGAGAAAGGGCCTTACTACTCAATTGCCTCTTGAGCCCAAAGAAACAGCGATTGGCAAGAGTTATTCTGCGTTTGATCTCGGTACTGATGTTGTTCATACTGTTGACTTGGGAGCCAAGGTAGACGAAGTCCTTCACTACCTCGAAGTAATAGCTGCCTATGGTGATGTTCTGGCCCAGTTGCCGGTGTTGCGCGTCCTTTTTTGATGACAGCATATACTTCGTTTTGCCCTCGTTTACCGCTAGACCCATTTTGGCCGCCTCCGTTGAAATACCAGCAAACTCTTCAGTAACGGCTCGCTGTGTTCGACCAATCACGTCAATGTCGTCAGCGTATGCTAGCAGTTTCACGGACTTTTGGTAGATCGTGCCTCTGTTGTTGGCTTGTGAGTTTTGCACGATCTTCTCAAGAATTATGTTAAAAAAGTCACATGACACTTGAAGGTCTCGGTGAATTCGTTACCGACCTTGATGGGGCAGCGAGAGTTCTCCATCGTCATCCTACACAGCCTGACGAGTTTGGTAGGAATGTCAAAACTAGACATGGCTTCGTATAGCTCGTCCCTGTACACACTGTCATATGCGGCCTTAAATTCGACGAATAGGTGGTGGGTGTCGATTTGCATCTCTTGGGTCTTTTCCAGGATCTGCCGTAGTGTGAAAATTTGGTCAATGGTGTACTTCCCTGGCCTGAAACCACACTAATAAGGACCAATCAAATTGTTCACGAATGGTTTCAGGCGCTCACACAAAACGGCAGAGAAGATCTTGTAGGCGATGTTCAGGAGACTTATTCCTCGGTAGTTGGCGCAGTTGAAGGGATCTCCTTTTTTGTGGATCGGGCAAACGATGCTGAGATTCCACTCGTCGGGCATGCTTTCCTCCGACCATATCTTTCAGATGAGCTGGTGCATGCGCCCAACCAGGTCATCTCCGGCTGCCTTAAATAGTTCCGCGGACAGTGCGTCCGCTCCTGCAGCTTTGTTTGATTTCAATCTCGATATTGCTATCTTGACTTCATTCAGGTCGGGGGAACGGAATTCTCTACCATCATCGTCCGTTATCTGTAGTGGAATATTCTGCCTGGCGATGGATTCGGTGTTTTGTTCGCCGTTAAACTGTCTGCAGAAGTGATCTTTCCAGATTCTCAGCATCGATTGCGACTCTACTACAATTTCTCTTTACTCCCTCTTCGTCACGACAGGCTTCTGTCCGAAGCTTATATCCATTGGATAGTTGTTTTACCCGTTGGTAAAACTTTCGGATATTATTCCTGCCGTAACACCGTCCTTCTGTTTTTTCCGGGTTGCATTTTAAAACCCAATACATCAGAGGCAGGCAACGGTTCCATTCCTCATCGGTTGTTTCGCCTGGCAGGGCTGGACTCTCTGAGAGCTTAAGGGAGACTAGATCGGCAAATTTCCCAGCGGTCGATTACGATTGTAGGTTTGCGACGTCAAACTGTTGTGGTCGTGCTCTACTCCGTTTTGCTACTGATATCCGTGCTCTTACCTTGGCTACAACAAGGTAGTGATCGGAGTCAATGTTGGCTCCTCGGAATGTTCGGACATCAAGAATACTGGAGGAGTGTCTGCCGTCGATCGCAATGTGATCAATTTGGTTGACGGTTAATTGATCAGGGGACCGCCAGGTCCCTTTGTGAATGTTGAGGTGAGGGAATCGCGTGCTTGCTACAGTGAGATTGCGCCCCGTCACAAAATCTATCAGCCTGAGTCCGTTATCCGATGTGTCGTCATGCAGGCTGTGTTTCCCGATGACTCTAGCAAAGATGTCTTCCTTGCCCAGCTTTGCGTTAAAATCTCCTAGGACGATCTTGGTGTCGTAGCTGGGGCATTGATCGTATGTTCTTTCTAGGAGATTATAAAAGTCATCCTTGCTGTCGTCATCTTTATCCTCCGTAGGGGCGTGGGCGCAGATTAGGCTAATGTTGCCGAGCCTAGCCTTGATGCGGATTGTAATGAGGCGTTCGCTCACGTATTTAAAGCTTTGGACTCTTTGCCTAAGTCTGCCTCGAACAACAAACCCGCATCCAAACAGGCGCTGTCGCCGCTCTTTGTAGCAATCACCGTAGTAGATGTCGCAGTTTCTCACTTTCTTTTTGCCCGGCCCATCCCATCGCACTTCCTGGATGGCGGTGATATCAGCCTTGTAGGCTTCCAGGGCCTCCGCAAGTTCATGGGCTGCACGTGGTCTGTTCAGGGACCTGACATTCCACGTGCAGAACCGAAAATCGTTATCCTTATTTCGTTGTTCCTGGTCGTCAGCAATAAAGTCATCCATATTTATTCTTTGTGGTTGCATAAAAACTAGTGTGTTTTTACACGGTAGGGAAGTTACCCCCACGCACAACCCCCGAAACCTGGAGGACCGGGTCCTGGTTTAGACCCCTGGACAGAGGGGATTCGCTGCACACTTTGGTTCACCTCTAAGCGGGTGCTGTAGGGGCTATCCAGGGGCGCCACGAGGAGGCTGCTGGCTTCTCGCCAGGTTGAGAGCAATCAACAACTTTGCCCTGAGTGCACTGGCCCATTCCCCCCAATACAGAAGGCAAAAGATGTAATATTAAAGGGATTTGCATCAATGTCTCGTACAATTTCTCTGGAGAAAATGGATGAAGTAGCATAAGTTGCGATAATCTCTGCAAATGGTGATAAGGATATAGGTAACAGTATCGCTGATTCCGTGAAAAAAGTTGGAAAAGAGGGTGTGATCACTGTTGAAGAAAGTAAAGGTTCAAAAGAGTTAGAAGTTGAGCTGACTACTGGCATGCAATTTGATCGCGGTTATCTCTCTCCGTATTTTATTACAAATAATGAAAAAATGATCGTGGAGCTTGATAATCCTTATCTATTGATTACAGAGAAAAAAATAAATACTATCCAACCTTTACTTCCTATTCTTGAAGCTGTTGTTAAATCTGGTAAACCTTTAGTTATTATTGCAGAGGATATCGAAGGTGAAGCACTAAGCACTTTAGTTATCAATAAGTTGCGTGGTGGTTTAAAAGTTGCTGCAGTAAAAGCTCCGGGTTTTGGCGACAGAAGAAAGGAAATGCTTGAAGATATAGCAACTTTGACTGGGGCTAAGTACGTCATAAAAGATGAACTTGGAATCAAGATGGAAGATCTGACACTTGATGATCTTGGTACTGCTAAAAATGTTAAAAATACTAAAGATAATACTACAGTTGTTAGCGAAAATAACGATTCTGACAGTGTTGAAAGCTAGAATCGAGCAGATCAAATCTCAAATTGAAACTTCAACTTCTGATTATGATAAAGAAAAGCTAAGAGAACGTTTAGCGAAATTATCACGTGTTAGAATGACATAATTTACGATGTAACATTTATTACTTTTACAGATACAATTTACATGCTATAATGAAGTCTTCATAGTTGGAAAATTTGAGTGCAAGGAAGTAAAATTAAAGTAGAAATAAAAAGATTATCACGCGGAGAAGACTTCTCTCTTCCATGTTATGCAACTGCGCAGAGTGCTGGTATGGATCTTTATGCTGCATTTAATGACTCTGCCGTTTTAAATCCACTTGAGAGGTTACTTGTTCCAACTGGAATTGTGATTGCAATACCAAACGGTTTTGAGGGGCAAATCCGCCCACGTTCTGGTCTTGCTGCAAAACATGGAATCACTGTCTTAAATTCTCCAGGAACTATATACTCTGATTATCGAGGTGAGCTAAAGATTTGCCTAATTAATCTAAGTAATCAGTCGTATGAGATAAAAAGGGGAAATAAAATTGCACAAATCCTTATTTCTCTTGTATATCAGGTAATTTGGGATGAAGTAGAAGAATTCTGCACAGAAGAAACCGGTCGCAATGCAGGGGGCTTTGGATCAAGTGGCAGGTAGTTTGCGAAAAAGCTTGACTGTGAAGGTTTTTTATATGCAACTTAGCGTATTGATATTTTATTAAACGATGTCGTTTATGCTAACTTTCAAAAATCATCGAGGTCAGTTCACAAAACAAACAGCGCACTTGCTGTTACTGCAGCTGCACCACTTGGAATGAGTACTTAGCATTTGTTGCAGTTGCACTGATTTGTTGAGCACTATATGCCATCAGCAAAAATGATGAAATATCTGACTGAAGGCTTGGAAGATTGTTAGTGTCAAGGATAAAGATGGTAAGTATATAGATGGTGAGTATCATTTATATTTCAATAACCAAAAAGGCGCGAGAGCTATGTTGTTCCTACAAGTGGTGAGGTTGTAGAAGTAGGTGATGCTTTATTCTTAGCTATAAAATCACAAGCAATAAAAGACGATAATAGTAAATATACTTCAATGGGTCACGGTAAGCTAGTTAACATATTAGGTATAGGAGTTAAGGAAAACGATACTAAAGTGTTCATCACTTATTTGGAAAAAGCTGTTGTCGAATAATTTGCTTCTAAGCAAAAAGCAAAAAACTAGACAGCTAATTATAAAAGAGGTAGATTAGGTCTTTTATTTTTGAGTGTTAGATCTTTTATTTTTGAGTGTCGGTTACTTAAATTTGTTATTTGAATGACCTTAACTTTTATATAGTTGTGAGAATCTGCTTAGGATTTTTATGTTTTTTAACTTTATTTTTTGCCTTATCTAATATCCCCTTAAAAAAACCAATTTCTCTTGGTTTATCAAGTAAATCAGATGCAATGTTAGTGTATTCATTAATGACAACTGTAACTGGTGTGTCACAATTAGCTAACTCACATATTGCAACACGCAAAATAGATAAGCTTATAAGATTTAAACGGGAAAGCGACCAGCTTGGGTGTAAGTAAGACTCTATTATTTTATCATATTCTTCACTGCTTTATATAACAAGTTTTCTAAGAACTGATGTTCAAATTCTTCACATTAAAATATACCTTTCAACTTACTTATGTAGTTCTTAAGCTCACAATTTTCTAGTTTTAAAGTGCTATTATTGTAACCTACGAAAATATTTGAATAAGCAATGTGTACAGCAAGAAATCTTGCTGTACTTCTATTTTTTATACGCCACTTTTTATCTAACGGTTTTTCTTCCATTACTTTAATTTGTTGTATAAATCTATCATATGCAAAACAGTTGAGGCTGCATGGCTTTCAACGTTCTTTTTATTTTTGTCAGCTCTAACTAGTGCTTTATCTTTTCTGTCAGCGGTAATTACTCCCATACCAATGGTTATTACATAAGCATAATAACTTCATTTAAGCCTTCGATTACCCCTTTACAAACATATTGAGAGTGATCGGTTTCACCGCGAATCACGCACCCAAGAGCTAAATAACCTTTATAATTAGCATTATTGCTTTTGACTGCAAAGAGAATTGTAGCTGGTATCTCAAATGCACCAGGAACTTCAATTATGTCATAGCTTACGTGACTTTATTTTAATCTATCGACCGCACCTTCAAGCAAAAGGTCCGCTATTTCAGTGTGATAAATTGAATTATCTATTAGTATTTTTGACATTCATCCCAACTATTCTTGTTAAAAGCAACTTTATTAATGATTGTTGAATTAGAGTTATAATATTACTAAATATCCAATATATTACCAAGCCGGCGGGAAAAGAATAAAAAATAAAGACAGAAATGTAAGGTAAAGACTTCATAATATTTACTTGAATATCATCTTTCCTTGTTTGATCTTTCTCACTTAGCTTCTGCTGAATTATCATGGTGGCTAAAAATTATAGGTAAAACTCCTACAGAAATAGGAAAGTTATAATTAAAAAACCCAAACAATGTAAAGATTTTCGTTGGGTCAGGAGCTGAAAGATCCTTAATCCATAAAAAAAGGAGCATTCCTCATCTCTATAGCAGCAAATAATACTTTATATAGAGCAAAAAATACCGGTATATTCTATATTCATATTCACTCCGAAAGCAAGAGCTATGCACCATATTGCTACCATGGTAACTATAACTTGAAGAGAACCGAACCCAAATACATGAATACTCATAGCGATCAGGCGTTCAAATGTCAATTCAAGGCCTATAATGAATAATAGGAAAACTACACCAAATTCTGCAAGATTATCCATCGCTTCAGCTGAGTTTATCAGATTAAATCCATGAGAACCAATATACCTAATATGTTAACTAGCTTACCGTGACCCATTGAAGTATATTTACCATTATCGTCTTTTATTGCTTGTGATTTTATAGCTAAGAATAAAGCATCACCTACTTCTACAACCTCACCACTTGTAGGAACAACATAGCTCTCGCGCCTTTTTGGTTATTGAAATATAAATGACACTCACCATCTATATACTTACCATCTTTATCCTTGACACTAACAATCTTCCAAGCCTTCAGTCAGATATTTCATCATTTTTGCTGATGGCATATAGTGCTCAACAAATCAGTGCAACCGCAATAGCAACGAAGTAACCTAGCACTGGACTAAGAAAACAAATGCTGAGAGCCACTGTACATGATATTTAACCTGTAGAATTAGACCAGTTAATTGAGCAGCCAACACTTGATTTTTGGTCAATTGGAGAATTACCAGTTTCTGCAATAAATTTCATAGCTTGAAATAAGTCACTACTTCCTACTTCATAGCTTTTAACCTTTTCTTTTTTTGTCTCATTAAAACGTTCACGATATCAAAGGTTTAAATTGGAATTAAAGCCAAAAAAGTCAGGAGTGCAAACAGCCAAGTATTCATTAGCTGCTGACTGTGTAGTATCAATTAAATAGGGGAATGTAAACTTATTTTCCTTGGCAAAATTAATCATATTTTCAAAGGAATCTTCTGGATATTCATTTCATTCTGGACAGTTATTGCATATAAAGATAACAACAAGACCGTTTTTTCCACAACATTCACTTAATGCATAGTATTTATTATCTGCTCCCAAAAGATTAAAATCTTTCGCAGTAAAACTAAAATTGACTTTAGGAGTATTCAGAGCAACTATAGAGTATTATTATACCGTATGTAATTTACGGTCTTATTATTTAAATGTCAAACGGTTTCTATGTATACTGTTTGCATATTCTTTTTTAGTATTATTAAACTTATGTTAATAACTTTCGAAGGAATAGACGGCTCTGGTAAAACAATACAATCTAAGCTACTTTCAAATCATTTTAAGCAAATTCACGGCGAAAATAATGTAGTTTCGACTCGAGAACCTGGCGGCACTGATTTTGCAGAAAAGATAAGAGGGGTGTTATTAACAAATAATACTGATCCTATTTCTGAACTCTTGCTACTTATCTCGATTAGGCACGAACATATGAAAAAATTAATATTACCTGCTCTTGCAAAAGGGAAAATAGTGAGATGCGATCGATGTATTGATTCAACCATTGCATACTAAGGATATGGGCTTGGAGTTGATTTAAAACTAATAGAAGATTTGTACAGGTTGGCTGGAGTTAGATATCCAGATATTACATTTATTCTAGATATTGATGTTAAAGTTGGGTTAAGTAGAGCGAAAGACAAGAATAAATATGAAGAGATGGATTTTAATTTTTATAGTAAAGTTGGAAAAGGGTTTAAAGAAATTGCCATAAAAGAGCCCGTTAGGTGCCATTTCATCACTAAAATTGAAACAAAAAATGATAATCAAGTACATACTAAGATTTTTGATAAAATCACTATTGCACTATTGACTTAACTATATTTATTCAACCTCTACTAATTTAAACCTAACCTTTAACTTGTGATAGAAAATTATTAATTTTAGGTAACATTATTTCGCATTAATAACTTTTTGTTTGAGTAGCTAAAAATCTTCTATTTTGTCTGGATCTTCTTTACTTATTATCTTATATGCCATTGCGAAATCCATTAATTCACTTCTATTTTTTGTAGTACTTACTTTAGTAATAGTAAAAAATTGATCAAAGTGGTTAAGAGGTCTTTATTTTTTTATTGAAGACACAAAATCATCAATTTCTTTCACATATAATGTTTGTGTGCTTTACTAAAATCTTCAAAACAAAGATTAACAAGCACGTTGCAAAAACCATCTCTCGTAGTACCTCTTACTTCTGCTAGTAAGGATAAATATTTTCTTGGCAACGCACTCTCTTTACTGATTCAGCTGGTTCAGCCATACCAAGAACATTCTTTACCAAAGATTTTTCTTCACAACTAAATATGAACATGTAATAACCCATAGCAAGAATAAGGCTAGGAGCAAAAATGGCACTAGTAAATCTGTGATACAGGAAAGATAAACCAGACAGCAGTTGCTGATGACACAACAAGAAATAGACCTCATAGAGTTAATTGCGCTCTTTTTCTTATACTCATGATCAATGACTGCATTTAAACCAATAGAAGGCACATCAAACATTATTCATACCCCATAAATACCAATACTAACTGAATGATAGCATTATCGTGAAGAAACTGCAATATTATGAATATTTTCTTCTTCTTCTTCTTCTTCTTTTGGCGCTACAGTCCGTGGTGAACCTCAACTCAACCAACAAACTTTTCCAGCTGGCACGGTCTTTAGCCAGCGTTCTCCAATTGTGAACACATAGTTGGTTGAGGTCCCTCTCCACTTGTGTGCGCCATCAGTTCCGTGGGCGTCCTCTACTGCGTTGTCCCACAGGTTCGGAATCGAAGATTCTACGGGTCGGAGCAATATTCTTCATGCACTGTACATGGCCCAACCATCTTAGCCGTTGGATCCGTAGGCGCCTGGTTAGGCTCATGTCGCTGTACAACCCGTACAGTTCATGATTGAATCTTCTTCTCCAGAAACCATCAACGCAAACAGGGCCGAACATTGAACGCAGAACTTTTCTCTCGAAAATACCAAGGACTTCCTCATCCGCCTTCGACACCGTCCATGCTTCTGCGCCATAGAGAAGTACTGGGATTATCAAAGTGGTATATAGTGTCAGCTTGGTTTTTCGAGAAAGGGCCTTACTACTACTTTGATCTCGGTACTGATGTTGTTCATACTGTTGACTTGGGAGCCAAGGTAGACGAAGTCCTTCACTACCTCGAAGTTATAGCTGCTATGGTGATGTTCTGGCCCAGTTGTCGGTGTTGCGCGTTCTTTTTTGATGACAGCATATACTTCGTTTTTCCCTCGTTCACCGCTAGACCCATTTTGGCCGCCTCCGTTGAAATACCAGCAAACGCTTCAGTGACGGCTCGCTGTGTTCGACCAATCACGTCAATGTCGTCAGCGTATGCTAGCAGTTGCACGAACTTTTGGTAGATCGTGCCTCTGTTGTTGGCTTGTGAGTTTTGCACGATCTTCTCAAGAATTATGTTAAAAAAGTCACATGACACTTGAAGGTCTCGGTGAATTCGTTACCGACCTTGATGGAGCAGCGAGAGTTCCCCATCGTCATCCTACACAGCCTGACGAGTTTGGTAGGAATGTCAAAACTAGACAGGGCTTCGTATAGCTCGTCCCTATACACACTGTCATATGCGGCCTTAAATTCGACGAATAGGTGGTGGGTGTCGATTTGCATCTCTTGGGTCTTCAGGATCTGCCGTAGTGTGAAAATTTGGTCAATGGTGGACTTCTCTGGCCTGAAACCACACTAATAAGGACCAATCAAATTGTTCACGAATGGTTTCAGGCGCTCACACAAAACGGCAGAGAAGATCTTGTAGGCGATGTTCAGGAGACTTATTCCTCGGTAGTTGGCGCAGTTGAAGGGATCTCCTTTTTTGTGGATCGGGCAAACGATGCTGAGATTCCACTCGTCGGGCATGCTTTCCTCCGACCATATCTTTCAGATGAGCTGGTGCATGCGCCCAACCAGGTCATCTCCGGCTGCCTTAAATAGTTCCGCGGACAGTGCGTCCGCTCCTGCAGCTTTGTTTGATTTCAATCTCGATATTGCTATCTTGACTTCATTCAGGTCGGGGGAACGGAATTCTCTACCATCATCGTCCGTTATCTGTAGTGGAATATTCTGCCTGGCGATGGATTCGGTGTTTTGTTCGCCGTTAAACTGTCTGCAGAAGTGATCTTTCCAGATTCTCAGCATCGATTGCGACTCTACTACAATTTCTCTTTACTCCCTCTTCGTCACGACAGGCTTCTGTCCGAAGCTTATATCCATTGGATAGTTGTTTTACCCGTTGGTAAAACTTTCGGATATTATTCCTGCCGTAACACCGTCCTTCTGTTTTTTCCGGGTGGCATTTTAAAACCCAATACATCAGAGGCAGGCAACGGTTCCATTCCTCATCGGTTGTTTCGCCTGGCAGGGCTGGACTCTCTGAGAGCTTAAGGGAGACTAGATCGGCAAATTTCCCAGCGGTCGATTACGATTGTAGGTTTGCGACGTCAAACTGTTGTGGTCATGCTCTACTCCGTTTTGCTACTGATATCCGTGATCTTACCTTGGCTACAACAAGGTAGTGATCGGAGTCAATGTTGGCTCCTCGGAATGTTCGGACATCAAGAATACTGGAGGAGTGTCTGCCGTCGATCGCAATGTGATCAATTTGGTTGACGGTTAATTGATCAGGGGACCACCAGGTCCCTTTGTGAATGTTGAGGTGAGGGAATCGCGTGCTTGCTACAGTGAGATTGCGCCCCGTCACAAAATCTATCAGCCTGAGTCCGTTATCCGATGTGTCGTCATGCAGGCTGTGTTTCCCGATGACTCTAGCAAAGATGTCTTCCTTGCCCAGCTTTGCGTTAAAATCCCCTAGGACGATCTTGGTGTCGTAGCTGGGGCATTGATCGTATGTTCTTTCTAGGAGATTATAAAAGTCATCCTTGCTGTCGTCATCTTTATCCTCCGTAGGGGCGTGGGCGCAGATTAGGCTAATGTTGCCGAGCCTAGCCTTGATGCGGATTGTAATGAGGCGTTCGCTCACGTATTTAAAGCTTAGGACTCTTTGCCTAAGTCTTCCTCGAACAACAAACCCGCATCCAAACAGGCGCTTCGCCGCTCTTTGTAGCAATCACCGTAGTAGATGTCGCAGTTTCTCACTTTCTTTTTGCCCGGCCCATCCCATCGCACTTCCTGGATGGCGGTGATATCAGCCTTGTAGGCTTCCAGGGCCTCCGCAAGTTCATGGGCTGCACGTGGTCTGTTCAGGGACCTGACATTCCACGTGCAGAACCGAAAATCGTTATCCTTATTTCGTTGTTCCTGGTCGTCAGCAATAAAGTCATCCATATTTATTCTTTGTGGTTGCATAAAAACTAGTGTGTTTTTACACGGTAGGGAAGTTACCCCCACGCACAACCCCCGAAACCTGGAGGACCGGATCCTGGTTTAGACCCCTGGATAGAGGGGATTCGCTGCACACTTTGGTTCACCTCTAAGCGGGTGCTGTAGGGGCTTTGCACGGGCGCCACGAGGAGGCAGTATGTCAGCTTGACCAGTCCATTTTCATGAATCGCTGCTGGCTTCTCGCCAGGTTTAGAGCAATCAACAACTTTGCCCTGAATGCACTGGCCCATTTCCCCCTTATTTATATTGACAGTTACAATTCTGAATGTTTCATTTCAGTGTTAGATGGTTTATATATTAAGCTATGGTCAGATCTAATAGAGAGAGGATTTTTTTATTTTCTCATTCTTATCATTTACATCGCTAACAATTTTTTTCCGCTTAATGTCCTTTATCTCATCCCCTGTTACAGTTTCGAACTCAAGTAGATTTTTGGCAATGAGATCTAAGCCTTTCTTATGATTGGTCAAAATGTCTTTTGCTTTTTCATAGCAAGAAGACACAATTTTCTTCACTTCTTCATCTATAAGCTTTAACGTATCTTCAGAAATTATCTCAGAACCATGCATAGTTTGTTCGCGATTGTGATAGATCGGACCTATTTTGTCGCTCATTCCCCATTTTGTTACCATAGAACGTGATAAATCTGATGCTAATTTTATATCTGAAGATGCGCCACTTGTGACTTTATCATAGCCAAAAATTAGCTCTTCTGCCACACGTCCACCCATTGCAAAAGTTATATCTGCTAGCACCTTTTCTCTTGTGGAGGAAACTCTATCCGTTTCTGGTAGTCTCATAACTAACCCTAGTGCCCTACCGCGTGGAATAATTGTTGCTTTGTGTATAGGATCAGAAGCAAGCATATTAACAGCAATCATCGCTTGGCCAGCTTCATGGTATACAGTCAGTCTCTTTTCCTCTTCAGTCATAATGGGAGATCTTCTTTCCACACCCATCATCACTTTATCACGCGCATATTCGAAATCATCCATGGTAACAATCTTCTTGTTTCATCTTGCAGCAATAAGCGCAGATTCGTTCATCAAATTTGCTAAATCAGCCCCTGAAAAACCAGGTGTTCCTCTTGCAACTGTTTTCACATTTACATCAGGGGCCATTGATATTTTTTTTATATGCGTATTTAATATTTTCTCGCGCCCATTTATATCGGGTAAAGAAATAGTAATCTGCCGGTCAAAACGACCAGGCCTAAGCAGTGCTGGATCTAAAACATCCGGACGGTTAGTCGCAGCAATTATTATTACGCCCTCATTAGACTCAAAGCCATTCATCTCAACTAACAACTGATTTAATGCTTGTTCTCTTTCGTCATTGCCACCACCAAGACCAATGCCACGATGTCTACCAACCGCATCTATCTCATCTATAAAAATTATACAAGGAGCATTTTTCTTGTCCTGATCAAACATATCACGAACACGGCTCGCACCAACACCAACAAACATCTCAACAAAATCAAGTATTTTTGATTGAAGAACCAATAGCTGCAGCAATCGGAGCTGGCCTCCCAGTTACTGAACCTGAGTGCTCTATGATCGTTGATATAGGAGGCAGTACAACTGAAGTTACAATTATTTCTTTGAGCGGAATTGTTTATTCACGTTCTGCAAGAGTGGGTGAAATGTTATGGATGAAGCAATAAAATCTTATATTCGTGAAAATCATAAGTTATTAATCGGTGAAACAACTGCTGAAAAAATTAAGAAAAACGTAGGTTCAGCAAGTCAGCCAGGTAAAAATAACAAAGAGGGAATTATAATAAAGGCAGGGACTTAGTGAGTGGCATGCCAAGAGAAATGCTTTTATCAGAATATCAAGTTGCAAAGAATTTAATAGAGCCTGTCCATCAGATAATTTCTGCTATTAGGACTGCACTGGAGAGCACTCCACCTGAACTTTCTTCTGGTATGTTGATAGAGGAATAATTTTATCCGGTGGTGGATCATCACGTAACTTGGGCAAAGTTATCAGTGAAACAACAAAATTACCAGTTCGTATTGCAGATGACCTACTTTATTGTGTTGCCTTGGGTAGTGGAAAAGTGCTTGAAAACATTGGTTATTTTGGCCATGTTTTATTCAAGCAAGATTAAATTGTCATACGACTGATTACTTAGATTAATTAGGCAAATCTTTAGCTCACCTCGATAATCAGAGTATATAGTTCCTGGAGAATTTAAGACAGTGATTCCATGTTTTGCAGCAAGACCAGAACGTGGGCGGGTTTGCCCCTCAAAACCGTTTGGTATTGCAATCACAATTCCAGTTGGAACAAGTAACCTCTCAAGTGGATTTAAAACGGCAGAGTCATTAAATGCAGCATAAAGATCCATACCAGCACTCTGCGCAGTTGCATAACATGGAAGAGAGAAGTCTTCTCCGCGTGATAATCTTTTTATTTCTACTTTAATTTTACTTCCTTGCACTCAAATTTACCAACTATGAAGACTTCATTATAGCATGTAAATTGTATCTGTAAAAGTAATAAATGTTACATCGTAAATTATGTCATTCTAACACGTGATAATTTCGCTAAACGTTCTCTTAGCTTTTCTTTATCATAATCAGAAGTTGAAGTTTCAATTTGAGATTTGATCTGCTCGATTCTAGCTTTCAACACTGTCAGAATCGTTATTTTCGCTAACAACTGTGGTATTATCTTTAGTATTTTTAACATTTTTAGCAGTACCAAGATCATCAAGTGTCAGATCTTCCATCTTGATTCCAAGTTCATCTTTTATGACGTACTTAGCCCCAGTCAAAGTTGCTATATCTTCAAGCATTTCCTTTCTTCTGTCACCAAAACCCGGAGCTTTTACTGCAGCAACTTTTAAACCACCACGCAACTTATTGATAACTAAAGTGCTTAGTGCTTCACCTTCGATATCCTCTGCAATAATAACTAAAGGTTTACCAGATTTAACAACAGCTTCAAGAATAGGAAGTAAAGGTTGGATAGTATTTATTTTTTTCTCTGTAATCAATAGATAAGGATTATCAAGCTCCACGATCATTTTTTCATTATTTGTAATAAAATACGGAGAGAGATAACCGCGATCAAATTGCATGCCAGTAGTCAGCTCAACTTCTAACTCTTTTGAACCTTTACTTTCTTCAACAGTGATCACACCCTCTTTTCCAACTTTTTTCACGGAATCAGCGATACTGTTACCTATATCCTTATCACCATTTGCAGAGATTATCGCAACTTATGCTACTTCATCCATTTTCTCCAGAGAAATTGTACGAGACATTGATGCAAATTCCTTTAATATTACATCTTTTGCCTTCTGTATTCCATTTTTAATACCAACACGATCGTTTCCAGCAGCAATTGATTTTGAAGCTTCCATTATCATGTTGCTAGTTAATATTGAGCACGTTGTTGTACCATCACCAACTTTGTCGTTACATTGAGAACAACTTTGGGCAAAGATGTTTGCTATTGCAGCATTTTGTGGTTTTTCAGGCTTGATACCTTTCATCACCTTATAACCATCTTTTGTAATTTCTGGTGCTCCGTAGGGCTTACTAATCCCTACTTGTTAATGAATAATTTAAGGTAGTATTATTGCCTACTGCTATTTATTCACACATCACTATATTATAACATATGAATGCCGTTTTATTCGATGCATAAGACATAAACGAGAGTAAATTACTTATGCTCAGAGAAAATGTATTGAAACAAAATACTGGTTTTTTTATGCATGCAATTGCCTATTACATGCAAATTCATATACGCGCATACATACATATGTATATACTTACTTACGGTATTATTTAATATGTATAAACTCTCATTAGTTATAAGCACTGTTACATATTCTTTTTAGATTTTATTATTATACTTAAAATATTTTTACTGACTTCACTTGTCTTTACTGCCTTGCTGCGATCATACATACTTAAGACTTAATAAAGTAATCCGTGTAATAATTTTAGTTTACGGTAATACATAAACTGAAATAAAATTGCAGTTACAAAAAGCGGTTAATTTATTAATCCTAAATTAACCAAAACCATCAATTTAACTTAGCATAAAGTTAAATTCTCATACATAAATTTGGTGCCGAAACCCGGGAATTGATGCATAAATTGAAGCGTGCCTAGTGGAAGTTCAATAAAATAAATTTGAAGACTGGAAAACCAATAAAATGGCGGAATTACACCAACATATCGAGAACCAAAGAGATTTGTTACGGAACCTGAAGAAAACCGCTAAGCTTTATGATTTGCAAACGAATAAAACGCATGGATTTGCACAATCGATTTTAGACGAAATAGAAGCGAATTTTGCAAAATTTAAAGAAGGTAATAGTCATTTATGTTCCATAGTCCATGAAAATACCATTAATACAGAAAATATTCCGTGTTTCGAAGAAGATGTTTATTACCAGTTTCAGAAGGAATTTTTTACCCTTAAGGATCTGTTGCTTGATTTCATGGAATCTGGTGATCTTCGTTCGCCTGAAATTCAATCCAGCACGTTTGCTGGTTCTGGTCATTCTAGAAATGAAACATTTTCGGTTCAGGCACGGTTACCGAAAATTGACTTGCCAATCTTTAGTGGAGATTATTTAGCCTGGATGTCATACCAAGATATGTTTATTTCACTAGTGCATAATAATCCCAGCCTGTCTGATGTCCAAAAATTTTGTTTTTTGAAAACCTCTTGCAAGGAAACTCCACTGGATATCGTGAATGAATATCCAGCAACGGATGCTAGCTACACTTTAGCTTGGACAGCATTGCAAAATAGATATCACAATAAAAGGAAAATAGTTGATACAATTTTTAAAAAGTTATTTTCGATACCTGTTTCTGATGGCTCCGCCAAAAGCATTCAGTTAATTTTAGATACAACCCGCACTAGTATAGCGCTTCTACGCAGCTTAGAAGTAAATACTGAAGGTGAACATGCTATGCTTATATATATGACTGTGAATAAGCTGGACTTACAAATACGCAAGGAATGGGAGCAATCTCTAAAAGCATCAACGGAAATTCCTCCAATAGGAGATTTATTCAAATTCCTAGAAGCAACATTTCGAACATTAGAAACACTTTCTGATCAGGCCGATTCAAGTCCTAATGCAGTTCGTTTGTCATCAAAATCCTCACTAAATAATAACGGTAAAAGCAATTTTCGACGGTATGCAAACGCTGTTTCTACAAGCAACGACTCCAACTGCCCCTGCTGCAATAAGCGTCATCTTCTTTTCAAATGTTTTAAGTTTGCTTCGTTAGCATCTGCTGCAAAGAAAGATTTTTTAAATTCAAAGCGAATATGTAGAAATTGCTTAACACCTGGCCACTTTAGTAACAACTGTCGTGTAGTTTCTCGCTGTCAAGTCTGCCAACAGAATCACCATACAACAGTGCATAATGAATATTCGGCAACCCACTCAATTGCGAACTCACCTACTGAATCCGCTATGATTCGTGAACACCCCTCGTCTTCGCAAATACTTCAGAACGTCACTGCTCATGTAGTTGATAATTGCAAGAAATATAGTGACAGGAAAAGGTCTCAAATTCTCTTAGCGACATTACGGGTCGTGCTAAAAACCTATCAAGGCGTCTTTGTCTTGCGGGCCCTCCTTGACCAATGTGCCCAGGCTACTTTTATCACCAAAAAGGTTGCGGACGCTCTAAAATTACCTTACACAAAGGATTTTGTAGAAATTAGCGGGGTTGGTGGACATCAACCCACGATTGTACGAAAACATGTTAATTTTACTATTTTCTCAAGAACCAACACTAATTTTAAGATCGATTGTGAGGCCTTAGTTTTACCAAAAATAACTGGATATCAACCTATGGCTATAAATGAGAAACTTTTACCTGATTTAAGTAAATTTTCGTTAGCTGATCCTTATTTCTCAGAACCTGGAGAAATTGATCTTTTGCTAGCAGGAGATATCTATGGAGATATCGTATTACCCCAACAACATACATTTAACAATGGTCCTTTTTTGCAATTGACACAATTCGGGTGGATAGTTTCGGGTCCTATTCCAGACAACAATTTACATCACAGTATTACTGTAAACGTTTGTTCTTTAGATAAACAATTGCAGTCCTTTTGGGAACAGGAAGAACTGATAGAGAAGAGGGTTTTAACAGAAGAAGAAATTCTTTGTGAAGAACACTTCAAAGCTACTACTATACGTGATTCATCAGGACGTTATATGGTGTCTCTACCCTTTAAATCTCTTCTCAAGAGTAGCTTACTTCCCGTTTTTGCACAAACAGACTATACAGCACTTTCTCGCTTAAAAAGTATTGAAGCCAAATGTAAATTGAATAAGAACTTTGGGAAGCTTTACACAGACTTTATGGAAGAGTACGAACGGCTTGGTCATATGGAAAAGGTAGGCACTTATCCTCTTGACTTGGATAGGAATGGGTTCTTTTTGCCCCATCATGGTGTTTTAAGAGAAAACAGCTCGACAACCAAGTTGAGGGTTGTTTTCGACGGTAGCTGTAAGCGGTCAGCTCAGCCCTCGTTAAATGACGAACTGGCAGCTGGTCCTGCATTACAAAATGATCTGACTACAATCATTAATCGGTGGAGACGTTTCAAAATTGGTTTTAGGGCAGATTTAGAAAAAATGTTTCGACAAATACTCGTAATACCGGAGCAACGAAAGTTTCAACAAATTCTTTGGAGAAATATGAGATCCGAAGAGATACTAATTTACCGGCTCTCAACGGTCACTTATGGTACAACATCTGCGCCTTTTCTTTCGATTAGAGTGTTACAACAGCTAGCACTAGACGAACAGGAAAAATATCCAATGGCTTGTAGCGTGCTCAACACAGATACTTATGTTGATGATGTTATTTCTGGGGCGGATAGTTTAGCAGAAGCTTACCAGTTGCATACTGAGCTATGTAGCTTGCTAAATAAAGGTCAGTTTAATCTACGTAAATGGACAACAAACTCAAGAGAACTACTAGATTTTATTCCCGTAGACTTCAGGGAAACTTCCAACATATTCGAGTTGAATCAACCTAATACAGTAAAAGCTCTGGGTTTGAAGTGGGACATAGCAGATGACTGCTTTTCATTTGATATTAATTTTGATAATACATCAGTAGTTACAAAACGAAGCTTGTTATCAGATGCCGCAAAACTTTACGATCCTCTAGGCTGGCTATCTCCTACCACAATTCTCGCAAAAATAGAATTTCAAAACCTATGGTTACTTGGTATTGATTGGAACGATCGCCTGCCCGATGCTATGGAGAAAAAATGGTTAATATATCGCAATAATTTAAAACATCTGGAAAATATTAAAATTCCGCGTTGGATTGGAGTGCGCAAGGAGGTTAAAGTTGAAATTCATAGGTTTTCCGACTCTTCTAAGCTAGCTTATGCAGCGGCAGTCTATGTAAAAACCAGTTCTGATTTGGGTACAAAAGTATATCAAATCCAGGCAAAAACTAAAGTGGGCCCTATAAAGCGGTTAACTATACCCAGAATGGAATTGTGTGGTGCCACTTTATTAGCTAAGCTAGTAGATAAAATAATTTCTTCACTTAATCAAAGAATTTCGAATGTTTACTATTGGACTGATAGCACAACTGTGCTTGCATGGATTCGTGGTCAGTCGTCTAAGTGGCCTGTATATGTTGGAAATCGAGTTGCCGAAATTCAACGCAGGTCTAATGCTTCTCAATGGCGATATATATCCACAAGGGAAAATCCTGCTGACTGCGCGTCCCGTGGTATACTACCCAGTGAATTGGCTGAACATGAATTATGGTGGCATGGTCCTAACTGGCTATCGGAACCATCAGAAAATTGGCCAAGACAACCTCAAATAAACTTAAATGAAATTGATAAAATTGCTGAACCATCCTTAAATATACATGCAACTGCGACATATGTCAACCAATATCCAGATTTATTACCAAGATTTTCTTCTCTTGGTAAGCTGATACGTGTTGTTGCATACATATTTCGTTTTAAACATAACACTCAAGTAATTAAAAACCCGCAGATTGAAAGTAACAGTAAGAGGACAGGGTTTCTTTCAACCGAAGAGTTGAAATTTGCTAGATTCAGAATTGTACAAGTTTCACAACAAGTGGATTTTTCACATGAAATTTTTGAACTTAAACAGAAAGGTAAAATTATAAGGAACAATGCTCTAGCACAGTTGTGCCCATTTTTTGATGCATATCAAATACTTAGAGTTGGTGGTAGAATTCAAAATTCCGATCTTAGCTATGGGTCCAAACATCCAATTTTGCTAAAGAAGCAAAATCCATTGTCTAATCTAATCTTTCTAGATGCACATATTAAAACTCTACATGGTGGTTTGATCCAAATGCAAGCTTATGTCTCACGAGAATATTGGATACTATCCAGTAGAAGCATTGCAAAACGAAACTTGCGGAGATGTGTGACTTGTTTTAAATACAACGCAAAAGCAGCCCAGCAGATGATGGGAAACCTCCCTAGTGTTCGCCTCAGGCCGGCACGGCCATTCAAGCATAGTGGGGTCGATTATGCAGGTCCAATCGTCATTAAACAGTCAACTGCAAGAAATTCAGTGACCACAAAGGGTTATATATGTTTGTTTATTTGCATGGTTACGAAAGCGCTGCACTTGGAAGCAGCAACAAACATGTCAACTGATGCGTTTCTGGCAGCTTTTAGGCGTTTTGTGTCTCGTCGCGGCCCCTGTACTGATTTGTATTCAGACTGTGGTACCAACTTTGTTGGAGCTAACAAAGAGCTGCAAATTCTGTATAATCGCAGTAAGTCGGCAATCCCAGATGAAATATACAACAAACTGGCTGCGAATAGCACAAAGTGGCATTTCATACCTCCAGCCTCTCCAAACTTTGGTGGTCTTTGGGAGGCCGGCGTGAAATCCACTAAACACCATTTGAACAGAGTGATGCAGAATCGTATTCTAACATTTGAAGAGCTTACTACGCTGCTAGCTCACATTGAAAGCTGTTTGAATTCAAGACCGTTATGCCCCCTATCTTCAGACCCATCTGACTGTCATGCGCTTACTCCTGCCCACTTGTTGATTGGGGAGCCTACGCTTTGTGTACCAGAAGAGGATTTGCTCGAGGTCAACATTGATCGATTGAATAGATGGAAAGTTGTTGAAAAGCTCAAACAGCATTTTTGGCGACGTTGCACAGTGGCACCCGTAGAGCAAACGAGGTTGCAAAAATCAAAATTTTCATGTGCGCCTGCGAAATTTTAAATGAATCCATCTTATAGTAAACTTTTCAACGATCTCAAATATGCTACTCTTAACAATATCAGATTTTTAGTTTAGAAGACATAACTGTTCAAAGTTAACCAATTTTCGGATTTAAAAAAAACACACAATTTTTAGGTAGTTTGATCCGATTTCAGGTGTAATATCACGAAAACTAGGCAACGAATAGTATTTTTTTTTGTTTTTAGTGATTGATGTGCTTATTAAATGTATAACAATAAAAAAAATTGTGCTGTTTGCTTTGTGTTTCTCTAGGTAAATCAGTATTTAAAAACTATCCATTTTTTCACTATTCTTCAACTTTGACGGAAAATAAAAAAAATTTACCTCTTTTTACCTCCGCCATATTTTCAAAATATGTTCTTTAACTAGTCTTTTACATAACTCAAAAGGTTTTATCTGCCTTTACGTGCCTATTTGGCTTCTACAGGTAAAAAACGTTAAAAAGACATGGTTGCAGAAATTGTATGGCGGGCATCCCTTACATGCCTTGACTGACAGTTACTTTGATGTAATAGTTTGAAAATTGCATTTTGAGTCAGTTGTCTACCTGAGAGCCTCTGGCGAAAAATTTGGTCCTAATATTCCGTTACAGACACAAGATGCACAAAAAACTACTCATTGAAATAAGCAGGTACGCACCTCACTTAAAAATTATTTTTGGCGTACATATGGTGAAGAACAATACTGACTTATGGTACAGGTAGGCACAAATCTCATTTGGCTACGTGCATAATATCAAAACTGTATAATTCAGCCCAAATGCATATGTATGCATGTAACAGGTACATTTGTAGACATGGTAGCATAGGCCTATATATTGCAAAACAAGCTTAATGCCTGCATTAGTCTACGACTGAAAGTTGGCGAAACAAGTATTGAAAACATGGCGTTGAACAATTTAAAACTATTTGAACTGTTTAGAAAGTCAATTACACCAACGTGTTTCGCGGAAGCTGCTTTAGAAGAACTCGATAGCTTATACGGAAATATTGAGAGAAGCAAAAGTATAAAAAATAATCTTTGTATGATACATGCCAAAATTAAGACAAAATGGGTGAAATGCAATCGAACCATTAACATCTTCAACTCCAAATACGAGGACTGGCTTAATGAAGACACCATCCTGGATATATTGGCAGTAGATAAACCCTCCACATCAACCAGAGGAGAAAAAGGAAGGCCAAAAAAAAGTATGGAGGAGTGTTCAATTTTCACAAGAAAGAGGAAACTTGCCGATGCCACCAATGACTTGACCACGAAGGATTTATCGGATGCGCTGTCTATTAATAAGGAAGGCAAATAAGCAAGATTAAGCATACAAAATTGCAAATTGGAGAAGGAAAATATATTGAATGTAGTTACGAGTTCCACCTGACCATGGTTGACGGAAAAGTCGTAAACGAACTGACAGGAACAACCTCAACATTGACATGCCCGATTTGCAAAAAGAGTCAGAAGAACTTCGGTAATTTAAACGATTCTACAAACGAGGAGAATTACGAATATGGAATGTCACCATTGCACGCAAGGATAAGGTGTATGGAGTTCTTGCTAAAACTGGCGTATACCCTACCACAACAAGATGAAAACATCGATGAAAATACATCAATTAAGGATAAGGAAAAGATCAGAAAGAAGCAAATAAAGAATGCTTTTTGGAAACAACTTGGACTAAAAGTAGACTGCCCCAAGTGTGGATACGGTAACTCAAACGATGGAAACACTTCAAGGAGATTTTTTGCAAATGATGAGGCAGTAACTAGAATCACTGGAATTGACAATGAAATCGTCAAAAGATTGGGAACGATCTTGAATGTTTTAAACTGCCAAGAAAGTGTTAATTCTACAAAATTTGGAGAATATGCATCGGAAACTGCATCTCTTTTAGCAAAAATTTATCCACAGAAGAAGTTGACCCCGACCGTCCATAAAATATTGGCGCATGGCAAAGATATAATTGAGTACCAGTCTTTGCCAATTGGAGAGCTTTCTGAAGAAGCGCAGGAGTCTCTTAACAAATTTTACAAAAAATATAGATTGCAGAACACGTTCAAAGCATCAAGGGTGAGGCAAAATGAGGACCTCTTCAACATGTTAGCAGCATCTTCCGATCCACTTATTTCTTCCCTGCGGCATGTGAAGACACGAAAAGAACTACAATGGAATTATACTTTAGAAATGATTAGTCTTTTAGATATACCTTCTGTTACGAATTGTGATGAATATTTTACAGAAAATTCAAAAAATTAATTGAAAAAAAATTTGTTTAATTTGTTGGCTAATAACTTTAAAACAGAAAAAGCTTTCAAAAGAACTAAGAAATATAAGATTGGTAAAAATAATTTGATTTTGTTACCATAAAATAGATGAGTTAGAAAAAAATTAGAGTTTAGAAATGATTTGTATTTTAGACATACTTTGTCTTACCAAGAAAATGAATATTTTACAGAAAATTGAAAAAATCATTTAAAAAAAAACTCTTTTGTTGTAATTTTTTAGGTAATATCTTAAAACATGAAAAGCTTACAAAAGAACTACAAAAAAATATAAAATTCTTAACAAAAATTTTTTTGTTACCAAAACTTGGATTTTTTCACAAATTTTAACTTTGAAAACCCATAAGTAAGCACCTATAAGGTGTAGCGTCCACTCCAACCGCTCATTTTATAGGTTGAACAATTATCTATGACATGCAATTTAAATTATTCGATTATCTTGTTCGGTTCAAAAGATATGATTTTTGCAACGAAAAAAGTCAAATGGCGCCACTGTGCGTTGGTCAAACGAATGGTTGTGCCGAATGCAAGCGAGACCTAAATGGCTTAAAATAACACAAAGTCCAAAAGTTGGAGATTTAGTGGTATTATTCAATGAACGTGGTACTCCAGGAAACTGGCCGCTTGCTCGTATCAAGGATATTCATCCTGGCAAAGACGGTTGTGTACGGGTGGTCACTCTATCCGCAAATGGCAAAGTCTTCAAACGTCCAATTTCCAAAATTGCGCCTTTGCCGATGAATGATTGCTTTGATAATACAGAAAATGATGCCAACTCTAAACCATACGGTGATGACTCTCCCGCATTGTAAGCACTATCGCACTTAGTGGGGGAGAATGTTAATGAATAATTTAAGGTAGTATTATTGCCTACTGCTATTTATTCACACATCACTATATTATAACATATGAATGCCGTTTTATTCGATGCATAAGACATAAACGAGAGTAAATTACTTATGCTCAGAGAAAATGTATTGAAACAAAATACTGGTTTTTTTATGCATGCAATTGCCTATTACATGCAAATTCATATACGCGCATACATACATATGTATATACTTACTTACGGTATTATTTAATATGTATAAACTCTCATTAGTTATAAGCACTGTTACATATTCTTTTTAGATTTTATTATTATACTTAAAATATTTTTACTGACTTCACTTGTCTTTACTGCCTTGCTGCGATCATACATACTTAAGACTTAATAAAGTAATCCGTGTAATAATTTTAATTTACGGTAATACATAAACTGAAATAAAATTGCAGTTACAAAAAGCGGCTAATTTATTAATCCTAAATTAACCAAAACCATCAATTTAACTTAGCATAAAGTTAAATTCTCATACACTACTGTTTTCCCTCTAGGCCCCGCAGTTATTGCTACCGTTGAATCCACTATTGCTGAGACTTCACGAAAGGCTTCTTGTCCAATAATTTTTTTCGCCCATCACCTACTATTTTCGGAAAAAGGAGCAAGGTCTTTTTAAAAATTTCAAAAGTCGAAATTTGGAAAAATGTCGCCTATTTTCAAAAAAACACACTGTAGCGACTTTTGAATATTGGACATTCATAGAAATGGCCGGAAGAGTGTTCCCCAATAATGTTTTTTTGCCCATCTCCTACCATTTTCGAAAAAAGGAGCAAAATCCTTTTTAACATTTCAAAAGTCGAAATTTGGAAAAATGTCGCCCATTTTCAAAAAAACACACTTTTGCGACTTTTGAATATTGGACATTCATAGAAATGGCCTGAGGAGTGTTCTCCAATAATTTTTTTCGCCCATCACCTATCATTTTTGAAAAAAGGAGTAAAGTCCTTTTTAAAATTTCAAAAGTCGAAATTCGGAAAAATGTCGCCTATTTTCAAAAAAACACACTGTTGCGACTTTTGAATATTGGACATTCATAGAAATGGCCTGAGGAGTGTTCTCCAATAATTTTTTCGCCCATCTCGTACCATTTTCGGAAAAAGGAGCAGTCTTTTTTAAAATTTCAAAAGTCGAAATTTGGAAAAATGTCGCCTATTGTCAAAAAAACACACTTTTGAATATTGGACATTCATAGGGATGGCCTTCCGGCCAAATAATTTTTTTTTTTTTTTTCCCATCTCCTACCATTTTCGGAAAAAGGAGCAAAGTCCTTTTTAACATTTCAAAAGTCGAAATTTGGAAAAATGTCGCCCATTTTCAAAAAAACACACTGTTGCGACTTTTGAATATTGGACATTCATAGAAATGGCCGGAAGAGTGTTCCCCAATAGCGTTTTTTCGCTCAACTTCTATCATTTTCGGAAAAAGGAGCAAAGTCCTTTTTAAAATTTCAAAAGTCCAAATTTGGAAAAATGTCACCTATTTTCAAAAAAACACACTGTTGCGACTTTTGAATATTGGACATTTATAGAAATGGCCTGAGGAGTGTTCTCCAATAATTTTTTTCGCCCATCACCTACCATTTTCGGAAAAAGGAGCAAAGTCCTTTTTTACATTTCAAAAGTACAAATTTGGAAAAGTGTATCCTATTTTCAAAAACACACACTGTTGCGACTTTTGAATATTGGACATTCATAGAAATGGCCGGAAGAGTGTTCCCCAAAAATGTTTTTTCGCCCATCTCGTACCATTTTCGGAAAAAGGAGCAGTCTTTTTTAAAATTTCAAAAGTCGAAATTTGGAAAAATGTCGCCCATTTTCAAAAAAACACACTGTTGCGACTTTTGAATATTGGACATTCATAGAAATGGCCTGAGGAGTGTTCTCCAATAATTTTTTTTGCCCATCACCTACCATTTTCGGAAAAAGGAGCAGTCTTTTTTAAAATTTCAAAAGTCGAAATTTGGAAAAATGTCGCCTATTTTCAAAAAAACACACTGTTGCGACTTTTAAATGTTGGACATTCATAGAAATGGCATGAGGAGTGTTCTCCAATAATTTTTTTCGCCCATCACCTACTATTATCGAAAAAGGGAGCAAAGTCCTTTTTAAAATTTCAAAAGTCGAAATTTGGAAAAATGTATCCTATTTTCAAAAAACACACTGTTGCGACTTTTGAATATTGGACATTCATAGGGATGGCCGGAGGAAAGTTCTCCAATAATTTTTTTTCGCCCATCTCCTATCATTTTTGAAAAAAGGAGCAAAGTCCTTTTTAAAATTTCAAAAGTCGAAATTCGGAAAAATGTCTCCTATTTTAAAAAAAACACACTGTTGCGACTTTTGAATATTAGACATTCATAGAAATGACCTGAGGAGTGTTCTCCAATAATTTTTTTTTCGCCCATCTCCTACCATTTTTGAAAAAACGAGCAAAGTCCTTTTTAAAATTTCAGAAGTCCAAATTTGGAAAAATGTCGCCTATTTAAAAAAAACACTTTTGCGACTTTTGAATATTGGACAGTCATTGAAATGGACGGAAGAGTGTTCCCCAATAGTGTTTTTGCGCCCATCTTCTACCATTTTCGAAAAAAGGAGCAAAGTCCTTTTTAAAATTTCAAAAGTCGAAATTTGGAAAAATGTCGCCTATTTAAAAAAAAACACACTGTTGCGACTTTTGAATATTGGACATTCATAGAAATGGCCTGAGGAGTGTTCTCCAATAATTTTTTTCGCCCATCACCTACCATTTTCGGAAAAAGGAGCAGACTTTATTAAAATTTCAAAAGTAGAAATTTGGAAAAATGTCGCCTATTTTCAAAAAAACACACTGTTGCGACTTTTGAATATTGGACATTCATAGAAATGGCCGGAAGAGTGTTCCCCAATAGTGTTTTTTCGCCCATCTCCTACCATTTTCGGAAAAAGGAGCAAAGTCCTTTTCAAAATTTCAAAAGTCGAAATTTGGAAAAATGTATCCTATTTTCAAAAAAACACACTGTTGCGACTTTTGAATATTGGACATTCATAGAAATGGCCTGAGGAGTGTTCTCCAATAATAATTTTTCGCCCATCTCCTATCATTTTTAAAAAAAAGGAGCAAAGTCCTTTTTACAATTTCAGAAGTCGAAATTCGGAAAAATGTATCCTTTTTAAAAAAAAACACACTGTTGCGACTTTTGAATATTTGACATTCATAAGGATGGCCGGAAAAGTGTTCCCCAATATTTTTTTTCGCAAGTTTTCTACCATTTTCGGAAAAAAGGAGCAAAGTCCTTTTTAAAATTTCAGAAGTCGAAATTCGGAAAAATGTCGCCTATTTTCAAAAAAAAAAACTGTTGCGATTTTTGAATATTGGAGATTCATAGAAATGGCCTGAGGAGTGTTCTCCAATAATTTTTTTCGCCCATCACATACCATTTTCGGAAAAAGGAGCAATGTCTTTTTTAAAATTTCAAAAGTTGAAATTTGGAAAAATGTCGCCTATTGTCAAAAAAACACACTTTTGAATATTGGACATTCATAGGGATGGCCTTCCGGCTAAATAATTTGTTTTTTCCCATCTCCTACCATTTTCGGAAAAAGGAGCAAAGTCCTTTTTAAAATTTCAAAAGTCGAAATTTGGAAAAATGTCGCCCATTTTCAAAAAAACACACTGTTGCGACTTTTGAATATTGGACATTCATAGAAATGGCCTGGGGAGTGTTCTCCAATAATTTTTTTGCGCCCATCTCCTACCATTTTCGAAAAAAGGAGCAAAGTCCTTTTTAAAATTTCAGAAGTCCAAATTTGGAAAAATGTCGCCTATTTAAAAAAAAAAAACACTTTTGCGGCTTTTGAATATTGGACATTCATAGAAATGGCCGGAAGAGAGTTCTCCAATAATGTTTTTTCGCCCATCTCCTATCATTTTTAAAAAAAGGAGCAAAGTCCTTTTTAAAATTTCAAAAGTCGAAATTCGGAAAAATGTGTCCTATTTTAAAAAAACACACTGTTGCGACTTTTGAATATTGGACATTCATAGAAATGGCCCGAGGAGTGTTCTCCAATAATTTTTTTCGCCCATCACCTACCTTTTTCGGAAAAAGGAGCAGACTTTTTTAAAATTTCAAAAGTCGAAAATTGGAAAAATGTCGCCTATTTAAAAAAAAACACACTTTTGAATATTGGACATTCATAGGGATGGCCGGAATAGTGTTCCCCAATAATTTTTTTTCGCAAATTTTCTACCATTTTCGGAAAAAGAAGCAAGGTCCTTTTAAAAATTTCAAAAGTCCAAATTTGGAAAAATGTCGCCTATTTAAAAAAAAACACACTTTTGCGAATTTTGAATATTGGACATTCATAGAAATGGCCTAAGGAGTGTTCTCCAATAATGTGTTTTCGCCCATCTCCTACCATTTTCGAAAAAAGGAGCAAAGTCCTTTTTAAAATTTTAAATGTCGAAATTCGGAAAAATGTGTCCTATTTTAAAAAAAACACACTGTTGCGACTTTTGAATATTGGACATTCGTAGAAATTGCCTGAGGAGTGTTCTCTAATAATTTTTTTTCGCCCATCTCTTACCATTTTCGAAAAAAGGAGCAAAGTCCTTTTTAAAATTTCAGAAGTCGAAATTCGGAAAAATGTCTCCTATTAAAAAAAACACACTGTTGCGACTTTTGAATATTGGACATTAATAGGGATGGCCGGAATAGTGTTCCCCAATAATTTTTTTTCGCAAATTTTCTTCCATTTTCGGAAAAAAGGAGCAAAGTCCTTTTTCAAATTTTAGAAGTCGAAATTTGGAAAAATGTCGCCTTTTTTCAAAAAAACACACTGTTGCGACTTTTGAATATTGGACATTCATAGAAATGGCGTGAGGAGTGTTCTCCAATAATTTCTTTCGCCCATCACATACCATTTTCGGAAAAAGGAGCAAAGTCCTTTTTAACATTTCAAAAGTCGAAATTTGGAAAAATGTCGCCTATTTTCAAAAAAACACACTGTTGCGACTTTTGAATATTGGACATTCATAGAAATGGCCGGAAGAGTGTTCCCCAATAGTGTTTTTTCGCCCATCACCTACCATTTTTGGAAAAAGGAGCAGTTTTTTTTTAAATTTCAAAAGTCGAAATTTGGAAAAATGTCGCCTATTTTCAAAAAAACATACTTTTGCGACTTTTGAATATTGGACATTCATAGAAATGGCCTGAGGAGTGTTCTCCAATAATTTTTTTCGCCCATCACATACCATTTTCGGAAAAAGGAGCAGCCTTTTTTAAAATTTCAGAAGTCGAAATTTGGAAAAATGTCGCCTTTTTTCAAAAAAACACACTGTTGCGACTTTTGAATATTGGACATTCATAGAAATGACTTGAACAGTGTTCTCCAATAATGTTTTTTCGCCCATCTCCTACCATTTTCGAAAAAAGGAGCAAAGTCCTTTTTAAAATTTCAGAAGTCGAAATTCGGAAAAATGTCTCCTATTTAAAAAAAAAAACACACTGTTGCGACTTTTGAATATTGGACATTCATAGGGATGGCCGGAATAGTGTTACCCAATAATTTTTTTCGCAAATTTTCTACCATTTTCCGAAAAAAGGAGCAAAGTCCTTTTTAAAATTTCAGAAGTCGAAATTTGGAAAAATGTCGCCTATTTTCAAAAAAAAACACACTGTTGCGACGTTTGAATATTGGACATTCATAGAAATGGCCTGGAGAGTGTTCTCCAATAATTTTTTTCGCCCATCACATACCATTTTCGGAAAAAGGAGCAAAGTCCTTTTTAACATTTCAAAAGTCGAAATTTGGAAAAATGTCGCCTTTTAAAAAAAAAAAACACACTGTTGCGACTTTTTAATATTGGACATTCATAGAAATGGCCTGAGGAGTGTTCTCCAATAATTTTTTTCGTCCATCACCTACCATTTTCGGAAAAAGGAGCAGTCTTTTTTAAAATTTGTAAAGTTGAAATTTGGAAAAATGTCGCCTAGTGTCAAAAAAACACACTTTTGAATAAGGGAGATTCATATGGATGGCCTTCCGGCCAAATAATTTGTTTTTTCTCATCTCCTACCATTTTCGGAAAAAGGAGCAAAGTCCTTTTTAATATTTCAAAAGTCGAAATTTGGAAAAATGTCGCCCATTTTCAAAAAAACACACTGTTGCGACTTTTGAATATTGGACATTCATAGAAATGGCCTGGGGAGTGTTCTCCAATAATTTTTTTCGCCCATCACCTACCATTTACGGAAAAAGGAGCAGCCTTTTTTAAAATTTCAAAAGTCGAAATTTGGAAAAATGTCGCCTAGTTTCAAAAAAACACACTTTTGAATATTGGACATTCATAGGGATGGCCGGAATAGTGTTCCCCAATAATTTTTTTTCGCAAATTTTCTACCATTTTCGAAAAGAGGAGCAAAGTCCTTTTTAAAATTTCAAAAGTCGAAATTTGGAAAAATGTGTCCTATTTAAAAAAAAACACACTGTTGCGACTTTTGAATATTGGACATTCATAGAAATGGCCGGAAGAGTGTTCCCCAATAGTGTTTTTGCGCCCATCTCCTACCATTTTCGAAAAAAGGAGCAAAGTCCTTTTTAAAATTTCAAAAGTCTAAATTTGGAAAAATGTCGCCCATTTTCAAAAAAACACACTGTTGCGACTTTTGAATATTGGACATTCATAGAAATGGCCTAGGGAGTGTTCTCCAATAATTTTTTTCGCCCATCACCTACCATTTTCGGAAAAAGGAGCAGTCTTTTTTAAAATTTCAAAAGTCGAAATTTGGAAAAATGTCGCCTATTTTCAAAAAAACACACTTTTGAATATTAGACATTCATAGGGATGGCCGGAATAGTGTTCCCCAATAATTTTTTTTCGCCCATTTTCAAAAAAACACACTGTTGCGACTTTTGAATATTGGACATTCATAGAAATGGCCTGGGGAGTGTTCTCCAATAATTTTTTTCGCCCATCACTTACCATTTTCGGAAAAAGGAGCAGTCTTTTTTAAAATTTCAAAAGTCTAAATTTGGAAAAATGTCGCCCATTTTCAAAAAAACACACTGTTGCGACTTTTGAATATTGGACATTCATAGGGATGGCCGGAGGAAAGTTCTCCTATAATTTTTTTTCGCCCATCTCCTATCATTTTTAAAAAAAGGAGCAAAGTCCTTTTTAAAATTTCAAAAGTCGAAATTCGGAAAAATGTGTCTTATTTAAAAAAAAAACACACACTGTTGCGACTTTTGAATATTGAACATTCATAGAAATGGCCTGAGGAGTGTTCTTCAATAATTTTTTTCGCCCATCTCCTATCATTTTTGAAAAAAGGAGCAAAGTCCTTTTTAAAATTTCAAAAGTCGAAATTCCAAAAAGAGTCTCCTATTTAAAAAAAGACACACTGTTGCGACTTTTGAATATTGGACATTCATAGAAATGGCCTGAGGAGTGTTCTCCAATAATTTTTTTCGCCCATCACATACTATTTTCGGAAAAAGGAGCAGTTTTTTTTTAAATTTCAAAGGTCGAAATTTGGAAAAATGTCGCCTATTTAAAAAAAAACACACTTTTGCGACTTTTGAATATTGGATATTCATAGAAATGGCCTAAGGAGTGTTCTCCAATAATTTTTTTCGCCCATCACCTACTATTATCGAAAAAAGGAGCAAAGTCCTTTTTAAAATTTCAAAAGTTGAAATTTGGAAAAATGTCGCCTTTTTTCAAAAAAACACGCTGTTGCGACTTTTGAATATTGGATATTCATAGAAATGGCCGGAAGAGTGTTATCCAATAATTTTTTTTGCCCATCACGTACCATTTTCGGAAAAAGGAGCAGTTTTTTTTTAAATTTCAAAGGTCGAAATTTGGAAAAATGTCGCCTATTTAAAAAAAAACACACTTTTGCGACTTTTGAATATTGGATATTCATAGAAATGGCCTAAGGAGTGTTCTCCAATAATTTTTTTCGCCCATCACCTACTATTATCGAAAAAAGGAGCAAAGTCCTTTTTAAAATTTAAAAAGTTGAAATTTGGAAAAATGTCGCCTTTTTTCAAAAAAACACGCTGTTGCGACTTTTGAATATTGGACATTCATAGAAATGGCCGGAAGAGTGTTCCCCTATAGTGTTTTTTCGCCCATCACCTATCATTTTTGGAAAAAGGAGCAGTTTTTTTTTTAAATTTCAAAAGTCGAAATTTGGAAAAATGTCGCCTATTTTCAAAAAAACATACTTTTGCGACTTTTGAATATTGGACATTCATAGAAATGGCCTGAGGAGTGTTCTCCAATAATTTTTTTCGCCCATCACATACCATTTTCGGAAAAAGGAGCAGCCTTTTTTAAAATTTCAGAAGTCGAAATTTGGAAAAATGTCGCCTTTTTTCAAAAAAACACACTGTTGCGACTTTTGAATATTGGACATTCATAGAAATGACTTGAACAGTGTTCTCCAATAATGTTTTTTCGCCCATCTCCTACCATTTTCGAAAAAAGGAGCAAAGTCCTTTTTAAAATTTCAGAAGTCGAAATTCGGAAAAATGTCTCCTATTTAAAAAAAAAAACACACTATTGCGACTTTTGAATATTGGACATTCATAGGGATGGCCGGAATAGTGTTCCCCAATAATTTTTTTCGCAAATTTTCTACCATTTTCCGAAAAAAGGAGCAAAGTCCTTTTTAAAATTTCAGAAGTCGAAATTTGGAAAAATGTCGCCTATTTTCAAAAAAAAAACACACTGTTGCGACGTTTGAATATTGGACATTCATAGAAATGGCCTGGAGAGTGTTCTCCAATAATTTTTTTCGCCCATCACATACCATTTTCGGAAAAAGGAGCAAAGTCCTTTTTAACATTTCAAAAGTCGAAATTTGGAAAAATGTCGCCTTTTAAAAAAAAAAACACACTGTTGCGACTTTTTAATATTGGACATTCATAGAAATGGCCTGAGGAGTGTTCTCCAATAATTTTTTTCGTCCATCACCTACCATTTTCGGAAAAAGGAGCAGTCTTTTTTAAAATTTGTAAAGTTGAAATTTGGAAAAATGTCGCCTAGTGTCAAAAAAACACACTTTTGAATAAGGGAGATTCATATGGATGGCCTTCCGGCCAAATAATTTGTTTTTTCTCATCTCCTACCATTTTCGGAAAAAGGAGCAAAGTCCTTTTTAATATTTCAAAAGTCGAAATTTGGAAAAATGTCGCCCATTTTCAAAAAAACACACTGTTGCGACTTTTGAATATTGGACATTCATAGAAATGGCCTGGGGAGTGTTCTCCAATAATTTTTTTCGCCCATCACCTACCATTTACGGAAAAAGGAGCAGTCTTTTTTAAAATTTCAAAAGTCGAAATTTGGAAAAATGTCGCCTAGTTTCAAAAAAACACACTTTTGAATATTGGACATTCATAGGGATGGCCGGAATAGTGTTCCCCAATAATTTTTTTTCGCAAATTTTCTACCATTTTCGAAAAGAGGAGCAAAGTCCTTTTTAAAATTTCAAAAGTCGAAATTTGGAAAAATGTGTCCTATTTAAAAAAAACACACTGTTGCGACTTTTGAATATTGGACATTCATAGAAATGGCCGGAAGAGTGTTCCCCAATAGTGTTTTTGCGCCCATCTCCTACCATTTTCGAAAAAAGGAGCAAAGTCCTTTTTAAAATTTCAAAAGTCTAAATTTGGAAAAATGTCGCCCATTTTCAAAAAAACACACTGTTGCGACTTTTGAATATTGGACATTCATAGAAATGGCCTAGGGAGTGTTCTCCAATAATTTTTTTCGCCCATCACCTACCATTTTCGGAAAAAGGAGCAGTCTTTTTTAAAATTTCAAAAGTCGAAATTTGGAAAAATGTCGCCTATTTTCAAAAAAACACACTTTTGAATATTAGACATTCATAGGGATGGCCGGAATAGTGTTCCCCAATAATTTTTTTTCGCCCATTTTCAAAAAAACACACTGTTGCGACTTTTGAATATTGGACATTCATAGAAATGGCCTGGGGAGTGTTCTCCAATAATTTTTTTCGCCCATCACTTACCATTTTCGGAAAAAGGAGCAGTCTTTTTTAAAATTTCAAAAGTCTAAATTTGGAAAAATGTCGCCCATTTTCAAAAACACACACTGTTGCGACTTTTGAATATTGGACATTCATAGGGATGGCCGGAGGAAAGTTCTCCTATAATTTTTTTTCGCCCATCTCCTATCATTTTTAAAAAAAGGAGCAAAGTCCTTTTTAAAATTTCAAAAGTCGAAATTCGGAAAAATGTGTCTTATTTAAAAAAAAAACACACACTGTTGCGACTTTTGAATATTGAACATTCATAGAAATGGCCTGAGGAGTGTTCTTCAATAATTTTTTTCGCCCATCTCCTATCATTTTTGAAAAAAGGAGCAAAGTCCTTTTTAAAATTTCAAAAGTCGAAATTCCAAAAAGAGTCTCCTATTTAAAAAAAGACACACTGTTGCGACTTTTGAATATTGGACATTCATAGAAATGGCCTGAGGAGTGTTCTCCAATAATTTTTTTCGCCCATCACATACTATTTTCGGAAAAAGGAGCAAAGTCCTTTTTAACATTTCAAAAGTCGAAGTTTGGAAAAATGTCGCCTATTTTCAAAAAAACACACTGTTGCGACTTTTGAATATTGGACATTTATAGAAATGGCCTGAGGAGTGTTATCCAATAATTTTTTTTGCCCATCACGTACCATTTTCGGAAAAAGGAGCAGTTTTTTTTTAAATTTCAAAGGTCGAAATTTGGAAAAATGTCGCCTATTTAAAAAAAAACACACTTTTGCGACTTTTGAATATTGGATATTCATAGAAATGGCCTGAGGAGTGTTCTCCAATAATTTTTTTCACCCATCACCTACTATTATCGAAAAAAGGAGCAAAGTCCTTTTTAAAATTTCAAAAGTTGAAATTTGGAAAAATGTCGCCTTTTTTCAAAAAAACACGCTGTTGCGACTTTTGAATATTGGACATTCATAGAAATGGCCTGAGGAGTGTTCTCTTATAATTTTTTTCGCCCATCACCTACCATTTTCGGGAAAAGGAGCAGTCTTTTTTAAAATTTCAAAAGTCGAAATTTGGAAAAATGTCGCCTATTTTCAAAAAACACACTTTTGCGACTTTTGAATATTGGACATTCATAGAAATGGCCGGAAGAGTGTTCCCAAATAATGTTTTTTTTTGCCCATCTCCTACCATTTTCAAAAAAAGGAGCAAAGTCCTTTTTAAAATTTCAAAAGTCGAAATATGGAAAAATGTCGCCTATTTTCAAAAAAAACACACTTTTGCGACTTTTGAATATTGGACATTCATAGAAATGGCCGGAAGAGTGTTCCCCAATAATGTTTTTTCGCCCATCTCCTACCTTTTTCGAAAAAAGGAGCAATCTTTTTTAAAATTTCAAAAGTCGAAATTCGGAAAAATGTCTACTATTTAAAAAAAACACACTGTTGCGACTTTTGAATATTGGACATTCATAGAAATGGCCTGAGAAGTGTTCTCCAATAATTTTTTTCGCCCATCACCGACCATTTTCGGAAAAAAGAGCAAAGTCTTTTTGAAAAATTCAATAGTCGAAATTTGGAAAAATGTCGCCTATTTTCAAAAAAACACACTGTTGCGACTTTTGAATATTGGACATTCATAGAAATGGCCGGAAGAGTGTTCCCCAATAGTGTTTTTTCGCCCATCTCCTTTCATTTTCGCTTTTTATTATTTTATAGTGGACACAAGTACCATTCCAGCGCAATAGTTGCCATTTCCTGGTTCGGCCCTGTGAACGAAATACAAACCGAGCAAACTTTTTGTAGTGAAAAAGGCGCGAAAAAAGTTTTTGGCAATAAAACTGAAATAGTTACATGTGCGTCTAAGAATTTTTATATTTTATAGTGGACACATGTACCATTCCAGCGCACCAGTTGTCACTTCCTGGTTCGGCCCTGGGAACGAAATACAAACGCAACAACCTTTTTGTAGTGAAAAAGGCCCGAAAAAAGTTTTTGGCCATAAAACTGAAATGGTAATATACGCGTCTTAGGATTTTTGATATTTCATGGTGGACACATGTACCATTCGAGCGCACTAGTTGCAATTCCTGGTTCGGCCCTGGGAACGAAATACAAACCCAGCAAACTTTTTGTAGTGAAAAAGGCGCGAAAAAAGTTTTTGGCTATAAAACTGAAATAGTAATATGTGCGGCTAAGAATTTTTGATATTTTATAGTGGACACATGTACCATTTTAGCGCACCAGTTGTCATTTCTTGGATCGGCTCTGGGAACGAAAAATGCGCGAAAAAAGTTTTTGGCAATAAAACTGAAATAGTAATATGTGCTGCTAAGAGTTTTTGATATTTTATAGTGGACACATGTACCATTTCAGCGCACCAGTTGTCATTTCTTGGATCGGCTCTTGGAACGAAATACAAACCTAGCAAACTTTTTGTAGTAAAAAATGCGCGAAAAAAGTTTTTGGCCATAAAACTGAAATGGTAATATGCGCGTCTTAGAATTTTTGATAATTTATAGTGGACACATGTACCATTTCAGAGCACCAGTTGTCATTTCTTGGCTCGGCTCTGGGAACGAAATACAAACCTAGCAAACTTTTTGTAGTAAAAAATGCGCGAAAAAAGTTTTTGGCTGTAAAACTGAAATAATAACATGTGCGTCTAAGAATTTTTATATTTTATAGTGGACACATGTACCATTCCAGTGCACCAGTTGTCACTTCCTGGTTCGGCCCTGGGAACGAAATACAAACGCAACAACCTTTTTGTAGTGAAAAAGGCCCGAAAAAAGTTTTTGGCCATAAAACTGAAATGGTAATATGTGCGTTTTAGGCTTTTTAAGATTTTATAGTGAATACATTTACCATTCCAGCGCACCAGTTGCTACTTCCTGGTGCGGCCATAGGGACGAAATACAAACCCAGCAAACTTTTTATAGGTAAAAAGGCGCGAAAAAAGTTTTTTGCATAAAACTGAAATGGTAATATGTGCGTTTTAGGCTTTTTAATATTTTATAGTGGACACGTACCATTCCAGCGCAAGAGTTGCAGTTTCCTGGTTCGGCCCTGGGATCGAAATACAAACCCAGCAAACTTTTTGTAGTGAAAAAGGCGCGAAAAAAGTTTTTGGCTATAAAACTGAAATAGTAATATGTGCGTCAAAGAATTTTTGATATTTTATAGTGGACACATGTACCATTTCAGCGCAACAGTTGTCATTTCTGGGCTCGGCCCTGGGAACGAAATACAAACCTAGCAACCTTTTTGTAATGAAAAAGGCGCGAAAAAAGTTTTTGGCCATAAAACTGAAATAGTAATATGTGCGGCTAAGAATTTTTGATATTTTATAGTGGACATAAGTTGCCAATTCCTGGTTCGGCCCTGGGAACGAAATACAAACGCAACAACCTTTTTGTAGTGAAAAATGCGCGAAAAAAGTTTTTGGCCATAAAAATGAAACATGTGCGACTAAGATTTTTGATATTTTATAGTGGACACATGTACATTTTTAGCGCACCGGTTGTCACTTCCTGGTTCGGCCCTGGAACCGAAAAACACACTCAGCAACCTCTTTGTAGTGAAAAAGGCACGAAAAAAGTTTTTAGCCATAAAACTGAAATGGTAATTTGTGCCTTTTAGGCTTTTAAATATTTTATAGTGAACACATGTACCATTCCAGCGCACCAGTTGCCACTTCCAGGTTCGGCCCTGGGAACGAAATACAAACCCAGCAACCTTTTTGTAGTAAAAAATTCGCGAAAAAAGTTTTTGGCTGTAAAACTGAAATAATAACATGTGCGTCTAAGAATTTTTGATATATTATAGTGGACACATGTAACATTCCAGCGCACCAGTTGCCACTTCCTAGTTCGGCCCTGGGAACGAAATACAAACCTAGCAACCTTTTTGTAATGAAAAAGGCGCGAAAAAAGTTTTTGACCATAAAACTGAAATGGTTTAATGCGCGTCTTAGAATTTTTGGTATTTTATAGTGGACACACGTACCATTCCAGCGCACTAGTTGCAATTCCTGGTTCGGCCCTGGGAACGAAATACAAACCCAGCAAACTTTTTGTAGTGAAAAAGGCGCGAAAAAATTTTTTGGCTATAAAACTGAAATAGTAATATGTGCGGCTAAGAATTTATGATATTTTATAGTGGACGCATGTACCATGTCAGCGCACCAGTTGTCATTTCTTGGCTCGGCTCTGGGAACGAAATACAAACATAGCAAACTTTTTGTAGTAAAAAATGCGCGAAAAAAGTTTTTGGTTGTAAAACTGAAATAATAACATGTGCGTTTAAGAATTTTTATATTTTATAGTGGACACATGTACCATTTCAGCGCACCAGTTGTCAATTCCTGGTTCGGCCCTGGGAACGAAATACAAACGCAACAACCTTTTTGTAGTGAAAAAGGCCCGAAAAAAAATTTTGGCTATAAAACTGAAATAATAATATGTGCGGCTAAGAATTTTTGATATTTTATAGTGGACACATGTACCATTTCAGAGCACCAGTTGTCATTTCTTGGCTCGGCTCTGGGAACGAAATACAAACCTAGCAAACTTTTTGTAGTAAAAAATGCGCGAAAAAAGTTTTTGGCTGTAAAACTGAAATAATAACATGTGCGTCTAAGAATTTTTATATTTTATAGTGGACACATGTACCATTCCAGTGCACCAGTTGTCACTTCCTGGTTCGGCCCTGGGAACGAAATACAAACGCAACAACCTTTTTGTAGTGAAAAAGGCCCGAAAAAAGTTTTTGGCCATAAAACTGAAATGGTAATATGTGCGTTTTAGGCTTTTTAAGATTTTATAGTGAATACATTTACCATTCCAGCGCACCAGTTGCTACTTCCTGGGTCGGCCCTAGGGACGAAATACAAACCTAGCAACCTTTTTGTAATGAAAAAGGCGCGAAAAAAGTTTTTGGCCATAAAACTGAAATGGTAATATGCGCGTCTTAGAATTTTTGATGTTTCATGGTGGACACATGTACGATTCCAGCGCACTAGTTGCAATTCCTGGTTCGACCCTGGGAACGAAATACAAACCCAGCAAACTTTTTGTAGTGAAAAAGACGCGAAAAAAGTTTTTGGCTATAAAACTGAAATAGTAATATGTGCGGCTAAGAATTTTCGATATTTTATAGTGGACACATGTACCATTTCAGCACACCAGTTGTCATTTCTTGGCTCGGCTCTGGGAACGAAATACAAACCTAGCAAACTTTTTGTAGTAAAAAATGCGTGAAAAAAGTTTTTGGCCATAAAACTGAAATGGTAATATGCGCGTCTTAGAATTTTTGATATTTCATGGTGGACACATGTACCATTCCAGCGCACTAGTTGCAATTCCTGGTTCGACCCTGGGAACAAAATACAAACCCAGCAAACTTTTTGTAGTGAAAAAGGCGCGAAAAAAAATTTTGGCTATAAAACTGAAATAGTAATATGTGCGGCTAAGAATTTTTGATATTTTATAGTGGACACATGTACCATTTCAGCGCACCAGTTGTCATTTCTGGGCTCGGCCCTGGGAACGAAATACAAACCTAGCAACCTTTTTGTAATGAAAAAGGCGCGAAAAAAGTTTTTGGCCATAAAACTGAAATAGTAATATGTGCGGCTAAGAATTTTTGATATTATATAGTGGACATAAGTTGCCAATTCCTGGTTCCGCCCTGGGAACGAAATACAAACGCAACAACCTTTTTGTAGTGAAAAATGCGCGAAAAAAGTTTTTGGCCATAAAAATGAAACATGTGCGACTAAGATTTTTGATATTTTATAGTGGACACATGTACATTTTTAGCGCACCGGTTGTCACTTCCTGGTTCTGCCCTGGAACCGAAAAACACACTCAGCAACCTTTTTGTAGTGAAAAAGGCACGAAAAAAGTTTTCAGCTATAAAACTGAAATGGTAATTTGTGCGCAAAAAAAATTTTTGGCCACAAAAATGAAATAGTAACATGTGCGACTAAGGTTTTTGATATTTTATAGTAGACACATGTACATGTTTAGCGCACCGGTTGTGACTTCCTGGTTCGGCCCTGGAACCGAAAAACACACTCAGCAACCTTTTTGTAGTGAAAAAGGCACGAAAAAAGTTTTCAGCCATAAAACTGAAATGGTAATTTGTGCGTTTAAGGCTTTTTGATATTTTATAGTGGACGCACGTACCATTCCAGCGCAATAGTTGCCGTTTCCTGGTTCGGCCCTGGGAACGAAATACAAACCCAGAAAACTTTTTGTAGTGAAAAAGGCGCGAAAAAAGTTTTTGGCTATAAAACTGAAATAGTAAAATGTGCGGCTAAGAATTTTTGATATTTTATAGTGGACACATGTACATTTTTAGCGCACCGGTTGTCACTTCCTGGTTCGGCCCTGGAAACGAAATACAAACTTAGCAAATTTTTTGTAGTAAAAAATGCGCGAAAAAAGTTTTTGGCTGTAAAATTTAAATAATAACATGTGCGTCTAAGAATTGTTCATATCTTATAGTGGACACATGTACCATTTCAGCGCACCAGTTGTCACTTCCTGGTTCTGCCTTGGGAACGGCATAAACACCCAGCAAACTTTTTATAGGTTAAAAGGCGCGAAAAAAGTTTTTGCCAGTAAACTGAAATGGTAATATGCGCGTCTTAGAATTTTTGATATTTTATAGTGGACACATGTACCATTCCAGCGCACCAGTTTTCACTTCCTGGTTCTGCCTTGGGAACGGCATAAACACCCAGCAAACTTTTTATAGGTTAAAAGGCGCGAAAAAAGTTTTTGCCATAAAACTGAAATGGTAATATGCGCGTCTTAGAATTTTTGATATTTCATGGTGGACACATGTACCATTCCAGCGCTATAGTTGCCACTTCCTGTTTCGGCCCTGGGAACGAAATACAAACCTAGCAACCTTTTTGTAATGAAAAATTCGCGAAAAAAGTTTTTGGCCATAAAACTGAAATGGTAAAATGCGCGTCTTAGAATTTTTGATATTTCATGGTGGACACATGTACCATTCCAGCGCACTAGTTGCAATTCCTGGTTCGGCCCTGGGAACGAAATACAAACCCAGCAACCTTTTTGTAGTGAAAAAGGCACGAAAAAAGTTTTCAGCTATAAAACTGAAATGGTAATTTGTGCGCAAAAAAAATTTTTGGCCACAAAAATGAAATAGTAACATGTGCGACTAAGGTTTTTGATATTTTATAGTAGACACATGTACATGTTTAGCGCACCGGTTGTGACTTCCTGGTTCGGCCCTGGAACCGAAAAACAACCTTTTGTAGTGAAAAAGGCACGAAAAAAGTTTTCAGCCATAAAACTGAAATGGTAATTTGTGCCTTTTAGGCTTTTAAATATTTTATAGTGAACACATGTACCATTCCAGCGCACCAGTTGTCACTTCCTGGTTCGGCCTTGGGAACGGCATAAACACCCAACAAACTTTTTATAGGTTAAAAGACGCGAAAAAAGTTTATGCCATAAAACTGAAATGGTAATATGTGCGTTTTAGGGTTTTTAATATTTTATAGTGGGCACACGTACCATTCCAGCGCACTAGTTGCCAATTCCTGGTTCGGCCCTGGGAACGAAATACAAACCCAGCAAACTTTTTGTAGTGAAAAAGGCGCGAAAAAAGTTTTTGGCCATAAAACTGAAATGGTAATATGCGCGTCTTAGAATTTTTGATATTTTATAGTAGACACATGTACAATTCCAACGCACAAGTTGTCACTTCCTAGTTCGGCCCTAGGGACAAAATACAAACCCAGCAAACTTTTTGTAGTGAAAAAGGCGCGAAAAAAGTTTTTAGCCATAAAACTGAAATGGTAATTTGTGCCTTTTAGGCTTTTAAATATTTTATAGTGAACACATGTACATACCATTCCAGCGCACCATTTGGCACTTCCTGGTTCGGCCCTAGGGACGAAATACAAACCCAGCAAACTTTTTGTAGTAAAAAATGCGCGAAAAAAGTTTTTGGCCATAAAACTGAATTGGGAATGTGTGCGATTTAGGCTTCTTAAGATTTTATAGTGAATACATTTAACATTCCAGCGCACCCGTTGCCACTTCCTGGTTCGGCCCTAGGGACGAAATGCAAAACCAGCAAACTTTTTGTAGTGAAAAAGGCGCGAAAAAAGTTTTTGGCTATAAAACTAAAATGGTAATATGTGCGTCTAAGAATTGTTGATATATAGTAGTGGACACATGTACCATTCCAGCGCACCAGTTGCCACTTCCTGGTTCGGCCCTGGAAACGAAATACAAACCCAGCAAGCTTTTTGTAGTAAAAAATTCGCGAAAAAAGTTTTTGGCTGTAAAACTGAAATAATAACATGTGCGTCTAAGAATTTTTGATATTTTATAGTGGACACATGTACCATTCCAGCGCACCAGTTGCCACTTCCTGGTTCGGCCCTGGGAACGAAATACAAACCCAGCAAACTTTTTGTAGTAAAAAATGCGCGAAAAAAGTTTTTAGCCATAAAACTGAAATGGTAATATGTGCGTTTTAGGCTTTTTAATATTTCATAGTGGACACAAGTATAATTCTAGCGCATCCGTTGCCATTTCATGGTTCGGCCCTGGGAACGAAATACAAACCCAGCAAACTTTTTGTAGTGAAAAAGGCGCGAAAAAAGTTTTTGGCTATAAAACTGAAATAGTATAATGTGCGTCTAAGAATTTTTGATATTTTATAGTGGACACCTGTACCATTTCAGCGCATCAGTTGTCATTTCTGGGCTCGGCCCTGGGAACGAAATACAAACCCAGCAACCTTTTTGTAGTGAAAAAGGCGCGAAAAAAGTTTTTGGCTATAAAACTAAAATGGTAATATGTGCGTCTAAGAATTGTTGATATATTGTAGTGGACACATGTACCATTCCAGCGCACCAGTTGCCACTTCCTGGTTCGGCCCTGGAAACGAAATACAAACCCAGCAAGCTTTTTGTAGTAAAAATTTCGCGAAAAAAGTTTTTGGCTGTAAAACTGAAATAATAACATGTGCGTCTAAGAATTGTTGATATTTTATAGTGGACACATGTACCATTCCAGCGCACCAGTTGCCACTTCCTGGTTCGGCCCTGGGAACGAAATACAAACCTAGCATCCTTTTTGTAATGAAAAAGGCGCGAAAAAAGTTTTTGGTCATAAAACTGAAATTGTTATATGCGCGTCTTGGAATTTTTGATATTTTATAGTGGACACATGTACCATTCCAGCACACCAGTTGCCACTTCCTGGTTCGGCCCTGGGAACGAAATACAAACCTAGCATCCTTTTTGTAATGAAAAAGGCGCGAAAAAAGTTTTTGGCCATAAAACTGAAATGGTAATATGTGCGATTTAGGCTTCTTAAGATTTTATAGTGAATACATTTAACGTTCCAGCGCACCCGTTGCCACTTCCTGGTTCGGCCCTAGGGACGAAATACAAAACCAGCAAACTTTTTGTAGTAAAAAATGCGCGAAAAAAGTTTTTGGCTGTAAAACTGAAATAATAACATGTGCGTCTAAGAATTTTTATATTTTATAGTGGACACATGTACCATTCCAGCGCACCAGTTGTCACTTCCTGGTTCTGCCCTGGGAACGAAATACAAACGCAACAACCTTTTTGTAGTGAAAAAGGCCCGAAAAAAGTGTTTGGCCCTAAAACTGAAATGGTAATATGTGCGTTTTAGGCTTTTTAAGATTTTATAGTGAATGCATTTGCCATTCCAGCGCACCAGTTGCCACTTCCTGGTTCGACCCTAGGGACGAAATACAAACCCAGCAAACTTTTTATAGGTAAAAAGGCGCGAAAAAAGTTTTTGGCATAAAACTGAAATGGTAATATGTGCGTTTTAGGCTATTTAATATTTTATAGTGGACACATGTACCATTCCAGCGCAATAGTTGTCATTTCCTGGTTCGGCCCTGGGAACAAAATACAAACCCAGCAAACTTTTTGTAGTGAAAAAGGCACGAAAAAAGTTTTTGACTATAAAACTGAAATAGTAATATGTGCGTCTAAGAATTTTTGATATTTTATAGTGGACACATGTACCATTTCAGCGCACTAGTTGTAATTTCTGGGCTCAGCCCTGGGAACGAAATACAAACCTAGCAACCTTTTTGTAATGAAAAAGGCGCGAAAAAATTTTTGGCCATAAAACTGAAATGGTAATATGCGCGTCTTAGAATTTTTGATATTTCATGGTAGACACATGTACCATTCCAGCGCACTAGTTGCATTTCCTGGTTCGGCCGTGGGAACGAAATACAAAACCAGCAACCTTTTTGTAGTGAAAAAGGCGCGAAAAAAGTTTTTGGCTATAAAACTGAAATAGTAAAATGTGCGGCTAAGAATTTGTGATATTTTATAGTGGACACATGTACATTTTTAGCGCACCGGTTGTCACTTCCTGGTTCGGCCCTGGGAACGGCATAAACACCCAGCAAACTTTTTATAGGTTAAAAGGCGCGAAAAAATGCCTTGGGAACGGCATAAACACCCAGCAAACTTTTTATAGGTTAAAAGGCGCGAAAAAAGTTTTTGCCATAAAACTGAAATGGTAATTTGTGCGTTTTAGGCTTTTTGATATTTTATAGTGGACGCACGTACCATTCCAGCGCAATAGTTGCCGTTTCCTGGTTCGGCCCTGGGAACGAAATACAAACCCAGCAAACTCTTTGTAGTGAAAAAGGCGCGAAAAAAGTTTTTGGCTATAAAACTGAAATAGTAAAATGTGCGGCTAAGAATTTTTGATATTTTATAGTGGACACATGTACCATTCCAGCGCACTAGTTGCCACTTCCTGGTTCGGCCCTGGGAACGAAATACAAACCTTGCAACCTTTTTGTAATGAAAAATTCGCGAAAAAAGTTTTTGGCCATAAAACTGAAATGGTAAAATGCGCGTCTTGGAATTTTTGATATTTTATAGTGGACACATGAACCATTCCAGCGCACTAGTTGCCATTTCCTGGTTCGGCCCTGGGAACGAAATACAAACTCAGCAAACTTTTTGTAGTGAAAAAGGCGCGAAAAAAGTTTTTGGCTATAAAACTGAAATAGTAATATGTGCGGCTAAAAATTTTTGATATTTTATAGTGGACACATGAACCATTCCAGCGCACTAGTTGCCATTTCCTGGTTCGGCCCTGGGAACGAAATACAAACTCAGCAAACTTTTTGTAGTGAAAAAGGCGCGAAAAAAGTTTTTGGCTATAAAACTGAAATAGTAATATGTGCGGCTAAAAATTTTTGATATTTTATAGTGGACACATGTACCATTTCAGCGCACCAGTTGTCATTTCTTGGCTCGGCTCTGGGAACGAAATACAAAACTAGTAAATTTTTTGTAGTAAAAAATGCGCGAAAAAAGTTTTTGGCCATAAAACTGAAATGGTAATATGCGCGCCTTAGAATTTTCGATATTTATAGTGGACACATGTACATTTTTAGCGCACCAGTTGTCATTTCTTGGCTCGGCTCTGGGAACGAAATACAAACCTAGCAAACTTTTTGTAGTAAAATAAGCGCGAAAAAAACTTTTGGCTATAAAACTGAAATAGTAAAATGTGCGGCTAAGAATTTGTGATATTTTATAGTGGACACATGTACCATTCCAGCGCACCAGTTGTCACTTCCTGGTTCTGCCCTGGGAACGAAATACAAACCCAGCAAACTTTTTGTAGTGAAAAAGGCACGAAAAAAGTTTTTGGCTATAAAACTGAAATGGTAATATGTGCGTCTAAAAATTTTTGATATTTTATAGTGGACACATGTACCATTTCAGCGCACCAGTTGTAATTTCTGGGCTCAGCCCTGGGAACGAAATACAAACCCAGCAAACTTTTTGTAGTGAAAAAGGCACGAAAAAATTTTTGGCTATAAAACTGAAATGGTAATATGTGCGTCTAAGAATTTTTGATATTTTATAGTGGACACATGTACCATTCCAGCGCACCAGTTGTCACTTCCTGGTTCTGCCCTGGGAACGAAATACAAACCCAGCAAACTTTTTGTAGTGAAAAAGGCACGAAAAAAGTTTTTGGCTATAAAACTGAAATGGTAATATGTGCGTCTAAGAATTTTTGATATTTTATAGTGGACACATGTTCCATTTCAGCGCACCAGTTGTAATTTCTGGGCTCAGCCCTGGGAACGAAATACAAACCCAGCAAACTTTTTGTAGTGAAAAAGGCACGAAAAAAGTTTTTGGCTATAAAACTGAAATGGTAATATGTGCGTCTAAGAATTTTTGATATTTTATAGTGGACACATGTACCATTTCAGCGCAACAGTTGTTATTTCTGGGCTCAGCCCTGGGAACGAAATACAAACCTAGCAACCTTTTTGTAATGAAAAAGGCGCGAAAAAATTTTTGGCCATAAAACTGAAATGGTAATATGCGCGTCTTAGAATTTTTGATATTTCATGGTGGACACATGTACCATTCCAGCGCTATAGTTGCCACTTCCTGTTTTGGCCCTGGGAACGAAATACAAACCTAGCAACCTTTTTGTAATGAAAAAGGCGCGAAAAAATTTTTGGCCATAAAACTGAAATGGTAATATGCGCGTCTTAGAATTTTTGATATTTTATAGTGGACACATGTACATTTTTAGCGCACCGGTTGTCACTTCCTGGTTCGGCCCTGGAACCGAAAAACACACTCAGCAACCTTTTTGTAGTGAAAAAGGCACGAAAAAAGTTTTCAGCTATAAAACTGAAATGGTAATTTGTGCGCAAAAAAAATTTTTGGCCACAAAAATGAAATAGTAACATGTGCGACTAAGGTTTTTGATATTTTATAGTAGACACATGTACATGTTTAGCGCACCGGTTGTGACTTCCTGGTTCGGCCCTGGAACCGAAAAACACACTCAGCAACCTTTTTGTAGTGAAAAAGGCACGAAAAAAGTTTTCAGCCATAAAACTGAAATGGTAATTTGTGCGTTTTAGGCTTTTTGATATTTTATAGTGGACGCACGTACCATTCCAGCGCAATAGTTGCCGTTTCCTGGTTCGACCCTGGGAACGAAATACAAACCCAGAAAACTTTTTGTAGTGAAAAGGGCGCGAAAAAAGTTTTTGGCTATAAAACTGAAATAGTAAAATGTGCGGCTAAGAATTTTTGATATTTTATAGTGGACACATGTACATTTTTAGCGCACCGGTTGTCACTTCCTGGTTCGGCCCTGGAAACGAAATACAAACTTAGCAAATTTTTTGTAGTAAAAAATGCGCGAAAAAAGTTTTTGGCTGTAAAATTTAAATAATAACATGTGCGTCTAAGAATTGTTCATATCTTATAGTGGACACATGTACCATTTCAGCGCACCAGTTGTCACTTCCTGGTTCTGCCTTGGGAACGGCATAAACACCCAGCAAACTTTTTATAGGTTAAAAGGCGCGAAAAAAGTTTTTGCCAGTAAACTGAAATGGTAATATGCGCGTCTTAGAATTTTTGATATTTTATAGTGGACACATGTACCATTCCAGCGCACCAGTTTTCACTTCCTGGTTCTGCCTTGGGAACGGCATAAACACCCAGCAAACTTTTTATAGGTTAAAAGGCGCGAAAAAAGTTTTTGCCATAAAACTGAAATGGTAATATGCGCGTCTTAGAATTTTTGATATTTCATGGTGGACACATGTACCATTCCAGCGCTATAGTTGCCACTTCCTGTTTCGGCCCTGGGAACGAAATATAAACCTAGCAACCTTTTTGTAATGAAAAATTCGCGAAAAAAGTTTTTGGCCATAAAACTGAAATGGTAAAATGCGCGTCTTAGAATTTTTGATATTTCATGGTGGACACATGTACCATTCCAGCGCACTAGTTGCAATTCCTGGTTCGGCCCTGGGAACGAAATACAAACCCAGCAAACTTTTTGTAGTGAAAAAGACACGAAAAAAGTTTTTGGCTATAAAACTGAAATAGTAATATGTGCGTCTAAGAATTTTTGATATTTTATAGTGGACACATGTACCATTTCAGCGCACCAGTTGTAATTTCTGGGCTCAGCCCTGGGAACGAAATACAAACCTAGCAACCTTTTTGTAATGAAAAAGGCGCGAAAAAATTTTTGGCCATAAAACTGAAATAGTAATATGCGCGTCTTAGAATTTTTGATATTTCATGGTGGACACATGTACATGTTTAGCGCACCGGTTGTGACTTCCTGGTTCGGCCGTGGAACCGAAAAACACACTCAGCAAACTTTTTGTAGTGAAAAAGGCGCGAAAAAAGTTTTTGGCTGTAAAACTGAAATAGTAATATGTGCGTCTAAGAATTTTTGATATTTTATAGTGGACACATGTACCATTTCAGCGCACCAGTTGTAATTTCTGGGCTCAGCCCTGGAAACGAAATACAAACCTAGCAACCTTTTTGTAATGAAAAAGGCGCGAAAAAATTTTTGGCCATAAAACTGAAATGGTAATATGCGCGTCTTAGAATTTTTGATATTTCATGGTGGACACATGTACCATTTCAGCGCACTAGTTGCAATTCCTGGTTCGGCCCTGGGAACGAAATACAAACCCAGCAAACTTTTTGTAGTGAAAAAGGCGCGAAAAAAGTTTTTGGCTATAAAACTGAAATAGTAAAATGTGCGGCTAAGAATTTTTGATATTTTATAGTGGACACATGTACATTTTTAGCGCACCGGTTGTCACTTCCTAGTTCGGCCCTGGAAACGAAATACAAACCCAGCAAATTTTTTGTAGTAAAAAATGCGCGAAAAAAGTTTTTGGCTGTAAAATTTAAATAATAACATGTGCGTCTAAGAATTGTTCATATCTTATAGTGGACACATGTACCATTTCAGCGCACCAGTTGTCACTTCCTGGTTCTGCCTTGGGAACGGCATAAACACCCAGCAAACTTTTTATAGGTTAAAAGGCGCGAAAAAAGTTTTTGCCATAAAACTGAAATGGTAATATGCGCGTCTTAGAATTTTTGATATTTCATGGTGGACACATGTACCATTCCAGCGCTATAGTTGCCACTTCCTGTTTCGGCCCTGGGAACGAAATACAAACCTAGCAACCTTTTTGTAATGAAAAATTCGCGAAAAAAGTTTTTGGCCATAAAACTGAAATGGTAAAATGCGCGTCTTGGAATTTTTGATATTTTATAGTGGACACATGTACCATTCCAGCGCACTAGTTGCCATTTCCTGGTTCGGCCCTGGGAACGAAATACAAACCCAGCAAACTTTTTGTAGTGAAAACGGCGCGAAAAAAGTTTTTGGCTATAAAACTGAAATAGTAATATGTGCGGCTAAAAATTTTTGATATTTTATAGTGGACACATGTACCATTTCAGCGCACCAGTTGTCATTTCTTGGCTCGGCGCTGGGAACGAAATACAAACCTAGTAAACTTTTTGTAGTAAAAAATGCGCGAAAAAAGTTTTTGGCCATAAAACTGAAATAGTAATATGCGCGTCTTAGACTTTTTGATATTTATAGTGGACACATTTACCATTTCAGCGCACCAGTTGTCATTTCTTGGTCCGGCTCTGGGAACGAAATACAAACCTAGCAAACTTTTTGTAGTAAAATATGCGCGAAAAAAGTTTTTGGCTGTAAAACTGAAATAATAACATGTGCGTCTAAGAATTTTTATATTTTATAGTGGACACATGTACCATTCCAGCGCACCAGTTGTCACTTCCTGGTACTGCCCTGGGAACGAAATACAAACGCAACAACCTTTTTGTAGTGAAAAAGGCCCGAAAAAAGTTTTTGGCCCTAAAACTGAAATAATAATATGTGCGTTTTAGGCTTTTTAAGATTTTATAGTGAATACATTTACCATTCCAGCGCACCAGTTGCCACTTCCTGGTTCGACCCTAGGGACGAAATACAAACCCAGCAAACTTTTTATAGGTAAAAAGGCGCGAAAAAAGTTTTTGGCATAAAACTGAAATGGTAATATGTGCGTTTTAGGCTTTTTAATATTTTATAGTGGACACACGTACCATTCCAGCGCAATAGTTGCCATTGCCTGGTTCGGCCCTGGGAACGAAATACAAACCCAGCAAACTTTTTGTAGTGAAAAAGGCGCGAAAAAAGTTTTTGGCTGTAAAACTGAAATAGTAATATGTGCGTCTAAGAATTTTTGATATTTTATAGTGGACACATGTACCATTTCAGCGCACCAGTTGTAATTTCTGGGCTCAGCCCTGGAAACGAAATACAAACCTATCAACCTTTTTGTAATGAAAAAGGCGCGAAAAAATTTTTGGCCATAAAACTGAAATAGTAATATGCGCGTCTTAGAATTTTTGATATTTCATGGTGGACACATGTACCATTCCAGCGCACTAGTTGCAATTCCTGGTTCGGCCCTGGGAACGAAATACAAACCCAGCAAACTTTTTGTAGTGAAAAAGACACGAAAAAAGTTTTTGGCTATAAAACTGAAATAGTAATATGTGCGTCTAAGAATTTTTGATATTTTATAGTGGACACATGTACCATTTCAGCGCACCAGTTGTAATTTCTGGGCTCAGCCCTGGGAACGAAATACAAACCTAGCAACCTTTTTGTAATGAAAAAGGCGCGAAAAAATTTTTGGCCATAAAACTGAAATAGTAATATGCGCGTCTTAGAATTTTTGATATTTCATGGTGGACACATGTACATGTTTAGCGCACCGGTTGTGACTTCCTGGTTCGGCCGTGGAACCGAAAAACACACTCAGCAAACTTTTTGTAGTGAAAAAGGCGCGAAAAAAGTTTTTGGCTGTAAAACTGAAATAGTAATATGTGCGTCTAAGAATTTTTGATATTTTATAGTGGACACATGTACCATTTCAGCGCACCAGTTGTAATTTCTGGGCTCAGCCCTGGAAACGAAATACAAACCTAGCAAATTTTTTGTAGTAAAAAATGCGCGAAAAAAGTTTTTGGCTGTAAAATTTAAATAATAACATGTGCGTCTAAGAATTGTTCATATCTTATAGTGGACACATGTACCATTTCAGCGCACCAGTTGTCACTTCCTGGTTCTGCCTTGGGAACGGCATAAACACCCAGCAAACTTTTTATAGGTTAAAAGGCGCGAAAAAAGTTTTTGCCAGTAAACTGAAATGGTAATATGCGCGTCTTAGAATTTTTGATATTTTATAGTGGACACATGTACCATTCCAGCGCACCAGTTTTCACTTCCTGGTTCTGCCTTGGGAACGGCATAAACACCCAGCAAACTTTTTATAGGTTAAAAGGCGCGAAAAAAGTTTTTGCCATAAAACTGAAATGGTAATATGCGCGTCTTAGAATTTTTGATATTTCATGGTGGACACATGTACCATTCCAGCGCTATAGTTGCCACTTCCTGTTTCGGCCCTGGGAACGAAATATAAACCTAGCAACCTTTTTGTAATGAAAAATTCGCGAAAAAAGTTTTTGGCCATAAAACTGAAATGGTAAAATGCGCGTCTTAGAATTTTTGATATTTCATGGTGGACACATGTACCATTCCAGCGCACTAGTTGCAATTCCTGGTTCGGCCCTGGGAACGAAATACAAACCCAGCAAACTTTTTGTAGTGAAAAAGACACGAAAAAAGTTTTTGGCTATAAAACTGAAATAGTAATATGTGCGTCTAAGAATTTTTGATATTTTATAGTGGACACATGTACCATTTCAGCGCACCAGTTGTAATTTCTGGGCTCAGCCCTGGGAACGAAATACAAACCTAGCAACCTTTTTGTAATGAAAAAGGCGCGAAAAAATTTTTGGCCATAAAACTGAAATAGTAATATGCGCGTCTTAGAATTTTTGATATTTCATGGTGGACACATGTACATGTTTAGCGCACCGGTTGTGACTTCCTGGTTCGGCCGTGGAACCGAAAAACACACTCAGCAAACTTTTTGTAGTGAAAAAGGCGCGAAAAAAGTTTTTGGCTGTAAAACTGAAATAGTAATATGTGCGTCTAAGAATTTTTGATATTTTATAGTGGACACATGTACCATTTCAGCGCACCAGTTGTAATTTCTGGGCTCAGCCCTGGAAACGAAATACAAACCTAGCAACCTTTTTGTAATGAAAAAGGCGCGAAAAAATTTTTGGCCATAAAACTGAAATGGTAATATGCGCGTCTTAGAATTTTTGATATTTCATGGTGGACACATGTACCATTTCAGCGCACTAGTTGCAATTCCTGGTTCGGCCCTGGGAACGACATACAAACCCAGCAAACTTTTTGTAGTGAAAAAGGCGCGAAAAAAGTTTTTGGCTATAAAACTGAAATAGTAAAATGTGCGGCTAAGAATTTTTGATATTTTATAGTGGACACATGTACATTTTTAGCGCACCGGTTTTCACTTCCTAGTTCGGCCCTGGAAACGAAATACAAACCCAGCAAATTTTTTGTAGTAAAAAATGCGCGAAAAAAGTTTTTGGCTGTAAAATTTAAATAATAACATGTGCGTCTAAGAATTGTTCATATCTTATAGTGGACACATGTACCATTTCAGCGCACCAGTTGTCACTTCCTGGTTCTGCCTTGGGAACGGCATAAACACCCAGCAAACTTTTTATAGGTTAAAAGGCGCGAAAAAAGTTTTTGCCATAAAACTGAAATGGTAATATGCGCGTCTTAGAATTTTTGATATTTCATGGTGGACACATGTACCATTCCAGCGCTATAGTTGCCACTTCCTGTTTCGGCCCTGGGAACGAAATACAAACCTAGCAACCTTTTTGTAATGAAAAATTCGCGAAAAAAGTTTTTGGCCATAAAACTGAAATGGTAAAATGCGCGTCTTGGAATTTTTGATATTTTATAGTGGACACATGTACCATTCCAGCGCACTAGTTGCCATTTCCTGGTTCGGCCCTGGGAACGAAATACAAACCCAGCAAACTTTTTGTAGTGAAAACGGCGCGAAAAAAGTTTTTGGCTATAAAACTGAAATAGTAATATGTGCGGCTAAAAATTTTTGATATTTTATAGTGGACACATGTACCATTTCAGCGCACCAGTTGTCATTTCTTGGCTCGGCGCTGGGAACGAAATACAAACCTAGTAAACTTTTTGTAGTAAAAAATGCGCGAAAAAAGTTTTTGGCCATAAAACTGAAATAGTAATATGCGCGTCTTAGACTTTTTGATATTTATAGTGGACACATTTACCATTTCAGCGCACCAGTTGTCATTTCTTGGTCCGGCTCTGGGAACGAAATACAAACCTAGCAAACTTTTTGTAGTAAAATATGCGCGAAAAAAGTTTTTGGCTGTAAAACTGAAATAATAACATGTGCGTCTAAGAATTTTTATATTTTATAGTGGACACATGTACCATTCCAGCGCACCAGTTGTCACTTCCTGGTACTGCCCTGGGAACGAAATACAAACGCAACAACCTTTTTGTAGTGAAAAAGGCCCGAAAAAAGTTTTTGGCCCTAAAACTGAAATAATAATATGTGCGTTTTAGGCTTTTTAAGATTTTATAGTGAATACATTTACCATTCCAGCGCACCAGTTGCCACTTCCTGGTTCGACCCTAGGGACGAAATACAAACCCAGCAAACTTTTTATAGGTAAAAAGGCGCGAAAAAAGTTTTTGGCATAAAACTGAAATGGTAATATGTGCGTTTTAGGCTTTTTAATATTTTATAGTGGACACACGTACCATTCCAGCGCAATAGTTGCCATTGCCTGGTTCGGCCCTGGGAACGAAATACAAACCCAGCAAACTTTTTGTAGTGAAAAAGGCGCGAAAAAAGTTTTTGGCTGTAAAACTGAAATAGTAATATGTGCGTCTAAGAATTTTTGATATTTTATAGTGGACACATGTACCATTTCAGCGCACCAGTTGTAATTTCTGGGCTCAGCCCTGGAAACGAAATACAAACCTATCAACCTTTTTGTAATGAAAAAGGCGCGAAAAAATTTTTGGCCATAAAACTGAAATGGTAATATGCGCGTCTTAGAATTTTTGATATTTCATGGTGGACACATGTACCATTCCAGCGCACTAGATGCAATTCCTGGTTCGGCCCTGGGAACGAAATACAAACCCAGCAAACTTTTTGTAGTGAAAAAGGCGCGAAAAAAGTTTTTGGCTATAAAACTGAAATAGTAAAATGTGCGGCTAAGAATTTTTGATATTTTATAGTGGACACATGTACATTTTTAGCGCACCGGTTGTCACTTCCTGGTTCGGCCCTGGAAACGAAATACAAACCCAGCAAATTTTTTGTAGTAAAAAATGCGCGAAAAAAGTTTTTGGCTGTAAAATTTAAATAATAACATGTGCGTCTAAGAATTGTTGATATCTTATAGTGGACACATGTACCATTTCAGCGCACCAGTTGTCACTTCCTGCTCCGGCCTTGGGAACGGCATAAACACCCAGCAAACTTTTTATAGGTTAAAAGGCGCGAAAAAAGTTTTTGCCATAAAACTGAAATGGTAATATGCGCGTCTTAGAATTTTTTAATATTTCATGGTGGACACATGTACCATTCCAGCGCACTAGTTGCAATTCCTGGTTCGGCCCTAGGAACGAAATACAAACGCAACAACCTTTTTGTAGTGAAAAATGCGCGAAAAAAGTTTTTAGCCATAAAAATGAGATAGTAACATGTGCGACTAAGATTTTTGATATTTTATAGTGGACACATGTACATTTTCAGCGCACCGGTTGTCACTTCCTGGTTCGGCCCTGGTACCGAAATACACACTCAGCAACCTTTTTGTAGTGAAAAAGGCACGAAAAAAGTTTTTGGCTGTAAAACTGAAGTAATAATATGTGCACTAAGAATTTTTGATATCTTATAGTGGACACATGTACCATTCCAGCGCACCAGTTGTCACTTCCTGGTTCGGCCTTGGGAACGGCATAAACACCCAACAAACTTTTTATAGGTTAAAAGGCGCGAAAAAAGTTTTACCATAAAACTGAAATGGTAATATGTGCGTTTTAGGCTTTTTAATATTTTATAGTGGACACATGTACCATTCCAGCGCACTAGTTGGCATTTTCTGGTTTGGCCCTAGGGACGAAATACAAACCCAGCAAACTTTTTGTAGTAAAAAATGCGCGAAAAAAGTTTTTGGCTGTAAAACTGAAGTAATAATATGTGCACTAAGAATTTTTGATATCTTATAGTGGACACATGTACCATTCCAGCGCACCAGTTGTCACTTCCTGGTTCGGCCTTGGGAACGGCATAAACACCCAACAAACTTTTTATAGGTTAAAAGGCGCGAAAAAAGTTTTACCATAAAACTGAAATGGTAATATGTGCGTTTTAGGCTTTTTAATATTTTATAGTGGACACATGTACCATTCCAGCGCACTAGTTGCCATTTCCTGGTTCGGCCCTGGGAACGAAATACAAACCCAGCAAACTTTTTAATTAAAATTAACTAAAGCAATAAAAAGCAAACAATCAACACTTGACAAGTTAACGGTAGATGGCGCCACTATATATAATAATAAAGAAAAAGCAAATATTATTGCAAATGCTTTCGAAAATATCCATGCAACTACGAGCAATTTAACATCAATTTATGATCGTAAAGTATCAAAACACATTACATGGTTAAGAAATCAAATTATCACTGATATTATACAAGAGTACAATACAACGAAAGATGAAGTTAAATTCTTTGTTCATACTTTACATACCTCAAAAGCTCCTGGTATTGATGGCATTAATGTTATAGTACTTAAAAACATGTCAGATACATTTTTCAAAATCATAACAAAACTTTTTAATTGGTGCTTAAAAAATGGATATTTTCCAAAAATATTTAAGAATGCCAAAGTTGTAGCTATACTGAAAGCAGGTAAAGATGCCAAGTGTCCAAAAAATTATCGGCCTATTAGTATGTTAAACACACTGAATAAAGTCTTTGAAAAAATAATATTGAAAAGGCTTCATGAATTCACGGAAAATCATGGTATATTACAAAATGAACAGTTTGGGTTCAGAAAAGATCACTCCACAGTTCATCAAGTTAAAAGAATAGTAAACCTTATCCAAAGCAACAAAAACAATAGAAGGAGCACGGGAGTAGTACTGCTAGACATTGAAAAAGCCTTTGATTCCATATGGCATAATAGTTTAATTTATAAACTAGGAACTTTTGGATATCCTGTCTACATGCAAAAGATTATAAACAGCTTTTTGACTGATAGAACATTTGTAGTAAAAATAGATAATGAATACTCTAGTATACGCAAAATTCCTGCTGGTGTACCCCAAGGTTCAGTTTTACCCCCTATCTTATATTCCATATATATATCAGATTTCAAAACGTTAAGAGATCAAACTACAGCACTATATGCGGATGACACTGCTTTAATAGCAACTGGCAAAGTCTCGAATGCAATTATTAAAAAGCTTGACAAATCTCTCATAAAAACTAAAAACTATTTCGAAAAATGGAAAATTAAAATGAATGATTTAAGAACAAAAGCAAAACAAACCAAAACGAACACCTAGTATAGGATTTTCTATTCAGTGCATATAAATACAGGACTCAGTAAAATATTTAGGAATTACCATGAATAAAAACACCTGTTACTTATTCAAAAAATTTCAAGAAAAATGCTAACATTTTTTTATTGAAAATTAGAAATCTCGACTTTCATATTTATTAAAATTACACCCATGCGTTATTCAAAAATTTTCAAGAAAAAGAGTATAAAATTGGTGATGCAAAATTAGAAATCTCGGCGTTTGAATTTGTAAAAAATGCACCCCTTTCGTATTCAAAAATGTTCAAGAAAAAGTATAGAACATTTTTTATTGCAAAATTTGAAATCTCGGCTTTTATATTCACAACAATTACAACCGTGACTTATTCAAACATTTTGAAGAAAAAGTGTTAAAATATGGTCATGCAAAATTAAAAATTTTGGCTTTCCAAAAATTTCAAGAAAAATTATAATGTAATGTGTTTAAAATACCATAAACAACATACCACATATTTTAAATAGAGAAATAAAATTAAAAAAAAAACTCTAATTACATTTGCACCACTTTTGTTTTGATAAAAATTTTATGTAACAATAAACCTTAAAAAAAATTAACAAAGAAATTGTGACACACATATAGGAATATAAAAATTTGTAAAATGATAAATATTAATAGCGTAGGTCAAAACACTTTAAAGAGAACATAGATATTTTGAAATACAGAAATAATAAGAAAGAAAATTACAATTTTAAATGACCCAATTTTCTTTTTATGTGTAAATGGATATTTACAAATGAAGTATGTTTATAATATTGTAATCATTAGAATTAAGTATAAATAGTTGAAGAAATAGAAAATAAAATCAGAATAGTTTTTGCATCAAACCAAATCTGTTCTCACTCCTTCTGTGTTGCACTCTAACGGGTAGCATAACAGAATTAAAGCAAAGTCTGCAGCTAAGTGCAGCTTTATAAATATGCTTAGCGAAAACAAACTTATAGAACAGGACCTTTTCATGGCGATCCTTGCCAACCATTGAATACTTTTAAACCTTATCAAAATTGAATCCTTTTCCAACTAATTATATGTCCAGGCACGAAGATCCAACCCCGTCAAAGGAGGATATAGACGCAATATTCTCAAAATATTATAGATTACCACATACACAACAAGAAGAGATTAATGACCAGGTACAACAATTGTTAGACAAAGACATCATTGAACCATCAAACAGCGCATATAATTCACCTCTACTAGTAGTGCCAAAGAAAAATGAAGATGGAAAACAGAAATGGAGATTAGTTGTAGATTTTCGACAACTTAACAAGAAAATAGTGAATGATAAATTTCCATTAACAAGACTAGAAGATGTTCTAGATCGCCTTGGACGAGCGAAATATTTTTCAACTCTGGATATGACTAACTCATTCCATCAGATAGATTTAGACGATGATTCCAGGCAATTAACTGCATTTTCAACCATTTCCAAAGGATGTTGACAATAGCACTAAGTGGCTTAGATTCCAAAGCATTTTTATACGTAGACGATATTATTGTATTTGGATGTAGTCTAAAACATCACAATGAAAACTTGGTGAAAGTATTCGAACGCCTGTCAAAATACAACTTAAAATTGAATGCAAGAAAATGTGTATTTCTAAAATCAGAGGTAATTTATTTGGGACATCAAATAACAAAATACGGTATATGAACAGACCCTTCTAAACATAAAGTAATAGAACAATATCCAATTCCAAAAGACAAAGAGGAGAAATCACAAAATGTCTAAATGATCAAACGAAGAAAGGGAAGGAATTCCGGTGGACGGAAGAATGTCAACGAGCTTTTGATACACTGAAAACAAAATTAATTACAGCACCAATATTAAGATACCCAGACTTTGAAAAACCTTTCATATTAACCACAGATGCATCAAATTACGCATTGGGAGCTATACTATCACAAGGAGAGATAGGAAAGGATTTACCAATTTCTTATGCTAGCAAGACTTTAGGGAAACATGATTTAAACAAGCCAGTAATAGAAAAAGAGCTACTCGCGATACATTGGGGTATACAATTCTTTAGACCATATTTATTTGGTAGAAAATTTATTGTAGTAACCGATCACAGACCACTTGTTTCACTTTTTTCACATAAAAACCCTTCATCTAAACTGATACGAATTGATTTATCAGATACGAATTGATTTATCAGATTATGATTTTGAAATTGTTTACAAGAAAGGAAAGATTAATACAAACGCGGACGCTTTATCAAGAATAAAATTAGATTCTGAGATGTTAAGAAATATGACACCTGTAGAAGAAGATAGGAAACTACCATCGAAAATTTTAGTAACAACACGTGGAATGACTGCAAAGGAAAATATTGAGAATATAGAAAGAAATAACGAGAATGACATATCCCAAACCCAACATAAAGATCATATGTGGGAATGTACATCATTACAAGATATAAGGAACTTTCACAAATTAAAATTTAACATTATAAAAACCGGTATAAAAAATATGAAAAATGGACCTAAAGATGGTACCATAGAAAGTAAAGATAATAACTTTGTAATAAATGTTAATGAAGATCTAGCAAAATACGTTTTGTCACTAGAGAAATTAATGATTTATATGCATAAGCAAAATATAAAGAATCTCGCTTTATCATGCGAAGATAATATTTTTGAGCTCATATCAGATAGATATTTAAATAAAATTTATAATGAGGTATACCAGAAATTATTGAAATCAAATAAGTATAGAAATTTTGAATTGAATATTATATTATATAAACCTTTGCAACATATTACGAATAAAAGATCACAAATGAAAATTATAGAAGAATTCCACAATTCACCATTATCAGGACATTTTGGTATAAGAAAAACAGTACTAAAATTAAAACAACGTTATGTATGGAAGAATATGAGAAAGATGGTTAGAGATTATATTACCAAATGTGATAAATGTCTTAGAAATAAACAAACTAAAAACATTAAAGAGGAAATGATCGCGACAGAAAGTCCTACTACTAGTTTTGAAACAATAGAAATAGATACTGTTGGACCTTTAAGAATATCTAATGGGTACAGATATATACTAACTATGCAATGTGAATTAACAAAATATGTAATAGCACACCCAATTGAAACAAAAGATGCTAGAAGTATTGCTAAAACATTAGTTGAACAGTTCATTCTAAAGTATGGATGTTTTAAGAATCTTAAATCAGATAGAGGTACAGAATTTAACAACGAATTGTTAAAAGAAGTTTGTAATTTATTGAAAATTAATCAAATATTTTCAGCACCTTATCACCACCAAACAATAGGTTCTTTAGAACGTAATCATCGCGTGTTAAATGAATATTTACTAAATTTTGTTGATGATAATGAATGGGACAAATGGATACCATACTATACATTTGCATATAATACGACACCACATATTGACACAAACTATTCGCCTTACGAACTAATTTATGGAAAGTTAGCAGCATTACCAACAGATACAATACAACACTCAAGTAAGTGTTATGACATTGAAAATTACGCTAATGAAATTAAGTTGAGACTAAAAAGATCATTGGAAAATGCTAAAAAGTTAATTGACATAGCCAAACAAAAATCAAAAGAAATTTATGACAAAAACACAAATGTTAGTAATTTTAAAGTAGGAGACTTAGTATTAATAAAGTTAGAATCTAGAAAGAAGAATCAAAGCCCATATAAGGGACCGTATGAAATAACAAAAAGACTAGGAATTAATTCTTTATTAAAAATGGATAATTCAGAAAAATTATATCATAATAATATACTTAAGTTATATAAATCTAATTAATAGTAAAAACAATTTCAATAAGCATTATTAAAAATACTTCACAATTAAACACTTATATATCATTTGAATTTTTTTAGATTAAATTCATTTCATTACATTCATAAATTCAATCCTAAGGGGGAAGGTGTAATGTGTTTAAAATACCATAAACAACATACCACATATTTTAAATAGAGAAATAAAATTAAAAAAAAAAACTCTAATTACATTTGCACCACTTTTGTTTTGATAAAAATTTTATGTAACAATAAACCTTAAAAAAAATTAACAAAGAAATTGTGACACACATATAGGAATATAAAAATTTGTAAAATGATAAATATTAATAGCGTAGGTCAAAACACTTTAAAGAGAACATAGATATTTTGAAATACAGAAATAATAAGAAAGAAAATTACAATTTTAAATGACCCAATTTTCTTTTTATGTGTAAATGGATATTTACAAATGAAGTATGTTTATAATATTGTAATCATTAGAATTAAGTATAAATAGTTGAAGAAATAGAAAATAAAATCAGAATAGTTTTTGCATCAAACCAAATCTGTTCTCACTCCTTCTGTGTTGCACTCTAACGGGTAGCATAACAGAATTAAAGCAAAGTCTGCAGCTAAGTGCAGCTTTATAAATATGCTTAGCGAAAACAAACTTATAGAACAGGACCTTTTCAATAAGTTATTAATAATGCGCTTTTCAAGTCGTTCAAAATTTTTTTGATTTGAAAGAATGTTTGGAAAAATACATTTTTGTATGAGGAATGGTTCAAGTTTATCAGTAAATATAAGAATATTACTTCCATATGAAATGTTTAAAAAAGTAATTGTAGCTCCGGAAATATATTTTATATATAAAATATTAAGACTTATTCATAAAATTTCAAGAAAAATTATAAACATTTTTTATGGAAAATTAGAAATCTCGGCTTTTATATTTATAAAAATAACATCCTTGTCTTATTAAAAAATTTTAAAGAAAAAGTGTACAAAATTGTTCATGCAAAATTAGAAATCTCGGCGTTTGAATTTATAAAAAATGCACCCATGTCGTATTCAAAAATGTTCAAGAAAAAGTATAGAACATTTTGAATTGCAAAATTAGAAATCTCGGCTTTTATATTCACAAAAATTACACCCGTGACTTATTCAAACATTTTGAAGAAAAAGTGTTAAAATATGGTCATGCAAAATTAAAAATTTTGGCTTCCCAAAAATTTCAAGAAAAATTATAAGTTATCAATAATGCGCTTCTCAATTCGTTTTTTTTTTTGATTTGAAAAAATGTTTGGAAAAATATATTTTTGTATGAGGAATGGTTTAAGTTTATCAGTAAATATATGAACATTACTTCTATATAAAATGTTTAAAAAAGTAATTTTATTGCGAAATTATAAAAATCTGCACAAAATTACCGATAGTGCTCTTTTCAATTCTTTTAAAACTCTTTTCATTTGAAAGATTTTATGAAAACATACATTTTTAAATGAAAAGTGGTTTAAGTTTATCAATAAATTAATAAAAATTACTTCTTTATGAAATGTTTAAGAAAGTGACTCCGGATATATTAATTTCGTTGCGAAATTATTAAAATCTTCACCAAGTTATCGTTTCAATTCTTTTTAAATTGGTTGATTTGAAAGAATGTTTGAAAAGACAATTTTTGTATGAAGACTAGTTCAAATAAAAAAAATGTATTAAAATAAATATATGAATATTACTTTCATATGAATATTTGAATTGAAGAGCACTAAGTTATTAACAGTGCTCTTTTCAATTCCTTTAAAATTGTTTTCATTTGAAAGAGTTTTTGAAAAAATACATTTTTTATGAGAAGCGGTTCAAGCTTATCAATAAATATATAAATAATACTTCCTTTTGAAATGTTTAAGAAAGTGACTGTAGCTCCGGATATTATTAAATTATTAAAATCTTCACCAAGTTATCGTTTCGATTCTATTTAAATTGTTTGATTTGAAAGAATGTTTGAAAAGACAATTTTTGTATGAAGAGTAGTTCAAATAAAAAAAATGTATTAAAATAAATATATGAATATTGCTTTCATATGAATCTTTGAATTGAAAAGCACTAAGTTTTGAACAGTGCTCTTTTCAATTCCTTTAAAATTGTTTTCATTTGAAAGAGTTTTTGAAAAAATACATTTTTTTATGACAAGCGGTTCAAGCTTATCAATAAATTTATGAATATTACTTCCGTTTGAAATGTTTAAGAAAGTGACTGCAGCTCCGGAAATATTAATTTCATTGCGAAATTATAAAAACCTCCACCTAGTTAACACAGATTTGAAACAATGTTTTTTTGTTTTTTCAATGTTTCAAGTTTATCAGTAAATATATGAATATTACTTCTTTATGAAATGTTAAAGAAAGTGACTGTAGCTCCGGATATATTTCTTTCCTGAAATTTCTTTTTTTTTTTGAAATTTTTGGAAAGCCAAAATTTCTTTTAATGGAGAAAGGAATTTCTCAATCCAAAGGAAAACCAGGTAACAATGAAAAATTATCGTATGCCGAAATGGCCAGTGCTAATCACCATTTTGATGAAAGCAATAATATCTCTAATGAACAATTATTAGACATATATTTTGAAGCTATCGATGCACTAGAAAAGTGCAAAACCAAGTACGACAAAATGAGGGTACTTGGAAACATGCTTAGACATGTCATATAATCAAGCAGAATGTTACCTTAAAGTTATGCACTGGAATGCCCAAGGTATAACTAACCCAGCGACACAACTGGAATTAGAAAACCTCATTCTGGAAAAACAAATAGATATAATTTCAATTAATGAAACGTTTCTTAAACCAAATCACAGATTTAAACTGGCAAATTATAAAATCTATAGAGAAGATCGCAGCAGCCATGGTGGGGGAGTTCTCATAGCCATAAAAAACTCTATACCACATGAGAGATTAATAAAATATTCCACCTTATCTATTGAAAACATATCAATTTTAATCAAAATTAATAACAAAATAATAAGATTTACGTCAGCCTACTGTCCAAGATTCACACCAAGCTTCGGTAATGACCTTGACAAAATCACAGAGACTACAAACGAATTTATAATTTTCGGTGACTTTAATGCCAAACACACAACGTGGGGTTGCTTACAAAATAATTCAGCAGGCAATTATCTCTTTAACCATCAACTTGGCTCTCATTATTATATATATGCTCCCAGCTCTTCCACTAGATTTAGCCAAAACGTTATAGCCAGATAATCCTCCGTAGTCGATATTATGTTAACAAACTCAGCTCTACGCTCCTCACAAATTGAAACGTTTCCGGAATTACTTAACTCAGATCACGTTCCAATGATTTGTAAGATATATGGCTCGGTAGTTGAAACCACAACCAAGGTCCCATTATATAAAATGGCCAACTGGAAGACAATAAGCAAAAGGGTAGATGACGACTTAAAAAATAATAACTTACATTCATTTGTTATCACAGAACTAAACATCGAATCAGCCTTTGAAGGTATAACGTCTATTTTGCAGGAAGCGTCCAGAAGAATCCCCATGGGTGAGAAACAAATATGGCAAAGAAAAATTTCCGACTTAAGTCTGTATTTAATTGGCCAAAGAAATAGATACAGACGAAAATTGCAAAGATGTTATATTCCATCAGAACATAATCAAATATTGGCTATACTGAAACAGCTGACTTTGTTTATAAATTTTCATATCAAAGAAGACAGGAATAACAGCTGGTATCAGTTTTTGCAAAAACTGCCACCAGGTAATAAAAAGTTCTGGAAAATAACTAAAGCAATGAAAAGCAAACAATCAACACTTGACAAGTTAACGGTAGATGGCGCCACTATATATAATAATAAAGAAAAAGCAAATATTATTGCAAATGCTTTCGAAAATATCCATGCAACTACGAGCAATTTAACATCAATTTATGATCGTAAAGTATCAAAACACATTACATGGTTAAGAAATCAAATTATCACTGATATTATACAAGAGTACAATACAACGAAAGATGAAGTTAAATTCTTTGTTCATACTTTACATACCTCAAAAGCTCCTGGTATTGATGGCATTAATGTTATAGTACTTAAAAACATGTCAGATACATTTTTCAAAATCATAACAAAACTTTTTAATTGGTGCTTAAAAAATGGATATTTTCCAAAAATATTTAAGAATGCCAAAGTTGTAGCTATACTGAAAGCAGGTAAAGATGCCAAGTGTCCAAAAAATTATCGGCCTATTAGTATGTTAAACACACTGAATAAAGTCTTTGAAAAAATAATATTGAAAAGGCTTCATGAATTCACGGAAAATCATGGTATATTACAAAATGAACAGTTTGGGTTCAGAAAAGATCACTCCACAGTTCATCAAGTTAAAAGAATAGTAAACCTTATCCAAAGCAACAAAAACAATAGAAGGAGCACGGGAGTAGTACTGCTAGACATTGAAAAAGCCTTTGATTCCATATGGCATAATAGTTTAATTTATAAACTAGGAACTTTTGGATATCCTGTCTACATGCAAAAGATTATAAACAGCTTTTTGACTGATAGAACATTTGTAGTAAAAATAGATAATGAGTACTCTAGTATACGCAAAATTCCTGCTGGTGTACCCCAAGGTTCAGTTTTACCCCCTATCTTATATTCCATATATATATCAGATTTCAAAACGTTAAGAGATCAAACTACAGCACTATATGCGGATGACACTGCTTTAATAGCAACTGGCAAAGTCTCGAATGCAATTATTAAAAAGCTTGACAAATCTCTCATAAAAACTAAAAACTATTTCGAAAAATGGAAAATTAAAATGAATGATTTAAGAACAAAAGCAAAACAAACCAAAACGAACACCTAGTATAGGATTTTCTATTCAGTGCATATAAATACAGAACTCAGTAAAATATTTAGGAATTACCATGGATAAAAAATTGAATTTCAGAGAGCACATTTTTCAAACATTTACTAAAGCCGTAAGATGTGGGAGAGCCCTCTTTCCTCTGCTAAATCGAAAATCATCCCTTAACCAGAAAAATAAGTTATTGCTTTATCGAATGTGTATTCGACCGATTATGACCTATGGATGTCAGGTGTGGTCTTCAAAATGCGCACAAACCCAGCTGAAAAAGCTTCAGATAATCCAAAATAAAAATTTGAAAATTATACATAGCCTACCCAGACGCTACGCTACACAGAAACTTCAAAGAAAAATTATTTGAAACTGTAATTTGTGAATTAACACAAAGATTTGACCATCGCAACAGATTTTCAAACCATGATTTGATACGAAATTTGTAGTAATGTAATCTTCGCCAACTTCAGTCAGGAAGATTCAATGCAAAAAAAATTTTTTTTTTATAAAATACAATATTGTATGTAGATATAAGGTTTTTAGCTATTTTTTTTCTCCTTAAAACATTATTATATTTTCAATGTTCTCCTATTTCCTTATAATAGTTTAATACTTGGTGCAATACTATTTAGTAAAATCTCAAAAACTGTATATATATAAAATATATTATAAAATATTTGTATTGTATGATAATAGAAAATAAAAAATGAATGAATGCAAAAATATATACTAATAAACTTGAACGATTCCTCATACAAAAATGTATTTTTCCAAAAATTCTTAAACAGAAACCAATTTTGAAGAAATTGAAAATAGGTACTCTTGAAAATTTAGTGATGATTTTTATAATTTTAAATCAAAACAACTTCGAAAGAATTAAAAACAGCACTATCGATAACTTAGTGAATATTACTATAATTTCGCAATGAAGTTAATATTTCCATAGATACAGACATTTTCTTAAACATTTCAAAAGGAAGTAATATCATAGAAAATGTAATTTTTCAAAAACACTTGAAAATGAAAACAATTTTAAAGGAATTGAAAAGAGCACTGTTAATAACTTAGTGCTTTTCAATTCAAAGTTTCATATAAAAGTAATATTCATATATTTATTTTAATATATTTTTTTTTATTTGAACTACTCCTCATACAAAAATTGTCTTTTCAAACATTCAATCATTCAAATCACACAATTTTAAAAGAATTGAAACGATAACTTGGTGAAGATTTTAATAATTTCGCAATGAAATTAATATTTCCGGAAATACAGTCACTTTCTTAAACATTTCATAAAGAAGTAATATTTATTAATTTATTGATAAACTTAAACCACTTCTCATTTAAAAATTATTGTTTTCATAAATTCTTTCAAATCAAAACAGTTTTAAAAGAATTGAAAAGAGCACTATCGGTAACTTGGTGCAGATTTTTATAATTTCGTAATGAAATTAATATTTCCGGAGATACAGTCACTTTCTTAAACATTTCATAAAGAAGTAATTTTATTAATTTATTGATAAACTTAAACCACTTCTCATTTGAAAATTATTGTTTTCATAAATTCTTTCAAATCAAAAGAGTTTTAAAATAATTGAAAAGAGCACTATCGGTAACTTGGTGCAGATTTTTATAATTTCGCAATAAAATTAATATTTCCGGAGCTACAGTTACTTTTTTAAACATTTCATATTGAAGTAATATTCATATATTTACTGATAAACTTGAACCATTCCTCATACAAAAATGTATTTTTCCAAACATTCTTTCAAATTAAAAAACTTTGAACGAATTGAGAAGCGCATTATTGATAACTTATAATTTTTCTTGAAATTTGTGGAAAGCCAAAATTTTTAATTTTGCATGACCATATTTTAACACTTTTTCTTCAAAATGTTTGAATAAGCCACGGGTGTAATTTTTATGAATATAAAAGCCGAGATTTCTAATTTTGCATCACCAATTTTGTACACTTTTTCTTGAAAATTTTTGAATAACACATGGGTGTAATTTTAATAAATATGAAAGTCGAGATTTCTAATTTTCCATAAAAAAAATTTTACAATTTTTCTTGAAATTTTTTAAATAAGTAACAGGTGTAATTTATTTATATGTTAAAGCTGAAATTACTAATTTTGCATGACCAATTTTTGATACGTTTTCTTCAAAATGTTAGAATAAGTCACGGGTGTAATTTTTATATACGTATACTCTTTCTTGAAAATTTTTGAATAAGATCGGGTGTAATTTTTGTAATTTTAAAAGCCGAGATTTCTAATTTTCCATAAAAAGTTTGTATAATCTTTCTTGAAATTTTTGGAAAAAGTCACGGGTCTAATTAATTTATTTAATAAAGCTGAAATTTCTAATTTTTCCTCATGCAAAAATGTATTTTTTCAAATATGCATTTTTTTAAAAATTTTTTCAAATCAAAAAAATTTTGAACGAATTGAAAAGCGCATTTTTGATAACTTAGTGGAGGTTTTTATAATTTCGCAATGAAATTAATATTTCCGGAGATACAGTCACTTTCTTAAAAATTTATCAGGAAGTAATTTTTATTAACTTATTGATAAACTTAAACCACTTCTCATTTAAAAATGTATGTTTTCATAAATTCTTTCAAATCAAAACAGTTTTAAAAGACTTAAAGAGCGATCAATTGATAATTTTGTGAAGATTTTTATAATTTTGTAACGAAATTAATATTTTCGGAGATACAGTCACTTTCTTAAACATTTCATAAGGAAGTAATTTTTATTAATTTATTGATAAACTTAAACCACTTCTCATTTAAAAATGTATGTTTTCATAAAATCTTTCAAATCAAAAGAGTTTTAAAAGAATTGAAAAGAGCACTATCGGTAACGTGGTGCAGATTTTTATATTTTGGCAATAAAATTAATATTTCCGGAGCTACAGTTACTTTTTTAAACATTTCATATTGAAGTAATATTCATATATATACTGAACTACTTGCACCATTCCTCATACAAAAATGTATTTTTCCAAACATTCTTTCAAATCAAACAAATTTTGAACGAATTGAGAAGCGCATTATTGATAACTTAATTTTTGTAAAGCCAAAATTTTTAATTTTGCATATAAACTCAATAATAAACTAGTAGCAATCCTAGGTGAAACAGAAGCAACCAGTGTGAGGACCATGAATAACATGCAGACTGCACTGAAAATTTTTTTTTTTTTTTTCTGTACATATGATTATTTATTGTATCTTCATAAATTAACTAACAATAAGTATACAAATCTTAATACTAAAACAAAATTTCTACTTGAGCCCAGCCAATGCCAAACTTCAAGATTTTATTAATACGGGTTCAATTTCGGAAAAGTTATCTGTCTTGCGATCGGATGATTGCAAGGGTATCCCTTCTCCTCAGTCGAGTATGGCCTCCAAAGTTAAGTATGTTACGCGCAAGAGGGTTCGGATGAACTTCAAGTTTCTTGATATACCCAGTCCCGTACCTTACAACCCTCGTGAATTCGGGAGTTTTTAACATACCATGGAGCTGCTGTTATCATACGGAGAATTTTATTTTGTTGCCTCTGAATTCTTTCAATGTTTGATGGCGAGGCAGTACCCCATAGCTGAATTCCATAGCACCAAATTGGTTTTAGAATCGCTTTATACAGCAGAAGTTTGCAGTCTAGTTTTAAAGTAGAGTTTCTGCCCATGAGCCAATGTAACTGCGCTGCTTTAAGTTTCATCTGAGTCATTTTCGCATAAATATGGGAATTCCATGTTAGTCTACGGTCGAGGTGAATACCGAGGTATTTGACATCTCTATGTTGCGGAATTATTTGGTTGTTAATTTTTATGGGCGTGCATGTTTCCCTGCGCAATGTGAATGTGACGTGAGTGCATTTTTGTTCGTTTACTTTGATTTTCCAAAACTTTGGCCATTTCTCTAGTTCGTCAATATGTTTTTGCAATTTTAGCGAAGCTAATTGATGATGTTCGTGGACACTGAGGAATTCTGTATCATCCGCAAAAGTTGAAGTATGAATTTGGAAGCCTGTTGGCATATCAGAGGCGTAAATCAAATAGAGAGTAGGACCCAGGATGCTGCCCTGAGCAACACCTGCATTGATTGGTTGAGGGGAACTTGAGAAGTCACCATCTCTAATGATGAATTTTCGGCCGTATAAGTAGCTTTTCAAAAGTTCATGGGTGTTCGAAGGCAAGTTTAGCCTTATTTTATGCATTAAACCATCATGCCACACTTTGTCAAAAGCTTGGGAAACGTCAATGAAAAGAGCTGACCAATATTTTTTGCCTTCGAAGGACGTCCTTATGGCATTCACTAACCTGTGTGTTTGCTCAATGGTGCTATGCCTAGCCCTGAAACCGAATTGGTGATTTGGGATACATCCGACATCGTTTAATATGGGAGTTAACTTCATCATTAGCAACTTGTCGAATAACTTTGAAATTGTTGGCAAAAGGCTTATTGGCCTATAGGATTCAACTCTAGTGGGGTCCTTCCCGGGCTTAGGTATCATGGTGATCATAGACACTTTCCACTCTGCCGGATAATATTCAAGACGTAAAATAGCATTAAAAATAAAAAGCAACTTGAGGTAACTGTTCGAGCATTTTATTACTAATTTTATCAATGCCTGGAGCTTTCTTGTGATCCAGATTACCAATAGTGTTTTCAACACTTCTAATATTAAACCTTAGAGGCGTGGGGGATCTGCGAACAGATGGCGGAAGTTCAGCTTCATTGCCAGCTGTAGTTAGCGTGAAAACATTTTTCAAATGGTTGGCAAATAACTCTCCCTTTTCGGAATCATTTCTTGCCCAGTCACCGGAAGGATTTCGCAAAGGTGGTTTTAAACCTCTTGTAGCCCGCCATAAAGAATAATCTGACTGAGGAGTACCATCTAGACTTTCTAAATATGTTTCAAGGTTCGCTGTTCTGTGAATTTCTAGGAGATTTCTCAGTCGAATTGTGCATTCCCGTAATCTACTTTTTAACTGGGGAGACCTTAGTTGCTGCCACTCTCTTCTAACTCTCCTTTTGTCTGACACAAGTTCTTCAATTTCTGAGGCATAAATCCTATGATTCGCATATCTGTCCTCAGTATGACTAGAAGTAGCATGTTGCACGGCTTGTTTAATGTTATTGGTAAAGATGCTAATTGACAAGTCAATATCTTCTGGCGATCTTAAAGCGGTATTTTCCGTACAATGTGTACTTAAATATTTTTATATTTTAGCCAATTTACTCGCGACACTGTTAAAATTGAGTCATTACAAAGTGATCGAATTTCCTGTGGAAAACATATGGAAATAATAGTAGGGGAGTGGTCAGAAGACAAGTCGAATGAGAGCTCCACCTGAATACATTCGAGAGGGATGTTTTTGACAATTCCAAAGTCAATAACATATGGAATTTTTCGCCGATCTTTTGGCTAGTAGGTGGGATGCCCGCTTGAAATTACATCTAAGCCCATGCGAGAAATAGTGTCATAAAGTACGCGGCCTCTCGGTGAAATTAATCGTGAACCCCAAAAGGTGTGTTTAGCGTTATAGTCGCCAGCTACAAGAATTCGAGGTCCCAATTAATTGAAAAAATTTAAATATTGGCTTTCTGATGCTATAAATTGGGGCGGCGAGTAAATTGATGAAAAAACTAATTTGTTACGACAATGTTCTACACAGATGTTTGTTCCTTGAAGATAATTCTCGCATGTGTCGTTCATCAAATAATGTTTGATTCTGGATTTTATCAGAATTCCCGAACCTCCACAAGCTCTTCCACGAGGATCTTTGTATCGTATAGGATGTAGCCATTAGTCCTAAAGAAGCTAGTGGACGTCAAGTGAGTTTAAGCAACCATCATTATGTCGATGTCTTTATCCTTCAGGAAGTATTCGAGCTCATTTTTATGTTGGCGGACGCCGTTAGCGTTCCAGAAACAAATATTTAGGCAAATCATCAATTATTTAAAATAGCCTGTAAAATAGTAGACTGCATTTTCAGCATTTCCTGCAACATGGTGGTCATAGAGGTCGTAAAAGTGTTTATTGACTGAACAAGGGACTGCAATGTTGCCTCTATATTGCTAAAATGCGGCTCAGAAGTTTGATGTGTGGGTTCTGGGTTCAAGCTTGTTGTGCTATATTTTACTATATTAGCATAATATACTTGTTTTGAGCTTTTGGCGTTAATGTGGCTGGTAGACTGGATTATCTGAGGAAAGCTATTGGTCGAGACGAAAAGTTATTGCTCGGATTGTTTAGGACCAGCTGATGATTTTTTAACCATAGAATGCTTAAAATGGGCATACACAGGGCAGCCTCTATAATTTGCGGTATGGTTTCCGGCACAATTGCTACATTTTTTCACCATTGAGCTATTTTTTGGTTTATTGCATTGTGCATTGCCGTGGAGTTCACCAAAAACGACACGAACTGTAGGCAACTTTCAATAAGTCCTGGTGTGGCCGAATTCCTGGCAGTTCATGCACTGAACAGGCCCTGCACGATTATGTGGTTCCTCTACAGTGATTCTGCGATGCAGAAGGTATTTGAGGCTGCAGATTGGATGGGTTTCGTTCTTTTTTAAAACCACATCACGCGGTTCTAATTCCACACTAAACATAGGCTGAAGGATTTTTGCACGGGTTTTAATAATACAGACGTATTTGACTTTAAAACCTTTCTTTTCTAGACCGGTCTTAACTTCATCAGAGCTTACGCAAGGATCAATACCTTTTATCACAATTTGAAGACCTTTTGCGCTTTTCAGTTGATATGTGTAGAAACTTTTTTTTTCTTTTTCCAACTCATTGGACAGTTTGCGGCACTCGTCTTCGCTTTTAACCTGTATTTTTTGTCCTAATAATTTGTCCATGCTTAATCAATGTAACACTAAAGGTTTCTTCTCCAATTATCGAAACTATTTTCTTCACGAGTTCGCTGGAGGTGGCCTCTCTTAAATAAATGGGTGGAGGCTTAGATGATTTTTTAGATTGAGTTGTGTCTTCCGTTTGAAGAATAGAAAATCTATTGCTCTCAATTGGCTTACCAGAATTATTGTCTCTTGGCACTTTAGCTTTCGACGAGACTTGAGCAGACTTGGGGCTTCTCTGCCGCTTCACAACTGTGATGTATCTATCCATACCTACTTGTGTTTTCGGATTATTAAAATTAATTGAGACAGGAGCAATGCTATCATCTGATGTGACAACCATATTGGGAGATCCAAAAGGGGGGCGATTTTTTCTCTTGTTGAGAGAAGGTTCTCCACAGATTTTCTTAAAGATTCTTCTTCAGAAATCCATGTTTCAGAATAACACCTTTGGCGAGCACTCATACAACTTTAATTTCAGTTTTCATGTAAATCTAATTAAATTTTTTTAAATTTTTTGTATGTATTTTAATTTTATTTTGCAAATAAGTTTTTGTTTTTAATTAATTAAAGAGAAAAATAAATTTTGTTTTGTTCTTAAATAAATTATAATTTTAAATGTTTCTACACTTATGCACTATACTGTGTTTTTTGATCTTCACCAACAACATAAACTTTATGGACTGCTCTTTAGTTTGTTTTTGTTCTTATTGTTAAAATTGTTTGAGAAGTTTTTTATTCCCGTTGTCTTTTTGAGTGAAACACTTTTGGTTGATCTTCTAAATACAACAACAACAACAATAAAACTTTATGCACTGCCACTGCACTTTTATTTTTAAATTTGTTTTATTTTTATTGCAAAAATTGTTTTGAGGAATTTATATTCCCATTGACTATTTTCAAAAGTTTTTTTTCACAGTTTGTTTTATTATGTATGTATGTATGTACGTACATACATATGTATATTGTTTTTATAATTTTTGTTTGTTTCGATTTGTTTTCACCTATTCCGAACAATTTAGCCGCGCTAAAAAAAACACGTCCGAACTGCGAAAGAATAATTAAAAAACTGACCATTTTTAAAAACAAAATCCCAGAACCAATGAAAACCATTTTGTTCTGTAGAAACCCGGCAAATTTAGAAGAGACTATGGATATTATGTTTCAAGCCGGATATGCCCATATGGGAAGCAAGAATTTGCAAATGTCCCGCAACAAAAAACATTCCCAATTAAACAGAACCCATTTCCAAAATACAAACAGGAATAATTTTCAGAATGGAAACAACTTCCAAAATAGAAATCTATTCCAAAATATAAACAAAAACACTTTCCAGAACAACTCCCAAAATAGAAACCAATTCCAAAATACAAACAGAAATAATTCTCAAAATAGAAACAATTTCCAAAGTAAAAATCAATACCAATATATAAACAGAAATTCTTTTCAAGACGGGAACAACTTCCAAAACAGAACCCAATTTCAAAACACTAATTATTCCCAAAGTAGAAATAATTTCCAAAACAGTAGTATTCCCGAACCTACGGATATTTATATAGTACAGAGTAATAATAATTTTCCAAACATTCCAAAAAGCGACAATCTGCAAAATTTTCATTCACAAGCCTCAATGGAGCTTTACCATATATAATAGTAAAAAATCATCTTAAATTTATAATTGATACAGGTGCCACACACTCAATTGTTAACCCCAATATATGTAATCCAAAATGAAAAATTAATTCAAAAACTTTAACATTAAAAATATTACAGAAGAATTAGGAGATCAGGAAGAAAAAAAATACAGCTAATCGAATGCCAATTCCACGAAATATACGATGGAATAATTGGTAACGATATCCTTCACAAATATAAAGCCATAATAAATTTTAGAAATAACACGTTAATAATAAATAATAGAAAAGTCTCACTCCTTTACGGGGAAACACCCAATAAACATATAAATATGACGGAACAAAACGGCAATTGTATAATTGACCAGATCCGCGCCTCACATATGAATGTAGAAGAAAAAACAACAATCTTTAAATTAATAAAAAAATAAAAAAAAATATTCTATCAACCTAATTCTGACCTAACCTTCACACATGCCATAAAGCATAAGATCAGAACACTAAATGATGCCCCTATATTCACGAAGTCCTATCGCTACCCATATATACATAAAAATGAAGTAAAAAGCCAAATACAAGAAATGCTTGATACTAAAATTATACGTCCCAGTAATTCACCATATTCACCATATTCAGCACCAATATGGATCGTCCCAAAAAAATCAGATGCTAGCGGTCACAAAAAGTGGAGACTAGTAGTCGATTATAGAAAGTTGAATGAAGTAACGATAGATGATCTATACCCAATACCAAATATCGACGAGGTCTTGGACAAATTAGGAAAAAATTATGTACTTCACGACATTGGATCTAGCAAAAGGATTCTATCAGATAGAAGTCAGTGAAGAAGACATACATAAAACTGCATTTTCAGTCGAAGGAGGACATTACGAATTTTTAAGAATGCCTTTTGGATTGAAAACTGCACCTGCAACTTTCCAACGATTAATGAACAATGTATTGACAGAATACATCGGAAAAATTAGTTTAGTATATCTAGACGATATAAAAATTGTTTCCACATCATTACAGGAACATATACAATCAATTGAAATTATTTTTAAATGCTTACAGGATTCCAATCTCAAAATACAATTGGATAAGTCTGATTTTTGTAAAAGGGAAACAGAATTTTTGGGACACATAATTACCCAAGAAGGTGTAAAGCCAAACCCCTCAAAAATCGAGTGTGTTATGAACTTCCCGATTCCTAAAACCCAGAAACAAATTAAACAATTTCTCGGATTGACCGGTTATTACAGAAAATTCATTCAAGACTATTCCTGTTTAGCAAAACCAATGACACAATGTCTAAAAAAAGAAGCCAAAATATTAATGACCTTTCATATAAAAAGAGTTTTGAAACACTTAAGAGAATCCTTACAAATGACCCGGTATTAGCCTACCCGGATTTTACTAAAACATTTACTTTGAATACAGATGCCAGTGCTGTAGCACTTGGAGCCGTTCTTTCACAGAAATGAACATGAATTAAATTACAGCACAATCGAAAAGGAATTACTTACGATTGTATGGGCGACGAAATATTTTAGACCTTACCTCTTCGGAAAGAAATTCATAATTGAGACAGATCATAAGCCATTAACTTTTCTATTCTCTATTAAAGAGCCAAATTCCAAACTTATTCGTTGGAGGCTTAAACTATCCGAATTTGACTATATAATTAAGTATAAAAAAGGAGTAAAAAATGGAAATGCAGATGCATTATCCCGAATAAATCCGCAGATAAACCATATTGAAAGATCAATGGAAATTCCTCAAAGTAATTGTCCTATAAATTTCTAAAAAAATCAAATAATAATTAAGAAAATTCATTCAGGTTCCACAAAGATTAAAATAGTTAAAATATTTAGAAACACAAGAAAGATTTTTCTATTTAAGGAATTATATCAGTCAACAGTATTAAAAACACACTTTCATCCGAACCAAGTAAATGCTGTTATTATAGAAAATAGTTTCTATGAAACCTTCGAAAGAACGTACAAAGAGTTGTTTGCAAACAATGGGGAGTTTAAAATAATTAGATGTCAGAAGGAGTTGGAAGACATTACTGATGAAAACAAACTAACCAACATTATAAAAACGGAACACCTCCATAAAAACCAGAGAGGAATAAATGCCGTTTTTGAAGAATTAAAAACCAAGATATATAATCCTAATTTAAAACTAAGAATAACCCAATATGTTAACAACTGCGAAATATGTAACATAGAAAAATATGTTCGAAACCCACCAAAAATACCTTTTCAAATAACAGAGACGCCTAAAAAGCCAAGAGAAATTATTCATCTAGACGTATTTTATACGTTCGAAAAAAATTATTTTTAACAATGTGGGATAAATTCACCAAATATGCCTTAGCTTTTCAGATTGATGGAAGATCATGGACTGAATTTAAAGCCAAGATGCTTCTTATAATAAAATTAAAGTAGAGTGTGCCTGGAGTGTACAAAATTATGACAAATTACAGTGAGTCTGGTTAAGAAAGCATGTGAAGAAATTTAATATAAATGCAAACAATATTAAAATTAATGGAATTAATTAGAGAACAAAATATGAAATATAAGATATGTGACAGGTTTCGTTACAACCACAAAGGGGAAATATAAATATGGATGACCCTATTGCTGACGACCATAGAAAACGAAATAAGGATAACGATTTTCGGTTCTGCACGTGGAATGTCAGGTCCCTGAACAAACCACGTGCAGCCGATGAACTTGCGGAGGCCCTGAAAGCCTATAAGGCTGACATCACCGCCATCCAGGAAGTGCAATGGGATGGGCTGGGCAAAAATAAAGTGAGAAACTGCGACATCTACTACGGTGATTGCTACAAAGAGCAGCGACAGCGCCTGTTTGGATGCGGGTTTGTTGTTCGAGGCAGACGTAGGCAAAGAGTCTTAAGCTTTAAATACGTGAGCGAACGCCTCATTATAATCCGAATCAAGGCTAGGCTCGGCAACATTAGCCTAATCTGCGCACACGCGCCTACGGAGGATAAAGATGACGACAGCAAGGATGACTTTTATAATCTCCTAGAAAGAACATCAATGCCCCATCAATGCCCCAGCTACGACACCAAGATCGTCCTAGGAGATTTCAACGCAAAGCTGGGCAAGGAAGACATCTTTGCTAGAGTCATCGGGAAACACAGCCTGCATGGCGACACATCCGATAACGGACTCAGGCTGCTAGATTTTGTGACGGGGCGCAATCTCACTGTAGCAAGCACGCGATTCCCTCACCTCAACATTCACAAAGGGACCTGGCAGTCCCCTGATCAATCAACAGTCAACCAAATTGATCACATTGCGATCGACGGCAGACACTCCTCCAGTATTCTTGATGTCCGAACATTCCGAGGAGCCAACATTAACTCCGATCACTTCCTTGTTGTAGCCAAGGTAAGATCACGGATATCAGTAGCAAAATGGAGTAAAGCACGACCACCACAGTTTGACGTCGCAAAGCTACAATCGCAATCCACCGCTAGGAAATTTGCCGATCTAGTCTCCCTTAAGCTCTCAGAGAGTCCAACCCTGCCAGGCGAAACAACCGATGAGGAATGGAACCGTTGCCAAAACGCCATCAGAGATGCTGCCTCTGATGTATTGGGTTTTAAAATGGCACCCGGAAAAAACCCATGGTTTGACGACGAGTGCAGGCAGGCACATTCAGTGAAGCTAGCAGCGTATAAAGCGACGTTGGAGAGAAGGACAAGAACAGCTCGTGAGCTCTACGAACGTAAGAGAAGGGAAGAACACCGGTTTCTCTAAAGGAAGAAGAAAGAACACGAGAAGCATGCGATCGAGGAACTGGAGAGGTGTTACGGCAGGAATAATATCCGAAAGTTTTACCAACGGGTAAAACAACTATCTAATGGATATAAGCTTCGGACAGAAGCCTGTCGTGACGAATAGGGACAAATCGTTGTAGAGTCGCAATCGATGCTGAGAATTTGGAAAGATCATTTCTGCAGACAGTTTAACGGCTAGGAAAACACCGATTCCATCGCCAGGCAGAATATTCCACTCCAGATAACGGACGATGATGGTAAATAACTCCGTCCCCCGACCTGAATGAAGTCAAGATAGCAATATCGAGATTTAAATCAAACAAAGCTGCAGGAGCGGACGGACTGTCCGCGGAACTATTTAAGGCAGCCGGAGATGTCCTGGTTGGGCGTATGCACCAGCTCATCTGTAAGATATGGTCGGAGGAAAGCATGCCCAACGAGTGGAATCTCAGCATCGTTTGCCCGATCCACAAAAAAAGAGACTTCTTCAACTGCGCCAACTACCGAGAAATAAGTCTCCTGAACATCGCCTACAAGATCTTCTCTTCCGTTCTGTGTGAGCGCCTAAAACCATTCGTGAACAGTTTGATAGGTCCTTATCAGTCTGGTTTCAGGCCGGGGAAGTCCACCATTTACCAAATTTTCACACTACGGCAGATCCTGGAAAAGACCCAAGAGATGCAAATCGACACCCACTTTAATTTTAAGGCTGCATATGACAATGTGTATAGGGACGAGCTATACGAAGCCATGTCTAGTTTTGACATTCCTACTAAACTCGTCAGGCTGTGTAGGATGACGATGGAGAACTCTCGCTGCTCCATCAAGGTCGGTAACGAATTCACTGAGACCTTCAATGTCAGAAGGGGATTTAGACAAGATGCACTGTCATGTGACTTTTTTAACATAATTCTTGAGAAGATCGTGCAAAACTCACGAGCCAACAATAGAGGCACGATCTTCCAAAGGTCCGTGCAACTGCTAGCATACGCTGACGACATTGATGTGATTGGTCGAACACAGCGAGCCGTCACTGAAGCGTTTGCTGGTATTTCAACGGAGGCGGCCAAAATGGGTCTAGCGGTGAACGAGGGCAAAATGAAGTATATGCTGTCATCAAAAAAGGACGCGCAACACCGACGACTGGGCCAGAACGTCACTATAGGCAGCTAAAACTTCGAGGTAGTGAAGGACTTCGTCTACCTTGGCTCCCAAGTCAACAGTATGAACAACATCAGTACCGAGATCAAACGCAGAATAACTCTTGCCAATCGCTGTTTCTTTGGGCTCAAGAGGCAATTGAGTAGTAAGGCCCTTTCTCGAAAAACCTAGTTGACACTATATACCACTTTGATAATCCCTGTACTTCTATATGGCGCAGAAGCATGGACGGTGTCGAAGGCGGATGAGGAAGTCCTTGGTATTTTCGAGAGAAAAGTTCTGCGTTCAATCTTCGGCCCTGTTTGCGTTGATGGTTTCTGGAGAAGAAGATTCAATCATGAACTGTACGGGTTGTACAGCGACATGAGCCTAAACAGGCGCCTACGTTGCATCCGTACGCTAAGATGGTTGGGCCATGTAGAGCGCATGGAGAATACTGCTCCGACCCGTAGAATCTTCGATTCCGAACCTGTGGGACAACGCAGTAGAGGACGCCCACGGAACCGATGGCGCACACAAGTGGAGAGGGACCTCAACCAACTTGGTGTGCAAAATTGGAGAACGCTGGCTAAAGACCGTGCCAGCTGGAAAACTTTGTTGGTTGAGGCCCAGGTTCACCACGGACTGTAGCGCCAAAAGAAGAAGAAGAATTAAAATCTTTAAATCTTTATGCAAGCTTATAACATAATTATTTTAATAACAAATTTTCTAGTTTTACCTATCTTAACTTTGAAACAATTAAAAGTGTTAAAATAATATTAAAAATACTAAGGAAGTTGATTATTGCAAGTAAAGAATAAATTTTCTTTTAACTCGATTAAGAAATTTTTTTTAAATAAAAGCAAAGCTAAAAATTGGCTAAATAAAGATTTGAAAATAATAGAAGTCGTAATTTTGTGATCTTACACGTTTTCCCTTGAGTGAAAATTTTTTATATTTAAAGGCAGGACTAAGGATTCACAAAATCAAGATTTGAAAATAATAGAACTTATAATTTTGTGATTTTACATGTTTTCCTTTCAATGGCAAATCCAAATAATTTAATAAGGGCACCGATTTTAAATAATCCGCCGCCAAATTTGAATAATCCTCCACCACAGCCTCAGGGGCAATTTGTTTGAACACCGGAAAGTGAGGCTAGTATTGCAAATATTGTGCGTAGGATACTTTTAGAAGAGCGAACAGTAAGAGAAGTGGAACCTAGAGCAAGAGATCAGGGTATATACCGTAATGAGGCAGACTTGACACAACTAGACAAAATACCGGACGTTGTGCGTTCACTTAGAGAATTCAATGGGAATCAGACTGAGTTCGGCTCCTGGAAAAAGAGTGCCAAAAGAAACCTCTGAGAGGATCAGCTAAATATTTTGGAATTTTAAATGTCGTACGTAATAAAATAATAGGAGAGGCAGATATCGCCCTAGAATCCTATAACACCTCATTGAATTGGGAATGCATAATCAAATGCCTCACTGCCCATTACGCAGATCAACGAGATCTGGGTACACTCGAGTAACAATTATCAACCACGATACAGGGCAATAACCCGTGCAGGAGTTCTATAAAAGAATTTACGGCCATCTGTCGTTAATTCTAAACAAAATAGCGTGTATGGAAGAAAGCCAAGACGCCATATTTTTGCTCACAACAAATTATAAGAATAAGGCCCTCGATACGTTTGTTAGAGGCTTTAGACTCGATTTACCTAGGCTACTTGGAATGAGGGAGCCCAAAGACTTACACGAGTCCCTTCATTTGTGTTTGAAGTTAGAAAACCAACAATACAGGACACAGTTGGCTAATGACGTAACTATGAATGCTCCACCTCTTCCTCAGAAACAATTTAGCAATGCTGCCCAAAATCAAACATTTTATCCACACTTGACGTACATTCCCCAACCAAGATTTAACATTCTCCAACCAAGATTTAGCACCTATATTGGTGACACCCATAGACCACAACTATTTAATTCACATAGACAAAATTATAACACACATTATACTTACCCACAAAGACAACATTTTCAGACAGCTAATTTACCACCACCACGACCAAATCAAGCAAAGCATCCATTCCCGATGGATATCGACAATTCAATGCAATGTAGAAGGGTGAACTACATGAATAGACCAACACCTGATAATAGATTTTCGGGCGTAAGACCTTTGCCTCAATCTGCTCAATTTGGTCGAGCACAGAAGTTGCAAAGGATTAATCATGTGGAAAGTGAGCAGCATCACCCCTCTCCGGACGTTGACTTAAAGACAGATGAATGCAAGCCTCTGCATAAGAATGAGGAATTGCAAGACTTAACGGATTATTTGGAAGAACATTTAAATATAAACGATACATCAGATGAAAATCAATATACTGAATTTTCAGATATTCATTTTTTAGAATAACCGACTCAACGTTGCTTTATTTTCAGTGTAAATCGAGTAGTGGTAAAATATTTAGGATTTTAATAGACACTGGGTCAAATAAAAATTACATTCAGCCTGAATTGGTGAAAAATTCAGTGCCCAATCAATTTGTATTTCAAGCATATTCTGTTGGAGGAAAAATAACAATTACTCATCATACTCTTATTCATTTATTCGGAATGAGAGCAGAGAACTTACAATTTTATCTACTGCCCTCACTGAAATCCTTCCATGCTATTTTAGGCAACGATAGTTTGAAAAAATTGAATGCAATTATTCACACTTCCCAAAATTACATGACTATAAATAACTCAAAAAAAGTACGCATTAAACAGCAACAATCCGAATCCGTTAGTAATCTGAGCATAAGGTTAGATCATTTGACAGATAAACAGACAGAAAAATTGATAAATATGTGCGAAAGATATTCGTCATTATTTTCGGAGCCGGACGAAAAATTGACATATACGACAACGGTTAAAGCAGAAATACGGACAATAAAAGACGACGCTGTTTACACTCGCGGTTACCCATACCCAGTTTCAATGGAGGATGAAGTGGAAAAACAGATTAGGGAACTGCTCGATAACGGGATAATAAGACCGTCGAGATCCCCATACAATTCACCCATCTTAATAGTGCCAAAGAAAATGGATGCGTCTAATGAAAAAAAATATCGAATGGTCATCGATTATAGAAAGTTTAACGCGGTAACCATTCCAGATAGATATTCGATACCGGAAATCAATGAAGTTCTCGCCCAGCTTGGACAAAATGAATGGTATGCTGTAATAGACTTAAAGAGCAGTTTCCACCAGATACCCCTCAGAAATAAGGACATTGAAAAAACAGCTTTTTCCGTAAATAACGGAAAATATGAGTTCGTACGTCTGCCCTTCGGCCTAAAAACTGCTCCTGCTGTGTTCCAACGCGCCTTGGATGACATGTTAACAGAGCACATTGGCAAGATCTGTTTTGTCTATATAGACGACATAATAGTTTTTGGGAAAGACGAAGATTCGCATCTCAAAAATATTGAAACAATATTCAATACTTTATGCAGAGCGAATTTAAAAGTACAGCTCAATAAGTGCGATTTCATGAAAAGAGAAGTAGAGTATCTGGGATTTATTATCTCAAATAAAGGTATAAGAACTAACCCGGAAAAGTTAGTGCCATAAAAAGATTAGCTCCTCCCACTACTAATCGTAAAGAGCTCAGGTCGTTTCTGGGACTATCGGGGTTTTATAGACGCTTCATAAAAGATTACGCGAAAATGGCAAAACCCCTTATCGTACTTTTGAGAGGGGAGGAGGGACGCATGTCAAAGAGAGAATCTGTTAAGAATCCTGTTACACTGAATGAAAATGCTCTAGAAGCCTTCAATAAAATTAAGAATTCGCTCTCCTCGGAGGATGTGATCCTTACATTTCCTAATTTTGAAAAGGAATTCCATTTGACAACCGATGCATCTAATTACGCCCTCGGCGCTGTTCTTGAACAAGACCGGAAGCCGATTACCTTTATATCAAGAACTTTGAATAAGGCTGAAGAGCACTACGCAACAAATGAGAAGGAAATGCTTCCGATAGTGTGGGCTCTCAAGACGTTAAGGAATTATCTTTATGGACCTGTGGCAATAAAGATTTTCACAGGCCACAAACCCTTGACGTATGTGTTAGGAAGTAAGAACACTAACGGGAAATTAAAAAGATGGAAGGCAATTTTAGAAGAGCATAATTATGAGATCAAATATAAACCTGGTAGCAGTAATGTAGTGGCAGATGCCTTGTCAAGATCTCGACAAATTAATGATATAAATTCATTGACGGCTACTCAGCATAGTCATAAAAGCTCGGGTGATAATCTGATTCAATTTACTGACTCGCCACTAAACGTTTTCAAAAATTAAATTATAATTTCAAAAGGACATTCACCGTCTTATAATTTCAAAATAATATTCCCAACGTACCATAGACATGAGGTAGTAGACAGTGAATACGACAGCGACAAATTAGTAAAAATTTTGAAATCCTATTTAAATCCTTCGGTGACGAACGTCATCATGACTGAGGACGAAATTCTGGGTGAAATACAAGAATTCTGGTCATCTCATTTTGGTAAATTTCAAGCTAGGTACACGAGAAATATGGTTATGGACTTGACATCGGACATTGAACAGGAAAAATAAAATGAATGAATGAAAATATGCTGTGAAAATAAATATGACCGGCCTCCAAATAACCTAGCTTTAAAAACTCCAATTCATCAGTACCCAGGTCAATATGTTCACATTGACATTTACCACACAAATAATAGAGTCGTTCTTACAGCAGTGGATAAATTTTCTAAGTATGCCCAGGCCAAGATAATAAAGTCGAGGGCTGCAGAACATATAAAATATCCTTTACAGGAGTTGCTAGTGTCTTTTGGTACTCCCGAAAACGTGGTGTTTGATAATGAAAAATCGCTTAACTCCGCGACTGTTACGTTCATGCTGGAAAATAAATTAGGTATTAAAATTTATAGAACGCTACCTTATATGAGTTCCGTAAATGGTCAGGTGGAACGGTTTCATTCAACCCTTACCGAAATAATGAGATATATGAACGCAGAAAATCTCCATAATAACTTTGAAGAACTTTTGAGCGACTGCTTGAATAAGTACAATCATTCTGTTCATTCCGCAACAAATAGGAAACCTATTGAGGTATTTTTCAGTAGAAATATTGACCCGACATTTTTAAAACAGGACAGATTCAAGATCATACAAGGCTTAGAGGAGAAACAAGAGAAAGATTTAGGCCACCACAATAAAAAAAGAACAGAAAGAAGGACCTATAAGACTGGTGATAAAATTTTTGTGAAGAATAATAAAAGAATAGGTAACAAATTGACGCCCAGGTACAAAACAGAAAGAGTGCAGGAAGACAGAGGAGGAACTATTTTAACAACATCAAAGCGGGTAGTCCACAAAAATTCAATAAAGAATTAAAATTTGTTTTGTAGATCAATACTGAAATTGCTGTCAGCAGAGGTACAGATACTAGACTATTCTAACGCCCAAGTTGTGACAATTGAGACTGGAACGACCAAACTGATAACAGGTGACTTTAAACTCATACGCGTAATAGATTTCGGCTCTTACGAGAAGGTAGTCGACAAATTGGATGCTGTAATAAGACAAGACATAGGCAAAAAGAATGCAAATTATCCATTTCTGTTGCATTAGGTGCAGGCTTTACATGCTCTGATTGCTGATTTGAGACCCAGACGCGAATCTAGATCAATCAACGCTTTAGGAACTGCATGGAACTGGATTGCAGGTTCGCCTGACCATGACGATTTTCAAATTATTTCGGACAGGACGAACAGACTTTTGGAAAACAATAGGAAACAAATTATGATAAATAGGGCTATTGAAGCAAGAATGCAGGAAATAACAGATATAACCAATAGAATAATAAATGGTATAGGATCGAATGACATTTTTGAGCAAGAACTCGGACGTCGGAATAATCAAAGAAGAACTGACCAATATTGGTTATTCGATACAATGGGCTAAATCTGGAGTTATAAATTCTTTTGTTTTGTCCGAATACGAGCTAAATGTCACTAGAAAACATTTTAATGCGCTAAATATGCCTTATATTAATCTAATTGAAGCCCTGGAGTTTGGTGAAGTTAAAATAGGAATGAATAAAACGACAATCCTTTATATTGTCGATTTGCCAATCACTGAAAGGGAAACGTGTAGAAGTTTGTTTGTAAAACCTATAAAAAAAAGCAAATGTATCCATAAGAATCAATAGCGAAAATTTTGCACTGTGTAAAGACTCGCTCCTCGAGGTAAAGACGGCATGCAGAAGATTCAATGATGTAGCTGTTTGCAGAGATGAGAACCTCGAAGACATTACGCATTTGAGTTGTTTACCTAGCTTATTAAATGGTATGCCCTCAACTTGTCCAACCTCCAATAATCAACATCTGGCCACTGTGAGTGAGATATCACCAGGCTTACTGTTTTTGAATGGCTACAACGGGTCCCTGCAGATTGAAGATAAGAAAGTGGATTTGCAAGGAACTTATCTTATAAAATTCCACAACGCCACAATCGTTATAGGGAAAAAGGTGTTCGCTAATAAGCAAATGACAGCGATGAAACCCTTGCCAGCTGTGGTCAACTCACCAGATCTGATCACCAACTATGAAGAAATGCTGTCCTTAGAAATGCTAAAAGATTTCCACATTGAAACCTTGCTGAGATTGAAAGATTGGTCCGCAATTATAAAACAGCTCTAGCTACCAGCATTGGCGTGCCAGGAGCTCTTGCGATCGTGGCAGTATTTATGGTTTTGTTGCATCTCGCCAAAGGAAGAAGGAAACACAAGTTGAGAGTTCACTAAGATTTGGAACTTGTGATCAATGCTCCGACAACGAGGACGTCGGAATTTAAGAGGGGAAGAGTTAACACAAAATCTGTTAAAGCTAATTATGAATACTCCCACTTACATTTTATTCTTTTCATTTCCATTATATTTGATTTTTTGTTAAAACTTATTCTGGATCATTTGATTAAAACACACTTATCTGTACTTAATAAAATGCTAACTACACTGTCTGGCACACACACGTGTATTTAATAAGAATTCTTTTGTTGTGTAAAAAATATTATTATTACTTACCTTTAATTAACAGGAATTTTGTATTGCCTAAAAACTAAGCGTAAGCATAATTGTTATTATTAAAAACAGAATTTGAATAAAGTTTCTTCAGTTGAAGTCAAGTACTCAAACCCAAAACATTTATTTATTTAACTTATACAATTGTCCAACTTTTGTCATTTATTTTGGATAAGTAGGGATCTTCCTTGTTAAGATATTTCACTACTCTTTGTTGCAGATAAGACCATTTGTTTTTCTCTAAATATGCTATCACTTTTGATCAAAGTTTAAAATTTTGTATGGTTCATATAGAGGAATATCATTAGTGTACTCTGATTTTAGTCCTTGTGCAATATTAATAATTCGTTGATATATCTAAAAAAAAGAAATTTTAAATTCTTTACATGAATACTAATCTTTACATTTTTAAATATTCTTACCATTTTGCTTTGAAGGCGACACAAGCAATAACTGTATACAAAATTCTGATTCGTCTTTTATACCTACTTTTCCAGTTCAAATTTCTATCAACTTCAAATGAGAATTAAAATCAAGTGTTATTCTTCTCTTAAAATTTTCGTTAAGCAACAAAATGAAAATCATAGCCACAAACCACTAATGTTTATACGAAAAGATAAACAGCCCAAAATAAAGGCAAACATAATTTCCACTTTGATAAACTGAACTTATATGTATGTATACATGAATTTATTCAAAAATTATTTTTATTCTTTAAAAGTTCAATACATAGGTATGAAAATACAGAATTTGTTCATACTTATAGTGAAACAAGTACTAATATTGTAGAATTCTAACAGCATTTAACTGGATTTATCAAAAGTTCAATTGGATTGAGTTACATTTTTTTTGGAGTAAATTAGAATTCTATATAAAATAGATTTTTTTTGAGTAAAATCGTGTTTTATTGGAATTTAATTGGATTTTTCAAAAATCTCAGTTAGAATAAATTTGAATTTTTAAAAATTCTAATTAGTTTTGGGAGCGTTCTAATTGATTCTAATTCGAAAATTTTTCTACACAAGCGCAAAATTTTGCGCTTGTGATCTTTACACCATATTGGATTCCTGAATTCTAACTTAATATTTTTAATCAGGAAAATCCTTATGGCACAATTACAAAGGAATATTTGTAATAAGTAAAATCCTTACGGTACAATTACAAAGGAATATTTGTAATAAGTAAAATCCTTACGGCACAATTACATGGCCCTATAATTCTAATAAGAAAAACCCGCCTAAATATACTACTGATGACCTAACAACCACTACATCACGTCAGTCGCAGAGTGTTAATTGTGATGCAAGAATTATAAAAATAAACATTACTTTTCCTCTACGCATCTACGTCACATCAGTCTAGTTTTTAACAAAAGCAAGAACAAAACATAAAGAGCCAATGAGATTTACATACAAGAAAATGGCGGTTTTATAAATTGGCGTTTTTAAGCCAATTTCAAAAATAAAAGCAATATTTATTATATACACTTGTTTTAAGAATTAAAATTAATAAAAAATCAATGAATTATTTTTTAAGTTTGTCGTTTTCTCGAAACTTCGACAATTCCGTTATTTAGAGTTTTAATATTAATATTTATGCGGGCCCGAAAGACATTTTTTTTTATTTCATCCATTTTGGGCAAATTCCATGTGTTTTTCCTAAAATCCCTTCGGTTATAAGTGTTAAGTTCTTTCATTTTATACAGTATGTCTTCAGTTGGGTTTGATAACCCATCTTCAATGAGATAATCGACCTATTTGCTGAAAGTGTATCTCATTCTCATTCAGCTTGGCACAGAAATATTGAGTTCTTGATTTTTTAGGCTGTGACCTGTCGACGTTCAACGTTGTTTGTACATTCTTTTAAATTTATACTGCTAAATATAAAATAAATTAAAAAAATAGTTTTCATACCCTTCAGTATATATAATAATAGTTGAACCCGGTGTGCTTCGCTACCCCCTAGTTATAAAATAAAATTTAAAGTATTTATATATATAAAAAAATGTATTTATTTAATTTTATCGATCGTTTTACATTATCGAACGATTTACAATCGTTTAATTAAAATGTATTTTAAATTTGAGGTAAAGCAGTTAATAAACGTAGTAAAAAAGTAGGTGCAGAAGTGTGCATGGTGGAAAAATATTATCGTGTAATAAGTATTTCTGAGTCAAAGCTGCACGCTGTGAAAATTTAAGATCGGTAAACAGGTCCAGCCTCCAATATATCACAAACAAATGGGCGTGCTCCGCCCACTTTTCTCTTGGTACATATTTCTATTCATGCCAATACCATATATAGCAATTACTGCCGTCGTTGGTCAAAAAATGCGCAAGATATGACAATTTAAAATTTTGGGTTATATAGGCAAGGCCACGCGCCGTTGTACACACACAACTTTATATAGTCAAGAATTTATTATTTCGTAAGAATATCCTATTGTGAAAATTTAATGACGACCGGTCTAGGAGTTAAGACTATATTACGATTTTAAATTTCCCTAAAAAGGGGCGTTGTCCAACCCACTTTTCTCCTGGTACGTATTCCTAATTATGCCAATACCATATGTACCAAATATCATCGACGTAGGTGAAAAAAATGCCCAAAATATGGCGATTTAAATTTTTGTGTTATATGGGCGTGGCCCTTTGTCAAATCAAAACTTAATATAGCCTATTATTCCTTCCAGAGTATCAGTAACATGCTGTGAAAATTTCAGTAAGATCGGTCCAAGGGTTTGGCCTCCTATAAAGCACAAACAAACAAACAGACAGACAGACATTCATATTTATATATAAAGAAAATATAATATAAGAGATAGATAGATTTATATATTTATTACTGGTGGAGGCCTTTTGTGTTCTTTTCAAATCAGGTGTTTCCTCTACTTCAATGTTTTTGCAACCAAGTAAGTATGGTCTGAACTCTTCTTACCACTTTTGGTTCGAAACACCCCAAAAAGGGATTCAAGCACGTCAGTACCAATTATATCGCGACTTGAAATCCATACAAATAACCTTTAAAGCATTATTGGATTCGATTGTATGATATCTTTTGGTCAAAAACAATGTACTTGTACAATGTATTTCACTTTGAACTTTATATTAGATAACATATTTTTATTATTAATATTAACTTTTCGTTTCCTTTAAAACGTTGTTTTAGACCAATTTTTTTAAATTTTGACACATAAACAGCTGTTCTTTACTTACAATAAAAAACCGGCGCAAGGCGTAGTCTGTTTTTATCATTCTTGACTAATACCGACTAACATTTCAAGCTCATGTTAGTGATGCATAACCGATTCGATAAGGTCACTGAGCAACTTGGGAAAGTAATGGAGAATAAAATTAATACAAGGATGAACTTTTAATCAACTTAAATAAGAGATTTAATAGTATAAAGCCTGAACTATATGATGCAATTCAAAGAGTGTCTATTTTAGATACAGCGGCCCAAGCAAAAATTATGCAAGAAGTAGTTTTGTTCTTAAAAGCGCAAATAAAACAGCAGGAGAATAAAACTGTGGCTTGTGTATTACGACTAAACGAAGTTCCATTTCAAAAGAATAAACACTTAATTGATTTATTTTTGTAGATTTGAAACACATAAACATTGCTCTTCCTACAATAAAATCCATTTATTGTCTACAAAATCATAATAAAAACACAAAACTGTGTCAGTGTGGTCTGCTTATGATAAGAACTTTTTTCTGAAAACACTGGGAAACTTCAAAAAATATGAATAGAGAATTTGTCTTTACACTTTTATTGTTAGTTTTAGCTCGGAAAGCATTAATAACAAAGCTTAATGGAAAGAAGTTCGTTAAATTGGAGCATCTAGCGATTTCGATGTTGATGTAAAGTAGCTTAATAAGAGGTTTGTTAATGCTAATGTTCTTTCTTCAGTAGGTAATGTTTATGATGACAGTAAGAACGCCGTTTAGTTACCGTTGCGTTGATCAATTCGAAGTTTGAAAAGTCTTTCTGCAATAAAATCTAAAGCCGTTGGTATGGATGATGATTGGCCTGTATTCGTTTTCTCAGACACAAATAAAAACCCAACAGGAATTGTTGTGCAGAAGAAAGAACAACAGAAATTAAAAAAAAATTCGTTATTTTCTCATCTCAAACGTTTTTCTTTGCGAATAATTTTATGGTCGACTCGATCAGTTCGAATCAATGAATTAGTACGACTACTGGTGGTAGCTATTATTCTCTCACAATTTTCAGTCCGCAAAAGAGATTCAATAATAAAAATTCTGAATTCTAATTGAGGAATTGGAGCTTTTTTCCCCGTTTTTTCAATAGGCAATGTAATTTCCAGGAGTTTACTAAAGCTGCATCTAGAGCATTAGTAAAAAGTGGCCAGTACCATTTTTTCCCTCTGATTTGAATTCGGTAATTGTTTATGGCGTTGTCAAATAAATCAACGCCACCCATAGTTTTATTATATTCATATATGGCATTAGGCATGGAAACCGTAATATTTTTTTTTATTTTTGCGGTCGTATCGCTTAACTTGTTTCAATGGCTCTAAAGAAACAAAGTTTGACAAGATAGTGACAACAGATTTGACATTCCAACGTATAACAATAAAAAAATAAAATCAATGACTTCGTCATCAATGAACAATTTAAAAATTTGTATTGGATTAAATGAGTTGAAGGAATCGTACAAATTTATGATTTTTTCATCACATATATCATCAGGACATCTTGAAAATTCGTTATTACGGTGACGTTTAGACCAATTAACAGATAATGGAGCTGATTGCGCTCTTTGTTTGTCTTCATTGTACCTACATAATAGCTCGACTTCACCTGCTACATCAGTTGGAAGCGTTCCTGGGTTACTTAAAACCTGTTCATTTTCTTAAATATCTTCCGTATCACTTATCTTTTGACGGTGACAAAATTGCAATATCTATTTCGGAAGCATTTTTTAAATCGATTTCATCCTCATCGGAGCTATCATTTAAAATATCGTTGATCTGTTTAAAGCTCAAAAACTTTTTACAAAACATTATTTTTATTTGCTCTATTATTTTCTGTAGTCTGCATAAGCTCAATTCACCAACTGATTAAAATCTCAAAACATTTTTTGTATCAACTAAGCTAAGAAGCAAATGAAAATTGTACATATGTAAACTATCGTTACTTCTACGGGACACTATGACGCCACTCAAAAATTTAAAACACTTGAATAGCAACAAATAACTATTAACATACATGCATGTTTTTATTATGCTGTTTTAAATAGCAAGTGCTTGCATTAATATTTTTGCATTTGATAATTTTATATAATTTGTATATCGTTTAGGACCAGCATTGCGTTTTCGCATCACGGATATTTCCAATCATAAAAATAGTGGCAAATGTATAAGATAATTGGGTTTTTCACTAAAAATTATAATATTCGTATGTTAGCTACCTCCGTCAAAAGTTTGACATAGGTATATTATATATTACTGTATTTTTTCTTTTTAATTTTTAAAAGTACCCAAAAAACAAGAAATATTAAAAATTTAAATAAGTTTTTTTAAAAACTAAAAATAAAAAAAACTTATGTATGATAAAAATCCAAAAAGAGGTCGATTATATATTAAGTTAAATGTTATTTCTATGTTCTTTATTACAATATCATGTAATCACAAAATGCCTGAGCGGAAGTTTGAGTGAACGTTGCGAAAACGGAACGCAGGGCCCTAATGGGTTAACACTAACATTATCATTTTACGTACGTTTTTTAACACTATTCGTTTTCGTTTAAAATCAGCTGTTTTTTTTTAAACACACTTGTTGTCGTTAACCTAAAGCCATTTGTATTTGAGGTGTTAAGTTAAAATATATTGAGCTTAATAATTTTTGAAATGGCTTTTGAGTATTTGGGATACGACTTATCACGGGAGGAGACAACTTTTAACGCTTCAGCAGTTGATCTGCGTATTCTCCGTGATTCTTAACAAATGAAATTAATATAATCAAAGTTATAACTTTAAAATTTTTTATTTAATTCATATTTATTCATATTTATGTTCAAATAAACGAATGATAATATATTAATACAATTCAATGTTTTTTTATTATAAAAAGAACAAAAAATACTTGCTTATACAAGTTTTTATAACAAACAAAAACAAAAAAATATGAATATAGAAAACAACATTATATAAGTAAGTGCAGCCTCTTCATTGCCTTAAAAACATATGTATGTACTTAAAAACATAAAATTATTTATATGTATGTATATCTATGTACATACATTCTTATATGTCAGTCTTCATGTAAAAGTAAGTATAAAAAAAAGTCACAGCCCTTAAAAATATTAAATATACATATGTATATTGAACAGTTTTTACTGCTCCGCCAAAAGAATTCAGTTCATTGGAAAGTTCGCTCCACAGCTTAGATGTTTCAAGTCTTCCATGGAGCTTCTGAAATTTCCCACTTGCCAGACCAGGGTTCTTCAGCATAAAGTCAGCTATTTGACTTAACTGCTCGTTCGTGGCACGGCTTTTCTTGGTAGCAGTATTAGCAAATATTTATCATATTAAAATTTTAAATACATTTTACTTACCCGCACAAAATAAAAGCACGAAAATTTGTTTTTTTTTGTATTCTTCATTGCATATTTCTTATTTTTTACAAAGTTGCCACGTAAACTCGAATTTTTTAATACACTAAAAAAGTGCTACAAAAGAAGTTAGCGAATCACACAATCGTTAGTGCAAACCACAACAACTGGTGTTAACTTTAACACTTTTAAAATCGCTAAAAGTTAGAGAACTGCACTACAGATGTGACTGAATATTAACAAGTTTATGTTTATCTTCATCAGAAACAATATTGGAAAATCTTTTCATGAAATTACAAATACCTTTTATTACCATTTTCAGTAATGGCAAGTACTGTACACGATTATTATTTTTTCAAAATAATAAATAATACAATAATACTACTTTCTTTTCATTTATTTAAAAATATTTACATATATAAAATATACTCATATTAATTATTAATAGCTATTAGTAAACTTCCATGTTGTTGAGGTTCGTGGTTGTGCTCATATTGATGATGAAGTTGGTGGTTGTGGTGCTGATGTTAATAGGATTGGTGGCTGTACTGAGAGTATTGACTCTGCAGTTGAGGATGATTGTTGTTGCGGCGCTGATGTTGTTGAGGGCGGTGGTTGTGCTGATATTGATGATGAAGTTGGTGGTTGTGGTGCTGATGTTGATAGAGTTGGTGGCTGTACTGAGAGTATTGACTCTGCAGTTGAGGATGATGGTTGTTGCGGCGCTGATGTTGTTGAGGGCGGTGGTTGTGGTGATGTTGTTGGCACTGATGAGGCTAATGATATTCTTGCATTGGTTTGTGAGGGTGGTGGTTAAAATAACCTTGTTGTTTGATGTTCTGAGGAGGGGGATGGCAAGAACATCTCCCTTACCCAATTGTCGTGTGCCTTTTCCTCTATTATTTTCTGGATCCTTCTGCATAACGGCCCCTTAGATCGAGGCATCTCAATGTTGTGTTGTTTTTTGTAATACCTACTCTGATTCGATTGCGTCAAAAATGTAGCGAAATCGCAAATCTCACACTTCAATTTTTCCATTTTTTGTTTGTTTGTTTTTTTTGCATTGTTAAAGAATCTGAAAAACTTTTTCAGCATGCACATACATGTTCCAAAAATAGTATCCCAGAAGAGGGTCATATAAATATTTATGACCGTGAGAAAAAATCCTAAGCTATTTAAACAACTGTCGCACATAGTATGTTGCGCAGGTGCTTAGCATTGTTAAATCTGAAATCTTTTTCACCATGCACATGTATGAACAATTGTTGTAAATGAAAGTACAATATTTTCATTTGTCTTAAAACTTGCTTGCATTTATTATTAAAAAAATAAAAATTAAAAAAATAAATACACAATGTTTTCTTGCATACGAAACAATTGAAATGAAAAAAGAATTATATATGTCTATTGCTTCTTCTTCTTCTTCTTCTTATTTTGGCGCTACAGTCCGTGGTGAACCTGGGCCTCAACCAACAAAGTTATTCTTTGTTGTTGTGTCGAAACTAGTGTGTTTTTACACGGTAGGGAAGTTACCCCCACGCACAACCCCCGAAACCTGGAGGACCGGGTCCTGGTTTAGACCCCTGGACAGAGGGGATTCGCTGCACACTTTGGTTCACCTCTAAGCGGGTGCTGTAGGGGCTATCCAGGGGCGCCACGGGGAGGCAGTATGTCAGCTTGACCAGTCCATTTTCAGGGATCGCTGCTGGCTTCTCGCCAGGTTGAGAGCAATCAACAACTTTGCCCTGAGTGCACTGGCCCATCCCCCCTATCTCTATGTCTATTGCTTAGTATAGGAATTTAAGTAAAAGAAAGTTCGAATATTGCAGAGCCGTTTGGTAATTGACGTCCTTTGTATAAGTTAACACAAAATCTGTTAAGGTTTATTATGAATACTCCCACTCACCTTTTATTCTTTTCATTTCCGTTATATTTGATTTTTTGTTAAAACTTATTCTGGATCATTTGATTACAATACACTTATCTGTACTTAATAAAATGCTGACTACACTGTCTGGCACACACACGTGTATTTAATAAGAATTCTTTTGTTGTGTAAAAAATATTATTATTACTTACCTTTAAATAACAGGAATTTTGTATTGTCTAAAAACTAAGCGTAAGCATAATTGTTATTATTAAAAACAGAATTTGAATAAAGTTTCTTCAGTTGAAGTCAAGTACTCAAACCCAAAACATGAATTTATTTAACTGGCGCCCAACGGAAAATCTTAATACGACCGTGTAAGTGTAATCAAGAGAACCTTAGTAAAAAGTGAAAAGGACTTATTCTCAATTACCAACGGAAAATTTTAATACGACCGTGTAGTGTAATCAAGAGAACCTTAGTAAAAAGTGAAAAGGACTTATTCTCAATTACCAACGGAAAATTTTAATACGACCGTGTAGTGTAATCAAGAGAACCCTAGTAAAAAGTTAAAAGGACTTATTCTCAATTACCAACGAAATAAAAAGTGAAAATAAAAATAATAAACTACAAATTAATAAAATAAGAATTAAAAAAAAAAAAAATGAAAACTAAAATTATTTAAAAATAAAGACAATTTAATTAATTAAATAAATTGAACAATGAAATAAGAATAATTGAATAAAAAATTAAATTAAATAAAAAATTTAATTGAATAAAAATTACAAAGAAATAATAAGTAAGGCCAAAAAATTAAAAAATACTCTAGAATTAAATAAAATTAAAAAAGAAAATAAATTGAAGTAATTAAGACTATTCACAAAGTAACAGACAACAAATTTATCATTAGCTGTTCTCCAAAAATAACATCAACAACGAAAAGTAACAGACAACAAATTCATCATTAGCGGTTCTCCAAGAATAACACCAAGAACGCTAAGCAACAGACAACAAATTCATCATTAGCGGTTCTCCAAGAATAACACCAACAACGCAAAGCAACAGACAACAAATTCATCATTAGCGGCTCTCCAAGAATAACATCAACACAGGGCGACAGAATCATCCCAATAAGAACGATGCAGCGAGTGGTTATCTTTATGCAAGCTTATAACATAATTATTTTAATAACAAATTTTCTAGTTTTACCTATCTTAACTTTGAAACAATTAAAAGTGTTAAAATAATATTAAAAATACTAAGGAAGTTGATTATTGCAAGCAAAGAATAAATTTTCTTTTAACTCGATTAAGAAATTTTTTTTAAATAAAAGCAAAGCTAAAAATTGGCTAAATAAAGATTTGAAAATAATAGAAGTCGTAATTTTGTGATCTTACACGTTTTCCCTTGAGTGAAAATTTTTTATATGTAAAGGCAGGACTAAGGATTCACAAAATCAAGATTTGAAAATAATAGAACTTATAATTTTGTGATTTTACAAGTTTTCCTTTCAATGGCAAATCCAAATAATTTAATAAGGGCACCGATTTTAAATAATCCGCCGCCAAATTTGAATAATCCTCCACCACAGCCTCAGGGTCAATTTGTTTGAACACCGGAAAATGAGGCTAGTATTGCAAATATTGTGCGTAGGATACTTTTAGAAGAGCGAACAGTAAGAGAAGTGGAACCTAGAGCAAGAGATCAGGGTATATACCGTAATGAGGCAGACTTGACACAACTAGACAAAATACCGGACGTTGTGCGTTCACTTAGAGAATTCAATGGGAATCAGACTGCATTCGGCTCCTGGAAAAAGAGTGCCAAAAGAAACCTCTGAGAGGGTCAGCTAAATATTTTGGAATTTTAAATGTCGTACGTAATAAAATAATAGGAGAGGCAGATATCGCCCTAGAATCCTATAACATCCCATTGAATTGGGAATGCATAATCAAATGCCTCACTGCCCATTACGCAGATCAACGAGATCTGGGTACACTCGAGTAACAATTATCAACCACGATACAGGGCAATAACCCGTGCAGGAGTTCTATAAAAGAATTTACGGCCATCTGTCGTTAATTCTAAACAAAATAGCGTGTATGGAAGAAAGCCAAGACGCCATATTTTTGCTCACAACAAATTATAAGAATAAGGCCCTCGATACGTTTGTTAGAGGCTTTAGAGGCGATTTGCGCCTTAGAGGCTACTTGGAATGAGGGAGCCCAAGAACTTACACGAGGCTCTTCATTTGTGTTTGAAGTTAGAAAACCAACAATACAGGACACAGTTGGCTAATGGCGTAACTATGAATGCTCCACCTCTTCCTCAGAAACAATTTAGCAATGCTGCCCAAAATCAAACATTTTATCCACACTTGACGTACATTCCCCAACCAAGATTTAACATTCTCCAACCAAGATTTAGCACCTATATTTGTGACACCCAAAGACCACAACTATTTAATTCACATAGACAAAATTATAACACACATTATACTTACCCACAAAGACAACATTTTCAGACAGCTAATTTACCACCACCACGACCAAATCAAGCAGAGCATCCATTCCCGATGGATATCGACAATTCAATGCAATCTAGAAGGGTGAACTACATGAATAGACCAACATCTGATAATAGATTTTCGGGCGTAAGACCTTTGCCTCAATCTGCTCAATTTAGTCGAGCACAGAAGTTGCAAAGGATTAATCATGTGGAAAGTAAGCAGCATCACCCCTCTCCGAACGTTGACTTAAAGACAGATGAATGCAAGCCTCTGCATGAGAATGAGGAATTGCAAGACTTAACGGATTATTTGGACGAACATTTAAATATAAACGATACATCAGATGAAAATCAATATACTGAATTTTCAGATATTCATTTTTTAGAATAACCGACTCAACGTTGCCTTATTTTCAGTGTAAATCGAGTAGTGGTAAAATATTTAGGATTTTAATCCTAACACTGGGTCAAATAAAAATTACATTCAGCCTGAATTGGTGAAAAATTCAGGGCCCAATCAATTTGTATTTCAAGCATATTCTGTTGGAGGAAAAATAACAATTACTCATCATACTCTTATTCATTTATTCGGAATGAGAGCAGAGAACTTAAAATTTTATCTACTGCCCTCACTGAAATCCTTCCATGCTATTTTAGGCAACGATAGTTTGAAAAAATTGAATGCAATTATTCACACTTCCCAAAATTACATGACTATAAATAACTCAAAAAAAGTACGCATAAAACAGCAACAATCCGAATCCGTTAGTAATCTGAGCATAAGGTCAGATCATTTGACAGATAAACAGACAGAAAAATTGATAAATATGTGCGAAAGATATTCGTCATTATTTTCGGAGCCGGACGAAAAATTGACATATACGACAACGGTTAAAGCAGAAATACGGACAATAAAAGACGACGCTGTTTACACTCGCGGTTACCCATACCCAGTTTCAATGGAGGATGAAGTGGAAAAACAGATTAGGGAACTGCTCGATAACGGGATAATAAGACCGTCGAGATCCCCATACAATTCACCCATCTTAATAGTGCCAAAGAAAATGGATGCGTCTAATGAAAAAAAATATCGAATGGTCATCGATTATAGAAAGTTTAACGCGATAACCATTCCAGATAGATATTCGATACCGGAAATCAATGAAGTTCTCGCCCAGCTTGAACAAAATGAATGGTATGCTGTAATAGACTTAAAGAGCAGTTTCCACCAGATACCTCAGAAATAAGGACATTGAAAAAACAGCTTTTTCCGTAAATAACGGAAAATATGAGTTCGTACGTCTGCCCTTCGGCCTAAAAACTGCTCCTGCTGTGTTTCAACGCGCCTTGGATGACATGTTAACAGAGCACATTGGCAAGATCTGTTTCGTCTATATAGACGACATAATAGTTTTTGGGAAAGACGAAGATTCGCATCTCAAAAATATTGAAACAATATTCAATACTTTATGCAGAGCGAATTTAAAAGTACAGCTCAATAAGTGCGATTTCATGAAAAGAGAAGTAGAGTATCTGGGATTTATTATCTCAAATAAAGGTATAAGAACTAACCCGGGAAAAGTTAGTGCCATAAAAAGATTAGCTCCTCCCACTACTAATCGTAAAGAGCTCAGGTCGTTTCTGGGACTATCGGGGTTTTATAGACGCTTCATAAAAGATTACGCGAAAATGGCAAAACCCCTTATCGTACTTTTGAGAGGGGAGGAGGGACGCATGTCAAAGAGAGAATCTGTTAAGAATCCTGTTACACTGAATGAAAATGCTCTAGAAGCCTTCAATAAAATTAAGAATTCGCTCTCCTCGGAGGATGTGATCCTTACATTTCCTAATTTTGAAAAGGAATTCCATTTGACAACCGATGCATCTAATTACGCCCTCGGCGCTGTTCTTGAACAAGACCGGAAGCCGATTACCTTTATATCAAGAACTTTGAATAAGGCTGAAGAGCACTACGCAACAAATGAGAAGGAAATGCTTCCGATAGTGTGGGCTCTCAAGACGTTAAAGAATTATCTTTATGGACCTGTGGCAATAAAGATTTTCACAGGCCACAAACCCTTGACGTATGTGTTAGGAAGTAAGAACACTAACGGGAAATTAAAAAGATGGAAGGCAATTTTAGAAGAGCATAATTATGAGATCAAATATAAACCTGGTAGCAGTAATGTAGTGGCAGATGCCTTGTCAAGATCTCGACAAATTAATGAGATAAATTCATTGACGGCTACTCAGCATAGTCATAAAAGCTCGGGTGATAATCTGATTCAATTTACTGACTCGCCACTAAACGTTTTCAAAAATTAAATTATAATTTCAAAAGGACATTCACCGTCTTATAATTTCAAAATAATATTCCCAACGTACCATAGACATGAGGTAGTAGACAGTGAATACGACAGCGACAAATTAGTAAAAATTTTGAAATCCTATTTAAATCCTTCGGTGACGAACGTCAGAAATTCTGGGTGAAATACAAGAATTCTGGTCATCTCATTTTGGTAAATTTCAAGCTAGGTACACGAGAAATATGGTTATGGACTTGACATCGGACATTGAACAGGAAAAATAAAATGAATGAATGAAAATATGCTGTGAAAATAAATATGACCGGCCTCCAAATAACATAGCTTTAAAAACTCCAATTCATCAGTACCCAGGTCAATATGTTCACATTGACATTTACCACACAAATAATAGAGTCGTTCTTACAGCAGTGGATAAATTTTCTAAGTATGCCCAGGCCAAGATAATAAAGCCGAGGGCTGCAGAACATATAAAATATCCTTTACAGGAGTTGCTAGTGTCTTTTGGTACTCCCGAAAACGTGGTGTTTGATAATGAAAAATCGCTTAACTCCGCGACTGTTACGTTCATGCTGGAAAATAAATTAGGTATTAAAATTTATAGAACGCTACCTTATATGAGTTCCGTAAATGGTCAGGTGGAACGGTTTCATTCAACCCTTACCGAAATAATGAGATATATGAACGCAGAAAATCTCCATAATAACTTTGAAGAACTTTTGAGCGACTGCTTGAATAAGTACAATCATTCTGTTCATTCCGCAACAAATAGGAAACCTATTGAGGTATTTTTCAGTAGAAATATTGACCCGACATTTTTAAAACAGGACAGATTCAAGATCATACAAGGCTTAGAGGAGAAACAAGAGAAAGATTTAGGCCACCACAATAAAAAAAGAACAGAAAGAAGGACCTATAAGACTGGTGATAAAATTTTTGTGAAGAATAATAAAAGAATAGGTAACAAATTGACGCCCAGGTACAAAACAGAAATAGTTCAGGAAAACAGAGGAGGAACTATTTTAACAACATCAAAGCGGGTAGTCCACAAAAATTCAATAAAGAATTAAAATTTGTTTTGTAGATCAATACTGAAATTGCTGTCAGCAGAGGTACAGATACTAGACTATTCTAACGCCCAAGTTGTGACAATTGAGACTGGAACGACCAAACTGATAACAGGTGACTTTAAACTCATACGCGTAATAGATTTCGGCTCTTACGAGAAGGTAGTCGACAAATTGGATGCTGTAATAAGACAAGACATAGGCAAAAAGAATGCAAATTATCCATTTCTGTTGCATTAGGTGCAGGCTTTACATGCTCTGATTGCTGATTTGAGACCCAGACGCGAATCTAGATCAATCAACGCTTTAGGAACTGCATGGAACTGGATTGCAGGTTCGCCTGACCATGACGATTTTCAAATTATTTCGGACAGGACGAACAGACTTTTGGAAAACAATAGGAAACAAATTATGATAAATAGGGCTATTGAAGCAAGAATGCAGGAAATAACAGATATAACCAATAGAATAATAAATGGTATAGGATCGAATGACATTTTTGAGCAAGAACTCGGACGTCGGAATAATCAAAGAAGAACTGACCAATATTGGTTATTCGATACAATGGGCTAAATCTGGAGTTATAAATTCTTTTGTTTTGTCCGAATACGAGCTAAATGTCACTAGAAAACATTTTAATGCGCTAAATATGCCTTATATTAATCTAATTGAAGCCCTGGAGTTTGGTGAAGTTAAAATAGGAATGAATAAAACGACAATCCTTTATATTGTCGATTTGCCAATCACTGAAAGGGAAACGTGTAGAAGTTTGTTTGTAAAACCTATAAAAAAAAGCAAATGTATCCATAAGAATCAATAGCGAAAATTTTGCACTGTGTAAAGACTCGCTCCTCGAGGTAAAGATGGCATGCAGAAGATTCAATGATGTAGCTGTTTGCAGAGATGAGAACCTCGAAGACATTACGCATTTGAGTTGTTTACCTAGCTTATTAAATGGTATGCCCTCAACTTGTCCAACCTCCAATAATCAACATCTGGCCACTGTGAGTGAGATATCACCAGGCTTACTGTTTTTGAATGGCTACAACGGGTCCCTGCAGATTGAAGATAAGAAAGTGGATTTGCAAGGAACTTATCTTATAAAATTCCACAACGCCACAATCGTTATAGGGAAAAAGGTGTTCGCTAATAAGCAAATGACAGCGATGAAACCCTTGCCAGCTGTGGTCAACTCACCAGATCTGATCACCAACTATGAAGAAATGCTGTCCTTAGAAATGCTAAAAGATTTCCACATTGAAACCTTGCTGAGATTGAAAGATTGGTCCGCAATTATAAAACAGCTCTAGCTACCAGCATTGGCGTGCCAGGAGCTCTTGCGATCGTGGCAGTATTTATGGTTTTGTTGCATCTCGCCAAAGGAAGAAGGAAACACAAGTTGAGAGTTCACTAAGATTTGGAACTTGTGATCAATGCTCCGACAACGAGGACGTCGGAATTTAAGAGGGGAAGAGTTAACACAAAATCTGTTAAAGCTAATTATGAATACTCCCACTTACATTTTATTCTTTTCATTTCCATTATATTTGATTTTTTGTTAAAACTTATTCTGGATCATTTGATTAAAACACACTTATCTGTACTTAATAAAATGCTAACTACACTGTCTGGCACACACACGTGTATTTAATAAGAATTCTTTTGTTGTGTAAAAATATTATTATTACTTACCTTTAATTAACAGGAATTTTGTATTGCCTAAAAACTAAGCGTAAGCATAATTGTTATTATTAAAAACAGAATTTGAATAAAGTTTCTTCAGTTGAAGTCAAGTACTCAAACCCAAAACATTTATTTATTTAACTTATACAATTGTCCAACTTTTGTCATTTATTTTGGATAAGTAGGGATCTTCCTTGTTAAGATATTTCACTACTCTTTGTTGCAGATAAGACCATTTGTTTTTCTCTAAATATGCTATCACTTTTGATCAAAGTTTAAAATTTTGTATGGTTCATATAGAGGAATATCATTAGTGTACTCTGATTTTAGTCCTTGTGCAATATTAATAATTCGTTGATATATCTAAAAAAAAGAAATTTTAAATTCTTTACATGAATACTAATCTTTACATTTTTAAATATTCTTACCATTTTGCTTTGAAGGCGACACAAGCAATAACTGTATACAAAATTCTGATTCGTCTTTTATACCTACTTTTCCAGTTCAAATTTCTATCAACTTCAAATGAGAATTAAAATCAAGTGTTATTCTTCTCTTAAAATTTTCGTTAAGCAACAAAATGAAAATCATAGCCACAAACCACTAATGTTTATACGAAAAGATAAACAGCCCAAAATAAAGGCAAACATAATTTCCACTTTGATAAACTGAACTTATATGTATGTATACATGAATTTATTCAAAAATTATTTTTATTCTTTAAAAGTTCAATACATAGGTATGAAAATACAGAATTTGTTCATACTTATAGTGAAACAAGTACTAATATTGTAGAATTCTAACAGCATTTAACTGGATTTATCAAAAGTTCAATTGGATTGAGTTACATTTTTTTTGGAGTAAATTAGAATTCTATATAAAATAGATTTTTTTTGAGTAAAATCGTGTTTTATTGGAATTTAATTGGATTTTTCAAAAATCTCAGTTAGAATAAATTTGAATTTTTAAAAATTCTAATTAGTTTTGGGAGCGTTCTAATTGATTCTAATTCGAAAATTTTTCTACACAAGCGCAAAATTTTGCGCTTGTGATCTTTACACCATATTGGATTCCTGAATTCTAACTTAATATTTTTAATCAGGAAAATCCTTATGGCACAATTACAAAGGAATATTTGTAATAAGTAAAATCCTTACGGTACAATTACAAAGGAATATTTGTAATAAGTAAAATCCTTACGGCACAATTACATGGCCCTATAATTCTAATAAGAAAAACCCGCCTAAATATACTACTGATGACCTAACAACCACTACATCACGTCAGTCGCAGAGTGTTAATTGTGATGCAAGAATTATAAAAATAAACATTACTTTTCCTCTACGCATCTACGTCACATCAGTCTAGTTTTTAACAAAAGCAAGAACAAAACATAAAGAGCCAATGAGATTTACATACAAGAAAATGGCGGTTTTATAAATTGGCGTTTTTAAGCCAATTTCAAAAATAAAAGCAATATTTATTATATACACTTGTTTTAAGAATTAAAATTAATAAAAAATCAATGAATTATTTTTTAAGTTTGTCGTTTTCTCGAAACTTCGACAATTCCGTTATTTAGAGTTTTAATATTAATATTTATGCGGGCCCGAAAGACATTTTTTTTTATTTCATCCATTTTGGGCAAATTCCATGTGTTTTTCCTAAAATCCCTTCGGTTATAAGTGTTAAGTTCTTTCATTTTATACAGTATGTCTTCAGTTGGGTTTGATAACCCATCTTCAATGAGATAATCGACCTATTTGCTGAAAGTGTATCTCATTCTCATTCAGCTTGGCACAGAAATATTGAGTTCTTGATTTTTTAGGCTGTGACCTGTCGACGTTCAACGTTGTTTGTACATTCTTTTAAATTTATACTGCTAAATATAAAATAAATTAAAAAAATAGTTTTCATACCCTTCAGTATATATAATAATAGTTGAACCCGGTGTGCTTCGCTACCCCCTAGTTATAAAATAAAATTTAAAGTATTTATATATATAAAAAAATGTATTTATTTAATTTTATCGATCGTTTTACATTATCGAACGATTTACAATCGTTTAATTAAAATGTATTTTAAATTTGAGGTAAAGCAGTTAATAAACGTAGTAAAAAAGTAGGTGCAGAAGTGTGCATGGTGGAAAAATATTATCGTGTAATAAGTATTTCTGAGTCAAAGCTGCACGCTGTGAAAATTTAAGATCGGTAAACAGGTCCAGCCTCCAATATATCACAAACAAATGGGCGTGCTCCGCCCACTTTTCTCTTGGTACATATTTCTATTCATGCCAATACCATATATAGCAATTACTGCCGTCGTTGGTCAAAAAATGCGCAAGATATGACAATTTAAAATTTTGGGTTATATAGGCAAGGCCACGCGCCGTTGTACACACACAACTTTATATAGTCAAGAATTTATTATTTCGTAAGAATATCCTATTGTGAAAATTTAATGACGACCGGTCTAGGAGTTAAGACTATATTACGATTTTAAATTTCCCTAAAAAGGGGCGTTGTCCAACCCACTTTTCTCCTGGTACGTATTCCTAATTATGCCAATACCATATGTACCAAATATCATCGACGTAGGTGAAAAAAATGCCCAAAATATGGCGATTTAAATTTTTGTGTTATATGGGCGTGGCCCTTTGTCAAATCAAAACTTAATATAGCCTATTATTCCTTCCAGAGTATCAGTAACATGCTGTGAAAATTTCAGTAAGATCGGTCCAAGGGTTTGGCCTCCTATAAAGCACAAACAAACAAACAGACAGACAGACATTCATATTTATATATAAAGAAAATATAATATAAGAGATAGATAGATTTATATATTTATTACTGGTGGAGGCCTTTTGTGTTCTTTTCAAATCAGGTGTTTCCTCTACTTCAATGTTTTTGCAACCAAGTAAGTATGGTCTGAACTCTTCTTACCACCTTTGGTTCGAAACACCCCAAAAAGGGATTCAAGCACGTCAGTACCAATTATATCGCGACTTGAAATCCATACAAATAACCTTTAAAGCATTATTGGATTCGATTGTATGATATCTTTTGGTCAAAAACAATGTACTTGTACAATGTATTTCACTTTGAACTTTATATTAGATAACATATTTTTATTATTAATATTAACTTTTCGTTTCCTTTAAAACGTTGTTTTAGACCAATTTTTTTAAATTTTGACACATAAACAGCTGTTCTTTACTTACAATAAAAAACCGGCGCAAGGCGTAGTCTGTTTTTATCATTCTTGACTAATACCGACTAACATTTCAAGCTCATGTTAGTGATGCATAACCGATTCGATAAGGTCACTGAGCAACTTGGGAAAGTAATGGAGAATAAAATTAATACAAGGATGAACTTTTAATCAACTTAAATAAGAGATTTAATAGTATAAAGCCTGAACTATATGATGCAATTCAAAGAGTGTCTATTTTAGATACAGCGGCCCAAGCAAAAATTATGCAAGAAGTAGTTTTGTTCTTAAAAGCGCAAATAAAACAGCAGGAGAATAAAACTGTGGCTTGTGTATTACGACTAAACGAAGTTCCATTTCAAAAGAATAAACACTTAATTGATTTATTTTTGTAGATTTGAAACACATAAACATTGCTCTTCCTACAATAAAATCCATGTATTGTCTACAAAATCATAATAAAAACACAAAACTGTGTCAGTGTGGTCTGCTTATGATAAGAACTTTTTTCTGAAAACACTGGGAAACTTCAAAAAATATGAATAGAGAATTTGTCTTTACACTTTTATTGTTAGTTTTAGCTCGGAAAGCATTAATAACAAAGCTTAATGGAAAGAAGTTCGTTAAATTGGAGCATCTAGCGATTTCGATGTTGATGTAAAGTAGCTTAATAAGAGGTTTGTTAATGCTAATGTTCTTTCTTCAGTAGGTAATGTTTATGATGACAGTAAGAACGCCGTTTAGTTACCGTTGCGTTGATCAATTCGAAGTTTGAAAAGTCTTTCTGCAATAAAATCTAAAGCCGTTGGTATGGATGATGATTGGCCTGTATTCGTTTTCTCAGACACAAATAAAAACCCAACAGGAATTGTTGTGCAGAAGAAAGAACAACAGAAATTAAAAAAAAATTCGTTATTTTCTCATCTCAAACGTTTTTCTTTGCGAATAATTTTATGGTCGACTCGATCAGTTCGAATCAATGAATTAGTACGACTACTGGTGGTAGCTATTATTCTCTCACAATTTTCAGTCCGCAAAAGAGATTCAATAATAAAAATTCTGAATTCTAATTGAGGAATTGGAGCTTTTTTCCCCGTTTTTTCAATAGGCAATGTAATTTCCAGGAGTTTACTAAAGCTGCATCTAGAGCATTAGTAAAAAGTGGCCAGTACCATTTTTTCCCTCTGATTTGAATTCGGTAATTGTTTATGGCGTTGTCAAATAAATCAACGCCACCCATAGTTTTATTATATTCATATATGGCATTAGGCATGGAAACCGTAATATTTTTTTTTATTTTTGCGGTCGTATCGCTTAACTTGTTTCAATGGCTCTAAAGAAACAAAGTTTGACAAGATAGTGACAACAGATTTGACATTCCAACGTATAACAATAAAAAAATAAAATCAATGACTTCGTCATCAATGAACAATTTAAAAATTTGTATTGGATTAAATGAGTTGAAGGAATCGTACAAATTTATGATTTTTTCATCACATATATCATCAGGACATCTTGAAAATTCGTTATTACGGTGACGTTTAGACCAATTAACAGATAATGGAGCTGATTGCGCTCTTTGTTTGTCTTCATTGTACCTACATAATAGCTCGACTTCACCTGCTACATCAGTTGGAAGCGTTCCTGGGTTACTTAAAACCTGTTCATTTTCTTAAATATCTTCCGTATCACTTATCTTTTGACGGTGACAAAATTGCAATATCTATTTCGGAAGCATTTTTTAAATCGATTTCATCCTCATCGGAGCTATCATTTAAAATATCGTTGATCTGTTTAAAGCTCAAAAACTTTTTACAAAACATTATTTTTATTTGCTCTATTATTTTCTGTAGTCTGCATAAGCTCAATTCACCAACTGATTAAAATCTCAAAACATTTTTTGTATCAACTAAGCTAAGAAGCAAATGAAAATTGTACATATGTAAACTATCGTTACTTCTACGGGACACTATGACGCCACTCAAAAATTTAAAACACTTGAATAGCAACAAATAACTATTAACATACATGCATGTTTTTATTATGCTGTTTTAAATAGCAAGTGCTTGCATTAATATTTTTGCATTTGATAATTTTATATAATTTGTATATCGTTTAGGACCAGCATTGCGTTTTCGCATCACGGATATTTCCAATCATAAAAATAGTGGCAAATGTATAAGATAATTGGGTTTTTCACTAAAAATTATAATATTCGTATGTTAGCTACCTCCGTCAAAAGTTTGACATAGGTATATTATATATTACTGTATTTTTTCTTTTTAATTTTTAAAAGTACCCAAAAAACAAGAAATATTAAAAATTTAAATAAGTTTTTTTAAAAACTAAAAATAAAAAAAACTTATGTATGATAAAAATCCAAAAAGAGGTCGATTATATATTAAGTTAAATGTTATTTCTATGTTCTTTATTACAATATCATGTAATCACAAAATGCCTGAGCGGAAGTTTGAGTGAACGTTGCGAAAACGGAACGCAGGGCCCTAATGGGTTAACACTAACATTATCATTTTACGTACGTTTTTTAACACTATTCGTTTTCGTTTAAAATCAGCTGTTTTTTTTTAAACACACTTGTTGTCGTTAACCTAAAGCCATTTGTATTTGAGGTGTTAAGTTAAAATATATTGAGCTTAATAATTTTTGAAATGGCTTTTGAGTATTTGGGATACGACTTATCACGGGAGGAGACAACTTTTAACGCTTCAGCAGTTGATCTGCGTATTCTCCGTGATTCTTAACAAATGAAATTAATATAATCAAAGTTATAACTTTAAAATTTTTTATTTAATTCATATTTATTCATATTTATGTTCAAATAAACGAATGATAATATATTAATACAATTCAATGTTTTTTTATTATAAAAAGAACAAAAAATACTTGCTTATACAAGTTTTTATAACAAACAAAAACAAAAAAATATGAATATAGAAAACAACATTATATAAGTAAGTGCAGCCTCTTCATTGCCTTAAAAACATATGTATGTACTTAAAAACATAAAATTATTTATATGTATGTATATCTATGTACATACATTCTTATATGTCAGTCTTCATGTAAAAGTAAGTATAAAAAAAAGTCACAGCCCTTAAAAATATTAAATATACATATGTATATTGAACAGTTTTTACTGCTCCGCCAAAAGAATTCAGTTCATTGGAAAGTTCGCTCCACAGCTTAGATGTTTCAAGTCTTCCATGGAGCTTCTGAAATTTCCCACTTGCCAGACCAGGGTTCTTCAGCATAAAGTCAGCTATTTGACTTAACTGCTCGTTCGTGGCACGGCTTTTCTTGGTAGCAGTATTAGCAAATATTTATCATATTAAAATTTTAAATACATTTTACTTACCCGCACAAAATAAAAGCACGAAAATTTGTTTTTTTTTGTATTCTTCATTGCATATTTCTTATTTTTTACAAAGTTGCCACGTAAACTCGAATTTTTTAATACACTAAAAAAGTGCTACAAAAGAAGTTAGCGAATCACACAATCGTTAGTGCAAACCACAACAACTGGTGTTAACTTTAACACTTTTAAAATCGCTAAAAGTTAGAGAACTGCACTACAGATGTGACTGAATATTAACAAGTTTATGTTTATCTTCATCAGAAACAATATTGGAAAATCTTTTCATGAAATTACAAATACCTTTTATTACCATTTTCAGTAATGGCAAGTACTGTACACGATTATTATTTTTTCAAAATAATAAATAATACAATAATACTACTTTCTTTTCATTTATTTAAAAATATTTACATATATAAAATATACTCATATTAATTATTAATAGCTATTAGTAAACTTCCATGTTGTTGAGGTTCGTGGTTGTGCTCATATTGATGATGAAGTTGGTGGTTGTGGTGCTGATGTTAATAGGATTGGTGGCTGTACTGAGAGTATTGACTCTGCAGTTGAGGATGATTGTTGTTGCGGCGCTGATGTTGTTGAGGGCGGTGGTTGTGCTGATATTGATGATGAAGTTGGTGGTTGTGGTGCTGATGTTGATAGAGTTGGTGGCTGTACTGAGAGTATTGACTCTGCAGTTGAGGATGATGGTTGTTGCGGCGCTGATGTTGTTGAGGGCGGTGGTTGTGGTGATGTTGTTGGCACTGATGAGGCTAATGATATTCTTGCATTGGTTTGTGAGGGTGGTGGTTAAAATAACCTTGTTGTTTGATGTTCTGAGGAGGGGGATGGCAAGAACATCTCCCTTACCCAATTGTCGTGTGCCTTTTCCTCTATTATTTTCTGGATCCTTCTGCATAACGGCCCCTTAGATCGAGGCATCTCAATGTTGTGTTGTTTTTTGTAATACCTACTCTGATTCGATTGCGTCAAAAATGTAGCGAAATCGCAAATCTCACACTTCAATTTTTCCATTTTTTGTTTGTTTGTTTTTTTTGCATTGTTAAAGAATCTGAAAAACTTTTTCAGCATGCACATACATGTTCCAAAAATAGTATCCCAGAAGAGGGTCATATAAATATTTATGACCGTGAGAAAAAATCCTAAGCTATTTAAACAACTGTCGCACATAGTATGTTGCGCAGGTGCTTAGCATTGTTAAATCTGAAATCTTTTTCACCATGCACATGTATGAACAATTGTTGTAAATGAAAGTACAATATTTTCATTTGTCTTAAAACTTGCTTGCATTTATTATTAAAAAAATAAAAATTAAAAAAATAAATACACAATGTTTTCTTGCATACGAAACAATTGAAATGAAAAAAGAATTATATATGTCTATTGCTTCTTCTTCTTCTTCTTCTTATTTTGGCGCTACAGTCCGTGGTGAACCTGGGCCTCAACCAACAAAGTTATTCTTTGTTGTTGTGTCGAAACTAGTGTGTTTTTACACGGTAGGGAAGTTACCCCCACGCACAACCCCCGAAACCTGGAGGACCGGGTCCTGGTTTAGACCCCTGGACAGAGGGGATTCGCTGCACACTTTGGTTCACCTCTAAGCGGGTGCTGTAGGGGCTATCCAGGGGCGCCACGGGGAGGCAGTATGTCAGCTTGACCAGTCCATTTTCAGGGATCGCTGCTGGCTTCTCGCCAGGTTGAGAGCAATCAACAACTTTGCCCTGAGTGCACTGGCCCATCCCCCCTATCTCTATGTCTATTGCTTAGTATAGGAATTTAAGTAAAAGAAAGTTCGAATATTGCAGAGCCGTTTGGTAATTGACGTCCTTTGTATAAGTTAACACAAAATCTGTTAAGGTTTATTATGAATACTCCCACTCACCTTTTATTCTTTTCATTTCCGTTATATTTGATTTTTTGTTAAAACTTATTCTGGATCATTTGATTACAATACACTTATCTGTACTTAATAAAATGCTGACTACACTATCTGGCACACACACGTGTATTTAATAAGAATTCTTTTGTTGTGTAAAAAATATTATTATTACTTACCTTTAAATAACAGGAATTTTGTATTGTCTAAAAACTAAGCGTAAGCATAATTGTTATTATTAAAAACAGAATTTGAATAAAGTTTCTTCAGTTGAAGTCAAGTACTCAAACCCAAAACATGAATTTATTTAACTGGCGCCCAACGGAAAATCTTAATACGACCGTGTAAGTGTAATCAAGAGAACCTTAGTAAAAAGTGAAAAGGACTTATTCTCAATTACCAACGGAAAATTTTAATACGACCGTGTAGTGTAATCAAGAGAACCTTAGTAAAAAGTGAAAAGGACTTATTCTCAATTACCAACGGAAAATTTTAATACGACCGTGTAGTGTAATCAAGAGAACCCTAGTAAAAAGTTAAAAGGACTTATTCTCAATTACCAACGAAATAAAAAGTGAAAATAAAAATAATAAACTACAAATTAATAAAATAAGAATTAAAAAAAAAAAAAATGAAAACTAAAATTATTTAAAAATAAAGACAATTTAATTAATTAAATAAATTGAACAATGAAATAAGAATAATTGAATAAAAAATTAAATTAAATAAAAAATTTAATTGAATAAAAATTACAAAGAAATAATAAGTAAGGCCAAAAAATTAAAAAATACTCTAGAATTAAATAAAATTAAAAAAGAAAATAAATTGAAGTAATTAAGACTATTCACAAAGTAACAGACAACAAATTTATCATTAGCTGTTCTCCAAAAATAACATCAACAACGAAAAGTAACAGACAACAAATTCATCATTAGCGGTTCTCCAAGAATAACACCAAGAACGCTAAGCAACAGACAACAAATTCATCATTAGCGGTTCTCCAAGAATAACACCAACAACGCAAAGCAACAGACAACAAATTCATCATTAGCGGCTCTCCAAGAATAACATCAACACAGGGCGACAGAATCATCCCAATAAGAACGATGCAGCGAGTGGTTATCTTTATGCAAGCTTATAACATAATTATTTTAATAACAAATTTTCTAGTTTTACCTATCTTAACTTTGAAACAATTAAAAGTGTTAAAATAATATTAAAAATACTAAGGAAGTTGATTATTGCAAGTAAAGAATAAATTTTCTTTTAACTCGATTAAGAAATTTTTTTTAAATAAAAGCAAAGCTAAAAATTGGCTAAATAAAGATTTGAAAATAATAGAAGTCGTAATTTTGTGATCTTACACGTTTTCCCTTGAGTGAAAATTTTTTATATGTAAAGGCAGGACTAAGGATTCACAAAATCAAGATTTGAAAATAATAGAACTTATAATTTTGTGATTTTACAAGTTTTCCTTTCAATGGCAAATCCAAATAATTTAATAAGGGCACCGATTTTAAATAATCCGCCGCCAAATTTGAATAATCCTCCACCACAGCCTCAGGGTCAATTTGTTTGAACACCGGAAAATGAGGCTAGTATTGCAAATATTGTGCGTAGGATACTTTTAGAAGAGCGAACAGTAAGAGAAGTGGAACCTAGAGCAAGAGATCAGGGTATATACCGTAATGAGGCAGACTTGACACAACTAGACAAAATACCGGACGTTGTGCGTTCACTTAGAGAATTCAATGGGAATCAGACTGCATTCGGCTCCTGGAAAAAGAGTGCCAAAAGAAACCTCTGAGAGGGTCAGCTAAATATTTTGGAATTTTAAATGTCGTACGTAATAAAATAATAGGAGAGGCAGATATCGCCCTAGAATCCTATAACATCCCATTGAATTGGGAATGCATAATCAAATGCCTCACTGCCCATTACGCAGATCAACGAGATCTGGGTACACTCGAGTAACAATTATCAACCACGATACAGGGCAATAACCCGTGCAGGAGTTCTATAAAAGAATTTACGGCCATCTGTCGTTAATTCTAAACAAAATAGCGTGTATGGAAGAAAGCCAAGACGCCATATTTTTGCTCACAACAAATTATAAGAATAAGGCCCTCGATACGTTTGTTAGAGGCTTTAGAGGCGATTTGCGCCTTAGAGGCTACTTGGAATGAGGGAGCCCAAGAACTTACACGAGGCTCTTCATTTGTGTTTGAAGTTAGAAAACCAACAATACAGGACACAGTTGGCTAATGGCGTAACTATGAATGCTCCACCTCTTCCTCAGAAACAATTTAGCAATGCTGCCCAAAATCAAACATTTTATCCACACTTGACGTACATTCCCCAACCAAGATTTAACATTCTCCAACCAAGATTTAGCACCTATATTTGTGACACCCAAAGACCACAACTATTTAATTCACATAGACAAAATTATAACACACATTATACTTACCCACAAAGACAACATTTTCAGACAGCTAATTTACCACCACCACGACCAAATCAAGCAGAGCATCCATTCCCGATGGATATCGACAATTCAATGCAATCTAGAAGGGTGAACTACATGAATAGACCAACATCTGATAATAGATTTTCGGGCGTAAGACCTTTGCCTCAATCTGCTCAATTTAGTCGAGCACAGAAGTTGCAAAGGATTAATCATGTGGAAAGTAAGCAGCATCACCCCTCTCCGAACGTTGACTTAAAGACAGATGAATGCAAGCCTCTGCATGAGAATGAGGAATTGCAAGACTTAACGGATTATTTGGACGAACATTTAAATATAAACGATACATCAGATGAAAATCAATATACTGAATTTTCAGATATTCATTTTTTAGAATAACCGACTCAACGTTGCCTTATTTTCAGTGTAAATCGAGTAGTGGTAAAATATTTAGGATTTTAATCCTAACACTGGGTCAAATAAAAATTACATTCAGCCTGAATTGGTGAAAAATTCAGGGCCCAATCAATTTGTATTTCAAGCATATTCTGTTGGAGGAAAAATAACAATTACTCATCATACTCTTATTCATTTATTCGGAATGAGAGCAGAGAACTTAAAATTTTATCTACTGCCCTCACTGAAATCCTTCCATGCTATTTTAGGCAACGATAGTTTGAAAAAATTGAATGCAATTATTCACACTTCCCAAAATTACATGACTATAAATAACTCAAAAAAAGTACGCATAAAACAGCAACAATCCGAATCCGTTAGTAATCTGAGCATAAGGTCAGATCATTTGACAGATAAACAGACAGAAAAATTGATAAATATGTGCGAAAGATATTCGTCATTATTTTCGGAGCCGGACGAAAAATTGACATATACGACAACGGTTAAAGCAGAAATACGGACAATAAAAGACGACGCTGTTTACACTCGCGGTTACCCATACCCAGTTTCAATGGAGGATGAAGTGGAAAAACAGATTAGGGAACTGCTCGATAACGGGATAATAAGACCGTCGAGATCCCCATACAATTCACCCATCTTAATAGTGCCAAAGAAAATGGATGCGTCTAATGAAAAAAAATATCGAATGGTCATCGATTATAGAAAGTTTAACGCGATAACCATTCCAGATAGATATTCGATACCGGAAATCAATGAAGTTCTCGCCCAGCTTGGACAAAATGAATGGTATGCTGTAATAGACTTAAAGAGCAGTTTCCACCAGATACCTCAGAAATAAGGACATTGAAAAAACAGCTTTTTCCGTAAATAACGGAAAATATGAGTTCGTACGTCTGCCCTTCGGCCTAAAAACTGCTCCTGCTGTGTTTCAACGCGCCTTGGATGACATGTTAACAGAGCACATTGGCAAGATCTGTTTCGTCTATATAGACGACATAATAGTTTTTGGGAAAGACGAAGATTCGCATCTCAAAAATATTGAAACAATATTCAATACTTTATGCAGAGCGAATTTAAAAGTACAGCTCAATAAGTGCGATTTCATGAAAAGAGAAGTAGAGTATCTGGGATTTATTATCTCAAATAAAGGTATAAGAACTAACCCGGGAAAAGTTAGTGCCATAAAAAGATTAGCTCCTCCCACTACTAATCGTAAAGAGCTCAGGTCGTTTCTGGGACTATCGGGGTTTTATAGACGCTTCATAAAAGATTACGCGAAAATGGCAAAACCCCTTATCGTACTTTTGAGAGGGGAGGAGGGACGCATGTCAAAGAGAGAATCTGTTAAGAATCCTGTTACACTGAATGAAAATGCTCTAGAAGCCTTCAATAAAATTAAGAATTCGCTCTCCTCGGAGGATGTGATCCTTACATTTCCTAATTTTGAAAAGGAATTCCATTTGACAACCGATGCATCTAATTACGCCCTCGGCGCTGTTCTTGAACAAGACCGGAAGCCGATTACCTTTATATCAAGAACTTTGAATAAGGCTGAAGAGCACTACGCAACAAATGAGAAGGAAATGCTTCCGATAGTGTGGGCTCTCAAGACGTTAAGGAATTATCTTTATGGACCTGTGGCAATAAAGATTTTCACAGGCCACAAACCCTTGACGTATGTGTTAGGAAGTAAGAACACTAACGGGAAATTAAAAAGATGGAAGGCAATTTTAGAAGAGCATAATTATGAGATCAAATATAAACCTGGTAGCAGTAATGTAGTGGCAGATGCCTTGTCAAGATCTCGACAAATTAATGAGATAAATTCATTGACGGCTACTCAGCATAGTCATAAAAGCTCGGGTGATAATCTGATTCAATTTACTGACTCGCCACTAAACGTTTTCAAAAATTAAATTATAATTTCAAAAGGACATTCACCGTCTTATAATTTCAAAATAATATTCCCAACGTACCATAGACATGAGGTAGTAGACAGTGAATACGACAGCGACAAATTAGTAAAAATTTTGAAATCCTATTTAAATCCTTCGGTGACGAACGTCAGAAATTCTGGGTGAAATACAAGAATTCTGGTCATCTCATTTTGGTAAATTTCAAGCTAGGTACACGAGAAATATGGTTATGGACTTGACATCGGACATTGAACAGGAAAAATAAAATGAATGAATGAAAATATGCTGTGAAAATAAATATGACCGGCCTCCAAATAACATAGCTTTAAAAACTCCAATTCATCAGTACCCAGGTCAATATGTTCACATTGACATTTACCACACAAATAATAGAGTCGTTCTTACAGCAGTGGATAAATTTTCTAAGTATGCCCAGGCCAAGATAATAAAGCCGAGGGCTGCAGAACATATAAAATATCCTTTACAGGAGTTGCTAGTGTCTTTTGGTACTCCCGAAAACGTGGTGTTTGATAATGAAAAATCGCTTAACTCCGCGACTGTTACGTTCATGCTGGAAAATAAATTAGGTATTAAAATTTATAGAACGCTACCTTATATGAGTTCCGTAAATGGTCAGGTGGAACGGTTTCATTCAACCCTTACCGAAATAATGAGATATATGAACGCAGAAAATCTCCATAATAACTTTGAAGAACTTTTGAGCGACTGCTTGAATAAGTACAATCATTCTGTTCATTCTGCAACAAATAGGAAACCTATTGAGGTATTTTTCAGTAGAAATATTGACCCGACATTTTTAAAACAGGACAGATTCAAGATCATACAAGGCTTAGAGGAGAAACAAGAGAAAGATTTAGGCCACCACAATAAAAAAAGAACAGAAAGAAGGACCTATAAGACTGGTGATAAAATTTTTGTGAAGAATAATAAAAGAATAGGTAACAAATTGACGCCCAGGTACAAAACAGAAATAGTTCAGGAAAACAGAGGAGGAACTATTTTAACAACATCAAAGCGGGTAGTCCACAAAAATTCAATAAAGAATTAAAATTTGTTTTGTAGATCAATACTGAAATTGCTGTCAGCAGAGGTACAGATACTAGACTATTCTAACGCCCAAGTTGTGACAATTGAGACTGGAACGACCAAACTGATAACAGGTGACTTTAAACTCATACGCGTAATAGATTTCGGCTCTTACGAGAAGGTAGTCGACAAATTGGATGCTGTAATAAGACAAGACATAGGCAAAAAGAATGCAAATTATCCATTTCTGTTGCATTAGGTGCAGGCTTTACATGCTCTGATTGCTGATTTGAGACCCAGACGCGAATCTAGATTGCAGGTTCGCCTGACCATGACGATTTTCAAATTATTTCGGACAGGACGAACAGACTTTTGGAAAACAATAGGAAACAAATTATGATAAATAGGGCTATTGAAGCAAGAATGCAGGAAATAACAGATATAACCAATAGAATAATAAATGGTATAGGATCGAATGACATTTTTGAGCAAGAACTCGGACGTCGGAATAATCAAAGAAGAACTGACCAATATTGGTTATTCGATACAATGGGCTAAATCTGGAGTTATAAATTCTTTTGTTTTGTCCGAATACGAGCTAAATGTCACTAGAAAACATTTTAATGCGCTAAATATGCCTTATATTAATCTAATTGAAGCCCTGGAGTTTGGTGAAGTTAAAATAGGAATGAATAAAACGACAATCCTTTATATTGTCGATTTGCCAATCACTGAAAGGGAAACGTGTAGAAGTTTGTTTGTAAAACCTATAAAAAAAAGCAAATGTATCCATAAGAATCAATAGCGAAAATTTTGCACTGTGTAAAGACTCGCTCCTCGAGGTAAAGACGGCATGCAGAAGATTCAATGATGTAGCTGTTTGCAGAGATGAGAACCTCGAAGACATTACGCATTTGAGTTGTTTACCTAGCTTATTAAATGGTATGCCCTCAACTTGTCCAACCTCCAATAATCAACATCTGGCCACTGTGAGTGAGATATCACCAGGCTTACTGTTTTTGAATGGCTACAACGGGTCCCTGCAGATTGAAGATAAGAAAGTGGATTTGCAAGGAACTTATCTTATAAAATTCCACAACGCCACAATCGTTATAGGGAAAAAGGTGTTCGCTAATAAGCAAATGACAGCGATGAAACCCTTGCCAGCTGTGGTCAACTCACCAGATCTGATCACCAACTATGAAGAAATGCTGTCCTTAGAAATGCTAAAAGATTTCCACATTGAAACCTTGCTGAGATTGAAAGATTGGTCCGCAATTATAAAACAGCTCTAGCTACCAGCATTGGCGTGCCAGGAGCTCTTGCGATCGTGGCAGTATTTATGGTTTTGTTGCATCTCGCCAAAGGAAGAAGGAAACACAAGTTGAGAGTTCACTAAGATTTGGAACTTGTGATCAATGCTCCGACTGTTCATGAGGAAATTTCATCCAACGAGGACGTCGGAATTTAAGAGGGGAAGAGTTAACACAAAATCTGTTAAAGCTAATTATGAATACTCCCACTTACATTTTATTCTTTTCATTTCCATTATATTTGATTTTTTGTTAAAACTTATTCTGGATCATTTGATTAAAACACACTTATCTGTACTTAATAAAATGCTAACTACACTGTCTGGCACACACACGTGTATTTAATAAGAATTCTTTTGTTGTGTAAAAAATATTATTATTACTTACCTTTAATTAACAGGAATTTTGTATTGCCTAAAAACTAAGCGTAAGCATAATTGTTATTATTAAAAACAGAATTTGAATAAAGTTTCTTCAGTTGAAGTCAAGTACTCAAACCCAAAACATTTATTTATTTAACTTATACAATTGTCCAACTTTTGTCATTTATTTTGGATAAGTAGGGATCTTCCTTGTTAAGATATTTCACTACTCTTTGTTGCAGATAAGACCATTTGTTTTTCTCTTAATATGCTATCACTTTTGATCAAAGTTTAAAATTTTGTATGGTTCATATAGAGGAATATCATTAGTGTACTCTGATTTTAGTCCTTGTGCAATATTAATAATTCGTTGATATATCTAAAAAAAAGAAATTTTAAATTCTTTACATGAATACTAATCTTTACATTTTTAAATATTCTTACCATTTTGCTTTGAAGGCGACACAAGCAATAACTGTATACAAAATTCTGATTCGTCTTTTATACCTACTTTTCCAGTTCAAATTTCTATCAACTTCAAATGAGAATTAAAATCAAGTGTTATTCTTCTCTTAAAATTTTCGTTAAGCAACAAAATGAAAATCATAGCCACAAACCACTAATGTTTATACGAAAAGATAAACAGCCCAAAATAAAGGCAAACAGAATTTCCACTTTGATAAACTGAACTTATATGTATGTATACATGAATTTATTCAAAAATTATTTTTATTCTTTAAAAGTTCAATACATAGGTATGAAAATACAGAATTTGTTCATACTTATAGTGAAACAAGTACTAATATTGTAGAATTCTAACAGCATTTAACTGGATTTATCAAAAGTTCAATTGGATTGAGTTACATTTTTTTTGGAGTAAATTAGAATTCTATATAAAATAGATTTTTTTTGAGTAAAATCGTGTTTTATTGGAATTTAATTGGATTTTTCAAAATCTCAGTTAGAATAAATTTGAATTTTTAAAAATTCTAATTAGTTTTGGGAGCGTTCTAATTGATGCTAATTCGAAAATTTTTCTACACAAGCGCAAAATTTTGCGCTTGTGATCTTTACACCATATTGGATTCCTGAATTCTAACTTAATATTTTTAATCAGGAAAATCCTTATGGCACAATTACAAAGGAATATTTGTAATAAGTAAAATCCTTACGGTACAATTACAAAGGAATATTTGTAATAAGTAAAATCCTTACGGCACAATTACATGGCCCTATAATTCTAATAAGAAAAACCCGCCTAAATATACTACTGATGACCTAACAACCACTACATCACGTCAGTCGCAGAGTGTTAATTGTGATGCAAGAATTATAAAAATAAACATTACTTTTCCTCTACGCATCTACGTCACATCAGTCTAGTTTTTAACAAAAGCAAGAACAAAACATAAAGAGCCAATGAGATTTACATACAAGAAAATGGCGGTTTTATAAATTGGCGTTTTTAAGCCAATTTCAAAAATAAAAGCAATATTTATTATATACACTTGTTTTAAGAATTAAAATTAATAAAAAATCAATGAATTATTTTTTAAGTTTGTCGTTTTCTCGAAACTTCGACAATTCCGTTATTTAGAGTTTTAATATTAATATTTATGCGGGCCCGAAAGACATTTTTTTTTATTTCATCCATTTTGGGCAAATTCCATATGTTTTTCCTAAAATCCCTTCGGTTATAAGTGTTAAGTTCTTTCATTTTATACAGTATGTCTTCAGTTGGGTTTGATAACCCATCTTCAATGAGATAATCGACCTATTTGCTGAAAGTGTATCTCATTCTCATTCATCTTGGCACAGAAATATTGAGTTCTTGATTTTTTAGGCTGTGACCTGTCGACGTTCAACGTTGTTTGTACATTCTTTTAAATTTATACTGCTAAATATAAAATAAATTAAAAAAATAGTTTTCATACCCTTCAGTATATATAATAATAGTTGAACCCGGTGTGCTTCGCAACCCCCCTAGTTATAAAATAAAATTTAAAGTGTTTATATATATAAAAAACTGTATTTATTTAATTTTAATTTATTTATTGCAATGCTTTAGGATATACAATATTTTTAGTTTGCCCATCAGGAGCATACGTATATAAATCGGTGGGTTTCCCTACACGCGAGCATGCAACATAAAACTGTCCATGCGAGAAACGTGGATTTGCTAAATTTAAGCCGCAAGCTTGCAGAGATTCACCTTGACCTTTGTTAACAGTCATTGCAAACGCTAACCGAACAGGAAACTACAATCGTTTAATTAAAATGTATTTTAAATTTGAGGTAAAGCAGTTAATAAACGTAGTAAAAAAGTAGGTGCAGAAGTGTGCATGGTGGAAAAATATTATCGTGTAATAAGTATTTCTGAGTCAAAGCTGCACGCTGTGAAAATTTAAGATCGGTAAACAGGTCCAGCCTCCAATATATCACAAACAAATGGGCGTGCTCCGCCCACTTTTCTCTTGGTACATATTTCTATTCATGCCAATACCATATATAGCAATTACTGCCGTCGTTGGTCAAAAAATGCGCAAGATATGACAATTTAAAATTTTGGGTTATATAGGCGAGGCCACGCGCCGTTGTTCACACACAACTTTATATAGTCAAGAATTTATTATTTCGTAAGAATATCCTATTGTGAAAATTTAATGACGACCGGTCTAGGAGTTAAGACTATATTACGATTTTAAATTTCCCTAAAAAGGGGCGTTGTCCAACCCACTTTTCTCCTGGTACGTATTCCTAATTATGCCAATACCATATGTACCAAATATCATCGACGTAGGTGAAAAAAATGCCCAAAATATGGCGATTTAAATTTTTGTGTTATATGGGCGTGGCCCTTTGTCAAATCGAAACTTAATATAGCCTATTATTCCTTCCAGAGTCTCAGTAACATGCTGTGAAAATTTCAGTAAGATCGGTCCAAGGGTTTGGCCTCCTATAAAGCACAAACAAACAAACAGACAGACAGACATTCATATTTATATATAAAGAAAATATAATATAAGAGATAGATAGATTTATATATTTATTACTGGTGGAGGCCTTTTGTGTTCTTTTCAAATCAGGTGTTTCCTATACTTCAATGTTTTTGCAACCAAGTAAGTATGGTCTGAACTCTTCTTACCACCTTTGGTGATATCATCCATATCGGATAGCACCTGAAATCTATTTCCTGACTTCGGTAGCTTGTATTTGGGGTTATTCCTCCAAAACTTCTTTCTTTTGGTCGTCATTTCACACCCAGATAAATGAAAATTAACAAAAAATATTTAAACTTAAAGTTTTTATAAGAAAATTCACAGCTGATAATTAAAAACACGTCTGTATGCTAGCAGTGTTGCCAACGTTGTATCTATTAGTAAATATATGAATATTACTTCTATATGATATGTTAAAAAAAGTGACTGTATGTCCGGTAATATTACTTTCATTGCGACATTATAAAAATCTTCACCAAGTTATCGATAGTGCTCTTTTCAATTCTTTTTAAATTGTTTGATTTGAAAGAATGTTTAAAAAGACAATTTTTGTATGAAGAGTAGTTCAAATAAAAAAAAATTTATTAAAATAAATATATGAATATTACTTTCATATGAATCTTTGAATTGAAAAGCACTAAGTTATTAACAGTGCTCTTTTCAATTCCTTTAAAATTGTTTTCATTTGAAAGAGTTTTTGAAAAAATACATTTTTTTATGACAAGCGGTTCAAGCTTATCAATAAATTTATGAATATTACTTCTTTATGAAATGTTTAAGAAAGTGACTGTATCTCCGGAAACATTAATTTCATTAGGTAATTATAAAAAGCTTCACTAAGTTAGCAACAGTGCTTTTTTGAATTCTTTCAAAATTATTTTAATTTGAAAGAATTTTTAAAAAAATACATATTTGGAAAAATACATTTTTGCATGAGGAAAGATAAGAAATAGCAGCTTTATTATATAAATAAATTACACCTGTTACTTATTTAAAAAATTTCAATAAAAATTGTAAAAATGTTTAATGAAAAATTAGAAATCTCGGTTTTTATACCATTCCTCATACAAAAATGTATTTTTCCAAACATTCTTTAAAGTCTAAACAATTTTTCAAGAATTGAAAAGAGCACTATTGATAACTTAGTGAAGATTTTTATAATTTCGCAACGAAATTAATATTTCCGGAGTCACTTTCTTAAACATTTCATAAAGAAGTAATTTTTATTAATTTATTGATAAACTTAAACCACTTTTCAATTGAAAATGTATGTTTTCATAAAATCTTTCAAATGAAAAGAGTTTTAAAAGAATTGAAAAGAGCACTATCGGTAACTTTGTGCAGATTTTTATAATTTCGCAATAAAATTACTTTTTTAAACATTTTATATAGAAGTAATATTCATATATTTACTGATAAACTTAAACCATTCCTCATACAAAAATATATTTTTCCAAACATTTTTTCAAATCAAAAAAATTTTGAACGAATTGAGAAGCGCATTATTGATAACTTATAATTTTTCTTGAAATTTTTGGAAAGCCAAAATTTTTAATTTTGCATGACCATATTTTAATACTTTTTCTTCAAGATGTTTGAATAAGTCACGGTTGTAATTTTTGTGAATATAAAAGCCGAGATTTCTAATTTTGCAATAAAAAATGTTCTATAGTTTTTCTTGAACATATTTGAATACGACACGGGTGCATTTTTTACAAATTCAAACGCCAAGATTTCTAATTTTGCATGAACAATTTTGTACTCTTTTTCTTGAAAATTTTTGAATAACACATGGGTGTAATTTTAATAAGTATGAAAGTCGAGATTTCTAATTTTCAATAAAAAAATGTTATCATTTTTCTTGAAATTTTTTGAATAAGTAACAGGTGTATTTTGTTTATATATTAAAGCTGAAATTTCTAATTTTTAACACTTTTTCTTCAAAATGTTTGAATCAGTTACGGGTGTAATTTTTATAAATATAAAAGCCGAGATTTCTAATTTTGCAATTTAAAATGTTCTATAGTTTTTCTTGAACATTTTTGAATACGACATGGGTGCATTTTTTATAAATTCAAACGCCGAGATTTCTAATTTTGCATGAACAATTTTGTACACTTTTTCTTTAAAATTTTTTAATAAGACAAGGGTGTTATTTTTATATATATAAAAGCCGAGATTTCTAATTTTCCATAAAAAATGTTTATAATTTTTCTTGAAATTTTATGAATAAGTCTTAATATTTTATATATAATATATATTTCCGGAGTTACAATTACTTTTTTAAACATTTCATATGGAAGTAATATTCTTATATTTACTGATAAACTTGAACCATTCCTCATACAAAAATGTATTTTTCCAAACATTCTTTCAAATCAAAAAAATTTTGAACGACTTGAAAAGCGCATTATTAATAACTTATAATTTTTCTTGAAATTTTTGGAAAGCCAAAATTTTTAATTTTGCATGACCATATTTTAACACTTTTTCTTCAAAATGTTTGAATAAGTCACGGTTGTAATTGTTGTGAATATAAAAGCCGAGATTTCTAATTTTGCAATAAAAAATGTTCTATACTTTTTCTTAAAAATTTTTGAATACGACACGGGTGCATTTTTTACAAATTCAAACGCCGAGATTTCTAATTTTGCATCACCAATTTTATACTCTTTTACTTGAAAATTTTTGAATAACGCATGGGTGTAATTTTAATAAATATGAAAGTCGAGATTTCTAATTTTCCATAAAAAAATGTTACCATTTTTCTTGAAATTTTTTGAATAAGTAACAGGTGTTTTTATTCATGGTAATTCCTAAATATTTTACTGAGTCCTGTATTTATATGCACTGAATAGAAAATCCTATACTAGGTGTTCGTTTTGGTTTGTTTTGCTTTTGTTCTTAAATCATTCATTTTAATTTTCCATTTTTCGAAATAGTTTTTAGTTTTTATGAGAGATTTGTCAAGCTTTTTAATAATTGCATTCGAGACTTTGCCAGTTGCTATTAAAGCAGTGTCATCCATATAGTGCTGTAGTTTGATCTCTTAACGTTTTGAAATCTGATTTATATATGGAATATAAGATAGGGGATAAAACTGAACCTTGGGGTATACCAGCAGGAATTTTGCGTATACTAGAGTACTCATTATTTTTTTTTACTACAAATGTTCTATCAGTCAAAAAACTGTTTATAATCTTTTGCATGTAGACAGGATATCCAAAAGTTCCTAGTTTATAAATTAAACCATTATGCCATATGGAATCAAAGGCTTTTTCAATGAATGTCTAGCAGTACTACTCCCGTGCTCCTTCTATTGTTTTTGTTGCTTTGGATAAGGTTTACTATTCTTTTAACTTGATGAACTGTGGAGTGATCTTTTCTGAACCCAAACTGTTCATTCTGTAATATACCATGATTTTCCGTGAATTCATGAAGCGTTTTCAATATTATTTTCTCAAAGACTTTATTCAGTGTGTTTAACTTTGCTTTCAGTATAGCTACAACTTTGGCATTCTTAAATATTTTTGGAAAATATCCATTTTTTAAGCACCAATTAAAAAGTTTTGTTATGATTTTGAAAAATGAATCTGACATGTTTTTAAGTACTATAGCATTAATGGCATCGATACCAGGAGCTTTTGAGGTATGTAAAGTATGAACAAAGAATTTAACTTCATCTTTCGTTGTATTGTACTCTTGTATAATATCAGTGATAATTTGATTTCTTAACCATGTAATGTGTTTTGATACTTTACGATCATAAATTGATGTTAAATTGTTCGTAGTTGCATGGATATTTTCGAAAGCATTTGCAATAATATTTGCTTTTTCTTTATTATTATATATAGTGGCGCCATCTACCGTTAACTTGTCAAGTGTTGATTGTTTGCTTTTTATTCCTTTAGTTAATTTCCAGAACTTTTTATTACCTGGTGGCAGTTTTTGCAAAAACTGATACCAGCTGTTATTCCTGTCTTCTTTGATATGAAAATTTATAAACAAAGTCAGCTGTTTCAGTATAGCCAATATTTGATTACGTTCTGATGGAATATAACATCTTTGCAATTTTCGTCTGTATCTATTTCTTTGGCCAATTAAATACAGACTTAAGTCGGAAATTTTTCTTTGCCATATTTGTTTCTCACCCATGGGGATTCTTCTGGACGTTTCCTGCAAAATAGACGTTATACCTTCAAAGGCTGATTCGATGTTTAGTTCTGTGATAACAAATGAATGTAAGTTATTATTTTTTAAGTCGTCATCTACCCCTTTGCTTATTGTCTTCCAGTTGGCCATTTTATATAATGGGGCCTTGGTTGTGGTTTCAACTACCGAGCCATATATCTTACAAATCATTGGAACGTGATCTGAGTTAAGTAATTCCGGAAACGTTTCAATTTGTGAGGAGCGTAGAGCTGAGTTTGTTAACATAATATCGACTACGGAGGATTGTCTGGCTATAACGTTTTGGCTAAATCTAGTGGAAGAGCTGGGAGCATATATATAATAATGGGAGCCAAGTTGATGGTTAAAGAGATAATTGCCTGCTGAATTATTTTGTAAGCAACCCCACGTTGTGTGTTTGGCATTAAAGTCACCGAAAATTATAAAGTCGTGTGTAGTCTCTGTGATTTTGTCAAGGTCATTACCGAAGCTTGGTGTGAATCTTGGACAGTAGGCTGACGTAAATCTTATTAATTTTGATTAAAATTGATATGTTTTCAATAGATAAGGTGGAATATTTTATTAATCTCTCATGTGGTATACAGTTTTTTATGGCTATGAGAACTCCCCCACCATGGCTGCTGCGATCTTCTCTATAGATTTTATAATTTGCCAGTTTAAATCTGTGATTTGGTTTAAGAAACGTTTCATTAATTGAAATTATATCTATTTGTTTTTCCAGAATGAGGTTTTCCAATTCCAGTTGTGTCGCTGGGTTAGTTATACCTTGGGCATTCCAGTGCATAACTTTAAGGTAACATTCTGCTTGATTATATGACATGTCTAAGCATGTTTCCAAGCACCCTCATTTTGTCGTACTTGGTTTTGCACTTTTCTAGTGCATCGATAGCTTCAAACTATATGTCTAATAATTGTTCATTAGAGATATTATTGCTTTCATCAAAATAGTGATTAGCACTGGCCATTTCGGCATACGATAATTTTTCATTGTTATCTGGTTTTCCTTTGGATTGAGAAATTCCTTTCTCCAATGAGGTGACTATATTATATTTGGGAAAATTACTTCTTTCCGGTCTTTTACGGTTGGAAGCCTTATACCGTATTTCCACGTACTCTTTTCGTAGAGGGCACTGCGCGTCGTCAGCACGATGGTTAACATTTTTTAGACCTCTTTTTGTGCAGTTAAAGCATTTATAAATAACTGGGCCATCCACTGGAGTTTTGCTTAATAGACAATTAGCAAACTCGTGAGTTCCGCCGCATCCTAAGCACGCTGAGGCTCTATGGCAATTTGCAGATCCGTGACCGTACATTGCACATTTCGTACATTGCGTTGGTCCTCTAGATCGTCGGAGAGGGTTTCGCCAATGCACTACAACATCATACACATATTTTATTTTGATTATCTCACGTTTAGTGACATGCTCTTTTTTAAATTCCAACATGTACAGAGCATCATCTACTGTTGTTCTGGATGTTTCTACCTCCTTTATATTCTCCAGCTCAATGTTGAACTTTTGCTTCAATTCATCTACAATTGACTTTGTGTCAATTTACCGTAAACCAAATAGCATTAACTTAAACGTTTTATTGTCTTTAACAGGATGTGTGTAGAATTTCATACCTTCTGCCTTTAACTTTGCAACAGCGACGTCAAGATCAGTTTTAGAATTTGGTGTTACCTTTGTTCCAATCGAAATCCTTTTGTACTTGTACGGTTTTCCCAAGCATTTCATTACCAATGTAAGGCTATGGCTGCTGTCAACAACAATTGGAAGCACTTTTACCACGTCCTTCTTTATCTCAGATTCTTCATCGCTTGAGATATCGTCCATATCGGATAGCGCCTGAAATCTATTTCCTGACTTCGGTACCTTGTATTTGGGGTTATTCCCCCAAAACTTCTTTCTTTTGGTCGTCATTTCACACCCAGATAAATGAAAATTAACAAAAAATATTTAAACTTAAAGTTTTTATAAGAAAATTCACAGCTGATAATTAAAAACACGTCTGTATGCTAGCAGTGTTGCCAACGTTGTATCTATTAGTAAATATATGAATATTACTTCTATATGAAATGTTAAAAAAAGTGACTGTATGTCCGGTAATATTACTTTCATTGCGACATTATAAAAATCTTCACCAAGTTATCGATAGTGCTCTTTTCAATTCTTTTTAAATTGTTTGATTTGAAAGAATGTTTAAAAAGACAATTTTTGTATGAAGAGTAGTTCAAATAAAAAAAAATTTATTAAAATAAATATATGAATATTACTTTCATATGAATCTTTGAATTGAAAAGCACTAAGTTATTAACAGTGCTCTTTTCAATTCCTTTAAAATTGTTTTCATTTGAAAGAGTTTTTGTAAAAATACATTTTTTTATGACAAGCGGTTCAAGCTTATCAATAAATTTATGAATATTACTTCTTTATGAAATGTTTAAGAAAGTGACTGCAGCTCCGGAAATATTAATTTCATTGCGAAACTATAAAAATCTTCACTAAATTATCAATAGTTCTCTTTTCAATTCTTTCAAAATTTTTTTGATTTGAAAGAATGTTTGGAAAAATACATTTTTGTATGAGGAATGGTACAAGTTTAAGAGTAAATATATGAATATTACTTCTTTATGAAATGTTTAAGAAAGTGACTGTATCTCCGGAAATATTAATTTCATTACGTAATTATAAAAAGCTTCACTAAGTTAGCAACAGTGCTCTTTTGAATGCTTTAAAAATTATTTTAATTTGAAAGAATTTTAAAAAAAATACATATTTCGAAAAATACATTTTTGCATGAGGAGAGATTGCAGCTGTATTATATAAATAAATTACACCTGTTACTTATTTAAAAAATTTACAAAAAAAATTGTAAAAATGTTTAATGAAAAATTAGAAATCTTGGTTTTTATACCATTCCTCATACAAAAATGTATTTTTCCAAACATTCTTTCAAATCAAAAAAATTTTGAACGAATTGAAAAGCGCATTATTGATAACTTAGGGGAGGTTTTTATAATTTCGCAATGAAATTAATATTTCCGGAGCTACAGTCACTTTCCTAAACATTTCAAAAGGAAGTAATATTCATATATTTATTGATAAGCTTGAACCGCTTCTCATAAAAAAATTTATTTTTTTTAAAAAACTCTTTTAAATGAAAACAATTTTAAAGCAATTGAAAAGAGCACTGTTAATAACTTAGTGCTTTTCAATTCAAAGATTCATATGAAAGTAATATTCATATATTTATTTAAATACATTTTTTTTTATTTGAACTACTCTTCATACAAAAATTGTCTTTTCAAACATTCTTTCAAATCAACCAATTTAAAAAGAATTGAAACGATAACTTGGTGAAGATTTTAATAGTTTCGCAATGAAATTAATATCTCCGCAGATACAGTCACTTTCTTAAACATTTCATAAAGAAGAAATTTTTATTAATTTATTGATAAACTTAAACCACTTCTCATTTAAAAATGTATGTTTTCATAAATTCTTTCAAATCAAAACAGTTTTAAAAGAATTGAAGAGCGATCGATTGATAATTTTGTGAAGATTTTTATAATTTCGCAATGAAATTAATATTTCCGGAGATACAGTCACTTTCTTAAACATTTCATAAAGAAGTAATATTCATATATTTACTGATAAACTTGAACCATTCCTCATACAAAAATTTATTTTTCCAAACAGTCTTTAAAATCAAAACAATTTTGTCACTTTCTTAAACATTTCATAAGAGTTTAAAAAGAATTGAAAAGAGCACTATCGGTAACTTGGTGCAGATTTTTATAATTTCGCAATAAAATTAATATTACCGGAGCTACTATAAAATATCAAAAATCCTTAGACGCACATACTACCATTTAGTATAATGGCCAAAGACGAACCAAGAAAAGGCAACTGGTGCACTGGAATGGTACATGTGTCCGCTATAAAATATCAAAAATTCTAAGACGCTTATATTACCATTTCAGTTAACTAATGAGAATTTTTGGCTGTATGGAAAGCACACCTGCATGTCAGCACTGAAGAATAAAAATAGGCGGTGTATAGAACTGTTAGTAACAGAAAATATTTATAGAGTACATGAAAAAGAAATTAGGCAATGTGTAAATATTAAGAGCAATATAAGTTCGATTAGTAGAAATTAAAACACTTAATGACGTTTTATCTTAAGGTGCTAACCATCAAGGAATTACTTTAAATGTTGCCCCTATTATTTATAACTTAAGCATCGAAGAAGTAGCTGAAAGCTCAAACGATAGCTCCACTGTAGTCATTTTAGATCGAGTAACTGACACGTACAATATTGGATCAATTTTAAGAACTTCAGCTTGTTTTAATGTCAACGCATTGGTTTTACCACATAATCATTCACCTATCGAAAATGCATCTATTGCAAAAGCAGCAAGTGGAGCATTGGATATTGTTCCGCTGATATACGTTACAAATATAGTAAAAACTATGAATTATTTAAAAAAAGTCGGCTACTGGTGTTACGGGTTTGATTGCAATGCTAAAGAAAATATAGGTGAAATAAAGAGCTTTGAGAAAAAAAGAAGAGTAATTATTTTTGGATCTGAAGAGAAAGGAATGCGGAGGTTAGTTAAAGAGAATTGTGATTATCTTTTAAAAATACCAATGTCAAATGCAATTAACAGTTTAAATGTTTCAAATGCAGCAGCAATAGGACTATATTCTATTTATATTAAAATAAATGCCAGCTCAAAGCTGTTTATAATAAAAATATTTGATAAAAATGTGGTTTTATATTATAACATGTTAAATAATGGATAAAAGGAGTTATAGTTATGTCTTACATGAGAAATGAATAGGATATCCGCTCTCAGGGCGTTTATTGTAGCGCTAGGCTCAGAAGTTACCTAACTAAAGTATATAATTATATGGCTTTAGCTTTGGGCGTTACAGGGCTTGTTGCATTCCTAACGGTATTTTCTGGTCTTTATCAAATAATTCATTTTAATCCTGTCTTATTAATCGTGGTAATGCTATCTCCTTTTGCATTGGTGTTATATATGCAGTATAGAATTCATCACCTATATGCTCAGTCCATTGCTATGTTTTTTATGTTTTCAGTGTTAATGGGTCTTTCCTTGTCTTATATTTTTGTACATTACACTGCAGAGAATATAACAAGGGCGTTCTTCATTACGTCAATTATGTTCAGCTCTATGACTTTGTATGGCAATACTACAAAAAAAGACCTTACCAGCATGGGTTCTTTCTTGATTATGGGAGTCTTGGGGTTAGTCATTGCACTCATAGTAAATTTATTTCTTAAAAGCAGTCCTCTGTATTTTGCAATATCGTTCATATCAGTAATAGTCTTTACCTTAATGACTGGATATGATGCTCAGAGAATCAAAGACGTTTATTATAGATATAATGATGGCTCAGAAGTTGCCACTACTAAATTGGCAATACTAGGTGAAACTGATCTTTATTTTAATTTTATTATTATGTTTAAACATTTACTCCGGTTACTTAGCAATAGAGATTAAATGTTCTCCTTTTTAAGGAATTATAATAAGAATTCTATAGTTTTCTTTTTAGTATCTTTGGTTGTGTCGATGATATGTCTTTCATATGCATCTGTGCCACTATACAGTATTTTTTGTAAAGCTACCGGGTATGGTGGCACAACAAGAAAAGTAACTAATGCAACGATAAGTTCAACTGAACAAAAAATCAGGGTCCACTTCAACGCTGATATAATGTCCGATCTACCTTGGGAATTTAAATCAGAAACTAACTACGTTGACGTAAACATAGGAGAACAAAGTTTAGCATTTTATTATGCAAAAAATCTATCTGATCATCTTTCATTTGGTATGACAGTATATAACGTTACGCCTTTCAAAGCAGCTAAGTATTTTAATAAAGTTGCGTGCTTTTGTTTTGAAGAACAAATGTTGCTACCAAAACAAAAAGCAGCTATGCTAGTATCTTTCTATATAGATCCTGAGATAATACTTGATAGTAATACAAAAGATTTGAGTGAAATAACGTTATCATACACGTTTTTCAAGCTTAAGTAAAAGAACGTTTGCAAACCATGTCATTTCAGGCAATTAATAGGGTGTTATCTGAGTAGCTGACACCGGGATCCAGAAAATTTATAGATCATACAGATAAGGTTGACGTTTTGCCATCTTATGACTTGATTATATAGAAATCTGGATTCCATCTTCACCCACCGTAATGACAGTTGACAAGAAGTCTATTGATTGTAAAACAATAACTTTGCAAAATATTAATTGTTAGATAACATAATTAAAATTTTTATCTTACATTCATCATGGTTAGAGCTATACAAATAAAAAAACTGGTGGACCAGAAGTATTAGAATTTGTAGATAAGAATATAAGTGAGCCAAAAGGCGAGGAAGTCTTGATACGTCATACAACTATCGGCTTAAATCGTTATGATTTAGAGCACAGAAAAGGTACACGAAAAATTAAAAATTTACCATCGGTGCTTGGAGTGGAAGCGGTTGGGGTGATTGAAAAACTTGGTAAAAAAAAATCAGTGATGGATTTAAAGTTGGAGACAGAGTTGGATATTGCACAGCTCCTCCAGGGGTATATTGTGAAAAGCGCATTATAGACCAGAAATATCTGATAAAAATTCCATATGACATATATGTTGAAGTTGCTGCTGCAGTGCTGTTTAAAGGAATGACAGCTCACTATTTAGTTAATCAATCTTATAAAGTTAGTCTTGGTGCTTTCGTGCTAGTTCATGGGGCCAATGGTGGTTTGGGACAAATAATATGCCAATGGGTAAAGGATAAAAAAGGTGTAGTGATAGGTTCTGTAAGCTCTGATGAAAAAATTAAGATAGCTTTACAAAGTGGCTGCAAATATGCAATAAACTACAATGATAAAGACTTCGTTTCTAAAGTTACGGAGATTACGCAAAACAGAGGAGTAGGTGCAGTGTATGACTCTATACGTTACGCTACAAGAAAGCTTTCTTTTGAGTCTTTAGGTAGGTTCGGCATAACGTTTCCTATGGGCAGATATCAGGTAACTTTCCTATTAGTTTTCTTTACTTAGTTCACGTTCGTTATTTGCAACTGGAACCTCAATATACCATTATAAGAAAAATAGATTCACATTAGTGCTTACCACAATGGAAATATTCGAGATGATAAGAAAAAAACTTTTAACTATACGGATCAATAAAAAATATAAATTTGATGAAATAATTCAAGCTCATCGCGATATGGAAAATAGAAAAGCGAGTGGGTTAAATATTATCAAAATCTCTTAGATAAATTACTAATTTAAACTAACCATTCATTAAATAATATCAACTAGAACTTTACATATTTATTCTCCTTTTTGGGGAATTAAAAGTATATAGCTAAACTTACTTAGGCTTACCAACAACTGTTATCCCTCTACTTGTTAGAGCCGTGGTGGTATGATGTCTTAGCTATAGATACTGGTTTGTGTGCTACAAGTAATTTTAAGAGAAGATTAGTAGATATGTTGTGTTTTAAACCAGATTAGGTATTTTAAACTGAACATTTTCAATAATACCACCTGGCATAACTGAAATTTTTACACTTAGGTTTACTTTTTCCTATCTTTTCTACGCCCTGAAACCAGCTTTTATTCACACAGCTGTAATTATCAATTAAGTAGGCTCTTTTTCCCCTGGCAGTGCACAGATCTAATAAGCGGTTTGAATTTGAGCTATTTTTACTTCCTACAACTAACACCATGTCTACAATTTCAGCTAGCTTTTTAACAGCATTTTGTCTATTTTGTGTTGCATAGCATATGTCCTTCAAATCTGGACCTGTTATACTTGGAAATCTTACGTTCAGGGCAAAAATAATTTCGCTGGTATCGTCGATGCTTAACGTGATTTACGTAACATAAGATAAATTATCTTGATCTTTAACTTTTAAATTGCGTACGTCCTGCACAGTTTGCACTAAAATGATAGGATTATTTAATCTTCCTCTGATTCCCTGAACTTCTGCATGGTTTTCATGCCCATTGAGAATTAATTCTTTACCACCGTTTTCATACCTTTTTGCCTCTTTATGCACCTTGCTAACTAAAGGACATGTTGCATCAATCACTTGAATACCCTTTCTTTTTGCCTTATCTTCTATATTTTTGATACTCCGTGCGCGCTGAAGATCAGTATTCCTCCATTATCTTCAATTTCCTCGATACTGTTCACAAAAACCACTTTTTGTCTCTTAAAGTCCTCTACTTATTGTGAACAATTTCGTTTAGCACATAAACTTGACACTTGTTTTTGTATTTTCCTAAAGTGATAGCTAATATGTCCACAGCTCTTTTTACCGCGGCACAAAAACCTCGCGGCTCAGCTAAGATAATTTCCATTTTTATCAAATCTTACTTGATTTGATATGCCAGCATTACTTAAAAATAAGCTCCGCTCACTGTGTTTTATAGTACCATTATTTACGTTTATATAATAATTATTTTTCGCATATTCTCTTTAACATTTGATCAATCTACTACTTCAGACTACTACTTCAGAAAATTTTAGAAAAGATAATATAGTATATAAAAAACCTGATATTTTAGATAGAAATGGAGTTGTAATAGCAACAAATGTGCCCACAACCATATACAGATGCAACCAAAGTAAAGAACTCGGAGAGTATAGCAGCACAACTGTGTTCTATTTTAAATGATCTTGAGTATGATAATTCATATAGAGTACTTAGTTCAAAAAAGAAATTTGCTTGGGTAAAGCGGCACTTGACTCCAAAAGAACTGTTAGCAATAAAAAATGCCGATGTGCCAGGAATAAACTTCTATAACGATGTAAAACGTATATATTCTCACAGTAATTTATTTTCACACGTGCTTGGTTATACTGACATAGCAACGGTATTGCAGGAATTGAGTAATATATAAGTAAAACCAAACAACATTCTGTTATCCAACTGTTATCCAAGTAGCTGACACTGTGGTTCAGAAAAAAATACGCGGATTCCAGCATTACGCGATGTAATAATACCTTACCATGGTATTCAACTATCCTTAGATACACGAGTACAAAGCATAGTACGTGAAGAGCTAACTACAGCTGTAAGCAGATATCAGGCATTCGGAGGAGGAGTAAATGGTCAGTCTACCTGATTTTAATCCCAACCTACAGAATAAGGCGGAAGAGGTTTAATCGCACCAGTCTTGGGTTGTATGAGATGGGGTAGGTATTAATATATTTTACAATAGCCGCAGCGGTTGATGCAAACGTTATGTGTATGACGTATCAACACCAATTACCATTGGAAAGTATAAAATTCAGGATTTTCACAGATATAAAATTATTTAATTTTATATTTTATATAAAATTACTGTGCAAGATATATTTGTCAAGTCATCCAGCATTTGTTCAGCAAAAATTGCAGTCAAACTAGGTATTGAAAAACAGGTAGAATACTTTAAAGCTATGAAGCTGTTTTCTTCTTTAAAAATAGAAATACCAGAAAAATCCACACCGATAATCCCGGATAAATGGAATGAAAACACTTTAATAACAGCATCTTATGGTTATGGCATAGCTGTAACTCCTATACATCTTGCACAAACTGCAGCAGCATTAATCAACAATGGTATATTTCATAACGCAACCTTGATGTTGAATAAAAGAAGTATAGGAGAGCAAATCATCTCAAGAAGAACCTCCAGGGAAATGAGAAAATTATTACGCAGCAGTAACAGATGGCACTGGCAGAAAAGCAAAAATGAAGTCCTATTCAATAGGGGGAAAACTGGATTGGCGGAAAAAGTTGAAGATGGTGAATATAGCAAAGATGCAAACATGGCGTCATTTATGGGAGTGCTAACTATGCTTGACTCAAGGTGTATAGTTCTAATTGCTATTGATGAACTTCAGGGAATGCACCACGTCGGGGGAATAATTGCTGCGCCTATAGTAAAGAACATTATAAATAGAATAGCACCTATACTAAATGTTATACCTGAGATATAATTATGATTGCTTTACTATAACTTCAAGTCTATAATTGCCAAAATCCTTATTAATATACCAAGAACCATCATCTTTAGTTACAAATTCAAGACCTTTAAGATTTCTTTTTATTGTCTTTACATTTTGACCATCGATAGCGATATTAATATCGAATGTAAAAACGTCTAGATTTATCAAAGCTTCTTTTCCACTGCACGAATTTATACTGAACTTGCCTAACATGAGATCATTAAAACTCACTTCCCCTGTATAGACATCACACTAACCGTCCACACAACACGTAGTTTCAATATAGAAAATGTCTGATATATAAAACACCTTGCGTTTACAAAAAAAAAGTAGCTGAACATATATAGCTAGTGCAGCCCTATGCCACGCCGCTAAGAAGTAATAGTCGTAAACCTAGAGCACCTTAGCTATACAACCATAATACATCTAGGAATGTAAATTAGACAGTTGATTGTGTGAGGAAGTCTAAATTACCACCTCTTAGAGGAATGGCTGTTTAGTTTTTTGTTAATCTTTTTTACCATGCTATCAATCATATGCTTTATTCCTTAATATACAGAGTATATACTTTCGTCGCTACGCATATAAGCAGAACAGGAAAATACATTATGGTCTTCGTCTTCTATTGATAACCCTGTATCACACTTTATGTGTTTACCATCAAGCTTCTCTATCAATTGTTCTCTGTCATCTCCTATAGTTACCGTAACCTTATTTTCTTCTTTACCAATCTTGCTACTTAAAGTGGCTGGAGATATGCATATCGTTCCTATCGGCTTTTTTGTAACAAAAAATTCTGAAACTAATCTTTCAAATTCAGGAATAACTTTCACCATGTGTTTATTCTCAGCCCAGTCAGATAAATTTTTTGCAACCCCGTATCCACCAGGTACAACTAGCATGTCAAAATTTTCAGCTTTGGCTTCTTTTAAGTCATATATTTCGCCTCTTGCGATTCTTGCAGCTTCTGCAAGTACATTCCTTTTTTCTTTTGTTGCCTCCATTGTTTTATGATTCATAACTTGTTTGTTGTTGATATCAGGTGCAAAGCCTGATCAAGCACAAGCAAACTTAAAACCGCTTCTCTTACCTCCGCACCGTCAAGGTGACCGCACCCTGATAAAACCACAGCAGCTTTTAATTTTTTTTTCACCCATAAAGTACCTTAATTTCATGTAATCTAGATATTTTAATTCTATATTTGGGAAGAGGTAGATTATTTCATATTAATTATGATATATTTAATAATAGCATGTGTAATCAAACATATTTGTAGTTAATGGATAATGTGGCCCCTGAAGAAGATGATGATAATTTTTTCAAAGCTATTTCAAATATAATAGAAGGTATTGCAAAATCTTCATCACAGGAAAAATTTTACTGAGTAAGATGAGTAATACAGTTGATGAAATAGATATATACAAGCTTAAATTATTAGTTAGTAGCTAGGGTCTAGAGAAAGACGCACATGAGGAATTATTCATAAAATCAATTAAAGAAGCACTTAAATGGTTAACTTCGGAATCGTTGACTAAAAAATAATAGAAGGGACATTAAAATCTGTTAATCAGCAAGCAATAAGAAATGTTATAAAAATAATAAAGGTCCGCTGAACAATCTAGTCAATTATTTTAATCAGTATCTGGAAATAAAAATTGGAATAGCTTCTACCGTAATAGTATTGGGAGTAGCATTTTCTCTGCTTATTGTGCTTGCTACATTAATAGCACTTGTAGCTATTGGAGTGCATTATGTAGGAATAGGTATAGGAAGGCGTTGGAGAAATAAAAGAAGGAGCAAATGATGCAGGAAGAGCAATAAATAGTTCATATAAGGATTCAATAGATAAATTACCTGAGGCTCAAAGAAGAGAAAATAATTTTGAAAAGTTAATAAGCAATTTAATGGAAAAGAATCTAGGAGCTGATGAAGGAGAGAGAATAATGCTTAGTAATAAAATGCAAATAATTAAATGCTTCATAGTCAAGAGCAAAGAGCAGCCATAGGACAGTTAATAGGAGAAGATAAGGCTGGTCTTTTGAACAATCTTATGAGCAAGGGTACTAGTACTAATGAGGAAGACATGGAAAAACTTGTATATTTTATGAGCGAATTTCAACCTGCAATTATGGCAATTGGTAGTGACATAAAATAGGTAGAACCAAAAGTTAACCAGAAGCTTAGGCAATAAATCCAGATTATCAATTGGATAGTTTAAGTGCTGAACGAGTGAGTGAAGAAGAAAATAAAACCCCCTGATGGCTTGGGGAGGAAATGGGAAAAATAGAGATCTACTCTTTTTTATCAACTTTTTTGAGCAATCCACCTCCACATCTAATACACATCTCAGTGATTATAATATCCAATTTTTGATCATTTTTTTCTACAGGTAAATCTTTACAATATTGTTTCCCATAGACTACACCTACAAATATTTTTCCAAGCGGCCGTAATTTTTTTATCATACCAACCACAGCCAAAACCTAATCTATTAAAATGATCATCAAAAGCAACAACAGGAGTAATGATTGTGTCTGGAATTACATCTTCATCTGTTTCGTTCCATCCCTCAAATCTTAGAAACTGATTTTTATTAGGAATTGGTACTTTATAATCTAAATAGACCAAACGACACATCAAAGGGACAATATTTATTTGCCCATCCATTGGAATGTAAGTCGCAATTGTTCTGCCTTTAACGTAACTTAAGTTCTGATTTAAGGTATTAATAAGGGAACTTGCCGCATAACTGGAATAACTTTCATCAATATTATTTCTTATAGCTCTATATTGCTCTTTTATTTCCTTTTTGTACTGTTTAATATCTTTGAACATGATCTATCCATTTCGCAGTAAGTTTTTCTTGTAAACTATTTTGCTTTAAGCGCTCACTTAAAAAATCAAAGTCAATAAATTCCATGTCCTGGTCTTGATTACTGCAACTATAAACAAAACTCCTTTCTCCTGTTTCCGTATTTATATGTTGCTGAACACACTGAGCACAGATTTATTTCATCATACACTGCATAGGAGAATTAACTGACGATATTGCTATGTGACTTGACTTAAGATATGGCTTTAAAATTGTTTTTCTAGCTTCATTCACAGCTTTCATCATTTTATCAAAACCAATAGTGATAATTTTATCTATAGCGTTCAAATCAATACCTAACCTTTCTTGTTGATAAGAGACTATTGCATCAATTATATTACCATGAAAGGATATATCTTGATCTTTGCTCGTTTCTATCAATCCTTCTTCACACGCCCAAACTACCGCGTCTGATGCACGCTTTATCAGTGCTCGTCTAAATACATTACTTAACTTCTTATAGCCAGCGAAGTACAAAACCTTATTATTCTTTTCCAGATACGCCTTCCCTATAGAAAATAACACTGCACTCCACCACCAATTAGCATTATATTCTTCATGTACTATTTTAACTATATTTGATCAAATTTTTTGAAATTTTATAGAATAAGGTAACTTTCGTACACAAAGAAAGAGACAGGGATACTCTCTTACTTCAACTATACCGATAACTGACATCTGAATTTTTACGCATATCATCTAATAACAAGTTGCTTTGTATCATCTTTTGTTGGTATATCTGCTGTTTAATTGCTTCTATAGCCGCTGCATTACTCTTGATATCACACAACATCATTATCTTTGCAGTGCCATTTTCTCTTGATTCTACTATTTCATTCACACTTGTTTTACTAAATAAAATCTGTAAATCAGGATTTAAATCTCGCATTTTTATTTCAAACTCTTTTGCGCTAGGCAGCTTAAAACCATCTGCTATATCGCCGGTTTCTAGTCCTTCTAAAACGCTCTTAAGTTTATCTTTTAGCTGACTTAAATTAACTGTTGCTTTACGCATCGTTATTCAGGATTCCGATTTATTACTATTACGTAGTTTTTTTTACTAAATCTTCAGCCATAAACATCCTTGTCTTTTTGATCGGAAGTTAAAAACTCTTGGAACTTGATAAGATAATCCGGCTTTTCTATTTGCTTTTTTAAATCATCCACTTCTTTATCGCTTATATTAATAAATGGCACAATTCTTACTTCAATAATTTTGCTCCATAGTAACTGACATTTTATTTGTTTTCTTAAAATACTAAGATCTATATTATGCTTTTTTATATATTGATCAACTTCATTAGCCTTAAGTTTAAAACTTCGGGTTAAAAATAATATGATAGCACTATCTAACTCCTCGTTGCTCAATTTTATATTCAGCCTCTGCGCTTCATTGATAATGATAATTTTGTCTATTAGCTCCCTAAGAATTTGAGGTTTTGCTTCTTTTTGATTAACACTTTTAGTGCTAAACAATGAATTTATAAAGTTGATGCGTTTTTCGATATCTAAATTTGAAATTGGCTCACCATTTACATCTGCAACAATTTCAATCTCGGTTGCAAGCAACCTAAGTGGCAACACTATCAACAGTAAAATTAGTATTTTATACATATAAGTAAGGTTAACAACGAATTCTATAATAAATACTAAGCCAACACTAGCCAACTTTTAATAGCTATCTAGGCAAAGACGGAAATAAAAACCATCGGAACAAGATTAGGTAGAAAGGCTACATGCCAATACAGCGAATTCAAACCGCGCTAAACAGTATACAGAAGGAGAGGGATTCGAATCCTCGATACGACTTTTCAACCGTATAACGGTTTAGCAGCAGCAACAGATAATACAAACATACCTAAATAAGTTTCTAGACTGTGTTTTTATATTTAGGGCTCGTCACTAATTGTTCAAATTCATCAATATTTTGGTTTTTTAACAGTTGTTCTACGGTGTTTTTATATTTAGGATATAAGAAACCTGATTATATTGCTTGTTTTCAGCTATCAATGGATCAAATTCCTTATTTATTGCGCTTATACCTTCATAATCAAGTGTATACCTGGTGAGGCCATTTCTATGTGTTAACTCAATTTTTCTTAATACTCTTAACAAGGTCAAAATGTAATTATAATACAGTGGTGTATCGATCATTTTAGCTTCCTTATTAATATATTGATTAAGCAGTAAAATATCTTTACTGCTGATATGCATAGAAAATAGTAATGCTATATCTTTATCTACTTTTATATTGTGGATAGAATAATGAATAATAGTGATTGATGACCTCTTTACATAAGCTAAATTCTTTATCAAATTCATTTGTATAACTTATCTTTAGTAACTTTTGAACGTTATTAAGTACTCGTTTCTCATAATCATGATAATTGTTAAATCAAGCTTTACCTTTCTAGTTCGCTAAAATATTAAAAAGCTTTAATTTTTTTGATTTTCTGTCAATTCTGCTTGATTTACAATTTCTTTTAGCACTTCTTCTAGCATATTATAATTAGTAGATGTTTTTCATTTTCAATTGCAGCATATATTTCATCAATTACTTCTTGAGTATTGAGCTTATTATTTTCTATAAGAACGCTATAAACTTGAGTATAAATTAAAAATAACCCTTGTAGACTAAATTTAAGTTAAAAGATCCATTTAATGGTTCAACTTTTTTTTTCTAATGAATGCAGAAAAACCAAAATGACTTCTGTGGTCTATGCGACAATATAAGTCGGCATGTTAAAAACTGCCTGTACGAATGAACATAGCCTCTAATAATATTACCTTCGCCAACAATTTCTACTAGTTCTGCAACTTCCTTAACCATCGTTGAAACCAGTAGCATAATAATAAGCATTGCAGGGTAAAGGATATATTATAAAATAGCAATAAATATTATTGTACGTTTACACTCTGCATTGAAGCCTTTAGTTAAGAGCATATCCATCCACCGCCAATTACTTGCTCATCTTTATACGCTACACAGGCTTGACCTGGACTGATGCCAAAGTAATAGTTGTTTAAAATGACACATGATTTATTTTATTCGCCAGTTGAATGTATTGTTGCCAAACTTCCCGCATGTGATGATCTCAGCTTCACAGTTACTTCCATACCTTCCTTTGGTTGTTCTAACCAATTTAACTTTTTGATAAATATTTTTTTTTTTTAATGCGTTGATCGGACCTACTATAACCTCATTATTCTCTGTATTAATTTTTATCACATAAAGAGGCTCATTGTGTGAGATGCCTTTCTTTGCCCCACTGTGAAATTTACTATGCCACCGTGCTCACCTAGAACTCTTCCATTTATATGCACTATTTTACCTTTCTGTACAAATTGTGGAGCTAATTTAGCTATTGTTTTACTATAGCTTTCGGAAACAAAGCATATATCTTGACTGTCCGGCTTTTCAGAAACTTGTAAGCTAAAATACTTTGCTAATTTTCTTATATCACTTTTATAGAACCCACCTAGTGGAAATCGCAAAAGCTTCAACTGCTCCTTTGTTATAGCAAATAGAAAATAGCTTTGATCTTTACTTTTATCAATGCTTCTGCATAACTTTATCTCACCATTTTTTTCTAATCTTCTCACATAATGTCCTGTTACAAGCACATCCGCACCAATGTTTTTTGTAACTTGCAATAGATCACGAAATTTTACCGCTTGGTTACATCTTACGCACGGTATGGGAGTTTCCCCATTCATATAGGTACTTGCAAAATCCTCTATTACTTCCTTTTTGAATATTTCCTCGTAGTTTAAAATATAGTGAGGAAAGCCAACACTTTCAGCCACGCGTTTAGCGTCGTAAATATCCTGTCCAGCACAACATGCACCTTTTCTTGCGTTAGCAATACCAACGGTGCCATAGAGTTGAAGAGTCACACCTACCACCTGGTACCCAAAGTTATATAGCAGTGTTGCAGCAACGGAGCTATCAACTCCCCCGGACATTGCAACAACAGCCTTGGTTTGGTGGAGAGCTTTATCTTTTAACAAAGGCTCAATTTTAAATTCTTTAAGCATAATCTCATTAATTTATAAAAGCAAATCTTGTGGCATTCCAACATACAACTGTGCAAAAGTTAAAGCATTTCTCTTGGCATGCCACTCACTAAATCCCTGCCTTTATTATAATTCCCTTTTTGTTATTTTTACCTGGCTGACTTGCTGAACCTACGTTTTTCTTAATTTTTTCAGTAGTTGTTTCACCGATTAATAACTTATGATTTTCACGAATATAAGATTTTATTGCTTCATCCATAACATTTCACCCACTCTTGCAGAACGTGAATAAACAATTCCGCTCAAAGAAATAATTGTAACTTCAGTTGTACTGCCTCCTATATCAACGATCATAGAGCACTCAGGTTCAGTAACTGGGAGGCCAGCTCCGATTGCTGCAGCTATTGGTTCTTCAATCAAAAATACTTGATTTTGTTGAGATGTTTGTTGGTGTTGGTGCGAGCCGTGTTCGTGATATGTTTGATCAGGACAAGAAAAATGATCCTTGTATAATTTTTATAGATGAGATAGATGCGGTTGGTAGACATCGTGGCATTGGTCTTGGTGGTGGTAATGACGAAAGAGAACAAACATTAAATCAGTTGTTAGTTGAGATGGATGGCTTTGAGTCTAATGAGGGCGTAATAATAATTGCTGCGACTAACCGTCCGGATGTTTTAGATCCAGCACTGCTTAGGCCTGGTCGTTTTGACCGGCAGATTACTATTTCTTTACCCGATATAAATGGGCGCGAGAAAATATTAAATACGCATATAAAAAAAAATATCAATGGCCCCTGATGTAAATGTGAAAACAGTTGCAAGAGGAACACCTGGTTTTTCAGGGGCTGATTTAGCAAATTTGATGAACGAATCTGCGCTTATTGCTGCAAGATGAAACAAGAAGATTGTTACCATGGATGATTTCGAATATGCGCGTGATAAAGTGATGATGGGTGTGGAAAGAAGATCTCTCATTATGACTGAAGAGGAAAAGAGACTGACTGTATACCATGAAGCTGGCCAAGCGATGATTGCTGTTAATATGCTTGCTTCTGATCCTATACACAAAGCAACAATTATTCCACGCGGTATGGCACTAGGGTTAGTTATGAGACTACCAGAAACGGATAGAGTTTCCTTCACAAGAGAAAAGGTGCTAGCAGATATAACTTTTGCAATGGGTGGACGAGTGGCAGAAGAGCTAATTTTTGGCTATGATAAAGTCACAAGTGGCGCATCTTCAGATATAAAATTAGCATCAGATTTATCACGTTCTATGGTAACAAAATGGGGAATGAGCGACAAAATAGGTCTGATCTATCACAATCGCGAACAAACTATGCATGGTTCTGAGATAATTTCTGAAGATACGTTAAAGCTTATAGATGAAGAAGTGAAGAAAATTGTGTCTTCTTGCTATGAAAAAGCAAAAGACATTTTGACCAATCATAAGAAGGGCTTAGATCTCATTGCCAAAAATCTACTTGAGTTCGAAACTGTAACAGGGGATGAGATAAAGGACATTAAGCGGAAAAAAATTGTTAGAGATGTAAATGATAAGAATGAGAAAATAAAAAAATCCTCTCTCTATTAGATCTGACCATAGCTTAATATATAAACCATCTAACGCTGAAATGACACATTCAGAATTGTAACTGTCAATATAAATAAGGGGGAAATGGGCCAGTGCATTCAGGGCAAAGTTGTTGATTGCTCTCAACCTGGCGAGAAGCCAGCAGCAATTCATGAAAATGGACTGGTCAAGCTGACATACTGCCTCCTCGTGGCGCCCCTGGAAAGCCCCTACAGCACCCGCTTAGAGGTGAACCAAAGTGTGCAGCGAATCCCCTCTATCCAGGGGTCTAAACCAGGACCCGGTCCTCCAGGTTTCGGGGGTTGTGCGTGGGGGTAACTTCCCTACCGTGTAAAAACACACTAGTTTTTATGCAACCACAAAGAATAAATATGGATGACTTTATTTTTGACGACCAGGAACAACGAAATAAGGATAACGATTTTCGGTTCTGCACGTGGAATGTCAGGTCCCTGAACAGACCACGTGCAGCCCATGAACTTGCGAAGGCCCTGGAAGCCTATAAGGCTGACATCACCGCCATCCAGGAAGTGCGATGGGATGGGCCGGGAAAAAAGAAAGTGAGAAACTGCGACATCTACTACGGTGATTGAGTGAGCGGCGACAGCGCCTGTTTGGATGCGGGTTTGTTGTTCGAGGCAGACTTAGGCAAAGAGTCCTAAGCTTTAAATACGTGAGCGAACGCCTCATTACAATCCGCATCAAGGCTAGGCTCGGCAACATTAGCCTAATCTGCGCCCACGCCCCTACGGAGGATAAAGATGACGACAGAGAGGATGACTTTTAAAATCTCCTAGAAAGAACATACGATCAATGCCCCAGCTACGACACCAAGATCGTCCTAGGGGATTTTAACGCAAAGCTGGGCAAGGAAGACATCTTTGCTAGAGTCATCGGGAAACACAGCCTGCATGACGACACATCGGATAACGGACTCAGGCTGATAGATTTTGTGACGGGGCGCAATCTCACTGTAGCAAGCACGCGATTCCCTCACCTCAACATTCACAAAGGGACCTGGTGGTCCCCTGATCAATTAACCGTCAACCAAATTGATCACATTGCGATCGACGGCAGACACTCCTCCAGTATTCTTGATGTCCGAACATTCCGAGGAGCCAACATTGACTCCGATCACTACCTTGTTGTAGCCAAGGTAAGATCACGGATATCAGTAGCAAAACGGAGTAGAGCATGACCACAAGAGTTTGACGTCGCAAACCTACAATCGTAATCGACCGCTGGGAAATTTGCCGATCTAGTCTCCCTTAAGCTCTCAGAGAGTCCAGCCCTGCCAGGCGAAACAACCGATGAGGAATGGAACCGTTGCCTGCCTCTGATGTATTGGGTTTTAAAATGCCACCCGGAAAAAACAGAAGGACGGTGTTATGGCAGGAATAATATCCGAAAGTTTTACCAACGGGTAAAACAACTATCCAATGGATATAAGCTTCGGACAGAAGCCTGTCGTGACGAAGAGGGAGTAAAGAGAAATTGTAGTAGAGTCGCAATCGATGCTGAGAATCTGGAAAGATCACTTCTGCAGACAGTTTAACGGCGAACAAAACACCGAATCCATCGCCAGGCAGAATATTCCACTACAGATAACGGACGATGATGGTAGAGAATTCCGTCCCCCCGACCTGAATGAAGTCAAGATAGCAATATCGAGATTGAAATCAAACAAAGCTGCAGGAGCGGACGCACTGTCCGCGGAACTATTTAAGGCAGCCGGAGATGACCTGGTTGGGCGCATGCACCAGCTCATCTGAAAGATATGGTCGGAGGAAAGCATGCCCGACGAGTGGAATCTCAGCATCGTTTGCCCGATCCACAAAAAAGGAGACCCCTTTAACTGCGCCAACTACCGAGGAATAAGTCTCCTGAACATCGCCTACAAGATCTTCTCTGCCGTTTTGTGTGAGCGCCTGAAACCATTCGTGAACAATTTGATTGGTCCTTATTAGTGTGGTTTCAGGCCAGAGAAGTCCACCATTGACCAAATTTTCACACTACGGCAGATCCTGAAGACCCAAGAGATGCAAATCGACACCCACCACCTATTCGTCGAATTTAAGGCCGCATATGACAGTGTGTATAGGGACGAGCTATACGAAGCCCTGTCTAGTTTTGACATTCCTACCAAACTCGTCAGGCTGTGTAGGATGACGATGGATAACTCTCGCTGCTCCATCAAGGTCGGTAACGAATTCACCGAGACCTTCAAGTGTCATGTGACTTTTTTAACATAATTCTTGAGAAGATCGTGCAAAACTCACAAGCCAACAACAGAGGCACGATCTACCAAAAGTTCGTGCAACTGCTAGCATACGCTGACGACATTGACGTGATTGGTCGAACACAGCGAGCCGTCACTGAAGCGTTTGCTGGTATTTCAACGGAGGCGGCCAAAATGGGTCTAGCGGTGAACGAGGGCAAAACGAAGTATATGCTGTCATCAAAAAAGAACGCGCAACACCGACAACTGGGCCAGAACATCACTATAGGCAGCTATAACTTCGAGGTAGTGAAGGACTTCGTCTACCTTGGCTCCCAAGTCAACAGTATGAACAACATCAGTACCGAGATCAAACGCAGAATAACTCTTGCCAATCGCTGTTTCTTTGAGCTCAAGAGGCAATTGAGTAGTAAGGCCCTTTCTCGAAAAACCAAGCTGACACTATATACCACTTTGATAATCCCTGTACTTCTCTATGGCCCAGAAGCATGGACGGTGTCGAAGGCGGATCAGGAAGTCCTTGGTATTTTCGAGAGAAAAGTTCTGCGTTCAATGTTCGGCCCTGTTTGCGTTGATGGTTTCTGGAGAAGAAGATTCAATCATGAACTGTACGGGTTGTACAGCGACATGAGCCTAACCAGGCGCCTACGGATCCAACGGCTAAGATGGTTGGGCCATGTACAGCGCATGGAGAATATTGCTCCGACCCGTAGAATCTTCGATTCCGAACCTGTGGGACAACGCAGTAGAGGACGCCCACGGAACTGATGGCGCACACAAGTGGAGAGGGACCTCAACCAACTTGGTGTTTACAATTGGAGAACGCTGGCTAAAGACCGTGCCAGCTGGAAAAGTTTGTTGGTTGAGTTGAGGTTCACCACGGACTGTAGCGCCAAAAGAAGAAGAAGAAGAAAATATTCATAATATTGCAGTTTCTTCACGATAATGCTATCATTCAGTTAGTATTGGTATTTATGGGGTATGAGTAATGTTTGATGTGCCTTCTATTGGTTTAAATGCAGTCATTGATCATGAGTATAAGAAAAAGAGCGCAATTAACTTTATGAGGTCTATTTCTTGTTGTGTCATCAGCAACTGCTGTCTGGTTTATCTTTCCTGTATCACAGATTTACTAGCGCCATTTTTGCTCCTAGCCTTATTCTTGCTATGGGTTATTACATGTTCATATTTAGTTGTGAAGAAAAATCTTTGGTAAAGAATGTTCTTGGTATGGCTGAACCAGCTGAATCAGTAAAGAGAGTGCGTTGCCAAGAAAATATTTATCCTTACTAGCAGAAGTAAGAGGTACTACGAGAGATGGGTTTTGCAACGCGCTTGTTAATCTTTGTTTTGAAGATTTTAGTAAAGCACACAAACATTATATGTGAAAGAAATTGATGATTTTGTGTCTTCAATAAAAAAATGAAGACCTCTTAACCACTTTGATCAATTTTTTACTATTACTAAAGTAAGTAATACAAAAAATAGAAGTGAATTAATGGATTTCGCAGTGGCATATAAGATAATAAGTAAAGAAGATCCAGACAAAATAGAAGATTTTTAGCTACTCAAACAAAAAGTTATTAATGCGAAATAATGTTACCTAAAATTAATAATTTTCTATCACAAGTTAAAGGTTAGGTTTAAATTAGTAGTGGTTGAATAAATATAGTTAAGTCTTTGCAATAGTGATTTTATCAAAAATCTTAGTATGTACTTGATTATCATTTTTTGTTTCAATTTTAGTGATGAAATGGCACCTAACGGGCTCTTTTATGGCAATTTCTTTAAACCCTTTTCCAACTTTACTATAAAAATTAAAATCCATCTCTTCATATTTATTCTTGTCTTTCGCTCTACTTAACCCAACTTTAACATCAATATCTAGAATAAATGTAATATCTGGATATCTAACTCCAGCCAACCTGTGCAAATCTTCTATTAGTTTTAAATCAACTCCAAGCCCATATCCTTAGTATGCAATGGTTGAATCAATACATCGATCGCATCTCACTATTTTCCCTTTTGCAAGAGCAGGTAATATTAATTTTTTCATATGTTCGTGCCTAATCGAGATAAGTAGCAAGAGTTCAGAAATAGGATCAGTATTATTTGTTAATAACACCCCTCTTATCTTTTCTGCAAAATCAGTGCCGCCAGGTTCTCGAGTCGAAACTACATTATTTTCGCCGTGAATTTGCTTAAAATGATTTGAAAGTAGCTTAGATTGTATTGTTTTACCACAGCCGTCTATTCCTTCGAAAGTTATAAACATAAGTTTAATAATACTAAAAAAGAATATGCGAACAGTATACACAGAAACCGTTTGACATTTAAATAATAAGACCGTAAATTACATACGGTATAATAATACTCTATAGTTGCTCTGAATACTCCTAAAGTCAATTTTAGTTTTACTGCGAAAAATTTTAATCTTTTGGGAGCAGATAATAAATACTATGCATAAAGTGAATGTTGTGGAAAAACGGTCTTGTTGTTATCTTTATATGCAATAACTGTCCAGAATGAAATGAATATCCAGAAGATTCCTTTGAAAATATGATTAATTTTGCCAAGGAAAATAAGTTTACATTCCCCTATTTAATTGATACTACACAGTCAGCAGCTAACGAATACTTGGCTGTTTGCACTCCTGACTTTTTTGGCTTTAATTCCAATTTAAACCTTTGATATCGTGAACGTTTTAATGAGACAAAAAAAGAAAAGGTTAAAAGCTATGAAGTAGGAAGTAGTGACTTATTTCAAGCTATGAAATTTATTGCAGAAACTGGTAATTCTCCAATTGACCAAAAATCAAGTGTTGGCTGCTCAATTAACTGGTCTAATTCTACAGGTTAAATATCATGTACAGTGGCTCTCAGCATTTGTTTTCTTAGTCCAGTGCTAGGTTACTTCGTTGCTATTGCGGTTGCGGTTATTGGTTCTCATGGATTTAATCTGATAAACTCAGCTGAAGCGATGGATAATCTTGCAGAATTTGGTGTAGTTTTCCTATTATTCATTATAGGCCTTGAATTGACATTTGAACGCCTGATCGCTATGAGTATTCATGTATTTGGGTTCGGTTCTCTTCAAGTTATAGTTACCATGGTAGCAATATGGTGCATAGCTCTTGCTTTCGGAGTGAATATGAATATAGAATATACCGGTATTTTTTGCTCTATATAAAGTATTATTTGCTGCTATAGAGATGAGGAATGCTCCTTTTTTATGGATTAAGGATCTTTCAGCTCCTGACCCAACGAACATCTTTACATTGTTTGGGTTTTTTAATTATAACTTTCCTATTTCTGTAGGAGTTTTACCTATAATTTTTAGTGCCACCATGATAATTCAGCAGAAGCTAAGTGAGAAAGATCAAACAAGGAAAGATGATATTCAAGTAAATATTATGAAGTCTTTACCTTACATTTCTGTCTTTATTTTTTATTCTTTTCCCGCCGGCTTGGTAATATATTGGATATTTAGTAATATTATAACTCTAATTCAACAATCATTAATAAAGTTGCTTTTAACAAGAATAGTTGGGATGAATGTCAAAAATACTAATAGTTAATTCAATTTATCACACTGAAATAGCGGACCTTTTGCTTGAAGGTGCGGTCGATAGATTAAAATAAAGTCACGTAAGCTATGACATAATTGAAGTTCCTGGTGCATTTGAGATACCAGCTACAATTCTCTTTGCAGTCAAAAGCAATAATGCTAATTATAAAGGTTATTTAGCTCTTGGGTGCGTGATTCGCGGTGAAACCGATCACTATCAATATGTTTGTAAAGGAGTAATCGAAGGCTTAAATGAAGTTATTATGCTTATGTAATAACCATTGGTATGGGACTAATTACCGCTGACAGAAAAGATAAAGCACTAGTTAGAGCTGACAAAAATAAAAAGAACGTTGAAAGCCATGCAGCCTCAACTGTTTTGCATATGATAGATTTATACAACAAATTAAAGTAATGGAAGAAAAACCGTTAGATAAAAAGTGGCGTATAAAAAGAAGTACAGCAAGATTTCTTGCTGTACACATTGCTTATTCAAATATTTTCGTAGGTTACAATAATAGCACTTTAAAACTGGAAAATTGTGAGCTTAAGAACTACATAAGTAAGTTGAAAGGTATATTTTAATGTGAAGAATTTGAACATCAGTTCTTAGAAAACTTGTTATATAAAGCAGAGAAGAATATGATAAAATAATAGAGTCTTAATTACACCCAAGCTGGTCGCTTTCCCGTTTAAATCTTATAAGCTTATCTATTTTGCGTGTTGCAATATGTGAGTTAGCTAATTGTGACACGCCAGTTACAGTTGTCATTAATGAATACACTAATATTGCATATGATTTACTTGATAAACCAAGAGAAATTGGCTTTATTAATGGGATATTAGATAAGGCAAAAAATAAAGTTAAAAAAGATAAAAATCCTAAGTAGATTCTCACAACTATATAAAAGTTAAGGTCATTCAAATAACAAATTTAAATAACTGACACTCAAAAATAAAAGAGGCAGACCTAATTACTTCTTTTATACTTAGCTGTCTAGTTTTTTGCTTTTTGCTTAGAAGCAAATTATTCGACAACAGCTTTTTCCAAATAAGTGCTGAACAATTTAGTATCGTTTTCTTTAACTCCTATACCTAATATGTTAACTAGCTTACCGTGACCCATTGAAGTATATTTACCATTATCGTCTTTTATTGCTTGTAATTTTATAGCTAAGAATAAAGCATCACCTACTTCTACAACCTCACCACTTGTAGGAACAACATAGCTCTCGTGTCTTTTTGGTTAGTGAAATATAAATGATACTCACGATCTATATACTTACCATCTTTATCCTTGGCACTAACAATCTTCCAAGCCTTCAGTCAGATATTTCATCATTTTTGCTGATGGCATATAGTGCTCAACAAATCAGTGCAACAGCAACAAATGCTAAGTAAGTACTCATTCCAAGTGGTGCAGCTGCAGTAGCAGCAAGTGCGCTGTTTATTTTGTGAACTGACCTCGATGATTTTTGAAAGTTAGCATAAACGACATCGTTTAATAAAATATCAATACGCTAAGTTGCTTATAAAAAACCTTTACAGTCAAGCTTTTTCGCAAACTACCTGCCACTTGATCCAAAGCCCCCTGCATTGCGACCGGTTTCTTCTGTACAGAATTCTTCTACTTCATCCCAAATTACCTGATATACAAGAGAAATAAGGATTTGTGCAATTTTATTTCCCCTTTTTATCTCATACGACTGATTACTTAGATTAATTAGGCAAATCTTTAGCTCACCTCGATAATCAGAGTATATAGTTCCCGGAGAATTTAAGACAGTGATTCCATGTTTTGCAGCAAGACCAGAACGTGGGCGGATTTGCCCCTCAAAACCGTTTGGTATTGCAATCACAATTCCAGTTGGAACAAGTAACCTCTCAAGTGGATTTAAAACGGCAGAGTCATTAAATGCAGCATAAAGATCCATACCAGCACTCTGCGCAGTTGCATAACATGGAAGAGCGAAGTCTTCTCCGCGTGATAATCTTTTTGTTTCTACTTTAATTTTACTTCCTTGCACTCAAATTTACCAACTATGAAGACTTCATTATAGCATGTAAATTGTATCTGTAAAAGTAATAAATGTTACATCGTAAATTATGTCATTCTAACACGTGATAATTTCGGTAAACGTTCTCTTAGCTTTTCTTTATCATATAGTGGAGGTTTTTATAATTTCGCAATGAAATTAATATTTCCGGAGCTACAGTCACTTTCCTAAACATTTCAAAAGGAAGTAATATTCATATATTTATTGATAAGCTTGAACCGCTTCTCATAAAAAAAAATTATTTTTTCAAAAACTCTTTCAAATGAAAACAATTTTAAAGGAACTGAAAAGAGCACTGTTAAAAACATAGTGCTTTTCAATTCAAAGCTTCATATGAAAGTTATATTCATATATTTATTTAAATATATTTTTTTTTATTTGAACTACTCCTCATACAAAAATTGTCTTTTCAAACATTCCTTCAAATCACACAATTTTAAAAGAATTGAAACGATAACTTGGTGAAGATTTTAATAATTTTGCAATGAAATTATTATTTCCGGAGATACAGTCACTTTCTTAAACATTTCATAAAGAAGTAATTTTTATTAATTTATTGATGAACTTAAACCACTTCTCATTTAAAAATGTATGTTTTCATAAATTCTTTCAAATCAAAACAGTTTTAAAAGAATTGAAGAGCGATCGATTGATAATTTTGTGAAGATTTTTATAATTTCGCAATGAAATTAATATTTCCGGAGATACAGTCACTTTCTTAAACATTTCATAAAGAAGTAATATTCATATATATACTGATAAACTTGAACCATTCCTCATACAAAAATGTATTTTTCCAAACAGTCTTTAAAATCAAAACAATTTTGTCACTTTCTTAAACATTTCATAGGAGTTTAAAAAGAATTGAAAAGAGCACTATCGGTAACTTGGTGCGGATTTTTATAATTTCGCAATAAAATTAATATTACCGGAGCTACTATAAAATATCAAAAATCCTTAGACGCACATACTACCATTTAGTATAATGGCCAAAGACGAACCAAGAAAAGGCAACTGGTGCACTGGAATGGTACATGTGTCCGCTATAAAATATCAAAAATTCTAAGACGCTTATATTACCATTTCAGTTAACTAATGAGAATTTTTGGCTGTATGGAAAGCACACCTGCATGTCAGCACTGAAGAATAAAAATAGGCGGTGTATAGAACTGTTAGTAACAGAAAATATTTATATGGAACATGAAAAAGAAATTAGGCAATGTGTAAATATTAAGAGCAATATAAGTTCGATTAGTAGAAATTAAAACACTTAATGACGTTTTATCTTAAGGTGCTAACCATCAAGGAATTACTTTAAATGTTGCCCCTATTATTTATAACTTAAGCATCGAAGAAGTAGCTGAAAGCTCAAACGATAGCTCCACTATAGTCATTTTAGATCGAGTAACTGACACGTACAATATTGGATCAATTTTAAGAACTTCAGCTTGTTTTAATGTCAACGCATTGGTTTTACCACATAATCATTCACCTATCGAAAATGCATCTATTGCAAAAGCAGCAAGTGGAGCATTGGATATTGTTCCGCTGATATACGTTACAAATATAGTAAAAACTATGAATTATTTAAAAAAAGTCGGCTACTGGTGTTAAGGGTTTGATTGCAATGCTAAAGAAAATATAGGTGAAATAAAGAGCTTTGAGAAAAAAAGAAGAGTAATTATTTTTGGTTCTGAAGAGAAAGGAATGCGGAGGTTAGTTAAAGAGAATTGTGATTATCTTTTAAAAATACCAATGTCAAATGCAATTAACAGTTTAAATGTTTCAAATGAAGCAGCAATAGGACTATATTCTATTTATATTAAAATAAATGCCAGCTCAAAGCTGTTTATAATAAAAATATTTGATAAAAATGTGGTTTTATTTTATAACATGTTAAATAATGGATAAAAGGAGTTATAGTTATGTCTTACATGAGAAATTAATAGGATATCCGCTCTCAGGGCGTTTATTATAGCGCTAGGCTCAGAAGTTACCTAACTAAAGTATATAATTATATGGCTTTAGCTTTGGGCGTTACAGGGCTTGTTGCATTCCTAACGGTATTTTCTGGTCTTTATCAAATAATTCATTTTAATCCTGTCTTATTAACCGTGGTAATGCTATCTCCTTTTGCATTGGTGTAATATATGCAGTATAGAATTCATCACCTAAGTGCTCAGTCCATTGCTATGTTTTTTATGTTTTCAGTGTTAATGGGTCTTTCCTTGTCTTATATTTTTGTACATTACACTGCAGAGAATATAACAAGGGCGTTCTTCATTACGTCAATTATGTTCAGCTCTATGGCTTTGTATGGCAATACTACAAAAAAAGACCTTACCAGCAGGGGTTCTTTCTTGATTATGGGAGTCTTGGGGTTAGTCATTGCACTCATAGTAAATTTATTTCTTAAAAGCAGTCCTCTGTATTTTGCAATATCGTTCATATCAGTAATAGTCTTTACCTTAATGACTGGATATGATGCTCAGAGAATCAAAGACGTTTATTATAGATATAATGATGGCTCAGAAGTTGCCACTACTAAATTGGCAATACTAGGTGCAACTGATCTTTATTTTAATTTTATTATTATGTTTAAACATTTACTCCGGTTACTTAGCAATAGAGATTAAATGTTCTCCTTTTTAAGGAATAATAATAAGAATTCTTTAGTTTTCTTTTTAGTATCTTTGGTTGTGTCGATGATATGTCTTACATATGCATCTGTGCCACTATACAGTATTTTTTGTAAAGCTACCGGGTATGGTGGCACAACAAGAAAAGTAACTAATGCAACGATAAGTTCAACTGAACAAAAAATCAGGGTCCACTTCAACGCTGATATAATGTCCGAACTACCTTGGGAATTTAAATCAGAAACTAACTACGTTGACGTAAACATAGGAGAACAAAGTTTAGCATTTTATTATGCAAAAAATCTATCTGATCATCTTTCATTTGGTATGACAGTATATAACGTTACGCCTTTCAAAGCAGCTAAGTATTTTAATAAAGTTGCGTGCTTTTGTTTTGAAGAACAAATGTTGCTACCAAAACAAAAAGCAGCTATGCTAGTATCTTTCTATATAGATCCTGAGATAATACTTGATAGTAATACAAAAGATTTGAGTGAAATAACGTTATCATACACCTTTTTCCAGCTTAAGTAAAAGAACGTTTGCAAACCATGTCATTTCAGGCAATTAATAGGGTGTTATCTGAGTAGCTGACACCGGGATCCAGAAAATTTATAGATCATACAGATAAGGTTGACTTTTTGCCATCTTATGACTTGATTATATAGAAATCTGGATTCCATCTTCACCCACTGTAATGACAGTTGACAAGAAGTCTATTGATTGTAAAACAATAACTTTGCAAAATATTAATTGTTAGATAATATAATTAAAATTTTTATCTTACATTCATCATGGTTAGAGCTATACAAATAAAAAAACTGGTGGACCAGAAGTATTAGAATTTGTAGATAAGAATATAAGTGAGCCAAAAGGCGAGGAAGTCTTGATACGTCATACAACTATCGGCTTAAATCGTTATGATTTAGAGCACAGAAAAGGTACACGAAAAATTAAAAATTTACCATCGGTGCTTGGAGTGGAAGCGGTGGGGTGATTGAAAAACTTGGTAAAAAAATCAGTGATGGATTTAAAGTTGGAGACAGAGTTGGATATTGCACAGCTCCTCCAGGGGTATATTGTGAAAAGCGCATTATAGACCAGAAATATCTGATAAAAATTCCAAATGACATATCTGTTGAAGTTGCTGCTGCAGTGCTGTTTAAAGGAATGACAGCTCACTATTTAGTTAATCAATCTTATAAAGTTAGTCTTGGTGCTTTCGTGCTAGTTCATGGGGCCAATGGTGGTTTGGGACAAATAATATGCCAATGGGTAAAGGATAAAAAAGGTGTAGTGATAGGTTCTGTAAGCTCTGATGAAAAAATTAAGATAGCTTTACAAAGTGGCTGCAAATATGCAATAAACTACAATGATAAAGACTTCGTTTCTAAAGTTAAGGAGATTACGCAAAACAGAGGAGTAGGTGCAGTGTATGACCCTATACGTTACGCTACAAGAAAGCTTTCTTTTGAGTCTTTAGGTAGGTTCGGCATAACGTTTCCTATGGGCAGATATCAGGTAACTTTCCTATTAGTTTTCTTTACTTAGTTCACGTTCGTTATTTGCAACTGGAACCTCAATATACCATTATAAGAAAAATAGATTCACATTAGTGCTTACCACAATGGAAATATTCGAGATGATAAGAAAAAAACTTTTAACTATACGGATCAATAAAAAATATAAATTTGATGAAATAATTCAAGCTCATCGCGATATGGAAAATAGAAAAGCGAGTGGGTTAAATATTATCAAAATCTCTTAGATAAATTACTAATTTAAACTAACCATTCATTAAATAATATCAACTAGAACTTTACATATTTATTCTCCTTTTTGGGGAATTAAAAGTATATAGCTAAACTTACTTAGGCTTACCAACAACTGTTATCCCTCTACTTGTTAGAGCCGTGGCGGTATGATGTCTTAGCTATAGATACTGGATTGTGTGCTACAAGTAATTTTAAGAGAAGATTAGTAGATATGTTGTGTTTTAAACCAGATTAGGTATTTTAAACTGAACATTTTCAATAATACCACCTGGCATAACTGAAATTTTTACACTTAGGTTTACTTTAAGGTAGTCCATTAATTCATCAACCAATATGTCAGGAGCAGAAGCACCTGTAGTGATTCCTATCTTTTCTACGCCCTGAAACCAGCTTTTATTCACACAGCTGTAATTATCAATTAAGTAGGCTCTTTTTCCCCTGGCAGTGCACAGATTTAATAAGCGGTTTGAATTTGAGCTATTTTTACTTCCTACAACTAACACCATGTCTACAATTTCAGCTAGCTTTTTAACAGCATTTTGTCTATTTTGTGTTGCATAGCATATGTCCTTCAAATCTGGACCTGTTATACTTGGAAATCTTACCTTCAGGGCAAAAATAATTTCGCTGGTATCGTCGATGCTTAACGTGATTTACGTAACATAAGATAAATTATCTTGATCTTTAACTTTTAAATTGCGTACGTCCTGCATAGTTTGCACTAAAATGATAGGATTATTTAATCTTCCTCTGATTCCCTTAACTTCTGCATGGTTTTCATGCCCATTGAGAATTAATTCTTTACCACCGTTTTCATACCTTTTTGCCTCTTTATGCACCTTGCTAACTAAAGGACATGTTGCATCAATCACTTGAATACCCTTTCTTTTTGCCTTATCTTCTATATTTTTGATACTCCGTACGCGCTGAAGATCAGTATTCCTCCATTATCTTCAATTTCCTCGATACTGTTCACAAAAACCACTTTTTGTCTCTTAAAGTCCTCTACTATATACTTATTGTGAACAATTTCGTTTAGCACATAAACTTGACACTTGTTTTTGTATTTTCCTAAAGTGATAGCTAATATGTCCACAGCTCTTTTTACCGCGGCACAAAAACCTCGCGGCTCAGCTAAGATAATTTCCATTTTTATCAAATCTTACTTGATTTGATATGCCAGCATTACTTAAAAATAAGCTCCGCTCACTGTGTTTTATAGTACCATTATTTACGTTTATATAATAATTATTTTTCGCATATTCTCTTTAACATTTGATCAATCTACTACTTCAGACTACTACTTCAGAAAATTTTAGAAAAGATAATATAGTGTATAAAAAACCTGATATTTTAGATAGAAATGGAGTTGTAATAGCAACAAATGTGCCCACAACATAACCATATACAGATGCAACCAAAGTAAAGAATTCGGAGAGTATAGCAGCACAACTGTGTTCTATTTTAAATGATCTTGAGTACGATAATTCATATAGAGTACTTAGTTCAAAAAAGAAATTTGCTTGGGTAAAGCGGCACTTGACTCCAAAAGAACTGTTAGCAATAAAAAATGCCGATGTGCCAGGAATAAACTTCTATAACGATGTAAAACGTATATATTCTCACAGTAATTTATTTTCACACGTGCTTGGTTATACTGACATAGCAACGGTATTGCAGGAATTGAGTAATATATAAGTAAAACCAAACAACATTCTGTTATCCAACTGTTATCCAAGTAGCTGACACTGTGGTTCAGAAAAAAATACGCGGATTCCAGCATTACGCGATGTAATAATACCTTACCATGGTATTCAACTATCCTTAGATACACGAGTACAAAGCATAGTACGTGAAGAGCTAACTACAGCTGTAAGCAGATATCAGGCATTCGGAGGAGGAGTAAATGGTCAGTCTACCTGATTTTAATCCCAACCTACAGAATAAGGCGGAAGAGGTTTAATCGCACCAGTCTTGGGTTGTATGAGATGGGGTAGGTATTAATATATTTTACAATAGCCGCAGCGGTTGATGCAAACGTTATGTGTATGACGTATCAACACCAATTACCATTGGAAAGTATAAAATTCAGGATTTTCACAGATATAAAATTATTTAATTTTATATTTTATATAAAATTACTGTGCAAGATATATTTGTCAAGTCATCCAGCATTTGTTCAGCAAAAATTGCAGTCAAACTAGGTATTGAAAAACAGGTAGAATACTTTAAAGCTATGAAGCTGTTTTCTCCTTTAAAAATAGAAATACCAGAAAAATCCACACCGATAATCCCGGATAAATGGAATGAAAACACTTTAATAACAGCATCTTATGGTTATGGCATAGCTGTAACTCCTATACATCTTGTACAAACTGCAGCAGCATTAATCAACAATGGTATATTTCATAACGCAACCTTGATGTTGAATAAAAGAAGTATAGGAGAGCAAATCATCTCAAGAAGAACCTCCAGGGAAATGAGAAAATTATTACGCGCAGCAGTAACAGATGGCACTGGCAGAAAAGCAAAAATGAAGTCCTATTCAATAGGGGGAAAAACTGGATTGGCGGAAAAAGTTGAAGATGGTGAATATAGCAAAGATGCAAACATGGCGTCATTTATGGGAGTGCTAACTATGCTTGACTCAAGGTGTATAGTTCTAATTGCTATTGATGAACTTCAGGGAATGCACCACGTCGGGGGAATAATTGCTGCGCCTATAGTAAAGAACATTATAAATAGAATAGCACCTATACTAAATGTTATACCTGAGATATAATTATGATTGCTTTACTATAACTTCAAGTCTATAATTGCCAAAATCCTTATTAATATACCAAGAACCATCATCTTTAGTTACAAATTCAAGACCTTTAAGATTTCTTTTTATTGTCTTTACATTTTGACCATCGATAGCGATATTAATATCGAATGTAAAAACGTCTAGATTTATCAAAGCTTCTTTTCCACTGCACGAATTTATACTGAACTTGCCTAACATGAGATCATTAAAACTCACTTCCCCTGTATAGACATCACACTAACCGTCCACACAACACGTAGTTTCAATATAGAAAATGTCTGACATATAAAACACCTTGCGTTTACAAAAAAAAAGTAGCTGAACATATATAGCTAGTGCAGCCCTATGCCACGCCGCTAAGAAGTAATAGTCGTAAACCTAGAGCACCTTAGCTATACATCCATAATACATCTAGGAATGTAAATTAGACAGTTGATTGTGTGAGGAAGTCTAAATTACCACCTCTTAGAGGAATGGCTGTTTAGTTTTTTGTTAATCTTTTTTACCATGCTATCAATCATATGCTTTATCCCTTGATATACAGAGTATATACTTTCGTCGCTACGCATATAAGCAGAACAGGAAAATACATTATGGTTTTCGTCTTCTATTGATAACCCTGTATCACACTTTATGTGTTTACCATCAAGCTTCTCTATCAATTGTTCTCTGTCATCTCCTATAGTTACCGTAACCTTATTTTCTTCTTTACCTATCTTGCTTATTAAAGTGGCTGAAGATATGCATATCGTTCCTATCGGCTTTTTTGTAACAAAAAATTCTGAAACTAATCTTTCAAATTCAGGAATAACTTTCACCATGTGTTTATTCTCAGCCAAGTCAGATTGTATGAGAATTTAACTTTTATGTTTATTAAGTCTTAAGTATGTATGATCGCAGCGAGGCAGTAAAGACAAGTGAAGTCAGTAAAAATATTTTAAGTATAATAATAAATCTAAGAAGAGAATGTAACAGTGCTTATAAATAATGAGAGTTTATACATATTAAATAATACCGTAAATAAGTATATACATATGTATGTATGCGTGTATATGAATTTGCATGTAATAGGCAATTGCATGCATAAAAAAACCAGTATTTTGTTTCAATACATTTTCTCTGAGCATAAGTAATTTACTCCCGTTTATGTCTTATGCATCGAATAAAACGGAATTCATATGTTATAATATAGTGATGTGTGAATAAATAGCAGTAGGCAATAATACTACCTTAAATTATTCATTAACATTCTCCCCCACTAAGTGCGATAGTGCTTACAATGCGGGAGAGTCATCACCGTATGGTTTAGAGTTGGCATCATTTTCTGTATTATCAAAGCAATCATTCATCGGCAAAGGCGCAATTTTGGAAATTGGACGTTTGAAGACTTTGCCATGTGCGGATAGAGTGACCACCCGTACACAACCGTCTTTGCCAGGATGAATATCCTTGATACGAGCAAGCGGCCAGTTTCCTGGAGTACCACGTTCATTGAAAAATACCACTAAATCTCCAACTTTTGGACTTTGTGTTATTTTAAGCCATTTAGGTCTCGCTTGCATTCGGCACAACCATTCGTTTGACCAACGTCGCCAAAAATGCTGTTTGAGCTTTTCAACAACTTTCCATCTATTCAATCGATCAATGTTGACCTCGAGCAAATCCTCTTCTGGTACACAAAGCGTAGGCTCCCCAATCAACAAGTGGGCAGGAGTTAGCGCATGACAGTCAGATGGGTCTGAAGATAGGGGGCATAACGGTCTTGAATTCAAACAGCTTTCAATCTGAGCTAGCAGCGTAGTAAGCTCTTCAAATGTTAGAATACGATTCTGCATCACTCTGTTCAAATGGTGTTTACTGGACTTGACGCCGGCCTCCCAAAGACCACCAAAGTTTGGAGAGGCTGGAGGTATGAAATGCCACTTTGTGCTATTCGCAGCCAGTTTGTTGTATATTTCATCTGGGATTGCCGACTTACTGCGATTATACAGAATTTGCAGCTCTTTGTTAGCTCCAACAAAGTTGGTACCACAGTCTGAATACAAATCAGTACAGGGGCCGCGACGAGACACAAAACGCCTAAAAGCTGCCAGAAACGCATCAGTTGACATGTTTGTTGCTGCTTCCAAGTGCAGCGCTTTCGTAACCATGCAAATAAACAAACATATATAACCCTTTGTGGTCACTGAATTTCTTGCAGTTGACTGTTTAATGACGATTGGACCTGCATAATCGACCCCACTATGCTTGAATGGCCGTGCCGGCCTGAGGCGAACACTAGGGAGGTTTCCCATCATCTGCTGGGCTGCTTTTGCGTTGTATTTAAAACAAGTCACACATCTTCGCAAGTTTCGTTTTGCAATGCTTCTACTGGATAGTATCCAATATTCTCGTGAGACATAAGCTTGCATTTGGATCAAACCACCATGTAGAGTTTTAATGTGTGCATCAAGAGAAGAAAATCTTGTTAATAAATCTGGATATTGGTTGACATATGTCGCAGTTGCATGTATATTTAAGGATGGTTCAGCAATTTTATCAATTTCATTTAAGTTTATTTGAGGTTGTTTTGGCCAATTTTCTGATGGTTCCGATAGCCAGTTAGGACCATGCCACCATAATTCATGTTCAGCCAATTCACTGGGTAGTATACCACGGGACGCGCAGTCAGCAGGATTTTCCCTTGTGGATATATATCGCCATTGAGAAGCATTAGACCTGCGTTGAATTTCGGCAACTCGATTTCCAACATATACAGGCCACTTAGACGACTGACCACGAATCCATACAAGCACAGTTGTGCTATCAGTCCAATAGTATTCGAAATTCTTTGATTAAGTGAAGAAATTATTTTATCTACTAGCTTAGCTAATAAAGTGGCACCACACAATTCCATTCTGGGTATAGTTAACCGCTTTATAGGGCCCACTTTAGTTTTTGCCTGGATTAGATATACTTTTGTACCCAAATCAGAACTGGTTTTTGCATAGACTGCCGCTGCATAAGCTAGCTTAGAAGAGTCGGAAAACCCATGAATTTCAACTTTAACCTCCTTGCGCACTCCAATCCAACGCGGAATTTTAATATTTTCCAGATGTTTTAAATTATTGCGATATATTAACCATTTTTTCTCCATAGCATCGGGCAGGCGATCGTTCCAATCAATACCAAGTAACCATAGGTTTTGAAATTCTATTTTTGCGAGAATTGTGGTAGGGGATAGCCAGCCTAGAGGATCGTAAAGTTTTGCGGCATCTGATAACAAGCTTCGTTTTGTAACTACTGATGTATTATCAAAATTAATATCAAATGAAAAGCAGTCATCTGCTATGTCCCACTTCAAACCCAGAGCTTTTAGTGTATTAGGTTGATTCAACTCGAATATGTTGGAAGTTTCCCTGAAGTCTACGGGAATCAAATCTAGTAGTTCTCTTGAGTTTGTTGTCCATTTACGTAGATTAAACTGACCTTTATTTAGCAAGCTACATAGCTCAGTATGCAACTGGTAAGCTTCTGCTAAACTATCCGCCCCAGAAATAACATCATCAACATAAGTATCTGTGTTGAGCACGCTACAAGCCATTGGATATTTTTCCTGTTCGTCTAGTGCTAGCTGTTGTAACACTCTAATCGAAAGAAAAGGCGCAGATGTTGTACCATAAGTGACCGTTGAGAGCCGGTAAATTAGTATCTCTTCGGATCTCATATTTCTCCAAAGAATTTGTTGAAACTTTCGTTGCTCCGGTATTACGAGTATTTGTCGAAACATTTTTTCTAAATCTGCCCTAAACCCAATTTTGAAACGTCTCCACCGATTAATGATTGTAGGCAGATCATTTTGTAATGCAGGACCAGCTGCCAGTTCGTCATTTAACGAGTGCTGAGCTGACCGCTTACAGCTACCGTCGAAAACAACCCTCAACTTGGTTGTCGAGCTGTATTCTCTTAAAACACCATGATGGGGCAAAAAGAATCCATTCCTTTCCAAGTCAAGAGGATAAGTGCCTACCTTTTCCATATGACCAAGCCGTTCGTACTCTTCCATAAAGTCTGTGTAAAGCTTCCCAAAGTTCTTATTCAATTTACATTTGGCTTCAATACTTTTTAAGCGAGAAAGTGCTGTATAGTCTGTTTGTGCAAAAACGGGAAGTAAGCTACTCTTGAGAAGAGATTTAAAGGGTAGAAACACCATATAACGTCCTGATGAATCACGTATAGTAGTAGCTTTGAAGTGTTCTTCACAAAGAATTTCTTCTTCTGTTGAAACCTTGTTCTCTATCAGTTCTTCCTGTTCCCAAAAGGACTGTAATTGTTTATCTAAAGAACAAACGTTTACAGTAATACTGTGATGTAAATTGTTGTCTGGAATAGGACCCGAAACTATCCATCCGAATTGTGTCAATTGCAAAAAAGGACCATTGTTAAATGTATGTTGTTGAGGTAATACGATATCTCCATAGATATCTCCTCCTACCAAAAGATCAATTTCTCCAGGTTCTGAGAAATAAGGATCAGCTAACGAAAATTTACTTAAATCAGGTAAAAGTTTCTCATTTATAGCCATAGGTTGATATCCAGTTATTTTTGGTAAAACCAAGGCCTCACAATCGATCTTAAAATTAGTGTTGGTTCTTGAGAAAATAGTAAAATTAACATGTTTTCATACAATCGTGGGTTGATGTCCACCAACCCCGCTAATTTCTACAAAATCCTTTGTGTAAGGTAATTTTAGAGCGTCCGCAACCTTTTTGGTGATAAAAGTAGCCTGGGCACATTGGTCAAGGAGGGCCCGCAAGACAAAGACGCCTTGATAGGTTTTTAGCACGACCCGTAATGTCGCTAAGAGAATTTGAGACCTTTTCCTGCCACTATATTTCTTGCAATTATCAACTACATGAGCAGTGACGTTCTGAAGTATTTGCGAAGACGAGGGGTGTTCACGAATCATAGCGGATTCAGTAGGTGAGTTCGCAATTGAGTGGGTTGCCGAATATTCATTATGCACTGTTGTATGGTGATTCTGTTGGCAGACTTGACAGCGAGAAACTACACGACAGTTGTTACTAAAGTGGCCAGGTGTTAAGCAATTTCTACATATTCGCTTTGAATTTAAAAAATCTTTCTTTGCAGCAGATGCTAACGAAGCAAACTTGAAACATTTGAAAAGAAGATGACGCTTATTGCAGCAGGGGCAGTTGTAGTCGTTGCTTGTAGAAACAGCGTTTGCATACCGTCCGAAAATAACTTTTCGATACCTGTTTCTGATGGCTCCGCCAAAAGCATTCAGTTAATTTCAGATACAACCCGCACTAGTATAGCGCTTCTACGCAGCTTAGAAGTAAATACTGAAGGTGAACATGCTATGCTTATATATATGACTGTGAATAAGCTGGACTTACAAATACGCAAGGAATGGGAGCAATCTCTAAAAGCGTCAACGGAAATTCCTCCAATAGGAGATTTATTCAAATTCCTAGAAGCAACATTTCGAACATTAGAAACACTTTCTGATCAGGCCGATTCAAGTCCTAATGCAGTTCGTTTGTCATCAAAATCCTCACTAAATAATAACGGTGTTACCGCCACTCATAAATCGCTAATATGACATTACTGTTATCGATATGTAGAGAGATGAGCATGGCAAATGTTCAATTATTCCTTTTAATTTTCCACGCGGTATAATTATGAGGCCATATTTAATCGAGACCACATACATAGGTATATAAAACACCTACATAGATTTAAGATATTCATTCGTTCAGGTCATAAGGATTACGAAGCTTCGCTTGGAGTAGCCATACATAAAAGTTAGTATATCAGCAGTTTAGTATGTAAGTTTGTATAATGAATTTATTTATAATTTTAGGAATTTTAACATATTAAAGCGTAAGAATAAAGAATTAAAGTTTTCTAAAATTCTTACACTTGTGTTTAAAATCCACATTGGCTATCTTGAGCTTGGGCCGCTTTACCCGCAACATTAAAATTCTTTTATTGGCGTCATCGGATCGTTTGAAGGAATCATCTTGGGTGTTAAAACGTAAGTCCTAACAGAATGCAACCTTCCACTCCCTCACAGGGTCAACCACTAAGTCGTCAACGACCAACTCAGTTAAGTCCTGCACTGAACAACTGTAACATTTGCAACAAGTCCACAGACAACGAAAAATTTATAAAATGCAGCAAGTGCCATCTTAATTTTCATTTACCATGTGTCAATCTCAGCAGCAATCAAGACCAACCTACGTGGAGTTGCCAAAATTGTACGGTACAACATCAAATCACGATCGATTCTGCCTCTTCCATTCGTAGTGGCTCTTCGGCCACCACCCGCTCCCGCCGACAAGCTCTTGAGCTACAACGTCTAGAAGAAGAGACACAACTTGAAAGAGATTTCATTAAAAAGAAATACCAAATTCTCGAACAAGCAGTAGATGACTTCGAGGACGCACAATCAGTTAATAAACACTAAGCTGTCAGATCTGTACATGAGTGGTTAGATAATCAAATCCAACTCCCTACTTCGGCTATTGCAACCGCACACCAAAATATAGTTTCCGCAGCTCGTCAGTTTGAAACGCCACCTTACACATTTGTACCACAAGCCACAACAACGCAAGAAATGCCTAACACTACTAAACCATATTGCCAAAACGTAAGTAATGACTTAGTTTATACGACAAAAACAATAACTCCGCCCGTATGTACAACTACGTCATTCGTTAATAACATGTCTTCATTTATTAATGACCCAACAACGAACCGTCAGCAGCCGACAACTGCAAATTTATGTAATAATTCAGACAACGTAAATGCAGAAAATCACACATTAGAGACACCTGTACAATTTGGTTACATGGATTCAACGTTTTCCATGAACCCATCAAACCTCCAACCTGTTATATTACCTTCTCACAGGCTTTCGCAACAACAAATAAGCACGCGGCAGTCAGTACCAAAAGAGCTTCCAATTTTTACCGGCACTCCTGAAGAATGGCCCTTGTTTAGTGCCACATATGACTGGTCGACAGCAGTCTGTGGTTTTACAGACGCTGAAAATCTTGTCAGGCTTCAAAGTTCTCTAAAGGGGGAAGCACTTCGATCTGTTAAACATATTTTGATCCATCCATCGGGTGTACCATGTGCTCTATCTACACTAAAATTGCTTTTCGGACAACCGGAAAAAATATTAAACTCACTAAAAAATAGAATAAGATCACTACCAGCACTGAACACAAATAAATTGAGCACAATTACCTCTTTCGCCGTGGAAGTAAAGGGCCTAGAAACAACAATTAAAGCCAGTGGTTTAATAAATGAACTGACCAATTCATCTTTATTACATGAATTAATAATGAAAATGCCATCACATTTTCAACTTAACTGGGGTGAACAAAAAATAAAACTAGCAAAAAATAACAAAAGAGTTAGTTTGACTGAATTCGCTAACTGGATATATGAAGTCGGTGTCTCAGCAAGCAGCATAAATATAGAAAGTGACAGCAGCGCATCAAAGTCAATAGAGCAGTATTCGCGTAAGCCAAAAAACGTTTATGTGCATGCTCATGAAGAACAAAACAAAAAGATCTGTTTAGTGTGTTCTGGCAACTGCAATAGTGTTGAGAAGTGTAAAAAATTCTTGGCTGCGAATAGAAGCGAGCGATGGAACTTAGTAAGAATGTAAAATCTATGTAAACTGTGCCTGCGACGTCACTACGGTATTTGCAGTAGCAGCATCGTTTGCAGAGAAAATAATTGTCAAATAAAACATAATACATTGCTGCATAAATCCATGACTGAAGATAGAGAAACAAACGCTACCAGAGAAACTGATAATAAAAGCAAAAGAGATAATTTACATGCAGCCCATAGGAATGAATGCAATGAAATCTTATTTAAAATTATACCCATAACAATATACGGAAACAATAATAAACGTTTTAATACTTTTGCATTTATAGACGAGGGTTCGTCTGTAAGTCTGGTAAATGAACAATTAATTAATAAACTAGATTTAAATGGTGAGTCACAACCTCTATGCTTGAAATGGACAGGTGAAATAGGTCGCAACGAAGAAGACTCAAAAATAGTCTCAATGAAAATTTCAGGTATGAATAAAACTGAATTTTCTATTTCTGTTCGTACGGTTAAACAACTATCGCTTCCGAGTCAGAGCTTTAATTATAAAAAGTTATGTAAAAAATTTCCGCACCTTAAAGGGCTACCCATCGCCGATTTTGAAAATGCTGTACCAGATGTACTTTTAGGATTAAATAACTTGAAATTATGTGTGCCAACTCGTGTTAAAGAAGGCAAGAAAAACGAACCCGTCGCTTTACATACTCGCCTCGGCTGGCTAATATGTGGCAACTCCAGTGTTGGAGAAAAGGCCCAAATTCAATATAATTTTTACTCTTGCGAGTGTAAAGGTGAAAACGACCAAATTCTTACTCACTTACTCAAACAGTTTTATACAACTGAGTTAGCAGGGATAAGTAACTATACTCCAGCTCTTGGAAAAGATGACCAAAGGGCATTAAGTTTGCTAGAAACATATACGAAACAAAGATGCGATGGCCATTACGAGACAGCTTTGCTGTGGCGATATGACAATATTACACTTCCACAAAGCTTTGATATGGCGAAGAGACGACTGATTTGTCTCGAAAAAACTCTAAGAAAAAATAAAGAGTTGTTTGAACATTTCGAAAAAACAATTTCTGAATATTTTGAAAGAAATTACATAGCCAAAGTAAACAATGAAGATGATAAACAAAATGTATGGTATTTACCAATGTTTCCGGTATTTAACAAAAACAAACCGAATAAAACAAGAATAGTTTGGGATGCGGCCGCGAAGGCAAATGGTATTTCACTTAACTCTATGCTGCTCAAAGGGCCAGATTTGCTGTCTTCTCTTGCAGCTATTCTTTTTCGTTTTCGGCAAAGGCAAATTGCAATCTGTGGTGACATCGAACAAATGTTCCATCAGATTTATATACGCGATGAAGACTGCCATGCGCAAAGATTTTTATGGCGCAGCTGCGACGACAACAAAGAACCCGAAGTGTACGTAATGAAGGTTATGATATTCGGTGCCTCCTGCGCTCCGTGCATATCTCAGTATGTTAAAAACCTCAACGCATCAAAATTTGAAGCCAAGTATCCCTTAGCCGCTGCTGCCATCAAAGACAACCCCTACGTAGATGATTTTCTTGCTAAAACTGGCTAAAACTGTGCGATTCATTCATAGTGAGGGAGGATTCAAAATTAGAAACTGGTGTTCGAATAATGATAGCGTTTTGAAAGAATTGAACTCTTCTAACCCTTTGACCAATATTTGCCTAAACGTTAGTGTAGGCGAAGTAACAGAAAAGGTACTTGGCATATTTTGGAACCCTGGGGAAGACAATATAACCTTTAAACTGTCGCAGTCTGTCTTAAACAGCGAACTTCTTCTCGGAAACAAAATTCCCACCAAACGTGAAATTTTAAGAACTCTAATGAGCATTTATGACCCTTTAGGGCTTGTAGGAAATTTCCTTATGTATTTGAAAATAGTTCTCCAAGAAGTTTGGAGAAGCAATATCGACTGGGACGAACATATTCTAGTAAATCAACAATTAAGGTGGGAAAACTGGCTAGCGCTTTTACCAGATTTAAAAAATGTAAATATACCTCGTTGTTATCTTAAAACATTGAAAAACTATAATAACCTAGATGTTCAATTGCATGTATTTGTGGATGCAAGCGAAAACGGTTATGCCGCCGTAGCGTATTTTAGGATGTGCTGTGGGGACGAAATCGCTATTTCACTTATTGGATCAAAAACTAGGGTGGCGCCACTAAAGGTTTTATCGATACCACGTTTAGAGCTGATGGCAGCTGTTATTGGTGCTCGGTTTGCTAAATATATTGAAAAACATCATACCGTTAAGATAAATCGAAAAACACTCTGGTCAGATTCACGAACAGTTTTAAGCTGGATACGCTCCGACCACCGAAAATATCACCAGTTCGTTTCAGTTCGTGTAAGTGAAATTCTCGATATTTCAGAGGTGGACGAGTGGTCCTGCATATCAGGAAAAACGAATGTAGCTGACGAAGCAACACGATGCACAAATAAACCTAATCTATCGAATACAGGGCGCTGGTTTAGCGGCCCTGATTTTTTAAAGTTGCCAGAGAAAGAATGGCGGGAACCCAATACACAACTTTTGGAAACAAAGCTCGAGTTGAAAGAGTGCCATTTAACGGCACGAAGTATAGAACAACTTATAAACTTACAAAGATTTTCTCGGTGGTGCAGAGCATTAAGGGCAACTGCATACGTAATTCGTTTTTGCTACTGCCGTAGAAACAGAGATATCACGCCTTCCTGTGGAAAGGAACTAACTCAAATTGAGTTGCTCAAAGCAGAACTGACTCTTATCAAAGATACTCAGAAAGTATATTTCCAAAATGAAATAAATTGTCTATCACAAAAGAATAAATTAACAAAAAATAATTTTTGTATAAATTGTCCCCGTATTTGGATCATAAAAGTGTCTTGAGAGTAGGTGGCCGAATTGATTATGCTGATGTTCCGGAGGAACTGAAGCATCCAGCCGTTTTGCCTAAACATTGCCGCCTAACAACCCTTTTAATATTACATTACCATAATCTGTACCGTCATAGTAGCCTAGAGACAGTGGTGAATGAATTGCGGCAAAAATACTATATTCCTAAATTGAGAACCGTTTGTAAATCAACCATTAAGCAGTGTCAAATGTGTAAAATTAAAACTGCGATGCCGGAGATTCCGCAGATGGCAAAATTACCTCGGGCTCGACTGGGTTCGTATCTCTCACCATTCACATTCACGGGTCTTGACTTTTTTGGTCCTATGCTTGTCACTGTTAACCGACATAAAGAAAAGAGATACGGTGCGCTATTTACATGTTTAACGGCACGTGCGGTTCATATTGAAATCGTCTATTCGCTTAATACAAGTTCGTGTATCATGGCAATACGTAAGTTTATTTCGCGAAGAGGCAGCCCAAGAGAATTTTTCAGCGACAATGGTACTAATTTTATCGGTGCTGATCGAGAGTTGCGTGAAGCCTTAAGAGAGGTGGACAAGAACGAGCTAATACGAAGTTTTACAACGTCCTACACCAAATGGAACTTTAACCCACCTTCTGCTCCTCATATGGGAGGAGCATGGGAACGATTAGTTCGATCCGTAAAAACTGTACTCTACAATATTAAAACAGAACGGTTTCCAAGCGATGAAATGCTGCAAAGCATGATGGCTGAAGTCGAAAGTATTATAAATTCCCGTCCTCTTACATATGTCCCAATAGAAAGCGAAAATCAAGAAGCGATCACACCAAATCATATTTTGCTTGGCAACTCCAGTGGCTTAAAACCCCTTGCATCGTACGACGACGAAGGTCTTGTACTTAAAGAAAGTTGGTTGCGTTCACAACAATATGCACAAATCTTTTGGAAGAGATGGGTGACAGAGTACCTGCCTACTTTGACGTGTAGGACAAAGTGGTTTCAAAAGGCCAAACCCATATCTGTGGGAGATTTAGTGATAGTGGTTGATCCAAATAACCCGAGAAACGTGTGGCCAAAAGGAAAGGTCATCGAAGTTGCCAAATCCGAAGATGGACAAGTACGAAAGGCAAAAGTTTTGACAGTTTGTGGCGTTTTAGAAAGACCTGCTGCAAAATTAGCGGTTTTAGACGTGGCTGAAAGAAAGTAGAGTAAGTCTTCGAAATCTCGCCATACTGTGGGGGAGTGTTACCGCCACTCATAAATCGCTAATATGACATTACTGTTATCGATATGTAGAGAGATGAGCATGGCAAATGTTCAATTATTCCTTTTAATTTTCCACGCGGTATAATTATGAGGCCATATTTAATCGAGACCACATACATAGGTATATAAAACACCTACATAGATTTAAGATATTCATTCGTTCAGGTCATAAGGATTACGAAGCTTCGCTTGGAGTAGCCATACATAAAAGTTAGTATATCAGCAGTTTAGTATGTAAGTTTGTATAATGAATTTATTTATAATTTTAGGAATTTTAACATATTAAAGCGTAAGAATAAAGAATTAAAGTTTTCTAAAATTCTTACACTTGTGTTTAAAATCCACATTGGCTATCTTGAGCTTGGGCCGCTTTACCCGCAACAATTAAAAGCAATTTTCGACGGTATGCAAACGCTGTTTCTACAAGCAACGACTCCAACTGCCCCTGCTGCAATAAGCGTCATCTTCTTTTCAAATGTTTCAAGTTTGCTTCGTTAGCATCTGCTGCAAAGAAAGATTTTTTAAATTCAAAGCGAATATGTAGAAATTGCTTAACACCTGGCCACTTTAGTAACAACTGTCGTGTAGTTTCTCGCTGTCAAGTCTGCCAACAGAATCACCATACAACAGTGCATAATGAATATTCGGCAACCCACTCAATTGCGAACTCACCTACTGAATCCGCTATGATTCGTGAACACCCCTCGTCTTCGCAAACTCTTCAGAACGTCACTGTTCATGTAGTTGATAATTGCAAGAAATATAGTGGCAGGAAAAGGTCTCAAATTCTCTTAGCGACATTACGGATCGTGCTAAAAACCTATCAAGGCGTCTTTGTCTTGCGGGCCCTCCTTGACCAATGTGCCCAGGCTACTTTTATCACCAAAAAGGTTGCGGACGCTCTAAAATTACCTTACACAAAGGATTTTGTAGAAATTAGCGGGGTTGGTGGACATCAACCCACGATTGTACGAAAACATGTTAATTTTACTATTTTCTCAAGAACAAACACTAATTTTAAGATTGATTGTGAGGCCTTAGTTTTACCAAAAATAACTGGATATCAACCTATGGCTATAAATGAGAAACTTTTACCTGATTTAAGTAAATTTTCGTTAGCTGATCCTTATTTCTCAGAACCTGGAGAAATTGATCTTTTGCTAGGAGGAGATATCTATGGAGATATCGTATTACCTCAACAACATACATTTAACAATCGTCCTTTTTTGCAATTGACACAATTCGGGTGGATAGTTTCGGGTCCTATTCCAGACAACAATTTACATCACAGTATTACTGTAAACGTTTGTTCTTTAGATAAACAATTACAGTCCTTTTGGGAACAGGAAGAACTGATAGAGAACAAGGTTTCAACAGAAGAAGAAATTCTTTGTGAAAAACACTTCAAAGCTACTACTATACGTGATTCATCAGGACGTTATATGGTGTTTCTACCCTTTAAATCTATTCTCAAGAGTAGCTTACTTCCCGTTTTTGCACAAACAGACTATACAGCACTTTCTCGCTTAAAAAGTATTGAAGCCAAATGTAAATTGAATAAGAACTTTGGGAAGCTTTACACAGACTTTATGGAAGAGTACGAACGGCTTGGTCATATGGAAAAGGTAGGCACTTATCCTCTTGACTTGGAAAGGAATGGATTCTTTTTGCCCCATCATGGTGTTTTAAGAGAAAACAGCTCGACAACCAAGTTGAGGGTTGTTTTCGACGGTAGCTGTAAGCGGTCAGCTCAGCCCTCGTTAAATGACGAACTGGCAGCTGGTCCTGCATTACAAAATGATCTGCCTACAATCATTAATCGGTGGAGACGTTTCAAAATTGGGTTTAGGGCAGATTTAGAAAAAATGTTTCGACAAATACTCGTAATACCGGAGCAACGAAAGTTTCAACAAATTCTTTGGAGAAATATGAGATCCGAAGAGATACTAATTTACCGGCTCTCAACGGTCACTTATGGTACAACATCTGCGCCTTTTCTTTCGATTAGAGTGTTACAACAGCTAGCACTAGACGAACAGGAAAAATATCCAATGGCTTGTAGCGTGCTCAACACAGATACTTATGTTGATGATGTTATTTCTGGGGCGGATAGTTTAGCAGAAGCTTACCAGTTGCATACTGAGCTATGTAGCTTGCTAAATAAAGGTCAGTTTAATCTACGTAAATGGACAACAAACTCAAGAGAACTACTCGATTTGATTCCCGTAGACTTCAGGGAAACTTCCAACATATTCGAGTTGAATCAACCTAATACACTAAAAGCTCTGGGTTTGAAGTGGGACATAGCAGATGACTGCTTTTCATTTGATATTAATTTTGATAATACATCAGTAGTTACAAAACGAAGCTTGTTATCAGATGCCGCAAAACTTTACGATCCTCTAGGCTGGCTATCCCCTACCACAATTCTCGCAAAAATAGAATTTCAAAACCTATGGTTACTTGGTATTGATTGGAACGATAGCCTGCCCGATGCTATGGAGAAAAAATGGTTAATATATCGCAATAATTTAAAACATCTGGAAAATATTAAAATTCCGCGTTGGATTGGAGTGCGCAAGGAGGTTAAAGTTGAAATTCATGGGTTTTCCGACTCTTCTAAGCTAGCTTATGCAGCGGCAGTCTATGCAAAAACCAGTTCTGATTTGGGTACAAAAGTATATCTAATCCAGGCAAAAACTAAAGTGGGCCCTATAAAGCGGTTAACTATACCCAGAATGGAATTGTGTGGTGCCACTTTATTAGCTAAGCTAGTAGATAAAATAATTTCTTCACTTAATCAAAGAATTTCGAATGTTTACTATTGGACTGATAGCACAACTGTGCTTGCATGGATTCGTGGTCAGTCGTCTAAGTGGCCTGTATATGTTGGAAATCGAGTTGCCGAAATTCAACGCAGGTCTAATGCTTCTCAATGGCGATATATATCCACAAGGGAAAATCCTGCTGACTGCGCGTCCCGTGGTATACTACCCAGTGAATTGGCTGAACATGAATTATGGTGGCATGGTCCTAACTGGCTATCGGAACCATCAGAAAATTGGCCAAAACAACCTCAAATAAACTTAAATGAAATTGATAAAATTGCTGAACCATCCTTAAATATACATGCAACTGCGACATATGTCAACCAATATCCAGATTTATTAACAAGATTTTCTTCTCTTGATGCACACATTAAAACTCTACATGGTGGTTTGATCCAAATGCAAGCTTATGTCTCACGAGAATATTGGATACTATCCAGTAGAAGCATTGCAAAACGAAACTTGCGGAGATGTGTGACTTGTTTTAAATACAACGCAAAAGCAGCCCAGCAGATGATGGGAAACCTCCCTAGTGGTCGCCTCAGGCCGGCACGGCCATTCAAGCATAGTGGGGTCGATTATGCAGGTCCAATCGTCATTAAACAGTCAACTGCAAGAAATTCAGTAACCACAAAGGGTTATATATGTTTGTTTATTTGCATGGTTACGAAAGCGCTGCACTTGGAAGCAGCAACAAACATGTCAACTGATGCGTTTCTGGCAGCTTTTAGGCGTTTTGTGTCTCGTCGCGGCCCCTGTACTGATTTGTATTCAGACTGTGGTACCAACTTTGTTGGAGCTAACAAAGAGCTGCAAATTCTGTATAATCGCAGTAAGTCGGCAATCCCAGATGAAATATACAACAAACTGGCTGCGAATAGCACAAAGTGGCATTTCATACCTCCAGCCTCTCCAAACTTTGGTGGTCTTTGGGAGGCCGGCGTCAAATCCACTAAACACCATTTGAACAGAGTGATGCAGAATCGTATTCTAACATTTGAAGAGCTTACTACGCTGCTAGCTCAGATTGAAAGCTGTTTGAATTCAAGACCGTTATGCCCCCTATCTCCAGACCCATCTGACTGTCATGCGCTAACTCCTGCCCACTTGTTGATTGGGGAGCCTACGCTTTGTGTACCAGAAGAGGATTTGCTCGAGGTCAACATTGATCGATTGAATAGATGGAAAGTTGTTGAAAAGCTCAAACAGCATTTTTGGCGACGTTGGTCAAACGAATGGTTGTGCCGAATGCAAGCGAGACCTAAATGGCTTAAAATAACACAAAGTCCAAAAGTTGGAGATTTAGTGGTATTTTTCAATGAACGTGGTACTCCAGGAAACTGGCCGCTTGCTCGTATCAAGGATATTCATCCTGGCAAAGACGGTTGTGTACGGGTGGTCACTCTATCCGCACATGGCAAAGTCTTCAAACGTCCAATTTCCAAAATTGCGCCTTTGCCGATGAATGATTGCTTTGATAATACAGAAAATGATGCCAACTCTAAACCATACGGTGATGACTCTCCCGCATTGTAAGCACTATCGCACTTAGTGGGGGAGAATGTTAATGAATAATTTAAGGTAGTATTATTGCCTACTGCTATTTATTCACACATCACTATATTATAAATATAAATTCGTGCAGTGGAAAAGAAGCTTTGATAAATCTAGACGTTTTTACATTCGATATTAATATCGCTATCGATGGTCAAAATGTAAAGACAATAAAAAGAAATCTTAAAGGTCTTGAATTTGTAACTAAAGATGATGGTTCTTGGTATATTAATAAGGATTTTGGCAATTATAGACTTGAAGTTATAGTAAAGCAATCATAATTATATCTCAGGTACAACATTTAGTATAGGTGCTATTCTATTTATAATGTTCTTTACTATAGGCGCAGCAATTATTCCCCCGACGTGGTGCATTCCCTGAAGTTCATCAATAGCAATTAGAACTATACACCTTGAGTCAAGCATAGTTAGCACTCCCATAAATGACGCCATGTTTGCATCTTTGCTATATTTTTTTTTCAGTTTTTCCCCCTATTGAATAGGACTTCATTTTTGCTTTTCTGCCAGTGCCATCTGTTACTGCTGCGCGTAATAATTTTCTCATTTCCCTGGAGGTTCTTCTTGAGATGATTTGCTCTCCTATACTTCTTTTATTCAACATCAAGGTTGCGTTATGAAATATACCATTGTTGATTAATGCTGCTGCAGTTTGTGCAAGATGTATAGGAGTTACAGCTATGCCATAACCATAAGATGCTGTTATTAAAGTGTTTTCATTCCATTTATCCGGGATTATCGGTGTGGATTTTTCTGGTATTTCTATTTTTAAAGGAGAAAACAGCTTCATAGCTTTAAAGTATTCTACCTGTTTTTCAATACCTAGTTTGACTGCAATTTTTGCTGAACAAATGCTGGATGACTTGACAAATATATCTTGCACAGTAATATAAAATTAAATAATTTTATATCTGTGAAAATCCTGAATTTTATACTTTCCAATGGTAATTGGTGTTGATACGTCATACACATAACGTTTGCATCAACCGCTGCGGCTATTGTAAAATATATTAATACCTACCCCATCTCATACAACCCAAGACTGGTGCGATTAAACCTCTTCCGCCTTATTCTGTAGGTTGGGATTAAAATCAGGTAGACTGACCATTTACTCCTCCTCCGAATGCCTGATATCTGCTTACAGCTGTAGTTAGCTCTTCACGTACTATGCTTTGTACTCGTGTATCTAAGGATAGTTGAATACAATGGTAAGGTATTATTACATCGCGTAATGCTGGAATCCGCGTATTTTTTTCTGAACCACAGTGTCAGCTACTTGGATAACAGTTGGATAACAGAATGTTGTTTGGTTTTACTTATATATTACTCAATTCCTGCAATACCGTTGCTATGTCAGTATAACCAAGCACGTGTGAAAATAAATTACTGTGAGAATATATACGTTTTACATCGTTATAGAAGTTTATTCCTGGCACACCGGCATTTTTTATTGCTAACAGTTCTTTTGGAGTCAAGTGCCGCTTTACCCAAGCAAATTTCTTTTTTGAACTAAGTACTCTATATGAATTATCGTACTCAAGATCATTTAAAATAGAACACAGTTGTGCTGCTATACTCTCCGAATTCTTTACTTTGGTTGCATCTGTATATGGTTATGTTGTGGGCACATTTGTTGCTATTACAACTCCATTTCTATCTAAAATATCAGGTTTTTTATATACTATATTATCTTTTCTAAAATTTTCTGAAGTAGTAGTCTGAAGTAGTAGATTGATCAAATGTTAAAGAGAATATGCGAAAAATAATTATTATATAAACGTAAATAATGGTACTATAAAACACAGTGAGCGGAGCTTATTTTTAAGTAATGCTGGCATATCAAATCAAGTAAGATTTGATAAAAATGGAAATTATCTTAGCTGAGCCGCGAGGTTTTTGTGCCGCGGTAAAAAGAGCTGTGGACATATTAGCTATCACTTTAGAAAAATACAAAAACAAGTGTCAAGTTTATGTGCTAAACGAAATTGTTCACAATAAGTATATAGTAGAGGACTTTAAGAGACAAAAAGTGGTTTTTGTGAACAGTATCGAGGAAATTGAAGATAATGGAGGAATACTGATCTTCAGCGCGCACGGAGTATCAAAAATATAGAAGATAAGGCAAAAAGAAAGGGTATTCAAGTGATTGATGCAACATGTCCTTTAGTTAGCAAGGTGCATAAAGAGGCAAAAAGGTATGAAAACGGTGGTAAAGAATTAATTCTCAATGGGCATGAAAACCATGCAGAAGTTAAGGGAATCAGAGGAAGATTAAATAATCCTATCATTTTAGTGCAAACTGTGCAGGACGTACGCAATTTAAAAGTTAAAGATCAAGATAATTTATCTTATGTTACGTAAATCACGTTAAGCATCGACGATACCAGCGAAATTATTTTTGCCCTGAACGTAAGATTTCCAAGTATAACAGGTCCAGATTTGAAGGACATATGCTATGCAACACAAAATAGACAAAATGCTGTTAAAAAGCTAGCTGAAATTGTAGACATGGTGTTAGTTGTAGGAAGTAAAAATAGCTCAAATTCAAACCGCTTATTAGATCTGTGCACTGCCAGGGGAAAAAGAGCCTACTTAATTGATAATTACAGCTGTGTGAATAAAAGCTGGTTTCAGGGCGTAGAAAAGATAGGAATCACTACAGGTGCTTCTGCTCCTGACATATTGGTTGATGAATTAATGGACTACCTAAAAGTAAACCTAAGTGTAAAAATTTCAGTTATGCCAGGTGGTATTATTGAAAATGTTCAGTTTAAAATACCTAATCTGGTTTAAAACACAACATATCTACTAATCTTCTCTTAAAATTACTTGTAGCACACAAACCAGTATCTATAGCTAAGACATCATACCGCCACGGCTCTAACAAGTAGAGGGATAACAGTTGTTGGTAAGCCTAAGTAAGTTTAGCTATATACTTTTAATTCCCCAAAAAGGAGAATAAATATGTAAAGTTCTAGTTGATATTATTTAATGAATGGTTAGTTTAAATTAGTAATTTATCTAAGAGATTTTGATAATATTTAACCCACTCGCTTTTCTATTTTCCATATCGCGATGAGCTTGAATTATTTCATCAAATTTATATTTTTTATTGATCCGTATAGTTAAAAGTTTTTTTCTTATCATCTCGAATATTTCCATTGTGGTAAGCACTAATGTGAATCTATTTTTCTTATAATGGTATATTGAGGTTCCAGTTGCAAATAACGAACGTGAACTAAGTAAAGAAAACTAATAGGAAAGTTACCTGATATCTGCCCATAGGAAACGTTATGCCGAACCTACCTAAAGACTCAAAAGAAAGCTTTCTTGTAGCGTAACGTATAGGGTCATACACTGCATCTACTCCTCTGTTTTGCGTAATCTCCGTAACTTTAGAAACGAAGTCTTTATCATTGTAGTTTATTGCATATTTGCAGCCACTTTGTAAAGCTATCTTAATTTTTTCATCAGAGCTTACAGAACCTATCACTACACCTTTTTTATCCTTGACCCATTGGCATATTATTTGTCCCAAACCACCATTGGCCCCATGAACTAGCACGAAAGCACCAAGACTAACTTTATAAGATTGATTAACTAAATAGTGAGCTGTCATTCCTTTAAACAGCACTGCAGCAGCAACTTCAACAGATATGTCATTTGGAATTTTTATCAGATATTTCTGGTCTATAATGCGCTTTTCACAATATACCCCTGGAGGAGCTGTGCAATATCCAACTCTGTCTCCAACTTTAAATCCATCACTGATTTTTTTACCAAGTTTTTCAATCACCCCAACCGCTTCCACTCCAAGCACCGATGGTAAATTTTTAATTTTTCGTGTACCTTTTCTGTGCTCTAAATCATAACGATTTAAGCCGATAGTTGTATGACGTATCAAGACTTCCTCGCCTTTTGGCTCACTTATATTCTTATCTACAAATTCTAATACTTCTGGTCCACCAGTTTTTTTATTTGTATAGCTCTAACCATGATGAATGTAAGATAAAAATTTTAATTATATTATCTAACAATTAATATTTTGCAAAGTTATTGTTTTACAATCAATAGACTTCTTGTCAACTGTCATTACAGTGGGTGAAGATGGAATCCAGATTTCTATATAATCAAGTCATAAGATGGCAAAAAGTCAACCTTATCTGTATGATCTATAAATTTTCTGGATCCCGGTGTCAGCTACTCAGATAACACCCTATTAATTGCCTGAAATGACATGGTTTGCAAACGTTCTTTTACTTAAGCTTGAAAAACGTGTATGATAACGTTATTTCACTCAAATCTTTTGTATTACTATCAAGTATTATCTCAGGATCTATATAGAAAGATACTAGCATAGCTGCTTTTTGTTTTGGTAGCAACATTTGTTCTTCAAAACAAAAGCACGCAACTTTATTAAAATACTTAGCTGCTTTGAAAGGCGTAACGTTATATACTGTCATACCAAATGAAAGATGATCAGATAGATTTTTTGCATAATAAAATGCTAAACTTTGTTCTCCTATGTTTACGTCAACGTAGTTAGTTTCTGATTTAAATTCCCAAGGTAGATCGGACATTATATCAGCGTTGAAGTGGACCCTGATTTTTTGTTCAGTTGAACTTATCGTTGCATTAGTTACTTTTCTTGTTGTGCCACCATACCCGGTAGCTTTACAAAAAATACTGTATAATGGCACAGATGCATATGTAAGACATATCATCGACACAACCAAAGATACTAAAAAGAAAACTATAGAATTCTTATTATTATTCCTTAAAAAGGAGAACATTTAATCTCTATTGCTAAGTAACCGGAGTAAATGTTTAAACATAATAATAAAATTAAAATAAAGATCAGTTGCACCTAGTATTGCCAATTTAGTAGTGGCAACTTCTGAGCCATCATTATATCTATAATAAACGTCTTTGATTCTCTGAGCATCATATCCAGTCATTAAGGTAAAGACTATTACTGATATGAACGATATTGCAAAATAGAGAGGACTGCTTTTAAGAAATAAATTTACTATGAGTGCAATGACTAACCCCAAGACTCCCATAATCAAGAAAGAACCCATGCTGGTAAGGTCTTTTTTTGTAGTATTGCCATACAAAGTCATAGAGCTGAACATAATTGACGTAATGAAGAACGCCCTTGTTATATTCTCTGCAGTGTAATGTACAAAAATATAAGACAAGGAAAGACCCATTAACACTGAAAACATAAAAAACATAGCAATGGACTGAGCATATAGGTGATGAATTCTATACTGCATATATAACACCAATGCAAAAGGAGATAGCATTACCACGATTAATAAGACAGGATTAAAATGAATTATTTGATAAAGACCAGAAAATACCGTTAGGAATGCAACAAGCCCTGTAACGCCCAAAGCTAAAGCCATATAATTATATACTTTAGTTAGGTAACTTCTGAGCCTAGCGCTATAATAAACGCCCTGAGAGCGGATATCCTATTCATTTCTTATGTAAGACATAACTATAACTTCTTTTATCCATTATTTAACATGTTATAAAATAAAACCACATTTTTATCAAATATTTTTATTATAAACAGCTTTGAGCTGGCATTTATTTTAATATAAATCGAATATAGTCCTATTGCTGCTTCATTTGAAACATTTAAACTGTTAATTGCATTTGACATTGGTATTTTTAAAAGATAATCACAATTCTCTTTAACTAACCTCCGCATTCCTTTCTCTTCAGAACCAAAAATAATTACTCTTCTTTTTTTCTCAAAGCTCTTTATTTCACCTATATTTTCTTTAGCATTGCAATCAAACCCTTAACACCAGTAGCCGACTTTTTTTAAATAATTCATAGTTTTTACTATATTTGTAACGTATATCAGCGGAACAATATCCAATGCTCCACTTGCTGCTTTTGCAATAGATGCATTTTCGATAGGTGAATGATTATGTGGTAAAACCAATGCGTTGACATTAAAACAAGCTGAAGTTCTTAAAATTGATCCAATATTGTACGTGTCAGTTACTCGATCTAAAATGACTATAGTGGAGCTATCGTTTGAGCTTTCAGCTACTTCTTCGATGCTTAAGTTATAAATAATAGGGGCAACATTTAAAGTAATTCCTTGATGGTTAGCACCTTAAGATAAAACGTCATTAAGTGTTTTAATTTCTACTAATCGAACTTATATTGCTCTTAATATTTACACATTGCCTAATTTCTTTTTCATGTTCCATATAAATATTTTCTGTTACTAACAGTTCTATACACCGCCTATTTTTATTCTTCAGTGCTGACATGCAGGTGTGCTTTCCATACAGCCAAAAATTCTCATTAGTTAACTGAAATGGTAATATAAGCGTCTTAGAATTTTTGATATTTTATAGCGGACACATGTACCATTCCAGTGCACCAGTTGCCTTTTCTTGGTTCGTCTTTGGCCATTATACTAAATGGTAGTATGTGCGTCTAAGGATTTTTGATATTTTATAGTAGCTCCGGTAATATTAATTTTATTGCGAAATTATAAAAATCTGCACCAAGTTACCGATAGTGCTCTTTTCAATTCTTTTTAAACTCTTATGAAATGTTTAAGAAAGTGACAAAATTGTTTTGATTTTAAAGACTGTTTGGAAAAATACATTTTTGTATGAGGAATGGTTCAAGTTTATCAGTAAATATATGAATATTACTTCTTTATGAAATGTTTAAGAAAGTGACTGTATCTCCGGAAATATTAATTTCATTGCGAAATTATAAAAATCTTCACAAAATTATCAATCGATCGCTCTTCAATTCTTTTAAAACTGTTTTGATTTGAAAGAATTTATGAAAACATACATTTTTAAATGAGAAGTGGCTTAAGTTCATCAATAAATTAATAAAAATTACTTCTTTATGAAATGTTTAAGAAAGTGACTGTATCTCCGGAAATAATAATTTCATTGCAAAATTATTAAAATCTTCACCAAGTTATCGTTTCAATTCTTTTAAAATTGTGTGATTTGAATGAATGTTTGAAAAGACAATTTTTGTATGAAGAGTAGTTCAAATAAAAAAAAATGTATTAAAATAAATATATGAATATTACTTTCATATGAAGCTTTGAATTGAAAAGCACTATGTTTTTAACAGTGCTCTTTTCAGTTCCTTTAAAATTGTTTTCATTTTAAAAAAGTATGTTTGAAAAAATACATTTTTAAATGAGAAGTGGTTTAAGTTTATCAATAAATTAATAAAAATTACTTCCCTTTGAAATGTTTACGAAAGTGAATGTATCTCCGCAAATATTAATTTCATTGTGAAATTATTAAAATCTTCACCAAGTTATCGTTTCAATTCTTTTAAAATTGTGTGATTTGAATGAATGTTTGAAAAGACAATTTTTGTATGAAGAGTAGTTCAAATAAAAAAAAATGTATTAAAATAAATATATGAATATTACTTTCATATGAAGCTTTGAATTGAAAAGCACTATGTTTTTAACAGTGCTCTTTTCAGTTCCTTTAAAATTGTTTTCATTTTAAAAAAGTATGTTTGAAAAAATACATTTTTAAATGAGAAGTGGTTTAAGTTTATCAATAAATTAATAAAAATTACTTCCCTTTGAAATGTTTACGAAAATGAATATATCTCCGCAAATATTAATTTCATTGCGAAATTATTAAAATCTTCACCAAGTTATCGTTTCAATTCTTTTTAAATTGTTTGATTTGAAAGAATGTTTAAAAAGACAATTTTTGTATGAAGAGTAGTTCAAATAAAAAAAAATGTATTAAAATAAATATATGAATATTACTTTCATATGAATCTTTGAATTGAAAAGCACTAAGTTATTAACAGTGCTCTTTTCAATTGCTTTAAAATTGTTTTCATTTGAAAGAGTTTTTGAAAAAATAAATTTTTTTATGAGAAGCGGTTCAAGCTTATCAATAAATATATGAATATTACTTCCTTTTGAAATGTTTAGGAAAGTGACTGCAGCTCCGGAAATATTAATTTCATTGCGAAATTATAAAAACCTCCACTATATGATAAAGAAAAGCTAAGAGAACGTTTACCGAAATTATCACGTGTTAGAATGACATAATTTACGATGTAACATTTATTACTTTTACAGATACAATTTACATGCTATAATGAAGTCTTCATAGTTGGTAAATTTGAGTGCAAGGAAGTAAAATTAAAGTAGAAATAAAAAGATTATCACGCGGAGAAGACTTCTCTCTTCCATGTTATGCAACTGCGCAGAGTGCTGGTATGGATCTTTATGCTGCATTTAATGACTCTGCCGTTTTAAATCCACTTGAGAGGTTACTTGTTCCAACTGGAATTGTGATTGCAATACCAAACGGTTTTGAGGGGCAAATCCGCCCACGTTCTGGTCTTGCTGCAAAACATGGAATCACTGTCTTAAATTCTCCAGGAACTATATACTCTGATTATCGAGGTGAGCTAAAGATTTGCCTAATTAATCTAAGTAATCAGTCGTATGAGATAAAAAGGGGAAATAAAATTGCACAAATCCTTATTTCTCTTGTATATCAGGTAATTTGGGATGAAGTAGAAGAATTCTGCACAGAAGAAACCGGTCGCAATGCAGGGGGCTTTGCATCAAGTGGCAGGTAGTTTGCGAAAAAGCTTGACTGTAAAGGTTTTTTATAAGCAACTTAGCGTATTGATATTTTATTAAACGATGTCGTTTATGCTAACTTTCAAAAATCATCGAGGTCAGTTCACAAAATAAACAGCGCACTTGCTGCTACTGCAGCTGCACCACTTGGAATGAGTACTTACTTAGCATTTGTTGCTGTTGCACTGATTTGTTGAGCACTATATGCCATCAGCAAAAATGATGAAATATCTGACTGAAGGCTTGGAAGATTGTTAGTGTCAAGGATAAAGATGGTAAGTATATAGATCGTGAGTATCATTTATATTTCACTAACCAAAAAGACACGAGAGCTATGTTGTTCCTACAAGTGGTGAGGTTGTAGAAGTAGGTGATGCTTTATTCTTAGCTATAAAATTACAAGCAATAAAAGACGATAATGGTAAATATACTTCAATGGGTCACGGTAAGCTAGTTAACATATTAGGTATAGGAGTTAAAGAAAACGATACTAAATTGTTCAGCACTTATTTGGAAAAAGCTGTTGTCGAATAATTTGCTTCTAAGCAAAAAGCAAAAAACTAGACAGCTAAGTATAAAAGAAGTAGATTAGGTCTGCCTCTTTTATTTTTGAGTGTCAGTTATTTAAATTTGTTATTTGAATGACCTTAACTTTTATATAGTTGTGAGAATCTACTTAGGATTTTTATCTTTTTTAACTTTATTTTTTGCCTTATCTAATATCCCATTAATAAAGCCAATTTCTCTTGGTTTATCAAGTAAATCAGATGCAATGTTAGTGTATTCATTAATGACAACTGTAACTGGCGTGTCACAATTAGCTAACTCACATATTGCAACACGCAAAATAGATAAGCTTATAAGATTTAAACGGGAAAGCGACCAGCTTGGGTGTAATTAAGACTCTATTATTTTATCATATTCTTCACTGCTTTATATAACAAGTTTTCTAAGAACTGATGTTCAAATTCTTCACATTAAAATATACCTTTCAACTTACTTATGTAGTTCTTAAGCTCACAATTTTCCAGTTTTAAAGTGCTATTATTGTAACCTACGAAAATATTTGAATAAGCAATGTGTACAGCAAGAAATCTTGCTGTACTTCTTTTTATACGCCACTTTTTATCTAACGGTTTTTCTTCCATTACTTTAATTTGTTGTATAAATCTATCATATGCAAAACAGTTGAGGCTGCATGGCTTTCAACGTTCTTTTTATTTTTGTCAGCTCTAACTAGTGCTTTATCTTTTCTGTCAGCGGTAATTAGTCCCATACCAATGGTTATTACATAAGCATAATAACTTCATTTAAGCCTTCGATTACCCCTTTACAAACATATTGATAGTGATCGGTTTCACCGCGAATCACGCACCCAAGAGCTAAATAACCTTTATAATTAGCATTATTGCTTTTGACTGCAAAGAGAATTGTAGCTGGTATCTCAAATGCACCAGGAACTTCAATTATGTCATAGCTTACGTGACTTTATTTTAATCTACCGACCGCACCTTCAAGCAAAAGGTCCGCTATTTCAGTGTGATAAATTGAATTAACTATTAGTATTTTTGACATTCATCCCAACTATTCTTGTTAAAAGCAACTTTATTAATGATTGTTGAATTAGAGTTATAATATTACTAAATATCCAATATATTACCAAGCCGGCGGGAAAAGAATAAAAAATAAAGACAGAAATGTAAGGTAAAGACTTCATAATATTTACTTGAATATCATCTTTCCTTGTTTGATCTTTCTCACTTAGCTTCTGCTGAATTATCATGGTGGCACTAAAAATTATAGGTAAAACTCCTACAGAAATAGGAAAGTTATAATTAAAAAACCCAAACAATGTAAAGATGTTCGTTGGGTCAGGAGCTGAAAGATCCTTAATCCATAAAAAAGGAGCATTCCTCATCTCTATAGCAGCAAATAATACTTTATATAGAGCAAAAAATACCGGTATATTCTATATTCATATTCACTCCGAAAGCAAGAGCTATGCACCATATTGCTACCATGGTAACTATAACTTGAAGAGTTTTTCAAGGCCTATAATGAGTCAATTCAAGGCCTATAATGAATAATAGGAAAACTACACCAAATTCTGCAAGATTATCCATCGCTTCAGCTGAGTTTATCAGATTAAATCCATGAGAACCAATAACCGCAACCGCAATAGCAACTAAGTAACCTAGCACTGGACTAAGAAAACAAATGCTGAGAGCCACTGTACATGATATTTAACCTGTAGAATTAGACCAGTTAATTGAGCAGCCAACACTTGATTTTTGGTCAATTGGAGAATTACCAGTTTCTGCAATAAATTTCATAGCTTGAAATAAGTCACTACTTCCTACTTCATAGCTTTTAACCTTTTCTTTTTTTGTCTCATTAAAACGTTCACGATATCAAAGGTTTAAATTGGAATTAAAGCCAAAAAAGTCAGGAGTGCAAACAGCCAAGTATTCGTTAGCTGCTGTCTGTGTAGTATCAATTAAATATGGGAATGTAAACTTATTTTCCTTGGCAAAATTAATCATATTTTCAAAGGAATCTTCTGGATATTCATTTCATTCTGGACAGTTATTGCATATAAAGATAACAACAAGACCGTTTTTCCATAACATTCACTTAATGCATAGTATTTATTATCTGCTCCCAAAAGATTAAAATCTTTCGCAGTAAAACTAAAATTGACTTTAGGAGTATTCAGAGCAACTATAGAGTATTATTATACCGTATGTAATTTACGGTCTTATTATTTAAATGTCAAACGGTTTCTATGTACACTGTTCGCATATTCTTTTTTAGTATTATTAAACTTATGTTTATAACTTTCAAAGGAATAGACGGCTCTGGTAAAACAATACAATCTAAGCTACTTTCAAATCATTTTAAGCAAATTCACGGCGAAAATAATGTAGTTTCGACTCGAGAACCTGGCGGCACTGATTTTGCAGAAAAGATAAGAGGGGTGTTATTAACAAATAATACTGATCCTATTCTGAACTCTTGCTACTTATCTCGATTAGGCACGAACATATGAAAAAATTAATATTACCTGCTCTTGCAAAAGGGAAAATAGTGAGATGCGATCGATGTATTGATTCAACCATTGCATACTAAGGATATGGGCTTGGAGTTGATTTAAAACTAATAGAAGATTTGCACAGGTTGGCTGGAGTTAGATATCCAGATATTACATTTATTCTAGATATTGATGTTAAAGTTGGGTTAAGTAGAGCGAAAGACAAGAATAAATATGAAGAGATGGATTTTAATTTTTATAGTAAAGTTGGAAAAGGGTTTAAAGAAATTGCCATAAAAGAGCCCGTTAGGTGCCATTTCATCACTAAAATTGAAACAAAAAATGATAATCAAGTACATACTAAGATTTTTGATAAAATCACTATTGCAAAGACTTAACTATATTTATTCAACCACTACTAATTTAAACCTAACCTTTAACTTGTGATAGAAAATTATTAATTTTAGGTAACATTATTTCGCATTAATAACTTTTTGTTTGAGTAGCTAAAAATCTTCTATTTTGTCTGGATCTTCTTTACTTATTATCTTATATGCCATTGCGAAATCCATTAATTCACTTCTATTTTTTGTATTACTTACTTTAGTAATAGTAAAAAATTGATCACAGTGGTTAAGAGGTCCTTATTTTTTTATTGAAGACACAAAATCATCAATTTCTTTCACATATAATGTTTGTGTGCTTTACTAAAATCTTCAAAACAAAGATTAACAAGCGCGTTGCAAAACCCATCTCTCGTAGTACCTCTTACTTCTGCTAGTAAGGATAAATATTTTCTTGGCAACGCACTCTCTTTACTGATTCAGCTGGTTCAGCCATACCAAGAACATTCTTTACCAAAGATTTTTCTTCACAACTAAATATGAACATGTAATAACCCATAGCAAGAATAAGGCTAGGAGCAAAAATGGCGCTAGTAAATCTGTGATACAGGAAAGATAAACCAGACAGCAGTTGCTGATGACACAACAAGAAATATACCTCATAAAGTTAATTGCGCTCTTTTTCTTATACTCATGATCAATGACTGCATTTAAACCAATAGAAGGCACATCAAACATTACTCATACCCCATAAATACCAATACTAACTGAATGATAGCATTATCGTGAAGAAACTGCAATATTATGAATATTTTCTTCTTCTTCTTCTTCTTCTTTTGGCGCTACAGTCCGTGGTGAACCTCAACTCAACCAACAAACTTTTCCAGCTGGCACGGTCTTTAGCCAGCGTTCTCCAATTGTGAACACCAAGTTGGTTGAGGTCCCTCTCCACTTGTGTGCGCCATCAGTTCCGTGGGCGTCCTCTACTGCGTTGTCCCACAGGTTCGGAATCGAAGATTCTACGGGTCGGAGCAATATTCTCCATGCGCTGTACATGGCCCAACCATCTAAGCCGTTGGATCCGTAGGCGCCTGGTTAGGCTCATGTCGCTGTACAACCCGTACAGTTCATGATTGAATCTTCTTCTCCAGAAACCATCAACGCAAACAGGGCCGAACATTGAACGCAGAACTTTTCTCTCGAAAATACCAAGGACTTCCTCATCCGCCTTCGACACCGTCCATGCTTCTGCGCCATAGAGAAGTACAGGGATTATCAAAGTGGTATATAGTGTCAGCTTGGTTTTTCGAGAAAGGGCCTTACTACTCAATTGCCTCTTGAGCCCAAAGAAAGAGCGATTGGCAAGAGTTATTCTGCGTTTGATCTCGGTACTGATGTTGTTCATACTGTTGACTTGGGAGCCAAGGTAGACGAAGTCCTTCACTACCTCGAAGTTATAGCTGCCTATGGTGATGTTCTGGCCCAGTTGTCGGTGTTGCGCGTCCTTTTTTGATGACAGCATATACTTCGTTTTGCCCTCGTTCACCGCTAGACCCATTATGGCCGCCTCCGTTGAAATACCAGCAAACGCTTCAGTGACGGCTCGCTGTGTTCGACCAATCACGTCAATGTCGTCAGCGTATGCTAGCAGTTGCACGAACTTTTGGTAGATCGTGCCTCTGTTGTTGGCTTGTGAGTTTTGCACGATCTTCTCAAGAATTATGTTAAAAAAGTCACATGACACTTGAAGGTCTCGGTGAATTCGTTACCGACCTTGATGGAGCAGCGAGAGTTCTCCATCGTCATCCTACACAGCCTGACGAGTTTGGTAGGAATGTCAAAACTAGACAGGGCTTCGTATAGCTCGTCCCTATACACACTGTCATATGCGGCCTTAAATTCGACGAATAGGTGATGGGTGTCGATTTGCATCTCTTGGGTCTTCAGGATCTGCCGTAGTGTGAAAATTTGGTCAATGGTGGACTTCTCTGGCCTGAAACCACACTAATAAGGACCAATCAAATTGTTCACGAATGGTTTCAGGCGCTCACACAAAACGGCAGAGAAGATCTTGTAGGCGATGTTCAGGAGACTTATTCCTCGGTAGTTGGCGCAGTTAAAGGGGTCTCCTTTTTTGTGGATCGGGCAAACGATGCTGAGATTCCACTCGTCGGGCATGCTTTCCTCCGACCATATCTTTCAGATGAGCTGGTGCATGCGCCCAACCAGGTCATCTCCGGCTGCCTTAAATAGTTCCGCGGACAGTGCGTCCGCTCCTGCAGCTTTGTTTGATTTCAATCTCGATATTGCTATCTTGACTTCATTCAGGTCGGGGGGACGGAATTCTCTACCATCATCGTCCGTTATCTGTAGTGGAATATTCTGCCTGGCGATGGATTCGGTGTTTTGTTCGCCGTTAAACTGTCTGCAGAAGTGATCTTTCCAGATTCTCAGCATCGATTGCGACTCTACTACAATTTCTCTTTACTCCCTCTTCGTCACGACAGGCTTCTGTCCGAAGCTTATATCCATTGGATAGTTGTTTCACCCGTTGGTAAAACTTTCGGATATTATTCCTGCCGTAACACCGTCCTTCTGTTTTTTCCGGGTGGCATTTTAAAACCCAATACATCAGAGGCAGGCAACGGTTCCATTCCTCATCGGTTGTTTCGCCTGGCAGGGCTGGACTCTCTGAGAGCTTAAGGGAGACTAGATCGGCAAATTTCCCAGCGGTCGATTACGATTGTAGGTTTGCGACGTCAAACTGTTGTGGTCATGCTCTACTCCGTTTTGCTACTGATATCCGTGATCTTACCTTGGCTACAACAAGGTAGTGATCGGAGTCAATGTTGGCTCCTCGGAATGTTCGGACATCAAGAATACTGGAGGAGTGTCTGCCATCGATCGCAATGTGATCAATTATAATATCAAATCAATATATAGATCAAAGATCAAATATAAGTTGCGTGCTTTTATTTTGAAGAACAAATGTTGCTACCAAAACAAAAAGCAGCTATGCTAGTATCTTTCTATATAGATCCTGAGATAATACTTGATAGTAATACAAAAGATTTGAGTGAAATAACGTTATCATACACGTTTTTCAAGCTTAAGTAAAAGAACGTTTGCAAACCATGTCATTTCAGGCAATTAATAGGGTGTTATCTGAGTAGCTGACACCGGGATCCAGAAAATTTATAGATCATACAGATAAGGTTGACTTTTTGCCATCTTATGACTTGATTATATAGAAATCTGGATTCCATCTTCACCCACTGTAATGACAGTTGACAAGAAGTCTATTGATTGTAAAACAATAACTTTGCAAAATATTAATTGTTAGATAACATAATTAAAATTTTTATCATTTTCTTTGATTTTTATCATTTCCAAATGATTTCATTAATCATGTGGAAAGTGAGCAGCATCACCCCTCTCCGGACGTTGACTTAAAGACAGATGAATGCAAGCCTCTGCATAAGAATGAGGAATTGCAAGACTTAACGGATTATTTGGACGAACATTTAAATATAAACGATACATCAGATGAAAATCAATATACTGAATTTTCAGATATTCATTTTTTAGAATAACCGACTCAACGTTGCTTTATTTTCAGTGTAAATCGAGTAGTGGTAAAATATTTAGGATTTCAATAGACACTGGGTCAAATAAAAATTACATTCAGCCTGAATTGGTGAAAAATTCAGTGCCCAATCAATTTGTATTTCAAGCAAATTCTGTTGGAGGAAAAATAACAATTACTCATCATACTCTTATTCATTTATTCGGAATGAGAGCAGAGAACTTACAATTTTATCTACTGCCCTCACTGAAATCCTTCCATGCTATTTTAGGCAACGATAGTTTGAAAAAATTGAATGCAATTATTCACACTTCCCAAAATTACATGACTATAAATAACTCAAAAAAAGTACGCATTAAACAGCAACAATCCGAATCCGTTAGTAATCTGAGCATAAGGTTAGATCATTTGACAGATAAACAGACAGAAAAATTGATAAATATGTGCGAAAGATATTCGTCATTATTTTCGGAGCCGGACGAAAAATTGACATATACGACAACGGTTAAAGCAGAAATACGGACAATAAAAGACGACGCTGTTTACACTCGCGGTTACCCATACCCAGTTTCAATGGAGGATGAAGTGGAAAAACAGATTAGGGAACTGCTCGATAACGGGATAATAAGACCGTCGAGATCCCCATACAATTCACCCATCTTAATAGTGCCAAAGAAAATGGATGCGTCTAATGAAAAAAAATATCGAATGGTCATCGATTATAGAAAGTTTAACGCGGTAACCATTCCAGATAGATATTCGATACCGGAAATCAATGAAGTTCTCGCCCAGCTTGGACAAAATGAATGGTATGCTGTAATAGACTTAAAGAGCAGTTTCCACCAGATACCCCTCAGAAATAAGGACATTGAAAAAACAGCTTTTTCCGTAAATAACGGAAAATATGAGTTCGTACGTCTGCCCTTCGGCCTAAAAACTGCTTCTGCTGTGTTCCAACGCGCCTTGGATGACATGTTAACAGAGCACATTGGCAAGATCTGTTTCGTCTATATAGACGACATAATAGTTTTTGGGAAAGACGAAGATTCGCATCTCAAAAATGTTGAAACAATATTCAATACTTTATGCAGAGCGAATTTAAAAGTACAGCTCAATAAGTGCGATTTCATGAAAAGAGAAGTAGAGTATCTGGGATTTTGTTATCTCAAATAAAGGTATAAGAACTAACCCGGGAAAAGTTAGTGCCATAAAAAGATTAGCTCCTCCCACTACTAATCGTAAAGAGCTCAGGTCGTTTCTGGGACTATCGGGGTTTTATAGACGCTTCACAAAAGATTACGCGAAAATGGCAAAACCCCTTATCGTACTTTTGAGAGGGGAGGAGGGACGCATGTCAAAGAGAGAATCTGTTAAGAATCCTGTTACACTGAATGAAAATGCTCTAGAAGCCTTCAATAAAATTAAGAATTCGCTCTCCTCGGAGGATGTGATCCTTACATTTCCTAATTTTGAAAAGGAATTCCATTTGACAACCGATGCATCTAATTACGCCCTCGGCGCTGTTCTTGAACAAGACGGGAAGCCGATTACCTTTATATCAAGAACTTTGAATAAGGCTGAAGAGCACTACGCAACAAATGAGAAGGAAATGCTTCCGATAGTGTGGGCTCTCAAGACGTTAAGGAATTATCTTTATGGACCTGTGGCAATAAAGATTTTCACATGCCACAAACCCTTGACGTATGTGTTAGGAAGTAAGAACACTAACGGGAAATTAAAAAGATGGAAGACAATTTTAGAAGAGCATAATTATGAGATCAAATATAAACCTGGTAGCAGTAATGTAGTGGCAGATGCCTTGTCAAGATCTCGACAAATTAATGAGATAAATTCATTGACGGCTACTCAGCATAGTCATAAAAGCTCGGGTGATAATCTGATTCAATTTACTGACTCGCCACTAAACGTTTTCAAAAATTAAATTATAATTTCAAAAGGACATTCACCGTCTTATAATTTCAAAATAATATCCCCAACGTACCATAGACATGAGGTAGTAGACAGTGAATACGACAGCGACAAATTAGTAAAAATTTTGAAATCCTATTTAAATCCTTCGGTGACGAACGTCAGAAATTCTGGGTGAAATACAAGAATTCTGGTCATCTCATTTTGGTAAATTTCAAGCTAGGTACACGAGAAATATGGTTATGGACTTGACATCGGACATTGAACAGGAAAAATAAAATGAATGAATGAAAATATGCTGTGAAAATAAATATGACCGGCCTCCAAATAACCTAGCTTTAAAAACTCCAATTCATCAGTACCCAGGTCAATATGTTCACATTGACATTTACCACACAAATAATAGAGTCGTTCTTACAGCAGTGGATAAATTTTATAAGTATGCCCAAGCCAAGATAATAAAGCCGAGGGCTGCAGAACATATAAAATATCCTTTACAGGAGTTGCTAGTGTCTTTTGGTACTCCCGAAAACGTGGTGTTTGATAATGAAAAATCGCTTAACTCCGCGACTGTTACGTTCATGCTGGAAAATAAATTAGGTATTAAAATTTATAGAACGCCACCTTATATGAGTTCCGTAAATGGTCAGGTGGAACGGTTTCATTCAACCCTTACCGAAATAATGAGATATATGAACGCAGAAAATCTCCATAATAACTTTGAAGAACTTTTGAGCGACTGCTTGAATAAGTACAATCATTCTGTTCATTCCGCAACAAATAGGAAACCTATTGAGGTATTTTTCAGTAGAAATATTGACCCGACATTTTTAAAACAGGACAGATTCAAGATCATACAAGGCTTAGAGGAGAAACAAGAGAAAGATTTAGGCCACCACAATAAAAAAAGAACAGAAAGAAGGACCTATAAGACTGGTGATAAAATTTTTGTGAAGAATAATAAAAGAATAGGTAACAAATTGACGCCCAGGTACAAAACAGAAAGAGTGCAGGAAGACAGAGGAGGAACTATTTTAACAACATCAAAGCGGGTAGTCCACAAAAATTCAATAAAGAATTAAAATTTGTTTTGTAGATCAATACTGAAATTGCTGTCAGCAGAGGTACAGATACTAGACTATTCTAACGCCCAAGTTGTGACAATTGAGACTGGAACGACCAAACTGATAACAGGTGACTTTAAACTCATACGCGTAATAGATTTCGGCTCTTACGAGAAGGTAGTCGACAAATTGGATGCTGTAATAAGACAAGACATAGGCAAAAAGAATGCAAATTATCCATTTCTGTTGCATTAGGTGCAGGCTTTACATGCTCTGATTGCTGATTTGAGACCCAGACGCGAATCTAGATCAATCAACGCTTTAGGAACTGCATGGAAGTGGATTGCAGGTTCGCCTGACCATGAAGATTTTCAAATTATTTCGGACAGGACGAACAGACTTTTGGAAAACAATAGGAAACAAATTGTGATAAATAGGGCTATTGAAGCAAGAATGCAGGAAATAACAGATATAACCAATAGAATAATAAACGGTATAGGATCGAATGACATTTTTGAGCAAGAACTCGGACGTCGGAATAATCAAAGAAGAACTGACCAATATTGGTTATTCGATACAGTGGGCTAAATCTGGAGTTATAAATTCTTTTGTTTTGTCCGAATACGAGCTAAATGTCACTAGAAAACATTTTAATGCGCTAAATATGCCTTATATTAATCTAATTGAAGCCCTGGAGTTTGGTGAAGTTAAAATAGGAATGAATAAAACGACAATCCTTTATATTGTCGATTTGCCAATCACTGAAAGGGAAACGTGTAGAAGTTTGTTTGTAAAACCTATAAAAAAAAAGCAAATGTATCCATAAGAATCAATAGCGAAAATTTTGCACTGTGTAAAGACTTGCTCCTCGAGGTAAAGACGGCATGCAGAAGATTCAATGATGTAGCTGTTTGCAGAGATGAGAACCTCGAAGACATTACCCATTTGAGTTGTTTACCTAGCTTATTAAATGGTATGCCCTCAACTTGTCCAACCTCCAATAATCAACATCTGGCCACTGTGAGTGAGATATCACCAGGCTTACTGTTTTTGAATGGCTACAACGGGTCCCTGCAGATTGAAGATAAGAAAGTGGATTTGCAAGGAACTTATCTTATAAAATTCCACAACGCCACAATCGTTATAGGGAAAAAGGTGTTCGCTAATAAGCAAATGACAGCGATGAAACCCTTGCCAGCTGTGGTCAACTCACCAGATCTGATCACCAACTATGAAGAAATGCTGTCCTTAGAAATGCTAAAAGATTTCCACATTGAAACCTTGCTGAGATTGAAAGATTGGTCCGCAATTATAAAACAGCTCTAGCTACCAGCATTGGCGTGCCAGGAGCTCTTGCGATCGTGGCAGTATTTATGGTTTTGTTGCATCTCGCCAAAGGAAGAAGGAAACACAAGTTGAGAGTTCACAAAGATTTGGAACTTGTGATCAATGCTCCGACTGTTCATGAGGAAATTTCATCCAACGAGGACGTCGGAATTTAAGAGGGGAAGAGTTAACACAAAATCTGTTAAAGCTAATTATGAATACTCCCACTTACATTTTATTCTTTTCATTTCCATTATATTTGATTTTTTGTTAAAACTTATTCTGGATCATTTGATTAAAACACACTTATCTGTACTTAATAAAATGCTAACTACACTGTCTGGCACACACACGTGTATTTAATAAGAATTCTTTTGTTGTGTAAAAAATATTATTATTACTTACCTTTAATTAACAGGAATTTTGTATTGCCTAAAAACTAAGCGTAAGCATAATTGTTATTATTAAAAACAGAATTTGAATAAAGTTTCTTCAGTTGAAGTCAAGTACTCAAACCCAAAACATTTATTTATTTAACTTATACAATTGTCCAACTTTTGTCATTTATTTTGGATAAGTAGGGATCTTCCTTGTTAAGATATTTCACTACTCTTTGTGGCAGATAAAACCATTTGTTTTTCTCTAAATATGCTATCACTTTTGATCAAAGTTTAAAATTTTGTATGCTTCATATAGAGGAATATCATTAGTGTACTCTGATTTTAGTCCTTGTGCAATATTAATAATTTGTTGATATATCTAAAAAAAAGAAATTTTAAATTCTTTACATGAATACTAATCTTTACATTTTTAAATATTCTTACCATTTTGCTTTGAAGGCGACACAAGCAATAACTGTATACAAAATTCTGATTCGTCTTTTATACCTACTTTTCCAGTTCAAATTTCTATCAACTTCAAATGAGAATTAAAATCAAGTGTTATTCTTCTCTTAAAATTTTCGTTAAGCAACAAAATGAAAATCATAGCCACAAACCACTAATGTTTATACGAAAAGATAAACAGCCCAAAATAAAGGCAAACAGAATTTCCACTTTGATAAACTGAACTTATATGTATGTATACATGAATTTATTCAAAAACTATTTTTATTCTTTAAAAGTTCAAAGTTAGAGTTTTTCATACATAGGTATGAAAATACAGAATTTGTTCATACTTATAGTGAAACAAGTACTAATATTGTAGAATTCTAACAGCATTTAACTGGATTTATCAAAAGTTCAATTGGATTGAGTTACATTTTTTTTGGAGTAAATTAGAATTCTATATAAAATAGATTTTTTTTGAGTAAAATCGTGTTTTATTGGAATTTAATTGGATTTTTCAAAAATCTCGGTTAGAATAAATTTGAATTTTTAATAATTCTAATTAGTTTTGGGAGCGTTCTAATTGATTCTAATTGGAAAATTTTTCTACACAAGCGCAAAATTTTGCGCTTTTAGAAATTAGAAATAATTCTAATAAGAAAAACCCGCCTAAATATTCTACTGATGACCTAACAACCACTACATCACGTCAGTCGCAGAGTGTTAATTGTGATGCAAGAATTATAAAAATAAACATTACTTTTCCTCTACGCATCTACGTCACATCAGTCTAGTTTTTAACAAAAGCAAGAACAAAACATAAAGAGCCAATGAGATTTACATACAAGAAAATGGCGGTTTTATGAATTGGCGTTTTTAAGCCAATTTCAAAAATAAAAGCAATATTTATTATATACACTTATTTTAAGAATTAAAATTAATAAAAAATCAATGAATTATTTTTTAAGTTTGTCGTTTTCTCGAAACTTCGACAATTCCGTTATTTAGAGTTTTAATATTAATATTTATGCGGGCCCGAAAGAAATTTTTTTTTATTTCATCCATTTTGGGCAAATTCCATGTGTTTTTCCTAAAATCCCTTCGGTTATAAGCAAGCTTTATTTATTGTTCATTTGAGAAATTGTGTTAAGTTCTTTCATTTTATACAGTATGTCTTCAGTTGGGTTTGATAACCCATCTTCAATGAGATAATCGACCTATTTGCTGAAAGTGTATCTCATTCTCATTCATCTTGGCACAGAAATATTGAGTTCTTGATTTTTTAGGCTGTGACCTGTCGACGTTCAACGTTGTTTGTACATTCTTTTAAATTTATACTGCTAAATATAAAATAAATTAAAAAAATAGTTTTCATACCCTTCAGTATATATAATAATAGTTGAACCCGGTGTGCTTCGCTACCCCCTAGTTATAAAATAAAATTTAAAGTATTTATATATATAAAAAAATGTATTTATTTAATTTTATCGATCGTTTTACATTATCGAACGATTTACAATCGTTTAATTAAAATGTATTTTAAATTTGAGGTAAAGCAGTTAATAAACGTAGTAAAAAAGTAGGTGCAGAAGTGTGCATGGTGGAAAAATATTATCGTGTAATAAGTATTTCTGAGTCAAAGCTGCACGCTGTGAAAATTTAAGATCGGTAAACAGGTCCAGCCTTCAATATATCACAAACAAATGGGCGTGCTCCGCCCACTTTTCTCTTGGTACACATTTCTATTCATGCCAATACCATATATAGCAATTACTGCCGTCGTTGGTCAAAAAATGCGGAAGATATGACAATTTAAAATTTTGGGTTATATAGGCGAGGCCACGCGCCGTTGTACACACACAACTTTATATAGTCAAGAATTTATTATTTCGTAAGAATATCCTATTGTGAAAATTTAATGACGACCGGTCTAGGAGTTAAGACTATATTACGATTTTAAATTTCCCTAAAAAGGGGCGTTGTCCAACCCACTTTTCTCCTGGTACGTATTCCTAATTATGCCAATACCATATGTACCAAATATCATCGACGTAGGTGAAAAAAATGCCCAAAATATGGCGATTTAAGTTTTTGTGTTATATGGGCGTGGCCCTTTGTCAAATCAAAACTGAATATAGCCTATTATTCCTTCCAGAGTCTCAGTAACATGCTGTGAAAATTTCAGTAAGATCGGTCCAAGGGTTTGGCCTCCTATAAAGCACAAACAAACAAACAGACAGACAGACATTCATATTTATATATAAAGAAAATATAATATAAGAGATAGGTAGATTTATATATTTATTACTGGTGGAGGCCTTTTGTGTTCTTTTCAAATCAGGTGTTTCCTCTACTTCAATGTTTTTGCAACCAAGTAAGTATGGTCTGAACTCTTCTTACCACCTTTGGTTCGAAACACCCCAAAAAGGGATTCAAGCACGTCAGTACCAATTATATCGCGACTTGAAATCCATACAAATAACCTTTAAAGCATTATTGGATTCGATTGTATGATATCTTTTGGTCAAAAACAATGTACTTGTACAATGTATTTCACTTTGAACTTTATATTAGATAACATATTTTTATTATTAATATTAACTTTTCGTTTCCTTTAAAACGTTGTTTTAGACCAATTTTTTTAAATTTTGACACATAAACAGCTGTTCTTTACTTACAATAAAAAACCGGCGCAAGGCGTAGTCTGTTTTTATCATTCTTGACTAATACCGACTAACATTTCAAGCTCATGTTAGTGATGCATAACCGATTCGATAAGGTCACTGAGCAACTTGGGAAAGTAATGGAGAATAAAATTAATACAAGGATGAACTTTTAATCAACTTAAATAAGAGATTTAATAGTATAAAGCCTGAACTATATGATGCAATTCAAAGAGTGTCTATTTTAGATACAGCTGCCCAAGCAAAAATTATGCAAGAAGTAGTTTTGTTCTTAAAAGCGCAAATAAAACAGCAGGAGAATAAAACTGTGGCTTGTGTATTACGACTAAACGAAGTTCCATTTCAAAAGAATAAAAACTTAATTGATTTATTTTTGTAGATTTGAAACACATAAACATTGCTCTTCCTACAATAAAATCCATTTATTGTCTACAAAATCATAATAAAAACACAAAACTGTGTCAGTGTGGTCTGCTTATGATAAGAACTTTTTTCTGAAAACACTGGGAAACTTCAAAAAATATGAATAGAGAATTCGTCTTTACACTTTTATTGTTAGTTTTAGCTCGGAAAGCATTAATAACAAAGCTTAATGGAAAGAAGTTCGTTAAATTGGAGCATCTAGCGATTTCGATGTTGATGTAAAGTAGCTTAATAAGAGGTTTGTTAATGCTAATGTTCTTTCTTCAGTAGGTAATGTTTATGATGACAGTAAGAACGCCGTTTAGTTACCGTTGCGTTGATCAATTCGAAGTTTGAAAAGTCTTTCTGCAATAAAATCTAAAGCCGTTGGTATGGATGATGATTGGCCTGTATTCGTTTTCTCAGACACAAATAAAACCCCAACAGGAATTGTTGTGCAGAAGAAAGAACAACAGAAATTAAAAAAAAATTCGTTATTTTCTCATCTCAAACGTTTTTCTTTGCGAATAATTTTATGGTCGACTCGATCAGTTCGAATCACTGAATTAGTACGACTACTGGTGGTAGCTATTATTCTCTCACAATTTTCAGTCCGCAAAAGAGATTCAATAATAAAAATTCTGAATTCTAATTGAGGAATTGGAGCTTTTTTCCCCGTTTTTTCAATAGGCAATGTAATTTCCAGGAGTTTACTAAAGCTGCATCTAGAGCATTAGTAAAAAGTGGCCAGTACCATTTTTTCCCTCTGATTTGAATTCGGTAATTGTTCATGGCGTTGTCAAATAAATCAACGCCACCCATAGTTTTATTATATTCATATATGGCATTAGGCATGGAAACCGTAATATTTTTTTTTATTTTTGCGGTCGTATCGCTTAACTTGTTTCAATGGCTCTAAAGAAACAAAGTTTGACAAGATAGTGACAACAGATTTGACATTCCAACGTATAACAATAAAAAAATAAAATCAATGACTTCGTCATCAATGAACAATTTAAAAATTTGTATTGGATTAAATGAGTTGAAGGAATCGTACAAATTTATGAATTTTTCATCACATATATCAACAGGACATCTTGAAAATTCGTTATTACGGTGACGTTTAGACCAATTAACAGATAATGGAGCTGATTACGCTCTTTGTTTGTCTTCATTGTACCTACATAATAGCTCGACTTCACCTGCTACATCAGTTGGAAGCGTTCCTGGGTTACTTAAAACCTGTTCATTTTCTTAAATATCTTCCGTATCACTTATCTCATCCACTTTTGACGGTGGCAAAATTGCAATATCTATTTCGGAAGCATTTTTTAAATCGATTTCATCCTCATCGGAGCTATCATTTAAAATATCGTTGATCTGTTTTAAACTCAAAAACTTTTTACAAAACATTCTTTTTATTTGCTCTATTATTTTCTGTAGTCTGCATAAGCTCAATTCACCAACTGATTAAAATCTCAAAACATTTTTTGTATCAACTAAGCTAAGAAGCAAATGAAAATTGTACATATGTAAACTATCGTTACTTCTACGGGACACTATGACGCCACTCAAAAATTTAAAACACTTGAATAGCAGCAAATAACTATTAACATACATGCATGTTTTTATTATGCTGTTTTAAATAGCAAGTGCTTGCATAAATATTTTTGCATTTGATAATTTTATATAATTTGTATATCGTTTAGGACCAGCGTTGCGTTTTCGCATCACGGATATTTCCAATCATAAAAATAGTGGCAAATGTATAAGATAATTGGGTTTTTCACTAAAAATTATAATATTCGTATGTTAGCTACCTCCGTCAAAAGTTTGACATAGGTATATTATATATTACTGTATTTTTTCTTTTTAATTTTTAAAAGTACCCAAAAAACAAGAAATATTAAAAATTTAAATAAGTTTTTTTAAAAACTAAAAATAAAAAAAACTTATGTATGATAAAAATCCAAAAAGAGGTCGATTATATATTAAGTTAAATGTTATTTCTATGTTCTTTATTACAATATCATGTAATCACAAAATGCCTGAGCGGAAGTTTGAGTGAACGTTGCGAAAACGGAACGCAGGGCCCTAATGGGTTAACACTAACATTATCATTTTACGTACGTTTTTAACACTATTCGTTTTCGTTTAAAATCAGCTGTTTTTTTTAAACACACTTGTTGTCGTTAACCTAAAGCCATTTGTATTTGAGGTGTTAAGTTAAAATATATTGAGCTTAATAATTTTTGAAATGGCTTTTGAGTATTTGGGATACGACTTATCACGGGAGGAGACAACTTTTAACGCTTCAGCAGTTGATCTGCGTATTCTCCGTGATTCTTAACAAATGAAATTAATATAATCAAAGTTATAACTTTAAAATTTTTTATTTAATTCATATTTATTCATATTTATGTTCAAATAAACGAATGATAATATATTAATACAATTTAATGTTTTTTTATTATAAAAAGAACAAAAAATACTTGCTTATACAAGTTTTTATAACAAACAAAAACAAAAAAATATGAATATAGAAAACAACATTATATAAGTAAGTGCAGCCTCTTCATTGCCTTAAAAACATATGTATGTACTTAAAAACATAAAATTATTTATATGTATGTATATCTATGTACATACATTCTTATATGTCAGTCTTCATGTAAAAGTAAGTATAAAAAAAAGTCACAGCCCTTAAAAATATTAAATATACATATGTATATTGAACAGTTTTTACTGCTCCGCCAAAAGAATTCAGTTCATTGGAAAGTTCGCTCCACAGCTTAGATGTTTCAAGTCTTCCATGGAGCTTCTGAAATTTCCCACTTGCCAGACCAGGGTTCTTCAGCATAAAGTCAGCTATTTGACTTAACTGCTCGTTCGTGGCACGGCTTTTCTTGGTAGCAGTATTAGCAAATATTTATCATATTAAAATTTTAAATACATTTTACTTACCCGTAAAATGTTTGAATAAGTCACGGGTGTAATTTTTGTGAATATAAAAGCCAAGATTTCTAATTTTGCAATTCAAAATGTTCTATACTTTTTCTTGAACATTTTTGAATACGACATGGGTGCATTTTTTATAAATTCAAACGCCGAGATTTCTAATTTTGCATGAACAATTTTGTACACTTTTTCTTTAAAATTTTTTAATAAGACAAGGATGTTATTTTTATAGATATAAAAGCCGAGATTTCTAATTTTCCATAAAAAATGTTTATAATTTTTCTTAAAATTTTATGAATAAGTCTTAATATTTTATATATAAAATATATTTCCGGAGCTACAATTACTTTTTTAAACATTTCATATGGAAGTAATATTCTTATATTTACTGATAAACTTGAACCATTCCTCATACAAAAATGTATTTTTCCAAACATTCTTTCAAATCAAAAAAATTTTGAACGACTTGAAAAGCGCATTATTAATAACTTATAATTTTTCTTGAAATTTTTGGAAAGCCAAAATTTTTAATTTTGCATGACCATATTTTAACACTTTTTCTTCAAAATGTTTGAATAAGTCACGGTTGTAATTGTTGTGAATATAAAAGCCGAGATTTCAAATTTTGCAATAAAAAATGTTCTATACTTTTTCTTGAACATTTTTGAATACGACACGGGTGCATTTTTTACAAATTCAAACGCCGAGATTTCTAATTTTGCATCACCAATTTTATACTCTTTTTCTTGAAAATTTTTGAATAACGCATGGGTGTAATTTTAATAAATATGAAAGTCGAGATTTCTAATTTTCAATAAAAAAATGTTAGCATTTTTCTTGAAATTTTTGAATAAGTAACAGGTGTTTTTATTCATGGTAATTCCTAAATATTTTACTGAGTCCTGTATTTATATGCACTGAATAGAAAATCCTATACTAGGTGTTCGTTTTGGTTTGTTTTGCTTTTGTTCTTAAATCATTCATTTTAATTTTCCATTTTTCGAAATAGTTTTTAGTTTTTATGCGAGATTTGTCAAGCTTTTTAATAATTGCATTCGAGACTTTGCCAGTTGCTATTAAAGCAGTGTCATCCGCATATAGTGCTGTAGTTTGATCTCTTAACGTTTTGAAATCTGATATATATATGGAATATAAGATAGGGGATAAAACTGAACCTTGGGGTATACCAGCAGGAATTTTGCGTATACTAGAGTACTCATTATCTATTTTTACTACAAATGTTCTATCAGTCAAAAAGCTGTTTATAATCTTTTGCATGTAGACAGGATATCCAAAAGTTTCTAGTTTATAAATTAAACCATTATGCCATATGGAATCAAAGGCTTTTTCAATGTCTAGTTGCTTTGTGTATAGGATCAGAAGCAGGCATATTAACAGCAATCAGTCAGTCTCTTTTCCTCTTCAGTCATAATGAGAGATCTTCTTTCCACATCCATCATCACTTTATCACGCGCATATTCGAAATCATCCATGGTAACAATCTTCTTGTTTCATCTTGCAGCAATAAGCGCAGATTCGTTCATCAAATTTGCTAAATCAGCCCCTGAAAAACCAGGTGTTCCTCTTGCAACTGTTTTCACATTTACATCAGGGGCCATTGATATTTTTTTTATATGCGTATTTAATATTTTCTCGCGCCCATTTATATCGGGTAAAGAAATAGTAATCTGCCGGTCAAAACGACCAGGCCTAAGCAGTGCTGGATCTAAAACATCCGGACGGTTAGTCGCAGCAATTATTATTACGCCCTCATTAGACTCAAAGCCATCCATCTCAACTAACAACTGATGTAATGTTTGTTCTCTTTCGTCATTACCACCACCAAGACCAATGCCACGATGTCTACCAACCGCATCTATCTCATCTATAAAAATTATACAAGGAGCATTTTTCTTGTCCTGATCAAACATATCACGAACACGGCTCGCACCAACACCAACAAACATCTCAACAAAATCAAGTATTTTTGATTGAAGAACCAATAGCTGCAGCAATCGGAGCTGGCCTCCCAGTTACTGAACCTGAGTGCTCTATGATCGTTGATATAGGAGGCAGTACAACTGAAGTTACAATTATTTCTTTGAGCGGAATTGTTTATTCACGTTCTGCAAGAGTGGGTGAAATGTTATGGATGAAGCAATAAAATCTTATATTCGTGAAAATCATAAGTTATTAATCGGTGAAACAACTGCTGAAAAAATTAAGAAAAACGTAGGTTCAGCAAGTCAGCCAGGTAAAAATAACAAAAAGGGAATTATAATAAAGGCAGGGATTTAGTGAGTGGCATGCCAAGAGAAATGCTTTAACTTTTGCACAGTTGTATGTTGGAATGCCACAAGATTTGCTTTTATAAATTAATGAGATTATGCTTAAAGAATTTAAAATTGAGCCTTTGTTAAAAGATAACGCTCTCCACCAAACCAAGGCTGTTGTTGCAATGTCCGGGGGAGTTGATAGCTCCGTTGCTGCAACACTGCTATATAACTTTGGGTACCAGGTGGTAGGTGTGACTCTTCAACTCTATGGCACCGTTGGTATTGCTAACGCAAGAAAAGGTGCATGTTGTGCTGGACAGGATATTTACGACGCTAAACGCGTGGCTGAAAGTATTGGCTTTCCTCACTATATTTTAAACTACGAGGAAATATTCAAAAAGGAAGTAATAGAGGATTTTGCAAGTACCTATATGAATGGGGAAACTCCCATACCGTGCGTAAGATGTAACCAAGCGGTAAAATTTCGTGATCTATTGCAAGTTACAAAAAACATTGGTGCGAATGTGCTTGTAACAGGACATTATGTGAGAAGATTAGAAAAAAATGGTGAGATAAAGTTATGCAGAAGCATTGATAAAAGTAAAGATCAAAGCTATTTTCTATTTGCTATAACAAAGGAGCAGTTGAAGCTTTTGCGATTTCCACTAGGTGGGTTCTATAAAAGTGATATAAGAAAATTAGCAAAGTATTTTAGCTTACAAGTTTCTGAAGAGCCGGACAGTCAAGATATATGCTTTGTTACCGAAAGCTATAGTAAAACAATAGCTAAATTAGCTCCACAATTTGTACAGAAAGGTAAAATAGTGCATATAAATGGAAGAGTTCTAGGTGAGCACGGTGGCATAGTAAATTTCACAGTGGGGCAAAAAAAGGCATCTCATACAATGAGCCTCTTTATGAGATTTGTATTAGGAATGGTTCAAATTTATCAGTAAATATATGAATATTACTTCTACATGATATGTTTAAAAAAGTAACTGTAGCTTCGAAAATATTAATTTCGTTGCGAAATTATAAAAATCTTCACTAAGTTATCAATAGTGCTCATTTCAATTCTTTAAAAATTGTTTTGATTTTAAAGAATGTTTGGAAAAATACATTTTTGTATGAGGAATGGTTCAAGTTTATCAGTAAATATATGAATATTACTTACTTTTGAAATGTTTAAGAAAGTGCCTGTAGCTCCAGAAATATTATTTTCATTGCGAAATTATAAAAACCTTCACTAGTTATCAATAATGCGCTTTTCTATTCGTTCAAAATTTTTTTGATTTGAAAGAATGTTTGGAAAAATACATTTTTGTATGAGGAATGGTTCAAGTTTATCAGTAAATATATGAATATTACTTCCTTTTGAAATGTTTAAGAAAGTGACTGTATGTCCGGTATTATTCTTTTATTGCGACATTATAAAAATCTTCACCAAGTTATCGATAGTGCTGTTTTCAATTCTTTTTAAATTGTTTGCTTTGAAAGAATGTTTAAAAAGACAATTTTTGTATGAAGAGTAGTTCAAATAATAAAAAATGTATTAAAATAAATATATGAATATTACTTTCATATGAATCTTTGAATTGAAAGGCACTAATATATTAACAGTGCTCTTTTTAATTCCTTTAAAATTGTTTTCATTTAAAAGAGTTTTTGAAAAAATAAATTTTTTTATGAGAAGGGGTTCAAGCTTATCAATAAATATATGAATATTTCATCCTTTTGAAATGTTTAAGAAAGTGACTGTAGCTCCAGAATTATTAATTTCATTGTGAAATTATAAAAACCTCCACTAATTTATCAATAATGCGCTTTTCAATTCTTTCAACATTTTTTTGATTTGAAAGAATGTCTGGAAAAATACATTTTTGTATGACGAATGGTTCAAGTTTATCAGTAAATATATGAATATTTCTTCTTTATGAAATGTTTAAGAAAGTGACTGTATCTACAGAAATATTAATGTCATTGCGAAATTATAAAAAGCTTCACTAAGTTAGCAACAGTGCTCTTTTGAATACTTTCAAAATTATTTTGATTTGAAAGAATTTTTAAAAAAATACATATTTGGAAAAATACATTTTTGCATGAGGAAAAATTAGAAATTGCAGCTTTATTATATAAATAAATTAGACCCGTGACTTTTTCCAAAAATTTCAAAAAGGTTATACAAATTTTTTATGGAAAATTAGAAATCTCGGCTTTTATATTTATAAAAATAACTTAAATACATTTTACTTACCCGCACAAAATAAAAGCACGAAAATTTGTTTTTTTTTTGTATTCTTCATTGCATATTTCTTATTTTTTACAAAGTTGCCACGTAAATTCGAATTTTTTAATACACTAAAAAAGTGCTAAAAAAGAAGTTAGCGAATCACACAATCGTTAGTGCAAACCACAACAACTGGTGTTAACTTTAACACTTTTAAAATCGCTAAAAGTTAGAGAACCGCACTACAGATGTGACTGAATATTAACAAGTGTATGTTTATCTTCATCAGAAACAATATTGGAAAATCTTTTCATGAAATTACAAATACCTTTTATTACCATTTTCAGTAATGGCAAGTACTGTACACGATTATTATTTTTTCAAAATAATAAATAATACAATAATACTATTTTCTTTTCATTTATTTAAAAATATTTACATATATAAAATATACTCATATTAATTATTAATAGCTATTAGTAAACTTCCACTTGGAGTGCTGCTTGCAGTAATATTTCGTCATGATCATCATATAGATGTAAGAAAGTTAGATCTAAAGGTGGCAAAATTAATACCTCCTTTATTTCCAACAATTAGCTAGGACATCTTCATCTTCATCTAGAAGGCTTAAACAGAAATCCAAGTCCGCTGTGGATGGTGGTTGTGTTGATGGGGTTGATTCTGATGTTGTTGGGGTTCGTGGTTGTGCTCATATTGATGATGAAGTTGGTGGTTGTGGTGCTGATGTTGATAGAGTTGGTGGCTGTACTGAGAGTATTGACTCTGCAGTTGAGGATGATTGTTGTTGCGGCGCTGATGTTGTTGAGGGCGGTGGTTGTGCTGATATTGATGATGAAGTTGGTGGTTGTGGTGCTGATGTTGATAGAGTTGGTGGCTGTACTGAGAGTATTGACTCTGCAGTTGAGGATGATGGTTGTTGCGGCGCTGATGTTGTTGAGGGCGGTGGTTGTGGTGATGTTGTTGGCACTGATGAGGCTAATGATATTCTTGCATTGGTTTGTGAGGGTGGTGGTGAAAATAACCTTGTTGTTTGATGTTCTGAGGAGGGGGATGGCAAGAACATCTCCCTTACCCAATTGTCGTGTGCCTTTTCCTCTATTATTTTCTGGATCCTTCTGTATAACGACCCCTTAGATCGAGGCATCACAATGTTGTGTTGTTTTTTGTAATACCTACTCTGATTCGATTGCGTCAAAAATGTAGCGAAATCGCAAATCTCACACTTCAATTTTTCCATTTTTTGTTTGTTTGGTTTTTTGCATTGTTAAAGAATCTGAAAACCTTTTTCAGCATGCACATACATGTTCCAAAAATAGTATCCCAGAAGAGGGTCATATAAATATTTATGACCGTGAGAAAAAATCCTAAGCTATTTAAACAACTGTCGCACATAGTATTTTGCGCAGGTGCTTAGCATTGTTAAATCTGAAATCTCTTTCAGCATCCACATGTATGAACAATTGTTGTAAATGAAAGTACAATATTTTCATTTGTCTTAAAACTTGCTTGCATTTATTATTAAAAAAAATTAAAAATTAAAAAAATAAATACACAATGTTTTCTTGCATACGAAACAAGTAAAATGAAAAAAGAATTATATATGTCTATTGCTTAGTATAGGAATTTAAGTAAATGAAAGTTTTAATATTGCAGAGCCGTTTGGTAATTGACGTCCTTTGTATAAGTTAACACAAAATCTGTTAAGGTTAATTATGAATACTCCCACTCACATTTTATTCTTTTCATTTCCGTTATATTTGATTTTTTGTTAAAACTTATTCTGGATCATTTGATTACAATACACTTATCTGTACTTAATAAAATGCTGACTACACTATCTGGCACACACACGTGTATTTAATAAGAATTCTTTTTTGTGTAAAAAATATTATTATTACTTACCTTTAAATAACAGGAATTTTGTATTGTCTAAAAACTAAGCGTAAGCATAATTGTTATTATTAAAAACAGAATTTGAATAAAGTTTCTTCAGTTGAAGTCAAGTACTCAAACCCAAAACATGAATTTATTTAACTGGCGCCCAACGGAAAATTTTAATACGACCGTGTAAGTGTAATCAAGAGAACCTTAGTAAAAAGTGAAAAGGACTTATTCTCAATTACCAACGGAAAATTTTAATACGACCGTGTAGTGTAATCAAGAGAACCCTAGTAAAAAGTTAAAAGGACTTTTTCTCAATTACCAACGAAATAAAAAGTGAAAATAAAAATAATAAACTACAAATTAATAAAATAAGAATTTAAAAAGAAAAATCAAAACTAAAATTATTTAAATATAAAGACAATTTAATTAATTAAATAAATTGAACAATGAAATAAGAATAATTGAATAAAAAATTAAATTAAATAAAATATTTAATTAAATAAAAATTACAAAGAAATAATAAGTAAGGACAAATAATTAAAAAATACTCTAGAATTAAATAAAATTAATAAAGAAAATAAATTGAAGTAATTAAAACTATTCGGGGGAATGGGCCAGTGCACTCAGGGCAAAGTTGTTGATTGCTCTCAACCTGGCGAGAAGCCAGCAGCGATCCCTGAAAACGGACTGGTCAAGCTGACATACTGCCTCCTCGTGGCGCCCCTGGATAGCCCCTACAGCACCCGCTTAGAGGTGAACCAAAGTGTGCAGCGAATCCCCTCTGTCCAGCGGTCTAAACCAGGACGCGGTCCTCCAGGTTTCGGGGATTGTGCGTGGGGGTAACTTCCCTACCGTGTAAAAACAAAATAGTTTCGATACAACCACAAAGAATAAATATGGATGACTTTATTGCTGACGACCAGGAACAACGAAATAAGGATAACGATTTTCGGTTCTGCACGTGGAATGTCAGGTCCCTGAACAGACCACGTGCAGCCCATGAACTTGCGGAGGCCCTGGAAGCCTATAAGGCTGACATCACCGCCATCCAGGAAGTGCGATGGGAAGGGCCGGGCAAAAAGAAAGTGAGAAACTGCGACATCTACTACGGTGATTGAGTGAGCGGCGACAGCGCCTGTTTGGATGCGGGTTTGTTGTTCGAGGCAGACTTAGGCAAAGAGTCCTAAGCTTTAAATACGTGAGCGAACGCCTCATTACAATCCGCATCAAGGCTAGGCTCGGCAACATTAGCCTAATCTGCGCCCACGCCCCTACGGAGGATAAAGATGACGACAGCAAGGATGACTTTTATAATCTCCTAGAAAGAACATACGATCAATGCCCCAGCTACGACACCAAGATCGTCCTAGGAGATTTTAACGCAAAGCTGGGCAAGGAAGACATCTTTGCTAGAGTCATCGGGAAACACAGCCTGCATGACGACACATCGGATAACGGACTCAGGCTGATAGATTTTGTGACGGGGCGCAATCTCACTGTAGCAAGCACGCGATTCCCTCACCTCAACATTCACAAAGGGACCTGGCGGTCCCCTGATCAATTAACCGTCAACCAAATTGATCACATTGCGATCGACGGCAGACACTCCTCCAGTATTCTTGATGCCCGAACATTCCGAGGAGCCAACATTGACTCCGATCACTTCCTTGTTGTAGCCAAGGTAAGATCACGGATATCAGTAGCAAACCGGAGTAGAGCACGACCACAACAGTTTGACGTCGCAAAGCTACAATCGCAATCGACCGCTGGGAAATTTGCCGATCTAGTCTCCCTTAAGCTCTCAGAGAGTCCAGCCCTGCCAGGCGAAACAACCGATGAGGAATGGAACCGTTGCCTGCCTCTGATGTATTGGGTTTTAAAATGCCACCCGGAAAAAACCCATGGTTTGACGACGAGTGCAGGCAGGCACATTCAGCGAAGCTAGCAGCGTATAAGGCGACGTTGGAGAGAAGGACGAGAGCAGCTTGTAAGCTCTACGAACGGAAGAGAAGGGAAGAACACCGGCTTCTCAAAAAGAAGAAGAAAGAGCACGAAAAGCGCGTGATCGAGGAACTGGAGAGGTGTTACGGCAGGAATAATATCCGAAAGTTTTACCAACGGGTAAAACAACTATCCAATGGATATAAGCTTCGGACAGAAGCCTGTCGTGAACAAAGCTGCAGGAGCGGACGCACTGTCCGCGGAACTATTTAAGGCAGCCGGAGATGACCTGGTTGGGCGCATGCACCAGCTCATCTGAAAGATATGGTCGGAGGAAAGCATGCCCGACGAGTGGAATCTCAGCATCGTTTGCCCGATCCACAAAAAAGGAGACCCCTTCAACTGCGCCAACTACCGAGGAATAAGTCTCCTGAGCATCGCCTACAAGATCTTCTCTGCCGTTTTGTGTGAGCGCCTGAAACCATTCGTGAACAATTTGATTGGTCCTTATTAGTGTGGTTTCAGGCCAGGGAAGTCCACCATTGACCAAATTTTCACACTACGGCAGATCCTGGAAAAGACCCAAGAGATGCAAATCGACACCCACCACCTATTCGTCGAATTTAAGGCCGAATATGACAGTGTGTATAGGGACGAGCTATACGAAGCCCTGTCTAGTTTTGACATTCCTACTAAACTCGTCAGGCTGTGTAGGATGACGATGGAGAACTCTCGCTGCTCCATCAAGGTCGGTAACGAATTCACCGAGGCCTTCAATGTCAGAAGGGGATTTAGACAAGGCGACGCACTGTCATGTGACTTTTTTAACATAATTCTTGAGAAGATCGTGCAAAATTCACACGCCAAAAACAGAGGCACGATCTTCCAAAAGTCCGTGCAACTGCTAGCATACGCTGACGACATTGATGTGATTGGTCGAACACAGCGAACCGTCACTGAAGCGTTTGCTGGTATTTCAACGGAGGCGGCCAAAATGGGTCTAGCGGTGAACGAGGGCAAAACGAAGTATATGCTGTCATCAAAAAAGGACGCGCAACACCGACGACTGGGCCAGAACGTCACTATAGGCAGCTATAACTTCGAGGTAGTGAAGGACTTCGTCTACCTTGGCTCCCAAGTCAACAGTATGAACAACATCAGTACCGAGATCAAACGCAGAATAACTCTTGCCAATCGCTGTTTCTTTGGGCTCAAGAGGCAATTGAGTAGTAAGGCCCTTTCTCGAAAAACCTAGTTGACACTATATACCACTTTGATAATCCCTGTACTTCTATATGGCGCAGAAGCATGGACGGTGTCGAAGGCGGATGAGGAAGTCCTTGGTATTTTCGAGAGAAAAGTTCTGCGTTCAATCTTCGGCCCTGTTTGCGTTGATGGTTTCTGGAGAAGAAGATTCAATCATGAACTGTACGGGTTGTACAGCGACATGAGCCTAACCAGGCGCCTACGTTGGATCCGTAGGCTAAGATGGTTGGGCCATGTAGAGCGCATGGAGAATACTGCTCCGACCCGTAGAATCTTCGATTCCAAACCTGTGGGACAACGCAGTAGAGGACGCCCACGGAACCGATGGCGCACACAAGTGGAGAGGGACCTCAACCAACTTGGTGTGCAAAATTGGAGAACGCTGGCTTAAGACCGTGCCAGCTGGAAAACTTTGTTGGTTGAGGCCCAGGTTCACCACGGACTGTAGCGCCAAAAGAAGAAGAATAATTAAAATCTTTAAATCTTTATGCAAGCTTATAACATAATTATTTTAATAACAAATTTTCTAGTTTTACCTTAAAGATAAGCTTTGGAAAAATTAAAAGTGTTAAAATAATATTAAAAATACTAAGGAAGTTGATTATGCAAGTAAAGAATAAATTTTCTTTTAACTCGATTAAGAAATTTTTTTTAAATAAAAGCAAAGCTAAAAATTGGCTAAATAAAGATTTGAAAATAATAGAAGTCGTAATTTTGTGATCTTACACGTTTTCCCTTGAGTGAAAATTTTTTATATGTAAAGGCAGGACTAAGGATTCACAAAATCAAGATTTGAAAATAATAGAACTTATAATTTTGTGATTTTACATGTTTTCCTTTCAATGGCAAATCCAAATAATTTAATAAGGGCACCGATTTTAAATAATCCGCCGCCAAATTTGAATAATCCCCCACCACAGCCTCAGGGTCAATTTGTTTGAACACCGGAAAGTGAGGCTAGTATTGCAAATATTGTGCGTAGGATACTTTTAGAAGAGCGAACAGTAAGAGAAGTGGAACCTAGAGCAAGAGATCAGGGTATATACCGTAATGAGGCAGACTTGACACAACTAGACAAAATACCGGACGTTGTGCGTTCACTTAGAGAATTCAATGGGAATCAGACTGAGTTCGGCTCCTGGAAAAAGAGTGCCAAAAGAAACCTCTGAGAGGATCAGCTAAATGTTTTGAAATTTTAAATGTCGTACGTAATAAAATAATAGGAGAGGCAGATATCGCCCTAGAATCCTATAACACCCCATTGAATTGGGAATGCATAATCAAATGCCTCACTGCCCATTACGCAGATCAACGAGATCTGGGTACACTCGAGTAACAATTATCAGCCACGATACAGGGCAATAACCCGTGCAGGAGTTCTATAAAAGAATTTACGGCCATCTGTCGTTAATTCTAAACAAAATAGCGTGTATGGAAGAAAGCCAAGACGCCATATTTTTGCTCACAACAAATTATAAGAATAAGGCCCTCGATACGTTTGTTAGAGGCTTTAGACGCGATTTGCCTAGGCTACTTGGAATGAGGGAGCCCAAAGACTTACACGAGGCCCTTCATTTGTGTTTGAAGTTAGAAAACCAAATATACAGGACACAGTTGGCTAATGACGTAACTATGAATGCTCCACCTCTTCCTCAGAAACAATTTAGCAATGCTGCCCAAAATCAAACATTTTATCCACACTTGACGTACATTCCCCAACCAAGATTTAACATTCTCCAACCAAGATTTAGCACCTATATTGGTGACACCCAAAGACCACAACTATTTAATTCACATAGACAAAATTATAACACACATTATACTTACCCACAAAGACAACATTTTCAGACAGCTAATTTACCACCACCACGACCAAATCAAGCAAAGCATCCATTCCCGATGGATATCGACAATTCAATGCAATCTAGAAGGGTGAACTACATGAATAGACCAACACCTGATAATAGATTTTCGTAAGACCTTTGCCTCAATCTGCTCAATTTGGTCGAGCACAGAAGTTGCAAAGGATTAATCATGTGGAAAGTGAGCAGCATCACCCCTCTCCGGACGTTGACTTAAAGACAGATGAATGCAAGCCTCTGCATGAGAATGAGGAATTGCAAGACTTAACGGATTATTTGGACGAACATTTAAATATAAACGATACATCATCATCATACATGAAAATCAATATACTGAATTTTCAGATATTAATTTTTTAGAATAACCGACTCAACGTTGCCTTATTTTCAGTGTAAATCGAGTAGTGGTAAAATATTTAGGATTTTAATAGACACTGGGTCAAATAAAAATTACATTCAGCCTGAATTGGTGAAAAATTCAGTGCCTAATCAATTTGTATTTCAAGCAAATTCTGTTGGAGGAAAAATAACAATTACTCATCATACTCTTATTCATTTATTCGGAATGAGAGCAGAGAACTTACAATTTTATCTACTGCCCTCACTGAAATCCTTCCATGCTATTTTAGGCAACGATAGTTTGAAAAAATTGAATGCAATTATTCACACTTCCCAAAATTACATGACTATAAATAACTCAAAAAAAGTACGCATTAAACAGCAACAATCCGAATCCGTTAGTAATCTGAGCATAAGGTTAGATCATTTGACAGATAAACAGACAGAAAAATTGATAAATATGTGCGAAAGATATTCGTCATTATTTTCGGAGCCGGACGAAAAATTGACATATACGACAACGGTTAAAGCAGAAATACGGACAATAAAAGACGACGCTGTTTACACTCGCGGTTACCCATACCCAGTTTCAATGGAGGATGAAGTGGAAAAACAGATTAGGGAACTGCTCGATAACGGGATAATAAGACCGTCGAGATCCCCATACAATTCACCCATCTTAATAGTGCCAAAGAAAATGGATGCGTCTAATGAAAAAAAATATCGAATGGTCATCGATTATAGAAAGTTTAACGCGGTAACCATTCCAGATAGATATTCGATACCGGAAATCAATGAAGTTCTCGCCCAGCTTGGACAAAATGAATGGTATGCTGTAATAGACTTAAAGAGCAGTTTCCACCAGATACCCCTAAGAAATAAGGACATTGAAAAAACAGCTTTTTCCGTAAATAACGGAAAATATGAGTTCGTACGTCTGCCCTTCGGCCTAAAAACTGCTCCTGCTGTGTTCCAACGCGCCTTGGATGACATGTTAACAGAGCACATTGGCAAGATCTGTTTCGTCTATATAGACGACATAATAGTTTTTGGGAAAGACGAAGATTCGCATCTCAAAAATATTAAAACAATATTCAATACTTTATGCAGAGCGAATTTAAAAGTACAGCTCAATAAGTGCGATTTCATGAAAAGAGAAGTAGAGTATCTGGGATTTATTATCTCAAATAAAGGTATAAGAACTAACCCGGGAAAAGTTAGTGCCATAAAAAGATTAGCTCCTCCCACTACTAATCGTAAAGAGCTCAGGTCGTTTCTGGGACTATCGGGGTTTTATAGACGCTTCATAAAAGATTACGCGAAAATGGCAAAACCCCTTATCGTACTTTTGAAAGGGGAGGAGGGACGCATGTCAAAGTGAGAATCTGTTAAGAATCCTGTTACACTGAATGAAAATGCTCTAGAAGCCTTCAATAAAATTAAGAATTCGCTCTCCTCGGAGGATGTGATCCTTACATTTCCTAATTTTGAAAAGGAATTCCATTTGACAACCGATGCATCTAATTACGCCCTCGGCGCTGTTCTTGAACAAGACGGGAAGCCGATTACCTTTATATCAAGAACTTTGAATAAGGCTGAAGAGCACTACGCAACAAATGAGAAGGAAATGCTTCCGATAGTGTGGGATCTCAAGACGTTAAGGAATTATCTTTATGGACCTGTGGCAATAAAGATTTTCACAGGCCACAAACCCTTGACGTATGTGTTAGGAAGTAAGAACACTAACGGGAAATTAAAAAGATGGAAGGCAATTTTAGAAGAGCATAATTATGAGATCAAATATTAACCTGGTAGCAGTAATGTAGTGGCAGATGCCTTGTCAAGATCTCGACAAATTAATGAGATAAATTTATTGACGGCTACTCAGCATAGTCATAAAAGCTCGGGTGATAATCTGATTCAATTTACTGACTCGCCACTAAACGTTTTCAAAAATTAAATTATAATTTCAAAAGGACATTCACCGTCTTATAATTTCAAAATAATATTCCCAACGTACCATAGACATGAGGTAGTAGACAGTGAATACGACAGCGACAAATTAGTAAAAATTTTGAAATCCTATTTAAATCCTTCGGTGACGAACGTCATCATGACTGAGGACGAAATTCTGGGTGAAATACAAGAATTCTGGTCATCTCATTTTGGTAAATTTCAAGCTAGGTACACGAGAAATATGGTTATGGACTTGACATCGGACATTGAACAGGAAAAATAAAATGAATGAATGAAAATATGCTGTGAAAATAAATATGACCGGCCTCCAAATAACCTAGCTTTAAAAACTCCAATTCATCAGTACCCAGGTCAATATGTTCACATTGACATTTACCACACAAATAATAGAGTCGTTCTTACAGCAGTGGATAAATTTTATAAGTATGCCCAAGCCAAGATAATAAAGCCGAGGGCTGCAGAACATATAAAATATCCTTTACAGGAGTTGCTAGTGTCTTTTGGTACTCCCGAAAACGTGGTGTTTGATAATGAAAAATCGCTTAACTCCGCGACTGTTACGTTCATGCTGGAAAATAAATTAGGTATTAAAATTTATAGAACGCCACCTTATATGAGTTCCGTAAATGGTCAGGTGGAACGGTTTCATTCAACCCTTACCGAAATAATGAGATATATGAACGCAGAAAATCTCCATAATAACTTTGAAGAACTTTTGAGCGACTGCTTGAATAAGTACAATCATTCTGTTCATTCCGCAACAAATAGGAAACCTATTGAGGTATTTTTCAGTAGAAATATTGACCCGACATTTTTAAAACAGGACAGATTCAAGATCATACAAGGCTTAGAGGAGAAACAAGAGAAAGATTTAGGCCACCACAATAAAAAAAGAACAGAAAGAAGGACCTATAAGACTGGTGATAAAATTTTTGTGAAGAATAATAAAAGAATAGGTAACAAATTGACGCCCAGGTACAAAACAGAAAGAGTGCAGGAAGACAGAGGAGGAACTATTTTAACAACATCAAAGCGGGTAGTCCACAAAAATTCAATAAAGAATTAAAATTTGTTTTGTAGATCAATACTGAAATTGCTGTCAGCAGAGGTACAGATACTAGACTATTCTAACGCCCAAGTTGTGACAATTGAGACTGGAACGACCAAACTGATAACAGGTGACTTTAAACTCATACGCGTAATAGATTTCGGCTCTTACGAGAAGGTAGTCGACAAATTGGATGCTGTAATAAGACAAGACATAGGCAAAAAGAATGCAAATTATCCATTTCTGTTGCATTAGGTGCAGGCTTTACATGCTCTGATTGCTGATTTGAGACCCAGACGCGAATCTAGATCAATCAACGCTTTAGGAACTGCATGGAAGTGGATTGCAGGTTCGCCTGACCATGAAGATTTTCAAATTATTTCGGACAGGACGAACAGACTTTTGGAAAACAATAGGAAACAAATTGTGATAAATAGGGCTATTGAAGCAAGAATGCAGGAAATAACAGATATAACCAATAGAATAATAAACGGTATAGGATCGAATGACATTTTTGAGCAAGAACTCGGACGTCGGAATAATCAAAGAAGAACTGACCAATATTGGTTATTCGATACAGTGGGCTAAATCTGGAGTTATAAATTCTTTTGTTTTGTCCGAATACGAGCTAAATGTCACTAGAAAACATTTTAATGCGCTAAATATGCCTTATATTAATTTAATTGAAGCCCTGGAGTTTGGTGAAGTTAAAATAGGAATGAATAAAACGACAATCCTTTATATTGTCGATTTGCCAATCACTGAAAGGGAAACGTGTAGAATTTTGTTTGTAAAACCTATAAAAAAAAAGCAAATGTATCCATAAGAATCAATAGCGAAAATTTTGCACTGTGTAAAGACTTGCTCCTCGAGGTAAAGACGGCATGCAGAAGATTCAATGATGTAGCTGTTTGCAGAGATGAGAACCTCGAAGACATTACCCATTTGAGTTGTTTACCTAGCTTATTAAATGGTATGCCCTCAACTTGTCCAACCTCCAATAATCAACATCTGGCCACTGTGAGTGAGATATCACCAGGCTTACTGTTTTTGAATGGCTACAACGGGTCCCTGCAGATTGAAGATAAGAAAGTGGATTTGCAAGGAACTTATCTTATAAAATTCCACAACGCCACAATCGTTATAGGGAAAAAGGTGTTCGCTAATAAGCAAATGACAGCGATGAAACCCTTGCCAGCTGTGGTCAACTCACCAGATCTGATCACCAACTATGAAGAAATGCTGTCCTTAGAAATGCTAAAAGATTTCCACATTGAAACCTTGCTGAGATTGAAAGATTGGTCCGCAATTATAAAACAGCTCTAGCTACCAGCATTGGCGTGCCAGGAGCTCTTGCGATCGTGGCAGTATTTATGGTTTTGTTGCATCTCGCCAAAGGAAGAAGGAAACACAAGTTGAGAGTTCACAAAGATTTGGAACTTGTGATCAATGCTCCGACTGTTCATGAGGAAATTTCATCCAACGAGGACGTCGGAATTTAAGAGGGGAAGAGTTAACACAAAATCTGTTAAAGCTAATTATGAATACTCCCACTTACATTTTATTCTTTTCATTTCCATTATATTTGATTTTTTGTTAAAACTTATTCTGGATCATTTGATTAAAACACACTTATCTGTACTTAATAAAATGCTAACTACACTGTCTGGCACACACACGTGTATTTAATAAGAATTCTTTTGTTGTGTAAAATATATTATTACTACTTACCTTTAATTAACAGGAATTTTGTATTGCCTAAAAACTAAGCGTAAGCATAATTGTTATTATTAAAAACAGAATTTGAATAAAGTTTCTTCAGTTGAAGTCAAGTACTCAAACCCAAAACATTTATTTATTTAACTTATACAATTGTCCAACTTTTGTCATTTATTTTGGATAAGTAGGGATCTTCCTTGTTAAGATATTTCACTACTCTTTGTGGCAGATAAAACCATTTGTTTTTCTCTAAATATGCTATCACTTTTGATCAAAGTTTAAAAGTTTGTATGGTTCATATAGAGGAATATCATTAGTGTACTCTGATTTTAGTCCTTGTGCAATATTAATAATTTGTTGATAAATCTAAAAAAAAGAAATTTTAAATTCTTTACATGAATACTAATCTTTACATTTTTAAATATTCTTACCATTTTGCTTTGAAGGCGACACAAGCAATAACTGTATACAAAATTCTGATTCGTCTTTTATACCTACTTTTCCAGTTCAAATTTCTATCAACTTCAAATGAGAATTAAAATCAAGTGTTATTCTTCTCTTAAAATTTTCGTTAAGCAACAAAATGAAAATCATAGCCACAAACCACTAATGTTTATACGAAAAGATAAACAGCCCAAAATAAAGGCAAACAGAATTTCCACTTGATAAACTGAACTTATATGTATACATGAATTTATTCAAAAACTATTTTTATTCTTTAAAAGTTCAAAGTTAGAGTTTTTCATACATAGGTATGAAAATACAGAATTTGTTCATACTTATAGTGAAACAAGTACTAATATTGTAGAATTCTAACAGCATTTAACTGGATTTATCAAAAGTTCAATTGGATTGAGTTACATTTTTTTTTGGAGTAAATTAGAATTCTATATAAAATAGATTTTTTTTGAGTAAAATCGTGTTTTATTGGAATTTAATTGGATTTTTCAAAAATCTCGGTTAGAATAAATTTAAATTTTTAATAATTCTAATTAGTTTTGGGAGCGTTCTAATTGATTCTAATTGGAAAATTTTTCTACACAAGCGCAAAATTTTGCGCTTTTAGAAATTAGAAATAATTCTAATAAGAAAAACCCGCCTAAATATACTACTGATGACCTAACAACCACTACATCACGTCAGTCGCAGAGTGTTAATTGTGATGCAAGAATTATAAAAATAAACATTACTTTTCCTCTACGCATCTACGTCACATCAGTCTAGTTTTTAACAAAAGCAAGAACAAAACATAAAGAGCCAATGAGATTTACATACAAGAAAATGGCGGTTTTATAAATTGGCGTTTTTAAGCCAATTTCAAAAATAAAAGCAATATTTATTATATACACTTATTTTAAGAATTAAAATTAATAAAAAATCAATGAATTATTTTTTAAGTTTGTCGTTTTCTCGAAACTTCGACAATTCCGTTATTTAGAGTTTTAATATTAATATTTATGCGGGCCCGAAAGAAATTTTTTTTTATTTCATCCATTTTGGGCAAATTCCATGTGTTTATCCTAAAATCCCTTCGGTTATAAGCAAGCTTTATTTATTGTTCATTTGAGAAATTGTGTTAAGTTCTTTCATTTTATACAGTATGTCTTCAGTTGGGTTTGATAACCCATCTTCAATGAGATAATCGACCTATTTGCTGAAAGTGTATCTCATTCTCATTCATCTTGGCACAGAAATATTGAGTTCTTGATTTTTTAGGCTGTGACCTGTCGACGTTCAACGTTGTTTGCACATTCTTTTAAATTTATACTGCTAAATATAAAATAAATTAAAAAAATAGTTTTCATACCCTTCAGTATATATAATAATAGTTGAACCCGGTGTGCTTCGCTACCCCCTAGTTATAAAATAAAATTTAAAGTATTTATATATATAAAAAAATGTATTTATTTAATTTTATCGATCGTTTTACATTATCGAACGATTTACAATCGTTTAATTAAAATGTATTTTAAATTTGAGGTAAAGCAGTTAATAAACGTAGTAAAAAAGTAGGTGCAGAAGTGTGCATGGTGGAAAAATATTATCGTGTAATAAGTATTTCTGAGTCAAAGCTGCACGCTGTGAAAATTTAAGATCGGTAAACAGGTCCAGCCTCCAATATATCACAAACAAATGGGCGTGCTCCGCCCACTTTTCTCTTGGTACATATTTCTATTCATGCCAATACCATATATAGCAATTACTGCCGTCGTTGGTCAAAAAATGCGGAAGATATGACAATTTAAAATTTTGGGTTATATAGGCGAGGCCACGCGCCGTTGTACACACACAACTTTATATAGTCAAGAATTTATTATTTCGTAAGAATATCCTATTGTGAAAATTTAATGACGACCGGTCTAGGAGTTAAGACTATATTACGATTTTAAATTTCCCTAAAAAGGGGCGTTGTCCAACCCACTTTTCTCCTGGTACGTATTCCTAATTATGCCAATACCATATGTACCAAATATCATCGACGTAGGTGAAAAAAATGCCCAAAATATGGCGATTTAAATTTTTGTGTTATATGGGCGTGGCCCTTTGTCAAATCAAAACTTAATATAGCCTATTATTCCTTCCAGAGTATCAGTAACATGCTGTGAAAATTTCAGTAAGATCGGTCCAAGGGTTTGGCCTCCTATAAAGCACAAACAAACAAACAGACAGACAGACATTCATATTTATATATAAAGAAAATATAATATAAGAGATAGATAGATTTATATATTTATTACTGGTGGAGGCCTTTTGTGTTCTTTTCAAATCAGGTGTTTCCTCTACTTCAATGTTTTTGCAACCAAGTAAGTATGGTCTGAACTCTTCTTACCACCTTTGGTTCGAAACACCCCAAAAAGGGATTCAAGCACGTCAGTACCAATTATATCGCGACTTGAAATCCATACAAATAACCTTTAAAGCATTATTGGATTCGATTGTATGATATCTTTTGGTCAAAAACAATGTACTTGTACAATGTATTTCACTTTGAACTTTATATTAGATAACATATTTTTATTATTAATATTAACTTTTCGTTTCCTTTAAAACGTTGTTTTAGACCAATTTTTTTAAATTTTGACACATAAACAGCTGTTCTTTACTTACAATAAAAAACCGGCGCAAGGCGTAGTCTGTTTTTATCATTCTTGACTAATACCGACTAACATTTCAAGCTCATGTTAGTGATGCATAACCGATTCGATAAGGTCACTGAGCAACTTGGGAAAGTAATGGAGAATAAAATTAATACAAGGATGAACTTTTAATCAACTTAAATAAGAGATTTAATAGTATAAAGCCTGAACTATATGATGCAATTCAAAGAGTGTCTATTTTAGATACAGCGGCCCAAGCAAAAATTATGCAAGAAGTAGTTTTGTTCTTAAAAGCGCAAATAAAACAGCAGGAGAATAAAACTGTGGCTTGTGTATTACGACTAAACGAAGTTCCATTTCAAAAGAATAAAAACTTAATTGAAACACAAAACTGTGTCAGTGTGGTCTGCTTATGATAAGAACTTTTTTCTGAAAACACTGGGAAACTTCAAAAAATATGAATAGAGAATTCGTCTTTACACTTTTATTGTTAGTTTTAGCTCGGAAAGCATTAATAACAAAGCTTAATGGAAAGAAGTTCGTTAAATTGGAGCATCTAGCGATTTCGATGTTGATGTAAAGTAGCTTAATAAGAGGTTTGTTAATGCTAATGTTCTTTCTTCAGTAGGTAATGTTTATGATGACAGTAAGAACGCCGTTTAGTTACCGTTGCGTTGATCAATTCGAAGTTTGAAAAGTCTTTCTGCAATAAAATCTAAAGCCGTTGGTATGGATGATGATTGGCCTGTATTCGTTTTCTCAGACACAAATAAAAACCCAACAGGAATTGTTGTGCAGAAGAAAGAACAACAGAAATTAAAAAAAAATTCGTTATTTTCTCATCTCAAACGTTTTTCTTTGCGAATAATTTTATGGTCGACTCGATCAGTTCGAATCACTGAATTAGTACGACTACTGGTGGTAGCTATTATTCTCTCACAATTTTCAGTCCGCAAAAGAGATTCAATAATAAAAATTCTGAATTCTAATTGAGGAATTGGAGCTTTTTTCCCCGTTTTTTCAATAGGCAATGTAATTTCCAGGAGTTTACTAAAGCTGCATCTAGAGCATTAGTAAAAAGTGGCCAGTACCATTTTTTCCCTCTGATTTGAATTCGGTAATTGTTTATGGCGTTGTCAAATAAATCAACGCCACCCATAGTTTTATTATATTCATATATGGCATTAGGCATGGAAACCGTAATATTTTTTTTTTATTTTTGCGGTCGTATCGCTTAACTTGTTTCAATGGCTCTAAAGAAACAAAGTTTGACAAGATAGTGACAACAGATTTGACATTCCAACGTATAACAATAAAAAAATAAAATCAATGACTTCGTCATCAATGAACAATTTAAAAATTTGTATTGGATTAAATGAGTTGAAGGAATCGTACAAATTTATGATTTTTTCATCACATATATCAACAGGACATCTTGAAAATTCGTTATTACGGTGACGTTTAGACCAATTAACAGATAATGGAGCTGATTGCGCTCTTTGTTTGTCTTCATTGTACCTACATAATAGCTCGACTTCACCTGCTACATCAGTTGGAAGCGTTCCTGGATTACTTAAAACCTGTTCATTTTCTTAAATATCTTCCGTATCACTTATCTCATCCACTTTTGACGGTGACAAAATTGCAATATCTATTTCGGAAGCATTTTTTAAATCGATTTCATCCTCATCGGAGCTATCATTTAAAATATCGTTGATCTGTTTTAAGCTCAAAAACTTTTTACAAAACATTATTTTTATTTGCTCTATTATTTTCTGTAGTCTGCATAAGCTCAATTCACCAACTGATTAAAATCTCAAAACATTTTTTGTATCAACTAAGCTAAGAAGCAAATGAAAATTGTACATATGTAAACTATCGTTACTTCTACGGGACACTATGACGCCACTCAAAAATTTAAAACACTTGAATAGCAGCAAATAACTATTAACATACATGCATGTTTTTATTATGCTGTTTTAAATAGCAAGTGCTTGCATAAATATTTTTGCATTTGATAATTTTATATAATTTGTATATCGTTTAGGACCAGCGTTGCGTTTTCGCATCACGGATATTTCCAATCATAAAAATAGTGGCAAATGTATAAGATAATTGGGTTTTTCACTAAAAATTATAATATTCGTATGTTAGCTACCTCCGTCAAAAGTTTGACATAGGTATATTATATATTTTTTCTTTTTAATTTTTAAAAGTACCCAAAAAACAAGAAATATTAAAAATTTAAATAAGTTTTTTTAAAAACTAAAAATAAAAAAAACTTATGTATGATAAAAATCCAAAAAGAGGTCGATTATATATTAAGTTAAATGTTATTTCTATGTTCTTTATTACAATATCATGTAATCACAAAATGCCTGAGCGGAAGTTTGAGTGAACGTTGCGAAAACGGAACGCAGGGCCCTAATGGGTTAACACTAACATTATCATTTTACGTACGTTTTTTAACACTATTCGTTTTCGTTTAAAATCAGCTGTTTTTTTTTAAACACACTTGTTGTCGTTAACCTAAAGCCATTTGTATTTGAGGTGTTAAGTTAAAATATATTGAGCTTAATAATTTTTGAAATGGCTTTTGAGTATTTGGGATACGACTTATCACGGGAGGAGACAACTTTTAACGCTTCAGCAGTTGATCTGCGTATTCTCCGTGATTCTTAACAAATGAAATTAATATAATCAAAGTTATAACTTTAAAATTTTTTATTTAATTCATATTTATTCATATTTATGTTCAAATAAACGAATGATAATATATTAATACAATTCAATGTTTTTTTATTATAAAAAGAACAAAAAATACTTGCTTATACAAGTTTTTATAATAAACAAAAACAAAAAAATATGAATATAGAAAACAACATTATATAAGTAAGTGCAGCCTCTTCATTGCCTTAAAAACATATGTATGTACTTAAAAACATAAAATTATTTATATGTATGTATATCTATGTACATACATTCTTATATGTCAGTCTTCATGTAAAAGTAAGTATAAAAAAAAGTCACAGCCCTTAAAAATATTAAATATACATATGTATATTGAAAAGTTTTTACTGCTCCGCCAAAAGAATTCAGTTCATTGGAAAGTTCGCTCCACAGCTTAGATGTTTCAAGTCTTCCATGGAGCTTCTGAAATTTCCCACTTGCCAGACCAGGGTTCTTCAGCATAAAGTCAGCTATTTGACTTAACTGCTCGTTCGTGGCACGGCTTTTCTTGGTAGCAGTATTAGCAAATATTTATCATATTAAAATTTTAAATACATTTTACTTACCCGCACAAAATAAAAGCACGAAAATTTGTTTTTTTTTGTATTCTTCATTGCATATTTCTTATTTTTTACAAAGTTGCCACGTAAACTCGAATTTTTTAATACACTAAAAAAGTGCTAAAAAAGAAGTTAGCGAATCACACAATCGTTAGTGCAAACCACAACAACTGGTGTTAACTTTAACACTTTTAAAATCGCTAAAAGTTAGAGAACCGCACTACAGATGGACTGAAGAAGAGTTCTAGGTGAGCACGGTGGCATAGTAAATTTCACAGTGGGGCAAAAAAAGGCATCTCATACAATGAGCCTCTTTATGAGATTTGTATTAGGAATGGTTCAAATTTATCAGTAAATATATGAATATTACTTCTACATGATATGTTTAAAAAAGTAACTGTAGCTTCGGAAATATTAATTTCGTTGCGAAATTATAAAAATCTTCACTAAGTTATCAATAGTGCTCATTTCAATTCTTTAAAAATTGTTTTGATTTTAAAGAATGTTTGGAAAAATACATTTTTGTATGAGGAATGGTTCAAGTTTATCAGTAAATATATGAATATTACTTCCTTTTGAAATGTTTAAGAAAGTGACTGTATGTCCGGTATTATTCTTTTATTGCGACATTATAAAAATCTTCACCAAGTTATCGATAGTGCTGTTTTCAATTCTTTTTAAATTGTTTGCTTTGAAAGAATGTTTAAAAAGACAATTTTTGTATGAAGAGTAGTTCAAATAATAAAAAATGTATTAAAATAAATATATGAATATTACTTTCATATGAATCTTTGAATTGAAAGGCACTAATATATTAACAGTGCTCTTTTTAATTCCTTTAAAATTGTTTTCATTTGAAAGAGTTTTTGAAAAAATAAATTTTTTTATGAGAAGGGGTTCAAGCTTATCAATAAATATATGAATATTTCATCCTTTTGAAATGTTTAAGAAAGTGACTGTAGCTCCAGAATTATTAATTTCATTGTGAAATTATAAAAACCTCCACTAATTTATCAATAATGCGCTTTTCAATTCTTTCAACATTTTTTTGATTTGAAAGAATGTCTGGAAAAATACATTTTTGTATGACGAATGGTTCAAGTTTATCAGTAAATATATGAATATTTCTTCTTTATGAAATGTTTAAGAAAGTGACTGTATCTACAGAAATATTAATGTCATTGCGAAATTATAAAAAGCTTCACTAAGTTAGCAACAGTGCTCTTTTGAATACTTTCAAAATTATTTTGATTTGAAAGAATTTTTAAAAAAATACATATTTGGAAAAATACATTTTTGCATGAGGAAAAATTAGAAATTGCAGCTTTATTATATAAATAAATTAGACCCGTGACTTTTTCCAAAAATTTCAAAAAGGTTATACAAATTTTTTATGGAAAATTAGAAATCTCGGCTTTTATATTTATAAAAATAACTTAAATACATTTTACTTACCCGCACAAAATAAAAGCACGAAAATTTGTTTTTTTTTTGTATTCTTCATTGCATATTTCTTATTTTTTACAAAGTTGCCACGTAAATTCGAATTTTTTAATACACTAAAAAAGTGCTAAAAAAGAAGTTAGCGAATCACACAATCGTTAGTGCAAACCACAACAACTGGTGTTAACTTTAACACTTTTAAAATCGCTAAAAGTTAGAGAACCGCACTACAGATGTGACTGAATATTAACAAGTGTATGTTTATCTTCATCAGAAACAATATTGGAAAATCTTTTCATGAAATTACAAATACCTTTTATTACCATTTTCAGTAATGGCAAGTACTGTACACGATTATTATTTTTTCAAAATAATAAATAATACAATAATACTATTTTCTTTTCATTTATTTAAAAATATTTACATATATAAAATATACTCATATTAATTATTAATAGCTATTAGTAAACTTCCACTTGGAGTGCTGCTTGCAGTAATATTTCGTCCTGATCATCATATAGATGTAAGAAAGTTAGATCTAAAGGTGGCAAAATTAATACCTCCTTTATTTCCAACAATTAGCTAGGACATCTTCATCTTCATCTAGAAGGCTTAAACAGAAATCCAAGTCCGCTGTGGATGGTGGTTGTGTTGATGGGGTTGATTCTGATGTTGTTGGGGTTCGTGGTTGTGCTCATATTGATGATGAAGTTGGTGGTTGTGGTGCTGATGTTAATAGGATTGGTGGCTGTACTGAGAGTATTGACTCTGCAGTTGAGGATGATTGTTGTTGCGGCGCTGATGTTGTTGAGGGCGGTGGTTGTGCTGATATTGATGATGAAGTTGGTGGTTGTGGTGCTGATGTTGATAGAGTTGGTGGCTGTACTGAGAGTATTGACTCTGCAGTTGAGGATGATGGTTGTTGCGGCGCTGATGTTGTTGAGGGCGGTGGTTGTGGTGATGTTGTTGGCACTGATGAGGCTAATGATATTCTTGCATTGGTTTGTGAGGGTGGTGGTGAAAATAACCTTGTTGTTTGATGTTCTGAGGAGGGGGATGGCAAGAACATCTCCCTTACCCAATTGTCGTGTGCCTTTTCCTCTATTATTTTCTGGATCCTTCTGTATAACGACCCCTTAGATCGAGGCATCACAATGTTGTGTTGTTTTTTGTAATACCTACTCTGATTCGATTGCGTCAAAAATGTAGCGAAATCGCAAATCTCACACTTCAATTTTTCCATTTTTTGTTTGTTTGGTTTTTTGCATTGTTAAAGAATCTGAAAACCTTTTTCAGCATGCACATACATGTTCCAAAAATAGTATCCCAGAAGAGGGTCATATAAATATTTATGACCGTGAGAAAAAATCCTAAGCTATTTAAACAACTGTCGCACATAGTATTTTGCGCAGGTGCTTAGCATTGTTAAATCTAAAATCTCTTTCAGCATCCACATGTATGAACAATTGTTGTAAATGAAAGTACAATATTTTCATTTGTCTTAAAACTTGCTTGCATTTATTATTAAAAAAAATTAAAAATTAAAAAATAAATACACAATGTTTTCTTGCATACGAAACAAGTAAAATGAAAAAAGAATTATATATGTCTATTGCTTAGTATAGGAATTTAAGTAAATGAAAGTTTTAATATTGCAGAGCCGTTTGGTAATTGACGTCCTTTGTATAAGTTAACACAAAATCTGTTAAGGTTAATTATGAATACTCCCACTCACATTTTATTCTTTTCATTTCCGTTATATTTGATTTTTTGTTAAAACTTATTCTGGATCATTTGATTACAATACACTTATCTGTACTTAATAAAATGCTGACTACACTATCTGGCACACACACGTGTATTTAATAAGAATTCTTTTTTGTGTAAAAAATATTATTATTACTTACCTTTAAATAACAGGAATTTTGTATTGTCTAAAAACTAAGCGTAAGCATAATTGTTATTATTAAAAACAGAATTTGAATAAAGTTTCTTCAGTTGAAGTCAAGTACTCAAACCCAAAACATGAATTTATTTAACTGGCGCCCAACGGAAAATTTTAATACGACCGTGTAAGTGTAATCAAGAGAACCTTAGTAAAAAGTGAAAAGGACTTATTCTCAATTACCAACGGAAAATTTTAATACGACCGTGTAGTGTAATCAAGAGAACCCTAGTAAAAAGTTAAAAGGACTTTTTCTCAATTACCAACGAAATAAAAAGTGAAAATAAAAATAATAAACTACAAATTAATAAAATAAGAATTTAAAAAGAAAAATCAAAACTAAAATTATTTAAATATAAAGACAATTTAATTAATTAAATAAATTGAACAATGAAATAAGAATAATTGAATAAAAAATTAAATTAAATAAAATATTTAATTAAATAAAAATTACAAAGAAATAATAAGTAAGGACAAATAATTAAAAAATACTCTAGAATTAAATAAAATTAATAAAGAAAATAAATTGAAGTAATTAAAACTATTCGGGGGAATGGGCCAGTGCACTCAGGGCAAAGTTGTTGATTGCTCTCAACCTGGCGAGAAGCCAGCAGCGATCCCTGAAAACGGACTGGTCAAGCTGACATACTGCCTCCTCGTGGCGCCCCTGGATAGCCCCTACAGCACCCGCTTAGAGGTGAACCAAAGTGTGCAGCGAATCCCCTCTGTCCAGCGGTCTAAACCAGGACGCGGTCCTCCAGGTTTCGGGGATTGTGCGTGGGGGTAACTTCCCTACCGTGTAAAAACAAAATAGTTTCGATACAACCACAAAGAATAAATATGGATGACTTTATTGCTGACGACCAGGAACAACGAAATAAGGATAACGATTTTCGGTTCTGCACGTGGAATGTCAGGTCCCTGAACAGACCACGTGCAGCCCATGAACTTGCGGAGGCCCTGGAAGCCTATAAGGCTGACATCACCGCCATCCAGGAAGTGCGATGGGAAGGGCCGGGCAAAAAGAAAGTGAGAAACTGCGACATCTACTACGGTGATTGAGTGAGCGGCGACAGCGCCTGTTTGGATGCGGGTTTGTTGTTCGAGGCAGACTTAGGCAAAGAGTCCTAAGCTTTAAATACGTGAGCGAACGCCTCATTACAATCCGCATCAAGGCTAGGCTCGGCAACATTAGCCTAATCTGCGCCCACGCCCCTACGGAGGATAAAGATGACGACAGCAAGGATGACTTTTATAATCTCCTAGAAAGAACATACGATCAATGCCCCAGCTACGACACCAAGATCGTCCTAGGAGATTTTAACGCAAAGCTGGGCAAGGAAGACATCTTTGCTAGAGTCATCGGGAAACACAGCCTGCATGACGACACATCGGATAACGGACTCAGGCTGATAGATTTTGTGACGGGGCGCAATCTCACTGTAGCAAGCACGCGATTCCCTCACCTCAACATTCACAAAGGGACCTGGCGGTCCCCTGATCAATTAACCGTCAACCAAATTGATCACATTGCGATCGACGGCAGACACTCCTCCAGTATTCTTGATGTCCGAACATTCCGAGGAGCCAACATTGACTCCGATCACTTCCTTGTTGTAGCCAAGGTAAGATCACGGATATCAGTAGCAAACCGGAGTAGAGCACGACCACAACAGTTTGACGTCGCAAAGCTACAATCGCAATCGACCGCTGGGAAATTTGCCGATCTAGTCTCCCTTAAGCTCTCAGAGAGTCCAGCCCTGCCAGGCGAAACAACCGATGAGGAATGGAACCGTTGCCTGCCTCTGATGTATTGGGTTTTAAAATGCCACCCGGAAAAAACCCATGGTTTGACGACGAGTGCAGGCAGGCACATTCAGCGAAGCTAGCAGCGTATAAGGCGACGTTGGAGAGAAGGACGAGAGCAGCTTGTAAGCTCTACGAACGGAAGAGAAGGGAAGAACACCGGCTTCTCAAAAAGAAGAAGAAAGAGCACGAAAAGCGCGTGATCGAGGAACTGGAGAGGTGTTACGGCAGGAATAATATCCGAAAGTTTTACCAACGGGTAAAACAACTATCCAATGGATATAAGCTTCGGACAGAAGCCTGTCGTGAACAAAGCTGCAGGAGCGGACGCACTGTCCGCGGAACTATTTAAGGCAGCCGGAGATGACCTGGTTGGGCGCATGCACCAGCTCATCTGAAAGATATGGTCGGAGGAAAGCATGCCCGACGAGTGGAATCTCAGCATCGTTTGCCCGATCCACAAAAAAGGAGACCCCTTCAACTGCGCCAACTACCGAGGAATAAGTCTCCTGAGCATCGCCTACAAGATCTTCTCTGCCGTTTTGTGTGAGCGCCTGAAACCATTCGTGAACAATTTGATTGGTCCTTATTAGTGTGGTTTCAGGCCAGGGAAGTCCACCATTGACCAAATTTTCACACTACGGCAGATCCTGGAAAAGACCCAAGAGATGCAAATCGACACCCACCACCTATTCGTCGAATTTAAGGCCGAATATGACAGTGTGTATAGGGACGAGCTATACGAAGCCCTGTCTAGTTTTGACATTCCTACTAAACTCGTCAGGCTGTGTAGGATGACGATGGAGAACTCTCGCTGCTCCATCAAGGTCGGTAACGAATTCACCGAGGCCTTCAATGTCAGAAGGGGATTTAGACAAGGCGACGCACTGTCATGTGACTTTTTTAACATAATTCTTGAGAAGATCGTGCAAAATTCACACGCCAAAAACAGAGGCACGATCTTCCAAAAGTCCGTGCAACTGCTAGCATACGCTGACGACATTGATGTGATTGGTCGAACACAGCGAACCGTCACTGAAGCGTTTGCTGGTATTTCAACGGAGGCGGCCAAAATGGGTCTAGCGGTGAACGAGGGCAAAACGAAGTATATGCTGTCATCAAAAAAGGACGCGCAACACCGACGACTGGGCCAGAACGTCACTATAGGCAGCTATAACTTCGAGGTAGTGAAGGACTTCGTCTACCTTGGCTCCCAAGTCAACAGTATGAACAACATCAGTACCGAGATCAAACGCAGAATAACTCTTGCCAATCGCTGTTTCTTTGGGCTCAAGAGGCAATTGAGTAGTAAGGCCCTTTCTCGAAAAACCTAGTTGACACTATATACCACTTTGATAATCCCTGTACTTCTATATGGCGCAGAAGCATGGACGGTGTCGAAGGCGGATGAGGAAGTCCTTGGTATTTTCGAGAGAAAAGTTCTGCGTTCAATCTTCGGCCCTGTTTGCGTTGATGGTTTCTGGAGAAGAAGATTCAATCATGAACTGTACGGGTTGTACAGCGACATGAGCCTAACCAGGCGCCTACGTTGGATCCGTAGGCTAAGATGGTTGGGCCATGTAGAGCGCATGGAGAATACTGCTCCGACCCGTAGAATCTTCGATTCCAAACCTGTGGGACAACGCAGTAGAGGACGCCCACGGAACCGATGGCGCACACAAGTGGAGAGGGACCTCAACCAACTTGGTGTGCAAAATTGGAGAACGCTGGCTTAAGACCGTGCCAGCTGGAAAACTTTGTTGGTTGAGGCCCAGGTTCACCACGGACTGTAGCGCCAAAAGAAGAAGAATAATTAAAATCTTTAAATCTTTATGCAAGCTTATAACATAATTATTTTAATAACAAATTTTCTAGTTTTACCTTAAAGATAAGCTTTGGAAAAATTAAAAGTGTTAAAATAATATTAAAAATACTAAGGAAGTTGATTATGCAAGTAAAGAATAAATTTTCTTTTAACTCGATTAAGAAATTTTTTTTAAATAAAAGCAAAGCTAAAAATTGGCTAAATAAAGATTTGAAAATAATAGAAGTCGTAATTTTGTGATCTTACACGTTTTCCCTTGAGTGAAAATTTTTTATATGTAAAGGCAGGACTAAGGATTCACAAAATCAAGATTTGAAAATAATAGAACTTATAATTTTGTGATTTTACATGTTTTCCTTTCAATGGCAAATCCAAATAATTTAATAAGGGCACCGATTTTAAATAATCCGCCGCCAAATTTGAATAATCCCCCACCACAGCCTCAGGGTCAATTTGTTTGAACACCGGAAAGTGAGGCTAGTATTGCAAATATTGTGCGTAGGATACTTTTAGAAGAGCGAACAGTAAGAGAAGTGGAACCTAGAGCAAGAGATCAGGGTATATACCGTAATGAGGCAGACTTGACACAACTAGACAAAATACCGGACGTTGTGCGTTCACTTAGAGAATTCAATGGGAATCAGACTGAGTTCGGCTCCTGGAAAAAGAGTGCCAAAAGAAACCTCTGAGAGGATCAGCTAAATGTTTTGAAATTTTAAATGTCGTACGTAATAAAATAATAGGAGAGGCAGATATCGCCCTAGAATCCTATAACATCCCATTGAATTGGGAATGCATAATCAAATGCCTCACTGCCCATTACGCAGATCAACGAGATCTGGGTACACTCGAGTAACAATTATCAACCACGATACAGGGCAATAACCCGTGCAGGAGTTCTATAAAAGAATTTACGGCCATCTGTCGTTAATTCTAAACAAAATAGCGTGTATGGAAGAAAGCCAAGACGCCATATTTTTGCTCACAACAAATTATAAGAACAAGGCCCTCGATACGTTTGTTAGAGGCTTTAGAGGCGATTTGCGCCTTAGAGGCTACTTGGAATGAGGGAGCCCAAGGACTTACACGAGGCCCTTCATTTGTGTTTGAAGTTAGAAAACCAACAATACAGGACACAGTTGGCTAATGGCGTAACTATGAATGCTCCACCTCTTCCTCAGAAACAATTTAGCAATGCTGCCCAAAATCAAACATTTTATCCACACTTGACGTACATTCCCCAACCAAGATTTAACATTCTCCAACCAAGATTTAGCACCTATATTGGTGACACCCAAAGACCACAACTATTTAATTCACATAGACAAAATTATAACACACATTATACTTACCCACAAAGACAACATTTTCAGACAGCTAATTTACCACCACCACGACCAAATCAAGCAAAGCATCCATTCCCGATGGATATCGACAATTCAATGCAATCTAGAAGGGTGAACTACATGAATAGACCAACACCTGATAATAGATTTTCGTAAGACCTTTGCCTCAATCTGCTCAATTTGGTCGAGCACAGAAGTTGCAAAGGATTAATCATGTGGAAAGTGAGCAGCATCACCCCTCTCCGGACGTTGACTTAAAGACAGATGAATGCAAGCCTCTGCATGAGAATGAGGAATTGCAAGACTTAACGGATTATTTGGACGAACATTTAAATATAAACGATACATCATCATCATACATGAAAATCAATATACTGAATTTTCAGATATTAATTTTTTAGAATAACCGACTCAACGTTGCCTTATTTTCAGTGTAAATCGAGTAGTGGTAAAATATTTAGGATTTTAATAGACACTGGGTCAAATAAAAATTACATTCAGCCTGAATTGGTGAAAAATTCAGTGCCTAATCAATTTGTATTTCAAGCAAATTCTGTTGGAGGAAAAATAACAATTACTCATCATACTCTTATTCATTTATTCGGAATGAGAGCAGAGAACTTACAATTTTATCTACTGCCCTCACTGAAATCCTTCCATGCTATTTTAGGCAACGATAGTTTGAAAAAATTGAATGCAATTATTCACACTTCCCAAAATTACATGACTATAAATAACTCAAAAAAAGTACGCATTAAACAGCAACAATCCGAATCCGTTAGTAATCTGAGCATAAGGTTAGATCATTTGACAGATAAACAGACAGAAAAATTGATAAATATGTGCGAAAGATATTCGTCATTATTTTCGGAGCCGGACGAAAAATTGACATATACGACAACGGTTAAAGCAGAAATACGGACAATAAAAGACGACGCTGTTTACACTCGCGGTTACCCATACCCAGTTTCAATGGAGGATGAAGTGGAAAAACAGATTAGGGAACTGCTCGATAACGGGATAATAAGACCGTCGAGATCCCCATACAATTCACCCATCTTAATAGTGCCAAAGAAAATGGATGCGTCTAATGAAAAAAAATATCGAATGGTCATCGATTATAGAAAGTTTAACGCGGTAACCATTCCAGATAGATATTCGATACCGGAAATCAATGAAGTTCTCGCCCAGCTTGGACAAAATGAATGGTATGCTGTAATAGACTTAAAGAGCAGTTTCCACCAGATACCCCTAAGAAATAAGGACATTGAAAAAACAGCTTTTTCCGTAAATAACGGAAAATATGAGTTCGTACGTCTGCCCTTCGGCCTAAAAACTGCTCCTGCTGTGTTCCAACGCGCCTTGGATGACATGTTAACAGAGCACATTGGCAAGATCTGTTTCGTCTATATAGACGACATAATAGTTTTTGGGAAAGACGAAGATTCGCATCTCAAAAATATTAAAACAATATTCAATACTTTATGCAGAGCGAATTTAAAAGTACAGCTCAATAAGTGCGATTTCATGAAAAGAGAAGTAGAGTATCTGGGATTTATTATCTCAAATAAAGGTATAAGAACTAACCCGGGAAAAGTTAGTGCCATAAAAAGATTAGCTCCTCCCACTACTAATCGTAAAGAGCTCAGGTCGTTTCTGGGACTATCGGGGTTTTATAGACGCTTCATAAAAGATTACGCGAAAATGGCAAAACCCCTTATCGTACTTTTGAAAGGGGAGGAGGGACGCATGTCAAAGTGAGAATCTGTTAAGAATCCTGTTACACTGAATGAAAATGCTCTAGAAGCCTTCAATAAAATTAAGAATTCGCTCTCCTCGGAGGATGTGATCCTTACATTTCCTAATTTTGAAAAGGAATTCCATTTGACAACCGATGCATCTAATTACGCCCTCGGCGCTGTTCTTGAACAAGACGGGAAGCCGATTACCTTTATATCAAGAACTTTGAATAAGGCTGAAGAGCACTACGCAACAAATGAGAAGGAAATGCTTCCGATAGTGTGGGATCTCAAGACGTTAAGGAATTATCTTTATGGACCTGTGGCAATAAAGATTTTCACAGGCCACAAACCCTTGACGTATGTGTTAGGAAGTAAGAACACTAACGGGAAATTAAAAAGATGGAAGGCAATTTTAGAAGAGCATAATTATGAGATCAAATATTAACCTGGTAGCAGTAATGTAGTGGCAAATGCCTTGTCAAGATCTCGACAAATTAATGAGATAAATTTATTGACGGCTACTCAGCATAGTCATAAAAGCTCGGGTGATAATCTGATTCAATTTACTGACTCGCCACTAAACGTTTTCAAAAATTAAATTATAATTTCAAAAGGACATTCACCGTCTTATAATTTCAAAATAATATTCCCAACGTACCATAGACATGAGGTAGTAGACAGTGAATACGACAGCGACAAATTAGTAAAAATTTTGAAATCCTATTTAAATCCTTCGGTGACGAACGTCATCATGACTGAGGACGAAATTCTGGGTGAAATACAAGAATTCTGGTCATCTCATTTTGGTAAATTTCAAGCTAGGTACACGAGAAATATGGTTATGGACTTGACATCGGACATTGAACAGGAAAAATAAAATGAATGAATGAAAATATGCTGTGAAAATAAATATGACCGGCCTCCAAATAACCTAGCTTTAAAAACTCCAATTCATCAGTACCCAGGTCAATATGTTCACATTGACATTTACCACACAAATAATAGAGTCGTTCTTACAGCAGTGGATAAATTTTATAAGTATGCCCAAGCCAAGATAATAAAGCCGAGGGCTGCAGAACATATAAAATATCCTTTACAGGAGTTGCTAGTGTCTTTTGGTACTCCCGAAAACGTGGTGTTTGATAATGAAAAATCGCTTAACTCCGCGACTGTTACGTTCATGCTGGAAAATAAATTAGGTATTAAAATTTATAGAACGCCACCTTATATGAGTTCCGTAAATGGTCAGGTGGAACGGTTTCATTCAACCCTTACCGAAATAATGAGATATATGAACGCAGAAAATCTCCATAATAACTTTGAAGAACTTTTGAGCGACTGCTTGAATAAGTACAATCATTCTGTTCATTCCGCAACAAATAGGAAACCTATTGAGGTATTTTTCAGTAGAAATATTGACCCGACATTTTTAAAACAGGACAGATTCAAGATCATACAAGGCTTAGAGGAGAAACAAGAGAAAGATTTAGGCCACCACAATAAAAAAAGAACAGAAAGAAGGACCTATAAGACTGGTGATAAAATTTTTGTGAAGAATAATAAAAGAATAGGTAACAAATTGACGCCCAGGTACAAAACAGAAAGAGTGCAGGAAGACAGAGGAGGAACTATTTTAACAACATCAAAGCGGGTAGTCCACAAAAATTCAATAAAGAATTAAAATTTGTTTTGTAGATCAATACTGAAATTGCTGTCAGCAGAGGTACAGATACTAGACTATTCTAACGCCCAAGTTGTGACAATTGAGACTGGAACGACCAAACTGATAACAGGTGACTTTAAACTCATACGCGTAATAGATTTCGGCTCTTACGAGAAGGTAGTCGACAAATTGGATGCTGTAATAAGACAAGACATAGGCAAAAAGAATGCAAATTATCCATTTCTGTTGCATTAGGTGCAGGCTTTACATGCTCTGATTGCTGATTTGAGACCCAGACGCGAATCTAGATCAATCAACGCTTTAGGAACTGCATGGAAGTGGATTGCAGGTTCGCCTGACCATGAAGATTTTCAAATTATTTCGGACAGGACGAACAGACTTTTGGAAAACAATAGGAAACAAATTGTGATAAATAGGGCTATTGAAGCAAGAATGCAGGAAATAACAGATATAACCAATAGAATAATAAACGGTATAGGATCGAATGACATTTTTGAGCAAGAACTCGGACGTCGGAATAATCAAAGAAGAACTGACCAATATTGGTTATTCGATACAGTGGGCTAAATCTGGAGTTATAAATTCTTTTGTTTTGTCCGAATACGAGCTAAATGTCACTAGAAAACATTTTAATGCGCTAAATATGCCTTATATTAATTTAATTGAAGCCCTGGAGTTTGGTGAAGTTAAAATAGGAATGAATAAAACGACAATCCTTTATATTGTCGATTTGCCAATCACTGAAAGGGAAACGTGTAGAATTTTGTTTGTAAAACCTATAAAAAAAAAGCAAATGTATCCATAAGAATCAATAGCGAAAATTTTGCACTGTGTAAAGACTTGCTCCTCGAGGTAAAGACGGCATGCAGAAGATTCAATGATGTAGCTGTTTGCAGAGATGAGAACCTCGAAGACATTACCCATTTGAGTTGTTTACCTAGCTTATTAAATGGTATGCCCTCAACTTGTCCAACCTCCAATAATCAACATCTGGCCACTGTGAGTGAGATATCACCAGGCTTACTGTTTTTGAATGGCTACAACGGGTCCCTGCAGATTGAAGATAAGAAAGTGGATTTGCAAGGAACTTATCTTATAAAATTCCACAACGCCACAATCGTTATAGGGAAAAAGGTGTTCGCTAATAAGCAAATGACAGCGATGAAACCCTTGCCAGCTGTGGTCAACTCACCAGATCTGATCACCAACTATGAAGAAATGCTGTCCTTAGAAATGCTAAAAGATTTCCACATTGAAACCTTGCTGAGATTGAAAGATTGGTCCGCAATTATAAAACAGCTCTAGCTACCAGCATTGGCGTGCCAGGAGCTCTTGCGATCGTGGCAGTATTTATGGTTTTGTTGCATCTCGCCAAAGGAAGAAGGAAACACAAGTTGAGAGTTCACAAAGATTTGGAACTTGTGATCAATGCTCCGACTGTTCATGAGGAAATTTCATCCAACGAGGACGTCGGAATTTAAGAGGGGAAGAGTTAACACAAAATCTGTTAAAGCTAATTATGAATACTCCCACTTACATTTTATTCTTTTCATTTCCATTATATTTGATTTTTTGTTAAAACTTATTCTGGATCATTTGATTAAAACACACTTATCTGTACTTAATAAAATGCTAACTACACTGTCTGGCACACACACGTGTATTTAATAAGAATTCTTTTGTTGTGTAAAAAATATTATTACTACTTACCTTTAATTAACAGGAATTTTGTATTGCCTAAAAACTAAGCGTAAGCATAATTGTTATTATTAAAAACAGAATTTGAATAAAGTTTCTTCAGTTGAAGTCAAGTACTCAAACCCAAAACATTTATTTATTTAACTTATACAATTGTCCAACTTTTGTCATTTATTTTGGATAAGTAGGGATCTTCCTTGTTAAGATATTTCACTACTCTTTGTGGCAGATAAAACCATTTGTTTTTCTCTAAATATGCTATCACTTTTGATCAAAGTTTAAAATTTTGTATGGTTCATATAGAGGAATATCATTAGTGTACTCTGATTTTAGTCCTTGTGCAATATTAATAATTTGTTGATAAATCTAAAAAAAAGAAATTTTAAATTCTTTACATGAATACTAATCTTTACATTTTTAAATATTCTTACCATTTTGCTTTGAAGGCGACACAAGCAATAACTGTATACAAAATTCTGATTCGTCTTTTATACCTACTTTTCCAGTTCAAATTTCTATCAACTTCAAATGAGAATTAAAATCAAGTGTTATTCTTCTCTTAAAATTTTCGTTAAGCAACAAAATGAAAATCATAGCCACAAACCACTAATGTTTATACGAAAAGATAAACAGCCCAAAATAAAGGCAAACAGAATTTCCACTTGATAAACTGAACTTATATGTATACATGAATTTATTCAAAAACTATTTTTATTCTTTAAAAGTTCAAAGTTAGAGTTTTTCATACATAGGTATGAAAATACAGAATTTGTTCATACTTATAGTGAAACAAGTACTAATATTGTAGAATTCTAACAGCATTTAACTGGATTTATCAAAAGTTCAATTGGATTGAGTTACATTTTTTTTTGGAGTAAATTAGAATTCTATATAAAATAGATTTTTTTTGAGTAAAATCGTGTTTTATTGGAATTTAATTGGATTTTTCAAAAATCTCGGTTAGAATAAATTTAAATTTTTAATAATTCTAATTAGTTTTGGGAGCGTTCTAATTGATTCTAATTGGAAAATTTTTCTACACAAGCGCAAAATTTTGCGCTTTTAGAAATTAGAAATAATTCTAATAAGAAAAACCCGCCTAAATATACTACTGATGACCTAACAACCACTACATCACGTCAGTCGCAGAGTGTTAATTGTGATGCAAGAATTATAAAAATAAACATTACTTTTCCTCTACGCATCTACGTCACATCAGTCTAGTTTTTAACAAAAGCAAGAACAAAACATAAAGAGCCAATGAGATTTACATACAAGAAAATGGCGGTTTTATAAATTGGCGTTTTTAAGCCAATTTCAAAAATAAAAGCAATATTTATTATATACACTTATTTTAAGAATTAAAATTAATAAAAAATCAATGAATTATTTTTTAAGTTTGTCGTTTTCTCGAAACTTCGACAATTCCGTTATTTAGAGTTTTAATATTAATATTTATGCGGGCCCGAAAGAAATTTTTTTTTATTTCATCCATTTTGGGCAAATTCCATGTGTTTATCCTAAAATCCCTTCGGTTATAAGCAAGCTTTATTTATTGTTCATTTGAGAAATTGTGTTAAGTTCTTTCATTTTATACAGTATGTCTTCAGTTGGGTTTGATAACCCATCTTCAATGAGATAATCGACCTATTTGCTGAAAGTGTATCTCATTCTCATTCATCTTGGCACAGAAATATTGAGTTCTTGATTTTTTAGGCTGTGACCTGTCGACGTTCAACGTTGTTTGTACATTCTTTTAAATTTATACTGCTAAATATAAAATAAATTAAAAAAATAGTTTTCATACCCTTCAGTATATATAATAATAGTTGAACCCGGTGTGCTTCGCTACCCCCTAGTTATAAAATAAAATTTAAAGTATTTATATATATAAAAAAATGTATTTATTTAATTTTATCGATCGTTTTACATTATCGAACGATTTACAATCGTTTAATTAAAATGTATTTTAAATTTGAGGTAAAGCAGTTAATAAACGTAGTAAAAAAGTAGGTGCAGAAGTGTGCATGGTGGAAAAATATTATCGTGTAATAAGTATTTCTGAGTCAAAGCTGCACGCTGTGAAAATTTAAGATCGGTAAACAGGTCCAGCCTCCAATATATCACAAACAAATGGGCGTGCTCCGCCCACTTTTCTCTTGGTACATATTTCTATTCATGCCAATACCATATATAGCAATTACTGCCGTCGTTGGTCAAAAAATGCGGAAGATATGACAATTTAAAATTTTGGGTTATATAGGCGAGGCCACGCGCCGTTGTACACACACAACTTTATATAGTCAAGAATTTATTATTTCGTAAGAATATCCTATTGTGAAAATTTAATGACGACCGGTCTAGGAGTTAAGACTATATTACGATTTTAAATTTCCCTAAAAAGGGGCGTTGTCCAACCCACTTTTCTCCTGGTACGTATTCCTAATTATGCCAATACCATATGTACCAAATATCATCGACGTAGGTGAAAAAAATGCCCAAAATATGGCGATTTAAATTTTTGTGTTATATGGGCGTGGCCCTTTGTCAAATCAAAACTTAATATAGCCTATTATTCCTTCCAGAGTATCAGTAACATGCTGTGAAAATTTCAGTAAGATCGGTCCAAGGGTTTGGCCTCCTATAAAGCACAAACAAACAAACAGACAGACAGACATTCATATTTATATATAAAGAAAATATAATATAAGAGATAGATAGATTTATATATTTATTACTGGTGGAGGCCTTTTGTGTTCTTTTCAAATCAGGTGTTTCCTCTACTTCAATGTTTTTGCAACCAAGTAAGTATGGTCTGAACTCTTCTTACCACCTTTGGTTCGAAACACCCCAAAAAGGGATTCAAGCACGTCAGTACCAATTATATCGCGACTTGAAATCCATACAAATAACCTTTAAAGCATTATTGGATTCGATTGTATGATATCTTTTGGTCAAAAACAATGTACTTGTACAATGTATTTCACTTTGAACTTTATATTAGATAACATATTTTTATTATTAATATTAACTTTTCGTTTCCTTTAAAACGTTGTTTTAGACCAATTTTTTTAAATTTTGACACATAAACAGCTGTTCTTTACTTACAATAAAAAACCGGCGCAAGGCGTAGTCTGTTTTTATCATTCTTGACTAATACCGACTAACATTTCAAGCTCATGTTAGTGATGCATAACCGATTCGATAAGGTCACTGAGCAACTTGGGAAAGTAATGGAGAATAAAATTAATACAAGGATGAACTTTTAATCAACTTAAATAAGAGATTTAATAGTATAAAGCCTGAACTATATGATGCAATTCAAAGAGTGTCTATTTTAGATACAGCGGCCCAAGCAAAAATTATGCAAGAAGTAGTTTTGTTCTTAAAAGCGCAAATAAAACAGCAGGAGAATAAAACTGTGGCTTGTGTATTACGACTAAACGAAGTTCCATTTCAAAAGAATAAAAACTTAATTGAAACACAAAACTGTGTCAGTGTGGTCTGCTTATGATAAGAACTTTTTTCTGAAAACACTGGGAAACTTCAAAAAATATGAATAGAGAATTCGTCTTTACACTTTTATTGTTAGTTTTAGCTCGGAAAGCATTAATAACAAAGCTTAATGGAAAGAAGTTCGTTAAATTGGAGCATCTAGCGATTTCGATGTTGATGTAAAGTAGCTTAATAAGAGGTTTGTTAATGCTAATGTTCTTTCTTCAGTAGGTAATGTTTATGATGACAGTAAGAACGCCGTTTAGTTACCGTTGCGTTGATCAATTCGAAGTTTGAAAAGTCTTTCTGCAATAAAATCTAAAGCCGTTGGTATGGATGATGATTGGCCTGTATTCGTTTTCTCAGACACAAATAAAAACCCAACAGGAATTGTTGTGCAGAAGAAAGAACAACAGAAATTAAAAAAAAATTCGTTATTTTCTCATCTCAAACGTTTTTCTTTGCGAATAATTTTATGGTCGACTCGATCAGTTCGAATCACTGAATTAGTACGACTACTGGTGGTAGCTATTATTCTCTCACAATTTTCAGTCCGCAAAAGAGATTCAATAATAAAAATTCTGAATTCTAATTGAGGAATTGGAGCTTTTTTCCCCGTTTTTTCAATAGGCAATGTAATTTCCAGGAGTTTACTAAAGCTGCATCTAGAGCATTAGTAAAAAGTGGCCAGTACCATTTTTTCCCTCTGATTTGAATTCGGTAATTGTTTATGGCGTTGTCAAATAAATCAACGCCACCCATAGTTTTATTATATTCATATATGGCATTAGGCATGGAAACCGTAATATTTTTTTTTTATTTTTGCGGTCGTATCGCTTAACTTGTTTCAATGGCTCTAAAGAAACAAAGTTTGACAAGATAGTGACAACAGATTTGACATTCCAACGTATAACAATAAAAAAATAAAATCAATGACTTCGTCATCAATGAACAATTTAAAAATTTGTATTGGATTAAATGAGTTGAAGGAATCGTACAAATTTATGATTTTTTCATCACATATATCAACAGGACATCTTGAAAATTCGTTATTACGGTGACGTTTAGACCAATTAACAGATAATGGAGCTGATTGCGCTCTTTGTTTGTCTTCATTGTACCTACATAATAGCTCGACTTCACCTGCTACATCAGTTGGAAGCGTTCCTGGATTACTTAAAACCTGTTCATTTTCTTAAATATCTTCCGTATCACTTATCTCATCCACTTTTGACGGTGACAAAATTGCAATATCTATTTCGGAAGCATTTTTTAAATCGATTTCATCCTCATCGGAGCTATCATTTAAAATATCGTTGATCTGTTTTAAGCTCAAAAACTTTTTACAAAACATTATTTTTATTTGCTCTATTATTTTCTGTAGTCTGCATAAGCTCAATTCACCAACTGATTAAAATCTCAAAACATTTTTTGTATCAACTAAGCTAAGAAGCAAATGAAAATTGTACATATGTAAACTATCGTTACTTCTACGGGACACTATGACGCCACTCAAAAATTTAAAACACTTGAATAGCAGCAAATAACTATTAACATACATGCATGTTTTTATTATGCTGTTTTAAATAGCAAGTGCTTGCATAAATATTTTTGCATTTGATAATTTTATATAATTTGTATATCGTTTAGGACCAGCGTTGCGTTTTCGCATCACGGATATTTCCAATCATAAAAATAGTGGCAAATGTATAAGATAATTGGGTTTTTCACTAAAAATTATAATATTCGTATGTTAGCTACCTCCGTCAAAAGTTTGACATAGGTATATTATATATTTTTTCTTTTTAATTTTTAAAAGTACCCAAAAAACAAGAAATATTAAAAATTTAAATAAGTTTTTTTAAAAACTAAAAATAAAAAAAACTTATGTATGATAAAAATCCAAAAAGAGGTCGATTATATATTAAGTTAAATGTTATTTCTATGTTCTTTATTACAATATCATGTAATCACAAAATGCCTGAGCGGAAGTTTGAGTGAACGTTGCGAAAACGGAACGCAGGGCCCTAATGGGTTAACACTAACATTATCATTTTACGTACGTTTTTTAACACTATTCGTTTTCGTTTAAAATCAGCTGTTTTTTTTTAAACACACTTGTTGTCGTTAACCTAAAGCCATTTGTATTTGAGGTGTTAAGTTAAAATATATTGAGCTTAATAATTTTTGAAATGGCTTTTGAGTATTTGGGATACGACTTATCACGGGAGGAGACAACTTTTAACGCTTCAGCAGTTGATCTGCGTATTCTCCGTGATTCTTAACAAATGAAATTAATATAATCAAAGTTATAACTTTAAAATTTTTTATTTAATTCATATTTATTCATATTTATGTTCAAATAAACGAATGATAATATATTAATACAATTCAATGTTTTTTTATTATAAAAAGAACAAAAAATACTTGCTTATACAAGTTTTTATAATAAACAAAAACAAAAAAATATGAATATAGAAAACAACATTATATAAGTAAGTGCAGCCTCTTCATTGCCTTAAAAACATATGTATGTACTTAAAAACATAAAATTATTTATATGTATGTATATCTATGTACATACATTCTTATATGTCAGTCTTCATGTAAAAGTAAGTATAAAAAAAAGTCACAGCCCTTAAAAATATTAAATATACATATGTATATTGAAAAGTTTTTACTGCTCCGCCAAAAGAATTCAGTTCATTGGAAAGTTCGCTCCACAGCTTAGATGTTTCAAGTCTTCCATGGAGCTTCTGAAATTTCCCACTTGCCAGACCAGGGTTCTTCAGCATAAAGTCAGCTATTTGACTTAACTGCTCGTTCGTGGCACGGCTTTTCTTGGTAGCAGTATTAGCAAATATTTATCATATTAAAATTTTAAATACATTTTACTTACCCGCACAAAATAAAAGCACGAAAATTTGTTTTTTTTTGTATTCTTCATTGCATATTTCTTATTTTTTACAAAGTTGCCACGTAAACTCGAATTTTTTAATACACTAAAAAAGTGCTAAAAAAGAAGTTAGCGAATCACACAATCGTTAGTGCAAACCACAACAACTGGTGTTAACTTTAACACTTTTAAAATCGCTAAAAGTTAGAGAACCGCACTACAGATGGACTGAATATTAACAAGTTTATGTTTATCTTCATCAGAAACAATATTGGAAAATCTTTTCATGAAATTACAAATACCTTTTATTACCATTTTCAGTAATGGCAAGTACTGTACACGATTATTATTTTTTCAAAATAATAAATAATACAATAATACTATTTTCTTTTCATTTATTTAAAAATATTTACATATATAAAATATACTCATATTAATTATTAATAGCTATTAGTAAACTTCCACTTGGAGTGCTGCTTGCAGTAATATTTCGTCCTGATCATCATATAGATGTAAGAAAGTTAGATCTAAAGGTGGCAAAATTAATACCTCCTTTATTTCCAACAATTAGCTAGGACATCTTCATCTTCATCTAGAAGGCTTAAACAGAAATCCAAGTCCGCTGTGGATGGTGGTTGTGTTGATGGGGTTGATTCTGATGTTGTTGGGGTTCGTGGTTGTGCTCATATTGATGATGAAGTTGGTGGTTGTGGTGCTGATGTTGATAGAGTTGGTGGCTGTACTGAGAGTATTGACTCTGCAGTTGAGGATGATGGTTGTTGCGGCGCTGATGTTGTTGAGGGCGGTGGTTGTGGTGATGTTGTTGGCACTGATGAGGCTAATGATATTCTTGCATTGGTTTGTGAGGGTGGTGGTTAAAATAACCTTGTTGTTTGATGTTCTGAGGAGGGGTATGGCAAGAACATCTCCCTTACCCAATTGTCGTGTGCCTTTTCCTCTATTATTTTCTGGATCCTTCTGTATAACGGCCCCTTAGATCGAGGCATCACAATGTTGTGTTGTTTTTTGTAATACCTACTCTGATTCGATTGCGTCAAAAATGTAGCGAAATCGCAAATCTCACACTTCAATTTTTCCATTTTTTGTTTGTTTGTTTTTTTTGCATTGTTAAAGAATCTGAAAACCTTTTTCAGCATGCACATACATGTTCCAAAAATAGTATCCCAGAAGAGGGTCATATAAATATTTATGACCGTGAGAAAAAATCCTAAGCTATTTAAACAACTGTCGCACATAGTATGTTGCGCAGGTGCTTAGCATTGTTAAATCTGAAATCTTTTTCACCATGCACATGTATGAACAATTGTTGTAAATAAAAGTACAATATTTTCATTTGTCTTAAAACTTGCTTGCATTTATTATTAAAAAAAATAAAAATTAAAAAAATAAATACACAATGTTTTCTTGCATACGAAACAAGTGAAATGAAAAAAGAATTATATATGTCTATTGCTTAGTATAGGAATTTAAGTAAAAGAAAGTTCGAATATTGCAGAGCCGTTTGGTAATTGACGTCCTTTGTATAAGTTAACACAAAATCTGTTAAGGTTTATTATGAATACTCCCACTCACCTTTTATTCTTTTCATTTCCGTTATATTTGATTTTTTGTTAAAACTTATTCTGGATCATTTGATTACAATACACTTATCTGTACTTAATAAAATGCTGACTACACTCTCTGGCACACACACGTGTATTTAATAAGAATTCTTTTGTTGTGTAAAAAATATTATTATTACTTACCTTTAAATAACAGGAATTTTGTATTGTCTAAAAACTAAGCGTAAGCATAATTGTTATTATTAAAAACAGAATTTGAATAAAGTTTCTTCAGTTGAAGTCAAGTACTCAAACCCAAAACATGAATTTATTTAACTGGCGCCCAACGGAAAATCTTAATACGACCGTGTAAGTGTAATCAAGAGAACCTTAGTAAAAAGTGAAAAGGACTTATTCTCAATTACCAACGGAAAATTTTAATACGACCGTGTAGTGTAATCAAGAGAACCTTAGTAAAAAGTGAAAAGGACTTGTTCTCAATTACCAACGGAAAATTTTAATACGACCGTGTAGTGTAATCAAGAGAACCCTAGTAAAAAGTTAAAAGGACTTATTCTCAATTACCAACGAAATAAAAAGTGAAAATAAAAATAATAAACTACAAATTAATAAAATAAGAATTAAAAAAAAAAAAAAAAATTAAAACTAAAATTATTTAAAAATAAAGACAATTTAATTAATTAAATAAATTGAACAATGAAATAAGAATAATTGAATAAAAAATTAAATTAAATAAAAAATTTAATTGAATAAAAATTACAAAGAAATAATAAGTAAGGCCAAAAAATTAAAAAATACTCTAGAATTAAATAAAATTAAAAAAGAAAATAAATTGAAGTAATTAAGACTATTCACAAAGTAACAGACAACAAATTCATCATTAGCGGTTCTCCAAAAATAACATCAACAACGCTAAGCAACAGACAACAAATTCATCATTAGCGGTTCTCCAAGAATAACACCAACAACGCAAAGCAACAGACAACAAATTCATCATTAGCGGCTCTCCAAGAATAACATCAACACAGGGCGACAGAATCATCCCAATAAGAACGATGCAGCGAGTGGTTATCTTTATGCAAGCTTATAACATAATTATTTTAATAACAAATTTTCTAGTTTTACCTATCTTAACTTTGAAACAATTAAAAGTGTTAAAATAATATTAAAAATACTAAGGAAGTTGATTATTGCAAGTAAAGAATAAATTTTCTTTTAACTCGATTAAGAAATTTTTTTTAAATAAAAGCAAAGCTAAAAATTGGCTAAATAAAGATTTGAAAATAATAGAAGTCGTAATTTTGTGATCTTACACGTTTTCCCTTGAGTGAAAATTTTTTATATGTAAAGGCAGGACTAAGGATTCACAAAATCAAGATTTGAAAATAATAGAACTCATAATTTTGTGATTTTACATGTTTTCCTTTCAATGGCAAATCCAAATAATTTAATAAGGGCACCGATTTTAAATAATCCGCCGCCAAATTTGAATAATCCTCCACCACAGCCTCAGGGTCAATTTGTTTGAACACCGGAAAGTGAGGCTAGTATTGCAAATATTGTGCGTTGGATACTTTTAGAAGAGCGAACAGTAAGAGAAGTGGAACCTAGAGCAAGAGATCAGGGTATATACCGTAATGAGGCAGACTTGACACAACTAGACAAAATACCGGACGTTGTGCGTTCACTTAGAGAATTCAATGGGAATCAGACTGCATTCGGCTCCTGGAAAAAGAGTGCCAAAAGAAACCTCTGAGAGGGTCAGCTAAATATTTTGGAATTTTAAATGTCGTACGTAATAAAATAATAGGAGAGGCAGATATCGCCCTAGAATCCTATAACATCCCATTGAATTGGGAATGCATAATCAAATGCCTCACTGCCCATTACGCAGATCAACGAGATCTGGGTACACTCGAGTAACAATTATCAACCACGATACAGGGCAATAACCCGTGCAGGAGTTCTATAAAAGAATTTACGGCCATCTGTCGTTAATTCTAAACAAAATAGCGTGTATGGAAGAAAGCCAAGACGCCATATTTTTGCTCACAACAAATTATAAGAACAAGGCCCTCGATACGTTTGTTAGAGGCTTTAGAGGCGATTTGCGCCTTAGAGGCTACTTGGAATGAGGGAGCCCAAGGACTTACACGAGGCCCTTCATTTGTGTTTGAAGTTAGAAAACCAACAATACAGGACACAGTTGGCTAATGGCGTAACTATGAATGCTCCACCTCTTCCTCAGAAACAATTTAGCAATGCTGCCCAAAATCAAACATTTTATCCACACTTGACGTACATTCCCCAACCAAGATTTAACATTCTCCAACCAAGATTTAGCACCTATATTGGTGACACCCAAAGACCACAACTATTTAATTCACATAGACAAAATTATAACACACATTATACTTACCCACAAAGACAACATTTTCAGACAGCTAATTTACCACCACCACGACCAAATCAAGCAGAGCATCCATTCCCGATGGATATCGACAATTCAATGCAATCTAGAAGGGTGAACTACATGAATAGACCAACACCTGATAATAGATTTTCGGGCGTAAGACCTTTGCCTCAATCTGCTCAATTTGGTCGAGCACAGAAGTTGCAAAGGATTAATCATGTGGAAAGTGAGCAGCATCACCCCTCTCCGGACGTTGACTTAAAGACAGATGAATGCAAGCCTCTGCATGAGAATGAGGAATTGCAAGACTTAACGGATTATTTGGACGAACATTTAAATATAAACGATACATCATCATCATACATGAAAATCAATATACTGAATTTTCAGATATTCATTTTTTAGAATAACCGACTCAACGTTGCCTTATTTTCAGTGTAAATCGAGTAGTGGTAAAATATTTAGGATTTTAATAGACACTGGGTCAAATAAAAATTACATTCAGCCTGAATTGGTGAAAAATTCAGGGCCCAATCAATTTGTATTTCAAGCATATTCTGTTGGAGGAAAAATAACAATTACTCATCATACTCTTATTCATTTATTCGGAATGAGAGCAGAGAACTTAAAATTTTATCTACTGCCCTCACTGAAATCCTTCCATGCTATTTTAGGCAACGATAGTTTGAAAAAATTGAATGCAATTATTCACACTTCCCAAAATTACATGACTATAAATAACTCAAAAAAAGTACGCATAAAACAGCAACAATCCGAATCCGTTAGTAATCTGAGCATAAGGTCAGGTCATTTGACAGATAAACAGACAGAAAAATTGATAAATATGTGCGAAAGATATTCGTCATTATTTTCGGAGCCGGACGAAAAATTGACATATACGACAACGGTTAAAGCAGAAATACGGACAATAAAAGACGACGCTGTTTACACTCGCGGTTACCCATACCCAGTTTCAATGGAGGATGAAGTGGAAAAACAGATTAGGGAACTGCTCGATAACGGGATAATAAGACCGTCGAGATCCCCATACAATTCACCCATCTTAATAGTGCCAAAGAAAATGGATGCGTCTAATGAAAAAAAATATCGAATGGTCATCGATTATAGAAAGTTTAACGCGATAACCATTCCAGATAGATATTCGATACCGGAAATCAATGAAGTTCTCGCCCAGCTTGGACAAAATGAATGGTATGCTGTAATAGACTTAAAGAGCAGTTTCCACCAGATACCTCAGAAATAAGGACATTGAAAAAACAGCTTTTTCCGTAAATAACGGAAAATATTGAGTTCGTACGTGTGCCCTTCGGCCTAAAAACTGCTCCTGCTGTGTTTCAACGCGCCTTGGATGACATGTTAACAGAGCACATTGGCAAGATCTGTTTCGTCTATATAGACGACATAATAGTTTTTGGGAAAGACGAAGATTCGCATCTCAAAAATATTGAAACAATATTCAATACTTTATGCAGAGCGAATTTAAAAGTACAGCTCAATAAGTGCGATTTCATGAAAAGAGAAGTAGAGTATCTGGGATTTATTATCTCAAATAAAGGTATAAGAACTAACCCGGGAAAAGTTAGTGCCATAAAAAGATTAGCTCCTCCCACTACTAATCGTAAAGAGCTCAGGTCGTTTCTGGGACTATCGGGGTTTTATAGACGCTTCATAAAAGATTACGCGAAAATGGCAAAACCCCTTATCGTACTTTTGAGAGGGGAGGAGGGACGCATGTCAAAGAGAGAATCTGTTAAGAATCCTGTTACACTGAATGAAAATGCTCTAGAAGCCTTCAATAAAATTAAGAATTCGCTCTCCTCGGAGGATGTGATCCTTACATTTCCTAATTTTGAAAAGGAATTCCATTTGACAACCGATGCATCTAATTACGCCCTCGGCGCTGTTCTTGAACAAAACCGGAAGCCGATTACCTTTATATCAAGAACTTTGAATAAGGCTGAAGAGCACTACGCAACAAATGAGAAGGAAATGCTTCCGATAGTGTGGGCTCTCAAGACGTTAAGGAATTATCTTTATGGACCTGTGGCAATAAAGATTTTCACAGGCCACAAACCCTTGACGTATGTGTTAGGAAGTAAGAACACTAACGGGAAATTAAAAAGATGGAAGGCAATTTTAGAAGAGCATAATTATGAGATCAAATATAAACCTGGTAGCAGTAATGTAGTGGCAGATGCCTTGTCAAGATCTCGACAAATTAATGAGATAAATTCATTGACGGCTACTCAGCATAGTCATAAAAGCTCGGGTGATAATCTGATTCAATTTACTGACTCGCCACTAAACGTTTTCAAAAATTAAATTATAATTTCAAAAGGACATTCACCGTCTTATAATTTCAAAATAATATTCCCAACGTACCATAGACATGAGGTAGTAGACAGTGAATACGACAGCGACAAATTAGTAAAAATTTTGAAATCCTATTTAAATCCTTCGGTGACGAACGTCATCATGACTGAGGACGAAATTCTGGGTGAAATACAAGAATTCTGGTCATCTCATTTTGGTAAATTTCAAGCTAGGTACACGAGAAATATGGTTATGGACTTGACATCGGACATTGAACAGGAAAAATAAAATGAATGAATGAAAATATGCTGTGAAAATAAATATGACCGGCCTCCAAATAACATAGCTTTAAAAACTCCAATTCATCAGTACCCAGGTCAATATGTTCACATTGACATTTACCACACAAATAATAGAGTCGTTCTTACAGCAGTGGATAAATTTTCTAAGTATGCCCAGGCCAAGATAATAAAGTCGAGGGCTGCAGAAGATATAAAATATCCTTTACAGGAGTTGCTAGTGTCTTTTGGTACTGCCGAAAACGTTGTGTTTGATAATGAAAAATCGCTTAACTCCGCGACTGTTACGTTCATGCTGGAAAATAAATTAGGTATTAAAATTTACAGAACGCCACCTTATATGAGTTCCGTAAATGGTCAGGTGGAACGGTTTCATTCAACCCTTACCGAAATAATGAGATATATGAACGCAGAAAATCTCCATAATAACTTTAAAGAACTTTTGAGCGACTGCTTGAATAAGTACAATCATTCTGTTCATTCCGCAACAAATAGGAAACCTATTGAGGTATTTTTCAGTAGAAATATTGACCCGACATTTTTAAAACAGGACAGATTCAAGATCATACAAGGCTTAGAGGAGAAACAAGAGAAAGATTTAGGCCACCACAATAAAAAAAGAACAGAAAGAAGGACCTATAAGACTGGTGATACAATTTTTGTGAAGAATAATAAAAGAATAGGTAACAAATTGACGCCCAGGTACAAAACAGAAATAGTTCAGGAAAACAGAGGAGAAACTATTTTAACAACATCAAAGCGGGTAGTCCACAAAAATTCAATAAAGAATTAAAATTTGTTTTGTAGATCAATACTGAAATTGCTGTCAGCAGAGGTACAGATACTAGACTATTCTAACGCCCAAGTTGTGACAATTGAGACTGGAACGACCAAACTGATAACAGGTGACTTTAAACTCATACGCGTAATAGATTTCGGCTCTTACGAGAAGGTAGTCGACAAATTGGATGCTGTAATAAGACAAGACATAGGCAAAAAGAATGCAAATTATCCATTTCTGTTGCATTAGGTGCAGGCTTTACATGCTCTGATTGCTGATTTGAGACCCAGACGCGAATCTAGATCAATCAACGCTTTAGGAACTGCATGGAAGTGGATTGCAGGTTCGCCTGACCATGACGATTTTCAAATTATTTCGGACAGGACGAACAGACTTTTCGAAAACAATAGGAAACAAATTATGATAAATAGGGCTATTGAAGCAAGAATGCAGGAAATAACAGATATAACCAATAGAATAATAAATGGTATAGGATCGAATGACATTTTTGAGCAAGAACTCGGACGTCGGAATAATCAAAGAAGAACTGACCAATATTGGTTATTCGATACAGTGGGCTAAATCTGGAGTTATAAATTCTTTTGTTTTGTCCGAATACGAGCTAAATGTCACTAGAAAACATTTTAATGCGCTAAATATGCCTTATATTAATCTAATTGAAGCCCTGGAGTTTGGTGAAGTTAAAATAGGAATGAATAAAACGACAATCCTTTATATTGTCGATTTGCCAATCACTGAAAGGGAAACGTGTAGAAGTTTGTTTGTAAAACCTATAAAAAAAAGCAAATGTATCCATAAGAATCAATAGCGAAAATTTTGCACTGTGTAAAGACTCGCTCCTCGAGGTAAAGACGGCATGCAGAAGATTCAATGATGTAGCTGTTTGCAGAGATGAGAACCTCGAAGACATTACCCATTTGAGTTGTTTACCTAGCTTATTAAATGGTATGCCCTCAACTTGTCCAACCTCCAATAATCAACATCTGGCCACTGTGAGTGAGATATCACCAGGCTTACTGTTTTTGAATGGCTACAACGGGTCCCTGCAGATTGAAGATAAGAAAGTGGATTTGCAAGGAACTTATCTTATAAAATTCCACAACGCCACAATCGTTATAGGGAAAAAGGTGTTCGCTAATAAGCAAATGACAGCGATGAAACCCTTGCCAGCTGTGGTCAACTCACCAGATCTGATCACCAACTATGAAGAAATGCTGTCCTTAGAAATGCTAAAAGATTTCCACATTGAAACCTTGCTGAGATTGAAAGATTGGTCCGCAATTATAAAACAGCTCTAGCTACCAGCATTGGCGTGCCAGGAGCTCTTGCGATCGTGGCAGTATTTATGGTTTTGTTGCATCTCGCCAAAGGAAGAAGGAAACACAAGTTGAGAGTTCACAAAGATTTGGAACTTGTGATCAATGCTCCGACTGTTCATGAGGAAATTTCATCCAACGAGGACGTCGGAATTTAAGAGGGGAAGAGTTAACACAAAATCTGTTAAAGCTAATTATGAATACTCCCACTTACATTTTATTCTTTTCATTTCCATTATATTTGATTTTTTGTTAAAACTTATTCTGGATCATTTGATTAAAACACACTTATCTGTACTTAATAAAATGCTAACTACACTGTCTGGCACACACACGTGTATTTAATAAGAATTCTTTTGTTGTGTAAAAAATATTATTATTACTTACCTTTAATTAACAGGAATTTTGTATTGCCTAAAAACTAAGCGTAAGCATAATTGTTATTATTAAAAACAGAATTTGAATAAAGTTTCTTCAGTTGAAGTCAAGTACTCAAACCCAAAACATTTATTTATTTAACTTATACAATTGTCCAACTTTTGTCATTTATTTTGGATAAGTAGGGATCTTCCTTGTTAAGATATTTCACTACTCTTTGTTGCAGATAAGACCATTTGTTTTTCTCTAAATATGCTATCACTTTTGATCAAAGTTTAAAATTTTGTATGGTTCATATAGAGGAATATCATTAGTGTACTCTGATTTTAGTCCTTGTGCAATATTAATAATTCGTTGATATATCTAAAAAAAAGAAATTTTAAATTCTTTACATGAATACTAATCTTTACATTTTTAAATATTCTTACCATTTTGCTTTGAAGGCGACACAAGCAATAACTGTATACAAAATTCTGATTCGTCTTTTATACCTACTTTTCCAGTTCAAATTTCTATCAAGTTCAAATGAGAATTAAAATCAAGTGTTATTCTTCTTTTAAAATTTTCGTTAAGCAACAAAATGAAAATCATAGCCACAAACCACTAATGTTTATACGAAAAGATAAACAGCCCAAAATAAAGGCAAACAGAATTTCCACTTTGATAAACTGAACTTATATGTATGTATACATGAATTTATTCAAAAATTATTTTTATTCTTTAAAAGTTCAATACATAGGTATGAAAATACAGAATTTGTTCATATTTATAGTGAAACAAGTACTAATATTGTAGAATTCTAACAGCATTTAACTGGATTTATCAAAAGTTCAATTGGATTGAGTTACATTTTTTTGGAGTAAATTAGAATTCTATATAAAATAGATTTTTTTTGAGTAAAATCGTGTTTTATTGGAATTTAATTGGATTTTTCAAAAATCTCAGTTAGAATAAATTTGAATTTTTAAAAATTCTAATTAGTTTTGGGAGCGTTCTAATTGATTCTAATTCGAAAATTTTTCTACACAAGCACAAAATTTTTCTTTACACCATATTGGATTCCTGAATTCTAACTTAATATTTTTAATCAGGAAAATCCTTATGGCACAATTACAAAGGAATATTTCTAATAAGTAAAATCCTTACGGTACAATTACAAAGGAATATTTGTAATAAGTAAAATCCTTACGGCACAATTACATGGCCCTATAATTCTAATAAGAAAAACCCGCCTAAATATACTACTGATGACCTAACAACCACTACATCACGTCAGTCGCAGAGTGTTAATTGTGATGCAAGAATTATAAAAATAAACATTACTTTTCCTCTACGCATCTACGTCACATCAGTCTAGTTTTTAACAAAAGCAAGAACAAAACATAAAGAGCCAATGAGATTTACATACAAGAAAATGGCGGTTTTATAAATTGGCGTTTTTAAGCCAATTTCAAAAATAAAAGCAATATTTATTATATACACTTGTTTTAAGAATTAAAATTAATAAAAAATCAATGAATTATTTTTTAAGTTTGTCGTTTTCTCGAAACTTCGACAATTCCGTTATTTAGAGTTTTAATATTAATATTTATGCGGGCCCGAAAGACATTTTTTTTTATTTCATCCATTTTGGGCAAATTCCATGTGTTTTTCCTAAAATCCCTTCGGTTATAAGTGTTAAGTTCTTTCATTTTATACAGTATGTCTTCAGTTGGGTTTGATAACCCATCTTCAATGAGATAATCGACCTATTTGCTGAAAGTGTATCTCATTCTCATTCATCTTGGCACAGAAATATTGAGTTCTTGATTTTTTAGGCTGTGACCTGTCGACGTTCAACGTTGTTTGTACATTCTTTTAAATTTATACTGCTAAATATAAAATAAATTAAAAAAATAGTTTTCATACCCTTCAGTATATATAATAATAGTTGAACCCGGTATGCTTCGCTACCCCCTAGTTATAAAATAAAATTTAAAGTATTTATATATATAAAAAAAAGTATTTATTTAATTTTATCGATCGTTTTACATTATCGAACGATTTACAATCGTTTAATTAAAATGTATTTTAAATTTGAGGTAAAGCAGTTAATAAACGTAGTAAAAAAGTAGGTGCAGAAGTGTGCATGGTCGAAAAATATTATCGTGTAATAAGTATTTCTGAGTCAAAGCTGCACGCTGTGAAAATTTAAGATCGGTAAACAGGTCCAGCCTCCAATATATCACAAACAAATGGGCGTGCTCCGCCCACTTTTCTCTTGGTACATATTTCTATTCATGCCAATACCATATATAGCAATTACTGCCGTCGTTGGTCAAAAAATGCGCAAGATATGAAAATTTAAAATTTTGGGTTATATAGGCGAGGCCACGCGCCGTTGTACACACACAACTTTATATAGTCAAGAATTTAATATTTCGTAAGAATATCCTATTGTGAAAATTTAATGACGACCGGTCTAGGAGTTAAGACTATATTACGATTTTAAATTTCCCTAAAAAGGGGCGTTGTCCAACCCACTTTTCTCCTGGTACGTATTCCTAATTATGCCAATACCATATGTACCAAATATCATCGACGTAGGTGAAAAAAATGCCCAAAATATGGCGATTTAAATTTTTGTGTTATATGGGCGTGGCCCTTTGTCAAATCAAAACTTAATATAGCCTATTATTCCTTCCAGAGTATCAGTAACATGCTGTGAAAATTTCAGTAAGATCGGTCCAAGGGTTTGGCCTCCTATAAAGCACAAACAAACAAATAGACAGACAGACATTCATATTTATATATAAAGAAAATATAATATAAGAGATAGATAGATTTATATATTTATTACTGGTGGAGGCCTTTTGTGTTCTTTTCAAATCAGGTGTTTCCTCTACTTCAATGTTTTTGCAACCAAGTAAGTATGGTCTGAACTCTTCTTACCACCTTTGGTGATATCATCCATATCGGATAGCACCTGAAATCTATTTCCTGACTTCGGTAGCTTGTATTTGGGGTTATTCCCCCAAAACTTCTTTCTTTTGGTCGTCATTTCACACCCAGATAAATGAAAATTAACAAAAAATATTTAAACTTAAAGTTTTTATAAGAAAATTCACAGCTGATAATTAAAAACACGTCTGTATGCTAGCAGTGTTGCCAACGTTGTATCTATTAGTAAATATATGAATATTACTTCTATATGAAATGTTAAAAAAAGTGACTGTATGTCCGGTAATATTACTTTCATTGCGACATTATAAAAATCTTCACCAAGTTATCGATAGTGCTCTTTTCAATTCTTTTTAAATTGTTTGATTTGAAAGAATGTTTAAAAAGACAATTTTTGTATGAAGAGTAGTTCAAATAAAAAAAAATTTATTAATATAAATATATGAATATTACTTTCATATGAATCTTTGAATTGAAAAGCACTAAGTTATTAACAGTGCTCTTTTCAATTCCTTTAAAATTGTTTTCATTTGAAAGAGTTTTTGAAAAAATACATTTTTTTATGACAAACGGTTCAAGCTTATCAATAAATTTATGAATATTACTTCCGTTTGAATTGTTTAAGAAAGTGACTGTAGCTCCGGAAGTATTAATTTCATTGCGAAATTATAAAAACCTCCACCTAGTTAACAATTATGCGCTTTTCAATTCGTTCAAAATTTTTTTGATTTGAAACAATGTTTGGAAAAATACATTTTTGTATGAGGAGTGGTTCAAGTTTATCAGTAAATATATGAATATTACTTCTTTATGAAATGTTCAAGAAAGTGACTGTATCTACGGAAATATTAATTTCATTGTGAAACTATAAAAAGCTTCACTAAGTTAGCAACAGTGCTCTTTTGAATTCTTTCAAAATTATTTTAATTTGAAAGACTTTTTAAAAAAATACATATTTGGAAAAATACATTTTTGCATGAGGAAAAATTAGAAATTGCAGTTTTATTATATAAATAAATTAGACCGTGACTTTTTCCAAAAATTTCAGAAAAGATTATACAAATTTTTTATGGAAAAATTTTAAAGCAAAAGTGTACAAAAGTTTTCATGCAAAATTAGAAATCTCGGCTTTTGAATTTGTAAAAATTACACCTATGTCGTTTTCAAAAAATTTCGGCTTTTATATTCATAAAAATTATACCCGTGACTTATTCAAACATTTTGAAGAAAAAGTGTTAAAATATGGTTATGCAAAATTAAAAATTTTGGCTTTCCAAAAATTTCAAGAAAAAGTATAAGTTATCAATAATGCGCTTCTAAATTCGTTCAAAATTTTTTTGATATGAAAAAATGTTTGGAAAAATACATTTATGTATGAGGAATGGTTCAAGTTTATCAGTAAATATATGAATATTACTTCTTTATGAAATGTTTAAGAAAGTGACTGTATCTCCGGAAATATTAATTTCATTAGGTAATTATAAAAAGCTTCACTAAGTTAGCAACAGTGCTTTTTTGAATTCTTTCAAAATTATTTTAATTTGAAAGAATTTTTAAAAAAATACATATTTGGAAAAATACATTTTTGCATGAGGAAAGATAAGAAATAGCAGCTTTATTATATAAATAAATTACACCTGTTACTTATTTAAAAAATTTCAATAAAAATTGTAAAAATGTTTAATGAAAAATTAGAAATCTCGGTTTTTATACCATTCCTCATACAAAAATGTATTTTTCCAAACATTCTTTAAAGTCTAAACAATTTTTCAAGAATTGAAAGGAGCACTATTGATAATTTAGTGAAGATTTTTATAATTTCGCAATGAAATTAATATTTCCGTAGATACAGTCACTGTCTTAAACATTTCAAAAGGAAGTAATATTAATATATTTACTGATAAACTTGAGCCACTCCTCATACAAAAATGTATTTTTCCAAACATTCTTTCAAATCAAAAAAATTTTGAACGAATTGAAAAGCGCATTATTGATAACTTAGTGGAGGTTTTTATAATTTCGCAATGAAATTAATATATCCGGAGCTACAGTCACTTTCTTAAACATTTCAAACGGAAATAATATTCATATATTTATTGATAAGCTTGAACCGCTTCTCATAAAAAATGTATTTTTTCAAAAACTCTTTCAAATGAAAACAATTTTAAAGGAATTGAAAAGAGCACTGTTAATAACTTAGTGCTCTTCAATTCAAATATTCATATAAAAGTAATATTCATATATTTATTTTAATACATTTTTTTTTATTTGAACTAGTCTTCATACAAAAATTGTCTTTTCAAACATTCTTTCAAATCAACCAATTCAAAAAGAATTGAAACGATAACTTGGTGAAGATTTTAATAATTTCGCAATGAAATTAATATTTGCGAAATAATATTAAATAATATACAGTCACTTTCGTAAACATTTCATAGGGACGTAATTTTTATTAATTTATTGATAAACTTAAACCACTTCTCATTTAAAAATGTATTTTTTCAAACATTCTTTCAAATGAAAACAATTTTAAAGGAATTGAAAAGAGCACTGTTAATAACTTAGTGCTTTTCAATTCAAAGATTCATATGAAAGTTATATTCATATATTTATTTTAATATATTTTTTTTATTTGAACTACTCCTCATACAAAAATTGTTGTTTCAAACATTCATTCAAATCACACAATTTTAAAAGAATCGATCAATTGATAACTTAGTGAAGATTTTTATAATTTCGCAACGAAATTAATATATCCGGAGTCACTTTCTTAAACATTTCATAAAGAAGTAATTTTTATTAATTTATTGATAAACTTAAACCACTTTTCATTTGAAAATGTATGTTTTCATAAAATCTTTCAAATGAAAAGAGTTTTAAAAGAATTGAAAAGAGCACTATCGGTAACTTTGTGCAGATTTTTATAATTTCGCAATAAAATTACTTTTTTAAACATTTTATATAGAAGTAATATTCATATATTTACTGATAAACTTAAACCATTCCTCATACAAAAATATATTTTTCCAAACATTTTTTCAAATCAAAAAAATTTTGAACGAATTGAGAAGCGCATTATTGATAACTTATAATTTTTCTTGAAATTTTTGGAAAGCCAAAATTTTTAATTTTGCATGACCATATTTTAATACTTTTTCTTCAAAATGTTTGAATAAGTCACGGTTGTAATTTTTGTGAATATAAAAGCCGAGATTTCTAATTTTGCAATTTAAAATGTTCTATAGTTTTTCTTGAACATATTTGAATACGACACGGGTGCATTTTTTACAAATTCAAACGCCGAGATTTCTAATTTTGCATGAACAATTTTGTACTCTTTTTCTTGAAAATTTTTGAATAACACATGGGTGTAATTTTAATAAGTATGAAAGTCGAGATTTCTAATTTTCCATAAAAAAATGTTATCATTTTTCTTGAAATTTTTTGAATAAGTAACAGGTGTATTTTGTTTATATATTAAAGCTGAAATTTCTAATTTTTAACACTTTTTCTTCAAAATGTTTGAATCAGTTACGGGTGTAATTTTTATAAATATAAAAGCCGAGATTTCTAATTTTGCAATTTAAAATGTTCTATAGTTTTTCTTGAACATTTTTGAATAGGACATGGGTGCATTTTTTATAAATTCAAACGCCGAGATTTCTAATTTTGCATGAACAATTTTGTACACTTTTTCTTTAAAATTTTTTAATAAGACAAGGGTGTTATTTTTATATATATAAAAGCCGAGATTTCTAATTTTCCATAAAAAATGTTTATAATTTTTCTTGAAATTTTATGAATAAGTCTTAATATTTTATATATAATATATATTTCCGGAGTTACAATTACTTTTTTAAACATTTCATATGGAAGTAATATTCTTATATTTACTGATAAACTTGAACCATTCCTCATACAAAAATGTATTTTTCCAAACATTCTTTCAAATCAAAAAAATTTTGAACGACTTGAAAAGCGCATTATTAATAACTTATAATTTTTCTTGAAATTTTTGGAAAGCCAAAATTTTTAATTTTGCATGACCATATTTTAACACTTTTTCTTCAAAATGTTTGAATAAGTCACGGTTGTAATTGTTGTGAATATAAAAGCCGAGATTTCAAATTTTGCAATAAAAAATGTTCTATACTTTTTCTTGAACATTTTTGAATACGACACGGGTGCATTTTTTACAAATTCAAACGCCGAGATTTCTAATTTTGCATCACCAATTTTATACTCTTTTTCTTGAAAATTTTTGAATAACGCATGGGTGTAATTTTAATAAATATGAAAGTCGAGATTTCTAATTTTCAATAAAAAAATGTTAGCATTTTTCTTGAAATTTTTTGAATAAGTAACAGGTGTTTTTATTCATGGTAATTCCTAAATATTTTACTGAGTCCTGTATTTATATGCACTGAATAGAAAATCCTATACTAGGTGTTCGTTTTGGTTTGTTTTGCTTTTGTTCTTAAATCATTCATTTTAATTTTCCATTTTTCGAAATAGTTTTTAGTTTTTATGCGAGATTTGTCAAGCTTTTTAATAATTGCATTCGAGACTTTGCCAGTTGCTATTAAAGCAGTGTCATCCGCATATAGTGCTGTAGTTTGATCTCTTAACGTTTTGAAATCTGATTTATATATGGAATATAAGATAGGGGATAAAACTGAACCTTGGGGTATACCAGCAGGAATTTTGCGTATACTAGAGTACTCATTATCTATTTTTACTACAAATGTTCTATCAGTCAAAAAGCTGTTTATAATCTTTTGCATGTAGACAGGATATCCAAAAGTTCCTAGTTTATAAATTAAACCATTATGCCATATGGAATCAAAGGCTTTTTCAATGAATGTCTAGCAGTACTACTCCCGTGCTCCTTCTATTGTTTTTGTTGCTTTGGATAAGGTTTACTATTCTTTTAACTTGATGAACTGTGGAGTGATCTTTTCTGAACCCAAACTGTTCATTCTGTAATATACCATGATTTTCCGTGAATTCATGAAGCGTTTTCAATATTATTTTCTCAAAGACTTTATTCAGTGTGTTTAACATACTAATAGGCCGATAATTTTTTGGACACTTGGCATCTTTACCTGCTTTCAGTATAGCTACAACTTTGGCATTCTTAAATATTTTTGGAAAATATCCATTTTTTAAGCACCAATTAAAAAGTTTTGTTATGATTTTGAAAAATTAATCTGCCATGTTTTTAAGTACTATAGCATTAATGGCATCGATACCAGGAGCTTTTGAGGTATGTAAAGTATGAACAAAGAATTTAACTTCATCTTTCGTTGTATTGTACTCTTGTATAATATCAGTGATAATTTGATTTCTTAACCATGTAATGTGTTTTGATACTTTACGATCATAAATTGATGTTAAATTGTTCGTAGTTGCATGGATATTTTCGAAAGCATTTGCAATAATATTTGCTTTTTCTTTATTATTATATATAGTGGCGCCATCTACCGTTAACTTGTCAAGTGTTGATTGTTTGCTTTTTATTCCTTTAGTTAATTTCCAGAACTTTTTATTACCTGGTGGCAGTTTTTGCAAAAACTGATACCAGCTGTTATTCCTGTCTTCTTTGATATGAAAATTTATAAACAAAGTCAGCTGTTTCAGTATAGCCAATATTTGATTACGTTCTGATGGAATATAACATCTTTGCAATTTTCGTCTGTATCTATTTCTTTGGCCAATTAAATACAGACTTAAGTCGGAAATTTTTCTTTGCCATATTTGTTTCTCACCCATGGGGATTCTTCTGGACGTTTCCTGCAAAATAGACGTTATACCTTCAAAGGCTGATTCGATGTTTAGTTCTGTGATAACAAATGAATGTAAGTTATTATTTTTTAAGTCGTCATCTACCCCTTTGCTTATTGTCTTCCAGTTGGCCATTTTATATAATGGGGCCTTGGTTGTGGTTTCAACTACCGAGCCATATATCTTACAAATCATTGGAACGTGATCTGAGTTAAGTAATTCCGGAAACGTTTCAATTTGTGAGGAGCGTAGAGCTGAGTTTGTTAACATAATATCGACTACGGAGGATTGTCTGGCTATAACGTTTTGGCTAAATCTAGTGGAAGAGCTGGGAGCATATATATAATAATGGGAGCCAAGTTGATGGTTAAAGAGATAATTGCCTGCTGAATTATTTTGTAAGCAACCCCACGTTGTGTGTTTGGCATTAAAGTCACCGAAAATTATAAAGTCGTGTGTAGTCTCTGTGATTTTGTCAAGGTCATTACCGAAGCTTGGTGTGAATCTTGGACAGTAGGCTGACGTAAATCTTATTAATTTTGATTAAAATTGATATGTTTTCAATAGATAAGGTGGAATATTTTATTAATCTCTCATGTGGTATACAGTTTTTTATGGCTATGAGAACTCCCCCACCATGGCTGCTGCGATCTTCTCTATAGATTTTATAATTTGCCAGTTTAAATCTGTGATTTGGTTTAAGAAACGTTTCATTAATTGAAATTATATCTATTTGTTTTTCCCGAATGAGGTTTTCTAATTCCAGTTGTGTCGCTGGGTTAGTTATACCTTGGGCATTCCAGTGCATAACTTTAAGGTAACATTCTGCTTGATTATATGACATGTCTAAGCATGTTTCCAAGCACCCTCATTTTGTCGTACTTGGTTTTGCACTTTTCTAGTGCATCGATAGCTTCAAACTATATGTCTAATAATTGTTCATTAGAGATATTATTGCTTTCATCAAAATAGTGATTAGCACTGGCCATTTCGGCATACGATAATTTTTCATTGTTATCTGGTTTTCCTTTGGATTGAGAAATTCCTTTCTCCAATGAGGTGACTATATTATATTTGGGAAAATTACTTCTTTGCGGTCTTTTACGGTTGGAAGCCTTATACCGTATTTCCACGTACTCTTTTCGTAGAGGGCACTGCGCGTCGTCAGCACGATGGTTAACATTTTTTAGACCTCTTTTTGTGCAGTTAAAGCATTTATAAATAACTGGGCCATCCACTGGAGTTTTGCTTAATAGACAATTAGCAAACTCGTGAGTTCCGCCGCATCCTAAGCACGCTGAGGCTCTATGGCAATTTGCAGATCCGTGACCGTACATTGCACATTTCGTACATTGCGTTGGTCCTCTAGATCGTCGGAGAGGGTTTCGCCAATGCACTACAACATCATACACATATTTTATTTTGATTATCTCACGTTTAGTGACATGCTCTTTTTTAAATTCCAACATGTACAGAGCATCATCTACTGTTGTTCTGGATGTTTCTACCTCCTTTATATTCTCAAGCTCAATGTTGAACTTTTGCTTCAATTCATCTACAATTGACTTTGTGTCAATTTACGGTAAACCAAATAGCATTAACTTAAACGTTTTATTGTCTTTAACAGGATGTGTGTAGAATTTCATACCTTTTGCCTTTAACTTTGCAACAGCGACGTCAAGATCAGTTTTAGAATTTGGTGTTACCTTTGTTCCAATCGAAATCCTTTTGTACTTGTACGGTTTTCCCAAGCATTTCATTACCAATGTAAGGCTATGGCTGCTGTCAACAACAATTGGAAGCACTTTTACCACGTCCTTCTTTATCTCAGATTCTTCATCGCTTGAGATATCGTCCATATCGGATAGCGCCTGAAATCTATTTCCTGACTTCGGTACCTTGTATTTGGGGTTATTCCCCCAAAACTTCTTTCTTTTGGAAGTCATTTCACACCCAGATAAATGAAAATTAACAAAAAATATTTAAACTTAAAGTTTTTATAAGAAAATTCACAGCTGATAATTAAAAACACGTCTGTATGCTAGCAGTGTTGCCAACGTTGTATCTATTAGTAAATATATGAATATTACTTCTATATGAAATGTTAAAAAAAGTGACTGTATGTCCGGTAATATTACTTTCATTGCGACATTATAAAAATCTTCACCAAGTTATCGATAGTGCTCTTTTCAATTCTTTTTAAATTGTTTGATTTGAAAGAATGTTTGAAAAGACAATTTTTGTATGAAGAGTAGTTCAAATAAAAAAAAATTTATTAAAATAAATATATGAATATTACTTTCATATGAATCTTTGAATTGAAAAGCACTAAGTTATTAACAGTGCTCTTTTCAATTCCTTTAAAATTGTTTTCATTTGAAAGAGTTTTTGAAAAAATACATTTTTTTATGACAAGCGGTTCAAGCTTATCAATAAATTTATGAATATTACTTCCGTTTGAAATGTTTAAGAAAGTGACTGCAGCTCCGGAAATATTAATTTCATTGCGAAACTATAAAAATCTTCACTAAATTATCAATAGTTCTCTTTTCAATTCTTTCAAAATTTTTTTGATTTGAAAGAATGTTTGGAAAAATACATTTTTGTATGAGGAATGGTACAAGTTTAAGAGTAAATATATGAATATTACTTCTTTATGAAATGTTTAAGAAAGTGACTGTATCTCCGGAAATATTAATTTCATTACGTAATTATAAAAAGCTTCACTAAGTTAGCAACAGTGCTCTTTTGAATGCTTTAAAAATTATTTTAATTTGAAAGAATTTAAAAAAAAATACATATTTCGAAAAATACATTTTTGCATGAGGAGATTTTGCAGCTGTATTATATAAATAAATTACACCTGTTACTTATTTAAAAAATTTACAAAAAAAATTGTAAAAATGTTTAATGAAAAATTAGAAATCTTGGTTTTTATACCATTCCTCATACAAAAATGTATATTTCCAAACATTCTTTCAAATCAAAAAAATTTTGAACGAATTGAAAAGCGCATTATTGATAACTTAGGGGAGGTTTTTATAATTTCGCAATGAAATTAATATTTCCGGAGCTACAGTCACTTTCCTAAACATTTCAAAAGGAAGTAATATTCATATATTTATTGATAAGCTTGAACCGCTTCTCATAAAAAAATTTATTTTTTTTAAAAAACTCTTTTAAATGAAAACAATTTTAAAGCAATTGAAAAGAGCACTGTTAATAACTTAGTGCTTTTCAATTCAAAGATTCATATGAAAGTAATATTCATATATTTATTTAAATACATTTTTTTTTATTTGAACTACTCTTCATACAAAAATTGTCTTTTCAAACATTCTTTCAAATCAACCAATTTAAAAAGAATTGAAACGATAACTTGGTGAAGATTTTAATAGTTTCGCAATGAAATTAATATCTCCGCAGATACAGTCACTTTCTTAAACATTTCATAAAGAAGAAATTTTTATTAATTTATTGATAAACTTAAACCACTTCTCATTTAAAAATGTATGTTTTCATAAATTCTTTCAAATCAAAACAGTTTTAAAAGAATTGAAGAGCGATCGATTGACAATTTTGTGAAGATTTTTATAATTTCGCAATGAAATTAATATTTCCAGAGATACAGTCACTTTCTTAAACATTTCATAAAGAAGTAATATTCATATATTTACTGATAAACTTGAACCATTCCTCATACAAAAATTTATTTTTCCAAACAGTCTTTAAAATCAAAACAATTTTGTCACTTTCTTAAACATTTCATAAGAGTTTAAAAAGAATTGAAAAGAGCACTATCGGTAACTTGGTGCAGATTTTTATAATTTCGCAATAAAATTAATATTACCGGAGCTACTATAAAATATCAAAAATCCTTAGACGCACATACTACCATTTAGTATAATGGCCAAAGACGAACCAAGAAAAGGCAACTGGTGCACTGGAATGGTACATGTGTCCGCTATAAAATATCAAAAATTCTAAGACGCTTATATTACCATTTCAGTTAACTAATGAGAATTTTTGGCTGTATGGAAAGCACACCTGCATGTCAGCACTGAAGAATAAAAATAGGCGGTGTATAGAACTGTTAGTAACAGAAAATATTTATATGGAACATGAAAAAGAAATTAGGCAATGTGTAAATATTAAGAGCAATATAAGTTCGATTAGTAGAAATTAAAACACTTAATGACGTTTTATCTTAAGGTGCTAACCATCAAGGAATTACTTTAAATGTTGCCCCTATTATTTATAACTTAAGCATCGAAGAAGTAGCTGAAAGCTCAAACGATAGCTCCACTATAGTCATTTTAGATCGAGTAACTGACACGTACAATATTGGATCAATTTTAAGAACTTCAGCTTGTTTTAATGTCAACGCATTGGTTTTACCACATAATCATTCACCTATCGAAAATGCATCTATTGCAAAAGCAGCAAGTGGAGCATTGGATATTGTTCCGCTGATATACGTTACAAATATAGTAAAAACTATGAATTATTTAAAAAAAGTCGGCTACTGGTGTTACGGGTTTGATTGCAATGCTAAAGAAAATATAGGTGAAATAAAGAGCTTTGAGAAAAAAAGAAGAGTAATTATTTTTGGATCTGAAGAGAAAGGAATGCGGAGGTTAGTTAAAGAGAATTGTGATTATCTTTTAAAAATACCAATGTCAAATGCAATTAACAGTTTAAATGTTTCAAATGCAGCAGCAATAGGACTATATTCTATTTATATTAAAATAAATGCCAGCTCAAAGCTGTTTATAATAAAAATATTTGATAAAAATGTGGTTTTATATTATAACATGTTAAATAATGGATAAAAGGAGTTATAGTTATGTCTTACATGAGAAATGAATAGGATATCCGCTCTCAGGGCGTTTATTATAGCGCTAGGCTCAGAAGTTACCTAACTAAAGTATATAATTATATGGCTTTAGCTTTGGGCGTTACAGGGCTTGTTGCATTCCTAACGGTATTTTCTGGTCTTTATCAAATAATTCATTTTAATCCGGTCTTATTAATCGTGGTAATGCTATCTCCTTTTGCATTGGTGTTATATATGCAGTATAGAATTCATCACCTATATGCTCAGTCCATTGCTATGTTTTTTATGTTTTCAGTGTTAATGGGTCTTTCCTTGTCTTATATTTTTGTACATTACACTGCAGAGAATATAACAAGGGCGTTCTTCATTACGTCAATTATGTTCAGCTCTATGACTTTGTATGGCAATACTACAAAAAAAGACCTTACCAGCATGGGTTCTTTCTTGATTATGGGAGTCTTGGGGTTAGTCATTGCACTCATAGTAAATTTATTTCTTAAAAGCAGTCCTCTGTATTTTGCAATATCGTTCATATCAGTAATAGTCTTTACCTTAATGACTGGATATGATGCTCAGAGAATCAAAGACGTTTATTATAGATATAATGATGGCTCAGAAGTTGCCACTACTAAATTGGCAATACTAGGTGCAACTGATCTTTATTTTAATTTTATTATTATGTTTAAACATTTACTCCGGTTACTTAGCAATAGAGATTAAATGTTCTCCTTTTTAAGGAATTATAATAAGAATTCTATAGTTTTCTTTTTAGTATCTTTGGTTGTGTCGATGATATGTCTTACATATGCATCTGTGCCACTATACAGTATTTTTTGTAAAGCTACCGGGTATGGTGGCACAACAAGAAAAGTAACTAATGCAACGATAAGTTCAACTGAACAAAAAATCAGGGTCCACTTCAACGCTGATATAATGTCCGATCTACCTTGGGAATTTAAATCAGAAACTAACTACGTTGACGTAAACATAGGAGAACAAAGTTTAGCATTTTATTATGCAAAAAATCTATCTGATCATCTTTCATTTGGTATGACAGTATATAACGTTACGCCTTTCAAAGCAGCTAAGTATTTTAATAAAGTTGCGTGCTTTTGTTTTGAAGAACAAATGTTGCTACCAAAACAAAAAGCAGCTATGCTAGTATCTTTCTATATAGATCCTGAGATAATACTTGATAGTAATACAAAAGATTTGAGTGAAATAACGTTATCATACACGTTTTTCAAGCTTAAGTAAAAGAACGTTTGCAAACCATGTCATTTCAGGCAATTAATAGGGTGTTATCTGAGTAGCTGACACCGGGATCCAGAAAATTTATAGATCATACAGATAAGGTTGACTTTTTGCCATCTTATGACTTGATTATATAGAAATCTGGATTCCATCTTCACCCACTGTAATGACAGTTGACAAGAAGTCTATTGATTGTAAAACAATAACTTTGCAAAATATTAATTGTTAGATAACATAATTAAAATTTTTATCTTACATTCATCATGGTTAGAGCTATACAAATAAAAAAACTGGTGGACCAGAAGTATTAGAATTTGTAGATAAGAATATAAGTGAGCCAAAAGGCGAGGAAGTCTTGATACGTCATACAACTATCGGCTTAAATCGTTATGATTTAGAGCACAGAAAAGGTACACGAAAAATTAAAAATTTACCATCGGTGCTTGGAGTGGAAGCGGTTGGGGTGATTGAAAAACTTGGTAAAAAAATCAGTGATGGATTTAAAGTTGGAGACAGAGTTGGATATTGCACAGCTCCTCCAGGGGTATATTGTGAAAAGCGCATTATAGACCAGAAATATCTGATAAAAATTCCAAATGACATATCTGTTGAAGTTGCTGCTGCAGTGCTGTTTAAAGGAATGACAGCTCACTATTTAGTTAATCAATCTTATAAAGTTAGTCTTGGTGCTTTCGTGCTAGTTCATGGGGCCAATGGTGGTTTGGGACAAATAATGTGCCAATGGGTAAAGGATAAAAAAGGTGTAGTGATAGGTTCTGTAAGCTCTGATGAAAAAATTAAGATAGCTTTACAAAGTGGCTGCAAATATGCAATAAACTACAATGATAAAGACTTCGTTTCTAAAGTTACGGAGATTACGCAAAACAGAGGAGTAGGTGCAGTGTATGACTCTATACGTTACGCTACAAGAAAGCTTTCTTTTGAGTCTTTAGGTAGGTTCGGCATAACGTTTCCGGGCAGACATCAGGTAACTTTCCTATTAGTTTTCTTTACTTAGTTCACGTTCGTTATTTGCAACTGGAACCTCAATATACCATTATAAGAAAAATAGATTCACATTAGTGCTTACCACAATGGAAATATTCGAGATGATAAGAAAAAAACTTTTAACTATACGGATCAATAAAAAATATAAATTTGATGAAATAATTCAAGCTCATCGCGATATGGAAAATAGAAAAGCGAGTGGGTTAAATATTATCAAAATCTCTTAGATAAATTACTAATTTAAACTAACCATTCATTAAATAATATCAACTAGAACTTTACATATTTATTCTCCTTTTTGGGGAATTAAAAGTATATAGCTAAACTTACTTAGGCTTACCAACAACTGTTATCCCTCTACTTGTTAGAGCCGTTGTGGTATGATGTCTTAGCTATAGATACTGGTTTGTGTGCTACAAGTAATTTTAAGAGAAGATTAGTAGATATGTTGTGTTTTAAACCAGATTAGGTATTTTAAACTGAACATTTTCAATAATACCACCTGGCATAACTGAAATTTTTACACTTAGGTTTACTTTTTCCTATCTTTTCTACGCCCTGAAACCAGCTTTTATTCACACAGCTGTAATTATCAATTAAGTAGGCTCTTTTTCCCCTGGCAGTGCACAGATCTAATAAGCGGTTTGAATTTGAGCTATTTTTACTTCCTACAACTAACACCATGTCTACAATTTCAGCTAGCTTTTTAACAGCATTTTGTCTATTTTGTGTTGCATAGCATATGTCCTTCAAATCTGGACCTGTTATACTTGGAAATCTTACCTTCAGGGCAAAAATAATTTCGCTGGTATCGTCGATGCTTAACGTGATTTACGTAACATAAGATAAATTATCTTGATCTTTAACTTTTAAATTGCGTACGTCCTGCACAGTTTGCACTAAAATGATAGGATTATTTAATCTTCCTCTGATTCCCTTAACTTCTGCATGGTTTTCATGCCCATTGAGAATTAATTCTTTACCACCGTTTTCATACCTTTTTGCCTCTTTATGCACCTTGCTAACTAAAGGACATGTTGCATCAATCACTTGAATACCCTTTCTTTTTGCCTTATCTTCTATATTTTTGATACTCCGTGCGCGCTGAAGATCAGTATTCCTCCATTATCTTCAATTTCCTCGATACTGTTCACAAAAACCACTTTTTGTCTCTTAAAGTCCTCTACTATATACTTATTGTGAACAATTTCGTTTAGCACATAAACTTGACACTTGTTTTTGTATTTTCCTAAAGTGATAGCTAATATGTCCACAGCTCTTTTTACCGCGGCACAAAAACCTCGCGGCTCAGCTAAGATAATTTCCATTTTTATCAAATCTTACTTGATTTGATATGCCAGCATTACTTAAAAATAAGCTCCGCTCACTGTGTTTTATAGTACCATTATTTACGTTTATATAATAATTATTTTTCGCATATTCCTTTAACATTTGATCAATCTACTACTTCAGACTACTACTTCAGAAAATTTTAGAAAAGATAATATAGTATATAAAAAACCTGATATTTTAGATAGAAATGGAGTTGTAATAGCAACAAATGTGCCCACAACATAACCATATACAGATGCAACCAAAGTAAAGAATTCGGAGAGTATAGCAGCACAACTGTGTTCTATTTTAAATGATCTTGAGTACGATAATTCATATAGAGTACTTAGTTCAAAAAAGAAATTTGCTTGGGTAAAGCGGCACTTGACTCCAAAAGAACTGTTAGCAATAAAAAATGCCGATGTGCCAGGAATAAACTTCTATAACGATGTAAAACGTATATATTCTCACAGTAATTTATTTTCACACGTGCTTGGTTATACTGACATAGCAACGGTATTGCAGGAATTGAGTAATATATAAGTAAAACCAAACAACATTCTGTTATCCAACTGTTATCCAAGTAGCTGACACTGTGGTTCAGAAAAAAATACGCGGATTCCAGCATTACGCGATGTAATAATACCTTACCATGGTATTCAACTATCCTTAGATACACGAGTACAAAGCATAGTACGTGAAGAGCTAACTACAGCTGTAAGCAGATATCAGGCATTCGGAGGAGGAGTAAATGGTCAGTCTACCTGATTTTAATCCCAACCTACAGAATAAGGCGGAAGAGGTTTAATCGCACCAGTCTTGGGTTGTATGAGATGGGGTAGGTATTAATATATTTTACAATAGCCGCAGCGGTTGATGCAAACGTTATGTGTATGACGTATCAACACCAATTACCATTGGAAAGTATAAAATTCAGGATTTTCACAGATATAAAATTATTTAATTTTATATTTTATATAAAATTACTGTGCAAGATATATTTGTCAAGTCATCCAGCATTTGTTCAGCAAAAATTGCAGTCAAACTAGGTATTGAAAAACAGGTAGAATACTTTAAAGCTATGAAGCTGTTTTCTTCTTTAAAAATAGAAATACCAGAAAAATCCACACCGATAATCCCGGATAAATGGAATGAAAACACTTTAATAACAGCATCTTATGGTTATGGCATAGCTGTAACTCCTATACATCTTGCACAAACTGCAGCAGCATTAATCAACAATGGTATATTTCATAACGCAACCTTGATGTTGAATAAAAGAAGTATAGGAGAGCAAATCATCTCAAGAAGAACCTCCAGGGAAATGAGAAAATTATTACGCAGCAGTAACAGATGGCACTGGCAGAAAAGCAAAAATGAAGTCCTATTCAATAGGGTGAAAACTGGATTGGCGGAAAAAGTTGAAGATGGTGAATATAGCAAAGATGCAAACATGGCGTCATTTATGGGAGTGCTAACTATGCTTGACTCAAGGTGTATAGTTCTAATTGCTATTGATGAACTTCAGGGAATGCACCACGTCGGGGGAATAATTGCTGCGCCTATAGTAAAGAACATTATAAATAGAATAGCACCTATACTAAATGTTATACCTGAGATATAATTATGATTGCTTTACTATAACTTCAAGTCTATAATTGCCAAAATCCTTATTAATATACCAAGAACCATCATCTTTAGTTACAAATTCAAGACCTTTAAGATTTCTTTTTATTGTCTTTACATTTTGACCATCGATAGCGATATTAATATCGAATGTAAAAACGTCTAGATTTATCAAAGCTTCTTTTCCACTGCACGAATTTATACTGAACTTGCCTAACATGAGATCATTAAAACTCACTTCCCCTGTATAGACATCACACTAACCGTCCACACAACACGTAGTTTCAATATAGAAAATGTCTGACATATAAAACACCTTGCGTTTACAAAAAAAAAGTAGCTGAAAATATATAGCTAGTGCAGCCCTATGCCACGCCGCTAAGAAGTAATAGTCGTAAACCTAGAGCACCTTAGCTATACAACCATAATACATCTAGGAATGTAAATTAGACAGTTGATTGTGTGAGGAAGTCTAAATTACCACCTCTTAGAGGAATGGCTGTTTAGTTTTTTGTTAATCTTTTTTACCATGCTATCAATCATATGCTTTATCCCTTGATAAACAGAGTATATACTTTCGTCGCTACGCATATAAGCAGAACAGGAAAATACATTATGGTCTTCGTCTTCTATTGATAACCCTGTATCACACTTTATGTGTTTACCATCAAGCTTCTCTATCAATTGTTCTCTGTCATCTCCTATAGTTACCGTAACCTTATTTTCTTCTTTACCAATCTTGCTACTTAAAGTGGCTGGAGATATGCATATCGTTCCTATCGGCTTTTTTGTAACAAAAAATTCTGAAACTAATCTTTCAAATTCAGGAATAACTTTCACCATGTGTTTATTCTCAGCCCAGTCAGATAAATTTTTTGCAACCCCGTATCCACCAGGTACAACTAGCATGTCAAAATTTTCAGCTTTGGCTTCTTTTAAGTCATATATTTCGCCTCTTGCGATTCTTGCAGCTTCTGCAAGTACATTCCTTTTTTCTTTTGTTGCCTCCATTGTTTTATGATTCATAACTTGTTTGTTGTTGATATCAGGTGCAAAGCCTGATCAAGCACAAGCAAACTTAAAACCGCTTCTCTTACCTGCGCACCGTCAAGGTGACCGCACCCTGATAAAACCACAGCAGCTTTTAATTTTTTTTTTCACCCATAAAGTACCTTAATTTCATGTAATCTAGATATTTTAATTCTATATTTGGGAAGAGGTAGATTATTTCATATTAATTATGATATATTTAATAATAGCATGTGTAATCAAACATATTTGTAGTTAATGGATAATGTGGCCCCTGAAGAAGATGATGATAATTTTTTCAAAGCTATTTCAAATATAATAGAAGGTATTGCAAAATCTTCATCACAGGAAAAATTTTACTGAGTAAGATGAGTAATACAGTTGATGAAATAGATATATACAAGCTTAAATTAGTAGTTAGTAGCTAGGGTCTAGAGAAAGACGCACATGAGGAATTATTCATAAAATCAATTAAAGAAGCACTTAAATGGTTAACTTCGGAATCGTTGACTAAAAAATAATAGAAGGGACATTAAAATCTGTTAATCAGCAAGCAATAAGAAATGTTATAAAAATAATAAAGGTCCGCTGAACAATCTAGTCAATTATTTTAATCAGTATCTGGAAATAAAAATTGGAATAGCTTCTACCGTAATAGTATTGGGAGTAGCATTTTCTCTGCTTATTGTGCTTGCTACATTAATAGCACTTGTAGCTATTGGAGTGCATTATGTAGGAATAGGTATAGGAAGGCGTTGGAGAAATAAAAGAAGGAGCAATTGATGCAGGAAGAGCAATAAATAGTTCATATAAGGATTCAATAGATAAATTACCTGAGGCTCAAAGAAGAGAAAATAATTTTGAAAAGTTAATAAGCAATTTAATGGAAAAGAATCTAGGAGCTGATGAAGGAGAGAGAATAATGCTTAGTAATAAAATGCAAACAATTAAATGCTTCATAGTCAAGAGCAAATAGCAGCCATAGGACAGTTAATAGGAGAAGATAAGGCTGGTCTTTTGAACAATCTTATGAGCAAGGGTACTAGTACTAATGAGGAAGACATGGAAAAACTTGTATATTTTATGAGCGAATTTCAACCTGCAATTATGGCAATTGGTAGTGACATAAAATAGGTAGAACCAAAAGTTAATCAGAAGCTTAGGCAATAAATCCAGATTATCAATTGGATAGTTTAAGTGCTGAACGAGTGAGTGAAGAAGAAAATAAAACCCCCTGATGGCTTGGGGAGGAAATGGGAAAAATAGAGATCTACTCTTTTTTATCAACTTTTTTGAGCAATCCACCTCCACATCTAATACACATCTCAGTGATTATAATATCCAATTTTTGATCATTTTTTTCTACAGGTAAATCTTTACAATATTGTTTCCCATAGACTACACCTACAAATATTTTTCCAAGCGGCCGTAATTTTTTTATCATACCAACCACAGCCAAAACCTAATCTATTAAAATGATCATCAAAAGCAACAACAGGAGTAATGATTGTGTCTGGAATTACATCTTCATCTGTTTCGTTCCATCCCTCAAATCTTAGAAACTGATTTTTATTAGGAATTGGTACTTTATAATCTAAATAGACCAAACGACACATCAAAGGGACAATATTTATTTGCCCATCCATTGGAATGTAAGTCGCAATTGTTCTGCCTTTAACGTAACTTAAGTTCTGATTTAAGGTATTAATAAGGGAACTTGCCGCATAACTGGAATAACTTTCATCAATATTATTTCTTATAGCTCTATATTGCTCTTTTATTTCCTTTTTGTACTGTTTAATATCTTTGAACATGATCTATCCATTTCGCAGTAAGTTTTTCTTGTAAACTACTTTGCTTTAAGCGCTCACTTAAAAAATCAAAGTCAATAAATTCCATGTCCTGGTCTTGATTACTGCAACTATAAACAAAACTCCTTTCTCCTGTTTCCGTATTTATATGTTGCTGAACACACTGAGCACAGATTTATTTCATCATACACTGCATAGGAGAATTAACTGACGATATTGCTATGTGACTTGACTTAAGATATGGCTTTAAAATTGTTTTTCTAGCTTCATTCACAGCTTTCATCATTTTATCAAAACCAATAGTGATAATTTTATCTATAGCGTTCAAATCAATACCTAACCTTTCTTGTTGATAAGAGACTATTGCATCAATTATATTACCATGAAAGGATATATCTTGATCTTTGCTCGTTTCTATCAATCCTTCTTCACACGCCCAAACTACCGCGTCTGATGCACGCTTTATCAGTGCTCGTCTAAATACATTACTTAACTTCTTATAGCCAGCGAAGTACAAAACCTTATTATTCTTTTCCAGATACGCCTTCCCTATAGAAAATAACACTGCACTCCACCACCAATTAGCATTATATTCTTCATGTACTATTTTAACTATATTTGCTCAAATTTTTTGAAATTTTATAGAATAAGGTAACTTTCGTACACAAAGAAAGAGACAGGGATACTCTCTTACTTCAACTATACCGATAACTGACATCTGAATTTTTACACATATCATCTAATAACAAGTTGCTTTGTATCATCTTTTGTTGGTACATCTGCTGTTTAATTGCTTCTATATCCGCTGCATTACTCTTGATATCACACAACATCATTATCTTTGCAGTGCCATTTTCTCTTGATTCTACTATTTCGTTCACACTTGTTTTACTAAATAAAATCTGTAAATCAGGATTTAAATCTCGCATTTTTATTTCAAACTCTTTTGCGCTAGGCAGCTTAAAACCATCTGCTATATCGCCGGTTTCTAGTCCTTCTAAAACGCTCTTAAGTTTATCTTTTAGCTGACTTAAATTAACTGTTGCTTTACGCATCGTTATTCAGGATTCCGATTTATTACTATTACGTAGTTTTTTTTACTAAATCTTCAGCCATAAACATCCTTGTCTTTTTGATCGGAAGTTAAAAACTCTTGGAACTTGATAAGATAATCCGGCTTTTCTATTTGCTTTTTTAAATCATCCACTTCTTTATCGCTTATATTAATAAATGGCACAATTCTTACTTCAATAATTTTGCTCCATAGTAACTGACATTTTATTTGTTTTCTTAAAATACTAAGATCTATATTATGCTTTTTTATATATTGATCAACTTCATTAGCCTTAAGTTTAAAACTTCGGGTTAAAAATAATATGATAGCACTATCTAACTCCTCGTTGCTCAATTTTATATTCAGCCTCTGCGCTTCATTGATAATGATAATTTTGTCTATTAGCTCCCTAAGAATTTGAGGTTTTGCTTCTTTTTGATTAACACTTTTAGTGCTAAACAATGAATTTATAAAGTTGATGCGTTTTTCGATATCTAAATTTGAAATTGGCTCACCATTTACATCTGCAACAATTTCAATCTCGGTTGCAAGCAACCTAAGTGGCAACACTATCAACAGTAAAATTAGTATTTTATACATATAAGTAAGGTTAACAACGAATTCTATAATAAATACTAAGCCAACACTAGCCAACTTTTAATAGCTATCTAGGCAAAGACGGAAATAAAAACCATCGGAACAAGATTAGGTAGAAAGGCTACATGCCAATACAGCGAATTCAAACCGCGCTAAACAGTATACAGAAGGAGAGGGATTCGAATCCTCGATACGACTTTTCAACCGTATAACGGTTTAGCAGCAGCAACAGATAATACAAACATACCTAAATAAGTTTCTAGACTGTGTTTTTATATTAAGGGCTCGTCACTAATTGTTCAAATTCATCAATATTTTGGTTTTTTAACAGTTGTTCTACGGTGTTTTTATATTTAGGATATAAGAAACCTGATTATATTGCTTGTTTTCAGCTATCAATGGATCAAATTCCTTATTTATTGCGCTTATACCTTCATAATCAAGTGTATACCTGGTGAGGCCATTTCTATGTGTTAACTCAATTTTTCTTAATACTCTTAACAAGGTCAAAATGTAATTAGAATACAGTGGTGTATCGATCATTTTAGCTTCCTTATTAATATATTGATTAAGCAGTAAAATATCTTTACTGCTGATATGCATAGAAAATAGTAATGCTATATCTTTATCTACTTTTATATTGTGGATAGAATAATGAATAATAGTGATTGATGACCTCTTTACATAAGGTAAATTCTTTATCAAATTCATTTGTATAACTTATCTTTAGTAACTTTTGAACGTTATTAAGTACTCGTTTCTCATAATCATGATAATTGTTAAATCAAGCTTTACCTTTCTAGTTCGCTAAAATATTAAAAAGCTTTAATTTTTTTGATTTTCTGTCAATTCTGCTTGATTTACAATTTCTTTTAGCACTTCTTCTAGCATATTATAATTAGTAGATGTTTTTCATTTTCAATTGCAGCATATATTTCATCAATTACTTCTTGAGTATTGAGCTTATTATTTTCTATAAGAACGCTATAAACTTGAGTATAAATTAAAAATAACCCTTGTAGACTAAATTTAAGTTAAAAGATCCATCTAATGGTTCAACTTTTTTTTTCTAATGAATGCAGAAAAACCAAAATGACTTCTGTGGTCTATGCGACAATATAAGTCGGCATGTTAAAAACTGCCTGTACGAATGAACATAGCCTCTAATAATATTACCTTCGCCAACAATTTCTACTAGTTCTGCAACTTCCTTAACCATCGTTGAAACCAGTAGCATAATAATAAGCATTGCAGGGTAAAGGATATATTATAAAATAGCAATAAATATTATTGTACGTTTACACTCTGCATTGAAGCCTTTAGTTAAGAGCATATCCATCCACCGCCAATTACTTGCTCATCTTTATACGCTACACAGGCTTGACCTGGACTGATGCCAAAGTAATAGTTGTTTAAAATGACACATGATTTATTTTTTTCGCCAGTTGAATGTATTGTTGCCAAACTTCCCGCATGTGATGATCTCAGCTTCACAGTTACTTCCATACCTTCCTTTGGTTGTTCTAACCAATTTAACTTTTTGATAAATATTTTTTTTTTTAATGCGTTGATCGGACCTACTATAACCTCATTATTCTCTGTATTAATTTTTATCACATAAAGAGGCTCATTGTGTGAGATGCCTTTCTTTGCCCCACTGTGAAATTTACTATGCCACCGTGCTCACCTAGAACTCTTCCATTTATATGCACTATTTTACCTTTCTGTACAAATTGTGGAGCTAATTTAGCTATTGTTTTACTATAGCTTTCGGAAACAAAGCATATATCTTGACTGTCCGGCTTTTCAGAAACTTGTAAGCTAAAATACTTTGCTAATTTTCTTATATCACTTTTATAGAACCCACCTAGTGGAAATTGCAAAAGCTTCAACTGCTCCTTTGTTATAGCAAATAGAAAATAGCTTTGATCTTTACTTTTATCAATGCTTCTGCATAACTTTATCTCACCATTTTTTTCTAATCTTCTCACATAATGTCCTGTTACAAGCACATCCGCACCAATGTTTTTTGTAACTTGCAATAGATACCGAAATTTTACCGCTTGGTTACATCTTACGCACGGTATGGGAGTTTCCCCATTCATATAGGTACTTGCAAAATCCTCTATTACTTCCTTTTTGAATATTTCCTCGTAGTTTAAAATATAGTGAGGAAAGCCAACACTTTCAGCCACGCGTTTAGCGTCGTAAATATCCTGTCCAGCACAACATGCACCTTTTCTTGCGTTAGCAATACCAACGGTGCCATAGAGTTGAAGAGTCACACCTTTCACCTGGTACCCAAAGTTATATAGCAGTGTTGCAGCAACGGAGCTATCAACTCCCCCGGGCATTGCAACAACAGCCTTGGTTTGGTGGAGAGCTTTATCTTTCAACAAAGGCTCAATTTTAAATTCTTTAAGCATAATCTCATTAATTTATAAACGCAAATCTTGTGTCATTCCAACATACAACTGTGCAAAAGTTTTAATTTAGGGCAATCTACATAGTAGATGATGTCATTCTAGTTCGTGACACTGGAATCTAGTGTCTATTTATGCAAATTTATTAAACAGCATATTTATTTGTAGCCAAGTTTCTTGGATCCCAGTGTTAGCTACTCGGATGACACACTTTCCTGCTGGAAGTTGCCTTCAAATTACTTGGTGCATAATACCGATATCTCATTTATATTGCATAATTCCATCAAACAGTTCGTAAACCACCTTCAAAAACAATTTAATCTTGCTTGAATAAAACATGGCCAAAATAACCAATGTTTTCAAGCACTTTTCCACTACCCAAGGCAACACAATAAAGTGGGTCATCTGCAATACGAACTGGTAATTTTGTTGTTTCACTGATAACTTTGCCCAAGTTACGTGATGATCCACCACCGGATAAAATTATTCCTCTATCAACATACCAGAAGAAAGTTCAGGTGGAGTGCTCTCCAGTGCAGTCCTAATAGCAGAAATTATCTGATGGACAGGCTCTATTAAATTCTTTGCAACTTGATATTCTGATAAAAGCATTTCTCTTGGCATGCCACTCACTAAGTCCCTGCCTTTATTATAATTCCCTCTTTGTTATTTTTACCTGGCTGACTTGCTGAACCTACGTTTTTCTTAATTTTTTCAGCAGTTGTTTCACCGATTAATAACTTATAATTTTCACGAATATAAGATTTTATTGCTTCATCCATAACATTTCACCCACTCTTGCAGAACGTGAATAAACAATTCCGCTCAAAGAAATAATTGTAACTTCAGTTGTACTGCCTCCTATATCAACGATCATAGAGCACTCAGGTTCAGTAACTGGGAGGCCAGCTCCGATTGCTGCAGCTATTGGTTCTTCAATCAAAAATACTTGATTTTGTTGAGATGTTTGTTGGTGTTGGTGCGAGCCGTGTTCGTGATATGTTTGATCAGGACAAGAAAAATGATCCTTGTATAATTTTTATAGATGAGATAGATGCGGTTGGTAGACATCGTGGCATTGGTCTTGGTGGTGGTAATGACGAAAGAGAACAAACATTAAATCAGTTGTTAGTTGAGATGGATGGCTTTGAGTCTAATGAGGGCGTAATAATAATTGCTGCGACTAACCGTCCGGATGTTTTAGATCCAGCACTGCTTAGGCCTGGTCGTTTTGACCGGCAGATTACTATTTCTTTACCCGATATAAATGGGCGCGAGAAAATATTAAATACGCATATAAAACAAAATATCAATGGCCCCTGATGTAAATGTGAAAACAGTTGCAAGAGGAACACCTGGTTTTTCAGGGGCTGATTTAGCAAATTTGATGAACGAATCTGCGCTTATTGCTGCAAGATGAAACAAGAAGATTGTTACCATGGATGATTTCGAATATGCGCGTGATAAAGTGATGATGGGTGTGGAAAGAAGATCTCTCATTATGACTGAAGAGGAAAAGAGACTGACTGTATACCATGAAGCTGGCCAAGCGATGATTGCTGTTAATATGCTTGCTTCTGATCCTATACACAAAGCAACAATTATTCCACGCGGTATGGCACTAGGGTTAGTTATGAGACTACCAGAAACGGATAGAGTTTCCTTCACAAGAGAAAAGGTGCTAGCAGATATAACTTTTGCAATGGGTGGACGTGTGGCAGAAGAGCTAATTTTTGGCTATGATAAAGTCACAAGTGGCGCATCTTCAGATATAAAATTAGCATCAGATTTATCACGTTCTATGGTAACAAAATGGGGAATGAGCGACAAAATAGGTCCGATCTATCACAATCGCGAACAAACTATGCATGGTTCTGAGATAATTTCTGAAGATACGTTAAAGCTTATAGATGAAGAAGTGAAGAAAATTGTGTCTTCTTGCTATGAAAAAGCAAAAGACATTTTGACCAATCATAAGAAGGGCTTAGATCTCATTGCCAAAAATCTACTTGAGTTCGAAACTGTAACAGGGGATGAGATAAAGGACATTAAGCGGAAAAAAATTGTTAGAGATGTAAATGATAAGAATGAGAAAATAAAAAAATCCTCTCTCTATTAGATCTGACCATAGCTTAATATATAAACCATCTAACGCTGAAATGAAACATTCAGAATTGTAACTGTCAATATAAATAAGGGGGAAATGGGCCAGTGCATTCAGGGCAAAGTTGTTGATTGCTCTCAACCTGGCGAGAAGCCAGCAGCGATTCATGAAAATGGACTAGTCAAGCTGACATACTGCCTCCTCGTGGCGCCCCTGGAAATCCCCTACAGCACCCGCTTAGAGGTGAACCAAAGTGTGCAGCGAATCCCCTCTATCCAGGGGTCTAAACCAGGACCCGGTCCTCCAGGTTTCGGGGGTTGTGCGTGGGGGTAACTTCCCTACCGTGTAAAAACACACTAGTTTTTATGCAACCACAAAGAATAAATATGGATGACTTTATTGCTGACGACCAGGAACAACGAAATAAGGATAACGATTTTCGGTTCTGCACGTGGAATGTCAGGTCCCTGAACAGACCACGTGCAGCCCATGAACTTGCGGAGGCCCTGGAAGCCTATAAGGCTGACATCACCGCCATCCAGGAAGTGCGATGGGATGGGCTGGGAAAAAAGAAAGTGAGAAACTGCGACATCTACTACGGTGATTGAGTGAGCGGCGACAGCGCCTGTTTGGATGCGGGTTTGTTGTTCGAGGCAGACTTAGGCAAAGAGTCCTAAGCTTTAAATACGTGAGCGAACGCCTCATTACAATCCGCATCAAGGCTAGGCTCGGCAACATTAGCCTAATCTGCGCCCACGCCCCTACGGAGGATAAAGATGACGACAGCAAGGATGACTTTTATAATCTCCTAGAAAGAACATACGATCAATGCCCCAGCTACGACACCAAGATCGTCCTAGGGGATTTTAACGCAAAGCTGGGCAAGGAAGACATCTTTGCTAGAGTCATCGGGAAACACAGCCTGCATGACGACACATCGGATAACGGACTCAGGCTGATAGATTTTGTGACGGGGCGCAATCTCACTGTAGCAAGCACGCGATTCCCTCACCTCAACATTCACAAAGGGACCTGGTGGTCCCCTGATCAATTAACCGTCAACCAAATTGATCACATTGCGATCGACGGCAGACACTCCTCCAGTATTCTTGATGTCCGAACATTCCGAGGAGCCAACATTGACTCCGATCACTACCTTGTTGTAGCCAAGGTAAGATCACGGATATCAGTAGCAAAACGGAGTAGAGCATGACCACAACAGTTTGACGTCGCAAACCTACAATCGTAATCGACCGCTGGGAAATTTGCCGATCTAGTCTCCCTTAAGCTCTCAGAGAGTCCAGCCCTGCCAGGCGAAACAACCGATGAGGAATGGAACCGTTGCCTGCCTCTGATGTATTGGGTTTTAAAATGCCACCCGGAAAAAACAGAAGGACGGTGTTACGGCAGGAATAATATCCGAAAGTTTTACCAACGGGTAAAACAACTATCCAATGGATATAAGCTTCGGACAGAAGCCTGTCGTGACGAAGAGGGAGTAAAGAGAAATTGTAGTAGAGTCGCAATCGATGCTGAGAATCTGGAAAGATCACTTCTGCAGACAGTTTAACGGCGAACAAAACACCGAATCCATCGCCAGGCAGAATATTCCACTACAGATAACGGACGATGATGGTAGAGAATTCCGCCCCCCCGACCTGAATGAAGTCAAGATAGCAATATCGAGATTGAAATCAAACAAAGCTGCAGGAGCGGACGCACTGTCCGCGGAACTATTTAAGGCAGCCGGAGATGACCTGGTTGGGCGCATGCACCAGCTCATCTGAAAGATATGGTCGGAGGAAAGCATGCCCGACGAGTGGAATCTCAGCATCGTTTGCCCGATCCACAAAAAAGGAGACCCCTTTAACTGCGCCAACTACCGAGGAATAAGTCTCCTGAACATCGCCTACAAGATCTTCTCTGCCGTTTTGTGTGAGCGCCTGAAACCATTCGTGAACAATTTGATTGGTCCTTATTAGTGTGGTTTCAGGCCAGAGAAGTCCACCATTGACCAAATTTTCACACTACGGCAGATCCTGAAGACCCAAGAGATGCAAATCGACACCCACCACCTATTCGTCGAATTTAAGGCCGCATATGACAGTGTGTATAGGGACGAGCTATACGAAGCCCTGTCTAGTTTTGACATTCCTACCAAACTCGTCAGGCTGTGTAGGATGACGATGGAGAACTCTCGCTGCTCCATCAAGGTCGGTAACGAATTCACCGAGACCTTCAAGTGTCATGTGACTTTTTTAACATAATTCTTGAGAAGATCGTGCAAAACTCACAAGCCAACAACAGAGGCACGATCTACCAAAAGTTCGTGCAACTGCTAGCATACGCTGACGACATTGACGTGATTGGTCGAACACAGCGAGCCGTCACTGAAGCGTTTGCTGGTATTTCAACGGAGGCGGCCAAAATGGGTCTAGCGGTGAACGAGGGCAAAACGAAGTATATGCTGTCATCAAAAAAGAACGCGCAACACCGACAACTGGGCCAGAACATCACCATAGCAGCTATAACTTCGAGGTAGTGAAGGACTTCGTCTACCTTGGCTCCCAAGTCAACAGTATGAACAACCTCAGTACCGAGATCAAACGCAGAATAACTCTTGCCAATCGCTGTTTCTTTGAGCTCAAGAGGCAATTGAGTAGTAAGGCCCTTTCTCGAAAAACCAAGCTGACACTATATACCACTTTGATAATCCCTGTACTTCTCTATGGCCCAGAAGCATGGACGGTGTCGAAGGCGGATCAGGAAGTCCTTGGTATTTTCGAGAGAAAAGTTCTGCGTTCAATGTTCGGCCCTGTTTGCGTTGATGGTTTCTGGAGAAGAAGATTCAATCATGAACTGTACGGGTTGTACAGCGACATGAGCCTAACCAGGCGCCTACGGATCCAACGGCTAAGATGGTTGGGCCATGTACAGCGCATGGAGAATATTGCTCCGACCCGTAGAATCTTCGATTCCGAACCTGTGGGACAACGCAGTAGAGGACGCCCACGGAACTGATGGCGCACACAAGTGGAGAGGGACCTCAACCAACTTGGTGTTTACAATTGGAGAACGCTGGCTAAAGACCGTGCCAGCTGGAAAAGTTTGTTGGTTGAGTTGAGGTTCACCACGGACTGTAGTGCCAAAAGAAGAAGAAGAAGAAAATATTCATAATATTGCAGTTTCTTCACGATAATGCTATCATTCAGTTAGTATTGGTATTTATGGGGTATGAGTAATGTTTGATGTGCCTTCTATTGGTTTAAATGCAGTCATTGATCATGAGTATAAGAAAAAGAGCGCAATTAGCTTTATGAGGTATATTTCTTGTTGTGTCATCAGCAACTGCTGTCTGGTTTATCTTTCCTGTATCACAGATTTACTAGCGCCATTTTTGCTCCTAGCCTTATTCTTGCTATGGGTTATTACATGTTCATATTTAGTTGTGAAGAAAAATCTTTGGTAAAGAATGTTCTTGGTATGGCTGAACCAGCTGAATCAGTAAAGAGAGTGCGTTGCCAAGAAAATATTTATCCTTACTAGCAGAAGTAAGAGGTACTACGAGAGATGGGTTTTGCAACGCGCTTGTTAATCTTTGTTTTGAAGATTTTAGTAAAGCACACAAACATTATATGTGAAAGAAATTGATGATTTTGTGTCTTCAATAAAAAAATGAAGACCTCTTAACCACTTTGATCAATTTTTTACTATTACTAAAGTAAGTAATACAAAAAATAGAAGTGAATTAATGGATTTCGCAGTGGCATATAAGATAATAAGTAAAGAAGATCCAGACAAAATAGAAGATTTTTAGCTACTCAAACAAAAAGTTATTAATGTGAAATAATGTTACCTAAAATTAATAATTTTCTATCACAAGTTAAAGGTTAGGTTTAAATTAGTAGTGGTTGAATAAATATAGTTAAGTCTTTGCAATAGTGATTTTATCAAAAATCTTAGTATGTACTTGATTATCATTTTTTGTTTCAATTTTAGTGATGAAATGGCACCTAACGGGCTCTTTTATGGCAATTTCTTTAAACCCTTTTCCAACTTTACTATAAAAATTAAAATCCATCTCTTCATATTTATTCTTGTCTTTCGCTCTACTTAACCCAACTTTAACATCAATATCTAGAATAAATGTAATATCTGGATATCTAACTCCAGCCAACCTGTGCAAATCTTCTATTAGTTTTAAATCAACTCCAAGCCCATTTCCTTAGTATGCAATGGTTGAATCAATACATCGATCGCATCTCACTATTTTCCCTTTTGCAAGAGCAGGTAATATTAATTTTTTCATATGTTCGTGCCTAATCGAGATAAGTAGCAAGAGTTCAGAAATAGGATCAGTATTATTTGTTAATAACACCCCTCTTATCTTTTCTGCAAAATCAGTGCCGCCAGGTTCTCGAGTCGAAACTACATTATTTTCGCCGTGAATTTGCTTAAAATGATTTGAAAGTAGCTTAGATTATATTGTTTTACCAGAGCCGTCTATTCCTTCGAAAGTTATAAACATAAGTTTAATAATACTAAAAAAGAATATGCGAACAGTATACACAGAAACCGTTTGACATTTAAATAATAAGACCGTAAATTACATACGGTATAATAATACTCTATAGTTGCTCTGAATACTCCTAAAGTCAATTTTAGTTTTACTGCGAAAGATTTTAATCTTTTGGGAGCAGATAATAAATACTATGCATTAAGTGAATGTTATGGAAAAACGGTCTTGTTGTTATCTTTATATGCAATAACTGTCCAGAATGAAATGAATATCCAGAAGATTCCTTTGAAAATATGATTAATTTTGCCAAGGAAAATAAGTTTACATTCCCATATTTAATTGATACTACACAGTCAGCAGCTAACGAATACTTGGCTGTTTGCACTCCTGACTTTTTTGGCTTTAATTCCAATTTAAACCTTTGATATCGTGAACGTTTTAATGAGACAAAAAAAGAAAAGGTTAAAAGCTATGAAGTAGGAAGTAGTGACTTATTTCAAGCTATGAAATTTATTGCAGAAACTGGTAATTCTCCAATTGACCAAAAATCAAGTGTTGGCTGCTCAATTAATTGGTCTAATTCTACAGGTTAAATATCATGTACAGTGGCTCTCAGCATTTGTTTTCTTAGTCCAGTGCTAGGTTACTTCGTTGCTATTGCGGTTGCGGTTATTGGTTCTCATGGATTTAATCTGATAAACTCAGCTGAAGCGATGGATAATCTTGCAGAATTTGGTGTAGTTTTCCTATTATTCATTATAGGCCTTGAATTGACATTTGAACGCCTGATCGCTATGAGTATTCATGTATTTGGGTTCGGTTCTCTTCAAGTTATAGTTACCATGGTAGCAATATGGTGCATAGCTCTTGCTTTCGGAGTGAATATGAATATAGAATATACCGGTATTTTTTGCTCTATATAAAGTATTATTTGCTGCTATAGAGATGAGGAATGCTCCTTTTTTATGGATTAAGGATCTTTCAGCTCCTGACCCAACGAACATCTTTACATTGTTTGGGTTTTTTAATTATAACTTTCCTATTTCTGTAGGAGTTTTACCTATAATTTTTAGTGCCACCATGATAATTCAGCAGAAGCTAAGTGAGAAAGATCAAACAAGGAAAGATGATATTCAAGTAAATATTATGAAGTCTTTACCTTACATTTCTGTCTTTATTTTTTATTCTTTTCCCGCCGGCTTGGTAATATATTGGATATTTAGTAATATTATAACTCTAATTCAACAATCATTAATAAAGTTGCTTTTAACAAGAATAGTTGGGATGAATGTCAAAAATACTAATAGTTAATTCAATTTATCACACTGAAATAGCGGACCTTTTGCTTGAAGGTGCGGTCGATAGATTAAAATAAAGTCACGTAAGCTATGACATAATTGAAGTTCCTGGTGCATTTGAGATACCAGCTACAATTCTCTTTGCAGTCAAAAGCAATAATGCTAATTATAAAGGTTATTTAGCTCTTGGGTGCGTGATTCGCGGTGAAACCGATCACTATCAATATGTTTGTAAAGGGGTAATCGAAGGCTTAAATGAAGTTATTATGCTTATGTAATAACCATTGGTATGGGACTAATTACCGCTGACAGAAAAGATAAAGCACTAGTTAGAGCTGACAAAAATAAAAAGAACGTTGAAAGCCATGCAGCCTCAACTGTTTTGCATATGATAGATTTATACAACAAATTAAAGTAATGGAAGAAAAACCGTTAGATAAAAAGTGGCGTATAAAAAGAAGTACAGCAAGATTTCTTGCTGTACACATTGCTTATTCAAATATTTTCGTAGGTTACAATAATAGCACTTTAAAACTGGAAAATTGTGAGCTTAAGAACTACATAAGTAAGTTGAAAGGTATATTTTAATGTGAAGAATTTGAACATCAGTTCTTAGAAAACTTGTTATATAAAGCAGTGAAGAATATGATAAAATAATAGAGTCTTAATTACACCCAAGCTGGTCGCTTTCCCGTTTAAATCTTATAAGCTTATCTATTTTGCGTGTTGCAATATGTGAGTTAGCTAATTGTGACACGCCAGTTACAGTTGTCATTAATGAATACACTAACATTGCATCTGATTTACTTGATAAACCAAGAGAAATTGGCTTTATTAATGGGATATTAGATAAGGCAAAAAATAAAGTTAAAAAAGATAAAAATCCTAAGTAGATTCTCACAACTATATAAAAGTTAAGGTCATTCAAATAACAAATTTAAATAACTGACACTCAAAAATAAAAGAGGCAGACCTAATCTACTTCTTTTATACTTAGCTGTCTAGTTTTTTGCTTTTTGCTAAGAAGCAAATTATTCGACAACAGCTTTTTCCAAATAAGTGCTGAACAATTTAGTATCGTTTTCTTTAACTCCTATACCTAATATGTTAACTAGCTTACCGTGACCCATTGAAGTATATTTACCATTATCGTCTTTTATTGCTTGTAATTTTATAGCTAAGAATAAAGCATCACCTACTTCTACAACCTCACCACTTGTAGGAACAACATAGCTCTCGTGTCTTTTTGGTTAGTGAAATATAAATGATACTCACGATCTATATACTTACCATCTTTATCCTTGACACTAACAATCTTCCAAGCCTTCAGTCAGATATTTCATCATTTTTGCTGATGGCATATAGTGCTCAACAAATCAGTGCAACAGCAACAAATGCTAAGTAAGTACTCATTCCAAGTGGTGCAGCTGCAGTAGCAGCAAGTGCGCTGTTTATTTTGTGAACTGACCTCGATGATTTTTGAAAGTTAGCATAAACGACATCGTTTAATAAAATATCAATACGCTAAGTTGCTTATAAAAAACCTTTACAGTCAAGCTTTTTCGCAAACTACCTGCCACTTGATCCAAAGCCCCCTGCATTGCGACCGGTTTCTTCTGTGCAGAATTCTTCTACTTCATCCCAAATTACCTGATATACAAGAGAAATAAGGATTTGTGCAATTTTATTTCCCCTTTTTATCTCATACGACTGATTACTTAGATTAATTAGGCAAATCTTTAGCTCACCTCGATAATCAGAGTATATAGTTCCTGGAGAATTTAAGACAGTGATTCCATGTTTTGCAGCAAGACCAGAACGTGGGCGGATTTGCCCCTCAAAACCGTTTGGTATTGCAATCACAATTCCAGTTGGAACAAGTAACCTCTCAAGTGGATTTAAAACGGCAGAGTCATTAAATGCAGCATAAAGATCCATACCAGCACTCTGCGCAGTTGCATAACATGGAAGAGAGAAGTCTTCTCCGCGTGATAATCTTTTTATTTCTACTTTAATTTTACTTCCTTGCACTCAAATTTACCAACTATGAAGACTTCATTATAGCATGTAAATTGTATCTGTAAAAGTAATAAATGTTACATCGTAAATTATGTCATTCTAACACGTGATAATTTCGGTAAACGTTCTCTTAGCTTTTCTTTATCATATAGTGGAGGTTTTTATAATTTCGCAATGAAATTAATATTTCCGGAGCTACAGTCACTTTCCTAAACATTTCAAAAGGAAGTAATATTCATATATTTATTGATAAGCTTGAACCGCTTCTCATAAAAAAATTTATTTTTTCAAAAACTCTTTCAAATGAAAACAATTTTAAAGCAATTGAAAAGAGCACTGTTAATAACTTAGTGCTTTTCAATTCAAAGATTCATATGAAAGTAATATTCATATATTTATTTAAATAAATTTTTTTTTATTTGAACTACTCTTCATACAAAAATTGTCTTTTTAAACATTCTTTCAAATCAAACAATTTAAAAAGAATTGAAACGATAACTTGGTGAAGATTTTAATAATTTCGCAATGAAATTAATATTTGCGGAGATATATTCATTTTCGTAAACATTTCAAAGGGAAGTAGTTTTTATTAATTTATTGATAAACTTAAACCACTTCTCATTTAAAAATGTATTTTTTCAAACATACTTTTTTAAAATGAAAACAATTTTAAAGGAACTGAAAAGAGCACTGTTAAAAACATAGTGCTTTTCAATTCAAAGCTTCATATGAAAGTAATATTCATATATTTATTTTAATACATTTTTTTTTATTTGAACTACTCTTCATACAAAAATTGTCTTTTCAAACATTCATTCAAATCACACAATTTTAAAAGAATTGAAACGATAACTTGGTGAAGATTTTAATAATTTCACAATGAAATTAATATTTGCGGAGATACATTCACTTTCGTAAACATTTCAAAGGGAAGTAATTTTTATTAATTTATTGATAAACTTAAACCACTTCTCATTTAAAAATGTATTTTTTCAAACATACTTTTTTAAAATGAAAACAATTTTAAAGGAACTGAAAAGAGCACTGTTAAAAACATAGTGCTTTTCAATTCAAAGCTTCATATGAAAGTTATATTCATATATTTATTTTAATATACTTTTTTTTATTTGAACTACTCCTCATACAAAAATTGTCTTTTCAAACATTCATTCAAATCACACAATTTTAAAAGAATTGAAACGATAACTTGGTGAAGATTTTAATAATTTTGCAATGAAATTATTATTTCCGGAGATACAGTCACTTTCTTAAACATTTCATAAAGAAGTAATTTTTATTAATTTATTGATGAACTTAAGCCACTTCTCATTTAAAAATGTATGTTTTCATAAATTCTTTCAAATCAAAACAGTTTTAAAAGAATTGAAGAGCGATCGATTGATAATTTTGTGAAGATTTTTATAATTTCGCAATGAAATTAATATTTCCGGAGATACAGTCACTTTCTTAAACATTTCATAAAGAAGTAATATTCATATATTTACTGATAAACTTGAACCATTCCTCATACAAAAATGTATTTTTCCAAACAGTCTTTAAAATCAAAACAATTTTGTCACTTTCTTAAACATTTCATAAGAGTTTAAAAAGAATTGAAAAGAGCACTATCGGTAACTTGGTGCAGATTTTTATAATTTCGCAATAAAATTAATATTACCGGAGCTACTATAAAATATCAAAAATCCTTAGACGCACATACTACCATTTAGTATAATGGCCAAAGACGAACCAAGAAAAGGCAACTGGTGCACTGGAATGGTACATGTGTCCGCTATAAAATATCAAAAATTCTAAGACGCTTATATTACCATTTCAGTTAACTAATGAGAATTTTTGGCTGTATGGAAAGCACACCTGCATGTCAGCACTGAAGAATAAAAATAGGCGGTGTATAGAACTGTTAGTAACAGAAAATATTTATAGAGAACATGAAAAAGAAATTAGGCAATGTGTAAATATTAAGAGCAATATAAGTTCGATTAGTAGAAATTAAAACACTTAATGACGTTTTATCTTAAGGTGCTAACCATCAAGGAATTACTTTAAATGTTGCCCCTATTATTTATAACTTAAGCATCGAAGAAGTAGCTGAAAGCTCAAACGATAGCTCCACTATAGTCATTTTAGATCGAGCAACTGACACGTACAATATTGGATCAATTTTAAGAACTTCAGCTTGTTTTAATGTCAACGCATTGGTTTTACCACATAATCATTCACCTAGCGAAAATGCATCTATTGCAAAAGCAGCAAGTGGAGCATTGGATATTGTTCCGCTGATATACGTTACAAATATAGTAAAAACTATGAATTATTTAAAAAAAGTCGGCTACTGGTGTTACGGGTTTGATTGCAATGCTAAAGAAAATATAGGTGAAATAAAGAGCTTTGAGAAAAAAAGAAGAGTAATTATTTTTGGTTCTGAAGAGAAAGGAATGCGGAGGTTAGTTAAAGAGAATTGTGATTATCTTTTAAAAATACCAATGTCAAATGCAATTAACAGTTTAAATGTTTCAAATGAAGCAGCAATAGGACTATATTCTATTTATATTAAAATAAATGCCAGCTCAAAGCTGTTTATAATAAAAATATTTGATAAAAATGTGGTTTTATTTTATAACATGTTAAATAATGGATAAAAGAAGTTATAGTTATGTCTTACATGAGAAATGAATAGGATATCCGCTCTCAGGGCGTTTATTATAGCGCTAGGCTCAGAAGTTACCTAACTAAAGTATATAATTATATGGCTTTAGCTTTGGGCGTTACAGGGCTTGTTGCATTCCTAACGGTATTTTCTGGTCTTTATCAAATAATTCATTTTAATCCTGTCTTATTAATCGTGGTAATGCTATCTCCTTTTGCATTGGTGTTATATATGCAGTATAGAATTCATCACCTATATGCTCAGTCCATTGCTATGTTTTTTATGTTTTCAGTGTTAATGGGTCTTTCCTTGTCTTATATTTTTGTACATTACACTGCAGAGAATATAACAAGGGCGTTCTTCATTACGTCAATTATGTTCAGCTCTATGACTTTGTATGGCAATACTACAAAAAAAGACCTTACCAGCATGGGTTCTTTCTTGATTATGGGAGTCTTGGGGTTAGTCATTGCACTCATAGTAAATTTATTTCTTAAAAGCAGTCCTCTGTATTTTGCAATATCGTTCATATCAGTAATAGTCTTTACCTTAATGACTGGATATGATGCTCAGAGAATCAAAGACGTTTATTATAGATATAATGATGGCTCAGAAGTTGCCACTACTAAATTGGCAATACTAGGTGCAACTGATCTTTATTTTAATTTTATTATTATGTTTAAACATTTACTCCGGTTACTTAGCAATAGAGATTAAATGTTCTCCTTTTTAAGGAATAATAATAAGAATTCTATAGTTTTCTTTTTAGTATCTTTGGTTGTGTCGATGATATGTCTTACATATGCATCTGTGCCACTATACAGTATTTTTTGTAAAGCTACCGGGTATGGTGGCACAACAAGAAAAGTAACTAATGCAACGATAAGTTCAACTGAACAAAAAATCAGGGTCCACTTCAACGCTGATATAATGTCCGATCTACCTTGGGAATTTAAATCAGAAACTAACTACGTTGACGTAAACATAGGAGAACAAAGTTTAGCATTTTATTATGCAAAAAATCTATCTGATCATCTTTCATTTGGTATGACAGTATATAACGTTACGCCTTTCAAAGCAGCTAAGTATTTTAATAAAGTTGCGTGCTTTTGTTTTGAAGAACAAATGTTGCTACCAAAACAAAAAGCAGCTATGCTAGTATCTTTCTATATAGATCCTGAGATAATACTTGATAGTAATACAAAAGATTTGAGTGAAATAACGTTATCATACACGTTTTTCAAGCTTAAGTAAAAGAACGTTTGCAAACCATGTCATTTCAGGCAACTAATAGGGTGTTATCTGAGTAGCTGACACCGGGATCCAGAAAATTTATAGATCATATAGATAAGGTTGACTTTTTGCCATCTTATGACTTGATTATATAGAAATCTGGATTCCATCTTCACCCACTGTAATGACAGTTGACAAGAAGTCTATTGATTGTAAAACAATAACTTTGCAAAATATTAATTGTTAGATAACATAATTAAAATTTTTATCTTACATTCATCATGGTTAGAGCTATACAAATAAAAAAACTGGTGGACCAGAAGTATTAGAATTTGTAGATAAGAATATAAGTGAGCCAAAAGGCGAGGAAGTCTTGATACGTCATACAACTATTGGCTTAAATCGTTATGATTTAGAGCACAGAAAAGGTACACGAAAAATTAAAAATTTACCATCGGTGCTTGGAGTGGAAGCGGTTGGGGTGATTGAAAAACTTGGTAAAAAAATCAGTGATGGATTTAAAGTTGGAGACAGAGTTGGATATTGCACAGCTCCTCCAGGGGTATATTGTGAAAAGCGCATTATAGGCCAGAAATATCTGATAAAAATTCCAAATGACATATCTGTTGAAGTTGCTGCTGCAGTGCTGTTTAAAGGAATGACAGCTCACTATTTAGTTAATCAATCTTATAAAGTTAGTATTGGTGCTTTCGTGCTAGTTCATGGGGCCAATGGTGGTTTGGGACAAATAATATGCCAATGGGTAAAGGATAAAAAAGGTGTAGTGATAGGTTCTGTAAGCTCTGATGAAAAAATTAAGATAGCTTTACAAAGTGGCTGCAAATATGCAATAAACTACAATGATAAAGACTTCGTTTCTAAAGTTACGGAGATTACGCAAAACAGAGGAGTAGATGCAGTGTATGACCCTATACGTTACGCTACAAGAAAGCTTTCTTTTGAGTCTTTAGGTAGGTTCGGCATAACGTTTCCTATGGGCAGATATCAGGTAACTTTCCTATTAGTTTTCTTTACTTAGTTCACGTTCGTTATTTGCAACTGGAACCTCAATATACCATTATAAGAAAAATAGATTCACATTAGTGCTTACCACAATGGAAATATTCGAGATGATAAGAAAAAAACTTTTAACTATACGGATCAATAAAAAATATAAATTTGATGAAATAATTCAAGCTCATCGCGATATGGAAAATAGAAAAGCGAGTGGGTTAAATATTATCAAAATCTCTTAGATAAATTACTAATTTAAACTAACCATTCATTAAATAATATCAACTAGAACTTTACATATTTATTCTCCTTTTTGGGGAATTAAAAGTATATAGCTAAACTTACTTAGGCTTACCAACAACTGTTATCCCTCTACTTGTTAGAGCCGTGGTGGTATGATGTCTTAGCTATAGATACTGGTTTGTGTGCTACAAGTAATTTTAAGAGAAGATTAGTAGATATGTTGTGTTTTAAACCAGATTAGGTATTTTAAACTGAACATTTTCAATAATACCACCTGGCATAACTGAAATTTTTACACTTAGGTTTACTTTTTCCTATCTTTTCTACGCCCTGAAACCAGCTTTTATTCACACAGCTGTAATTATCAATTAAGTAGGCTCTTTTTCCCCTGGCAGTGCACAGATCTAATAAGCGGTTTGAATTTGAGCTATTTTTACTTCCTACAACTAACACCATGTCTACAATTTCAGCTAGCTTTTTAACAGCATTTTGTCTATTTTGTGTTGCATAGCATATGTCCTTCAAATCTGGACCTGTTATACTTGGAAATCTTACCTTCAGGGCAAAAATAATTTCGCTGGTATCGTCGATGCTTAACGTGATTTACGTAACATAAGATAAATTATCTTGATCTTTAACTTTTAAATTGCGTACGTCCTGCACAGTTTGCACTAAAATGATAGGATTATTTAATCTTCCTCTGATTCCCTTAACTTCTGCATGGTTTTCATGCCCATTGAGAATTAATTCTTTACCACCGTTTTCATACCTTTTTGCCTCTTTATGCACCTTGCTAACTAAAGGACATGTTGCATCAATCACTTCAATACCCTTTCTTTTTGCCTTATCTTCTATATTTTTGATACTCCGTGCGCGCTGAAGATCAGTATTCCTCCATTATCTTCAATTTCCTCGATACTGTTCACAAAAACCACTTTTTGTCTCTTAAAGTCCTCTACTATATACTTATTGTGAACAATTTCGTTTAGCACATAAACTTGACACTTGTTTTTGTATTTTTCTAAAGTGATAGCTAATATGTCCACAGCTCTTTTTACCGCGGCACAAAAACCTCGCGGCTCAGCTAAGATAATTTCCATTTTTATCAAATCTTACTTGATTTGATATGCCAGCATTACTTAAAAATAAGCTCCGCTCACTGTGTTTTATAGTACCATTATTTACGTTTATATAATAATTATTTTTCGCATATTCTCTTTAACATTTGATCAATCTACTACTTCAGACTACTACTTCAGAAAATTTTAGAAAAGATAATATAGTATATAAAAAACCTGATATTTTAGATAGAAATGGAGTTGTAATAGCAACAAATGTGCCCACAACATAACCATATACAGATGCAACCAAAGTAAAGAATTCGGAGAGTATAGCAGCACAACTGTGTTCTATTTTAAATGATCTTGAGTAGGATAATTCATATAGAGTACTTAGTTCAAAAAAGAAATTTGCTTGGGTAAAGCGGCACTTGACTCCAAAAGAACTGTTAGCAATAAAAAATGCCGGTGTGCCAGGAATAAACTTCTATAACGATGTAAAACGTATATATTCTCACAGTAATTTATTTTCACACGTGCTTGGTTATACTGACATAGCAACGGTATTGCAGGAATTGAGTAATATATAAGTAAAACCAAACAACATTCTGTTATCCAACTGTTATCCAAGTAGCTGACACTGTGGTTCAGAAAAAAATACGCGGATTCCAGCATTACGCGATGTAATAATACCTTACCATGGTATTCAACTATCCTTAGATACACGAGTACAAAGCATAGTACGTGAAGAGCTAACTACAGCTGTAAGCAGATATCAGGCATTCGGAGGAGGAGTAAATGGTCAGTCTACCTGATTTTAATCCCAACCTACAGAATAAGGCGGAAGAGGTTTAATCGCACCAGTCTTGGGTTGTATGAGATGGGGTAGGTATTAATATATTTTACAATAGCCGCAGCGGTTGATGCAAACGTTATGTGTATGACGTATCAACACCAATTACCATTGGAAAGTATAAAATTCAGGATTTTCACAGATATAAAATTATTTAATTTTATATTTTATATAAAATTACTGTGCAAGATATATTTGTCAAGTCATCCAGCATTTGTTCAGCAAAAATTGCAGTCAAACTAGGTATTGAAAAACAGGTAGAATACTTTAAAGCTATGAAGCTGTTTTCTCCTTTAAAAATAGAAATACCAGAAAAATCCACACCAATAATCCCGGATAAATGGAATGAAAACACTTTAATAACAGCATCTTATGGTTATGGCATAGCTGTAACTCCTATACATCTTGCACAAACTGCAGCAGCATTAATCAACAATGGTATATTTCATAACGTCATCGTAAAAATCATCTCAAGAAGAACCTCCAGGGAAATGAGAAAATTATTACGCGCAGCAGTAACAGATGGCACTGGCAGAAAAGCAAAAATGAAGTCCTATTCAATAGGGGGAAAAACTGAAAAAAAAATATAGCAAAGATGCAAACATGGCGTCATTTATGGGAGTGCTAACTATGCTTGACTCAAGGTGTATAGTTCTAATTGCTATTGATGAACTTCAGGGAATGCACCACGTCGGGGGAATAATTGCTGCGCCTATAGTAAAGAACATTATAAATAGAATAGCACCTATACTAAATGTTATACCTGAGATATAATTATGATTGCTTTACTATAACTTCAAGTCTATAATTGCCAAAATCCTTATTAATATACCAAGAACCATCATCTTTAGTTACAAATTCAAGACCTTTAAGATTTCTTTTTATTGTCTTTACATTTTGACCATCGATAGCGATATTAATATCGAATGTAAAAACGTCTAGATTTATCAAAGCTTCTTTTCCACTGCACGAATTTATACTGAACTTGCCTAACATGAGATCATTAAAACTCACTTCCCCTGTATAGACATCACACTAACCGTCCACACAACACGTAGTTTCAATATAGAAAATGTCTGACATATAAAACACCTTGCGTTTACAAAAAAAAAGTAGCTGAACATATATAGCTAGTGCAGCCCTATGTCACGCCGCTAAGAAGTAATAGTCGTAAACCTAGAGCACCTTAGCTATACATCCATAATACATCTAGGAATGTAAATTAGACAGTTGATTGTGTGAGGAAGTCTAAATTACCACCTCTTAGAGGAATGGCTGTTTAGTTTTTTGATAATCTTTTTTACCATGCTATCAATCATATGCTTTATCCCTTGATATACAGAGTATATACTTTCGTCGCTACGCATATAAGCAGAACAGGAAAATACATTATGGTCTTCGTCTTCTGTTGATAACCCTGTATCACACTTTATGTGTTTACCATCAAGCTTCTCTATCAATTGTTCTCTGTCATCTCCTATAGTTACCGTAACCTTATTTTCTTCTTTACCAATCTTGCTACTTAAAGTGGCTGGAGATATGCATATCGTTCCTATCGGCTTTTTTGTAACAAAAAATTCTGAAACTAATCTTTCAAATTCAGGAATAACTTTCACCATGTGTTTATTCTCAGCCAAGTCAGATTGTATGAGAATTTAACTTTTATGTTTATTAAGTCTTAAGTATGTATGATCGCAGCGAGGCAGTAAAGACAAGTGAAGTCAGTAAAAATATTTTAAGTATAATAATAAATCTAAGAAGAGAATGTAACAGTGCTTATAACTAATGAGAGTTTATACATATTAAATAATACCGTAAGTAAGTATATACATATGTATGTATGCGCGTATATGAATTTGCATGTAATAGGCAATTGCATGCATAAAAAAACCAGTATTTTGTTTCAATACATTTTCTCTGAGCATAAGTAATTTACTCCCGTTTATGTCTTATGCATCGAATAAAACGGAATTCATATGTTATAATATAGTGATGTGTGAATAAATAGCAGTAGGCAATAATACTACCTTAAATTATTCATTAACATTCTCTCCCACTAAGTGCGATAGTGCTTACAATGCGGGAGAGTCATCACCGTCTGGTTTAGAGTTGGCATCATTTTCTGTATTATCAAAGCAATCATTCATCGGCAAAGGCGCAATTTTGGAAATTGGACGTTTGAAGACTTTGCCATGTGCGGATAGAGTGACCACCCGTACACAACCGTCTTTGCCAGGATGAATATCCTTAATACGAGCAAGCGGCCAGTTTCCTGGAGTACCACGTTCATTGAAAAATACCACTAAATCTCCAACTTTTGGACTTTGTGTTATTTTAAGCCATTTAGGTCTCGCTTGCATTCGGCACAACCATTCGTTTGACCAACGTCGCCAAAAATGCTGTTTGAGCTTTTCAACAACTTTCCATCTATTCAATCGATCAATGTTGACCTCGAGCAAATCCTCTTCTGGTACACAAAGCGTAGGCTCCCCAATCAACAAGTGGGCAGGAGTTAGCGCATGACAGTCAGATGGGTCTGAAGATAGGGGGCATAACGGTCTTGAATTCAAACAGCTTTCAATCTGAGCTAGCAGCGTAGTAAGCTCTTCAAATGTTAGAATACGATTCTGCATCACTCTGTTCAAATGGTGTTTAGTGGATTTGACGCCGGCCTCCCAAAGACCACCAAAGTTTGGAGAGGCTGGAGGTATGAAATGCCACTTTGTGCTATTCGCAGCCAGTTTGTTGTATATTTCATCTGGGATTGCCGACTTACTGCGATTATACAGAATTTGCAGCTCTTTGTTAGCTCCAACAAAGTTGGTACCACAGTCTGAATACAAATCAGTACAGGGGCCGCGACGAGACACAAAACGCCTAAAAGCTGCCAGAAACGCATCAGTTGACATGTTTGTTGCTGCTTCCAAGTGCAGCGCTTTCGTAACCATGCAAATAAACAAACATATATAACCCTTTGTGGTCACTGAATTTCTTGCAGTTAACTGTTTAATGACGATTGGACCTGCATAATCGACCCCACTATGCTTGAATGGCCGTGCCGGCCTGAGGCGAACACTAGGGAGGTTTCCCATCATCTGCTGGGCTGCTTTTGCGTTGTATTTAAAACAAGTCACACATCTCCGCAAGTTTCGTTTTGCAATGCTTCTACTGGATAGTATCCAATATTCTCGTGAGACATAAGCTTGCATTTGGATCAAACCACCATGTAGAGTTTTAATGTGTGCATCAAGAGAAGAAAATCTTGTTAATAAATCTGGATATTGGTTGACATATGTCGCAGTTGCATGTATATTTAAGGATGGTTCAGCAATTTTATCAATTTCATTTAAGTTTATTTGAGGTTGTTTTGGCCAATTTTCTGATGGTTCCGATAGCCAGTTAGGACCATGCCACCATAATTCATGTTCAGCCAATTCACTGGGTAGTATACCACGGGACGCGCAGTCAGCAGGATTTTCCCTTGTGGATATATATCGCCATTGAGAAGCATTAGACCTGCGTTGAATTTCGGCAACTCGATTTCCAACATATACAGGCCACTTAGACGACTGACCACGAATCCATGCAAGCACAGTTGTGCTATCAGTCCAATAGTAAACATTCGAAATTCTTTGATTAAGTGAAGAAATTATTTTATCTACTAGCTTAGCTAATAAAGTGGCACCACACAATTCCATTCTGGGTATAGTTAACCGCTTTATAGGGCCCACTTTAGTTTTTGCCTGGATTAGATATACTTTTGTACCCAAATCAGAACTGGTTTTTGCATAGACTGCCGCTGCATAAGCTAGCTTAGAAGAGTCGGAAAACCCATGAATTTCAACTTTAACCTCCTTGCGCACTCCAATCCAACGCGGAATTTTAATATTTTCCAGATGTTTTAAATTATTGCGATATATTAACCATTTTTTCTCCATAGCATCGGGCAGGCGATCGTTCCAATCAATACCAAGTAACCATAGGTTTTGAAATTCTATTTTTGCGAGAATTGTGGTAGGGGATAGCCAGCCTAGAGGATCGTAAAGTTTTGCGGCATCTGATAACAAGCTTCGTTTTGTAACTACTGATGTATTATCAAAATTAATATCAAATGAAAAGCAGTCATCTGCTATGTCCCACTTCAAACCCAGAGCTTTTAGTGTATTAGGTTGATTCAACTCGAATATGTTGGAAGTTTCCCTGAAGTCTACGGGAATCAAATCGAGTAGTTCTCTTGAGTTTGTTGTCCATTTACGTAGATTAAACTGACCTTTATTTAGCAAGCTACATAGCTCAGTATGCAACTGGTAAGCTTCTGCTAAACTATCCGCCCCAGAAATAACATCATCAACATAAGTATCTGTGTTGAGCACGCTACAAGCCATTGGATATTTTTCCTGTTCGTCTAGTGCTAGCTGTTGTAACACTCTAATCGAAAGAAAAGGCGCAGATGTTGTACCATAAGTGACCGTTGAGAGCCGGTAAATTAGTATCTCTTCGGATCTCATATTTCTCCAAAGAATTTGTTGAAACTTTCGTTGCTCCGGTATTACGAGTATTTGTCGAAACATTTTTTCTAAATCTGCCCTAAACCCAATTTTGAAACGTCTCCACCGATTAATGATTGTAGGCAGATCATTTTGTAATGCAGGACCAGCTGCCAGTTCGTCATTTAACGAGGGCTGAGCTGACCGCTTACAGCTACCGTCGAAAACAACCCTCAACTTGGTTGTCGAGCTGTTTTCTCTTAAAACACCATGATGGGGCAAAAAGAATCCATTCCTTTCCAAGTCAAGAGGATAAGTGCCTACCTTTTCCATATGACCAAGCCGTTCGTACTCTTCCATAAAGTCTGTGTAAAGCTTCCCAAAGTTCTTATTCAATTTACATTTGGCTTCAATACTTTTTAAGCGAGAAAGTGCTGTATAGTCTGTTTGTGCAAAAACGGGAAGTAAGCTACTCTTGAGAATAGATTTAAAGGGTAGAAACACCATATAACGTTTTGATGAATCACGTATAGTAGTAGCTTTGAAGTGTTTTTCACAAAGAATTTCTTCTTCTGTTGAAACCTTGTTCTCTATCAGTTCTTCCTGTTCCCAAAAGGACTGTAATTGTTTATCTAAAGAACAAACGTTTACAGTAATACTGTGATGTAAATTGTTGTCTGGAATAGGACCCGAAACTATCCACCCGAATTGTGTCAATTGCAAAAAAGGACGATTGTTAAATGTATGTTGTTGAGGTAATACGATATCTCCATAGATATCTCCTCCTAGCAAAAGATCAATTTCTCCAGGTTCTGAGAAATAAGGATCAGCTAACGAAAATTTACTTAAATCAGGTAAAAGTTTCTCATTTATAGCCATAGGTTGATATCCAGTTATTTTTGGTAAAACTAAGGCCTCACAATCGATCTTAAAATTAGTGTTGGTTCTTGAGAAAATAGTAAAATTAACATGTTTTCGTACAATCGTGGGTTGATGTCCACCAACCCCGCTAATTTCTACAAAATCCTTTGTGTAAGGTAATTTTAGAGCGTCCGCAACCTTTTTGGTGATAAAAGTAGCCTGGGCACATTGGTCAAGGAGGGCCCGCAAGACAAAGACGCCTTGATAGGTTTTTAGCACGACCCGTAATGTCGCTAAGAGAATTTGAGACCTTTTCCTGCCACTATATTTCTTGCAATTATCAACTACATGAACAGTGACGTTCTGAAGAGTTTGCGAAGACGAGGGGTGTTCACGAATCATAGCGGATTCAGTAGGTGAGTTCGCAATTGAGTGGGTTGCCGAATATTCATTATGCACTGTTGTATGGTGATTCTGTTGGCAGACTTGACAGCGAGAAACTACACGACAGTTGTTACTAAAGTGGCCAGGTGTTAAGCAATTTCTACATATTCGCTTTGAATTTAAAAAATCTTTCTTTGCAGCAGATGCTAACGAAGCAAACTTGAAACATTTGAAAAGAAGATGACGCTTATTGCAGCAGGGGCAGTTGGAGTCGTTGCTTGTAGAAACAGCGTTTGCACACCGTCGAAAATTGCTTTTAATTGTTGCGGGTAAAGCGGCCCAAGCTCAAGATAGCCAATGTGGATTTTAAACACAAGTGTAAGAATTTTAGAAAACTTTAATTCTTTATTCTTACGCTTTAATATGTTAAAATTCCTAAAATTATAAATAAATTCATTATACAAACTTACATACTAAACTGCTGATATACTAACTTTTATGTATGGCTACTCCAAGCGAAGCTTCGTAATCCTTATGACCTGAACGAATGAATATCTTAAATCTATGTAGGTGTTTTATATACCTATGTATGTGGTCTCGATTAAATATGGCCTCATAATTATACCGCGTGGAAAATTAAAAGGAATAATTGAACATTTGCCATGCTCATCTCTCTACATATCGATAACAGTAATGTCATATTAGCGATTTATGAGTGGCGGTAACACTCCCCCACAGTATGGCGAGATTTCGAAGACTTACTCTACTTTCTTTCAGCCACGTCTAAAACCGCTAATTTTGCAGCAGGTCGTTCTAAAACGCCACAAACTGTCAAAACTTTTGCCTTTCGTACTTGTCCATCTTCGGATTTGGCAACTTCGATGACCTTTCCTTTTGGCCACACGTTTCTCGGGTTATTTGGATCAACCACTATCACTAAATCTCCCACAGATATGGGTTTGGCCTTTTGAAACCACTTTGTCCTACACGTCAAAGTAGGCAGGTACTCTGTCACCCATCTCTTCCAAAAGATTTGTGCATATTGTTGTGAACGCAACCAACTTTCTTTAAGTACAAGACCTTCGTCGTCGTACGATGCAAGGGGTTTTAAGCCACTGGAGTTGCCAAGCAAAATATGATTTGGTGTGATCGCTTCTTGATTTTCGCTTTCTATTGGGACATATGTAAGAGGACGGGAATTTATAATACTTTCGACTTCAGCCATCATGCTTTGCAGCATTTCATCGCTTGGAAACCGTTCTGTTTTAATATTGTAGAGTACAGTTTTTACGGATCGAACTAATCGTTCCCATGCTCCTCCCATATGAGGAGCAGAAGGTGGGTTAAAGTTCCATTTGGTGTAGGACGTTGTAAAACTTCGTATTAGCTCGTTCTTGTCCACCTCTCTTAAGGCTTCACGCAACTCTCGATCAGCACCGATAAAATTAGTACCATTGTCGCTGAAAAATTCTCTTGGGCTGCCTCTTCGCGAAATAAACTTACGTATTGCCATGATACACGAACTTGTATTAAGCGAATAGACGATTTCAATATGAACCGCACGTACCGTTAAACATGTAAATAGCGCACCGTATCTCTTTTCTTTATGTCGGTTAACAGTGACAAGCATAGGACCAAAAAAGTCAAGACCCGTGAATGTGAATGGTGAGAGATACGAACCCAGTCGAGCCCGAGGTAATTTTGCCATCTGCGGAATCTCCGGCATCGCAGTTTTAATTTTACACATTTGACACTGCTTAATGGTTGATTTACAAACGGTTCTCAATTTAGGAATATAGTATTTTTGCCGCAATTCATTCACCACTGTCTCTATGCTACTATGACGGTACAGATTATGGTAATGTAATATTAAAAGGGTTGTTAGGCGGCAATGTTTAGGCAAAACGGCTGGATGCTTCAGTTCCTCCGGAACATCAGCATAATCAATTCGGCCACCTACTCTCAAGACACCTTTATGATCCAAATACGGGGACAATTTATACAAAAAATTTGTTTTTGTTAATTTATTCTTTTGTGATAGACAATTTATTTCATTTTGGAAATATACTTTCTGCGTATCTTTGATAAGAGTCAGTTCTGCTTTGAGCAACTCAATTTGAGTTAGTTCCTTTCCACAGGAAGGCGTGATATCTCTGTTTCTACGGCAGTAGCAAAAACGAATTACGTATGCAGTTGCCCTTAATGCTCTGCACCACCGAGAAAATCTTTGTAAGTTTATAAGTTGTTCTATACTTCGTGCCGTTAAATGGCACTCTTTCAACTCGAGCTTTGTTTCCAAAAGTTGTGTATTGGGTTCCCGCCATTCTTTCTCTGGCAACTTTAAAAAATCAGGGCCGCTAAACCTGCGCCCTGTATTCGATAGATTAGGTTTATTTGTGCATCGTGTTGCTTCGTCAGCTACATTCGTTTTTCCTGATATGCAGGACCACTCGTCCACCTCTGAAATATCGAGAATTTCACTTACACGAACTGAAACGAACTGGTGATATTTTCGGTGGTCGGAGCGTATCCAGCTTAAAACTGTTCGTGAATCTGACCAGAGTGTTTTTCGATTTATCTTAACGGTATGATGTTTTTCAATATATTTAGCAAACCGAGCACCAATAACAGCTGCCATCAGCTCTAAACGTGGTATCGATAAAACCTTTAGTGGCGCCACCCTAGTTTTTGATCCAATAAGTGAAATAGCGATTTCGTCCCCACAGCACATCCTAAAATACGCTACGGCGGCATAACCGTTTTCGCTTGCATCCACAAATACATGCAATTGAACATCTAGGTTATTATAGTTTTTCAATGTTTTAAGATAACAACGAGGTATATTTACATTTTTTAAATCTGGTAAAAGCGCTAGCCAGTTTTCCCACCTTAATTGTTGATTTACTAGAATATGTTCGTCCCAGTCGATATTGCTTCTCCAAACTTCTTGGAGAACTATTTTCAAATACATAAGGAAATTTCCTACAAGCCCTAAAGGGTCATAAATGCTCATTAGAGTTCTTAAAATTTCACGTTTGGTGGGAATTTTGTTTCCGAGAAGAAGTTCGCTGTTTAAGACAAACTGCGACAGCTTAAAGGTTATATTGTCTTCCCCAGGGTTCCAAAATATGCCAAGTACCTTTTCTGTTACTTCGCCTACACTGACGTTTAGGCAAATATTGGTCAAAGGGTTAGAAGAGTTCAATTCTTTCAAAACGCTATCATTATTCGAACACCAGTTTCTAATTTTGAATCCTCCCTCACTATGAATGAATCGCACAGTTTTAGCCAGTTTTAGCAAGAAAATCATCTACGTAGTGGTTGTCTTTGATGGCAGCAGCGGCTAAGGGATACTTGGCTTCAAATTTTGATGCGTTGAGGTTTTTAACATACTGAGATATGCACGGAGCGCAGGAGGCACCGAATATCATAACCTTCATTACGTACACTTCGGGTTCTTTGTTGTCGTCGCAGCTGCGCCATAAAAATCTTTGCGCATGGCAGTCTTCATCGCGTATATAAATCTGATGGAACATTTGTTCGATGTCACCACAGATTGCAATTTGCCTTTGCCGAAAACGAAAAAGAATAGCTGCAAGAGAAGACAGCAAATCTGGCCCTTTGAGCAGCATAGAGTTAAGTGAAATACCATTTGCCTTCGCGGCCGCATCCCAAACTATTCTTGTTTTATTCGGTTTGTTTTTGTTAAATACCGGAAACATTGGTAAATACCATACATTTTGTTTATCATCTTCATTGTTTACTTTGGCTATGTAATTTCTTTCAAAATATTCAGAAATTGTTTTTTCGAAATGTTCAAACAACTCTTTATTTTTTCTTAGAGTTTTTTCGAGACAAATCAGTCGTCTCTTCGCCATATCAAAGCTTTCTGGAAGTGTAATATTGTCATATCGCCACAGCAAAGCTGTCTCGTAATGGCCATCGCATCTTTGTTTCGTATATGTTTCTAGCAAACTTAATGCCCTTTGGTCATCTTTTCCAAGAGCTGGAGTATAGTTACTTATCCCTGCTAACTCAGTTGTATAAAACTGTTTGAGTAAGTGAGTAAGAATTTGGTCGTTTTCACCTTTACACTCGCAAGAGTAAAAATTATATTGAATTTGGGCCTTTTCTCCAACACTGGAGTTGCCACATATTAGCCAGCCGAGGCGAGTATGTAAAGCGACGGGTTCGTTTTTCTTGCCTTCTTTAACACGAGTTGGCACACATAATTTCAAGTTATTTAATCCTAAAAGTACATCTGGTACAGCATTTTCAAAATCGGCGATGGGTAGCCCTTTAAGGTGCGGAAATTTTTTACATAACTTTTTATAATTAAAGCTCTGACTCGGAAGCGATAGTTGTTTAACCGTACGAACAGAAATAGAAAATTCAGTTTTATTCATACCTGAAATTTTCATTGAGACTATTTTTGAGTCTTCTTCGTTGCGACCTATTTCACCTGTCCATTTCAAGCATAGAGGTTGTGACTCACCATTTAAATCTAGTTTATTAATTAATTGTTCATTTACCAGACTTACAGACGAACCCTCGTCTATAAATGCAAAAGTATTAAAACGTTTATTATTGTTTCCGTATATTGTTATGGGTATAATTTTAAATAAGATTTCATTGCATTCATTCCTATGGGCTGCATGTAAATTATCTCTTTTGCTTTTATTTTCAGTTTCTCTGGTAGCGTTTGTTTCTCTATCTTCAGTCATGGATTTATGCAGCAATGTATTATGTTTTATTTGACAATTATTTTCTCTGCAAACGATGCTGCTACTGCAAATACCGTAGTGACGTCGCAGGCACAGTTTACATAGATTTTACATTCTTACTAAGTTCCATCGCTCGCTTCTATTCGCAGCCAAGAATTTTTTACACTTCTCAACACTATTGCAGTTGCCAGAACACACTAAACAGATCTTTTTGTTTTGTTCTTCATGAGCATGCACATAAACGTTTTTTGGCTTACGCGAATACTGCTCTATTGACTTTGATGCGCTGCTGTCACTTTCTATATTTATGCTGCTTGCTGAGACACCGACTTCATATATCCAGTTAGCGAATTCAGTCAAACTAACTCTTTTGTTATTTTTTGCTAGTTTTATTTTTTGTTCACCCCAGTTAAGTTGAAAATGTGATGGCATTTTCATTATTAATTCATGTAATAAAGATGAATTGGTCAGTTCATTTATTAAACCACTGGCTTTAATTGTTGTTTCTAGGCCCTTTACTTCCACGGCGAAAGAGGTAATTGTGCTCAATTTATTTGTGTTCAGTGCTGGTAGTGATCTTATTCTATTTTTTAGTGAGTTTAATATTTTTTCCGGTTGTCCGAAAAGCAATTTTAGTGTAGATAGAGCACATGGTACACCCGATGGATGGATCAAAATATGTTTAACAGATCGAAGTGCTTCCCCCTTTAGAGAACTTTGAAGCCTGACAAGATTTTCAGCGTCTGTAAAACCACAGACTGCTGTCGACCAGTCATATGTGGCACTAAACAAGGGCCATTCTTCAGGAGTGCCGGTAAAAATTGGAAGCTCTTTTGGTACTGACTGCCGCGTGCTTATTTGTTGTTGCGAAAGCCTGTGAGAAGGTAATATAACAGGTTGGAGGTATGATGGGTTCATGGAAAACGTTGAATCCATGTAACCAAATTGTACAGGTGTCTCTAATGTGTGATTTTCTGCATTTACGTTGTCTGAATTATTACATAAATTTGCAGTTGTCGGCTGCTGACGGTTCGTTGTTGGGTCATTAATAAATGAAGACATGTTATTAACGAATGACGTAGTTGTACATACGGGCGGAGTTATTGTTTTTGTCAGTAAGTCATTACTTACGTTTTGGCAATATGGTTTAGTAGTGTTAGGCATTTCTTGCGTTGTTGTGGCTTGTGGTACAAATGTGTAAGGTGGCGTTTCAAACTGACGAGCTGCGGAAACTATATTTTGGTGTGCGGTTGCAATAGCCGAAGTAGGGAGTTGGATTTGATTATCTAACCACTCATGTACAGATCTGACAGCTGAGTGTTTATTAACTGATTGTGCGTCCTCGAAGTCATCTACTGCTTGTTCGAGAATTTGGTATTTCTTTTTAATGAAATCTCTTTCAAGTTGTGTCTCTTCTTCTAGACGTTGTAGCTCAAGAGCTTGTCGGCGGGAGCGGGTGGTGGCCGAAGAGCCACTACGAATGGAAGAGGCAGAATCGATCGTGATTTGATGTTGTACCGTACAATTTTGGCAACTCCACGTAGGTTGGTCTTGATTGCTGCTGAGATTGACACATGGTAAATGAAAATTAAGATGGCACTTGCTGCATTTTATAAATTTTTCGTTGTCTGTGGACTTGTTGCAAATTTTACAGTTGTTCAGTGCAGGACTTAACTGAGTTGGTCGTTGACGACTTAGTGGTTGACCCTGTGAGGGAGTGGAAGGTTGCATTCTGTTAGGACTTACGTTTTAACACCCAAGATGATTCCTTCAAACGATCCGATGAGGCAAATAAAAGAATTTTAATGTTGCGGGTAAAGCGGCCCAAGCTCAAGATAGCCAATGTGGATTTTAAACACAAGTGTAAGAATTTTAGAAAACTTTAATTCTTTATTCTTACGCTTTAATATGTTAAAATTCCTAATATTATAAATAAATTCATTATACAAACTTACATACAAAACTGCTGATATACTAACTTTTATGTATGGCTACTCCAAGCGAAGCTTCGTAATCCTTATGACCTGAACGAATGAATATCTTAAATCTATGTAGGTGTTTTATATACCTATGTATGTGGTCTCGATTAAATATGGCCTCATAATTATACCACGTGGAAAATTAAAAGGAATAATTGAACATTTGCCATGCTCATCTCTCTACATATCGATAACAGTAATGTCATATTAGCGATTTATAAGTGGCGGTAACACTCCCCCACAGTATGGCGAGATTTCGAAGACTTACTCTACTTTCTTTCAGCCACGTCTAAAACCGCTAATTTTGCAGCAGGTCTTTCTAAAACGCCACAAACTGTCAAAACTTTTGCCTTTCGTACTTGTCCATCTTCGGATTTGGCAACTTCGATGACCTTTCCTTTTGGCCACACGTTTCTCGGGTTATTTGGATCAACCACTATCACTAAATCTCCCACAGATATGGGTTTGGCCTTTTGAAACCACTTTGTCCTACACGTCAAAGTAGGCAGGTACTCTGTCACCCATCTCTTCCAAAAGATTTGTGCATATTGTTGTGAACGCAACCAACTTTCTTTAAGTACAAGACCTTCGTCGTCGTACGATGCAAGGGGTTTTAAGCCACTGGAGTTGCCAAGCAAAATATGATTTGGTGTGATCGCTTCTTGATTTTCGCTTTCTATTGGGACATATGTAAGAGGACGGGAATTTATAATACTTTCGACTTCAGCCATCATGCTTTGCAGCATTTCATCGCTTGGAAACCGTTCTGTTTTAATATTGTAGAGTACAGTTTTTACGGATCGAACTAATCGTTCCCATGCTCCTCCCATATGAGGAGCAGAAGGTGGGTTAAAGTTCCATTTGGTGTAGGACGTTGTAAAACTTCGTATTAGCTCGTTCTTGTCCACCTCTCTTAAGGCTTCACGCAACTCTCGATCAGCACCGATAAAATTAGTACCATTGTCGCTGAAAAATTCTCTTGGGCTGCCTCTTCGCGAAATAAACTTACGTATTGCCATGATACACGAACTTGTATTAAGCGAATAGACGATTTCAATATGAACCGCACGTACCGTTAAACATGTAAATAGCGCACCGTATCTCTTTTCTTTATGTCGGTTAACAGTGACAAGCATAGGACCAAAAAAGTCAAGACCCGTGAATGTGAATGGTGAGAGATACGAACCCAGTCGAGCCCGAGGTAATTTTGCCATCTGCGGAATCTCCGGCATCGCAGTTTTAATTTTACACATTTGACACTGCTTAATGGTTGATTTACAAACGGTTCTCAATTTAGGAATATAGTATTTTTGCCGCAATTCATTCACCACTGTCTCTATGCTACTATGACGGTACAGATTATGGTAATGTAATATTAAAAGGGTTGTTAGGCGGCAATGTTTAGGCAAAACGGCTGGATGCTTCAGTTCCTCCGGAACATCAGCATAATCAATTCGGCCACCTACTCTCAAGACACCTTTATGATCCAAATACGGGGACAATTTATACAAAAAATTTGTTTTTGTTAATTTATTCTTTTGTGATAGACAATTTATTTCATTTTGGAAATATACTTTCTGAGTATCTTTGATAAGAGTCAGTTCTGCTTTGAGCAACTCAATTTGAGTTAGTTCCTTTCCACAGGAAGGCGTGATATCTCTGTTTCTACGGCAGTAGCAAAAACGAATTACGTATGCAGTTGCCCTTAATGCTCTGCACCACCGAGAAAATCTTTGTAAGTTTATAAGTTGTTCTATACTTCGTGCCGTTAAATGGCACTCTTTCAACTCGAGCTTTGTTTCCAAAAGTTGTGTATTGGGTTCCCGCCATTCTTTCTCTGGCAACTTTAAAAAATCAGGGCCGCTAAACCAGCGCCCTGTATTCGATAGATTAGGTTTATTTGTGCATCGTGTTGCTTCGTCAGCTACATTCGTTTTTCCTGATATGCAGGACCACTCGTCCACCTCTGAAATATCGAGAATTTCACTTACACGAACTGAAACGAACTGGTGATATTTTCGGTGGTCGGAGCGTATCCAGCTTAAAACTGTTCGTGAATCTGACCAGAGTGTTTTTCGATTTATCTTAACGGTATGATGTTTTTCAATATATTTAGCAAACCGAGCACCAATAACAGCTGCCATCAGCTCTAAACGTGGTATCGATAAAACCTTTAGTGGCGCCACCCTAGTTTTTGATCCAATAAGTGAAATAGCGATTTCGTCCCCACAGCACATCCTAAAATACGCTACGGCGGCACAACCGTTTTCGCTTGCATCCACAAATACATGCAATTGAACATCTAGGTTATTATAGTTTTTCAATGTTTTAAGATAACAACGAGGTATATTTACATTTTTTAAATCTGGTAAAAGCGCTAGCCAGTTTTCCCACCTTAATTGTTGATTTACTAGAATATGTTCGTCCCAGTCGATATTGCTTCTCCAAACTTCTTGGAGAACTATTTTCAAATACATAAGGAAATTTCCTACAAGCCCTAAAGGGTCATAAATGCTCATTAGAGTTCTTAAAATTTCACGTTTGGTGGGAATTTTGTTTCCGAGAAGAAGTTCGCTGTTTAAGACAGACTGCGACAGTTTAAAGGTTATATTGTCTTCCCCAGGGTTCCAAAATATGCCAAGTACCTTTTCTGTTACTTCGCCTACACTAACGTTTAGGCAAATATTGGTCAAAGGGTTAGAAGAGTTCAATTCTTTCAAAACGCTATCATTATTCGAACACCAGTTTCTAATTTTGAATCCTCCCTCACTATGAATGAATCGCATAGTTTTAGCCAGTTTTAGCAAGAAAATCATCTACGTAGTGGTTGTCTTTGATGGCAGCAGCGGCTAAGGGATACTTGGCTTCAAATTTTGATGCGTTGAGGTTTTTAACATACTGAGATATGCACGGAGCGCAGGAGGCACCGAATATCATAACCTTCATTACGTACACTTCGGGTTCTTTGTTGTCGTCGCAGCTGCGCCATAAAAATCTTTGCGCATGGCAGTCTTCATCGCGTATATAAATCTGATGGAACATTTGTTCGATGTCACCACAGATTGCAATTTGCCTTTGCCGAAAACGAAAAAGAATAGCTGCAAGAGAAGACAGCAAATCTGGCCCTTTGAGCAGCATAGAGTTAAGTGAAATACCATTTGCCTTCGCGGCCGCATCCCAAACTATTCTTGTTTTATTCGGTTTGTTTTTGTTAAATACCGGAAACATTGGTAAATACCATACATTTTGTTTATCATCTTCATTGTTTACTTTGGCTATGTAATTTCTTTCAAAATATTCAGAAACTGTTTTTTCGAAATGTTCAAACAACTCTTTATTTTTTCTTAGAGTTTTTTCGAGACAAATCAGTCGTCTCTTCGCCATATCAAAGCTTTGTGGAAGTGTAATATTGTCATATCGCCACAGCAAAGCTGTCTCGTAATGGCCATCGCATCTTTGTTTCGTATATGTTTCTAGCAAACTTAATGCCCTTTGGTCATCTTTTCCAAGAGCTGGAGTATAGTTACTTATCCCTGCTAACTCAGTTGTATAAAACTGTTTGAGTAAGTGAGTAAGAATTTGGTCGTTTTCACCTTTACACTCGCAAGAGTAAAAATTATATTGAATTTGGGCCTTTTCTCCAACACTGGAGTTGCCACATATTAGCCAGCCGAGGCGAGTATGTAAAGCGACGGGTTCGTTTTTCTTGCCTTCTTTAACACGAGTTGGCACACATAATTTCAAGTTATTTAATCCTAAAAGTACATCTGGTACAGCATTTTCAAAATCGGCGATGGGTAGCCCTTTAAGGTGCGGAAATTTTTTACATAACTTTTTATAATTAAAGCTCTGACTCGGAAGCGATAGTTGTTTAACCGTACGAACAGAAATAGAAAATTCAGTTTTATTCATACCTGAAATTTTCATTGAGACTATTTTTGAGACTTCTTCGTTGCGACCTATTTCACCTGTCCATTTCAAGCATAGAGGTTGTGACTCACCATTTAAATCTAGTTTATTAATTAATTGTTCATTTACCAGACTTACAGACGAACCCTCGTCTATAAATGCAAAAGTATTAAAACGTTTATTATTGTTTCCGTATATTGTTATGGGTATAATTTTAAATAAGATTTCATTGCATTCATTCCTATGGGCTGCATGTAAATTATCTCTTTTGCTTTTATTTTCAGTTTCTCTGGTAGCGTTTGTTTCTCTATCTTCAGTCATGGATTTATGCAGCAATGTATTATGTTTTATTTGACAATTATTTTCTCTGCAAACGATGCTGCTACTGCAAATACCGTAGTGACGTCGCAGGCACAGTTTACATAGATTTTACATTCTTACTAAGTTCCATCGCTCGCTTCTATTCGCAGCCAAGAATTTTTTACACTTCTCAACACTATTGCAGTTGCCAGAACACACTAAACAGATCTTTTTGTTTTGTTCTTCATGAGCATGCACATAAACGTTTTTTGGCTTACGCGAATACTGCTCTATTGACTTTGATGCGCTGCTGTCACTTTCTATATTTATGCTGCTTGCTGAGACACCGACTTCATATATCCAGTTAGCGAATTCAGTCAAACTAACTCTTTTGTTATTTTTTGCTAGTTTTATTTTTTGTTCACCCCAGTTAAGTTGAAAATGTGATGGCATTTTCATTATTAATTCATGTAATAAAGATGAATTGGTCAGTTCATTTATTAAACCACTGGCTTTAATTGTTGTTTCTAGGCCCTTTACTTCCACGGCGAAAGAGGTAATTGTGCTCAATTTATTTGTGTTCAGTGCTGGTAGTGATCTTATTCTATTTTTTAGTGAGTTTAATATTTTTTCCGGTTGTCCGAAAAGCAATTTTAGTGTAGATAGAGCACATGGTACACCCGATGGATGGATCAAAATATGTTTAACAGATCGAAGTGCTTCCCCCTTTAGAGAACTTTGAAGCCTGACAAGATTTTCAGCGTCTGTAAAACCACAGACTGCTGTCGACCAGTCATATGTGGCACTAAACAAGGGCCATTCTTCAGGAGTGCCGGTAAAAATTGGAAGCTCTTTTGGTACTGACTGCCGCGTGCTTATTTGTTGTTGCGAAAGCCTGTGAGAAGGTAATATAACAGGTTGGAGGTATGATGGGTTCATGGAAAACGTTGAATCCATGTAACCAAATTGTACAGGTGTCTCTAATGTGTGATTTTCTGCATTTACGTTGTCTGAATTATTACATAAATTTGCAGTTGTCGGCTGCTGACGGTTCGTTGTTGGGTCATTAATAAATGAAGACATGTTATTAACGAATGACGTAGTTGTACATACGGGCGGAGTTATTGTTTTTGTCGTATAAACTAATTCATTACTTACGTTTTGGCAATATGGTTTAGTAGTGTTAGGCATTTCTTGCGTTGTTGTGGCTTGTGGTACAAATGTGTAAGGTGGCGTTTCAAACTGACGAGCTGCGGAAACTATATTTTGGTGTGCGGTTGCAATAGCCGAAGTAGGGAGTTGGATTTGATTATCTAACCACTCATGTACAGATCTGACAGCTGAGTGTTTATTAACTGATTGTGCGTCCTCGAAGTCATCTACTGCTTGTTCGAGAATTTGGTATTTCTTTTTAATGAAATCTCTTTCAAGTTGTGTCTCTTCTTCTAGACGTTGTAGCTCAAGAGCTTGTCGGCGGGAGCGGGTGGTGGCCGAAGAGCCACTACGAATGGAAGAGGCAGAATCGATCGTGATTTGATGTTGTACCGTACAATTTTGGCAACTCCACGTAGGTTGGTCTTGATTGCTGCTGAGATTGACACATGGTAAATGAAAATTAAGATGGCACTTGCTGCATTTTATAAATTTTTCGTTGTCTGTGGACTTGTTGCAAATGTTACAGTTGTTCAGTGCAGGACTTAACTGAGTTGGTCGTTGACGACTTAGTGGTTGACCCTGTGAGGGAGTGGAAGGTTGCATTCTGTTAGGACTTACGTTTTAACACCCAAGATGATTCCTTCAAACGATCCGATGAGGCAAATAAAAGAATTTTAATGTTGCGGGTAAAGCGGCCCAAGCTCAAGATAGCCAATGTGGATTTTAAACACAAGTGTAAGAATTTTAGAAAACTTTAATTCTTTATTCTTACGCTTTAATATGTTAAAATTCCTAAAATTATAAATAAATTCATTATACAAACTTACATACTAAACTGCTGATATACTAACTTTTATGTATGGCTACTCCAAGCGAAGCTTCGTAATCCTTATGACCTGAACGAATGAATATCTTAAATCTATGTAGGTGTTTTATATACCTATGTATGTGGTCTCGATTAAATATGGCCTCATAATTATACCGCGTGGAAAATTAAAAGGAATAATTGAACATTTGCCATGCTCATCTCTCTACATATCGATAACAGTAATGTCATATTAGCGATTTATGAGTGGCGGTAACACCGTTATTATTTAGTGAGGATTTTGATGACAAACGAACTGCATTAGGACTTGAATCGGCCTGATCAGAAAGTGTTTCTAATGTTCGAAATGTTGCTTCTAGGAATTTGAATAAATCTCCTATTGGAGGAATTTCCGTTGACGCTTTTAGAGATTGCTCCCATTCCTTGCGTATTTGTAAGTCCAGCTTATTCACAGTCATATATATAAGCATAGCATGTTCACCTTCAGTATTTACTTCTAAGCTGCGTAGAAGCGCTATACTAGTGCGGGTTGTATCTGAAATTAACTGAATGCTTTTGGCGGAGCCATCAGAAACAGGTATCGAAAAGTTATTTTCGGACGGTATGCAAACGCTGTTTCTACAAGCAACGACTCCAACTGCCCCTGCTGCAATAAGCGTCATCTTCTTTTCAAATGTTTCAAGTTTGCTTCGTTAGCATCTGCTGCAAAGAAAGATTTTTTAAATTCAAAGCGAATATGTAGAAATTGCTTAACACCTGGCCACTTTAGTAACAACTGTCGTGTAGTTTCTCGCTGTCAAGTCTGCCAACAGAATCACCATACAACAGTGCATAATGAGTATTCGGCAACCCACTCAATTGCGAACTCACCTACTGAATCCGCTATGATTCGTGAACACCACTCGTCTTCGCAAACTCTTCAGAACGTCACTGTTCATGTAGTTGATAATTGCAAGAAATATAGTGGCAGGAAAAGGTCTCAAATTGTCTTAGCGACATTACGGGTCGTGCTAAAAACCTATCAAGGCGTCTTTGTCTTGCGGGCCCTCCTTGACCAATGTGCCCAGGCTACTTTTATCACCAAAAAGGTTGCGGACGCTCTAAAATTACCTTACACAAAGGATTTTGTAGAAATTAGCGGGGTTGGTGGACATCAACCCACGATTGTACGAAAACATGTTAATTTTACTATTTTCTCAAGAACCAACACTAATTTTAAGATCGATTGTGAGGCCTTAGTTTTACCAAAAATAACTGGATATCAACCTATGGCTATAAATGAGAAACTTTTACCTGATTTAAGTAAATTTTCGTTAGCTGATCCTTATTTCTCAGAACCTGGAGAAATTGATCTTTTGCTAGGAGGAGATATCTATGGAGATATCGTATTACCTCAACAACATACATTTAACAATCGTCCTTTTTTGCAATTGACACAATTCGGGTGGATAGTTTCGGGTCCTATTCCAGACAACAATTTACATCACAGTATTACTGTAAACGTTTGTTCTTTAGATAAACAATTACAGTCCTTTTGGGAACAGGAAGAACTGATAGAGAACAAGGTTTCAACAGAAGAAGAAATTCTTTGTGAAAAACACTTCAAAGCTACTACTATACGTGATTCATCAAAACGTTATATGGTGTTTCTACCCTTTAAATCTATTCTCAAGAGTAGCTTACTTCCCGTTTTTGCACAAACAGACTATACAGCACTTTCTCGCTTAAAAAGTATTGAAGCCAAATGTAAATTGAATAAGAACTTTGGGAAGCTTTACACAGACTTTATGGAAGAGTACGAACGGCTTGGTCATATGGAAAAGGTAGGCACTTATCCTCTTGACTTGGAAAGGAATGGATTCTTTTTGCCCCATCATGGTGTTTTAAGAGAAAACAGCTCGACAACCAAGTTGAGGGTTGTTTTCGACGGTAGCTGTAAGCGGTCAGCTCAGCCCTCGTTAAATGACGAACTGGCAGCTGGTCCTGCATTACAAAATGATCTGCCTACAATCATTAATCGGTGGAGACGTTTCAGAATTGGGTTTAGGGCAGATTTAGAAAAAATGTTTCGACAAATACTCGTAATACCGGAGCAACGAAAGTTTCAACAAATTCTTTGGAGAAATATGAGATCCGAAGAGATACTAATTTACCGGCTCTCAACGGTCACTTATGGTACAACATCTGCGCCTTTTCTTTCGATTAGAGTGTTACAACAGCTAGCACTAGACGAACAGGAAAAATATCCAATGGCTTGTAGCGTGCTCAACACAGATACTTATGTTGATGATGTTATTTCTGGGGCGGATAGTTTAGCAGAAGCTTACCAGTTGCATACTGAGCTATGTAGCTTGCTAAATAAAGGTCAGTTTAATCTACGTAAATGGACAACAAACTCAGGAGAACTACTCGATTTGATTCCCGTAGACTTCAGGGAAACTTCCAACATATTCGAGTTGAATCAACCTAATACACTAAAAGCTCTGGGTTTGAAGTGGGACATAGCAGATGACTGCTTTTCATTATTATTATTTTGATAATACATCAGTAGTTACAAAACGAAGCTTGTTATCAGATGCCGCAAAACTTTACGATCCTCTAGGCTGGCTATCCCCTACCACAATTCTCGCAAAAATAGAATTTCAAAACCTATGGTTACTTGGTATTGATTGGAACGATCGCCTGCCCGATGCTATGGAGAAAAAATGGTTAATATATCGCAATAATTTAAAACATCTGGAAAATATTAAAATTCCGCGTTGGATTGGAGTGCGCAAGGAGGTTAAAGTTGAAATTCATGGGTTTTCCGACTCTTCTAAGCTAGCTTATGCAGCGGCAGTCTATGCAAAAACCAGTTCTGATTTGGGTACAAAAGTATATCTAATCCAGGCAAAAACTAAAGTGGGCCCTATAAAGCGGCTAACTATACCCAGAATGGAATTGTGTGGTGCCACTTTATTAGCTAAGCTAGTAGATAAAATAATTTCTTCACTTAATCAAAGAATTTCGAATGTTTACTATTGGACTGATAGCACAACTGTGCTTGCATGGATTCGTGGTCAGTCGTCTAAGTGGCCTGTATATGTTGGAAATCGAGTTGCCGAAATTCAACGCAGGTCTAATGCTTCTCAATGGCGATATATATCCACAAGGGAAAATCCTGCTGACTGCGCGTCCCGTGGTATACTACCCAGTGAATTGGCTGAACATGAATTATGGTGGCATGGTCCTAACTGGCTATCGGAACCATCAGAAAATTGGCCAAGACAACCTCAAATAAACTTAAATGAAATTGATGAAATTGCTGAACCATCCTTAAATATACATGCAACTGCGACATATGTCAACCAATATCCAGATTTATTACCAAGATTTTCTTCTCTTGGTAAGCTGATACGTGTTGTTGCATACATATTTCGTTTTAAACATAACACTCAAGTAATTAAAAACCCGCAGATTGAAAGTAACAGTAAGAGGACAGGGTTTCTTTCAACCGAAGAGTTGAAATTTGCTAGATTCAGAATTGTACAAGTTTCACAACAAGTGGATTTTTCACATGAAATTTTTGAACTTAAACAGAAAGGTAAAATTATAAGGAACAATGCTCTAGCACAGTTGTGCCCATTTTTTGATGCATATCAAATACTTAGAGTCGGTGGTAGAATTCAAAATTCCGATCTTAGCTATGGGTCCAAACATCCAATTTTGCTAAAGAAGCAAAATCCATTGTCTAATCTAATCTTTCTAGATGCACATATTAAAACTCTACATGGTGGTTTGATCCAAATGCAAGCTTATGTCTCACGAGAATATTGGATACTATCCAGTAGAAGCATTGCAAAACGAAACTTGCGGAGATGTGTGACTTGTTTTAAATACAACGCAAAAGCAGCCCAGCAGATGATGGGAAACCTCCCTAGTGTTCGCCTCAGGCCGGCACGGCCATTCAAGCATAGTGGTGTCGATTATGCAGGTCCAATCGTCATTAAACAGTCAACTGCAAGAAATTCAGTGACCACAAAGGGTTATATATGTTTGTTTATTTGCATGGTTACGAAAGCGCTGCACTTGGAAGCAGCAACAAACATGTCAACTGATGCGTTTCTGGCAGCTTTTAGGCGTTTTGTGTCTCGTCGCGGCCCCTGTACTGATTTGTATTCAGACTGTGGTACCAACTTTGTTGGAGCTAACAAAGAGCTGCAAATTCTGTATAATCGCAGTAAGTCGGCAATCCCAGATGAAATATACAACAAACTGGCTGCGAATAGCACAAAGTGGCATTTCATACCTCCAGCCTCTCCAAACTTTGGTGGTCTTTGGGAGGCCGGCGTCAAATCCACTAAACACCATTTGAACAGAGTGATGCAGAATCGTATTCTAACATTTGAAGAGCTTACTACGCTGCTAGCTCAGATTGAAAGCTGTTTGAATTCAAGACCGTTATGCCTCCTATCTTCAGAACCATCTGACTGTCATGCGCTAACTCCTGCCCACTTGTTGATTGGGGAGCCTACGCTTTGTGTACCAGAAGAGGATTTGCTCGAGGTCAACATTGATCGATTGAATAGATGGAAAGTTGTTGAAAAGCTCAAACAGCATTTTTGGCGACGTTGGTCAAACGAATGGTTGTGCCGAATGCAAGCGAGACCTAAATGGCTTAAAATAACACAAAGTCCAAAAGTTGGAGATTTAGTGGTATTGTTCAATGAACGTGGTACTCCAGGAAACTGGCCGCTTGCTCGTATCAAGGATATTCATCCTGGCAAAGACGGTTGTGTACGGGTGGTCACTCTATCCGCAAATGGCAAAGTCTTCAAACGTCCAATTTCCAAAATTGCGCCTTTGCCGATGAATGATTGCTTTGATAATACAGAAAATGATGCCAACTCTAAACCATACGGTGATGACTCTCCCGCATTGTAAGCACTATCGCACTTAGTGGGGGAGAATGTTAATGAATAATTTAAGGTAGTATTATTGCCTACTGCTATTTATTCACACATCACTATATTATAACATATGAATTCCGTTTTATTCGATGCATAAGACATAAACGGGAGTAAATTACTTATGCTCAGAGAAAATGTATTGAAACAAAATACTGGTTTTTTTATGCATGCAATTGCCTATTACATGCAAATTCATATACGCGCATACATACATATGTATATACTTACTTACGGTATTATTTAATATGTATAAACTCTCATTAGTTATAAGCACTGTTACATTCTCTTCTTAGATTTATTATTATACTTAAAATATTTTTACTGACTTCACTTGTCTTTACTGCCTCGCTGCGATCATACATACTTAAGACTTAATAAACATAAAAGTTAAATTCTCATACAATCTGACTTGGCTGAGAATAAACACATGGTGAAAGTTATTCCTGAATTTGAAAGATTAGTTTCAGAATTTTTTGTTACAAAAAAGCCGATAGGAACGATATGCATATCTCCAGCCACTTTAAGTAGCAAGATAGGTAAAGAAGAAAATAAGGTTACGGTAACTATAGGAGATGACAGAGAACAATTGATAGAGAAGCTTGATGGTAAACACATAAAGTGTGATACAGGGTTATCAATAGAAGACGAAGACCATAATGTATTTTCCTGTTCTGCTTATATGCGTAGCGACGAAAGTATATACTCTGTTTATCAAGGGATAAAGCATATGATTGATAGCATGGTAAAAAAGATTAACAAAAAACTAAACAGCCATTCCTCTAAGAGGTGGTAATTTAGACTTCCTCACACAATCAACTGTCTAATTTACATTCCTAGATGTATTATGGATGTATAGCTAAGGTGCTCTAGGTTTACGACTATTACTTCTTAGCGGCGTGGCATAGGGCTGCACTAGCTATATATGTTCAGGTACTTTTTTTTTGTAAACGCAAGGTGTTTTATATGTCAGACATTTTCTATATTGAAACTACGTGTTGTGTGGACGGTTAGTGTGATGTCTATACAGGGGAAGTGAGTTTTAATGATCTCATGTTAGGCAAGTTCAGTATAAATTCGTGCAGTGGAAAAGAAGCTTTGATAAATCTAGACGTTTTTACATTCGATATTAATATCGCTATCGATGGTCAAAATGTAAAGACAATAAAAAGAAATCTTAAAGGTCTTGAATTTGTAACTAAAGATGATGGTTCTTGGTATATTAATAAGGATTTTGGCAATTATAGACTTGAAGTTATAGTAAAGCAATCATAATTATATCTCAGGTATAACATTTAGTATAGGTGCTATTCTATTTATAATGTTCTTTACTATAGGCGCAGCAATTATTCCCCCGACGTGGTGCATTCCCTGAAGTTCATCAATAGCAATTAGAACTATACACCTTGAGGCAAGCATAGTTAGCACTCCCATAAATGACGCCATGTTTGCATCTTTGCTATATTCACCATCTTCAACTTTTTCCGCCAATCCAGTTTTTCCCCCTATTGAATAGGACTTCATTTTTGCTTTTCTGCCAGTGACATCTGTTACTGCTGCGCGTAATAATTTTCTCATTTCCCTGGAGGTTCTTCTTGAGATGATTTGCTCTCCTATACTTCTTTTATTCAACATCAAGGTTGTGTTATGAAATATACCATTGTTGATTAATGCTGCTGCAGTTTGTGCAAGATGTATAGGAGTTACAGCTATGCCATAACCATAAGATGCTGTTATTAAAGTGTTTTCATTCCATTTATCCGGGATTATCGGTGTGGATTTTTCTGGTATTTCTATTTTTAAAGGAGAAAACAGCTTCATAGCTTTAAAGTATTCTACCTGTTTTTCAATACCTAGTTTGACTGCAATTTTTGCTGAACAAATGCTGGATGACTTGACAAATATATCTTGCACAGTAATATAAAATTAAATAATTTTATATCTGTGAAAATCCTGAATTTTATACTTTCCAATGGTAATTGGTGTTGATACGTCATACACATAACGTTTGCATCAACCGCTGCGGCTATTGTAAAATATATTAATACCTACCCCATCTCATACAACCCAAGACTGGTGCGATTAAACCTCTTCCGCCTTATTCTGTAGGTTGGGATTAAAATCAGGTAGACTGACCATTTACTCCTCCTCCGAATGCCTGATATCTGCTTACAGCTGTAGTTAGCTCTTCACGTACTATGCTTTGTACTCGTGTATCTAAGGATAGTTGAATACCATGGTAAGGTATTATTACATCGCGTAATGCTGGAATCCGCGTATTTTTTTCTGAACCACAGTGTCAGCTACTTGGATAACAGTTGGATAACAGAATGTTGTTTGGTTTTACTTATATATTACTCAATTCCTGCAATACCGTTGCTATGTCAGTATAACCAAGCACGTGTGAAAATAAATTACTGTGAGAATATATACGTTTTACATCGTTATAGAAGTTTATTCCTGGCACATCGGCATTTTTTATTGCTAACAGTTCTTTTGGAGTCAAGTGCCGCTTTACCCAAGCAAATTTCTTTTTTGAACTAAGTACTCTATATGAATTATCGTACTCAAGATCATTTAAAATAGAACACAGTTGTGCTGCTATACTCTCCGAAATCTTTACTTTGGTTGCATCTGTATATGGTTATGTTGTGGGCACATTTGTTGCTATTACAACTCCATTTCTATCTAAAATATCAGGTTTTTTATATACTATATTATCTTTTCTAAAATTTTCTGAAGTAGTAGTCTGAAGTAGTAGATTGATCAAATGTTAAAGAGAATATGCGAAAAATAATTATTATATAAACGTAAATAATGGTACTATAAAACACAGTGAGCGGAGCTTATTTTTAAGTAATGCTGGCATATCAAATCAAGTAAGATTTGATAAAAATGGAAATTATCTTAGCTGAGCCGCGAGGTTTTTGTGCCGCGGTAAAAAGAGCTGTGGACATATTAGCTATCACTTTAGGAAAATACAAAAACAAGTGTCAAGTTTATGTGCTAAACGAAATTGTTCACAATAAGTATATAGTAGAGGACTTTAAGAGACAAAAAGTGGTTTTTGTGAACAGTATCGAGGAAATTGAAGATAATGGAGGAATACTGATCTTCAGCGCGCACGGAGTATCAAAAATATAGAAGATAAGGCAAAAAGAAAGGGTATTCAAGTGATTGATGCAACATGTCCTTTAGTTAGCAAGGTGCATAAAGAGGCAAAAAGGTATGAAAACGGTGGTAAAGAATTAATTCTCAATGGGCATGAAAACCATGCAGAAGTTCAGGGAATCAGAGGAAGATTAAATAATCCTATCATTTTAGTGCAAACTGTGCAGGACGTACGCAATTTAAAAGTTAAAGATCAAGATAATTTATCTTATGTTACGTAAATCACGTTAAGCATCGACGATACCAGCGAAATTATTTTTGCCCTGAACGTAAGATTTCCAAGTATAACAGGTCCAGATTTGAAGGACATATGCTATGCAGCACAAAATAGACAAAATGCTGTTAAAAAGCTAGCTGAAATTGTAGACATGGTGTTAGTTGTAGGAAGTAAAAATAGCTCAAATTCAAACCGCTTATTAGATCTGTGCACTGCCAGGGGAAAAAGAGCCTACTTAATTGATAATTACAGCTGTGTGAATAAAAGCTGGTTTCAGGGCGTAGAAAAGATAGGAAAAAGTAAACCTAAGTGTAAAAATTTCAGTTATGCCAGGTGGTATTATTGAAAATGTTCAGTTTAAAATACCTAATCTGGTTTAAAACACAACATATCTACTAATCTTCTCTTAAAATTACTTGTAGCACACAAACCAGTATCTATAGCTAAGACATCATACCACCACGGCTCTAACAAGTAGAGGGATAACAGTTGTTGGTAAGCCTAAGTAAGTTTAGCTATATACTTTTAATTCCCCAAAAAGGAGAATAAATATGTAAAGTTCTAGTTGATATTATTTAATGAATGGTTAGTTTAAATTAGTAATTTATCTAAGAGATTTTGATAATATTTAACCCACTCGCTTTTCTATTTTCCATATCGCGATGAGCTTGAATTATTTCATCAAATTTATATTTTTTATTGATCCGTATAGTTAAAAGTTTTTTTCTTATCATCTCGAATATTTCCATTGTGGTAAGCACTAATGTGAATCTATTTTTCTTATAATGGTATATTGAGGTTCCAGTTGCAAATAACGAACGTGAACTAAGTAAAGAAAACTAATAGGAAAGTTACCTGATATCTGCCCATAGGAAACGTTATGCCGAACCTACCTAAAGACTCAAAAGAAAGCTTTCTTGTAGCGTAACGTATAGAGTCATACACTGCACCTACTCCTCTGTTTTGCGTAATCTCCGTAACTTTAGAAACGAAGTCTTTATCATTGTAGTTTATTGCATATTTGCAGCCACTTTGTAAAGCTATCTTAATTTTTTCATCAGAGCTTACAGAACCTATCACTACATCTTTTTTATCCTTTACCCATTGGCATATTATTTGTCCCAAACCACCATTGGCCCCATGAACTAGCACGAAAGCACCAAGACTAACTTTATAAGATTAATTAACTAAATAGTGAGCTGTCATTCCTTTAAACAGCACTGCAGCAGCAACTTCAACAGATATGTCATTTGGAATTTTTATCAGATATTTCTGGTCTATAATGCGCTTTTCACAATATACCCCTGGAGGAGCTGTGCAATATCCAACTCTGTCTCCAACTTTAAATCCATCACTGATTTTTTTACCAAGTTTTTCAATCACCCCAATCGCTTCCACTCCAAGCACCGATGGTAAATTTTTAATTTTTCGTGTACCTTTTCTGTGCTCTAAATCATAACGATTTAAGCCAATAGTTGTATGACGTATCAAGACTTCCTCGCCTTTTGGCTCACTTATATTCTTATCTACAAATTCTAATACTTCTGCTCCACCAGTTTTTTTATTTGTATAGCTCTAACCATGATGAATGTAAGATAAAAATTTTAATTATGTTATCTAACAATTAATATTTTGCAAAGTTATTGTTTTACAATCAATAGACTTCTTGTCAACTGTCATTACAGTGGGTGAAGATGGAATCCAGATTTCTATATAATCAAGTCATAAGATGGCAAAAAGTCAACCTTATCTGTATGATCTATAAATTTTCTGGATCCCGGTGTCAGCTACTCAGATAACACCCTATTAATTGCCTGAAATGACATGGTTTGCAAACGTTCTTTTACTTAAGCTTGAAAAACGTGTATGATAACGTTATTTCACTCAAATCTTTTGTATTACTATCAAGTATTATCTCAGGATCTATATAGAAAGATACTAGCATAGCTGCTTTTTGTTTTGGTAGCAACATTTGTTCTTCAAAACAAAAGCACGCAACTTTATTAAAATACTTAGCTGCTTTGAAAGGCGTAACGTTATATACTGTCATACCAAATGAAAGATGATCAGATAGATTTTTTGCATAATAAAATGCTAAACTTTGTTCTCCTATGTTTACGTCAACGTAGTTAGTTTCTGATTTAAATTCCCAAGGTAGATCGGACATTATATCAGCGTTGAAGTGGACCCTGATTTTTTGTTCAGTTGAACTTATCGTTGCATTAGTTACTTTTCTTGTTGTGCCACCATACCCGGTAGCTTTACAAAAAATACTGTATAGTGGCACAGATGCATATGTAAGACATATCATCGACACAACCAAAGATACTAAAAAGAAAACTATAGAATTCTTATTATTATTCCTTAAAAAGGAGAACATTTAATCTCTATTGCTAAGTAACCGGAGTAAATGTTTAAACATAATAATAAAATTAAAATAAAGATCAGTTGCACCTAGTATTGCCAATTTAGTAGTGGCAACTTCTGAGCCATCATTATATCTATAATAAACGTCTTTGATTCTCTGAGCATCATATCCAGTCATTAAGGTAAAGACTATTACTGATATGAACGATATTGCAAAATAGAGAGGACTGCTTTTAAGAAATAAATTTACTATGAGTGCAATGACTAACCCCAAGACTCCCATAATCAAGAAAGAACCCATGCTGGTAAGGTCTTTTTTTGTAGTATTGCCATACAAAGCCATAGAGCTGAACATAATTGACGTAATGAAGAACGCCCTTGTTATATTCTCTGCAGTGTAATGTACAAAAATACAAGACAAGGAAAGACCCATTAACACTGAAAACATAAAAAACATAGCAATGGACTGAGCACTTAGGTGATGAATTCTATACTGCATATATAACACCAATGCAAAAGGAGATAGCATTACCACGGTTAATAAGACAGGATTAAAATGAATTATTTGATAAAGACCAGAAAATACCGTTAGGAATGCAACAAGCCCTGTAACGCCCAAAGCTAAAGCCATATAATTATATACTTTAGTTAGGTAACTTCTGAGCCTAGCGCTATAATAAACGCCCTGAGAGCGGATATCCTATTCATTTCTCATGTAAGACATAACTATAACTCCTTTTATCCATTATTTAACATGTTATAAAATAAAACCACATTTTTATCAAATATTTTTATTATAAACAGCTTTGAGCTGGCATTTATTTTAATATAAATAGAATATAGTCCTATTGCTGCTTCATTTGAAACATTTAAACTGTTAATTGCATTTGACATTGGTATTTTTAAAAGATAATCACAATTCTCTTTAACTAACCTCCGCATTCCTTTCTCTTCAGAACCAAAAATAATTACTCTTCTTTTTTTCTCAAAGCTCTTTATTTCACCTATATTTTCTTTAGCATTGCAATCAAACCCTTAACACCAGTAGCCGACTTTTTTTAAATAATTCATAGTTTTTACTATATTTGTAACGTATATCAGCGGAACAATATCCAATGCTCCACTTGCTGCTTTTGCAATAGATGCATTTTCGATAGGTGAATGATTATGTGGTAAAACCAATGCGTTGACATTAAAACAAGCTGAAGTTCTTAAAATTGATCCAATATTGTACGTGTCAGTTACTCGATCTAAAATGACTATAGTGGAGCTATCGTTTGAGCTTTCAGCTACTTCTTCGATGCTTAAGTTATAAATAATAGGGGCAACATTTAAAGTAATTCCTTGATGGTTAGCACCTTAAGATAAAACGTCATTAAGTGTTTTAATTTCTACTAATCGAACTTATATTGCTCTTAATATTTACACATTGCCTAATTTCTTTTTCATGTTCCATATAAATATTTTCTGTTACTAACAGTTCTATACACCGCCTATTTTTATTCTTCAGTGCTGACATGCAGGTGTGCTTTCCATACAGCCAAAAATTCTCATTAGTTAACTGAAATGGTAATATAAGCGTCTTAGAATTTTTGATATTTTATAGCGGACACATGTACCATTCCAGTGCACCAGTTGCCTTTTCTTGGTTCGTCTTTGGCCATTATACTAAATGGTAGTATGTGCGTCTAAGGATTTTTGATATTTTATAGTAGCTCCGGTAATATTAATTTTATTGCGAAATTATAAAAATCTGCACCAAGTTACCGATAGTGCTCTTTTCAATTCTTTTTAAACTCCTATGAAATGTTTAAGAAAGTGACAAAATTGTTTTGATTTTAAAGACTGTTTGGAAAAATACATTTTTGTATGAGGAATGGTTCAAGTTTATCAGTATATATATGAATATTACTTCTTTATGAAATGTTTAAGAAAGTGCCTGTATCTCCGGAAATATTAATTTCATTGCGAAATTATAAAAATCTTCACAAAATTATCAATCGATCGCTCTTCAATTCTTTTAAAACTGTTTTGATTTGAAAGAATTTATGAAAACATACATTTTTAAATGAGAAGTGGTTTAAGTTCATCAATAAATTAATAAAAATTACTTCTTTATGAAATGTTTAAGAAAGTGACTGTATCTCCGGAAATAATAATTTCATTGCAAAATTATTAAAATCTTCACCAAGTTATCGTTTCAATTCTTTTAAAATTGTGTGATTTGAAGGAATGTTTGAAAAGACAATTTTTGTATGAGGAGTAGTTCAAATAAAAAAAAATATATTAAAATAAATATGTGAATATAACTTTCATATGAAGCTTTGAATTGAAAAGCACTATGTTTTTAACAGTGCTCTTTTCAGTTCCTTTAAAATTGTTTTCATTTTAAAAAAGTATGTTTGAAAAAATACATTTTTAAATGAGAAGTGGTTTTAGTTTATCAATAAATTAATAAAAATTACTTCCCTTTGAAATGTTTACGAAAATGAATGTATCTTCGCAAATATTAATTTCATTGCGAAATTATTAAAATCTTCACCAAGTTATCGTTTCAATTCTTTTTAAATTGTTTGATTTGAAAGAATGTTTAAAAAGACAATTTTTGTATGAAGAGTAGTTCAAATAAAAAAAAATTTATTTAAATAAATATATGAATATTACTTTCATATGAATCTTTGAATTGAAAAGCACTAAGTTATTAACAGTGCTCTTTTCAATTGCTTTAAAATTGTTTTCATTTGAAAGAGTTTTTGAAAAAATAATTTTTTTTATGAGAAGCGGTTCAAGCTTATCAATAAATATATGAATATTACTTCCTTTTGAAATGTTTAGGAAAGTGACTGTAGCTCCGGAAATATTAATTTCATTGCGAAATTATAAAAACCTCCACTATATGATAAAGAAAAGCTAAGAGAACGTTTACCGAAATTATCACGTGTTAGAATGACATAATTTACGATGTAACATTTATTACTTTTACAGATACAATTTACATGCTATAATGAAGTCTTCATAGTTGGTAAATTTGAGTGCAAGGAAGTAAAATTAAAGTAGAAATAAAAAGATTATCACGCGGAGAAGACTTCTCTCTTCCATGTTATGCAACTGCGCAGAGTGCTGGTATGGATCTTTATGCTGCATTTAATGACTCTGCCGTTTTAAATCCACTTGAGAGGTTACTTGTTCCAACTGGAATTGTGATTGCAATACCAAACGGTTTTGAGGGGCAAATCCGCCCACGTTCTGGTCTTGCTGCAAAACATGGAATCACTGTCTTAAATTCTCCAGGAACTATATACTCTGATTATCGAGGTGAGCTAAAGATTTGCCTAAATAATCTAAGTAATCAGTCGTATGAGATAAAAAGGGGAAATAAAATTGCACAAATCCTTATTTCTCTTGTATATCAGGTAATTTGGGATGAAGTAGAAGAATTCTGTACAGAAGAAACCGGTCGCAATGCAGGGGGCTTTGGATCAAGTGGCAGGTAGTTTGCGAAAAAGCTTGACTGTAAAGGTTTTTTATAAGCAACTTAGCGTATTGATATTTTATTAAACGATGTCGTTTATGCTAACTTTCAAAAATCATCGAGGTCAGTTCACAAAATAAACAGCGCACTTGCTGCTACTGCAGCTGCACCACTTGGAATGAGTACTTACTTAGCATTTGTTGCTGTTGCACTGATTTGTTGAGCACTATATGCCATCAGCAAAAATGATGAAATATCTGACTGAAGGCTTGGAAGATTGTTAGTGTCAAGGATAAAGATGGTAAGTATATAGATCGTGAGTATCATTTATATTTCACTAACCAAAAAGACACGAGAGCTATGTTGTTCCTACAAGTGGTGAGGTTGTAGAAGTAGGTGATGCTTTATTCTTAGCTATAAAATTACAAGCAATAAAAGACGATAATGGTAAATATACTTCAATGGGTCACGGTAAGCTAGTTAACATATTAGGTATAGGAGTTAAAGAAAACGATACTAAATTGTTCAGCACTTATTTGGAAAAAGCTGTTGTCGAATAATTTGCTTCTAAGCAAAAAGCAAAAAACTAGACAGCTAAGTATAAAAGAAGTAGATTAGGTCTGCCTCTTTTATTTTTGAGTGTCAGTTATTTAAATTTGTTATTTGAATGACCTTAACTTTTATATAGTTGTGAGAATCTACTTAGGATTTTTATCTTTTTTAACTTTATTTTTTGCCTTATCTAATATCCCATTAATAAAGCCAATTTCTCTTGGTTTATCAAGTAAATCACATGCAATATTAGTGTATTCATTAATGACAACTGTAACTGGCGTGTCACAATTAGCTAACTCACATATTGCAACACGCAAAATAGATAAGCTTATAAGATTTAAACGGGAAAGCGACCAGCTTGGGTGTAATTAAAACTCTATTATTTTATCATATTCTTCACTGCTTTATATAACAAGTTTTCTAAGAACTGATGTTCAAATTCTTCACATTAAAATATACCTTTCAACTTACTTATGTAGTTCTTAAGCTCACAATTTTCCAGTTTTAAAGTGCTAACCTACGAAAATATTTGAATAAGCAATGTGTACAGCAAGAAATCTTGCTGTACTTCTTTTTATACGCCACTTTTTATCTAACGGTTTTTCTTCCATTACTTTAATTTGTTGTATAAATCTATCATATGCAAAACAGTTGAGGCTGCATGGCTTTCAACGTTCTTTTTATTTTTGTCAGCTCTAACTAGTGCTTTATCTTTTCTGTCAGCGGTAATTAGTCCCATACCAATGGTTATTACATAAGCATAATAACTTCATTTAAGCCTTCGATTACCCCTTTACAAACATATTGATAGTGATCGGTTTCACCGCGAATCACGCACCCAAGAGCTAAATAACCTTTATAATTAGCATTATTGCTTTTGACTGCAAAGAGAATTGTAGCTGGTATCTCAAATGCACCAGGAACTTCAATTATGTCATAGCTTACGTGACTTTATTTTAATCTATCGACCGCACCTTCAAGCAAAAGGTCCGCTATTTCAGTGTGATAAATTGAATTAACTATTAGTATTTTTGACATTCATCCCAACTATTCTTGTTAAAAGCAACTTTATTAATGATTGTTGAATTAGAGTTATAATATTACTAAATATCCAATATATTACCAAGCCGGCGGGAAAAGAATAAAAAATAAAGACAGAAATGTAAGGTAAAGACTTCATAATATTTACTTGAATATCATCTTTCCTTGTTTGATCTTTCTCACTTAGCTTCTGCTGAATTATCATGGTGGCACTAAAAATTATAGGTAAAACTCCTACAGAAATAGGAAAGTTATAATTAAAAAACCCAAACAATGTAAAGATGTTCGTTGGGTCAGGAGCTGAAAGATCCTTAATCCATAAAAAAGGAGCATTCCTCATCTCTATAGCAGCAAATAATACTTTATATAGAGCAAAAAATACCGGTATATTCTATATTCATATTCACTCCGAAAGCAAGAGCTATGCACCATATTGCTACCATGGTAACTATAACTTGAAGAGAACCGAACCCAAATACATGAATACTCATAGCGATCAGGCGTTCAAATGTCAATTCAAGGCCTATAATGAATAATAGGAAAACTACACCAAATTCTGCAAGATTATCCATCGCTTCAGCTGAGTTTATCAGATTAAATCCATGAGAACCAATAACCGCAACCGCAATAGCAACGAAGTAACCTAGCACTGGACTAAGAAAACAAATGCTGAGAGCCACTGTACATGATATTTAACCTGTAGAATTAGACCAGTTAATTGAGCAGCCAACACTTGATTTTTGGTCAATTGGAGAATTACCAGTTTCTGCAATAAATTTCATAGCTTGAAATAAGTCACTACTTCCTACTTCATAGCTTTTAACCTTTTCTTTTTTTGTCTCATTAAAACGTTCACGATATCAAAGGTTTAAATTGGAATTAAAGCCAAAAAAGTCAGGAGTGCAAACAGCCAAGTATTCGTTAGCTGCTGACTGTGTAGTATCAATTAAATATGGGAATGTAAACTTATTTTCCTTGGCAAAATTAATCATATTTTCAAAGGAATCTTCTGGATATTCATTTCATTCTGGACAGTTATTGCATATAAAGATAACAACAAGACCGTTTTTCCATAACATTCACTTAATGCATAGTATTTATTATCTGCTCCCAAAAGATTAAAATCTTTCGCAGTAAAACTAAAATTGACTTTAGGAGTATTCAGAGCAACTATAGAGTATTATTATACCGTATGTAATTTACGGTCTTATTATTTAAATGTCAAACGGTTTCTATGTATACTGTTCGCATATTCTTTTTTAGTATTATTAAACTTATGTTTATAACTTTCAAAGGAATAGACGGCTCTGGTAAAACAATACAATCTAAGCTACTTTCAAATCATTTTAAGCAAATTCACGGCGAAAATAATGTAGTTTCGACTCGAGAACCTGGCGGCACTGATTTTGCAGAAAAGATAAGAGGGGTGTTATTAACAAATAATACTGATCCTATTCTGAACTCTTGCTACTTATCTCGATTAGGCACGAACATATGAAAAAATTAATATTACCTGCTCTTGCAAAAGGGAAAATAGTGAGATGCGATCGATGTATTGATTCAACCATTGCATACTAAGGATATGGGCTTGGAGTTGATTTAAAACTAATAGAAGATTTGCACAGGTTGGCTGGAGTTAGATATCCAGATATTACATTTATTCTAGATATTGATGTTAAAGTTGGGTTAAGTAGAGCGAAAGACAAGAATAAATATGAAGAGATGGATTTTAATTTTTATAGTAAAGTTGGAAAAGGGTTTAAAGAAATTGCCATAAAAGAGCCCGTTAGGTGCCATTTCATCACTAAAATTGAAACAAAAAATGATAATCAAGTACATACTAAGATTTTTGATAAAATCACTATTGCAAAGACTTAACTATATTTATTCAACCACTACTAATTTAAACCTAACCTTTAACTTGTGATAGAAAATTATTAATTTTAGGTAACATTATTTCGCATTAATAACTTTTTGTTTGAGTAGCTAAAAATCTTCTATTTTGTCTGGATCTTCTTTACTTATTATCTTATATGCCATTGCGAAATCCATTAATTCACTTCTATTTTTTGTATTACTTACTTTAGTAATAGTAAAAAATTGATCAAAGTGGTTAAGAGGTCCTTATTTTTTTATTGAAGACACAAAATCATCAATTTCTTTCACATATAATGTTTGTGTGCTTTACTAAAATCTTCAAAACAAAGATTAACAAGCGCGTTGCAAAACCCATCTCTCGTAGTACCTCTTACTTCTGCTAGTAAGGATAAATATTTTCTTGGCAACGCACTCTCTGTACTGATTCAGCTGGTTCAGCCATACCAAGAACATTCTTTACCAAAGATTTTTCTTCACAACTAAATATGAACATGTAATAACCCATAGCAAGAATAAGGCTAGGAGCAAAAATGGCGCTAGTAAATCTGTGATACAGGAAAGATAAACCAGACAGCAGTTGCTGATGACACAACAAGAAATATACCTCATAAAGTTAATTGCGCTCTTTTTCTTATACTCATGATCAATGACTGCATTTAAACCAATAGAAGGCACATCAAACATTACTCATACCCCATAAATACCAATACTAACTGAATGATAGCATTATCGTGAAGAAACTGCAATATTATGAATATTTTCTTCTTCTTCTTCTTTTGGCGCTACAGTCCGTGGTGAACCTCAACTCAACCAACAAACTTTTCCAACTGGCACGGTCTTTAGCCAGCGTTCTCCAATTGTAAACACCAAGTTGGTTGAGGTCCCTCTCCACTTGTGTGCGCCATCAGTTCCGTGGGCGTCCTCTACTGCGTTGTCCCACAGGTTCGGAATCGAAGATTCTACGGGTCGGAGCAATATTCTCCATGCGCTGTACATGGCCCAACCATCTAAGCCGTTGGATCCGTAGGCGCCTGGTTAGGCTCATGTCGCTGTACAACCCGTACAGTTCATGATTGAATCTTCTTCTCCAGAAACCATCAACGCAAACAGGGCCGAACATTGAACGCAGAACTTTTCTCTCGAAAATACCAAGGACTTCCTCATCCGCCTTCGACACCGTCCATGCTTCTGCGCCATAGAGAAGTACTGGGATTATCAAAGTGGTATATAGTGTCAGCTTGGTTTTTCGAGAAAGGGCCTTACTACTCAATTGCCTCTTGAGCCCAAAGAAAGAGCGATTGGCAAGAGTTATTCTGCGTTTGATCTCGGTACTGATGTTGTTCATACTGTTGACTTGGGAGCCAAGGTAGACGAAGTCCTTGACTACCTCGAAGTTATAGGTGCCTATGGTGATGTTCTGGCCCAGTTGTCGGTGTTGCGCGTCCTTTTTTGATGACAGCATATACTTCGTTTTGCCCTCGTTCACCGCTAGACCCATTTTGGCCGCCTCCGTTGAAATACCAGCAAACGCTTCAGTGACGGCTCGCTGTGTTCGACCAATCACGTCAATGTCGTCAGCGTATGCTAGCAGTTGCACGAACTTTTGGTAGATCGTGCCTCTGTTGTTGGCTTGTGAGTTTTGCACGATCTTCTCAAGAATTATGTTAAAAAAGTCACATGACACTTGAAGGTCTCGGTGAATTCGTTACCGACCTTGATGGAGCAGCGAGAGTTCTCCATCGTCATCCTACACAGCCTGACGAGTTTGGTAGGAATGTCAAAACTAGACAGGGCTTCGTATAGCTCGTCCCTATACACACTGTCATATGCGGCCTTAAATTCGACGAATAGGTGGTGGGTGTCGATTTGCATCTCTTGGGTCTTCAGGATCTGCCGTAGTGTGAAAATTTGGTCAATGGTGGACTTCTCTGGCCTGAAACCACACTAATAAGGACCAATCAAATTGTTCACGAATGGTTTCAGGCGCTCACACAAAACGGCAGAGAAGATCTTGTAGGCGATGTTCAGGAGACTTATTCCTCGGTAGTTGGCGCAGTTAAAGGGGTCTCCTTTTTTGTGGATCGGGCAAACGATGCTGAGATTCCACTCGTCGGGCATGCTTTCCTCCGACCATATCTTTCAGATGAGCTGGTGCATGCGCCCAACCAGGTCATCTCCGGCTGCCTTAAATAGTTCCGCGGACAGTGCGTCCGCTCCTGCAGCTTTGTTTGATTTCAATCTCGATATTGCTATCTTGACTTCATTCAGGTCGGGGGGACGGAATTCTCTACCATCATCGTCCGTTATCTGTAGTGGAATATTCTGCCTGGCGATGGATTCGGTGTTTTGTTCGCCGTTAAACTGTCTGCAGAAGTGATCTTTCCAGATTCTCAGCATCGATTGCGACTCTACTACAATTTCTCTTTACTCCCTCTTCGTCACGACAGGCTTCTGTCCGAAGCTTATATCCATTGGATAGTTGTTTTACCCGTTGGTAAAACTTTCGGATATTATTCCTGCCGTAACACCGTCCTTCTGTTTTTTCCGGGTGGCATTTTAAAACCCAATACATCAGAGGCAGGCAACGGTTCCATTCCTCATCGGTTGTTTCGCCTGGCAGGGCTGGACTCTCTGAGAGCTTAAGGGAGACTAGATCGGCAAATTTCCCAGCGGTCGATTACGATTGTAGGTTTGCGACGTCAAACTGTTGTGGTCATGCTCTACTCCGTTTTGCTACTGATATCCGTGATCTTACCTTGGCTACAACAAGGTAGTGATCGGAGTCAATGTTGGCTCCTCGGAATGTTCGGACATCAAGAATACTGGAGGAGTGTCTGCCGTCGATCGCAATGTGATCAATTATAATATTAAATCAATATATAGATCAAAGATCAAATATAAGTTGCGTGCTTTTATTTTGAAGAACAAATGTTGCTACCAAAACAAAAAGCAGCTATGCTAGTATCTTTCTATATAGATCCTGAGATAATACTTGATAGTAATACAAAAGATTTGAGTGAAATAACGTTATCATACACGTTTTTCAAGCTTAAGTAAAAGAACGTTTGCAAACCATGTCATTTCAGGCAATTAATAGGGTGTTATCTGAGTAGCTGACACCGGGATCCAGAAAATTTATAGATCATATAGATAAGGTTGACTTTTTGCCATCTTATGACTTGATTATATAGAAATCTGGATTCCATCTTCACCCACTGTAATGACAGTTGACAAGAAGTCTATTGATTGTAAAACAATAACTTTGCAAAATATTAATTGTTAGATAACATAATTAAAATTTTTATCTTACATTCATCATGGTTAGAGCTATACAAATAAAAAAACTGGTGGACCAGAAGTATTAGAATTTGTAGATAAGAATATAAGTGAGCCAAAAGGCGAGGAAGTCTTGATACGTCATACAACTATTGGCTTAAATCGTTATGATTTAGAGCACAGAAAAGGTACACGAAAAATTAAAAATTTACCATCGGTGCTTGGAGTGGAAGCGGTTGGGGTGATTGAAAAACTTGGTAAAAAAATCAGTGATGGATTTAAAGTTGGAGACAGAGTTGGATATTGCACAGCTCCTCCAGGGGTATATTGTGAAAAGCGCATTATAGACCAGAAATATCTGATAAAAATTCCAAATGACATATCTGTTGAAGTTGCTGCTGCAGTGCTGTTTAAAGGAATGACAGCTCACTATTTAGTTAATCAATCTTATAAAGTTAGTCTTGGTGCTTTCGTGCTAGTTCATGGGGCCAATGGTGGTTTGGGACAAATAATATGCCAATGGGTAAAGGATAAAAAAGGTGTAGTGATAGGTTCTGTAAGCTCTGATGAAAAAATTAAGATAGCTTTACAAAGTGGCTGCAAATATGCAATAAACTACAATGATAAAGACTTCGTTTCTAAAGTTACGGAGATTACGCAAAACAGAGGAGTAGGTGCAGTGTATGACTCTATACGTTACGCTACAAGAAAGCTTTCTTTTGAGTCTTTAGGTAGGTTCGGCATAACGTTTCCTATGGGCAGATATCAGGTAACTTTCCTATTAGTTTTCTTTACTTAGTTCACGTTCGTTATTTGCAACTGGAACCTCAATATACCATTATAAGAAAAATAGATTCACATTAGTGCTTACCACAATGGAAATATTCGAGATGATAAGAAAAAAACTTTTAACTATACGGATCAATAAAAAATATAAATTTGATGAAATAATTCAAGCTCATCGCGATATGGAAAATAGAAAAGCGAGTGGGTTAAATATTATCAAAATCTCTTAGATAAATTACTAATTTAAACTAACCATTCATTAAATAATATCAACTAGAACTTTACATATTTATTCTCCTTTTTGGGGAATTAAAAGTATATAGCTAAACTTACTTAGGCTTACCAACAACTGTTATCCCTCTACTTGTTAGAGCCGTGGTGGTATGATGTCTTAGCTATAGATACTGGTTTGTGTGCTACAAGTAATTTTAAGAGAAGATTAGTAGATATGTTGTGTTTTAAACCAGATTAGGTATTTTAAACTGAACATTTTCAATAATACCACCTGGCATAACTGAAATTTTTACACTTAGGTTTACTTTTTCCTATCTTTTCTACGCCCTGAAACCAGCTTTTATTCACACAGCTGTAATTATCAATTAAGTAGGCTCTTTTTCCCCTGGCAGTGCACAGATCTAATAAGCGGTTTGAATTTGAGCTATTTTTACTTCCTACAACTAACACCATGTCTACAATTTCAGCTAGCTTTTTAACAGCATTTTGTCTATTTTGTGTTGCATAGCATATGTCCTTCAAATCTGGACCTGTTATACTTGGAAATCTTACCTTCAGGGCAAAAATAATTTCGCTGGTATCGTCGATGCTTAACGTGATTTACGTAACATAAGATAAATTATCTTGATCTTTAACTTTTAAATTGCGTACGTCCTGCACAGTTTGCACTAAAATGATAGGATTATTTAATCTTCCTCTGATTCCCTTAACTTCTGCATGGTTTTCATGCCCATTGAGAATTAATTCTTTACCACCGTTTTCATACCTTTTTGCCTCTTTATGCACCTTGCTAACTAAAGGACATGTTGCATCAATCACTTGAATACCCTTTCTTTTTGCCTTATCTTCTATATTTTTGATACTCCGTGCGCGCTGAAGATCAGTATTCCTCCATTATCTTCAATTTCCTCGATACTGTTCACAAAAACCACTTTTTGTCTCTTAAAGTCCTCTACTATATACTTATTGTGAACAATTTCGTTTAGCACATAAACTTGACACTTGTTTTTGTATTTTCCTAAAGTGATAGCTAATATGTCCACAGCTCTTTTTACCGCGGCACAAAAACCTCGCGGCTCAGCTAAGATAATTTCCATTTTTATAAAATCTTACTTGATTTGATATGCCAGCATTACTTAAAAATAAGCTCCGCTCACTGTGTTTTATAGTACCATTATTTACGTTTATATAATAATTATTTTTCGCATATTCTCTTTAACATTTGATCAATCTACTACTTCAGACTACTACTTCAGAAAATTTTAGAAAAGATAATATAGTATATAAAAAACCTGATATTTTAGATAGAAATGGAGTTGTAATAGCAACAAATGTGCCCACAACATAACCATATACAGATGCAACCAAAGTAAAGAATTCGGAGAGTATAGCAGCACAACTGTGTTCTATTTTAAATGATCTTGAGTACGATAATTCATATAGAGTACTTAGTTCAAAAAAGAAATTTGCTTGGTTAAAGCGGCACTTGACTCCAAAAGAACTGTTAGCAATAAAAAATGCCGATGTGCCAGGAATAAACTTCTATAACGATGTAAAACGTATATATTCTCACAGTAATTTATTTTCACACGTGCTTGGTTATACTGACATAGCAACGGTATTGCAGGAATTGAGTAATATATAAGTAAAACCAAACAACATTCTGTTATCCAACTGTTATCCAAGTAGCTGACACTGTGGTCCAAAAAAAAATACGCGGATTCCAGCATTACGCGATGTAATAATACCTTACCATGGTATTCAACTATCCTTAGATACACGAGTACAAAGCATAGTACGTGAAGAGCTAACTACAACTGTAAGCAGATATCAGGCATTCGGAGGAGGAGTAAATGGTCAGTCTACCTGATTTTAATCCCAACCTACAGAATAAGGCGGAAGAGGTTTAATCGCACCAGTCTTGGGTTGTATGAGATGGGGTAGGTATTAATATATTTTACAATAGCCGCAGCGGTTGATGCAAACGTTATGTGTATGACGTATCAACACCAATTACCATTGGAAAGTATAAAATTCAGGATTTTCACAGATATAATATTATTTAATTTTATATTACTGTGCAAGATATATTTGTCAAGTCATCCAGCATTTGTTCAGCAAAAATTGCAGTCAAACTAGGTATTGAAAAACAGGTAGAATACTTTAAAGCTATGAAGCTGTTTTCTTCTTTAAAAATAGAAATACCAGAAAAATCCACACCGATAATCCCGGATAAATGGAATGAAAACACTTTAATAACAGCATCTTATGGTTATGGCATAGCTGTAACTCCTATACATCTTGCACAAACTGCAGCAGCATTAATCAACAATGGTATATTTCATAACGCAACCTTGATGTTGAATAAAAGAAGTATAGGAGAGCAAATCATCTCAAGAAGAACCTCCAGGGAAATGAGAAAATTATTACGCAGCATTAACAGATGGCACTGGCAGAAAAGCAAAAATGAAGTCCTATTCAATAGGGGGAAAACTGGATTGGCGGAAAAAGTTGAAGATGGTGAATATAGCAAAGATGCAAACATGGCGTCATTTATGGGAGTGCTAACTATGCTTGACTCAAGGTGTATAGTTCTAATTGCTATTGATGAACTTCAGGGAATGCACCACGTCGGGGGAATAATTGCTGCGCCTATAGTAAAGAACATTATAAATAGAATAGCACCTATACTAAATGTTATACCTGAGATATAATTATGATTGCTTTACTATAACTTCAAGTCTATAATTGCCAAAATCCTTATTAATATACCAAGAACCATCATCTTTAGTTACAAATTCAAGACCTTTAAGATTTCTTTTTATTGTCTTTACATTTTGACCATCGATAGCGATATTAATATCGAATGTAAAAACGTCTAGATTTATCAAAGCTTCTTTTCCACTGCACGAATTTATACTGAACTTGCCTAACATGAGATCATTAAAACTCACTTCCCCTGTATAGACATCACACTAACCGTCCACACAACACGTAGTTTCAATATAGAAAATGTCTGACATATAAAACACCTTGCGTTTACAAAAAAAAGTAGCTGAACATATATAGCTAGTGCAGCCCTATGCCACGCCGCTAAGAAGTAATAGTCGTAAACCTAGAGCACCTTAGCTATACAACCATAATACATCTAGGAATGTAAATTAGACAGTTGATTGTGTGAGGAAGTCTAAATTACCACCTCTTAGAGCAATGGCTGTTTAGTTTTTTGTTAATCTTTTTTACCATGCTATCAATCATATGCTTTATCCCTTGATATACAGAGTATATACTTTCGTCGCTACGCATATAAGCAGAACAGGAAAATACATTATGGTCTTCGTCTTCTATTGATAACCCTGTATCACACTTTATGTGTTTACCATCAAGCTTCTCTATCAATTGTTCTCTGTCATCTCCTATAGTTACCGTAACCTTATTTTCTTCTTTACCAATCTTGCTACTTAAAGTGGCTGGAGATATGCATATCGTTCCTATCGGCTTTTTTGTAACAAAAAATTCTGAAACTAATCTTTCAAATTCAGGAATAACTTTCACCATGTGTTTATTCTCAGCCCAGTCAGATAAATTTTTTGCAACCCCGTATCCACCAGGTACAACTAGCATGTCAAAATTTTCAGCTTTGGCTTCTTTTAAGTCATATATTTCGCCTCTTGCGATTCTTGCAGCTTCTGCAAGTACATTCCTTTTTTCTTTTGTTGCCTCCATTGTTTTATGATTCATAACTTGTTTGTTGTTGATATCAGGTGCAAAGCCTGATCAAGCACAAGCAAACTTAAAACCGCTTCTCTTACCTCCGCACCGTCAAGGTGACCGCACCCTGATAAAACCACAGCAGCTTTTAATTTTTTTTTCACCCATAAAGTACCTTAATTTCATGTAATCTAGATATTTTAATTCTATATTTGGGAAGAGGTAGATTATTTCATATTAATTATGATATATTTAATAATAGCATGTGTAATCAAACATATTTGTAGTTAATGGATAATGTGGCCCCTGAAGAAGATGATGATAATTTTTTCAAAGCTATTTCAAATATAATAGAAGGTATTGCAAAATCTTCATCACAGGAAAAATTTTACTGAGTAAGATGAGTAATACAGTTGATGAAATAGATATATACAAGCTTAAATTAGTAGTTAGTAGCTAGGGTCTAGAGAAAGACGCACATGAGGAATTATTCATAAAATCAGTTAAAGAAGCACTTAAATGGTTAACTTCGGAATCGTTGACTAAAAAATAATAGAAGGGACATTAAAATCTGTTAATCAGCAAGCAATAAGAAATGTTATAAAAATAATAAAGGTCCGCTGAACAATCTAGTCAATTATTTTAATCAGTATCTGGAAATAAAAATTGGAATAGCTTCTACCGTAATAGTATTGGGAGTAGCATTTTCTCTGCTTATTGTGCTTGCTACATTAATAGCACTTGTAGCTATTGGAGTGCATTATGTAGGAATAGGTATAGGAAGGCGTTGGAGAAATAAAAGAAGGAGCAATTGATGCAGGAAGAGCAATAAATAGTTCATATAAGGATTCAATAGATAAATTACCTGAGGCTCAAAGAAGAGAAAATAATTTTGAAAAGTTAATAAGCAATTTAATGGAAAAGAATCTAGGAGCTGATGAAGGAGAGAGAATAATGCTTAGTAATAAAATGCAAATAATTAAATGCTTCATAGTCAAGAGCAAATAGCAGCCATAGGACAGTTAATAGGAGAAGATAAGGCTGGTCTTTTGAACAATCTTATGAGCAAGGGTACTAGTACTAATGAGGAAGACATGGAAAAACTTGTATATTTTATGAGCGAATTTCAACCTGCAATTATGGCAATTGGTAGTGACATAAAATATGTAGAACCAAAAGTTAATCAGAAGCTTAGGCAATAAATCCAGATTATCAATTGGATAGTTTAAGTGCTGAACGAGTGAGTGAAGAAGAAAATAAAACCCCCTGATGGCTTGGGGAGGAAATGGGAAAAATAGAGATCTACTCTTTTTTATCAACTTTTTTGAGCAATCCACCTCCACATCTAATACACATCTCAGTGATTATAATATCCAATTTTTGATCATTTTTTTCTACAGGTAAATCTTTACAATATTGTTTCCCATAGACTACACCTACAAATATTTTTCCAAGCGGCCGTAATTTTTTTATCATACCAACCACAGCCAAAACCTAATCTATTAAAATGATCATCAAAAGCAACAACAGGAGTAATGATTGTGTCTGGAATTACATCTTCATCTGTTTCGTTCCATCCCTCAAATCTTAGAAACTGATTTTTATTAGGAATTGGTACTTTATAATCTAAATAGACCAAACGACACATCAAAGGGACAATATTTATTTGCCCATCCATTGGAATGTAAGTCGCAATTGTTCTGCCTTTAACGTAACTTAAGTTCTGATTTAAGGTATTAATAAGGGAACTTGCCGCATAACTGGAATAACTTTCATCAATATTATTTCTTATAGCTCTATATTGCTCTTTTATTTCCTTTTTGTACTGTTTAATATCTTTGAACATGATCTATCCATATCGCAGTAAGTTTTTCTTGTAAACTATTTTGCTTTAAGCGCTCACTTAAAAAATCAAAGTCAATAAATTCCATGTCCTGGTCTTGATTACTGCAACTATAAACAAAACTCCTTTCTCCTGTTTCCGTATTTATATGTTGCTGAACACTGAGCACAGATTTATTTCATCATACACTGCATAGGAGAATTAACTGACGATATTGCTATGTGACTTGACTTAAGATATGGCTTTAAAATTGTTTTTCTAGCTTCATTCACAGCTTTCATCATTTTATCAAAACCAATAGTGATAATTTTATCTATAGCGTTCAAATCAATACCTAACCTTTCTTGTTGATAAGAGACTATTGCATAAATTATATTACCATGAAAGGATATATCTTGATCTTTGCTCGTTTCTATCAATCCTTCTTCACACGCCCAAACTACCGCGTCTGATGCACGCTTTATCAGTGCTCGTCTAAATACATTACTTAACTTCTTATAGCCAGCGAAGTACAAAACCTTATTATTCTTTTCCAGATACGCCTTCCCTATAGAAAATAACACTGCACTCCACCACCAATTAGCATTATATTCTTCATGTACTATTTTAACTATATTTGCTCAAATTTTTTGAAATTTTATAGAATAAGGTAACTTTCGTACACAAAGAAAGAGACAGGGATACTCTCTTACTTCAACTATACCGATAACTGACATCTGAATTTTTACGCATATCATCTAATAACAAGTTGCTTTGTATCATCTTTTGTTGGTACATCTGCTGTTTAATTGCTTCTATATCCGCTGCATTACTCTTGATATCACACAACATCATTATCTTTGCAGTGCCATTTTCTCTTGATTCTACTATTTCATTCACACTTGTTTTACTAAATAAAATCTGTAAATCAGGATTTAAATCTCGCATTTTTATTTCAAACTCTTTTGCGCTAGGCAGCTTAAAACCATCTGCTATATCGCCGGTTTCTAGTCCTTCTAAAACGCTCTTAAGTTTATCTTTTAGCTGACTTAAATTAACTGTTGCTTTACGCATCGTTATTCAGGATTCCGATTTATTACTATTACGTAGTTTTTTTACTAAATCTTCAGCCATAAACATCCTTGTCTTTTTGATCGGAAGTTAAAAACTCTTGGAACTTGATAAGATAATCCGGCTTTTCTATTTGCTTTTTTAAATCATCCACTTCTTTATCGCTTATATTAATAAATGGCACAATTCTTACTTCAATAATTTTGCTCCATAGTAACTGACATTTTATTTGTTTTCTTAAAATACTAAGATCTATATTATGCTTTTTTATATATTGATCAACTTCATTAGCCTTAAGTTTAAAACTTCGGGTTAAAAATAATATGATAGCACTATCTAACTCCTCGTTGCTCAATTTTATATTCAGCCTCTGCGCTTCATTGATAATGATAATTTTGTCTATTAGCTCCCTAAGAATTTGAGGTTTTGCTTCTTTTTGATTAACACTTTTAGTGCTAAACAATGAATTTATAAAGTTGATGCGTTTTTCGATATCTAAATTTGAAATTGGCTCACCATTTACATCTGCAACAATTTCAATCTCGGTTGCAAGCAACCTAAGTGGCAACACTATCTACAGTAAAATTAGTATTTTATACATATAAGTAAGGTTAACAACGAATTCTATAATAAATACTAAGCCAACACTAGCCAACTTTTAATAGCTATCTAGGCAAAGACGGAAATAAAAACCATCGGAACAAGATTAGGTAGAAAGGCTACATGCCAATACAGCGAATTCAAACCGCGCTAAACAGTATACAGAAGGAGAGGGATTCGAATCCTCGATACGACTTTTCAACCGTATAACGGTTTAGCAGCAGCAACAGATTATACAAACATACCTAAATAAGTTTCTAGACTGTGTTTTTATATTTAGGGCTCGTCACTAATTGTTCAAATTCATCAATATTTTGGTTTTTTAACAGTTGTTCTACGGTGTTTTTATATTTAGGATATAAGAAACCTGATTATATTGCTTGTTTTCAGCTATCAATGGATCAAATTCCTTATTTATTGCGCTTATACCTTCATAATCAAGTGTATACCTGGTGAGGCCATTTCTATGTGTTAACTCAATTTTTCTTAATACTCTTAACAAGGTCAAAATGTAATTATAATACAGTGGTGTATCGATCATTTTAGCTTCCTTATTAATATATTGATTAAGCAGTAAAATATCTTTACTGCTGATATGCATAGAAAATAGTAATGCTATATCTTTATCTACTTTTATATTGTGGATAGAATAATGAATAATAGTGATTGATGACCTCTTTACATAAGGTAAATTCTTTATCAAATTCATTTGTATAACTTATCTTTAGTAACTTTTGAACGTTATTAAGTACTCGTTTCTCATAATCATGATAATTGTTAAATCAAGCTTTACCTTTCTAGTTCGCTAAAATATTAAAAAGCTTTAATTTTTTTGATTTTCTGTCAATTCTGCTTGATTTACAATTTCTTTTAGCACTTCTTCTAGCATATTATAATTAGTAGATGTTTTTCATTTTCAATTGCAGCATATATTTCATCAATTACTTCTTGAGTATTGAGCTTATTATTTTCTATAAGAACGCTATAAACTTGAGTATAAATTAAAAATAACCCTTGTAGACTAAATTTAAGTTAAAAGATCCATCTAATGGTTCAACTTTTTTTTTCTAATGAATGCAGAAAAACCAAAATGACTTCTGTGGTCTATGCGACAATATAAGTCGGCATGTTAAAAACTGCCTGTACGAATGAACATAGCCTCTAATAATATTACCTTCGCCAACAATTTCTACTAGTTCTGCAACTTCCTTAACCATCGTTGAAACCAGTAGCATAATAATAAGCATTGCAGGGTAAAGGATATATTATAAAATAGCAATAAATATTATTGTACGTTTACACTCTGCATTGAAGCCTTTAGTTAAGAGCATATCCATCCACCGCCAATTACTTGCTCATCTTTATACGCTACACAGGCTTGACCTGGACTGATGCCAAAGTAATAACTGTTTAAAATGACACATGATTTATTTTTTTCGCCAGTTGAATGTATTGTTGCCAAACTTCCCGCATGTGATGATCTCAGCTTCACAGTTACTTCCATACCTTCCTTTGGTTGTTCTAACCAATTTAACTCTTTGATAAATATTTTTTTTTTTTAATGCGTTGATCGGACCTACTATAACCTCATTATTCTCTGTATTAATTTTTATCACATAAAGAGGCTCATTGTGTGAGATGCCTTTCTTTGCCCCACTGTGAAATTTACTATGCCACCGTGCTCACCTAGAACTCTTCCATTTATATGCACTATTTTACCTTTCTGTACAAATTGTGGAGCTAATTTAGCTATTGTTTTACTATAGCTTTCGGAAACAAAGCATATATCTTGACTGTCCGGCTTTTCAGAAACTTGTAAGCTAAAATACTTTGCTAATTTTCTTATATCACTTTTATAGAACCACCTAGTGGAAATCGCAAAAGCTTCAACTGCTCCTTTGTTATAGCAAATAGAAAATAGCTTTGATCTTTACTTTTATCAATGCTTCTGCATAACTTTATCTCACCATTTTTTTCTAATCTTCTCACATAATGTCCTGTTACAAGCACATCCGCACCAATGTTTTTTGTAACTTGCAATAGATCACGAAATTTTACCGCTTGGTTACATCTTACGCACGGTATGGGAGTTTCCCCATTCATATAGGTACTTGCAAAATCCTCTATTACTTCCTTTTTGAATATTTCCTCGTAATTTAAAATATAGTGAGGAAAGCCAACACTTTCAGCCACGCGTTTAGCGTCGTAAATATCCTGTCCAGCACAACATGCACCTTTTCTTGCGTTAGCAATACCAACGGTGCCATAGAGTTGAAGAGTCACACCTACCACCTGGTACCCAAAGTTATATAGCAGTGTTGCAGCAACGGAGCTATCAACTCCCCCGGACATTGCAACAACAGCCTTGGTTTGGTGGAGAGCTTTATCTTTTAACAAAGGCTCAATTTTAAATTCTTTAAGCATAATCTCATTAATTTATAAACGCAAATCTTGTGTCATTCCAACATACAACTGTGCAAAAGTTTTAATTTAGGGCAATCTACATAGTAGATGATGTCATTCTAGTTCGTGACACTGGAATCTAGTGTCTATTTATGCAAATTTATTAAACAGCATACTTATTTGTAGCCAAGTTTCTTGGATCCCAGTGTTAGCTACTCGGATGACACACTTTCCTGCTGGAAGTTGCCTTCAAATTACTTGGTGCATAATACCGATATCTCATTTATATTGCATAATTCCATCAAACAGTTCGTAAACCACCTTCAAAAACAATTTAATCTTGCTTGAATAAAACATGGCCAAAATAACCAATGTTTTCAAGCACTTTTCCACTACCCAAGGCAACACAATAAAGTGGGTCATCTGCAATACGAACTGGTAATTTTGTTGTTTCACTGATAACTTTGCCCAAGTTACGTGATGATCCACCACCGGATAAAATTATTCCTCTATCAACATACCAGAAGAAAGTTCAGGTGGAGTGCTCTCCAGTGCAGTCCTAATAGCAGAAATTATCTGATGGACAGGCTCTATTAAATTCTTTGCAACTTGATATTCTGATAAAAGCATTTCTCTTGGCATGCCACTCACTAAGTCCCTGCCTTTATTATAATTCCCTCTTTGTTATTTTTACCTGGCTGACTTGCTGAACCTACGTTTTTCTTAATTTTTTCAGCAGTTGTTTCACCGATTAATAACTTATGATTTTCACGAATATAAGATTTTATTGCTTCATCCATAACATTTCACCCACTCTTGCAGAACGTGAATAAACAATTCCGCTCAAAGAAATAATTGTAACTTCAGTTGTACTGCCTCCTATATCAACGATCATAGAGCACTCAGGTTCAGTAACTGGGAGGCCAGCTCCGATTGCTGCAGCTATTGGTTCTTCAATCAAAAATACTTGATTTTGTTGAGATGTTTGTTGGTGTTGGTGCGAGCCGTGTTCGTGATATGTTTGATCAGGACAAGAAAAATTATCCTTGTATAATTTTTATAGATGAGATAGATGCGGTTGGTAGACATCGTGGCATTGGTCTTGGTGGTGGTAATGACGAAAGAGAACAAACATTAAATCAGTTGTTAGTTGAGATGGATGGCTTTGAGTCTAATGAGGGCGTAATAATAATTGCTGCGACTAACCGTCCGGATGTTTTAGATCCAGCACTGCTTAGGCCTGGTCGTTTTGACCGGCAGATTACTATTTCTTTACCCGATATAAATGGGCGCGAGAAAATATTAAATACGCATATAAAAAAAAATATCAATGGCCCCTGATGTAAATGTGAAAACAGTTGCAAGAGGAACACCTGGTTTTTCAGGGGCTGATTTAGCAAATTTGATGAACGAATCTGCGCTTATTGCTGCAAGATGAAACAAGAAGATTGTTACCATGGATGATTTCGAATATGCGCGTGATAAAGTGATGATGGTGTGGAAAGAAGACCTCTCATTATGACTGAAGAGGAAAAGAGACTGACTGTATACCATGAAGCTGGCCAAGCGATGATTGCTGTTAATATGCTTGCTTCTGATCCTATACACAAAGCAACAATTATTCCACGCGGTATGGCACTAGGGTTAGTTATGAGACTACCAGAAACGGATAGAGTTTCCTTCACAAGAGAAAAGGTGCTAGCAGATATAACTTTTGCAATGGGTGGATGTGTGGCAGAAGAGCTAATTTTTGGCTATGATAAAGTCACAAGTGGCGCATCTTCAGATATAAAATTAGCATCAGATTTATCACGTTCTATGGTAACAAAATGGGGAATAAGCGACAAAATAGGTCCGATCTATCACAATCGCGAACAAACTATGCATGGTTCTGAGATAATTTCTGAAGATACGTTAAAGCTTATAGATGAAGAAGTGAAGAAAATTGTGTCTTCTTGCTATGAAAAAGCAAAAGACATTTTGACCAATCATAAGAAGGGCTTAGATCTCATTGCCAAAAATCTACTTGAGTTCGAAACTGTAACAGGGGATGAGATAAAGGACATTAAGCGGAAAAAAATTGTTAGAGATGTAAATGATAAGAATGAGAAAATAAAAAAAATCCTCTCTCTATTAGATCTGACCATAGCTTAATATATATACCATCTAACGCTGAAATGAAACATTCAGAATTGTAACTGTCAATATAAATAATATTTGATATAGGAGGCAGTACAACTGAAGTTACAATTATTTCTTTGAGCGGAATTGTTTATTCACGTTCTGCAAGAGTGGGTGAAATGTTATGGATGAAGCAATAAAATCTTATATTCGTGAAAATCATAAGTTATTAATCGGTGAAACAACTGCTGAAAAAATTAAGAAAAACGTAGGTTCAGCAAGTCAGCCAGGTAAAAATAACAAAGAGGGAATTATAATAAAGGCAGGGACTTAGTGAGTGGCATGCCAAGAGAAATGCTTTTATCAGAATATCAAGTTGCAAAGAATTTAATAGAGCCTGTCCATCAGATAATTTCTGCTATTAGGACTGCACTGGAGAGCACTCCACCTGAACTTTCTTCTGGTATGTTGATAGAGGAATAATTTTATCCGGTGGTGGATCATCACGTAACTTGGGCAAAGTTATCAGTGAAACAACAAAATTACCAGTTCGTATTGCAGATGACCCACTTTATTGTGTTGCCTTGGGTAGTGGAAAAGTGCTTGAAAACATTGGTTATTTTGGCCATGTTTTATTCAAGCAAGATTAAATTGTTTTTGAAGGTGGTTTACGAACTGTTTGATGGAATTATGCAATATAAATGAGATATCGGTATTATGCACCAAGTAATTTGAAGGCAACTTCCAGTAGGAAAGTGTGTCATCCGAGTAGCTAACACTGGGATCCAAGAAACTTGGCTACAAATAAATATGCTGTTTAATAAATTTGCATAAATAGACACTAGATTCCAGTGTCACGAACTAGAATGACATCATCTACTATGTAGATTGCCCTAAATTAAAACTTTTGCACAGTTGTATGTTGGAATGACACAAGATTTGCGTTTATAAATTAATGAGATTATGCTTAAAGAATTTAAAATTGAGCCTTTGTTAAAAGATAAAGCTCTCCACCAAACCAAGGCTGTTGTTGCAATGTCCGGGGGAGTTGATAGCTCCGTTGCTGCAACACTGCTATATAACTTTGGGTACCAGGTGGTAGGTGTGACTCTTCAACTCTATGGCACCGTTGGTATTGCTAACGCAAGAAAAGGTGCATGTTGTGCTGGACAGGATATTTACGACGCTAAACGCGTGGCTGAAAGTGTTGGCTTTCCTCACTATATTTTAAATTACGAGGAAATATTCAAAAAGGAAGTAATAGAGGATTTTGCAAGTACCTATATGAATGGGGAAACTCCCATACCGTGCGTAAGATGTAACCAAGCGGTAAAATTTCGTGATCTATTGCAAGTTACAAAAAACATTGGTGCGGATGTGCTTGTAACAGGACATTATGTGAGAAGATTAGAAAAAAATGGTGAGATAAAGTTATGCAGAAGCATTGATAAAAGTAAAGATCAAAGCTATTTTCTATTTGCTATAACAAAGGAGCAGTTGAAGCTTTTGCGATTTCCACTAGGTGGGTTCTATAAAAGTGATATAAGAAAATTAGCAAAGTATTTTAGCTTACAAGTTTCTGAAAAGCCGGACAGTCAAGATATATGCTTTGTTTCCTAAAGCTATAGTAAAACAATAGCTAAATTAGCTCCACAATTTGTACAGAAAGGTAAAATAGTGCATATAAATGGAAGAGTTCTAGGTGAGCACGGTGGCATAGTAAATTTCACAGTGGGGCAAAGAAAGGCATCTCACACAATGAGCCTCTTTATGTGATAAAAATTAATACAGAGAATAATGAGGTTATAGTAGGTCCGATCAACGCATTAAAAAAAAAAAAATATTTATCAAAGAGTTAAATTGGTTAGAACAACCAAAGGAAGGTATGGAAGTAACTGTGAAGCTGAGATCATCACATGCGGGAAGTTTGGCAACAATACATTCAACTGGCGAAAAAAATAAATCATGTGTCATTTTAAACAACTATTACTTTGGCATCAGTCCAGGTCAAGCCTGTGTAGCGTATAAAGGTGAGCAAGTAATTGGCGGTGGATGGATATGCTCTTAACTTAAGGACTAAATGCAGAGTGTAAACGTACAATAATATTTATTGCTATTTTATAATATATCCTTTACCCTGCAATGCTTATTATTATGCTACTGGTTTCAACGATGGTTAAGGAAGTTGCAGAACTAGTAGAAATTGTTGGCGAAGGTAATATTATTAGAGGCTATGTTCATTCGTACAGGCAGTTTTTAACATACCGACTTATATTGTCGCATAGACCACAGAAGTCATTTTGGTTTTTCTGCATTCATTAGAAAAAAAAAGTTGAACCATTAGATGGATCTTTTAACTTAAATTTAGTCTACAAGGGTTATTTTTAATTTATACTCAAGTTTATAGCGTTCTTATAGAAAATAATAAGCTCAATACTCAAGAAGTAATTGATGAAATATATGCTGCAATTGAAAATGGAAAACATCTACTAATTATAATATGCTAGAAGAAGTGCTAAAAGAAATTGTAAATCAAGCAGAATTGACAGAAAATCAAAAAAATTAAAGCGTTTTAATATTTTAGCGAACTAGAAAGGTAAAGCTTGATTTAACAATTATCATGATTATGAGAAACGAGTACTTAATAACGTTCAAAAGTTACTAAAGATAAGTTATACAAATGAATTTGATAAAGAATTTACCTTATGTAAAGAGGTCATCAATCACTATTATTCATTATTCTATCCACAATATAAAAGTAGATAAAGATATAGCATTACTATTTTCTATGCATATCAGCAGTAAAGATATTTTACTGCTTAATCAATATATTAATAAGGAAGCTAAAATGATCGATACACCACTGTATTATAATTACATTTTGACCTTGTTAAGAGTATTAAGAAAAATTGAGTTAACACATAGAAATGGCCTCACCAGGTATACACTTGATTATGAAGGTATAAGCGCAATAAATAAGGAATTTGATCCATTGATAGCTGAAAACAAGCAATATAATCAGGTTTCTTATATCCTAAATATAAAAACACCGTAGAACAACTGTTAAAAAACCAAAATATTGATGAATTTGAACAATTAGTGACGAGCCCTAAATATAAAAACACAGTCTAGAAACTTATTTAGGTATGTTTGTATTATCTGTTGCTGCTGCTAAACCGTTATACGGTTGAAAAGTCGTATCGAGGATTCGAATCCCTCTCCTTCTGTATACTGTTTAGCGCGGTTTGAATTCGCTGTATTGGCATGTAGCCTTTCTACCTAATCTTGTTCCGATGGTTTTTATTTCCGTCTTTGCCTAGATAGCTATTAAAAGTTGGCTAGTGTTGGCTTAGTATTTATTATAGAATTCGTTGTTAACCTTACTTATATGTATAAAATACTAATTTTACTGTTGATAGTGTTGCCACTTAGGTTGCTTGCAACCGAGATTGAAATTGTTGCAGATGTAAATGGTGAGCCAATTTCAAATTTAGATATCGAAAAACGCATCAACTTTATAAATTCATTGTTTAGCACTAAAAGTGTTAATCAAAAAGAAGCAAAACCTCAAATTCTTAGGGAGCTAATAGACAAAATTATCATTATCAATGAAGCGCAGAGGCTGAATATAAAATTGAGCAACGAGGAGTTAGATAGTGCTATCATATTATTTTTAACCCGAAGTTTTAAACTTAAGGCTAATGAAGTTGATCAATATATAAAAAAGCATAATATAGATCTTAGTATTTTAAGAAAACAAATAAAATGTCAGTTACTATGGAGCAAAATTATTGAAGTAAGAATTGTGCCATTTATTAATATAAGCGATAAAGAAGTGGATGATTTAAAAAAGCAAATAGAAAAGCCGGATTATCTTATCAAGTTCCAAGAGTTTTTAACTTCCGATCAAAAAGACAAGGATGTTTATGGCTGAAGATTTAGTAAAAAAACTACGTAATAGTAATAAATCGGAATCCTGAATAACGATGCGTAAAGCAACAGTTAATTTAAGTCAGCTAAAAGATAAACTTAAGAGCGTTTTAGAAGGACTAGAAACCGGCGATATAGCAGATGGTTTTAAGCTGCCTAGCGCAAAAGAGTTTGAAATAAAAATGCGAGATTTAAATCCTGATTTACAGATTTTATTTAGTAAAACAAGTGTGAATGAAATAGTAGAATCAAGAGAAAATGGCACTGCAAAGATAATGATGTTGTGTGATATCAAGAGTAATGCAGCGGATATAGAAGCAATTAAACAGCAGATGTACCAACAAAAGATGATACAAAGCAACTTGTTATTAGATGATATGCGTAAAAATTCAGATGTCAGTTATCGGTATAGTTGAAGTAAGAGAGTATCCCTGTCTCTTTCTTTGTGTACGAAAGTTACCTTATTCTATAAAATTTCAAAAAATTTGAGCAAATATAGTTAAAATAGTACATGAAGAATATAATGCTAATTGGTGGTGGAGTGCAGTGTTATTTTCTATAGGGAAGGCGTATCTGGAAAAGAATAATAAGGTTTTGTACTTCGCTGGCTATAAGAAGTTAAGTAATGTATTTAGACGAGCACTGATAAAGCGTGCATCAGACGCGGTAGTTTGGGCGTGTGAAGAAGGATTGATAGAAACGAGCAAAGATCAAGATATATCCTTTCATGGTAATATAATTTATGCAATAGTCTCTTATCAACAAGAAAGGTTAGGTATTGATTTGAACGCTATAGATAAAATTATCACTATTGGTTTTGATAAAATGATGAAAGCTGTGAATGAAGCTAGAAAAACAATTTTAAAGCCATATCTTAAGTCAAGTCACATAGCAATATCGTCAGTTAATTCTCCTATGCAGTGTATGATGAAATAAATCTGTGCTCAGTGTGTTCAGCAACATATAAATACGAAAACTGATAGAACATTTGTAGTAAAAATAGATAATGAGTACTCTAGTATACGCAAAATTCCTGCTGGTATACCCCAAGGTTCAGTTTTATCCCCTATCTTATATTCCATATATATATCAGATTTCAAAACGTTAAGAGATCAAACTACAGCACTATATGCGGATGACACTGCTTTAATAGAAACTGGCAAAGTCTCGAATGCAATTATTAAAAAGCTTGACAAATCTCTCATAAAAACTAAAAACTATTTCGAAAAATGGAAAATTAAAATGAATGCTTTAAAAACACAAGCAATAATATTCCCCTTTAATAAATCGTCAAAACGAACACCTAGTATAGGATTTTCAAGAAAGAAATGTTTGAAAAAATACATTTTTAAATGAGAAGTGGTTTAAGTTTATCAATAAATTAATAAAAATTACTTCTCTATGAAATGTTTACGAAAGTGACTGTATCTCCGGAAATATTAATTTCGTTGCGAAATTATAAAAATCTTCACTAAGTTATCAATAGTGCTCTTTTCAATTCTTTCAAAATTGTTTTGATTTTAAAGAATGTTTGGAAAAATACATATTTGTATAAGGAATGGTTCAAGTTTATCAGTAAATATATGAATATTACTTCTTTATGAAATGTTTAAGAAAGTGACTGTGACTGAAATGTTTAAGAAAGTGACTGTAGCTCCGGATATATTTCTTTCCTAAAATTTCTTTTTTTTTTTTGAAATTTTTGGAAAGCCAAAATTTTTAATTTTGCATAACCATATTTTAACACTTTTTCTTCAAAATATTTGAATAAGTCACGGGTATAATTTTTATGAATATAAAAGCCGAAAATTTTTGAAAACGACATAGGTGTAATTTTTACAAATTCAAAAGCCGAGATTTCTAATTTTGCATGAAAACTTTTGTACACTTTTTCTTTAAAATTTTTCCATAAAAAATTTGTATAATCTTTTCTGAAATTTTTGGAAAAAGTCACGGGTCTAATTTATTTATATAATAAAACTGCAATTTCTAATTTTTCCTCATGCAAAAATGTATTTTTCCAAATATGTATTTTTTTAAAAATTCTTTCAAATTAAAATAATTTTGAAAGAATTCAAAAGAGCACTGTTGCTAACTTAGTGAAGCTTTTTATAGTTTCGCAATGAAATTAATATTTCCGTAGATACAGTCACTTTCTTAAACATTTCATTAAGAAGTAATATTCATATATTTACTGATAAACTTGAACCACTCCTCATACAAAAATGTATTTTTCTAAACATTGTTTCAAATCAAAAAAATTTTGAACGAATTGAAAAGCGCATAATTGTTAACTAGGTGGAGGTTTTTATAATTTCGCAATGAAATTAATATTTCCGGAGCTGCAGTCACTTTCTTAAACAATTCAAACGGAAGTAATATTCATAAATTTATTGATAAGCTTGAACCGCTTGTCATAAAAAAATGTATTTTTTCAAAAACTCTTTCAAATGAAAACAATTTTAAAGGAATTGAAAGGAGCACTGTTAATAACTTAGTGCTTTTCAATTCAAAGATTCATATGAAAGTAATATTCATATATTTATTTTAATAATTTTTTTTTTATTTGAACTACTCTTCATACAAAAATTGTCTTTTCAAACATTCTTTCAAATCAAACAATTTAAAAAGAATTGAAAAGAGCACTATCGATAACTTGGTGAAGATTTTTATAATGTCGCAATGAAAGTAATATTACCGGACATACAGTCACTTTTTTTAACATTTCATATAGAAGTAATATTCATATATTTACTAATAGATACAACGTTGGCAACATTGCTAGCATACAGACGTGTTTTTAATTATCAGCTGTGAATTTTCTTATAAAAACTTTAATTTAAAATATTTTTTGTTAATTTTCATTTATCTGGGTGTGAAATGACGACCAAAAGAAAGAAGTTTTGGGGGAATAACCCCAAATACAAGCTACCGAAGTCAGGAAATAGATTTCAGGTGCTATCCGATATGGATGATATCTCAAGCGATGAAGAACCTGTGATAAAGAAGGACGTGGTAAAAGTGCCTCCAATTGTTGTTGACAGCAGTCATGGCCTTACATCGGTAATGAAATGCTTGGGAAAACCGTACAAGTACAAAAGGATTTCGATTGGAACAAAGGTAATACAAAATTCTAAAACTGATCTTGACGTCGCTGTTGCAAAGTTGAAGGCAGATGGTATGAAATTCTACACACATCCTGTTAAAGACAATAAAACGTTTAAGTTAATGCTATTTGGTTTACCGTTAATTGACACAAAGTCAATTGTAGATGAATTGAAGCAAAAGTTCAACATTGAGCTTGAGAATATAAAGGAGGTAGAAACATCCAGAACAACAGTAGATGATGCTCTGTACATGTTGGAATTTAAAAAAGAGCATGTCACTAAACGTGAGATAATCAAAATAAAATATGTGTATGATGTTGTAGTGCATTGGCGAAACCCTCTCCGACGATCTAGAGGACCAACGCAATGTACGAAATGTGCAATGTACGGTCACGGATTTGCAAATTGCCATAGAGCCTCAGCGTGCTTAGCATGCGGCGGAACTCACGAGTTTGCTAATTGTCTATTAAGCAAAACTCCAGTGGATGGCCCAGTTATTTATAAATGCTTTAACTGCACAAAGAGAGGTCTAAAAAATGTTAACCATCGTGCTGACGACGCGCAGTGCCCTCTACGAAAAGAGTACGTGGAAATACGGTATAAGGCTTTTAACAGTAAAAGACCGTAAAGAAGTAATTTTCCCAAATATAATATAGTCACCTCATTGGAGAAAGGAATTTCTCAATCCAAAGGAAAACCAGGTAACAATGAAAAATTATCGTATGCCGAAATGGCCAGTGCTAATCACCATTTTGATGAAAGCAATAAAAAATAATAATATCTCTAATGAACAATTATTAGACATATATTTTGAAGCTATCGATGCACTAGAAAAGTGCAAAACCAAGTACGACAAAATGAGGGTACTTGGAAACATGCTTAGACATGTCATATAATCAAGCAGAATGTTACCTTAAAGTTATGCACTGGAATGCCCAAGGTATAACTAACCCAACGACACAACTGGAATTAGAAAACCTAATTCGGGAAAAACAAATAGATATAATTTCAATTAATGAAACGTTTCTTAACCCAAATCACAGATTTAAACGACCAAATTATAAAATCTATAGAGAAGATCGCAGCAGCCATGGTGGGGGAGTTCTCATAGCCATAAAAAACTGTATACCACATGAGAGATTAATAAAATATTCCACCTTATCTATTGAAAACATATCAATTTTATCAAAATTAATAACAAAATAATAAGATTTACGTCAGCCTACTGTCCAAGATTCACACAAAGCTTCGGTAATGACCTTGACAAAATCACAGAGACTACACACGAATTTATAATTTTTGGTGACTTTAATGCCAAACACACAACGTGGGGTTGCTTACAAAATAATTCAGCAGGCAATTATCTCTTTAGCCATCAACTTGGCTCTCATTATTATATATATGCTCCCAGCTCTTCCACTAGATTTAGCCAAAACGTTATAGCCAGACAATCCTCCGTAGTCGATATTATGTTAACAAACTCAGCTCTACGCTCCTCACAAATTGAAACGTTTCCGGAATTACTTAACTCAGATCACGTTCCAATGATTTGTAAGATATATGGCTCGGTAGTTGAAACCACAACCAAGGTCCCATTATATAAAATGGCCAACTGGAAGACAATAAGCAAAAGGGTAGATGACGATTTAAAAAATAATAACTTACATTCATTTGTTATCACAGAACTAAACATCGAATCAGCCTTTGAAGGTATAACGTCTATTTTGCAGGAAGCGTCCAGAAGAATCCCCATGGGTGAGAAACAAATATGGCAAAGAAAAATTTCCGACTTAAGTCTGTATTTAATTGGCCAAAAAAATAGATACAGACGAAAATTGCAAAGATGTTACATTCCATCAGAACGTAATCAAATATTGGCTATACTGAAACAGCTGACTTTGTTTATAAATATATATAAATAAAAGAAGACAGGAATAACAGCTGGTATCAGTTTTTGCAAAAACTGCCACCAGGTAATAAAAAGTTCTGGAAATTAACTAAAGCAATAAAAAGCAAACAATCAACACTTGACAAGTTAACGGTAGATGGCGCCAATATATGTAATAATAAAGAAAAAGCAAATATTATTGCAAATGCTTTCGAAAATATCCATGCAACTACGAGCAATTTAACATCAATTTATGATCGTAAAGTATCAAAACACATTACATGGTTAAGAAATCAAATTATCACTGATATTATACAAGAGTACAATACAACGAAAGATGAAGTTAAATTCTTTGTTCATACTTTACATACCTCAAAAGCTCCTGGTATCGATGGCATTAATGCTATAGTACTTAAAAACATGTCAGATACATTTTTCAAAATCATAACAAAACTTTTTAATTGGTGCTTAAAAAATGGATATTTTCCAAAAGTATTTAAGAATGCCAAAGTTGTAGCTATACTGAAAGCAGGTAAAGATGCGAAGTGTCCAAAAAATTATCGGCCTATTAGTATGTTAAACACACTGAATAAAGTCTTTGAAAAAATAATATTGAAAAGGCTTCATGAATTCACGGAAAATCATGGTATATTACAGAATGAACAGTTTGGGTTCAGAAAAGATCACTCCACAGTTCATCAAGTTAAAAGAATAGTAAACCTTATCCAAAGCAACAAAAACAATAGAAGGAGCACGGGAGAGTACTGCTAGACATTCATTGAAAATGCCTTTGATTCCATATGGCATAATGGTTTAATTTATAAACTAGGAACTTTTGGATATCCTGTCTACATGCAAAAGATTATAAACAGCTTTTTGACTGATAGAACATTTGTAGTAAAAATAGATAATGAGTACTCTAGTATACGCAAAATTCCTGCTGGTGTACTCCAAGGTTCAGTTTTACCCCCTATCTTATATTCCATATATATATCAGATTTCAAAACGTTAAGAGATCAAACTACAGCACTATATGCGGATTACACTGCTTTAATAGCAACTGGCAAAGTCTCGAATGCAATTATTAAAAAGCTTGACAAATCTCTCATAAAAACTAAAAACTATTTCGAAAAATGGAAAATTAAAATGAATGATTTAATAACACAAGCAATTATATTCCCCTTTAATAAATCTTCAAAACGAACACCTAGTATAGGATTTTCTATTCAGTGCATATAAATACAGGACTCAGTAAAATATTTAGGAATTACCATGGATAAAAAATTGAATTTCAGAGAGCACATTTTTCAAACATGTACTAAAGCCGTAAGATGTGGGAGAGCCCTCTTTCCTCTGCTAAATCGAAAATCATCCCTTAACCAGAAAAATAAGTTATTGCTTTATCGAATGTGTATTCGACCGATTATGATCTATGGATGTCAGGTGTGGTCTTCAAAATGCGCAAAAACCCAGCTGAAAAAGCTTCAGATAATCCAAAATAAAAATTTGAAAATTATACATAGCCTACCCAGACGCTACGCTACACAAAAACTTCAAAGAAAAACTATTTGAAACTGTAATTTGTGAATTAACACAAAGATTTGACCATCGCAACAGATTTTCAAACCATGATTTGATACGAAATTTGTAGTAATGTAATCTTCGCCAACTTCAGTCAGGAAGATGGCGTAAGATTCAATGCAAAAATTTTTTTTTTTTTATAAAATACAATATTGTATGTAGATATAAGGTTTTTAGCTATTTTTTTCTCCTTAAAACATTATTATATTTTCAATGTTCTAATATTTCCTTATAATAGTTTAATACTTGGTGCAATACTATTTAGTAAAATCTCAAAAACTGTATATATATAAAATATATTTTAAAATATTTGTATTGTATGATAATAGAAAATAAAAAATGAATGAATGAAAAAATATTTACTAATAAACTTGAACGATTCCTCATACAAAAATGTATTTTTCCATAAATTCTTAAACAGAAACCAATTTTGAAGAAATTGAAAATAGGTACTCTTGAAAATTTAGTGATGATTTTTATAATTTAAAAAAAAATTTTTAAATTTAATTTTTAAAAAGAGCACTATCGATAACTTAGTGAATATTACTATAATTTCGCAATGAAGTTAATATTTCCATAGATACAGACACTTTCTTAAACATTTCAAAAGGAAGTAATATTCATATATTTATTGATAAGCTTGAACCGCTTCTCATAGAAAATGTAATTTTTCAAAAACACTTGGAAATGAAAACAATTTTAAAGGAATTAAAAAGAGCACTGTTAATAACTTAGTGCTTTTCAATTCAAAGTTTCATATAAAAGTAATATTCATATATTTATTTTAATATATTTTTTTTATTTGAACTACTTCTCATACAAAAATTGTCTTTTCAAACATTCATTCAAATCACACAATTTTAAAAGAATTGAAACGATAACTTGGTGAAGATTTTAATAATTTCGCAATGAAATTAATATTTCCGGAAATACAGTCACTTTCTTAAACATTTCATAAAGAAGTAAATTTTATTAATTTATTGATAAACTTAAACCACTTCTCATTTAAAAATTATTGTTTTCATAAATTCTTTCAAATCAAAACAGTTTTAAAAGAATTGAAAAGAGCAGTATCGGTAACTTGGTGCAGATTTTTATAATTTCGTAATGAAATTAATATTTCCGGAGATACAGTCACTTTCTTAAACATTTCAGAAAGAAGTCTTTTGAATATTGGACAATCATAGGGATGGCCGGAGGAGTGTTCTCCAATAATTTTTTTTCGCCTATCTCCTACCATTTTCGAAAAAAGGAGCAAAGTCCTTTTTAACATTACAAAAGTCCAAATTTGGAAAAATGTCGCCTATTGTCAAAAAAAACACACTTTTTAATATTGGACATTCATAGAAATGGCCTGAGGAGTGTTCTCCAATAATTTTTTTCGCCTATCATCTACCATTTTCGGAAAAAGGAGCAGTCTTTTTTTAAATTTCAAAAGTTGAAATTTGGAAAAATGTCGCCTATTTTCAAAACAACACACTGTTAAGACTTTTGAATATTGGACAATCATAGGGATAGCCGGAGGAGTGTTCTCCAATAATTTTTTTTCGCCCATCTCCTACCATTTTCGGAAAAAAGGGCAGTCTTTTTTAAAATTTCAAAAGTCGAAATTTGGAAAAATGTCGCCTATTTTCAAAAAAACACACTGTTGCGACTTTTGAATATTGGACATTCATAGAAATGGCCTGAGGAGTGTTCTCCAATAATTTTTTTCACCCATCTCCTACCATTTTGGGAAAAAGGAGCAAAGTCCTTTTTAAAATTTAAAAAGTCGAAATTTGGAAAAATGTCGCCTATTTTAAAAAACAACACACTGTTGCGACTTTTGAATATTGGACATTCATAGAAATGGCCTGAGGAGTGTTCTCCAATAATTTTTTTCGCCCATCATCGACCTTTTTCGGAAAAAGGAGCAGTCTGTTTTAAAATTTCAAAAGTTGAAATTTGGAAAAATGTCGCCTTTTTTCAAAAAAACACACTTTTGCGACTTTTGAATATTGGACATTCATAGAAATGGCCTGAGGAATGTTCTCCAGAAATTTTTTTTCGCCCATCATCTACCATTTTCGGAAAAAGGCGCAGTCTTTTTTAAAATTTCAAAAGTTGAAATTTGGAAAAATGTCGCCTATTTTCAAAAAAACACACTGTTGCGACTTTTGAATATTGGACATTCATAGAAATGGCCTGAGGAGTGTTCTACAATAATTTATTTCGCCCATCACATGCCATTTGCGAAAAAAGAAGCAAAGTCTTTTTTAAAATTTCAAGAGTCGAAATTTGGAAAAATGTCGCCTATTTTAAAAAAAACACACTGTTGCGACTTTTGAATATTGGACATTCATAGGGAAGGCCAGAATAGTGTTCCTAAATAATTTTTTCGATAATTTTCTACCATTTTCGGAAAAAGGAGCAAAGTCTTTTTTAAAATTTCAAAAGTCGGAATTTGGAAAAATTTCGCCTATTTTCAAAAAAACACACTGTTGCGACTTTTGAATATTGGACAGTCATAGAAATGGCCTGAGGAGTGTTCTCCAATAATTTTTTTCGCCCATCCTTTACCATTTTCGGAAAAAGGAGCAGTCTGTTTTAAAATTTCAAAAGTTGAAATTTGGAAAAATGTCGCCTTTTTTCAAAAAAACACACTTTTGCGACTTTTGAATATTGGACATTCATAGAAATGGCCTGAGGAATGTTCTCCAATAATTTTTTTTCGCCCATCATTTACCATTTTCGAAAAAAGGAGCAGTCTTTTTTAAAATTTCAAAAGTTGAAATTTGGAAAAATGTCGCCTATTTTCAAAAAAACACACTGTTGCGACTTTTGAATATTGGACATTCATAGAAATGGCCGGAAGAGTGTTCTCCAATAATTTTTTTTTGCCCATCTCCTACCATTTTCGAAAAAAGGAGCAAAGTCCTTTTTAAAATTTCAAAAGTCGAAATTCGGAAAAATGTGTCCTATTTTGAAAAAAACACATTGTTGCGACTTTTGAATATTGGACATTCATACAAATGGCTTGAGGAGTGTTCAACAATAATTTTTTTCGCCCATCACATACCATTTTTGGAAAAAGGAGGAGACTTTTTTAAAATTTCAAAAGTCGAAATTTGGAAAAATGTCGCCTATTTTCAAAAAAACACACTTTTGCGACTTTTGAATATTGGACATTCATAGAATTGGCCTGAGGAGTGTTCTCCAATAATTTTGTTCGCCCATCACAAACCATTTTTGGAAAAAGGAGCAGACCTTTTTAAGATTTCAAAAGTCGAAATTTGGAAAAATGTCGCCTATTTTCAAAAAAACACACTGTTGCAACTTTTGAATATTGGACATTTATAGAAATGGCCTGAGGAGTGTTGTCCAATATTTTTTTTCGCCCATCTCCTACCATTTTCGAAAAAAGGAGCAAAGTCTTTTTTAAAATTTCAAAAGTCGAAATTTGGAAAAATGGCGCCTATTTTCAAAAAAACACACTGTTGCGACTTTTGAATATTGGACATTCATAGAAATGGCCTGAGGAGTGTTCTCCAATAATTTTTTTCGCCCATCATCGACCTTTTTCGGAAAAAGGAGCAGTCTGTTTTAAAATTTCAAAAGTTGAAATTTGGAAAAATGTCGCCTTTTTTCAAAAAAACACACTTTTGCGACTTTTGAATATTGGACATTCATAGAAATGGCCTGAGGAATGTTCTCCAGAAATTTTTTTTCGCCCATCATCTACCATTTCCGGAAAAAGGCGCAGTCTTTTTTAAAATTTCAAAAGTTGAAATTTGGAAAAATGTCGCCTATTTTCAAAAAAACACACTGTTGCGACTTTTGAATATTGGACATTCATAGAAATGGCCTGAGGAGTGTTCTACAATAATTTATTTCGCCCATCACATGCCATTTGCGAAAAAAGAAGCAAAGTCTTTTTTAAAATTTCAAGAGTCGAAATTTGGAAAAATGTCGCCTATTTAAAAAAAAACACACTGTTGCGACTTTTGAATATTGGACATTCATAGGGATGGCCAGAATAGTGTTCCTAAATAATTTTTTCGATAATTTTCTACCATTTTCGGAAAAAGGAGCAAAGTCTTTTTTAAAATTTCAAAAGTCGGAATTTGGAAAAATTTCGCCTATTTTCAAAAAAACACACTGTTGCGACTTTTGAATATTGGACAGTCATAGAAATGGCCTGAGGAGTGTTCTCCAATAATTTTTTTCGCCCATCATTTACCATTTTCGGAAAAAGGAGCAGTCTGTTTTAAAATTTCAAAAGTTGAAATTTGGAAAAATGTCGCCTTTTTTCAAAAAAACACACTTTTGCGACTTTTGAATATTGGACATTCATAGAAATGGCCTGAGGAATGTTCTCCAATAATTTTTTTTCGCCCATCATTTACCATTTTCGAAAAAAGGAGCAGTCTTTTTTAAAATTTCAAAAGTTGAAATTTGGAAAAATGTCGCCTATTTTCAAAAAAACACACTGTTGCGACTTTTGAATATTGGACATTCATAGAAATGGCCGGAAGAGTGTTCTCCAATAATTTTTTTTTGCCCATCTCCTACCATTTTCGAAAAAAGGAGCAAAGTCCTTTTTAAAATTTCAAAAGTCGAAATTCGGAAAAATGTGTCCTATTTTGAAAAAAACACATTGTTGCGACTTTTGAATATTGGACATTCATACAAATGGCTTGAGGAGTGTTCTCCAATAATTTTGTTCGCCCATCATCTAACATTTTCGAAAAAAGGAGCAGTCTTTTTTAAAATTTCAAAAGTTGAAATTTGGAAAAATGTCGCCTATTTTCAAAAAAACACACTGTTGCGACTTTTGAATATTGGACATTCATAGAAATGGCCAGAGGAGTGTTCTCCAATAATTTTTTTCGCCCATCATCTACCATTTTCGAAAAAAGGAGCAGTCTTTTTTAAAATTTCAAAAGTTGAAATTTGGAAAAATGTCGCCTATTTTCAAAAAAACACACAGTCGCGACTTTTGAATATTGGACATTCATAGAAATGGCCTGAGGAGTGTTCCCCAATAATTTTTTTGATAATATTCTACCATTTTCGGAAAAAGGAGCAAAGTCTTTTTTAAAATTTCAAAAGTCGGAATTTTGAAAAATGTCGCCTATTTTCAAAAAAACACACTGTTACGACTTTTGAATATTGGACATTCATAGAAATGGCCTGAGGAGTGTTCTCCAATAATTTTTTTCGCCCATCATTTACCATTTTCGGAAAAAGGAGCAGTCTTTTTTAAAATTTCAAAAGTTGAAATTTGGAAAAATGTCGCCTATTTTCAAAAAACACACTGTTAAGACTTTTGAATATTGGACAATCATAGGGATGGCCGTAGGAGTGTTCTCCAATAATTTTTTTTCGCCCATCTCCTACCATTTTCGAAAAAAGGAGCAAAGTCCTTTTTAAAATTTCAAAAGTCGAAATTTGGAAAAATGTCGCCTATTTTCAAAAAAACACACTGTTGCGACTTTTGAATATTGGACATTCATAGAAATTGCCTAAGGAGTGTTCTCCAATAATAATTTTTCGCCCATCTCCTACCATTTTCGAAAAAAGGAGCGAAGTCCTTTTTAAAATTGCAAAAGTCGATATTTGGAAAAATGTCGCCTATTTTCAAAAAAACACAATGTTGCGACTTTTGAATATTAAACATTCATAGAAATGGCCTGAGGAGTGTTCTACAATAATTTTTGTCGCCTTTCACCTACCATTTTCGGAAAAAGGAGCAGTTTTTTTTTAAATTTCAAAAGTCGAAATATGGAAAAATGTCGCCTATTTTCAAAAAAAACACACTTTGGAATATTGGACATGCATAGGGATGGCCGGAATAGTGTTCCCCAATAATTTTTTTTCGCAAATTTTCTACCATTTTCGAAAAAAGGAGCAAAGTCCTTTTTAAAATTTCAAAAGTCGAAATTTTGAAAAATGTCGCCTATTATCAAAAAAACACACTGTTGCGACTTTTGAATATTGGACATTCATAGAAATGGCCTGAGGAGTGTTCTCCAATAATTTTTTTCGCCCCTCATCTATAATTTTAGAAAAAAAGGAGCAGGCTTTTTTAAAATTTCAAAAGTTGAAATTTGGAAAAATGTCGCCTATTTAAAAAAAAAAAACACACTGTTCAGCCTTTTGAATATGGACATTCATAGGGATGGCCGGAGGAGTGTTCTTCAATAATTTTTTCTTCGCCCATATCCTACCAATTTTGAAAAAAGGAGCAAAGTCCTTTTTAAAATTTCAAAAGTCGAAATTTGGAAAAATGTCGCCTATTTAAAAAAAAAACACACTGTTGCGACTTTTGAATATCGGAAATTCAAAGAAATGGCCTGAAGAGTGTTCTCCAATAATTTTTTTCGCCCCTCATCTATAATTTTAGAAAAAAAGGAGCAGTCTTTTTTAAAATTTCAAAAGTTGAAATTTGGAAAAATGTCGCCTATTTTCAAAAAAACACACTGTTGCGACTTTTGAATATTGGACATTCATAGAAATGGCCTGAGGAGTGTTCTCCAATAATTTTATTCGCCCATCACATACCATTTTCGGAAAAAGGAGCAAAGTCCTTTTTAAAATTTCAAAAGTCGAAATTTGGAAAAATGTCGCCTATTTTCAAAAAAACACACTGTTGCGACTTTTGAATATTGGACATTCAAAGCAATGGCCTGAGGAGTGTTCTCCAATAATTTTTTTTCGCCCATCTCCTACCATTTTCGAAAAAAGGAGCAAAGTCCTTTTTAAAATTTCAAAAGTCGAAATTTGGAAAAATGTCGCCTATTTTAAAAAAAAAAACACACTTTTGAATATTGGACATTCATAGGGATGGCCTTCCGGCCAAATAATTTGTTTTTTCCCATCTCCTACCATTTTCGGAAAAAGTCCTTTTTAAAATTTCAAAAGTCGAAATTTGGAAAAATGTCGCCTATTTTAAAAAAACACACTTTTGTGACTTTTGAATATTGCACAATCATAGGGATGGCCGGAGGAGTGTTCTCCAATAATTTTTTTTCGCCCATCTCCTACCATTTTCGAAAAAAAGAGCAAAGTCCTTTTTAAAATTTCAAAAGTCGAAATTTGGAAAAATGTCGCCTATTTTCAAAAAAAACACACTTTTGTGACTTTTGAATATTGCACAATCATAGGGATGGCCGGAGGAGTGTTCTCCAATAATTTTTTTTCGCCCATCTCCTACCATTTTCGAAAAAAAGAGCAAAGTCCTTTTTAAAATTTCAAAAGTCGAAATTTGGAAAAATGTCGCCTATTGTCAAAAAAACACACCTTTGCGACTTTTGAATATTGCACAATCATAGAAATGGCCGGAGGAGTGTTCTCCAATAATTTTTTTTCGCCCATCTCCTACCATTTTCGAAAAAAAGAGCAATGTCCTTTTTAAAATTTCAAAAGTCGAAATTTGGAAAAATGTCGCCTATTGTCAAAAAAAAAACACACTGTTGCGACTTTTGAATATTGGACATTCATAGAAATGACCCGAGGAGTGTTATCCAATAATTTTTTTCGTCCATCACTTACCATTTTGGGAAAAAGGAGCAAAGTCTTTTTTAAAATTTCAAAAGTTGAAATTTGGAAAAATGTCGCCTATTTAAAAAAAAAAAAACACACTGTTTAGCCTTTTGAATATGGACATTCATAGGGATGGCCGGAGGAGTGTTCTTCAATAATTTTTTCTTCGCCCATATCCTACCAATTTTGAAAAAAGGAGCAAAGTCCTTTTTAAAATTTCAAAAGTCGAAATTTGGAAAAATGTCGCCTATTTAAAAAAAAAACACACTGTTGCGACTTTTGAATATCGGAAATTCAAAGAAATGGCCTGAAGAGTGTTCTCCAATAATTTTTTTCGCCCCTCATCTATAATTTTAGAAAAAAAGGAGCAGTCTTTTTTAAAATTTCAAAAGTTGAAATTTGGAAAAATGTCGCCTATTTTCAAAAAAACACACTGTTGCGACTTTTGAATATTGGACATTCATAGAAATGGCCTGAGGAGTGTTCTCCAATAATTTTATTCGCCCATCACATACCATTTTCGGAAAAAGGAGCAAAGTCCTTTTTAAAATTTCAAAAGTCGAAATTTGGAAAAATGTCGCCTATTTTCAAAAAAACACACTGTTGCGACTTTTGAATATTGGACATTCAAAGCAATGGCCTGAGGAGTGTTCTCCAATAATTTTTTTTCGCCCATCTCCTACCATTTTCGAAAAAAGGAGCAAAGTCCTTTTTAAAATTTCAAAAGTCGAAATTTGGAAAAATGTCGCCTATTTTAAAAAAAAAAACACACTTTTGAATATTGGACATTCATAGGGATGGCCTTCCGGCCAAATAATTTGTTTTTTCCCATCTCCTACCATTTTCGGAAAAAGTCCTTTTTAAAATTTCAAAAGTCGAAATTTGGAAAAATGTCGCCTAGTTTCAAAAAAACACACTTTTGCGACTTTTGAATATTGGACATTCATAGAAATGGCCGGAAGAGATTACCCCAATAATGTTTTTTCGCCCATCTCCTACCATTTTCGAAAAAAAGAAGCAAAGTCCTTTTTAAAATTTTAAAAGTCGAAATTTGGAAAAATGTCGCCTATTGTAAAAAAAACACACTTTTGAATATTGGACATTCATAGGGATGGCCTCCCGGCCAAATAATTTGTTTTTCCCCATCTCCTACCATTTTCGGAAAAAGGAGCAGTCTTTTTTAAAATTTCAAAAGTCGAAATTTGGAAATATGTCGCCTATTTTCAAAAAAACACACTTTTGCGACTTTTGAATATTGGACATTCATAGAAATGGGCTGAGGAGTGTTCTTCAATAATGTTTTTTCGCCCATCTCCTACCATTATCGAAAAAAGGAGCAAAGTCCTTTTTAAAATTTCAAAAGTCGAAATTTGGAAAAATGTCGCCTATTGTCAAAAAAAAAACACACTTTTGAATATTGGACATTCATAGGGGTGGCCTTCCGGTCAAATAATTTGTTTTTTCCATCTCCTACCATTTTCGGAAAAGGGAGCAAAGTCCTTTTTAACATTTCAAAAGTCCAAATTTGGAAAAATGTAGCCTATTTTCAAAAAAACACACTGTTGCGACTTTTGAATATTGGACATTCATAGAAATGGCCCGAATATTGTTATCCAATAATTTTTTTCGTCCATCACCTACCATTTTGGGAAAAAGGAGCAAAGTCTTTTTTAAAATTTCAAAAGTTGAAATTTGGAAAAATGTCGCCTATTTTAAAAAAAAACACACTGTTTAGCCTTTTGAATATGGACATTCATAGGGATGGCCGGAGGAGTGTTCTTCAATAATTTTTTTCGCCCATATTCTACCAATTTTGAAAAAAGGAGCAAAGTCCTTTTTAAAATTTCAAAAGTCGAAATTTGGAAATATGTCGCCTATTGTCAAAAAAAACACACTTTTGAATATTGGACATTCATAGGGATGGCCTTCCGGCCAAATAATTTGTTTTTTCCCATCTCCTACCATTTTCGGAAAAAGGAGCAAAGTCCTTTATAAAATTTCAAAAGTCGAAATTTTTAAAAATGTCGCCTATTTTCAAAAAAACACACTGTTGCGACTTTTGAATATTGGACATTCATAGAAATGGCCGGAAGAAAGTTATCCAATAATTTTTATCGCCCATCACCTATCATTTTCGGACAAAGGAGCAGTCTTTTTTAAAATTTCAAAACTCGAAATTTAAAAAAATGTCGCCTATTTTCAAAAAAAACACTTTTGCGACTTTTGAATATGGACATTCATAGAAATGGGCTGAGGAGTGTTCTTCAATAATGTTTTTTCGCCCATCTCCTACCATTATCGAAAAAAGGAGCAAAGTCCTTTTTAAAATTTCAAAAGTCGAAATTTGGAAAAATGTCGCCTATTGTCAAAAAAAACACACTTTTGAATATTGAACATTCATAAAGATGGCCTTCCGGCCAAATAATTTGTTTTTTCCCATCTCCTACCATTTTCGGATAAAGGAGCAAAGTCCTTTTTAACATTTCAAAAGTCCAAATTTTTAAAAATGTCGCCTATTTAAAAAAACACACTGTTGCGACTTTTGAATATTGGGCATTCATAGAAATGGCCTGAGGAGTGTTCTCCAATAATTTTTTTCGCCCATCACCTTCCATTTTCGGAAAAAGGAGCAGTCTTTTTTAAAATTTCAAAACTCGAAATTTAAAAAAATGTCGCCTATTTTCAAAAAAAAACACTTTTGCGACTTTTGAATATTGGACATTCATAGAAATGGGCTGAGGAGTGTTCTTCAATATTGTTTTTTTGCCCATCTCCTACCATTATCGAAAAAAGGAGAAAAGTCCTTTTTAAAATTTCAAAAGTCGAAATTTGGAAAAATGTCGCCTATTGTCAAAAAAAAAAACACACTTTTGAATATTGGACATTCATAGGGGTGGCCTTCCGGCCAAATAATTTGTTTTTTCCATCTCCTACCATTTTCGGAAAAAGGAGCAAAGTCCTTTTTAACATTTCAAAAGTCGAAATTTGGAAAAATGTCGCCTATTGTCAAAAAAACACACTTTGGAATATTGGACATTTATAGAGATGGCCGGAATAGTGTTCCCCAATAATTTTTTTTCGCAAATTTTCTACTATTTTCGGAAAAAGGAGCAGCCTTTTTTAAAATTTCAAAAGTCGAAATTTGGAAAAATGTCGCCTATTTTCAAAAAAACACACTGTTGCGACTTTTGAATATTGGACATTCATAGAAATGGCCTGAGGAGTGTTCTCCAATAATTTTATTCGCCCATCACATACCATTTTTGGAAAAAGGAGCAGTCTTTTTTAAAATTTCAAAAGTCGAAATTCGGAAAAATGTCGCCTATTTTCAAAAAAACACACTGTTGCGACTTTTGAATATTGAACATTCATAGAAATGACCTGAGGAGTGTTCTCCAATAATTTTTTTCGCCCAACACCTACCATTTTTGGAAAAAGGAGCAAAGTCCTTTTTAAAATTTCAAAAGTCGAAATTTGGAAAAATGTCGCCTATTGTCAAAAAAACACACTTTGGAATATTGGACATTTATAGAGATGGCCGGAATAGTGTTCCCCAATAATTTTTTTTCGCAAATTTTCTACTATTTTCGGAAAAAGGAGCAGCCTTTTTTAAAATTTCAAAAGTCGAAATTTGGAAAAATGTCGCCTATTTTCAAAAAAACACACTTTTGAAAATTAGACATTCATAGGGATGGCTGGAATAGTGTTCCCAAATAGTGTTTTTTCGCCTATCTCCTACCATTTGCGGAAAAAGGAGCAGTCTTTTTTAAAATTTCAAAAGTCGAAATTTGGAAAAATGTCGCCTATTTTCAAAAAAACACACTTTTGAATATTAGACATTCATAGGGATGGCTGGAATAGTGTTCCCAAATAGTGTTTTTTCGCCCACCTCCTACCATTTTTGGAAAAAGGAGCAAAGTCTTTTTTAAAATTTCAAAAGTCGAAATTTGGAAAAATGTCGCCTATTTTCAAAAAAAACACACTTTTGAATATTAGACATTCATAGGGATGGCTGGAATAGTGTTCCCAAATAGTGTTTTTTCGCCCACCTCCTACCATTTTTGGAAAAAGGAGCAAAGTCTTTTTTAAAATTTCAAGAGTCGAAATTTGGAAAAATGTCGCCTATTTTCAAAAAAACACACTGTTGCGACTTTTGAATATTGGACAGTCATAGAAATGGCCTGAGGAGTGTTCTCCAATAATTTTATTCGCCCATCACGTACCATTTTTGGAAAAAGGAGCAGTCTTTTTTAAAATTTCAAAAGTCGAAATTCGGAAAAATGTCGCCTATTTTCAAAAAAACACACTGTTGCGACTTTTGAATATTGGACAGTCATAGAAATGGCCTGAGGAGTGTTCTCCAATAATTTTATTCGCCCATCACGTACCATTTTTGGAAAAAGGAGCAGTCTTTTTTAAAATTTCAAAAGTCGAAATTTGGAAAAATGTCGCCTATTGTCAAAAAAACACACTTTGCAATATTTGACATTTATAGAGATGGCCGGAATAGTGTTCCCCAATAATTTTTTTTCGCAAATTTTCTACTATTTTCGGAAAAAGGAGCAGCCTTTTTTAAAATTTCAAAAGTCGAAATTTGGAAAAATGTCGCCTATTTTCAAAAAAACACACTTTTGAATATTAGACATTCATAGGGATGGCTGGAATAGTGTTCCCAAATAGTGTTTTTTCGCCTATCTCCTACCATTTGCGGAAAAAGGAGCAGTCTTTTTTAAAATTTCAAAAGTCGAAATTTGGAAAAATGTCGCCTATTTTCAAAAAAACACACTTTTGAATATTAGACATTCATAGGGATGGCTGGAATAGTGTTCCCAAATAGTGTTTTTTCGCCCACCTCCTACCATTTTTGGAAAAAGGAGCAAAGTCTTTTTTAAAATTTCAAAAGTCGAAATTTGGAAAAATGTCGCCTATTTTCAAAAAAACACACTTTTGAATATTAGACATTCATAGGGATGGCTGGAATAGTGTTCCCAAATAGTGTTTTTTCGCCCACCTCCTACCATTTTTGGAAAAAGGAGCAAAGTCTTTTTTAAAATTTCAAGAGTCGAAATTTGGAAAAATGTCGCCTATTTTAAAAAAAACACACTGTTGCGACTTTTGAATATTGGACATTCATAGAAATGGCCGGAAGAGTGTTCCCCAATAGTGTTTTTTCGCCCATCTCCTACCATTTTTGGAAAAAGGAGCAAAGTCTTTTTTAAAATTTCAAGAGTCGAAATTTGGAAAAATGTCGCCTATTTTGAAAAAAACACACTGTAAGACTTTTGAATATTGGACATTCATAGAAATGGCCTGAGGAGTGTTCTCCAATAATTTTTGTCGCCCATCACCTATCATTTGCGGAAAAAGGAGCAAAGTCCTTTTTAAAATTTCAAAAGTCGAAATTTGGAAAAATGTCGCCTATTGTCAAAAAAACACACTTTGGAATATTGGACATTTATAGAGATGGCCGGAATAGTGTTCCCCAATAATTTTTTTTCGCAAATTTTCTACTATTTTCGGAAAAAGGAGCAGCCTTTTTTAAAATTTCAAAAGTCGAAATTTGGAAAAATGTCGCCTATTTTCAAAAAAAACACACATTTGCGACTTTTGAATATTGGACATTCATAGAAATGGGCTGAGGAGTGTTCTTCAATAATGTTTTTTCGCCCATCTCCTACCATTATCGAAAAAAGGAGCAAAGTCCTTTTTAAAATTTCAAAAGTCTAAATTTGGAAAAATGTCGCCTATTGTCAAAAAAAAACACACTTTTGAATATTGGACATTCATAGGGGTGGCTTTCCGGCCAAATAATTTGTTTTTTCCCATCTCCTACCATTTTCGGATAAAGGAGCAAAGTCCTTTTTAACATTTCAAAAGTCCAAATTTGGAAAAATGTAGCCTATTTTCAAAAAAACATACTGTTGCGACTTTTGAATATTGGACATTCATAGAAATGGCCCGAGGAGTGTTATCCAATAATTTTTTTCGTCCATCACCTAACATTTTGGGAAAAAGGAGCAAAGTCTTTTTTAAAATTTCAAAAGTTGAAATTTGGAAAAATGTCGCCTATTTAAAAAAAAAAACACACTGTTTAGCCTTTTGAATATGGACATTCATAGGGATGGCCGGAGGAGTGTTCTTCAATAATTATTTTTCGCCCATATCCTACCAATTTTGAAAAAAGGAACAAAGTCCTTTTTAAAATTTCAAAAGTCGAAATTTGGAAAAATGTCGGCTATTTAAAAAAAAAAACACACTGTTGCGACTTTTGAATATCGGAAATTCAAAGAAATGGCCTGAGGAGTGTTCTCCAATAATTTTTTTCGCGTATCATCTATAATTTTAGGAAAAAGGAGCAGTCTTTTTTAAAATTTCAAAAGTTGAAATTTGGAAAAATGTCGCCTATTTTCAAAAAAACACCTTTTTGCGATTTTTGAATATTGGACATTCATAGCAATGGCCGGAAGAGATTACCCCAATAATGTTTTTTCGCCCATCTCCTACCATTTTCGAAAAAAGGAGCAAAGTCCTTTTTAAAATTTAAAAAGTCGAAATTTGGAAAAATGCCGCCTATTGTCAAAAAAAAAACACACTTTTGAATATTGGACATTCATAGGGATGGCCTTCCGGCCAAATAATTTGTTTTTTCCCATCTCCTACCATTTTCGGAAAAAGGAGCAAAGTCCTTTTTAAAATTTCAAAAGTCGAAATTTTTAAAAATGTCGCCTATTTTCAAAAAAACACACTGTTGCGACTTTTGAATATTGGACATTCATAGAAATGGCCGGAAGAGTGTTATCCAATAATTTTTATCGCCCATCACCTACCATTTTCGGAAAAAGGAGCAGTCTTTTTTAAAATTTAAAAAGTCGAAATTTGGAAAAATTTCGCTTATTTTCAAAAAAACACACTTTTGCGACTTTTGAACATTGGACATTCATAGAAATGGCCGGAAGAGATTTCCCCTATTATGTTTTTTTGCCCATTTCCTACCTATATCGAAAAAAGGAGCAAAGTCCTTTTTAAAATTTCAAAAGTCGAAATTTGGAAAAATGTCGCCTATTGTCAAAAAAAACACACTTTTGAATATTGGACATTCATAAGGATGGCCTTCAAATAATTTGTTTTTTCCCATCTCCTACCATTTTCGGATAAAGGAGCAAGGTCCTTTTTAACATTTCAAAAGTCCAAATTTTTAAAAATGTCGCCTATGTAAAAAAAACACACTGTTGCGACTTTTGAATATTGGGCATTCATAGAAATGGCCTGAGGAGTTATCTCCAATAATTTTTTTCGCCCATCACCTACCATTTTCGGAAAAAGGAGCAAAGTCTTTTTTAAAATTTCAAAAGTCGAAATTTGGAAAAATGTCGCCTATTTTTAAAATAACACACTTTTGCGACTTTTGAATATTGGACATTCATAAAAATGGCCGGAAGAGATTTCCCCAATAATGTTTTTTCGCCCATCTCCTACCATTTTCGAAAAAAGGAGCAAAGTCCTTTTTAAAATTTCAAAAGTCGAAATTTGGAAAAATGTCGCCTATTGTCAAAAAAAACACACTTTTGAATATTGGACATTCATAAGGATGGCCTTCCGGCCAAATAATTTGTTTTTTCCCATCTCCTACCATTTTCGGATAAAGGAGCAAAGTCCTTTTTAACATTTCAAAATTCCAAATTTTTAAAAATGTCGCCTATTTAAAAAAAACACACTGTAGCGACTTTTGAATATTGGGCATTCATAGAAATGGCCTGAGGAGTGTTCTCCAATAATTTTTTTCGCCCATCACCTACCATTTTCGGAAAAAGGAGCAGTCTTTTTTAAAATTTCAAAACTCGAAATTTAAAAAAATGTCGCCTATTTTCAAAAAAAACACTTTTGCGACTTTTGAATATTGGACATTCATAGAAATGGCCGGAAGAATGTTCCCCAATAATGTTTTTTGCCCATCTCCCACCATTTTCGAAAAAAGGAGCAAAGTCCTTTTTAAAATTTCAAAAGTCGAAATTTGGAAAAATGTCGCCTATTGTGAAAAAAACACACTTTTGAATATTGGACATTCATAGGGATGGCCTGAGGAGTGTTATCCAATAAATTTTTTCGCCCATCTCCTACCATTTTCGAAAAAAGGAGCAGTCTTTTTTAAAATTTCAAAAGTCGAAATTTGGAAAAATGTCGCCTATTTTCAAAAAAACACACTTTTGCGACTTTTGAATATTGGACATTCATAGAAATGGCCTGAGGAGTGTTCTCCAATAATTTTTTTCGCCCATCACCTACCATTTGCGGAAAAAGGAGCAGCCTTTTTTAAAATTTCAAAAGTCGAAATTTGGAAAAATGTCGCCTATTTTCAAAAAAACACACTTTTGCGACTTTTGAATATTGGAGATTCATAGCAGTGGCCGGAAGAGATTTCCCCAATAATGTTTTTTCGCCCATCTTCTACCATTTTCGAAAAAAGGAGCAAAGTCCTTTTTAAATTTCAAAAGTCGAAATTTGGAAAAATGTCGCCTATTGTCAAAAAAAAAACACACTTTTGAATATTGGACATTCATAGGGATGGCCTTCCGGCCAAATAATTTGTTTTTTCCCATCTCCTACCATTTTCGGAAAAAGGAGCAAAGTCCTTTTTAAAATTTCAAAAGTCGAAATTTGGAAAAACGTCGCCTATTTTAAAAAAAACACACTGTTGCGACTTTTGAATATTGGACATTCATAGAAATGGCCGGAAGAGTGTTATCCAATAATTTTTTTTTTTCCCATCACCTACCATTTTCGAAAAAAGGAGCAAAGTCCTTTTTAAAATTTCAAAAGTCGAAATTTGGAAAAATGTCGCCTATTGTCAAAAAAAAAACACACTTTTGAATATTGGACATTCATAAGGATGGCCTTCCGGCCAAATAATTTGTTTTTTCCCATCTCCTACCATTTTCGGATAAAGGAGCAAAGTCCTTTTTAACATTTCAAAAGTCCAAATTTGGAAAAATGTCGCCTATTTTCAAAAAAACACACTGTTGCGACTTTTGAATATTGGACATTCATAGAAATGGCCGGAAGAGATTTCCCCAATATTGTTTTTTCGCCCATCTCTTACCATTTTCGAAAAAAGGAGCAAAGTCCTTTTTAACATTTCAAAAGTCGAAATTTGGAAAAATTTTGAAAAATTGTTAAAAAAAAAACACACTTTTGAATATTGGACATTCATAAGGATGGCCTTCCGGCCAAATAATTTGTTTCTTCCCATCTCCTACCATTTTCGGATAAAGGAGCAAAGTCCTTTTTAACATTTCAAAAGTCCAAATTTGGAAAAATGTAGCCTATTTTCAAAAAAACAAACTGTTGCGACTTTTGAATATTGGACATTCATAGAAATGGCCTGAGGAATGTTATCCAATAAATTTTTTCGCCCATCACCTACCATTTTCGGAAAAAGGAGCAAAGTCTTTTTTAAAATTTCAAAAGTCGAAATTTGGAAAAATGTCGCCTATTGTCAAAAAAAAACACACTTTTGAATATTGGACATTCATAGGGATGGCCTTCCGGCCAAATAATTTGTTTTTTCCCATCTCCTACCATTTTCGGAAAAAGTCCTTTTTAAAATTTCAAAAGTCGAAATTTGGAAAAATGCCTATTTTCAAAAAAACACACTTTTGCGACTTTTGAATATTGGACATTCATAGAAATGGCCGGAAGAGATTTACCCTATAATGTTTTTTTGCCCATCTCCTACCATTATCGAAAAAAGGAGGAAAGTCCTTTTTAAAATTTCAAAAGTCGAAATTTGGAAAAATGTCGCCTATTGTCAAAAAAAAACACACTTTTGAACATTGGACATTCATAAGGATGGCCTTCCGGCCAAATAATTTGTTTTTTCCCATCTCCTACCATTTTCGGATAAAGGAGCAAAGTCCTTTTTAACATTTCAAAAGTCCAAATTTGGAAAAATGTAGCCTATTTTCAAAAAAACACACTGTTGCGACTTTTGAGTATTGGACATTCATAGAAATGGCCTGAGGAGTGTTCTCCAATAATTTTTTTCGCCCATCTCCTACCATTTTCGAAAAAAGGAGCAATCTTTTTTAAAATTTCAAAAGTCGAAATTCGGAAAAATGTCGCATATTTTCAAAAAAACACACTGTTGCGACTTTTGAATATTGGACATTCATAGAAATGGCCTGAGGAGTGTTATCCAATAATTTTTTTCGCCCATCACCGACCATTTTCGGAAAAAGGAGCAAAGTCTTTTTGAAAATTTCAATAGTCGAAATTTGGAAAAATGTCGCCTATTTTCAAAAAAAACACACTTTTGCGACTTTTGAATATTGGACATTCATAGAAATGGCCGGAAGAGTGTTCCCCAATAATGTTTTTTCGCCCATCTCCTACCATTTTTGAAAAAAGGAGCAATCTTTTTTAAAATTTCAAAAGTCGAAATTCGGAAAAATGTCGCATATTTTCAAAAAAACACACTGTTGCGACTTTTGAATATTGGACATTCATAGAAATGGCCTGAGGAGTGTTCTCCAATAATTTTTTTCGCCCATCACCGACCATTTTCGGAAAAAGAAGCAAAGTCTTTTTGAAAATTTCAATAGTCGAAATTTGGAAAAATGTCGCCTATTTTCAAAAAAAACACACTTTTGCGACTTTTGAATATTGGACATTCATAGAAATGGCCGGAAGAGTGTTCCCCAATCATGTTTTTTTTTGCCTATCTCCTACCATTTTCGAAAAAAGGAGCAAAGTCTTTTTAAAAATTTCAAAAGTCGAAATATGGGAAAATGTCGCCTATTTAAAAAAAAAACACACTTTGTCAACTTTTGAATATTGGACATTCATAGAAATGGCCGGAAGAGTGTTCCCCAATAATGTTTTTTCGCCCATCTCCTACCATTTTCGAAAAAAGGAGCAATCTTTTTTAAAATTTCAAAAGTCGAAATTCGGAAAAATGCCGCATATTTTCAAAAAAACACACTGTTGCGACTTTTGAATATTGGACATTCATAGAAATGGCCTGAGGAGTGTTCTCCAATAATTTTTTTCGCCCATCACCGACCATTTTCGGAAAAAGGAGCAAAGTCTTTTTGAAAATTTCAATAGTCGAAATTTGGAAAAATGTCGCCTATTTTCAAAAAAAACACACTTTTGCGACTTTTGAATATTGGACATTCATAGAAATGGCCGGAAGAGTCTTCCCCAATAATGTTTTTTCGCCTATCTCCTACCATTTTCGAAAAAAGGAGCAAAGTCCTTTTTAAAATTTCAAAAGTCGAAATTCGGAAAAATGTGTCCTATTTTGAAAAAAACACACTGTTGCGACTTTTGAATATTGGACATTCATAGAAATGGCCTGAGGAGTGTTCTCCAATAATTTTTTTCGCCCATCTCCTACCATTTTCGAAAAAAGGAGCAATCTTTTTTAAAATTTCAAAAGTCGAAATTCGGAAAAATGTCGCATATTTTCAAAAAAACACACTGTTGCGACTTTTGAATATTGGACATTCATAGAAATGGCCGGAAGAGTGTTCCCCAATAATGTTTTTTTTGCCCATCTCCTACCACTTTCGAAAAAAGAAGCAAAGTCCTTTTTAAAATTTCAAAAGTCGAAATTTGGAAAAATGTCGCCTATTTTAAAAAAAAAACACACTTTTGAATATTGGACATTCATAGGGATGGCCTTCCGGCCAAATAATTTGTTTTTTCCCATCTCCTACCATTTTCGGAAAAAGTCCTTTTTAAAATTTCAAAAGTCGAAATTTGGAAAAATGTCGCCTAGTTTCAAAAAAACACACTGTTGCGACTTTTGAATATTGGACATTCATAGAAATGGCCGGAAGAGATTTACCCTATAATGTTTTTTCGCCCATCTCCTACCATTATCGAAAAAAGGAGCAAAGTCCTTTTTAAAATTTCAAAAGTCGAAATTTGGAAAAATGTCGCCTATTGTCAAAAGAAACACACTTTTGAACATTGGACATTCATAAGGATGGCCTTCCGGCCAAATAATTTGTTTTTTCCCATCTCCTACCATTTTCGGATAAAGGAGCAAAGTCCTTTTTAACATTTCAAAAGTCCAAATTTGGAAAAATGTAGCCTATTTTCAAAAAAACACACTGTTGCGACTTTTGAGTATTGGACATTCATAGAAATGGGCTGAGGAATGTTATCCAATAAATTTTTTCGCCCATCACCTACCATTTTCGGAAAAAGGAGCAAATTTTTTTTTAAAATTTCAAAAGTCGAAATTTGGAAAAATGTCGCCTATTTAAAAAAAAAACACACTTTTGCGACTTTTGAATATTGGACATTCATAGAAATGGGCGGAAAAGTGTTCCCCAATAATGTTTTTTCGCCCATCTCCTACCATTATCGAAAAAAGGAGCAAAGTCTTTTTTAAAATTTCAAAAGTCGAAATTTGGAAAAATGTCGCCTATTTTCAAAAAAACACACTTTTGCGACTTTTGAATATTGGACATTCGTAGAAATGGCCTGAGGAGTGTTCTCCAATAATTTTTTTCGCCCATCACCTACCATTTTCGAAAAAAGGAGCAAAGTCCTTTTTAAATTTCAAAAGTCGAAATTTGGAAAAATGTCGCCTATTGTCAAAAAAAACACACTTTTGAATATTGGACATTCATAGGGATGTCCTTCCGGCCAAATAATTTGTTTTTTCCCATCTCCTACCATTTTCGGAAAAAGGAGCAAAGTCCTTTTTAAAATTTCAAAAGTCGAAATTTGGAAAAATGTCGCCTATTTTCAAAAAAACACACTGTTGCGACTTTTGAATATTGGACATTCATAGAAATGGCCGGAAGAGTGTTATCCAATAATTTTTTTTTTCCATCACCTACCATTTTCGAAAAAAGGAGCAAAGTCCTTTTTAAAATTTCAAAAGTCGAAATTTGGAAAAATGTCGCCTATTGTCAAAAAAAAAAACACACTTTTGAATATTGGACATTCATAAGGATGGCCTTCCGGCCAAATAATTTGTTTTTTCCCATCTCCTACCATTTTCGGATAAAGGAGCAAAGTCCTTTTTAACATTTCAAAAGTCCAAATTTGGAAAAATGTAGCCTATTTTCAAAAAAACACACTGTTGCGACTTTTGAATATTGGACATTCATAGCAATGGCCGGAAGAGATTTCCCCAATAATGTTTTTTCGCCCATCTCCTACCATTTTCGAAAAAAGGAGCAAAGTCCTTTTTAAATTTCAAAAGTCGAAATTTGGAAAAATGTCGCCTATTTTCAAAAAAACACACTTTTGCGACTTTTGAATATTGGACATTCATAGCAATGGCCGGAAGAGATTTCCCCAATAATGTTTTTTCGCCCATCTCCTACCATTTTCGAAAAAAGGAGCAAAGTCCTTTTTAAATTTCAAAAGTCGAAATTTGGAAAAATGTCGCCTAATAAATAAATAATTTGTTTTTTCCCATCTCCTACCATTTTCGGAAAAAAGAGCAAAGTCCTTTTTAAAATTTCAAAAGTCGAAATTTAAAAAAATGTCGTTTTTTTCAAAAAAACACACTGTTGCGACTTTTGAATATTGGGCGTTCATAGAAATGGCCGGAAGAGTATTATCCAAAAATTTTTTTTTTTCCCATCACCTACCATTTTCGAAAAAAGGAGCAAAGTCCTTTTTAAAATTTCAAAAGTCGAAATTTGGAAAAATGTCGCCTATTGTCAAAAAAAAAAAAACACACTTTTGAATATTGGACATTCATAAGGATGGCCTTCCGGCCAAATAATTTGTTTTTTCCCATCTCCTACCATTTTCGGAAAAAGGAGCAAAGTCCTTTTTAAAATTTCAAAAGTCGAAATTTGGAAAAATGTCGCCTATTTTCAAAAAAACACACTTTTGCGACTTTTGAATATTGGACATTCATAGAAATGGCCGGAAGAGATTTCCCCTATAATGTTTTTTCGCCCATCTCCTACCATTATCGAAAAAAGGAGCAAAGTCCTTTTTAAAATTTCAAAAGTCGAAGTTTGGAAAAATGTCGCCTATTGTCAAAAAAAAAAACACACTTTTGAATATTGGACATTCATAAAGATGGCCTTCCGGCCAAATAATTTGTTTTTTCCCATCTCCTACCATTTTCGGATAAAGGAGCAAACTCCTTTTTAACATTTCAAAAGTCCAAATTTGGAAAAATGTCGCCTATTTTCAAAAAAACACACTGTTGCGACTTTTGAGTATTGGACATTCATAGAAATGGCCTGAGGAATGTTATCCAATAAATTTTTTCGCCCATCACCTACCATTTTCGGGAAAAGGAGCAAAGTCTTTTTTAAAATTTCAAAAGTCGAAATTTGGAAAAATGTCGCCTATTATCAAAAAAAAACACACTTTTGAATATTGGACATTCATAGGGATGGCCTTCCGGCCAAATAATTTGTTTTTTCCCATCTCCTACCATTTTCGGAAAAAGTCCTTTTTAAAATTTCAAAAGTCGAAATTTGGACAAATGTCGCCTATTTTCAAAAAAACACACTTTTGCGACTTTTGAATATTGGACATTCATAGAAATGGCCGGAAGAGATTTACCCTATAAAGTTTTTTCGCCCATCTCCTACCATTTTCGAAAAAAGGAGCAAAGTCCTTTTTAAATTTCAAAAGTCGAAATTTGGAAAAATGTCGCCTATTGTCAAAAAAAAAACACACTTTTGAATATTGGACATTCATAGGGATGTCCTTCCGGCCAAATAATTTGTTTTTTCCCATCTCCTACCATTTTCGGAAAAAGGAGCAAAGTCCTTTTTAAAATTTCAAAAGTCGAAATTTGGAAAAATGTCGCCTATTTTCAAAAAAACACACTGTTGCGACTTTTGAATATTGGACATTCATAGGGATGTCCTTCCGGCCAAATAATTTGTTTTTTCCCATCTCCTACCATTTTCGGAAAAAGGAGCAAAGTCCTTTTTAAAATTTCAAAAGTCGAAATTTGGAAAAATGTCGCCTATTATCAAAAAAAAAACACACTTTTGAATATTGGACATTCATAGGGATTTCCTTCCGGCCGAATAATTTGTTTTTTCCCATCTCCTACCATTTTCGGATAAAGGAGCAAAGTCCTTTTTAACATTTCAAAAGTCCAAATTTGGAAACTTGTAACCTATTTTCAAAAAAACACACTGTTGCGACTTTTGAGTATTGGACATTCATAGAAATGGCCGGAAGAGATTTCCCCTATAATATTTTTTTGCCTATCTCCTACCATTATCGAAAAAAGGAGCAAAGTCCTTTTTAAAATTTCAAAAGTCGAAGTTTGGAAAAATGTCGCCTATTGTCAAAAAAAAACACACTTTTGAATATTGGACATTCATAAGGATGGCCTTCCGGCCAAATAATTTGTTTTTTTCCATCTCCTACCATTTTCGAAAAAAGGAGCAAAGTCCTTTTTAAAATTTCAAAAGTCGAAATTTGGAAAAATGTCGCCTATTGTCAAAAAAAAACACACTTTTGAATATTGGACATTCATAAGGATGGCCTTCCGGCAAAATAATTTGTTTTTTCCCATCTCCTACCATTTTCGAAAAAAGGAGCAAAGTCCTTTTTAAATTTCAAAAGTCGAAATTTGGAAAAATGTCGCCTATTGTCAAAAAAAAAAACACACTTTTGAATATTGGACATTCATAGGGATGTCCTTCCGGCCAAATAATTTGTTTTTTTCCCATCTCCTACCATTTTCGGAAAAAGGAGCAAAGTCGTTTTTAAAATTTCAAAAGTCGAAATTTGGAAAAATGTCGCCTATTTTCAAAAAAACACACTTTTGCGACTTTTGAATATTGGACATTCATAGAAATGGCCGGAAGAGATTTCCCCTATAATGTTTTTTCGCCCATCTCCTACCATTATCGAAAAAAGGAGCAAAGTCCTTTTTAAAATTTCAAAAGTCGAAGTTTGGAAAAATGTCGCCTATTGTCAAAAAAAAAACACACTTTTGAATATTGGACATTCATAAGGATGGCCTTCCGGCCAAATAATTTGTTTTTTCCCATCTCCTACCATTTTCGGATAAAGGAGCAAAGTCCTTTTTAACATTTCAAAAGTCCAAATTTGGAAAAATGTAGCCTATTTTCAAAAAAACACACTGTTGCGACTTTTGAGTATTGGACATTCATAGAAATGGCCTGAGGAATGTTATCCAATAAATTTTTTCGCCCATCACCTACCATTTTCGGAAAAAGGAGCAAAGTCTTTTTTAAAATTTCAAAAGTCGAACTTTTGAAAAATGTCGCCTATTATCAAAAAAAAAACACACTTTTGAATGTTGGACATTCATAGGGATGGCCTTCCGGCCAAATAATTTGTTTTTTCCCATCTCCTACCATTTTCGGAAAAAGTCCTTTTTAAAATTTCAAAAGTCGAAATTTGGAAAAATGTCGCCTATTTTCAAAAAAACACACTTTTGCGACTTTTGAATATTGGACATTCATAGAAATGGCCGGAAGAGTCTTCCCCAATAATGTTTTTTCGCCTATCTCCTACCATTTTCGAAAAAAGGAGCAAAGTCTTTTTAAAAATTTCAAAAGTCGAAATATGGGAAAATGTCGCCTATTTAAAAAAAAAACACACTTTGTAACTTTTGAATATTGGACATTCATAGAAATAGCCGGAAGAGTGTTCCCCAATAATGTTTTTTCGCCCATCTCCTACCATTTTCGAAAAAAGGAGCAATCTTTTTTAAAATTTCAAAAGTCGAAATTCGGAAAAATGTCGCATATTTTCAAAAAAACACACTGTTGCGACTTTTGAATATTGGACATTCATAGAAATGGCCTGAGGAGTGTTCTCCAATAATTTTTTTCGCCCATCACCGACCATTTTCGGAAAAAGGAGCAAAGTCTTTTTGAAAATTTCAATAGTCGAAATTTGGAAAAATGTCGCCTATTTTCAAAAAAAACACACTTTTGCGACTTTTGAATATTGGACATTCATAGAAATGGCCGGAAGAGTCTTCCCCAATAATGTTTTTTCGCCTATCTCCTACCATTTTCGAAAAAAGGAGCAAAGTCCTTTTTAAAATTTCAAAAGTCGAAATTCGGAAAAATGTGTCCTATTTTGAAAAAAACACACTGTTGCGACTTTTGAATATTGGACATTCATAGAAATGGCCTGAGGAGTGTTCTCCAATAATTTTTTTCGCCCATCGCCAATAATTTTCGGAAAAAGGAGCAGCCTTTTTTAAAATTTCAAAACTCGAAATTTGGAAAAATGTCGCATATTTTCAAAAAAACACACTTTTGCGACTTTTGAATATTGGACATTCATAGAAATGGCCGGAAGAGTGTTCCCCAATAATGTTTTTTTTGCCCATCTCCTACCATTTTCGAAAAAAGGAGCAAAGTCCTTTTTAAAATTTCAAAAGTCGAAATTTGGAAAAATGTCGCCTATTTAAAAAAAAAAACACACTTTTGAATATTGGACATTCATAGGGATGGCCTTCCGGCCAAATAATTTGTTTTTTCCCATCTCCTACCATTTTCGGAAAAAGTCCTTTTTAAAATTTCAAAAGTCGAAATTTGGAAAAATGTCGCCTAGTTTCAAAAAAACACACTTTTGCGACTTTTGAATATTGGACATTCATAGAAATGGCCGGAAGAGATTTACCCTATAATGTTTTTTCGCCCATCTCCTACCATTATCGAAAAAAGGAGCAAAGTCCTTTTTAAAATTTCAAAAGTCGAAATTTGGAAAAATGTCGCCTATTGTCAAAAAAACACACTTTTGAACATTGGACATTCATAAGGATGGCCTTTCGGCCAAATAATTTGTTTTTTCCCATCTCCTACCATTTTCGGATAAAGGAGCAAAGTCCTTTTTAACATTTCAAAAGTCCAAATTTGGAAAAATGTCGCCTATTTTCAAAAAAACACACTGTTGCGACTTTTGAATATTGGACATTCATAGAAATGGCCGGAAGAGTGTTATCCAATAATTTTTTTTTTTCCATTACCTACCATTTTCGAAAAAAGGAGCAAAGTCCTTTTTAAAATTTCAAAAGTCGAAATTTGGAAAAATGTCGCCTATTGTCAAAAAAAAAACACACTTTTGAATATTGGACATTCATAAGGATGGCCTTCCGGCCAAATAATTTGTTTTTTCCCATCTCCTACCATTTTCGGATAAAGGAGCAAAGTCCTTTTTAACATTTCAAAAGTCCAAATTTGGAAAAATGTAGCCTATTTTCAAAAAAACGCACTGTTGCGACTTTTGAATATTGGACATTCATAGCAATGGCCGGAAGAGATTTCCCCAATAATGTTTTTTCGCCCATCTCCTACCATTTTCGAAAAAAGGAGCAAAGTCCTTTTTAAATTTCAAAAGTCGAAATTTGGAAAAATGTCGCCTATTTTCAAAAAAACACACTTTTGCGACTTTTGAATATTGGACATTCATAGCAATGGCCGGAAGAGATTTCCCCAATAATGTTTTTTCGCCCATCTCCTACCATTTTCGAAAAAAGGAGCAAAGTCCTTTTTAAATTTCAAAAGTCGAAATTTGGAAAAATGTCGCCTATTGTCAAAAAAAAAACACACTTTTGAATATTGGACATTCATAGGGATGTCCTTCCGGCCAAATAATTTGTTTTTTCCCATCTCCTACCATTTTCGGAAAAAGGAGCAAAGTCCTTTTTAAAATTTCAAAAGTCGAAATTTAAAAAAATGTCGTTTTTTTTCAAAAAAACACACTGTTGCGACTTTTGAATATTGGACATTCATAGAAATGGCCGGAAGAGTGTTATCCAATAATTTTTTTTTTCCCATCACCTACCATTTTCGAAAAAAGGAGCAAAGTCCTTTTTAAAATTTCAAAAGTCGAAATTTGGAAAAATGTCGCCTATTGTCAAAAAAAAAACACACTTTTGAATATTGGACCTTCATAAGGATGGCCTTCCGGCCAAATAATTTGTTTTTTCCCATCTCCTACCATTTTCGGAAAAAGGAGCAAAGTCCTTTTTAAAATTTCAATAGTCGAAATTTGGAAAAATGTCGCCTATTTCAAAAAAACACACTTTTGCGACTTTTGAATATTGGACATTCATAGAAATGGCCGGAAGAGATTTCCCCTATAATGATTTTTCGCCCATTTCAAAAGTCCAAATTTGGAAAAATGTAGCCTATTTTCAAAAAAACACACTGTTGCGACTTTTGAGTATTGGACATTCATAGAAATGGCCTGAGGAATGTTATCCAATAAATTTTTTCGCCCATCACCTACCATTTTCGGGAAAAGGAGCAAAGTCCTTTTTAAAATTTCAAAAGTCGAAGTTTGGAAAAATGTCGCCTATTGTCAAAAAAAAAACACACTTTTGAATATTGGACATTCATAAGGATGGCCTTCCGGCAAAATAATTTGTTTTTTCCCATCTCCTACCATTTTCGGATAAAGGAGCAAAGTCCTTTTTAACATTTCAAAAGTCCAAATTTGGAAAAATGTAGCCTATTTTCAAAAAAACACACTGTTGCGACTTTTGAGTATTGGACATTCATAGAAATGGCCTGAGGAATGTTATCCAATAAATTTTTTCGCCCATCACCTACCATTTTCGGAAAAAGGAGCAAAGTCTTTTTTAAAATTCCAAAAGTCGAAATTTGGAAAATTGTCGCCTATTATCAAAAAAAAAAACACACTTTTGAATGTTGGACATTCATAGAAATGGCCTTCCGGCCAAACAATTTGTTTTTTCCCATCTCCTACCATTTTCGGAAAAAGTCCTTTTTAAAATTTCAAAAGTCGAAATTTGGAAAAATGTCGCCTATTTTCAAAAAAACACACTTTTGCGACTTTTGAATATTGGACATTCATAGAAATGGCCGGAAGATATTTACCCTATAATGTTTTTTCGCCCATCTTCTACCATTTTCGAAAAAAGGAGCAAAGTCCTTTTTAAATTTCAAAAGTCGAAATTTGGAAAAATGTCGCCTATTGTCAAAAAAAAAACACACTTTTGAATATTGGACATTCATAGGGATGTCCTTCCGGCCAAATAATTTGTTTTTTCCCATCTCCTACCATTTTCGGAAAAAGGAGCAAAGTCCTTTTTAAAATTTCAAAAGTCGAAATTTGGAAAAATGTCGCCTATTTTCAAAAAAACACACTGTTGCGACTTTTGAATATTGGACATTCATAGAAATGGCCGGAAGAGATTTCCCCAATAATGTTTTTTCGCCCATCACCTACCATTTTCGGAAAAAGGAGCAAATTTTTTTTTAAAATTTCAAAAGTCGAAATTTGGAAAAATGTCGCCTATTGTCAAAAAAAAACACACTTTTGAATATTGGACATTCATAGGGATGGCCTTCCGGCCAAATAATTTGTTTTTTCCCATCTCCTACCCTTTTCGGAAAAAGGAGCAAAGTCCTTTTTAACATTTCAAAAGTCCAAATTTGGAAAAATGTAGCCTATTTTCAAAAAAACACACTGTTGCGACTTTTGAGTATTGGACATTCATAGAAATGGCCTGAGGAATGTTATCCAATAAATTTGTTCGCCCATCACCTACCATTTTCGGAAAAAGGAGCAAAGTCTTTTTTAAAATTTCAAAAGTCGAAATTTGGAAAAATGTCGCCTATTTTCAAAAAAACACACTGTTGCGACTTTTGAATATTGGGCATTCATAGAAATGGCCTGAGGAGTTATCTCCAATAATTTTTTTCGCCCATCTCCTACCATTTTCGAAGAAAGGAGCAAAGTCCTTTTTAACATTTCAAAAGTCGAAATTTGGAAAAATTTTGAAAAATTGTCAAAAAAAAAAAAAAACACACTTTTGAATATTGGACATTCATAAGGATGGCCTTCCGGCCAAATAATTTGTTTTTTCCCATCTCCTACCATTTTCGGATAAAGGAGCAAAGTCCTTTTTAACATTTCAAAAGTCCAAATTTGGAAACTTGTAACCTATTTTCAAAAAAACACACTGTTGCGACTTTTGAGTATTGGACATTCATAGAAAAGGCCGGAAGAGATTTCCCCTATAATGTTTTTTCGCCCATCTCCTACCATTTTCGAAAAAAGGAGCAAAGTCCTTTTTAAATTTCATAAGTCGAAATTTGGAAAAATGTCGCCTATTTTCAAAAAAACACACTTTTGCGACTTTTGAATATTGGACATTCATAGCAATGGCCGGAAAAGATTTCCCCAATAATGTTTTTTCGCCCATCTCCTACCATTTTCGAAAAAAGGAGCAAAGTCCTTTTTAACATTTCAAAAGTCCAAATTTGGAAAAATGTCGCCTATTGTCAAAAAAAAAACACACTTTTGAATATTGGACTATCATAGGGATGTCCTTCCGGCCAAATAATTTGTTTTTTCCCATCTCCTTCCATTTTCGGAAAAAGGAGCAAAGTCCTTTTTAAAATTTCAAAAGTCCAAATTTGGAAAAATGTCGCCTATTTTCAAAAAAACACACTGTTGCGACTTTTGAATATTGGACATTCATAGAAATGGCCGGAAGAGTGTTATCCAATAATTTTTTTTTCCATCACCTACCATTTTCGAAAAAAGGAGCAAAGTCCTTTTTAAAATTTCAAAAGTCGAAATTTGGAAAAATGTCGCCTATTGTCAAAAAAAAAACACACTTTTGAATATTGGACATTCATAAGGATGGCCTTCCGGCCAAATAATTTGTTTTTTCCCATCTCCTACCATTTTCGGAAAAAGGAGCAAAGTCCTTTTTAAAATTTCAAAAGTCGAAATTTGGAAAAATGTCGCCTATTTTCAAAAAAACACACTTTTGCTACTTTTGAATATTGGACATTCATAGAAATGGCCGGAAGAGATTTCCCCTATAATGTTTTTTCGCCCATCTCCTACCATTATCGAAAAAAGGAGCAAAGTCCTTTTTAAAATTTCAAAAGTCGAAGTTTAGAAAAATGTCGCCTATTTTCAAAAAAACACACTGTTGCGACTTTTGAGTATTGGACATTCATAGAAATGGCCTGAGGAATGTTATCCAATAAATTTTTTCGCCCATCAAATACCATTTTCGGAAAAAGGAGCAAAGTCTTTTTTAAAATTTCAAAAGTCGAAATTTGGAAAAATGTCGCCTATTGTCAAAAAAAAAAACACACTTTTGAATATTGGACATTCATAGGGATGGCCTTCCGGCCAAATAATTTGTTTTTTCCCATCTCCTACCATTTTCGGAAAAAGTCCTTTTTAAAATTTCAAAAGTCGAAATTTGGAAAAATGTCGCCTATTTTCAAAAAAACACACTATTGCGACTTTTGAATATTGGACATTCATAGAAATGGCCGGAAGAGATTTACCCTATAATGTTTTTTCGCCCATCTCCTACCATTTTCGAAAAAAGGAGCAAAGTCCTTTTTAAATTTCAAAAGTCGAAATTTGGAAAAATGTCGCCTATTGTCAAAAAAAAAAAACACACTTTTGAATATTGGACATTCATAGGGATGTCCTTCTGGCCAAATAATTTGTTTTTTCCCATCTCCTACCATTTTCGGAAAAAGGAGCAAAGTCCTTTTTAAAATTTCAAAAGTCGAAATTTGGAAAAATGTCGCCTATTTTCAAAAAAACACACTGTTGCGACTTTTGAATATTGGACATTCATAGAAATGGCCGGAAGAGATTTCCCCTATAATGTTTTTTCGCCCATCTCCTACCATTATCGAAAAAAGGAGCAAAGTCCTTTTTAAAATTTCAAAAGTCGAAGTTTGGAAAAATGTCGCCTATTGTCAAAAAAAAAACACACTTTTGAATATTGGACTATCATAGGGATGTCCTTCCGGCCAAATAATTTGTTTTTTCCCATCTCCTTCCATTTTCGGAAAAAGGAGCAAAGTCCTTTTTAAAATTTCAAAAGTCCAAATTTGGAAAAATGTCGCCTATTTTCAAAAAAACACACTGTTGCGACTTTTGAGTATTGGACATTCATAGAAATGGCCTGAGGAATGTTATCCAATAAATTTTTTCGCCCATCACCTACCATTTTCGGAAAAAGGAGCAAAGTCTTTTTTAAAATTTCAAAAGTCGAAATTTGGAAAAATGTCGCCTATTGTCAAAAAAAAAACACACTTTTAAATATTGGACATTCATAGGGATGTCCTTCCGGCCAAATAATTTGTTTTTTCCCATCTCCTACCATTTTCGGATAAAGGAGCAAAGTCCTTTTTAACATTTCAAAAGTCCAAATTTGGAAAAATGTCGCCAATTTTCAAAAAAACACACTGTTGCGACTTTTGAATATTGGACATTCATAGAAATGGCCGGAAGAGTGTTATCCAATAATTTTTTTTTCCCATCACCTACCATTTTCGAAAAAAGGAGCAAAGTCCTTTTTAAAATTTCAAAAGTCGAAATTTGGAAAAATGTCGCCTATTGTCAAAAAAAAAACACACTTTTGAATATTGGACATTCATAAGGATGGCCTTCCGGCCAAAAAATTTGTTTTTTCCCATCTCCTACCATTTTCGGAAAAAGGAGCAAAGTCCTTTTTAAAATTTCAAAAGTCGAAATTTGGAAAAATGTTGCCTATTTTCAAAAAAACACACTTTTGCGACTTTTGAATATTGGACATTCATAGAAATGGCCGGAAGAGATTTCCCCTATAATGTTTTTTCGCCCATCTCCTACCATTATCGAAAAAAGGAGCAAAGTCCTTTTTAAAATTTCAAAAGTCGAAGTTTGGAAAAATGTCGCCTATTGTCAAAAAAAAAACACACTTTTGAATATTGGACATTCATAAGGATGGCCTTCCGGCCAAATAATTTGTTTTTTCCCATCTCCTACCATTTTCGGATAAAGGAGCAAAGTCCTTTTTAACATTTCAAAAGTCCAAATTTGGAAAAATGTAGCCTATTTTCAAAAAAACACACTGTTGCGACTTTTGAGTATTGGACATTCATAGAAATGGCCTGAGGAATGTTATCCAATAAATTTTTTCGCCCATCACCTACCATTTTCGGAAAAAGGAGCAAAGTCTTTTTTAAAATTTCAAAAGTCGAAATTTGGAAAAATGTCGCCTATTGTCAAAAAAAAACACACTTTTGAATATTGGACATTCATAGGGAAGGCCTTCCGGCCAAATAATTTGTTTTTTCCCATCTCCTACCATTTTCGGAAGAAGTCCTTTTTAAAATTTCAAAAGTCGAAATTTGGAAAAATGTCGCCTATTTTCAAAAAAACACACTTTTGCGACTTTTGAATATTGGACATTCATAGAAATGGCCGGAAGAGTGTTCCCCAATAATGTTTTTTCGCCCATCTCCTACCATTTTCAAAAAAAGGAGCAAAGTTTTTTTTAAAATTTTAAAAGTCCAAATTTGGAAAAATGTCGCCTATTTAAAAAAACACACTGTTGCGACTTTTGAATATTGTACATTCATAGAAATGGCCTGAGGAGTGTTCTCCAATAATATTTTTCGCTCATCACCTACCATTTTCGGAAAAAGGAGCAAAGTCTTTTTTAAAATTTCAAAAGTCGAAATTTGGAAAAATGTCGCCTATTTTTAAAATAACACACTTTTGCGACTTTTGAATATTGGACATTCATAAAAATGGCCGGAAGAGATTTCCCCAATAATGTTTTTTCGCCCATCTCCTACCATTTTCGAAAAAAGGAGCAAAGTCCTTTTTAACATTTCAAAAGTCGTAATTTGGAAAAATGTCGCCTATTGTCAAAAAAAACACACTTTTGAATATTGGACATTCATAGGGATGGCCTTCCGGCCAAATAATTTGTTTTTTCCCATCTCCTACCATTTTCGAAAAAAAGGAGCAACGTCCTTTTTAAAATTTCAAAAGTCGAAATTTGGAAAAATGTCGCCTGTTTTCAAAAAAAAAAAACATCCTTTTGAATATTGGACATTCATAGGGATGGCCTTCCGGCAAAATAATTTGTTTTTTCCAATCTCCTACCATTTTCGGAAAAAGGAGCAAAGTCCTTTTTAAAATTTCAAAAGTCGAAATTTGGAAAAATGTCGCCTATTGTCAAAAAAAAAAAACACACTTTTGAATATTGGACATTCATAGGGATGGCCTTCCGGCCAAATAATTTGTTTTTTCCCATCTCCTACCATTTTCAAAAAAAAGAGCAAAGTCTTTTTTAAAATTTCAAAAGTCCAAATTTGGAAAAATGTCGCCTATTTTCAAAAAAACACACTGTTTTGTCTTTTGAATATTGGACATTCATAGAAATGGCCTGAGGAGTGTTCTCCAATAATTTTTTTTGCCCATCACCTACCATTTTCGGAAAAAGGAGCAAAGTCTTTTTTAAAATTTCAAAAGTCGAAATTTGGAAAAATGTAGCCTATTTTAAAAAAAACACACTGTTGCGACTTTTGAATATTGGACATTCATAGGGAGAGCCGGAATAGTGTTCCCCAATAATTTTTTTTCGCCCATCATCTAACATTTTCGAAAAAAGGAGCAAAGTCCTTTTTAAAATTTCAAAAGTCGAAATTCGGAAAAATGTGTCCTATTTAAAAAAAAAAACACACTTTTGCGACTTTTGAATATTGGACATTCATAGAAATGGCCTTAGGAGTGTTCTCCAATAATTTTTTTCGCCAATCACCTACCATTTTCGGAAAAAGGAGCAGTCTTTTTTAAAATTTCAAAACTCGAAATTTGGAAGAATGTCGCTTATTTTAAAAAAAAACACACTTTTGCGCCTTTGAATATTGGACATTCATAGAAATGGCCGAAAGAGTGTTCCCCAATAATGTTTTTTTTGCCCATCTCCTACCATTTTCGAAAAAAGGAGCAAAGTCCTTTTTAAAATTTCAAAAGTCGAAATTTGGAAAAATGTCGCCTATTGTCAAAAAAAAACACACTTTTGAATATTGGACATTCATAGGGATGGCCTTCCGGCCAAATAATTTGTTTTTTCCCATCTCCTACCATTTTCGGAAAAAGGAGCAAAGTCCTTTTTAAAATTTCAAAAGTCGAAATTTGGAAAAATGTCGCCTATTTTCAAAAAAACACGCTTTTGCGACTTTTGAATATTGTACATTCATAGAAATGTCCGGAAGAGTGTTCCCCAATAATGTTTTTTCGTCAATCTCCTACCATTTTCGAAAAAAGGAGCAAAGTCCTTTTTAAAATTTCAAAAGTCGAAATTTGGAAAAATGTCGCCTTTTTTCAAAAAAACACACTGTTTTGTCTTTTGAATATTGGACATTCATAGAAATGGCCTGAGGAGTGGTCTCCAATAATTTTTTTCGCCCATCAACTACCATTTTCGGAAAAAGGAGCAAAGTCCTTTTTAAAATTTCAAAAGTCGAAATTTGGAAAAATGTCGCCTGTTTTCAAAAAAAAAAACATCCTTTTGAATATTGGACATTCATAGGGATGGCCTTCCGGCAAAATAATTTGTTTTTTCCAATCTCCTACCATTTTCGGAAAAAGGAGCAAAGTCCTTTTTAAAATTTCAAAAGTCGAAATTTGGAAAAATGTCGCCTATTGTCAAAAAAAAAAAAACACACTTTTGAATATTGGACATTCATAGGGATGGCCTTCCGGCCAAATAATTTGTTTTTTCCCATCTCCTACCATTTTCAAAAAAAAGAGCAGTCTTTTTTAAAATTTCAAAAGTCCAAATTTGGAAAAATGTCGCCTATTTTCAAAAAAACACACTTTTGCGACTTTTGAATATTGGACATTCATAAAAATGGCCTGAGGAGTGTTCTCCAATAATTTTTTTTGCCCATCACCTACCATTTTCGGAAAAAGGAGCAAAGTCTTTTTTAAAATTTCAAAAGTCGAAATTTGGAAAAATGTAGCCTTTTTTAAAAAAAACACACTGTTGCGACTTTTGAATATTGGACATTCATAGGGAGAGCCGGAATAGTGTTCCCCAATAATTTTTTTTCGCCCATCATCTAACATTTTCGAAAAAAGGAGCAAAGTCCTTTTTAAAATTTCAAAAGTCGAAATTCGGAAAAATGTGTCCTATTTAAAAAAAAAACACAGTTTTGCGACTTTTGAATATTGGACATTCATAGAAATGGCCTTAGGAGTGTTCTCCAATAATTTTTTTCGCCAATCACCTACCATTTTCGGAAAAAGGAGCAAAGTCCTTTTTAAAATTTCAAAAGTCGAAATTTGGAAAAATGTCGCCTATTGTCAAAAAAAAACACACTTTTGAATATTGGACATTCATAGGGATGGCCTTCCGGCCAAATAATTTGTTTTTTCCCATCTCCTACCATTTTCGGAAAAAGGAGCAAAGTCCTTTTTAACATTTCAAAAGTCCAAATTTGGAAAAATGTAGCCTATTTTCAAAAAAACACACTGTTGCGACTTTTGAGTATTGGACATTCATAGAAATGGGCTGAGGAATGTTATCCAATAAATTTTTTCGCCCATCACCTACCATTTTCGGAAAAAGGAGCAAATTTTTTTTTAAAATTTCAAAAGTCGAAATTTGGAAAAATGTCGCCTATTTTAAAAAAAAACACACTTTTGCGACTTTTGAATATTGGACATTCATAGAAATGGGCGGAAAAGTGTTCCCCAATAATGTTTTTTCGCCCATCTCCTACCATTATCGAAAAAAGGAGCAAAGTCTTTTTTAAAATTTCAAAAGTCGAAATTTGGAAAAATGTCGCCTATTGTCAAAAAAAAACACACTTTTGAATATTGGACATTCATAGGGATGGCCTTCCGGCCAAATAATTTGTTTTTTCCCATCTCCTACCATTTTCGGAAAAAGGAGCAAAGTCCTTTTTAAAATTTCAAAAGTCGAAATTTGGAAAAATGTCGCCTATTTTCAAAAAAAACACGCTTTTGCGACTTTTGAATATTGTACATTCATAGAAATGTCCGGAAGAGTGTTCCCCAATAATGTTTTTTCGTCAATCTCCTACCATTTTCGAAAAAAGGAGCAAAGTCCTTTTTAAAATTTCAAAAGTCGAAATTTGGAAAAATGTCGCCTATTTTCAAAAAAACACACTGTTTTGTCTTTTGAATATTGGACATTCATAGAAATGGCCTGAGGAGTGGTCTCCAATAATTTTTTTCGCCCATCAACTACCATTTTCGGAAAAAGGAGCAAAGTCCTTTTTAAAATTTCAAAAGTCGAAATTTGGAAAAATGTCGCCTATTGTCAAAAAAAAACACACTTTTGAATATTGGACATTCATAGGGATGGCCTTCCGGCCAAATAATTTGTTTTTTCCCATCTCCTACCATTTTCGGAAAAAGGAGCAAAGTCCTTTTTAACATTTCAAAAGTCCAAATTTGGAAAAATGTAGCCTATTTTCAAAAAAACACACTGTTGCGACTTTTGAGTATTGGACATTCATAGAAATGGCCTGAGGAATGTTATCCAATAAATTTTTTCGCCCATCAAATACCATTTTCGGAAAAAGGAGCAAAGTCTTTTTTAAAATTTCAAAAGTCGAAATTTGGAAAAATGTCGCCTATTGTCAAAAAAAAAACACACTTTTGAATATTGGACATTCATAGGGATGGCCTTCCGGCCAAATAATTTGTTTTTTCCCATCTCCTACCATTTTCGGAAAAAGTCCTTTTTAAAATTTCAAAAGTCGAAATTTGGAAAAATGTCGCCTATTTTCAAAAAAACACACTATTGCGACTTTTGAATATTGGACATTCATAGAAATGGCCGGAAGAGATTTACCCTATAATGTTTTTTCGCCCATCTCCTACCATTTTCGAAAAAAGGAGCAAAGTCCTTTTTAAATTTCAAAAGTCGAAATTTGGAAAAATGTCGCCTATTGTCAAAAAAAAAAAAACACACTTTTGAATATTGGACATTCATAGGGATGTCCTTCTGGCCAAATAATTTGTTTTTTCCCATCTCCTACCATTTTCGGAAGAAGGAGCAAAGTCCTTTTTAAAATTTCAAAAGTCGAAATTTGGAAAAATCTCGCCTATTTTAAAAAAAACACACTGTTGCGACTTTTGAATATTGGACATTCATAGAAATGGCCGGAAGAGATTTCCCCAATATTGTTTTTTCGCCCATCTCTTACCATTTTCGAAAAAAGGAGCAAAGTCCTTTTTAACATTTCAAAAGTCGAAATTTGGAAAAATGTCGCCTATTGTCAAAAAAAAAATCACACTTTTGAATATTGGACATTCATAGGGATGTCCTTCCGGCCAAATAATTTGTTTTTTCCCATCTCCTACCATTTTCGGATAAAGGAGCAAAGTCCTTTTTAACATTTCAAAAGTCCAAATTTGGAAAAATGTCGCCTATTTTCAAAAAAACACACTGTTGCGACTTTTGAATATTGGACATTCATAGAAATGGCCGGAAGAGTGTTATCCAATAATTTTTTTTTCCCATCACCTACCATTTTCGAAAAAAGGAGCAAAGTCCTTTTTAAAATTTCAAAAGTCGAAATTTGGAAAAATGTCGCCTATTGTCAAAAAAAAAAACACACTTTTGAATATTGGACATTCATAAGGATGGCCTTCCGGCCAAAAAATTTGTTTTTTCCCATCTCCTACCATTTTCGGAAAAAGGAGCAAAGTCCTTTTTAAAATTTCAAAAGTCGAAATTTGGAAAAATGTCGCCTATTTTCAAAAAAACACACTGTTTTGTCTTTTGAATATTGGACATTCATAGAAATGGCCTGAGGAGTGGTCTCCAATAATTTTTTTCGCCCATCAACTACCATTTTCGGAAAAAGGAGCAAAGTCCTTTTTAAAATTTCAAAAGTCGAAATTTGGAAAAATGTCGCCTATTGTCAAAAAAAAACACACTTTTGAATATTGGACATTCATAGGGATGGCCTTCCGGCCAAATAATTTGTTTTTTCCCATCTCCTACCATTTTCGGAAAAAGGAGCAAAGTCCTTTTTAACATTTCAAAAGTCCAAATTTGGAAAAATGTAGCCTATTTTCAAAAAAACACACTGTTGCGACTTTTGAGTATTGGACATTCATAGAAATGGCCTGAGGAATGTTATCCAATAAATTTTTTCGCCCATCAAATACCATTTTCGGAAAAAGGAGCAAAGTCTTTTTTAAAATTTCAAAAGTCGAAATTTGGAAAAATGTCGCCTATTGTCAAAAAAAAAACACACTTTTGAATATTGGACATTCATAGGGATGGCCTTCCGGCCAAATAATTTGTTTTTTCCCATCTCCTACCATTTTCGGAAAAAGTCCTTTTTAAAATTTCAAAAGTCGAAATTTGGAAAAATGTCGCCTATTTTCAAAAAAACACACTATTGCGACTTTTGAATATTGGACATTCATAGAAATGGCCGGAAGAGTCTTCCCCAATAATGTTTTTTCGCCCATCTCCTACCATTTTCGAAAAAAGGAGCAAAGTCCTTTTTAAATTTCAAAAGTCGAAATTTGGAAAAATGTCGCCTATTGTCAAAAAAAAAAACACACTTTTGAATATTGGACATTCATAGGGATGTCCTTCTGGCCAAATAATTTGTTTTTTCCCATCTCCTACCATTTTCGGAAGAAGGAGCAAAGTCCTTTTTAAAATTTCAAAAGTCGAAATTTGGAAAAATCTCGCCTATTTTAAAAAACACACACTGTTGCGACTTTTGAATATTGGACATTCATAGGGAGAGCCGGAATAGTGTTCCCCAATAATTTTTTTTCGCCCATCATCTAACATTTTCGAAAAAAGGAGCAAAGTCCTTTTTAAAATTTCAAAAGTCGAAATTCGGAAAAATGTGTCCTATTTAAAAAAAAAACACACTTTTGCGACTTTTGAATATTGGACATTCATAGAAATGGCCTTAGGAGTGTTCTCCAATAATTTTTTTCGCCAATCACCTACCATTTTCGGAAAAAGGAGCAGTCTTTTTTAAAATTTCAAAACTCGAAATTTGGAAGAATGTCGCTTATTTTAAAAAAAAACACACTTTTGCGCCTTTGAATATTGGACATTCATAGAAATGGCCGAAAGAGTGTTCCCCAATAATGTTTTTTTTGCCCATCTCCTACCATTTTCGAAAAAAGGAGCAAAGTCCTTTTTAAAATTTCAAAAGTCGAAATTTGGAAAAATGTCGCCTATTGTCAAAAAAAAACACACTTTTGAATATTGGACATTCATAGGGATGGCCTTCCGGCCAAATAATTTGTTTTTTCCCATCTCCTACCATTTTCGGAAAAAGGAGCAAAGTCCTTTTTAAAATTTCAAAAGTCGAAATTTGGAAAAATGTCGCCTATTTTCAAAAAAAACACGCTTTTGCGACTTTTGAATATTGTACATTCATAAAAATGTCCGGAAGAGTGTTCCCCAATAATGTTTTTTCGTCAATCTCCTACCATTTTCGAAAAAAGGAGCAAAGTCCTTTTTAAAATTTCAAAAGTCGAAATTTGGAAAAATGTCGCCTATTTTCAAAAAAACACACTGTTTTGTCTTTTGAATATTGGACATTCATAGAAATGGCCTGAGGAGTGGTCTCCAATAATTTTTTTCGCCCATCAACTACCATTTTCGGAAAAAGGAGCAAAGTCCTTTTTAAAATTTCAAAAGTCGAAATTTGGAAAAATGTCGCCTATTTTCAAAAAAACACACTTTTGCGACTTTTGAATATTGGACATTCATAGAAATTGCCTAAGGAGTGTTCTCCAATAATAATTTTTCGCCCATCTCCTACCATTTTCGAAAAAAGGAGCGAAGTCCTTTTTAAAATTGCAAAAGTCGATATTCGGAAAAATGTGTCCTATTTTGAAAAAAACACACTGCTGCGACTTTTGAATATTGGACATTCATAGAAATGGCCGGAATAGATTTCCCCAATAATGTTTTTTCGCCCATCTCCTACCATTTTCGAAAAAAGGAGCAAAGTCCTTTTTAAAATTTCAAAAGTCGAAATTTGGAAAAATGTCGCCTATTGTCAAAAAAAAAAAAACACACTTTTGAATATTGGACATTCATAGGGATGGCCTTCCGGCCAAATAATTTGTTTTTTCCCATCTCCTACCATTTTCAAAAAAAAGAGCAAAGTCTTTTTTAAAATTTCAAAAGTCCAAATTTGGAAAAATGTCGCCTATTTTCAAAAAAACACACTTTTGCGACTTTTGAATATTGGACATTCATAAAAATGGCCTGAGGAGTGTTCTCCAATAATTTTTTTTTCCCATCACCTACCATTTTCGGAAAAAGGAGCAAAGTCTTTTTTAAAATTTCAAAAGTCGAAATTTGGAAAAATGTAGCCTATTTTAAAAAAAACACACTGTTGCGACTTTTGAATATTGGACATTCATAGGGAGAGCCGGAATAGTGTTCCCCAATAATTTTTTTTCGCCCATCATCTAACATTTTCGAAAAAAGGAGCAAAGTCCTTTTTAAAATTTCAAAAGTCGAAATTCGGAAAAATGTGTCCTATTTAAAAAAAAAACACACTTTTGCGACTTTTGAATATTGGACATTCATAGAAATGGCCTTAGGAGTGTTCTCCAATAATTTTTTTCGCCAATCACCTACCATTTTCGGAAAAAGGAGCAGTCTTTTTTAAAATTTCAAAACTCGAAATTTGGAAGAATGTCGCTTATTTTAAAAAAAAACACACTTTTGCGCCTATGAATATTGGACATTCATAGAAATGGCCGAAAGAGTGTTCCCCAATAATGTTTTTTTTGCCCATCTCCTACCATTTTCGAAAAAAGGAGCAAAGTCCTTTTTAAAATTTCAAAAGTCGAAATTTGGAAAAATGTCGCCTATTGTCAAAAAAAAACACACTTTTGAATATTGGACATTCATAGGGATGGCCTTCCGGCCAAATAATTTGTTTTTTCCCATCTCCTACCATTTTCGGAAAAAGGAGCAAAGTCCTTTTTAACATTTCAAAAGTCGAAATTTGGAAAAATGTCGCCTATTTTCAAAAAAAACACACTGTTGCGACTTTAAATATTGGACATTCATAGGGATGGCCGGAATAGTGTTCCACAATAATTTTTTTTCGCAAATTTTCTACCATTTTCGAAAAAAGGAGCAAAGTCCTTTTTAAAATTTCAAAAGTCGAAATTTGGAAAAATGTTGCCTATTTTCAAAAAAACACACTGTTGCGACTTTTGAATATTGGACATTCATAGAAATGGCCTGAGGAGTGTTCTCCAATAATTTTTTTCGCCCATCACCTACCATTTTCGGAAAAAGGAGCAAAATCTTTTTTAAAATTTCAATAGTCGAAATTTGGAAAAATGTCGCCTATTTTCAAAAAAACACACATTTAAGACTTTTGAATATTGGACACTCATAGAAATGGCCTGAGGAGATTTCTTCTATAATGTTTTTTCGCCCATCTCTTACCATTATCGAAAAAAGGAGCAAAGTCCTTTTTAAAATTTTAAAAGTCGAAATTTAAAATAAATGTCGCGTATTGTCAAAAAAACACACTTTTGAATATTGGACATTCATAAGGCTGGCCTTCCGGCCAAATAATTTGTTTTTTCCCATCTCCTACCATTTTCGGAAAAAGGAGCAAAGTCCTTTTTAAAATTTCAAAAGTCGAAATTTGGAAAAATGTCGCCTATTTTCAAAAAAACACACTGTTGCGACTTTTGAATATTGGACATTCATAGAAATGGCCTGAGGAGTGCTATCCAATAATTTTGTTCGCCCATCACCTACAATTTTCGGAAAAAGGAGCAAAGTCCTTTTTAAAATTTCAAAAGTCGAAATTTGGAAAAATGTCGCCTATTTTCAAAAAAAACACGCTTTTGCGACTTTTGAATATTGTACATTCATAGAAATGTCCGGAAGAGTGTTCCCCAATAATGTTTTTTCGCCAATCTCCTACCATTTTCGAAAAAAGGAGCAAAGTCCTTTTTAAAATTTCAAAAGTCGAAATTTGGAAAAATGTCGCCTATTTTCAAAAAAACACACTGTTTTGTCTTTTGAATATTGGACATTCATAGAAATGGCCTGAGGAGTGTTCTCCAATAATTTTTTTCGCCCATCAACTACCATTTTCGGAAAAAGGAGCAAAGTCCTTTTCAAAAGTCGAAATTTGGAAAAATGTCGCCTATTTTCAAAAAAACACACTTTTGCGACTTTTGAATATTGGACATTCATAGAAATGGCCTAAGGAGTGTTCTCCAATAATAATTTTTCGCCCATCTCCTACCATTTTCGAAAAAAGGAGCGAAGTCCTTTTTAAAATTTCAAAAGTCGATATTCGGATAAATGTGTCCTATTTTGAAAAAAACACACTGCTGCGACTTTTGAATATTGGACATTCATAGAAATGGCCGGAATAGATTTCCCCAATAATGTTTTTTCGCCCATCTCCTACCATTTTCGAAAAAAGGAGCAAAGTCCTTTTTAAAATTTCAAAAGTCGAAATTTGGAAAAATGTCGCCTATTGTCAAAAAAAAACACACTTTTGAATATTGGACATTCATAGGGATGGCCTTCCGGCCAAATAATTTGTTTTTTCCCATCTCCTACCATTTTCGGAAAAAGTCCTTTTTAAAATTTCAAAAGTCGAAATTTGGAAAAATGTCGCCTATTTTCAAAAAAACACACTTTTGCGACTTTTGAATATTGGACATTCTTAGAAATGGCCGGAAGAGATTTACCCTATAATGTTTTTTCGCCCATCTCCTACCATTTTCGAAAAAAGGAGCAAAGTCCTTTTTAAATTTCAAAAGTCGAAATTTGGAAAAATGTCGCCTATTCTCAAAAAAAAAAACACACTTTTGAATATTGGACATTCATAGGGATGTCCTTCCGGCCAAATAATTTGTTTTTTCCCATCTCCTACCATTTTCGGAAAAAGGAGCAAAGTCCTTTTTAAAATTTCAAAAGTCGAAATTTGGAAAAATGTCGCCTATTTTCAAAAAAACACACTGTTGCGACTTTTGAATATTGGACATTCATAGAAATGGCCGGAAGAGATTTCCCCAATAATGTTTTTTCGCCCATCTCCTACCATTTTCGAAAAAAGGAGCAAAGTCCTTTTTAACATTTCAAAAGTCGAAATTTGGAAAAACGTCGCCTATTGTCAAAAAAAAAACACACTTTTGAATATTGGACATTCATAGGGATGTCCTTCCGGCCAAATAATTTGTTTTTTCCCATCTCCTACCATTTTCGGAAAAAGGAGCAAAGTCCTTTATAAAATTTCAAAAGTCGAAATTTGGAAAAATAACGCCTATTTTCAAAAAAACACACTGTTGCGACTTTTGAAAATTGGACATTCATAGAAATGGCCGGAAGTGATTTCCCCAATAATGTTTTTTCGCCCATCTCCTACCATTTTCGAAAAAGGAGCAAAGTCCTTTTTAACATTTCAAAAGTCGAAATTTGGAAAAATGTCGCCTATTGTCAAAAAAAAAACACACTTTTGAATATTGGACATTCATAAGGATGGCCTTCCGGCCAAATAATTTGTTTTTTCCCATCTCCTACCATTTTCGGATAAAGGAGCAAAGTCCTTTTTAACATTTCAAAAGTCCAAATTTGGAAAAATGTAGCCTATTTTCAAAAAAACACACTGTTGCGACTTTTGAGTATTGGACATTCATAGAAATGGCCTGAGGACTGTTATCCAATAAATTTTTTCGCCCATCACCTACCATTTTCGGAAAAAGGAGCAAAGTCTTTTTTAAAATTTCAAAACTCGAAATTTGGAAAAATGTCGCCTATTTTCAAAAAAACACAGTTTTGCGACTTTTGAATATTGGACATTCATAGAAATGGCCGGAAGAGTGTTCCCCAATAATGTTTTTTTTGCCAATCTCCTACCATTTTCGAAAAAAGGAGCAAAGTCCTTTTTAAAAGTTCAAAAGTCGAAATTTGGAAAAATGTCGTCTATTGTCAAAAAAAAAAAAAACACTTTTGAATATTGGACATTCATAGGGATGGCCTTCCGGCAAAATAATTTGTTTTTTCCCATCTCCTACCATTTTCGGAAAAGGAGCAAAGTTCTTTTTAACATTTCAAAAGTCCAAATTTGGAAACATGTCGCCTTTTTTCAATAAACACACTGTTGAATATTAGACATTCATAGGGATGGCCGGAATAGTGTTCCCCAATAATGTTTTTTCGCCCATCTCCTACCATTTTCGAAAAAAGGAGCAATCTTTTTTAAAATTTCAAAAGTCGAAATTCGGAAAAATGTCTATTATTTAAAAAAAGCACACTGTTGCGACTTTTGAATATTGGAAATTCATAGAAATGGCCTGAGGAATGTTATCCAATAAATTTTTTCGCCCATCACCTACCATTTTCGAAAAAAGGAGCAAAGTCTTTTTAAAAATTTCAAAAGTCGAAATATGGGAAAATGTCGCCTATTTAAAAAAAAAACACACTTTGTCAACTTTTGAATATTGGACATTCATAGAAATGGCCGGAAGAGTGTTCCCCAATAATGTTTTTTCGCCCATCTCCTACCATTTTCGAAAAAAGGAGCAATCTTTTTTTAAATTTCAAAAGTCGAAATTCGGAAAAATGTCGCATATTTTCAAAAAAACACACTGTTGCGACTTTTGAATATTGGACATTCATAGAAATGGCCTGAGGAGTGTTCTCCAATAATTTTTTTCGCCCATCACCGACCATTTTCGGAAAAAGGAGCAAAGTCTTTTTGAAAATTTCAATAGTCGAAATTTGGAAAAATGTCGCCTATTTTCAAAAAAAACACACTTTTGCGACTTTTGAATATTGGACATTCATAGAAATGGCCGGAAGAGTCTTCCCCAATAATGTTTTTTCGCCTATCTCCTACCATTTTCGAAAAAAGGAGCAAAGTCCTTTTTAAAATTTCAAAAGTCGAAATTCGGAAAAATGTGTCCTATTTTGAAAAAAACACACTGTTGCGACTTTTGAATATTGGACATTCATAGAAATGGCCTGAGGAGTGTTCTCCAATAATTTTTTTCGCCCATCGCCAAAAATTTTCGGAAAAAGGAGCAGCATTTTTTAAAATTTCAAAACTCGAAATTTGGAAAAATGTCGCATATTTTCAAAAAAACACACTTTTGCGACTTTTGAATATTGGACATTCATAGAAATGGCCGGAAGAGTGTTCCCCAATAATGTTTTTTTTGCCCATCTCCTACCACTTTCGAAAAAAGGAGCAAAGTCCTTTTTAAAATTTCAAAAGTCGAAATTTGGAAAAATGTCGCCTATTTTAAAAAAAAAACACACTTTTGAATATTGGACATTCATAGGGATGGCCTTCCGGCCAAATAATTTGTTTTTTCCCATCTCCTACCATTTTCGGAAAAAGTCCTTTTTAAAATTTCAAAAGTCGAAATTTGGAAAAATGTCGCCTAGTTTCAAAAAAACACACTTTTGCGACTTTTGAATATTGGACATTCATAGAAATGGCCGGAAGAGTCTTCCCCAATAATGTTTTTTCGCCTATCTCCTACCATTTTCGAAAAAAGGAGCAAAGTCCTTTTTAAAATTTCAAAAGTCGAAATTTGGAAAAATGTCGCCTATTTTCAAAAAAAACACACTTTTGCGACTTTTGAATATTGGACATTCATAGAAATGGCCGGAAGAGTCTTCCCCAATAATGTTTTTTCGCCTATCTCCTACCATTTTCGAAAAAAGGAGCAAAGTCTTTTTTAAAATTTCAAAAGTCGAAATATGGGAAAATGTCGCCTATTTTCAAAAAAAACACACTTTTGCGACTTTTGAATATTGGACATTCATAGAAATGGCCGGAAGAGTCTTCCCCAATAATGTTTTTTCGCCTATCTCCTACCATTTTCGAAAAAAGGAGCAAAGTCCTTTTTAAAATTTCAAAAGTCGAAATTTGGAAAAATGTCGCCTAGTTTCAAAAAAACACACTTTTGCGACTTTTGAATATTGGACATTCATAGAAATGGCCGGAAGAGTCTTCCCCAATAATGTTTTGTCGCCTATCTCCTACCATTTTCGAAAAAAGGAGCAAAGTCCTTTTTAAAATTTCAAAAGTCGAAATTTGGAAAAATGTCGCCTAGTTTCAAAAAAACACACTTTTGCGACTTTTGAATATTGGACATTCATAGAAATGGCCGGAAGAGTCTTCCCCAATAATGTTTTTTCGCCTATCTCCTACCATTTTCGAAAAAAGGAGCAAAGTCTTTTTTAAAATTTCAAAAGTCGAAATATGGGAAAATGTCGCCTATTTTCAAAAAAAACACACTTTTGCGACTTTTGAATATTGGACATTCATAGAAATGGCCGGAAGAGTCTTCCCCAATAATGTTTTTTCGCCTATCTTCTACCATTTTCGAAAAAAGGAGCAAAGTCCTTTTTAAAATTTCAAAAGTCGAAATTTGGAAAAATGTCGCCTATTTTCAAAAAAACACACTGTTTTGTCTTTTGAATATTGGACATTCATAGAAATGGCCTGAGGAGTGTTCTCCAATAATTTTTTTCGCCCATCAACTACCATTTTCGGAAAAAGGAGCAAAGTCCTTTTTAAAATTTCAAAAGTCGAAATTTGGAAAAATGTCGCCTATTTTCAAAAAAACACACTTTTGCGACTTTTGAATATTGGACATTCATAGAAATGGCCTAAGGAGTGTTCTCCAATAATAATTTTTCGCCCATCTCCTACCATTTTCGAAAAAAGGAGCGAAGTCCTTTTTAAAATTTCAAAAGTCGATATTCGGAAAAATGTGTCCTATTTTGAAAAAAACACACTGCTGCGACTTTTGAATATTGGACATTCATAGAAATGGCCGGAAGAGTGTTCCCCAATAATGTTTTTTTGCCCATCTCCTACCATTTTCAAAAAAAGGAGCAAAGTCCTTTTTAAAAGTTCAAAAGTCGAAATTTGGAAAAATGTCGCCTATTGTCAAAAAAAAAAAAACACTTTTGAATAATGGACATTCATAGGGATGGCCTTCCGGCAAAATAATTTGTTTTTTCCCATCTCCTACCATTTACGGAAAAGGAGCAAAGTTCTTTTTAACATTTCAAAAGTCCAAATTTGGAAAAATGGCGCCTATTTTCAAAAAAACACACTTTTGCGACTTTTGAATATTGGACATTCATAGAAATGGCCGGAAGAGTGGTCCCCAATAATGTTTTTTCGCCCATCTCCTACCATTTTCGAAAAAAGGAGCAATCTTTTTTAAAATTTCAAAAGTCGAAATTCGGAAAAATGTCCATTATTGAAAAAAAACACACTGTTGCGACTTTTGAATATTGGAAATTCATAGAAATGGCCTGAGGAGTGTTCTCTTATAAGTTTTTTCGCCCATCACCTACCATTTTCGAAAAAAGGAGCAAAGTCTTTTTTAAAATTTCAAAAGTCGAAATATGGGAAAATGTCGCCTATTTTAAAAAAAAAACACACTTTTGCGACTTTTGAATATTGGACATGACCGGAATAGTGGTCGTGTGGGTTTTTCCAAATTTCGACTTTTGATATTTTAAAAAGGACTTTGTTCCTTTTTCCGAAAATGGTAGAAAATTTGCGAAAAAAAATTATTGGGGAACACTATTCAGCCATCCCTATGAATGTCCAATATTCAAAGTTGCAACAGTGTGTTTTTTTGAAAATGGGCGACATTTTTCCAAATTTGGACTTTTGAAATGTTAAAAAGGACTTTGCTCCTTTTTCCGAAAATGGTAGGAGATGGGAAAAAACAATTTATTTGGCCGGAAGGCTATCCCTATGAATGTCCAATATTCAAAAGTGTGTTTTTTTTGACAATAGGCGACATTTTTCCAAATTTCGACTTTGGAAATTTTAAAAAGGACTTTGCTCCTTTTTTCGAAAATGGTTAGAGATGGGCAAAAATTATTATTGGGGAGCACTCTTCCGGCCATTTCTATGAATGTCCAATATTCAAAGGCGCAAAAGTGTGTTTTTTTTAAATAAGCGACATTTTTCAAAATTTCGACTTTTGAAATTTTCAAAAAGACTTTGCTCCTTTTTCCGAAAATGGTAGAAAATTTGCCAAAAAAAAATTATTGGGGAACACTATTCCGGCCATCCCTATGAATGTCTAATGTTTTAAAACTCTTTTGATTTGAAAGATTTTATGAAAACATACATTTTTAAAAGAGAAGTGTTTTAAGTTTATCAATAAATTAATAAAAATTACTTCCTTTTGAAATGTTTAAGAAAGTGACTGTATCTCCGGAAATATTAATTTCGTTGCGAAATTATAAAAATCTTCACTAAGTTATCAATAGTACTCTTTTCAATTCTTTCAAAATTGTTTTGATTTTAAAGAATGTTTGGAAAAATACATTTTTGTATGAGGAATGGTTCAAGTTAATTAGTAAATATATGAATATTACTTCTTTATGAAATATTTCAGAAAGTGACTGTTACTCCGGAAAAATCTTCACTAAGTTATCAATAGTGCTCTTTTCAATTCTTTCAAAATTGTTTTGATTTTCAAGAAAGTTTGGAAAAATATATTTTTGTATGAGGAATGGTTCAAGTTAATAAGTAAATATATGAATATTACTTCTTTATGAAATGTTTAAGAAAGTGACTGTTTCTCCGGAAATATTAATTTCATTACGAAATTATAAAAATCTCCACAAAATTATCAATCGATCGCTCTTCATTCTTTTAAAACTGTTTTGATTTGAAAGAATTTATGAAAACATACATTTTTTAATGAGAAGTGGTTTAAGTTTATCAATAAATTAATAAAAATTACTTCCTTTTGAAATGTTTAAGAAAGTGACTGTAGCTCCGGAAATATTAATTTCATTGCGAAATTATAAAAATCTTCACTAAGTTATCAATAGTGCTCTTGCCAATTCTTTCAAAATTGTTTTGATTTTCAAGAAAGTTTGGAAAAATATATTTTTGTATGAGGAATGGTTCAAGTTAATTAGTAAATATATGAATATTACTTCTTTATGAAATGTTTAAGAAAGTGACTGTATCTCTGGAAATATTAATTTCATTACGAAATTATAAAAATCTCCACAAAATTATCAATCGATCGCTCTTCATTCTTTTAAAACTGTTTTGATTTGAAAGAATTTATGAAAACATACATTTTTTAATGAGAAGTGGTTTAAGTTTATCAATAAATTAATAAAAATTACTTCCTTTTGAAATGTTTAAGAAAGTGACTGTAGCTCCGGAAATATTAATTTCATTGCGAAATTATAAAAATCTTCACTAAGTTATCAATAGTACTCTTTTCAATTCTTTCAAAATTGTTTTGATTTTAAAGAATGTTTGGAAAAATACATTTTTGTATGAGGAATGGTTCAAGTTTATCAGTAAATATATGAATATTACTCTTTTATGAAATGTTTAAGAAAGTAACTGTAGCTCCGGAAATATTAATTTTATTGCGAAATTATAAAAATCTGCACCAAGTTACCGATAGTGCTGTTTTCAATTGTTTTAAAACTCTTTTGATTTGAAAGATTTTATGAAAACATACATTTTTAAATGAGAAGTGGTTTAAGTTTATCAATAAATTAATAAAAATTACTTCCTTATGAAATGTTTAAGAAAGCGACTGTAGCTCCGGAAATATTAATTTCATTGCGAAATTATAAAAATCTTCACTAAGTTATCAATAGTACTCTTTTCAATTCTTTCAAAATTGTTTTGATTTTAAAGAATGTTTGGAAAAATACGTTTTTGTATGAGGAATGGTTCAAGTTTATCAGTAAATATATGAATATTACTCTTTTATGAAATGTTTAAGAAAGTGACTGTATCTCCGGAAATATTAATTTCATTGCGAAATTATTTAAACATCCACTAAGTTATCAATAATGCGCTTTTCAATTCGTTAAAAATTTTTTTGATTTGAAAGAATGTTTGGAAAAATATATTTTTGTATGAGGAATGGTTCAAGTTTATCAGTAAATATAAGAATATAACTTCTATATGATATGTTTAAAAAAGTAACTGTAGCTCCGGAAACATTAATTTTATTGCGAAATTATAAAAATCTGCAGCAAGTTACCGATAGTGCTCTTTTCAATTCTTTTAAAACTCTTATGATTTAAAAGATTTTATGAAAACATACATTTTCAAATGAGAAGTGGTTTAAGTTTATCAATAAATTAATAAAAATTACTTCCTTATGAAATGTTTCAGAAAGTGACTGTATCTCCGGAAATATTAATTTCATTGCGAAATTATTTCAACCTCCACTAAGTTATCAATAATGCGCTTTTCAATTCGTTCAAAATTTTTTTGATTTGAAAGAATGTTTGGAAGAATACATTTTTGTATGAGGAATGGTTCAAGTTTATCAGTAAATATATGAATATTACTTCTATATGATATGTTTAAGAAAGTGAGTGTATTTTCGGATATATTAATTTCATTGCGAAATTATAAAAATCTCCACAAAATTATCAATCGATCGCTCTTCATTCTTTTAAAGCTGTTTTGATTTGAAAGAATTTATGAAAACATACATATTTTAATGAGAAGTGGTTTAAGTTTATCAATAAATAAATAAAAATTACTTCTTTATAAAATGTTTAAGAAAGTGACTTTATCTCCGGAAATATTATTTCATTGCGAAATTATTAAAATCTTCACCAAGTTATCGTTTCAATTCTTTTTAAATTGTTTGATTTGAAAGAATGTTTGAAAAGACAATTTTTGTATGAAGAGTAGTTCAAATAAAAAAAAAATTTATTAAAATAAATATATAAATATTACTTTCATATGAATCTTTGAATTCAAAAGCACTTAGTTATTAACAGTGCTCTTTTCAATTCCTTTAAAATTGTTTTCATTTGAAAGAGTTTATGAAAAAATATCTTTTTTTATGAGAAGCGGTTCAAGCTTATCAATAAATATATGAATATTACTTCCATTTGAAATGCTTAAAAAAGGGACTGTAGCTCCGAAAATATTAATTTCATTGCGAAATTATAAAAACCCCCACTAGGTTATCAATAATACGCTTTTCAATTCGTTCAAAATTTTTTTGATTTGAAAGAATGTTTGAAAAAATACATTTTTGTATGAGGAATGGTTCAAGTTTATCAGTAAATATATGAATATTACTCTTTTATGAAATGTTTAAGAAAGCAACTGTAGCTCCCGAAATATTAATTTTATTGCGAAATTATAAAAATCTGCACCAAGTTACCGATAGTGCTGTTTTCAATTGTTTTAAAACTCTTTTGATTTGAAAGATTTTATGAAAACATACATTTTTAAATGAGAAGTGGTTTAAGTTTATCAATAAATTCATAAAAATTACTTCCTTATGAAATGTTTAAGAATGTGACTGTATCTCCAGAAATATTAATTTCATTGCGAAATTATAAAAAGCTTCACTAAGTTAGCAACAGTGCTCTTTTGAATACTTTCAAATTTATTTTAATTTGAAAGAATTTAAAAAAAAAAATAAATAAATAAAAATTACTTCTTTATAAAATGTTTAACAAAGTGACTATATCTCCGGAAAATTATTTCATTGCGAAATTATTAAAATCTTCACCAAGTTATCGTTTCAATTCTTTTTAAATTGTTTGATTTGAAAGAATGCTTGAAAAGACAATTTTTGTATGAAGAGTAGTTCAAATAAAAAAAAAATTTATTAAAATAAATATATGAATATTACTTCCATATGAATCTTTGAATTGAAAAGCACTTAGTTATTAACAGTGCTCTTTTCAATTTCTTCAAAATTGTTTTCTTTTGAAAGAGTTTATGAAAAAATATCTTTTTTTATGAGAAGCGGTTCAAGCTTATCAATAAATATATGAATATTACTTCCATTTGAAATGCTTAAAAAAGTGACTGTAGCTCCGGAAATATTAATTTCATTGCGAAATTATAAAAACCCCCACTAGGTTATCAATAATACGCTTTTCAATTCGTTCAAAATTTTTTTGATTTGAAAGAATGTTTGAAAAAATACATTTTTGTATGAGGAATGGTTCAAGTTTATCAGTAAATATATGAATATTACTTCTAAATGATATGTTTAAAAAAGTAACTGTAGCTCCGGAAATATTAATTTTAATGCGAAATTATAAAAATCTGCACCAAGTTACCGATAGTGCTCTTTTCAATTCTTTTAAAACTCTTTTGATTTAAAAGATTTTATGAAAACATACATTTTTAAATGAGAAGTGGTTTAAGTTTATCAATAAATTAATAAAAATTACTTCCTTATGAAATGTTTCAGAAAGTGACTGTATCTCCGGAAATATTAATTTCATTGCGAAATTATTTCAACCTCCCCTAAGTTATCAATAATGCGCTTTTCAATTCGTTCAAAATTTTTTTGATTTGAAAGAATGTTTGGAAGAATACATTTTTGTATGAGGAATGGTTCAAGTTTATCAGTAAATATATGAATATTACTTCTATATGATATGTTTAAGAAAGTGACTGTATTTTCGGATATATTAATTACATTGCGAAATTATAAAAATCTCCACAAAATTATCAATCCATCGCTCTTCATTATTTTAAAACTGTTTTGATTTGAAAGAATTTATGAAAACATACATTTTTTAATGAGAAGTGGTTTAAGTTTATCAATAAATAAATAAAAATTACTTCTTTATAAAATGTTTAAGAAAGTGACTATATCTCCGGAAATATTATTTCATTGCGAAATTATTAAAATCTTCACCAAGTTATCGTTTCAATTCTTTTTAAATTGTTTGATTTGAAAGAATGTTTGAAAAGACAATTTTTGTATGAAGAGTAGTTCAAATAAAAAAAAAATTTATTAAAATAAATATATGAATATTACTTTCATATGAATCTTTGAATTGAAAAGCACTTAGTTATTAACAGTGCTCTTTTCAATTCCTTTAAAATTGTTTTCATTTGAAAGAGTTTATGAAAAAATATCTTTTTTTATGAGAAGCGGTTCAAGCTTATCAATAAATATATGAATATTACTTCCATTTGAAATGCTTAAAAAAGGGACTGTAGCTCCGGAAATATTAATTTCATTGCGAAATTATAAAAACCTCCACTAAGTTATCAATAATGCGTGTTACCGCCACTCATAAATCGCTAATATGACATTACTGTTACCGCCACTCATAAATCGCTAATATGACATTACTGTTACCGCCACTCACAAATCGCTGATATGACATTACTGTTATCGATATGTAGAGAGATGAGCATGGCAAATGTTCAATTATTCCTTTTAATTTTCCACGCGGTATAATTATGAGGCCATATTTAATCGAGACCACATACATAGGTATATAAAACACCTACATAGATTTAAGATATTCATTCGTTCAGGTCATAAGGATTACGAAGCTTCGCTTGGAGTAGCCATACATAAAAGTTAGTATATCAGCAGTTTAGTATGTAAGTTTGTATAATGAATTTATTTATAATTTTAGGAATTTTAACATATTAAAGCGTAAGAATAAAGAATTAAAGTTTTCTAAAATTCTTACACTTGTGTTTAAAATCCACATTGGCTATCTTGAGCTTGGGCCGCTTTACCCGCAACATTAAAATTCTTTTATTTGCCTCATCGGATCGTTTGAAGGAATCATCTTGGGTGTTAAAACGTAAGTCCTAACAGAATGCAACCTTCCACTCCCTCACAGGGTCAACCACTAAGTCGTCAACGACCAACTCAGTTAAGTCCTGCACTGAACAACTGTAACATTTGCAACAAGTCCACAGACAACGAAAAATTTATAAAATGCAGCAAGTGCCATCTTAATTTTCATTTACCATGTGTCAATCTCAGCAGCAATCAAGACCAACCTACGTGGAGTTGCCAAAATTGTACGGTACAACATCAAATCACGATCGATTCTGCCTCTTCCATTCGTAGTGGCTCTTCGGCCACCACCCGCTCCCGCCGACAAGCTCTTGAGCTACAACGTCTAGAAGAAAAGACACAACTTGAAAGAGATTTCATTAAAAAGAAATACCAAATTCTCGAACAAGCAGTAGATGACTTCGAGGACGCACAATCAGTTAATAAACACTCAGCTGTCAGATCTGTACATGAGTGGTTAGATAATCAAATCCAACTCCCTACTTCGGCTATTGCAACCGCACACCAAAATATAGTTTCCGCAGCTCGTCAGTTTGAAACGCCACCTTACACATTTGTACCACAAGCCACAACAACGCAAGAAATGCCTAACACTACTAAACCATATTGCCAAAACGTAAGTAATGACTTAGTTTATACGACAAAAACAATAACTCCGCCCGTATGTACAACTACGTCATTCGTTAATAACATGTCTTCATTTATTAATGACCCAACAACGAATCGTCAGCAGCCGACAACTGCAAATTTATGTAATAATTCAGACAACGTAAATGCAGAAAATCACACATTAGAGACACCTGTACAATTTGGTTACATGGATTCAACGTTTTCCATGAACCCATCAAACCTCCAACCTGTTATATTACCTTCTCACAGGCTTTCGCAACAACAAATAAGCACGTGGCAGTCAGTACCAAAAGAGCTTCCAATTTTTACCGGCACTCCTGAAGAATGGCCCTTGTTTAGTGCCACATATGACTGGTCGACAGCAGTCTGTGGTTTTACAGACGCTGAAAATCTTGTCAGGCTTCAAAGTTCTCTAAAGGGGGAAGCACTTCAACCTGTTAAACATATTTTGATCCATCCATCGGGTGTACCATGTGCTCTATCTACACTAAAATTGCTTTTCGGACAACCGGAAAAAATATTAAACTCACTAAAAAATAGAATAAGATCACTACCAGCACTGAACACAAATAAATTGAGCACAATTACCTCTTTCGCCGTGGAAGTAAAGGGCCTAGAAACAACAATTAAAGCCAGTGGTTTAATAAATGAACTGACCAATTCATCTTTATTACATGAATTAATAATGAAAATGCCATCACATTTTCAACTTAACTGGGGTGAACAAAAAATAAAACTAGCAAAAAATAACAAAAGAGTTAGTTTGACTGAATTCGCTAACTGGATATATGAAGTCGGTGTCTCAGCAAGCAGCATAAATATAGAAAGTGACAGCAGCGCATCAAAGTCAATAGAGCAGTATTCGCGTAAGCCAAAAAACGTTTATGTGCATGCTCATGAAGAACAAAACAAAAAGATCTGTTTAGTGCGTTCTGGCAACTGCAATAGTGTTGAGAAGTGTAAAAAATTCTTGGCTGCGAATAGAAGCGAGCGATGGAACTTAGTAAGAATGTACAATCTATGTAAACTGTGCCTGCGACGTCACTACGGTATTTGCAGTAGCAGCATCGTTTGCAGAGAAAATAATTGTCAAATAAAACATAATACATTGCTGCATAAATCCATGACTGAAGATAGAGAAACAAACGCTACCAGAGAAACTGAAAATAAAAGCAAAAGAGATAATTTACATGCAGCCCATAGGAATGAATACAATGAAATCTTATTTAAAATTATACCCATAACAATATACGGAAACAATAATAAACGTTTTAATACTTTTGCATTTATAGACGAGGGTTCGTCTGTAAGTCTGGTAAATGAACAATTAATTAATAAACTAGATTTAAATGGTGAGTCACAACCTCTATGCTTGAAATGGACAGGTGAAATAGGTCGCAACGAAGAAGACTCAAAAATAGTCTCAATGAAAATTTCAGGTATGAATAAAACTGAATTTTCTATTTCTGTTCGTACGGTTAAACAACTATCGCTTCCGAGTCAGAGCTTTAATTATAAAAAGTTATGTAAAAAATTTCCGCACCTTAAAGGGCTACCCATCGCCGATTTTGAAAATGCTGTACCAGATGTACTTTTAGGATTAAATAACTTGAAATTATGTGGGCCAACTCGTGTTAAAGAAGGCAAGAAAAACGAACCCGTCGCTTTACATACTCGCCTCGGCTGGCTAATATGTGGCAACTCCAGTGTTGGAGAAAAGGCCCAAATTCAATATAATTTTTACTCTTGCGAGTGTAAAGGTGAAAACGACCAAATTCTTACTCACTTACTCAAACAGTTTTATACAACTGAGTTAGCAGGGATAAGTAACTATACTCCAGCTCTTGGAAAAGATGACCAAAGGGCATTAAGTTTGCTAGAAACATATACGAAACAAAGATGCGATGGCCATTACGAGACAGCTTTGCTGTGGCGATATGACAATATTACACTTCCACAAAGCTTTGATATGGCGAAGAGACGACTGATTTGTCTCGAAAAAACTCTAAGAAAAAATAAAGAGTTGTTTGAACATTTCGAAAAAACAATTTCTGAATATTTTGAAAGAAATTACATAGCCAAAGTAAACAATGAAGATGATAAACAAAATGTATGGTATTTACCAATGTTTCCGGTATTTAACAAAAACAAACCGAATAAAACAAGAATAGTTTGGGATGCGGCCGCGAAGGCAAATGGTATTTCACTTAACTCTATGCTGCTCAAAGGGCCAGATTTGCTGTCTTCTCTTGCAGCTATTCTTTTTCGTTTTCGGCAAAGGCAAATTGCAATCTGTGGTGACATCGAACAAATGTTCCATCAGATTTATATACGCGATGAAGACTGCCATGCGCAAAGATTTTTATGGCGCAGCTGCGACGACAACAAAGAACCCGAAGTGTACGTAATGAAGGTTATGATATTCGGTGCCTCCTGCGCTCCGTGCATATCTCAGTATGTTAAAAACCTCAACGCATCAGAATTTGAAGCCAAGTATCCCTTAGCCGCTGCTGCCATCAAAGACAACCACTACGTAGATGATTTTCTTGCTTCTTCGGATACTCCTGCAGAAGCCGCCGAACTGGCTAAAACTGTGCGATTCATTCATAGTGAGGGAGGATTCAAAATTAGAAACTGGTGTTCGAATAATGATAGCGTTTTGAAAGAATTGAACTCTTCTAACCCTTTGACCAATATTTGCCTAAACGTTAGTGTAGGCGAAGCAACAGAAAAGGTACTTGGCATATTTTGGAACCCTGGGGAGGACAATATAACCTTCAAACTGTCGCAGTCTGTCTTGAACAGCGAACTTCTTCTCGGAAACAAAATTCCCACCAAACGTGAAATTTTAAGAACTCTAATGAGCATTTATGACCCTTTAGGGCTTGTAGGAAATTTCCTTATGTATTTGAAAATAGTTCTCCAAGAAGTTTGGAGAAGCAATATCGACTGGGACGAACATATTCTAGTAAATCAACAATTAAGGTGGGAAAACTGGCTAGCGCTTTTACCAGATTTAAAAAATGTAAATATACCTCGTTGTTATCTTAAAACATTGAAAAACTATAATAACCTAGATGTTCAATTGCATGTATTTGTGGATGCAAGCGAAAACGGTTATGCCGCCGTAGCGTATTTTAGGATGTGCTGTGGGGACGAAATCGCTATTTCACTTATTGGATCAAAAACTAGGGTGGCGCCACTAAAGGTTTTATCGATACCACGTTTAGAGCTGATGGCAGCTGTTATTGGTGCTCGGTTTGCTAAATATATTGAAAAACATCATACCGTTAAGATAAATCGAAAAACACTCTGGTCAGATTCCCGAACAGTTTTAAGCTGGATACGCTCCGACCACCGAAAATATCACCAGTTCGTTGCAGTTCGTGTAAGTGAAATTCTCGATATTTCAGAGGTGGACGAGTGGTCCTGGATATCAGGAAAAACGAATGTAGCTGACGAAGCAACACGATGCACAAATAAACCTAATCTATCGAATACAGGGCGCTGGTTTAGCGGCCCAGATTTTTTAAAGTTGCCAGAGAAAGAATGGCGGGAACCCAATACACAACTTTTGGAAACAAAGCTCGAGTTGAAAGAGTGCCATTTAACGGCACGAAGTATAGAACAACTTATAAACTTACAAAGATTTTCTCAGTGGTGCAGAGCATTAAGGGCAACTGCATACGTAATTCGTTTTTGCTACTGCCGTAGAAACAGAGATATCACGCCTTCCTGTGGAAAGGAACTAACTCAAATTGAGTTGCTCAAAGCAGAACTGACTCTTATCAAAGATACGCAGAAAGTATATTTCCAAAATGAAATAAATTGTCTATCACAAAAGAATAAATTAACAAAAACAAATTTTTTGTATAAATTGTCCCCGTATTTGGATCATAAAGGTGTCTTGAGAGTAGGTGGCCGAATTGATTATGCTGATGTTCCGGAGGAACTGATGCATCCAGCCGTTTTGCCTAAACATTGCCGCCTAACAACCCTTTTAATATTACATTACCATAATCTGTACCGTCATAGTAGCCTTGAGACAGTGGTGAATGAATTGCGGCAAAAATACTATATTCCTAAATTGAGAACCGTTTGTAAATCAACCATTAAGCAGTGTCAAATGTGTAAAATTAAAACTGCGATGCCGGAGATTCCGCAGATGGCAAAATTACCTCGGGCTCGACTGGGTTCGTATCTCTCACCATTCACATTCACGGGTCTTGACTTTTTTGGTCCTATGCTTGTCACTGTTAACCGACATAAAGAAAAGAGATACGGTGCGCTATTTACATGTTTAACGGTACGTGCGGTTCATATTGAAATCGTCTATTCGCTTAATACAAGTTCGTGTATCATGGCAATACGTAAGTTTATTTCGCGAAGAGGCAGCCCAAGAGAATTTTTCAGCGACAATGGTACTAATTTTATCGCTGCTGATCGAGAGTTGCGTGAAGCCTTAAGAGAGGTGGACAAGAACGAGCTAATACGAAGTTTTACAACGTCCTACACCAAATGGAACTTTAACCCACCTTCTGCTCCTCATATGGGAGGAGCATGGGAACGATTAGTTCGATCCGTAAAAACTGTACTCTACAATATTAAAACAGAACGGTTTCCAAGCGATGAAATGCTGCAAAGCATGATGGCTGAAGTCGAAAGTATTATAAATTCCCGTCCTCTTACATATGTCCCAATAGAAAGCGAAAATCAAGAAGCGATCACACCAAATCATATTTTGCTTGGCAACTCCAGTGGCTTAAAACCCCTTGCATCGTACGACGACGAAGGTCTTGTACTTAAAGAAAGTTGGTTGCGTTCACAACAATATGCACAAATCTTTTGGAAGAGATGGGTGACAGAGTACCTGCCTACTTTGACGTGTAGGACAAAGTGGTTTCAAAAGGCCAAACCCATATCTGTGGGAGATTTAGTGATAGTGGTTGATCCAAATAACCCGAGAAACGTGTGGCCAAAAGGAAAGGTCATCGAAGTTGCCAAATCCGAAGATGGACAAGTACGAAAGGCAAAAGTTTTGACAGTTTGTGGCGTTTTAGAAAGACCTGCTGCAAAATTAGCGGTTTTAGACGTGGCTGAAAGAAAGTAGAGTAAGTCTTCGAAATCTCGCCATACTGTGGGGGAGTGTTACCGCCACTCATAAATCGCTAATATGACATTACTGTTACCGCCACTCATAAATCGCTAATATGACATTACTGTTATCGATATGTAGAGAGATGAGCATGGCAAAATGTTCAATTATTCCTTTTAATTTTCCACGCGGTATAATTATGAGGCCATATTTAATCGAGACCACATACATAGGTATATAAAACACCTACATAGATTTAAGATATTCATTCGTTCAGGTCATAAGGATTACGAAGCTTCGCTTGGAGTAGCCATACATAAAAGTTAGTATATCAGCAGTTTAGTATGTAAGTTTGTATAATGAATTTATTTATAATTTTAGGAATTTTAACATATTAAAGCGTAAGAATAAAGAATTAAAGTTTTCTAAAATTCTTACACTTGTGTTTAAAATCCACATTGGCTATCTTGAGCTTGGGCCGCTTTACCCGCAACATTAATATATTATTTTTCTACTTTTATAATTTTAGGAATTTTAACATATTAAAGCGTAAGAATAAAGAATTAAAGTTTTCTAAAATTCTTACACTTGTGTTTAAAATCCACATTGGCTATCTTGAGCTTGGGCCGCTTTACCCGCAACATTAAAATTCTTTTATTTGCCTCATCGGATCGTTTGAAGGAATCATCTTGGGTGTTAAAACATAAGTCCTAACAGAATGCAACCTTCCACTCCCTCACAGGGTCAACCACTAAGTCGTCAACGACCAACTCAGTTAAGTCCTGCACTGAACAACTGTCACATTTGCAACAAGTCCACAGACAACGAAAAATTTATAAAATGCAGCAAGTGCCATCTTAATTTTCATTTACCATGTGTCAATCTTAGCAGCAATCAAGACCAACCTACGTGGAGTTGCCAAAATTGTACGGTACAACATCAAATCACGATCGATTCTGCCTCTTCCATTCGTAGTGGCTCTTCGGCCACCACCCGCTCCCGCCGACAAGCTCTTGAGCTACAACGTCTAGAAGAAGAGACACAACTTGAAAGAGACTTCATTAAAAAGAAATACCAAATTCTCGAACAAGCAGTAGATGACTTCGAGGACGCACAATCAGTTAATAAACACTCAGCTGTCAGATCTGTACATGAGTGGTTAGATAATCAAATCCAACCCCCTACTTCGGCTATTGCAACCGCACACCAAAATATAGTTTCCGCAGCTCGTCAGTTTGCAACGCCACCTTACACATTTGTACCACAAGCCACAACAACGCAAGAAATGCCTTACACTACTAAACCATATTGCCAAAACGTAAGTAATGACTTAGTTTATACGACAAAAACAATAACTCCGCCCGTATGTACAACTACGTCATTCGTTAATAACATGTCTTCATTTATTAATGACCCAACAACGAACCGTCAGCAGCCGACAACTGCAAATTTATGTAATAATTCAGACAACGTAAATGGAGAAAATCACATATTAGAGACACCTGTACAATTTGGTTACATGGATTCAACGTTTTCCATGAACCCATCAAACCTCCAACCTGTTATATTACCTTCTCACAGGCTTTCGCAACAACAAATAAGCACGCGGCAGTCAGTACCAAAAGAGCTTCCAATTTTTACCGGCACTCCTGAAGAATGGCCCTTGTTTAGTGCCACATATGACTGGTCGACAGCAGTCTGTGGTTTTACAGACGCTGAAAATCTTGTCAGGCTTCAAAGTTCTCTAAAGGGGGAAGCACTTCGATCTGTTAAACATATTTTGATCCATCCATCGGGTGTACCATGTGCTCTATCTACACTAAAATTGCTTTTCGGACAACCGGAAAAAATATTAAACTCGCTAAAAAATAGAATAAGATCACTACCAGCACTGAACACAAATAAATTGAGCACAATTACCTCTTTCGCCGTGGAAGTAAAGGGCCTAGAAACAACAATTAAAGCCAGTGGTTTAATAAATGAACTGACCAATTCATCTTTATTACATGAATTAATAATGAAAATGCCATCACATTTTCAACTTAACTGGGGTGAACAAAAAATAAAACTAGCAAAAAATAACAAAAGAGTTAGTTTGACTGAATTCGCTAACTGGATATATGAAGTCGGTGTCTCAGCAAGCAGCATAAATATAGACAGTGACAGCAGCGCATCAAAGTCAATAGAGCAGTATTCGCGTAAGCCAAAAAACGTTTATGTGCATGCTCATGAAGAACAAAACAAAAAGATCTGTTTAGTGTGTTCTGGCAACTGCAATAGCTTTGAGAAGTGAAAAAAATTCTTGGCTGCGAATAGAAGCGAGCGATGGAACTTAGTAAGAATGTACAATCTATGTAAACTGTGCCTGCGACGTCACTACGGTATTTGCAGTAGCAGCATCGTTTGCAGAGAAAATAATTGTCAAATAAAACATAATACATTGCTGCATAAATCCATGACTGAAGATAGAGAAACAAACGCTACCAGAGAAACTGAAAATAAAAGCAAAAGAGATAAATTACATGCAGCCCATAGGAATGAATGCAATGAAATCTTATTTAAAATTATACCCATAACAATATACGGAAACAATAATAAACGTTTTAATACTTTTGCATTTATAGACGAGGGTTCGTCTGTAAGTCTGGTAAATGAAAAATTAATTAATAAACTAGATTTAAATGGTGAGTCACAACCTCTATGCTTGAAATGGACAGGTGAAATAGGTCGCAACGAAGAAGACTCAAAAACAGTCTCAATGAAAATTTCAGGTATGAATAAAACTGAATTTTCTATTTCTGTTCGTACGGTTAAACAACTATCGCTTCCGAGTCAGAGCTTTAATTATAAAAAGTTATGTAAAAAATTTCCGCACCTTAAAGGGCTACCCATCGCCGATTTTGAAAATGCTGTACCAGATGTACTTTTAGGATTAAATAACTTGAAATTATGTGTGCCCACTCGTGTTAAAGAAGGCAAGAAAAACGAACCCGTCGCTTTACATACTCGCCTCGGCTGGCTAATATGTGGCAACTCCAGTGTTGGAGAAAAGGCCCAAATTCAATATAATTTTTACTCTTGCGAGTGTAAAGGTGAAAACCACCAAATTCTTACTCACTTACTCAAACAGTTTTATACAACTGAGTTAGCAGGGATAAGTAACTATACTCCAGCTCTTGGAAAAGATGACCAAAGGGCATTAAGTTTGCTAGAAACATATACGAAACAAAGATGCGATGGCCATTACGAGACAGCTTTGCTGTGGCGATATGACAATATTACACTTCCACAAAGCTTTGATATGGCGAAGAGACGACTGATTTGTCTCGAAAAAACTCTAAGAAAAAATAAAGAGTTGTTTGAACATTTCGAAAAAACAATTTCTGAATATTTTGAAAGAAATTACATAGCCAAAGTAAACAATGAAGATGATAAACAAAATGTATGGTATTTACCAATGTTTCCGGTATTTAACAAAAACAAACCGAATGAAACAAGAATAGTTTGGGATGCGGCCGCGAAGGCAAATGGTATTTCACTTAACTCCATGCTGCTCAAAGGGCCAGATTTGCTGTCTTCTCTTGCAGCTATTCTTTTTCGTTTTCGGCAAAGGCAAATTGCAATCTGTGGTGACATCGAACAAATGTTCCATTAGATTTATATACGCGATGAAGACTGCCATGCGCAAAGATTTTTATGGCGCAGCTGCGACGACAACAAAGAACCCGAAGTGTACGTAATGAAGGTTATGATATTCGGTGCCTCCTGCGCTCCGTGCATATCTCAGTATGTTAAAAACCTCAACGCATCAAAATTTGAAGCCAAGTATCCCTTAGCCGCTGCTGCCATCAAAGACAACCACTACGTAGATGGTTTTCTTGCTTCTTCGGATACTCCTGCAGAAGCCGCCGAACTGGCTAAAACTGTGCGATTCATTCATAGTGAGGGAGGATTCAAAATTAGAAACTGGTGTTCGAATAATGATAGCGTTTTGAAAGAATTGAACTCTTCTAACCCTTTGACCAATATTTGCCTAAACGTTAGTGTAGGCGAAGTAACAGAAAAGGTACTTGGCATATTTTGGAACCCTGGGAAAGACAATATAACCTTTAAACTGTCGCAGTCTGTCTTAAACAACGAACTTCTTCTCGGAAACAAAATTCCCACCAAACGTGAAATTTTAAGAACTCTAATGAGCATTTATGACCCTTTAGGGCTTGTAGGAAATTTCCTTATGTATTTGAAAATAGTTCTCCAAGAAGTTTGGAGAAGCAATATCGACTGGGACGAACATATTGTAGTACATCTACAAGTAAGATGGGAAAACTGGCTAGCGCTTTTACCAGATTTAAAAAATGTAAATATACCTCGTTGTTATCTTAAAACATTGAAAAACTATAATAACCTAGATGTTCAATTGCATGTATTTGTGGATGCAAGCGAAAACGGTTATGCCGCCGTAGCGTATTTTAGGATGTGCTGTGGGGACGAAATCGCTATTTCACTTATTGGATCAAAAACTAGGGTGGCGCCACTAAAGGTTTTATCGATACCACGTTTAGAGCTGATGGCAGCTGTTATTGGTGCTCGGTTTGCTAAATATATTGAAAAACATCATACCGTTAAGATAAATCGAAAAACACTCTGGTCAGATTCCCGAACAGTTTTAAGCTGGATACGCTCCGACCACCGAAAATATCACCAGTTCGTTGCAGTTCGTGTAAGTGAAATTCTCGATATTTCAGAGGTGGACGAGTGGTCCTGGATATCAGGAAAAACGAATGTAGCTGACGAAGCAACACGATGCACAAATAAACCTAATCTATCGAATACAGGGCGCTGGTTTAGCGGCCCTGATTTTTTAAAGTTGCCAGAGAAAGAATGGCGGGAACCCAATACACAACTTTTGGAAACAAAGCTCGAGTTGAAAGAGTGCCATTTAACGGCACGAAGTATAGAACAACTTATAAACTTACAAAGATTTTCTCAGTGGTGCAGAGCATTAAGGGCAACTGCATACGTAATTCGTTTTTGCTACTGCCGTAGAAACAGAGATATCACGCCTTCCTGTGGAAAGGAACTAACTCAAATTGAGTTGCTCAAAGCAGAACTGACTCTTATCAAAGATACGCAGAAAGTATATTTCCAAAATGAAATAAATTGTCTATCACAAAAGAATAAATTAACAAAAACAAATTTTTTGTATAAATTGTCCCCGTATTTGGATCATAAAGGTGTCTTGAGAGTAGGTGGCCGAATTGATTATGCTGATGTTCCGGAGGAACTGATGCATCCAGCCGTTTTGCCTAAACATTGCCGCCTAACAACCCTTTTAATATTACATTACCATAATCTGTACCGTCATAGTAGCCTTGAGACAGTGGTGAATGAATTGCGGCAAAAATACTATATTCCTAAATTGAGAACCGTTTGTAAATCAACCATTAAGCAGTGTCAAATGTGTAAAATTAAAACTGCGATGCCGGAGATTCCGCAGATGGCAAAATTACCTCGGGCTCGACTGGGTTCGTATCTCTCACCATTCACATTCACGGGTCTTGACTTTTTTGGTCCTATGCTTGTCACTGTTAACCGACATAAAGAAAAGAGATACGGTGCGCTATTTACATGTTTAACGGTACGTGCGGTTCATATTGAAATCGTCTATTCGCTTAATACAAGTTCGTGTATCATGGCAATACGTAAGTTTATTTCGCGAAGAGGCAGCCCAAGAGAATTTTTCAGCGACAATGGTACTAATTTTATCGCTGCTGATCGAGAGTTGCGTGAAGCCTTAAGAGAGGTGGACAAGAACGAGCTAATACGAAGTTTTACAACGTCCTACACCAAATGGAACTTTAACCCACCTTCTGCTCCTCATATGGGAGGAGCATGGGAACGATTAGTTCGATCCGTAAAAACTGTACTCTACAATATTAAAACAGAACGGTTTCCAAGCGATGAAATGCTGCAAAGCATGATGGCTGAAGTCGAAAGTATTATAAATTCCCGTCCTCTTACATATGTCCCAATAGAAAGCGAAAATCAAGAAGCGATCACACCAAATCATATTTTGCTTGGCAACTCCAGTGGCTTAAAACCCCTTGCATCGTACGACGACGAAGGTCTTGTACTTAAAGAAAGTTGGTTGCGTTCACAACAATATGCACAAATCTTTTGGAAGAGATGGGTGACAGAGTACCTGCCTACTTTGACGTGTAGGACGAAGTGGTTTCAAAAGGCCAAACCCATATCTGTGGGAGATTTAGTGATAGTGGTTGATCCAAATAACCCGAGAAACGTGTGGCCAAAAGGAAAGGTCATCGAAGTTGCCAAATCCGAAGATGGACAAGTACGAAAGGCAAAAGTTTTGACAGTTTGTGGCGTTTTAGAAAGACCTGCTGCAAAATTAGCGGTTTTAGACGTGGCTGAAAGAAAGTAGAGTAAGTCTTCGAAATCTCGCCATACTGTGGGGGAGTGTTACCGCCACTCATAAATCGCTAATATGACATTACTGTTACCGCCACTCATAAATCGCTAATATGACATTACTGTTACCGCCACTCACAAATCGCTGATATGACATTACTGTTATCGATATGTAGAGAGATGAGCATGGCAAAATGTTCAATTATTCCTTTTAATTTTCCACGCGGTATAATTATGAGGCCATATTTAATCGAGACCACATACATAAGTATATAAAACACCTACATAGATTTAAGACATTCATTCGTTCAGGTCATAAGGATTACGAAGCTTCGCTTGGAGTAGCCATACATAAAAGTTAGTATATCAGCAGTTTAGTATGTAAGTTTGTATAATGAATTTATTTATAATTTTAGGAATTTTAACATATTAAAGCGTAAGAATAAAGAATTAAAGTTTTCTAAAATTCTTACACTTGTGTTTAAAATCCACATTGGCTATCTTGAGCTTGGGCCGCTTTACCCGCAACAATGCGCTTTTCAATTCGTTCAAAATTTTTTTTTGATTTGAAAGAATGTTTGGAAAAATACATTTTTGTATGAGGAATGGTTCAAGTTTATCAGTAAATTAATAAAAATTACTTCCTTATGAAATGTTTCAGAAAGTGACTGTATCTCCGGAAATATTAATTTCATTGCGAAATTATTTAAACATCCACTAAGTTATCTATAATGCGCTTTTCATTTCGTTCTAAATTTTTTTGATTTGAAAGAATGTTTGGAAAAATACATTTTTGTATAAGGAATGGTTCAAGTTTATCAGTAAATATATGAATATTACTCTTTTATGAAATGTTTAAGAAAGCAACTGTAGCTCCCGAAATATTAATTTTATTGCGAAATTATAAAAATCTGCACCAAGTTACCGATAGTGCTGTTTTCAATTGTTTTAAAACTCTTTTGATTTGAAAGATTTTATGAAAACATACATTTTTAAATGAGAAGTGGTTTAAGTTTATCAATAAATTCATAAAAATTACTTCCTTATGAAATGTTTAAGAATGTGACTGTATCTCCAGAAATATTAATTTCATTGCGAAATTATAAAAAGCTTCACTAAGTTAGCAACAGTGCTCTTTTGAATACTTTCAAATTTATTTTAATTTGAAAGAATTTAAAAAAAAAAATAAATAAATAAAAATTACTTCTTTATAAAATGTTTAACAAAGTGACTATATCTCCGGAAAATTATTTCATTGCGAAATTATTAAAATCTTCACCAAGTTATCGTTTCAATTCTTTTTAAATTGTTTGATTTGAAAGAATGTTTGAAAAGACAATTTTTGTATGAAGAGTAGTTCAAATAAAAAAAAAATTTATTAAAATAAATATATGAATATTACTTCCATATGAATCTTTGAATTGAAAAGCACTTAGTTATTAACAGTGCTCTTTTCAATTCCTTCAAAATTGTTTTCTTTTGAAAGAGTTTATGAAAAAATATCTTTTTTTATGAGAAGCGGTTCAAGCTTATCAATAAATATATGAATATTACTTCCATTTGAAATGCTTAAAAAAGTGACTGTAGCTCCGGAAATATTAATTTCATTGCGAAATTATAAAACCTCCACTAAGTTATCAATAATGCGCTTTTCAATTCTTTCAAAATTGTTTTGATTTTAAAGAATGTTTGGAAAAATACATTTTTGTATGAGGAATGGTTCAAGTTTATTAGTAAATATATGAATATTACTTCTTTATGAAATGTTTAAGAAAGTGACTGTATCTTTGGAAATATTAATTTCATTACGAAATTATAAAAATCTCCATAAAATTATCAATCGATCGCTCTTCATTCTTTTAAAACTGTTTTGATAGAATTTATGAAAACATACATTTTTTAATGAGAAGTGGTTTAAGTTTATCAATAAATAAATAAAAATTACTTCTTTATAAAATGTTTCAGAAAGTGACTATATCTCCAGAAATATTATTTCATTGCGAAATTATTAACATCTATTCAATCGATCAATGTTGACCTCGAGCAAATCCTCTTCTGGTACACAAAGCGTAGGCTCCCCAATCAACAAGTGGGCAGGAGTTAGCGCATGACAGTCAGATGGGTCTGAAGATAGGGGGCATAACGGTCTTGAATTCAAACAGCTTTCAATCTGAGCTAGCAGCGTAATAAGCTCTTCAAATGTTAGAATACGATTCTGCATCACTCTGTTCAAATGGTGTTTAGTGGATTTGACGCCGGCCTCCCAAAGACCACCAAAGTTTGAAGAGGCTGGAGGTATGAAATGCCACTTTGTGCTATTCGCAGCCAGTTTGTTGTATATTTCATCTGGGATTGCCGACTTACTGCGATTATACAGAATTTGCAGCTCTTTGTTAGCTCCAACAAAGTTGGTACCACAGTCTGAATACAAATCAGTACAGGGGCCGCGACGAGACACAAAACGCCTAAAAGCTGCCAGAAACGCATCAGTTGACATGTTTGTTGCTGCTTCCAAGTGCAGCGCTTTCGTAACCATGCAAATAAACAAACATATATAACCCTTTGTGGTCACTGAATTTCTTGCAGTTGACTGTTTAATGACGATTGGACCTGCATAATCGACCCCACTATGCTTGAATGGCCGTGCCGGCCTGAGGCGAACACTAGGGAGGTTTCCCATCATCTTCTGGGCTGCTTTTGCGTTGTATTTAAAACAAGTCACACATCTCCGCAAGTTTCGTTTTGCAATGCTTCTACTGGATAGTATCCAATATTCTCGTGAGACCATGTAGAGTTTTAATGTGTGCATCAAGAGAAGAAAATCTTGTTAATAAATCTGGATATTGGTTGACATATGTCGCAGTTGCATGTATATTTAAGGATGGTTCAGCAATTTTATCAATTTCATTTAAGTTTATCTGAGGTTGTCTTGGCCAATTTTCTGATGGTTCCGATAGCCAGTTAGGACCATGCCACCATAATTCATGTTCAGCCAATTCACTGGGTAGTATACCACGGGACGCGCAGTCAGCAGGATTTTCCCTTGTGGATATATATCGCCATTGAGAAGCATTAGACCTGCGTTGAATTTCGGCAACTCGATTTCCAACATATACAGGCCACTTAGACGACTGACCACGAATCCATGCAAGCACAGTTGTGCTATCAGTCCAATAGTAAACATTCGAAATTCTTTGATTAAGTGAAGAAATTATTTTATCTACTAGCTTAGCTAATAAAGTGGCACCACACAATTCCATTCTGGGTATAGTTAGCCGCTTTATAGGGCCCACTTTAGTTTTTGCCTGGATTAGATATACTTTTGTACCCAAATCAGAACTGGTTTTTGCATAGACTGCCGCTGCATAAGCTAGCTTAGAAGAGTCGGAAAACCCATGAATTTCAACTTTAACCTCCTTGCGCACTCCAATCCAACGTGGAATTTTAATATTTTCCAGATGTTTTAAATTATTGCGATATATTAACCATTTTTTCTCCATAGCATCGGGCAGGCGATCGTTCCAATCAATACCAAGTAACCATAGGTTTTGAAATTCTATTTTTGCGAGAATTGTGGTAGGGGATAGCCAGCCTAGAGGATCGTAAAGTTTTGCGGCATCTGATAACAAGCTTCGTTTTGTAACTACTGATGTATTATCAAAATTAATATCAAATGAAAAGCAGTCATCTGCTATGTCCCACTTCAAACCCAGAGCTTTTAGTGTATTAGGTTGATTCAACTCGAATATGTTGGAAGTTTCCCTGAAGTCTACGGGAATCAAATCTAGTAGTTCTCTTGAGTTTGTTGTCCATTTACGTAGATTAAACTGACCTTTATTTAGCAAGCTACATAGCTCAGTATGCAACTGGTAAGCTTCTGCTAAACTATCCGCCCCAGAAATAACATCATCAACATAAGTATCTGTGTTGAGCACGCTACAAGCCATTGGATATTTTTCCTGTTCGTCTAGTGCTAGCTGTTGTAACACTCTAATCGAAAGAAAAGGCGCAGATGTTGTACCATAAGTGACCGTTGAGAGCCGGTAAATTAGTATCTCTTCGGATCTCATATTTCTCCAAAGAATTTGTTGAAACTTTCGTTGCTCCGGTATTACGAGTATTTGTCGAAACATTTTTTCTAAATCTGCCCTAAACCCAATTTTGAAACGTCTCCACCGATTAATGATTGTAGGCAGATCATTTTGTAATGCAGGACCAGCTGCCAGTTCGTCATTTAACGAGGGCTGAGCTGACCGCTTACAGCTACCGTCGAAAACAACCCTCAACTTGGTTGTCGAGCTGTTTTCTCTTAAAACACCATGATGGGGCAAAAAGAATCCATTCCTTTCCAAAAAGGACTTTGCTCCTTTTTCCGAAAATGGTAGAAAATTTGCGAAAAAAAAATTATTGGGGAACACTATTCCGGCCATTCCTATGAATGTCCAATATTCAAAAGTGTGTTTTTTTGACAATAGGCGACATTCTTCCAAATTTCGACTTTTGAAATTATAAAAAGGACTTTGCTCCTTTTTCCGAAAATGGTAGAAAATTTGCGAAAAAAAATTATTGGGGAACACTATTTCGGCCATTCCTATGAATGTCCAATATTCAAAAGTGTGTTTTTTTGACAATAGGCGACATTCTTCCAAATTTCGACTTTTGAAATTTTAAAAAGGACTTTGCTCCTTTTTCCTATGAATTTCCAATATTCAAAAGTGTGTTTTTTTGCCAATAGGCGACATTCTTCCAAATTTCGACTTTTGAAATTTTAAAAAGGACATTGCTCCTTTTTCCGAAAATGGTAGAAAATTTGCGAAAAAAAATTACTGGGGAACACTATTCCGGCCATTTCTATGAAAGTCCAATATTCAAAAGTCTTAACAGTGTGTTTTTTTGACAATAGGCGACATTCTTCCAAATTTCGACTTTTGAAATTTTAAAAAGGACTTTGCTCCTTTTTCCGAAAATGGTAGAAAATTTGCGAAAAAAAATTATTGGGGAACACTCTTCCGGCCATTCCTATGAATGTCCAATATTCAAAAGTGTGTTTTTTTGACAATAGGCGACATTCTTCCAAATTTCGACTTTTGAAATTTTAAAAAGGACATTGCTCCTTTTTCAGAAAATGGTAGAAAATTTGCAAAAAAAAATTATTGGGGAACACTATTCCGGCCATTCCTATGAATGTCCAATATTCAAAAGTGTGTTTTTTTGACAATAGGCGACATTCTTCCAAATTTCGACTTTTGAAATTTTAAAAAGGACTTTGCTCCTTTTTCCGAAAATGGTAGAAAATTTGGGAAAAAAGTTATTGGGGAACACTATTCCGGCCATTCCTATGAATATCCAATATTCAAAAGTGTGTTTTTTTGACAATAGGCGACATTCTTTTAAATTTGGACTTTTGAAATTTTAAAAAGGACTTTGCTCCTTTTTCCGAAAATCTGTAGCGCTAAAAGAAGAAGAAGAAGAATTTTTGATACGTTTTCTTCAAAATGTTTGAATAAGTCACGGGTGTAATTTTTATATACTTAAAAGCCGAGATTTCTAATATTGCATGAAAAATTTTGTATACTCTTTCTTGAAAATTTTTGAATAAAACCGGGTGTAATTTTTGTAATTTTAAAAGCCGAGATTTCTAATTTTCCATAAAAAATTTTTATATTCTTTCTTGAAATTTTTGGAAAAAGTCACGGGTCTAATTAATTTATATAATAAAGCTGCAATTTCTAATTTTTCCTCATGCAAAAATGTATTTTTCCAAATATGTATTTTTTTAAAAATTCTTTTAAATTTAAATAATTTTGAAAGAATTCAAAAGAGCACTGTTGCTAACTTAGTGAAGCTTTTTATAATTTCGCAAAGAAATCAATATTTCCGTAGATACAGTCACTTTCTTAAACATTTCATAAAGAAGAAATATTCATATATTTACTGATAAAATTGAACCATTCCTCATACAAAAATGTATTTTTCTTTGTTTTTATAGTTTTTGTTTTTGTTTGTTTCGATTTGTTTTCACCTATTCCGAACAATTCAGGCGCACTAAAAAAAACACGTCCTAACTGCGAAAGAATAATTAAAAAACTGATCATTTTTAAAAACAAAAACCCAGAACCAATGAAAACTATTTTGTTCTGTAGAAACCCGGCAAATTTAGAAGAGGCTATGGATATTATGTTTCAAGCCGGATATGCCCATATGGGAAGCAAGAATTTGCAAATATCCCGCAACAAAAAACATTTCCAACTAAACAGAACCCATTTCAAAAATACAAACAGGAATAATTTTAAGAATGGAAACAACTTCCAAAATAGAAATCAATTCCAAAATATAAACAAAAACAATTTCCAGAACAACTCCCAAAATAGAAACCAATTAAAAATACAAACAGAAATAATTCTCAAAATGGAAACAATTTCCAAAGTAAAAATCAATACCAAAATATAAACAGAAATTCTTTTCAAGACGGGAACAACTTCCAAAACAGAACCCAATTTCAAAACACAAATTATTCCCAAAGTAGAAATAATTTCCAAAACAATAGTATTCCCGAACCTATGGATATTTATATAGTACAGAGTAACAATAATTTTCCAAACATTCCAAAAAGCGACAATCTGCAAAATTTTCATTCACAAGCCTCAATGGAGCTTTACCATATATAATAGTAAAAAATCATCTTAAATTTATAAATGATACAGGTGCCACACACTCAAATGTTAACCCCAATGTATGTAATCCAAAATGAAAAATTAATTCAAAAACTTTAACATTAAAAATATTACAGAAGAATTAGGAGATCAGGAAGAAAAAATACAGCTAATCGCATGCCAATTCCACGAAATATACGATGGAATAATTGGTAACGATATCCTTCACAAATATAAAGCCATAATAAATTTTAGAAATAACACGTTAATAATAAATAATAGAAAAGTCCCACTCCTTTACGGGAAACACCCAATAAACATATAAATATGACGGAACAAAACGGCAATTGTATAATTGACCAGATCCGCGCCTCACATATGAATGTAGAAGAAAAAACAACAATCTTTAAATTAATAAAAAAATAAAAAAAAAATATTCTATCAACCTAATTCTGACCTAACCTTCACACATGCCATAAAGCATAAGATCAGAACACTAAATGATGCCCCTATATTCACGAAGTCCTATCGCTACCCATATATACATAAAAATGAAGTTAAAAGCCAAATACATGAAATGCTTGATACTAAAATTATACGTCCCAGTAATTCACCATATTCAGCACCAATATGGATCGTCCCAAAAAAATCAGATGCTAGCGGTCACAAAAAGTGGAGACTAGTAGTCGATTATAGAAAGTTGAATGAAGTATGGATAGATGATCTATACCCAATACCAAATATCGACGAGATCTTTGACAAATTAGGAAAAAGTATGTACTTCACGACATTGGATCTAGCAAAAGGATTCTATCAGATAGAAGTCAGTGAAGAATACATACATAAAACTGCATTTTCAGTTGAAGGAGGACATTACGAATTTTTAAGAATGCCTTTTGGATTGAAAACTGCACCTGCAACTTTCCAACGATTAATGAACAATGTATTGAAAGAATACATCGGAAAAATTTGTTTAGTATATCTAGACGATATAAAAATTTTTTCCACATCATTACAGGAACATATACAATCAATTGAAATTATTTTTAAATGCTTACAGGATTCCAATCTCAAAATAAAATTGGATAAGTCTGATTTTTGTAAAAGGGAAACGGAATTTTTGGGACACATAATTACCCAAGAAGGTGTAAAGCCAAACCCCTCAAAAATCGAGTGGTTTATGAACTTCCTTAAAACCCAGAAACAAATCAAACAATTTCTCGGATTGACCGGTTATTACAAAAAATTCATTCAAGACTATTCCTGTTTAGCAAAACCAATGACACAATGTCTAAAAAAAAGAAGCCAAAATTAATATTAATGACCTTTCATATAAAAAGAGTTTTGAAACACTTAAGAGAATCCTTACAAATGACCCGGTATTAGCCTACCCGGATTTTACTAAAACATTTACTTTGAATACAGATGCCAGTGCTGTAGCACTTGGAGCCGTTCTTTCACAGAAATGAACATGAATTAAATTACAGCACAATCGAAAAGGAATTACTTGCGATTGTATGGGCGACGAAATATTTTAGACCTTACCTCTTCGGAAGGAAATTCATAATTGAAACAGATCATAAGCCATTAACTTTTCTATTCTCTATTAAAGAGCCAAATTCCTAACTTATTCGTTGGAGGCTTAAACTATCCGAATTTGACTATATAATTAAGTAAAAAAAAAGTAAAAAATGGAAATGCAGATGCATTATCCCAAATAAATACGCAGATAAACCATATTGAAAGATCAATGGAAATTCCTCAAAGTAATTGTCCTAAAAATTTCTAAAAAAATCAAATAATAATTAAGAAAATTCATTCAGGTTCCACAAAGATTAAAATAGTTATAATATTTAAAAACACAAGAAAGATTTTTCTATTTAAGAAATTAGATCAGACAACTGGTGCGCTGCAATGGTACATGTGTCCACTATAAAATATCAAAAATTCTTAGACGCACATATTACCAATTCAGTCTTATGGCCAAAAACTTTTTTCGCGCCTTTTATTCTAAAAAAAAGTTGTCTGGGGGTGTATCTTATCCCAAGGACTGAACCAGGAAATGGCAACTAATCCGCTTGAATGGTACATGTGTCCACTATAAAATATTAAAAAGCCTAAAACGCACATACTACCATTTCAATTTTATGGCTAAAAACTTTTTTCGCACTGTTTTCACTACAAAAAGGTTGCTGGATTTGTATTTCGTCCCCAGGACCGAGCAAAGAAATTACAACTGGTGCGCTGAAATGGTACATGTGTCCACTATAAAATATCAAAAATTCTTAGACGCACATATTACTATTTCAGTTTTATAGCCAAAAACTTTTTTCGCGCCTTTTTTACTACAAAAAGTTTGCTGGGTTTGCATTTCGTTCCCAGGGCCGAAATAGAAAAGGCAACTGGTGCGCTGGAATGGTACGTGTGTCCACCATAAAATATCAAAAATTCTAAGACGCGCATATTACCATTTCAGTTTTATGGGCAAAAACTTTTTTCACGCCTTTTTCATTACAAAAAGTTTGCTAGGTTTGTATTTCGTTCCCAGGGCCGAACCAAGAAATGACAACTAGTGCGCTGGAATGGTACATGTGCCCACTATAAAATATTAAAAACCCTTAGACGCACATATTACCATTTCAATTTTATGGCTAAAAACTTTTTTCGCCCTTTTTTCACTACAAAAAGGTTGCTGGGTTTGTATTTCGTCCCCGGGGCCGAGCCAAGAAATTACAACTAGTGCCCTGAAATGGTACATGTGTCCACTATAAAATATTAAAAATTCTTAGACGCACATATTATTATTTCAGTTTTACAGCCAAACACTTTTTTCGCGCATTTTTGACTGCAAAAAGTTTGCTGGGTTTGTATTTCGTCCCTAGGGCCGAACCAGGAAGTGGCAACTAGTGCGCTTGAATGGTACATGTGTCCACTATAAAATGTCAAAAATTCTTAGACGCACATATTACTATTTCAGTTTTATAGCCAAAAACTTTTTTCGCGCCTTTTTTACTACAAAAATTTTGCTGGGTTTGTATTTCGTTCCCAGGGCCGAAACAGAAAATGCAACTGGTGCGCTAAAATGGTACATGTATCCACTATAAAATATCAAAAATCCTTAGACGCACATATTACCATTTCAATTTTATGACTAAAAACTTTTTTCGCACTTTTTTCCCTACAAAAAGGTTGCTGGGTTTGTATTTCGTCCCCGGGGCCGAGCCAAGAAATTACAACTAGTATCCTGAAACGGTACATGTTTCCACTATAAAATATCAAAAATTCTTAGACGCACATGTTATTATTTCAGTTTTACAGCCAAACACTTTTTTCGCGCATTTTTCACTACAAAAAGTTTGCTGGGTTTGTATTTCGTCCCTAGGGCCGAACCAGGAAGTAGCAACTGGTGCGCTGGAATGGTAAATGCGTTTACTATAAAATATCAAAAAGCCTAACACGCACATATTACCATTTCAGTTTTATGGCCAAAAACTTTTTTCGCGCCCTTTTCACTACAAAAAGTTGCTTGGTTTGTATTTCGTTCCCAGGGCCGAAATAGAATAGGCAACAGTTGTGCTGCAATGGTACATGTGTCCACTATAAAATATCAAAAATTCTAAGTCGCGCATATTACTATTTCAGTTTTATAGCCAAAAACTTTTTTCCCGCCTTTTTCATTACAAAAAGTTTGCTGGGTTTGTATTTCGTTCCCAGGGACGAACCAGGAATTGACCACTGGTGCGCTAAAATGTTACATGTGTCCACTATAAAATATTAAAAATTCTTAGACGCACATATTACCATTTCAGTTTTATGGCCAAAAATTTTTTCGCGCCTTTTACTCTAAAAAAAATTTGCTGGGGGTGTATTTTATCCCCAGGACCGAACCAGGAAAAGACAACTAATACGCTTGAATGGTACATTTGTCTACTATAAAATAGTTAAAAAGCCTAAAACGCACATATTGCCATTTCAGTTTTGTGGCAAAAACTTTTTTCGCGCCTTTTTACCTATAAAAAGTTTGCTGGGAAAAGTTTGCTAGGTTTGTATTTCGTTCCCAGAGCCGAGCCAACAAATGACAACTGGTGCGCTGAAATGGTACATGTGTCCACTATAAAATATCAAAAATTCCAAGACGCGCATTTTACCATTTCAATTTTATGGCCAAAAACTTTTTTCGCGAATTTTTCATTACAAAAAGGTTGCAAGGTTTGTATTTCGTTCCCAGGGCTGAGCCCAGAAATTACAACTGGTGCGCTGAAATTGTACATGTGTCCACTATAAAATATCAAAAATTCTTAGACGCACATATTACTTCTTCAGTTTTATAGCCAAAAACTTTTTTCGCGCCTTTTTCACTACAAAAAGTTTGCTGGGTTTGTATTTCGTTCCCAGGGCCGAACCAGGAAATGGCAACTAGTGCGCTGGAATGGTACATATGTCCACTATAAAATATCAAAAATTCTTAGACGCACATGTTATTATTTCAGTTTTACAGCCAAAAACTTTTTTCGCGCATTTTTTACTACAAAAAGATTGCTGGGTTTGTATTTCGTTCCCAGGGCCGAACCAGGAAATGGCAACTTGTGCGCTGGAATGGTACATGTGTCCACTATAAAATATCAAAAACTCCAAGACGCGCATTTTACCATTTCAGTTTTATGGCCAAAAACTTTTTTCGCGAATTTTTCATTACAAAAAGGTTGCAAGGTTTGTATTTCTTTCCCAGGGCTGAGCCCAGAAATTACAACTGGTGCGCTGAAATTGTACATGTGTCCACTATAAAATATCAAAAATTCTTAGACGCACATATTACTTTTTCAGTTTTATAGCCAAAAACTTTTTTCGCGCCTTTTTCACTACAAAAAGTTTGCTGCGTTTGTATTTCGTTCCCAGGGCCGAACCAGGAAATGGCAACTAGTGCGCTGGAATGGTACATATGTCCACTATAAAATATCAAAAATTCTTAGACGCACATGTTATTATTTCAGTTTTACAGCCAAAAACTTTTTTCGCGAATTTTTTACTACAAAAAGATTGCTGGGTTTGTATTTCGTTCCCAGGGCCGAATCAGGAAATGGCAACTAGTGCGCTGGATTGGTACGTGTGTCCACTATAAAATATCAAAAATTCCAAGACGCGCATTTTACCATTTCAGTTTTATGGCCAAAAACTTTTTTCGCGAATTTTTCATTACAAAAAGGTTGCTAGGTTTGTATTTCGTTCCCAGAGCCGAGCCAACAAATGACAACTGGTGCGCTGGAATGGTACATGTGTCCACTATAAAATATCAAAAATTCTTAGACGCACATGTTATTATATCAGTTTTACAGCCAAAAACTTTTTTCGCGAATTTTTTACCTCAAAAAGCTTGCTGGGTTTGTATTTCGTTCCCAGAGCCGAACCAGGAAACGGCAACTATTGCGCTGGAATGGTACATGTGTTCACTATTAAATATTTAAAAGCCTAAAAGGCACAAATTACCATTTCAGTTTTATGGCTAAAAACTTTTTTCGTGCCTTTTTCACTACAAAAAGGTTGCTGAGTGTGTATTTCGGTTCCAGGGCCGAACCAGGAAGTGACAACCGGTGCGCTAAAAATATACATGTGTCCACTATAAAATATCAAAAATCTTAGTCGCACATGTTACTATCTCATTTTTATGGCTAAAAACTTTTTTCGCGCATTTTTCACTACAAAAAGGTTGTTGCGTTTGTATTTCGTTCACAGGGCCGAACCAGGAATTGCAACTAGTGCGCTGGAATGGTACATGTGTCCACCATGAAATATCAAAAATTCTAAGACGCGCATATTACCATTTCAGTTTTATGGCCAAAAACTTTTTTCGCGCCTTTTAACCTATAAAAAGTTTGCTGGGTGTTTATGCCGTTCCCAAGGCATTTTTTCGCGCCTTTTAACCTATAAAAAGTTTGCTGGGTGTTTATGCCGTTCCCAAGGCATTTTTTCGCGCCTTTTAACCTATAAAAAGTTTGCTGGGTGTTTATGCCGTTCCCAGGGCCGAACCAGGAAGTGACAACCGGTGCGCTAAAATGTACATGTGTCCACTATAAAATATCACAAATTCTTAGCCGCACATTTTACTATTTCAGTTTTATAGCCAAAAACTTTTTTCGCGCCTTTTTCACTACAAAAAGTTTGCTGGGTTTGTATTTCGTTCCCAGGGCCGAACCAGGAATTGCAACTAGTGCGCTGGAATGGTACATGTGTCCACCATGAAATATCAAAAATTCTAAGACGCGCATATTACCATTTCAGTTTTATGGCAAACACTTTTTTCGCGCTTATTTTACTACAAAAAGTTTGCTAGGTTTGTATTTCGTTCCCAGAGCCGAGCCAAGAAATGACAACTGGTGCGCTGAAATGGTACATGTGTCCACCATGAAATATCAAAAATTCTAAGATGCGCATATTACCATTTCAGTTTTATGGCAAAAACTTTTTTCGTGCCTTTTAACCTATAAAAAGTTTGCTGGGTGTTTATGCCGTTCCCAAGGCATTTTTTCGCGCCTTTTAACCTATAAAAAGTTTGCTGGGTGTTTATGCCGTTCCCAAGGCCGAACCAGGAAGTGACAACTGGTGCGCTGGAATGGTACATGTGTCCACTATAAGATATCAACAATTCTTAGACGCACATGTTATTATTTAAATTTTACAGCCAAAAACTTTTTTCGCGCATTTTTTACTACAAAAAATTTTCTGGGTTTGTATTTCGTTCCCAGGGCCGAACCAGGAATTGACAACCGGTGCGCTAAAAATGTACATGTGTCCACTATAAAATATCACAAATTCTTAGACGCACATTTTACTATTTCAGTTTTATAGCCAAAAATTTTTTCGCGCCTTTTTCACTACAAAAAGTTTGCTGGGTTTGTATTTCATTCCCAGGGCCGAACTAGGAATTGCAACTGGTGCGCTGGAATGGTAAATGTATTCACTATAAAGTTTTAAAAAGCCTAAAACGCACATATTACCATTTCAGTTTTATGGCCAAAAACTTTTTTCGGGCCTTTTTCACTACAAAAAGGTTGTTGCGTTTGTATTTCGTTCCCAGGGCCGAACCAGGAAGTGACAACTGGTGCGCTGAAATGGTACATGTGTCCACTATAAAATATAAAAATTCTTAGACGCACATGTTATTATTTAAATTTTACAGCCAAAAACTTTTTTCGCGCATTTTTTACTACAAAAAATTTTCTGGGTTTGTATTTCGTTCCCAGGGCCGAACCAGGAAGTGGCAACTGGTGCGCTGGAATGGTAAATGTATTCACTATAAAATCTTAAAAAGCCTAAAACGCACATATTACTATTTCAGTTTTAGGGCCAAAAACTTTTTTCGGGCCTTTTTCACTACAAAAAGGTTGTTGCGTTTGTATTTCGTTCCCAGGGCCGAACCAGGAAGTGACAACTGTTTATGCCAAAAACTTTTTTCGCGCCTTTTTACATATAAAAAGTTTGCTGGGGTTGTATTTCGTCCCTACTGCCGCACCAGGAAGTGGCAACTGGTGCGCTGGAATGGTAAATTTATTCACTATAAAATCTTAAAAAGCCTAAAACGCATATTACCATTTCAGTTTTATGGCCAAAAACTTTTTTCGGGCCTTTTTCACTACAAAAAGGTTGTTGCGTTTGTATTTAGTTCCCAGGGCCGAGCCCAGAAATGACAACTGGTGCGCTGGAATGGTACATGTGTCCACTATAAAATATAAAAATTCTTAGACGCACATGTTATTATTTCAGTTTTACAGCCAAAAACTTTTTTCGCGCATTTTTTATTACAAAAAGTTTGCTAGGTTTGTATTTCGTTCCCAGAGCCAAGCCAAGAAATGACATTTGGTGCGCTGAAATGGTACATGTGTACACTATAAAATATCAAAAATTCTAAGACGCGCATATTACCATTTCAGTTTTATGGCCAAAAACTTTTTTCGCGCATTTTTTACTACAAAAAGTTTGCTAGGTTTGTATTTCGTTCCCAGAGCCGAGCCAAGAAATGACAACTGGTGCGCTGAAATGGTACATGTGTCCACTATAAAATATCAAAAATTCCAAGATGCACATATTATTATTTCAGTTTTACAGCCAAAAACTTTTTTCGCGAATTTTTTACTACAAAAAGTTTGCTGGGTTTGTATTTCGTCCCTAGGGCCGAACCAGAAAATGCCAATTGATGAGCTGGAATAGTACATGTGTTCACTATAAAATATTTAAAAGCCGAAAAGGCACAAATTACCATTACAGTTTTATGGCCAAAAACTTTTTTCGGGCCTTTTTCACTACAAAAAGCTTGCTGGGTTTGTATTTCGTTCCCAGGGCCGAACCAGGAAGTGGCAACTGGTGCGCTGGAATGGTAAATGTATTCACTATAAAATTTTAAAAAGCCTAAAACGCACATATTACCATTTCAGTTTTATGGCCAAAAACTTTTTTCGGGCCTTTTTCACTACAAAAAGGTTGTTGCGTTTGTATTTCGTTCCCAGGGCCGAACCAGGAAGTGACAACTGGTGCGCTGAAATGGTACATGTGTCCACTATAAAATATAAAAATTCTTAGACGCACATGTTATTATTTCAGTTTTACAGCCAAAAACTTTTTTCGCGCATTTTTTACTGCAAAAAGTTTGCTAGGTTTGTATTTCGTTCCCAGAGCCGAGCCAAGAAATGACAACTGGTGCGCTGAAATGGTACATGTGTCCACTATAAAATATCAAAAATTCTAAGACGCGCATATTACCATTTCAGTTTTACAGCCAAAAACTTTTTTCGCGCATTTTTTACTACAAAAAGTTTGCTAGGTTTGTATTTCGTTCCCAGAGCCGAGCCAAGAAATGACAACTGGTGCGCTGAAATGGTACATGTGTCCACTATAAAATATCAAAAATTCTAAGACGCGCATATTACCATTTCAGTTTTACAGCCAAAAATTTTTTTCGCGCATTTTTTACTACAAAAAGTTTGCTAGGTTTGTATTTCGTTCCCAGAGCCGAGCCAAGAAATGACAACTAGTGCGCTGGAATGGTACATGTGTCCACTATAAAATATTAAAAAGCCTAAAAGTACGTGTGTCCACTATAAAATATTAAAAAGCCTAAAACGCACATATTACCATTTCAGTTTTATGACAAAAACTTTTTTCGCGCCTTTTTACCTATAAAAAGTTTGCTGGGTTTGTATTTCGTCCCTAGGGCCGAACCAGGAAGTGGCAACGGGTGCGCTGGAATGTTAAATGTATTCACTATAAAATCTTAAAAAGCCTAAATCGCACATATTACCATTTCAGTTTTATGGCGAAAAACTTTTTTCGGGCCTTTTTCACTACAAAAAGGTTGTTGCGTTTGTATTTCGTTCCCAGAGCCGAGCCAAGAAATGACAACTGGTGCGCTGAAATGGTATATGTGTACACTATAAAATATCAAAAATCTTAGACGCACATGTTATTATTTCAGTTTTACAGCCAAAAACTTTTTTTGCGCATTTTTTACTACAAAAAGTTTGATGGGTTTGTATTTCGTCCCTAGCGCCGAACCAGGAAGTGCCAACTGGTGTGCTGAAAATGTACATGTGTCCACTATAAAATATCAAAAATCTTAGTCGCACATGTTACTATTTCATTTTTACAGCCAAAAACTTTTTTCGCGCATTTTTTACTACAAAAAGTTTGCTGGGTTTGTATTTCGTCCCTAGGCCCAAACCCGGAAGTGCCAACTGGTGCGCTGGAATGGTACATGTGTTCACTATAAAATATTTAAAAGCCTAAAAGGCACAAATTACCATTTCAGTTTTATAGCTAAAAACTTTTTTCGCGCCTTTTTCACTACAAAAAGGTTGCTGAGTGTGTATTTCGTTTCCAGGGCCGAACCAGGAAGTGACAACCGGTGCGCTGAAATGGTACATGTGTCCACTATAAAATATCAAAAATTCTTAGCCGCACATGTTACTATTTCAGTTTTATTGCCAAAAACTTTTTTCGCGCATTTTTCACTACAAAAAGCTTGCTGGGTTTGTATTCAGTTCCCAGGGCCGAACCAGGAAATGGTAACTAGTGCGCTGGAATGGTACATGTGTCCACTATAAAATATCAAAAATTCTAAGACGCGTATACTACCATTTCAGTTTTACAGCCAAAAACTTTTTTCGCGCATTTTTTACTACAAAAAGTTTGCTAGGTTTGTATTTCGTTCCCAGAGCCGAGCCAAGAAATGACAACTGGTGCGCTGAAATGGGACATGTGTCCACTATAAAATATCATAAATTCTAAGACGCGCATATTACCATTTCAGTTTTACAGCCAAAAACTTTTTTCGCGCATTTTTTACTACAAAAAGTTTGCTAGGTTTGTATTTCGTTCCCAGAGCCGAGCCAAGAAATGACAACTGGTGCGCTGAAATGGTACATGTGTCCACTATAAAATATCAAAAATTCTAAGACGCGCATATTACCATTTCAGTTTTACAGCCAAAAACTTTTTTCGCGCATTTTTTACTACAAAAAGTTTGCTAGGTTTGTATTTCGTTCCCAGAGCCGAGCCAAGAAATGACAACTAGTGCGCTGGAATGGTACATGTGTCCACTATAAAATATTAAAAAGCCTAAAAGTACGTGTGTCCACTATAAAATATTAAAAAGCCTAAAACGCACATATTACCATTTCAGTTTTATGACAAAAACTTTTTTCGCGCCTTTTTACCTATAAAAAGTTTGCTGGGTTTGTATTTCGTCCCTAGGGCCGAACCAGGAAGTGGCAACGGGTGCGCTGGAATGTTAAATGTATTCACTATAAAATCTTAAAAAGCCTAAATCGCACATATTACCATTTCAGTTTTATGGCCAAAAACTTTTTTCGGGCCTTTTTCACTACAAAAAGGTTGTTGCGTTTGTATTTCGTTCCCAGAGCCGAGCCAAGAAATGACAACTGGTGCGCTGAAATGGTATATGTGTACACTATAAAATATCAAAAATCTTAGACGCACATGTTATTATTTCAGTTTTACAGCCAAAAACTTTTTTCGCGCATTTTTTACTACAAAAAGTTTGCTGGGTTTGTATTTCGTCCCTAGGCCCAAACCAGGAAGTGCCAACTGGTGCGCTGGAATGGTACATGTGTTCACTATAAAATATCAAAAATCTTAGACGCACATGTTATTATTTCAGTTTTACAGCCAAAAACTTTTTTCGCGCATTTTTTACTACAAAAAGTTTGATGGGTTTGTATTTCGTCCCTAGCGCCGAACCAGGAAGTGCCAACTGGTGCGCTGAAAATGTACATGTGTCCACTATAAAATATCAAAAATCTTAGTCGCACATGTTACTATTTCATTTTTATGGCCAAAAACTTTTTTCGCGCCTTTTTCACTACAAAAAGTTTGCTGGGTTTGTATTTCGTTCCCAGGCCCAAACCAGGAAGTGCCAACTGGTGCGCTGGAATGGTACATGTGTTCACTATAAAATATTTAAAAGCCTAAAAGGCACAAATTACCATTTCAGTTTTATAGCTAAAAACTTTTTTCGCGCCTTTTTCACTACAAAAAGGTTGCTGAGTGTGTATTTCGTTTCCAGGGCCGAACCAGGAAGTGACAACTGGTGCGCTGAAAATGTACATGTGTCCACTATAAAATATCAAAAACCTTAGTCGCACATGTTACTATTTCATTTTTATGGCCAAAAACTTTTTTCGCGCATTTTTCACTACAAAAAGCTTGCTGGGTTTGTATTCAGTTCCCAGGGCCGAACCAGGAAATGGCAACTAGTGCGCTGGAATGGTGCATGTGTTCACTATAAAATATTTAAAAGCCTAAAAGGCACAAATTACCATTTCAGTTTTATAGCTAAAAACTTTTTTCGCGCCTTTTTCACTACAAAAAGGTTGCTGAGTGTGTATTTCGTTTCCAGGGCCGAACCAGGAAGTGACAACCGGTGCGCTGAAAATGTACATGTGTCCACTATAAAATATCAAAAATCTTAGTCGCACATGTTACTATTTCATTTTTATGGCCAAAAACTTTTTTCGCGCATTTTTCACTACAAAAAGTTTGCTGGGTTTGTATTTCGTCCCTAGGCCCAAACCAGGAAGTGCCAACTGGTGCGCTGGAATGGTACATGTGTTCACTATAAAATATTTAAAAGCCTAAAAGGCACAAATTACCATTTCAGTTTTATAGCTAAAAACTTTTTTCGCGCCTTTTTCACTACAAAAAGGTTGCTGAGTGTGTATTTCGTTTCCAGGGCCGAACCAGGAAGTGACAACCGGTGCGCTGAAAATGTACATGTGTCCACTATAAAATATCAAAAATCTTAGTCGCACATGTTACTATTTCATTTTTATGGCCAAAAACTTTTTTCGCGCATTTTTCACTACAAAAAGCTTGCTGGGTTTGTATTCAGTTCCCAGGGCCGAACCAGGAAATGGCAACTAGTGCGCTGGAATGGTACATGTGTCCACTATAAAATATCAAAAATTCTAAGACGCGTATACTACCATTTCAGTTTTACAGCCAAAAACTTTTTTCGCGCATTTTTTACTACAAAAAGTTTGCTAGGTTTGTATTTCGTTCCCAGAGCCGAGCCAAGAAATGACAACTGGTGCGCTGAAATGGGACATGTGTCCACTATAAAATATCAAAAATTCTAAGACGCGCATATTACCATTTCAGTTTTACAGCCAAAAACTTTTTTCGCGCATTTTTTACTACAAAAAGTTTGCTAGGTTTGTATTTCGTTCCCAGAGCCGAGCCAAGAAATGACAACTGGTGCGCTGGAATGGGACATGTGTCCACTATAAAATATCAAAAATTCTTAGCCGCACATATTACTATTTGAGTTTTATAGCCAAAAACTTTTTTCGCGCCTTTTTCCCTACAAAAGGTTTGCTGGGTTTGTATTTCGTTCCCAGTGCCGAACCAGGAATTGCAATTAGTGCGCTGGAATGGTACATGTGTCCACCATGAAATATCAAAAATTTTAAGACACGCATATTACCATTTCAGTTTTATGGCCAAAAACTTTTTTCGTGCTTTTTTCATTACAAAAAGGTTGCTAGGTTTGTATTTCGTTCCCAGGGCCGAGCCCAGAAATGACAACTGGTGCGCTGAAATGGTACATGTGTACACTATAAAATATCAAAAATTCTTAGCCGCACATATTACTATTTCAGTTTTATAGCCAAAAACTTTTTTCGCGCCTTTTTCACTACAAAAAGTTTGCTGGGTTTGTATTTCGTTCCCAGGGCCGAACCAGGAAATGGCAACTATTCGCGCTGGAATGGTACTTGTCCACTATAAAATATTAAAAAGCCTAAAACGCACATATTACCATTTCAGTTTTATGCCAAAAACTTTTTTCGCGCCTTTTTACATATAAAAAGTTTGCTGGGTTTGTATTTCGTCCCTACTGCCGCACCTGGAAGTGGCAACTGGTGCGCTGGAATGGTAAATTTATTCACTATAAAATCTTAAAAAGCCTAAAACGCACATATTACCATTTTAGTTTTTTGGCCAAAAACTTTTTTCGGGCCTTTTTCACTACAAAAAGGTTGTTGTGTTTGTATTTCGTTCCCAGGGCCGAACCAGGAAATGACAACTGGTGCGCTGAAATGGTACATGTGTCCACTATAAAATATACAAATTCTTAGACGCACATGTTATTATTTCAGTTTTACAGCCAAAAACTTTTTTCGCGCATTTTTTACTACAAAAAGTTTGCTAGGTTTGTATTTCGTTCCCAGAGCCGAGCCAAGAAATGACAACTGGTGCGCTGAAATGGTATATGTGTACACTATAAAATATCAAAAATTCTAAGACGCGCATATTACCATTTCAGTTTTATGGCCAAAAACTTTTTTCGCGCATTTTTTACTACAAAAAGTTTGCTAGGTTTGTATTTCGTTCCCAGAGCCGAGCCAAGAAATGACAACTGGTGCGCTGAAATGGTACATGTGTCCACTATAAAATATCAAAAATTCTTAGCCGCACATATTACTATTTCAGTTTTATTACCAAAAACTTTTTTCGCGCCTTTTTCACAACAAAAAGTTTGCTTTGTTTGTATTTCGCTCCCAGGGCCGAACCGGGAAATGGCAACTAGTGCGCTGGAATGGTACATGTGTCCACTATAAAATATTAAAAAGCCTAAAAGTACGTGTGTCCACTATAAAATATTAAAAAGCCTAAAACGCACATATTACCATTTCAGTTTTATGACAAAAAAATTTTTCGCGCCTTTTTACCTATAAAAAGTTTGCTGGGTTTGTATTTCGTCCCTAGGGCCGAACCAGGAAGTGGTAACGGGTGCGCTGGAATGTTAAATGTATTCACTATAAAATCTTAAAAAGCCTAAAACGCACATATTACCATTTCAGTTTTATGGCCAAAAACTTTTTTCGGACCTTTTTCACTACAAAAAGGTTGTTGCGTTTGTATTTCGTTCCCAGGGCCGAACCAGGAAGTGACAACTGGTGCGCTGGAATGGTACATGTGTCCACTATAAAAAATAAAAATTCTTAGACGCACATGTTATTATTTCTGTTTTACAGCCAAAAACTTTTTTCGCGCATTTTTTACTACAAAAAGTTTGCTAGGTTTGTATTTCGTTCCCAGAGCCGAGCCAAGAAATGACAACTGGTGCGCTGAAATGGTACATGTGTCCACTATAAAATATCAAAAATTCTAAGACGCGCATATTACCATTTCAGTTTTATGGCCAAAAACTTTTTTCGCGCATTTTTTACTACAAAAAGTTTGCTAGGTTTGTATTTCGTTCCCAGAGCCGAGCCAAGAAATGACAACTGGTGCGCTGAAATGGTACATGTGTCCACTATAAAATATCAAAAATTCTTTGCCGCACATATTACTATTTCAGTTTTATTGCCAAAAACTTTTTTCGCGCCTTTTTCACTACAAAAAGTTTGCTGGGTTTGTATTTCGCTCCCAGGGCCGAACCAGGAAATGGCAACTAGTGCGCTGGAATGGTACATGTGTCCACTATAAAATATTAAAAAGCCTAAAAGTACGTGTGTCCACTATAAAATATTAAAAAGCCTAAAACGCACATATTACCATTTCAGTTTTATGACAAAAACTTTTTTCGCGCCTTTTTACCTATAAAAAGTTTGCTGGGTTTGTATTTCGTCCCTAGGGCCGAACCAGGAAGTGGCAACGGGTGCGCTGGAATGTTAAATGTATTCACTATAAAATCTTAAAAAGCCTAAATCGCACATATTACCATTTCAGTTTTATGGCCAAAAACTTTTTTCGGGCCTTTTTCACTACAAAAAGGTTGTTGCGTTTGTATTTCGTTGTCAGGGCCGAACCAGAAAGTGACAACTGGTGCGCTGGAATGGTACATGTGTCCACTATAAAATATAAAAATTCTTAGACGCACATGTTATTATTTCAGTTTTACAGCCAAAAACTTTTTTCGCGCATTTTTTTCTACAAAAAGTTTGCTGGGTTTGTATTTCGTCCCTAGGGCCGAACCAGGAAGTGCCAACTGGTGCGCTGGAATGGTACATGTGCTCACTATAAAATATTTAGAAGCCTAAAAGGCACAAATTACCATTTCAGTTTTATGGCTAAAATCTTTTTTCGCGCCTTTTTCACTACAAAAAGGTTGCTGAGTGTGTATTTCGGTTCCAGGGCCGAAGCAGGAAGAGAAAACTAGTGCGCTGAAAATGTACATGTGTCCACTATAAAATATCAAAAATTCTAAGACGCGCATATTACCATTTCAGTTTTATGGCCAAAAACGTTTTTCGCGCATTTTTCACTACAAAAATCTTGCTGGGTTTGTATTTCGTTCCCAGGGCCGAACCAGGAAGTGGCAACTGGTGCGCTGAAATAATAATACATGTGTCCACTACAATATATCAAAAATTCCAAGACGCACATATTATTATTTCAGTTTTACAGCCAAAAACTTTTTTCGCGCATTTTTTACTACAAAAAGTTTGCTGGGTTTGTATTTCGTCCCTAGGGCCGAACCAGAAAATGCCAATTGGTGCGCTGAAATGGTACATGTGTTCACTATAAAATATTTAAAAGCCTAAAAGGCACAAATTATCATTTCAGTTTTATGGCCAAAAACTTTTTTCGGGCCCTTTTTCACTACAAAAAGCTTGCTGGGTTTGTATTTCGTTCCCAGGGCCGAACCAGGAAGTGGCAACTGGTGCGCTGGAATGGTAAATGTATTCACTATAAAATCTTAAAAAGCCTAAAACGCACATATTACCATTTCAGTTTTATGGCCAAAAACTTTTTTCGGGCCTTTTTCACTACAAAAAGGTTGTTGCGTTTGTATTTCGTTCCCAGGGCCGAACCAGGAAGTGACAACTTAAAAAGCCTAAAACGCACATATTACCATTTCAGTTTTATGGCCAAAAACTTTTTTCGGCCCTTTTTCACTACAAAAAGGTTGTTGCGTTTGTATTTCGTTCCCAGAGCCGAGCCAAGAAATGGCAACTGGTGCGCTGAAATGGTACATGTGTCCACTATAAAATATCAAAAATTCTTAGCCGCACATGTTACTATTTCAGTTTTATTGCCAAAAACTTTTTTCGCGCCTTTTTCACTGCAAAAAGTTTGCTGGGTTTGTATTTCGCTCCCAGGGCCGAACCAGGAAATGGAAACTAGTGCGCTGGAATGGTACATGTGTCCACTATAAAATATTAAAAAGCCTAAAACGCACATATTACCATTTCAGTTTTATGACAAAAACTTTTTTCGCGCCTTTTTACCTATAAAAAGTTTGCTGGGTTTGTATTTCGTCCCTAGGGCAAAACCAGGAAGTGGCAACGGGTGCGCTGGAATGTTAAATGTATTCACTATAAAATCATAAAAAGCCTAAATCGCACATATTACCATTTCAGTTTTATGGCCAAAAACTTTTTTCGGGCCTTTTTCACAACAAAAAGGTTGTGGCGTTTGTATTTCGTTCCCAGGGCCGAACCAGGAAGTGACAACTGGTGCGCTGGAATGGTACATGTGTCCACTATAAAATATAAAAATTCTTAGACGCACATGTTATTATATCAGTTTTACAGCCAAAAACTTTTTTCGCGCATTTTTTACTACAAAAAGTTTGCTAGGTTTGTATTTCGTTCCCAGAGCCGAGCCAAGAAATGACAACTGGTGCGCTGAAATGGTACATGTGTACACTATAAAATATCAAAAATTCTAAGACGCGCATATTACCATTTCAGTTTTATGGCGAAAAACTTTTTTCGGCCCTTTTTCACTACAAAAAGGTTGTTGCGTTTGTATTTCGTTCCCAGAGCCGAGCCAAGAAATGGCAACTGGTGCGCTGAAATGGTACATGTGTCCACTATAAAATATCAAAAATTCTTAGCCGCACATGTTACCATTTCAGTTTTATGGCCAAAAACGTTTTTCGCGCATTTTTCACTACAAAAAGCTTGCTGGGTTTGTATTTCGTTCCCAGGGCCGAACCAGGAAGTGGCAACTGGTGCGCTAGAATGGTAAATGTATTCACTATAAAATCTTAAAAAGCCTAAAACGCACATATTACCATTTCAGTTTTATGGCCAAAAACTTTTTTCGGGCCTTTTTCACTACAAAAAGGTTGTTGCGTTTGTATTTCGTTCCCAGGGCCGAACCAGGAAGTGGCAACTGGTGCGCTGGAATGGTAAATGTATTCACTATAAAATCTTAAAAAGCCTAAATCGCACAAATTACCATTTCAGTTTTATGGCTAAAATCTTTTTTCGCGCCTTTTTCACTACAAAAAGGTTGCTGAGTGTGTATTTCGGTTCCAGGGCCGAAGCAGGAAGAGAAAACTAGTGCGCTGAAAATGTACATGTGTCCACTATAAAATATCAAAAATTCTAAGACGCGCATATTACCATTTCAGTTTTATGGCCAAAAACGTTTTTCGCGCATTTTTCACTACAAAAATCTTGCTGGGTTTGTATTTCGTTCCCAGGGCCGAACCAGGAAGTGAAAACTGGTGCGCTGAAATAATAATACATGTGTCCACTACAATATATCAAAAATTCCAAGACGCACATATTATTATTTCAGTTTTACAGCCAAAAACTTTTTTCGCGCATTTTTTACTACAAAAAGTTTGCTGGGTTTGTATTTCGTCCCTAGGGCCGAACCAGAAAATGCCAATTGGTGCGCTGAAATGGTACATGTGTTCACTATAAAATATTTAAAAGCCTAAAAGGCACAAATTACCATTTCAGTTTTATGGCCAAAAACTTTTTTCGGGCCCTTTTTCACTACAAAAAGCTTGCTGGGTTTGTATTTCGTTCCCAGGGCCGAACCAGGAAGTGGCAACTGGTGCGCTGGAATGGTAAATGTATTCACTATAAAATCTTAAAAAGCCTAAAACGCACATATTACCATTTCAGTTTTATGGCCAAAAACTTTTTTCGGCCCTTTTTCACTACAAAAAGGTTGTTGCGTTTGTATTTCGTTCCCAGAGCCGAGCCAAGAAATGGCAACTGGTGCGCTGAAATGGTACATGTGTCCACTATAAAATATCAAAAATTCTTAGCCGCACATGTTACTATTTCAGTTTTATTGCCAAAAACTTTTTTCGCGCCTTTTTCACTACAAAAAGTTTGCTGGGTTTGTATTTCGCTCCCAGGGCCGAACCAGGAAATGGCAACTAGTGCTCTGGAATAGTACATGTGTCCACTATAAAATATTAAAAAGCCTAAAACGCACATATTACCATTTCAGTTTTATGACAAAAACTTTTTTCGCGCCTTTTTACCTATAAAAAGTTTGCTGGGTTTGTATTTCGTCCCTAGGGCCGAACCAGGAAGTGGCAACGGGTGCGCTGGAATGTTAAATGTATTCACTATAAAATCATAAAAAGCCTAAATCGCATATATTACCATTTCAGTTTTATGGCCAAAAACTTTTTTCGGGCCTTTTTCACAACAAAAAGGTTGTTGCGTTTGTATTTCGTTCCCAGGGCCGAACCAGGAAGTGACAACTGGTGCGCTGGAATGGTACATGTGTCCACTATAAAATATAAAAATTCTTAGACGCACATGTTATTATTTCAGTTTTACAGCCAAAAACTTTTTTCGCGCATTTTTTACTACAAAAAGTTTACTAGGTTTGTATTTCGTTCCCAGAGCCGAGCCAAGAAATGACAACTGGTGCGCTGAAATGGTACATGTGTACACTATAAAATATCAAAAATTCTAAGACGCGCATATTACCATTTCAGTTTTATGGCGAAAAACTTTTTTCGCGCATTTTTTACTACAAAAAGTTTGCTAGGTTTGTATATCGTCCCTAGGGCCGAACCAGGAAGTGCCAACTGGTGGGCTGGAATGGTACATGTGTATAAATAAAATATAAAAAATTCCAAGATGCACATATTATTATTTCAGTTTTACAGCCAAAAACTTTTTTCGCGCATTTTTTACTACAAAAAGTTTGCTGGGTTTGTATTTCGTACCTAGGGCCGAACCAGAAAATGCCAATCGGTGCGCTGGAATGGTACATGTGTTCACTATAAAATATTTAAAAGCCTAAAAGGCACAAATTACCATTTCAGTTTTATGGCCAAAAACTTTTTTCGGGCTTTTTTACTACAAAAAGCTTGCTGGGTTTGTATTTCGTTCCCAGGGCCGAACCAGGAAGTGGCAACTGGTGCTCTGGAATGGTACATGTGTCCACTATAAAATATTAAAAAGCCTAAAACGCACATATTACCATTTCAGTTTTATGACAAAAACTTTTTTCGCGCCTTTTTACCTATAAAAAGTTTGCTGGGTTTGTATTTCGTCCCTAGGGCCGAACCAGGAAGTGGCAACGGGTGCGCTGGAATGTTAAATGTATTCACTATAAAATCATAAAAAGCCTAAATCGCACATATTACCATTTCAGTTTTATGGCCAAAAACTTTTTTCGGGCCTTTTTCACAACAAAAAGGTTGTGGCGTTTGTATTTCGTTCCCAGGGCCGAACCAGGAAGTGACAACTGGTGCGCTGGAATGGTACATGTGTCCACTATAAAATATAAAAATTCTTAGACGCACATGTTATTATTTCAGTTTTACAGCCAAAAACTTTTTTCGCGCATTTTTTACTACAAAAAGTTTGCTAGGTTTGTATTTCGTTCCCAGAGCCGAGCCAAGAAATGACAACTGGTGCGCTGAAATGGTACATGTGTACACTATAAAATATCAAAAATTCTAAGACGCGCATATTACCATTTCAGTTTTATGGCGAAAAACTTTTTTCGGCCCTTTTTCACTACAAAAAGGTTGTTGCGTTTGTATTTCGTTCCCTGAGCCGAGCCAAGAAATGGCAACTGGTGCGCTGAAATGGTACATGTGTCCACTATAAAATATCAAAAATTCTTAGCCGCACATGTTACCATTTCAGTTTTATGGCCAAAAACGTTTTTCGCGCATTTTTCACTACAAAAAGCTTGCTGGGTTTGTATTTCGTTCCCAGGGCCGAACCAGGAAGTGGCAACTGGTGCGCTAGAATGGTAAATGTATTCACTATAAAATCTTAAAAAGCCTAAAACGCACATATTACCATTTCAGTTTTATGGCCAAAAACTTTTTTCGGGCCTTTTTCACTACAAAAAGGTTGTTGCGTTTGTATTTCGTTCCCAGGGCCGAACCAGGAAGTGGCAACTGGTGCGCTGGAATGGTAAATGTATTCACTATAAAATCTTAAAAAGCCTAAATCGCACAAATTACCATTTCAGTTTTATGGCTAAAATCTTTTTTCGCGCCTTTTTCACTACAAAAAGGTTGCTGAGTGTGTATTTCGGTTCCAGGGCCGAAGCAGGAAGAGAAAACTAGTGCGCTGAAAATGTACATGTGTCCACTATAAAATATCAAAAATTCTAAGACGCGCATATTACCATTTCAGTTTTATGGCCAAAAACGTTTTTCGCGCATTTTTCACTACAAAAATCTTGCTGGGTTTGTATTTCGTTCCCAGGGCCGAACCAGGAAGTGAAAACTGGTGCGCTGAAATAATAATACATGTGTCCACTACAATATATCAAAAATTCCAAGACGCACATATTATTATTTCAGTTTTACAGCCAAAAACTTTTTTCGCGCATTTTTTACTACAAAAAGTTTGCTGGGTTTGTATTTCGTCCCTAGGGCCGAACCAGAAAATGCCAATTGGTGCGCTGAAATGGTACATGTGTTCACTATAAAATATTTAAAAGCCTAAAAGGCACAAATTACCATTTCAGTTTTATGGCCAAAAACTTTTTTCGGGCCCTTTTTCACTACAAAAAGCTTGCTGGGTTTGTATTTCGTTCCCAGGGCCGAACCAGGAAGTGGCAACTGGTGCGCTGGAATGGTAAATGTATTCACTATAAAATCTTAAAAAGCCTAAAACGCACATATTACCATTTCAGTTTTATGGCCAAAAACTTTTTTCGGCCCTTTTTCACTACAAAAAGGTTGTTGCGTTTGTATTTCGTTCCCAGAGCCGAGCCAAGAAATGGCAACTGGTGCGCTGAAATGGTACATGTGTCCACTATAAAATATCAAAAATTCTTAGCCGCACATGTTACTATTTCAGTTTTATTGCCAAAAACTTTTTTCGCGCCTTTTTCACTACAAAAAGTTTGCTGGGTTTGTATTTCGCTCCCAGGGCCGAACCAGGAAATGGCAACTAGTGCTCTGGAATGGTACATGTGTCCACTATAAAATATTAAAAAGCCTAAAACGCACATATTACCATTTCAGTTTTATGACAAAAACTTTTTTCGCGCCTTTTTACCTATAAAAAGTTTGCTGGGTTTGTATTTCGTCCCTAGGGCCGAACCAGGAAGTGGCAACGGGTGCGCTGGAATGTTAAATGTATTCACTATAAAATCATAAAAAGCCTAAATCGCACATATTACCATTTCAGTTTTATGGCCAAAAACTTTTTTCGGGCCTTTTTCACAACAAAAAGGTTGTTGCGTTTGTATTTCGTTCCCAGGGCCGAACCAGGAAGTGACAACTGGTGCGCTGGAATGGTACATGTGTCCACTATAAAATATAAAAATTCTTAGACGCACATGTTATTATTTCAGTTTTACAGCCAAAAACTTTTTTCGCGCATTTTTTACTACAAAAAGTTTACTAGGTTTGTATTTCGTTCCCAGAGCCGAGCCAAGAAATGACAACTGGTGCGCTGAAATGGTACATGTGTACACTATAAAATATCAAAAATTCTAAGACGCGCATATTACCATTTCAGTTTTATGGCGAAAAACTTTTTTCGCGCATTTTTTACTACAAAAAGTTTGCTAGGTTTGTATATCGTCCCTAGGGCCGAACCAGGAAGTGCCAACTGGTGGGCTGGAATGGTACATGTGTCCACTATAAAATATAAAAAATTCCAAGATGCACATATTATTATTTCAGTTTTACAGCCAAAAACTTTTTTCGCGCATTTTTTACTACAAAAAGTTTGCTGGGTTTGTATTTCGTACCTAGGGCCGAACCAGAAAATGCCAATCGGTGCGCTGGAATGGTACATGTGTTCACTATAAAATATTTAAAAGCCTAAAAGGCACAAATTACCATTTCAGTTTTATGGCCAAAAACTTTTTTCGGGCTTTTTTACTACAAAAAGCTTGCTGGGTTTGTATTTCGTTCCCAGGGCCGAACCAGGAAGTGGCAACTGGTGCGCTAGAATGGTAAATGTATTCACTATAAAATCTTAAAAAGCCTAAAACGCACATATTACCATTTCAGTTTTATGGCCAAAAACTTTTTTCGGGCCTTTTTCACTACAAAAAGGTTGTTGCGTTTGTATTTCGTTCCCAGGGCCGAACCAGGAAGTGACAACTGGTGCGCTGGAATGGTACATGTGTCCACTATAAAATATAAAAATTCTTAGACGCACATGTTATTATTTCAGTTTTACAGCCAAAAACTTTTTTCGCGCATTTTTTACTACAAAAAGTTTGCTAGGTTTGTATTTCGTTCCCAGAGCCGAGCCAAGAAATGACAACTGGTGCGCTGAAATGGTACATGTGTCCACTATAAAATATCAAAAATTCTTTGCCGCACATATTACTATTTCAGTTTTATTGCCAAAAGCTTTTTTCGCGCCTTTTTCACTACAAAAAGTTTGCTGGGTTTGTATTTCGCTCCCAGGGCCGAACCAGGAAATGGCAACTAGTGCGCTGGAATGGTACATGTGTTCACTATAAAATATTTAGAAGCCTAAAAGGCACAAATTACCATTTCAGTTTTATGGCTAAAAACTTTTTTCGCGCCTTTTTCACTACAAAAAGGTTGCTGAGTGTGTATTTCGGTTCCAGGGCCAAACCAGGAAGTGACAACCGGTGTGCTGAAAATGTACATGTGTGCACTATAAAATATCAAAAATCTTAGTCGCACATGTTACTATTTCATTTTTATGGCCAAAAACTTTTTTCGCGCATTTTTCACTACAAAAATCTTGCTGGGTTTGTATTTCGTTCCCAGGGCCGAACCAGGAAGTGGCAACTGGTGCGCTGAAATAATAATAAATGTGTCCACTACAATATATCAAAAATTCCAAGACGCACATATTATTATTTCAGTTTTACAGCCAAAAACTTTTTTCGCGCATTTTTTACTACAAAAAGTTTGCTGGGTTTGTATTTCGTCCCTAGGGCCGAACCAGAAAATGCCAATTGGTGCGCTGGAATGGTAAATGTATTCACTATAAAATCTTAAAAAGCCTAAAACGCACATATTACCATTTCAGTTTTATGGCCAAAAACTTTTTTCGGCCCTTTTTCACTACAAAAAGGTTGTTGCGTTTGTATTTCGTTCCCAGGGCCGAACCAGGAAGTGACAACTGGTGCGCTGGAATGGTACATGTGTCCACTATAAAATATAAAAATTCTTAGACGCATATGTTATTATTTCAGTTTTACAGCCAAAAACTTTTTTCGCGCATTTTTTACTACAAAAAGTTTGCTAGGTTTGTATTTCGTTCCCAGAGCCGAGCCAAGAAATGAAAACTGTTGCTCTGAAATGGTACATGTGTCCACTATAAAATATCAAAAATTCTAAGACGCGCATATTACATTTCAGTTTTATGGCCAAAAACTTTTTTCGCGCATTTTTTACTACAAAAAGTTTGCTAGGTTTGTATTTCGTTCCCAGAGCCGAGCCAAGAAATGACAACTGGTGCGCTGAAATGGTACATGTGTCCACTATAAAATATCAAATATTCTAAGACGCGCATATTACCATTTCAGTTTTATTGCCAAAAACTTTTTTCGCGCCTTTTTCACTACAAAAAGTTTGCTGGGTTTGTATTTCGCTCCCAGGGCCGAACCAGGAAATGGCAACTAGTGCGCTGGAATGGTACATGTGTCCACTATAAAATATTAAAAAGCCTAAAAGTACGTGTGTCCACTATAAAATATTAAAAAGCCTAAAACGCACATATTACCATTTCAGTTTTATGACAAAAACTTTTTTCGCGCCTTTTTACCTATAAAAAGTTTGCTGGGTTTGTATTTCGTCCCTAGGGCCGAACGAGGAAGTGGCAACGGGTGCGCTGGAATGTTAAATGTATTCACTATAAAATCTTAAAAAGCCTAAATCGCACATATTACCATTTCAGTTTTATGGCCAAAAACAATTTTTTCGGGCCTTTTTCACTACAAAAAGGTTGTTGCGTTTGTATTTCGTTCCCAGGGCCGAACCAGGAAGTGACAACTGGTGCGCTGGAATGGTACATGTGTCCACTATAAAATATAAAAATTCTTAGACGCACATGTTATTATTTCAGTTTTACAGCCAAAAACTTTTTTTGCGCATTTTTTACTACAAAAAGTTTGCTGGGTTTGTATTTCGTCCCTAGGGCCGAACCAGGAAGTGCCAACTGGTGCGCTGGAATGGTACATGTGTTCACTATAAAATATTTAAAAGCCTAAAAGGCACAAATTACCATTTAAGTTTTATGGCTAAAAACTTTTTTCGCGCCTTTTTCACTACAAAAAGGTTGCTGAGTGTGTATTTCGGTTCCAGGGCCGAACCAGGAAGTGACAACCGGTGTGCTGAAAATGTACATGTGTCCACTATAAAATATCAAAAATCTTAGTCGCACATGTTACTATTTCATTTTTATGGCCAAAAACTTTTTTCGCGCATTTTTCACTACAAAAATCTTGCTGGGTTTGTATTTCGTTCCCAGGGCCGAACCAGGAAGTGGCAACTGGTGCGCTGGAATAATACATGTGTCCACTACAATATATCAAATATTCTTAGACGCACATATTACCATTTCAGTTTTATGGCCAAAAACTTTTTTCGCGCCTTTTTTTCTACAAAATGGTTGCTGGGTTTGTATTTAGTTCCCAGGGCCGAAATAGAAAAGGCAACTTGTTCGTTGGAATGGTACATGTGTCTACTATAAAATATCAAAAATTCTAAGACGCGCATATTACCATTTCAGTTTTATGGCCAAAAACTTTTTTCGCGCATTTTTTACTACAAAAAGTTTGCTAGGTTTGTATATTGTTCCCAGAGCCGAGCCAAGAAATGACCACTGGTGCGCTGAAATGGAACATATGTCCACTATAAAATATCAGAAATTCTTCGCCGCACATATAACTATTTCAGTTTTATTGCCAAAAACTTTTTTCGCGCATTTTTTACTACAAAAAGCTTGCTGGGTTTGTATTTCGTTCCCAGAGCTGAATCAGAAAATGGCAACTATTGCGCTGGAATGGTACATGTATCCACTATAAAATATTAAAAAGCCTAAAACGCACATATTACCATTTCAGTTTTATAGCTAAAAACTTTTTTCGCGCCTTTTTCACTACAAAAAGTTTGCTGGGTTTGTATTTTGTTCCCAGTGCCGAACCAGGAATTGCAACTTGTGCGCTGGAATGGTATATGTGTCCACCATGAAATATCAAAAATTCTAAGACGCGCATATTACCATTTCAGTTTTATGGCCAAAAACTTTTTTCGCGAATTTTTTATTACAAAAAGGTTGCTAGGTGTGTATTTCGTTCCCAGAGCCGAACCAGGAAGTGGCAACTAGTGCGCTGGAATGGTACATGTGTCCACTATAAAATATCAAAAATTCTTAGACGCGCATATTACCATTTCAGTTTTATGGCCAAAAACTTTTTTCGCGCATTTTTTACTACAAAAAGTTTGCTAGGTTTGTATATCGTTCCCAGAGCCGAGCCAAGAAATGACAACTGGTGCGCTGAAATGGTACATGTGTCCACTATAAAATATCAAAAATTCTTCGCCGCACATATTACTTTTTCAGTTTTATGGCCAAAAACTTTTTTCGCGCCTTTTTCACTACAAAAAGTTTGCTGAGTTTGTATTTCGTTCCCAGAGCCGAACCAGGAAATGGCAACTAGTGCGCTGGAATGGTACATGTGTCCACTATAAAATATCAAAAATTCCAAGACGCACATTTTACCATTTCAGTTTTATGGCCAAAAACTTTTTTCGCAAATTTTTCATTACAAAAAGGTTGCTAGGTTTGTATTTCGTTCCCAGGGCCGAACCAGGAAGTGGCAACTAGTGCGCTGGAATGGTACATGTGTCCACTATAAAATATCAAAAATTCTTAGACGCACATGTTATTATTTCAGTTTTACAGCCAAAAACTTTTTTCGCGAATTTTTTACTACAAAAAGCTTGCTGGGTTTGTATTTCGTTTCCAGATCCGAACCAGGAAATGGCAACTATTGCGCTGGAATGGTACATGTGTCCACTATAAAATATTAAAAAGCCTAAAACGCACATATTACCATTTCAGTTTTATGCCAAAAACTTTTTTCGCGCCTTTTTACCTATAAAAAGTTTGCTGGGTTTGTATTTCGGTTCCAGGGCCGAACAAGGAAGTGACAACCGGTGCGCTGAAAATGTACATGTGTCCACTATAAAATATCAAAAATTCTAAGACGCGAATATTATCATTTCAGTTTTATGGCCAAAAACTTTTTTCGCGCATTTTTTACTACAAAAAGTTTGCTAGGTTTGTATTTAGTTCCCAGGCCGAAATAGAAAAGGCAACTTGTGCGTTGGAATGGTACATGTGTCAACTATAAAATATCAAAAATTCTTAGACGCACATATTACCATTTCAGTTTTATGGCCAAAAACTTTTTTCGCGCCTTTTTCACTACAAAAAGGTTGCTGGGTTTGTATTTAGTTCCCAGGCCGAAATAGAAAAGGCAACTTGTGCGTTGGAATGGTACATGTGTCTACTATAAAATATCAAAAATTCTAAGACGCGAATATTATCATTTCAGTTTTATGGCCAAAAACTTTTTTCGCGAATTTTTCACTACAAAAAGTTTGCTGGGTTTGTATATCGTCCCTAGGGCCGAACCAGGAAGTGCCAATTGGTGCGCTGGAATGGTACATGTGTCCACTATAAAATATAAAAATTCTTAGACGCACATGTTATTATTTCAGTTTTACAGCCAAAAACTTTTTTCGCGCATTTTTTACTACAAAAAGTTTGCTGGGTTTGTATTTAGTTCCCAGGCCGAAATAGAAAAGGCAACTTGTGCGTTGGAATGGTACATGTGTCTACTATAAAATATTAAAAATTCTAAGACGCGAATATTATCATTTCAGTTTTATGGCCAAAAACTTTTTTCGCGCATTTTTTACTACAAAAAGTTTGCTAGGTTTGTATTTCGTTCCCAGAGCCGAACCAGGAAGTGGCAACTGGTGCGCTGGAATAATACATGTGTCCACTACAATATATCAAAAATTCTTAAACGCACATATTACTATTTCAGTTTTATGGCCAAAAAACTTTTTTCGCGCCTTTTTCACTACAAAAAGGTTGCTGGGTTTGTATTTAGTTCCCAGGCCGAAATAGAAAAGGCAACTTGTGCGTTGGAATGGTACATGTGTCAACTATAAAATATCAAAAATTCTAAGACGCGAATATTAACATTTCAGTTTTATGGCCAAAAACTTTTTTCGCGCATTTTTTACTACAAAAAGTTTGCTAGGTTTGTATTTCGTTCCCAGTGCCGAGCCAAGAAATGACAACTGGTGCGCTGAAGTGGTACATGTGTACACTATAAAATATCAAAAATTCTAAGACGCACATGTTATTATTTCAGTTTTACAGCCAAAAACTTTTTTCGCGCATTTTTTACTACAAAAAGTTTGCTAGGTTTGTATATCGTGCCCAGAGCCGAGCCAAGAAATGACAACTGGTGCGCTGAAATGGTACATGTGTCCATTATAAAATATACAAACTCTTAGACGCACATGTTATTATTTCAGTTTTACAGCCAAAAACTTTTTTCGCGCATTTTTTACTACAAAAAGTTTGCTGGGTTTGTATTTAGTTCCCAGGCCGAAATAGAAAAGGCAACTTGTGCGTTGGAATGGTACATGTGTCTACTATAAAATATCAAAAATTCTAAGACGCGAATATTATCATTTCAGTTTTATGGCCAAAAACTTTTTTCGCGCATTTTTTACTACAAAAAGTTTGCTAGGTTTGTATTTCGTTCCCAGGGCCGAGCCCAGAAATGACAACTGGTGCGCTGGAATGGTACGTGTCCACTATAAAATATTAAAAAGCCTAAACCGCACATGTTACCATTTCAGTTTTATGCCAAAAACTTTTTTCGCGCCTTTTTACCTATAAAAAGTTTGCTGGGTTTGTATTTCGTCCCTAGGGCCGAACCAGGAAGTGGCAACGGGTGCGCTGGAATGTTAAATGTATTCACTATAAAATCTTAAAAAGCCTAAATCGCACATATTACCATTTCAGTTTATGGCCAAAAACTTTTTTCGGGCCTTTTTCACTACAAAAAGGTTGTTGCGTTTGTATTTCGTTCCCAGGGCCGAACCAGGAAGTGACAACTGGTGCGCTGGAATGGTACATGTGTCCACTATAAAATATAAAAATTCTTAGACGCACATGTTATTATTTCAGTTTTACAGCCAACAACTTTTTCGCGCATTTTTTACTACAAAAAGTTTGCTGGGTTTGTATTTCGTCCCTAGGGCCAAACCAGGAAGTGCCAACTGGTGCGCTGAAAGGGTACATGTGTTCACTATAAATTATTTAAAAGCCTAAAAGGCACAAATTACCATTTCAGTTTTATGGCTAAAAACTTTTTTCGCGCCTTTTTCACTACAAAAAGGTTGCTGAGTGTGTATTTCGGTTCCAGGGCCGAACCAGGAAGTGACAACCGGTGTGCTGAAAATGTACATGTGTCCACTATAAAATATCAAAAATCTTAGTCGCACATGTTACTATTTCATTTTTATGGCCAAAAACTTTTTTCGCGCCTTTTTCACTACAAAAAGTTTGCTGGGTTTGTATTTAGTTCCCAGGCCGAAATAGAAAAGGCAACTTGTGCGTTGGAATGGTACATGTGTCTACTATAAAATATCAAAAATTCTAAGACGCGAATATTATCATTACAATTTTATGGCCAAAAACTTTTTTCGCGCATTTTTTACTACAAAAAGTTTGCTAGGTTTGTATTTCGTTCCCAGGGCCGAACCAGGAAATGACAACTATTGCGCTAGAGTGGTAATTGTGTCCACTATAAAATATTAAATAGCCTAAAACGCACATATTACCATTTCAGTTTTATGCCAAAAACTTTTTTCGCGCATTTTTTACTACAAAAAGTTTGCTAGGTTTGTATATCGTTCCCAGAGCCGAGCCAAGAAATGACAACTGGTGCGCTGAAATGGTACATGTGTCCACTATAAAATATCAAAAATTCTTCGCCGCACATATTACTTTTTCAGTTTTATTGCCAAAAACTTTTTTCGCGCGTTTTTCACTACAAAAAGTTTGCTGAGTTTGTATTTCGTTCCCAGAGCCGAACCAGGAAATGGCAACTAGTGCGCTGGAATGGTACATGTGTCCACTATAAAATATCAAAAATTCCAAGACGCACATTTTACCATTTCAGTTTTATGGCCAAAAACTTTTTTCGCGAATTTTTCATTACAAAAAGGTTGCTAGGTTTGTATTTGGTTCCCAGGGCCGAACCAGGAAGTGGCAACTAGTGCGCTGGAATGGTACATGTGTCCACTATAAAATATCAAAAATTCTTAGACGCACATGTTATTATTTCAGTTTTACAGCCAAAAACTTTTTTCGCGAATTTTTTACTACAAAAAGCTTGCTGGGTTTGTATTTCGTTTCCAGATCCGAACCAAGAAATGGCAACTATTGCGCTGGAATGGTACATGTGTCCACTATAAAATATTAAAAAGCCTAAAACGCACATATTACCATTTCAGTTTTATGCCAAAAACTTTTTTCGCGCCTTTTTACCTATAAAAAGTTTGCTGGGTTTGTATTTCGGTTCCAGGGCCGAACAAGGAAGTGACAACCGGTGCGCTGAAAATGTACATGTGTCCACTATAAAATATCAAAAATTCTAAGACGCGAATATTATCATTTCAGTTTTATGGCCAAAAACTTTTTTCGCGCATTTTTTACTACAAAAAGTTTGCTAGGTTTGTATTTAGTTCCCAGGCCGAAATAGAAAAGGCAACTTGTGCGTTGGAATGGTACATGTGTCAACTATAAAATATCAAAAATTCTTAGACGCACATATTACCATTTCAGTTTTATGGCCAAAAACTTTTTTCGCGCCTTTTGCACTACAAAAAGGTTGCTGGGTTTGTATTTAGTTCCCAGGCCGAAATAGAAAATATCAAAAATTCAAAATATCAAATTTGAAAATATAAAATACTATAAAATATCAAAAATTCTAAGACGCGAATATTATTATTTCAGTTTTATGGCCAAAAACTTTTTTCGCGAATTTTTCACTACAAAAAGTTTGCTGGGTTTGTATATCGTCCCTAGGGCCGAACCAGGAAGTGCCAACTGGTGCACTGGAATGGTATATGTGTCCACTATAAAATATAAAAATTCTTAGACGCACATGTTATTATTTCAGTTTTACAGCCAAAAACTTTTTTCGCGCATTTTTTACTACAAAAAGTTTGCTGGGTTTGTATTTAGTTCCCAGGCCGAAATAGAAAAGGCAACTTGTGCGTTAGAATGGTACATGTGTCTACTATAAAATATCAAAAATTCTAAGACGCGAATATTATCATTTCAGTTTTATGGCCAAAAACTTTTTTCGCGCATTTTTTACTACAAAAAGGTTGCTAGGTTTGTATTTCGTTCCCAGAGCCGAGCCAAGAAATGACAACTGGTGCGCTGAAATGGGACATGTGTCCACTATAAAATATCAAAAATTCTAAGACGCGCATATTACCATTTCAGTTTTACAGCCAAAAACTTTTTTCGCGCATTTTTTACTACAAAAAGTTTGCTAGGTTTGTATTTCGTTCCCAGTGCCGAGCCAAGAAATGACAACTGGTGCGCTGAAATGGTATATGTGTCCACTATAAAATATACAAATTCTTAGACGCACATGTTATTATTTCAGTTTTACAGCCAAAAACTTTTTTCGCGCATTTTTTACTACAAAAAGTTTGCTAGGTTTGTATATCGTGCCCAGAGCCGAGCCAAGAAATGACAACTGGTGCGCTGAAATGGTACATGTGTCCACTATAAAATATCAAAAATTCTTCGCCGCACATATTACTATTTCAGTTTTATTACCAAAAACTTTTTTCGCGCCTTTTTCACTACAAAAAGTTTGCTGAGTTTGTATTTCGTTCCCAGAGCCGAACCAGGAAATGGCATTTATTGCGTTGGAATGGTACATGTGTCCACTATAAAATATTAAAAAGCCTAAAACGCACATATTACCATTTCAGTTTTATGCCAAAAACTTTTTTCGCGAATTTTTTATTACAAAAAGGTTGCTAGGTTTGTATTTCGTTCCCAGGGCCGAACCAGGAAGTGGCAACTAGTGCGCTGGAATGGTACATGTGTCCACTATAAAATATTAAAAAGCCTAAAACGCACATATTACCATTTCAGTTTTATGCCAAAAACTTTTTTCGCGAATTTTTTATTACAAAAAGTTTGATAGGTTTGTATATCGTTCCCAGAGCCGAGCCAAGAAATGACAACTGGTGCGCTGAAATGGTACATGTGTCCACTATAAAATATCAAAAATTCTTCGCCGCACATATTACTTTTTCAGTTTTATTGCCAAAAACTTTTTTCGCGCCTTTTTCACTACAAAAAGTTTGCTAGGTTTGTATTTCGTTCCCAGAGCCGAGCCAAGAAATGACAACTGGTGCGCTGAAATGGTACATGTGTCCACTATAAAATATCAAAAATTCTTCGCCGCACATATTACTATTTCAGTTTTATTACCAAAAACTTTTTTCGCGCCTTTTTCACTACAAAAAGTTTGCTGAGTTTGTATTTCGTTCCCAGAGCCGAACCAGGAAATGGAATTTATTGCGTTGGAATGGTACATGTGTCCACTATAAAATATTAAAAAGCCTAAAACGCACATATTACCATTTCAGTTTTATGCCAAAAACTTTTTTCGCGAATTTTTTATTACAAAAAGGTTGCTAGGTTTGTATTTCGTTCCCAGGGCCGAACCAGGAAGTGGCAACTAGTGCGCTGGAATGGTACATGTGTCCACTATAAAATATTAAAAAGCCTAAAACGCACATATTACCATTTCAGTTTTATGCCAAAAACTTTTTTCGCGAATTTTTTATTACAAAAAGTTTGATAGGTTTGTATATCGTTCCCAGAGCCGAGCCAAGAAATGACAACTGGTGCGCTGAAATGGTACATGTGTCCACTATAAAATATCAAAAATTCTTCGCTGCACATATTACTTTTTCAGTTTTATTGCCAAAAACTTTTTTCGCGCCTTTTTCACTACAAAAAGTTTGCTGAGTTTGTATTTCGTTCCCAGAGCCGAACCAGGAAGTGGCAACTAGTGCGCTGGAATGGTACATGTGTCCACTATAAAATATTAAAAAGCCTAAAACGCACATATTACCATTTCAGTTTTATGCCAAAAACTTTTTTCGCGAATTTTTTATTACAAAAAGTTTGATAGGTTTGTATATCGTTCCCAGAGCCGAGCCAAGAAATGACAACTGGTGCGCTGAAATGGTACATGTGTCCACTATAAAATATCAAAAATTCTTCGCCGCACATATTACTTTTTCAGTTTTATTGCCAAAAACTTTTTTCGCGCCTTTTTACCTACAAAAAGTTTGCTGGGTTTGTATTTCGTCCCTAGGGCCGAACCAGGAAGTGGCAACGGGTGCGCTGGAATGTTAAATGTATTCACTATAAAATCTTAAAAAGCCTAAATCGCACATATTACCATTTCAGTTTATGGCCAAAAACTTTTTTCGGGCCTTTTTCACTACAAAAAGGTTGTTGCTTTTGTATTTCGTTCTCAGGGCCGAACCAGGAAGTGACAACTGGTGCGCTGGAATGGTACATGTGTCCACTATAAAATATAAAAATTCTTAGACGCACATGTTATTATTTCAGTTTTACAGCCAAAAACTTTTTTCGCGCATTTTTTACTACAAAAAGTTTGCTGGGTTTGTATTTCGTCCCTAGGGCCGAACCAGGAAGTGCCAACTGGTGCGCTGAAATGGTACATGTGTTCACTATAAAATATTTAAAAGCCTAAAAGGCACAAATTACCATTTAAGTTTTATAGCTAAAAACTTTTTTCGCGCCTTTTTCACTACAAAAAGGTTGCTGAGTGTGTATTTCGGTTCCAGGGCCGAACCAGGAAGTGACAACCGGTGTGCTGAACATGTACATGTGTCCACTATAAAATATTAAAAATCTTAGTCGCACATGTTACTATTTCATTTTTATGGCCAAAAACTTTTTTCGCGCCTTTTTCACTACAAAAAGTTTGCTGGGTTTGTATTTAGTTCCCAGGCCGAAATAGAAAAGGCAACTTATGCGTTGGAATGGTACATGTGTCTACTATAAAATATCAAAAATTCTAAGAAGCGAATATTATCATTTCAGTTTTATGGTCAAAAACTTTTTTTGCGCATTTTTTACTACAAAAAGTTTGCTAGGTTTGTATTTCGTTCCCAGAGCCGAACCAGGAAGTGGCAACTGGTGCGCTGGAATAATACATGTGTCCACTACAATATATCAAAAATTCTTAGACGCACATATTACCATTTCAGTTTTATGGCCAAAAACTTTTTTCGCGCCTTTTTCACTACAAAAAGGTTGCTGGGTTTGTATTTAGTTCCCAGGCCGAAATAGAAAAGGCAACTTGTGCGTTGGAATGGTACATGTGTCTAGTATAAAATATCAAAAATTCTAAGACGCGAATATTATCATTTCAGTTTTATGGCCAAAAACTTTTTTCGCGCATTTTTTACTACAAAAAGTTTGCTGGGTTTGTATTTAGTTCCCAGAGCCGAAATAGAAAAGGCAACTTGTGCGTTGGAATGGTACATGTGTCTACTATAAAATATCAAAAATTCTAAGAAGCGAATATTATCATTTCAGTTTTATGGCCAAAAACTTTTTTTGCGCATTTTTTACTACAAAAAGTTTGCTAGGTTTGTATTTCGTTCCCAGAGCCGAACCAGGAAGTGGCAACTGGTGCGCTGGAATAATACATGTGTCCACTACAATATATCAAAAATTCTTAGACGCACATATTACCATTTCAGTTTTATGGCCAAAAACTTTTTTCGCGCCTTTTTCACTACAAAAAGGTTGCTGGGTTTGTATTTAGTTCCCAGGCCGAAATAGAAAAGGCAACTTGTGCGTTGGAATGGTACATGTGTCTACTATAAAATATCAAAAATTCTAAGACGCGAATATTATCATTTCAATTTTATGGCCAAAAACTTTTTTCGCGCATTTTTTACTACAAAAAGTTTGCTAGGTTTGTATTTCGTTCCCAGAGCCGAGCCAAGAAATGACAACTGGTGCGCTGAAATGGTACATGTGTCCACTATAAAATATCAAAAATTCTAAGACGCGCATATTACCATTTCAGTTTTATGGCCAAAAACTTTTTTCGCGCATTTTTTACTACAAAAAGTTTGCTAGGTTTGTATATCGTTCCCAGAGCCGAGCTAAGAAATGACAACTGGTGCGCTGAAATGGTACATGTGTCCACTATAAAATATCAAAAATTCTTCGCCGCACATATTACTATTTCAGTTTTATTACCAAAAACTTTTTTCGCGCCTTTTTCACTACAAAAAGTTTGCTGAGTTTGTATTTCGTTCCCAGAGCCGAACCAGGAAATGGCATTTATTGCGTTGGAATGGTACATGTGTCCACTATAAAATATTAAAAAGCCTAAAACGCACATATTACCATTTCAGTTTTATGCCAAAAACTTTTTTCGCGAATTTTTTATTACAAAAAGGTTGCTAGGTTTGTATTTCGTTCCCAGGGCCGAGCCCAGAAATGACAACTGGTGCGCTGAAATACTACATGTGTCCACTATAAAATATCAAAAATTCTTAGACGCACGTATTACCATTTCAGTTTTATGGCCAAAAACTTTTTTTGCGCATTTCTTACTACAAAAAGTTTGCTAGGTTTGTATATCGTTCCCAGAGCCGAGCCAAGAAATGACAACTGGTGCGCTGAAATGGTACATGTGTCCACTATAAAATATTAAAAAGCCTAAAACGCACATATTACCATTTCAGTTTTATGCCAAAAACTTTTTTCGCGAATTTTTTATTACAAAAAGTTTGATAGGTTTGTATATCGTTCCCAGAGCCGAGCCAAGAAATGACAACTGGTGCGCTGAAATGGTACATGTGTCCACTATAAAATATCAAAAATTCCAAGACGCGCATTTTACCATTTCAGTTTTATGGCCAAAAACTTTTTTCGCGAATTTTTCATTACAAAAATTTTGCTAGGTTTGTATATCGTTCCCAGAGCCGAGCTAAGAAATGACAACTGGTGCGCTGAAATGGTACATGTGTCCACTATAAAATATCAAACATTCTTCGCCGCACATATTACTTTTTCAGTTTTATTGCCAAAAACTTTTTTCGCGCCTTTTTCACTACAAAAAGTTTGCTGAGTTTGTATTTCGTTCCCAGAGCCGAACCAGGAAATGGCAACTAGTGCGCTTGAATGGTACATGTGTCCACTATAAAATATCAAAAATTCCAAGACGCGCATTTTACCATTTCAGTTTTATGGCCAAAAACTTTTTTCGCGAATTTTTCATTACAAAAAGGTTGCTAGGTTTGTATTTCGTTCCCAGGGCCGAACCAGGAAGTGGCAACTAGTGCGCTGGAATGGTACATGTGTCCACTATAAAATATCAATAATTCTTAGACGCACATGTTATTATTTCAGTTTTACAGCCAAAAACTTTTTTCGCGAATTTTTTACTACAAAAAGCTTGCTGGGTTTGTATTTCGTTTCCAGATCCGAACCAGGAAATGGCAACTATTGCGCTGGAATGGTACATGTGTCCACTATAAAATATTAAAAAGCCTAAAACGCACATATTACCATATCAGTTTTATGCTAAAAAACTTTTTTCGCGCCTTTTTACCTATAAAAAGTTTGCTGGGTTTGTATTTCGGTTCCAGGGCCGAACAAGGATGTGACAACCGGTGCGCTGAAAATGTACATGTGTCCACTATAAAATATCAAAAATTTTAGTGGCACAGGTTACTATTTCATTTTTATGGCCAAAAACTTTTTTCGCGAATTTTTCACTACAAAAAGTTTGCTGGGTTTGTATATCGTCCCAAGGGCCGAACCAGGAAGTGCCGACTGGTGCGCTGGAATGGTACATGTGTTCACTATAAAATATAAAAATTCTTAGACGCACATGTTATTATTTCAGTTTTACAGCCAAAAACTTTTTTCGCGCATTTTTTACTACAAAAAGTTTGCTGGGTTTGTATTTAGTTCATAGGCCGAAATAGAAAAGGCAACTTGTGCGTTGGAATGGTACATGTGTCTACTATAAAATATCAAAAATTCTAAGAAGCGAATATTATCATTTCAGTTTTATGGCCAAAAACTTTTTTTGCGCATTTTTTACTACAAAAAGTTTGCTAGGTTTGTATTTCGTTCCCAGAGCCGAACCAGGAAGTGGCAACTGGTGCGCTGGAATAATACATGTGTCCACTACAATATATCAAAAATTCTTAGACGCACATATTACCATTTCAGTTTTATGGCCAAAAACTTTTTTCGCGCCTTTTTCACTACAAAAAGGTTGCTGGGTTTGTATTTAGTTCCCAGGCCGAAATAGAAAAGGCAACTTGTGCGTTGGAATGGTACATGTGTCTAGTATAAAATATCAAAAATTCTAAGACGCGAATATTATCATTTCAGTTTTATGGCCAAAAACTTTTTTCGCGCATTTTTTACTACAAAAATTTTGCTGGGTTTGTATTTAGTTCCCAGAGCCGAAATAGAAAAGGCAACTTGTGCGTTGGAATGGTACATGTGTCTACTATAAAATATCAAAAATTCTAAGAAGCGAATATTATCATTTCAGTTTTATGGCCAAAAACTTTTTTTGCGCATTTTTTACTACAAAAAGTTTGCTAGGTTTGTATTTCGTTCCCAGAGCCGAACCAGGAAGTGGCAACTGGTGCGCTGGAATAATACATGTGTCCACTACAATATATCAAAAATTCTTAGACGCACATATTACCATTTCAGTTTTATGGCCAAAAACTTTTTTCGCGCCTTTTTCACTACAAAAAGGTTGCTGGGTTTGTATTTAGTTCCCAGGCCGAAATAGAAAAGGCAACTTGTGCGTTGGAATGGTACATGTGTCTACTATAAAATATCAAAAATTCTAAGACGCGAATATTATCATTTCAATTTTATGGCCAAAAACTTTTTTCGCGCATTTTTTACTACAAAAAGTTTGCTAGGTTTGTATTTCGTTCCCAGAGCCGAGCCAAGAAATGACAACTGGTGCGCTGAAATGGTACATGTGTCCACTATAAAATATCAAAAATTCTAAGACGCGCATATTACCATTTCAGTTTTATGGCCAAAAACTTTTTTCGCGCATTTTTTACTACAAAAAGTTTGCTAGGTTTGTATATCGTTCCCAGAGCCGAGCTAAGAAATGACAACTGGTGCGCTGAAATGGTACATGTGTCCACTATAAAATATCAAAAATTCTTCGCCGCACATATTACTATTTCAGTTTTATTACCAAAAACTTTTTTCGCGCCTTTTTCACTACAAAAAGTTTGCTGAGTTTGTATTTCGTTCCCAGAGCCGAACCAGGAAATGGCATTTATTGCGTTGGAATGGTACATGTGTCCACTATAAAATATTAAAAAGCCTAAAACGCACATATTACCATTTCAGTTTTATGATAAAAACTTTTTTCGCGAATTTTTTATTACAAAAAGGTTGCTAGGTTTGTATTTCGTTCCCAGGGCCGAGCCCAGAAATGACAACTGGTGCGCTGAAATACTACATGTGTCCACTATAAAATATCAAAAATTCTTAGACGCACGTATTACCATTTCAGTTTTATGGCCAAAAACTTTTTTTGCGCATTTCTTACTACAAAAAGTTTGCTAGGTTTGTATATCGTTCCCAGAGCCGAGCCAAGAAATGACAACTGGTGCGCTGAAATGGTACATGTGTCCACTATAAAATATTAAAAAGCCTAAAACGCACATATTACCATTTCAGTTTTATGCCAAAAACTTTTTTCGCGAATTTTTGATTACAAAAAGTTTGATAGGTTTGTATATCGTTCCCAGAGCCGAGCCAAGAAATGACAACTGGTGCGCTGAAATGGTACATGTGTCCACTATAAAATATCAAACATTCTTCGCCGCACATATTACTTTTTCAGTTTTATTGCCAAAAACTTTTTTCGCGCCTTTTTCACTACAAAAAGTTTGCTGAGTTTGTATTTCGTTCCCAGAGCCGAACCAGGAAATGGCAACTAGTGCGCTTGAATGGTACATGTGTCCACTATAAAATATCAAAAATTCCAAGACGCGCATTTTACCATTTCAGTTTTATGGCCAAAAACTTTTTTCGCGAATTTTTCATTACAAAAAGGTTGCTAGGTTTGTATTTCGTTCCCAGGGCCGAACCAGGAAGTGGCAACTAGTGCGCTGGAATGGTACATGTGTCCACTATAAAATATCAATAATTCTTAGACGCACATGTTATTATTTCAGTTTTACAGCCAAAAACTTTTTTCGCGAATTTTTTACTACAAAAAGCTTGCTGGGTTTGTATTTCGTTTCCAGAGCCGAACCAGGAAATGGCAACTATTGCGCTGGAATAATACATGTGTCCACTATAAAATATTAAAAAGCCTAAAACGCACATATTACCATATCAGTTTTATGCTAAAAAACTTTTTTCGCGCCTTTTTACCTATAAAAAGTTTGCTGGGTTTGTATTTCGGTTCCAGGGCCGAACAAGGATGTGACAACCGGTGCGCTGAAAATGTACATGTGTCCACTATAAAATATCAAAAATTTTAGTGGCACAGGTTACTATTTCATTTTTATGGCCAAAAACTTTTTTCGCGAATTTTTCACTACAAAAAGTTTGCTGGGTTTGTATATCGTCCCAAGGGCCGAACCAGGAAGTGCCGACTGGTGCGCTGGAATGGTACATGTGTTCACTATAAAATATAAAAATTCTTAGACGCACATGTTATTATTTCAGTTTTACAGCCAAAAACTTTTTTCGCGCATTTTTTACTACAAAAAGTTTGCTGGGTTTGTATTTAGTTCCCAGGCCGAAATAGAAAAGGCAACTTGTGCGTTGGAATGGTACATGTGTCTACTATAAAATATCAAAAATTCTAAGAAGCGAATATTATCATTTCAGTTTTATGGCCAAAAACTTTTTTTGCGCATTTTTTACTACAAAAAGTTTGCTAGGTTTGTATTTCGTTCCCAGAGCCGAACCAGGAAGTGGCAACTGGTGCGCTGGAATAATACATGTGTCCACTACAATATATCAAAAATTCTTAGACGCACATATTACCATTTCAGTTTTATGGCCAAAAACTTTTTTCGCGCCTTTTTCACTACAAAAAGGTTGCTGGGTTTGTATTTAGTTCCCAGGCCGAAATAGAAAAGGCAACTTGTGCGTTGGAATGGTACATGTGTCTAGTATAAAATATCAAAAATTCTAAGACGCGAATATTATCATTTCAGTTTTATGGCCAAAAACTTTTTTCGCGCCTTTTTCACTACAAAAAGTTTGCTGAGTTTGTATTTCGTTCCCAGAGCCGAACCAGGAAATGGCAACTGGTGCGCTGAAATGGTACATGTGTCCACTATAAAATATCAAAAATTCCAAGACGCGCATTTTACCATTTCAGTTTTATGGCCAAAAACTTTTTTCGCGAATTTTTTATTAAAAAAAGGTTGCTAGGTTTGTATTTCGTTCCCAGAGCCGAACCAGGAAGTGGCAACTGGTGCGATGGAATAATACATGTGTCCACTACAATATATCAAAAATTCTTAGACGCACATATTACCATTTCAGTTTTATGACCAAAAACTTTTTTCGCGCCTTTTTCACTACAAAAAGTTTGCTGAGTTTGTATTTCGTTCCCAGAGCCGAACCAGGAAATGGCAACTAGTGCGCTGGAATGGTACATGTGTCCGCTATAAAATATCAAAAATTCCAAGACGCGCATTTTACCATTTCAGTTTTATGGCCAAAAACTTTTTTCGCGAATTTTTCATTACAAAAAGGTTGCTAGGTTTGTATTTCGTTCCCAGGGCCGAACCAGGAAGTGGCAACTAGTGCGCTGGAATGGTACATGTGTTCACTATAAAATATCAAAAATTCTTAGACGCACATGTTATTATTTCAGTTTTACAGCCAAAAACTTTTTTCGCGAATTTTTTACTACAAAAAGCTTGCTGGGTTTGTATTTCGTTTCCAGAGCCGAACCAGGAAATGGCAACTATTGCGCTGGAATGGTACATGTGTCCACTATAAAATATTAAAAAGCCTAAAACGCACATATTACCATATCAGTTTTATGCCAAAAACTTTTTTCGCGCCTTTTTACCTATAAAAAGTTTGCTGGGTTTGTATTTCGGTTCCAGGGCCGAACAAGGAAGTGACAGCCGGTGCGCTGAAAATGTACATTTGTCCACTATAAAATATCAAAAATCTTAGTCGCACATGTTACTATTTCATTTTTATGGCCAAAAACTTTTTTCGCGAATTTTTCACTACAAAAAGTTTGCTGGGTTTGTATATCGTCCCTATGGCCGAACCAGGAAGTGCCAACTGGTGCGCTAGAATGGTATATGTGTCCACTATAAAATATAAAAATTCTTAGACGCACATGTTATTATTTCAGTTTTACAGCCAAAAACTTTTTTCGCGCATTTTTTACTACAAAAAGTTTGCTGGGTTTGTATTTAGTTCCCAGGCCGAAATAGAAAAGGCAACTTGTGCGTTGGAATGGTACATGTGTTTACTACAAAATATCAAAAATTCTAGGACGCGAATATTATCATTTCAGTTTTATGGCCAAAAACTTTTTTCGCGCATTTTTTACTACAAAAAGGTTGCTAGGTTTGTATTTCGTTCCCAGAGCCGAACCAGGAAGTGGCAACTGGTGCGCTGGAATAATACATGTGTCCACTACAATATATCAAAAATTCTTAGACGCACATATTACCATTTCAGTTTTATGGCCAAAAACTTTTTTCGCGCCTTTTTTACTACAAAAAGGTTGCTGGGTTTGTATTTAGTTCCCAGGCCGAAATAGAAAAGGCAACTTGTGCGTTGGAATGGTACATGTGTCTACTATAAAATATCAAAAATTCTAAGACGCGAATATTATCATTTCAGTTTTATGGCCAAAAACTTTTTTCTCGCATTTTTTACTACAAAAAGTTTGCTAGGTTTGTATTTCGTTCCCAGAGCCGAGCCAAGAAATGACAACTGGTGCGCTGAAATGGTACATGTGTCCACTATAAAATATACAAATTCTTAGACGCACATGTTATTATTTCAGTTTTACAGCCAAAAACTTTTTTCGCGCATTTTTTACTACAAAAAGTTTGCTAGGTTTGTATTTCGTTCCCAGAGCCGAGCCAAGAAATGACAACTGGTGCGCTGAAATGGTACATGTGTCCACTATAAAATATCAAAAATTCTTCGCCGCACATATTACTATTTCAGTTTTATTGCCAAAAACTTTTTTCGCGCCTTTTTCACTACAAAAAGTTTGCTGAGTTTGTATTTCGTTCCCAGAGCCGAACCAGGAAATGGCATTTATTGCGTTGGAATGGTACATGTGTCCACTATAAAATATTAAAAAGCCTAAAACGCACATATTACCATTTCAGTTTTATGCCAAAAACTTTTTCCGCGCCTTTTTACCTATAAAAAGTTTGCTGGGTTTGTATTTCGGTTCCAGGGCCGAACAAGGAAGTGACAACCGGTGCGCTGAAAATGTACATGTGTCCACTATAAAATATCAAAAATCTTAGTCGCACATGTTACTATTTCATTTTTATGGCCAAAAACTTTTTTCGCGAATTTTTCACTACAAAAAGTTTGCTGGGTTTGTATATCGTCCCTAGGGCCGAACCAGGAAGTGCCAACTGGTGCGCTGGAATGGTACATGTGTCCACTATAAAATATAAAAATTCTTAGACGCACATGTTATTATTTCAGTTTTACAGCCAAAAACTTTTTTCGCGAATTTTTTACTACAAAAAGTTTGCTGGGTTTGTATTTAGTTCCCAGGCCGAAAAAGAAAAGGCAACTTGTGCGTTGGAATGGTACATGTGTCTACTATAAAATATCAAAAATTCTAAGACGCGAATATTATCATTTCAGTTTTATGGCCAAAAACTTTTTTCGCGCATTTTTTACTACAAAAAGTTTGCTAGGTTTGTATTTCGTTCCCAGAGCCGAACCAGGAAGTAGCAACTGGTGCGCTGGAATAATACATGTGTCCACTACAATATATCAAAAATTCTTAGACGCACATATTACCATTTCAGTTTTATGGCCAAAAACTTTTTTCGCGCCTCTTTCACTACAAAAAGGTTGCTGGGTTTGTATTTAGTTCCCAGGCCGAAATAGAAAAAGCAACTTGTGCGTTGGAATGGTACATGTGTCCACTATAAAATATCAAAAATTCTTAGACGCGCATATTACCATTTCAGTTTTATGGCCAAAAACTTTTTTCGCGCATTTTTTACTACAAAAAGTTTGCTTGGTTTGTATATCGTTCCCAGAGCCGAGCCAAGAAATGACAACTGGTGCGCTGAAATGGTACATGTGTCCACTATAAAATATCAAAAATTCTTCGCCGCACATATTACTTTTTCAGTTTTATTGCCAAAAACTTTTTTCGCGCCTTTTTCACTACAAAAAGTTTGCTGAGTTTGTATTTCGTTCCCAGAGCCGAACCAGGAAATGGCAACTAGTGCGCTGGAATGGTACATGTGTCCACTATAAAATATTAAAAAGCCTAAAACGCACATATTACCATTTCAGTTTTATGCCAAAAACTTTTTCCGCGCCTTTTTACCTATAAAAAGTTTGCTGGGTTTGTATTTCGGTTCCAGGGCCGAACAAGGAAGTGACAACCGGTGCGCTGAAAATGTACATGTGTCCACTATAAAATATCAAAAATCTTAGTCGCACATGTTACTATTTCATTTTTATGGCCAAAAACTTTTTTCGCGAATTTTTCACTACAAAAAGTTTGCTGGGTTTGTATATCGTCCCTAGGGCCGAACCAGGAAGTGCCAACTGGTGCGCTGGAATGGTACATGTGTCCACTATAAAATATCAAAAATTCCAAGACGCGCATTTTACCATTTCAGTTTTATGGTCAAAAACTTTTTTCGCGAATTTTTCATTACAAAAAGGTTGCTAGGTTTGTATATCGTTCCCAGGGCCGAACCAGGAAGTGACAACTGGTGCGCTGGAATGGTACATGTGTCCACTATAATATATAAAAATTCTTAGACGCACATGTTATTATTTCAGTTTTACAGCAAAAAACTTTTTTCGCGCATTTTTTACTACAAAAAGTTTGCTGGGTTTGTATTTCGTCCCTAGGGCCGAACCAGGAAGTGCCAACTGGTGCGCTGGAATGGTACATGTGTTCACTATAAAATATTTAAAAGCCTAAAAGGCACAAATTACTATTTCAGTTTTATGGCTAAAAACTTTTTTCGCGCCTTTTTCACTACAAAAAGGTTGCTGAGTGTGTATTTCGGTTCCAGGGCCGAACCAGGAAGTGACAACCGGTGTGCTGAAAATGTACATGTGTCCACTATAAAATATCAAAAATCTTAGTCGCACATGTTACTATTTCATTTTTATGGCCAAAAACTTTTTTCGCGCATTTTTCACTACAAAAAGCTTGCTGGGTTTGTATTTCGTTCCCAGGGCCGAACCAGGAAGTGGCAGCTGGTGCGCTGGAATAATACATGTGTCCACTACAATATATCAAAAATTCTTAGACGCACATATTACCATTTCAGTTTTATGGCCAAAAACTTTTTTCGCGCCTTTTTCACTACAAAAAGGTTGCTGGGTTTGTATTTAGTTCCCAGGCCCAAATAGAAAAGGCAACTTGTGCGTTGGGATGGTACATGTGTCCACTATAAAATATCAAAAATTCTAAGACGCGAATATTATCATTTCAGTTTTATGGCCAAAAACTTTTTTCGCGCATTTTTTACTACAAAAAGTTTGCTAGGTTTGTATTTCGTTCCCAGAGCCGAGCCAAGAAATGACAACTTGTGCGTTGGAATGGTACATGTGTCTACTATAAAATATCAAAAATTCTAAGACGCGCATATTAGCATTTCAGTTTTATGGCCAAAAACTTTTTTCGCGCATTTTTTACTACAAAAAGTTTGCTAGGTTTGTATATCGTTCCCAGAGCCGAGCCAAGAAATGAAAACTGGTGCGCTGAAATGGTACATGTGTCCACTATAAAATATCAAAAATTCTTCGACGCACATATTACTATTTCAGTTTTATTGCCAAAAACTTTTTTCGCGCCTTTTTCACTACAAAAAGTTTGCTGAGTTTGTATTTCGTTCCCAAAGCCGAACCAGGAAATGGCATTTATTGCGTTGGAATGGTACATGTGTCCACTATTAAATATTAAAAAGCCTAAAACGCACATATTACCATTTCAGTTTTATGCCAAAAACTTTTTTCGCGAATTTTTCATTACAAAAAGGTTGCTAGGTTTGTATTTCGTTCCCAGGGCCGAACCAGGAAGTGGCAACTAGTGCGCTGGAATGGTACATGTGTCTACTATAAAATATCAAAAATTCTTAGACGTGCATATTACCATTTCAGTTTTATGGCCAAAAACTTTTTTCGCGCATTTTTTACTACAAAAAGTTTGCTAGGTTTGTATATCGTTCCCAGAGCCGAGCCAAGAAATGACAACTGGTGCACTGAAATGGTACATGTGTTCACTATAAAATATCAAAAATTCTTCGCCGCACATATTACTATTTCAGTTTTATTGCCAAAAACTTTTTTCGCGCCTTTTTCACTACAAAAAGTGTGCTGAGTTTGTCTTTCGTTCCCAGAGCCGAACCAGGAAATGGCAACTAGTGCGCTGGAACGGTACATGTGTCAACTATAAAATATCAAAAATTCCAAGACGCGCATTTTAATATTTCAGTTTTATGGCCAAAAACTTTTTTCGCGAATTTTTCATTACAAAAAGGTTGCTAGGTTTGTATTTCGTTCCCAGGGCCGAACCAGGAAGTGGCAACTAGTGCGCTGGAATGGTACATGTGTCCACTATAAAAATCAAAAACTCTTAGACGCACATGTTATTATTTCAGTTTTACAGCCAAAAACTTTTTTCGCTAATTTTTTACTACAAAAAGCTTGCTGGGTTTGTATTACGTTTCCAGAGCCGAACCAGGAAATGGCAACTATTGCGCTGGAATGGTACATGTGTCCACTATAAAATATTAAAAAGCCTAAAACGCACATATTACCATTTCAGTTTTATGCCAAAAACTTTTTTCGCGCCTTTTTACCTATAAAAAGTTTGCTGGGTTTGTATTTCGGTTCCAGGGCCGAACAAGGAAGTGACAACCGGTGCGCTGAAAATGTACATGTGTCCACTATAAAGTATCGAAAATCTTAGTCGCACATGTTACTATTTCATTTTTATGGCCAAAAACTTTTTTCGCGAATTTTTCACTACAAAAAGTTTGCTGGGTTTGTATATCGTCCCTAGGGCCGAACCAGGAAGTGCCAACTGGTGCGCTGGAATGGTACATGTGTCCACAATAAAATATCAAAAATCTTAGTCGCACATGTTACTATTTCAGTTTTAGGGCCAAAAACTTTTTTCGCGCATTTTTCACTACAAAAAGGTTGTTGCGTTTGTATTTCGTTCCCAGGGCCGAACCAGGAAGTGGCAACTGGTGCGCTGGAATGGTACATGTGTCCACTATAAAATATCAAAAATCTTAGTCGAACATGTTACTATTTCAGTTTTATGGCCAAAAACTTTTTTCGCGCATTTTTCACTACAAAAAGGTTGTTGCGTTTGTATTTCGTTCCCAGGGCCGAACCAGGAAATGACAACTATTGCGCTGGAATGGTACATGTGTCCACCATAAAATATTAAAAAGCCTAAAACGCACATATTACCATTTCAGTTTTATGCCAAAAACTTTTTTCCTGCCTTTTTACCTATAAAAAGTTTGCTGGGTTTGTATTTCGGTATCAGAGCCGAACAAGGAAGTGCCAACTGGTGCGCTGGAATGGTACATATGTCCACAATAAAATATCAAAAATCTTGGTCGCACATGTTACTATTTCAGTTTTATGGCCAAAAACTTTTTTCGCGCATTTTTTACTACAAAAAGTTTTCTAGGTTTGTATATCGTTCCCAGAGCCGAGCCAAGAAATGACAACTGGTGCGCTGAAATGGTACATGTGTCCACTATAAAATATCAAAAATTCTTCGCCGCACATATTACTATTTCAGGTTTATTGCCAAAAACTTTTTTCGCGTCTTTTTCACTACAAAAAGTTTGCTGGGTTTTTATATCGTCCCTAGGGCCGAACCAGGAAGTGCCAACTGGTGCGCTGGAAGGGTACATGTGTCCACAATAAAATATCAAAAATCTTAGTCGCAAATGTTACTATTTCAGTTTTATGGCCAAAAACTTTTTTCGCGCATTTTTCACTACAAAAAGCTTGCTGGGTTTGTATTTCGTTTCCAGAGCCGAACCAGGAAATGGCAACTATTGCGCTGGAATAATACATGTGTCCACTATAAAATATTAAAAAGCCTAAAACGCACATATTACCATTTCAGTTTTATGCCAAAAACTTTTTTCGCGCCTTTTTACCTATAAAAAGTTTGCTGGGTTTGAATTTCGGTTCCAGGGCCGAACAAGGAAGTGACAACCGGTGCGCTGAAAATGTACATGTGTCCACTATAAAATATCAAAAATCTTAGTCGCACATGTTACTATTTCATTTTTATGGCAAAAAACTTTTTTCGCGAATTTTTCACTACAAAAAGTTTGCTGGGTTTGTATATCGTCCCTAGGGCCGAACCAGGAAGTGCCAACTGGTGCGCTGGAATGGTACATGTGTCCACAATAAAATATCAAAAATCTTAGTCGCACATGTTACTATTTCAGTTTTAGGGCCAAAAACTTTTTTCGCGCATTTTTCACTACAAAAAGGTTGTTGCGTTTGTATTTCGTTCCCAGGGCCGAACCAGGAAGTGGCAACTGGTGCGCTGGAATGGTACATGTGTCCACTATAAAATATCAAAAATCTTAGTCGAACATGTTACTATTTCAGTTTTATGGCCAAAAACTTTTTTCGCGCATTTTTCACTACAAAAAGGTTGTTGCGTTTGTATTTCGTTCCCAGGGTCGAACCAGGAAATGGCAACTATTGCGCTGGAATGGTACATGTGTCCACTATAAAATATTAAAAAGCCTAAAACGCACATATTACCATTTCAGTTTTATGCCAAAAACTTTTTTCGCGCCTTTTTACCTATAAAAAGTTTGCTGGGTTTGTATTTCGGTTCCAGAGCCGAACAAGGAAGTGACAACCGCTGCGCTGAAAACGTACATGTGTTCACTATAAAATATCAAAAATCTTAGTCGCACATGTTACTATTTCATTTTTATGGCCAAAACCTTTTTTCGCGAATTTTTCACTACAAAAAGTTTGCTGGGTTTTTATATCGTCCCTAGGGCCGAACCAGGAAGTGCCAACTGGTGCGCTGGAATGGTACATGTGTCCACAATAAAATATCAAAAATCTTAGTCGCACATGTTACTATTTCAGTTTTATGGCCAAAAACTTTTTTCGCGCATTTTTCACTACAAAAAGGTTGTTGCGTTTGTATTTCGTTCCCAGGGCCGAACCAGGAAGTGGCAACTGGTGCGCTGGAATTGTACATGTGTCCACTATAAAATATCAAAAATCTTAGTCGAACATGTTACCATTTCAGTTTTATGGCCAAAAACTTTTTTCGCGCATTTTTCACTACAAAAAGGTTGTTGCGTTTGTATTTCGTTCCCAGGGCCGAACCAGGAAATGGCAACTATTGCGCTGGAATGGTACATGTGTCCACTATAAAATATTAAAAAGCCTAAAACGCACATATTACCATTTCAGTTTTATGCCAAAAACTTTTTTCGCGCCTTTTTACCTATAAAAAGTTTGCTGGGTTTGTATTTCGGTTCCAGGGCCGAACAAGGAAGTGACAACCGCTGCGCTGAAAATGTACATGTGTCCACTATAAAATATCAAAAATCTTAAACGCACATGTTACTATTTCATTTTTATGGCCAAAAACTTTTTTCGCGCATTTTTCACTACAAAAAACTTGCTGGGTTTGTATTTCGTTCCCAGGGCCGAATCAGGTAGTGGCAACTGGTGCCCTGGAATGGCAAATGTGTCCACTACAATATATCAAAAATTCTTAGACGCACATATTACCATTTCAGTTTTATGGCCAAAAACTTTTTTCGCGCCTTTTTCACTACAAAAAGGTTGCAGGGTTTGTATTTCGTTCCCACGGCCGAATCAGGAAGTGGCAACTGGTGCGCTGGAATAATACATGTGTCCACTACAATATATCAGAAATTCTTAGACGCACATATTACCATTTCAGTTTTATGGCCAAAAACTTTTTTCGCGCCTTTTTCATTACAAAAAGGTTGCTAGGTTTGTATTTCGTTCCTAGGGCCGAGCCCAGAAATGACAACTGATGCGCTGAAATGGTACATGTGTCCACTATAAAATATTAAAAATTCTTAGCCGCAAATATTACTATTTCAGTTTTATGGCCAAAAACTTTTTTCGCGCCTTTTTCATTACAAAAAGGTTGCTAGGTTTGTATTTCGTTCCCATGGCCGAGCCCAGAAATGACAACTGGTGCGCTGAAATGGTACATGTGTCCACTATAAAATATCAAAAATTCTTAGACGCACGTATTACTATTTCAGTTTTATAGCCAAAAACTTTTTTCGCGCCTTTTTCACTACAAAAAGTTTGCTGGGTTTGTATTTCGTTCCCAGGGCCGAACCAGGAAATGGCAACTGGTGCGCTGGAATGGTACATGTGTCTACTATAAAATATCAAAAATTCTTGGACGCACATGTTATTATTTCAGTTTTACAGCCAAAAACTTTTTTCGCGCATTTTTTACTACAAAAAGCTTGCTGGGTTTGTATTTCGTTCCCAGGGCCGAACCAGGAAATAGCAACTGGTGCGCTGGAATGGTACATGTGTCCACTATAAAATATCAAAAATTCTTAGACGCACATATTGCCATTTAAGTTTTATGGCCAAAAACTTTTTTCGCGCCTTTTTCACTACAAAAAGATTGCTGGGTTTGTATTTCGTTCCCAGAGCCGAAATTGAAAAGGCAACTGGTGCGTTGGAATGGTACATGTGTCTACTATAAAATATCAAAAATCTTAGTCGCGCATATTACCATTTCAGTTTTATGGCCAAAAACTTTTTTCGCGCCTTTTTCACTACAAAAAGATTGCTAGGTTTGTATTTCGTTCCTAGGGCCGAGCCCAGAAATGACAACTGGTGCGCTGGAATGGTACATGTGTCCGCTATAAAATATCGAAAATTCTTAGACGCACGTATTACTATTTCAGTTTTATAGCCAAAAACTTTTTTCGCGCCTTTTTCACTACAAAAAGTGTGCTGGGTTTGTATTTCGTTCCCAGGGCCGAACCAGGAAATGGCAACTGGTGCGCTGGAATGGTACATGTGCCCACCATAGAATATCAAAAATTCTTAGACGCGCATATTACCATTTCAGATTTATGGCCAAAAACTTTTTTCGCGCATTTTTTACTACAAAAAGTTTTCTAGGTTTGTATATCGTTCCCAGAGCCGAGCCAAGAAATGACAACTGGTGCGCTGAAATGGTACATGTGTCCACTATAAAATATCAAAAATTCTTAGACGCACGTATTACTATTTCAGTTTTATAGCCAAAAACTTTTTTCGCGCCTTTTTCACTACAAAAAGTTTGCTGGGTTTGTATGTCGTTCCCAAGGCCGAACCAGGAAATGGCAACTGGTGCGCTGGAATGGTACATGTGTCTACTATAAAATATCAAAAATTCTTGGACGCACATGTTATTATTTCAGTTTTACAGCCAAAAACTTTTTTCGCGCATTTTTTACTACAAAAAGTTTGCTGGGTTTGTATTTCGTTTCCAGAGCCGAACCAGGAAATGGCAAATATTGCGCTGGAATGGTACATGTGTCCACTACAACATATCAAAAATTCATAGACGCACATATTACCATTTCAGTTTTATGGCCAAAAACTTTTTTCGCGCCTTTTTCACTACAAAAAGATTGCTGGGTTTGTATTTCGTTCCCAGAGCCGAAATAGAAAAGGCAACTGGTGCGTTGGAATGGTACATGTGTCTACTATAAAATATCAAAAATCTTAGTCGCGCATATTACCATTTCAGTTTTATGGCCAAAAACTTTTTTCGCGCCTTTTTCACTACAAAAAGTTTTCTAGGTTTGTATATCGTTCCCAGAGCCGAGCCAAGAAATGACAACTGGTGCGCTGAAATGGTACATGTGTCCACTATAAAATATCAAAAATTCTTCGCCGCACATATTACTATTTCAGGTTTATTGCCAAAAACTTTTTTCGCGCCTTTTTCACTACAAAAAGTTTGCTGAGTTTGTATTTCGTTCCCAAAGCCGAACCAGGAAATGGCATTTGTTGCGTTGGAATGGTACATGTGTCCACTATTAAATATTAAAAAGCCTAAAACGCACATATTACCATTTCAGTTTTATGCCAAAAACTTTTTTCGCGAATTTTTCATTACAAAAAGGTTGCTAGGTTTGTATTTCGTTCCCAGGGCCGAACCAGGAAGTGGCAACTAGTGCGCTGGAATGGTACATGTGTTCACTATAAAATATCAAAAATTCTTCGCCGCACATATTACTATTTCAGTTTTATTGCCAAAAACTTTTTTCGCGCCTTTTTCACTACAAAAAGTTTGCTGAGTTTGTCTTTCGTTCCCAGAGCCGAACCAGGAAATGGCAACTAGTGCGCTGGAACGGTACATGTGTCAACTATAAAATATCAAAAATTCCAAGACGCGCATTTTACCATTTCAGTTTTATGGCCAAAAACTTTTTTCGCGAATTTTTCATTACAAAAAGGTTGCTAGGTTTGTATTTCGTTCCCAGGGCCGAACCAGGAAGTGGCAACTAGTGCGCTGGAATGGTACATGTGTCCACTATAAAAATCAAAAACTCTTAGACGCACATGTTATTATTTCAGTTTTACAGCCAAAAACTTTTTTCGCTAATTTTTTACTACAAAAAGCTTGCTGGGTTTGTATTACGTTTCCAGAGCCGAACCAGGAAATGGCATTTATTGCGTTGGAATGGTACATGTGTCCACTATTATATATTAAAAAGCCTAAAACGCACATATTACCATTTCAGTTTTATGCCAAAAACTTTTTTCGCGAATTTTTCATTACAAAAAGGTTGCTAGGTTTGTATTTCGTTCCCAGGGCCGAACCAGGAAGTGGCAACTAGTGCGCTGGAATGGTACATGTGTCTACTATAAAATATCAAAAATTCTTAGACGTGCATATTACCATTTCAGTTTTATGGCCAAAAACTTTTTTCGCGCATTTTTTACTACAAAAAGTTTGCTAGGTTTGTATATCGTTCCCAGGGCCGAACCAGGAAGTGGCAACTGGTGCGCTGGAATTGTACATGTGTCCACTATAAAATATCAAAAATCTTAGTCGAACATGTTACCATTTCAGTTTTATGGCCAAAAACTTTTTTCGCGCATTTTTCACTACAAAAAGGTTGTTGCGTTTGTATTTCGTTCCCAGGGCCGAACCAGGAAATGGCAACTATTGCGCTGGAATGGTACATGTGTCCACTATAAAATATTAAAAAGCCTAAAACGCACATATTACCATTTCAGTTTTATGCCAAAAACTTTTTTCGCGCCTTTTTACCTATAAAAAGTTTGCTGGGTTTGTATTTCGGTTCCAGGGCCGAACAAGGAAGTGACAACCGGTGCGCTGAAAATGTACATGTGTCCACTATAAAATATCGAAAATCTTAGTCGCACATGTTACTATTTCATTTTTATGGCCAAAAACTTTTTTCGCGAATTTTTCACTACAAAAAGTTTGCTGGGTTTGTATATCGTCCCTAGGGCCGAACCAGGAAGTGCCAACTGGTGCGCTGGAATGGTACATGTGTCCACAATAAAATATCAAAAATCTTAGTCGCACATGTTACTATTTCAGTTTTAGGGCCAAAAACTTTTTTCGCGCATTTTTCACTACAAAAAGGTTGTTGCGTTTGTATTTCGTTCCCAGGGCCGAACCAGGAAGTGGCAACTGGTGCGCTGGAATGGTACATGTGTCCACTATAAAATATCAAAAATCTTAGTCGAACATGTTACTATTTCAGTTTTATGGCCAAAAACTTTTTTCGCGCATTTTTCACTACAAAAAGGTTGTTGCGTTTGTATTTCGTTCCCAGGGCCGAACCAGGAAATGACAACTATTGCGCTGGAATGGTACATGTGTCCACCATAAAATATTAAAAAGCCTAAAACGCACATATTACCATTTCAGTTTTATGCCAAAAACTTTTTTCGCGCCTTTTTACCTATAAAAAGTTTGCTGGGTTTGTATTTCGGTATCAGAGCCGAACAAGGAAGTGCCAACTGGTGCGCTGGAATGGTACATATGTCCACAATAAAATATCAAAAATCTTAGTCGCACATGTTACTATTTCAGTTTTATGGCCAAAAACTTTTTTCGCGCATTTTTTACTACAAAAAGTTTTCTAGGTTTGTATATCGTTCCCAGAGCCGAGCCAAGAAATGACAACTGGTGCGCTGAAATGGTACATGTGTCCACTATAAAATATCAAAAATTCTTCGCCGCACATATTACTATTTCAGGTTTATTGCCAAAAACGTTTTTCGCGTCTTTTTCACTACAAAAAGTTTGCTGGGTTTTTATATCGTCCCTAGGGCCGAACCAGGAAGTGCCAACTGGTGCGCTGGAAGGGTACATGTGTCCACAATAAAATATCAAAAATCTTAGTCGCAAATGTTACTATTTCAGTTTTATGGCCAAAAACTTTTTTCGCGCATTTTTCACTACAAAAAGCTTGCTGGGTTTGTATTTCGTTTCCAGAGCCGAACCAGGAAATGGCAACTATTGCGCTGGAATAATACATGTGTCCACTATAAAATATTAAAAAGCCTAAAACGCACATATTACCATTTCAGTTTTATGCCAAAAACTTTTTTCGCGCCTTTTTACCTATAAAAAGTTTGCTGGGTTTGTATTTCGGTTCCAGGGCCGAACAAGGAAGTGACAACCGGTGCGCTGAAAATGTACATGTGTCCACTATAAAATATCAAAAATCTTAGTCGCACATGTTACTATTTCATTTTTATGGCCAAAAACTTTTTTCGCGAATTTTTCACTACAAAAAGTTTGCTGGGTTTGTATATCGTCCCTAGGGCCGAACCAGGAAGTGCCAACTGGTGCGCTGGAATGGTACATGTGTCCACAATAAAATATCAAAAATCTTAGTCGCACATGTTACTATTTCAGTTTTAGGGCCAAAAACTTTTTTCGCGCATTTTTCACTACAAAAAGGTTGTTGCGTTTGTATTTCGTTCCCAGGGCCGAACCAGGAAGTGGCAACTGGTGCGCTGGAATGGTACATGTGTCCACTATAAAATATCAAAAATCTTAGTCGAACATGTTACTATTTCAGTTTTATGGCCAAAAACTTTTTTCGCGCATTTTTCACTACAAAAAGGTTGTTGCGTTTGTATTTCGTTCCCAGGGTCGAACCAGGAAATGGCAACTATTGCGCTGGAATGGTACATGTGTCCACTATAAAATATTAAAAAGCCTAAAACGCACATATTACCATTTCAGTTTTATGCCAAAAACTTTTTTCGCGCCTTTTTACCTATAAAAAGTTTGCTGGGTTTGTATTTTGGTTCCAGAGCCGAACAAGGAAGTGACAACCGCTGCGCTGAAAACGTACATGTGTTCACTATAAAATATCAAAAATCTTAGTCGCACATGTTACTATTTCATTTTTATGGCCAAAACCTTTTTTCGCGAATTTTTCACTACAAAAAGTTTGCTGGGTTTTTATATCGTCCCTAGGGCCGAACCAGGAAGTGCCAACTGGTGCGCTGGAATGGTACATGTGTCCACAATAAAATATCAAAAATCTTAGTCGCACATGTTACTATTTCAGTTTTATGGCCAAAAACTTTTTTCGCGCATTTTTCACTACAAAAAGGTTGTTGCGTTTGTATTTCGTTCCCAGGGCCGAACCAGGAAGTGGCAACTGGTGCGCTGGAATTGTACATGTGTCCACTATAAAATATCAAAAATCTTAGTCGAACATGTTACCATTTCAGTTTTATGGCCAAAAACTTTTTTCGCGCATTTTTCACTACAAAAAGGTTGTTGTGTTTGTATTTCGTTCCCAGGGCCGAACCAGGAAATGGCAACTATTGCGCTGGAATGGTACATGTGTCCACTATAAAATATTAAAAAGCCTAAAACGCACATATTACCATTTCAGTTTTATGCCAAAAACTTTTTTCGCGCCTTTTTACCTATAAAAAGTTTGCTGGGTTTGTATTTCGGTTCCAGGGCCGAACAAGGAAGTGACAACCGCTGCGCTGAAAATGTACATGTGTCCACTATAAAATATCAAAAATCTTAGTCGCACATGTTACTATTTCATTTTTATGGCCAAAAACTTTTTTCGCGCATTTTTCACTACAAAAAACTTGCTGGGTTTGTATTTCGTTCCCAGGGCCGAATCAGGTAGTGGCAACTGGTGCCCTGGAATGGCAAATGTGTCCACTACAATATATCAAAAATTCTTAGACGCACATATTACCATTTCAGTTTTATGGCCAAAAACTTTTTTCGCGCCTTTTTCACTACAAAAAGGTTGCAGGGTTTGTATTTCGTTCCCACGGCCGAATCAGGAAATGGCAACTGGTGCGCTGGAATAATACATGTGTCCACTACAATATATCAGAAATTCTTAGACGCACATATTACCATTTCAGTTTTATGGCCAAAAACTTTTTTCGCGCCTTTTTCATTACAAAAAGGTTGCTAGGTTTGTATTTCGTTCCTAGGGCCGAGCCCAGAAATGACAACTGGTGCGCTGAAATGGTACATGTGTCCACTATAAAATATCAAAAATTCTTAGCCGCAAATATTACTATTTCAGTTTTATGGCCAAAAACTTTTTTCGCGCCTTTTTCATTACAAAAAGGTTGCTAGGTTTGTATTTCGTTCCCATGGCCGAGCCCAGAAATGACAACTGGTGCGCTGAAATGGTACATGTGTCCACTATAAAATATCAAAAATTCTTAGACGCACGTATTACTATTTCAGTTTTATAGCCAAAAACTTTTTTCGCGCCTTTTTCACTACAAAAAGTTTGCTGGGTTTGTATTTCGTTCCCAGGGCCGAACCAGGAAATGGCAACTGGTGCGCTGGAATGGTACATGTGTCTACTATAAAATATCAAAAATTCTTGGACGCACATGTTATTATTTCAGTTTTACAGCCAAAAACTTTTTTCGCGCATTTTTTACTACAAAAAGCTTGCTGGGTTTGTATTTCGTTCCCAGGGCCGAACCAGGAAATAGCAACTGGTGCGCTGGAATGGTACATGTGTCCACTATAAAATATCAAAAATTCTTAGACCCACATATTACCATTTCAGTTTTATGGCCAAAAACTTTTTTCGCGCCTTTTTCACTACAAAAAGATTGCTGGGTTTGTATTTCGTTCCCAGAGCCGAAATTGAAAAGGCAACTGGTGCGTTGGAATGGTACATGTGTCTACTATAAAATATCAAAAATCTTAGTCGCGCATATTACCATTTCAGTTTTATGGCCAAAAACTTTTTTCGCGCCTTTTTCACTACAAAAAGATTGCTAGGTTTGTATTTCGTTCCTAGGGCCGAGCCCAGAAATGACAACTGGTGCGCTGGAATGGTACATGTGTCCGCTATAAAATATCAAAAATTCTTAGACGCACGTATTACTATTTCAGTTTTATAGCCAAAAACTTTTTTCGCGCCTTTTTCACTACAAAAAGTTTGCTGGGTTTGTATTTCGTTCCCAGGGCCGAACCAGGAAATGGCAACTGGTGCGCTGGAATGGTACATGTGCCCACCATAGAATATCAAAAATTCTTAGACGCGCATATTACCATTTCAGTTTTATGGCCAAAAACTTTTTTCGCGCATTTTTTACTACAAAAAGTTTTCTAGGTTTGTATATCGTTCCCAGAGCCGAGCCAAGAAATGACAACTGGTGCGCTGAAATGGTACATGTGTCCACTATAAAATATCAAAAATTCTTAGACGCACGTATTACTATTTCAGTTTTATAGCCAAAAACTTTTTTCGCGCCTTTTTCACTACAAAAAGTTTGCTGGGTTTGTATTTCGTTCCCAAGGCCGAACCAGGAAATGGCAACTGGTGCGCTGGAATGGTACATGTGTCTACTATAAAATATCAAAAATTCTTGGACGCACATGTTATTATTTCAGTTTTACAGCCAAAAACTTTTTTCGCGCATTTTTTACTACAAAAAGCTTGCTGGGTTTGTATTTCGTTCCCAGGGCCGAACCAGGAAATAGCAACTGGTGCGCTGGAATGGTACATGTGTCCACTACAACATATCAAAAATCCTTAGACGCACATATTACCATTTCAGTTTTATGGCCAAAAACTTTTTTCGCGCCTTTTTCACTACAAAAAGATTGCTGGGTTTGTATTTCGTTCCCAGAGCCGAAATAGAAAAGGCAACTGGTGCGTTGGAATGGTACATGTGTCTACTATAAAATATCAAAAATCTTAGTCGCGCATATTACCATTTCAGTTTTATGGCCAAAAACTTTTTTCGCGCCTTTTTCACTACAAAAAGATTGCTAGGTTTGTATTTCGTTCCTAGGGCCGAGCCCAGAAATGACAACTGGTGCGCTGGAATGGTACATGTGTCCGCTATAAAATATCAAAAATTCTTAGACGCACGTATTACTATTTCAGTTTTATTGCCAAAAACTTTTTTCGCGCCTTTTTCACTACAAAAAGTTTGCTGGGTTTGTATTTCGTTCCCAGGGCCGAACCAGGAAATGGCAACTGGTGCGCTGGAATGGTACATGTGCCCACCATAGAATATCAAAAATTCTTAGACGCGCATATTACCATTTCAGTTTTATGGCCAAAAACTTTTTTCGCGCATTTTTTACTACAAAAAGTTTTCTAGGTTTGTATATCGTTCCCAGAGCCGAGCCAAGAAATGACAACTGGTGCGCTGAAATGGTACATGTGTCCACTATAAAATATCAAAAATTCTTCGCCGCACATATTACTATTTCAGTTTTATTGCCAAAAACTTTTTTCGCGCGTTTTTCACTACAAAAAGTTTGCTGAGTTCGTATTTCGTTCCCAGAGCCGAACCAGGAAATGGACACTAGTGCGCTGGAATGGTACATGTGTCCACTATAAAATATCAAAAATTCCAAGACTCGCATTTTACCATTTCAGTTTTATGGCCAAAAACTTTTTTCGCGAATTTTTCATTACAAAAAGGTTGCTAGGTTTGTATTTCGTTCCCAGGGCCGAACCAGAAAGTGGCAACTGGTGCGCTGGAAGGGTACATGTGTCCACTATAAAATATCAAAAATTCTTAGACGCACATGTTATTATTTCAGTTTTACAGCCAAAAACTTTTTTCGCGAATTTTTTACTACAAAAAGCTTGCTGGGTTTGTATTTCGTTCCCACGGCCGAAATAGAAAAGGCAACTTGTGCGTTGGAATGGTACATGTGTCTACTATAAAATATCAAAAATTCTTGGACGCACATGTTATTATTTCAGTTTTACAGCCAAAAAATTTTTTCGCTTATTTTTTACTACAAAAAGCTTGCTGGGTTTGTGTTTCGTTCCCAGGGCCGAATCAGGAAGTGGCAACTGGTGCGCTGGAATAATACATGTGTCCACTACAATATATCAAAAATTCTTAGACGCACATATTACCATTTCAGTTTTATGGCCAAAAACTTTTTTCGCGCCTTTTTCACTACAAAAAGTTTGCTGGGTTTGTATTTCGTTCCCAGGGCCGAACCAGGAAATGGCAACTGGTGCGCTGGAATGGTACATGTGCCCACCATAGAATATCAAAAATTCTTAGACGCGCATATTACCATTTCAGTTTTATGGCCAAAAACTTTTTTCGCGCATTTTTTACTACAAAAAGTTTTCTAGGTTTGTATATCGTTCCCAGAGCCGAGCCAAGAAATGACAACTGGTGCGCTGAAATGGTACATGTGTCCACTATAAAATATCAAAAATTCTTCGCCGCACATATTACTATTTCAGTTTTATTGCCAAAAACTTTTTTCGCGCGTTTTTCACTACAAAAAGTTTGCTGAGTTTGTATTTCGTTCCCAGAGCCGAACCAGGAAATGGACACTAGTGCGCTGGAATGGTACATGTGTCCACTATAAAATATCAAAAATTCCAAGACTCGCATTTTACCATTTCAGTTTTATGGCCAAAAACTTTTTTCGCGAATTTTTCATTACAAAAAGGTTGCTAGGTTTGTATTTCGTTCCCAGGGCCGAACCAGAAAGTGGCAACTGGTGCGCTGGAAGGGTACATGTGTCCACTATAAAATATCAAAAATTCTTAGACGCACATGTTATTATTTCAGTTTTACAGCCAAAAACTTTTTTCGCGAATTTTTTACTACAAAAAGCTTCCTGGGTTTGTATTTCGTTCCCACGGCCGAAATAGAAAAGGCAACTTGTGCGTTGGAATGGTACATGTGTCTACTATAAAATATCAAAAATTCTTGGACGCACATGTTATTATTTCAGTTTTACAGCCAAAAACTTTTTTCGCGCATTTTTTACTACAAAAAGCTTGCTGGGTTTGTGTTTCGTTCCCAGGGCCGAATCAGGAAGTGGCAACTGGTGCGCTGGAATAATACATGTGTCCACTACAATATATCAAAAATTCTTAGACGCACGTATTACTATTTCAGTTTTATTGCCAAAAACTTTTTTCGCGCCTTTTTCACTACAAAAAGTTTGCTGGGTTTGTATTTCGTTCCCAGGGCCGAACCAGGAAATGGCAACTGGTGCGCTGGAATGGTACATGTGCCCACCATAGAATATCAAAAATTCTTAGACGCGCATATTACCATTTCAGTTTTATGGCCAAAAACTTTTTTCGCGCATTTTTTACTACAAAAAGTTTTCTAGGTTTGTATATCGTTCCCAGAGCCGAGCCAAGAAATGACAACTGGTGCGCTGAAATGGTACATGTGTCCACTATAAAATATCAAAAATTCTTCGCCGCACATATTACTATTTCAGTTTTATTGCCAAAAACTTTTTTCGCGCGTTTTTCACTACAAAAAGTTTGCTGAGTTTGTATTTCGTTCCCAGAGCCGAACCAGGAAATGGACACTAGTGCGCTGGAATGGTACATGTGTCCACTATAAAATATCAAAAATTCCAAGACTCGCATTTTACCATTTCAGTTTTATGGCCAAAAACTTTTTTCGCGAATTTTTCATTACAAAAAGGTTGCTAGGTTTGTATTTCGTTCCCAGGGCCGAACCAGAAAGTGGCAACTGGTGCGCTGGAAGGGTACATGTGTCCACTATAAAATATCAAAAATTCTAAGACGCGCCTATTACCATTTCAGGTTTATGGCCAAACACTTTTTTCACGCATTCTTACTACAAAAAGTTTGCTAGGTTTGTATTTCGTTCCCAGACCCGAGCCAAGAAATGACAACTGGTGCGCTGAAATGGTACATGTGTCGACTATAAAATATCAAAAATTCTAAGACGCGCATATTACCATTTCAGTTTTATGGCCAAAAACTTTTTTCGCGCATTTTTTACTGCAAAAAGTTTGCTAGGTTTGTATTTCGTTCCCAGAGCCGAGCCAAGAAATGACAACTGGTGCGCTAAATTGGTACATGTGTCCACTATAAAATATCAAAAATTCTTAGCCGCACATATTACTATTTTAGTTTTATTACCAAAAACTTTTTTCGCGCCTTTTTCACTACATAAAGTTTGCTAGGTTTGTATTTAGTTCCCAGGGCCGAACCAGGAAATGGCAACTAGTGCGCTGGAATGGTACATGTGTCCACTATAAAATATCAAAAATTCCAAGACGGGCATATTACCATTTCAGTTTTATGGCCAAAAATTTTTTTCGCGCCTTTTTCATTAAAAAAAGGTTGCTAGGTTTGTATTTCGTTCCCAGGGCCGAACCAGGAGGTGGCAACTGGTGCGCTGGAATAATACATGTGTCCACTACAATATATCAAAAATTCTTAGACGCACATATTACCATTTCAGTTTTATGGCCAAAAACTTTTTTCGCGCATTTTTTACTACAAAAAGCTTGCTTGGTTTGTATTTCGTTCCCAGAGCCGAGCCAAGAAATGACAACTGGTGCGCTAAAATGGTACATGTGCCCACTATAAAATATCAAAAATTCTTAGCCGCACATATTACTATTTCAGTTTTATGGCCAAAAACTTTTTTCGCGCCTTTTTCATTACAAAAAGGTTGCTAGGTTTGTATTTCTTTCCCATGGCCGAGCCCAGAAATGGCAACTGGTGCGCTGAAATGGTACATGTGTCCACTATAAAATATCAAAAATTCTTAGACGCACGTATTACTATTTCAGTTTTATAGCCAAAAACTTTTTTCGCGCCTTTTTCACTACAAAAAGTTTGCTGGGTTTGTATTTCGTTCCCAGGGCCGAACCAGGAAATGGCAACTGGTGCGCTGGAATGGTACATGTGTCTACTATAAAATATCAAAAATTCTTGGACTCACATGTTATTATTTCAGTTTTACAGCCAAAAACTTTTTTCGCGAATTTTTTACTACAAAAAGCTTGCTGGGTTTGTATTTCGTTCCCAGGGCCGAAATAGAAAAGGCAACTGGTGCGCTGAAATGGTACATGTGTCGACTATAAAATATCAAAAATTCTAAGACGCGCATATTACCATTTCAGTTTTATGGCCAAAAACTTTTTTCGCGCATTTTTTACTGCAAAAAGTTTGCTAGGTTTGTATTTCGTTCCCAGAGCCGAGCCAAGAAATGACAACTGGTGCGCTAAATTGGTACATGTGTCCACTATAAAATATCAAAAACTCTTAGCCGCACATATTACTATTTCAGTTTTATTGCCAAAAACTTTTTTCGCGCATTTTTTACTACAAAAAGTTTGCTAGGTTTGTATTTCGTTCCCAGAGCCGAGCCAAGAAATGACAACTGGTGCGCTAAAATGGTACATGTGCCCACTATAAAATATCAAAAATTCTTAGCCGCACATATTACTATTTCAGTTTTATGGCCAAAAACTTTTTTCGCGCCTTTTTCATTACAAAAAGGTTGCTAGGTTTGTATTTCTTTCCCATGGCCGTGCCCAGAAATGACAACTGGTGCGCTGAAATGGTACATGTGTCCACTATAAAATATCAAAAATTCTTAGACGCACGTATTACTATTTCAGTTTTATAGCCAAAAACTTTTTTCGCGCCTTTTTCACTACAAAAAGTTTGCTGGGTTTGTGTTTCGTTCCCAGGGCCGAATCAGGAAGTGGCAACTGGTGCGCTAGAATAATACATGTGTCCACTACAATATATCAAAAATTCTTAGACGCACATATAACCATTTCAGTTTTATGGCCAAAAACTTTTTTCGCGCATTTTTTACTACAAAAAGCTTGCTAGGTTTGTATTTCGTTCCCAGAGCCGAGCCAAGAAATGACAACTGGTGCGCTAAAATGGTACATGTGCCCACTATAAAATATCAAAAATTCTTAGCCGCACATATTACTATTTCAGTTTTATAGCCAAAAACTTTTTTCGCGCCTTTTTCATTACAAAAAAGTTGCTAGGTTTGTATTTCTTTCCCATGGCCGAGCCCAGAAATGACAACTGGTGCGCTGAAATTGTACATGTGTCCACTATAAAATATCAAAAATTCTTAGACGCACGTATTACTATTTCAGTTTTATAGCCAAAAACTTTTTTCGCGCCTTTTTCACTACAAAAAGTTTGCTGGGTTTGTGTTTCGTTCCCAGGGCCGAATCAGGAAGTGGCAACTGGTGCGCTAGAATAATACATGTGTCCACTACAATATATCAAAAATTCTTAGACGCACATATAACCATTTCAGTTTTATGGCCAAAAACTTTTTTCGCGCATTTTTTACTACAAAAAGCTTGCTAGGTTTGTATTTCGTTCCCAGAGCCGAGCCAAGAAATGACAACTGGTGCGCTGAAATGGTACATGTGTCCACTATAAAATATCAAAAATTCTTAGACGCACGTATTACTATTTCAGTTTTATAGCCAAAAACTTTTTTCGCGCCTTTTTCACTACAAAAAGTTTGCTGGGTTTGTGTTTCGTTCCCAGGGCCGAATCAGGAAGTGGCAACTGGTGCGCTAGAATAATACATGTGTCCACTACAATATATCAAAAATTCTTAGACGCACATATAACCATTTCAGTTTTATGGCCAAAAACTTTTTTCGCGCATTTTTTACTACAAAAAGCTTGCTAGGTTTGTATTTCGTTCCCAGAGCCGAGCCAAGAAATGACAACTGGTGCGCTAAAATGGTACATGTGCCCACTATAAAATATCAAAAATTCTTAGCCGCACATATTACTATTTCAGTTTTATAGCCAAAAACTTTTTTCGCGCCTTTTTCATTACAAAAAAGTTGCTAGGTTTGTATTTCTTTCCCATGGCCGAGCCCAGAAATGACAACTGGTGCGCTGAAATTGTACATGTGTCCACTATAAAATATCAAAAATTCTTAGACGCACGTATTACTATTTCAGTTTTATAGCCAAAAACTTTTTTCGCGCCTTTTTCACTACAAAAAGTTTGCTGGATTTGTATTTCGTTCCCAGGGCCGAACCAGGAAATGGCAATTGGTGCGCTGGAATGGTACATGTGTCTACTATAAAATATCAAAAATTCTTGGACGCACATGTTATTATTTCAGTTTTACAGCCAAAAACTTTTTTCGCGAATTTTTTACTACAAAAAGCTTGCTGGGTTTGTATTTCGTTCCCAGGGCCAAACCAGGAAATGGCAACTGGTGCGCTGGAATGGTACATGTGTCCACTACAATATATCAAAAATTCTTAGACGCACATATTACCATTTCAGGTTTATGGCCAAAAACTTTTTTCGCGCCTTTTTCACTACAAAAAGATTGCTGGGTTTGTATTTCGTTCCCAGAGCCGAAATAGAAAAGGCAACTGGTGCGTTGGAATGGTACATGTGTCTACTATAAAATATCAAAAATCTTAGTCGCGCATATTACCATTTCAGTTTTATGGCCAAAAACTTTTTTCGCGTCTTTTTCACTACAAAAAGATTGCTAGGTTTGTATTTCGTTCCTAGGGCCGAGCCCAGAAATGACAACTGGTGCGCTGAAATGGTACATGTGTCCACTATAAAATATCAAAAATTCTTAGCCGCAAATATTACTATATCAGTTTTATGGCCAAAAACTTTTTTCGCGCCTTTTTCATTACAAAAAGGTTGCTAGGTTTGTATTTCGTTCCCATGGCCGAGCCCAGAAATGACAACTGGTGCGCTAAAATGGTACATGTGTCCACTATAAAATATTAAAAATTCTTAGACGCACGTATTACGATTTCAGTTTTATAGCCAAAAATTTTTTTCGCGCCTTTTTCACTACAAAAAGTTTGCTGGGTTTGTATTTCGTTCCCAGGGCCGAACCAGGAAATGGCAACTAGTGCGCTGGAATGGTACATGTGTCCACTATAAAATATCAAAAATTCTTAGCCGCAAATATTACTATTTCAGTTTTATGGCCAAAAACTTTTTTCGCGCCTTTTTCATTACAAAAAGGTTGCTAGGTTTGTATTTCGTTCCCATGGCCGAGCCCAGAAATGACAACTGGTGCGCTGAAATGGTACATGTGTCCACTATAAAATATCAAAAATTCTTAGACGCACGTATTACTATTTCAGTTTTATAGCCAAAAATTTTTTTCGCGCCTTTTTCACTACAAAAAGATTGCTGGGTTTGTATTTCGTTCCCAGAGCCGAAATAGAAAAGGCAACTGGTGCGTTCGAATGGTACATGTGTCCACTATAAAATATCAAAAATTCTTAGCCGCACATATTACTATTTCAGTTTTATGGCCAAAAACTTTTTTCGCGCCTTTTTCACTACAAAAAGATTGCTGGGTTTGTATTTCGTTCCCAGAGCCGAAATAGAAAAGGCAACTGGTGCGTTGGAATGGTACATGTGTCTATTATAAAATATCAAAAATCTTAGTCGCGCATATTACCATTTCAGTTTTATGGCCAAAAACTTTTTTCGCGTCTTTTTCACTACAAAAAGGTTGCTAGGTTTGTATTTCGTTCCCATGGCCGAGCCCAGAAATGACAACTGGTGCGCTAAAATGGTACATGTGTCCACTATAAAATATTAAAAATTCTTAGACGCACGTATTACGATTTCAGTTTTATAGCCAAAAATTTTTTTCGCGCATTTTTCACTACAAAAAGCTGGCTGGGTTTGTGTTTCGTTCCCAGGGCCGAATCAGGAAGTGGCAACTGGTGCGCTGGAATAATACATGTGTCCACTACAATATATCAAAAATTCTTAGACGCACATATTACCATTTCAGTTTTATGGCCAAAAACTTTTTTCGCGAATTTTTTACTACAAAAAGCTTGCTGGGTTTGTATTTCGTTCCCAGGGCCAAACCAGGAAATGGCAACTGGTGCGCTGGAATGGTACATGTGTCCACTACAATATATCAAAAATTCTTAGACGCACATATTACCATTTCAGGTTTATGGCCAAAAACTTTTTTCGCGCCTTTTTCACTACAAAAAGATTGCTGGGTTTGTATTTCGTTCCCAGAGCCGAAATAGAAAAGGCAACTGGTGCGTTGGAATGGTACATGTGTCTACTATAAAATATCAAAAATCTTAGTCGCGCATATTACCATTTCAGTTTTATGGCCAAAAACTTTTTTCGCGTCTTTTTCACTACAAAAAGATTGCTAGGTTTGTATTTCGTTCCTAGGGCCGAGCCCAGAAATGACAACTGGTGCGCTGAAATGGTACATGTGTCCACTATAAAATATCAAAAATTCTTAGACGCACGTATTACTATTTCAGTTTTATAGCCAAAAACTTTTTTCGCGCCTTTTTCACTACAAAAAGTTTGCTGGTTTGTATATCGTTCCCAGGGCCGAACCAGGAATTGGCAACTGGTGCGCTGGAATGGTACATGTGTCTACTATAAAATATCAAAAATCTTAGTCGCGAATATTACCATTTCAGTTTTATGGCCAAAAACTTTTTTCGCGCATTTTTTACTACAAAAAGTTTGCTAGGTTTGTATATCGTTCCCAGAGCCGAGCCAAGAAATGACAACTGGTGCGCTGAAATGGTACATGTGTCCACTATAAAATATCAAAAATTCTAAGACGCACATAATACCTTTTCAGTTTTATGGCCAAAAACTTTTTTCGCGCATTTTTTACTACAAAAAGTTTGCTAGGTTTGTATTTCGTTCCCAGAGCCGAGCCAAGAAATGACAACTGGTGCGCTAAAATGGTACATGTATCCGCTATAAAATATCAAAAATTCTTAGCCGCACATATTACTATTTCAGTTTTATGGCCAAAAACTTTTTTCGCGCCTTTTTCATTAAAAAAGCTTGCTAGGTTTGTATTTCGTTCCCAGGGCCGAGCCCAGAAATCACAACTGGTGCGCTGAAATGGTACATGTGTCCACTATTAAATATCAAAAATTCTTAGACGCACGTATTACTATTTCAGTTTTATAGCCAAAGACTTTTTTCGCGCCTTTTTCATTACAAAAAGTTTTCTGGGTTTGTATTTCGTTCACAGGGCCGAACCAGGAAATGGCAACTATTGCGCTGGAATGGTACTTGTGTCCACTATAAAATAATAAAAAGCCTAAAACGCACATATTACCATTTCAGTTTTTTGCCAAAAACTTTTTTCGCGCCTTTTTACCTATAAAAAGTTTGCTGGGTTTGTATTTCGGTTCCAGGGCCGAACAAGGAAGTGACAACCGGTGCGCTGAAAATGTACATGTGTCCACTATAATATATCAAAATTCTTAGTCGCACATGTTACTATTTCATTTTTATGGCCAAAATCTTTTTTAGCGCATTTTTCACTACAAAAAACTTGCTGGGCTTGTATTTCGTTCCCAGGGCCGAAATAGAAAAGGCAACTGGTGCGCTGGAATGGCAAATGTGTCCACTACAATATATCAAAAATTCTTAGACGCACATATTACCATTTCAGTTTTATGGCCAAAAACTTTTTTCGCGCCTTTTTCACTACAAAAAGGTTGCTGGGTTTGTATTTCGTTCCCAAGGCCGAAATAGAAAAGGCAACTTGTGCGTTGGAATGGTACATGTGTCTACTATAAAATATCAAAAATTCTTAGACGCACATATTACTATTTCAGTTTTATAGCAAAAACTTTTTTCGCGCCTTTTTCACTACAAAAAGTTTGCTGGGTTTGTATTTCGTTCCCAGGGCCGAACCAGGAAATGGCAACTGGTGCGCTGGAATGGTACATGTGTCCACTACAATATATCAAAAATTCTTAGACGTACATATTACCATTTCAGGTTTATGGCCAAAAACTTTTTTCGCGCCTTTTTCACTACAAAAAGATTGCTGGGTTTGTAGTTCGTTCCCAAGGCCGAAATAGAAAAGGCAACTTGTGCGTTGGAATGGTTTATGTGTCTACTATAAAATATCAAAAATCTTAGTCGCGCATATTACCATTTCAGTTTTATGGCCAAAAACTTTTTTCGCGCCTTTTTCACTACAAAAAGCTTGCTAGGTTTGTATTTCATTCCTAGGGCCGAGCCCAGAAATGACAACTGGTGCGCTGAAATGGTACATGTGTCCACTATAAAATATCAAAAATTCTTAGCCGCAAATATTACTATTTCAGTTTTATGACCAAAAACTTTTTTCGCGCCTTTTTCATTACAAAAAGGTTGCTAGGTTTGTATTTCGTTCCCATGGCCGAGCCCAGAAATGACAACTGGTGCGCTGAAATGGTACATGTGTCCACTATAAAATATCAAAAATTCTTAGACGCACGTATTACTATTTCAGTTTTATAGCCAAAAACTTTTTTCGCGCCTTTTTCACTACAAAAAGTTTGCTGGGTTTGTATTTCGTTCCCAGGGCCGAACCAGGAAATGGCAACTAGTGCGCTGGAATGATACATGTGTCCACTATAAAATATCAAAAATTCTTAGCAGCAAATATTACTATTTCAGTTTTATGGCCAAAAACTTTTTTCGCGCCTTTTTCATTACAAAAAGGTTGCTAGGTTTGTATTTCGTTCCCATGGCCGAGCCCAGAAATGACAACTGGTGCGCTGAAATGGTACATGTGTCCACTATAAAATATCAAAAATTCTTAGACGCACGTATTACTATTTCAGTTTTATAGCCAAAAACTTTTTTCGCGCCTTTTTCACTACAAAAAGATTGCTGGGTTTGTATTTCGTTCCCAGAGCCGAAATAGAAAAGGCAACTGGTGCGTTCGAATGGTACATGTGTCCACTATAAAATATCAAAAATTCTTAGCCGCACATATTACTATTTCAGTTTTATGGCCAAAAACTTTTTTCGCTCATTTTTCACTACAAAAAGCTGGCTGGGTTTGTGTTTCGTTCCCAGGGCCGAATCAGGAAGTGGCAACTGGTGCGCTGGAATAATACATGTGTCCACTACAATATATCAAAAATTCTTAGACGCACATATTACCATTTCAGTTTTATGGCCAAAAACTTTTTTCGCGCATTTTTTACTACAAAAAGTTTGCTAGGTTTGTATTTCGTTCCCAGAGCCGAGCCAAGAAATGACAACTGGTGCGCTAAAATGGTACATGTGTCCACTATAAAATATCAAAAAGTCTTAGCCGCACATATTACTATTTCAGTTTTATGGCCAAAAACTTTTTTCGCGCCTTTTTCATTACAAAAAGGTTGCTAGGTTTGTATTTCGTTCCTAGGGCCGAGCCCAGAAATGACAACTGGTGCGCTTAAATGGTACATGTGTCCACTATAAAATATCAAAAATTCTTAGCCGCAAATATTACTATATTAGTTTTATGGCCAAAAACTTTTTTCGCGCCTTTTTCATTACAAAAAGGTTGCTAGGTTTGTATTTCGTTCCCATGGCCGAGCCCATAAATGACAACTGGTGCGTTGAAATGGTACATGTGCCCACTATAAAATATCAAAAATTCTTAGACGCACGTATTACTATTTCAGTTTTATAGCCAAAAACTTTTTTCGCGCCTTTTTCACTACAAAAAGTTTGCTGGGTTTGTATTTCGTTCCCAGGGCCGAACCAGGAATTGGCAACTGGTGCGCTGGAATGGTACATGTGTCTACTATAAAATATCAAAAATCTTAGTCGCGCATATTACCATTTCAGTTTTATGGCCAAAAACTTTTTTCGCGCATTTTTTACTACAAAAAGTTTGCTAGGTTTGTATATCGTTCCCAGAGCCGAGCCAAGAAATGACAACTGGTGCGCTGAAATGGAACATGTGTCCACTATAAAATATCAAAAATTCTAAGACGCACATAATACCTTTTCAGTTTTATGGCCAAAAACTTTTTTCGCGCATTTTTTACTACAAAAAGTTTGCTAGGTTTGTATTTCGTTCCCAGAGCCGAGCCAAGAAATGACAACTGGTGCGCTAAAATGGTACATGTATCCGCTATAAAATATCAAAAATTCTTAGCCGCACATATTATTATTTCAGTTTTATGGCCAAAAACTTTTTTCGCGCCTTTTTCATTACAAAAAGGTTGCTAGGTTTGTATTTCGTTCCCAGGGACGAGCCCAGAAATCACAACTGGTGCGCTGAAATGGTACATGTGTCCACTATTAAATATCAAAAATTCTTAGACGCACGTATTACTATTTCAGTTTTATAGCCAAAAACTTTTTTCGCGCCTTTTTCACTACAAAAAGTTTGCTGGGTTTGTATTTCGTTCCCAGGGCCGAACCAGGAAATGGCAACTATTGCGCTGGAATGGTACTTGTGTCCACTATAAAATAATAAAAAGCCTAAAACGCACATATTACCATTTCAGTTTTTTGCCAAAAACTTTTTTCGCGCCTTTTTACCTATAAAAAGTTTGCTGGGTTTGTATTTCGGTTCCAGGGCCGAACAAGGAAGTGACAACCGGTGCGCTGAAAATGTACATGTGTCCACTATAATATATCAAAAATCTTAGTCGCACATGTTACTATTTCATTTTTATGGCCAAAAACTTTTTTAGCGCATTTTTCACTACAAAAAACTTGCTGGGTTTGTATTTCGTTCCCAAGGCCGAAATAGAAAAGGCAACTTGTGCGTTGGAATGGTACATGTGTCTACTATAAAATATCAAAAATTCTAAGACGCCTCTATTACCATTTCAGTTTTATGGCCAAAAGCTTTTTTCGCGAATTTTTTACTACAAAAAGCTTGCTGGGTTTGTATTTCGTTCCCAGGGCCGAACCAAGAAATGGCAACTGGTGCGCTGGAATGGTACATGTGTCCACTATAATATATCGAAAATCTTAGTCGCACATGTTACTATTTCATTTTTTGGCCAAAAACTTTTTTCGCGCATTTTTCACTACAAAAAGTTTGCTGGGTTTGTATTTCGTCCCTAGGGCCGAACCAGGAAGTGCCAACAGATGCGCTGGAATGGTACATGTGTCCAGTATAAAATATCAAAAATTTTAGTCGCACATGTTACTATTTCAGTTTTATGGCCAAAAACTTTTTTAGCGCATTTTTCACTACAAAAAGGTTGTTGCGTTTGTATTTCGTTCCCAGGGCCGAACCAGGAAGTGGCAATTGGTGCGCTGGAATGGTACATGTGTCCACTATAAAATATAAAAAATTCTTAGACGCACATTTTATTATTTCTGTTTTACAGCCAAAAACTTTTTTCGCGTATTTTCTACTACAAAAAGTTTGCTGGGTTTGTATTTCGTACCCAGGGCAGAACTAGGAAGTGGCAATTGATGCGCTGGAATGGTACGTGTGTCCACTACAATATATAAAAAATTCTTAGACGCACATATTACCATTTCAGTTTTATGGCCAAAAACTTTATTCGCGCCTTTTTCACTACAAAAAGGTTCCTGGGTTTGTATTTCGTTCCCGGGGCCGAGCCAAGAAATGACAACTGGTGCGCTGAAATGGTACATGTGTCCACTTTAAAATATTAAAAAGCCTAAAACGCCTATATTACCATTTCAGTTTTATGGCAAAAACCTTTTTTCGCGCCTTTTTACCTATAAAAAGTTTGCTGGGTTTGTATTTCGTCCCTAGGGCCGAACCAGGAAGTGGCAACTGGTGCGCTGGAATGGTCAATGCGTTCACTATAAAATAATAAAAAGCCCAAAACGCACATATTACCATTTCAGTTTTATGGTCAAAAACTTTTTTCGCGCCTTTTTCACTACAAAAAGGTTGCTGGGTTTGTATTTCGTTCCCAGGGCCGAGCTAAGAAATAACAACTGGTGCGCTGAAATGGTACATGTGTCCACTATAAAATATCAAAAATTCTTAGACGCACATGTTATTATTTCAGTTTTACAGCCAAACACTTTTTTCGCGCATTTTTTATTACAAAAAGTTTGCTGGGTTTGTATTTCGGTTCCAGGGCCGAACCAGGAAGTGGCAACTGGTGCGCTGGAATGGTAAATGCGTTTACTATAAAATAATTGTTGAGTTGCCAACGTTGAAATAAGTTGAACACTAAAGGTTTCCTTTGGAGTTCAGATTTTTTTTTGTTTAGAATTGGTTTAGCCCAGGTAGAAACACCTTGTGCTGATACAAAATATAATTAAACCTTAGTAGAATCACTAAGACCCGTGAGGCAATGAAAAGAGTTAATCTTTGATTGCCTGATGTCTTTATTTTTGTCAGTCTTTTATTCAATTGAATTGCTTACGTCTAACTTAAAATTAATAATAATAATATTCAAAGATCCAATTTCAGTAGTTATAAAAAATGCCCTTAATTGCATTATTGCAGTATTGCATAAAATATTTTAAAGGTAAATGACATTTAGTTTTATTATTATAACATTAAACGATTCTGTAAATGAAATATTTGTTATTATAACATTAAATTGTTTTAAAGGCAATAACTGCGGTAAACAAGTTCAAGGGTAAGTGACTAAATATTGTCGTATATGCATTTTTGTAGTTTTTAGTAAATACGTGAAATCATTTTGCTTGTTGTTTTTTGACTTCTTTTAATTTTTAAGTTTTTGTTTTTTATTATGGTTAACATTCTCCGCCACGTTGAGCGGATAGCGAAAAGCAAAAATTATGTATGAGAGAACAAGAAAAAACTAAATTAATGAAATAAGAATTAATAATATAAGAGTTAACAAATTGGTATTTTTTTTAAACCTCAGAGTTTTGCTGTCATGGTGTTGGTTGTGGGGCTGATTCTGGCATCGTTGGGGACAAGTTCATTGAAGCTCCCTTGTAGCATTTAATTTTCCGGCCTATTAGGATGACTATTATCAATAATGACAGAAGTAACGCCAACGAGCCGATATGTGGATGATAAAGTGCTGGGTATTTTATTTCCCTTGGAAGATCCTTGATGTCTAATAGCTGTCTTTGTATGTTGGAGAGCTCATCTAATATGGTATCCAATTCGATGTTTGGTGCTAGTAGCCTCTTGACCTCGGAGGGTTTGGCAATTGCCGTAATAAGGCCAAACATGACATATGAAGTATGAAGAGTAGTAACACTCGTTTCATGCCCATAGATAGTTAGTAAATTTCCCTTGATGATACAGGTTGGTTTCATGGACATGAGGCCAGATCGTTTGACGGTAAATTGTATGGTTTCAGAGTCGCACACTGCAGTTAGCTCCAATGGATTTGGTGTTGCATAAAGTTGGTGTTGCAACGATTGATAGTGTTTAGTTCGATAAAAGAAGCTTTGTTCTGTATGTTCCCGAAACTACATTGTGGGGATGTCCACTTGTTAAACAGAGCAACTTCGCAGGAATAGCTGCTGGGGTCTCGAGTAACGCTGACTTGTAAAGTAGTGCAAAGATATATGTCGCTCTTTTCTACAATACATTTATTGAATTGAAGTGTATTTAGTGTCAGATATTCATCTCGGTGGCTGTTCACAGCCAGATATTCAATATTGGTTTTTATAGCAATATATCCCTGTCTTTTATCTTGGTGGGTATGGGGATGACCTTGAAGAGCTCAAAATGTTCCTGGTTCACTAACGGTAGTTCAATCACGAAAATGACACTCTCCTGTGTTACTGTGCCCTTGACGCTCATGATCTTGTATAATTCCAGCAAGTCAGTATCTTCAACTGGTAACGAGCGACCAATGGGCCCTTAATCTTAGCTATCTCTGTTCTTAACTGTTTTGATGTGAGGAGAAGTGGACTTATTTTGCCGTGATTTGAGTGCGTGAGGGCAGCGACCAGCTCTGTCTCAATTCTTTGTAACTCTGCCGCAAGTGTATTTAATTGAAAAGCCAGGGACATTAGATTTTGGTTTTGTCGCAATTTTGAGTTCTCGTCTCTAACTGTATTTAACTCATTATAGATGCTGGTTTTAAGCTCTGAGAAGTGCAAATTCATATCATTCTCGCCTTGCTTGAGAATATTAATCGTCGAATTTATCACCGAAGTTTGGTTTTTGAGTAACAGGTGCAAATACTCCTCGTTTTGCTTTACATTGGCTATAGTCTGAGCCATTTGTTCTGCATAATCCCAATCAAGGACTCCAAATAGAGCATGAGCCATATTCCCCACAATATCTAGAGCAGCTCTTCGGTTTCTTCTTGAAGTTAAAAGGTCTGATTCTTGAATGAGATTGTCCCAGGTATACTGAAGTTCGAGGTAGAGTATTTCACATGATTTAGTAGCTATTGATTGTTTGCAGAACTTTGAAAATGTTGTTATCCCGGCTTCCAGAACCTTGTTCCTCTCCCAAATAGGTGTGAGATCATAATATATAATGAATTTCCAGGTTGCAGTTATCAATTTTGTCGACCCTACGCCTTCGAAATATAATCCTGGGTTGGAAGAAAACTCTGTGACATTGATCGGGGAGGCTAGTATTATCGGCAGTAGCAGGAGCGAAATACATATTGTACTGAAGATTCCTTGCGAAGCATATGATACTACCTTCCGTTTTGGCTGTATAGAGTCGCCTTCTGATGAGTATTGTCTTTTTTGCGATATTGGCTTGTCTGGTCTTTTGCCCTAATTTTGTGATGTATCCAAATCGGCCCAAAGTAATCAACTCCTGTAGTAATGAATGGACGTCCTGGCGTCACTCTGTCAGCTGGTAGATTTCCCATCAATTGTTTAAAAAGCACTGGCCTTGCCTTGGTGCATCGTATGCATTTGTGGACGGTACTGCGTGCGACTGATTTTCCGTTGGTAATCCAGAACTGCGCCCTGGATGCAGCCAACAATGCTTGTGGGCCCCAATGACGATTTTCTTCATGTAGCATTTGCATCAACAACCTCACCATGAAATGATTGTGTGGTAAAATTGCTGGATGCTTCGCCTTGAATGGTAATGTTGATTGTTCCAGACGACCACCTACACGCATTATCTGATATTCGTCCAAGAATGGATTTAATGAGGCCAAAGGGCTGGATTTATGTACAGGTGTTTTATTTGATAATCTTTCCAGCTCTTCCCCAAATTCTGTGGCTTGCATGATTTTGATGATAACGTTCAGAGCTTCTTCCATTTCATGTGCATCGAGCGCCTTGTTGGATGGACGACAAATTTTCGCAGTTTTGGAATTTGTGATGAATTTCAAGACATAACCGATCGTGCGCTGAAGAGTCTTGAAAGAGTTTCGATGGTTTATTCGACTTATAATGTCTTCGTACTTTTGCTGCGAGGTTGATATTGTCAAAACATGCTTCGTCATTTTGCGTTCTTCGTTGCAAGGTATATCAAAAACTTGTGGAGATGAGTTCGTCCACTCACTTTTTTGTCCTGATAGAAATAGTGGGCCATAAAACCAAATTGAATGTTGTGATAGGTTTTCTGGTGCTAGTCCTCGGGATATTGCGTCAGCTGGATTCTGTTTCGAGCTGACATGTCGCCATTGATTTGATTCGCTTAATTCTTGTATTTTGGCTATTCTGTTTGCCACAAAAGTGTGGAAGGATGCTACAGTAGAATTTATCGACGCAAGGACAATCTTTGAATCTGTCCAGAAAAAGTTTGCAGTATTTTGTAGACGAAGATCTTGCTTTACTCTATTTGTCAGCTCCACCCCTAGTACTGCGGCACATAGTTCCAGCCGAGGCAGCGTCTGCTTTTTAATGGGTGCTACAGAGGACTTGGAACATATTAATCTTGTTGATACAGTTTTGTCCTTGTATGTTGAACGAATGTAAATTGCCGTTCCATAAGCTCGTTCCGAGGCATCAACAAACGTGTGAAGCTGCGTTGTTACTGGATTTTCGGTTTTTAGTATGAATCGATCGATCTTAATTTTGTTTAGTGCTTCTATGCTCGTTCGAAATTTATTCCATACGTTTTGAAGATCCAGGGGCAATTCATCATCTCATGAAATTGGTAATTGCCACAGCTCCTGCAAAAATATTTTGGCTCGCACGACTACCGGCCCAAAAATTCCTAATGGATCAAATATCTTGGCAAGTTCTGAACTAACTATTCGTTTTGTTACACCCTTTGAATAATTTTCCGTTGGTACTTTTGCTTGCCCACATAACTGGTCAGACCTCGGTAGCCATATTAATCCAAGTGTTTTAATAGAGCAGTTTGAGCTTTCGTCCAAGTCCAAATTGATCTCCTGGTCCTCAGATGCAATACCATTTAGCAACTGGGGATGATTTGAACACCATTTTCGAAGTTTAAAGCCAGCTTCTTTTAGGATTAAGTTGAGTTGTCGTTGTGATTCCAATGCTGTACTGATAGAGTCGGCTCCGCTTAGGCAATCGTCCACATAAAAATCATCACGTAATATTGAGGCACCTAGTGGATATTTCGTGGTGTTTTGTGTTGCTAGGTGTTGAAGGCATTTGGTAGCTAGGTATGGAGCTGAGGAAGTGCCGTAGGTGACAGTTTTGAGGCGATAATATTTGATATCTTGATGTTTGTTATATCTCCAAATGATGAGCTGGAACATTTGGTCTGCACAATTGATTTGAATTTGTCGGTACATTTTTTCGATGTCTGCAGTGAAGACGAATTTATGCATCTCTCAAAATCTCAGCAGAACTGAACATAGATCACTTTGCACGGTTGGTCCTGCATGAGTGATGTCGTTGAGTGAGAAACCGCTGGACGTTTTGGCTGATGCGTCAAACACTACTCGCAATTTCGTTGTTGAACTTTCCGGTTTCAGCACGCAATGATGAGGCATGACGTAATGTACATCGGGAATGTCGTCTTCCTGTATTTCTTCCATGTGCCCCAAGGATTCATATTCTTCCATAAATTTATTGTATTCTACTCTGTTCTAAGTTCTGGCTTAAGGTTCAACCGTTTTTCCAATGACAAAAATCGATTGAAAGCCATTGTTTTAGAAGTTCCGAGAATTGATGGATTCTCTGCAAATGGTAAGCGGACAGTGAATCTCCCATCCTTGTTTCTTTGTAAGTTTTGCACAAAATGATCTTCACATCGTTTCTCAGCTAAAGATAGTGCACATTCTGAATTATTTACCTCTTCAAGTTTCCAGAAATTTTCAATCGGCTCGTTTGTTGTTTGCTGTTCTGGGGTAAATACTGCACAAATAACCGAGTTGTTGTCGTTGTTTTCTTGTAGTTTACCTGTTACGACCCAACCCAGAGCTGTATTTTGTAGAATTGGTAAGTTCTTGTTGAGCCTTATTTGTTGTGGCCGTATAAGTTGGTGATAAAATTCTGCTCCGATCAGCATATCAATTTTATCCATTTGATTGAAACATGGATCTGCTAAATTAATATTATCAGAAAGATTCCAATCTGATGTGTTGAACGCTTTTGTAAGCTGAGGTGATACAATGGTTGGGAGTACAAATGCTTCGATTCTGGTAGCATAATTGCCTGAGCATGCATGTAGCTCTACATTGATTCGTCGGGATGCGTTGTGAACCTTACGGCCTATTCCTTCAATGCGCAAGGAAGACTCTGAAGAATCCAATGATAGTATGTTTAACACTCGATTTGTAACCAGATTGATCTGTGATCCAGAATCTTAAAGGGCACGGAGTATGCCGGTGCGGCCATTGGTTCCAATCACTTTTACTCTTGCTGTGGCGAGTAATACATTGGTGTTGCCGCTGAGCTGCTTGTTTGTTGCAGCTACGATTGGGGAATTTTTATTTGAAGCAATGGCTAGATTTTGTGTCTTTTCGAAGCATCCAGCATAGGTTTTTGATGAATATTGTCTTGGTATTTCTAAGTGCAGCAATGTGTTGTGCTTTTTTGCGCACTTTGAGCATGACCGTGATGTGCATGAATTGGTGGTATGCTCTGGTTTAAAACAGTTGACATAAAGTCTCATCCTTTGCGTCCATTGTAGTCTCTCGGCTGGGGACATTTTCAGGAACTTTTCACAGTAATATATGGGATGTCCTGTTAATCCACATACCTTAAAATTTGGAATTGATGTAGCTGATGTTATAATCTTGGCTCTATCCTTCCCCCTCCAGATTCGCCCGATCTTCCTCGCGTTTCCAATGCTTGGAACCTATGCTCTATGAATTTAAGCAGTTCATCGAGACTTACGAGGCTTTTGTTGTCTTTGAGTGATTGCTCAAATAGTGTTTAAGTCGAGAGATCAAGTTTTTTCAATAGTATGTGGACGATTATCGCGTCGCATTTGTCCACTGGAAGTCCCTGTGCCTTCAAGCCATGGATGCATTCCTTTGTGAGGTCATGTATACTTTTTAGGGTTTGTGCCGATTCATTTTTCACTTGTGGAGTAGAGAGTAAGTTGTTGAGTAATGTTGTCACAATGAGCCTTTTGTTATCGTATCTATTGACGAGAATATTCCATGCAATTGCATAGTTTGCTGTTGCAATTGGCAAATGGTTTATCAGCCTTTTTGCCTCATCTTTTAGATGTGTCATCAAATAGAACATTTTTTCAACTTCGCTCATTGCTGCATTGTGAATTAGTTGAGTATACAGGTCTTTGAAGGCTACCCATTGGAGATAACTGCCGTTGAATATTGGAATTTGAATTTTTGGCATGTGTGGTTGACACTGCTCAATTCTGTTGATGCGTTGTGGAGTACTATCATTGGAAAGACTGCCATGTTGTTGTAGAGTACATTTAATGTTGTGCACTTCGGCTTGCGTTTTGTAGAAGTCATCCACCGTGTACCCATCTATTTGTTCTTTAGTGGTTAATTGCCATAACATGTCATTGTTTCTCGAGGGATCACCCATATATTTATCAATGAGAGTTAATTTTACCTGATACTGTGCTCCTTCATGAATTTCTTCGGCCATGGCTTCATCCATTGTTCGTCTTAGCGCCCGCTGAGTACGAAGAACTTTACTCGTAATTTCGTCAATATGTAACTCTCCCTGTATGCAGCTGCTGGCACTTTTTTTATTTTCGAGTTGATTATTGGTTTGTTGATTATTGATTGTTGGATTTTAGAGTCTTTTGATTTCAGACTCAAATAGCTCTTTGTACTTTAGTGTGTCACCTGAAATGCGCAAGTACTGGTCCGTAAAATATTCGTGCTGCATTGGAAGATTTGATAGACACCTTAATTTGTTGTCAGTGCTCTCAAATTCTAGCCATGCAGTGTCTAGCCGATTTAAACGTTCCAGGTAGTACTCCTTCGATTTCCTTGTTGTCGGGTCCTTTTTATAGTTTCGGATTATGGCCTCTATTTGATCCACCGTCTTTTGTTGCGCTGCCAGTAGGACGTCAAATGTTTCCATGGTCGTTGATTTATTTTGTAGCTTGTGGACTCGATGTGGTATATGTACTCGATGTCCTCGTGGTCACCAACTGTTGTGTGGTGTACCAAATGTTGTTTTTATTTTTATGTGATCCTGTGCCAAGTTACAGGATCGTTGGATCCCCAAATGTAGATTTTAGGTGGGTTACTGAACGCTGCGTGTAGCGTTGTTTTTAGTATTAAAAGTCCCCGACCGCTGGTGGGGGAACTAATAATATTTAAAAACAGTGTGTTTTTTTTTTGTAATCCTGTGCCAAGTTACAGGACAGTTGTCTCACCAAATATTGATTGGTGTATTGTTGTATGATCCTGTGCCAAATTACAGGACCGTCAAGGTCACCAAATGTTGAGTTGCCAACGTTGAAATAAGTTGAACACTAAAGGTTTCCTTTGGAGTTCAGATTTTTTTTTGTTTAGAATTGGTTTAGCCCAGGTAGAAACACCTTGTGCTGATACAAAATATAATTAAACCTTAGTAGAATCACTAAGACCCGTGAGGCAATGAAAAGAGTTAATCTTTGATTGCCTGATGTCTTTATTTTTGTCAGTCTTTTATTCAATTGAATTGCTTACGTCTAACTTAAAATTAATAATAATAATATTCAAAGATCCAATTTCAGTAGTTATAAAAAATGCCCTTAATTGCATTATTGCAGTATTGCATAAAATATTCTAAAGGTAAATGACATTTAGTTTTATTATTATAACATTAAACGATTCTGTAAATGAAATATTTGTTATTATAACATTAAATTGTTTTAAAGGCAATAACTGCGGTAAACAAGTTCAAGGGTAAGTGACAAAATATTGTCGTATATGCATTTTTGTAGTTTTTAGTAAATACGTGAAATCATTTTGGTTGTTGTTTTTTGACTTCTTTTAATTTTTAAGTTTTTGTTTTTTATTATGGTTAACATTCTCCGCCACGTTGAGCGGATAGCGAAAAGCAAAAATTATGTATGAGAGAACAAGGAAAAACTAAATTAATGAAATAAGAATTAATAATATAAGAGTTAACAAATTGGTATTTTTTTTAAACCTCAGAGTTTTGCTGTCGTGGTGTTGGTTGTGGGGCTGATTCTGGCATCGTTGGGGACAAGTTCATTGAAGCTCCCTTGTAGCATTTAATTTTCCGGCCTATTAGGATGACTATTATCAATAATGACAGAAGTAACGCCAGCGAGCCGATATGTGGATGATAAAGTGCTGGGTATTTTATTTCCCTTGGAAGATTCTTGATGTCTGATAGCTGTCTTTGGATGTTGGAGAGCTCATCTAATATGGTATCCAATTCGATGTTTGGTGCTAGTAGCCTCTTGACCTCGGAGGGTTTGGCAATTGCCGTAATAAGGCCAAACATGGCATATGAAGTATGAAGAGTAGTAACACTCGTTTCATGCCCATGGATAGTTAGTAAATTTCCCTTGATGATACAGGTTGGATTCATGGACATGAGGCCAGATCGTTTGACGGTAAATTGTATGGTTTCAGAGTGCACACTGCAGTTAGCTCTAATGGATTTGGTGTTGCATAAAGTTGGTGTTGCAACGATTGATAGTGTTTAGTTCGATAAAAGAAGCTTTGTTCTGTATGTTCCCGAAACTACATTGTGGGGATGTCCACTTGTTAAACAGAGCAACTTCGCAGGAATAGCTGCTGGGGTCTCGAGTAACGCTGACTTGTAAAGTAGTGCAAAGATATATTTCGCTCTTTTCTACAATACATTTATTGAATTGAAGTGTATTTAGTGTCAGATATTCATCTCGGTGGCTGTTCACAGCCAGATATTCAATATTGGTTTTTATAGCAATATATCCCTGTCTTTTATCTTGGTGGGTATGGGGATGACCTTGAAGAGCTCAAAATGTTCCTGGTTCACTAACGGTAGTTCAATCACGAAAATGACACTCTCCTGTGTTACTGTGCCCTTGACGCTCATGATCTTGTATAATTCCAGCAAGTCAGTATCTTCAACTGGTAACGAGCGACCAATGGGCCCTTAATCTTAGCTATCTCTGTTCTTAACTGTTTTGATGTGAGGAGAAGTGGACTTATTTTGCCGTGATTTGAGTGCGTGAGGGCAGCGACCAGCTCTGTCTCAATTCTTTGTAACTCTGCCGCAAGTGTATTTAATTGAAAAGCCAGGGACATTAGATTTTGGTTTTGTCGCAATTTTGAGTTCTCGTCTCTAACTGTATTTAACTCATTATAGATGCTGGTTTTAAGCTCTGAGAAGTGCAAATTCATATCATTCTCGCCTTGCTTGAGAATATTAATCGTCGAATTTATCACCGAAGTTTGGTTTTTGAGTAACAGGTGCAAATACTCCTCGTTTTGCTTTACATTGGCTATAGTCTGAGCCATTTGTTCTGCATAATCCCAATCAAGGACTCCAAATAGAGCATGAGCCATATTCCCCACAATATCTAGAGCAGCTCTTCGGTTTCTTCTTGAAGTTAAAAGGTCTGATTCTTGAATGAGATTGTCCCAGGTATACTGAAGTTCGAGGTAGAGTATTTCACATGATTTAGTAGCTATTGATTGTTTGCAGAACTTTGAAAATGTTGTTATCCCGGCTTCCAGAACCTTGTTCCTCTCCCAAATAGGTGTGAGATCATAATATATAATGAATTTCCAGGTTGCAGTTATCAATTTTGTCGACCCTACGCCTTCGAAATATAATCCTGGGTTGGAAGAAAACTCTGTGACATTGATCGGGGAGGCTAGTATTATCGGCAGTAGCAGGAGCGAAATACATATTGTACTGAAGATTCCTTGCGAAGCATATGATACTACCTTCCGTTTTGGCTGTATAGAGTCGCCTTCTGATGAGTATTGTCTTTTTTGCGATATTGGCTTGTCTGGTCTTTTGCCCTAATTTTGTGATGTATCCAAATCGGCCCAAAGTAATCAACTCCTGTAGTAATGAATGGACGTCCTGGCGTCACTCTGTCAGCTGGTAGATTTCCCATCAATTGTTTAAAAAGCACTGGCCTTGCCTTGGTGCATCGTATGCATTTGTGGACGGTACTGCGTGCGACTGATTTTCCGTTGGTAATCCAGAACTGCGCCCTGGATGCAGCCAACAATGCTTGTGGGCCCCAATGACGATTTTCTTCATGTAGCATTTGCATCAACAACCTCACCATGAAATGATTGTGTGGTAAAATTGCTGGATGCTTCGCCTTGAATGGTAATGTTGATTGTTCCAGACGACCACCTACACGCATTATCTGATATTCGTCCAAGAATGGATTTAATGAGGCCAAAGGGCTGGATTTATGTACAGGTGTTTTATTTGATAATCTTTCCAGCTCTTCCCCAAATTCTGTGGCTTGCATGATTTTGATGATAACGTTCAGAGCTTCTTCCATTTCATGTGCATCGAGCGCCTTGTTGGATGGACGACAAATTTTCGCAGTTTTGGAATTTGTGATGAATTTCAAGACATAACCGATCGTGCGCTGAAGAGTCTTGAAAGAGTTTCGATGGTTTATTCGACTTATAATGTCTTCGTACTTTTGCTGCGAGGTTGATATTGTCAAAACATGCTTCGTCATTTTGCGTTCTTCGTTGCAAGGTATATCAAAAACTTGTGGAGATGAGTTCGTCCACTCACTTTTTTGTCCTGATAGAAATAGTGGGCCATAAAACCAAATTGAATGTTGTGATAGGTTTTCTGGTGCTAGTCCTCGGGATATTGCGTCAGCTGGATTCTGTTTCGAGCTGACATGTCGCCATTGATTTGATTCGCTTAATTCTTGTATTTTGGCTATTCTGTTTGCCACAAAAGTGTGGAAGGATGCTACAGTAGAATTTATCGACGCAAGGACAATCTTTGAATCTGTCCAGAAAAAGTTTGCAGTATTTTGTAGACGAAGATCTTGCTTTACTCTATTTGTCAGCTCCACCCCTAGTACTGCGGCACATAGTTCCAGCCGAGGCAGCGTCTGCTTTTTAATGGGTGCTACAGAGGACTTGGAACATATTAATCTTGTTGATACAGTTTTGTCCTTGTATGTTGAACGAATGTAAATTGCCGTTCCATAAGCTCGTTCCGAGGCATCAACAAACGTGTGAAGCTGCGTTGTTACTGGATTTTCGGTTTTTAGTATGAATCGATCGATCTTAATTTTGTTTAGTGCTTCTATGCTCGTTCGAAATTTATTCCATACGTTTTGAAGATCCAGGGGCAATTCATCATCTCATGAAATTGGTAATTGCCACAGCTCCTGCAAAAATATTTTGGCTCGCACGACTACCGGCCCAAAAATTCCTAATGGATCAAATATCTTGGCAAGTTCTGAACTAACTATTCGTTTTGTTACACCCTTTGAATAATTTTCCGTTGGTACTTTTGCTTGCCCACATAACTGGTCAGACCTCGGTAGCCATATTAATCCAAGTGTTTTAATAGAGCAGTTTGAGCTTTCGTCCAAGTCCAAATTGATCTCCTGGTCCTCAGATGCAATACCATTTAGCAACTGGGGATGATTTGAACACCATTTTCGAAGTTTAAAGCCAGCTTCTTTTAGGATTAAGTTGAGTTGTCGTTGTGATTCCAATGCTGTACTGATAGAGTCGGCTCCGCTTAGGCAATCGTCCACATAAAAATCATCACGTAATATTGAGGCACCTAGTGGATATTTCGTGGTGTTTTGTGTTGCTAGGTGTTGAAGGCATTTGGTAGCTAGGTATGGAGCTGAGGAAGTGCCGTAGGTGACAGTTTTGAGGCGATAATATTTGATATCTTGATGTTTGTTATATCTCCAAATGATGAGCTGGAACATTTGGTCTGCACAATTGATTTGAATTTGTCGGTACATTTTTTCGATGTCTGCAGTGAAGACGAATTTATGCATCTCTCAAAATCTCAGCAGAACTGAACATAGATCACTTTGCACGGTTGGTCCTGCATGAGTGATGTCGTTGAGTGAGAAACCGCTGGACGTTTTGGCTGATGCGTCAAACACTACTCGCAATTTCGTTGTTGAACTTTCCGGTTTCAGCACGCAATGATGAGGCATGACGTAATGTACATCGGGAATGTCGTCTTCCTGTATTTCTTCCATGTGCCCCAAGGATTCATATTCTTCCATAAATTTATTGTATTCTACTCTGTTCTAAGTTCTGGCTTAAGGTTCAACCGTTTTTCCAATGACAAAAATCGATTGAAAGCCATTGTTTTAGAAGTTCCGAGAATTGATGGATTCTCTGCAAATGGTAAGCGGACAGTGAATCTCCCATCCTTGTTTCTTTGTAAGTTTTGCACAAAATGATCTTCACATCGTTTCTCAGCTAAAGATAGTGCACATTCTGAATTATTTACCTCTTCAAGTTTCCAGAAATTTTCAATCGGCTCGTTTGTTGTTTGCTGTTCTGGGGTAAATACTGCACAAATAACCGAGTTGTTGTCGTTGTTTTCTTGTAGTTTACCTGTTACGACCCAACCCAGAGCTGTATTTTGTAGAATTGGTAAGTTCTTGTTGAGCCTTATTTGTTGTGGCCGTATAAGTTGGTGATAAAATTCTGCTCCGATCAGCATATCAATTTTATCCATTTGATTGAAACATGGATCTGCTAAATTAATATTATCAGAAAGATTCCAATCTGATGTGTTGAACGCTTTTGTAAGCTGAGGTGATACAATGGTTGGGAGTACAAATGCTTCGATTCTGGTAGCATAATTGCCTGAGCATGCATGTAGCTCTACATTGATTCGTCGGGATGCGTTGTGAACCTTACGGCCTATTCCTTCAATGCGCAAGGAAGACTCTGAAGAATCCAATGATAGTATGTTTAACACTCGATTTGTAACCAGATTGATCTGTGATCCAGAATCTTAAAGGGCACGGAGTATGCCGGTGCGGCCATTGGTTCCAATCACTTTTACTCTTGCTGTGGCGAGTAATACATTGGTGTTGCCGCTGAGCTGCTTGTTTGTTGCAGCTACGATTGGGGAATTTTTATTTAAAGCAATGGCTGGATTTTGTGTCTTTTCGAAGCATCCAGCATAGGTTTTTGATGAATATTGTCTTGGTATTTCTAAGTGCAGCAATGTGTTGTGCTTTTTTGCGCACTTTGAGCATGACCGTGATGTGCATGAATTGGTGGTATGCTCTGGTTTAAAACAGTTGACATAAAGTCTCATCCTTTGCGTCCATTGTAGTCTCTCGGCTGGGGACATTTTCAGGAACTTTTCACAGTAATATATGGGATGTCCTGTTAATCCACATACCTTAAAATTTGGAATTGATGTAGCTGATGTTATAATCTTGGCTCTATCCTTCCCCCTCCAGATTCGCCCGATCTTCCTCGCGTTTCCAATGCTTGGAACCTATGCTATATGAATTTAAGCAGTTCATCGAGAGTTACGAGGCTTTTGTTGTCTTTGAGTGATTGCTCAAATAGTGTTTAAGTCGAGAGATCAAGTTTTTTCAATAGTATGTGGACGATTATCGCGTCCCATTTGTCCACTGGAAGTCCCTGTGCCTTCAAGCCATGGATGCATTCCTTTGTGAGGTCATGTATACTTTTTAGGGTTTGTGCCGATTCATTTTTCACTTGTGGAGTAGAGAGTAAGTTGTTGAGTAATGTTGTCACAATGAGCCTTTTGTTATCGTATCTATTGACGAGAATATTCCATGCAATTGCATAGTTTTCTGTTGCAATTGGCAAATGGTTTATCAGCCTTTTTGCCTCATCTTTTAGATGTGTCATCAAATAGAACATTTTTTCAACTTCGCTCATTGCTGCATTGTGAATTAGTTGAGTATACAGGTCTTTGAAGGCTACCCATTGGAGATAACTGCCGTTGAATATTGGAATTTGAATTTTTGGCAGGTGTGGTTGACACTGCTCAATTCTGTTGATGCGTTGTGGAGTACTATCATTGGAAAGACTGCCATGTTGTTGTAGAGTACATTTAATGTTGTGCACTTCGGCTTGCGTTTTGTAGAAGTCATCCACCGTGTACCCATCTATTTGTTCTTTAGTGGTTAATTGCCATAACATGTCATTGTTTCTCGAGAGATCACCCATATATTTATCAATGAGAGTTAATTTTACCTGATACTGTGCTCCCTCATGAATTTCTTCGGCCATGGCTTCATCCATTGTTCGTCTTAGCGCCCGCTGAGTACGAAGAACTTTACTCGTAATTTCGTCAAGATGTAACTCTCCCTGTATGCAGCTGCTGGCACTTTTTTTATTTTCGAGTTGATTATTGATTTGTTGATTATTGATTGTTGGATTTTAGAGTCTTTTGATTTCAGACTCAAATAGCTCTTTGTACTTTAGTGTGTCACCTGAAATGCGCAAGTACTGGTCCGTAAAATATTCGTGCTGCATTGGAAGATTTGATAGACACCTTAATTTGTTGTCAGTGCTCTCAAATTCTAGCCATGCAGTGTCTAGCCGATTTAAACGTTCCAGGTAGTACTCCTTCGATTTCCTTGTTGTCGGGTCCTTTTTATAGTTTCGGATTATGGCCTCTATTTGATCCGCCGTCTTTTGTTGCGCTGCCAGTAGGACGTCAAATGTTTCCATGGTCGTTGATTTATTTTGTAGCTTGTGGACTTGATGTGGTATATGTACTCGATGTCCTCGTGGTCACCAACTGTTGTGTGGTGTACCAAATGTTGTTTTTATTTTTATGTGATCCTGTGCCAAGTTACAGGATCGTTGGATCCCCAAATGTAGATTTTAGGTGGGTTACTGAACGCTGCGTGTAGCGTTGTTTTTAGTATTAAAAGTCCCCGACCGCTGGTGGGGGAACTAATAATATTTAAAAACAGTGTGTTTTTTTTTTGTAATCCTGTGCCAAGTTACAGGACAGTTGTCTCACCAAATATTGATTGGTGTATTGTTGTATGATCCTGTGCCAAATTACAGGACCGTCAAGGTCACCAAATGTTGAGTTGCCAACGTTGAAATAAGTTGAACACTAAAGGTTTCCTTTGGAGTTCAGATTTTTTTTTGTTTAGAATTGGTTTAGCCCAGGTAGAAACACCTTGTGCTGATACAAAATATAATTGAACCTTAGTAGAATCACTAAGACCCGTGAAGCAATGAAAAGAGTTAATCTTTGATTGCCTGATGTCTTTATTTTTGTCAGTCTTTTATACAATTGAATTGCTTATGTCTAACTTAAAATTAATAATAATAATATTCAAAGATCCAATTTCAGTAGTTATAAAAAATGCCTTTAATTGCATTATTGCAGTATTGCATAAAATATTCTAAAGGTAAATGACATTTAGTTTTATTATTGTAACATTAAACGATTCTGTAAATGAAATATTTGTTATTATAACATTAAATTGTTTTAAAGACAATAACTGAGATAAACAAGTTCAAGGGTAAATGACTAAATATTGTCGTATATGCATTTTTGTAGTTTTTAATAAATACGTGAAATCATTTTGCTTGTTGTTTTTTGACTTCTTTTAATTTTTAAGTTTTGGTTTTTTATTATGGTTAACAATAATTAAAAGCCTAAAACGCACATATTACCATTTCAGTTTTATGGCAAAATTTTTTTTCGCGCCTTTTTACCTATAAAAATTTTGTTAGGTGTATATTTCGTTCCCAGAGCCGAGCCAAGAAATGACAACTGGTGCGCTGAAATGGTACATGTGTCCACTTTAAAATATTAAAAAGCCTAAAACGCCTATATTACCATTTCAGTTTTATGGCAAAAACCTTTTTTCGCGCCTTTTTACCTATAAAAAGTTTGCTGCGTTTGTATTTCGTCCCTAGGGCCGAACCAGGAAGTGGCAACTGGTGCGCTGGAATGGTCAATGCGTTCACTATAAAATATTGAAAAGCCCAAAACGCACATATTACCATTTCAGTTTTATGGTCAAAAACTTTTTTCGCGCCTTTTTCACTACAAAAAGGTTGCTGGGTTTGTATTTCGTTCCCAGGGCCGAGCTAAGAAATGACAACTGGTGCGCTGGAATGGTACATGTGTCCACTATAAAATATCAAAAATTCTTAGACGCACATGTTATTATTTAAGTTTTACAACCAAACACTTTTTTCGCGCATTTTTCACTACAAAAAGTTTGCTGGGTTTGTATTTCGTCCCTAGGGCCGAACCGGGAGGTGGCCACTGGTGCGCTGGAATGGTAAATGCGTTTACTATAAAATAATTGTTGAGTTGCCAACGTTAAAATAAGTTGAACACCAAAGGTTTCCTTTGGAGTTCAGATTTTTTTTTGTTTAGAATTGGTTTAGCCCAGGTAGAAACACCTTGTGCTGATACAAAATATAATTGAACCTTAGTAGAATCACTAAGACCCGTGAAGCAATGAAAGGAGTTAATCTTTGATTGCCTGATGTCTTTATTTTTGTCAGTCTTTTATTCAATTGAATTGCTTACGTCTAACTTAAAATTAATAATAATAATATTCAAAGATCCAATTTCAGTAGTTATAAAAAATGCCCTTAATTGCATTATTGCAGTATTGCATAAAATATTCTAAAGGTAAATGACATTTAGTTTTATTATTTAACATTAAGCGATTCTGTAAATGAAATATTTGTAATTATAACATTAAATTGTTTTAAAGGCAATAACTGCGGTAAACAAGTTCAAGGGTAAGTGACTAAATATTGTCGTATATGCATTTTTGTAGTTTTTAGTAAATACGTGAAATCATTTTGCTTGTTGTTTTTTGACTTCTTTTAATTTTTAAGTTTTGTTTTTTTTTTTTTATTTTGGTTAACAATAATAAAAACCTAAAACGCACATATTACCATTTCAGTTTTATGGCAAAAACTTTTTTCGCGCCTTTTTACCTATAAAAATTTTGCTAGGTGTATATTTCGTTCCCAGGGCTGATTCCAGTGACAACTGGTGCGCTGAAATGGTAAATGCGTTCACTATAAAATATTAAAAAGCCTAAAACGCACATAGTACCATTTCAGTTTTATGGCCAAAAACTTATTTAGCTAATACATAGTTTTTCACTAAAAAAAGTTTGCTGGGTGTGTATCTCGTCCCCAGGGGCGAACCAGGAAGTGCCAACTGGTGTGCTGTAATGGTACATGTGTCCACTATGAAATATCAAAAATTCTAAGACGCATATATTACCATTTCAGTTTTGTGGCCTGAAACTTTTTTCGCGCCTTTTTCCCTACAAAAAGTTTGCTGGGTGTGTATATCGTCCCCAGGGGCGAACCAGGAAGTGAAAAATGGTGCGCTGAAATAGAACATGTGTCCACTAAAATATATAAAAAATTCTTAGCCGCACGTATTATCATTTCAGTTTTATTTCGTGGTAAAAAAGGCGCGAACAAAGTTTTTGGCCATAAAACTGAAATGGTAATATGTGCGTTTTAGGCTTTTAATATTTTATAGTGGACACATGTACCATTCCAGCGCACTAGTTGCCATTTCCTGGTTTGGCCCTGGGAACGAAATACAAACCCAGCAACCTTTTTGTAGTGAAAAGGGCGTGAAAAAAGTTTTTGCCATAAAACTGAAATGGTAATATGTGCGTTTTAGGCTTTTAATATTTTATAGTGGACACATGTACCATTCCAGCGCACTAGTTGCCATTTCCTGGTTTGGCCCTGGAAACGAAATACAAACCCAGCAACCTTTTTGTAGTGAAAAGGGCGCGAAAAAAGTTATTGCCATAAAACTGAGTTGGTAATATGTATGTTGAGAAGGCTATCGGCCGAGCCAGAAATTTCCACGGGATTTTGAATAAATTATAAATACGTAATAAAAGGCTTGATTTATTACGCAATAACCTTTATTAAAATTCCTTTATAATAAAATAATATATATAAGAAATTTACAGATTCAATAATAGCTTAATCTATTCTACATACTTTTTGGTATGGAAATTCCTGGTAATTTCTATTATAGATTTAAAGACAATCACGTCTGAACCGCTTCACAGTTAAGCTCCTACAAAAAATGGCGAAGGCGGTAAGACGCTTCTAGACAGTATATTCGTTAAAAAAAAATGTATGTATATGCTGGAATTCTTATCCGTTATTATTTCGAAATTGCTTTAGTGCTACCAGATGGCAAAAGAATCATGGGGATTTTGGAAGTCGCGTTAACATTCCCCCCGCAGTATGACAAGAAACTTCCTCGATGTCAGACTTCTCTTCCGGAGCTACTTCCAAAACTGCTAGTTTGCTGGCAGGTCGCTCCATTATTCCGCGTTGAGTTAGGACCACTGCACTTCGCACCTGTCCATCTTTGGCCAATCTCACTTCTAGTACCTTACCACGAGGCCATACGTTTCTGGGAAGAGAAGGGTCAACAATGATAACTAAATCCCCCTGGCTTATAGGTTTTATTTTTTCATGCCATTTTGTCCTACAGGTCAAAGTCGGCAAATATTCAGATAACCACTTCTTCCAGAATATATTTGCGTACTGCTGAGAAATTAACCAGTTTTGTCTCAATACCATCCCGCTGTCGTCGCACGATGTTAGAGGTTTCAACCCACTAGAGCTTCCCATCAAGAAATGGTTTGGAGTTATAGCCTCTGCCGCATCTGTTTCAATGGGAACATATGCCAACGGTCTGGAATTTATTATATTTTCAATTTCAACAATCATGCTTAACAGGAGTTCATCAGTTGGGTGCCTTAATGGCATAATTTTGTATAAAATTGTCTTTACCGAGCGAATTAAACGCTCCCATGCGCCACCCATGTGGGGTGAAGCCGGTGGATTGAAACTCCATTTAGTTGTTGATGTTGTAAACGTCTTTACTAATTCATTGCGGTCAATATCTGCTAAAGCTTCTCGTAGCTCCCTATCAGCGCCCACAAAATTTGTTCCATTATCGCTAAAAAATTCAAGTGGAATTCCTCTTCGTCCCATAAAATTACGAATAGCCAAAATACAGGAACTTGTTGTTAAAGAATGTGTTATTTCAATATGAACCGCTCGAATTGTTAAACACGTAAACAAACAGCCATATCTTTTCTCCCTGTGGCGGTTTACAGTTACTAATATTGGACCAAAGAAATCAATCCCGGTATATGTAAACGGTGCACTATATGATGCAACACGTGCGCGTGGCAGTTTAGCCATTTGAGGGGTCTGTGGAGTAGCTTTAGTAATTTTACACATTTGGCAACATCGAATAATTGATTTGTATGTAGCACGAAGTCTTGATATACAATATTTTTGTCTTAACTCATTGACAGCTGTCTCATGATTTCCATGGTAAAGTTTTTCATGGTAGTGTAGGCATATAAGCTTGGTTAAATAATTTTTTCTTGGCAGTATTACTGGACGTTTCTGCTGTAAAGAAACGTTTGCCATATCGATTCTTCCATCGACGAACAAAACTCCGTCTTCTAGATAGGGTGACTTAGAATAAATTTCACTTGATTTTTTGATGGACTTTTTAGATTTAAGTGCAGAAATCTCTAAATAATATGATTCATATTGTACTTGTTTATATAATGCGAGTTCAGCATTGTTTAACTCCTCTTGAGTTAATTCACCTTTCTCTTTCATTCTACTTCCATATATGAATCGCAGAACATATGCCATTGTTCTAACCAAGCGGTTGTATTTTGAAAATCGAAATATATTTACAACAGCCTCACGTTTTGTTATCTGGTGTACATTCTGTTTTCGCTCTTCTTCTGTTCGTGAAAATGGTTCTGCTTGTGGCCATTGCTCTTTAGGTTTGTATAAAAACTCGGGGCCTTTAAACCAACGATTAGATTTGAATGCGTTTTTTATATTAGTACATTTTGTTGCCTCATCTGCAACATTTTGTCTACTTGGCACCCAATTCCATTCTGTAAGAGATGTTAACTCTAAAATTTCTGTAACTCTAAAGGCTACGAACTGGCTGTATTTTCGGAATTGATCCAGCTCAACACGGTTTTTGAATCACACCAAAAATATTTGTCGGTTATTTTAATTTCATGGTTTTCTGCTATGAATTTGGCTAGACGAGCTCCAATTAGGGCAGCCATAAGTTCAAGTCTGGGAATAGAAACTAATTTCATCGGTGCTACCCTGGTTTTGGCACTAACCAATGAACATATAACTACATTGTTTCTGCTAAATCTAAAATAAGATGCTGCTGCGTAACCGTCAGCACCAGCATCAACAAATGTGTGCAGTTGTATTAACACGTTTTTATAATCTTGTAATGATTGCAAGTAGCATCTTTGTATTTTAATGTTTTGTAAATGTGGTAAGCTTGTTACCCATTGAGACCATTTATTTATTAGCTCCGGTGAAATTGGCTCATCCCAATCGACTTTACTTCGCCATACATCTTGCATCAGTATTTTAACAAACATTGTTATATGCGAAATGAGACCAAGTGGATCATAAATTGACATAATAAGTCTCAACATTTCTCTCTTAGTGGGAGATTTTCTTAGTAAAAATAAATCGCTTTCGAGAAGCCGAGGAGCAATTTTGAAGGTAATAGTGTCCTCCTTATATTCCCAGAAGACTCCTAAGACCTTTTCCACTTGATTGGTATCCTTAAAATTAATGCACTTTGCGTCATTTGAGTTCCTCGTTGAGAATTCCTGTCTAACAAGCTCACTATTTGACACCCAGTTTCTTATGTTGAAACCGGCCTGGCGGTGTATGTAGGATACGTCTGAGATTAGTTTGATTGCATCCTCTGACGTATTAACCGAATCTAATAAATCATCCACATAATGGTTTTCTCTAATAGATTTGACAGCGCATGGAAATTGATTTTTAAATTTATCTGCATTTATATTCTTTATATATTGAGATATGGTTGGAGCACAGGTGGCTCCAAATATCATAACATCCATAACATAAACATCAGGTGTTTTGTCCTGATCACAATCGCGCCATAGAAACCTTTGAACATCGCGATCTTCTGGCCGTATATGAATTTGAAGAAACATCTCTTCGATGTCACCACACACAGCCACAGAGTTTTGCCTGAACTTAAAAAGGATTGCAGCAGAGAGGCCAACATATCAGGGCCTTTTAGTAAAAATGAGTTTAAAGATAAACCATCAGACTTTGCTGCTGCATCCCACACCACTCGCGATTTTCCCGGTTTATTTTTATTGAACACAGCAAATATAGGCAAATACCAAACTTTTCCGTCATTACGCTTAATTTCTTTATTATTTAGTTTTCGAATATAACCTTTCTTCATATAACTTTCTATTGTATTTTTAAATATTTGAAATTGTGCGTCATCACGCATTAATTTTCTTTCTAAGCATATAAGTCGTTTAAGAGCCATATTAAAACTGTCTGGCAATTTAAAATTGTCGTGTCTCCATAGCAATGGAACCTCGTAATGTCCATTTTCTTTCCATATTGTGAAATTGTTTAGCAAACTTAATGCTCGAATTTCGTTATCTGAGACGAGGGAGTCTTTGGTGCAAATTCCTACACTTTCTAATGTATAGAAACTGCTAACTAATTCCTCCAACTTTCTATCAGTTTCAGCGCAATTGCAAATATGAAAATTAAAATTCTTACTTGTGTGTTTATTTGCAGCTGTTGATCCATAGATGAGCCAACCAAGTTTTGTCTGTACTGCGACAGGCTCGTGTGGAGCACCTTCACGGGTTTTGTTTGAAATTCCTAGGTTGAGGTGGTTTAATCCTATGAGTATCTTCGGTATAGCGTCGACATAGCTCTTGATCGGTAAATTTCGCAGGTGGCGATATCGTTGACACATTTTTGTGTAATTCAATGATTGGGTTGGCAAATTTAAAGACTCCACTGTACTTACGTTCAGCTTTATTAGATTATTATTTGCCCCTGAAACGTCAATTATTAATTTTACTGAATTTGTTTCGTTTCTTTGCATACCTCCCGTCCACCTTAAACATAATGGACTAGATACACCACTTACACCCAATTCATTTGCAATTGATTCATCCATAAGGCTGATGGAGGACCCTTCATCAATAAATGCAAAGGTGTCAATTATTTTTTCATTACCATGTATTTTAACTGGTATTATTTTAAACAAAATTTCATCATCTTCATCTCTGTGTGTATTACAAATATTTTCTTCTTCTTGTTTGCTTCTTGCAATGTGCATATTTTGTGCATTTGACGTTTCTTTATAATTTTCAATATTTTTCGCTGCAGAACCCCGATGTAAAGACGGATGATGATAATAATTACAGTTTTCTTCACCACACTGTTTTTTTCTTTTGCATTCACCATTATGATAAGACAAGCAGAATTTACATAAATTATTCTCTCTTATTATTTTCCACTTCTCTTTACGATCCAATGAGTGATAAGTTTTGCTCTCACTTATAGTTTTACAGCCATAGCTTTTACAAACAACACATCTACGTTCACCACTGTGAGAATTAACAAACGATCTTGTTGTTTGTTTGTTAAAACCTGAATTGTTGCGTGTGGTGTATTTATCTGGTGTGGATTTTGTTTGTTTATTGTTTTGTTGGATTGTGCTCGCTGTTAATCCGATGTTAAATAACCAGCTATCAAATTCAACTAAATTTGGCTTTTTGTTTTGATCAATTAATTTTAGTTTTAAAGAAGCCCATTGCATTTGGTAAGTAGTCGGTAATTTTTCTAATAATTGTTGCAATAAAAAAGAATTATTTAGTTCATCTAATAGGTTGCTGGCATTGATAGTGGATATTAAGCTGCGGACATTAACAGCAAAGGAAGTAAGGCTTTGTAAGTTATTTTCGTCAACTTTTGGGGATGAACTTATCCTATTTCTAATAGCATTTAAAATTTTTTCAGGTTGTCCATACAACATTCGAAGTATGTTTATGACTTGAGCTACATTTGAGGGGTGTACAAGCATGTGTTGTACGCTTTGGAGAGCATCACCTTTTATAGATTTTTGTAGACGAATGAGATTTTCGGCGTCCGAAAAGCAGCATGTGGCTGATGACCATTCGAAGGTGGATACAAATAAAGGCCAATCTTCGGGGTTACCGGAAAATATAGGCAACTCTTTCGGAACAGATTGTCGTGCGTTAAGAGTGCTTTGCATGTTACTAATATTTTGTGTTGTGTACAATGGATTATTAGTGTAATTAAATGATAAATTTGGGGAGTTGTTTGGGAGTGATCTGGGAAAAGTTGTGCTGCGCGGAAGTGTTGTTCCTAAGTTAAAATCATTATTTGGCATCGCAGTATGAAAGTAATCGGATGCAGGTAAATGTGAGAATGTCACATTGGTTGGCTGGTGGGAAAAACCTTGCGTACTAGAAAGGAGTTCATGTCTCCGATTGCCACCACTAGTGGCAGTGGCCGTTGCACAAACTGGTGCGACGTGTTCATTACGAAAGCGCGAAATGTTTTGACTCTCGCTAGTAGTGTAATGTTGAGAAGTTCTCGGGATAATATCCACCGATTCTTTATTTTTCTCCGCTTGCACATTTGGTGCCAATTTTGAGGCATTTTCATTCTTTGAATTTATAGGTGATTGACCGTGAATAATCTGATTAGACGGTAGGTTTGCTATGGACATTTCGTCAATCCAGTTTTGAACCGCTTGGGATTTATTGGACGAAACATCAAGAACTTGTTCAGCTTCTTCTAGAAGCTTATGTTTTTTGTCTAAATATTCACGGCGTAATCTAACTTGGTCTAATTTTAATGCTAGATCTTCTTCAAGATGTTGAAGCTTAAGCTAAGTCGTGATTGAGACTGTTGAGATTGAACAGATCGTCGACTGGCAATACTATGGTCAGGAGAAATTGATCTACCTGTATGACATTGCGGACATATAGGGTCTTCTGATGTGCTAATAGCATTTTTTTTATATTTCTTGCTGCATTTGATACATGTCGCTGCGCTATTAATTTCGAGGTTATGTGGCAGTGAACCGTAGTTATCATTTTCTTGTTGACCCTTTTCTATTTCGCTATTCATAGTACTTACTGTGGGATTGGCTTTGATGGTGAAGTGACTTAGGCAACAGGACGGACTGTAAGATTTTTGACTCAAAAAGAATTTTAAGATTGTTGAGAAGGCTATCGGCCGAGCCAGAAATTTCCACGGGATTTTGAATAAATTATAAATACGTAATAAAAGGCTTGATTTATTACGCAATAACCTTTATTAAAATTCCTTTATAATAAAATAATATATATATAAAAAATTTACAGATTCAATAATAGCTTAATCTATTCTACATACTTTTTGGTATGGAAATTCCTGGTAATTTCTATTATGGATTTAAAGACAATCACGTCTGAACCGCTTCACAGTTAAGCTCCTACAAAAAATGGCGAAGGCGGTAAGACGCTTCTAGACAGTATATTCGTTAAAAAAAATGTATGTATATGTTGGAATTCTTATCCGTTATTATTTCGAAATTGCTTTAGTGCTACCAGATGGCAAAAGAATCATGGGGATTTTGGAAGTCGCGTTAACATGTACGTTTTAGACTTTTTAGTATTTTATAGTGGACACATGTACCATTCCAGCGCACTAGTTGTCATTTCCTGGTTTGGCCCTGGGAACGAAATACAAACCTAGCAACCTTTTTGTAGTGAAAAGGGCGCGAAAAAAGTTATTGCCATAAAACTGAGTTGGTAATATGTACGTTTTAGGCTTTTTAGTATTTTATAGTGGACACATGTACCATTCCAGCGCACTAGTTGTCATTTCCTGGTTCGTCCCTAGGGACGAAATACAAACCCAGCAAACTTTTTGTAGTGAAAAATGCGCGAAAAAAGTTTTTAGCTATAAAACTGAAATAATAACATGTGCGTCTAGGAATTTTTGATATTTTATAGTGGACACATGTACCATTTCAGCGCACTAGTTGTAATTTCTTGGCTCGGCCCCGGGGACGAAATACAAACCAAGGAACCTTTTTGTTGGAAAAAAAGTGCGAAAAAATTTTTAAGCCATAAAATTGAAATGGTAATATGTGCGTCAAAAGCTTTTTGATATTTTATAGTGAACACATGTACCATTTTAGCGCACAAAATGTCACTTCCTGGTTCGGCCTTGGGAACGGCATAAACAGCCAGCAAACTTTTTATAGGTTAAAAGGCGCGAAAAAAGGTTTAGCCATAAAACTGAAATGGTAATATGTGCGTTTTAGGCTTTTTAATATTTTATAGTGGCCACATGTACCATTCCAGCGCACTAGTTGCCATTTCCTGGTTCGGCCCTGGGAACGAAATACAAACCCAGCAAAATTTTTGTGGTGAAAAAGGCGCGAAAAAAGTTTTTGGCTATAAAACTGAATTGGTAATATGTGCGTCTTAGGCTTTTTAATATTTTATAGTGGACGCATGTACCATTCCATTTCCTGGTTTGGCGCTGGGAACGAAATTCAAACCCAGCAAACTTTTTGTAGTGAAAAAGGCGCGAAAAAAGTTTTTGGCCACAAAACTGAAATAGAAATATGTGCGTCTAAGAATTTTTGATATTTTATAGTGGACACATGTACCATTCCAGCGCACTAGTTGTTATTTCTTGGTTGGGCCGGGGACGAAATACAAACCCAGCAACCTTTTTGTAGGGAAAAAAGTGCGAAAAAAGTTTTTAGCCATAAAATTAAAATGGTAATATGTGCGTCTAAGGATTTTTGATATTTTATAGTGAACACATGTACCATTTCAGCGCACAAGTTGTCACTTCCTGGTTCGGCCTTGGGAACGCCATAAACAACCAGCAAACTTTTTATAGGTTAAAAGGCGCGAAAAAAGTTTTTGCCATAAAACTGAAATGGTAATATGTGCGTTTTAGGCTTTTTAATATTTTATAGTGGCCACATGTACCATTCCAGCGCACTAGTTGCCACTTCCTGGTTCGGCCGTAGGGACGAAATACAAACCCAGCAATCTGTTTGTAGTGAAAAATGCGCGAAAAAAGTTTTTGGCTGTACAACTGAAATAATAACATGTGCGTCTAAGAATTTTTGATATTTTATAGTGGACACATGTACCATTTCAGCGCACTAGTTGTTATTTCTTGGTTGGGCCCGGGGACGAAATACAAACCCAGCAACCTTTTAGTAGGGAAAAAAGTGCGAAAAAAGTTTTTAGCCATAAAACTGAAATGGTAAAATGCGAGTCTTGGAATTTTTATATTTTATAGTGAACACATGTACCATTTCAGCGCACAAGTTGTCACTTCCTGGTTCGGCCTTGGGAACGCCATAAACAACCAGCAAACTTTTTATAGGTTAAAAGGCGCGAAAAAAGTTTTTGCCATAAAACTGAAATGGTAATATGTGCGTTTTAGTCTTTTTAATCTTTAATAGTGAACACATTTACCATTCCAGCGCACCATTTGCCACTTCCTGGGTCAGCCCTAGGGACGAAATACAAACCCAGCAAACTTTTTGTAGTAAAAAATGCGCGAAAAAAGTTATTGCCATAAAACTGAGTTGGTAATATGTATGTTGAGAAGGCTATCGGCCGAGCCAGAAATTTCCACGGGATTTTGAATAAATTATAAATACGTAATAAAAGGCTTGATTTATTACGCGATAACCTTTATTAAAATTCCTTTATAATAAAATAATATATATAAGAAATTTACAGATTCAATAATAGCTTAATCTATTCTACATACTTTTTGGTATGGAAATTCCTGGTAATTTCTATTATAGATTTAAAGACAATCACGTCTGAACCGCTTCACAGTTAAGCTCCTACAAAAAATGGCGAAGGCGGTAAGACGCTTCTAGACAGTATATTCGTTAAAAAAAATGTATGTATATGTTGGAATTCTTATCCGTTATTATTTCGAAATTGCTTTAGTGCTACCAGATGGCAAAAGAATCATGGGGATTTTGGAAGTCGCGTTAACATGTACGTTTTAGACTTTTTAGTATTTTATAGTGGACACATGTACCATTCCAGGGCACTAGTTGTCATTTCCTGGTTTGGCCCTGGGAACGAAATACAAACCTAGCAACCTTTTTGTAGTGAAAAGGGCGCGAAAAAAGTTATTGCCATAAAACTGAGTTGGTAATATGTACGTTTTAGGCTTTTTAGTATTTTATAGTGGACACATGTACCATTCCAGCGCACTAGTTGTCATTTCCTGGTTCGTCCCTAGGGACGAAATACAAACCCAGCAAACTTTTTGTAGTGAAAAATGCGCGAAAAAAGTTTTTAGCTATAAAACTGAAATAATAACATGTGCGTCTAGGAATTTTTGATATTTTATAGTGGACACATGTACCATTTCAGCGCACTAGTTGTAATTTCTTGGCTCGGCCCCGGGGACGAAATACAAACCAAGGAACCTTTTTGTTGGAAAAAAAGTGCGAAAAAATTTTTAAGCCATAAAATTGAAATGGTAATATGTGCGTCAAAAGCTTTTTGATATTTTATAGTGAACACATGTACCATTTTAGCGCACAAAATGTCACTTCCTGGTTCGGCCTTGGGAACGGCATAAACAGCCAGCAAACTTTTTATAGGTTAAAAGGCGCGAAAAAAGGTTTAGCCATAAAACTGAAATGGTAATATGTGCGTTTTAGGCTTTTTAATATTTTATAGTGGCCACATGTACCATTCCAGCGCACTAGTTGCCATTTCCTGGTTCGGCCCTGGGAACGAAATACAAACCCAGCAACCTTTTAGTAGGGAAAAAAGTGCGAAAAAAGTTTTTAGCCATAAAACTGAAATGGTAAAATGCGAGTCTTGGAATTTTTATATTTTATAGTGAACACATGTACCATTTCAGCGCACAAGTTGTCACTTCCTGGTTCGGCCTTGTGTACGCCATAAACAACCAGCAAACTTTTTATAGGTTAAAAGGCGCGAAAAAAGTTTTTGCCATAAAACTGAAATGGTAATATGTGCGTTTTAGTCTTTTTAATCTTTAATAGTGAACACATTTACCATTCCAGCGCACCATTTGCCACTTCCTGGGTCAGCCCTAGGGACGAAATACAAACCCAGCAAACTTTTTGTAGTAAAAAATGCGCGAAAAAAGTTTTTGGCTGTAAAACTAAAATAATAACATGTGCGTCTAAGAATTTTTGATATTTTATAGTGGACCCATGTAGCATTTCTGCGCACCAGTTGTAATTTCTTGGCTCGGCCCTGGGAACGAAATACAAACCCAGCAACCTTTTTGTAGTGAAAAAGGCGCGAAAAAAGTTTTTGACTAAAAACGGAAATGGTAATATGTGCGTTTTAGGCTTTTTATTATTTTATAGTGAATGCATTTACCATTTCAGCGCACCAGTTGATACTTCCTGGTTCAGCTCTGGGAACGAAATACGAACGCAACAACCTTTTTGTAGTGAAAAAAGCCCGAAAAAAGTTTTTGGCCATAAAACTGAAATGGTAATATGTGCGTTTTATGCTTTTTAATATTTTATAGTGAACACATTTACCATTCCAGCGCACCATTTGCTACTTCCTGGTTCGGCCCTAGAGACGAAATACAAACCCAGCAAACTTTTTGTAGTAAAAAATGCGCGAAAAAATTTTTTGGCTGTAAAACTGAAATAATAACATGTGCGTCTAAAAATAAACACACTTTCATCCGAACCAAGTAAATGCTGTTATTATAGAAAATAGTTTCTATGAAACCTTCGAAAGAACGTACAAAGAGTTGTTTGCAAACAATGGGGAGTTTAAAATAATTAGATGTCAGAAGGAGTTGGAAGACATTACTGATGAAAACAAACTAACCAACATTATAAAAACGGAACACCTCCATAAAAACCAGAGAGGAATAAATGCCGTTTTTGAAGAATTAAAAACCAAGATATATAATCCTAATTTAAAACTAAGAATAACCCAATATGTTAACAACTGCGAAATATGTAACATAGAAAAATATGTTCGAAACCCACCAAAAATACCTTTTCAAATAACAGAGACGCCTAAAAAGCCAAGAGAAATTATTCATCTAGACATATTTTATACGCTCGAAAAAAAAATTATTTTTAACAATGTGGGATAAATTCACCAAATATGCCTTAGATTTTCAGATTGATGGAAGATCATGGACTGAATTTAAAGCCAAGATGCTTCTTATAATAAAATTAAAGTAGAGTGTGCCTGGAGTGTACAAAATTATGACAAATTACAGTGAGTCTGGTTAAGAAAACATGTGAAGAAATTTAATATAAATGCAAACAATATTAAAATTATTGGAATTTAATTAGAGAACAATATATGAAATATAAGATATGTGACAGGTTTCGTTACAACCACAAAGAGGAAATATAAATATGGATGACCCTATTGCTGACGACCATAGAAAACGAAATAAGGATAACGATTTTCGGTTCTGCACGTGGAATGTCAGGTCCCTGAACAAACCACGTGCAGCCGATGAACTTGCGGAGGCCCTAAAAGCCTATAAGGCTGATATCACCGCCATCCAGGAAGTGCAATGGGATGGGCCGGGCAAAAATAAAGTGAGAAACTGTTGCCTGATCTAATTTCTTAAATAGAAAAATCTTTCATGTGTTTCTAAATATTTTAACTATTTTAATCTTTTTGGAACCTGAATGAATTTTCTTAATTATTATTTGATTTTTTTAGAAATTTTTAGGACAATTACTTTGAGGAATTTCCATTGATCTTTCAATATGGTTTATCTGCGGATTTATTCGGGATAATGCATCTGCATTTCCATTTTTTACTCCTTTTTTATACTTAATTATATAGTCAAATTCGAATAGTTTAAGCCTTCACCGAATAAGTTTGGAATTTGGCTCTTTAATAGAGAATAGAAAAGTTAATGGCTTATGATCTGTTTCAATTATGAATTTCCTTCCGAACAGGTAAGGTCTAAAATATTTCGTCGCCCATACAATCGCAAGTAATTCCTTTTTGATTGTGCTGTAATTTAATTCATGTTCATTTCTGTGAAAGAACGGCTCCAAGTGCTACAGCACTGGCATCTGTATTCAAAGTAAATGTTTTAGTAAAATCCGGGTAGGCTAATACCGGGTCATTTGTAAGGATTCTCTTAAGTGTTTCAAAACTCTTTTTATATGAAAGGTCATTAATTAATTTTGGCTTCTTTTTTTAGACATTGTGTCATTGGTTTTGCTAAACAGGAATAGTCTTGAATGAATTTTCTGTAATAACCGGTCAATCCGAGAAATTGTTTGATTTGTTTCTGGGTTTTAGGAATTGGGAAGTTCATAACACACTCGATTTTTGAGCGGTTTGGCTTTACACCTTCTTGGGTAATTATGTGTCCCAAAAATTCCGTTTCCCTTTTACAAAAATCAGACTTATCCAATTGTATTTTGAGATTGGAATCCTGTAAGCATTTAAAAATAATTTCAATTGATTGTATATGTTCTGTATATATATATATGTAATGATGTGGAAAACATTTTTATATCGTCTAGATATACTAAACAAATTTTTCCGATGTATTCTTTCAATACATTGTTCATTAATCGTTGGAAAGTTGCAGGTGCAGTTTTCAATCCAAAAGGCATTCTTAAAAATTCGTAATGTCCTCCTTCGACTGAAAATGCAGTTTTATGTATGTCTTCTTCACTGACTTCTATCTGATAGAATCCTTTTGCTAGATCCAGTGTCGTGAAGTATATACTTTTTCCTAATTTGTCCAAGATCTCGTTGATATTTGGTATTGGGTATAGATCATCTATCAATACTTCATTCAACTTTCTATAATCGACTACTAGTCTCCACTTTTTGTGACCGCTAGCATCTGATTTTTTTGGGACGATCCATATTGGTGCTGAATATGGTGAATTACTGGGACGTATAATTTTAGTATCAAACATTTCTTGTATTTGGCTTTTTACTTCATTTTTATGTATATATGGGTAGCGATAGGACTTCGTGAATATAGGGGCATCATTTAGTGTTCTGATCTTATGCTTTATGGCATGTGTGAAGGTTAGGTCAGAATTAGGTTGATAGAATATTTTTTTATTAATTTAAAGATGGTTGTTTTTTCTTCTACATTCATATGTGAGGCGCGGATCTGGTCAATTATACAATTGCCGTTTTGTTCCGTCATATTTATATGTTTATTGGGTGTTTCCCCGTAAATGAGTGGGACTTTTCTATTATTTATTATTAACATGTTATTTCTAAAATTTATTATGGCTTTATATTTGTGAAGGATATCGTTACCAATTATTCCATCGTATATTTCGTGGAATTGGCATTCGATTAGCTGTATTTTTTCTTCCTGATCTCCTAATTCTTCTGTAATATATTTAATGTTAAAGTTTTTGAATTAATTTTTCATTTTGGATTACATATATTGGGGTTAACAATTGAGTGTGTGTCACCTGTATCAATTATAAATTTAAGATGATTTTTTACTATTATATATGGTAAAGCTCCATTGAGGCTTGTGAATGAAAATTTTGCAGATTGTCGCTTTTTGGAATGTTTGGAAAATTATTATTACTCTGTACTATATAAATATCCATAGGTTCGGGAATACTATTGTTTTGGAAATTATTTCTACTTTGGGAATAATTTGTGTTTTGAAATTGGGTTCTGTTTTGGAAGTTGTTCCCGTCTTGAAAAGAATTTCTGTTTATATTTTGGTATTGATTTTTACTTTGGAAATTGTTTCCATTTTGAGAATTATTTCTGTTTGTATTTTGGAATTGGGCATATCCGGCTTGAAACATAATATCCATAGCCTCTTCTAAATTTGCCGGGTTTCTACAGAACAAAATGGTTTTCATTGGTTCTGGGATTTTGTTTTTAAAAATGATCAGTTTTTTAATTATTCTTTCGCAGTTCGGACGTGTTTTTTTTTAGTGCGGCTGAATTGTTCGGAATAGGTGAAAACAAATCGAAACAAACAAAAACAAAAATTATAAAAACAATATACATATGTATGTACGTACATACATACATACATAATAAAACAAACTGTGAAAAAAAACTTTTGAAAATAGTCAATGGGAATATAAATTCCTCAAAACAATTTTTGCAATAAAAATAAAACAAATTTAAAAATAAAAGTGCAGTGGCAGTGCATAAAGTTTTATTGTTTTTGTTGTTGTATTTAGAAGATCAACCAAAACAGTGTTTCACTCAAAAAGACAACGGGAATAAAAAACTTCTCAAACAATTTTAACAATAAGAACAAAAACAAACTAAAGAGCAGTGCATAAAGTTTATGCTGTTGGTGAAGATCAAAAAACACAGTATAGTGCATAAGTGTAGAAACATTTAAAATTATAATTTATTTAAGAACAAAACAAAATTTATTTTTCTCTTTAATTAATAAAAAACAAAAACTTATTTGCAAAATAAAATTAAAATACATACAAAAAATCTAAAAAAATTTATTTAGATTTACATGAAAACTGAAATTAAAGTTGTATGAGTGCTCGCCAAAGGTGTTATTCTGAATCATGGATTTCTGAAGAAGAATCTGTAAGAAAATCTGTGGAGAACCTTCTCTCAACAAGAGAAAAAAACCGCCCCCTTTTGGATCTCCCAATATGGTTGTCACATCAGATGATAGCATTGCTCCTGTCTCAATTAATGTTAATAATCCGAAAACACAAGTAGGTATGGATAGATACATCACAGTTGTGAAGCGGCAGTGAAGCCCCAAGTCTGCTCAAGTCTCGTCGAAAGCTAAAGTACCAAGAGACAACAATTCTGGTAAGCCAACTGAGAGCAATAGATTTTCTATTCTTCAAACGGAAGACACAACTCAATCTAAAAAATCATCTAAGCCTCCACCCATTTATTTAAGAGAGGCCACCTCCAGCGAACTCGTGAAGAAAATAGTTTCGATAATTGGAGAAGAAACCTTTAGTGTTATATTGATTAAGCATGGAAAAATTAGTGAAACAAAAATACAGGTTAAAAGCAAAAACGAGTACCGCAAACTGTCCAATGAGTTGGAAAAAGAAAAAAAAATTTCTACACATATCAACTGAAAAGCGCAAAAGGTCTTCAAATTGTGATAAAAAGTATTGATCCTTGCGTAAGCTCTGATGAAGTTAAGACCGGCCTAGAAGAGAAAGGTTTTAAAGTCAAATACGTCTGTATTATTAAAAACCGTGAAAAAATCCTTCAGCCTATGTTTAGGGTGGAATTAGAACCGCGTGATGTGGTTTTAAAAAAGAACGAAACCCATCCAATCTGCAGCCTCAAATACCTTTTGCATCGCAGAATCACTGTAGAGGAACCACTTAATCGTGCAGGGCCTGTTCAGTGCATGAACTGCCAGGAATTCGGCCACACCAGGACTTATTGTAAGTTGCCTACAGTTTGTTTCGTTTGTGGTGAACTCCACGGCAATGCACAATGCAATAAACCAAAAAATAGCTCAATGGTGAAAAAATGTAGTAATTGTGCCGGAAACCATACCGCAAATTATAGAGGCTGCCCTGTGTATGCCCATTTTAAGCATTCTATGGTTAAAAAATCCTCAGCTGCTCCTAAACAATCCGAGCAATCACTTTTCGTTTCGACCAATAGCTTTCCTCAGATAATCCAGTCTACCAGCCACATTAACGCCAAAAGCTCAAAACAAGTATCTTATGCTAATATAGTAAAATCTAGCACAACAAGCTTGAACCCAGAACCCACACATCAAACTTCTGAACCGCATTTTAGCAATATAGAGGCAAGATTGCAGTCCCTTGTTCAGTCAATAAACACTTTTAGGACCTCTATGACCACCATGTTGCAGCAAATGCTGAAAATGCAGTCTACTATATTACAGGCTATTTTAAATAAATGATTTGCCTAAATATTTGTTTCTGGAACGCTAACGGCGTCCGCCAACATAAAAATGAGCTCGAATACTTCCTGAAGGATAAAGACATCGACATAATGATGGTTGCTGAAACTCACTTGAAGTCCACCAGCTTCTTTAGGACTAATGGCTACATCCTATACGATACAAAAGATCCTCGTGGAAGAGCTTGTGGAGGTTCGGGAATTCTGATAAAATCCAGAATCAAACTATTTGATGAACGACACATGCGAGAATTATCTTCAAGGAACAAACATCTGTGTAGAACATTGTCGTAACAAATTAGTTTTTTCATCAATTTACTCGCCGCCCCGATTTACAGCATCAGAAAACCAATATTTAAATTTTTTCAATCTCGATTTCTTGCAGCTGGCGACTATAACGCTACACACACCTTTTGGGGTTCACGATTAATTTCACCGAGAGGCCGCGTACTTTATGACACTATTTCTCGCATGGGCTTAGATGTAATTTCAAGCGGGCATTCCACCTACTGGCCAAAAGATCGGCGAAAAATTCCATATGTTATTGACTTTGGAATTGTCAAAAACATCCCTCTCGAATGTATTCAGGTGGAGCCCTCATTCGACTTGTCTTCTGACCACTCCCCTACTATTATTACATATGTTTTCCACAGGAAATTCGATCACCTTTTAATGACTCAATTTTAACAGTGTCGCGAGTAAATTGGCTAAAATATAAAAAATATTTAAGTACACACCGCTTTAAGACCGCCAGAAGATATTGACTTGTCAATTAGGATCTTTACCAATAACATTAAACAAGCCGTGCAACATGCTACTTCTAGTCATACTGAGGGCAGATATGCGAATCATAGGATTTATTCCTCAGAAATTGAAGAACTTGTGTCAGAATAAAGGAGAGTTAGAAGAGAGTGACAGCAACTAAGGTCTCCCCAGTTAAAAAGTAGATTACGGGAATGCACAATTCGACTGAGAAATCTCCTAGAAATTCACAGAACAGCGAACCTTGAAACATATTTAGAAAGTCTAGATGGTACTCCTCAGTCAGATTATTCTTTATGGCGGGCTACAAGAGGTTTAAAACCACCTTTGCGAAATCCTTCCGGTGACTGGGCAAGAAATGATTCCGAAAAGGGAGAGTTATTTGCCAACCATTTGAAAAATGTTTTCACGCTAACTACAGCTGGCAATGAAGCTGAACTTCCGCCATCTGTTCGCAGATCCCCCACGCCTCTAAGGTTTAATATTAGAAGTGTTGAAAACACTATTGGTAATCTGGATCACAAGAAAGCTCCAGGCATTGATAAAATTAGTAATGAAATGCTCGAACAGTTACCTCAAGTAGCTTTTTATTTTTAATGCTATTTTACGTCTTGAATATTATCCGGCAGAGTGGACAGTGTCTATGATTACCATGATACCTAAGCCCGGGAAGGACCCCACTAGAGTTGAATCCTATAGGCCAATAAGCCTTTTGCCAACAATTTCAAAGTTATTCGAAAAGTTGCTAATGATGAAGTTAACTCCCATATTAAACGATGTAGGATGTATCCCAAATCACCAATTCGTTTTCAGGGCTAAGCATAGCACCATTGAGCAAACACACAGGTTAGTGAATGCCATAAGGACGTCCTTCGAAGGCAAAAAATATTGGTCAGCTCTTTTCATTGAAGTTTCCCAAGCTTTTGACAAAGTGTGGCATGATGGTTTAATACATAAAATAAGGCTAAACTTGCCTTCGAACACCCATGAACTTTTGAAAAGCTACTTATACGGCCGAAAATTCATCATTAGAGAAGGTGACTTCTCAAGTTCTTCTCAACCAATCAATGCAGGTGTTGCTCAGGGCAGCATCCTGGGTACTACTCTCTATTTGATTTACGCCTCTGATATGCCAACAGGCTTCCAAATTCATACTTCAACTTTTGCGGATGATACAGCATTCCTCAGTGTCCACGAACATCATCAATTAGCTTCGGTAAAATTGCAAAAACATATTGACGAACTAGAGAAATGGCTAAAGTTTTGGAAAATCAAAGTAAACGAAAAAAAATGCACTCACGTCACATTCACATTGCGCAGGGAAACATGCACGCCCATAAAAATTAACAACCAAATAATTCCGCAACGTAGAGATGTCAAATACCTCGGTATTCACCTCGACCGTAGACTAACATGGAATTCCCATATTAATGCGAAAATGACTCAGATGAAACTTAAAGCAGCGCAGTTACATTGGCTCATGGGCAGAAACTCTACTTTAAAACTAGACTGCAAACTTCTGCTGTATAAAGCGATTCTAAAACCAATTTGGTGCTATGGAATTCAGCTATGGGGTACTGCCTCGCCATCAAACATTGAAAGAATTCAGAGGCAACAAAATAAAAAAAAAGAATTCAGAGGCAACAAAATAAATATCAAGAAACTTGAAGTTCATCCGAACCCTCTTGCGCGTAACATACTTAACTTTGGAGGCCATACTCGACTGAGGAGAAGGGATACCCTTGCAATCATCCGATCGCAAGACAGATAACTTTTCCGAAATTGAACCCGTATTATTAAAATCTTGAAGTTTGGCATTGGCTGGGCTCAAGTAGAAATTTTGTTTTAGTATTAAGATTTGTATACTTATTGTTAGTTAATTTATGAAGATACAATAAATAATCGTATGTACAGAAAAAAAAACAAAATTTTCAGTGCAGTCTGCATGTTATTCATGGCACTCACACAGGTTGCTTCTGTTTCACCTAGGATTGCTACTAGTTTATTATTGAGGTTATATGCAAAATTAAAAATTTTGGCTTTCCAAAAATTTCAAGAAAGATTATAGAAATTTTTTATGGAAAAATTTTAAAGAAAAGTGTACAAAAGTTTTCATGTAAAATTAGAAATCTCGGCTTTTGAATTTGTAAATATTACACCCATGTCGTTTTCAAAAATTTTCGGCTTTTATATTCATAAAAATTTTACCCGTGACTTATTCAAACATTTTGAAGAAAAAGTGTTAAAATATGATTATGCAAAATTAAAAATTTTGGCTTTCCAAAAATTTCAAGAAAAAGTATAAGTTATCAATAGTGCTCTTTTCAATTCTTTCAAAATTGTTTTCATTTGAAAGAATGTTTGAAAAAATAAATTTTTAAATGAGAAGTGGTTTAAGTTTATCAATAAATTAATAAAAATTACTTCCTTATGAAATGTTTACGAAAGCGACTGTATCTCCGGAAATATTAATTTCGTTGCGAAATTATAAAAATCTTCACTAAGTTATCAATAGTGCTCTTTTCAATTCCTTTAAAATTGTTTTCATTTGAAAGAATGTTTGAAAAAATACATTTTTAAATGAGAAGTGGTTTAAGTTTATCAATAAATTAATAAAAATTACGTCCCTATGAAATGTTTACGAAAGTGACTGTATCTCCGGAAATATTAATTTCATTACGTAATTATAAAAAGCTTCACTAAATTAGCAACAGTGCTCTTTTGAATTCTTTCAAAATTATTTTAATTTGAAAGAATTTTTAAAAAAATATGAATAAATAATAAATATAATATAATATAAATATAAAGAATGTTTGCAAAAATACATTTTTGCATGAGGAAAGATAAGAATTGCAGCTTTATTATATAAATAAATTACACCTGTTACTTATTTTAAAAATTTCAAGAAAAACTGTAAAAATGTTTAATGAAAAATTAGAAATCTCGGTTTTTATACCATTCCTCATACAAAAATGTATTTTTCCAAACATTCTTTAAAGTCAAAACAATTTTTAAAGAATTGAAAGGAGCACTATTGATTGTGAAACTTAGTGAAGATTTTTATAATTTCGCAATGAAATTAATATTTCCGTAGATACAGTCACTTTCTTAAACATTTCATAAAGAAGTAATATTCATATATTTACTGATAAACTTGAACCACTCCTCATACAAAAATGTATTTTTCCAAACATTCTTTCAAATCAAAAAAATTTTGAACGAATTGAAAAGCGCATTATTGATAACTTAGTGGAGGTTTTTATAATTTCGCAATGAAATTAATATATCCGGAGCTACAGTCACTTTCTTAAACATTTCAAAAGGAAGAAATATTCATATATTTATTGATAAGCTTAAACCGCTTCTCATAAAAAATGTATTTTTTCAAAAACTCTTTCAAATGAAAACAATTTTAAAGGAATTGAAAAGAGCACTGTGAATAACTTAGTGGTTTTTAATTCAAATATTCATATGAAAGTAATATTCATATATTTATTTTAATACATTTTTTTTTATTTGAACTAGTCTTCATACAAAATTTGTCTTTTCAAACATTCTTTCAAATTAAACAATTTAAAAAGAATTGAAACGATAACTTGGTGAAGATTTTTATAATTTCGTAATGAAATTAATATTTGCGGAGATACAGTCACTTTCGTAAACATTTCATAGGGACGTAATTTTTATTAATTTATTGATAAACTTAAACCACTTCTCATTTTAAAATGTATGTTTTCATAAAATCTTTCAAATGAAAAGAGTTTTAAAAGAATTGAAAAGAGCACTATCGGTAACTTTGTGCAGATTTTTATAATTTCGCAATAAAATTACTTTTTTAAACATTTTATATAGAGGTAATATTCATATATTTACTGATAAGCTTAAACCATTCCTCATACAAAAATATATTTTTCCAAACATTTTTTCAAATCAAAAAAATTTTGAACGAATTGAGAAGCGCATTATTGATAACTTATAATTTTTCTTGTAATTTGAGAAAGCCAAAATTTTTAATTTTGCATGACCATATTTTAACACTTTTTCTTCAAAATGTTTGAATAAGTCACGGGTGTAATTTTTATGAATATAAAAGCCGAGATTTCTAATTTTGCATCACCAATTTTGTACACTTTTTCTTGAAAATTTTTGAATAACACATGGGAGTAATTTTAATAAATATGAAAGTCGAGATTTCTAATTTTCCATAAAAAAATGTTATCATTTTTCTTGAAATTTTTTGAATAAGTAACAGGTGTTTTTATTCAGGGTAATTCCTAAATATTTCACTGAGTCCTGTATTTATATGCACTGAATAGAAAATCCTATACTAGGTGTTCGTTTTGACGATTTATTAAAGGGGAATATTATTGCTTGTGTTTTTAAAGCATTCATTTTAATTTTCCATTTTTCGAAATAGTTTTTAGTTTTTATGAGAGATTTGTCAAGCTTTTTAATAATTGCATTCGAGACTTTGCCAGTTTCTATTAAAGCAGTGTCATCCGCATATAGTGCTGTAGTTTGATCTCTTAACGTTTTGAAATCTGATATATATATGGAATATAAGATAGGGTGTAAAACTGAACCTTGGGGCAGGAGCAGGAATTTTGCGTATACTAGAGTACTCATTATCTATTTTTACTACAAATGTTCTATCAGTCAAAAAGCTGTTTATAATCTTTTGCATGTAGACAGGATATCCAAAAGTTTCTAGTTTATAAATTAAACCATTATGCCATATGGAATCAAAGGCTTTTTCAATGTCTAGCAGTACTACTCCCGTGCTCCTTCTATTGTTTTTGTTGCTTTGGATAAGGTTTACTATTCTTTTAACTTGATGAACTGTGGAGTGATCTTTTCTGAACCCAAACTGTTCATTCTGTAATATACCATGATTTTCCGTGAATTCATGAATCCTTTTCAATATTATTTTTACAAAGACTTTATCCAGTGTGTTTAACATACTAATAGGCCGATAATTTTTTGGACACTTGGCATCTTTACCTGCTTTCAGTATAGTTACAACTTTGGCATTCTTAAATATTTTTAGAAAATATCCATTTTTTAAGCACCAATTAAAAAGTTTTGTTATGCTTTTGAAAAATGAATCTGACATGTTTTTAAGTACTATAGCATTAATGCCATCGATACCAGGAGCTTTTGAGGTATGTAAAGTATGAACAAAGAATTTAACTTCATCTTTCGTTGTATTGTACTCTTGTATAATATCAGTGATAATTTGATTTCTTAACCATGTAATGTGTTTTGATACTTTACGATCATAAATTGATGTTAAATTGCTCGTAGTTGCATGGATATTTTCGAAAGCATTTGCAATAATATTTGCTTTTTCTTTATTATTATATATAGTGGCGCCATCTACCGTTAACTTGTCAAGTGTTGATTGTTTGCTTTTTATTGCTTTAGTTAATTTCCAGAACTTTTTATTACCTGGTGGCAGTTTTTGCAAAAACTGATACCAGCTGTTATTCCTGTCTTCTTTGATATGAAAATTTATAAACAAAGTCAGCTGTTTCCGTATAGCCAATATTTGATTACGTTCTGATGGAATATAACATCATTGCAATTTTCGTCTGTATCTATTTCTTTGGCCAATTAAATACAGACTTAAGTCGGAAATTTTTCTTTGCCATATTTGTTTCTCACCCATGGGGATTCTTCTGGACGCTTCCTGCAAAATAGACGTTATACCTTCAAAGGCTGATTCGATGTTTAGTTCTGTGATAACAAATGAATGTAAGTTATTATTTTTTAAGTCGTCATCTACCCTTTTGCTTATTGTCTTCCAGTTGGCCATTTTATATAATGGGACTTTGGTTGTGGTTTCAACTACCGAGCCATATATCTAACAAATCATTGGAACGTGATCTGAGTTAAGTAATTCCGGAAACGTTTCAATTTGTGAGGAGCGTAGAGCTGAGTTTGTTAACATAATATCGACTACGGAGGATTGTCTGGCTATAACGTTTTGGCTAAATCTAGTGGAAGAGCTGGGAGCGTATACATAATAATGAGAGCCAAGTTGATGGTTAAAGAAATAATTGCCTGCTGAATTATTTTGTAAGCAACCCCACGTTGTGTGTTTGGCATTAAAGTCACCGAAAATTATAAATTCGTGTGTAGTCTCTGTGATTTTGTCAAGGTCATTACCGAAGCTTGGTGTGAATCTTGGACGTAAATCTTATTATTTTGTTATTAATTTTGATTAAAATTGATGTGTTTTCAATAGATAAGGTGGAATATTTTATTAATCTCTCATGTGGTATAGGGTTTTTTATGGCTATGAGAACTCCCCCACCATGGCTGCTGCGATCTTCTCTATAGATTTTATAATTTGCCAGTTTAAATCTGTGATTTGGTTTAAGAAACGTTTCATTAATTGAAATTATATCTATTTGTTTTTCCCGAATGAGGTTTTCTAATTCCAGTTGTGTCGCTGGGTTAGTTATACCTTGGGCATTCCAGTGCATAACTTTAAGGTAACATTCTGCTTGATAGCTTCAAAATATATGTCTAATAATTGTTCATTAGAGATATTATTGCTTTCATCAAAATGGTGATTAGCACTGGCCATTTCGGCATACGATAATTTTTCATTGTTACCTGGTTTTCCTTTGGATTGAGAAACTCCTTTCTCCAATGAGGTGACTATATTATATTTGGGAAAATTACTTCTTTGCGGTCTTTTACGGTTGGAAGCCTTATACCGTATTTCCACGTACTCTTTTCGTAGAGGGCATTACGCGTCGTCAGCTCGTTGGTTAACATTTTTTAGACCTCTTTTTGTGCAGTTAAAGCATATAAAAATAACTGGGCCATCCACTGGAGTTTTGCTTAATCATCACTAAATTTTCCTATTACCTATTTTCAATTTCTTCAAAATTGGCTTCATTTTAAAGAATTTTTGGAAAAATACATTTTTGTATTAGGAATCGTTCAAGTTTATTAGTAAATATTTTTTCATTCATTCATTTTTATTTTCTATTATCATACAATACAAATATTTAAAAATATATTTTATATAAATATAGTTTTTGAGATTTTACTAAATAGTATTGCACCAAGTATTAAACTATTATAAGGAAATAGGAGAACATTGAAAATATAATAATGTTTTAAGGAGAAAAAAGATAGCTAAAAACCTTATATATACATACAATATTGTATTTTATAAAAAAAAAAATTTTGCATTGAATCTTACATACATAATCTTACATTACTACAAATTTCGTATACAAACGGTTCTAAATTAAATTTAGGAAAATAGTATTTTTGCCGCAATTCATTCACCACTGTCTCAAGGCTACTATGACGGTACAGATTATGGTAATGTAATATTAAAAGGGGTTGTTATGCGGCAATGTTTAGGCAAAACGGCTGGATGCTTCAGTTCCTCCGGAACATCAGCATAATCAATTCGGCCACCTACTCTCAAGACACCTTTATGATCCAAATACGGGTACAATTTATACAAAAAATTTGTTTTTGTTAATTTATTATTTTCTGATAGACAATTTATTTCATTTTGGAAATGTACTTTCTGCGTATCTTTGATAATAGTCAGTTCTGCTTTGAGCAACTCAATTTGAGTTAGTTCCTTTTCACAGGAAGGCGTGATATCTCTGTTTCTACGGCAGTAGCAAAAACGAATTACGAATGCAGTTGCCCTTAATGCTCTGCACCACCGAGAAAATCTTGGTAAGTTTATTAGTTGTTCTATACTTCGTGCCGTTAAATGGCACTCTTTCAACTCGAGCTTTGTTTCCAAAAGGTGTATATTGGGTTCCCGCCATTCTTTCTCTGGCAACTTTGCAAAATCAGGCCGTTAAACCAGCGCCCTGTATTCGATAGATTAGGTTTATTTGTGCATCGTGTTGCTTCGTCAGCTACATTCGTTTTTCCTGATATCCAGGACCACTCGTCCACCTCTGAAATATCGAGAATTTCACTTACACGAACTGCAACGAACTGGTGATATATCCGGTGGTCGGAGCGTATCCAATTTAAAACTGTTCGTGAATCTGACCAGAGTGTCTTTCGATTTATTTTTATTACCATTAAGTATGATATTTTTCAATATACTTAGCAAACCGAGCACCAATAACAGCTGCCATCAGCTCTAAACGTGGTATCGATAAAACCTTTAGTGGCGCCACCCTAGTTTTTGATCCAATAAGTGAAATAGCGATTTCGTCCCCACAACACATCCTAAAATGCGCTAACCGTTTTCGCTTGCATCCACAAATACATGCAATTGAACATCTAGGTTATTATAGTTTTTCAATGTTTTAAGATAACAACGAGGTATACTTACATTTTTTTAAATCTGGTAAAAGCGCTAGCCAGTTTTCCCACCTTACTTGTTGATGTACTACAATATGTTCGTCCCAGTCGATATTGCTTCTCCAAACTTCTTGGAGAACTATTTTCAAATACATAAGGAAACTTCCTACAAGCCCTAAAGGGTCATAAATGCTCATTAGAGTTCTTAAAATTTCACGTTTGGTGGGAATTTTGTATCCGAGAAGAAGTTCGCTGTTTAAGACAGACTGCGACAGTTTAAAGGTTATATTGTCTTCCCCAGGGTTCCAAAATATGCTAAGTACCTTTTCTGTTACTTCGCCTACACTAACGTTTAGGCAAATATTGGTCAAAGGGTTAGAAGAGTTCAATTCTTTCAAAACGCTATCATTATTCGAACACCAGTTTCTAATTTTGAATCCTCCCTCACTATGAATGAATCGCACAGTTTTAGCCAGTTCGGTGGCTTCTGCAGGAGTATCCGAAGAAGCAAGAAAATCATCTACATAGTGGTTATCTTTGATGCCAGCAGCGGCTAAGGGATACTTGGCTTCAAATTTTAATACGTTGAGGTTTTTAACATACTGAGATATGCACGGAGCGCAGGAGGCACCGAATATCATAACCTTCATTACGTACACTTCGGGTTCTTTGTTGTCGTCGCAGCTGCGCCATAAAAATCTTTGCGCATGGCAGTCTTCATCGCGTATATAAATCTGATGGAACATTTGTTCGATGTCACCACAGATTGCAATTTGCCTTTGCCGAAAACGAAAAAGAATAGCTGCAAGAGAAGACAGCAAATCTGTCCCTTTGCAGCATAGAGCAGCATAGAGTTAAGTGAAATACCATTTGCCCTCGCGGCCGCATCCCAAACTATTCTTGTTTTATTCGGTTTGTTTTTGTTAAATACCGGAAACATTGGTAAATACCATACATTTTGCTTATCATCTTTGTTGTTTACTTTGGCTATGTAATTTCTCTCAAAATATTCAGAAATTGTTTTTTCGAAATGTTCAAATAACTCTTTATTTTTTCTTAGAGTTTTTTCGAGACAAATCAGTCGTCTCTTCGCCATATCAAAGATTTGTGGAAGTGTAATATTGTCATATCGCCACAGCAAAGCTGTCTCGTAATGGCCATCGCATCTTTGTTTCGTGTATGTTTCTAGCAAACTTAATGCCCTTTGGTCATCTTTTCCAACAGCTGTTTATCAATAAATTAATAAAAATTACTTCCTCCTGAAATGTTTAAGAAAGTGACTGTAGCTCCGGAAATATTAATTTCACTGCGAAATTATAAAAACCTCCACTAAGTTATCAATAATGCGCTTTTCAATTCGTTCAAATTTTTTTTGATTTTAAAGAATGTTTGGAAAAATACATTTTTGTATGAGGAATGCTTCAAGTTTATAAGTAAATATATGAATATTACTTCTTTATGAAATGTTTAAGAAAGTGACTGTGTCTACGGAAATATTAATTTCATTGCGAAATTATAAAAAGCTTCACTAAGTTAGCAACAGCGCTTTTTTGAATTCTTTCAAAATTATTTTAATTTGAAAGAATTTTTAAAAAAATACATAATTGGAAAAATACATTTTTGTATTAGGAACAATGAGAAATTGCAGCTTTATTATATAAATAAATTAGACTTGTGACTTTTTCCAAAAATTTCAAGAAAGATTATACAAATTTTTTATGCAAAATTAGAAATCTCGGCTTTTGAATTTGTAAAAATTACACCCATGTCGTTTTCAAAAATTTTCAAGAAAAAGTATAGACCATTTTTTATTGCAAAATTAGAAATCTCAAGTTTTATATATATAAAAATTACAACCGTAACTGATACAAACATATTGAAGAAAAAGTGTTAAAAATTAGAAATTTCAGCTTTAATATATAAACAAAATACACCTGTTACTTACTCATAAAATTTCAAGAAAAATTATAACATTTTTTTATGGAAAATTAGAAATCTCGACTTTCCATGTGTTATTCAAAAATTTTCAAGAAAAAGTGTACAAAATTGGTGATGCAAAATTAGAAATCTCAGATTTTATATTCATAAAAATTACACCCGTGGCTAATTCAAACATTTTGAAAAAAAAGTGTTAAAATATGGTCATGCAAAATTAAAAATTTTGGCTTTCCAAAAATTTCAAGAAAAATTATAAGTTATAAATAATGCGCTTCTCATTTGTTCAAAATTTTTTTGATTTGAAGGAATGTTTGGAAAAATACATTTTTGTTGTTGTTTTGTACCACTAACTTGTCAATAATGCGCTTTTCAATTCGCTCAAATTTTTTTTGATTTTAAAGAATGTTTGGAAAAATACATTTTTGTATGAGGAATGGTTCAAGTTTATCAGTAAATATATGAATATTACTTCTTTATGAAATGTTTAAGAAAGTGACTGTATCTACGGAAATATTAATTTCATTGCGAAATTATAAAAAGCTTCACTAAGTTAGCAACAGTGCTCTTTTGAATTCTTTCAAAATTATTTTAATTTGAAAGAATTTTTAAAAAAATACATATTTTGAAAAATACATTTTTGCATGAGGAACAATCAGAAATTGCAGCTTTATTATATAATTAAATTAGACCCGTTAAATTAGACTTTTTCCAAAAATTTCAAGAAAGATTATACAAATTTTTTATGAAAAAATTTTAAAGAAAAAGTGTACAAAAGTTTTCATCCAAAATTAAAATTTCAGCGTTCGAATTTGAAAAAAATGCACCCGTGTCGTATTCAAAAATTTTCAAGAAAAAGTATAGAACATTTTTTATTGCAAAATTAGAAATCTCGGCTTTTATATTCACAAAAATTACACCCGTAACTGATTCAAACATTTTGAAGAAAAAGTGTTAAAAATTAGAAATTTCAGCTTTAATATATAAACAAAATACACCTGTTACTTATTCAAAAAATTTCAAGAAAAATTATAAAAATTTTTTTTTTGGAAAATTAGAAATTTTGTCTTTAATATATAAATAAATTACACCTGTGACTTATTCATAAAATTTCAAGAAAAATTATAAAAATTTTTCATGCAAAATAATAAATCTCGCCTTTTATAATTATAAAAATAACACTCTTGTTTTATTAAAAAATTTTAAAGAAAAACTGTACAAAATTTTTCATGCAAAATTAGAAATGTCGGCTTTTGAATTTATAAAAATTGCACCCGTAACTGATTCAAACATTTTGAAGAAAAAGTGTTAAAAATTAGAAATTTCAGCTTTAATATATAAACAAAATACACCTCTTACTTATTCATAAAATTTCAAGAAAAATTATAACATTTTTTAATGGAAAATTAGAAATCTCGACTTTCATATTTATTAAAATTTCACCATAGTGTTATTCAAAAATTTTCAAGAAAAAGTGTACAAAATTGGTGATGCAAAATTAGAAATCTCGGCTTTTATATTCATAAAAATTACACCCGTGACTTATTCAAACATTTTGAAGAAAAAGTGTGAAAATATGGTCATGCAAAATTAAAAATTTTGGCTTTCCAAAAATTTCAAGAAAAATTATAAGTTATAAATAATGCGCTTCTCAATAAGTTCAAATTTTTTTTGATTTGAAAGAATGTTTGGAAAAATACATTTTTGTATGAGGAATGGTTCAAGTTTATCAGTAAATATATGAATATTACTTCTATATGAAATGTTTAAAAAAGTAACTGTAGCTCCGGAAATATTAATTTTATTGCGAAATTATAAAAATCTGCACCAAGTTACCGATAGTGCTCTTTTCAATTCTTTTAAAATTGTTTTGATTTGAAAGAATTTATGAAAACATACATTTTTAAATGAGAAGTGGTTTAAGTTTATCAATAATCTAATAAAATTTACTTCTTTATGAAATGTTTAAGAAAGTGATTGTATCTCCGGAAATATTAATTTCATTGCGAAATTGTTAAAATATTCACCAACTTATCGTTTCAATTCTTTTAAAATTGTGTGATTTGAATGAATGTTTGAAAAGACAATTTTTGTATGAAGAAGTAGTTCAAATAAAAAAAAAATGTATTAAAATAAATATATGAATATTACTTTCATATGAATATTTGAATTGAAAAGCACTAAGTTATTAACAGTGCTCTTTTGAATTCTTTCAAAATTATTTTAATTTGAAAGAATTTTTAAAAAAATACATATTTGGAAAAATACATTTTTGCATGAGAAAAATTAGAAATTGCAGTTTTATTTAATAAATAAATTAGACCCGTGACTTTTTCCAAAAATTTCAAATTTTTTATGGAAAATTAGAAATCTCGGCTTTCGAATTTGTAAAAATTACACCCATGTCGTTTTAAAAAATTTTCAAGAAAGAGTGTAGAAAATTGGTGATGCAAAATTAGAAATCTCGGCTTTTATATTCATAAAAATTACACCCGTGACTTATTCTAACATTTTGAAGAAAACCTATCAAAAATTAGTCATGCAAAATTAGAAATTTCAGCATTAATATATAAATAAAATGCACATGTCTTAATCAAAACATTTCAAGAAAAATTATAAATTTTTTTATGGAAAATAAGAAATGTTGGCTTTTATATTTATAAAAATAACATTCTTGTCTTATTCAAAAATTTTAAAGAAAAAGTGTACAAAATTTTTCATGCAAAATTAGAAATCTCGGGTTTCGAATTTGTAAAAATTACACCCATGTCGTTTTAAAAAATTTTCAAGAAAAAGTATAGAACATTCTTTCATGCAAAATTAGAAATCTCGGGTTTTATATTTACAAAAATTACACCCGTGACTTATTCTAACATTTTGAAGAAAAGGTATCAAAAATTGGTCATGCAAAATTAGAAATTTCAACTTTAATATATAAATAAATTACACCTGTTTCTTATTTACAAAAATTCAAGAAAAATTGTAAAATGAAAAATTAGAAATCTTGGCGTTCGAAATTGTAAAAATAGCACCGGTGTCGTATTCAAAAATTTTCAAGAAAAAGTATAGAACATTTTTTATTGCAACATTAGAAATCTCAGCTTTTATATTTCTAAAAATTACACCCGTAACTGATTCAAACATTTTGAAGAAAAAGTGTTAAAAATTAGAAATTTCAGCTTTAATATATAAAAAAAATACACCTGTTACTTATTCAAAAAATTTCAAGAAAAATGATAGCATTTTTTTTTTGGAAAATTAGAAATCTCGACTTTCATATTTATTAAAATTACACCCATGTGCTATTCAAAAATTTTCAAGAAAAAATGTACAAAATTGTTCATGCAAAATTAGAAATCTCGGCGTTTGAATTTGTAAAATATGCACCCGTGTCGTATTCAAAAATGTTCAAGAAAAAGTATAGAACATTTTTTATTGCAAAATTAGAAATCTCGGCTTTTATATTCATAAAAATTACACCCGTGACTTATTCAAACATTTTGAAGAAAAAGTGTTAAAATATGGTCATGCAAAATTAAAAATTTTGGCTTTCCAAAAATTTCAAGAAAAATGATAAGTTATCAATAATGCTCTTCTCAATAGGTTCAAATTTTTTTTTGATTTGAAAGAATGTTTGGAAAAATACATTTTTGTATGAGGAATGATTCAAGTTTATCAGTAAATGTATGAATATTACTTCCATATGAAATGTTTAAAAAAGTAACTGTAGCTCCGGAAATATTAATTTTATTGCGAAATTATAAAAATTTACCAAGTTACCGATAGTGCTCTTTTCAATTGTTTTAAAACTCTTTTGATTTGAAAGATTTTATGAAAACATACATTTTTAAATGAGAAGTGGTTTAAGTTTATCAATAAATTAATAAAAATACTTCCTTATGAAATGTTTAAGAAAGTGATTGTATCTCCGGAAATATTAATTTCATTACGAAATTATGAAAATCTTAACAAAATTATCAATCGATCGCTCTTCATTCTTTCAAAACTGTTTTGATAGAATTTATGAAATTATACATTTTTAAATGAGAAGTGGTTTAAGTTTATCAATAAATTAATAAAAATTACTTCCTTATGAAATGTTTAAGAAAGTGAATGTATCTCCGGAAATATTAATTTCGTTGCGAAATTATAAAAATCTTCACCAAGTTATCGTTTAAATTCTTTTAAAATTGTGTGAATTGAATGAATGTTTGAAAAGACAATTTTTGTATGAAGAGTAGTTCAAATAAAAAAAATGTATTAAAATAAATATATGAATATTACTTTCATATGAATATTTGAATTGAAAAGCACTAAGTTATTAACAGTGCTCTTTTCAATTCCTTTAAAATTGTTTTCATTTGAAAGAGTTTTTGAAAAAATACATTTTTTTATTAGAAGCGGTTCAAGCTTATCAATAAATATATGAATATTACTTCCTTTTGAAATGTTTAAGAAAGTGACTGTAGCTCCGGAAATATTAATTTCATTGCGAAATTATAAAAATCTTCACTAAGTTATCAAGAGTACCTATTTTCAAATCCTTCAAAATTGGTTTCATTTTAAAGAGCTTTTGAAAAAATACATATTTTTATGAGAAGCGGTTCAAGCTTATCAATAAATATATGAATATTACTTCCTTTTGAAATCTTTAAGAAAGTGACTGTAGCTCCCGAAATATTAATTTCATTGAGAAATTATAAAAACCTCCACTAAGTTATTAATAATGCGCTTTTTAATTCGTTCAAATTTTTTTTGATTTGAAAGAATGGTTGGAAAAATACACTTTTGTATGAGGAGTGGTTCAAGTTTATCAGTAAATATATTAATATAACTTCTTCATCAAATGTTTAAGAAAGTGACTGTATCTACGGAATTATTAATTTCATTGCGAAATTATAAAAATCTTCACTAAATTATCAATAGGGCTCTTTTCAATACTTTAAAAATTGTTTTGACTTTAATTGTTTTGACTTTTTATACCGAGATTTCTAATTTTTCATTAAACATTTTTACAATTTTTCTTGAAATTATTTAAATAAGTAACAGGTGTTATTTATTTACATAATAAAGCTGCAATTTCTTATCTTTCCTCATGCAAAAATGTATTTTTCCAAATATGTATTTTTTTAAAAATTCTTTCAAATTAAAATAATTTTGAAAGAATTCAAAAGAGCACTGTTGCTAACTAAGTGAAGCTTCTTATAATTTCACATTGAAATTAATATTTCCGTAGATACAGTCACTTTCTTAAACATTTCATAAAGAAGTAATATTCATATATTCACTGATAAACTTGAACCATTCCTCATACAAATATGTATTTTTCCAAACATTCTTTCAAATCAAAAAAATTTTGAACGAATTGAAAAGCGCATTATTGATAACTTAGTATATGTTTTAATAAATTCACAATGAAATTAATATTTCCGGAGCTACAGTCACTTTTTTAAACATTTCAAAAGAAAGTAATATTCATATATTTATTGATAAGCTTGAACCGCTTCTAATAAAAAAATGTATTTTTTCAAAAACTCTTTCAAATGAAAACAATTTTAAAGGAATTGAAAAAAACACTGTTAATAACTTAGTGCTTTTCAATTCAAAGATTCTTATGAAATTAATATTCATATATTTATTTTAATACATTTTTTTTTATTTGAACTACTCCTCATACAAAAATTGTCTTTTCAAGCATTGATTCAAATCAGACAATTTTAAAAGAATTGAAACGATAATTTGGTGAAGATTTTAATAATTTCGCAATGAAAGAATATTTCCGGAGATACAGTCACTTTCTTAAACATTTCATAAGGAAGTAATTTTTATTAATTTATTGATAAACTTAAACCACTTCTTATTAAAAAATGTATGTTTTCATAAAATCTTTCAAATCGAAAGAGTTTTAAAAGAATTTAAAACAGCACTATCGGTAACTTTGTGCAGATTTTTATAATTTCGCAATAAAATTAATATTTCCGGAGATACAGTCACTTTCTTAAACATTTCATATGGAAGTAATATTCATATATTTACTGATAAACTTGTATCATTCCTCATACAAAAATGTATTTTTCCAAACATTCTTTCAAATCAAAAAAATTTTGAACGAATTGAGAAGCGCATTACAATTACAACTTATAATTTTTCTTGAAATTTTTGGAAGCCAAAATTTTTAATTTTGCATGACCATATTTTAACACTTTTTCTTCAAAATGTTTGAATAAGTCACGGGTGTAATTTTTATGAATATAAAAGCTGAGATTTCTAATTTGCATCACCAATTTTGTACACTTCTTCTTGAAAATTTTTGAATAACTCATGGGTGTAATTTTAATAAATATGAAAGTCGAGATGTCTGATTTTCCAAAAAAAAATGTTCTATACTTTTTCTTGAAAATTTTTGAAAACGACATGGGTGTAATTTTTACAAATTCAAAAGCCGAGATTTCTAATTTTGCATGAAAACTTTTGTACACTTTTTCTTTAAAATTTTTCCATGAAAAATTTGTATAATCTTTCTTGAAATTTTTGGAAAAAGTCACGGGTCTAATTTATTTATATAATAAAACTGCAATTTCTAATTTTTCCTCATGCAAAAATGTATTTTTCCAAATATGTATTTTTTTTAAATTCTTTCAAATTAAAATAATTTTGAAAGAATTCAAAAAAACACTGTTGCTAACTTAGAGAAGATTTTTATAATGTCGCAATGAAAGTAATATTACCGGACATACAGTCACTTTTCTTAACATTTCATATAGAAGTAATATTCATATATTTACTAATAGACACAACGTTGGCAACACTGCTAGCATACAGACGTGTTTTTAATTATCAGCTGTGAATTTTCTTATAAAAACTTCAAGTTTAAATATTTTTTGTTAATTTTCATTTATCTGGGTGTGAAATGACGACCAAAAGAAAGAAGTTTTGGGGGAATAACCCCAAATACAAGCTACCGAAGTCAGGAAATAGATTTCAGGCGCTATCCGATATGGATGATATCTCAAGCGATGAAGAACCTGAGATAAAGAAGGACGTGGTAAAAGTGCCTCCAATTGTTGTTGACAGCAGCCATAGCCTTACATCGGTAATGAAATGCTTGGGAAAACCGTACAAGTACAAAAGGATTTCGATTGGAACAAAGGTAATACCAAATTCTAAAACTGATATTGACGTCGCTGTTGCAAAGTTGAAGGCAGATGGTATGAAATTCTATACACATCCTGTTAAAAACAATAAAACGTGTAAGGTAATGCTATTTGGTTTACCGTAAATTGACACAAAGTCAATTGTAGATGAATTGAAGCAAAAGTTCAACATTGAGCTTGAGAATATAAAGGAGGTAGAAACATCCAGAACAACAGTAGATGATGCTCTGTACATGTTGGAATTTAAAAAAGAGCATGTCACTAAACGTGAGGTAATCAAAATAAAATATGTTTATGATGTAGTAGTGCATTGGCGAAACCCTCTCCGACGATCTAGAGGACCAACGCAATGTACGAAATGTGCAATGTACGGTCACGGATCTGCAAATTGCCGTAGAGCCTCAGCGAGCTTAGGATGGGGCGGAACTCACCAGTTTTCTAATTGTCTATTAATCAAAACTCCAGTGGATGGCCCAGTTATTTTTATATGCTTTAACTGCACAAAAAGAGGTCTAAAAAATGTTAACCAACGAGCTGACGACGCGTAATGCCCTCTACGAAAAGAGTACGTGGAAATACGGTATAAGGCTTCCAACCGTAAAAGACCGCAAAGAAGTAATTTTCCCAAATATAATATAGTCACCTCATTGGAGAAAGGAGTTTCTCAATCCAAAGGAAAACCAGGTAACAATGCAAAATTATCGTATGCCGAAATGGCCAGTGCTAATCACCATTTTGATGAAAGCAATAATATCTCTAATGAACAATTATTAGACATATATTTTGAAGCTATCGATGCACTAGAAAAGTGCAAAACCAAGTACGACAAAATGAGGGTACTTAGAAACATGCTTACACATGTCATATAATCAAGCAGAATGTTACCTTAAAGTTATGCACTGGAATGCCCAAGGTATAACTAACCCAGCGACACAACTGGAATTAGAAAACCTCATTCGGGAAAAACAAATAGATATAATTTCAATTAATGAAACGTTTCTTAAACCAAATCACAGATTTAAACTGGCAAATTATAAAATCTATAGAGAAGATCGCAGCAGCCATGGTGGGGGAGTTCTCATAGCCATAAAAAACCCTATACCAAATGAGAGATTAATAAAATATTCCACCTTATCTATTGAAAACATATCAATTTTAATCAAAATTAATAACAAAATAATAAGATTTACGTCCAAGATTCACACCAAGCTTCGGTAATGACCTTGACAAAATCACAGAGACTACACACGAATTTATAATTTTCGGTGACTTTAATGCCAAACACACAACGTGGGGTTGCTTACAAAATAATTCAGCAGGCAATTATTTCTTTAACCATCAACTTGGCTCTCATTATTATGTATATGCTCCCAGCTCTTCCACTAGATTTAGCCAAAACGTTATAGCCAGACAATCCTCCGTAGTCGATATTATGTTAACAAACTCAGCTCTACGCTCCTCACAAATTGAAACGTTTCCGGAATTACTTAACTCAGATCACGTTCCAATGATTTGTTAGATATATGGCTCGGTAGTTGAAACCACAACCAAAGTCCCATTATATAAAATGGCCAACTGGAAGACAATAAGCAAAAGGGTAGATGACGACTTAAAAAATAATAACTTACATTCATTTGTTATCACAGAACTAAACATCGAATCAGCCTTTGAAGGTATAACGTCTATTTTGCAGGAAGCGTCCAGAAGAATCCCCATGGGTGAGAAACAAATATGGCAAAGAAAAATTTCCGACTTAAGTCTGTATTTAATTGGCCAAAGAAATAGATACAGACGAAAATTGCAAAGATGTTATATTCCATCAGAACGTAATCAAATATTGTATATATACTGAAAGCAGGTAAAGATGCCAAGTGTCCAAAAAATTATCGGCCTATTAGTATGTTAAACACACTGGATAAAGTCTTTGAAAAAATAATATTGAAAAGGCTTCATGAATTCACGGAAAATCATGGTATATTACAGAATGAACAGTTTGGGTTCAGAAAAGATCACTCCACAGTTCATCAAGTTAAAAGAATAGTAAACCTTATCCAAAGCAACAAAAACAATAGAAGGAGCACGGGAGTAGTACTGCTAGACATTGAAAAAGCCTTTGATTCAGTATGGCATAATGGTTTAATTTATAAACTAGAAACTTTTGGATATCCTGTCTACATGCAAAAGATTATAAACAGCTTTTTGACTGATAGAACATTTGTAGTAAAAATAGATAATGAGTACTCTAGTATACGCAAAATTCCTGCTGGTGTACCCCAAGGTTCAGTTTTACACCCTATCTTATATTCCATATATATATCAGATTTCAAAACGTTAAGAGATCAAACTACAGCACTATATGCGGATGACACTGCTTTAATAGAAACTGGCAAAGTCTCGAATGCAATTATTAAAAAGCTTGACAAATCTCTCATAAAAACTAAAAACTATTTCGAAAAATGGAAAATTAAAATGAATGCTTTAAAAACACAAGCAATAATATTCCCCTTTAATAAATCGCCAAAACGAACACCTAGTATAGGATTTTCTATTCAGTGCATATAAATACAGGACTCAGTAAAATATTTAGGAATTACCATGGATAAAAAATTGAATTTCAGAGAGCACATTTTTCAAACATGTACTAAAGCCGTAAGATGTGGGAGAGCCCTCTTTCCTCTGCTAAATCGAAAATCATCCCTTAACCAGAAAAATAAGTTATTGCTTAATCGAATGTGTATTCGACCGATTATGACCTATGGATGTCAGATGTGGTCTTCAAAATGCGCAAAAACCCACCTGAAAAAGCTCCAGATAGTCCAAAATAAAAATTTGAAAATTATACATAGCCTACCCAGACGCTACGCTGCACAGAAACTTCAAAGAAACACTATTTGAAACTGTAATTTGTGAATTAACACAAAGATTTGAACATCGCAACAGATTTTCAAACCATGATTTGATACGAAATTTGTAGTAATGTAATCTTCGCCAACTTCAGTCAGGAAGATGGCGTAAGATTCAATGCAAAATTTTTTTTTTTTATAAAATACAATATTGTATGTAGATATAAGGTTTTTAGCTATCTTTTTTCTCCTTAAAACATTATTATATTTTCAATGTTCTCCTATTTCCTTATAATAGTTTAATACTTGGTGCAATACTATTTAGTAAAATCTCAAAAACTATATATATATAAAATATATTTTAAAATATTTGTATTGTATGATAATAGAAAATAAAAAATGAATGATTGAAAAAATATTTACTAATAAACTTGAACGATTCCTCATACAAAAATGTATTTTTCCAAAAATTCTTTAAAATGAAGCCAATTTTGAAGAAATTGAAAATAGGTACTCTTGAAAATTTAGTGATGATTTTTATAATTTTAAATCAAAACAACTTCGAAAGAATTAAAAAGAGCACTATCGATAACTTAGTAAATATTACTATAATTTCGAAATGAAGTTAATATTTCCATAGATACAGACACTTTCTTAAACATTTGTAAAGGCCGTAATATTCATATATTTATTGATAAGCTTGAACCGCTTCTCATAGAAAATGTAATTTTTCAAAAACACTTGCAAATGAAAACAATTTTATAGGAATTGAAAAGAGCACTGTTAATAACTTAGTGCTTTTCAATTCAAAATTTCATATTAAAGTAATATTCATATATTTATTTTAATATATTTTTTTTTTATTTGAACTACTCCTCATACAAAAATTGTCTTTTCAAACATTCATTCATATCACACAATTTTAAAAGAATTGAAACGATAACTTGGTGAAGATTTTAATAATTTCGCAATGAAATTAATATTTCCGGAGCTACAGTCACTTTCTTAAACATTTCATAAAGAAGTAATTTTTATTAATTTATTGATAAACTTAAACCACTCCTCATTTAAAAATTATTGTTTTCATAAATTCCTTCAAATCAAAAGAGTTTTAAAAGAATTGAAAAGAGCACTATCGGTAATTTGGTGCAGACTTTTATAATATCGTAATGAAATTAATATTTCCGGAGATACAGTCACTATCTTAAACATTTCATAAAGAAGTAATATTCATATATTTACTGATAAACTTGAACCATTCCTTATACAAAAATGTATTTTTCCAAACATTCTTTCAAATCAAAATAATTGTTCTTGAAGTTTTTGGAAAGCCAAAATTTTTAATTTTGCATGACCATATTTTAACACTTTTTCTTCAAAATGTTTGAATAAGTCACGGGTGTAATTTTTATGAATATAAAAGCCGAGATTTCTAATTTTGCATCACCAATTTTGTACACTTTTTCTTGAAAATTTTTGAATAACACATGGGTGTAATTTTAATAAATATGAAAGTCGAGATTTCTAATTTTCCATAAAAAAATTTTATAATTTTTCTTTAAATTTTTTGAATAAGTGACAGGTGTATTTTGTTTATATATTAAAGCTGAAATTTCTAATTTTTAACACTTTTTCTTCAAAATGTTTGAATCAGTTACGGGTGTAATTTTTATAAATATAAAAGCTGAGATTTTTAATTTTTGCAATAAAAAATGTTGTTACCGCCACTCATAAATCGCTAATATGACATTACTGTTATCGATATGTAGAGAGATGAGCATGTCAAAATGTTAAATTATTCCTTTTAATTTTCCACGCGGTATAATTATGAGGCCATATTTAATCGAGACCACATACATATGTATACAAAAACACCTACATAGATTTAAGATATTCATTCGTTCAGGTCATAAGGATTACGAAGCTTCGCTTAGAGTAGCCATACATAAAAGTTAGTATCAGCAGTTTAGTATGTAAGTTTGTATAATGAATTTATTTATAATTTTAGGAATTTTAACATATTAAAGCGTAAGAATAAAGAATTAAAGTTTTCTAAAATTCTTACACTTGTGTTTAAAATCCACATTGGCTATCTTGAGCTTGGGCCGCTTTACCCGCAACATTAAAATTCTTTTATTGGTGCCTCATCGGATCATTTGAAGGAATCATCTTGGGTGTTAAAACGTAAGTCCTAACAGAATGCAACCTTCCACTCCCTCACAGGGTCAACCACTAAGTCGTCAACGACCAACTCAGTTAAGTCCTGCACTGAACAACTGTCACATTTGCAACAAGTCCACAGACAACGAAAAATTTATAAAATGCAGCAAGTGCCATCTTAATTTTCATTTACCATGTGTCAATCTCAGCAGCAATCAAGACCAACCTACGTGGAGTTGCCAAAATTGTACGGTACAACATCAAATCACGATCGATTCTGCCTCTTCCATTCGTAGTGGCTCTTCGGCCGCTTCCCGCTCCCGCCGACAAGCTCTTGAGCTACAACGTCTAGAAAAAGAGACACAACTTGAAAGAGATTTCATTAAAAAGAAATACCAAATTCTCGAACAAGCAGTAGATGACTTCGAGGACGCACAATCAGTTAATAAACATTCAGCTGTCAGATCTGTACATGAGTGGTTAGATAATCAAATCCAACTCCCTACTTCGGCTATTGCAACCGCACACCAAAGTTTTATAGTATATATATATAGTTTCCGCAGCTCGTCAGTTTGAAACGCCACCTTACACATTTGTACCACAAGCCACAACAACGCAAGAAATGCCTAACTCTACTAAACCATATTGCCAAAACGTAAGTAATGACTTAGTTTATACGACAAAAACAATAACTCCGCCCGTATGTACAACTACGTCATTCGTTAATAACATCACTTCATTTATTAATGACCCAACAACGAACCGTCAGCAGCCGACAACTGCAAATTTATGTAATAATTCAGACAACGTAAATGCAGAAAATCACACATTAGAGACACCTGTACAATTTGGTTACATGGATTCAAAGTTTTCCATGAACCCATCAAACCTCCAACCTGTTATATTACCTTCTCACAGGCTTTCGCAACAACAAATAAGCGCGCGGCAGTCAGTACCAAAAGAGCTTCCAATTTTTACCGGCACTCCTGAAGAATGGCCCTTGTTTAGTGCCACATATGACTGGTCGACAGCAGTCTGTGGTTTTACAGACGCTGAAAATCTTGTCAGGCTTCAAAGTTCTCTAAAGGGGGAAGCACTTCGATCTGTTAAACATATTTTGATCCATCCATCGGGTGTACCATGTGCTCTATCTACACTAAAATTGCTTTTCGGACAACCGGAAAAAATATTAAACTCACTAAAAAATAGAATAAGATCACCAACACTGAACACAAATAAATTGAGCACAATTACCTCTTTCGCCGTGGAAGTAAAGGGCCTAGAAACAACAATTAAAGCCAGTGGTTTAATAAATGAACTGACCAATTCATCTTTATTACATGAATTAATAATGAAAATGCCATCACATTTTCAACTTAACTGGGGTGAACAAAAAATAAAACTAGCAAAAAATAACAAAAGAGTAAGTTTGACTGAATTCGCTAACTGGATATATGAAGTCGGTGTCTCAGCAAGCAGCATAAATATAGAAAGTGACAGCAGCGCATCAAAGTCAATAGAGCAGTATTCGCACAAGCCAGAAAACGTTTATGTGCATGCTCATGAAGAACAAAACAAAAAGATCTGTTTAGTGTGTTCTGGCAACTGCAATAGTGTTGAGAAGTGTAAAAAATTCTTGGCTGCGAATAGAAGCGAGCGATGGAACTTAGTAAGAATGTACAATCTATGTAAACTGTGCCTGCGACGTCACTACGGTATTTGCAGTAGCAGCATCGTTTGCAGAGAAAATAATTGTCAAATAAAACATAATGCATTGCTGCATAAATCCATGACTGAAGATAGAGAAACAAACGCTTCGAGAGAAACTGAAAATAAACGCAAAAGAGATAATTTACATGCAGCCCATAGGAATGAATGCAATGAAATCTTATTTAAAATTATACCCATAACAATATACGGAAACAATAATAAACGTTTTAATACTTTTGCATTTATAGACGAGGGTTCGTCTGTAAGTCTGGTAAATGAACAATTAATTAATAAACTAGATTTAAATGGTGAGCCACAACCTCTATGCTTGAAATGGACAGGTGAAATAGGTCGCAACGAAGAAGACTCAAAAATAGTCTCAATGAAAATTTCAGGTATGAATAAAACTGAATTTTCTATTTCTGTTCGTACGGTTAAACAACTATCGCTTCCGAGTCAGAGCTTTAATTATAAAAAGTTATGTGAAAAATTTCCGCACCTTAAAGGGCTACCCATCGCCGATTTTGAAAATGCTGTACCAGATGTACTTTTAGGATTAAATAACTTAAAATTATGTGTGCCAACTCGTGTTAAAGAAGGTAAGAAAAACGAACCCGTCGCTTTACATACTCGCCTCTGAATATTTTGAGAGAAATTACATAGCCAAAGTAAACAATGAAGATGATAAACAAAATGTATGGTATTTACCAATGTTTCCGGTATTTAACAAAAACAAACCGAATAAAACAAGAATAGTTTGGGATGCGGCCGCGAAGGCAAATGGTATTTCACTTAACTCTATGATGCTCAAAGGGACAGATTTGCTGTCTTCTCTTGCAGCTATTCTTTTTCGTTTTCGGCAAAGGCAAATTGCAATCTGTGGTGACATCGAACAAATGTTCCATCAGATTTATATACGCGATGAAGACTGCCATGCGCAAAGATTTTTATGGCGCAGCTGCGACGACAACAAAGAACCCGAAGTGTACGTAATGAAGGTTATGATATTCGGTGCCTCCTGCGCTCCGTGCATATCTCAGTATGTTAAAAACCTCAACGTATTAAAATTTGAAGCCAAGTATCCCTTAGCCGCTGCTGGCATCAAAGATAACCACTATGTAGATGATTTTCTTGCTTCTTCGGATACTCCTGCAGAAGCCACCGAACTGGCTAAAACTGTGCGATTCATTCATAGTGAGGGAGGATTCAAAATTAGAAACTGGTGTTCGAATAATGATAGCGTTTTGAAAGAATTGAACTCTTCTAACCCTTTGACCAATATTTGCCTAAACGTTAGTGTAGGCGAAGTAACAGAAAAGGTACTTAGCATATTTTGGAACCCTGGGGAAGACAATATAACCTTTAAACTGTCGCAGTCTGTCTTAAACAGCGAACTTCTTCTCGGATACAAAATTCCCACCAAACGTGAAATTTTAAGAACTCTAATGAGCATTTATGACCCTTTAGGGCTTGTAGGAAGTTTCCTTATGTATTTGAAAATAGTTCTCCAAGAAGTTTGGAGAAGCAATATCGACTGGGACGAACATATTGTAGTACATCAACAAGTAAGGTGGGAAAACTGGCTAGCGCTTTTACCAGATTTAAAAAAATGTAAGTATACCTCGTTGTTATCTTAAAACATTGAAAAACTATAATAACCTAGATGTTCAATTGCATGTATTTGTGGATGCAAGCGAAAACGGTTAGCGCATTTTAGGATGTGTTGTGGGGACGAAATCGCTATTTCACTTATTGGATCAAAAACTAGGGTGGCGCCACTAAAGGTTTTATCGATACCACGTTTAGAGCTGATGGCAGCTGTTATTGGTGCTCGGTTTGCTAAGTATATTGAAATATATCATACTTAATGGTAATAAAAATAAATCGAAAGACACTCTGGTCAGATTCACGAACAGTTTTAAATTGGATACGCTCCGACCACCGGATATATCACCAGTTCGTTGCAGTTCGTGTAAGTGAAATTCTCGATATTTCAGAGGTGGACGAGTGGTCCTGGATATCAGGAAAAACGAATGTAGCTGACGAAGCAACACGATGCACAAATAAACCTAATCTATCGAATACAGGGCGCTGGTTTAACGGCCTGATTTTGTAAAGTTGCCAGAGAAAGAATGGCGGGAACCCAATATACACCTTTTGGAAACAAAGCTCGAGTTGAAAGAGTGCCATTTAACGGCACGAAGTATAGAACAACTAATAAACTTACCAAGATTTTCTCGGTGGTGCAGAGCATTAAGGGCAACTGCATTCGTAATTCGTTTTTGCTACTGCCGTAGAAACAGAGATATCACGCCTTCCTGTGAAAAGGAACTAACTCAAATTGAGTTGCTCAAAGCAGAACTGACTATTATCAAAGATACGCAGAAAGTACATTTCCAAAATGAAATAAATTGTCTATCAGAAAATAATAAATTAACAAAAACAAATTTTTTGTATAAATTGTCCCCGTATTTGGATCATAAAGGTGTCTTGAGAGTAGGTGGCCGAATTGATTATGCTGATGTTCCGGAGGAACTGAAGCATCCAGCCGTTTTGCCTAAACATTGCCGCCTAACAACCCTTTTAATATTACATTACCATAATCTGTACCGTCATAGTAGCCTTGAGACAGTGGTGAATGAATTGCGGCAAAAATACTATATTCCTAAATTGAGAACCGTTTGTAAATCAACCATTAAGCAGTGTCAAATGTGTAAAATTAAAACTGCGATGCCGGAGATTCCGCAGATGGCAAAATTACCTCGGGCTTGACTGGGTTCGTATCTCTCACCATTCACATTCACGGGTCTTGACTTTTTTGGTCCTATGCTTGTCACTGTTAACCGACATAAAGAAAAGAGATACGGTGCGCTATTTACATGTTTAACGGTACGTGCGGTTCATATTGAAATCGTCTATTCGCTTAATACAAGTTCGTGTATCATGGCAATACGTAAGTTTATTTCGCGAAGAGGCAGCCCAAGAGAATTTTTCAGCGACAATGGTACTAATTTTATCGGTGCTGATCGAGAGTTGCGTGAAGCCTTAAGAGAGGTGGACAAGAACGAGCTAATACGAAGTTTTACAACGTCCTACACCAAATGGAACTTTAACCCACCTTCTGCTCCTCATATGGGAGGAGCATGGGAACGATTAGTTCGATCCGTAAAAACTGTACTCTACAATATTAAAACAGAACGGTTTCCAAGCGATGAAATGCTGCAAAGCATGATGGCTGAAGTCGAAAGTATTATAAATTCCCGTCCTCTTACATATGTCCCAATAGAAAGCGAAAATCAAGAAGCGATCACACCAAATCATATTTTGCTTGGCAACTCCAGTGGCTTAAAACCCCTTGCATCGTACGACGACGAAGGTCTTGTACTTAAAGAAAGTTGGTTGCGTTCACAACAATATGCACAAATCTTTTGGAAGAGATGGGTGACAGAGTACCTGCCTACTTTGACGTGTAGGACAAAGTGGTTTCAAAAGGCCAAACCCATATCTGTGGGAGATTTAGTGATAGTGGTTGATCCAAATAACACGAGAAACGTGTGGCCAAAAGGAAAGGTCATCGAAGTTGCCAAATCCGAAGATGGACAAGTACGAAAGGCAAAAGTTTTGACAGTTTGTGGCGTTTTAGAAAGACCTGCTGCAAAATTAGCGGTTTTAGACGTGGCTAAAAGAAAGTAGAGTAAGTCTTCGAAATCTCGCCATACTGTGGGGGAGTGTTACCGCCACTCATAAATCGCTAATATGACATTACTGTTATCGATATGTAGAGAGATGAGCATGTCAAAATGTTAAATTATTTCTTTTAATTTTCCACGCGGTATAATTATGAGGCCATATTTAATCGAGACCACATATATATGTATATAAAAACACCTACATAGATTTAAGATATTCATTCGTTCAGGTCATAAGGATTACGAAGCTTCGCTTAGAGTAGCCATACATAAAAGTTAGTATCAGCAGTTTAGTATGTATGTTTGTATAATGAATTTATTTATAATTTTAGGAATTTTAACATATTAAAGCGTAAGAATAAAGAATTAAAGTTTTCTAAAATTCTTACACTTGTGTTTAAAATCCACATTGGCTATCTTGAGCTTGGGCCGCTTTACCCGCAACAAATGTTCTATACTTTTTCTTGAAAAATTTTGAATACGACACGGGCGCAAGTTTTACAAATTCAAACGCCGAGATTTCTAATTTTGTATGAAAAATTTTGTACACAATTCTTTAAAATTTTTGAATAAGACACGGGGGTAATTTTTGTAAATATAAAAGCCGAGATTTCTAATTTTTCATTAAATATTTTTACAATTTTTCTTGAAATTTTTTAAATAAGTAACAGGTGTAATTTATTTATATATTAAAGCCAAATTTCTAATTTTCCAAAAAAAAATTTTATAATTTTTCTTGAAATTTTTTGATTAAGACATGTGCACATTATTTATATGTTAATGCTGAAATTTCTAATTTTGTATTACCAATTTTTTATACGTTTTCTTCAAAATGGTAGAATGGTAGAATAAGTCACGGGTGTAATTTTTTAAATGTAAAACCCGAGATATCTAATTTTGCATGAAAAAATGTTCTATACTTTTTCTTGAAAACTTTTGAAAACGACATGGGTGTAATTTTTACAAATTCAAAAGCTGAGATTTCTAATTTTGCATGAAAAATTTTGTACACTTTTTCTTTAAAATTTTTGAATAAGACAAGAGTGTTATTTTTATAAATATAAAAGCCGAGATTTCTAATTTTCCATAAAAAATTTTTATAATTTTTCTTGAAACTTTTTGAATAAGTAACAGGTGTATTTTGTTTATATATTAAAGCTGAAATTTCTAATTTTTAACACTTTTTCTTCAAAATGTTTGAATCAGTTACGGGTGTAAGTTTTATAAATATAAAAGCTGAGATTTCTAATTTTTGCAATAAAAAATGTTCTATACTTTTTCTTGACAATTTTTGAATACGACACGGGTGCAATTTTTACAAATTCAAACGCCGAGATTTCTAATTTTGCATGAAAAATTTTGTACACACTTTTTTAAAATTTTTGGATAAGACGCGGGTGCAATTTTTTATTAATATAAAAGCCGAGATTTCTAATTTTTCATTAAACATTTTTACAATTTTTCTTGAAATTTTTTAAATAAGTAACAGGTATAATTTTTTTATATATTAAAGCTGAAATTTCTAATTTTGCATGACCAATTTTTAACATTTTTTATTCAAAATTTTAGAATAAGTCACGGGTGTAATTTTTATAAATATAAAACCCGAGATTTCTAATTTTGCATGAAAAAATGCTTTATACCTATTCTTGAAAATTTTTGAAAACGACATGGGTGTAATTTTCACAAATTCAAAAGCCGAGATTTCTTATTTTGCATGGAAAATTTTGTACACTTTTTCTTTAAAATTTTTGAATAAAACAAGAGTGTTATTTTTATTAATATAAGAACCGAGATTTCTAATTTTCCATAAAAAATGTTTATAATTTTATGAATAAGTCACAGGTGTAATTTATTTATATATTAAAGCCATAATTTCTAATTTTCCAAAAAAAATTTTAATAATTTATCTTGAAATTTTTTGACTAAGCCATGTGCATTTTATTTTTATATTAATGCTGAAATTTCTAATTTTGCATGACCAATTTTTGATACTGTTTGGATTCGGGTTTGTTGCAGACTTAGGCAAAAAGTCTTAAGCTTTAAATCCGTGAGCGAACGCCTCATTACAATCCGCATCAAGGCTAGGCTCGGCAACATTAGCCTAATCTGCGCCCACGCCCCTACGGAGGATAAAGATGACGACAGCAAGGATGACTTTTATAATCTCCTAGAAAGAACATACGATCAATGCCCCAGCTACGACACCAAGATCGTCCTAGGAGATTTCAGCGCAAAGCTGGGCTAGGAAGACATCTTTGCAAGAGTCATCGGGAAACACAGCCTGCATGACGACACATCGGATAACGGACTCAGGCTGCTAGATTTTGTGACGGGGCGCAATCTCACTGTAACAAGCACGCGATTCCCTCACCTCAACATTCACAGAGGGACCTGTTGGTCCCCTGATCAATTAACCGTCAACCAAATTGATCACATTGCGATCGACGGCAGACACTCCTCCAGTATTCTTGATGTCCGAACATTCCGAGGAGCCAACATTGACTCCGATCACTTCCTTGTTGTAGCCAAGGTAAGATCACGGATATCAGTAGCAAACCGGAGTAGAGCACGACCACAACAGTTTGACGTCCCAAGCTACAATCGCAATCGACCGCTGGGAAATTTGCCGATCTAGTCCCCCTTAAGCTCTCAGAGAGTCCAGCCCTGCCAGGCGAAACAACCGATGAGGAATGGAACCGTTGCCAAAACGCCATCAGAGATGCTGCCTCTGATGTATTGGGTTTTAAAATGCCACCCGGAAAAAACCCATGGTTTGACGACGAGTGCAGGCAGGCACATTCAGCGAAGCTAGCAGCGTATAAGGCGACGTTGGAGAGAAGGACGAGAGCAGCTCGTGAGCTCTACGAACGGAAGAGAAGGGAAGAACACCGGCTTCTCAAAAAGAAGAAGAAAGAGCACGAGAAGCGCGCGATCGAGGAACTGGAGAGGTGTTACGGCAGGAATAATATCCGAAAGTTTTACCAACGGGTAAAACAACTATCCAATGGATATAAGCTTCGGACAGAAGCCTGTCGTGACGAAGAGGGACAAATCGTAGTAGAGCCGCAATCGATGCTGAGAATCTGGAAGGATCACTTCTGCAGACAGTTTAACGGCGAACCAAACACCGATTTCATCGCCAGGCAGAATATTCCACTACAGATAACGGACGATGATGGTAGAGAATTCCGTCCCCCCGACCTGAATGAAGTCAAGATAGCAATATCGAGATTGAAATCAAACAAAGCTGCAGGAGCGTACGCACTGTCCGCGGAACTATTTAAGGCAGCCGGAGATGACCTGGTTGGGCCCATGCACCAGCTCATCTGTAAGATATCGGAGGAAAGCATGCCCGACGAGTGGAATCTCAGCATCGTTTGCCCGATCCACAAAAAATGAGACCCCTTCAACTACGCCAACTACCGAGGAATAAGTGTGCTGAACATCGCCTACAAGATCTTCTCTGCCGTTTTGTGTGAGCGCCTGAAACCATTCGTGAACAGTTTGATAGGTCCTTATCAGTGTGGTTTCAGGCCGGGGAAGTCCACCATTGACCAAATTTTCACACTACGGCAGATCCTGGAAAATACCCAAGAGATGCAAATCGACACCCACCACCTATTCGTCGATTTTAAGGCCGCATATGACAGTGTGTATAGGGACGAGCTATACGAAGCCATGTCTAGTTTTGACATTCCTACTAAACTCGTCAGGCTGTGTAGGATGACGATGGAGAACTCTCGCTGCTCCATCAAGGTCGGTAACGAATTCACCGAGACCTTCAATGTCAGAAGGGGATTTAGACAAGGCGACGCACTGTCATGTGACTTTTTTAACATAATTCTTGAGAAGATCGTGCAAAACTCACACGCCAACAACAGAGGCACGATCTTCCAAAAGTCCGTGCAACTGCTAGCATACGCTGACGACATTGACGTGATTGGTCGGACACAGCGAGCCGTCACTGAAGCGTTTACTGGTATTTCAACGGAGGCGGCCAAAATGGGTCTAGCGGTGAACGAGGGCAAAACGAAGTATATGCTGTCATCAAAAAAGGACGCGCAACACCGACGACTGGGCCAGAACATCACCATAGGCAGCTAAAACTTCGAGGTAGTGAAGGACTTCGTCTACCTTGGCTCCCAAGTCAACAGTATGAACAACATCAGTACCGAGATCAAACGCAGAATAACTCTTGCCAATCGTTGTTTCTTTGGGCTCAAGAGGCAATTGAGTAGTAAGGCCCTTTCTCGAAAAACCAAGTTGACACTTATATACCACTTTGATAATCCCTGTACTTCTCTATGGCGCAGAAGCATGGACGGTGTCGAAGGCGGATGAGGAAGTCCTTGGTATTTTCGAGAGAAAAGTTCTGCGTTCAATCTTCGGCCCTGTTTGCGTTGATGGTTTCTGGAGAAGAAGATTCAATCATGAACTGTACGGGTTGTACAGCGACATGAGCCTAACCAGGCGCCTACGTTGGATCCGTAGGCTAAGATGGTTGGGCCATGTAGAGCGCATGGAGAATACTGCTCCGACCCGTAGAATCTTCGATTCCGAACCTGTGGGACAACGCAGTAGAGGACGCCCACGGAACCGATGGCGCACACAAGTGGAGAGGGACCTCAACCAACTTGGTGTGCAAAATTGGAGAACGCTGGCTAAAGACCGTGCCAGCTGGAAAACTTTGTCGGTTGAGGCCCAGGTTCACCACGGACTGTAGCGCTAAAAGAAGAAGAAGAAGAATTTTTGATACGTTTTCTTCAAAATGTTTGAATAAGTCACGGGTGTAATTTTTATATACTTAAAAGCCGAGATTTCTAATATTGCATGAAAAATTTTGTATACTCTTTCTTGAAAATTTTTGAATAAAACCGGGTGTAATTTTTGTAATTTTAAAAGCCGAGATTTCTAATTTTCCATAAAAAATTTTTATATTCTTTCTTGAAATTTTTGGAAAAAGTCACGGGTCTTATTAATTTATATAATAAAGCTGCAATTTCTAATTTTTCCTCATGCAAAAATGTATTTTTCCAAATATGTATTTTTTTAAAAATTCTTTTAAATTTAAATAATTTTGAAAGAATTCAAAAGAGCACTGTTGCTAACTTAGTGAAGCTTTTTATAATTTCGCAATGAAATCAATATTTCCGTAGATACAGTCACTTTCTTAAACATTTCATAAAGAAGAAATATTCATATATTTACTGATAAAATTGAACCATTCCTCATACAAAAATGTATTTTTCTTTGTTTTTATAGTTTTTGTTTTTGTTTGTTTCGATTTGTTTTCACCTATTCCGAACAATTCAGGCGCACTAAAAAAAACACGTCCTAACTGCGAAAGAATAATTAAAAAACTGATCATTTTTAAAAACAAAAACCCAGAACCAATGAAAACTATTTTGTTCTGTAGAAACCCGGCAAATTTAGAAGAGGCTATGGATATTATGTTTCAAGCCGGATATGCCCATATGGGAAGCAAGAATTTGCAAATATCCCGCAACAAAAAACATTTCCAATTAAACAGAACCCATTTCAAAAATACAAACAGGAATAATTTTAAGAATGGAAACAACTTCCAAAATAGAAATCAATTCCAAAATATAAACAAAAACAATTTCCAGAACAAGTCCCAAAATAGAAACCAATTAAAAATACAAACAGAAATAATTCTCAAAATGGAAACAATTTCCAAAGTAAAAATCAATACCAAAATATAAACAGAAATTCTTTTCAAGACGGGAACAACTTCCAAAACAGAACCCAATTTCAAAACACAAATTATTCCCAAAGTAGAAATAATTTCCAAAACAATAGTATTCCCGAACCTATGGATATTTATATAGTACAGAGTAACAATAATTTTCCAAACATTCCAAAAAGCGACAATCTGCAAAATTTTCATTCACAAGCCTCAATGGAGCTTTACCATATATAATAGTAAAAAATCATCTTAAATTTATAAATGATACAGGTGCCACACACTCAAATGTTAACCCCAATGTATGTAATCCAAAATGAAAAATTAATTCAAAAACTTTAACATTAAAAATATTACAGAAGAATTAGGAGATCAGGAAGAAAAAATACAGCTAATCGAATGCCAATTCCACGAAATATACGATGGAATAATTGGTAACGATATCCTTCACAAATATAAAGCCATAATAAATTTTAGAAATAACACGTTAATAATAAATAATAGAAAAGTCCCACTCCTTTACGGGAAACACCCAATAAACATATAAATATGACGGAACAAAACGGCAATTGTATAATTGACCAGATCCGCGCCTCACATATGAATGTAGAAGAAAAAACAACAATCTTTAAATTAATAAAAAAATAAAAAAAAAATATTCTATCAACCTAATTCTGACCTAACCTTCACACATGCCATAAAGCATAAGATCAGAACACTAAATGATGCCCCTATATTCACGAAGTCCTATCGCTACCCATATATACATAAAAATGAAGTTAAAAGCCAAATACAAGAAATGCTTGATACTAAAATTATACGTCCCAGTAATTCACCATATTCAGCACCAATATGGATCGTCCCAAAAAAATCAGATGCTAGCGGTCACAAAAAGTGGAGACTAGTAGTCGATTATAGAAAGTTGAATGAAGTATGGATAGATGATCTATACCCAATACCAAATATCGACGAGATCTTTGACAAATTAGGAAAAAGTATGTACTTCACGACATTGGATCTAGCAAAAGGATTCTATCAGATAGAAGTCAGTGAAGAATACATACATAAAACTGCATTTTCAGTTGAAGGAGGACATTACGAATTTTTAAGAATGCCTTTTGGATTGAAAACTGCACCTGCAACTTTCCAACGATTAATGAACAATGTATTGAAAGAATACATCGGAAAAATTTGTTTAGTATATCTAGACGATATAAAAATTTTTTCCACATCATTACAGGAACATATACAATCAATTGAAATTATTTTTAAATGCTTACAGGATTCCAATCTCAAAATAAAATTGGATAAGTCTGATTTTTGTAAAAGGGAAACGGAATTTTTGGGACACATAATTACCCAAGAAGGTGTAAAGCCAAACCCCTCAAAAATCGAGTGGTTTATGAACTTCCTTAAAACCCAGAAACAAATCAAACAATTTCTCGGATTGACCGGTTATTACAAAAAATTCATTCAAGACTATTCCTGTTTAGCAAAACCAATGACACAATGTCTAAAAAAAAGAAGCCAAAATTAATATTAATGACCTTTCATATAAAAAGAGTTTTGAAACACTTAAGAGAATCCTTACAAATGACCCGGTATTAGCCTACCCGGATTTTACTAAAACATTTACTTTGAATACAGATGCTAGTGCTGTAGCACTTGGAGCCGTTCTTTCACAGAAATGAACATGAATTAAATTACAGCACAATCGAAAAGGAATTACTTGCGATTGTATGGGCGACGAAATATTTTAGACCTTACCTCTTCGGAAGGAAATTCATAATTGAAACAGATCATAAGCCATTAACTTTTCTATTCTCTATTAAAGAGCCAAATTCCTAACTTATTCGTTGGAGGCTTAAACTATCCGAATTTGACTATATAATTAAGTAAAAAAAAAGTAAAAAATGGAAATGCAGATGCATTATCCCAAATAAATACGCAGATAAACCATATTGAAAGATCAATGGAAATTCCTCAAAGTAATTGTCCTAAAAATTTCTAAAAAAATCAAATAATAATTAAGAAAATTCATTCAGGTTCCACAAAGATTAAAATAGTTATAATATTTAAAAACACAAGAAAGATTTTTCTATTTAAGAAATTAGATCAGACAACTGGTGCGCTGCAATGGTACATGTGTCCACTATAAAATATCAAAAATTCTTAGACGCACATATTACCAATTCAGTCTTATGGCCAAAAACTTTTTTCGCGCCTTTTATTCTAAAAAAAAGTTGTCTGGGGGTGTATCTTATCCCAAGGACTGAACCAGGAAATGGCAACTAATCCGCTTGAATGGTACATGTGTCCACTATAAAATATTAAAAAGCCTAAAACGCACATACTACCATTTCAATTTTATGGCTAAAAACTTTTTTCGCACTGTTTTCACTACAAAAAGGTTGCTGGATTTGTATTTCGTCCCCAGGACCGAGCAAAGAAATTACAACTGGTGCGCTGAAATGGTACATGTGTCCACTATAAAATATCAAAAATTCTTAGACGCACATATTACTATTTCAGTTTTATAGCCAAAAACTTTTTTCGCGCCTTTTTTACTACAAAAAGTTTGCTGGGTTTGTATTTCGTTCCCAGGGCCGAAATAGAAAAGGCAACTGGTGCGCTGGAATGGTACGTGTGTCCACCATAAAATATCAAAAATTCTAAGACGCGCATATTACCATTTCAGTTTTATGAGCAAAAACTTTTTTCACGCCTTTTTCATTACAAAAAGTTTGCTAGGTTTGTATTTCGTTCCCAGGGCCGAACCAAGAAATGACAACTAGTGCGCTGGAATGGTACATGTGCCCACTATAAAATATTAAAAACCCTTAGACGCACATATTACCATTTCAATTTTATGGCTAAAAACTTTTTTCGCCCTTTTTTTACTACAAAAAGGTTGCTGGGTTTGTATTTCGTCCCCGGGGCCGAGCCAAGAAATTACAACTAGTGCCCTGAAATGGTACATGTGTCCACTATAAAATATTAAAAATTCTTAGACGCACATATTATTATTTCAGTTTTACAGCCAAACACTTTTTTCGCGCATTTTTGACTGCAAAAAGTTTGCTGGGTTTGTATTTCGTCCCTAGGGCCGAACCAGGAAGTGGCAACTGGTGCGCTTGAATGGTACATGTGTCCACTATAAAATGTCAAAAATTCTTAGACGCACATATTACTATTTCAGTTTTATAGCCAAAAACTTTTTTCGCGCCTTTTTTACTACAAAAATTTTGCTGGGTTTGTATTTCGTTCCCAGGGCCGAAACAGAAAATGCAACTGGTGCGCTAAAATGGTACATGTATCCACTATAAAATATCAAAAATCCTTAGACGCACATATTACCATTTCAATTTTATGACTAAAAACTTTTTTCGCACTTTTTTCCCTACAAAAAGGTTGCTGGGTTTGTATTTCGTCCCCGGGGCCGAGCCAAGAAATTACAACTAGTATCCTGAAACGGTACATGTTTCCACTATAAAATATCAAAATCTCTTAGACGCACATGTTATTATTTCAGTTTTACAGCCAAACACTTTTTTCGCGCATTTTTCACTACAAAAAGTTTGCTGGGTTTGTATTTCGTCCCTAGGGCCGAACCAGGAAGTAGCAACTGGTGCGCTGGAATGGTAAATGCGTTTACTATAAAATATCAAAAAGCCTAACACGCACATATTACCATTTCAGTTTTATGGCCAAAAACTATTTTCGCGCCCTTTTCACTACAAAAAGTTGCTGGGTTTGTATTTCGTTCCCAGGGCCGAAATAGAATAGGCAACAGTTGTGCTGCAATGGTACATGTGTCCACTATAAAATATCAAAAATTCTAAGTCGCGCATATAACTATTTCAGTTTTATAGCCAAAAACTTTTTTCCCGCCTTTTTCATTACAAAAAGTTTGCTGGGTTTGTATTTCGTTCCCAGGGACGAACCAGGAATTGACCACTGGTGCGCTAAAATGTTACATGTGTCCACTATGAAATATTAAAAATTCTTAGACGCACATATTACCATTTCAGTTTTATGGCCAAAAATTTTTTCGCGCCTTTTACTCTAAAAAAAATTTGCTGGGGGTGTATTTTATCCCCAGGACCGAACCAGGAAAAGACAACTAATACGCTTGAATGGTACATTTGTCTACTATAAAATAGTTAAAAAGCCTAAAACGCACATATTGCCATTTCAGTTTTGTGGCAAAAACTTTTTTCGCGCCTTTTTACCTATAAAAAGTTTGCTGGGTTTGTATTTCGTTCCCAGGGCCGAACCAGGAAGTTACAACTAGTGCGCTAAAATGGTACATGTATCCACTATAAAATATCAAAAATCCTTAGACGCACATATTACCATTTCAATTTTATGGCTAAAAACTTTTTTCGCACTTTTTTCCCTACAAAAAGGTTGCTGGGTTTGTATTTCGTCCCCGGGGCCGAGCCAAGAAATTACAACTAGTATCCTGAAATGGTACATGTTTCCACTATAAAATATCAAAAATTCTTAGACGCACATGTTATTATTTCAGTTTTACAGCCAAACACTTTTTTCGCGCATTTTTCACTACAAAAAGTTTGCTGGGTTTGTATTTCGTCCCTAGGGCCGAACCAGGAAGTAGCAACTGGTGCGCTGGAATGGTAAATGCGTTTACTATAAAATATCAAAAAGCCTAACACGCACATATTACCATTCCAGTTTTATGGCCAAAAACTTTTTTCGCGCCCTTTTCACTACAAAAAGTTGCTGGGTTTGTATTTCGCTCCCAGGGCCGAAATAGAATAGGCAACAGTTGTGCTGCAATGGTACATGTGTCCACTATAAAATATCAAAAATTCTAAGTCGCGCATATTACTATTTCAGTTTTATAGCCAAAAACTTTTTTCCCGCCTTTTTCATTACAAAAAGTTTGCTGGGTTTGTATTTCGTTCCCAGGGACGAACCAGGAATTGACCACTGGTGCGCTAAAATGTTACATGTGTCCACTATGAAATATTAAAAATTCTTAGACGCACATATTACCATTTCAGTTTTATGGCCAAAAATTTTTTCGCGCCTTTTACTCTAAAAAAAAGTTTGCTGGGGGTGTATTTTATCCCCAGGACCGAACCAGGAAAAGACAACTAATACGCTTGAATGGTACATTTGTCTACTATAAAATAGTTAAAAAGCCTAAAACGCACATATTGCCATTTCAGTTTTGTGGCAAAAACTTTTTTCACGCCTTTTTACCTATAAAAAGTTTGCTGGGTGTGTATTTCGTTCCCAGGGCCGAACCAGGAAGTTACAACTGGTGCGCTAAAATGGTACATGTGCTCACTATAAAATATCAAAAATTCTTAGACGCACGTATTACTATTTCAGTTTTATAGCCAAAAACTTTTTCGCGCTTTTTTCACTACAAAAAGTTTGCTGGATTTGTATTTCGTCCCTAGGGCTGAACCAGGAAGTGGCAACTGGTGCGCTGGAATGGTACATGTGCTAACTGTAAAATATTACAAATTCTTAGACGCACATGTAACTACTTCAGTTTTATAGCCAAAAAGTTTTTTCGCGCCTTTTTACCTATAAAAAGTTTGCTGGGTGTGTATTTCGTTCCCAGGGCTGATCCAGGAAATGACAACTGGTGCGCTGAAATGTTACATGTGTCCACTATAAAATATATTTTTTTATGGAAAATTGGAAATCTCGACTTTCCATGTGTTATTCAAAATTTTTCAAGAAAAAGTGTACAAAATTGGTAATGCAAAATTAGAAATCTCGGCTTTTATATTCATAAAAATTACACCCGTGGGTTATGCAAACATTTTGAAGAAAAAGTGTTAAAATATGGTCATGCAAAATTAAAAATTTTGGCTTTCCAAAAATTTCAAGAAAAATTATAAGTTATAAATAATGCGCTTCTCATTCGTTCAAAATTTGTTTGATTTGAAGAATGTTTGGAAAAATACATTTTTGTATGAGGAATGGTTCAAGTTTATCAGTAAATATATGAATATTACTTCTATATGAAATGTTTAAAAAAGTAACTGTAGCTCCGGATATATTAATTTTATTGCGAAATTATAAAAATCTGCACCAAGTTACCGATAGTGCTCTTTTCAATTCTCTTAAAGCTCTTTTGATTTGAAAGATTTTATGAAAACATACATTTTTAAATGAGAAGTGGTTTAAGTTTATCAATAAATTAATAAAAATTACTTCCTTCTGAAATGTTTAAGAAAGTGACTGTAGCTCCGGAAATATTAATTTCACTGCGAAATTATAAAACCTCCACTAAGTTATCAATAATGCGCTTTTCAATTCGTTCAAATTTTTTTGATTTTAAAGAATGTTTGGAAAAATACATTTTTGTATGAGGAATGGTTTAAGTTTATCAGTAAATATATGAATATTACTTCTTTCTGAAATGTTTAAGAAAGTGACTGTATCTACGGAAATATTAATTTCATTGGGAAATTATAAAAAGCTTCACTAAGTTAGCAACAGCGCTCTTTTGAATTCTTTCAAAATTATTTTAATTTGAAAGAAAAATACATTTTTGCATTAGTAACAATCAGAAATTGCAGCTTTATTATATAAATAAATTAGACCTGTGAATTTTTCCAAAAATTTCAAGAAAGATTATACAAATTTTTTATGCAAAATTAGAAATCTCGGCTTTTGAATTTGTAAAAATTACACCCATGTCGTTTTCAAAAATTTTCAAGAAAAAGTATAGAACATTTTTTCAAGCAAAATTAGAAATCTCAAGTTTTATATATATAAAAATTACAACCGTAACTGATACAAACATTTTAAATAAAAAAGTGTTAAAAATTAGAAATTTCAGCTTTAATTTATAAAAATAATACACCTGTTACTTATTCATAAAATTTCAAGAAAAATTATAACATTTTTTTATGGAAAATTAGAAATCTCGACTTTCCATGTGTTATTCAAAAATTTTCAAGAAAAAGTGTACAAAATTGGTGATGCAAAATTAAAAATCTCAGATTTTATATTCATAAAAATTACACCCGTGGCTTATTCCAACATTTTGAAGAAAAAGTGTTAAAATATGGTCATGCAAAATTAAAAATTTTGGCTTTCCAAAAATTTCAAGAAAAATTATAAGTTATCAATAATGCGCTTCTCATTCGTTCAAAATTTGTTTGATTTGAAGGAATGTTTGGAAAAACACATTTTTGTTGTTGTTTTGTACCACTAAGTTGTCAATAATGCGCTTTTCAATTCGTTCAAATTTTTTTTGATTTGAAAGAATGTTTGGAAAAATACATTTTTGTATAAGGAATGGTTCAAGTGTATCAGTAAATATATGAATATTACTTCTTTTTGAAATGTTTAAGAAAGTGGCTGTATCAACGGAAATATTAATTTCATTGCGAAATTATAAAAAGCTTCACTAAGTTAGCAATAGTGCTCTTTTGAATTCTTTCAAAATTATTTTAATTTGAAAGAATTTAAAAAAAAATACATATTTGGAAAAATACATTTTTGCATGAGGAACAATCAGAAATTGCAGCTTTATTATATAATTAAATTAGACCCGTTAAATTAGACTTTTTCCAAAAATTTCAAGAAAGATTATACAAATTTTTTATGGAAAAATTTTAAAGAAAAAGTGTACAAAAGTTTTCATGCAAAATTAAAATTTCGGCTTTTGAATTTGTAAAACTTACACCCCTGTCGTTTTCAAAAATTTTCAAGAAAAAGTATAGAACATATTTTCATGCAAAATTAAAAATCTGGAGTTTTATATTTATAAAACTTACAACCGTAACTGATTCAAACATTTTGAAGAAAAAGTGTTAGAAATTAGAAATTTAAACTTTAATATTTAAAAAAAATACACCTGTTACTTATTCATAAAATTTCAAGAAAAATTATAACATTTTTTTATGGAAAATTAGAAATCTCGACTTTCGTATTTATTAAAATTACACCCATGTGTTATTCAAAAATTTTCAAGAAAAAGTGTACAAAATTGGTGATGCAAAATCAGAAATCTCGGCTTTTATATTCATAAAAATTACACCCGTGGCTTATTCAAACATTTTGAAGAAAAAGTGTTAAAATATGGTCATGCAAAATTAAAAATTTTGGCTTTCCAAAAATTTCAAGAAAAATTATAAGTTATAAATAATGCGCTTCTCATTCGTTCAAAATTTGTTTGATTTGAAAGAATGTTTGGAAAAATACATTTTTGTATGAGGAATGGTGCAAGTAGTTCAGTAAATATATGAATATTACTTGTATATGAAATGTTTAAAAAGTAACTGTAGCTCCGGAAATATTAATTTTATTGCGAAATTATAAAAACCTGCACCAAGTTACCGATAGTGCTCTTTTCAATTCTCTTAAAACTCTTTTGATTTGAAAGATTTTATGAAAACATACATTTTTAAATGAGAAGTGGTTTAAGTTTATCAATAAATTAATAAAAATTACTTCCTTTTAAAATGTTTAAGAAAGTGACTGTAGCTCCGGAAATATTAATTTCATTGCGAAATTATAAAAACCTCCACTAAGTTATGAATAATGCGCTTTTCAATTCGTTAAAATTTTTTTTGATTTTAAAGAATGTTTGGAAAAATACATTTTTGTATGAGGAATGGTTCAAGTTTATCAGTAAATATATGAATATTACTTGTATATGAAATGTTTAAAAAAGTAACTGTAGCTCCAGATATATTAATTTTATTGCGAAATTATAAAAATCTGCACCAAGTTACCGATAGTGCTCTTTTCAATTCTTCCAAATTATTTTAATTTGAAAGAATTTTTAAAAAAAATACATATTTGGAAAAATACATTTTTGCATGAGGAACAATGAGAAATTGCAGCTTTATTATATAAATAAATTAGACCCGTGACTTTTTCCAAAAGTTTCAAGAAAGATTATACAAATTTTTTATGCAAAATTAGAAATCTCGGCTTTTGAATTTGTAAAAATTACACCCCTGTCGTTTTCAAAAATTTTCAAGAAAAAGTTTACAAAATTTTTCATGCAAAATTAGAAATTTCGGCTTTTGAATTTGTAAAAATTACACCCCTGTCGTTTTCAAAAATTTTCTAGAAAAAGTATAGAACATTTTTTCATGCAAAATTAGAAATCTCGAGTTTTATATTTATAAAACTTACAACCGTAACTGATTCAAACATTTTGAAGAGAAAGTGTTAAAAATTAGAAATTTCAGCTTTAATATATAAACAAAATACACCTGTTACTTATTCATAAAATTTCAAGAAAAATTACAACATTTTTTTATGGAAAATTAGAAATCTCAACTTTCATATTTATTAAAATTACACCCATGTGTTATGCAGAAATTTTCAAGAAAAAGTGTACAAAATTGGTGATGCAAAATTAGAAATCTCGGCTTTTATATTCATAAAAATTACACCCGTGACTTATTCAAACATTTTGATGAAAAAGTGTGAAAATATGGTCATGCAAAATTAAAAATTTTGGCTTTCCAAAAATTTCAAGAAAACATATAAGTTATCAATAATGCGCTCATCAATTCGTTAAAAATTTTTTTGATTTGAAAGAATGTTTGGAAAAATACATTTTTGTATGAGGAATGGTTCAAGTTTATCAGTAAATATATAAATATTACTTCTATATGAAATGTTTAAAAAAGTAACTGCAGCTCCGGAAATATTAATTTCATTGCGAAATTATAAAAACCTCCACTAAGTTATCAATAATGCGCTTTTCAATTCGTTAAAATTTTTTTTGATTTTAAAGAATGTTTGGAAAAATACATTTTTGTATGAGGAATGGTTCAAGTTTATCAGTAAATATATGAATATTACTTCTACGAGTATATGAAATGTTTAAAAAAGTAACTGTAGCTCCGGAAATATTAATTTCATTGCGAAATTATAAAAATCTGCACCAAGTTACTGATAGTGCTCTTTTCAGGTCTTTTAAAACTCTTTTGATTTGAAAGATTTTATGAAAACATACATTTTTAAATGAGAAGTGGTTTAAGTTTATCAATAAATTAATAAAAATTACTTCCTTTTGAAATGTTTAAGAAAGTGACTGTAGCTCCGAAAATTTAATTTCATTGCGAAATTATAAAAACCTCCACTAAGTTATCAATAATGCGCTTTTCAATTCGTTCCAATTTTTTTTGATTTTAAAGAATGTTTGGAAAAATACATTTTTGTATGAGGAATGGTTCAAGTTTATTAGTAAATATATGAATATTACTTCTTTATGAAATGTTTAAGAAAGTGACTGTATCTCCGGAAATATTAATTTCATTTCGAAATTATAAAAATCTCCACTAAATTATCAATCGATCGCTTTTCATTCTTTTAAAACTGTTTTGATAGAATTTATGAAAACATACATTTTTTAATGAGAAGTGGTTTAAGTTTATCAATAAATAAATAAAAACTACTTCTTTATAAAATGTTTAAGAAAGTGACTATATCTCCGGGAATATTATTTCATTGCGAAATTATTAAAATCTTCACCAAGTTATCGTTTCAATTCTTTTTAAATTGTTTGATTTGAAAGAATGTTTGAAAAGACATTTTTGTATGAAGAGTAGTTCAAATAAAAAAAAAAATTTGATTTAAATAAAAATATGAATATTACTTTCATATGAATCTTTGAATTGAAAAGCACTTAGTTATTAACAGTGCTATTTTCAATTCTTTTAAAATTGTTTTCATTTGAAAGAGTTTTTGAAAAATTCATTTTTTTATGAGAAGCGGTTCAAGCTTATCAATAAATATATGAATATTACTTCCATTTGAAATGCTTAAAAAAGTGACTGTAGCTCCGGAAATATTAATTTCATTCCGAAATTATAAAAACCTCCACTAAGTTATCAATAATGCGCTTTTCAATTGGTTCAAAATTTTTTTGATTTTAAAGAGTGTTTGGAAAAATACATTTTTGTATGAAGAATGGTTTAAGTTTATCAGTAAATATATGAATATTACTCTTTTATGAAATGTTTATGAAAGTAACTGTAGTTCCGGAAATATTAATTTTATTGCGAAATTATAAAAATCTGCACCAAGTTACCGATAGTGCTGTTTTCAATTGTTTTAAAACTCTTTTGATTTGAAAGATTTTATGAAAACATACATTTTTAAATGAGAAGTGGTTTAAGTTTACCATTAAATTAATAAACATTACTTCCTTTTGAAATGTTTAAGAAAGTGACTGTATCTACGGAAATATTAATTTCATTGCGAAATTATAAAAAGCTTCACTAAGTTAGCAACAGCACTCTTTTGAATTCTTTCAAAATTATTTTAATTTGAAAGAATTTTTAAAAAAATACATATTTGGAAAAATACATTTTTGCATGAGGAACAATCAGAAATTGCAGCTTTATTATATAAATAAATTAGACTTGTGACTTTTTCCAAAAATTTCATGAAAGATTATACAAATTTTTTATGGAAAATTAGAAATCTCGGCTTTTATTTTAACAAAAATTACACCCGGTCTTAGTCAAAAATTTTCAAGAAAAAGTATAGAACATTTTTTCAAGCAAAATTAGAAATCTCGGGTTTTATATTTACAAAAATTACACCCTTGACTTATTCAAACATTTTGAAGAAAAAGTGTAAAAAATTAGAAATTTCAGCTTTAATACATAAACAAAATACACCTGTTACTTATTCAAAAAATTTCAAGAAAAATTAACACATTTTTTTATGGAAAATTAGAAATTTTGACTTTCAAATTTATTAAAATTTCACCCATATTTTGTTTAAAAACTTTCAAGAAAAAGTTTACAAAATAGGTGATGCAAAATCAGAAATCTCGGCTTTTATATTCATAAAAATTACACCCGTGACTTATTCAAACATTTTGAAGAAAAAGTGTTAAAATATGGTCATGCAAAATTAAAAATTTTGGCTTTCCAAAAATTTAAAGAAAAATTATAAGTTATCAATAATGCGCTTCTCAATTCGTTAAAATTTTTTTTGATTTTAAAGAATGTTTGGAAAAATACATTTTTGTATGAGGAATGGTTCAAGTTTATTAGTAAATATATGAATATTACTTCTTTATGAAATGTGTAAGAAAGTGACTGTATCTCCGGAAATATTAATTTCATTTCGAAATTATAAAAAGCTTCACTAAGTTAGCAACAGTGCTCTTTTGAATACTTTCAAAGTTATTTTAATTTGAAAGAATTTAAAAAAAAAAAAATACATATCTGGAAAAAAACATTTTTTAAGAAAAAGTTTACAAAATAGGTGATGCAAAATTAGAAATCTCGGCTTTTATATTCATAAAAATTACACCCGTGACTTATTCAAACATTTTGAAGAAAAAGTGTGAAAATATGGTCATGCAAAATTAAAAATTTTGGCTTTCCAAAAATTGCAAGAAAAATTATAAGTTATCAATAATGCGCTTCTCAATTCGTTAAAAATTTTTTTGATTTGAAAGAATGTTTGGAAAAATACATTTTTGTATGAGGAATGGTTCAAGTAGTTCAGTAAATATATGAATATTACTCTTTTATGATATGTTTAAGAAAGTAACTGTAGCTCCGGAAATATTAATTTTATTGCGAAATTATAAAAATCTGCACCAAGTTACCGATAGTGCTGTTTTCAATTGTTTTAAAACTCGGTTGATTTGAAAGATACATTTTTGCGTGAGGAACAATCAGAAATCGCAGCTTTATTATATAAATAAATTAGAACCGTGACTTTTCCCAAAAATTTAAAGAAAGATTATAAAAATTTTTTATGGAAAATTTTAAAGAAAAAGTGTACAAAAGTTTTCTTACAAAATTAGAAATCTCGGCTTTTGAATTTGTAAAAATTACACCCATGTCGTTTTCAAAAATTTTCAAGAAAAAGTATAGAACATTTTTTCATGCAAAATTAGAAATCTCGAGTTTAATATTTATTAAAATTACACCTGTGACTTATTCTAACATTTTGAAGAAAACGTATCAAAAATTGGTCATGCAAAATTAGAAATTTCACCATTAATATATAAATAAAATGCACATGTCTTATTCATAAAATTTCAAGAAAAATTATAAAAATTTTTAATGGAAAATTAGAAATCTCGGCTTTTATATTTATAAAAATAACGCTCTTGTCTTATTCAAAAATTTTCAAGAAAAAGTTTACAAAATTTTTCATGCAAAATTAGAAATTTCGGCTTTTGAATTTGTAAAAATTACACCCCTGTCGTTTTCAAAAATTTTCTAGAAAAAGTATAGAACATTTTTTCATGCAAAATTAGAAATCTCGAGTTTTATATATATAAAACTTACAACCGTAACTGATTGAAACATTTTGAAAAGAAAGTGTTAAAAATTAGAAATTTCAGCTTTAATATATAAAAAAAATACACCTGTTACTTATTCAAAAAATTTCAAGAAAAATTATAACATTTTTTTATGGAAAATTAGAAATCTCAACTTTCATATTTATAAAAATTACACCCATGTGTTATGCAGAAATTTTCAAGAAAAAGTGTACAAAATTGGTGATGCAAAATTAGAAATCTCGGCTTTTATATTCATAAAAATTACACTCGTGGGTTATGCAAACATTTTGAAGAAAAAGTGTTAAAATATGGTCATGCAAAATTAAAAATTTTGGCTTTCCAAGAATTTCAAGAAAAATTATAAGTTATCAATAATGCGCTTCTCAATTCGTTCAAAATTTTTTTGAATTGAAAGAATGTTTGGAAAAATACATTTTTGTATGAGGAATGGTTCAAGTTTATCAGTAAATATATGAATATTACTTCTATATGAAATTTTTAAAAAGTAACTGTAGCTCCGGAAATATTAATTTTATTGCGAAATTATAAAAACCTCCACTAAATTATCAATAATGCGCTTTTCAATTCGTTCAATTTTTTTTTTTTTGATTTTAAAGAATGTTTGGAAAAATACATTTTTATATGAGGAATGGTTTAAGTTTATCAGTAAATATATGAATATTACTTCTTTATGAAATGTTTAAGAAAGTGACTGTATCTACGGAAACTTAATTTCATTGCGAAATTATAAAAACCTCCACTAAGTTATCAATAATGCGCTTTTCAATTCGTTCAAATTTTTTTTTGATTTTAAAGAATGTTTGGAAAAATACATTTTTGTATGAGGAATGGTTTAAGTTTATCAGTAAATATATGAATATTACTTCTTTATGAAATGTTTAAGAAAGTGACTGTATCTACGGAAATATTAATTTCATTGCGAAATTATAAAAAGCTTCACTAAATTGGAAACAGTGCTCTTTTGAATTCTTTCAAAATTTTTTTAATTTGAAAGAATTTTTAAAAAAATACATATTTGGAAAAAAAAATTTTTGCATGAGGAACAATATGAAATTGCAGCTTTATTATATAAATAAATTAGACCCGTGACTTTTTCCAAATATTTCAAGAAAGATTATAGAAATTTTTTATGCAAAATTAGAAATCTCGGCTTTCGAATTTGTAAAAATTACACACATGTCGTTTTCAAAAATTTTCAAGAAAAAGTATAGAACATTTTTTCATGCAAAATTAGAAATCTCGAGTTTTATATTAATAAAAATTACAACCGTAACTGATTCAAACATTTTGAAGAAAAAGTGGTAAAAATTAGAAATTTCAGCTTTAATATATAAACAAAATACACCTGTTACTTATTCATAAAATTTCAAGAAAAATTATAAAATTTTTTTATGGAAAATTAGAAATCTCGACTTTCCATGTGTTATTCAAAAATTTTCAAGAAAAAGTGTACAAAATTGGTGATGCAAAATTAGAAATCTCGGCTTTTATATTCATAAAAATTACACTCGTGGGTTATGCAAACATTTTGAAGAAAAAGTGTTAAAATATGGTCATGCAAAATTAAAAATTTTGGCTTTCCAAAAATTTCAAGAAAAATTATAAGTTATAAATAATGCGCTTCTCATTCGTTCAAAATTTGTTTGATTTGAAAGAATGTTTGGAAAAATACATTTTTGTATGAGGAATGGTTCAAGTTTATCAGTAAATATATGAATATTACTTCTATATGAAATGTTTAAAAAAGTAACTGTAGCTCCGGAAATATTAATTTTATTGCGAAATTATAAAAATCTGCACCAAGTTACCGATAGTGCTCTTTTCAATTCTCTTAAAGCTCTTTTGATTTGAAAGATTTTATGAAAACATACATTTTTAAATGAGAAGTGGTTTAAATTTATCAATAAATTAATAAAAATTACTTCCTTCTGAAATGTTTAAGAAAGTGACTGTAGCTCCGGAAATATTAATTTCACTGCGAAATTATAAAAACTCCCACTAAGTTATCAATAATGCGCTTTTCAATTCTTTCAAAATTGTTTTGATTTTAAAGAATGTTTGGAAAAATACATTTTTGTATGAGGAATGGTTCAAGTAGTTCAGTAAATATATGAATATTACTCTTTTATGAAATGTTTAAGAAAGTAACTGTAGCTCCGGAAATATTAATTTTATTGCGAAATTATAAAAATCTGCACCAAGTTACCGACAGTGCTGTTTTCAATTGTTTTAAAACTCGGTTGATTTGAAAGATTTTATGAAAACATTCATTTTTAAATGAGAAGTGTTTTAAGTTTATCAATAAATTAATAAAAATTACTTCCTTCTCAAATGTTTAAGAAAGTGACTGTAGCTCCGGAAATATTAATTTCATTGCGAAATTATAAAAAGCTCCATTAAGTTAGCAACAGCGCCCTTTTGAATACTTTCAAAATTATTTTAATTTGAAAGAACTTTTAAAAAAATACATATTTGGAAAAATACATTTTTGCGTGAGGAAAAATTAGAAATTGCAGCTTTATTATATAAATAAATTAGACTTGTAACTTTTTCCAAAAATTTCATGAAAGATTATACAAATTTTTTATGGAAAATTAGAAATCTCGGGTTTTATATTTACAAAAATTACACCCGTGACTTATTCAAACATTTTAAAGAAAAATTGTTAAAAATTAGAAATTTCAGCTTTAATATATAAACAAAGTACACCTGTTACTTATTCAAAAAATTTCAAGAAAAATTATAACATTTTTTTATGGAAAATTAGAAATCTCGACTTTCATATTTATTAAAATAACACCCATGTGTTATTCAAAAATTTTCAAGAAAAAGTGTACAAAATTGGTGATGCAAAATTAGAAATCTCGGCTTTTATATTCATAAAAATTACACCCGTGACTTATTCAAACATTTTGAAGAAAAAGTGTTAAAATATGGTCATGCAAAATTAAAAACTTTGAATTTCCAAAAATTTAAAGAAAAATTATAAGTTATAAATAATGCGCTTCTCAATTCATTAAAAATTTTTTGATATGAAAGAATGTTTGGAAAAATACATTTTTGTATGAGGAATGGTTCAAGTTTATCAGTAAATATATGAATATTACTTCTATATGATATGTTTAAAAAAGTAACTGTAGGTCCGGAAATATTAATTCTATTGCGAAATTATAAAAATCTGCACCAAGTTACCGATAGTGCTCTTTTCAATTCTCTTCAAGCTCTTTTGATTTGAAAGATTTTATGAAAACATACATTTTTAAATGAGAAGTGGCTTAAGTTTATCAATAAATTAATAAAAATTACTTCCTTATGAAATGTTTAAGAAAGTGACTTTAGCTCCGGAAATATTAATTCCATTGCGAAATTATAAAAACCTCCACTAAGTTATCAATAATGCGCTTTTCAATTCGTTCAAATTTTTTTTTGATTTTAAAGAATGTTTGGAAAAATACATTTTTGTATGAGGAATGCTTCAAGTTTATCAGTAAATATATGAATATTACTTCTTTATGAAATGTTTAAGAAAGTGACTGTATCTACGGAAATATTAATTTCATTGCGAAATTATAAAAAGCTTCACTAAGTTAGCAACAGTGCTCTCTTGAATTCTTTCAAAATTATTTTATTTGGAAAGATTTTTTAAAAAATATATATTTGGAAAAATACATTTTTGCATGAGGAACAATGAGAAATTGCAGCTTTATTATATAAATAAATTAGACCCGTGACTTTTTCCAAAAATTTCAAGAAAAATTATACAAATTTTTTATGCAAAATTAGAAATTTCAGCTTTTGAATTTGTAAAAATTACACCCATGTCGTTTTAGAAAATTTTCAAGAAAAAGTATAGAACATTTTTTCAGGCAAAATTAGAAATCTCGAGTTTTATATATATAAAAATTACAACCGTAACTGATTCAAACATTTTGAAGAAAAAGTGTTAAAAATTAGAAATTTCAGCTTTAATATATAAACAAAATACACCTGTTACTTATTCATAAAATTTCAAGAAAAATTATAACATTTTTTTATGGAAAATTAGAAATCTCGACTTTCCATGTGTTATTCAAAAATTTTCAACAAAAAGTGTACAAAACTGGTGATGCAAAATTAGAAATCTCGGCTTTTATATTCATAAAAATTACACCCGTGGCTTATTCAAACATTTTGAAGAAAAAGTGTTAAAATATGGTCATGCAAAATTAAAAATTTTGGCTTTCCAAAAATTTCAAGAAAAATTATAAGTTATAAATAATGCGCTTCTCATTCGTTCAAAATTTGTTTGATTTGAAAGAATGTTTGGAAAAATACATTTTTGTATGAGGAATGGTGCAAGTAGTTCAGTAAATATATGAATATTACTTGTATATGAAATGTTTAAAAAGTAACTGTAGCTCCGGATATATTAATTTTATTGCGAAATTATAAAAACCTGCACCAAGTTACCGATAGTGCTCTTTTCAATTCTCTTAAAACTCTTTTGATTTGAAAGATTTTATGAAAACATACATTTTTAAATGAGAAGTGGTTTAAGTTTATCAATAAATTAATAAAAATTACTTCCTTTCGAAATGTTTAAGAAGGTGACTGTAGCTCCGGAAATATTAATTTCATTGCGAAATTATTAAAACCTCCACTAAGTTATCAATAATGCGTTTTTCAATTCGTTCAAATTTTTTTTGATTTTAAAGATAGTTTGGAAAAATAAATTTTTGTATGAGGAATAGTTCAAGTTTATCAGTAAATATATGAATATTACTTCTTTATGAAATGTTTAAGAAAGTGACTGTATCTACGGAAATATTAATTTCATTGCGAAACTATAAAAAGCTTCATTAAGTTAGCAACAGTGCTTTTTTGAATTCTTTCAAAATTATTTTAATTTAAAAGAAAAATACATTTTTGCATTAGGAACAATGAGAAATTGCAGCTTTATTATATAAATAAATTAGACTTGTGACTTTTTCCAAAAATTTCAAAAAAGATTATACAAATTTTTTATGCAAAATTAGAAATTTCGGCTTTTGAATTTGTAAAAATTACTCCCATGCCGTATTTAAAAATTTTCAAGAAAAAGTATAGAGCATTTTTTCATGCAAAATTAGAAATCTCGAGTTTTATATATATAAAAATTACAACCGTAACTGATACAAACATTTTGAAGAAAAAGTGTTAAAAATTTGAAATTTCAGCTTTAATATATAAACAAAATACACCTGTTACTTATTCATAAAATTTCAAGAAAAATTATAACATTTTTTTATGAAAAATTAGAAATCTCAACTTTCATATTTATTAAAATTACACCCATGTGTTATGCAGAAATTTTCAAGAAAAAGTGTACAAAATTGGTGATGCAAAATTAGAAATCTCGGCTTTTATATTCATAAAAATTACACCCGTGGCTTATTCAAACATTTTGAAGAAAAAGTGTTAAAATATGGTTATGCAAAATTAAAAATTTTGGCTTTCCAAAAATTTCAAGAAAAATTATAAATTATAAATAATGCGCTTCTCATTCGTTCAAAATTTTTTTGAATTGAAAGAATGTTTGGAAAAATACCTTTTTTAATGAGGAATGGTTCAAGTAGTTCAGTAAATATATGAATATTTCTTGTATATGAAATGTTTAAAAAAGTAACTGTAGCTCCGGAAATATTAATTTTATTGCGAAATTATAAAAATCTGCACCAAGTTACCGATAGTGCTCTTTTCAATTCTCTTAAAACTCTTTTGATTTGAAAGATTTTATGAAAACATACATTTTTAAATGAGAAGTGGTTTAAGTTTATCCATAAATTAATAAAAATTACTTCCTTTTGAAATGTTTAAGAAAGTGACTGTAGCTCCGGAAATATTAATTTCATTGCGAAATTATAAAAACCTTCACTAAGTTATCAATAATGCGCTTTTCAATTCGTTCAAATTTTTTTTTGATTTTAAAGAATGTTTGGATATATACATTTTTGTATGAGGAATGGTTCAAGTTTATCAGTAAATATATGAATATTACTTCTTTATGAAATGTTTAAGAAAGTGGCTGTATCTACGGAAATATTAATTTCATTGCGAAATTATAAAAAGCTGCACTAAGTTAGCAACAGAGCTGTTTTGAATTCTTTCAAAATTATTTTAATTTGAAAGAATTTTTAAAAAAATACATATTTGGAAAAATACATTTCTGCATGAGGAACAATCAGAAATTGCAGCTTTATTATATAAATAAATTAGACCCTTGACTTTTTCCAAAAATTTCAAGAAAGATTATACAAATTTTTGATGGAAAAATTTTAAAGAAAAAGTGTACAAAAGTTTTCATACAAAATTAGAAATTTCGGCTTTTGAATTTGTAAAAATTACACCCATTTCCTTTTCAAAAATTTTCAAGAAAAAGTATAAAACATTTTTTCATGCAAAATTAGAAATCTCGAGTTTTATATTTATAAAACTTACAACAGTAACTGATTGAAACATTTTGAAAAGAAAGTGTTAAAAATTAGAAATTTCAGCTTTAATATATAAACAAAATACACCTGTTACTTATTATAAAAATTTCAAGAAAAATTATAACATTTTTTTATGGAAAATTAGAAATCTCAACTTTCATATTTATTAAAATTACACCCATGTGTTATGCAGAAATTTTCAAGAAAAAGTGTACAAAATTGGTGATGCAAAATTAGAAATCTCGGCTTTTATATTCATAAAAATTACACCAGTGGCTTATTCAAACATTTTGAAGAAAAAGTGTTAAAATATGGTCAGGCAAAATTAAAAATTTTGGCTTTCCAAAAATTTCAAGAAAAATTATAAGTTATCAATAATGCGCTTCTCAATTCGTTCAAAATTTTTTTGATTTGAAAGAATGTTTGGAAAAATACATTTTTGTATGAGGAATGGTTCAAGTTTATCAGTAAATATATGAATATTGCTTCTATATGAAATGTTTAAAAAAGTAACTGTAGCTCCGGAAATATTAATTTTATTGCGAAATTATAAAAACCTCCACTAAATTATCAATAATGCGCTTTTCAATTCGTTAAAATTTTTTTTGATTTTAAAGAATATTTGGAAAAATACATTTTTGTATAAGGAATGGTTTAAGTTTATCAGTAAATATATGAATATTACTTCTTTATGAAATGTTTAAGAAAGTGACTGTATCTACGAAAACTTAATTTCATTGCGAAATTATAAAAACCTCCACTAAGTTATCAATAATGCGCTTTTCAATTCGTTCAAATTTTTTTTTTTGATTTTAAAGAATGTTCGGAAAAATACATTTTTGTATGAGGAATGGTTTAAGTTTATCAGTAAATATATGAATATTACTTCTTTATGAAATGTTTAAGAAAGTGACTGTATCTACGGAAATATTAATTTCATTGCGAAATTATAAAAAGCTTCACTAAGTTGGAAACAGTGCTCTCTTGAATTCTTTCAAAATTATTTTATTTGGAAAGATTTTTTAAAAAATACATATTTGGAAAAAAAATTTTTGCATGAGGAACAATGAGAAATTGCAGCTTTATTATATAAATAAATTAGACCCGTGACTTTTTCCAAAAATTTCAAGAAAAATTATACAAATTTTTTATGCAAAATTAGAAATTTCAGCTTTTGAATTTGTAAAAATTACACCCATGTCGTTTTAGAAAATTTTCAAGAAAAAGTATAGAACATTTTTTCAGGCTTTTTTATGGAAAATAAGAAATGTTGGCTTTTATATTTATAAAAATAACATTCTTGTCTTATTCAAAAATTTTAAAGAAAAAGTGTACAAAATTTTTCATACAAAATTAGAAATCTCGGCTTTTGAATTTGTAAAAATTACACCCATGTCGTTTCAAAAATTTTCAAGAAAAAGTATAGAACATTTTTTCATGCAAAATTAGAAATCTCGAGTTTTGTATTAATAAAAATTACAACCGTAACTGATTCAAACATTTTGAAGAAAAAATGGTTAAAATTAGAAATTTCAGCTTTAATATATAAACAAAATACACCTGTTACTTATTCATAAAATTTCAAGAAAAATTATAAAATTTTTTTATGGAAAATTAAAAATCTCGACTTTCCATGTGTTATTCAAAAATTTTCAAGAAAAAGTGTACAAAATTGGTGATGCAAAATTAGAAATCTCAGATTTTATATTCATAAAAATTACACCCGTGACTTATTCAAACATTTTAGTTAGAAATTAAAAATTTCAGCTTTAATATATAAAAAAAATACACCTGTTACTTATTCATAAAATTTCAAGAAAAATTATAACATTTTTTTATGGAAAATTAGAAATCTCGACTTTCATATTTATTAAAATTACACCCATGTGATATTCAAAAATTTTCAAGAAAAAGTGTACAAAATTGGTGATGCAAAATTAGAAATCTCGGCTTTTATATTCATAAAAATTACACCCTTGACTTATTTAAACATTTTGAAGAAAAAGTGTTAAAATATGGTCATTTAAAATTAAAAATTTTGGCTTTCCAAAAATTTCAAGAAAAATTATAAGTTATCAATAATGCGCATCTCAATTCGTTCAAAATTTTTTTGAATTGAAAGAATGTTTGGAAAAATACATTTTTGTATAAGGAATGGTTCAAGTTTATCAGTAAATATATGAATATTGCTTCTATATGAAATGTTTAAAAAAGTAACTGTAGCTCCGGAAATATTAATTTTATTGCGAAATTATAAAAATCTGCACCAAGTTACCGATAGTGCTCTTTTCAATTCTTTTAAAACTCTTTTGATTTGAAAGATTTTATGAAAACATACATTTTTAAATGAGAAGTGGTTAAAGTTTATCAATAAATTAATAAAAATTACTTCCTTTTGAAATGTTTAAGAAATGGACTGTAGCTCCGGAAATTTAATTTTATTGCGAAATTTTAAAATTTCCACTAAGTTATCAACAGTGCTCTTTTGAATTCTTTCAAAATTATTTTAATTTGAAAGAATTTTTAAAAAAATACATATTTGGAAAAATACATTTTTGCATGAGGAACAATCAGAAATTGCAGCTTTATTATATAAATAAATTAGACCCGTGACTTTTTTCAAAAATTTCAAGAAAGATTATACAAATTTTTTATGGAAAAATTTTAAAGAAAAAGTGTACAAAAGTTTTCATACAATATTAAAAATCTCGGCTTTTATATTTACAAAAATTACACCCGGTCTTATTCAAACATTTTGAAGAAAACGTATCAAAAATTGGTCATGCAAAATTAGAAATTTCAGCATTAGTATATAAATAAAATGCACATGTCTTAATCAAAAAATTTCGAGAAAAATTATAAATTTTTTTTTTGGAAAAATAGAGATTTTGGCTTAAATATGTAAATAAATTACACCTGTGACTTATTCATAAAATTTCAAGAAAAGTTATAAAATTTTTAATGGAAAATTAGAAATCTCGACTTTCCATGTGTTATTCAAAAGCTTTCAAGAAAAAGTGTACAAAATTGGTGATGCAAAATTAGAAATCTCGGCTTTTATATTCATAAAAATTATACCCGTGACTGATTCAAACATTTTGAAGAAGAAGTGTTAAAATATGGTCATGCAAAATTAAAAATTTTGGCTTTCCAAAAATTTCAAGAAAAATTATAAGTTATCAATAATGCGCTTCTCAATTCGTTCAAAATTTTTTTGATTTGAAAGAATGTTTGGAAAAATACATTTTTGTATGAGGAATGGTTCAAGTTTATCAGTAAATATATGAATATTAATTCTATATGATATGTTCAAAAAAGTAACTGTAGCTCCGGAAATATTAATTTTATTGCGAAATTATAAAAATCTGCACCAAGTTACCGATAGTGCTCTTTTCAATTCTTTTAAAATTGTTTTGATTTGAAAGAATTTATGAAAACATACATTTTTAAATGAGAAGTGGTTTGAGTTTATCAATAATCTAATAAAATTTACTTCTTTATGAAATGTTTAAGAAAGTGACTGTATCTCCGGAAATATTAATTTCATTGCGAAATTGTTAAAATATTCACCAAGTTATCGTTTCAATTCTTTTAAAATTGTGTGATTTGAATGAATGTTTGCAAAGACAATTTTTGTATAAAGAAGTAGTTCAAATAAAAAAAAAAATTTATTAAAATAAATATATGAATATTACTTTCATATGAATATTTGAATTGAAAAGCACTAAGTTATTAACAGTGCTCTTTTGAAATCTTTCAAAATTATTTTAATTTGAAAGAATTTTTAAAAAAATACATATTTGGAAAAATACATTTTTGCATGAGAAATATTAGAAATTGCAGTTTTATTATATAAATAAATTAGACCCATGACTTTTTCCAAAAATTTCAAATTTTTTATGGAAAATTAGAAATTTCGGCTTTTATATTTACAAAAATTACACCTGGTCTTATTCAAAAATTTTCAAGAAAGAGTGTAGAAAATTGGTGATGCAAAATTAGAAATCTCGGCTTTTATATTCATAAAAATTACACCCGTGACTTATTCTAACATATTGAAGAAAACGTATCAAAAATTGGTCATGCAAAATTAGAAATTTCAGCATTAATATATAAATAAAATGCACATGTCTTAATCAAAACATTTCACGAAAAATTATAAATTTTTTTATGGAAAATTAGAAATGTTGGCTTTTATATTTATAAAAATAACATTCTTGTCTTATTAAAAAATTTTAAAGAAAAAGTGTACAAAATTTTTCATGCAAAATTAGAAATCTCGGCTTTTGAATTTCTAAAAATTACACCCATGTCGTTTTCAAAAATTTTCAAGAAAAAGTTTAGAACATTTTTTCATGCAAAATTAAAAATCTCGGGTTTTATATTTACAAAAATTACACCCGTGACTTATTCTAACATTTTTAAGAAAACGTATCAAAAATTGGTCATGCAAAATTTGAAATTTCAACTTTAATATATAAATAAATTACACCTGTTACTTATTTACAAAAATTCAAGAAAAATTGTAAAAATGTTTAATGAAAAATTAGAAATCTTGGCGTTTGAAATTGTAAAAATTGCACCGGTGTCGTATTCAAAAATTTTCAAGAAAAAGTATAGAACATTTTTATTGCAACATTAGAAATCTCAGCTTTTTTATTTATAAAAATTACACCCGTAACTGATTCAAACATTTTGAAGAAAAAGTGTTAAAAATTAGAAATTTCAGCTTTAATATATAAACAAATTACACCCATGTGTTATTCAAAAAATTTCAAGAAAAAGAATACAAAATTGTCCATACAAAATTAGAAATCTCGGCGTTTGAATTTGTAAAAAAAGCACCCGTGTCGTATTCAAAAATGTTTAAGAAAAAGTATAGAACAATTTTTATTGCAAAATTAGAAATCTCGGCTTTTATATTCACAAAAATTACACCCGTGGCTTATTCAAACATTTTGAAGAAAAAGTGTGAAAATATGGTCATGCAAAATTAAAAATTTTGGCTTTCCAAAAATTTCAAGAAAAATTATAAGTTATAAATAATGCGCTTCTCATTCGTTCAAAATTTGTTTGATTTGAAGGAATGTTTGGAAAAATACATTTTTGTTGTTGTTTTGTGCCACTAAGTTGTCAATAATGCGCTTTTCAATTCGTTCAAATTTTTTTTGATTTTAAAGAATGTTTGGAAAAATACATTTTTGTATGAGGAATGGTTCAAGTTTATCAGTAAATATATGAATATTACTTCTATATGAAATGTTTAAGAAAGTGACTGTATCTACGGAAATATTAATTTCATTGCAAAATTATAAAAAGCTTCACTAAGTTAGCAACAGCGCTCTTTTGAATTCTTTCAAAATTATTTTAATTTGAGAGAATTTTTAAAAGAATACATATTTGGAAAAATACATTTTTGCATGAGGAACAATCAGAAATTGCAGCTTTATTATATAATTAAATTAGAACCGTTAAATTTGACTTTTTCCAAAAATTTCAAGAAAGATCATGCAAATTTTTTATGGAAAAATTTTAAAGAAAAAGTGTACAAAAGTTTTCGTGCAAAATTAAAATTTCGGCTTTTGAATTTGTAAAAATTACACCCCTGTCGTTTCCAAAAATTTTCAAGAAAAAGTATAGAACATTTTTTCATGCAAAATTAAAAATCTGGAGTTTTATATTTATTAAACTTACAACCGTAACTGATTCAAAAATTTTAAAGAAAAAGTGTTAGAAATTTGAAATTTCAGCTTAAATATTTAAAAAAAATACACCTGTTACTTATTCATAAAATTTCAAGAAAAATTATAAAATTTTTTATGGGAAAATTAGAAATCTCGACTTTCATATTTATTAAAATTACACCCATGTGTTATTCAAAAATTTTCAAGAAAAAGTGTACAAAATTGGTGATGCAAAATTAGAAATCTCGGCTTTTATATTTACAAAAATTACACCCGGTCTTATTCAAACATTTTGAAGAAAAAGTGTTAAAATATGGTCATGCAAAATTAAAAATTTTGGCTTTCCAAAAATTTCAAGAAAAATTATAAGTTATAAATAATGCGCTTCTCATTCGTTCAAAATTTGTTTGATTTGAAGGAATGTTTGGAAAAATACATTTTTGTTGTTGTTTTGTGTCACTAAGTTGTCACTAAGTTGTCAATATTGCGCTTTTCAATTCGTTCAAATTTTTTTTGATTTTAAAGAATGTTTGGAAAAATACATTTTTGTATGAGGAATGGTTCAAGTTTATCAGTAAATATATGAATATTACTTCTATATGAAATGTTTAAGAAAGTGACTGTATCTACGGAAATATTAATTTCATTGCGAAATTATAAAAAGCTTCACTAAGTTAGCAACAGTGCTCTTTTGAATTCTTTCAAAATTATTTTAATTTGAAAAAATTTTTAAAAAAATACATATTTGGAAAAATACATTTTTGCATGAGGAACAATCAGAAATTGCAGCTTTATTATATAATTAAATTAGAACCGTTAAATTTGACTTTTTCCAAAAATTTGAAGAAAGATCATGCAAATTTTTTATGGAAAAATTTTTAAGAAAAAGTGTACAAAAGTTTTCGTGCAAAATTAAAATTTCGGTTTTTGAATTTGTAAAAATTACACCCCTGTCGTTTCCAAAAATTTTCAAGAAAAAGTATAGAACATTTTTTCATGCAAAATTAAAAATCTGGAGTTTTATATTTATAAAACTTACAACCGTAACTGATTCAAACATTTTGAAGAAAAAGTGTTAGAAATTTGATATTTCAGCTTAAATATTTAAAAAAAATACACCTGTTACTTATTCATAAAATTTCAAGAAAAATTATAAAATTTTTTAATGGAAAATTAGAAATCTCGACTTTCATATTTATTAAAATTACACCCATGTGTTATTCAAAAATTTTCAAGAAAAAGTGTACAAAATTGGTGATGCAAAATTAGAAATCTCAGCTTTTATATTCATAAAAATTACACCCGTGGGTTATTAAAATATTTTGAAGAAAAAGTGTTAAAATATGGTCATGCAAAATTAAAAATTTTGGCTTTCCAAAAATTTCAAGAAAAATTATAAGTTATAAATAATGCGCTTCTCATTCGTTCAAAATTTGTTTGATTTGAAGGAATGTTTGGAAAAATACATTTTTGTTGTTGTTTTGTGCCACTAAGTTGTCAATAATGCGCTTTTCAATTCGTTCAAATTTTTTTTGATTTTAAAGAATGTTTGGAAAAATACATTTTTGTATGAGGAATGGTTCAAGTTTATCAGTAAATATATGAATATTACTTCCTTATGAAATGTTTAAGAAAGTGACTGTATCTACGGAAATATTAATTTCATTGCAAAATTATAAAAAGCTTCACTAAGTTAGCAACAGCGCTCTTTTGAATTCTTTCAAAATTATTTTAATTTGAGAGAATTTTTAAAAGAATACATATTTGGAAAAATACATTTTTGCATGAGGAACAATCAGAAATTGCAGCTTTATTATATAATTAAATTAGAACCGTTAAATTTGACTTTTTCCAAAAATTTCAAGAAAGATCATGCAAATTTTTTATGGAAAAATTTTAAAGAAAAAGTGTACAATAGTTTTCGTGCAAAATTAAAATTTCGGCTTTTGAATTTGTAAAAATTACACCCATGTCGTTTTCAAAAATTTTCAAGAAAAAGTTTAGAACATTTTTTCATGCAAAATTAAAAATCTCGGGTTTTATATTTACAAAAATTACACCCGTGACTTATTCTAACATTTTTAAGAAAACGTATCAAAAATTGGTCATGCAAAATTTGAAATTTCAACTTTAATATATAAATAAATTACACCTGTTACTTATTTACAAAAATTCAAGAAAAATTGTAAAAATGTTTAATGAAAAATTAGAAATCTTGGCGTTTGAAATTGTAAAAATTGCACCGGTGTCGTATTCAAAAATTTTCAAGAAAAAGTATAGAACATTTTTATTGCAACATTAGAAATCTCAGCTTTTATATTTATAAAAATTACACCCGTAACTGATTCAAACATTTTGAAGAAAAAGTGTTAAAAATTAGAAATTTCAGCTTTAATATATAAACAAATTACACCCATGTGTTACTCAAAAAATTTCAAGAAAAATGATAGCATTTTTTTATGGAAAATTAGAAATCTCGACTTTCATATTTATTAAAATTACACCCATGTGCTATTCAAAAGTTTTCAAGAAAAAGAATACAAAATTGTTCATACAAAATTAGAAATCTCGGCGTTTGAATTTGTAAAAAAAGCACCCGTGTCGTATTCAAAAATGTTCAAGAAAAAGTATAGAACAATTTTTATTGCAAAATTAGAAATCTCGGCTTTTATATTCACAAAAATTACACCCGTGGGTTATTCAAACATTTTGAAGAAAAAGTGTTAAAATATGGTCATGCAAAATTAAAAATTTTGGCTTTCCAAAAATTTCAAGAAAAATTATAAGTTATAAATAATGCGCTTCTCATTCGTTCAAAATTTGTTTGATTTGAAGGAATGTTTGGAAAAATACATTTTTGTTGTTGTTTTGTGTCACTAAGTTGTCAATATTGCGCTTTTCAATTCGTTCAAATTTTTTTTGATTTTAAAGAATGTTTGGAAAAATACATTTTTGTATGAGGAATGGTTCAAGTTTATCAGTAAATATATGAATATTACTTCTTTATGAAATGTTTAAGAAAGTGACTGTATCTACGGAAATATTAATTTCATTGCGAAATTATAAAAAGCTTCACTAAGTTAGCAACAGTGCTCTTTTGAATTCTTTCAAAATTATTTTAATTTGAAAGAATTTTTAAAAAAATACATATTTGGAAAAATACATTTTTGCATGAGGAACAATCAGAAATTGCAGCTTTATTATATAATTAAATTAGAACCGTTAAATTTGACTTTTTCCAAAAATTTCAAGAAAGATCATGCAAATTTTTTATGGAAAAATTTTAAAGAAAAAGTGTACAAAAGTTTTCGTGCAAAATTAAAATTTCGGCTTTTTAATTTGTAAAAATTACACCCCTGTCGTTTCCAAAAATTTTCAAGAAAAAGTATAGAACATTTTTTCATGCAAAATTAAAAATCTGGAGTTTTATATTTATTAAAATTACACCCATGTGTTATTCAAAAATTTTCAAGAAAAAGTGTACAAAATTGGTGATGCAAAATTAGAAATCTCGGCTTTTATATTCATAAAAATTACACCCGTGGGTTATTCAAATATTTTGAAGAAAAAGTGTTAGAAATTTGAAATTTCAGCTTAAATATTTAAAAAAAATACACCTGTTACTTATTCATAAAATTTCAAGAAAAATTATAAAATTTTTTAATGGAAAATTAGAAATCTCGACTTTCATATTTATTAAAATTACACCCATGTGTTATTCAAAAATTTTCAAGAAAAAGTGTACAAAATTGGTGATGCAAAATTAGAAATCTCGGCTTTTATATTCATAAAAATTACACCCGTGGGTTATTCAAATATTTTGAAGAAAAAGTGTTAAAATATGGTCATGCAAAATTAAAAATTTTGGCTTTCCAAAAATTTCAAGAAAAATTATAAGTTATAAATAATGCGCTTCTCATTCGTTCAAAATTTGTTTGATTTGAAGGAATGTTTGGAAAAATACATTTTTGTTGTTGTTTTGTGCCACTAAGTTGTCAATAATGCGCTTTTCAATTCGTTCAAATTTTTTTTGATTTTAAAGAATGTTTGGAAAAATACATTTTTGTATGAGGAATGGTTCAAGTTTATCAGTAAATATATGAATATTACTTCTATATGAAATGTTTAAGAAAGTGACTGTATCTACGGAAATATTAATTTCATTGCAAAATTATAAAAAGCTTCACTAAGTTAGCAACAGCGCTCTTTTGAATTCTTTCAAAATTATTTTAATTTGAGAGAATTTTTAAAAGAATACATATTTGGAAAAATACATTTTTGCATGAGGAACAATCAGAAATTGCAGCTTTATTATATAATTAAATTAGAACCGTTAAATTTGACTTTTTCCAAAAATTTCAAGAAAGATCATGCAAATTTTTTATGGAAAAATTTTAAAGAAAAAGTGTACAAAAGTTTTCGTGCAAAATTAAAATTTCGGCTTTTGAATTTGTAAAAATTACCCCCTGTCGTTTCCAAAAATTTTCAAGAAAAAGTATAGAACATTTTTTCATGCAAAATTAAAAATCTGGAGTTTTATATTTATAAAACTTACAACCGTAACTGATTCAAAAATTTTAAAGAAAAAGTGTTAGAAATTTGAAATTTCAGCTTAAATATTTAAAAAAAATACACCTGTTACTTATTCATAAAATTTCAAGAAAAATTATAAAATTTTTTAATGGAAAATTAGAAATCTCGACTTTCATATTTATTAAAATTACACCCATGTGTTATTCAAAAATTTTCAAGAAAAAGTGTACAAAATTGGTGAAGCAAAATTAGAAATCTCGGCTTTTATATTTACAAAAATTACACCCGGTCTTATTCAAACATTTTGAAGAAAACGTATCAAAAATTGGTCATGCAAAATTAGAAATTTCAGCATTAGTATATAAATAAAATGCACATGTCTTAATCAAAAAATTTCGAGAAAAATTATAAATATTTTTAATGGAAAATTAGAAATCTCGACTTTCCATGTGTTATTCAAAAGCTTTCAAGAAAAAGTGTACAAAATTGGTGATGCAAAATTAGAAATCTCGGCTTTTATATTCATAAAAATTATACCCGTGACTTATTCAAACATTTTGAAGAAAATGTATCAAAAATTGGTCATGCAAAATTAGAAATTTCAGCATTATTATATAAATAAAATGCACATGTCTTAATCAAAAAATTTCAAGAAAAATGATAAATTTTTTTTTTGGAAAAATAAAAATTTTGGCTTTAATATATAAATAAATTACACCTGTGACTTATTCATAAAATTTCAAGAAAAATTATAAACAGTTTTTATGGAAAATTAGAAATCTCGGGTTTTATATTTATAAAAATAACACTCTTGTCTTATTCAAAGTCTTTAAAGAAAAAGTGTACAAAATTATTCATGCAAAATTAGAAATGTCGGCTTTTGAATTTATAAAAATTGCACCCGTAACTGATTCAAACATTTTGAAGAAAAAGTGTTAAAAATTAGAAATTTCAGCTTTAATATATAAACCAAATACACCTGTTACTTATTCAAAAAATTTCAAGAAAAATTATAACATTTTTTAATAGAAAATTATAAATCTCGACTTTTATATTTATTAAAATTACACCCATGTGTTATTCAAAAATTTTCAAGCAAAAGTGTACAAAATTGGTAATGCAAAATTAGAAATCTCGGCTTTTATATTCATAAAAATTACACCCGTGACTTATTCAAACATTTTGAAGAAAAATGTTAAAATATGGTCATGCAAAATTAAAAATTTTGGCTTTCCAAAAATTTAAAGAAAAATTATAAGTTATCAATAATGCGCTTCTCAATTCGTTCAAAATTTTTTTGATTTGAAAGAATGTTTGGAAAAATACATTTTTGTATGAGGAATGGTTCAAGTTTATCAGTAAATATATGAATATTTCTTCTATATGAAATGTTTAAAAAAGTAACTGTAGCTCCGGAAATATTAATTTTATTGCGAAAATATAAAAATCTGCACCAAGTTACCGATAGTGCTCTTTTCAATTTTCTTAAAGCTCTTTTGATTTGAAAGATTTTATGAAAACATACATTTTTAAATGAGAAGTGGTTTAAGTTTATCAATAAATTAATAAAAATTACTTCCTTCTGAAATGTTTAAGAAAGTGACTGTAGCTCCGGAAATATTAATTTCACTGCGAAATTATAAAAACCTCCACTAAGTTATCAATAATGCGCTTTTCAATTCGTTCAAATTTTTTTTGATTTTAAAGAATGTTTGGAAAAATAAATTTTTGTATGAGGAATGGTTTAAGTTTATCAGTAAATATATGAATATTACTTCTTTATGAAATGTTTAAGAAAGTGACTGTATCTACGGAAATATTAATTTCATTGCGAAATTATAAAAAGCTTCACTAAGTTAGCAACAGCGCTCTTTTGAATTCTTTCAAAATTATTTTAATTTGAAAGAATTTTTAAAAAAATATATATTTGGAAAAAAAATTTTTGTATGAGGAACAATCAGAAATTGCAGCTTTATTATATAAATAAATTAGACCTGTGACTTTTTCCAAAAATTTCAAGAAAGATTATACAAATTTTTTATGGACAAATTTTAAAGAAAAAGTGTACAAAAGTTTTCATACAATATTAAAAATCTCGGCTTTTATATTTACAAAAATTACACCCGGTCTTATTCAAACATTTTGAAGAAAACGTATCAAAAATTGGTCATGCAAAATTAGAAATTTCAGCATTAGTATATAAATAAAATAAAATCTACCGAGGAATAAGTCTCCTGAACATCGCCTACAAGATCTTCTCTGCCGTTTTGTGTGAGCGCCTGAAACCATTCGTGAACAGTCTGATAGGTCCTTATCAGTGTGGTTTCAGGCCGGGGAAGTCCACCATCGACCAAATTTTCACACTACGGCAGATCCTGGAAAAGACCCAAGAGATGCAAATCGACACCCACCACCTATTCGTCGATTTTAAGGCCGCATATGACAGTGTGTATAGGGACGAGCTATACGAAGCCATGTCTAGTTTTGACATTCCTACTAAACTCGTCAGGCTGTGTAGGATGACGATGGAGAACTCTCGCTGCTCCATCAAGGTCGGTAACGAATTCACCGAGACCTTCAATGTCAGAAGGGGATTTAGACAAGGCGACGCACTGTCATGTGATTTTTTTAACATAATTCTTGAGAAGATCGTGCAAAACTCACACGCCAACAACAGAGGCACGATCTTCCAAAAGTCCGTGCAACTGCTAGCATACGCTGACGACATTGACGTGATTGGTCGAACACAGCGAGCCGTCACTGAAGCGTTTGCTGGTATTTCAACGGAGGCGGCCAAAATGGGTCTAGCGGTGAACGAGGGCAAAACGAAGTATATGCTGTCATCAAAAAAGGACGCGCAACACCGACGACTGGGCCAGAACATCACCATAGGCAGCTATAACTTCGAGGTAGTGAAGGACTTCGTCTACCTTGGCTCCCAAGTCAACAATATGAACAACATCAGTACCGAGATCAAACGCAGAATAACTCTTGCCAATCGCTGTTTCTTTGGGCTCAAGAGGCAATTGAGTAGTAAGGCCCTTTCTCGAAAAACCAAGTTGACACTATATACCACTTTGATAATCCCTGTACTTCTTTATGGCGCAGAAGCATGGACGGTGTCGAAGGCGGATGAGGAAGTCCTTGGTATTTTCGAGAGAAAAGTTCTGCGTTCAATCTTCGGCCCTGTTTGCGTTGATGGTTTCTGGAGAAGAAGATTCAATCATGAACTGTACGGGTTGTACAGCGACATGAGCCTAACCCTACGGATCCAACGGCTAAGATGGTTGGGCCATGTAGAGCGCATGGAGAATACTGCTCCGACCCGTAGAATCTTCGATTCCGAACCTGTGGGACAACGCAGTAGAGGACGCCCACGGAATCGATGGCGCACACAAGTGGAGAGGGACCTCAACCAACTTGGTGTGCAAAATTGGAGAACGCTGGCTAAAGACCGTGCCAGCTGGAAAACTTTGTTGGTTGAGGCCCAGGTTCACCACGGACTGTAGCGCCAAAAGAAGAAGAAGAAGAAGATATAAATAAAATGAACATGTCTTAATCAAAAAGTTTCGAGAAAAATTATAAATTTTTTTTTTTGGAAAAATAGAGATTTTGGCTTAAATATGTAAATAAATTACACCTGTGACTTATTCATAAAATTTCAAGAAAAATTATAAATATTTTTAATGGAAAATTAGATATCTCGACTTTCCATGTGTTATTCAAAAGCTTTCAAGAAAAAGTGTACAAAATTGGTGATGCAAAATTAGAAATCTCGGCTTTTATATTCATAAAAATTACACCCGTGACTTATTCAAACATTTTGAAGAAAAAGTGTTAAAATATGGTCATGCAAAATTAAAAATTTTGGCTTTCCAAAAATTTCAAGAAAAATTATAAGTTATCAATAATGCGCTTCTCAATTCGTTCAAAATTTTTTTGATTTGAAAGAATGTTTGGAAAAATACATTTTTGTATGAGGAATGGTTCAAGTTTATCAGTAAATATATGAATATTTCTTCTATATGAAATGTTTAAAAAAGTAACTGTAGCTCCGGAAATATTAATTTTATTGCGAAATTATAAAAATCTGCACCAAGTTACCGATAGTGCTCTTTTCAATTCTTTTAAAATTGTTTTGATTTGAAAGAATTTATGAAAACATACATTTTTAAATGAGAAGTGGTTTAAGTCTATCAATAATCTAATAAAATTTACTTCTTTATGAAATGTTTAAGAAAGTGACTGTATCTCCGAAAATATTAATTTCATTGCGAAATTGTTAAAATATTCACCAAGTTATCGTTTCAATTCTTTTAATATTGTGTGATTTGAATGAATGTTTGAAAAGACAATTTTTGTATGAAGAAGTAGTTCAAATAAAAAAAAAATGTATTAAAATAAATATATGAATATTACTTTCATATGAATATTTGAATTGAAAAGCACTAAGTTATTAACAGTGCTCTTTTGAAATCTTTCAAAATTATTTTAATTTGAAAGAATTTTTAAAAAAATACATATTTGGAAAAATACATTTTTGCATGAGAAAAATTAGAAATTGCAGTTTTATTATATAAATAAATTAGATCCGTGACTTTTTCCAAAAATTTCAAATTTTTTATGGAAAATTAGAAATCTCGGCTTTTATATTTACAAAAATTACACCTGGTCTTATTCAAAAATTTTCAAGAAAGAGTGTAGAAAATTGGTGATGCAAAATTAGAAATCTCGGCTTTTATATATTTATAAAAATTACACCCGTGACTTATTCTAACATTTTGAAGAAAACCTTTAAAAAATTAGTCATGCAAAATTAGAAATTTCAGCATTAATATATAAATAAAATGCACATGTCTTAATCAAAACATTTCAAGAAAAATGATAAATTTTTTTATGGAAAATAAGAAATGTTGGCTTTTATATTTATAGAAATAACATTCTTGTCTTATTCAAAAATTTTAAAGAAAAAGTGTACAAAATTTTTCATGCAAAATTAGAAATCTCGGCTTTTGAATTTGTAAAAATTACACCCATGTCGTTTCAAAAATTTTCAAGAAAAAGTATAGAACATTTTTTCATGCAAAATTAGAAAACTCGAGTTTTATATTAATAAAAATTACAACCGTAACTGATTCAAACATTTAGAAGAAAAAGTGGTTAAAATTAGAAATTTCAGCTTTAATATATAAACAAAATACACCTGTTACTTATTCATAAAATTTCAAGAAAAATTATAACATTTTTTTATGGAAAATTAGAAATCTCGACTTTCCATGTGTTATTCAAAAATTTTCAAGAAAAAGTGTACAAAATTGGTGATGCAAAATTAGAAATCTCGGCTTTTATATTCATAAAAATTACACCCGTGACTTATTCAAACATTTTGAAGAAAAAGTGTTAAAATATGGTCATGCAAAATTAAAAATTTTGGCTTTCCAAAAATTTCAAGAAAAATTATAATTTATAAATAATGCGCTTCTCCTTCGTTCAAAATTTGTTTGATTTGAAAGAATGTTTGGAAAAATACATTTTTTTATGAGGAATGGTTCAAGTTTATCAGTAAATATATGAATATTACTTCTATATGATATGTTTAAAAAAGTAACTGTAGCTCCGGAAATATTAATTTTATTGCGAAATTATTAAAATCTGCACCAAGTTACCGATAGTGCTCTTTTCAATTCTCTTAAAGCTCTTTTGATTTGAAAGATTTTATGAAAACATACATTTTTAAATGAGAAGTGGTTTAAGTTTATCAATAAATTAATAAAAATTACTTCCTTTTGAAATGTTTAAGAAGGTGACTGTAGCTCCGGAAATATTAATTTCATTGCGAAACTATAAAAACTTCCACTAATTTATCAATAATGCGCTTTTTAATTCGTTCAAATTTTTTTTTGATTTTAAAGAATGTTTGGAAAAATACATTTTTGTATGAGGAATGGTTCAAGTTTATCAGTAAATATATGAATATTACTTCTTTATGAAATGTTTAAGAAAGTGACTGTATCTACGGAAATATTAATGTCATTGCGAAATTATAAAAAGCTTCACTAAGAAAGCAACAAGTGCTCTTTTGAATGCGTTCAAAATTATTTTAATTTGAAAGAATTTTTAAAAAAATACATATTTGGAAAAATACATTTTTGCATGAGGAACAATGAGAAATTGCAGCTTTATTATATAAATAAATTAGACTTGTGACTTTTTCCAAAAATTTCAAGAAAGATTATACAAATTTTTTATGCAAAATTTGTAAAAATTACACCCATGTCGTTTTCAAAAATTTTCAAGAAAAAGTATAGAACATTTTTTCAAGCAAAATTAGAAATCTCGAGTTTTATATATATAAAAATTACAACCGTAACTGATAAAAACATTTTGAAGAAAAAGTGTTAAGAATTAAAAATTTCAGCTTTAATATATAAACAAAATACACCTGTTACTTATTCATAAAATTTCAAGAAAAATTATAACATTTTTTTATGGAAAATTAGAAATCTCGACTTTCCATGTGTTATTCAAAAATTTTCAAGAAAAAGTGTACAAAATTGGTGATGCAAAATTAGAAATCTCGGCTTTTATATTTACAAAAATTACACCCGGTCTTATTCAAACATTTTGAAGAAAAAGTGTTAAAATATGGTCATGCAAAATTAAAAATTTTGGTTTTCCAAAAATTTCAAGAAAAATTATAAGTTATAAATAATGCGCTTCTCATTCGTTCAAAATTTGTTTGATTTGAAGGAATGTTTGGAAAAATACATTTTTGTTGTTGTTTTGTGTCACTAAGTTGTCAATATTGCGCTTTTCAATTCGTTCAAATTTTTTTTGATTTTAAAGAATGTTTGGAAAAATACATTTTTGTATGAGGAATGGTTCAAGTTTATCAGTAAATATATGAATATTACTTCTTTATGAAATGTTTAAGAAAGTGACTGTATCTACGGAAATATTAATTTCATTGCGAAATTATAAAAAGCTTCACTAAGTTAGCAACAGTGCTCTTTTGAATTCTTTCAAAATTATTTTAATTTGAAAGAATTTTTAAAAAAATACATATTTGGAAAAATACATTTTTGCATGAGGAACAATCAGAAATTGCAGCTTTATTATATAATTAAATTAGACCCGTTAAATTAGACTTTTTCCAAAAATTTCAAGAAAGATTATACAAATTTTTTATGAAAAAATTTTAAAGAAAAAGTGTACGAAAGTTTTCATGCAAAATTAAAATTTCGGCCTTTGAATTTGTAAAAATTACACCCCTGTCGTTTTCAAAAATTTTCAAGAAAAAGTATAGACCATTTTTTCATGCAAAATTAAAAATCTGGAGTTTTATATTTATAAAACTTACAACCGTAACTGATTCAAACATTTTGAAGAAAAAGTGTTAGAAATTAGAAATTTAAACTTTAAACTTTAATATTTAAAAAAAAATACACCTGTTACTTATTCATAAAATTTCAAGAAAAATTATAACATTTTTTTATGGAAAATTAGAAATCTCGACTTTCATATTTATTAAAATTACACCCATGTGTTATTCAAAAATTTTCAAGAAAAAGTGTACAAAATTGGTGATGCAAAATTAGAAATCTCGGCTTTTATATTCATAAAAATTACACCCGTGACTTATTTAAACATTTTGAAGAAAAAGTGTTAAAATATGGTCATTTAAAATTAAAAAATTTGGCTTTCCAAAAATTTCAAGAAAAATTATAAGTTATCAATAATGCGCTTCTCAATTCGTTCAAAATTTTTTTGAATTGAAAGAATGTTTGGAAAAATACATTTTTGTATGAGGAATGGTTCAAGTTTATCAGCAAATATATGAATATTACTTCTATATGAAATGTTTAAAAAAGTAACTGTAGCTCCGGAAATATTAATTTTATTGCGAAAATATAAAAATCTGCACCAAGTTATCGATAGTGCTCTTTTCAATTCTTTTAAAACTCTTTTGATTTGAAAGATTTTATGAAAACATACATTTTTAAATGAGAAGTGGTTAAAGTTTATCAATAAATTAATAAAAATTACTTCCTTTTGAAATGTTTAAGAAAGTGACTGTAGCTCCGGAAATTTAATTTCATTGCGAAATTTTAAAATGTCTACTAAGTTATCAACAGTGCTCTTTCGAATTCTTTCAAAATTATTTTAATTTGAAAGAATTTTAAAAAAAATACATATTTGGAAAAATACATTTTTGCATGAGGAACAATCAGAAATTGCAGCTTTATTATATAATTAAATTAGACCCGTTAAATTAGACTTTTTCCAAAAATTTCATGAAAGATTATACAAATTTTTTATGGAAAAATTTTAAAGAAAAAGTGTACAAAAGTTTTCATGCAAAATTAAAATTTCGGCTTTTGAATTTGTAAAAATTACACCCCTGTGGTTTTCAAAAATTTTCAAGAAAAAGTATAGAACATTTTTTCATGCAAAATTAGAAATCTCGAGTTTTATATTTATAAAAATTACACCCGTGACTTATTCTAACATTTTGAAGAAAACGTATCAAAAATTGGTCATGCAAAATTAGAAATTTCAGCATTAGTATATAAATAAAATGCACATGTCTTAATCAAAAAATTTCGAGAAAAATTATAAAAATTTTTTTTTTTGGAAAATTATAAATTTTGGCTTTAATATATAAATAAATTACACCTGTGACTTATTCATAAAATTTCAAGAAAAATTATAAAAATTTTTAATGGAAAATTAGAAATCTCGCCTTTTATATTTATAAAAATAACGCTCTTGTCTTATTCAAAAATTTTCAAGAAAAAGTGTACAAAATTTTTCATGCAAAATTAGAAATGTCGGCTTTTGAATTTGTAAAAATTACACCCCTGTCGTTTTCAAAAATTTTCAAGAAAAAGTATAGAACATTTTTTCATGCAAAATTAGAAATCTCGAGTTTTATATTTATAAAACTTACAACCGTAACTGATTCAAACATTTTGAAGAAAAAGTGTTAAAAATTAGAAATTTCAGCTTTAATATATAAACAAAATACACCTGTTACTTTTTCAAAAAATTTCAAGAAAAATTATAACATTTTTTAATGGAAAATTTGAAATCTCGACTTTCATATTTATTAAAATTACACCCATGTGTTATTCAAAAATTTTCAAGAAAAAGTGTACAAAATTGGTGATGCAAAATTAGAAATCTCGGCTTTTATATTCATAAAAATTACACCCGTGACTTATTTAAACATTTTGAAGAAAAAGTGTTAAAATATGGTCATTTAAAATTAAAAAATTTGGCTTTCCAAAAATTTCAAGAAAAATTATAAGTTATAAATAATGCGCTTCTCCTTCGTTCAAAATTTGTTTGATTTGAAAGAATGTTTGGAAAAATACATTTTTGTATGAGGAATGGTTCAAGTTTATCAGTAAATATATGAATATTACTTCTATATGATATGTTTAAAAAAGTAACTGTAGCTCCGGAAATATTAATTTTATTGCGAAATTATTAAAATCTGCACCAAGTTACCGATAGTGCTCTTTTCAATTCTCTTAAAGCTCTTTTGATTTGAAAGATTTTATGAAAACATACATTTTTCAATGAGAAGTGGTTTAAGTTTATCAATAAATTAATAAAAATTACTTCCTTTTGAAATGTTTAAGAAGGTGACTGTAGCTCCGGAAATATTAATTTCATTGCGAAATTATAAAAACTTCCACTAATTTATCAATAATGCGCTTTTCAATTCGTTAAAATTTTTTTTTATTTTAAATAATGTTTGGAAAAATACATTTTTGTATGAGGAATGGTTCAAGTTTATCAGTAAATATATGAATATTACTTCTTTATGAAATGTTTAAGAAAGTGACTGTATCTACGGAAATATTAATGTCATTGCGAAATTATAAAAAGCTTCACTAAGATAGCAACAAGTGCTCTTTTGAATGCGTTCAAAATTATTTTAATTTGAAAGAATTTTTAAAAAAATACATATTTGGAAAAATACATTTTTGCATGAGGAACAATGAGAAATTGCAGCTTTATTATATAAATAAATTAGACTTGTGACTTTTTCCAAAAATTTCAAGAAAGATTATACAAATTTTTTATGCTAAATTAGAAATCTCAGCTTTTGAATTTGTAAAAATTACACCCATGTCGTTTTCGAAAATTTTCAAGAAAAAGTATAGAAAATTTCTTCAGGCAAAATTTGAAATCTCGAGTTTTATATATATAAAAATTACAACCGTAACTAATTCAAACATTTTGAAGAAAAAGTGTTAGAAATTAGAAATTTCAGCTTTAATATTTAAAAAAAATACACCTGTTACTTATTCATAAAATTTCAAGAAAAATTATAACATTTTTTTATGGAAAATTAGAAATCTCGACATTCATATTTATTAAAATTACACCCATGTGTTATTCAAAAATTTTCAAGAAAAAGTTTACAAAATTGGTGATGCAAAATTAGAAATCTCGCCTTTTATATTCATAAAAATTACACCCGTGACTTATTTAAACATTTTGAAGAAAAAGTGTTAAAATATGGTCATTCAAAATTAAAAACTTTGGCTTTCCAAAAATATCAAGAAAAATTATAAGTTATAAATAATGCGCTTCTCATTCGTTCAAAATTTGTTTGATTTGAAGGAATGTTTAGAAAAATACATTTTTGTTGTTGTTTTGTACCACTAAGTTGTCAATAATGCGCTTTTCAATTCGTTCAAATTTTTTTTGATTTGAAAGAATGTTTGGAAAAATACATTTTTGTATGAGGAATGGTTCAAGTTTATCAGTAAATATATCAATATTACTTCTTTATGAAATGTTTAAGAAAGTGACTGTATCTACGGAAATATTAATTTCATTGCGAAATTATAAAAAGCTTCACTAAGTCAGCAACAGAGCTGTTTTGAATTCTTTGAAAATTATTTTAATTTGAAAGAATTTTTAAAAAAAAACATATTTGGAAAAATACATTTTTGCATGAGGAACAATCAGAAATTGCAGCTTTATTATATAATTAAATTAGACCCGTTAAATTAGACTTTTTCCAAAAATTTCAAGAAAGATTATACAAATTTTTTATGGAAAAATTTTAAAGAAAAAGTGTACAAAAGTTTTCATGCAAAATTAAAATTTCGGCTTTTGAATTTGTAAAAATTACACCCCTGTCGTTTTCAAAAATTTTCAAGAAAAAGTATAGAACATTTTTTCATGCAAAATTAAAAATCTGGAGTTTTATATTTATAAAACTGACAACCGTAACTGATTCAAAAATTTTGAAGAAAAAGTGTTAGAAATTAGAAATTTAAACTTTAATATTTAAAAAAATACACCTGTTACTTATTCATAAAATTTCAAGAAAAATTATAACATTTTTTTATGGAAAATTAGAAATCTCGACTTTCATATTTATTAAAATTACACCCATGTGTTATTCAAAAATTTTCAAGAAAAAGTGTACAAAATTGGTGATGCAAAATTAGAAATCTCGGCTTTTATATTCATAAAAATTACACCCCTGACTTATTCAAACATTTTGAAGAAAAAGTGTTAAAATATGGTCATGCAAAATTAAAAACTTTGGCTTTCCAAAAATTTCAAGAAAAATTATAAGTTATCAATAATGCGCTTCTCAATTCGTTCAAAATTTTTTTTAATTGAAAGAATGTTTGGAAAAATACATTTTTGTATGAGGAATGGTTCAAGTTTATCAGCAAATATATGAATATTACTTCTATATGAAATGTTTAAAAAAGTAACTGTAGCTCCGGAAATATTAATTTTATTGCGAAATTATAAAAATCTGCACCAAGTTACCGATAGTGCTCTTTTCAATTCTTTTAAAACTCTTTTGATTTGAAAGATTTTATGAAAACATACATTTTTAAATGAGAAGTGGTTAAAGTTTATCAATAAAGTAATAAAAATTACTTCCTTTTGAAATGTTTAAGAAAGTGACTGTAGCTCCGGAAATTTAATTTCATTGCGAAATTTTAAAATGTCTACTAAGTTATCAACAGTGCTCTTTCGAATTCTTTCAAAATTATTTTAATTTGAAAGAATTTTTAAAAAAATACATATTTGGAAAAATACATTTTTGCATGAGGAACAATCAGAAATTGCAGCTTTATTATATAATTAAATTAGACCCGTTATATTAGACTTTTTCCAAAAATTTCAAGAAAGATTATACAAATTTTTTATGGAAAAATTTTAAAGAAAAAGTGTACAAAAGTTTTCATGCAAAATTAAAATTTCGGCTTTTGAATTTGTAAAAATTTTACCCCTGTGGTTTTCAAACATTTTCAAGAAAAAGTATAGAACATTTTTTCATGCAAAATTAGAAATCTCGAGTTTTATATTTATAAAAATTACACCCGTGACTTATTCTAACATTTTGAAGAAAACGTATCAAAAATTGGTCATGCAAAATTAGAAATTTCAGCATTAGTATATAAATAAAATGCACATGTCTTAATCAAAAAATTTCGAGAAAAATTATAAAAATTTTTTTTGGAAAATTAGAAATTTTGGCTTTAATATATAAATAAATTACACCTGTGACTTATATATAAAATTTCAAGAAAAATTATAAAAATTTTTAATGGAAAATTAGAAATCTCGCCTTTTATATTTATAAAAATAACGCTCTTGTCTTATTCAAAAATTTTGAAGAAAAAGTGTACAAAATTTTTCATGCAAAATTAGAAATGTCGGCTTTTGAATTTGTAAAAATTACACCCCTGTCGTTTTCAAAAATTTTCAAGAAAAAGTATAGAACATTTTTTCATGCAAAATTAGAAATCTCGAGTTTTATATTTATAAAACTTACAACCGTAACTGATTCAAACATTTTGAAGAAAAAGTGTTAAAAATTAGAAATTTCAGCTTTAATATATAAACAAAATACACCTGTTACTTATTCAAAAAATTTCAAGAAAAATTATAACATTTTTTAATGGAAAATTTGAAATCTCGACTTTCATATTTATTAAAATTACACCCATGTGTTATTCAAAAAATTTCAAGAAAAAGTGTACAAAATTGGTGATGCAAAATTAGAAATCTCGGCTTTTATATTCATAAAAATTACACCCCTGACTTATTCAAACATTTTGAAGAAAAAGTGTTAAAATATGGTCATGCAAAATTAAAAATTTTGGCTTTCCAAAAATTTCAAGAAAAATTATAAGTTATAAATAATGCGCTTCTCCTTCGTTCAAAATTTGTTTGATTTGAAAGAATGTTTGGAAAAATACATTTTTGTATGAGGAATGGTTCAAGTTTATCAGTAAATATATGAATATTACTTCTATATGATATGTTTAAAAAAGTAACTGTAGCTCCGGAAATATTAATTTTATTGCGAAATTATTAAAATCTGCACCAAGTTACCGATAGTGCTCTTTTCAATTCTCTTAAAGCTCTTTTGATTTGAAAGATTTTATGAAAACATACATTTTTAAATGAGAAGTGGTTAAAGTTTATCAATAAATTAATAAAAATTACTTCCTTTTGAAATGTTTAAGAAAGTGACTGTAGCTCCGGAAATTTAATTTCATTGCGAAATTTTAAAATGTCTACTAAGTTATCAACAGTGCTCTTTCGAATTCTTTCAAAATTATTTTAATTTGAAAGAATTTTTAAAAAAATACATATTTGGAAAAATACATTTTTGCATGAGGAACAATCAGAAATTGCAGCTTTATTATATAATTAAATTAGACCCGTTATATTAGACTTTTTCCAAAAATTTCAAGAAAGATTATACAAATTTTTTATGGAAAAATTTTTAAGAAAAAGTGTACAAAAGTTTTCATGCAAAATTAAAATTTCGGCTTTTGAATTTGTAAAAATTACACCCCTGTGGTTTTCAAAAATTTTCAAGAAAAAGTATAGAACATTTTTTCATGCAAAATTAGAAATCTCGAGTTTTATATTTATAAAAATTACACCCGTGACTTATTCTAACATTTTGAAGAAAACGTATCAAAAATTGGTCATGCAAAATTAGAAATTTCAGCATTATTATATAAATAAAATGCACATGTCTTAATCAAAAAATTTCGAGAAAAATTATAAAATTTTTTTTTGGAAAATTAGAAATTTTGGCTTTAATATATAAATAAATTACACCTGTGACTTATATATAAAATTTCAAGAAAAATTATAAAAATTTTTAATGGAAAATTAGAAATCTCGCCTTTTATATTTATAAAAATAACGCTCTTGTCTTATTCAAAAATTTTGAAGAAAAAGTGTACAAAATTTTTCATGCAAAATTAGAAATGTCGGCTTTTGAATTTGTAAAAATTACACCCCTGTCGTTTTCAAAAATTTTCAAGAAAAAGTTTAGAACATTTTTTCATGCAAAATTAGAAATCTCGAGTTTTATATTTATAAAACTTACAACCGTAACTGATTCAAACATTTTGAAGAAAAAGTGTTAAAAATTAGAAATTTCAGCTTTAATATATAAACAAAATACACCTGTTACTTATTCAAAAAATTTCAAGAAAAATTATAACATTTTTTAATGGAAAATTTGAAATCTCGACTTTCATATTTATTAAAATTACACCCATGTGTTATTCAAAAATTTTCAAGAAAAAGTGTACAAAATTGGTGATGCAAAATTAGAAATCTCGGCTTTTATATTCATAAAAATTACACCCCTGACTTATTCAAACATTTTGAAGAAAAAGTGTTAAAATATGGTCATGCAAAATTAAAAATTTTGGCTTTCCAAAAATTTCAAGAAAAATTATAAGTTATAAATAATGCGCTTCTCCTTCGTTCAAAATTTGTTTGATTTGAAAGAATGTTTGGAAAAATACATTTTTGTATGAGGAATGGTTCAAGTTTATCAGTAAATATATGAATATTACTTCTATATGATATGTTTAAAAAAGTAACTGTAGCTCCGGAAATATTAATTTTATTGCGAAATTATTAAAATCTGCACCAAGTTACCGATAGTGCTCTTTTCAATTCTCTTAAAGCTCTTTTGATTTGAAAGATTTTATGAAAACATACATTTTTAAATGAGAAGTGGTTCAAGCTTATCAATAAATATATGAATATTACTTCTATATGAAATGTTTAAGAAAGTGACTGTAGCTCCGGAAATATTAATTTCATTGTGAATTTATTAAAACATACACTAAGTTATCAATAATGCGCTTTTCAATTCGTTCAAAATTTTTTTGATTTGAAAGAATGTTTAAAAAAATACATATTTGTATGAGGAATGGTTCAAGTTTATCAATTATATTATATTATACCAATTTTGTACACTTTTTCTTGAAAATTTTTGCATAACACATGGGTGTAATTTTAATAAATATGAATGTCGAGATTTCTAATTTTCCACAAAAAAATGTTATAATTTTTCTTGTATTTTTTTGAAAACGACATGGGTGTCATTTTTACAAATTCAAAAGTCGAGATTTCTAATTTTGCATGAAAACTTTTGTACACTTTTTCTTTAAAATTTTTCCATAAAAAATTTGTATAATCTTTCTTGAAATTTTTGGAAAAAGTCACGAGTCTAATTTATTTATATAATAAAACTGCAATTTCTAATTTTTCCTCATACAAAAATTTATTTTTCCAAATATGTATTTTTTTTTAAATTCTTTCAAATTAAAATAATTTTGAAAGAATTCAAAAAAACACTGTTGCTAACTTAGAGAAGCTTTTTATAATTTCGCAATGAAATTAATATTTCCGGAGTTGCAGTCACTTTCTTAAACATTTCAAAAGGAAGTAATATTCATATATTTATTAATAAGATTGAACCACTTGTCATAAAAAATGTATTTTTTCAAAAACTCTTTCAAATGAAAACAATTTTAAAGGAATTGAAAAGAGCACTGTTAATAACTTAGTGCTTTTCAATTCAAAGATTCATATGAAAGTAATATTTATATATTTATTTGAATACATATTTTTTATTTGAACTACTCTTCATACAAAAATTGTCTTTTCAAACATTCTTTCAAATCAAACAATTTAAAAAGAATTGAAAAGAGCACAATCGATAACTTGGTGAAGATTTTTATAATGTCGCAATGAAAGTAATATTACCGGACATACAGTCACTTTTTTTAACATTTCATATAGAAGTAATATTCATATATTTACTAATAGACACAACGTTGGCAACACTGCTAGCATACAGACGTGTTTTTAATTATCAGCTGTGAATTTTCTTATAAAAACTTCAAGTTTAAATATTTTTTGTTAATTTTCATTTATCTGGGTGTGAAATGACTTCCAAAAGAAAGAAGTTTTGGGGGAATAACCCCAAATACAAGGTACCGAAGTCAGGAAATAGATTTCAGGCGCTATCCGATATGGATGATATCTCAAGCGATGAAGAACCTGAGATAAAGAAGGATTTGGTAGAAGTGCCTCCAATTGTTGTTGACAGCAGCCATAGCCTTACATCGGTAATGAAATGCTTGGGAAAACCGTACAAGTACAAAAGGATTTCGATTGGAACAAAGGTAATACCAAATTCTAAAACTGATATTGACGTCGCTGTTGCAAAGTTGAAGGCAGATGGTATGAAATTCTACACACATCCTGTTAAAAACAATAAAACGTTTAAGTTAATGCTATTTGGTTTACCGTAAATTGACACAAAGTCAATTGTAGATGAATTGAAGCAAAAGTTCAACATTGAGCTTGAGAATATAAAGGAGGTAGAAACATCCAGAACAACAGTAGATGATGCTCTGTACATGTTGGAATTTAAAAAAGAGCATGTCACTAAACGTGAGGTAATCAAAATAAAATATGTTTATGATGTAGTAGTGCATTGGCGAAACCCTCTCCGACGATGTAAAGGACCAACGCAATGTACGAAATGTGCAATGTACGGTCACGGATCTGCAAATTGCCGTAGAGCCTCAGCGAGCTTAGGATGGGGCGGAACTCACCAGTTATCTAATTGTCTATTAAGCAAAACTCCAGTGGATGGCCCAGTTATTTATAAATGCTTTAACTGCACAAAAAGAGGTCTAAAAAATGTTAACCAACGTGCTGACGACGCGTAATGCCCTCCACGAAAAGAGTACGTGGAAATACGGTATAAGGCTTCCAACCGTAAAAGACCGCAAAGAAGTAATTTTCCCAAATATAATATAGTCACCTCATTGGAGAAAGGAATTTCTCAATCCAAAGGAAAACCAGGTAACAATGCAAAATTATCGTATGCCGAAATGGCCAGTGCTAATCACCATTTTGATGAAAGCAATAATATCTCTAATGAACAATTATTAGACATATATTTTGAAGCTATCGATGCACTAGAAAAGTGCAAAACCAAGTACGACAAAATGAGGGTACTTGTAAACATGCTTACACATGTCATATAATCAAGCAGAATGTTACCTTAAAGTTATGCACTGGAATGCCCAAGGTATAACTAACCCAGTGACACAACTGGAATTAGAAAACCTCATTCGGGAAAAACAAATAGATATAATTTCAATTAATGAAACGTTTCTTAAACCAAATCACAGATTTAAACTGGCAGATTATAAAATCTATAGAGAAGATAGCAGCAGCCATGGTGGGGGAGTTCTCATAGCCATAAAAAACCCTATACCACATGAGAGATTAATAAAATATTCCACCTTATCTATTAAAAACATATCAATTTTAATCAAAATTAATAACAAAATAATAAGATTTACGTCCAAGATTCACACCAAGCTTCGGTAATGACCTTGACAAAATCACAGAGACTACACACGAATTTATAATTTTCGGTGACTTTAATGCCAAACACACAACGTGGGGTTGATTACAAAATAATTCAGCAGGCAATTATTTCTTTAACCATCAACTTGGCTCTCATTATTATGTATATGCTCCCAGCTCTTCCACTAGATTTAGCCAAAACGTTATAGCCAGACACTCCTCCGTAGTCGATATTATGTCAACAAACTCAGCTCTACGCTCCTCACAAATTGAAACGTTTCCGGAATTACTTAACTCAGATCACGTTCCAATGATTTGTAAGATATATGGCTCGGTAGTTGAAACCACAACCAAGGTCCCATTATATAAAATGGCCAACTGGAAGACAATAAGCAAAAGGGTAGATGACGACTTAAAAAATAATAACTTACATTCATTTGTTATCACAGAACTAAACATCGAATCAGCCTTTGAAGGTTTAACGTCTATTTTGCAGGAAGCGTCCAGAAGAATCCCCATGGGTGAGAAACAAATATGGCAAAGAAAAATTTCCGACTTAAGTCTGTATTTAATTGGCCAAAGAAATAGATACAGACGAAAATTGCAAAGATGTTATATTCCATCAGAACGTAATCAAATATTGTATATATACTGAAAGCAGGTAAAGATGCCAAGTGTCCAAAAAATTATCGGCCTATTAGTATGTTAAACACACTGGATAAAGTCTTTGAAAAAATAATATTGAAAAGGCTTCATGAATTCACGGAAAATCATGGTATATTACAGAATGAACAGTTTGGGTTCAGAAAAGATCACTCCACAGTTCATCAAGTTAAAAGAATAGTAAACCTTATCCAAAGCAACAAAAACAATAGAAGGAGCACGGGAGTAGTACTGCTAGACATTGAAAAAGCCTTTGATTCAGTATGGCATAATGGTTTAATTTATAAACTAGAAACTTTTGGATATCCTGTCTACATGCAAAAGATTATAAACAGCTTTTTGACTGATAGAACATTTGTAGTAAAAATAGATAATGAGTACTCTAGTATACGCAAAATACCTGCTGGTGTACCCCAAGGTTCAGTTTTACCCCCTATCTTATATTCCATATATATATCAGATTTCAAAACGTTAAGAGATCAAACTACAGCACTATATGCGGATGACACTGCTTTAATAGAAACTGGCAAAGTCTCGAATGCAATTATTAAAAAGCTTGACAAATCTCTCATAAAAACTAAAAACTATTTCGAAAAATGGAAAATTAAAATGAATGCTTTAAAAACACAAGCAATAATATTCCCCTTTAATAAATCGCCAAAACGAACACCTAGTATAGGATTTTCTATTCAGTGCATATAAATACAGGACTCAGTAAAATATTTAGGAATTACCATGGATAAAAAATTGAATTTCAGAGAGCACATTTTTCAAACATATACTAAAGCCGTAAGATGTGGGAGAGCCCTCTTTCCTCTGCTAAATCGAAAATCATCCCTTAACCAGAAAAATAAGTTATTGCTTAATCGAATGTGTATTCGACCGATTATGACCTATGGATGTCAGATGTGTTCTTCAAAATGCGCAAAAACCCACCTGAAAAAGCTCCAGACAGTCCAAAATAAAAATTTGAAAATTATACATAGCCTACCCAGACGCTACGCTGCACAGAAACTTCAAAGAAAAACTATTTGAAACTGTAATTTGTGAATTAACACAAAGATTTGAACATCGCAACAGATTTTCAAACCATGATTTGATACAAAATTTGTAGTAATGTAATCTTCGCCAACTTCAGTCAGGAAGATGGCGTAAGATTCAATGCAAAAATTTTTTTTTTATAAAATACAATATTGTATGTAGATATAAGGTTTTTAGCTATCTTTTTTCTCCTTAAAACATTATTATATTTTCAATGTTCTCCTATTTCCTTATAATAGTTTAATACTTGGTGCAATACTATTTAGTAAAATCTCAAAAACTATATTTATATAAAATATATTTTAAAATATTTGTATTGTATGATAATAGAAGAAAAAGTGTTAAAATATGGTCATGCAAAATTAAAAATTTTGGCTTTCCAAAAATTTCAAGAAAAATTATAAGTTATCAATAATGCGCTTCTCAATTCGTTGAAAATTTTTTTGATTTGAAAGAAAATTTGGAAAAATTGTATGAGGAATGGTTCAAGTTTATCAGTAAATATTTGAATATTTCTTCTATATGAAATGTTTAAAAAAGTAACTGTAGCTCCGGAAATATTAATTTTATTGCGAAATTATAAAAATCTGCACCAAGTTGCCGATAGTGCTCTTTTCAATTCTTTTAAAATTGTTTTGATTTGAAAGAATTTATGAAAACATACATTTTTAAATGAGAAGTGGTTTAAGTTTATCAATAATCTAATAAAATTTACTTCTTTATGAAATGTTTAAGAAAGTGACTGTATCTACGGAAATATTAATTTCATTGCGAAATTATAAAAAGCTTCACTAAGTTATTAACAGTGCTCTTTTGAAATCTTTCAAAATTATTTTAATTTGAAAGAATTTTTAAAAAAATACGTATTTGGAAAAATACATTTTTGCATGAGAAATATTAGAAATTGCAGTTTTATTATATAAATAAATTAGACCCGTGACTTTTTCCAAAAATTTCAAATTTTTTATGGAAAATTAGAAATCTCGGCTTTTATTTTTACAAAAATTACACCTGGTCTTATTCAAAAATTTTCAAGAAAGAGTGTAGAAAATTGGTGATGCAAAATTAGAAATCTCGGCTTTTATATTCATAAAAATTACACCCGTGACTTATTCTAACATTTTGAAGAAAACCTACCAAAAATTGGTCATGCAAAATTAGAAATTTCAGCATTAATATATAAATAAAATGCACATGTCTTAATCAAAACATTTCAAGAAAAATTATAAATTTTTTTATGGAAAATTAGAAATGTTGGCTTTTATATTTATAAAAATAACATTCTTGTCTTATTCAAAAATTTTAAAGAAAAAGTGTACAAAAATTTTCATGCAAAATTAGAAATCTCGGCTTTTGAATTTGTAAAAATTACACCCATGTCGTTTTCAAAAATTTTCAAGAAAAAGTATAGAACATTTTTTCATGCAAAATTAGAAATCTCGGGTTTTATATTTACAAAAATTACACCCGTGACTTATTCTAACATTTTGAAGAAAACGTATCAAAAATTGGTCATGCAAAATTAGAAATTTCAACTTTAATATATAAATAAATTACACCTGTTACTTATTTACAAAAATTCAAGAAAAATTGTAAAAATGTTTAATGAAAAATTAGAAATCTTGGCGTTTGAAATTGTAAAAATTGCACCGGTGTCGTATTCAAAAATTTTCAAGAAAAAATATAGAACATTTTTTATTGCAACATTAGGAATCTCAGCTTTTATATTTATAAAAATTACACCCGTAACTGATTCAAACATTTTGAAGAAAAAGTGTTAAAAATTAGAAATTTCAGCTTTAATATATAAACAAAATACACCTGTTACTTATTCAAAAAATTTCAAGAAAAATTATAACATTTTTTTATGGAAAATTAGAAATCTCGACTTTCCATGTGTTATTCAAAAATTTTCAAGAAAAAGTGTACAAAATTGGTGATGCAAAATTAGAAATCTCTTCTTTTATATTCATAAAAATTACATTCGTGGGTTATGCAAACATTTTGAAGAAAAAGTGTTAAAATATGGTCATGCAAAATTAAAAATTTTGGCTTTCCAAAAATTTCAAGAAAAATTATAAGTTATAAATAATGCGCTTCTCATTCGTTCAAAATTTGTTTGATTTGAAAGAATGTTTGGAAAAATACATTTTTGTATGAGGAATGGTTCTAGTTTATCAGTAAATATATGAATATTACTTCTAAATGAAATGTTTAAAAAAGTAACTGTAGCTCCGGATATATTAATTTTATTGCGAAATTATAAAAATCTGCACCAAGTTACCGATAGTGCTCTTTTCAATTCTCTTAAAACTCTTTTTATTTGAAAGATTTTATGAAAACATACATTTTTAAATGAGAAGTGGTTTAAGTTTATCAATAAATTAATAAAAATTACTTCCTTTTGAAATGTTTAAGAAAGTGACTGTAGCTCCGGAAATATTAATTTCATTGCGAAATTATAAAAACCTCCACTAAGTTATGAATAATACGCTTTTCAATTCGTTCAAATTTTTTTTGATTTTAAAGAATGTTTGGAAAAATACATTTTTGTATGAGGAATGCTTCAAGTTTATCAGTAAATATATGAATATTACTTCTTTATGAAATGTTTAAGAAAGTGGCTGTATCTACGGAAATATTAATTTCATTGCGAAATTATAAAAAGCTTCATTAAGTTAGCAACAGTGCTCTTTTGAATTCTTCCAAATTATTTTAATTTAAAAGAATTTTTAAAAAAATATATATTTGGAAAAATACATTTTTGCATGAGGAACAATGAGAAATTGCAGCTTTATTATATAAATAAATTAGACCCGTGACTTTTTCCAAAAGTTTCAAGAAAGATTATACAAATTTTTTATGCAAAATTAGAAATCTCGGCTTTTGAATTTGTAAAAATTACACCCCTGTCGTTTTCAAAAATTTTCAAGAAAAAGTATAGAACATTTTTTCATGCAAAATTAGAAATCTCGAGTTTTATATTTATAAAACTTACAACCGTAACTGATTCAAACATTTTAAAGAGAAAGTGTTAAAAATTAGAAATTTCAGCTTTAATATATAAAAAAAATACACCTGTTACTTATTCATAAAATTTCAAGAAAAATTATAACATTTTTTTATGGAAAATTAGAAATCTCGACTTTCAATGTGTTATTCAAAAATTTTCAAGAAAAAGTGTACAAAATTGGTGATGCAAAATTAGAAATCTCGGCTTTTATATTTACAAAAATTACACCCGGTCTTATTCAAACATTTTGAAGAAAAAGTGTTAACAATTAGAAATTTCAGCTTTAATATATAAACAAAATACACCTCTTACTTATTCAAAAAATTTCAAGAAAAATTATAACATTTTTTAATGGAAAATTTGAAATCTCGACTTTCATATTTATTAAAATTACACCCATGTGTTATGCAAAAATTTTCAAGAAAAAGTGTACAAAATTGGTGATGCAAAATTAGAAATCTCGGCTTTTATATTCATAAAAATTACACCCGTGACTTATTCAAACATTTTGATGAAAAAGTGTGAAAATATGGTCATGCAAAATTAAAAATTTTGGCTTTCCAAAAATTTCAAGAAAAATTATAAGTTATCAATAATGCGCTCATCAATTCGTTAAAAATTTTTTTGATTTGAAAGAATGTTTGGAAAAATACATTTTTGTATGAGGAATGGTTCAAGTTTATCAGTAAATATATGAATATTACTTGTATATGAAATGTTTAAAAAAGTAACTGCAGCTCCGAAAATATTAATTTCATTGCGAAATTATAAAAACCTCCAATAAGTTATCAATAATGCGCTTTTCAATTCGGTCAAATTTTTTTTGATTTTAAAGAATGTTTGGAAAAATACATTTTTGTATGAGGAATGGTTCAAGTTTATCAGTAAATATATGAATATTACTTCTATATGAAATGTTTAAAAAAGTAACTGTAGCTCCGGAAATATTAATTTCATTGCGAAATTATAAAAATCTGCACCAAGTTACTGATAGTGCTCTTTTCAGGTCTTTTAAAACTCTTTTGATTTGAAAGATTTTATGAAAACATACATTTTTAAATGAGAAGTGGTTTAAGTTTATCAATAAATTAATAAAAATTACTTCCTTTTGAAATGTTTAAATAAGTGACTGTAGCTCCGAAAATTTAATTTCTTTGCGAAATTATAAAAACCTCCACTAAGTTATCAATAATGCGCTTTTCAATTCGTTCCAATTTTTTTTGATTTTAAAGAATGTTTGGAAAAATACATTTTTGTATGAGGAATGGTTCAAGTTTATTAGTAAATATATGAATATTACTTCTTTATGAAATGTTTAAGAAAGTGACTGTATCTCCGAAAATATTAATTTCATTTCGAAATTATAAAAATCTCCACTAAATTAACAATCGATCGCTCATCATTCTTTTAAAACTGTTTTGATAGAATTTATGAAAACATACATTTTTTAATGAGAAGTGGTATAAGTTTATCAATAAATAAATAAAAACTACTTCTTTATAAAATATTTAAGAAAGTGACTATATCTCCGGGAATATTATTTCATTGCGAAATTATTAAAATCTTCACCAAGTTATCGTTTCAATTCTTTTTAAATTGTTTGATTTGAAAGACATTTTTGTATGAAGAGTAGTTCAAATAAAAAAAAAATTTATTAAAATAAAAATATGAATATTACTTTCATATGAATCTTTGAATTGAAAAGCACTTAGTTATTAACAGTGCTATTTTCAATTCTTTTAAAATTGTTTTCATTTGAAAGAGTTTATGAAAAAATATCTTTTTTTATGAGAAGCGGTTCAAGCTTATCAATAAATATATGAATATTACTTCCATTTGAAATGCTTAAAAAAGTGACTGTAGCTCCGGAAATATTAATTTCATTGTGAAATTATAAAAACCTCCACTAAGTTATCAATAATGCGCTTTTCAATTGGTTCAAAATTTTTTTGATTTTAAAGAGTGTTTGGAAAAATACATTTTTGTATGAAGAATGGTTTAAGTTTATCAGTAAATATATGAATATTACTCTTTTATGAAATGTTTATGAAAGTAACTGTAGTTCCGGAAATATTAATTTTATTGCGAAATTATAAAAATCTGCACCAAGTTACCGATAGTGCTGTTTTCAATTGTTTTAAAACTCTTTTGATTTGAAAGATTTTATGAAAACATACATTTTTAAATGAGAAGTGGTTTAAGTTTACCATTAAATTAATAAACATTACTTCCTTTTGAAATGTTTAAGAATGTGACTGTATCTACGGAAATATTAATTTCATTGCGAAATTATAAAAAGCTCCACTAAGCTAGCAACAGCACTCTTTTGAATTCTTTCAAAATTATTTTAATTTGAAAGAATTTTTAAAAAAATACATATTTGGAAAAATACATTTTTGCATGAGGAACAATCAGAAATTACAGCTTTATTATATAAATAAATTAGACTTGTGACTTTTTCCAAAAATTTCATGAAAGATTATACAAATTTTTTATGGAAAATTAGAAATCTCGGCTTTTATTTTAACAAAAATTACACCCGGTCTTAGTCAAAAATTTTCAAGAAAGAGTATACAAAATTTTTCATGCAAAATTAGAAATCTCGGGTTTTATATTTACAAAAATTACACCCTTGACTTATTCAAACATTTTGAAGAAAAAGTGTAAAAAATTAGAAATTTCAGCTTTAATACATAAACAAAATACACCTGTTACTTATTCAAAAAATTTCAAGAAAAATTATAAAATTTTTTTATGGAAAATTAGAAATTTTGACTTTCAAATTTATTAAAATTTCACCCATATTTTGTTTAAAAACTTTCAAGAAAAAGTTTACAAAATAGGTGATGCAAAATCAGAAATCTCGGCTTTTATATTCATAAAAATTACACCCGTGACTTATTCAAACATTTTGAAGAAAAAGTGTTAAAATATGGTCATGCAAAATTAAAAATTTTGGCTTTCCAAAAATTTAAAGAAAAATTAAAAGTTATCAATAATGCGCTTCTCAATTCGTTTAAAAATTTTTTGATTTGAAAGAATGTTTGGAAAAATACATTTTTGTATGAGGAATGGTTCAAGTTTATCAGTAAATATATGAATATTAATTCTATATGATATGTTCAAAAAAGTAACTGTAGCTCAGGAAATATTAATTTTATTGCGAAATTATAAAAATCTGCACCAAGTTACCGATAGTGCTCTTTTCAATTCTTTTAAAATTGTTTTGATTTGAAAGAAACTATGAAAACATACATTTTTAAATGAGAAGTGGTTTAAGTTTATCAATAAATTAATAAAAATTACTTCCTTTTGAAATGTTTAAGAAAGTGACTGTAGCTCCGCAAATATTAATTTCATTCCGAAATTATAAAAACCTCCACTAAGTTATCAATAATGCGCTTTTCAATTCGTTCAAATTTTTTTTGATTTTAAAGAATGTTTGGAAAAATACATTTTTGTATGAGGAATGGTTCAAGTTTATCAGTAAATATATGAATATTACTTCTATATGAAATGTTTAAAAAAGTAACTGTAGCTCCGGAAATATTAATTTAATTGCGAAATTATAAAAATCTGCACCAAGTTACCAATAGTGCTCTTTTCAGTTCTTTTAAAACTCTTTTGATTTGAAAGATTTTATGAAAACATACATTTTTAAATGAGAAGTGGTTAAAGTTTATCAATAAATTAATAAAAATTACTTCCTTTTGAAATGTTTAAGAAAGTGACTGTAGCTCTGGAAATATTAATTTCATTGCGAAATTATAAAAAGCTCCACTAAGTTAGCAACAGTGCTCTTTCGAATTTTTTCAAAATTATTTTAATTTGAAAGAATTTTTAAAAAAATACATATTTGGAAAAATACATTTTTGCATGAGGAACAATCAGAAATTGCAGCTTTATTATATAAATAAATTAGACCCGTGACTTTTTCCAAAAATTTCAAGAAAGATTATACAAATTTTTTATGGAAAAATTTTAAAGAAAAAGTGTACAAAAGTTTTCATACAAAATTAGAAATTTCGGCTTTTGAATTTGTAAAAATTACACCCATGTCGTTTTCAAAAATTTTCAAGAAAAAGTATAGAACATTTTTTCATGCAAAATTAGAAATCTCGAGTTTTATATTTATAAAAATTACAACCGTAACTGATTCAAACATTTTGAAGAAAAAGTGTTAAAAATTAGAAATTTCAGCTTTAATATATAAACAAAATACACCTGTTACTTATTCATAAAATTTCAAGAAAAATGATAGCATTTTTTTAATGGAAAATTAGAAATCTCGACTTTCCATGTGTTATTCAAAAGCTTTCAAGAAAAAGTGTACAAAATTGGTGATGCAAAATTAGAAATCTCGGCTTTTATATTCATAAAAATTATACCCGTGGCTTATTTAAACATTTTGAAGAAAAAGTGTTAAAATATGTTCATGCAAAATTAAAAATTTTGGCTTTCCAAAAATTTCAAGAAAAATTATAAGTTATCAATAATGCGCTTCTCAATTCGTTAAAATTTTTTTTGATTTGAAAGAATGTTTGGAAAAATAAATTTTTGTATGAGGAATGGTTCAAGTTTATCAGTAAATATATGAATATTACTTCTATATGAAATGTTCAAAAAAGTAACTGTAGCTCCGGAAATATTAATTTTATTGCCAAATTATAAAAATCTGCACCACGTTACCGATAGTGCTGTTTTCAATTGTTTTAAAACTCTTTTGATTTGAAAGATTTTATGAAAACATACATTTTTAAATAAGAAGTGGTTTATGTTTATCAATAAATTAATAAAAATTACTTTCTTTTGAAATGTTTAAGAAAGTGACTGTAGCTCCGAAAATTTTATTTCATTGCGAAATTATAAAAACCTCCTCTAAGTTATCAATAATGCGCTTTTCAATTCGTTCAAATTTTTTTTGATTTTAAAGAATGTTTGGAAAAATACATTTTTGTATGAGGAATGGTTCAAGTTTATCAGTAAATATATGAATATTACTTCTTTGTGAAATGTTTAAAAAAGTGACTGTATCTACGGAAATATTAATTTCATTGCGAAATTATAAAAAGCTTCACTAAGTTAGCAACAGTACTCTTTTGAATACTTTCAAAGTTATTTTAATTTGAAAGAATTTAAAAAAAAAAATACATATCTGGAAAAAAACATTTTTTAAGAAAAAGTTTACAAAATAGGTGATGCAAAATTAGAAATCTCGGCTTTTATATTCATAAAAATTACACCCGTGACTTATTCAAACATTTTGAAGAAAAAGTGTGAAAATATGGTCATGCAAAATTAAAAATTTTGGCTTTCCAAAAATTTCAAGAAAAATTATAAGTTATCAATAATGCGCTTCTCAATTCGTTAAAAATTTTTTTGATTTGAAAGAATGTTTGCAAAAATACATTTTTGTATGAGGAATGGTTCAAGTAGTTCAGTAAATATATGAATATTACTCTTTTATGATATGTTTAAGAAAGTAACTGTAGCTCCGGAAATATTAATTTTATTGCGAAATTATAAAAATCTGCACCAAGTTACCGATAGTGCTGTTTTCAATTGTTTTAAAACTCGGTTAATTTGAAAGATACATTTTTGCGTGAGGAATAATCAGAAATCGCAGCTTTATTATATAAATAAATTAGACCCGTGACTTTTCCCAAAAATTTAAAGAAAGATTATAAAAATTTTTTATGGAAAATTTTAAAGAAAAAGTGTACAAAAGTTTTCATACAAAATTAGAATCTCGGCTTTTGAATTTGTAAAAATTTCACCCATGTCTTTTTCAAAAATTTTCAAGAAAAAGTATAGAACATTTTTTCATGCAAAATTAGAATTCTCGAGTTTTATATATATGAAACTTACAATCGTAACTGATTCAAACAATTTGAAGAAAAAGTGTTAAAAATTAGAAATTTCAGCTTTAATATATAAAAAAAATACACCTGTTACTTATTCAAAAAATTTCATGAAAAATTATAAAATTTTTTTGTGGAAAATTAGAAATCTCGACTTTCATATTTATTAAAATTACACCCATGTGTTATGCAAAAATTTTCAAGAAAAAGTGTACAAAATTGGTGATGCAAAATTAGAAATCTCGGCTTTTATATTCATAAAAATTACACCCGTGACTTATTCAACCATTTTGAAGAAAAAGTGTTAAAATATGTTCATGCAAAATTAAAAATTTTGGCTTTCCAAAAATTTCAAGAAAAATTATAAGTTATAAATAATGCGCTTCTCATTGGTTCAAAATTTGTTTGATTTGAAAGAATGTTTGGAAAAATACATTTTTGTATGAGGAATGGTTCAAGTTTATCAGTAAATATATGAATATTACTTCTATATGAAATGTTTAAAAAAGTAACTGTAGCTCCGGAAATATTAGTTTTATTGCGAAATTATAAAAATCTGCACCAAGTTACCAATAGTGCTCTTTTCAATTCTCTTCGAGCTCTTTTGATTTGAAAGATTTTATGAAAACATACATTTTTAAATGAGAAGTGGTTTAAGTTTATCAATAAATTAATAAAAATTACTTCCTTATGAAATGTTTAAGAAAGCGACTTTAGCTCCGGAAATATTAATTTCATTGCGAAATTATAAAAACTTCCACTAAGTTATCAATAATGCGCTTTTCAATTCGTTCAAATTTTTTTTTGATTTTAAAGAATGTTTGGAAAAATACATTTTTGTATGAGGAATGCTTCAAGTTTATTAGTTAATATATGAATATTACTTCTTTATGAAATGTTTAAGAAAGTGACTGTATCTACGGAAATATTAATTTCATTGCGAAATTATAAAAAGCTTCACTAAGTTAGCAACAGAGCTGTTTTGAATTCTTCCAAAATTATTTTAATTTGAATAAATTTTTAAAAAAATACATATTTGGAAAAATACATTTCTGCATGAGGAACAATCAGAAATTGCAGCTTTATTATATAAATAAATTAGACCCGTGACTTTTTCCAAAAATTTCAAGAAAGATTATACAAATTTTTTATGGAAAAATTTTAAAGAAAAAGTGTACAAAAGTTTTCATACAAAATTAGAAATCTCGGCTTTTGAATTTGTAAAAAGTACACCAATGTCGTTTTCAAAAATTTTCAAGAAAAAGTATAGAACATTTTTTCATGCAAAATTAGAAATCTCGAGTTTTATACATATAAAACTTACAACCGTAACTGATTGAAACATTTTGAAAAGAAAGTGTTAAAAATTAGAAATTTCAGCTTTAATATATAAACAAAATACACCTGTTACTTATTAAAAAAATTTCAAGAAAAATTATAACATTTTTTTATGGAAAATTAGAAATCTCAACTTTCATATTTATTAAAATTACACCCATGTGTTATGCAGAAATTTTCAAGAAAAAGTGTACAAAATTGGTGATGCAAAATTAGAAATCTCGGCTTTTATATTCATAAAAATTACACTCGTGGGTTATGCAAACATTTTGAAGAAAAAGTGTTAAAATATGGTCATGCAAAATTAAAAATTTTGGCTTTCCAAGAATTTCAAGAAAAATTATAAGTTATCAATAATGCGCTTCTCAATTCGTTCAAAATTTTTTTGAATTGAAAGAATGTTTGGAAAAATACATTTTTGTATGAGGAATGGTTCAAGTTTATCAGTAAATATATGAATATTACTTCTATATGAAATGTTTAAAAAAGTAACTGTAGCTCCGGAAATATTAATTTTATTGCGAAATTATAAAAACCTCCACTAAATTATCAATAATGCGCTTTTCAATTCGTTCAATTTTTTTTTTTTTGATTTTAAAGAATGTTTGGAAAAATACATTTTTATATGAGGAATGGTTTAAGTTTATCAGTAAATATATGAATATTACTTCTTTATGAAATGTTTAAGAAAGTGACTGTATCTACGAAAACTTAATTTCATTGCGAAATTATAAAAACCTCCACTAAGTTATCAATAATGCGCTTTTCAATTCGTTCAAATTTTTTTTTGATTTTAAAGAATGTTCGGAAAAATACATTTTTGTATGAGGAATGGTTTAAGTTTATCAGTAAATATATGAATATTACTTCTTTATGAAATGTTTAAGAAAGTGACTGTATCTACAGAAATATTAATTTCATTGCGAAATTATAAAAAGCTTCACTAAGTTAGAAACAGTGCTCTTTTGAATTCTTTCAAAATTTTTTTAATTTGAAAGAATTTTTAAAAAAATACATATTTGGAAAAAAAAATTTTTCCATGAGGAACAATATGAAATTGCAGCTTTATTATATAAATAAATTAGACCCGTGACTTTTTCCAAATATTTCAAGAAAGATTATAGAATTTTTTTATGCAAAATTAGAAATCTCGGCTTTCGAATTTGTAAAAATTACACACATGTCGTTTTCAAAAATTTTCAAGAAAAAGTATAGAACATTTTTTCATGCAAAATTAGAAATCTCGAGTTTTATATTAATAAAAATTACAACCGTAACTGATTCAAACATTTTGAAGAAAAAGTGGTAAAAATTTGAAATTTCAGCTTTAATATATAAACAAAATACACCTGTTACTTATTCATAAAATTTCAAGAAAAATTATAAAATTTTTTTATGGAAAATTAGAAATCTCGACTTTCCATGTGTTATTCAAAAATTTTCAAGAAAAAGTGTACAAAATTGGTGATGCAAAATTAGAAATCTCTTCTTTTATATTCATAAAAATTACACTCGTGGGTTATGCAAACATTTTGAAGAAAAAGTGTTAAAATATGGTCATGCAAAATTAAAAATTTTGGCTTTCCAAAAATTTCAAGAAAAATTATAAGTTATAAATAATGCGCTTCTCATTCGTTCAAAATTTGTTTGATTTGAAAGAATGTTTGGAAAAATACATTTTTGTATGAGGAATGGTTCAAGTTTATCAGTAAATATATGAATATTACTTCTATATGAAATGTTTAAAAAAGTAACTGTAGCTCCGGAAATATTAATTTTATTGCGAAATTATAAAAATCTGCACCAAGTTACCGATAGTGCTCTTTTCAATTCTCTTAAAGCTCTTTTGATTTGAAAGATTTTATGAAAACATACATTTTTAAATGAGAAGTGGTTTAAATTTATCAATAAATTAATAAAAATTACTTCCTTCTGAAATGTTTAAGAAAGTGACTGTAGCTCCGGAAATATTAATTTCACTGCGAAATTTTAAAAACCTCCACTAAGTTATCAATAATGCGTTTTTCAATTCGTTCAAAGTTGTTTTGATTTTAAAGAATGTTTGGAAAAATACATTTTTGTATGAGGAATGGTTCAAGTAGTTCAGTAAATATATGAATATTACTCTTTTATGAAATGTTTAAGAAAGTGACTGTAGCTCCGGAAATATTAATTTCATTGCGAAATTATAAAAAGCTCCACTAAGTTAGCAACAGCGCTCTTTTGAATACTTTCAAAATTATTTTAATTTGAAAGAACTTTTAAAAAAATACATATTTGGAAAAATACATTTTTGCGTGAGGAAAAATTAGAAATTGCAGCTTTATTATATAAATAAATTAGACTTGTAACTTTTTCCAAAAATTTCATGAAAGATTATACAAATTTTTTATGAAAAATTAGAAATCTCGGGTTTTATATTTACAAAAATTACACCCGTGACTTATTCAAACATTTTAAAGAAAAATTGTTAAAAATTAGAAATTTCAGCTTTAATATATAAACAAAATACACCTGTTACTTATTCAAAAAATTTCAAGAAAAATTATAACATTTTTTTATGGAAAATTAGAAATCTCGACTTTCATATTTATTAAAATTACACCCATGTGTTATTCAAAAATTTTCAAGAAAAAGTGTACAAAATTGGTGATGCAAAATTAGAAATCTCGGCTTTTATATTCATAAAAATTACACCCGTGACTTATTCAAACATTTTGAAGAAAAAGTGTTAAAATATGGTCATGCAAAATTAAAAATTTTGAATTTCCAAAAATTTAAAGAAAAATTATAAGTTATAAATAATGCGCTTCTCAATTCATTAAAAATTTTTTGATATGAAAGAATGTTTGGAAAAATACATTTTTGTATGAGGAATGGTTCAAGTTTATCAGTAAATATATGAATATTACTTCTATATGATATGTTTAAAAAAGTAACTGTAGGTCCGGAAATATTAATTTTATTGCGAAATTATAAAAATCTGCACCAAGTTACCGATAGTGCTCTTTTCAATTCTCTTCAAGCTCTTTTGATTTGAAAGATTTTATGAAAACATACATTTTTAAATGAGAAGTGGCTTAAGTTTATCAATAAATTAATAAAAATTACTTCCTTATGAAATGTTTAAGAAAGTGACTTTAGCTCCGGAAATATTAATTCCATTGCGAAATTATAAAAACCTCCACTAAGTTATCAATAATGCGCTTTTCAATTCGTTCAAATTTTTTTTTGATTTTAAAGAATGTTTGGAAAAATACATTTTTGCATGAGGAATGCTTCAAGTTTATCAGTAAATATATGAATATTACTTCTTTATGAAATGTTTAAGAAAGTGACTGTATCTACGGAAATATTAATTTCATTGCGAAATTATAAAAAGCTTCACTAAGTTAGCAACAGTGCTCTCTTGAATTCTTTCAAAATTATTTTATTTGGAAAGATTTTTTAAAAAATACATATTTGGAAAAATACATTTTTGCATGAGGAACAATGAGAAATTGCAGCTTTATTATATAAATAAATTAGACCCGTGACTTTTTCCAAAAATTTCAAGAAAAATTATACAAATTTTTTATGCAAAATTAGAAATTTCAGCTTTTGAATTTGTAAAAATTACACCCATGTCGTTTTAGAAAATTTTCAAGAAAAAGTATAGAACATTTTTTCAGGCAAAATTAGAAATCTCGAGTTTTATATATATAAAAATTACAACCGTAACTGATTCAAACATTTTGAAGAAAAAGTGTTAAAAATTAGAAATTTCAGCTTTAATATATAAACAAAATACACCTGTTACTTATTCATAAAATTTCAAGAAAAATTATAAAATTTTTTTATGGAAAATTAGAAATCTCGACTTTCCATGTGTTATTCAAAAATTTTAAAGAAAAAGTGTACAAAATTGGTGATGCAAAATTAGAAATCTCGGCTTTTATATTCATAAAAATTACACCCGTGACTTATTCAAACATTTTGAAGAAAAAGTGTTAAAATATGGTCATGCAAAATTAAAAATTTTGAATTTCCAAAAATTTAAAGAAAAATTATAAGTTATAAATAATGCGCTTCTCAATTCATTAAAAATTTTTTGATATGAAAGAATGTTTGGAAAAATACATTTTTGTATGAGGAATGGTTCAAGTTTATCAGTAAATATATGAATATTACTTCTATATGATATGTTTAAAAAAGTAACTGTAGGTCCGGAAATATTAATTTTATTGCGAAATTATAAAAATCTGCACCAAGTTACCGATAGTGCTCTTTTCAATTCTCTTCAAGCTCTTTTGATTTGAAAGATTTTATGAAAACATACATTTTTAAATGAGAAGTGGCTTAAGTTTATCAATAAATTAATAAAAATTACTTCCTTATGAAATGTTTAAGAAAGTGACTTTAGCTCCGGAAATATTAATTCCATTGCGAAATTATAAAAACCTCCACTAAGTTATCAATAATGCGCTTTTCAATTCGTTCAAATTTTTTTTTGATTTTAAAGAATGTTTGGAAAAATACATTTTTGTATGAGGAATGCTTCAAGTTTATCAGTAAATATATGAATATTACTTCTTTATGAAATGTTTAAGAAAGTGACTGTATCTACGGAAATATTAATTTCATTGCGAAATTATAAAAAGCTTCACTAAGTTAGCAACAGTGCTCTCTTGAATTCTTTCAAAATTATTTTATTTGGAAAGATTTTTTAAAAAATACATATTTGGAAAAATACATTTTTGCATGAGGAACAATGAGAAATTGCAGCTTTATTATATAAATAAATTAGACCCGTGACTTTTTCCAAAAATTTCAAGAAAAATTATACAAATTTTTTATGCAAAATTAGAAATTTCAGCTTTTGAATTTGTAAAAATTACACCCATGTCGTTTTAGAAAATTTTCAAGAAAAAGTATAGAACATTTTTTCAGGCAAAATTAGAAATCTCGAGTTTTATATATATAAAAATTACAACCGTAACTGATTCAAACATTTTGAAGAAAAAGTGTTAAAAATTAGAAATTTCAGCTTTAATATATAAACAAAATACACCTGTTACTTATTCATAAAATTTCAAGAAAAATTATAACATTTTTTTATGGAAAATTAGAAATCTCGACTTTCATATTTATTAAAATTACACCCATGTGTTATTCAAAAGCTTTCAAGAAAAAGTGTACAAAATTGGTAATGCAAAATTAGAAATCTCGGCTTTTATATTCATAAACATTATACCCGTGACTTATTCAAACATTTTGAAGAAGAAGTGTTAAAAAATGGTCATGCAAAATTAGAAATTTTGGCTATCCAAAAATTTCAAGAAAAATTATAAGTTATAAATAATGCGCTTCTCATTCGTTCAAAATTTGTTTGATTTGAAAGAATGTTTGGAAAAATACATTTTTGTATGAGGAATGGTGCAAGTAGTTCAGTAAATATATGAATATTACTTGTATATGAAATGTTTAAAAAGTAACTGTAGCTCCGGAAATATTAATTTTATTGCGAAATTATAAAAACCTGCACCAAGTTACCGATAGTGCTCTTTTCAATTCTCTTAAAACTCTTTTGATTTGAAAGATTTTATGAAAACATACATTTTTAAATGAGAAGTGGTTTAAGTTTATCAATAAATTAATAAAAATTACTTCCTTATGAAATGTTTAAGAAAGTGACTTTAGCTCCGGAAATATTAATTCCATTGCGAAATTATAAAAACCTCCACTAAGTTATCAATAATGCGCTTTTCAATTCGTTCAAATTTTTTTTTGATTTTAAAGAATGTTTGGAAAAATACATTTTTGTATGAGGAATGCTTCAAGTTTATCAGTAAATATATGAATATTACTTCTTTATTAAATGTTTAAGAAAGTGACTGTATCTACGGAAATATTAATTTCATTGCGAAATTATAAAAAGCTTCACTAAGTTAGCAACAGTGCTCTCTTGAATTCTTTCAAAATTATTTTATTTGGAAAGATTTTTTAAAAAATACATATTTGGAAAAATACATTTTTGCATGAGGAACAATGAGAAATTGCAGCTTTATTATATAAATAAATTAGACCCGTGACTTTTTCCAAAAATTTCAAGAAAAATTATACAAATTTTTTATGCAAAATTAGAAATTTCAGCTTTTGAATTTGTAAAAATTACACCCATGTCGTTTTAGAAAATTTTCAAGAAAAAGTATAGAACATTTTTTCAGGCAAAATTACAAATCTCGAGTTTTATATATATAAAAATTACAACCGTAACTGATTCAAACATTTTGAAGAAAAAGTGTTAAAAATTAGAAATTTCAGCTTTAATATATAAACAAAATACACCTGTTACTTATTCATAAAATTTCAAGAAAAATTATAACATTTTTTTATGGAAAATTAGAAATCTCGACTTTCCATGTGTTATTCAAAAATTTTCAACAAAAAGTGTACAAAACTGGTGATGCAAAATTAGAAATCTCGGCTTTTATATTCATAAAAATTACACACGTGGCTTATTCAAACATTTTGAAGAAAAAGTGTTAAAATATGGTCATGCAAAATTAAAAATTTTGGCTTTCCAAAAATTTCAAGAAAAATTATAAGTTATAAATAATGCGCTTCTCATTCGTTCAAAATTTGTTTGATTTGAAAGAATGTTTGGAAAAATACATTTTTGTATGAGGAATGGTGCAAGTAGTTCAGTAAATATATGAATATTACTTGTATATGAAATGTTTAAAAAGTAACTGTAGCTCCGGAAATATTAATTTTATTGCGAAATTATAGAAACCTGCACCAAGTTACCGATAGTGCTCTTTTCAATTCTCTTAAAACTCTTTTGATTTGAAAGATTTTATGAAAACATACATTTTTAAATGAGAAGTGGTTTAAGTTTATCAATAAATTAATAAAAATTACTTCCTTCTCAAATGTTTAAGAAAGTGACTGTAGCTCCGGAAATATTAATTTCATTGCGAAATTATAAAAAGCTCCAATAAGTTGGCAACAGCGCTCTTTTGAATACTTTCAAAATTATTTTAATTTGAAAGAACTTTTAAAAAAATACATATTTGGAAAAATACATTTTTGCGTGAGGAAAAATTAGAAATTGCAGCTTTATTATATAAATAAATTAGACTTGTAACTTTTTCCAAAAATTTCATGAAAGATTATACAAATTTTTTATGAAAAATTAGAAATCTCGGGTTTTATATTTACAAAAATTACACCCGTGACTTATTCAAACATTTTAAAGAAAAATTGTTAAAAATTAGAAATTTCAGCTTTAATATATAAACAAAGTACACCTGTTACTTATTCAAAAAATTTCAAGAAAAATTATAACATTTTTTTATGGAAAATTAGAAATCTCGACTTTCATATTTATTAAAATTACACCCATGTGTTATTCAAAAATTTTCAAGAAAAAGTGTACAAAATTGGTGATGCAAAATTAGAAATCTCGGCTTTTATATTCATAAAAATTACACCCGTGACTTATTCAAACATTTTGAAGAAAAAGTGTTAAAATATGGTCATGGAAAATTAAAAATTTTGAATTTCCAAAAATTTAAAGAAAAATTATAAGTTATAAATAATGCGCTTCTCAATTCATTAAAAATTTTTTGATATGAAAGAATGTTTGGAAAAATACATTTTTGTATGAGGAATGGTTCAAGTTTATCAGTAAATATATGAATATTACTTCTATATGATATGTTTAAAAAAGTAACTGTAGGTCCGGAAATATTAATTTTATTGCGAAATTATAAAAATCTGCACCAAGTTACCGATAGTGCTCTTTTCAATTCTCTTCAAGCTCTTTTGATTTGAAAGATTTTATGAAAACATACATTTTTAAATGAGAAGTGGCTTAAGTTTATCAATAAATTAATAAAAATTACTTCCTTATGAAATGTTTAAGAAAGTGACTTTAGCTCCGGAAATATTAATTCCATTGCGAAATTATAAAAACCTCCACTAAGTTATCAATAATGCGCTTTTCAATTCGTTCAAATTTTTTTTTGATTTTAAAGAATGTTTGGAAAAATACATTTTTGTATGAGGAATGCTTCAAGTTTATCAGTAAATATATGAATATTACTTCTTTATGAAATGTTTAAGAAAGTGACTGTATCTACGGAAATATTAATTTCATTGCGAAATTATAAGAAGCTTCACTAAGTTAGCAACAGTGCTCTCTTGAATTCTTTCAAAATTATTTTATTTGGAAAGATTTTTTAAAAAATACATATTTGGAAAAATACATTTTTGCATGAGGAACAATGAGAAATTGCAGCTTTATTATATAAATAAATTAGACCCGTGACTTTTTCCAAAAATTTCAAGAAAAATTATACAAATTTTTTATGCAAAATTAGAAATTTCAGCTTTTGAATTTGTAAAAATTACACCCATGTCGTTTTAGAAAATTTTCAAGAAAAAGTATAGAACATTTTTTCAGGCAAAATTAGAAATCTCGAGTTTTATATATATAAAAATTACAACCGTAACTGATTCAAACATTTTGAAGAAAAAGTGTTAAAAATTAGAAATTTCAGCTTTAATATATAAACAAAATACACCTGTTACTTATTCATAAAATTTCAAGAAAAATTATAAAATTTTTTTATGGAAAATTAGAAATCTCGACTTTCCATGTGTTATTCAAAAATTTTCAACAAAAAGTGTACAAAACTGGTGATGCAAAATTAGAAATCTCGGCTTTTATATTCATAAAAATTACACACGTGGCTTATTCAAACATTTTGAAGAAAAAGTGTTAAAATATGGTCATGCAAAATTAAAAATTTTGGCTTTCCAAAAATTTCAAGAAAAATTATAAGTTATAAATAATGCGCTTCTCATTCGTTCAAAATTTGTTTGATTTGAAAGAATGTTTGGAAAAATACATTTTTGTATGAGGAATGGTGCAAGTAGTTCAGTAAATATATGAATATTACTTGTATATGAAATGTTTAAAAAGTAACTGTAGCTCCGGAAATATTAATTTTATTGCGAAATTATAGAAACCTGCACCAAGTTACCGATAGTGCTCTTTTCAATTCTCTTAAAACTCTTTTGATTTGAAAGATTTTATGAAAACATACATTTTTAAATGAGAAGTGGTTTAAGTTTATCAATAAATTAATAAAAATTACTTCCTTCTCAAATGTTTAAGAAAGTGACTGTAGCTCCGGAAATATTAATTTCATTGCGAAATTATAAAAAGCTCCACTAAGTTGGCAACAGCGCTCTTTTGAATACTTTCAAAATTATTTTAATTTGAAAGAACTTTTAAAAAAATACATATTTGGAAAAATACATTTTTGCGTGAGGAAAAATTAGAAATTGCAGCTTTATTATATAAATAAATTAGACTTGTAACTTTTTCCAAAAATTTCATGAAAGATTATACAATTTTTTTATGAAAAATTAGAAATCTCGGGTTTTATATTTACAAAAATTACACCCGTGACTTATTCAAACATTTTAAAGAAAAATTGTTAAAAATTAGAAATTTCAGCTTTAATATATAAACAAAGTACACCTGTTACTTATTCAAAAAATTTCAAGAAAAATTATAACATTTTTTTATGGAAAATTAGAAATCTCGACTTTCATATTTATTAAAATTACACCCATGTGTTATTCAAAAATTTTCAAGAAAAAGTGTACAAAATTGGTGATGCAAAATTAGAAATCTCGGCTTTTATATTCATAAAAATTACACCCGTGACTTATTCAAACATTTTGAAGAAAAAGTGTTAAAATATGGTCATGCAAAATTAAAAATTTTGAATTTCCAAAAATTTAAAGAAAAATTATAAGTTATAAATAATGCGCTTCTCAATTCATTAAAAATTTTTTGATATGAAAGAATGTTTGGAAAAATACATTTTTGTATGAGGAATGGTTCAAGTTTATCAGTAAATATATGAATATTACTTCTATATGATATGTTTAAAAAAGTAACTGTAGGTCCGGAAATATTAATTTTATTGCGAAATTATAAAAATCTGCACCAAGTTACCGATAGTGCTCTTTTCAATTCTCTTCAAGCTCTTTTGATTTGAAAGATTTTATGAAAACATACATTTTTAAATGAGAAGTGGCTTAAGTTTATCAATAAATTAATAAAAATTACTTCCTTATGAAATGTTTAAGAAAGTGACTTTAGCTCCGGAAATATTAATTCCATTGCGAAATTATAAAAACCTCCACTAAGTTATCAATAATGCGCTTTTCAATTCGTTCAAATTTTTTTTTGATTTTAAAGAATGTTTGGAAAAATACATTTTTGTATGAGGAATGCTTCAAGTTTATCAGTAAATATATGAATATTACTTCTTTATGAAATGTTTAAGAAAGTGACTGTATCTACGGAAATATTAATTTCATTGCGAAATTATAAAAAGCTTCACTAAGTTAGCAACAGTGCTCTCTTGAATTCTTTCAAAATTATTTTATTTGGAAAGATTTTTTAAAAAATACATATTTGGAAAAATACATTTTTGCATGAGGAACAATGAGAAATTGCAGCTTTATTATATAAATAAATTAGACCCGTGACTTTTTCCAAAAATTTCAAGAAAAATTATACAAATTTTTTATGCAAAATTAGAAATTTCAGCTTTTGAATTTGTAAAAATTACACCCATGTCGTTTTAGAAAATTTTCAAGAAAAAGTATAGAACATTTTTTCAGGCAAAATTAGAAATCTCGAGTTTTATATATATAAAAATTACAACCGTAACTGATTCAAACATTTTGAAGAAAAAGTGTTAAAAATTAGAAATTTCAGCTTTAATATATAAACAAAATACACCTGTTACTTATTCATAAAATTTCAAGAAAAATTATAACATTTTTTTATGGAAAATTAGAAATCTCGACTTTCCATGTGTTATTCAAAAATTTTCAACAAAAAGTGTACAAAACTGGTGATGCAAAATTAGAAATCTCGGCTTTTATATTCATAAAAATTACACCCGTGGCTTATTCAAACATTTTGAAGAAAAAGTGTTAAAATATGGTTATGCAAAATTAAAAATTTTGGCTTTCCAAAAATTTCAAGAAAAATTATAAGTTATAAATAATGCGCTTCTCATTCGTTCAAAATTTGTTTGATTTAAAAGAATGTTTGGAAAAATACATTTTTGTATGAGGAATGGTGCAAGTAGTTCAGTAAATATATGAATATTACTTGTATATGAAATGTTTAAAAAGTAACTGTAGCTCCGGAAATATTAATTTTATTGCGAAATTATAAAAACCTGCACCAAGTTACCGATAGTGCTCTTTTCAATTCTCTTAAAACTCTTTTGATTTGAAAGATTTTATGAAAACATACATTTTTAAATGAGAAGTGGTTTAAGTTTATCAATAAATTAATAAAAATTACTTCCTTATGAAATGTTTAAGAAGGTGACTGTAGCTCCGGAAATATTAATTTCATTGCGAAATTATTAAAACCTCCACTAAGTTATCAATAATGCGTTTTTCAATTCGTTCAAATTTTTTTTGATTTTAAAGATAGTTTGGAAAAATACATTTTTGTATGAGGAATGGTTCAAGTTGATCAGTAAATATATGAATATTACTTCTTTATGAAATGTTTAAGAAAGTGACTGTATCTACGGAAATATTAATTTCATTGCGAAACTATAAAAAGCTTCATTAAGTTAGCAACAGTGCTTTTTTGAATTCTTTCAAAATTATTTTAATTTGAAAGAATTTTTAAAAAAATACATATTTGGAAAAATACATTTCTGCATGAGGAACAATCAGAAATTGCAGCTTTATTATATAAATAAATTAGACCCTTGACTTTTTCCAAATATTTCAAGAAAGATTATACAAATTTTTTATGGAAAAATTTTAAAGAAAAAGTGTACAAAAGTTTTCATCCAAAATTAGAAATTTCGGCTTTTGAATTTGTAAAAATTACACCCATTTCCTTTTCAAAAATTTTCAAGAAAAAGTATAGAACATTTTTTCATGCAAAATTAGAAATCTCGAGTTTTATATTTATAAAACTTACAACCGTAACTGATTGAAACATTTTGAAAAGAAAGTGTTAAAAATTAGAAATTTCAGCTTTAATATATAAACAAAATACACCTGTTACTTATTAAAAAAATTTCAAGAAAAATTATAACATTTTTTTATGGAAAATTAGAAATCTCAACTTTCATATTTATTAAAATTACACCCATGTGTTATGCAGAAATTTTCAAGAAAAAGTGTACAAAATTGGTGATGCAAAATTAGAAATCTCGGCTTTTATATTCATAAAAATTACACCCGTGGCTTATTCAAACATTTTGAAGAAAAAGTGTTAAAATATGGTCAGGCAAAATTAAAAATTTTGGCTTTCCAAAAATTTCAAGAAAAATTATAAGTTATCAATAATGCGCTTCTCAATTCGTTAAAAATTTTTTTGATTTGAAAGAATGTTTGGAAAAATAAATTTTTGTATGAGGAATGGTTCAAGTTTATCAGTAAATATATGAATATTACTTCTATATGAAATGTTTAAAAAAGTAACTGTAGCTCCGGAAATATTAATTTTATTGCGAAATTATAAAAACCTCCACTAAATTATCAATAATGCGCTTTTCAATTCGTTAAAATTTTTTTTGATTTTAAAGAATATTTGGAAAAATACATTTTTGTATAAGGAATGGTTTAAGTTTATCAGTAAATATATGAATATTACTTCTTTATGAAATGTTTAAGAAAGTGATTGTATCTACGAAAACTTAATTTGAAATTGCGAAATTATAAAAACCTCCACTAAGTTATCAATAATGCGCTTTTCAATTCGTTCAAATTTTTTTTTTGATTTTAAAGAATGTTTGGAAAAATACATTTTTGTATGAGGAATGCTTCAAGTTTATCAGTAAATATATGAATATTACTTCTTTATTAAATGTTTAAGAAAGTGACTGTATCTACGGAAATATTAATTTCATTGCGAAATTATAAAAAGCTTCACTAAGTTAGCAACAGTGCTCTCTTGAATTCTTTCAAAATTATTTTATTTGGAAAGATTTTTTAAAAAATACATATTTGGAAAAATACATTTTTGCTTGAGGAACAATGAGAAATTGCAGCTTTATTATATAAATAAATTAGACCCGTGACTTTTTCCAAAAATTTCAAGAAAAATTATACAAATTTTTTATGCAAAATTAGAAATTTCAGCTTTTGAATTTGTAAAAATTACACCCATGTCGTTTTAGAAAATTTTCAAGAAAAAGTATAGAACATTTTTTCAGGCAAAATTACAAATCTCGAGTTTTATATATAAAAAAATTACAACCGTAACTGATTCAAACATTTTGAAGAAAAAGTGTTAAAAATTAGAAATTTCAGCTTTAATATATAAACAAAATACACCTGTTACATATTCATAAAATTTCAAGAAAAATTATAAAAATTTTTTATGGAAAATTAGAAATCTCGACTTTCCATGTGTTATTCAAAAATTTTCAACAAAAAGTGTACAAAACTGGTGATGCAAAATTAGAAATCTCGGCTTTTATATTCATAAAAATTACACACGTGGCTTATTCAAACATTTTGAAGAAAAAGTGTTAAAATATGGTCATGCAAAATTAAAAATTTTGGCTTTCCAAAAATTTCAAGAAAAATTATAAGTTATAAATAATGCGCTTCTCATTCGTTCAAAATTGGTTTGATTTGAAAGAATGTTTGGAAAAATACATTTTTGTATGAGGAATGGTGCAAGTAGTTCAGTAAATATATGAATATTACTTGTATATGAAATGTTTAAAAAGTAACTGTAGCTCCGGAAATATTAATTTTATTGCGAAATTATAGAAACCTGCACCAAGTTACCGATAGTGCTCTTTTCAATTCTCTTAAAACTCTTTTGATTTGAAAGATTTTATGAAAACATACATTTTTATATGAGAAGTGGTTTAAGTTTATCAATAAATTAATAAAAATTACTTCCTTCTCAAATGTTTAAGAAAGTGACTGTAGCTCCGGAAATATTAATTTCATTGCGAAATTATAAAAAGCTCCACTAAGTTGGCAACAGCGCTCTTTTGAATACTTTCAAAATTATTTTAATTTGAAAGAACTTTTAAAAAAATACATATTTGGAAAAATACATTTTTGCATTAGGAACAATGAGAAATTGCAGCTTTATTATATAAATAAATTAGACTTGTGACTTTTTCCAAAAATTTCAAAAAAGATTATACAAATTTTTTATGCAAAATTAGAAATCTTGGCTTTTGAATTTGTAAAAATTACTCCCATGCCGTATTTAAAAATTTTCAAGAAAAAGTATAGAGCATTTTTTCATGCAAAATTAGACATCTCGAGTTTTATATATATAAAAATTACAACCGTAACTGATTCAAACATTTTGAAGAAAAAGTGTTAAAAATTAGAAATTTCAGCTTTAATATATAAACAAAATACACCTGTTACTTATTCATAAAATTTCAAGAAAAATTATAAAATTTTTTTATGGAAAATTAGAAATCTCGACTTTCCATGTGTTATTCAAAAATTTTCAACAAAAAGTGTACAAAATTGGTGATGCAAAATTAGAAATCTCGGCTTTTATATTCATAAAAATTACACCCGTGGCTTATTCAAACATTTTGAAGAAAAAGTGTTAAAATATGGTCATGCAAAATTAAAAATTTTGGCTTTCCAAAAATTTCAAGAAAAATTATAAGTTATAAATAATGCGCTTCTCCTTCGTTCAAAATTTGTTTGATTTGAAAGAATGTTTGGAAAAATACATTTTTGTATGAGGAATGGTGCAAGTAGTTCAGTAAATATATGAATATTACTTGTATATGAAATGTTTAAAAAGTAACTGTAGCTCCGGAAATATTAATTTTATTGCGAAATTATAAAAACCTGCACCAAGTTACCGATAGTGCTCTTTTCGATTCTCTTAAAGCTCTTTTGATTTGAAAGATTTTATGAAAACATACATTTTTAAATGAGAAGTGGTTTAAGTTTATCAATAAATTAATAAAAATTACTTCCTTTCGAAATGTTTAAGAAGGTGACTGTAGCTCCGGAAATATTAATTTCATTGCGAAATTATTAAAACCTCCACTAAGTTATCAATAATGCGTTTTTCAATTCGTTCAAATTTTTTTTGATTTTAAAGATAGTTTGGAAAAATACATTTTTGTATGAGGAATGGTTCAAGTTTATCAGTAAATATATGAATATTACTTCTTTATGAAATGTTTAAGAAAGTGACTGTATCTACGGAAATATTAATTTCATTGCGAAACTATAAAAAAAAGCTTCATTAAGTTAGCAACAGTGCTTTTTTGAATTCTTTCAAAATTATTTTAATTTAAAAGAAAAATACATTTTTGCATTAGGAACAATGAGAAATTGCAGCTTTATTATATAAATAAATTAGACCCGTGACTTTTTCCAAAAATTTCAAAAAAGATTATACAAATTTTTTATGCAAAATTAGAAATCTTGGCTTTTGAATTTGTAAAAATTACTCCCATGCCGGATTTAAAAATTTTCAAGAAAAAGTATAGAGCATTTTTTCATGCAAAATTAGACATCTCGAGTTTTATATATATAAAAATTACAACCGTAACTGATACAAACATTTTGAAGAAAAAGTGTTAAAAATTAGAAATTTCAGCTTTCATATATATAAACAAAATACACCTGTTACTTATTCATAAAATTTCAAGAAAAATTTTAACATATTTTTATGGAAAATTAGAAATCTCAACTTTCATATTTATTATAATTACACCCATGTGTTATGCAGAAATTTTCAAGAAAAAGTGTACAAAATTGGTGATGCAAAATTAGAAATCTCGGCTTTTATATTCATAAAAATTACACCCGTGGCTTATTCAAACATTTTGAAGAAAAAGTGTTAAAATATGGTTATGCAAAATTAAAAATTTTGGCTTTCCAAAAATTTCAAGAAAAATTATAAATTATAAATAATGCGCTTCTCAATTCGTTCAAAATTTGTTTGATTTGAAAGAATGTTTGGAAAAATACCTTTTTTAATGAGGAATGGTTCAAGTAGTTCAGTAAATATATGAATATTACTTGTATATGAAATGTTTAAAAAAGTAACTGTAGCTCCGGAAATATTAATTTTATTGCGAAATTATAAAAATCTGCACCAAGTTATCAATAATGCGCTTTTCAATTCGTTCAAATTTTTTTTTTTTTGATTTTAAAGAATGTTTGGAAATATACATTTTTGTATGAGGAATGGTTCAAGTTTATCAGTAAATATATGAATATTACTTCTTTATGAAATGTTTAAGAAAGTGGCTGTATCTACGGAAATATTAATTTCATTGCGAAATTATAAAAAGCTTCACTAAGTCAGCAACAGAGCTGTTTTGAATTCTTTCAAAATTATTTTATCTTGAAAGAATTTTTAAAAAAATACATATTTGGAAAAATACATTTCTGCATGAGGAACAATCAGAAATTGCAGCTTTATTATATAAATAAATTAGACCCTTGACTTTTTCCAAAAATTTCAAGAAAGATTATACAAATTTTTTATGGAAAAATTTTAAAGAAAAAGTGTACAAAAATGTTCATACAAAATTAGAAATTTCGGCTTTTGAATTTGTAAAAATTACACCCATGTCGTTTTCAAAAATTTTCAAGAAAAAGTATAGAACATTTTTTCATGCAAAATTAGAAATCTCGAGTTTTATATTTATAAAACTTACAACCGTAACTGATTGAAACATTTTGAAAAGAAAGTGTTAAAAATTAGAAATTTCAGCTTTAATATATAAACAAAATACACCTGTTACTTATTCAAAAAATTACAAGAAAAATTATAACATTTTTTTATGGAAAATTAGAAATCTCAACTTTCATATTTATTAAAATTACACCCATGTGTTATGCAGAAATTTTCAAGAAAAAGTGTACAAAATTGGTGATGCAAAATTAGAAATCTCGGCTTTTATATTCATAAAAATTACACCCGTGACTTATTCAAACATTTTGAAGAAAAAGTGTTAAAATATGGTCATGCAAAATTAAAAATTTTGGCTTTCCAAAAATTTAAAGAAAAATTATAAGTTATCAATAATGCGCTTCTCAATTCGTTCAAAATTTTTTTGATTTGAAAGAAAGTTTGGAAAAATACATTTTTGTATGAGGAATGGTTCAAGTTTATCAGTAAATATATGAATATTGCTTCTATATGAAATGTTTAAAAAAGTAACTGTAGCTCCGGAAATATTAATTTTATTGCGAAATTATAAAAACCTCCACTAAATTATCAATAATGCGCTTTTCAATTCGTTAAAATTTTTTTTGATTTTAAAGAATGTTTGGAAAAATACATTTTTGCATGAGGAATGGTTTAAGTTTATCAGTAAATATATGAATATTACTTCTTTATGAAATGTTTAAGAAAGTGACTGTATCTACGGAAACTTAATTTCATTGCGAAATTATAAAAACCTCCACTAAGTTATCAATAATGCGCTTTTCAATTCGTTAAATTTTTTTTTGATTTTAAAGAATGTTCGGAAAAATACATTTTTGTATGAGGAATGGTTTAAGTTTATCAGTAAATATATGAATATTACTTCTTTATGAAATGTTTAAGAAAGTGACTGTATCTACAGAAATATTAATTTCATTGCGAAATTATAAAAAGCTTCACTAAGTTAGCAACAGTGCTCTTTTGAATTCTTTCAAAATTATTTTAATTTGAAAGAATTTTTAAAAAAATACATATTTGGAAAAAAAATTTTTGCATGAGGAACAATATGAAATTGCAGCTTTATTATATAAATAAATTAGACCCGTGACTTTTTCCAAAAGTTTCAAGAAAGATTATACAAATTTTTTATGCAAAATTAGAAATTTCAGCTTTTGAATTTGTAAAAATTACACCCATGTCGTTTTCAAAAATTTTCAAGAAAAAGTATAGAACATTTTTTCATGCAAAATTAGAAATCTCGAGTTTTATATTAATAAAAATTACAACCGTAACTGATTCAAACATTTTGAAGAAAAAGTGGTAAAAATTTGAAATTTCAGCTTTAATATATAAACAAAATACACCTGTTACTTATTCATAAAATTTCAAGAAAAATTATAAAATTTTTTTATGGAAAATTAGAAATCTCGACTTTCCATGTGTTATTCAAAAATTTTCAAGAAAAAGTGTACAAAATTGGTGATGCAAAATTAGAAATCTCGGCTTTTATATTCATAAAAATTACACTGGTGGGTTATGCAAACATTTTGAAGAAAAAGTGTTAAAATATGGTCATGCAAAATTAAAAATTTTGGCATTCCAAAAATTTCAAGAAAAATTATAAGTTATAAATAATGCGCTTCTCATTCGTTCAAAATTTGTTTGATTTGAAAGAATGTTTGGAAAAATACATTTTTGTATGAGGAATGGTTCAAGTTTATCAGTAAATATATGAATATTACTTCTATATGAAATGTTTAAAAAAGTAACTGTAGCTCCAGAAATATTAATTTTATTGCGAAATTATAAAAATCTGCACCAAGTTACCGATAGCGCTCTTTTCAATTCTTTTAAAACTCTTTTGATTTGAAAGATTTTATGAAAACATACATTTTTGAATGAGAAGTGGTTTAAGTTTATCAATAAATTAATAAAAATTACTTCCTTTTGAAATGTTTAAGAAAGTGACTGTAGCTCCGGAAATTTATTTGCATTGCGAAATTATAAAAACCTCCACTAAGTTATCAATAATGCGCTTTTCAATTCGTTCAAATTTTTTTTGATTTTAAAGAATGTTTGGAAAAATACATTTTTGTATGAGGAATGGTTTAAGTTTATCAGTAAATATATGAATATTACTTCCTTATGAAATGTTTAAGAAAGTGACTGTATCTACGGAAATATTAATTTCATTGCAAAATTATAAAAAGCTTCACTAAGTTAGCAACAGCGCTCTTTTGAATTCTTTCAAAATTATTTTAATTTGAGAGAATTTTTAAAAAAATACATATTTGGAAAAAAAATTTTTGTATGAGGAACAATCAGAAATTGCAGCTTTACTATATAAATAAATTAGACCCGTGATTTTTTCCAAAAATTTCAAGAAAGATTATACAAATTTTTTATGGAAAAATTTTAAAGAAAAAGTGTACAAAAGTTTTCATACAATATTAAAAATCTCGGCTTTTATATTTACAAAAATTACACCCGGTCTTATTCAAACATTTTGAAGAAAACGTATCAAAAATTGGTCATGCAAAATTAGAAATTTCAGCATTAGTATATAAATAAAATGCACATGTCTTAATCAAAAAATTTCGAGAAAAATTATAAATTTTTTTTTGGAAAAATAGAGATTTTGGCTTAAATATGTAAATAAATTACACCTGTGACTTATTCATAAAATTTCAAGAAAAGTTATAAAATTTTTAATGGAAAATTAGAAATCTCGACTTTCCATGTGTTATTCAAAAGCTTTCAAGAAAAAGTGTACAAAATTGGTAATGCAAAATTAGAAATCTCGGCTTTTATATTCATAAAAATTATACCCGTGACTTATTCAAACATTTTGAAGAAGAAGTGTTAAAAAATGGTCATGCAAAATTAGAAATTTTGGCTATCCAAAAATTTCAAGAAAAATTATAAGTTATCAATAATGCGCTTCTCAATTCGTTCAAAATTTTTTTGATTTGAAAGAATGTTTGGAAAAATACATTTTTGTATGAGGGGTTCAAGTTTATCAGTAAATATATGAATATTTCTTCTATATGAAATGTTTAAAAAAGTAACTGTAGCTCCGGAAATATTAATTTTATTGCGAAATTATAAAAATCTGCACCAAGTTACCGATAGTGCTCTTTTCAATTCTTTTAAAATTGTTTTGATTTGAAAGAATTTATGAAAACATACATTTTTAAATGATTAGTGGTTTGAGTTTATCAATAATCTAATAAAATTTACTTCTTTATGAAATGTTTAAGAAAGTGACTGTATCTCCGGAAATATTAATTTCATTGCGAAATTGTTAAAATATTCACCAAGTTATCGTTTCAATTCTTTTAAAATTGTGTGATTTGAATGAATGTTTGCAAAGACAATTTTTGTATGAAGAAGTAGTTCAAATAAAAAAAAAATTTATTAAAATAAATATATGAATATTACTTTCATATGAATATTTGAATTGAAAAGCACTAAGTTATTAACAGTGCTCTTTTGAAATCTTTCAAAATTATTTTAATTTGAAAGAATTTTTAAAAAAATACATATTTGGAAAAATACATTTTTGCATGAGAAATATTAGAAATTGCAGTTTTATTATATAAATAAATTAGACCCGTGACTTTTTCCAAAAATTTCAAATTTTTTATGGAAAATTAGAAATCTCGGCTTTTATATTTACAAAAATTACACCTGGTCTTATTCAAAAATTTTCAAGAAAGAGTGTAGAAAATTGGTGATGCAAAATTCGAAATCTCGGCTTTTATATTCATAAAAATTACACCCGTGACTTATTCTAACATTTTGAAGAAAATGTATCAAAAATTGGTCATGCAAAATTAGAAATTTCAGCATTAATATATAAATAAAATGCACATGTCTTAATCAAAAAATTTCAAGAAAAATGATAAATTTTTTTTGGAAAATTAAAAATTTTGGCTTTAATATATAAATAAATTACACCTGTGACTTATTCATAAAATTTCAAGAAAAATTATAAATATTTTTAATGGAAAATTAGAAATCTCGACTTTCCACGTGTTATTCAAAAGCTTTCAAGAAAAAGTGTACAAAATTGGTGATGATAAATTAGAAATCTCGGCTTTTATATTCATAAAAATTATACCCGTGACTTATTCAAACATTTTGAAGAAAATGTATCAAAAATTGGTCATGCAAAATTAGAAATTTCAGCATTAATATATAAATAAAATGCACATGTCTTAATCAAAAAATTTCAAGAAAAATGATAAATTTTTTTTGGAAAATTAAAAATTTTGGCTTTAATATATAAATAAATTACACCTGTGACTTATTCATAAAATTTCAAGAAAAATTATAAACAGTTTTTATGGAAAATTAGAAATCTCGGCTTTTATATTTATAAAAATAACACTCTTGTCTTATTCAAAGATTTTAAAGAAAAAGTGTACAAACTTTTTCATGCAAAATTAGAAATGTCGGCTTTTGAATTTATAAAAATTGCACCCGTAACTGATTAAACATTTTGAAGAAAAAGTGTTAAAAATTAGAAATTTCAGCTTTAATATATAAAACAAATACACCTGTTACTTATTCAAAAATTTTCAAGAAAAATTATAACATTTTTTAATGGAAAATTAGAAATCTCGACTTTCATATTTATTAAAATTACACCCATGTGTTATTCAAAAATTTTCAAGAAAAAGTGTACAAAATTGGTGATGCAAAATTAGAAATCTCGGCTTTTATATTCATAAAAATTACACCCGTGACTTATTCAAACATTTTGAAGAAAAAGTGTTAAAATATGGTCATGCAAAATTAAAAATTTTGGCTTTCCAATAATTTAAAGAAAAATTATAAGTTATCAATAATGCGCTTCTCAATTCGTTCAAAATTTTTTTGATTTGAAAGAATGTTTGGAAAAATACATTTTTGTATGAGGAATGGTTCAAGTTTATCAGTAAATATATGAATATTGCTTCTATATGAAATGTTTAAAAAAGTAACTGTAGCTCCGGAAATATTAATTTTATTGCGAAATTATAAAAAGCTTCACTAAGTTAGCAACAGCGCTCTTTTGAATTCTTTCAAAATTATTTTAATTTGAAAGAATTTTTAAAAAAATACATATTTGGAAAAAAAAATTTTTGTATGAGGAACAATCAGAAATTGCAGTTTTATTATATAAATAAATTAGACCCGTGACTTTTTCCAAAAATTTCAAATTTTTTATGGAAAATTAGAAATCTCGGCTTTTATATTTACAAAAATTACACCTGGTCTTATTCAAAAATTTTCAAGAAAGAGTGTAGAAAATTGGTGATGCAAAATTAGAAATCTCGGCTTTTATATTCATAAAAATTACACCCTTAACTTATTCTAACATTTTGAAGAAAACCTATCAAAAATTAGTCATGCAAAATTAGAAATTTTGCATTAATATATAAAAAAATGCACATGTCTTAATCAAAACATTTCAAGAAAAATTATAAATTTTTTTATGGAAAATAAGAAATGTTGGCTTTTATATTTATAAAAATAACATTCTTGTCTTATTCAAAAATTTTTAAGAAAAAGTGTACAAAATTTTTCATACAAAATTAGAAATCTCGGCTTTTGAATTTGTAAAAATTACACCCATGTTGTTGCGGGTAAAGCGGCCCAAGCTCAAGATAGCCAATGTGGATTTTAAACACAACAAGTGTAAGAATTTTAGAAAACTTTAATTCTTTATTCTTACGCTTTAATATGTTAAAATTCCTAAAATTATAAATAAATTCATTATACAAACTTACATACTAAACTGCTGATATACTAACTTTTATGTATGGCTACTCCAAGCGAAGCTTCGTAATCCTTATGACCTGAACGAATGAATATCTTAAATCTATGTAGGTGTTTTATATACTTATGTATGTTGTCTCGATTAAATATGGCCTCATAATTATACCGCGTGGAAAATTAAAAGGAATAATTGAACATTTTGCCATGCTCATCTCTCTACATATCGATAACAGTAATGTCATATCAGCGATTTATGAGTGGCGGTAACAGTAATGTCATATTAGCGATTTATGAGTGGCGGTAACACTCCCCCACAGTATGGCGAGATTTCGAAGACTTACTCTACTTTCTTTCAGCCACGTCTAAAACCGCTAATTTTGCAGCAGGTCTTTCTAAAACGCCACAAACTGTCAAAACTTTTGCCTTTCGTACTTGTCCATCTTCGGATTTGGCAACTTCGATGACCTTTCCTTTTGGCCACACGTTTCTCGGGTTATTTGGATCGTCGCAGCTGCGCCATAAAAATCTTTGCGCATGGCAGTCTTCATCGCGTATATAAATCTGATGGAACATTTGTTCGATGTCACCACAGATTGCAATTTGCCTTTGTCGAAAACGAAAAAGAATAGCTGCAAGAGAAGACAGCAATCTGGCCCTTTGAGCAGCATAGAGTTAAGTGAAATACCATTTGCCTTCGCGGCCGCATCCCAAACTATTCTTGTTTTATTCGGTTTGTTTTTGTTAAATACCGGAAACATTGGTAAATACCATACATTTTTTTTATCATCTTCATTGTTTACTTTGGCTATGTAATTTCTTTCAAAATATTCAGAAATTGTTTTTTCGAAATGTTCAAACAACTCTTTATTTTTTCTTAGAGTTTTTTCGAGACAAATCAGTCGTCTCTTCGCCATATCAAAGCTTTGTGGAAGTGCAATATTGTCATATCGCCACAGCAAAGCTGTCTCGTAATGGCCATCGCATCTTTGTTTCGTATATGTTTCTAGCAAACTTAATGCCCTTTGGTCATCTTTTCCAAGAGCTGGAGTATAGTTACTTATCCCTGCTAACTCAGTTGTATAAAACTGTTTGAGTAAGTGAGTAAGAATTTGGTCGTTTTCACCTTTACACTCGCAAGAGTAAAAATTATATTGAATTTGGGCCTTTTCTCCAACACTGGAGTTGCCACATATTAGCCAGCCGAGGCGAGTATGTAAAGCGACGGGTTCGTTTTTCTTGCCTTCTTTAACACGAGTGGGCACACATAATTTCAAGTTATTTAATCCTAAAAGTACATCTGGTACAGCATTTTCAAAATCGGCGATGGGTAGCCCTTTAAGGTGCGGAAATTTTTTACATAACTTTTTATAATTAAAGCTCTGACTCGGAAGCGATAGTTGTTTAACCGTACGAACAGAAATAGAAAATTCAGTTTTATTCATACCTGAAATTTTCATTGAGACTGTTTTTGAGTCTTCTTCGTTGCGACCTATTTCACCTGTCCATTTCAAGCATAGAGGTTGTGACTCACCATTTAAATCTAGTTTATTAATTAATTTTTCATTTACCAGACTTACAGACGAACCCTCGTCTATAAATGCAAAAGTATTAAAACGTTTATTATTGTTTCCGTATATTGTTATGGGTATAATTTAAAATAAGATTTCATTGCATTCATTCCTATGGGCTGCATGTAAATTATCTCTTTTGCTTTTATTTTCAGTTTCTCTGGTAGCGTTTGTTTCTCTATCTTCAGTCATGGATTTATGCAGCAATGTATTATGTTTTATTTGACAATTATTTTCTCTGCAAACGATGCTGCTACTGCAAATACCGTAGTGACGTCGCAGGCACAGTTTACATAGATTGTACATTCTTACTAAGTTCCATCGCTCGCTTCTATTCGCAGCCAAGAATTTTTTACACTTCTCAACGCTATTGCAGTTGCCAGAACACACTAAACAGATCTTTTTGTTTTGTTCTTCATGAGCATGCACATAAACGTTTTTTGGCTTACGCGAATACTGCTCTATTGACTTTGATGCGCTGCTGTCACTGTCTATATTTATGCTGCTTGCTGAGACACCGACTTCATATATCCAGTTAGCGAATTCAGTCAAACTAACTCTTTTGTTATTTTTTGCTAGTTTTATTTTTTGTTCACCCCAGTTAAGTTGAAAATGTGATGGCATTTTCATTATTAATTCATGTAATAAAGATGAATTGGTCAGTTCATTTATTAAACCACTGGCTTTAATTGTTGTTTCTAGGCCCTTTACTTCCACGGCGAAAGAGGTAATTGTGCTCAATTTATTTGTGTTCAGTGCTGGTAGTGATCTTATTCTATTTTTTAGTGAGTTTAATATTTTTTCCGGTTGTCCGAAAAGCAATTTTGGTGTAGATAGAGCACATGGTACACCCGATGGATGGATCAAAATATGTTTAACAGATCGAAGTGCTTCCCCCTTTAGAGAACTTTGAAGCCTGACAAGATTTTCAGCGTCTGTAAAACCACAGACTGCTGTCGACCAGTCATATGTGGCACTAAACAAGGGCCATTCTTCAGGAGTGCCGGTAAAAATTGGAAGCTCTTTTGGTACTGACTGCCGCGTGCTTATTTGTTGTTGCGAAAGCCTGTGAGAAGGTAATATAACGGGTTGGAGGTTTGATGGGTTCATGGAAAACGTTGAATCCATGTAACCAAATTGTACAGGTGTCTCTAATATGTGATTTTCTCCATTTACGTTGTCTGAATTATTACATAAATTTGCAGTTGTCGGCTGCTGACGGTTCGTTGTTGGGTCATTAATAAATGAAGACATGTTATTAACGAATGACGTAGTTGTACATACGGGCGGAGTTATTGTTTTTGTCGTATAAACTAAGTCATTACTTACGTTTTGGCAATATGGTTTAGTAGTGTTAGGCATTTCTTGCGTTGTTGTGGCTTGTGGTACAAATGTGTAAGGTGGCGTTTCAAACTGACGAGCTGCGGAAACTATATTTTGGTGTGCGGTTGCAATAGCCGAAGTAGGGAGTTGGATTTGATTATCTAACCACTCATGTACAGATCTGACAGCTGAGTGTTTATTAACTGATTGTGCGTCCTCGAAGTCATCTACTGCTTGTTCGAGAATTTGGTATTTCTTTTTAATGAAATCTCTTTCAAGTTGTGTCTCTTCTTCTAGACGTCGTAGCTCAAGAGCTTGTCGGCGGGAGCGGGAAGCGGCCGAAGAGCCACTACGAATGGAAGAGGCAGAATCGATCGTGATTTGATGTTGTACCGTACAATTTTGGCAACTCCATGTAGGTTGGTCTTGATTGCTGCTGAGATTGACACATGGTAAATGAAAATTAAGATGGCACTTGCTGCATTTTATAAATTTTTCGTTGTCTGTGGACTTGTTGCAAATGTTACAGTTGTTCGGTGCAGGACTTAACTGAGTTGGTCGTTGACGACTTAGTGGTTGACCCTGTGAGGGAGTGGAAGGTTGCATTCTGTTAGGACTTACGTTTTAACACCCAAGATGATTCCTTCAAACGATCCGATGAGGCACATAAAAGAATTTTAATTTTATAAATTTTTCGTTGTCTGTGGACTTGTTGCAAATGTTACAGTTGTTCGGTGCAGGACTTAACTGAGTTGGTCGTTGACGACTTAGTGGTTGACCCTGTGAGGGAGTGGAAGGTTGCATTCTGTTAGGACTTACGTTTTAACACCCAAGATGATTCCTTCAAACGATCCGATGAGGCACATAAAAGAATTTTAATGTTGCGGGTAAAGCGGCCCAAGCTCAAGATAGCCAATGTGGATTTTAAACACAACAAGTGTAAGAATTTTAGAAAACTTTAATTCTTTATTCTTACGCTTTAATATGTTAAAATTCCTAAAATTATAAATAAATTCATTATACAAACTTACATACTAAACTGCTGATATACTAACTTTTATGTATGGCTACTCCAAGCGAAGCTTCGTAATCCTTATGACCTGAACGAATGAATATCTTAAATCTATGTAGGTGTTTTATATACTTATGTATGTGGTCTCGATTAAATATGGCCTCATAATTATACCGCGTGGAAAATTAAAAGGAATAATTGAACATTTTGCCATGCTCATCTCTCTACATATCGATAACAGTAATGTCATATCAGCGATTTATGAGTGGCGGTAACAGTAATGTCATATTAGCGATTTATGAGTGGCGGTAACACATGTCGTTTCAAAAATTTTCAAGAAAAAGTATAGAACATTTTTTCATGCAAAATTAGAAATCTCGAGTTTTATATATATAAAAATTACAACCGTAACTGATTCAAACATTTTGAAGAAAAAGTGGTTAAAATTAGAAATTTCAGCTTTAATATATAAACAAAATACACCTGTTACTTATTCATAAAATTTCAAGAAAAATTATAAAATTTTTTTATGGAAAATTAGAAATCTCGACTTTCCGTGTGTTATTCAAAAATTTTCAAGAAAAAGTGTACAAAATTGGTGATGCAAAATTAGAAATCTCGGCTTTTATATTCATAAAAATTACACCCGTGGGTTATGCAAACATTTTGAAGAAAAAGTGTTAAAATATGGTCATGCAAAATTAAAAATTTTGGCTTTCCAAAAATTTCAAGAAATATTATAAGTTATAAATAATGCGCTTCTCATTCGTTCAAAATTTGTTTGATTTGAAAGAATGTTTGGAAAAATACATTTTTGTATGAGGAATGGTTCAAGTTTATCAGTAAATATATGAATATTACTTCTATATGAAATGTTTAAAAAAGTAACTGTAGCTCCGGATATATTAATTTTATTGCGAAATTATAAAAATCTGCACCAAGTTACCGATAGTGCTCTTTTCAATTCTCTTAAAGCTCTTTTGATTTGAAAGATTTTATGAAAACATACATTTTTAAATGAGAAGTGGTTTAAGTTTATCAATAAATTAATAAAAATTACTTCCTTCTGAAATGTTTAAGAAAGTGACTGTAGCTCCGGAAATATTAATTTCACTGCGAAATTATACAAACCTCCACTAAGTTATCAATAATGCGCTTTTCAATTCGTTCAATTTTTTTTTGATTTTAAAGAATGTTTGGAAAAATACATTTTTGTATGAGGAATGGTTCAAGTTTATCAGTAAATATATCACTATTACTTCTTTATGAAATGTTTAAGAAAGTGACTGTATCTACGGAAATATTAATTTCATTGCGAAATTATAAAAAGCTTCACTAAGTTAGCAACAGTGCTCTTTTGAATTCTTTCAAAATTATTTTAATTTGAAAGAATTTTTAAAAAAATACATATTTGGAAAAATACATTTTTGCATGAGGAACAATCAGAAATTGCAGCTTTATTATATAATTAAATTAGACCCGTTAAATTAGACTTTTTCCAAAAATTTCAAGAAGGATTATACAAATTTTTTATGGAAAAATTTTAAAGAAAAAGTGTACAAAAGTTTTCATGCAAAATTAAAATCTCGGCTTTTGAATTTGTAAAAATTACACCCCTGTCGTTTTCAAAAATTTTCAAGAAAAAGTATAGAACATTTTTTCAAGCAAAATTAGAAATCTCGAGTTTTATATATATAAAAATTACAACCGTAACTGATACAAACATTTTGAAGAAAAAGTGTTAAGAATTAGAAATTTCAGCTTTAATATATAAACAAAATACACCTGTTACTTATTCATAAAATTTCAAGAAAAATTATAACATTTTTTTATGGAAAATTAGAAATCTCGACTTTCATATTTATTAAAATTACACCCATGTGTTATTCAAAAATTTTCAAGAAAAAGTGTACAAAATTGGTGATGCAAAATTAGAAATCTCGGCTTTTATATTCATAAAAATTACACCCTTGACTTATTTAAACATTTTGAAGAAAAAGTGTTAAAAAATGGTCATGCAAAATTAGAAATTTTGGTTTTCCAAAAATATCAAGAAAAATTATAAGTTATCAATAATGCGCATCTCAATTCGTTCAAAATTTTTTTGAATTGAAAGAATGTTTGGAAAAATACATTTTTGTATAAGGAATGGTTCAAGTTTATCAGTAAATATATGAATATTACTTCTATATGAAATGTTTAAAAAAGTAACTGTAGCTCCGGAAATATTAATTTTATTGCGAAATTATAAAAATCTGCACCAAGTTACCGATAGTGCTCTTTTCAATTCTATTAAAACTCTTTTGATTTGAAAGATTTTATGAAAACATAAATTTTTAAATGAGAAGTGGTTAAAGTTTATCAATAAATTAATAAAAATTACTTCCTTTTGAAATGTTTAAGAAAGTGACTGTAGCTCCGGAAATTTAATTTTATTGCGAAATTTTAAAATTTCCACTAAGTTATCAACAGTGCTCTTTTGAATTCTTTCAAAATTATTTTAATTTGAAAGAATTTTTAAAAAAATACATATTTGGAAAAATACATTTTTGCATGAGGAACAATCAGAAATTGCAGCTTTATTATATAATTAAATTAGACCCGTTAAATTAGACTTTTTCCAAAAATTTCAAGAAAGATTATACAAATTTTTTATGGAAAAATTTTTAAGAAAAAGTGTACAAAAGTTTTCATGCAAAATTAAAATTTCGGCTTTTGAATTTGTAAAAATTACACCCCTGTGGTTTTCAAAAATTTTCAAGAAAAAGTATAGAACATTTTTTCATGCAAAATTAGAAATCTCGAGTTTTATACATATAAAAATTATACCCGTGACTTATTCTAACATTTTGAAGAAAACGTATCAAAAATTGGTCATGCAAAATTAGAAATTTCAGCATTAGTATATCAATAAAATGCACATGTCTTAATCAAAAAATTTCGAGAAAAATTATAAAAATTTTTTTTGGAAAATTAGAAATTTTGGCTTTAATATATAAATAAATTACACCTGTGACTTATTCATAAAATTTCAAAAAAAATTATAAAAATTTTTAATGGAAAATTAGAAATCTCGCCTTTTATAGTTATAAAATAACGCTCTTGTCTTATTCAAAAATTTTCAAGAAAAAGTGTACAAAATTTTTCATGCAAAATTAGAAATGTCGGCTTTTGAATTTGTAAAAATTACACCCCTGTCGTTTCCAAAAATTTTCAAGAAAAAGTATAGAACATTTTTTCATGCAAAATTAGAAATCTCGAGTTTTATATTTATAAAACTTACAACCGTAACTGATTCAAACATTTTGAAGAAAAAGTGTTAAAAGTTCGAAATTTCAGCTTTAATATATAAAGAAAATACACCTGTTACTTATTCAAAAAATTTCAAGAAAAATTATAACATTTTTTAATGGAAAATTAGAAATCTCGACTTTCATATTTATTAAAATTACACCCATGTGTTATGCAGAAATTTTCAAGAAAAAGTGTACAAAATTGGTGATGCAAAATTAGAAATCTCGGCTTTTATATTCATAAAAATTACACCCGTGACTTATTCAAACATTTTGAAGAAAAAGTGTTAAAATGTGGTCATGCAAAATTAAAAATTTTGGCTTTCCAAAAATTTCAAAAAAAATTATAAGTTATAAAAAATGCGCTTCTCCTTCGTTCAAAATTTGTTTGATTTGAAAGAATGTTTGGAAAAATACATTTTTGTATGAGGAATGGTTCAAGTTTATCAGTAAATACATGAATATTACTTCTATATGATATGTTTAAAAAAGTAACTGTAGCTCCGGAAATATTAATTTTATTGCGAAATTATAAAAATCTGCACCAAGTTACCGATAGTGCTCTTTTCAATTCTCTTAAAGCTCTTTTGATTTGAAAGATTTTATGAAAACATACATTTTTAAATGAGAAGTGGTTTAAGTTTATCAATAAATTAATAAAAATTACTTCCTTTTGAAATGTTTAAGAAGGTGACTGTAGCTCCGGAAATATTAATTTCATTGCGAAATTATAAAAACCTCCACTAATTTATCAATAATGCGCTTTTCAATTCGTTCAAATTTTTTTTTATTTTAAAGAATGTTTGGAAAAATACATTTTTGTATGAGGAATGGTTCAAGTTTATCAGTAAATATATGAATATTACTTATTTATGAAATGTTTAAGAAAGTGACTGTATCTACGGAAATATTAATTTCATTGCGAAATTATAAAAAGCTTCACTTAAATTATAAAAAGCTTTTGAAAATTATTTTAATTTGAAAGAATTTTTAAAAAAATACATATTTGGAAAAATACATTTTTGCATGAGGAACAATGAGAAATTGCAGCTTTATTATATAAATAAATTAGACTTGTGACTTTTTCCAAAAATTTCAAGAAAGATTATACAAATTTTTTATGCTAAATTAGAAATCTCAGCTATTGAATTTGTAAAAATTACACCCATGTCGTTTTCGAAAATTTTCAAGAAAAAGTATAGAAAATTTTTTCAGGCAAAATTTGAAATCTCGAGTTTTATATATATAAAAATTACAACCGTAACTGATTCAAACATTTTGAAGAAAAAGTGTTAGAAATTAGAAATTTCAGCTTTAATATTTAAAAAAAATACACCTGTTACTTATTCATAAAATTTCAAGAAAAATTATAACATTTTTTTATGGAAAATTAGAAATCTCGACTTTCATATTTATTAAAATTACACCCATGTGTTATTCAAAAATTTTCAAGAAAAAGTGTACAAAATTGGTGATGCAAAATTAGAAATCTCGGCTTTTATATTCATAAAAATTACATCCGTGACTTATTTAAACATTTTGAAGAAAAAGTGTTAAAATATGGTCATTCAAAATTAAAAACTTTGGCTTTCCAAAAATTTCAAGAAAAATTATAAATTATCAATAATGCGCTTCTCAATTCGTTCAAAATTTTTTTGAATTGAAAGAATGTTTGGAAAAATACATTTTTGTATGAGGAATGGTTCAAGTTTATCAGTAAATATATGAATATTACTTCTATATGAAATGTTTAAAAAAGTAACTGTAGCTCCGGAAATATTAATTTTATTGCGAAATTATAAAAATCTGCACCAAGTTACCGATAGTGCTCTTTTCAATTCTTTTAAAACTCTTTTGATTTGAAAGATTTTATGAAAACATACATTTTTAAATGAGAAGTGGTTAAAGTTTATCAATAAATTAATAAAAATTACTTCCTTTTGAAATGTTTAAGAAAGTGACTGTATCTACGGAAATATTAATTTCATTGCGAAATTATAAAAAGCTTCATTAAGTTAGCAACAGCGCTCTTTTGAATTCTTTCAAAATTATTTTAATTTGAAAGAATTTTTAAAAAAATATATATTTGGAAAAAAAATTTTTGTATGAGGAACAATCAGAAATTGCAGCTTTATTATATAAATAAATTAGACCCGTGACTTTTTCCAAAAATTTCAAGAAAGATTATACAAATTTTTTATGGAAAAATTTTAAAGAAAAAGTGTACAAAAGTTTTCACACAATATTAAAAATCTCGGCTTTTATATTTACAAAAATTACACCCGGTCTTATTCAAACATTTTGAAGAAAACGTATCAAAAATTGGTCATGCAAAATTAGAAATTTCAGCATTAGTATATAAATAAAATGCACATGTCTTAATCAAAAAATTTCGAGAAAAATTATAAATTTTTTTTTGGAAAAATAGAGATTTTGGCTTAAATATGTAAATAAATTACACCTGTGACTTATTCATAAAATTTCAAGAAAAGTTATAAAATTTTTAATGGAAAATTAGAAATCTCGACTTTCCATGTGTTATTCAAAAGCTTTCAAGAAAAAGTGTACAAAATTGGTGATGCAAAATTAGAAATCTCGGCTTTTATATTCATAAAAATTATACCCGTGACTTATTCAAACATTTTGAAGAAGAAGTGTTAAAAAATGGTCATGCAAAATTAGAAATTTTGGCTATCCAAAAATTTTAAGAAAAATTATAAGTTATCAATAATGCGCTTCTCAATTCGTTCAAAATTTTTTTGATTTGAAAGAATGTTTGGAAAAATACATTTTTGTATGAGGAATGGTTCAAGTTTATCAGTAAATATATGAATATTAATTCTATATGATATGTTCAAAAAAGTAACTGTAGCTCCGGAAATATTAATTTTATTGCGAAATTATAAAAATCTGCACCAAGTTACCGATAGTGCTCTTTTCAATTCTTTTAAAATTGTTTTGATTTGAAAGAATTTATGAAAACATACATTTTTAAATGAGAAGTGGTTTGAGTTTGTCAATAATCTAATAAAATTTCCTTCTTTATGAAATTTTTAAGAAAGTGACTGTATCTCCGGAAATATTAATTTCATTGCGAAATTGTTAAAATATTCACCAAGTTATCGTTTCAATTCTTTTAAAATTGTGTGATTTGAATGAATGTTTGCAAAGACAATTTTTGTATGAAGAAGTAGTTCAAATAAAAAAAAAATTTATTAAAATAAATATATGAATATTACTTTCATATGAATATTTGAATTGAAAAGCACTAAGTTATTAACAGTGCTCTTTTGAAATCTTTCAAAATTATTTTAATTTGAAAGAATTTTTAAAAAAATACATTTTTGGAAAAATACATTTTTGCATGAGAAATATTAGAAATTGCAGTTTTATTATATAAATAAATTAGACCCGTGACTTTTTCCAAAAATTTCAAATTTTTTATGGAAAATTAGAAATCTCGGCTTTTATATTTACAAAAATTACACCTGGTCTTATTCAAAAATTTTCAAGAAAGAGTGTAGAAAATTGGTGATGCAAAATTAGAAATCTCGGCTTTTATATTCATAAAAATTACACCCGTGACTTATTCTAACATTTTGAAGAAAACGTATCAAAAATTGGTCATGCAAAATTAGAAATTTCAGCATTAATATATAAATAAAATGCACATGTCTTAATCAAAACATTTCAAGAAAAATTATAAATTTTTTTATGGAAAATTAGAAATGTTGGCTTTTATATTTATAAAAATAACATTCTTGTCTTATTCAAAAATTTTCAAGAAAAAGTGTACAAAATTGGTGATGCAAAATTAGAAATCTCGGCTTTTATATTCATAAAAATTACACCCGTGACTTATTCAAACATTTTGAAGAAAAAGTGTTAAAATGTGGTCATGCAAAATTAAAAATTTTGGCTTTCCAAAAATTTCAAAAAAAATTATAAGTTATAAAAAATGCGCTTCTCCTTCGTTCAAAATTTGTTTGATTTGAAAGAATGTTTGGAAAAATACATTTTTGTATGAGGAATGGTTCAAGTTTATCAGTAAATACATGAATATTACTTCTATATGATATGTTTAAAAAAGTAACTGTAGCTCCGGAAATATTAATTTTATTGCGAAATTTTAAAATTTCCACTAAGTTATCAGCAGTGCTCTTTTGAATTCTTTCAAAATTATTTTAATTTGAAAGAATTTTTAAAAAAATACATATTTGGAAAAATACATTTTTGCATGAGGAACAATCAGAAATTGCAGCTTTATTATATAATTAAATTAGACCCGTTAAATTAGACTTTTTCCAAAAATTTCAAGAAAGATTATACAAATTTTTTATGGAAAAATTTTTAAGAAAAAGTGTACAAAAGTTTTCATGCAAAATTAAAATTTCGGCTTTTGAATTTGTAAAAATTACACCCCTGTGGTTTTCAAAAATTTTCAAGAAAAAGTATAGAACATTTTTTCATGCAAAATTAGAAATCTCGAGTTTTATATATATAAAAATTATACCCGTGACTTATTCTAACATTTTGAAGAAAACGTATCAAAAATTGGTCATGCAAAATTAGAAATTTCAGCATTAGTATATCAATAAAATGCACATGTCTTAATCAAAAAATTTCGAGAAAAATTATAAAAATTTTTTTTGGAAAATTAGAAATTTTGGCTTTAATATATAAATAAATTACACCTGTGACTTATTCATAAAATTTCAAAAAAAATTATAAAAATTTTTAATGGAAAATTAAAAATCTCGCCTTTTATATTTATAAAATAACGCTCTTGTCTTATTCAAAAATTTTCCAGAAAAAGTGTACAAAATTTTTCATGCAAAATTAGAAATGTCGGCTTTTGAATTTGTAAAAATTACACCCCTGTCGTTTCCAAAAATTTTCAAGAAACAGTATAGAACATTTTTTCATGCAAAATTAGAAATCTCGAGTTTTATATTTATAAAACTTACAACCGTAACTGATTCAAACATTTTGAAGAAAAAGTGTTAAAAGTTCGAAATTTCAGCTTTAATATATAAACAAAATACACCTGTTACTTATTCAAAAAATTTCAAGAAAAATTATAACATTTTTTAATGGAAAATTAGAAATCTCGACTTTCATATTTATTAAAATTACACCCATGTGTTATGCAGAAATTTTCAAGAAAAAGTGTACAAAATTGGTGATGCAAAATTAGAAATCTCGGCTTTTATATTCATAAAAATTACACCCGTGACTTATTTAAACATTTTGAAGAAAAAGTGTTAAAATATGGTCATTTAAAATTAAAAAATTTGGCTTTCCAAAAATTTCAAGAAAAATTATAAGTTGTCAATAATGCGCTTCTCAATTCGTTCAAAATTTTTTTGAATTGAAAGAATGTTTGGAAAAATACATTTTTGTATGAGGAATGGTTCAAGTTTATCAATAAATTAATAAAAATTACTTCATTTTGAAATGTTTAAGAAAGTGACTGTAGCTCCGGAAATTTAATTTCATTGCGAAATTTTAAAATGTCTACTAAGTTATCAACAGTGCTCTTTCGAATTCTTTCAAAATTATTTTAATTTGAAAGAATTTTTAAAAAAATACATATTTGGAAAAATACATTTTTGCATGAGGAACAATCAGAAATTGCAGCTTTATTATATAATTAAATTAGACCCGTTAAATTAGACTTTTTCCAAAAATTTCAAGAAAGATTATACAAATTTTTTATGAAAAAATTTTAAAGAAAAAGTGTACAAAAGTTTTCATGCAAAATTAAAATTTCGGCTTTTGAATTTGTAAAAATTACACCCCTGTCGTTTTCAAAAATTTTCAAGAAAAAGTATAGACCATTTTTTCATGCAAAATTAAAAATCTGGAGTTTTATATTTATAAAACTTACAACCGTAACTGATTCAAACATTTTGAAGAAAAAGTGTTAGAAATTAGAAATTTAAACTTTAATATTTAAAAAAAATACACCTGTTACTTATTCATAAAATTTCAAGAAAAATTATAACATTTTTTTATGGAAAATTAGAAATCTCGACTTTCATATTTATTAAAATTACACCCATGTGTTATTCAAAAATTTTCAAGAAAAAGTGTACAAAATTGGTGATGCAAAATTAGAAATCTCGGCTTTTATATTCATAAAAATTACACCCGTGACTTATTCAAACATTTTGAAGAAAAAGTGTTAAAATGTGGTCATGCAAAATTAAAAATTTTGGCTTTCCAAAAATTTCAAAAAAAATTATAAGTTATAAAAAATGCGCTTCTCCTTCGTTCAAAATTTGTTTGATTTGAAAGAATGTTTGGAAAAATACATTTTTGTATGAGGAATGGTTCAAGTTTATCAGTAAATACATGAATATTACTTCTATATGATATGTTTAAAAAAGTAACTGTAGCTCCGGAAATATTAATTTTATTGCGAAATTATAAAAATCTGCACCAAGTTACCGATAGTGCTCTTTTCAATTCTCTTAAAGCTCTTTTGATTTGAAAGATTTTATGAAAACATACATTTTTAAATGAGAAGTGGTTTAAGTTTATCAATAAATTAATAAAAATTACTTCCTTTTGAAATGTTTAAGAAGGTGACTGTAGCTCCGGAAATATTAATTTCATTGCGAAATTATAAAAACCTCCACTAATTTATCAATAATGCGCTTTTCAATTCGTTCAAATTTTTTTTTATTTTAAAGAATGTTTGGAAAAATACATTTTTGTATGAGGAATGGTTCAAGTTTATCAGTAAATATATGAATATTACTTATTTATGAAATGTTTAAGAAAGTGACTGTATCTACGGAAATATTAATTTCATTGCGAAATTATAAAAAGCTTCACTTAAATTATAAAAAGCTTTTGAAAATTATTTTAATTTGAAAGAATTTTTAAAAAAATACATATTTGGAAAAATACATTTTTGCATGAGGAACAATGAGAAATTGCAGCTTTATTATATAAATAAATTAGACTTGTGACTTTTTCCAAAAATTTCAAGAAAGATTATACAAATTTTTTATGCTAAATTAGAAATCTCAGCTATTGAATTTGTAAAAATTACACCCATGTCGTTTTCGAAAATTTTCAAGAAAAAGTATAGAAAATTTTTTCAGGCAAAATTTGAAATCTCGAGTTTTATATATATAAAAATTACAACCGTAACTGATTCAAACATTTTGAAGAAAAAGTGTTAGAAATTAGAAATTTCAGCTTTAATATTTAAAAAAAATACACCTGTTACTTATTCATAAAATTTCAAGAAAAATTATAACATTTTTTTGTGGAAAATTAGAAATCTCGACATTCATATTTATTAAAATTACACCCATGTGTTATGCAAAAATTTTCAAGAAAAAGTGTACAAAATTTTTCATGCAAAATTAGAAATGTCGGCTTTTGAATTTGTAAAAATTACACCCCTGTCGTTTTCAAAAATTTTCAAGAAAAAGTATAGAACATTTTTTCATGCAAAATTAGAAATCTCGAGTTTTATATTTATTAAACTTACAACCGTAACTGATTCAAACATTTTGAAGAAAAAGTGTTAAAAATTAGAAATTTCAGCTTTAATATATAAACAAAATACACCTGTTACTTATTCAAAAAATTTCAAGAAAAATTATAACATTTTTTAATGGAAAATTTGAAATCTCGACTTTCATATTTATTAAAATTACACCCATGTGTTATTCAAAAATTTTCAAGAAAAAGTGTACAAAATTGGTGATGCAAAATTAGAAATCTCGGCTTTTATATTCATAAAAATTACACCCCTGACTTATTCAAACATTTTGAAGAAAAAGTGTTAAAATATGGTCATGCAAAATTAAAAATTTTGGCTTTCCAAAAATTTCAAGAAAAATTATAAGTTATAAATAATGCGCTTCTCCTTCGTTCAAAATTTGTTTGATTTGAAAGAATGTTTGGAAAAATACATTTTTGTATGAGGAATGGTTCAAGTTTATCAGTAAATATATGAATATTACTTCTATATGATATGTTTAAAAAAGTAACTGTAGCTCCGGAAATATTAATTTTATTGCGAAATTATTAAAATCTGCACCAAGTTACCGATAGTGCTCTTTTCAATTCTCTTAAAGCTCTTTTGATTTGAAAGATTTTATGAAAACATACATTTTTAAATGAGAAGTGGTTCAAGCTTATCAATAAATATATGAATATTACTTCCTTTTGAAATGTTTAAGAAAGTGACTGTAGCTCCGGAAATATTAATTTCATTGTGAATTTATTAAAACATCCACTAAGTTATCAATAATGCGCTTTTCAATTCGTTCAAAATTTTTTTGATTTGAAAGAATGTTTGGAAAAATACATATTTGTATGAGGAATGGTTCAAGTTTATCAATTATATTATATTATACCAATTTTGTACACTTTTTCTTGAAAATTTTTGCATAACACATGGGTGTAATTTTAATAAATATGAATGTCGAGATTTCTAATTTTCCACAAAAAAATGTTATAATTTTTCTTGTAATTTTTTGAAAACGACATGGGTGTAATTTTTACAAATTCAAAAGTCGAGATTTCTAATTTTGCATGAAAACTTTTGTACACTTTTTCTTTAAAATTTTTCCATAAAAAATTTGTATAATCTTTCTTGAAATTTTTGGAAAAAGTCACGAGTCTAATTTATTTATATAATAAAACTGCAATTTCTAATTTTTCCTCATACAAAAATTTATTTTTCCAAATATGTATTTTTTTTTAAATTCTTTCAAATTAAAATAATTTTGAAAGAATTCAAAAAAACACTGTTGCTAACTTAGAGAAGCTTTTTATAATTTCGCAATGAAATTAATATTTCCGGAGTTGCAGTCACTTTCTTAAACATTTCAAAAGGAAGTAATATTCATATATTTATTAATAAGATTGAACCACTTGTCATAAAAAATGTATTTTTTCAAAAACTCTTTCAAATGAAAACAATTTTAAAGGAATTGAAAAGAGCACTGTTAATAACTTAGTGCTTTTCAATTCAAAGATTCATATGAAAGTAATATTTATATATTTATTTTAATACATATTTTTTATTTGAACTACTCTTCATACAAAAATTGTCTTTTCAAACATTCTTTCAAATCAAACAATTTAAAAAGAATTGAAAAGAGCACAATCGATAACTTGGTGAAGATTTTTATAATGTCGCAATGAAAGTAATATTACCGGACATACAGTCACTTTTTTTAACATTTCATATAGAAGTAATATTCATATATTTACTAATAGACACAACGTTGGCAACACTGCTAGCATACAGACGTGTTTTTAATTATCAGCTGTGAATTTTCTTATAAAAACTTCAAGTTTAAATATTTTTTGTTAATTTTCATTTATCTGGGTGTGAAATGACTTCCAAAAGAAAGAAGTTTTGGGGGAATAACCCCAAATACAAGGTACCGAAGTCAGGAAATAGATTTCAGGCGCTATCCGATATGGATGATATCTCAAGCGATGAAGAACCTGAGATAAAGAAGGACTTGGTAAAAGTGCCTCCAATTGTTGTTGACAGCAGCCATAGCCTTACATCGGTAATGAAATGCTTGGGAAAACCGTACAAGTACAAAAGGATTTCGATTGGAACAAAGGTAATACCAAATTCTAAAACTGATATTGACGTCGCTGTTGCAAAGTTGAAGGCAGATGGTATGAAATTCTACACACATCCTGTTAAAAACAATAAAACGTTTAAGTTAATGCTATTTGGTTTACCGTAAATTGACACAAAGTCAATTGTAGATGAATTGAAGCAAAAGTTCAACATTGAGCTTGAGAATATAAAGGAGGTAGAAACATCCAGAACAACAGTAGATGATGCTCTGTACATGTTGGAATTTAAAAAAGAGCATGTCACTAAACGTGAGGTAATCAAAATAAAATATGTTTATGATGTAGTAGTGCATTGGCGAAACCCTCTCCGACGATGTAAAGGACCAACGCAATGTACGAAATGTGCAATGTACGGTCACGGATCTGCAAATTGCCGTAGAGCCTCAGCGAGCTTAGGATGGGGCGGAACTCACCAGTTATCTAATTGTCTATTAAGCAAAACTCCAGTGGATGGCCCAGTTATTTATAAATGCTTTAACTGCACAAAAAGAGGTCTAAAAAATGTTAACCAACGTGCTGACGACGCGTAATGCCCTCTACGAAAAGAGTACGTGGAAATACGGTATAAGGCTTCCAACCGTAAAAGACCGCAAAGAAGTAATTTTCCCAAATATAATATAGTCACCTCATTGGAGAAAGGAATTTCTCAATCCAAAGGAAAACCAGGTAACAATGCAAAATTATCGTATGCCGAAATGGCCAGTGCTAATCACCATTTTGATGAAAGCAATAATATCTCTAATGAACAATTATTAGACATATATTTTGAAGCTATCGATGCACTAGAAAAGTGCAAAACCAAGTACGACAAAATGAGGGTACTTGTAAACATGCTTACACATGTCATATAATCAAGCAGAATGTTACCTTAAAGTTATGCACTGGAATGCCCAAGGTATAACTAACCCAGTGACACAACTGGAATTAGAAAACCTCATTCGGGAAAAACAAATAGATATAATTTCAATTAATGAAACGTTCCTTAAACCAAATCACAGATTTAAACTGGCAAATTATAAAATCTATAGAGAAGATAGCAGCAGCCATGGTGGGGGAGTTCTCATAGCCATAAAAAACCCTATACCACATGAGAGATTAATAAAATATTCCACCTTATCTATTAAAAACATATCAATTTTAATCAAAATTAATAACAAAATAATAAGATTTACGTCCAAGATTCACACCAAGCTTCGGTAATGACCTTGACAAAATCACAGAGACTACACACGAATTTATAATTTTCGGTGACTTTAATGCCAAACACACAACGTGGGGTTGATTACAAAATAATTCAGCAGGCAATTATTTCTTTAACCATCAACTTGGCTCTCATTATTATGTATATGCTCCCAGCTCTTCCACTAGATTTAGCCAAAACGTTATAGCCAGACACTCCTCCGTAGTCGATATTATGTTAACAAACTCAGCTCTACGCTCCTCACAAATTGAAACGTTTCCGGAATTACTTAACTCAGATCACGTTCCAATGATTTGTAAGATATATGGCTCGGTAGTTGAAACCACAACCAAGGTCCCATTATATAAAATGGCCAACTGGAAGACAATAAGCAAAAGGGTAGATGACGACTTAAAAAATAATAACTTACATTCATTTGTTATCACAGAACTAAACATCGAATCAGCCTTTGAAGGTTTAACGTCTATTTTGCAGGAAGCGTCCAGAAGAATCCCCATGGGTGAGAAACAAATATGGCAAAGAAAAATTTCCGACTTAAGTCTGTATTTAATTGGCCAAAGAAATAGATACAGACGAAAATTGCAAAGATGTTATATTCCATCAGAACGTAATCAAATATTGTATATATACTGAAAGAAGGTAAAGATGCCAAGTGTCCAAAAAATTATCGGCCTATTAGTATGTTAAACACACTGGATAAAGTCTTTGAAAAAATAATATTGAAAAGGCTTCATGCATTCACGGAAAATCATGGTATATTACAGAATGAACAGTTTGGGTTCAGAAAAGATCACTCCACAGTTCATCAAGTTAAAAGAATAGTAAACCTTATCCAAAGCAACAAAAACAATAGAAGGAGCACGGGAGTAGTACTGCTAGACATTGAAAAAGCCTTTGATTCAGTATGGCATAATGGTTTAATTTATAAACTAGAAACTTTTGGATATCCTGTCTACATGCAAAAGATTATAAACAGCTTTTTGACTGATAGAACATTTGTAGTAAAAATAGATAATGAGTACTCTAGTATACGCAAAATACCTGCTGGTGTACCCCAAGGTTCAGTTTTACCCCCTATCTTATATTCCATATATATATCAGATTTCAAAACGTTAAGAGATCAAACTACAGCACTATATGCGGATGACACTGCTTTAATAGAAACTGGCAAAGTCTCGAATGCAATTATTAAAAAGCTTGACAAATCTCTCATAAAAACTAAAAACTATTTCGAAAAATGGAAAATTAAAATGAATGATTTAAAAACACAAGCAATTATATTCCCCTTTAATAAATCGCCAAAACGAACACCTAGTATAGGATTTTTTATTCAGTGCATATAAATACAGGACTCAGTAAAATATTTAGGAATTACCATGGATAAAAAATTGAATTTCAGAGAGCACATTTTTCAAACATATACTAAAGCCGTAAGATGTGGGAGAGCCCTCTTTCCTCTGCTAAATCGAAAATCAACCCTTAACCAGAAAAATAAGTTATTGCTTAATCGAATGTGTATTCGACCGATTATGACCTATGGATGTCAGATGTGTTCTTCAAAATGCGCAAAAACCCACCTGAAAAAGCTCCAGACAGTCCAAAATAAAAATTTGAAAATTATACATAGCCTACCCAGACGCTACGCTGCACAGAAACTTCAAAGAAAAACTATTTGAAACTGTAATTTGTGAATTAACACAAAGATTTGAACATCGCAACAGATTTTCAAACCATGATTTGATACAAAATTTGTAGTAATGTAATCTTCGCCAACTTCAGTCAGGAAGATGGCGTAAGATTCAATGCAAAAATTTTTTTTTTATAAAATACAATATTGTATGTAGATATAAGGTTTTTAGCTATCTTTTTTCTCCTTAAAACATTATTATATTTTCAATGTTCTCCTATTTCCTTATAATAGTTTAATACTTGGTGCAATACTATTTAGTAAAATCTCAAAAACTATATATATATAAAATATATTTTAAAATATTTGTATTGTATGATAATAGAAGAAAAAGTGTTAAAATATGGTCATGCAAAATTAAAAATTTTGGCTTTCCAAAAATTTCAAGAAAAATTATAAGTTATCAATAATGCGCTTCTCAATTCGTTCAAAATTGTTTTGATTTGAAAGAATTTATGAAAACATACATTTTTAAATGAGAAGTGGTTTAAGTTTACCAATAATCTAATAAAATTTACTTCTTTATGAAATGTTTAAGAAAGTGACTGTATCTCCGGAAATATTAATTTCATTGCGAAATTGTTAAAATATTCACCAAGTTATCGTTTCAATTCTTTTAAAATTGTGTGATTTGAATGAATGTTTGAAAAGACAATTTTTGTATGAAGAAGTAGTTCAAATAAAAAAAAAAAATTTATTAAAATAAATATATGAATATTACTTTCATATGAATATTTGAATTGAAAAGCACTAAGTTATTAACAGTGCTCTTTTGAAATCTTTCAAAATTATTTTAATTTGAAAGAATTTTTAAAAAAATACATATTTGGAAAAATACATTTTTGCATGAGAAATATTAGAAATTGCAGTTTTATTATATAAATATATTAGACCCGTGACTTTTTCCAAAAATTTCAAATTTTTTATGGAAAATTAGAAATCTCGGCTTTTATTTTTACAAAAATTACACCTGGTCTTATTCAAAAATTTTCAAGAAAGAGTGTAGAAAATTGGTGATGCAAAATTAGAAATCTCGGCTTTTATATTCATAAAAATTACACCCGTGACTTATTCTAACATTTTGAAGAAAACGTATCAAAAATTGGTCATGCAAAATTAGAAATTTCAGCATTAATATATAAATAAAATGCACATGTCTTAATCAAAACATTTCAAGAAAAATTATAAATTTTTTTATGGAAAATTAGAAATGTTGGCTTTTATATTTATAAAAATAACATTCTTGTCTTATTCAAAAATTTTAAAGAAAAAGTGTACAAAATTTTTCATGCAAAATTAGAAATCTCGGCTTTTGAATTTGTAAAAATTACACCCATGTCGTTTTCAAAAATTTTCAAGAAAAAGTATAGAACATTTTTTCATGCAAAATTAGAAATCTCGGGTTTTATATTTACAAAAATTACACCCGTGACTTATTCTAACATTTTGAAGAAAACGTATCAAAAATTGGTCATGCAAAATTAGAAATTTCAACTTTAATATATAAATAAATTACACCTGTTACTTATTTACAAAAATTCAAGAAAAATTGTAAAAATGTTTAATGAAAAATTAGAAATCTTGGCGCTTGAAATTGTAAAAATTGCACCGGTGTCGTATTCAAAAATTTTCAAGAAAAAGTATAGAACATTTTTTATTGCAACATTAGAAATCTCAGATTTCATATTTATAAAAATTACACCCGTAACTGATTTAAATATTTTGAAGAAAAAGTGTTAAAAATTAGAAATTTCAGCTTTAATATATAAAGAAAATACACCTGTTACTTATTCAAAAAATTTCAAGAAAAATGATAGCATTTTTTTATGGAAAATTAGAAATCTCGACTTTCATATTTATTAAAATTACACCCATGTGCTATTCAAAAATTTTCAAGAAAAAGAATACAAAATTGTTCATACAAAATTAGAAATCTCGGCGTTTGAATTTGTAAAAAATGCACCCGTGTCGTATTCAAAAATGTTCAAGAAAAAGTATAGAATATTTTTTATTGCAAAATTAGAAATCTCGGCTTTTATATTCACAAAAATTACACCCGTGACTTATTCAAACATTTTGAAGAAAAAGTGTTAAAATATGGTCATGCAAAATTGAAAATTTTGGCTTTCCAAAAATTTCAAGAAAAATGATAAGTTATCAATAATGCGCTTCTCAATAAGTTCAAATTTTTTTTGATTTGAAAGCAAGTTTGGAAAAATATATTTTTTTATGAGGAATGGTTTAAGTTTATCAGTAAATATATGAAATTTTACTTCTATATGAAATGTTTAAAAAAGTAATTTTATTGCGAAATTATAAAAATTTGCACAAAGTTACCGATAGTGCTCTTTTCAATTCTTTTAAAACACTTTTCTTTTGAAAGATTTTATGAAAACATACATTTTTAAATGAGAAGTGGTTTAAGTTTATCAATATATTAATAAAAATTACTTCCTTATGAAATGTTTAAGAAAGTGAATGTATCTCCGGAAATATTAATTTCGTTGCGAAATTATAAAAATCTTCACTAAAATATCAATTGATCGATTCTTTTAAAATTGTGTGATTTAAATGAATGTTTCAAACAACAATTTTTGTATGAGTAGTAGTTCAAAAAAAAAAAAAATTATTAAAATAAATATATGAATATAACTTTCATATGAAGCTTTGAATTGAAAAGCACTAAGTTTTTAACAGTGCTCTTTTCAATTCCTTTAAAATTGTTTTCATTTGAAAGAATGTTTGAAAAAATACATTTTTCAATGAGAAGTGGTTTAAGTTTATCAATAAATTAATACAAATTACTTCCCTATGAAATGTTTACGAAAGTGACTGTATCTCCGGCAATATTAATTTCGTTGCGAAATTATAAAAATCTTCACTAAGTTATCCATAGTGCTCTTTTCAATTGTTTCAAAATTGTTTTGATTTTAAAGAATGTTTGGAAAAATAAATTTTTTAATGAGGAATGGTTCAAGTTTATCAGTAAATATATGAATATTACTCCTTTATGAAATGTTTAAGAAAGTGACTGTATCTCCGGAAATATTAATTTCATTACGAAATTATAAAAATCTTCACAAAATTATCAATTGATCGATTTTTTTAAAATTGTGTGATTTGAATGAATGTTTAAAACAACAAATTTTGTATGAGGAGTAGTTCAAATAAAAAAAAAATATATTAAAATAAATATATGAATATAACTTTCATATGAAGCTTTGAATTGAAAAGCACTAAGTTTTTAACAGTGCTCTTTTCAATTCCTTTAAAATTGTTTTCATTTGAAAGAATGTTTGAAAAAATAAATTTTTAAATGAGAAGTGGTTTATGTTTATCAATAAATTAATAAAAAATACTTCCTTATGAAATGTTTAAGAAAGTGACTCTTCACTAAGTTATCAATAGTGCTCTTTTCAATTGTTTCAAAATTGTTTTGATTTTAAAGAATGTTTGAAAAAACACATTTTTGTATGAAGAATGGTTCAAGTTTATCAGTAAATATATGAATATTATTTCTTAATGAAATGTTTAAGAAAGTTACTGTATCTCCGGAAATATTAATTTCATTGCGAAATTATTAAAATCTTCACCAAGTTATCGTTTAAATTCTTTTAAAATTGTGCGAATTGAATGAATGTTTGAAAAGACAATTTTTGTATGAGGAGTAGTTCAAATAAAAAAAAAATATATTAAAATAAATATATGAATATAACTTTCATATAAAGCTTTGAATTGAAAAGCACTAAGTTTTTAACAGTGCTCTTTTCAATTCATTTAAAATTGTTTTCATTTGAAAGAATGTTTAAAAAATACATTTTCAAATGAGAAGTGGTTTAAGTTTATCAATAAATTAATAAAAATTACTTCCCTATGAAATGTTTACGAAAGTGACTGTATCTCCACAAATATTAATTTAATTGCGAAATTATTAAAATCTTCACCAAGTTATTGTTTCAATTCTTTTTAAATTGTTTGAATTGAAAGAATGTTTGAAAAGACAATTTTTATATGAAGAGTAGTTCAAATAAAAAAAATGTATTAAAATAAATATATGAATATTACTTTCATATGAATATTTGAATTGAAAAGCACTAAGTTATTCACAGTGCTCTTTTCAATTCCTTTAAAATTGTTTTCATTTGCAAGAGTTTTTGAAAAAATACATTTTTTTATGAGAAGCGGTTCAAGCTTATCAATAAATATATGAATATTACTTCCTTTTGAAATGTTTAAGAAAGTGACTGTAGCTCCGGAAATATTAATTTCATTGCGAAATTTTAAAAACCTCCACTAAGTTATCAATAATGCGCTTTTTAATTCGTTCAAATTTTTTTTGATTTGAAAGAATGGTTAGAAAAATACATTTTTGTATAAGGAGTGGTTCAAGTTTATCAGGTAATATATTAATATAACTTCTTTATGAAATGTTTAAGAAAGTGACTGTATCTACGGAAATATTAATTTCATTGCGAAATTATAAAAATCTTCACTAAATTATCAATAGTGCTCCTTTCAATTCTTAAAAAATTGTTTTGACTTTAAAGAATGTTTGGAAAAATATATTTTTGTATGAGGAATGGTATAAAAACTGAGATTTCTAATTTTTCATTAAACATTTTTACAATTTTTCTTGAAATTATTTAAATAAGTAACAGGTGTTATTTATTTATATAATAAAGCTGCAATTTCTTATCTTTCCTCATGCAAAAATGTATTTTTCCAAAAATGTATTTTTTTAAAAATTCTTTCAAATTAAAATAATTTTGAAAGAATTCAAAAGAGCACTGTTGCTAACTAAGTGAAGCTTTTTATAATTTCACAATGAAATTAATATTTCCGTAGATACAGTCACTTTCTTAAACATTTCATAAAGAAGTAATATTCATATATTCACTGATAAACTTGAACCATTCCTCATACAAATATGTATTTTTCCAAACATTCTTTCAAATCAAAAAAATTTTGAACGAATTGAAAAGCGCATTATTGATAACTTAGTGGATGTTTTAATAAATTCACAATGAAATTAATATTTCCGGAGCTACAGTCACTTTCTTAAACATTTCAAAAGGAAGTAATATTCATATATTTATTGATAAGCTTGAACTGCTTCTCATAAAAAAATGTATTTTCAAAAACTCTTTCAAATGAAAACAATTTTAAAGGAATTGAAAAAAACACTGTTAATAACTTAGGTCTTTTCAATTCAAAGATTCATATGAAATTAATATTGATATATTTATTTTAATACATTTTTTTTTAGTTGAACTACTCCTCATACCAAAAATTGTCTTTTCAAGCATTCATTCAAATCAGACAATTTTAAAAGAATTGAAACGATAACTTGGTGAAGATTTTAATAATTTCGCAATGAAAGAATATTTCCGGAGATACAGTCACTTTCTTAAACATTTCATAAGGAAGTAATTTTTATTAATTTATTGATAAACTTAAACCACTTCTTATTTAAAAATGTATGTTTTCATAAAATCTTTCAAATCAAAAGAGTTTTAAAAGAATTAAAAAGACCACTATCGGTAACTTGGTGCAGATTTTTATAATTTCGCAATAAAATTAAAATTTCCGGAGATACAGTCACTTTCTTAACCATTTCATATGGAAGTAATATTTATATATTTACTGATAAACTTGAATCATTCCTCATACAAAAGTGTATTTTTCCAAACATTCTTTCAAATCAAAAAAATTTTGAACGAATTGAGAAGCGCATTATAATTACAACTTATAATTTTTCTTGAAATTTTTGGAAAGCCAAATTTTTTAATTGTGCATGACCATATATTAACACATTTTCTTCAAAATGTTTGAATAAGTCACGGGTGTAATTTTTATGAATATAAATGCCGAGATTTCTAATTTTGCATCACCAATTTTGTACACTTTTTCTTGAAAATTTTTGCATAACACATGGCTATAATTTTAATAAATATGAATGTCGAGATTTCTAATTTTCCACAAAAAAATGTTATAATTTTTCTTGTAATTTTTTGAAAACGACATGGGTGTAATTTTTACAAATTCAAAAGCCGAGATTTCTAATTTTGCATGAAAACTTTTGTACACTTTTTCTTTAAAATTTTTCCATAAAAAATTTGTATAATCTTTCTTGAAATTTTTGGAAAAAGTCACGGGTCTAATTTATTTATATAATAAAACTGCAATTTCTAATTTTTCCTCATACAAAAATTTATTTTTCCAAATATGTATTTTTTTTTAAATTCTTTCAAATTAAAATAATTTTGAAAGAATTCAAAAAAACACTGTTGCTAACTTAGAGAAGCTTTTTATAATTTCGCAATGAAATTAATATTTCCGGAGTTGCAGTCACTTTTTTAACATTTCATATAGAAGTAATATTCATATATTTACTAATAGACACAACGTTGGCAACACTGCTAGCATACAGACGTGTTTTTAATTATCAGCTGTGAATTTTCTTATAAAAACTTCAAGTTTAAATATTTTTTGTTAATTTTCATTTATCTGGGTGTGAAATGACTTCCAAAAGAAAGAAGTTTTGGGGGAATAACCCCAAATACAAGGTACCGAAGTCAGGAAATAGATTTCAGGCGCTATCCGATATGGATGATATCTCAAGCGATGAAGAACCTGAGATAAAGAAGGACTTGGTAAAAGTGCCTCCAATTGTTGTTGACAGCAGCCATAGCCTTACATCGGTAATGAAATGCTTGGGAAAACCGTACAAGTACAAAAGGATTTCGATTGGAACAAAGGTAATACCAAATTCTAAAACTGATATTGACGTCGCTGTTGCAAAGTTGAAGGCAGATGGTATGAAATTCTACACACTTCCTGTTAAAAACAATAAAACGTTTAAGTTAATGCTATTTGGTTTACCGTAAATTGACACAAAGTCAATTGTAGATGAATTGAAGCAAAAGTTCAACATTGAGCTTGAGAATATAAAGGAGGTAGAAACATCCAGAACAACAGTAGATGATGCTCTGTACATGTTGGAATTTAAAAAAGAGCATGTCACTAAACGTGAGGTAATCAAAATAAAATATGTTTATGATGTAGTAGTGCATTGGCGAAACCCTCTCCGACGATGTAAAGGACCAACGCAATGTACGAAATGTGCAATGTACGGTCACGGATCTGCAAATTGCCGTAGAGCCTCAGCGAGCTTAGGATGGGGCGGAACTCACCAGTTTTCTAATTGTCTATTAAGCAAAACTCCAGTGGATGGCCCAGTTATTTATAAATGCTTTAACTGCACAAAAAGAGGTCTAAAAAATGTTAACCAACGTGCTGACGACGCGTAATGCCCTCTACGAAAAGAGTACGTGGAAATACGGTATAAGGCTTCCAACCGTAAAAGACCGCAAAGAAGTAATTTTCCCAAATATAATATAGTCACCTCATTGGAGAAAGGAATTTCTCAATCCAAAGGAAAACCAGGTAACAATGCAAAATTATCGTATGCCGAAATGGCCAGTGCTAATCACCATTTTGATGAAAGCAATAATATCTCTAATGAACAATTATTAGACATATATTTTGAAGCTATCGATGCACTAGAAAAGTGCAAAACCAAGTACGACAAAATGAGGGTACTTGTAAACATGCTTACACATGTCATATAATCAAGCAGAATGTTACCTTAAAGTTATGCACTGGAATGCCCAAGGTATAACTAACCCAGTGACACAACTGGAATTAGAAAACCTCATTCGGGAAAAACAAATAGATATAATTTCAATTAATGAAACGTTCCTTAAACCAAATCACAGATTTAAACTGGCAAATTATAAAATCTATAGAGAAGATAGCAGCAGCCATGGTGGGGGAGTTCTCATAGCCATAAAAAACCCTATACCACATGAGAGATTAATAAAATATTCCACCTTATCTATTAAAAACATATCAATTTTAATCAAAATTAATAACAAAATAATAAGATTTACGTCCAAGATTCACACCAAGCTTCGGTAATGACCTTGACAAAATCACAGAGACTACACACGAATTTATAATTTTCGGTGACTTTAATGCCAAACACACAACGTGGGGTTGATTACAAAATAATTCAGCAGGCAATTATTTCTTTAACCATCAACTTGGCTCTCATTATTATGTATATGCTCCCAGCTCTTCCACTAGATTTAGCCAAAACGTTATAGCCAGACACTCCTCCGTAGTCGATATTATGTTAACAAACTCAGCTCTACGCTCCTCACAAATTGAAACGTTTCCGGAATTACTTAACTCAGATCACGTTCCAATGATTTGTAAGATATATGGCTCGGTAGTTGAAACCACAACCAAGGTCCCATTATATAAAATGGCCAACTGGAAGACAATAAGCAAAAGGGTAGATGACGACTTAAAAAATAATAACTTACATTCATTTGTTATCACAGAACTAAACATCGAATCAGCCTTTGAAGGTTTAACGTCTATTTTGCAGGAAGCGTCCAGAAGAATCCCCATGGGTGAGAAACAAATATGGCAAAGAAAAATTTCCGACTTAAGTCTGTATTTAATTGGCCAAAGAAATAGATACAGACGAAAATTGCAAAGATGTTATATTCCATCAGAACGTAATCAAATATTGTATATATACTGAAAGAAGGTAAAGATGCCAAGTGTCCAAAAAATTATCGGCCTATTAGTATGTTAAACACACTGGATAAAGTCTTTGAAAAAATAATATTGAAAAGGCTTCATGCATTCACGGAAAATCATGGTATATTACAGAATGAACAGTTTGGGTTCAGAAAAGATCACTCCACAGTTCATCAAGTTAAAAGAATAGTAAACCTTATCCAAAGCAACAAAAACAATAGAAGGAGCACGGGAGTAGTACTGCTAGACATTGAAAAAGCCTTTGATTCAGTATGGCATAATGGTTTAATTTATAAACTAGAAACTTTTGGATATCCTGTCTACATGCAAAAGATTATAAACAGCTTTTTGACTGATAGAACATTTGTAGTAAAAATAGATAATGAGTACTCTAGTATACGCAAAATACCTGCTGGTGTACCCCAAGGTTCAGTTTTACCCCCTATCTTATATTCCATATATATATCAGATTTCAAAACGTTAAGAGATCAAACTACAGCACTATATGCGGATGACACTGCTTTAATAGAAACTGGCAAAGTCTCGAATGCAATTATTAAAAAGCTTGACAAATCTCTCATAAAAACTAAAAACTATTTCGAAAAATGGAAAATTAAAATGAATGATTTAAAAACACAAGCAATTATATTCCCCTTTAATAAATCGCCAAAACGAACACCTAGTATAGGATTTTTTATTCAGTGCATATAAATACAGGACTCAGTAAAATATTTAGGAATTACCATGGATAAAAAATTGAATTTCAGAGAGCACATTTTTCAAACATATACTAAAGCCGTAAGATGTGGGAGAGCCCTCTTTCCTCTGCTAAATCGAAAATCAACCCTTAACCAGAAAAATAAGTTATTGCTTAATCGAATGTGTATTCGACCGATTATGACCTATGGATGTCAGATGTGTTCTTCAAAATGCGCAAAAACCCACCTGAAAAAGCTCCAGACAGTCCAAAATAAAAATTTGAAAATTATACATAGCCTACCCAGACGCTACGCTGCACAGAAACTTCAAAGAAAAACTATTTGAAACTGTAATTTGTGAATTAACACAAAGATTTGAACATCGCAACAGATTTTCAAACCATGATTTGATACAAAATTTGTAGTAATGTAATCTTCGCCAACTTCAGTCAGGAAGATGGCGTAAGATTCAATGCAAAAATTTTTTTTTTATAAAATACAATATTGTATGTAGATATAAGGTTTTTAGCTATCTTTTTTCTCCTTAAAACATTATTATATTTTCAATGTTCTCCTATTTCCTTATAATAGTTTAATACTTGGTGCAATACTATTTAGTAAAATCTCAAAAACTATATATATATAAAATATATTTTAAAATATTTGTATTGTATGATAATAGAAAATAAAAAATGAATGATTGAAAAAATATTTACTAATAAACTTGAACGATTCTCATACAAAAATGTATTTTTCCAAAAATTCTTTAAAATGAAGCCAATTTTGAAGAAATTGAAAATAGGTACTCTTTTTTTAAATTTAGTGATGATTTTTATAATTTTAAATCAAAACAACTTCGAAAGAATTAAAAAGAGCACTATAGATAACTTAGTGAATATTACTATAATTTCGCAATGAAAATAATATTTCCATAGATACAGACACTTTCTTAAACATTTCAAAATGAAGTAATATTCATATATTTTTATTGATAAGCTTGAACCGCTTCTCATTAAAAATGTAATTTTTCAAAAACACTTGCAAATGAAAACAATTTTAAAGGAATTGAAAAGAGCACTGTTAATAACTTAGTGCTTTTCAATTCAAAATTTCATATTAAAGTAATATTCATATATTTATTTTAATATATTTTTTTTTGTATTTGAACTACTCCTCATACAAAAATTGTCTTTTCAAACATTCATTCAAATCACACAATTTTAAAAGAATTGAAACGAAAACTTGGTGAAGATTTTTATAATATCGTAATGAAATTAATATTTCCGGAGATACAGTCACTTTCTTAAACATTTCATAAAGAAGTAATATTCATATATTTACTGATAAACTTGAACCATTCCTTATACAAAAATGTATTTTTCCAAACATTCTTTCAAATCAAAATAATTGTTCTTGAAGTTTTTGGAAAGCCAAAATTTTTAATTTTGCATGACCATATTTTAACACTTTTTCTTCAAAATGTTTGAATAAGTCACGGGTGTAATTTTTATGAATATAAAAGCCGAGATTTCTAATTTTGCATCACCAATTTTGTACACTTTTTCTTTAAAATTTTTGGATAAGACGCGGGTGCAATTTTTATTAATATAAAAGCCGAGATTTCTAATTTTTCATTAAACATTTTTACAATTTTTCTTGAAATTTTTTAAATAAGTAACAGGTATAATTTTTTTATATATTAAAGCTGAAATTTCTAATTTTGCATGAACAATTTTTAACATTTTTTCTTCAAAATGTTAGAATAAGTCACGGGTTTAATTTTTACAAATTCAAAAGCCGAGATTTCTAATTTTGCATGAAAAATTTCGTACACTTTTTCTTTAAAATTTTTGGATAAGACGCGGGTGCAATTTTTATTAATATAAAAGCCGAGATTTCTAATTTTCCATTAAACATTTTTACAATTTTTCTTGAAATTTTTTAAATAAGTAACAGGTATAATTAATTTATATAATAAAGCTGCAATTTCTAATTTTTCCTCATGCAAAAACGTATTTTTTCAAATATGTATTTTTTTAAAAATTCTTTTAAATTTAAATAATTTTGAAAGAATTCAAAAGAGCACTGTTGCTAACTTAGTGAAGCTTTTTATAATTTCGCAATGAAATCAATATTTCCGTAGATACAGTCACTTTCTTAAACATTTCATAAAGAAGAAATATTCATATATTTACTGATAAAATTGAACCATTCCTCATACAAAAATGTATTTTTCTTTGTTTTTATAGTTTTTGTTTTTGTTTGTTTCGATTTGTTTTCAGCTATTCCGAACAATTCAGCCGCACTAAAAAAAACACGTCCGAACTGCGAAAGAATAATTAAAAAACTGATCATTTTTAAAAACAAAAACCCAGAACCAATGAAAACTATTTTGTTCTGTAGAAACCCGGCAAATTTAGAAGAGGCTATGGATATTATGTTTCAAGCCGGATATGCCCATATGGGAAGCAAGAATTTGCAAATATCCCGCAACAAAAAACATTCCCAATTAAACAGAACCCATTTCCAAAATACAAACAGGAATAATTTTCAGAATGGAAACAACTTCCAAAGCAAAAATCAATACCAAAATATAAACAGAAATTCTTTTCAAGACGGGAACAACTTCCAAAACAGAACCCAATTTCAAAACACAAATTATTCCCAAAGTAGAAATAATTTCCAAAACAATAGTATTCCCGAACCTATGGATATTTATATAGTACAGAGTAACAATAATTTTCCAAACATTCCAAAAAGCGACAATCTGCAAAATTTTCATTCACAAGCCTCAATGGAGCTTTACCATATATAATAGTAAAAAATCATCTTAAATTTATAATTGATACAGGTGCCACACACTCAATTGTTAACCCCAATATATGTAATCCAAAATGAAAAATTAATTCAAAAACTTTAACATTAAAAATATTACAGAAGAATTAGGAGATCAGGAAGAAAAAATACAGCTAATCGAATGCCAATTCCACGAAATATACGATGGAATAATTGGTAACGATATCCTTCACAAATATAAAGCCATAATAAATTTTAGAAATAACACGTTAATAATAAATAATAGAAAAGTCCCACTCCTTTACGGGAAACACCCAATAAACATATAAATATGACGGAACAAAACGGCAATTGTATAATTGACCAGATCCGCGCCTCACATATGAATGTAGAAGAAAAAACAACAATCTTTAAATTAATAAAAAAATAAAAAAAATATTCTATCAACCTAATTCTGACCTAACCTTCACACATGCCATAAAGCATAAGATCAGAACACTAAATGATGCCCCTATATTCACGAAGTCCTATCGCTACCCATATATACATAAAAATGAAGTAAAAAGCCAAATACAAGAAATGCTTGATACTAAAATTATACGTCCCAGTAATTCACCATATTCAGCACCAATATGGATCGTCCCAAAAAATCAGATGCTAGCGGTCACAAAAAGTGGAGACTAGTAGTCGATTATAGAAAGTTGAATGAATTATCGATAGATGATCTATACCCAATACCAAATATCAACGAGATCTTGGACAAATTAGGAAGAAGTATATACTTCACGACACTGGATCTAGCAAAAGGATTCTATCAGATAGAAGTCAGTGAAGAAGACATACATAAAACGGATAAGTCTGATTTTTGTAAAAGGGAAACGGAATTTTTGGGACACATAATTACCCAAGAAGGTGTAAAGCCAAACCCCTCAAAAATCGAGTGTGTTATGAACTTCCTTAAAACCCAGAAACAAATCAAACAATTTCTCGGATTGACCGGTTATTACAGAAAATTCATTCAAGACTATTCCTGTTTAGCAAAACCAATGACACAATGTCTAAAAAAAGAAGCCAAAATTAATATTAATGACCTTTCATATAAAAAGAGTTTTGAAACACTTAAGAGAATCCTTACAAATGACCCGGTATTAGCCTACCCGGATTTTACTAAAACATTTACTTTGAATACAGATGCCAGTGCTGTAGCACTTGGAGCCGTTCTTTCACAGAAATGAACATGAATTAAATTACAGCACAATCGAAAAGGAATTACTTGCGATTGTATGGGCGACGAAATATTTTAGACCTTACCTCTTCGGAAGGAAATTCATAATTGAAACAGATCATAAGCCATTAACTTTTCTATTCTCTATTAAAGAGCCAAATTCCTAACTTATTCGTTGGAGGCTTAAACTATCCAAATTTGACTATATAATTAAGTATAAAAAAGGAGTAAAAAATGGAAATGCAGATGCATTATCCCGAACAAATCCGCAGATAGACCATATTGAAAGATCAGAAGAAATTCCTCAAAGTAATTGTCCTAAAAATTTCTAAAAAAATCAGATAATAATTAAGAAAATTCATTCAGGTTCCACAAAGATTAAAATAGTTAAAATATTTAGAAACACAAGAAAGATTTTTCTATTTAAGAAATTAGATCAGACAACTGGTGCGCTGAAATGGTAAATGTGTCCACTATAAAATATCAAAAATTCTTAGACGCACATATTACTATTTCAGTTTTATAGCCAAAAACTTTTTTCGCGCCTTTTTCACCACAAAAAGTTTGCTAGGTTTGTATATCGTTCCCAGGGCCGAACCAGGAAATGGCAACTATTGCGCTGTAATGGTACATGTGTCCACTATAAAATATTAAAAAGCCTAAAACGCACATATTACCATTTCAGATTTATTGCAAAAACTTGTTTCGCGCCTTTTTACCTATAAAAAGTTTGCTGGGTTTGTAGTTCGTCCCTAGAGCCGAACCAGGAAGTGGCAACTGGTGCGCTGGAATGGTAAATACGTTCACTATAAAATAATAAAAAGCCTAAAACGCACATATTACCCTTTCAGTTTTATTGCAAAAACTTGTTTCGCGCCTTTTTACCTATAAAAAGTTTGCTGGGTTTGTATTTCGTCCCTAGGGCCGAACCAGGAAGTGGCAACTGGTGCGCTGGAATGGTACATCTGTCCACCATAAAATATCAAAAATTCTAAGACGCGCATATTACCATTTCAGTTTTATGGCCAAAAACTTTTTTCGTGCTTTTTTCATTACAAAAAGGTTGCTAGGTTTGTATTTCGTTCCCAGGGCCGAGCCAAGAAATGACAACTAGTGCGCTGCAATGGTACATGTGTCCACTATAAAATATCAAAAATTTTTAGACGCACATATTACTATTTCACTTTTATGACCAAACACTTTTTTCGCGCTTTTTTTACTACAAAAAAGTTGCTGCGTTTGTATTTCGTTCCCAAGGCCGAACCAGGAAAAGAAAATTGGTGCGCTGGAATTGTACACGTGTCCACTATAAAATATCAAAAATCCTTAGACGCACATATTACCATTTCAGTTTTACAGCCAAAAACTTTTTTCAAGCCTTTTTGACTACAAAAAGTTTGCTGGGTTTGTATTTCGTCCCTAGGGCCGAACCAGGAAGTGGCAACTGGTGCGCTAGAATGGTAAATGCGTTTACTATAAAATATTAAAAAGCCTAAAACGAACATATTACTATTTCAGTTTTATGGTTAAAAACTTTTTTCGCGCCCTTTTATTCTAAAAAAAAGTTGTCTGGGGTGTATCTTATCCCCAGGACTGAACCAGGAAATAGCAACTAATCCGCTTGAATGGTACATGTATTCAATATAAAATATTAAAAAGCCTAAAACGCACATACTACCATTTCAATTTTATGGCTAAAAACTTTTTTCGCACTTTTTTCAATACAAAAGTTTGCTGGGTTTGTATTTCGTCGCTAGGGCCGAAACAGGAAGTGGAAACTGGTGCGCTGAAATGGAACATGTGTCCACTATAAAATAGCAAAAACTCTTAGACGCACATATTACTATTTCAGTTTTATAGCCAAAAACTTTTTTCGCGCCTTTTTACTACAAAAAGTTTACTGGGTTTGTATTTCGTTCCCAGGGCCGAAATAGAAAAGGAAACTGGTGCGCTAGAATGGTACGTGTGTTCACCATAAAATATCAAAAATTCTAAGACGCGCATATTACCATTTCAGTTTTATGGCCAAAAACTTTTTTCACGCCTTTTTGACTACAAAAAGTTTGCTGGGTTTGTATTTCGTCCCTAGGGCCGAACCAGGAAGTGGCAACTGGTGCGCTGGAATGGTAAATGCGTTCACTATAAAATAATAAAAAGCCTAAAACGAACATATTACCATTTCAGTTTTATGGCCAAAAACTTTTTTCGCGCCCTTTTCACTACATAAAGGTTGAGGAAATAGAATCGGCAACTGGTGCGCTGCAATGGTACATGTGTCCACTATAAAATATCAAAAATTCTAAGTCGCACATATTACCAATTCAGTTTTATAGCCAAAAACTTTTTTCGCGCCTTTTTCATTACAAAAAGGTTGCTAGGTTTGTTTTTCGTTCCCAGCGCCGAGCCAAGAAATTACAACTGGTTAGCTTAAATGGTACATGTGTCCACTATAAAATATCAAAAATTCTTAGACGCACATATTACCAATTCAGTTTTATGGCCAAAAACTTTTTTCGCGCCTTTTATTCTAAAAAAAAGTTGTCTGGGGGTGTATCTTATCCCCAGGACTGAACCAGGAAATAGCAACTAATCCGCTTGAATGGTACATGTGTCCACTATAAAATATTAAAAAGCCTAAAACGCACATACTACCATTTCAATTTTATGGCTAAAAACTTTTTTCGCACTTTTTTCACTACAAATAGGTTGCTGGGTCTGCATTTCGTCCCCAGGACCGAGCCAAGAAATAACAACTGGTGCACTGAAATGGTACATGTGTCCACTATAAAATATCAAAAATTTTTAGACGCACATAGTACCATTTCAGTTTAATGGCTAAAAACTTTTTTCGCGCCTTTTTCACTACAAAATTTTCCTGGGTTTGTATTTCGTCCCTAGGGCCGAAACAGGAAGTGGCAACTGGTGCGCTGAAATGGTACATGTGTCCACTATAAAATATCAAAAACTCTTAGACGCACATATTACTATTTCAGTTTTATAGCCAAAAACTTTTTTCGCGCCTTTTTTACTACAAAAAGTTTGCTGGGTTTGTATTTCGTTCCCAGGGCCGAAATAGAAAAGGCAACTGGTGCGCTGGAATGGTACGTGTGTTCGCCATAAAATACCAAAAATTCTAAGACGCGCATATTACCATTTCAGTTTTATGGCCAAAAACTTTTTTCACGCCTTTTTCATTACAAAAAGTTTGCTAGGTTTGTATTTCGTTCCCAGGGCCGAACCAAGAAATGACAACTGGTGCGCTGGAATGGTACATATGTCCACTATAAAATGTCAAAAATCCTTAGACGCACATATTACCATTTCAGTTTTATGGCCAAAAACTTTTTTCACGCCTTTTTGACTACAAAAAGTTTGCTGGGTTTGTATTTCGTCCCTAGGGCCGAACCAGGAAGTGGCAACTGGTGCGCTGGAATGGTAAATGCGTTCACTATAAAATAATAAAAAGCCTAAAACGAACATATTACCATTTCAGTTTTATGGCCAAAAACTTTTTTCGCGCCCTTTTCACTACAAAAAGGTTGAGGAAATAGAATCGGCAACTGGTGCGCTGCAATGGTACATGTGTCCACTATAAAATATCAAAAATTCTAAGTCGCACATATTACCATTTCAGTTTTAAAGCCAAAAACTTTTTTCGCGCCTTTTATTCTAAAAAAAAGTTGTCTGGGGGTGTATCTTATCCCCAGGACTGAACCAGGAAATAGCAACTAATCCGCTTGAATGGTACATGTGTCCACTATAAAATATTAAAAAGCCTAAAACGCACATACTACCATTTCAATTTTATGGCTAAAAACTTTTTTCGCACTTTTTTCACTACAAATAGGTTGCTGGGTCTGCATTTCGTCCCCAGGACCGAGCCAAGAAATAACAACTGGTGCACTGAAATGGTACATGTGTCCACTATAAAATATCAAAAATTTTTAGACGCACATAGTACCATTTCAGTTTAATGGCTAAAAACTTTTTTCGCGCCTTTTTCACTACAAAATTTTCCTGGGTTTGTATTTCGTCCCTAGGGCCGAAACAGGAAGTGGCAACTGGTGCGCTGAAATGGTACATGTGTCCACTATAAAATATCAAAAACTCTTAGACGCACATATTACTATTTCAGTTTTATGACCAAAAACTTTTTTCGCGCCTTTTTTACTACAAAAAGTTTGCTGGGTTTGTATTTCGTTCCCAGGGCCGATATAGAAAAGGCAACTGGTGCGCTGGAATGGTACGTGTGTTCGCCATAAAATACCAAAAATTCTAAGACGCGCATATTACCATTTCAGTTTTATGGCCAAAAACTTTTTTCACGCCTTTTTCATTACAAAAAGTTTGCTAGGTTTGTATTTCGTTCCCAGGGCCGAACAAAGAAATGACAACTGGTGCGCTGGAATGGTACATATGTCCACTATAAAATGTCAAAAATCCTTAGACGCACATATTACCATTTCAGTTTTATGACCAAAAACTTTTTTCGCGCCTTTTTTACTACAAAAAGTTTGCTGGGTTTGTATTTCGTTCCCAGGGCCGAAATAGAAAATGCAACTAGTGCGCTAGAATGGTACATGTGTCCACCATAAAATATCAAAAATTCTTAGACGCACATGTTACTATTTCAGTTTTATGACCAAAAACTTTTTTCGCGCCTTTTTTACTACAAAAAGTTTGCTGGGTTTGTATTTCGTCCCTGGGGCCGAACCAGGAAATGACTACTGGTGCGCTAAAATGGTACATCTGTCCACTATAAAATATCAAAAACCCTTAGACGCACATGTTACCATTTCAATTTTATGGCTAAAAACTTTTTTCGCCCTTTTTTCACTACAAAAAGGTTGCTGGGTTTGTATTTCGTCCCTAGGGCCGAACCAGGAAGTGGCAACTGGTGCGCAGGAATGGTACATGTGTCCACTATAAAATGTCAAAAATTCTTAGACGCACATGTTACTATTTCAGTTTTATGACCAAAAACTTTTTTCGCGCCTTTTTTACTACAAAAAGTTTGCTCGGTTTGTATTTCGTTCCCAGGGCCGAAATAGAAAATGCAACTGGTGCGCTGGAATGGTACATGTGTCCACTATAAAATATCAAAAATTCTTAGACGCACATATTACTATTTCAGTTTTATGACCAAAAACTTTTTTCGCACCTTTTTCACTACAAAAAGTTTGCTGGGTTTGTATTTCGTCCCTGGGGCCGAACAAGGAAATGACAACTAATGCGCTAAAATGGTACATGTGTCCACTATAAAATATCAAAAATTCTTAGACGCACATGTTACTATTTCAGTTTTATGACCAAAAACTTTTTTCGCGCCTTTTTTACTACAAAAAGTTTGCTGGGTTTGTATTTCGTTCCCAGGGCCGAAATAGAAAATGCAACTGGTGCGCTGGAATGGTACATGTGTCCACTATAAAATATCAAAAATTCTTAGACGCACATATTACTATTTCAGTTTTATGACCAAAAACTTTTTTCGCACTTTTTTCCCTACAAAAAGGTTGTTGGGTTTGTATTTCGTCCCCGAGGCCGAGCCAAGAAATTACAACTAGTGCCCTGAAATGGTTCATGTTTCCACTATAAAATATCAAAAGTTTTTAGACGCACATGTTATTATTTTAGTTTTACAGCCAAACACTTTTTTCGCGCATTTTTCACTACAAAAAGTTTGCTGGGTTTGTATTTCGTCCCTAGGGCCGAACCAGGAAGTAGCAACTGGTGCGCTGGATTGGTAAATGCGTTTACTATAAAATATCAAAAAGCCTAACACGCACATATTACCATTTCAGTTTTATGGCCAAAAACTTTTTTCGCGCCCTTTTCACTACAAAAAGTTGCTGGGTTTGTATTTCGTTCCCAGGGCCGAAATAGAATAGGCAACAGTTGTGCTGCAATGGTACATGTGTCCACTATAAAATATCAAAAATTATAAGTCGCGCATATTACTATTTCAGTTTTATAGCCAAAAACTTTTTTCGCGCCTTTTTCATTACAAAAAGTTGCTGGGTTTGTATTTCGTTCCCAGGGCCGAAATAGAATAGGCAACAGTTGTGCTGCAATGGTACATGTGTCCACTATAAAATATCCAAAATTATAAGACGGGCATATTACCATTTCAGTTTTATGGCTAAAAACTTTTTTCGCGCCTTTTTCATTACAAAAAGTTTGCTAGGTTTGTTTTTCGTTCCCAGGGCCGAGCCAAGAAATTACAACTGGTGCGTTGAAATGGTACATGTGTCCACTATAAAATATTAAAATTCTTAGACGCACATGTTATTATTTAAGTTTTACAGGCAAACACTTTTTTCGCGCATTTTTCACTACAAAAAGGTTGCTGGGTTTGTATTTCGTCCCAAAGGCCGAACCAGGAAGTGGCAACTGGTGCGCTGGAATGGTACATGTGTCCACTATAAAATGTCAAAAACCCTTAGACGCACATATTACCATTTCAATTTTATGGCTAAAAACTTTTTTCGCCCTTTTTTCACTACAAAAAGGTTGCTGGGTTTGTATATCGTCCTTAGGGCCGAACCAGGAAGTTACAACAGTTGTGCTGCAATGCTACATGTGTGCACTATAAAATATCAAACATTCTAAGACGCGCATATTACCATTTCAGTTTTATGGCCAAAAACTTTTTTCGCGCCTTTTTCACTACGAAAAGTTTGCTGGGTTTGTATTTCGTTCCCAGGGCCGAAATAGAAAACGCAACTGGTGCTTTAGAATCGTACATGTGTCCACTATAAACTATAAAAAATTCTAAGACGCGCATATTACCATTTCAGTTTTATGGCCAAAAACTTTTTTCGCGCCTTTTTTCATTACAAAAAGCTTGCTAGGTTTGGTTTTCGTTCCCAGGGCCGAGCCAAGAAATAACAACTGGTGCGCTGAAATGGTACATGTGTCCACTATAAAATATCAAAAATTCTTAGACGCACATGTTATTATTTCAGTTTTACAGGCAAACACTTTTTTCGCGCATTTTTCACTACAAAGAGTTTGCTGGGTTTGTATTTCGTCCCAAAGGCCGAACTAGGAAGTGGCAACTGTTGCGTTGGAATAGTACATGTGTCCACTATAAAATATAAAAAATTCTTAGACGCACACATTACTTTTTCAGTTTTATGGCAAAAACTTTTTTCGCGCCTTTTTACCTATAAAAAGTTTGCTGGGTGTGTATTTCGTTCCCAGGGCCGAACCAGGAAGTTACAACTGGTGCGCTGAAATGGTACATGTGTGCACTATAAAATATCAAAAATTTTTAGACGCACATATTACCATTTCAGTTTAATGGCTAAAAATTTTTTCACGCCTTTTTCACTGCAAAAGGTTGCTAAGTTTTTTTCGTCCCCAGGGCCGAGCCAAGAAATAACAACTGGTGCGCTGAAATGGTACATGTGTCTACTATAAAATATTAAAAAGCCTAAAATACACATATTACCATTTCAGTTTTATGGCAAAAAATTTTTTCGCGCCTTTTTACCTATAAAAATTTTGCTGGGTGTATATTTCGTTCCCAGGGCTGATCCAGGAAATGACAACTGGTGCGCTGAAATGTTACATGTGTCCACTATAAAATATCAAAAATCCTTAGACGCACATATTACCATTTCAATTTTATGGCTAAGAACTTTTTTCACCCTTTTTTCACTACAAAAAGGTTGCTAGGTCTGCATTTCGTCCCCAGGACCGAGCCAAGAAATTACAACTGGTGCGCTGAAATGGTACATGTGTCCACTATAAAATATCAAAAATTTTTAGACGCACATAAATATTACCATTTCAGTTTAATGGTTAAAAACTTTTTTCGCGCCTTTTTCACTACAAAAGGTTGCTGGGTTTTTTTCGTCCCCAGGGCCGAACCAAGAAATAACAACTGGTGCGCTGAAATGGTACACGTGTCTACTATAAAATATAAAAATCCTTAGACGCACATATTACCATTTCAATTTTATGGCTAAGAACTTTTTTCACCCTTTTTTCACTACAAAAAGGTTGCTAGGTCTGCATTTCGTCCCCAGGACCGAACCAGGAAATTACAACTGGTGCGCTAAAATGGTACATGTGTCCACTATAAAATATCAAAAATCCTTAGACGCACATATTACCATTTCAATTTTATGGCTAAAAACTTTTTTCGCACTTTTTTCCCTACAAAAAGGTTGCTGGGTTTGTATTTCGTCCCCGGGGCCGAGCCAAGAAATTACAACTAGTGCGCTGAAATGGTACATGTTTCCACTATAAAATATCAAAATTTCTTAGACGCACACGTTATTATTTTAGTTTTACAGCCAAACACTTTTTTCGCGCATTTTTCACTACAAAAAGTTTGCTGGGTTTGTATTTCGTCCCTAGGGCCGAACCAGGAAGTAGCAACTGGTGCGCAGGAATGGTAAATGCGTTTACTATAAAATACCAAAAAGCCTAACACGCACATATTACCATTTCAGTTTTTTGGCCAAAAACTTTTTTCGCGCCCTTTTCACTACAAAAAGGTTGCTGGGTTTGTATTTCGTTCCCAGGGCCGAAATAGAATAGGCAACAGTTGTGCTGCAATGGTACATGTGTCCACTATAAAATATCAAAAATTATAAGTCGCGCATAGTACTATTTCAGTTTTATAGCCAAAAACTTTTTTCGCGCCTTTTTCATTACAAAAAGTTTGCTAGGTTTGTATTTCGTTCCCAGGGACGAACCAGGAATTAACCACTAGTGCGCTAAAATGGCACATGAGTCCACTATGAAATATCAAAAATTCTTAGACGCACATATTACCATTTCAGTTTTATGGCCAAAAACTTTTTTCGCGCCTTTTACTCTAAAAAAAGGTTTGCTGGCGGTGTATTTTATCCCCAGGACCGAACCAGGAAAAGACAACTAATACGCTTGAATGGTACATTTGTCCACTATAAAATAGTTAAAAAGCCTAAAACGCACATATTGCCATTTCAGTTTTGTGGCAAAAACTTTTTTCGCGCCTTTTTACCTATAGAAAGTTTGCTGGGTGTGTATTTCGTTCCCAGGGCCGAACCAGGGTGTTACAACTGGTGCGCTGAAATGGTACATGTGTGCACTATAAAATATCAAAAATTTTTAGACGCACATATTACCATTTCAGTTTAATGGCTAAAAATTTTTTCGCGCCTTTTTACCTATAAAAATTTTGCTGGGTGTATATTTCGTTCCCAGGGCTGATCCAGGAAATGACAACTGGTGCGCTGAAATGTTATATGTGTCCACTATAAAATATCAAAAATCCTTAGACCCACATATTACCATTTCAGTTTTATGGCTAAAAACTTTTTTCGCCCTTTTTTCACTACAAAAAGGTTGCTGGGTTTGTATTTTGTCCCCAGGACCGAGCCAAGAAATTACAACTGGTGCGCTGAAATGGTAAATGTGTCCACTATAAAATATCAAAAATTCTTAGACGCACATGTTATTATTTCAGTTTTACAGCCAAACACTTTTTTCGCGCATTTTTCACTACAAAAAGTTTGCTGGGTTTGTATTTCGTCCCAAGGGCCGAACTAGGAAGTGGCAACTGTTGCGTTGGAATGGTACATGTTTCCACTATAAAATATCAAAAACTCTTAGACGCACACATTACTATTTCAGTTTTATAGCCAAAAACTATTTTCGCGCCTTTTTCACTACAAAAAGTTTGCTGGATTTGTATTTCGTCCCTAGGGCCGAACCAGGTAATGGCAACTAGTGCGCTGGAATGGTACATGTGTCCACTATAAAATATTAAAAAACCTAAAACACACATATAACCATTTCAGTTTTATGGCCAAAAACTTTTTTCGCGCCTTTTTCACTACAAAAAGTTTGCCTGGTTTGTATTTCGTTCCCAGGGCCGAAATAGAAAACACAACTGGTGCCTTAGAATGGTACATGTGTCCACTATAAAATATCAAAAATTCTTAGACGCACACATTACTATTTCAGTTTTATAGCCAAAAACTATTTTCGCGCCTTTTTCACTACAAAAAGTTTGCTGGATTTGTATTTCGTCCCTAAGGCCGAACCAGGAAATGGCAACTAGTGCGCTGGAATGGAACATGTGTCCAATATAAAATATCAAAAATTCTAAGACGCGCATATTACCATTTCAGTTTTATGGCCAAAAACTTTTTTCGCGCCTTTTTCACAACAAAAAGGTTGCAGGGTTTGTATTTCTTTCCCAGGGCCGAAATAGAAAAGGCAACTGGTGCTCTGGAATGGTACATGTGACCATTATAAAATATTAAAAATGTTAAGTCGCGCATATTACTATTTCAGTTTTATAGCCAAAAACTCTTTTCGCGCCTTTTTCATTACAAAAAGTTTGCTGGGTTTGTATTTCGTTCCCATGGCCGAACCAGAAAATGGCAACTAGTGCGCTGGAATGGTGCGTGTATCCAATATAAAATATTAAAAAGCCTAAAACGCACATATTACCATTTCAGTTTTATAGCCAAAAACTTTTTTCGCGCCTTTTTCATTACAAAAAGTTTGCTGGGTTTGTATTTCGTTCCCAGAGCCGAAATAGAAAAGGCAACTGGTGCGCAGGAATGGTACATGTGTCCAATATAAAATATCAAAAATTCTTAGACGCACATATTACCAATTCAGTTTTATGGTCAAAAACTTTTTTGCGCGCCTTTTATTCTAAAAAAAAGTTGTCTGGGGGTGTATCTTATCCCCAGGACCGAACCATTAAATGGCAACTAATACGCTTTAATGGTACATGTGTCCACTATAAAATATTAAAAAGCCTAAAACGCACATATTGCCATTTCAGTGTTATAGCCAAAAACTTTTTTCTCGCCTTTTTCACTACAAAAAGTTTGCTGGGTTTGTATTTCGTTCCCAGGGCCGAGCCAAGAAATGACTAATATTGCGCTGAAATGGTAAATGTGCGCACTATAAAATATAAAAAATTCTTAGGCGCACATATTACTATTTCAGTTTTATAGCCAAAAACTTATTTCGTGCCTATTTCACTACAAAAAGTTTGCTGGGTTTGTATTTCGTTCCCATGGCCGAACCAGGAAATGGCAACTAGTGCGCTGCAATGGTACATGTCTCCACTAACAAATGTTAAAAAGCCTGAAACGAACATATTACTATTTCAGTTTAATAGCTAAAAACTTTTTTCGTGCCTTTTTCACTACAAAAAGGTTGCTGGGTTTGTATTTCGTTCCCAGGGCCGAACCAGGAAATGGCAACTAGTGCGCTGCAATGGTACATGTGTCCACTAAAAAATCTTAAAAAGCCTAAAACGAACATATTACCATTTCAGTTTTATGGCAAAAACTTTTTTCCTGCCTTTTTACCCATAAAAAGTTTGCTGGGTGTGTATTTCGTTCCCAGGGCCGAACCAGGAAATGGCAACTAGTGCGCTGCAATGGTACATAACTCTACTAAAAAAATGTTAAAAAGCCTAAAACGAACATATTACTATTTAAGTTTTATAGCCAAAAACTTTTTCGCGCCTTTTTCAGTACAAAAAGTTTGCTGGATTTTTATTTCGTCCCTAGGACCGAACCAGGAAGTGGCAACTGGTGCGCTCGAATGGTACATGTGCTCACTATAAAATATTAAAAATTCTTAGACGCACATATTACTATTTCAGTTTTATGGCCAAAAACTTTTTTCGCACCTTTTACTCTAAAAAAAAGTTTGCTGGGGGTGTATCTTATCCCCAGGACCGACCCAGGAAATGGCAACTAATACGCTTGAATTATACATGTGTCCACCATAAAATATTAAAAAGCCTAAAACGCACATATTGCCATTTCAGTTTTAGGGCAAAAACTTTTTTCGCGCCTTTTTACCTATAAAAAGTTTGCTGGGTGTGTATTTCGTTCCCAGGGCCGAACCAGGAAGTTACAACTGGTGCGCTGAAATGGGACATGTGTGCACTATAAAATATCAAAAATTTTTAGACGCACATATTACCATTTCAGTTTAATGGCTAAAAACTTTTTTCACGCCTTTTTCACTACAAAAGGTTGCTGGGTTTTTTTCGTCCCCAGGGCCGAGCCAAGAAATAACAACTGGTGCGCTAAATTGGTACATATGTCTACTATAAAATATTAAAAAGCCTAAAACACACATATTACCATTTCAGTTTTATGGCAAAAACTTTTTTCGCACCTTTTTACCTATAAAAATTTTGCTGGGTGTATATTTCGTTGCCAGGGCTGATCCAGGAAATGACAACTGGTGCGCTGAAATGTTACATGTGTCCACTATAAAATATCAAAAATCCTTAGACGCACATATTACCATTTCAATTTTATGGCTAAAAACTTTTTTCGCCCTTTTTTCACTACAAAAAGGTTGCTGGGTTTGTATTTCGTCCCCAGGACCGAGCCAAGAAATTACAACTGAAGCGCTGAAATGGTACATGTGTCCACTATAAAATATCAAAAATTCTTTGACGCACAAGTTATTATTTCAGTTTTACAGCCAAACACTTTTTTCGCGCATTTTTCACTACAAAAAGTTTGCTGGGTTTGTATTTCCTCCCTAGGGCCGAACTAGGAAATGGCAACTAGTGCGCTGGAATGGTACATGTGTCCACTATGAAATATTAAAAAGCCTAAAACGCACATATTACCATTTCAGTTTTATGGCCAAAAACTTTTTTCGCGCCTTTTTCACTACAAAAAGGTTGCTGGGTTTGTATTTCGTTCCCAGGGCCGAAATAGAAAACGCAACTGGCGCCTTGGAATGGTACATATGTACACTATAAACTATAAAAAATTCTGATACGCGCATATTACCATTTCAGTTTTATGGCCAAAAACTTTTTTCGCGCCTTTTTCATTACAAAAAGTTTGCTAGGTTTGTTTTTCGATCCCAGGGCCGAGCCAAGAAATTACAACTGGTTAGCTTAAATGGTACATGTGTCCACTATAAAATATCAAAATTTCTTAGACGCACATATTACTATTTCAGTTTTATAGCCAAAAACTTTTTCGCGCCTTTTTCACTACAAAAAGTTTGCTGGATTTGTATTTCGTCCCCAGGGCCGAACCAGGAAGTGGCAACTGGTGCGCTAAAATGGTACATGTGCTCACTATAAAATATTAAAAATTCTTAGACGCACATGTAACTATTTCAGTTTTATAGCCAAAAACTTTTTTCGCGCCTTTTCACTACAAAAAGTTTGCTGGGTTTGTATTTAGTTCCCAGGGCCGAACCAGGAAATGGCAACTAGTGCGCTGGAATGGTACATGTATTCAATATAAAATATAAAAAAGCCTTAAACGCACATATTACCATTTCAGTTTTATGGCCAAAAATTTTTTCGCGCCTTTTTTACTACAAAAAGGTTGCTGGGTTTGTATTTCGTTCCCAGGGCCGAAATAGAAAAGGCAACTGGTGCCTTGGAATGGTACATGTGTCCACTATAAAATATTAAAAAGCCTAAAACGCACATATTGCCATTTCAGTTTTATAGCCAAAAACTTTTTTCGCACCTTTTTCACTACAAAAAGTTTGCTGAGTTTGTATTTCGTTCCCAGGGCCGAAATAGAAAAGGCAACTGGTGCGCTGGAATGGTACATGTGTCCACTATAAAATATCTGTTTATGAATAATTTAAGGTAGTATTATTGCCTACTGCTATTTATTCACACATCACTATATTATAATATATGAATTCCGTTTTATTCGATGCATAAGACATAAACGGGAGTAAATTACTTATGCTCAGAGAAAATGTATTGAAACAAAATACTGTTTTTTTTATGCATGCAATTGCCTATTACATGCAAATTCATATACGCGCATACGTACATATGTATATACTTACTTACGGTATTATATAATATGTATAAACTCTCATTAGTTATAAGCACTGTTACATATTCTTTTTAGATTTTATTATTATACTTAAAATATTTTTACTGACTTCACTTGTCTTTACTGCCTCGCTGCGATCAGACATACTTAAGACTTAATAAACATAAAGTTAAGTTCTCATACATAAATTTGGTGCCGAAACCCGGGAATTGATGCATAAATTGAAGCGTGCCTAGTGGAAGTTCAATAAAATAAATTTGAAGACTGGAAAACCAATAAAATGGCGGAATTACACCAACATATCGAGAGCCAAAGAGATTTGTTACGGAACCTGAAGAAAACCGCTAAGCTTTATGATTTGCAAACGAATAAAACGCATGGATTTGCACAATCGGTTTTAGACGAAATAGAAGCAAATTTTGCAAAATTTAAAGAAGGTAATAGTCATTTATGTTCCATAGTCCATGAAAATACCATTAATACAGAAAATATTCCGTATTTCGAAGAAGATGTTTATTACCAGTTTCAGAAGGAATTTTTTACCCTTAAGGGTCTGTTGCTTGATTTCATGGAATCTTGTGATCTTCGTTCGCCTGGAATTCAATCCAGCACATTTGCTGGTTCTGGTCATTCAAGAAATGAAACATTTTCGGTTCAGGCACGGTTACCGAAAATTGACTTGCCAATCTTTAGTGGAGATTATTTAGCCTGGATGTCATACCAAGATATGTTTATTTCACTAGTGCATAATAATCCCAGCCTGTCTGATGTCCAAAAATTTTGTTTTTTGAAAACCTCTTGCAAGGAAACTCCACTGGATATCGTGAATGAATATCCAGCAACGGACGCTAGCTACACTTTAGCTTGGACAGCATTGCAAAATAGATATCACAATAAAAGGAAAATAGTTGATACTATTTTTAAAAAGTTATTTTCGATACCTGTTTCTGATGGCTCCGCCAAAAGCATTCAGTTAATTTTAGATACAACCCGCACTAGTATAGCGCTTCTACGCAGCTTAGAAGTAAATACTGAAGGTGAACATGCTATGCTTATATATATGACTGTGAATAAGCTGGACTTACAAATACGCAAGGAATGGGAGCAATCTCTAAAAGCGTCAACGGAAATTCCTCCAATAGAAGATTTATTCAAATTCCTAGAAGCAACATTTCGAACATTAGAAACACTTTCTGATCAGGCCGATTCAAGTCCTAATGCAGTTCGTTTGTCATCAAAATCCTCACTAAATAATAACGGTAAAAGCAATTTTCGACGGTATGCAAACGCTGTTTCTACAAGCAACAACTCCAACTGCCCCTGCTGCAATAAGCGTCATCTTCTTTTCAAATGTTTCAAGTTTGCTTCGTTAGCATCTGCTGCAAAGAAAGATTTTTTAAATTCAAAGCGAATATGTAGAAATTGCTTAACACCTGGCCACTTTAGTAACAACTGTCGTGTAGTTTCTCGCTGTCAAGTGTGCCAACAGAATCACCATACAACAGTGCATAATGAATATTCGGCAACCCACTCAATTGCGAACTCACCTACTGAATCCGCTATGATTCGTGAACACCCCTCGTCTTCACAAATACTTCAGAACGTCACTGCTCATGTAGTTGATAATTGCAAGAAATATAGTGGCAGGAAAAGGTCTCAAATTCTCTTAGCGACATTACGGGTCGTGCTAAAAACCTATCAATCCGTCTTTGTCTTGCGGGCCCTCCTTCACCAATGTGCCCAGGCTACTTTTATCACCAAAAAGGTTGCGGACGCTCTAAAATTACCTTACACAAAGGATTTTGTAGAAATTAGCGGGGTTGGTGGACATCAACCCACGATTGTACGAAAACATGTTAATTTTACTATTTTCTCAAGAACCAACACTAATTTTAAGATCGATTGTGAGGCCTTAGTTTTACCAAAAATAACTGGATATCAACCTATGGCTATAAATGAGAAACTTTTACCTGATCTAAGTAAAATTTCGTTAGCTGATCCTTATTTCTCAGAACCTGGAGAAATTGATCTTTTGCTAGGAGGAGATATCTATGGAGATATCGTATTACCTCAACAACATACATTCAACAATGGTCCTTTTTTGCAATTGACACAATTCGGGTGGATAGTTTCGGGTCCTATTCCAGACAACAATTTACATCACAGTATTACTGTAAACGTTTGTTCTTTAGATAAACAATTGCAGTCCTTTTGGGAACAGGAAGAACTGATAGAGAAGAGGGTTTTAACAGAAGAAGAAATTCTTTGTGAAGAACACTTCAAAGCTACTACTATACGTGATTCATCAGGACGTTATATGGTGTCTCTACCCTTTAAATCTCTTCTCAAGAGTAGCTTACTTCCCGTTTTTGCACAAACAGACTATACAGCACTTTCTCGCTTAAAAAGTATTGAAGCCAAATGTAAATTGAATAAGAACTTTGGGAAGCTTTATACAGACTTTATGGAAGAGTACGAACGGCTTGGTCACATGGAAAAGGTAGGCACTTATCCTCTTGACTTGGATAGGAATGGGTTCTTTTTGCCCCATCATGGTGTTTTAAGAGAAAACAGCTCGACAACCAAGTTGAGGGTTGTTTTCGACGGTAGCTGTAAGCGGTCAGCTCAGCCCTCGTTAAATGACGAACTGGCAGCTGGTCCTGCATTACAAAATGATCTGCCTACAATCATTAATCGGTGGAGACGTTTCAAAATTGGTTTTAGGGCAGATTTAGAAAAAAATGTTTAGACAAATACTCGTAAAACCGGAGCACCGAAAGTTTCAACAAATTCTTTGGAGAAATATGAGATCCGAAGAGATACTAATTTACCGGCTCTCAACGGTCACTTATGGTACAACATCTGCGCCTTTTCTTTCGATTAGAGTGTTACAACAGCTAGCACTAGACGAACAGGAAAAATATCCAATGGCTTGTAGCGTGCTCAACACAGATACTTATGTTGATGATGTTATTTCTGGGGCGGATAGTTTAGCAGAAGCTTACCAGTTGCATACTGAGCTATGTAGCTTGCTAAATAAAGGTCAGTTTAATCTACGTAAATGGACAACAAACTCAAGAGAACTACTAGATTTGATTCCCGTAGACTTCAGGGAAACTTCCAACATATTCGAGTTGAATCAACCTAATACAGTAAAAGCTCTGGGTTTGAAGTGGGACATAGCAGATGACTGCTTTTCATTTGATATTAATTTTGATAATACATCAGTAGTTACAAAACGAAGCTTGTTATCAGATGCCGCAAAACTTTACGATCCTCTAGGCTGGCTATCTCCTACCACAATTCTCGCAAAAATAGAATTTCAAAACCTATGGTTACTTGGTATTGATTGGAACGATCGCCTGCCCGATGCTATGGAGAAAAAATGGTTAATATATCGCAATAATTTAAAACATCTGGAAAATATTAAAATTCCGCGTTGGATTGGAGTGCGCAAGGAGGTTAAAGTTGAAATTCATGGGTTTTCCGACTCTTCTAAGCTAGCTTATGCAGCGGCAGTCTATGCAAAAACCAGTTCTGATTTGGGTACAAAAGTATATCTAATCCAGGCAAAAACTAAAGTGGGCCCTATAAAGCGGTTAACTATACCCAGAACTATACCCGGTGAACTAAACCCAGAATTGTGTGGTGCCACTTTATTAGCTAAGCTAGTAGATAAAATAATTTCTTCACTTAATCAAAGAATTTCGAATGTTTACTATTGGACTGATAGCACAACTGTGCTTGCATGGATTCGTGGTCAGTCGTCTAAGTGGCCTGTATATGTTGGAAATCGAGTTGCCGAAATTCAACGCAGGTCTAATGCTTCTCAATGGCGATATATATCCACAAGGGAAAATCCTGCTGACTGCGCGTCCCGTGGTATACTACCCAGTGAATTGGCTGAACATGAATTATGGTGGCATGGTCCTAACTGGCTATCGGAACCATCAGAAAATGATGCCAACTCTAAACCATACGGTGATGACTCTCCCGCATTGTAAGCACTATCGCACTTAGTGGGGGAGAATGTTAATGAATAATTTAAGGTAGTATTATTGCCTACTGCTATTTATTCACACATCACTATATTATAATATATGAATTCCGTTTTATTCGATGCATAAGACATAAACGGGAGTAAATTACTTATGCTCAGAGAAAATGTATTGAAACAAAATACTGGTTTTTTTATGCATGCAATTGCCTATTACATGCAAATTCATATACGCGCATACATACATATGTATATACTTACTTACGGTATTATTTAATATGTATAAACTCTCATTAGTTATAAGCACTGTTACATATTCTTTTTAGATTTTATTATTATACTTAAAATATTTTTACTGACTTCACTTGTCTTTACTGCCTCGCTGCGATCAGACATACTTAAGACTTAATAAACATAAAGTTAAATTCTCATACAATTAGCGCATATTACTATTTCAGTTTTATAGCTAAAAACTCTTTTCGCGCCTTTTTCATTACAAAAAGTTTTCTGGGTTTGTATTTCGTTCCCATGGCCGAACCAGGAAATGGCAACTAGTGCGCTGGAATGGTGCGTGTATCCAATATAAAATATTAAAAAGCCTAAAACGCACATATTACCATTTCAGTTTTATAGCCAAAAACTTTTTTCGCGCCTTTTTCATTACAAAAAGTTTGCTGGGTTTGTATTTCGTTCCCAGGGCCGAAATAGAAAAGGCAACTGGTGCGCAGGAATGGTACATGTGTCCACTATAAAATATCAAAAATTCTTAGACGCACATATTACCAATTCAGTTTTATGGCCAAAAACTTTTTTGCGCGCCTTTTATTCTAAAAAAAAGTTGTCTGGGGGTGTATCTTATCCCAAGGACCGAACCAGGAAATGGCAACTAATACGCTTTAATGGTACATGTGTCCACTATAAAATATTAAAAAGCCTAAAACGCACATATTGCCATTTTAGTGTTATAGCCAAAAACTTTTTTCGCGCCTTTTCCACTACAAAAAGTTTGCTGGGTTTGTATTTCGTTCCCAGGGCCGAGCCAAGAAATGACTACTATTGCGCTGAAATGGTAAATGTGCCCACTATAAAATATAAAAAATTCTTAGGCGCACATATTACTATTTCAGTTTTATAGCCAAAAACTTTTTTCGGGCCTTTTTCACTACAAAAAGTTTGCTGGGTTTGTATTTCGTTCCCATGGCCGAACCAGGAAATGGTAACTAGTGCGCTGCAATTATACATGTGTCCACAAAAAAATCATAAAAAGCCTAAAACGAACATATTACCATATCAGTTTTATGGCAAAAACTATTTCGTGCCTTTTTACCTATAAAAAGTTTGCTGGGTGTGTATTTCGTTCCCAGGGCCGAACCAGGAAATTGCAACTAGTGCGCTGGAATGGTACATGTGTCAACTATAAAATATTAAAAAGCCTTAAACGCACATATTACCATTTCAGTTTTATGGCCAAAAACTTTTTTCGCGCCTTTTTCACTACAAAAAGTTTGCTGGATTTGTATTTCGTCCCCAGGGCCGAACCAGGAAATTGCAACTAGTGCGCTGGAATGGTAAATGTATTCACTATAAAATCTTAAAAAGCCTAAAACGCACATATTACCATTTCAGTTTTATGGCCAAAAACTTTTTTCGGCCCTTTTTCACTACAAAAAGGTTGTTGCGTTTGTATTTCGTTCCCAGGGCCGAACCAGGAAGTGACAACTGGTGCGCTGGAATGGTACATGTGTCCACTATAAAATATAAAAATTCTTAGACGCATATGTTATTATTTCAGTTTTACAGCCAAAAACTTTTTTCGCGCATTTTTTACTACAAAAAGTTTGCTAGGTTTGTATTTCGTTCCCAGAGCCGAGCCAAGAAATGAAAACTGTTGCTCTGAAATGGTACATGTGTCCACTATAAAATATCAAAAATTCTAAGACGCGCATATTACATTTCAGTTTTATGGCCAAAAACTTTTTTCGCGCATTTTTTACTACAAAAAGTTTGCTAGGTTTGTATTTCGTTCCCAGAGCCGAGCCAAGAAATGACAACTGGTGCGCTGAAATGGTACATGTGTCCACTATAAAATATCAAAAATTCTAAGACGCGCATATTACCATTTCAGTTTTATTGCCAAAAACTTTTTTCGCGCCTTTTTCACTACAAAAAGTTTGCTGGGTTTGTATTTCGCTCCCAGGGCCGAACCAGGAAATGGCAACTAGTGCGCTGGAATGGTATATGTGTCCACTATAAAATATTAAAAAGCCTAAAAGTACGTGTGTCCACTATAAAATATTAAAAAGCCTAAAACGCACATAATACCATTTCAGTTTTATGCCAAAAACTTTTTTCGCACCTTTTTACCTATAAAAAGTTTGCTGGGTTTGTATTTCGTCCCTAGGGCCGAACGAGGAAGTGGCAACGGGTGCGCTGGAATGTTAAATGTATTCACTATAAAATCTTAAAAAGCCTAAATCGCACATATTACCATTTCAGTTTTATGGCCAAAAACAATTTTTTCGGGCCTTTTTCACTACAAAAAGGTTGTTGCGTTTGTATTTCGTTCCCAGGGCCGAACCAGGAAGTGACAACTGGTGCGCTGGAATGGTACATGTGTCCACTATAAAATATAAAAATTCTTAGACGCACATGTTATTATTTCAGTTTTACAGCCAAAAACTTTTTTTGCGCATTTTTTACTACAAAAAGTTTGCTGGGTTTGTATTTCGTCCCTAGGGCCGAACCAGGAAGTGCCAACTGGTGCGCTGGAATGGTACATGTGTTCACTATAAAATATTTAAAAGCCTAAAAGGCACAAATTACCATTTAAGTTTTATGGCTAAAAACTTTTTTCGCGCCTTTTTCACTACAAAAAGGTTGCTGAGTGTGTATTTCGGTTCCAGGGCCGAACCAGGAAGTGACAACCGGTGTGCTGAAAATGTACATGTGTCCACTATAAAATATCAAAAATCTTAGTCGCACATGTTACTATTTCATTTTTATGGCCAAAAACTTTTTTCGCGCATTTTTCACTACAAAAATCTTGCTGGGTTTGTATTTCGTTCCCAGGGCCGAACCAGGAAGTGGCAACTGGTGCGCTGGAATAATACATATGTCCACTACAATATATCAAATATTCTTAGACGCACATATTACCATTTCAGTTTTATGGCCAAAAACTTTTTTCGCGCCTTTTTTTCTACAAAATGGTTGCTGGGTTTGTATTTAGTTCCCAGGGCCGAAATAGAAAAGGCAACTTGTTCGTTGGAATGGTACATGTGTCTACTATAAAATATCAAAAATTCTAAGACGCGCATATTACCATTTCAGTTTTATGGCCAAAAACTTTTTTCGCGCATTTTTTACTACAAAAAGTTTGCTAGGTTTGTATATTGTTCCCAGAGCCGAGCCAAGAAATGACCACTGGTGCGCTGAAATGGAACATATGTCCACTATAAAATATCAAAAATTCTTCGCCGCACATATAACTATTTCAGTTTTATTGCCAAAAACTTTTTTCGCGCATTTTTTACTACAAAAAGCTTGCTGGGTTTGTATTTCGTTCCCAGAGCTGAATCAGAAAATGGCAACTATTGCGCTGGAATGGTATATGTGTCCACCATGAAATATCAAAAATTCTAAGACGCGCATATTACCATTTCAGTTTTATGGCCAAAAACTTTTTTCGCGAATTTTTTATTACAAAAAGGTTGCTAGGTTTGTATTTCGTTCCCAGAGCCGAACCAGGAAGTGGCAACTAGTGCGCTGGAATGGTACATGTGTCCACTATAAAATATCAAAAATTCTTAGACGCGCATATTACCATTTCAGTTTTATGGCCAAAAACTTTTTTCGCGCATTTTTTACTACAAAAAGTTTGCTAGGTTTGTATATCGTTCCCAGAGCCGAGCCAAGAAATGACAACTGGTGCGCTGAAATGGTACATGTGTCCACTATAAAATATCAAAAATTCTTCGCCGCACATATTACTTTTTCAGTTTTATGGCCAAAAACTTTTTTCGCGCCTTTTTCACTACAAAAAGTTTGCTGAGTTTGTATTTCGTTCCCAGAGCCGAACCAGGAAATGGCAACTAGTGCGCTGGAATGGTACATGTGTCCACTATAAAATATCAAAAATTCCAAGACGCACATTTTACCATTTCAGTTTTATGGCCAAAAACTTTTTTCGCGAATTTTTCATTACAAAAAGGTTGCTAGGTTTGTATTTCGTTCCCAGGGCCGAACCAGGAAGTGGCAACTAGTGCGCTGGAATGGTACATGTGTCCACTATAAAATATCAAAAATTCTTAGACGCACATGTTATTATTTCAGTTTTACAGCCAAAAACTTTTTTCGCGAATTTTTTACTACAAAAAGCTTGCTGGGTTTGTATTTCGTTTCCAGATCCGAACCAGGAAATGGCAACTATTGCGCTGGAATGGTACATGTGTCCACTATAAAATATTAAAAAGCCTAAAACGCACATATTACCATTTCAGTTTTATGCCAAAAACTTTTTTCGCGCCTTTTTACCTATAAAAAGTTTGCTGGGTTTGTATTTCGGTTCCAGGGCCGAACAAGGAAGTGACAACCGGTGCGCTGAAAATGTACATGTGTCCACTATAAAATATCAAAAATTCTAAGACGCGAATATTATCATTTCAGTTTTATGGCCAAAAACTTTTTTCGCGCATTTTTTACTACAAAAAGTTTGCTAGGTTTGTATTTAGTTCCCAGGCCGAAATAGAAAAGGCAACTTGTGCTTTGGAATGGTACATGTGTCAACTATAAAATATCAAAAATTCTTAGACGCACATATTACCATTTCAGTTTTATGGCCAAAAACTTTTTTCGCGCCTTTTTCACTACAAAAAGGTTGCTGGGTTTGTATTTAGTTCCCAGGCCGAAATAGAAAAGGCAACTTGTGCGTTAGAATGGTACATGTGTCTACTATAAAATATCAAAAATTCTAAGACGCGAATATTATCATTTCAGTTTTATGGCCAAAAACTTTTTTCGCGAATTTTTCACTACAAAAAGTTTGCTGGGTTTGTATATCGTCCCTAGGGCCGAACCAGGAAGTGCCAACTGGTGCGCTGGAATGGTACATGTGTCCACTATAAAATATCAAAAATTCTTAGACGCGCATATTACCATTTCAGTTTTATGGCCAAAAACTTTTTTCGCGCATTTTTTACTACAAAAAGTTTGCTAGGTTTGTATATCGTTCCCAGAGCCGAGCCAAGAAATGACAACTGGTGCGCTGAAATGGTAAATGTGCCCACTATAAAATATAAAAAATTCTTAGGCGCACATATTACTATTTCAGTTTTATAGCCAAAAACTTTTTTCGCGCCTTTTTCATTACAAAAAGTTTGCTGGGTTTGTATTTCGTTCCCAGGGCCGAAATAGAAAAGGCAACTGGTGCGCAGGAATGGTACATGTGTCCACTATAAAATATCAAAAATTCTTAGACGCACATATTACCAATTCAGTTTTATGGCCAAAAACTTTTTTGCGCGCCTTTTATTCTAAAAAAAAGTTGTCTGGGGGTGTATCTTATCCCAAGGACCGAACCAGGAAATGGCAACTAATACGCTTTAATGGTACATGTGTCCACTATAAAATATTAAAAAGCCTAAAACGCACATATTGCCATTTTAGTGTTATAGCCAAAAACTTTTTTCGCGCCTTTTCCACTACAAAAAGTTTGCTGGGTTTGTATTTCGTTCCCAAGGCCGAGCCAAGAAATGACTACTATTGCGCTGAAATGGTAAATGTGCCCACTATAAAATATAAAAAATTCTTAGGCGCACATATTACTATTTCAGTTTTATAGCCAAAAACTTTTTTCGGGCCTTTTTCACTACAAAAAGTTTGCTGGGTTTGTATTTCGTTCCCATGGCCGAACCAGGAAATGGTAACTAGTGCGCTGCAATTATACATGTGTCCACAAAAAAATCATAAAAAGCCTAAAACGAACATATTACCATATCAGTTTTATGGCAAAAACTATTTCGTGCCTTTTTACCTATAAAAAGTTTGCTGGGTGTGTATTTCGTTCCCAGGGCCGAACCAGGAAATTGCAACTAGTGCGCTGGAATGGTACATGTGTCAACTATAAAATATTAAAAAGCCTTAAACGCACATATTACCATTTCAGTTTTATGGCCAAAAACTTTTTTCGCGCCTTTTTCACTACAAAAAGTTTGCTGGATTTGTATTTCGTCCCCAGGGCCGAACCAGGAAATTGCAACTAGTGCGCTGGAATGGTAAATGTATTCACTATAAAATCTTAAAAAGCCTAAAACGCACATATTACCATTTCAGTTTTATGGCCAAAAACTTTTTTCGGCCCTTTTTCACTACAAAAAGGTTGTTGCGTTTGTATTTCGTTCCCAGGGCCGAACCAGGAAGTGACAACTGGTGCGCTGGAATGGTACATGTGTCCACTATAAAATATAAAAATTCTTAGACGCATATGTTATTATTTCAGTTTTACAGCCAAAAACTTTTTTCGCGCATTTTTTACTACAAAAAGTTTGCTAGGTTTGTATTTCGTTCCCAGAGCCGAGCCAAGAAATGAAAACTGTTGCTCTGAAATGGTACATGTGTCCACTATAAAATATCAAAAATTCTAAGACGCGCATATTACATTTCAGTTTTATGGCCAAAAACTTTTTTCGCGCATTTTTTACTACAAAAAGTTTGCTAGGTTTGTATTTCGTTCCCAGAGCCGAGCCAAGAAATGACAACTGGTGCGCTGAAATGGTACATGTGTCCACTATAAAATATCAAAAATTCTAAGACGCGCATATTACCATTTCAGTTTTATTGCCAAAAACTTTTTTCGCGCCTTTTTCACTACAAAAAGTTTGCTGGGTTTGTATTTCGCTCCCAGGGCCGAACCAGGAAATGGCAACTAGTGCGCTGGAATGGTATATGTGTCCACTATAAAATATTAAAAAGCCTAAAAGTACGTGTGTCCACTATAAAATATTAAAAAGCCTAAAACGCACATAATACCATTTCAGTTTTATGCCAAAAACTTTTTTCGCACCTTTTTACCTATAAAAAGTTTGCTGGGTTTGTATTTCGTCCCTAGGGCCGAACGAGGAAGTGGCAACGGGTGCGCTGGAATGTTAAATGTATTCACTATAAAATCTTAAAAAGCCTAAATCGCACATATTACCATTTCAGTTTTATGGCCAAAAACAATTTTTTCGGGCCTTTTTCACTACAAAAAGGTTGTTGCGTTTGTATTTCGTTCCCAGGGCCGAACCAGGAAGTGACAACTGGTGCGCTGGAATGGTACATGTGTCCACTATAAAATATAAAAATTCTTAGACGCACATGTTATTATTTCAGTTTTACAGCCAAAAACTTTTTTTGCGCATTTTTTACTACAAAAAGTTTGCTGGGTTTGTATTTCGTCCCTAGGGCCGAACCAGGAAGTGCCAACTGGTGCGCTGGAATGGTACATGTATTCACTATAAAATATTTAAAAGCCTAAAAGGCACAAATTACCATTTAAGTTTTATGGCTAAAAACTTTTTTCGCGCCTTTTTCACTACAAAAAGGTTGCTGAGTGTGTATTTCGGTTCCAGGGCCGAACCAGGAAGTGACAACCGGTGTGCTGAAAATGTACATGTGTCCACTATAAAATATCAAAAATCTTAGTCGCACATGTTACTATTTCATTTTTATGGCCAAAAACTTTTTTCGCGCATTTTTCACTACAAAAATCTTGCTGGGTTTGTATTTCGTTCCCAGGGCCGAACCAGGAAGTGGCAACTGGTGCGCTGGAATAATACATATGTCCACTACAATATATCAAATATTCTTAGACGCACATATTACCATTTCAGTTTTATGGCCAAAAACTTTTTTCGCGCCTTTTTTTCTACAAAATGGTTGCTGGGTTTGTATTTAGTTCCCAGGGCCGAAATAGAAAAGGCAACTTGTTCGTTGGAATGGTACATGTGTCTACTATAAAATATCAAAAATTCTAAGACGCGCATATTACCATTTCAGTTTTATGGCCAAAAACTTTTTTCGCGCATTTTTTACTACAAAAAGTTTGCTAGGTTTGTATATTGTTCCCAGAGCCGAGCCAAGAAATGACCACTGGTGCGCTGAAATGGAACATATGTCCACTATAAAATATCAAAAATTCTTCGCCGCACATATAACTATTTCAGTTTTATTGCCAAAAACTTTTTTCGCGCATTTTTTACTACAAAAAGCTTGCTGGGTTTGTATTTCGTTCCCAGAGCTGAATCAGAAAATGGCAACTATTGCGCTGGAATGGTATATGTGTCCACCATGAAATATCAAAAATTCTAAGACGCGCATATTACCATTTCAGTTTTATGGCCAAAAACTTTTTTCGCGAATTTTTTATTACAAAAAGGTTGCTAGGTTTGTATTTCGTTCCCAGAGCCGAACCAGGAAGTGGCAACTAGTGCGCTGGAATGGTACATGTGTCCACTATAAAATATCAAAAATTCTTAGACGCGCATATTACCATTTCAGTTTTATGGCCAAAAACTTTTTTCGCGCATTTTTTACTACAAAAAGTTTGCTAGGTTTGTATATCGTTCCCAGAGCCGAGCCAAGAAATGACAACTGGTGCGCTGAAATGGTACATGTGTCCACTATAAAATATCAAAAATTCTTCGCCGCACATATTACTTTTTCAGTTTTATGGCCAAAAACTTTTTTCGCGCCTTTTTCACTACAAAAAGTTTGCTGAGTTTGTATTTCGTTCCCAGAGCCGAACCAGGAAATGGCAACTAGTGCGCTGGAATGGTACATGTGTCCACTATAAAATATCAAAAATTCCAAGACGCACATTTTACCATTTCAGTTTTATGGCCAAAAACTTTTTTCGCGAATTTTTCATTACAAAAAGGTTGCTAGGTTTGTATTTCGTTCCCAGGGCCGAACCAGGAAGTGGCAACTAGTGCGCTGGAATGGTACATGTGTCCACTATAAAATATCAAAAATTCTTAGACGCACATGTTATTATTTCAGTTTTACAGCCAAAAACTTTTTTCGCGAATTTTTTACTACAAAAAGCTTGCTGGGTTTGTATTTCGTTTCCAGATCCGAACCAGGAAATGGCAACTATTGCGCTGGAATGGTACATGTGTCCACTATAAAATATTAAAAAGCCTAAAACGCACATATTACCATTTCAGTTTTATGCCAAAAACTTTTTTCGCGCCTTTTTACCTATAAAAAGTTTGCTGGGTTTGTATTTCGGTTCCAGGGCCGAACAAGGAAGTGACAACCGGTGCGCTGAAAATGTACATGTGTCCACTATAAAATATCAAAAATTCTAAGACGCGAATATTATCATTTCAGTTTTATGGCCAAAAACTTTTTTCGCGCATTTTTTACTACAAAAAGTTTGCTAGGTTTGTATTTAGTTCCCAGGCCGAAATAGAAAAGGCAACTTGTGCTTTGGAATGGTACATGTGTCAACTATAAAATATCAAAAATTCTTAGACGCACATATTACCATTTCAGTTTTATGGCCAAAAACTTTTTTCGCGCCTTTTTCACTACAAAAAGGTTGCTGGGTTTGTATTTAGTTCCCAGGCCGAAATAGAAAAGGCAACTTGTGCGTTAGAATGGTACATGTGTCTACTATAAAATATCAAAAATTCTAAGACGCGAATATTATCATTTCAGTTTTATGGCCAAAAACTTTTTTCGCGAATTTTTCACTACAAAAAGTTTGCTGGGTTTGTATATCGTCCCTAGGGCCGAACCAGGAAGTGCCAACTGGTGCGCTGGAATGGTACATGTGTCCACTATAAAATATAAAAATTCTTAGACGCACATGTTATTATTTCAGTTTTACAGCCAAAAACTTTTTTCGCGCATTTTTTACTACAAAAAGTTTGCTGGGTTTGTATTTAGTTCCCAGGCCGAAATAGAAAAGGCAACTTGTGCGTTGGAATGGTACATGTGTCTACTATAAAATATTAAAAATTCTAAGACGCGAATATTATCATTTCAGTTTTATGGCCAAAAACTTTTTTCGCGCATTTTTTACTACAAAAAGTTTGCTAGGTTTGTATTTCGTTCCCAGAGCCGAACCAGGAAGTGGCAACTGGTGCGCTGGAATAATACATGTGTCCACTACAATATATCAAAAATTCTTAAACGCACATATTACCATTTCAGTTTTATGGCCAAAAAACTTTTTTCGCGCCTTTTTCACTACAAAAAGGTTGCTGGGTTTGTATTTAGTTCCCAGGCCGAAATAGAAAAGGCAACTTGTGCGTTGGAATGGTACATGTGTCAACTATAAAATATCAAAAATTCTAAGACGCGAATATTAACATTTCAGTTTTATGGCCAAAAACTTTTTTCGCGCATTTTTTACTACAAAAAGTTTGCTAGGTTTGTATTTCGTTCCCAGTGCCGAGCCAAGAAATGACAACTGGTGCGCTGAAATGGTACATGTGTACACTATAAAATATCAAAAATTCTAAGACGCACATGTTATTATTTCAGTTTTACAGCCAAAAACTTTTTTCGCGCATTTTTTACTACAAAAAGTTTGCTAGGTTTGTATATCGTGCCCAGAGCCGAGCCAAGAAATGACAACTGGTGCGCTGAAATGGTACATGTGTCCATTATAAAATATACAAACTCTTAGACGCACATGTTATTATTTCAGTTTTACAGCCAAAAACTTTTTTCGCGCATTTTTTACTACAAAAAGTTTGCTGGGTTTGTATTTAGTTCCCAGGCCGAAATAGAAAAGGCAACTTGTGCGTTGGAATGGTACATGTGTCTACTATAAAATATCAAAAATTCTAAGACGCGAATATTATCATTTCAGTTTTATGGCCAAAAACTTTTTTCGCGCATTTTTTACTACAAAAAGTTTGCTAGGTTTGTATTTCGTTCCCAGGGCCGAGCCCAGAAATGACAACTGGTGCGCTGGAATGGTACGTGTCCACTATAAAATATTAAAAAGCCTAAACCGCACATATTACCATTTCAGTTTTATGCCAAAAACTTTTTTCGCGCCTTTTTACCTATAAAAAGTTTGCTGGGTTTGTATTTCGTCCCTAGGGCCGAACCAGGAAGTGGCAACGGGTGCGCTGGAATGTTAAATGTATTCACTATAAAATCTTAAAAAGCCTAAATCGCACATATTACCATTTCAGTTTATGGCCAAAAACTTTTTTCGGGCCTTTTTCACTACAAAAAGGTGGTTGCGTTTGTATTTCGTTCCCAGGGCCGAACCAGGAAGTGACAACTGGTGCGCTGGAATGGTACATGTGTCCACTATAAAATATAAAAATTCTTAGACGCACATGTTATTATTTCAGTTTTACAGCCAAAAACTTTTTCGCGCATTTTTTACTACAAAAAGTTTGCTGGGTTTGTATTTCGTCCCTAGGGCCAAACCAGGAAGTGCCAACTGGTGCGCTGAAATGGTACATGTGTTCACTATAAAATATTTAAAAGCCTAAAAGGCACAAATTACCATTTCAGTTTTATGGCTAAAAACTTTTTTCGCGCCTTTTTCACTACAAAAAGGTTGCTGAGTGTGTATTTCGGTTCCAGGGCCGAACCAGGAAGTGACAACCGGTGTGCTGAAAATGTACATGTGTCCACTATAAAATATCAAAAATCTTAGTCGCACATGTTACTATTTCATTTTTATGGCCAAAAACTTTTTTCGCGCCTTTTTCACTACAAAAAGTTTGCTGGGTTTGTATTTAGTTCCCAGGCCGAAATAGAAAAGGCAACTTGTGCGTTGGAATGGTACATGTGTCTACTATAAAATATCAAAAATTCTAAGACGCGAATATTATCATTTCAATTTTATGGCCAAAAACTTTTTTCGCGCATTTTTTATTACAAAAAGTTTGCTAGGTTTGTATTTCGTTCCCAGAGCCGAGCCAAGAAATGACAACTGGTGCGTGAAATGGTACATGTGTCCACTATAAAATATCAAAAATTCTAAGACGCACATATTACCATTTCAGTTTTATAGCTAAAAAGTTTTTTCGCGCCTTTTTCACTACAAAAAGTTTGCTGGGTTTGTATTTTGTTCCCAGTGCCGAACCAGGAATTGCAACTTGTGCGCTGAAATGGTATATGTGTCCACTATAAAATATCAAAAATTCTTAGACGCACATGTTATTATTTCAGTTTTACAGCCAAAAACTTTTTTCGCGAATTTTTTACTACAAAAAGCTTGCTGGGTTTGTATTTCGTTTCCAGATCCGAACCAGGAAATGGCAACTATTGCGCTGGAATGGTACATGTGTCCACTATAAAATATCAAAAATTCTTGGACGCACATGTTATTATTTCAGTTTTACAGCCAAAAACTTTTTTCGCGCATTTTTTACTACAAAAAGCTTGCTGGGTTTGTATTTTGTTCCCAGTGACGAACCAGGAATTGCAACTTGTGCGCTGGAATGGTATATGTGTCCACTATAAAATATCAAAAATTCTTAGACGCACATGTTATTATTTCAGTTTTACAGCCAAAAACTTTTTTCGCGAATTTTTTACTACAAAAAGCTTGCTGGGTTTGTATTTCGTTTCCAGATCCGAACCAGGAAATGGCAACTATTGCGCTGGAATGGTACATGTGTCCACTATAAAATATCAAAAATTCTTAGACGCACATGTTATTATTTCAGTTTTACAGCCAAAAACTTTTTTCGCGCATTTTTTACTACAAAAAGTTTGCTAGGTTTGTATATCGTTCCCAGAGCCGAGCCAAGAAATGACAACTGGTGCGCTGAAATGGTACATGTGTCCACTATAAAATATCAAAAATTCTTCGCCGCACATATTACTTTTTCAGTTTTATTGCCAAAAACTTTTTTCGCGCGTTTTTCACTACAAAAAGTTTGCTGAGTTTGTATTTCGTTCCCAGAGCCGAACCAGGAAATGGCAACTAGTGCGCTGGAATGGTACATGTGTCCACTATAAAATATCAAAAATTCCAAGACGCACATTTTACCATTTCAGTTTTATGGCCAAAAACTTTTTTCGCGAATTTTTCATTACAAAAAGGTTGCTAGGTTTGTATTTGGTTCCCAGGGCCGAACCAGGAAGTGGCAACTAGTGCGCTGGAATGGTACATATGTCCACTATAAAATATCAAAAATTCTTAGACGCACATGTTATTATTTCAGTTTTACAGCCAAAAACTTTTTTCGCGAATTTTTTACTACAAAAAGCTTGCTGGGTTTGTATTTCGTTTCCAGATCCGAACCAGGAAATGGCAACTATTGCGCTGGAATGGTACATGTGTCCACTATAAAATATTAAAAAGCCTAAAACGCACATATTACCATTTCAGTTTTATGCCAAAAACTTTTTTCGCGCCTTTTTACCTATAAAAAGTTTGCTGGGTTTGTATTTCGGTTCCGAAAATTTTTTTATGAATTGATCTCTTAAAGTTAAGGATTAAATTATTGTAAAAATGTAAATATCACTGTAGCAATAAAATTGGAAAAAAAAATTATTGATAACTTAGTGGAGGTTTTTATAATTTTTCAATGAAATTAATATTTCCGGAGCTACAGTCACTTTCTTAAACATTTCAAAAGGAAGTAATATTCATATATTTATTGATAAGCTTGAACCGCTTCTCATAAAAAATGTATTTTTTCAAAAGCTCTTTCAAATGAAAACAATTTTAAAGGAATTGAAAAGAGCACTGTTAATAACTTAATACTTTTCAATTCAAGGATTCATATGAAAGTAATATTCATATATTTATTTTAATATATTTTTTTTTATTTGAACTACTCCTCATACAAAAATTGTCTTTTCAAACATTCATTCAAATCACACAATTTTAAAAGAATTGAAACGATAACTTGGTGAAGATTTTAATAATTTCGCAATGAAATTATTATTTCCGTAGATACAGTCACCTTCTTAAACATTTCATAAAGAAGTAATATTCATATATTTACTGATAAACTTGAACCATTCCTCATACAAAAATGTATTTTTCCAAACATTCTTTCAAATCAAAAAAATTTTGTACGAATTGAAAACCGCATTATTGATAATTTAGTGAATATTTCTATAATTTCGCAATGAAGTTAATATTTCCGTAGATACAGTCACTTTCCTAAACATTTCAAAAGGAATTAATATTCATATATTTATTGATAAGCTTGAACCGCTTCTCATAAAAAAATGTATTTTTTCAAAAACTCTTACAAAAGAAAAAAATTTTAAAGGAATTGAAAAGAGCACTGTTGCTAACTTAGTGAAGCTTTTTATAATTTCGCTATGAAATTAATGTTTCCGTAGATACAGTCACTTTCTTAAACTTTTCATAAAGAAGTAATATTCATATATTCACTGATAAACTTGAACCATTCCTCATACAAAAATGTATTTTTCCAAACATTCTTTCAAATAAAAAAAATTTGAACGAATTGAAAAGCGCATTATTGATAACTTAGTGGAGGTTTTTATAATTTCGCAATGAAATTAATATTTCCGGAGCTACAGTCACCTTCTTAAACATTTCAAAAGGGAGTAATATTCATATATTTACTGTTAAACTTGAACCATTCCTCATACAAAGATGTATTTTTCCAAACATTCTTTCAAATCAAAAAAATTTTTAAGGAATTGAAAAGCGCATTATTGATAACTTAGTGGAGGTTTTTATAATTTCTCAATTAAATTAATATATCCGGAGCTACAGTCACTTTCTTAAACATTTCAAAAGGAAGTAATATTCATATATTTACTGATAAACTTGAACCATTCCTCATACAAAAATGTATTTTTCCAAACATTCTTTCAAATCAAAAAAATTTTGAACGAATTGAAAAGCGCATTATTGATAACTTAGTGAAGCTTTTTATAATTTCGGAATAAAATTAATATTTCCGTAGATACAGTCACTTTCTTAAACATTTCATAAAGAAGTAATATTCATATATTTACTGATAAATTTGAACCATTCCTCATACAAAAATGTATTTTTCCAAAAATTCTTTAAAATGAAAACAATTTTAAAGGAATTGAAAAGAGCACTGTTAATAACTTAGAACTTTTCAATTTAAGGATTCATATGAAAGTAATATTCATATATTTATTTTAATATATTTTTTTTATTTGAACTACTCCTCATACAATAATTGTGTTTTCAAACATTCATTCAAATCACACAATCTTACAAGAATTGAAACGATAATTTGGTGAAGATTTTAATAATTTCACAATGAAATTAATATTTCCGGAGATACAGTCACTTTCTTAAACATTTCATAAAGAAGTAATATTCATATATTTACTGATAAACTTAAACCACTTCTCATTTAAAAATGTATGTTTTCATAAATTCTTTTAAATCAAAACCGTTTTAAAAGAATGGAAGAGCGATCAATTGATAATTTTGTGAAGATTTTTATAATTTTGTAATGAAATTAATATTTCCGTAGATACAGTCACCTTCTTAAACATTTCAAAAGGAAGGAATATTCATATATTTACTGATAAACTTGAACCATTCCTCATACAAAAATGTATTTTTCCAAACATTCTTTCAAATCAAAAAAATTTTGAACGAATTGAAAAGCGCATTATTGATAACTTAGTGGAGGTTTTTATAATTTCTCAATGAAGTTAATATTTCCGTAGATACAGTCACTTTCTTAAACATTTCAAAAGGAAGTAAAATTCATATATTTTTTTTTATTTGAACTACTCCTCATACAAAAATTGTCTTTTCAAACATTCATTCAAATCTCACAATTTTAAAAGAATTGAAACGATAACTTGGTGAAGATTTTAATAATTTCACAATGAAATTAATATTTCCGGAGATACAGTTACTTTCTTAAACATTTAATAAAGAAGTAATTTTTATAATTTTTTGATAAACTTAAACCACTTCTCATTAAAAAATGAATGTTTTCATAAAATCTTTCAAATCAAGAGAGTTTTAAAAGAATTGAAAAGAGCACTAGCGGTAACTTGGTGCAGATTTTTATAATTTCGCAATAAAATTAATATTTCCGGAGCTACAGTTACTTTTTTAAACATTTCATATGGAAGTAATATTCATATATTTACTGATAAACTTGAACCATTTCTCATACAAAAATGTATTTTTCCAAACATTCTTTCCAATCAAAAAAATTTTGAACGAATTATGAAGCGCATTATTGATAACTTATAATTTTTCTTGAAATTTTTAATTTTGCATGACCATATTTTAACACTTTTTCTTCAAAATGTTTGAATAAGTCACGGGTGTAATTTTTTTGAATATAAAAGCCGAGATTTCTATTTTTGGATCACCAATTTTGTACACTTTTTCTTGAAAATTTTTGAATAACACATGGAAAGTCGAGATTTCTAACATTCCATAAAAAAATTTTATAATTTTTCTTGAAATTTTATGAATAAGTCACAGATGTAAATTAAATTAAATATTAAATAAATAAAACAGGTGTATTTTGTTTATATATTAAAGCCTAAATTTCTAATTTTTAACACTTTTTCTTCAAAATGTTTGTATCAGTTACGGTTGTAATTTTTATAAATATAGAACTCGAGATTTCTAATTTTGCATGAAAAAATTTTCTATAATTTTTCTTGAAAATTTTTGAAAACGACATGGGTGTAATTTTTTCAAATTCAAGAGCCGGGATTTTTAATTTTGCATGAAAAATTTTGTACACTTTTTCTTTAAAATTTTTGAATAAGACAAGAGTGTTATTTTTATAAATATAAAAGCCGAGATTTCTAATTTTCCATAAAAAATGATGATGTATGATTTTTCTTGAAATTTTATGAATAAGTCACAGGTGTAATTTTTGTAAAAATAAAAGCCGAGATTTCTAATTTTTCATTAAATATTTTTACAATTTTTCTTAAAATTTTTTGATTACGACATGTGCATTTTATTTATATATTAATGCTGAAATTTCTAATTTTACATGACAAATTTTTGATACGTTTTCTTAAAAATGTTTGAAGAAGTCACGGGTGTAATTTTTATATTCATAAAAGCCGAGATTTCTAATATTGCAAGAAAAATTTTGTATACTCTTTCTTGAAAATTTTTGAATAAGACCGGGTGTAATTTTTGTAAATATAAAAGCCGAGATTTCTAATTTTCCATAAAAAATTTGTATAATCTTTCTTGAAATTTTTGGAAAAAGTCACGGGTCTAATTTATTTATATAATAAAGCTGCAATTTCTCATTGTTCCTCATGCATAAATGTATTTTTCCAAATATGTATTTTTTTTAAAATTCTTTCAAATTAAAATAATTTTGAAAGAATTCAAAAGAGCACTGTTGCTAACTTAGTGAAGCTTTTTATAATTTCGCAATGAAATTAATATTTCCGTAGATACAGTCACTTTCTTAAACATTTCAAAAGGAAGTAATATTCATATATTTATTGATAAGCATGAACCGCTTCTCATAAAAAAATTTAATTCTTCAAAAACACTTGCAAATGAAAACAATTTTCAAGGAATTGAAAAGAGCACTGTTATTAACTTAGTGGTTTTCAATTCAAAGTTTCATATGAAAGTAATATTCATATATTTATTAATCAAATTAAAATAATTTTGAAAGAATTCAAAAGAGCACTGTTAATAACTTAGTGCTTTTCAATTCAAAGATTCATATGAAATTAATATTCATATATTTATTTTAGTAGATTTTTTTTTATTTGAACTACTCTTCATACAAAAATTGTCTTTTCAAACATTCATTCAAATCACACAATTTTAAAAGAATTAAAACGATAACTTGGTGAATATTTTAATAATTTCGCAATGAAATTAATATTTCCGGAGATACAGTCACTTTCTTAAACATTTCATAAGGAAGTAATTTTTATTAATTTACTGATGAACTTAAACCACTTCTCATTTAAAAATGTATGTTTTCATAAATTCTTTTAAATCAAATCAGTTTTAAAAGAATTGAAGAGCGATCAATTGATAATTTTGTGAAGATTTTTATAATTTTGTAATGAAATTAATATTTCCGGAGATACAGTCACCTTCTTAAACATTTCATAAAGAAGTAATATTCATATATTTACTGATAAACTTGAACCATTCCTCATACAAAAATGTATTTTTCCAAACATTCTTTCAAATCAAAAAAAATTTGAACGAATTGAAAAGCGCATTATTGATAACTTAGTGAAGCTTTTTATAATATCGCAATAAAATTAATATTTCCGTAGATACAGTCACTTTCTTAAACATTTCATAAAGAAGTAATATTCATATATTTACTGATAAACTTGAACTATTCCTCATACAAATATGTATTTTTCCAAAAATTCTTTCAAATCAAAAAAATTTTGAACGAATTGAACGGCGCATTATCGATAACTTAGTGAATGTTTCTATAATTTCGCAATGAAGTTAATATTTCCGTAGATACAGTCACTTTCTTAAACATTTCAAAAGGAAGTAATATTCATATATTTATTGATAAGCTTGAACCGCTTCTCATAAAAAAACGTAGTTTTTCAAAACCTCTTTCAAATGAAAAAAATTTTAAAGGAATTGAAAAGAGAACTTTTGCTAACTTAGTGAAGCATTTTATAATTTCGCAATGAAATTAATATTTCCGTAGATACAGTCACTTTCTTAAACATTTCATAAAGAAGTAATATTCATATATTTACTGATAAACTTGAACCATTCCTCATACAAAAATGTATTTTTCCAAACATTCTTTCAAATCAAAAAAATTTTGAACGAATTGAAAAGCGCATTATTGGTAACTTAGTGGAGGTTTTTATAATTTCGCAAGTAAATTAATATTTCCGGAGCTACAGTCACTTTCTTAAACTGTTCAAAAGGAAGTAATATTCATATATTTATTAATAAGCTTGAACCGCTTCTCATAAAAAAATTTATTTTTTCAAAAACTCTTTCAAATGAAAACAATTTTAAAGGAATTGAAAAGAGCACTGTTAATAACTTAGTACTTTTTAATTCAAGAATTCATATGAAAGTAATATTCATATATTTATTTTAATATATTTTTTTTTTTATTTGAACTACTCCTCATACAAAAATTGTCTTTTTAAACATTCATTTAAATCACACAATTTTAAAAGAATTGAAACGATAACTTTATGAAGATTTTAATAATTTCGCAATGAAATTATTATTTACGTAGATACAGTCACCTTCTTAAACATTTCATAAAGAAGTAATATTCATATATTTACTGATAAACTTGAACCATTCCTCATACAAAAATGTATTTTTCCAAACATTCTTTCAAATCAAAAAAAATTTGCACGAATTGAAAAGCGCATTATTGATAACTTAGTGAATATTTCTATAATTTCGCAATGAAGTTAATATTTCCGTAGATACAGTCACTTTCTTAAACATTTCAAAAGGAAGTAATATTCATATATTTGTTGATAAACTTGAACCATTCCTCATACAAAAATGTATTTTTCCAAAATATCTTTAAAATGAAACAAATTTTGAAGGAATTGAAAATAGGTACTCTTGATAACTTAATGAAGATTTTTGTAATTTGAAATCAAAACAACTTCGAAAGAATTAAAAAGAGCACTATCGATAACTTAGTGAATATTTCTATAATTTCGCAATGAAGTTAATATTTCCGTAGATACAGTCACTTTCTTAAACATTTCAAAAGGAAGTAATATTCATATATTTATTGATAAGCTTGAACCGCTTCTCATAAAAAAACGTAGTTTTTCAAAAACTCTTTCAAATGAAAAAAATTTTAAAGGAATTGAAAAGAGCACTGTTGCTAACTTAGTGAAGCATTTTATAATTTCGCAATGAAATTAATATTTCCGTAGATACAGTCACTTTCCTAAACATTTCATAAAGAAGTAATATTCATATATTTACTGATAAACTTGAACCATTCCTCATACAAAAATGTATTTTTCCAAAAATTCTTTCAAATCAAAAAAATTTTGAACGAATTGAAAAGCGCATTATTGATAACTTAGTGGAGGTTTTTATAATTTCTCAATGAAGTTAATATTTCCGTAGATAAGTCACTTTCTTAAACATTTCAAAAGGAAGTAAAATTCATATATTTATTGATAAGCTTGAACCGCTTCTCATAAAAAAATGTATTTTTTCAAAAGCTCTTTCAAATGAAAACAATTTTAAAGGAATTGAAAAGAGCACTGTTAATATTTTAGTACTTTTCAATTAAAGGATTCATATGAGAGTAATATTCATATATTTATTTTAATATATTTTTTTTTATTTGAACTACTCCTCATACAAAAATTGTCTTTTCAAACATTCATTCAAATCACACAATTTTAAAAGAATTGAAACGATAACTTGGTGAAGATTTTAATAATTTCGCAATGAAATTAATATTTCCGTAGATACAGTCACCTTCTTAAACATTTCAAAAGGAAGTAATATTCATATATTTACTGATAAACTTGAACCATTCCTCATACAAAAATGTATTTTTCCAAACATTCTTTCAAATCAAAAAAATTTTGAACGAATTGAAAAGCTCATTATTGATAACTTAGTGGAGGTTTTTATAATTTTTCAATGAAATTAATATTTCCGGAGCTACAGTCACTTTCTTAAACATTTCAAAAGGAAGTAATATTCATATATTTATTGATAAGCTTGAACCGCTTCTCATAAAAAAACGTAGTTTTTCAAAAACTCTTTCAAATGAAAAAAATTTTAAAGGAATTGAAAAGAGCACTGTTGCTAACTTAGTGAAGCATTTTATAATTTCGCAATGAAATTAATATTTTCGTAGATACAGTCACTTTCTTAAACATTTCATAAAGAAGTAATATTCATATATTTACTGATAAACTTGAACCATTCCTCATACAAAAAACTATTTTTCCAAACATTCTTTCAAATCAAAAAAATTTTGAACGAATTGAAAAGCGCATTATTGGTAACTAAGTGGAGGTTTTTATAATTTCGAGAGTAAATTAATATTTCCGGAGCTACAGTCACTTTCTTAAACATTTCAAAAGGAAGTAATATTCATATATTTATTAATAAGCTTGAACCGCTTCTCATAAAAAATGTATTTTTTCAAAAACTCTTTCAAATGAAAACAATTTTAAAGGAATTGAAAAGAGCACTGTTAATAACTTAGTACTTTTCAATTCAAGAATTCATATGAAAGTAATATTCATATATTTATTTTAATATATTTTTTTTTATTTGAACTACTCCTCATACAAAAATTGTCTTTTCAAACATTCATTCAAATCACACAATTTTAAAAGAATTGAAACGATAACTTTGTGAAGATTTTAATAATTTCGCAATGAAATTATTATTTCCGTAGATACAGTCACCTTCTTAAACATTTCATAAAGAAGTAATATTCATATATTTACTGATAAACTTGAACCATTCCTCATACAAAAATGTATTTTTCCAAACATTCTTTCAAATCAAAAAAATTTTGTACGAATTGAAAAGCGCATTATTGATAACTTAGTGAATATTTCTATAATTTCGCAATGAAGTTAATATTTCCGTAGATACAGTCACTTTCTTAAACATTTCAAAAGGAAGTAATATTCATATATTTATTGATAAGCTTGAACCGCTTCTCATAAAAAAATGAATTTTTTCAAAAGCTCTTTCAAATGAAAACAATTTTGAAGGAATTGAAAAGAGCACTGTTAATAACTTAGTGCTTTTCAATTCAAAGTTTCATATGAAAGTAATATTCATATATTTATTTTAATATATTTTTTTTATTTGAACTACTCTTCATACAATAATTGTGTTTTCAAACATTCATTGAAATCACACAATCTTAAAAGAATTGAAACGATAATTTGGTGAAGATTTTAATAATTTCGCAATGAAATTAATATTTCCGGAGATACAGTCACTTTCTAAAACATTTCATAAGGAAGTTATTTTTATTAATTTATTGATAAACTTAAACCACTTCTCATTTAAAAATGTATGTTTTCATAAATTCTTTTAAATAAAAACAGTTTTAAAAGAATTGAAGAGCGATCAATTGATAATTTTGTGAAGATTTTTATAAATTTGTAATGAAATTAATATTTCCGGAGATACAGTCACTTTCTTAAACATTTTATAAAGAAGTAATATTCATATATTTACTGAACTACTTGAACCATTCCTCATACAAAAATGTATTTTTCCAAACATTCTTTCAAATCAAAAAAATTTTGAACGAATTGAAAAGCGCATTATTGATAACTTAGTGATGCTTTTTATAATTTCGCAATAAAATTAATATTTCCGTAGATACAGTCACTTTCTTAAACATTTCATAAAGAAGTAATGTTCATATATTTACTGATAAACTTGAACCATTCCTCATACAAAAATGTATTTTTCCAAAAATTCTTTAAAATGAAACAAATTTTGAAGGAATTGAAAATAGGTACTCTTGATAACTTAATGAAGATTTTTGTAATTTGAAATCAAAACAACTTCGAAAGAATTAAAAAGATCACTGTCGATAACTTAGTGAATATTTCTATAATTTCGCAATGAAGTTAATATTTCCGTAGATACAGTCACTTTCTTAAACATTTCAAAAGGAAGTAATATTCATATATTTATTGATAAGCTTGAACCGCTTCTCCTAAAAAAATGTATTTTTCCAAACATTCTTTCAAATCAAAAAAAATTTGAACGAATTGAAAAGCGCATTATTGATAACTTAGTGAAGCTTTTTATAATATCGCAATAAAATTAATATTTCCGTAGATACAGTCACTTTCTTAAACATTTCATAAAGAAATAATATTCATATATTTACTGATAAACTTGAACTCTTCCTCATACAAAAATGCATTTTTCCAAAAATTCTTTCAAATCAAAAAAATTTTGAACGAATTGAACGGCGCATTATCGATAACTTAGTGAATGTTTCTATAATTTCGCAATGAATTTAATATTTCCGTAGATACAGTCACTTTCTTAAACATTTCAAAAGGAAGTAATATTCATATATTTATTGATAAGCTTGAACCGCTTCTCATAAAAAAACGTAGTTTTTCAAAAACTCTTTCAAATGAAAAAAATTTTAAAGGAATTGAAAAGAGCACTGTTGCTAACTTAGTGAAGCATTTTATTATTTCGCAATGAAATTAATATTTCCGTAGATACAGTCACTTTCTTAAACATTTCATAAAGAAGTAATATTCATATATTTACTGATAAACTTGAACCATTCCTCATACAAAAATGTATTTTTCCAAACATTCTTTCAAATCAAAAAAAATTTGCACGAATTGAAAAGCGTATTATTGATAACTTAGTGAATATTTCTATAATTTCGCAATGAAGTTAATATTTCCGTAGATACAGTCACTTTCTTAAACATTTCAAAAGGAAGTAATATTCATATATTTGTTGATAAACCTGAACCATTCCTCATACAAAAATGTATTTTTCCAAAATATCTTTAAAATGAAACAAATTTTGAAGGAATTGAAAATAGGTACTCTTGATAACTTAATGAAGATTTTTGTAATTTGAAATCAAAACAACTTCGAAAGAATTAAAAAGAGCACTATCGATAACTTAGTGAATATTTCTATAATTTCGCAATGAAGTTAATATTTCCGTAGATACAGTCACTTTCTTAAACATTTCAAAAGGAAGTAATATTCATATATTTATTGATAAGCTTGAACCGCTTCTCATAAAAAAACGTAGTTTTTCAAAAACTCTTTCAAATGAAAAAAATTTTAAAGGAATTGAAAAGAGCACTGTTGCTAACTTAGTGAAGCATTTTATAATTTCGCAATGAAATTAATATTTCCGTAGATACAGTCACTTTCCTAAACATTTCATAAAGAAGTAATATTCATATATTTACTGATAAACTTGAACCATTCCTCATACAAAAATGTATTTTTCCAAAAATTCTTTCAAATCAAAAAAATTTTGAACGAATTGAAAAGCGCATTATTGATAACTTAGTGGAGGTTTTTATAATTTCTCAATGAAGTTAATATTTCCGTAGATAAGTCACTTTCTTAAACATTTCAAAAGGAAGTAAAATTCATATATTTATTGATAAGCTTGAACCGCTTCTCATAAAAAAATTTATTTTTTCAAAAACTCTTTCAAATGAAAACAATTTTAAAGGAATTGAAAAGAGCACTGTTAATATTTTAGTACTTTTCAATTAAAGGATTCATATGAGAGTAATATTCATATATTTATTTTAATATATTTTTTTTTATTTGAACTACTCCTCATACAAAAATTGTCTTTTCAAACATTCATTCAAATCACACAATTTTAAAAGAATTGAAACGATAACTTGGTGAAGATTTTAATAATTTCGCAATGAAATTAATATTTCCGTAGATACAGTCACCTTCTTAAACATTTCAAAAGGAAGTAATATTCATATATTTACTGATAAACTTGAACCATTCCTCATACAAAAATGTATTTTTCCAAACATTCTTTCAAATCAAAAAAATTTTGAACGAATTGAAAAGCTCATTATTGATAACTTAGTGGAGGTTTTTATAATTTTTCAATGAAATTAATATTTCCGGAGCTACAGTCACTTTCTTAAACATTTCAAAAGGAAGTAATATTCATATATTTATTGATAAGCTTGAACCGCTTCTCATAAAAAAACGTAGTTTTTCAAAAACTCTTTCAAATGAAAAAAATTTTAAAGGAATTGAAAAGAGCACTGTTGCTAACTTAGTGAAGCATTTTATAATTTCGCAATGAAATTAATATTTTCGTAGATACAGTCACTTTCTTAAACATTTCATAAAGAAGTAATATTCATATATTTACTGATAAACTTGAACCATTCCTCATACAAAAAACTATTTTTCCAAACATTCTTTCAAATCAAAAAAATTTTGAACGAATTGAAAAGCGCATTATTGGTAACTTAGTGGAGGTTTTTATAATTTCGAGAGTAAATTAATATTTCCGGAGCTACAGTCACTTTCTTAAACATTTCAAAAGGAAGTAATATTCATATATTTATTAATAAGCTTGAACCGCTTCTCATAAAAAATGTATTTTTTCAAAAACTCTTTCAAATGAAAACAATTTTAAAGGAATTGAAAAGAGCACTGTTAATAACTTAGTACTTTTCAATTCAAGAATTCATATGAAAGTAATATTCATATATTTATTTTAATATATTTTTTTTTATTTGAACTACTCCTCATACAAAAATTGTCTTTTCAAACATTCATTCAAATCACACAATTTTAAAAGAATTGAAACGATAACTTTGTGAAGATTTTAATAATTTCGCAATGAAATTATTATTTCCGTAGATACAGTCACCTTCTTAAACATTTCATAAAGAAGTAATATTCATATATTTACTGATAAACTTGAACCATTCCTCATACAAAAATGTATTTTTCCAAACATTCTTTCAAATCAAAAAAATTTTGTACGAATTGAAAAGCGCATTATTGATAACTTAGTGAATATTTCTATAATTTCGCAATGAAGTTAATATTTCCGTAGATACAGTCACTTTCTTAAACATTTCAAAAGGAAGTAATATTCATATATTTATTGATAAGCTTGAACCGCTTCTCATAAAAAAATGAATTTTTTCAAAAGCTCTTTCAAATGAAAACAATTTTGAAGGAATTGAAAAGAGCACTGTTAATAACTTAGTGCTTTTCAATTCAAAGTTTCATATGAAAGTAATATTCATATATTTATTTTAATATATTTTTTTTATTTGAACTACTCTTCATACAATAATTGTGTTTTCAAACATTCATTGAAATCACACAATCTTAAAAGAATTGAAACGATAATTTGGTGAAGATTTTAATAATTTCGCAATGAAATTAATATTTCCGGAGATACAGTCACTTTCTAAAACATTTCATAAGGAAGTTATTTTTATTAATTTATTGATAAACTTAAACCACTTCTCATTTAAAAATGTATGTTTTCATAAATTCTTTTAAATAAAAACAGTTTTAAAAGAATTGAAGAGCGATCAATTGATAATTTTGTGAAGATTTTTATAAATTTGTAATGAAATTAATATTTCCGGAGATACAGTCACTTTCTTAAACATTTCATAAAGAAGTAATATTCATATATTTACTGAACTACTTGAACCATTCCTCATACAAAAATGTATTTTTCCAAACATTCTTTCAAATCAAAAAAATTTTGAACGAATTGAAAAGCGCATTATTGATAACTTAGTGAAGCTTTTTATAATTTCGCAATAAAATTAATATTTCCGTAGATACAGTCACTTTCTTAAACATTTCATAAAGAAGTAATGTTCATATATTTACTGATAAACTTGAACCATTCCTCATACAAAAATGTATTTTTCCAAAAATTCTTTAAAATGAAACAAATTTTGAAGGAATTGAAAATAGGTACTCTTGATAACTTAATGAAGATTTTTGTAATTTGAAATCAAAACAACTTCGAAAGAATTAAAAAGATCACTGTCGATAACTTAGTGAATATTTCTATAATTTCGCAATGAAGTTAATATTTCCGTAGATACAGTCACTTTCTTAAACATTTCAAAAGGAAGTAATATTCATATATTTATTGATAAGCTTGAACCGCTTCTCATAAAAAAACGTAGTTTTTCAAAAACTCTTTCAAATGAAAAAAATTTTAAAGGAATTGAAAAGAGCACTGTTGCTAACTTAGTGAAGCATTTTATAATTTCGCAATGAAATTAATATTTCCGTAGATACAGTCACTTTCCTAAACATTTCTTAAAGAAGTAATATTCATATATTTACTGATAAACTTGAACCATTCCTCATACAAAAATGTATTTTTCCAAAAATTCTTTCAAATCAAAAAAATTTTGAACGAATTGAAAAGCGCATTATTGATAACTTAGTGGAGGTTTTTATAATTTCTCAATGAAGTTAATATTTCCGTAGATAAGTCACTTTCTTAAACATTTCAAATGGAAGTAAAATTCATATATTTATTGATAAGCTTGAACCGCTTCTCATAAAAAAATTTATTTTTTCAAAAACTCTTTCAAATGAAAACAATTTTAAAGGAATTGAAAAGAGCACTGTTAATATTTTAGTACTTTTCAATTAAAGGATTCATATGAGAGTAATATTCATATATTTATTTTAATATATTTTTTTTTATTTGAACTACTCCTCATACAAAAATTGTCTTTTCAAACATTCATTCAAATCACACAATTTTAAAAGAATTGAAACGATAACTTGGTGAAGATTTTAATAATTTCGCAATGAAATTAATATTTCCGTAGATACAGTCACCTTCTTAAACATTTCAAAAGGAACTAATATTCATATATTTACTGATAAACTTGAACCATTCCTCATACAAAAATGTATTTTTCCAAACATTCTTTCAAATCAAAAAAATTTTGAACGAATTGAAAAGCTCATTATTGATAACTTAGTGGAGGTTTTTATAATTTTTCAATGAAATTAATATTTCCGGAGCTACAGTCACTTTCTTAAACATTTCAAAAGGAAGTAATATTCATATATTTATTGATAAGCTTGAACCGCTTCTCATAAAAAAACGTAGTTTTTCAAAAACTCTTTCAAATGAAAAAAATTTTAAAGGAATTGAAAAGAGCACTGTTGCTAACTTAGTGAAGCATTTTATAATTTCGCAATGAAATTAATATTTTCGTAGATACAGTCACTTTCTTAAACATTTCATAAAGAAGTAATATTCATATATTTACTGATAAACTTGAACCATTCCTCATACAAAAAACTATTTTTCCAAACATTCTTTCAAATCAAAAAAATTTTGAACGAATTGAAAAGCGCATTATTGGTAACTTAGTGGAGGTTTTTATAATTTCGAGAGTAAATTAATATTTCCGGAGCTACAGTCACTTTCTTAAACATTTCAAAAGGAAGTAATATTCATATATTTATTAATAAGCTTGAACCGCTTCTCATAAAAAATGTATTTTTTCAAAAACTCTTTCAAATGAAAACAATTTTAAAGGAATTGAAAAGAGCACTGTTAATAACTTAGTACTTTTCAATTCAAGAATTCATATGAAAGTAATATTCATATATTTATTTTAATATATTTTTTTTTATTTGAACTACTCCTCATACAAAAATTGTCTTTTCAAACATTCATTCAAATCACACAATTTTAAAAGAATTGAAACGATAACTTTGTGAAGATTTTAATAATTTCGCAATGAAATTATTATTTCCGTAGATACAGTCACCTTCTTAAACATTTCATAAAGAAGTAATATTCATATATTTACTGATAAACTTGAACCATTCCTCATACAAAAATGTATTTTTCCAAACATTCTTTCAAATCAAAAAAATTTTGTACGAATTGAAAAGCGCATTATTGATAACTTAGTGAATATTTCTATAATTTCGCAATGAAGTTAATATTTCCGTAGATACAGTCACTTTCTTAAACATTTCAAAAGGAAGTAATATTCATATATTTATTGATAAGCTTGAACCGCTTCTCATAAAAAAATGAATCTTTTCAAAAGCTCTTTCAAATGAAAACAATTTTGAAGGAATTGAAAAGAGCACTGTTAATAACTTAGTGCTTTTCAATTCAAAGTTTCATATGAAAGTAATATTCATATATTTATTTTAATATATTTTTTTTATTTGAACTACTCTTCATACAATAATTGTGTTTTCAAACATTCATTGAAATCACACAATCTTAAAAGAATTGAAACGATAATTTGGTGAAGATTTTAATAATTTCGCAATGAAATTAATATTTCCGGAGATACAGTCACTTTCTAAAACATTTCATAAGGAAGTTATTTTTATTAATTTATTGATAAACTTAAACCACTTCTCATTTAAAAATGTATGTTTTCATAAATTCTTTTAAATAAAAACAGTTTTAAAAGAATTGAAGAGCGATCAATTGATAATTTTGTGAAGATTTTTATAAATTTGTAATGAAATTAATATTTCCGGAGATACAGTCACTTTCTTAAACATTTCATAAAGAAGTAATATTCATATATTTACTGAACTACTTGAACCATTCCTCATACAAAAATGTATTTTTCCAAACATTCTTTCAAATCAAAAAAATTTTGAACGAATTGAAAAGCGCATTATTGATAACTTAGTGAAGCTTTTTATAATTTCGCAATAAAATTAATATTTCCGTAGATACAGTCACTTTCTTAAACATTTCATAAAGAAGTAATGTTCATATATTTACTGATAAACTTGAACCATTCCTCATACAAAAATGTATTTTTCCAAAAATTCTTTAAAATGAAACAAATTTTGAAGGAATTGAAAATAGGTACTCTTGATAACTTAATGAAGATTTTTGTAATTTGAAATCAAAACAACTTCGAAAGAATTAAAAAGATCACTGTCGATAACTTAGTGAATATTTCTATAATTTCGCAATGAAGTTAATATTTCCGTAGATACAGTCACTTTCTTAAACATTTCAAAAGGAAGTAATATTCATATATTTATTGATAAGCTTGAACCGCTTCTCATAAAAAAATGTATTTTTCCAAACATTCTTTCGAATCAAAAAAAATTTGAACGAATTGAAAAGCGCATTATTGATAACTTAGTGAAGCTTTTTATAATATCGCAATAAAATTAATATTTCCGTAGATACAGTCACTTTCTTAAACATTTCATAAAGAAATAATATTCATATATTTACTGATAAACTTGAACTCTTCCTCATACAAAAATGCATTTTTCCAAAAATTCTTTCAAATCAAAAAAATTTTGAACGAATTGAACGGCGCATTATCGATAACTTAGTGAATGTTTCTATAATTTCGCAATGAATTTAATATTTCCGTAGATACAGTCACTTTCTTAAACATTTCAAAAGGAAGTAATATTCATATATTTATTGATAAGCTTGAACCGCTTCTCATAAAAAAACGTAGTTTTTCAAAAACTCTTTCAAATGAAAAAAATTTTAAAGGAATTGAAAAGAGCACTGTTAATAACTTAGTACTTTTCAATTCAAGAATTCATATGAAAGTAATATTCATATATTTATTTTAATATATTTTTTTTTATTTGAACTACTCCTCATACAAAAATTGTCTTTTCAAACATTCATTCAAATCACACAATTTTAAAAGAATTGAAACGATAACTTGGTGAAGATTTTAATAATTTCGCAATGAAATTATTATTTACGTAGATACAGTCACCTTCTTAAACATTTCATAAAGAAGTAATATTCATATATTTACTGATAAACTTGAACCATTCCTCATACAAAAATGTATTTTTCCAAACATTCTTTCAAATCAAAAAAATTTTGTACGAATTGAAAAGCGCATTATTGATAACTTAGTGAATATTTCTATAATTTCGCAATGAAGTTAATATTTCCGTAGATACAGTCACTTTCTTAAACATTTCAAAAGGAAGTAATATTCATATATTTATTGATAAACTTGAACCATTCCTCATACAAAAATGTATTTTTCCAAAAATTCTTTAAAATGAAACAAATTTTGAAGGAATTGAAAATAGGTACTCTTGATAACTTAATGAAGATTTTTGTAATTTGAAATCAAAACAACTTCGAAAGAATTAAAAAGAGCACTATCGATAACTTAGTGAATATTTCTATAATTTCGCAATGAAGTTAATATTTCCGTAGATACAGTCACTTTCTTAAACATTTCAAAAGGAAGTAATATTCATATATTTATTGATAAGCTTGAACCGCTTCTCATAAAAAAACGTAGTTTTTCAAAAACTCTTTCAAATGAAAAAAATTTTAAAGGAATTGAAAAGAGCACTGTTGCTAACTTAGTGAAGCATTTTATAATTTCGCAATGAAATTAATATTTCCGTAGATACAGTCACTTTCCTAAACATTTCATAAAGAAGTAATATTCATATATTTACTGATAAACTTGAACCATTCCTCATACAAAAATGTATTTTTCCAAAAATTCTTTCAAATCAAAAAAATTTTGAACGAATTGAAAAGCGCATTATTGATAACTTAGTGGAGGTTTTTATAATTTCTCAATGAAGATAATATTTCCGTAGATAAGTCACTTTCTTAAACATTTCAAAAGGAAGTAAAATTCATATATTTATTGATAAGCTTGAACCGCTTCTCATAAAAAAATTTATTTTTTTAAAAACTCTTTCAAATGAAAACAATTTTAAAGGAATTGAAAAGAGCACTGTTAATAACTTAGTACTTTTCAATTAAAGGATTCATATGAGAGTAATATTCATATATTTATTTTAATATATTTTTTTTTATTTGAACTACTCCTCATACAAAAATTGTCTTTTCAATCAAATCACACAATTTTAAAAGAATTGAAACGATAACTTGGTGAAGATTTTAATAATTTCGCAATGAAATTAATATTTCCGTAGATACAGTCACCTTCTTAAACATTTCAAAAGGAAGTAATATTCATATATTTACTGATAAACTTGAACCATTCCTCATACAAAAATGTATTTTTCCAAACATTCTTTCAAATCAAAAAAATTTTGAACGAATTGAAAAGCTCATTATTGATAACTTAGTGGAGGTTTTTATAATTTTTCAATGAAATTAATATTTCCGGAGCTACAGTCACTTTCTTAAACATTTCAAAAGGAAGTAATATTCATATATTTATTGATAAGCTTGAACCGCTTCTCATAAAAAAACGTAGTTTTTCAAAAACTCTTTCAAATGAAAAAAATTTTAAAGGAATTGAAAAGAGCACTGTTGCTAACTTAGTGAAGCATTTTATAATTTCGCAATGAAATTAATATTTTCGTAGATACAGTCACTTTCTTAAACATTTCATAAAGAAGTAATATTCATATATTTACTGATAAACTTGAACCATTCCTCATACAAAAAACTATTTTTCCAAACATTCTTTCAAATCAAAAAAATTTTGAACGATATGAAAAGCGCATTATTGGTAACTTAGTGGAAGTTTTTATAATTTCGCAAGTAAATTAATATTTCCGGAGCTACAGTCACTTTCTTAAACATTTCAAAAGGAAGTAATATTCATATATTTATTAATAAGCTTGAACCGCTTCTCATAAAAAATGTATTTTTTCAAAAACTCTTTCAAATGAAAACAATTTTAAAGGAATTGAAAAGAGCACTGTTAATAACTTAGTACTTTTCAATTCAAGAATTCATATGAAAGTAATATTCATATATTTATTTTAATATATTTTTTTTTATTTGAACTACTCCTCATACAAAAATTGTCTTTTCAAACATTCATTCAAATCAAAAAAATTTTGAACGAATTGAAACGATAACTTTGTGAAGATTTTAATAATTTCGCAATGAAATTATTATTTCCGTAGATACAGTCACCTTCTTAAACATTTCATAAAGAAGTAATATTCATATATTTACTGATAAACTTGAACCATTCCTCATACAAAAATGTATTTTTCCAAACATTCTTTCAAATCAAAAAAATTTTGTACGAATTGAAAAGCGCATTATTGATAACTTAGTGGAGGTTTTTATAATTTCGCAATGAAGTTAATATTTCCGTAGATACAGTCACTTTCTTAAACATTTCAAAAGGAAGTAATATTCATATATTTATTGATAAGCTTGAACCGCTTCTCATAAAAAAATGAATTTTTTCAAAAGCTCTTTCAAATGAAAACAATTTTGAAGGAATTGAAAAGAGCACTGTTAATAACTTAGTGCTTTTCAATTCAAAGTTTCATATGAAAGTAATATTCATATATTTATTTTAATATATTTTTTTTATTTGAACTACTCTTCATACAATAATTGTGTTTTCAAACATTCATTGAAATCACACAATCTTAAAAGAATTGAAACGATAATTTGGTGAAGATTTTAATAATTTCGCAATGAAATTAATATTTCCGGAGATACAGTCACTTTCTTAAACATTTCATAAGGAAGTTATTTTTATTAATTTATTGATAAACTTAAACCACTTCTCATTTAAAAATGTATGTTTTCATAAATTCTTTTAAATAAAAACAAGTTTAAAAGAATTGAAGAGCGATCAATTGATAATTTTGTGAAGATTTTTATAAATTTGTAATGAAATTAATATTTCCGGAGATACAGTCACTTTCTTAAACATTTCATAAAGAAGTAATGTTCATATATTTACTGATAAACTTGAACCATTCCTCATACAAAAATGTATTTTTCCAAACATTCTTTCAAATCAAAAAAATTTTGAACGAATTGAAAAGCGCATTATTGATAACTTAGTGAAGCTTTTTATAATTTCGCAATAAAATTAATATTTCCGTAGATACAGTCACTTTCTTAAACATTTCATAAAGAAGTAATGTTCATATATTTACTGATAAACTTGAACCATTCCTCATACAAAAATGTATTTTTCCAAAAATTCTTTAAAATGAAACAAATTTTGAAGGAATTGAAAATAGGTACTCTTGATAACTTAATGAAGATTTTTGTAATTTGAAATCAAAACAACTTCGAAAGAATTAAAAAGATCACTGTCGATAACTTAGTGAATATTTCTATAATTTCGCAATGAAGTTAATATTTCCGTAGATACAGTCACTTTCTTAAACATTTCAAAAGGAAGTAATATTCATATATTTATTGATAAGCTTGAACCGCTTCTCATAAAAAAATGTATTTTTCCAAACATTCTTTCGAATCAAAAAAAATTTGAACGAATTGAAAAGCGCATTATTGATAACTTAGTGAAGCTTTTTATAATATCGCAATAAAATTAATATTTCCGTAGATACAGTCACTTTCTTAAACATTTCATAAAGAAATAATATTCATATATTTACTGATAAACTTGAACTCTTCCTCATACAAAAATGCATTTTTCCAAAAATTCTTTCAAATCAAAAAAATTTTGAACGAATTGAACGGCGCATTATCGATAACTTAGTGAATGTTTCTATAATTTCGCAATGAATTTAATATTTCCGTAGATACAGTCACTTTCTTAAACATTTCAAAAGGAAGTAATATTCATATATTTATTGATAAGCTTGAACCGCTTCTCATAAAAAAACGTAGTTTTTCAAAAACTCTTTCAAATGAAAAAAATTTTAAAGGAATTGAAAAGAGCACTGTTAATAACTTAGTACTTTTCAATTCAAGAATTCATATGAAAGTAATATTCATATATTTATTTTAATATATTTTTTTTTATTTGAACTACTCCTCATACAAAAATTGTCTTTTCAAACATTCATTCAAATCACACAATTTTAAAAGAATTGAAACGATAACTTGGTGAAGATTTTAATAATTTCGCAATGAAATTATTATTTACGTAGATACAGTCACCTTCTTAAACATTTCATAAAGAAGTAATATTCATATATTTACTGATAAACTTGAACCATTCCTCATACAAAAATGTATTTTTCCAAACATTCTTTCAAATCAAAAAAATTTTGTACGAATTGAAAAGCGCATTATTGATAACTTAGTGAATATTTCTATAATTTCGCAATGAAGTTAATATTTCCGTAGATACAGTCACTTTCTTAAACATTTCAAAAGGAAGTAATATTCATATATTTATTGATAAACTTGAACCATTCCTCATACAAAAATGTATTTTTCCAAAAATTCTTTAAAATGAAACAAATTTTGAAGGAATTGAAAATAGGTACTCTTGATAACTTAATGAAGATTTTTGTAATTTGAAATCAAAACAACTTCGAAAGAATTAAAAAGAGCACTATCGATAACTTAGTGAATATTTCTATAATTTCGCAATGAAGTTAATATTTCCGTAGATACAGTCACTTTCTTAAACATTTCAAAAGGAAGTAATATTCATATATTTATTGATAAGCTTGAACCGCTTCTCATAAAAAAACGTAGTTTTTCAAAAACTCTTTCAAATGAAAAAAATTTTAAAGGAATTGAAAAGAGCACTGTTGCTAACTTAGTGAAGCATTTTATAATTTCGCAATGAAATTAATATTTCCGTAGATACAGTCACTTTCCTAAACATTTCATAAAGAAGTAATATTCATATATTTACTGATAAACTTGAACCATTCCTCATACAAAAATGTATTTTTCCAAAAATTCTTTCAAATCAAAAAAATTTTGAACGAATTGAAAAGCGCATTATTGATAACTTAGTGGAGGTTTTTATAATTTCTCAATGAAGATAATATTTCCGTAGATAAGTCACTTTCTTAAACATTTCAAAAGGAAGTAAAATTCATATATTTATTGATAAGCTTGAACCGCTTCTCATAAAAAAATTTATTTTTTCAAAAACTCTTTCAAATGAAAACAATTTTAAAGGAATTGAAAAGAGCACTGTTAATAACTTAGTACTTTTCAATTAAAGGATTCATATGAGAGTAATATTCATATATTTATTTTAATATATTTTTTTTTATTTGAACTACTCCTCATACAAAAATTGTCTTTTCAATCAAATCACACAATTTTAAAAGAATTGAAACGATAACTTGGTGAAGATTTTAATAATTTCGCAATGAAATTAATATTTCCGTAGATACAGTCACCTTCTTAAACATTTCAAAAGGAAGTAATATTCATATATTTACTGATAAACTTGAACCATTCCTCATACAAAAATGTATTTTTCCCAACATTCTTTCAAATCAAAAAAATTTTGAACGAATTGAAAAGCTCATTATTGATAACTTAGTGGAGGTTTTTATAATTTTTCAATGAAATTAATATTTCCGGAGCTACAGTCACTTTCTTAAACATTTCAAAAGGAAGTAATATTCATATATTTATTGATAAGCTTGAACCGCTTCTCATAAAAAAACGTAGTTTTTGAAAAACTCTTTCAAATGAAAAAAATTTTAAAGGAATTGAAAAGAGCACTGTTGCTAACTTAGTGAAGCATTTTATAATTTCGCAATGAAATTAATATTTTCGTAGATACAGTCACTTTCTTAAACATTTCATAAAGAAGTAATATTCATATATTTACTGATAAACTTGAACCATTCCTCATACAAAAAACTATTTTTCCAAACATTCTTTCAAATCAAAAAAATTTTGAACGAATTGAAAAGTGCATTATTGGTAACTTAGTGGAAGTTTTTATAATTTCGCAAGTAAATTAATATTTCCGGAGCTACAGTCACTTTCTTAAACATTTCAAAAGGAAGTAATATTCATATATTTATTAATAAGCTTGAACCGCTTCTCATAAAAAATGTATTTTTTCAAAAACTCTTTCAAATGAAAACAATTTTAAAGGAATTGAAAAGAGCACTGTTAATAACTTAGTACTTTTCAATTCAAGAATTCATATGAAAGTAATATTCATATATTTATTTTAATATATTTTTTTTTATTTGAACTACTCCTCATACAAAAATTGTCTTTTCAAACATTCATTCAAATCAAAAAAATTTTGAACGAATTGAAACGATAACTTTGTGAAGATTTTAATAATTTCGCAATGAAATTATTATTTCCGTAGATACAGTCACCTTCTTAAACATTTCATAAAGAAGTAATATTCATATATTTACTGATAAACTTGAACCATTCCTCATACAAAAATGTATTTTTCCAAACATTCTTTCAAATCAAAAAAATTTTGTACGAATTAAAAAGCGCATTATTGATAACTTAGTGGAGGTTTTTATAATTTCGCAATGAAGTTAATATTTCCGTAGATACAGTCACTTTCTTAAACATTTCAAAAGGAAGTAATATTCATATATTTATTGATAAGCTTGAACCGCTTCTCATAAAAAAATGAATTTTTTCAAAAGCTCTTTCAAATGAAAACAATTTTGAAGGAATTGAAAAGAGCACTGTTAATAACTTAGTGCTTTTCAATTCAAAGTTTCATATGAAAGTAATATTCATATATTTATTTTAATATATTTTTTTTATTTGAACTACTCTTCATACAATAATTGTGTTTTCAAACATTCATTGAAATCACACAATCTTAAAAGAATTGAAACGATAATTTGGTGAAGATTTTAATAATTTCGCAATGAAATTAATATTTCCGGAGATACAGTCACTTTCTTAAACATTTCATAAGGAAGTTATTTTTATTAATTTATTGATAAACTTAAACCACTTCTCATTTAAAAATGTATGTTTTCATAAATTCTTTTAAATAAAAACAAGTTTAAAAGAATTGAAGAGCGATCAATTGATAATTTTGTGAAGATTTTTATAAATTTGTAATGAAATTAATATTTCCGGAGATACAGTCACTTTCTTAAACATTTCATAAAGAAGTAATATTCATATATTTACTGAACTACTTGAACCATTCCTCATACAAAAATGTATTTTTCCAAACATTCTTTCAAATCAAAAAAATTTTGAACGAATTGAAAAGCGCATTATTGATAACTTAGTGAAGCTTTTTATAATTTCGCAATAAAATTAATATTTCCGTAGATACAGTCACTTTCTTAAACATTTCATAAAGAAGTAATGTTCATATATTTACTGATAAACTTGAACCATTCCTCATACAAAAATGTATTTTTCCAAAAATTCTTTAAAATGAAACAAATTTTGAAGGAATTGAAAATAGGTACTCTTGATAACTTAATGAAGATTTTTGTAATTTGAAATCAAAACAACTTCGAAAGAATTAAAAAGATCACTGTCGATAACTTAGTGAATATTTCTATAATTTCGCAATGAAGTTAATATTTCCGTAGATACAGTCACTTTCTTAAACATTTCAAAAGGAAGTAATATTCATATATTTATTGATAAGCTTGAACCGCTTCTCATAAAAAAATGTATTTTTCCAAACATTCTTTCAAATCCAAAAAAATTTGAACGAATTGAAAAGCGCATTATTGATAACTTAGTGAAGCTTTTTATAATATCGCAATAAAATTAATATTTCCGTAGATACAGTCACTTTCTTAAACATTTCATAAAGAAGTAATATTCATATATTTACTGATAAACTTGAACTATTCCTCATACAAAAATGCATTTTTCCAAAAATTCTTTCAAATCAAAAAAATTTTGAACGAATTGAACGGCGCATTATCGATAACTTAGTGAATGTTTCTATAATTTCGCAATGAAGTTAATATTTCCGTAGATACAGTCACTTTCTTAAACATTTCAAAAGGAAGTAATATTCATATATTTATTGATAAGCTTGAACCGCTTCTCATAAAAAAACGTAGTTTTTCAAAAACTCTTTCAAATGAAAAAAATTTTAAAGGAATTGAAAAGAGCACTGTTGCTAACTTAGTGAAGCATATTATTATTTCGCAATGAAATTAATATTTCCGTAGATACAGTCACTTTCTTAAACATTTCATAAAGAAGTAATATTCATATATTTACTGATAAACTTGAACCATTCCTCATACAAAAATGTATTTTTCCAAACATTCTTTCAAATCAAAAAAATTTTTAACGAATTGAAAAGCGCATTATTGGTAACTTAGTGGAGGTTTTTATAATTTCGCAAGTAAATTAATATTTCCGGAGCTACAGTCACTTTCTTAAACTGTTCAAAAGGAAGTAATATTCATATATTTATTAATAAGCTTGAACCGCTTCTCATAAAAAAATGTATTTTTTCAAAAACTCTTTCAAATGAAAACAATTTTAAAGGAATTGAAAAGAGCACTGTTAATAACTTAGTACTTTTCAATTCAAGAATTCATATGAAAGTAATATTCATATATTTATTTTAATATATTTTTTTTTATTTGAACTACTCCTCATACAAAAATTGTCTTTTCAAACATTCATTCAAATCACACAATTTTTAAAGAATTGAAACGATAACTTTGTGAAGATTTTAATAATTTCGCAATGAAATTATTATTTACGTAGATACAGTCACCTTCTTAAACATTTCATAAAGAAGTAATATTCATATATTTACTAATAAACTTGAACCATTCCTCATACAAAAATGTATTTTTCCAAACATTCTTTCAAATCAAAAAAATTTTGTACGAATTGAAAAGCGCATTATTGATAACTTAGTGAATATTTCTATAATTTCGCAATGAAGTTAATATTTCCGTAGATACAGTCACTTTCTTAAACATTTCAAAAGGAAGTAATATTCATATATTTATTGATAAACTTGAACCATTCCTCATACAAAAATGTATTTTTCCAAAAATTCTTTAAAATGAAACAAATTTTGAAGGAATTGAAAATAGGTACTCTTGATAACTTAATGAAGATTTTTGTAATTTGAAATCAAAACAACTTCGAAAGAATTAAAAAGAGCACTATCGATAACTTAGTGAATATTTCTATAATTTCGCAATGAAGTTAATATTTCCGTAGATACAGTCACTTTCTTAAACATTTCAAAAGGAAGTAATATTCATATATTTATTGATAAGCTTGAACCGCTTCTCATAAAAAAACGTAGTTTTTCAAAAACTCTTTCAAATGAAAAAAATTTTAAAGGAATTGAAAATAGCACTGTTGCTAACTTAGTGAAGCATTTTATAATTTCGCAATGAAATTAATATTTCCGTAGATACAGTCACTTTCCTAAACATTTCATAAAGAAGTAATATTCATATATTTACTGATAAACTTGAACCATTCCTCATACAAAAATGTATTTTTCCAAAAATTCTTTCAAATCAAAAAAATTTTGAACGAATTGAAAAGCGCATTATTGATAACTTAGTGGAGGTTTTTATAATTTCTCAATGAAGATAATATTTCCGTAGATAAGTCACTTTCTTAAACATTTCAAAAGGAAGTAAAATTCATATATTTATTGATAAGCTTGAACCGCTTCTCATAAAAAAATTTATTTTTTCAAAAACTCTTTCAAATGAAAACAATTTTAAAGGAATTGAAAAGAGCACTGTTAATAACTTAGTACTTTTCAATTAAAGGATTCATATGAGAGTAATATTCATATATTTATTTTAATATATTTTTTTTTATTTGAACTACTCCTCATACAAAAATTGTCTTTTCAATCAAATCACACAATTTTAAAAGAATTGAAACGATAACTTGGTGAAGATTTTAATAATTTCGCAATGAAATTAATATTTCCGTAGATACAGTCACCTTCTTAAACATTTCAAAAGGAAGTAATATTCATATATTTACTGATAAACTTGAACCATTCCTCATACAAAAATGTATTTTTCCAAACATTCTTTCAAATCAAAAAAATTTTGAACGAATTGAAAAGCTCATTATTGATAACTTAGTGGAGGTTTTTATAATTTCGCAATGAAATTAATATTTCCGTAGATACAGTCACTTTCTTAAACATTTCAAAAGGAAGTAATATTCATATATTTATTGATAAGCTTGAACCGCTTCTCATAAAAAAACGTAGTTTTTCAAAAACTCTTTCAAATGAAAAAAATTTTAAAGGAATTGAAAAGAGCACTGTTGCTAACTTAGTGAAGCATTTTATAATTTCGCAATGAAATTAATATTTCCGTAGATACAGTCACTTTCTTAAACATTTCATAAAGAAGTAATATTCATATATTTACTGATAAACTTGAACCATTCCTCATACAAAAATGTATTTTTCCAAACATTCTTTCAAATCAAAAAAATTTTGAACGAATTGAAAAGCGCATTATTGATAACTTAGTGGAGGTTTTTATAATTTCTCAATGAAGATAATATTTCCGTAGATAAGTCACTTTCTTAAACATTTCAAAAGGAAGTAAAATTCATATATTTATTGATAAGCTTGAACCGCTTCTCATAAAAAAATTTATTTTTTCAAAAACTCTTTCAAATGAAAACAATTTTAAAGGAATTGAAAAGAGCACTGTTAATAACTTAGTACTTTTCAATTAAAGGATTCATATGAGAGTAATATTCATATATTTATTTTAATATATTTTTTTTTATTTGAACTACTCCTCATACAAAAATTGTCTTTTCAAACATTCATTCAAATCACACAATTTTAAAAGAATTGAAACGATAACTTGGTGAAGATTTTAATAATTTCGCAATGAAATTAATATTTCCGTAGATACAGTCACCTTCTTAAATATTTCAAAAGGAAGTAATATTCATATATTTATTGATAAACTTGAACCATTCCTCATACAAAAATGTATTTTTCCAAACATTCTTTCAAATCGAAAAAAATTTTGAACGAATTGAAAAGCTCATTATTGATAACTTAGTGGAGGTTTTTATAATTTTTCAATGAAATTAATATTTCCGCAGCTACAGTCACTTTCTTAAACATTTCAAAAGGAAGTAATATTCATATATTTATTGATAAGCTTGAACCGCTTCTCATAAAAAAACGTAGTTTTTCAAAAACTCTTTCAAATGAAAAAAATTTTAAAGGAATTGAAAAGAGCACTGTTGCTAACTTAGTGAAGCATTTTATAATTTCGCAATGAAATTAATATTTCCGTAGATACAGTCACTTTCTTAAACATTTCATAAAGAAGTAATATTCATATATTTACTGATAAACTTGAACCATTCCTCATACAAAAATGTATTTTTCCAAACATTCTTTCAAATCAAAAAAATTTTGAACGAATTGAAAAGCGCATTATTGATAACTTAGTGGAGGTTTTTATAATTTCGCAATGAAATTAATATTTCCGGAGCTACAGTCACTTTCTGAAACATTTCAAAAGGAAGTAATATTCATATATTTATTGATAAGCTTGAACCGCTTCTCATAAAAAAATGTTTTTTTCAAAAAGTCTTTCAAATGAAAACAATTTTAAAGGAATTGAAAAGAGCACTGTTAATAACTTAGTGCTTTTCAATTCAAAGATTCATATGAAAGTAATATTTATATATTTATTCTAATAAATTTTTTTTTATCTGAACTACTCTTCATACAAAAATTGTCTTTTCAAACATTCTTTAAAAACGAACAATTTAAAAAGAATTGTAAAGAGCACTATCGATAACTTGGTGAAGATTTTTATATTGTCGCAATGAAAGTAATATTACCGGTAATACAGTTACTTTTAAGACATTTCATATAGAAGTAATATTCATATATTTACTGATAAACTTGAACGATTCCTCATACAAAAATGTATTTTTCCAAAAATTCTTTAAAATGAAACCAATTTTAAAGGAATTGAAAATAGGTACTCTTGATAACTTAGTGATGATTTTTATAATTTTAAATTAAAACAACTTCGAAAGAATTAAAAAGAGCACTATCGATAACTTAGTGAATATTTCTATAATTTCGCAATGAAGTTAATATTTCCGTAGATACAGTCACTTTCTTAAACATTTCAAAAGGAAATAATAATCATATGTTTATTGATAAGCTTAAACCGCTTCTCATAAAAATGTAATTTTTCAAAAACACTTGCAAATGAAAACAATTTTAAAGGAATTGAAAAGCCGAGATTTCTAATTTTTCATAAAAAATGTTTATAATTTTTATTGAAAATTTATGAATAAGTCACAAGTGTAATTTATTTATATATTAAAGCCAAAATTTCTAATTTTCCAAAAATGAATTTTATATAATTTTTCTTGAAATTTTTTTTTTAAGCCATGTGCATTTTATTTATATATTAATGCTGAAATTTCTAATTTTGCATGACCAATTTTTGATACGTTTTCTTCAAAATGTAAGAATAAGTCCGGGGTGTAATTTTTATAAATATAAAACTCGAGGTTTCTAATTTTGCATGAAAAAATGTTCTATACTTTTTCTTGAAAATTTTTGAAAACGACATGGGTGCAATTTTTACAAATTCAAAAGCCGAGATTTCTAATTTTGCATGAAAAATTTTGTACACTTTTTCTTCAAAATTTTTGAATAAGACAAGAGTGTTATTTTTATAAATATAAAAGCCGAGATTTCTAATTTTCCATAAAAAATTTGTATAATCTTTCTTGAAATTTTTGGAAAAATTCACAGGTCTAATTTATTTATATAATAAAGCTGCAATTTCTAATTTTTGCTCATTTAAAAATGTATTTTTCCAAATATGTACTTTTTTAAAAATTATTTCAAATTAAAATTATTTTGAAAGAATTCAAAAGAGCACTGTTGCTAACTTAGTGAAGCTTTTTATAATTTCGCAATGAAATTAATATTTCCGTAGATACAGTCACTTTCTTAAACATTTCATAAAGAAGTAATATTCATATATTTACTGATAAACTTGAACCATTCCTCATACAAAAATATATTTTTCCAAAAATTCTTTAAAATGAAACAAATTTTGAAGGAATTGAAAATATGTTCTCTTGATAACGTAATGAAGATTTTTGTAATTTGAAATCAAAACAATTTCGAAAGAATTAAAAATAGCACTATCGATAACTTAGTGAATATTTCTATAATTTCGCAATGAAGTTAATATTTCCGTCGATACAGTCACTTTCTTAAACATTTCAAAAGGAAGAAATATTCATATATTTATTGATAAGCTTGAACCGCTTCTTATAAAAAAACGTAGTTTTTCAAAAATTTTTTCAAATGAAAACAATTTTAAAGGAATTGAAAAGAGCACTGTTGCTAACTTAGTGAAGCTTTTTATAATTTCGCAATGAAATTAATATTTCCGTAGATACAGTCACTTTCTTAAACATTTCATAAAGAAGTAATATTCATATATTTACTGATAAACTTGAACCATTCCTCATACAAAAATATATTTTTCCAAACATTCTTTCAAATCAAAAAAATGTTAAACGAATTGAAAAGCGCATTATTGATAACTTAGTGGAGGTTTTTATAATTTCGCAATGAAATTAATATTTCCGGAGCTACAGTCACTTTCTTAAACATTTCAAAAAGAAGTAATATTCATATATTTATTCATAAGCTTGAACCGCTTCTCATAAAAAAATGTTTTTTTTTCAAAAACTCTTTCAAATGAAAACAATTTTAAAGGAATTGAAAAGAGCACTGTTAATAACTTAGTACTTTTCAATTCAAGGATTCATATGAAAGTAATATTCATATATTTATTCTAATAAATTTTTTTTTATCTGAACTACTCTTCATACAAAAATTGTCTTTTCAAACATTCTTTAAAAACAAACAATTTAAAAATAATTGAAAAGAGCACTATCGATAACTTGGTGAAGATTTTTATAATGTCGCAATGAAAGTAATATAACCGGTTATACAGTTACTTTTAAAACATTTCATATAGAAGTAATATTCATATATTTACTGATAAACTTGAACGATTCCTCATACAAAAATGTATTTTTCCAAAAATTCTTTCAAATCAAAACAGTTTTAAAAGAATTGAAGAGCGCATTATTGATAACTTAGTGGAGGTTTTTATAATTTCTCAATGAAGTTAATATTTCCGTAGATACAGTCACTTTCTTAAACATTTCAAAAGGAAGTAATATTCATATATTTACTGATAAACTTGAACCACTGCTCATACAAAAATGAATTTTTCCAAACATTCTTTCAAATCAAAAAAATTTTGAAGGAATTGAAAATATGTTCTCTTGATAACTTAATGATGATTTTTGTAATTTGAAATCAAAACAACTTCGAAAGAATTAAAAAGAGCACTATCGATAACTTGGTGAATATTTCTATAATTTCGCAATAAAATTAATATTTCCGTAGATACAGTCACTTTCTTAAACATTTCATAAAGAAGTAATATTCATATATTTACTGATAAACTTGAACCATTCCTCATACAAAAATATATTTTTCCAAAAATTCTTTAAAATGAAACAAATTTTGAAGGAATTGAAAATATGTTCTCTTGATAACTTAATGAAGATTTTTGTAATTTGAAATCAAAACAACTTCGAAAGAATTAAAAAGAGCACTATCGATAACTTAGTGAATATTTCTATAATTTCGCAATGAAGTTAATATTTCCGTCGATAAAGTCACTTTCTTAAACATTTCAAAAGGAAGAAATATTCATATATTTATTGATAAGCTTGAACCGCTTCTTATAAAAAAACGTAGTTTTTCAAAAACTTTTTCAAATGAAAACAATTTTAAAGGAATTGAAAAGAGCACTGTTGCTAACTTAGTGAAGCTTTTTATAATTTCGCAATGAAATTAATATTTCCGTAGATACAGTCACTTTCTTAAACATTTCATAAAGAAGTAATATTCATATATTTACTGATAAATTTGAACCATTCCTCATACAAAAATATATTTTTCCAAACATTCTTTCAAATCAAAAAAATGTTAAACGAATTGAAAAGCGCATTATTGATAACTTAGTGGAGGTTTTTATAATTTTGTAATGAAATTAATATTTCCGGAGCTACAGTCACTTTCTTAAACATTTCAAAAGGAATTAATATTCATATATTTATTGATAAGCTTGAACCGCTTCTCATAAAAAAATGTATTTTTTCAAAAGCTCTTTCAAATGAAAACAATTTTAAAGGAATTGAAAAGAGCACTGTTAATAACTTAGTACTTTTCAATTCAAGGATTCATATGAAAGTAATATTCATATATTTATTCTAATAAATTTTTTTTTATCTGAACTACTCTTCATACAAAAATTGTCTTTTCAAACATTCTTTAAAAACAAACAATTTAAAAAGAATTGAAAAGAGCACTATCGATAACTTGGTGAAGATTTTTATAATGTCGCAATGAAAGTAATATTACCGGTTATACAGTTACTTTTAAAACATTTCATATAGAAGTAATATTCATATATTTACTGATAAACTTGAACGATTCCTCATACAAAAATGTATTTTTCCAAAAATTCTTTAAAATGAAACCAATTTTAAAGGAATTGAAAATAGGTACTCTTGATAACTTAGTGATGATTTTTATAATTTTAAATCAAAACAACTTCGAAAGAATTAAAAAAGCACTATCGATAACTTAGTGAATATTTCTATAATTTCGCAATGAAGTTAATATTTCCGTAGATACAGTCACTTTCTTAAACATTTCAAAAGGAAATAATAATCATATGTTTATTGATAAGCTTGAACCGCTTCTCATAAAAAATGTAATTTTTCAAAAACACTTGCAAATGAAAACAATTTTAAAGGAATTGAAAAGCCGAGATTTCTAATTTTTCATAAAAAATGTTTATAATTTTTCTTGAAATTTTATAAATAAGTCACAGGTGTAATTTATTTATATAATATTATAGTATAAAGCCAAAATTTCTAATTTTCCAAAAAAAATTTTTTTAATAATTTTTCTTGAAATTTTTTTTATTAAGACATGTGCATTTTATTTATATATTAATGCTGAAATTTCTAATTTTGCATGACCAGTTTTTGATACGCTTTCTTCAAAATGTTAGAATAAGTCCGGGGTGTAATTTTTATAAATATAGAACTCGAGGTTTCTAATTTTGCATGAAAAAATGTTCTATACTTTTTCTTGAAAATTTTTGAAAACGATATGGGTGCAATTTTTACAAATTCAAAAGCCGAGATTTCTAATTTTGCATGAAAAATTTTGTACACTTTTTCTTCAAAATTTTTGAATAAGACAAGAGTGTTATTTTTATAAATATAAAAGCCGAGATTTCTAATTTTCCATAAAAAATTTGTATAATCTTTCTTGAAATTTTTGGAAAAATTCACAGGTCTAATTTATTTATATAATAAAGCTGCAATTTCTAATTTTTGCTCATTCAAAAATGTATTTTTCCAAATATGTACTTTTTTAAAAATTATTTCAAATTAAAATAATTTTGAAAGAATTCAAAAGAGCACTGTTGCTAACTTAGTGAAGCTTTTTATAATTTCGCAATGAAATTAATATTTCCTTAGATACAGTCACTTTCTTAAACATTTCATAGAGAAGTAATATTCATATATTTACTGATAAACTTGAACCACTGCTCATACAAAAATGTATTTTTCCAAACATTCTTTCAAATCAAAAAAATTTTGAAGGAATTGAAAATATGTTCTCTTGATAACTTAATGAAGATTTTTGTAATTTGAAATCAAAACAACTTCAAAAGAATTAAAAAGAGCACTATCGATAACTTGGTGAATATTTCTATAATTTCGCAATGAAATTAATATTTCCGGAGCTACAGTCACTTTCTTAAACATTTCAAAAAGAAGTAATATTCATATATTTATTCATAAGCTTGAACCGCTTCTCATAAAAAAACGTTTTTTTTTTCAAAAACTCTTTCAAATGAAAACAATTTTAAAGGAATTGAAAAGAGCACTGTTAATAACTTAGTACTTTTCAATATAAGGATTCATATGAAAGTAATATTCATATATTTATTCTAATAAATTTTTTTTTATCTGAACTACTCTTCATACAAAAATTGTCTTTTCAAACATTCTTTAAAAACAAACAATTTAAAAAGAATTGAAAAGAGCACTATCGATAACTTGGTGAAGATTTTTATAATGTCGCAATGAAAGTAATATAACCGGTTATACAGTTACTTTTAAAACATTTCATATAGAAGTAATATTCATATATTTACTGATAAACTTGAACGATTCCTCATACAAAAATGTATTTTTCCAAAAATTCTTTCAAATCAAAACAGTTTTAAAAGAATTGAAGAGCGCATTATTGATAACTTAGTGGAGGTTTTTATAATTTCTCAATGAAGTTAATATTTCCGTAGATACAGTCACTTTCTTAAACATTTCAAAAGGAAGTAATATTCATATATTTACTGATAAACTTGAACCACTGCTCATACAAAAATGTATTTTTCCAAACATTCTTTCAAATCAAAAAAATTTTGAAGGAATTGAAAATATGTTCTCTTGATAACTTAATGATGATTTTTGTAATTTGAAATCAAAACAACTTCGAAAGAATTAAAAAGAGCACTATCGATAACTTGGTGAATATTTCTATAATTTCGCAATAAAATTAATATTTCCGTAGATACAGTCACTTTCTTAAACATTTCATAAAGAAGTAATATTCATATATTTACTGATAAACTTGAACCATTCCTCATACAAAAATATATTTTTCCAAAAATTCTTTAAAATGAAACAAATTTTGAAGGAATTGAAAATATGTTCTCTTGATAACTTAATGAAGATTTTTGTAATTTGAAATCAAAACAACTTCGAAAGAATTAAAAAGAGCACTATCGATAACTTAGTGAATATTTCTATAATTTCGCAATGAAGTTAATATTTCCGTCGATACAGTCACTTTCTTAAACATTTCAAAAGGAAGAAATATTCATATATTTATTGATAAGCTTGAACCGCTTCTTATAAAAAAACGTAGTTTTTCAAAAACTTTTTCAAATGAAAACAATTTTAAAGGAATTGAAAAGAGCACTGTTGCTAACTTAGTGAAGCTTTTTATAATTTCGCAATGAAATTAATATTTCCGTAGATACAGTCACTTTCTTAAACATTTCATAAAGAAGTAATATTCATATATTTACTGATAAACTTGAACCATTCCTCATACAAAAATATATTTTTCCAAACATTCTTTCAAATCAAAAAAATGTTAAACGAATTGAAAAGCGCATTATTGATAACTTAGTGGAGGTTTTTATAATTTCGCAATGAAATTAATATTTCCGGAGCTACAGTCACTTTCTTAAACATTTCAAAAAGAAGTAATATTCATATATTTATTCATAAGCTTGAACCGCTTCTCATAAAAAAATGTTTTTTTTCAAAAACTCTTTCAAATGAAAACAATTTTAAAGGAATTGAAAAGAGCACTGTTAATAACTTAGTACTTTTCAATATAAGGATTCATATGAAAGTAATATTCATATATTTATTCTAATAAATTTTTTTTTATCTGAACTACTCTTCATACAAAAATTGTCTTTTCAAATATTCTTTAAAAACAAACAATTTAAAAAGAATTGAAAAGAGCACTATCGATAACTTGGTGAATATTTTTATAATGTCGCAATGAAAGTAATATAACCGGTTATACAGTTACTTTTAAAACATTTCATATAGAAGTAATATTCATATATTTACTGATAAACTTGAACGACTCCTCATACAAAAATGTATTTTTCCAAAAATTCTTTAAAATGAAACCAATTTTAAAGGAATTGAAAATAGGTACTCTTGATAAATTAGTGATGATTTTTATAATATTAAATCAAAACAACTTCGAAAGAATTAAAAAGAGCACTATCGATAACTTAGTGAAGGTTTTTATAATTTCTCAATGAAAATAATATTTCCGGAGCTACAGTCACTTTCTTAAACATTTCAAAAGGAAGTAATATTCATATATTTATTGATAAGCTTGAACCGCTTCTCATAAAAAAATTTATTTTTTCAAAAGCTCTTTCAAATGAAAACGATTTTAAAGGAATTGAAAAGAGCACTGTTGCTAACTTAGTGAAGCTTTTTATAATTTCGCAATGAAATTAGTATTTCCGGAGATACAGTCACTTTCTTAAATATTTCATAAAGAAGTAATATTCATATATTTACTGATAAACTTAAACCATTCCTCATACAAAAATGTATTTTTCCAAACATTCTTTCAAATCAAAAAAATTTTGAACGAATTGAAAAGCGCATTATTGGTAACTTAGTGGAGGTTTTTATAATTTCGCAAGTAAATTAATATTTCCGGAGCTACAGTCACTTTCCTAAACATTTCAAAAGGAAGTAATATACATATATTTATTGATAAGCTTGAACCGCTTCTCATAAAAAAACGTAGTTTTTCAAAAACTCTTTTAAATGAAAACAATTTTAAAGGAATTGAAAAGAGCACTGTTGCTAACTTAGTGAAGCTTTTTATAATTTCGCAATGAAATTAATATTTCCGTAGATACAGTCACTTTCTTAAACATTTCATAAAGAAGTAATATTCATATATTTACTGATAAACTTGAACCATTCCTCATAAAAAAATGTATTTTTCCAAACATTCTTTCAAATCAAAAAAATTTTGAACGAATTGAAAAGCGCATTATTGGTAACTTAGTGGAGGTTTTTAAAATTTCGCAAGTAAATTAATATTTCCGGAGCTACAGTCACTTTCTTAAACATTTCAAAAGGAAGTAATATACATATATTTATTAATAAGCTTGAACCGCTTCTCATAAAAAAATGTATTTTTTCAAAAACTCTTTCAAATGAAAACAATTTTAAAGGAATTGAAAAGAGCACTGTTAATAACTTAGTACTTTTCAATTCAAGGATTCATATGAAAGTAATATTCATATATTTATTTTAATATATTTTTTTTTATTTGAACTACTCCTCATACAAAAATTGTCTTTTCAAACATTCATTCAAATCACACAATTTTAAAAGAATTGAAACGATAACTTGGTGAAGATTTTAATAATTTCGCAATTAAATTAATATTTCCGTAGATACAGTCACCTTCTTAAACATTTCAAAAGGAAGTAATATTCATATATTTACTGATAAACGTGAACCATTCCTCATACAAAAATGTATTTTTCCAAACATTCTTTCAAATCAAAAAAATTTTTGAATTTCTTAAACATTTCAAAAGGAAGTAATATTCATATATTTACTGATAAACTTGAACCATTCCTCATAAAAAAATGTATTTTTCCAAACATTCTTTCAAATCAAAAAAATTTTGAACGAATTGAAAAGCGCATTATTGATAACTTAGTGAAGCTTTTTATAATTTCGCAATAAAATTAATATTTCCGTAGATACAGTAATTTTCTTAAACATTTCAAAAGGAAGTAAAATTCATATATTTATTGATAAGCTAGTACCGCTTCTCATAAAAAAATGTATTTTTTCAAAAGCTCTTTCAAATGAAAACAATTCTAAAGGAATTGAAAAGAGCACTGTTAATAACTTATTACTTTTCAATATAAGGATTCATATGAAAGTAATATTCATATATTTATTTTAATATATTTTTTTTATTTGAACTACTCCTCATACAATAATTGTGTTTTCAAACATTCATTCAAATCACACAATCTTAAAAGAATTGAAACGATAATTTGGTGAAGATTTTAATAATTTCGCAATGAAATTAGTATTTCCGTAGATACAGTCACTTTCTTAAACATTTCATAAAGAAGTAATATTCATATATTTACTGATAAACTTGAACCATTCCTCATACAAAAATGTATTTTTCCAAACATTCTTTCAAATCAAAAAAATTTTGAACGAATTGAAAAGCGCATTATTGATAACTTAGTGGAGAATTTTATAATTTCTTATTGAAATTAATATTTCCGGAGCTACAGTCACCTTCTTAAACATTTCAAAAGGAAGTAATATTCATATATTTACTGATAAACTTAAACCATTCCTCATAAAAAAATGTATTTTTCTAAACATTCTTTCAAATCAAAAAAATTTTATTCGAATTGAAGAGCGCATTACTGATAACTTAGTGAAGCTTTTTATAATTTCGCAATAAAATTAATATTTCCTTAGATACAGTCATTTTCTAAAACATTTCAAAAGGAAGTAAAATTCATATATTTATTGATAAGCTTGAACCGCTTCTCATAAAAAAATGTATTTTTTCAAAAGCTCTTTCAAATGAAAACAATTTTAAAGGAATTGAAAAGAGCACTGTTAATAACTTAGTGCTTTTCAATTCAAAGTTTCGTATGAAAGTAATATTCAAATATTTATTTAAATATATTTTTTTTTATTTGAACTACTCCTCATACAAAAATTGTTGTTTCAAACATTTATTCAAATCACACAATTTTAAAAGAATCGATCAATTGATAATTTTGTGGAGATTTTTATAATTTCGTAATGAAATTAATATTTCCGGAGATACAGTCACTTTCTTAAACATTTCATAAAGAAGTAATATTCATATATTTACTGATAAACTTGAACCATTCCTCATACAAAAATGTATTTTTCCAAAAATTCTTTAAAATGAAAACAATTTTAAAGGAATTGAAGAGAGCACTGTTAATAACTTAGTACTTTTTAATTTAAGGATTCATATGAAAGTAATATTCATATACTTATTTTAATATATTTTTTTTTTTATTTGAACTACTCCTCATACAATAATTGTGTTTTCAAACATTCATTCAAATCACACAATCTTAAAAGAATTGAAACGATAATTTGGTGAAGATTTTAATAATTTCGCAATGAAATTAGTATTTCCGGAGATACAGTCACTTTCTTAAACATTTCATAAAGAAGTAATATTCATATATTTACTGATAAACTTGAACCATTCTTCATACAAAAATGTATTTTTCCAAACATTCTTTCAAATCAAAAAAATTTTGAACGAATTGAAAAGCGCATTATTGATAACTTAGTGAAGCTTTTTATAATTTCGCAATAAAATTAATATTTCCGTAGATACAGTCACTTTCTCAAACATTTCATAAAGAAGTAATATTCATATATTTACTGATAAACTTGAACCATTCCTCATACAAAAATGTATTTTTCCAAACATTCTTTTCAATCAAATCAAAAAAAGTGAAAAGCGCATTATTGGTAACTTAGTGGAGGTTTTTATAATTTCGCAAGTAAATTAATATTTCCGGAGCTACAGTCACTTTCTTAAACATTTCAAAAGGAAGTAATATACATATATTTATTAATAAGCTTGAACCGCTTCTCATAAAAAAATGTATTTTTTCAAAAACTCTTTCAAATGAAAACAATTTTAAAGGAATTGAAAAGAGCACTGTTAATAACTTAGTGAAATTTTGAACGAATTGAAAAGCGCATTATTGATAACTTAGTGGAGGTTTTTATAATTTCTCAATGAAATTAATATTTCCGGAGCTACAGTCACTTTCTTAAACATTTCAAAAGGAAGTAATATACATATATTTACTGATAAACTTGAACCATTCCTCATACAAAAATGTATTTTTTCAAAAACTCTTTCAAATGAAAACAATTTTAAAAGAATTGAAAAGAGCACTGTTAATAACTTAGTACTTTTCAATTCAAGGATTCATATGAAAGTAATATTCATATATTTATTTTAATATATTTTTTTTTATTTGAACTACTCCTCATACAAAAATTGTCTTTTCAAACATTCATTCAAATCACACAATTTTAAAAGAATTGAAACGATAACTTGGTGAAGATTTTAATAATTTCGCAATTAAATTAATATTTCCGTAGATACAGTCACCTTCTTAAACATTTCAAAAGGAAGTAATATTCATATATTTACTGATAAACTTGAACCATTCCTCATACAAAAATGTATTTTTCCAAACATTCTTTCAAATCAAAAAAATTTTGAACGAATTGAAAAGCGCATAATTGATAACTTAATGAATATTTCTATAATTTCGCAATAAAATTAATATTTCCGTAGATACAGTCATTTTCTTAAACATTTCAAAAGGAAGTAAAATTCATATATTTATTGATAAGCTTGAACCGCTTCTCATAAAAAAATTTATTTTTTCAAAAACTCTTTCAAATGAAAACAATTTTAAAGGAATTGAAAAGAGCACTGTTGCTGACTTAGTGAAGCTTTTTATAATTTCGCTATGAAATTAATGTTTCCGTAGATACAGTAACTTTCTTAAACATTTCATAAAGAAGTAATATTCATATATTAACTGATAAACTTGAACCATTCCTCATACAAAAATGTATTTTTCCAAACATTCTTTCAAATAAAAAAAATTTTGAACGAATTGAAAAACGCATTATTGATAACTTAGTGGAGAATTTTATAATTTCGCAATGAAATTAATATTTCCGGAGCTACAGTCACCTTCTTAAACATTTCAAAAGGAAGTAATATTCATATATTTACTGATAAGCTTGAACCATTCCTCATAAAAAAATGTATTTTTCCAAACATTCTTTCAAATCAAAAAAATTTTGAACGAATTGAAAAGCGCATTATTGATAACTTAGTGAAGCTTTTTATAATTTCGCAATAAAATTATATTTCCGTAGATACAGTCATTTTCTTAAAAATTTCAAAAGGAAGTAAAATTCATATATTTATTGATAAGCTTGAACCGCTTCTCATAAAAAAATGTATTTTTTCAAAAGCTCTTTCAAATGAAAACAATTTTAAAGGAATTGAAAAGAGCACTGTTAATAACTTATTACTTTTCAATATAAGGATTCATATGAAAGTAATATTCATATATTTATTTTAATATATTTTTTTTATTTGAACTACTCCTCATACAATAATTGTGTTTTCAAACATTCATTCAAATCACACAATCTTAAAAGAATTGAAACGATAATTTGGTGAAGATTTTAATAATTTCGCAATGAAATTAATATTTCCGGAGATACAGTCACTTTCTTAAACATTTCATAAGGAAGTAATTTTTATTAATTTATTGATAAACTTAAACCACTTCTCATTTAAAAATGTATGTTTTCACAAAATTCTTTTAAATCAAAACAGTTTTAAAAGAATTGAAGAGCGATCAATTGATAATTTTGTGAAGATTTTTATAATTTTGTAATGAAATTAATATTTCCGGAGATACAGTCACTTTCTTAAACATTTCATAAAGAAGTAATATTCATATATTTACTGATAAACTTGAACCATTCCTCATACAAAAATGTATTTTTCCAAAAATTCTTTAAAATGAAAACAATTTTAAAGGAATTGAAGAGAGCACTGTTAATGACTTAATATTTTCAATTTAAGGATTCATATGAAAGTAATATTCATATATTTATTTTAATATATTTTTTTTATTTGAACTACTCCTCATACAATAATTGTGTTTTCAAACATTCATTCAAATCACACAATCTTAAAAGAATTGAAACGATAATTTGGTGAAGATTTTAATAATTTCGCAATGAAATTAGTATTTCCGGAGATACAGTCACTTTCTTAAACATTTCATAAGGAAGTAATTTTTATTAATTTATTGATAAACTTAAACCACTTCTCATTTAAAAATGTATGTTTTCACAAAATTCTTTTAAATCAAAACAGTTTTAAAAGAATTGAAGAGCGATCAATTGATAATTTTGTGAATATTTTTATAGTTTTGTAATGAAATTAATATTTCCGGAGATACAGTCACTTTCTTAAACATTTCATAAAGAAGTAATATTCATATATTTACTGATAAACTTGAACCATTCCTCATACAAAAATGTATTTTTCCAAAAATTCTTTAAAATGAAAACAATTTTAAAGGAATTGAAGAGAGCACTGTTAATAACTTAGTACTTTTCAATTTAAGGATTCATATGAAAGTAATATTCATATATTTATTTTAATATATTTTTTTTATTTGAACTACTCCTCATACAATAATTGTGTTTTCAAACATTCATTCAAATCACACAATCTTAAAAGAATTGAAACGATAATTTGGTGAAGATTTTAATAATTTCGCAATGAAATTAGTATTTCCGGAGATACAGTCACTTTCTTAAACATTTCATAAAGAAGTAATATTCATATATTTACTGATAAACTTGAACCATTCCTCATACAAAAATGTAATTTTCCAAACATTCTTTCAAATCAAAAAAATTTTGAACGAATTGAAAAGCGCATTATTGATAACTTAGTGAAGCTTTTTATAATTTCGCAATAAAATTAATATTTCCGTAGATACAGTCACTTTCTCAAACATTTCAAAAGGAAGTAATATTCATATATTTACTGATAAACTTGAACCATTCCTCATACAAAAATGTATTTTTCCAAACATTCTTTCAAATCAAAAAAATTTTGAACGAATTGAAAAGCGCATTATTGATAACTTAGTGAAGCTTTATATAATTTCGCAATAAAATTAATATTTCCGTAGATACAGTCACTTTCTCAAACATTTCATAAAGAAGTAATATTCATATATTTACTGATAAACTTGAACCATTCCTCATACAAAAATGTATTTTTCCAAACATTCTTTCAAATCAAAAAAATTTTGAACGAATTGAAAAGCGCATTATTGAAAACTTAGTGAAGCTTTTTATAATTTCGCAATAAAATTAATATTTCCGTAGATACAGTCACTTTCTCAAACATTTCATAAAGAAGTAATATTCATATATTTACTGATAAACTTAAACCATTCCTCATACAAAAATGTATTTTTCCAAACATTCTTTCAAATCAAATCAAAAAAATTGAAAAGCGCATTATTGATAACTTAGTGGAGAATTTTATAATTTCGCAATGAAATTAATATTTCCGGAGCTACAGTCACCTTCTTAAACATTTCAAAAGGAAGTAATATTCATATATTTACTGATAAACTTGAACCATTCCTCATAAAAAAATGTATTTTTCCAAACATTCTTTCAAATCAAAAAAATTTTGAAAGAATTGAAAAGCGCATTATTGATAACTTAGTGAAGCTTTTTATAATTTCGCAATAAAATTAATATTTCCGTAGATACAGTCATTTTCTAAAACATTTCAAAAGGAAGTAAAATTCATATATTTATTGATAAGCTTGAACCGCTTCTCATAAAAAAATGTATTTTTTCAAAAGCGCTTTCAAATGAAAACAATTTTAAAGGAATTGAAAAGAGCACTGTTAATAACTTAGTGCTTTTCAATTCAAAGTTTCATATGAAAGTAATATTCAAATATTTATTTAAATATATTTTTTTTTATTTGAACTACTCCTCATACAAAAATTGTTGTTTCAAACATTTATTCAAATCACACAATTTTAAAAGAATCGATCAATTGATAATTTTGTGGAGATTTTTATAATTTCGTAATGAAATTAATATTTCCGGAGCTACAGTCACTTTCTTAAACATTTCAAAAGGAAGTAATATACATATATTTATTAATAAGCTTGAACCGCTTCTCATAAAAAAATGTATTTTTTCAAAAACTCTTTCAAATGAAAACAATTTTAAAGGAATTGAAAAGAGCACTGTTAATAACTTAGTACTTTTCAATTCAAGGATTCATATGAAAGTAATATTCATATATTTATTTTAATATATTTTTTTTTATTTGAACTACTCCTCATACAAAAATTGTCTTTTCAAACATTCATTCAAATCACACAATTTTAAAAGAATTGAAACGATAACTTGGTGAAGATTTTAATAATTTCGCAATTAAATTAATATTTCCATAGATACAGTCACCTTCTTAAACATTTCAAAAGGAAGTAATATTCATATATTTACTGATAAACTTGAACCATTCCTCATACAAAAATGTATTTTTCCAAACATTCTTTCAAATCAAAAAAATTTTGAATGAATTGAAAAGCGCATAATTGATAACTTAATGAATATTTCTATAATTTCGCAATAAAATTAATATTTCCGTAGATACAGTCATTTTCTTAAACATTTCAAAAGGAAGTAAAATTCATATATTTATTGATAAGCTTGAACCGCTTCTCATAAAAAAATTTATTTTTTCAAAAACTCTTTCAAATGAAAACAATTTTAAAGGAATTGAAAAAAGCACTGTAGCTAACTTAGTGAAGCTTTTTATAATTTCGCTATGAAATTAATGTTTCCGTAGATACAGTCACTTTCTTAAACATTTCATAAAGAAGTAATATTCATATATTTACTGATAAACTTGAACCATTCCTCATACAAAAATGTATTTTTCCAAACATTCTTTCAAATAAAAAAAATTTTGAACGAATTGAAAAGCGCATTATTGATAACTTAGTGGAGAATTTTATAATTTCGCAATGAAATTAATATTTCCGGAGCTACAGTCACCTTCTTAAACATTTCAAAAGGAAGTAATATTCATATATTTACTGATAAACTTGAACCATTCCTCATAAAAAAATGTATTTTTTCAAAAATTCTTTCAAATGAAAACAATTTTAAAGGAATTGAAGAGAGCACTGTTAATAACTTAGTACTTTTCAATTTAAGGATTCATATGAAAGTAATATTCATATATTTATTTTAATATGTTTTTTTTATTTGAACTACTCCTCATACAATAATTGTGTTTTCAAACATTCATTCAAATCACACAATCTTAAAAGAATTGAAACGATAATTTGGTGAAGATTTTAATAATTTCGCAATGAAATTAGTATTTCCGGAGATACAGTCACTTTCTTAAACATTTCATAAAGAAGTAATATTCATATATTTACTGATAAACTTGAGCCATTCCTCATACAAAAATGTATTTTTCCAAACATTCTTTCAAATCAAAAAAATTTTGAACGAATTGAAAAGCGCATTATTGATAACTTAGTGAAGCTTTTTATAATTTCGCAATAAAATTAATATTTCCGTAGATACAGTCACTTTCTCAAACATTTCATAAAGAAGTAATATTCATATATTTACTGATAAACTTGAACCATTCCTCATACAAAAATGTATTTTTCCAAACATTCTTTCAAATCAAAAAAATTTTGAACGAATTGAAAAGCTCATTATTGATAACTTAGTGAAGCTTTTTATAATTTCGCAATAAAAATAATATTTCCGTAGCTACAGTCACTTTCTCAAACATTTCATAAAGAAGTAATATTCATATATTTACTGATAAACTTAAACCATTCCTCATACAAAAATGTATTTTTCCAAACATTCTTTCAAATCAAATCAAAAAAATTGAAAAGCGCATTATTGGTAACTTAGTGGAGGTTTTTATAATTTCGCAAGTAAATTAATATTTCCGGAGCTACAGTCACTTTCTTAAACATTTCAAAAGGAAGTAATATACATATATTTATTAATAAGCTTGAACCGCTTCTCATAAAAAAATGTATTTTTTCAAAAACTCTTTCAAATGAAAACAATTTTAAAGGAATTGAAAAGAGCACTGTTAATAACTTAGTGAAATTTTGAACGAATTGAAAAGCGCATTATTGATAACTTAGTGGAGGTTTTTATAATTTCTCAATGAAATTAATATTTCCGGAGCTACAGTCACTTTCTTAAACATTTCAAAAGGAAGTAATATACATATATTTATTAATAAGCTTGAACCGCTTCTCATAAAAAAATGTATTTTTTCAAAAACTCTTTCAAATGAAAACAATTTTAAAAGAATTGAAAAGAGCACTGTTAATAACTTAGTACTTTTCAATTCAAGAATTCATATGAAAGTAATATTCATATATTTATTTTAATATATTTTTTTTTATTTGAACTACTCCTCATACAAAAATTGTCTTTTCAAACATTCATTCAAATCTTCCACTTCTTCTTCTTTTGGCGCTACAGTCCGTGGTGAACCTGGGCCTCAACCAACAAAGTTTTTATCCATATTTATATTTATTCTTTGTTGTTGTGTCGAAACTAGTGTGTTTTTACACGGTAGGGAAGTTACCCCCACGCACATTCATTCATTCAAATCACACAATTTTAAAAGAATTGAAACGATAACTTGGTGAAGATTCTAATAATTTCGCAATTAAATTAATATTTCCGTAGATACAGTCACCTTCTTAAACATTTCAAAAGGAAGTAATATTCATATATTTACTGATAAGCTTGAACCATTCCTCATACAAAAATGTATTTTTCCAAACATTCTTTCAAATCAAAAAAATTTTGAACGAATTGAAAAGCGCATAATTGATAACTTAATGAATATTTCTATAATTTCGCAATAAAATTAATATTTCCGTAGATACAGTCATTTTCTTAAACATTTCAAAAGGAAGTAAAATTCATATATTTATTGATAAGCTTGAACCGCTTCTCATAAAAAAATTTATTTTTTCAAAAACTCTTTCAAATGAAAACAATTTTAAAGGAATTGAAAAGAGCACTGTTGCTAACTTAGTGAAGCTTTTTATAATTTCGCTATGAAATTAATGTTTCCGTAGATACAGTAACTTTCTTAAACATTTCATAAAGAAGTAATATTCATATATTTACTGATAAACTTGAACCATTCCTCATACAAAAATGTATTTTTCCAAACATTCTTTCAAATAAAAAAAATTTTGAACGAATTGAAAAGCGCATTATTGATAACTTAGTGGAGAATTTTATAATTTCGCAATGAAATTAATATTTCCGGAGCTACAGTCACCTTCTTAAACATTTCAAAAGGAAGAAATATTCATATATTTACTGATAAACTTGAACCATTCCTCATAAAAAAATGTATTTTTCCAAACATTCTTTCAAATCAAAAAAATTTTGAACGAATTGAAAAGCGCATTATTGATAACTTAGTGAAGCTTTTTATAATTCCGCAATAAAATTAATATTTCCGTAGATACAGTCACTTTCTTAAACATTTCATAAAGAAGTAATGTTCATATATTTACTGATAAACTTGAACCATTCCTCATACAAAAATGTATTTTTTCAAAAATTCTTTAAAATGAAAAAAATTTTGAAGGAATTGAAAATAGGTACTCTTGATAACTTAATGAAGATTTTTGTAATTTGAAATCAAAACAACTTCGAAAGAATTAAAAAGAGCACTGTCGATAACTTAGTGAATATTTCTATAATTTCGCAATGAAGTTAATATTTCCGTAGATACAGTCACTTTCTTAAACATTTCAAAAGGAAGTAATATTTATATATTTATTGATAAGCTTGAATTGAACCGCTTCTCATAAAAAAACGTAGTTTTTCAAAAACTCTTTCAAATGAAAAAAATTTTAAAGGAATGGAAAAGAGCACTGTTGCTAACTTAGTGAAGCATTTTATAATTTCGCAATGAAATTAATATTTCCGTAGATACAGTCACTTTCTTAAACATTTCATAAAGAAGTAACATTCATATATTTACTGATAAACTTGAACCATTCCTCATACAAAAATGTATTTTTCCAAACATTCTTTCAAATCCAAAAAATTTTGAACGAATTGAAAAGCGCATTATTAATAACTTAGTGGAGGTTTTTATAATTTCTCAATGAAGTTAATATTTCCGTAGATACAGTCACTTTCTTAAACATTTCAAAAGGAAGTAAAATTCATATATTTATTGATAAGCTTGAACCGCTTCTCATAAAAAAATGTATTTTTTCAAAAACTCTTTCAAATGAAAACAATTTTAAAGGAATTGAAAAGATCACTGTTAATAACTTAGTACTTTTCAATTCAAGGATTCATATGAAAGTAATATTCATATATTTATTTTAATATATTTTTTTTTATTTGAACTACTCCTCATACAAAAATTGTCTTTTCAAACATTCATTCAAATCACACAATTTTAAAAGAATTGAAACGATAACTTGGTGAAGATTTTAATAATTTCGCAATGAAATTATTATTTCCGTAGATACAGTCACCTTCTTAAACATTTCATAAAGAAGTAATATTCATATATTTACTGATAAACTTGAACCATTCCTCATACAAAAATGTATTTTTCCAAACATTCTTTCAAATCAAAAAAATTTTGAACGAATTGAAAAGCGCATTATTGATAACTTAGTGGAGGTTTTAATAATTTCGCAATGAAATTATTATTTCCGTAGATACAGTCACCTTCTTAAACATTTCATAAAGAAGTAATATTCATATATTTACTGATAAACTTGAACCATTCATCATACAAAAATGTATTTTTCCAAAAATTCTTTAAAATGAAACAAATTTTGAAGGAATTGAAAATAGGTACTTTTGATAACTTAATGAAGATTTTTGTATTTTGAAATCAAAACAACTTCGAAAGAATTAAAAAGAGCACTATCGATAATTTGGTGAAGATTTTAATAATTTCGCAATGAAGTTAATATTTCCGTAGATACAGTCACTTTCCTAAACATTTCAAAAGGAAGTAATATTCATATATTTATTGATAAGCTTGAACCGCTTCTTATAAAAAAACGTAGTTTTTCAAAAACTTTTTCAAATGAAAACAATTTTAAAGGAATTGAAAAGAGCACTGTTGCTAACTTAGTGAAGCTTTTTATAATTTCGCAATGAAATTAATATTTCCGTAGATACAGTCACTTTCTTAAACATTTCATAAAGAAGTAATATTCATATATTTACTGATAAACTTGAACCATTCCTCATACAAAAATATATTTTTCCAAACATTCTTTTAAATCAAAAAAATGTTAAACGAATTGAAAAGCGCATTATTGATAACTTAGTGGAGGTTTTTATAATTTCGCAATGAAATTAATATTTCCGGAGCTACAGTCACTTTCTTAAACATTTCAAAAAGAAGTAATATTCATATATTTATTCATAAGCTTGAACCGCTTCTCATAAAAAAATGTTTTTTTTCAAAAACTCTTTCAAATGAAAACAATTTTAAAGGAATTGAAAAGAGCACTGTTAATAACTTAGTACTTTTCAATATAAGGATTCATATGAAAGTAATATTCATATATTTATTCTAATAATTTTTTTTTTATCTGAACTACTCTTCATACAAAAATTGTCTTTTCAAATATTCTTTAAAAACAAACAATTTAAAAAGAATTGAAAAGAGCACTATCGATAACTTGGTGAATATTTTTATAATGTCGCAATGAAAGTAATATAACCGGTTATACAGTTACTTTTAAAACATTTCATATAGAAGTAATATTCATATATTTACTGATAAACTTGAACGACTCCTCATACAAAAATGTATTTTTCCAAAAATTCTTTAAAATGAAACCAATTTTAAAGGAATTGAAAATAGGTACTCTTGATAAATTAGTGATGATTTTTATAATATTAAATCAAAACAACTTCGAAAGAATTAAAAAGAGCACTATCGATAACTTAGTGAAGGTTTTTATAATTTCTCAATGAAAATAATATTTCCGGAGCTACAGTCACTTTCTTAAACATTTCAAAAGGAAGTAATATTCATATATTTATTGATAAGCTTGAACCGCTTCTCATAAAAAAATTTATTTTTTCAAAAGCTCTTTCAAATGAAAACGATTTTAAAGGAATTGAAAAGAGCACTGTTGCTAACTTAGTGAAGCTTTTTATAATTTCGCAATGAAATTAGTATTTCCGGAGATACAGTCACTTTCTTAAATATTTCATAAAGAAGTAATATTCATATATTTACTGATAAACTTAAACCATTCCTCATACAAAAATGTATTTTTCCAAACATTCTTTCAAATAAAAAAAATTTTGAACGAATTGAAAAGCGCATTATTGAAAACTTAGTGAAGCTTTTTATAATTTCGCAATAAAATTAATATTTCCGTAGATACAGTCACTTTCTCAAACATTTCATAAAGAAGTAATATTCATATATTTACTGATAAACTTAAACCATTCCTCATACAAAAATGTATTTTTCCAAACATTCTTTCAAATCAAATCAAAAAAATTGAAAAGCGCATTATTGATAACTTAGTGGAGAATTTTATAATTTCGCAATGAAATTAATATTTCCGGAGCTACAGTCACCTTCTTAAACATTTCAAAAGGAAGTAATATTCATATATTTACTGATAAACTTGAACCATTCCTCATAAAAAAATGTATTTTTCCAAACATTCTTTCAAATCAAAAAAATTTTGAAAGAATTGAAAAGCGCATTATTGATAACTTAGTGAAGCTTTTTATAATTTCGCAATAAAATTAATATTTCCGTAGATACAGTCATTTTCTAAAACATTTCAAAAGGAAGTAAAATTCATATATTTATTGATAAGCTTGAACCGCTTCTCATAAAAAAATGTATTTTTTCAAAAACTCTTTCAAATGAAATCAATTTTAAAGGAATTGAAAAGAGCACTGTTAATAACTTAGTACTTTTCAATTCAAGGATTCATATGAAAGTAATATTCATATATTTATTTTAATATATTTTTTTTTATTTGAACTACTCCTCATACAAAAATTGTCTTTTCAAACATTCATTCAAATCACACAATTTTAAAAGAATTGAAACGATAACTTGGTGAAGATTTTAATAATTTCGCAATTAAATTAATATTTCCGTAGATACAGTCACCTTCTTAAACATTTCAAAAGGAAGTAATATTCATATATTTACTGATAAACGTGAACCATTCCTCATACAAAAATGTATTTTTCCAAACATTCTTTCAAATCAAAAAAATTTTTGAATTTCTTAAACATTTCAAAAGGAAGTAATATTCATATATTTACTGATAAACTTGAACCATTCCTCATAAAAAAATGTATTTTTCCAAACATTCTTTCAAATCAAAAAAATTTTGAACGAATTGAAAAGCGCATTATTGATAACTTAGTGAAGCTTTTTATAATTTCGCAATAAAATTAATATTTCCGTAGATACAGTAATTTTCTTAAACATTTCAAAAGGAAGTAAAATTCATATATTTATTGATAAGCTAGAACCGCTTCTCATAAAAAAATGTATTTTTTCAAAAGCTCTTTCAAATGAAAACAATTCTAAAGGAATTGAAAAGAGCACTGTTAATAACTTATTACTTTTCAATATAAGGATTCATATGAAAGTAATATTCATATATTTATTTTAATATATTTTTTTTATTTGAACTACTCCTCATACAATAATTGTGTTTTCAAACATTCATTCAAATCACACAATCTTAAAAGAATTGAAACGATAATTTGGTGAAGATTTTAATAATTTCGCAATGAAATTAGTATTTCCGTAGATACAGTCACTTTCTTAAACATTTCATAAAGAAGTAATATTCATATATTTACTGATAAACTTGAACCATTCCTCATACAAAAATGTATTTTTCCAAACATTCTTTCAAATCAAAAAAATTTTGAACGAATTGAAAAGCGCATTATTGATAACTTAGTGGAGAATTTTATAATTTCGCAATGAAATTAATATTTCCGGAGCTACAGTCACCTTCTTAAACATTTCAAAAGGAAGTAATATTCATATATTTACTGATAAACTTAAACCATTCCTCATAAAAAAATGTATTTTTCTAAACATTCTTTCAAATCAAAAAAATTTTATTCGAATTGAAGAGCGCATTACTGATAACTTAGTGAAGCTTTTTATAATTTCGCAATAAAATTAATATTTCCTTAGATACAGTCATTTTCTAAAACATTTCAAAAGGAAGTAAAATTCATATATTTATTGATAAGCTTGAACCGCTTCTCATAAAAAAATGTATTTTTTCAAAAGCTCTTTCAAATGAAAACAATTTTAAAGGAATTGAAAAGAGCACTGTTAATAACTTAGTGCTTTTCAATTCAAAGTTTCGTATGAAAGTAATATTCAAATATTTATTTAAATATATTTTTTTTTATTTGAACTACTCCTCATACAAAAATTGTTGTTTCAAACATTTATTCAAATCACACAATTTTAAAAGAATCGATCAATTGATAATTTTGTGGAGATTTTTATAATTTCGTAATGAAATTAATATTTCCGGAGATACAGTCACTTTCTTAAACATTTCATAAAGAAGTAATATTCATATATTTACTGATAAACTTGAACCATTCCTCATACAAAAATGTATTTTTCCAAAAATTCTTTAAAATGAAAACAATTTTAAAGGAATTGAAGAGAGCACTGTTAATAACTTAGTACTTTTTAATTTAAGGATTCATATGAAAGTAATATTCATATATTTATTTTAATATATTTTTTTTTATTTGAACTACTCCTCATACAATAATTGTGTTTTCAAACATTCATTCAAATCACACAATCTTAAAAGAATTGAAACGATAATTTGGTGAAGATTTTAATAATTTCGCAATGAAATTAGTATTTCCGGAGATACAGTCACTTTCTTAAACATTTCATAAAGAAGTAATATTCATATATTTACTGATAAACTTGAACCATTCTTCATACAAAAATGTATTTTTCCAAACATTCTTTCAAATCAAAAAAATTTTGAACGAATTGAAAAGCGCATTATTGATAACTTAGTGAAGCTTTTTATAATTTCGCAATAAAATTAATATTTCCGTAGATACAGTCACTTTCTCAAACATTTCATAAAGAAGTAATATTCATATATTTACTGATAAACTTGAACCATTCCTCATACAAAAATGTATTTTTCCAAACATTCTTTTCAATCAAATCAAAAAAAGTGAAAAGCGCATTATTGGTAACTTAGTGGAGGTTTTTATAATTTCGCAAGTAAATTAATATTTCCGTAGATACAGTCATTTTCTTAAACATTTCAAAAGGAAGTAATATTCATATATTTACTGATAAACTTGAACCATTCCTCATAAAAAAATGTATTTTTCCAAACATTCTTTCAAATCAAAAAAATTTTGAACGAATTGAAAAGCGCATTATTGATAACTTAGTGAAGCTTTTTATAATTTCGCAATAAAATTATATTTCCGTAGATACAGTCATTTTCTTAAAAATTTCAAAAGGAAGTAAAATTCATATATTTATTGATAAGCTTGAACCGCTTCTCATAAAAAAATTTATTTTTTCAAAAACTCTTTCAAATGAAAACAATTTTAAAGGAATTGAAAAGAGCACTGTTGCTGACTTAGTGAAGCTTTTTATAATTTCGCTATGAAATTAATGTTTCCGTAGATACAGTAACTTTCTTAAACATTTCATAAAGAAGTAATATTCATATATTAACTGATAAACTTGAACCATTCCTCATACAAAAATGTATTTTTCCAAACATTCTTTTCAATCAAATCAAAAAAAGTGAAAAGCGCATAATTGATAACTTAATGAATATTTCTATAATTTCGCAATAAAATTAATATTTCCGTAGATACAGTCATTTTCTTAAACATTTCAAAAGGAAGTAAAATTCATATATTTATTGATAAGCTTGAACCGCTTCTCATAAAAAAATTTATTTTTTCAAAAACTCTTTCAAATGAAAACAATTTTAAAGGAATTGAAAAGAGCACTGTTGCTGACTTAGTGAAGCTTTTTATAATTTCGCTATGAAATTAATGTTTCCGTAGATACAGTAACTTTCTTAAACATTTCATAAAGAAGTAATATTCATATATTAACTGATAAACTTGAACCATTCCTCATACAAAAATGTATTTTTCCAAACATTCTTTCAAATAAAAAAAATTTTGAACGAATTGAAAAGCGCATTATTGATAACTTAGTGGAGAATTTTATAATTTCGCAATGAAATTAATATTTCCGGAGCTACAGTCACCTTCTTAAACATTTCAAAAGGAAGTAATATTCATATATTTACTGATAAACTTGAACCATTCCTCATAAAAAAATGTATTTTTCCAAACATTCTTTCAAATCAAAAAAATTTTGAACGAATTGAAAAGCGCATTATTGATAACTTAGTGAAGCTTTTTATAATTTCGCAATAAAATTATATTTCCGTAGATACAGTCATTTTCTTAAAAATTTCAAAAGGAAGTAAAATTCATATATTTATTGATAAGCTTGAACCGCTTCTCATAAAAAAATGTATTTTTTCAAAAGCTCTTTCAAATGAAAACAATTTTAAAGGAATTGAAAAGAGCACTGTTAATAACTTATTACTTTTCAATATAAGGATTCATATGAAAGTAATATTCATATATTTATTTTAATATATTTTTTTTATTTGAACTACTCCTCATACAATAATTGTGTTTTCAAACATTCATTCAAATCACACAATCTTAAAAGAATTGAAACGATAATTTGGTGAAGATTTTAATAATTTCGCAATGAAATTAATATTTCCGGAGATACAGTCACTTTCTTAAACATTTCATAAGGAAGTAATTTTTATTAATTTATTGATAAACTTAAACCACTTCTCATTTAAAAATGTATGTTTTCACAAAATTCTTTTAAATCAAAACAGTTTTAAAAGAATTGAAGAGCGATCAATTGATAATTTTGTGAAGATTTTTATAATTTTGTAATGAAATTAATATTTCCGGAGATACAGTCACTTTCTTAAACATTTCATAAAGAAGTAATATTCATATATTTACTGATAAACTTAAACAATTCCTCATACAAAAATGTATTTTTCCAAAAATTCTTTAAAATGAAAACAATTTTAAAGGAATTGAAGAGAGCACTGTTAATAACTTAATATTTTCAATTTAAGGATTCATATGAAAGTAATATTCATATATTTATTTTAATATATTTTTTTTATTTGAACTACTCCTCATACAATAATTGTGTTTTCAAACATTCATTCAAATCACACAATCTTAAAAGAATTGAAACGATAATTTGGTGAAGATTTTAATAATTTCGCAATGAAATTAGTATTTCCGGAGATACAGTCACTTTCTTAAACATTTCATAAGGAAGTAATTTTTATTAATTTATTGATAAACTTAAACCACTTCTCATTTAAAAATGTATGTTTTCACAAAATTCTTTTAAATCAAAACAGTTTTAAAAGAATTGAAGAGCGATCAATTGATAATTTTGTGAATATTTTTATAGTTTTGTAATGAAATTAATATTTCCGGAGATACAGTCACTTTCTTAAACATTTCATAAAGAAGTAATATTCATATATTTACTGATAAACTTGAACCATTCCTCATACAAAAATGTATTTTTCCAAAAATTCTTTAAAATGAAAACAATTTTAAAGGAATTGAAGAGAGCACTGTTAATAACTTAGTACTTTTCAATTTAAGGATTCATATGAAAGTAATATTCATATATTTATTTTAATATATTTTTTTTATTTGAACTACTCCTCATACAATAATTGTGTTTTCAAACATTCATTCAAATCACACAATCTTAAAAGAATTGAAACGATAATTTGGTGAAGATTTTAATAATTTCGCAATGAAATTAGTATTTCCGGAGATACAGTCACTTTCTTAAACATTTCATAAAGAAGTAATATTCATATATTTACTGATAAACTTGAACCATTCCTCATACAAAAATGTAATTTTCCAAACATTCTTTCAAATCAAAAAAATTTTGAACGAATTGAAAAGCGCATTATTGATAACTTAGTGAAGCTTTTTATAATTTCGCAATAAAATTAATATTTCCGTAGATACAGTCACTTTCTCAAACATTTCAAAAGGAAGTAATATTCATATATTTACTGATAAACTTGAACCATTCCTCATACAAAAATGTATTTTTCCAAACATTCTTTCAAATCAAAAAAATTTTGAACGAATTGAAAAGCGCATTATTGATAACTTAGTGAAGCTTTTTATAATTTCGCAATAAAATTAATATTTCCGTAGATACAGTCACTTTCTCAAACATTTCATAAAGAAGTAATATTCATATATTTACTGATAAACTTGAACCATTCCTCATACAAAAATGTATTTTTCCAAACATTCTTTCAAATCAAAAAAATTTTGAACGAATTGAAAAGCGCATTATTGAAAACTTAGTGAAGCTTTTTATAATTTCGCAATAAAATTAATATTTCCGTAGATACAGTCACTTTCTCAAACATTTCATAAAGAAGTAATATTCATATATTTACTGATAAACTTAAACCATTCCTCATACAAAAATGTATTTTTCCAAACATTCTTTCAAATCAAATCAAAAAAATTGAAAAGCGCATTATTGATAACTTAGTGGAGAATTTTATAATTTCGCAATGAAATTAATATTTCCGGAGCTACAGTCACCTTCTTAAACATTTCAAAAGGAAGTAATATTCATATATTTACTGATAAACTTGAACCATTCCTCATAAAAAAATGTATTTTTCCAAACATTCTTTCAAATCAAAAAAATTTTGAAAGAATTGAAAAGCGCATTATTGATAACTTAGTGAAGCTTTTTATAATTTCGCAATAAAATTAATATTTCCGTAGATACAGTCATTTTCTAAAACATTTCAAAAGGAAGTAAAATTCATATATTTATTGATAAGCTTGAACCGCTTCTCATAAAAAAATATATTTTTTCAAAAGCGCTTTCAAATGAAAACAATTTTAAAGGAATTGAAAAGAGCACTGTTAATAACTTAGTGCTTTTCAATTCAAAGTTTCATATGAAAGTAATATTCAAATATTTATTTAAATATATTTTTTTTTATTTGAACTACTCCTCATACAAAAATTGTTGTTTCAAACATTTATTCAAATCACACAATTTTAAAAGAATCGATCAATTGATAATTTTGTGGAGATTTTTATAATTTCGTAATGAAATTAATATTTCCGGAGCTACAGTCACTTTCTTAAACATTTCAAAAGGAAGTAATATACATATATTTATTAATAAGCTTGAACCGCTTCTCATAAAAAAATGTATTTTTTCAAAAACTCTTTCAAATGAAAACAATTTTAAAGGAATTGAAAAGAGCACTGTTAATAACTTAGTACTTTTCAATTCAAGGATTCATATGAAAGTAATATTCATATATTTATTTTAATATATTTTTTTTTATTTGAACTACTCCTCATACAAAAATTGTCTTTTCAAACATTCATTCAAATCACACAATTTTAAAAGAATTGAAACGATAACTTGGTGAAGATTTTAATAATTTCGCAATTAAATTAATATTTCCATAGATACAGTCACCTTCTTAAACATTTCAAAAGGAAGTAATATTCATATATTTACTGATAAATTTGAACCATTCCTCATACAAAAATGTATTTTTCCAAACATTCTTTCAAATCAAAAAAATTTTAAATGAATTGAAAAGCGCATAATTGATAACTTAATGAATATTTCTATAATTTCGCAATAAAATTAATATTTCCGTAGATACAGTCATTTTCTTAAACATTTCAAAAGGAAGTAAAATTCATATATTTATTGATAAGCTTGAACCGCTTCTCATAAAAAAATTTATTTTTTCAAAAACTCTTTCAAATGAAAACAATTTTAAAGGAATTGAAAAAAGCACTGTAGCTAACTTAGTGAAGCTTTTTATAATTTCGCTATGAAATTAATGTTTCCGTAGATACAGTCACTTTCTTAAACATTTCATAAAGAAGTAATATTCATATATTTACTGATAAACTTGAACCATTCCTCATACAAAAATGTATTTTTCCAAACATTCTTTCAAATAAAAAAAATTTTGAACGAATTGAAAAGCGCATTATTGATAACTTAGTGGAGAATTTTATAATTTCGCAATGAAATTAATATTTCCGGAGCTACAGTCACCTTCTTAAACATTTCAAAAGGAAGTAATATTCATATATTTACTGATAAACTTGAACCATTCCTCATAAAAAAATGTATTTTTTCAAAAATTCTTTCAAATGAAAACAATTTTAAAGGAATTGAAGAGAGCACTGTTAATAACTTAGTACTTTTCAATTTAAGGATTCATATGAAAGTAATATTCATATATTTATTTTAATATATTTTTTTTATTTGAACTACTCCTCATACAATAATTGTGTTTTCAAACATTCATTCAAATCACACAATCTTAAAAGAATTGAAACGATAATTTGGTGAAGATTTTAATAATTTCGCAATGAAATTAGTATTTCCGGAGATACAGTCACTTTCTTAAACATTTCATAAAGAAGTAATATTCATATATTTACTGATAAACTTGAGCCATTCCTCATACAAAAATGTATTTTTCCAAACATTCTTTCAAATCAAAAAAATTTTGAACGAATTGAAAAGCGCATTATTGATAACTTAGTGAAGCTTTTTATAATTTCGCAATAAAATTAATATTTCCGTAGATACAGTCACTTTCTCAAACATTTCATAAAGAAGTAATATTCATATATTTACTGATAAACTTGAACCATTCCTCATACAAAAATGTATTTTTCCAAACATTCTTTCAAATCAAAAAAATTTTGAACGAATTGAAAAGCTCATTATTGATAACTTAGTGAAGCTTTTTATAATTTCGCAATAAAAATAATATTTCCGTAGCTACAGTCACTTTCTCAAACATTTAATAAAGAAGTAATATTCATATATTTACTGATAAACTTAAACCATTCCTCATACAAAAATGTATTTTTCCAAACATTCTTTCAAATCAAATCAAAAAAATTGAAAAGCGCATTATTGGTAACTTAGTGGAGGTTTTTATAATTTCGCAAGTAAATTAATATTTCCGGAGCTACAGTCACTTTCTTAAACATTTCAAAAGGAAGTAATATACATATATTTATTAATAAGCTTGAACCGCTTCTCATAAAAAAATGTATTTTTTCAAAAACTCTTTCAAATGAAAACAATTTTAAAAGAATTGAAAAGAGCACTGTTAATAAATTAGTACTTTTCAATTCAAGGATTCATATGAAAGTAATATTCATATATTTATTTTAATATATTTTTTTTTATTTGAACTACTCCTCATACAAAAATTGTCTTTTCAAACATTCATTCAAATCTTCCACTTCTTCTTCTTTTGGCGCTACAGTCCGTGGTGAACCTGGGCCTCAACCAACAAAGTTTTTATCCATATTTATATTTATTCTTTGTTGTTGTGTCGAAACTAGTGTGTTTTTACACGGTAGGGAAGTTACCCCCACGCACATTCATTCATTCAAATCACACAATTTTAAAAGAATTGAAACGATAACTTGGTGAAGATTCTAATAATTTCGCAATTAAATTAATATTTCCGTAGATACAGTCACCTTCTTAAACATTTCAAAAGGAAGTAATATTCATATATTTACTGATAAGCTTGAACCATTCCTCATACAAAAATGTATTTTTCCAAACATTCTTTCAAATCAAAAAAAATTTTGAACGAATTGAAAAGCGCATAATTGATAACTTAATGAATATTTCTATAATTTCGCAATAAAATTAATATTTCCGTAGATACAGTCATTTTCTTAAACATTTCAAAAGGAAGTAAAATTCATATAGTTATTGATAAGCTTGAACCGCTTCTCATAAAAAAATTTATTTTTTCAAAAACTCTTTCAAATGAAAACAATTTTAAAGGAATTGAAAAGAGCACTGTTGCTAACTTAGTGAAGCTTTTTATAATTTCGCTATGAAATTAATGTTTCCGTAGATACAGTAACTTTCTTAAACATTTCATAAAGAAGTAATATTCATATATTTACTGATAAACTTGAACCATTCCTCATACAAAAATGTATTTTTCCAAACATTCTTTCAAATAAAAAAAATTTTGAACGAATTGAAAAGCGCATTATTGATAACTTAGTGGAGAATTTTATAATTTCGCAATGAAATTAATATTTCCGGAGCTACAGTCACCTTCTTAAACATTTCAAAAGGAAGAAATATTCATATATTTACTGATAAACTTGAACCATTCCTCATAAAAAAATGTATTTTTCCAAACATTCTTTCAAATCAAAAAAATTTTGAACGAATTGAAAAGCGCATTATTGATAACTTAGTGAAGCTTTTTATAATTCCGCAATAAAATTAATATTTCCGTAGATACAGTCACTTTCTTAAACATTTCATAAAGAAGTAATGTTCATATATTTACTGATAAACTTGAACCATTCCTCATACAAAAATGTATTTTTTCAAAAATTCTTTAAAATGAAAAAAATTTTGAAGGAATTGAAAATAGGTACTCTTGATAACTTAATGAAGATTTTTGTAATTTGAAATCAAAACAACTTCGAAAGAATTAAAAAGAGCACTGTCGATAACTTAGTGAATATTTCTATAATTTCGCAATGAAGTTAATATTTCCGTAGATACAGTCACTTTCTTAAACATTTCAAAAGGAAGTAATATTTATATATTTATTGATAAGCTTGAATTGAACCGCTTCTCATAAAAAAACGTAGTTTTTCAAAAACTCTTTCAAATGAAAAAAATTTTAAAGGAATTGAAAAGAGCACTGTTGCTAACTTAGTGAAGCATTTTATAATTTCGCAATGAAATTAATATTTCCGTAGATACAGTCACTTTCTTAAACATTTCATAAAGAAGTAACATTCATATATTTACTGATAAACTTGAACCATTCCTCATACAAAAATGTATTTTTCCAAACATTCTTTCAAATCCAAAAAATTTTGAACGAATTGAAAAGCGCATTATTGATAACTTAGTGGAGGTTTTTATAATTTCTCAATGAAGTTAATATTTCCGTAGATACAGTCACTTTCTTAAACATTTCAAAAGGAAGTAAAATTCATATATTTATTGATAAGCTTGAACCGCTTCTCATAAAAAAATGTATTTTTTCAAAAACTCTTTCAAATGAAAACAATTTTAAAGGAATTGAAAAGATCACTGTTAATAACTTAGTACTTTTCAATTCAAGGATTCATATGAAAGTAATATTCATATATTTATTTTAATATATTTTTTTTTATTTGAACTACTCCTCATACAAAAATGGTCTTTTCAAACATTCATTCAAATCACACAATTTTAAAAGAATTGAAACGATAACTTGGTGAAGATTTTAATAATTTCGCAATGAAATTATTATTTCCGTAGATACAGTCACCTTCTTAAACATTTCATAAAGAAGTAATATTCATATATTTACTGATAAACTTGAACCATTCCTCATACAAAAATGTATTTTTCCAAACATTCTTTCAAATCAAAAAAATTTTGAACGAATTGAAAAGCGCATTATTGATAACTTAGTGGAGGTTTTAATAATTTCGCAATGAAATTATTATTTCCGTAGATACAGTCACCTTCTTAAACATTTCATAAAGAAGTAATATTCATATATTTACTGATAAGCTTGAACCATTCATCATACAAAAATGTATTTTTCCAAAAATTCTTTAAAATGAAACAAATTTTGAAGGAATTGAAAATAGGTACTTTTGATAACTTAATGAAGATTTTTGTATTTTGAAATCAAAACAACTTCGAAAGAATTAAAAAGAGCACTATCGATAATTTGGTGAAGATTTTAATAATTTCGCAATGAAGTTAATATTTCCGTAGATACAGTCACTTTCCTAAACATTTCAAAAGGAAGTAATATTCATATATTTATTGATAAGCTTGAACCGCTTCTCATAAAAAAACGTAGTTTTTCAAAAACTCTTTCAAATGAAAAAAATTTTAAAGGAATTGAAAAGACCACTGTTGCTAACTTAGTGAAGCTTTTTATAATTTCGCAATGAAATTAATATTTCCGTAGATACAGTCACTTTCTTAAACATTTCATAAAGAAGTAATATTCATATATTTACTGATAAACTTGAACCATTCCTCATACAAAAATGTATTTTTCCAAACATTCTTTCAAATCAAAAAAATTTTGAACGAATTGAAGAGTGCATTATTGGTAACTTAGTGGAGGTTTTTATAATTTCGCAAGTAAATTAATATTTCCGGAGCTACAGTCACTTTCTTAAACATTTCAAAAGGAAGTAATATTTATATATTTATTAATAAGCTTGAACCGCGTCTCATAAAAAAATGTATTTTTTCAAAAACTCTTTCAAATGAAAACAATTTTAAAGGAATTGAAAAGAGCACTGTTAATAACTTAGTACTTTTCAATTCAAGGATTCATATGAAAGTAATATTCATTTATTTATTTAAATATATATATTTTTATTTGAACTACTCCTCATACAAAAATTGTCTTTTCAAACATTCATGCAAATCACACAATTTTAAAAGAATTGAAACGATAACTTGGTGAAGATTTTAATAATTTCGCAATGAAATTAATATTTCCGTAGATACAGTCACCTTCTTAAACATTTCATAAAGAAGTAATATTCATATATTTACTGATAAACTTGAACCATTCATCATACAAAAATGTATTTTTCCAAAAATTCTTTAAAATGAAACAAATTTTGAAGGAATTGAAAATAGGTACTCTTGATAACTTAATGAAGATTTTTGTATTTTGAAATCAAAACAACTTCGAAAGAATTAAAAAGAGCACTATCGATAATTTGGTGAAGATTTTAATAATTTCGCAATGAAGTTAATATTTCCGTAGATACAGTCACTTTCCTAAACATTTCAAAAGGAAGTAATATTCATATATTTATTGATAAGCTTGAACCGCTTCTCATAAAAAAACGTAGTTTTTCAAAAACTCTTTCAAATCAAAAAAATTTTGAACGAATTGAAAAGCGCATTATTGATAACTTAGTGGAAGTTTTTATAATTTCTCAATGAAATTAATATTTCCGGAGCTACAGTCACTTTCTTAAACATTTCAAAAGGAAGTAATATTCATATATTTATTGATAAGCTTGAACCACTTCTCATAAAAAAATGTATTTTTTCAAAAGCTCTTTCAAATGAAAACAATTTTAAAGGAATTGAAAAGAGCACTGTTAATAACTTAGTGCTTTTCAATTTAAGGATTCATATGAAAGTAATATTCATATATTTATTTAAATATATTTTTTTTATTTGAACTACTCCTCATACAATAATTGTGTTTTCAAACATTCATTCAAATCACACAATCTTAAAAGAATTGAAACGATAATTTGGTGAAGATTTCAATAATTTCACAATGAAATTAATATTTCCGGAGATACAGTCACTTTCTTTAACATTTCATAAAGAAGTAATATTCATATATTTACTGATAAACTTAAACCACTTCTCATATAAAAATGTATGTTTTCATAAATTCTTTTAAATCAAAACCGTTTTAAAAGAATTGAAGAGCGATCAATTGATAATTTTGTGAAGATTTTTATAATTTTGTAATGAAATTAATATTTCCGTATATACAGTCACTTTCCTAAACATTTCAAAAGGAAGTAATATTCATATATTTATTGATAAGCTTGAACCGCTTCTCATAAAAAAACGTAGTTTTTCAAAAACTCTTTCAAATCAAAAAAATTTTGAACGAATTGAAAAGCTCATTATTGATAACTTAGTGAAGCTTTTTATAATTTCGCAATAAAATTAATATTTCCGGAGCTACAGTCATTTTCTAAAACATTTCAAAAGGAAGTAAAATTCATATATTTATTGATAAGCTTGAACCGCTTCTTATAAAAAAATGTATTTTTTCAAAAGCTCTTTCAAATGAAAACAATTTTAAAGGAATTGAAAAGAGCACTGTTAATAACTTAGTACTTTTCAATTCAAGGATTCATATGAAAGTAATATTCATATATTTATTTTAATATATTTTTTTTTATTTGAACTACTCCTCATACAACAATTGTCTTTTCAAACATTCATTCAAATCACACAATTTTAAAAGAATTGAAACGATAACTTGGTGAAGATTGTAATAATTTCGCAATTAAATTAATATTTCCATAGATACAGTCACCTTCTTAAACATTTCAAAAGGAAGTAAAATTCATATATTTATTGATAAGCTTGAACCATTCCTCATACAAAAATGTATTTTTCCAAACATTCTTTCAAATCAAAAAAATTTTGAACGAATTGAAAAGCGCATTATTGATAACTTAGTGGAGGTTTTTATAGTTTCTCAATGAAGTTAATATTTCCGTAGATACAGTCACTTTCTTAAACATTTCAAAAGGAAGTAAAATTCATATATTTATTGATAAGCTTGAACCGCTTCTTATAAAAAAATGTATTTTTTCAAAAGCTCTTTCAAATGAAAACAATTTTAAAGGAATTGAAAAGAGCACTGTTAATAACTTAGTGCTTTTCAATTCAAGGATTCATATGAAAGTAATATTCATATATTTATTTTAATATATTTTTTTTATTTGAACTACTCCTCATACAAAAATTGTCTTTTCAAACATTCATTCAAATCACACAATTTTAAAAGAATTGAAACGATAACTTGGTGAAGATTTTAATAATTTCGCAATTAAATTAATATTTCCATAGATACAGTCACCTTCTTAAACATTTCAAAAGGAAGTAATATTCATATATTTACTGATAAACTTGAACCATTCCTCATACAAAAATGTATTTTTCCAAACATTCTTTCAAATCAAAAAAATTTTGAATGAATTGAAAAGCGCATAATTGATAACTTAATGAATATTTCTATAATTTCGCAATAAAATTAATGTTTCCGTAGATACAGTCACTTTCTCAAACATTTCATAAAGAAGTAATATTCATATATTTACTGATAAACTTGAACCATTCCTCATACAAAAATGTATTTTTCCAAACATTCTTTCAAATCAAAAAAATTTTGAACGAATTGAAAAGCTCATTATTGATAACTTAGTGAAGCTTTTTATAATTTCGCAATAAAAATAATATTTCCGTAGCTACAGTCACTTTCTCAAACATTTCATAAAGAAGTAATATTCATATATTTACTGATAAACTTAAACCATTCCTCATACAAAAATGTATTTTTCCAAACATTCTTTCAAATCAAATCAAAAAAATTGAAAAGCGCATTATTGGTAACTTAGTGGAGGTTTTTATAATTTCGCAAGTAAATTAATATTTCCGGAGCTACAGTCACTTTCTTAAACATTTCAAAAGGAAGTAATATACATATATTTATTAATAAGCTTGAACCGCTTCTCATAAAAAAATGTATTTTTTCAAAAACTCTTTCAAATGAAAACAATTTTAAAGGAATTGAAAAGAGCACTGTTAATAAATTAGTACTTTTCAATTCAAGGATTCATATGAAAGTAATATTCATATATTTATTTTAATATATTTTTTTTTATTTGAACTACTCCTCATACAAAAATTGTCTTTTCAAACATTCATTCAAATCACACAATTTTAAAAGAATTGAAACGATAACTTGGTGAAGATTCTAATAATTTCGCAATTAAATTAATATTTCCGTAGATACAGTCACCTTCTTAAACATTTCAAAAGGAAGTAATATTCATATATTTACTGATAAGCTTGAACCATTCCTCATACAAAAATGTATTTTTCCAAACATTCTTTCAAATCAAAAAAATTTTGAACGAATTGAAAAGCGCATAATTGATAACTTAATGAATATTTCTATAATTTCGCAATAAAATTAATATTTCCGTAGATACAGTCATTTTCTTAAACATTTCAAAAGGAAGTAAAATTCATATATTTATTGATAAGCTTGAACCGCTTCTCATAAAAAAATTTATTTTTTCAAAAACTCTTTCAAATGAAAACAATTTTAAAGGAATTGAAAAGAGCACTGTTGCTAACTTAGTGAAGCTTTTTATAATTTCGCTATGAAATTAATGTTTCCGTAGATACAGTAACTTTCTTAAACATTTCATAAAGAAGTAATATTCATATATTTACTGATAAACTTGAACCATTCCTCATACAAAAATGTATTTTTCCAAACATTCTTTCAAATAAAAAAAATTTTGAACGAATTGAAAAGCGCATTATTGATAACTTAGTGGAGAATTTTATAATTTCGCAATGAAATTAATATTTCCGGAGCTACAGTCACCTTCTTAAACATTTCAAAAGGAAGTAATATTCATATATTTACTGACAAACTTGAACCATTCCTCATAAAAAAATGTATTTTTTTAAACATTCTTTCAAATCAAAAAAATTTTGAACGAATTGAAAAGCGCATTATTGATAACTTAGTGAAGCTTTTTATAATTCCGCAATAAAATTAATATTTCCGTAGATACAGTCACTTTCTTAAACATTTCATAAAGAAGTAATGTTTATATATTTACTGATAAACTTGAACCATTCCTCATACAAAAATGTATTTTTCCAAAAATTCTTTAAAATCAAATCAAAAAAATTGAAAAGCGCATTATTGGTAACTTAGTGGAGGTTTTTATAATTTCGCAAGTAAATTAATATTTCCGGAGCTACAGTCACTTTCTTAAACTGTTCAAAAGGAAGTAATATTCATATATTTATTAATAAGCTTGAACCGCTTCTCATAAAAAAATGTATTTTTTCAAAAACTCTTTCAAATGAAAACAATTTTAAAGGAATTGAAAAGAGCACTGTTAATAACTTAGTACTTTTCAATTCAAGAATTCATATGAAAGTAATATTCATATATTTATTTTAATATATTTTTTTTTATTTGAACTACTCCTCATACAAAAATTGTCTTTTCAAACATTCATTCAAATCACACAATTTTTAAAGAATTGAAACGATAACTTTGTGAAGATTTTAATAATTTCGCAATGAAATTATTATTTACGTAGATACAGTCACCTTCTTAAACATTTCATAAAGAAGTAATATTCATATACTTACTGATAAACTTGAACCATTCCTCATACAAAAATGTATTTTTCCAAACATTCTTTCAAATCAAAAAAATTTTGTACGAATTGAAAAGCGCATTATTGATAACTTAGTGAATATTTCTATAATTTCGCAATGAAGTTAATATTTCCGTAGATACAGTCACTTTCTTAAACATTTCAAAAGGAAGTAATATTCATATATTTATTGATAAACTTGAACCATTCCTCATACAAAAATGTATTTTTCCAAAAATTCTTTAAAATGAAACAAATTTTGAAGGAATTGAAAATAGGTACTCTTGATAACTTAATGAAGATTTTTGTAATTTGAAATCAAAACAACTTCGAAAGAATTAAAAAGAGCACTATCGATAACTTAGTGAATATTTCTATAATTTCGCAATGAAGTTAATATTTCCGTAGATACAGTCACTTTCTTAAACATTTCAAAAGGAAGTAATATTCATATATTTATTGATAAGCTTGAACCGCTTCTCATAAGAAAACGTAGTTTTTCAAAAACTCTTTCAAATCAAAAAAATTTTAAAGGAATTGAAAAGAGCACTGTTGCTAACTTAGTGAAGCATTTTATAATTTCGCAATGAAATTAATATTTCCGTAGATACAGTCACTTTCTTAAACATTTCATAAAAAAGTAACATTCATATATTTACTGATAAACTTGAACCATTCCTCATACAAAAATGTATTTTTCCAAACATTCTTTCAAATCCAAAAAATTTTGAACGAATTGAAAAGCGCATTATTGATAACTTAGTGGAGGTTTTTATAATTTCTCAATGAAGTTAATATTTCCGTAGATACAGTCACTTTCTTAAACATTTCAAAAGGAAGTAAAATTCATATATTTATTGATAAGCTTGAACCGCTTCTCATAAAAAAATGTATTTTTTCAAAAACTCTTTCAAATGAAAACAATTTTAAAGGAATTGAAAAGATCACTGTTAATAACTTAGTACTTTTCAATTCAAGGATTCATATGAAAGTAATATTCATATATTTATTTTAATATATTTTTTTTTATTTGAGCTACTCCTCATACAAAAATTGTCTTTTCAAACATTCATTCAAATCACACAATTTTAAAAGAATTGAAACGATAACTTGGTGAAGATTTTAATAATTTCGCAATGAAATTATTATTTCCGTAGATACAGTCACCTTCTTAAACATTTCATAAAGAAGTAATATTCATATATTTACTGATAAACTTGAACCATTCCTCATACAAAAATGTATTTTTCCAAACATTCTTTCAAATCAAAAAAATTTTGAACGAATTGAAAAGCGCATTATTGATAACTTAGTGGAGGTTTTAATAATTTCGCAATGAAATTATTATTTCCGTAGATACAGTCACCTTCTTAAACATTTCATAAAGAAGTAATATTCATATATTTACTGATAAACTTGAACCATTCATCATACAAAAATGTATTTTTCCAAAAATTCTTTAAAATGAAACAAATTTTGAAGGAATTGAAAATAGGTACTTTTGATAACTTAATGAAGATTTTTGTATTTTGAAATCAAAACAACTTCGAAAGAATTAAAAAGAGCACTATCGATAATTTGGTGAAGATTTTAATAATTTCGCAATGAAGTTAATATTTCCGTAGATACAGTCACTTTCCTAAACATTTCAAAAGGAAGTAATATTCATATATTTATTGATAAGCTTGAACCGCTTCTCATAAAAAAACGTAGTTTTTCAAAAACTCTTTCAAATGAAAAAAATTTTAAAGGAATTGAAAAGACCACTGTTGCTAACTTAGTGAAGCTTTTTATAATTTCGCAATGAAATTAATATTTCCGTAGATACAGTCACTTTCTTAAACATTTCATAAAGAAGTAATATTCATATATTTACTGATAAACTTGAACCATTCCTCATACAAAAATGTATTTTTCCAAACATTCTTTCAAATCAAAAAAATTTTGAACGAGTTGAAGAGCGCATTATTGGTAACTTAGTGGAGGTTTTTATAATTTCGCAAGTAAATTAATATTTCCGGAGCTACAGTCACTTTCTTAAACATTTCAAAAGGAAGTAATATTTATATATTTATTAATAAGCTTGAACCGCGTCTCATAAAAAAATGTATTTTTTCAAAAACTCTTTCAAATGAAAACAATTTTAACGGAATTGAAAAGAGCACTGTTAATAACTTAGTATTTTTCAATTCAAGGATTCATATGAAAGTAATATTCATTTATTTATTTAAATATATATTTTTTTATTTGAACTACTCCTCATACAAAAATTGTCTTTTCAAACATTCATGCAAATCACACAATTTTAAAAGAATTGAAACGATAACTTGGTGAAGATTAAATTATAATTTCGCAATGAAATTAATATTTCCGTAGATACAGTCACCTTCTTAAACATTTCATAAAGAAGTAATATTCATATATTTACTGATAAACTTGAACCATTCATCATACAAAAATGTATTTTTCCAAAAATTCTTTAAAATGAAACAAATTTTGAAGGAATTGAAAATAGGTACTCTTGATAACTTAATGAAGATTTTTGTATTTTGAAATCAAAACAACTTCGAAAGAATTAAAAAGAGCACTATCGATAATTTGGTGAAGATTTTAATAATTTCGCAATGAAGTTAATATTTCCGTAGATACAGTCACTTTCCTAAACATTTCAAAAGGAAGTAATATTCATATATTTATTGATAAGCTTGAACCGCTTCTCATAAAAAAACGTAGTTTTTCAAAAACTCTTTCAAATCAAAAAAATTTTGAACGAATTGAAAAGCGCATTATTGATAACTTAGTGAAGCTTTTTATAATTTCGCAATAAAATTAATATTTCCGTAGATACAGTCATTTTCTAAAACATTTCAAAAGGAAGTAAAATTCATATATTTATTGATAAGCTTGAACCGCTTCTCATAAAAAAATGTATTTTTTCAAAAGCTCTTTCAAATGAAAACAATTTTAAAGAAATTGAAAAGAGCACTGTTAATAACTTAGTACTTTTCAATTTAAGGATTCATATGAAAGTAATATTCATATATTTATTTTAATATATTTTTTTTGTATTTGAACTACTCCTCATACAAAAATTGTCTTTTCAAACATTCATTCAAATCACACAATTTTAAAAGAATTGAAACGATAACTTGGTGAAGATTTTAATAATTTCGCAATGAAATTATTATTTCCGTAGATGCAGTCACCTTCTTAAACATTTCATAAAGAAGTAATATTCATATATTTACTGATAAACTTGAACCATTCATCATACAAAAATGTATTTTTCCAAAAATTCTTTAAAATGAAACAAATTTTGAAGGAATTGAAAATAGGTACTTTTGATAATTTAATGAAGATTTTTGTATTTTGAAATCAAAACAACTTCGAAAGAATTAAAAAGAGCTCTATCGATAATTTGGTGAAGATTTTAATAATTTCGCAATGAAGTTAATATTTCCGTAGATACAGTCACTTTCCTAAACATTTCAAAAGGAAGTAATATTCATATATTTATTGATAAGCTTGAACCGCTTCTCATAAAAAAACGTAGTTTTTCAAAAACTCTTTCAAATCAAAAAAATTTTGAACGAATTGAAAAGCGCATTATTGATAACTTAGTGAAGCTTTTTATAATTTCGCAATAAAATTAATATTTCCGTAGATACAGTCATTTTCTAAAACATTTCAAAAGGAAGTAAAATTCATATATTTATTGATAAGCTTGAACCGCTTCTCATAAAAAAATGTATTTTTTCAAAAGCTCTTTCAAATGAAAACAATTTTAAAGAAATTGAAAAGAGCACTGTTAATAACTTAGTACTTTTCAATTTAAGGATTCATATGAAAGTAATATTCATATATTTATTTTAATATATTTTTTTTGTATTTGAACTACTCCTCATACAAAAATTGTCTTTTCAAACATTCATTCAAATCACACAATTTTAAAAGAATTGAAACGATAACTTGGTGAAGATTTTAATAATTTCGCAATGAAATTATTATTTCCGTAGATGCAGTCACCTTCTTAAACATTTCATAAAGAAGTAAAATTCATATATTTACTGATAAACTTGAACCATTCATCATACAAAAATGTATTTTTCCAAAAATTCTTTAAAATGAAACAAATTTTGAAGGAATTGAAAATAGGTACTTTTGATAACTTAATGAAGATTTTTGTATTTTGAAATCAAAACAACTTCGAAAGAATTAAAAAGAGCACTATCGATAATTTGGTGAAGATTTTAAAAATTTCGCAATGAAGTTAATATTTCCGTAGATACAGTCACTTTCCTAAACATTTCAAAAGGAAGTAATATTCATATATTTATTGATAAGCTTGAACCGCTTCTCATAAAAAAACGTAGTTTTTCAAAAACTCTTTCAAATGAAAAAAATTTTAAAGGAATTGAAAAGAGCACTGTTGCTAACTTAGTGAAGCTTTTTATAATTTCGCAATGAAATTAATATTTCCGTAGATACAGTCACTTTCTTAAACATTTCATAAAGAAGTAATATTCATATATTTACTGATAAACTTGAACCATTCCTCATACAAAAATGTATTTTTCCAAACATTCTTTCAAATCAAAAAAATTTTGAACGAATTGAAGAGCGCATTATTGGTAACTTAGTGGAGGTTTTTATAATTTCGCAAGTAAATTAATATTTCCGGAGCTACAGTCACTTTCTTAAACATTTCAAACGGAAGTAATATTTATATATTTATTAATAAGCTTGAACCGCGTCTCATAAAAAAATGTATTTTTTCAAAAACTCTTTCAAATGAAAACAATTTTAAAGGAATTGAAAAGAGCACTGTTAATAACTTAGTACTTTTCAATTCAAGGATTCATATGAAAGTAATATTCATATATTTATTTTAATATATTTTTTTTTATTTGAACTACTCCTCATACAAAAATTGTCTTTTCAAACATTCATGCAAATCACACAATTTTAAAAGAATTGAAACGATAACTTGGTGAAGATTTTAATAATTTCGCAATGAAATTAATATTTCCGTAGATACAGTCACCTTCTTAAACATTTCATAAAGAAGTAATATTCATATATTTACTGATAAACTTGAACCATTCATCATACAAAAATGTATTTTTCCAAAAATTCTTTAAAATGAAACAAATTTTGAAGGAATTGAAAATAGGTACTCTTGATAACTTAATGAAGATTTTTGTATTTTGAAATCAAAACAACTTCGAAAGAATTAAAAAGAGCACTATCGATAATTTGGTGAAGATTTTAATAATTTCGCAATGAAGTTAATATTTCCGTAGATACAGTCACTTTCCTAAACATTTCAAAAGGAAGTAATATTCATATATTTATTGATAAGCTTGAACCGCTTCTCATAAAAAAACGTAGTTTTTCAAAAACTCTTTCAAATCAAAAAAATTTTGAACGAATTGAAAAGCGCATTATTGATAACTTAGTGAAGCTTTTTATAATTTCGCAATAAAATTAATATTTCCGTAGATACAGTCATTTTCTAAAACATTTCAAAAGGAAGTAAAATTCATATATTTATTGATAAGCTTGAACCGCTTCTCATAAAAAAATGTATTTTTTCAAAAGCTCTTTCAAATGAAAACAATTTTAAAGAAATTGAAAAGAGCACTGTTAATAACTTAGTACTTTTCAATTTAAGGATTCATATGAAAGTAATATTCATATATTTATTTTAATATATTTTTTTTTATTTGAACTACTCCTCATACAAAAATTGTCTTTTCAAACATTCATTCAAATCACACAATTTTAAAAGAATTGAAACGATAACTTGGTGAAGATTTTAATAATTTCGCAATGAAATTATTATTTCCGTAGATACAGTCACCTTCTTAAACATTTCATAAAGAAGTAATATTCATATATTTACTGATAAACTTGAACCATTCATCATACAAAAATGTATTCTTCCAAAAATTCTTTAAAATGAAACAAATTTTGAAGGAATTGAAAATAGGTACTTTTGATAACTTAATGAAGATTTTTGTATTTTGAAATCAAAACAACTTCGAAAGAATGAAAAAGAGCACTATCGATAATTTGGTGAAGATTTTAATAATTTCGCAATGAAGTTAATATTTCCGTAGATACAGTCACTTTCTTAAACATTTCAAAAGGAAGTAATATTCATATATTTACTGATAAACTTGAACCATTCCTCATACAAAAATGTATTTTTCCAAACATTCTTTCAAATCAAAAAAATTTTGAACGAATTGAAGAGCGCATTATTGGTAACTTAGTGGAGGTTTTTATAATTTCGCAAGTAAATTAATATTTCCGGAGCTACAGTCACTTTCTTAAACATTTCAAAAGGAAGTAATATTTATATATTTATTAATAAGCTTGAACCGCGTCTCATAAAAAAATGTATTTTTTCAAAAACTCTTTCAAATGAAAACAATTTTAAAGGAATTGAAAAGAGCACTGTTAATAACTTAGTACTTTTCAATTCAAGGATTCATATGAAAGTAATATTCATATATTTATTTTAATATATTTTTTTTTATTTGAACTACTCCTCATACAAAAATTGTCTTTTCAAACATTCATGCAAATCACACAATTTTAAAAGAATTGAAACGATAACTTGGTGAAGATTTTTATAATTTCGCAATGAAATTAATATTTCCGTAGATACAGTCACCTTCTTAAACATTTCATAAAGAAGTAATATTCATATATTTACTGATAAACTTGAACCATTCATCATACAAAAATGTATTTTTCCAAAAATTCTTTAAAATGAAACAAATTTTGAAGGAATTGAAAATAGAAACTCTTGATAACTTAATGAAGATTTTTGTATTTTGAAATCAAAACAACTTCGAAAGAATTAAAAAGAGCACTATCGATAATTTGGTGAAGATTTTAATAATTTCGCAATGAAGTTAATATTTCCGTAGATACAGTCACTTTCCTAAACATTTCAAAAGGAAGTAATATTCATATATTTATTGATAAGCTTGAACCGCTTCTCATAAAAAAACGTAGTTTTTCAAAAACTCTTTCAAATCAAAAAAATTTTGAACGAATTGAAAAGCGCATTATTGATAACTTAGTGAAGCTTTTTATAATTTCGCAATAAAATTAATATTTCCGTAGATACAGTCATTTTCTAAAACATTTCAAAAGGAAGTAAAATTCATATATTTATTGATAAGCTTGAACCGCTTCTCATAAAAAAATGTATTTTTTCAAAAGCTCTTTCAAATGAAAACAATTTTAAAGAAATTGAAAAGAGCACTGTTAATAACTTAGTACTTTTCAATTTAAGGATTCATATGAAAGTAATATTCATATATTTATTTTAATATATTTTTTTTGTATTTGAACTACTCCTCATACAAAAATTGTCTTTTCAAACATTCATTCAAATCACACAATTTTAAAAGAATTGAAACGATAACTTGGTGAAGATTTTAATAATTTCGCAATGAAATTATTATTTCCGTAGATGCAGTCACCTTCTTAAACATTTCATAAAGAAGTAATATTCATATATTTACTGATAAACTTGAACCATTCATCATACAAAAATGTATTTTTCCAAAAATTCTTTAAAATGAAACAAATTTTGAAGGAATTGAAAATAGGTACTTTTGATAACTTAATGAAGATTTTTGTATTTTGAAATCAAAACAACTTCGAAAGAATTAAAAAGAGCTCTATCGATAATTTGGTGAAGATTTTAATAATTTCGCAATGAAGTTAATATTTCCGTAGATACAGTCACTTTCCTAAACATTTTAAAAGGAAGTAATATTCATATATTTATTGATAAGCTTGAACCGCTTCTCATAAAAAAACGTAGTTTTTCAAAAACTCTTTCAAAACAAAAAAATTTTGAACGAATTGAAAAGCGCATTATTGATAACTTAGTGAAGCTTTTTATAATTTCGCAATAAAATTAATATTTCCGTAGATACAGTCATTTTCTAAAACATTTCAAAAGGAAGTAAAATTCATATATTTATTGATAAGCTTGAACCGCTTCTCATAAAAAAATGTATTTTTTCAAAAGCTCTTTCAAATGAAAACAATTTTAAAGAAATTGAAAAGAGCACTGTTAATAACTTAGTACTTTTCAATTTAAGGATTCATATGAAAGTAATATTCATATATTTATTTTAATATATTTTTTTTGTATTTGAACTACTCCTCATACAAAAATTGTCTTTTCAAACATTCATTCAAATCACACAATTTTAAAAGAATTGAAACGATAACTTGGTGAAGATTTTAATAATTTCGCAATGAAATTATTATTTCCGTAGATGCAGTCACCTTCTTAAACATTTCATAAAGAAGTAAAATTCATATATTTACTGATAAACTTGAACCATTCATCATACAAAAATGTATTTTTCCAAAAATTCTTTAAAATGAAACAAATTTTGAAGGAATTGAAAATAGGTACTTTTGATAACTTAATGAAGATTTTTGTATTTTGAAATCAAAACAACTTCGAAAGAATTAAAAAGAGCACTATCGATAATTTGGTGAAGATTTTAATAATTTCGCAATGAAGTTAATATTTCCGTAGATACAGTCACTTTCCTAAACATTTCAAAAGGAAGTAATATTCATATATTTATTGATAAGCTTGAACCGCTTCTCATAAAAAAACGTAGTTTTTCAAAAACTCTTTCAAATGAAAAAAATTTTAAAGGAATTGAAAAGAGCACTGTTGCTAACTTAGTGAAGCTTTTTATAATTTCGCAATGAAATTAATATTTCCGTAGATACAGTCACTTTCTTAAACATTTCATAAAGAAGTAATATTCATATATTTACTGATAAACTTGAACCATTCCTCATACAAAAATGTATTTTTCCAAACATTCTTTCAAATCAAAAAAATTTTGAACGAATTGAAGAGCGCATTATTGGTAACTTAATGAATATTTCTATAATTTCGCAATAAAATTAATATTTCCGTAGATACAGTCATTTTCTTAAACATTTCAAAAGGAAGTAAAATTCATATATTTATTGATAAGCTTGAACCGCTTCTCATAAAAAAATTTATTTTTTCAAAAACTCTTTCAAATGAAAACAATTTTAAAGGAATTGAAAAGAGCACTGTTGCTAACTTAGTGAAGCTTTTTATAATTTCGCTATGAAATTAATGTTTCCGTAGATACAGTCACTTTCTTAAACATTTCATAAAGAAGTAATATTCATATATTTACTGATAAACTTGAACCATTCCTCATACAAAAATGTATTTTTCCAAACATTCTTTCAAATAAAAAAAATTTTGAACGAATTGAAAAGCGCATTATTGATAACTTAGTGGAGAATTTTATAATTTCGCAATGAAATTAATATTTCCGGAGCTACAGTCACCTTCTTAAACATTTCAAAAGGAAGTAATATTCATATATTTACTGATAAACTTGAACCATTCCTCATAAAAAAATGTATTTTTCCAAAAATTCTTTAAAATAAAAACAATTTTAAAGGAATTGAAGAGAGCACTGTTAATAACTTAGTACTTTTCAATTTAAGGATTCATATGAAAGTAATATTCATATATTTATTTTAATATATTTTTTTTATTTGAACTACTCCTCATACAATAATTGTGTTTTCAAACATTCATTCAAATCACACAATCTTAAAAGAATTGAAACGATAATTTGGTGAAGATTTTAAAAATTTCGCAATGAAATTAGTATTTCCGGAGATACAGTCACTTTCTTAAACATTTCATAAAGAAGTAATATTCATATATTTACTGATAAACTTGAACCATTCCTCATACAAAAATGTATTTTTCCAAACATTCTTTCAAATCAAAAAAATTTTGAACGAATTGAAAAGCTCATTATTGATAACTTAGTGAAGCTTTTTATAATTTCGCAATAAAAATAATATTTCCGTAGCTACAGTCACTTTCTCAAACATTTCATAAAGAAGTAATATTCATATATTTACTGATAAACTTAAACCATTCCTCATACAAAAATGTATTTTTCCAAACATTCTTTCAAATCAAATCAAAAAAATTGAAAAGCGCATTATTGGTAACTTAGTGGAGGTTTTTATAATTTCGCACGTAAATTAATATTTCCGGAGCTACAGTCACTTTCTTAAACATTTCAAAAGGAAGTAATATACATATATTTATTAATAAGCTTGAACCGCTTCTCATAAAAAAATGTATTTTTTCAAAAACTCTTTCAAATGAAAACAATTTTAAAAGAATTGAAAAGAGCACTGTTAATAACTTAGTACTTTTCAATTCAAGGATTCATATGAAAGTAATATTCATATATTTACTGATAAACTTGAACCATTCCTCATAAAAAAATGTATTTTTCCAAAAATTCTTTAAAATAAAAACAATTTTAAAGGAATTGAAGAGAGCACTGTTAATAACTTAGTACTTTTCAATTTAAGGATTCATATGAAAGTAATATTCATTTATTTATTTTAATATATTTTTTTTATTTGAACTACTCCTCATACAATAATTGTGTTTTCAAACATTCATTCAAATCACACAATCTTAAAAGTATTGAAACGATAATTTGGTGAAGATTTTAATAATTTTGCAATGAAATTAGTATTTCCGGAGATACAGTCACTTTCTTAAACATTTCATAAAGAAGTAATATTCATATATTTACTGATAAACTTGAACCATTCCTCATACAAAAATGTATTTTTCCAAACATTCTTTCAAATCAAAAAAATTTTGAACGAATTGAAAAGCTCATTATTGATAACTTAGTGAAGCTTTTTATAATTTCGCAATAAAAATAATATTTCCGTAGCTACAGTCACTTTCTCAAACATTTCATAAAGAAGTAATATTCATATATTTACTGATAAACTTGAACCATTCCTCATACAAAAATGTATTTTTCCAAACATTCTTTCAAATCAAATCAAAAAAATTGAAAAGCGCATTATTGGTAACTTAGTGGAGGTTTTTATAATTTCGCAAGTAAATTAATATTTCCGGAGCTACAGTCACTTTCTTAAACATTTCAAAAGGAAGTAATATACATATATTTATTAATAAGCTTGAACCGCTTCTCATAAAAATATGTATTTTTTCAAAAACTCTTTCAAATGAAAACAATTTTAAAAGAATTGAAAAGAGCACTGTTAATAACTTAGTACTTTTCAATTCAAGGATTCATATGAAAGTAATATTCATATATTTATTTTAATATATTTTTTTTTATTTGAACTACTCCTCATACAAAAATTGTCTTTTCAAACATTCATTCAAATCACACAATTTTAAAAGAATTGAAAGGATAACTTGGTGAAGATGTTAATCATTTCGCAATTAAATTAATATTTCCGTAGATACAGTCACCTTCTTAAACATTTCAAAAGGAAGTAATATTCATATATTTACTGATAAACTTGAACCATTCCTCATACAAAAATGTATTTTTCCAAACATTCTTTCAAATCAAAAAAATTTTGAACGAATTGAAAAGCGCATAATTGATAACTTAATGAATATTTCTATAATTTCGCAATAAAATTAATATTTCCGTAGATACAGTCATTTTCTTAAACATTTCAAAAGGAAGTAAAATTCATATATTTATTGATAAGCTTGAACCGCTTCTCATAAAAAAAATTATTTTTCCAAACATTCTTTCAAATCAAAAAAATTTTGAACGAATTGAAAAGCGCATAATTGATAACTTAATGAATATTTCTATAATTTCGCAATAAAATTAATATTTCCGTAGATACAGTCACCTTCTTAAACATTTCAAAAGGAAGTAATATTCATATATTTACTGATAAACTTGAACCATTCCTCATACAAAAATGTATTTTTCCAAACATTCTTTCAAATCAAAAAAATTTTGAACGAATTGAAAAGCGCATAATTGATAACTTAATGAATATTTCTATAATTTCGCAATAAAATTAATGTTTCCGTAGATACAGTAACTTTCTTAAACATTTCATAAAGAAGTAATATTCATATATTTACTGATAAACTTGAACCATTCCTCATACAAAAATGTATTTTTCCAAACATTCTTTCAAATAAAAAAAATTTTGAACGAATTGAAAAGCGCATTATTGATAACTTAGTGGAGAATTTTATAATTTCGCAATGAAATTAATGTTTCCGGAGCTACAGTCACCTTCTTAAACATTTCAAAAGGAAGTAATATTCATATATTTACTGATAAACTTGAACCATTCCTCATAAAAAAATGTATTTTTCCAAAAATTCTTTAAAATAAAAACAATTTTAAAGGAGTTGAAGAGAGCACTGTTAATAACTTAGTACTTTTCAATTTAAGGATTCATATGAAAGTAATATTCATATATTTATTTTAATATATTTTTTTTATTTGAACTACTCCTCATACAATAATTGTGTTTTCAAACATTCATTCAAATCACACAATCTTAAAAGAATTGAAACGATAACTTGGTGAAGATTTTAATAATTTCGCAATGAAATTAGTATTTCCGGAGATACAGTCACTTTCTTAAACATTTCATAAAGAAGTAATATTCATATATTTACTGATAAACTTGAACCATTCCTCATACAAAAATGTATTTTTCCAAACATTCTTTCAAATCAAAAAAATTTTGAACGAATTGAAAAGCTCATTATTGATAACTTAGTGAAGCTTTTTATAATTTCGCAATGAAATTAATATTTCCGTAGATACAGTCACTTTCTTAAACATTTCATAAAGAAGTAACATTCATATATTTACTGATAAACTTGAACCATTCCTCATACAAAAATGTATTTTTTCAAAAACTCTTTCAAATGAAAACAATTTTAAAAGAATTGAAAAGAGCACTGTTAATAACTTAGTACTTTTCAATTCAAGGATTCATATGAAAGTAATATTCATATATTTACTGATAAACTTGAACCATTCCTCATAAAAAATTTATTTTTCCAAAAATTCTTTAAAATAAAAACAATTTTAAAGGAATTGAAGAGAGCACTGTTAATAACTTAGTACTTTTCAATTTAAGGATTCATATGAAAGTAATATTCATATATTTATTTTAATATATTTTTTTTATTTGAACTACTCCTCATACAATAATTGTGTTTTCAAACATTCATTCAAATCACACAATCTTAAAAGAATTGAAACGATAATTTGGTGAAGATTTTAATAATTTCGCAATGAAATTAGTATTTCCGGAGATACAGTCACTTTCTTAAACATTTCATAAAGAAGTAATATTCATATATTTACTGATAAACTTGAACCATTCCTCATACAAAAATGTATTTTTCCAAACATTCTTTCAAATCAAAAAAATTTTGAACGAATTGAAAAGCTCATTATTGATAACTTAGTGAAGCTTTTTATAATTTCGCAATAAAAATAATATTTCCGTAGCTACAGTCACTTTCTCAAACATTTCATAAAGAAGTAATATTCATATATTTACTGATAAACTTGAACCATTCCTCATACAAAAATGTATTTTTCCAAACATTCTTTCAAATCAAATCAAAAAAATTGAAAAGCGCATTATTGGTAACTTAGTGGAGGTTTTTATAATTTCGCAAGTAAATTTATATTTCCGGAGCTACAGTCACTTTCTTAAACATTTCAAAAGGAAGTAATATACATATATTTATTAATAAGCTTGAACCGCTTCTCATAAAAAAATGTATTTTTTCAAAAACTCTTTCAAATGAAAACAATTTTAAAAGAATTGAAAAGAGCACTGTTAATAACTTAGTACTTTTCAATTCAAGGATTCATATGAAAGTAATATTCATATATTTATTTTAATATATTTTTTTTTATTTGAACTACTCCTCATACAAAAATTGTCTTTTCAAACATTCATTCAAATCACACAATTTTAAAAGAATTGAAAGGATAACTTGGTGAAGATTTTAATCATTTCGCAATTAAATTAATATTTCCGTAGATACAGTCACCTTCTTAAACATTTCAAAAGGAAGTAATATTCATATATTTACTGATAAACTTGAACCATTCCTCATACAAAAATGTATTTTTCCAAACATTCTTTCAAATCAAAAAAATTTTGAACGAATTGAAAAGCGCATAATTGATAACTTAATGAATATTTCTATAATTTCGCAATAAAATTAATATTTCCGTAGATACAGTCATTTTCTTAAACATTTCAAAAGGAAGTAAAATTCATATATTTATTGATAAGCTTGAACCGCTTCTCATAAAAAAATTTATTTTTTCAAAAACTCTTTCAAATGAAAACAATTTTAAAGGAATTGAAAAGAGCACTGTTGCTAACTTAGTGAAGCTTTTTATAATTTCGCTATGAAATTAATGTTTCCGTAGATACAGTAACTTTCTTAAACATTTCATAAAGAAGTAATATTCATATATTTACTGATAAACTTGAACCATTCCTCATACAAAAATGTATTTTTCCAAACATTCTTTCAAATAAAAAAAATTTTGAACGAATTGAAAAGCGCATTATTGATAACTTAGTGGAGAATTTTATAATTTCGCAATGAAATTAATGTTTCCGGAGCTACAGTCACCTTCTTAAACATTTCAAAAGGAAGTAATATTCATATATTTACTGATAAACTTGAACCATTCCTCATAAAAAAATATATTTTTCCAAAAATTCTTTAAAATAAAAACAATTTTAAAGGAATTGAAGAGAGCACTGTTAATAACTTAGTACTTTTCAATTTAAGGATTCATATGAAAGTAATATTCATATATTTACTGATAAACTTGAACCATTCCTCATAAAAAAATGTATTTTTCCAAAAATTCTTTAAAATAAAAACAATTTTAAAGGAATTGAAGAGAGCACTGTTAATAACTTAGTACTTTTCAATTTAAGGATTCATATGAAAGTAATATTCATATATTTATTTTAATATATTTTTTTTATTTGAACTACTCCTCATACAATAATTGTGTTTTCAAACATTCATTCAAATCACACAATCTTAAAAGAATTGAAACGATAATTTGGTGAAGATTTTAATAATTTCGCAATGAAATTAATATTTCCGTAGATACAGTCACCTTCTTAAACATTTCATAAAGAAGTAAAATTCATATATTTACTGATAAACTTGAACCATTCATCATACAAAAATGTATTTTTCCAAAAATTCTTTAAAATGAAACAAATTTTGAAGGAATTGAAAATAGGTACTTTTGATAACTTAATGAAGATTTTTGTATTTTGAAATCAAAACAACTTCGAAAGAATTAAAAAGAGCACTATCGATAATTTGGTGAAGATTTTAAAAATTTCGCAATGAAGTTAATATTTCCGTAGATACAGTCACTTTCCTAAACATTTCAAAAGGAAGTAATATTCATATATTTATTGATAAGCTTGAACCGCTTCTCATAAAAAAACGTAGTTTTTCAAAAACTCTTTCAAATGAAAAAAATTTTAAAGGAATTGAAAAGAGCACTGTTGCTAACTTAGTGAAGCTTTTTATAATTTCGCAATGAAATTAATATTTCCGTAGATACAGTCACTTTCTTAAACATTTCATAAAGAAGTAATATTCATATATTTACTGATAAACTTGAACCATTCCTCATACAAAAATGTATTTTTCCAAACATTCTTTCAAATCAAAAAAATTTTGAACGAATTGAAGAGCGCATTATTGGTAACTTAGTGGAGGTTTTTATAATTTCGCAAGTAAATTAATATTTCCGGAGCTACAGTCACTTTCTTAAACATTTCAAACGGAAGTAATATTTATATATTTATTAATAAGCTTGAACCGCGTCTCATAAAAAAATGTATTTTTTCAAAAACTCTTTCAAATGAAAACAATTTTAAAGGAATTGAAAAGAGCACTGTTAATAACTTAGTACTTTTCAATTCAAGGATTCATATGAAAGTAATATTCATATATTTATTTTAATATATTTTTTTTTATTTGAACTACTCCTCATACAAAAATTGTCTTTTCAAACATTCATGCAAATCACACAATTTTAAAAGAATTGAAACGATAACTTGGTGAAGATTTTAATAATTTCGCAATGAAATTAATATTTCCGTAGATACAGTCACCTTCTTAAACATTTCATAAAGAAGTAATATTCATATATTTACTGATAAACTTGAACCATTCATCATACAAAAATGTATTTTTCCAAAAATTCTTTAAAATGAAACAAATTTTGAAGGAATTGAAAATAGGTACTCTTGATAACTTAATGAAGATTTTTGTATTTTGAAATCAAAACAACTTCGAAAGAATTAAAAAGAGCACTATCGATAATTTGGTGAAGATTTTAATAATTTCGCAATGAAGTTAATATTTCCGTAGATACAGTCACTTTCCTAAACATTTCAAAAGGAAGTAATATTCATATATTTATTGATAAGCTTGAACCGCTTCTCATAAAAAAACGTAGTTTTTCAAAAACTCTTTCAAATCAAAAAAATTTTGAACGAATTGAAAAGCGCATTATTGATAACTTAGTGAAGCTTTTTATAATTTCGCAATAAAATTAATATTTCCGTAGATACAGTCATTTTCTAAAACATTTCAAAAGGAAGTAAAATTCATATATTTATTGATAAGCTTGAACCGCTTCTCATAAAAAAATGTATTTTTTCAAAAGCTCTTTCAAATGAAAACAATTTTAAAGAAATTGAAAAGAGCACTGTTAATAACTTAGTACTTTTCAATTTAAGGATTCATATGAAAGTAATATTCATATATTTATTTTAATATATTTTTTTTTATTTGAACTACTCCTCATACAAAAATTGTCTTTTCAAACATTCATTCAAATCACACAATTTTAAAAGAATTGAAACGATAACTTGGTGAAGATTTTAATAATTTCGCAATGAAATTATTATTTCCGTAGATACAGTCACCTTCTTAAACATTTCATAAAGAAGTAATATTCATATATTTACTGATAAACTTGAACCATTCATCATACAAAAATGTATTCTTCCAAAAATTCTTTAAAATGAAACAAATTTTGAAGGAATTGAAAATAGGTACTTTTGATAACTTAATGAAGATTTTTGTATTTTGAAATCAAAACAACTTCGAAAGAATGAAAAAGAGCACTATCGATAATTTGGTGAAGATTTTAATAATTTCGCAATGAAGTTAATATTTCCGTAGATACAGTCACTTTCTTAAACATTTCAAAAGGAAGTAATATTCATATATTTACTGATAAACTTGAACCATTCCTCATACAAAAATGTATTTTTCCAAACATTCTTTCAAATCAAAAAAATTTTGAACGAATTGAAGAGCGCATTATTGGTAACTTAGTGGAGGTTTTTATAATTTCGCAAGTAAATTAATATTTCCGGAGCTACAGTCACTTTCTTAAACATTTCAAAAGGAAGTAATATTTATATATTTATTAATAAGCTTGAACCGCGTCTCATAAAAAAATGTATTTTTTCAAAAACTCTTTCAAATGAAAACAATTTTAAAGGAATTGAAAAGAGCACTGTTAATAACTTAGTACTTTTCAATTCAAGGATTCATATGAAAGTAATATTCATATATTTATTTTAATATATTTTTTTTTATTTGAACTACTCCTCATACAAAAATTGTCTTTTCAAACATTCATGCAAATCACACAATTTTAAAAGAATTGAAACGATAACTTGGTGAAGATTTTTATAATTTCGCAATGAAATTAATATTTCCGTAGATACAGTCACCTTCTTAAACATTTCATAAAGAAGTAATATTCATATATTTACTGATAAACTTGAACCATTCATCATACAAAAATGTATTTTTCCAAAAATTCTTTAAAATGAAACAAATTTTGAAGGAATTGAAAATAGAAACTCTTGATAACTTAATGAAGATTTTTGTATTTTGAAATCAAAACAACTTCGAAAGAATTAAAAAGAGCACTATCGATAATTTGGTGAAGATTTTAATAATTTCGCAATGAAGTTAATATTTCCGTAGATACAGTCACTTTCCTAAACATTTCAAAAGGAAGTAATATTCATATATTTATTGATAAGCTTGAACCGCTTCTCATAAAAAAACGTAGTTTTTCAAAAACTCTTTCAAATCAAAAAAATTTTGAACGAATTGAAAAGCGCATTATTGATAACTTAGTGAAGCTTTTTATAATTTCGCAATAAAATTAATATTTCCGTAGATACAGTCATTTTCTAAAACATTTCAAAAGGAAGTAAAATTCATATATTTATTGATAAGCTTGAACCGCTTCTCATAAAAAAATGTATTTTTTCAAAAGCTCTTTCAAATGAAAACAATTTTAAAGAAATTGAAAAGAGCACTGTTAATAACTTAGTACTTTTCAATTTAAGGATTCATATGAAAGTAATATTCATATATTTATTTTAATATATTTTTTTTGTATTTGAACTACTCCTCATACAAAAATTGTCTTTTCAAACATTCATTCAAATCACACAATTTTAAAAGAATTGAAACGATAACTTGGTGAAGATTTTAATAATTTCGCAATGAAATTATTATTTCCGTAGATGCAGTCACCTTCTTAAACATTTCATAAAGAAGTAATATTCATATATTTACTGATAAACTTGAACCATTCATCATACAAAAATGTATTTTTCCAAAAATTCTTTAAAATGAAACAAATTTTGAAGGAATTGAAAATAGGTACTTTTGATAACTTAATGAAGATTTTTGTATTTTGAAATCAAAACAACTTCGAAAGAATTAAAAAGAGCTCTATCGATAATTTGGTGAAGATTTTAATAATTTCGCAATGAAGTTAATATTTCCGTAGATACAGTCACTTTCCTAAACATTTTAAAAGGAAGTAATATTCATATATTTATTGATAAGCTTGAACCGCTTCTCATAAAAAAACGTAGTTTTTCAAAAACTCTTTCAAATCAAAAAAATTTTGAACGAATTGAAAAGCGCATTATTGATAACTTAGTGAAGCTTTTTATAATTTCGCAATAAAATTAATATTTCCGTAGATACAGTCATTTTCTAAAACATTTCAAAAGGAAGTAAAATTCATATATTTATTGATAAGCTTGAACCGCTTCTCATAAAAAAATGTATTTTTTCAAAAGCTCTTTCAAATGAAAACAATTTTAAAGAAATTGAAAAGAGCACTGTTAATAACTTAGTACTTTTCAATTTAAGGATTCATATGAAAGTAATATTCATATATTTATTTTAATATATTTTTTTTGTATTTGAACTACTCCTCATACAAAAATTGTCTTTTCAAACATTCATTCAAATCACACAATTTTAAAAGAATTGAAACGATAACTTGGTGAAGATTTTAATAATTTCGCAATGAAATTATTATTTCCGTAGATGCAGTCACCTTCTTAAACATTTCATAAAGAAGTAAAATTCATATATTTACTGATAAACTTGAACCATTCATCATACAAAAATGTATTTTTCCAAAAATTCTTTAAAATGAAACAAATTTTGAAGGAATTGAAAATAGGTACTTTTGATAACTTAATGAAGATTTTTGTATTTTAAAATCAAAACAACTTCGAAAGAATTAAAAAGAGCACTATCGATAATTTGGTGAAGATTTTAATAATTTCGCAATGAAGTTAATATTTCCGTAGATACAGTCACTTTCCTAAACATTTCAAAAGGAAGTAATATTCATATATTTATTGATAAGCTTGAACCGCTTCTCATAAAAAAACGTAGTTTTTCAAAAACTCTTTCAAATGAAAAAAATTTTAAAGGAATTGAAAAGAGCACTGTTGCTAACTTAGTGAAGCTTTTTATAATTTCGCAATGAAATTAATATTTCCGTAGATACAGTCACTTTCTTAAACATTTCATAAAGAAGTAATATTCATATATTTACTGATAAACTTGAACCATTCCTCATACAAAAATGTATTTTTCCAAACATTCTTTCAAATCAAAAAAATTTTGAACGAATTGAAGAGCGCATTATTGGTAACTTAGTGGAGGTTTTTATAATTTCGCAAGTAAATTAATATTTCCGGAGCTACAGTCACTTTCTTAAACATTTCAAACGGAAGTAATATTTATATATTTATTAATAAGCTTGAACCGCGTCTCATAAAAAAATGTATTTTTTCAAAAACTCTTTCAAATGAAAACAATTTTAAAGGAATTGAAAAGAGCACTGTTAATAACTTAGTACTTTTCAATTCAAGGATTCATATGAAAGTAATATTCATATATTTATTTTAATATATTTTTTTTTATTTGAACTACTCCTCATACAAAAATTGTCTTTTCAAACATTCATGCAAATCACACAATTTTAAAAGAATTGAAACGATAACTTGGTGAAGATTTTAATAATTTCGCAATGAAATTAATATTTCCGTAGATACAGTCACCTTCTTAAACATTTCATAAAGAAGTAATATTCATATATTTACTGATAAACTTGAACCATTCATCATACAAAAATGTATTTTTCCAAAAATTCTTTAAAATGAAACAAATTTTGAAGGAATTGAAAATAGGTACTCTTGATAACTTAATGAAGATTTTTGTATTTTGAAATCAAAACAACTTCGAAAGAATTAAAAAGAGCACTATCGATAATTTGGTGAAGATTTTAATAATTTCGCAATGAAGTTAATATTTCCGTAGATACAGTCACTTTCCTAAACATTTCAAAAGGAAGTAATATTCATATATTTATTGATAAGCTTGAACCGCTTCTCATAAAAAAACGTAGTTTTTCAAAAACTCTTTCAAATCAAAAAAATTTTGAACGAATTGAAAAGCGCATTATTGATAACTTAGTGAAGCTTTTTATAATTTCGCAATAAAATTAATATTTCCGTAGATACAGTCATTTTCTAAAACATTTCAAAAGGAAGTAAAATTCATATATTTATTGATAAGCTTGAACCGCTTCTCATAAAAAAATGTATTTTTTCAAAAGCTCTTTCAAATGAAAACAATTTTAAAGAAATTGAAAAGAGCACTGTTAATAACTTAGTACTTTTCAATTTAAGGATTCATATGAAAGTAATATTTATATATTTATTTTAATATATTTTTTTTTATTTGAACTACTCCTCATACAAAAATTGTCTTTTCAAACATTCATTCAAATCACACAATTTTAAAAGAATTGAAACGATAACTTGGTGAAGATTTTAATAATTTCGCAATGAAATTATTATTTCCGTAGATACAGTCACCTTCTTAAACATTTCATAAAGAAGTAATATTCATATATTTACTGATAAACTTGAACCATTCATCATACAAAAATGTATTCTTCCAAAAATTCTTTAAAATGAAACAAATTTTGAAGGAATTGAAAATAGGTACTTTTGATAACTTAATGAAGATTTTTGTATTTTGAAATCAAAACAACTTCGAAAGAATGAAAAAGAGCACTATCGATAATTTGGTGAAGATTTTAATAATTTCGCAATGAAGTTAATATTTCCGTAGATACAGTCACTTTCTTAAACATTTCAAAAGGAAGTAATATTCATATATTTACTGATAAACTTGAACCATTCCTCATACAAAAATGTATTTTTCCAAACATTCTTTCAAATCAAAAAAATTTTGAACGAATTGAAGAGCGCATTATTGGTAACTTAGTGGAGGTTTTTATAATTTCGCAAGTAAATTAATATTTCCGGAGCTACAGTCACTTTCTTAAACATTTCAAAAGGAAGTAATATTTATATATTTATTAATAAGCTTGAACCGCGTCTCATAAAAAAATGTATTTTTTCAAAAACTCTTTCAAATGAAAACAATTTTAAAGGAATTGAAAAGAGCACTGTTAATAACTTAGTACTTTTCAATTCAAGGATTCATATGAAAGTAATATTCATATATTTATTTTAATATATTTTTTTTTATTTGAACTACTCCTCATACAAAAATTGTCTTTTCAAACATTCATGCAAATCACACAATTTTAAAAGAATTGAAACGATAACTTGGTGAAGATTTTTATAATTTCGCAATGAAATTAATATTTCCGTAGATACAGTCACCTTCTTAAACATTTCATAAAGAAGTAATATTCATATATTTACTGATAAACTTGAACCATTCATCATACAAAAATGTATTTTTCCAAAAATTCTTTAAAATGAAACAAATTTTGAAGGAATTGAAAATAGAAACTCTTGATAACTTAATGAAGATTTTTGTATTTTGAAATCAAAACAACTTCGAAAGAATTAAAAAGAGCACTATCGATAATTTGGTGAAGATTTTAATAATTTCGCAATGAAGTTAATATTTCCGTAGATACAGTCACTTTCCTAAACATTTCAAAAGGAAGTAATATTCATATATTTATTGATAAGCTTGAACCGCTTCTCATAAAAAAACGTAGTTTTTCAAAAACTCTTTCAAATCAAAAAAATTTTGAACGAATTGAAAAGCGCATTATTGATAACTTAGTGAAGCTTGTTATAATTTCGCAATAAAATTAATATTTCCGTAGATACAGTCATTTTCTAAAACATTTCAAAAGGAAGTAAAATTCATATATTAATTGATAAGCTTGAACCGCTTCTCATAAAAAAATGTATTTTTTCAAAAGCTCTTTCAAATGAAAACAATTTTAAAGGAATTGAAAAGAGCACTGTTAATAACTTAGTGCTTTTCAATTCAAAGTTTCATATAAAAGTAATATTCAAATATTTATTTAAATATATTTTTTTTTATTTGAACTACTCCTCATACAAAAATTGTTGTTTCAAACATTTATTCAAATCACACAATTTTAAAAGAATCGATCAATTGATAATTTTGTGGAGATTTTTATAATTTCGTAATGAAATTAATATTTCCGGAGCTACAGTCACTTTCTTAAACATTTCAAAAGGAAGTAATATACATATATTTATTAATAAGCTTGAACCGCTTCTCATACAAAAATGTATTTTTCCAAAAATTCTTTCAAATCAAAAAAATTTTGAATGAATTGAAAAGCGCATAATTGATAACTTAATGAATATTTCTATAATTTCGCAATAAAATTAATATTTCCGTAGATACAGTCATTTTCTTAAACATTTCAAAAGGAAGTAAAATTCATATATTTATTGATAAGCTTGAACCGCTTCTCATAAAAAAATTTATTTTTTCAAAAACTCTTTCAAATGAAAACAATTTTAAAGGAATTGAAAAGAGCACTGTTGCTAACTTAGTGAAGCTTTTTATAATTTCGCTATGAAATTAATGTTTCCGTAGATACAGTCACTTTCTTAAACATTTCATAAAGAAGTAATATTCATATATTTACTGATAAACTTGAACCATTCCTCATACAAAAATGTATTTTTCCAAACATTCTTTCAAATAAAAAAAATTTTGAACGAATTGAAAAGCGCATTATTGATAACTTAGTGGAGAATTTTATAATTTCGCAATGAAATTAATATTTCCGGAGCTACAGTCACCTTCTTAAACATTTCAAAAGGAAGTAATATTCATATATTTACTGATAAACTTGAACCATTCCTCATAAAAAAATGTATTTTTCCAAAAATTCTTTAAAATAAAAACAATTTTAAAGGAATTGAAGAGAGCACTGTTAATAACTTAGTACTTTTCAATTTAAGGATTCATATGAAAGTAATATTCATATATTTATTTTAATATATTTTTTTTATTTGAACTACTCCTCATACAATAATTGTGTTTTCAAACATTCATTCAAATCACACAATCTTAAAAGAATTGAAACGATAATTTGGTGAAGATTTTAAAAATTTCGCAATGAAATTAGTATTTCCGGAGATACAGTCACTTTCTTAAACATTTCATAAAGAAGTAATATTCATATATTTACTGATAAACTTGAACCATTCCTCATACAAAAATGTATTTTTCCAAACATTCTTTCAAATCAAAAAAATTTTGAACGAATTGAAAAGCTCATTATTGATAACTTAGTGAAGCTTTTTATAATTTCGCAATAAAAATAATATTTCCGTAGCTACAGTCACTTTCTCAAACATTTCATAAAGAAGTAATATTCATATATTTACTGATAAACTTAAACCATTCCTCATACAAAAATGTATTTTTCCAAACATTCTTTCAAATCAAATCAAAAAAATTGAAAAGCGCATTATTGGTAACTTAGTGGAGGTTTTTATAATTTCGCACGTAAATTAATATTTCCGGAGCTACAGTCACTTTCTTAAACATTTCAAAAGGAAGTAATATACATATATTTATTAATAAGCTTGAACCGCTTCTCATAAAAAAATGTATTTTTTCAAAAACTCTTTCAAATGAAAACAATTTTAAAAGAATTGAAAAGAGCACTGTTAATAACTTAGTACTTTTCAATTCAAGGATTCATATGAAAGTAATATTCATATATTTACTGATAAACTTGAACCATTCCTCATAAAAAAATGTATTTTTCCAAAAATTCTTTAAAATAAAAACAATTTTAAAGGAATTGAAGAGAGCACTGTTAATAACTTAGTACTTTTCAATTTAAGGATTCATATGAAAGTAATATTCATTTATTTATTTTAATATATTTTTTTTATTTGAACTACTCCTCATACAATAATTGTGTTTTCAAACATTCATTCAAATCACACAATCTTAAAAGAATTGAAACGATAATTTGGTGAAGATTTTAATAATTTTGCAATGAAATTAGTATTTCCGGAGATACAGTCACTTTCTTAAACATTTCATAAAGAAGTAATATTCATATATTTACTGATAAACTTGAACCATTCCTCATACAAAAATGTATTTTTCCAAACATTCTTTCAAATCAAAAAAATTTTGAACGAATTGAAAAGCTCATTATTGATAACTTAGTGAAGCTTTTTATAATTTCGCAATAAAAATAATATTTCCGTAGCTACAGTCACTTTCTCAAACATTTCATAAAGAAGTAATATTCATATATTTACTGATAAACTTGAACCATTCCTCATACAAAAATGTATTTTTCCAAACATTCTTTCAAATCAAATCAAAAAAATTGAAAAGCGCATTATTGGTAACTTAGTGGAGGTTTTTATAATTTCGCAAGTAAATTTATATTTCCGGAGCTACAGTCACTTTCTTAAACATTTCAAAAGGAAGTAATATACATATATTTATTAATAAGCTTGAACCGCTTCTCATAAAAAAATGTATTTTTTCAAAAACTCTTTCAAATGAAAACAATTTTAAAAGAATTGAAAAGAGCACTGTTAATAACTTAGTACTTTTCAATTCAAGGATTCATATGAAAGTAATATTCATATATTTATTTTAATATATTTTTTTTTATTTGAACTACTCCTCATACAAAAATTGTCTTTTCAAACATTCATTCAAATCACACAATTTTAAAAGAATTGAAAGGATAACTTGGTGAAGATTTTAATCATTTCGCAATTAAATTAATATTTCCGTAGATACAGTCACCTTCTTAAACATTTCAAAAGGAAGTAATATTCATATATTTACTGATAAACTTGAACCATTCCTCATACAAAAATGTATTTTTCCAAACATTCTTTCAAATCAAAAAAATTTTGAACGAATTGAAAAGCGCATAATTGATAACTTAATGAATATTTCTATAATTTCGCAATAAAATTAATATTTCCGTAGATACAGTCATTTTCTTAAACATTTCAAAAGGAAGTAAAATTCATATATTTATTGATAAGCTTGAACCGCTTCTCATAAAAAAATTTATTTTTTCAAAAACTCTTTCAAATGAAAACAATTTTAAAGGAATTGAAAAGAGCACTGTTGCTAACTTAGTGAAGCTTTTTATAATTTCGCTATGAAATTAATGTTTCCGTAGATACAGTAACTTTCTTAAACATTTCATAAAGAAGTAATATTCATATATTTACTGATAAACTTGAACCATTCCTCATACAAAAATGTATTTTTCCAAACATTCTTTCAAATAAAAAAAATTTTGAACGAATTGAAAAGCGCATTATTGATAACTTAGTGGAGAATTTTATAATTTCGCAATGAAATTAATGTTTCCGGAGCTACAGTCACCTTCTTAAACATTTCAAAAGGAAGTAATATTCATATATTTACTGATAAACTTGAACCATTCCTCATAAAAAAATGTATTTTTCCAAAAATTCTTTAAAATAAAAACAATTTTAAAGGAATTGAAGAGAGCACTGTTAATAACTTAGTACTTTTCAATTTAAGGATTCATATGAAAGTAATATTCATATATTTACTGATAAACTTGAACCATTCCTCATAAAAAAATGTATTTTTCCAAAAATTCTTTAAAATAAAAACAATTTTAAAGGAATTGAAGAGAGCACTGTTAATAACTTAGTACTTTTCAATTTAAGGATTCATATGAAAGTAATATTCATATATTTATTTTAATATATTTTTTTTATTTGAACTACTCCTCATACAATAATTGTGTTTTCAAACATTCATTCAAATCACACAATCTTAAAAGAATTGAAACGATAATTTGGTGAAGATTTTAATAATTTCGCAATGAAATTAGTATTTCCGGAGATACAGTCACTTTCTTAAACATTTCATAAAGAAGTAATATTCATATATTTACTGATAAACTTGAACCATTCCTCATACAAAAATGTAATTTTCCAAACATTCTTTCAAATCAAAAAAATTTTGAACGAATTGAAAAGCGCATTATTGATAACTTAGTGAAGCTTTTTATAATTTCGCAATGAAATTAATATTTCCGTAGATACAGTCACTTTCTTAAACATTTCATAAAGAAGTAACATTCATATATTTACTGATAAACTTGAACCATTCCTCATACAAAAATGTATTTTTCCAAACATTCTTTCAAATCAAATCAAAAAAATTGAAAAGCGCATTATTGGTAACTTAGTGGAGGTTTTTATAATTTCGCAAGTAAATTAATATTTCCGGAGCTACAGTCACTTTCTTAAACATTTCAAAAGGAAGTAATATACATATATTTATTAATAAGCTTGAACCGCTTCTCATAAAAAAATGTATTTTTTCAAAAACTCTTTCAAATGAAAACAATTTTAAAAGAATTGAAAAGAGCACTGTTAATAACTTAGTACTTTTCAATTCAAGGATTCATATGAAAGTAATATTCATATATTTATTTTAATATATTTTTTTTATTTGAACTACTCCTCATACAATAATTGTGTTTTCAAACATTCATTCAAATCACACAATCTTAAAAGAATTGAAACGATAATTTGGTGAAGATTTTAATAATTTCGCAATGAAATTAGTATTTCCGGAGATACAGTCACTTTCTTAAACATTTCATAAAGAAGTAATATTCATATATTTACTGATAAACTTGAACCATTCCTCATACAAAAATGTATTTTTCCAAACATTCTTTCAAATCAAAAAAATTTTGAACGAATTGAAAAGCTCATTATTGATAACTTAGTGAAGCTTTTTATAATTTCGCAATGAAATTAATATTTCCGTAGATACAGTCACTTTCTTAAACATTTCATAAAGAAGTAACATTCATATATTTACTGATAAACTTGAACCATTCCTCATACAAAAATGTATTTTTCCAAACATTCTTTCAAATCAAATCAAAAAAATTGAAAAGCGCATTATTGGTAACTTAGTGGAGGTTTTTATAATTTCGCAAGTAAATTAATATTTCCGGAGCTACAGTCACTTTCTTAAACATTTCAAAAGGAAGTAATATACATATATTTATTAATAAGCTTGAACCGCTTCTCATAAAAAAATGTATTTTTTCAAAAACTCTTTCAAATGAAAACAATTTTAAAAGAATTGAAAAGAGCACTGTTAATAACTTAGTACTTTTCAATTCAAGGATTCATATGAAAGTAATATTCATATATTTACTGATAAACTTGAACCATTCCTCATAAAAAAATGTATTTTTCCAAAAATTCTTTAAAATAAAAACAATTTTAAAGGAATTGAAGAGAGCACTGTTAATAACTTAGTACTTTTCAATTTAAGGATTCATATGAAAGTAATATTCATATATTTATTTTAATATATTTTTTTTATTTGAACTACTCCTCATACAATAATTGTGTTTTCAAACATTCATTCAAATCACACAATCTTAAAAGAATTGAAACGATAATTTGGTGAAGATTTTAATAATTTCGCAATGAAATTAGTATTTCCGGAGATACAGTCACTTTCTTAAACATTTCATAAAGAAGTAATATTCATATATTTACTGATAAACTTGAACCATTCCTCATACAAAAATGTATTTTTCCAAACATTCTTTCAAATCAAAAAAATTTTGAACGAATTGAAAAGCTCATTATTGATAACTTAGTGAAGCTTTTTATAATTTCGCAATAAAAATAATATTTCCGTAGCTACAGTCACTTTCTCAAACATTTCATAAAGAAGTAATATTCATATATTTACTGATAAACTTGAACCATTCCTCATACAAAAATGTATTTTTCCAAACATTCTTTCAAATCAAATCAAAAAAATTGAAAAGCGCATTATTGGTAACTTAGTGGAGGTTTTTATAATTTCGCAAGTAAATTTATATTTCCGGAGCTACAGTCACTTTCTTAAACATTTCAAAAGGAAGTAATATACATATATTTATTAATAAGCTTGAACCGCTTCTCATAAAAAAATGTATTTTTTCAAAAACTCTTTCAAATGAAAACAATTTTAAAAGAATTGAAAAGAGCACTGTTAATAACTTAGTACTTTTCAATTCAAGGATTCATATGAAAGTAATATTCATATATTTATTTTAATATATTTTTTTTTATTTGAACTACTCCTCATACAAAAATTGTCTTTTCAAACATTCATTCAAATCACACAATTTTAAAAGAATTGAAAGGATAACTTGGTGAAGATTTTAATCATTTCGCAATTAAATTAATATTTCCGTAGATACAGTCACCTTCTTAAACATTTCAAAAGGAAGTAATATTCATATATTTACTGATAAACTTGAACCATTCCTCATACAAAAATGTATTTTTCCAAACATTCTTTCAAATCAAAAAAATTTTGAACGAATTGAAAAGCGCATAATTGATAACTTAATGAATATTTCTATAATTTCGCAATAAAATTAATATTTCCGAAGATACAGTCATTTTCTTAAACATTTCAAAAGGAAGTAAAATTCATATATTTATTGATAAGCTTGAACCGCTTCTCATAAAAAAATTTATTTTTTCAAAAACTCTTTCAAATGAAAACAATTTTAAAGGAATTGAAAAGAGCACTGTTGCTAACTTAGTGAAGCTTTTTATAATTTCGCTATGAAATTAATGTTTCCGTAGATACAGTAACTTTCTTAAACATTTCATAAAGAAGTAATATTCATATATTTACTGATAAACTTGAACCATTCCTCATACAAAAATGTATTTTTCCAAACATTCTTTCAAATAAAAAAAATTTTGAACGAATTGAAAAGCGCATTATTGATAACTTAGTGGAGAATTTTATAATTTCGCAATGAAATTAATATTTCCGGAGCTACAGTCACCTTCTTAAACATTTCAAAAGGAAGTAATATTCATATATTTACTGATAAACTTAAACCATTCCTCATAAAAAAATGTATTTTTCCAAACATTCTTTCAAATCAAAAAAATTTTGAACGAATTGAAAAGCGCATTATTGATAACTTAGAGAAGCTTTTTATAATTTCGCAATAAAATTAATATTTCCGTAGATACAGTCATTTTCTTAAAAATTTCAAAAGGAAGTAAAATTCATATATTTATTTATAAGCTTGAACCGCTTCTCATAAAAAAATGTATTTTTTCAAAAGCTCTTTCAAATGAAAACAATTTTAAAGGAATTGAAAAGAGCACTGTTAATAACTTATTACTTTTCAATATAAGGATTCATATGAAAGTAATATTCATATATTTATTTTAATATATTTTTTTTATTTGAACTACTCCTCATACAATAATTGTGTTTTCAAACATTCATTCAAATCACACAATCTTAAAAGAATTGAAACGATAATTTGGTGAAGATTTTAATAATTTCGCAATGAAATTAATATTTCCGGAGATACAGTCACTCTCTTAAACATTTCATAAGGAAGTAATTTTTATTAATTTATTAATAAACTTAAACCACTTCTCATTTAAAAATGTATGTTTTCACAAAATTCTTTTAAATCAAAACAGTTTTAAAAGAGCTGAAGAGCGATCAATTGATAATTTTGTGAAGATTTTTATAATTTTGTAATGAAATTAATATTTCCGGAGATACAGTCACTTTCTTAAACATTTCATAAAGAAGTAATATTCATATATTTACTGATAAACTTGAACCATTCCTCATACAAAAATGTATTTTTCCAAAAATTCTTTAAAATGAAAACAATTTTAAAGGAATTGAAGAGAGCACTGTTAATAACTTAGTACTTTTCAATTTAAGGATTCATATGAAAGTAATATTCATATATTTATTTTAATATATTTTTTTTATTTGAACTACTCCTCATACAATAATTGTGTTTTCAAACATTCATTCAAATCACACAATCTTAAAAGAATTGAAACGATAATTTGGTGAAGATTTTAATAATTTCGCAATGAAATTAGTATTTCTGGAGATACAGTCACTTTCTTAAACATTTCATAAAGAAGTAATATTCATATATTTACTGATAAACTTGAACCATTCCTCATACAAAAATGTATTTTTCCAAACATTCTTTCAAATCAAAAAAATTTTGAACGAATTGAAAAGCGCATTATTGATAACTTAGTGAAGCTTTTTATAATTTCGCAATAAAATTAATATTTCCGTAGATACAGTCACTTTCTCAAACATTTCAAAAGGAAGTAATATTCATATATTTACTGATAAACTTGAACCATTCCTCATACAAAAATGTATTTTTCCAAACATTCTTTCAAATCAAAAAAATTTTGAACGAATTGAAAAGCGCATTATTGATAACTTAGTGGAGGTTTTTATAATTTCTCAATGAAGTTAATATTTCCGTAGATACAGTCACTTTCTTAAACATTTCATAAAGAAGTAATATTCATATATTTACTGATAAACTTGAACCATTCCTCATACAAAAATGTATTTTTCCAAAAATTCTTTAAAATGAAAACAATTTTAAAGGAATTGAAGAGAGCACTGTTAATAACTTAGTACTTTTCAATTTAAGGATTCATATGAAAGTAATATTCATATATTTATTTTAATATATTTTTTTTATTTGAACTACTCCTCATACAACAATTGTCTTTTCAAACATTCATTCAAATCACACAATTTTAAAAGAATTGAAACGATAACTTGGTGAAGATTTTAATAATTTCGCAATTAAATTAATATTTCCATAGATACAGTCACCTTCTTAAACATTTCAAAAGGAAGTAAAATTCATATATTTATTGATAAGCTTGAACCATTCCTCATACAAAAATGTATTTTTCCAAACATTCTTTCAAATCAAAAAAATTTTGAACGAATTGAAAAGCGCATTATTGATAACTTAGTGGAGGTTTTTATAGTTTCTCAATGAAGTTAATATTTCCGTAGATACAGTCACTTTCTTAAACATTTCAAAAGGAAGTAAAATTCATATATTTATTGATAAGCTTGAACCGCTTCTTATAAAAAAATGTATTTTTTCAAAAGCTCTTTCAAATGAAAACAATTTTAAAGGAATTGAAAAGAGCACTGTTAATAACTTAGTGCTTTTCAATTCAAAGTTTCATATGAAAGTAATATTCAAATATTTATTTAAATATATTTTTTTTTATTTGAACTACTCCTCATACAAAAATTGTTGTTTCAAACATTTATTCACATCACACAATTTTAAAAGAATCGATCAATTGATAATTTTGTGGAGATTTTTATAATTTCGTAATGAAATTAATATTTCCGGAGCTACAGTCACTTTCTTAAACATTTCAAAAGGAAGTAATATACATATATTTATTAATAAGCTTGAACCGCTTCTCATAAAAAAATGTATTTTTTCAAAAACTCTTTCAAATGAAAACAATTTTAAAGGAATTGAAAAGAGCACTGTTAATAACTTAGTACTTTTCAATTCAAGGATTCATATGAAAGTAATATTCATATATTTATTTTAATATATTTTTTTTATTTGAACTACTCCTCATACAAAAATTGTCTTTTCAAACATTCATTCAAATCACACAATTTTAAAAGAATTGAAACGATAACTTGGTGAAGATTTTAATAATTTCGCAATTAAATTAATATTTCCATAGATACAGTCACCTTCTTAAACATTTCAAAAGGAAGTAATATTCATACATTTACTGATAAACTTAAACCATTCCTCATACAAAAATGTATTTTTCCAAACATTCTTTCAAATCAAATCAAAAAAATTGAAAAGCGCATTATTGGTAACTTAGTGGAGGTTTTTATAATTTCGCAAGTAAATTAATATTTCCGGAGCTACAGTCACTTTCTTAAACATTTCAAAAGGAAGTAATATTCATATATTTACTGATAAACTTGAACCGCTTCTCATACAAAAATGTATTTTTCCAAACATTCTTTCAAATCAAAAAAATTTTGAACGAATTGAAAAGCGCATAATTGATAACTTAATGAATATTTCTATAATTTCGCAATAAAATTAATATTTCCGTAGATACAGTCATTTTCTTAAACATTTCAAAAGGAAGTAAAATTCATATATTTATTGATAAGCTTGAACCGCTTCTCATAAAAAAATTTATTTTTTCAAAAACTCTTTCAAATGAAAACAATTTTAAAGGAATTGAAAAGAGCACTGTTGCTAACTTAGTGAAGCTTTTTATAATTTCGCTATGAAATTAATGTTTCCGTAGATACAGTAACTTTCTTAAACATTTCATAAAGAAGTAATATTCATATATTTACTGATAAACTTGAACCATTCCTCATACAAAAATGTATTTTTCCAAACATTCTTTCAAATAAAAAAAATTTTGAACGAACTGAAAAGCGCATTATTGATAACTTAGTGGAGAATTTTATAATTTCGCAATGAAATTAATATTTCCGGAGCTACAGTCACCTTCTTAAACATTTCAAAAGGAAGTAATATTCATATATTTACTGATAAACTTGAACCATTCCTCATAAAAAAATGTATTTTTCCAAACATTCTTTCAAATCAAAAAAATTTTGAACGAATTGAAAAGCGCATTATTGATAACTTAGTGAAGCTTTTTATAATTCCGCAAAAAAATTAATATTTCCGTAGATACAGTCACTTTCTTAAACATTTCATAAAGAAGTAATGTTCATATATTTACTGATAAACTTGAACCATTCCTCATACAAAAATGTATTTTTCCAAAAATTCTTTAAAATGAAAAAAATTTTGAAGGAATTGAAAATAGGTACTCTTGATAACTTAATGAAGATTTTTGTAATTTGAAATCAAAACAACTTCGAAAGAATTAAAAAGAGCACTGTCGATAACTTAGTGAATATTTCTATAATTTCGCAATGAAGTTAATATTTCCGTAGATACAGTCACTTTCTTAAACATTTCAAAAGGAAGTAATATTCATATATTTATTGATAAGCTTGAATTGAACCGCTTCTCATAAAAAAACGTAGTTTTTCAAAAACTCTTTCAAATGAAAAAAATTTTAAAGGAATTGAAAAGAGCACTGTTGCTAACTTAGTGAAGCATTTTATAATTTCGCAATGAAATTAATATTTCCGTAGATACAGTCACTTTCTTAAACATTTCATAAAGAAGTAACATTCATATATTTACTGATAAACTTGAACCATTCCTCATACAAAAATGTATTTTTCCAAACATTCTTTCAAATCCAAAAAATTTTGAACGAATTGAAAAGCGCATTATTGATAACTTAGTGGAGGTTTTTATAATTTCTCAATGAAGTTAATATTTCCGTAGATACAGTCACTTTCTTAAACATTTCAAAAGGAAGTAAAATTCATATATTTATTGATAAGCTTGAACCGCTTCTCATAAAAAAATGTATTTTTTCAAAAACTCTTTCAAATGAAAACAATTTTAAAGGAATTGAAAAGATCACTGTTAATAACTTAGTACTTTTCAATTCAAGGATTCATATGAAAGTAATATTCATATATTTATTTTAATATATTTTTTTTTATTTGAACTACTCCTCATACAAAAATTGTCTTTTCAAACATTCATTCAAATCACACAATTTTAAAAGAATTGAAACGATAACTTGGTGAAGATTTTAATAATTTCGCAATGAAATTATTATTTCCGTAGATACAGTCACCTTCTTAAACATTTCATAAAGAAGTAATATTCATATATTTACTGATAAACTTGAACCATTCCTCATACAAAAATGTATTTTTCCAAACATTCTTTCAAATCAAAAAAATTTTGAACGAATTGAAAAGCGCATTATTGATAACTTAGTGGAGGTTTTAATAATTTCGCAATGAAATTATTATTTCCGTAGATACAGTCACCTTCTTAAACATTTCATAAAGAAGTAATATTCATATATTTACTGATAAACTTGAACCATTCATCATACAAAAATGTATTTTTCCAAAAATTCTTTAAAATGAAACAAATTTTGAAGGAATTGAAAATAGGTACTTTTGATAACTTAATGAAGATTTTTGTATTTTGAAATCAAAACAACTTCGAAAGAATTAAAAAGAGCACTATCGATAATTTGGTGAAGATTTTAATAATTTCGCAATGAAGTTAATATTTCCGTAGATACAGTCACTTTCCTAAACATTTCAAAAGGAAGTAATATTCATATATTTATTGATAAGCTTGAACCGCTTCTCATAAAAAAATGTATTTTTTCAAAAACTGTTTCAAATGAAAAAAATTTTAAAGGAATTGAAAAGACCACTGTTGCTAACTTAGTGAAGCTTTTTATAATTTCGCAATGAAATTAATATTTCCGTAGATACAGTCACTTTCTTAAACATTTCATAAAGAAGTAATATTCATATATTTACTGATAAACTTGAACCATTCCTCATACAAAAATGTATTTTTCCAAACATTCTTTCAAATCAAAAAAATTTTGAACGAATTGAAGAGCGCATTATTGGTAACTTAGTGGAGGTTTTTATAATTTCGCAAGTAAATTAATATTTCCGGAGCTACAGTCACTTTCTTAAACATTTCAAAAGGAAGTAATATTTATATATTTATTAATAAGCTTGAACCGCGTCTCATAAAAAAAATGTATTTTTTCAAAAACTCTTTCAAATGAAAACAATTTTAAAGGAATTGAAAAGAGCACTGTTAATAACTTAGTACTTTTCAATTCAAGGATTCATATGAAAGTAATATTCATTTATTTATTTAAATATATATTTTTTTATTTGAACTACTCCTCATACAAAAATTGTCTTTTCAAACATTCATGCAAATCACACAATTTTAAAAGAATTGAAACGATAACTTGGTGAAGATTTTAATAATTTCGCAATGAAATTAATATTTCCGTAGATACAGTCACCTTCTTAAACATTTCATAAAGAAGTAATATTCATATATTTACTGATAAACTTGAACCATTCATCATACAAAAATGTATTTTTCCAAAAATTCTTTAAAATGAAATAAATTTTGAAGGAATTGAAAATAGGTACTCTTGATAACTTAATGAAGATTTTTGTATTTTGAAATCAAAACAACTTCGAAAGAATTAAAAAGAGCACTATCGATAATTTGGTGAAGATTTTAATAATTTCGCAATAAAGTTAATATTTCCGTAGATACAGTCACTTTCCTAAACATTTCAAAAGGAAGTAATATTCATATATTTATTGATAAGCTTGAACCGCTTCTCATAAAAAAACGTAGTTTTTCAAAAACTCTTTCAAATCAAAAAAATTTTGAACGAATTGAAAAGCGCATTATTGATAACTTAGTGAAGCTTTTTATAATTTCGCAATAAAATTAATATTTCCGTAGATACAGTCATTTTCTAAAACATTTCAAAAGGAAGTAAAATTCATATATTTATTGATAAGCTTGAACCGCTTCTCATAAAAAAATGTATTTTTTCAAAAGCTCTTTCAAATGAAAACAATTTTAAAGAAATTGAAAAGAGCACTGTTAATAACTTAGTACTTTTCAATTTAAGGATTCATATGAAAGTAATATTCATATATTTATTTTAATATATTTTTTTTGTATTTGAACTACTCCTCATACAAAAATTGTCTTTTCAAACATTCATTCAAATCACACAATTTTAAAAGAATTGAAACGATAACTTGGTGAAGATTTTAATAATTTCGCAATGAAATTATTATTTCCGTAGATGCAGTCACCTTCTTAAACATTTCATAAAGAAGTAATATTCATATATTTACTGATAAACTTGAACCATGCATCATACAAAAATGTATTTTTCCAAAAATTCTTTAAAATGAAACAAATTTTGAAGGAATTGAAAATAGGTACTTTTGATAACTTAATGAAGATTTTTGTATTTTGAAATCAAAACAACTTCGAAAGAATTAAAAAGAGCACTATCGATAATTTGGTGAAGATTTTAATAATTTCGCAATGAAGTTAATATTTCCGTAGATACAGTCACTTTCCTAAACATTTCAAAAGGAAGTAATATTCATATATTTATTGATAAGCTTGAACCGCTTCTCATAAAAAAACGTAGTTTTTCAAAAACTCTTTCAAATGAAAAAAATTTTAAAGGAATTGAAAAGAGCACTGTTGCTAACTTAATGAAGCTTTTTATAATTTCGCAATGAAATTAATATTTCCGTAGATACAGTCACTTTCTTAAACATTTCATAAAGAAGTAATATTCATATATTTACTGATAAACTTGAACCATTCCTCATACAAAAATGTATTTTTCCAAACATTCTTTCAAATCAAAAAAATTTTGAACGAATTGAAGAGCGCATTATTGGTAACTTAGTGGAGGTTTTTATAATTTCGCAAGTAAATTAATATTTCCGGAGCTACAGTCACTTTCTTAAACATTTCAAACGGAAGTAATATTTATATATTTATTAATAAGCTTGAACCGCGTCTCATAAAAAAATGTATTTTTTCAAAAACTCTTTCAAATGAAAACAATTTTAAAGGAATTGAAAAGAGCACTGTTAATAACTTAGTACTTTTCAATTCAAGGATTCATATGAAAGTAATATTCATATATTTATTTTAATATATTTTTTTTTATTTGAACTACTCCTCATACAAAAATTGTCTTTTCAAACATTCATGCAAATCACACAATTTTAAAAGAATTGAAACGATAACTTGGTGAAGATTTTAATAATTTCGCAATGAAATTAATATTTCCGTAGATACAGTCACCTTCTTAAACATTTCATAAAGAAGTAATATTCATATATTTACTGATAAACTTGAACCATTCATCATACAAAAATGTATTTTTCCAAAAATTCTTTAAAATGAAACAAATTTTGAAGGAATTGAAAATAGGTACTCTTGATAACTTAATGAAGATTTTTGTATTTTGAAATCAAAACAACTTCGAAAGAATTAAAAAGAGCACTATCGATAATTTGGTGAAGATTTTAATAATTTCGCAATGAAGTTAATATTTCCGTAGATACAGTCACTTTCCTAAACATTTCAAAAGGAAGTAATATTCATATATTTATTGATAAGCTTGAACCGCTTCTCATAAAAAAACGTAGTTTTTCAAAAACTCTTTCAAATCAAAAAAATTTTGAACGAATTGAAAAGCTCATTATTGATAACTTAGTGAAGCTTTTTATAATTTCGCAATAAAATTAATATTTCCGTAGATACAGTCATTTTCTAAAACATTTCAAAAGGAAGTAAAATTCATATATTTATTGATAAGCTTGAACCGCTTCTCATAAAAAAATGTATTTTTTCAAAAGCTCTTTCAAATGAAAACAATTTTAAAGAAATTGAAAAGAGCACTGTTAATAACTTAGTACTTTTCAATTTAAGGATTCATATGAAAGTAATATTCATATATTTATTTTAATATATTTTTTTTTATTTGAACTACTCCTCATACAAAAATTGTCTTTTCAAACATTCATTCAAATCACACAATTTTAAAAGAATTGAAACGATAACTTGGTGAAGATTTTAATAATTTCGCAATGAAATTATTATTTCCGTAGATGCAGTCACCTTCTTAAACATTTCATAAAGAAGTAATATTCATATATTTACTGATAAACTTGAACCATGCATCATACAAAAATGTATTTTTCCAAAAATTCTTTAAAATGAAACAAATTTTGAAGGAATTGAAAATAGGTACTTTTGATAACTTAATGAAGATTTTTGTATTTTGAAATCAAAACAACTTCGAAAGAATTAAAAAGAGCACTATCGATAATTTGGTGAAGATTTTAATAATTTCGCAATGAAGTTAATATTTCCGTAGATACAGTCACTTTCCTAAACATTTCAAAAGGAAGTAATATTCATATATTTATTGATAAGCTTGAACCGCTTCTCATAAAAAAACGTAGTTTTTCAAAAACTCTTTCAAATGAAAAAAATTTTAAAGGAATTGAAAAGAGCACTGTTGCTAACTTAATGAAGCTTTTTATAATTTCGCAATGAAATTAATATTTCCGTAGATACAGTCACTTTCTTAAACATTTCATAAAGAAGTAATATTCATATATTTACTGATAAACTTGAACCATTCCTCATACAAAAATGTATTTTTCCAAACATTCTTTCAAATCAAAAAAATTTTGAACGAATTGAAGAGCGCATTATTGGTAACTTAGTGGAGGTTTTTATAATTTCGCAAGTAAATTAATATTTCCGGAGCTACAGTCACTTTCTTAAACATTTCAAACGGAAGTAATATTTATATATTTATTAATAAGCTTGAACCGCGTCTCATAAAAAAATGTATTTTTTCAAAAACTCTTTCAAATGAAAACAATTTTAAAGGAATTGAAAAGAGCACTGTTAATAACTTAGTACTTTTCAATTCAAGGATTCATATGAAAGTAATATTCATATATTTATTTTAATATATTTTTTTTTATTTGAACTACTCCTCATACAAAAATTGTCTTTTCAAACATTCATGCAAATCACACAATTTTAAAAGAATTGAAACGATAACTTGGTGAAGATTTTAATAATTTCGCAATGAAATTAATATTTCCGTAGATACAGTCACCTTCTTAAACATTTCATAAAGAAGTAATATTCATATATTTACTGATAAACTTGAACCATTCATCATACAAAAATGTATTTTTCCAAAAATTCTTTAAAATGAAACAAATTTTGAAGGAATTGAAAATAGGTACTCTTGATAACTTAATGAAGATTTTTGTATTTTGAAATCAAAACAACTTCGAAAGAATTAAAAAGAGCACTATCGATAATTTGGTGAAGATTTTAATAATTTCGCAATGAAGTTAATATTTCCGTAGATACAGTCACTTTCCTAAACATTTCAAAAGGAAGTAATATTCATATATTTATTGATAAGCTTGAACCGCTTCTCATAAAAAAACGTAGTTTTTCAAAAACTCTTTCAAATCAAAAAAATTTTGAACGAATTGAAAAGCTCATTATTGATAACTTAGTGAAGCTTTTTATAATTTCGCAATAAAATTAATATTTCCGTAGATACAGTCATTTTCTAAAACATTTCAAAAGGAAGTAAAATTCATATATTTATTGATAAGCTTGAACCGCTTCTCATAAAAAAATGTATTTTTTCAAAAGCTCTTTCAAATGAAAACAATTTTAAAGAAATTGAAAAGAGCACTGTTAATAACTTAGTACTTTTCAATTTAAGGATTCATATGAAAGTAATATTCATATATTTATTTTAATATATTTTTTTTTATTTGAACTACTCCTCATACAAAAATTGTCTTTTCAAACATTCATTCAAATCACACAATTTTAAAAGAATTGAAACGATAACTTGGTGAAGATTTTAATAATTTCGCAATGAAATTATTATTTCCGTAGATACAGTCACCTTCTTAAACATTTCATAAAGAAGTAATATTCATATATTTACTGATAAACTTGAACCATTCATCATACAAAAATGTATTCTTCCAAAAATTCTTTAAAATGAAACAAATTTTGAAGGAATTGAAAATAGGTACTTTTGATAACTTAATGAAGATTTTTGTATTTTGAAATCAAAACAACTTCGAAAGAATGAAAAAGAGCACTATCGATAATTTGGTGAAGATTTTAATAATTTCGCAATGAAGTTAATATTTCCGTAGATACAGTCACTTTCCTAAACATTTCAAAAGGAAGTAATATTCATATATTTATTGATAAGCTTGAACCGCTTCTCATAAAAAAACGTAGTTTTTCAAAAACTCTTTCAAATAAAAAAAATTTTAAAGGAATTGAAAAGAGCACTGTTGCTAACTTAGTGAAGTTTTTTATAATTTCGCAATGAAATTAATATTTCCGTAGATACAGTCACTTTCTTAAACATTTCATAAAGAAGTAATATTCATATATTTACTGATAAACTTGAACCATTCCTCATACAAAAATGTATTTTTCCAAACATTCTTTCAAATCAAAAAAATTTTGAACGAATTGAAGAGCGCATTATTGGTAACTTAGTGGAGGTTTTTATAATTTCGCAAGTAAATTAATATTTCCGGAGCTACAGTCACTTTCTTAAACATTTCAAAAGGAAGTAATATTTATATATTTATTAATAAGCTTGAACCGCGTCTCATAAAAAAATGTATTTTTTCAAAAACTCTTTCAAATGAAAACAATTTTAAAGGAATTGAAAAGAGCACTGTTAATAACTTAGTACTTTTCAATTTAAGGATTCATATGAAAGTAATATTCATATATTTATTTTAATATATTTTTTTTGTATTTGAACTACTCCTCATACAAAAATTGTCTTTTCAAACATTCATTCAAATCACACAATTTTAAAAGAATTGAAACGATAACTTGGTGAAGATTTTAATAATTTCGCAATGAAATTATTATTTCCGTAGATGCAGTCACCTTCTTAAACATTTCATAAAGAAGTAATATTCATATATTTACTGATAAACTTGAACCATGCATCATACAAAAATGTATTTTTCCAAAAATTCTTTAAAATGAAACAAATTTTGAAGGAATTGAAAATAGGTACTTTTGATAACTTAATGAAGATTTTTGTATTTTGAAATCAAAACAACTTCGAAAGAATTAAAAAGAGCACTATCGATAATTTGGTGAAGATTTTAATAATTTCGCAATGAAGTTAATATTTCCGTAGATACAGTCACTTTCCTAAACATTTCAAAAGGAAGTAATATTCATATATTTATTGATAAGCTTGAACCGCTTCTCATAAAAAAACGTAGTTTTTCAAAACTCTTTCAAATCAAAAAAATTTTGAACGAATTGAAAAGCGCATTATTGATAACTTAGTGAAGCTTGTTATAATTTCGCAATAAAATTAATATTTCCGTAGATACAGTCATTTTCTAAAACATTTCAAAAGGAAGTAAAATTCATATACTAATTGATAAGCTTGAACCGCTTCTCATAAAAAAATGTATTTTTTCAAAAGCTCTTTCAAATGAAAACAATTTTAAAGGAATTGAAAAGAGCACTGTTAATAACTTAGTGCTTTTCAATTCAAAGTTTCATATGAAAGTAATATTCAAATATTTATTTAAATATATTTTTTTTTATTTGAACTACTCCTCATACAAAAATTGTTGTTTCAAACATTTATTCAAATCACACAATTTTAAAAGAATCGATCAATTGATAATTTTGTGGAGATTTTTATAATTTCGTAATGAAATTAATATTTCCGGAGATACAGTCACTTTCTTAAACATTTCAAAAGGAAGTAATATACATATATTTATTAATAAGATTGAACCGCTTCTCATACAAAAATGTATTTTTCCAAAAATTCTTTCAAATCAAAAAAATTTTGAATGAATTGAAAAGCGCATAATTGATAACTTAGTGAAGCTTTTTATAATTTCGCTATGAAATTAATGTTTCCGTAGATACAGTCACTTTCTTAAACATTTCATAAAGAAGTAATATTCATATATTTACTGATAAACTTGAACCATTCCTCATACAAAAATGTATTTTTCCAAACATTCTTTCAAATAAAAAAAATTTTGAACGAATTGAAAAGCGCATTATTGATAACTTAGTGGAGAATTTTATAATTTCGCAATGAAATTAATATTTCCGGAGCTACAGTCACCTTCTTAAACATTTCAAAAGGAAGTAATATTCATATATTTACTGATAAACTTGAACCATTCCTCATAAAAAAATGTATTTTTCCAAAAATTCTTTAAAATAAAAACAATTTTAAAGGAATTGAAGAGAGCACTGTTAATAACTTAGTACTTTTCAATTTAAGGATTCATATGAAAGTAATATTCATATATTTATTTTAATATATTTTTTTTATTTGAACTACTCCTCATACAATAATTGTGTTTTCAAACATTCATTCAAATCACACAATCTTAAAAGAATTGAAACGATAATTTGGTGAAGATTTTAATAATTTCGCAATGAAATTAGTATTTCCGGAGATACAGTCACTTTCTTAAACATTTCATAAAGAAGTAATATTCATATATTTACTGATAAACTTGAACCATTCCTCATACAAAAATGTATTTTTCCAAACATTCTTTCAAATCAAAAAAATTTTGAACGAATTGAAAAGCTCATTATTGATAACTTAGTGAAGCTTTTTATAATTTCGCAATAAAAATAATATTTCCGTAGCTACAGTCACTTTCTCAAACATTTCATAAAGAAGTAATATTCATATATTTACTGATAAACTTAAACCATTCCTCATACAAAAATGTATTTTTCCAAACATTCTTTCAAATCAAATCAAAAAAATTGAAAAGCGCATTATTGGTAACTTAGTGGAGGTTTTTATAATTTCGCAAGTAAATTAATATTTCCGGAGCTACAGTCACTTTCTTAAACATTTCAAAAGGAAGTAATATACATATATTTATTAATAAGCTTGAACCGCTTCTCATAAAAAAATGTATTTTTTCAAAAACTCTTTCAAATGAAAACAATTTTAAAAGAATTGAAAAGAGCACTGTTAATAACTTAGTACTTTTCAATTCAAGGATTCATATGAAAGTAATATTCATATATTTACTGATAAACTTGAACCATTCCTCATAAAAAAATGTATTTTTCCAAAAATTCTTTAAAATAAAAACAATTTTAAAGGAATTGAAGAGAGCACTGTTAATAACTTAGTACTTTTCAATTTAAGGATTCATATGAAAGTAATATTCATATATTTATTTTAATATATTTTTTTTATTTGAACTACTCCTCATACAATAATTGTGTTTTCAAACATTCATTCAAATCACACAATCTTAAAAGAATTGAAACGATAATTTGGTGAAGATTTTAATAATTTCGCAATGAAATTAGTATTTCCGGAGATACAGTCACTTTCTTAAACATTTCATAAAGAAGTAATATTCATATATTTACTGATAAACTTGAACCATTCCTCATACAAAAATGTATTTTTCCAAACATTCTTTCAAATCAAAAAAATTTTGAACGAATTGAAAAGCTCATTATTGATAACTTAGTGAAGCTTTTTATAATTTCGCAATAAAAATAATATTTCCGTAGCTACAGTCACTTTCTCAAACATTTCATAAAGAAGTAATATTCATATATTTACTGATAAACTTGAACCATTCCTCATACAAAAATGTATTTTTCCAAACATTCTTTCAAATCAAATCAAAAAAATTGAAAAGCGCATTATTGGTAACTTAGTGGAGGTTTTTATAATTTCGCAAGTAAATTAATATTTCCGGAGCTACAGTCACTTTCTTAAACATTTCAAAAGGAAGTAATATACATATATTTATTAATAAGCTTGAACCGCTTCTCATAAAAAAATGTATTTTTTCAAAAACTCTTTCAAATGAAAACAATTTTAAAAGAATTGAAAAGAGCACTGTTAATAACTTAGTACTTTTCAATTCAAGGATTCATATGAAAGTAATATTCATATATTTATTTTAATATATTTTTTTTTATTTGAACTACTCCTCATACAAAAATTGTCTTTTCAAACATTCATTCAAATCACACAATTTTAAAAGAATTGAAAGGATAACTTGGTGAAGATGTTAATCATTTCGCAATTAAATTAATATTTCCGTAGATACAGTCACCTTCTTAAACATTTCAAAAGGAAGTAATATTCATATATTTACTGATAAACTTGAACCATTCCTCATACAAAAATGTATTTTTCCAAACATTCTTTCAAATCAAAAAAATTTTGAACGAATTGAAAAGCGCATAATTGATAACTTAATGAATATTTCTATAATTTCGCAATAAAATTAATATTTCCGTAGATACAGTCATTTTCTTAAACATTTCAAAAGGAAGTAAAATTCATATATTTATTGATAAGCTTGAACCGCTTCTCATAAAAAAATTTATTTTTTCAAAAACTCTTTCAAATGAAAACAATTTTAAAGGAATTGAAAAGAGCACTGTTGCTAACTTAGTGAAGCTTTTTATAATTTCGCTATGAAATTAATGTTTCCGTAGATACAGTAACTTTCTTAAACATTTCATAAAGAAGTAATATTCATATATTTACTGATAAACTTGAACCATTCCTCATACAAAAATGTATTTTTCCAAACATTCTTTCAAATAAAAAAAAATTTTGAACGAATTGAAAAGCGCATTATTGATAACTTAGTGGAGAATTTTATAATTTCGCAATGAAATTAATATTTCCGGAGCTACAGTCACCTTCTTAAACATTTCAAAAGGAAGTAATATTCATATATTTACTGATAAACTTGAACCATTCCTCATAAAAAAATGTATTTTTCCAAAAATTCGTTAAAATAAAAACAATTTTAAAGGAATTGAAGAGAGCACTGTTAATAACTTAGTACTTTTCAATTTAAGGATTCATATGAAAGTAATATTCATATATTTATTTTAATATATTTTTTTTATTTGAACTACTCCTCATACAATAATTGTGTTTTCAAACATTCATTCAAATCACACAATCTTAAAAGAATTGAAACGATAATTTGGTGAAGATTTTAATAATTTCGCAATGAAATTAGTATTTCCGGAGATACAGTCACTTTCTTAAACATTTCATAAAGAAGTAATATTCATATATTTACTGATAAACTTGAACCATTCCTCATACAAAAATGTATTTTTCCAAACATTCTTTCAAATCAAAAAAATTTTGAACGAATTGAAAAGCTCATTATTGATAACTTAGTGAAGCTTTTTATAATTTCGCAATAAAAATAATATTTCCGTAGCTACAGTCACTTTCTCAAACATTTCATAAAGAAGTAATATTCATATATTTACTGATAAACTTGAACCATTCCTCATACAAAAATGTATTTTTCCAAACATTCTTTCAAATCAAATCAAAAAAATTGAAAAGCGCATTATTGGTAACTTAGTGGAGGTTTTTATAATTTCGCAAGTAAATTAATATTTCCGGAGCTACAGTCACTTTCTTAAACATTTCAAAAGGAAGTAATATACATATATTTATTAATAAGCTTGAACCGCTTCTCATAAAAAAATGTAATTTTTCAAAAACTCTTTCAAATGAAAACAATTTTAAAAGAATTGAAAAGAGCACTGTTAATAACTTAGTACTTTTCAATTCAAGGATTCATATGAAAGTAATATTCATATATTTACTGATAAACTTGAACCATTTCTCATAAAAAAATGTATTTTTCCAAAAATTCTTTAAAATAAAAACAATTTTAAAGGAATTGAAGAGAGCACTGTTAATAACTTAGTACTTTTCAATTTAAGGATTCATATGAAAGTAATATTCATATATTTATTTTAATATATTTTTTTTATTTGAACTACTCCTCATACAATAATTGTGTTTTCAAACATTCATTCAAATCACACAATCTTAAAAGAATTGAAACGATAATTTGGTGAAGATTTTAATAATTTCGCAATGAAATTAGTATTTCCGGAGATACAGTCACTTTCTTAAACATTTCATAAAGAAGTAATATTCATATATTTACTGATAAACTTGAACCATTCCTCATACAAAAATGTATTTTTCCAAACATTCTTTCAAATCAAAAAAATTTTGAACGAATTGAAAAGCTCATTATTGATAACTTAGTGAAGCTTTTTATAATTTCGCAATAAAAATAATATTTCCGTAGCTACAGTCACTTTCTCAAACATTTCATAAAGAAGTAATATTCATATATTTACTGATAAACTTGAACCATTCCTCATACAAAAATGTATTTTTCCAAACATTCTTTCAAATCAAATCAAAAAAATTGAAAAGCGCATTATTGGTAACTTAGTGGAGGTTTTTATAATTTCGCAAGTAAATTTATATTTCCGGAGCTACAGTCACTTTCTTAAACATTTCAAAAGGAAGTAATATACATATATTTATTAATAAGCTTGAACCGCTTCTCATAAAAAAATGTATTTTTTCAAAAACTCTTTCAAATGAAAACAATTTTAAAAGAATTGAAAAGAGCACTGTTAATAACTTAGTACTTTTCAATTCAAGGATTCATATGAAAGTAATATTCATATATTTATTTTAATATATTTTTTTTTATTTGAACTACTCCTCATACAAAAATTGTCTTTTCAAACATTCATTCAAATCACACAATTTTAAAAGAATTGAAAGGATAACTTGGTGAAGATTTTAATCATTTCGCAATTAAATTAATATTTCCGTAGATACAGTCACCTTCTTAAACATTTCAAAAGGAAGTAATATTCATATATTTACTGATAAACTTGAACCATTCCTCATACAAAAATGTATTTTTCCAAACATTCTTTCAAATCAAAAAAAGTTTGAACGAATTGAAAAGCGCATAATTGATAACTTAATGAATATTTCTATAATTTCGCAATAAAATTAATATTTCCGAAGATACAGTCATTTTCTTAAACATTTCAAAAGGAAGTAAAATTCATATATTTATTGATAAGCTTGAACCGCTTCTCATAAAAAAATTTATTTTTTCAAAAACTCTTTCAAATGAAAACAATTTTAAAGGAATTGAAAAGAGCACTGTTGCTAACTTAGTGAAGCTTTTTATAATTTCGCTATGAAATTAATGTTTCCGTAGATACAGTAACTTTCTTAAACATTTCATAAAGAAGTAATATTCATATATTTACTGATAAACTTGAACCATTCCTCATACAAAAATGTATTTTTCCAAACATTCTTTCAAATAAAAAAAATTTTGAACGAATTGAAAAGCGCATTATTGATAACTTAGTGGAGAATTTTATAATTTCGCAATGAAATTAATATTTCCGGAGCTACAGTCACCTTCTTAAACATTTCAAAAGGAAGTAATATTCATATATTTACTGATAAACTTGAACCATTCCTCATAAAAAAATGTATTTTTCCAAACATTCTTTCAAATCAAAAAAATTTTGAACGAATTGAAAAGCGCATTATTGAAAACTTAGTGAAGCTTTTTATAATTTCACAATAAAATTAATATTTCCGTATATACAGTCATTTTCTTAAAAATTTCAAAAGGAAGTAAAATTCATATATTTATTTATAAGCTTGAACCGCTTCTCATAAAAAAATTTATTTTTCAAAAGCTCTTTCAAATGAAAACAATTTTAAAGGAATTGAAAAGAGCACTGTTAATAACTTATTACTTTTCAATATAAGGATTCATATGAAAGTAATATTCATATATTTATTTTAATATATTTTTTTTATTTGAACTACTCCTCATACAATAATTGTGTTTTCAAACATTCATTCAAATCACACAATCTTAAAAGAATTGAAACGATAATTTGGTGAAGATTTTAATAATTTCGCAATGAAATTAATATTTCCGGAGATACAGTCACTCTCTTAAACATTTCATAAGGAAGTAATTTTTATTAATTTATTAATAAACTTAAACCACTTCTCATTTAAAAATGTATGTTTTCACAAAATTCTTTTAAATCAAAACAGTTTTAAAAGAATTGAAGAGCGATCAATTGATAATTTTGTGAAGATTTTTATAATTTTGTAATGAAATTAATATTTCCGGAGATACAGTCACTTTCTTAAACATTTCATAAAGAAGTAATATTCATATATTTACTGATAAACTTGAACCATTCCTCATACAAAAATGTATTTTTCCAAAAATTCTTTAAAATGAAAACAATTTTAAAGGAATTGAAGAGAGCACTGTTAATAACTTAGTACTTTTCAATTTAAGGATTCATATGAAAGTAATATTCATATATTTATTTTAATATATTTTTTTTATTTGAACTACTCCTCATACAATAATTGTGTTTTCAAACATTCATTCAAATCACACAATCTTAAAAGAATTGAAACGATAATTTGGTGAAGATTTTAATAATTTCGCAATGAAATTAGTATTTCCGGAGATACAGTCACTTTCTTAAACATTTCATAAAGAAGTAATATTCATATATTTACTGATAAACTTGAACCATTCCTCATACAAAAATGTATTTTTCCAAACATTCTTTCAAATCAAAAAAATTTTGAACGAATTGAAAAGCGCATTATTGATAACTTAGTGAAGCTTTTTATAATTTCGCAATAAAATTAATATTTCCGTAGATACAGTCACTTTCTCAAACATTTCAAAAGGAAGTAATATTCATATATTTACTGATAAACTTGAACCATTCCTCATACAAAAATGTATTTTTCCAAACATTCTTTCAAATCAAAAAAATTTTGAACGAATTGAAAAGCGCATTATTGATAACTTAGTGGAGGTTTTTATAATTTCTCAATGAAGTTAATATTTCCGTAGATACAGTCACTTTCTTAAACATTTTAAAAGGAAGTAAAATTCATATATTTATTGATAAGCTTGAACCGCGTCTCATAAAAAAATGTATTTTTTCAAAAACTCTTTCAAATGAAAACAATTTTAAAGAAATTGAAAAGAGCACTGTTAATAACTTAGTACTTTTCAATTTAAGGATTCATATGAAAGTAATATTCATATATTTATTTTAATATATTTTTTTTTATTTGAACTACTCCTCATACAAAAATTGTCTTTTCAAACATTCATTCAAATCACACAATTTTAAAAGAATTGAAACGATAACTTGGTGAAGATTTTAATAATTTCGCAATGAAATTATTATTTCCGTAGATACAGTCACCTTCTTAAACATTTCATAAAGAAGTAATATTCATATATTTACTGATAAACTTGAACCATTCATCATACAAAAATGTATTTTTCCAAAAATTCTTTAAAATGAAACAAATTTTGAAGGAATTGAAAATAGGTACTTTTGATAACTTAATGAAGATTTTTGTATTTTGAAATCAAAACAACTTCGAAAGAATTAAAAAGAGCACTATCGATAATTTGGTTAAGATTTTAATAATTTCGCAATGTAGTTAATATTTCCGTAGATACAGTCACTTTCTCAAACATTTCATAAAGAAGTAATATTCATATATTTACTGATAAACTTGAACCATTCCTCATACAAAAATGTATTTTTCCAAACATTCTTTCAAATCAAAAAAATTTTTAACGAATTGAAAAGCGCATTATTGATAACTTAGTGAAGCTTTTTATAATTTCGCAATAAAATTAATATTTCCGTAGATACAGTCACTTTCTCAAACATTTCATAAAGAAGTAATATTCATATATTTACTGATAAACTTGAACCATTCCTCATACAAAAATGTATTTTTCCAAACATTCTTTCAAATCAAAAAAATTTTGAACGAATTGAAAAGCTCATTATTGATAACTTAGTGAAGCTTTTTATAATTTCGCAATAAAAATAATATATCCGTAGCTACAGTCACTTTCTCAAACATTTCATAAAGAAGTAATATTCATATATTTACTGATAAACTTGAACCATTCCTCATACAAAAATGTATTTTTCCAAACATTCTTTCAAATCAAATCAAAAAAATTGAAAAGCGCATTATTGGTAACTTAGTGGAGGTTTTTATAATTTCTCAATGAAGTTAATATTTCCGTAGATACAGTCACTTTCTTAAACATTTTAAAAGGAAGTAAAATTCATATATTTATTGATAAGCTTGAACCGCTTCTCATAAAAAAATGTATTTTTTCAAAAACTCTTTCAAATGAAAACAATTTTAAAGAAATTGAAAAGAGCACTGTTAATAACTTAGTACTTTTCAATTTAAGGATTCATATGAAAGTAATATTCATATATTTATTTTAATATATTTTTTTATTTGAACTACTCCTCATACAATAATTGTGTTTTCAAACATTCATTCAAATCACACAATCTTAAAAGAATTGAAACGATAATTTGGTGAAGATTTTAATAATTTCGCAAGTAAATTAATATTTCCGGAGATACAGTCACTTTCTTAAACATTTCATAAAGAAGTAATATTCATATATTTACTGATAAACTTGAACCATTCCTCATACAAAAATGTATTTTTCCAAACATTCTTTCAAATCAAAAAAATTTTTAACGAATTGAAAAGCGCATTATTGATAACTTAGTGAAGCTTTTTATAATTTCGCAATAAAATTAATATTTCCGTAGATACAGTCACTTTCTCAAACATTTCATAAAGAAGTAATATTCATATATTTACTGATAAACTTGAACCATTCCTCATACAAAAATGTATTTTTCCAAACATTCTTTCAATTAAAAAAAATTTTGAACGAATTGAAAAGCTCATTATTGATAACTTAGTGAAGCTTTTTATAATTTCGCAATAAAAATAATATTTCCGTAGCTACAGTCACTTTCTCAAACATTTCATAAAGAAGTAATATTCATATATTTACTGATAAACTTGAACCATTCCTCATACAAAAATGTATTTTTCCAAACATTCTTTCAAATCAAATCAAAAAAATTGAAAAGCGCATTATTGGTAACTTAGTGGAGGTTTTTATAATTTCGCAAGTAAATTAATATTTCCGTAGATACAGTCACTTTCTTAAACATTTTAAAAGGAAGTAAAATTCATATATTTATTGATAAGCTTAAACCGCTTCTCATAAACAAATGTATTTTTTCAAAAACTCTTTCAAATGAAAACAATTTTAAAAGAATTGAAAAGAGCACTGTTAATAACTTAGTACTTTTCAATTCAAGGATTCATATGAAAGTAATATTCATATATTTATTTTAATATATTTTTTTTTTTTTGAACTACTCCTCATACAAAAATTGTCTTTACAAACATTCATTCAAATCACACAATTTTAAAAGAATTAAAACAATAACTTGGTGAAGATTTTAATAATTTCGCAATTAAATTAATATTTCCGTAGATACAGTCACCTTCTTAAACATTTCAAAAGGAAGTAATATTCATATATTTACTGATAAACTTGAACCATTCCTCATACAAAAATGTATTTTTCCAAACATTCTTTCAAATCAAAAAAATTTTGAACGAATTGAAAAGCGCATAATTGATAACTTAATGAATATTTCTATAATTTCGCAATAAAATTAATATTTCCGTAGATACAGTCATTTTCTTAAACATTTCAAAAGGAAGTAAAATTCATATATTTATTGATAAGCTTGAACCGCTTCTCATAAAAAAATGTATTTTTTCAAAAACTCTTTCAAATGAAAACAATTTTAAAGGAATTGAAAAGAGCACTGTTGCTAACTTAGTGAAGCTTTTTATAATTTCGCTATGAAATTAATGTTTCCGTAGATACAGTAACTTTCTTAAACATTTCATAAAGAAGTAATATTCATATATTTACTGATAAACTTGAACCATTCCTCATACAAAAATGTATTTTTCCAAACATTCTTTCAAACAAAAAAAATTTTGAACGAATTGAAAAGCGCATTATTGATAACTTAGTGGAGAATTTTATAATTTCGCAATGAAATTAATATTTCCGGAGCTACAGTCACCTTCTTAAACATTTCAAAAGGAAGTAATATTCATATATTTACTGATAAACTTGAACCATTCCTCATAAAAAAATGTATTTTTCCAAACATTCTTTCAAATCAAAAAAATTTTGAACGAATTGAAAAGCGCATTATTGATAACTTAGTGAAGCTTTTTATAATTTCGCAATAAAATTAATATTTCCGTAGATACAGTCATTTTCTTAAAAATTTCAAAAGGAAGTAAAATTCATATATTTATTGATAAGCTTGAACCGCTTCTCATAAAAAAATGTATTTTTTCAAAAGCTCTTTCAAATGAAAACAATTTTAAAGGAATTGAAAAGAGCACTGTTAATAACTTATTACTTTTCAATATAAGGATTCATATGAAAGTAATATTCATATATTTATTTTAATATATTTTTTTTATTTGAACTACTCCTCATACAATAATTGTGTTTTCAAACATTCATTCAAATCACACAATCTTAAAAGAATTGAAACGATAATTTGGTGAAGATTTTTATAATTTCGCAATGAAATTAGTATTTCCGGAGATACAGTCACTTTCTTAAACATTTCATAAAGAAGTAATATTCATATATTTACTGATAAACTTGAACCATTCCTCATACAAAAATGTATTTTTCCAAACATTCTTTCAAATCAAAAAAATTTTGAACGAATTGAAAAGCGCATTATTGATAACTTAGTGAAGCTTTTTATAATTTCGCTATGAAATTAATGTTTCCGTAGATACAGTAACTTTCTTAAACATTTCATAAAGAAGTAATATTCATATATTTACTGATAAACTTGAACCATTCCTCATACAAAAATGTATTTTTCCAAACATTCTTTCAAATAAAAAAAATTTTGAACGAATTGAAAAGCGCATTATTGATAACTTAGTGGAGAATTTTATAATTTCGCAATGAAATTAATATTTCCGGAGCTACAGTCACCTTCTTAAACATTTCAAAAGGAAGTAATATTCATATATTTACTGATAAACTTGAACCATTCCTCATAAAAAAATGTATTTTTCCAAACATTCTTTCAAATCAAAAAAAATTTTGAACGAATTGAAAAGCGCATTATTGATAACTTAGTGAAGCTTTTTATAATTTCGCAATAAAATTAATATTTCCGTAGATACAGTCATTTTCTTAAAAATTTCAAAAGGAAGTAAAATTCATATATTTATTGATAAGCTTGAACCGCTTCTCATAAAAAAATGTATTTTTTCAAAAGCTCTTTCAAATGAAAACAATTTTAAAGGAATTGAAAAGAGCACTGTTAATAACTTATTACTTTTCAATATAAGGATTCATATGAAAGTAATATTCATATATTTATTTTAATATATTTTTTTTATTTGAACTACTCCTCATACAATAATTGTGTTTTCAAACATTCATTCAAATCACACAATCTTAAAAGAATTGAAACGATAATTTGGTGAAGATTTTTATAATTTCGCAATGAAATTAGTATTTCCGGAGATACAGTCACTTTCTTAAACATTTCATAAAGAAGTAATATTCATATATTTACTGATAAACTTGAACCATTCCTCATACAAAAATGTATTTTTCCAAACATTCTTTCAAATCAAAAAAATTTTGAACGAATTGAAAAGCGCATTATTGATAACTTAGTGAAGCTTTTTATAATTTCGCTATGAAATTAATGTTTCCGTAGATACAGTAACTTTCTTAAACATTTCATAAAGAAGTAATATTCATATATTTACTGATAAACTTGAACCATTCCTCATACAAAAATGTATTTTTCCAAACATTCTTTCAAATAAAAAAAATTTTGAACGAATTGAAAAGCGCATTATTGATAACTTAGTGGAGAATTTTATAATTTCGCAATGAAATTAATATTTCCGGAGCTACAGTCACCTTCTTAAACATTTCAAAAGGAAGTAATATTCATATATTTACTGATAAACTTGAACCATTCCTCATACAAAAATGTATTTTTCCAAACATTCTTTCAAATCAAAAAAATTTTGAACGAATTGAAAAGCGCATTATTGATAACTTAGTGAAGCTTTTTATAATTTCGCAATAAAATTAATATTTCCGTAGATACAGTCATTTTCTTAAAAATTTCAAAAGGAAGTAAAATTCATATATTTATTGATAAGCTTGAACCGCTTCTCATAAAAAAATGTATTTTTTCAAAAGCTCTTTCAAATGAAAACAATTTTAAAGGAATTGAAAAGAGCACTGTTAATAACTTATTACTTTTCAATATAAGGATTCATATGAAAGTAATATTCATATATTTATTTTAATATATTTTTTTTATTTGAACTACTCCTCATACAATAATTGTGTTTTCAAACATTCATTCAAATCACACAATCTTAAAAGAATTGAAACGATAATTTGGTGAAGATTTTAATAATTCCGCAATGAAATTAATATTTCCGGAGATACAGTCACTTTCTTAAATATTTCATAAGGAAGTAATTTTTATTAATTTATTGATAAACTTAAACCACTTCTCATTTAAAAATGTATGTTTTCACAAAATTCTTTTAAATCAAAACAGTTTTAAAAGAATTGAAGAGCGATCAATTGATAATTTTGTGAAGATTTTTATAATTTTGTAATGAAATTAATATTTCCGGAGATACAGTCACTTTCTTAAACATTTCATACAGAAGTAATATTCATATATTTACTGATAAACTTGAACCATTCCTCATACAAAAATGTATTTTTCCAAACATTCTTTCAAATCAAAAAAATTTTGAACGAATTGAAAAGCGCATTATTGATAACTTAGTGGAGAATTTTATAATTTCGCAATGAAATTAATATTTCCGGAGCTACAGTCACCTTCTTAAACATTTCAAAAGGAAGTAATATTCATATATTTACTGATAAACTTGAACCATTCCTCATAAAAAAATGTATTTTTCCAAACATTCTTTCAAATCAAAAAAATTTTGAACGAATTGAAGAGCGCATTATTGGTAACTTAGTGGAGGTTTTTATAATTTCGCAAGTAAATTAATATTTCCGGAGCTACAGTCACTTTCTTAAACATTTCAAAAGGAAGTAATATTTATATATTTATTAATAAGCTTGAACCGCGTCTCATAAAAAAATGTATTTTTTCAAAAACTCTTTCAAATGAAAACAATTTTAAAGGAATTGAAAAGAGCACTGTTAATAACTTAGTACTTTTCAATTCAAGGATTCATATGAAAGTAATATTCATATATTTATTTTAATATATTTTTTTTATTTGAACTACTCCTCATACAAAAATTGTCTTTTCAAACATTCATGCAAATCACACAATTTTAAAAGAATTGAAACGATAACTTGGTGAAGATTTTAATAATTTCGCAATGAAATTAATATTTCCGTAGATACAGTCACCTTCTTAAACATTTCATAAAGAAGTAATATTCATATATTTACTGATAAACTTGAACCATTCATCATACAAAAATGTATTTTTCCAAAAATTCTTTAAAATGAAACAAATTTTGAAGGAATTGAAAATAGGTACTCTTGATAACTTAATGAAGATTTTTGTATTTTGAAATCAAAACAACTTCGAAAGAATTAAAAAGAGCACTATCGATAATTTGGTGAAGATTTTAATAATTTCGCAATGAAGTTAATATTTCCGTAGATACAGTCACTTTCCTAAACATTTCAAAAGGAAGTAATATTCATATATTTATTGATAAGCTTCTCATAAAAAAACGTAGTTTTTCAAAAACTCTTTCAAATGAAAAAAATTTTAAAGGAATTGAAAAGAGCACTGTTGCTAACTTAGTGAAGCTTTTTATAATTTCGCAATGAAATTAATATTTCCGTAGATACAGTCACTTTCTTAAACATTTCATAAAGAAGTAATATTCATATATTTACTGATAAACTTGAACCATTCCTCATACAAAAATGTATTTTTCCAAACATTCTTTCAAATCAAATCAAAAAAATTGAAAAGCGCTTTATTGGTAACTTAGTGGAGGTTTTTATAATTTAGCAAGTAAATTAATATTTCCGGAGCTACAGTCACTTTCTTAAACATTTCAAAAGGAAGTAATATTCATATATTTATTAATAAGCTTGATTTGCGTCTCATAAAAAAATGTATTTTTTCAAAAACTCTTTCAAATGAAAACAATTTTAAAGGAATTGAAAAGAGCACTGTTAATAACTTAGTACTTTTCAATTCAAGGATTCATATTAAAGTAATATTCATATATTTATTTTAATATATTTTTTTTTTATTTGTACTACTCCTCATACAAAAATTGTCTTTTCAAACATTCATGCAAATCACACAATTTTAAAAGAATTGAAACGATAACTTGGTGAAGATTTTAATAATTTCGCAATGAAAATCATATTTCCGTAGATACAGTCACCTTCTTAAACATTTCAAAAGGAAGTAATATTCATATATTTACTGATAAACTTGAACCGTTCTTCATACAAAAATGTATTTTTCCAAACATTCTTTCAAATCAAAAAAATTTTGAACGAATTGAAAAGCGCATTATTGATAACTTCAGTCCGAGTTGAACAGCACACCTGTAATTTCCTTGAAATCGCGCACAAATTCTATATTTAAAATCATTTCATTATACAGTTAAATTTTTTGTTACAATTTAACAATAAATAAATTAAATGCCATCTAGTTGTTGTGGTGCTGATTTTGTTTTATTACCAATTGGAGAGATTCTGTAAACAAGTGAGCACATTGATGAAACGCTCTCTTATTCGAACATGAGTTCGAGTAAGAGAAAAAGAGGGATTGATAGAGTTGTTTCCACTGCCAAAAACGCTAAAACATCTCTAAACAACAATTATTTTTATCCCCTACAAACTTTAATGAATGATAAAGGAGACAATGGAAGTGTGGATGATTTACCCACAAAAGAAACTAGAGGAAATGTACCACCTATCACTTTAGTTAAATATGATATGGAAAAAATACATCAAATGTGTAAGAGGCTGTCGATTTCGAGTTACTCAATTAGAAAAATTACTATCGGCCACAAACTCTTCTGTGAGCTTCAATATGATTATAATTGTGCAGTTAAATATCTCAAAGACAACAAAGTGGAGTATTTTTCTTATACTCCCAAAAATAATAGGCCATACAAGGTTGTTCTAACTGGGTTGGACAAAACCGACCCAATCCAACTAAAATCCATTCTATTGAACTTAGGGTAGCAGTGTACTGATGTTAAGCTAGTTTATAGAAAACCAGAAAATAATAAGGAAATAACATTGTACATTGTCTACTTTAAAAAAGGTGTTACAACGCTTAGAGAATTGCGTGAGAAGTACAAAAGTATAAATTATGTCAGGGTTAAATGGAGCTATCAAGCTAGGAAACCACATAAGATTACACAATGTTACAACTGCCAAATGTTTGGTCACGGTTCGGATAATTGCAACATAACTACCTTTTGCTCTAATTGTGCTGGCCCCCACAAAACAATGGAGTGCAAGACCGATATAGTAAAATGCGCAAACTGTCACGGGGATCATAAGTCGACTGATAATACCTGTCCAAGCAGATCAGCTTATATTGGATTGAAGCAGCGTTTTGAAAATCGACAAAGCAGAAATAATCAACAGATTTCCCATACTGGAATGCCAAATGGTAATGCTCAACAAAATGTTAATTTTGCGCAACAAAATCATGTAAACAGAAGCTGGGCAAATGTTGTATCTTCTGGTAATAGTAATAATAATGATTTGTTTTCTATAGAACAACTAAAATCTTTAACCTTTGAACTGATAAATAATTTAAAAAATTGTAAAAATACATTAGAGCAGTTTGATGTTATAACTTCATTAGCATTTAAATTCTTGTCGTAAAAATGGATAACAATATAAAAATAATTACTTGGAACGCTAGAGGTATTCGTAATAAATATAACGAGTTTTTTATAACGAGTTTTTTCATTATCTAATTAGAGAAAACATAGATATTGCATTAGTTTGTGAAACATGGCTAAATGATAAAATAATTATGAAACATCCAAATTATTTCTGTTACCGAGAGGATAGATCCAACCCAAAAAGGGGTGGTGGTGTTGCAATTGTAATTCGAAAAAACTTAAAGCATGATCCAATTTACACTTTGCAAACAAAACTAATAGAAAATATTGGTATCAAATTATATACTTTTGATAATATATCCATTAATATCTACAGCTGTTATTTTCCTGGAGAGACCGCAGGCCCTAACGATTTGAAGAAAAATTTATTTAAAACTGATTTAAAAATGTTTGCAAGAATAAACGGAAATTTTATAATCGGTGGGGATTTTAATAGCCATCATCATAGCTGGGGTTGTTTAAGACTAAACTGTTGGGGATCAATAGTCCACGAATTAATAACAACCAATACTTTTAGCATGCTGTTCCCCCCCGATCCAACTTTAGTCCCTACACGTAGTACATCTCAGGTATCAGTTCTTGATTTTTTCTTAACAAATATTCCTGAAAAAGTATCTGCAGCACAAACTTTCCACAGTTTGAATTCTGATCACATCCCAGTACACATTTCTATCAAATTTTCATGTAATCGCCAAATTCCTGAAAAATATAATTTCAAAGATGCAAACTGGAATACATTTGCAAACTATATAAATAATAATGTCAATTCGCTTTTGCAAATGGATATTAATTCTGAAAATGATATTGACTACTCGATTGAACAATTTACAAATATTATAAAAGACGCTATAGATGCTGGTGTACCAAAATTTTCAACACCAAATATTTACGTGAAAAGATTGCCAGAAGCGATTCTGAATATTATTAAACTAAGAAACTGTGCACGCAGGAAATGGATAAGATTAAAAAATTAAAAGTCAAATTCTGGAATTTAAAATTCACCAGTGGAATAACTTCCTGACTAATCTACCCAAAGGTTCTTCAAAGTTTTGGAGGATATCTAAAGCTCTTAAGAAGAAAGTAAATAGTATCCCTACACTTAAGCAAAATAATAGGTGGTATTCAACCAATTACGAAAAAGCCGAAATACTGGCTCAAAATTTCTGTTTGAATCATAATATTTCGTCAAATTTAAGTGACTTGGATACAGAAAGAGTAGTTAGCAGTACTTTAAGTACGATTGACGACGATCAAAACTTAAGTTATATGATGGTCACAATCGATACTCTTAAGAATATTATTAAAAATTTAAGAAACAGAAAAGCACCAGGGAATGATGACATCTCAAATTTTTGTTTGAAGAAAGTTCCGTCTAAAGGCTTAAAAGTTCTATGTCGTATTTACAACTCATGCTTAAATTTTTGTTACTTCCCATTAATTTGGAAAGAGTCAAAAACCATAGCAATACACAAACCTGGAAAAGACAGCAGCGATCCAAATTGCTATCGTCCAATAAGCTTACGAACCACAATGTCTAAAATACTTGAAAAAATTATTAAAGAAAAACTAGTTTGTTTCATGGAAGAAACTAACATTTTACCACCAAAACAATTTGGATTCCGTTCAGAACATAACACAATTCAACCTCTTGTTAGAAAAAAAAATTTGTCAAAACTTCCTTAAATGAAAGTAAATCTACAGGAATGGTTCTAATGGACATAAAAGCGGCCTTCGATTCTGTTTGGCATAATGCCCTAATTCACAAACTGTATACAATTGGACTGGAACCAGCACTTGTCAAAATAATTAGAAGTTTTTTATCAGACAGAACATTCAAAGTGCATATTGGAAATATTTGTTCACTAAATTATGATATTCCTGCCGGATGTCCACAAGGGTCATGTCTATCTCCAATTTTATACAATTTATTTACGCATGACTTTCCTGCTTTACATGGATGTAATTCATCAATTTTTGCCGATGACACAGCAATACTTAGTTCAGAAATATTACCGGAAGATATCGTACACAACTTGGAAGAATCAACTAAAATAGTCACTGACTACTTTAAAAAATGGAAAATAATGATCAACCCCTCAAAAACTCATTCTATTTTCTTTACAAGAAGAAGAAAAAATTTATTTCTACCACAAACCAATGTTATTGTTGGTACCGAATCTATCCCCTGGGATGACAAGGTTAAATATCTTGGTGTAATGCTGGATAAAAAGTTATTATTTAATGAGCATATAAAACACATAGTTCACAAAATTAATACAACAATTAAAATAATGTATCCGTTAATAAACAGAAAGTCTGAACTAAATATCCACAACAAACTTCTTATATTAAAAACAATTTTCCACTCAATAATGTTCTATGCGGCGCCTGCTTGGTATGTCACCTCCGATTGTCATGTTAAAAAACTACAAATCTGTCAGAATAAATTACTTAAAATGATTTATAATTTGCCAACACATTTTTCAACACGAACGTTGCACTCTATGTCTAAAATAAAATTAGTTAAAGATAAACTTAATATATTGTCTCTCAACTTTAAACACCGTTGTAGATACTCTAGCTATCCACACATCAATGCATTAGTTTGATAACGTTTATCCTGTCTTTTTACCACATAACTTTACTGCTCTACTTATGGGTTTTTTTTTATATCTTTTCCCAAACCGAAAAATGATATGTAAAATGAAATAAGTCTATAAAAACTGCTGTAGATGATTAAGAAGAAAAATTTTTTATGAATTGATCTCTTAAAGTTAAGGATTAAATTATTGTAAAAATGTAAATATCACTGTAACAATAAAATTGAAAAAAAAAATTATTGATAACTTAGTGGAGGTTTTTATAATTTTTCAATGAAATTAATATTTCCGGAGCTACAGTCACTTTCTTAAACATTTCAAAAGGAAGTAATATTCATATATTTATTGATAAGCTTGAACCGCTTCTCATAAAAAATGTATTTTTTCAAAAGCTCTTTCAAATGAAAACAATTTTAAAGGAATTGAAAAGAGCACTGTTAATAACTTAGTACTTTTCAATTCAAGGATTCATATGAAAGTTATATTCATATATTTGTTTTAATATATTTTTTTTTATTTGAACTACTCCTCATACAACAACTGTCTTTTCAAACATTCATTCAAATCACACAATTTTAAAAGAATTGAAACGATAACTTGGTGAAGATTTTAATAATTTCGCAATGAAATTATTATTTCCGTAGATACAGTCACCTTCTTAAACATTTCATAAAGAAGTAATATTCATATATTTACTGATAAACTTGAACCATTCCTCATACAAAAATGTATTTTTCCAAACATTCTTTCAAATCAAAAAAATTTTGTACGAATTGAAAACCGCATTATTGATAATTTAGTGAATATTTCTATAATTTCGCAATGAAGTTAATATTTCCGTAGATACAGTCACTTTCCTAAACATTTCAAAAGGAATTAATATTCATATATTTATTGATAAGCTTGAACCGCTTCTCATAAAAAAATGTATTTTTTCAAAAACTCTTACAAAAGAAAACAATTTTAAAGGAATTGAAAAGAGCACTGTTAATAACTTATTACTTTTCAATATAAGGATTCATATGAAAGTAATATTCATATATTTATTTTAATATATTTTTTTTATTTGAACTACTCCTCATACAATAATTGTGTTTTCAAACATTCATTCAATTCACACAATCTTAAAAGAATTGAAACGATAATTTGGTGAAGATTTTAATAATTTCGCAATGAAATTAGTATTTCCGGAGATACAGTCACTTTCTTAAACATTTCATAAAGAAGTAATATTCATATATTTACTGATAAACTTGAACCATTCCTCATACAAAAATGTATTTTTCCAAACATTCTTTCAAATCAAAAAAATTTTGTACGAATTGAAAACCGCATTATTGATAATTTAGTGAATATTTCTATAATTTCGCAATGAAGTTAATATTTCCGTAGATACAGTCACTTTCCTAAACATTTCAAAAGGAATTAATATTCATATATTCACTGATAAACTTGAACCATTCCTCATACAAAAATGTATTTTTCCAAACATTCTTTCAAATAAAAAAAATTTTGAACGAATTGAAAAGCGCATTATTGTCAACTTAGTGGAGGTTTTTATAATTTCGCAATGAAATTAATATTTCCGGAGCTACAGTCACCTTCTTAAACATTTCAAAAGGGAGTAATATTCATATATTTACTGTTAAACTTGAACCATTCCTCATACAAAGATGTATTTTTCCAAACATTCTTTCAAATCAAAAAAATTTTTAAGGAATTGAAAAGCTCATTATTGATAACTTAGTGGAGGTTTTTATAATTTCTCAATTAAATTAATATATCCGGAGCTACAGTCACTTTCTTAAACATTTCAAAAGGAAATAATATTCATATATTTACTGATAAACTTGAACCATTCCTCATACAAAAATGTATTTTTCCAAACATTCTTTCAAATCAAAAAAATTTTGAACGAATTGAAAAGCGCATTATTGATAACTTAGTGAAGCTTTTTATAATTTCGGAATAAAATTAATATTTCCGTAGATACAGTCACTTTCTTAAACATTTCATAAAGAAGTAATATTCATATATTTACTGATAAATTTGAACCATTCCTCATACAAAAATGTATTTTTCCAAAAATTCTTTAAAATGAAAACAATTTTAAAGGAATTGAAAAGAGCACTGTTAATAACTTAGAACTTTTCAATTTAAGGATTCATATGAAAGTAATATTCATATATTTATTTTAATATATTTTTTTTATTTGAACTACTCCTCATACAATAATTGTGTTTTCAAACATTCATTCAAATCACACAATCTTTAAAGAATTGAAACGATAATTTGGTGAAAATTTTAATAATTTCACAATTAAATTAATATTTCCGGAGATACAGTCACTTTCTTAAACATTTCATAAAGAAGTAATATTCATATATTTACTGATAAACTTAAACCACTTCTCATTTAAAAATGTATGTTTTCATAAATTCTTTTAAATCAAAACCGTTTTAAAAGAATTGAAGAGCGATCAATTGATAATTTTGTGAAGATTTTTATAATTTTGTAATGAAATTAATATTTCCGTAGATACAGTCACCTTCTTAAACATTTCAAAAGGAAGGAATATTCATATATTTACTGATAAACTTGAACCATTCCTCATACAAAAATGTATTTTTCCAAACATTCTTTCAAATCAAAAAAATTTTGAACGAATTGAAAAGCGCATTATTGATAACTTAGTAGAGGTTTTTATAATTTCTCAATGAAGTTAATATTTCCGTAGATACAGTCACTTTCTTAAACATTTCAAAAGGAAGTAAAATTCATATATTTATTGATAAGCTTGAACCGCTTCTCATAAAAAAATGTATTTTTTCAAAAACTTTTTCAAATGAAAACAATTTTAAAGGAATTGAAAAGAGCACTGTTAATAACTTAGTACTTTTCAATTCAAGGATTCATATGAAAGAAATATTCATATATTTATTTTAATATATTTTTTTTTATTTGAACTACTCCTCATACAAAAATTGTCTTTTCAAACATTCATTCAAATCACACAATTTTAAAAGAATTGAAACGATAACTTGGTGAAGATTTTAATAATTTCACAATGAAATTAATATTTCCGGAGATACAGTCACTTTCTTAAACATTTCATAAAGAAGTAATATTCATATATTTACTGATAAACTTGAACCATTCCTCATACAAAAATGTATTTTTCCAAACATTCTTTCAAATCAAAAAAATTTTGAACGAATTGAAAAGCGCATTATTGATAACTTAGTGGAGGTTTTTATAATTTCTCAATGAAGTTAATATTTCCGTAGATACAGTCACTTTCTTAAACATTTCAAAAGGAAGTAATATTCATATATTTATTGATAAGCTTGAACCGCTTCTCATAAAAAAATGTATTTTTTCAAAAGCTCTTTCAAATGAAAACAATTTTAAAGGAATTGAAAAGAGCACTGTTAATAACTTAGTACTTTTCAATTCAAGGATTCATATGAAAGTACTATTCATATATTTATTTTAATATATTTTTTTTTATTTGAACTACTCCTCATACAAAAATTGTCTTTTCAAACATTCATTCAAATCTCACAATTTTAAAAGAATTGAAACGATAACTTGGTGAAGATTTTAATAATTTCACAATGAAATTAATATTTCTGGAGATACAGTTACTTTCTTAAATATTTAATAAAGAAGTAATTTTTATTAATTTATTGATAAACTTAAACCACTTCTCATTAAAAAATGAATGTTTTCATAAAATCTTTCAAATCAAAAGAGTTTTAAAAGAATTGAAAAGAGCACTAGCGGTAACTTGGTGCAGATTTTTGTAATTTCGCAATAAAATTAATATTTCCGGAGCTACAGTTACTTTTTTAAACATTTCATATGGAAGTAATATTCATATATTTACTGATAAACTTGAACCATTCCTCATACAAAAATGTATTTTTCCAAACATTCTTTCCAATCAAAAAAATTTTGAACGAATTATGAAGCGCATTATTGATAACTTATAATTTTTCTTGAAATTTTTAATTTTGCATGACCATATTTTAACACTTTTTCTTCAAAATGTTTGAATAAGTCACGGGTGTAATTTTTATGAATATAAAAGCCGAGATTTCTGTTTTTGGATCACCAATTTTATACACTTTTTCTTGAAAGTTTTTGAATAACACATGGAAAGTCGAGATTTCTAACTTTCCATAAAAAAATTTTATAATTTTTCTTGAAATTTTATGAATAAGTCACAGGTGTAAAATAAATTAAATATTAAATAAATAAAACAGGTGTATTTTGTTTATATATTAAAGCCTAAATTTCTAATTTTTAACACTTTTTCTTCAAAATGTTTGTATCAGTTACGGTTGTAATTTTTATAAATATAAAACTCGAGATTTCTAATTTTGCATGAAAAAATTTTCTATAATTTTTCTTGAAAATTTTTGAAAACGACATGGGTGTAATTTTTTCAAATTCAAGAGCCGGGATTTTTAATTTTGCATGAAAAATTTTGTACACTTTTTCTTTAAAATTTTTGAATAAGACAAGAGTGTTATTTTTATAAATATAAAAGCCGAGATTTCTAATTTTCCATAAAAAATGTGTATGATTTTTCTTGAAATTTTATGAATAAGTCACAGGTGTAATTTTTGTAAAAATAAAAGCCGAGATTTCTAATTTTTCATTAAATATTTTTAAAATTTTTCTTAAAATTTTTTGATTACGACATGTGCATTTTATTTATATATTAATGCTGAAATTTCTAATTTTACATGACAAATTTTTGATACGTTTTCTTAAAAATGTTTGAAGAAGTCACGGGTGTAATTTTTATATACATAAAAGCCGAGATTTCTAATATTGCAAGAACAATTTTGTATACTCTTTCTTGAAAATTTTTGAATAAGACCGGGTGTAATTTTTGTAAATATAAAAGCCGAGATTTCTAATTTTCCATAAAAAATTTGTATAATCTTTCTTGAAATTTTTGGAAAAAGTCACGGGTCTAATTTATTTATATAATAAAGCTGCAATTTCTCATTGTTCCTCATGCATAAATGTATTTTTCCAAATATGTATTTTTTTAAAAATTCTTTCAAATTAAAATAATTTTGAAAGAATTCAAAAGAGCACTGTTGCTAACTTAGTGAAGCTTTTTATAATTTCGCAATGAAATTAATATTTCCGTAGATACAGTCACTTTCTTAAACATTTCAAAAGGAAGTAATATTCATATATTTATTGATAAGCATGAACCGCTTCTCATAAAAAAATTTAATTCTTCAAAAACACTTGCAAATGAAAACAATTTTCAAGGAATTGAAAAGAGCACTGTTATTAACTTAGTGGTTTTCAATTCAAAGTTTCATATGAAAGTAATATTCATATATTTATTAATCAAATTAAAATAATTTTGAAAGAATTCAAAAGAGCACTGTTAATAACTTAGTGCTTTTCAATTCAAAGATTCATATGAAAGTAATATTCATATATTTATTTTAATATATTTTTTTTTATTTGAACTACTCCTCATACAAAAATTGTCTTTTCAAACATTCATTCAAATCACACAATTTTAAAAGAATTGAAACGATAACTTTGTGAAGATTTTAATAATTTCGCAATGAAATTATTATTTACGTAGATACAGTCACCTTCTTAAACATTTCATAAAGAAGTAATATTCATATATTTACTGATAAACTTGAACCATTCCTCATACAAAAATGTATTTTTCCAAACATTCTTTCAAATCAAAAAAATTTTGTACGAATTGAAAAGCGCATTATTGATAACTTAGTGAATATTTCTATAATTTCGCAATGAAGTTAATATTTCCGTAATACAGTCACTTTCTTAAACATTTCAAAAGGAAGTAATATTCATATATTTATTGATAAACTTGAACCATTCCTCATACAAAAATGTATTTTTCCAAAAATTCTTTAAAATGAAACAAATTTTGAAGGAATTGAAAATAGGTACTCTTGATAACTTAATGAAGATTTTTGTAATTTGAAATCAAAACAACTTCGAAAGAATTAAAAAGAGCACTATCGATAATTTAGTGAATATTTCTATAATTTCGCAATGAAGTTAATATTTCCGTAGATACAGTCACTTTCTTAAACATTTCAAAAGGAAGTAATATTCATATATTTATTGATAAGCTTGAACCGCTTCTCATAAAAAAATGTATTTTTCCAAAAATTCTTTCAAATCCAAAAAATTTTGAACGAATTGAAAAGCGCATTATTGATAACTTAGTGGAGGTTTTTATAATTTCTCAATGAAGTTAATATTTCCGTAGATAAGTCACTTTCTTAAACATTTCAAAAGGAAGTAAAATTCATATATTTATTGATAAGCTTGAACCGCTTCTCATAAAAAAATTTATTTTTTCAAAAACTCTTTCAAATGAAAACAATTTTAAAGGAATTGAAAAGAGCACTAATAATAACTTAGTACTTTTCAATTAAAGGATTCATATGAGAGTAATATTCATATATTTATTTTAATATATTTTTTTTTATTTGAACTACTCCTCATACAAAAATTGTCTTTTCAAACATTCATTCAAATCACACAATTTTAAAAGAATTGAAACGATAACTTGGTGAAGATTTTAATAATTTCGCAATGAAATTAATATTTCCGTAGAAACAGTCACCTTCTTAAACATTTCAAAAGGAAGAAATATTCATATATTTACTGATAAACTTGAACCATTCCTCATACAAAAAACTATTTTTCCAAACATTCTTTCAAATCAAAAAAATTTTGAACGAATTGAAAAGCGCATTATTGGTAACTTAGTGGAGGTTTTTATAATTTCGCAAGTAAATTAATATTTCCGGAGCTACAGTCACTTTCTTAAACTGTTCAAAAGGAAGTAATATTCATATATTTATTAATAAGCTTGAACCGCTTCTCCTAAAAAATGTACTTTTTCAAAAACTCTTTCAAATGAAAACAATTTTAAAGGAACTGAAAAGAGCACTGTTAATAACTTAGTACTTTTCAATTCAAGAATTCATATGAAAGTAATATTCATATATTTATTTTAATATATTTTTTTTTATTTGAACTACTCCTCATACAAAAATTGTCTTTTCAAACATTCATTCAAATCACACAATTTTAAAAGAATTGAAACGATAACTTTGTGAAGATTTTAATAATTTCGCAATGAAATTATTATTTCCGTAGATACAGTCACCTTCTTAAACATTTCATAAAGAAGTAATATTCATATATTTACTGATAAACTTGAACCATTCCTCATACAAAAATGTATTTTGCCAAACATTCTTTCAAATCAAAAAAATTTTTAACGAATTGAAAAGCGCATTATTGATAACTTAGTGAATATTTCTATAATTTCGCAATGAAGTTAATATTTCCGTAGATACAGTCACTTTCTTAAACATTTCAAAAGGAAGTAATATTCATATATTTATTGATAAGCTTGAACCGCTTCTCATAAAAAAATGAATTTTTTCAAAAGCTCTTTTAAATGAAAACAATTTTAAAGGAATTGAAAAGAGCACTGTTAATAACTTAGTGCTTTTCAATTCAAAGTTTCATATGAAAGTAATATTCATATATTTATTTTAATATATTTTTTTTATTTGAACTACTCCTCATACAATAATTGTGTTTTCAAACATTCATTGAAATCACACAATCTTAAAAGAATTGAAACGATAATTTGGTGAAGATTTTAATAATTTCGCAATGAAAGTAATATTTCCGGAGATACAGTCACTTTCTAAAACATTTCATAAGGAAGTTATTTTTATTAATTTATTGATAAACTTAAACCACTTCTCATTTAAAAATGTATGTTTTCATAAATTCTTTTAAATAAAAACAGTTTTAAAGGAATTGAAGAGCGATCAATTGATAATTTTGTGAAGATTTTTATAATTTTGTAATGAAATTAATATTTCCGGAGATACAGTCACTTTCTTAAACATTTCATAAAGAAGTAATATTCATATATTTACTGAACTACTTGAACTATTCCTCATACAAAAATGTATTTTTCCAAACATTCTTTCAAATCAAAAAAATTTTGACGAATTGAAAAGCGCATTATTGATAACTTAGTGAAGCTTTTTATAATTTCGCAATAAAATTAATATTTCCGTAGATACAGTCACTTTCTTAAACATTTCATAAAGAAGTAATGTTCATTTTTTTACTGATAAACTTGAACCATTCCTCATACAAAAATGTATTTTTCCAAAAATTCTTTAAAATTAAACAAATTATGAAGGAATTGAAAATAGGTACTCTTGATAACTTAATGAAGATTTTTGTAATTTGAAATCAAAACAACTTCGAAAGAATTAAAAAGATCACTGTCGATAAATTAGTGAATATTTCTATAATTCCGCAATGAAGTTAATATTTCCGTAGATACAGTCACTTTCTTAAACATTTCAAAAGGAAGTAATATTCATATATTTATTGATAAGCTTGAACCGCTTCTCATAAAAAAACGTAGTTTTTCAAAAACTCTTTCAAATGAAAAAAATTTTAAAGGAATTGAAAAGAGCACTGTTGCTAACTTAAAGAAGCATTTTATAATTTCGCAATGAAATTAGAATTTCCGTAGATACAGTCACTTTCTTAAACATTTCATAAAGAAGTAATATTCATATATTTACTGATAAACTTGAACCATTCCTCATACAAAAATGTATTTTTCCAAACATTCTTTCAAATCAAAAAAAATTTGAACAAATTGAAAAGCGCATTATTGATAACTTAGTGAAGCTTTTTATAATATCGCAATAAAATTAATATTTCCGTAGATACAGTCACTTTCTTAAACATTTCATAAAGAAGTAATATTCATATATTTACTGATAAACTTGAACTATTCCTCATACAAAAATGTATTTTTCCAAAAATTCTTTCAAATCAAAAAAATTTTGAACGAATTGAACGGCGCATTATCAATAACTTAGTGAATGTTTCTATAATTTCGCAATGAAGTTAATATTTCCGTAGATAAAGTCACTTTTTTAAACATTTCAAAAGGAAGTAATATTCATATATTTATTGATAAGCTTGAACCGCTTCTCATAAAAAAACGTAGTTTTTCAAAAACTCTTTCAAATGAAAAAAATTTTAAAGGAATTGAAAAGAGCACTGTTGCTAACTTAGTGAAGCATTTTATTATTTCGCAATGAAATTAATATTTCCGTAGATACAGTCACTTTCTTAAACATTTTATAAAGAAGTAATATTCATATATTTACTGATAAACTTGAACCATTCCTCATACAAAAATGTATTTTTCCAAACATTCTTTCAAATCAAAAAAATTTTGAACGAATTGAAAAGCGCATTATTGGTAACTTAGTGGAGGTTTTTATAATTTCGCAAGTAAATTAATATTTCCGGAGCTACAGTCACTTTCTTAAACTGTTCAAAAGGAAGTAATATTCATATATTTATTAATAAGCTTGAACCGCTTCTCATAAAAAAATGTATTTTTTCAAAAACTCTTTCAAATGAAAACAATTTTAAAGGAATTGAAAAGAGCACTGTTAATAACTTAGTACTTTTCAATTCAAGAATTCATATGAAAGTAATATTCATATATTTATTTTAATATATTTTTTTTTATTTGAACTACTCCTCATACAAAAATTGTCTTTTCAAACATTCATTCAAATCACACAATTTTAAAAGAATTGAAACGATAACTTTGTTAAGATTTTAATAATTTCGCAATGAAATTAATATTTCCGGAGATACAGTCACTTTCTTAAACATTTAAAAAGGAAGTAATATTCATATATTTATTGATAAGCTTGAACCGCTTCTCATAAAAAAACGTAGTTTTTCAAAAACTCTTTCAAATGAAAAAAATTTTAAAGGAATTGAAAAGAGCACTGTTGCTAACTTAGTGAAGCATTTTATAATTTCGCAATGAAATTAATATTTCCGTAGATACAGTCACTTTCCTAAACATTTCATAAAGAAGTAATATTCATATATTTACTGATAAACTTGAACCATTCCTCATACAAAAATGTATTTTTCCAAAAATTCTTTCAAATCAAAAAAATTTTGAACGAATTGAAAAGCGCATTATTGATAACTTAGTGGAGGTTTTTATAATTTCTCAATGAAGTTAATATTTCCGTAGATAAGTCACTTTCTTAAACATTTCAAAAGGAAGTAAAATTCATATATTTATTGATAAGCTTGAACCGCTTCTCATAAAAAAATTTATTTTTTCAAAAACTCTTTCAAATGAAAACAATTTTAAAGGAATTGAAAAGAGCACTGTTAATAACTTAGTACTTTTCAATTAAAGGATTCATATGAGAGTAATATTCATATATTTATTTTAATATATTTCTTTTTATTTGAACTACTCCTCATACAAAAATTGTCTTTTCAAACATTCATTCAAATCACACAATTTTAAAAGAATTGAAACGATAACTTGGTGAAGATTTTAATAATTTCGCAATGAAATTAATATTTCCGTAGATACAGTCACCTTCTTAAACATTTCAAAAGGAAGTAATATTCATATATTTACTGATAAACTTGAACCATTCCTCATACAAAAATGTATTTTTCCAAACATTCTTTCAAATCAAAAAAATTTTGAACGAATTGAAAAGCTCATTATTGATAACTTAGTGGAGGTTTTTATAATTTTTCAATGAAATTAATATTTCCGGAGCTACAGTCACTTTCTTAAACATTTCAAAAGGAAGTAATATTCATATATTTATTGATAAGCTTGAACCGCTTCTCATAAAAAAACGCAGTTTTTCAAAAACTCTTTCAAATGAAAAAAATTTTAAAGGAATTGAAAAGAGCACTGTTGCTAACATAGTGAAGCATTTTATAATTTCGCAATGAAATTAATATTTCCGTAGAAACAGTCACTTTCTTAAACATTTCATAAAGAAGTAATATTCATATATTTACTGATAAACTTGAACCATTCCTCATACAAAAATGTATTTTTCCAAACATTCTTTCAAATCAAAAAAATTTTGAACGAATTGAAAAGCGCACTATTGGTAACTTAGTGGAGGTTTTTATAATTTCGCAAGTAAATTAATATTTCCGGAGCTACAGTCACTTTCTTTAACATTTAAAAAGGAAGTAATATTCATATATTTATTAATAAGCTTGAACCGCTTCTCATAAAAAATGTATTTTTTCAAAAACTCTTTCAAATGAAAACAATTTAAAAGGAATTGAAAAGAGCACTGTAAATAACTTAGTACTTTTCAATTCAAGAATTCATATGAAAGTAATATTCATATATTTATTTTAATATATTTTTTTTTATTTGAACTACTCCTCATACAAAAATTGTCTTTTCAAACATTCATTCAAATCACACAATTTTAAAAGAATTGAAACGATAACTTTGTGAAGATTTTAATAATTTCGCAATGAAATTATTATTTCCGTAGATACAGTCACCTTCTTAAACATTTCATAAAGAAGTAATATTCATATAATTACTGATAAACTTGAACCATTCCTCATACAAAAATGTATTTTTCCAAACATTCTTTCAAATCAAAAAAATTTTGTACGAATTGAAAAGCGCATTGTTGATAACTTAGTGGAGATTTTTATAACTTCTCAATGAAATTAATATTTCCGGAGCTACAGTCACTTTCTTAAACATTTCAAAAGGAAGTAATATTCATATATTTATTGATAAGCTTGAACCGCTTCTCATAAAAAAATGTATTTTTTCAAAAACTCTTTCAAATGAAAACAATTTTAAAGGAATTGAAAAGAGCACTGTTGATTACTTAGTGAAGCTTTTTATAATTTCGCTATGAAATTAATGTTTCCGTAGATACAGTCACTTTCTTAAACATTTCAAAAGGAAGTAATATTCATATATTTATTGATAAGCTTGAACCGCTTCTCATAAAAAAATGTATTTTTTCAAAAACTCTTTCAAATGAAAACAATTTTAAAGGAATTGAAAAGAGCACTGTTGATTACTTAGTAAAGCTTTTTATAATTTCGCTATGAAATTAATGTTTCCGTAGATACAGTCACTTTCTTAAACATTTCAAAATGAAGTAATATTCATATATTTACTGTTAAACTTGAACCATTCCTCATACAAAAATGTATTTTTCCAAAACATTCTTTCAAACCAAAAAATTTTGAACGAATTGAAAAGCGCATTATTGATAACTTAGTGGAGATTTTTATAACTTCTCAATGAAATTAATATTTCCGGAGCTACAGTCACTTTCTTAAACATTTCAAAAGGAAGTAATATTCATATATTTATTTTAATATATTTTTTTTATTTGAACTACTCCTCATACAATAATTGTGTTTTCAAACATTCATTGAAATCACACAATCTTAAAAGAATTGAAATGATAATTTGGTGAAGATTTTAATAATTTCGCAATGAAATTAATATTTCCGTAGATAAGTCACTTTCTTAAACATTTCAAAAGGAAGTAAAATTCATATATTTATTGATAAGCTTGAACCGCTTCTCATAAAAAAATTTATTTTTTCAAAAACTCTTTCAAATGAAAACAATTTTAAAGGAATTGAAAAGAGCACTGTTAATAACTTAGTACTTTTCAATTAAAGGATTCATATGAGAGTAATATTCATATATTTATTTTAATATATTTTTTTTTATTTGAACTACTCCTCATACAAAAATTGTCTTTTCAAACATTCATTCAAATCACACAATTTTAAAAGAATTGAAACGATAACTTGGTGAAGATTTTAATAATTTCGCAATGAAATTAATATTTCCGTAGAAACAGTCACCTTCTTAAACATTTCAAAAGGAAGAAATATTCATATATTTACTGATAAACTTGAACCATTCCTCATACAAAAAACTATTTTTCCAAACATTCTTTCAAATCAAAAAAATTTTGAACGAATTGAAAAGCGCATTATTGGTAACTTAGTGGAGGTTTTTATAATTTCGCAAGTAAATTAATATTTCCGGAGCTACAGTCACTTTCTTAAACTGTTCAAAAGGAAGTAATATTCATATATTTATTAATAAGCTTGAACCGCTTCTCCTAAAAAATGTATTTTTTCAAAAACTCTTTCAAATGAAAACAATTTTAAAGGAACTGAAAAGAGCACTGTTAATAACTTAGTACTTTTCAATTCAAGAATTCATATGAAAGTAATATTCATATATTTATTTTAATATATTTTTTTTTATTTGAACTACTCCTCATACAAAAATTGTCTTTTCAAACATTCATTCAAATCACACAATTTTAAAAGAATTGAAACGATAACTTTGTGAAGATTTTAATAATTTCGCAATGAAATTATTATTTCCGTAGATACAGTCACCTTCTTAAACATTTCATAAAGAAGTAATATTCATATATTTACTGATAAACTTGAACCATTCCTCATACAAAAATGTATTTTGCCAAACATTCTTTCAAATCAAAAAAATTTTTAACGAATTGAAAAGCGCATTATTGATAACTTAGTGAATATTTCTATAATTTCGCAATGAAGTTAATATTTCCGTAGATACAGTCACTTTCTTAAACATTTCAAAAGGAAGTAATATTCATATATTTATTGATAAGCTTGAACCGCTTCTCATAAAAAAATGAATTTTTTCAAAAGCTCTTTTAAATGAAAACAATTTTAAAGGAATTGAAAAGAGCACTGTTAATAACTTAGTGCTTTTCAATTCAAAGTTTCATATGAAAGTAATATTCATATATTTATTTTAATATATTTTTTTTATTTGAACTACTCCTCATACAATAATTGTGTTTTCAAACATTCATTGAAATCACACAATCTTAAAAGAATTGAAACGATAATTTGGTGAAGATTTTAATAATTTCGCAATGAAAGTAATATTTCCGGAGATACAGTCACTTTCTAAAACATTTCATAAGGAAGTTATTTTTATTAATTTATTGATAAACTTAAACCACTTCTCATTTAAAAATGTATGTTTTCATAAATTCTTTTAAATAAAAACAGTTTTAAAGGAATTGAAGAGCGATCAATTGATAATTTTGTGAAGATTTTTATAATTTTGTAATGAAATTAATATTTCCGGAGATACAGTCACTTTCTTAAACATTTCATAAAGAAGTAATATTCATATATTTACTGAACTACTTGAACTATTCCTCATACAAAAATGTATTTTTCCAAACATTCTTTCAAATCAAAAAAATTTTGACGAATTGAAAAGCGCATTATTGATAACTTAGTGAAGCTTTTTATAATTTCGCAATAAAATTAATATTTCCGTAGATACAGTCACTTTCTTAAACATTTCATAAAGAAGTAATGTTCATTTTTTTACTGATAAACTTGAACCATTCCTCATACAAAAATGTATTTTTCCAAAAATTCTTTAAAATTAAACAAATTATGAAGGAATTGAAAATAGGTACTCTTGATAACTTAATGAAGATTTTTGTAATTTGAAATCAAAACAACTTCGAAAGAATTAAAAAGATCACTGTCGATAAATTAGTGAATATTTCTATAATTCCGCAATGAAGTTAATATTTCCGTAGATACAGTCACTTTCTTAAACATTTCAAAAGGAAGTAATATTCATATATTTATTGATAAGCTTGAACCGCTTCTCATAAAAAAACGTAGTTTTTCAAAAACTCTTTCAAATGAAAAAAATTTTAAAGGAATTGAAAAGAGCACTGTTGCTAACTTAAAGAAGCATTTTATAATTTCGCAATGAAATTAGAATTTCCGTAGATACAGTCACTTTCTTAAACATTTCATAAAGAAGTAATATTCATATATTTACTGATAAACTTGAACCATTCCTCATACAAAAATGTATTTTTCCAAACATTCTTTCAAATCAAAAAAAATTTGAACAAATTGAAAAGCGCATTATTGATAACTTAGTGAAGCTTTTTATAATATCGCAATAAAATTAATATTTCCGTAGATACAGTCACTTTCTTAAACATTTCATAAAGAAGTAATATTCATATATTTACTGATAAACTTGAACTATTCCTCATACAAAAATGTATTTTTCCAAAAATTCTTTCAAATCAAAAAAATTTTGAACGAATTGAACGGCGCATTATCAATAACTTAGTGAATGTTTCTATAATTTCGCAATGAAGTTAATATTTCCGTAGATAAAGTCACTTTTTTAAACATTTCAAAAGGAAGTAATATTCATATATTTATTGATAAGCTTGAACCGCTTCTCATAAAAAAACGTAGTTTTTCAAAAACTCTTTCAAATGAAAAAAATTTTAAAGGAATTGAAAAGAGCACTGTTGCTAACTTAGTGAAGCATTTTATTATTTCGCAATGAAATTAATATTTCCGTAGATACAGTCACTTTCTTAAACATTTTATAAAGAAGTAATATTCATATATTTACTGATAAACTTGAACCATTCCTCATACAAAAATGTATTTTTCCAAACATTCTTTCAAATCAAAAAAATTTTGAACGAATTGAAAAGCGCATTATTGGTAACTTAGTGGAGGTTTTTATAATTTCGCAAGTAAATTAATATTTCCGGAGCTACAGTCACTTTCTTAAACTGTTCAAAAGGAAGTAATATTCATATATTTATTAATAAGCTTGAACCGCTTCTCATAAAAAAATGTATTTTTTCAAAAACTCTTTCAAATGAAAACAATTTTAAAGGAATTGAAAAGAGCACTGTTAATAACTTAGTACTTTTCAATTCAAGAATTCATATGAAAGTAATATTCATATATTTATTTTAATATATTTTTTTTTATTTGAACTACTCCTCATACAAAAATTGTCTTTTCAAACATTCATTCAAATCACACAATTTTAAAAGAATTGAAACGATAACTTTGTTAAGATTTTAATAATTTCGCAATGAAATTAATATTTCCGGAGATACAGTCACTTTCTTAAACATTTAAAAAGGAAGTAATATTCATATATTTATTGATAAGCTTGAACCGCTTCTCATAAAAAAACGTAGTTTTTCAAAAACTCTTTCAAATGAAAAAAATTTTAAAGGAATTGAAAAGAGCACTGTTGCTAACTTAGTGAAGCATTTTATAATTTCGCAATGAAATTAATATTTCCGTAGATACAGTCACTTTCCTAAACATTTCATAAAGAAGTAATATTCATATATTTACTGATAAACTTGAACCATTCCTCATACAAAAATGTATTTTTCCAAAAATTCTTTCAAATCAAAAAAATTTTGAACGAATTGAAAAGCGCATTATTGATAACTTAGTGGAGGTTTTTATAATTTCTCAATGAAGTTAATATTTCCGTAGATAAGTCACTTTCTTAAACATTTCAAAAGGAAGTAAAATTCATATATTTATTGATAAGCTTGAACCGCTTCTCATAAAAAAATTTATTTTTTCAAAAACTCTTTCAAATGAAAACAATTTTAAAGGAATTGAAAAGAGCACTGTTAATAACTTAGTACTTTTCAATTAAAGGATTCATATGAGAGTAATATTCATATATTTATTTTAATATATTTCTTTTTATTTGAACTACTCCTCATACAAAAATTGTCTTTTCAAACATTCATTCAAATCACACAATTTTAAAAGAATTGAAACGATAACTTGGTGAAGATTTTAATAATTTCGCAATGAAATTAATATTTCCGTAGATACAGTCACCTTCTTAAACATTTCAAAAGGAAGTAATATTCATATATTTACTGATAAACTTGAACCATTCCTCATACAAAAATGTATTTTTCCAAACATTCTTTCAAATCAAAAAAATTTTGAACGAATTGAAAAGCTCATTATTGATAACTTAGTGGAGGTTTTTATAATTTTTCAATGAAATTAATATTTCCGGAGCTACAGTCACTTTCTTAAACATTTCAAAAGGAAGTAATATTCATATATTTATTGATAAGCTTGAACCGCTTCTCATAAAAAAACGCAGTTTTTCAAAAACTCTTTCAAATGAAAAAAATTTTAAAGGAATTGAAAAGAGCACTGTTGCTAACATAGTGAAGCATTTTATAATTTCGCAATGAAATTAATATTTCCGTAGAAACAGTCACTTTCTTAAACATTTCATAAAGAAGTAATATTCATATATTTACTGATAAACTTGAACCATTCCTCATACAAAAATGTATTTTTCCAAACATTCTTTCAAATCAAAAAAATTTTGAACGAATTGAAAAGCGCACTATTGGTAACTTAGTGGAGGTTTTTATAATTTCGCAAGTAAATTAATATTTCCGGAGCTACAGTCACTTTCTTTAACATTTAAAAAGGAAGTAATATTCATATATTTATTAATAAGCTTGAACCGCTTCTCATAAAAAATGTATTTTTTCAAAAACTCTTTCAAATGAAAACAATTTAAAAGGAATTGAAAAGAGCACTGTAAATAACTTAGTACTTTTCAATTCAAGAATTCATATGAAAGTAATATTCATATATTTATTTTAATATATTTTTTTTTATTTGAACTACTCCTCATACAAAAATTGTCTTTTCAAACATTCATTCAAATCACACAATTTTAAAAGAATTGAAACGATAACTTTGTGAAGATTTTAATAATTTCGCAATGAAATTATTATTTCCGTAGATACAGTCACCTTCTTAAACATTTCATAAAGAAGTAATATTCATATAATTACTGATAAACTTGAACCATTCCTCATACAAAAATGTATTTTTCCAAACATTCTTTCAAATCAAAAAAATTTTGTACGAATTGAAAAGCGCATTGTTGATAACTTAGTGGAGATTTTTATAACTTCTCAATGAAATTAATATTTCCGGAGCTACAGTCACTTTCTTAAACATTTCAAAAGGAAGTAATATTCATATATTTATTGATAAGCTTGAACCGCTTCTCATAAAAAAATGTATTTTTTCAAAAACTCTTTCAAATGAAAACAATTTTAAAGGAATTGAAAAGAGCACTGTTGATTACTTAGTGAAGCTTTTTATAATTTCGCTATGAAATTAATGTTTCCGTAGATACAGTCACTTTCTTAAACATTTCAAAAGGAAGTAATATTCATATATTTATTGATAAGCTTGAACCGCTTCTCATAAAAAAATGTATTTTTTCAAAAACTCTTTCAAATGAAAACAATTTTAAAGGAATTGAAAAGAGCACTGTTGATTACTTAGTAAAGCTTTTTATAATTTCGCTATGAAATTAATGTTTCCGTAGATACAGTCACTTTCTTAAACATTTCAAAATGAAGTAATATTCATATATTTACTGTTAAACTTGAACCATTCCTCATACAAAAATGTATTTTTCCAAAACATTCTTTCAAACCAAAAAATTTTGAACGAATTGAAAAGCGCATTATTGATAACTTAGTGGAGATTTTTATAACTTCTCAATGAAATTAATATTTCCGGAGCTACAGTCACTTTCTTAAACATTTCAAAAGGAAGTAATATTCATATATTTATTGATAAGCTTGAACCGCTTCTCATAAAAAAATGAATTTTTTCAAAAGCTCTTTCAAATGAAAACAATTTTAAAGGAAATGAAAAGAGCACTTTTAATAACTTAGTGCTTTTCAATTCAAAGTTTCATATGAAAGTAATATTCATATATTTATTTTAATATATTTTTTTTATTTGAACTACTCCTCATACAATAATTGTGTTTTCAAACATTCATTGAAATCACACAATCTTAAAAGAATTGAAATGATAATTTGGTGAAGATTTTAATAATTTCGCAATGAAATTAATATTTCCGGAGATACAGTCACTTTCTAAAACATTTCATAAGGAAGTTATTTTTATTAATTTATTGATAAACTTAAACCACTTCTCATTTAAAAATGTATGTTTTCATAAATTCTTTTAAATAAAAACAGTTTTAAAAGAATTGAAGAGCGATCAATTGATAATTTTGTGAAGATTTTTATAATTTTGTAATGAAATTAATATTTCCGGAGATACAGTCACTTTCTTAAACATTTCATAAAGAAGTAATATTCATATATTTACTGAACTACTTGAACCATTCCTCATACAAAAATGTATTTTTCCAAACATTCTTTCAAATCAAAAAAATTTTGAACGAATTGAAAAGCGCATTATTGATAACTTAGTGAAGCTTTTTATAATTCCGCAATAAAATTAATATTTCCGTAGATACAGTCACTTTCTTAAACATTTCATAAAGAAGTAATGTTCATATATTTACTGATAAACTTGAACCATTCCTCATACAAAAATGTATTTTTCCAAAAATTCTTTAAAATGAAACAAATTTTGAAGGAATTGAAAATAGGTACTCTTGATAACTTAGTACTATTAAATTAAAGGATTCATATGAAAGTAATATTCATATATTTATATTAATATATTTTTTTTTATTTGAACTACTCCTCATACAAAAATTGTCTTTTCAAACATTCATTCAAATCACACAATTTTAAAAGAATTGAAACGATAATTTGGTGAAGATTTTAATAATTTCGCAATGAAATTAATATTTCCGTAGATACAGTCACCTTCTTAAACATTTCAAAAGGAAGTAATATTCATATATTTACTGATAAACTTGAACCATTCCTCATACAAAAATGTATTTTTCCAAACATTCTTTCAAATCAAAAAAATTTTGAACGAATTGAAAAGCTCATTATTGATAAATTAGTGGAGGTTTTTATAATTTTTCAATGAAATTAATATTTCCGGAGCTACAGTCACTTTCTTAAACATTTCAAAAGGAAGTAATATTCATATATTTATTGATAAGCTTGAACCGCTTCTCATAAAAAAATGTATTTTTTCAAAAACTCTTTCAAATGAAAACAATTTTAAAGGAATTGAAAAGAGCACTGTTAATAACTTAGTACTTTTAAATTCAAGGATTCATATGAAAGTAATATTCATATATTTATTTTAATATATTTTTTTTTATTTGAACTACTCCTCATACAAAAATTGTCTTTTCAAACATTCATTCAAATCACACAATTTTAAAAGAATTGAAACGATAATTTAGTGAAGATTTTAGTAATTTCGCAATGAAATTAATATTTCCGGAGATACAGTCACTTTCTTAAACATTTAATAAAGAAGTAATTTTTATTAATTTATTGATAAACTTAAACCACTTCTCATTAAAAAATTAATGTTTTCATAAAATCTTTTAAATCAAAAGAGTTTTAAAAGAATTGAAAAGAGCACTATCGGTAACTTGGTGCAGATTTTTGTAATTTCGCAATAAAATTATATTTCCGGATCTACAGTTACTTTTTTAAACATTTCATATGGAAGTAATATTCATATATTTACTGATAAACTTGAACCATTCCTCATACAAAAATGTATTTTTCCAAACATTCTTTCAAATCAAAAAAATTTTGAACGAATTGAGAAGCGCATTATTGATAACTTATAATTTTTCTTGAAATTTTTAATTTTGCATGACCATATCTTAACACTTTTTCGTCAAAATGTTTGAATAAGTCACGAGTGTAATTTTTATGAATATAAAAGCCAAGATTTCTATTTTGGTATCACCAATTTTGTACACTTTTCCTTGAAAATTTTTGAATAACGCATGGAAAGTCGAGATTTCTAACTTTCCATAAAAAAATGTTTTAAGTTTTCTTGAAATTTTATGAATAATTCACAGGTGTAAATTAAATTAAATATTAAATAAATAAAACAGGTGTATTTTGTTTATATATTAAAGCCTAAATTTCTAATTTTTAACACTTTTTCTTCAAAATGTTTGTATAAGTTACGGTTGTAATTTTTATAAATATAAAACTCGAGATTTCTAATTTTGCATGAAAAAATGTTCTATAATTTTTCTTGAAAATTTTTGAAAACGACATGGGTGTAATTTTTTCAAATTCAAGAGCCGAGATTTTTAATTTTGCATGAAAAATTTTGTACACTTTTTCTTTAAAATTTTTGAATAAGACAAGAGTGTTATTTTTATAAATATAAAAGATGAGATTTCTAATTTTCCATAAAAAATGTTTATGATTTTTCTTGAAATTTTATGAACAAGTCACAGGTGTAATTTTTAAAAATAGAAGCCGAGATTTCTAATTTTTCATTAAACATTTTTACAATTTTTCTTGAAATTTTTTGATTACGACATGTGCATTTTATTTATATATTAATGCTAAAATTTCTAATTTTGCATGACAAATTTTTGATACGTTTTCTTAAAAATGTTTGAATAAGTCACGGGTGTAATTTTTATTTACATAAAAGCCGAGATTTCTAATATTGCATGAAAAATTTTGTATACTCTTTCTTGAAAATTTTTGAATAAGACCGGGTGTAATTTTTGTAAATATAAAAGCCGAGATTTCTAATTTTCCATAAAAAATTTGTATAATCTTTCTTGAAATTTTTGGAAAAAGTCACGGGTCTAATTTATTTATATAATAAAGCTGGAATTTCTCATTGTTCCTCATGCATAAATGTATTTCTCCAAATATGTATTTTTTTAAAAATTCTTTCAAATTAAAATAATTTTGAAAGAATTCAAAAGAGCACTGTTGCTAACTTAGTGAAGCTTTTTATAATTTCGCAATGAAATTAATATTTCCGTAGATACAGTCACTTTCTTAAGCATTTCAAAAGGAAGTAATATTCATATATTTATTGATAAGCATGAACCGCTTCTCATAAAAAAATTTAATTCTTCAAAAACACTTGCAAATTAAAATTATTTTGAAAGAATTCAAAAGAGCACTGTTAATAACTTAGTGCTTTTCAATTCAAAGATTCATATGAAAGTAATATTCATATATTTATTTTAGTAGATTTTTTTTTATTTGAACTACTCTTCATACAAAAATTGTCTTTTCAAACATTCATTCAAATCACACAATTTTAAAAGAATTAAAACGATAACTTGGTGAATATTTTAATAATTTCGCAATGAAATTAATATTTCCGGAGATACAGTCACTTTCTTAAACATTTCATAAGGAAGTAATTTTTATTAATTTATTGATGAACTTAAACCACTTCTCATTTAAAAATGTATGTTTTCATAAATTCTTTTAAATCAAATCAGTTTTAAAAGAATTGAAGAGCGATCAATTGATAACTTAGTGAATCTTTCTATAATTTCGCAATAGAATTAATATTTCCGTAGATACAGTCACTTTCTTAAACATTTCATAAAGAAGTAATATTCATATATTTACTGATAAACTTGAACCATTCCTCATACAAAAATGTATTTTTCCAAACATTCTTTCAAATCAAAAAAATTTTGAACGAATTGAAAACGCATTATTGATAACTTAGTGGAGGTTTTTATAATTTCTCAATGAAATTAATATTTCCGGAGCTACAGTCACTTTCTTAAACATTTCAAAAGGAAGTAATATTCATATATTTACTGTTAAACTTGAACCATTCCTCATACAAAAATGTATTTTTCCAAACATTCTTTCAAATCAAAAAAATTTTGAACGAATTGAAAAGCGCATTATTGATAACTTAGTGAAGCTTTTTATAATTCCGCAATAAAATTAATATTTCCGTAGATACAGTCACTTTCTTAAACATTTCATAAAGAAGTAATGTTCATATATTTACTGATAAACTTGAAGCATTCCTCATACAAAAATGTATTTTTCCAAAAATTCTTTAAAATGAAACAAATTTTGAAGGAATTGAAAATAGGTACTCTTGATAACTTAGTACTATTAAATTAAAGGATTCATATGAAAGTAATATTCATATATTTATATTAATATATTTTTTTTTATTTGAACTACTCCTCATACAAAAATTGTCTTTTCAAACATTCATTCAAATCACACAATTTTAAAAGAATTGAAACGATAATTTGGTGAAGATTTTAATAATTTCGCAATGAAATTAATATTTCCGTAGATACAGTCACCTTCTTAAACATTTCAAAAGGAAGTAATATTCATATATTTACTGATAAACTTGAACCATTCCTCATACAAATATGTATTTTTCCAAACATTCTTTCAAATCAAAAAAATTTTGAACGAATTGAAAAGCTCATTATTGATAAATTAGTGGAGGTTTTTATAATTTTTCAATGAAATTAATATTTCCGGAGCTACAGTCACTTTCTTAAACATTTCATAAAGAAGTAATGTTCATATATTTACTGATAAACTTGAACCATTCCTCATACAAAAATGTATTTTTCCAAAAATTATTTAAAATGAAACAAATTTTGAAGGAATTGAAAATAGGTACTCTTGATAACTTAGTACTATTAAATTAAAGGATTCATATGAAAGTAATATTCATATATTTATTTTAATATATTTTTTTTATTTGAACTTCTCCTCATACAACAATTGCCTTTTCAAACATTCATTCAAATCACACAATTTTAAAAGAATTGAAACGATAATTTGGTGAAGATTTTAATAATTTCGCAATGAAATTAATATTTCCGTAGATACAGTCACCTTCTTAAACATTTCAAAAGGAAGTAATATTCATATATTTATTGATAAGCTTGAACCGCTTCTCATAAAAAAACGTAGTTTTTCAAAAACTCTTTCAAATGAAAAAAATTTTAAAGGAATTGAAAAGAGCACTGTTGCTAACTTAGTGAAGCATTTTATAATTTCGCAATGAAATTAATATTTCCGGAGATACAGTCACTTTCTTAAACATTTCATAAAGAAGTAATATTCATATATTTACTGAACTACTTGAACCATTCCTCATACAAAAATGTATTTTTCCAAACATTCTTTCAAATCAAAAAAATTTTGAACGAATTGAAAAGCGCATTATTGATAACTTAGTGAAGCTTTTTATAATTCCGCAATAAAATTAATATTTCCGTAGATACAGTCACTTTCTTAAACATTTCATAAAGAAGTAATGTTCATATATTTACTGATAAACTTGAACCATTCCTCATACAAAAATGTATTTTTCCAAAAATTCTTTAAAATGAAACAAATTTTGAAGGAATTGAAAATAGGGACTCTTGATAACTTAGTACTATTAAATTAAAGGATTCATATGAAAGTAATATTCATATATTTATATTAATATATTTTTTTTTATTTGAACTACTCCTCATACAAAAATTGTCTTTTCAAACATTCATTCAAATCACACAATTTTAAAAGAATTGAAACGATAATTTGGTGAAGATTTTAATAATTTCGCAATGAAATTAATATTTCCGTAGATACAGTCACCTTCTTAAACATTTCAAAAGGAAGTAATATTCATATATTTACTGATAAACTTGAACCATTCCTCATACAAAAATGTATTTTTCCAAACATTCTTTCAAATCAAAAAAATTTTGAACGAATTGAGAAGCGCATTATTGATAACTTATAATTTTTCTTGAAATTTTTAATTTTGCATGACCATATCTTAACACTTTTTCGTCAAAATGTTTGAATAAGTCACGAGTGTAATTTTTATGAATATAAAAGCCAAGATTTCTATTTTTGTATCACCAATTTTGTACACTTTTTCTTGAAAATTTTTGAATAACACATGGAAAGTCGAGATTTCTAACTTTCCATAAAAAAATGTTATAATTTTTCTTGAAATTTTATGAATAATTCACAGGTGTATATTAAATTAAATATTAAATAAATAAAACAGGTGTATTTTGTTTATATATTAAAGCCTAAATTTCTAATTTTTAACACTTTTTCTTCAAAATGTTTGTATAAGTTACGGTTGTAATTTTTATAAATATAAAACTCGACATTTCTAATTTTGCATGAAAAATGTTCTATAATTTTTCTTGAAAATTTTTGAAAACGACATGGGTGTAATTTTTTCAAATTCAAGAGCCGAGATTTTTAATTTTGCATGAAAAATTTTGTACACTTTTTCTTTAAAATTTTTGAATAAGACAAGAGTGTTATTTTTATAAATATAAAAGACGAGATTTCTAATTTTCCATAAAAAATGTTTATGATTTTTCTTGAAATTTTATGAATAAGTCACAGGTGTAATTTTTAAAAATAGAAGCCGAGATTTCTAATTTTTCATTAAACATTTTTACAATTTTTCTTGAAATTTTTTGATTACGACATGTGCATTTTATTTATATATTAATGCTAAAATTTCTAATTTTGCATGACAAATTTTTGATACGTTTTCTTAAAAATGTTTGAATAAGTCACGGGTGTAATTTTTATTTACATAAAAGCCGAGATTTCTAATATTGCATGAAAAATTTTGTATACTCTTTCTTGAAAATTTTTGAATAAGACCGGGTGTAATTTTTGTAAATATAAAAGCCGAGATTTCTAATTTTCCATAAAAAATTTGTATAATCTTTCTTGAAATTTTTGGAAAAAGTCACGGGTCTAATTTATTTATATAATAAAGCTGCAATTTCTCATTGTTCCTCATGCATAAATGTATTTCTCCAAATATGTATTTTTTTAAAAATTCTTTCAAATTAAAATAATTTTGAAAGAATTCAAAAGAGCACTGTTGCTAACTTAGTGAAGCTTTTTATAATTTCGCAATGAAATTAATATTTCCGTAGATACAGTCACTTTCTTAAGCATTTCAAAAGGAAGTAATATTCATATATTTATTGATAAGCATGAACCGCTTCTCATAAAAAAATTTAATTCTTCAAAAACACTTGCAAATTAAAATTATTTTGAAAGAATTCAAAAGAGCACTGTTAATAACTTAGTGCTTTTCAATTCAAAGATTCATATGAAAGTAATATTCATATATTTATTTTAGTAGATTTTTTTTTTATTTGAACTACTCTTCATACAAAAATTGTCTTTTCAAACATTCATTCAAATCACACAATTTTAAAAGAATTAAAACGATAACTTGGTGAATATTTTAATAATTTCGCAATGAAATTAATATTTCCGGAGATACAGTCACTTTCTTAAACATTTCATAAGGAAGTAATTTTTATTAATTTATTGATGAACTTAAACCACTTCTCATTTAAAAATGTATGTTTTCATAAATTCTTTTAAATCAAATCAGTTTTAAAAGAATTGAAGAGCGATCAATTGATAACTTAGTGAATCTTTCTATAATTTCGCAATAGAATTAATATTTCCGTAGATACAGTCACTTTCTTAAACATTTCATAAAGAAGTAATATTCATATATTTACTGATAAACTTGAACCATTCCTCATACAAAAATGTATTTTTCCAAACATTCTTTCAAATCAAAAAAATTTTGAACGAATTGAAAACGCATTATTGATAACTTAGTGGAGGTTTTTATAATTTCTCAATGAAATTAATATTTCCGGAGCTACAGTCACTTTCTTAAACATTTCAAAAGGAAGTAATATTCATATATTTACTGTTAAACTTGAACCATTCCTCATACAAAAATGTATTTTTCCAAACATTCTTTCAAATCAAAAAAATTTTGAACGAATTGAAAAGCGCATTATTGATAACTAAGTGTAGGTTTTTATAATTTCTCAATGAAATTAATATTTCCGGAGCTACAGTCACTTTCTTAAACATTTCAAAACGAAGTAATATTCATATATTTATTGATAAGCTTGAACCGCTTCTCATAAAAAAATGTATTTTTTCAAAAACTCTTTCAAATGAAAACAATTTTAAAGGAATTGAAAAGAGCACTGTTAATAACTTAGTACTTTTAAATTCAAGGATTCATATGAAAGTAATATTCATATATTTATTTTAATATATTTTTTTTTATTTGAACTACTCCTCATACAAAAATTGTCTTTTCAAACATTCATTCAAATCACACAATTTTAAAAGAATTGAAACGATAATTTAGTGAAGATTTTAATAATTTCGCAATGAAATTAATATTTCCGGAGATACAGTCACTTTCTTAAACATTTAATAAAGAAGTAATTTTTATTAATTTATTGATAAACTTAAACCACTTCTCATTAAAAAATTAATGTTTTCATAAAATCTTTTAAATCAAAAGAGTTTTAAAAGAATTGAAAAGAGCACTATCGGTAACTTGGTGCAGATTTTTGTAATTTCGCAATAAAATTATATTTCCGTAGATACAGTTACTTTTTTAAACATTTCATATGGAAGTAATATTCATATATTTACTGATAAACTTGAACCATTCCTCATACAAAAATGTATTTTTCCAAACATTCTTTCAAATCAAAAAAATTTTGAACGAATTGAGAAGCGCATTATTGATAACTTATAATTTTTCTTGAAATTTTTAATTTTGCATGACCATATCTTAACACTTTTTCGTCAAAATGTTTGAATAAGTCACGAGTGTAATTTTTATGAATATAAAAGCCAAGATTTCTATTTTTGTATCACCAATTTTGTACACTTTTTCTTGAAAATTTTTGAATAACGCATGGAAAGTCGAGATTTCTAACTTTCTATAAAAAAATGTTATAATTTTTCTTGAAATTTTATGAATAATTCACAGGTGTAAATTAAATTAAATATTAAATAAATAAAACAGGTGTATTTTGTTTATATATTAAAGCCTAAATTTCTAATTTTTAACACTTTTTCTTCAAAATGTTTGTATAAGTTACGGTTGTAATTTTTATAAATATAAAACTCGAGATTTCTAATTTTGCATGAAAAAATGTTCTATAATTTTTCTTGAAAATTTTTGAAAACGACATGGGTGTAATTTTTTCAAATTCAAGAGCCGAGATTTTTAATTTTGCATGAAAAATTTTGTACACTTTTTCTTTAAAATTTTTGAATAAGACAAGAGTGTTATTTTTATAAATATAAAAGACGAGATTTCTAATTTTCCATAAAAAATGTTTATGATTTTTCTTGAAATTTTATGAATAAGTCACAGGTGTAATTTTTAAAAATAGAAGCCGAGATTTCTAATTTTTCATTAAACATTTTTACAATTTTTCTTGAAATTTTTTGATTACGACATGTGCATTTTATTTATATATTAATGCTAAAATTTCTAATTTTGCATGACAAATTTTTGATACGTTTTCTTAAAAATGTTTGAATAAGTCACGGGTGTAATTTTTATTTACATAAAAGCCGAGATTTCTAATATTGCATGAAAAATTTTGTATACTCTTTCTTGAAAATTTTTGAATAAGACCGGGTGTAATTTTTGTAAATATAAAAGCCGAGATTTCTAATTTTCCATAAAAAATTTGTATAATCTTTCTTGAAATTTTTGGAAAAAGTCACGGGTCTAATTTATTTATATAATAAAGCTGCAATTTCTCATTGTTCCTCATGCATAAATGTATTTCTCCAAATATGTATTTTTTTAAAAATTCTTTCAAATTAAAATAATTTTGAAAGAATTCAAAAGAGCACTGTTGCTAACTTAGTGAAGCTTTTTATAATTTCGCAATGAAATTAATATTTCCGTAGATACAGTCACTTTCTTAAGCATTTCAAAAGGAAGTAATATTCATATATTTATTGATAAGCATGAACCGCTTCTCATAAAAAAATTTAATTCTTCAAAAACACTTGCAAATTAAAATTATTTTGAAAGAATTCAAAAGAGCACTGTTAATAACTTAGTGCTTTTCAATTCAAAGATTCATATGAAAGTAATATTCATATATTTATTTTAGTAGATTTTTTTTTATTTGAACTACTCCTCATACAAAAATTGTCTTTTCAAACATTCATTCAAATCACACAATTTTAAAAGAATTGAAACGATAACTTGGTGAAGATTTTAAAAATTTCGCATTGAAATTATTATTTTCGTAGATACAGTCACCTTCTTAAACATTTCATAAAGAAGTAATATTCATATATTTACTGATAAACTTGAACCATTCCTCATACAAAAATGTATTTTTCCAAACATTCTTTCAAATCAAAAAAATTTTGAACGAATTGAAAAGCCCATTATTGATAACTTAGTGAAGCTTTTTATAATTTCGCAATAAAATTAATATTTCCGTAGATACAGTCACTTTCTCAAACATTTCAAAAGGAAGTAATATTCATATATTTACTGATAAACTTGAACCATTCCTCATACAAAAATGTATTTTTCCAAACATTCTTTCAAATCAAAAAAATTTTGAACGAATTGAAAAGCGCATTATTGATAACTTAGTGAAGTTTTTTATAATTTCGCAATAAAATTAATATTTCCGTAGATACAGTCACTTTCTCAAACATTTCATAAAGAAGTAATATTCATATATTTACTGATAAACTTGAACCATTCCTCATACAAAAATGTATTTTTCCAAACATTCTTTCAAATAAAAAAAATTTTAAACGAATTGAAAAGCGCATTATTGAAAACTTAGTGAAGCTTTTTATAATTTCGCAATAAAATTAATATTTCCGTAGATACAGTCACTTTCTCAAACATTTCATAAAGAAGTAATATTCATATATTTACTGATAAACTTAAACCATTCCTCATACAAAAATGTATTTTTCCAAACATTCTTTCAAATCAAATCAAAAAAATTGAAAAGCGCATTATTGATAACTTAGTGGAGAATTTTATAATTTCGCAATGAAATTAATATTTCCGGAGCTACAGTCACCTTCTTAAACATTTCAAAAGGAAGTAATATTCATATATTTACTGATAAACTTGAACCATTCCTCATAAAAAAATGTATTTTTCCAAACATTCTTTCAAATCAAAAAAATTTTGAAAGAATTGAAAAGCGCATTATTGATAACTTAGTGAAGCTTTTTATAATTTCGCAATAAAATTAATATTTCCGTAGATACAGTCATTTTCTAAAACATTTCAAAAGGAAGTAAAATTCATATATTTATTGATAAGCTTGAACCGCTTCTCATAAAAAAATGTATTTTTTCAAAAGCGCTTTCAAATGAAAACAATTTTAAAGGAATTGAAAAGAGCACTGTTAATAACTTAGTGCTTTTCAATTCAAAGTTTCATATGAAAGTAATATTCAAATATTTATTTAAATATATTTTTTTTTATTTGAACTACTCCTCATACAAAAATTGTTGTTTCAAACATTTATTCAAATCACACAATTTTAAAAGAATCGATCAATTGATAATTTTGTGGAGATTTTTATAATTTCGTAATGAAATTAATATTTCCGGAGCTACAGTCACTTTCTTAAACATTTCAAAAGGAAGTAATATACATATATTTATTAATAAGCTTGAACCGCTTCTCATAAAAAAATGTATTTTTTCAAAAACTCTTTCAAATGAAAACAATTTTAAAGGAATTGAAAAGAGCACTGTTAATAACTTAGTACTTTTCAATTCAAGGATTCATATGAAAGTAATATTCATATATTTATTTTAATATATTTTTTTTTATTTGAACTACTCCTCATACAAAAATTGTCTTTTCAAACATTCATTCAAATCACACAATTTTAAAAGAATTGAAACGATAACTTGGTGAAGATTTTAATAATTTCGCAATTAAATTAATATTTCCATAGATACAGTCACCTTCTTAAACATTTCAAAAGGAAGTAATATTCATATATTTACTGATAAACTTGAACCATTCCTCATACAAAAATGTATTTTTCCAAACATTCTTTCAAATCAAAAAAATTTTGAATGAATTGAAAAGCGCATAATTGATAACTTAATGAATATTTCTATAATTTCGCAATAAAATTAATATTTCCGTAGATACAGTCATTTTCTTAAACATTTCAAAAGGAAGTAAAATTCATATATTTATTGATAAGCTTGAACCGCTTCTCATAAAAAAATTTATTTTTTCAAAAACTCTTTCAAATGAAAACAATTTTAAAGGAATTGAAAAAAGCACTGTAGCTAACTTAGTGAAGCTTTTTATAATTTCGCTATGAAATTAATGTTTCCGTAGATACAGTCACTTTCTTAAACATTTCATAAAGAAGTAATATTCATATATTTACTGATAAACTTGAACCATTCCTCATACAAAAATGTATTTTTCCAAACATTCTTTCAAATAAAAAAAATTTTGAACGAATTGAAAAGCGCATTATTGATAACTTAGTGGAGAATTTTATAATTTCGCAATGAAATTAATATTTCCGGAGCTACAGTCACCTTCTTAAACATTTCAAAAGGAAGAAATATTCATATATTTACTGATAAACTTGAACCATTCCTCATAAAAAAATGTATTTTTCCAAACATTCTTTCAAATCAAAAAAATTTTGAACGAATTGAAAAGCGCATTATTGATAACTTAGTGAAGCTTTTTATAATTCCGCAATAAAATTAATATTTCCGTAGATACAGTCACTTTCTTAAACATTTCATAAAGAAGTAATGTTCATATATTTACTGATAAACTTGAACCATTCCTCATACAAAAATGTATTTTTCCAAAAATTCTTTAAAATGAAAAAAATTTTGAAGGAATTGAAAATAGGTACTCTTGATAACTTAATGAAGATTTTTGTAATTTGAAATCAAAACAACTTCGAAAGAATTAAAAAGAGCACTGTCGATAACTTAGTGAATATTTCTATAATTTCGCAATGAAGTTAATATTTCCGTAGATACAGTCACTTTCTTAAACATTTCAAAAGGAAGTAATATTTATATATTTATTGATAAGCTTGAATTGAACCGCTTCTCATAAAAAAACGTAGTTTTTCAAAAACTCTTTCAAATGAAAAAAATTTTAAAGGAATTGAAAAGAGCACTGTTGCTAACTTAGTGAAGCATTTTATAATTTCGCAATGAAATTAATATTTCCGTAGATACAGTCACTTTCTTAAACATTTCATAAAGAAGTAACATTCATATATTTACTGATAAACTTGAACCATTCCTCATACAAAAATGTATTTTTCCAAACATTCTTTCAAATCCAAAAAATTTTGAACGAATTGAAAAGCGCATTATTGATAACTTAGTGGAGGTTTTTATAATTTCTCAATGAAGTTAATATTTCCGTAGATACAGTCAGTTTCTTAAACATTTCAAAAGGAAGTAAAATTCATATATTTATTGATAAGCTTGAACCGCTTCTCATAAAAAAATGTATTTTTTCAAAAACTCTTTCAAATGAAAACAATTTTAAAGGAATTGAAAAGATCACTGTTAATAACTTAGTACTTTTCAATTCAAGGATTCATATGAAAGTAATATTCATATATTTATTTTAATATATTTTTTTTTATTTGAACTACTCCTCATACAAAAATTGTCTTTTCAAACATTCATTCAAATCACACAATTTTAAAAGAATTGAAACGATAACTTGGTGAAGATTTTAATAATTTCGCAATGAAATTATTATTTCCGTAGATACAGTCACCTTCTTAAACATTTCATAAAGAAGTAATATTCATATATTTACTGATAAACTTGAACCATTCCTCATACAAAAATGTATTTTTCCAAACATTCTTTCAAATCAAAAAAATTTTGAACGAATTGAAAAGCGCATTATTGATAACTTAGTGGAGGTTTTAATAATTTCGCAATGAAATTATTATTTCCGTAGATACAGTCACCTTCTTAAACATTTCATAAAGAAGTAATATTCATATATTTACTGATAAACTTGAACCATTCATCATACAAAAATGTATTTTTCCAAAAATTCTTTAAAATGAAACAAATTTTGAAGGAATTGAAAATAGGTACTTTTGATAACTTAATGAAGATTTTTGTATTTTGAAATCAAAACAACTTCGAAAGAATTAAAAAGAGCACTATCGATAATTTGGTGAAAATTTTAATAATTTCGCAATGAAGTTAATATTTCCGTAGATACAGTCACTTTCCTAAACATTTCATAAAGAAGTAATATTCATATATTTATTGATAAGCTTGAACCGCTTCTCATAAAAAAACGTAGTTTTTCAAAAACTCTTTCAAATGAAAAAAATTTTAAAGGAATTGAAAAGACCACTGTTGCTAACTTAGTGAAGCTTTTTATAATTTCGCAATGAAATTAATATTTCCGTAGATACAGTCACTTTCTTAAACATTTCATAAAGAAGTAATATTCATATATTTACTGATAAACTTGAACCATTCCTCATACAAAAATGTATTTTTCCAAACATTCTTTCAAATCAAAAAAATTTTGAACGAATTGAAGAGTGCATTATTGGTAACTTAGTGGAGGTTTTTATAATTTCGCAAGTAAATTAATATTTCCGGAGCTACAGTCACTTTCTTAAACATTTCAAAAGGAAGTAATATTTATATATTTATTAATAAGCTTGAACCGCGTCTCATAAAAAAATGTATTTTTTCAAAAACTCTTTCAAATGAAAACAATTTTAAAGGAATTGAAAAGAGCACTGTTAATAACTTAGTACTTTTCAATTCAAGGATTCATATGAAAGTAATATTCATTTATTTATTTAAATATATATATTTTTATTTGAACTACTCCTCATACAAAAATTGTCTTTTCAAACATTCATGCAAATCACACAATTTTAAAAGAATTGAAACGATAACTTGGTGAAGATTTTAATAATTTCGCAATGAAATTAATATTTCCGTAGATACAGTCACCTTCTTAAACATTTCATAAAGAAGTAATATTCATATATTTACTGATAAACTTGAACCATTCATCATACAAAAATGTATTTTTCCAAAAATTCTTTAAAATGAAACAAATTTTGAAGGAATTGAAAATAGGTACTCTTGATAACTTAATGAAGATTTTTGTATTTTGAAATCAAAACAACTTCGAAAGAATTAAAAAGAGCACTATCGATAATTTGGTGAAGATTTTAATAATTTCGCAATGAAGTTAATATTTCCGTAGATACAGTCACTTTCCTAAACATTTCAAAAGGAAGTAATATTCATATATTTATTGATAAGCTTGAACCGCTTCTCATAAAAAAACGTAGTTTTTCAAAAACTCTTTCAAATCAAAAAAATTTTGAACGAATTGAAAAGCGCATTATTGATAACTTAGTGGAGGTTTTTATAATTTCTCAATGAAATTAATATTTCCGGAGCTACAGTCACTTTCTTAAACATTTCAAAAGGAAGTAATATTCATTTATTTATTGATAAGCTTGAACCACTTCTCATAAAAAAATGTATTTTTTCAAAAGCTCTTTCAAATGAAAACAATTTTAAAGGAATTGAAAAGAGCACTGTTAATAACTTAGTGCTTTTCAATTTAAGGATTCATATGAAAGTAATATTCATATATTTATTTAAATATATTTTTTTTATTTGAACTACTCCTCATACAATAATTGTGTTTTCAAACATTCATTCAAATCACACAATCTTAAAAGAATTGAAACGATAATTTGGTGAAGATTTCAATAATTTCACAATGAAATTAATATTTCCGGAGATACAGTCACTTTCTTAAACATTTTATAAAGAAGTAATATTCATATATTTACTGATAAACTTAAACCACTTCTCATATAAAAATGTATGTTTTCATAAATTCTTTTAAATCAAAACCGTTTTAAAAGAATTGAAGAGCGATCAATTGATAATTTTGTGAAGATTTTTATAATTTTGTAATGAAATTAATATTTCCGTATATACAGTCACTTTCCTAAACATTTCAAAAGGAAGTAATATTCATATATTTATTGATAAGCTTGAACCGCTTCTCATAAAAAAACGTAGTTTTTCAAAAACTCTTTCAAATCAAAAAAATTTTGAACGAATTGAAAAGCTCATTATTGATAACTTAGTGAAGCTTTTTATAATTTCGCAATAAAATTAATATTTCCGGAGCTACAGTCATTTTCTAAAACATTTCAAAAGGAAGTAAAATTCATATATTTATTGATAAGCTTGAACCGCTTCTTATAAAAAAATGTATTTTTTCAAAAGCTCTTTCAAATGAAAACAATTTTAAAGGAATTGAAAAGAGCACTGTTAATAACTTAGTACTTTTCAATTCAAGGATTCATATGAAAGTAATATTCATATATTTATTTTAATATATTTTTTTTTATTTGAACTACTCTTCATACAACAATTGTCTTTTCAAACATTCATTCAAATCACACAATTTTAAAAGAATTGAAACGATAACTTGGTGAAGATTTTAATAATTTCGCAATTAAATTAATATTTCCATAGATACAGTCACCTTCTTAAACATTTCAAAAGGAAGCAAAATTCATATATTTATTGATAAGCTTGAACCATTCCTCATACAAAAATGTATTTTTCCAAACATTCTTTCAAATCAAAAAAATTTTGAATGAATTGAAAAGCGCATAATTGATAACTTAATGAATATTTCTATAATTTCGCAATAAAATTAATATTTCCGTAGATACAGTCATTTTCTTAAACATTTCAAAAGGAAGTAAAATTCATATATTTATTGATAAGCTTGAACCGCTTCTCATAAAAAAATTTAATTCTTCAAAAACACTTGCAAATTAAAATTATTTTGAAAGAATTCAAAAGAGCACTGTTAATAACTTAGTGCTTTTCAATTCAAAGATTCATATGAAAGTAATATTCATATATTTATTTTAGTAGATTTTTTTTTATTTGAACTACTCCTCATACAAAAATTGTCTTTTCAAACACTCATTCAAATCACACAATTTTAAAAGAATTGAAACGATAACTTGGTGAAGATTTTAAAAATTTCGCATTGAAATTATTATTTTCGTAGATACAGTCACCTTCTTAAACATTTCATAAAGAAGTAATATTCATATATTTACTGATAAACTTGAACCATTCCTCATACAAAAATGTATTTTTCCAAACATTCTTTCAAATCAAAAAAATTTTTGTACGAATTGAAAAGCGCATTATTGATAACTTAGTGAAGCTTTTTATAATTTCGCAATGAAATTAATATTTCCGGAGATACAGTCACTTTCTTAAACATTTCATAAGGAAGTAATTTTTATTAATTTATTGATGAACTTAAACCACTTCTCATTTAAAAATGTATGTTTTCATAAATTCTTTTAAATCAAATCAGTTTTAAAAGAATTGAAGAGCGATCAATTGATAACTTAGTGAATCTTTCTATAATTTCGCAATAGAATTAATATTTCCGTAGATACAGTCACTTTCTTAAACATTTCATAAAGAAGTAATATTCATATATTTACTGATAAACTTGAACCATTCCTCATACAAAAATGTATTTTTCCAAACATTCTTTCAAATCAAAAAAATTTTGAACGAATTGAAAAGCGCATTATTGATAACTTAGTGAAGCTTTTTATAATTTCGCAATAAAATTAATATTTCCGTAGATACAGTCACTTTCTCAAACATTTCAAAAGGAAGTAATATTCATATATTTACTGATAAACTTGAACCATTCCTCATACAAAAATGTATTTTTCCAAACATTCTTTCAAATCAAAAAAATTTTGAACGAATTGAAAAGCGCATTATTGATAACTTAGTGAAGTTTTTTATAATTTCGCAATAAAATTAATATTTCCGTAGATACAGTCACTTTCTCAAACATTTCATAAAGAAGTAATATTCATATATTTACTGATAAACTTGAACCATTCCTCATACAAAAATGTATTTTTCCAAACATTCTTTCAAATAAAAAAAATTTTAAACGAATTGAAAAGCGCATTATTGAAAACTTAGTGAAGCTTTTTATAATTTCGCAATAAAATTAATATTTCCGTAGATACAGTCACTTTCTCAAACATTTCATAAAGAAGTAATATTCATATATTTACTGATAAACTTAAACCATTCCTCATACAAAAATGTATTTTTCCAAACATTCTTTCAAATCAAATCAAAAAAATTGAAAAGCGCATTATTGATAACTTAGTGGAGAATTTTATAATTTCGCAATGAAATTAATATTTCCGGAGCTACAGTCACCTTCTTAAACATTTCAAAAGGAAGTAATATTCATATATTTACTGATAAACTTGAACCATTCCTCATAAAAAAATGTATTTTTCCAAACATTCTTTCAAATCAAAAAAATTTTGAAAGAATTGAAAAGCGCATTATTGATAACTTAGTGAAGCTTTTTATAATTTCGCAATAAAATTAATATTTCCGTAGATACAGTCATTTTCTAAAACATTTCAAAAGGAAGTAAAATTCATATATTTATTGATAAGCTTGAACCGCTTCTCATAAAAAAATGTATTTTTTCAAAAGCGCTTTCAAATGAAAACAATTTTAAAGGAATTGAAAAGAGCACTGTTAATAACTTAGTGCTTTTCAATTCAAAGTTTCATATGAAAGTAATATTCAAATATTTATTTAAATATATTTTTTTTTATTTGAACTACTCCTCATACAAAAATTGTTGTTTCAAACATTTATTCAAATCACACAATTTTAAAAGAATCGATCAATTGATAATTTTGTGGAGATTTTTATAATTTCGTAATGAAATTAATATTTCCGGAGCTACAGTCACTTTCTTAAACATTTCAAAAGGAAGTAATATACATATATTTATTAATAAGCTTGAACCGCTTCTCATAAAAAAATGTATTTTTTCAAAAACTCTTTCAAATGAAAACAATTTTAAAGGAATTGAAAAGAGCACTGTTAATAACTTAGTACTTTTCAATTCAAGGATTCATATGAAAGTAATATTCATATATTTATTTTAATATATTTTTTTTTATTTGAACTACTCCTCATACAAAAATTGTCTTTTCAAACATTCATTCAAATCACACAATTTTAAAAGAATTGAAACGATAACTTGGTGAAGATTTTAATAATTTCGCAATTAAATTAATATTTCCATAGATACAGTCACCTTCTTAAACATTTCAAAAGGAAGTAATATTCATATATTTACTGATAAACTTGAACCATTCCTCATACAAAAATGTATTTTTCCAAACATTCTTTCAAATCAAAAAAATTTTGAATGAATTGAAAAGCGCATAATTGATAACTTAATGAATATTTCTATAATTTCGCAATAAAATTAATATTTCCGTAGATACAGTCATTTTCTTAAACATTTCAAAAGGAAGTAAAATTCATATATTTATTGATAAGCTTGAACCGCTTCTCATAAAAAAATTTATTTTTTCAAAAACTCTTTCAAATGAAAACAATTTTAAAGGAATTGAAAAAAGCACTGTAGCTAACTTAGTGAAGCTTTTTATAATTTCGCTATGAAATTAATGTTTCCGTAGATACAGTCACTTTCTTAAACATTTCATAAAGAAGTAATATTCATATATTTACTGATAAACTTGAACCATTCCTCATACAAAAATGTATTTTTCCAAACATTCTTTCAAATAAAAAAAATTTTGAACGAATTGAAAAGCGCATTATTGATAACTTAGTGGAGAATTTTATAATTTCGCAATGAAATTAATATTTCCGGAGCTACAGTCACCTTCTTAAACATTTCAAAAGGAAGAAATATTCATATATTTACTGATAAACTTGAACCATTCCTCATAAAAAAATGTATTTTTCCAAACATTCTTTCAAATCAAAAAAATTTTGAACGAATTGAAAAGCGCATTATTGATAACTTAGTGAAGCTTTTTATAATTCCGCAATAAAATTAATATTTCCGTAGATACAGTCACTTTCTTAAACATTTCATAAAGAAGTAATGTTCATATATTTACTGATAAACTTGAACCATTCCTCATACAAAAATGTATTTTTCCAAAAATTCTTTAAAATGAAAAAAATTTTGAAGGAATTGAAAATAGGTACTCTTGATAACTTAATGAAGATTTTTGTAATTTGAAATCAAAACAACTTCGAAAGAATTAAAAAGAGCACTGTCGATAACTTAGTGAATATTTCTATAATTTCGCAATGAAGTTAATATTTCCGTAGATACAGTCACTTTCTTAAACATTTCAAAAGGAAGTAATATTTATATATTTATTGATAAGCTTGAATTGAACCGCTTCTCATAAAAAAACGTAGTTTTTCAAAAACTCTTTCAAATGAAAAAAATTTTAAAGGAATTGAAAAGAGCACTGTTGCTAACTTAGTGAAGCATTTTATAATTTCGCAATGAAATTAATATTTCCGTAGATACAGTCACTTTCTTAAACATTTCATAAAGAAGTAACATTCATATATTTACTGATAAACTTGAACCATTCCTCATACAAAAATGTATTTTTCCAAACATTCTTTCAAATCCAAAAAATTTTGAACGAATTGAAAAGCGCATTATTGATAACTTAGTGGAGGTTTTTATAATTTCTCAATGAAGTTAATATTTCCGTAGATACAGTCAGTTTCTTAAACATTTCAAAAGGAAGTAAAATTCATATATTTATTGATAAGCTTGAACCGCTTCTCATAAAAAAATGTATTTTTTCAAAAACTCTTTCAAATGAAAACAATTTTAAAGGAATTGAAAAGATCACTGTTAATAACTTAGTACTTTTCAATTCAAGGATTCATATGAAAGTAATATTCATATATTTATTTTAATATATTTTTTTTTATTTGAACTACTCCTCATACAAAAATTGTCTTTTCAAACATTCATTCAAATCACACAATTTTAAAAGAATTGAAACGATAACTTGGTGAAGATTTTAATAATTTCGCAATGAAATTATTATTTCCGTAGATACAGTCACCTTCTTAAACATTTCATAAAGAAGTAATATTCATATATTTACTGATAAACTTGAACCATTCCTCATACAAAAATGTATTTTTCCAAACATTCTTTCAAATCAAAAAAATTTTGAACGAATTGAAAAGCGCATTATTGATAACTTAGTGGAGGTTTTTATAATTTCGCAATGAAATTAATATTTCCGTAGATACAGTCACTTTCTTAAACATTTCATAAAGAAGTAATATTCATATATTTACTGATAAACTTGAACCATTCCTCATACAAAAATGTATTTTTCCAAACATTCTTTCAAATCAAAAAAATTTTGAACGAATTGAAGAGTGCATTATTGGTAACTTAGTGGAGGTTTTTATAATTTCGCAAGTAAATTAATATTTCCGGAGCTACAGTCACTTTCTTAAACATTTCAAAAGGAAGTAATATTTATATATTTATTAATAAGCTTGAACCGCGTCTCATAAAAAAATGTATTTTTTCAAAAACTCTTTCAAATGAAAACAATTTTAAAGGAATTGAAAAGAGCACTGTTAATAACTTAGTACTTTTCAATTCAAGGATTCATATGAAAGTAATATTCATTTATTTATTTAAATATATATATATTTATTTGAACTACTCCTCATACAAAAATTGTCTTTTCAAACATTCATGCAAATCACACAATTTTAAAAGAATTGAAACGATAACTTGGTGAAGATTTTAATAATTTCGCAATGAAATTAATATTTCCGTAGATACAGTCACCTTCTTAAACATTTCATAAAGAAGTAATATTCATATATTTACTGATAAACTTGAACCATTCATCATACAAAAATGTATTTTTCCAAAAATTCTTTAAAATGAAACAAATTTTGAAGGAATTGAAAATAGGTACTCTTGATAACTTAATGAAGATTTTTGTATTTTGAAATCAAAACAACTTCGAAAGAATTAAAAAGAGCACTATCGATAATTTGGTGAAGATTTTAATAATTTCGCAATGAAGTTAATATTTCCGTAGATACAGTCACTTTCCTAAACATTTCAAAAGGAAGTAATATTCATATATTTATTGATAAGCTTGAACCGCTTCTCATAAAAAAACGTAGTTTTTCAAAAACTCTTTCAAATCAAAAAAATTTTGAACGAATTGAAAAGCGCATTATTGATAACTTAGTGGAGGTTTTTATAATTTCTCAATGAAATTAATATTTCCGGAGCTACAGTCACTTTCTTAAACATTTCAAAAGGAAGTAATATTCATTTATTTATTGATAAGCTTGAACCACTTCTCATAAAAAAATGTATTTTTTCAAAAGCTCTTTCAAATGAAAACAATTTTAAAGGAATTGAAAAGAGCACTGTTAATAACTTAGTGCTTTTCAATTTAAGGATTCATATGAAAGTAATATTCATATATTTATTTAAATATATTTTTTTTATTTGAACTACTCCTCATACAATAATTGTGTTTTCAAACATTCATTCAAATCACACAATCTTAAAAGAATTGAAACGATAATTTGGTGAAGATTTCAATAATTTCACAATGAAATTAATATTTCCGGAGATACAGTCACTTTCTTAAACATTTCATAAAGAAGTAATATTCATATATTTACTGATAAACTTAAACCACTTCTCATATAAAAATGTATGTTTTCATAAATTCTTTTAAATCAAAACCGTTTTAAAAGAATTGAAGAGCGATCAATTGATAATTTTGTGAAGATTTTTATAATTTTGTAATGAAATTAATATTTCCGTATATACAGTCACTTTCCTAAACATTTCAAAAGGAAGTAATATTCATATATTTATTGATAAGCTTGAACCGCTTCTCATAAAAAAACGTAGTTTTTCAAAAACTCTTTCAAATCAAAAAAATTTTGAACGAATTGAAAAGCTCATTATTGATAACTTAGTGAAGCTTTTTATAATTTCGCAATAAAATTAATATTTCCGGAGCTACAGTCATTTTCTAAAACATTTCAAAAGGAAGTAAAATTCATATATTTATTGATAAGCTTGAACCGCTTCTTATAAAAAAATGTATTTTTTCAAAAGCTCTTTCAAATGAAAACAATTTTAAAGGAATTGAAAAGAGCACTGTTAATAACTTAGTACTTTTCAATTCAAGGATTCATATGAAAGTAATATTCATATATTTATTTTAATATATTTTTTTTTATTTGAACTACTCTTCATACAACAATTGTCTTTTCAAACATTCATTCAAATCACACAATTTTAAAAGAATTGAAACGATAACTTGGTGAAGATTTTAATAATTTCGCAATTAAATTAATATTTCCATAGATACAGTCACCTTCTTAAACATTTCAAAAGGAAGCAAAATTCATATATTTATTGATAAGCTTGAACCATTCCTCATACAAAAATGTATTTTTCCAAACATTCTTTCAAATCAAAAAAATTTTGAACGAATTGAAAAGCGCATTATTGATAACTTAGTGGAGGTTTTTATAGTTTCTCAATGAAGTTAATATTTCCGTAGATACAGTCACTTTCTTAAACATTTCAAAAGGAAGTAAAATTCATATATTTATTGATAAGCTTGAACCGCTTCTTATAAAAAAATGTATTTTTTCAAAAGCTCTTTCAAATGAAAACAATTTTAAAGGAATTGAAAAGAGCACTGTTAATAACTTAGTGCTTTTCAATTCAAAGTTTCATATGAAAGTAATATTCAAATATTTATTTAAATATATTTTTTTTTATTTGAACTACTCCTCATACAAAAATTGTTGTTTCAAACATTTATTCAAATCACACAATTTTAAAAGAATCGATCAATTGATAATTTTGTGGAGATTTTTATAATTTCGTAATGAAATTAATATTTCCGGAGCTACAGTCACTTTCTTAAACATTTCAAAAGGAAGTAATATACATATATTTATTAATAAGCTTGAACCGCTTCTCATAAAAAAATTAATTTTTTCAAAAACTCTTTCAAATGAAAACAATTTTAAAGGAATTGAAAAGAGCACTGTTAATAACTTAGTACTTTTCAATTCAAGGATTCATATGAAAGTAATATTCATATATTTATTTAAATATATTTTTTTTATTTGAACTACTCCTCATACAATAATTGTGTTTTCAAACATTCATTCAAATCACACAATTTTAAAAGAATTGAAACGATAACTTGGTGAAGATTTTAATAATTTCGCAATTAAATTAATATTTCCATAGATACAGTCACCTTCTTAAACATTTCAAAAGGAAGTAATATTCATATATTTACTGATAAACTTGAACCATTCCTCATACAAAAATGTATTTTTCCAAACATTCTTTCAAATCAAAAAAATTTTGAATGAATTGAAAAGCGCATAATTGATAACTTAATGAATATTTCTATAATTTCGCAATAAAATTAATATTTCCGTAGATACAGTCACTTTCTCAAACATTTCATAAAGAAGTAATATTCATATATTTACTGATAAACTTGAACCATTCCTCATACAAAAATGTATTTTTCCAAACATTCTTTCAAATCAAAAAAATTTTGAACGAATTGAAAAGCTCATTATTGATAACTTAGTGAAGCTTTTTATAATTTCGCAATAAAAATAATATTTCCGTAGCTACAGTCACTTTCTCAAACATTTCATAAAGAAGTAATATTCATATATTTACTGATAAACTTAAACCATTCCTCATACAAAAATGTATTTTTCCAAACATTCTTTCAAATCAAATCAAAAAAATTGAAAAGCGCATTATTGGTAACTTAGTGGAGGTTTTTATAATTTCGCAAGTAAATTAATATTTCCGGAGCTACAGTCACTTTCTTAAACATTTCAAAAGGAAGTAATATACATATATTTATTAATAAGCTTGAACCGCTTCTCATAAAAAAATGTATTTTTTCAAAAACTCTTTCAAATGAAAACAATTTTAAAGGAATTGAAAAGAGCACTGTTAATAAATTAGTACTTTTCAATTCAAGGATTCATATGAAAGTAATATTCATATATTTATTTTAATATATTTTTTTTTATTTGAACTACTCCTCATACAAAAATTGTCTTTTCAAACATTCATTCAAATCACACAATTTTAAAAGAATTGAAACGATAACTTGGTGAAGATTCTAATAATTTCGCAATTAAATTAATATTTCCGTAGATACAGTCACCTTCTTAAACATTTCAAAAGGAAGTAATATTCATATATTTACTGATAAGCTTGAACCATTCCTCATACAAAAATGTATTTTTCCAAACATTCTTTCAAATCAAAAAAATTTTGAACGAATTGAAAAGCGCATAATTGATAACTTAATGAATATTTCTATAATTTCGCAATAAAATTAATATTTCCGTAGATACAGTCATTTTCTTAAACATTTCAAAAGGAAGTAAAATTCATATATTTATTGATAAGCTTGAACCGCTTCTCATAAAAAAATTTATTTTTTCAAAAACTCTTTCAAATGAAAACAATTTTAAAGGAATTGAAAAGAGCACTGTTGCTAACTTAGTGAAGCTTTTTATAATTTCGCTATGAAATTAATGTTTCCGTAGATACAGTAACTTTCTTAAACATTTCATAAAGAAGTAATATTCATATATTTACTGATAAACTTGAACCATTCCTCATACAAAAATGTATTTTTCCAAACATTCTTTCAAATAAAAAAAATTTTGAACGAATTGAAAAGCGCATTATTGATAACTTAGTGGAGAATTTTATAATTTCGCAATGAAATTAATATTTCCGGAGCTACAGTCACCTTCTTAAACATTTCAAAAGGAAGTAATATTCATATATTTACTGATAAACTTGAACCATTCCTCATAAAAAAATGTATTTTTTTAAACATTCTTTCAAATAAAAAAAATTTTGAACGAATTGAAAAGCGCATTATTGATAACTTAGTGAAGCTTTTTATAATTTCGCTATGAAATTAATGTTTCCGTAGATACAGTAACTTTCTTAAACATTTCATAAAGAAGTAATATTCATATATTTACTGATAAACTTGAACCATTCCTCATACAAAAATGTATTTTTCCAAACATTCTTTCAAATAAAAAAAATTTTGAACGAATTGAAAAGCGCATTATTGATAACTTAGTGAAGCTTTTTATAATTCCGCAATAAAATTAATATTTCCGTAGATACAGTCACTTTCTTAAACATTTCATAAAGAAGTAATGTTCATATATTTACTGATAAACTTGAACCATTCCTCATACAAAAATGTATTTTTCCAAAAATTCTTTAAAATCAAATCAAAAAAATTGAAAAGCGCATTATTGGTAACTTAGTGGAGGTTTTTATAATTTCGCAAGTAAATTAATATTTCCGGAGCTACAGTCACTTTCTTAAACTGTTCAAAAGGAAGTAATATTCATATATTTATTAATAAGCTTGAACCGCTTCTCATAAAAAAATGTATTTTTTCAAAAACTCTTTCAAATGAAAACAATTTTAAAGGAATTGAAAAGAGCACTGTTAATAACTTGGTACTTTTCAATTCAAGAATTCATATGAAAGTAATATTCATATATTTATTTTAATATATTTTTTTTTATTTGAACTACTCCTCATACAAAAATTGTCTTTTCAAACATTCATTCAAATCACACAATTTTTAAAGAATTGAAACGATAACTTTGTGAAGATTTTAATAATTTCGCAATGAAATTATTATTTCCGTAGATACAGTCACCTTCTTAAACATTGCATAAAGAAGTAATATTCATATATTTACTGATAAACTTGAACCATTCCTCATACAAAAATGTATTTTTCCAAACATTCTTTCAAATCAAAAAAATTTTGTACGAATTGAAAAGCGCATTATTGATAACTTAGTGAATATTTCTATAATTTCGCAATGAAGTTAATATTTCCGTAGATACAGTCACTTTCTTAAACATTTCAAAAGGAAGTAATATTCATATATTTATTGATAAACTTGAACCATTCCTCATACAAAAATGTATTTTTCCAAAAATTCTTTAAAATGAAACAAATTTTGAAGGAATTGAAAATAGGTACTCTTGATAACTTAATGAAGATTTTTGTAATTTGAAATCAAAACAACTTCGAAAGAATTAAAAAGAGCACTATCGATAACTTAGTGAATATTTCTATAATTTCGCAATGAAGTTAATATTTCCGTAGATACAGTCACTTTCTTAAACATTTCAAAAGGAAGTAATATTCATATATTTATTGATAAGCTTGAACCGCTTCTCATAAAAAAACGTAGTTTTTCAAAAACTCTTTCAAATCAAAAAAATTTTAAAGGAATTGAAAAGAGCACTGTTGCTAACTTAGTGAAGCATTTTATAATTTCGCAATGAAATTAATATTTCCGTAGATACAGTCACTTTCTTAAACATTTCATAAAAAAGTAACATTCATATATTTACTGATAAACTTGAACCATTCCTCATACAAAAATGTATTTTTCCAAACATTCTTTCAAATCCAAAAAATTTTGAACGAATTGAAAAGCGCATTATTGATAACTTAGTGGAGGTTTTTATAATTTCTCAATGAAGTTAATATTTCCGTAGATACAGTCACTTTCTTAAACATTTCAAAAGGAAGTAAAATTCATATATTTATTGATAAGCTTGAACCGCTTCTCATAAAAAAATGTATTTTTTCAAAAACTCTTTCAAATGAAAACAATTTTAAAGGAATTGAAAAGATCACTGTTAATAACTTAGTACTTTTCAATTCAAGGATTCCTATGAAAGTAATATTCATATATTTATTTTAATATATTTTTTTTTATTTGAACTACTCCTCATACAAAAATTGTCTTTTCAAACATTCATTCAAATCACACAATTTTAAAAGAATTGAAACGATAACTTGGTGAAGATTTTAATAATTTCGCAATGAAATTATTATTTTCGTAGATACAGTCACCTTCTTAAACATTTCATAAAGAAGTAATATTCATATATTTACTGATAAACTTGAACCATTCCTCATACAAAAATGTATTTTTCCAAACATTCTTTCAAATCAAAAAAATTTTGAACGAATTGAAAAGCGCATTATTGATAACTTAGTGGAGGTTTTAATAATTTCGCAATGAAATTATTATTTCCGTAGATACAGTCACCTTCTTAAACATTTCATAAAGAAGTAATATTCATATATTTACTGATAAACTTGAACCATTCATCATACAAAAATGTATTTTTCCAAAAATTCTTTAAAATGAAACAAATTTTTAAGGAATTGAAAATAGAAACTCTTGATAACTTAATGAAGATTTTTGTATTTTGAAATCAAAACAACTTCGAAAGAATTAAAAAGAGCACTATCGATAATTTGGTGAAGATTTTAATAATTTCGCAATGAAGTTAATATTTCCGTAGATACAGTCACTTTCCTAAACATTTCAAAAGGAAGTAATATTCATATATTTATTGATAAGCTTGAACCGCTTCTCATAAAAAAACGTAGTTTTTCAAAAACTCTTTCAAATGAAAAAAATTTTAAAGGAATTGAAAAGACCACTGTTGCTAACTTAGTGAAGCTTTTTATAATTTCGCAATGAAATTAATATTTCCGTAGATACAGTCACTTTCTTAAACATTTCATAAAGAAGTAATATTCATATATTTACTGATAAACTTGAACCATTCCTCATACAAAAATGTATTTTTCCAAACATTCTTTCAAATCAAAAAAAATTTGAACGAATTGAAGAGCGCATTATTGGTAACTTAGTGGAGGTTTTTATAATTTCGCAAGTAAATTAATATTTCCGGAGCTACAGTCACTTTCTTAAACATTTCAAAAGGAAGTAATATTTATATATTTATTAATAAGCTTGAACCGCGTCTCATAAAAAAATGTATTTTTTCAAAAACTCTTTCAAATGAAAACAATTTTAACGGAATTGAAAAGAGCACTGTTAATAACTTAGTACTTTTCAATTCAAGGATTCATATGAAAGTAATATTCATTTATTTATTTAAATATATATTTTTTTATTTGAACTACTCCTCATACAAAAATTGTCTTTTCAAACATTCATGCAAATCACACAATTTTAAAAGAATTGAAACGATAACTTGGTGAAGATTAAATTATAATTTCGCAATGAAATTAATATTTCCGTAGATACAGTCACCTTCTTAAACATTTCATAAAGAAGTAATATTCATATATTTACTGATAAACTTGAACCATTCATCATACAAAAATGTATTTTTCCAAAAATTCTTTAAAATGAAACAAATTTTGAAGGAATTGAAAATAGGTACTCTTGATAACTTAATGAAGATTTTTGTATTTTGAAATCAAAACAACTTCGAAAGAATTAAAAAGAGCACTATCGATAATTTGGTGAAGATTTTAATAATTTCGCAATGAAGTTAATATTTCCGTAGATACAGTCACTTTCCTAAACATTTCAAAAGGAAGTAATATTCATATATTTATTGATAAGCTTGAACCGCTTCTCATAAAAAAACGTAGTTTTTCAAAAACTCTTTCAAATCAAAAAAATTTTGAACGAATTGAAAAGCGCATTATTGATAACTTAGTGAAGCTTTTTATAATTTCGCAATAAAATTAATATTTCCGTAGATACAGTCATTTTCTAAAACATTTCAAAAGGAAGTAAAATTCATATATTTATTGATAAGCTTGAACCGCTTCTCATAAAAAAATGTATTTTTTCAAAAGCTCTTTCAAATGAAAACAATTCTAAAGAAATTGAAAAGAGCACTGTTAATAACTTAGTACTTTTCAATTTAAGGATTCATATGAAAGTAATATTCATATATTTATTTTAATATATTTTTTTTGTATTTGAACTACTCCTCATACAAAAATTGTCTTTTCAAACATTCATTCAAATCACACAATTTTAAAAGAATTGAAACGATAACTTGGTGAAGATTTTAATAATTTCGCAATGAAATTATTATTTCCGTAGATGCAGTCACCTTCTTAAACATTTCATAAAGAAGTAATATTCATATATTTACTGATAAACTTGAACCATTCATCATACAAAAATGTATTTTTCCAAAAATTCTTTAAAATGAAACAAATTTTGAAGGAATTGAAAATAGGTACTTTTGATAACTTAATGAAGATTTTTGTATTTTGAAATCAAAACAACTTCGAAAGAATTAAAAAGAGCACTATCGATAATTTGGTGAAGATTTTAATAATTTCGCAATGAAGTTAATATTTCCGTAGATACAGTCACTTTCCTAAACATTTCAAAAGGAAGTAATATTCATATATTTATTGATAAGCTTGAACCGCTTCTCATAAAAAAACGTAGTTTTTCAAAAACTCTTTCAAATCAAAAAAATTTTGAACGAATTGAAAAGCGCATTATTGATAACTTAGTGAAGCTTTTTATAATTTCGCAATAAAATTAATATTTCCGTAGATACAGTCATTTTCTAAAACATTTCAAAAGGAAGTAAAATTCATATATTTATTGATAAGCTTGAACCGCTTCTCATAAAAAAATGTATTTTTTCAAAAGCTCTTTCAAATGAAAACAATTTTAAAGAAATTGAAAAGAGCACTGTTAATAACTTAGTACTTTTCAATTTAAGGATTCATATGAAAGTAATATTCATATATTTATTTTAATATATTTTTTTTGTATTTGAACTACTCCTCATACAAAAATTGTCTTTTCAAACATTCATTCAAATCACACAATTTTAAAAGAATTGAAACGATAACTTGGTGAAGATTTTAATAATTTCGCAATGAAATTATTATTTCCGTAGATGCAGTCACCTTCTTAAACATTTCATAAAGAAGTAATATTCATATATTTACTGATAAACTTGAACCATTCATCATACAAAAATGTATTTTTCCAAAAATTCTTTAAAATGAAACAAATTTTGAAGGAATTGAAAATAGGTACTTTTGATAACTTAATGAAGATTTTTGTATTTTGAAATCAAAACAACTTCGAAAGAATTAAAAAGAGCACTATCGATAATTTGGTGAAGATTTTAATAATTTCGCAATGAAGTTAATATTTCCGTAGATACAGTCACTTTCCTAAACATTTCAAAAGGAAGTAATATTCATATATTTATTGATAAGCTTGAACCGCTTCTCATAAAAAAACGTAGTTTTTCAAAAACTCTTTCAAATGAAAAAAATTTTAAAGGAATTGAAAAGAGCACTGTTGCTAACTTAGTGAAGTTTTTTATAATTTCGCAATGAAATTAATATTTCCGTAGATACAGTCACTTTCTTAAACATTTCATAAAGAAGTAATATTCATATATTTACTGATAAACTTGAACCATTCCTCATACAAAAATGTATTTTTCCAAACATTCTTTCAAATCAAAAAAATTTTGAACGAATTGAAGAGCGCATTATTGGTAACTTAGTGGAGGTTTTTATAATTTCGCAAGTAAATTAATATTTCCGGAGCTACAGTCACTTTCTTAAACATTTCAAAAGGAAGTAATATTCATATATTTACTGATAAACTTGAACCATTCCTCATACAAAAATGTATTTTTCCAAACATTCTTTCAAATCAAAAAAATTTTGAACGAATTGAAGAGCGCATTATTGGTAACTTAGTGGAGGTTTTTATAATTTCGCAATGAAATTAATATTACCGTAGATACAGTCACTTTCTTAAACATTTCATAAAAAAGTAACATTCATATATTTACTGATAAACTTGAACCATTCCTCATACAAAAATGTATTTTTCCAAACATTCTTTCAAATCCAAAAAATTTTGAACGAATTGAAAAGCGCATTATTGATAACTTAGTGGAGGTTTTTATAATTTCTCAATGAAGTTAATATTTCCGTAGATACAGTCACTTTCTTAAACATTTCAAAAGGAAGTAAAATTCATATATTTATTGATAAGCTTGAACCGCTTCTCATAAAAAAATGTATTTTTTCAAAAACTCTTTCAAATGAAAACAATTTTAAAGGAATTGAAAAGATCACTGTTAATAACTTAGTACTTTTCAATTCAAGGATTCCTATGAAAGTAATATTCATATATTTATTTTAATATATTTTTTTTTATTTGAACTACTCCTCATACAAAAATTGTCTTTTCAAACATTCATTCAAATCACACAATTTTAAAAGAATTGAAACGATAACTTGGTGAAGATTTTAATAATTTCGCAATGAAATTATTATTTTCGTAGATACAGTCACCTTCTTAAACATTTCATAAAGAAGTAATATTCATATATTTACTGATAAACTTGAACCATTCCTCATACAAAAATGTATTTTTCCAAACATTCTTTCAAATCAAAAAAATTTTGAACGAATTGAAAAGCGCATTATTGATAACTTAGTGGAGGTTTTAATAATTTCGCAATGAAATTATTATTTCCGTAGATACAGTCACCTTCTTAAACATTTCATAAAGAAGTAATATTCATATATTTACTGATAAACTTGAACCATTCATCATACAAAAATGTATTTTTCCAAAAATTCTTTAAAATGAAACAAATTTTGAAGGAATTGAAAATAGGTACTTTTGATAACTTAATGAAGATTTTTGTATTTTGAAATCAAAACAACTTCGAAAGAATTAAAAAGAGCACTATCGATAATTTGGTGAAGATTTTAATAATTTCGCAATGAAGTTAATATTTCCGTAGATACAGTCACTTTCCTAAACATTTCAAAAGGAAGTAATATTCATATATTTATTGATAAGCTTGAACCGCTTCTCATAAAAAAACGTAGTTTTTCAAAAACTCTTTCAAATGAAAAAAATTTTAAAGGAATTGAAAAGACCACTGTTGCTAACTTAGTGAAGCTTTTTATAATTTCGCAATGAAATTAATATTTCCGTAGATACAGTCACTTTCTTAAACATTTCATAAAGAAGTAATATTCATATATTTACTGATAAACTTGAACCATTCCTCATACAAAAATGTATTTTTCCAAACATTCTTTCAAATCAAAAAAATTTTGAACGAATTGAAGAGCGCATTATTGGTAACTTAGTGGAGGTTTTTATAATTTCGCAAGTAAATTAATATTTCCGGAGCTACAGTCACTTTCTTAAACATTTCAAAAGGAAGTAATATTTATATATTTATTAATAAGCTTGAACCGCGTCTCATAAAAAAATGTATTTTTTCAAAAACCCTTTCAAATGAAAACAATTTTAACGGAATTGAAAAGAGCACTGTTAATAACTTAGTACTTTTCAATTCAAGGATTCATATGAAAGTAATATTCATTTATTTATTTAAATATATATTTTTTTATTTGAACTACTCCTCATACAAAAATTGTCTTTTCAAACATTCATGCAAATCACACAATTTTAAAAGAATTGAAACGATAACTTGGTGAAGATTAAATTATAATTTCGCAATGAAATTAATATTTCCGTAGATACAGTCACCTTCTTAAACATTTCATAAAGAAGTAATATTCATATATTTACTGATAAACTTGAACCATTCATCATACAAAAATGTATTTTTCCAAAAATTCTTTAAAATGAAACAAATTTTGAAGGAATTGAAAATAGGTACTCTTGATAACTTAATGAAGATTTTTGTATTTTGAAATCAAAACAACTTCGAAAGAATTAAAAAGAGCACTATCGATAATTTGGTGAAGATTTTAATAATTTCGCAATGAAGTTAATATTTCCGTAGATACAGTCACTTTCCTAAACATTTCAAAAGGAAGTAATATTCATATATTTATTGATAAGCTTGAACCGCTTCTCATAAAAAAACGTAGTTTTTCAAAAACTCTTTCAAATCAAAAAAATTTTGAACGAATTGAAAAGCGCATTATTGATAACTTAGTGAAGCTTTTTATAATTTCGCAATAAAATTAATATTTCCGTAGATACAGTCATTTTCTAAAACATTTCAAAAGGAAGTAAAATTCATATATTTATTGATAAGCTTGAACCGCTTCTCATAAAAAAATGTATTTTTTCAAAAGCTCTTTCAAATGAAAACAATTCTAAAGAAATTGAAAAGAGCACTGTTAATAACTTAGTACTTTTCAATTTAAGGATTCATATGAAAGTAATATTCATATATTTATTTTAATATATTTTTTTTGTATTTGAACTACTCCTCATACAAAAATTGTCTTTTCAAACATTCATTCAAATCACACAATTTTAAAAGAATTGAAACGATAACTTGGTGAAGATTTTAATAATTTCGCAATGAAATTATTATTTCCGTAGATGCAGTCACCTTCTTAAACATTTCATAAAGAAGTAATATTCATATATTTACTGATAAACTTGAACCATTCATCATACAAAAATGTATTTTTCCAAAAATTCTTTAAAATGAAACAAATTTTGAAGGAATTGAAAATAGGTACTTTTGATAACTTAATGAAGATTTTTGTATTTTGAAATCAAAACAACTTCGAAAGAATTAAAAAGAGCACTATCGATAATTTGGTGAAGATTTTAATAATTTCGCAATGAAGTTAATATTTCCGTAGATACAGTCACTTTCCTAAACATTTCAAAAGGAAGTAATATTCATATATTTATTGATAAGCTTGAACCGCTTCTCATAAAAAAACGTAGTTTTTCAAAAACTCTTTCAAATCAAAAAAATTTTGAACGAATTGAAAAGCGCATTATTGATAACTTAGTGAAGCTTTTTATAATTTCGCAATAAAATTAATATTTCCGTAGATACAGTCATTTTCTAAAACATTTCAAAAGGAAGTAAAATTCATATATTTATTGATAAGCTTGAACCGCTTCTCATAAAAAAATGTATTTTTTCAAAAGCTCTTTCAAATGAAAACAATTTTAAAGAAATTGAAAAGAGCACTGTTAATAACTTAGTACTTTTCAATTTAAGGATTCATATGAAAGTAATATTCATATATTTATTTTAATATATTTTTTTTGTATTTGAACTACTCCTCATACAAAAATTGTCTTTTCAAACATTCATTCAAATCACACAATTTTAAAAGAATTGAAACGATAACTTGGTGAAGATTTTAATAATTTCGCAATGAAATTATTATTTCCGTAGATGCAGTCACCTTCTTAAACATTTCATAAAGAAGTAATATTCATATATTTACTGATAAACTTGAACCATTCATCATACAAAAATGTATTTTTCCAAAAATTCTTTAAAATGAAACAAATTTTGAAGGAATTGAAAATAGGTACTTTTGATAACTTAATGAAGATTTTTGTATTTTGAAATCAAAACAACTTCGAAAGAATTAAAAAGAGCACTATCGATAATTTGGTGAAGATTTTAATAATTTCGCAATGAAGTTAATATTTCCGTAGATACAGTCACTTTCCTAAACATTTCAAAAGGAAGTAATATTCATATATTTATTGATAAGCTTGAACCGCTTCTCATAAAAAAACGTAGTTTTTCAAAAACTCTTTCAAATGAAAAAAATTTTAAAGGAATTGAAAAGAGCACTGTTGCTAACTTAGTGAAGTTTTTTATAATTTCGCAATGAAATTAATATTTCCGTAGATACAGTCACTTTCTTAAACATTTCATAAAGAAGTAATATTCATATATTTACTGATAAACTTGAACCATTCCTCATACAAAAATGTATTTTTCCAAACATTCTTTCAAATCAAAAAAATTTTGAACGAATTGAAGAGCGCATTATTGGTAACTTAGTGGAGGTTTTTATAATTTCGCAAGTAAATTAATATTTCCGGAGCTACAGTCACTTTCTTAAACATTTCAAACGGAAGTAATATTTATATATTTATTAATAAGCTTGAACCGCGTCTCATAAAAAAATGTATTTTTTCAAAAACTCTTTCAAATGAAAACAATTTTAAAGGAATTGAAAAGAGCACTGTTAATAACTTAGTACTTTTCAATTTAAGGATTCATATGAAAGTAATATTCATATATTTATTTTAATATATTTTTTTTATTTGAACTACTCCTCATACAAAAATTGTCTTTTCAAACATTCATGCAAATCACACAATTTTAAAAGAATTGAAACGATAACTTGGTGAAGATTTTAATAATTTCGCAATGAAATTGATATTTCCGTAGATACAGTCACCTTCTTAAACATTTCATAAAGAAGTAATATTCATATATTTACTGATAAACTTGAACCATTCATCATACAAAAATGTATTTTTCCAAAAATTCTTTAAAATGAAACAAATTTTGAAGGAATTGAAAATAGGTACTCTTGATAACTTAATGAAGATTTTTGTATTTTGAAATCAAAACAACTTCGAAAGAATTAAAAAGAGCACTATCGATAATTTGGTGAAGATTTTAATAATTTCGCAATGAAGTTAATATTTCCGTAGATACAGTCACTTTCCTAAACATTTCAAAAGGAAGTAATATTCATATATTTATTGATAAGCTTGAACCGCTTCTCATAAAAAAACGTAGTTTTTCAAAAACTCTTTCAAATCAAAAAAATTTTGAACGAATTGAAAAGCGCATTATTGATAACTTAGTGAAGCTTTTTATAATTTCGCAATAAAATTAATATTTCCGTAGATACAGTCATTTTCTAAAACATTTCAAAAGGAAGTAAAATTCATATATTTATTGATAAGCTTGAACCGCTTCTCATAAAAAAATGTATTTTTTCAAAAGCTCTTTCAAATGAAAACAATTTTAAAGAAATTGAAAAGAGCACTGTTAATAACTTAGTACTTTTCAATTTAAGGATTCATATGAAAGTAATATTCATATATTTATTTTAATATATTTTTTTTTATTTGAACTACTCCTCATACAAAAATTGTCTTTTCAAACATTCATTCAAATCACACAATTTTAAAAGAATTGAAACGATAACTTGGTGAAGATTTTAATAATTTCGCAATGAAATTATTATTTCCGTAGATACAGTCACCTTCTTAAACATTTCATAAAGAAGTAATATTCATATATTTACTGATAAACTTGAACCATTCATCATACAAAAATGTATTCTTCCAAAAATTCTTTAAAATGAAACAAATTTTGAAGGAATTGAAAATAGGTACTTTTGATAACTTAATGAAGATTTTTGTATTTTGAAATCAAAACAACTTCGAAAGAATGAAAAAGAGCACTATCGATAATTTGGTGAAGATTTTAATAATTTCGCAATGAAGTTAATATTTCCGTAGATACAGTCACTTTCCTAAACATTTCAAAAGGAAGTAATATTCATATATTTATTGATAAGCTTGAACCGCTTCTCATAAAAAAACGTAGTTTTTCAAAAACTCTTTCAAATCAAAAAAATTTTAAAGGAATTGAAAAGCGCATTATTGATAACTTAGTGAAGCTTTTTATAATTTCGCAATAAAATTAATATTTCCGTAGATACAGTCATTTTCTAAAACATTTCAAAAGGAAGTAAAATTCATATATTTATTGATAAGCTTGAACCGCTTCTCATAAAAAAATGTATTTTTTCAAAAGCTCTTTCAAATGAAAACAATTTTAAAGAAATTGAAAAGAGCACTGTTAATAACTTAGTACTTTTCAATTTAAGGATTCATATGAAAGTAATATTCATATATTTATTTTAATATATTTTTTTTGTATTTGAACTACTCCTCATACAAAAATTGTCTTTTCAAACATTCATTCAAATCACACAATTTTAAAAGAATTGAAACGATAACTTGGTGAAGATTTTAATAATTTCGCAATGAAATTATTATTTCCGTAGATGCAGTCACCTTCTTAAACATTTCATAAAGAAGTAATATTCATATATTTACTGATAAACTTGAACCATTCATCATACAAAAATGTATTTTTCCAAAAATTCTTTAAAATGAAACAAATTTTGAAGGAATTGAAAATAGGTACTTTTGATAACTTAATGAAGATTTTTGTATTTTGAAATCAAAACAACTTCGAAAGAATTAAAAAGAGCACTATCGATAATTTGGTGAAGATTTTAATAATTTCGCAATGAAGTTAATATTTCCGTAGATACAGTCACTTTCCTAAACATTTCAAAAGGAAGTAATATTCATATATTTATTGATAAGCTTGAACCGCTTCTCATAAAAAAACGTAGTTTTTCAAAAACTCTTTCAAATGAAAAAAATTTTAAAGGAATTGAAAAGAGCACTGTTGCTAACTTAGTGAAGTTTTTTATAATTTCGCAATGAAATTAATATTTCCGTAGATACAGTCACTTTCTTAAACATTTCATAAAGAAGTAATATTCATATATTTACTGATAAACTTGAACCATTCCTCATACAAAAATGTATTTTTCCAAACATTCTTTCAAATCAAAAAAATTTTGAACGAATTGAAGAGCGCATTATTGGTAACTTAGTGGAGGTTTTTATAATTTCGCAAGTAAATTAATATTTCCGGAGCTACAGTCACTTTCTTAAACATTTCAAACGGAAGTAATATTTATATATTTATTAATAAGCTTGAACCGCGTCTCATAAAAAAATGTATTTTTTCAAAAACTCTTTCAAATGAAAACAATTTTAAAGGAATTGAAAAGAGCACTGTTAATAACTTAGTACTTTTCAATTTAAGGATTCATATGAAAGTAATATTCATATATTTATTTTAATATATTTTTTTTATTTGAACTACTCCTCATACAAAAATTGTCTTTTCAAACATTCATGCAAATCACACAATTTTAAAAGAATTGAAACGATAACTTGGTGAAGATTTTAATAATTTCGCAATGAAATTGATATTTCCGTAGATACAGTCACCTTCTTAAACATTTCATAAAGAAGTAATATTCATATATTTACTGATAAACTTGAACCATTCATCATACAAAAATGTATTTTTCCAAAAATTCTTTAAAATGAAACAAATTTTGAAGGAATTGAAAATAGGTACTCTTGATAACTTAATGAAGATTTTTGTATTTTGAAATCAAAACAACTTCGAAAGAATTAAAAAGAGCACTATCGATAATTTGGTGAAGATTTTAATAATTTCGCAATGAAGTTAATATTTCCGTAGATACAGTCACTTTCCTAAACATTTCAAAAGGAAGTAATATTCATATATTTATTGATAAGCTTGAACCGCTTCTCATAAAAAAACGTAGTTTTTCAAAAACTCTTTCAAATCAAAAAAATTTTGAACGAATTGAAAAGCGCATTATTGATAACTTAGTGAAGCTTTTTATAATTTCGCAATAAAATTAATATTTCCGTAGATACAGTCATTTTCTAAAACATTTCAAAAGGAAGTAAAATTCATATATTTATTGATAAGCTTGAACCGCTTCTCATAAAAAAATGTATTTTTTCAAAAGCTCTTTCAAATGAAAACAATTTTAAAGAAATTGAAAAGAGCACTGTTAATAACTTAGTACTTTTCAATTTAAGGATTCATATGAAAGTAATATTCATATATTTATTTTAATATATTTTTTTTTTATTTGAACTACTCCTCATACAAAAATTGTCTTTTCAAACATTCATTCAAATCACACAATTTTAAAAGAATTGAAACGATAACTTGGTGAAGATTTTAATAATTTCGCAATGAAATTATTATTTCCGTAGATACAGTCACCTTCTTAAACATTTCATAAAGAAGTAATATTCATATATTTACTGATAAACTTGAACCATTCATCATACAAAAATGTATTCTTCCAAAAATTCTTTAAAATGAAACAAATTTTGAAGGAATTGAAAATAGGTACTTTTGATAACTTAATGAAGATTTTTGTATTTTGAAATCAAAACAACTTCGAAAGAATGAAAAAGAGCACTATCGATAATTTGGTGAAGATTTTAATAATTTCGCAATGAAGTTAATATTTCCGTAGATACAGTCACTTTCCTAAACATTTCAAAAGGAAGTAATATTCATATATTTATTGATAAGCTTGAACCGCTTCTCATAAAAAAACGTAGTTTTTCAAAAACTCTTTCAAATGAAAAAAATTTTAAAGGAATTGAAAAGAGCACTGTTGCTAACTTAGTGAAGTTTTTTATAATTTCGCAATGAAATTAATATTTCCGTAGATACAGTCACTTTCTTAAACATTTCATAAAGAAGTAATATTCATATATTTACTGATAAACTTGAACCATTCCTCATACAAAAATGTATTTTTCCAAACATTCTTTCAAATCAAAAAAATTTTGAACGAATTGAAGAGCGCATTATTGGTAACTTAGTGGAGGTTTTTATAATTTCGCAAGTAAATTAATATTTCCGGAGCTACAGTCACTTTCTTAAACATTTCAAAAGGAAGTAATATTTATATATTTATTAATAAGCTTGAACCGCGTCTCATAAAAAAATGTATTTTTTCAAAAACTCTTTCAAATGAAAACAATTTTAAAGGAATTGAAAAGAGCACTGTTAATAACTTAGTACTTTTCAATTCAAGGATTCATATGAAAGTAATATTCATATATTTATTTTAATATATTTTTTTTTATTTGAACTACTCCTCATACAAAAATTGTCTTTTCAAACATTCATGCAAATCACACAATTTTAAAAGAATTGAAACGATAACTTGGTGAAGATTTTTATAATTTCGCAATGAAATTAATATTTCCGTAGATACAGTCACCTTCTTAAACATTTCATAAAGAAGTAATATTCATATATTTACTGATAAACTTGAACCATTCATCATACAAAAATGTATTTTTCCAAAAATTCTTTAAAATGAAACAAATTTTTAAGGAATTGAAAATAGAAACTCTTGATAACTTAATGAAGATTTTTGTATTTTGAAATCAAAACAACTTCGAAAGAATTAAAAAGAGCACTATCGATAATTTGGTGAAGATTTTAATAATTTCGCAATGAAGTTAATATTTCCGTAGATACAGTCACTTTCCTAAACATTTCAAAAGGAAGTAATATTCATATATTTATTGATAAGCTTGAACCGCTTCTCATAAAAAAACGTAGTTTTTCAAAAACTCTTTCAAATCAAAAAAATTTTGAACGAATTGAAAAGCGCATTATTGATAACTTAGTGAAGCTTGTTATAATTTCGCAATAAAATTAATATTTCCGTAGATACAGTCATTTTCTAAAACATTTCAAAAGGAAGTAAAATTCATATATTAATTGATAAGCTTGAACGGCTTCTCATAAAAAAATGTATTTTTTCAAAAGCTCTTTCAAATGAAAACAATTTTAAAGGAATTGAAAAGAGCACTGTTAATAACTTAGTGCTTTTCAATTCAAAGTTTCATATGAAAGTAATATTCAAATATTTATTTAAATATATTTTTTTTTATTTGAACTACTCCTCATACAAAAATTGTTGTTTCAAATTTTTATTCAAATCACACAATTTTAAAAGAATCGATCAATTGATAATTTTGTGGAGATTTTTATAATTTCGTAATGAAATTAATATTTCCGGAGCTACAGTCACTTTCTTAAACATTTCAAAAGGAAGTAATATACATATATTTATTAATAAGCTTGAACCGCTTCTCATACAAAAATGTATTTTTCCAAAAATTCTTTCAAATCAAAAAAATTTTGAACGAATTGAAAAGCGCATAATTGATAACTTAATGAATATTTCTATAATTTCGCAATAAAATTAATATTTCCGTAGATACAGTCATTTTCTTAAACATTTCAAAAGGAAGTAAAATTCATATATTTATTGATAAGCTTGAACCGCTTCTCATAAAAAAATTTATTTTTTCAAAAACTCTTTCAAATGAAAACAATTTTAAAGGAATTGAAAAGAGCACTGTTGCTAACTTAGTGAAGCTTTTTATAATTTCGCTATGAAATTAATGTTTCCGTAGATACAGTCACTTTCTTAAACATTTCATAAAGAAGTAATATTCATATATTTACTGATAAACTTGAACCATTCCTCATACAAAAATGTATTTTTCCAAACATTCTTTCAAATAAAAAAAATTTTGAACGAATTGAAAAGCGCATTATTGATAACTTAGTGGAGAATTTTATAATTTCGCAATGAAATTAATATTTCCGGAGCTACAGTCACCTTCTTAAACATTTCAAAAGGAAGTAATATTCATATATTTACTGATACACTTGAACCATTCCTCATAAAAAAATGTATTTTTCCAAAAATTCTTTAAAATAAAAACAATTTTAAAGGAATTGAAGAGAGCACTGTTAATAACTTAGTACTTTTCAATTTAAGGATTCATATGAAAGTAATATTCATATATTTATTTTAATATATATTTTTTTTATTTGAACTACTCTTCATACAATAATTGTGTTTTCAAACATTCATTCAAATCACACAATCTTAAAAGAATTGAAACGATAATTTGGTGAAGATTTTAAAAATTTCGCAATGAAATTAGTATTTCCGGAGATACAGTCACTTTCTTAAACATTTCATAAAGAAGTAATATTCATATATTTACTGATAAACTTGAACCATTCCTCATACAAAAATGTATTTTTCCAAACATTCTTTCAAATCAAAAAAATTTTGAACGAATTGAAAAGCTCATTATTGATAACTTAGTGAAGCTTTTTATAATTTCGCAATAAAAATAATATTTCCGTAGCTACAGTCACTTTCTCAAACATTTCATAAAGAAGTAATATTCATATATTTACTGATAAGCTTAAACCATTCCTCATACAAAAATGTATTTTTCCAAACATTCTTTCAAATCAAATCAAAAAAATTGAAAAGCGCATTATTGGTAACTTAGTGGAGGTTTTTATAATTTCGCAAGTAAATTAATATTTCCGGAACTACAGTCACTTTCTTAAACATTTCAAAAGGAAGTAATATACATATATTTATTAATAAGCTTGAACCGCTTCTCATAAAAAAATGTATTTTCTCAAAAACTCTTTCAAATGAAAACAATTTTAAAAGAATTGAAAAGAGCACTGTTAATAACTTAGTACTTTTCAATTCAAGGATTCATATGAAAGTAATATTCATATATTTACTGATAAACTTGAACCATTCCTCATAAAAAAATGTATTTTTCCAAAAATTCTTTAAAATAAAAACAATTTTAAAGGAATTGAAGAGAGCACTGTTAATAACTTAGTACTTTTCAATTTAAGGATTCATATGAAAGTAATATTCATATATTTATTTTAATATATTTTTTTTATTTGAACTACTCCTCATACAATAATTGTGTTTTCAAACATTCATTCAAATCACACAATCTTAAAAGAATTGAAACGATAATTTGGTGAAGATTTTAATAATTTTGCAATGAAATTAGTATTTCCGGAGATACAGTCACTTTCTTAAACATTTCATAAAGAAGTAATATTCATATATTTACTGATAAACTTGAACCATTCCTCATACAAAAATGTATTTTTCCAAACATTCTTTCAAATCAAAAAAATTTTGAACGAATTGAAAAGCTCATTATTGATAACTTAGTGAAGCTTTTTATAATTTCGCAATAAAAATAATATTTCCGTAGCTACAGTCACTTTCTCAAACATTTCATAAAGAAGTAATATTCATATATTTACTGATAAACTTGAACCATTCCTCATACAAAAATGTATTTTTCCAAACATTCTTTCAAATCAAATCAAAAAAATTAAAAAGCGCATTATTGGTAACTTAGTGGAGGTTTTTATAATTTCGCAAGTAAATTTATATTTCCGGAGCTACAGTCACTTTCTTAAACATTTCAAAAGGAAGTAATATACATATATTTATTAATAAGCTTGAACCGCTTCTCATAAAAAAATGTATTTTTTCAAAAACTCTTTCAAATGAAAACAATTTTAAAAGAATTGAAAAGAGCACTGTTAATAACTTAGTACTTTTCAATTCAAGGATTCATATGAAAGTAATATTCATATATTTATTTTAATATATTTTTTTTTATTTGAACTACTCCTCATACAAAAATTGTCTTTTCAAACATTCATTCAAATCACACAATTTTAAAAGAATTGAAAGGATAACTTGGTGAAGATGTTAATCATTTCGCAATTAAATTAATATTTCCGTAGATACAGTCACCTTCTTAAACATTTCAAAAGGAAGTAATATTCATATATTTACTGATAAACTTGAACCATTCCTCATACAAAAATGTATTTTTCCAAACATTCTTTCAAATCAAAAAAATTTTGAACGAATTGAAAAGCGCATAATTGATAACTTAATGAATATTTCTATAATTTCGCAATAAAATTAATATTTCCGTAGATACAGTCATTTTCTTAAACATTTCAAAAGGAAGTAAAATTCATATATTTATTGATAAGCTTGAACCGCTTCTCATAAAAAAATTTATTTTTTCAAAAACTCTTTCAAATGAAAACAATTTTAAAGGAATTGAAAAGAGCACTGTTGCTAACTTAGTGAAGCTTTTTATAATTTCGCTATGAAATTAATGTTTCCGTAGATACAGTAACTTTCTTAAACATTTCATAAAGAAGTAATATTCATATATTTACTGATAAACTTGAACCATTCCTCATACAAAAATGTATTTTTCCAAACATTCTTTCAAATAAAAAAAATTTTGAACGAATTGAAAAGCGCATTATTGATAACTTAGTGGAGAATTTTATAATTTCGCAATGAAATTAATGTTTCCGGAGCTACAGTCACCTTCTTAAACATTTCAAAAGGAAGTAATATTCATATATTTACTGATAAACTTGAACCATTCCTCATAAAAAAATGTATTTTTCCAAAAATTCTTTAAAATAAAAACAATTTTAAAGGAATTGAAGAGAGCACTGTTAATAACTTAGTACTTTTCAATTTAAGGATTCATATGAAAGTAATATTCATATATTTATTTTAATATATTTTTTTTATTTGAACTACTCCTCATACAATAATTGTGTTTTCAAACATTCATTCAAATCACACAATCTTAAAAGAATTGAAACGATAATTTGGTGAAGATTTAAATAATTTCGCAATGAAATTAGTATTTCCGGAGATACAGTCACTTTCTTAAACATTTCATAAAGAAGTAATATTCATATATTTACTGATAAACTTGAACCATTCCTCATACAAAAATGTATTTTTCCAAACATTCTTTCAAATCAAAAAAATTTTGAACGAATTGAAAAGCTCATTATTGATAACTTAGTGAAGCTTTTTATAATTTCGCAATGAAATTAATATTTCCGTAGATACAGTCACTTTCTTAAACATTTCATAAAGAAGTAACATTCATATATTTACTGATAAACTTGAACCATTCCTCATACAAAAATGTATTTTTCCAAACATTCTTTCAAATCAAATCAAAAAAATTGAAAAGCGCATTATTGGTAACTTAGTGGAGGTTTTTATAATTTCGCAAGTAAATTAATATTTCCGGAGCTACAGTCACTTTCTTAAACATTTCAAAAGGAAGTAATATACATATATTTATTAATAAGCTTGAACCGCTTCTCATAAAAAAATGTATTTTTTCAAAAACTCTTTCAAATGAAAACAATTTTAAAAGAATTGAAAAGAGCACTGTTAATAACTTAGTACTTTTCATTTCAAGGATTCATATGAAAGTAATATTCATATATTTACTGATAAACTTGAACCATTCCTCATAAAAAAATGTATTTTTCCAAAAATTCTTTAAAATAAAAACAATTTTAAAGGAATTGAAGAGAGCACTGTTAATAACTTAGTACTTTTCAATTTAAGGATTCATATGAAAGTAATATTCATATATTTATTTTAATATATTTTTTTTATTTGAACTACTCCTCATACAATAATTGTGTTTTCAAACATTCATTCAAATCACACAATCTTAAAAGAATTGAAACGATAATTTGGTGAAGATTTTAATAATTTCGCAATGAAATTAGTATTTCCGGAGATACAGTCACTTTCTTAAACATTTCATAAAGAAGTAATATTCATATATTTACTGATAAACTTGAACCATTCCTCATACAAAAATGTATTTTTCCAAACATTCTTTCAAATCAAAAAAATTTTGAACGAATTGAAAAGCTCATTATTGATAACTTAGTGAAGCTTTTTATAATTTCGCAATAAAAATAATATTTCCGTAGCTACAGTCACTTTCTCAAACATTTCATAAAGAAGTAATATTCATATATTTACTGATAAACTTGAACCATTCCTCATACAAAAATGTATTTTTCCAAACATTCTTTCAAATCAAATCAAAAAAATTGAAAAGCGCATTATTGGTAACTTAGTGGAGGTTTTTATAATTTCGCAAGTAAATTTATATTTCCGGAGCTACAGTCACTTTCTTAAACATTTCAAAAGGAAGTAATATACATATATTTATTAATAAGCTTGAACCGCTTCTCATAAAAAAATGTATTTTTTCAAAAACTCTTTCAAATGAAAACAATTTTAAAAGAATTGAAAAGAGCACTGTTAATAACTTAGTACTTTTCAATTCAAGGATTCATATGAAAGTAATATTCATATATTTATTTTAATATATTTTTTTTTATTTGAACTACTCCTCATACAAAAATTGTCTTTTCAAACATTCATTCAAATCACACAATTTTAAAAGAATTGAAAGGATAACTTGGTGAAGATTTTAATCATTTCGCAATTAAATTAATATTTCCGTAGATACAGTCACCTTCTTAAACATTTCAAAAGGAAGTAATATTCATATATTTACTGATAAACTTGAACCATTCCTCATACAAAAATGTATTTTTCCAAACATTCTTTCAAATCAAAAAAATTTTGAACGAATTGAAAAGCGCATAATTGATAACTTAATGAATATTTCTATAATTTCGCAATAAAATTAATATTTCCGAAGATACAGTCATTTTCTTAAACATTTCAAAAGGAAGTAAAATTCATATATTTATTGATAAGCTTGAACCGCTTCTCATAAAAAAATTTATTTTTTCAAAAACTCTTTCAAATGAAAACAATTTTAAAGGAATTGAAAAGAGCACTGTTGCTAACTTAGTGAAGCTTTTTATAATTTCGCTATGAAATTAATGTTTCCGTAGATACAGTAACTTTCTTAAACATTTCATAAAGAAGTAATATTCATATATTTACTGATAAACTTGAACCATTCCTCATACAAAAATGTATTTTTCCAAACATTCTTTCAAATAAAAAAAATTTGAACGAATTGAAAAGCGCATTATTGATAACTTAGTGGAGAATTTTATAATTTCGCAATGAAATTAATATTTCCGGAGCTACAGTCACCTTCTTAAACATTTCAAAAGGAAGTAATATTCATATATTTACTGATAAACTTGAACCATTCCTCATAAAAAAATGTATTTTTCCAAACATTCTTTCAAATCAAAAAAATTTTGAACGAATTGAAAAGCGCATTATTGATAACTTAGTGAAGCTTTTTATAATTTCGCAATAAAATTAATATTTCCGTAGATACAGTCATTTTCTTAAAAATTTCAAAAGGAAGTAAAATTCATATATTTATTTATAAGCTTGAACCGCTTCTCATAAAAAAATGTATTTTTTCAAAAGCTCTTTCAAATGAAAACAATTTTAAAGGAATTGAAAAGAGCACTGTTAATAACTTATTACTTTTCAATATAAGGATTCATATGAAAGTAATATTCATATATTTATTTTAATATATTTTTTTTATTTGAACTACTCCTCATACAATAATTGTGTTTTCAAACATTCATTCAAATCACACAATCTTAAAAGAATTGAAACGATAATTTGGTGAAGATTTTAATAATTTCGCAATGAAATTAATATTTCCGGAGATACAGTCACTCTCTTAAACATTTCATAAGGAAGTAATTTTTATTAATTTATTAATAAACTTAAACCACTTCTCATTTAAAAATGTATGTTTTCACAAAATTCTTTTAAATCAAAACAGTTTTAAAAGAATTGAAGAGCGATCAATTGATAATTTTGTGAAGATTTTTATAATTTTGTAATGAAATTAATATTTCCGGAGATACAGTCACTTTCTTAAACATTTCATAAAGAAGTAATATTCATATATTTACTGATAAACTTGAACCATTCCTCATACAAAAATGTATTTTTCCAAAAATTCTTTAAAATGAAAACAATTTTAAAGGAATTGAAGAGAGCACTGTTAATAACTTAGTACTTTTCAATTTAAGGATTCATATGAAAGTAATATTCATATATTTATTTTAATATATTTTTTTTATTTGAACTACTCCTCATACAATAATTGTGTTTTCAAACATTCATTCAAATCACACAATCTTAAAAGAATTGAAACGATAATTTGGTGAAGATTTTAATAATTTCGCAATGAAATTAGTATTTCCGGAGATACAGTCACTTTCTTAAACATTTCATAAAGAAGTAATATTCATATATTTACTGATAAGCTTGAACCATTCCTCATACAAAAATGTATTTTTCCAAACATTCTTTCAAATCAAAAAAATTTTGAACGAATTGAAAAGCGCATTATTGATAACTTAGTGAAGCTTTTTATAATTTCGCAATAAAATTAATATTTCCGTAGATACAGTCACTTTCTCAAACATTTCAAAAGGAAGTAATATTCATATATTTACTGATAAACTTGAACCATTCCTCATACAAAAATGTATTTTTCCAAACATTCTTTCAAATCAAAAAAATTTTGAACGAATTGAAAAGCGCATTATTGATAACTTAGTGGAGGTTTTTATAATTTCTCAATGAAGTTAATATTTCCGTAGATACAGTCACTTTCTTAAACATTTTAAAAGGAAGTAAAATTCATATATTTATTGATAAGCTTGAACCGCGTCTCATAAAAAAATGTATTTTTTCAAAAACTCTTTCAAATGAAAACAATTTTAAAGAAATTGAAAAGAGCACTGTTAATAACTTAGTACTTTTCAATTTAAGGATTCATATGAAAGTAATATTCATATATTTATTTTAATATATTTTTTTTTATTTGAACTACTCCTCATACAACAATTGTCTTTTCAAACATTCATTCAAATCACACAATTTTAAAAGAATTGAAACGATAACTTGGTGAAGATTTTAATAATTTCGCAATTAAATTAATATTTCCATAGATACAGTCACCTTCTTAAACATTTCAAAAGGAAGTAATATTCATATATTTACTGATAAACTTGAACCATTCCTCATACAAAAATGTATTTTTCCAAACATTCTTTCAAATCAAAAAAATTTTGATAGAATTGAAAAGCGCATAATTGATAACTTAATGAATATTTCTATAATTTCGCAATAAAATTAATATTTCCGTAGATACAGTCACTTTCTCAAACATTTCATAAAGAAGTAATATTCATATATTTACTGATAAACTTGAACCATTCCTCATACAAAAATGTATTTTTCCAAACATTCTTTCAAATCAAAACAATTTTGAACGAATTGAAAAGCTCATTATTGATAACTTAGTGAAGCTTTTTATAATTTCGCAATAAAAATAATATTTCCATAGCTACAGTCACTTTCTCAAACATTTCATAAAGAAGTAATATTCATATATTTACTGATAAACTTAAACCATTCCTCATACAAAAATGTATTTTTCCAAACATTCTTTCAAATCAAATCAAAAAAATTGAAAAGCGCATTATTGGTAACTTAGTGGAGGTTTTTATAATTTCGCAAGTAAATTAATATTTCCGGAGCTACAGTCACTTTCTTAAACATTTCAAAAGGAAGTAATATTCATATATTTACTGATAAACTTGAACCATTCCTCATACAAAAATGTATTTTTCCAAACATTCTTTCAAATCAAAAAAATTTTGAACGAATTGAAAAGCGCATAATTGATAACTTAATGAATATTTCTATAATTTCGCAATAAAATTAATATTTCCGTAGATACAGTCATTTTCTTAAACATTTCAAAAGGAAGTAAAATTCATATATTTATTGATAAGCTTGAACCGCTTCTCATAAAAAAATTTATTTTTTCAAAAACTCTTTCAAATGAAAACAATTTTAAAGGAATTGAAAAGAGCACTGTTGCTAACTTAGTGAAGCTTTTTATAATTTCGCTATGAAATTAATGTTTCCGTAGATACAGTAACTTTCTTAAACATTTCATAAAGAAGTAATATTCATATATTTACTGATAAACTTGAACCATTCCTCATACAAAAATGTATTTTTCCAAACATTCTTTCAAATAAAAAAAATTTTGAACGAATTGAAAAGCGCATTATTGATAACTTAGTGGAGAATTTTATAATTTCGCAATGAAATTAATATTTCCGGAGCTACAGTCACCTTCTTAAACATTTCAAAAGGAAGTAATATTCATATATTTACTGATAAACTTGAACCATTCCTCATAAAAAAATGTATTTTTCCAAACATTCTTTCAAATCAAAAAAATTTTGAACGAATTGAAAAGCGCATTATTGATAACTTAGTGAAGCTTTTTATAATTCCGCAATAAAATTAATATTTCCGTAGATACAGTCACTTTCTTAAACATTTCATAAAGAAGTAATGTTCATATATTTACTGATAAACTTGAACCATTCCTCATACAAAAATGTATTTTTCCAAAAATTCTTTAAAATGAAAAAAATTTTGAAGGAATTGAAAATAGGTACTCTTGATAACTTAATGAAGATTTTTGTAATTTGAAATCAAAACAACTTCGAAAGAATTAAAAAGAGCACTGTCGATAACTTAGTGAATATTTCTATAATTTCGCAATGAAGTTAATATTTCCGTAGATACAGTCACTTTCTTAAACATTTCAAAAGGAAGTAATATTCATATATTTATTGATAAGCTTGAATTGAACCGCTTCTCATAAAAAAACGTAGTTTTTCAAAAACTCTTTCAAATGAAAAAAATTTTAAAGGAATTGAAAAGAGCACTGTTGCTAACTTAGTAAAGCATTTTATAATTTCGCAATGAAATTAATATTTCCGTAGATACAGTCACTTTCTTAAACATTTCATAAAGAAGTAACATTCATATATTTACTGATAAACTTGAACCATTCCTCATACAAAAATGTATTTTTCCAAACATTCTTTCAAATCCAAAAAATTTTGAACGAATTGAAAAGCGCATTATTGATAACTTAGTGGAGGTTTTTATAATTTCTCAATGAAGTTAATATTTCCGTAGATACAGTCACTTTCTTAAACATTTCAAAAGGAAGTAAAATTCATATATTTATTGATAAGCTTGAACCGCTTCTCATAAAAAAATGTATTTTTTCAAAAACTCTTTCAAATGAAAACAATTTTAAAGGAATTGAAAAGATCACTGTTAATAACTTAGTACTTTTCAATTCAAGGATTCATATGAAAGTAATATTCATATATTTATTTTAATATATTTTTTTTTATTTGAACTACTCCTCATACAAAAATTGTCTTTTCAAACATTCATTCAAATCACACAATTTTAAAAGAATTGAAACGATAACTTGGTGAAGATTTTAATAATTTCGCAATGAAATTATTATTTCCGTAGATACAGTCACCTTCTTAAACATTTCATAAAGAAGTAATATTCATATATTTACTGATAAACTTGAACCATTCCTCATACAAAAATGTATTTTTCCAAACATTCTTTCAAATCAAAAAAATTTTGAACGAATTGAAAAGCGCATTATTGATAACTTAGTGGAGGTTTTAATAATTTCGCAATGAAATTATTATTTCCGTAGATACAGTCACCTTCTTAAACATTTCATAAAGAAGTAATATTCATATATTTACTGATAAACTTGAACCATTCCTCATACAAAAATGTATTTTTCCAAACATTCTTTCAAATCAAAAAAATTTTGAAAGAATTAAAAAGAGCACTATCGATAATTTGGTGAAGATTTTAATAATTTCGCAATGAAGTTAATATTTCCGTAGATACAGTCACTTTCCTAAACATTTCAAAAGGAAGTAATATTCATATATTTATTGATAAGCTTGAACCGCTTCTCATAAAAAAATGTATTTTTTCAAAAACTGTTTCAAATGAAAAAAATTTTAAAGGAATTGAAAAGACCACTGTTGCTAACTTAGTGAAGCTTTTTATAATTTCGCAATGAAATTAATATTTCCGTAGATACAGTCACTTTCTTAAACATTTCATAAAGAAGTAATATTCATATATTTACTGATAAACTTGAACCATTCCTCATACAAAAATGTATTTTTCCAAACATTCTTTCAAATCAAAAAAATTTTGAACGAATTGAAGAGCGCATTATTGGTAACTTAGTGGAGGTTTTTATAATTTCGCAAGTAAATTAATATTTCCGGAGCTACAGTCACTTTCTTAAACATTTCAAAAGGAAGTAATATTTATATATTTATTAATAAGCTTGAACCGCGTCTCATAAAAAAATTTATTTTTTCAAAAACTCTTTCAAATGAAAACAATTTTAAAGGAATTGAAAAGAGCACTGTTAATAACTTAGTATTTTCAATTCAAGGATTCATATGAAAGTAATATTCATTTATTTATTTAAATATATATTTTTTTATTTGAACTACTCCTCATACAAAAATTGTCTTTTCAAACATTCATGCAAATCACACAATTTTAAAAGAATTGAAACGATAACTTGGTGAAGATTTTAATAATTTCGCAATGAAATTAATATTTCCGTAGATACAGTCACTTTCTTAAACATTTCATAAAGAAGTAATGTTCATATATTTACTGATAAACTTGAACCATTCCTCATACAAAAATGTATTTTTCCAAACATTCTTTCAAATCAAAAAAATTTTGAACGAATTGAAAAGCGCATTATTGATAACTTAGTGAAGCTTTTTATAATTTCGCAATAAAATTAATATTTCCGTAGATACAGTCACTTTCTTAAACATTTCATAAAGAAGTAATATTCATATATTTACTGATAAACTTGAACCATTCATCATACAAAAATGTATTTTTCCAAAAATTCTTTAAAATGAAACAAATTTTGAAGGAATTGAAAATAGGTACTCTTGATAACTTAATGAAGATTTTTGTATTTTGAAATCAAAACAACTTCGAAAGAATTAAAAAGAGCACTATCGATAATTTGGTGAAGATTTTAATAATTTCGCAATGAAGTTAATATTTCCGTAGATACAGTCACTTTCCTAAACATTTCAAAAGGAAGTAATATTCATATATTTATTGATAAGCTTGAACCGCTTCTCATAAAAAAACGTAGTTTTTCAAAAACTCTTTCAAATCAAAAAAATTTTGAACGAATTGAAAAGCTCATTATTGATAACTTAGTGAAGCTTTTTATAATTTCGCAATAAAATTAATATTTCCGTAGATACAGTCATTTTCTAAAACATTTCAAAAGGAAGTAAAATTCATATATTTATTGATAAGCTTGAACCGCTTCTCATAAAAAAATGTATTTTTTCAAAAGCTCTTTCAAATGAAAACAATTTTAAAAGAATTGAAAAGAGCACTGTTAATAACTTAGTACTTTTCAATTCAAGGATTCATATGAAAGTAATATTCATATATTTATTTTAATATATTTTTTTTTATTTGAACTACTCCTCATACAAAAATTGTCTTTTCAAACATTCATGCAAATCACACAATTTTAAAAGAATTGAAACGATAACTTGGTGAAGATTTTAATAATTTCGCAATGAAATTAATATTTCCGTAGATACAGTCACTTTCTTAAACATTTCATAAAGAAGTAATGTTCATATATTTACTGATAAACTTGAACCATTCCTCATACAAAAATGTATTTTTCCAAACATTCTTTCAAATCAAAAAAATTTTGAACGAATTGAAAAGCGCATTATTGATAACTTAGTGAAGCTTTTTATAATTTCGCAATAAAATTAATATTTCCGTAGATACAGTCACTTTCTTAAACATTTCATAAAGAAGTAATATTCATATATTTACTGATAAACTTGAACCATTCATCATACAAAAATGTATTTTTCCAAAAATTCTTTAAAATGAAACAAATTTTGAAGGAATTGAAAATAGGTACTCTTGATAACTTAATGAAGATTTTTGTATTTTGAAATCAAAACAACTTCGAAAGAATTAAAAAGAGCACTATCGATAATTTGGTGAAGATTTTAATAATTTCGCAATGAAGTTAATATTTCCGTAGATACAGTCACCTTCTTAAACATTTCAAAAGGAAGTAATATTCATATATTTATTGATAAGCTTTAACCGCTTCTCATAAAAAAATGTATTTTTTCAAAAGCTCTTTCAAATGAAAACAATTTTAAAAGAATTGAAAAGAGCACTGTTAATAACTTAGTACTTTTCAATTCAAGGATTCATATGAAAGTAATATTCATATATTTATTTTAATATATTTTTTTTTATTTGAACTACTCCTCATACAAAAATTGTCTTTTCAAACATTCATTCAAATCACACAATTTTAAAAGAATTGAAACGATAACTTGGTGAAGATTTTAATAATTTCGCAATGAAATTATTATTTCCGTAGATACAGTCACCTTCTTAAACATTTCATAAAGAAGTAATATTCATATATTTACTGATAAACTTGAACCATTCATCATACAAAAATGTATTCTTCCAAAAATTCTTTAAAATGAAACAAATTTTGAAGGAATTGAAAATAGGTACTTTTGATAACTTAATGAAGATTTTTGTATTTTGAAATCAAAACAACTTCGAAAGAATGAAAAAGAGCACTATCGATAATTTGGTGAAGATTTTAATAATTTCGCAATGAAGTTAATATTTCCGTAGATACAGTCACTTTCCTAAACATTTCAAAAGGAAGTAATATTCATATATTTATTGATAAGCTTGAACCGCTTCTCATAAAAAAACGTAGTTTTTCAAAAACTCTTTCAAATGAAAAAAATTTTAAAGGAATTGAAAAGAGCACTGTTGCTAACTTAGTGAAGTTTTTTATAATTTCGCAATGAAATTAATATTTCCGTAGATACAGTCACTTTCTTAAACATTTCATAAAGAAGTAATATTCATATATTTACTGATAAACTTGAACCATTCCTCATACAAAAATGTATTTTTCCAAACATTCTTTCAAATCAAAAAAATTTTGAACGAATTGAAGAGCGCATTATTGGTAACTTAGTGGAGGTTTTTATAATTTCGCAAGTAAATTAATATTTCCGGAGCTACAGTCACTTTCTTAAACATTTCAAAAGGAAGTAATATTCATATATTTATTAATAAGCTTGAACCGCGTCTCATAAAAAAATGTATTTTTTCAAAAACTCTTTCAAATGAAAACAATTTTAAAGGAATTGAAAAGAGCACTGTTAATAACTTAGTACTTTTCAATTTAAGGATTCATATGAAAGTAATATTCATATATTTATTTTAATATATTTTTTTTGTATTTGAACTACTCCTCATACAAAAATTGTCTTTTCAAACATTCATTCAAATCACACAATTTTAAAAGAATTGAAACGATAACTTGGTGAAGATTTTAATAATTTCGCAATGAAATTATTATTTCCGTAGATGCAGTCACCTTCTTAAACATTTCATAAAGAAGTAATATTCATATATTTACTGATAAACTTGAACCATGCATCATACAAAAATGTATTTTTCCAAAAATTCTTTAAAATGAAACAAATTTTGAAGGAATTGAAAATAGGTACTTTTGATAACTTAATGAAGATTTTTGTATTTTGAAATCAAAACAACTTCGAAAGAATTAAAAAGAGCACTATCGATAATTTGGTGAAGATTTTAATAATTTCGCAATGAAGTTAATATTTCCGTAGATACAGTCACTTTCCTAAACATTTCAAAAGGAAGTAATATTCATATATTTATTGATAAGCTTGAACCGCTTCTCATAAAAAAACGTAGTTTTTCAAAAACTCTTTCAAATCAAAAAAATTTTGAACGAATTGAAAAGCGCATTATTGATAACTTAGTGAAGCTTGTTATAATTTCGCAATAAAATTAATATTTCCGTAGATACAGTCATTTTCTAAAACATTTCAAAAGGAAGTAAAATTCATATATTAATTGATAAGCTTGAACCGCTTCTCATAAAAAAATGTATTTTTTCAAAAGCTCTTTCAAATGAAAACAATTTTAAAGGAATTGAAAAGAGCACTGTTAATAACTTAGTGCTTTTCAATTCAAAGTTTCATATGAAAGTAATATTCAAATATTTATTTAAATATATTTTTTTTTATTTGAACTACTCCTCATACAAAAATTGTTGTTTCAAACATTTATTCAAATCACACAATTTTAAAAGAATCGATCAATTGATAATTTATCGGAGATTTTTATAATTTCGTAATGAAATTAATATTTCCGGAGCTACAGTCACTTTCTTAAACATTTCAAAAGGAAGTAATATACATATATTTATTAATAAGATTGAACCGCTTCTCATACAAAAATGTATTTTTCCAAAAATTCTTTCAAATCAAAAAAATTTTGAATGAATTGAAAAGCGCATAATTGATAACTTAATGAATATTTCTATAATTTCGCAATAAAATTAATATTTCCGTAGATACAGTCATTTTCTTAAACATTTCAAAAGGAAGTAAAATTCATATATTTATTGATAAGCTTGAACCGCTTCTCATAAAAAAATTTATTTTTTCAAAAACTCTTTCAAATGAAAACAATTTTAAAGGAATTGAAAAGAGCACTGTTGCTAACTTAGTGAAGCTTTTTATAATTTCGCTATGAAATTAATGTTTCCGTAGATACAGTCACTTTCTTAAACATTTCATAAAGAAGTAATATTCATATATTTACTGATAAACTTGAACCATTCCTCATACAAAAATGTATTTTTCCAAACATTCTTTCAAATAAAAAAAATTTTGAACGAATTGAAAAGCGCATTATTGATAACTTAGTGGAGAATTTTATAATTTCGCAATGAAATTAATATTTCCGGAGCTACAGTCACCTTCTTAAACATTTCAAAAGGAAGTAATATTCATATATTTACTAATAAACTTGAACCATTCCTCATAAAAAAATGTATTTTTCCAAAAATTCTTTAAAATAAAAACAATTTTAAAGGAATTGAAGAGAGCACTGTTAATAACTTAGTACTTTTCAATTCAAGGATTCATATGAAAGTAATATTCATATATTTATTTTAATATATTTTTTTTATTTGAACTACTCCTCATACAATAATTGTGTTTTCAAACATTCATTCAAATCACACAATCTTAAAAGAATTGAAACGATAATTTGGTGAAGATTTTAATAATTTCGCAATGAAATTAGTATTTCCGGAGATACAGTCACTTTCTTAAACATTTCATAAAGAAGTAATATTCATATATTTACTGATAAACTTGAACCATTCCTCATACAAAAATGTATTTTTCCAAACATTCTTTCAAATCAAAAAAATTTTGAACGAATTGAAAAGCTCATTATTGATAACTTAGTGAAGCTTTTTATAATTTCGCAATAAAAATAATATTTCCGTAGCTACAGTCACTTTCTCAAACATTTCATAAAGAAGTAATATTCATATATTTACTGATAAACTTAAACCATTCCTCATACAAAAATGTATTTTTCCAAACATTCTTTCAAATCAAATCAAAAAAATTGAAAAGCGCATTATTGGTAACTTAGTGGAGGTTTTTATAATTTCGCAAGTAAATTAATATTTCCGGAGCTACAGTCACTTTCTTAAACATTTCAAAAGGAAGTAATATACATATATTTATTAATAAGTTGAACCGCTTCTCATAAAAAAATGTATTTTTTCAAAAACTCTTTCAAATGAAAACAATTTTAAAAGAATTGAAAAGAGCACTGTTAATAACTTAGTACTTTTCAATTCAAGGATTCATATGAAAGTAATATTCATATATTTATTTTAATATATTTTTTTTTATTTGAACTACTCCTCATACAAAAATTGTCTTTTCAAACATTCATTCAAATCACACAATTTTAAAAGAATTGAAAGGATAACTTGGTGAAGATGTTAATCATTTCGCAATTAAATTAATATTTCCGTAGATACAGTCACCTTCTTAAACATTTCAAAAGGAAGTAATATTCATATATTTACTGATAAACTTGAACCATTCCTCATACAAAAATGTATTTTTCCAAACATTCTTTCAAATCAAAAAAATTTTGAACGAATTGAAAAGCGCATAATTGATAACTTAATGAATATTTCTATAATTTCGCAATAAAATTAATATTTCCGTAGATACAGTAATTTTCTTAAACATTTCAAAAGGAAGTAAAATTCATATATTTATTGATAAGCTTGAACCGCTTCTCATAAAAAAATTTATTTTTTCAAAAACTCTTTCAAATGAAAACAATTTTAAAGGAATTGAAAAGAGCACTGTTGCTAACTTAGTGAAGCTTTTTATAATTTCGCTATGAAATTAATGTTTCCGTAGATACAGTAACTTTCTTAAACATTTCATAAAGAAGTAATATTCATATATTTACTGATAAACTTGAACCATTCCTCATACAAAAATGTATTTTTCCAAACATTCTTTCAAATAAAAAAAAATTTTGAACGAATTGAAAAGCGCATTATTGATAACTTAGTGAAGAATTTTATAATTTCGCAATGAAATTAATATTTCCGGAGCTACAGTCACCTTCTTAAACATTTCAAAAGGAAGTAATATTCATATATTTACTGATAAACTTGAACCATTCCTCATAAAAAAATGTATTTTTCCAAAAATTCGTTAAAATAAAAACAATTTTAAAGGAATTGAAGAGAGCACTGTTAATAACTTAGTACTTTTCAATTTAAGGATTCATATGAAAGTAATATTCATATATTTATTTTAATATATTTTTTTTATTTGAACTACTCCTCATACAATAATTGTGTTTTCAAACATTCATTCAAATCACACAATCTTAAAAGAATTGAAACGATAATTTGGTGAAGATTTTAATAATTTCGCAATGAAATTAGTATTTCCGGAGATACAGTCACTTTCTTAAACATTTCATAAAGAAGTAATATTCATATATTTACTGATAAACTTGAACCATTCCTCATACAAAAATGTATTTTTCCAAACATTCTTTCAAATCAAAAAAATTTTGAACGAATTGAAAAGCTCATTATTGATAACTTAGTGAAGCTTTTTATAATTTCGCAATAAAAATAATATTTCCGTAGCTACAGTCACTTTCTCAAACATTTCATAAAGAAGTAATATTCATATATTTACTGATAAACTTGAACCATTCCTCATACAAAAATGTATTTTTCCAAACATTCTTTCAAATCAAATCAAAAAAATTGAAAAGCGCATTATTGGTAACTTAGTGGAGGTTTTTATAATTTCGCAAGTAAATTAATATTTCCGGAGCTACAGTCACTTTCTTAAACATTTCAAAAGGAAGTAATATACATATATTTATTAATAAGCTTGAACCGCTTCTCATAAAAAAATGTATTTTTTCAAAAACTCTTTCAAATGAAAACAATTTTAAAAGAATTGAAAAGAGCACTGTTAATAACTTAGTACTTTTCAATTCAAGGATTCATATGAAAGTAATATTCATTTATTTACTGATAAACTTGAACCATTCCTCATAAAAAAATGTATTTTTCCAAAAATTCTTTAAAATAAAAACAATTTTAAAGGAATTGAAGAGAGCACTGTTAATAACTTAGTACTTTTCAATTTAAGGATTCATATGAAAGTAATATTCATATATTTATTTTAATATATTTTTTTTATTTGAACTACTCCTCATACAATAATTGTGTTTTCAAACATTCATTCAAATCACACAATCTTAAAAGAATTGAAACGATAATTTGGTGAAGATTTTAATAATTTCGCAATGAAATTAGTATTTCCGGAGATACAGTCACTTTCTTAAACATTTCATAAAGAAGTAATATTCATATATTTACTGATAAACTTGAACCATTCCTCATACAAAAATGTATTTTTCCAAACATTCTTTCAAATCAAAAAAATTTTGAACGAATTGAAAAGCTCATTATTGATAACTTAGTGAAGCTTTTTATAATTTCGCAATAAAAATAATATTTCCGTAGCTACAGTCACTTTCTCAAACATTTCATAAAGAAGTAATATTCATATATTTACTGATAAACTTGAACCATTCCTCATACAAAAATGTATTTTTCCAAACATTCTTTCAAATCAAATCAAAAAAATTGAAAAGCGCATTATTGGTAACTTAGTGGAGGTTTTTATAATTTCGCAAGTAAATTTATATTTCCGGAGCTACAGTCACTTTCTTAAACATTTCAAAAGGAAGTAATATACATATATTTATTAATAAGCTTGAACCGCTTCTCATAAAAAAATGTATTTTTTCAAAAACTCTTTCAAATGAAAACAATTTTAAAAGAATTGAAAAGAGCACTGTTAATAACTTAGTACTTTTCAATTCAAGGATTCATATGAAAGTAATATTCATTTATTTACTGATAAACTTGAACCATTCCTCATAAAAAAATGTATTTTTCCAAAAATTCTTTAAAATAAAAACAATTTTAAAGGAATTGAAGAGAGCACTGTTAATAACTTAGTACTTTTCAATTTAAGGATTCATATGAAAGTAATATTCATATATTTATTTTAATATATTTTTTTTATTTGAACTACTCCTCATACAATAATTGTGTTTTCAAACATTCATTCAAATCACACAATCTTAAAAGAATTGAAACGATAATTTGGTGAAGATTTTAATAATTTCGCAATGAAATTAGTATTTCCGGAGATACAGTCACTTTCTTAAACATTTCATAAAGAAGTAATATTCATATATTTACTGATAAACTTGAACCATTCCTCATACAAAAATGTATTTTTCCAAACATTCTTTCAAATCAAAAAAATTTTGAACGAATTGAAAAGCTCATTATTGATAACTTAGTGAAGCTTTTTATAATTTCGCAATAAAAATAATATTTCCGTAGCTACAGTCACTTTCTCAAACATTTCATAAAGAAGTAATATTCATATATTTACTGATAAACTTGAACCATTCCTCATACAAAAATGTATTTTTCCAAACATTCTTTCAAATCAAATCAAAAAAATTGAAAAGCGCATTATTGGTAACTTAGTGGAGGTTTTTATAATTTCGCAAGTAAATTTATATTTCCGGAGCTACAGTCACTTTCTTAAACATTTCAAAAGGAAGTAATATACATATATTTATTAATAAGCTTGAACCGCTTCTCATAAAAAAATGTATTTTTTCAAAAACTCTTTCAAATGAAAACAATTTTAAAAGAATTGAAAAGAGCACTGTTAATAACTTAGTACTTTTCAATTCAAGGATTCATATGAAAGTAATATTCATATATTTATTTTAATATATTTTTTTTTATTTGAACTACTCCTCATACAAAAATTGTCTTTTCAAACATTCATTCAAATCACACAATTTTAAAAGAATTGAAAGGATAACTTGGTGAAGATTTTAATCATTTCGCAATTAAATTAATATTTCCGTAGATACAGTCACCTTCTTAAACATTTCAAAAGGAAGTAATATTCATATATTTACTGATAAACTTGAACCATTCCTCATACAAAAATGTATTTTTCCAAACATTCTTTCAAATCAAAAAAATTTTGAACGAATTGAAAAGCGCATAATTGATAACTTAATGAATATTTCTATAATTTCGCAATAAAATTAATATTTCCGAAGATACAGTCATTTTCTTAAACATTTCAAAAGGAAGTAAAATTCATATATTTATTGATAAGCTTGAACCGCTTCTCATAAAAAAATTTATTTTTTCAAAAACTCTTTCAAATGAAAACAATTTTAAAGGAATTGAAAAGAGCACTGTTGCTAACTTAGTGAAGCTTTTTATAATTTCGCTATGAAATTAATGTTTCCGTAGATACAGTAACTTTCTTAAACATTTCATAAAGAAGTAATATTCATATATTTACTGATAAACTTGAACCATTCCTCATACAAAAATGTATTTTTCCAAACATTCTTTCAAATAAAAAAAATTTTGAACGAATTGAAAAGCGCATTATTGATAACTTAGTGGAGAATTTTATAATTTCGCAATGAAATTAATATTTCCGGAGCTACAGTCACCTTCTTAAACATTTCAAAAGGAAGTAATATTCATATATTTACTGATAAACTTGAACCATTCCTCATAAAAAAATGTATTTTTCCAAACATTCTTTCAAATCAAAAAAATTTTGAACGAATTGAAAAGCGCATTATTGATAACTTAGTGAAGCTTTTTATAATTTCACAATAAAATTAATATTTCCGTAGATACAGTCATTTTCTTAAAAATTTCAAAAGGAAGTAAAATTCATATATTTATTTATAAGCTTGAACCGCTTCTTATAAAAAAATTTATTTTTTCAAAAGCTCTTTCAAATGAAAACAATTTTAAAGGAATTGAAAAGAGCACTGTTAATAACTTATTACTTTTCAATATAAGGATTCATATGAAAGTAATATTCATATATTTATTTTAATATATTTTTTTTATTTGAACTACTCCTCATACAATAATTGTGTTTTCAAACATTCATTCAAATCACACAATCTTAAAAGAATTGAAACGATAATTTGGTGAAGATTTTAATAATTTCGCAATGAAATTAATATTTCCGGAGATACAGTCACTCTCTTAAACATTTCATAAGGAAGTAATTTTTATTAATTTATTAATAAACTTAAACCACTTCTCATTTAAAAATGTATGTTTTCACAAAATTCTTTTAAATCAAAACAGTTTTAAAAGAATTGAAGAGCGATCAATTGATAATTTTGTGAAGATTTTTATAATTTTGTAATGAAATTAATATTTCCGGAGATACAGTCACTTTCTTAAACATTTCATAAAGAAGTAATATTCATATATTTACTGATAAACTTGAACCATTCCTCATACAAAAATGTATTTTTCCAAAAATTCTTTAAAATGAAAACAATTTTAAAGGAATTGAAGAGAGCACTGTTAATAACTTAGTACTTTTCAATTTAAGGATTCATATGAAAGTAATATTCATATATTTATTTTAATATATTTTTTTTATTTGAACTACTCCTCATACAATAATTGTGTTTTCAAACATTCATTCAAATCACACAATCTTAAAAGAATTGAAACGATAATTTGGTGAAGATTTTAATAATTTCGCAATGAAATTAGTATTTCCGGAGATACAGTCACTTTCTTAAACATTTCATAAAGAAGTAATATTTATATATTTACTGATAAACTTGAACCATTCCTCATACAAAAATGTATTTTTCCAAACATTCTTTCAAATCAAAAAAATTTTGAACGAATTGAAAAGCGCATTATTGATAACTTAGTGAAGCTTTTTATAATTTCGCAATAAAATTAATATTTCCGTAGATACAGTCACTTTCTCAAACATTTCAAAAGGAAGTAATATTCATATATTTACTGATAAACTTGAACCATTCCTCATACAAAAATGTATTTTTCCAAACATTCTTTCAAATCAAAAAAATTTTGAACGAATTGAAAAGCGCATTATTGATAACTTAGTGGAGGTTTTTATAATTTCTCAATGAAGTTAATATTTCCGTAGATACAGTCACTTTCTTAAACATTTTAAAAGGAAGTAAAATTCATATATTTATTGATAAGCTTGAACCGCGTCTCATAAAAAAATGTATTTTTTCAAAAACTCTTTCAAATGAAAACAATTTTAAAGAAATTGAAAAGAGCACTGTTAATAACTTAGTACTTTTCAATTTAAGGATTCATATGAAAGTAATATTCATATATTTATTTTAATATATTTTTTTTTATTTGAACTACTCCTCATACAAAAATTGTCTTTTCAAACATTCATTCAAATCACACAATTTTAAAAGAATTGAAACGATAACTTGGTGAAGATTTTAATAATTTCGCAATGAAATTATTATTTCCGTAGATACAGTCACCTTCTTAAACATTTCATAAAGAAGTAATATTCATATATTTACTGATAAACTTGAACCATTCATCATACAAAAATGTATTTTTCCAAAAATTCTTTAAAATGAAACAAATTTTGAAGGAATTGAAAATAGGTACTTTTGATAACTTAATGAAGATTTTTGTATTTTGAAATCAAAACAACTTCGAAAGAATTAAAAAGAGCACTATCGATAATTTGGTTAAGATTTTAATAATTTCGCAATGTAGTTAATATTTCCGTAGATACAGTCACTTTCTCAAATATTTCATAAAGAAGTAATATTCATATATTTACTGATAAACTTGAACCATTCCTCATACAAAAATGTATTTTTCCAAACATTCTTTCAAATCAAAAAAATTTTTAACGAATTGAAAAGCGCATTATTGATAACTTAGTGGAGAATTTTATAATTTCGCAATAAAATTAATATTTCCGTAGATACAGTCACTTTCTCAAACATTTCATAAAGAAGTAATATTCATATATTTACTGATAAACTTGAACCATTCCTCATACAAAAATGTATTTTTCCAAACATTCTTTCAAATCAAAAAAATTTTGAACGAATTGAAAAGCTCATTATTGATAACTTAGTGAAGCTTTTTATAATTTCGCAATAAAAATAATATATCCGTAGCTACAGTCACTTTCTCAAACATTTCATAAAGAAGTAATATTCATATATTTACTGATAAACTTGAACCATTCCTCATACAAAAATGTATTTTTCCAAACATTCTTTCAAATCAAATCAAAAAAATTGAAAAGCGCATTATTGGTAACTTAGTGGAGGTTTTTATAATTTCTCAATGAAGTTAATATTTCCGTAGATACAGTCACTTTCTTAAACATTTTAAAAGGAAGTAAAATTCATATATTTATTGATAAGCTTGAACCGCTTCTCATAAAAAAATGTATTTTTTCAAAAACTCTTTCAAATGAAAACAATTTTAAAGAAATTGAAAAGAGCACTGTTAATAACTTAGTACTTTTCAATTTAAGGATTCATATGAAAGTAATATTCATATATTTATTTTAATATATTTTTTTATTTGAACTACTCCTCATACAATAATTGTGTTTTCAAACATTCATTCAAATCACACAATCTTAAAAGAATTGAAACGATAATTTGGTGAAGATTTTAATAATTTCGCAAGTAAATTAATATTTCCGGAGATACAGTCACTTTCTTAAACATTTCATAAAGAAGTAATATTCATATATTAACTGATAAACTTGAACCATTCCTCATACAAAAATGTATTTTTCCAAACATTTTTTCAAATCAAAAAAATTTTTAACGAATTGAAAAGCGTATTATTGATAACTTAGTGAAGCTTTTTATAATTTCGCAATAAAATTAATATTTCCGTAGATACAGTCACTTTCTCAAACATTTCATAAAGAAGTAATATTCATATATTTACTGATAAACTTGAACCATTCCTCATACAAAAATGTATTTTTCCAAACATTCTTTCAATTAAAAAAAATTTTGAACGAATTGAAAAGCTCATTATTGATAACTTAGTGAAGCTTTTTATAATTTCGCAATAAAAATAATATTTCCGTAGCTACAGTCACTTTCTCAAACATTTCATAAAGAAGTAATATTCATATATTTACTGATAAACTTGAACCATTCCTCATACAAAAATGTATTTTTCCAAACATTCTTTCAAATCAAATCAAAAAAATTGAAAAGCGCATTATTGGTAACTTAGTGGAGGTTTTTATAATTTCGCAAGTAAATTAATATTTCCGTAGATACAGTCACTTTCTTAAACATTTTAAAAGGAAGTAAAATTCATATATTTATTGATAAGCTTAAACCGCTTCTCATAAAAAAATGTATTTTTTCAAAAACTCTTTCAAATGAAAACAATTTTAAAAGAATTGAAAAGAGCACTGTTAATAACTTAGTACTTTTCAATTCAAGGATTCATATGAAAGTAATATTCATATATTTATTTTAATATATTTTTTTTTTTTTGAACTACTCCTCATACAAAAATTGTCTTTACAAACATTCATTCAAATCACACAATTTTAAAAGAATTGAAACAATAACTTGGTGAAGATTTTAATAATTTCGCAATTAAATTAATATTTCCGTAGATACAGTCACCTTCTTAAACATTTCAAAAGGAAGTAATATTCATATATTTACTGATAAACTTGAACCATTCCTCATACAAAAATGTATTTTTCCAAACATTCTTTCAAATCAAAAAAATTTTGAACGAATTGAAAAGCGCATAATTGATAACTTAATGAATATTTCTATAATTTCGCAATAAAATTAATATTTCCGTAGATACAGTCATTTTCTTAAACATTTCAAAAGGAAGTAAAATTCATATATTTATTGATAAGCTTGAACCGCTTCTCATAAAAAAATGTATTTTTTCAAAAACTCTTTCAAATGAAAACAATTTTAAAGGAATTGAAAAGGGCACTGTTGCTAACTTAGTGAAGCTTTTTATAATTTCGCTATGAAATTAATGTTTCCGTAGATACAGTAACTTTCTTAAACATTTCATAAAGAAGTAATATTCATATATTTACTGATAAACTTGAACCATTCCTCATACAAAAATGTATTTTTCCAAACATTCTTTCAAATAAAAAAAATTTTGAACGAATTGAAAAGCGCATTATTGATAACTTAGTGGAGAATTTTATAATTTCGCAATGAAATTAATATTTCCGGAGCTACAGTCACCTTCTTAAACATTTCAAAAGGAAGTAATATTCATATATTTACTGATAAACTTGAACCATTCCTCATAAAAAAATGTATTTTTCCAAACATTCTTTCAAATCAAAAAAATTTTGAACGAATTGAAAAGCGCATTATTGATAACTTAGTGAAGCTTTTTATAATTTCGCAATAAAATTAATATTTCCGTAGATACAGTCATTTTCTTAAAAATTTCAAAAGGAAGTAAAATTCATATATTTATTGATAAGCTTGAACCGCTTCTCATAAAAAAATGTATTTTTTCAAAAGCTCTTTCAAATGAAAACAATTTTAAAGGAATTGAAAAGAGCACTGTTAATAACTTATTACTTTTCAATATAAGGATTCATATGAAAGTAATATTCATATATTTATTTTAATATATTTTTTTTATTTGAACTACTCCTCATACAATAATTGTGTTTTCAAACATTCATTCAAATCACACAATCTTAAAAGAATTGAAACGATAATTTGGTGAAGATTTTTATAATTTCGCAATGAAATTAGTATTTCCGGAGATACAGTCACTTTCTTAAACATTTCATAAAGAAGTAATATTCATATATTTACTGATAAACTTGAACCATTCCTCATACAAAAATGTATTTTTCCAAACATTCTTTCAAATCAAAAAAATTTTGAACGAATTGAAAAGCGCATTATTGATAACTTAGTGAAGCTTTTTATAATTTCGCTATGAAATTAATGTTTCCGTAGATACAGTAACTTTCTTAAACATTTCATAAAGAAGTAATATTCATATATTTACTGATAAACTTGAACCATTCCTCATACAAAAATGTATTTTTCCAAACATTCTTTCAAATAAAAAGAAATTTTGAACGAATTGAAAAGCGCATTATTGATAACTTAGTGGAGAATTTTATAATTTCGCAATGAAATTAATATTTCCGGAGCTACAGTCACCTTCTTAAACATTTCAAAAGGAAGTAATATTCATATATTTACTGATAAACTTGAACCATTCCTCATACAAAAATGTATTTTTCCAAACATTCTTTCAAATCAAAAAAATTTTGAACGAATTGAAAAGCGCATTATTGATAACTTAGTGAAGCTTTTTATAATTTCGCAATAAAATTAATATTTCCGAAGATACAGTCATTTTCTTAAAAATTTCAAAAGGAAGTAAAATTCATATATTTATTGATAAGCTTGAACCGCTTCTCATAAAAAAATGTATTTTTTCAAAAGCTCTTTCAAATGAAAACAATTTTAAAGGAATTGAAAAGAGCACTGTTAATAACTTATTACTTTTCAATATAAGGATTCATATGAAAGTAATATTCATATATTTATTTTAATATATTTTTTTTATTTGAACTACTCCTCATACAATAATTGTGTTTTCAAACATTCATTCAAATCACACAATCTTAAAAGAATTGAAACGATAATTTGGTGAAGATTTTAATAATTTCGCAATGAAATTAATATTTCCGGAGATACAGTCACTTTCTTAAACATTTCATAAGGAAGTAATTTTTATTAATTTATTGATAAACTTAAACCACTTCTCATTTAAAAATGTATGTTTTCACAAAATTCTTTTAAATCAAAACAGTTTTAAAAGAATTGAAGAGCGATCAATTGATAATTTTGTGAAGATTTTTATAATTTTGTAATGAAATTAATATTTCCGGAGATACAGTCACTTTCTTAAACATTTCATACAGAAGTAATATTCATATATTTACTGATAAACTTGAACCATTCCTCATACAAAAATGTATTTTTCCAAACATTCTTTCAAATCAAAAAAATTTTGAACGAATTGAAAAGCGCATTATTGATAACTTAGTGGAGAATTTTATAATTTCGCAATGAAATTAATATTTCCGGAGCTACAGTCACCTTCTTAAACATTTCAAAAGGAAGTAATATTCATATATTTACTGATAAACTTGAACCATTCCTCATAAAAAAATGTATTTTTCCAAACATTCTTTCAAATCAAAAAAATTTTGAACGAATTGAAGAGCGCATTATTGGTAACTTAGTGGAGGTTTTTATAATTTCGCAAGTAAATTAATATTTCCGGAGCTACAGTCACTTTCTTAAACATTTCAAAAGGAAGTAATATTTATATATTTATTAATAAGCTTGAACCGCGTCTCATAAAAAAATGTATTTTTTCAAAAACTCTTTCAAATGAAAACAATTTTAAAGGAATTGAAAAGAGCACTGTTAATAACTTAGTACTTTTCAATTCAAGGATTCATATGAAAGTAATATTCATATATTTATTTTAATATATTTTTTTTATTTGAACTACTCCTCATACAAAAATTGTCTTTTCAAACATTCATGCAAATCACACAATTTTAAAAGAATTGAAACGATAACTTGGTGAAGATTTTAATAATTTCGCAATGAAATTAATATTTCCGTAGATACAGTCACCTTCTTAAACATTTCATAAAGAAGTAATATTCATATATTTACTGATAAACTTGAACCATTCATCATACAAAAATGTATTTTTCCAAAAATTCTTTAAAATGAAACAAATTTTGAAGGAATTGAAAATAGGTACTCTTGATAACTTAATGAAGATTTTTGTATTTTGAAATCAAAACAACTTCGAAAGAATTAAAAAGAGCACTATCGATAATTTGGTGAAGATTTTAATAATTTCGCAATGAAGTTAATATTTCCGTAGATACAGTCACTTTCCTAAACATTTCAAAAGGAAGTAATATTCATATATTTATTGATAAGCTTCTCATAAAAAAACGTAGTTTTTCAAAAACTCTTTCAAATGAAAAAAATTTTAAAGGAATTGAAAAGAGCACTGTTGCTAACTTAGTGAAGCTTTTTATAATTTCGCAATGAAATTAATATTTCCGTAGATACAGTCACTTTCTTAAACATTTCATAAAGAAGTAATATTCATATATTTACTGATAAACTTGAACCATTCCTCATACAAAAATGTATTTTTCCAAACATTCTTTCAAATCAAATCAAAAAAATTGAAAAGCGCTTTATTGGTAACTTAGTGGAGGTTTTTATAATTTAGCAAGTAAATTAATATTTCCGGAGCTACAGTCACTTTCTTAAACATTTCAAAAGGAAGTAATATTCATATATTTATTAATAAGCTTGATTCGCGTCTCATAAAAAAATGTATTTTTTCAAAAACTCTTTCAAATGAAAACAATTTTAAAGGAATTGAAAAGAGCACTGTTAATAACTTAGTACTTTTCAATTCAAGGATTCATATTAAAGTAATATTCATATATTTATTTTAATATATTTTTTTTTTATTTGTACTACTCCTCATACAAAAATTGTCTTTTCAAACATTCATGCAAATCACACAATTTTAAAAGAATTGAAACGATAACTTGGTGAAGATTTTAATAATTTCGCAATGAAATTAATATTTCCGTAGATACAGTCACCTTCTTAAACATTTCAAAAGGAAGTAATATTCATATATTTACTGATAAACTTGAACCATTCTTCATACAAAAATGTATTTTTCCAAACATTCTTTCAAATCAAAAAAATTTTGAACGAATTGAAAAGCGCATTATTGATAACTTCAGTCCGAGTTGAACAGCACACCTGTAATTTCCTTGAAATCGCGCACAAATTCTATATTTAAAATCATTTCATTATACAGTTAAATTTTTTGTTACAATTTAACAATAAATAAATTAAATGCCATCTAGTTGTTGTGGTGCTGATTTTGTTTTATTACCAATTGGAGAGATTCTGTAAACAAGTGAGCACATTGATGAAACGCTCTCTTATTCGAACATGAGTTCGAGTAAGAGAAAAAGAGGGATTGATAGAGTTGTTTCCACTGCCAAAAACGCTAAAACATCTCTAAACAACAATTATTTTTATCCCCTACAAACTTTAATGAATGATAAAGGAGACAATGGAAGTGTGGATGATTTACCCACAAAAGAAACTAGAGGAAATGTACCACCTATCACTTTAGTTAAATATGATATGGAAAAAATACATCAAATGTGTAAGAGGCTGTCGATTTCGAGTTACTCAATTAGAAAAATTACTATCGGCCACAAACTCTTCTGTGAGCTTCAATATGATTATAATTGTGCAGTTAAATATCTCAAAGACAACAAAGTGGAGTATTTTTCTTATACTCCCAAAAATAATAGGCCATACAAGGTTGTTCTAACTGGGTTGGACAAAACCGACCCAATCCAACTAAAATCCATTCTATTGAACTTAGGGTAGCAGTGTACTGATGTTAAGCTAGTTTATAGAAAACCAGAAAATAATAAGGAAATAACATTGTACATTGTCTACTTTAAAAAAGGTGTTACAACGCTTAGAGAATTGCGTGAGAAGTACAAAAGTATAAATTATGTCAGGGTTAAATGGAGCTATCAAGCTAGGAAACCACATAAGATTACACAATGTTACAACTGCCAAATGTTTGGTCACGGTTCGGATAATTGCAACATAACTACCTTTTGCTCTAATTGTGCTGGCCCCCACAAAACAATGGAGTGCAAGACCGATATAGTAAAATGCGCAAACTGTCACGGGGATCATAAGTCGACTGATAATACCTGTCCAAGCAGATCAGCTTATATTGGATTGAAGCAGCGTTTTGAAAATCGACAAAGCAGAAATAATCAACAGATTTCCCATACTGGAATGCCAAATGGTAATGCTCAACAAAATGTTAATTTTGCGCAACAAAATCATGTAAACAGAAGCTGGGCAAATGTTGTATCTTCTGGTAATAGTAATAATAATGATTTGTTTTCTATAGAACAACTAAAATCTTTAACCTTTGAACTGATAAATAATTTAAAAAATTGTAAAAATAAATTAGAGCAGTTTGATGTTATAACTTCATTAGCATTTAAATTCTTGTCGTAAAAATGGATAACAATATAAAAATAATTACTTGGAACGCTAGAGGTATTCGTAATAAATATAACGAGTTTTTTATAACGAGTTTTTTCATTATCTAATTAGAGAAAACATAGATATTGCATTAGTTTGTGAAACATGGCTAAATGATAAAATAATTATGAAACATCCAAATTATTTCTGTTACCGAGAGGATAGATCGAACCCAAAAAGGGGTGGTGGTGTTGCAATTGTAATTCGAAAAAACTTAAAGCATGATCCAATTTACACTTTGCAAACAAAACTAATAGAAAATATTGGTATCAAATTATATACTTTTGATAATATATCCATTAATATCTACAGCTGTTATTTTCCTGGAGAGACCGCAGGCCCTAACGATTTGAAGAAAAATTTATTTAAAACTGATTTAAAAATGTTTGCAAGAATAAACGGAAATTTTATAATCGGTGGGGATTTTAATAGCCATCATCATAGCTGGGGTTGTTTAAGACTAAACTGTTGGGGATCAATAGTCCACGAATTAATAACAACCAATACTTTTAGCATGCTGTTCCCCCCCGATCCAACTTTAGTCCCTACACGTAGTACATCTCAGGTATCAGTTCTTGATTTTTTCTTAACAAATATTCCTGAAAAAGTATCTGCAGCACAAACTTTCCACAGTTTGAATTCTGATCACATCCCAGTACACATTTCTATCAAATTTTCATGTAATCGCCAAATTCCTGAAAAATATAATTTCAAAGATGCAAACTGGAATACATTTGCAAACTATATAAATAATAATGTCAATTCGCTTTTGCAAATGGATATTAATTCTGAAAATGATATTGACTACTCGATTGAACAATTTACAAATATTATAAAAGACGCTATAGATGCTGGTGTACCAAAATTTTCAACACCAAATATTTACGTGAAAAGATTGCCAGAAGCGATTCTGAATATTATTAAACTAAGAAACTGTGCACGCAGGAAATGGATAAGATTAAAAAATTAAAAGTCAAATTCTGGAATTTAAAATTCACCAGTGGAATAACTTCCTGACTAATCTACCCAAAGGTTCTTCAAAGTTTTGGAGGATATCTAAAGCTCTTAAGAAGAAAGTAAATAGTATCCCTACACTTAAGCAAAATAATAGGTGGTATTCAACCAATTACGAAAAAGCCGAAATACTGGCTCAAAATTTCTGTTTGAATCATAATATTTCGTCAAATTTAAGTGACTTGGATACAGAAAGAGTAGTTAGCAGTACTTTAAGTACGATTGACGACGATCAAAACTTAAGTTATATGATGGTCACAATCGATACTCTTAAGAATATTATTAAAAATTTAAGAAACAGAAAAGCACCAGGGAATGATGACATCTCAAATTTTTGTTTGAAGAAAGTTCCGTCTAAAGGCTTAAAAGTTCTATGTCGTATTTACAACTCATGCTTAAATTTTTGTTACTTCCCATTAATTTGGAAAGAGTCAAAAACCATAGCAATACACAAACCTGGAAAAGACAGCAGCGATCCAAATTGCTATCGTCCAATAAGCTTACGAACCACAATGTCTAAAATACTTGAAAAAATTATTAAAGAAAAACTAGTTTGTTTCATGGAAGAAACTAACATTTTACCACCAAAACAATTTGGATTCCGTTCGGAACATAACACAATTCAACCTCTTGTTAGAAAAAAAAATTTGTCAAAACTTCCTTAAATGAAAGTAAATCTACAGGAATGGTTCTAATGGACATAAAAGCGGCCTTCGATTCTGTTTGGCATAATGCCCTAATTCACAAACTGTATACAATTGGACTGGAACCAGCACTTGTCAAAATAATTAGAAGTTTTTTATCAGACAGAACATTCAAAGTGCATATTGGAAATATTTGTTCACTAAATTATGATATTCCTGCCGGATGTCCACAAGGGTCATGTCTATCTCCAATTTTATACAATTTATTTACGCATGACTTTCCTGCTTTACATGGATGTAATTCATCAATTTTTGCCGATGACACAGCAATACTTAGTTCAGAAATATTACCGGAAGATATCGTACACAACTTGGAAGAATCAACTAAAATAGTCACTGACTACTTTAAAAAATGGAAAATAATGATCAACCCCTCAAAAACTCATTCTATTTTCTTTACAAGAAGAAGAAAAAATTTATTTCTACCACAAACCAATGTTATTGTTGGTACCGAATCTATCCCCTGGGATGACAAGGTTAAATATCTTGGTGTAATGCTGGATAAAAAGTTAAAAACACATAGTTCACAAAATTAATACAACAATTAAAATAATGTATCCGTTAATAAACAGAAAGTCTGAACTAAATATCCACAACAAACTTCTTATATTAAAAACAATTTTCCACTCAATAATGTTCTATGCGGCGCCTGCTTGGTATGTCACCTCCGATTGTCATGTTAAAAAACTACAAATCTGTCAGAATAAATTACTTAAAATGATTTATAATTTGCCAACACATTTTTCAACACGAACGTTGCACTCTATGTCTAAAATAAAATTAGTTAAAGATAAACTTAATATATTGTCTCTCAACTTTAAACACCGTTGTAGATACTCTAGCTATCCACACATCAATGCATTAGTTTGATAACGTTTATCCTGTCTTTTTACCACATAACTTTACTGCTCTACTTATGGGTTTTTTTTTATATCTTTTCCCAAACCGAAAAATGATATGTAAAATGAAATAAGTCTATAAAAACTGCTGTAGATGATTAAGAAGAAAAATTTTTTATGAATTGATCTCTTAAAGTTAAGGATTAAATTATTGTAAAAATGTAAATATCACTGTAACAATAAAATTGAAAAAAAAAATTATTGATAACTTAGTGGAGGTTTTTATAATTTTTCAATGAAATTAATATTTCCGGAGCTACAGTCACTTTCTTAAACATTTCAAAAGGAAGTAATATTCATATATTTATTGATAAGCTTGAACCGCTTCTCATAAAAAATGTATTTTTTCAAAAGCTCTTTCAAATGAAAACAATTTTAAAGGAATTGAAAAGAGCACTGTTAATAACTTAGTACTTTTCAATTCAAGGATTCATATGAAAGTTATATTCATATATTTATTTTAATATATTTTTTTTTATTTGAACTACTCCTCATACAACAATTGTCTTTTCAAACATTCATTCAAATCACACAATTTTAAAAGAATTGAAACGATAACTTGGTGAAGATTTTAATAATTTCGCAATGAAATTATTATTTCCGTAGATACAGTCACCTTCTTAAACATTTCATAAAGAAGTAATATTCATATATTTACTGATAAACTTGAACCATTCCTCATACAAAAATGTATTTTTCCAAACATTCTTTCAAATCAAAAAAATTTTGTACGAATTGAAAACCGCATTATTGATAATTTAGTGAATATTTCTATAATTTCGCAATGAAGTTAATATTTCCGTAGATACAGTCACTTTCCTAAACATTTCAAAAGGAATTAATATTCATATATTTATTGATAAGCTTGAACCGCTTCTCATAAAAAAATGTATTTTTTCAAAAACTCTTACAAAAGAAAACAATTTTAAAGGAATTGAAAAGAGCACTGTTAATAACTTATTACTTTTCAATATAAGGATTCATATGAAAGTAATATTCATATATTTATTTTAATATATTTTTTTTATTTGAACTACTCCTCATACAATAATTGTGTTTTCAAACATTCATTCAATTCACACAATCTTAAAAGAATTGAAACGATAATTTGGTGAAGATTTTAATAATTTCGCAATGAAATTAGTATTTCCGGAGATACAGTCACTTTCTTAAACATTTCATAAAGAAGTAATATTCATATATTTACTGATAAACTTGAACCATTCCTCATACAAAAATGTATTTTTCCAAACATTCTTTCAAATCAAAAAAATTTTGTACGAATTGAAAACCGCATTATTGATAATTTAGTGAATATTTCTATAATTTCGCAATGAAGTTAATATTTCCGTAGATACAGTCACTTTCCTAAACATTTCAAAAGGAATTAATATTCATATATTCACTGATAAACTTGAACCATTCCTCATACAAAAATGTATTTTTCCAAACATTCTTTCAAATAAAAAAAATTTTGAACGAATTGAAAAGCGCATTATTGATAACTTAGTGGAGGTTTTTATAATTTCGCAATGAAATTAATATTTCCGGAGCTACAGTCACCTTCTTAAACATTTCAAAAGGGAGTAATATTCATATATTTACTGTTAAACTTGAACCATTCCTCATACAAAGATGTATTTTTCCAAACATTCTTTCAAATCAAAAAAATTTTTAAGGAATTGAAAAGCTCATTATTGATAACTTAGTGGAAGTTTTTATAATTTCTCAATTAAATTAATATATCCGGAGCTACAGTCACTTTCTTAAACATTTCAAAAGGAAATAATATTCATATATTTACTGATAAACTTGAACCATTCCTCATACAAAAATGTATTTTTCCAAACATTCTTTCAAATCAAAAAAATTTTGAACGAATTGAAAAGCGCATTATTGATAACTTAGTGAAGCTTTTTATAATTTCGGAATAAAATTAATATTTCCGTAGATACAGTCACTTTCTTAAACATTTCATAAAGAAGTAATATTCATATATTTACTGATAAATTTGAACCATTCCTCATACAAAAATGTATTTTTCCAAAAATTCTTTTAAATGAAAACAATTTTAAAGGAATTGAAAAGAGCACTGTTAATAACTTAGAACTTTTCAATTTAAGGATTCATATGAAAGTAATATTCATATATTTATTTTAATATATTTTTTTTATTTGAACTACTCCTCATACAATAATTGTGTTTTCAAACATTCATTCAAATCACACAATCTTTAAAGAATTGAAACGATAATTTGGTGAAAATTTTAATAATTTCACAATTAAATTAATATTTCCGGAGATACAGTCACTTTCTTAAACATTTCATAAAGAAGTAATATTCATATATTTACTGATAAACTTAAACCACTTCTCATTTAAAAATGTATGTTTTCATAAATTCTTTTAAATCAAAACCGTTTTAAAAGAATTGAAGAGCAATCAATTGATAATTTTGTGAAGATTTTTATAATTTTGTAATGAAATTAATATTTCCGTAGATACAGTCACCTTCTTAAACATTTCAAAAGGAAGGAATATTCATATATTTACTGATAAACTTGAACCATTCCTCATACAAAAATGTATTTTTCCAAACATTCTTTCAAATCAAAAAAATTTTGAACGAATTGAAAAGCGCATTATTGATAACTTAGTAGAGGTTTTTATAATTTCTCAATGAAGTTAATATTTCCGTAGATACAGTCACTTTCTTAAACATTTCAAAAGGAAGTAAAATTCATATATTTATTGATAAGCTTGAACCGCTTCTCATAAAAAAATGTATTTTTTCAAAAACTTTTTCAAATGAAAACAATTTTAAAGGAATTGAAAAGAGCACTGTTAATAACTTAGTACTTTTCAATTCAAGGATTCATATGAAAGAAATATTCATATATTTATTTTAATATATTTTTTTTTATTTGAACTACTCCTCATACAAAAATTGTCTTTTCAAACATTCATTCAAATCACACAATTTTAAAAGAATTGAAACGATAACTTGGTGAAGATTTTAATAATTTCACAATGAAATTAATATTTCCGGAGATACAGTCACTTTCTTAAACATTTCATAAAGAAGTAATATTCATATATTTACTGATAAACTTGAACCATTCCTCATACAAAAATGTATTTTTCCAAACATTCTTTCAAATCAAAAAAATTTTGAAGGAATTGAAAAGCGCATTATTGATAACTTAGTGGAGGTTTTTATAATTTCTCAATGAAGTTAATATTTCCGTAGATACAGTCACTTTCTTAAACATTTCAAAAGGAAGTAATATTCATATATTTATTGATAAGCTTGAACCGCTTCTCATAAAAAAATGTATTTTTTCAAAAGCTCTTTCAAATGAAAACAATTTTAAAGGAATTGACAAGAGCACTGTTAATAACTTAGTACTTTTCAATTCAAGGATTCATATGAAAGTACTATTCATATATTTATTTTAATATATTTTTTTTTATTTGAACTACTCCTCATACAAAAATTGTCTTTTCAAACATTCATTCAAATCTCACAATTTTAAAAGAATTGAAACGATAACTTGGTGAAGATTTTAATAATTTCACAATGAAATTAATATTTCTGGAGATACAGTTACTTTCTTAAATATTTAATAAAGAAGTAATTTTTATTAATTTATTGATAAACTTAAACCACTTCTCATTAAAAAATGAATGTTTTCATAAAATCTTTCAAATCAAAAGAGTTTTAAAAGAATTGAAAAGAGCACTAGCGGTAACTTGGTGCAGATTTTTATAATTTCGCAATAAAATTAATATTTCCGGAGCTACAGTTACTTTTTTAAACATTTCATATGGAAGTAATATTCATTCATTTACTGATAAACTTGAACCATTCCTCATACAAAAATGTATTTTTCCAAACATTCTTTCCAATCAAAAAAATTTTGAACGAATTATGAAGCGCATTATTGATAACTTATAATTTTTTTTTTTTTTTTAATTTTTTTATTTTGCATGACCATATTTTAACACTTTTTCTTCAAAATGTTTGAATAAGTCACGGGTGTAATTTTTATGAATATAAAAGCCGAGATTTCTGTTTTTGGATCACCAATTTTATACACTTTTTCTTGAAAGTTTTTGAATAACACATGGAAAGTCGAGATTTCTAACTTTCCATAAAAAAATTTTATAATTTTTCTTGAAATTTTATGAATAAGTCACAGGTGTAAAATAAATTAAATATTAAATAAATAAAACAGGTGTATTTTGTTTATATATTAAAGCCTAAATTTCTAATTTTTAACACTTTTTCTTCAAAATGTTTGTATCAGTTACGGTTGTAATTTTTATAAATATAAAACTCGAGATTTCTAATTTTGCATGAAAAAATTTTCTATAATTTTTCTTGAAAATTTTTGAAAACGACATGGGTGTAATTTTTTCAAATTCAAGAGCCGGGATTTTTAATTTTGCATGAAAAATTTTGTACACTTTTTCTTTAAAATTTTTGAATAAGACAAGAGTGTTATTTTTATAAATATAAAAGCCGAGATTTCTAATTTTCCATAAAAAATGTGTATGATTTTTCTTGAAATTTTATGAATAAGTCACAGGTGTAATTTTTGTAAAAATAAAAGCCGAGATTTCTAATTTTTCATTAAATATTTTTACAATTTTTCTTAAAATTTTTTGATTACGACATGTGCATTTTATTTATATATTAATGCTGAAATTTCTAATTTTACATGACAAATTTTTGATACGTTTTCTTAAAAATGTTTGAAGAAGTCACGGGTGTAATTTTTATATACATAAAAGCCGAGATTTCTAATATTGCAAGAACAATTTTGTATACTCTTTCTTGAAAATTTTTGAATAAGACCGGGTGTAATTTTTGTAAATATAAAAGCCGAGATTTCTAATTTTCCATAAAAAATTTGTATAATCTTTCTTGAAATTTTTGGAAAAAGTCACGGGTCTAATTTATTTATATAATAAAGCTGCAATTTCTCATTGTTCCTCATGCATAAATGTATTTTTCCAAATATGTATTTTTTTAAAAATTCTTTCAAATTAAAATAATTTTGAAAGAATTCAAAAGAGCACTGTTGCTAACTTAGTGAAGCTTTTTATAATTTCGCAATGAAATTAATATTTCCGTAGATACAGTCACTTTCTTAAACATTTCAAAAGGAAGTAATATTCATATATTTATTGATAAGCATGAACCGCTTCTCATAAAAAAATTTAATTCTTCAAAAACACTTGCAAATGAAAACAATTTTCAAGGAATTGAAAAGAGCACTGTTATTAACTTAGTGGTTTTCAATTCAAAGTTTCATATGAAAGTAATATTCATATATTTATTAATCAAATTAAAATAATTTTGAAAGAATTCAAAAGAGCACTGTTAATAACTTAGTGCTTTTCAATTCAAAGATTCATATGAAAGTAATATTCATATATTTATTTTAATATATTTTTTTTTATTTGAACTACTCCTCATACAAAAATTGTCTTTTCAAACATTCATTCAAATCACACAATTTTAAAAGAATTGAAACGATAACTTTGTGAAGATTTTAATAATTTCGCAATGAAATTATTATTTACGTAGATACAGTCACCTTCTTAAACATTTCATAAAGAAGTAATATTCATATATTTACTGATAAACTTGAACCATTCCTCATACAAAAATGTATTTTTCCAAACATTCTTTCATATCAAAAAAATTTTGTACGAATTGAAAAGCGCATTATTGATAACTTAGTGAATATTTCTATAATTTCGCAATGAAGTTAATATTTCCGTAATACAGTCACTTTCTTAAACATTTCAAAAGGAAGTAATATTCATATATTTATTGATAAACTTGAACCATTCCTCATACAAAAATGTATTTTTCCAAAAATTCTTTAAAATGAAACAAATTTTGAAGGAATTGAAAATAGGTACTCTTGATAACTTAATGAAGATTTTTGTAATTTGAAATCAAAACAACTTCGAAAGAATTAAAAAGAGCACTATCGATAACTAAGTGAATATTTCTATAATTTCGCAATGAAGTTAATATTTCCGTAGATACAGTCACTTTCTTAAACATTTCAAAAGGAAGTAATATTCATATATTTATTGATAAGCTTGAACCGCTTCTCATAAAAAAATGTATTTTTCCAAAAATTCTTTCAAATCCAAAAAATTTTGAACGAATTGAAAAGCGCATTATTGATAACTTAGTGGAGGTTTTTATAATTTCTCAATGAAGTTAATATTTCCGTAGATAAGTCACTTTCTTAAACATTTCAAAAGGAAGTAAAATTCATATATTTATTGATAAGCTTGAACCGCTTCTCCTAAAAAATGTATTTTTTCAAAAACTCTTTCAAATGAAAACAATTTTAAAGGAACTGAAAAGAGCACTGTTAATAACTTAGTACTTTTCAATTAAAGGATTCATATGAGAGTAATATATATATATTTTTTTTAATATATTTTTTTTTATTTGAACTACTCCTCATACAAAAATTGTCTTTTCAAACATTCATTCAAATCACACAATTTTAAAAGAATTGAAACGATAACTTGGTGAAGATTTTAATAATTTCGCAATGAAATTAATATTTCCGTAGATACAGTCACCTTCTTAAACATTTCAAAAGGAAGAAATATTCATATATTTACTGATAAACTTGAACCATTCCTCATACAAAAAACTATTTTTCCAAACATTCTTTCAAATCAAAAAAATTTTGAACGAATTGAAAAGCGCATTATTGGTAACTTAGTGGAGGTTTTTATAATTTCGCAAGTAAATTAATATTTCCGGAGCTACAGTCACTTTCTTAAACTGTTCAAAAGGAAGTAATATTCATATATTTATTAATAAGCTTGAACCGCTTCTCCTAAAAAATGTATTTTTTCAAAAACTCTTTCAAATGAAAACAATTTTAAAGGAACTGAAAAGAGCACTGTTAATAACTTAGTACTTTTCAATTCAAGAATTCATATGAAAGTAATATTCATATATTTATTTTAATATATTTTTTTTTATTTGAACTACTCCTCATACAAAAATTGTCTTTTCAAACATTCATTCAAATCACACAATTTTAAAAGAATTGAAACGATAACTTTGTGAAGATTTTAATAATTTCGCAATGAAATTATTATTTCCGTAGATACAGTCACCTTCTTAAACATTTCACAAAGAAGTAATATTCATATATTTACTGATAAACTTGAACCATTCCTCATACAAAAATGTATTTTGCCAAACATTCTTTCAAATCAAAAAAATTTTTAACGAATTGAAAAGCGCATTATTGATAACTTAGTGAATATTTCTATAATTTCGCAATGAAGTTAATATTTCCGTAGATACAGTCACTTTCTTAAACATTTCAAAAGGAAGTAATATTCATATATTTATTGATAAGCTTGAACCGCTTCTCATAAAAAAATGAATTTTTTCAAAAGCTCTTTTAAATGAAAACAATTTTAAAGGAATTGAAAAGAGCACTGTTAATAACTTAGTGCTTTTCAATTCAAAGTTTCATATGAAAGTAATATTCATATATTTATTTTAATATATTTTTTTTATTTGAACTACTCCTCATACAATAATTGTGTTTTCAAACATTCATTGAAATCACACAATCTTAAAAGAATTGAAACGATAATTTGGTGAAGATTTTAATAATTTCGCAATGAAAGTAATATTTCCGGAGATACAGTCACTTTCTAAAACATTTCATAAGGAAGTTATTTTTATTAATTTATTGATAAACTTAAACCACTTCTCATTTAAAAATGTATGTTTTCATAAATTCTTTTAAATAAAAACAGTTTTAAAGGAATTGAAGAGCGATCCATTGATAATTTTGTGAAGATTTTTATAATTTTGTAATGAAATTAATATTTCCGGAGATACAGTCACTTTCTTAAACATTTCATAAAGAAGTAATATTCATATATTTACTGAACTACTTAAACCATTCCTCATACAAAAATGTATTTTTCCAAACATTCTTTCAAATCAAAAAAATTTTGACGAATTGAAAAGCGCATTATTGATAACTTAGTGAAGCTTTTTATAATTTCGCAATAAAATTAATATTTCCGTAGATACAGTCACTTTCTTAAACATTTCATAAAGAAGTAATGTTCATTTTTTTACTGATAAACTTGAACCATTCCTCATACAAAAATGTATTTTTCCAAAAATTCTTTAAAATGAAACAAATTATGAAGGAATTGAAAATAGGTACTCTTGATAACTTAATGAAGATTTTTGTAATTTGAAATCAAAACAACTTCGAAAGAATTAAAAAGATCACTGTCGATAAATTAGTGAATATTTCTATAATTCCGCAATGAAGTTAATATTTCCGTAGATACAGTCACTTTCTTAAACATTTCAAAAGGAAGTAATATTCATATATTTATTGATAAGCTTGAACCGCTTCTCATAAAAAAACGTAGTTTTTCAAAAACTCTTTCAAATGAAAAAAATTTTAAAGGAATTGAAAAGAGCACTGTTGCTAACTTAGTGAAGCATTTTATAATTTCGCAATGAAATTAGAATTTCCGTAGATACAGTCACTTTCTTAAACATTTCATAAAGAAGTAATATTCATATATTTACTGATAAACTTGAACCATTCCTCATACAAAAATGTATTTTTCCAAACATTCTTTCAAATCAAAAAAAATTTGAACAAATTGAAAAGCGCATTATTGATAACTTAGTGAAGCTTTTTATAATATCGCAATAAAATTAATATTTCCGTAGATACAGTCACTTTCTTAAACATTTCATAAAGAAGTAATATTCATATATTTACTGATAAACTTGAACTATTCCTCATACAAAAATGTATTTTTCCAAAAATTCTTTCAAATCAAAAAAATTTTGAACGAATTGAACGGCGCATTATCAATAACTTAGTGAATGTTTCTATAATTTCGCAATGAAGTTAATATTTCCGTAGATAAAGTCACTTTTTTAAACATTTCAAAAGGAAGTAATATTCATATATTTATTGATAAGCTTGAACCGCTTCTCATAAAAAAACGTAGTTTTTCAAAAACTCTTTCAAATGAAAAAAATTTTAAAGGAATTGAAAAGAGCACTGTTGCTAACTTAGTGAAGCATTTTATTATTTCGCAATGAAATTAATATTTCCGTAGATACAGTCACTTTCTTAAACATTTTATAAAGAAGTAATATTCATATATTTACTGATAAACTTGAGCCATTCCTCATACAAAAATGTATTTTTCCAAACATTCTTTCAAATCAAAAAAATTTTGAACGAATTGAAAAGCGCATTATTGGTAACTTAGTGGAGGTTTTTATAATTTCGCAAGTAAATTAATATTTCCGGAGCCACAGTCACTTTCTTAAACTGTTCAAAAGGAAGTAATATTCATATATTTATTAATAAGCTTGAACCGCTTCTCATAAAAAAATGTATTTTTTCAAAAACTCTTTCAAATGAAAACAATTTTAAAGGAATTGAAAAGAGCACTGTTAATAACTTAGTACTTTTCAATTCAAGAATTCATATGAAAGTAATATTCATATATTTATTTTAATATATTTTTTTTTATTTGAACTACTCCTCATACAAAAATTGTCTTTTCAAACATTCATTCAAATCACACAATTTTAAAAGAATTGAAACGATAACTTTGTTAAGATTTTAATAATTTCGCAATGAAATTAATATTTCCGGAGATACAGTCGCTTTCTTAAACATTTAAAAAGGAAGTAATATTCATATATTTATTGATAAGCTTGAACCGCTTCTCATAAAAAAACGTAGTTTTTCAAAAACTCTTTCAAATGAAAAAAATTTTAAAGGAATTGAAAAGAGCACTGTTGCTAACTTAGTGAAGCATTTTATAATTTCGCAATGAAATTAATATTTCCGTAGATACAGTCACTTTCCTAAACATTTCATAAAGAAGTAATATTCATATATTTACTGATAAACTTGAACCATTCCTCATACAAAAATGTATTTTTCCAAAAATTCTTTCAAATCAAAAAAATTTTGAACGAATTGAAAAGCGCATTATTGATAACTTAGTGGAGGTTTTTATAATTTCTCAATGAAGTTAATATTTCCGTAGATAAGTCACTTTCTTAAACATTTCAAAAGGAAGTAAAATTCATATATTTATTGATAAGCTTGAACCGCTTCTCATAAAAAAATTTATTTTTTCAAAAACTCTTTCAAATGAAAACAATTTTAAAGGAATTGAAAAGAGCACTGTTAATAACTTAGTACTTTTCAATTAAAGGATTCATATGAGAGTAATATTCATATATTTATTTTAATATATTTTTTTTTATTTGAACTACTCCTCATACAAAAATTGTCTTTTCAAACATTCATTCAAATCACACAATTTTAAAAGAATTGAAACGATAACTTGGTGAAGATTTTAATAATTTCGCAATGAAATTAATATTTCCGTAGATACAGTCACCTTCTTAAACATTTCAAAAGGAAGTAATATTCATATATTTACTGATAAACTTGAACCATTCCTCATACAAAAATGTATTTTTCCAAACATTCTTTCAAATCAAAAAAATTTTGAACGAATTGAAAAGCTCATTATTGATAACTTAGTGGAGGTTTTTATAATTTTTCAATGAAATTAATATTTCCGGAGCTACAGACACTTTCTTAAACATTTCAAAAGGAAGTAATATTCATATATTTATTGATAAGCTTGAACCGCTTCTCATAAAAAAACGCAGTTTTTCAAAAACTCTTTCAAATGAAAAAAATTTTAAAGGAATTGAAAAGAGCACTGTTGCTAACATAGTGAAGCATTTTATAATTTCGCAATGAAATTAATATTTCCGTAGAAACAGTCACTTTCTTAAACATTTCATAAAGAAGTAATATTCATATATTTGCTGATAAACTTGAACAATTCCTCATACAAAAATGTATTTTTCCAAACATTCTTTCAAATCAAAAAAATTTTGAACGAATTGAAAAGCGCACTATTGGTAACTTAGTGGAGGTTTTTATAATTTCGCAAGTAAATTAATATTTCCGGAGCTACAGTCACTTTCTTTAACATTTAAAAAGGAAGTAATATTCATATATTTATTAATAAGCTTGAACCGCTTCTCATAAAAAATGTATTTTTTCAAAAACTCTTTCAAATGAAAACAATTTAAAAGGAATTGAAAAGAGCACTGTAAATAACTTAGTACTTTTCAATTCAAGTATTCATATGAAAGTAATATTCATATATTTATTTTAATATATTTTTTTTTTATTTGAACTACTCCTCATACAAAAATTGTCTTTTCAAACATTCATTCAAATCACACAATTTTAAAAGAATTGAAACGATAACTTTGTGAAGATTTTAATAATTTCGCAATGAAATTATTATTTCCGTAGATACAGTCACCTTCTTAAACATTTCATAAAGAAGTAATATTCATATAATTACTGATAAACTTGAACCATTCCTCATACAAAAATGTATTTTTCCAAACATTCTTTCAAATCAAAAAAATTTTGTACGAATTGAAAAGCGCATTGTTGATAACTTAGTGGAGATTTTTATAACTTCTCAATGAAATTAATATTTCCGGAGCTACAGTCACTTTCTTAAACATTTCAAAAGGAAGTAATATTCATATATTTATTGATAAGCTTGAACCGCTTCTCATAAAAAAATGTATTTTTTCAAAAACTCTTTCAAATGAAAACAATTTTAAAGGAATTGAAAAGAGCACTGTTGATTACTTAGTGAAGCTTTTTATAATTTCGCTATGAAATTAATGTTTCCGTAGATACAGTCACTTTCTTAAACATTTCAAAAGGAAGTAATATTCATATATTTATTGATAAGCTTGAACCGCTTCTCATAAAAAAATGTATTTTTTCAAAAACTCTTTCAAATGAAAACAATTTTAAAGGAATTGAAAAGAGCACTGTTGATTACTTAGTAAAGCTTTTTATAATTTCGCTATGAAATTAATGTTTCCGTAGATACAGTCACTTTCTTAAACATTTCAAAATGAAGTAATATTCATATATTTACTGTTAAACTTGAACCATTCCTCATACAAAAATGTATTTTTCCAAACATTCTTTCAAACCAAAAAATTTTGAACGAATTGAAAAGCGCATTATTGATAACTTAGTGGAGATTTTTATAACTTCTCAATGAAATTAATATTTCCGGAGCTACAGTCACTTTCTTAAACATTTCAAAAGGAAGTAATATTCATATATTTATTGATAAGCTTGAACCGCTTCTCATAAAAAAATGAATTTTTTCAAAAGCTCTTTCAAATGAAAACAATTTTAAAGGAAATGAAAAGAGCACTTTTAATAACTTAGTGCTTTTCAATTCAAAGTTTCATATGAAAGTAATATTCATATATTTATTTAATTATATTTTTTTTATTTGAACTACTCCTCATACAATAATTGTGTTTTCAAACATTCATTGAAATCACACAATCTTAAAAGAATTGAAATGATAATTTGGTGAAGATTTTAATAATTTCGCAATGAAATTAATATTTCCGGAGATACAGTCACTTTCTAAAACATTTCATAAGGAAGTTATTTTTATTAATTTATTGATAAACTTAAACCACTTCTCATTTAAAAATGTATGTTTTCATAAATTCTTTTAAATAAAAACAGTTTTAAAAGAATTGAAGAGCGATCAATTGATAATTTTGTGAAGATTTTTATAATTTTGTAATGAAATTAATATTTCCGGAGATACAGTCACTTTCTTAAACATTTCATAAAGAAGTAATATTCATATATTTACTGAACTACTTGAACCATTCCTCATACAAAAATGTATTTTTCCAAACATTCTTTCAAATCAAAAAAATTTTGAACGAATTGAAAAGCGCATTATTGATAACTTAGTGAAGCTTTTTATAATTCCGCAATAAAATTAATATTTCCGTAGATACAGTCACTTTCTTAAACATTTCATAAAGAAGTAATGTTCATATATTTACTGATAAACTTGAACCATTCCTCATACAAAAATGTATTTTTCCAAAAATTCTTTAAAATGAAACAAATTTTGAAGGAATTGAAAATAGGTACTCTTGATAACTTAGTACTATTAAATTAAAGGATTCATATGAAAGTAATATTCATATATTTATATTAATATATTTTTTTTTATTTGAACTACTCCTCATACAAAAATTGTCTTTTCAAACATTCATTCAAATCACACAATTTTAAAAGAATTGAAACGATAATTTGGTGAAGATTTTAATAATTTCGCAATGAAATTAATATTTCCGTAGATACAGTCACCTTCTTAAACATTTCAAAAGGAAGTAATATTCATATATTTACTGATAAACTTGAACCATTCCTCATACAAAAATGTATTTTTCCAAACATTCTTTCAAATCAAAAAAATTTTGAACGAATTGAAAAGCTCATTATTGATAAATTAGTGGAGGTTTTTATAATTTTTCAATGAAATTAATATTTCCGGAGCTACAGTCACTTTCTTAAACATTTCAAAAGGAAGTAATATTCATATATTTATTGATAAGCTTGAACCGCTTCTCATAAAAAAATGTATTTTTTCAAAAACTCTTTCAAATGAAAACAATTTTAAAGGAATTGAAAAGAGCACTGTTAATAACTTAGTACTTTTAAATTCAAGGATTCATATGAAAGTAATATTCATATATTTATATTAATATATTTTTTTTTATTTGAACTACTCCTCATACAAAAATTGTCTTTTCAAACATTCATTCAAATCACACAATTTTAAAAGAATTGAAACGATAACTTGGTGAAGATTTTAATAATTTCGCAATGAAATTAATATTTCCGTAGATACAGTCACTTTCTTAAACATTTAATAAAGAAGTAATTTTTATTAATTTATTGATAAACTTAAACCACTTCTCATTAAAAAATTAATGTTTTCATAAAATCTTTTAAATCAAAAGAGTTTTAAAAGAATTGAAAAGAGCACTATCGGTAACTTGGTGCAGATTTTTGTAATTTCGCAATAAAATTATATTTCCGGATCTACAGTTACTTTTTTAAACATTTCATATGGAAGTAATATTCATATATTTACTGATAAACTTGAACCATTCCTCATACAAAAATGTATTTTTCCAAACATTCTTTCAAATCAAAAAAATTTTGAACGAATTGAGAAGCGCATTATTGATAACTTATAATTTTTCTTGAAATTTTTAATTTTGCATGACCATATCTTAACACTTTTTCGTCAAAATGTTTGAATAAGTCACGAGTGTAATTTTTATGAATATAAAAGCCAAGATTTCTATTTTTGTATCACCAATTTTGTACACTTTTTCTTGAAAATTTTTGAATAACACATGGAAAGTCGAGGTTTCTAACTTTCCATAAAAAAATGTTATAATTTTTCTTGAAATTATATGAATAATTCACAGGTGTATATTAAATTAAATATTAAATAAATAAAACAGGTGTATTTTGTTTATATATTAAAGCCTAAATTTCTAATTTTTAGCACTTTTTCTTCAAAATGTTTGTATAAGTTACGGTTGTAATTTTTATAAATATAAAACTCGACATTTCTAATTTTGCATGAAAAATGTTCTATAATTTTTCTTGAAAATTTTTGAAAACGACATGGGTGTAATTTTTTCAAATTCAAGAGCCGAGATTTTTAATTTTGCATGAAAAATTTTGTACACTTTTTCTTTAAAATTTTTGAATAAGACAAGAGTGTTATTTTTATAAATATAAAAGACGAGATTTCTAATTTTCCATAAAAAATGTTTATGATTTTTCTTGAAATTTTATGAATAAGTCACAGGTGTAATTTTTAAAAATAGAAGCCGAGATTTCTAATTTTTCATTAAACATTTTTACAATTTTTCTTGAAATTTTTTGATTACGACATGTGCATTTTATTTATATATTAATGCTAAAATTTCTAATTTTGCATGACAAATTTTTGATACGTTTTCTTAAAAATGTTTGAATAAGTCACGGGTGTAATTTTTATTTACATAAAAGCCGAGATTTCTAATATTGCATGAAAAATTTTGTATACTCTTTCTTGAAAATTTTTGAATAAGACCGGGTGTAATTTTTGTAAATATAAAAGCCGAGATTTCTAATTTTCCATAAAAAATTTGTATAATCTTTCTTGAAATTTTTGGAAAAAGTCACGGGTCTAATTTATTTATATAATAAAGCTGCAATTTCTCATTGTTCCTCATGCATAAATGTATTTCTCCAAATATGTATTTTTTTAAAAATTCTTTCAAATTAAAATAATTTTGAAAGAATTCAAAAGAGCACTGTTGCTAACTTAGTGAAGCTTTTTATAATTTCGCAATGAAATTAATATTTCCGTAGATACAGTCACTTTCTTAAGCATTTCAAAAGGAAGTAATATTCATATATTTATTGATAAGCATGAACCGCTTCTCATAAAAAAATTTAATTCTTCAAAAACACTTGCAAATTAAAATTATTTTGAAAGAATTCAAAAGAGCACTGTTAATAACTTAGTGCTTTTCAATTCAAAGATTCATATGAAAGTAATATTCATATATTTATTTTAGTAGATTTTTTTTTTATTTGAACTACTCTTCATACAAAAATTGTCTTTTCAAACATTCATTCAAATCACACAATTTTAAAAGAATTAAAACGATAACTTGGTGAATATTTTAATAATTTCGCAATGAAATTAATATTTCCGGAGATACAGTCACTTTCTTAAACATTTCATAAGGAAGTAATTTTTATTAATTTATTGATGAACTTAAACCACTTCTCATTTAAAAATGTATGTTTTCATAAATTCTTTTAAATCAAATCAGTTTTAAAAGAATTGAAGAGCGATCAATTGATAACTTAGTGAATCTTTCTATAATTTCGCAATAGAATTAATATTTCCGTAGATACAGTCACTTTCTTAAACATTTCATAAAGAAGTAATATTCATATATTTACTGATAAACTTGAACCATTCCTCATACAAAAATGTATTTTTCCAAACATTCTTTCAAATCAAAAAAATTTTGAACGAATTGAAAACGCATTATTGATAACTTAGTGGAGGTTTTTATAATTTCTCAATGAAATTAATATTTCCGGAGCTACAGTCACTTTCTTAAACATTTCAAAAGGAAGTAATATTCATATATTTACTGTTAAACTTGAACCATTCCTCATACAAAAATGTATTTTTCCAAACATTCTTTCAAATCAAAAAAATTTTGAACGAATTGAAAAGCGCATTATTGATAACTAAGTGTAGGTTTTTATAATTTCTCAATGAAATTAATATTTCCGGAGCTACAGTCACTTTCTTAAACATTTCAAAACGAAGTAATATTCATATATTTATTGATAAGCTTGAACCGCTTCTCATAAAAAAATGTATTTTTTCAAAAACTCTTTCAAATGAAAACAATTTTAAAGGAATTGAAAAGAGCACTGTTAATAACTTAGTACTTTTAAATTCAAGGATTCATATGAAAGTAATATTCATATATTTTTTTTAATATATTTTTTTTTATTTGAACTACTCCTCATACAAAAATTGTCTTTTCAAACATTCATTCAAATCACACAATTTTAAAAGAATTGAAACGATAATTTAGTGAAGATTTTAATAATTTCGCAATGAAATTAATATTTCCGGAGATACAGTCACTTTCTTAAACATTTAATAAAGAAGTAATTTTTATTAATTTATTGATAAACTTAAACCACTTCTCATTAAAAAATTAATGTTTTCATAAAATCTTTTAAATCAAAAGAGTTTTAAAAGAATTGAAAAGAGCACTATCGGTAACTTGGTGCAGATTTTTGTAATTTCGCAATAAAATTATATTTCCGGATCTACAGTTACTTTTTTAAACATTTCATATGGAAGTAATATTCATATATTTACTGATAAACTTGAACCATTCCTCATACAAAAATGTATTTTTCCAAACATTCTTTCAAATCAAAAAAATTTTGAACGAATTGAGAAGCGCATTATTGATAACTTATAATTTTTCTTGAAATTTTTAATTTTGCATGACCATATCTTAACACTTTTTCGTCAAAATGTTTGAATAAGTCACGAGTGTAATTTTTATGAATATAAAAGCCAAGATTTCTATTTTTGTATCACCAATTTTGTACACTTTTTCTTGAAAATTTTTGAATAACGCATGGAAAGTCGAGATTTCTAACTTTCCATAAAAAAATGTTATAATTTTTCTTGAAATTTTATGAATAATTCACAGGTGTAAATTAAATTAAATATTAAATAAATAAAACAGGTGTATTTTGTTTATATATTAAAGCCTAAATTTCTAATTTTTAACACTTTTTCTTCAAAATGTTTGTATAAGTTACGGTTGTAATTTTTATAAATATAAAACTCGACATTTCTAATTTTGCATGAAAAATGTTCTATAATTTTTCTTGAAAATTTTTGAAAACGACATGGGTGTAATTTTTTCAAATTCAAGAGCCGAGATTTTTAATTTTGCATGAAAAATTTTGTACACTTTTTCTTTAAAATTTTTGAATAAGACAAGAGTGTTATTTTTATAAATATAAAAGACGAGATTTCTAATTTTCCATAAAAAATGTTTATGATTTTTCTTGAAATTTTATGAATAAGTCACAGGTGTAATTTTTAAAAATAGAAGCCGAGATTTCTAATTTTTCATTAAACATTTTTACAATTTTTCTTGAAATTTTTTGATTACGACATGTGCATTTTATTTATATATTAATGCTAAAATTTCTAATTTTGCATGACAAATTTTTGATACGTTTTCTTAAAAATGTTTGAATAAGTCACGGGTGTAATTTTTATTTACATAAAAGCCGAGATTTCTAATATTGCATGAAAAATTTTGTATACTCTTTCTTGAAAATTTTTGAATAAGACCGGGTGTAATTTTTGTAAATATAAAAGCCGAGATTTCTAATTTTCCATAAAAAATTTGTATAATCTTTCTTGAAATTTTTGGAAAAAGTCACGGGTCTAATTTATTTATATAATAAAGCTGCAATTTCTCATTGTTCCTCATGCATAAATGTATTTCTCCAAATATGTATTTTTTTAAAAATTCTTTCAAATTAAAATAATTTTGAAAGAATTCAAAAGAGCACTGTTGCTAACTTAGTGAAGCTTTTTATAATTTCGCAATGAAATTAATATTTCCGTAGATACAGTCACTTTCTTAAGCATTTCAAAAGGAAGTAATATTCATATATTTATTGATAAGCATGAACCGCTTCTCATAAAAAAATTTAATTCTTCAAAAACACTTGCAAATTAAAATTATTTTGAAAGAATTCAAAAGAGCACTGTTAATAACTTAGTGCTTTTCAATTCAAAGATTCATATGAAAGTAATATTCATATATTTATTTTAGTAAATTTTTTTTTATTTGAACTACTCTTCATACAAAAATTGTCTTTTCAAACATTCATTCAAATCACACAATTTTAAAAGAATTAAAACGATAACTTGGTGAATATTTTAATAATTTCGCAATGAAATTAATATTTCCGGAGATACAGTCACTTTCTTAAACATTTCATAAGGAAGTAATTTTTATTAATTTATTGATGAACTTAAACCACTTCTCATTTAAAAATGTATGTTTTCATAAATTCTTTTAAATCAAATCAGTTTTAAAAGAATTGAAGAGCGATCAATTGATAACTTAGTGAATCTTTCTATAATTTCGCAATGAAATTAATATTTCCGGAGCTACAGTCACTTTCTTAAACATTTCAAAAGGAAGTAATATTCATATATTTACTGTTAAACTTGAACCATTCCTCATACAAAAATGTATTTTTCCAAACATTCTTTCAAATCAAAAAAATTTTGAACGAATTGAAAAGCGCATTATTGATAACTTAGTGGAGGTTTTTATAATTTCGCAAGTAAATTAATATTTCCGGAGCTACAGTCACTTTCTTAAACTGTTCAAAAGGAAGTAATATTCATATATTTATTGATAAGCTTGAACCGCTTCTCATAAAAAAATGTATTTTTTCAAAAACTCTTTCAAATGAAAACAATTTTAAAGGAATTGAAAAGAGCACTGTTAATAACTTAGTACTTTTAAATTCAAGGATTCATATGAAAGTAATATTCATATATTTATTTTAATATATTTTTTTTTATTTGAACTACTCCTCATACAAAAATTGTCTTTTCAAACATTCATTCAAATCACACAATTTTAAAAGAATTGAAACGATAATTTAGTGAAGATTTTAATAATTTCGCAATGAAATTAATATTTCCGGAGATACAGTCACTTTCTTAAACATTTAATAAAGAAGTAATTTTTATTAATTTATTGATAAACTTAAACCACTTCTCATTAAAAAATTAATGTTTTCATAAAATCTTTTAAATCAAAAGAGTTTTAAAAGAATTGAAAAGAGCACTATCGGTAACTTGGTGCAGATTTTTGTAATTTCGCAATAAAATTATATTTCCGGATCTACAGTTACTTTTTTAAACATTTCATATGGAAGTAATATTCATATATTTACTGATAAACTTGAACCATTCCTCATACAAAAATGTATTTTTCCAAACATTCTTTCAAATCAAAAAAATTTTGAACGAATTGAGAAGCGCATTATTGATAACTTATAATTTTTCTTGAAATTTTTAATTTTGCATGACCATATCTTAACACTTTTTCGTCAAAATGTTTGAATAAGTCACGAGTGTAATTTTTATGAATATAAAAGCCAAGATTTCTATTTTTGTATCACCAATTTTGTACACTTTTTCTTGAAAATTTTTGAATAACGCATGGAAAGTCGAGATTTCTAACTTTCCATAAAAAAATGTTATAATTTTTCTTGAAATTTTATGAATAATTCACAGGTGTAAATTAAATTAAATATTAAATAAATAAAACAGGTGTATTTTGTTTATATATTAAAGCCTAAATTTCTAATTTTTAACACTTTTTCTTCAAAATGTTTGTATAAGTTACGGTTGTAATTTTTATAAATATAAAACTCAAGATTTCTAATTTTGCATGAAAAAATGTTCTATAATTTTTCTTGAAAATTTTTGAAAACGACATGGGTGTAATTTTTTCAAATTCAAGAGCCGAGATTTTTAATTTTGCATGAAAAATTTTGTAAACTTTTTCTTTAAAATTTTTGAATAAGACAAGAGTGTTATTTTTATAAATATAAAAGCCGAGATTTCTAATTTTCCATAAAAAATGTTTATGATTTTTCTTGAAATTTTATGAATAAGTCACAGGTGTAATTTTTAAAAATAAAAGCCGAGATTTCTAATTTTTCATTAAACATTTTTACAATTTTTCTTGAAATTTTTTGATTACGACATGTGCATTTTATTTATATATTAATGCTAAAATTTCTAATTTTGCATGACAAATTTTTGATACGTTTTCTTAAAAATGTTTGAATAAGTCACGGGTGTAATTTTTATTTACATAAAAGCCGAGATTTCTAATATTGCATGAAAAATTTTGTATACTCTTTCTTGAAAATTTTTGAATAAGACCGGGTGTAATTTTTGTAAATATAAAAGCCGAGATTTCTAATTTTCCATAAAAAATTTGTATAATCTTTCTTGAAATTTTTGGAAAAAGTCACGGGTCTAATTTATTTATATAATAAAGCTGCAATTTCTCATTGTTCCTCATGCATAAATGTATTTCTCCAAATATGTATTTTTTTAAAAATTCTTTCAAATTAAAATAATTTTGAAAGAATTCAAAAGAGCACTGTTGCTAACTTAGTGAAGCTTTTTATAATTTCGCAATGAAATTAATATTTCCGTAGATACAGTACCTTTCTTAAGCATTTCAAAAGGAAGTAATATTCATATATTTATTGATAAGCATGAACCGCTTCTCATAAAAAAATTTAATTCTTCAAAAACACTTGCAAATGAAAACAATTTTCAAGGAATTGAAAAGAGCACTGTTATTAACTTAGTGGTTTTCAATTCAAAGTTTCATATAAAAGTAATATTCATATATTTATTAATCAAATTAAAATAATTTTGAAAGAATTCAAAAGAGCACTGTTAATAACTTAGTGCTTTTCAATTCAAAGATTCATATGGAAGTAATATTCATAAATTTATTTAAGTACATTTTTTTTTATTTGAACTACTCTTCATACAAAAATTGTCTTTTCAAACATTCATTCAAATCACACAATTTTAAAAGAATTAAAACGATAACTTGGTGAATATTTTAATAATTTCGCAATGAAATTAATATTTCCGGAGATACAGTCACTTTCTTAAACATTTCATAAGGAAGTAATTTTTATTAATGTATTGATGAACTTAAACCACTTCTCATTTAAAAATGTATGTTTTCATAAATTCTTTTAAATCAAATCAGTTTTAAAAGAATTGAAGAGCGATCAATTGATAACTTAGTGAAGCTTTCTATAATTTCGCAATAAAATTAATATTTCCGTAGATACAGTCACTTTCATAAACATTTCATAAAGAAGTAATATTCATATATTTACTGATAAACTTGAACCATTCCTCATACAAAAATGTATTTTTCCAAACATTCTTTCAAATCAAAAAAATTTTGAACGAATTGAAAAGCGCATTATTAATAACTAAGTGGAGGTTTTTATAATTTCGCAATGAAATTAATATTTCCGGAGCTACAGTCACTTTCTTAAACATTTCAAAAGGAAGTAATATTCATATATTTATTGATAAGCTTGAACCGCTTCTCATAAAAAAATGTATTTTTCCAAACATTCCTTCAAATCAAAAAAATTTTTTATGAATTGAAAAGCGCATTATTGGTAACTTAGTGGAGGTTTTTATAATTTCGCAAGTAAATTAATATTTCCGGAGCTACAGTCACTTTCTTAAACATTTCAAAAGGAAGTTATATTCATATATTTATTAATAAGCTTGAACCGCTTCTCATAAAAAAATGTATTTTTTCAAAAACTCTTTCAAATGAAAACAATTTTAAAGGAATTGAAAAGAGCACTGTTAATAACGTAGTACTTTTCAATTCAAGGATTCATATGAAAGTAATATTCATATATTTATTTTAATATATTTTTTTTTATTTGAACTACTCCTCATACAAAAATTGTCTTTTCAAACATTCATTCAAATCACACAATTTTAAAAGAATTGAAACGATAACTTGGTGAAGATTTTAATAATTTCGCAATGAAATTAATATTTCCATAGATACAGTCACCTTCTTAAACATTTCAAAAGGAAGTAATATTCATATATTTACTGATAAACTTGAACCATTCCTCATACAAAAATGTATTTTTCCAAACATTCTTTCAAATAAAAAAAATTTTGAACGAATTGAAAAGCGCATTATTGATAACTTAGTGGAGGTTTTTATAATTTCGCAATGAAATTAATATTTCCGGAGCTACAGTCCTCTTCTTAAACATTTCAAAAGGAAGTAATATTCATATATTTACTGTTAAACTTGAACCATTCCTCATACAAAACTGTATTTTTCCAAACATTCTTTCAAATCAAAAAAATTTTGAACGAATTGAAAAGCGCATTATTGATAACTTAGTGGAGGTTTTTATAATTTCTCAATGAAATTAATATTTCCGGAGCTACAGTCACTTTCTTAAACATTTCAAAAGGAAGTAATATTCATTTATTTATTGATAAGATTGAACCCCTTCTCATAAAAAAATGTATTTTTTCAAAAGTTCTTTCAAATGAAAACAATTTTAAAGGAATTGAAAAGAGCACTGTTAATAACTTAGTGCTTTTCAATTCAAAGTTTCATATGAAAGTAATATTCATATATTTATTTTAATATATTTTTTTTATTTGAACCCTAATACAATAATTGTGTTTTCAAACATTCATTCAAATCACACAATCTTAAAAGAATTGAAACGATAATTTTGTGAAGATTTTAATAATTTCGCAATTAAATTAATATTTCCGGAGATACAGTCACTTTCTTAAACATTTCATAAAGAAGTAATATTCATATATTTACTGATAAACTTGAACCATTCCTCATACAAAAATGTATTTTTCCAAACATTCTTTCAAATCAAAAAAATTTTGAACGAATTGAAAAGCGCATTATTGATAACTTAGTGAATATTTCTATAATTTCGCAATGAAGTTAATATTTCCGTAGATGCAGTCACTTTCTTAAACATTTCAAAAGGAAGTAATATTCATATATTTATTGATAAGCTTGAACCGCTTCTCATAAAAAAATGTATTTTTTCACAAACTCTTTCAAATGAAAACAATTTTAAAGGAATTGAAAAGAGCATTGTTGCTAACTTAGTGAAGCTTTTTATAATTTCGCTATGAAATTAATGTTTCCGTAGATACAGTCACTTTCTTAAACATTTCATAAAGAAGTAATATTCATATATTTACTGATAAACTTGAACCATTCCTCATACAAAAATGTATTCTTCCAAACATTCTTTCAAATAAAAAAAATTTTTAACGAATTAAAAAGCGCATTATTGATAACTTTGTGGAGGTTTTTATAATTTCGCAATGAAATTAATATTTCCGGAGCTACAGTCACCTTCTTAAACATTTCAAAAGGAAGTAATATTCATATATTTACTGATAAACTTGAACCATTCCTCATACAAAAATGTATTTTTCCAAAAATTCTTTAAAATGAAACAAATTTTGAAGGAATTGAAAATTGGTACTCTTGATAACTTAATGAAGATTTTTGTAATTTGAAATCAAAACAACTTCGAAAGAATTAAAAAGAGCACTATCGATAGTTTAGTGAATATTTCTATTATTTCACAATGAAGTTAATATTTCCGTAGATACAGTCACTTTCTTAAACATTTCAAAAGGAAGTAATATTCATATATTTATTGATAAGCTTGAACCGCTTCTCATAAAAAAACGTAGTTTTTCAAAAACTCTTTGAAATGAAAAAAATTTTAAAGGAATTGAAAAGAGCACTGTTGCTAACTTAGTGAAGCTTTTTATAATTTCGCAATGAAAATAATATTTCCGTAGATACAGTCACTTTCTTAAAAATTTCATAAAGAAGTAATATTCATATATTTACTGATAAACTTGAACCATTCCTCATACAAAAATGTATTTTTCCAAACATTCTTTCAAATCAAAAAAATTTTGAACGAATTGAAAAGCGCATTATTGGTAACTTAGTGGAGGTTTTTATACTTTCGCAAGTAAATTAATATTTCCGGAGCTACAGTCACTTTCTTAAACATTTCAAAAGGAAGTAATATTCATATATTTATTAATAAGCTTGAACCGCTTCCCATAAAAAAATGTATTTTTCTAAAAACTCTTTCAAATGAAAACAATTTTAAAGGAATTGAAAAGAGCACTGTTAATAACTTAGTACTTTTCAATTCAAGGATTCATATGAAAGTAATATTCATATATTTATTTTAATATATTTTTTTTTATTTGAACTACTCCTCATACAAAAATTGTCTTTTCAAACATTCATTCAAATCACACAATTTTAAAAGAATTGAAACGATAACTTAGTGAAGATTTTTATAATTTTGTAATGAAATTAATATTTCCGGAGATATAGTCCCTTTCTTAAACATTTAATAAAGAAGTAATATTCATATATTTACTGATAAACTTGAACCATTCCTCATACAAAAATGTATTTTTCCAAACATTCTTTCAAATCAAAAAAATTTTGAACGAATTGAAAAGCGCATTATTGATAACTTAGTGGAGGTTTTTACAATTTTTTAATGAAAATAATATTTCCGGAGCTACAGTCACTTTCTTAAACATTTCAAAAGGAAGTAATATTCATATATTTATTGATAAGCTTGAACCGCTTCTCATAAAAAAATGTATTTTTCCAAACATTCTTTCAAATCAAAAAAATTTTATATGAATTGAAAAGCGCATTATTGATAACTTAGTGAATATTTCTATAATTTCGCAATGAAGTTAATATTTCCGTAGATACAGTCCCTTTCTTAAACATTTAATAAAGAAGTAATATTCATATATTTACTGATAAACTTGAACCATTCCTCATACAAAAATGTATTCTTCCAAACATTCTTGCAAATAAAAAAAATTTTTAACGAATTAAAAAGCGCATTATTGATAACTTAGTGAATATTTCTATAATTTCGCAATGAAGTTAATATTTCCGGAGCTACAGTCACCTTCTTAAACATTTCAAAAGGAAGTAATATTCATATATTTACTGATAAACTTGAACCATTCCTCATACAAAAATGTATTTTTCCAAAAATTCTTTAAAATGAAAACAATTTTAAAGGAATTTAAGAGAGCACTGTTAATAACTTAGTACTTTTCAATTTAAGGATTCATATGAAAGTAATATTCATATATTTATTGTAATATATTTTTTTTTTTTGAACTACTCCTCATACAATAATTGTGTTTTCAAACATGCATTCAAATCACACAATCTTAAAAGAATTGAAACGATAATTTGGTGAAGATTTTAATAATTTCGCAATGAAATTAATATTTCCGGAGATACAGTCACTTTCTTAAACATTTCATAAAGAAGTAATATTCATATATTTATTGATAAACTTGAACCATTCCTCATACAAAAATGTATTTTTCCAAACATTCTTTCAAATCAAAAAAATTTTGAACGAATTGAAAAGCGCATTATTGATAACTTAGTGAAGCTTTTTATAATTTCGCAATAAAATTAATATTTCCGTAGATACAGTCACTTTCTCAAACATTTCATAAAGAAGTAATATTCATATATTTACTGATAAACTTGAACCATTCCTAATACAAAAATGTATTTTTCCAAACATTCTTTCAAATCAAAAAAATTTTGAACGAATTGAAAAGCGCATTATTGATAACTTAGTGAAGCTTTTTATAATTTCGCAATAAAATAATATTTCCGTAGATACAGTCACTTTCTCAAACATTTCATAAAGAAGTAATATTCATATATTTACTGATAAACTTAAACCATTCCTCATACAAAAATGTATTTTTCTAAACATTCTTTCAAATCAAATCAAAAAAATTGAAAAGCGCATTATTGATAACTAGTGGAGAATTTTATAATTTCGCAATGAAATTAATATTTCCGGAGCTACAGTCACCTTCTTAAACATTTCAAAAGGAAGTAATATTCATATATTTATTGATAAGCTTGAACCGCTTCTCATAAAAAAATGTATTTTTTCAAAAGCTCTTTCAAATGAAAACAATTTTAAAGGAATTGAAAAGAGCACTGTTAATAACTTAGTACTTTTCAATTCAAGGATTCATATGAAAGTAATATTGATATATTTATTTTAATATATTTTTTTTTTATTTGAACTACTCCTCATACAACAATTGTCTTTTCAAACATTCATTCAAATCACACAATTTTAAAAGAATTGAAACGATAACTTGGTGAAGATTTTAATAATTTCGCAATGAAATTAATATTTCCGTAGATACAGTCACCTTCTTAAACATTTCATAAAGAAGTAATATTCATATATTTACTGATAAACTTGAACCATTCCTCATACAAAAATGTATTTTTCCAAACATTCTTTCAAATCCAAAAAATTTTGAACGAATTGAAAAGCGCATTATTGATAACTTAGTGAATATTTCTATAATTTCGCAATGAAGTTAATATTTCCGTATATGCAGTCACTTTCTTAAACATTTCAAAAGGAAGTAATATTCATATATTTATTGATAAGCTTGAACCGCTTCTCATAAAAAAATATATTTTTTCAAAAACTCTTTCAAATGAAAACAATTTTAAAGGAATTGAAAAGAGCACTGTTGCTAACTTAGTGAAACTTTTTATAATTTCGCTATGAAATTAATGTTTCCGTAGATACAGTCACTTTCTTAAACATTTCAAAAGGAAGTAATATTCATATATTTATTGATAAGCTTGAACCGCTTCTCATAAAAAAATGTATTTTTTCAAAAGCTCTTTCAAATGAAAACAATTTTAAAGGAATTGAAAAGAGCACTGTTAATAACTTAGTACTTTTCAATTCAAGGATTCATATGAAAGTAATATTGATATATTTATTTTAATATATTTTTTTTTATTTGAACTACTCCTCATACAACAATTGTCTTTTCAAACATTCATTCAAATCACACAATTTTAAAAGAATTGAAACGATAACTTGGTGAAGATTTTAATAATTTCGAAATGAAACTAATATTTCCATAGATACAGTCACTTTCTTAAACATTTCATAAATAAGTAATATTTATATATTTACTGATAAACTTGAACCATTCCTCATACAAAAATATATTTTTCCAAACATTCTTTCAAATAAAAAAAATTTTGAACGAATTAAAATGCGCATTATTGATAACTTAGTGGAGGTTTTTATAATTTCGCAAGTAAATTAATATTTCCGGAGCTACAGTCACTTTCTTAAACATTTCAAAAGGAAGTAATATTCATATATTTATTAATAAGCTTGAACCGCTTCCCATAAAAAAATGTATTTTTTCAAAAGATCTTTCAAATGAAAACAATTTTAAAGGAATTGAAAAGAGCACTGTTAATAACTTAGTACTTTTCAATTCAAGGATTCATATGCAAGTAATATTCATATATTTATTTTAATATATATTTTTTTTATTTGAACTACTCCTCATACAAAAATTGTCTTTTCAAACATTCATTCAAATCACACAATTTTAAAAGAATTGAAACGATAACTTAGTGAAGATTTTTATAATTTCGCTATGAAATTAATGTTTCCGTAGATACAGTCACTTTCTTAAACATTTCATAAAGAAGTAATATTTATATATTTACTGATAAACTTGAACCATTCCTCATACAAAAATGTATTTTTCCAAACATTCTTTCAAATAAAAAAAATTTTGAACGAATTAAAAAGCGCATTATTGATAACTTAGTGGAGGTTTTTATAATTTCGCAATGAAATTAATATTTCCGGAGCTACAGTCACTTTCTTAAACATTTCAAAAGGAAGTAATATTCATATATTTATTTGTAAGCTTGAACCGCTTCTCATAAAAAAATGTATTTTTTCAAAAGCTCTTTCAAATGAAAACAATTTTAAAGGAATTGAAAAGAGCACTGTTAATAACTTAGTGAAATTTTGAACGAATTGAAAAGCGCATTATTGATAACTTAGTGGAGGTTTTTATAATTTCTCAATGAAATTAATATTTCCGGAGCTACAGTCACTTTCTTAAACATTTCAAAAGGAAGTAATATTCATATATTTATTAATAAGCTTGAACCGCTTCTCATAAAAAAATGTATTTTTTCAAAAACTCTTTCATATGAAAACAATTTTAAAGGAATTGAAAAGAGCACTGTTAATAACTTAGTACTTTTTAATTCAAGGATTCATATGAAAGTAATATTCATATATTTATTTTAATATATTTTTTTTTTATTTGAACTACTCCTCATACAAAAATTGTCTTTTCAAACATTCATTCAAATCACACAATTTTAAAAGAATTGAAACGATAACTTGGTGAAGATTTTAATAATTTCGCAATGAAATTAATATTTCCATAGATACAGTCACCTTCTTAAACATTTCAAAAGAAAGTAATATTCATATATTTACTGATAAACTTGAACCATTCCTCATACAAAAATGTATTTTTCCAAACATTCTTTCAAATCAAAAAAATTTTTAACGAATTGAAAAGCGCATTATTGATAACTTAGTGGAGGTTTTTACAATTTTTCAATGAAATTAATATTTCCGGAGCTACAGTCACTTTCTTAAACATTTCAAAAGGAAGTAATATTCATATATTTATTGATAAGCTTGAACCGCTTCTCATAAAAAAATTTATTTTTCCAAACATTCTTTTAAATCAAAAAAATTTTATATGAATTGAAAAGCGCATTATTGATAACTTAGTGAATATTTCTATAATTTCGCAATGAAGTTAATATTTCCGTAGATACAGTCACTTTCTTAAACATTTCAAAAGGAAGTAATATTCATATATTTATTGATAAGCTTGAAACATTCCTCATACAAAAATGTATTTTTCCAAACATTCTTTCAAATCAAAAAAATTTTTAACGAATTGAAAAGCGCATTATTGATAACTTAGTGGAGGTTTTTATAATTTTTCAATGAAATAAATGTTTCCGGAGCTACAGTCACTTTCTTAAACATTTCAAAAAGAAATAATATTCATATATTTATTGATAAGCTTGAACCGCTTCTCATAAAAAAATGTATTTTTTCAAAAGCTCTTTCAAATGAAAACAATTTTAAAGGAATTGAAAAGAGCACTGTTAATAACTTAGTACTTTTCAATTCAAGGATTCATATGAAAGTAATATTCATATATTTATTTTAATATATTTTTTTTATTTGAACTTCTCCTCATACAACAATTGCCTTTTCAAACATTCATTCAAATCACACAATTTTAAAAGAATTGAAACGATAACTTGGTGAAGATTTTAATAATTTCGCAATGAAATTAATATTTCCGTAGATACAGTCACCTTCTTAAACATTTCATAAAGAAGTAATATTCATATATTTACTGATAAACTTGAACCATTCCTCATACAAAAATGTATTTTTCCAAACATTCTTTCAAATCAAAAAAATGTTAAACGAATTGAAAAGCGCATTATTGATAACTTAGTGGAGGTTTTTATAATTTCGCAATGAAATTAATATTTCCGGAGCTACAGTCACTTTCTTAAACATTTCAAAAGGAAGTAATATTCATATATTTATTGATAAGCTTGAACCGCTTCTCATAAAAAAATGTATTTTTTTACAAACTCTTTCAAATGAAAACAATTTTAAAGGAATTGAAAAGCGCATTATTGATAACTTAGTGAAGCTTTTTATAATTTCGCTATGAAATTAATGTTTCCGTAGATACAGTCACTTTCTTAAACATTTCATAAAGAAGTAATATATATATATTTACTGATAAACTTGAACCATTCCTCATACAAAAATGTATTTTTCCAAACATTCTTTCAAATAAAAAAAATTTTGAACGAATTAAAAAGCGCATTATTGATAACTTAGTGGAGGTTTTTATAATTTCGCAATGAAATTAATATTTCCGGAGCTACAGTCACCTTCTTAAACATTTCAAAAGGAAGTAATATTCATTTATTTACTGATAAACTTGAACCATTCCTCATACAAAAATGTATTTTTCCAAAAATTCTTTAAAATGAAACAAATTTTGAAGGAATTGAAAATAGGTACTCTTGATAACTTAATGAAGATTTTTGTAATTTGAAATCAATACAACTTCGAAAGAATTAAAAAGAGCATTATCGATAGTTTAGTGAATATTTCTATAATTTCACAATGAAGTTAATATTTCCGTAGATACAGTCACTTTCTTAAACATTTCAAAAGGAAGTAATATTCATATATTTATTGATAAGCTTGAACCGCTTCTCATAAAAAAACGTAGTTTTTCAAAAACTCTTTGAAATGAAAAAAATTTTAAAGGAATTGAAAAGAGCACTGTTGCTAACTTAGTGAAGCTTTTTATAATTTCGCAATGAAAATAATATTTCCGTAGATACAGTCACTTTCTTAAACATTTCATAAAGTAGTAATATTCATATATTTACTGATAAACTTGAACCATTCCTCATACAAAAATGTATTTTTCCAAACATTCTTTCAAATCAAAAAAATTTTGAACGAATTGAAAAGCGCATTATTGGTAACTTAGTGGAGGTTTTTATACTTTCGCAAGTAAATTAATATTTCCGGAGCTACAGTCACTTTCTTAAACATTTCAAAAGGAAGTAATATTCATATATTTATTAATAAGCTTGAACCGCTTCCCATAAAAAAATGTATTTTTTCAAAAACTCTTTCAAATGAAAACAATTTTAAAGGAATTGAAAAGAGCACTGTTAATAACTTAGTACTTTTCAATTCAAGGATTCATATGAAAGTAATATTCATATATTTATTTTAATATATTTTTTTTTATTTGAACTACTCCTCATACAAAAATTGTCTTTTCAAACATTCATTCAAATCACACAATTTTAAAAGAATTGAAACGATAACTTAGTGAAGATTTTTATAATTTTGTAATGAAATTAATATTTCCGGAGATATAGTCCCTTACTTAAACATTTAATAAAGAAGTAATATTCATATATTTACTGTTAAACTTGAACCATTCCTCATACAAAAATGTATTTTTCCAAACATTCTTTCAAATCAAAAAAATTTTGAACGAATTGAAAAGCGCATTATTGATAACTTAGTGGAGGTTTTTATAATTTCGCAATGAAATTAATATTTCCGGAGCTACAGTCACTTTTTTAAACATTTCAAAAGGAAGTAATATTCATATATTTATTGATAAGCTTGAACCGCTTCTCATAAAAAAATGTATTTTTTCAAAAGCTCTTTCAAATGAAAACAATTTTAAAGGAATTGAAAAGAGCACTGTTAATAACTTAGTGAAATTTTGAACGAATTGAAAAGCGCATTATTGTTAACTTAGTGGAGGTTTTTATACTTTCGCAAGTAAATTAATATTTCCGGAGCTACAGTCACTTTCTTAAACATTTCAAAAGGAAGTAATATTCATATATTTATTAATAAGCTTGAACCGCTTCTCATAAAAAAATTTATTTTTTCAAAAACTCTTTCAAATGAAAACAATTTTAACGGAATTGAAAAGAGCACTGTTAATAACTTAGTACTTTTCAATTCAAGGATTCATATGAGAGTAATATTCATATATTTATTTTAATATATTTTTTTTTATTTGAACTACTCCTCATACAAAAATTGTCTTTTCAAACATTCATTCAAATCACACAATTTTAAAAGAATTGAAACGATAACTTGATGAAGATTTTAATAATTTCGCAATGAAATTAATATTTCCATAGATACAGTCACCTTCTTAAACATTTCAAAAGGAAGTAATATTCATATATTTACTGATAAACTTGAACCATTCCTCATACAAAAATGTATTTTTCCAAACATTCTTTCAAATCAAAAAAATTTTTAACGAATTGAAAAGCGCATTATTGATAACTTAGTGGAGGTTTTTACAATTTTTCAATGAAATTAATATTTCCGGAGCTACAGTCACTTTCTTAAACATTTCAAAAGGAAGTAATATTCATATATTTATTGATAAGCTTGAACCGCTTCTTATAAAAAAATGTATTTTTCCAAACATTCTTTCAAATCAAAAAAATTTTATATGAATTGAAAAGCGCATTATTGATAACTTAGTGAATATTTCTATAATTTCGCAATGAAGTTAATATTTCCGTAGATACAGTCACTTTCTTAAACATTTCAAAAGGATGTAATATTCATATATTTATTCATAAGCTTGAACCGCTTCTCAGAAAAAAATGTATTTTTTCAAAAGCTCTTTCAAATGAAAACAATTTTAAAGGAATTGAAAAGAGCACTGTTAATAACTTAGTGCTTTTCAATTCAAAGTTTCATATGAAAGTAATATTCATATATTTATTTTAATATATTTTTTTTATTTGAACTACTCCTCATACAATACTTGTGTTTTCAAACATTCATGCAAATCACACAATCTTAAAAGAATTGAAACGATAATTTGGTGAAGATTTTAATAATTTCGCAATGAAATTAATATTTCCGGAGATACAGTCACTTTCTTAAACATTTCATAAGGAAGTAATTTTTATTAATTTATTGATAAACTTGAACCATTCCTCATACAAAAACGTATTTTTCCAAACACTCTTTCAAATCAAAAAAATTTTGTACGAATTGAAAAGCGCATTATTGATAACTTAGTGAATATTTCTATAATTTCGCAATGAAGTTAATATTTCCGTAGATACAGTTACTTTCTTAAATATTTAAAAAGGAAGTAATATTCATATATATATATTGATAAGCTTGAACCGCTTCTCATAAAAAAATTTATTTTTTCAAAAACTCTTTCAAATGAAAACAATTTTAAAGGAATTGAAAAGAGCACTGTTGCTAACTTAGTGAAATTTTGAACGAATTGAAAAGAGCATTATTGATAACTTAGTGGAGGTTTTTATAATTTCGTAATGAAATTAATATTTCCGGAGCTACAGTCACCTTCTTAAACATTTCAAAAGGAAGTAATATTCATATATTTACTGATAAACTTGAACCATTCCTCGTACAAAAATGTATTTTTCCAAAAATTCTTTAAAATGAAACAAATTTTGAAGGAATTGAAAATAGGTACTCTTGATAACTTAATAAAGATTTTTGTAATTTGAAATCAAAACAACTTCGAAAGAATTAAAAAGAGCTCTATCGATAACTTAGTGAATATTTCTATAATTTCGCAATGAAGTTAATATTTCCGTAGATACAGTCACTTTCTTAAACATTTCAAAAGGAAGTAATATTCATATATTTATTGATAAGCTTGAACCGCTTCTCATAAAAAAACGTAGTTTTTCAAAAACTCTTTCAAATGAAGAAAATTTTTAAGGAATTGAAAAGAGCACTGTTGCTAACTTAGTGAAGCTTTTTATAATTTCGCAATGAAAATAATATTTCCGTAGATACAGTCACTTTCTTAAACATTTTATAAAGAAGTAATATTCATATATTTACTGATAAACTTGAACCATTCCTCATACAAAAATGTATTTTTCCAAAAATTCTTTAAAATGAAACAAATTTTGAATGAATTGAAAATTGGTACTCTTGATAACTTAATGAAGATTTTTGTAATTTGAAATCAAAACAACTTCGAAAGAATTAAAAAGAGCACTATCGATAGTTTAGTGAATATTTCTATAATTTCACAATGAAGTTAATATTTCCGTAGATACAGTCACTTTCTTAAACATTTCAAAAGGAAGTAATATTCATATATTTATTGATAAGCTTGAACCGCTTCTCATAAAAAACGTAGTTTTTCAAAAACTCTTTGAAAGGAAAAAATTATAAAGGAATTGAAAAGAGCACTGTTGCTAACTTAGTGAAGCTTTTTATAATTTCGCAATGAAAATAATATTTCCGTAGATACAGTCACTTTCTTAAACATTTCATAAAGAAGTAATATTCATATATTTACTGATAAATTTGAACCATTCCTCATACAAAAATGTATTTTTCCAAACATTCTTTCAAATCAAAAAAATTTTGAACGAATTGAAAAGCGCATTATTGGTAACTTAGTGGAGGTTTTTATACTTTCGCAAGTAAATTAATATTTCCGGAGCTACAGTCACTTTCTTAAACATTTCAAAAGGAAGTAATATTCATATATTTATTAATAAGCTTGAACCGCTTCCCATAAAAAAATGTATTTTTTCAAAAACTCTTTCAAATGAAAACAATTTTAAAGGAATTGAAAAGAGCACTGTTAATAACTTAGTACTTTTCAATTCAAGGATTCATATGAAAGTAATATTCATATATTTATTTTAATATATTTTTTTTTATTTGAACTACTCCTCATACAAAAATTGTCTTTTCAAACATTCATTCAAATCACACAATTTTAAAAGAATTGAAACGATAACTTAGTGAAGATTTTTATAATTTTGTAATGAAATTAATATTTCCGGAGATATAGTCCCTTTCTTAAACATTTAATAAAGAAGTAATATTCATATATTTACTGTTAAACTTGAACCATTCCTCATACAAAAATGTATTTTTCCAAACATTCTTTCAAATCAAAAAAATTTTGAACGAATTGAAAAGCGCATTATTGATAACTTAGTGGAGGTTTTTATAATTTCGCAATGAAATTAATATTTCCGGAGCTACAGTCACTTTCTTAAACATTTCAAAAGGAAGTAATATTCATATATTTATTTGTAAGCTTGAACCGCTTCTCATAAAAAAATGTATTTTTTCAAAAGCTCTTTCAAATGAAAACAATTTTAAAGGAATTGAAAAGAGCACTGTTAATAACTTAGTGAAATTTTGAACGAATTGAAAAGCGCATTATTGATAACTTAGTGGAGGTTTTTATAATTTCTCAATGAAATTAATATTTCCGGAGCTACAGTCACTTTCTTAAACATTTCAAAAGGAAGTAATATTCATATATTTATTAATAAGCTTGAACCGCTTCTCATAAAAAAATGTATTTTTTCAAAAACTCTTTCATATGAAAACAATTTTAAAGGAATTGAAAAGAGCACTGTTAATAACTTAGTACTTTTTAATTCAAGGATTCATATGAAAGTAATATTCATATATTTATTTTAATATATTTTTTTTTTATTTGAACTACTCCTCATACAAAAATTGTCTTTTCAAACATTCATTCAAATCACACAATTTTAAAAGAATTGAAACGATAACTTGGTGAAGATTTTAATAATTTCGCAATGAAATTAATATTTCCATAGATACAGTCACCTTCTTAAACATTTCAAAAGAAAGTAATATTCATATATTTACTGATAAACTTGAACCATTCCTCATACAAAAATGTATTTTTCCAAACATTCTTTCAAATCAAAAAAATTTTTAACGAATTGAAAAGCGCATTATTGATAACTTAGTGGAGGTTTTTACAATTTTTCAATGAAATTAATATTTCCGGAGCTACAGTCACTTTCTTAAACATTTCAAAAGGAAGTAATATTCATATATTTATTGATAAGCTTGAACCGCTTCTCATAAAAAAATGTATTTTTCCAAACATTCTTTCAAATCAAAAAAATTTTATATGAATTGAAAAGCGCATTATTGATAACTTAGTGAATATTTCTATAATTTCGCAATGAAGTTAATATTTCCGTAGATACAGTCACTTTCTTAAACATTTCAAAAGGAAGTAATATTCATATATTTATTGATAAGCTTGAAACATTCCTCATACAAAAATGTATTTTTCCAAACATTCTTTCAAATCAAAAAAATTTTTAACGAATTGAAAAGCGTATTATTGATAACTTAGTGGAGGTTTTTATAATTTTTCAATGAAATAAATGTTTCCGGAGCTACAGTCACTTTCTTAAACATTTCAAAAAGAAATAATATTCATATATTTATTGATAAGCTTGAACCGCTTCTCATAAAAAAATGTATTTTTTCAAAAGCTCTTTCAAATGAAAACAATTTTAAAGGAATTGAAAAGAGCACTGTTAATAACTTAGTACTTTTCAATTCAAGGATTCATATGAAAGTAATATTCATATATTTATTTTAATATATTTTTTTTATTTGAACTTCTCCTCATACAACAATTGCCTTTTCAAACATTCATTCAAATCACACAATTTTAAAAGAATTGAAACGATAACTTGGTGAAGATTTTAATAATTTCGCAATGAAATTAATATTTCCGTAGATACAGTCACCTTCTTAAACATTTCATAAAGAAGTAATATTCATATATTTACTGATAAACTTGAACCATTCCTCATACAAAAATGTATTTTTCCAAACATTCTCTCAAATCAAAAAAATTTTGAACGAATTGAAAAGCGCATTATTGATAACTTAGTGGAGGTTTTTATAATTTCGCAATGAAATTAATATTTCCAGAGCTACAGTCACTTTCTTAAACATTTCAAAAGGAAGTAATATTCATATATTTATTGATAAGCTTGAACCGCTTCTCATAAAAAAATGTATTTTTTTACAAACTCTTTCAAATGAAAACAATTTTAAAGGAATTGAAAAGAGCACTGTTGCTAACATAGTGAAGCTTTTTATAATTTCGCTATGAAATTAATGTTTCCGTAGATACAGTCACTTTCTTAAACATTTCATAAAGAAGTAATATATATATATTTACTGATAAACTTGAACCATTCCTCATACAAAAATGTATTTTTCCAAACATTCTTTCAAATAAAAAAAATTTTGAACGAATTAAAAAGCGCATTATTGATAACTTAGTGGAGGTTTTTATAATTTCGCAATGAAATTAATATTTCCGGAGCTACAGTCACCTTCTTAAACATTTCAAAAGGAAGTAATATTCATTTATTTACTGATAAACTTGAACCATTCCTCATACAAAAATGTATTTTTCCAAAAATTCTTTAAAATGAAACAAATTTTGAAGGAATTGAAAATAGGTACTCTTGATAACTTAATGAAGATTTTTGTAATTTGAAATCAATACAACTTCGAAAGAATTAAAAAGAGCATTATCGATAGTTTAGTGAATATTTCTATAATTTCACAATGAAGTTAATATTTCCGTAGATACAGTCACTTTCTTAAACATTTCAAAAGGAAGTAATATTCATATATTTATTGATAAGCTTGAACCGCTTCTCATAAAAAAACGTAGTTTTTCAAAAACTCTTTGAAATGAAAAAAATTTTAAAGGAATTGAAAAGAGCACTGTTGCTAATTTAGTGAAGCTTTTTATAATTTCGCAATGAAAATAATATTTCCGTAGATACAGTCACTTTCTTAAACATTTCATAAAGTAGTAATATTCATATATTTACTGATAAACTTGAACCATTCCTCATACAAAAATGTATTTTTCCAAACATTCTTTCAAATCAAAAAAATTTTGAACGAATTGAAAAGCGCATTATTGGTAACTTAGTGGAGGTTTTTATACTTTCGCAAGTAAATTAATATTTCCGGAGCTACAGTCACTTTCTTAAACATTTCAAAAGGAAGTAATATTCATATATTTATTAATAAGCTTGAACCGCTTCCCATAAAAAAATGTATTTTTTCAAAAACTCTTTCAAATGAAAACAATTTTAAAGGAATTGAAAAGAGCACTGTTAATAACTTAGTACTTTTCAATTCAAGGATTCATATGAAAGTAATATTCATATATTTATTTTAATATATTTTTTTTTATTTGAACTACTCCTCATACAAAAATTGTCTTTTCAAACATTCATTCAAATCACACAATTTTAAAAGAATTGAAACGATAACTTAGTGAAGATTTTTATAATTTTGTAATGAAATTAATATTTCCGGAGATATAGTCCCTTTCTTAAACATTTAATAAAGAAGTAATATTCATATATTTACTGTTAAACTTGAACCATTCCTCATACAAAAATGTATTTTTCCAAACATTCTTTCAAATCAAAAAAATTTTGAACGAATTGAAAAGCGCATTATTGATAACTTAGTGGAGGTTTTTATAATTTCGCAATGAAATTAATATTTCCGGAGCTACAGTCACTTTTTTAAACATTTCAAAAGGAAGTAATATTCATATATTTATTGATAAGCTTGAACCGCTTCTCATAAAAAAATGTATTTTTTCAAAAGCTCTTTCAAATGAAAACAATTTTAAAGGAATTGAAAAGAGCACTGTTAATAACTTAGTGAAATTTTGAACGAATTGAAAAGCGCATTATTGTTAACTTAGTGGAGGTTTTTATACTTTCGCAAGTAAATTAATATTTCCGGAGCTACAGTCACTTTCTTAAACATTTCAAAAGGAAGTAATATTCATATATTTATTGATAAGCTTGAACCGCTTCTCATAAAAAAACGTAGTTTTTCAAAAACTCTTTCAAATGAAAAAAATTTTAAAGGAATTGAAAAGAGCACTGTTGCTAACTTAGTGAAGCTTTTTATAATTTCGCAATGAAAATAATATTTCCGTAGATACAGTCACCTTCTTAAACATTTCATAAAGAAGTAATATTCATATATTTACTGATAAACTTGAACCATTCCTCATACAAAAATGTATTTTTCCAAACATTCTTTCAAATCAAAAAAATGTTAAACGAATTGAAAAGCGCATTATTGATAACTTAGTGGAGGTTTTTATAATTTCGCAATGAAATTAATATTTCCGGAGCTACAGTCACTTTTTTAAACATTTCAAAAGGAAGTAATATTCATATATTTATTGATAAGCTTGAACCGCTTCTCATAAAAAATTTATTTTTTCAAAAGCTCTTTCAAATGAAAACAATTTTAAAGGAATTGAAAAGAGTACTGTTAATAACTTAGTGAAATTTTGAACGAATTGAAAAGCGCATTATTGATAACTTAGTGGAGGTTTTTATAATTTCTCAATGAAATTAATATTTCCGGAGCTACAGTCACTTTCTTAAACATTTCAAAAGGAAGTAATATTCATATATTTATTAATAAGCTTGAACCGCTTCTCATAAAAAAATGTATTTTTTCAAAAACTCTTTCAAATGAAAACAATTTTTACGGAATTGAAAAGAGCACTGTTAATAACTTAGTACTTTTCAATTCAAGGATTCATATGAAAGTAATATTCATATATTTATTTTAATATATTTTTTTTTTATTTGAACTACTCCTCATACAAAAATTGTCTTTTCAAACATTCATTCAAATCACACAATTTTAAAAGAATTGAAACGATAACTTGGTGAAGATTTTAATAATTTCGCAATGAAATTAATATTTCCATAGATACAGTCACCTTCTTAAACATTTCAAAAGGAAGTAATATTCATATATTTACTGATAAACTTGAACCATTCCTCATACAAAAATGTATTTTTCCAAACATTCTTTCAAATCAAAAAAATTTTTAACGAATTGAAAAGCGCATTATTGATAACTTAGTGGAGGTTTTTACAATTTTTCAATGAAATTAATATTTCCGGAGCTACAGTCACTTTCTTAAACATTTCAAAAGGAAGTAATATTCATATATTTACTGATAAACTTGAACCGCTTCTCATAAAAAAATGTATTTTTTCAAAAGCTCTTTCAAATGAAAACAATTTTAAAGGAATTGAAAAGAGCACTGTTAATAACTTAGTGCTTTTCAATTCAAAGTTTCATATGAAAGTAATATTCATATATTTATTTTAATATATTTTTTTTATTTGAACTACTCCTCATACAATAATTGTGTTTTCAAACATTCATGCAAATCACACAATCTTAAAAGAATTGAAACGATAATTTGGTGAAGATTTTAATAATTTCGCAATGAAATTAATATTTCCGGAGATACAGTCACTTTCTTAAACATTTCATAAGGAAGTAATTTTTATTAATTTATTGATAAACTTGAACCATTCCTCATACAAAAATGTATTTTTCCAAACATTCTTTCAAATCAAAAAAATTTTGTACGAATTGAAAAGCGCATTATTGATAACTTAGTGAATATTTCTATAATTTCGCAATGAAGTTAATATTTCCGTAGATACAGTTACTTTCTTAAATATTTAAAAAGGAAGTAATATTCATATATTTATTGATAAGCTTGAACCATTCCTCATACAAAAATGTATTTTTCCAAAAATTCTTTAAAATGAAACAAATTTTGAAGGAATTGAAAATAGGTACTCTTGATAACTTAATAAAGATTTTTGTAATTTGAAATCAAAACAACTTCGAAAGAATTAAAAAGAGCTCTATCGATAACTTAGTGAATATTTCTATAATTTCGCAATGAAGTTAATATTTCCGTAGATACAGTCACTTTCTTAAACATTTCAAAAGGAAGTAATATTCATATATTTATTGATAAGCTTGAACCGCTTCTCATAAAAAAACGTAGTTTTTCAAAAACTCTTTCAAATGAAAAAAATTTTAAAGGAATTGAAAAGAGCACTGTTGCTAACTTAGTGAAGCTTTTTATAATTTCGCAATGAAAATAATATTTCCGTAGATACAGTCACTTTCTTAAACATTTTATAAAGAAGTAATATTCATATATTTACTGATAAACTTGAACCGCTTCTCATAAAAAAAAAATGTATTTTTTCAAAAGATCTTTCAAATGAAAACAACTTTAAAGGAATTGAAAAGAGCACTGTTAATAACTTAGTACTTTTCAATTTAAGGATTCATATGAAAGTAAGATTCATATATTTATTTTTATATATTTTTTTTTATTTGAACTACTCCTCATACAAAAATTGTCTTTTCAAACATTCATTCAAATCACACAATTTTAAAAGAATTGAAACGATTACTTGGTGAAGATTTTATTAATTTCGCAATGAAATTAATATTTTCGTAGATACAGTCACCTTCTTAAACATTTCATAAAGAAGTAATATTCATATATTTACTGATAAACTTGAACCATTCCTCATACAAAAATGTATTTTTCCAAACATTCTTTCAAATCAAAAAAATGTTAAACGAATTGAAAAGCGCATTATTGATAACTTAGTGGAGGTTTTTACAATTTTTCAATGAAATTAATATTTCCGGAGCTACAGTCACTTTCTTAAACATTTCAAAAGGAAGTAATATTCATATATTTACTGATAAACTTGAACCGCTTCTCATAAAAAAATGTATTTTTTCAAAAGCTCTTTCAAATGAAAACAATTTTAAAGGAATTGAAAAGAGCACTGTTAATAACTTAGTGCTTTTCAATTCAAAGTTTCATATGAAAGTAATATTCATATATTTATTTTAATATATTTTTTTTATTTGAACTACTCCTCATACAATAATTGTGTTTTCAAACATTCATGCAAATCACACAATCTTAAAAGAATTGAAACGATAATTTGGTGAAGATTTTAATAATTTCGCAATGAAATTAATATTTCCGGAGATACAGTCACTTTCTTAAACATTTCAAAAGGAAGTAATTTTTATTAATTTATTGATAAACTTGAACCATTCCTCATACAAAAATGTATTTTTCCAAACATTCTTTCAAATCAAAAAAATTTTGTACGAATTGAAAAGCGCATTATTGATAACTTAGTGAATATTTCTATAATTTCGCAATGAAGTTAATATTTCCGTAGATACAGTTACTTTCTTAAATATTTAAAAAGGAAGTAATATTCATATATTTATTGATAAGCTTGAACCATTCCTCATACAAAAATGTATTTTTCCAAAAATTCTTTAAAATGAAACAAATTTTGAAGGAATTGAAAATAGGTACTCTTGATAACTTAATAAAGATTTTTGTAATTTGAAATCAAAACAACTTCGAAAGAATTAAAAAGAGCTCTATCGATAACTTAGTGAATATTTCTATAATTTCGCAATGAAGTTAATATTTCCGTAGATACAGTCACTTTCTTAAACATTTCAAAAGGAAGTAATATTCATATATTTATTGATAAGCTTGAACCATTCCTCATACAAAAATGTATTTTTCCAAAAATTCTTTAAAATGAAACAAATTTTGAAGGAATTGAAAATAGGTACTCTTGATAACTTAATGAAGATTTTTGTAATTTGAAATCAAAACAACTTCGAAAGAATTAAAAAGAGCTCTATCGATAACTTAGTGAATATTTCTATAATTTCGCAATGAAGTTAATATTTCCGTAGATACAGTCACTTTCTTAAACATTTCAAAAGGAAGTAATATTCATATATTTATTGATAAGCTTGAACCGCTTCTCATAAAAAAACGTAGTTTTTCAAAAACTCTTTCAAATGAAAAAAATTTTAAAGGAATTGAAAAGAGCACTGTTGCTAACATAGTGAAGCTTTTTATAATTTCGCAATGAAAATAATATTTCCGTAGATACAGTCACTTTCTTAAACATTTTATAAAGAAGTAATATTCATATATTTACTGATAAACTTGAACCGCTTCTCATAAAAAAAAATGTATTTTTTCAAAAGATCTTTCAAATGAAAACAATTTTAAAGGAATTGAAAAGAGCACTGTTAATAACTAAGTGCTTTTCAATTAAAAGTTTCATATGAAAGTAATATTCATATATTTATTTTAATATATTTTTTTTATTTGAACTACTCCTCATACAAAAATTGTCTTTTCAAACATTCATTCAAATCACACAATTTTAAAAGAATTGAAACGATTACTTGGTGAAGATTTTATTAATTTCGCAATGAAATTAATATTTTCGTAGATACAGTCACCTTCTTAAACATTTCATAAAGAAGTAATATTCATATATTTACTGATAAACTTGAACCATTCCTCATACAAAAATGTATTTTTCCAAACATTCTTTCAAATCAAAAAAATGTTAAACGAATTGAAAAGCGCATTATTGATAACTTAGTGGAGGTTTTTATAATTTCGCAATAAAATTAATATTTCCGGAGCTACAGTCACTTTCTTAAACATTTCAAATGGAAGTAATATTCATATATTTATTGATAAGCTTGAACCATTCCTCATACAAAAATGTATTTTTCCAAAAATTCTTTAAAATGAAACAAATTTTGAAGGAATTGAAAATAGGTACTCTTGATAACTTAATGAAGATTTTTGTAATTTGAAATCAAAACAACTTCGAAAGAATTAAAAAGAGCTCTATCGATAACTTAGTGAATATTTCTATAATTTCGCAATGAAGTTAATATTTCCGTAGATACAGTCACTTTCTTAAACATTTCAAAAGGAAGTAATATTCATATATTTATTGATAAGCTTGAACCGCTTCTCATAAAAAAACGTAGTTTTTCAAAAACTCTTTCAAATGAAAAAAATTTTAAAGGAATTGAAAAGAGCACTGTTGCTAACTTAGTGAAATTTTGAACGAATTGAAAAGCGCATTATTGATAACTTAGTGGAGGTTTTTATAATTTCGCAATGAAATTAATATTTCCGGAGCTACAGTCACTTTCTTAAACATTTCAAAAGGAAGTAATATTCATATATTTATTGATAAGCTTGAACCGCTTCTCATAAAAAATTTTATTTTTCCAAAAATTCTTTAAAATGAAACAAATTTTGAAGGAATTGAAAATAGGTACTCTTGATAACTTAATGAAGATTTTTGTAATTTGAAATCAAAACAACTTCGAAAGAATTAAAAAGAGCTCTATCGATAACTTAGTGAATATTTCTATAATTTTGCAATGAAGTTAATATTTCCGTAGATACAGTCACTTTCTTAAACATTTCAAAAGGAAGTAATATTCATATATTTATTGATAAGCTTGAACCGCTTCTCATAAAAAAACGTAGTTTTTCAAAAACTCTTTCAAATGAAAAAAATTTTAAAGGAATTGAAAAGAGCACTGTTGCTAACTTAGTGAAGCTTTTTATAATTTCGCAATGAAAATAATATTTCCGTAGATACAGTCACCTTCTTAAACATTTCATAAAGAAGTAATATTCATATATTTACTGATAAACTTGAACCATTCCTCATACAAAAATGTATTTTTCCAAACATTCTTTCAAATCAAAAAAATTTTGAACGAATTGAAAAGCGCATTATTGATAACTTAGTGGAGGTTTTTATAATTTCGCAATGAAATTAATATTTCCGGAGCTACAGTCACTTTCTTAAACATTTCAAAAGGAAGTAATATTCATATATTTATTGATAAGCTTGAACCGCTTCTCATAAAAAAATGTATTTTTTCAAAAGCTCTTTCAAATGAAAACAATTTTAAAGGAATTGAAAAGAGCACTGTTAATAACTTAGTAATTTTCAGTTTAGGGATTCATATGAAAGTAATATTCATATATTTATTTTAATATATTTTTTTTTATTTGAACTACTCCTCATACAAAAATTGTCTTTTCAAACATTTATTCAAATCACACAATTTTAAAAGAATTGAAACGATAATTTGGTGAAGATTTTAATAATTTCGCAATGACATTATTATTTCCGTAGATACAGTCACCTTCTTAAACATTTCATAAAGAAGTAATATTCATATATTTACTGATAAACTTGAACCATTCCTCATACAAAAATGTATTTTTCCAAACATTCTTTCAAATCAAAAAAATTTTGAACGAATTGAAAAGCGCATTATTGATAACTTAGTGGAAGTTTTTATAATTTCGCAATGAAATTAATATTTCCAGAGCTACAGTCACTTTCTTAAACATTTCAAAAGGAAGTAATATTCATATATTTATTGATAAGCTTGAACCGCTTCTCATAAAAAAACGTAGTTTTTCAAAAACTCTTTCAAATGAAAAAAATTTTTAAGGAATTGAAAAGAGCAGTGTTGCTAACTTAGTGAAGCTTTTTATAATTTCGCAATGAAAATAATATTTCCGTAGATACAGTCACTTTCTTAAACATTTTATAAAGAAGTAATATTCATATATTTACTGATAAACTTGAACCATTCCTCATACAAAAATGTATTTTTCCAAACATTCTTTCAAATCAAAAAAATTTTGAACGAATTGAAAAGCGCATTATTGACAACTTAGTGGAGGTTTATATAATTTCGCAATGAAATTAATATTTCCGGAGCTACAGTCACTTTCTTAAACATTTCAAAAGGAAGTAATATTCATATATTTATTGATAAGCTTGAACCGCTTCTCATAAAAAAATATATTTTTTCAAAAGATCTTTCAAATGAAAACAACTTTAAAGGAATTGAAAAGAGCACTGTTAATAACTTAGTACTTTTCAATTTAAGGATTCATATGAAAGTAAGATTCATATATTTATTTTTATATATTTTTTTTTATTTGAACTACTCCTCATACAAAAATTGTCTTTTCAAACATTCATTCAAATCACACAATTTTAAAAGAATTGAAACGATTACTTGGTGAAGATTTTATTAATTTCGCAATGAAATTAATATTTTCGTAGATACAGTCACCTTCTTAAACATTTCATAAAGAAGTAATATTCATATATTTACTGATAAACTTGAACCATTCCTCATACAAAAATTTATTTTTCCAAACATTCTTTCAAATCAAAAAAATGTTAAACGAATTGAAAAGCGCACTATTGATAACTTAGTGGAGGTTTTTGTAATTTCGCAATAAAGATAATATTTCCGGAGCTACAGTCTCTTTCTTAAACATTTCAAAAGGAAGTAATATTCATATATTTATTGATAAGCTTGAACCATTCCTCATACAAAAATGTATTTTTCCAAAAATTCTTTAAAATGAAACAAATTTTGAAGGAATTGAAAATAGGTACTCTTGATAACTTAATGAAGATTTTTGTAATTTGAAATCAAAACAACTTCGAAAGAATTAAAAAGAGCTCTATCGATAACTTAGTGAATATTTCTATAATTTCGCAATGAAGTTAATATTTCCGTAGATACAGTCACTTTCTTAAACATTTCAAAAGGAAGTAATATTCATATATTTATTGATAAGCTTGAACCGCTTCTCATAAAAAAACATAGTTTTTCAAAAACTCTTTCAAATGAAAAAAATTTTAAAGGAATTGAAAAGAGCACTGTTGCTAACTTAGTGAAATTTTGAACGAATTGAAAAGCGCATTATTGATAACTTAGTGGAGGTTTTTATAATTTCTCAATGAAATTAATATTTCCGGAGCTACAGTCACTTTCTTAAACATTTCAAAAGGAAGTAATATTCATATATTTATTGATAAGCTTGAACCGCTTCTCATAAAAAAATTTATTTTTCCAAAAATTCTTTAAAATGAAACAAATTTTGAAGGAATTGAAAATAGGTACTCTTGATAACTTAATGAAGATTTTTGTAATTTGAAATCAAAACAACTTCGAAAGAATTAAAAAGAGCTCTATCGATAACTTAGTGAATATTTCTATAATTTTGCAATGAAGTTAATATTTCCGTAGATACAGTCACTTTCTTAAACATTTAAAAAGGAAGTAATATTCATATATTTATTGATAAGCTTGAACCGCTTCTCATAAAAAAACGTAGTTTTTCAAAAACTCTTTCAAATGAAAAAAATTTTAAAGGAATTGAAAAGAGCACTATTGCTAACTTACTGAAGCTTTTTATAATTTCGCAATGAAAATAATATTTCCGTAGATACAGTCACCTTCTTAAACATTTCATAAAGAAGTAATATTCATATATTTACTGATAAACTTGAACCATTCTTCATACAAAAATGTATTTTTCCAAACATTCTTTCAAATCAAAAAAATTTTAAACGAATTGAAAAGCGCATTATTGATAACTTAGTGGAGGTTTTTATAATTTCGCAATGAAATTAATATTTCCGGAGCTACAGTCACGTTCTTAAACATTTCAAAAGGAAGTAATATTCATATATTTATTGATAAGCTTGAACCGCTTCTCATAAAAAAATGTATTTTTTCAAAAGCTCTTTCAAATGAAAACAATTTTAAAGGAATTGAAAAGAGCACTGTTAATAACTTAGTAATTTTCAGTTTAAGGATTCATATGAAAGTAATATTCATATATTTATTTTAATATATTTTTTTTATTTGAACTACTCCTCATACAAAAATTGTCTTTTCAAACATTCATTCAAATCACACAATTTTAAAAGAATTGAAACGATAATTTGGTGAAGATTTTAATAATTTCGCAATGACATTATTATTTCCGTAGATACAGTCACCTTCTTAAACATATCATAAAGAAGTAATATTCATATATTTACTGATAAACTTGAACCATTCCTCATACAAAAATGTATTTTTCCAAACATTCTTTCAAATCAAAAAAATTTTGAACGAATTGAAAAGCGCATTATTGATAACTTAGTGGAGGTTTTTATAATTTCGCAATGAAATTAATATTTCCAGAGCTACAGTCACTTTCTTAAACATTTCAAAAGGAAGTAATATTCATATATTTATTGATAAGCTTGAACCGCTTCTCATAAAAAAAATGTATTTTTTCAAAAGATCTTTCAAATGAAAACAACTTTAAAGTAATTGAAAAGAGCACTGTTAATAACTTAGTACTTTTCAATTTAAGGATTCATATGAAAGTAATATTCATATATTTATTTTTATATATTTTTTTTTCTTTGAACTACTCCTCATTCAAAAATTGTCTTTTCAAACATTCATTCAAATCACACAAATTTTAAAAGAATTGAAACGATTACTTGGTGAAGATTTTATTAATTTCGCAATGAAATTAATATTTTCGTAGATACAGTCACCTTCTTAAACATTTCATAAAGAAGTAATATTCATATATTTACTGATAAACTTGAACCATTCCTCATACAAAAATGTATTTTTCCAAACATTCTTTCAAATCAAAAAAATGTTAAACGAATTGAAAAGCGCATTATTGATAACTTAGTGGAGGTTTTTATAATTTCGCAATAAAATTAATATTTCCGGAGCTACAGTCACTTTCTTAAACATTTCAAAAGGAAGTAATATTCATATATTTATTGATAAGCTTGAACCATTCCTCATACAAAAATGTATTTTTCCAAAAATTCTTTAAAATGAAACAAATTTTGAAGGAATTGAAAATAGGTACTCTTGATAACTTAATGAAGATTTTTGTAATTTGAAATCAAAACAACTTCGAAAGAATTAAAAAGAGCTCTATCGATAACTTAGTGAATATTTCTATAATTTCGCAATGAAGTTAATATTTCCGTAGATACAGTCACTTTCTTAAACATTTCAAAAGGAAGTAATATTCATATATTTATTGATAAGCTTGAACCGCTTCTCATAAAAAAACGTAGTTTTTCAAAAACTCTTTCAAATGAAAAAAATTTTAAAGGAATTGAAAAGAGCACTGTTGCTAACTTAGTGAAATTTTGAACGAATTGAAAAGCGCATTATTGATAACTTAGTGGAGGTTTTTATAATTTCGCAATGAAATTAATATTTCCGGAGCTACAGTCACTTTCTTAAACATTTCAAAAGGAAGTAATATTCATATATTTATTGATAAGCTTGAACCGCTTCTCATAAAAAAATGTATTTTTTCAAAAGATCTTTCAAATGAAAACAACTTTAAAGGAATTGAAAAGAGCACTGTTAATAACTTAGTACTTTTCAATTTAAGGATTCATATGAAAGTAATATTCATATATTTATTTTTATATATTTTTTTTTATTTGAACTACTCCTCATACAAAAATTGTCTTTTCAATAATTCATTCGAATCACACAATTTTAAAAGAATTGAAACGATAACTTGGTGAAGATTTTATTAATTTCGCAATGAAATTAATATTTCCGTAGATACAGTCACCTTCTTAAACATTTCATAAAGAAGTAATATTCATATATTTACTGATAAACTTGAACCATTCCTCATACAAAAATGTATTTTTCCAAACATTCTTTCAAATCAAAAAAATGTTAAACGAATTGAAAAGCGCATTATTGATAACTTAGTGGAGGTTTTTATAATTTCGCAATAAAATTAATATTTCCGGAGCTACAGTCACTTTCTTAAACATTTCAAAAGGAAGTAATATTCATATATTTATTGATAAGCTTGAACCATTCCTCATACAAAAATGTATTTTTCCAAAAATTCTTTAAAATGAAACAAATTTTGAAGGAATTGAAAATAGGTACTCTTGATAACTTAATGAAGATTTTTGTAATTTGAAATCAAAACAACTTCGAAAGAATTAAAAAGAGCTCTATCGATAACTTAGTGAATATTTCTATAATTTCGCAATGAAGTTAATATTTCCGTAGATACAGTCACTTTCTTAAACATTTCAAAAGGAAGTAATATTCATATATTTATTGATAAGCTTGAACCGCTTCTCATAAAAAAACGTAGTTTTTCAAAAACTCTTTCAAATGAAAAAAATTTTAAAGGAATTGAAAAGAGCACTGTTGCTAACTTAGTGAAATTTTGAACGAATTGAAAAGCGCATTATTGATAACTTAGTGGAGGTTTTTATAATTTCGCAATGAAATTAATATTTCCGGAGCTACAGTCACTTTCTTAAACATTTCAAAAGGAAGTAATATTCATATATTTATTGATAAGCTTGAACCGCTTCTCATAAAAAAATGTATTTTTTCAAAAGCTCTTTCAAATGAAAACAATTTTAAAGGAATTGAAAAGAGCACTGTTAATAACTTAGTAATTTTCAGTTTAAGGATTCATATGAAAGTAATATTCATATATTTATTTTAATATATTTTTTTTATTTGAACTACTCCTCATACAAAAATTGTCTTTTCAAACATTCATTCAAATCACACAATTTTAAAAGAATTGAAACGATAACTTGGTGAAGATTTTAATAATTTCGCAATGAAATTATTATTTCCGTAGATACAGTCACCTTCTTAAACATTTCATAAAGAAGTAATATTCATATATTTACTGATAAACTTGAACTATTCCTCATACAAAAATGTATTTTTCCAAACATTCTTTCAAATCAAAAAAATTTTGTACGAATTGAAAAGCGCATTATTGATAACTTAGTGAATATTTCTATAATTTCGCAATGAAGTTAATATTTCCGTAGATACAGTCACTTTCTTAAATATTTAAAAAGGAAGTAATATTCATATATTTATTGATAAGCTTGAACCGCTTCTCATAAAAAAATGTATTTTTTCAAAAACTCTTTCAAATGAAAACAATTTTAAAGGAATTGAAAAGAGCACTGTTGCTAACTTAGTGAAATTTTGAACGAATTGAAAAGAGCATTATTGATAACTTAGTGCAGGTTTTTATAATTTCACAATGAAATTAATATTTCCGGAGCTACAGTCACCTTCTTAAACATTTCAAAAGGAAGTAATATTCATATATTTACTGATAAACTTGAACCATTCCTCGTACAAAAATGTATTTTTCCAAAAATTCTTTAAAATGAAACAAATTTTGAAGGAATTGAAAATAGGTACTCTTGATAACTTAATGAAGATTTTTGTAATTTGAAATCAAAACAACTTCGAAAGAATTAAAAAGAGCTCTATCGATAACTTAGTGAATATTTCTATAATTTCGCAATGAAGTTAATATTTCCGTAGATACAGTCACTTTCTTAAACATTTCAAAAGGAAGTAATATTCATATATTTATTGATAAGCTTGAACCGCTTCTTATAAAAAAACGTAGTTTTTCAAAAACTCTTTCAAATGAAAAAAATTTTAAAGGAATTGAAAAGAGCACTGTTGCTAACTTAGTGAAGCTTTTTATAGTTTCGCAATGAAAATAATATTTCCGTAGATACAGTCACTTTCTTAAACATTTTATAAAGAAGTAATATTCATATATTTACTGATAAACTTGAACCATTCCTCATACAAAAATGTATTTTTCCAAACATTCTTTCAAATCAAAAAAATTTTGAAAGAATTGAAAAGCGCATTATTGATAACTTAGTGGAGGTTTTTATAATTTCGCAATGAAATTAATATTTCCGGAGCTACAGTCACTTTCTTAAACATTTCAAAAGGAAGTAATATTCATATATTTATTGATAAGCTTGAACCGCTTCTCATAAAAAAATGTATTTTTTCAAAAGATCTTTCAAATGAAAAAAACTTTAAAGGAATTGAAAAGAGCACTGTTAATAACTTAGTACTTTTCACTTTAAGGATTCATATGAAAGTAATATTCATATATTTATTTTTATATATTTTTTTTTATTTGAACTACTCCTCATACAAAAATTGTCTTTTCAAACATTCATTCAAATCACACAATTTTAAAAGAATTTAAACGATAACTTGGTGAAGATTTTAATAATTTCGCAAAGAAATTAATATTTGCGTAGATACAGTCACCTTCTTAAACAATTCATAAAGAAGTAATATTCATATATTTACTGATAAACTTGAACCATTCCTCATACAAAAATGTATTTTTCCAAACATTCTTTCAAATCAAAAAAATTTTAAACGAATTGAAAAGCGCATTATTGATAACTTAGTGGAGGTTTTTATAATTTCGCAATAAAATTAATATTTCCGGAGCTACAGTCACTTTCTTAAAAATTTCAAAAGGAAGTAATATTCATATATTTATTGATAAGCTTGAACCGCTTCTCATAAAAAAATGTATTTTTTCAAAAGCTCGTTCAAATGAAAACAATTTTAAAGGAATTGAAAAGAGCACTGTTAATAACTTAGTACTTTTCAGTTTAAGGATTCATATGAAAGTAATATTCATATATTTATTTTAATATATTTTTTTTGTTTGAACTACTCCTCATACAAAAATTGTCTTTTCAAACATTCATTCAAATCACACAATTTTAAAAGAATTGAAACGATAACTTGGTGAAGATTTTAATAATTTCGCATTGAAATTATTATTTCCGTAGATACAGCCACCTTCTTAAACATTTCATAAAGAAGTAATATTCATATATTTATTGATAAACTTGAACCATTCCTCATACAAAAATGTATTTTTCCAAACATTCTTTCAAATCAAAAAAATTTTGTACGAATTGAAAAGCGCATTATTGATAACTTAGTGAATATTTCTATAATTTCGCAATGAAGTTAATATTTCCGTAGATACCGTCACTTTCTTAAATATTTAAAAAGGAAGTAATATTCATATATTTATCGATAAGCTTGAACCGCTTCTCATAAAAAAATGTATTTTTTCAAAAACTCTTTCAAATGAAAACAATTTTAAAGGAATTGAAAAGAGCACTGTTGCTAACTTAGTGAAGTTTTGAACGAATTGAAAAGCGCATTATTGATAACTTAGTGGAGGTTTTTATAATTTCGCAATGAAATTAATATTTCCGGAGCTACAGTCACCTTTTTAAACATTTCAAAAGGAAGTAATATTCATATATTTACTGATAAACTTGAACCATTCCTCATACAAAAATGTATTTTTCCAAACATTCTTTCAAATCAAAAAAATTTTGAACGAATTGAAAAGCGCATTATTGACAACTTAGTGGAGGTTTTTATAATTTCGCACTGAAATTAATATTTCCGGAGCTACAGTCACTTTCTTAAACATTTCAAAAGGAAGTAATATTCATATATTTATTGATAAGCTTGAACCGCTTCTCATAAAAAAATATATTTTTTCAAAAGATCTTTCAAATGAAAACAACTTTAAAGGAATTGAAAAGAGCACTGTTAATAACTTAGTACTTTTCAATTTAAGGATTCATATGAAAGTAATATTCATATATTTATTTTTATATATTTTTTTTTATTTGAACTACTCCTCATACAAAAATTGTCTTTTCAAACATTCATTCAAATCACACAATTTTAAAAGAATTGAAACGATTACTTGGTGAAGATTTTATTAATTTCGCAATGAAATTAATATTTTCGTAGATACAGTCACCTTCTTAAACATTTCATAAAGAAGTAATATTCATATATTTACTGCTAAACTTGAACCATTCCTCATACAAAAATTTATTTTTCCAAACATTCTTTCAAATCAAAAAAATGTTAAACGAATTGAAAAGCGCATTATTGATAACTTAGTGGAGGTTTTTGTAATTTCGCAATAAAGATAATATTTCCGGAGCTACAGTCACTTTCTTAAACATTTCAAAATGAAGTAATATTCATATATTTATTGATAAGCTTGAACCATTCCTCATACAAAAATGTATTTTTCCAAAAATTCTTTAAAATGAAACAAATTTTGAAGGAATTGAAAATAGGTTCTCTTGATAACTTAATGAAGATTTTTGTAATTTGAAATCAAAACAACTTCGAAAGAATTAAAAAGAGCTCTATCGATAACTTAGTGAATATTTCTATAATTTCGCAATGAAGTTAATATTTCCGTAGATACAGTCACTTTCTTAAACATTTCAAAAGGAAGTAATATTCATATATTTATTGATAAGCTTGAACCGCTTCTCATAAAAAAACGTAGTTTTTCAAAAACTCTTTCAAATGAAAAAAATTTTAAAGGAATTGAAAAGAGCACTGTTGCTAACTTAGTGAAATTTTGAACGAATTGAAAAGCGCATTATTGATAACTTAGTGGAGGTTTTTATAATTTCGCAATGAAATTAATATTTCCGGAGCTACAGTCACTTTCTTAAACATTTCAAAAGGAAGTAATATTCATATATTTATTAATAAGCTTGAACCGCTTCTCATAAAAAAATTTATTTTTCCAAAAATTCTTTAAAATGAAACAAATTTTGAAGGAATTGAAAATAGGTACTCTTGATAACTTAATGAAGATTTTTGTAATTTGAAATCAAAACAACTTCGAAAGAATTAAAAAGAGCTCTATCGATAACTTAGTGAATATTTCTATAATTTTGCAATGAAGTTAATATTTCCGTAGATACAGTCACTTTCTTAAACATTTAAAAAGGAAGTAATATTCATATATTTATTGATAAGCTTGAACCGCTTCTCATAAAAAAACGTAGTTTTTCAAAAACTCTTTCAAATGAAAAAAATTTTAAAGGAATTGAAAAGAGCACTGTTGCTAACTTAGTGAAGCTTTTTATAATTTCGCAATGAAAATAATATTTCCGTAGATACAGTCACCTTCTTAAACATTTCATAAAGAAGTAATATTCATATATTTACTGATAAACTTGAACCATTCCTCATACAAAAATGTATTTTTCCAAACATTCTTTCAAATCAAAAAAATGTTAAACGAATTGAAAAGCGCATTATTGATAACTTAGTGGAGGTTTTTATAATTTCGCAATGAAATTAATATTTCCGGAGCTACAGTCACTTTCTTAAACATTTCAAAAGGAAGTAATATTCATATATTTATTGATAAGCTTGAACCGCTTCTCATAAAAAAATGTATTTTTTCAAAAGCTCTTTCAAATGAAAACAATTTTAAAGGAATTGAAAAGAGCACTGTTAATAACTTATTAATTTTCAGTTTAAGGATTCATATGAAAGTAATATTCATATATTTATTTTAATATATTTTTTTTTATTTGCACTACTCCTCATACAAAAATTGTCTTTTCAAACATTCATTCAAATCACACAATTTTAAAAGAATTGAAACGATAATTTGGTGAAGATTTTAATAATTTCGCAATGACATTATTATTTCCGTAGATACAGTCACCTTCTTAAACATTTCATAAAGAAGTAATATTCATATATTTACTGATAAACTTGAACCATTCCTCATACAAAAATGTATTTTTCCAAACATTCTTTCAAATCAAAAAAATTTTGAACGAATTGAAAAGCGCATTATTGATAACTTAGTGGAGGTTTTTATAATTTCGCAATGAAATTAATATTTCCAGAGCTACAGTCACTTTCTTAAACATTTCAAAAGGAAGTAATATTCATATATTTATTGATAAGCTTGTACCGCTTCTCATAAAAAAAATGTATTTTTTCAAAAGATCTTTCAAATGAAAACAACTTTAAAGGAATTGAAAAGAGCACTGTTAATAACTTAGTACTTTTCAATTTAAGGATTCATATGAAAGTAATATTCATATATTTATTTTTATATATTTTTTTTTATTTGAACTACTCCTCATACAAAAATTGTCTTTTCAAACATTCATTCAAATCACACAAATTTTAAAAGAATTGAAACGATTACTTGGTGAAGATTTTATTAATTTCGCAATGAAATTAATATTTTCGTAGATACAGTCACCTTCTTAAACATTTCATAAAGAAGTAATATTCATATATTTACTGATAAACTTGAACCATTCCTCATACAAAAATGTATTTTTCCAAACATTCTTTCAAATCAAAAAAATGTTAAACGAATGGAAAAGCGCAATATTGATAACTTAGTGGAGGTTTTTATAATTTCGCAATGAAATTAATATTTCCGGAGCTACAGTCACTTTCTTAAACATTTCAAAAGGAAGTAATATTCATATATTTATTGATAAACTTGAACCATTCCTCATACAAAAATGTATTTTTCCAAACATTCTTTCAAATCAAAAAAATTTTGTACGAATTGAAAAGCGCATTATTGATAACTTAGTGGAGGTTTTTATAATTTCGCAATGAAATTAATATTTCCGGAGCTACAGTCACTTTCTTAAACATTTCAAAAGGAAGTAATATTCATATATTTATTGATAAACTTGAACCATTCCTCATACAAAAATGCATTTTTCCAAAAATTCTTTAAAATGAAACAAATTTTGAAGGAATTGAAAATAGGTACTCTTGATAACTTAATGAAGATTTTTGTAATTTGAAATCAAAACAACTTCGAAAGAATTAAAAAGAGCTCTATCGATAACTTAGTGAATATTTCTATAATTTTGCAATGAAGTTAATATTTCCGTAGATACAGTCACTTTCTTAAACATTTCAAAAGGAAGTAATATTCATATATTTATTGATAAGCTTGAACCGCTTCTCATAAAAAAACGTAGTTTTTCAAAAACTCTTTCAAATGAAAAAAATTTTAAAGGAATTGAAAAGAGCACTGTTGCTAACTTAGTGAAATTTTGAACGAATTGAAAAGCGCATTATTGATAACTTAGTGGAGGTTTTTATAATTTCGCAATGAAATTAATATTTCCGGAGCTACAGTCACTTTCTTAAACATTTCAAAAGGAAGTAATATTCATATATTTATTGATAAGCTTGAACCGCTTCTCATAAAAAAATGTATTTTTTCAAAAGATCTTTCAAATGAAAACAACTTTAAAGGAATTGAAAAGAGCACTGTTAATATTTTAGTACTTTTCAATTTAAGGTTTCATATGAAAGTAATATTCATATATTTATTTTTATATATTTTTTTTTATTTGAACTACTCCTCATACAAAAATTGTCTTTTCAATAATTCATTCGAATCACACAATTTTAAAAGAATTGAAACGATAACTTGGTGAAGATTTTATTAATTTCGCAATGAAATTAATATTTCCGTAGATACAGTCACCTTCTTAAACATTTCATAAAGAAGTAATATTCATATATTTACTGATAAACTTGAACCATTCCTCATACAAAAATGTATTTTTCCAAACATTCTTTCAAAACAAAAAAATGTTAAACGAATTGAAAAGCGCATTATTGATAACTTAGTGGAGGTTTTTATAATTTCGCAATGAAATTAATATTTCCGGAGCTACAGTCACTTTCTTAAACATTTCAAAAGGAAGTAATATTCATATATTTATTGATAAGCTTGAACCGCTTCTCATAAAAAAATGTATTTTTTCAAAAGCTCTTTCAAATGAAAACAATTTTAAAGGAATTGAAAAGAGCACTGTTAATAACTTAGTAATTTTCAGTTTAAGGATTCATATGAAAGTAATATTCATATATTTATTTTAATATATTTTTTTTATTTGAACTACTCCTCATACAAAAATTGTCTTTTCAAACATTCATTCAAATCACACAATTTTAAAAGAATTGAAACGATAACTTGGTGAAGATTTTAATAATTTCGCAATGAAATTATTATTTTTGTAGATACAGTCACCTTCTTAAACATTTCATAAAGAAGTAATATTCATATATTTACTGATAAACTTGAACTATTCCTCATACAAAAATGTATTTTTCCAAACATTCTTTCAAATCAAAAAAATTTTGTACGAATTGAGAAGCGCATTATTAATAACTTAGTGAATATTTCTATAATTTCGCAATGAAGTTAATATTTCCGTAGATACAGTCACTTTCTTAAATATTTAAAAAGGAAGTAATATTCATATATTTATTGATAAGCTTGAACCGCTTCTCATAAAAAAATGTATTTTTTCAAAAACTCTTTCAAATGAAAACAATTTTAAAGGAATTGAAAAGAGCACTGTTGCTAACTTAGTGAAATTTTGAACGAATTGAAAAGAGCATTATTGATAACTTAGTGCAGGTTTTTATAATTTCGCAATGAAATTAATATTTCCGGAGCTACAGTCACCTTCTTTAACATTTCAAAAGGAAGTAATATTCATATATTTACTGATAAACTTGAACCATTCCTCGTACAAAAATGTATTTTTCCAAAAATTCTTTAAAATGAAACAAATTTTGAAGGAATTGAAAATAGGTACTCTTGATAACTTAATGAAGATTTTTGTAATTTGAAATCAAAACAGCTTCGAAAAAATTAAAAAGAGCTCTATCGATAACTTAGTGAATATTTCTATAATTTCGCTATGAAGTTAATATTTCCGTAGATACAGTCACTTTCTTAAACATTTCAAAAGGAAGTAATATTCATATATTTATTGATAAGCTTGAACCGCTTCTCATAAAAAAACGTAGTTTTTCAAAAACTCTTTCAAATGAAAAAAATTTTAAAGGAATTGAAAAGAGCACTGTTGCAAACTTAGTGAAGCTTTTTATAATTTCGCAATGAAAATAATATTTCCGTAGATACAGTCACTTTCTTAAACATTTTATAAAGAAGTAATATTCAGATATTTACTGATAAACTTGAACCATTCCTCATACAAAAATGTATTTTTCCAAACATTCTTTCAAATCAAAAAAATTTTGAACGAACTGAAAAGCGCATTATTGATAACTTAGTGGAGGTTTTTATAATTTCGCAATGAAATTATTATTTCCGGAGCTACAGTCACTTTCTTAAACATTTCAAAAGGAAGTAATATTCATATATTTATTGATAAGCTTGAACCGCTTCTCATAAAAAAATGTATTTTTTCAAAAGATCTTTCAAATGAAAAAAACTTTAAAGGAATTGAAAAGAGCACTGTTAATAACTTAGTACTTTTCAATTTAAGGATTCATATGAAAGTAATATTCATATATTTATTTTAATATATTTTTTTTTATTTGAACTACTCCTCATACAAAAATTGTCTTTTCAAACATTCATTCAAATCACACAATTTTAAAAGAATTGAAACGATAACTTGGTGAAGATTTTATTAATTTCGCAATGAAATTAATATTTGCGTAGATACAGTCACCATCTTAAACAATTCATAAAGAAGTAATATTCATATATTTACTGATAAACTTGAACCATTCCTCATACAAAAATGTATTTTTCCAAACATTCTTTCAAATCAAAAAAATGTTAAACGAATTGAAAAGCGCATTATTGATAACTTAGTGGAGGTTTTTATAATTTCGCAATAAAATTAATATTTCCGGAGCTACAGTCACTTTCTTAAACATTTCAAAAGGAAGTAATATTCATATATTTATTGATAAGCTTGAACCGCTTCTCATAAAAAAATGTATTTTTTCAAAAGCTCTTTCAAATGAAAACAATTTTAAAGGAATTGAAAAGAGCACTGTTAATAACTTAGTACTTTTCAGTTTAAGGATTCATATGAAAGTAATATTCATATATTTATTTTAATATATTTTTTTTTTTTTTTGAACTACTCCTCATACAAAAATTGTCTTTTCAAACATTCATTCAAATCACACAATTTTAAAAGAATTGAAACGATAACTTGGTGAAGATTTTAATAATTTCGCATTGAAATTATTATTTCCGTAGATACAGTCACCTTCTTAAACATTTCATAAAGAAGTAATATTCATATATTTATTGATAAACTTGAACCATTCCTCATACAAAAATGTATTTTTCCAAACATTCTTTCAAATCAAAAAAATTTTGTACGAATTGAAAAGCGCATTATTGATAACTTAGTGAATATTTCTATAATTTCGCAATGAAGTTAATATTTCCGTAGATACCGTCACTTTCTTAAATATTTAAAAAGGAAGTAATATTCATATATTTATTGATAAGCTTGAACCGCTTCTCATAAAAAAATGTATTTTTTCAAAAACTCTTTCAAATGAAAACAATTTTAAAGGAATTGAAAAGAGCACTGTTGCTAACTTAGTGAAATTTTGAACGAATTGAAAAGCGCATTATTGATAACTTAGTGGAGGTTTTTATAATTTCGCAATGAAATTAATATTTCCGGAGCTACAGTCACCTTTTTAAACATTTCAAAAGGAAGTAATATTCATATATTTACTGATAAACTTGAACCATTCCTCATACAAAAATGTATTTTTCCAAACATTCTTTCAAATCGAATAATTTTTGACCGAATTGAAAAGCGCATTATTGATATCTTAGTGTAGGTTTTTATTATTTCTCAATGAAATTAATATTTCCGGAGCTACAGTCACTTTCTTAAACATTTCAAAAGGAAGTAATATTCATATATTTATTGATAAGCTTGAACCGCTTCTCATAAAAAAATGCATTTTTCAAAAGCTCTTTCAAATGAAAACAATTTTAAAGGAATTGAAAAGAGCACTGTTAATAACTTAGTGCTTTTCAATTCAAAGTTTCATATGAAAGTAATATTCATATATTTATTTCAATATATTTTTTTTATTTGAACTACTCCTCATACAATAATTGTGTTTTCAAACTTTCATTCAAATCACACAATCTTAAAAGAATTAAAACGATAATTTGGTGAAGATTTTAATAATTTCGCAATGAAATTAATATTTCCGGAGATACAGTCACTTTCTTAAACATTTCAAAAGGAAGTTATATTCATATATTTATTGATAACCTTGAACCGCTTCTCATAAAAAAATGTATTTTTTCAAAAGCTCTTTCAAATGAAAACAATTTTAAAGGAATTGAAAAGAGCACTGTTAATAACTTAGTACTTTTCAATTCAAGGATTCATATGAAAGTAATATTCATATATTTATTTTAATATAATTGTGTTTTCAAACATTTATTCAAATCACACAATCTTAAAAGAATTGAAACGATAATTTGGTGAAGATTTTAATAATTTTTCAATGAAATTAATATTTCCGGAGCTACAGTCACTTTCTTAAACATTTCAAAAGGATGTAATATTCATATATTTATTCATAAGCTTGAACCGCTTCTCAGAAAAAAATGGATTTTTTCAAAAGCTCTTTCAAATGAAAACAATTTTAAAGGAATTGAAAAGAGCACTGTTAATAACTTAGTACTTTTCAGCTTAAGGATTCATATGAAAGTAATATTCATATATTTATTTTAATATATTTTTTTTTATTTGAACTTCTCCTCATACAACAATTGTCTTTCCAAACATTCATTTAAATCACACAATTTTAAAAGAATTGAAACGATAACTTGGTGAAGATTTTAATAATTTCGCAATGAAATTAATATTTCCGTAGATACAGTCACCTTCTTAAACATTTCAAAAGGAAGTAATATTCATATATTTATTGATAAGCTTTAACCGCTTCTCATAAAAAAATGTATTTTTTCAAAAGCTCTTTCAAATGAAAACAATTTTAAAGGAATTGAAAAGAGCACTGTTAATAACTTAGTACTTTTCAATTCAAGGATTCATATGAAAGTAATATTCATATATTTATTTTAATATAATTGTGTTTTCAAACATTTATTCAAATCACACAATCTTAAAATAATTGAAACGATAATTTGGAGAAGATTTTAATAATTTCGCAATGAAATTAATATTTCCGGAGATAAAGTCACTTTCTTAAACATTTCAAAAGGAAGTAATATTCATATTTTTACTGATAAACTTGAACCATTCCTCATACAAAAATGTATTTTTCCAAACATTCTTTCAAATCAAAAAAATTTTGAACGAATTGAAAAGCGCATTATTGATAACTTAGTGTAGGTTTTTATAATTTCTCAATGAAATTAATATTTCCGGAGCTACCGTCACTTTCTTAAACATTTCAAAAGGAAGTAATATTCATATATTTATTCATAAGCTTGAACCGCTTCTCAGAAAAAAGTGTATTTTTTCAAAAGCTCTTTCAAATGAAAACAATTTTAAAGGAAATGAAAAGAGCACTAATAATAACTTAGTAATTTTCAGTTTAAGGATTCATATGAAAGTAATATTTATATATTTATTTTAATATATTTTTTTTATTTGAACTACTCCTCATACAAAAATTGTCTTTTCAAACATTCATTCAAATCACACAATTTTAAAAGAATTGAAACGATAACTTGGTGAAGATTTTAATAATTTCGCAATGAAATTATTATTTCCGTAGATACAGTCACCTTCTTAAACATTTCATAAAGAAGTAATATTCATATATTTACTGATAAACTTGAACCATTCCTCATACAAAAATGTATTTTTCCAAACATTCTTTCAAATCAAAAAAATTTTTAACGAACTGAAAAGCGCATTATTGATAACTTAGTGGAGGTTTTTATAATTTCGCAATGAAATTAATATTTCCGGAGCTACAGTCACTTTCTTAAACATTTCAAAAGGAAGTAATATTCATATATTTATTGATAAGCTTGAACCGCTTCTCATAAAAAAATGTATTTTTTCAAAAGCTCTTTCAAATGAAAACAATTTTAAAGGAATTGAAAAGAGCACTGTTAATAACTTAGTACTTTTTAGTTTAAGGATTCATATGAAAGCAATATTCATATATTTATTTTAATATATTTTTTTTTATTTGAACTACTCCTCATACAAAAATTGTCTTTTCAAACATTCATTCAAATCACACAATTTTAAAAGAATTGAAACGATAACTTGGTGAAGATTTTATTAATTTCGCAATGAAATTAATATTTCCGTAGATACAGTCACCTTCTTAAACATTGCATAAAGAAGTAATATTCATATATTTACTGATAAACTTGAACCATTCCTCATACAAAAATGTATTTTTCCAAACATTCTTTCAAATCAAAAAAATTTTGTACGAATTGAAAAGCGCATTATTGATAACTTAGTGAATATTGCTATAATTTCGCAATGAAGTTAATATTTCCGTAGATACAGTCACTTTCTTAAATATTTAAAAAGGAAGTAATATTCATATATTTATTGATAAGCTTGAACCGCTTCTCATAAAAAAATTTTTTTTCAAAAACTCTTTCAAATGAAAACAATTTTAAAGGAATTGAAAAGAGCACTGTTGCTAACTTAGTGAAATTTTGAACGAATTGAAAAGCGCATTATTGATAAATTAGTGGAGGTTTTTATAATTTCGCAATGAAATTAATATTTCCGGAGCTACAGTCACCTTCTTTAACATTTCAAAAGGAAGTAATATTCATACATTTACTGTTAAACTTAAACCATTCCTCATACAAAAATTTATTTTTCCAAACATTCTTTCAAATCAAAAAAATTTTGAACGAATTGAAAAGCGCATTATTGATAACTTAGTGTAGGTTTTTATAATTTCTCAATGAAATTAATATTTCCGGAGCTACAGTCACTTTCTTAAACATTTCAAAAGGAAGTTATATTTATATATTTATTCATAAGCTTGAACCGCTTCTCAGAAAAAAATGTATTTTTTCAAAAGCTCTTTCAAATGAAAACAATTTTAATAGAATTGAAAAGAGCACTGTTAATAACTTAGTGCTTTTCAATTCAAAGTTTCATACGAAAGTAAGATTCATATATTTATTTTAATATATTTTTTTTATTTGAACTACTCCTCATACAATAATTGTGTTTTCAAACATTCATTCAAATAACACAATCTTAAAAGAATTGAAACGGTAATTTGGTGAAGATTTTAATAATTTCGCAATGAAATTAATATTTCCGGAGGTACAGTCACTTTCTTAAACATTTCAAAAGGAAGTAATATTCATATATTTATTGATAAGCTTTAACCGCTTCTCATAAAAAAATGTATTTTTTCAAAAGCTCTTTCAAATGAAAACAATTTTAAAGGAATTGAAAAGAGCACTGTTAATAACTTAGTACTTTTCAATTCAAGGATTCATATGAAAGTAATATTCATATATTTATTTTAATATAATTGTGTTTTCAAACATTTATTCAAATCACACAATCTTAAAATAATTGAAACGATAATTTGGAGAAGATTTTAATAATTTCGCAATGAAATTAATATTTCCGGAGATAAAGTCACTTTCTTAAACATTTCAAAAGGAAGTAATATTCATATTTTTACTGATAAACTTGAACCATTCCTCATACAAAAATGTATTTTTCCAAACATTCTTTCAAATCAAAAAAATTGTGAACGAACTGAAAAGCGCATTATTGATAACTTAGTGGAGGTTTTTATAATTTCGCAATGAAATTAATATTTCCGGAGCTACAGTCACTTTCTTAAACATTTCAAAAGGAAGTAATATTCATATATTTATTGATAAGCTTGAACCGCTTCTCATAAAAAAATGTATTTTTTCAAAAGATCTTTCAAATGAAAAAAACTTTAAAGGAATTGAAAAGAGCACTGTTAATAACTTAGTACTTTTCAATTTAAGGATTCATATGAAAGTAATATTCATATATTTATTTTAATATATTTTTTTTTATTTGAACTACTCCTCATACAAAAATTGTCTTTTCAAACATTCATTCAAATCACACAATTTTAAAAGAATTGAAACGATAACTTGGTGAAGATTTTATTAATTTCGCAATGAAATTAATATTTGCGTAGATACAGTCACCATCTTAAACAATTCATAAAGAAGTAATATTCATATATTTACTGATAAACTTGAACCATTCCTCATACAAAAATGTATTTTTCCAAACATTCTTTCAAATCAAAAAAATGTTAAACGAATTGAAAAGCGCATTATTGATAACTTAGTGGAGGTTTTTATAATTTCGCAATAAAATTAATATTTCCGGAGCTACAGTCACTTTCTTAAACATTTCAAAAGGAAGTAATATTCATATATTTATTGATAAGCTTGAACCGCTTCTCATAAAAAAATGTATTTTTTCAAAAGCTCTTTCAAATGAAAACAATTTTAAAGGAATTGAAAAGAGCACTGTTAATAACTTAGTACTTTTCAGTTTAAGGATTCATATGAAAGTAATATTCATATATTTATTTTAATATATTTTTTTTTTTTTTTGAACTACTCCTCATACAAAAATTGTCTTTTCAAACATTCATTCAAATCACACAATTTTAAAAGAATTGAAACGATAACTTGGTGAAGATTTTAATAATTTCGCATTGAAATTATTATTTCCGTAGATACAGTCACCTTCTTAAACATTTCATAAAGAAGTAATATTCATATATTTATTGATAAACTTGAACCATTCCTCATACAAAAATGTATTTTTCCAAACATTCTTTCAAATCAAAAAAATTTTGTACGAATTGAAAAGCGCATTATTGATAACTTAGTGAATATTTCTATAATTTCGCAATGAAGTTAATATTTCCGTAGATACCGTCACTTTCTTAAATATTTAAAAAGGAAGTAATATTCATATATTTATTGATAAGCTTGAACCGCTTCTCATAAAAAAATGTATTTTTTCAAAAACTCTTTCAAATGAAAACAATTTTAAAGGAATTGAAAAGAGCACTGTTGCTAACTTAGTGAAATTTTGAACGAATTGAAAAGCGCATTATTGATAACTTAGTGGAGGTTTTTATAATTTCGCAATGAAATTAATATTTCCGGAGCTACAGTCACCTTTTTAAACATTTCAAAAGGAAGTAATATTCATATATTTACTGATAAACTTGAACCATTCCTCATACAAAAATGTATTTTTCCAAACATTCTTTCAAATCGAATAATTTTTGACCGAATTGAAAAGCGCATTATTGATATCTTAGTGTAGGTTTTTATTATTTCTCAATGAAATTAATATTTCCGGAGCTACAGTCACTTTCTTAAACATTTCAAAAGGAAGTAATATTCATATATTTATTGATAAGCTTGAACCGCTTCTCATAAAAAAATGCATTTTTCAAAAGCTCTTTCAAATGAAAACAATTTTAAAGGAATTGAAAAGAGCACTGTTAATAACTTAGTGCTTTTCAATTCAAAGTTTCATATGAAAGTAATATTCATATATTTATTTCAATATATTTTTTTTATTTGAACTACTCCTCATACAATAATTGTGTTTTCAAACTTTCATTCAAATCACACAATCTTAAAAGAATTAAAACGATAATTTGGTGAAGATTTTAATAATTTCGCAATGAAATTAATATTTCCGGAGATACAGTCACTTTCTTAAACATTTCAAAAGGAAGTTATATTCATATATTTATTGATAACCTTGAACCGCTTCTCATAAAAAAATGTATTTTTTCAAAAGCTCTTTCAAATGAAAACAATTTTAAAGGAATTGAAAAGAGCACTGTTAATAACTTAGTACTTTTCAATTCAAGGATTCATATGAAAGTAATATTCATATATTTATTTTAATATAATTGTGTTTTCAAACATTTATTCAAATCACACAATCTTAAAAGAATTAAAACGATAATTTGGTGAAGATTTTAATAATTTTTCAATGAAATTAATATTTCCGGAGCTACAGTCACTTTCTTAAACATTTCAAAAGGATGTAATATTCATATATTTATTCATAAGCTTGAACCGCTTCTCAGAAAAAAATGGATTTTTTCAAAAGCTCTTTCAAATGAAAACAATTTTAAAGGAATTGAAAAGAGCACTGTTAATAACTTAGTACTTTTCAGCTTAAGGATTCATATGAAAGTAATATTCATATATTTATTTTAATATATTTTTTTTTATTTGAACTTCTCCTCATACAACAATTGTCTTTCCAAACATTCATTTAAATCACACAATTTTAAAAGAATTGAAACGATAACTTGGTGAAGATTTTAATAATTTCGCAATGAAATTAATATTTCCGTAGATACAGTCACCTTCTTAAACATTTCATAAAGAAGTAATATTCATATATTTACTGATAAACTTGAACCATTCCTCATACAAAAATGTATTTTTCCAAACATTCTTTCAAATCAAAAAAATTTTGTACGAATTGAAAAGCGCATTATTGATAACTTAGTGAATATTGCTATAATTTCGCAATGAAGTTAATATTTCCGTAGATACAGTCACTTTCTTAAATATTTAAAAAGGAAGTAATATTCATATATTTATTGATAAGCTTGAACCGCTTCTCATAAAAAAATGTATTTTTTCAAAAACTCTTTCAAATGAAAACAATTTTAAAGGAATTGAAAAGAGCACTGTTGCTAACTTAGTGAAATTTTGAACGAATTGAAAAGCGCATTATTGATAAATTAGTGGAGGTTTTTATAATTTCGCAATGAAATTAATATTTCCGGAGCTACAGTCACCTTCTTTAACATTTCAAAAGGAAGTAATATTCATACATTTACTGTTAAACTTAAACCATTCCTCATACAAAAATTTATTTTTCCAAACATTCTTTCAAATCAAAAAAATTTTGAACGAATTGAAAAGCGCATTATTGATAACTTAGTGTAGGTTTTTATAATTTCTCAATGAAATTAATATTTCCGGAGCTACAGTCACTTTCTTAAACATTTCAAAAGGAAGTTATATTTATATATTTATTCATAAGCTTGAACCGCTTCTCAGAAAAAAATGTATTTTTTCAAAAGCTCTTTCAAATGAAAACAATTTTAATAGAATTGAAAAGAGCACTGTTAATAACTTAGTGCTTTTCAATTCAAAGTTTCATACGAAAGTAAGATTCATATATTTATTTTAATATATTTTTTTTATTTGAACTACTCCTCATACAATAATTGTGTTTTCAAACATTCATTCAAATAACACAATCTTAAAAGAATTGAAACGGTAATTTGGTGAAGATTTTAATAATTTCGCAATGAAATTAATATTTCCGGAGGTACAGTCACTTTCTTAAACATTTCAAAAGGAAGTAATATTCATATATTTATTGATAAGCTTTAACCGCTTCTCATAAAAAAATGTATTTTTTCAAAAGCTCTTTCAAATGAAAACAATTTTAAAGGAATTGAAAAGAGCACTGTTAATAACTTAGTACTTTTCAATTCAAGGATTCATATGAAAGTAATATTCATATATTTATTTTAATATAATTGTGTTTTCAAACATTTATTCAAATCACACAATCTTAAAATAATTGAAACGATAATTTGGAGAAGATTTTAATAATTTCGCAATGAAATTAATATTTCCGGAGATAAAGTCACTTTCTTAAACATTTCAAAAGGAAGTAATATTCATATTTTTACCGATAAACTTGAACCATTCCTCATACAAAAATGTATTTTTCCAAACATTCTTTCAAATCAAAAAAATTTTGAACGAATTGAAAAGCGCATTATTGATAACTTAGTGAAGGTTTTTATAATTTCTCAATGAAATTAATATTTCCGGAGCTACCGTCACTTTCTTAAACATTTCAAAAGGAAGTAATATTCATATATTTATTCATAAGCTTGAACCGCTTCTCAGAAAAAAATGTATTTTTTCAAAAGCTCTTTCAAATGAAAACAATTTTAAAGGAAATGAAAAGAGCACTAATAATAACTTAGTAATTTTCAGTTTAAGGATTCATATGAAAGTAATATTTATATATTTATTTTAATATATTTTTTTTATTTGAACTACTCCTCATACAAAAATTGTCTTTTCAAACATTCATTCAAATCACACAATTTTAAAAGAATTGAAACGATAACTTGGTGAAGATTTTAATAATTTCGCAATGAAATTATTATTTCCGTAGATACAGTCACCTTCTTAAACATTTCATAAAGAAGTAATATTTATATATTTACTGATAAACTTGAACCATTCCTCATACAAAAATGTATTTTTCCAAACATTCTTTCAAATCAAAAAAATTTTTAACGAACTGAAAAGCGCATTATTGATAACTTAGTGGAGGTTTTTATAATTTCGCAATGAAATTAATATTTCCGGAGCTACAGTCACTTTCTTAAACATTTCAAAAGGAAGTAATATTCATATATTTATTGATAAGCTTGAACCGCTTCTCATAAAAAAATGTATTTTTTCAAAAGCTCTTTCAAATGAAAACAATTTTAAAGGAATTGCAAAGAGCACTGTTGCTAACTTAGTGAAATTTTGAACGAATTGAAAAGCGCATTATTGATAACTTAGTGGAGGTTTTTATAATTTCGCAATGAAATTAATATTTTCGGAGCTACAGCCACCTTCCTAAACATTTCAAAAGGAAGTAATATTCATACATTTACTGTTAAACTTAAACCATTCCTCATACAAAAATGTATTTTTCCAAACATTCTTTCAAATCAAAAAAATTTTGAACGAATTGAAAAGCGCATTATTGATAACTTAGTGTAGGTTTTTATAATTTCTCAATGAAATTAATATTTCCGGAGCTACAGTCACTTTCTTAAACATTTCAAAAGGAAGTAATATTTATATATTTATTCATAAGCTTGAACCGCTTCTCAGAAAAAAATGTATTTTTTCAAAAGCTCTTTCAAATGAAAACAATTTTAATAGAATTGAAAAGAGCACTGTTAATAACTTAGTGCTTTTCAATTCAAAGTTTCATATGAAAGTAAGATTCATATATTTATTTTAATATATTTTTTTTATTTGAACTACTCCTCATACAATAATTGTGTTTTCAAACATTCATGCAAATCACACAATCTTAAAAGAATTGAAACGGTAATTTGGTGAAGATTTTAATAATTTCGCAATGAAATTAATATTTCCGGAGGTACAGTCACTTTCTTAAACATTTCAAAAGGAAGTAATATTCATATATTTATTGATAAGCTTTAACCGCTTCTCATAAAAAAATGTATTTTTTCAAAAGCTCTTTCAAATGAAAACAATTTTAAAGGAATTGAAAAGAGCACTGTTAATAACTTAGTACTTTTCAATTCAAGGATTCATATGAAAGTAATATTCATATATTTATTTTAATATAATTGTGTTTTCAAACATTTATTCAAATCACACAATCTTAAAATAATTGAAACGATAATTTGGTGAAGATTTAAATAATTTCGCAATGAAATTAATATTTCCAGAGATAAAGTCACTTTCTTAAACATTTCAAAAGGAAGTAATATTCATATTTTTACTGATAAACTTGAACCATTCCTCACACAAAAATGTATTTTTCCAAACATTCTTTCAAATCAAAAAAAATTTTGAACGAATTGAAAAGCGCATTATTGATAACTTAGTGTAGGTTTTTATAATTTCTCAATGAAATTAATATTTCCGGAGCTACCGTCACTTTCTTAAACATTTCAAAAGGAAGTAATATTCATATATTTATTCATAAGCTTGAACCGCTTCTCAGAAAAAAATGTATTTTTTCAAAAGCTCTTTCAAATGAAAACAATTTTAAAGGAATTGAAAAGAGCACTGTTAATAACTTAGTACTTTTTAGTTTAAGGATTCATATGAAAGCAATATTCATATATTTATTTTAATATATTTTTTTTTATTTGAACTACTCCTCATACAAAAATTGTCTTTTCAAACATTCATTCAAATCACACAATTTTAAAAGAATTGAAACGATAACTTGGTGAAGATTTTATTAATTTCGCAATGAAATTAATATTTCCGTAGATACAGTCACCTTCTTAAACATTTAATAAAGAAGTAATATTCATATATTTACTGATAAACTTGAACCATTCCTCATACAAAAATGTATTTTTCCAAACATTCTTTCAAATCAAAAAAATTTTTAACGAACTGAAAAGCGCATTATTGATAAATTAGTGGAGGTTTTAATAATTTCGCAATGAAATTAATATTTCCGGAGCTACAGTCACTTTCTTAAACATTTCAAAAGGAAGTAATATTCATATATTTATTGATAAGCTTGAACCGCTTCTCATAAAAAAATGTATTTTTTCAAAAGCTCTTTCAAATGAAAACAATTTTAAAGGAATTGAAAAGAGCACTGTTAATAACTTAGTACTTTTTAGTTTAAGGATTCATATGAAAGCAATATTCATATATTTATTTTAATATATTTTTTTTTATTTGAACTACTCCTCATACAAAAATTGTCTTTTCAAACATTCATTCAAATCACACAATTTTAAAAGAATTGAAACGATAACTTGGTGAAGATTTTATTAATTTCGCAATGAAATTAATATTTCCGTAGATACAGTCACCTTCTTAAACATTGCATAAAGAAGTAATATTCATATATTTACTGATAAACTTGAACCATTCCTCATACAAAAATGTATTTTTCCAAACATTCTTTCAAATCAAAAAAATTTTGTACGAATTGAAAAGCGCATTATTGATAACTTAGTGAATATTTCTATAATTTCGCAATGAAGTTAATATTTCCGTAGATACAGTCACTTTCTTAAATATTTAAAAAGGAAGTAATATTCATATATTTATTGATAAGCTTGAACCGCTTCTCATAAAAAAATGTATTTTTTCAAAAACTCTTTCAAATGAAAACAATTTTAAAGGAATTGAAAAGAGCACTGTTGCTAACTTAGTGAAATTTTGAACGAATTGAAAAGCGCATTATTGATAACTTAGTGGAGGTTTTTATAATTTCGCAATGAAATTAATATTTTCGGAGCTACAGCCACCTTCCTAAACATTTCAAAAGGAAGTAATATTCATACATTTACTGTTAAACTTAAACCATTCCTCATACAAAAATGTATTTTTCCAAACATTCTTTCAAATCAAAAAAATTTTGAACGAATTGAAAAGCGCATTATTGATAACTTAGTGTAGGTTTTTATAATTTCTCAATGAAATTAATATTTCCGGAGCTACAGTCACTTTCTTAAACATTTCAAAAGGAAGTAATATTTATATATTTATTCATAAGCTTGAACCGCTTCTCAGAAAAAAATGTATTTTTTCAAAAGCTCTTTCAAATGAAAACAATTTTAATAGAATTGAAAAGAGCACTGTTAATAACTTAGTGCTTTTCAATTCAAAGTTTCATATGAAAGTAAGATTCATATATTTATTTTAATATATTTTTTTTATTTGAACTACTCCTCATACAATAATTGTGTTTTCAAACATTCATGCAAATCACACAATCTTAAAAGAATTGAAACGGTAATTTGGTGAAGATTTTAATAATTTCGCAATGAAATTAATATTTCCGGAGGTACAGTCACTTTCTTAAACATTTCAAAAGGAAGTAATATTCATATATTTATTGATAAGCTTTAACCGCTTCTCATAAAAAAATGTATTTTTTCAAAAGCTCTTTCAAATGAAAACAATTTTAAAGGAATTGAAAAGAGCACTGTTAATAACTTAGTACTTTTCAATTCAAGGATTCATATGAAAGTAATATTCATATATTTATTTTAATATAATTGTGTTTTCAAACATTTATTCAAATCACACAATCTTAAAATAATTGAAACGATAATTTGGTGAAGATTTAAATAATTTCGCAATGAAATTAATATTTCCAGAGATAAAGTCACTTTCTTAAACATTTCAAAAGGAAGTAATATTCATATTTTTACTGATAAACTTGAACCATTCCTCACACAAAAATGTATTTTTCCAAACATTCTTTCAAATCAAAAAAAATTTTGAACGAATTGAAAAGCGCATTATTGATAACTTAGTGTAGGTTTTTATAATTTCTCAATGAAATTAATATTTCCGGAGCTACCGTCACTTTCTTAAACATTTCAAAAGGAAGTAATATTCATATATTTATTCATAAGCTTGAACCGCTTCTCAGAAAAAAATGTATTTTTTCAAAAGCTCTTTCAAATGAAAACAATTTTAAAGGAATTGAAAAGAGCACTGTTAATAACTTAGTACTTTTTAGTTTAAGGATTCATATGAAAGCAATATTCATATATTTATTTTAATATATTTTTTTTTATTTGAACTACTCCTCATACAAAAATTGTCTTTTCAAACATTCATTCAAATCACACAATTTTAAAAGAATTGAAACGATAACTTGGTGAAGATTTTATTAATTTCGCAATGAAATTAATATTTCCGTAGATACAGTCACCTTCTTAAACATTTAATAAAGAAGTAATATTCATATATTTACTGATAAACTTGAACCATTCCTCATACAAAAATGTATTTTTCCAAACATTCTTTCAAATCAAAAAAATTTTTAACGAACTGAAAAGCGCATTATTGATAAATTAGTGGAGGTTTTAATAATTTCGCAATGAAATTAATATTTCCGGAGCTACAGTCACTTTCTTAAACATTTCAAAAGGAAGTAATATTCATATATTTATTGATAAGCTTGAACCGCTTCTCATAAAAAAATGTATTTTTTCAAAAGCTCTTTCAAATGAAAACAATTTTAAAGGAATTGAAAAGAGCACTGTTAATAACTTAGTACTTTTCAGTTTAAGGATTCATATGAAAGCAATATTCATATATTTATTTTAATATATTTTTTTTTTATTTGAACTACTCCTCATACAAAAATTGTCTTTTCAAACATTCATTCAAATCACACAATTTTAAAAGAATTGAAACGATAACTTGGTGAAGATTTTAATAATTTCGCAATGAAATTAATATTTCCGTAGATACAGTCACCTTCTTAAACATTTCATAAAGAAGTAATATTCATATATTTACTGATAAACTTGAACCATTCCTCATACAAAAATGTATTTTTCCAAACATTCTTTCAAATCAAAAAAATTTTGTACGAATTGAAAAGCGCATTATTGATAACTTAGTGAATATTGCTATAATTTCGCAATGAAGTTAATATTTCCGTAGATACAGTCACTTTCTTAAATATTTAAAAAGGAAGTAATATTCATATATTTATTGATAAGCTTGAACCGCTTCTCATAAAAAAATGTATTTTTTCAAAAACTCTTTCAAATGAAAACAATTTTAAAGGAATTGAAAAGAGCACTGTTGCTAACTTAGTGAAATTTTGAACGAATTGAAAAGCGCATTATTGATAAATTAGTGGAGGTTTTTATAATTTCGCAATGAAATTAATATTTCCGGAGCTACAGTCACCTTCTTTAACATTTCAAAAGGAAGTAATATTCATACATTTACTGTTAAACTTAAACCATTCCTCATACAAAAATGTATTTTTCCAAACATTCTTTCAAATCAAAACAATGTTAAACGAATTGAAAAGCGCATTATTGATAACTTAGTGGAGGTTTTTATAATTTCGCAATGAAATTAATATTTCCAGAGCTACAGTCACTTTCTTAAACATTTCAAAAGGAAGTAATATTCATATATTTATTGATAAGCTTGTACCGCTTCTCATAAAAAAATGTATTTTTTCAAAAGCTCTTTCAAATGAAAACAATTTTGAAGGAATTGAAAATAGGTACTCTTGATAACTTAATGAAGATTTTTGTAATTTGAAATCAAAACAACTTCGAAAGAATTAAAAAGAGCTCTATCGATAACTTAGTGAATATTTCTATAATTTTGCAATGAAGTTAATATTTCCGTAGATACAGTCACTTTCTTAAACATTTCAAAAGGAAGTAATATTCATATATTTATTGATAAGATTGAACCGCTTCTCATAAAAAAACGTAGTTTTTCAAAAACTCTTTCAAATGAAAAAAATTTTAAAGGAATTGAAAAGAGCACTGTTGCTAACTTAGTGAAATTTTGAACGAATTGAAAAGCGCATTATTGATAACTTAGTGGAGGTTTTTATAATTTCGCAATGAAATTAATATTTCCGGAGCTACAGTCACTTTCTTAAACATTTCGAAAGGAAGTAATATTCATATATTTATTGATAAGCTTGAACCGCTTCTCATAAAAAAATGTATTTTTTCAAAAGATCTTTCAAATGAAAACAACTTTAAAGGAATTGAAAAGAGCACTGTTAATAACTTAGTACTTTTCAATTTAAGGATTCATATGAAAGTAATATTCATATATTTATTTTTATATATTTTTTTTTATTTGAACTACTCCTCATACAAAAATTGTCTTTTCAATAATTCATTCGAATCACACAATTTTAAAAGAATTGAAACGATAACTTGGTGAAGATTTTATTAATTTCGCAATGAAATTAATATTTCCGTAGATACAGTCACCCTCTTAAACATTTCATAAAGAAGTAATATTCATATATTTACTGATAAACTTGAACCATTCCTCATACAAAAATTTATTTTTCCAAACATTCTTTCAAATCAAAAAAATGTTAAACGAATTGAAAAGCGCATTATTGATAACTTAGTGGAGGTTTTTATAATTTCGCAATGAAATTAATATTTCCGGAGCTACAGTCACTTTCTTAAACATTTCAAAAGGAATTAATATTCATATATTTATTGATAAGCTTGAACCGCTTCTCATAAAAAAATGTATTTTTTCAAAAGCTCTTTCAAATGAAAACAATTTTAAAGGAATTGAAAAGAGCACTGTTAATAACTTAGTAATTTTCAGTTTAAGGATTCATATGAAAGTAATATTCATATATTTATTTTAATATATTTTTTTTATTTGAACTACTCCTCATACAAAAATTGTCTTTTCAAACATTCATTCAAATCACACAATTTTAAAAGAATTGAAACGATAACTTGGTGAAGATTTTAATAATTTCGCAATGAAATTATTATTTCCGTAGATACAGTCACCTTCTTAAACATTTCATAAAGAAGTAATATTCATATATTTACTGATAAACTTGAACTATTCCTCATACAAAAATGTATTTTTCCAAACATTCTTTCAAATCAAAAAAATTTTGTACGAATTGAAAAGCGCATTATTGATAACTTAGTGAATATTTCTATAATTTCGCAATGAAGTTAATATTTCCGTAGATACAGTCACTTTCTTAAATATTTAAAAAGGAAGTAATATTCATATATTTATTGATAAGCTTGAACCGCTTCTCATAAGAAAATGTATTTTTTCAAAAGCTCTTTCAAATGAAAACAATTTTAAAGGAATTGAAAAGAGCACTGTTGCTAACTTAGTGAAATTTTGAACGAATTGAAAAGAGCATTATTGATAACTTAGTGCAGGTTTTTATAATTTCGCAATGAAATTAATATTTCCGGAGCTACAGTCACCTTCTTAAACATTTCATAAAGAAGTAATATTCATATATTTACTGATAAACTTGAACCATTCCTCGTACAAAAATGTATTTTTCCAAAAATTCTTTAAAATGAAACAAATTTTGAAGGAATTGAAAATAGGTACTCTTGATAACTTAATGAAGATTTTTGTAATTTGAAATCAAAACAACTTCGAAAGAATTAAAAAGAGCTCTATCGATAACTTAGTGAATATTTCTATAATTTCGCAATGAAGTTAATATTTCCGTAGATACAGTCACTTTCTTAAACATTTCAAAAGGAAGTAATATTCATATATTTATTGATAAGCTTGAACCGCTTCTCATAAAAAAACGTAGTTTTTCAAAAACTCTTTCAAATGAAAAAAATTTTAAAGGAATTGAAAAGAGCACTGTTGCAAACTTAGTGAAGCTTTTTATAATTTCGCAATGAAAATAATATTTCCGTAGATACAGTCACTTTCTTAAACATTTTATAAAGAAGTAATATTCATATATTTACTGATAAACTTGAACCATTCCTCATACAAAAATGTATTTTTCCAAACATTCTTTCAAATCAAAAAAATTTTGAACGAATTGAAAAGCGCATTATTGATAACTTAGTGGAGGTTTTTATAATTTCGCAATGAAATTAATATTTCCGGAGCTACAGTCACTTTCTTAAACATTTCAAAAGGAAGTAATATTCATATATATATTGATAAGCTTGAACCGCTTCTCATAAAAAAATGTATTTTTTCAAAAGATCTTTCAAATGAAAAAAAACTTTAAAGGAATTGAAAAGAGCACTGTTAATAACTTAGTACTTTTCAATTTAAGGATTCATATGAAAGTAATATTCATATATTTATTTTAATATATTTTTTTTTATTTGAACTACTCCTCATACAAAAATTGTCTTTTCAAACATTCATTCAAATCACACAATTTTAAAAGAATTGAAACGATAACTTGGTGAAGATTTTATTAATTTCGCAATAAAATAATATTTGCGTAGATACAGTCACCTTCTTAAACAATTCATAAAGAAGTAATATTCATATATTTACTGATAAACTTGAACCATTCCTCATACAAAAATGTATTTTTCCAAACATTCTTTCAAATCAAAAAAATGTTAAACGAATTGAAAAGCGCATTATTGATAAATTAGTGGAGGTTTTTATAATTTCGCAATAAAATTAATATTTCCGGAGCTACAGTCACTTTCTTAAACATTTCAAAAGGGAGTAATATTCATATATTTATTGATAAGCTTGAACCGCTTCTCATAAAAAAATGTATTTTTTCAAAAGCTCTTTCAAATGAAAACAATTTTAAAGGAATTGAAAAGAGCACTGTTCATTACTTAGTACTTTTCAGTTTAAGGATTCATATGAAAGTAATATTCATATATTTATTTTAATATATTTTTTTTTTTTTTTGAACTACTCCTCATACAAAAATTGTCTTTTCAAACATTCATTCAAATCACACAATTTTAAAAGAATTGAAACGATAACTTGGTGAAGATTTTAATAATTTCGCATTGAAATTATTATTTCCGTAGATACAGTCACCTTCTTAAACATTTCATAAAGAAGTAATATTCATATATTTATTGATAAACTTGAACCATTCCTCATACAAAAATGTATTTTTCCAAACATTCTTTCAAATCAAAAAAATTTTGTACGAATTGAAAAGCGCATTATTGATAACTTAGTGAATATTTCTATAATTTCGCAATGAAGTTAATATTTCCGTAGATACCGTCACTTTCTTAAATATTTAAAAAGGAAGTAATATTCATATATTTATTGATAAGCTTGAACCGCTTCTCATAAAAAAATGTATTTTTTCAAAAACTCTTTCAAATGAAAACAATTTTAAAGGAATTGAAAAGAGCACTGTTGCTAACTTAGTGAAATTTTGAACGAATTGAAAAGCGCATTATTGATAACTTAGTGGAGGTTTTTATAATTTCGCAATGAAATTAATATTTCCGTAGATACAGTCACCTTCTTAAACATTTCAAAAGGAAGTAATATTCATATATTTACTGATAAACTTGAACCATTCCTCATACAAAAATGTATTTTTCCAAACATTCTTTCAAATCAAATAATTTTTGACCGAATTGAAAAGCGCATTATTGATATCTTAGTGTAGGTTTTTATTATTTCTCAATGAAATTAATATTTCCGGAGCTACAGTCACTTTCTTAAACATTTCAAAAGGAAGTAATATTCATTTATTTATTGATAAGCTTGAACCGCTTCTCATAAAAAAATGTATTTTTTCAAAAACTCTTTCAAATGAAAACAATTTTAAAGGAATTGAAAAGAGCACTGTTAATAACTTAGTGCTTTTCAATTCAAAGTTTCATATGAAAGTAATATTCATATATTTATTTTAATATAATTGTGTTTTCAAACATTTATTCAAATCACACAATCTTAAAATAATTGAAACGATAATTTGGTGAAGATTTAAATAATTTCGCAATGAAATTAATATTTCCGGAGATAAAGTCACTTTCTTAAACATTTCAAAAGGAAGTAATATTCATATTTTTACTGATAAACTTGAACCATTCCTCACACAAAAATGTATTTTTCCAAACATTCTTTCAAATCAAAAAAAATTTTGAACGAATTGAAAAGCGCATTATTGATAACTTAGTGTAGGTTTTTATAATTTCTCAATGAAATTAATATTTCCGGAGCTACCGTCACTTTCTTAAACATTTCAAAAGGAAGTAATATTCATATATTTATTCATAAGCTTGAACCGCTTCTCATAAAAAAATGTATTTTTTCAAAAGCTTTTTCAAATGAAAACAATTTTAAAGGAATTGAAAAGAGCACTGTTAATAACTTAGTACTTTTCAGTTTAAGGATTCATATGAAAGTAATATTCATATATTTATTTTAATATATTTTTTTTATTTGAACTATTCCTCATACAAAAATTGTCTTTTCAAACATTCATTCAAATCACACAATTTTAAAAGAATTGAAACGATAACTTGGTGAAGATTTTAATAATTTCGCAATGAAATTATTATTTCCGTAGATACAGTCACCTTCTTAAACATTTAATAAAGAAGTAATATTCATATATTTACTGATAAACTTGAACCATTCCTCATACAAAAATGTATTTTTCCAAACATTCTTTCAAATCAAAAAAATTTTTAACGAACTGAAAAGCGCATTATTGATAAATTAGTGGAGGTTTTAATAATTTCGCAATGAAATTAATATTTCCGGAGCTACAGTCACTTTCTTAAACATTTCAAAAGGAAGTAATATTCATATATTTATTGATAAGCTTGAACCGCTTCTCATAAAAAAATGTATTTTTTCAAAAGCTCTTTCAAATGAAAACAATTTTAAAGGAATTGAAAAGAGCACTGTTAATAACTTAGTACTTTTCAGTTTAAGGATTCATATGAAAGCAATATTCATATATTTATTTTAATATATTTTTTTTTTTATTTGAACTACTCCTCATACAAAAATTGTCTTTTCAAACATTCATTCAAATCACACAATTTTAAAAGAATTGAAACGATAACTTGGTGAAGATTTTATTAATTTCGCAATGAAATTAATATTTGCGTAGATACAGTCACCTTCTTAAACAATTCATAAAGAAGTAATATTCATATATTTACTGATAAACTTGAACCATTCCTCATACAAAAATGTATTTTTCCAAACATTCTTTCAAATCAAAACAATGTTAAACGAATTGAAAAGCGCATTATTGATAACTTAGTGGAGGTTTTTATAATTTCGCAATGAAATTAATATTTCCAGAGCTACAGTCACTTTCTTAAACATTTCAAAAGGAAGTAATATTCATATATTTATTGATAAGCTTGTACCGCTTCTCATAAAAAAATGTATTTTTTCAAAAGCTCTTTCAAATGAAAACAATTTTGAAGGAATTGAAAATAGGTACTCTTGATAACTTAATGAAGATTTTTGTAATTTGAAATCAAAACAACTTCGAAAGAATTAAAAAGAGCTCTATCGATAACTTAGTGAATATTTCTATAATTTTGCAATGAAGTTAATATTTCCGTAGATACAGTCACTTTCTTAAACATTTCAAAAGGAAGTAATATTCATATATTTATTGATAAGCTTGAACCGCTTCTCATAAAAAAACGTAGTTTTTCAAAAACTCTTTCAAATGAAAAAAATTTTAAAGGAATTGAAAAGAGCACTGTTGCTAACTTAGTGAAATTTTGAACGAATTGAAAAGCGCATTATTGATAACTTAGTGGAGGTTTTTATAATTTCGCAATGAAATTAATATTTCCGGAGCTACAGTCACTTTCTTAAACATTTCGAAAGGAAGTAATATTCATATATTTATTGATAAGCTTGAACCGCTTCTCATAAAAAAATGTATTTTTTCAAAAGATCTTTCAAATGAAAACAACTTTAAAGGAATTGAAAAGAGCACTGTTAATAACTTAGTACTTTTCAATTTAAGGATTCATATGAAAGTAATATTCATATATTTATTTTTATATATTTTTTTTTATTTGAACTACTCCTCATACAAAAATTGTCTTTTCAATAATTCATTCGAATCACACAATTTTAAAAGAATTGAAACGATAAATTGGTGAAGATTTTATTAATTTCGCAATGAAATTAATATTTCCGTAGATACAGTCACCTTCTTAAACATTTCATAAAGAAGTAATATTCATATATTTACTGATAAACTTGAACCATTCCTCATACAAAAATGTATTTTTCCAAACATTCTTTCAAATCAAAAAAATGTTAAACGAATTGAAAAGCGCATTATTGATAACTTAGTGGAGGTTTTTATAATTTCGCAATGAAATTAATATTTCCGGAGCTACAGTCACTTTCTTAAACATTTCAAAAGGAAGTAATATTCATATATTTATTGATAAGCTTGAACCGCTTCTCATAAAAAAATGTATTTTTTCAAAAGCTCTTTCAAATGAAAACAATTTTAAAGGAATTGAAAAGAGCACTGTTAATAACTTAGTAATTTTCAGTTTAAGGATTCATATGAAAGTAATATTCATATATTTATTTTAATATATTTTTTTTATTTGAACTACTCCTCATACAAAAATTGTCTTTTCAAACATTCATTCAAATCACACAATTTTAAAAGAATTGAAACGATAACTTGGTGAAGATTTTAATAATTTCGCAATGAAATTATTATTTCCGTAGATACAGTCACCTTCTTAAACATTTCATAAAGAAGTAATATTCATATATTTACTGATAAACTTGAACTATTCCTCATACAAAAATGTATTTTTCCAAACATTCTTTCAAATCAAAAAAATTTTGTACGAATTGAAAAGCGCATTATTGATAACTTAGTGAATATTTCTATAATTTCGCAATGAAGTTAATATTTCCGTAGATACAGTCACTTTCTTAAATATTTAAAAAGGAAGTAATATTCATATATTTATTGATAAGCTTGAACCGCTTCTCATAAAAAAATGTATTTTTTCAAAAGCTCTTTCAAATGAAAACAATTTTAAAGGAATTGAAAAGAGCACTGTTGCTAACTTAGTGAAATTTTGAACGAATTGAAAAGAGCATTATTGATAACTTAGTGCAGGTTTTTATAATTTCGCAATGAAATTAATATTTCCGGAGCTACAGTCACCTTCTTAAACATTTCATAAAGAAGTAATATTCATATATTTACTGATAAACTTGAACCATTCCTCGTACAAAAATGTATTTTTCAAAAAATTCTTTAAAATGAAACAAATTTTGAAGGAATTGAAAATAGGTACTCTTGATAACTTAATGAAGATTTTTGTAATTTGAAATCAAAACAACTTCGAAAGAATTAAAAAGAGCTCTATCGATAACTTAGTGAATATTTCTATAATTTCGCAATGAAGTTAATATTTCCGTAGATACAGTCACTTTCTTAAACATTTCAAAAGGAAGTAATATTCATATATTTATTGATAAGCTTGAACCGCTTCTCATAAAAAAACGTAGTTTTTCAAAAACTCTTTCAAATGAAAAAAATTTTAAAGGAATTGAAAAGAGCACTGTTGCTAACTTAGTGAAATTTTGAACGAATTGAAAAGCGCATTATTGATAACTTAGTGGAGGTTTTTATAATTTCGCAATGAAATTAATATTTCCGGAGCTACAGTCACTTTCTTAAACATTTCGAAAGGAAGTAATATTCATATATTTATTGATACGCTTGAACCGCTTCTCATAAAAAAATGTATTTTTTCAAAAGATCTTTCAAATGAAAACAACTTTAAAGGAATTGAAAAGAGCACTGTTAATAACTTAGTACTTTTCAATTTAAGGATTCATATGAAAGTAATATTCATATATTTATTTTTATATATTTTTTTTTATTTGAACTACTCCTCATACAAAAATTGTCTTTTCAAACATTCATTCAAATCACACAATTTTAAAAGAATTGAAACGATAACTTGGTGAAGATTTTATTAATTTCGCAATGAAATTAATATTTGCGTAGATACAGTCACCTTCTTAAACAATTCATAAAGAAGTAATATTCATATATTTACTGATAAACTTGAACCATTCCTCATACAAAAATGTATTTTTCCAAACATTCTTTCAAATCAAAAAAATGTTAAACGAATTGAAAAGCGCATTATTGATAACTTAGTGGAGGTTTTTATAATTTCGCAATGAAATTAATATTTCCGGAGCTACAGTCACTTTCTTAAACATTTCAAAAGGAAGTAATATTCATATATATATTGATAAGCTTGAACCGCTTCTCATAAAAAAATGTATTTTTTCAAAAGATCTTTCAAATGAAAAAAAACTTTAAAGGAATTGAAAAGAGCACTGTTAATAACTTAGTACTTTTCAATTTAAGGATTCATATGAAAGTAATATTCATATATTTATTTTAATATATTTTTTTTTATTTGAACTACTCCTCATACAAAAATTGTCTTTTCAAACATTCATTCAAATCACACAATTTTAAAAGAATTGAAACGATAACTTGGTGAAGATTTTATTAATTTCGCAATGAAATTAATATTTGCGTAGATACAGTCACCTTCTTAAACAATTCATAAAGAAGTAATATTCATATATTTACTGATAAACTTGAACCATTCCTCATACAAAAATGTATTTTTCCAAACATTCTTTCAAATCAAAAAAATGTTAAACGAATTGAAAAGCGCATTATTGATAACTTAGTGGAGGTTTTTATAATTTCGCAATAAAATTAATATTTCCGGAGCTACAGTCACTTTCTTAAACATTTCAAAAGGAAGTAATATTCATATATTTATTGATAAGCTTGAACCGCTTCTCATAAAAAAATGTATTTTTTCAAAAGCTCTTTCAAATGAAAACAATTTTAAAGGAATTGAAAAGAGCACTGTTCATTACTTAGTACTTTTCAGTTTAAGGATTCATATGAAAGTAATATTCATATATTTATTTTAATATATTTTTTTTTTTTTTTGAACTACTCCTCATACAAAAATTGTCTTTTCAAACATTCATTCAAATCGCACAATTTTAAAAGAATTGAAACGATAACTTGGTGAAGATTTTAATAATTTCGCATTGAAATTATTATTTCCGTAGATACAGTCACCTTCTTAAACATTTCATAAAGAAGTAATATTCATATATTTATTGATAAACTTGAACCATTCCTCATACAAAAATGTATTTTTCCAAACATTCTTTCAAATCAAAAAAATTTTGTACGAATTGAAAAGCGCATTATTGATAACTTAGTGAATATTTCTATAATTTCGCAATGAAGTTAATATTTCCGTAGATACCGTCACTTTCTTAAATATTTAAAAAGGAAGTAATATTCATATATTTATTGATAAGCTTGAACCGCTTCTCATAAAAAAATGTATTTTTTCAAAAACTCTTTCAAATGAAAACAATTTTAAAGGAATTGAAAAGAGCACTGTTGCTAACTTAGTGAAATTTTGAACGAATTGAAAAGCGCATTATTGATAACTTAGTGGAGGTTTTTATAATTTCGCAATGAAATTAATATTTCCGGAGCTAGAGTCACCTTTTTAAACATTTCAAAAGGAAGTAATATTCATATATTTACTGATAAACTTGAACCATTCCTAATACAAAAATGTATTTTTCCAAACATTCTTTCAAATCAAATAATTTTTGACCGAATTGAAAAGCGCATTATTGATATCTTAGTGTAGGTTTTTATTATTTCTCAATGAAATTAATATTTCCGGAGCTACAGTCACTTTCTTAAACATTTCAAAAGGAAGTAATATTCATTTATTTATTGATAAGCTTGAACCGCTTCTCATAAAAAAATGTATTTTTTCAAAAACTCTTTCAAATGAAAACAATTTTAAAGGAATTGAAAAGAGCACTGTTAATAACTTAGTGCTTTTCAATTCAAAGTTTCATATGAAAGTAATATTCATATATTTATTTCAATATATTTTTTTTATTTGTACTACTCCTCATACAATAATTGTGTTTTCAAACTTTCATTCAAATCACACAATCTTAAAAGAATTGAAACGATAATTTGGTGAAGATTTTAATAATTTCGCAATGAAATTAATATTTCCGGAGCTACAGTCACTTTTTTAAACATTTCAAAAGGAAGTTATATTCATATATTTATTGATAACCTTGAACCGCTTCTCATAAAAAAATGTATTTTTTCAAAAGCTCTTTCAAATGAAAACAATTTTAAAGGAATTGAAAAGAGCACTGTTAATAACTTAGTACTTTTCAATTCAAGGATTCATATGAAAGTAATATTCATATATTTATTTTAATATAATTGTGTTTTCAAACATTTATTCAAATCACAAAATCTTAAAAGAATTGAAACGATAATTTGGTGAAGATTTTAATAATTTTTCAATGAAATTAATATTTCCGGAGCTACAGTCACTATCTTAAACATTTCAAAATGATGTAATATTCATATATTTATTCATAAGCTTGAACCGCTTCTCAGAAAAAAATGTATTTTTTCAAAAGCTCTTTCAAATGAAAACAATTTTAAAGGAATTGAAAAGAGCACTGTTAATAACTTAGTACTTTTCAGTTTAAGGATTCATATGAAAGTAATATTCATATATTTATTTTAATATATTTTTTTTTATTTGAACTACTCCTCATACAACAATTGTCTTTCCAAACATTCATTCAAATCACACAATTTTAAAAGAATTGAAACGATAACTTGGTGAAGATTTTAATAATTTCGCAATGAAATTAATATTTCCGTAGATACAGTCACCTTCTTAAACATTTCATAAAGAAGTAATATTCATATATTTACTGATAAACTTGAACCATTCCTCATACAAAAATGTATTTTTCCAAACATTCTTTCAAATCAAAAAAATTTTGTACGAATTGAAAAGCGCATTATTGATAACTTAGTGAATATTTCTGTAATTTCGCAATGAAGTTAATATTTCCGTAGATACAGTCACTTTCTTAAATATTTAAAAAGGAAGTAATATTCATATATTTATTGATAAGCTTGAACCGCTTCTCATAAAAAAATGTATTTTTTCAAAAACTCTTTCAAATGAAAACAATTTTAAAGGAATTGAAAAGAGCACTGTTGCTAACTTAGTGAAATTTTGAACGAATTTAAAAGCGCATTATTGATAACTTTGTGGAGGTTTTTATAATTTCGCAATGAAATTAATATTTTCGGAGCTACAGCCACCTTCCTAAACATTTCAAAAGGAAGTAATATTCATACATTTACTGTTAAACTTAAACCATTCCTCATACAAAAATGTATTTTTCCAAACATTCTTTCAAATCAAAAAAATTTTGAACGAATTGAAAAGCGTATTATTGATAACTTAGTGTAGGTTTTTATAATTTCTCAATGAAATTAATATTTCCGGAGCTACAGTCACTTTCTTAAACATTTCAAAAGGAAGTAATATTTATATATTTATTCATAAGCTTGAACCGCTTCTCAGAAAAAAATGTATTTTTTCAAAAGCTCTTTCAAATGAAAACAATTTTAATAGAATTGAAAAGAGCACTGTTAATAACTTAGTGCTTTTCAATTCAAAGTTTCATACGAAAGTAAGATTCATATATTTATTTTAATATATTTTTTTTATTTGAACTACTCCTCATACAATAATTGTGTTTTCAAACATTCATTCAAATCACACAATCTTAAAAGAATTGAAACGGTAATTTGGTGAAGATTTTAATAATTTCGCAATGAAATTAATATTTCCGGAGGTACAGTCACTTTATTAAACATTTCAAAAGGAAGTAATATTCATATATTTATTGATAAGCTTTAACCGCTTCTCATAAAAAAATGTATTTTTTCAAAAGCTCTTTCAAATGAAAACAATTTTAAAGGAATTGAAAAGAGCACTGTTAATAACTTAGTACTTTTCAATTCAAGGATTCATATGAAAGTAATATTCATATATTTATTTTAATATAATTGTGTTTTCAAACATTTATTCAAATCACACAATCTTAAAATAATTGAAACGATAATTTGGTGAAGATTTTAATAATTTCGCAATGAAATTAATATTTCCGGAGATAAAGTCACTTTCTTAAACATTTCAAAAGGAAGTAATATTCATATTTTTACAGATAAACTTGAACCATTCCTCATACAAAAATGTATTTTTCCAAACATTCTTTCAAATCAAAAAAATTTTGAACGAATTGAAAAGCGCATTATTGATAACTTAGTGTAGGTTTTTATAATTTCTCAATGAAATTAATATTTCCGGAGCTACCGTCACTTTCTTAAACATTTCAAAAGGAAGTAATATTCATATATTTATTCATAAGCTTGAACCGCTTCTCAGAAAAAAATGTATTTTTTCAAAAGCTCTTTCAAATGAAAACAATTTCAAAGGAATTGAAAAGAGCACTGTTAATAACTTAGTGCTTTTCAATTCAAAGTTTCATATGAAAGTAATATTCATATATTTATTTCAATATATTTTTTTTATTTGAACTACTCCTCATACAATAATTGTGTTTTCAAACTTTCATTCAAATCACACAATCTTAAAAGAATTGAAACGATAATTTGGTGAAGATTTTAATAATTTCGCAATGAAATTAATATTTCCGGAGATACAGTCACTTTCTTAAACATTTCAAAAGGAAGTTATATTCATTGTTATATTGATAACCTTGAAGTTATATTGATAACCTTGAACCGCTTCTCATAAAAAAATGTATTTTTTCAAAAGCTCTTTCAAATGAAAACAATTTTAAAGGAATTGAAAAGAGCACTGTTAATAACTTAGTACTTTTCAATTCAAGGATTCATATGAAAGTAATATTCATATATTTATTTTAATATAATTGTGTTTTCAAACATTTATTCAAATCACACAATCTTAAAAGAATTGAAACGATAATTTGGTGAAGATTTTAATAATTTTTCAATGAAATTAATATTTCCGGAGCTACAGTCACTTTCTTAAACATTTCAAAAGGATGTAATATTCATATATTTATTCATAAGCTTGAACCGCTTCTCAGAAAAAAATGTATTTTTTCAAAAGCTCTTTCAAATGAAAACAATTTTAAAGGAATTGAAAAGTGCACTGTTAATAACTTAGTACTTTTCAATTCAAGGATTCATATGAAAGTAATATTCATATATTTATTTTAATATATTTTTTTTTATTTGAACTACTCCTCATACAACAATTGTCTTTCCAAACATTCATTCAAATCACACAATTTTAAAAGAATTGAAACGATAACTTGGTGAAGATTTTAATAATTTCGCAATGAAATTAATATTTCCGTAGATACAGTCACCTTCTTAAACATTTCATAAAGAAGTAATATTCATATATTTACTGATAAACTTGAACCATTCCTCATACAAAAATGTATTTTTCCAAACATTCTTTCAAATCAAAAAAATTTTGTACGAATTGAAAAGCGCATTATTGATAACTTAGTGAATATTTCTATAATTTCGCAATGAAGTTAATATTTCCGTAGATACAGTCACTTTCTTAAATATTTAAAAAGGAAGTAATATTCATATATTTATTGATAAGCTTGAACCGCTTCTCATAAAAAAATGTATTTTTTCAAAAACTCTTTCAAATGAAAACAATTTTAAAGGAATTGAAAAGAGCACTGTTGCTAACTTAGTGAAATTTTGAACGAATTGAAAAGCGCATTATTGATAACTTAGTGGAGGTTTTTATAATTTCGCAATGAAATTAATATTTTCGGAGCTACAGCCACCTTCCTAAACATTTCAAAAGGAAGTAATATTCATACATTTACTGTTAAACTTAAACCATTCCTCATACAAAAATGTATTTTTCCAAACATTCTTTCAAATCAAAAAAATTTTGAACAAATTGAAAACCGCATTATTGATAACTTAGTGTAGGTTTTTATAATTTCTCAATGAAATTAATATTTCCGGAGCTACAGTCACTTTCTTAAACATTTCAAAAGGAAGTAATATTTATATATTTATTCATAAGCTTGAACCGCTTCTCAGAAAAAAATGTATTTTTTCAAAAGCTCTTTCAAATGAAAACAATTTTAATAGAATTGAAAAGAGCACTGTTAATAACTTAGTGCTTTTCAATTCAAAGTTTCATACGAAAGTAAGATTCATATATTTATTTTAATATATTTTTTTTATTTGAACTACTCCTCATACAATAATTGTGTTTTCAAACATTCATTCAAATCACACAATCTTAAAAGAATTGAAACGGTAATTTGGTGAAGATTTTAATAATTTCGCAATGAAATTAATATTTCCGGAGGTACAGTCACTTTCTTAAACATTTCAAAAGGAAGTAATATTCATATATTTATTGATAAGCTTTAACCGCTTCTCATAAAAAAATGTATTTTTTCAAAAACTCTTTCAAATGAAAACAATTTTAAAGGAATTTAAAAGAGCACTGTTAATAACTTAGTACTTTTCAATTCAAGGATTCATATGAAAGTAATATTCATATATTTATTTTAATATAATTGTGTTTTCAAACATTTATTCAAATCACACAATCTTAAAATAATTGAAACGATAATTTGGTGAAGATTTTAATAATTTCGCAATGAAATTAATATTTCCGGAGATAAAGTCACTTTCTTAAACATTTCAAAAGGAAGTAATATTCATATTTTTACTGATAAACTTGAACCATTCCTCATACAAAAATGTATTTTTCCAAACATTCTTTCAAATCAAAAAAATTTTGAACGAATTGAAAAGCGCATTATTGATAACTTAGTGTAGGTTTTTATAATTTCTCAATGAAATTAATATTTCCGGAGCTACCGTCACTTTCTTAAACATTTCAAAAGGAAGTAATATTCATATATTTATTCATAAGCTTGAACCGCTTCTCAGAAAAAAATGTATTTTTTCAAAAGCTCTTTCAAATGAAAACAATTTTAAAGGAATTGAAAAGAGCACTGTTAATAACTTAGTACTTTTCGGTTTAAGGATTCATATGAAAGTAATATTCATATATTTATTTTAATATATTTTTTTTATTTGAACTACTCCTCATACAAAAATTGTCTTTTCAAACATTCATTCAAATCACACAATTTTAAAAGAATTGAAACGATAACTTGGTGAAGATTTTAATAATTTCGCAATGAAATTATTATTTCCGTAGATACAGTCACCTTCTTAAACATTTAATAAAGAAGTAATATTCATATATTTACTGATAAACTTGAACCATTCCTCATACAAAAATGTATTTTTCCAAACATTCTTTCAAATCAAAAAAATTTTTAACGAACTGAAAAGCGCATTATTGATAACTTAGTGGAGGTTTTTATAATTTCGCAATGAAATTAATATTTCCGGAGCTACAGTCACTTTCTTAAACATTTCAAAAGGAAGTAATATTCATATATTTATTGATAAGCTTGAACCGCTTCTCATAAAAAAATGTATTTTTTCAAAAGCTCTTTGAAATGAAAACAATTTTAAAGGAATTGAAAAGAGCACTGTTAATAACTTAGTACTTTTCAGTTTAAGGATTCATATGAAAGCAATATTCATATATTTATTTTAATATATTTTTTTTTATTTGAACTACTCCTCAAACAAAAATTGTCTTTTCAAACATTCATTCAAATCACACAATTTTAAAAGAATTGAAACGATAACTTGGTGAAGATTTTATTAATTTCGCAATGAAATTAATATTTCCGTAGATACAGTCACCTTCTTAAACATTGCATAAAGAAGTAATATTCATATATTTACTGATAAACTTGAACCATTCCTCATACAAAAATGTATTTTTCCAAACATTCTTTCAAATCAAAAAAATTTTGTACGAATTGAAAAGCGCATTATTGATAACTTAGTGAATATTTCTATAATTTCGCAATGAAGTTAATATTTCCGTAGATACAGTCACTTTCTTAAATATTTAAAAAGGAAGTAATATTCATATATTTATTGATAAGCTTGAACCGCTTCTCATAAAAAAATGTATTTTTTCAAAAACTCTTTCAAATGAAAACAATTTTAAAGGAATTGAAAAGAGCACTGTTGCTAACTTAGTGAAATTTTGAACGAATTGAAAAGCGCATTATTGATAACTTAGTGGAGGTTTTTATAATTTCGCAATGAAATTAATATTTTCGGAGCTACAGCCACCTTCCTAAACATTTCAAAAGGAAGTAATATTCATACATTTACTGTTAAACTTAAAACATTCCTCATACAAAAATGTATTTTTCCAAACATTCTTTCAAATCAAAAAAATTTTGAACGAATTGAAAAGCGCATTATTGATAACTTAGTGTAGGTTTTTATAATTTCTCAATGAAATTAATATTTCCGGAGCTACAGTCACTTTCTTAAACATTTCAAAAGGAAGTAATATTTATATATTTATTCATAAGCTTGAACCGCTTCTCAGAAAAAAATGTATTTTTTCAAAAGCTCTTTCAAATGAAAACAATTTTAATAGAATTGAAAAGAGCACTGTTAATAACTTAGTGCTTTTCAATTCAAAGTTTCATATGAAAGTAAGATTCATATATTTTTTTTTTAATATAATTGTGTTTTCAAACATTTATTCAAATCACACAATCTTAAAAGAATTAAAACGATAATTTGGTGAAGATTTTAATAATTTCGCAATGAAATTAATATTTCCGTAGATACAGTCACCTTCTTAAACATTTAATAAAGAAGTAATATTCATATATTTACTGATAAACTTGAACCATTCCTCATACAAAAATGTATTTTTCCAAACATTCTTTCAAATCAAAAAAATTTTGAACGAATTGAAAAGCGCATTATTGATAACTTAGTGAATATTTCTATAATTTTGCAATGAAGTTAATATTTCCGTAGATAGAGTCACTTTCTTAAACATTTCAAAAGGAAGTAATATTCATATATTTATTGATAAGCTTGAACCGCTTCTCATAAAAAAATGTATTTTTTCAAAAACTCTTTCAAATGAAAACAATTTTAAAGGAATTGAAAAGAGCACTGTTGCTAACTTAGTGAAATTTTGAACGAATTGAAAAGCGCATTATTGATAACTTAGTGGAGGTTTTTATAATTTCGCAATGAAATTAATATTTTCGGAGCTACAGCCACCTTCCTAAACATTTCAAAAGGAAGTAATATTCATACATTTACTGTTAAACTTAAACCATTCCTCATACAAAAATGTATTTTTCCAAACATTCTTTCAAATCAAAAAAATTTTGAACGAATTGAAAAGCGCATTATTGATAACTTAGTGTAGGTTTTTATAATTTCTCAATGAAATTAATATTTCCGGAGCTACAGTCACTTTCTTAAACATTTCAAAAGGAAGTAATATTTATATATTTATTCATAAGCTTGAACCGCTTCTCAGAAAAAAATGTATTTTTTCAAAAGCTCTTTCAAATGAAAACAATTTTAATAGAATTGAAAGGAGCACTGTTAATAACTTAGTGCTTTTCAATTCAAAGTTTCATATGAAAGTAAGATTCATATATTTTTTTTTTAATATAATTGTGTTTTCAAACATTTATTCAAATCACACAATCTTAAAAGAATTAAAACGATAATTTGGTGAAGATTTTAATAATTTCGCAATGAAATTAATATTTCCGTAGATACAGTCACCTTCTTAAACATTTAATAAAGAAGTAATATTCATATATTTACTGATAAACTTGAACCATTCCTCATACAAAAATGTATTTTTCCAAACATTCTTTCAAATCAAAAAAATTTTGAACGAATTGAAAAGCGCATTATTGATAACTTAGTGAATATTTCTATAATTTTGCAATGAAGTTAATATTTCCGTAGATAGAGTCACTTTCTTAAACATTTCAAAAGGAAGTAATATTCATATATTTATTGATAAGCTTGAACCGCTTCTCATAAAAAAATGTATTTTTTCAAAAACTCTTTCAAATGAAAACAATTTTAAAGGAATTGAAAAGAGCACTGTTAATAACTTAGTACTTTTCAATTCAAGGATTCATTTGAAAGTAATATTCATATATTTATTTTAATATATTTTTTTTTATTTGAACTACTCCTCATACAACAATTGTCTTTCCAAATATTCATTCAAATCACACAATTTTAAACGAATTGAAACGATAACTTGGTGAAGATTTTAATAATTTCGCAATGAAATTAATATTTCCGTAGATACAGTCACCTTCTTAAACATTTTATAAAAGAAGTAATATTCATATATTTACTGATAAACTTGAACCATTCCTCATACAAAAATGTATTTTTCCAAACATTCTTTCAAATCAAAAAAATTTTGAACGAATTGAAAAGCGCATTATTGATAACTTAGTGAAGCTTTTTATAATTTCGCAAAAAAATCAGCATAATCAATTCGGCCACCTACTCTCAAGACACCTTTATGATCCAAATACGGGGACAATTTATACAAAAAATTTGTTTTTGTTAATTTATTATTTTGTGATAGACAATTTATTTCATTTTGGAAATGTACTCTTTGCGTATCTTTGATAAGAGTCGGTTCTGCTTTGAGCAACTCAATTTGAGTTAGTTCCTTTTCACAGGAAGGCGTGATATCTCTGTTTCTACGGCAGTAGCAGTTGCCCTTAATGCTCTGCACCACCGAGAAAATCTTTGTAAGTTTATAAGTTGTTCTATTTTTCGTGCCGTTAAATGGCACTCTTTCAACTCGAGCTTTGTTTCCAAAAGGTGTGTATTGGGTTCCCGCCATTCTTTCTCTGGCAACTTTAAAAAATCAGGGCCGTTAAACCAGCGCCATGTATTCGATAGATTAGGTTTATTTGTGCATCGTGTTGCTTCGTCAGCTACATTCGTTTTTCCTGATATCCAGGACCACTCGTCCACCTCTGAAATATCGAGAATTTCACTTACACGAACTGCAACGAACTGGTGATATTTCCGGTGGTTGGAGCGTATCCAACTTAAAACTGTTCGTGAATCTGACCAGAGTGTCTTTCGATTTATTTTTATTACCGTTAAGTATGATATTTTTCAATATACTTAGCAAACCGAGCACCAATAACAGCTGCCATCAGCTCTAAACGTGGTATCGATAAAACCTTTAGTGGCGCCACCCTATTTTTGATCCAATAAGTGAAATAGCGATTTCGTCCCCACAGCACATCCTAAAATACCCTACGGCGGCATAACCGTATTCGCTTGCATCCTTTGTGGATGCAATTGAACATCTAGGTTATTATAGTTTTTCAATGTTTTAAGATAACAACGAGGTATATTTAAATTTTTTAAATCTAGTAAAATTTTCGCACCTTACTTGTTGATGTACTAGAATATGTTCGTCCCAGTCGATATTGTTTCTCCAAACTTCTTGGAGAACTATTTTCAAATACATAAGGAAATTTCCTACAAGCCCTAAAGGGTCATAAATGCTCATTAGAGTTCTTAAAATTTCACGTTTGGTGGGAATTTTGTTTCCGAGAAGAAGTTTGCTGTTTAAGATAGACTGCGACAGTTTAAAGGTTATATTGTCTTCCCCAGGGTTCCAAAATATGCTAAGTACCTTTTCTGTTACTTCGCCTACACTAACGTTTAGGCAAATATTGGTCAAAGGGTTAGAAGAGTTCAATTCTTTCAAAACGCTATCATTATCCGAACACCAGTTTCTAATTTTGAATCCTCCCTCACTATGAATGAATCGCACAGTTTTAGCCAGTTCGGCGACTTCTGCAGGAGTATCCGAAGAAGCAAGAAAATCATCTACATAGTGGTTATCTTTGATGGCAGCAGCGGCTAAGGGATACTTGGCTTCAAATTTTGATGCGTTGAGGTTTTTAACATACTGAGATATGCACGGAGCGCAGGAGGCACCGAATATCATAACCTTCATTACGTACACTTCGGGTTCTTTGTTGTCGTCGCAGCTGCGCCATAAAAATCTTTGCGCATGGCAGTCTTCATCGCGTATATAAATCTGATGGAACATTTGTTCGATGTCACCACAGATTGCAATTTGCCTTTGCCGAAAACGAAAAAGAATAGCTGCAAGAGAAGACAGCAAATCTGTCCCTTTGAGCATCATAGAGTTAAGTGAACTACCATTTGCCTTCGCGGCCGCATCCCAAACTATTCTTCTTTTATTCGGTTTGTTTTTGTTAAATACCGGAAACATTGGTAAATACCGTACATTTTGTTTATCATCTTTGTTGTTTACTTTGGCTATGTAATTTCTCTCAAAATATTCAGAAATTGTTTTTTCTAATTATTCAAATAACTCTTTATTTTTTCTTAGAGTTTCTTCGGGACAAATCAGTCTTCTCTTCGCCATATCAAAGCTTTGTGGAAGTTTAATATTGTCATATCGCCACAGCAAAGCTGTCTCGTAATGGCCATCGCATCTTTGTTTCGTGTATGTTTCTAGCAAACTTAATGCCCTTTGGTCATCTTTTCCAAGAGCTGGAGTATAGTTACTTATACCTGCTAACTCAGTTGTATAAAACTGTTTGAGTAAGTGAGTAAGAATTTGGTCGTTTTCACCTTTACACTCACAAGAGTAAAAATTATATTGAATTTGGACCTTTTCTCCAACACTGGAGTTGCCACATATTAGCCAGCCGAGGCGAGTATGTAAAGCGACGTGTTCGTTTTTCGTACCTTCTTTAACAGGAGTTGGCACACATAATTTTAAGTTATTTAATCCTAAAAGTACGTCTAGTACAGCATTTTCAAAATCGGCGATGGGTAGCCCTTTAAGGTGCGGAAATTTTTTACATAACTTTTTATAATTAAAGCTCTGACTCGGAAGCGATAATTGTTTAACCGTATGAACAGAAATAGAAAGTTCATTTTTATTCATACCTGAAATTTTCATTGAGACTATTTTTGAGTCTTCTTCGTTGCAACCTATTTTACCTGTCCATTTCAAGCATAGAGGTTGTGACTCACCATTTAAATCTAGTTTATTAATTACTTGTTCACTTACCAGACTTACAGACGAACCCTCGTCTATAAATGCAAAAGTATTAAAACGTTTATTATTGTTTCCGTATATTGTTATGGGTATAATTTTAAATAAGATTTCATTGCATTCATTCTTATGGGCTGCATGTAGGTTATCTCTTTTGCTTTTATTTATTTTATCTCTCGTACCGTTTGTTTCTCCATCTTCAGTCATGGATTTATGCAGCAATGTATTATGTTTTATTTGACAATTATTTTCTCTGCAAACGATGCTGCTACTTCAAATACCGTAGTGACGTCGCAGGCACAGTTTACATAGATTGTACATTCTTACTAAGTTCCATCGCTCGCTTCTATTCGCAGCCAAGAATTTTTTACACTTCTCAACGCTATTGCAGTTGCCAGAACACACTAAACAGATCTTTTTGTTTTGTTCTTCATGAGCATGCACATAAACGTTTTTTGGCTTACGCGAATACTGCTCTATTGACTTTGATGCGCTGCTGTCACTTTCTATATTTATGCTGCTTGCTGAGACACCGACTTCATATATCCAGTTAGCGAATTCAGTCAAACTTACTCTTTTGTTATTTTTTGCTAATTTTATTTTGTGTTCACCCCAGTTAAGTTGAAAATGCGATGGCATTTTCATTATTAATTCATGTAGTAAAGATAAATTGGTCATTTCATTTATTAAACCACTGGCTTTAGTTGTTGTTTCTAGGCTTTACTTCCTTTTACTTCCACGGCCTTTACTTCCACGGCGAAATAGGTAATTGTGCTCAATTTATTTGTGTTCAGTGCTGGTAGTGATCTTATTCTATTTTTCAGTGAGTTTAATATTTTTTCCGGTTGTCCAAAAAGCAATTTTAGTGTAGATAGAGCACATGGTACACCCGATGGATGGATTAAAATATGCTTAACAGATCGAAGTGCTTCCCCCTTTAGAGAACTTTGAAGCCTGACAAGATTTTCAGCGTCTGTAAAACCACAGACTGCTGTCGACCAGTCATATGTGGCACTAAACAAGGGCCATTCTTCAGGAGTGCCGGTAAAAATTGGAAGCTCTTTTGGTACGGACTGCCGCGCGCTTATTTGTTGTTGCGAAAGCCTGTGAGAAGGTAATATAACAGGTTGGAGGTTTGATGGGTTCATGGAAAACGTTGAATCCATGTAACCAAATTGTACAGGTGTCTCTAATGTGTGATTTTCTGCATTTACGTTATCTGAATTATTACATAAATTTACAGTTGTCGGCTGCTGACGGTTCGTTGTTGGGTCATTAATAAATGAAGACATGTTATTAACGAATGACGTAGTTGTACATACGGGCGGAGTTATTGTTTTTGTCGTATAAACTAAGTTATTACTTACGTTTTGGCAATATGTTTCAGTAGTGTTAGGCATTTCTTGCGTTGTTGTGGCTTGTGGTACAAATGTGTAAGGTGGCGTTTCAAACTGACGAGCTGCGGAAACTATATTTTGGTGTGCGGTTTAAGTAGCCGAAGTAGTGGGTTGGATTTGATTATCTAACCACTCATGTACAGATCTGCAGCTGATTGTGCGTCCTCGAAGTCATCTACTGCTTGTTCGAGAATTTGGTATTTCTTTTTAATGAAATCTCTTTTAAGTTGTGTCTCTTCTTCTAGACGTTGTAGCTCAAGAACTTGTCGGCGGGAGCGGGAAGCGGCCGAAGAGCCACTACGAATGGAAGAGGCAGAATCGATTGTGATTTGATGTTGTACCGTACAATTTTGGCAACTCCACGTAGGTTGGTCTTGATTGCTGCTGAGATTGACACAAGGTAAATGAAAATTAAGATGGCACTTGCTGCATTTTATAAAATTTTCATTTTCTGTGAACTTGTTGCAAATGTGACAGTTGTTCAGTGCAGGACTTAACTGAGTTGATCGTTGACGACTTAGTGGTTGACCCTGTGAGGGAGTGGAAGGTTGCATTCTGTTAGGACTTACGTTTTAGCACCCAAGATGATTCCTTCAAACGATCCGATGAGGTACCAATAAAAGAATTTTAATGTTGCCGGTAAAGCGGCCCAAGCTCAAGATAGCCAATGTGGATTTTAAACACAAGTGTAAGAATTTTAGAAAACTTTAATTCTTTATTCTTACGCTTTAATATGTTAAAATTCCTAAAATTATAAATAAATTCATTATACAAACTTACATACTAAACTGCTGATATACTAACTTTTATGTATGGCTACTCTAAGCGAAGCTTCGTAATCCTTATGACCTGAACGAATGAATATCTTAAATCTATGTAGGTGTTTTTATATACATATGTATGTGGTCTCGATTAAATATGGCTTCATAATTATACCGCGTGGAAAATTAAAAAGAATAATTTAACATTTTGACATGCTCATCTCTCTACATATCGATAACAGTAATGTCATATTAGCGATTTATGAGTGGCGGTAACAGGAGTAATTTTTACAAATTCAAAAGCCGAGATTTATAATTTTGCATGAAAAATGTTGTACACTTTTTCTTTAAAATTTTTGAATAAGACAAGAGTGTTATTTTTATAAATATAAAAGCCGAGATTTATAATTTGCCATAAAAAATATTTATAATTTTTCTTGAAATTTTATGAATAAGTCACAGGTGTAATTTATTTATATATTGAAGCCAAAATCTCTAATTTTGCAAAAAAAAAATTTTTATTTTTTTTCGAAATTTTTTGATTAAGACATGTGCATTTTACTTATATACTAATGCTGAAATTTCTAATTTTGCATGACCAATTTTTGATACGTTTTCTTCAAAATGTTTGAATAAGTCATGGGTGTAATTTTTATATACATAAAAGCCGAGATTTCTAATATTGCATGAAAAATTTTGTTTACTCTTTCTTAAAAATTTTTGAATAAGACCGGGTGTAATTTTTGTAAATATAAAAGCCGAGATTTCTAGTTTTCCATAAAAAATTTGAAATTTTTGGAAAAAGTCACGGGTCTAATTTTTTTATATAATAAAGCTGCAATTTCTAATTTTTCCTCATGCAAAAATGTATTTTTCCAAATATGTATTTTTTTAAAAATTCTTTCAAATTAAAATAATTTTGAAAGAATTCAAAGGAGCACTGTTGCAAACTTAGTGAAGCTTTTTATAATTTCGTAATGAAATTAATATTTCCGGAGATACAGTCACTTTCTTAAACATTTCATAAAGAAGTAATATTCATATATTTACTGATATACTTGAACCATTCCTCATACAAAAATGTATTTTTCCAAACATTCTTTAAAATCAAAAAAATTTTGAATGACTTGAAAAGAGCACTATTGATAACTTAGTGAAGATTTTTATAATTTCGCAACGAAATTAATATTTCCGGAGATACAGTCTCTTTCTAAAACATTTCATAGGGAAGTAATTTTTATTATTTTTTAATAAACTTAAAATTACTTTTTTAAACATTTCATATAGAAGTAATATTCATATATTTACTGATAAACTTAAACCATTCCTCATGCAAAAATGTATTTTTCCAAACATTCTTTAAAATTAAAAACATTTTGTACGAATTGGGAAGCGCATTATTGATAATTTATAATTTTTCTTGAAATTTTTGGAAAGCCAAAATTTTTAATTTTGCATGACCATATTTTAACATTTTTTCTTCAAAATGTTTGAATAAGTCACGGGTATAATTTTTATGAATATAAAAGCCGAGATTTCTAATTTTGCATCACCAATTTTGTACACTTTTTCTTGAAAATTTTTGAATAACACATGGGTGTAATTTTAATAAATATGAAATTCGAGATTTCTAATTATCCATAAAAAAATTTTATAATTTTTTATAAAATTTTTTGAATAAGTAACAGGTGTATTTTGTTTACATATTAAAGCTTAAATTATTAATTTTTAACACTTTTTTTTTAAAATGTTTAAATCAGTTATGGGTGTAATTTTTATATATATAAAAGCTGAGATTTCTTATTTTGCAATACAAAATGTTCTATACTTTTTCTTGAAAATTTTTGAATACGACATGGGTGTAATTTTTACAAATTCAAAAGCCGAGATTTCTAATTTTGCATGAAAAATTTTTGACACTTTTTCTTTAAAATTTTTGAATAAGACAGAGTGTTATCTTTATAAATATAAAAACCGAGATTTGTAATTTTCCATAAAAAATGTTTATAATTTTTCTTGAAGTTTTATGCATAAGTCACAGGTGTTATTTATTTATATATTAAAGCCAAAATTTCTAATTTTCCAAAAAAAATTTTTATAATTTTACTTGAAATTTTTTGATTAAAACATGTTCATTTTATTTATATACTAATGCTCAAATTTCTAATTTTGCATGGCCAATTTTTGATACGTTTTCTTCAAAATGTTTGAATAAGTCACGGGTGTAATTTTTATATACATAAAAGCCGAGATTTCTAATATTACATGAAAAATTTTGTTTACTCTTTCTTGAAAATTTTTAAATAAGACCGGGTGTAATTTTTGTAAATATAAAAGCCGAGATTTCTAATTTTGCATAAAAAATTTGAATAATCTTTCTTGAAATTTTTGGAAAGGGTCTAATTTATTTATATAATAAAGCTGCAATTTCTAATTTTTCCTTATGCAAAAATGTATTTTTCCAAATATGTATTTTTTTAAAAATTCTTTCAAATTAAAATAATTTTGAAAGAATTCAAAAGAGCACTGTTGCTAACTTAGTGAAGCTTTTTATAATTTCGCAATGAAATTAATATTTCCGTAGATACAGTCACTTTCTTAAACATTTCATAAAGAAGTAATATTCATATATTTACTGATAAACTTGAACCATTTCTCATACAAAAATGTATTTTTCCAAACATTCTTTAAAATCAAAAAAAAATTTTAACGAATTTTTTAATTTCGCAATGAAATTAAATTTCCGGAGTTACAGTCACTTTCTTAAACATTTCAAAAGGAAGTAATTTTTATTAATTTATTGATAAACTTAAACCACTTCTCATTTAAAAATGTATGTTTTCATACAATTTTTCAAATGAAAAGAGTTTTAAAAGAATTAAAAAGAGCTCTATCGGTAACTTGGTGCAGATTTTTATAATTTCGCAATAAAATTAATATTTCCGGAGCTACAGTCACTTTCTTAAACATTTCATAAAGAAGTAATATTCATATATTTACTGATAAACATGAACCATTCCTCATACAAAAATGTATTTTTCCAAACATTCTTTAAAATCAAAAAAAATTTGGACGATTTGAGAAGCGCATTATTGATAACTTATAATTTTTCTTGAAATTTTTGGAAAGCCAAAATTTTTAATTTTGCATGACCATATTTTAACACTTTTTTTTCAAAATGTTTGAATAAGTCACGGGTGTAATTTTTATGAATATAAAAGCCGAGATTTCTAATTTTGCATCACCAATTTTGTACACTTTTTCTTGAAAATTTTTGAATAAGACAAGAGTGTTATTTTTATAAATATAAAAGCCGAGATTTCTAATATTGCATTACAAATTTTGTATACTCTGTCTTGAAAATTTTTGAATAAGACTGTGTGTAATTTTTGTAAATAGAAAAGCCAAGATTTCTAATTTTCCATAAAAAATTTGTATAATCTTTCTTGAAATTTTTGGAAAAAGTCACGGGTCTAATTTATTTATATAATAAATCTGCAATTTCAAATTTTTCCTCATGCAAAAATGTATTTTTTCAAATATTATTTCAAATCAAAAATTCTTTCAAATTAAAATAATTTGAAAGAATTCAAGAGAGCACTGTTGCTAACTTAGTGGAGGTTTTTATAATTTCGCAATAAAATTAATATTTCCGAAGCTACAGTCACTTTCTTAAGCATTTCAAAAGAAAATAATATTCATATATTTATTGATAAGCTTGAACCGCTTCTCATAAAAAAATGTATTTTTTCAAAAACTCTTTCAAAAGAAAACAATTTTAAAGGAATTGAAAAAAGCACTGTAATTAACTTAGTGCTTTTCAATTCAAAGTTTCATATGAAAGTAATATTCATATATTTAATAATATATTTTTTTTTATTTGAACTACTCCTCATACAAAAATTGTTGTTTCAAACATTCATTCAAATCACACAATCTTAAAAGAATTGAAACGATAATTTGGTGAAGATTTTAATAATTTCGCAATGAAATTAGTATTTCCGGAGATACAGTCACTTTCTTAAACATTTCATAAAGAAGTAATATTCATATATTTACTGATAAACTTGAACCATTCCTCATACAAAAATGTATTTTTCCAAACATTCTTGCAAATCAAAAAAATTTGAACGAATTGAAAAGCGCATTATTGATAACTTAGTGGAGGTTTTTATAATTTCGCAATGAAATTAATATTTCCGGAGCTACAGTCACTTCTTAAACATTTCAAAAGGAAGTAATTTTTATTAATTTATTGATAAACTTAAACCACTTCTCATTTAAAAATGTATGTTTTCATAAAATCTTTTAAATCAAAAGAGTTTTAAAAGAATTGAAAAGAGCACTATCGGTAACTTGGTGCAGATTTTTATAATTTCGCAATAAAATTAATATTTCCGGAGCTACAGTTACTTTTTTAAACATTTCATATAGAGGTAATATTCATATATTTACTGATAAACTTTAACCATTCCTCATACAAAATGTATTTTTCCAAACATTCTTTCAAATCAAACAAATTTTGAACGAATGAGACACGCATTATTTATAACTTATAATTTTTCTTGAAATTTTTGGAAAACCAAACTTTTTAATTTTTCATGACCATATTTTAACACTTTTTCTTCAAAATGTTTAAATAAGTCACGGGTGTAATTTTTATGAATATAAAAGCCGAGATTTCTAATTTTGCATCACCAATTTTGTACACTTTTTCTTGAAAATTTTTGAATAACACATGGGTGTAATTTTAATAAATATAAAAGCCGAGATTTCTAATTTTCCATAAAAAATGTCACAGGTCAAGTCACAGGTGTTATTTATTTATATATTAAAGCCAAAATTTCTAATTTTCCGTAAAAAAATTTTATAATTTTTCTTGAAATTTTTTGATTAAGACATGTGCATTTTATTTATATATTAATGCTGAAATTTCTAATTTTGCATGACCAATTTTTGATACGTTTACTTAAAAATGTTTGAATAAGTCACGGGTGTAATTTTTATATACATAAACCCGAGATTTCTAATATTGCATGAAAAATTTTGTATCCTCTTTCTTGAAAATTTTTGAATAAGACCGGGTGTAATATTTGTAAATATAAAAGCCGAGATTTCTAATTTTGCATAAAAAATTTGTATAATCTTTCTTGAAATTTTTGAAAAATTCCCGGGTCTAATCTATTTATATAATAAAGCTGCAATTTCTAATTTTTCCTCATGCAAAAATGTATTTTTCCAAATATGTATTTTTTTTAAATTCTTTCAAATTAAAATAATTTTGAAAGAACTCAAAAGAGCGCCGTTGCTAACTTAGTGAAGCTTTTTATAATTTCGCAATGAAATTAATATATCCGTAGATACAGTCACTTTCTTAAACATTTCAAAAGGAAGTAATTTTTATTAATTTATTGATAAATTAATATTTCCGGAGCTACAGTCACTTTCTTAAACATTTCAAAATGAAGTAATATTCATATATTTATTGATAAGCTTGAACCGCTTCTCATAAAAAAATGTATTTTTTCAAAAGCTCTTTCAAATGAAAACAATTTTAAAGGAATTGAAAAGAGCACTGTTAATAACTTAGTACTATTCAATGCAAGGATTCATATGAAAGTAATATTCATATATTTATTTTAATATATTTTTTTTTTTATTTGAACTACTCCTCATACAAAAATTGTCTTTTCAAACATTCATTCAAATCACACAATTTTAAAAGAATTGAAAAGAGCACTATCGATAACTTGGTGAAGATTTTTATAATGTCGCAATGAAAGTAATATTACCGGACATACAGTCACTTTTTAACATTTCATATAGAAGTTATATTCATATATTTACTTATAACTTTAACGATTCCTCATACAAAAATGTATTTTTCCAAAAATTCTTTAATATGAAACAAATTTTGAAGGAAAATAGGTACTCTTGATAACTTAGTGAAGATTTTTATAATTTGAAATCAAAACAACTTCGAAAGAATTAAAAAGAGCACTATCGATAATTTAGTAAATATTTCTATAATTTCGCAATGAAGTTAATATTTCCGTAGATACAGTCACTTTCTTAAACATTTCAAAAGGAAGTAATATTCATATATTTATTGATAAGCTTGAACCGCTTCTCATAAAAAAACGTAGTTTTTCAAAAACTCTTTCAAATGAAAAAAATTTTAAAGGAATTGAAAAGAGCACTATTGATAACTTAGTGAAGATTTTTATAATTTCGCAGCAAAACTAGTTTTTCCGGAAATACACTCACTTTCTTAAACATTTCATAAAGAAGTAATTTTTATTAATTTATTGATAAACTTAAGCCACTTCTCCTTTAAAAATGTAAGTTTTCATAAAATCTTTCAAACCAAAAGAGTTTTAAAAGAATTGAAAAAAGCAATATCGGTAACTTAGTGAAGACTTTAAAATTTCGCAACGAAATTAATATTTCTGGAGCTAAAGTTACTTTTTTAAATATTTAATATAGAAGTAACATTCATATATTTACTGATAAACTTGAACCATTCCTCATACAAAAATGTATTTTTCCAAACATTATTTCAAATCAAAAAAATTTTGAACGAATTGAAAAGCACATTATTGATAACTTAGTGGAGGTTTTTATAATTTCGCAATGAAATTAATATTTCCGGAGCTACAGTCACTTTCTTAAACATTTCAAAAGGAAGTAATATTCATATATTTATTGATAAGCTTGAACCGCTTCTCATAAAAAAATGTTTTTTTCAAAAAGTCTTTCAAATGAAAACAATTTTAAAGGAATTGAAAAGAGCACTGTTAATAACTTAGTGCTTTTCAATTCAAAGATTCATATGAAAGTAATATTCATATATTTATTCTAATAAATTTTTTTTTATCTGAACTACTCTTCATACAAAAATTGTCTTTTCAAACATTCTTTAAAAACAAACAATTTAAAAAGAATTGAAAAGAGCACTATCGATAACTTGGTGAAGATTTTTATAATGTCGCAATGAAAGTAATATTACCGGTAATACAGTTACTTTTAAAACATTTCATATAGAAGTGTAGGAAGAAAACACCACGACTTTCCGCTTTCAGGTCACTTTATTAACTGAACCATCATTTATATACAAAATAACTTAAAGCTATGTAGATGTAAGACAGTGATAGATATATATATATATATACTTAAAGCTATGTAAATGTAGTACAGTGACAGATATATATATATATATATATACAGAAACTTAAAGCTACAAAGCGGCATACACCAATAACAAACAGCACATTACTACAATTCGGCCCTCCTGACAACGAGATCCCCTGATCTCGGTTCTACTAACTCCGTGACCCGCGACCCTTGAACCACGGGCGGATATTCCCAACTGCCCATACACCCTTGTACGGGTTACGAAAACCCTCTATATCCTTCAGCTTGTTGAAAACCCTCTATATCCTTCAGCAAATATCTATCATTCCGCAAAACTTTCGATACCCTAAATGGTCCCTTGAATTTCGGAACCAATTTACGGGATATACCAGCGTGTGAATCAAAATTCTTCACCATAACATAGTCGTCGACAAAATACTTCGTAGGTGCCTTTCTCCGTTTGTCGACATAATTCTTGTTATAGTCCTGCAATGTCTTCTGCCTTACTGATGCCCTGTCTCTAATCTCACCGTGATCCACTTGTTTGACATCCTGTACATCCTCAATCAAAGTCTCCTTTAAAAAATCCATCACACTACCCCTTTGCCCGACACCGAATAACATGGCACTCGGATGCTCGCCTATTGCCCTATGAACAGTGTTGTTAAGGCTGTATTCAACTTTATCCAATACCATATCCCAGAAAACATTCTCCTCAGGCCGTACCAATTTTGCTATCATTGGACCAATACTCCTGTTCACTCTCTCAACCTGCCCATTTGCCTGCGGGGAACCAGTAGCAACCCTCACATGTTTGATCCCATTTTCCTCCATAAACTCCCGGAACTCCCCAGATGTAAACGCAGTACCCCTATCGCTTATGACATACCTCGGTCGACTGTAACATCGGAAATAGTCCCTCAAATGACCAATAACCTCCTTCGTATTCGTCGTCTTCGTCGGATAAAGTCTCACAAATTTCGTATTAGCGTCGACAACAACCAAAATATGTTTGAGTGTCCTACCATTATCAACGGGCCCGTAATGGTCTATGTGAACCATATCAAACGGTTTTCTGGGCTTTGGGATATTATTCAAAAATCCTTCTTCCTTTCCGTGTTTCGAAGAATATGCTATGCACTTCAAACAATTTTGTATGTGAACCGACGCCTTTTCCCTAATCTTCGGAAACCAATAGCTTTTAGCGATAAGTTCAGTCATTTTGTCGATCCCCACATGACCAATCTCATCATGGTATTTATAAAAAACATGATGTTCCATGTCTTCCGGCACGCAAAACAATAAAGCGTCATTATTCGATTTCCTATAAATAACTCCATTCCTCATCTCAAACAACTTATGTTGTTTCCTCTGAAGTTCACACTTAAGGCCCTTCAATTTCGTATCTTTATTCTGACATATGACCAAATTCTCCTCAAAAGTATTACTCTCGATCACCATTATGCTCAAACACCTACTAAGTGCATCCACATGTTGCATCCGCGAACCAGTTCTATGTTCCAAAACGTAGTCATAATTTTGCAGTTCAAGACCCCATCTCGCAATCCTTGGGTTAAGTTCTTTTTTATTCAACGTCATTGTCAGTGAATTACAGTCCGTGACAATTTTAAACTTCTTTCCCTGTAAGTATATTCGAAATCTTTTCAAAGCGTTAATAATTGCAAGTGTCTCTAATTCAAAACTGTGATATTTAGATTCAACCTCCGTCGTACGCTTCGAAAAATAAAACACCGGGTGCATTTTTCCGTCCTCCTTTTTCTGTAAAAGAACAGCTCCAAACCCTACGCTGCTTGCATCACAATGCAATTCAGTATCATCCTTTGGATCGTATAAAGCCAACACCGGCGACCCCATCAATTTCTCCTTCAACAGCTCAAAAGCTCCAAGTTCCTCCGTCCCAAATTTGAATTTTCTATCCTTTCTAGTCAAATCATATAATGGTCTAGCCATTAAAGAAAAGTCCTTGACAAATCTTCTGAAGTAAGAACAAAGTCCCAAAAAACTTTGTACCGAATGTACGTTTGTCGGCAACGGAAAGTTTTTTATTGCCATGAGTCCACGATCATCCGCTCCAATACCCTGGCCATCAATTTTATATCCTAAATATGTAACAGTTGTCTGTAAAAATTCACACTTGTCCAGCCTTAGCTCCAACTTATTCTCCACTAATTTATCAAAAACCTCTCTCAGTACAAGAAAATGTTCACCAATATCCGTTGTTGCGATCATTATGTCATCCAAATAAATAATCAACTTACCATCCCTTACCATGTCTGCAAAAATTCTGTTTACAAATCTTTGAAAAACTGAGGGGGCATTTCTCAAACCAAACGGCATCCTCAAAAACTCATATTGGCCTAACGGAGTAACAAAAGAAGTATACTTCACTGAATCCTCATCAACATACACATGAAAAAAACCATTTCTCAAATCCAATTTCGTAAAATATTTCTTACCCGCCAGTCTATCCAACAAATCATCTATCAAGGGAATAGGATAGCTATCCTTGGCTGTCATTCTATTCAGCACACGGTAATCCACACACAGCCTAAGATCACCCGTTTTCTTCTTCACCAAAACAATAGGCGAAACAAATTCTGATTCACTCGGCCTGATGTAACCCTTTTCCAAGTATTCATCCAAAATTACCTGTAACCGCTGCCTCTCATCATAGGACAATCTGCGAGGGGTACAACTAAAAGGTTTCGGATTTTCAACAATCAACTTCATATTACTCTTCACCCTAGGTTCAACTGGTCTTTGTGGCCGTAAATAACATCCCAAAAACATTGCATCCAACTTTTCTCTATCCTTATAACTCACACTTTCACCCACAATGAGCTGGTTTCCGCCATTCTCCCCGCAATCAATAGACATTATCATATTCAACACTTTTTCAAATTCATAATCCATTACCCTGTCATCATTTCGGCCAACCCCCGCTATCAACCTTAATCCTGCCATTTCCAAAAAATCCCTGCCCAAAATACAATCATACACCATTGACCCATCATCAACAATAATCATCTTCAATTCAATTCTTTTATTTTCAAAAAAAACATAAAATAAACATTTTCCATAAGTCTTCAATCTACTCTTATTAATTCCAAAAAATGATGAGTCAACTTCTGACATTTCAGTAAAATTTATCTTTCCCGCAACATCTGACCTCCTAACTAAGCTGACGGGGCTCCCCGTGTCTATTAGGCATTCTATGTAAAAACAATCATTGAAATTTTCATTAGTACTAAACTTAAAATACCTTAAATAATCATTCTCGTTCACCTTGGACACTGCTTCTCTTCGTTCAGGGCACGCTGCAACACGATGTTCCAAGCTCCCACAAGCATAACATGCACCTACTTCCCTCTTTGGTTTCCGGCAATCGGTAGCAAAATGTCCTACTGAATTGCAGTTGTAGCATCTATACTTGATTTCGTTTTTTGTTGTCTTCGATGACATTGGGACTGGTAACTGAATCGTGGAGAATGCCTGCAGCAGCTGCGCCTTATTCTTGTAACATTGTAATTTGGCATGTATTTTCAAATTTTCATCAGGTATGCCCTCAATTATATTATCGACAAGTTCGTCCTCATCAATTCGGAATTTACTGGCCAACAAGACTTTCTCATTAAAATAATTCATGAAGCTTACATTGTACTGCCATTTGTATGCCTCAAAATTGCGCCGCATTACTAGTTTGTTTTCTTTTGAACTGAATACATTTAACATTTCTGCAAACAAGACATCGAGTTCCTCATTAACATAGTTTGATTTTGAATGCAGCCACAGTTGAGCTTTTCCCTTAACCTTACACATCAACAAAGCTTTCAAGGTACTGTCATCCACAGGATACTTTCTTGCAATATTTTTAAATTGTAAAATCCATACTTCTGGGCAAACTGCACCATCATACCCCGGCAATAAATCTTTAAGTAAACCCAACGACATAATGTTGTCGTTATTGTTTACATTTCGACCACTATCGCGTGAAACTTCAGTTGCTCCGTTTGTGTTGTTGTTCAAACTTGTATTATACACATTTCTACATTCATCTTGAACGTCATTAAATAAAACACTCATTCGACTTTTTTCAAACTCATCTTTTCTCTTATAAAACTCATTTTCTTTAATCAAAAGTTCTTTTTCTCTTTTCAAAAGTTCAAGTTCTCTTCTCATTTGATTAAAGTTAATTTCACTCCAATCTGCATTTGCTGCGATTTCACCGCTCATTTGCACTCTTTCTGCCATTTGCGTGGTCTCATTTTCTGCACTCATTTGGTAATTTTCGATCATTTGACTTTGTTCACTCGTTTGTGTTTCAACATGCTCAATACCATCACTCATCTCTTCTACTGTGTTAGTGACAACGATGCTTTCAATTGGACATACCCCTCTATCATTTGCTGGAACTTCATTGAGTCGCAAAACAAGCGCACTTTTCGTACCAGCGGTGGGCAAATTAAGTTGTTGCAGCCATCCTCGCAGCTGCGCAGCCGTGTACTTGTTCGGGTTGACTTCTTCCATTCTTGTTTGCTGCCTCTTCTACTTTATTTTTCGTTAGTAACAAAATGCACACGAAACCAAGGTCTTTTCTCTTCTGGATTTTTCTGTAGTTATTCTTCTTTCTGTCTCTAGTGTTCTATTCTTTCCTTTTCTATCGAATTTCCTTTGAACTTCGCAATTTCTTGCCGTTGTAAATTCTGTATGTATTTGTTCTTCGTTTTGTACAGCAAATTATCGCTAACGGGAACAAATTTTTACCTCTTTTTTTTTCTTCTTTTTTTTTTTTTTTTAAGGGTAATCCCACTTCTGACAAACTGTAGGAAGAAAACACCACGACTTTCCGCTTTCAGGTCACTTTATTAACTGAACCATCATGTATATACAAAATAACTTAAAGCTATGTAGATGTAAGACAGTGATAGATATATATATATATACTTAAAGCTATGTAAATGTAGTACAGTGACAGATATATATATATATATATACAGAAACTTAAAGCTACAAAGCGGCATACACCAATAACAAACAGCACATTACTACAGAAGTAATATTCATATATTTACTGATAAACTTGAACGATTCCTCATACAAAAATTTATTTTTCCAAAAATTCTTTAAAATGAAACCAATTTTAAAGGAATTGAAAATAGGTACTCTTGATAACTTAATGATGATTTTTATAATTTTAAATCAAAACAACTTCGAAAGAATTAAAAAAGCACTATCGATAACTTAGTGAATATTTCTATAATTTCGCAATGAAGTTAATATTTCCGTAGATACAGTCACTTTCTTAAACATTTCAAAAGGAAATAATAATCATATGTTTATTGATAAGCTTGAACCGCTTCTCATAAAAATGTAATTTTTCAAAAACACTTGCAAATGAAAACAATTTTAAAGGAATTGAAAAGCCGAGATTTCTAATTTTTCATAAAAAATGTTTATAATTTTTATTGAAAATTTATGAATAAGTCACAAGTGTAATTTATTTATATATTAAAGCCAAAATTTCTAATTTTCCAAAAAAAGTTTTATATAATTTTTCTTGAAATTTTTTTTTACGACATGTGCATTTTATTTATATATTAATGCTGAAATTTTCTAATTTTGCATGACCAATTTTTGAATATTTCTATAATTTCGCAATGAAGTTAATATTTCCGTAGATACAGTCACTTTCTTAAACATTTCAAAAGGAAATAATAATCATATGTTTATTGATAAGCTTGAACCGCTTCTCATAAAAATGTAATTTTTCAAAAACACTTGCAAATGAAAACAATTTTAAAGGAATTGAAAAGCCGAGATTTCTAATTTTTCATAAAAAATGTTTATAATTTTTATTGAAAATTTATGAATAAGTCACAAGTGTAATTTATTTATATAATAAAGCCAAAATTTCTAATTTTCCAAAAAAAGTTTTATATAATTTTTCTTGAAATTTTTTTTTACGACATGTGCATTTTATTTATATATTAATGCTGAAATTTTCTAATTTTGCATGACCAATTTTTGATACGTTTTCTTCAAAATGTTAGAATAAGTCCGGGGTGTAATTTTTATTAATATAAAACTCGAGGTTTCTAATTTTGCATGAAAAAATGTTCTATACTTTTTCTTGAAAATTTTTGAAAACGACATGGGTGCAATTTTTACAAATTCAAAAGCCGAGATTTCTAATTTTGCATGAAAAATTTTGTACACTTTTTCTTCAAAATTTTTGAATAAGACAAGAGTGTTATTTTTATAAATATAAAAGCCGAGATTTCTAATTTTCCATAAAAAATTTGTATAATCTTTCTTGAAATTTTTGGAAAAATTCACAGGTCTAATTTATTTATATAATAAAGCTGCAATTTCTAATTTTTGCTCATTCAAAAATGTATTTTTCCAAATATGTACTTTTTTAAAAATTATTTCAAATTAAAAAATTAAAATAATTTTGAAAGAATTCAAAAGAGCACTGTTGCTAACTTAGTAAAGCTTTTTATAATTTCGCAATGAAATTAATATTTCCGTAGATACAGTCACTTTCTTAAACATTTCATATAGAAGTAATATTCATATATTTACTGATAAACTTGAACCACTGCTCATACAAAAATGTATTTTTCCAAACATTCTTTCAAATCCAAAAAATTTTGAAGGAATTGAAAATATGTTCTCTTGATAACTTAATGAAGATTTTTGTAATTTGAAATCAAAACAACTTCGAAAGAATTAAAAAGAGCACTATCGATAACTTAGTGAATATTTCTATAATTTCGCAATAAACTTAATATTTCCGTAGATACAGTCACTTTCTTAAACATTTCATAAAGAAGTAATATTCATATATTTACTGATAAACTTGAACCATTCCTCATACAAAAATATATTTTTCCAAAAGTTCTTTAAAATGAAACAAATTGTGAAGGAATTGAAAATATGTTCTCTTGATAACTTAATGAAGATTTTTGTAATTTGAAATCAAAACAACTTCGAAAGAATTAAAAAGAGCACTATCGATAACTTAGTGAATATTTCTATAATTTCGCAATGAAGTTAATATTTCCGTAGATACAGTCACTTTCTTAAACATTTCAAAAGGAAGTAATATTCATATATTTATTGATAAGCTTGAACCGCTTCTCATAAAAAAACGTAGTTTTTCAAAAACTTTTTCAAATGAAAACAATTTTAAAGGAATTGAAAAGAGCACTGTTGCTAACTTAGTGAAGCTTTTTATAATTTCGCAATGAAATTAATATTTCCGTAGATACAGTCACTTTCTTAAACATTTCATAAAGAAGTAATATTCATATATTTACTGATAAACTTGAACCATTCCTCATACAAAAATGTATTTTTCCAAACATTCCTTCAAATCAAAAAAATGTTAAACGAATTGAACAGCGCATTATTGATAATTTAGTGGAGGTTTTTATAATTTCGCAATGAAATTAATATTTCCGGAGCTACAGTCACTTTCTTAAACATTTCAAAAGGAAGTAATATTCATATATTTATTAATAAGCTTGAACCGCTTCTCATAAAAAAATGTATTTTTTCAAAAACTCTTTCAAATGAAAACAATTTTAAAGGAATTGAAAAGAGCACTGTTAATAACTTAGTACTTTTCAATTCAAGGATTCATATGAAAGTAATATTCATATATTTATTTTAATATATTTTTTTTTTTTATTTTAACTACTCCTCATACAAAAATTGTCTTTTCAAACATTCATTCAAATCACACAATTTATAAGAATTGAAACGATAACTTGGTGAAGATTTTAATAATTTCGCAATGAAATTAATATTTCCGTAGATACAGTCACCTTCTTAAACATTTCAAAAGGAAGTAATATTCATATATTTACTGATAAACTTGAACCATTCCTCATACAAAAATGTATTTTTCCAATTTTTTGATAATTATTCCAATTTATTGATAACTTAGTGGAGGTTTTTATAATTTTGTAATGAAATTAATATTTCCGGAGCTACAGTCACTTTCTTAAACATTTCAAAAGGAATTAATATTCATATATTTATTGATAAGCTTGAACCGCTTCTCATAAAAAAATGTATTTTTTCAAAAGCTCTTTCAAATGAAAACAATTTTAAAGGAATTGAAAAGAGCACTGTTAATAACTTAGTACTTTTCAATTCAAGGATTCATATGAAAGTAATATTCATATATTTATTCTAATAAATTTTTTTTTATCTGAACTACTCTTCATACAAAAATTGTCTTTTCAAACATTCTTTAAAAACAAACAATTTAAAAAGAATTGAAAAGAGCACTATCGATAACTTGGTGAAGATTTTTATAATGTCGCAATGAAAGTAATATTACCGGTTATACAGTTACTTTTAAAACATTTCATATAGAAGTAATATTCATATATTTACTGATAAACTTGAACGATTCCTCATACAAAAATGTATTTTTCCAAAAATTCTTTAAAATGAAACCAATTTTAAAGGAATTGAAAATAGGTACTCTTGATAACTTAGTGATGATTTTTATAATTTTAAATCAAAACAACTTCGAAAGAATTAAAAAAGCACTATCGATAACTTAGTGAATATTTCTATAATTTCGCAATGAAGTTAATATTTCCGTAGATACAGTCACTTTCTTAAACATTTCAAAAGGAAATAATAATCATATGTTTATTGATAAGCTTGAACCGCTTCTCATAAAAAATGTAATTTTTCAAAAACACTTGCAAATGAAAACAATTTGAAAGGAATTGAAAAGCCGAGATTTCTAATTTTTCATAAAAAATGTTTATAATTTTTCTTGAAATTTTATGAATAAGTCACAGGTGTAATTTATTTATATTATAAAGCCAAAATTTCTAATTTTCCAAAAAAAATTTTTTTAATAATTTTTCTTGAAATTTTTTTTATTAAGACATGTGCATTTTTTTATATATATTAATGCTGAAATTTCTAATTTTGCATGACCAGTTTTTGATACGCTTTCTTCAAAATGTTAGAATAAGTCCGGGGTGTAATTTTTATATACATAAAAGCCGAGATTTCTAATATTGCATGAAAAATTTTGTTTACTCTTTCTTGAAAATTTTTGAATAAGACCGGGTGTAATTTTTGTAAATATAAAAGCCGAGATTTCTAGTTTTCCATAAAAAATTTGAAATTTTTGGAAAAAGTCACGGGTCTAATTTTTTATATAATAAAGCTGCAATTTCTAATTTTTCCTCATGCAAAAATGTATTTTTCGAAATATGTATTTTTTTTAAAATTCTTTCAATGAAAACAATTTTAAAGCAATTGAAAAGAGCACTGTTGCTAACTTAGTGAAGCTTTTTATAATTTCGCAATGAAAGTAATATTTCCGTAGATACAGTCACCTTCTTAAACATTTCATAAAGAAGTAATATTCATATATTTACTGAACTACTTGAACCATTCCTCATACAAAAATGTATTTTTCCAAACATTCTTTCAAATCAAACAAATTTTGAACGAATGAGAAGCGCATTATTTATAACTTATAATTTTTCTTGAAATTTTTGGAAAACCAAACTTTTTAATTTTGCATGACCATATTTTAACACTTTTTCTTCAAAATGTTTAAATAAGTCACGAGTGTAATTTTTATGAATATAAAAGCCGAGATTTCTAATTTTGCATCACCAATTTTGTACACTTTTTCTTGAAAATTTTTGAATAACACATGGGTGTAATTTTAATAAATATAAAAGCCGAGATTTCTAATTTGCCATAAAAAATGTTTATAATTTTTCTTGAAATTTTATGAATAAGTCACAGGTGTTATTTATTTATATATTAAAGCCAAAATTTCTAATTTTCCGTAAAAAAATTTTATAATTTTTCTTGAAATTTTTTGATTAAGACATGTGTATTTTATTTATATATTAATGCTGAAATTTCTAATTTTGCATGACCAATTTTTGATACGTTTTCTTAAAAATGTTTGAATAAGTCACGGGTGTAATTTTTATATACATAAAGCCGAGATTTCTAATATTGCATGAAAAATTTTGTATACTCTTTCTTGAAAATTTTTGAATAAGACCGGGTGTAATATTTGTAAATATAAAAGCCGAGATTTCTAATTTTGCATAAAAAATTTGTATAATCTTTCTTGAAATTTTGGAAAAATTCCCGGGTCTAATTTATTTATATAATAAAGCTGCAATTTCTAATTTTTCCTCATGCAAAAATGTATTTTTCCAAATATGTAATTTTTTAAAAATTCTTTCAAATTAAAATAATTTTGAAAGTATTCAAAGGAGCACTGTTGCTAACTTAGTGAAGCTTTTTATAATTTCGTAATGAAATTAATATTTCCGGAGATACAGTCACTTTCTTAAACATTTCATAAAGAAGTAATATTCATATATTTACTGATAAACTTGAACCATTCCTCATACAAAAATGTATTTTTCCAAACATAATTTAAAACCAAAAAAAAATTTGAACGAATTGAAAAGCGCATTTTTGATAACTTAGTATTTTTATATATAATTTTTATTAATTTATTGATAAATTAATATTTCCGGAGCTACAGTCACTTTCTTAAACATTTCAAAAGGAAGTAATATTCATATATTTATTGATAAGCTTGAACCGCTTCTCATAAAAAAACGTAGTTTTTCCAAAACTCTTTCAAATGAAAAAAATTTTAAAGGAATTGAAAAGAGCACTGATGATAACTTAGTGAAGCATTTTATAATTTCGCAATGAAATTAATATATCCGTAGATACAGTCACTTTCTTAAACATTTCATAAAGAAGTAATATTCATGTATTTACTGATAAACTTGAACCATTCCTCATACAAAAATGAATTTTTCTTTCAAATCAAAAAAATTTTGAACGAATTGAAAAGCGCACTATTGATAACTTAATGAAGGTTTTTATAATTTCTCAATGAAAATAATATTTCCGGAGCTACAGTCACTTTCTTAAACATTTCAAAAGGAAGTAATATTCATATATTTATTGATAAGCTGGAACCGCTTCTCATAAAAAAATTTATTTTTTCAAAAGCTCTTTCAAATGAAAACGATTTTAAAGGAATTGAAAAGAGCACTGTTGCTAACTTAGTGAAGCTTTTTATAATTTCGCAATGAAATTAATATTTCCGTAGATACAGTCACTTTCTTAAACATTTCATAAAGAAGTAATATTCATATATTTACTGATAAACTTAAACCATTCCTCATACAAAAATGTATTTTTCCAAACATTCTTTCAAATGAAAAAAATTTTGAACGAATTGAAAAGCGCATTATTGGTAACTTAGTGGAGGTTTTTATAATTTCGCAAGTAAATTAATATTTCCGGGGCTACAGTCACTTTCTTAAACATTTCAAAAGGAAGTAATATACATATATTTATTGAAAAGCTTGAACCGCATCTCATAAAAAAAAATAGTTTTTCAAAAACTCTTTCAAATGAAAACAATTTTAAAGGAATTGAAAAGAGCACTGTTGCTAACTTAGTGAAGCTTTTTATAGTTTCGCAATGAAATTAATATTTCCGTAGATACAGTCACTTTCTTAAACATTTCATAAAGAAGTAATATTCATATATTTACTGAACTACTTGAACCATTCCTCATACAAAAATGTATTTTTTCCAAACATTCTTTCAAATCAAAACAGTTTTAAAAGAATTGAAGAGCGATCAATTGATAATTTTGTAAAGATTTTTATAATTTTGTAATGAAATTAATACTTCCGGAGATACAGTCACTTTCTTAAACATTTCAAAAGGAAGTAATATTCATATATTTACTGATAAACTTGAACCTTTCCTCATACAAAAATGTATTTTTCCAAAAATTCTTTAAAATGAAACAAATTTTGAAGGAATTGAAAATAGTTACTCTTGATAACTTAATGAAGATTTTTGTAATTTGAAATCAAAACAACTTCGAAAGAATAAAAAAGAGCACTATCGATAACTTAGTGAATATTTCTATAATTTCGCAATGAAGTTAATATTTCCGGAGATACAGTCACTTTCTTAAACATTTCAAAAGGAAGTAATATTCATATATTTATTGATAAGCTTGAACCGCTTCTCATAAAAAAACGTAGTTTTTCCAAAACTCTTTCAAATGAAAAAAATTTTAAAGGAATTGAAAAGAGCACTGATGCTAACTTAGTGAAGCATTTTATAATTTCGCAATGAAATTAATATATCCGTAGATACAGTCACTTTCTTAAACATTTCATAAAGAAGTAATATTCATATATTTACTGATAAACTTGAACCATTCCTCATACAAAAATGTATTTTTCCAAACATTCTTTCAAATCAAACAAATTTTGAACGAATGAGAAGCGCATTATTTATAACTTATAATTTTTCTTGAAATTTTTGGAAAACCAAACTTTTTATTTTGCATGACCATATTTTAACACTTTTTCTTCAAAATGTTTAAATAAGTCACGAGTGTAATTTTTATGAATATAAAAGCCGAGATTTCTAATTTTGCATCACCAATTTTGTACACTTTTTCTTGAAAATTTTTGAATAACACATGGGTGTAATTTTAATAAAAATAAAAGCCGAGATTTCTAATTTGCCATAAAAAATGTTTATAATTTTTCTTGAAATTTTATGAATAAGTCACAGGTGTTATTTATTTATATATTAAAGCCAAAATTTCTAATTTTCCGTAAAAAAATTTTATAATTTTTCTTGAAATTTTTTGATTAAGACATGTGTATTTTATTTATATATTAATGCTGAAATTTCTAATTTTGCATGACCAATTTTTGATACGTTTTCTTAAAAATGTTTGAATAAGTCACGGGTGTAATTTTTATATACATAAAGCCGAGATTTCTAATATTGCATGAAAAATTTTGTATACTCTTTCTTGAAAATTTTTGAATAAGACCGGGTGTAATATTTGTAAATATAAAAGCCGAGATTTCTAATTTTGCATAAAAAATTTGTATAATCTTTCTTGAAATTTTGGAAAAATTCCCGGGTCTAATTTATTTATATAATAAAGCTGCAATTTCTAATTTCTCCTCATGCAAAAATGTATTTTTCCAAATATGTAATTTTTTAAAAATTCTTTCAAATTAAAATAATTTTGAAAGTATTCAAAGGAGCACTGTTGCTAACTTAGTGAAGCTTTTTATAATTTCGTAATGAAATTAATATTTCCGGAGATACAGTCACTTTCTTAAACATTTCATAAAGAAGTAATATTCATATATTTACTGATAAACTTGAACCATTCCTCATACAAAAATGTATTTTTCCAAACATAATTTAAAACCAAAAAAAAATTTCAACGAATTAAAAAGCGCAATATTGATAACTTAGTATTTTTATATATAATTTTTATTAATTTATTGATAAATTAATATTTCCGGAGCTACAGTCACTTTCTTAAACATTTCAAAAGGAAGTAATATTCATATATTTATTGATAAGCTGGAACCGCTTCTCATAAAAAAATTTATTTTTTCAAAAGCTCTTTCAAATGAAAACGATTTTAAAGGAATTGAAAAGAGCACTGTTGCTAACTTAGTGAAGCTTTTTATAATTTCGCAATGAAATTAATATTTCCGTAGATACAGTCACTTTCTTAAACATTTCATAAAGAAGTAATATTCATATATTTACTGATAAACTTAAACCATTCCTCATACAAAAATGTATTTTTCCAAACATTCTTTCAAATGAAAAAAATTTTGAACGAATTGAAAAGCGCATTATTGGTAACTTAGTGGAGGTTTTTATAATTTCGCAAGTAAATTAATATTTCCGGGGCTACAGTCACTTTCTTAAACATTTCAAAAGGAAGTAATATACATATATTTATTGAAAAGCTTGAACCGCATCTCATAAAAAAAAATAGTTTTTCAAAAACTCTTTCAAATGAAAACAATTTTAAAGGAATTGAAAAGAGCACTGTTGCTAACTTAGTGAAGCTTTTTATAGTTTCGCAATGAAATTAATATTTCCGTAGATACAGTCACTTTCTTAAACATTTCATAAAGAAGTAATATTCATATATTTACTGAACTACTTGAACCATTCCTCATACAAAAATGTATTTTTTCCAAACATTCTTTCAAATCAAAACAGTTTTAAAAGAATTGAAGAGCGATCAATTGATAATTTTGTAAAGATTTTTATAATTTTGTAATGAAATTAATACTTCCGGAGATACAGTCACTTTCTTAAACATTTCAAAAGGAAGTAATATTCATATATTTACTGATAAACTTGAACCTTTCCTCATACAAAAATGTATTTTTCCAAAAATTCTTTAAAATGAAACAAATTTTGAAGGAATTGAAAATAGTTACTCTTGATAACTTAATGAAGATTTTTGTAATTTGAAATCAAAACAACTTCGAAAGAATAAAAAAGAGCACTATCGATAACTTAGTGAATATTTCTATAATTTCGCAATGAAGTTAATATTTCCGGAGATACAGTCACTTTCTTAAACATTTCAAAAGGAAGTAATATTCATATATTTATTGATAAGCTTGAACCGCTTCTCATAAAAAAACGTAGTTTTTCCAAAACTCTTTCAAATGAAAAAAATTTTAAAGGAATTGAAAAGAGCACTGATGCTAACTTAGTGAAGCATTTTATAATTTCGCAATGAAATTAATATATCCGTAGATACAGTCACTTTCTTAAACATTTCATAAAGAAGTAATATTCATATATTTACTGATAAACTTGAACCATTCCTCATACAAAAATGTATTTTTCCAAACATTCTTTCAAATCAAACAAATTTTGAACGAATGAGAAGCGCATTATTTATAACTTATAATTTTTCTTGAAATTTTTGGAAAACCAAACTTTTTATTTTGCATGACCATATTTTAACACTTTTTCTTCAAAATGTTTAAATAAGTCACGAGTGTAATTTTTATGAATATAAAAGCCGAGATTTCTAATTTTGCATCACCAATTTTGTACACTTTTTCTTGAAAATTTTTGAATAACACATGGGTGTAATTTTAATAAAAATAAAAGCCGAGATTTCTAATTTGCCATAAAAAATGTTTATAATTTTTCTTGAAATTTTATGAATAAGTCACAGGTGTTATTTATTTATATATTAAAGCCAAAATTTCTAATTTTCCGTAAAAAAATTTTATAATTTTTCTTGAAATTTTTTGATTAAGACATGTGTATTTTATTTATATATTAATGCTGAAATTTCTAATTTTGCATGACCAATTTTTGATACGTTTTCTTAAAAATGTTTGAATAAGTCACGGGTGTAATTTTTATATACATAAAGCCGAGATTTCTAATATTGCATGAAAAATTTTGTATACTCTTTCTTGAAAATTTTTGAATAAGACCGGGTGTAATATTTGTAAATATAAAAGCCGAGATTTCTAATTTTGCATAAAAAATTTGTATAATCTTTCTTGAAATTTTGGAAAAATTCCCGGGTCTAATTTATTTATATAATAAAGCTGCAATTTCTAATTTCTCCTCATGCAAAAATGTATTTTTCCAAATATGTAATTTTTTAAAAATTCTTTCAAATTAAAATAATTTTGAAAGTATTCAAAGGAGCACTGTTGCTAACTTAGTGAAGCTTTTTATAATTTCGTAATGAAATTAATATTTCCGGAGATACAGTCACTTTCTTAAACATTTCATAAAGAAGTAATATTCATATATTTACTGATAAACTTGAACCATTCCTCATACAAAAATGTATTTTTCCAAACATAATTTAAAACCAAAAAAAAATTTCAACGAATTAAAAAGCGCAATATTGATAACTTAGTATTTTTATATATAATTTTTATTAATTTATTGATAAATTAATATTTCCGGAGCTACAGTCACTTTCTTAAACATTTCAAAAGGAAGTAATATTCATATATTTATTGATAAGCTTGAACCGCTTCTCATAAAAAAACGTAGTTTTTCCAAAACTCTTTCAAATGAAAAAAATTTTAAAGGAATTGAAAAGAGCACTGATGATAACTTAGTGAAGCATTTTATAATTTCGCAATGAAATTAATATATCCGTAGATACAGTCACTTTCTTAAACATTTCATAAAGAAGTAATATTCATATATTTACTGATAAACTTGAACCATTCCTCATACAAAAATGAATTTTTCCAAACATTCTTTCAAATCAAAAAAATTTTGAACGAATTGAAAAGCGCACTATCGATAACTTGGTGAAAATTTTTATAATGTCGCAATGAAAGTAATATTACCGGACATACAGTCACTTTTTTAACATTTCATATAGAACTTATATTCATATATTTACTTATAACTTGAACGATTCCTCATACAAAAATGTATTTTTCCAAAAATTCTTTAATATGAAACAAATTTTGAAGGAAAATAGGTACTCTTGATAACTTAGTGAAGATTTTTATAATTTGAAATCAAAACAACTTCGAAAGAATTAAAAAGAGCACTATCGATAATTTAGTAAATATTTCTATAATTTCGCAATGAAGTTAATATTTCCGTAGATACAGTCACTTTCTTAAACATTTCAAAAGGAAGTAATATTCATATATTTATTGATAAGCTTGAACCGCTTCTCATAAAAAAATGTATTTTTTCAAAAACTGTTTCAAATGAAAACAATTTTAAAGGAATTGAAAAGAGCACTATTGATAACTTAGTGAAGATTTTTATAATTTCGCAGCGAAACTAGTATTTCCGGATATACAGTCACTTTCTTAAACATTTCATAAAGAAGTAATTTTTATTAATTTATTGATAAACTTAAGCCACTTCTCCTTGAAAAATGTAAGTTTTCATAAAATCTTTCAAACCAAAAGAGTTTTAAAAGAATTGAAAAGAGCAATATCGGTAACTTAGTGAAGACTTTAAAATTTCGCAACGAAATTAATATTTCTGGAGCTAAAGTTACTTTTTTAAATATTTCATATAGAAGTAACATTCATATATTTACTGATAAACTTGAACCATTCCTCATACAAAAATGTATTTTTCCAAACATTATTTCAAATCAAAAAAATTTTGAACGAATTGAAAAGCGCACTATTGATAACTTAGTGAAGGTTTTTATAATTTCTCAATGAAAATAATATTTCCGGAGCTACAGTCACTTTCTTAAACATTTCAAAAGGAAGTAATATTCATATATTTATTGATAAGCTTGAACCGCTTCTCATAAAAAAATTTATTTTTTCAAAAGCTCTTTCAAATGAAAACGATTTTAAAGGAATTGAAAAGAGCACTGTTGCTAACTTAGTGAAGCTTTTTATAATTTCGCAATGAAATTAATATTTCCGTAGATACAGTCACTTTCTTAAACATTTCATAAAGAAGTAATAATCATATATTTACTGATAAACTTAAACCATTCCTCATACAAAAATGTATTTTTCCAAACATTCTTTCAAATGAAAAAAATTTTGAACGAATTGAAAAGCGCATTATTGGTAACTTAGTGGAGGTTTTTATAATTTCGCAAGTAAATTAATATTTCCGGGGCTACAGTCACTTTCTTAAACATTTCAAAAGGAAGTAATATACATATATTTATTGAAAAGCTTGAACCGCATCTCATAAAAAAAAATAGTTTTTCAAAAACTCTTTCAAATGAAAACAATTTTAAAGGAATTGAAAAGAGCACTGTTGCTAACTTAGTGAAGCTTTTTATAGTTTCGCAATGAAATTAATATTTCCGTAGATACAGTCACTTTCTTAAACATTTCATAAAGAAGTAATATTCATATATTTACTGATAAACTTAAACCATTCCTCATACAAAAATGTATTTTTCCAAACATTCTTTCAAATCAAAAAAATTTTGAACGAATTGAAAAGCGCATTATTGGTAACTTAGTGGAGGTTTTTATAATTTCGCAAGTAAATTAATATTTCCGGGGCTACAGTCACTTTCTTAAACATTTCAAAAGGAAGTAATATACATATATTTATTGAAAAGCTTGAACCGCATCTCATAAAAAAAAATAGTTTTTCAAAAACTCTTTCAAATGAAAACAATTTTAAAGGAATTGAAAAGAGCACTGTTGCTAACTTAGTGAAGCTTTTTATAGTTTCGCAATGAAATTAATATTTCCGTAGATACAGTCACTTTCTTAAACATTTCATAAAGAAGTAATATTCATATATTTACTGATAAACTTGAACCATTCCTCATAAAAAAATGTATTTTTTCAAAAGCTCTTTCAAATGAAAACAATTTTAAAGGAATTGAAAAGAGCACTGTTAATAACTTAGTATTTTTCAATTCAAGGATTCATATGAAAGTAATATTCATATATTTATTTTAATATATTTTTTTTTATTTGAACTACTCCTCATACAAAAATTGTCTTTTCAAACATTCATTCAAATCACACAATTTTAAAAGAATTGAAACGATAACTTGGTGAAGATTTTAATAATTTCGCAATTAAATTAATATTTCCGTAGATACAGTCACCTTCTTAAACATTTCAAAAGGAAGCAATATTCATATATTTACTGATAAACTTGAACCATTCCTCATACAAAAATGTATTTTTCCAAACATTCTTTCAAATCAAAAAAATTTTGAACGAATTGAAAAGCGCATTATTGATAACTTAATGAATATTTCTATAATTTCGCAATAAAATTAATATTTCCGTATATACAGTCATTTTCTTAAACATTTCAAAAGGAAGTAAAATTCATATATTTATTGATAAGCTTGAACCGCTTCTCATAAAAAAATTTATTTTTTCAAAACCTCTTTCAAATGAAAACAATTTTAAAGGAATTGAAAAGAGCACTGTTGCTAACTTAGTGAAGCTTTTTATAATTTCGCAATGAAATTAATATTTCCGTAGATACAGTCACTTTCTTAAACATTTCATAAAGAAGTAATATTCATATATTTACTGATAAACTTGAACCATTCCTCATACAAAAATTTATTTTTCCAAACATTCTTTCAAATAAAAAAAATTTTGAACGAATTGAAAAGCGCATTATTGATAACTTAGTGGAGGTTTTTATAATTTCGCAATGAAATTAATATTTCCGGAGCTACAGCCACCTTCTTAAACATTTCAAAAGGAAGTAATATTCATATATTTACTGATAAACTTGAACCATTCCTCATAAAAAAATTTATTTTTTCAAAAGCTCTTCCAAATGAAAACAATTTTAAAGGAATTGAAAAGAGCACTGTTAATAACTAAGTACTTTTCAATTCAAAGTTTCATATGAAAGTAATATTCATATATTTATTTTAATATATTTTTTTTATTTGAACTACTCCTCATACAATAATTGTGTTTTCAAACATTCATTCAAATCACACAATCTTAAAAGAATTGAAACGATAATTTGGTGAAGATTTTAATAATTTCGCAATGAAATTAGTATTTCCGGAGATACAGTCACTTTCTTAAACATTTCATAAAGAAGTAATATTCATATATTTACTGATAAACTTGAACCAATCCTCATACAAAAATGTATTTTTCCAAACATTCTTTCAAATAAAAAAAATTTTGAACGAATTGAAAAGCGCATTATTGATAACTTAGTGGAGGTTTTTATAATTTCGCAATGAAATTAATATTTCCGGAGCTACAGCCACCTTCTTAAACATTTCAAAAGGAAGTAATATTCATATATTTACTGATAAACTTGAACCATTCCTCATAAAAAAATGTATTTTTTCAAAAACTCTTTCAAATGAAAACAATTTTAAAGGAATTGAAAAGAGCACTGATGATAACTTAGTGAAGCTTTTTATAATTTCGCTATGAAATTATTGTTTCCGTAGATACAGTCACTTTCTTAAACATTTCATAAAGAAGTAATATTCATATATTTACTGATAAACTTGAACCAATCCTCATACAAAAATGTATTTTTCCAAACATTCTTTCAAATAAAAAAAATTTTGAACGAATTGAAAAGCGCATTATTGATAACTTAGTGGAGGTTTTTATAATTTCGCAATAAAATTAATATTTCCGTAGATACAGTAATTTTCTTAAACATTTCAAAAGGAAGTAAAATTCATATATTTATTGATAAGCTTGAACCGCTTCTCATAAAAAAATCTATTTTTTCAAAAGCTCTTTCAAATGAAAACAATTTTAAAGGAATTGAAAAGAGCACTGTTAATAACTTATTACTTTTCAATATAACGATTCATATGAAAGTAATATTCATATATTTATTTTAATATATTTTTTTTATTTGAACTACTCCTCATACAATAATTGTGTTTTCAAACATTCATTCAAATCACACAATCTTAAAAGAATTGAAACGATAATTTGGTGAAGATTTTAATAATTTCGCAATGAAATTAGTATTTCCGTAGATACAGTCACCTTCTTAAACATTTCATAAAGAAGTAATATTTATATATTTACTGATAAACTTGAACCATTCCTCATACAAAAATGTATTTTTCCAAACATTCTTTCAAATCAAAAAAATTTTTAACGAACTGAAAAGCGCATTATTGATAACTTAGTGGAGGTTTTTATAATTTCGCAATGAAATTAATATTTCCGGAGCTACAGTCACTTTCTTAAACATTTCAAAAGGAAGTAATATTCATATATTTATTGATAAGCTTGAACCGCTTCTCATAAAAAAATGTATTTTTTCAAAAGCTCTTTCAAATGAAAACAATTTTAAAGGAATTGCAAAGAGCACTGTTGCTAACTTAGTGAAATTTTGAACGAATTGAAAAGCGCATTATTGATAACTTAGTGGAGGTTTTTATAATTTCGCAATGAAATTAATATTTTCGGAGCTACAGCCACCTTCCTAAACATTTCAAAAGGAAGTAATATTCATATATTTACTGATAAACTTGAACCATTCCTCATAAAAAAATGTATTTTTCCAAACATTCTTTCAAATCAAAAAAATTTTGAACGAATTGAAGAGCGCATTATTGATAGCTTAGTGAAGCTTTTTATAATTTCGCAATAAAATTAATATTTCCGTAGATACAGTCATTTTCTAAAACATTTCAAAAGGAAGTAAAATTCATATATTTATTGATAAGCTTGAACCGCTTCTCATAAAAAAATGTATTTTTTCAAAAGCTCTTTCAAATGAAAACAATTTTAAAGGAATTAAAAAGAGCACTGTTAATAACTTAGTGCTTTTCAATTCAAAGTTTCATATGAAAGTAATATTCAAATATTTATTTAAATATATTTTTTTTTATTTGAACTACTCTTCATACAAAAATTGTTGTTTCAAACATTTATTCAAATCACACAATTTTAAAAGAATCGATCAATTGATAATTTTGTGGAGATTTTTATAATTTCGTAATGAAATTAATATTTCCAGAGATACAGTCACTTTCTTAAACATTTCATAAAGAAGTAATATTCATATATTTACTGATAAACTTGAACCATTCCTCATACAAAAATGTATTTTTCCAAAAATTCTTTAAAATGAAAACAATTTTAAAGGAATTTAAGAGAGCACTGTTAATAACTTAGTACTTTTCAATTTAAGGATTCATATGAAAGTAATATTCATATATTTATTGTAATATATTTTTTTTTTTTTGAACTACTCCTCATACAGTAATTGTGTTTTCAAACATTCATTCAAATCACACAATCTTAAAAGAATTGAAACGATAATTTGGTGAAGATTTTAATAATTTCGCAATGAAATTAATATTTCCGGAGATACAGTCACTTTCTTAAACATTTCATAAAGAAGTAATATTCATATATTTACTGATAAACTTGAACCATTCCTCATACAAAAATGTATTTTTCCAAACATTCTTTCAAATCAAAAAAATTTTGAACGAATTGAAAAGCGCATTATTGATAACTTAGTGAAGCTTTTTATAATTTCGCAATAAAATTAATATTTCCGTAGATACAGTCAATTTTTCAAACATTTCATAAAGAAGTAATATTCATATATTTACTGATAAACTTGAACCATTCCTCATACAAAAATGTATTTTTCCAAACATTCTTTCAAATCAAAAAAATTTTGAACGAATTGAAAAGCGCATTATTGATAACTTAGTGAAGCTTTTTATAATTTCGCAATAAAATTAATATTTTCGTAGTTACAGTCATTTTCTTAAACATTTCAAAAGGAAGTAAAATTCATATATTTATTGATAAGCTTGAACCGCTTCTCATAAAAAAATTTATTTTTTCAAAAACTCTTTCAAATGAAAACAATTTTAAAGGAATTGAAAAGAGCACTGTTGCTAACTTAGTGAAGCTTTTTATAATTTCGCTATGAAATTATTGTTTCCGTAGATACAGTCACTTTCTTAAACATTTCATAAAGAAGTAATATTCATATATTTACTGATAAACTTGAACCATTCCTCATACAAAAATGTATTTTTCCAAACATTCTTTCAAATCAAAAAAATTTTGAACGAATTGAAAAGCGCATTATTGATAACTTAGTGAAGCTTTTTATAATTTCGAAATAAAATTAATATTTCCGTAGATACAGTCACTTTCTCAAACATTTCATAAAGAAGTAATATTCATATATTTACTGATAAACTTGAACCATTCCTCATACAAAAATGTATTTTTCCAAACATTCTTTCAAATCAAAAAAATTTTGAACGAATTGAAAAGCGCATTATTGATAACTTAGTGAAGCTTTTTATAATTTCGCAATAAAATTAATATTTCCGTAGATACAGTCATTTTCTTAAACATTTCAAAAGGAAGTAAAATTCATATATTTATTGATAAGCTTGAACCGCTTCTCATAAAAAAATGTATTTTTTCAAAAGCTCTTTCAAATGAAAACAATTTTAAAGGAATTTAAAAGAGCACTGTTAATAACTTATTACTTTTCAATATAAGGATTCATATGAAAGTAATATTCATATATTTATTTTAATATATTTTTTTTATTTGAACTACTCCTCATACAATAATTGTGTTTTCAAACATTCATTCAAATCACACAATCTTAAAAGAATTGAAACGATAATTTGGTGAAGATTTTAATAATTTCGCAATGAAATTAGTATTTCCAGAGAAACAGTCACTTCCTAAACATTTCATAAAGAAGTAATATTCATATATTTACTGATAAACTTGAACCATTCCTCATACAAAAATGTATTTTTCCAAACATTCTTTCAAATCAAAAAAATTTTGAACGAATTGAAAAGCGCATTATTGATAACTTAGTTCAGAATTTTATAATTTCGCAATGAAATTAATATTTCCGGAGCTACAGTCACCTTCTTAAACATTTCAAAAGGAAGTAATATTCATATATTTACTGATAAACTTGAACCATTCCTCATAAAAAAATGTATTTTTCCAAACATTCTTTCAAATCAAAAAAATTTTGAACGAATTGAAGAGCGCATTATTGATAACTTAGTGAAGCTTTTTATAATTTCGCAATAAAATAATATTTCCGTAGATACAGTCATTTTCTAAAACATTTCAAAAGGAAGTAAAATTCATATATTTATTGATAAGCTTGAACCGCTTCTCATAAAAAAATTTATTTTTTCAAAAGCTCTTTCAAATGAAAACAATTTTAAAGGAATTAAAAAGAGCACTGTTAATAACTTAGTGCTTTTCAATTCAAAGTTTCATATGAAAGTAATATTCAAATATTTATTTAAATATATTTTTTTTTATTTGAACTACTCTTCATACAAAAATTGTTGTTTCAAACATTTATTCAAATCACACAATTTTAAAAGAATCGATCAATTGATAATTTTGTGGAGATTTTTATAATTTCGTAATGAAATTAATATTTCCAGAGATACAGTCACTTTCTTAAACATTTCATAAAGAAGTAATATTCATATATTTACTGATAAACTTGAACCATTCCTCATACAAAAATGTATTTTTCCAAAAATTCTTTAAAATGAAAACAATTTTAAAGGAATTTAAGAGAGCACTGTTAATAACTTAGTACTTTTCAATTTAAGGATTCATATGAAAGTAATATTCATATATTTATTGTAATATATTTTTTTTTTTTAAACTACTCCTCATACAATAATTGTATTTTCAAACATTCATTCAAATCGCACAATCTTAAAAGAATTGAAACGATAATTTGGTGAAGATTTTAATAATTTCGCAATGAAATTAATATTTCCGGAGATACAGTCACTTTCTTAAACATTTCATAAAGAAGTAATATTCATATATTTACTGATAAACTTGAACCATTCCTCATACAAAAATGTATTTTTCCAAACATTCTTTCAAATCAAAAAAATTTTGAACGAATTGAAAAGCGCATTATTGATAACTTAGTGAAGCTTTTTATAATTTCGCAATAAAATTAATATTTCCGTAGATACAGTCACTTTCTCAAACATTTCATAAAGAAGTAATATTCATATATTTACTGATAAACTTGAACCATTCCTAATACAAAAATGTATTTTTCCAAACATTCTTTCAAATCAAAAAAATTTTGAACGAATTGAAAAGCGCATTATTGATAACTTAGTGAAGCTTTTTATAATTTCGCAATAAAATTAATATTTCCGTAGATACAGTCACTTTCTCAAACATTTCATAAAGAAGTAATATTCATATATTTACTGATAAACTTAAACCATTCCTCATACAAAAATGTATTTTTCCAAACATTCTTTCAAATCAAATCAAAAAAATTGAAAAGCGCATTATTGATAACTTAGTGGAGAATTTTATAATTTCGCAATGAAATTAATATTTCCGGAGCTACAGTCACCTTCTTAAACATTTCAAAAGGAAGTAATATTCATATATTTACTGATAAACTTGAACCATTCCTCATAAAAAAATGTATTTTTCCAAACATTCTTTCAAATCAAAAAAATTTTGAACGAATTGAAAAGCGCATTATTGATAACTTTGTGAAGCTTTTTATAATTTCGCAATAAAATTAATATTTCCGTAGATACAGTCATTTTCTAAAACATTTCAAAAGGAAGTAAAATTCATATATTTATTGATAAGCTTGAACCGCTTCTCATAAAAAAATGTATTTTTTCAAAAGCTCTTTCAAATGAAAACAATTTTAAAGGAATTGAAAAGAGCACTGATGCTAACTTAGTGCTTTTCAATTCAAAGTTTCATATGAAAGTAATATTCAAATATTTATTTAAATATATTTTTTTTTATTTGAACTACTCCTCATACAAAAATTGTTGTTTCAAACATTTATTCAAATCACACAATTTTAAAAGAATCGATCAATTGATAATTTTGTGGAGATTTTTATAATTTCGTAATGAAATTAATATTTCCGGAGCTACAGTCACTTTCTTAAACATTTCAAAAGGAAGTAATATTCATATGTTTATTAATAAGCTTGAACCGCGTCTCATAAAAAAATGTATTTTTTCAAAAACTCTTTCAAATGAAAACAATTTTAAAGGAATTGAAAAGAGCACTGTTAATAACTTAGTACTTTTCAATTCAAGGATTCATATGAAAGTAATATTCATATATTTATTTTAATATATTTTTTTTATTTGAACTACTCCTCATACAAAAATTGTCTTTTCAAACATTCATGCAAATCACACAATTTTAAAAGAATTGAAACGATAACTTGGTGAAGATTTTAATAATTTCGCAATGAAATTAATATTTCCGCAGATACAGTCACCTTCTTAAACATTTCAAAAGGAAGTAATATTCATATATTTACTGATAAACTTGAACCATTCTTCATACAAAAATGTATTTTTCCAAACATTCTTTCAAATCAAAAAAATTTTGAACGAATTGAAAAGCGCATTATTGATATCTTCAGTCCGAGTTGAACAGCACACCTGTAATTTCCTTGAAATCGCGCACAAATTCTATATTTAAAATCATTTCATTATACAGTTAAATTTTTTGTTACAATTTAACAATAAATAAATTAAATGCCATCTAGTTGTTGTGGTGCTGATTTTGTTTTATTACCAATTGGAGAGATTCTGTAAACAAGTGAGCACATTGATGAAACGCTCTCTTATTCGAACATGAGTTCGAGTAAGAGAAAAAGAGGGATTGATAGAGTTGTTTCCACTGCCAAAAACGCTAAAACATCTCTAAACAACAATTATTTTTATCCACTACAAACTTTAATGAATGATAAAGGAGACAATGGAAGTGTGGATGATTTACCCACAAAAGAAACTAGAGGAAATGTACCACCTATCACTTTAGTTAAATATGATATGGAAAAAATACATCAAATGTGTAAGAGGCTGTCGATTTCGAGTTACTCAATTAGAAAAATTACTATCGGCCACAAACTCTTCTGTGAGCTTCAATATGATTATAATTGTGCAGTTAAATATCTCAAAGACAACAAAGTGGAGTATTTTTCTTATACTCCCAAAAATAATAGGCCATACAAGGTTGTTCTAACTGGGTTGGACAAAACCGACCCAATCCAACTAAAATCCATTCTATTGAACTTAGGGTAGCAGTGTACTGATGTTAAGCTAGTTTATAGAAAACCAGAAAATAATAAGGAAATAACATTGTACATTGTCTACTTTAAAAAAGGTGTTACAACGCTTAGAGAATTGCGTGAGAAGTACAAAAGTATAAATTATGTCAAGGTTAAATGGAGCTATCAAGCTAGGAAACCACATAAGATTACACAATGTTACAACTGCCAAATGTTTGGTCACGGTTCGGATAATTGCAACATAACTACCTTTTGCTCTAATTGTGCTGGCCCCCACAAAACAATGGAGTGCAAGACCGATATAGTAAAATGCGCAAACTGTCACGGGGATCATAAGTCGACTGATAATACCTGTCCAAGCAGATCAGCTTATATTGGATTGAAGCAGCGTTTTGAAAATCGACAAAGCAGAAATAATCAACAGATTTCCCATACTGGAATGCCAAATGGTAATGCTCAACAAAATGTTAATTTTGCGCAACAAAATCATGTAAACAGAAGCTGGGCAAATGTTGTATCTTCTGGTAATAGTAATAATAATGATTTGTTTTCTATAGAACAACTAAAATCTTTAACCTTTGAACTGATAAATAATTTAAAAAATTGTAAAAATAAATTAGAGCAGTTTGATGTTATAACTTCATTAGCATTTAAATTCTTGTCGTAAAAATGGATAACAATATAAAAATAATTACTTGGAACGCTAGAGGTATTCGTAATAAATATAACGAGTTTTTTATAACGAGTTTTTTCATTATCTAATTAGAGAAAACATAGATATTGCATTAGTTTGTGAAACATGGCTAAATGATAAAATAATTATGAAACATCCAAATTATTTCTGTTACCGAGAGGATAGATCCAACCCAAAAAGGGGTGGTGGTGTTGCAATTGTAATTCGAAAAAACTTAAAGCATGATCCAATTTACACTTTGCAAACAAAACTAATAGAAAATATTGGTATCAAATTATATACTTTTGATAATATATCCATTAATATCTACAGCTGTTATTTTCCTGGAGAGACCGCTGGCCCTAACGATTTGAAGAAAAATTTATTTAAAACTGATTTAAAAATGTTTGCAAGAATAAACGGAAATTTTATAATCGGTGGGGATTTTAATAGCCATCATCATAGCTGGGGTTGTTTAAGACTAAACTGTTGGGGATCAATAGTCCACGAATTAATAACAACCAATACTTTTAGCATGCTGTTCCCCCCTGATCCAACTTTAGTCCCTACACGTAGTACATCTCAGGTATCAGTTCTTGATTTTTTCTTAACAAATATTCCTGAAAAAGTATCTGCAGCACAAACTTTCCACAGTTTGAATTCTGATCACATCCCAGTACACATTTCTATCAAATTTTCATGTAATCGCCAAATTCCTGAAAAATATAATTTCAAAGATGCAAACTGGAATACATTTGCAAACTATATAAATAATAATGTCAATTCGCTTTTGCAAATGGATATTAATTCTGAAAATGATATTGACTACTCGATTGAACAATTTACAAATATTATAAAAGACGCTATAGATGCTGGTGTACCAAAATTTTCAACACCAAATATTTACGTGAAAAGATTGCCAGAAGCGATTCTGAATATTATTAAACTAAGAAACTGTGCACGCAGGAAATGGATAAGATTAAAAAATTAAAAGTCAAATTCTGGAATTTAAAATTCACCAGTGGAATAACTTCCTGACTAATCTACCCAAAGGTTCTTCAAAGTTTTGGAGGATATCTAAAGCTCTTAAGAAGAAAGTAAATAGTATCCCTACACTTAAGCAAAATAATAGGTGGTATTCAACCAATAACGAAAAAGCCGAAATACTGGCTCAAAATTTCTGTTTGAATCATAATATTTCGTCAAATTTAAGTGACTTGGATACAGAAAGAGTAGTTAGCAGTACTTTAAGTACGATTGACGACGATCAAAACTTAAGTTATATGATGGTCACAATCGATACTCTTAAGAATATTATTAAAAATTTAAGAAACAGAAAAGCATCAGGGAATGATGACATCTCAAATTTTTGTTTGAAGAAAGTTCCGTCTAAAGGCTTAAAAGTTCTATGTCGTATTTACAACTCATGCTTAAATTTTTGTTACTTCCCATTAATTTGGAAAGAGTCAAAAACCATAGCAATACACAAACCTGGAAAAGACAGCAGCGATCCAATTGCTATCGTCCAATAAGCTTACGAACCACAATGTCTAAAATACTTGAAAAAATTATTAAAGAAAAACTAGTTTGTTTCATGGAAGAAACTAACATTTTACCACCAAAACAATTTGGATTCCGTTCGGAACATAACACAATTCAACCTCTTGTTAGAAAAAAAAATATTGTCAAAACTTCCTTAAATGAAAGTAAATCTACAGGAATGGTTCTAATGGACATAAAAGCGGCCTTCGATTCTGTTTGGCATAATGCCCTAATTCACAAACTATATACAATTGGACTGGAACCAGCACTTGTCAAAATAATTAGAAGTTTTTTATCAGACAGAACATTCAAAGTGCATATTGGAAATATTTGTTCACTAAATTATGATATTCCTGCCGGATGTCCACAAGGGTCATGTCTATCTCCAATTTTATACAATTTATTTACGCATGACTTTCCTGCTTTACATGGATGTAATTCATCAATTTTTGCCGATGACACAGCAATACTTAGTTCAGAAATATTACCGGAAGATATCGTACACAACTTGGAAGAATCAACTAAAATAGTCACTGACTACTTTAAAAAATGGAAAATAATGATCAACCCCTCAAAAACTCATTCTATTTTCTTTACAAGAAGAAGAAAAAATTTATTTCTACCACAAACCAATGTTATTGTTGGTACCGAATCTATCCCCTGGGATGACAAGGTTAAATATCTTGGTGTAATGCTGGATAAAAAGTTATTATTTAATGAGCATATAAAACACATAGTTCACAAAATTAATACAACAATTAAAATAATGTATCCGTTAATAAACAGAAAGTCTGAACTAAATATCCACAACAAACTTCTTATATTAAAAACAATTTTCCACTCAATAATGTTCTATGCGGCGCCTGCTTGGTATGTCACCTCCGATTGTCATGTTAAAAAACTACAAATCTGTCAGAATAAATTACTTAAAATGATTTATAATTTGCCAACACATTTTTCAACACGAACGTTGCACTCTATGTCTAAAATAAAATTAGTTAAAGATAAACTTAATATATTGTCTCTCAACTTTAAACACCGTTGTAGATACTCTAGCTATCCACACATCAATGCATTAGTTTGATAACGTTTATCCTGTCTTTTTACCACATAACTTTACTGCTCTACTTATGGGTTTTTTTTATATCTTTTCCCAAACCGAAAAATGATATGTAAAATGAAATAAGTCTATAAAAACTGCTGTAGATGATTAAGAAGAAAAATTTTTTATGAATTGATCTCTTAAAGTTAAGGATTAAATTATTGTAAAAATGTAAATATCACTGTAACAATAAAATTGGAAAAAAAAATTATTGATAACTTAGTGGAGGTTTTTATAATTTTTCAATGAAATTAATATTTCCGGAGCTACAGTCACTTTCTTAAACATTTCAAAAGGAAGTAATATTCGTATATTTATTGATAAGCTTGAACCGCTTCTCATAAAAAATGTATTTTTTCAAAAGCTCTTTCAAATGAAAACAATTTTAAAGGAATTGAAAAGAGCACTGTTAATAACTTAGTACTTTTCAATTCAAGGATTCATATGAAAGTAATATTCATATATTTATTTTAATATATTTTTTTTATTTGAACTACTCCTCATACAACAATTGTCTTTTCAAACATTCATTCAAATCACACAATTTTAAAAGAATTGAAACGATAACTTGGTGAAGATTTTAATAATTTCGCAATGAAATTATTATTTCCGTAGATACAGCCACCTTCTTAAACATTTCGTAAAGAAGTAATATTCATATATTTACTGATAAACTTGAACCATTCCTCATACAAAAATGTATTTTTCCAAACATTCTTTCAAATCAAAAAAATTTTTTACGAATTGAAAAGCGCATTATTGATAACTTAGTGAATATTTCTATAATTTCGCAATGAAGTTAATATTTCCGTAGATACAGTCACTTTCCTAAACATTTCAAAAGGAAGTAATATTCATATATTTATTGATAAGCTTGAACCGCTTCTCATAAAAAAATGTATTTTTTCAAAAACTCTTTCAAAAGAAAACAATTTTAAAGGAATTGAAAAGAGCACTGTTGCTAACTTAGTGAAGCTTTTTATAATTTCGCTATGAAATTAATGTTTCCGTAGATACAGTCACTTTCTTAAACTTTTCATAAAGAAGTAATATTCATATATTCACTGATAAACTTGAACCATTCCTCATACAAAAATGTATTTTTCCAAACATTCTTTCAAATAAAAAAAATTTTGAACGAATTGAAAAGCGCATTATTGATAACTTAGTGGAGGTTTTTATAATTTCGCAATGAAATTAATATTTCCGGAGCTACAGTCACCTTCTTAAACATTTCAAAAGGGAGTAATATTCATATATTTACTGTTAAACTTGAACCATTCCTCATACAAAGATGTATTTTTCCAAACATTCTTTCAAATCAAAAAAATTTTTAAGGAATTGAAAAGCGCATTATTGATAACTTAGTGGAGGTTTTTATAATTTCTCAATGAAATTAATATTTCCGGAGCTACAGTCACTTTCTTAAACATTTCAAAAGGAAGTAATATTCATATATTAACTGTTAAACTTGAACCATTCCTCATACAAAAATGTATTTTTCCAAACATTCTTTCAAATCAAAAAAATTTTGAACGAACTGAAAAGCGCATTATTGATAACTTAGTGGAGGTTTTTATAATTTCTCAATGAAATTAATATTTCCGGAGCTACAGTCACTTTCTTAAACATTTCAAAAGGAAGTAATATTCATTTATTTATTGATAAGCTTGAACCACTTCTCATAAAAAAATGTATTTTTTCAAAAGCTCTTTCAAATGAAAACAATTTTAAAGGAATTGAAAAGAGCACTGTTAATAACTTAGTGCTTTTCAATTTAAGGATTCATATGAAAGTAATATTCATATATTTATTTAAATATATTTTTTTTATTTGAACTACTCCTCATACAATAATTGTGTTTTCAAGCATTCATTCAAATCACACAATCTTAAAAGAATTGAAACGATAATTTGGTGAAGATTTTAATAATTTCACAATGAAATTAATATTTCCGGAGATACAGTCACTTTCTTAAACATTTCCTAAAGAAGTATAATTCATATATTTACTGATAAACTTAAACCACTTCTCATTTAAAAATGTATGTTTTCATAAATTCTTTTAAATCAAAACCGTTTTAAAAGAATTGAAGAGCGATCAATTGATAATTTTGTGAAGATTTTTATAATTTCGCAATAAAATTAATATTTCCGGAGCTACAGTTACTTTTTTAAACATTTCATATGGAAGTAATATTCATATATTTACTGATAAACTTGAACCATTCCTCATACAAAAATGTATTTTTGCAAACATTCTTTCCAATCAAAAAAATTTTGAACGAATTGAGAAGCGCATTATTGATAACTTATAATTTTTCTTGAAATTTTTAATTTTGCATGACCATATTTTAACACTTTTTCTTCAAAATGTTTGAATAAGTCACGGGTGTAATTTTTATGAATATAAAAGCCGAGATTTCTATTTTTGGATCACCAATTTTGTACACTTTTTCTTGAAAATTTTTGAATAACACATGGAAAGTCGAGATTTCTAACTTTCCATAAAAAAATGTTATAATTTTTCTTGAAATTTTATGAATAAGTCACAGGTGTAAATTAAATTAAATATTAAATAAATAAAACAGGTGTATTTTGTTTATATATTAAAGCCTAAATTTCTAATTTTTAACACTTTTTCTTCAAAATGTTTGTATCAGTTACGGTTGTAATTTTTATAAATATAAAACTCGAGATTTTTAATTTTGCATGAAAAAATGTTCTATAATTTTTCTTGAAAATATTTGAAAACGACATGGGTGTAATTTTTTCAAATTCAAGAGCCGGGATTTTTATTTTGCATGAAAAATTTTGTACACTTTTTCTTTAAAATTTTTGAATACGACAAGAGTGTTATTTTTATAAATATAAAAGCCGAGATTTCTAATTTTGCATAAAAAATGTGTATGATTTTTCTTGAAATTTTATGAATAAGTCACAGGTGTAATTTTTGTAAAAATAAAAGCCGAGATTTCTAATTTTTCATTAAATATTTTTACAATTTTTCTTAAAATTTTTTGATTACGACATGTGCATTTTATTTATATATTAATGCTGAAATTTCTAATTTTACATGACAAATTTTTGATACGTTTTCTTAAAAATGTTTGAATAAGTCACGGGTGTAATTTTTATTTACATAAAAGCCGAGATTTCTAATATTGCATGAAAAATTTTGTATACTCTTTCTTGAAAATTTTTGAATAAGACCGGGTGTAATTTTTGTAAATATAAAAGCCGAGATTTCTAATTTTCCATAAAAAATTTGTATAATCTTTCTTGAAATTTTTGGAAAAAGTCACGGGTCTAATTTATTTATATAATAAAGCTGCAATTTCTCATTGTTCCTCATGCATAAATGTATTTTTCCAAATATGTATTTTTTTAAAAATTCTTTCAAATTAAAATAATTTTGAAAGAATTCAAAAGAGCACTGTTGCTAACTTAGTGAAGCTTTTTATAATTTCGCAATGAAATTAATATTTCCGTAGATACAGTCACTTTCTTAAACATTTCAAAAGGAAGTAATATTCATATATTTATTGATAAGCATGAACAGCTTCTCATAAAAAAATTTAATTCTTCAAAAACACTTGCAAATGAAAGCAATTTTCAAGGAATTGAAAAGAGCACTGTTATTAACTTAGTGGTTTTCAATTCAAAGTTTCATATGAAAGTAATATTCATAAATTTATAAATCAAACTAAAATAATTTCGAAAGAATTCAAAAGAGCACTGTTAATAACTTAGTGCTTTTCAATTCAAAGATTCATATGAAAGTAATATTCATATATTTATTTTAGTACATTTTTTTTTATTTGAACTACTCTTCATACAAAAATTGTCTTTTCAAACATTCATTCAAATCACACAATTCTAAAAGAATTAAAACGATAACTTGGTGAATATTTTAATAATTTCGCAATGAAATGAATATTTCCGGAGATACAATCACTTTCTTAAACATTTCATAAGGAAGTAATTTTTATTAATTTATTGATGAACTTAAAGCACTTCTCATTTAAAAATGTATGTTTTCATAAATTCTTTTAAATCAAATCAGTTTTAAAAGAATTGAAGAGCGATCAATTGATAATTTTGTGAAGATTTTTATAATTTTGTAATGAAATTAATATTTCCGGAGATACAGTTACCTTCTTAAACATTTTATAAAGAAGTAATATTCATATATTTACTGATAAACTTGAACCATTCCTCATACAAAAATGTATTTTTCCAAACATTCTTTCAAATCAAAAAAAATTTGAACGAATTGAAAAGCGCATTATTGATAACTTAGTGAAGCTTTTTATAATATCGCAATAAAATTAATATTTCCGTAGATACAGTCACCTTCTTAAACATTTCATAAAGAAGTAATATTCATATATTTACTGATAAACTTGAACCATTCCTCATACAAAAATGTATTTTTCCAAACATTCTTTCAAATCAAAAAAATTTTTTACGAATTGAAAAGCGCATTATTGATAACTTAGTGAATATTTCTATAATTTCGCAATGAAATTAATATTTCCGTAGATACAGTCACTTTCCTAAACATTTCAAAAGGAATTAATATTCATATATTTATTGATAAGCTTGAACCGCTTCTCATAAAAAAATGTATTTTTTCAAAAACTCTTTCAAAAGAAAACAATTTTAAAGGAATTGAAAAGAGCACTGTTGCTAACTTAGTGAAGCTTTTTATAATTTCGCTATGAAATTAATGTTTCCGTAGATACAGTCACTTTCTTAAACTTTTCATAAAGAAGTAATATTCATATATTCACTGATAAACTTGAACCATTCCTCATACAAAAATGTATTTTTCCAAACATTCTTTCAAATAAAAAAAATTTTGAACGAATTTAAAAGCGCATTATTGATAACTTAGTGGAGGTTTTTATAATTTCGCAATGAAATTAATATTTCCGGAGCTACAGTCACCTTCTTAAACATTTCAAAAGGGAGTAATATTCATATATTTACTGTTAAACTTGAACCATTCCTCATACAAAGATGTATTTTTCCAAACATTCTTTCAAATCAAAAAAATTTTTAAGGAATTGAAAAGCGCATTATTGATAACTTAGTGGAGGTTTTTATAATTTCTCAATGAAATTAATATTTCCGGAGCTACAGTCACTTTCTTAAACATTTCAAAAGGAAGTAATATTCATATATTTACTGATAAACTTGAACCATTCCTCATACAAAAATGTATTTTTCCAAACATTCTTTCAAAAAAATTTTGAACGAATTGAAAAGCGCATTATTGATAACTTAGTGAAGCTTTTTATAATTTCGGAATAAAATTAATATTTCGGTAGATACAGTCACTTTCTTAAACATTTCATAAAGAAGTAATATTCATATATTTACTGATAAATTTGAACCATTCCTCATACAAAAATGTATTTTTCCAAAAATTCTTTAAAATGAAAACAATTTTAAAGGAATTGAAAAGAGCACTGTTAATAACTTAGAACTTTTCAATTTAAGGATTCATATGAAAGTAGTATTCATATATTTATTTTAATATATTTTTTTTATTTGAACTACTCCTCATACAATAATTGTGTTTTCAAACATTCATTCAAATCACACAATCTTAAAAGAATTGAAACGATAATTTAGTGAAGATTTTAATAATTTCACAATGAAATTAATATTTCCGGAGATACAGTCACTTTCTTAAACATTTCATAAAGAAGTAATATTCATATATTTACTGATAAACTTAAACCACTTCTCATTTAAAAATGTATGTTTTCATAAATTCTTTTAAATCAAAACCGTTTTAAAAGAATTGAAGAGCGATCAATTGATAATTTTGTGAAGATTTTTATAATTTTGTAATGAAATTAATATTTCCGTATATACAGTCACTTTCTTAAACATTTCAAAAGGAAGTGAAATTCATATATTTATTGATAAGCTTGAACCGCTTCTCATAAAAAAATGTATTTTTTCAAAAACTCTTTCAAATGAAAACAATTTTAAAGGAATTGAAAAGAGCACTGTTAATAACTTAGTACTTTTCAATTCAAGGATTCATATGAAAGTAATATTCATATATTTATTTTAATATATTTTTTTTATTTGATTATTATTATTATTATTTTTTTTATTTGAACTACTCCTCATACAAAAATTGTCTTTTCAAACATTCATTCAAATCACACAATTTTAAACGAATTGAAACGATAACTTGGTGAAGATTTTAATAATTTCGCAATGAAATTAATATTTCCGTAGATACAGTCACCTTCTTAAACATTTCAAAAGGAAGGAATACTCATATATTTACTGTTAAACTTGAACCATTCCTCATACAAAAATGTATTTATCCAAACATTCTTTCAAATCAAAAAAATTTTAAACGAATTGAAAAGCGCATTATTGATAACTTAGTGGAGGTTTTTATAATTTCTCAATGAAGTTAATATTTCCGTAGATACAGTCACTTTCTTAAACATTTCAAAAGGAAGTAAAATTCATATATTTATTGATAAGCTTGAACCGCTTCTCATAAAAAAATGTATTTTTCCAAACATTCTTTCAAATCAAAAAAATTTTGGAGGAATTGAAAAGCGCATTATTGATAACTTAGTGGAGGTTTTTATAATTTCTCAATGAAGTTAATATTTCCGTAGATACAGTCACTTTCTTAAACATTTCAAAAGGAAGTAAAATTCATATATTTATTGATAAATTTGAACCATTCCTCATACAAAAATGTATTTTTCCAAAAATTCTTTAAAATGAAAACAATTTTAAAGGAATTGAAAAGAGCACTGTTAATAACTTAGAACTTTTCAATTTAAGGATTCATATGAAAGTAATATTCATATATTTATTTTAATATATTTTTTTTATTTGAACTACTCCTCATACAATAATTGTGTTTTCAAACATTCATTCAAATCACACAATCTTAAAAGAATTGAAACGATAATTTAGTGAAGATTTTAATAATTTCACAATGAAATTAATATTTCCGGAGATACAGTCACTTTCTTAAACATTTCATAAAGAAGTAATATTCATATATTTACTGATAAACTTAAACCACTTCTCATTTAAAAATGTATGTTTTCATAAATTCTTTTAAATCAAAACCGTTTTAAAAGAATTGAAGAGCAATCAATTGATAATTTTGTGAAGATTTTTATAATTTTGTAATGAAATTAATATTTCCGTATATACAGTCACTTTCTTAAACATTTCAAAAGGAAGGAAAATTCATATATTTATTGATAAGCTTGAACCGCTTCTCATAAAAAAATGTATTTTTTCAAAAACTCTTTCAAATGAAAACAATTTTAAAGGAATTGAAAAGAGCACTGTTAATAACTTAGTACTTTTCAATTCAAGGATTCATATGAAAGTAATATTCATATATTTATTTTAATATATTTTTTTTTATTTGAACTACTCCTCATACAAAAATTGTCTTTTCAAACATTCATTCAAATCACACAATTTTAAAAGAATTGAAACGATAACTTGGTGAAGATTTTAATAATTTCGCAATGAAATTAATATTTCCGTAGATACAGTCACCTTCTTAAACATTTCAAAAGGAAGGAATATTCATATATTTACTGATAAACTTGAACCATTCCTCATACAAAAATGTATTTTTCCAAACATTCTTTCAAATCAAAAAAATTTTGAACGAATTGAAAAGCGCATTATTGATAACTTAGTGGAGGTTTTTATAATTTCTCAATGAAGTTAATATATCCCTAGATACAGTCACTTTCTTAAACATTTCAAAAGGAAGTAAAATTCATATATTTATTGATAAGCTTGAACCGCTTCTCATAAAAAAATGTATTTTTTCAAAAACTCTTTCAAATGAAAACAATTTTAAAGGAATTGAAAAGAGCACTGTTAATAACTTAGTACTTTTCAATTCAAGGATTCATATGAAAGTAATATTCATATATTTATTTTAATATATTTTTTTTTTATTTGATCTACTCCTCATACAAAAATTGTCTTTTCAAACATTCATTCAAATCACACAATTTTAAAAGAATTGAAACGACAACTTGGTGAAGATTTTAATAATTTCACAATGAAATTAATATTTCCGGAGATACAGTCACTTTCTTAAACATTTCATAAAGAAGTAATATTCATATATTTACTGATAAACTTGAACCATTCCTCATACAAAAATGTATTTTTCCAAACATTCTTTCAAATCAAAAAAATTTTGAAGGAATTGAAAAGCGCATTATTGATAACTTAGTGAATATTTCTATAATTTCGCAATGAAGTTAATATTTCCGTAGATACAGTCACTTTCTTAAACATTTCAAAAGGAAGTAATATTCATATATTTATTGATAAGCTTGAACCGCTTCTCATAAAAAAATGTATTTTTTCAAAAGCTCTTTCAAATGAAAACAATTTTAAAGGAATTGAAAAGAGCACTGTTAATAACTTAGTACTTTTCAATTCAAGGATTCATATGAAAGTAATATTCATATATTTATTTTAATATATTTTTTTTTATTTGAACTACTCCTCATACAAAAATTGTCTTTTCAAACATTCATTCAAATCTCACAATTTTAAAAGAATTGAAACGATAACTTGGTGAAGATTTTAATAATTGCACAATGAAGTTAATATTTCCGGAGATACAGTCACTTTCTTAAACATTTAATAAAGAAGTAATTTTTATTAATTTATTGATAAACTTAAACCACTTCTCATTTAAAAATGTATGTTTTCATAAATTCTTTTAAATAAAAACAGTTTTAAAAGAATTGAAGAGCGATCAATTGATAATTTTGTGAAGATTTTTATAATTTTGTAATGAAATTAATATTTCCGGAGATACAGTCACTTTCTTAAACATTTCATAAAGAAGTAATATTCATATATTTACTGAACTACTTGAACCATTCCTCATACAAAAATGTATTTTTCCAAACATTCTTTCAAATCAAAAAAATTTTGAACGAATCGAAAAGCGCATTATTGATAACTTAGTGAAGCTTTTTATAATTTCGCAATAAAATTAATATTTCCGTAGATACAGTCACTTTCTTAAACATTTCATAAAGAAGTAATATTCATATATATTTTTTGATAAACTTGAACCATTCCTCATACAAAAATGTATTTTTCCAAAAATTCTTTAAAATGAAACAAATTTTGAAGGAATTGAAAATAGGTACTCTTGATAACTTAATGAAGATTTTTGTAATTTGAAATCAAAACAACTTCGAAAGAATTAAAAAGAGCACTGTCGATAACTTAGTGAATATTTCTATAATTTCGCAATGAAGTTAATATATCCGGAGATACAGTCACTTTCTTAAACATTTCAAAAGGAAGTAATATTCATATATTTATTGATAAGCTTGAACCGCTTCTCATAAAAAAACGTAGTTTTTCAAAAACTCTTTCAAATGAAAAAAATTTTAAAGGAATTGAAAAGAGCACTGATGCTAACTTAGTGAAGCATTTTATAATTTCGCAATGAAATTAATATTTCCGTAGATACAGTCACTTTCTTAAACATTTCATAAAGAAGTAATATTCATATATTTACTGATAAACTTGAACCATTCCTCATACAAAAATGTATTTTTCCAAAAATTCTTTCAAATCAAAAAAATTTTGAACGAATTGAAAAGCGCATTATTGATAACTTAGTGGAGGTTTTTATAATTTCTCAATGAAGTTAATATTTCCGTAGATACAGTCACTTTCTTAAACATTTCATAAAGAAGTAATATTCATATATTTACTGATAAACTTGAACCATTCCTCATACAAAAATGTATTTTTCCAAAAATTCTTTCAAATCAAAAAAATTTTGAACGAATTGAAAAGCGCATTATTGATAACTTAGTGGAGGTTTTTATAATTTTTCAATGAAATTAATATTTCCGGAGCTACAGTCACTTTCTTAAACATTTCAAAAGGAAGTAATATTCATATATTTATTGATAAGCTTGAACCGCTTGTCATAAAAAAATGTACTTTTTCAAAAACTCTTTCAAATGAAAACAGTTTTAAAGGAATTGAAAAGAGCACTGTTAATAACTAAGTACTTTTAAATTAAAGGATTCATATGAAAGTAATATTCATATATTTATTTTAATATCTTTTTTTTTATTTGAACTACTCCTCATACAAAAATTGTCTTTTCAAACATTCATTCAAATCACACAATTTTAAAAGAATTGAAACGATAACTTGGTGAAGATTTTAATAATTTTGCAATGAAATTAATATTTCCGTAGATACAGTCACCTTCTTAAACATTTTAAAAGAAGTAATATTCATATATTTACTGATAAACTTGAACCATTCCTCATACAAAAATGTATTTTTCCAAACATTCTTTCAAATCAAAAAAATTTTGAACGAATTGAAAAGCTCATTATTGATAACTTAGTGGAGGTTTTTATAATTTTTCAATGAAATTAATATTTCCGGAGCTACAGTCACTTTCTTAAACATTTCAAAAGGAAGTAATATTCATATATTTATTGATAAGCTTGAACCGCTTCTCATAAAAAAATCTATTTTTTCAAAAACTCTTTCAACTGAAAAAAATTTTAAAGGAATTGAAAAGAGCACTGATGCTAACTTAGTGAAGCATTTTATAATTTCGCAATGAAATTAATATATCCGTAGATACAGTCACTTTCTTAAACATTTCATAAAGAAGTAATATTCATATATTTACTGATAAACTTGAACCATTCCTCATACAAAAATGTATTTTTCCAAACATTCTTTCAAATCAAACAAATTTTGAACGAATGAGAAGCGCATTATTTATAACTTATAATTTTTCTTGAAATTTTTGGAAAGCCAAAATTTTTAATTTTGCATGACCATATTTTAACACTTTTTCTTCAAAATGTTTGAATAAGTCACGAGTGTAATTTTTATGAATATAAAAGCCAAGATTTCTATTTTTGTATCACCAATTTTGTACACTTTTTCTTGAAAATTTTTGAATAACGCATGGACAGTCGAGATTACTAACTTTCCATAAAAAAATGTTATAATTTTTCTTGAAATTTTATGAATAATTCACAGGTGTAAATTAAATTAAATATTAAATAAATAAAACAGGTGTATTTTGTTTATATATTAAAGCCTAAATTTCTAATTTTTAACACTTTTTCTTCAAAATGTTTGTGTAAGTTACGGTTGTAATTTTTATAAATATAAAACTCGAGATTTCTAATTTTGCATGAAAAAATGTTCTAAAATTTTTCTTGAAAATTTTTGAAAACGACATGGGTGTAATTTTTTCAAATTCAAGAGCCGAGATTTTTAATTTTGCATGAAAAATTTTGTACACTTTTTCTTTAAAATTTTTGAATAAGACAAGAGTGTTATTTTTATAAATATAAAAGCCGAGATTTCTAATTTTCCATAAAAAATGTTTATGATTTTTCTTGAAATTTTATGAATAAGTCACAGGTGTAATTTTTAAAAATAAAAGCCGAGATTTCTAATTTTTCATTAAACATTTTTACAATTTTTCTTGAAATTTTTTGATTAAGACATGTGCATTTTGTTTATATATTAATGCTAAAATTTCTAATTTTGCATGACAAATTTTTGATACGTTTTCTTAAAAATGTTTGAATAAGTCACGGGTGTAATTTTTATTTACATAAAAGCCGAGATTTCTAATATTGCATGAAAAATTTTGTATACTCTTTCTTGAAAATTTTTGAATAAGACCGGGTGTAATTTTTGTAAATATAAAAGCCGAGATTTCTAATTTTCCATAAAAAATTTGTATAATCTTTCTTGAAATTTTTGGAAAAAGTCACGGGTCTAATTTATTTATATAATAAAGCTGCAATTTCTCATTGTTCCTCATGCATAAATGTATTTCTCCAAATATGTATTTTTTTAAAAATTCTTTCAAATTAAAATAATTTTGAAAGAATTCAAAAGAGCACTGTTGCTAACTTAGTGAAGCTTTTTATAATTTCGCAATGAAATTAATATTTCCGTAGATACAGTCACTTTCTTAAGCATTTCAAAAGGAAGTAATATTCATATATTTATTGATAAGCATGAACCGCTTCTCATAAAAAAATTTAATTCTTCAAAAACACTTGCAAATTAAAATTATTTTGAAAGAATTCAAAAGAGCACTGTTAATAACTTAGTGCTTTTCAATTCAAAGATTCATATGAAAGTAATATTCATATATTTATTTTAGTAGATTTTTTTTTATTTGAACTACTCTTCATACAAAAATTGTCTTTTCAAACATTCATTCAAATCACACAATTTTAAAAGAATTAAAACGATAACTTGGTGAATATTTTAATAATTTCGCAATGAAATTAATATTTCCGGAGATACAGTCACTTTCTTAAACATTTCATAAGGAAGTAATTTTTATTAATTTATTGATGAACTTAAACCACTTCTCATTTAAAAATGTATGTTTTCATAAATTCTTTTAAATCAAATCAGTTTTAAAAGAATTGAAGAGCGATCAATTGATAACTTAGTGAATCTTTCTATAATTTCGCAATAGAATTAATATTTCCGTAGATACAGTCACTTTCTTAAACATTTCATAAAGAAGTAATATTCATATATTTACTGATAAACTTGAACCATTCCTCATACAAAAATGTATTTTTCCAAACATTCTTTCAAATCAAAAAAATTTTGAACGAATTGAAAACGCATTATTGATAACTTAGTGGAGGTTTTTATAATTTCTCAATGAAATTAATATTTCCGGAGCTACAGTCACTTTCTTAAACATTTCAAAAGGAAGTAATATTCATATATTTACTGTTAAACTTGAACCATTCCTCATACAAAAATGTATTTTTCCAAACATTCTTTCAAATCAAAAAAATTTTGAACGAATTGAAAAGCGCATTATTGATAACTAAGTGTAGGTTTTTATAATTTCTCAATGAAATTAATATTTCCGGAGCTACAGTCACTTTCTTAAACATTTCAAAACGAAGTAATATTCATATATTTATTGATAAGCTTGAACCGCTTCTCATAAAAAAATGTATTTTTTCAAAAGCTCTTTCAAATGAAAACAATTTTAAAGGAATTGAAAAGAGCACTGTTAATAACTTAGTACTTTTCAATTCAAGGATTCATATGAAAGTAATATTCATATATTTATTTTAATATATTTTTTTTTATTTGAACTACTCCTCATACAAAAATTGTCTTTTCAAACATTCATTCAAATAACACAATTTTAAAAGAATTGAAACGATAACTTGGTGAAGATTTTAATAATTTCGCAATGAAATTAATATTTCCATAGATACAGTCACCTTCTTAAACATTTCAAAAGGAAGTAATATTCATATATTTACTGATAAACTTGAACCATTCCTCATACAAAAATGTATTTTTCCAAACATTCTTTCAAATCAAAAAAATTTTTAACGAATTGAAAAGCGCATTATTGATAACTTAGTGAAGCTTTTTATAATTTCGCAATAAAATTAATATTTCCGTAGATACAGTCACTTTCTTAAACATTTCATAAAGAAGTAATATTCATATATTTACTGATAAACTTGAACCATTCCTCATACAAAAATGTATTTTTCCAAAAATTCTTTAAAATGAAACAAATTTTGAAGGAATTGAAAATAGGTACTCTTGATAACTTAATGAAGATTTTTGTAATTTGAAATCAAAACAACTTCGAAAGAATTAAAAAGAGCACTATCGATAACTTAGTGAATATTTCTATAATTTCGCAATGAAGTTAATATTTCCGTAGATACAGTCACTTTCTTAAACATTTCAAAAGGAAGTAATATTCATATATTTACTGTTAAACTTGAACCATTCCTCATACAAAAATGTATTTTTCCAAACATTCTTTCAAATCAAAAAAATTTTGAACGAATTGAAAAGCGCATTATTGATAACTTAGTGTAGGTTTTTATAATTTCTCAATGAAATTAATATTTCCGTAGATACAGTCACTTTCTTAAACATTTCAAAAGGAAGTAATATTCATATATTTATTGATAAGCTTGAACCGCTTCTCATAAAAAAACGTAGTTTTTCAAAAACTCTTTGAAATGAAAAAAATTTTAAAGGAATTGAAAAGAGCACTGTTGCTAACTTAGTGAAGCTTTTTATAATTTCGCAATGAAAATAATATTTCCGTAGATACAGTTACTTTCTTAAACATTTCATAAAGAAGTAATATTCATATATTTACTGATAAACTTAAACCATTCCTCATACAAAAATGTATTTTTCCAAACATTCTTTCAAATCAAAAAAATTTTGAACGAATTGAAAAGCGCATTATTGGTAACTTAGTGGAGGTTTTTATAATTTCGCAAGTAAATTAATATTTCCGGAGCTACAGTCACTTTCTTAAACATTTCAAAAGGAAGTAATATTCATATATTTATTGATAAGCTGGAACCGCTTCTCATAAAAAATTTATTTTTTCAAAAACTCTTTCAAATGAAAACAATTTTAAAGGAATTGAAAAGAGCACTGTTAATAACTTAGTACTTTTCAATTCAAGGATTCATATGAAAGTAATATTGATATATTTATTTTAATATATTTTTTTTATTTGAACTACTCTTCATACAAAAATTGTCTTTTCAAACATTCATTCAAATCACACAATTTTAAAAGAATTGAAACGATAACTTGGTGAAGATTTTAATAATTTCGCAATGAAATTAATATTTCCATAGATACAGTCACCTTCTTAAACATTTCAAAAGGAAGTAATATTCATATATTTACTGATAAACTTGAACCATTCCTCATACAAAAATGTATTTTTCCAAACATTCTTTCAAATCAAAAAAATTTTTAACGAACTGAAAAGTGCATTATTGATAACTTAGTGGAGGTTTTTATAATTTCTCAATGAAATTAATATTTCCGGAGCTACAGTCACTTTCTTAAACATTTCAAAAGGAAGTAATATTCATATATTTACTGTTAAACTTGAACCATTCCTCATACAAAAATGTATTTTTCCAAACATTCTTTCAAATCAAAAAAATTTTGAACGAATTGAAAACGCATTATTGATAACTTAATGGAGGTTTTTATAATTTCTCAATGAAATTGATAATTCCGGAGCTACAGTCACTTTCTTAAACATTTCAATAGGAAGTAATATTCATATATTTATTGATAAGCTTGAACCGCTTCTCATAAAAAAATGTATTTTTTCAAAAGCTCTTTCAAATGAAAACAATTTTAAAGGAATTGAAAAGAGCACTGTTAATAACTTAGTACTTTTCAATTCAAGGATTCATATGAAAGTAATATTCATATATTTATTTTAATATAATTGTGTTTTCAAACATTTATTCAAATCACACAATCTTAAAATAATTGAAACGATAATTTGGAGAAGATTTTAATAATTTCGCAATGAAATTAATATTTCCGGAGATAAAGTCACTTTCTTAAACATTTCAAAAGGAAGTAATATTCATATTTTTACTGATAAACTTGAACCATTCCTCATACAAAAATGTATTTTTCCAAACATTCTTTCAAATCAAAAAAATTTTGAACGAATTGAAAAGCGCATTATTGATAACTTAGTGAAGGTTTTTATAATTTCTCAATGAAATTAATATTTCCGGAGCTACCGTCACTTTCTTAAACATTTCAAAAGGAAGTAATATTCATATATTTATTCATAAGCTTGAACCGCTTCTCAGAAAAAAATGTATTTTTTCAAAAGCTCTTTCAAATGAAAACAATTTTAAAGGAAATGAAAAGAGCACTAATAATAACTTAGTAATTTTCAGTTTAAGGATTCATATGAAAGTAATATTTATATATTTATTTTAATATATTTTTTTTATTTGAACTACTCCTCATACAAAAATTGTCTTTTCAAACATTCATTCAAATCACACAATTTTAAAAGAAATGAAACGATAACTTGTTGAAGATTTTAATAATTTCACAATGAAATTAATATTTCCGGAGATACAGTCACTTTCTTAAACATTTCATAAAGAAGTAATATTCATATATTTACTGATAAACTTGAACCATTCCTCATACAAAAATGTATTTTTCCAAACATTCTTTCAAATCAAAAAAATTTTGAAGGAATTGAAAAGCGCATTATTGATAACTTAGTGGAGGTTTTTATAATTTCTCAATGAAGTTAATATTTCCGTAGATACAGTCACTTTCTTAAACATTTTAAAAAGAAGTAATATTCATATATTTATTGATAAGCTTGAACCGCTTCTCATAAAAAAATTTATTTTTTCAAAAGCTCTTTCAAATGAAAACAATTTTAAAGGAGTTGAAAAGAGCACTGTTAATAACTTAGTACTTTTCAATTCAAGGATTCATATGAAAGTAATATTCATATATTTATTTTAATATATTTTTTTTTATTTGAACTACTCCTCATACAAAAATTGTCTTTTCAAACATTCATTCAAATCTCACAATTTTAAAAGAATTGAAACGATAACTTGGTGAAGATTTTAATAATTTCTAAATGAAATTAATATTTCCGGAGATACAGTCACTTTCTTAAACATTTAATAAAGAAGTAATTTTTAATAATTTATTGATAAACTTAAACCACTTCTCATTTAAAAATGTATGTTTTCATAAATTCTTTTAAATAAAAACAGTTTTAAAAGAATTGAAGAGCGATCAATTGATAATTTTGTGAAGATTTTTATAATTTTGTAATGAAATTAATATTTCCGGAGATACAGTCACTTTCTTAAACATTTCATAAAGAAGTAATATTCATATATTTACTGAACTACTTGAACCATTCCTCATACAAAAATGTATTTTTCCAAACATTCTTTCAAATCAAAAAAATTTTGAACGAATTGAAAAGCGCAATATTGATAACTTAGTGAAGCTTTTTATAATTTCGCAATAAAATTAATATTTCCGTAGATACAGTCACTTTCTTAAACATTTCATAAAGAAGTAATATTCATATATATACTGATAAACTTGAACCATTCCTCATACAAAAATGTATTTTTCCAAAAATTCTTTAAAATGAAACAAATTTTGAAGGAATTGAAAAAAGGTACTCTTGATAACTTAATGAAGATTTTTGTAATTTGAAATCAAAACAACTTCGAAAGAATTAAAAAGAGCACTGTCGATAACTTAGTGAATATTTCTATAATTTCGCAATGAAGTTAATATTTCCGTAGATACAGTCACTTTCTTAAACATTTCAAAAGGAAGTAATATTCATATATTTATTGATAAGCTTGAACCGCTTCTCATAAAAAAATTAAGTTTTTCAAAAACTCTTTCAAATGAAAAAAATTTTAAAGGAATTGAAAAGAGCACTGTTGCTTACTTAGTGAAGCATTTTATAATTTCGCAATGAAATTAATATTTCCGTAGATACAGTCACTTTCTTAAACATTTCATAAAGAAGTAATATTCATATATTTACTGATAAACTTGAACCATTCCTCATACAAAAATGTATTTTTCCAAAAATTCTTTCAAATCAAAAAAATTTTGAACGAATTGAAAAGCGCATTATTGATAACTTAGTGGAGGTTTTTATAATTTCTCAATGAAGTTAATATTTCCGTAGATACAGTCACTTTCTTAAACATTTCAAAAGGAAGTAATATTCATATATTTATTGATAAGCTTGAACCGCTTCTCATAAAAAAACGTAGTTTTTCAAAAACTCTTTGAAATGAAAAAAATTTTAAAGGAATTGAAAAGAGCACTGTTGCTAACTTGGTGAAGCTTTTTATAATTTCGCAATGAAAATAATATTTCCGTAGATACAGTCACTTTCTTAAACATTTCATAAAGAAGTAATATTCATATATTTACTGATAAACTTGAACCATTCCTCATACAAAAATGTATTTTTCCAAACATTCTTTCAAATCAAAAAAATTTTGAACGAATTGAAAAGCGCATTATTGGTAACTTAGTGGAGGTTTTTATAATTTCGCAAGTAAATTAATATTTCCGGAGCTACAGTCACTTTCTTAAACATTTCAAAAGGAAGTAATATTCATATATTTATTAATAAGCTTGAACCGCTTCTCATAAAAAAATTTATTTTTTCAAAAACTCTTTCAAATGAAAACAATTTTAAAGGAATTGAAAAGAGCACTGTTAATAACTTAGTACTTTTAAATTAAAGGATTCATATGAAAGTAATATTCATATATTTATTTTAATATATTTTTTTTTATTTGAACTACTCCTCATACAAAAATTGTCTTTTCAAACATTCATTCAAATCACACGATTTTAAAAGAATTGAAACGATAACTTGGTGAAGATTTTAATAATTTTGCAATGAAATTAATATTTCCGTAGATACAGTCACCTTCTTAAACATTTTAAAAAGAAGTAATATTCATATATTTACTGATAAACTTGAACCATTCCTCATACAAAAATGTATTTTTCCAAACATTCTTTCAAATCAAAAAAATTTTGAACGAATTGAGAAGCGCATTATTGATAACTTATAATTTTTCTTGAAATTTTTAATTTTGCATGACCATATTTTAACACTTTTTCTTCAAAATGTTTGAATAAGTCACGAGTGTAATTTTTATGAATATAAAAGCCAAGATTTCTATTTTTGTATCACCAATTTTGTACACTTTTTCTTGAAAATTTTTGAATAACGCATGGAAAGTCGAGATTACTAACTTTCCATAAAAAAATGTTATAATTTTTCTTGAAATTTTATGAATAATTCACAGGTGTAAATTAAATTAAATATTAAATAAATAAAACAGGTGTATTTTGTTTATATATTAAAGCCTAAATTTCTAATTTTTAACACTTTTTCTTCAAAATGTTTGTGTAAGTTACGGTTGTAATTTTTATAAATATAAAACTCGAGATTTCTAATTTTGCATGAAAAAATGTTCTAAAATTTTTCTTGAAAATTTTTGAAAACGACATGGGTGTAATTTTTTCAAATTCAAGAGCCGAGATTTTTAATTTTGCATGAAAAATTTTGTACACTTTTTCTTTAAAATTTTTGAATAAGACAAGAGTGTTATTTTTATAAATATAAAAGCCGAGATTTCTAATTTTCCATAAAAAATGTTTATGATTTTTCTTGAAATTTTATGAATAAGTCACAGGTGTAATTTTTAAAAATAAAAGCCGAGATTTCTAATTTTTCATTAAACATTTTTACAATTTTTCTTGAAATTTTTTGATTAAGACATGTGCATTTTGTTTATATATTAATGCTAAAATTTCTAATTTTGCATGACAAATTTTTGATACGTTTTCTTAAAAATGTTTGAATAAGTCACGGGTGTAATTTTTATTTACATAAAAGCCGAGATTTCTAATATTGCATGAAAAATTTTGTATACTCTTTCTTGAAAATTTTTGAATAAGACCGGGTGTAATTTTTGTAAATATAAAAGCCGAGATTTCTAATTTTCCATAAAAAATTTGTATAATCTTTCTTGAAATTTTTGGAAAAAGTCACGGGTCTAATTTATTTATATAATAAAGCTGCAATTTCTCATTGTTCCTCATGCATAAATGTATTTCTCCAAATATGTATTTTTTTAAAAATTCTTTCAAATTAAAATAATTTTGAAAGAATTCAAAAGAGCACTGTTGCTAACTTAGTGAAGCTTTTTATAATTTCGCAATGAAATTAATATTTCCGTAGATAAAGTCACTTTCTTAAGCATTTCAAAAGGAAGTAATATTCATATATTTATTGATAAGCATGAACCGCTTCTCATAAAAAAATTAATTTTTCAAAAACACTTGCAAATTAAAATAATTCTGAAAGAATTCAAAAGAGCACTGTTAATAACTTAGTGCTTTTCAATTCAAAGATTCATATGAAAGTAATATTCATATATTTATTTTAGTAAATTTTTTTTTATTTGAACTACTCTTCATACAAAAATTATCTTTTCAAACATTCATTCAAATCACACAATTTTAAAAGAATTAAAACGATAACTTGGTGAATATTTTAATAATTTCGCAATGAAATTAATATTTCCGGAGATACAGTCACTTCCTTAAACATTTCATAAGGAAGTAATTTTTATTAATTTATTGATGAACTTAAACCACTTCTCATTTAAAAATGTATGTTTTCATAAATTCTTTTAAATCAAATCAGTTTTAAAAGAATTGAAGAGCGATCAATTGATAACTTAGTGAAGCTTTCTATAATTTCGCAATAAAATTAATATTTCCGTAGATACAGTCACTTTCTTAAACATTTCATAAAGAAGTAATATTCATATATTTACTGATAAACTTGAACCATTCCTCATACAAAAATGTATTTTTCCAAACATTCTTTCAAATCAAAAAAATTTTGAACGAATTGAAAACGCATTATTGATAACTTAGTGGAGGTTTTTATAATTTCTCAATGAAATTAATATTTCCGGAGCTACAGTCACTTTCTTAAACATTTCAAAAGGAAGTAATATTCATATATTTACTGTTAAACTTGAACCATTCCTCATACAAAAATGTATTTTTCCAAACATTCTTTCAAATCAAAAAAATTTTGAACGAATTGAAAACGCATTATTGATAATTTAGTGGAGGTTTTTATAATTTCTCAATGAAATTAATATTTCCGGAGCTACAGTCACTTTCTTAAACATTTCTAAAGGAAGTAATATTCATATATTTATTGATAAGCTTGAACCGCTTCTCATAAAAAAATGTATTTTTTCAAAAGCTCTTTCAAATGAAAACAATTTTAAAGGAATTGAAAAGAGCACTGTTAATAACTTAGTACTCTTCAACTCAAGGATTCATATGAAAGTAATATTCATATATTTATTTTAATATATTTTTTTTTTTTTGAACTACTCCTCATACAAAAATTGTCTTTTCAAACATTCATTCAAATCACACAATTTTAAAAGAATTGAAACGATAACTTGGTGAAGATTTTAATAATTTCGCAATGAAATTAATATTTCCGTAGATACAGTCACCTTCTTAAACATTTCAAAAGGAAGTAATATTCATATATTTACTGATAAACTTGAACCATTCCTCATACAAAAATGTATTTTTCCAAACATTCTTTCAAATCAAAAAAATTTTGAACGAATTGAAAAGCGCATTATTGATAACTTAGTGAAGCTTTTTATAATTTCGCAATAAAATTAATATTTCCGTAGATACAGTCACTTTCTTAAACATTTCATAAAGAAGTAATATTCATATATTTACTGATAAACTTGAACCATTCCTCATACAAAAATGTATTTTTCCAAAAATTCTTTAAAATGAAACAAATTTTGAAGGAATTGAAAATAGGTACTCTTGATAACTTAATGAAGATTTTTGTAATTTGAAATCAAAACAACTTCGAAAGAATTAAAAAGAGTACTATCGATAACTTAGTGAATATTTCTATAATTTCGCAATGAAGTTAATATTTCCGTAGATACAGTCACTTTCTTAAACATTTCAAAAGGAAGTAATATTCATATATTTATTGATAAGCTTGAACCGCTTCTCATAAAAAAACGTAGTTTTTCAAAAACTCTTTGAAATGAAAAAAATTTTAAAGGAATTGAAAAGAGCACTGTTGCTAACTTAGTGAAGCTCTTTATAATTTCGCAATGAAAATAATATTTCCGTAGATACAGTCACTTTCTTAAACATTTCATAAAGAAGTAATATTCACATATTTACTGATAAACTTGAACCATTCCTCATACAAAAGTGTATTTTTCCAAACATTCTTTCAAATCAAAAAAATTTTGAACGAATTGAAAAGCGCATTATTGGTAACTTAGTGGAGGTTTTTATAATTTCGCAAGTAAATTAATATTTCCGGAGCTACAGTCACTTTCTTAAACATTTCAAAAAGAAGTAATATTCATATATTTATTAATAAGTTTGAACCGCTTCTCATAAAAAAATTTATTTTTTCAAAAACTCTTTCAAATGAAAACAATTTTAAAGGAATTGAAAAGAGCACTGTTAATAACGTAGTACTTTTCAATTCAAGGATTCATATATTTATTTTAATATATTTTTTTTATTTGAACTACTCCTCATACAAAAATTTTCTTTTCAAACATTCATTCAAATCACACAATTTTAAAAGAATTGAAACGATAACTTGGTGAAGATTTTAATAATTTCGCAATGAAATTATTATTTCCGTAGATACAGTCACCTTCTTAAACATTTCAAAAGGAAGTAATATTCATATATTTACTGATAAACTTGAACCATTCCTCATACAAAAATGTATTTTTCCAAACATTCTTTCAAATCAAAAAATTTTTTAACGAACTTAAAAGCGCATTATTGATAACTTAGTGGAAGTTTTTATAATTTCGCAATGAAATTAATATTTCCGGAGATACAGTCACTTTCTTAAACATTTCAAAAGGAAGTAATATTCATATATTTATTGATAAGCTTGAACCGCTTCTCATAAAAAAATGTATTTTTCCAAACATTCTTTCAAATCAAAAAAATTTTGTATGCATTGAAAAGCGCATTATTGGTAACTTAGTGGAGGTTTTTATAATTTCGCAAGTAAATTAATATTTCCGGAGCTACAGTTACTTTCTTAAACATTTCAAAAGGAAGTAATATTCATATATTTATTAATAAGCTTAAACCGCTTCTCATAAAAAAATGTATTTTTTCAAAAACTCTTTCAAATGAAAACAATTTTAAAGGAATTGAAAAGAGCACTGTTAATAACGTAGTACTTTTCAATTCAAGGATTCATATGAAAGTAATATTCATATATTTATTTTAATATATTTTTTTTTATTTGAACTACTCCTCATACAAAAATTGTCTTTTCAAAAATTTATTCAAATCACACAATTTTAAAAGAATTGAAACGATAACTTGGTGAAGATTTTAATAATTTCGCAATGAAATTAATATTTCCATAGATACAGTCACCTTCTTAAACATTTCAAAAGGAAGTAATATTCATATATTTACTGATAAACTTGAACCATTCCTCCTACAAAAATGTATTTTTCCAAACATTCTTTCAAATCAAAAAAATTGTTAACGAATTGAAAAGCGCATTATTGATAACTTAGTGGAGGTTTTTTCAATTTTTCAATGAAATTAATATTTCCGGAGCTACAGTCACTTTCTTAAACATTTCAAAAGGAAGTAATATTCATATATTTATTGATAAGCTTGAACCGCTTCTCATAAAAAAATGTATTTTTCCAAACATTCTTTCAAATCAAAAAAATTTTATATGAATTGAAAAGCGCATTATTGATAACTTAGTGAATATTTCTATAATTTCGCAATGAAGTTAATATTTCCGTAGATACAGTCACTTTCTTAAACATTTCAAAAGGAAGTAATATTCATATATTTATTGATAAGCTTGAACCGCTTCTCATAAAAAAATGTATTTTTTCAAAAGCTCTTTCAAATGAAAACAATTTTAAAGGAATTGAAAAGAGCACTGTTAATAACTAAGTGCTTTTCAATTCAAAGTTTCATATGAAAGTAATATTCATACAATTATTTTAATATATTTTTTTTATTTGAACTACTCCTCATACAATAATTGTGTTTTCAAACATTCATTCAAATCACACAATCTTAAAAGAATTGAAACGATAAATTGGTGAAGATTTTAATAATTTCGCAATGAAATTATTATTTCCGGAGATACAGTCACTTTCTTAAACATTTCATAAAGAAGTAATATTCATATATTTACTGATAAACTTGAACCATTCCTCATACAAAAATGTATTTTTCCAAACATTCTTTCAAATCAAAAAAATTTTGAACGAATTGAAAAGCGCATTATTGATAACTTAGTGGAGGTTTTTATAATTTCGCAATGAAATTAATATTTCCGGAGCTACAGTCACTTTCTTAAACATTTCAAAAGGAAGTAATATTCATATATTTATTGATAAGCTTGAACCGCTTCTCATAAAAAAATGTATTTTTCCAAACATTCTTTCAAATCAAAAAAATTTTATATGAATTGAAAAGCGCATTATTGATAACTTAGTGAATATTTCTATAATTTCGCAATGAAGTTAATATTTCCGTAGATACAGTCACTTTCTTAAACATTTCAAAAGGAAGTAATATTCATATATTTATTGATAAGCTTGAACCGCTTCTCATAAAAAAATGTATTTTTTCAAAAGCTCTTTCAAATGAAAACAATTTTAAAGGAATTGAAAAGAGCACTGTTAATAACTAAGTGCTTTTCAATTCAAAGTTTCATATGAAAGTAATATTCATACATTTATTTTAATATATTTTTTTTATTTGAACTACTCCTCATACAATAATTGTGTTTTCAAACATTCATTCAAATCACACAATCTTAAAAGAATTGAAACGATAAATTGGTGAAGATTTTAATAATTTCGCAATGAAATTAATATTTCCAGAGATACAGTCACTTTCTTAAACATTTCATAAAGAAGTAATATTCATATTTTTATTAATAAGCTTGAACCGCTTCTCATAAAAAAATGTATTTTTTCAAAAACTCTTTCAAATGAAAACAATTTTAAAGGAATTGAAAAGAGCACTGTTAATAACTTAGTACTTTTCAATTCAAGGATTCATATGAAAGTAATATTCATATATTTATTTTAAAATATTTTTTTTTTTTATTTGAACTACTCCTCATACAAAAATTGTCTTTTCAAACATTCATTCAAATCACAATATTTTAAAAGAATTGAAACGATAACTTATTGAAGATTTTTATAATTTTGTAATGAAATTAATATTTCCGGAGATATAGTCCCTTTCTTAAACATTTAATAAAGAAGTAATATTCATATATTTACTGTTAAACTTGAACCATTCCTCATACAAAAATGTATTTTTCCAAACATTCTTTCAAATCAAAAAAATTTTGAACGAATTGAAAAGCGCATTATTGATAACTTAGTGGAGGTTTTTATAATTTCGCAATGAAATTAATATTTCCGGAGCTACAGTCCCTTTCTTAAACATTTCAAAAGGAAGTAATATTCATATATTTATTGATAAGCTTGAACCGCTTCTCATAAAAAAATGTATTTTTTCAAAAGCTCTTTCAAATGAAAACAATTTTAAAGGAATTGAAAAGAGCACTAATAATAACTTAGTGAAATTTTGAACGAATTGAAAAGCGCATTATTGATAACTTAGTGGAGGTTTTTATAATTTCTCAATGAAATTAATATTTCCGGAGCTACAGTCACTTTCTTAAACATTTCAAAAGAAAGTAATATTCATATATTTATTAATAAGCTTGAACCGCTTCTCATAAAAAAATGTATTTTTTCAAAAACTCTTTCAAATGAAAACAATTTTAAAGGAATTGAAAAGATCACTGTTAATAACTTAGTACTTTTCAATTCAAGGATTCATATGAAAGTAATATTCATATATTTATTTTAATATATTTTTTTTTATTTGAACTACTCCTCATACAATAATTGTGTTTTCAAACATTCATTCAAATCACACAATCTTAAAAAAATTGAAACTATAATTTGGTGAAGATTTTAATAATTTCGCAATGAAATTAATATTTCCGGAGATACAGTCACTTTCTTAAACATTTCATAAAGAAGTAATATTCATATATTTACTGATAAACTTGAACCATTCCTCATACAAAAATGTATTTTTCCAAACATTCTTTCAAATAAAAAAATTTTTTAACGAATTGAAAAGCGCATTATTGATAACTTAGTGGAGGTTTTTATAATTTCTCAATGAAATTAATATTTCCGGAGCTACAGTCACTTTCTTAAACATTTCAAAAGGAAGTAATATTCATATATTTCCTGTTAAACTTGAACCATTCCTCATACAAAACTGTATTTTTCCAAACATTCTTTCAAATCAAAAAAATTTTGAACGAATTGAAAAGCGCATTATTGATAACTTAGTGGAGGTTTTTATAATTTCTCAATGAAATTAATATTTCCGGAGCTACAGTCACTTTCTTAAACATTTCAAAAGGAAGTAATATTCATTTATTTATTGATAAGCTTGAACCACTTCTCATAAAAAAATGTATTTTTTCAAAAGCTCTTTCAAATGAAAACAATTTTAAAGGAATTGAAAAGAGCACTGTTAATAACTTAGTGCTTTTCAATTCAAAGTTTCATATGAAAGTAATATTCATATATTTATTTTAATATATTTTTTTTATTTGAACTACTCCTCATACAATAATTGTGTTTTCAAACATTCATTCAAATCACACAATCTTAAAAGAATTGAAACGATAATTTGGTGAAGATTTTAATAATTTCGCAATGAAATTAATATTTCCGGAGATACAGTCACTTTCTTAAACATTTCATAAGGAAGTAATTTTTATTAATTTATTGATAAACTTAAACCACTTCTCATTTAAAAATGTATGTTTTCATAAATTCTTTTAAATCAAAAGAGTTTTAAAAGAATTGAAGAACGATTAATTGATAATTTTGTGAAGATTTTAATAATTTCGCAATAAAATTATTATTTCCGTAGATACAGTCACCTTCTTAAACATTTCATAAAGAAGTAATATTCATATATTTACTGATAAACTTGAACCATTCCTCATACAAAAATGTATTTTTCCAAACATTCTTTCAAATCAAAAAAATTTTTAACGAATTGAAAAGCGCATTATTGATAACTTAGTGGAGGTTTTTATAATTTTTCAATGAAATTAATGTTTCCGGAGCTACAGTCACTTTCTTAAACATTTCAAAAAGAAATAATATTCATATATTTATTAATAAGCTTGAACCGCTTCTCATAAAAAAATGTATTTTTTCAAAAGCTCTTTCAAATGAAAACAATTTTAAAGGAATTGACAAGAGCACTGTTAATAACTTAGTACTTTTCAATTCAAGGATTCATATGAAAGTAATATTGATATATTTATTTTAATATATTTTTTTTTATTTGAACTACTCCTCATACAACAATTGTCTTTTCAAACATTCATTCAAATCACACAATATTAAAAGAATTGAAACGATAACTTGGTGAAGATTTTAACAATTTCGCAATGAAATTAATATTTCCGTAGATACAGTCACCTTCTTAAACATTTCATAAAGAAGTAATATTCATATATTTACTGATAAACTTGAACCATTCCTCATACAAAAATGTATTTTTCCAAACATTCTTTCAAATCAAAAAAAATTTGAACGAATTGAAAAGCGCATTATTGATAACTTAGTGAATATTTCTATAATTTCGCAATGAAGTTAATATTTCCGTAGATGCAGTCACTTTCTTAAACATTTCAAAAGGAAGTAATATTCATATATTTATTGATTAGCTTGAACCGCTTCTCATAAAAAAATGTATTTTTTCAAAAACTCTTTCAAATGAAAACAATTTTAAAAGAATTGAAAAGAGCACTTTAGCTAACTTAGTGAAGCTTTTTATAATTTCGCAATGAAATTAATATTTCCGGAGATACAGTCACTTTCTTAAACATTTCATAAAGAAGTAATATTCATATATTTACTGATAAACTTGAACCATTCCTCATACAAAAATGTATTTTTCCAAACATTCTTTCAAATCAAAAAAATTTTGAACGAATTGAAAAGCGCATTATTGATAACTTAGTGGAGGTTTTTATAATTTCGCAATGAAATTAATATTTCCGGAGCTACAGTCACTTTCTTAAACATTTCAAAAGGAAGTAATATTCATATATTTATTGATAAGCTTGAACCGCTTCTCATAAAAAAATGTATTTTTCCAAACATTCTTTCAAATCAAAAAAATTTTATATGAATTGAAAAGCGCATTATTGATAACTTAGTGAATATTTCTATAATTTCGCAATGAAGTTAATATTTCCGCAGATACAGTCACTTTCTTAAACATTTCAAAAGGAAGTAATATTCATATATTTATTGATAAGCTTGAACCGCTTCTCATAAAAAAATGTATTTTTTCAAAAGCTCTTTCAAATGAAAACAATTTTAAAGGAATTGAAAAGAGCACTGTTAATAACTAAGTGCTTTTCAATTCAAAGTTTCATATGAAAGTAATATTCATACATTTATTTTAATATATTTTTTTTATTTGAACTACTCTTCATACAATAATTGTGTTTTCAAACATTCATTCAAATCACACAATCTTAAAAGAATTGAAACGATAAATTGGTGAAGATTTTAATAATTTCGCAATGAAATTAATATTTTCGGAGATACAGTCACTTTCTTAAACATTTCATAAAGAAGTAATATTCATATATTTACTGATAAACTTGAACCATTCCTCATACAAAAATGTATTTTTCCAAACATTCTTTCAAATCAAAAAAATTTTGAACGAATTGAAAAGCGCATTATTGATAACTTAGTGAATATTTCTATAATTTCGCAATGAAGTTAATATTTCCGTAGATGCAGTCACTTTCTTAAACATTTCAAAAGGAAGTAATATTCATATATTTATTGATTAGCTTGAACCGCTTCTCATAAAAAAATGTATTTTTTCAAAAACTCTTTCAAATGAAAACAATTTTAAAGGAATTGAAAAGAGCACTTTAGCTAACTTAGTGAAGCTTTTTATAATTTCGCAATGAAATTAATATTTCCGGAGATACAGTCACTTTCTTAAACATTTCATAAAGAAGTAATATTCATATATTTACTGATAAACTTGAACCATTCCTCATACAAAAATGTATTTTTCCAAACATTCTTTCAAATCAAAAAAATTTTGAACGAATTGAAAAGCGCATTATTGATAACTTAGTGGAGGTTTTTATAATTTCGCAATGAAATTAATATTTCCGGAGCTACAGTCACTTTCTTAAACATTTCAAAAGGAAGTAATATTCATATATTTATTGATAAGCTTGAACCGCTTCTCATAAAAAAATGTATTTTTTCAAAAGCTCTTTCAAATGAAAACAATTTTAAAGGAATTGAAAAGAGCACTGTTAATAACTAAGTGCTTTTCAATTCAAAGTTTCATATGAAAGTAATATTCATACATTTATTTTAATATATTTTTTTTATTTGAACTACTCCTCATACCATAATTGTGTTTTCAAACATTCATTCAAATCACACAATCTTAAAAGAATTGAAACGATAAATTGGTGAAGATTTTAATAATTTCGCAATGAAATTAATATTTCCAGAGATACAGTCACTTTCTTAAACATTTCATAAAGAAGTAATATTCATATATTTATTAATAAGCTTGAACCGCTTCTCATAAAAAAATGTATTTTTTCAAAAACTCTTTCAAATGAAAACAATTTTAAAGGAATTGAAAAGAGCACTGTTAATAACTTAGTACTTTTCAATTCAAGGATTCATATGAAAGTAATATTCATATATTTATTTTAATATATTTTTTTTTATTTGAACTACTCCCCATACAAAAATTGTCTTTTCAAACATTCATTCAAATCACAATATTTTAAAAGAATTGAAACGATAACTTATTGAAGATTTTTATAATTTTGTAATGAAATTAATATTTCCGGAGATATAGTCCCTTTCTTAAACATTTAATAAAGAAGTAATATTCATATATTTACTGTTAAACTTGAACCATTCCTCATACAAAAATGTATTTTTCCAAACATTCTTTCAAATCAAAAAAATTTTGAACGAATTGAAAAGCGCATTATTGATAACTTAGTGGAGGTTTTTATAATTTCGCAATGAAATTAATATTTCCGGAGCTACAGTCCCTTTCTTAAACATTTCAAAAGGAAGTAATATTCATATATTTATTGATAAGCTTGAACCGCTTCTCATAAAAAAATGTATTTTTTCAAAAGCTCTTTCAAATGAAAACAATTTTAAAGGAATTGAAAAGAGCACTGTTAATAACTTAGTGAAATTTTGAACGAATTGAAAAGCGCATTATTGATAACTTAGTGGAGGTTTTTATAATTTCTCAATGAAATTAATATTTCCGGAGCTACAGTCACTTTCTTAAACATTTCAAAAGGAAGTAATATTCATATATTTCCTGTTAAACTTGAACCATTCCTCATACAAAACTGTATTTTTCCAAACATTCTTTCAAATCAAAAAAATTTTGAACGAATTGAAAAGCGCATTATTGATAACTTAGTGGAGGTTTTTATAATTTCTCAATGAAATTAATATTTCCGGAGCTACAGTCACTTTCTTAAACATTTCAAAAGGAAGTAATATTCATTTATTTATTGATAAGCTTGAACCACTTCTCATAAAAAATTGTATTTTTTCAAAAGCTCTTTCAAATGAAAACAATTTTAAAGGAATTGAAAAGAGCACTGTTAATAACTTAGTGCTTTTCAATTCAAAGTTTCATATGAAAGTAATATTCATATATTTATTTTAATATATTTTTTTTATTTGAACTACTCCTCATACAATAATTGTGTTTTCAAACATTCATTCAAATCACACAATCTTAAAAGAATTGAAACGATAATTTGGTGAAGATTTTAATAATTTCGCAATGAAATTAATATTTCCGGAGATACAGTCACTTTCTTAAACATTTCATAAGGAAGTAATTTTTATTAATTTATTGATAAACTTAAACCACTTCTCATTTAAAAATGTATGTTTTCATAAATTCTTTTAAATCAAAAGAGTTTTAAAAGAATTGAAGAACGATTAATTGATAATTTTGTGAAGATTTTAATAATTTCGCAATAAAATTATTATTTCCGTAGATACAGTCACCTTCTTAAACATTTCATAAAGAAGTAATATTCATATATTTACTGATAAACTTGAACCATTCCTCATACAAAAATGTATTTTTCCAAACATTCTTTCAAATCAAAAAAAATTTGAACGAATTGAAAAGCGCATTATTGATAACTTAGTGAATATTTCTATAATTTCGCAATGAAGTTAATATTTCCGTAGATGCAGTCACTTTCTTAAACATTTCAAAAGGAAGTAATATTCATATATTTATTGATTAGCTTGAACCGCTTCTCATAAAAAAATGTATTTTTTCAAAAACTCTTTCAAATGAAAACAATTTTAAAGGAATTGAAAAGAGCACTTTAGCTAACTTAGTGAAGCTTTTTATAATTTCGCAATGAAATTAATATTTCCGGAGCAACAGTCACCTTCTTATACATTTCAAAAGGAAGTAATATTCATATATTTACTGATAAACTTGAACCATTCCTCATACAAAAATGTATTTTTCCAAACATTCTTTCAAATCAAAAAAATTTTGAACGAATTGAAAAGCGCATTATTGGTAACTTAGTGGAGGTTTTTATAATTTCGCAAGTAAATTAATATTTCCGGAGCTACAGTCACCTTCTTAAACATTTCAAAAGGAAGTAATATTCATATATTTACTGATAAACTTGAACCATTCCTTATACAAAAATGTATTTTTCCAAAAATTCTTTAAAATGAAACAAATTTTGAAGGAATTGAAAATAGGTACTCTTGATAACTTAATGAAGATTTTTGTAATTTGAAATCAAAACAACTTCGAAAGAATTAAAAAGAGCACTATCGATAGTTTAGTGAATATTTTTATAATTTCGCAATGAAGTTAATATTTCCGTAGATACAGTCACTTTCTTAAACATTTCAAAAGGAAGTAATATTCATATATTTATTGATAAGCTTGAACCGCTTCTCATAAAAAACGTAGTTTTTCAAAAACTCTTTGAAATGAAAAAAATTTTAAAGGAATTGAAAAGAGCACTGTTGCTAACTTAGTGAAGCTTTTTATAATTTCGCAATGAAAATAATATTTCCGTAGATACAGTCACTTTCTTAAACATTTCATAAAGAAGTAATATTCATATATTTACTGATAAACTTGAACCATTCCTCATACAAAAATGTATTTTTCCAAACATTCTTTCAAATCAAAAAAATTTTGAACGAATTGAAAAGCGCATTATTGATAACTTAGTGGAGGTTTTTATAATTTCGCAATGAAATTAATATTTCCGGAGCTACAGTCACTTTCTTAAACATTTCAAAAGGAAGTAATATTCATATATTTATTAATAAGCTTGAACCGCTTCTCATAAAAAAATTTATTTTTTCAAAAACTCTTTCAAATGAAAACAATTTTAAAGGAATTGAAAAGAGCACTGTTAATAACTTAGTACTTTTCAATTCAAGGATTCATATGAAAGTAATATTCATATATTTATTTTAATATATTTTTTTTTATTTGAAATACTCCTCATACAATAATTGTGTTTTCAAACATTCATTCAAATCACACAATCTTAAAAGAATTGAAACGATAATTTGGTGAAGATTTTAATAATTTCGCAATGAAATTAATATTTCCGGAGATACAGTCACTTTCTTAAACATTTCATAAAGAAGTAATATTCATATATTTACTGATAAACTTGAACCATTCCTCATACAAAAATGTATTTTTCCAAACATTCTTTCAAATAAAAAAAATTTTTAACGAATTGAAAAGCGCATTATTGATAACTTAGTGGAGGTTTTTATAATTTCGCAATGAAATTAATATTTCCGGAGCTACAGTCCTCTTCTTAAACATTTCAAAAGGAAGTAATATTCATATATTTACTGTTAAACTTGAACCATTCCTCATACAAAACTGTATTTTTCCAAACATTCTTTAAAATCAAAAAAATTTTGAACGAATTGAAAAGCGCATTATTGATAACTTAGTGGAGGTTTTTATAATTTCTCAATGAAATTAATATTTCCGGAGCTACAGTCACTTTCTTAAACATTTCAAAAGGAAGTAATATTCATTTATTTATTGATAAGCTTGAACCGCTTCTCATAAAAAAATGTATTTTTTCAAAAGCTCTTTCAAATGAAAACAATTTTAAAGGAATTGAAAAGAGCACTGTTAATAACTTAGTGCTTTTCAATTCAAAGTTTCCTATGAAAGTAATATTCATATATTTATTTTAATATATTTTTTTTATTTGAACTACTCCTCATACAATAATTGTGTTTTCAAACATTCATTCAAATCACACAATCTTAAAAGAATTGAAACGATAATTTGCTGAAGATTTTAATAATTTCGCAATGAAATTAATATTAACGGAGATACAGTCACTTTCTTAAACATTTCATAAGGAAGTAATTTTTATTAATTTATTGATAAACTTAAACCACTTCTCATTTAAAAATGTATGTTTTCATAAATTCTTTTAAATCAAAAGAGTTTTAAAAGAATTGAAGAACGATTAATTGATAATTTTGTGAAGATTTTAATAATTTCGCAATGAAATTATTATTTCCGTAGATACAGTCACCTTCTTAAACATTTCATAAAGAAGTAATATTCATATATTTACTGATAAACTTGAACCATTCCTCATACAAAAATGTATTTTTCCAAACATTCTTTCAAATCAAAAAAATTTTGAACGAATTGAAAAGCGCATTATTGATAACTTAGTGGAGGTTTTTATAATTTTTTAATGAAATTAATGTTTCCGGAGCTACAGTCACTTTATTAAACATTTCAAAAAGAAATAATATTCATATATTTATTGATAAGCTTGAACCGCTTCTCATAAAAAAATGTATTTTTTCAAAAGCTCTTTCAAATGAAAACAATTTTAAAGGAATTGAAAAGAGCACTGTTAATAACTTAGTACTTTTCAATTCAAGGATTCATATGAAAGTAATATTGATATATTTATTTTAATATATTTTTTTTTATTTGAACTACTCCTCATACAACAATTGTCTTTTCAAACATTCATTCAAATCACACAATATTAAAAGAATTGAAACGATAACTTGGTGAAGATTTTAATAATTTCGCAATGAAATTAATATTTCCGTAGATACAGTCACCTTCTTAAACATTTCATAAAGAAGTAATATTCATATATTTACTGATAAACTTGAACCATTCCTCATACAAAAATGTATTTTTCCAAACATTCTTTCAAATCAAAAAAATTTTGAACGAATTGAAAAGCGCATTATTGATAACTTAGTGAATATTTCTATAATTTCGCAATGAAGTTAATATTTCCGTAGATGCAGTCACTTTCTTAAACATTTCAAAAGGAAGTAATATTCATATATTTATTGATAAGCTTGAACCGCTTCTCATAAAAAAATTTATTTTTTCAAAAACTCTTTCAAATGAAAACAATTTTAAAGGAATTGAAAAGAGCGCTGTTAATAACTTAGTACTTTTCAATTCAAGGATTCATATGAAAGTAATATTCATATATTTATTTTAATATATTTTTTTTTATTTGAACTACTCTTCATACAAAAATTGTCTTTTCAAACATTCATTCAAATCACACAATTAAAAAAGAATTGAAACGATAACTTAGTGAAGATTTTTATAATTTTGTAATGAAATTAATATTTCCGGAGATATAGTCCCTTTCTTAAACATTTAATAAAGAAGTAATATTCATATATTTACTGTTAAACTTGAACCATTCCTCATACAAAAATGTATTTTTCCAAACATTCTTTCAAATCAAAAAAATTTTGAACGAATTGAAAAGCGCATTATTGATAACTTAGTGGAGGTTTTTATAATTTCGAAATGAAATTAGTATTTCCGGAGCTACAGTCACTTTCTTAAACATTTCAAAAGGAAGTAATATTCATATATTTATTGATAAGCTTGAACCGCTTCTCATAAAAAAATGTATTTTTTCAAAAGCTCTTTCAAATGAAAACAATTTTAAAGGAATTGAAAAGAGCACTGTTAATAACTTAGTGAAATTTTGAACGAATTGAAAAGCGCATTATTGATAACTTAGTGGAGGTTTTTATAATTTCTCAATGAAATTAATATTTCCGGAGCTACAGTCACTTTCTTAAACATTTCAAAAAGAAAGTAATATTCATATATTTATTAATAAGCTTGAACCGCTTCTCATAAAAAAATGTATTTTTTCAAAAACTCTTTCAAATGAAAACAATTTTAAAGGAATTGAAAAGAGCACTGTTAATAACTTAGTACTTTTCAATTCAAGGATTCATATGAAAGTAATATTCATATATTTATTTTAATATATTTTTTTTTATTTGAACTACTCCTCATACAATAATTGTGTTTTCAAACATTCATTCAAATCACACAATCTTAAAAGAATTGAAACGATAATTTGGTGAAGATTTTAATAATTTCGCAATGAAATTAATATTTCCGGAGATACAGTCACTTTCTTAAACATTTCATAAAGAAGTAATATTCATATATTTACTGATAAACTTGAACCATTCCTCATACAAAAATGTATTTTTCCAAACATTCTTTCAAATAAAAAAAAAATTTTAACGAATTGAAAAGCGCATTATTGATAACTTAGTGGAGGTTTTTATAATTTCTCAATGAAATTAATATTTCCGGAGCTACAGTCACTTTCTTAAACATTTCAAAAGGAAGTAATATTCATTTATTTATTGATAAGCTTGAACCGCTTCTCATAAAAAAATGTATTTTTTCAAAAGCTCTTTCAAATGAAAACAAATTTAAAGGAATTGAAAAGAGCACTGTTAATAACTTAGTGCTTTTCAATTCAAAGTTTCATATGAAAGTAATATTCATATATTTATTTTAATATATTTTTTTTATTTGAACTACTCCTCATACAATAATTGTGTTTTCAAACATTCATTCAAATCACACAATCTTAAAAGAATTGAAACGATAATTTGGTGAAGATTTTAATAATTTCGCAATGAAATTAATATTTCCGGAGATACAGTCACTTTCTTAAACATTTCATAAGGAAGTAATTTTTATTAATTTATTGATAAACTTAAACCACTTCTCATTTAAAAATGTATGTTTTCATAAATTCTTTTAAATCAAAAGAGTTTTAAAAGAATTGAAGAACGATTAATTGATAATTTTGTGAAGATTTTAATAATTTCGCAATGAAATTATTATTTCCGAAGATACAGTCACCTTCTTAAACATTTCATAAAGAAGTAATATTCATATATTTACTGATAAACTTGAACCATTCCTCATACAAAAATGTATTTTTCCAAACATTCTTTCAAATCAAAAAAATTTTGAACGAATTGAAAAGCGCATTATTGATAACTTAGTGGAGGTTTTTATAATTTTTTAATGAAATTAATGTTTCCGGAGCTACAGTCACTTTCTTAAACATTTCAAAAAGAAATAATATTCATATATTTATTGATAAGCTTGAACCGCTTCTCATAAAAAAATGTATTTTTTCAAAAGCTCTTTCAAATGAAAACAATTTTAAAGGAATTGAAAAGAGCACTGTTAATAACTTAGTACTTTTCAATTCAAGGATTCATATGAAAGTAATATTGATATATTTATTTTAATATATTTTTTTTTATTTGAACTACTCCTCATACAACAATTGTCTTTTCAAACATTCATTCAAATCACACAATATTAAAAGAATTGAAACGATAACTTGGTGAAGATTTTAATAATTTCGCAATGAAATTAATATTTCCGTAGATACAGTCACCTTCTTAAACATTTCATAAAGAAGTAATATTCATATATTTACTGATAAACTTGAACCATTCCTCATACAAAAATGTATTTTTCCAAACATTCTTTCAAATCAAAAAAATTTTGAACGAATTGAAAAGCGCATTATTGATAACTTAGTGAATATTTCTATAATTTCGCAATGAAGTTAATATTTCCGTAGATGCAGTCACTTTCTTAAACATTTCAAAAGGAAGTAATATTCATATATTTATTGATAAGCTTGAACCGCTTCTCATAAAAAAATGTATTTTTTCAAAAACTCTTTCAAAAGAAAACAATTTTAAAGGAATTGAAAAGAGCACTGTTGCTAACTTAGTTAAGCTTTTTATAATTTCGCTATGAAATTAATGTTTCCGTAGATACCGTCACTTTCTTAAACATTTCATAAAGAAGTAATATTTATATATTTACTGATAAACTTGAACCATTCCTCATACGAAAATGTATTTTTCCAAACATTCTTTCAAATCAAAAAAATTTTGAACGAATTGAAAAGCGCATTATTGGTAACTTAGTGGAGGTTTTTATAATTTCGCAAGTAAATTAATATTTCCGGAGCTACAGTCACCTTCTTAAACATTTCAAAAGGAAGTAATATTCATATATTTACTGATAAACTTGAACCATTCCTCATACAAAAATGTATTTTTCCAAAAATTCTTTAAAATGAAACAAATTTTGAAGGAATTGAAAATAGGTACTCTTGATAACTTAATGAAGATTTTTGTAATTTGAAATCAAAACAACTTCGAAAGAATTAAAAAGAGCACTATCGATAGTTTAGTGAATATTTCTATAATTTCGCAATGAAGTTAATATTTCCGTAGATACAGTCACTTTCTTAAACATTTCAAAAGGAAGAAATATTCATATATTTATTGATAAGCTTGAACCGCTTCTCATAAAAAAACGTAGTTTTTCAAAAACTCTTTGAAATGAAAAAAATTTTAAAGGAATTGAAAAGAGCACTGTTGCTAACTTAGTGAAGCTTTTTATAATTTCGCAATGAAAATAATATTTCTGTAGATACAGTCACTTTCTTAAACATTTCATAAAGAAGTAATATTCATATATTTACTGATAAACTTGAACCATTCCTCATACAAAAATGTATTTTTCCAAACATTCTTTCAAATCAAAAAAATTTTGAACGAATTGAAAAGCGCATTATTGGTAACTTAGTGGAGGTTTTTATACTTTCGCAATGAAATTAATATTTCCGGAGCTACAGTCACTTTCTTAAACATTTCAAAAGGAAGTAATATTCATATATTTATTAATAAGCTTGAACCGCTTCTCATAAAAAAATGTATTTTTTCAAAAACTCTTTCAAATGAAAACAATTTTAAAGGAATTGAAAAGAGCACTGTTAATAACTTAGTACTTTTCAATTCAAGGATTCATATGAAAGTAATATTCATATATTTATTTTAATATATTTTTTTTATTTGAACTACTCTTCATACAAAAATTGTCTTTTCAAACATTCATTCAAATCACACAATTTTAAAAGAATTGAAACGATAACTTAGTGAAGATTTTTATAATTCTGTAATGAAATTAATATTTCCGGAGATATAGTCCCTTTCTTAAACATTTAATAAAGAAGTAATATTCATATATTTACTGTTAAACTTGAACCATTCCTCATACAAAAATGTATTTTTCCAAACATTCTTTCAAATCAAAAAAATTTTGAACGAATTGAAAAGCGCATTATTGATAACTTAGTGGAGGTTTTTATAATTTCGCAATGAAATTAGTATTTCCGGAGCTACAGTCACTTTCTTAAACATTTCAAAAGGAAGTAATATTCATATATTTATTGATAAGCTTGAACCGCTTCTCATAAAAAAATGTATTTTTTCAAAAGCTCTTTCAAATGAAAACAATTTTAAAGGAATTGAAAAGAGCACTGTTAATAACTTAGTGAAATTTTGAACGAATTGAAAAGCGCATTATTGATAACTTAGTGGAGGTTTTTTTAATTTCTCAATGAAATTAATATTTCCGGAGCTACAGTCACTTTCTTAAACATTTCAAAAAGAAATAATATTCATATATTTATTGATAAGCTTTAACCGCTTCTCATAAAAAAATTTATTTTTTCAAAAGCTCTTTCAAATGAAAACATTTTTAAAGGAATTGAAAAGAGCACTGTTAACAACTTAGTACTTTTCAATTCAAGGATTCATATGAAAGTAATATTTATATATTTATTTTAATATATTTTTTTTTATTTGAACTACTCCTCATACAAAAATTGTCTTTTCAAACATTCTTTAAAAACAAACAATTTAAAAAGAATTGAAAAGAGCACTATCGATAACTCTGTGAAGATTTTTATAATGTCGCAATGAAATTAATATTACCGGTAATACAGTTACTTTTAAAACATTTCATATAGAAGTAATATTCATATATTTACTGATAAACTTGAACGATTCCTCATACAAAAATGTATTTTTCCAAAAATTCTTTAAAATGAAACCAATTTTAAAGGAATTGAAAATAGGTACTCTTGATAACTTAGTGATGATTTTTATAATTTTAAATTAAAACAACTTCGAAAGAATTAAAAAGAGCACTATCGATAACTTAGTGAATATTTCTATAATTTCGCAATGAAGTTAATATTTCCGTAGATACAGTCACTTTCTTAAACATTTCAAAAGGACATAATAGTCATATGTTTATTGATAAGCTTGAACCGCTTCTCATAAGAAATGTAATTTTTCAAAAACACTTGCAAATGAAAACAATTTTAAAGGAATTGAAAAGAGCACTGTTGCTAACTTAGTGAAGCTTTTTATAATTTCTTAATGAAATTAATATTTCCGGAGCTACAGTCCTCTTCTTAAACATTTCAAAAGAAAGTAATATTCATATATTTACTGTTAAACTTGAACCATTCCCCATACAAAAATGTATTTTTCCAAACATTCTTTCAAATTAAACAAATTTTGAACGAATTGAAAAGCGCATTATTGATAACTTAGTGGAGGTTTTTATAATTTCTCAGTGAAATTAATATTTCCGGAGCTACAGTCACTTTCTTAAACATTTCAAAAGGAAGTAATATTCATATATTTATTGATAAGCTTGAACCGCTTCTAAAAAAAATTGCAATTTTTTTAAAAGCTCTTTCAAATGAAAACAATTTTAAAGGAATTGAAAAGAGCACTGTTAATAACTTAGTGCTTTTCAATTAAAAGTTCCATATGAAAGTAATATTCATATATTTATTTTAATATATTTTTTTTATTTGAACTACTCCTCATACAATAATTGTGTTTTCAAACATTCATTCAAATCACACAATCTTAAAAGAACTGAAACGATAATTTGGTGAAGATTTTAATAATTTCGCAATGAAATTAATATTTCCGGAGATGCAGTCACTTTCTTAAACATTTCATAAAGAAGTAATATTCATATATTTTCTGATAAACTTGAACCATTCCTCATACAAAAATGTATTTTTCCAAACATTCTTTCAAATAAAAAAATTTTGAACGAATTGAAAAGCGCATTATTGATAACTTAGTGGAGGTTTTTATAATTTCGCAATGAAATTAATATTTCCGGAGCTACAGTCCTCTTCTTAAACATTTCATAAAGAAGTAATATTCATATATTTACTGATAAACTTGAACCATTCCTCATACAAAAATGTATTTTTCCAAACATTCTTTCAAATCAAAAAAATTTTGAACGAATTGAAAAGCGCATTATTGATAACTTAGTGGAGGTTTTTATAATTTCGCAATGAAGTAAATATTTCCGCAGATACAGTCACTTTCTTAAACATTTCAAAAGGAAGTAAAATTCACATATTTATTGATAAGCTGGAACCGCTTCTCATAAAAAAATTTTTTTTTTCAAAAGCTCTTTCAAATGAAAACAATTTTAAAGGAATTGAAAAGAGCACTGTTAATTACTTAGTACTTTTCAATTCAAGGATTCATATGAAAGTAATATTCATATATTTATTTTAATATATTTTTTTTATTTGAACTACTCCTCATACAATAATTGTGTTTTCAAACATTCATTCAAATCACATCATCTTAAAAGAATTGAAACGATAACTTGGTGAAGATTTAAATAATTTAACAATGAAATTAATATTTCCGTAGATACAGTCACCTTCTTCAACTTTTCCAAAAGAAGTAATATTCATATATTTACTGATAAACTTGAACCATTCCACATACAAAAATGTATTTTTCCAAACATTCTTTCAAATCAAAAAAATTTTGAACGAATTGAAAAGCGCATTATTGGTAACTTAGTGGAGGTTTTTATAATTTCGCAATGAAGTTAATATTTCCGCAGATACAGTCACTTTCTTAAACATTTCAAAAGGAAGTAAAATTCATATATTTATTGATAAGCTGGAACCGCTTCTCATAAAAAAATTAATTTTTTCAAAAACTCTTTCAAATGAAAACAATTTTAAAGGAATTGAAAAGAGCACTGTTAATAACTTAGTACTTTTCAATTCAAGGATTCATATGAAAGTAATATTCATATATTTATTTTAATATATTTTTTTTTATTTGAACTACTCTTCATACAAAAATTGTCTTTTCAAACATTCATTCAAATCACACAATTTTAAAAGAATTGAAACGATAACTTAGTGAAGATTTTTATAATTTTGTAATGAAATTAATATTTCCGGAGATATCGTCCCTTTCTTAAACATTTAATAAAGAAGTAATATTCATATATTTACTGTTAAACTTGAACCATTCCTCATACAAAAATGTATTTTTCCAAACATTCTTTCAAATCAAAAAAATTTTGAACGAATTGAAAAGCGCATTATTGATAACTTAGTGGAGGTTTTTATAATTTCGCAATGAAATTAGTATTTCCGGAGCTACAGTCACTTTCTTAAACATTTCAAAAGGAAGTAATATTCATATATTTATTGATAAGCTTGAACCGCTTCTCATAAAAAAATGTATTTTTTCAAAAGCTCTTTCAAATGAAAACAATTTTAAAGGAATTGAAAAGAGCACTGTTAATAACTTAGTGAAATTTTGAACGAATTGAAAAGCGCATTATTGATAACTTAGTGGAGGTTTTTATAATTTCTCAATGAAATTAATATTTCCGGAGCTACAGTCACTTTCTTAAACATTTCAAAAAGAAATAATATTCATATATTTATTGATAAGCTTTAACCGCTTCTCATAAAAAAATTTATTTTTTCAAAAGCTCTTTCAAATGAAAACATTTTTAAAGGAATTGAAAAGAGCACTGCTAACAACTTAGTACTTTTCAATTCAAGGATTCATATGAAAGTAATATTCATATATTTATTTTAATATATTTTTTTTTATTTGAACTACTCCTCATACAAAAATTGTCTTTTCAAACATTCTTTAAAAACAAACAATTTAAAAAGAATTGAAAAGAGCACTATCGATAACTCTGTGAAGATTTTTATAATGTCGCAATGAAATTAATATTACCGGTAATACAGTTACTTTTAAAACATTTCATATAGAAGTAATATTCATATATTTACTGATAAACTTGAACGATTCCTCATACAAAAATGTATTTTTCCAAAAATTCTTTAAAATGAAACCAATTTTAAAGGAATTGAAAATAGGTACTCTTGATAACTTAGTGATGATTTTTATAATTTTAAATCAAAACAACTTCGAAAGAATTAAAAAGAGCACTATCGATAACTTAGTGAATATTTCTATAATTTCGCAATGAAGTTAATATTTCCATAGATACAGTCACTTTCTTAAACATTTCAAAAGGACATAATAGTCATATGTTTATTGATAAGCTTGAACCGCTTCTCATAAGAAATGTAATTTTTCAAAAACACTTGCAAATGAAAACAATTTTAAAGGAATTGAAAAGAGCACTGTTGCTAACTTAGTGAAGCTTTTTATAATTTCTTAATGAAATTAATATTTCCGGAGCTACAGTCCTCTTCTTAAACATTTCAAAAGAAAGTAATATTCATATATTTACTGTTAAACTTGAACCATTCCTCATACAAAAATGTATTTTTCCAAACATTCTTTCAAATTAAACAAATTTTGAACGAATTGAAAAGCGCATTATTGATAACTTAGTGGAGGTTTTTATAATTTCTCAGTGAAATTAATATTTCCGGAGCTACAGTCACTTTCTTAAACATTTCAAAAGGAAGTAATATTCATATATTTATTGATAAGCTTGAACCGCTTCTAAAAAAAAATGTATTTTTTCAAAAGCTCTTTCAAATGAAAACAATTTTAAAGGAATTGAAAAGAGCACTGTTAATAACTTAGTACTTTTCAATTCAAGGATTCATATGAAAGTAATATTGATATATTTAATTTAATATATTTTTTTTTATTTGAACTACTCCTCATACAAAAATTGTCTTTTCAAACATTCATTCAAATCACACAATTTTAAAAGAATTGAAACGATAACTTGGTGAAGATTTTAATAATTTCGCAATGAAATTAATATTTCCGTAGATACAGTCACCTTCTTAAACATTTCATAAAGAAGTAATATTCATGTATTTACTAATAAACTTGAACCATTCCTCATACAAAAATGTATTTTTCCAAACATTCTTTCAAATCAAAAAAAATTTGAACGAATTGAAAAGCGCATTATTGATAACTTAGTGAATATTTCTATAATTTCGCAATGAAGTTAATATTTCCGTAGATGCAGTCACTTTCTTAAACATTTTAAAAGGAAGTAATATTCATATATTTATTGATTAGCTTGAACCGCTTCTCATAAAAAAATGTATTTTTTCAAAAACTCTTTCAAATGAAAACAATTTTAAAGGAATTGAAAAGAGCACTTTAGCTAACTTAGTGAAGCTTTTTATAATTTCGCTATGAAATTAATGTTTTCGTAGATACAGTCACTTTCTTAAACATTTCATAAAGAAGTAATATTTATATATTTACTGATAAACTTGAACCATTCCTCATACAAAAATGTATTTTTCCAAACATTCTTTCAAATAAAAAAAAATTTTGAACGAATTAAAAAGCGCATTATTGATAACTTAGTGGAGGTTTTTATAATTTCGCAATGAAATTAATATTTCCGGAGCAACAGTCACCTTCTTAAACATTTCAAAAGGAAGTAATCATATATTTACTGATAAACTTGAACCATTCCTCATACAAAAATGTATTTTTCCAAAAATTCTTTAAAATGAAACAAATTTTGAAGGAATTGAAAATAGGTACTCTTAATAACTTAATGAAGATTTTTGTAATTTGAAATCAAAACAACTTCGAAAGAATTAAAAAGAGCAGTATCGATAGTTTAGTGAATATTTCTATAATTTCACAATGAAGTTAATATTTCCGTAGATACAGTCACTTTCTTAAACATTTCAAAAGGACATAATAGTCATATGTTTATTGATAAGCTTGAACCGCTTCTCATAAAAAAACGTAGTTTTGCAAAAACTCTTTGAAATGAAAAAAATTTTAAAGGAATTGAAAAGAGCACTGTTGGTAACTTAGTGAAGCTTTTTTTAATTTCGCAATGAAAATAATATTTCCGTAGATACAGTCACTTTCTTAAACATTTCATAAAGAAGTAATATTCATATATTTACTGATAAACTTGAACCATTCCTCATACAAAAATTTATTTTTCCAAACATTCTTTCAAATCAAAAAAATTTTGAACGAATTGAAAAGCGCATTATTGGTAACTTAGTGGAGATTTTTATACTTTCGCAAGTAAATTAATATTTCCGGAGCTACAGTCACTTTCTTAAACATTTCAAAAGGAAGTAATATTCATATATTTATTAATAAGCTTGAACCGCTTCTCATAAAAAAATGTATTTTTTCAAAAACTCTTTCAAATGAAAACAATTTTAAAGGAATTGAAAAGAGCACTGTTAATAACTTAGTACTTTTCAATTCAAAGTTTCATATGAAAGTAATATTCATATATTTATTTTAATATATTTTTTTTTATTTGAACTACTCCTCATACAAAAATTGTCTTTTCAAACATTCATTCAAATCACACAATTTTAAAAGAATTGAAACGATAACTTAGTGAAGATTTTTATAATTTTGTAATGAAATTAATATTTCCGGAGATATAGTCCCTTTCTTAAACATTTAATAAAGAAGTAATATTCATATATTTACTGTTAAACTTGAACCATTCCTCATACAAAAATGTATTTTTCCAAACATTCTTTCAAATCAAAAAAATTTTGAACGAATTGAAAAGCGCATTATTGATAACTTAGTGGAGGTTTTTATAATTTCGCAATGAAATTAATATATCCGGAGCTACAGTCCCTTTCTTAAACATTTCAAAAGGAAGTAATATTCATATATTTATTGATAAGCTTGAACCGCTTCTCATAAAAAAATGTATTTTTTCAAAAGCTCTTTCAAATGAAAACAATTTTAAAGGAATTGAAAAGAGCACTGTTAATAACTTAGTGAAATTTTGAACGAATTGAAAAGCGCATTATTGATAACTTAGTGGAGGTTTTTATAATTTCGCAATGAAATTAATATATCCGGAGCTACAGTCCCTTTCTTAAACATTTCAAAAGGAAGTAATATTCATATATTTATTAATAAGCTTGAACCGCTTCTCATAAAAAAATGTATTTTTTCAAAAACTCTTTCAAATGAAAACAATTTTAAAGGAATTGAAAAGAGCACTGTTAATAACTTAGTACTTTTCAATTCAAGGATTCATATGAAAGTAATATTCATATATTTATTTTAATATATTTTTTTTTATTTGAACTACTCCTCATACAATAATTGTGTTTTCAAACATTCATTCAAATCACACAATCTTAAAAGAATTGAAACTATAATTTGGTGAAGATTTTAATAATTTCGCAATGAAATTAATATTTCCGGAGATACAGTCACTTTCTTAAACATTTCATAAAGAAGTAATATTCATATATTTACTGATAAACTTGAACCATTCCTCATACAAAAATGTATTTTTCCAAACATTCTTTCAAATAAAAAAAATTTTTAACGAATTGAAAAGCGCATTATTGATAACTTAGTGGAGGTTTTTATAATTTCTCAATGAAATTAATATTTCCGGAGCTACAGTCACTTTCTTAAACATTTCAAAAGGAAGTAATATTCATATATTTCCTGTTAAACTTGAACCATTCCTCATACAAAACTGTATTTTTCCAAACATTCTTTCAAATCAAAAAAATTTTGAACGAATTGAAAAGCGCATTATTGATAACTTAGTGGAGGTTTTTATAATTTCTCAATGAAATTAATATTTCCGGAGCTACAGTCACTTTCTTAAACATTTCAAAAGGAAGTAATATTCATTTATTTATTGATAAGCTTGAACCACTTCTCATAAAAAAATGTATTTTTTCAAAAGCTCTTTTAAATGAAAACAATTTTAAAGGAATTGAAAAGAGCACTGTTAATAACTTAGTGCTTTTCAATTCAAAGTTTTATATGAAAGTAATATTCATATATTTATTTTAATATATTTTTTTTTTTGAACTACTCCTCATACAAAAATTGTGTTTTCAAACATTCATTCAAATCACACAATCTTAAAAGAATTGAAACGATAATTTGGTGAAAATTTTAATAATTTCGCAATGAAATTAATATTTCCGGAGATACAGTCACTTTCTTAAACATTTCATAAGGAAGTAATTTTTATTAATTTATTGATAAACTTAAACCACTTCTCATTTAAAAATGTATGTTTTCATAAATTCTTTTAAATCAAAAGAGTTTTAAAAGAATTGAAGAACGATTAATTGATAATTTTGTGAAGATTTTAATAATTTCGCAATGAAATTATTATTTCCGTAGATACAGTCACCTTCTTAAACATTTCATAAAGAAGTAATATTCATATATTTACTGATAAACTTGAACCATTCCTCATACAAAAATGTATTTTTCCAAACATTCTTTCAAATCAAAAAAATTTTTAACGAATTGAAAAGCGCATTATTGATAACTTAGTGGAGGTTTTTATAATTTTTCAATGAAATTAATGTTTCCGGAGCTACAGTCACTTTCTTAAACATTTCAAAAAGAAATAATATTCATATATTTATTGATAAGCTTGAACCGCTTCTCATAAAAAAATGTATTTTTTCAAAAGCTCTTTCAAATGAAAACAATTTTAAAGGAATTGAAAAGAGCACTGTTAATAACTTAGTACTTTTCAATTCAAGGATTCATATGAAAGTAATATTGATATATTTATTTTAATATATTTTTTTTTTATTTGAACTACTCCTCATACAACAATTGTCTTTTCAAACATTCATTCAAATCACACAATATTAAAAGAATTGAAACGATAACTTGGTGAAGATTTTAATAATTTCGCAATGAAATTAATATTTCCGTAGATACAGTCACCTTCTTAAACATTTCATAAAGAAGTAATATTCATATATTTACTGATAAACTTGAACCATTCCTCATACAAAAATGTATTTTTCCAAACATTCTTTCAAATCAAAAAAATTTTGAACGAATTGAAAAGCGCATTATTGGTAACTTAGTGGAGGTTTTTATAATTTCGCAAGTAAATTAATATTTCCGGAGCTACAGTCACCTTCTTAAACATTTCAAAAGGAAGTAATATTCATATATTTACTGATAAACTTGAACCATTCCTCATACAAAAATGTATTTTTCCAAAAATTCTTTAAAATGAAACAAATTTTGAAGGAATTGAAAATAGGTACTCTTGATAACTTAATGAAGATTTTTGTAATTTGAAATCAAAACAACTTCGAAAGAATTAAAAAGAGCACTATCGATAGTTTAGTGAATATTTCTATAATTTCGCAATGAAGTTAATATTTCCGTAGATAAAGTCACTTTCTTAAACATTTCAAAAGGAAGTAATATTCATATATTTATTGATAAGCTTGAACCGCTTCTCATAAAAAACGTAGTTTTTCAAAAACTCTTTGAAATGAAAAAAATTTTAAAGGAATTGAAAAGACCACTGTTAATAATTTAGTACTTTTCAATTCAAGGATTCATATGAAAGTAATATTCATATATTTATTTTAATATATTTTTTTTTATTTGAACTACTCTTCATACAAAAATTGTCTTTTCAAACATTCATTCAAATCACACAATTTTAAAAGAATTGAAACGATAACTTAGTGAAGATTTTTATAATTTCTCAATGAAATTAATATTTCCGGAGCTACAGTCACTTTCTTAAACATTTCAAAAGAAAGTAATATTCATATATTTATTAATAAGCTTGAACCGCTTCTCATAAAAAAAATTTATTTTTTCAAAAACTCTTTCAAATGAAAACAATTTTAAAGGAATTGAAAAGAGCACTGTTAATAACTTAGTACTTTTCAATTCAAGGATTCATATGAAAGTAATATTCATATATTTATTTTAATATATTTTTTTTTATTTGAACTACTCTTCATACAAAAATTGTCTTTTCAAACATTCATTCAAATCACACAATTTTAAAAGAATTGAAACGATAACTTAGTGAAGATTTTTATAATTTTGTAATGAAATTAATATTTCCGGAGATATAGTCCCTTTCTTAAACATTTAATAAAGAAGTAATATTCATATATTTACTGTTAAACTTGAACCATTCCTCATACAAAAATGTATTTTTCCAAACATTCTTTCAAATCAAAAAAATTTTGAACGAATTGAAAAGCGCATTATTGATAACTTAGTGGAGGTTTTTATAATTTCGCAATGAAATTAATATTTCCGGAGCTACAGTCACTTTCTTAAACATTTCAAAAGGAAGTAATATTCATATATTTATTAATAAGCTTGAACCGCTTCTCAAAAAAAATTTATTTTTTCAAAAACTCTTTCAAATGAAAACAATTTTAAAGGAATTGAAAAGAGCACTGTTAATAACTTAGTACTTTTCAATTCAAGGATTCATATGAAAGTAATATTCATATATTTATTTTAATATATTTTTTTTTATTTGAACTACTCCTCATACAATAATTGTGTTTTTAAACATTCATTCAAATCACACAATCTTAAAAGAATTGAAACGATAATTTGGTGAAGATTTTAATAATTTCGCAATGAAATTAATATTTCCGGAGATACAGTCACTTTCTTAAACATTTCATAAAGAAGTAATATTCATATATTTACTGATAAACTTGAACCATTCCTCATACAAAAATGTATTTTTCCAAACATTCTTTCAAATAAAAAAAATTTTTAACGAATTGAAAACGCATTATTGATAACTTAGTGGAGGTTTTTATAATTTCGCAATGAAATTAATATTTCCGGAGCTACAGTCCTCTTCTTAAACATTTCAAAAGGAAGTAATATTCATATATTTACTGTTAAACTTGAACCATTCCTCATACAAAACTGTATTTTTCCAAACATTCTTTCAAATCAAAAAAATTTTGAACGAATTGAAAAGCGCATTATTGATAACTTAGTGGAGGTTTTTATAATTTCTCAATGAAATTAATATTTCCGGAGCTACAGTCACTTTCTTAAACATTTCAAAAGGAAGTAATATTCATTTATTTATTGATAAGCTTGAACCGCTTCTCATAAAAAAATGTATTTTTTCAAAAGCTCTTTCAAATGAAAACAATTTTAAAGGAATTGAAAAGAGCACCGTTAATAACTTAGTGCTTTTCAATTCAAAGTTTCCTATGAAAGTAATATTCATATATTTATTTTAATATATTTTTTTTATTTGAACTACTCCTCATACAATAATTGTGTTATCAAACATTCATTCAAATCACACAATCTTAAAAGAATTGAAACGATAATTTGCTGAAGATTTTAATAATTTTGCAATGAAATTAATATTTACGGAGATACAGTCACTTTCTTAAACATTTCATAAGGAAGTAATTTTTATTAATTTATTGATAAACTTAAACCACTTCTCATTTAAAAATGTATGTTTTCATAAATTCTTTTAAATCAAAAGAGTTTTAAAAGAATTGAAGAACGATTAATTGATAATTTTGTGAAGATTTTTATAATTTCGCAATGAAATTATTATTTCCGTAGATACAGTCACCTTCTTAAACATTTCATAAAGAAGTAATATTCATATATTTACTGATAAACTTGAACCATTCCTCATACAAAAATGTATTTTTCCAAACATTCTTTCAAATCAAAAAAATTTTGAACGAATTGAAAAGCGCATTATTGATAACTTAGTGGAGGTTTTTATAATTTTTTAATGAAATTAATGTTTCCGGAGCTACAGTCACTTTCTTAAACATTTCAAAAAGAAATAATATTCATATATTTATTGATAAGCTTGAACCGCTTCTCATAAAAAAATGTATTTTTTCAAAAGCTCTTTCAAATGAAAACAATTTTAAAGGAATTGAAAAGAGCACTGTTAATAACTTAGTACTTTTCAATTCAAGGATTCATATGAAAGTAATATTGATATATTTATTTTAATATATTTTTTTTTATTTGAACTACTCCTCATACAACAATTGTCTTTTCAAACATTCATTCAAATCACACAATATTAAAAGAATTGAAACGATAACTTGGTGAAGATTTTAATAATTTCGCAATGAAATTAATATTTCCGTAGATACAGTCACCTTCTTAAACATTTCATAAAGAAGTAATATTCATATATTTACTGATAAACTTGAACTATTCCTCATACAAAAATGTATTTTTCCAAACATTCTTTCAAATCAAAAAAATTTTGAACGAATTGAAAAGCGCATTATTGATAACTTAGTGAATATTTCTATAATTTCGCAATGAAGTTAATATTTCCGTAGATGCAGTCACTTTCTTAAACATTTCAAAAGGAAGTAATATTCATATATTTATTGACAAGCTTGAACCGCTTCTCATAAAAAAATTTATTTTTTCAAAAACTCTTTCAAATGAAAACAATTTTAAAGGAATTGAAAAGAGCACTGTTGCTAACTTAGTTAAGCTTTTTATAATTTCGCTATGAAATTAATGTTTCCGTAGATACAGTCACTTTCTTAAACATTTCATAAAGAAGTAATATTCATATATTTACTGATAAACTTGAACCATTCCTCATACAAAAATGTATTTTTCCAAACATTCTTTCAAATCAAAAAAATTTTGAACGAATTGAAAAGCGCATTATTAGTAACTTAGTGGAGGTTTTTATAATTTCGCAAGTAAATTAATATTTCCGGAGCTACAGTCACTTTCTTAAACATTTCAAAAAGAAATAATATTCATATATTTACTGATAAACTTGAACCATTCCTCATACAAAAATGTATTTTTCCAAAAATTCTTTAAAATGAAACAAGTTTTGAAGGAATTGAAAATAGGTACTCTTGATAACTTAATGAAGATTTTTGTAATTTGAAATCAAAACAACTTCGAAAGAATTAAAAAGAGCACTATCGATAGTTTAGTGAATATTTCTATAATTTCGCAATGAAGTTAATATTTCCGTAGATACAGTCACTTTCTTAAACATTTCAAAAGGAAGAAATATTCATATATTTATTGATAAGCTTGAACCGCTTCTCATAAAAAAACGTAGTTTTTCAAAAACTCTTTGAAATGAAAAAAATTTTAAAGGAATTGAAAAGAGCACTGTTGCTAACTTAGTGAAGCTTTTTATAATTTCGCAATGAAAATAATATTTCCGTAGATACAGTCACTTTCTTAAACATTTCATAAAGAAGTAATATTCATATATTTACTGATAAACTTGAACCATTCCTCATACAAAAATGTATTTTTCCAAACATTCTTTCAAATCAAAAAAATTTTGAACGAATTGAAAAGCGCATTATTGGTAACTTAGTGGAGGTTTTTATACTTTCGCAATGAAATTAATATTTCCGGAGCTACAGTCACTTTCTTAAACATTTCAAAAGGAAGTAATATTCATATATTTATTAATAAGCTTGAACCGCTTCTCATAAAAAAATGTATTTTTTCAAAAGCTTTTTCAAATGAAAACAATTTTAAAGGAATTGAAAAGAGCACTGTTAATAACATAGTACTTTTCAATTCAAGGATTCATATGAAAGTAATATTCATATATTTATTTTAATATATTTTTTTTTATTTGAACTACTCTTCATACAAAAATTGTCTTTTCAAACATTCATTCAAATCACACAATTAAAAAAGAATTGAAACGATAACTTAGTGAAGATTTTTATAATTTTGTAATGAAATTAATATTTCCGGAGATATAGTCCCTTTCTTAAACATTTAATAAAGAAGTAATATTCATATATTTACTGTTAAACTTGAACCATTCCTCATACAAAAATGTATTTTTCCAAACATTCTTTCAAATCAAAAAAATTTTGAACGAATTGAAAAGCGCATTATTGATAACTTAGTGGAGGTTTTTATAATTTCGAAATGAAATTAGTATTTCCGGAGCTACAGTCACTTTCTTAAACATTTCAAAAGGAAGTAATATTCATATATTTATTGATAAGCTTGAACCGCTTCTCATAAAAAAATGTATTTTTTCAAAAGCTCTTTCAAATGAAAACAATTTTAAAGGAATTGAAAAGAGCACTGTTAATAACTTAGTGAAATTTTGAACGAATTGAAAAGCGCATTATTGATAACTTAGTGGAGGTTTTTATAATTTCTCAATGAAATTAATATTTCCGGAGCTACAGTCACTTTCTTAAACATTTCAAAAAGAAATAATATTCATATATTTATTGATAAGCTTTAACCGCTTCTCATAAAAAAAATGTATTTTTTCAAAAACTCTTTCAAATGAAAACAATTTTAAAGGAATTGAAAAGAGCACTGTTAATAACTTAGTACTTTTCAATTCAAGGATTCATATGAAAGTAATATTCATATATTTATTTTAATATATTTTTTTTTATTTGAACTACTCCTCATACAATAATTGTGTTTTCAAACATTCATTCAAATCACACAATCTTAAAAGAATTGAAACGATAATTTGGTGAAGATTTTAATAATTTCGCAATGAAATTAATATTTCCGGAGATACAGTCACTTTCTTAAACATTTCATAAAGAAGTAATATTCATATATTTACTGATAAACTTGAACCATTCCTCATACAAAAATGTATTTTTCCAAACATTCTTTCAAATAAAAAAAAATTTTAACGAATTGAAAAGCGCATTATTGATAACTTAGTGGAGGTTTTTATAATTTCGCAATGAAATTAATATTTCCGGAGCTACAGTCCTCTTCTTAAACATTTCAAAAGGAAGTAATATTCATATATTTACTGTTAAACTTGAACCATTCCTCATACAAAACTGTATTTTTCCAAACATTCTTTCAAATCAAAAAAATTTTGAACGAATTGAAAAGCGCATTATTGATAACTTAGTGGAGGTTTTTATAATTTCTCAATGAAATTAATATTTCCGGAGCTACAGTCACTTTCTTAAACATTTCAAAAGGAAGTAATATTCATTTATTTATTGATAAGCTTGAACCGCTTCTCATAAAAAAATGTATTTTTTCAAAAGCTCTTTCAAATGAAAACAAATTTAAAGGAATTGAAAAGAGCACTGTTAATAACTTAGTGCTTTTCAATTCAAAGTTTCATATGAAAGTAATATTCATATATTTATTATTTTAATATATTTTTTTTATTTGAACTACTCCTCATACAATAATTGTGTTTTCAAACATTCATTCAAATCACACAATCTTAAAAGAATTGAAACGATAATTTGGTGAAGATTTTAATAACTTCGCAATGAAATTAATATTTCCGGAGATACAGTCACTTTCTTAAACATTTCATAAGGAAGTAATTTTTATTAATTTATTGATAAACTTAAACCACTTCTCATTTAAAAATGTATGTTTTCATAAATTCTTTTAAATCAAAAGAGTTTTAAAAGAATTGAAGAACGATTAATTGATAATTTTGTGAAGATTTTAATAATTTCGCAAAGAAATTAATATTTCCGTAGATACAGTCACCTTCTTAAACATTTCATAAAGAAGTAATATTCATATATTTACTGATAAACTTGAACTATTCCTCATACAAAAATGTATTTTTCCAAACATTCTTTCAAATCAAAAAAATTTTGAACGAATTGAAAAGCGCATTATTGATAACTTAGTGAATATTTCTATAATTTCGCAATGAAGTTAATATTTCCGTAGATGCAGTCACTTTCTTAAACATTTCAAAAGGAAGTAATATTCATATATTTATTGACAAGCTTGAACCGCTTCTCATAAAAAAATTTATTTTTTCAAAAACTCTTTCAAATGAAAACAATTTTAAAGGAATTAAAAGAGCACTGTTGCTAACTTAGTTAAGCTTTTTATAATTTCGCTATGAAATTAATGTTTCCGTAGATACAGTCACTTTCTTAAACATTTCATAAAGAAGTAATATTCATATATTTACTGATAAACTTGAACCATTCCTCATACAAAAATGTATTTTTCCAAACATTCTTTCAAATCAAAAAAATTTTGAACGAATTGAAAAGCGCATTATTGGTAACTTAGTGGAGGTTTTTATAATTTCGCAAGTAAATTAATATTTCCGGAGCTACAGTCACTTTCTTAAACATTTCAAAAAGAAATAATATTCATATATTTACTGATAAACTTGAACCATTCCTCATACAAAAATGTATTTTTCCAAAAATTCTTTAAAATGAAACAAGTTTTGAAGGAATTGAAAATAGGTACTCTTGATAACTTAATGAAGATTTTTGTAATTTGAAATCAAAACAACTTCGAAAGAATTAAAAAGAGCACTATCGATAGTTTAGTGAATATTTCTATAATTTCGCAATGAAGTTAATATTTCCGTAGATACAGTCACTTTCTTAAACATTTCAAAAGGAAGAAATATTCATATATTTATTGATAAGCTTGAACCGCTTCTCATAAAAAAACGTAGTTTTTCAAAAACTCTTTGAAATGAAAAAAATTTTAAAGGAATTGAAAAGAGCACTGTTGCTAACTTAGTGAAGCTTTTTATAATTTCGCAATGAAAATAATATTTCCGTAGATACAGTCACTTTCTTAAACATTTCATAAAGAAGTAATATTCATATATTTACTGATAAACTTGAACCATTCCTCATACAAAAATGTATTTTTCCAAACATTCTTTCAAATCAAAAAAATTTTGAACGAATTGAAAAGCGCATTATTGGTAACTTAGTGGAGGTTTTTATACTTTCGCAATGAAATTAATATTTCCGGAGCTACAGTCACTTTCTTAAACATTTCAAAAGGAAGTAATATTCATATATTTATTAATAAGCTTGAACCGCTTCTCATAAAAAAATGTATTTTTTCAAAAGCTTTTTCAAATGAAAACAATTTTAAAGGAATTGAAAAGAGCACTGTTAATAACATAGTACTTTTCAATTCAAGGATTCATATGAAAGTAATATTCATATATTTATTTTAATATATTTTTTTTTATTTGAACTACTCTTCATACAAAAATTGTCTTTTCAAACATTCATTCAAATCACACAATTAAAAAAGAATTGAAACGATAACTTAGTGAAGATTTTTATAATTTTGTAATGAAATTAATATTTCCGGAGATATAGTCCCTTTCTTAAACATTTAATAAAGAAGTAATATTCATATATTTACTGTTAAACTTGAACCATTCCTCATACAAAAATGTATTTTTCCAAACATTCTTTCAAATCAAAAAAATTTTGAACGAATTGAAAAGCGCATTATTGATAACTTAGTGGAGGTTTTTATAATTTCGAAATGAAATTAGTATTTCCGGAGCTACAGTCACTTTCTTAAACATTTCAAAAGGAAGTAATATTCATATATTTATTGATAAGCTTGAACCGCTTCTCATAAAAAAATGTATTTTTTCAAAAGCTCTTTCAAATGAAAACAATTTTAAAGGAATTGAAAAGAGCACTGTTAATAACTTAGTGAAATTTTGAACGAATTGAAAAGCGCATTATTGATAACTTAGTGGAGGTTTTTATAATTTCTCAATGAAATTAATATTTCCGGAGCTACAGTCACTTTCTTAAACATTTCAAAAAGAAATAATATTCATATATTTATTGATAAGCTTTAACCGCTTCTCATAAAAAAAATGTATTTTTTCAAAAACTCTTTCAAATGAAAACAATTTTAAAGGAATTGAAAAGAGCACTGTTAATAACTTAGTACTTTTCAATTCAAGGATTCATATGAAAGTAATATTCATATATTTATTTTAATATATTTTTTTTTATTTGAACTACTCCTCATACAATAATTGTGTTTTCAAACATTCATTCAAATCACACAATCTTAAAAGAATTGAAACGATAATTTGGTGAAGATTTTAATAATTTCGCAATGAAATTAATATTTCCGGAGATACAGTCACTTTCTTAAACATTTCATAAAGAAGTAATATTCATATATTTACTGATAAACTTGAACCATTCCTCATACAAAAATGTATTTTTCCAAACATTCTTTCAAATAAAAAAAAATTTTAACGAATTGAAAAGCGCATTATTGATAACTTAGTGGAGGTTTTTATAATTTCGCAATGAAATTAATATTTCCGGAGCTACAGTCCTCTTCTTAAACATTTCAAAAGGAAGTAATATTCATATATTTACTGTTAAACTTGAACCATTCCTCATACAAAACTGTATTTTTCCAAACATTCTTTCAAATCAAAAAAATTTTGAACGAATTGAAAAGCGCATTATTGATAACTTAGTGGAGGTTTTTATAATTTCTCAATGAAATTAATATTTCCGGAGCTACAGTCACTTTCTTAAACATTTCAAAAGGAAGTAATATTCATTTATTTATTGATAAGCTTGAACCGCTTCTCATAAAAAAATGTATTTTTTCAAAAGCTCTTTCAAATGAAAACAAATTTAAAGGAATTGAAAAGAGCACTGTTAATAACTTAGTGCTTTTCAATTCAAAGTTTCATATGAAAGTAATATTCATATATTTATTATTTTAATATATTTTTTTTATTTGAACTACTCCTCATACAATAATTGTGTTTTCAAACATTCATTCAAATCACACAATCTTAAAAGAATTGAAACGATAATTTGGTGAAGATTTTAATAATTTCGCAATGAAATTAATATTTCCGGAGATACAGTCACTTTCTTAAACATTTCATAAGGAAGTAATTTTTATTAATTTATTGATAAACTTAAACCACTTCTCATTTAAAAATGTATGTTTTCATAAATTCTTTTAAATCAAAAGAGTTTTAAAAGAATTGAAGAACGATTAATTGATAATTTTGTGAAGATTTTAATAATTTCGCAATGAAATTATTATTTCCGTAGATACAGTCACCTTCTTAAACATTTCATAAAGAAGTAATATTCATATATTTACTGATAAACTTGAACCATTCCTCATACAAAAATGTATTTTTCCAAACATTCTTTCAAATCAAAAAAATTTTGAACGAATTGAAAAGCGCATTATTGATAACTTAGTGGAGGTTTTTATAATTTTTTAATGAAATTAATGTTTCCGGAGCTACAGTCACTTTCTTAAACATTTCAAAAAGAAATAATATTCACATATTTATTGATAAGCTTGAACCGCTTCTCATAAAAAAATTTATTTTTTCAAAAGCTCTTTCAAATGAAAACAATTTTAAAGGAATTGAAAAGAGCACTGTTAATAACTTAGTACTTTTCAATTCAAGGATTCATATGAAAGTAATATTGATATATTTATTTTAATATATTTTTTTTTATTTGAACTACTCCTCATACAACAATTGTCTTTTCAAACATTCATTCAAATCACACAATATTAAAAGAATTGAAACGATAACTTGGTGAAGATTTTAATAATTTCGCAATGAAATTAATATTTCCGTAGATACAGTCACCTTCTTAAACATTTCATAAAGAAGTAATATTCATATATTTACTGATAAACTTGAACCATTCCTCATACAAAAATGTATTTTTCCAAACATTCTTTCAAATCAAAAAAATTTTGAACGAATTGAAAAGCGCATTATTGATAACTTAGTGAATATTTCTATAATTTCGCAATGAAGTTAATATTTCCGTAGATGCAGTCACTTTCTTAAACATTTCAAAAGGAAGTAATATTCATATATTTATTGATAAGCTTGAACCGCTTCTTATAAAAAAATGTATTTTTTCAAAAGCTCTTTCAAATGAAAACAATTTTAAAGGAATTGAAAAGAGCACTGTTAATAACTTAGTACTTTTCAATTCAAGGATTCATATGAAAGTAATATTGATATATTTATTTTAATATATTTTTTTTTATTTGAACTACTCCTCATACAACAATTGTCTTTTCAAACATTCATTCAAATCACACAATATTAAAAGAATTGAAACGATAACTTGGTGAAGATTTTAATAATTTCGCAATGAAATTATTATTTCCGTAGATACAGTCACCTTCTTAAACATTTCATAAAGAAGTAATATTCATATATTTACTGATAAACTTGAACCATTCCTCATACAAAAATGTATTTTTCCAAACATTCTTTCAAATCAAAAAAATTTTGAACGAATTGAAAAGCGCATTATTGGTAACTTAGTGGAGGTTATTATAATTTCGCAAGTAAATTAATATTTCCGGAGCTACAGTCACCTTCTTAAACATTTCAAAAGGAAGTAATATTCATATATTTACTGATAAACTTGAACCATTCCTCATACAAAAATGTATTTTTCCAAAAATTCTTTAAAATGAAACAAATTTTGAAGGAATTGAAAATAGGTACTCTTGATAACTTAATGAAGATTTTTGTAATTTGAAATCAAAACAACTTCGAAAGAATTAAAAAGAGCACTATCGATAGTTTAGTGAATATTTCTATAATTTCGCAATGAAGTTAATATTTCCGTAGATACAGTCACTTTCTTAAACATTTCAAAAGGAAGAAATATTCATATATTTATTGATAAGCTTGAACCGCTTCTCATAAAAAAACGTAGTTTTTCAAAAACTCTTTGAAATGAAAAAAATTTTTAAGGAATTGAAAAGAGCACTGTTGCTAACTTAGTGAAGCTTTTTATAATTTCGCAATGAAAATAATATTTCCGTAGATACAGTCACTTTCTTAAACATTTCATAAAGAAGTAATATTCATATATTTACTGATAAACTTGAACCATTCCTCATACAAAAATGTATTTTTCCAAACATTCTTTCAAATCAAAAAAATTTTGAACGCATTGAAAAGCGCATTATTGGTAACTTAGTGGAGGTTTTTATACTTTCGCAATGAAATTAATATTTCCGGAGCTACAGTCACTTTCTTAAACATTTCAAAAGGAAGTAATATTCATATATTTATTAATAAGCTTGAACCGCTTCTCATAAAAAAATGTATTTTTTCAAAAACTCTTTCAAATGAAAACAATTTTAAAGGAATTGAAAAGAGCACTGTTAATAACTTAGTACTTTTCAATTCAAGGATTCATATGAAAGTAATATTCATATATTTATTTTAATATATTTTTTTTTATTTGAACTACTCTTCATACAAAAATTGTCTTTTCAAACATTCATTCAAATCACACAATTTTAAAAGAATTGAAACGATAACTTAGTGAAGATTTTTATAATTCTGTAATGAAATTAATATTTCCGGAGATATAGTCCTTTTCTTAAACATTTAATAAAGAAGTAATATTCATATATTTACTGTTAAACTTGAACCATTCCTCATACAAAAATGTATTTTTCCAAACATTCTTTCAAATCAAAAAAATTTTGAACGAATTGAAAAGCGCATTATTAATAACTTAGTGGAGGTTTTTATAATTTCGCAATGAAATTAGTATTTCCGGAGCTACAGTCACTTTCTTAAACATTTCAAAAGGAAGTAATATTCATATATTTATTGATAAGCTTGAACCGCTTCTCATAAAAAAATGTATTTTTTCAAAAGCTCTTTCAAATGAAAACAATTTTAAAGGAATTGAAAAGAGCACTGTTAATAACTTAGTGAAATTTTGAACGAATTGAAAAGCGCATTATTGATAACTTAGTGGAGGTTTTTTTAATTTTTCAATGAAATTAATATTTCCGGAGCTACAGTCACTTTCTTAAACATTTCAAAAAGAAATAATATTCATATATTTATTGATAAGCTTTAACCGCTTCTCATAAAAAAATTTATTTTTTCAAAAGCTCTTTCAAATGAAAACATTTTTAAAGGAATTGAAAAGAGCACTGTTAACAACTTAGTACTTTTCAATTCAAGGATTCATATGAAAGTAATATTCATATATTTATTTTAATATATTTTTTTTATTTGAACTACTCCTCATACAAAAATTGTCTTTTCAAACATTCTTTAAAAACAAACAATTTAAAAAGAATTGAAAAGAGCACTATCGATAACTCTGTGAAGATTTTTATAATGTCGCAATGAAATTAATATTACCGGTAATACAGTTACTTTTAAAACATTTCATATAGAAGTAATATTCATATATTTACTGATAAACTTGAACGATTCCTCATACAAAAATGTATTTTTCCAAAAATTCTTTAAAATGAAACCAATTTTAAAGGAATTGAAAATAGGTACTCTTGATAACTTAGTGATGATTTTTATAATTTTAAATTAAAACAACTTCGAAAGAATTAAAAAGAGCACTATCGATAACTTAGTGAATATTTCTATAATTTCGCAATGAAGTTAATATTTCCGTAGATACAGTCACTTTCTTAAACATTTCAAAAGGACATAATAGTCATATGTTTATTGATAAGCTTGAACCGCTTCTCATAAGAAATGTAATTTTTCAAAAACACTTGCAAATGAAAACAATTTTAAAGGAATTGAAAAGAGCACTGTTGCTAACTTAGTGAAGCTTTTTATAATTTCTTAATGAAATTAATATTTCCGGAGCTACAGTCCTCTTCTTAAACATTTCAAAAGAAAGTAATATTCATATATTTACTGTTAAACTTGAACCATTCCTCATACAAAAATGTATTTTTCCAAACATTCTTTCAAATTAAACAAATTTTGAACGAATTGAAAAGCGCATTATTGATAACTTAGTGGAGGTTTTTATAATTTCTCAGTGAAATTAATATTTCCGGAGCTACAGTCACTTTCTTAAACATTTCAAAAGGAAGTAATATTCATATATTTATTGATAAGCTTGAACCGCTTCTAAAAAAAAATGCAATTTTTTTAAAAGCTCTTTCAAATGAAAACAATTTTAAAGGAATTGAAAAGAGCACTGTTAATAACTTAGTGCTTTTCAATTAAAAGTTTCATATGAAAGTAATATTCATATATTTATTTTAATATATTTTTTTTATTTGAACTACTCCTCATACAATAATTGTGTTTTCAAACATTCATTCAAATCACACAATCTTAAAAGAACTGAAACGATAATTTGGTGAAGATTTTAATAATTTCGCAATGAAATTAATATTTCCGGAGATGCAGTCACTTTCTTAAACATTTCATAAAGAAGTAATATTCATATATTTTCTGATAAACTTGAACCATTCCTCATACAAAAATGTATTTTTCCAAACATTCTTTCAAATAAAAAAATTTTGAACGAATTGAAAAGCGCATTATTGATAACTTAGTGGAGGTTTTTATAATTTCGCAATGAAATTAATATTTCCGGAGCTACAGTCCTCTTCTTAAACATTTCAAAAGGAAGTAATATTCATATATTTACTGTTAAACTTGAACCATTCCTCATACAAAAATATATTTTTCCAAACATTCTTTCAAATCAAAAAAATTTTGAACGAATTGAAAAGCGCATTATTGATAACTTAGTGGAGGTTTTTATAATTTCTCAATGAAATTAATATTTCCGGAGCTACAGTCACTTTCTTAAACATTTCAAAAGGAAGTAATATTCATATATTTATTGATAAGCTTGAACCGCTTCTCATAAAAAAATTTATTTTTTCAAAAGCTCCATCAATTGAAAACAATTTTAAAGGAATTGAAAAGAGCACTGTAAAGTAATATTCATATATTTATTTTAATATATTTTTTTTATTTGAACTACTCCTCATACAATAATTGTGTTTTCAAACATTCATTCAAATCACACAATCTTAAAAGAATTGAAACGATAATTTAGTGAAGATTTTAATAATTTCACAATGAAATTAATATTTCCGGAGATACAGTGACTTTCTTAAACATTTCATAAAGAAGTAATATTCATATATTTACTGATAAACTTAAACCACTTCTCATTTAAAAATGTATGTTTTCATAAATTCTTTTAAATCAAAACCGTTTTAAAAGAATTGAAGAGCGATCAATTGATAATTTTGTGAAGATTTTTATAATTTTGTAATGAAATTAATATTTCCGTATATACAGTCACTTTCTTAAACATTTCAAAAGGAAGTAAAATTCATATATTTATTGATAAGCTTGAACCGCTTCTCATAAAAAAATGTATTTTTTCAAAAACTCTTTCAAATGAAAACAATTTTAAAGGAATTGAAAAGAGCACCGTTAATAACTTAGTACTTTTCAATTCAAGGATTCATATGAAAGTAATATTCATATATTTATTTTAATATATTTTTTTTTATTTGAACTACTCCTCATACAAAAATTGTCTTTTCAAACATTCATTCAAATCACACAATTTTAAAAGAATTGAAACGATAACTTGGTGAAGATTTTAATAATTTCGCAATGAAATTAATATTTCCGTAGATACAGTCACCTTCTTAAACATTTCAAAAGGAAGGAATACTCATATATTTACTGATAAGCTTGAACCATTCCTCATACAAAAATGTATTTTTCCAAACATTCTTTCAAATCAAAAAAATTTTAAACGAATTGAAAAGCGCATTATTGATAACTTAGTGGAGGTTTTTATAACTTCTCAATGAAGTTAATATTTCCGTAGATACAGTCACTTTCTTAAACATTTCAAAAGGAAGTAAAATTCATATATTTATTGATAAGCTTGAACCGCTTCTCATAAAAAAATGTATTTTTTCAAAAGCTCTTTCAAATGAAAACAATTTTAAAGGAATTGAAAAGAGCACTGTTAATAACTTAGTACTTTTCAATTCAAGGATTCATATGAAAGTAATATTGATATATTTATTTTAATATATTTTTTTTTATTTGAACTACTCCTCATACAACAATTGTCTTTTCAAACATTCATTCAAATCACACAATATTAAAAGAATTGAAACGATAACTTGGTGAAGATTTTAATAATTTCGCAATGAAATTAATATTTCCGTAGATACAGTCACCTTCTTAAACATTTCATAAAGAAGTAATATTCATATATTTACTGATAAACTTGAACCATTCCTCATACAAAAATGTATTTTTCCAAACATTCTTTCAAATCAAAAAAATTTTGAACGAATTGAAAAGCGCATTATTGATAACTTAGTGAATATTTCTATAATTTCGCAATGAAGTTAATATTTCCGTAGATGCAGTCACTTTCTTAAACATTTCAAAAGGAAGTAATATTCATATATTTATTGATAAGCTTGAACCGCTTCTTATAAAAAAATGTATTTTTTCAAAAGCTCTTTCAAATGAAAACAATTTTAAAGGAATTGAAAAGAGCACTGTTAATAACTTAGTACTTTTCAATTCAAGGATTCATATGAAAGTAATATTGATATATTTATTTTAATATATTTTTTTTTATTTGAACTACTCCTCATACAACAATTGTCTTTTCAAACATTCATTCAAATCACACAATATTAAAAGAATTGAAACGATAACTTGGTGAAGATTTTAATAATTTCGCAATGAAATTATTATTTCCGTAGATACAGTCACCTTCTTAAACATTTCATAAAGAAGTAATATTCATATATTTACTGATAAACTTGAACCATTCCTCATACAAAAATGTATTTTTCCAAACATTCTTTCAAATCAAAAAAATTTTGAACGAATTGAAAAGCGCATTATTGGTAACTTAGTGGAGGTTATTATAATTTCGCAAGTAAATTAATATTTCCGGAGCTACAGTCACCTTCTTAAACATTTCAAAAGGAAGTAATATTCATATATTTACTGATAAACTTGAACCATTCCTCATACAAAAATGTATTTTTCCAAAAATTCTTTAAAATGAAACAAATTTTGAAGGAATTGAATATAGGTACTCTTGATAACTTAATGAAGATTTTTGTAATTTGAAATCAAAACAACTTCGAAAGAATTAAAAAGAGCACTATCGATAGTTTAGTGAATATTTCTATAATTTCGCAATGAAGTTAATATTTCCGTAGATAAAGTCACTTTCTTAAACATTTCAAAAGGAAGAAATATTCATATATTTATTGATAAGCTTGAACCGCTTCTCATAAAAAAACGTAGTTTTTCAAAAACTCTTTGAAATGAAAAAAATTTTTAAGGAATTGAAAAGAGCACTGTTGCTAACTTAGTGAAGCTTTTTATAATTTCGCAATGAAAATAATATTTCCGTAGATACAGTCACTTTCTTAAACATTTCATAAAGAAGTAATATTCATATATTTACTGATAAACTTGAACCATTCCTCATACAAAAATGTATTTTTCCAAACATTCTTTCAAATCAAAAAAATTTTCAACGAATTGAAAAGCGCATTATTGGTAACTTAGTGGAGGTTTTTATACTTTCGCAATGAAATTAATATTTCCGGAGCTACAGTCACTTTCTTAAACATTTCAAAAGGAAGTAATATTCATATATTTATTAATAAGCTTGAACCGCTTCTCATAAAAAAATGTATTTTTTCAAAAACTCTTTCAAATGAAAACAATTTTAAAGGAATTGAAAAGAGCACTGTTAATAACTTAGTACTTTTCAATTCAAGGATTCATATGAAAGTAATATTCATATATTTATTTTAATATATTTTTTTTTATTTGAACTACTCTTCATACAAAAATTGTCTTTTCAAACATTCATTCAAATCACACAATTTTAAAAGAATTGAAACGATAACTTAGTGAAGATTTTTATAATTCTGTAATGAAATTAATATTTCCGGAGATATAGTCCTTTTCTTAAACATTTAATAAAGAAGTAATATTCATATATTTACTGTTAAACTCTAACCATTCCTCATACAAAAATGTATTTTTCCAAACATTCTTTCAAATCAAAAAAATTTTGAACGAATTGAAAAGCGCATTATTAATAACTTAGTGGAGGTTTTTATAATTTCGCAATGAAATTAGTATTTCCGGAGCTACAGTCACTTTCTTAAACATTTCAAAAGGAAGTAATATTCATATATTTATTGATAAGCTTGAACCGCTTCTCATAAAAAAATGTATTTTTTCAAAAGCTCTTTCAAATGAAAACAATTTTAAAGGAATTGAAAAGAGCACTGTTAATAACTTAGTGAAATTTTGAACGAATTGAAAAGCGCATTATTGATAACTTAGTGGAGGTTTTTTTAATTTCTCAATGAAATTAATATTTCCGGAGCTACAGTCACTTTCTTAAACATTTCAAAAAGAAATAATATTCATATATTTATTGATAAGCTTTAACCGCTTCTCATAAAAAAATTTATTTTTTCAAAAGCTCTTTCAAATGAAAACATTTTTAAAGGAATTGAAAAGAGCACTGTTAACAACTTAGTACTTTTCAATTCAAGGATTCATATGAAAGTAATATTCATATATTTATTTTAATATATTTTTTTTATTTGAACTACTCCTCATACAAAAATTGTCTTTTCAAACATTCTTTAAAAACAAACAATTTAAAAAGAATTGAAAAGAGCACTATCGATAACTCTGTGAAGATTTTTATAATGTCGCAATGAAATTAATATTACCGGTAATACAGTTACTTTTAAAACATTTCATATAGAAGTAATATTCATATATTTACTGATAAACTTGAACGATTCCTCATACAAAAATGTATTTTTCCAAAAATTCTTTAAAATGAAACCAATTTTAAAGGAATTGAAAATAGGTACTCTTGAAAACTTAGTGATGATTTTTATAATTTTAAATTAAAACAACTTCGAAAGAATTAAAAAGAGCACTATCGATAACTTAGTGAATATTTCTATAATTTCGCAATGAAGTTAATATTTCCGTAGATACAGTCACTTTCTTAAACATTTCAAAAGGACATAATAGTCATATGTTTATTGATAAGCTTGAACCGCTTCTCATAAGAAATGTAATTTTTCAAAAACACTTGCAAATGAAAAAAATTTTTAAGGAATTGAAAAGAGCACTGTTGCTAACTTAGTGAAGCTTTTTATAATTTCGCAATGAAAATAATATTTCCGTAGATACAGTCACTTTCTTAAACATTTCATAAAGAAGTAATATTCATATATTTACTGATAAACTTGAACCATTCCTCATACAAAAATGTATTTTTCCAAACATTCTTTCAAATCAAAAAAATTTTGAACGAATTGAAAAGCGCATTATTGGTAACTTAGTGGAGGTTTTTATACTTTCGCAATGAAATTAATATTTCCGGAGCTACAGTCACTTTCTTAAACATTTCAAAAGGAAGTAATATTCATATATTTATTAATAAGCTTGAACCGCTTCTCATAAAAAAATGTATTTTTTCAAAAACTCTTTCAAATGAAAACAATTTTAAAGGAATTGAAAAGAGCACTGTTAATAACTTAGTACTTTTCAATTCAAGGATTCATATGAAAGTAATATTCATATATTTATTTTAATATATTTTTTTTTATTTGAACTACTCTTCATACAAAAATTGTCTTTTCAAACATTCATTCAAATCACACAATTTTAAAAGAATTGAAACGATAACTTAGTGAAGATTTTTATAATTCTGTAATGAAATTAATATTTCCGGAGATATAGTCCTTTTCTTAAACATTTAATAAAGAAGTAATATTCATATATTTACTGTTAAACTTGAACCATTCCTCATACAAAAATGTATTTTTCCAAACATTCTTTCAAATCAAAAAAATTTTGAACGAATTGAAAAGCGCATTATTAATAACTTAGTGGAGGTTTTTATAATTTCGCAATGAAATTAGTATTTCCGGAGCTACAGTCACTTTCTTAAACATTTCAAAAGGAAGTAATATTCATATATTTATTGATAAGCTTGAACCGCTTCTCATAAAAAAATGTATTTTTTCAAAAGCTCTTTCAAATGAAAACAATTTTAAAGGAATTGAAAAGAGCACTGTTAATAACTTAGTGAAATTTTGAACGAATTGAAAAGCGCATTATTGATAACTTAGTGGAGGTTTTTTTAATTTCTCAATGAAATTAATATTTCCGGAGCTACAGTCACTTTCTTAAACATTTCAAAAAGAAATAATATTCATATATTTATTGATAAGCTTTAACCGCTTCTCATAAAAAAATTTATTTTTTCAAAAGCTCTTTCAAATGAAAACATTTTTAAAGGAATTGAAAAGAGCACTGTTAACAACTTAGTACTTTTCAATTCAAGGATTCATATGAAAGTAATATTCATATATTTATTTTAATATATTTTTTTTATTTGAACTACTCCTCATACAAAAATTGTCTTTTCAAACATTCTTTAAAAACAAACAATTTAAAAAGAATTGAAAAGAGCACTATCGATAACTCTGTGAAGATTTTTATAATGTCGCAATGAAATTAATATTACCGGTAATACAGTTACTTTTAAAACATTTCATATAGAAGTAATATTCATATATTTACTGATAAACTTGAACGATTCCTCATACAAAAATGTATTTTTCCAAAAATTCTTTAAAATGAAACCAATTTTAAAGGAATTGAAAATAGGTACTCTTGATAACTTAGTGATGATTTTTATAATTTTAAATTAAAACAACTTCGAAAGAATTAAAAAGAGCACTATCGATAACTTAGTGAATATTTCTATAATTTCGCAATGAAGTTAATATTTCCGTAGATACAGTCACTTTCTTAAACATTTCAAAAGGACATAATAGTCATATGTTTATTGATAAGCTTGAACCGCTTCTCATAAGAAATGTAATTTTTCAAAAACACTTGCAAATGAAAACAATTTTAAAGGAATTGAAAAGAGCACTGTTGCTAACTTAGTGAAGCTTTTTATAATTTCTTAATGAAATTAATATTTCCGGAGCTACAGTCCTCTTCTTAAACATTTCAAAAGAAAGTAATATTCATATATTTACTGTTAAACTTGAACCATTCCTCATACAAAAATGTATTTTTCCAAACATTCTTTCAAATTAAACAAATTTTGAACGAATTGAAAAGCGCATTATTGATAACTTAGTGGAGGTTTTTATAATTTCTCAGTGAAATTAATATTTCCGGAGCTACAGTCACTTTCTTAAACATTTCAAAAGGAAGTAATATTCATATATTTATTGATAAGCTTGAACCGCTTCTAAAAAAAAATGCAATTTTTTAAAAGCTATTTCCAATGAAAACAATTTTAAAGGAATTGAAAAGAGCACTGTTAATAACTAAGTGCTTTTCAATTAAAAGTTTCATATGAAAGTAATATTCATATATTTATTTTAATATATTTTTTTTATTTGAACTACTCCTCATACAATAATTGTGTTTTCAAACATTCATTCAAATCACACAATCTTAAAAGAACTGAAACGATAATTTGGTGAAGATTTTAATAATTTCGCAATGAAATTAATATTTCCGGAGATGCAGTCACTTTCTTAAACATTTCATAAAGAAGTAATATTCATATATTTTCTGATAAACTTGAACCATTCCTCATACAAAAATGTATTTTTCCAAACATTCTTTCAAATAAAAAAATTTTGAACGAATTGAAAAGCGCATTATTGATAACTTAGTGGAGGTTTTTATAATTTCGCAATGAAATTAATATTTCCGGAGCTACAGTCCCCTTCTTAAACATTTCAAAAGGAAGTAATATTCATATATTTACTGTTAAACTTGAACCATTCCTCATACAAAAATATATTTTTCCAAACATTCTTTCAAATCAAAAAAATTTTGAACGAATTGAAAAGCGCATTATTGATAACTTAGTGGAGGTTTTTATAATTTCTCAATGAAATTAATATTTCCGGAGCTACAGTCACTTTCTTAAACATTTCAAAAGGAAGTAATATTCATATATTTATTGATAAGCTTGAACCGCTTCTCATAAAAAAATTTATTTTTTCAAAAGCTCCATCAATTGAAAACAATTTTAAAGGAATTGAAAAGAGCACTGTTAATAACTTAGTGCTTTTCAATTCAAAGTTTCATATGAAAGTAATATTCATATATTTATTTTAATATATTTTTTTTATTTGAACTACTCCTCATACAATAATTGTGTTTTCAAACATTCATTCAAATCACATCATCTTAAAAGAATTGAAACGATAATTTGGTGAAGATTTTAATAATTTCGCAATGAAATTAATATTTCCGGACAAACAGTCACTTTCTTAAACATTTCATAAGGAAGTAATTTTTATTAATTTATTGATAAACTTAAACCACTTCTCATTTAAAAATGTATGTTTTCATAAATTCTTTTAAATCAAAAGAGTTTTAAAAGAATTGAAGAGCGATCAATTGATAATTTTGTGAAGATTTTAATAATTTCGCAATGAAATTATTATTTCCGTAGATACAGTCACCTTCTTAAACATTTCATAAAGAAGTAATATTCATATATTTACTGATAAACTTGAACCATTCCTCATACAAAAATGTATTTTTCCAAACATTCTTTCAAATCAAAAAAAATTTTGAACGAATTGAAAAGCGCATTATTGATAACTTAGTGGAGGTTTTTATAATTTCGCAATGAAGTAAATATTTCCGCAGATACAGTCACTTTCTTAAACATTTCAAAAGGAAGTAAAATTCATATATTTATTGATAAGCTGGAACCGCTTCTCATAAAAAAAATTTTTTTTTCAAAAGCTCTTTGAAATGAAAACAATTTTAAAGGAATTGAAAAGAGCACTGTTAATTACTTAGTACTTTTCAATTCAAGGATTCATATGAAAGTAATATTCATATATTTATTTTAATATATTTTTTTTTTATTTGAACTACTCCTCATACAAAAATTGTCTTTTCAAACATTCATTCAAATCACACAATTTTAAAAGAATTGAAACGATAACTTGGTGAAGATTTAAATAATTTAACAATGAAATTAATATTTCCGTAGATACAGTCACCTTCTTCAACTTTTCCAAAAGAAGTAATATTCATATATTTACTGATAAACTTGAACCATTCCTCATACAAAAATGTATTTTTCCAAACATTCTTTCAAATCAAAAAAATTTTGAACGAATTGAAAAGCGCATTATTGGTAACTTAGTGGAGGTTTTTATAATTTCGCAATGAAGTAAATATTTCCGCAGATACAGTCACTTTCTTAAACATTTCAAAAGGAAGTAAAATTCATATATTTATTGATAAGCTGGAACCGCTTCTCATAAAAAATTAATTTTTTCAAAAACTCTTTCAAATGAAAACAATTTTAAAGGAATTGAAAAGAGCACTGTTAATAACTTAGTACTTTTCAATTCAAGGATTCATATGAAAGTAATATTGATATATTTATTTTAATATATTTTTTTTATTTGAACTACTCTTCATACAAAAATTGTCTTTTCAAACATTCATTCAAATCACACAATTTTAAAAGAATTGAAACGATAACTTAGTGAAGATTTTAATAATATCGCAATGAAATTATTATTTCCGTAGATACAGTCACCTTCTTAAACATTTCATAAAGAAGTAATATTCATATATTTACTGATAAACTTGAACCATTCCTCATACAAAAATGTATTTTTCCAAACATTCTTTCAAATCAAAAAAATTTTGAACGAATTGAAAAGCGCATTATTGATAACTTAGTGGAGGTTTTTATAATTTCGCAATGAAATTAGTATTTCCGGAGCTACAGTCACTTTCTTAAACATTTCAAAAGGAAGTAATATTCATATATTTATTGATAAGCTTGAACCGCTTCTCATAAAAAAATGTATTTTTTCAAAAGCTCTTTCAAATGAAAACAATTTTAAAGGAATTGAAAAGAGCACTGTTAATAACTTAGTGAAATTTTGAACGAATTGAAAAGCGCATTATTGATAACTTAGTGGAGGTTTTTATAATTTCTCAATGAAATTAATATTTCCGGAGCTACAGTCACTTTCTTAAACATTTCAAAAGGAAGTAATATTCATATATTTATTGATAAGCTTGAACCGCTTCTCATAAAAAAATTTATTTTTTCAAAAGCTCCATCAATTGAAAACAATTTTAAAGGAATTGAAAAGAGCACTGTTAATAACTTAGTACTTTTCAATTCAAAGTTTCATATGAAAGTAATATTCATATATTTATTTTAATATATTTTTTTTATTTGAACTACTCCTCATACAATAATTGTGTTTTCAAACATTCATTCAAATCACATCATCTTAAAAGAACTGAAACGATAATTTGGTGAAGATTTTAATAATTTCACAATGAAATTAATATTTCCGGAGATACAGTCACTTTCTTAAACATTTCATAAGGGAGTAATTTTTATTAATTTATTGATAAACTTAAACCACTTCTCATTTAAAAATGTATGTTTTCATAAATGCTTTTAAATCAAAAGAGTTTTAAAAGAATTGAAGAGCGATCAATTGATAATTTTGTGAAGATTTTAATAATTTCGCAATGAAATTATTATTTCCGTAGATACAGTCACCTTCTTAAACATTTCATAAAGAAGTAATATTCATATATTTACTGATAAACTTGAACCATTCCTCATACAAAAATGTATTTTTCCAAACATTCTTTCAAATCAAAAAAATTTTGAAGGAATTGAAAAGCGCATTATTGATAACTTAGTGTAGGTTTTTATAATTTCGCAATGAAATTAATATTTCCGGAGCTACAGTCACTTTCTTAAACATTTCAAAAGGAAGTAATATTCATATATTTATTGATAAGCTTGAACCGCTTCTCATAAAAAAATGTATTTTTTCAAAAGCTCTTTCAAATGAAAACAATTTTAAAGGAATTGAAAAGAGCACTGTTAATAACTTAGTGAAATTTTGAACGAATTGAAAAGCGCATTATTGATAACTTAGTGGAGGTTTTTATAATTTCTCAATGAAATTAATATTTCCGGAGCTACAGTCACTTTCTTAAACATTTCAAAAAAAAATAATATTCATATATTTATTGATAAGCTTTAACCGCTTCTCATAAAAAATTTATTTTTTCAAAAGCTCTTTCAAATGAAAACAATTTTAAAGGAATTGAAAAGAGCACTGTTAACAACTTAGTACTTTTCAATTCAAGGATTCATATGAAAGTAATATTCATATATTTATTTTAATATATTTTTTTTATTTGAACTACTCCTCATACAAAAATTGTCTTTTCAAACATTCTTTAAAAACAAACAATTTAAAAAGAATTGAAAACAGCACTATCGATAACTTGGTGAAGATTTTTATAATGTCGCAATGAAAGTAATATTACCGGTAATACAGTTACTTTTAAAACATTTCATATAGAAGTAATATTCATATATTTACTGATAAACTTGAACGATTCCTCATACAAAAATGTATTTTTCCAAAAATTCTTTAAAATGAAACCAATTTTAAAGGAATTAAAAATAGGTACTCTTGATAACTTAGTGATGATTTTTATAATTTTAAATCAAAACAACTTCGAAAGAATTAAAAAGAGCACTATCGATAACTAAGTGAATATTTCTATAATTTCGCAATGAAGTAAATATTTCCGTAGATACAGTCACTTTCTTAAACATTTCAAAAGGACATAATAGTCATATGTTTATTGATAAGCTTGAACCGCTTCTCATAAAAAATGTAATTTTTCAAAAACACTTGCAAATGAAAACAATTTTAAAAGAATTGAAAAGAGCACTGTTGCTAACTTAGTGAAGCTTTTTATAATTTCTTAATGAAATTAATATTTCCGGAGCTACAGTCACTTTCTTAAACATTTCAAAAGGAAGTAATATTCATATATTTATTGATAAGCTTGAACCGCTTCTCATAAAAAAATGTATTTTTTCAAAGCTCTTTCAAATGAAAACAATTTTAAAGGAATTAAAAAGAGCACTGTTAACAACTTAGTACTTTTCAATTCAAGGATTCATATGAAAGTAATATTCATATATTTATTTTAATATATTTTTTTTTATTTGAACTACTCCTCATACAACAATTGTCTTTTCAAACATTCATACAAATCACACAATTTTAAAAGAATTGAAACGATAACTTGGTGAAGATTTTAATAATTTCGCAATGAAATTATTATTTCCGTAGATACAGTCACCTTCTTAAACATTTCATAAAGAAGTAATATTCATATATTTACTGATAAACTTGAACCATTCCTCATACAAAAATGTATTTTTCCAAACATTCTTTCAAATCAAAAAAATTTTGAACGAATTGAAAAGCGCATTATTGATAACTTAGTGTAGGTTTTTATAATTTCGCAATGAAATTAATATTTTTTCGGAGCTACAGTCACTTTCTTAAACATTTCAAAAGGTAGTAATATTCATATATTTTTTGATAAGCTTGAACCGCTTCTCATAAAAAAATTTATTTTTTCAAAAGCTCTTTCAGATGAAAACAATTTTAAAGGAATTGAAAAGAGCACTGTTAATAACTTAGTGCTTTTCAATTCAAAGTTTCATATGAAAGTAATATTCATATATTTATTTTAATATATTTTTTTTATTTGAACTACTCCTCATACAATAATTGTGTTTTCAAACATTCATTCAAATCACACAATCTTAAAAGAATTGAAACGATAATTTGGTGAAGATTTTAATAATTTCGCAATGAAATTAATATTTCCGGAGATACAGTCACTTTCTTAAACATTTCAAAAGGAAGTAATATTCATATTTTTATTGATAAGCTTGAACCGCTTCTCATAAAAAAATGTATTTTATCAAAAGCTCTTTCAAATGAAAACAATTTCAAAGGAATTGAAAGGAGCACTGTTAATAACTTAGTACTTTTCAATTCAAGGATTCATATGAAAGTAATATTCATATATTTATTTTAATATAATTGTGTTTTCAAACATTCATTCAAATCACACAATCTTAAAAGAATTGAAACGATAATTTGGTGAAGATTTTAATAATTTCGCAATGAAATTAATATTTCCGGAGCTACAGTCACTTTCTTAAACATTTCAAAAGGAAGTAATATTCATATATTTTTCATAAGCTTGAACCGCTTCTCAGAAAAAAATGTATTTTTTCGAAAGCTCTTTCAAATGAAAACAATTTTAAAGGAATTGAAAAGAGCACTGTTCATAACTAAGTACTTTTCAATTCAAGGATTCATATGAAAGTAATATTCATATATTTATTTTAATATATTTTTTTTTATTTGAACTATTCTCATACAACAATTGTCTTTTCAAACATTCATTCAAATCACACAATTTTAAAAGAATTGAAACGATAACTTGGTGAAGATTTTAATAATTTCGCAATGAAATTATTATTTCCGTAGATACAGTCACCTTCTTAAACATTTCATAAAGAAGTAATATTCATATATTTACTGATAAACTTGAACCATTCCTCATACAAAAATGTATTTTTCCAAACATTCTTTCAAATCAAAAAAATTTTGAACGAATTGAAAAGCGCATTATTGATAACTTAGTGAAGCTTTTTATAATTTCGCAATAAAATTAATATTTCCTTAGATACAATCACTTTCTTAAACATTTCAAAAGGAAGTAATATTCATATATTTATTGTTAAGCTTGAACCGCTTCTCATAAAAAAATTTATTTTTTCAAAAACTCTTTCAAATGACAACAATTTTAAAGGAATTGAAAAGAGCACTGTTAATAACTTAGTTCTTTTCAATTCAAGGATTCATATGAAAGTAATATTCATATATTTATTTTAATATATTTTTTTTTATTTGAACTACTCCTTATACAACAATTGTCTTTTCAAACATTTATTCAAATCACACAATTTTAAAAGAATTGAAACGATAACTTGGTGAAGATTTTAATAATTTCGCAATGAAATTATTATTTCCGTAGATACAGTCACCTTCTTAAACATTTCATAAAGAAGTAATATTCATATATTTACTGATAAGCTTGAACCGCTTCTCATAAAAAAATGTAATTTTTCAAAAGCACTTGCAAATGAAAACAATTTTAAAGGAATTGAAAAGAGCACTGTTGTTAACTTAGTGAAGCTTTTTATAATTTCTTAATGAAATTAATATTTCCGGAGCTACAGTCACTTTCTTAAACATTTCATAAAGAAGTAATATTCATATATTTACTGATAAACTTGAACCATTCCTCATACAAAAATGTATTTTTCCAAACATTCTTTCAAATAAAAAAAAATTTTAACGAATTGAAAAGCGCATTATTGATAACTTAGTGGAGGTTTTTATAATTTCGCAATGAAATTAATATTTCCGGAGCTACAGTCACTTTCTTAAACATTTCATAAAGAAGTAATATTCATATATTTACTGATAAACTTGAACCATTCCTCATACAAAAATGTATTTTTCCAAACATTCTTTCAAATAAAAAAAATTTTGAACGAATTGAAAAGCGCATTATTGATAACTTAGTGGAGGTTTTTATAATTTCGCAATGAAATTAATATTTCCGGAGCTACAGTCCTCTTCTTAAACATTTCAAAAGGAAGTAATATTCATATATTTACTGTTAAACTTGAACCATTCCTCATACAAAAATGTATTTTTCCAAACATTCTTTCAAATCAAACAAATTTTGAACGAATTGAAAAGCGCATTATTGATAACTTAGTGAAGCTTTTTATAATTTCGCAATAAAATTAATATTTCCTTAGATACAATCACTTTCTTAAACATTTCAAAAGGAAGTAATATTCATATATTTATTGATAAGCTTGAACCGCTTCTCATAAAAAAATGTATTTTTTCAAAAACTCTTTCAAATGAAAATAGTTTTAAAGGAATTGAAAAGAGCACTGTTAATAACTTAGTTCTTTTCAATTCAAGGATTCATATGAAAGTAATATTCATATATTTATTTAAATATATTTTTTTTATTTGAACTACTCCTTATACAACAATTGTCTTTTCAAACATTCATTCAAATCACACAATTTTAAAAGAATTGAAACGATAACTTGGTGAAGATTTTAATAATTACGCAATGAAATTATTATTTCCGTAGATACAGTCACCTTCTTAAACATTTCATAAAGAAGTAATATTCATATATTTACTGATAAGCTTGAACCGCTTCTCATAAAAAAATGTAATTTTTCAAAAACACTTGCAAATGAAAACAATTTTAAAGGAATTGAAAAGAGCACTGTTGTTAACTTAGTGAAGCTTTTTATAATTTCTTAATGAAATTAATATTTCCGGAGCTACAGTCACTTTCTTAAACATTTCATAAAGAAGTAATATTCATATATTTACTGATAAACTTGAACCATTCCTCATACAAAAATGTATTTTTCCAAACATTCTTTCAAATAAAAAAAATTTTGAACGAATTGAAAAGCGCATTATTGATAACTTAGTGGAGGTTTTTATAATTTCGCAATGAAATTAATATTTCCGGAGCTACAGTCACTTTCTTAAACATTTCAAAAGGAAGAAATATGCATATATTTATTGATAAGCTTGAACCGCTTCTCATAAAAAAATGTATTTTTTCAAAAGCTCTTTCAAATGAAAACAATTTTAAAGGAATTGAAAAGAGCACTGTTAATAACTTAGTACTTTTCAGTTTAAGGATTCATATGAAAGCAATATTCATATATTTATTTTAATATATTTTTTTTTATTTGAACTACTCCTCATACAAAAATTGTCTTTTCAAACATTCATTCAAATCACACAATTTTAAAAGAATTGAAACGATAACTTGGTGAAGATTTTAATAATTTCGCAATGAAATTATTATTTCCGTAGATACAGTCACCTTCTTAAACATTTCATAAAAAGTAATATTCATATATTTACTGATAAACTTGAACCATTCCTCATACAAAAATGTACTTTTCCAAACATTCTTTCAAATCAAAAAAATTTTGTACGAATTGAAAAGCGCATTATTGATAACTTAGTGAATATTTCTATAATTTCGCAATGAAGTTAATATTTCCGTAGATACAGTCACTTTCTTAAACATTTCAAAAGGAAGTAAAATTCATATATTTATTGATAAGCTTGAACCGCTTCTCATAAAAAAATTTATTTTTTCAAAAACTCTTTCAAATGAAAACAATTTTAAAGGAATTGAAAAGAGCACTGTTGCTAACTTAGTGAAGCTTTTTATAATTTCGCTATGAAATTAATGTTTCCGTAGATACAATCACTTTCTTAAACATTTCAAAAGGAAGTAATATTCATATATTTATTGATAAGCTTGAACCGCTTCTCATAAAAAAATGTAATTTTTCAAAAACACTTGCAAATGAAAACAATTTTAAAGGAATTGAAAAGAGCACTGTTGTTAACTTAGTGAAGCTTTTTATAATTTCTTAATGAAATTAATGTTTCCGTAGATACAGTCACTTTCTTAAACATTTCATAAAGAAGTAATATTCATATTATTACTGATAAACTTGAACCACTCCTCATACAAAAATGTATTTTTCCAAACATTCTTTCAAATGAAAAAAAATTTTAAAGGAATTGAAAAGAGCACTGTTGCTAACTTAGTGAAGCTTTTTATAATTTCGCAATGAAAATAATATTTCCGTAGATACAGTCACTTTCTTAAACATTTTATAAAGAAGTAATATTCATATATTTACTGATAAACTTGAACCATTCCTCATACAAAAATGTATTTTTCCAAACATTCTTTCAAATCAAAAAATTTTGAACGAATTGAAAAGCGCATTATTGATAACTTAGTGGAGGTTTTTATAATTTCGCAATGAAATTAATATTTCCGGAGCTACAGTCACTTTCTTAAACATTTCAAAAGGAAGTAATATTCATATATTTATTGATAAGCTTGAACCGCTTCTCATAAAAAAGTGTATTTTTTCAAAAGCTTTTTCAAATGAAAACAATTTTAAAGGAATTGAAAAGAGCACTGTTAATAACTTAGTAATTTTCAGTTTAAGGATTCATATGAAAGTATTATTCATATATTTATTTTAATATATTTTTTTTTATTTGAACTACTCCTCATACAAAAATTGTCTTTTCAAACATTCATTCAAATCACACAATTTTAAAAGAATTGAAACGATAACTTGATGAAGATTTTATTAATTTCGCAATGAAATTAATATTTCCGTAGATACAGTCACCTTCTTAAACATTTCATAAAGAAGTAATATTCATATATTTACTGATAAACTTAAACCATTCCTCATACAAAAATGTATTTTTCCAAGCATTCTTTCAAATCAAAAAAATTTTGAACGAATTGAAAAGCGCATTATTGATAACTTAGTGAATATTTCTATAATTTCGCAATGAAGTAAATATTTCCGTAGATACAGTCACTTTCTTAAACATTTCAAAAGGAAGTAAAATTCATATATTTATTGATAAGCTGGAACCGCTTCTTATAAAAAAAAATTTTTTTTCAAAAGCTCTTTCAAATGAAAACAATTTTAAAGGAATTGAAAAGAGCACTGTTAATTACTTAGTACTTTTCAATTCAAGGATTCATATGAAAGTAATATTCATATATTTATTTTTATATATATTTTTTTATTTGAACTACTCCTCATACAAAAATTGTCTTTTCAAACATTCATTCAAATCACACAATTTTATCGGAATTGAAATGATAACTTGGTGAAGATTTTAATAATTTCGCAATGAAATTAATATTTCCGTAGATACAGTCACCTTCTTAAACATTTCAAAAGGAAGTTATATTCATATATCTACTGATAAACTTGAACCATTCCTCATACAAAAATGTATTTTTCCAAACATTCTTTCAAATCAAAAAAATTTTTAACGAATTGAAAAGCGCATTATTGATAACTTAGTGGAGGTTTTTATAATTTTTCAATGAAATTAATATTTCCGGAGCTACAGTCACTTTCTTAAACATTTCAAAAGGAAGTAATATTCATATTTATTGATGAGTTTGAACCGCATCTCATAAAAATATGTATTTTTTCAAAAGCTCTTTCAAATGAAAACAATTTTAAAGGAATTGAAAAGAGCACTGTTGATAACTTAGTACTTTTCAATTCAAGGATTCATATGAAAGTAATATTCATATATTTATTTTAATATATTTTTTTTTATTTGAACTACTCCTCATACAACAATTGTCTTTTCAAGCATTCATTCAAATCACACAATTTTAAAAGAATTGAAACGATAACTTGGTGAAGATTTTAATAATTTCGCAATGAAATTAATATTTCCGTAGATACAGTCACCTTCTTAAACATTTCATAAAGAAGTAATATTCATATATTTACTGATAAACTTGAACCATTCCTCATACAAAAATGTATTTTTCCAAACATTCTTTCAAATCAAAAAAATGTTAAACGAATTGAAAAGCGCATTATTGATAACTTAGTGAATATTTCTATAATTTCGCAATGAAGTTAATATTTCCGTAGATACAGTCACTTTCTTAAACAATTCAAAAGGAAGTAATATTCATATATTTATTTATAAGCTTGAACCGCTTCTCAAAAAAAAAATTTATTTTTTCAAAAACTCTTTTAAATGAAAACAATTTTAAAGGAATTGAAAAGAGCACTGTTGCTAACTTAGTGAAGCTTTCTATAATTTCGCAATGAAGTTAATATTTCCGTAGATACAGTCACTTTCTTAAACAATTCAAAAGGAAGTAATATTCATATATTTATTTATAAGCTTGAACCGCTTCTCAAAAAAAAAATTTATTTTTTCAAAAACTCTTTGAAATGAAAAAAATTTTAAAGGAATTGAAAAGAGCACTGTTGCTAACTTAGTGAAGCTTTTTATAATTTCGCAATGAAAATAATATTTCCGTAGATACAGCCACCTTCTTTAACATTTCATAAAGAAGTAATATTCATATATTTACTGATAAACTTGAACCATTCCTCATACAAAAATGTATTTTTCCAAACATTCTTTCAAATAAAAAAAATTTTGAACGAATTGAAAAGCGCATTATTGATAACTTAGTGGAGGTTTTTATAATTTCGCAATGAAATTAATATTTCCAGAGCTACAGTCACGTTCTTAAACATTTTAAAAGGAAGTAATATTCATATATTTACTGTTAAACTTGAACCATTCCTCATACAAAAATGTATTTTTCCAAACATTCTTTCAAATCAAAAAAATTTTTAACGAATTGAAAAGCGCATTATTGATAACTTAGTGGAGGTTTTTATAATTTCGCAATGAAATTAATGTTTCCGTAGATACAGTCACTTTCTTAAACATTTCAAAAGAAAGTAATATTCATATATTTATTGATAAGCTTGAACCGCTTCTCATAAAAAAATGTATTTTTTCAAAAGCTCTTTCAAATGAAAACAATTTTAAAGGAATTGAAAAGATCACTGTTAATAACTTAGTACTTTTCAATTCAGGGATTCATATGAAAGTAATATTCATATATTTATTTTAATATATTTTTTTTTATTTGAACTACTCCTCATACAACAATTGTCTTTTCAAGCATTCATTCAAATCACACAATTTTAAAAGAATTGAAACGATAACTTGGTGAAGATTTTAATAATTTCGCAATGAAATTAATATTTCCGTAGATACAGTCACCTTCTTAAACATTTCATAAAGAAGTAATATTCATATATTTACTGATAAACTTGAACCATTCCTCATACAAAAATGTATTTTTCCAAACATTCTTTCAAATCAAAAAAATGTTAAACGAATTGAAAAGCGCATTATTGATAACTTAGTGAATATTTCTATAATTTCGCAATGAAGTTAATATTTCCGTAGATACAGTCACTTTCTTAAACAATTCAAAAGGAAGTAATATTCATATATTTATTTATAAGCTTGAACCGCTTCTCAAAAAAAAAAATTATTTTTTCAAAAACTCTTTCAAATGAAAACAATTTTAAAGGAATTGAAAAGAGCACTGTTGCTAACTTAGTGAAGCTTTTTATAATTTCGCTATGAAATTAATGTTTCCGTAGATACAGTCACTTTCTTAAACATTTCATAAAGAAGTAATATTCATATTATTACTGATAAACTTGAACCACTCCTCATACAAAAATGTATTTTTCCAAACATTCTTTCAAATGAAAAAAAATTTTAAAGGAATTGAAAAGAGCACTGTTGCTAACTTAGTGAAGCTTTTTATAATTTCGCAATGAAAATAATATTTCCGTAGATACAGTCACTTTCTTAAACATTTTATAAAGAAGTAATATTCATATATTTACTGATAAACTTGAACCATTCCTCATACAAAAATGTATTTTTCCAAACATTCTTTCAAATCAAAAAATTTTGAACGAATTGAAAAGCGCATTATTGATAACTTAGTGGAGGTTTTTATAATTTCGCAATGAAATTAATATTTCCGGAGCTACAGTCACTTTCTTAAACATTTCAAAAGGAAGTAATATTCATATATTTATTGATAAGCTTGAACCGCTTCTCATAAAAAAGTGTATTTTTTCAAAAGCTTTTTCAAATGAAAACAATTTTAAAGGAATTGAAAAGAGCACTGTTAATAACTTAGTAATTTTCAGTTTAAGGATTCATATGAAAGTATTATTCATATATTTATTTTAATATATTTTTTTTTATTTGAACTACTCCTCATACAAAAATTGTCTTTTCAAACATTCATTCAAATCACACAATTTTAAAAGAATTGAAACGATAACTTGGTGAAGATTTTATTAATTTCGCAATGAAATTAATATTTCCGTAGATACAGTCACCTTCTTAAACATTTCATAAAGAAGTAATATTCATATATTTACTGATAAACTTAAACCATTCCTCATACAAAAATGTATTTTTCCAAACATTCTTTCAAATCAAAAAAATGTTAAACGAATTGAAAAGCGCATTATTGATAACTTAGTGGAGGTTTTTATAATTTCGCAATGAAATTAATATTTCCGGAGCTACAGTCACTTTCTTAAACATTTCAAAAGGAAGTAATATTCATATATTTATTGATAAGCTTAAACCGCTTCTCATAAAAAAATGTATTTTTTCAAAAGCTTTTTCAAATGAAAACAATTTTAAAGGAATTGAAAAGAGCACTGTTAATAACTTAGTAATTTTCAGTTTAAGGATTCATATGAAAGTAATATTCATATATTTATTTTAATATATTTTTTTTTATTTGAACTACTCCTCATACAACAATTGTCTTTTCAAACATTCATTCAAATCACACAATTTTAAAAGAATTGAAACGATAACTTGGTGAAGATTTTAATAATTTCGCAATGAAATTAATATTTCCGTAGATACAGTCACCTTCTTAAACATTTCATAAAGAAGTAATATTCATATATTTACTGATAAACTTGAACCATTCCTCATACAAAAATGTATTTTTCCAAACATTCTTTCAAATCAAAAAAATGTTAAACGAATTGAAAAGCGCATTATTGATAACTTAGTGGAGGTTTTTATAATTTCGCAATGAAATTAATATTTCCGGAGCTACAGTCACTTTCTTAAACATTTCAAAAGGAAGTAATATTCATATATTTATTGATAAGCTTAAACCGCTTCTCATAAAAAAATGTATTTTTTCAAAAGCTTTTTCAAATGAAAACAATTTTAAAGGAATTGAAAAGAGCACTGTTAATAACTTAGTAATTTTCAGTTTAAGGATTCATATGAAAGTAATATTCATATATTTATTTTAATATATTTTTTTTTATTTGAACTACTCCTCATACAACAATTGTCTTTTCAAACATTCATTCAAATCACACAATTTTAAAAGAATTGAAACGATAACTTGGTGAAGATTTTAATAATTTCGCAATGAAATTAATATTTCCGTAGATACAGTCACCTTCTTAAACATTTCATAAAGAAGTAATATTCATATATTTACTGATAAACTTGAACCATTCCTCATACAAAAATGTATTTTTCCAAACATTCTTTCAAATCAAAAAAATTTTGTACGAATTGAAAAGCGCATTATTGATAACTTAGTGAATATTTCTATAATTTCGCAATGAAGTTAATATTTCCGTAGATACAGTCACTTTCTTAAATATTTAAAAAGGAAGTAATATTCATATATTTATTGATAAGCTTGAACCGCTTCTCATAAAAAAATGTATTTTTTCAAAAACTCTTTCAAATGAAAACAATTTTAAAGGAATTGAAAAGAGCACTGTTGTTAACTTAGTGAAATTTTGAACGAATTGAAAAGATTATTATTGATAACTTAGTGGAGGTTTTTATAATTTCGCAATGAAATTAATATTTCCGGAGCTACAGTCACCTTCTTAAACATTTCAAAAGGAAGTAATATTCATATATTTACTGATAAACTTGAACCATTCCTCGTACAAAAATGTATTTTTCCAAAAATTCTTTAAAATGAAACAAATTTTGAAGGAATTGAAAATAGGTACTCTTGATAACTTAATGAAGATTTTTGTAATTTGAAATCAAAACAACTTCGAAAGAATTAAAAAGAGCTCTATCGATAACTTAGTGAATATTTCTATAATTTCGCAATGAAGTTAATATTTCCGTAGATACAGTCACTTTCTTAAACATTTCAAAAGGAAGTAATATTCATATATTTATTAATAAGCTTGAACCGCTTCTCATAAAAAAACGTAGTTTTTCAAAAACTCTTTCAAATGAAAAAAATTTTAAAGGAATTGAAAAGAGCACTGTTGCTAACTTAGTGAAGCTTTTTATAATTTCGCAATGAAAATAATATTTCCGTAGATACAGTCACTTTCTTAAACATTTTATAAAGAAATAATATTCATATATTTACTGATAAACTTGAACCATTCCTCATACAAAAATGTATTTTTCCAAACATTCTTTCAAATCAAAAAAATTTTGAACGAATTGAAAAGCGCATTATTGATAACTTAGTGGAGGTTTTTATAATTTCGCAATGAAATTAATATTTCCGGAGCTACAGTCACTTTCTTAAACATTTCAAAAGGAAGTAATATTCATATATTTATTGATAAGCTCGAACCGCTTCTCATAAAAAAATGTATTTTTTCAAAAGATCTTTCAAATGAAAACAACTTTAAAGGAATTGAAACGAGCACTGTTAATAACTTAGTACTTTTCAATTTAAGGATTCATATGAAAGTAATATTCATATATTTATTTTTATATATTTTTTTTTATTTGAACTACTCCTCATACAACAATTGTCTTTTCAAACATTCATTCAAATCACACAATTTTAAAAGAATTGAAACGATAACTTGGTGAAGATTTTAATAATTTCGCAATGAAATTATTATTTCCGTAGATACAGTCACCTTCTTAAACATTTCATAAAGAAGTAATATTCATATATTTACTGATAAACTTGAACTATTCCTCATACAAAAATGTATTTTTCCAAACATTCTTTCAAATCAAAAAAATGTTAAACGAATTGAAAAGCGCATTATTGATAACTTAGTGGAGGTTTTTATAATTTCGCAATAAAATTAATATTTCCGGAGCTACAGTCACTTTCTTAAACATTTCAAAAGGAAGTAATATTCATATATTTATTGATAAGCTTGAACCGCTTCTCATAAAAAAATGTATTTTTTCAAAAACTCTTTCAAATGAAAACAATTTTAAAGGAATTGAAAAGAGCACTGTTGTTAACTTAGTGAAATTTTGAACGAATTGAAAAGATTATTATTGATAACTTAGTGGAGGTTTTTATAATTTCGCAATGAAATTAATATTTCCGGAGCTACAGTCACCTTCTTAAACATTTCAAAAGGAAGTAATATTCATATATTTACTGATAAACTTGAACCATTCCTCGTACAAAAATGTATTTTTCCAAAAATTCTTTAAAATGAAACAAATTTTGAAGGAATTGAAAATAGGTACTCTTGATAACTTAATGAAGATTTTTGTAATTTGAAATCAAAACAACTTCGAAAGAATTAAAAAGAGCTCTATCGATAACTTAGTGAATATTTCTATAATTTCGCAATGAAGTTAATATTTCCGTAGATACAGTCACTTTCTTAAACATTTCAAAAGGAAGTAATATTCATATATTTATTAATAAGCTTGAACCGCTTCTCATAAAAAAACGTAGTTTTTCAAAAACTCTTTCAAATGAAAAAAATTTTAAAGGAATTGAAAAGAGCACTGTTGCTAACTTAGTGAAGCTTTTTATAATTTCGCAATGAAAATAATATTTCCGTAGATACAGTCACTTTCTTAAACATTTTATAAAGAAATAATATTCATATATTTACTGATAAACTTGAACCATTCCTCATACAAAAATGTATTTTTCCAAACATTCTTTCAAATCAAAAAAATTTTGAACGAATTGAAAAGCGCATTATTGATAACTTAGTGGAGGTTTTTATAATTTCGCAATGAAATTAATATTTCCGGAGCTACAGTCACTTTCTTAAACATTTCAAAAGGAAGTAATATTCATATATTTATTGATAAGCTCGAACCGCTTCTCATAAAAAAATGTATTTTTTCAAAAGATCTTTCAAATGAAAACAACTTTAAAGGAATTGAAACGAGCACTGTTAATAACTTAGTACTTTTCAATTTAAGGATTCATATGAAAGTAATATTCATATATTTATTTTTATATATTTTTTTTTATTTGAACTACTCCTCATACAACAATTGTCTTTTCAAACATTCATTCAAATCACACAATTTTAAAAGAATTGAAACGATAACTTGGTGAAGATTTTAATAATTTCGCAATGAAATTATTATTTCCGTAGATACAGTCACCTTCTTAAACATTTCATAAAGAAGTAATATTCATATATTTACTGATAAACTTGAACTATTCCTCATACAAAAATGTATTTTTCCAAACATTCTTTCAAATCAAAAAAATGTTAAACGAATTGAAAAGCGCATTATTGATAACTTAGTGGAGGTTTTTATAATTTCGCAATAAAATTAATATTTCCGGAGCTACAGTCACTTTCTTAAACATTTCAAAAGGAAGTAATATTCATATATTTATTGATAAGCTTGAACCGCTTCTCATAAAAAAATTTATTTTTTCAAAAGCTCTTTCAAATGAAAACAATTTTAAAGGAATTGAAAAGAGCACTGTTAATAACTTAGTACTTTCCAATTCAAGGATTCATATGAAAGTAATATTCATATATTTATTTTAATATATTTTTTTTTATTTGAAGTACTCCTCATACAACAATTGTCTTTTCAAACATTCATTCAAATCACACAATTTTAAAAGAATTGAAACGATAACTTGGTGAAGATTTTAATAATTTCGCAATGAAATTATTATTTCCGTAGATACAGTCACCTTCTTAAACATTTCATAAAGAAGTAATATTCATATATTTACTGATAAACTTGAACCATTCCTCATACAAAAATGTATTTTTCCAAACATTCTTTCAAATCAAAAAAATTTTGAACGAATTGAAAAGCGCATTATTGATAACTTAGTGAATATTTCTATAATTTCGCAATGAAGTTAATATTTCCGTAGATACAGTCACTTTCTTAAACAATTCAAAAGGAAGTAATATTCATATATTTATTGATAAGCTTGACCCGCTTCTCAAAAAAAAATGTATTTTTTCAAAAACTCTTTCAAATGAAAACAATTTTAAAGGAATTGAAAAGAGCACTGTTGCTAACTTAGTAAAGCTTTTTATAATTTCGCCATGAAATTAATGTTTCCGTAGATACAGTCACTTTCTTAAACATTTCATAAAGAAGTAATATTCATATATTTACTGATAAACTTGAACCATTCCTCATACAAAAATGTATTTTTCCAAACATTCTTTCAAATAAAAAAAAATTTGAACGAATATAAAAGCGCATTATTGATAACTTAGTGGAGGTTTTTATAATTTCGCAATGAAATTAATATTTCCGGAGCTACAGTCACCTTCTTAAACATTTCAAAAGGAAGTAATATTCATATATTTACTGATAAACTTGAACCATTCCTCATACAAAAATGTATTTTTCCAAACATTCTTTCAAATCAAAAAAATTTTGAACGAATTGAAAAGCGCATTATTGATAACTTAGTGAATATTTCTATAATTTCGCAATGAAGTTAATATTTCCGTAGATACAGTCACTTTCTTAAACAATTCAAAAGGAAGAAATATTTAAATATTTATTGATAAGCTTGACCCGCTTCTCAAAAAAAAATGTATTTTTTCAAAAACTCTTTCAAATGAAAACAATTTTAAAGGAATTGAAAAGAGCACTGTTGCTAACTTAGTGAAGCTTTTTATAATTTCGCTATGAAATTAATGTTTCCGTAGATACAGTCACTTTCTTAAACATTTCATAAAGAAGTAATATTCATATATTTACTGATAATCTTGAACCACTCCTCATACAAAAATGTATTTTTGCAAACATTCTTTCAAATAAAAAAAAATTTGAACGAATTGAAAAGCGCATTATTGATAACTTAGTGGAGGTTTTTATAATTTCGCAATGAAATTAATATTTCCGGAGCTACAGTCACCTTCTTAAACATTTCAAAAGGAAGTAATATTCATATATTTACTGATAAACTTGAACCATTCCTCATACAAAAATGAATTTTTCCTAAAATTCTTTAAAATGAAACAAATTTTGAAGGAATTGAAAATAGGTACTCTTGATAACTTAATGAAGATTTTTGTAATTTGAAATCAAAACAACTTGGAAAGAATTAAAAAGAGCTCTATCGATAACTTAGTGAATATTTCTATAATTTCGCAATGAAGTTAATATTTCCGTAGATACAGTCACTTTCTTAAACATTTCAAAAGAAAGTAATATTCATATATTTATTGATAAGCTTGAACCGCTTCTCATAAAAAAAACGTAGTTTTTCAAAAACTCTTTCAAATGAAAAAAATTTTGAACGAATTGAAAAGAGCACTGTTGCTAACTTAGTGAAGCTTTTTATAATTTCGCAATGAAAATAATATTTCCGTAGATACAGTCACTTTCTTAAACATTTTATAAAGAAGTAATATTCATATATTTACTGATAAACTTGAACCATTCCTCATACAAAAATGTATTTTTCCAAACATTCTTTCAAATCAAAAAATTTTGAACGAATTGAAAAGCGCATTATTGATAACTTAGTGGAGGTTTTTATAATTTCGCAATGAAATTAATATTTCCGGAGCTACAGTCACTTTCTTAAACATTTCAAAAGGAAGTAATATTCATATATTTATTGATAAGCTTGAACCGCTTCTCATAAAAAAAACGTAGTTTTTCAAAAACTCTTTCAAATGAAAAAAATTTTGAACGAATTGAAAAGAGCACTGTTGCTAACTTAGTGAAGCTTTTTATAATTTCGCAATGAAAATAATATTTCCGTAGATACAGTCACTTTCTTAAACATTTTATAAAGAAGTAATATTCATATATTTACTGATAAACTTGAACCATTCCTCATACAAAAATGTATTTTTCCAAACATTCTTTCAAATCAAAAAATTTTGAACGAATTGAAAAGCGCATTATTGATAACTTAGTGGAGGTTTTTATAATTTCGCAATGAAATTAATATTTCCGGAGCTACAGTCACTTTCTTAAACATTTCAAAAGGAAGTAATATTCATATATTTATTGATAAGCTTGAACCGCTTCTCATAAAAAAGTGTATATTTTCAAAAGCTCTTTCAAATGAAAACAATTTTAAAGGAATTGAAAAGAGCACTGTTAATAACCTAGTAATTTTCAGTTTAAGGATTCATATGAAAGTAATATTCATATATTTATTTTAATATATTTTTTTTTATTTGAACTACTCCTCATACAAAAATTGTCTTTTCAAACATTCATTCAAATCACACAATCTTAAAAGAATTGAAACGATAACTTGTTGAAGATTTTATTAATTTCGCAATGAAATTAATATTTCCGTAGATACAGTCACCTTCTTAAACATTTCATAAAGAAGTAATATTCATATATTTACTGATAAACTTGAACCATTCCTCATACAAAAATGTATTTTTCCAAACATTCTTTCAAATCAAAAAAATGTTAAACGAATTGAAAAGCGCATTATTGATAACTTAGTGGAGGTTTTTATAATTTCGCAATGAAATTAATATTTCCGGAGCTACAGTCACTTTCTTAAACATTTCAAAAGGAAGTAATATTCATATATTTATTGATAAGCTTGAACCGCTTCTCATAAAAAAATGTATTTTTTCAAAAGCTTTTTCAAATGAAAACAATTTTAAAGGAATTGAAAAGAGCACTGTTAATAACTTAGTAATTTTCAGTTTAAGGATTCATATGAAAGTAATATTCATATATTTATTTTAATATATTTTTTTTTATTTGAACTACTCCTCATACAACCATTGTCTTTTCAAACATTCATTCAAATCACACAATTTTAAAAGAATTGAAACGATAACTTGGTGAAGATTTTAAGAATTTCGCAATGAAATTAATATTTCCGTAGATACAGTCACCTTCTTAAACATTTCATAAAGAAGTAATATTCATATATTTACTGATAAACTTGAACCATTCCTCATACAAAAATGTATTTTTCCAAACATTCTTTCAAATCAAAAAAACTTTGTACGAATTGAAAAGCGCATTATTGATAACTTAGTGAATATTTCTATAATTTCGCAATGAAGTTAATATTTCCGTAGATACAGTCACTTTCTTAAATATTTAAAAAGGAAGTAATATTCATATATTTATTGCTAAGCTTGAACCGCTTCTCATAAAAAAATGTATTTTTTCAAAAACTCTTTCAAATGAAAACAATTTTAAAGGAATTGAAAAGAGCACTGTTGTTAACTTAGTGAAATTTTGAACGAATTGAAAAGATTATTATTGATAACTTAGTGGAGGTTTTTATAATTTCGCAATGAAATTAATATTTCCGGAGCTACAGTCACCTTCTTAAACATTTCAAAAGGAAGTAATATTCATATATTTACTGATAAACTTGAACCATTCCTCGTACAAAAATGTATTTTTCCAAAAATTCTTTAAAATGAAACAAATTTTGAAGGAATTGAAAATAGGTACTCTTGATAACTTAATGAAGATTTTTGTAATTTGAAATCAAAACAACTTCGAAAGAATTAAAAAGAGCTCTATCGATAACTTAGTGAATATTTCTATAATTTCGCAATGAAGTTAATATTTCCGTAGATACAGTCACTTTCTTAAACATTTCAAAAGGAAGTAATATTCATATATTTATTAATAAGCTTGAACCGCTTCTCATAAAAAAACGTAGTTTTTCAAAAACTCTTTCAAATGAAAAAAATTTTAAAGGAATTGAAAAGAGCACTGTTGCTAACTTAGTGAAGCTTTTTATAATTTCGCAATGAAAATAATATTTCCGTAGATACAGTCACTTTCTTAAACATTTTATAAAGAAATAATATTCATATATTTACTGATAAATTTGAACCATTCCTCATACAAAAATGTATTTTTCCAAACATTCTTTCAAATCAAAAAAATTTTGAACGAATTGAAAAGCGCATTATTGATAACTTAGTGGAGGTTTTTATAATTTCGCAATGAAATTAATATTTCCGGAGCTACAGTCACTTTCTTAAACATTTCAAAAGGAAGTAATATTCATATATTTATTGATAAGCTTGAACCGCTTCTCATAAAAAAATGTATTTTTTCAAAAGATCTTTCAAATGAAAACAACTTTAAAGGAATTGAAAAGAGCACTGTTAATAACTTAGTACTTTTCAATTTAAGGATTCATATGAAAGTAATATTCATATATTTATTTTTATATATTTTTTTTTTTTTTTTTTAGAAAAAAATTCAAAAACTTTCGTAGAAGGCGGACGTGTTTTAATCAATAAAATAATAGAAAAAAAAAAGAATATAAAAAAATAAAAATTTATAAAACATTTTCGTGTATATCAATATACATATGTACATACATACTCGTACATATATGTATGTATAAATATTTCTTACCTAAAAATAAAAGCAAATTTATTCTTGTGACAAAGAAAAAAACCAATATACATTTATTAGATTCCAAAATCAATTTAGTGCGGGAATGCACACAAAAAGTGCATTCTTAAGTACAATAACAATGGTAAACCTAAGTGATAATATGGATGATGATGTTATAAATAAAACTAAAGAAAACACTAACAATAATGAACAAACTTGGCAATGTGTAACAACAAATAAACGCAAATGGATTGAGTCACCGAAAAAAGCTAAAAGAATAAATTCAGATGATATTCCAACTACATCATTCAATAGCAACAAGTTTGCTGTGCTTGATACTCATGACGATGAAGAAAATTGTGATCAAATTGCAACACCAAAACCTCCACCAATTTACATTCCCAATGTAGCAAGTATAAATCTTATGATAAGAAAATTAAGTGAAATTGTACCTAATACTGATTTTAATTATAAGTCTTTAAGGGAAGGTCAAGTAAGATTGATGATAAAGTCCGTTGATTCGTACAGAAAAGTCGTTAAGTATTTAGAGAGTTCAAGCATCTTATTTCATACTTATCAGCTAAAACAAGAAAGAGCGTACAGAGTTGTTGTTAAAGGACTACATCCGTCAATCCCCGCTGAGGATATTAAAGCTGAACTTGTTAGTTTAGGTCACTCCGTTAGATCTGTTACAAATGTGAGAAGTCGTGTAACAAAAAACCCACTTTCAATGTTTTTTGTAGATTTGGAACCAGGACCCAGTAATAAAACTATTTATAATATTAAACACATAAATCATGCTGTCGTCAAAATTGAACCACCACTGAGAACCAACGAACTGGTACAATGTCATCGATGTCAACAGTTTGGACATACGAAAGCATACTGCAAAAAACCGTACAGATGTGTTAAGTTCGGGATGGACCACCCTACTTTAGAGTGTAAGAAAACTGCTGATACTCCACCTCGTTGTTTACATTGTATGCTAAATCATACTGCAAATTACAAAGGCTGTAGAGTTTATCAAGATTTAGTGTCTAGCAGAAGTAATAAGCAAAGCAGCCAAAAAAATCACGTCAATTCTTCGAGTCATGTTGATTTTCCTCAGTTAAATAATTATACTGGCACCAATAGTGAAGCAAATAATGGATTGTCATATGCAGATGCTGTTAAAGGATCTAATATAAATGAAAATAGTCGTTTGGAAAGACTTGAAAGAATGATGGAAAATTTGATGAATATGATGTCAATGTTAATGGCCAAAGTATGCAAATAAATTTAAGGATAGCAATTTGGAATGCAAATGGAATATATAGTCACATAAATGAAGTAGAAATTTTCGTTAAAACTAATTATATTGATATATTTTTAATATCAGAAACTCATTTTACGAACAGAACATTTTTCAAAATAAAAGACTACGATTTGGTTATTGCTAACCACCCCGATAATAGAGCTCATGGCGGTGCTGCTATTTTGATAAAATCGAATATTAAATATGAAATGCTTTCTCCAGTTGAAGAAACTTTTTTGCAAGCTGCTGGTGTAAAAATTACATGCGATAATAATGAAATTAGTATATATTCTATTTATTTTCCCCCCAGACATAGCGTTACATGTATGGAATATGAAAACTTTTTTAAACAACTCGGTTCAAGGTTTATTGTTGGAGGCGATTTTAATGCGAAACATCCCTGGTGGGGATCTCGCTTGATAAATCCAAAAGGAAGGGAATTATATAAATGCATTTGCAGAAATAATTATTCTGCACTATCGGCAGGTGGGCCCACATACTGGCCCAGTGATCCACAGAAAATACCCGATCTTCTGGATTTCTTCGTTTTTAAAGGGATAGCAACGACATCTATGGACATAACAGACTGTGCGGACTTAAGCTCTGATCACAGTCCTGTAGTTTTGACACTTAACTTAGCTATTCAAACCTTAACAAAAAATCTTAAAGTACTTACTTCAAGAACAGATATGCAACAGTTTACATCGTGGATAGAAGAGCATTTAAATCTAAATTTACAAATTAATGATGGGGATCAGTTGGAAGATATCGTTGAAACTTTCACCAATTTGATTCATGAAGCAGCTTTTATAGCTACTCCACAGCAGCAGCAAACAAACGGTTATAATGTTCGTCTATCGGCTGAAATAAGGGGGCTAATTGCAAATAGGAGGAGATTAAGGAGGATATATCAAAACACTAGAAGCATAGTTGATAAAACTAATTTTAACAGAGCATCTCAACAACTAAAAAAGCGTATAAAGGATTATAAAAACGATTTGTTAAGCAATTATTTGAAGAATTTGGATGCGGTAACTATTGATAATGATCATAAGCTGTGGAATGCAACTAAATATTTAAAGCGGCCAATAAAAAGAAACATACCAATAAAAAATTTAAACGGTGTCTGGTGTAGGTCACACGCCAGCAAAGCTAATGCTTTTAAGGAACACTTAGAGTCAACATTCAACCCATTTATTTTAAACAGTCCCATTGTAAGGGCTGATGTTGAGAACTTTTTAGATGTTCCTTGTCAAATGGATCGCCCCATTAAATCGATATCCCCAGGTGAAGTAGAAAAAGCCATTGATAAATTGAATAATACCAAAACTCCTGGCTACGATAATATTGATTCCAAGGTTTTAAAATCTTTGCCAAAAAAAGGAATTGTTTTTCTCACAACAATTTATAATTCTATTTTAAGGCTGAACCATTTTCCGTCGCAGTGGAAATATGCAAAAATAATAATGGTACTAAAACCAAATAAGCCCGAAAATAACGTTGCTTCCTATAGACCAATCAGTTTGTTGTCAAGTTTTTCAAAAATTTTTGAAAGACTATTTTTAAAAAGATTAACGCCAATCTTAGAAGAGCAAAATATTATACCAGACTACCAATTCGGTTTTAGGCATAAGCATGGCACGCCAGAACAATGTCATAGGATTGTCAATAATATCTCTTACGCCTTAGAAAGAAAATTGTATTGTTCTGCGGTATTTTTAGATGTGCAACAAGCTTTTGACAGAGTCTGGCACAATGGACTTTTATATAAATTGAAAACCCTTATCCCAGCGCCATTTTATTTGCTTCTTAAAGCATATATACAGGGAAGATCCTTTTTTGTGAGCATAAATGAAAATTATTCAAGTTTCGGCTGCATTAATGCAGGTATTCCACAAGGCAGTGTTCTGGGTCCAGTATTGTACACAATTTTTACAGCAGATATGCCTACAATTGAAAATATAACTACTGCTACATACGCAGGTGATACTGCTTTATTAGCCGCCAATGAATCACCGGTAATAGCTTCCGAGTTGCTGCAAAATCAATTGAATCTTCTTCAAGATTGGCGTCAAAAATGGAACATTAAAGTTAATAATTCAAAGTCTGTCCATGTTACATTCACCCTCAGAAAAAATGATTGCTCGCCTGTTTACCTAAATGGTACAATTATACCAAGTTGCATAACTGTAAAATATTTAGGGCTTCATCTCGATCGAAGACTAACTTGGAAGGAGCATGTCAAAAAGAAACGTGAGCAACTTAATTTAAAAACAAGAAAAATGTTTTGGTTATTGGGCCCAAGATCAAGCTTAAGCTTAGAAAACAAGATTCTGCTTTACAAAACAATACTTAAACCAATATGGACATATGGCATCCAGCTGTGGGGAACTACAAGTAATTCTAACGTTGAGATACTACAGAGGTACCAGTCAAAAACCCTACGACTTTTAACAAATGCGCCTTGGTTTATGACCAACAAAAATATACACAAAGATCTTCGAATTTTATTGGTCAAAGACGAAATAAATAACTTCAGCGAGAGATACCTAAATAGACTAAGCAATCATTCCAACGTGTTAGCAATCAGTCTTTTAAATGATAGCAATGAAATCCAAAGACTTAAAAGACTTCATGTACTTGACCTTCCCTTCCGAAAATAGAAAAAGTTAGAATTCGTTACTCTGTATTTTAATTAAAAAGTAAATTCTTCTTGTATTTATTTTGTTTTTGGGTTTTAGGAAACTCAATATATGTTATGTTGCTATTTAAGAGTCATAAAATTTGCTTATTATTTTAATTGTAAAATAGATCGTAAATAAAACAATATTAAAAAAAAAAAAAAAAAAAAAAAAAAAATATTTTTTTTTATTTGAACTACTCCTCATACAACAATTGTCTTTTCAAACATTCATTCAAATCACACAATTTTAAAAGAATTGAAACGATAACTTGGTGAAGATTTTAATAATTTCGCAATGAAATTATTATTTCCGTAGATACAGTCACCTTCTTAAACATTTCATAAAGAAGTAATATTCATATATTTACTGATAAACTTGAACTATTCCTCATACAAAAATGTATTTTTCCAAACATTCTTTCAAATCAAAAAAATGTTAAAAGAATTGAAAAGCGAATTATTGATAACTTAGTGGAGGTTTTTATAATTTCGCAATAAAATTAATATTTCCGGAGCTACAGTCACTTTCTTAAACATTTCAAAAGGAAGTAATATTCATATATTTATTGATAAGCTTGAACCGCTTCTCATAAAAAAATTTATTTTTTCAAAAGCTCTTTCAAATGAAAACAATTTTAAAGGAATTGAAAAGAGCACTGTTAATAACTTAGTACTTTTCAATTCAAGGATTCATATAAAAGTAATATTCATATATTTATTTTAATATATTTTTTTTTATTTGAACTACTCCTCATACAACAATTGTCTTTTCAAACATTCATTCAAATCACACAATTTTAAAAGAATTGAAACGATAACTTGGTGAAGATTTTAATAATTTCGCAATGAAATTATTATTTCCGTAGATACAGTCACCTTCTTAAACATTTCATAAAGAAGTAATATTCATATATTTACTGATAAACTTGAACCATTCCTCATACAAAAATGTATTTTTCCAAACATTCTTTCAAATCAAAAAAATTTTGAACGAATTGAAAAGCGCATTATTGATAACTTAGTGAATATTTCTATAATTTCGCAATGAAGTTAATATTTCCGTAGATACAGTCACTTTCTTAAACAATTCAAAAGGAAGTAATATTCATATATTTATTGATAAGCTTGACCCGCTTCTCATAAAAAAATGTATTTTTTCAAAAACTCTTTCAAATGAAAACAATTTTAAAGGAATTGAAAAGAGCACTGTTGCTTACTTAGTGAAGCTTTTTATAATTTCGCTATGAAATTAATGTTTCCGTAGATACGGTCACTTTCTTAAACATTTCATAAAGAAGTAATATTCATATATTTACTGATAAACTTGAACCACTCCTCATACAAAAATGTATTTTTCCAAACATTCTTTCAAAAAAAAAAAAATTTGAACAAATTGAAAAGCGCATTATTGATAACTTAGTGGAGATTTTTATAATTTCGCAATGAAATTAATATTTCCGGAGCTACAGTCACCTTCTTAAACATTTCAAAAGGAAGTAATATTCATATATTTACTGATAAACTTGAACCATTCCTCATACAAAAATGTATTTTTCCAAAAATTCTTTAAAATGAAACAAATTTTGAAGGAATTGAAAATAGGTACTCTTGATAACTTAATGAAGATTTTTGTAATTTGAAATCAAAACAACTTCGAAAGAATTAAAAAGAGCTCTATCGATAACTTAGTGAATATTTCTATAATTCCGCAATGAAGTTAATATTTCCGTAGATACAGTCAATCTCTTAAACATTTCAAAAGGAAGTAATATTCATATATTTATTGATAAGCTTGAACCGCTTCTCATAAAAAAACGTAGTTTTTCAAAAACTCTTTCAAATGAAAAAAATTTTAAAGGAATTGAAAAGAGCACTGTTGCTAACTTAGTGAAGCTTTTTATAATTTCGCAATGAAAATAATATTTCCGTAGATACAGTCACTTTCTTAAACATTTTATAAAGAAGTAATATTCATATATTTACTGATAAACTTGAACCATTCCTCATACAAAAATGTATTTTTCCAAACATTCTTTCAAATCAAAAAATTTTGAACGAATTGAAAAGCGCATTATTGATAACTTAGTGGAGGTTTTTATAATTTCGCAAAGAAATTAATATTTCCAGAGCTACAGTCACTTTCTTAAACATTTCAAAAGGAAGTAATATTCATATATTTATTGATAAGCTTGAACCGCTTCTCATAAAAAAATGTATTTTTTTAAAAGATCTTTCAAATGAAAACAACTTTAAAGGAATTGAAAAGAGCACTGTTAATAACTTAGTACTTTTCAATTTAAGGATTCATATGAAAGTAATATTCATATATTTATTTTTATATATTTTTTTTATTTGAACTACTCCTCATACAAAAATTGTCTTTTTAATAATTCATTCAAATCACACAATTTTAAAAGAATTGAAACGATAACTTGGTGAAGATTTTATTAATTTCGCAATGAAATTAATATTTCCGTAGATACAGTCACCTTCTTAAACATTTCATAAAGAAGTAATATTCATATATTTACTGATAAACTTGAACCATTCCTCATACAAAAATGTATTTTTCCAAACATTCTTTCAAATCAAAAAAATGTTAAACGAATTGAAAAGCGCATTATTGATAACTTAGTGGAGGTTTTTATAATTTCGCAATGAAATTAATGTTTCCGGAGCTACAGTCACTTTCTTAAACATTTCAAAAGGAAGTAATATTCATATATTTATTGATAAGCTTGAACCGCTTCTCATAAAAAAATGTATTTTTTCAAAAGCTCTTTCAAATGAAAACAATTTTAAAGGAATTGAAAAGAGCACTGTTAATAACTTAGTAATTTTCAGTTTAAGGATTCATATGAAAGTAATATTCATATATTTATTTTAATATATTTTTTTTATTTGAACTACTCCTCATACAAAAATTGTCTTTTCAAACATTCATTCAAATCGTACAATTTTAAAAGAATTGAAACGATAACTTGGTGAAGATTTTAATAATATCGCAATGAAATTATTATTTCCGTAGATACAGTCACCTTCTTAAACATTTCATAAAGAAGTAATATTCATATATTTACTGATAAACTTGAACCATTCCTCATACAAAAATGTATTTTTCCAAACATTCTTTCAAATCAAAAAAATTTTGTACGAATTGAAAAGCGCATTATTGATAACTTAGTGAATATTTCTATAATTTCGCAATGAAGTTAATATTTCCGTAGATACAGTCACTTTCTTAAATATTTAAACAGGAAGTAATATTCATATATTTATTGATAAGCTTGAACCGCTTCTCATAAAAAAATGTATTTTTTCAAAAACTCTTTCAAATGAAAACAATTTTAAAGGAATTGAAAAGAGCACTGTTGCTAACTTAGTGAAATTTTGAACGAATTGAAAAGAGCATTATTGATTACTTAGTGGAGGTTTTTATAATTTCGCAATGAAATTAATATTTCCGGAGCTACAGTCACCTTCTTAAACATTTCAAAAGGAAGTAATATTCATATATTTACTGATAAACTTGAACCATTCCTCGTACAAAAATGTATTTTTGCAAAAATTCTTTAAAATGAAACAAATTTTGAAGGAATTGAAAATAGGTACTCTTGATAACTTAATGAAGATTTTTGTAATTTGAAATCAAAACAACTTCGAAAGAATTAAAAAGAGCTCTATCGATAACTTAGTGAATATTTCTATAATTTCGCAATGAAGTTAATATTTCCGTAGATACAGTCACTTTCTTAAACATTTCAAAAGGAAGTAATATTCATATATTTATTGATAAGCTTGAACCGCTTCTCATAAAAAAACGTATTTTTTCAAAAGCTCTTTCAAATGAAAACAATTTTAAAGGAATTGAAAAGAGCACTGTTAATAACTAAGTACTTTTCAGTTTAAGGATTCATATGAAAGTAATATTCATATATTTATTTTTATATATTTTTTTTTATTTGAACTACTCCTCATCCTACTACAAAAATTGTCTTTTCAAACATTCATTCAAATCACCCAATTTTAAAAGAATTGAAACGATAACTTGGTGAAGATTTTATTAATTTCGCAATGAAATTAATATTTGCGTAGATACAGTCACCTTCTTAAACATTTCATAAAGAAGTAATATTCATATATTTACTGATAAACTTGAACCATTCCTCATACAAAAATGTATTTTTCCAAACATTCTTTCAAATCAAAAAAATGTTAAACGAATTGAAAAGCGCATTATTGATAACTTAGTGGAGGTTTTTATAATTTCGCAATAAAATTAAAATTTCCGGAGCTACAGTCACTTTCTTAAACATTTCAAAAGGAAGTAATATTCATATATTTATTGATAAGCTTGAACCGCTTCTCATAAAAAAAATGTATTTTTTCAAAAGCTCTTTCAAATGAAAACAATTTTAAAGGAATTGAAAAGAGCACTGTTAATAACTAAGTACTTTTCAGTTTAAGGATTCATATGAAAGTAATATTCATATATTTATTTTAATATATTTTTTTTTATTTGAACTACTCCTCATACAAAAATTGTCTTTTCAAACATTCATTCAAATCACACAATTTTAAAAGAATTGAAACGATAACTTGGTGAAGATTTTAAAAATTTCGCATTGAAATTATTATTTTCGTAGATACAGTCACCTTCTTAAACATTTCATAAAGAAGTAATATTCATATATTTACTGATAAACTTGAACCATTCCTCATACAAAAATGTATTTTTCCAAACATTCTTTCAAATCAAAAAAATTTTTGTACGAATTGAAAAGAGCATTATTGATAACTTAGTGAATATTTCTATAATTTCGCCATGAAGTTAATATTTCCGTAGATACAGTCACTTTCTTAAATATTTAAAAAGGAAGTAATATTCATATATTTATTGATAAGCTTGAACCGCTTCTCATAAAAAAATGTCTTTTTTCAAAAACTCTTTCAAATGAAAACAATTTTGAACGAATTGAAAAGCGCATTATTGATAACTTAGTGGAGGTTTTTATAATTTCGCAATAAAATTAATATTTCCGGTGCTACAGTCACCTTTTTAAACATTTCAAAAGGAAGTAATATTCATATATTTACTGATAAACTTGAACCATTCCTCATACAAAAATGTATTTTTCCAAACATTCTTTCAAATCAAAAAAATTTTGAACGAATTGAAAAGCGCATTATTGATAACTTAGTGTAGGTTTTTATAATTTCTCAATGAAATTAATATTTCCGGAGCTACAGTCACTTTCTTAAACATTTCAAAAGGAAGTAATATTCATATATTTATTGATAAGCTTGAACCGCTTCTCATAAAAAAATGTATTTTTTCAAAAGCTCTTTCAAATGAAAACAATATTAAAGGAATTGAAAAGAGCACTGTTAATAACTTAGTGCTTTTCAATTCAAAGTTTCATATGAAAGTAATATTCATATATTTATTTTAATATATTTTTTTTATTTGAACTACTCCTCATATAATAATTGTGTTTTCAAACATTCATTCAAATCACACAATCTGAAAAGAATTGAAACGATAATTTGGTGAAGATTTTAATAATTTCGCAATGAAATTAATATTTCCGGAGATACAGTCACTTTCTTAAACATTTCAAAAGGAAGTAATATTCATATATTTATTGATAAGCTTGAACCGCTTCTCATAAAAAAATGTATTTTTTCAAAAGCTCTTTCAAATGAAAACAATTTTAAAGGAATTGAAAAGAGCATTGTTAATAACTTAGTACTTTTCAATTCAAGGATTCATATGAAAGTAATATTCAAATATTTATTTTAATATAATTGTGTTTTCAAACATTTATTCAAATCACACAATCTTAAAAGAATTGAAACGATAATTTGGTGAAGATTTTAATAATTTTTCAATGAAATTAATATTTCCGGAGCTACAGTCACTTTCTTAAACATTTCAAAAGGATTTAATATTCATATATTTATTCATAAGCTTGAACCGCTTCTCAGAAAAAAATGTATTTTTTCAAAAGCTCTTTCAAATGAAAACAATTTTAAAGGAATTGAAAAGAGCACTGTTAATAACTTAGTACTTTTCAGTTTAAGGATTCATATGAAAGTAATATTCATATATTTATTTTAATATATTTTTTTTATTTGAACTACTCCTCATACAAAAATTGTCTTTTCAAACATTCATTCAAATCACACAATTTTAAAAGAATTGAAACGATAACTTGGTGAAGATTTTAATAATTTCGCAATGAAATTATTATTTCCGTAGATACAGTCACCTTCTTAAACATTTCATAAAGAAGTAATATTCATATATTTACTGATAAACTTGAACCATTCCTCATACAAAAATGTATTTTTCCAAACATTCTTTCAAATCAAAAAAATTTTGGACGAATTGAAAAGCGCATTATTGATAACTTAGTGGAGGTTTTTATAATTTCGCAATGAAATTAATATTTCCGGAGCTACAGTCACTTTCTTAAACATTTCAAAAGGAAGTAATATTTATATATTTATTTATAAGCTTGAACCGCTTCTCATAAAAAAATGTATTTTTTCAAAAGCTCTTTCAAATGAAAACAATTTTAAAGGAATTGAAAAGAGCACTGTTAATAACTTAGTGCTTTTCAATTCAAAGTTTCATATGAAAGTAATATTCATATATTTATTTTAATATATTTTTTTTATTTGAACTACTCCTCATACAATAATTGTGTTTTCAAACATTCATTCAAATCACACAATCTTAAAAGAATTGAAACGATAATTTGGTGAAGATTTTAATAATTTCGCAATGAAATTAATATTTCCGGAGATACAGTCACTTTCTTAAACATTTCAAAAGGAAGTAATATTCATATATTTATTGATAAGCTTTAACCGCTTCTCATAAAAAAATGTATTTTTTCAAAAGCTCTTTCAAATGAAAACAATTTTAAAGGAATTGAAAAGAGCACTGTTAATAACTTAGTACTTTTCATTTCAAGGATTCATATGAAAGTAATATTCATATATTTATTGTAATATAAATGTGTTTTCAAACATTTATTCAAATCACACAATCTTAAAATAATTGAAACGATAATTTGGTGAAGATTTTAATAATTTCGCAATGAAATTAATATTTCCGGAGATACAGTCACTTTCTTAAACATTTCAAAAGGAAGTAATATTCATATATTTACTGATAAACTTCAACCATTCCTCATACAAAAATGTATTTTTCCAAACATTCTTTCAAATCAAAAAAATTTTTAACGAATTGAAAAGCGCATTATTGACAACTTAGTGTAGGTTTTTATAATTTCTCAATGAAATTAATATTTCCGGAGCTACCGTCACTTTCTTAAACATTTCAAAAGGAAGTAATATTCATATATTTATTTATAAGCTTGAACCGCTTCTCAGAAAAAAATGTATTTTTTCAAAAGCTCTTTCAAATGAAAACAATTTTAAAGGAATTGAAAAGAGCGCTGTTAATAACTTAGTACTTTTCAGTTTAAGGATTCATATGAAAGTAATATTCATATATTTATTTTAATATATTTTTTTTTATTTGAACTACTCCTTATACAAAAATTGTCTTTTCAAACAAATTTTCAAATCACACAATTTTAAAAGAATTGAAACGGTAACTTGGTGAAGATTTTAATAATTTCGCAATGAAATTATTATTTCCGTAGATACAGTCACCTTCTTAAACATTTAATAAAGAAGTAATATTCATATATTTACTGATAAACTTGAACCATTCCTCATACAAAAATGTATTTTTCCAAACATTCTTTCAAATCAAAAAAATTTTTAACGAACTGAAAAGCGCATTATTGATAACTTAGTGGAGGTTTTTATAATTTCGCAATGAAATTAATATTTCCGGAGCTACAGTCACTTTCTTAAACATTTCAAAAGGAAGAAATATGCGTATATTTATTGATGAGCTTGAACCGCTTTTCATAAAAAAATGTATTTTTTCAAAAGCTCTTTCAAATGAAAACAATTTTAAAGGAATTGAAAAGAGCACTGTTAATAACTTAGTAATTTTCAGTTTAAGGATTCATATGAAAGCAATATTCATATATTTATTTTAATATATTTTTTTTTATTTGAACTACTCCTCATACAAAAATTGTCTTTTCAAACATTCATTCAAATCACACAATTTTAAAAGAATTGAAACGATAACTTGGTGAAGATTTTAATAATTTCGCAATGAAATTATTATTTCCGTAGATACAGTCACCTTCTTAAACATTTCATAAAGAAGTAATATTCATATATTTACTGATAAACTTGAACCATTCCTCATACAAAAATGTACTTTTCCAAACATTCTTTCAAATCAAAAAAATTTTGTACGAATTGAAAAGCGCATTATTGATAACTTAGTGAATATTTCTATAATTTCGCAATGAAGTTAATATTTCCGTAGATACAGTCACTTTCCTAAATATTTAAAAAGGAAGTAATATTCATATATTTATTGATAAGCTTGAACCGCTTCTCATAAAAAAATGTATTTTTTCAAAAACTCTTTCAAATGACAACAATTTTAAAGGAATTGAAAAGAGCACTGTTGCTAACTTAGTGAAGCTTTTTATAATTTCGCAATGAAAATAATATTTCCGTAGATACAGTCACTTTCTTAAACATTTTATAAAGAAGTAATATTCATATATTTACTGATAAACTTGAACCATTCCTCATACAAAAATGTATTTTCCCAAACATTCTTTCAAATCAAAAAAATTTTGAACGAATTGAAAAGCGCATTATTGATAACTTAGTGGAGGTTTTTATAATTTCGCAATGAAATTCATATTTCCGGAGCTACAGTCACCTTCTTAAACATTTCATAAAGAAGTAATATTCATATATTTACTGATAAACTTGAACCATTCCTCATACAAAAATGTATTTTTCCAAACATTCTTTCAAATCAAAAAAATTTTGTACGAATTGAAAAGCGCATTATTGATAACTTGGTGAATATTTCTATAATTTCGCAATGAAGTTAATATTTCCGTAGATACAGTCACTGTCTTAAATATTTAAAAAGGAAGTAATATTCATATATTTATTGATAAGCTTGAACCGCTTCTCATAAAAAAATGTATTTTTTCAAAAACTCTTTCAAATGACAACAATTTTAAAGGAATTGAAAAGAGCACTGTTGCTAACTTAGTGAAATTTTGAACGAATTGAAAAGCGCATTATTGATAACTTAGTGGAGGTTTTTATAATTTCGCAATGAAATTAATATTTTCGGAGCTACAGTCACCTTCTTAAACATTTCAAAAGGAAGTAATATTCATACATTTACTGTTAAACTTGAACCATTCCTCGTACAAAAATGTATTTTTCCAAACATTCTTTCAAATCAAAAAAATTTTGAACGAATTGAAAAGCGCATTATTGATAACTTAGTGTAGGTTTTTATAATTTCTCAATGAAATTAATATTTCCGGAGCTACAGTCACTTTCTTAAACAATTCAAAAGAAAGTAATATTCATATATTTATTCATAAGCTTGAACCGCTTCTCAATGAAAACAATTTTAAAGGAATTGAAAAGAGCACTGTTAATAACTTAGTGCTTTTCAATTCAAAGTTTCATATGAAAGTAATATTCATATATTTATTTTAATATATTTTTTTTATTTGAACTACTCCTCATACAATAATTGTGTTTTCAAACATTCATTCAAATCACACAATCTTAAAAGAATTGAAACGATAATTTGGTGAAGATTTTAATAATTTCGCAATGAAATTAATATTTCCGGAGATACAGTCACTTTCTTAAACATTTCAAAAGGAAGTAATATTCATATATTTATTGATAAGCTTTAACCGCTTCTCATAAAAAAATGAATTTTTTCAAAAGCTCTTTCAAATGAAAACAATTTTAAAGGAATTGAAAAGAGCACTGTTAATAACTTAGTACTTTTCAATTCAAGGATTCATATGAAAGTAATATTCATATATTTATTTTAATATAATTGTGTTTTCAAACATTTATTCAAATCACACAATCTTAAAAGAATTGAAACGATAATTTGGTGAAGATTTTAATAATTTCGCAATGAAATTAATATTTCCGGAGATACAGTCACTTTCTTAAACATTTCAAAAGGAAGTAATATTCATATATTTACTTATAAACTTGAACCATTCCTCATACAAAAATGTATTTTTCCAAACATTCTTTCAAATCAAAAAAATTTTGAACGAATTGAAAAGCGCATTATTGATAACTTAGTGTAGGTTTTTATAATTTCTCAATGAAATTAATATTTCCGGAGCTACAGTCACTTTCTTAAACATTTCAAAAGGAAGTAATATTCATATATTTATTGATAAGCTTGAACCGCTTCTCATAAAAAAATGTATTTTTTCAAAAGCTCTTTCAAATGAAAACAATTTTAAAGGAATTGAAAAGAGCACTGTTAATAACTTAGTGCTTTTCAATTCAAAGTTTCATATGAAAGTAATATTCATATATTTATTTCAATATATTTTTTTTATTTGAACTACTCCTCATACAATAATTGTGTTTTCAAACATTCATTCAAATCACACAATCTTAAAAGAATTGAAACGATAATTTGGTGAAGATTTTAATAATTTCGCAATGAAATTAATATTTCCGGAGATACAGTCACTTTCTTAAACATTTCAAAAGGAAGTAATATTCATATATTTATTGATAAGCTTGAACCGCTTCTCATAAAAAAATGTATTTATTCAAAAACTCTTTCAAACGAAAACAATTTTAAAGGAATTGAAAAGAGCACTGTTAATAACTTAGTGCTTTTCAATTCAAAGTTTCATATGAAAGTAATATTTATATATTTATTTTAATAAATTTTTTTTTTTTGAACTAGTCCTCATACAATAATTGTGTTTTCAAACATTCATTCAAATCACACAATCTTAAAAGAATTGAAACGATAATTTGGTGAAGATTTTAATAATTTTTCAATGAAATTAATATTTCCGGAGCTACAGTCACTTTCTTAAACATTTCAAAAGGAAGTAATATTCATATATTTATTCATAAGCTTGAACCGCTTCTCACAAAAAAATGTATTTTTTCAAAAGCTCTTTCAAATTAAAACAATTTTAAAGGAATTGAAAAGAGCACTGTTAATAACTTAGTACTTTTCAATTCAAGGATTCATATGAAAGTAATATTCATATATTTTTTTTTTAATATAATTGTGTTTTCAAACATTTATTCAAATCACACAATCTTAAAAGAATTAAAACGATAATTTGGTGAAGATTTTAATAATTTCGCAATGAAATTAATATTTCCGTAGATACAGTCACCCTCTTAAACATTTAATAAAGAAGTAATATTCATATATTTACTGATAAACTTGAACCATTCCTCATACAAAAATTTATTTTTCCAAACATTCTTTCAAATCAAAAAAATTTTGAACGAATTGAAAAGCGCATTATTGATAACTTACTGAATATTTCTATAATTTTGCAATGAAGTTAATATTTCCGTAGATAGAGTCACTTTCTTAAACATTTCAAAAGGAAGTAATATTCATATATTTATTGATAAGCTTGAACCGCTTCTCATAAAAAAATGTATTTTTTCAAAAACTCTTTCAAATGAAAACAATTTTAAAGGAATTGAAAAGAGCACTGTTAATAACTTAGTACTTTTCAATTCAAGGATTCATTTGAAAGTAATATTCATATATTTATTTTAATATATTTTTTTTTATTTGAACTACTCCTCATACAACAATTGTCTTTCCAAATATTCATTCAAATCACACAATTTTAAACGAATTGAAACGATAACTTGGTGAAGATTTTAATAATTTCGCAATGAAATTAATATTTCCGTAGATACAGTCACCTTCTTAAACATTTTATAAAAGAAGTAATATTCATATATTTACTGATAAACTTGAACCATTCCTCATACAAAAATGTATTTTTCCAAACATTCTTTCAAATCAAAAAAATTTTGAACGAATTGAAAAGCGCATTATTGATAACTTAGTGAAGCTTTTTATAATTTCGCAAAAAAATCAGCATAATCAATTCGGCCACCTACTCTCAAGACACCTTTATGATCCAAATACGGGGACAATTTATACAAAAAATTTGTTTTTGTTAATTTATTATTTTGTGATAGACAATTTATTTCATTTTGGAAATGTACTCTTTGCGTATCTTTGATAAGAGTCGGTTCTGCTTTGAGCAACTCAATTTGAGTTAGTTCCTTTTCACAGGAAGGCGTGATATCTCTGTTTCTACGGCAGTAGCAGTTGCCCTTAATGCTCTGCACCACCGAGAAAATCTTTGTAAGTTTATAAGTTGTTCTATATTTCGTGCTGTTAAATGGCACTCTTTCAACTCGAGCTTTGTTTCCAAAAGGTGTGTATTGGGTTCCCGCCATTCTTTCTCTGGCAACTTTAAAAAATCAGGGCCGTTAAACCAGCGCCATGTATTCGATAGATTAGGTTTATTTGTGCATCGTGTTGCTTCGTCAGCTACATTCGTTTTTCCTGATATCCAGGACCACTCGTCCACCTCTGAAATATCGAGAATTTCACTTACACGAACTGCAACGAACTGGTGATATTTCCGGTGGTTGGAGCGTATCCAACTTAAAACTGTTCGTGAATCTGACCAGAGTGTCTTTCGATTTATTTTTATTACCGTTAAGTATGATATTTTTCAATATACTTAGCAAACCGAGCACCAATAACAGCTGCCATCAGCTCTAAACGTGGTATCGATAAAACCTTTAGTGGCGCCACCCTATTTTTGATCCAATAAGTGAAATAGCGATTTCGTCCCCACAGCACATCCTAAAATGCCCTACGGCGGCATAACCGTATTCGCTTGCATCCTTTGTGGATGCAATTGAGCATCTAGGTTATTATAGTTTTTCAATGTTTTAAGATAACAACGAGGTATATTTACATTTTTTAAATCTAGTAAAATTTTCCCACCTTACTTGTTGATGTACTAGAATATGTTCGTCCCAGTCGATATTGCTTCTCCAAACTTCTTGGAGAACTATTTTCAAATACATAAGGAAATTTCCTACAAGCCCTAAAGGGTCATAAATGCTCATTAGAGTTCTTAAAATTTCACGTTTGGTGGGAATTTTGTTTCCGAGAAGAAGTTTGCTGTTTAAGATAGACTGCGACAGTTTAAAGGTTATATTGTCTTCCCCAGGGTTCCAAAATATGCTAAGTACCTTTTCTGTTACTTCGCCTACACTAACGTTTAGGCAAATATTGGTCAAAGGGTTAGAAGAGTTCAATTCTTTCAAAACGCTATCATTATCCGAACACCAGTTTCTAATTTTGAATCCTCCCTCACTATGAATGAATCGCACAGTTTTAGCCAGTTCGGCGACTTCTGCAGGAGTATCCGAAGAAGCAAGAAAATCATCTACATAGTGGTTATCTTTGATGGCAGCAGCGGCTAAGGGATACTTGGCTTCAAATTTTGATGCGTTGAGGTTTTTAACATACTGAGATATGCACGGAGCGCAGGAGGCACCGAATATCATAACCTTCATTACGTACACTTCGGGTTCTTTGTTGTCGTCGCAGCTGCGCCATAAAAATCTTTGCGCATGGCAGTCTTCATCGCGTATATAAATCTGATGGAACATTTGTTCGATGTCACCACAGATTGCAATTTGCCTTTGCCGAAAACGAAAAAGAATAGCTGCAAGAGAAGACAGCAAATCTGTCCCTTTGAGCATCATAGAGTTAAGTGAACTACCATTTGCCTTCGCGGCCGCATCCCAAACTATTCTTCTTTTATTCGGTTTGTTTTTGTTAAATACCGGAAACATTGGTAAATACCGTACATTTTGTTTATCATCTTTGTTGTTTACTTTGGCTATGTAATTTCTCTCAAAATATTCAGAAATTGTTTTTTCTAATTATTCAAATAACTCTTTATTTTTTCTTAGAGTTTTTTCGGGACAAATCAGTCTTCTCTTCGCCATATCAAAGCTTTGTGGAAGTTTAATATTGTCATATCGCCACAGCAAAGCTGTCTCGTAATGGCCATCGCATCTTTGTTTCGTGTATGTTTCTAGCAAACTTAATGCCCTTTGGTCATCTTTTCCAAGAGCTGGAGTATAGTTACTTATCCCTGCTAACTCAGTTGTATAAAACTGTTTGAGTAAGTGAGTAAGAATTTGGTCGTTTTCACCTTTACACTCACAAGAGTAAAAATTATATTGAATTTGGACCTTTTCTCCAACACTGGAGTTGCCACATATTAGCCAGCCGAGGCGAGTATGTAAAGCGACGTGTTCGTTTTTCGTACCTTCTTTAACAGGAGTTGGCACACATAATTTTAAGTTATTTAATCCTAAAAGTACGTCTGGTACAGCATTTTCAAAATCGGCGATGGGTAGCCCTTTAAGGTGCGGAAATTTTTCACATAACTTTTTATAATTAAAGCTCTGACTCGGAAGCGATAATTGTTTAACCGTACGAACAGAAATAGAAAGTTCATTTTTATTCATACCTGAAATTTTCATTGAGACTATTTTTGAGTCTTCTTCGTTGCAACCTATTTTACCTGTCCATTTCAAGCATAGAGGTTGTGACTCACCATTTAAATCTAGTTTATTAATTAATTGTTCATTTACCAGACTTACAGACGAACCCTCGTCTATAAATGCAAAAGTATTAAAACGCTTATTATTGTTTCCGTATATTGTTATGGGTATAATTTTAAATAAGATTTCATTGCATTCATTCTTATGGGCTGCATGTAGGTTATCTCTTTTGCTTTTATTTATTTTATCTCTCGTACCGTTTGTTTCTCCATCTTCAGTCATGGATTTATGCAGCAATGTATTATGTTTTATTTGACAATTATTTTCTCTGCAAACGATGCTGCTACTTCAAATACCGTAGTGACGTCGCAGGCACAGTTTACATAGATTGTACATTCTTACTAAGTTCCATCGCTCGTTTCTATTCGCAGCCAAGAATTTTTTACACTTCTCAAGACTATTGCAGTTGCCAGAACACACTAAACAGATCTTTTTGATTTGTTCTTCATGAGCATGCACATAAACGTTTTTTGGCTTACGCGAATACTGCTCTATTGACTTTGATGCGCTGCTGTCACTTTCTATATTTATGCTGCTTGCTGAGACACCGACTTCATATATCCAGTTAGCGAATTCAGTCAAACTTACTCTTTTGTTATTTTTTGCTAATTTTATTTTGTGTTCACCCCAGTTAAGTTGAAAATGCGATGGCATTTTCATTATTAATTCATGTAGTAAAGATAAATTGGTCATTTCATTTATTAAAGTTATAAAGGCTTTACTTGTTGTTTCTAGGCCCTTTACTTCCACGGCGAAATAGGTAATTGTGCTCAATTTATTTGTGTTCAGTGCTGGTAGTGATCTTATTCTATTTTTCAGTGAGTTTAATATTTTTTCCGGTTGTCCAAAAAGCAATTTTAGTGTAGATAGAGCACATGGTACACCCGATGGATGGATTAAAATATGCTTAACAGATCGAAGTGCTTCCCCCTTTAGAGAACTTTGAAGCCTGACAAGATTTTCAGCGTCTGTAAAACCACAGACTGCTGTCGACCAGTCATATGTGGCACTAAACAAGGGCCATTCTTCAGGAGTGCCGGTAAAAATTGGAAGCTCTTTTGGTACGGACTGCCGCGCGCTTATTTGTTGTTGCGAAAGCCTGTGAGAAGGTAATATAACAGGTTGGAGGTTTGATGGGTTCATGGAAAACGTTGAATCCATGTAACCAAATTGTACAGGTGTCTCTAATGTGTGATTTTCTGCATTTACGTTATCTGAATTATTACATAAATTTGCAGTTGTCGGCTGCTGACGGTTCGTTGTTGGGTCATTAATAAATGAAGACATGTTATTAACGAATGACGTAGTTGTACATACGGGCGGAGTTATTGTTTTTGTCGTATAAACTAAGTTATTACTTACGTTTTGGCAATATGTTTCAGTAGTGTTAGGCATTTCTTGCGTTGTTGTGGCTTGTGGTACAAATGTGTAAGGTGGCGTTTCAAACTGACGAGCTGCGGAAACTATATTTTGGTGTGCGGTTTCAGTAGCCGAAGTAGTGGGTTGGATTTGATTATCTAACCACTCATGTACAGATCTGCAGCTGATTGTGCGTCCTCGAAGTCATCTACTGCTTGTTCGAGAATTTGGTATTTCTTTTTAATGAAATCTCTTTTAAGTTGTGTCTCTTCTTCTAGACGTTGTAGCTCAAGAACTTGTCGGCGGGAGCGGGAAGCGGCCGAAGAGCCACTACGAATGGAAGAGGCAGAATCGATTGTGATTTGATGTTGTACCGTACAATTTTGGCAACTCCACGTAGGTTGGTCTTGATTGCTGCTGAGATTGACACAAGGTAAATGAAAATTAAGATGGCACTTGCTGCATTTTATAAAATTTTCATTTTCTGTGAACTTGTTGCAAATGTGACAGTTGTTCAGTGCAGGACTTAACTGAGTTGATCGTTGACGACTTAGTGGTTGACCCTGTGAGGGAGTGGAAGGTTGCATTCTGTTAGGACTTACGTTTTAGCACCCAAGATGATTCCTTCAAACGATCCGATGAGGTACCAATAAAAGAATTTTAATGTTGCCGGTAAAGCGGCCCAAGCTCAAGATAGCCAATGTGGATTTTAAACACAAGTGTAAGAATTTTAGAAAACTTTAATTCTTTATTCTTACGCTTTAATATGTTAAAATTCCTAAAATTATAAATAAATTCATTATACAAACTTACATACTAAACTGCTGATATACTAACTTTTATGTATGGCTACTCTAAGCGAAGCTTCGTAATCCTTATGACCTGAACGAATGAATATCTTAAATCTATGTAGGTGTTTTTATATACATATGTATGTGGTCTCGATTAAATATGGCTTCATAATTATACCGCGTGGAAAATTAAAAAGAATAATTTAACATTTTGACATGCTCATCTCTCTACATATCGATAACAGTAATGTCATATTAGCGATTTATGAGTGGCGGTAACAGGAGTAATTTTTACAAATTCAAAAGCCGAGATTTATAATTTTGCATGAAAAATGTTGTACACTTTTTCTTTAAAATTTTTGAATAAGACAAGAGTGTTATTTTTATAAATATAAAAGCCGAGATTTATAATTTGCCATAAAAAATATTTATAATTTTTCTTGAAATTTTATGAATAAGTCACAGGTGTAATTTATTTATATATTGAAGCCAAAATCTCTAATTTTGCAAAAAAAAAAATTTTATTTTTTTTCGAAATTTTTTGATTAAGACATGTGCATTTTATTTATATACTAATGCTGAAATTTCTAATTTTGCATGACCAATTTTTGATACGTTTTCTTCAAAATGTTTGAATAAGTCACGGGTGTAATTTTTATATACATAAAAGCCGAGATTTCTAATATTGCATGAAAAATTTTGTTTACTCTTTCTTGAAAATTTTTGAATAAGACCGGGTGTAATTTTTGTAAATATAAAAGCCGAGATTTCTAGTTTTCCATAAAAAATTTGAAATTTTTGGAAAAAGTCACGGGTCTAATTTTTTTATATAATAAAGCTGCAATTTCTAATTTTTCCTCATGCAAAAATGTATTTTTCCAAATATGTATTTTTTTAAAAATTCTTTCAAATTAAAATAATTTTGAAAGAATTCAAAGGAGCACTGTTGCAAACTTAGTGAAGCTTTTTATAATTTCGTAATGAAATTAATATTTCCGGAGATACAGTCACTTTCTTAAACATTTCATAAAGAAGTAATATTCATATATTTACTGATATACTTGAACCATTCCTCATACAAAAATGTATTTTTCCAAACATTCTTTAAAATCAAAAAAATGTTGAATGACTTGAAAAGAGCACTATTGATAACTTAGTGAAGATTTTTATAATTTCGCAACGAAATTAATATTTCCGGAGATACAGTCTCTTTCTAAAACATTTCATAGGGAAGTAATTTTTATTATTTTTTAATAAACTTAAAATTACTTTTTTAAACATTTCATATAGAAGTAATATTCATATATTTACTGATAAACTTAAACCATTCCTCATGCAAAAATGTATTTTTCCAAACATTCTTTAAAATTAAAAACATTTTGAACGAATTGGGAAGCGCATTATTGATAATTTATAATTTTTCTTGAAATTTTTGGAAAGCCAAAATTTTTAATTTTGCATGACCATATTTTAACATTTTTTCTTCAAAATGTTTGAATAAGTCACGGGTATAATTTTTATGAATATAAAAGCCGAGATTTCTAATTTTGCATCACCAATTTTGTACACTTTTTCTTGAAAATTTTTGAATAACACATGGGTGTAATTTTAATAAATATGAAATTCGAGATTTCTAATTATCCATAAAAAAATGTTATAATTTTTTATAAAATTTTTTGAATAAGTAACAGGTGTAGTTTGTTTACATATTAAAGCTTAAATTATTAATTTTTAACACTTTTTTTTTAAATGTTTAAATCAGTTATGGGTGTAATTTTTATATATATAAAAGCTGAGATTTCTTATTTTGCAATACAAAATGTTCTATACTTTTTCTTGAAAATTTTTGAATACGACATGGGTGTAATTTTTACAAATTCAAAAGCCGAGATTTCTAATTTTGCATGAAAAATTTTTGACACTTTTTCTTTAAAATTTTTTAATAAGACAGAGTGTTATCTTTATAAATATAAAAACCGAGATTTGTAATTTTCCATAAAAAATGTTTATAATTTTTCTTGAAATTTTATGAATAAGTCACAGGTGTTATTTATTTATATATTAAAGCCAAAATTTCTAATTTTCCAAAAAAAATTTTTATAATTTTACTTGAAATTTTTTGATTAAAACATGTTCATTTTATTTATATACTAATGCTCAAATTTCTAATTTTGCATGACCAATTTTTGATACGTTTTCTTCAAAATGTTTGAATAAGTCACGGGTGTAATTTTTATATACATAAAAGCCGAGATTTCTAATATTACATGAAAAATTTTGTTTACTCTTTCTTGAAAATTTTTAAATAAGACCGGGTGTAATTTTTGTAAATATAAAAGCCGAGATTTCTAATTTTGCATAAAAAATTTGAATAATCTTTCCTGAAATTTTTGGAAAGGGTCTAATTTATTTATATAATAAAGCTGCAATTTCTAATTTTTCCTTATGCAAAAATGTATTTTTCCAAATATGTATTTTTTTAAAAATTCTTTCAAATTAAAATAATTTTGAAAGAATTCAAAAGAGCACTGTTGCTAACTTAGTGAAGCTTTTTATAATTTCGCAATGAAATTAATATTTCCGTAGATACAGTCACTTTCTTAAACATTTCATAAAGAAGTAATATTCATATATTTACTGATAAACTTGAACCATTTCTCATACAAAAATGTATTTTTCCAAACATTCTTTAAAATCAAAAAAAAATTTTAACGAATTTTTTAATTTCGCAATGAAATTAAATTTCCGGAGTTACAGTCACTTTCTTAAACATTTCAAAAGGAAGTAATTTTTATTAATTTATTGATAAACTTAAACCACTTCTCATTTAAAAATGTATGTTTTCATACAATTTTTCAAATGAAAAGAGTTTTAAAAGAATTAAAAAGAGCTCTATCGGTAACTTGGTGCAGATTTTTATAATTTCGCAATAAAATTAATATTTTCGGAGCTACAGTAACTTTTTTAAACATTTCATATAGAAGTAATATTCATATATTTACTGATAAACTTGAACCATTCCTCATACAAAAATGTATTTTTCCAAACATTCTTTAAAATCAAAAAAAATTTGGACGATTTGAGAAGCGCATTATTGATAACTTATAATTTTTCTTGAAATTTTTGGAAAGCCAAAATTTTTAATTTTGCATGACCATATTTTAACACTTTTTCTTCAAAATGTTTAAATAAGTCACGGGTGTAATTTTTATGAATATAAAAGCCGAGATTTCTAATTTTGCATCACCAATTTTGTACACTTTTTCTTGAAAATTTTTGAATAAGACAAGAGTGTTATTTTTATAAATATAAAAGCCGAGATTTCTAATATTGCATTACAAATTTTGTATACTCTGTCTTGAAAATTTTTGAATAAGACTGTGTGTAATTTTTGTAAATAGAAAAGCCAAGATTTCTAATTTTCCATAAAAAATTTGTATAATCTTTCTTGAAATTTTTGGAAAAAGTCACGGGTCTAAATTATTTATATAATAAAGCTGCAATTTCAAATTTTTCCTCATGCAAAAATGTATTTTTTCAAATATTATTTCAAATCAAAAATTCTTTCAAATTAAAATAATTTGAAAGAATTCAAGAGAGCACTGTTGCTAACTTAGTGGAGGTTTTTATAATTTCGCAATAAAATTAATATTTCCGAAGCTACAGTCACTTTCTTAAACATTTCAAAAGGAAGTAATTTTTATTAATTTATTGATAAACTTAAACCACTTCTCATTTAAAAATGTATGTTTTCATAAAATCTTTTAAATCAAAAGAGTTTTAAAAGAATTGAAAAGAGCACTATCGGTAACTTGGTGCAGATTTTTATAATTTCGCAATAAAATTAATATTTCCGGAGCTACAGTTACTTTTTTAAACATTTCATATAGAGGTAATATTCATATATTTACTGATAAACTTTAACCATTCCTCATACAAAATGTATTTTTCCAAACATTCTTTCAAATCAAACAAATTTTGAACGAATGAGACACGCATTATTTATAACTTATAATTTTTCTTGAAATTTTTGGAAAACCAAACTTTTTAATTTTGCATGACCATATTTTAACACTTTTTCTTCAAAATGTTTAAATAAGTCACGGGTGTAATTTTTATGAATATAAAAGCCGAGATTTCTAATTTTGCATCACCAATTTTGTACACTTTTTCTTGAAAATTTTTGAATAACACATGGGTGTAATTTTAATAAATATAAAAGCCGAGATTTCTAATTTGCCATAAAAAATGTTTATAATTTTTCTTGAAATTTTATGAATAAGTCACAGGTGTTATTTATTTATACATTAAAGCCAAAATTTCTAATTTTCCGTAAAAAAATTTTATAATTTTTCTTGAAATTTTTTTATTAAGACATGTGCATTTTATTTATATACTAATGCTGAAATTTCTAATTTTGCATGACCAATTTTTGATACGTTTTCTTCAAAATGTTAGAATAAGTCACGGGTATAATTTTTATATATATAAAACTCGAGATTTCTAATTTTGCATGGAAAAATGTTCTATACTCTTTCTTGAAAATTTTTGAAAACGACATAGGTATAATTTTTACAAATTCAAAAGCCAAAATTTCTAATTTTCCATAAAAAATTTGTATAATCTTTCTTGAAATGTTTGGAAAAATTCACGGGTCTAATTTATTTATATAATAAAGCTGACATTTCTGATTTTTCCTCATGCAAAAATGTATTTTTCCAAATATGTATTTTTTTTTAAATTCTTTCAAATTTAAATAATTTTGAAAGAACTCAAAAGAGCGCCGTTGCTAACTTAGTGAAGCTTTTTATAATTTCGCAATGAAATTAATATATCCGTAGATACAGTCACTTTCTTAAACATTTCAAAAGGAAGTAATTTTTATTAATTTATTGATAAATTAATATTTCCGGAGCTACAGTCACTTTCTTAAACATTTCAAAAGGAAGTAATATTCATATATTTATTGATAAGCTTGAACCGCTTCTCATAAAAAAATGTATTTTTTCAAAAGCTCTTTCAAATGAAAACAATTTTAAAGGAATTGAAAAGAGCACTGTTAATAACTTAGTACTATTCAATGCAAGGATTCATATGAAAGTAATATTCATATATTTATTTTAATATATTTTTTTTTTTTATTTGAACTACTCCTCATACAAAAATTGTCTTTTCAAACATTCATTCAAATCACACAATTTTAAAAGAATTGAAAAGAGCACTATCGATAACTTGGTGAAGATTTTTATAATGTCGCAATGAAAGTAATATTACCGGACATACAGTCACTTTTTAACATTTCATATAGAAGTTATATTCATATATTTACTTATAACTTGAACGATTCCTCATACAAAAATGTATTTTTCCAAAAATTCTTTAAAATGAAACAAATTTTGAAGGAAAATAGGTACTCTTGATAACTTAGTGAAGATTTTTATAATTTGAAATCAAAACAACTTCGAAAGAATTAAAAAGAGCACTATCGATAATTTAGTAAATATTTCTATAATTTCGCAATGAAGTTAATATTTCCGTAGATACAGTCACTTTCTTAAACATTTCAAAAGGAAGTAATATTCATATATTTATTGATAAGCTTGAACCGCTTCTCATAAAAAAACGTAGTTTTTCAAAAACTCTTTGAAATGAAAAAAATTTTAAAGGAATTGAAAAGAGCACTATTGATAACTTAGTGAAGATTTTTATAATTTCGCAGCAAAACTAGTATTTCCGGAAATACACTCACTTTCTTAAACATTTCATAAAGAAGTAATTTTTATTAATTTATTGATAAACTTAAGCCACTTCTCCTTTAAAAATGTAAGTTTTCATAAAATCTTTCAAACCAAAAGAGTTTTAAAAGAATTGAAAAGAGCAATATCGGTAACTTAGTGAAGACTTTAAAATTTCGCAACGAAATTAATATTTCTGGAGCTAAAGTTACTTTTTTAAATATTTAATATAGAAGTAACATTCATATATTTACTGATAAACTTGAACCATTCCTCATACAAAAATGTATTTTTCCAAACATTATTTCAAATCAAAAAAATTTTGAACGAATTGAAAAGCACATTATTAATAACTTAGTGGAGGTTTTTATAATTTCGCAATGAAATTAATATTTCCGGAGCTACAGTCACTTTCTTAAACATTTCAAAAGGAAGTAATATTCATATATTTATTGATAAGCTTGAACCGCTTCTCATAAAAAAATGTTTTTTTCAAAAAGTCTTTCAAATGAAAACAATTTTAAAGGAATTGAAAAGAGCACTGTTAATAACTTAGTGCTTTTCAATTCAAAGATTCATATGAAAGTAATATTCATATATTTATTCTAATAAATTTTTTTTTATCTGAACTACTCTTCATACAAAAATTGTCTTTTCAAACATTCTTTAAAAACAAACAATTTAAAAAGAATTGAAAAGAGCACTATCGATAACTTGGTGAAGATTTTTATAATGTCGCAATGAAAGTAATATTACCGGTAATACAGTTACTTTTAAAACATTTCATATAGAAGTAATATTCATATATTTACTGATAAACTTGAACGATTCCTCATACAAAAATTTATTTTTCCAAAAATTCTTTAAAATGAAACCAATTTTAAAGGAATTGAAAATAGGTACTCTTGATAACTTAGTGATGATTTTTATAATTTTAAATCAAAACAAATTCGAAAGAATTAAAAAAGCACTATCGATAACTTAGTGAATATTTCTATAATTTCGCAATGAAGTTAATATTTCCGTAGATACAGTCACTTTCTTAAACATTTCAAAAGGAAATAATAATCATATGTTTATTGATAAGCTTGAACCGCTTCTCATAAAAATGTAATTTTTCAAAAACACTTGCAAATGAAAAAAATTTTAAAGGAATTGAAAAGAGCACTGATGCTAACTTAGTGAAGCATTTTATAATTTCGCAATGAAATTAATATATCCGTAGATACAGTCACTTTCTTAAACATTTCATAAAGAAGTAATATTCATATATTTACTGATAAACTTGAACCATTCCTCATACAAAAATGTATTTTTCCAAACATTCTTTCAAATCAAACAAATTTTGAACGAATGAGAAGCGCATTTTATAATATTATATATATTTTATTTATAACTTATAATTTTTCTTGAAATTTTTGGAAAACCAAACTTTTTAATTTTGCATGACCATATTTTAACACTTTTTCTTCAAAATGTTTAAATAAGTCACGGGTGTAATTTTTATGAATATAAAAGCCGAGATTTCTAATTTTGCATCACCAATTTTGTACACTTTTTCTTGAAAATTTTTGAATAACACATGGGTGTAATTTTAATAAATATGAAAGTCGAGATTTCTAATTTTCCATTAAAAAATGTTATAATTTTTCTTGAAATTTTTTGAATAAGTAACAGGTGTATTTGTTTTATATATTAAAGCTGAAATTTCTAATTTTTAACACTTTTTCTTCAAAATGTTTGAATCAGTTACGGGTGCAATTTTTATAAATTCAAAAGCCGACATTTCTAATTTTGCATGAAAAAGTTTGTACACTTTTTCTTTAAAATCTTTGAATAAGACAAGAGTGTTATTTTTATAAATATAAAAGCCGAGATTTCTAATTTTCCATAAAAACTGTTTATAATTTTTCTTGAAATTTTATGAATAAGTCACAGGTGTAATTTATTTATATATTAAAGCCAAAATTTTTAATTTTCCAAAAAAAATTTATCATTTTTCTTGAAATTTTTTGATTAAGACATGTGCATTTTATTTATATATTAATGCTGAAATTTCTAATTTTGCATGACCAATTTTTGATACGTTTACTTAAAAATGTTTGAATAAGTCACGGGTGTAATTTTTATATACATAAACCCGAGATTTCTAATATTGCATGAAAAATTTTGTATCCTCTTTCTTGAAAATTTTTGAATAAGACCGGGTGTAATATTTGTAAATATAAAAGCCGAGATTTCTAATTTTGCATAAAAAATTTGTATAATCTTTCTTGAAATTTTTGAAAAATTCCCGGGTCTAATCTATTTATATAATAAAGCTGCAATTTCTAATTTTTCCTCATGCAAAAATGTATTTTTCCAAATATGTATTTTTTTTTAAATTCTTTCAAATTAAAATAATTTTGAAAGAACTCAAAAGAGCGCCGTTGCTAACTTAGTGAAGCTTTTTATAATTTCGAAATGAAATTAATATATCCGTAGATACAGTCACTTTGTTAAACATTTCAAAAGGAAGTAATTTTTATTAATTTATTGATAAATTAATATTTCCGGAGCTACAGTCACTTTCTTAAACATTTCAAAAGGAAGTAATATTCATATATTTATTGATAAGCTTGAACCGCTTCTCATAAAAAAATTTATTTTTTCAAAAGCTCTTTCAAATGAAAACAATTTTAAAGGAATTGAAAAGAGCACTGTTAATAACTTAGTACTATTCAATGCAAGGATTCATATGAAAGTAATATTCATATATTTGTTTTAATATATTTTTTTTTTTATTTGAACTACTCCTCATACAAAAATTGTCTTTTCAAACATTCATTCAAATCACACAATTTTAAAAGAATTGAAAAGAGCACTATCGATAACTTGGTGAAGATTTTTATAATGTCGCAATGAAAGTAATATTACCGGACATACAGTCACTTTTTAACATTTCATATAGAAGTTATATTCATATATTTACTTATAACTTGAACGATTCCTCATACAAAAATTTATTTTTCCAAAACTTCTTTAAAATGAAACCAATTTTAAAGGAATTGAAAATAGGTACTCTTGATAACTTAGTGATGATTTTTATAATTTTAAATCAAAACAACTTCGAAAGAATTAAAAAAGCACTATCGATAACTTAGTGAATATTTCTATAATTTCGCAATGAAGTTAATATTTCCGTAGATACAGTCACTTTCTTAAACATTTCAAAAGGAAATAATAATCATATGTTTATTGATAAGCTTGAACCGCTTCTCATAAAAATGTAATTTTTCAAAAACACTTGCAAATGAAAACAATTTTAAAGGAATTGAAAAGCCGAGATTTCTAATTTTTCATAAAAAATGTTTATAATTTTTATTGAAAATTTATGAATAAGTCACAAGTGTAATTTATTTATATATTAAAGCCAAAATTTCTAATTTTCCAAAAAAAGTTTTATATAATTTTTCTTGAAATTTTTTTTTACGACATGTGCATTTTATTTATATATTAATGCTGAAATTTTCTAATTTTGCATGACCAATTTTTGAATATTTCTATAATTTCGCAATGAAGTTAATATTTCCGTAGATACAGTCACTTTCTTAAACATTTCAAAAGGAAATAATAATCATATGTTTACTGATAAGCTTGAACCGCTTCTCATAAAAATGTAATTTTTCAAAAACACTTGCAAATGAAAACAATTTTAAAGGAATTGAAAAGCCGAGATTTCTAATTTTTCATAAAAAATGTTTATAATTTTTATTGAAAATTTATGAATAAGTCACAAGTGTAATTTATTTATATATTAAAACCAAAATTTCTAATTTTCCAAAAAAAGTTTTATATAATTTTTCTTGAAATTTTTTTTTTCGACATGTGCATTTTATTTATATATTAATGCTGAAATTTTCTAATTTTGCATGACCAATTTTTGATACGTTTTCTTCAAAATGTTAGAATAAGTCCGGGGTGTAATTTTTATAAATATAAAACTCGAGGTTTCTAATTTTGCATGAAAAAATGTTCTATACTTTTTCTTGAAAATTTTTGAAAACGACATAGGTGCAATTTTTACAAATTCAAAAGCCGAGATTTCTAATTTTGCATGAAAAATTTGTATAATCTTTCTTGAAATTTTTGGAAAAATTCACAGGTCTAATTTATTTATATAATAAAGCTGCAATTTCTAATTTTTGCTCATTCAAAAATGTATTTTTCCAAATATGTACTTTTTTAAAAATTATTTCAAATTCGAATAATTTTGAAAGAATTCAAAAGAGCACTGTTGCTAACTTAGTAAAGCTTTTTATAATTTCGCAATGAAATTAATATTTCCGTAGATACAGTCACTTTCTTAAACATTTCATATAGAAGTAATATTCATATATTTACTGATAAACTTGAACCACTGCTCATACAAAAATGTATTTTTCCAAACATTCTTTCAAATCAAAAAAATTTTGAAGGAATTGAAAATATGTTCTCTTGATAACTTAATGAAGATTTTTGTAATTTGAAATCAAAACAACTTCGAAAGAATTAAAAAGAGCACTATCGATAACTTAGTGAATATTTCTATAATTTCGCAATAAAATTAATATTTCCGTAGATACAGTCACTTTCTTAAACATTTCATAAAGAAGTAATGTTACCGCCACTCATAAATCGCTAATATGACATTACTGTTACCGCCACTCATAAATCGCTAATATGACATTACTGTTACCGCCACTCATAAATCGCTAATATGACATTACTGTTATCGATATGTAGAGAGATGAGCATGGCAAAATGTTCAATTATTCCTTTTAATTTTCCACGCGGTATAATTATGAGGCCATATTTAATCGAGACCACATACATAGGTATATAAAACACCTACATAGATTTAAGATATTCATTCGTTCAGGTCATAAGGATTACGAAGCTTCGCTTGGAGTAGCCATACATAAAAGTTAGTATATCAGCAGTTTAGTATGTAAGTTTGTATAATGAATTTATTTATAATTTTAGGAATTTTAACATATTAAAGCGTAAGAATAAAGAATTAAAGTTTTCTAAAATTCTTACACTTGTGTTTAAAATCCACATTGGCTATCTTGAGCTTCGGCCGCTTTACCCGCAACATTAAAATTCTTTTATGTATGGCTACTCCAAGCGAAGCTTCGTAATCCTTATGACCTGAACGAATGAATATCTTAAATCTATGTAGGTGTTTTATATACCTATGTATGTGGTCTCGATTAAATATGGCCTCATAATTATACCGCGTGGAAAATTAAAAGGAATAATTGAACATTTGCCATGCTCATCTCTCTACATATCGATAACAGTAATGTCATATTAGCGATTTATGAGTGGCGGTAACAGTAATGTCATATTAGCTATTTATGAGTGGCGGTAACAGTAATGTCATATTAGCGATTTATGAATGGCGGTAACACTCCCCCACAGTATGGCGAGATTTCGAAGACTTACTCTACTTTCTTTCAGCCACGTCTAAAACCGCTAATTTTGCAGCAGGTCTTTCTAAAACGCCACAAACTGTCAAAACTTTTGCCTTTCGTACTTGTCCATCTTCGGATTTGGCAACTTCGATGACCTTTCCTTTTGGCCACACGTTTCTCGGGTTATTTGGATCAACCACTATCACTAAATCTCCCACAGATATGGGTTTGGCCTTTTGAAACCACTTTGTCCTACACGTCAAAGTAGGCAGGTACTCTGTCACCCATCTCTTCCAAAAGATTTGTGCATATTGTTGCTTCGTCAGCTACATTCGTTTTTCCTGATATCCAGGACCACTCGTCCACCTCTGAAATATCGAGAATTTCACTTACACGAACTGCAACGAACTGTTGATATTTTCGGTGGTCGGAGCGTATCCAGCTTAAAACTGTTCGTGAATCTGACCAGAGTGTTTTTCGATTTATCTTAACGGTATGATGTTTTTCAATATATTTAGCAAACCGAGCGAATGCAAGCATTGAATATATATATTTATATGTATGTATGTTTATATATATATTTCCTTTTATATATATATTTCCATACATAAAAGAATTTAAATGTTGCGGGTAAAGCGGCCCAAGCTCAAGATAGCCAATATGGATTTTAAACACAAGTGTAAGAATTTTAGAAAACTTTAATTCTTTATTCTTACGCTTTAATATGTTAAAATTCCTAAAATTATAAATAAATTCATTATACAAACTTACATACTAAACTGCTGATATACTAACTTTTATGTATGGCTACTCCAAGCGAAGCTTCGTAATCCTTATGACCTGAACGAATGAATATCTTAAATCTATGTAGGTGTTTTATATACCTATGTATGTGGTCTCGATTAAATATGGCCTCATAATTATACCGCGTGGAAAATTAAAAGGAATAATTGAACATTTTGCCATGCTCATCTCTCTACATATCGATAACAGTAATGTCATATTAGCGATTTATGAGTGGCGGTAACAGTAATGTCATATTAGCGATTTATGAGTGGCGGTAACACTCCCCCACAGTATGGCGAGATTTCGAAGACTTACTCTACTTTCTTTCAGCCACGTCTAAAACCGCTAATTTTGCAGCAGGTCTTTCTAAAACGCCACAAACTGTCAAAACTTTTGCCTTTCGTACTTGTCCATCTTCGGATTTGGCAACTTCGATGACCTTTCCTTTTGGCCACACGTTTCTCGGGTTATTTGGATCGTCGCAGCTGCGCCATAAAATCTTTGCGCATGGCAGTCTTCATCGCGTATATAAATCTGATGGAACATTTGTTCGATGTCACCACAGATTGCAATTTGCCTTTGCCGAAAACGAAAAAGAATAGCTGCAAGAGAAGACAGCAAATCTGGCCCTTTGAGCAGCATAGAGTTAAGTGAAATACCATTTGCCTTCGCGGCCGCATCCCAAACTATTCTTGTTTTATTCGGTTTGTTTTTGTTAAATACCGGAAACATTGGTAAATACCATACATTTTGTTTATCATCTTCATTGTTTACTTTGGCTATGTAATTTCTCTCAAAATATTCAGAAATTGTTTTTTCTAATTATTCAAATAACTCTTTATTTTTTCTTAGAGTTTTTTTCGGGACAAATCAGTCTTCTCTTCGCCATATCAAAGCTTTGTGGAAGTGTAATATTGTCATATCGCCACAGCAAAGCTGTCTCGTAATGGCCATCGCATCTTTGTTTCGTATATGTTTCTAGCAAACTTAATGCCCTTTGGTCATCTTTTCCAAGAGCTGGAGTATAGTTACTTATCCCTGCTAACTCAGTTGTATAAAACTGTTTGAGTAAGTGAGTAAGAATTTGGTCGTTTTCACCTTTACACTCGCAAGAGTAAAAATTATATTGAATTTGGGCCTTTTCTCCAACACTGGAGTTGCCACATATTAGCCAGCCGAGGCGAGTATGTAAAGCGACGGGTTCGTTTTTCTTGCCTTCTTTAACACGAGTTGGCACACATAATTTCAAGTTATTTAATCCTAAAAGTACATCTGGTACAGCATTTTCAAAATCGGCGATGGGTAGCCCTTTAAGGTGCGGAAATTTTTTACATAACTTTTTATAATTAAAGCTCTGACTCGGAAGCGATAGTTGTTTAACCGTACGAACAGAAATAGAAAATTCAGTTTTATTCATACCTGAAATTTTCATTGAGACTATTTTTGAGTCTTCTTCGTTGCGACCTATTTCACCTGTCCATTTCAAGCATAGAGGTTGTGACTCACCATTTAAATCTAGTTTATTAATTAATTGTTCATTTACCAGACTTACAGACGAACCCTCGTCTATAAATGCAAAAGTATTAAAACGTTTATTATTGTTTCCGTATATTGTTATGGGTATAATTTTAAATAAGATTTCATTGCATTCATTCCTATGGGCTGCATGTAAATTATCTCTTTTGCTTTTATTTTCAGTTTCTCTGGTAGCGTTTGTTTCTCTATCTTCAGTCATGGATTTATGCAGCAATGTATTATGTTTTATTTGACAATTATTTTCTCTGCAAACGATGCTGCTACTGCAAATACCGTAGTGACGTCGCAGGCACAGTTTACATAGATTGTACATTCTTACTAAGTTCCATCGCTCGCTTCTATTCGCAGCCAAGAATTTTTTACACTTCTCAACGCTATTGCAGTTGCCAGAACACACTAAACAGATCTTTTTGTTTTGTTCTTCATGAGCATGCACATAAACGTTTTTTGGCTTACGCGAATACTGCTCTATTGACTTTGATGCGCTGCTGTCACTGTCTATATTTATGCTGCTTGCTGAGACACCGACTTCATATATCCAGTTAGCGAATTCAGTCAAACTAACTCTTTTGTTATTTTTTGCTAGTTTTATTTTTTGTTCACCCCAGTTAAGTTGAAAATGTGATGGCATTTTCATTATTAATTCATGTAATAAAGATGAATTGGTCAGTTCATTTATTAAACCACTGGCTTTAATTGTTGTTTCTAGGCCCTTTACTTCCACGGCGAAAGAGGTAATTGTGCTCAATTTATTTGTGTTCAGTGCTGGTAGTGATCTTATTCTATTTTTTAGTGAGTTTAATATTTTTTCCGGTTGTCCGAAAAGCAATTTTAGTGTAGATAGAGCACATGGTACACCCGATGGATGGATCAAAATATGTTTAACAGATCGAAGTGCTTCCCCCTTTAGAGAATTTTGAAGCCTGACAAGATTTTCAGCGTCTGTAAAACCACAGACTGCTGTCGACCAGTCATATGTGGCACTAAACAAGGGCCATTCTTCAGGAGTGCCGGTAAAAATTGGAAGCTCTTTTGGTACTGACTGCCGCGTGCTTATTTGTTGTTGCGAAAGCCTGTGAGAAGGTAATATAACAGGTTGGAGGTTTGATGGGTTCATGGAAAACGTTGAATCCATGTAACCAAATTGTACAGGTGTCTCTAATGTGTGATTTTCTGCATTTACGTTGTCTGAATTATTACATAAATTTGCCGTTGTCGGCTGCTGACGGTTCGTTGTTGGGTCATTAATAAATGAAGACATGTTATTAACGAATGACGTAGTTGTACATACGGGCGGAGTTATTGTTTTTGTCGTATAAACTAAGTCATTACTTACGTTTTGGCAATATGGTTTAGTAGTGTTAGGCATTTCTTGCGTTGTTGTGGCTTGTGGTACAAATGTGTAAGGTGGCGTTTCAAACTGACGAGCTGCGGAAACTATATTTTGGTGTGCGGTTGCAATAGCCGAAGTAGGGAGTTGGATTTGATTATTTAACCACTCATGTACAGATCTGACAGCTGAGTGTTTATTAACTGATTGTGCGTCCTCGAAGTCATCTACTGCTTGTTCGAGAATTTGGTATTTCTTTTTAATGAAATCTCTTTCAAGTTGTGTCTCTTCTTCTAGACGTCGTAGCTCAAGAGCTTGTCGGCGGGAGCGGGAAGCGGCCGAAGAGCCACTACGAATGGAAGAGGCAGAATCGATCGTGATTTGATGTTGTACCGTACAATTTTGGCAACTCCATGTAGGTTGGTCTTGATTGCTGCTGAGATTGACACATGGTAAATGAAAATTAAGATGGCACTTGCTGCATTTTATAAATTTTTCGTTGTCTGTGGACTTGTTGCAAATGTTACAGTTGTTCAGTGCAGGACTTAACTGAGTTGGTCGTTGACGACTTAGTGGTTGACCCTGTGAGGGAGTGGAAGGTTGCATTCTTTTAGGACTTACGTTTTAACACCCAAGATGATTCCTTCAAACGATCCGATGAGGCACATAAAAGAATTTTAATGTTGCGGGTAAAGCGGCCCAAGCTGAAGATAGCCAATGTGGATTTTAAACACAAGTGTAAGAATTTTAGAAAACTTTAATTCTTTATTCTTACGCTTTAATATGTTAAAATTCCTAAAATTATAAATAAATTCATTATACAAACTTACATACTAAACTGCTGATATACTAACTTTTATGTATGGCTACTCCAAGCGAAGCTTCGTAATCCTTATGACCTGAACGAATGAATATCTTAAATCTATGTAGGTGTTTTTATATACATATGTATGTGGTCTCGATTAAATATGGCCTCATAATTATACCGCGTGGAAAATTAAAAGGAATAATTGAACATTTTGCCATGCTCATCTCTCTACATATCGATAACAGTAATGTCATATTAGCGATTTATGAGTGGCGGTAACAGTAATGTCATATTAGCGATTTATGAGTGGCGGTAACAGTAATGTCATATTAGCGATTTATGAGTGGCGGTAACAGGCGGTAACACATAAAAGAATTTTAATGTTGCGGGTAAAGCGGCCCAAGCTCAAGATAGCCAATGTGGATTTTAAACACAAGTGTAAGAATTTTAGAAAACTTTAATTCTTTATTCTTACGCTTTAATATGTTAAAATTCCTAAAATTATAAATAAATTCATTATACAAACTTACATACTAAACTGCTGATATACTAACTTTTATGTATGGCTACTCCAAGCGAAGCTTCGTAATCCTTATGACCTGAACGAATGAATATCTTAAATCTATGTAGGTGTTTTATATACCTATGTATGTGGTCTCGATTAAATATGGCCTCATAATTATACCGCGTGGAAAATTAAAAGGAATAATTGAACATTTTGCCATGCTCATCTCTCTACATATCGATAACAGTAATGTCATATTAGCGATTTATGAGTGGCGGTAACAGTAATGTCATATTAGCGATTTATGAGTGGCGGTAACACTCCCCCACAGTATGGCGAGATTTCGAAGACTTACTCTACTTTCTTTCAGCCACGTCTAAAACCGCTAATTTTGCAGCAGGTCTTTCTAAAACGCCACAAACTGTCAAAACTTTTGCCTTTCGTACTTGTCCATCTTCGGATTTGGCAACTTCGATGACCTTTCCTTTTGGCCACACGTTTCTCGGGTTATTTGGATCGTCGCAGCTGCGCCATAAAATCTTTGCGCATGGCAGTCTTCATCGCGTATATAAATCTGATGGAACATTTGTTCGATGTCACCACAGATTGCAATTTGCCTTTGCCGAAAACGAAAAAGAATAGCTGCAAGAGAAGACAGCAAATCTGGCCCTTTGAGCAGCATAGAGTTAAGTGAAATACCATTTGCCTTCGCGGCCGCATCCCAAACTATTCTTGTTTTATTCGGTTTGTTTTTGTTAAATACCGGAAACATTGGTAAATACCATACATTTTGTTTATCATCTTCATTGTTTACTTTGGCTATGTAATTTCTCTCAAAATATTCAGAAATTGTTTTTTCTAATTATTCAAATAACTCTTTATTTTTTCTTAGAGTTTTTTTCGGGACAAATCAGTCTTCTCTTCGCCATATCAAAGCTTTGTGGAAGTGTAATATTGTCATATCGCCACAGCAAAGCTGTCTCGTAATGGCCATCGCATCTTTGTTTCGTATATGTTTCTAGCAAACTTAATGCCCTTTGGTCATCTTTTCCAAGAGCTGGAGTATAGTTACTTATCCCTGCTAACTCAGTTGTATAAAACTGTTTGAGTAAGTGAGTAAGAATTTGGTCGTTTTCACCTTTACACTCGCAAGAGTAAAAATTATATTGAATTTGGGCCTTTTCTCCAACACTGGAGTTGCCACATATTAGCCAGCCGAGGCGAGTATGTAAAGCGACGGGTTCGTTTTTCTTGCCTTCTTTAACACGAGTTGGCACACATAATTTCAAGTTATTTAATCCTAAAAGTACATCTGGTACAGCATTTTCAAAATCGGCGATGGGTAGCCCTTTAAGGTGCGGAAATTTTTTACATAACTTTTTATAATTAAAGCTCTGACTCGGAAGCGATAGTTGTTTAACCGTACGAACAGAAATAGAAAATTCAGTTTTATTCATACCTGAAATTTTCATTGAGACTATTTTTGAGTCTTCTTCGTTGCGACCTATTTCACCTGTCCATTTCAAGCATAGAGGTTGTGACTCACCATTTAAATCTAGTTTATTAATTAATTGTTCATTTACCAGACTTACAGACGAACCCTCGTCTATAAATGCAAAAGTATTAAAACGTTTATTATTGTTTCCGTATATTGTTATGGGTATAATTTTAAATAAGATTTCATTGCATTCATTCCTATGGGCTGCATGTAAATTATCTCTTTTGCTTTTATTTTCAGTTTCTCTGGTAGCGTTTGTTTCTCTATCTTCAGTCATGGATTTATGCAGCAATGTATTATGTTTTATTTGACAATTATTTTCTCTGCAAACGATGCTGCTACTGCAAATACCGTAGTGACGTCGCAGGCACAGTTTACATAGATTGTACATTCTTACTAAGTTCCATCGCTCGCTTCTATTCGCAGCCAAGAATTTTTTACACTTCTCAACGCTATTGCAGTTGCCAGAACACACTAAACAGATCTTTTTGTTTTGTTCTTCATGAGCATGCACATAAACGTTTTTTGGCTTACGCGAATACTGCTCTATTGACTTTGATGCGCTGCTGTCACTGTCTATATTTATGCTGCTTGCTGAGACACCGACTTCATATATCCAGTTAGCGAATTCAGTCAAACTAACTCTTTTGTTATTTTTTGCTAGTTTTATTTTTTGTTCACCCCAGTTAAGTTGAAAATGTGATGGCATTTTCATTATTAATTCATGTAATAAAGATGAATTGGTCAGTTCATTTATTAAACCACTGGCTTTAATTGTTGTTTCTAGGCCCTTTACTTCCACGGCGAAAGAGGTAATTGTGCTCAATTTATTTGTGTTCAGTGCTGGTAGTGATCTTATTCTATTTTTTAGTGAGTTTAATATTTTTTCCGGTTGTCCGAAAAGCAATTTTAGTGTAGATAGAGCACATGGTACACCCGATGGATGGATCAAAATATGTTTAACAGATCGAAGTGCTTCCCCCTTTAGAGAATTTTGAAGCCTGACAAGATTTTCAGCGTCTGTAAAACCACAGACTGCTGTCGACCAGTCATATGTGGCACTAAACAAGGGCCATTCTTCAGGAGTGCCGGTAAAAATTGGAAGCTCTTTTGGTACTGACTGCCGCGTGCTTATTTGTTGTTGCGAAAGCCTGTGAGAAGGTAATATAACAGGTTGGAGGTTTGATGGGTTCATGGAAAACGTTGAATCCATGTAACCAAATTGTACAGGTGTCTCTAATGTGTGATTTTCTGCATTTACGTTGTCTGAATTATTACATAAATTTGCCGTTGTCGGCTGCTGACGGTTCGTTGTTGGGTCATTAATAAATGAAGACATGTTATTAACGAATGACGTAGTTGTACATACGGGCGGAGTTATTGTTTTTGTCGTATAAACTAAGTCATTACTTACGTTTTGGCAATATGGTTTAGTAGTGTTAGGCATTTCTTGCGTTGTTGTGGCTTGTGGTACAAATGTGTAAGGTGGCGTTTCAAACTGACGAGCTGCGGAAACTATATTTTGGTGTGCGGTTGCAATAGCCGAAGTAGGGAGTTGGATTTGATTATTTAACCACTCATGTACAGATCTGACAGCTGAGTGTTTATTAACTGATTGTGCGTCCTCGAAGTCATCTACTGCTTGTTCGAGAATTTGGTATTTCTTTTTAATGAAATCTCTTTCAAGTTGTGTCTCTTCTTCTAGACGTCGTAGCTCAAGAGCTTGTCGGCGGGAGCGGGAAGCGGCCGAAGAGCCACTACGAATGGAAGAGGCAGAATCGATCGTGATTTGATGTTGTACCGTACAATTTTGGCAACTCCATGTAGGTTGGTCTTGATTGCTGCTGAGATTGACACATGGTAAATGAAAATTAAGATGGCACTTGCTGCATTTTATAAATTTTTCGTTGTCTGTGGACTTGTTGCAAATGTTACAGTTGTTCAGTGCAGGACTTAACTGAGTTGGTCGTTGACGACTTAGTGGTTGACCCTGTGAGGGAGTGGAAGGTTGCATTCTTTTAGGACTTACGTTTTAACACCCAAGATGATTCCTTCAAACGATCCGATGAGGCACATAAAAGAATTTTAATGTTGCGGGTAAAGCGGCCCAAGCTCAAGATAGCCAATGTGGATTTTAAACACAAGTGTAAGAATTTTAGAAAACTTTAATTCTTTATTCTTACGCTTTAATATGTTAAAATTCCTAAAATTATAAATAAATTCATTATACAAACTTACATACTAAACTGCTGATATACTAACTTTTATGTATGGCTACTCCAAGCGAAGCTTCGTAATCCTTATGACCTGAACGAATGAATATCTTAAATCTATGTAGGTGTTTTTATATACATATGTATGTGGTCTCGATTAAATATGGCCTCATAATTATACCGCGTGGAAAATTAAAAGGAATAATTGAACATTTTGCCATGCTCATCTCTCTACATATCGATAACAGTAATGTCATATTAGCGATTTATGAGTGGCGGTAACAGTAATGTCATATTAGCGATTTATGAGTGGCGGTAACAGTAATGTCATATTAGCGATTTATGAGTGGCGGTAACAGGCGGTAACACATAAAAGAATTTTAATGTTGCGGGTAAAGCGGCCCAAGCTCAAGATAGCCAATGTGGATTTTAAACACAAGTGTAAGAATTTTAGAAAACTTTAATTCTTTATTCTTACGCTTTAATATGTTAAAATTCCTAAAATTATAAATAAATTCATTATACAAACTTACATACTAAACTGCTGATATACTAACTTTTATGTATGGCTACTCCAAGCGAAGCTTCGTAATCCTTATGACCTGAACGAATGAATATCTTAAATCTATGTAGGTGTTTTATATACCTATGTATGTGGTCTCGATTAAATATGGCCTCATAATTATACCGCGTGGAAAATTAAAAGGAATAATTGAACATTTTGCCATGCTCATCTCTCTACATATCGATAACAGTAATGTCATATTAGCGATTTATGAGTGGCGGTAACAGTAATGTCATATTAGCGATTTATGAGTGGCGGTAACAGTAATGTCATATTAGCGATTTATGAGTGGCGGTAACACTCCCCCACAGTATGGCGAGATTTCGAAGACTTACTCTACTTTCTTTCAGCCACGTCTAAAACCGCTAATTTTGCAGCAGGTCTTTCTAAAACGCCACAAACTGTCAAAACTTTTGCCTTTCGTACTTGTCCATCTTCGGATTTGGCAACTTCGATGACCTTTCCTTTTGGCCACACGTTTCTCGGGTTATTTGTTGTCGTCGCAGCTGCGCCATAAAAATCTTTACGCATGGCAGTCTTCATCGCGTATATAAATCTGATGGAACATTTGTTCGATGTCACCACAGATTGCAATTTGCCTTTGCCGAAAACGAAAAAGAATAGCTGCAAGAGAAGACAGCAAATCTGGCCCTTTGAGCAGCATAGAGTTAAGTGAAATACCATTTGCCTTCGCGGCCGCATCCCAAACTATTCTTGTTTTATTCGGTTTGTTTTTGTTAAATACCGGAAACATTGGTAAATACCATACATTTTGTTTATCATCTTCATTGTTTAATTTGGCTATGTAATTTCTTTCAAAATATTCAGAAATTGTTTTTTCGAAATGTTCAAACAACTCTTTATTTTTTCTTAGAGTTTTTTCGAGACAAATCAGTCGTCTCTTCGCCATATCAAAGCTTTGTGGAAGTGTAATATTGTCATATCGCCACAGCAAAGCTGTCTCGTAATGGCCATCGCATCTTTGTTTCGTATATGTTTCTAGCAAACTTAATGCCCTTTGGTCATCTTTTCCAAGAGCTGGAGTATAGTTACTTATCCCTGCTAACTCAGTTGTATAAAACTGTTTGAGTAAGTGAGTAAGAATTTGGTCGTTTTCACCTTTACACTCGCAAGAGTAAAAATTATATTGAATTTGGGCCTTTTCTCCAACACTGGAGTTGCCACATATTAGCCAGCCGAGGCGAGTATGTAAAGCGACGTGTTCGTTTTTCTTGCCTTCTTTAACACGAGTTGGCACACATAATTTCAAGTTATTTAATCCTAAAAGTACATCTGGTACAGCATTTTCAAAATCGGCGATGGGTAGCCCTTTAAGGTGCGGAAATTTTTTACATAACTTTTTATAATTAAAGCTCTGACTCGGAAGCGATAGTTGTTTAACCGTACGAACAGAAATAGAAAATTCAGTTTTATTCATACCTGAAATTTTCATTGAGACTATTTTTGAGTCTTCTTCGTTGCGACCTATTTCACCTGTCCATTTCAAGCATAGAGGTTGTGACTCACCATTTAAATCTAGTTTATTAATTAATTGTTCATTTACCAGACTTACAGACGAACCCTCGTCTATAAATGCAAAAGTATTAAAACGTTTATTATTGTTTCCGTATATTGTTATGGGTATAATTTTAAATAAGATTTCATTGCATTCATTCCTATGGGCTGCATGTAAATTATCTCTTTTGCTTTTATTTTCAGTTTCTCTGGTAGCGTTTGTTTCTCTATCTTCAGTCATGGATTTATGCAGCAATGTATTATGTTTTATTTGACAATTATTTTCTCTGCAAACGATGCTGCTACTGCAAATACCGTAGTGACGTCGCAGGCACAGTTTACATAGATTGTACATTCTTACTAAGTTCCATCGCTCGCTTCTATTCGCAGCCAAGAATTTTTTACACTTCTCAACGCTATTGCAGTTGCCAGAACACACTAAACAGATCTTTTTGTTTTGTTCTTCATGAGCATGCACATAAACGTTTTTTGGCTTACGCGAATACTGCTCTATTGACTTTGATGCGCTGCTGTCACTGTCTATATTTATGCTGCTTGCTGAGACACCGACTTCATATATCCAGTTAGCGAATTCAGTCAAACTAACTCTTTTGTTATTTTTTGCTAGTTTTATTTTTTGTTCACCCCAGTTAAGTTGAAAATGTGATGGCATTTTCATTATTAATTCATGTAATAAAGATGAATTGGTCAGTTCATTTATTAAACCACTGGCTTTAATTGTTGTTTCTAGGCCCTTTACTTCCACGGCGAAAGAGGTAATTGTGCTCAATTTATTTGTGTTCAGTGCTGGTAGTGATCTTATTCTATTTTTTAGTGAGTTTAATATTTTTTCCGGTTGTCCGAAAAGCAATTTTAGTGTAGATAGAGCACATGGTACACCCGATGGATGGATCAAAATATGTTTAACAGATCGAAGTGCTTCCCCCTTTAGAGAATTTTGAAGCCTGACAAGATTTTCAGCGTCTGTAAAACCACAGACTGCTGTCGACCAGTCATATGTGGCACTAAACAAGGGCCATTCTTCAGGAGTGCCGGTAAAAATTGGAAGCTCTTTTCGTACTGACTGCCGCGTGCTTATTTGTTGTTGCGAAATCCTGTGAGAAGGTAATATAACAGGTTGGAGGTTTGATGGGTTCATGGAAAACGTTGAATCCATGTAACCAAATTGTACAGGTGTCTCTAATGTGTGATTTTCTGCATTTACGTTGTCTGAATTATTACATAAATTTGCCGTTGTCGGCTGCTGACGGTTCGTTGTTGGGTCATTAATAAATGAAGACATGTTATTAACGAATGACGTAGTTGTACATACGGGCGGAGTTATTGTTTTTGTCGTATAAACTAAGTCATTACTTACGTTTTGGCAATATGGTTTAGTAGTGTTAGGCATTTCTTGCGTTGTTGTGGCTTGTGGTACAAATGTGTAAGGTGGCGTTTCAAACTGACGAGCTGCGGAAACTATATTTTGGTGTGCGGTTGCAATAGCCGAAGTAGGGAGTTGGATTTGATTATTTAACCACTCATGTACAGATCTGACAGCTGAGTGTTTATTAACTGATTGTGCGTCCTCGAAGTCATCTACTGCTTGTTCGAGAATTTGGTATTTCTTTTTAATGAAATCTCTTTCAAGTTGTGTCTCTTCTTCTAGACGTCGTAGCTCAAGAGCTTGTCGGCGGGAGCGGGAAGCGGCCGAAGAGCCACTACGAATGGAAGAGGCAGAATCGATCGTGATTTGATGTTGTACCGTACAATTTTGGCAACTCCACGTAGGTTGGTCTTGATTGCTGCTGAGATTGACACATGGTAAATGAAAATTAAGATGGCACTTGCTGCATTTTATAAATTTTTCGTTGTCTGTGGACTTGTTGCAAATGTGACAGTTGTTCAGTGCAGGACTTAACTGAGTTGATCGTTGACGACTTAGTGGTTGACCCTGTGAGGGAGTGGAAGGTTGCATTCTGTTAGGACTTACGTTTTAGCACCCAAGATGATTCCTTCAAACGATCCGATGAGGTACCAATAAAAGAATTTTAATGTTGCCGGTAAAGCGGCCCAAGCTCAAGATAGCCAATGTGGATTTTAAACACAAGTGTAAGAATTTTAGAAAACTTTAATTCTTTATTCTTACGCTTTAATATGTTAAAATTCCTAAAATTATAAATAAATTCATTATACAAACTTACATACTAAACTGCTGATATACTAACTTTTATGTATGGCTACTCTAAGCGAAGCTTCGTAATCCTTATGACCTGAACGAATGAATATCTTAAATCTATGTAGGTGTTTTTATATACATATGTATGTGGTCTCGATTAAATATGGCTTCATAATTATACCGCGTGGAAAATTAAAAAGAATAATTTAACATTTTGACATGCTCATCTCTCTACATATCGATAACAGTAATGTCATATTAGCGATTTATGAGTGGCGGTAACAGGAGTAATTTTTACAAATTCAAAAGCCGAGATTTATAATTTTGCATGAAAAATGTTGTACACTTTTTCTTTAAAATTTTTGAATAAGACAAGAGTGTTATTTTTATAAATATAAAAGCCGAGATTTATAATTTGCCATAAAAAATATTTATAATTTTTCTTGAAATTTTATGAATAAGTCACAGGTGTAATTTATTTATATATTGAAGCCAAAATCTCTAATTTTGCAAAAAAAAAATTTTTATTTTTTTTCGAAATTTTTTGATTAAGACATGTGCATTTTATTTATATACTAATGCTGAAATTTCTAATTTTGCATGACCAATTTTTGATACGTTTTCTTCAAAATGTTTGAATAAGTCACGGGTGTAATTTTTATATACATAAAAGCCGAGATTTCTAATATTGCATGAAAAATTTTGTTTACTCTTTCTTGAAAATTTTTGAATAAGACCGGGTGTAATTTTTGTAAATATAAAAGCCGAGATTTCTAGTTTTCCATAAAAAATTTGAAATTTTTGGAAAAAGTCACGGGTCTAATTTTTTTATATAATAAAGCTGCAATTTCTAATTTTTCCTCATGCAAAAATGTATTTTTCCAAATATGTATTTTTTTAAAAATTCTTTCAAATTAAAATAATTTTGAAAGAATTCAAAGGAGCACTGTTGCAAACTTAGTGAAGCTTTTTATAATTTCGTAATGAAATTAATATTTCCGGAGATACAGTCACTTTCTTAAACATTTCATAAAGAAGTAATATTCATATATTTACTGATATACTTGAACCATTCCTCATACAAAAATGTATTTTTCCAAACATTCTTTAAAATCAAAAAAATGTTGAATGACTTGAAAAGAGCACTATTGATAACTTAGTGAAGATTTTTATAATTTCGCAACGAAATTAATATTTCCGGAGATACAGTCTCTTTCTAAAACATTTCATAGGGAAGTAATTTTTATTATTTTTTAATAAACTTAAAATTACTTTTTTAAACATTTCATATAGAAGTAATATTCATATATTTACTGATAAACTTAAACCATTCCTCATGCAAAAATGTATTTTTCCAAACATTCTTTAAAATTAAAAACATTTTGAACGAATTGGGAAGCGCATTATTGATAATTTATAATTTTTCTTGAAATTTTTGGAAAGCCAAAATTTTTAATTTTGCATGACCATATTTTAACATTTTTTCTTCAAAATGTTTGAATAAGTCACGGGTATAATTTTTATGAATATAAAAGCCGAGATTTCTAATTTTGCATCACCAATTTTGTACACTTTTTCTTGAAAATTTTTGAATAACACATGGGTGTAATTTTAATAAATATGAAATTCGAGATTTCTAATTATCCATAAAAAAATGTTATAATTTTTTATAAAATTTTTTGAATAAGTAACAGGTGTATTTTGTTTACATATTAAAGCTTAAATTATTAATTTTTAACACTTTTTTTTTAAAATGTTTAAATCAGTTATGGGTGTAATTTTTATATATATAAAAGCTGAGATTTCTTATTTTGCAATACAAAATGTTCTATACTTTTTCTTGAAAATTTTTGAATACGACATGGGTGTAATTTTTACAAATTCAAAAGCCGAGATTTCTAATTTTGCATGAAAAATTTTTGACACTTTTTCTTTAAAATTTTTTAATAAGACAGAGTGTTATCTTTATAAATATAAAAACCGAGATTTGTAATTTTCCATAAAAAATGTTTATAATTTTTCTTGAAATTTTATGAATAAGTCACAGGTGTTATTTATTTATATATTAAAGCCAAAATTTCTAATTTTCCAAAAAAAATTTTTATAATTTTACTTGAAATTTTTTGATTAAAACATGTTCATTTTATTTATATACTAATGCTCAAATTTCTAATTTTGCATGACCAATTTTTGATACGTTTTCTTCAAAATGTTTGAATAAGTCACGGGTGTAATTTTTATATACATAAAAGCCGAGATTTCTAATATTACATGAAAAATTTTGTTTACTCTTTCTTGAAAATTTTTAAATAAGACCGGGTGTAATTTTTGTAAATATAAAAGCCGAGATTTCTAATTTTGCATAAAAAATTTGAATAATCTTTCTTGAAATTTTTGGAAAGGGTCTAATTTATTTATATAATAAAGCTGCAATTTCTAATTTTTCCTTATGCAAAAATGTATTTTTCCAAATATGTATTTTTTTAAAAATTCTTTCAAATTAAAATAATTTTGAAAGAATTCAAAAGAGCACTGTTGCTAACTTAGTGAAGCTTTTTATAATTTCGCAATGAAATTAATATTTCCGTAGATACAGTAACCTTCTTAAACATTTCAAAAGGAAGTAATATTTATATATTTACTGATAAACTTGAACCATTCCTCATACAAAAATGTATTTTTCCAATTTTTTGATAATTATTCCAATTTATTGATAACTTAGTGGAGGTTTTTATAATTTTGTAATGAAATTAATATTTCCGGAGCTACAGTCACTTTCTTAAACATTTCAAAAGGAATTAATATTCATATATTTATTGATAAGCTTGAACCGCTTCTCATAAAAAAATGTATTTTTTCAAAAGCTCTTTCAAATGAAAACAATTTTAAAGGAATTGAAAAGAGCACTGTTAATAACTTAGTGCTTTTCAATTCAAAGATTCATATGAAAGTAATATTCATATATTTATTCTAATAAATTTTTTTTTATCTGAACTACTCTTCATACAAAAATTGTCTTTTCAAACATTCTTTAAAAACAAACAATTTAAAAAGAATTGAAAAGAGCACTATCGATAACTTGGTGAAGATTTTTATAATGTCGCAATGAAAGTAATATTACCGGTTATACAGTTACTTTTAAAACATTTCATATAGAAGTAATATTCATATATTTACTGATAAACTTGAACGATTCCTCATATAAAAATGTATTTTTCCAAAAATTCTTTAAAATGAAACCAATTTTAAAGGAATTGAAAATAGGTACTCTTGATAACTTAGTGATGATTTTTATAATTTTAAATCAAAACAACTTCGAAAGAATTAAAAAAGCACTATCGATAACTTAGTGAATATTTCTATAATTTCGCAATGTAGTTAATATTTCCGTAGATACAGTCACTTTCTTAAACATTTCAAAAGGAAATAATAATCATATGTTTATTGATAAGCTTGAACCGCTTCTCATAAAAAATGTAATTTTTCAAAAACACTTGCAAATGAAAACAATTTGAAAGGAATTGAAAAGCCGAGATTTCTAATTTTTCATAAAAAATGTTTATAATTTTTCTTGAAATTTTATGAATAAGTCACAGGTGTAATTTATTTATATTATAAAGCCAAAATTTCTAATTTTCCAAAAAAAATTTTTTTAATAATTTTTCTTGAAATTTTTTTTATTAAGACATGTGCATTTTTTTATATATATTAATGCTGAAATTTCTAATTTTGCATGACCAGTTTTTGATACGCTTTCTTCAAAATGTTAGAATAAGTCCGGGGTGTAATTTTTATATACATAAAAGCCGAGATTTCTAATATTGCATGAAAAATTTTGTTTACTCTTTCTTGAAAATTTTTGAATAAGACCGGGTGTAATTTTTGTAAATATAAAAGCCGAGATTTCTAGTTTTCCATAAAAAATTTGAAATTTTTGGAGAAAGTCACGGGTCTAATTTTTTTATATAATAAAGCTGCAATTTCTAATTTTTCCTCATGCAAAAATGTATTTTTCGAAATATGTATTTTTTTAAAAATTCTTTCAATGAAAACAATTTTAAAGCAATTGAAAAGAGCACTGTTGCTAACTTAGTGAAGCTTTTTATAATTTCGCAATGAAAGTAATATTTCCGTAGATACAGTCACCTTCTTAAACATTTCATAAAGAAGTAATATTCATATATTTACTGAACTACTTGAACCATTCCTCATACAAAAATGTATTTTTCCAAACATTCTTTCAAATCAAAACAGTTTTAAAAGAATTGAAGAGCGATCAATTGATAATTTTGTAAAGATTTTTATAATTTTGTAATGAAATTAATACTTCCGGAGATACAGTCACTTTCTTAAACATTTCAAAAGGAAGTAATATTCATATATTTACTGATAAACTTGAACCTTTCCTCATACAAAAATGTATTTTTCCAAAAATTCTTTAAAATGAAACAAATTTTGAAGGAATTGAAAATAGTTACTCTTGATAACTTAATGAAGATTTTTGTAATTTGAAATCAAAACAACTTCGAAAGAATTAAAAAGAGCACTATCGATAACTTAGTGAATATTTCTATAATTTCGCAATGAAGTTAATATTTCCGTAGATACAGTCACTTTCTTAAACATTTCAAAAGGAAGTAATATTCATATATTTATTGATAAGCTTGAACCGCTTCTCATAAAAAAACGTAGTTTTTCAAAAACTCTTTCTAATGAAAACAATTTTAAAGGAATTGAAAAGAGCACTGTTAATAACTTAGTGCTTTTCAATTCAAAGATTCATATGAAAGTAATATTCATATATTTATTCTAATAAATTTTTTTTTATCTGAACTACTCTTCATACAAAAATTGTCTTTTCAAACATTCTTTAAAAACAAACAATTTAAAAAGAATTGAAAAGAGCACTATCGATAACTTGGTGAAGATTTTTATAATGTCGCAATGAAAGTAATATTACCGGTAATACAGTTACTTTTAAAACATTTCATATAGAAGTAATATTCATATATTTACTGATAAACTTGAACGATTCCTCATACAAAAATTTATTTTTCCAAAAATTCTTTAAAATGAAACCAATTTTAAAGGAATTGAAAATAGGTACTCTTGATAACTTAGTGATGATTTTTATAATTTTAAATCAAAACAAATTCGAAAGAATTAAAAAAGCACTATCGATAACTTAGTGAATATTTCTATAATTTCGCAATGAAGTTAATATTTCCGTAGATACAGTCACTTTCTTAAACATTTCATAAGGAAATAATAATCATATGTTTATTGATAAGCTTGAACCGCTTCTCATAAAAATGGAATTTTTCAAAAACACTTGCAAATGAAAAAAATTTTAAAGGAATTGAAAAGAGCACTGATGCTAACTTAGTGAAGCATTTTATAATTTCGCAATGAAATTAATATATCCGTAGATACAGTCACTTTCTTAAACATTTCATAAAGAAGTAATATTCATATATTTACTGATAAACTTGAACCATTCCTCATACAAAAATGTATTTTTCCAAACATTCTTTCAAATCAAACAAATTTTGAACGAATGAGAAGCGCATTATTTATAACTTATAATTTTTCTTGAAATTTTTGGAAAACCAAACTTTTTAATTTTGCATGACCATATTTTAACACTTTTTCTTCAAAATGTTTAAATAAGTCACGGGTGTAATTTTTATGAATATAAAAGCCGAGATTTCTAATTTTGCATCACCAATTTTGTACACTTTTTCTTGAAAATTTTTGAATAACACATGGGTGTAATTTTAATAAATATAAAAGCCGAGATTTCTAATTTGCCATAAAAAATGTTTATAATTTTTCTTGAAATTTTATGAATAAGTCACAGGTGTTATTTATTTATATATTAAAGCCAAAATTTCTAATTTTCCGTAAAAAAATTTTATAATTTTTCTTGAAATTTTTTGATTAAGACATGTGCATTTTATTTATATATTAATGCTGAAATTTCTAATTTTGCATGACCAATTTTTGATACGTTTTCTTAAAAATGTTTGAATAAGTCACGGGTGTAATTTTTATATACATAAAGCCGAGATTTCTAATATTGCATGAAAAATTTTGTATACTCTTTCTTGAAAATTTTTGAATAAGACCGGGTGTAATATTTGTAAATATAAAAGCCGAGATTTCTAATTTTGCATAAAAAATTTGTATAATCTTTCTTGAAATTTTGGAAAAATTCCCGGGTCTAATCTATTTATATAATAAAGCTGCAATTTCTCATTTTTCCTCATGCAAAAATGTATTTTTCCAAATATGTATTTTTTTAAAAATTCTTTCAAATTAAAATAATTTTGAAAGTATTCAAAGGAGCACTGTTGCTAACTTAGTGAAGCTTTTTATAATTTCGTAATGAAATTAATATTTCCGGAGATACAGTCACTTTCTTAAACATTTCATAAAGAAGTAATATTCATATATTTACTTATAAACTTGAACCATTCCTCATACAAAAATGTATTTTTCCAAACATTATTTAAAATTAAAAACAATTTTAAATGAATTGAAAAGAGCACTATTGATAACTTAGTGAAGATTTTTATAATTTCGCAACGAAATTAATATTTCCGGAGATACAGCCTCTTTCTTAAACATTTCATGAGGAAACAATTTTTATTAATTTATTGATAAACTTAAACCACTTCTCATTTAAAAATGTATGTTTTCATAAAATCTTTTAAATCAAAAGAGTTTTAAAAGAATTGAAAAGAGCAGTATCGGTAACTTGGTGCAGATTTTTATAATTTCGCAATAAAATTAATATTTCCGGAGCTACAGTTACTTTTTTAAACATTTCATATAGAGGTAATATTCATATATTTACTGATAAACTTGAACCATTCCTCATACAAAAATGTATTTTTCCAAACATTCTTTCAAATCAAACAAATTTTGAACGAATGAGAAGCGCATTTCTTATAACTTATAATTTTTCTTGAAATTTTTGGAAAGCCAAACTTTTTAATTTTGCATGACCATATTTTAACACTTTTTCTTCAAAATGTTTGAATAAGTCAATGGTGTAATTTTTATGAATATAAAAGCCGAGATTTCTAATTTTGCATCACCAATTTTGTACACTTTTTCTTGAAAATTTTTGAATAACACATGGAAAGTCGAGATTTCTAATTTTCCATAAAAAAATGTTATAATTTTTGAAATTATATGAATAAGAAATTTTATGAATAAGTAACAGGTGTATTTTGTTTATATATTAAAGCTTAAATTTCTAATTTTTAAGACTTTTTCTTCAAAATGTTTGTATCAGTTACGGTTGTAATTTTTATATATATATAAAACTCGAGATTTCTAATTTTGCATGGAAAAATGTTCTATACTCTTTCTTGAAAATTTTTAAAAACGACATAGGTATAATTTTTACAAATTCAAAAGCCAAAATTTCTAATTTTCCATAAAAAATTTGTATAATCTTTCTTGAAATGTTTGGAAAAATTCACGGGTCTAATTTATTTATATAATAAAGCTGACATTTCTGATTTTTCCTCATGCAAAAATGTATTTTTCCAAATATGTATTTTTTTAAAAATTCTTTCAAATTAAAATAATTTTGAAAGTATTCAAAGGAGCACTGTTGCTAACTTAGTGAAGCTTTTTATAATTTCGTAATGAAATTAATATTTCCGGAGATACAGTCACTTTCTTAAACATTTCATAAAGAAGTAATATTCATATATTTACTGATAAACTTGAACCATTCCTCATACAAAAATGTATTTTTCCAAACATTATTTAAAACCAAAAAAAAATTTCAACGAATTGAAAAGCGCATTATTGATAACTTAGTATTTTTATATATAATTTTTATTAATTTATTGATAAATTAATATTTCCGGAGCTACAGTCACTTTCTTAAACATTTCAAAAGGAAGTAATATTCATATATTTATTGATAAGCTTGAACCGCTTCTCATAAAAAAATATATTTTTTCAAAAGCTCTTTCAAATGAAAACAATTTTAAAGGAATTGAAAAGAGCACTGTTAATAACTTAGTACTTTTCAATGCAAGGATTCATATGAAAGTAATATTCATATATTTATTTTAATATATTTTTTTTTTTATTTGAACTACTCCTCATACAAAAATTGTCTTTTCAAACATTCATTCAAATCACACAATTTTAAAAGAATTGAAAAGAGCACTATCGATAACTTGGTGAAGATTTTTATAATGTCGCAATGAAAGTAATATTACCGGACATACAGTCACTTTTTTAACATTTCATATAGAAGTTATATTCATATATTTACTTATAACTTGAACGATTCCTCATACAAAAATGTATTTTTCCAAAAATTCTTTAATATGAAACAAATTTTGAAGGAAAATAGGTACTCTTGATAACTTAGTGAAGATTTTTATAATTTGAAATCAAAACAACTTCGAAAGAATTAAAAAGAGCACTATCGATAATTTAGTAAATATTTCTATAATTTCGCAATGAAGTTAATATTTCCGTAGATACAGTCACGTTCTTAAACATTTCAAAAGGAAGTAATGTTCATATATTTATTGATAAGCTTGAACCGCTTCTCATAAAAAAATGTATTTTTTCAAAAACTGTTTCAAATGAAAACAATTTTAAAGGAATTGAAAAGAGCACTATTGATAACTTAGTGAAGATTTTTATAATTTCGCAGCGAAACTAGTATTTCCGGATATACAGTCACTTTCTTAAACATTTCATAAAGAAGTAATTTTTATTAATTTATTGATAAACTTAAGCCACTTCTCCTTTAAAAATGTAAGTTTTCATAAAATCTTTCAAACCAAAAGAGTTTTAAAAGAATTGAAAAGAGCAATATCGGTAACTTAGTGAAGACTTTAAAATTTCGCAACGAAATGAATATTTCTGGAGCTAAAGTTACTTTTTTAAATATTTCATATAGAAGTAACATTCATATATTTACTGATAAACTTGAACCATTCCTCATACAAAAATGTATTTTTCCAAACATTATTTCAAATCAAAAAAATTTTGAACGAATTGAAAAGCGCATTATTGATAACTTAGTGGAGGTTTTTATAATTTCGCAATGAAATTAATATTTCCGGAGCTACAGTCACTTTCTTAAACATTTCAAAAGGAAGTAATATTCATATATTTATTGATACACGCCAGCAAAGCTAATGCTTTTAAGGAACACTTAGAGTCAACATTCAACCCATTTATTTTAAACAGTCCCATTGTAAGGGCTGATGTTGAGAACTTTTTAGATGTTCCTTGTCAAATGGATCGCCCCATTAAATCGATATCCCCAGGAGAAGTAGAAAAAGCCATTGATAAATTGAATAATACCAAAACTCCTGGCTACGATAATATTGATTCCAAGGTTTTAAAATCTTTGCCAAAAAAAGGAATTGTTTTTCTCACAACAATTTATAATTCTATTTTAAGGCTGAACCATTTTCCGTCGCAGTGGAAATATGCAAAAATAATAATGGTACTAAAACCAAATAAGCCCGAAAATAACGTTGCTTCCTATAGACCAATCAGTTTGTTGTCAAGTTTTTCAAAAATTTTTGAAAGGCTATTTTTAAAGAGATTAACGCCAATCTTAGAAGAGCAAAATATTATACCAGACTACCAATTCGGTTTTAGGCATAAGCATGGCACGCCAGAACAATGTCATAGGATTGTCAATAATATCTCTTACGCCTTAGAAAGAAAATTGTATTGTTCTGCGGTATTTTTAGATGTGCAACAAGCTTTTGACAGAGTCTGGCACAATGGACTTTTATATAAATTGAAAACCCTTATCCCAGCGCCATTTTATTTGCTTCTTAAAGCATATATACAGGGAAGATCCTTTTTTGTGAGCATAAATGAAAATTATTCAAGTTTCGGCTGCATTAATGCAGGTATTCCACAAGGCAGTGTTCTGGGTCCAGTATTGTACACAATTTTTACAGCAGATATGCCTACAATTGAAAACATAACTACTGCTACATACGCAGATGATACTGCTTTATTAGCCGCCAATGAATCACCGGTAATAGCTTCCGAGTTGCTGCAAAATCAATTGAATCTTCTTCAAGATTGGCTTCAAAAATGGAACATTAAAGTTAATAATTCAAAGTCTGTCCATGTTACATTTACCCTAAGAAAAAATGATTGCTCGCCTGTTTGCCTAAATGGTACAATTATACCAAGTTGCAATACTGTAAAATATTTGGGGCTTCATCTCGATCGAAGACTAACTTGGAAAGAACATGTCAAAAAGAAACGTGAGCAACTTAATTTAAAAACAAGAAAAATGTTTTGGTTATTGGGCCCAAGATCAAGCTTAAGCTTAGAAAACAAGATTCTGCTTTACAAAACAATACTTAAACCGATATGGACATATGGCATCCAGCTGTGGGGAACTACAAGTAATTCTAACGTTGAGATACTACAGAGGTACCAGTCAAAAACCCTAAGACTTTTAGCAAATGCGCCTTGGTTTATGACCAACAAAAATATACACAAAGATCTTCGAATTTTATTGGTCAAAGACGAAATAAATAACTTCAGCGAGAGATACCTAAATAGACTAAGCAATCATTCCAACGTGTTAGCAATCAGTCTTTTAGATGATAGCAATGAAATCCAAAGACTTAAAAGACTTCATGTACTTGACCTTCCCTTCCGAAAATAGAAAAAGTTAAAATTCGTTACTCTGTATTTTAATTAAAAAGTAAATTCTTCTTGTATTTATTTTGTTTTTGGGTTTTAGGAAACTCAATATATGTTATGTTGTTATTTAAGAGTCATGAAATTTGCTTATTATTTTAATTGTAAAATAGATCGTAAATAAAACAATATTAAAAAAAAAAAAAAAAAAATATATTTATTGATAAGCTTGAACCGCTTCTCATAAAAAAATGTTTTTTTCAAAAAGTCTTTCAAATAAAAACAATTTTAAGGGAATTGAAAAGAGCACTGTTAATAACTTAGTGCTTTTCAATTCAAAGATTCATATGAAAGTAATATTCATATATTTATTCTAATAAATTTTTTTTTATCTGAACTACTCTTCATACAAAAATTGTCTTTTCAAACATTCTTTAAAAACAAACAATTTAAAAAGAATTGAAAAGAGCACTATCGATAACTTGGTGAAGATTTTTATAATGTCGCAACGAAAGTAATATTACCGGTTATACAGTTACTTTTAAAACGGTATATTAATTTCATTACAAAATTATAAAAATCTTCACAAAATTATCAATTGATCGCTCTTCAATTCTTTTAAAACTGTTTTTATTTAAAAGAATTTATGAAAACATACATTTTTAAATGAGAAGTGGTTTAAGTTTATCAATAAATTATTAAAAATTACTTCTTTATTAAATGTTTAAGAAAGTGACTGTATCTCCGGAAATATTAATTTCATTTAGAAATTATTAAAATCTTCACCAAGTTATCGTTTCAATTCTTTTAAAATTGTGAGATTTGAATGAATGTTTGAAAAGACAATTTTTGTATGAGGAGTAGTTCAAATAAAAAAAAATATATTAAAATAAATATATGAATATTACTTTCATATGAATCCTTGAATTGAAAAGTACTAAGTTATTAACAGTGCTCTTTTCAATTCCTTTAAAATTGTTTTCATTTGAAAGAGCTTTTGAAAAAATACATTTTTTTATGAGAAGCGGTTCAAGCTTATCAATAAATATATGAATATTACTTCCTTTTGAAATGTTTAAGAAAGTGACTGTATCTACGGAAATATTAACTTCATTGAGAAATTATAAAAACCTCCACTAAGTTATCAATAATGCGCTTTTCAATTCCTTCAAAATTTTTTTGATTTGAAAGAATGTTTGGAAAAATACATTTTTGTATGAGGAATGGTTCAAGTTTATCAGTAAATATATGAATATTACTTCTTTATGAAATGTTTAAGAAAGTGACTGTATCTCCGGAAATATTAATTTCATTGTGAAATTATTAAAATCTTCACCAAGTTATCGTTTCAATTCTTTTAAAATTGTGTGATTTGAATGAATGTTTGAAAAGACAATTTTTGTATGAGGAGTAGTTCAAATAAAAAAAAATATATTAAAATAAATATATGAATATTACTTTCATATGAATCCTTGAATTGAAAAGTACTAAGTTATTAACAGTGCTCTTTTCAATTCCTTTAAAATTGTTTTCATTTGAAAGAGCTTTTGAAAAAATACATTTTTTTATGAGAAGCGGTTCAAGCTTATCAATAAATATATGAATATTACTTCCTATTGAAATGTTTAAGAAAGTGACTGTAGCTCCGGAAATATCAATTTCATTGAGAAATTATAAAAACCTCCACTAAGTTATCAATAATGCGTTTTCAATTCGTTCAAAATTTTTTTGATTTGAAAGAATGTTTGGAAAAATACATTTTTGTATGAGGAATGGTTCAAGTTTAACAGTTTTAAAAGTAACTGTGTTTTTTATTTGAACTACTCCTCATACAAAAATTGTCTTTTCAAACATTCATTCAAATCTCACAATTTTAAAAGAATTGAAACGATAACTTGGTGAAGATTTTAATAATTTCTAAATGAAATTAATATTTCCGGAGATACAGTCACTTTCTTAAACATTTAATAAAGAAGTAATTTTTAATAATTTATTGATAAACTTAAACCACTTCTCATTTAAAAATGTATGTTTTCATAAATTCTTTTAAATAAAAACAGTTTTAAAAGAATTGAAGAGCGATCAATTGATAATTTTGTGAAGATTTTTATAATTTTGTAATGAAATTAATATTTCCGGAGATACAGTCACTTTCTTAAACATTTCATAAAGAAGTAAATTCATATATTTACTGAACTACTTGAACCATTCCTCATACAAAAATGTATTTTTCCAAACATTCTTTCAAATCAAAAAAATTTTGAACGAATTGAAAAGCGCATTATTGATAACTTAGTGAAGCTTTTTATAATATCGCAATAAAATTAATATTTCCGTAGATACAGTCACTTTCTTAAACATTTCATAAAGAAGTAATATTCATATATATACTGATAAACTTGAACCATTCCTCATACAAAAATGTATTTTTCCAAAAATTCTTTAAAATGAAACAAATTTTGAAGGAATTGAAAATAGGTACTCTTGATAACTTAATGAAGATTTTTGTAATTTGAAATCAAAACAACTTCGAAAGAATTAAAAAGAGCACTGTCGATAACTTAGTGAATATTTCTATAATTTCGCAATGAAGTTAATATTTCCGTAGATACAGTCACTTTCTTAAACATTTCAAAAGGAAGTAATATTCATATATTTATTGATAAGCTTGAACCGCTTCTCATAAAAAAACGTAGTTTTTCAAAAACTCTTTCAAATGAAAAAAATTTTAAAGGAATTGAAAAGAGCACTGTTGCTAACTTAGTGAAGCATTTTATAATTTCGCAATGAAATTAATATTTCCGTAGATACAGTCACTTTCTTAAACATTTCATAAAGAAGTAATATTCATATATTTACTGATAAACTTGAACCATTCCTCATACAAAAATGTATTTTTCCAAAAATTCTTTCAAATCAAAAAAATTTTGAACGAATTGAAAAGCGCATTATTGATAACTTAGTGGAGGTTTTTATAATTTCTCAATGAAGTTAATATTTCCGTAGATACAGTCACTTTCTTAAACATTTCAAAAGGAAGTAATATTCATATATTTATTGATAAGCTTGAACCGCTTCTCATAAAAAAACGTAGTTTTTCAAAAACTCTTTGAAATGAAAAAAATTTTAAAGGAATTGAAAAGAGCACTGTTGCTAACTTAGTGAAGCTTTTTATAATTTCGCAATGAAAATAATATTTCAGTAGATACAGTCACTTTCTTAAACATTTCATAAAGAAGTAATATTCATATATTTACTGATAAACTTGAACCATTCCTCATACAAAAATGTATTTTTCCAAACATTCTTTCAAATCAAAAAAATTTTGAACGAATTGAAAAGTGCATTATTGGTAACTTAGTGGAGGTTTTTATAATTTCGCAAGTAAATTAATATTTCCGGAGCTACAGTCACTTTCTTAAACATTTCAAAAGGAAGTAATATTCATATATTTATTAATAAGCTTGAACCGCTTCTCATAAAAAAATTTATTTTTTCAAAAACTCTTTCAAATGAAAACAATTTTAAAGGAATTGAGAAGAGCACTGTTAATAACGTAGTACTTTTCAATTCAAGGATTCATATATTTATTTTAATATATTTTTTTTATTTGAACTACTCCTCATACAAAAATTGTCTTTTCAAACATTCATTCAAATCACACAATTTTAAAAGAATTGAAACGATAACTTGGTGAAGATTTTAATAATTTCGCAATGAAATTAATATTTCCATAGATACAGTCACCTTCTTAAACATTTCAAAAGGAAGTAATATTCATATATTTACTGATAAACTTGAACCATTCCTCATACAAAAATGTATTTTTCCAAAAGCTCTTTCAAATGAAAACAATTTTAAAGGAATTGAAAAGAGCACTGTTAATAACTTAGTACTTTTCAATTCAAGGATTCATATGAAAGTAATATTCATATATTTATTTTAATATATTTTTTTTTATTTGACCTACTCCTCATACAAAAATTGTCTTTTCAAACATTCATTCAAATCACACAATTTTAAAAGAATTGAAACGATAACTTGGTGAAGATTTTAATAATTTCTAAATGAAATTAATATTTCCGGAAATACAGTCACTTTCTTAAACATTTAATAAAGAAGTAATTTTTATTAATTTATTGATAAACTTAAACCACTTCTCATTTAAAAATGTATGTTTTCATAAATTCTTTTAAATAAAAACAGTTTTAAAAGAATTGAAGAGCGATCAATTGATAATTTTGTGAAGATTTTTATAATTTTGTAATGAAATTAATATTTCCGGAGATACAGTCACTTTCTTAAACATTTCATAAAGAAGTAATATTCATATATTTACTGAACTACTTGAACCATTCCTCATACAAAAATGTATTTTTCCAAACATTCTTTCAAATCAAAAAAATTTTGAACGAATTGAAAAGCGCATTATTGATAACTTAGTGGAGGTTTTTATAATTTTTCAATGAAGTTTATATTTCCGTAGATACAGTCACTTTCTTAAACATTTCAAAAGGAAGTAATATTCATATATTTATTGATAAGCTTTAACCGCTTCTCATAAAAAAATGTATTTTTTCAAAAGCTCTTTCAAATGAAAACAATTTTAAAGGAATTGAAAAGAGCACTGTTAATAACTTAGTACTTTTCAATTCAAGGATTCATATGAAAGTAATATTCATATATTTATTTTAATATATTTTTTTTTATTTGAACTACTCCTCATACAAAAATTGTCTTTTCAAACATTCATTCAAATCTCACAATTTTAAAAGAATTGAAACGATAACTTGGTGAAGATTTTAATAATTTCTAAATGAAATTAATATTTCCGGAGATACAGTCACTTTCTTAAACATTTAATAAAGAAGTAATTTTTATTAATTTATTGATAAACTTAAACCACTTCTCATTTAAAAATGTATGTTTTCATAAATTCTTTTAAATAAAAACAGTTTTAAAAGAATTGAAGAGCGATCAATTGATAATTTTGTGAAGATTTTTATAATTTTGTAATGAAATTAATATTTCCGGAAATACAGTCACTTTCTTAAACATTTAATAAAGAAGTAATTTTTATTAATTTATTGATAAACTTAAACCACTTCTCATTTAAAAATGTATGTTTTCATAAATTCTTTTAAATAAAAACAGTTTTAAAAGAATTGAAGAGCGATCAATTGATAATTTTGTGAAGATTTTTATAATTTTGTAATGCAATTAATATTTCCGGAGATACAGTCACTTTCTTAAACATTTCATAAAGAAGTAATATTCATATATTTACTGAACTACTTGAACCATTCCTCATACAAAAATGTATTTTTCCAAACATTCTTTCAAATCAAAAAAATTTTGAACGAATTGAAAAGCGCATTATTGATAACTTAGTGGAGGTTTTTATAATTTTTCAATGAAGTTTATATTTCCGTAGATACAGTCACTTTCTTAAACATTTCAAAAGGAAGTAATATTCATATATTTATTGATAAGCTTTAACCGCTTCTCATAAAAAAATGTATTTTTTCAAAAGCTCTTTCAAATGAAAACAATTTTAAAGGAATTGAAAAGAGCACTGTTAATAACTTAGTACTTTTCAATTCAAGGATTCATATGAAAGTAATATTCATATATTTATTTTAATATATTTTTTTTTTTTGAACTACTCCTCATACAAAAATTGTCTTTTCAAACATTCATTCAAATCTCACAATTTTAAAAGAATTGAAACGATAACTTGGTGAAGATTTTAATAATTTCTAAATGAAATTAATATTTCCGGAGATACAGTCACTTTCTTAAACATTTAATAAAGAAGTAATTTTTATTAATTTATTGATAAACTTAAACCACTTCTCATTTAAAAATGTATGTTTTCATAAATTCTTTTAAATAAAAACAGTTTTAAAAGAATTGAAGAGCGATCAATTGATAATTTTGTGAAGATTTTTATAATTTTGTAATGAAATTAATATTTCCGGAAATACAGTCACTTTCTTAAACATTTAATAAAGAAGTAATTTTTATTAATTTATTGATAAACTTAAACCACTTCTCATTTAAAAATGTATGTTTTCATAAATTCTTTTAAATAAAAACAGTTTTAAAAGAATTGAAGAGCGATCAATTGATAATTTTGTGAAGATTTTTATAATTTTGTAATGAAATTAATATTTCCGGAGATACAGTCACTTTCTTAAACATTTCATAAAGAAGTAATATTCATATATTTACTGAACTACTTGAACCATTCCTCATACAAAAATGTATTTTTCCAAACATTCTTTCAAATCAAAAAAATTTTGAACGAATTGAAAAGCGCATTATTGATAACTTAGTGAAGCATTTTATAATTTCGCAATGAAATTAATATTTCCGTAGATACAGTCACTTTCTTAAACATTTCATAAAGAAGTAATATTCATATATTTATTGATAAGCTTGAACCGCTTCTCATAAAAAAATGTATTTTTTCAAAAACTCTTTCAAATGAAAACAATTTTAAAGGAATTGAAAAGAGCACTGTTAATAACTTAGTACTTTTAAATTAAAGGATTCATATGAAAGTAATATTCATATATTTATTTTAATATATTTTTTTTTATTTGAACTACTCCTCATACAAAAATTGTCTTTTCAAACATTCATTCAAATCACACAATTTTAAAAGAATTGAAACGATAACTTGGTGAAGATTTTAATAATTTCGCAATGAAATTAATATTTCCGTAGATACAGTCACCTTCTTAAACATTTCAAAAGGAAGTAATATTCATATATTTACTGATAAACTTGAACCATTCCTCATACAAAAATGTATTTTTCCAAACATTCTTTCAAATCAAAAAAATTTTGAACGAATTGAAAAGCGCATTATTGATAACTTAGTGAAGCTTTTTATAATTTCGCAATAAAATTAATATTTCCGTAGATACAGTCACTTTCTTAAACATTTCATAAAGAAGTAATATTCATATATTTACTGATAAACTTGAACCATTCCTCATACAAAAATGTATTTTTCCAAAAATTCTTTAAAATGAAACAAATTTTGAAGGAATTGAAAATAGGTACTCTTTATAACTTAATGAAGATTTTTGTAATTTGAAATCAAAACAACTTCGAAAGAATTAAGAAGAGCACTGTCGATAACTTAGTGAATATTTCTATAATTTCGCAATGAAGTTAATATTTCCGTAGATACAGTCACTTTCTTAAACATTTCAAAAAGAAGTAATATTCATATATTTATTGATAAGCTTGAACCGCTTCTCATAAAAAAATGTATTTTTTCAAAAACTCTTTCAAATGAAAACAATTTTAAAGGAATTGAAAAGAGCACTGTTAATAACTTAGTACTTTTAAATTAAAGGATTCATATGAAAGTAATATTCATATATTTATTTTAATATATTTTTTTTTATTTGAACTACTCCTCATACAAAAATTGTCTTTTCAAACATTCATTCAAATCACACAATTTTAAAAGAATTGAAACGATAACTTGGTGAAGATTTTAATAATTTCGCAATGAAATTAATATTTCCGTAGATACAGTCACCTTCTTAAACATTTTAAAAATAAGTAATATTCATATATTTACTGATAAACTTGAACCATTCCTCATACAAAAATGTATTTTTCCAAACATTCTTTCAAATCAAAAAAATTTTGAACGAATTGAAAAGCTCATTATTGATAACTTAGTGGAGGTTTTTATAATTTTTCAATGAAGTTAATATTTCCGTAGATACAGTCACTTTCTTAAACATTTCAAAAAGAAGTAATATTCATATATTTATTTATAAGCTTGAACCGTATCTCATAAAAAAATGTATTTTTTCAAAAACTCTTTCAAATGAAAACAATTTTAAAGGAATTGAAAAGAGCACTGTTAATAACTTAGTACTTTTAAATTAAAGGATTCATATGAAAGTAATATTCATATATTTATTTTAATATATTTTTTTTTATTTGAACTACTCCTCATACAACAATTGTCTTTTCAAACATTCATTCAAATCACACAATTTTAAAAGAATTGAAACGATAACTTAGTGAAGATTTTAATAATTTCGCAATGAAATTAATATTTCCGGAGATACAGTCACTTACTTAAACATTTAATAAAGAAGTAATTTTTATTAATTTATTGATAAACTTAAACCACTTCTCATTAAAAAATTAATGTTTTCATAAAATCTTTTAAATCAAAAGAGTTTTAAAAGAATTGAAAAGAGCACTATCGGTAACTTGGTGCAGATTTTTGTAATTTCGCAATAAAATTAATATTTCCGGAGCTACAGTTACTTTTTTAAACATTTCATATGGAAGTAATATTCATATATTTACTGATAAACTTGAACCATTCCTCATACAAAAAGGTATTTTTCCAAACATTCTTTCAAATCAAAAAAATTTTGAACGAATTGAGAAGCGCATTATTGATAACTTATAATTTTTCTTGAAATTTTTAATTTTGCATGACCATATTTTAACACTTTTTCTTCAAAATGTTTGAATAAGTCACGAGTGTAATTTTTATGAATATAAAAGCCAAGATTTCTATTTTTGTATCACCAATTTTGTACACTTTTTCTTGAAAATTTTTGAATAACGCATGGAAAGTCGAGATTTCTAACTTTCCATAAAAAAATGTTATAATTTTTCTTGAAATTTTATGAATAATTCACAGGTGTAAATTAAATTAAATATTAAATAAATAAAACAGGTGTATTTTGTTTATATATTAAAGCCTAAATTTCTAATTTTTAACACTTTTTCTTCAAAATGTTTGTATAAGTTACGGTTGTAATTTTTATAAATATAAAACTCGAGATTTCTAATTTTGCATGAAAAAATGTTCTATAATTTTTCTTGAAAATTTTTGAAAACGACATGGGTGTAATTTTTTCAAATTCAAGAGCCGAGATTTTTAATTTTGCATGAAAAATTTTGTACACTTTTTCTTTAAAATTTTTGAATAAGACAAGAGTGTTATTTTTATAAATATAAAAGCCGAGATTTCTAATTTTCCATAAAAAATGTTTATGATTTTTCTTTAAATTTTATGAATAAGTCACAGGTGTAATTTTTAAAAATAAAAGCCGAGATTTCTAATTTTTCATTAAACAATTTTACAATTTTTCTTGAAATTTTTTGATTACGACATGTGCATTTTGTTTATATATTAATGCTAAAATTTCTAATTTTGCATGACAAATTTTTGATACGTTTTCTTAAAAATGTTTGAATAAGTCACGGGTGTAATTTTTATTTACATAAAAGCCGAGATTTCTAATATTGCATGAAAAATTTTGTATACTCTTTCTTGAAAATTTTTGAATAAGACCGGGTGTAATTTTTGTAAATATAAAAGCCGAGATTTCTAATTTTCCATAAAAAATTTGTATAATCTTTCTTGAAATTTTTGGAAAAAGTCACGGGTCTAATTTATTTATATAATAAAGCTGCAATTTCTCATTGTTCCTCATGCATAAATGTATTTCTCCAAATATGTATTTTTTTAAAAATTCTTTCAAATTAAAATAATTTTGAAAGAATTCAAAAGAGCACTGTTGCTAACTTAGTGAAGCTTTTTATAATTTCGCAATGAAATTAATATTTCCGTAGATACAGTCACTTTCTTAAGCATTTCAAAAGGAAGTAATATTCATATATTTATTGATAAGCATGAACCGCTTCTCATAAAAAAAATTAATTCTTCAAAAACACTTGCAAATTAAAATAATTTTGAAAGAATTAAAAAGAGCACTGTTAATAACTTAGTGCTTTTCAATTCAAAGATTCATATGAAAGTAATATTCATATATTTATTTTAGAAAATTTTTTTTTATTTGAACTACTCTTCATACAAAAATTATCTTTTCAAACATTCATTCAAATCACACAATTTTAAAAGAATTAAAACGATAACTTGGTGAATATTTTAATAATTTCGCAATGAAATTAATATTTCCGGAGATACAGTCACTTTCTTAAACATTTCATAAGGAAGTAATTTTTATTAATTTATTGATGAACTTAAACCACTTCTCATTTAAAAATGTATGTTTTTATAAATTCTTTTAAATCAAATCAGTTTTAAAAGAATTGAAGAGCGATCAATTGATAACTTAGTGAAGCTTTCTATAATTTCGCAATAAAATTAATATTTCCGTAGATACAGTCACTTTCTTAAACATTTCATAAAGAAGTAATATTCATATATTTACTGATAAACTTGAACCATTCCTCATACAAAAATGTATTTTTCCAAACATTCTTTCAAATCAAAAAAATTTTGAACGAATTGAAAACGCATTATTGATAACTTAGTGGAGGTTTTTATAATTTCTCAATGAAAATAATATTTCCGGAGCTACAGTCACTTTCTTAAACATTTCAAAAGGAAGTAATATTCATATATTTACTGTTAAACTTGAACCATTCCTCATACAAAAATGTATTTTTCCAAACATTCTTTCAAATCAAAAAAATTTTGAACGAATTGAAAACGCATTATTGATAACTTAGTGGAGGTTTTTATAATTTCTCAATGAAATTAATATTTCCGGAGCTACAGTCACTTTCTTAAACATTTCAAAAGGAAGTAATATTCATATATTTATTGATAAGCTTGAACCGCTTCTCATAAAAAAATGTATTTTTTCAAAAGCTCTTTCAAATGAAAACAATTTTAAAGGAATTGAAAAGAGCACTGTTAATAACTTAGTACTTTTCAACTCAAGGATTCATATGAAAGTAATATTCATATATTTATTTTAATATATTTTTTTTATTTGAACTACTCCTCATACAAAAATTGTCTTTTCAAACATTCATTCAAATCACACAATTTTAAAAGAATTGAAACGATAACTTGGTGAAGATTTTAATAATTTCGCAATGAAATTAATATTTCCGTAGATACAGTCACCTTCTTAAACATTTCAAAAGGAAGTAATATTCATATATTTACTGATAAACTTGAACCATTTCTCATACAAAAATGTATTTTTCCAAACATTCTTTCAAATCAAAAAAATTTTGAACGAATTGAAAAGCGCATTATTGATAACTTAGTGAAGCTTTTTATAATTTCGCAATAAAATTAATATTTCCGTAGATACAGTCACTTTCTTAAACATTTCATAAAGAAGTAATATTCATATATTTACTGATAAACTTGAACCATTCCTCATACAAAAATGTATTTTTCCAAAAATTCTTTAAAATGAAACAAATTTTGAAGGAATTGAAAATAGGTACTCTTGATAACTTAATGAAGTTTTTTGTAATTTGAAATAAAAACAACTTCGAAAGAATTAAAAAGAGCACTATCGATAACTTAGTGAATATTTCTAAAATTTCGCAATGAAGTTAATATTTCCGTAGATACAGTCACTTTCTTAAACATTTCAAAAGGAAGTAATATTCATATATTTATTGATAAGCTTGAACCGCTTCTCATAAAAAAACGTAGTTTTTCAAAAACTCTTTGAAATGAAAAAAATTTTAAAGGAATTGAAAAGAGCACTGTTGCTAACTTAGTGAAGCTTTTTATAATTTCGCAATGAAAATAATATTTCCGTAGATACAGTCACTTTCTTAAACATTTCATAAAGAAGTAATATTCATATATTTACTGATAAACTTGAACCATTCCTCATACAAAAATGTATTTTTCCAAACATTCTTTCAAATCAAAAAAATTTTGAACGAATTGAAAAGCGCATTATTGGTAACTTAGTGGAGGTTTTTATAATTTCGCAAGTAAATTAATATTTCCGGAGCTACAGTCTCTTTCTTAAACATTTCAAAAGGAAGTAATATTCATATATTTATTAATAAGTTTGAACCGCTTCTCATAAAAAAATTTATTTTTTCAAAAACTCTTTCAAATGAAAACAATTTTAAAGGAATTGAAAAGAGCACTGTTAATAACGTAGTACTTTTCAATTCAAGGACTCATATATTTATTTTAATATATTTTTTTTATTTGAACTACTCCTCATACAAAAATTGTCTTTTCAAACATTCATTCAAATCACACAATTTTAAAAGAATTGAAACGATAACTTGGTGAAGATTTTAATAATTTCGCAATGAAATTATTATTTCCGGAGCTACAGTCACTTTCTTAAACATTTCAAAAGGAAGTAATATTCATATATTTATTAATAAGCTTGAACCGCTTCTCATAAAAAAATGTATTTTTCCAAACATTCTTTCAAATCAAAAAAATTTTGTATGCATTGAAAAGCGCATTATTGGTAACTTTGTGGAGGTTTTTATAATTTCGCAAGTAAATTAATATTTCCGGAGCTACAGTCACTTTCTTAAACATTTCAAAAGGAAGTAATATTCATATATTTATTAATAAGCTTGAACCGCTTCTCATAAAAAAATGTATTTTTTCAAAAACTCTTTCAAATGAAAACAATTTTAAAGGAATTGAAAAGAGCACTGTTAATAACGTAGTACTTTTCAATTCAAGGATTCATATGAAAGTAATATTCATATATTTATTTTAATATATTTTTTTTTATTTGAACTACTCCTCATACAAAAATTGTCTTTTCAAACATTCATTCAAATCACACAATTTTAAAAGAATTGAAACGATAACTTGGTGAAGATTTTAATAATTTCGCAATAAAATTAATATTTCCATAGATACAGTCACCTTCTTAAACATTTCAAAAGGAAGTAATATTCATATATTTACTGATAAACTTGAACCATTCCTCCTACAAAAATGTATTTTTCCAAACATTCTTTCAAATCAAAAAAATTGTTAACGAATTGAAAAGCGCATTATTGATAACTTAGTGGAGGTTTTTATAATTTCGCAATGAAATTAATATTTCCGGAGCTACAGTCACTTTCTTAAACATTTCAAAAGGAAGTAATATTCATATATTTATTGATAAGCTTGAACCGCTTCTCATAAAAAAATGTATTTTTCCAAACATTCTTTCAAATCAAAAAAATTTTATATGAATTGAAAAGCGCATTATTGATAACTTAGTGAATATTTCTATAATTTCGCAATGAAGTTAATATTTCCGTAGATACAGTCACTTTCTTAAACATTTCAAAAGGAAGTAATATTCATATATTTATTGATAAGCTTGAACCGCTTCTCATAAAAAAATGTATTTTTTCAAAAGCTCTTTCAAATGAAAACAATTTTAAAGGAATTGAAAAGAGCACTGTTAATAACTAAGTGCTTTTCAATTCAAAGTTTCATATGAAAGTAATATTCATACATTTATTTTAAAATATTTTTTTTATTTGAACTACTCCTCATACAATAATTGTGTTTTCAAACATTCATTCAAATCACACAATCTTAAAAGAATTGAAACGATAAATTGGTGAAGATTTTAATAATTTCGCAATGAAATTAATATTTCCAGAGATACAGTCACTTTCTTAAACATTTCATAAAGAAGTAATATTCATATATTTACTGATTAACTTGAACCATTCCTCATACAAAAATGTATTTTTCCAAACATTCTTTCAAATCAAAAAAATTTTGAACGAATTGAAAAGCGCATTATTGGTAACTTAGTGGAGGTTTTTATAATTTCTCAATGAAATTAATATTTCCGGAGCTACAGTCACTTTCTTAAACATTTCAAAAGGAACTAATATTCATTTATTTATTGATAAGCTTGAACCGCTTCTCATTTAAAAATGTATGTTTTCATAAATTCTTTTAAATCAAAAGAGTTTCAAAAGAATTGAAGAACAATTAATTGATAATTTTCTGAAGATTTTAATAATTTCGCAATGAAATTATTATTTCCGTAGATACAGTCAACTTCTTAAACATTTCATAAAGAAGTAATATTCATATATTTACTGATAAACTTGAACCATTCCTCATACAAAAATGTATTTTTCCAAACATTCTTTCAAATCAAAAAAATTTTTAACGAATTGAAAAGCGCATTATTGATAACTTAGTGGAGGTTTTTATAATTTCTCAATGAAATTAATATTTCCGGAGCTACAGTCACTTTCTTAAACATTTCAAAAGGAAGTAATATTCATATATTTATTGATAAGCTTGAACCGCTTCTCATAAAAAAATGTATTTTTTCAAAAGCTCTTTCAAATGAAAACAATTTTAAAGGAATTGAAAAGAGCACTGTTAATAACTTAGTACTTTTCAACTCAAGGATTCATATGAAAGTAATATTCATATATTTATTTTAATATATTTTTTTTATTTGAACTACTCCTCATACAAAAATTGTCTTTTCAAACATTCATTCAAATCACACAATTTTAAAAGAATTGAAACGATAACTTGGTGAAGATTTTAATAATTTCGCAATGAAATTAATATTTCCGTAGATACAGTCACCTTCTTAAACATTTCAAAAGGAAGTAATATTCATATATTTACTGATAAACTTGAACCATTCCTCATACAAAAATGTATTTTTCCAAACATTCTTTCAAATCAAAAAAATTTTGAACGAATTGAAAAGCGCATTATTGATAACTTAGTGAAGCTTTTTATAATTTCGCAATAAAATTAATATTTCCGTAGATACAGTCACTTTCTTAAACATTTCATAAAGAAGTAATATTCATATATTTACTGATAAACTTGAACCATTCCTCATACAAAAATGTATTTTTCCAAAAATTCTTTAAAATGAAACAAATTTTGAAGGAATTGAAAATAGGTACTCTTGATAACTTAATGAAGTTTTTTGTAATTTGAAATAAAAACAACTTCGAAAGAATTAAAAAGAGCACTATCGATAACTTAGTGAATATTTCTAAAATTTCGCAATGAAGTTAATATTTCCGTAGATACAGTCACTTTCTTAAACATTTCAAAAGGAAGTAATATTCATATATTTATTGATAAGCTTGAACCGCTTCTCATAAAAAAACGTAGTTTTTCAAAAACTCTTTGAAATGAAAAAAATTTTAAAGGAATTGAAAAGAGCACTGTTGCTAACTTAGTGAAGCTTTTTATAATTTCGCAATGAAAATAATATTTCCGTAGATACAGTCACTTTCTTAAACATTTCATAAAGAAGTAATATTCATATATTTACTGATAAACTTGAACCATTCCTCATACAAAAATGTATTTTTCCAAACATTCTTTCAAATCAAAAAAATTTTGAACGAATTGAAAAGCGCATTATTGGTAACTTAGTGGAGGTTTTTATAATTTCGCAAGTAAATTAATATTTCCGGAGCTACAGTCACTTTCTTAAACATTTCAAAAGGAAGTAATATTCATATATTTATTGATAAGCTTGAACCGCTTCTCATAAAAAAATGTATTTTTTCAAAAGCTCTTTCAAATGAAAACAATTTTAAAGGAATTGAAAAGAGCACTGTTAATAACTAAGTGCTTTTCAATTCAAAGTTTCATATGAAAGTAATATTCATATATTTATTTTAAAATATTTTTTTTATTTGAACTACTCCTCATACAATAATTGTGTTTTCAAACATTCATTCAAATCACACAATCTTAAAAGAATTGAAACGATAAATTGGTGAAGATTTTAATAATTTCGCAATGAAATTAATATTTCCAGAGATACAGTCACTTTCTTAAACATTTCATAAAGAAGTAATATTCATATATTTACTGATTAACTTGAACCATTCCTCATACAAAAATGTATTTTTCCAAACATTCTTTCAAATCAAAAAAATTTTGAACGAATTGAAAAGCGCATTATTGGTAACTTAGTGGAGGTTTTTATAATTTCTCAATGAAATTAATATTTCCGGAGCTACAGTCACTTTCTTAAACATTTCAAAAGGAAGTAATATTCATTTATTTATTGATAAGCTTGAACCGCTTCTCATTTAAAAATGTATGTTTTCATAAATTCTTTTAAATCAAAAGAGTTTCAAAAGAATTGAAGAACAATTAATTGATAATTTTCTGAAGATTTTAATAATTTCGCAATGAAATTATTATTTCCGTAGATACAGTCAACTTCTTAAACATTTCATAAAGAAGTAATATTCATATATTTACTGATAAACTTGAACCATTCCTCATACAAAAATGTATTTTTCCAAACATTCTTTCAAATCAAAAAAATTTTTAACGAATTGAAAAGCGCATTATTGATAACTTAGTGGAGGTTTTTATAATTTCTCAATGAAATTAATATTTCCGGAGCTACAGTCACTTTCTTAAACATTTCAAAAGGAAGTAATATTCATATATTTATTGATAAGCTTGAACCGCTTCTCATAAAAAAATGTATTTTTTCAAAAGCTCTTTCAAATGAAAACAATTTTAAAGGAATTGAAAAGAGCACTGTTAATAACTTAGTACTTTTCAACTCAAGGATTCATATGAAAGTAATATTCATATATTTATTTTAATATATTTTTTTTATTTGAACTACTCCTCATACAAAAATTGTCTTTTCAAACATTCATTCAAATCACACAATTTTAAAAGAATTGAAACGATAACTTGGTGAAGATTTTAATAATTTCGCAATGAAATTAATATTTCCGTAGATACAGTCACCTTCTTAAACATTTCAAAAGGAAGTAATATTCATATATTTACTGATAAACTTGAACCATTCCTCATACAAAAATGTATTTTTCCAAACATTCTTTCAAATCAAAAAAATTTTGAACGAATTGAAAAGCGCATTATTGATAACTTAGTGAAGCTTTTTATAATTTCGCAATAAAATTAATATTTCCGTAGATACAGTCACTTTCTTAAACATTTCATAAAGAAGTAATATTCATATATTTACTGATAAACTTGAACCATTCCTCATACAAAAATGTATTTTTCCAAAAATTCTTTAAAATGAAACAAATTTTGAAGGAATTGAAAATAGGTACTCTTGATAACTTAATGAAGTTTTTTGTAATTTGAAATAAAAACAACTTCGAAAGAATTAAAAAGAGCACTATCGATAACTTAGTGAATATTTCTAAAATTTCGCAATGAAGTTAATATTTCCGTAGATACAGTCACTTTCTTAAACATTTCAAAAGGAAGTAATATTCATATATTTATTGATAAGCTTGAACCGCTTCTCATAAAAAAACGTAGTTTTTCAAAAACTCTTTGAAATGAAAAAAATTTTAAAGGAATTGAAAAGAGCACTGTTGCTAACTTAGTGAAGCTTTTTATAATTTCGCAATGAAAATAATATTTCCGTAGATACAGTCACTTTCTTAAACATTTCATAAAGAAGTAATATTCATATATTTACTGATAAACTTGAACCATTCCTCATACAAAAATGTATTTTTCCAAACATTCTTTCAAATCAAAAAAATTTTGAACGAATTGAAAAGCGCATTATTGGTAACTTAGTGGAGGTTTTTATAATTTCGCAAGTAAATTAATATTTCCGGAGCTACAGTCACTTTCTTAAACATTTCAAAAGGAAGTAATATTCATATATTTATTAATAAGTTTGAACCGCTTCTCATAAAAAAATTTATTTTTTCAAAAACTCTTTCAAATGAAAACAATTTTAAAGGAATTGAAAAGAGCACTGTTAATAACGTAGTACTTTTCAATTCAAGGATTCATATATTTATTTTAATATATTTTTTTTATTTGAACTACTCCTCATACAAAAATTGTCTTTTCAAACATTCATTCAAATCACACAATTTTAAAAGAATTGAAACGATAACTTGGTGAAGATTTTAATAATTTCGCAATGAAATTATTATTTCCGGAGCTACAGTCACTTTCTTAAACATTTCAAAAGGAAGTAATATTCATATATTTATTAATAAGCTTGAACCGCTTCTCATAAAAAAATGTATTTTTCCAAACATTCTTTCAAATCAAAAAAATTTTGTATGCATTGAAAAGCGCATTATTGGTAACTTTGTGGAGGTTTTTATAATTTCGCAAGTAAATTAATATTTCCGGAGCTACAGTCACTTTCTTAAACATTTCAAAAGGAAGTAATATTCATATATTTATTAATAAGCTTGAACCGCTTCTCATAAAAAAATGTATTTTTTCAAAAACTCTTTCAAATGAAAACAATTTTAAAGGAATTGAAAAGAGCACTGTTAATAACGTAGTACTTTTCAATTCAAGGATTCATATGAAAGTAATATTCATATATTTATTTTAATATATTTTTTTTTATTTGAACTACTCCTCATACAAAAATTGTCTTTTCAAACATTCATTCAAATCACACAATTTTAAAAGAATTGAAACGATAACTTGGTGAAGATTTTAATAATTTCGCAATAAAATTAATATTTCCATAGATACAGTCACCTTCTTAAACATTTCAAAAGGAAGTAATATTCATATATTTACTGATAAACTTGAACCATTCCTCCTACAAAAATGTATTTTTCCAAACATTCTTTCAAATCAAAAAAATTGTTAACGAATTGAAAAGCGCATTATTGATAACTTAGTGGAGGTTTTTATAATTTCGCAATGAAATTAATATTTCCGGAGCTACAGTCACTTTCTTAAACATTTCAAGAGGAAGTAATATTCATATATTTATTGATAAGCTTGAACCGCTTCTCATAAAAAAATGTATTTTTCCAAACATTCTTTCAAATCAAAAAAATTTTATATGAATTGAAAAGCGCATTATTGATAACTTAGTGAATATTTCTATAATTTCGCAATGAAGTTAATATTTCCGTAGATACAGTCACTTTCTTAAACATTTCAAAAGGAAGTAATATTCATATATTTATTGATAAGCTTGAACCGCTTCTCATAAAAAAATGTATTTTTTCAAAAGCTCTTTCAAATGAAAACAATTTTAAAGGAATTGAAAAGAGCACTGTTAATAACTAAGTGCTTTTCAATTCAAAGTTTCATATGAAAGTAATATTCATACATTTTTTTTAAAATATTTTTTTTATTTGAACTACTCCTCATACAATAATTGTGTTTTCAAACATTCATTCAAATCACACAATCTTAAAAGAATTGAAACGATAAATTGGTGAAGATTTTAATAATTTCGCAATGAAATTAATATTTCCAGAGATACAGTCACTTTCTTAAACATTTCATAAAGAAGTAATATTCATATATTTACTGATTAACTTGAACCATTCCTCATACAAAAATGTATTTTTCCAAACATTCTTTCAAATCAAAAAAATTTTGAACGAATTGAAAAGCGCATTATTGGTAACTTAGTGGAGGTTTTTATAATTTCTCAATGAAATTAATATTTCCGGAGCTACAGTCACTTTCTTAAACATTTCAAAAGGAAGTAATATTCATTTATTTATTGATAAGCTTGAACCGCTTCTCATAAAAAAATGTATTTTTTCAAAAGCTCTTTCAAATGAAAACAATTTTAAAGGAATTGAAAAGAACACTGTTAATAACTTAGTGCTTTTCAATTCAAAGTTTCATATGAAAGTAATATTCATATATTTATTTTAATATATTTTTTTTATTTGAACTACTCCTCATACAATAATTGTCTTTTCAAACATTCATTCAAATCACACAATTTTAAAAAAATTAAAACGATAACTTGGTGAATATTTTAATAATTTCGCAATGAAATTAATATTTCCGGAGATACAGTCACTTTCTTAAACATTTCATAAGGAAGTAATTTTTATTAATTTATTGATGAACTTAAACCACTTCTCATTTAAAAATGTATGTTTTCATAAATTCTTTTAAATCAAAAGAGTTTCAAAAGAATTGAAGAACAATTAATTGATAATTTTCTGAAGATTTTAATAATTTCGCAATGAAATTATTATTTCCGTAGATACAGTCAACTTCTTAAACATTTCATAAAGAAGTAATATTCATATATTTACTGATAAACTTGAACCATTCCTCATACAAAAATGTATTTTTCCAAACATTCTTTCAAATCAAAAAAATTTTTAACGAATTGAAAAGCGCATTATTGATAACTTAGTGGAGGTTTTTATAATTTTTCAATGAAATTAATGTTTCCGGAGCTACAGTCACTTTCTTAAACATTTCAAAAGGAAGTTATATTCATATATTTATTGATAACCTTGAACCGCTTCTCATAAAAAAATGTATTTTTTCAAAAGCTCTTTCAAATGAAAACAATTTTAAAGGAATTGAAAAGAGCACTGTTAATAACTTAGTACTTTTCAATTCAAGGATTCATATGAAAGTAATATTGATATATTTATTTTAATATATTTTTTTTTATTTGAACTACTCCTCATACAACAATTGTCTTTTCAAACATTCATTCAAATCACACAATTTTAAAAGAATTGAAACGATAACTTGGTGAAGATTTTAATAATTTCGCAATGAAATTAATATTTCCGTAGATACAGTCACCTTCTTAAACATTTCATAAAGAAGTAATATTCATATATTTACTGATAAACTTGAACCATTCCTCATACAAATATGTATTTTTCCAAACATTCTTTCAAATCAAAAAAAATTTGAACGAATTGAAAAGCGCATTATTGATAACTTAGTGAATATTTCTATAATTTCGCAATGAAGTTAATATTTCCGTAGATGCAGTCACTTTCTTAAACATTTCAAAAGGAAGTAATATTCATATATTTATTGATTAGCTTGAACCGCTTCTCATAAAAAAATGTATTTTTTCAAAAACTCTTTCAAATAAAAACAATTTTAAAGGAATTGAAAAGATCACTTTAGCTAACTTAGTGAAGCTTTTTATAATTTCGCTATGAAATTAATGTTTTCGTAGATACAGTCACTTTCTTAAACATTTCATAAAGAAGTAATATTTATATATTTACTGATAAACTTGAACCATTCCTCATACAAAAATGTATTTTTCCAAACATTCTTTCAAATAAAAAAAATTTTGAACGAATTAAAAAGCGCATTATTGATAACTTAGTGGAGGTTTTTATAATTTCGCAATGAAATTAATATTTCCGGAGCAACAGTCACCTTCTTAAACATTTCAAAAGGAAGTAATATTCATATATTTACTGATAAACTTGAACCATTCCTCATACAAAAATGTATTTTTCCAAAAATTCTTTAAAATGAAACAAATTTTAAAGGAATTGAAAATAGGTACTCTTAATAACTTAATGAAGATTTTTGTAATTTGAAATCAAAACAACTTCGAAAGAATTAAAAAGAGCACTATCGATAGTTTAGTGAATATTTCTATAATTTCACAATGAAGTTAATATTTCCGTAGATACAGTCACTTTCTTAAACATTTCAAAAGGAAGTAATATTCATATATTTATTGATAAGCTTGAACCGCTTCTCATAAAAAAACGTAGTTTTGCAAAAACTCTTTGAAATGAAAAAAATTTTAAAGGAATTGAAAAGAGCACTGTTGGTAACTTAGTGAAGCTTTTTTTAATTTCGCAATGAAAATAATATTTCCGTAGATACAGTCACTTTCTTAAACATTTCATAAAGAACAAATATTCATATATTTACTGATAAACTTGAACCATTCCTCATACAAAAATTTATTTTTCCAAACATTCTTTCAAATCAAAAAAATTTTGAACGAATTGAAAAGCGCATTATTGGTAACTTAGTGGAGGTTTTTATACTTTCGCAAGTAAATTAATATTTCCGGAGCTACAGTCACTTTCTTAAACATTTCAAAAGGAAGTAATATTCATATATTTATTAATAAGCTTGAACCGCTTCTCATAAAAAAATGTATTTTTTCAAAAACTCTTTCAAATGAAAACAATTTTAAAGGAATTGAAAAGAGCACTGTTAATAACTTAGTACTTTTCAATTCAAGGATTCATATGAAAGTAATATTCATATATATATTTTAATATATTTTTTTTTATTTGAACTACTCCTCATACAAAAATTGTCTTTTCAAACATTCATTCAAATCACACAATTTTAAAAGAATTGAAACGATAACTTAGTGAAGATTTTTATAATTTTGTAATGAAATTAATATTTCCGGAGATATAGTCCCTTTCTTAAACATTTAATAAAGAAGTAATATTCATATATTTACTGTTAAACTTGAACCATTCCTCATACAAAAATGTATTTTTCCAAACATTCTTTCAAATCAAAAAAATTTTGAACGAATTGAAAAGCGCATTATTGATAACTTAGTGGAGGTTTTTATAATTTCTCAATGAAATTAATATTTCCGGAGCTACAGTCACTTTCTTAAACATTTCAAAAGAAAGTAATATTCATATATTTATTAATAAGCTTGAACCGCTTCTCATAAAAAAATGTATTTTTTCAAAAACTCTTTCAAATGAAAACAATTTTAAAGGAATTGAAAAGAGCACTGTTAATAACTTAGTACTTTTCAATTCAAGGATTCATATGAAAGTAATATTCATATATTTATTTTAATATATTTTTTTTTATTTGAACTACTCCTCATACAATAATTGTGTTTTCAAACATTCATTCAAATCACACAATCTTAAAAGAATTGAAACTATAATTTGGTGAAGATTTTAATAATTTCGCAATGAAATTAATATTTCCGGAGATACAGTCACTTTCTTAAACATTTCATAAAGAAGTAATATTCATATATTTACTGATAAACTTGAACCATTCCTCATACAAAAATGTATTTTTCCAAACATTCTTTCAAATAAAAAAAATTTTTAACGAATTGAAAAGCGCATTATTGATAACTTAGTGGAGGTTTTTATAATTTCTCAATGAAATTAATATTTCCGGAGCTACAGTCACTTTCTTAAACATTTCAAAAGGAAGTAATATTCATATATTTCGTGTTAAACTTGAACCATTCCTCATACAAAACTGTATTTTTCCAAACATTCTTTCAAATCAAAAAAATTTTGAACGAATTGAAAAGCGCATTATTGATAACTTAGTGGAGGTTTTTATAATTTCTCAATGAAATTAATATTTCCGGAGCTACAGTCACTTTCTTAAACATTTCAAAAGGAAGTAATATTCATTTATTTATTGATAAGCTTGAACCACTTCTCATAAAAAAATGTATTTTTTCAAAAGCTCTTTCAAATGAAAACAATTTTAAAGGAATTGAAAAGAGCACTGTTAATAACTTAGTGCTTTTCAATTCAAAGTTTCATATGAAAGTAATATTCATATATTTATTTTAATATATTTTTTTTATTTGAACTACTCCTCATACAATAATTGTGTTTTCAAACATTCATTCAAATCACACAATCTTAAAAGAATTGAAACGATAATTTGGTGAAGATTTTAATAATTTCGCAATGAAATTAATATTTCCGGAGATACAGTCACTTTCTTAAACATTTCATAAGGAAGTAATTTTTATTAATTTATTGATAAACTTAAACCACTTCTCATTTAAAAATGTATGTTTTCATAAATTCTTTTAAATCAAAAGAGTTTTAAAAGAATTGAAGAACGATTAATTGATAATTTTGTGAAGATTTTAATAATTTCGCAATGAAATTAATATTTCCGGAGCAACAGTCACCTTCTTAAACATTTCAAAAGGAAGTAATATTCATATATTTACTGATAAACTTGAACCATTCCTCATACAAAAATGTATTTTTCCAAACATTCTTTCAAATCAAAAAAATTTTTAACGAATTGAAAAGCGCATTATTGGTAACTTAGTGGAGGTTTTTTATAATTTCGCAAGTAAATTAATATTTCCGGAGCTACAGTCACCTTCTTAAACATTTCAAAAGGAAGTAATATTCATATATTTACTGATAAACTTGAACCATTCCTCATACAAAAATGTATTTTTCCAAAAATTCTTTAAAATGAAACAAATTTTGAAGGAATTGAAAATAGGTACTCTTGATGACTTAATGAAGATTTTTGTAATTTGAAATCAAAACAACTTCGAAAGAATTAAAAAGAGCACTATCGATAGTTTAGTGAATATTTCTATAATTTCGCAATGAAGTTAATATTTCCGTAGATACAGTCACTTTCTTAAACATTTCAAAAGGAAGTAATATTCATATATTTATTGATAAGCTTGAACCGCTTCTCATAAAAAACGTAGTTTTTCAAAAACTCTTTGAAATGAAAAAAATTTTAAAGGAATTGAAAAGAGCACTGTTGCTAACTTAGTGAAGCTTTTTATAATTTCGCAATGAAAATAATATTTCCGTAGATACAGTCACTTTCTTAAACATTTCATAAAGAAGTAATATTCATATATTTACTGTTAAACTTGAACCATTCCTCATACAAAAATGTATTTTTCCAAACATTCTTTGAAATCAAAAAAATTTTGAACGAATTGAAAAGCGCATTATTGGTAACTTAGTGGAGGTTTTTATACTTTCGCAATGAAATTAATATTTCCGGAGCTACAGTCACTTTCTTAAACATTTCAAAAGGAAGTAATATTCATATATTTATTAATAAGCTTGAACCGCTTCTCATAAAAAAATGTATTTTTTCAAAAAGCTCTTTCAAATGAAAACAATTTTAAAGGAATTGAAAAGAGCACTGTTAATAACTTAGTACTTTTCAATTCAAGGATTCATATGACAGTAATATTCATATATTTATTTTAATATATTTTTTTTTATTTGAACTACTCTTCATACAAAAATTGTCTTTTCAAACATTCATTCAAATCACACAATTTTAAAAGAATTGAAACGATAACTTAGTGAAGATTTTTATAATTTTGTAATGAAATTAATATTTCCGGAGATACAGTCACTTTCTTAAACATTTCATAAAGAAGTAATATTCATATATTTACTGTTAAACTTGAACCATTCCTCATACAAAAATGTATTTTTCCAAACATTCTTTCAAATCAAAAAAATTTTATATGAATTGAAAAGCGCATTATTGATAACTTAGTGGAGGTTTTTATAATTTCGCAATGAAATTAATATTTCCGGAGCTACAGTCACTTTCTTAAACATTTCAAAAGGAAGTAATATTCATATATTTATTAATAAGCTTGAACCGCTTCTCATAAAAAAATTTATTTTTTCAAAAACTCTTTCAAATGAAAACAATTTTAAAGGAATTGAAAAGAGCACTGTTAATAACTTAGTACTTTTCAATTCAAGGATTCATATGAAAGTAATATTCATATATTTATTTTAATATATTTTTTTTTATTTGAACTACTCCTCATACAATAATTGTGTTTTCAAACATTCATTCAAATCACACAATCTTAAAAGAATTGAAACGATAATTTGGTGAAGATTTTAATAATTTCGCAATGAAATTAATATTTCCGGAGATACAGTCACTTTCTTAAACATTTCATAAAGAAGTAATATTCATATATTTACTGATAAACTTGAACCATTCCTCATACAAAAATGTATTTTTCCAAACATTCTTTCAAATAAAAAAAATTTTTAACGAATTGAAAAGCGCATTATTGATAACTTAGTGGAGGTTTTTATAATTTCTCAATGAAATTAATATTTCCGGAGCTACAGTCACTTTCTTAAACATTTCAAAAGGAAGTAATATTCATTTATTTATTGATAAGCTTGAACCGCGTCTCATAAAAAAATTTATTTTTTCAAAAGCTCTTTCAAATGAAAACAATTTTAAAGGAATTGAAAAGAGCACTGTTAATAACTTAGTGCTTTTCAATTCAAAGTTTCCTATGAAAGTAATATTCATATATTAATTTTAATATATTTTTTTTATTTGAACTACTCCTCATACAATAATTTTGTTTTCAAACATTCATTCAAATCACACAATCTTAAAAGAATTGAAACGATAATTTGCTGAAGATTTTAATAATTTCGCAATGAAATTATTATTTCCGTAGATACAGTCACCTTCTTAAACATTTCATATAGAAGTAATATTCATATATTTACTGATAAACTTGAACCATTCCTCATACAAAAATGTATTTTTCCAAACATTCTTTCAAACCAAAAAAATTTTGAACGAATTGAAAAGCGCATTATTGATAACTTAGTGGAGGTTTTTATAATTTCGCAATGAAATTAATATTTACGGAGATACAGTCACTTTCTTAAACATTTCATAAGGAAGTAATTTTTATTAATTTATTGATAAACTTAAACCACTTCTCATTTAAAAATGTATGTTTTCATAAATTCTTTTAAATCAAAAGAGTTTTAAAAGAATTGAATAATTTCGCAATGAAATTAATATTTCCGTAGATACAGTCACCTTCTTAAACATTTCATAAAGAAGTAATATTCATATATTTACTGATAAACTTGAACCATTCATCATACAAAAATGTATTTTTCCAAAAATTCTTTAAAATGAAACAAATTTTGAAGGAATTGAAAATAGGTACTCTTGATAACTTAATGAAGATTTTTGTATTTTGAAATCAAAACAACTTCGAAAGAATTAAAAAGAGCACTATAGATAATTTGGTGAAGATTTTAATAATTTCGCAATGAAGTTAATATTTCCGTAGATACAGTCACTTTCCTAAACATTTCAAAAGGAAGTAATATTCATATATTTATTGATAAGCTTGAACCGCTTCTCATAAAAAAACGTAGTTTTTCAAAAACTCTTTCAAATCAAAAAAATTTTGAACGAATTGAAAAGCGCATTATTGATAACTTAGTGAAGCTTTTTATAATTTCGCAATAAAATTAATATTTCCGTAGATACAGTCATTTTCTAAAACATTTCAAAAGGAAGTAAAATTCATATATTTATTGATAAGCTTGAACCGCTTCTCATAAAAAAATGTATTTTTTCAAAAGCTCTTTCAAATGAAAACAATTTTAAAGAAATTGAAAAGAGCACTGTTAATAACTTAGTACTTTTCAATTTAAGGATTCATATGAAAGTAATATTCATATATTTATTTTAATATATTTTTTTTTATTTGAACTACTCCTCATACAAAAATTGTCTTTTCAAACATTCATTCAAATCACACAATTTTAAAAGAATTGAAACGATAACTTGGTGAAGATTTTAATAATTTCGCAATGAAATTATTATTTCCGTAGATACAGTCAACTTCTTAAACATTTCATAAAGAAGTAATATTCATATATTTACTGATAAACTTGAACCATTCATCATACAAAAATGTATTCTTCCAAAAATTCTTTAAAATGAAACAAATTTTGAAGGAATTGAAAATAGGTACTTTTGATAACTTAATGAAGATTTTTGTATTTTGAAATCAAAACAACTTCGAAAGAATGAAAAAGAGCACTATCGATAATTTGGTGAAGATTTTAATAATTTCGCAATGAAGTTAATATTTCCGTAGATACAGTCACTTTCCTAAACATTTCAAAAGGAAGTAATATTCATGTATTTATTGATAAGCTTGAACCGCTTCTTATAAAAAAACGTAGTTTTTCAAAAACTCTTTCAAATGAAAAAAATTTTAAAGGAATTGAAAAGAGCACTGTTGCTAACTTAGTGAAGTTTTTTATAATTTCGCAATGAAATTAATATTTCCGTAGATACAGTCACTTTCTTAAACATTTCATAAAGAAGTAATATTCATATATTTACTGATAAACTTGAACCATTCCTCATACAAAAATGTATTTTTCCAAACATTCTTTCAAATCAAAAAAATTTTGAACGAATTGAAGAGCGCATTATTGGTAACTTAGTGGAGGTTTTTATAATTTCGCAAGTAAATTAATATTTCCGGAGCTACAGTCACTTTCTTAAACATTTCAAAAGGAAGTAATATTTATATATTTATTAATAAGCTTGAACCGCGTCTAATAAAAAAATGTATTTTTTCAAAAACTCTTTCAAATGAAAACAATTTTAAAGGAATTGAAAAGAGCACTGTTAATAACTTAGTACTTTTCAATTCAAGGATTCATATGAAAGTAATATTCATATATTTATTTTAATATATTTTTTTTTATTTGAACTACTCCTCATACAAAAATTGTCTTTTCAAACATTCATGCAAATCACACAATTTTAAAAGAATTGAAACGATAACTTGGTGAAGATTTTTATAATTTCGCAATGAAATTAATATTTCCGTAGATACAGTCACCTTCTTAAACATTTCATAAAGAAGTAATATTCATATATTTACTGATAAACTTGAACCATTCATCATACAAAAATGTATTTTTCCAAAAATTCTTTAAAATGAAACAAATTTTGAAGGAATTGAAAATAGAAACTCTTGATAACTTAATGAAGATTTTTGTATTTTGAAATCAAAACAACTTCGAAAGAATTAAAAAGAGCACTATCGATAATTTGGTGAAGATTTTAATAATTTCGCAATGAAGTTAATATTTCCGTAGATACAGTCACTTTCCTAAACATTTCAAAAGGAAGTAATATTCATATATTTATTGATAAGCTTGAACCGCTTCTCATAAAAAAACGTAGTTTTTCAAAAACTCTTTCAAATCAAAAAAATTTTGAACGAATTGAAAAGCTCATTATTGATAACTTAGTGAAGCTTTTTATAATTTCGCAATAAAATTAATATTTCCGTAGATACAGTCATTTTCTAAAACATTTCAAAAGGAAGTAAAATTCATATATTTATTGATAAGCTTGAACCGCTTCTCATAAAAAAATGTATTTTTTCAAAAGCTCTTTCAAATGAAAACAATTTTAAAGGAATTGAAAAGAGCACTGTTAATAACTTAGTACTTTTCAATTCAAGGATTCATATGAAAGTAATATTCATATATTTATTTTAATATATTTTTTTTTATTTGAACTACTCCTCATACAAAAATTGTCTTTTCAAACATTCATTCAAATCACACAATTTTAAAAGAATTGAAACGATAACTTGGTGAAGATTTTAATAATTTCGCAATGAAATTATTATTTCCGTAGATACAGTCACCTTCTTAAACATTTCATAAAGAAGTAATATTCATATATTTACTGATAAACTTGAACCATTCATCATACAAAAATGTATTCTTCCAAAAATTCTTTAAAATGAAACAAATTTTGAAGGAATTGAAAATAGGTACTTTTGATAACTTAATGAAGATTTTTGTATTTTGAAATCAAAACAACTTCGAAAGAATGAAAAAGAGCACTATCGATAATTTGGTGAAGATTTTAATAATTTCGCAATGAAGTTAATATTTCCGTAGATACAGTCACCTTCTTAAACATTTCAAAAGGAAGTAATATTCATATATTTACTGATAAACTTGAACCATTCCTCATAAAAAAATGTATTTTTCCAAAAATTCTTTAAAATAAAAACAATTTTAAAGGAATTGAAGAGAGCACTGTTAATAACTTAGTACTTTTCAATTTAAGGATTCATATGAAAGTAATATTCATATATTTATTTTAATATATTTTTTTTATTTGAACTACTCCTCATACAATAATTGTGTTTTTAAACATTCATTCAAATCACACAATCTTAAAAGAATTGAAACGATAATTTGGTGAAGATTTTAATAATTTTGCAATGAAATTAGTATTTCCGGAGATACAGTCACTTTCTTAAACATTTCATAAAGAAGTAATATTCATATATTTACTGATAAACTTGAACCATTCCTCATACAAAAATGTATTTTTCCAAACATTCTTTCAAATAAAAAAAATTTTGAACGAATTGAAAAGCGCATTATTGATAACTTAGTGGAGAATTTTATAATTTCGCAATAAAAATAATATTTCCGTAGCTACAGTCACTTTCTCAAACATTTCATAAAGAAGTAATATTCATATATTTACTGATAAACTTGAACCATTCCTCATACAAAAATGTATTTTTCCAAACATTCTTTCAAATCAAATCAAAAAAATTGAAAAGCGCATTATTGGTAACTTAGTGGAGGTTTTTATAATTTCGCAAGTAAATTTATATTTCCGGAGCTACAGTCACTTTCTTAAACATTTCAAAAGGAAGTAATATACATATATTTATTAATAAGCTTGAACCGCTTCTCATAAAAAAATGTATTTTTTCAAAAACTCTTTCAAATGAAAACAATTTTAAAAGAATTGAAAAGAGCACTGTTAATAACTTAGTACTTTTCAATTCAAGGATTCATATGAAAGTAATATTCATATATTTATTTTAATATATTTTTTTTTATTTGAACTACTCCTCATACAAAAATTGTCTTTTCAAACATTCATTCAAATCACACAATTTTAAAAGAATTGAAAGGATAACTTGGTGAAGATGTTAATCATTTCGCAATTAAATTAATATTTCCGTAGATACAGTCACCTTCTTAAACATTTCAAAAGGAAGTAATATTCATATATTTACTGATAAACTTGAACCATTCCTCATACAAAAATGTATTTTTCCAAACATTCTTTCAAATCAAAAAAATTTTGAACGAATTGAAAAGCGCATAATTGATAACTTAATGAATATTTCTATAATTTCGCAATAAAATTAATATTTCCGTAGATACAGTCATTTTCTTAAACATTTCAAAAGGAAGTAAAATTCATATATTTATTGATAAGCTTGAACCGCTTCTCATAAAAAAATTTATTTTTTCAAAAACTCTTTCAAATGAAAACAATTTTAAAGGAATTGAAAAGAGCACTGTTGCTAACTTAGTGAAGCTTTTTATAATTTCGCTATGAAATTAATGTTTCCGTAGATACAGTAACTTTCTCAAACATTTCATAAAGAAGTAATATTCATATATTTACTGATAAACTTGAACCATTCCTCATACAAAAATGTATTTTTCCAAACATTCTTTCAAATCAAATCAAAAAAATTGAAAAGCGCATTATTGGTAACTTAGTGGAGGTTTTTATAATTTCGCAAGTAAATTAATATTTCCGGAGCTACAGTCACTTTCTTAAACATTTCAAAAGGAAGTAATATACATATATTTATTAATAAGCTTGAACCGCTTCTCATAAAAAAATGTATTTTTTCAAAAACTCTTTCAAATGAAAACAATTTTAAAAGAATTGAAAAGAGCACTGTTAATAACTTAGTACTTTTCAATTCAAGGATTCATATGAAAGTAATATTCATATATTTACTGATAAACTTGAACCATTCCTCATACAAAAATGTATTTTTCCAAACATTCTTTCAAATCAAATCAAAAAAATTGAAAAGCGCATTATTGGTAACTTAGTGGAGGTTTTTATAATTTCGCAAGTAAATTAATATTTCCGGAGCTACAGTCACTTTCTTAAACATTTCAAAAGGAAGTAATATACATATATTTATTAATAAGCTTGAACCGCTTCTCATAAAAAAATGTATTTTTCCAAAAATTCTTTAAAATAAAAACAATTTTAAAGGAATTGAAGAGAGCACTGTTAATAACTTAGTACTTTTCAATTTAAGGATTCATATGAAAGTAATATTCATATATTTATTTTAATATATTTTTTTTATTTGAACTACTCCTCATACAATAATTGTGTTTTCAAACATTCATTCAAATCACACAATCTTAAAAGAATTGAAACGATAATTTGGTGAAGATTTTAATAATTTCGCAATGAAATTAGTATTTCCGGAGATACAGTCACTTTCTTAAACATTTCATAAAGAAGTAATATTCATATATTTACTGATAAACTTGAACCATTCCTCATACAAAAATGTATTTTTCCAAACATTCTTTCAAATCAAAAAAATTTTGAACGAATTGAAAAGCTCATTATTGATAACTTAGTGAAGCTTTTTATAATTTCGCAATAAAAATAATATTTCCGTAGCTACAGTCACTTTCTCAAACATTTCATAAAGAAGTAATATTCATATATTTACTGATAAACTTGAACCATTCCTCATACAAAAATGTATTTTTCCAAACATTCTTTCAAATCAAATCAAAAAAATTGAAAAGCGCATTATTGGTAACTTAGTGGAGGTTTTTATAATTTCGCAAGTAAATTAATATTTCCGGAGCTACAGTCACTTTCTTAAACATTTCAAAAGGAAGTAATATACATATATTTATTAATAAGCTTGAACCGCTTCTCATAAAAAAATGTATTTTTTCAAAAACTCTTTCAAATGAAAACAATTTTAAAAGAATTGAAAAGAGCACTGTTAATAACTTAGTACTTTTCAATTCAAGGATTCATATGAAAGTAATATTCATATATTTACTGATAAACTTGAACCATTCCTCATAAAAAAATGTATTTTTCCAAAAATTCTTTAAAATAAAAACAATTTTAAAGGAATTGAAGAGAGCACTGTTAATAACTTAGTACTTTTCAATTTAAGGATTCATATGAAAGTAATATTCATATATTTATTTTAATATATTTTTTTTATTTGAACTACTCCTCATACAATAATTGTGTTTTCAAACATTCATTCAAATCACACAATCTTAAAAGAATTGAAACGATAATTTGGTGAAGATTTTAATAATTTCGCAATGAAATTAGTATTTCCGGAGATACAGTCACTTTCTTAAACATTTCATAAAGAAGTAATATTCATATATTTACTGATAAACTTGAACCATTCCTCATACAAAAATGTATTTTTCCAAACATTCTTTCAAATAAAAAAAATTTTTAACGAATTGAAAAGCGCATTATTGATAACTTAGTGGAGGTTTTTATAATTTCTCAATGAAATTAATATTTCCGGAGCTACAGTCACTTTCTTAAACATTTCAAAAGGAAGTAATATTCATTTATTTATTGATAAGCTTGAACCGCGTCTCATAAAAAAATTTATTTTTTCAAAAGCTCTTTCAAATGAAAACAATTTTAAAGGAATTGAAAAGAGCACTGTTAATAACTTAGTGCTTTTCAATTCAAAGTTTCCTATGAAAGTAATATTCATATATTAATTTTAATATATTTTTTTTATTTGAACTACTCCTCATACAATAATTTTGTTTTCAAACATTCATTCAAATCACACAATCTTAAAAGAATTGAAACGATAATTTGCTGAAGATTTTAATAATTTCGCAATGAAATTATTATTTCCGTAGATACAGTCACCTTCTTAAACATTTCATATAGAAGTAATATTCATATATTTACTGATAAACTTGAACCATTCCTCATACAAAAATGTATTTTTCCAAACATTCTTTCAAACCAAAAAAATTTTGAACGAATTGAAAAGCGCATTATTGATAACTTAGTGGAGGTTTTTATAATTTCGCAATGAAATTAATATTTACGGAGATACAGTCACTTTCTTAAACATTTCATAAGGAAGTAATTTTTATTAATTTATTGATAAACTTAAACCACTTCTCATTTAAAAATGTATGTTTTCATAAATTCTTTTAAATCAAAAGAGTTTTAAAAGAATTGAATAATTTCGCAATGAAATTAATATTTCCGTAGATACAGTCACCTTCTTAAACATTTCATAAAGAAGTAATATTCATATATTTACTGATAAACTTGAACCATTCATCATACAAAAATGTATTTTTCCAAAAATTCTTTAAAATGAAACAAATTTTGAAGGAATTGAAAATAGGTACTCTTGATAACTTAATGAAGATTTTTGTATTTTGAAATCAAAACAACTTCGAAAGAATTAAAAAGAGCACTATAGATAATTTGGTGAAGATTTTAATAATTTCGCAATGAAGTTAATATTTCCGTAGATACAGTCACTTTCCTAAACATTTCAAAAGGAAGTAATATTCATATATTTATTGATAAGCTTGAACCGCTTCTCATAAAAAAACGTAGTTTTTCAAAAACTCTTTCAAATCAAAAAAATTTTGAACGAATTGAAAAGCGCATTATTGATAACTTAGTGAAGCTTTTTATAATTTCGCAATAAAATTAATATTTCCGTAGATACAGTCATTTTCTAAAACATTTCAAAAGGAAGTAAAATTCATATATTTATTGATAAGCTTGAACCGCTTCTCATAAAAAAATGTATTTTTTCAAAAGCTCTTTCAAATGAAAACAATTTTAAAGAAATTGAAAAGAGCACTGTTAATAACTTAGTACTTTTCAATTTAAGGATTCATATGAAAGTAATATTCATATATTTATTTTAATATATTTTTTTTTATTTGAACTACTCCTCATACAAAAATTGTCTTTTCAAACATTCATTCAAATCACACAATTTTAAAAGAATTGAAACGATAACTTGGTGAAGATTTTAATAATTTCGCAATGAAATTATTATTTCCGTAGATACAGTCAACTTCTTAAACATTTCATAAAGAAGTAATATTCATATATTTACTGATAAACTTGAACCATTCATCATACAAAAATGTATTCTTCCAAAAATTCTTTAAAATGAAACAAATTTTGAAGGAATTGAAAATAGGTACTTTTGATAACTTAATGAAGATTTTTGTATTTTGAAATCAAAACAACTTCGAAAGAATGAAAAAGAGCACTATCGATAATTTGGTGAAGATTTTAATAATTTCGCAATGAAGTTAATATTTCCGTAGATACAGTCACTTTCCTAAACATTTCAAAAGGAAGTAATATTCATGTATTTATTGATAAGCTTGAACCGCTTCTTATAAAAAAACGTAGTTTTTCAAAAACTCTTTCAAATGAAAAAAATTTTAAAGGAATTGAAAAGAGCACTGTTGCTAACTTAGTGAAGTTTTTTATAATTTCGCAATGAAATTAATATTTCCGTAGATACAGTCACTTTCTTAAACATTTCATAAAGAAGTAATATTCATATATTTACTGATAAACTTGAACCATTCCTCATACAAAAATGTATTTTTCCAAACATTCTTTCAAATCAAAAAAATTTTGAACGAATTGAAGAGCGCATTATTGGTAACTTAGTGGAGGTTTTTATAATTTCGCAAGTAAATTAATATTTCCGGAGCTACAGTCACTTTCTTAAACATTTCAAAAGGAAGTAATATTTATATATTTATTAATAAGCTTGAACCGCGTCTAATAAAAAAATGTATTTTTTCAAAAACTCTTTCAAATGAAAACAATTTTAAAGGAATTGAAAAGAGCACTGTTAATAACTTAGTACTTTTCAATTCAAGGATTCATATGAAAGTAATATTCATATATTTATTTTAATATATTTTTTTTTATTTGAACTACTCCTCATACAAAAATTGTCTTTTCAAACATTCATGCAAATCACACAATTTTAAAAGAATTGAAACGATAACTTGGTGAAGATTTTTATAATTTCGCAATGAAATTAATATTTCCGTAGATACAGTCACCTTCTTAAACATTTCATAAAGAAGTAATATTCATATATTTACTGATAAACTTGAACCATTCATCATACAAAAATGTATTTTTCCAAAAATTCTTTAAAATGAAACAAATTTTGAAGGAATTGAAAATAGAAACTCTTGATAACTTAATGAAGATTTTTGTATTTTGAAATCAAAACAACTTCGAAAGAATTAAAAAGAGCACTATCGATAATTTGGTGAAGATTTTAATAATTTCGCAATGAAGTTAATATTTCCGTAGATACAGTCACTTTCCTAAACATTTCAAAAGGAAGTAATATTCATATATTTATTGATAAGCTTGAACCGCTTCTCATAAAAAAACGTAGTTTTTCAAAAACTCTTTCAAATCAAAAAAATTTTGAACGAATTGAAAAGCTCATTATTGATAACTTAGTGAAGCTTTTTATAATTTCGCAATAAAATTAATATTTCCGTAGATACAGTCATTTTCTAAAACATTTCAAAAGGAAGTAAAATTCATATATTTATTGATAAGCTTGAACCGCTTCTCATAAAAAAATGTATTTTTTCAAAAGCTCTTTCAAATGAAAACAATTTTAAAGGAATTGAAAAGAGCACTGTTAATAACTTAGTACTTTTCAATTCAAGGATTCATATGAAAGTAATATTCATATATTTATTTTAATATATTTTTTTTTATTTGAACTACTCCTCATACAAAAATTGTCTTTTCAAACATTCATTCAAATCACACAATTTTAAAAGAATTGAAACGATAACTTGGTGAAGATTTTAATAATTTCGCAATGAAATTATTATTTCCGTAGATACAGTCACCTTCTTAAACATTTCATAAAGAAGTAATATTCATATATTTACTGATAAACTTGAACCATTCATCATACAAAAATGTATTCTTCCAAAAATTCTTTAAAATGAAACAAATTTTGAAGGAATTGAAAATAGGTACTTTTGATAACTTAATGAAGATTTTTGTATTTTGAAATCAAAACAACTTCGAAAGAATGAAAAAGAGCACTATCGATAATTTGGTGAAGATTTTAATAATTTCGCAATGAAGTTAATATTTCCGTAGATACAGTCACCTTCTTAAACATTTCAAAAGGAAGTAATATTCATATATTTACTGATAAACTTGAACCATTCCTCATAAAAAAATGTATTTTTCCAAAAATTCTTTAAAATAAAAACAATTTTAAAGGAATTGAAGAGAGCACTGTTAATAACTTAGTACTTTTCAATTTAAGGATTCATATGAAAGTAATATTCATATATTTATTTTAATATATTTTTTTTATTTGAACTACTCCTCATACAATAATTGTGTTTTTAAACATTCATTCAAATCACACAATCTTAAAAGAATTGAAACGATAATTTGGTGAAGATTTTAATAATTTTGCAATGAAATTAGTATTTCCGGAGATACAGTCACTTTCTTAAACATTTCATAAAGAAGTAATATTCATATATTTACTGATAAACTTGAACCATTCCTCATACAAAAATGTATTTTTCCAAACATTCTTTCAAATAAAAAAAATTTTGAACGAATTGAAAAGCGCATTATTGATAACTTAGTGGAGAATTTTATAATTTCGCAATAAAAATAATATTTCCGTAGCTACAGTCACTTTCTCAAACATTTCATAAAGAAGTAATATTCATATATTTACTGATAAACTTGAACCATTCCTCATACAAAAATGTATTTTTCCAAACATTCTTTCAAATCAAATCAAAAAAATTGAAAAGCGCATTATTGGTAACTTAGTGGAGGTTTTTATAATTTCGCAAGTAAATTTATATTTCCGGAGCTACAGTCACTTTCTTAAACATTTCAAAAGGAAGTAATATACATATATTTATTAATAAGCTTGAACCGCTTCTCATAAAAAAATGTATTTTTTCAAAAACTCTTTCAAATGAAAACAATTTTAAAAGAATTGAAAAGAGCACTGTTAATAACTTAGTACTTTTCAATTCAAGGATTCATATGAAAGTAATATTCATATATTTATTTTAATATATTTTTTTTTATTTGAACTACTCCTCATACAAAAATTGTCTTTTCAAACATTCATTCAAATCACACAATTTTAAAAGAATTGAAAGGATAACTTGGTGAAGATGTTAATCATTTCGCAATTAAATTAATATTTCCGTAGATACAGTCACCTTCTTAAACATTTCAAAAGGAAGTAATATTCATATATTTACTGATAAACTTGAACCATTCCTCATACAAAAATGTATTTTTCCAAACATTCTTTCAAATCAAAAAAATTTTGAACGAATTGAAAAGCGCATAATTGATAACTTAATGAATATTTCTATAATTTCGCAATAAAATTAATATTTCCGTAGATACAGTCATTTTCTTAAACATTTCAAAAGGAAGTAAAATTCATATATTTATTGATAAGCTTGAACCGCTTCTCATAAAAAAATTTATTTTTTCAAAAACTCTTTCAAATGAAAACAATTTTAAAGGAATTGAAAAGAGCACTGTTGCTAACTTAGTGAAGCTTTTTATAATTTCGCTATGAAATTAATGTTTCCGTAGATACAGTAACTTTCTCAAACATTTCATAAAGAAGTAATATTCATATATTTACTGATAAACTTGAACCATTCCTCATACAAAAATGTATTTTTCCAAACATTCTTTCAAATCAAATCAAAAAAATTGAAAAGCGCATTATTGGTAACTTAGTGGAGGTTTTTATAATTTCGCAAGTAAATTAATATTTCCGGAGCTACAGTCACTTTCTTAAACATTTCAAAAGGAAGTAATATACATATATTTATTAATAAGCTTGAACCGCTTCTCATAAAAAAATGTATTTTTTCAAAAACTCTTTCAAATGAAAACAATTTTAAAAGAATTGAAAAGAGCACTGTTAATAACTTAGTACTTTTCAATTCAAGGATTCATATGAAAGTAATATTCATATATTTACTGATAAACTTGAACCATTCCTCATACAAAAATGTATTTTTCCAAACATTCTTTCAAATCAAATCAAAAAAATTGAAAAGCGCATTATTGGTAACTTAGTGGAGGTTTTTATAATTTCGCAAGTAAATTAATATTTCCGGAGCTACAGTCACTTTCTTAAACATTTCAAAAGGAAGTAATATACATATATTTATTAATAAGCTTGAACCGCTTCTCATAAAAAAATGTATTTTTCCAAAAATTCTTTAAAATAAAAACAATTTTAAAGGAATTGAAGAGAGCACTGTTAATAACTTAGTACTTTTCAATTTAAGGATTCATATGAAAGTAATATTCATATATTTATTTTAATATATTTTTTTTATTTGAACTACTCCTCATACAATAATTGTGTTTTCAAACATTCATTCAAATCACACAATCTTAAAAGAATTGAAACGATAATTTGGTGAAGATTTTAATAATTTCGCAATGAAATTAGTATTTCCGGAGATACAGTCACTTTCTTAAACATTTCATAAAGAAGTAATATTCATATATTTACTGATAAACTTGAACCATTCCTCATACAAAAATGTATTTTTCCAAACATTCTTTCAAATCAAAAAAATTTTGAACGAATTGAAAAGCTCATTATTGATAACTTAGTGAAGCTTTTTATAATTTCGCAATAAAAATAATATTTCCGTAGCTACAGTCACTTTCTCAAACATTTCATAAAGAAGTAATATTCATATATTTACTGATAAACTTGAACCATTCCTCATACAAAAATGTATTTTTCCAAACATTCTTTCAAATCAAATCAAAAAAATTGAAAAGCGCATTATTGGTAACTTAGTGGAGGTTTTTATAATTTCGCAAGTAAATTAATATTTCCGGAGCTACAGTCACTTTCTTAAACATTTCAAAAGGAAGTAATATACATATATTTATTAATAAGCTTGAACCGCTTCTCATAAAAAAATGTATTTTTTCAAAAACTCTTTCAAATGAAAACAATTTTAAAAGAATTGAAAAGAGCACTGTTAATAACTTAGTACTTTTCAATTCAAGGATTCATATGAAAGTAATATTCATATATTTACTGATAAACTTGAACCATTCCTCATAAAAAAATGTATTTTTCCAAAAATTCTTTAAAATAAAAACAATTTTAAAGGAATTGAAGAGAGCACTGTTAATAACTTAGTACTTTTCAATTTAAGGATTCATATGAAAGTAATATTCATATATTTATTTTAATATATTTTTTTTATTTGAACTACTCCTCATACAATAATTGTGTTTTCAAACATTCATTCAAATCACACAATCTTAAAAGAATTGAAACGATAATTTGGTGAAGATTTTAATAATTTCGCAATGAAATTAGTATTTCCGGAGATACAGTCACTTTCTTAAACATTTCATAAAGAAGTAATATTCATATATTTACTGATAAACTTGAACCATTCCTCATACAAAAATGTATTTTTCCAAACATTCTTTCAAATAAAAAAAATTTTGAACGAATTGAAAAGCGCATTATTGATAACTTAGTGGAGAATTTTATAATTTCGCAATGAAATTAATATTTCCGGAGCTACAGTCACCTTCTTAAACATTTCAAAAGGAAGTAATATTCATATATTTACTGATAAACTTGAACCATTCCTCATAAAAAAATGTATTTTTCCAAACATTCTTTCAAATCAAAAAAATTTTGAACGAATTGAAAAGCGCATTATTGATAACTTAGTGAAGCTTTTTATAATTTCGCAATAAAATTAATATTTCCGTAGATACAGTCATTTTCTTAAAAATTTCAAAAGGAAGTAAAATTCATATATTTATTTATAAGCTTGAACCGCTTCTCATAAAAAAATGTATTTTTTCAAAAGCTCTTTCAAATGAAAACAATTTTAAAGGAATTGAAAAGAGCACTGTTAATAACTTATTACTTTTCAATATAAGGATTCATATGAAAGTAATATTCATATATTTATTTTAATATATTTTTTTTATTTGAACTACTCCTCATACAATAATTGTGTTTTCAAACATTCATTCAAATCACACAATCTTAAAAGAATTGAAACGAGAATTTGGTGAAGATTTTAATAATTTCGCAATGAAATTAGTATTTCCGGAGATACAGTCACTTTCTTAAACATTTCATAAAGAAGTAATATTCATATATTTACTGATAAACTTGAACCATTCCTCATACAAAAATGTATTTTTCCAAACATTCTTTCAAATAAAAAAAATTTTGAACGAATTGAAAAGCGCATTATTGATAACTTAGTGGAGAATTTTATAATTTCGCAATGAAATTAATATTTCCGGAGCTACAGTCACCTTCTTAAACATTTCAAAAGGAAGTAATATTCATATATTTACTGATAAACTTGAACCATTCCTCATAAAAAAATGTATTTTTCCAAACATTCTTTCAAATCAAAAAAATTTTGAACGAATTGAAAAGCGCATTATTGATAACTTAGTGAAGCTTTTTATAATTTCGCAATAAAATTAATATTTCCGTAGATACAGTCATTTTCTTAAAAATTTCAAAAGGAAGTAAAATTCATATATTTATTTATAAGCTTGAACCGCTTCTCATAAAAAAATGTATTTTTTCAAAAGCTCTTTCAAATGAAAACAATTTTAAAGGAATTGAAAAGAGCACTGTTAATAACTTATTACTTTTCAATATAAGGATTCATATGAAAGTAATATTCATATATTTATTTTAATATATTTTTTTTATTTGAACTACTCCTCATACAATAATTGTGTTTTCAAACATTCATTCAAATCACACAATCTTAAAAGAATTGAAACGATAATTTGGTGAAGATTTTTATAATTTTGTAATGAAATTAATATTTCCGGAGATACAGTCACTTTCTTAAACATTTCATAAAGAAGTAATATTCATATATTTACTGATAAACTTGAACCATTCCTCATACAAAAATGTATTTTTCCAAAAATTCTTTAAAATGAAAACAATTTTAAAGGAATTGAAGAGAGCACTGTTAATAACTTAGTACTTTTCAATTTAAGGATTCATATGAAAGTAATATTCATATATTTATTTTAATATATTTTTTTTATTTGAACTACTCCTCATACAATAATTGTGTTTTCAAACATTCATTCAAATCACACAATCTTAAAAGAATTGAAACGATAATTTGGTGAAGATTTTAATAATTTCGCAATGAAATTAGTATTTCCGGAGATACAGTCACTTTCTTAAACATTTCATAAAGAAGTAATATTCATATATTTACTGATAAACTTGAACCATTCCTCATACAAAAATGTATTTTTCCAAACATTCTTTCAAATCAAAAAAATTTTGAACGAATTGAAAAGCGCATTATTGATAACTTAGTGAAGCTTTTTATAATTTCGCAATAAAATTAATATTTCCGTAGATACAGTCACTTTCTCAAACATTTCAAAAGGAAGTAATATTCATATATTTACTGATAAACTTGAACCATTCCTCATACAAAAATGTATTTTTCCAAACATTCTTTCAAATCAAAAAAATTTTGAACGAATTGAAAAGCGCATTATTGATAACTTAGTGGAGGTTTTTATAATTTCTCAATGAAGTTAATATTTCCGTAGATACAGTCACTTTCTTAAACATTTTAAAAGGAAGTAAAATTCATATATTTATTGATAAGCTTGAACCGCGTCTCATAAAAAAATGTATTTTTTCAAAAACTCTTTCAAATGAAAACAATTTTAAAGAAATTGAAAAGAGCACTGTTAATAACTTAGTACTTTTCAATTTAAGGATTCATATGAAAGTAATATTCATATATTTATTTTAATATATTTTTTTTTATTTGAACTACTCCTCATACAACAATTGTCTTTCCAAACATTCATTCAAATCACACAATTTTAAAAGAATTGAAACGATAACTTGGTGAAGATTTTAATAATTTCGCAATTAAATTAATATTTCCATAGATACAGTCACCTTCTTAAACATTTCAAAAGGAAGTAAAATTCATATATTTATTGATAAGCTTGAACCATTCCTCATACAAAAATGTATTTTTCCAAACATTCTTTCAAATCAAAAAAATTTTGAACGAATTGAAAAGCGCATTATTGATAACTTAGTGGAGGTTTTTATAGTTTCTCAATGAAGTTAATATTTCCGTAGATACAGTCACTTTCTTAAACATTTCAAAAGGAAGTAAAATTCATATATTTATTGATAAGCTTGAACCGCTTCTTATAAAAAAATGTATTTTTTCAAAAGCTCTTTCAAATGAAAACAATTTTAAAGGAATTGAAAAGAGCACTGTTAATAACTTAGTGCTTTTCAATTCAAAGTTTCATATGAAAGTAATATTCAAATATTTATTTAAATATATTTTTTTTTATTTGAACTACTCCTCATACAAAAATTGTTGTTTCAAACATTTATTCAAATCACACAATTTTAAAAGAATCGATCAATTGATAATTTTGTGGAGATTTTTATAATTTCGTAATGAAATTAATATTTCCGGAGCTACAGTCACTTTCTTAAACATTTCAAAAGGAAGTAATATACATATATTTATTAATAAGCTTGAACCGCTTCTCATAAAAAAATGTATTTTTTCAAAAACTCTTTCAAATGAAAACAATTTTAAAGGAATTGAAAAGAGCACTGTTAATAACTTAGTACTTTGTAATTCAAGGATTCATATGAAAGTAATATTCATATATTTATTTTAATATATTTTTTTTATTTGAACTACTCCTCATACAAAAATTGTCTTTTCAAACATTCATTCAAATCACACAATTTTAAAAGAATTGAAGCGATAACTTGGTGAAGATTTTAATAATTTCGCAATTAAATTAATATTTCCATAGATACAGTCACCTTCTTAAACATTTCAAAAGGAAGTAATATTCATATATTTACTGATAAACTTGAACCATTCCTCATACAAAAATGTATTTTTCCAAACATTCTTTCAAATCAAAAAAATTTTGATAGAATTGAAAAGCGCATAATTGATAACTTAATGAATATTTCTATAATTTCGCAATAAAATTAATATTTCCGTAGATACAGTCACTTTCTCAAACATTTCATAAAGAAGTAATATTCATATATTTACTGATAAACTTGAACCATTCCTCATACAAAAATGTATTTTTCCAAACATTCTTTCAAATCAAAAAAATTTTGAACGAATTGAAAAGCTCATTATTGATAACTTAGTGAAGCTTTTTATAATTTCGCAATAAAAATAATATTTCCGTAGCTACAGTCACTTTCTCAAACATTTCATAAAGAAGTAATATTCATATATTTACTGATAAACTTAAACCATTCCTCATACAAAAATGTATTTTTCCAAACATTCTTTCAAATCAAATCAAAAAAATTGAAAAGCGCATTATTGGTAACTTAGTGGAGGTTTTTATAATTTCGCAAGTAAATTAATATTTCCGGAGCTACAGTCACTTTCTTAAACATTTCAAAAGGAAGTAATATACATATATTTATTAATAAGCTTGAACCGCTTCTCATAAAAAAATGTATTTTTTCAAAAACTCTTTCAAATGAAAACAATTTTAAAGGAATTGAAAAGAGCACTGTTAATAAATTAGTACTTTTCAATTCAAGGATTCATATGAAAGTAATATTCATATATTTATTTTAATATATTTTTTTTTATTTGAACTACTCCTCATACAAAAATTGTCTTTTCAAACATTCATTCAAATCACACAATTTTAAAAGAATTGAAACGATAACTTGGTGAAGATTCTTATAATTTCGCAATTAAATTAATATTTCCGTAGATACAGTAACTTTCTTAAACATTTCATAAAGAAGTAATATTCATATATTTACTGATAAACTTGAACCATTCCTCATACAAAAATGTATTTTTCCAAACATTCTTTCAAATCAAAAAAATTTTGAACGAATTGAAAAGCGCATTATTGATAACTTAGTGGAGAATTTTATAATTTCGCAATGAAATTAATATTTCCGGAGCTACAGTCACCTTCTTAAACATTTCAAAAGGAAGTAATATTCATATATTTACTGATAAACTTGAACCATTCCTCATAAAAAAATGTATTTTTCCAAACATTCTTTCAAATCAAAAAAATTTTGAACGAATTGAAAAGCGCATTATTGATAACTTAGTGAAGCTTTTTATAATTCCGCAATAAAATTAATATTTCCGTAGATACAGTCACTTTCTTAAACATTTCATAAAGAAGTAATGTTCATATATTTACTGATAAACTTGAACCATTCCTCATACAAAAATGTATTTTTCCAAAAATTCTTTAAAATGAAAAAAATTTTGAAGGAATTGAAAATAGGTACTCTTGATAACTTAATGAAAATTTTTGTAATTTGAAATCAAAACAACTTCGAAAGAATTAAAAAGAGCACTGTCGATAACTTAGTGAATATTTCTATAATTTCGCAATGAAGTTAATATTTCCGTAGATACAGTCACTTTCTTAAACATTTCAAAAGGAAATAATATTCATATATTTATTGATAAGCTTGAATTGAACCGCTTCTCATAAAAAAACGTAGTTTTTCAAAAACTCTTTCAAATGAAAAAAATTTTAAAGGAATTGAAAAGAGCACTGTTGCTAACTTAGTGAAGCATTTTATAATTTCGCAATGAAATTAATATTTCCGTAGATACAGTCACTTTCTTAAACATTTCATAAAGAAGTAACATTCATATATTTACTGATAAACTTGAACCATTCCTCATACAAAAATGTATTTTTCCAAACATTCTTTCAAATCCAAAAAATTTTGAACGAATTGAAAAGCGCATTATTGATAACTTAGTGGAGGTTTTTATAATTTCTCAATGAAGTTAATATTTCCGTAGATACAGTCACTTTCTTAAACATTTCAAAAGGAAGTAAAATTCATATATTTATTGATAAGCTTGAACCGCTTCTCATAAAAAAATTTATTTTTTCAAAAACTCTTTCAAATGAAAACAATTTTAAAGGAATTGAAAAGATCACTGTTAATAACTTAGTACTTTTCAATTCAAGGATTCATATGAAAGTAATATTCATATATTTATTTTAATATATTTTTTTTTATTTGAACTACTCCTCATACAAAAATTGTCTTTTCAAACATTCATTCAAATCACACAATTTTAAAAGAATTGAAACGATAACTTGGTGAAGATTTTAATAATTTCGCAATGAAATTATTATTTCCGTAGATACAGTCACCTTCTTAAACATTTCATAAAGAAGTAATATTCATATATTTACTGATAAACTTGAACCATTCCTCATACAAAAATGTATTTTTCCAAACATTCTTTCAAATCAAAAAAATTTTGAACGAATTGAAAAGCGCATTATTGATAACTTAGTGGAGGTTTTAATAATTTCGCAATGAAATTATTATTTCCGTAGATACAGTCACCTTCTTAAACATTTCATAAAGAAGTAATATTCATATATTTACTGATAAACTTGAACCATTCATCATACAAAAATGTATTTTTCCAAAAATTCTTTAAAATGAAACAAATTTTGAAGGAATTGAAAATAGGTACTCTTGATAACTTAATGAAGATTTTTGTATTTTGAAATCAAAACAACTTCGAAAGAATTAAAAAGAGCACTATCGATAATTTGGTGAAGATTTTAATAATTTCGCAATGAAGTTAATATTTCCGTAGATACAGTCACTTTCCTAAACATTTCAAAAGGAAGTAATATTCATATATTTATTGATAAGCTTGAACCGCTTCTCATAAAAAAACGTAGTTTTTCAAAAACTCTTTCAAATGAAAAAAATTTTAAAGGAATTGAAAAGACCACTGTTGCTAACTTAGTGAAGCTTTTTATAATTTCGCAATGAAATTAATATTTCCGTAGATACAGTCACTTTCTTAAACATTTCATAAAGAAGTAATATTCATATATTTACTGATAAACTTGAACCATTCCTCATACAAAAATGTATTTTTCCAAACATTCTTTCAAATCAAAAAAATTTTGAACGAATTGAAGAGCGCATTATTGGTAACTTAGTGGAGGTTTTTATAATTTCGCAAGTAAATTAATATTTCCGGAGCTACAGTCACTTTCTTAAACATTTCAAAAGGAAGTAATATTTATATATTTATTAATAAGCTTGAACCGCGTCTCATAAAAAAATGTATTTTTTCAAAAACTCTTTCAAATGAAAACAATTTTAAAGGAATTGAAAAGAGCACTGTTAATAACTTAGTACTTTTCAATTCAAGGATTCATATGAAAGTAATATTCATTTATTTATTTAAATATATATTTTTTTATTTGAACTACTCCTCATACAAAAATTGTCTTTTCAAACATTCATGCAAATCACACAATTTTAAAAGAATTGAAACGATAACTTGGTGAAGATTTTAATAATTTCGCAATGAAATTAATATTTCCGTAGATACAGTCACCTTCTTAAACATTTCATAAAGAAGTAATATTCATATATTTACTGATAAACTTGAACCATTCATCATACAAAAATGTATTTTTCCAAAAATTCTTTAAAATGAAACAAATTTTGAAGGAATTGAAAATAGGTACTCTTGATAACTTAATGAAGATTTTTGTATTTTGAAATCAAAACAACTTCGAAAGAATTAAAAAGAGCACTATCGATAATTTGGTGAAGATTTTAATAATTTCGCAATGAAGTTAATATTTCCGTAGATACAGTCACTTTCCTAAACATTTCAAAAGGAAGTAATATTCATATATTTATTGATAAGCTTGAACCGCTTCTCATAAAAAAACGTAGTTTTTCAAAAACTCTTTCAAATCAAAAAAATTTTGAACGAATTGAAAAGCGCATTATTGATAACTTAGTGAAGCTTTTTATAATTTCGCAATAAAATTAATATTTCCGTAGATACAGTCATTTTCTAAAACATTTCAAAAGGAAGTAAAATTCATATATTTATTGATAAGCTTGAACCGCTTCTCATAAAAAAATGTATTTTTTCAAAAGCTCTTTCAAATGAAAACAATTTTAAAGAAATTGAAAAGAGCACTGTTAATAACTTAGTACTTTTCAATTTAAGGATTCATATGAAAGTAATATTCATATATTTATTTTAATATATTTTTTTTGTATTTGAACTACTCCTCATACAAAAATTGTCTTTTCAAACATTCATTCAAATCACACAATTTTAAAAGAATTGAAACGATAACTTGGTGAAGATTTTAATAATTTCGCAATGAAATTATTATTTCCGTAGATGCAGTCACCTTCTTAAACATTTCATAAAGAAGTAATATTCATATATTTACTGATAAACTTGAACCATTCATCATACAAAAATGTATTTTTCCAAAAATTCTTTAAAATGAAACAAATTTTGAAGGAATTGAAAATAGGTACTTTTGATAACTTAATGAAGATTTTTGTATTTTGAAATCAAAACAACTTCGAAAGAATTAAAAAGAGCACTATCGATAATTTGGTGAAGATTTTAATAATTTCGCAATGAAGTTAATATTTCCGTAGATACAGTCACTTTCCTAAACATTTCAAAAGGAAGTAATATTCATATATTTATTGATAAGCTTGAACCGCTTCTCATAAAAAAACGTAGTTTTTCAAAAACTCTTTCAAATGAAAAAAATTTTAAAGGAATTGAAAAGAGCACTGTTGCTAACTTAATGAAGCTTTTTATAATTTCGCAATGAAATTAATATTTCCGTAGATACAGTCACTTTCTTAAACATTTCATAAAGAAGTAATATTCATATATTTACTGATAAACTTGAACCATTCCTCATACAAAAATGTATTTTTCCAAACATTCTTTCAAATCAAAAAAATTTTGAACGAATTGAAGAGCGCATTATTGGTAACTTAGTGGAGGTTTTTATAATTTCGCAAGTAAATTAATATTTCCGGAGCTACAGTCACTTTCTTAAACATTTCAAACGGAAGTAATATTTATATATTTATTAATAAGCTTGAACCGCGTCTCATAAAAAAATGTATTTTTTCAAAAACTCTTTCAAATGAAAACAATTTTAAAGGAATTGAAAAGAGCACTGTTAATAACTTAGTACTTTTCAATTCAAGGATTCATATGAAAGTAATATTCATATATTTATTTTAATATATTTTTTTTTATTTGAACTACTCCTCATACAAAAATTGTCTTTTCAAACATTCATGCAAATCACACAATTTTAAAAGAATTGAAACGATAACTTGGTGAAGATTTTAATAATTTCGCAATGAAATTAATATTTCCGTAGATACAGTCACCTTCTTAAACATTTCATAAAGAAGTAATATTCATATATTTACTGATAAACTTGAACCATTCATCATACAAAAATGTATTTTTCCAAAAATTCTTTAAAATGAAACAAATTTTGAAGGAATTGAAAATAGGTACTCTTGATAACTTAATGAAGATTTTTGTATTTTGAAATCAAAACAACTTCGAAAGAATTAAAAAGAGCACTATCGATAATTTGGTGAAGATTTTAATAATTTCGCAATGAAGTTAATATTTCCGTAGATACAGTCACTTTCCTAAACATTTCAAAAGGAAGTAATATTCATATATTTATTGATAAGCTTGAACCGCTTCTCATAAAAAAACGTAGTTTTTCAAAAACTCTTTCAAATGAAAAAAATTTTAAAGGAATTGAAAAGAGCACTGTTGCTAACTTAGTGAAGTTTTTTATAATTTCGCAATGAAATTAATATTTCCGTAGATACAGTCACTTTCTTAAACATTTCATAAAGAAGTAATATTCATATATTTACTGATAAACTTGAACCATTCCTCATACAAAAATGTATTTTTCCAAACATTCTTTCAAATCAAAAAAATTTTGAACGAATTGAAGAGCGCATTATTGGTAACTTAGTGGAGGTTTTTATAATTTCGCAAGTAAATTAATATTTCCGGAGCTACAGTCACTTTCTTAAACATTTCAAAAGGAAGTAATATTTATATATTTATTAATAAGCTTGAACCGCGTCTCATAAAAAAATGTATTTTTTCAAAAACTCTTTCAAATGAAAACAATTTTAAAGGAATTGAAAAGAGCACTGTTAATAACTTAGTACTTTTCAGTTCAAGGATTCATATGAAAGTAATATTCATATATTTATTTTAATATATTTTTTTTTATTTGAACTACTCCTCATACAAAAATTGTCTTTTCAAACATTCATGCAAATCACACAATTTTAAAAGAATTGAAACGATAACTTGGTGAAGATTTTTATAATTTCGCAATGAAATTAATATTTCCGTAGATACAGTCACCTTCTTAAACATTTCATAAAGAAGTAATATTCATATATTTACTGATAAACTTGAACCATTCATCATACAAAAATGTATTTTTCCAAAAATTCTTTAAAATGAAACAAATTTTGAAGGAATTGAAAATAGAAATTCTTGATAACTTAATGAAGATTTTTGTATTTTGAAATCAAAACAACTTCGAAAGAATTAAAAAGAGCACTATCGATAATTTGGTGAAGATTTTAATAATTTCGCAATGAAGTTAATATTTCCGTAGATACAGTCACTTTCCTAAACATTTCAAAAGGAAGTAATATTCATATATTTATTGATAAGCTTGAACCGCTTCTCATAAAAAAACGTAGTTTTTCAAAAACTCTTTCAAATCAAAAAAATTTTGAACGAATTGAAAAGCGCATTATTGATAACTTAGTGAAGCTTGTTATAATTTCGCAATAAAATTAATATTTCCGTAGATACAGTCATTTTCTAAAACATTTCAAAAGGAAGTAAAATTCATATATTAATTGATAAGCTTGAACCGCTTCTCATAAAAAAATGTATTTTTTCAAAAGCTCTTTCAAATGAAAACAATTTTAAAGGAATTGAAAAGAGCACTGTTAATAACTTAGTGCTTTTCAATTCAAAGTTTCATATGAAAGTAATATTCAAATATTTATTTAAATATATTTTTTTTTATTTGAACTACTCCTCATACAAAAATTGTTATTTCAAACATTTATTCAAATCACACAATTTTAAAAGAATCGATCAATTGATAATTTTGTGGAGATTTTTATAATTTCGTAATGAAATTAATATTTCCGGAGCTACAGTCACTTTCTTAAACATTTCAAAAGGAAGTAATATACATATATTTATTAATAAGATTGAACCGCTTCTCATACAAAAATGTATTTTTCCAAAAATTCTTTCAAATCAAAAAAATTTTGAATGAATTGAAAATCGCATAATTGATAACTTAATGAATATTTCTATAATTTCGCAATAAAATTAATATTTCCGTAGATACAGTCATTTTCTTAAACATTTCAAAAGGAAGTAAAATTCATATATTTATTGATAAGCTTGAACCGCTTCTCATAAAAAAATTTATTTTTTCAAAAACTCTTTCAAATGAAAACAATTTTAAAGGAATTGAAAAGAGCACTGTTGCTAACTTAGTGAAGCTTTTTATAATTTCGCTATGAAATTAATGTTTCCGTAGATACAGTCACTTTCTTAAACATTTCATAAAGAAGTAATATTCATATATTTACTGATAAACTTGAACCATTCCTCATACAAAAATGTATTTTTCCAAACATTCTTTCAAATAAAAAAAATTTTGAACGAATTGAAAAGCGCATTATTGATAACTTAGTGGAGAATTTTATAATTTCGCAATGAAATTAATATTTCCGGAGCTACAGTCACCTTCTTAAACATTTCAAAAGGAAGTAATATTCATATATTTACTGATAAACTTGAACCATTCCTCATAAAAAAATGTATTTTTCCAAAAATTCTTTAAAATAAAAACAATTTTAAAGGAATTGAAGAGAGCACTGTTAATAACTTAGTACTTTTCAATTTAAGGATTCATATGAAAGTAATATTCATATATTTATTTTAATATATTTTTTTTATTTGAACTACTCCTCATACAATAATTGTGTTTTCAAACATTCATTCAAATCACACAATCTTAAAAGAATTGAAACGATAATTTGGTGAAGATTTTAATAATTTCGCAATGAAATTAGTATTTCCGGAGATACAGTCACTTTCTTAAACATTTCATAAAGAAGTAATATTCATATATTTACTGATAAACTTGAACCATTCCTCATACAAAAATGTATTTTTCCAAACATTCTTTCAAATCAAAAAAATTTTGAACGAATTGAAAAGCTCATTATTGATAACTTAGTGAAGCTTTTTATAATTTCGCAATAAAAATAATATTTCCGTAGCTACAGTCACTTTCTCAAACATTTCATAAAGAAGTAATGTTCATATATTTACTGATAAACTTAAACCATTCCTCATACAAAAATGTATTTTTCCAAACATTCTTTCAAATCAAATCAAAAAAATTGAAAAGCGCATTATTGGTAACTTAGTGGAGGTTTTTATAATTTCGCAAGTAAATTAATATTTCCGGAGCTACAGTCACTTTCTTAAACATTTCAAAAGGAAGTAATATACATATATTTATTAATAAGCTTGAACCGCTTCTCATAAAAAAATGTATTTTTTCAAAAACTCTTTCAAATGAAAACAATTTTAAAAGAATTGAAAAGAGCACTGTTAATAACTTAGTACTTTTCAATTCAAGGATTCATATGAAAGTAATATTCATATATTTACTGATAAACTTGAACCATTCCTCATACAAAAATGTATTTTTCCAAACATTCTTTCAAATCAAAAAAATTTTGAACGAATTGAAAAGCTCATTATTGATAACTTAGTGAAGCTTTTTATAATTTCGCAATAAAAATAATATTTCCGTAGCTACAGTCACTTTCTCAAACATTTCATAAAGAAGTAATATTCATATATTTACTGATAAACTTGAACCATTCCTCATACAAAAATGTATTTTTCCAAACATTCTTTCAAATCAAATCAAAAAAATTGAAAAGCGCATTATTGGTAACTTAGTGGAGGTTTTTATAATTTCGCAAGTAAATTAATATTTCCGGAGCTACAGTCACTTTCTTAAACATTTCAAAAGGAAGTAATATACATATATTTATTAATAAGCTTGAACCGCTTCTCATAAAAAAATGTATTTTTTCAAAAACTCTTTCAAATGAAAACAATTTTAAAAGAATTGAAAAGAGCACTGTTAATAACTTAGTACTTTTCAATTCAAGGATTCATATGAAAGTAATATTCATATATTTATTTTAATATATTTTTTTTTATTTGAACTACTCCTCATACAAAAATTGTCTTTTCAAACATTCATTCAAATCACACAATTTTAAAAGAATTGAAAGGATAACTTGGTGAAGATGTTAATCATTTTGCAATTAAATTAATATTTCCGTAGATACAGTCACCTTCTTAAACATTTCAAAAGGAAGTAATATTCATATATTTACTGATAAACTTGAACCATTCCTCATACAAAAATGTATTTTTCCAAACATTCTTTCAAATCAAAAAAATTTTGAACGAATTGAAAAGCGCATAATTGATAACTTAATGAATATTTCTATAATTTCGCAATAAAATTAATATTTCCGTAGATACAGTCATTTTCTTAAACATTTCAAAAGGAAGTAAAATTCATATATTTATTGATAAGCTTGAACCGCTTCTCATAAAAAAATTTATTTTTTCAAAAACTCTTTCAAATGAAAACAATTTTAAAGGAATTGAAAAGAGCACTGTTGCTAACTTAGTGAAGCTTTTTATAATTTCGCTATGAAATTAATGTTTCCGTAGATACAGTAACTTTCTTAAACATTTCATAAAGAAGTAATATTCATATATTTACTGATAAACTTGAACCATTCCTCATACAAAAATGTATTTTTCCAAACATTCTTTCAAATAAAAAAAAATTTTGAACGAATTGAAAAGCGCATTATTGATAACTTAGTGGAGAATTTTATAATTTCGCAATGAAATTAATATTTCCGGAGCTACAGTCACCTTCTTAAACATTTCAAAAGGAAGTAATATTCATATATTTACTGATAAACTTGAACCATTCCTCATAAAAAAATGTATTTTTCCAAAAATTCGTTAAAATAAAAACAATTTTAAAGGAATTGAAGAGAGCACTGTTAATAACTTAGTACTTTTCAATTTAAGGATTCATATGAAAGTAATATTCATATATTTATTTTAATATATTTTTTTTATTTGAACTACTCCTCATACAATAATTGTGTTTTCAAACATTCATTCAAATCACACAATCTTAAAAGAATTGAAACGATAATTTGGTGAAGATTTTAATAATTTCGCAATGAAATTAGTATTTCCGGAGATACAGTCACTTTCTTAAACATTTCATAAAGAAGTAATATTCATATATTTACTGATAAACTTGAACCATTCCTCATACAAAAATGTATTTTTCCAAACATTCTTTCAAATCAAAAAAATTTTGAACGAATTGAAAAGCTCATTATTGATAACTTAGTGAAGCTTTTTATAATTTCGCAATAAAAATAATATTTCCGTAGCTACAGTCACTTTCTCAAACATTTCATAAAGAAGTAATATTCATATATTTACTGATAAACTTGAACCATTCCTCATACAAAAATGTATTTTTCCAAACATTCTTTCAAATCAAATCAAAAAAATTGAAAAGCGCATTATTGGTAACTTAGTGGAGGTTTTTATAATTTCGCAAGTAAATTAATATTTCCGGAGCTACAGTCACTTTCTTAAACATTTCAAAAGGAAGTAATATACATATATTTATTAATAAGCTTGAACCGCTTCTCATAAAAAAATGTATTTTTTCAAAAACTCTTTTAAATGAAAACAATTTTAAAAGAATTGAAAAGAGCACTGTTAATAACTTAGTACTTTTCAATTCAAGGATTCATATGAAAGTAATATTCATATATTTACTGATAAACTTGAACCATTCCTCATAAAAAAATGTATTTTTCCAAAAATTCTTTAAAATAAAAACAATTTTAAAGGAATTGAAGAGAGCACTGTTAATAACTTAGTACTTTTCAATTTAAGGATTCATATGAAAGTAATATTCATATATTTATTTTAATATATTTTTTTTATTTGAACTACTCCTCATACAATAATTGTGTTTTCAAACATTCATTCAAATCACACAATCTTAAAAGAATTGAAACGATAATTTGGTGAAGATTTTAATAATTTCGCAATGAAATTAGTATTTCCGGAGATACAGTCACTTTCTTAAACATTTCATAAAGAAGTAATATTCATATATTTACTGATAAACTTGAACCATTCCTCATACAAAAATGTATTTTTCCAAACATTCTTTCAAATCAAAAAAATTTTGAACGAATTGAAAAGCTCATTATTGATAACTTAGTGAAGCTTTTTATAATTTCGCAATAAAAATAATATTTCCGTAGCTACAGTCACTTTCTCAAACATTTCATAAAGAAGTAATATTCATATATTTACTGATAAACTTGAACCATTCCTCATACAAAAATGTATTTTTCCAAACATTCTTTCAAATCAAATCAAAAAAATTGAAAAGCGCATTATTGGTAACTTAGTGGAGGTTTTTATAATTTCGCAAGTAAATTTATATTTCCGGAGCTACAGTCACTTTCTTAAACATTTCAAAAGGAAGTAATATACATATATTTATTAATAAGCTTGAACCGCTTCTCATAAAAAAATGTATTTTTTCAAAAACTCTTTCAAATGAAAACAATTTTAAAAGAATTGAAAAGAGCACTGTTAATAACTTAGTACTTTTCAATTCAAGGATTCATATGAAAGTAATATTCATATATTTATTTTAATATATTTTTTTTTATTTGAACTACTCCTCATACAAAAATTGTCTTTTCAAACATTCATTCAAATCACACAATTTTAAAAGAATTGAAAGGATAACTTGGTGAAGATTTTAATAATTTCGCAATGAAATTAATATTTCCGGAGATACAGTCACTTTCTTAAACATTTCATAAAGAAGTAATATTCATATATTTACTGATAAACTTGAACCATTCCTCATACAAAAATGTATTTTTCCAAACATTCTTTCAAATAAAAAAAATTTTTAACGAATTGAAAAGCGCATTATTGATAACTTAGTGGAGGTTTTTATAATTTCTCAATGAAATTAATATTTCCGGAGCTACAGTCACTTTCTTAAACATTTCAAAAGGAAGTAATATTCATATATTTCCTGTTAAACTTGAACCATTCCTCATACAAAACTGTATTTTTCCAAACATTCTTTCAAATCAAAAAAATTTTGAACGAATTGAAAAGCGCATTATTGATAACTTAGTGGAGGTTTTTATAATTTCGCAATGAAATTAATATTTCCAGAGCTACAGTCACTTTCTTAAACATTTCAAAAGGAAGTAATATTCATATATTTATTGATAAGCTTGAACCGCTTCTCATAAAAAAATGTATTTTTTTACAAACTCTTTCAAATGAAAACAATTTTAAAGGAATTGAAAAGAGCACTGTTGCTAACATAGTGAAGCTTTTTATAATTTCGCTATGAAATTAATGTTTCCGTAGATACAGTCACTTTCTTAAACATTTCATAAAGAAGTAATATATATATATTTACTGATAAACTTGAACCATTCCTCATACAAAAATGTATTTTTCCAAACATTCTTTCAAATAAAAAAAATTTTGAACGAATTAAAAAGCGCATTATTGATAACTTAGTGGAGGTTTTTATAATTTCGCAATGAAATTAATATTTCCGGAGCTACAGTCACCTTCTTAAACATTTCAAAAGGAAGTAATATTCATTTATTTACTGATAAACTTGAACCATTCCTCATACAAAAATGTATTTTTCCAAAAATTCTTTAAAATGAAACAAATTTTGAAGGAATTGAAAATAGAAATTCTTGATAACTTAATGAAGATTTTTGTATTTTGAAATCAAAACAACTTCGAAAGAATTAAAAAGAGCACTATCGATAATTTGGTGAAGATTTTAATAATTTCGCAATGAAGTTAATATTTCCGTAGATACAGTCACTTTCCTAAACATTTCAAAAGGAAGTAATATTCATATATTTATTGATAAGCTTGAACCGCTTCTCATAAAAAAACGTAGTTTTTCAAAAACTCTTTCAAATCAAAAAAATTTTGAACGAATTGAAAAGCGCATTATTGATAACTTAGTGAAGCTTGTTATAATTTCGCAATAAAATTAATATTTCCGTAGATACAGTCATTTTCTAAAACATTTCAAAAGGAAGTAAAATTCATATATTAATTGATAAGCTTGAACCGCTTCTCATAAAAAAATGTATTTTTTCAAAAGCTCTTTCAAATGAAAACAATTTTAAAGGAATTGAAAAGAGCACTGTTAATAACTTAGTGCTTTTCAATTCAAAGTTTCATATGAAAGTAATATTCAAATATTTATTTAAATATATTTTTTTTTATTTGAACTACTCCTCATACAAAAATTGTTATTTCAAACATTTATTCAAATCACACAATTTTAAAAGAATCGATCAATTGATAATTTTGTGGAGATTTTTATAATTTCGTAATGAAATTAATATTTCCGGAGCTACAGTCACTTTCTTAAACATTTTAAAAGGAAGTAATATACATATATTTATTAATAAGATTGAACCGCTTCTCATACAAAAATGTATTTTTCCAAAAATTCTTTCAAATCAAAAAAATTTTGAATGAATTGAAAATCGCATAATTGATAACTTAATGAATATTTCTATAATTTCGCAATAAAATTAATATTTCCGTAGATACAGTCATTTTCTTAAACATTTCAAAAGGAAGTAAAATTCATATATTTATTGATAAGCTTGAACCGCTTCTCATAAAAAAATTTATTTTTTCAAAAACTCTTTCAAATGAAAACAATTTTAAAGGAATTGAAAAGAGCACTGTTGCTAACTTAGTGAAGCTTTTTATAATTTCGCTATGAAATTAATGTTTCCGTAGATACAGTCACTTTCTTAAACATTTCATAAAGAAGTAATATTCATATATTTACTGATAAACTTGAACCATTCCTCATACAAAAATGTATTTTTCCAAACATTCTTTCAAATAAAAAAAATTTTGAACGAATTGAAAAGCGCATTATTGATAACTTAGTGGAGAATTTTATAATTTCGCAATGAAATTAATATTTCCGGAGCTACAGTCACCTTCTTAAACATTTCAAAAGGAAGTAATATTCATATATTTACTGATAAACTTGAACCATTCCTCATAAAAAATTTATTTTTCCAAAAATTCTTTAAAATAAAAACAATTTTAAAGGAATTGAAGAGAGCACTGTTAATAACTTAGTACTTTTCAATTTAAGGATTCATATGAAAGTAATATTCATATATTTATTTTAATATATTTTTTTTATTTGAACTACTCCTCATACAATAATTGTGTTTTCAAACATTCATTCAAATCACACAATCTTAAAAGAATTGAAACGATAATTTGGTGAAGATTTTAATAATTTCGCAATGAAATTAGTATTTCCGGAGATACAGTCACTTTCTTAAACATTTCATAAAGAAGTAATATTCATATATTTACTGATAAACTTGAACCATTCCTCATACAAAAATGTATTTTTCCAAACATTCTTTCAAATCAAAAAAATTTTGAACGAATTGAAAAGCTCATTATTGATAACTTAGTGAAGCTTTTTATAATTTCGCAATAAAAATAATATTTCCGTAGCTACAGTCACTTTCTCAAACATTTCATAAAGAAGTAATGTTCATATATTTACTGATAAACTTAAACCATTCCTCATACAAAAATGTATTTTTCCAAACATTCTTTCAAATCAAATCAAAAAAATTGAAAAGCGCATTATTGGTAACTTAGTGGAGGTTTTTATAATTTCGCAAGTAAATTAATATTTCCGGAGCTACAGTCACTTTCTTAAACATTTCAAAAGGAAGTAATATACATATATTTATTAATAAGCTTGAACCGCTTCTCATAAAAAAATGTATTTTTTCAAAAACTCTTTCAAATGAAAACAATTTTAAAAGAATTGAAAAGAGCACTGTTAATAACTTAGTACTTTTCAATTCAAGGATTCATATGAAAGTAATATTCATATATTTACTGATAAACTTGAACCATTCCTCATACAAAAATGTATTTTTCCAAACATTCTTTCAAATCAAAAAAATTTTGAACGAATTGAAAAGCTCATTATTGATAACTTAGTGAAGCTTTTTATAATTTCGCAATAAAAATAATATTTCCGTAGCTACAGTCACTTTCTCAAACATTTCATAAAGAAGTAATATTCATATATTTACTGATAAACTTGAACCATTCCTCATACAAAAATGTATTTTTCCAAACATTCTTTCAAATCAAATCAAAAAAATTGAAAAGCGCATTATTGGTAACTTAGTGGAGGTTTTTATAATTTCGCAAGTAAATTAATATTTCCGGAGCTACAGTCACTTTCTTAAACATTTCAAAAGGAAGTAATATACATATATTTATTAATAAGCTTGAACCGCTTCTCATAAAAAAATGTATTTTTTCAAAAACTCTTTCAAATGAAAACAATTTTAAAAGAATTGAAAAGAGCACTGTTAATAACTTAGTACTTTTCAATTCAAGGATTCATATGAAAGTAATATTCATATATTTATTTTAATATATTTTTTTTTATTTGAACTACTCCTCATACAAAAATTGTCTTTTCAAACATTCATTCAAATCACACAATTTTAAAAGAATTGAAAGGATAACTTGGTGAAGATGTTAATCATTTTGCAATTAAATTAATATTTCCGTAGATACAGTCACCTTCTTAAACATTTCAAAAGGAAGTAATATTCATATATTTACTGATAAACTTGAACCATTCCTCATACAAAAATGTATTTTTCCAAACATTCTTTCAAATCAAAAAAATTTTGAACGAATTGAAAAGCGCATAATTGATAACTTAATGAATATTTCTATAATTTCGCAATAAAATTAATATTTCCGTAGATACAGTCATTTTCTTAAACATTTCAAAAGGAAGTAAAATTCATATATTTATTGATAAGCTTGAACCGCTTCTCATAAAAAAATTTATTTTTTCAAAAACTCTTTCAAATGAAAACAATTTTAAAGGAATTGAAAAGAGCACTGTTGCTAACTTAGTGAAGCTTTTTATAATTTCGCTATGAAATTAATGTTTCCGTAGATACAGTAACTTTCTTAAACATTTCATAAAGAAGTAATATTCATATATTTACTGATAAACTTGAACCATTCCTCATACAAAAATGTATTTTTCCAAACATTCTTTCAAATAAAAAAAAATTTTGAACGAATTGAAAAGCGCATTATTGATAACTTAGTGGAGAATTTTATAATTTCGCAATGAAATTAATATTTCCGGAGCTACAGTCACCTTCTTAAACATTTCAAAAGGAAGTAATATTCATATATTTTCTGATAAACTTGAACCATTCCTCATAAAAAAATGTATTTTTCCAAAAATTCGTTAAAATAAAAACAATTTTAAAGGAATTGAAGAGAGCACTGTTAATAACTTAGTACTTTTCAATTTAAGGATTCATATGAAAGTAATATTCATATATTTATTTTAATATATTTTTTTTATTTGAACTACTCCTCATACAATAATTGTGTTTTCAAACATTCATTCAAATCACACAATCTTAAAAGAATTGAAACGATAATTTGGTGAAGATTTTAATAATTTCGCAATGAAATTAGTATTTCCGGAGATACAGTCACTTTCTTAAACATTTCATAAAGAAGTAATATTCATATATTTACTGATAAACTTGAACCATTCCTCATACAAAAATGTATTTTTCCAAACATTCTTTCAAATCAAAAAAATTTTGAACGAATTGAAAAGCTCATTATTGATAACTTAGTGAAGCTTTTTATAATTTCGCAATAAAAATAATATTTCCGTAGCTACAGTCACTTTCTCAAACATTTCATAAAGAAGTAATATTCATATATTTACTGATAAACTTGAACCATTCCTCATACAAAAATGTATTTTTCCAAACATTCTTTCAAATCAAATCAAAAAAATTGAAAAGCGCATTATTGGTAACTTAGTGGAGGTTTTTATAATTTCGCAAGTAAATTAATATTTCCGGAGCTACAGTCACTTTCTTAAACATTTCAAAAGGAAGTAATATACATATATTTATTAATAAGCTTGAACCGCTTCTCATAAAAAAATGTATTTTTTCAAAAACTCTTTCAAATGAAAACAATTTTAAAAGAATTGAAAAGAGCACTGTTAATAACTTAGTACTTTTCAATTCAAGGATTCATATGAAAGTAATATTCATATATTTACTGATAAACTTGAACCATTCCTCATAAAAAAATGTATTTTTCCAAAAATTCTTTAAAATAAAAACAATTTTAAAGGAATTGAAGAGAGCACTGTTAATAACTTAGTACTTTTCAATTTAAGGATTCATATGAAAGTAATATTCATATATTTATTTTAATATATTTTTTTTATTTGAACTACTCCTCATACAATAATTGTGTTTTCAAACATTCATTCAAATCACACAATCTTAAAAGAATTGAAACGATAATTTGGTGAAGATTTTAATAATTTCGCAATGAAATTAGTATTTCCGGAGATACAGTCACTTTCTTAAACATTTCATAAAGAAGTAATATTCATATATTTACTGATAAACTTGAACCATTCCTCATACAAAAATGTATTTTTCCAAACATTCTTTCAAATCAAAAAAATTTTGAACGAATTGAAAAGCTCATTATTGATAACTTAGTGAAGCTTTTTATAATTTCGCAATAAAAATAATATTTCCGTAGCTACAGTCACTTTCTCAAACATTTCATAAAGAAGTAATATTCATATATTTACTGATAAACTTGAACCATTCCTCATACAAAAATGTATTTTTCCAAACATTCTTTCAAATCAAATCAAAAAAATTGAAAAGCGCATTATTGGTAACTTAGTGGAGGTTTTTATAATTTCGCAAGTAAATTTATATTTCCGGAGCTACAGTCACTTTCTTAAACATTTCAAAAGGAAGTAATATACATATATTTATTAATAAGCTTGAACCGCTTCTCATAAAAAAATGTATTTTTTCAAAAACTCTTTCAAATGAAAACAATTTTAAAAGAATTGAAAAGAGCACTGTTAATAACTTAGTACTTTTCAATTCAAGGATTCATATGAAAGTAATATTCATATATTTATTTTAATATATTTTTTTTTATTTGAACTACTCCTCATACAAAAATTGTCTTTTCAAACATTCATTCAAATCACACAATTTTAAAAGAATTGAAAGGATAACTTGGTGAAGATTTTAATCATTTCGCAATTAATTTAATATTTCCGTAGATACAGTCACCTTCTTAAACATTTCAAAAGGAAGTAATATTCATATATTTACTGATAAACTTGAACCATTCCTCATACAAAAATGTATTTTTCCAAACATTCTTTCAAATCAAAAAAATTTTGAACGAATTGAAAAGCGCATAATTGATAACTTAATGAATATTTCTATAATTTCGCAATAAAATTAATATTTCCGAAGATACAGTCATTTTCTTAAACATTTCAAAAGGAAGTAAAATTCATATATTTATTGATAAGCTTGAACCGCTTCTCATAAAAAAATTTATTTTTTCAAAAACTCTTTCAAATGAAAACAATTTTAAAGGAATTGAAAAGAGCACTGTTGCTAACTTAGTGAAGCTTTTTATAATTTCGCTATGAAATTAATGTTTCCGTAGATACAGTAACTTTCTTAAACATTTCATAAAGAAGTAATATTCATATATTTACTGATAAACTTGAACCATTCCTCATACAAAAATGTATTTTTCCAAACATTCTTTCAAATAAAAAAAATTTTGAACGAATTGAAAAGCGCATTATTGATAACTTAGTGGAGAATTTTATAATTTCGCAATGAAATTAATATTTCCGGAGCTACAGTCACTTTCTTAAACATTTCAAAAGGAAGTAATATTCATATATTTACTGATAAACTTGAACCATTCCTCATAAAAAAATGTATTTTTCCAAACATTCTTTCAAATCAAAAAAATTTTGAACGAATTGAAAAGCGCATTATTGATAACTTAGTGAAGCTTTTTATAATTTCGCAATAAAATTAATATTTCCGTAGATACAGTCATTTTCTTAAAAATTTCAAAAGGAAGTAAAATTAATATATTTATTTATAAGCTTGAACCGCTTCTCATAAAAAAATGTATTTTTTCAAAAGCTCTTTCAAATGAAATCAATTTTAAAGGAATTGAAAAGAGCACTGTTAATAACTTATTACTTTTCAATATAAGGATTCATATGAAAGTAATATTCATATATTTATTTTAATATATTTTTTTTATTTGAACTACTCCTCATACAATAATTGTGTTTTCAAACATTCATTCAAATCACACAATCTTAAAAGAATTGAAACGATAATTTGGTGAAGATTTTAATAATTTCGCAATGAAATTAATATTTCCGGAGATACAGTCACTCTCTTAAACATTTCATAAGGAAGTAATTTTTATTAATTTATTAATAAACTTAAACCACTTCTCATTTAAAAATGTATGTTTTCACAAAATTCTTTTAAATCAAAACAGTTTTAAAAGAATTGAAGAGCGATCAATTGATAATTTTGTGAAGATTTTTATAATTTTGTAATGAAATTAATATTTCCGGAGATACAGTCACTTTCTTAAACATTTCATAAAGAAGTAATATTCATATATTTACTGATAAACTTGAACCATTCCTCATACAAAAATGTATTTTTCCAAAAATTCTTTAAAATGAAAACAATTTTAAAGGAATTGAAAAGAGCACTGTTAATAACTTAGTACTTTTCAATTTAAGGATTCATATGAAAGTAATATTCATATATTTATTTTAATATATTTTTTTTATTTGAACTACTCCTCATACAATAATTGTGTTTTCAAACATTCATTCAAATCACACAATCTTAAAAGAATTGAAACGATAATTTGGTGAAGATTTTAATAATTTCGCAATGAAATTAATATTTCCGGAGATACAGTCACTTTCTTAAACATTTCATAAAGAAGTAATATTCATATATTTACTGATAAACTTGAACCATTCCTCATACAAAAATGTATTTTTCCAAACATTCTTTCAAATCAAAAAAATTTTGAACGAATTGAAAAGCGCATTATTGATAACTTAGTGAAGCTTTTTATAATTTCGCAATAAAATTAATATTTCCGTAGATACAGTCACTTTCTCAAACATTTCAAAAGGAAGTAATATTCATATATTTACTGATAAACTTGAACCATTCCTCATACAAAAATGTATTTTTCCAAACATTCTTTCAAATCAAAAAAATTTTGAACGAATTGAAAAGCGCATTATTGATAACTTAGTGGAGGTTTTTATAATTTCTCAATGAAGTTAATATTTCCGTAGATACAGTCACTTTCTTAAACATTTTAAAAGGAAGTAAAATTCATATATTTATTGATAAGCTTGAACCGCGTCTCATAAAAAAATGTATTTTTTCAAAAACTCTTTCAAATGAAAACAATTTTAAAGAAATTGAAAAGAGCACTGTTAATAACTTAGTACTTTTCAATTTAAGGATTCATATGAAAATAATATTCATATATTTATTTTAATATATTTTTTTTTATTTGAACTACTCCTCATACAAAAATTGTCTTTTCAAACATTCATTCAAATCACACAATTTTAAAAGAATTGAAACGATAACTTGGTGAAGATTTTAATAATTTCGCAATGAAATTATTATTTCCGTAGATACAGTCACCTTCTTAAACATTTCATAAAGAAGTAATATTCATATATTTACTGATAAACTTGAACCATTCATCATACAAAAATGTATTTTTCCAAAAATTCTTTAAAATGAAACAAATTTTGAAGGAATTGAAAATAGGTACTTTTGATAACTTAATGAAGATTTTTGTATTTTGAAATCAAAACAACTTCGAAAGAATTAAAAAGAGCACTATCGATAATTTGGTTAAGATTTTAATAATTTCGCAATGTAGTTAATATTTCCGTAGATACAGTCACTTTCTCAAACATTTCATAAAGAAGTAATATTCATATATTTACTGATAAACTTGAACCATTCCTCATACAAAAATGTATTTTTCCAAACATTCTTTCAAATCAAAAAAATTTTTAACGAATTGAAAAGCGCATTATTGATAACTTAGTGAAGCTTTTTATAATTTCGCAATAAAATTAATATTTCCGTAGATACAGTCACTTTCTCAAACATTTCATAAAGAAGTAATATTCATATATTTACTGATAAACTTGAACCATTCCTCATACAAAAATGTATTTTTCCAAACATTCTTTCAAATCAAAATAATTTTGAACGAATTGAAAAGCTCATTATTGATAACTTAGTGAAGCTTTTTATAATTTCGCAATAAAAATAATATATCCGTAGCTACAGTCACTTTCTCAAACATTTCATAAAGAAGTAATATTCATATATTTACTGATAAACTTGAACCATTCCTCATACAAAAATGTATTTTTCCAAACATTCTTTCAAATCAAATCAAAAAAATTGAAAAGCGCATTATTGGTAACTTAGTGGAGGTTTTTATAATTTCTCAATGAAGTTAATATTTCCGTAGATACAGTCACTTTCTTAAACATTTTAAAAGGAAGTAAAATTCATATATTTATTGATAAGCTTGAACCGCTTCTCATAAAAAAATGTATTTTTTCAAAAACTCTTTCAAATGAAAACAATTTTAAAGAAATTGAAAAGAGCACTGTTAATAACTTAGTACTTTTCAATTTAAGGATTCATATGAAAGTAATATTCATATATTTATTTTAATATATTTTTTTATTTGAACTACTCCTCATACAATAATTGTGTTTTCAAACATTCATTCAAATCACACAATCTTAAAAGAATTGAAACGATAATTTGGTGAAGATTTTAATAATTTCGCAAGTAAATTAATATTTCCGGAGATACAGTCACTTTCTTAAACATTTCATAAAGAAGTAATATTCATATATTTACTGATAAACTTGAACCATTCCTCATACAAAAATGTATTTTTCCAAACATTCTTTCAAATCAAAAAAATTTTTAACGAATTGAAAAGCGCATTATTGATAACTTAGTGAAGCTTTTTATAATTTCGCAATAAAATTAATATTTCCGTAGATACAGTCACTTTCTCAAACATTTCATAAAGAAGTAATATTCATATATTTACTGATAAACTTGAACCATTCCTCATACAAAAATGTATTTTTCCAAACATTCTTTCAATTAAAAAAAATTTTGAACGAATTGAAAAGCTCATTATTGATAACTTAGTGAAGCTTTTTATAATTTCGCAATAAAAATAATATTTCCGTAGCTACAGTCACTTTCTCAAACATTTCATAAAGAAGTAATATTCATATATTTACTGATAAACTTGAACCATTCCTCATACAAAAATGTATTTTTCCAAACATTCTTTCAAATCAAATCAAAAAAATTGAAAAGCGCATTATTGGTAACTTAGTGGAGGTTTTTATAATTTCGCAAGTAAATTAATATTTCCGTAGATACAGTCACTTTCTTAAACATTTTAAAAGGAAGTAAAATTCATATATTTATTGATAAGCTTAAACCGCTTCTCATAAAAAAATGTATTTTTTCAAAAACTCTTTCAAATGAAAACAATTTTAAAAGAATTGAAAAGAGCACTGTTAATAACTTAGTACTTTTCAATTCAAGGATTCATATGAAAGTAATATTCATATATTTATTTTAATATATTTTTTTTTTTTTTGAACTACTCCTCATACAAAAATTGTCTTTTCAAACATTCATTCAAATCACACAATTTTAAAAGAATTGAAACGATAACTTGGTGAAGATTTTAATAATTTCGCAATTAAATTAATATTTCCGTAGATACAGTCACCTTCTTAAACATTTCAAAAGGAAGTAATATTCATATATTTACTGATAAACTTGAACCATTCCTCATACAAAAATGTATTTTTCCAAACATTCTTTCAAATCAAAAAAATTTTGAACGAATTGAAAAGCGCATAATTGATAACTTAATGAATATTTCTATAATTTCGCAATAAAATTAATATTTCCGTAGATACAGTCATTTTCTTAAACATTTCAAAAGGAAGTAAAATTCATATATTTATTGATAAGCTTGAACCGCTTCTCATAAAAAAATGTATTTTTTCAAAAACTCTTTCAAATGAAAACCATTTTAAAGGAATTGAAAAGAGCACTGTTGCTAACTTAGTGAAGCTTTTTATAATTTCGCTATGAAATTAATGTTTCCGTAGATACAGTAACTTTCTTAAACATTTCATAAAGAAGTAATATTCATATATTTACTGATAAACTTGAACCATTCCTCATACAAAAATGTATTTTTCCAAACATTCTTTCAAATAAAAAAAATTTTGAACGAATTGAAAAGCGCATTATTGATAACTTAGTGGAGAATTTTATAATTTCGCAATGAAATTAATATTTCCGGAGCTACAGTCACCTTCTTAAACATTTCAAAAGGAAGTAATATTCATATATTTACTGATAAACTTGAACCATTCCTCATAAAAAAATTTATTTTTCCAAACATTCTTTCAAATCAAAAAAATTTTGAACGAATTGAAAAGCGCATTATTGATAACTTAGTGAAGCTTTTTATAATTTCGCAATAAAATTAATATTTCCGTAGATACAGTCATTTTCTTAAAAATTTCAAAAGGAAGTAAAATTCATATATTTATTGATAAGCTTGAACCGCTTCTCATAAAAAAATGTATTTTTTCAAAAGCTCTTTCAAATGAAAACAATTTTAAAGGAATTGAAAAGAGCACTGTTAATAACTTATTACTTTTCAATATAAGGATTCATATGAAAGTAATATTCATATATTTATTTTAATATATTTTTTTTATTTGAACTACTCCTCATACAATAATTGTGTTTTCAAACATTCATTCAAATCACACAATCTTAAAAGAATTGAAACGATAATTTGGTGAAGATTTTTATAATTTCGCAATGAAATTAGTATTTCCGGAGATACAGTCACTTTCTTAAACATTTCATAAAGAAGTAATATTCATATATTTACTGATAAACTTGAACCATTCCTCATACAAAAATGTATTTTTCCAAACATTCTTTCAAATCAAAAAAATTTTGAACGAATTGAAAAGCGCATTATTGATAACTTAGTGAAGCTTTTTATAATTTCGCTATGAAATTAATGTTTCCGTAGATACAGTAACTTTCTTAAACATTTCATAAAGAAGTAATATTCATATATTTACTGATAAACTTGAACCATTCCTCATACAAAAATGTATTTTTCCAAACATTCTTTCAAATAAAAAAAATTTTGAACGAATTGAAAAGCGCATTATTGATAACTTAGTGGAGAATTTTATAATTTCGCAATGAAATTAATATTTCCGGAGCTACAGTCACCTTCTTAAACATTTCAAAAGGAAGTAATATTCATATATTTACTGATAAACTTGAACCATTCCTCATAAAAAAATTTTTTTTTCCAAACATTCTTTCAAATCAAAAAAAATTTTGAACGAATTGAAAAGCGCATTATTGATAACTTAGTGAAGCTTTTTATAATTTCGCAATAAAATTAATATTTCCGTAGATACAGTCATTTTCTTAAAAATTTCAAAAGGAAGTAAAATTCATATATTTATTGATAAGCTTGAACCGCTTCTCATAAAAAAATGTATTTTTTCAAAAGCTCTTTCAAATGAAAACAATTTTAAAGGAATTGAAAAGAGCACTGTTAATAACTTATTACTTTTCAATATAAGGATTCATATGAAAGTAATATTCATATATTTATTTTAATATATTTTTTTTATTTGAACTACTCCTCATACAATAATTGTGTTTTCAAACATTCATTCAAATCACACAATCTTAAAAGAATTGAAACGATAATTTGGTGAAGATTTTTATAATTTCGCAATGAAATTAGTATTTCCGGAGATACAGTCACTTTCTTAAACATTTCATAAAGAAGTAATATTCATATATTTACTGATAAACTTGAACCATTCCTCATACAAAAATGTATTTTTCCAAACATTCTTTCAAATCACAAAAATTTTGAACGAATTGAAAAGCGCATTATTGATAACTTAGTGAAGCTTTTTATAATTTCGCTATGAAATTAATGTTTCCGTAGATACAGTAACTTTCTTAAACATTTCATAAAGAAGTAATATTCATATATTTACTGATAAACTTGAACCATTCCTCATACAAAAATGTATTTTTCCAAACATTCTTTCAAATAAAAAAAATTTTGAACGAAATGAAAAGCGCATTATTGATAACTTAGTGGAGAATTTTATAATTTCGCAATAAAATTAATATTTCCGTAGATACAGTCACTTTCTCAAACATTTCATAAAGAAGTAATATTCATATATTTACTGATAAACTTGAACCATTCCTCATACAAAAATGTATTTTTCCAAACATTCTTTCAAATCAAATCAAAAAAATTGAAAAGCGCATTATTGGTAACTTAGTGGAGGTTTTTATAATTTCGCAAGTAAATTAATATTTCCGTAGATACAGTCACTTTCTTAAACATTTTAAAAGGAAGTAAAATTCATATATTTATTGATAAGCTTAAACCGCTTCTCATAAAAAAATGTATTTTTTCAAAAACTCTTTCAAATGAAAACAATTTTAAAAGAATTGAAAAGAGCACTGTTAATAACTTAGTACTTTTCAATTCATGGATTCATATGAAAGTAATATTCATATATTTATTTTAATATATTTTTTTTTTTTTGAACTACTCCTCATACAAAAATTGTCTTTTCAAACATTCATTCAAATCACACAATTTTAAAAGAATTGAAACGATAACTTGGTGAAGATTTTAATAATTTCGCAATTAAATTAATATTTCCGTAGATACAGTCACCTTCTTAAACATTTCAAAAGGAAGTAATATTCATATATTTACTGATAAACTTGAACCATTCCTCATACAAAAATGTATTTTTCCAAACATTCTTTCAAATCAAAAAAATTTTGAACGAATTGAAAAGCGCATAATTGATAACTTAATGAATATTTCTATAATTTCGCAATAAAATTAATATTTCCGTAGATACAGTCATTTTCTTAAACATTTCAAAAGGAAGTAAAATTCATATATTTATTGATAAGCTTGAACCGCTTCTCATAAAAAAATGTATTTTTTCAAAAACTCTTTCAAATGAAAACAATTTTAAAGGAATTGAAAAGAGCACTGTTGCTAACTTAGTGAAGCTTTTTATAATTTCGCTATGAAATTAATGTTTCCGTAGATACAGTAACTTTCTTAAACATTTCATAAAGAAGTAATATTCATATATTTACTGATAAACTTGAACCATTCCTCATACAAAAATGAATTTTTCCAAACATTCTTTCAAATAAAAAAAATTTTGAACGAATTGAAAAGCGCATTATTGATAACTTAGTGGAGAATTTTATAATTTCGCAATGAAATTAATATTTCCGGAGCTACAGTCACCTTCTTAAACATTTCAAAAGGAAGTAATATTCATATATTTACTGATAAACTTGAACCATTCCTCATAAAAAAATGTATTTTTCCAAACATTCTTTCAAATCAAAAAAATTTTGAACGAATTGAAAAGCGCATTATTGATAACTTAGTGAAGCTTTTTATAATTTCGCAATAAAATTAATATTTCCGTAGATACAGTCATTTTCTTAAAAATTTCAAAAGGAAGTAAAATTCATATATTTATTGATAAGCTTGAACCGCTTCTCATAAAAAAATGTATTTTTTCAAAAGCTCTTTCAAATGAAAACAATTTTAAAGGAATTGAAAAGAGCACTGTTAATAACTTAGTAATTTTCAGTTTAAGGATTCATATGAAAGTAATATTCATATATTTATTTTAATATATTTTTTTTATTTGAACTACTCCTCATACAATAATTGTGTTTTCAAACATTCATTCAAATCACACAATCTTAAAAGAATTGAAACGATAATTTGGTGAAGATTTTTATAATTTCGCAATGAAATTAGTATTTCCGGAGATACAGTCACTTTCTTAAACATTTCATAAAGAAGTAATATTCATATATTTACTGATAAACTTGAACCATTCCTCATACAAAAATGTATTTTTCCAAACATTCTTTCAAATCAAAAAAATTTTGAACGAATTGAAAAGCGCATTATTGATAACTTAGTGAAGCTTTTTATAATTTCGCTATGAAATTAATGTTTCCGTAGATACAGTAACTTTCTTAAACATTTCATAAAGAAGTAATATTCATATATTTACTGATAAACTTGAACCATTCCTCATACAAAAATGTATTTTTCCAAACATTCTTTCAAATAAAAAAAATTTTGAACGAATTGAAAAGCGCATTATTGATAACTTAGTGGAGAATTTTATAATTTCGCAATGAAATTAATATTTCCGGAGCTACAGTCACCTTCTTAAACATTTCAAAAGGAAGTAATATTCATATATTTACTGATAAACTTGAACCATTCCTCATAAAAAAATGTATTTTTCCAAACATTCTTTCAAATCAAAAAAAATTTTGAACGAATTGAAAAGCTCATTATTGATAACTTAGTGAAGCTTTTTATAATTTCGCAATAAAATTAATATTTCCGTAGATACAGTCATTTTCTTAAAAATTTCAAAAGGAAGTAAAATTCATATATTTATTGATAAGCTTGAACCGCTTCTCATAAAAAAATGTATATTTTCAAAAGCTCTTTCAAATGAAAACAATTTTAAAGGAATTGAAAAGAGCACTGTTAATAACTTATTACTTTTCAATATAAGGATTCATATGAAAGTAATATTCATATATTTATTTTAATATATTTTTTTTATTTGAACTACTCCTCATACAATAATTGTGTTTTCAAACATTCATTCAAATCACACAATCTTAAAAGAATTGAAACGATAATTTGGTGAAGATTTTTATAATTTCGCAATGAAATTAGTATTTCCGGAGATACAGTCACTTTCTTAAACATTTCATAAAGAAGTAATATTCATATATTTACTGATAAACTTGAACCATTCCTCATACAAAAATGTATTTTTCCAAACATTCTTTCAAATCAAAAAAATTTTGAACGAATTGAAAAGCTCATTATTGATAACTTAGTGAAGCTTTTTATAATTTCGCTATGAAATTAATGTTTCCGTAGATACAGTAACTTTCTTAAACATTTCATAAAGAAGTAATATTCATATATTTACTGATAAACTTGAACCATTCCTCATACAAAAATGTATTTTTCCAAACATTCTTTCAAATAAAAAAAATTTTGAACGAATTGAAAAGCGCATTATTGATAACTTAGTGGAGAATTTTATAATTTCGCAATGCAATTAATATTTCCGGAGCTACAGTCACCTTCTTAAACATTTCAAAAGGAAGTAATATTCATATATTTACTGATAAACTTGAACCATTCCTCATACAAAAATGTATTTTTCCAAACATTCTTTCAAATCAAAAAAATTTTGAACGAATTGAAAAGCGCATTATTGATAACTTAGTGAAGCTTTTTATAATTTCGCAATAAAATTAATATTTCCGTAGATACAGTCATTTTCTTAAAAATTTCAAAAGGAAGTAAAATTCATATATTTATTGATAAGCTTGAACCGCTTCTCATAAAAAAATGTATTTTTTCAAAAGCTCTTTCAAATGAAAACAATTTTAAAGGAATTGAAAAGAGCACTGTTAATAACTTATTACTTTTCAATTCAAGGATTCATATGAAAGTAATATTCATATATTTATTTTAATATATTTTTTTTATTTGAACTACTCCTCATACAATAATTGTGTTTTCAAACATTCATTCAAATCACACAATCTTAAAAGAATTGAAACGATAACTTGGTGAAGATTTTAATAATTTCGCAATGAAATTAATATTTCCGTAGATACAGTCACCTTCTTAAACATTTCATAAAGAAGTAATATTCATATATTTACTGATAAACTTGAACCATTCATCATACAAAAATGTATTTTTCCAAAAATTCTTTAAAATGAAACAAATTTTGAAGGAATTGAAAATAGGTACTCTTGATAACTTAATGAAGATTTTTGTATTTTGAAATCAAAACAACTTCGAAAGAATTAAAAAGAGCACTATCGATAATTTGGTGAAGATTTTAATAATTTCGCAATGAAGTTAATATTTCCGTAGATACAGTCACTTTCCTAAACATTTCAAAAGGAAGTAATATTCATATATTTATTGATAAGCTTCTCATAAAAAAACGTAGTTTTTCAAAAACTCTTTCAAATGAAAAAAATTTTAAAGGAATTGAAAAGAGCACTGTTGCTAACTTAGTGAAGCTTTTTATAATTTCGCAATGAAATTAATATTTCCGTAGATACAGTCACTTTCTTAAACATTTCATAAAGAAGTAATATTCATATATTTACTGATAAACTTGAACCATTCCTCATACAAAAATGTATTTTTCCAAACATTCTTTCAAATCAAATCAAAAAAATTGAAAAGCGCTTTATTGGTAACTTAGTGGAGGTTTTTATAATTTAGCAAGTAAATTAATATTTCCGGAGCTACAGTCACTTTCTTAAACATTTCAAAAGGAAGTAATATTCATATATTTATTAATAAGCTTGATTCGCGTCTCATAAAAAAATGTATTTTTTCAAAAACTCTTTCAAATGAAAACAATTTTAAAGGAATTGAAAAGAGCACTGTTAATAACTTAGTACTTTTCAATTCAAGGATTCATATTAAAGTAATATTCATATATTTATTTTAATATATTTTTTTTTATTTGTACTACTCCTCATACAAAAATTGTCTTTTCAAACATTCATGCAAATCACACAATTTTAAAAGAATTGAAACGATAACTTGGTGAAGATTTTAATAATTTCGCAATGAAATTAATATTTCCGTAGATACAGTCACCTTCTTAAACATTTCAAAAGGAAGTAATATTCATATATTTACTGATAAACTTGAACCATTCTTCATACAAAAATGTATTTTTCCAAACATTCTTTCAAATCAAAAAAATTTTGAACGAATTGAAAAGCGCATTATTGATTACTTCAGTTCGAGTTGAACAGCACACCTGTAAACTCCTTGAAATCGCGCACAAATTCTATATTTAAAATCATTTCATTATACAGTTAAATTTTTTGTTACAATTTAACAATAAATAAATTAAATGCCATCTAGTTGTTGTGGTGCTGATTTTGTTTTATTACCAATTGGAGAGATTCTGTAAACAAGTGAGCACATTGATGAAACGCTCTCTTATTCGAACATGAGTTCGAGTAAGAGAAAAAGAGGGATTGATAGAGTTGTTTCCACTGCCAAAAACGCTAAAACATCTCTAAACAACAAGTATTTTTATCCACTACAAACTTTAATGAATGATAAAGGAGACAATGGAAGTGTGGATGATTTACCCACAAAAGAAACTAGAGGAAATGTACCACCTATCACTTTAGTTAAATATGATATGGAAAAAATACATCAAATGTGTAAGAGGCTGTCGATTTCGAGTTACTCAATTAGAAAAATTACTATCGGCCACAAACTCTTCTGTGAGCTTCAATATGATTATAATTGTGCAGTTAAATATCTCAAAGACAACAAAGTGGAGTATTTTTCTTATACTCCCAAAAATAATAGGCCATACAAGGTTGTTCTAACTGGGTTGGACAAAACCGACCCAATCCAACTAAAATCCATTCTATTGAACTTAGGGTAGCAGTGTACTGATGTTAAGCTAGTTTATAGAAAACCAGAAAATAATAAGGAAATAACATTGTACATTGTCTACTTTAAAAAAGGTGTTACAACGCTTAGAGAATTGCGTGAGAAGTACAAAAGTATAAATTATGTCAGGGTTAAATGGAGCTATCAAGCTAGGAAACCACATAAGATTACACAATGTTACAACTGCCAAATGTTTGGTCACGGTTCGGATAATTGCAACATAACTACCTTTTGCTCTAATTGTGCTGGCCCCCACAAAACAATGGAGTGCAAGACCGATATAGTAAAATGCGCAAACTGTCACGGGGATCATAAGTCGACTGATAATACCTGTCCAAGCAGATCAGCTTATATTGGATTGAAGCAGCGTTTTGAAAATCGACAAAGCAGAAATAATCAACAGATTTCCCATACTGGAATGCCAAATGGTAATGCTCAACAAAATGTTAATTTTGCGCAACAAAATCATGTAAACAGAAGCTGGGCAAATGTTGTATCTTCTGGTAATAGTAATAATAATGATTTGTTTTCTATAGAACAACTAAAATCTTTAACCTTTGAACTGATAAATAATTTAAAAAATTGTAAAAATACATTAGAGCAGTTTGATGTTATAACTTCATTAGCATTTAAATTCTTGTCGTAAAAATGGATAACAATATAAAAATAATTACTTGGAACGCTAGAGGTATTCGTAATAAATATAACGAGTTTTTTATAACGAGTTTTTTCATTATCTAATTAGAGAAAACATAGATATTGCATTAGTTTGTGAAACATGGCTAAATGATAAAATAATTATGAAACATCCAAATTATTTCTGTTACCGAGAGGATAGATCCAACCCAAAAAGGGGTGGTGGTGTTGCAATTGTAATTCGAAAAAACTTAAAGCATGATCCAATTTACACTTTGCAAACAAAACTAATAGAAAATATTGGTATCAAATTATATACTTTTGATAATATATCCATTAATATCTACAGCTGTTATTTTCCTGGAGAGACCGCAGGCCCTAACGATTTGAAGAAAAATTTATTTAAAACTGATTTAAAAATGTTTGCAAGAATAAACGGAAATTTTATAATCGGTGGGGATTTTAATAGCCATCATCATAGCTGGGGTTGTTTAAGACTAAACTGTTGGGGATCAATAGTCCACGAATTAATAACAACCAATACTTTTAGCATGCTGTTCTCCCCTGATCCAACTTTAGTCCCTACACGTAGTACATCTCAGGTATCAGTTCTTGATTTTTTCTTAACAAATATTCCTGAAAAAGTATCTGCAGCACAAACTTTCCACAGTTTGAATTCTGATCACATCCCAGTACACATTTCTATCAAATTTTCATGTAATCGCCAAATTCCTGAAAAATATAATTTCAAAGATGCAAACTGGAATACATTTGCAAACTATATAAATAATAATGTCAATTCGCTTTTGCAAATGGATATTAATTCTGAAAATGATATTGACTACTCGATTGAACAATTTACAAGTATTATAAAAGACGCTATAGATGCTGGTGTACCAAAATTTTCAACACCAAATATTTACGTGAAAAGATTGCCAGAAGCGATTCTGAATATTATTAAACTAAGAAACTGTGCACGCAGGAAATGGATAAGATTAAAAAATTAAAAGTCAAATTCTGGAATTTAAAATTCACCAGTGGAATAACTTCCTGACTAATCTACCCAAAGGTTCTTCAAAGTTTTGGAGGATATCTAAAGCTCTTAAGAAGAAAGTAAATAGTATCCCTACACTTAAGCAAAATAATAGGTGGTATTCAACCAATAACGAAAAAGCCGAAATACTGGCTCAAAATTTCTGTTTGAATCATAATATTTCGTCAAATTTAAGTGACTTGGATACAGAAAGAGTAGTTAGCAGTACTTTAAGTACGATTGACGACGATCAAAACTTAAGTTATATGATGGTCACAATCGATACTCTTAAGAATATTATTAAAAATTTAAGAAACAGAAAAGCACCAGGGAATGATGACATCTCAAATTTTTGTTTGAAGAAAGTTCCGTCTAAAGGCTTAAAAGTTCTATGTCGTATTTACAACTCATGCTTAAATTTTTGTTACTTCCCATTAATTTGGAAAGAGTCAAAAACCATAGCAATACACAAACCTGGAAAAGACAGCAGCGATCCAAATTGCTATCGTCCAATAAGCTTACGAACCACAATGTCTAAAATACTTGAAAAAATTATTAAAGAAAAACTAGTTTGTTTCATGGAAGAAACTAACATTTTACCACCAAAACAATTTGGATTCCGTTCGGAACATAACACAATTCAACCTCTTGTTAGAAAAAAAAATTTGTCAAAACTTCCTTAAATGAAAGTAAATCTACAGCAATGGTTCTAATGGACATAAAAGCGGCCTTCGATTCTGTTTGGCATAATGCCCTAATTCACAAACTGTATACAATTGGACTGGAACCAGCACTTGTCAAAATAATTAGAAGTTTTTTATCAGACAGAACATTCAAAGTGCATATTGGAAATATTTGTTCACTAAATTATGATATTCCTGCCGGATGTCCACAAGGGTCATGTCTATCTCCAATTTTATACAATTTATTTACGCATGACTTTCCTGCTTTACATGGATGTAATTCATCAATTTTTGCCGATGACACAGCAATACTTAGTTCAGAAATATTACCGGAAGATATCGTACACAACTTGGAAGAATCAACTAAAATAGTCACTGACTACTTTAAAAAATGGAAAATAATGATCAACCCCTCAAAAACTCATTCTATTTTCTTTACAAGAAGAAGAAAAAATTTATTTCTACCACAAACCAATGTTATTGTTGGTACCGAATCTATCCCCTGGGATGACAAGGTTAAATATCTTGGTGTAATGCTGGATAAAAAGTTATTATTTAATGAGCATATAAAACACATAGTTCACAAAATTAATACAACAATTAAAATAATGTATCCGTTAATAAACAGAAAGTCTGAACTAAATATCCACAACAAACTTCTTATATTAAAAACAATTTTCCACTCAATAATGTTCTATGCGGCGCCTGCTTGGTATGTCACCTCCGATTGTCATGTTAAAAAACTACAAATCTGTCAGAATAAATTACTTAAAATGATTTATAATTTGCCAACACATTTTTCAACACGAACGTTGCACTCTATGTCTAAAATAAAATTAGTTAAAGATAAACTTAATATATTGTCTCTCAACTTTAAACACCGTTGTAGATACTCTAGCTATCCACACATCAATGCATTAGTTTGATAACGTTTATCCTGTCTTTTTACCACATAACTTTACTGCTCTACTTATGGGTTTTTTTTTATATCTTTTCCCAAACCGAAAAATGATATGTAAAATGAAATAAGTCTATAAAAACTGCTGTAGATGATTAAGAAGAAAAATTTTTTATGAATTGATCTCTTAAAGTTAAGGATTAAATTATTGTAAAAATGTAAATATCACTGTAACAATAAAATTGAAAAAAAAAATTATTGATAACTTAGTGGAGGTTTTTATAATTTTTCAATGAAATTAATATTTCCGGAGCTACAGTCACTTTCTTAAACATTTCAAAAGGAAGTAATATTCATATATTTATTGATAAGCTTGAACCGCTTCTCATAAAAAATGTATTTTTTCAAAAGCTCTTTCAAATGAAAACAATTTTAAAGGAATTGAAAAGAGCACTGTTAATAACTTAGTACTTTTCAATTCAAGGATTCATATGAAAGTAATATTCATATATTTATTTTAATATATTTTTTTTTATTTGAACTACTCCTCATACAACAATTGTCTTTTCAAACATTCATTCAAATCACACAATTTTAAAAGAATTGAAACGATAACTTGGTGAAGATTTTAATAATTTCGCAATGAAATTATTATTTCCGTAGATACAGTCACCTTCTTAAACATTTCATAAAGAAGTAATATTCATATATTTACTGATAAACTTGAACCATTCCTCATACAAAAATGAATTTTTCCAAACGTTCTTTCAAATCAAAAAAATTTTGTACGAATTGAAAACCGCATTATTGATAATTTAGTGAATATTTCTATAATTTCGCAATGAAGTTAATATTTCCGTAGATACAGTCACTTTCCTAAACATTTCAAAAGGAATTAATATTCATATATTTATTGATAAGCTTGAACCGCTTCTCATAAAAAAATGTATTTTTTCAAAAACTCTTACAAAAGAAAACAATTTTAAAGGAATTGAAAAGAGCACTGTTAATAACTTATTACTTTTCAATATAAGGATTCATATGAAAGTAATATTCATATATTTATTTTAATATATTTTTTTTATTTGAACTACTCCTCATACAATAATTGTGTTTTCAAACATTCATTCAAATCACACAATCTTAAAAGAATTGAAACGATAATTTGGTGAAGATTTTAATAATTTCGCAATGAAATTAGTATTTCCGGAGATACAGTCACTTTCTTAAACATTTCATAAAGAAGTAATATTCATATATTTACTGATAAACTTGAACCATTCCTCATACAAAAATGTATTTTTCCAAACATTCTTTCAAATCAAAAAAATTTTGTACGAATTGAAAACCGCATTATTGATAATTTAGTGAATATTTCTATAATTTCGCAATGAAGTTAATATTTCCGTAGATACAGTCACTTTCCTAAACATTTCAAAAGGAATTAATATTCATATATTCACTGATAAACTTGAACCATTCCTCATACAAAAATGTATTTTTCCAAACATTCTTTCAAATAAAAAAAATTTTGAACGAATTGAAAAGCGCATTATTGATAACTTAGTGGAGGTTTTTATAATTTCGCAATGAAATTAATATTTCCGGAGCTACAGTCACCTTCTTAAACATTTCAAAAGGGAGTAATATTCATATATTTACTGTTAAACTTGAACCATTCCTCATACAAAGATGTATTTTTCCAAACATTCTTTCAAATCAAAAAAATTTTTAAGGAATTGAAAAGCTCATTATTGATAACTTAGTGGAGGTTTTTATAATTTCTCAATTAAATTAATATATCCGGAGCTACAGTCACTTTCTTAAACATTTCAAAAGGAAGTAATATTCATATATTTACTGATAAACTTGAACCATTCCTCATACAAAAATGTATTTTTCCAAACATTCTTTCAAATCAAAAAAATTTTGAACGAATTGAAAAGCGCATTATTGATAACTTAGTGAAGCTTTTTATAATTTCGGAATAAAATTAATATTTCCGTAGATACAGTCACTTTCTTAAACATTTCATAAAGAAGTAATATTCATATATTTACTGATAAATTTGAACCATTCCTCATACAAAAATGTATTTTTCCAAAAATTCTTTAAAATGAAAACAATTTTAAAGGAATTGAAAAGAGCACTGTTAATAACTTAGAACTTTTCAATTTAAGGATTCATATGAAAGTAATATTCATATATTTATTTTAATATATTTTTTTTATTTGAACTACTCCTCATACAATAATTGTGTTTTCAAACATTCATTCAAATCACACAATCTTTAAAGAATTGAAACGATAATTTGGTGAAAATTTTAATAATTTCACAATTAAATTAATATTTCCGGAGATACAGTCACTTTCTTAAACATTTCATAAAGAAGTAATATTCATATATTTACTGATAAACTTAAACCACTTCTCATTTAAAAATGTATGTTTTCATAAATTCTTTTAAATCAAAACCGTTTTAAAAGAATTGAAGAGCGATCAATTGATAATTTTGTGAAGATTTTTATAATTTTGTAATGAAATTAATATTTCCGTAGATACAGTCACCTTCTTAAACATTTCAAAAGGAAGGAATATTCATATATTTACTGATAAACTTGAACCATTCCTCATACAAAAATGTATTTTTCCAAACATTCTTTCAAATCAAAAAAATTTTGAACGAATTGAAAAGCGCATTATTGATAACTTAGTAGAGGTTTTTATAATTTCTCAATGAAGTTAATATTTCCGTAGATACAGTCACTTTCTTAAACATTTCAAAAGGAAGTAAAATTCATATATTTATTGATAAGCTTGAACCGCTTCTCATAAAAAAATGTATTTTTTCAAAAACTCTTTCAAATGAAAACAATTTTAAAGGAATTGAAAAGAGCACTGTTAATAACTTAGTACTTTTCAATTCAAGGATTCATATGAAAGTAATATTCATATATTTATTTTAATATATTTTTTTTTATTTGAACTACTCCTCATACAAAAATTGTCTTTTCAAACATTCATTCAAATCACACAATTTTAAAAGAATTGAAACGATAACTTGGTGAAGATTTTAATAATTTCACAATGAAATTAATATTTCCGGAGATACAGTCACTTTCTTAAACATTTCATAAAGAAGTAATATTCATATATTTACTGATAAACTTGAACCATTCCTCATACAAAAATGTATTTTTCCAAACATTCTTTCAAATCAAAAAAATTTTGAAGGAATTGAAAAGCGCATTATTAATAACTTAGTGGAGGTTTTTATAATTTCTCAATGAAGTTAATATTTCCGTAGATACAGTCACTTTCTTAAACATTTCAAAAGGAAGTAATATTCATATATTTATTGATAAGCTTGAACCGCTTCTCATAAAAAAATGTATTTTTTCAAAAGCTCTTTCAAATGAAAACAATTTTAAAGGAATTGAAAAGAGCACTGTTAATAACTTAGTACTTTTCAGTTCAAGGATTCATATGAAAGTACTATTCATATATTTATTTTAATATATTTTTTTTTATTTGAACTACTCCTCATACAAAAATTGTCTTTTCAAACATTCATTCAAATCTCACAATTTTAAAAGAATTGAAACGATAACTTGGTGAAGATTTTAATAATTTCACAATGAAATTAATATTTCTGGAGATACAGTTACTTTCTTAAATATTTAATAAAGAAGTAATTTTTATTAATTTATTGATAAACTTAAACCACTTCTCATTAAAAAATGAATGTTTTCATAAAATCTTTCAAATCAAAAGAGTTTTAAAAGAATTGAAAAGAGCACTAGCGGTAACTTGGTGCAGATTTTTATAATTTCGCAATAAAATTAATATTTCCGGAGCTACAGTTACTTTTTTAAACATTTCATATGGAAGTAATATTCATATATTTACTGATAAACTTGAACCATTCCTCATACAAAAATGTATTTTTCCAAACATTCTTTCCAATCAAAAAAATTTTGAACGAATTATGAAGCGCATTATTGATAACTTATAATTTTTCTTGAAATTTTTAATTTTGCATGACCATATTTTAACACTTTTTCTTCAAAATGTTTGAATAAGTCACGGGTGTAATTTTTATGAATATAAAAGCCGAGATTTCTGTTTTTGGATCACCAATTTTATACACTTTTTCTTGAAAGTTTTTGAATAACACATGGAAAGTCGAGATTTCTAACTTTCCATAAAAAAATTTAAAATTTTTCTTGAAATTTTATGAATAAGTCACAGGTGTAAAATAAATTAAATATTAAATAAATAAAACAGGTGTATTTTGTTTATATATTAAAGCCTAAATTTCTAATTTTTAACACTTTTTCTTCAAAATGTTTGTATCAGTTACGGTTGTAATTTTTATAATTATAAAACTCGAGATTTCTAATTTTGCATGAAAAAATTTTCTATAATTTTTCTTGAAAATTTTTGAAAACGACATGGGTGTAATTTTTTCAAATTCAAGAGCCGGGATTTTTAATTTTGCATGAAAAATTTTGTACACTTTTTCTTTAAAATTTTTGAATAAGACAAGAGTGTTATTTTTATAAATATAAAAGCCGAGATTTCTAATTTTCCATAAAAAATGTGTATGATTTTTCTTGAAATTTTATGAATAAGTCACAGGTGTAATTTTTGTAAAAATAAAAGCCGAGATTTCTAATTTTTCATTAAATATTTTTACAATTTTTCTTAAAATTTTTTGATTACGACATGTGCATTTTATTTATATATTAATGCTGAAATTTCTAATTTTACATGACAAATTTTTGATACGTTTTCTTAAAAATGTTTGAAGAAGTCACGGGTGTAATTTTTATATACATAAAAGCCGAGATTTCTAATATTGCAAGAACAATTTTGTATACTCTTTCTTGAAAATTTTTGAATAAGACCGGGTGTAATTTTTGTAAATATAAAAGCCGAGATTTCTAATTTTCCATAAAAAATTTGTATAATCTTTCTTGAAATTTTTGGAAAAAGTCACGGGTCTAATTTTTTTATATAATAAAGCTGCAATTTCTCATTGTTCCTCATGCATAAATGTATTTTTCCAATTATGTATTTTTTAAAAAATTCTTTCAAATTAAAATAATTTTGAAAGAATTCAAAAGAGCACTGTTGCTAACTTAGTGAAGCTTTTTATAATTTCGCAATGAAATTAATATTTCCGTAGATACAGTCACTTTCTTAAGCATTTCAAAAGGAAGTAATATTCATATATTTATTGATAAGCATGAACCGCTTCTCATAAAAAAATTAATTTTTCAAAAACACTTGCAAATTAAAATAATTCTGAAAGAATTCAAAAGAGCACTGTTAATAACTTAGTGCTTTTCAATTCAAAGATTCATATGAAAGTAATATTCATATATTTATTTTAATATATTTTTTTTTATTTGAACTACTCCTCATACAAAAATTGTCTTTTCAAACATTCATTCAAATCACACAATTTTAAAAGAATTGAAACGATAATTTAGTGAAGATTTTAATAATTTCGCAATGAAATTAATATTTCCGGAGATACAGTCACTTTCTTAAACATTTAATAAAGAAGTAATTTTTATTAATTTATTGATAAACTTAAACCACTTCTCATTAAAAAATTAATGTTTTCATAAAATCTTTTAAATCAAAAGAGTTTTAAAAGAATTGAAAAGAGCACTATCGGTAACTTGGTGCAGATTTTTGTAATTTCGCAATAAAATTATATTTCCGGATCTACAGTTACTTTTTTAAACATTTCATATGGAAGTAATATTCATATATTTACTGATAAACTTGAACCATTCCTCATACAAAAATGTATTTTTCCAAACATTCTTTCAAATCAAAAAAATTTTGAACGAATTGAGAAGCGCATTATTGATAACTTATAATTTTTCTTGAAATTTTTAATTTTGCATGACCATATCTTAACACTTTTTCGTCAAAATGTTTGAATAAGTCACGAGTGTAATTTTTATGAATATAAAAGCCAAGATTTCTATTTTTGTATCACCAATTTTGTACACTTTTTCTTGAAAATTTTTGAATAACGCATGGAAAGTCGAGATTTCTAACTTTCCATAAAAAAATGTTATAATTTTTCTTGAAATTTTATGAATAATTCACAGGTGTAAATTAAATTAAATATTAAATAAATAAAACAGGTGTATTTTGTTTATATATTAAAGCCTAAATTTCTAATTTTTAACACTTTTTCTTCAAAATGTTTGTATAAGTTACGGTTGTAATTTTTATAAATATAAAACTCGAGATTTCTAATTTTGCATGAAAAAATGTTCTATAATTTTTCTTGAAAATTTTTGAAAACGACATGGGTGTAATTTTTTCAAATTCAAGAGCCGAGATTTTTAATTTTGCATGAAAAATTTTGTACACTTTTTCTTTAAAATTTTTGAATAAGACAAGAGTGTTATTTTTATAAATATAAAAGACGAGATTTCTAATTTTCCCAAAAAAATGTTTATGATTTTTCTTGAAATTTTATGAATAAGTCACAGGTGTAATTTTTAAAAATAGAAGCCGAGATTTCTAATTTTTCATTAAACATTTTTACAATTTTTCTTGAAATTTTTTGATTACGACATGTGCATTTTATTTATATATTAATGCTAAAATTTCTAATTTTGCATGACAAATTTTTGATACGTTTTCTTAAAAATGTTTGAATAAGTCACGGGTGTAATTTTTATTTACATAAAAGCCGAGATTTCTAATTTTCCATAAAAAATTTGTATAATCTTTCTTGAAATTTTTGGAAAAAGTCACGGGTCTAATTTATTTATATAATAAAGCTGCAATTTCTCATTGTTCCTCATGCATAAATGTATTTCTCCAAATATGTATTTTTTTAAAAATTCTTTCAAATTAAAATAATTTTGAAAGAATTCAAAAGAGCACTGTTGCTAACTTAGTGAAGCTTTTTATAATTTCGCAATGAAATTAATATTTCCGTAGATACAGTCACTTTCTTAAGCATTTCAAAAGGAAGTAATATTCATATATTTATTGATAAGCATGAACCGCTTCTCATAAAAAAATTTAATTCTTCAAAAACACTTGCAAATGAAAACAATTTTCAAGGAATTGAAAAGACCACTGTTATTAACTTAGTGGTTTTCAATTCAAAGTTTCATATGAAAGTAATATTCATATATTTATTAATCAAATTAAAATAATTTTGAAAGAATTCAAAAGAGCACTGTTAATAACTTAGTGCTTTTCAATTCAAAGATTCATATGAAAGTAATATTCATATATTTATTTTAATATATTTTTTTTTATTTGAACTACTCCTCATACAAAAATTGTCTTTTCAAACATTCATTCAAATCACACAATTTTAAAAGAATTGAAACGATAACTTTGTGAAGATTTTAATAATTTCGCAATGAAATTATTATTTACGTAGATACAGTCACCTTCTTAAACATTTCATAAAGAAGTAATAATCATATATTTACTGATAAACTTGAACCATTCCTCATACAAAAATGTATTTTGCCAAACATTCTTTCAAATCAAAAAAATTTTTAACGAATTGAAAAACGCATTATTGATAACTTAGTGAATATTTCTATAATTTCGCAATGAAGTTAATATTTCCGTAGATACAGTCACTTTCTTAAACATTTCAAAAGGAAGTAATATTCATATATTTATTGATAAGCTTGAACCGCTTCTCATAAAAAAATGAATTTTTTCAAAAGCTCTTTTAAATGAAAACAATTTTAAAGGAATTGAAAAGGGCACTGTTAATAACTTAGTGCTTTTCAATTCAAAGTTTCATATGAAAGTAATATTCATATATTTATTTTAATATATTTTTTTTATTTGAACTACTCCTCATACAATAATTGTGTTTTCAAACATTCATTGAAATCACACAATCTTAAAAGAATTGAAACGATAATTTGGTGAAGATTTTAATAATTTCGCAATGAAAGTAATATTTCCGGAGATACAGTCACTTTCTAAAACATTTCATAAGGAAGTTATTTTTATTAATTTATTGATAAACTTAAACCACTTCTCATTTAAAAATGTATGTTTTCATAAATTCTTTTAAATAAAAACAGTTTTAAAGGAATTGAAGAGCGATCAATTGATAATTTTGTGAAGATTTTTATAATTTTGTAATGAAATTAATATTTCCGGAGATACAGTCACTTTCTTAAACATTTCATAAAGAAGTAATATTCATATATTTACTGAACTACTTGAACCATTCCTCATACAAAAATGTATTTTTCCAAACATTCTTTCAAATCAAAAAAATTTTGAACGAATTGAAAAGCGCATTATTGATAACTTAGTGAAGCTTTTTATAATTTCGCAATAAAATTAATATTTCCGTAGATACAGTCACTTTCTTAAACATTTCATAAAGAAGTAATGTTCATTTTTTTACTGATAAACTTGAACCATTCCTCATACAAAAATGTATTTTTCCAAAAATTCTTTAAAATGAAACAAATTATGAAGGAATTGAAAATAGGTACTCTTGATAACTTAATGAAGATTTTTGTAATTTGAAATCAAAACAACTTCGAAAGGATTAAAAAGATCACTGTCGATAAATTAGTGAATATTTCTATAATTCCGCAATGAAGTTAATATTTCCGTAGATACAGTCACTTTCTTAAACATTTCAAAAGGAAGTAATATTCATATATTTATTGATAAGCTTGAACCGCTTCTCATAAAAAACGTAGTTTTTCAAAAACTCTTTCAAATGAAAAAAATTTTAAAGGAATTGAAAAGAGCACTGTTGCTAACTTAGTGAAGCATTTTATAATTTCGCAATGAAATTAGAATTTCCGTAGATACAGTCACTTTCTTAAACATTTCATAAAGAAGTAATATTCATATATTTACTGATAAACTTGAACCATTCCTCATACAAAAATGTATTTTTCCAAACATTCTTTCAAATCAAAAAAAATTTGAACAAATTGAAAAGCGCATTATTGATAACTTAGTGAAGCTTTTTATAATATCGCAATAAAATTAATATTTCCGTAGATACAGTCACTTTCTTAAACATTTCATAAAGAAGTAATATTCATATATTTACTGATAAACTTGAACTATTCCTCATACAAAAATGTATTTTTCCAAAAATTCTTTCAAATCAAAAAAATTTTGAACGAATTGAACGGCGCATTATCAATAACTTAGTGAATGTTTCTATAATTTCGCAATGAAGTTAATATTTCCGTAGATAAAGTCACTTTTTTAAACATTTCAAAAGGAAGTAATATTCATATATTTATTGATAAGCTTGAACCGCTTCTCATAAAAAAACGTAGTTTTTCAAAAACTCTTTCAAATGAAAAAAATTTTAAAGGAATTGAAAAGAGCACTGTTGCTAACTTAGTGAAGCATTTTATTATTTCGCAATGAAATTAATATTTCCGTAGATACAGTCACTTTCTTAAACATTTTATAAAGAAGTAATATTCATATATTTACTGATAAACTTTAACCATTCCTCATACAAAAATGTATTTTTCCAAACATTCTTTCAAATCAAAAAAATTTTGAACGAATTGAAAAGCGCATTATTGGTAACTTAGTGGAGGTTTTTATAATTTCGCAAGTAAATTAATATTTCCGGAGCTACAGTCACTTTCTTAAACTGTTCAAAAGGAAGTAATATTCATATATTTATTAATAAGCTTGAACCGCTTCTCATAAAAAAATGTATTTTTTCAAAAACTCTTTCAAATGAAAACAATTTTAAAGGAATTGAAAAGAGCACTGTTAATAACTTAGTACTTTTCAATTCAAGAATTCATATGAAAGTAATATTCATATATTTATTTTAATATATTTTTTTTTATTTGAACTACTCCTCATACAAAAATTGTCTTTTCAAACATTCATTCAAATCACACAATTTTAAAAGAATTGAAACGACAACTTTGTTAAGATTTTAATAATTTCGCAATGAAATTAATATTTCCGGAGATACAGTCACTTTCTTAAACATTTAAAAAGGAAGTAATATTCATATATTTATTGATAAGCTTGAACCGCTTCTCATAAAAAAACGTAGTTTTTCAAAAACTCTTTCAAATGCAAAAAATTTTAAAGGAATTGAAAAGAGCACTGTTGCTAACTTAGTGAAGCATTTTATAATTTCGCAATGAAATTAATATTTCCGTAGATACAGTCACTTTCCTAAACATTTCATAAAGAAGTAATATTCATATATTTACTGATAAACTTGAACCATTCCTCATACAAAAATGTATTTTTCCAAAAATTCTTTCAAATCAAAAAAATTTTGAACGAATTGAAAAGCGCATTATTGATAACTTAGTGGAGGTTTTTATAATTTCTCAATGAAGTTAATATTTCCGTAGATAAGTCACTTTCTTAAACATTTCAAAAGGAAGTAAAATTCATATATTTATTGATAAGCTTGAACCGCTTCTCATAAAAAAATTTATTTTTTCAAAAACTCTTTCAAATGAAAACAATTTTAAAGGAATTGAAAAGAGCACTGTTAATAACTTAGTACTTTTCAATTAAAGGATTCATATGAGAGTAATATTCATATATTTATTTTAATATATTTTTTTTTATTTGAACTACTCCTCATACAAAAATTGTCTTTTCAAACATTCATTCAAATCACACAATTTTAAAAGAATTGAAACGATAACTTGGTGAAGATTTTAATAATTTCGCAATGAAATTAATATTTCCGTAGATACAGTCACCTTCTTAAACATTTCAAAAGGAAGTAATATTCATATATTTACTGATAAACTTGAACCATTCCTCATACAAAAATGTATTTTTCCAAACATTCTTTCAAATCAAAAAAATTTTGAACGAATTGAAAAGCTCATTATTGATACTTTAGTGGAGGTTTTTATAATTTTTCAATGAAATTAATATTTCCGGAGCTACAGTCACTTTCTTAAACATTTCAAAAGGAAGTAATATTCATATATTTATTGATAAGCTTGAACCGCTTCTCATAAAAAAACGCAGTTTTTCAAAAACTCTTTCAAATGAAAAAAATTTTAAAGGAATTGAAAAGAGCACTGTTATTAACATAGTGAAGCATTTTATAATTTCGCAATGAAATTAATATTTCCGTAGAAACAGTCACTTTCTTAAACATTTCATAAAGAAGTAATATTCATATATTTACTGATAAACTTGAACCATTCCTCATACAAAAATGTATTTTTCCAAACATTCTTTCAAATCAAAAAAATTTTGAACGAATTGAAAAGCGCACTATTGGTAACTTAGTGGAGGTTTTTATAATTTCGCAAGTAAATTAATATTTCCGGAGCTACAGTCACTTTCTTAAACATTTCAAAAGGAAGTAATATTCATATATTTATTAATAAGCTTGAACCGCTTCCCATAAAAAAATGTATTTTTTCAAAAACTCTTTCAAATGAAAACAATTGTAAAGGAATTGAAAAGAGCACTGTTAATAACTTAGTACTTTTCAATTCAAGGATTCATATGAAAGTAATATTCATATATTTATTTTAATATATTTTTTTTTATTTGAACTACTCCTCATACAAAAATTGTCTTTTCAAACATTCATTCAAATCACACAATTTTAAAAGAATTGAAACGATAACTTTGTGAAGATTTTAATAATTTCGCAATGAAATTATTATTTCCGTAGATACAGTCACCTTCTTAAACATTTCATAAAGAAGTAATATTCATATAATTACTGATAAACTTGAACCATTCCTCATACAAAAATGTATTTTTCCAAACATTCTTTCAAATCAAAAAAATTTTGTACGAATTGAAAAGCGCATTGTTGATAACTTAGTGGAGATTTTTATAACTTCTCAATGAAATTAATATTTCCGGAGCTACAGTCACTTTCTTAAACATTTCAAAAGGAAGTAATATTCATATATTTATTGATAAGCTTGAACCGCTTCTCATAAAAAAATGTATTTTTTCAAAAACTCTTTCAAATGAAAACAATTTTAAAGGAATTGAAAAGAGCACTGTTGATTACTTAGTGAAGCTTTTTATAATTTCGCTATGAAATTAATGTTTCCGTAGATACAGTCACTTTCTTAAACATTTCAAAAGGAAGTAATATTCATATATTTATTGATAAGCTTGAACCGCTTCTCATAAAAAAATGTATTTTTTCAAAAACTCTTTCAAATGAAAAAAATTTTAAAGGAATTGAAAAGAGCACTGTTGCTAACATAGTGAAGCATTTTATAATTTCGCAATGAAATTAATATTTCCGTAGAAACAGTCACTTTCTTAAACATTTCATAAAGAAGTAATATTCATATATTTACTGATAAACTTGAACCATTCCTCATACAAAAATGTATTTTTCCAAACATTCTTTCAAATCAAAAAAATTTTGAACGAATTGAAAAGCGCACTATTGGTAACTTAGTGGAGGTTTTTATAATTTCGCAAGTAAATTAATATTTCCGGAGCTACAGTCACTTTCTTAAACATTTCAAAAGGAAGTAATATTCATATATTTATTAATAAGCTTGAACCGCTTCCCATAAAAAAATGTATTTTTTCAAAAACTCTTTCAAATGAAAACAATTTTAAAGGAATTGAAAAGAGCACTGTTAATAACTTAGTACTTTTCAATTCAAGGATTCATATGAAAGTAATATTCATATATTTATTTTAATATATTTTTTTTTATTTGAACTACTCCTCATACAAAAATTGTCTTTTCAAACATTCATTCAAATCACACAATTTTAAAAGAATTGAAACGATAACTTTGTGAAGATTTTAATAATTTCGCAATGAAATTATTATTTCCGTAGATACAGTCACCTTCTTAAACATTTCATAAAGAAGTAATATTCATATAATTACTGATAAACTTGAACCATTCCTCATACAAAAATGTATTTTTCCAAACATTCTTTCAAATCAAAAAAATTTTGTACGAATTGAAAAGCGCATTGTTGATAACTTAGTGGAGATTTTTATAACTTCTCAATGAAATTAATATTTCCGGAGCTACAGTCACTTTCTTAAACATTTCAAAAGGAAGTAATATTCATATATTTATTGATAAGCTTGAACCGCTTCTCATAAAAAAATGTATTTTTTCAAAAACTCTTTCAAATGAAAACAATTTTAAAGGAATTGAAAAGAGCACTGTTGATTACTTAGTGAAGCTTTTTATAATTTCGCTATGAAATTAATGTTTCCGTAGATACAGTCACTTTCTTAAACATTTCAAAAGGAAGTAATATTCATATATTTATTGATAAGCTTGAACCGCTTCTCATAAAAAAATGTATTTATTCAAAAACTCTTTCAAATGAAAACAATTTTAAAGGAATTGAAAAGAGCACTGTTGATTACTTAGTAAAGCTTTTTATAATTTCGCTATGAAATTAATGTTTCCGTAGATACAGTCACTTTCTTAAACATTTCAAAATGAAGTAATATTCATATATTTACTGTTAAACTTGAACCATTCCTCATACAAAAATGTATTTTTCCAAACATTCTTTCAAACCAAAAAATTTTGAACGAATTGAAAAGCGCATTATTGATAACTTAGTGGAGATTTTTATAACTTCTCAATGAAATTAATATTTCCGGAGCTACAGTCACTTTCTTAAACATTTCAAAAGGAAGTAATATTCATATATTTATTGATAAGCTTGAACCGCTTCTCATAAAAAAATGAATTTTTTCAAAAGCTCTTTCAAATGAAAACAATTTTAAAGGAAATGAAAAGAGCACTGTTAATAACTTAGTGCTTTTCAATTCAAAGTTTCATATGAAAGTAATATTCATATATTTATTTTAATATATTTTTTTTATTTGAACTACTCCTCATACAATAATTGTGTTTTCAAACATTCATTGAAATCACACAATCTTAAAAGAATTGAAATGATAATTTGGTGAAGATTTTAATAATTTCGCAATGAAATTAATATTTCCGGAGATACAGTCACTTTCTAAAACATTTCATAAGGAAGTTATTTTTATTAATTTATTGATAAACTTAAACCACTTCTCATTTAAAAATGTATGTTTTCATAAATTCTTTTAAATAAAAACAGTTTTAAAAGAATTGAAGAGCGATCAATTGATAATTTTGTGAAGATTTTTATAATTTTGTAATGAAATTAATATTTCCGGAGATACAGTCACTTTCTTAAACATTTCATAAAGAAGTAATATTCATATATTTACTGAACTACTTGAACCATTCCTCATACAAAAATGTATTTTTCCAAACATTCTTTCAAATCAAAAAAATTTTGAACGAATTGAAAAGCGCATTATTGATAACTTAGTGAAGCTTTTTATAATTCCGCAATAAAATTAATATTTCCGTAGATACAGTCACTTTCTTAAACATTTCATAAAGAAGTAATGTTCATATATTTACTGATAAACTTGAACCATTCCTCATACAAAAATGTATTTTTCCAAAAATTCTTTAAAATGAAACAAATTTTGAAGGAATTGAAAATAGGTACTCTTGATAACTTAGTACTATTAAATTAAAGGATTCATATGAAAGTAATATTCATATATTTATATTAATATATTTTTTTTTATTTGAACTACTCCTCATACAAAAATTGTCTTTTCAAACATTCATTCAAATCACACAATTTTAAAAGAATTGAAACGATAATTTGGTGAAGATTTTAATAATTTCGCAATGAAATTAATATTTCCGTAGATACAGTCACCTTCTTAAACATTTCAAAAGGAAGTAATATTCATATATTTACTGATAAACTTGAACCATTCCTCATACAAAAATGTATTTTTCCAAACATTCTTTCAAATCAAAAAAATTTTGAACGAATTGAAAAGCTCATTATTGATAAATTAGTGGAGGTTTTTATAATTTTTCAATGAAATTAATATTTCCGGAGCTACAGTCACTTTCTTAAACATTTCAAAAGGAAGTAATATTCATATATTTATTGATAAGCTTGAACCGCTTCTCATAAAAAAATGTATTTTTTCAAAAACTCTTTCAAATGAAAACAATTTTAAAGGAATTGAAAAGAGCACTGTTAATAACTTAGTACTTTTAAATTCAAGGATTCATATGAAAGTAATATTCATATATTTATTTTAATATATTTTTTTTTATTTGAACTACTCCTCATACAAAAATTGTCTTTTCAAACATTCATATATATTCATATATTTGCTGATAAACTTAAACCATTCCTCATACAAAAATGTATTTTTCCAAACATTCTTTCAAATCAAAAAAATTTTGAACGAATTGAGAAGCGCATTATTGATAACTTATAATTTTTCTTGAAATTTTTAATTTTGCATGACCATATCTTAACACTTTTTCGTCAAAATGTTTGAATAAGTCACGAGTGTAATTTTTATGAATATAAAAGCCAAGATTTCTATTTTTGTATCACCAATTTTGTACACTTTTTCTTGAAAATTTTTGAATAACGCATGGAAAGTCGAGATTTCTAACTTTCCATAAAAAAATGTTATAATTTTTCTTGAAATTTTATGAATAATTCACAGGTGTAAATTAAATTAAATATTAAATAAATAAAACAGGTGTATTTTGTTTATATATTAAAGCCTAAATTTCTAATTTTTAACACTTTTTCTTCAAAATGTTTGTATAAGTTACGGTTGTAATTTTTATAAATATAAAACTCGAGATTTCTAATTTTGCATGAAAAAATGTTCTATAATTTTTCTTGAAAATTTTTGAAAACGACATGGGTGTAATTTTTTCAAATTCAAGAGCCGAGATTTTTAATTTTGCATGAAAAATTTTGTACACTTTTTCTTTAAAATTTTTGAATAAGACAAGAGTGTTATTTTTATAAATATAAAAGACGAGATTTCTAATTTTCCATAAAAAATGTTTATGATTTTTCTTGAAATTTTATGAATAAGTCACAGGTGTAATTTTTAAAAATAGAAGCCGAGATTTCTAATTTTTCATTAAACATTTTTACAATTTTTCTTGAAATTTTTTGATTACGACATGTGCATTTTATTTATATATTAATGCTAAAATTTCTAATTTTGCATGACAAATTTTTGATACGTTTTCTTAAAAATGTTTGAATAAGTCACGGGTGTAATTTTTATTTACATAAAAGCCGAGATTTCTAATATTGCATGAAAAATTTTGTATACTCTTTCTTGAAAATTTTTGAATAAGACCGGGTGTAATTTTTGTAAATATAAAAGCCGAGATTTCTAATTTTCCATAAAAAATTTGTATAATCTTTCTTGAAATTTTTGGAAAAAGTCACGGGTCTAATTTATTTATATAATAAAGCTGCAATTTCTCATTGTTCCTCATGCATAAATGTATTTCTCCAAATATGTATTTTTTTAAAAATTCTTTCAAATTAAAATAATTTTGAAAGAATTCAAAAGAGCACTGTTGCTAACTTAGTGAAGCTTTTTATAATTTCGCAATGAAATTAATATTTCCGTAGATACAGTCACTTTCTTGAGCATTTCAAAAGGAAGTAATATTCATATATTTATTGATAAGCATGAACCGCTTCTCATAAAAAAATTTAATTCTTCAAAAACACTTGCAAATTAAAATTATTTTGAAAGAATTCAAAAGAGCACTGTTAATAACTTAGTGCTTTTCAATTCAAAGATTCATATGAAAGTAATATTCATATATTTATTTTAGTAGATTTTTTTTTATTTGAACTACTCTTCATACAAAAATTGTCTTTTCAAACATTCATTCAAATCACACAATTTTAAAAGAATTAAAACGATAACTTGGTGAATATTTTAATAATTTCGCAATGAAATTAATATTTCCGGAGATACAGTCACTTTCTTAAACATTTCATAAGGAAGTAATTTTTATTAATTTATTGATGAACTTAAACCACTTCTCATTTAAAAATGTATGTTGTCATAAATTCTTTTAAATCAAATCAGTTTTAAAAGAATTGAAGAGCGATCAATTGATAACTTAGTGAATCTTTCTATAATTTCGCAATAGAATTAATATTTCCGTAGATACAGTCACTTTCTTAAACATTTCATAAAGAAGTAATATTCATATATTTACTGATAAACTTGAACCATTCCTCATACAAAAATGTATTTTTCCAAACATTCTTTCAAATCAAAAAAATTTTGAACGAATTGAAAACGCATTATTGATAACTTAGTGGAGGTTTTTATAATTTCTCAATGAAATTAATATTTCCGGAGCTACAGTCACTTTCTTAAACATTTCAAAAGGAAGTAATATTCATATATTTACTGTTAAACTTGAACCATTCCTCATACAAAAATGTATTTTTCCAAACATTCTTTCAAATCAAAAAAATTTTGAACGAATTGAAAAGCGCATTATTGATAACTTAGTGAAGCTTTTTATAATTCCGCAATAAAATTAATATTTCCGTAGATACAGTCACTTTCTTAAACATTTCAAAAGGAAGTAATATTCATATATTTACTGATAAACTTGAAGCATTCCTCATACAAAAATGTATTTTTCCAAAAATTCTTTAAAATGAAACAAATTTTGAAGGAATTGAAAATAGGTACTCTTGATAACTTAGTACTATTAAATTAAAGGATTCATATGAAAGTAATATTCATATATTTATATTAATATATTTTTTTTTATTTGAACTACTCCTCATACAAAAATTGTCTTTTCAAACATTCATTCAAATCACACAATTTTAAAAGAATTGAAACGATAATTTGGTGAAGATTTTAATAATTTCGCAATGAAATTAATATTTCCGTAGATACAGTCACCTTCTTAAACATTTCAAAAGGAAGTAATATTCATATATTTATTGATAAGCTTGAACCGCTTCTCATAAAAAAACGTAGTTTTTCAAAAACTCTTTCAAATGAAAAAAATTTTAAAGGAATTGAAAAGAGCACTGTTGCTAACTTAGTGAAGCATTTTATAATTTCTCAATGAAATTAATATTTCCGGAGATACAGTCACTTTCTTAAACATTTCATAAAGAAGTAATATTCATATATTTACTGAACTACTTGAACCATTCCTCATACAAAAATGTATTTTTCCAAACATTCTTTCAAATCAAAAAAATTTTGAACGAATTGAAAAGCGCATTATTGATAACTTAGTGAAGCTTTTTATAATTCCGCAATAAAATTAATATTTCCGTAGATACAGTCACTTTCTTAAACATTTCATAAAGAAGTAATGTTCATATATTTACTGATAAACTTGAACCATTCCTCATACAAAAATGTATTTTTCCAATTGAAGGAATTGAAAATAGGTACTCTTGATAACTTAGTACTATTAAATTAAAGGATTCATATGAAAGTAATATTCATATATTTATATTAATATATTTTTTTTTATTTGAACTACTCCTCATACAAAAATTGTCTTTTCAAACATTCATTCAAATCACACAATTTTAAAAGAATTGAAACGATAATTTGGTGCAGATTTTTGTAATTTCGCAATAAAATTATATTTCCGGATCTACAGTTACTTTTTTAAACATTTCATATGGAAGTAATATTCATATATTTACTGATAAACTTGAACCATTCCTCATACAAAAATGTATTTTTCCAAACATTCTTTCAAATCAAAAAAATTTTGAACGAATTGAGAAGCGCATTATTGATAACTTATAATTTTTCTTGAAATTTTTAATTTTGCATGACCATATCTTAACACTTTTTCGTCAAAATGTTTGAATAAGTCACGAGTGTAATTTTTATGAATATAAAAGCCAAGATTTCTATTTTTGTATCACCAATTTTGTACACTTTTTCTTGAAAATTTTTGAATAACGCATGGAAAGTCGAGATTTCTAACTTTCCATAAAAAAATGTTATAATTTTTCTTGAAATTTTATGAATAATTCACAGGTGTAAATTAAATTAAATATTAAATAAATAAAACAGGTGTATTTTGTTTATATATTAAAGCCTAAATTTCTAATTTTTAACACTTTTTCTTCAAAATGTTTGTATAAGTTACGGTTGTAATTTTTATAAATATAAAACTCGAGATTTCTAATTTTGCATGAAAAAATGTTCTATAATTTTTCTTGAAAATTTTTGAAAACGACATGGGTGTAATTTTTTCAAATTCAAGAGCCGAGATTTTTAATTTTGCATGAAAAATTTTGTACACTTTTTCTTTAAAATTTTTGAATAAGACAAGAGTGTTATTTTTATAAATATAAAAGACGAGATTTCTAATTTTCCCAAAAAAATGTTTATGATTTTTCTTGAAATTTTATGAATAAGTCACAGGTGTAATTTTTAAAAATAGAAGCCGAGATTTCTAATTTTTCATTAAACATTTTTACAATTTTTCTTGAAATTTTTTGATTACGACATGTGCATTTTATTTATATATTAATGCTAAAATTTCTAATTTTGCATGACAAATTTTTGATACGTTTTCTTAAAAATGTTTGAATAAGTCACGGGTGTAATTTTTATTTACATAAAAGCCGAGATTTCTAATTTTCCATAAAAAATTTGTATAATCTTTCTTGAAATTTTTGGAAAAAGTCACGGGTCTAATTTATTTATATAATAAAGCTGCAATTTCTCATTGTTCCTCATGCATAAATGTATTTCTCCAAATATGTATTTTTTTAAAAATTCTTTCAAATTAAAATAATTTTGAAAGAATTCAAAAGAGCACTGTTGCTAACTTAGTGAAGCTTTTTATAATTTCGCAATGAAATTAATATTTCCGTAGATACAGTCACTTTCTTAAGCATTTCAAAAGGAAGTAATATTCATATATTTATTGATAAGCATGAACCGCTTCTCATAAAAAAATTTAATTCTTCAAAAACACTTGCAAATTAAAATTATTTTGAAAGAATTCAAAAGAGCACTGTTAATAACTTAGTGCTTTTCAATTCAAAGATTCATATGAAAGTAATATTCATATATTTATTTTAGTAGATTTTTTTTTATTTGAACTACTCTTCATACAAAAATTGTCTTTTCAAACATTCATTCAAATCACACAATTTTAAAAGAATTGAAACGATAATTTAGTGAAGATTTTAATAATTTCGCAATGAAATTAATATTTCCGGAGATACAGTCACTTTCTTAAACATTTCATAAGGAAGTAATTTTTATTAATTTATTGATGAACTTAAACCACTTCTCATTTAAAAATGTATGTTTTCATAAATTCTTTTAAATCAAATCAGTTTTAAAAGAATTGAAGAGCGATCAATTGATAACTTAGTGAATCTTTCTATAATTTCGCAATAGAATTAATATTTCCGTAGATACAGTCACTTTCTTAAACATTTCATAAAGAAGTAATATTCATATATTTACTGATAAACTTGAACCATTTCTCATACAAAAATGTATTTTTCCAAACATTCTTTCAAATCAAAAAAATTTTGAACGAATTGAAAACGCATTATTGATAACTTAGTGGAGGTTTTTATAATTTCTCAATGAAATTAATATTTCCGGAGCTACAGTCACTTTCTTAAACATTTCAAAAGGAAGTAATATTCATATATTTACTGTTAAACTTGAACCATTCCTCATACAAAAATGTATTTTTCCAAACATTCTTTCAAATCAAAAAAATTTTGAACGAATTGAAAAGCGCATTATTGATAACTAAGTGTAGGTTTTTATAATTTCTCAATGAAATTAATATTTCCGGAGCTACAGTCACTTTCTTAAACATTTCAAAACGAAGTAATATTCATATATTTATTGATAAGCTTGAACCGCTTCTCATAAAAAAATGTATTTTTTCAAAAACTCTTTCAAATGAAAACATTTTTAAAGGAATTGAAAAGAGCACTGTTAATAACTTAGTACTTTTAAATTCAAGGATTCATATGAAAGTAATATTCATATATTTATTTTAATATATTTTTTTTTATTTGAACTACTCCTCATACAAAAATTGTCTTTTCAAACATTCATTCAAATCACACAATTTTAAAAGAATTGAAACGATAATTTAGTGAAGATTTTAATAATTTCGCAATGAAATTAATATTTCCGGAGATACAGTCACTTTCTTAAACATTTAATAAAGAAGTAATTTTTATTAATTTATTGATAAACTTAAACCACTTCTCATTAAAAAATTAATGTTTTCATAAAATCTTTTAAATCAAAAGAGTTTTAAAAGAATTGAAAAGAGCACTATCGGTAACTTGGTGCAGATTTTTGTAATTTCGCAATAAAATTATATTTCCGGATCTACAGTTACTTTTTTAAACATTTCATATGGAAGTAATATTCATATATTTACTGATAAACTTGAACCATTCCTCATACAAAAATGTATTTTTCCAAACATTCTTTCAAATCAAAAAAATTTTGAACGAATTGAGAAGCGCATTATTGATAACTTATAATTTTTCTTGAACTTTTTAATTTTGCATGACCATATCTTAACACTTTTTCGTCAAAATGTTTGAATAAGTCACGAGTGTAATTTTTATGAATATAAAAGCCAAGATTTCTATTTTTGTATCACCAATTTTGTACACTTTTTCTTGAAAATTTTTGAATAACGCATGGAAAGTCGAGATTTCTAACTTTCCATAAAAAAATGTTATAATTTTTCTTGAAATTTTATGAATAATTCACAGGTGTAAATTAAATTAAATATTAAATAAATAAAACAGGTGTATTTTGTTTATATATTAAAGCCTAAATTTCTAATTTTTAACACTTTTTCTTCAAAATGTTTGTATAAGTTACGGTTGTAATTTTTATAAATATAAAACTCGAGATTTCTAATTTTGCATGAAAAAATGTTCTATAATTTTTCTTGAAAATTTTTGAAAACGACATGGGTGTAATTTTTTCAAATTCAAGAGCCGAGATTTTTAATTTTGCATGAAAAATTTTGTAAACTTTTTCTTTAAAATTTTTGAATAAGACAAGAGTGTTATTTTTATAAATATAAAAGCCGAGATTTCTAATTTTCCATAAAAAATGTTTATGATTTTTCTTGAAATTTTATGAATAAGTCACAGGTGTAATTTTTAAAAATAAAAGCCGAGATTTCTAATTTTTCATTAAACATTTTTACAATTTTTCTTGAAATTTTTTGATTACGACATGTGCATTTTATTTATATATTAATGCTAAAATTTCTAATTTTGCATGACAAATTTTTGATACGTTTTCTTAAAAATGTTTGAATAAGTCACGGGTGTAATTTTTATTTACATAAAAGCCGAGATTTCTAATATTGCATGAAAAATTTTGTATACTCTTTCTTGAAAATTTTTGAATAAGACCGGGTGTAATTTTTGTAAATATAAAAGCCGAGATTTCTAATTTTCCATAAAAAATTTGTATAATCTTTCTTGAAATTTTTGGAAAAAGTCACGGGTCTAATTTATTTATATAATAAAGCTGCAATTTCTCATTGTTCCTCATGCATAAATGTATTTCTCCAAATATGTATTTTTTTAAAAATTCTTTCAAATTAAAATAATATTGAAAGAATTCAAAAGAGCACTGTTGCTAACTTAGTGAAGCTTTTTATAATTTCGCAATGAAATTAATATTTCCGTAGATACAGTACCTTTCTTAAGCATTTCAAAAGGAAGTAATATTCATATATTTATTGATAAGCATGAACCGCTTCTCATAAAAAAATTTAATTCTTCAAAAACACTTGCAAATGAAAACAATTTTCAAGGAATTGAAAAGAGCACTGTTATTAACTTAGTGGTTTTCAATTCAAAGTTTCATATAAAAGTAATATTCATATATTTATTAATCAAATTAAAATAATTTTGAAAGAATTCAAAAGAGCACTGTTAATAACTTAGTGCTTTTCAATTCAAAGATTCATATGGAAGTAATATTCATATATTTATTTAAGTACATTTTTTTTTATTTGAACTACTCTTCATACAAAAATTGTCTTTTCAAACATTCATTCAAATCACACAATTTTAAAAGAATTAAAACGATAACTTGGTGAATATTTTAATAATTTCGCAATGAAATTAATATTTCCGGAGATACAGTCACTTTCTTAAACATTTCATAAGGAAGTAATTTTTATTAATGTATTGATGAACTTAAACCACTTCTCATTTAAAAATGTATGTTTTCATAAATTCTTTTAAATCAAATCAGTTTTAAAAGAATTGAAGAGCGATCAATTGTAAACTTAGTGAAGCTTTCTATAATTTCGCAATAAAATTAATATTTCCGTAGATACAGTCACTTTCATAAACATTTCATAAAGAAGTAATATTCATATATTTACTGATAAACTTGAACCATTCCTCATACAAAAATGTATTTTTCCAAACATTCTTTCAAATCAAAAAAATTTTGAACGAATTGAAAACGCATTATTGAAAAATTAGTGGAGGATTTTATAATTTCTCAATGAAATTAATATTTCCGGAGCTACAGTCACTTTCTTAAACATTTCAAAAGGAAGTAATATTCATATATTTACTGTTAAACTTGAACCATTCCTCATACAAAAATGTATTTTTACAAACATTCTTTCAAATCAAAAAAATTTTGAACGAATTGAAAACGTATTATTGATAACTTAGTGGAGGTTTTTATAATTTCTCAATGAAATTAATATTTCCGGAGCTACAGTCACTTTCTTAAACATTTCAAAAGGAAGTAATATTCATATATTTATTGATAAGCTTGAACCGCTTCTCATAAAAAAATGTATTTTTTCAAAAGCTCTTTCAAATGAAAACAATTTTAAAGGAATTGAAAAGAGCACTGTTAATAACTTAGTACTTTTCAATTCAAGGATTCATATGAAAGTAATATTCATATATTTATTTTAATATATTTTTTTTTATTTGAACTACTCCTCATACAAAAATTGTCTTTTCAAACATTCATTCAAATCACACAATTTTAAAAGAATTGAAACGATAACTTGGTGAAGATTTTAATAATTTCGCAATGAAATTAATATTTCCGTAGATACAGTCACCTTCTTAAACATTTCAAAAGGAAGTAATATTCATATATTTACTGATAAACTTGAACCATTCCTCATACAAAAATGTATTTTTCCAAACATTCTTTCAAATCAAAAAAATTTTGAACGAATTGAAAAGCGCATTGTTAATAACTTAGTGGAGGTTTTTATAATTTCGCAATGAAATTAATATTTCCGGAGCTACAGTCACTTTCTTAAACATTTCAAAAGGAAGTAATATTCATATATTTATTGATAAGCTTGAACCGCTTCTCATAAAAAAATGTATTTTTCCAAACATTCCTTCAAATCAAAAAAATTTTTTATGAATTGAAAAGCGCATTATTGGTAACTTAGTGGAGGTTTTTATAATTTCGCAAGTAAATTAATATTTCCGGAGCTACAGTCACTTTCTTAAACATTTCAAAAGGAAGTTATATTCATATATTTATTAATAAGCTTGAACCGCTTCTCATAAAAAAATGTATTTTTTCAAAAACTCTTTCAAATGAAAACAATTTTAAAGGAATTGAAAAGAGCACTGTTAATAACGTAGTACTTTTCAATTCAAGGATTCATATGAAAGTAATATTCATATATTTATTTTAATATATTTTTTTTTATTTGAACTACTCCTCATACAAAAATTGTCTTTTCAAACATTCATTCAAATCACACAATTTTAAAAGAATTGAAACGATAACTTGGTGAAGATTTTAATAATTTCGCAATGAAATTAATATTTCCATAGATACAGTCACCTTCTTAAACATTTCAAAAGGAAGTAATATTCATATATTTACTGATAAACTTGAACCATTCCTCATACAAAAATGTATTTTTCCAAACATTCTTTCAAATAAAAAAAATTTTGAACGAATTGAAAAGCGCATTATTGATAACTTAGTGGAGGTTTTTATAATTTCGCAATGAAATTAATATTTCCGGAGCTACAGTCCTCTTCTTAAACATTTCAAAAGGAAGTAATATTCATATATTTACTGTTAAACTTGAACCATTCCTCATACAAAACTGTATTTTTCCAAACATTCTTTCAAATCAAAAAAATTTTGAACGAATTGAAAAGCGCATTATTGATAACTTAGTGGAGGTTTTTATAATTTCTCAATGAAATTAATATTTCCGGAGCTACAGTCACTTTCTTAAACATTTCAAAAGGAAGTAATATTCATATATTTATTGATAAGATTGAACCCCTTCTCATAAAAAAATGTATTTTTTCAAAAGTTCTTTCAAATGAAAACAATTTTAAAGGAATTGAAAAGAGCACTGTTAATAACTTAGTGCTTTTCAATTCAAAGTTTCATATGAAAGTAATATTCATATATTTATTTTAATATATTTTTTTTATTTGAACCCTAATACAATAATTGTGTTTTCAAACATTCATTCAAATCACACAATCTTAAAAGAATTGAAACGATAATTTGGTGAAGATTTTAATAATTTCGCAATTAAATTAATATTTCCGGAGATACAGTCACTTTCTTAAACATTTCATAAAGAAGTAATATTCATATATTTACTGATAAACTTGAACCATTCCTCATACAAAAATGTATTTTTCCAAACATTCTTTCAAATCAAAAAAATTTTGAACGAATTGAAAAGCGCATTATTGATAACTTAGTGAATATTTCTATAATTTCGCAATGAAGTTAATATTTCCGTAGATGCAGTCACTTTCTTAAACATTTCAAAAGGAAGTAATATTCATATATTTATTGATAAGCTTGAACCGCTTCTCATAAAAAAATGTATTTTTTCACAAACTCTTTCAAATGAAAACAATTTTAAAGGAATTGAAAAGAGCATTGTTGCTAACTTAGTGAAGCTTTTTATAATTTCGCTATGAAATTAATGTTTCCGTAGATACAGTCACTTTCTTAAACATTTCATAAAGAAGTAATATTCATATATTTACTGATAAACTTGAACCATTCCTCATACAAAAATGTATTCTTCCAAACATTCTTTCAAATAAAAAAAATTTTTAACGAATTAAAAAGCGCATTATTGATAACTTTGTGGAGATTTTTATAATTTCGCAATGAAATTAATATTTCCGGAGCTACAGTCACCTTCTTAAACATTTCAAAAGGAAGTAATATTCATATATTTACTGATAAACTTGAACCATTCCTCATACAAAAATGTATTTTTCCAAAAATTCTTTAAAATGAAACAAATTTTGAAGGAATTGAAAATTGGTACTCTTGATAACTTAATGAAGATTTTTGTAATTTGAAATCAAAACAACTTCGAAAGAATTAAAAAGAGCACTATCGATAGTTTAGTGAATATTTCTATTATTTCACAATGAAGTTAATATTTCCGTAGATACAGTCACTTTCTTAAACATTTCAAAAGAAAGTAATATTCATATATTTATTGATAAGCTTGAACCGCTTCTCATAAAAAAACGTAGTTTTTCAAAAACTCTTTGAAATGAAAAAAATTTTAAAGGAATTGAAAAGAGCACTGTTGCTAACTTAGTGAAGCTTTTTATAATTTCGCAATGAAAATAATATTTCCGTAGATACAGTCACTTTCTTAAAAATTTCATAAAGAAGTAATATTCATATATTTACTGATAAACTTGAACCATTCCTCATACAAAAATGTATTTTTCCAAACATTCTTTCAAATCAAAAAAATTTTGAACGAATTGAAAAGCGCATTATTGGTAACTTAGTGGAGGTTTTTATACTTTCGCAAGTAAATTAATATTTCCGGAGCTACAGTCACTTTCTTAAACATTTCAAAAGGAAGTAATATTCATATATTTATTAATAAGCTTGAACCGCTTCCCATAAAAAAAAGTATTTTTCCAAAAACTCTTTCAAATGAAAACAATTTTAAAGGAATTGAAAAGAGCACTGTTAATAACTTAGTACTTTTCAATTCAAGGATTCATATGAAAGTAATATTCATATATTTATTTTAATATATTTTTTTTTATTTGAACTACTCCTCATACAAAAATTGTCTTTTCAAACATTCATTCAAATCACACAATTTTAAAAGAATTGAAACGATAACTTAGTGAAGATTTTTATAATTTTGTAATGAAATTAATATTTCCGGAGATATAGTCCCTTTCTTAAACATTTAATAAAGAAGTAATATTCATATATTTACTGATAAACTTGAACCATTCCTCATACAAAAATGTATTTTTCCAAACATTCTTTCAAATCAAAAAAATTTTGAACGAATTGAAAAGCGCATTATTGATAACTTAGTGGAGGTTTTTACAATTTTTTAATGAAAATAATATTTCCGGAGCTACAGTCACTTTCTTAAACATTTCAAAAGGAAGTAATATTCATATATTTATTGATAAGCTTGAACCGCTTCTCATAAAAAAATGTATTTTTCCAAACATTCTTTCAAATCAAAAAAATTTTATATGAATTGAAAAGCGCATTATTGATAACTTAGTGAATATTTCTATAATTTCGCAATGAAGTTAATATTTCCGTAGATACAGTCCCTTTCTTAAACATTTAATAAAGAAGTAATATTCATATATTTACTGATAAACTTGAACCATTCCTCATACAAAAATGTATTCTTCCAAACATTCTTTCAAATAAAAAAAATTTTTAACGAATTAAAAAGCGCATTATTGATAACTTAGTGGAGGTTTTTATAATTGCGCAATGAAATTAATATTTCCGGAGCTACAGTCACCTTCTTAAACATTTCAAAAGGAAGTAATATTCATATATTTACTGATAAACTTGAACCATTCCTCATACAAAAATGTATTTTTCCAAAAATTCTTTAAAATGAAAACAATTTTAAAGGAATTTAAGAGAGCACTGTTAATAACTTAGTACTTTTCAATTTAAGGATTCATATGAAAGTAATATTCATATATTTATTGTAATATATTTTTTTTTTTTGAACTACTCCTCATACAATAATTGTGTTTTCAAACATGCATTCAAATCACACAATCTTAAAAGAATTGAAACGATAATTTGGTGAAGATTTTAATAATTTCGCAATGAAATTAATATTTCCGGAGATACAGTCACTTTCTTAAACATTTCATAGAGAAGTAATATTCATATATTTATTGATAAACTTGAACCATTCCTCATACAAAAATGTATTTTTCCAAACATTCTTTCAAATCAAAAAAATTTTGAACGAATTGAAAAGCGCATTATTGATAACTTAGTGAAGCTTTTTATAATTTCGCAATAAAATTAATATTTCCGTAGATACAGTCACTTTCTCAAACATTTCATAAAGAAGTAATATTCATATATTTACTGATAAACTTGAACCATTCCTAATACAAAAATGTATTTTTCCAAACATTCTTTCAAATCAAAAAAATTTTGAACGAATTGAAAAGCGCATTATTGATAACTTAGTGAAGCTTTTTATAATTTCGCAATAAAATTAATATTTCCGTAGATACAGTCACTTTCTCAAACATTTCATAAAGAAGTAATATTCATATATTTACTGATAAACTTAAACCATTCCTCATACAAAAATGTATTTTTCTAAACATTCTTTCAAATCAAATCAAAAAAATTGAAAAGCGCATTATTGATAACTAGTGGAGAATTTTATAATTTCGCAATGAAATTAATATTTCCGGAGCTACAGTCACCTTCTTAAACATTTCAAAAGGAAGTAATATTCATATATTTATTGATAAGCTTGAACCGCTTCTCATAAAAAAATGTATTTTTTCAAAAGCTCTTTCAAATGAAAACAATTTTAAAGGAATTGAAAAGAGCACTGTTAATAACTTAGTACTTTTCAATTCAAGGATTCATATGAAAGTAATATTGATATATTTATTTTAATATATTTTTTTTTTATTTGAACTACTCCTCATACAACAATTGTCTTTTCAAACATTCATTCAAATCACACAATTTTAAAAGAATTGAAACGATAACTTGGTGAAGATTTTAATAATTTCGCAATGAAATTAATATTTCCGTAGATACAGTCTACAGATACCTTCTTAAACATTTCATAAAGAAGTAATATTCATATATTTACTGATAAACTTGAACCATTCCTCATACAAAAATGTATTTTTCCAAACATTCTTTCAAATCCAAAAAATTTTGAACGAATTGAAAAGCGCATTATTGATAACTTAGTGAATATTTCTATAATTTCGCAATGAAGTTAATATTTCCGTATATGCAGTCACTTTCTTAAACATTTCAAAAGGAAGTAATATTCATATATTTATTGATAAGCTTGAACCGCTTCTCATAAAAAAATATATTTTTTCAAAAACTCTTTCAAATGAAAACAATTTTAAAGGAATTGAAAAGAGCACTGTTGCTAACTTAGTGAAACTTTTTATAATTTCGCTATGAAATTAATGTTTCCGTAGATACAGTCACTTTCTTAAACATTTCAAAAGGAAGTAATATTCATATATTTATTGATAAGCTTGAACCGCTTCTCATAAAAAAATGTATTTTTTCAAAAGCTCTTTCAAATGAAAACAATTTTAAAGGAATTGAAAAGAGCACTGTTAATAACTTAGTACTTTTCAATTCAAGGATTCATATGAAAGTAATATTGATATATTTATTTTAATATATTTTTTTTTATTTGAACTACTCCTCATACAACAATTGTCTTTTCAAACATTCATTCAAATCACACAATTTTAAAAGAATTGAAACGATAACTTGGTGAAGATTTTAATAATTTCGAAATGAAACTAATATTTCCATAGATACAGTCACTTTCTTAAACATTTCATAAATAAGTAATATTTATATATTTACTGATAAACTTGAACCATTCCTCATACAAAAATATATTTTTCCAAACATTCTTTCAAATAAAAAAAATTTTGAACGAATTAAAATGCGCATTATTGATAACTTAGTGGAGGTTTTTATAATTTCGCAAGTAAATTAATATTTCCGGAGCTACAGTCACTTTCTTAAACATTTCAAAAGGAAGTAATATTCATATATTTATTAATAAGCTTGAACCGCTTCCCATAAAAAAATGTATTTTTTCAAAAACTCTTTCAAATGAAAACAATTTTAAAGGAATTGAAAAGAGCACTGTTAATAACTTAGTACTTTTCAATTCAAGCATTCATATGAAAGTAATATTCATATATTTATTTTAATATATATTTTTTTTATTTGAACTACTCCTCATACAAAAATTGTCTTTTCAAACATTCATTCAAATCACACAATTTTAAAAGAATTGAAACGATAACTTAGTGAAGATTTTTATGATTTCGCTATGAAATTAATGTTTCCGTAGATACAGTCACTTTCTTAAACATTTCATAAAGAAGTAATATTTATATATTTACTGATAAACTTGAACCATTCCTCATACAAAAATGTATTTTTCCAAACATTCTTTCAAATAAAAAAAATTTTGAACGAATTAAAAAGCGCATTATTGATAACTTAGTGGAGGTTTTTATAATTTCGCAATGAAATTAATATTTCCGGAGCTACAGTCACCTTCTTAAATATTTCAAAAGGAAGTAATATTCATTTATTTACTGATAAACTTGAACCATTCCTCATACAAAAATGTATTTTTCCAAAAATTCTTTAAAATGAAACAAATTTTGAATGAATTGAAAATTGGTACTCTTGATAACTTAATGAAGATTTTTGTAATTTGAAATCAAAACAACTTCGAAAGAATTAAAAAGAGCACTATCGATAGTTTAGTGAATATTTCTATAATTTCACAATGAAGTTAATATTTCCGTAGATACAGTCACTTTCTTAAACATTTCAAAAGGAAGTAATATTCATATATTTATTGATAAGCTTGAACCGCTTCTCATAAAAAACGTAGTTTTTCAAAAACTCTTTGAAAGGAAAAAATTATAAAGGAATTGAAAAGAGCACTGTTGCTAACTTAGTGAAGCTTTTTATAATTTCGCAATGAAAATAATATTTCCGTAGATACAGTCACTTTCTTAAACATTTCATAAAGAAGTAATATTCATATATTTACTGATAAATTTGAACCATTCCTCATACAAAAATGTATTTTTCCAAACATTCTTTCAAATCAAAAAAATTTTGAACGAATTGAAAAGCGCATTATTGGTAACTTAGTGGAGGTTTTTATACTTTCGCAAGTAAATTAATATTTCCGGAGCTACAGTCACTTTCTTAAACATTTCAAAAGGAAGTAATATTCATATATTTATTGATAAGCTTGAACCGCTTCTCATAAAAAAATGTATTTTTTTACAAACTCTTTCAAATGAAAACAATTTTAAAGGAATTGAAAAGAGCACTGTTGCTAACATAGTGAAGCTTTTTATAATTTCGCTATGAAATTAATGTTTCCGTAGATACAGTCACTTTCTTAAACATTTCATAAAGAAGTAATATATATATATTTACTGATAAACTTGAACCATTCCTCATACAAAAATGTATTTTTCCAAACATTCTTTCAAATAAAAAAAATTTTGAACGAATTAAAAAGCGCATTATTGATAACTTAGTGGAGATTTTAATAATTTCGCAATGAAATTAATATTTCCGTAGATACAGTCACCTTCTTAAACATTTCATAAAGAAGTAATATTCATATATTTACTGATAAACTTGAACCATTCCTCATACAAAAATGTATTTTTCCAAACATTCTTTCAAATCAAAAAAATTTTGAACGAATTGAAAAGCGCATTATTGATAACTTAGTGGAGGTTTTTATAATTTCGCAATGAAATTAATATTTCCAGAGCTACAGTCACTTTCTTAAACATTTCAAAAGGAAGTAATATTCATATATTTATTGATAAGCTTGAACCGCTTCTCATAAAAAAATGTATTTTTTTACAAACTCTTTCAAATGAAAACAATTTTAAAGGAATTGAAAAGAGCACTGTTGCTAACATAGTGAAGCTTTTTATAATTTCGCTATGAAATTAATGTTTCCGTAGATACAGTCACTTTCTTAAACATTTCATAAAGAAGTAATATATATATATTTACTGATAAACTTGAACCATTCCTCATACAAAAATGTATTTTTCCAAACATTCTTTCAAATAAAAAAAATTTTGAACGAATTAAAAAGCGCATTATTGATAACTTAGTGGAGGTTTTTATAATTTCGCAATGAAATTAATATTTCCGGAGCTACAGTCACCTTCTTAAACATTTCAAAAGGAAGTAATATTCATTTATTTACTGATAAACTTGAACCATTCCTCATACAAAAATGTATTTTTCCAAAAATTCTTTAAAATGAAACAAATTTTGAAGGAATTGAAAATAGGTACTCTTGATAACTTAATGAAGATTTTTGTAATTTGAAATCAATACAACTTCGAAAGAATTAAAAAGAGCATTATCGATAGTTTAGTGAATATTTCTATAATTTCACAATGAAGTTAATATTTCCGTAGATACAGTCACTTTCTTAAACATTTCAAAAGGAAGTAATATTCATATATTTATTGATAAGCTTGAACCGCTTCTCATAAAAAAACGTAGTTTTTCAAAAACTCTTTGAAATGAAAAAAATTTTAAAGGAATTGAAAAGAGCACTGTTGCTAACTTAGTGAAGCTTTTTATAATTTCGCAATGAAAATAATATTTCCGTAGATACAGTCACTTTCTTAAACATTTCATAAAGTAGTAATATTCATATATTTACTGATAAACTTGAACCATTCCTCATACAAAAATGTATTTTTCCAAACATTCTTTCAAATCAAAAAAATTTTGAACGAATTGAAAAGCGCATTATTGGTAACTTAGTGGAGGTTTTTATACTTTCGCAAGTAAATTAATATTTCCGGAGCTACAGTCACTTTCTTAAACATTTCAAAAGGAAGTAATATTCATATATTTATTAATAAGCTTGAACCGCTTCCCATAAAAAAATGTATTTTTTCAAAAACTCTTTCAAATGAAAACAATTTTAAAGGAATTGAAAAGAGCACTGTTAATAACTTAGTACTTTTCAATTCAAGGATTCATATGAAAGTAATATTCATATATTTATTTTAATATATTTTTTTTTATTTGAACTACTCCTCATACAAAAATTGTCTTTTCAAACATTCATTCAAATCACACAATTTTAAAAGAATTGAAACGATAACTTAGTGAAGATTTTTATAATTTTGTAATGAAATTAATATTTCCGGAGATATAGTCCCTTTCTTAAACATTTAATAAAGAAGTAATATTCATATATTTACTGTTAAACTTGAACCATTCCTCATACAAAAATGTATTTTTCCAAACATTCTTTCAAATCAAAAAAATTTTGAACGAATTGAAAAGCGCATTATTGATAACTTAGTGGAGGTTTTTATAATTTCGCAATGAAATTAATATTTCCGGAGCTACAGTCACTTTTTTAAACATTTCAAAAGGAAGTAATATTCATATATTTATTGATAAGCTTGAACCGCTTCTCATAAAAAAATGTATTTTTTCAAAAGCTTTTTCAAAAGAAAACAATTTTAAAGGAATTGAAATGAGCACTGTTAATAACTTAGTGAAATTTTGAACGAATTGAAAAGCGCATTATTGATAACTTAGTGGAGGTTTTTATAATTTCTCAATGAAATTAATATTTCCGGAGCTACAGTCACTTTCTTAAACATTTCAAAAGGAAGTAATATTCATATATTTATTAATAAGCTTGAACCGCTTCTCATAAAAAAATTTATTTTTTCAAAAACTCTTTCAAATGAAAACAATTTTAACGGAATTGAAAAGAGCACTGTTAATAACTTAGTACTTTTCAATTCAAGGATTCATATGAAAGTAATATTCATATATTTATTTTAATATATTTTTTTTTATTTGAACTACTCCTCATACAAAAATTGTCTTTTCAAACATTCATTCAAATCACACAATTTTAAAAGAATTGAAACGATAACTTGGTGAAGATTTTAATAATTTCGCAATGAAATTAATATTTCCATAGATACAGTCACCTTCTTAAACATTTCAAAAGGAAGTAATATTCATATATTTACTGATAAACTTGAACCATTCCTCATACAAAAATGTATTTTTCCAAACATTCTTTCAAATCAAAAAAATTTTTAACGAATTGAAAAGCGCATTATTGATAACTTAGTGGAGGTTTTTACAATTTTTCAATGAAATTAATATTTCCGGAGCTACAGTCACTTTCTTAAACATTTCAAAAGGAAGTAATATTCATATATTTATTGATAAGCTTGAACCGCTTCTTATAAAAAAATGTATTTTTCCAAACATTCTTTCAAATCAAAAAAATTTTATATGAATTGAAAAGCGCATTATTGATAACTTAGTGAATATTTCTATAATTTCGCAATGAAGTTAATATTTCCGTAGATACAGTCACTTTCTTAAACATTTCAAAAGGATGTAATATTCATATATTTATTCATAAGCTTGAACCGCTTCTCAGAAAAAAATGTATTTTTTCAAAAGCTCTTTCAAATGAAAACAATTTTAAAGGAATTGAAAAGAGCACTGTTAATAACTTAGTGCTTTTCAATTCAAAGTTTCATATGAAAGTAATATTCATATATTTATTTTAATATATTTTTTTTATTTGAACTACTCCTCATACAATACTTGTGTTTTCAAACATTCATGCAAATCACACAATCTTAAAAGAATTGAAACGATAATTTGGTGAAGATTTTAATAATTTCGCAATGAAATTAATATTTCCGGAGATACAGTCACTTTCTTAAACATTTCATAAGGAAGTAATTTTTATTAATTTATTGATAAACTTGAACCATTCCTCATACAAAAATGTATTTTTCCAAACACTCTTTCAAATCAAAAAAATTTTGTACGAATTGAAAAGCGCATTATTGATAACTTAGTGAATATTTCTATAATTTCGCAATGAAGTTAATATTTCCGTGGATACAGTTACTTTCTTAAATATTTAAAAAGGAAGTAATATTCATATATATATATTGATAAGCTTGAACCGCTTCTCATAAAAAAATGTATTTTTTCAAAAGCTCTTTCAAATGAAAACAATTTTAAAGGAATTGAAAAGAGCACTGTTGCTAACTTAGTGAAATTTTGAACGAATTGAAAAGAGCATTATTGATAACTTAGTGGAGGTTTTTATAATTTCGTAATGAAATTAATATTTCCGGAGCTACAGTCACCTTCTTAAACATTTCAAAAGGAAGTAATATTCATATATTTACTGATAAACTTGAACCATTCCTCGTACAAAAATGTATTTTTCCAAAAATTCTTTAAAATGAAACAAATTTTGAAGGAATTGAAAATAGGTACTCTTGATAACTTAATAAAGATTTTTGTAATTTGAAATCAAAACAACTTCGAAAGAATTAAAAAGAGCTCTATCGATAACTTAGTGAATATTTCTATAATTTCGCAATGAAGTTAATATTTCCGTAGATACAGTCACTTTCTTAAACATTTCAAAAGGAAGTAATATTCATATATTTATTGATAAGCTTGAACCGCTTCTCATAAAAAAACGTAGTTTTTCAAAAACTCTTTCAAATGAAGAAAATTTTTAAGGAATTGAAAAGAGCACTGTTGCTAACTTAGTGAAGCTTTTTATAATTTCGCAATGAAAATAATATTTCCGTAGATACAGTCACTTTCTTAAACATTTTATAAAGAAGTAATATTCATATATTTACTGATAAACTTGAACCATTCCTCATACAAAAATGTATTTTTCCAAACATTCTTTCAAATCAAAAAAATTTTGAACGAATTGAAAAGCGCATTATTGATAACTTAGTGGAGGTTTTTATAATTTCGCAATGAAATTAATATTTCCGGAGCTACAGTCACTTTCTTAAACATTTCAAAAGGAAGTAATATTCATATATTTATTGATAAGCTTGAACCGCTTCTCATAAAAAAATATATTTTTTCAAAAACTCTTTCAAATGAAAACAATTTTAAAGGAATTGAAAAGAGCACTGTTGCTAACTTAGTGAAACTTTTTATAATTTCGCTATGAAATTAATGTTTCCGTAGATACAGTCACTTTCTTAAACATTTCAAAAGGAAGTAATATTCATATATTTATTGATAAGCTTGAACCGCTTCTCATAAAAAAATATATTTTTTCAAAAGATCTTTCAAATGAAAACAACTTTAAAGGAATTGAAAAGAGCACTGTTAATAACTTAGTACTTTTCAATTTAAGGATTCATATGAAAGTAATATTCATATATTTATTTTTATATATTTTTTTTATTTGAACTACTCCTCATACAAAAATTGTCTTTTCAAACATTCATTCAAATCACACAATTTTAAAAGAATTGAAACGATTACTTGGTGAAGATTTTATTAATTTCGCAATGAAATTAATATTTTCGTAGATACAGTCATCTTCTTAAACATTTCATAAAGAAGTAATATTCATATATTTACTGATAAACTTGAACCATTCCTCATACAAAAATGTATTTTTCCAAACATTCTTTCAAATCAAAAAAATGTTAAACGAATTGAAAAGCGCATTATTGATAACTTAGTGGAGGTTTTTATAATTTCGCAATAAAATTAATATTTCCGGAGCTACAGTCACTTTCTTAAACATTTCAAAAGGAAGTAATATTCATATATTTATTGATAAGCTTGAACCATTCCTCATACAAAAATGTATTTTTCCAAAAATTCTTTAAAATGAAACAAATTTTGAAGGAATTGAAAATAGGTACTCTTGATAACTTAATGAAGATTTTTGTAATTTGAAATCAAAACAACTTCGAAAGAATTAAAAAGAGCTCTATCGATAACTTAGTGAATATTTCTATAATTTCGCAATGAAGTTAATATTTCCGTAGATACAGTCACTTTCTTAAACATTTCAAAAGGAAGTAATATTCATATATTTATTGATAAGCTTGAACCGCTTCTCATAAAAAAACGTAGTTTTTCAAAAACTCTTTCAAATGAAAAAAATTTTAAAGGAATTGAAAAGAGCACTGTTGCTAACTTAGTGAAGCTTTTTATAATTTCGCAATGAAAATAATATTTCCGTAGATACAGTCACTTTCTTAAACATTTTATAAAGAAGTAATATTCATATATTTACTGATAAACTTGAACCGCTTCTCATAAAAAAATGTATTTTTTCAAAAGATCTTTCAAATGAAAACAACTTTAAAGGAATTGAAAAGAGCACTGTTAATAACTAAGTACTTTTCAATTTAAGGATTCATATGAAAGTAATATTCATATATTTATTTTTATATATTTTTTTTTATTTGAACTACTCCTCATACAAAAGTTGTCTTTTCAAACATTCATTCAAATCACACAATTTTAAAAGAATTGAAACGATTACTTGGTGAAAATTTTATTAATTTCGCAATGAAATTAATATTTTCGTAGATACAGTCACCTTCTTAAACATTTCATAAAGAAGTAATATTCATATATTTACTGATAAACTTGAACCATTCCTCATACAAAAATGTATTTTTCCAAACATTCTTTCAAATCAAAAAAATGTTAAACGAATTGAAAAGCGCATTATTGATAACTTAGTGGAGGTTTTTATAATTTCGCAATAAAATTAATATTTCCGGAGCTACAGTCACTTTCTTAAACATTTCAAAAGGAAGTAATATTCATATATTTATTGATAAGCTTGAACCATTCCTCATACAAAAATGTATTTTTCCAAAAATTCTTTAAAATGAAACAAATTTTGAAGGAATTGAAAATAGGTACTCTTGATAACTTAATGAAGATTTTTGTAATTTGAAATCAAAACAACTTCGAAAGAATTAAAAAGAGCTCTATCGATAACTTAGTGAATATTTCTATAATTTCGCAATGAAGTTAATATTTCCGTAGATACAGTCACTTTCTTAAACATTTCAAAAGGAAGTAATATTCATATATTTATTGATAAGCTTGAACCGCTTCTCATAAAAAAACGTAGTTTTTCAAAAACTCTTTCAAATGAAAAAAATTTTAAAGGAATTGAAAAGAGCACTGTTGCTAACTTAGTGAAATTTTGAACGAATTGAAAAGCGCATTATTGATAACTTAGTGGAGGTTTTTATAATTTCGCAATGAAATTAATATTTCCGGAGCTACAGTCACTTTCTTAAACATTTCAAAAGGAAGTAATATTCATATATTTATTGATAAGCTTGAACCGCTTCTCATAAAAAAATTTATTTTTCCAAAAATTCTTTAAAATGAAACAAATTTTGAAGGAATTGAAAATAGGTACTCTTGATAACTTAATGAAGATTTTTGTAATTTGAAATCAAAACAACTTCGAAAGAATTAAAAAGAGCTCTATCGATAACTTAGTGAATATTTCTATAATTTTGCAATGAAGTTAATATTTCCGTAGATACAGTCACTTTCTTAAACATTTCAAAAGGAAGTAATATTCATATATTTATTGATAAGCTTGAACCGCTTCTCATAAAAAAACGTAGTTTTTCAAAAACTCTTTCAAATGAAAAAAATTTTAAAGGAATTGAAAAGAGCACTGTTGCTAACTTAGTGAAGCTTTTTATAATTTCGCAATGAAAATAATATTTCCGTAGATACAGTCACCTTCTTAAACATTTCATAAAGAAGTAATATTCATATATTTACTGATAAACTTGAACCATTCCTCATACAAAAATGTATTTTTCCAAACATTCTTTCAAATCAAAAAAATGTTAAACGAATTGAAAAGCGCATTATTGATAACTTAGTGGAGGTTTTTATAATTTCGCAATGAAATTAATATTTCCGGAGCTACAGTCACTTTTTTAAACATTTCAAAAGGAAGTAATATTCATATATTTATTGATAAGCTTGAACCGCTTCTCATAAAAAAAATGTATTTTTTCAAAAGCTCTTTCAAATGAAAACAATTTTAAAGGAATTGAAAAGAGTACTGTTAATAACTTAGTGAAAGTTTGAACGAATTGAAAAGCGCATTATTGATAACTTAGTGGAGGTTTTTATAATTTCTCAATGAAATTAATATTTCCGGAGCTACAGTCACTTTCTTAAACATTTCAAAAGGAAGTAATATTCATATATTTATTAATAAGCTTGAACCGCTTCTCATAAAAAAATGTATTTTTTCAAAAACTCTTTCAAATGAAAACAATTTTAACGGAATTGAAAAGAGCACTGTTAATAACTTAGTACTTTTCAATTCAAGGATTCATATGAAAGTAATATTCATATATTTATTTTAATATATTTTTTTTTATTTGAACTACTCCTCATACAAAAATTGTCTTTTCAAACATTCATTCAAATCACACAATTTTAAAAGAATTGAAACGATAACTTGGTGAAGATTTTAATAATTTCGCAATGAAATTAATATTTCCGTAGATACAGTCACCTTCTTAAACATTTCAAAAGGAAGTAATATTCATATATTTACTGATAAACTTGAACCATTCCTCATACAAAAATGTATTTTTCCAAACATTCTTTCAAATCAAAAAAATTTTTAACGAATTGAAAAGCGCATTATTGATAACTTAGTGGAGGTTTTTACAATTTTTCAATGAAATTAATATTTCCGGAGCTACAGTCACTTTCTTAAACATTTCAAAAGGAAGTAATATTCATATATTTACTGATAAACTTGAACCGCTTCTCATAAAAAAATGTATTTTTTCAAAAGCTCTTTCAAATGAAAACAATTTTAAAGGAATTGAAAAGAGCACTGTTAATAACTTAGTGCTTTTCAATTCAAAGTTTCATATGAAAGTAATATTCATATATTTATTTTAATATATTTTTTTTATTTGAACTACTCCTCATACAATAATTGTGTTTTCAAACATTCATGCAAATCACACAATCTTAAAAGAATTGAAACGATAATTTGGTGAAGATTTTAATAATTTCGCAATGAAATTAATATTTCCGGAGATACAGTCACTTTCTTAAACATTTCATAAGGAAGTAATTTTTATTAATTTATTGATAAACTTGAACCATTCCTCATACAAAAATGTATTTTTCCAAACATTCTTTCAAATCAAAAAAATTTTGTACGAATTGAAAAGCGCATTATTGATAACTTAGTGAATATTTCTATAATTTCGCAATGAAGTTAATATTTCCGTAGATACAGTTACTTTCTTAAACATTTCATAAGGAAGTAATTTTTATTAATTTATTGATAAACTTGAACCATTCCTCATACAAAAATGTATTTTTCCAAACATTCTTTCAAATCAAAAAAATTTTGTACGAATTGAAAAGCGCATTATTGATAACTTAGTGAATATTTCTATAATTTCGCAATGAAGTTAATATTTCCGTAGATACAGTTACTTTCTTAAACATTTCATAAGGAAGTAATTTTTATTAATTTATTGATAAACTTGAACCATTCCTCATACAAAAATGTATTTTTCCAAACATTCTTTCAAATCAAAAAAATTTTGTACGAATTGAAAAGCGCATTATTGATAACTTAGTGAATATTTCTATAATTTCGCAATGAAATTAATATTTCCGGAGATACAGTCACTTTCTTAAACATTTCATAAGGAAGTAATTTTTATTAATTTATTGATAAACTTGAACCATTCCTCATACAAAAATGTATTTTTCCAAACATTCTTTCAAATCAAAAAAATTTTGTACGAATTGAAAAGCGCATTATTGATAACTTAGTGAATATTTCTATAATTTCGCAATGAAGTTAATATTTCCGTAGATACAGTTACTTTCTTAAATATTTAAAAAGGAAGTAATATTCATATATTTATTGATAAGCTTGAACCATTCCTCATACAAAAATGTATTTTTCCAAAAATTCTTTAAAATGAAACAAATTTTGAAGGAATTGAAAATAGGTACTCTTGATAACTTAATAAAGATTTTTGTAATTTGAAATCAAAACAACTTCGAAAGAATTAAAAAGAGCTCTATCGATAACTTAGTGAATATTTCTATAATTTCGCAATGAAGTTAATATTTCCGTAGATACAGTCACTTTCTTAAACATTTCATAAAGAAGTAATATTCATATATTTACTGATAAGCTTGAACCGCTTCTCATAAAAAAACGTAGTTTTTCAAAAACTCTTTCAAATGAAAAAAATTTTAAAGGAATTGAAAAGAGCACTGTTGCTAACTTAGTGAAGCTTTTTATAATTTCGCAATGAAAATAATATTTCCGTAGATACAGTCACTTTCTTAAACATTTTATAAAGAAGTAATATTCATATATTTACTGATAAACTTAAACCGCTTCTCATAAAAAAAAATGTATTTTTTCAAAAGATCTTTCAAATGAAAACAACTTTAAAGGAATTGAAAAGAGCACTGTTAATAACTTAGTACTTTTCAATTTAAGGATTCATATGAAAGTAAGATTCATATATTTATTTTTATATATTTTTTTTTATTTGAACTACTCCTCATACAAAAATTGTCTTTTCAAACATTCATTCAAATCACACAATTTTAAAAGAATTGAAACGATTACTTGGTGAAGATTTTATTAATTTCGCAATGAAATTAATATTTTCGTAGATACAGTCACCTTCTTAAACATTTCATAAAGAAGTAATATTCATATATTTACTGATAAACTTGAACCATTCCTCATACAAAAATGTATTTTTCCAAACATTCTTTCAAATCAAAAAAATGTTAAACGAATTGAAAAGCGCATTATTGATAACTTAGTGGAGGTTTTTATAATTTCGCAATAAAATTAATATTTCCGGAGCTACAGTCACTTTGTTAAACATTTCAAATGGAAGTAATATTCATATATTTATTGATAAGCTTGAACCATTCCTCATACAAAAATGTATTTTTCCAAAAATTCTTTAAAATGAAACAAATTTTGAAGGAATTGAAAATAGGTACTCTTGATAACTTAATGAAGATTTTTGTAATTTGAAATCAAAACAACTTCGAAAGAATTAAAAAGAGCTCTATCGATAACTTAGTGAATATTTCTATAATTTCGCAATGAAGTTAATATTTCCGTAGATACAGTCACTTTCTTAAACATTTCAAAAGGAAGTAATATTCATATATTTATTGATAAGCTTGAACCGCTTCTCATAAAAAAACGTAGTTTTTCAAAAACTCTTTCAAATGAAAAAAATTTTAAAGGAATTGAAAAGGGCACTGTTGCTAACTTAGTGAAATTTTGAACGAATTGAAAAGCGCATTATTGATAACTTAGTGGAGGTTTTTATAATTTCGCAATGAAATTAATATTTCCGGAGCTACAGTCACTTTCTTAAACATTTCAAAAGGAAGTAATATTCATATATTTATTGATAAGCTTGAACCGCTTCTCATAAAAAATTTTATTTTTCCAAAAATTCTTTAAAATGAAACAAATTTTGAAGGAATTGAAAATAGGTACTCTTGATAACTTAATGAAGATTTTTGTAATTTGAAATCAAAACAACTTCGAAAGAATTAAAAAGAGCTCTATCGATAACTTAGTGAATATTTCTATAATTTTGCAATGAAGTTAATATTTCCGTAGATACAGTCACTTTCTTAAACATTTCAAAAGGAAGTAATATTCATATATTTATTGATAAGCTTGAACCGCTTCTCATAAAAAAACGTAGTTTTTCAAAAACTCTTTCAAATGAAAAAAATTTTAAAGGAATTGAAAAGAGAACTGTTGCTAACTTAGTGAAGCTTTTTATAATTTCGCAATGAAAATAATATTTCCGTAGATACAGTCACCTTCTTAAACATTTCATAAAGAAGTAATATTCATATATTTACTGATAAACTTGAACCATTCCTCATACAAAAATGTATTTTTCCAAACATTCTTTCAAATCAAAAAAATTTTGAACGAATTGAAAAGCGCATTATTGATAACTTAGTGGAGGTTTTTATAATTTCGCAATGAAATTAATATTTCCGGAGCTACAGTCACTTTCTTAAACATTTCAAAAGGAAGTAATATTCATATATTTATTGATAAGCTTGAACCGCTTCTCATAAAAAAATGTATTTTTTCAAAAGCTCTTTCAAATGAAAACAATTTTAAAGGAATTGAAAAGAGCACTGTTAATAACTTAGTAATTTTCAGTTTAAGGATTCATATGAAAGTAATATTCATATATTTATTTTAATATTAAATTTTTATTTTAAATTTAAATTAAATATTCATATATTTATTTTATTATTAATTTCATTGAAAAATTATTAAAATCTTCACCAAATTATCGTTTCAATTCTTTTAAGATTGTGTGATTTGAATAAATGTTTTAAAACACAATTATATTAAAATAAATATATGAATATTACTTTCATATGAAACTTTGAATTGAAAAGCACTAAGTTATTAACAGTGCTCTTTTCAATTCCTGTAAAATTGTTTTCATTTGAAAGAGCTTTTGAAAAAATGCATTTTTTTATGAGAAGCGGTTCAAGCTTATCAATAAATATATGAATATTACTTCCTTTTGAAATGTTTAAGAAAGTGACTGTAGCTCCGGAAATATTAATTTCATTGAGAAATAATAAAAACCTACACTAAGATATCAATAATGCGCTTTTCAATTCGGTCAAAAATTATTCGATTTGAAAGAATGTTTGGAAAAATACATTTTTGTATGAGGAATGGTTCAAGTTTATCAATAAATATATGAATATTACTTCTTTATGAAATGTTTAAGAAGGTGACTGTATCTACGGAAATAATAATTTCAATGCGAAATTATTAAAATCTTCACCAAGTTATCGTTTCAATTCTTTTAAAATTGTGAGATTTGATTGAATGTTTGAAAAGACAATTTTTGTATGAGGAATAGTTCAAAAAAAAAAAAAAAATATATTAAAATAAATATATGAATATTACTTTCATATGAATCCTTAAACTGAAAAGTACTAAGTTATTAACAGTGCTCTTTTCAATTCCTTTAAAATTGTTTTCATTTGAAAGAGCTTTTGAAAAAATACATTTTTTTATGAGAAGCGGTTCAAGCTTATCAATAAATATATGAATATTACTTCCTTTTGAAATGTTTAAGAAAGTGACTGTAGCTCCGGAAATATTAATTTTATTGCGAAATTATAAAAACCTCCACTAAGTTATCAATAATGCGCTTTTCAATTCGTTTAACATTTTTTTGATTTGAAAGAATGTTTGGAAAAATACATTTTTGTATGAGGAATGGTTAGAGTTTATCATTAAATATATGAATATTACTTCTTTATGAATTGTTTAAGATGGTGACTGTATCTACGCAAATATTAATTTCATTGCGAAATTAATAAAATCTTCACCAAGTTATCGTTTCAATTCTTTTAAAATTGTGTGATTTGAATGAATGTTTGAAAAGACAATTTTTGTATGAGGAGTAGTTCAAATAAAAAAAAATATATTAAAATAAATATATGAATATTACTTTCATATGAATCCTTAAATTGAAAAGTACTAAGTTATTAACAGTGCTCTTTTCAATTCCTTTAAAGTTTTTTTCATTTGAAAGATCTTTTGAAAAAATACATTTTTTTATGAGAAGCGGTTCAAGCTTATCAATAAATATATGAATATTACTTCCTTTTGAAATGTTTAAGAAAGTGACTGTAGCTCCGGAAATATTAATTTCATTGCGAAATTATAAAAACCTCCACTAAGTTATCAATAATGCGCTTTTCAGTTCGTTCAAAATTTTTTTGATTTGAAAGAATGTTTGGAAAAATACATTTTTGTATGAGGAATGGTTCAAGTTTATCAGTAAATATATGAATATTACTTCTTTATAAAATGTTTAAGAAAGTGACTGTATCTACGGAAATATTATTTTCATTGCGAAATTATAAAAAGCTTCACTAAGTTTGCAACAGTGCTCTTTTCAATTCCTTTAAAATTTTTTTCATTTGAAAGAGTTTTTGAAAAACTACGTTTTTTTATGAGAAGCGGTTCAAGCTTATCAATAAATATATGAATATTACTTCCTTTTGAAATGTTTAAGAAAGTGACTGTATCTACGGAAATATTAACTTCATAGCGAAATTATAGAAATATTCACTAAGTTATCGATAGAGCTCTTTTTAATTCTTTCGAAGCTGTTTTGATTTCAAATTACAAAAATCTTCATTAAGTTATCAAGAGTACCTATTTTCAATTCCTTCAAAATTTGTTTCATTTTAAAGAATTTTTGGAAAAATACATTTTTGTACGAGGAATGGTTCAAGTTTATCAGTAAATATATGAATATTACTTCCTTTTGAAATGTTAAAGAAGGTGACTGTAGCTCCGGAAATATTAATTTCATTGCGAAATTATAAAAACCTGCACTAAGTTATCAATAATGCTCTTTTCAATTCGTTCAAAATTTCACTAAGTTAGCAACAGTGCTCTTTTCAATTCCTTTAAAATTGTTTTCATTTGAAAGAGTTTTTGAAAAAATACATTTTTTTATGAGAAGCGGTTCAAGCTTATCAATAAATATATGAATATTACTTCCTTTTTAAATATTTAAGAAAGTGACTGTATCTACGGAAATATTACCTTCATTGCGAAATTATAGAAATATTCACTAAGTTATCAATAATGCGCTTTTCAATTCGTACAAAATTTTTTTGATTTGAAAGAATGTTTGGAAAAATACATTTTTGTATGAGGAATAGTTCAAGTTTATCAGTAAATATATGAATATTACTTCTTTATGAAATGTTAAAGAAGGTGACTGTATCTACGGAAATAATAATTTCATTGCGAAATTATTAAAATCTTCACCAAGTTATCGTTTCAATTCTTTTAAAATTGTGTGATTTGAATGAATGTTTGAAAAGACAATTTTTGTATGAGGAGTAGTTCAAATAAAAAAAATATATTAAAATAAATATATGAATATTACTTTCATATGAATCCTTAAACTGAAAATTACTAAGTTATTAACAGTGCTCTTTTCAATTCCTTTAAAATTGTTTTCATTTGAAAGAGCTTTTAAAAAATACGTTTTTTTATGAGAAGCGGTTCAAGCTTATCAATAAATATATGAATATTACTTCCTTTTGAAATGTTTAAGAAAGTGACTGTAGCTCCGGAAATATTAATTTCATTGCGAAATTATTAAAATGAATTGAATGAATTCAAAAGGAAGTAATATTCATATATTTATTGATAAGCTTGAACCGCTTCTCATAAAAAAATGAATTTTTTCAAAAGCTCTTTCAAATGAAAACAATTTTAAAGGAATTGAAAAGAGCACTGTTAATAACTTATTAATTTTCAGTTTAAGGATTCATATGAAAGTAATATTCATATATTTATTTTAATATATTTTTTTTTATTTGAACTACTCCTCATACAAAAATTGTCTTTTCAAACATTCATTCAAATCACACAATTTTAAAAGAATTGAAACGATAATTTGGTGAAGATTTTAATAATTTCGCAATGACATTATTATTTCCGTAGATACAGTCACCTTCTTAAACATTTCATAAAGAAGTAATATTCATATATTTACTGATAAACTTGAACCATTCCTCATACAAAAATGTATTTTTCCAAACATTCTTTCAAATCAAAAAAATTTTGAACGAATTGAAAAGCGCATTATTGATAACTTAGTGGAGGTTTTTATAATTTCGCAATGAAATTAATATTTCCAGAGCTACAGTCACTTTCTTAAACATTTCAAAAGGAAGTAATATTCATATATTTATTGATAAGCTTGTACCGCTTCTCATAAAAAAAATTTATTTTTTCAAAAGATCTTTCAAATGAAAACAACTTTAAAGGAATTGAAAAGAGCACTGTTAATAACTTAGTACTTTTCAATTTAAGGACTACGTTTTTTTATGAGAAGCGGTTCAAGCTTATCAATATATATGTGAATATTACTTCCTTTTGAAATGTTTAAGAAAGTGACTGTATCTACGGAAATATTAACTTCATTGCGAAATTATAGAAATATTCACTAAGTTATCGATAGAGCCCTTTTTAATTCTTTCGAAGTTGTTTTGATTTCAAATTACAAAAATCTTCATTAAGTTATCAAGAGTACCTATTTTCAATTCCTTCAAAATTTGTTTCATTTTAAAGAATTTTTGGAAAAATACATTTTTGTATGAGGAATGGTTCAAGCTTATCAATAAATATATGAATATTACTTCCATTTGAAATGTTTAAGAAAGTGACTGTAGCTCCGGAAATATTAATTTTATTGCGAAATTATAAAAACCTCCACTAAGTTATCAATAATGCGCTTTTCAATTCGTTTAACATTTTTTTGATTTGAAAGAATGTTTGGAAAAATACATTTTTGTATGAGGAATGGTTCAAGTTTATCAGTAAATATATGAATATTACTTCTTTATGAAATGTTTAAGAAGGTGACTGTATCTCCGGAAATATTAATTTCATTGCGAAATTATTAAAATCTTCACCAAATTATCGTTTTAATTCTTTTAAGATTGTGTGATTTGAATGAAAGTTTGAAAACACAATTATTGTATGAGGAGTAGTTCAAATAAAAAAATATATTGAAATAAATATATGAATATTACTTTCATATGAAACTTTGAATTGAAAAGCACTAAGTTATTAACAGTGCTCTTTTCAATTCCTTTAAAATTGTTTTCATTTGAAAGAGCTTTTGAAAAAATGCATTTTTTTATGAGAAGCGGTTCAAGCTTATCAATAAATATATGAATATTACTTCCTTTTGAAATGTTTAAGAAAGTGACTGTAGCTCCGGAAATATTAATTTCATTGAGAAATAATAAAAACCTACACTAAGATATCAATAATGCGCTTTTCAATTCGGTCAAAAATTATTCGATTTGAAAGAATGTTTGGAAAAATACATTTTTGTATGAGGAATGGTTCAAGTTTATCAATAAATATATGAATATTACTTCTTTATGAAATGTTTAAGAAGGTGACTGTATCTACGGAAATAATAATTTCAATGCGAAATTATTAAAATCTTCACCAAGTTATCGTTTCAATTCTTTTAAAATTGTGAGATTTGATTGAATGTTTGAAAAGACAATTTTTGTATGAGGAATAGTTCAAAAAAAAAAAAAATATATTAAAATAAATATATGAATATTACTTTCATATGAATCCTTAAACTGAAAAGTACTAAGTTATTAACAGTGCTCTTTTCAATTCCTTTAAAATTGTTTTCATTTGAAAGAGCTTTTGAAAAAATACATTTTTTTATGAGAAGCGGTTCAAGCTTATCAATAAATATATGAATATTACTTCCTTTTGAAATGTTTAAGAAAGTGACTGTAGCTCCGGAAATATTAATTTTATTGCGAAATTATAAAAACCTCCACTAAGTTATCAATAATGCGCTTTTCAATTCGTTTAACATTTTTTTGATTTGAAAGAATGTTTGGAAAAATACATTTTTGTATGAGGAATGGTTCAAGTTTATCATTAAATATATGAATATTACTTCTTTATGAATTGTTTAAGATGGTGACTGTATCTACGCAAATATTAATTTCATTGCGAAATTAATAAAATCTTCACCAAGTTATCGTTTCAATTCTTTTAAAATTGTGTGATTTGAATGAATGTTTGAAAAGACAATTTTTGTATGAGGAGTAGTTCAAATAAAAAAAAATATATTAAAATAAATATATGAATATTACTTTCATATGAATCCTTAAATTGAAAAGTACTAAGTTATTAACAGTGCTCTTTTCAATTCCTTTAAAGTTTTTTTCATTTGAAAGATCTTTTGAAAAAATACATTTTTTTATGAGAAGCGGTTCAAGCTTATCAATAAATATATGAATATTACTTCCTTTTGAAATGTTTAAGAAAGTGACTGTAGCTCCGGAAATATTAATTTCATTGCGAAATTATAAAAACCTCCACTAAGTTATCAATAATGCGCTTTTCAGTTCGTTCAAAATTTTTTTGATTTGAAAGAATGTTTGGAAAAATACATTTTTGTATGAGGAATGGTTCAAGTTTATCAGTAAATATATGAATATTACTTCTTTATAAAATGTTTAAGAAAGTGACTGTATCTACGGAAATATTATTTTCATTGCGAAATTATAAAAAGCTTCACTAAGTTTGCAACAGTGCTCTTTTCAATTCCTTTAAAATTTTTTTCATTTGAAAGAGTTTTTGAAAAACTACGTTTTTTTATGAGAAGCGGTTCAAGCTTATCAATAAATATATGAATATTACTTCCTTTTGAAATGTTTAAGAAAGTGACTGTATCTACGGAAATATTAACTTCATAGCGAAATTATAGAAATATTCACTAAGTTATCGATAGAGCTCTTTTTAATTCTTTCGAAGCTGTTTTGATTTCAAATTACAAAAATCTTCATTAAGTTATCAAGAGTACCTATTTTCAATTCCTTCAAAATTTGTTTCATTTTAAAGAATTTTTGGAAAAATACATTTTTGTACGAGGAATGGTTCAAGTTTATCAGTAAATATATGAATATTACTTCCTTTTGAAATGTTAAAGAAGGTGACTGTAGCTCCGGAAATATTAGTTTCATTGCGAAATTATAAAAACCTGCACTAAGTTATCAATAATGCTCTTTTCAATTCGTTCAAAATTTCACTAAGTTAGCAACAGTGCTCTTTTCAATTCCTTTAAAATTGTTTTCATTTGAAAGAGTTTTTGAAAAAATACATTTTTTTATGAGAAGCGGTTCAAGCTTATCAATAAATATATGAATATTACTTCCTTTTTAAATATTTAAGAAAGTGACTGTATCTACGGAAATATTACCTTCATTGCGAAATTATAGAAATATTCACTAAGTTATCAATAATGCGCTTTTCAATTCGTACAAAATTTTTTTGATTTGAAAGAATGTTTGGAAAAATACATTTTTGTATGAGGAATAGTTCAAGTTTATCAGTAAATATATGAATATTACTTCTTTATGAAATGTTTAAGAAGGTGACTGTATCTACGGAAATAATAATTTCATTGCGAAATTATTAAAATCTTCACCAAGTTATCGTTTCAATTCTTTTAAAATTGTGTGATTTGAATGAATGTTTGAAAAGACAATTTTTGTATGAGGAGTAGTTCAAATAAAAAAAATATATTAAAATAAATATATGAATATTACTTTCATATGAATCCTTAAACTGAAAATTACTAAGTTATTAACAGTGCTCTTTTCAATTCCTTTAAAATTGTTTTCATTTGAAAGAGCTTTTGAAAAAATACGTTTTTTTATGAGAAGCGGTTCAAGCTTATCAATAAATATATGAATATTACTTCCTTTTGAAATGTTTAAGAAAGTGACTGTAGCTCCGGAAATATTAATTTCATTGCGAAATTATTAAAATGAATTGAATGAATTCAAAAGGAAGTAATATTCATATATTTATTGATAAGCTTGAACCGCTTCTCATAAAAAAATGAATTTTTTCAAAAGCTCTTTCAAATGAAAACAATTTTAAAGGAATTGAAAAGAGCACTGTTAATAACTTATTAATTTTCAGTTTAAGGATTCATATGAAAGTAATATTCATATATTTATTTTAATATATTTTTTTTTATTTGAACTACTCCTCATACAAAAATTGTCTTTTCAAACATTCATTCAAATCACACAATTTTAAAAGAATTGAAACGATAATTTGGTGAAGATTTTAATAATTTCGCAATGACATTATTATTTCCGTAGATACAGTCACCTTCTTAAACATTTCATAAAGAAGTAATATTCATATATTTACTGATAAACTTGAACCATTCCTCATACAAAAATGTATTTTTCCAAACATTCTTTCAAATCAAAAAAATTTTGAACGAATTGAAAAGCGCATTATTGATAACTTAGTGGAGGTTTTTATAATTTCGCAATGAAATTAATATTTCCAGAGCTACAGTCACTTTCTTAAACATTTCAAAAGGAAGTAATATTCATATATTTATTGATAAGCTTGTACCGCTTCTCATAAAAAAAATTTATTTTTTCAAAAGATCTTTCAAATGAAAACAACTTTAAAGGAATTGAAAAGAGCACTGTTAATAACTTAGTACTTTTCAATTTAAGGACTACGTTTTTTTATGAGAAGCGGTTCAAGCTTATCAATAAATATATGAATATTACTTCCTTTTGAAATGTTTAAGAAAGTGACTGTATCTACGGAAATATTAACTTCATTGCGAAATTATAGAAATATTCACTAAGTTATCGATAGAGCTCTTTTTAATTCTTTCGAAGTTGTTTTGATTTCAAATTACAAAAATCTTCATTAAGTTATCAAGAGTACCTATTTTCAATTCCTTCAAAATTTGTTTCATTTTAAAGAATTTTTGGAAAAATACATTTTTGTATGAGGAATGGTTCAAGCTTATCAATAAATATATGAATATTACTTCCATTTGAAATGTTTAAGAAAGTGACTGTAGCTCCGGAAATATTAATTTTATTGCGAAATTATAAAAACCTCCACTAAGTTATCAATAATGCGCTTTTCAATTCGTTTAACATTTTTTTGATTTGAAAGAATGTTTGGAAAAATACATTTTTGTATGAGGAATGGTTCAAGTTTATCAGTAAATATATGAATATTACTTCTTTATGAAATGTTTAAGAAGGTGACTGTATCTCCGGAAATATTAATTTCATTGCGAAATTATTAAAATCTTCACCAAATTATCGTTTTAATTCTTTTAAGATTGTGTGATTTGAATGAAAGTTTGAAAACACAATTATTGTATGAGGAGTAGTTCAAATAAAAAAATATATTGAAATAAATATATGAATATTACTTTCATATGAAACTTTGAATTGAAAAGCACTAAGTTATTAACAGTGCTCTTTTCAATTCCTTTAAAATTGTTTTCATTTGAAAGAGCTTTTGAAAAAATGCATTTTTTTATGAGAAGCGGTTCAAGCTTATCAATAAATATATGAATATTACTTCCTTTTGAAATGTTTAAGAAAGTGACTGTAGCTCCGGAAATATTAATTTCATTGAGAAATAATAAAAACCTACACTAAGATATCAATAATGCGCTTTTCAATTCGGTCAAAAATTATTCGATTTGAAAGAATGTTTGGAAAAATACATTTTTGTATGAGGAATGGTTCAAGTTTATCAATAAATATATGAATATTACTTCTTTATGAAATGTTTAAGAAGGTGACTGTATCTACGGAAATAATAATTTCAATGCGAAATTATTAAAATCTTCACCAAGTTATCGTTTCAATTCTTTTAAAATTGTGAGATTTGATTGAATGTTTGAAAAGACAATTTTTGTATGAGGAATAGTTCAAAAAAAAAAAAAATATATTAAAATAAATATATGAATATTACTTTCATATGAATCCTTAAACTGAAAAGTACTAAGTTATTAACAGTGCTCTTTTCAATTCCTTTAAAATTGTTTTCATTTGAAAGAGCTTTTGAAAAAATACATTTTTTTATGAGAAGCGGTTCAAGCTTATCAATAAATATATGAATATTACTTCCTTTTGAAATGTTTAAGAAAGTGACTGTAGCTCCGGAAATATTAATTTTATTGCGAAATTATAAAAACCTCCACTAAGTTATCAATAATGCGCTTTTCAATTCGTTTAACATTTTTTTGATTTGAAAGAATGTTTGGAAAAATACATTTTTGTATGAGGAATGGTTCAAGTTTATCATTAAATATATGAATATTACTTCTTTATGAATTGTTTAAGATGGTGACTGTATCTACGCAAATATTAATTTCATTGCGAAATTAATAAAATCTTCACCAAGTTATCGTTTCAATTCTTTTAAAATTGTGTGATTTGAATGAATGTTTGAAAAGACAATTTTTGTATGAGGAGTAGTTCAAATAAAAAAAAATATATTAAAATAAATATATGAATATTACTTTCATATGAATCCTTAAATTGAAAAGTACTAAGTTATTAACAGTGCTCTTTTCAATTCCTTTAAAGTTTTTTTCATTTGAAAGATCTTTTGAAAAAATACATTTTTTTATGAGAAGCGGTTCAAGCTTATCAATAAATATATGAATATTACTTCCTTTTGAAATGTTTAAGAAAGTGACTGTAGCTCCGGAAATATTAATTTCATTGCGAAATTATAAAAACCTCCACTAAGTTATCAATAATGCGCTTTTCAGTTCGTTCAAAATTTTTTTGATTTGAAAGAATGTTTGGAAAAATACATTTTTGTATGAGGAATGGTTCAAGTTTATCAGTAAATATATGAATATTACTTCTTTATAAAATGTTTAAGAAAGTGACTGTATCTACGGAAATATTATTTTCATTGCGAAATTATAAAAAGCTTCACTAAGTTTGCAACAGTGCTCTTTTCAATTCCTTTAAAATTTTTTTCATTTGAAAGAGTTTTTGAAAAACTACGTTTTTTTATGAGAAGCGGTTCAAGCTTATCAATAAATATATGAATATTACTTCCTTTTGAAATGTTTAAGAAAGTGACTGTATCTACGGAAATATTAACTTCATAGCGAAATTATAGAAATATTCACTAAGTTATCGATAGAGCTCTTTTTAATTCTTTCGAAGCTGTTTTGATTTCAAATTACAAAAATCTTCATTAAGTTATCAAGAGTACCTATTTTCAATTCCTTCAAAATTTGTTTCATTTTAAAGAATTTTTGGAAAAATACATTTTTGTACGAGGAATGGTTCAAGTTTATCAGTAAATATATGAATATTACTTCCTTTTGAAATGTTAAAGAAGGTGACTGTAGCTCCGGAAATATTAGTTTCATTGCGAAATTATAAAAACCTGCACTTAGTTATCAATAATGCTCTTTTCAATTCGTTCAAAATTTCACTAAGTTAGCAACAGTGCTCTTTTCAATTCCTTTAAAATTGTTTTCATTTGAAAGAGTTTTTGAAAAAATACATTTTTTTATGAGAAGCGGTTCAAGCTTATCAATAAATATATGAATATTACTTCCTTTTTAAATATTTAAGAAAGTGACTGTATCTACGGAAATATTACCTTCATTGCGAAATTATAGAAATATTCACTAAGTTATCAATAATGCGCTTTTCAATTCGTACAAAATTTTTTTGATTTGAAAGAATGTTTGGAAAAATACATTTTTGTATGAGGAATAGTTCAAGTTTATCAGTAAATATATGAATATTACTTCTTTATGAAATGTTTAAGAAGGTGACTGTATCTACGGAAATAATAATTTCATTGCGAAATTATTAAAATCTTCACCAAGTTATCGTTTCAATTCTTTTAAAATTGTGTGATTTGAATGAATGTTTGAAAAGACAATTTTTGTATGAGGAGTAGTTCAAATAAAAAAAATATATTAAAATAAATATATGAATATTACTTTCATATGAATCCTTAAACTGAAAAGTACTAAGTTATTAACAGTGCTCTTTTCAATTCCTTTAAAATTGTTTTCATTTGAAAGAGCTTTTGAAAAAATACGTTTTTTTATGAGAAGCGGTTCAAGCTTATCAATAAATATATGAATATTACTTCCTTTTGAAATGTTTAAGAAAGTGACTGTAGCTCCGGAAATATTAATTTCATTGCGAAATTATTAAAATGAATTGAATGAATTCAAAAGGAAGTAATATTCATATATTTATTGATAAGCTTGAACCGCTTCTCATAAAAAAATGAATTTTTTCAAAAGCTCTTTCAAATGAAAACAATTTTAAAGGAATTGAAAAGAGCACTGTTAATAACTTATTAATTTTCAGTTTAAGGATTCATATGAAAGTAATATTCATATATTTATTTTAATATATTTTTTTTTATTTGAACTACTCCTCATACAAAAATTGTCTTTTCAAACATTCATTCAAATCACACAATTTTAAAAGAATTGAAACGATAATTTGGTGAAGATTTTAATAATTTCGCAATGACATTATTATTTCCGTAGATACAGTCACCTTCTTAAACATTTCATAAAGAAGTAATATTCATATATTTACTGATAAACTTGAACCATTCCTCATACAAAAATGTATTTTTCCAAACATTCTTTCAAATCAAAAAAATTTTGAACGAATTGAAAAGCGCATTATTGATAACTTAGTGGAGGTTTTTATAATTTCGCAATGAAATTAATATTTCCAGAGCTACAGTCACTTCCTTAAACATTTCAAAAGGAAGTAATATTCATATATTTATTGATAAGCTTGAACCATTCCTCATACAAAAATGTATTTTTCCAAAAATTCTTTAAAATGAAACAAATTTTGAAGGAATTGAAAATAGGTTCTCTTGATAACTTAATGAAGATTTTTGTAATTTGAAATCAAAACAACTTCGAAAGAATTAAAAAGAGCTCTATCGATAACTTAGTGAATATTTCTATAATTTCGCAATGAAGTTAATATTTCCGTAGATACAGTCACTTTCTTAAACATTTCAAAAGGAAGTAATATTCATATATTTATTGATAAGCTTGAACCGCTTCTCATAAAAAAACGTAGTTTTTCAAAAACTCTTTCAAATGAAAAAAATTTTAAAGGAATTGAAAAGAGCACTGTTGCTAACTTAGTGAAATTTTGAACGAATTGAAAAGCGCATTATTGATAACTTAGTGGAGGTTTTTATAATTTCGCAATGAAATTAATATTTCCGGAGCTACAGTCACTTTCTTAAACATTTCAAAAGGAAGTAATATTCATATATTTATTAATAAGCTTGAACCGCTTCTCATAAAAAAATTTATTTTTCCAAAAATTCTTTAAAATGAAACAAATTTTGAAGGAATTGAAAATAGGTACTCTTGATAACTTAATGAAGATTTTTGTAATTTGAAATCAAAACAACTTCGAAAGAATTAAAAAGAGCTCTATCGATAACTTAGTGAATATTTCTATAATTTTGCAATGAAGTTAATATTTCCGTAGATACAGTCACTTTCTTAAACATTTAAAAAGGAAGTAATATTCATATATTTATTGATAAGCTTGAACCGCTTCTCATAAAAAAACGTAGTTTTTCAAAAACTCTTTCAAATGAAAAAAATTTTAAAGGAATTGAAAAGAGCACTGTTGCTAACTTAGTGAAGCTTTTTATAATTTCGCAATGAAAATAATATTTCCGTAGATACAGTCACCTTCTTAAACATTTCATAAAGAAGTAATATTCATATATTTACTGATAAACTTGAACCATTCCTCATACAAAAATGTATTTTTCCAAACATTCTTTCAAATCAAAAAAATGTTAAACGAATTGAAAAGCGCATTATTGATAACTTAGTGGAGGTTTTTATAATTTCGCAATGAAATTAATATTTCCGGAGCTACAGTCACTTTCTTAAACATTTCAAAAGGAAGTAATATTCATATATTTATTGATAAGCTTGAACCGCTTCTCATAAAAAAATGTATTTTATCAAAAGCTCTTTCAAATGAAAACAATTTTAAAGGAATTGAAAAGAGCACTGTTAATAACTTATTAATTTTCAGTTTAAGGATTCATATGAAAGTAATATTCATATATTTATTTTAATATATTTTTTTTTATTTGAACTACTCCTCATACAAAAATTGTCTTTTCAAACATTCATTCAAATCACACAATTTTAAAAGAATTGAAACGATAATTTGGTGAAGATTTTAATAATTTCGCAATGACATTATTATTTCCGTAGATACAGTCACCTTCTTAAACATTTCATAAAGAAGTAATATTCATATATTTACTGATAAACTTGAACCATTCCTCATACAAAAATGTATTTTTCCAAACATTCTTTCAAATCAAAAAAATTTTGAACGAATTGAAAAGCGCATTATTGATAACTTAGTGGAGGTTTTTATAATTTCGCAATGAAATTAATATTTCCAGAGCTACAGTCACTTTCTTAAACATTTCAAAAGGAAGTAATATTCATATATTTATTGATAAGCTTGTACCGCTTCTCATAAAAAAAATGTATTTTTTCAAAAGATCTTTCAAATGAAAACAACTTTAAAGGAATTGAAAAGAGCACTGTTAATAACTTAGTACTTTTCAATTTAAGGATTCATATGAAAGTAATATTCATATATTTATTTTTATATATTTTTTTTTATTTGAACTACTCCTCATACAAAAATTGTCTTTTCAAACATTCATTCAAATCACACAAATTTTAAAAGAATTGAAACGATTACTTGGTGAAGATTTTATTAATTTCGCAATGAAATTAATATTTTCGTAGATACAGTCACCTTCTTAAACATTTCATAAAGAAGTAATATTCATATATTTACTGATAAACTTGAACCATTCCTCATACAAAAATGTATTTTTCCAAACATTCTTTCAAATCAAAAAAATGTTAAACGAATTGAAAAGCGCATTATTGATAACTTAGTGGAGGTTTTTATAATTTCGCAATGAAATTAATATTTCCGGAGCTACAGTCACTTTCTTAAACATTTCAAAAGGAAGTAATATTCATATATTTATTGATAAGCTTGAACCATTCCTCATACAAAAATGTATTTTTCCAAAAATTCTTTAAAATGAAACAAATTTTGAAGGAATTGAAAATAGGTACTCTTGATAACTTAATGAAGATTTTTGTAATTTGAAATCAAAACAACTTCGAAAGAATTAAAAAGAGCTCTATCGATAACTTAGTGAATATTTCTATAATTTTGCAATGAAGTTAATATTTCCGTAGATACAGTCACTTTCTTAAACATTTCAAAAGGAAGTAATATTCATATATTTATTGATAAGCTTGAACCGCTTCTCATAAAAAAACGTAGTTTTTCAAAAACTCTTTCAAATGAAAAAAATTTTAAAGGAATTGAAAAGAGCACTGTTGCTAACTTAGTGAAATTTTGAACGAATTGAAAAGCGCATTATTGATAACTTAGTGGAGGTTTTTATAATTTCGCAATGAAATTAATATTTCCGGAGCTACAGTCACTTTCTTAAACATTTCAAAAGGAAGTAATATTCATATATTTATTGATAAGCTTGAACCGCTTCTCATAAAAAAATGTATTTTTTCAAAAGATCTTTCAAATGAAAACAACTTTAAAGGAATTGAAAAGAGCACTGTTAATATTTTAGTACTTTTCAATTTAAGGATTCATATGAAAGTAATATTCATATATTTATTTTTATATATTTTTTTTTATTTGAACTACTCCTCATACAAAAATTGTCTTTTCAATAATTCATTCGAATCACACAATTTTAAAAGAATTGAAACGATAACTTGGTGAAGATTTTATTAATTTCGCAATGAAATTAATATTTCCGTAGATACAGTCACCTTCTTAAACATTTCATAAAGAAGTAATATTCATATATTTACTGATAAACTTGAACCATTCCTCATACAAAAATGTATTTTTCCAAACATTCTTTCAAAACAAAAAAATGTTAAACGAATTGAAAAGCGCATTATTGATAACTTAGTGGAGGTTTTTATAATTTCGCAATGAAATTAATATTTCCGGAGCTACAGTCACTTTCTTAAACATTTCAAAAGGAAGTAATATTCATATATTTATTGATAAGCTTGAACCGCTTCTCATAAAAAAATGTATTTTTTCAAAAGCTCTTTCAAATGAAAACAATTTTAAAGGAATTGAAAAGAGCACTGTTAATAACTTAGTAATTTTCAGTTTAAGGATTCATATGAAAGTAATATTCATATATTTATTTTAATATATTTTTTTTATTTGAACTACTCCTCATACAAAAATTGTCTTTTCAAACATTCATTCAAATCACACAATTTTAAAAGAATTGAAACGATAACTTGGTGAAGATTTTAATAATTTCGCAATGAAATTATTATTTCCGTAGATACAGTCACCTTCTAAAACATTTCATAAAGAAGTAATATTCATATATTTACTGATAAACTTGAACTATTCCTCATACAAAAATGTATTTTTCCAAACATTCTTTCAAATCAAAAAAATTTTGTACGAATTGAAAACGCATTATTGATAACTTAGTGAATATTTCTATAATTTCGCAATGAAGTTAATATTTCCGTAGATACAGTCACTTTCTTAAATATTTAAAAAGGAAGTAATATTCATATATTTATTGATAAGCTTGAACCGCTTCTCATAAAAAAATGTATTTTTTCAAAAACTCTTTCAAATGAAAACAATTTTAAAGGAATTGAAAAGAGCACTGTTGCTAACTTAGTGAAATTTTGAACGAATTGAAAAGAGCATTATTGATAACTTAGTGCAGGTTTTTATAATTTCGCAATGAAATTAATATTTCCGGAGCTACAGTCACCTTCTTTAACATTTCAAAAGGAAGTAATATTCATATATTTACTGATAAACTTGAACCATTCCTCGTACAAAAATGTATTTTTCCAAAAATTCTTTAAAATGAAACAAATTTTGAAGGAATTGAAAATAGGTACTCTTGATAACTTAATGAAGATTTTTGTAATTTGAAATCAAACCAGCTTCGAAAGAATTAAAAAGAGCTCTATCGATAACTTAGTGAATATTTCTATAATTTCGCTATGAAGTTAATATTTCCGTAGATACAGTCACTTTCTTAAACATTTCAAAAGGAAGTAATATTCATATATTTATTGATAAGCTTGAACCGCTTTTCTTAAAAAAAAACGTAGTTTTTCAAAAACTCTTTCAAATGAAAAAAATTTTAAAGGAATTGAAAAGAGCACTGTTGCAAACTTAGTGAAGCTTTTTATAATTTCGCAATGAAAATAATATTTCCGTAGATACAGTCACTTTCTTAAACATTTTATAAAGAAGTAATATTCATATATTTACTGATAAACTTGAACCATTCCTCATACAAAAATGTATTTTTCCAAACATTCTTTCAAATCAAAAAAATTTTGAACGAACTGAAAAGCGCATTATTGATAACTTAGTGGAGGTTTTTATAATTTCGCAATGAAATTAATATTTCCGGAGCTACAGTCACTTTCTTAAACATTTCAAAAGGAAGTAATATTCATATATTTATTGATAAGCTTGAACCGCTTCTCATAAAAAAATGTATTTTTTCAAAAGATCTTTCAAATGAAAAAAACTTTAAAGGAATTGAAAAGAGCACTGTTAATAACTTAGTACTTTTCAATTTAAGGATTCATATGAAAGTAATATTCATATATTTATTTTAATATATTTTTTTTTATTTGAACTACTCCTCATACAAAAATTGTCTTTTCAAACATTCATTCAAATCACACAATTTTAAAAGAATTGAAACGATAACTTGGTGAAGATTTTATTAATTTCGCAATGAAATTAATATTTGCGTAGATACAGTCACCATCTTAAACAATTCATAAAGAAGTAATATTCATATATTTACTGATAAACTTGAACCATTCCTCATACAAAAATGTATTTTTCCAAACATTCTTTCAAATCAAAAAAATGTTAAACGAATTGAAAAGCGCATTATTGATAACTTAGTGGAGGTTTTTATAATTTCGCAATAAAATTAATATTTCCGGAGCTACAGTCACTTTCTTAAACATTTCAAAAGGAAGTAATATTCATATATTTATTGATAAGCTTGAACCGCTTCTCATAAAAAAATGTATTTTTTCAAAAGCTCTTTCAAATGAAAACAATTTTAAAGGAATTGAAAAGAGCACTGTTAATAACTTAGTACTTTTCAGTTTAAGGATTCATATGAAAGTAATATTCATATATTTATTTTAATATATTTTTTTTTTTTTTGAACTACTCCTCATACAAAAATTGTCTTTTCAAACATTCAATCAAATCTCACAATTTTAAAAGAATTGAAACGATAACTTGGTGAAGATTTTAATAATTTCGCATTGAAATTATTATTTCCGTAGATACAGTCACCTTCTTAAACATTTCATAAAGAAGTAATATTCATATATTTATTGATAAACTTGAACCATTCCTCATACAAAAATGTATTTTTCCAAACATTCTTTCAAATCAAAAAAATTTTGTACGAATTGAAAAGCGCATTATTGATAACTTAGTGAATATTTCTATAATTTCGCAATGAAGTTAATATTTCCGTAGATACCGTCACTTTCTTAAATATTTAAAAAGGAAGTAATATTCATATATTTATTGATAAGCTTGAACCGCTTCTCATAAAAAAATGTATTTTTTCAAAAACTCTTTCAAATGAAAACAATTTTAAAGGAATTGAAAAGAGCACTGTTGCTAACTTAGTGAAATTTTGAACGAATTGAAAAGCGCATTATTGATAACTTAGTGGAGGTTTTTATAATTTCGCAATGAAATTAATATTTCCGGAGCTACAGTCACCTTTTTAAACATTTCAAAAGGAAGTAATATTCATATATTTACTGATAAACTTGAACCATTCCTCATACAAAAATGTATTTTTCCAAACATTCTTTCAAATCGAATAATTTTTGACCGAATTGAAAAGCGCATTATTGATATCTTAGTGTAGGTTTTTATTATTTCTCAATGAAATTAATATTTCCGGAGCTACAGTCACTTTCTTAAACATTTCAAAAGGAAGTAATATTCATATATTTATTGATAAGCTTGAACCGCTTCTCATAAAAAAATGCATTTTTTCAAAAGCTCTTTCAAATGAAAACAATTTTAAAGGAATTGAAAAGAGCACTGTTAATAACTTAGTGCTTTTCAATTCAAAGTTTCATATGAAAGTAATATTCATATATTTATTTCAATATATTTTTTTTATTTGAACTACTCCTCATACAATAATTGTGTTTTCAAACTTTCATTCAAATCACACAATCTTAAAAGAATTAAAACGATAATTTGGTGAAGATTTTAATAATTTCGCAATGAAATTAATATTTCCGGAGATACAGTCACTTTCTTAAACATTTCAAAAGGAAGTTATATTCATATATTTATTGATAACCTTGAACCGCTTCTCATAAAAAAATGTATTTTTTCAAAAGCTCTTTCAAATGAAAACAATTTTAAAGGAATTGAAAAGAGCACTGTTAATAACTTAGTACTTTTCAATTCAAGGATTCATATGAAAGTAATATTCATATATTTATTTTAATATAATTGTGTTTTCAAACATTTATTCAAATCACACAATCTTAAAAGAATTGAAACGATAATTTGGTGAAGATTTTAATAATTTTTCAATGAAATTAATATTTCCGGAGCTACAGTCACTTTCTTAAACATTTCAAAAGGATGTAATATTCATATATTTATTCATAAGCTTGAACCGCTTCTCAGAAAAAAATGGATTTTTTCAAAAGCTCTTTCAAATGAAAACAATTTTAAAGGAATTGAAAAGAGCACTGTTAATAACTTAGTACTTTTCAGTTTAAGGATTCATATGAAAGTAATATTCATATATTTATTTTAATATATTTTTTTTTATTTGAACTACTCCTCATACAACAATTGTCTTTCCAAACATTCATTTAAATCACACAATTTTAAAAGAATTGAAACGATAACTTGGTGAAGATTTTAATAATTTCGCAATGAAATTAATATTTCCGTAGATACAGTCACCTTCTTAAACATTTCATAAAGAAGTAATATTCATATATTTACTGATAAACTTGAACCATTCCTCATACAAAAATGTATTTTTCCAAACATTCTTTCAAATCAAAAAAATTTTGTACGAATTGAAAAGCGCATTATTGATAACTTAGTGAATATTTCTATAATTTCGCAATGAAGTTAATATTTCCGTAGATACAGTCACTTTCTTAAATATTTAAAAAGGAAGTAATATTCATATATTTATTGATAAGCTTGAACCGCTTCTCATAAAAAAATGTATGTTTTCAAAAACTCTTTCAAATGAAAACAATTTTAAAGGAATTGAAAAGAGCACTGTTGCTAACTTAGTGAAATTTTGAACGAATTGAAAAGCGCATTATTGATAACTTAGTGGAGGTTTTTATAATTTCGCAATGAAATTAATATTTCCGGAGCTACAGTCACCTTCTTTAACATTTCAAAAGGAAGTAATATTCATACATTTACTGTTAAACTTAAACCATTCCTCATACAAAAATGTATTTTTCCAAACATTCTTTCAAATCAAAAAAATTTTGAACGAATTAAAAAGCGCATTATTGATAACTTAGTGTAGGTTTTTATAATTTCTCAATGAAATTAATATTTCCGGAGCTACAGTCACTTTCTTAAACATTTCAAAAGGAAGTTATATTTATATATTTATTCATAAGCTTGAACCGCTTCTCAGAAAAAAATGTATTTTTTCAAAAGCTCTTTCAAATGAAAACAATTTTAATAGAATTGAAAAGAGCACTGTTAATAACTTAGTGCTTTTCAGTTCAAAGTTTCATACGAAAGTAAGATTCATATATTTATTTTAATATATTTTTTTTATTTGAACTACTCCTCATACAATAATTGTGTTTTCAAACATTCATTCAAATAACACAATCTTAAAAGAATTGAAACGGTAATTTGGTGAAGATTTTAATAATTTCGCAATGAAATTAATATTTCCGGAGGTACAGTCACTTTCTTAAACATTTCAAAAGGAAGTAATATTCATATATTTATTGATAAGCTTTAACCGCTTCTCATAAAAAAATGTATTTTTTCAAAAGCTCTTTCAAATGAAAACAATTTTAAAGGAATTGAAAAGAGCACTGTTAATAACTTAGTACTTTTCAATTCAAGGATTCATATGAAAGTAATATTCATATATTTATTTTAATATAATTGTGTTTTCAAACATTTATTCAAATCACACAATCTTAAAATAATTGAAACGATAATTTGGAGAAGATTTTAATAATTTCGCAATGAAATTAATATTTCCGGAGATAAAGTCACTTTCTTAAACATTTCAAAAGGAAGTAATATTCATATTTTTACTGATAAACTTGAACCATTCCTCATACAAAAATGTATTTTTCCAAACATTCTTTCAAATCAAAAAAATTTTGAACGAATTGAAAAGCGCATTATTGATAACTTAGTGTAGGTTTTTATAATTTCTCAATGAAATTAATATTTCCGGAGCTACCGTCACTTTCTTAAACATTTCAAAAGGAAGTAATATTCATATATTTATTCATAAGCTTGAACCGCTTCTCAGAAAAAAATGTATTTTTTCAAAAGCTCTTTCAAATGAAAACAATTTTAAAGGAATTGAAAAGAGCACTAATATTAACTTAGTACTTTTCAGTTTAAGGATTCATATGAAAGTAATATTTATATATTTATTTTAATATATTTTTTTTATTTGAACTACTCCTCATACAAAAATTGTCTTTTCAAACATTCATTCAAATCACACAATTTTAAAAGAATTGAAACGATAACTTGGTGAAGATTTTAATAATTTCGCAATGAAATTATTATTTCCGTAGATACAGTCACCTTCTTAAACATTTCATAAAGAAGTAATATTCATATATTTACTGATAAACTTGAACCATTCCTCATACAAAAATGTATTTTTCCAAACATTCTTTCAAATCAAAAAAATTTTTAACGAACTGAAAAGCGCATTATTGATAACTTAGTGGAGGTTTTTATAATTTCGCAATGAAATTAATATTTCCGGAGCTACAGTCACTTTCTTAAACATTTCAAAAGGAAGTAATATTCATATATTTATTGATAAGCTTGAACCGCTTCTCATAAAAAATGTATTTTTTCAAAAGCTCTTTCAAATGAAAACAATTTTAAAGGAATTGAAAAGAGCACTGTTAATAACTTAGTACTTTTTAGTTTAAGGATTCATATGAAAGCAATATTCATATATTTATTTTAATATATTTTTTTTTATTTGAACTACTCCTCATACAAAAATTGTCTTTTCAAACATTCATTCAAATCACACAATTTTAAAAGAATTGAAACGATAACTTGGTGAAGATTTTATTAATTTCGCAATGAAATTAATATTTCCGTAGATACAGTCACCTTCTTAAACATTGCATAAAGAAGTAATATTCATATATTTACTGATAAACTTGAACCATTCCTCATACAAAAATGTATTTTTCCAAACATTCTTTCAAATCAAAAAAATTTTGTACGAATTGAAAAGCGCATTATTGATAACTTAGTGAATATTTCTATAATTTCGCAATGAAGTTAATATTTCCGTAGATACAGTCACTTTCTTAAATATTTAAAAAGGAAGTAATATTCATATATTTATTGATAAGCTTGAACCGCTTCTCATAAAAAAATGTATTTTTTCAAAAACTCTTTCAAATGAAAACAATTTTAAAGGAATTGAAAAGAGCACTGTTGCTAACTTAGTGAAATTTTGAACGAATTGAAAAGCGCATTATTGATAACTTAGTGGAGGTTTTTATAATTTCTCAATGAAATTAATATTTTCGGAGCTACAGCCACCTTCCAAACATTTCAAAAGGAAGTAATATTCATACATTTACTGTTAAACTTAAACCATTCCTCATACAAAAATGTATTTTTCCAAACATTCTTTCAAATCAAAAAAATTTTGAACGAATTGAAAAGCGCATTATTGATAACTTAGTGTAGGTTTTTATAATTTCTCAATGAAATTAATATTTCCGGAGCTACAGTCACTTTCTTAAACATTTCAAAAGGAAGTAATATTTATATATTTATTCATAAGCTTGAACCGCTTCTCAGAAAAAAATGTATTTTTTCAAAAGCTCTTTCAAATGAAAACAATTTTAATAGAATTGAAAAGAGCACTGTTAATAACTTAGTGCTTTTCAATTCAAAGTTTCATATGAAAGTAAGATTCATATATTTATTTTAATATATTTTTTTTATTTGAACTACTCCTCATACAATAATTGTGTTTTCAAACATTCATGCAAATCACACAATCTTAAAAGAATTGAAACGGTAATTTGGTGAAGATTTTAATAATTTCGCAATGAAATTAATATTTCCGGAGGTACAGTCACTTTCTTAAACATTTCAAAAGGAAGTAATATTCATATATTTATTGATAAGCTTTAACCGCTTCTCATAAAAAAATGTATTTTTTCAAAAGCTCTTTCAAATGAAAACAATTTTAAAGGAATTGAAAAGAGCACTGTTAATAACTTAGTACTTTTCAATTCAAGGATTCATATGAAAGCAATATTCATATATTTATTTTAATATATTTTTTTTTATTTGAACTACTCCTCATACAAAAATTGTCTTTTCAAACATTCATTCAAATCACACAATTTTAAAAGAATTGAAACGATAACTTGGTGAAGATTTTATTAATTTCGCAATGAAATTAATATTTCCGTAGATACAGTCACCTTCTTAAACATTGCATAAAGAAGTAATATTCATATATTTACTGATAAACTTGACCCATTCCTCATACAAAAATGTATTTTTCCAAACATTCTTTCAAATCAAAAAAATTTTGTACGAATTGAAAAGCGCATTATTGATAACTTAGTGAATATTTCTATAATTTCGCAATGAAGTTAATATTTCCGTAGATACAGTCACTTTCTTAAATATTTAAAAAGGAAGTAATATTCATATATTTATTGATAAGCTTGAACCGCTTCTCATAAAAAAATGTATTTTTTCAAAAACTCTTTCAAATGAAAACAATTTTAAAGGAATTGAAAAGAGCACTGTTGCTAACTTAGTGAAATTTTGAACGAATTGAAAAGCGCATTATTGATAACTTAGTGGAGGTTTTTATAATTTCTCAATGAAATTAATATTTTCGGAGCTACAGCCACCTTCCAAACATTTCAAAAGGAAGTAATATTCATACATTTACTGTTAAACTTAAACCATTCCTCATACAAAAATGTATTTTTCCAAACATTCTTTCAAATCAAAAAAATTTTGAACGAATTGAAAAGCGCATTATTGATAACTTAGTGTAGGTTTTTATAATTTCTCAATGAAATTAATATTTCCGGAGCTACAGTCACTTTCTTAAACATTTCAAAAGGAAGTAATATTTATATATTTATTCATAAGCTTGAACCGCTTCTCAGAAAAAAATGTATTTTTTCAAAAGCTCTTTCAAATGAAAACAATTTTAATAGAATTGAAAAGAGCACTGTTAATAACTTAGTGCTTTTCAATTCAAAGTTTCATATGAAAGTAAGATTCATATATTTATTTTAATATATTTTTTTTATTTGAACTACTCCTCATACAATAATTGTGTTTTCAAACATTCATGCAAATCACACAATCTTAAAAGAATTGAAACGGTAATTTGGTGAAGATTTTAATAATTTCGCAATGAAATTAATATTTCCGGAGGTACAGTCACTTTCTTAAACATTTCAAAAGGAAGTAATATTCATATATTTATTGATAAGCTTTAACCGCTTCTCATAAAAAAATGTATTTTTTCAAAAGCTCTTTCAAATGAAAACAATTTTAAAGGAATTGAAAAGAGCACTGTTAATAACTTAGTACTTTTCAATTCAAGGATTCATATGAAAGTAATATTCATATATTTATTTTAATATAATTGTGTTTTCAAACATTTATTCAAATCACACAATCTTAAAATAATTGAAACGATAATTTGGTGAAGATTTAAATAATTTCGCAATGAAATTAATATTTCCGGAGATAAAGTCACTTTCTTAGACATTTCAAAAGGAAGTAATATTCATATTTTTACTGATAAACTTGAACCATTCCTCATACAAAAATGTATTTTTCCAAACATTCTTTCAAATCAAAAAAAATTTTGAGCGAATTGAAAAGCGCATTATTGATAACTTAGTGTAGGTTTTTATAATTTCTCAATGAAATTAATATTTCCGGAGCTACCGTCACTTTCTTAAACATTTCAAAAGGAAGTAATATTCATATATTTATTCATAAGCTTGAACCGCTTCTCAGAAAAAAATGTATTTTTTCAAAAGATCTTTCAAATGAAAAAAAACTTTAAAGGAATTGAAAAGAGCACTGTTAATAACTTAGTACTTTTCAGTTTAAGGATTCATATGAAAGTAATATTCATATATTTATTTTAATATATTTTTTTTATTTGAACTATTCCTCATACAAAAATTGTCTTTTCAAACATTCATTCAAATCACACAATTTTAAAAGAATTGAAACGATAACTTGGTGAAGATTTTAATAATTTCGCAATGAAATTATTATTTCCGTAGATACAGTCACCTTCTTAAACATTTAATAAAGAAGTAATATTCATATATTTACTGATAAACTTGAACCATTCCTCATACAAAAATGTATTTTTCCAAACATTCTTTCAAATCAAAAAAATTTTTAACGAACTGAAAAGCGCATTATTGATAAATTAGTGGAGGTTTTAATAATTTCGCAATGAAATTAATATTTCCGGAGCTACAGTCACTTTCTTAAACATTTCAAAAGGAAGTAATATTCATATATTTATTGATAAGCTTGAACCGCTTCTCATAAAAAAATGTATTTTTTCAAAAGCTCTTTCAAATGAAAACAATTTTAAAGGAATTGAAAAGAGCACTGTTAATAACTTAGTACTTTTCAGTTTAAGGATTCATATGAAAGCAATATTCATATATTTATTTTAATATATTTTTTTTTTATTTGAACTACTCCTCATACAAAAATTGTCTTTTCAAACATTCATTCAAATCACACAATTTTAAAAGAATTGAAACGATAACTTGGTGAAGATTTTATTAATTTCGCAATGAAATTAATATTTGCGTAGATACAGTCACCTTCTTAAACAATTCATAAAGAAGTAATATTCATATATTTACTGATAAACTTGAACCATTCCTCATACAAAAATGTATTTTTCCAAACATTCTTTCAAATCAAAACAATGTTAAACGAATTGAAAAGCGCATTATTGATAACTTAGTGGAGGTTTTTATAATTTCGCAATGAAATTAATATTTCCAGAGCTACAGTCACTTTCTTAAACATTTCAAAAGGAAGTAATATTCATATATTTATTGATAAGCTTGTACCGCTTCTCATAAAAAAATGTATTTTTTCAAAAGCTCTTTCAAATGAAAACAATTTTGAAGGAATTGAAAATAGGTACTCTTGATAACTTAATGAAGATTTTTGTAATTTGAAATCAAAACAACTTCGAAAGAATTAAAAAGAGCTCTATCGATAACTTAGTGAATATTTCTATAATTTTGCAATGAAGTTAATATTTCCGTAGATACAGTCACTTTCTTAAACATTTCAAAAGGAAGTAATATTCATATATTTATTGATAAGCTTGAACCGCTTCTCATAAAAAAACGTAGTTTTTCAAAAACTCTTTCAAATGAAAAAAAATTTAAAGGAATTGAAAAGAGCACTGTTGCTAACTTAGTGAAATTTTGAACGAATTGAAAAGCGCATTATTGATAACTTAGTGGAGGTTTTTATAATTTCGCAATGAAATTAATATTTCCGGAGCTACAGTCACTTTCTTAAACATTTCGAAAGGAAGTAATATTCATATATTTATTGATAAGCTTGAACCGCTTCTCATAAAAAAATGTATTTTTTCAAAAGATCTTTCAAATGAAAACAACTTTAAAGGAATTGAAAAGAGCACTGTTAATAACTTAGTACTTTTCAATTTAAGGATTCATATGAAAGTAATATTCATATATTTATTTTTATATATTTTTTTTTATTTGAACTACTCCTCATACAAAAATTGTCTTTTCAATAATTCATTCGAATCACACAATTTTAAAAGAATTGAAACGATAACTTGGTGAAGATTTTATTAATTTCGCAATGAAATTAATATTTCCGTAGATACAGTCACCTTCTTAAACATTTCATAAAGAAGTAATATTCATATATTTACTGATAAACTTGAACCATTCCTCATACAAAAATGTATTTTTCCAAACATTCTTTCAAATCAAAAAAATGTTAAACGAATTGAAAAGCGCATTATTGATAACTTAGTGGAGGTTTTTATAATTTCGCAATGAAATTAATATTTCCGGAGCTACAGTCACTTTCTTAAACATTTCAAAAGGAAGTAATATTCATATATTTATTGATAAGCTTGAACCGCTTCTCATAAAAAAATGTATTTTTTCAAAAGCTCTTTCAAATGAAAACAATTTTAAAGGAATTGAAAAGAGCACTGTTAATAACTTAGTAATTTTCAGTTTAAGGATTCATATGAAAGTAATATTCATATATTTATTTTAATATATTTTTTTTATTTGAACTACTCCTCATACAAAAATTGTCTTTTCAAACATTCATTCAAATCACACAATTTTAAAAGAATTGAAACGATAACTTGGTGAAGATTTTAATAATTTCGCAATGAAATTATTATTTCCGTAGATACAGTCACCTTCTTAAACATTTCATAAAGAAGTAATATTCATATATTTACTGATAAACTTGAACTATTCCTCATACAAAAATGTATTTTTCCAAACATTCTTTCAAATCAAAAAAATTTTGTACGAATTGAAAAGCGCATTATTGATAACTTAGTGAATATTTCTATAATTTCGCAATGAAGTTAATATTTCCGTAGATACAGTCACTTTCTTAAATATTTAAAAAGGAAGTAATATTCATATATTTATTGATAAGCTTGAACCGCTTCTCATAAAAAAACGTAGTTTTTCAAAAACTCTTTCAAATGAAAAAAATTTTAAAGGAATTGAAAAGAGCACTGTTGCAAACTTAGTGAAGCTTTTTATAATTTCGCAATGAAAATAATATTTCCGTAGATACAGTCACTTTCTTAAACATTTTATAAAGAAGTAATATTCATATATTTACTGATAAACTTGAACCATTCCTCATACAAAAATGTATTTTTCCAAACATTCTTTCAAATCAAAAAAATTTTGAACGAATTGAAAAGCGCATTATTGATAACTTAGTGGAGGTTTTTATAATTTCGCAATGAAATTAATATTTCCGGAGCTACAGTCACTTTCTTAAACATTTCAAAAGGAAGTAATATTCATATATATATTGATAAGCTTGAACCGCTTCTCATAAAAAAATGTATTTTTTCAAAAGATCTTTCAAATGAAAAAAAACTTTAAAGGAATTGAAAAGAGCACTGTTAATAACTTAGTACTTTTCAATTTAAGGATTCATATGAAAGTAATATTCATATATTTATTTTAATATATTTTTTTTTATTTGAACTACTCCTCATACAAAAATTGTCTTTTCAAACATTCATTCAAATCACACAATTTTAAAAGAATTGAAACGATAACTTGGTGAAGATTTTATTAATTTCGCAATGAAATTAATATTTGCGTAGATACAGTCACCTTCTTAAACAATTCATAAAGAAGTAATATTCATATATTTACTGATAAACTTGAACCATTCCTCATACAAAAATGTATTTTTCCAAACATTCTTTCAAATCAAAAAAATGTTAAACGAATTGAAAAGCGCATTATTGATAACTTAGTGGAGGTTTTTATAATTTCGCAATAAAATTAATATTTCCGGAGCTACAGTCACTTTCTTAAACATTTCAAAAGGAAGTAATATTCATATATTTATTGATAAGCTTGAACCGCTTCTCATAAAAAAATGTATTTTTTCAAAAGCTCTTTCAAATGAAAACAATTTTAAAGGAATTGAAAAGAGCACTGTTCATTACTTAGTACTTTTCAGTTTAAGGATTCATATGAAAGTAATATTCATATATTTATTTTAAAAAATTTTTTTTTTTTTGAACTACTCCTCATACAAAAATTGTCTTTTCAAACATTCATTCAAATCACACAATTTTAAAAGAATTGAAACGATAACTTGGTGAAGATTTTAATAATTTCGCATTGAAATTATTATTTCCGTAGATACAGTCACCTTCTTAAACATTTCATAAAGAAGTAATATTCATATATTTATTGATAAACTTGAACCATTCCTCATACAAAAATGTATTTTTCCAAACATTCTTTCAAATCAAAAAAATTTTGTACGAATTGAAAAGCGCATTATTGATAACTTAGTGAATATTTCTATAATTTCGCAATGAAGTTAATATTTCCGTAGATACCGTCACTTTCTTAAATATTTAAAAAGGAAGTAATATTCATATATTTATTGATAAGCTTGAACCGCTTCTCATAAAAAAATGTATTTTTTCAAAAACTCTTTCAAATGAAAACAATTTTAAAGGAATTGAAAAGAGCACTGTTGCTAACTTAGTGAAATTTTGAACGAATTGAAAAGCGCATTATTGATAACTTAGTGGAGGTTTTTATAATTTCGCAATGAAATTAATATTTCCGGAGCTAGAGTCACCTTTTTAAACATTTCAAAAGGAAGTAATATTCATATATTTACTGATAAACTTGAACCATTCCTCATACAAAAATGTATTTTTCCAAACATTCTTTAAAATCAAATAATTTTTGACCGAATTGAAAAGCGCATTATTGATATCTTAGTGTAGGTTTTTATTATTTCTCAATGAAATTAATATTTCCGGAGCTACAGTCACTTTCTTAAACATTTCAAAAGGAAGTAATATTCATTTATTTATTGATAAGCTTGAACCGCTTCTCATAAAAAAATGTATTTTTTCAAAAACTCTTTCAAATGAAAACAATTTTAAAGGAATTGAAAAGAGCACTGTTAATAACTTAGTGCTTTTCAATTCAAAGTTTCATATGAAAGTAATATTCATATATTTATTTCAATATATTTTTTTTATTTGTACTACTCCTCATACAATAATTGTGTTTTCAAACTTTCATTCAAATCACACAATCTTAAAAGAATTGAAACGATAATTTGGTGAAGATTTTAATAATTTCGCAATGAAATTAATATTTCCGGAGATACAGTCACTTTCTTAAACATTTCAAAAGGAAGTTATATTCATATATTTATTGATAACCTTGAACCGCTTCTCATAAAAAAATGTATTTTTTCAAAAGCTCTTTCAAATGAAAACAATTTTAAAGGAATTGAAAAGAGCACTGTTAATAACTTAGTACTTTTCAATTCAAGGATTCATATGAAAGTAATATTCATATATTTATTTTAATATAATTGTGTTTTCAAACATTTATTCAAATCACACAATCTTAAAATAATTGAAACGATAATTTGGAGAAGATTTTAATAATTTCGCAATGAAATTAATATTTCCGGAGATAAAGTCACTTTCTTAAACATTTCAAAAGGAAGTAATATTCATATTTTTACTGATAAACTTGAACCATTCCTCATACAAAAATGTATTTTTCCAAACATTCTTTCAAATCAAAAAAATTTTGAACGAATTGAAAAGCGCATTATTGGTAACTTAGTGTAGGTTTTTATAATTTCTCAATGAAATTAATATTTCCGGAGCCACCGTCACTTTCTTAAACATTTCAAAAGGAAGTAATATTCATATATTTATTCATAAGCTTGAACCGCTTCTCAGAAAAAAATGTATTTTTTCAAAAGCTCTTTCAAATGAAAACAATTTTAAAGGAATTGAAAAGAGCACTAATATTAACTTAGTACTTTTCAGTTTAAGGATTCATATGAAAGTAATATTTATATATTTATTTTAATATATTTTTTTTATTTGAACTACTCCTCATACAAAAATTGTCTTTTCAAACATTCATTCAAATCACACAATTTTAAAAGAATTGAAACGATAACTTGGTGAAGATTTTAATAATTTCGCAATGAAATTATTATTTCCGTAGATACAGTCACCTTCTTAAACATTTCATAAAGAAGTAATATTCATATATTTACTGATAAACTTGAACCATTCCTCATACAAAAATGTATTTTTCCAAACATTCTTTCAAATCAAAAAAATTTTTAACGAACTGAAAAGCGCATTATTGATAACTTAGTGGAGGTTTTTATAATTTCGCAATGAAATTAATATTTCCGGAGCTACAGTCACTTTCTTAAACATTTCAAAAGGAAGTAATATTCATATATTTATTGATAAGCTTTAACCGCTTCTCATAAAAAAATGTATTTTTTCAAAAGCTCTTTCAAATGAAAACAATTTTAAAGGAATTGAAAAGAGCACTGTTAATAACTTAGTACTTTTTAGTTTAAGGATTCATATGAAAGCAATATTCATATATTTATTTTAATATATTTTTTTTTATTTGAACTACTCCTCATACAAAAATTGTCTTTTCAAACATTCATTCAAATCACACAATTTTAAAAGAATTGAAACGATAACTTGGTGAAGATTTTATTAATTTCGCAATGAAATTAATATTTCCGTAGATACAGTCACCTTCTTAAACATTGCATAAAGAAGTAATATTCATATATTTACTGATAAACTTGAACCATTCCTCATACAAAAATGTATTTTTCCAAACATTCTTTCAAATCAAAAAAATTTTGTACGAATTGAAAAGCGCATTATTGATAACTTAGTGAATATTTCTATAATTTCGCAATGAAGTTAATATTTCCGTAGATACAGTCACTTTCTTAAATATTTAAAAAGGAAGTAATATTCATATATTTATTGATAAGCTTGAACCGCTTCTCATAAAAAAATGTATTTTTTCAAAAACTCTTTCAAATGAAAACAATTTTAAAGGAATTGAAAAGAGCACTGTTGCTAACTTAGTGAAATTTTGAACGAATTGAAAAGCGCATTATTGATAACTTAGTGGAGGTTTTTATAATTTCGCAATGAAATTAATATTTTCGGAGCTACATCCACCTTCCAAACATTTCAAAAGGAAGTAATATTCATACATTTACTGTTAAACTTAAACCATTCCTCATACAAAAATGTATTTTTCCAAACATTCTTTCAAATCAAAAAAATTTTGAACGAATTGAAAAGCGCATTATTGATAACTTAGTGTAGGTTTTTATAATTTCTCAATGAAATTAATATTTCCGGAGCTACAGTCACTTTCTTAAACATTTCAAAAGGAAGTAATATTTATATATTTATTCATAAGCTTGAACCGCTTCTCAGAAAAAAATGTATTTTTTCAAAAGCTCTTTCAAATGAAAACAATTTTAATAGAATTGAAAAGAGCACTGTTAATAACTTAGTGCTTTTCAATTCAAAGTTTCATATGAAAGTAAGATTCATATATTTATTTTAATATATTTTTTTTATTTGAACTACTCCTCATACAATAATTGTGTTTTCAAACATTCATGCAAATCACACAATCTTAAAAGAATTGAAACGGTAATTTGGTGAAGATTTTAATAATTTCGCAATGAAATTAATATTTCCGGAGGTACAGTCACTTTCTTAAACATTTCAAAAGGAAGTAATATTCATATATTTATTGATAAGCTTTAACCGCTTCTCATAAAAAAATGTATTTTTTCAAAAGCTCTTTCAAATGAAAACAATTTTAAAGGAATTGAAAAGAGCACTGTTAATAACTTAGTACTTTTCAATTCAAGGATTCATATGAAAGTAATATTCATATATTTATTTTAATATAATTGTGTTTTCAAACATTTATTCAAATCACACAATCTTAAAATAATTGAAACGATAATTTGGTGAAGATTTAAATAATTTCGCAATGAAATTAATATTTCCGGAGATAAAGTCACTTTCTTAGACATTTCAAAAGGAAGTAATATTCATATTTTTACTGATAAACTTGAACCATTCCTCATACAAAAATGTATTTTTCCAAACATTCTTTCAAATCAAAAAAAATTTTGAACGAATTGAAAAGCGCATTATTGATAACTTAGTGTAGGTTTTTATAATTTCTCAATGAAATTAATATTTCCGGAGCTACCGTCACTTTCTTAAACATTTCAAAAGGAAGTAATATTCATATATTTATTCATAAGCTTGAACCGCTTCTCAGAAAAAAATGTATTTTTTCAAAAGCTTTTTCAAGTGAAAACAATTTTAAAGGAATTGAAAAGAGCACTGTTAATAACTTAGTACTTTTCAGTTTAAGGATTCATATGAAAGTAATATTCATATATGTATTTTAATATATTTTTTTTATTTGAACTATTCCTCATACAAAAATTGTCTTTTCAAACATTCATTCAAATCACACAATTTTAAAAGAATTGAAACGATAACTTGGTGAAGATTTTAATAATTTCGCAATGAAATTATTATTTCCGTAGATACAGTCACCTTCTTAAACATTTAATAAAGAAGTAATATTCATATATTTACTGATAAACTTGAACCATTCCTCATACAAAAATGTATTTTTCCAAACATTCTTTCAAATCAAAAAAATTTTTAACGAACTGAAAAGCGCATTATTGATAAATTAGTGGAGGTTTTAATAATTTCGCAATGAAATTAATATTTCCGGAGCTACAGTCACTTTCTTAAACATTTCAAAAGGAAGTAATATTCATATATTTATTGATAAGCTTGAACCGCTTCTCATAAAAAAATGTATTTTTTCAAAAGCTCTTTCAAATGAAAACAATTTTAAAGGAATTGAAAAGAGCACTGTTAATAACTTAGTACTTTTCAGTTTAAGGATTCATATGAAAGCAATATTCATATATTTATTTTAATATATTTTTTTTTTATTTGAACTACTCCTCATACAAAAATTGTCTTTTCAAACATTCATTCAAATCACACAATTTTAAAAGAATTGAAACGATAACTTGGTGAAGATTTTATTAATTTCGCAATGAAATTAATATTTGCGTAGATACAGTCACCTTCTTAAACAATTCATAAAGAAGTAATATTCATATATTTACTGATAAACTTGAACCATTCCTCATACAAAAATGTATTTTTCCAAACATTCTTTCAAATCAAAACAATGTTAAACGAATTGAAAAGCGCATTATTGATAACTTAGTGGAGGTTTTTATAATTTCGCAATTAAATTAATATTTCCAGAGCTACAGTCACTTTCTTAAACATTTCAAAAGGAAGTAATATTCATATATTTATTGATAAGCTTGTACCGCTTCTCATAAAAAAATGTATTTTTTCAAAAGCTCTTTCAAGTGAAAACAATTTTGAAGGAATTGAAAATAGGTACTCTTGATAACTTAATGAAGATTTTTGTAATTTGAAATCAAAACAACTTCGAAAGAATTAAAAAGAGCTCTATCGATAACTTAGTGAATATTTCTATAATTTTGCAATGAAGTTAATATTTCCGTAGATAGAGTCACTTTCTTAAACATTTCAAAAGGAAGTAATATTCATATATTTATTGATAAGCTTGAACCGCTTCTCATAAAAAAACGTAGTTTTTCAAAAACTCTTTCAAATGAAAAAAAATTTAAAGGAATTGAAAAGAGCACTGTTGCTAACTTAGTGAAATTTTGAACGAATTGAAAAGCGCATTATTGATAACTTAGTGGAGGTTTTTATAATTTCGCAATGAAATTAATATTTCCGGAGCTACAGTCACTTTCTTAAACATTTCGAAAGGAAGTAATATTCATATATTTATTGATAAGCTTGAACCGCTTCTCATAAAAAAATGTATTTTTTCAAAAGATCTTTCAAATGAAAACAACTTTAAAGGAATTGAAAAGAGCACTGTTAATAACTTAGTACTTTTCAATTTAAGGATTCATATGAAAGTAATATTCATATATTTATTTTTATATATTTTTTTTTATTTGAACTACTCCTCATACAAAAATTGTCTTTTCAATAATTCATTCGAATCACACAATTTTAAAAGAATTGAAACGATAACTTGGTGAAGATTTTATTAATTTCGCAATGAAATTAATATTTCCGTAGATACAGTCACCTTCTTAAACATTTCATAAAGAAGTAATATTCATATATTTACTGATAAACTTGAACCATTCCTCATACAAAAATGTATTTTTCCAAACATTCTTTCAAATCAAAAAAATGTTAAACGAATTGAAAAGCGCATTATTGATAACTTAGTGGAGGTTTTTATAATTTCGCAATGAAATTAATATTTCCGGAGCTACAGTCACTTTCTTAAACATTTCAAAAGGAAGTAATATTCATATATTTATTGATAAGCTTGAACCGCTTCTCATAAAAAAATGTATTTTTTCAAAAGCTCTTTCAAATGAAAACAATTTTAAAGGAATTGAAAAGAGCACTGTTAATAACTTAGTAATTTTCAGTTTAAGGATTCATATGAAAGTAATATTCATATATTTATTTTAATATATTTTTTTTATTTGAACTACTCCTCATACAAAAATTGTCTTTTCAAACATTCATTCAAATCACACAATTTTAAAAGAATTGAAACGATAACTTGGTGAAGATTTTAATAATTTCGCAATGAAATTATTATTTCCGTAGATACAGTCACCTTCTTAAACATTTCATAAAGAAGTAATATTCATATATTTACTGATAAACTTGAACTATTCCTCATACAAAAATGTATTTTTCCAAACATTCTTTCAAATCAAAAAAATTTTGTACGAATTGAAAAGCGCATTATTGATAACTTAGTGAATATTTCTATAATTTCGCAATGAAGTTAATATTTCCGTAGATACAGTCACTTTCTTAAATATTTAAAAAGGAAGTAATATTCATATATTTATTGATAAGCTTGAACCGCTTCTCATAAAAAAATGTATTTTTTCAAAAGCTCTTTCAAATGAAAACAATTTTAAAGGAATTGAAAAGAGCACTGTTGCTAACTTAGTGAAATTTTGAACGAATTGAAAAGCGCATTATTGATAACTTAGTGGAGGTTTTTATAATTTCGCAATGAAATTAATATTTCCGGAGCTACAGTCACTTTCTTAAACATTTCGAAAGGAAGTAATATTCATATATTTATTGATAAGCTTGAACCGCTTCTCATAAAAAAATGTATTTTTTCAAAAGATCTTTCAAATGAAAACAACTTTAAAGGAATTGAAAAGAGCACTGTTAATAACTTAGTACTTTTCAATTTAAGGATTCATATGAAAGTAATATTCATATATTTATTTTTATATATTTTTTTTTATTTGAACTACTCCTCATACAAAAATTGTCTTTTCAATAATTCATTCGAATCACACAATTTTAAAAGAATTGAAACGATAACTTGGTGAAGATTTTATTAATTTCGCAATGAAATTAATATTTCCGTAGATACAGTCACCTTCTTAAACATTTCATAAAGAAGTAATATTCATATATTTACTGATAAACTTGAACCATTCCTCATACAAAAATGTATTTTTCCAAACATTCTTTCAAATCAAAAAAATGTTAAACGAATTGAAAAGCGCATTATTGATAACTTAGTGGAGGTTTTTATAATTTCGCAATGAAATTAATATTTCCGGAGCTACAGTCACTTTCTTAAACATTTCAAAAGGAAGTAATATTCATATATTTATTGATAAGCTTGAACCGCTTCTCATAAAAAAATGTATTTTTTCAAAAGCTCTTTCAAATGAAAACAATTTTAAAGGAATTGAAAAGAGCACTGTTAATAACATAGTAATTTTCAGTTTAAGGATTCATATGAAAGTAATATTCATATATTTATTTTAATATATTTTTTTTATTTGAACTACTCCTCATACAAAAATTGTCTTTTCAAACATTCATTCAAATCACACAATTTTAAAAGAATTGAAACGATAACTTGGTGAAGATTTTAATAATTTCGCAATGAAATTATTATTTCGGTAGATACAGTCACCTTCTTAAACATTTCATAAAGAAGTAATATTCATATATTTACTGATAAACTTGAACTATTCCTCATACAAAAATGTATTTTTCCAAACATTCTTTCAAATCAAAAAAATTTTGTACGAATTGAAAAGCGCATTATTGATAACTTAGTGAATATTTCTATAATTTCGCAATGAAGTTAATATTTCCGTAGATACAGTCACTTTCTTAAATATTTAAAAAGGAAGTAATATTCATATATTTATTGATAAGCTTGAACCGCTTCTCATAAAAAAATGAATTTTTTCAAAAGCTCTTTCAAATGAAAACAATTTTAAAGGAATTGAAAAGAGCACTGTTGCTAACTTAGTGAAATTTTGAACGAATTGAAAAGAGCATTATTGATAACTTAGTGCAGGTTTTTATAATTTCGCAATGAAATTAATATTTCCGGAGCTACAGTCACCTTCTTAAACATTTCATAAAGAAGTAATATTCATATATTTACTGATAAACTTGAACCATTCCTCGTACAAAAATGTATTTTTCCAAAAATTCTTTAAAATGAAACAAATTTTGAAGGAACTGAAAATAGGTACTCTTGATAACTTAATGAAGATTTTTGTAATTTGAAATCAAAACAACTTCGAAAGAATTAAAAAGAGCTCTATCGATAACTTAGTGAATATTTCTATAATTTCGCAATGAAGTTAATATTTCCGTAGATACAGTCACTTTCTTAAACATTTCAAAAGGAAGTAATATTCATATATTTATTGATAAGCTTGAACCGCTTCTCATAAAAAAACGTAGTTTTTCAAAAACTCTTTCAAATGAAAAAAATTTTAAAGGAATTGAAAAGAGCACTGTTGCAAACTTAGTGAAGCTTTTTATAATTTCGCAATGAAAATAATATTTCCGTAGATACAGTCACTTTCTTAAACATTTTATAAAGAAGTAATATTCATATATTTACTGATAAACTTGAACCATTCCTCATACAAAAATGTATTTTTCCAAACATTCTTTCAAATCAAAAAAATTTTGAACGAATTGAAAAGCGCATTATTGATAACTTAGTGGAGGTTTTTATAATTTCGCAATGAAATTAATATTTCCGGAGCTACAGTCACTTTCTTAAACATTTCAAAAGGAAGTAATATTCATATATATATTGATAAGCTTGAACCGCTTCTCATAAAAAAATGTATTTTTTCAAAAGATCTTTCAAATGAAAAAAAACTTTAAAGGAATTGAAAAGAGCACTGTTAATAACTTAGTACTTTTCAATTTAAGGATTCATATGAAAGTAATATTCATATATTTATTTTAATATATTTTTTTTTATTTGAACTACTCCTCATACAAAAATTGTCTTTTCAAACATTCATTCAAATCACACAATTTTAAAAGAATTGAAACGATAACTTGGTGAAGATTTTATTAATTTCGCAATGAAATTAATATTTGCGTAGATACAGTCACCTTCTTAAACAATTCATAAAGAAGTAATATTCATATATTTACTGATAAACTTGAACCATTCCTCATACAAAAATGTATTTTTCCAAACATTCTTTCAAATCAAAAAAATGTTAAACGAATTGAAAAGCGCATTATTGATAACTTAGTGGAGGTTTTTATAATTTCGCAATAAAATTAATATTTCCGGAGCTACAGTCACTTTCTTAAACATTTCAAAAGGAAGTAATATTCATATATTTATTGATAAGCTTGAACCGCTTCTCATAAAAAAATGTATTTTTTCAAAAGCTCTTTCAAATGAAAACAATTTTAAAGGAATTGAAAAGAGCACTGTTCATTACTTAGTACTTTTCAGTTTAAGGATTCATATGAAAGTAATATTCATATATTTATTTTAATATATTTTTTTTTTTTTGAACTACTCCTCATACAAAAATTGTCTTTTCAAACATTCATTCAAATCACACAATTTTAAAAGAATTGAAACGATAACTTGGTGAAGATTTTAATAATTTCGCATTGAAATTATTATTTCCGTAGATACAGTCACCTTCTTAAACATTTCATAAAGAAGTAATATTCATATATTTATTGATAAACTTGAACCATTCCTCATACAAAAATGTATTTTTCCAAACATTCTTTCAAATCAAAAAAATTTTGTACGAATTGAAAAGCGCATTATTGATAACTTAGTGAATATTTCTATAATTTCGCAATGAAGTTAATATTTCCGTAGATACCGTCACTTTCTTAAATATTTACAAAGGAAGTAATATTCATATATTTATTGATAAGCTTGAACCGCTTCTCATAAAAAAATGTATTTTTTCAAAAACTCTTTCAAATGAAAACAATTTTAAAGGAATTGAAAAGAGCACTGTTGCTAACTTAGTGAAATTTTGAACGAATTGAAAAGCGCATTATTGATAACTTAGTGGAGGTTTTTATAATTTCGCAATGAAATTAATATTTCCGGAGCTAGAGTCACCTTTTTAAACATTTCAAAAGGAAGTAATATTCATATATTTACTGATAAACTTGAACCATTCCTCATACAAAAATGTATTTTTCCAAACATTCTTTCAAATCAAATAATTTTTGACCGAATTGAAAAGCGCATTATTGATATCTTAGTGTAGGTTTTTATTATTTCTCAATGAAATTAATATTTCCGGAGCTACAGTCACTTTCTTAAACATTTCAAAAGGAAGTAATATTCATTTATTTATTGATAAGCTTGAACCGCTTCTCATAAAAAAATGTATTTTTTCAAAAACTCTTTCAAATGAAAACAATTTTAAAGGAATTGAAAAGAGCACTGTTAATAACTTAGTGCTTTTCAATTCAAAGTTTCATATGAAAGTAATATTCATATATTTATTTCAATATATTTTTTTTATTTGTACTACTCCTCATACAATAATTGTGTTTTCAAACTTTCATTCAAATCACACAATCTTAAAAGAATTGAAACGATAATTTGGTGAAGATTTTAATAATTTCGCAATGAAATTAATATTTCCGGAGATACAGTCACTTTCTTAAACATTTCAAAAGGAAGTTATATTCATATATTTATTGATAACCTTGAACCGCTTCTCATAAAAAAATGTATTTTTTCAAAAGCTCTTTCAAATGAAAACAATTTTAAAGGAATTGAAAAGAGCACTGTTAATAACTTAGTACTTTTCAATTCAAGGATTCATATGAAAGTAATATTCATATATTTATTTTAATATAATTGTGTTTTCAAACATTTATTCAAATCACACAATCTTAAAAGAATTGAAACGATAATTTGGTGAAGATTTTAATAATTTTTCAATGAAATTATTATTTCCGGAGCTACAGTCACTTTCTTAAACATTTCAAAATGATGTAATATTCATATATTTATTCATAAGCTTGAACCGCTTCTCAGAAAAAAATGTATTTTTTCAAAAGCTCTTTCAAATGAAAACAATTTAAAAGGAATTGAAAAGAGCACTGTTAATAACTTAGTACTTTTCAGTTTAAGGATTCATATGAAAGTAATATTCATATATTTATTTTAATATATTTTTTTTTATTTGAACTACTCCTCATACAACAATTGTCTTTCCAAACATTCATTCAAATCACACAATTGTAAAAGAATTGAAACGATAACTTGGTGAAGATTTTAATAATTTCGCAATGAAATTAATATTTCCGTAGATACAGTCACCTTCTTAAACATTTCATAAAGAAGTAATATTCATATATTTACTGATAAACTTGAACCATTCCTCATACAAAAATGTATTTTTCCAAACATTCTTTCAAATCAAAAAAATTTTGTACGAATTGAAAAGCGCATTATTGATAACTTAGTGAATATTTCTATAATTTCGCAATGAAGTTAATATTTCCGTAGATACAGTCACTTTCTTAAATATTTAAAAAGGAAGTAATATTCATATATTTATTGATAAGCTTGAACCGCTTCTCATAAAAAAATGTATTTTTTCAAAAACCCTTTCAAATGAAAACAATTTTAAAGGAATTGAAAAGAGCACTGTTGCTAACTTAGTGAAATTTTGAACGAATTGAAAAGCGCATTATTGATAACTTTGTGGAGGTTTTTATAATTTCGCAATGAAATTAATATTTTCGGAGCTACAGCCACCTTCCTAAACATTTCAAAAGGAAGTAATATTCATACATTTACTGTTAAACTTAAACCATTCCTCATACAAAAATGTATTTTTCCAAACATTCTTTCAAATCAAAAAAATTTTGAACGAATTGAAAAGCGTATTATTGATAACTTAGTGTAGGTTTTTATAATTTCTCAATGAAATTAATATTTCCGGAGCTACAGTCACTTTCTTAAACATTTCAAAAGGAAGTAATATTTATATATTTATTCATAAGCTTGAACCGCTTCTCAGAAAAAAATGTATTTTTTCAAAAGCTCTTTCAAATGAAAACAATTTTAATAGAATTGAAAAGAGCACTGTTAATAACTTAGTGCTTTTCAATTCAAAGTTTCATACGAAAGTAAGATTCATATATTTATTTTAATATATTTTTTTTATTTGAACTACTCCTCATACAATAATTGTGTTTTCAAACATTCATTCAAATTACACAATCTTAAAAGAATTGAAACGGTAATTTGGTGAAGATTTTAATAATTTCGCAATGAAATTAATATTTCCGGAGGTACAGTCACTTTCTTAAACATTTCAAAAGGAAGTAATATTCATATATTTATTGATAAGCTTTAACCGCTTCTCATAAAAAAATGTATTTTTTCAAAAGCTCTTTCAAATGAAAACAATTTTAAAGGAATTGAAAAGAGCACTGTTAATAACTTAGTACTTTTCAATTCAAGGATTCATATGAAAGTAATATTCATATATTTATTTTAATATAATTGTGTTTTCAAACATTTATTCAAATCACACAATCTTAAAATAATTGAAACGATAATTTGGTGAAGATTTTAATAATTTCGCAATGAAATTAATATTTCCGGAGATAAAGTCACTTTCTTAAACATTTCAAAAGGAAGTAATATTCATATTTTTACTGATAAACTTGAACCATTCCTCATACAAAAATGTATTTTTCCAAACATTCTTTCAAATCAAAAAAATTTTGAACGAATTGAAAAGCGCATTATTGATAACTTAGTGTAGGTTTTTATAATTTCTCAATGAAATTAATATTTCCGGAGCTACCGTCACTTTCTTAAACATTTCAAAAGGAAGTAATATTCATATATTTATTCATAAGCTTGAACCGCTTCTCAGAAAAAAATGTATTTTTTCAAAAGCTCTTTCAAATGAAAACAATTTTAAAGGAATTGAAAAGAGCACTGTTAATAACTTAGTGCTTTTCAATTCAAAGTTTCATATGAAAGTAATATTCATATATTTATTTCAATATATTTTTTTTATTTGTACTACTCCTCATACAATAATTGTGTTTTCAAACTTTCATTCAAATCACACAATCTTAAAAGAATTGAAACGATAATTTGGTGAAGATTTTAATAATTTCGTAATGAAATTAATATTTCCGGAGATACAGTCACTTTCTTAAACATTTCAAAAGGAAGTTATATTCATTGTTATATTGATAACCTTGAAGTTATATTGATAACCTTGAACCGCTTCTCATAAAAAAATGTATTTTTTCAAAAGCTCTTTCAAATGAAAACAATTTTAAAGGAATTGAAAAGAGCACTGTTAATAACTTAGTACTTTTCAATTCAAGGATTCATATGAAAGTAATATTCATATATTTATTTTAATATAATTGTGTTTTCAAACATTTATTCAAATCACACAATCTTAAAAGAATTGAAACGATAATTTGGTGAAGATTTTAATAATTTTTCAATGAAATTAATATTTCCGGAGCTACAGTCACTTTCTTAAACATTTCAAAAGGATGTAATATTCATATATTTATTCATAAGCTTGAACCGCTTCTCAGAAAAAAATGTATTTTTTCAAAAGCTCTTTCAAATGAAAACAATTTTAAAGGAATTGAAAAGAGCACTGTTAATAACTTAGTACTTTTCAGTTTAAGGATTCATATGAAAGTAATATTCATATATTTATTTTAATATATTTTTTTTTATTTGAACTACTCCTCATACAACAATTGTCTTTCCAAACATTCATTCAAATCACACAATTTTAAAAGAATTGAAACGATAACTTGGTGAAGATTTTAATAATTTCGCAATGAAATTAATATTTCCGTAGATACAGTCACCTTCTTAAACATTTCATAAAGAAGTAATATTCATATATTTACTGATAAACTTGAACCATTCCTCATACAAAAATGTATTTTTCCAAACATTCTTTCAAATCAAAAAAATTTTGTACGAATTGAAAAGCGCATTATTGATAACTTAGTGAATATTTCTATAATTTCGCAATGAAGTTAATATTTCCGTAGATACAGTCACTTTCTTAAATATTTAAAAAGGAAGTAATATTCATATATTTATTGATAAGCTTGAACCGCTTCTCATAAAAAAATGTATTTTTTCAAAAACTCTTTCAAATGAAAACAATTTTAAAGGAATTGAAAAGAGCACTGTTGCTAACTTAGTGAAATTTTGAACGAATTGAAAAGCGCATTATTGATAACTTAGTGGAGGTTTTTATAATTTCGCAATGAAATTAATATTTTCGGAGCTACAGCCACCTTCCTAAACATTTCAAAAGGAAGTAATATTCATACATTTACTGTTAAACTTAAACCATTCCTCATACAAAAATGTATTTTTCCAAACATTCTTTCAAATCAAAAAAATTTTGAACAAATTGAAAAGCGCATTATTGATAACTTAGTGTAGGTTTTTATAATTTCTCAATGAAATTAATATTTCCGGAGGTACAGTCACTTTCTTAAACATTTCAAAAGGAAGTAATATTCATATATTTATTGATAAGCTTGAACCGCTTCTCATAAAAAAATGTATTTTTTCAAAAGCTCTTTCAAATGAAAACAATTTTAAAGGAATTGAAAAGAGCACTGTTAATAACTTAGTACTTTTCAGTTTAAGGATTCATATGAAAGCAATATTCATATATTTATTTTAATATATTTTTTTTTATTTGAACTACTCCTCATACAAAAATTGTCTTTTCAAACATTCATTCAAATCACACAATTTTAAAAGAATTGAAACGATAACTTGGTGAAGATTTTATTAATTTCGCAATGAAATTAATATTTCCGTAGATACAGTCACCTTCTTAAACATTGCATAAAGAAGTAATATTCATATATTTACTGATAAACTTGAACCATTCCTCATACAAAAATGTATTTTTCCAAACATTCTTTCAAATCAAAAAAATTTTGTACGAATTGAAAAGCGCATTATTGATAACTTAGTGAATATTTCTATAATTTCGCAATGAAGTTAATATTTCCGTAGATACAGTCACTTTCTTAAATATTTAAAAAGGAAGTAATATTCATATATTTATTGATAAGCTTGAACCGCTTCTCATAAAAAAATGTATTTTTTCAAAAACTCTTTCAAATGAAAACAATTTTAAAGGAATTGAAAAGAGCACTGTTGCTAACTTAGTGAAATTTTGAACGAATTGAAAAGCGCATTATTGATAACTTAGTGGAGGTTTTTATAATTTCGCAATGAAATTAATATTTTCGGAGCTACAGCCACCTTCCTAAACATTTCAAAAGGAAGTAATATTCATACATTTACTGTTAAACTTAAACCATTCCTCATACAAAAATGTATTTTTCCAAACATTCTTTCAAATCAAAAAAATTTTGAACGAATTGAAAAGCGCATTATTGATAACTTAGTGTAGGTTTTTATAATTTCTCAATGAAATTAATATTTCCGGAGCTACAGTCACTTTCTTAAACATTTCAAAAGGAAGTAATATTTATATATTTATTCATAAGCTTGAACCGCTTCTCAGAAAAAAATGTATTTTTTCAAAAGCTCTTTCAAATGAAAACAATTTTAATAGAATTGAAAAGAGCACTGTTAATAACTTAGTGCTTTTCAATTCAAAGTTTCATATGAAAGTAAGATTCATATATTTTCTTTTTAATATAATTGTGTTTTCAAACATTTATTCAAATCACACAATCTTAAAAGAATTAAAACGATAATTTGGTGAAGATTTTAATAATTTCGCAATGAAATTAATATTTCCGTAGATACAGTCACCTTCTTAAACATTTAATAAAGAAGTAATATTCATATATTTACTGATAAACTTGAACCATTCCTCATACAAAAATGTATTTTTCCAAACATTCTTTCAAATCAAAAAAATTTTGAACGAATTGAAAAGCGCATTATTGATAACTTAGTGAATATTTCTATAATTTTGCAATGAAGTTAATATTTCCGTAGATAGAGTCACTTTCTTAAACATTTCAAAAGGAAGTAATATTCATATATTTATTGATAAGCTTGAACCGCTTCTCATAAAAAAATGTATTTTTTCAAAAACTCTTTCAAATGAAAACAATTTTAAAGGAATTGAAAAGAGCACTGTTAATAACTTAGTACTTTTCAATTCAAGGATTCATTTGAAAGTAATATTCATATATTTATTTTAATATATTTTTTTTTATTTGAACTACTCCTCATACAACAATTGTCTTTCCAAATATTCATTCAAATCACACAATTTTAAACGAATTGAAACGATAACTTGGTGAAGATTTTAATAATTTCGCAATGAAATTAATATTTCCGTAGATACAGTCACCTTCTTAAACATTTTATAAAAGAAGTAATATTCATATATTTACTGATAAACTTGAACCATTCCTCATACAAAAATGTATTTTTCCAAACATTCTTTCAAATCAAAAAAATTTTGAACGAATTGAAAAGCGCATTATTGATAACTTAGTGAAGCTTTTTATAATTTCGCAAAAAAATCAGCATAATCAATTCGGCCACCTACTCTCAAGACACCTTTATGATCCAAATACGGGGACAATTTATACAAAAAATTTGTTTTTGTTAATTTATTATTTTGTGATAGACAATTTATTTCATTTTGGAAATGTACTCTTTGCGTATCTTTGATAAGAGTCGGTTCTGCTTTGAGCAACTCAATTTGAGTTAGTTCCTTTTCACAGGAAGGCGTGATATCTCTGTTTCTACGGCAGTAGCAGTTGCCCTTAATGCTCTGCACCACCGAGAAAATCTTTGTAAGTTTATAAGTTGTTCTATATTTCGTGCCGTTAAATGGCACTCTTTCAACTCGAGCTTTGTTTCCAAAAGGTGTGTATTGGGTTCCCGCCATTCTTTCTCTGGCAACTTTAAAAAATCAGGGCCGTTAAACCAGCGCCATGTATTCGATAGATTAGGTTTATTTGTGCATCGTGTTGCTTCGTCAGCTACATTCGTTTTTCCTGATATCCAGGACCACTCGTCCACCTCTGAAATATCGAGAATTTCACTTACACGAACTGCAACGAACTGGTGATATTTCCGGTGGTTGGAGCGTATCCAACTTAAAACTGTTCGTGAATCTGACCAGAGTGTCTTTCGATTTATTTTTATTACCGTTAAGTATGATATTTTTCAATATACTTAGCAAACCGAGCACCAATAACAGCTGCCATCAGCTCTAAACGTGGTATCGATAAAACCTTTAGTGGCGCCACCCTATTTTTGATCCAATAAGTGAAATAGCGATTTCGTCCCCACAGCACATCCTAAAATACCCTACGGCGGCATAACCGTATTCGCTTGCATCCTTTGTGGATGCAATTGAACATCTAGGTTATTATAGTTTTTCAATGTTTTAAGATAACAACGAGGTATATTTAAATTTTTTAAATCTAGTAAAATTTTCGCACCTTACTTGTTGATGTACTAGAATATGTTCGTCCCAGTCGATATTGTTTCTCCAAACTTCTTGGAGAACTATTTTCAAATACATAAGGAAATTTCCTACAAGCCCTAAAGGGTCATAAATGCTCATTAGAGTTCTTAAAATTTCACGTTTGGTGGGAATTTTGTTTCCGAGAAGAAGTTTGCTGTTTAAGATAGACTGCGACAGTTTAAAGGTTATATTGTCTTCCCCAGGGTTCCAAAATATGCTAAGTACCTTTTCTGTTACTTCGCCTACACTAACGTTTAGGCAAATATTGGTCAAAGGGTTAGAAGAGTTCAATTCTTTCAAAACGCTATCATTATCCGAACACCAGTTTCTAATTTTGAATCCTCCCTCACTATGAATGAATCGCACAGTTTTAGCCAGTTCGGCGACTTCTGCAGGAGTATCCGAAGAAGCAAGAAAATCATCTACATAGTGGTTATCTTTGATGGCAGCAGCGGCTAAGGGATACTTGGCTTCAAATTTTGATGCGTTGAGGTTTTTAACATACTGAGATATGCACGGAGCGCAGGAGGCACCGAATATCATAACCTTCATTACGTACACTTCGGGTTCTTTGTTGTCGTCGCAGCTGCGCCATAAAAATCTTTGCGCATGGCAGTCTTCATCGCGTATATAAATCTGATGGAACATTTGTTCGATGTCACCACAGATTGCAATTTGCCTTTGCCGAAAACGAAAAAGAATAGCTGCAAGAGAAGACAGCAAATCTGTCCCTTTGAGCATCATAGAGTTAAGTGAACTACCATTTGCCTTCGCGGCCGCATCCCAAACTATTCTTCTTTTATTCGGTTTGTTTTTGTTAAATACCGGAAACATTGGTAAATACCGTACATTTTGTTTATCATCTTTGTTGTTTACTTTGGCTATGTAATTTCTCTCAAAATATTCAGAAATTGTTTTTTCTAATTATTCAAATAACTCTTTATTTTTTCTTAGAGTTTTTTCGGGACAAATCAGTCTTCTCTTCGCCATATCAAAGCTTTGTGGAAGTTTAATATTGTCATATCGCCACAGCAAAGCTGTCTCGTAATGGCCATCGCATCTTTGTTTCGTGTATGTTTCTAGCAAACTTAATGCCCTTTGGTCATCTTTTCCAAGAGCTGGAGTATAGTTACTTATACCTGCTAACTCAGTTGTATAAAACTGTTTGAGTAAGTGAGTAAGAATTTGGTCGTTTTCACCTTTACACTCACAAGAGTAAAAATTATATTGAATTTGGACCTTTTCTCCAACACTGGAGTTGCCACATATTAGCCAGCCGAGGCGAGTATGTAAAGCGACGTGTTCGTTTTTCGTACCTTCTTTAACAGGAGTTGGCACACATAATTTTAAGTTATTTAATCCTAAAAGTACGTCTAGTACAGCATTTTCAAAATCGGCGATGGGTAGCCCTTTAAGGTGCGGAAATTTTTCACATAACTTTTTATAATTAAAGCTCTGACTCGGAAGCGATAATTGTTTAACCGTATGAACAGAAATAGAAAGTTCATTTTTATTCATACCTGAAATTTTCATTGAGACTATTTTTGAGTCTTCTTCGTTGCAACCTATTTTACCTGTCCATTTCAAGCATAGAGGTTGTGACTCACCATTTAAATCTAGTTTATTAATTACTTGTTCACTTACCAGACTTACAGACGAACCCTCGTCTATAAATGCAAAAGTATTAAAACGTTTATTATTGTTTCCGTATATTGTTATGGGTATAATTTTAAATAAGATTTCATTGCATTCATTCTTATGGGCTGCATGTAGGTTATCTCTTTTGCTTTTATTTATTTTATCTCTCGTACCGTTTGTTTCTCCATCTTCAGTCATGGATTTATGCAGCAATGTATTATGTTTTATTTGACAATTATTTTCTCTGCAAACGATGCTGCTACTTCAAATACCGTAGTGACGTCGCAGGCACAGTTTACATAGATTGTACATTCTTACTAAGTTCCATCGCTCGTTTCTATTCGCAGCCAAGAATTTTTTACACTTCTCAAGACTATTGCAGTTGCCAGAACACACTAAACAGATCTTTTTGATTTGTTCTTCATGAGCATGCACATAAACGTTTTTTGGCTTACGCGAATACTGCTCTATTGACTTTGATGCGCTGCTGTCACTTTCTATATTTATGCTGCTTGCTGAGACACCGACTTCATATATCCAGTTAGCGAATTCAGTCAAACTTACTCTTTTGTTATTTTTTGCTAATTTTATTTTGTGTTCACCCCAGTTAAGTTGAAAATGCGATGGCATTTTCATTATTAATTCATGTAGTAAAGATAAATTGGTCATTTCATTTATTAAACCACTGGCTTTAGTTGTTGTTTCTAGGCTTTACTTCCTTTTACTTCCACGGCCTTTACTTCCACGGCGAAATAGGTAATTGTGCTCAATTTATTTGTGTTCAGTGCTGGTAGTGATCTTATTCTATTTTTCAGTGAGTTTAATATTTTTTCCGGTTGTCCAAAAAGCAATTTTAGTGTAGATAGAGCACATGGTACACCCGATGGATGGATTAAAATATGCTTAACAGATCGAAGTGCTTCCCCCTTTAGAGAACTTTGAAGCCTGACAAGATTTTCAGCGTCTGTAAAACCACAGACTGCTGTCGACCAGTCATATGTGGCACTAAACAAGGGCCATTCTTCAGGAGTGCCGGTAAAAATTGGAAGCTCTTTTGGTACGGACTGCCGCGCGCTTATTTGTTGTTGCGAAAGCCTGTGAGAAGGTAATATAACAGGTTGGAGGTTTGATGGGTTCATGGAAAACGTTGAATCCATGTAACCAAATTGTACAGGTGTCTCTAATGTGTGATTTTCTGCATTTACGTTATCTGAATTATTACATAAATTTGCAGTTGTCGGCTGCTGACGGTTCGTTGTTGGGTCATTAATAAATGAAGACATGTTATTAACGAATGACGTAGTTGTACATACGGGCGGAGTTATTGTTTTTGTCGTATAAACTAAGTTATTACTTACGTTTTGGCAATATGTTTCAGTAGTGTTAGGCATTTCTTGCGTTGTTGTGGCTTGTGGTACAAATGTGTAAGGTGGCGTTTCAAACTGACGAGCTGCGGAAACTATATTTTGGTGTGCGGTTTAAGTAGCCGAAGTAGTGGGTTGGATTTGATTATCTAACCACTCATGTACAGATCTGCAGCTGATTGTGCGTCCTCGAAGTCATCTACTGCTTGTTCGAGAATTTGGTATTTCTTTTTAATGAAATCTCTTTTAAGTTGTGTCTCTTCTTCTAGACGTTGTAGCTCAAGAACTTGTCGGCGGGAGCGGGAAGCGGCCGAAGAGCCACTACGAATGGAAGAGGCAGAATCGATTGTGATTTGATGTTGTACCGTACAATTTTGGCAACTCCACGTAGGTTGGTCTTGATTGCTGCTGAGATTGACACAAGGTAAATGAAAATTAAGATGGCACTTGCTGCATTTTATAAAATTTTCATTTTCTGTGAACTTGTTGCAAATGTGACAGTTGTTCAGTGCAGGACTTAACTGAGTTGATCGTTGACGACTTAGTGGTTGACCCTGTGAGGGAGTGGAAGGTTGCATTCTGTTAGGACTTACGTTTTAGCACCCAAGATGATTCCTTCAAACGATCCGATGAGGTACCAATAAAAGAATTTTAATGTTGCCGGTAAAGCGGCCCAAGCTCAAGATAGCCAATGTGGATTTTAAACACAAGTGTAAGAATTTAGAAAACTTTAATTCTTTATTCTTACGCTTTAATATGTTAAAATTCCTAAAATTATAAATACATTCATTATACAAACTTACATACTAAACTGCTGATATACTAACTTTTATGTATGGCTACTCTAAGCGAAGCTTCGTAATCCTTATGACCTGAACGAATGAATATCTTAAATCTATGTAGGTGTTTTTATATACATATGTATGTGGTCTCGATTAAATATGGCTTCATAATTATACCGCGTGGAAAATTAAAAAGAATAATTTAACATTTTGACATGCTCATCTCTCTACATATCGATAACAGTAATGTCATATTAGCGATTTATGAGTGGCGGTAACAGGAGTAATTTTTACAAATTCAAAAGCCGAGATTTATAATTTTGCATGAAAAATGTTGTACACTTTTTCTTTAAAATTTTTGAATAAGACAAGAGTGTTATTTTTATAAATATAAAAGCCGAGATTTATAGTTTGCCATAAAAAATATTTATAATTTTTCTTGAAATTTTATGAATAAGTCACAGGTGTAATTTATTTATATATTGAAGCCAAAATCTCTAATTTTGCAAAAAAAAAATTTTTATTTTTTTTCGAAATTTTTTGATTAAGACATGTGCATTTTATTTATATACTAATGCTGAAATTTCTAATTTTGCATGACCAATTTTTGATACGTTTTCTTCAAAATGTTTGAATAAGTCACGGGTGTAATTTTTATATACATAAAAGCCGAGATTTCTAATATTGCATGAAAAATTTTGTTTACTCTTTCTTAAAAATTTTTGAATAAGACCGGGTGTAATTTTTGTAAATATAAAAGCCGAGATTTCTAGTTTTCCATAAAAAATTTGAAATTTTTGGAAAAAGTCACGGGTCTAATTTTTTTATATAATAAAGCTGCAATTTCTAATTTTTCCTCATGCAAAAATGTATTTTTCCAAATATGTATTTTTTTAAAAATTCTTTCAAATTAAAATAATTTTGAAAGAATTCAAAGGAGCACTGTTGCAAACTTAGTGAAGCTTTTTATAATTTCGTAATGAAATTAATATTTCCGGAGATACAGTCACTTTCTTAAACATTTCATAAAGAAGTAATATTCATATATTTACTGATATACTTGAACCATTCCTCATACAAAAATGTATTTTTCCAAACATTCTTTAAAATCAAAAAAATTTTAATGACTTGAAAAGAGCACTATTGATAACTTAGTGAAGATTTTTATAATTTCGCAACGAAATTAATATTTCCGGAGATACAGTCTCTTTCTAAAACATTTCATAGGGAAGTAATTTTTATTATTTTTTAATAAACTTAAAATTACTTTTTTAAACATTTCATATAGAAGTAATATTCATATATTTACTGATAAACTTAAACCATTCCTCATGCAAAAATGTATTTTTCCAAACATTCTTTAAAATTAAAAACATTTTGTACGAATTGGGAAGCGCATTATTGATAATTTATAATTTTTCTTGAAATTTTTGGAAAGCCAAAATTTTTAATTTTGCATGACCATATTTTAACATTTTTTCTTCAAAATGTTTGAATAAGTCACGGGTATAATTTTTATGAATATAAAAGCCGAGATTTCTAATTTTGCATCACCAATTTTGTACACTTTTTCTTGAAAATTTTTGAATAACACATGGGTGTAATTTTAATAAATATGAAATTCGAGATTTCTAATTATCCATAAAAAAATTTTATAATTTTTTATAAAATTTTTTGAATAAGTAACAGGTGTATTTTGTTTACATATTAAAGCTTAAATTATTAATTTTTAACACTTTTTTTTTAAAATGTTTAAATCAGTTATGGGTGTAATTTTTATATATATAAAAGCTGAGATTTCTTATTTTGCAATACAAAATGTTCTATACTTTTTCTTGAAAATTTTTGAATACGACATGGGTGTAATTTTTACAAATTCAAAAGCCGAGATTTCTAATTTTGCATGAAAAATTTTTGACACTTTTTCTTTAAAATTTTTGAATAAGACAGAGTGTTATCTTTATAAATATAAAAACCGAGATTTGTAATTTTCCATAAAAAATGTTTATAATTTTTCTTGAAATTTTATGAATAAGTCACAGGTGTTATTTATTTATATATTAAAGCCAAAATTTCTAATTTTCCAAAAAAAATTTTTATAATTTTACTTGAAATTTTTTGATTAAAACATGTTCATTTTATTTATATACTAATGCTCAAATTTCTAATTTTGCATGACCAATTTTTGATACGTTTTCTTCAAAATGTTTGAATAAGTCACGGGTGTAATTTTTATATACATAAAAGCCGAGATTTCTAATATTACATGAAAAATTTTGTTTACTCTTTCTTGAAAATTTTTAAATAAGACCGGGTGTAATTTTTGTAAATATAAAAGCCGAGATTTCTAATTTTGCATAAAAAATTTGAATAATCTTTCTTGAAATTTTTGGAAAGTGTCTTATTTATTTATATAATAAAGCTGCAATTTCTAATTTTTCCTTATGCAAAAATGTATTTTTCCAAATATGTATTTTTTTAAAAATTCTTTCAAATTAAAATAATTTTGAAAGAATTCAAAAGAGCACTGTTGCTAACTTAGTGAAGCTTTTTATAATTTCGCAATGAAATTAATATTTCCGTAGATACAGTCACTTTCTTAAACATTTCATAAAGAAGTAATATTCATATATTTACTGATAAACTTGAACCATTTCTCATACAAAAATGTATTTTTCCAAACATTCTTTAAAATCAAAAAAAAATTTTAACGAATTTTTTAATTTCGCAATGAAATTAAATTTCCGGAGTTACAGTCACTTTCTTAAACATTTCAAAAGGAAGTAATTTTTATTAATTTATTGATAAACTTAAACCACTTCTCATTTAAAAATGTATGTTTTCATACAATTTTTCAAATGAAAAGAGTTTTAAAAGAATTAAAAAGAGCTCTATCGGTAACTTGGTGCTGATTTTTATAATTTCGCAATAAAATTAATATTTCCGGAGCTACAGTAACTTTTTTAAACATTTTATATAGAAGTAATATTCATATATTTACTGATAAACTTGAACCATTCCTCATACAAAAATGTATTTTTCCAAACATTCTTTAAAATCAAAAAAAATTTGGACGATTTGAGAAGCGCATTATTGATAACTTATAATTTTTCTTGAAATTTTTGGAAAGCCAAAATTTTTAATTTTGCATGACCATATTTTAACACTTTTTTTTTAAAATGTTTGAATAAGTCACGGGTGTAATTTTTATGAATATAAAAGCCGAGATTTCTAATTTTGCATCACCAATTTTGTACACTTTTTCTTGAAAATTTTTGAATAAGACAAGAGTGTTATTTTTATAAATATAAAAGCCGAGATTTCTAATATTGCATTACAAATTTTGTATACTCTGTCTTGAAAATTTTTGAATAAGACTGTGTGTAATTTTTGTAAATAGAAAAGCCAAGATTTCTAATTTTCCATAAAAAATTTGTATAATCTTTCTTGAAATTTTTGGAAAAAGTCACGGGTCTAATTTATTTATATAATAAAGCTGCAATTTCAAATTTTTCCTCATGCAAAAATATATTTTTTCAAATATTATTTCAAATCAAAAATTCTTTCAAATTAAAATAATTTTAAAGAATTCAAGAGAGCACTGTTGCTAACTTAGTGGAGGTTTTTATAATTTCGCAATAAAATTAATATTTCCGAAGCTACAGTCACTTTCTTAAGCATTTCAAAAGAAAATAATATTCATATATTTATTGATAAGCTTGAACCGCTTCTCATAAAAAAATGTATTTTTTTATAAACTCTTTCAAATGAAAACAATCTTAAAGGAATTGAAAAGAACACTGTTAATAACTTAGTGCTTTTCAATTCAAAGATTTATATGAAAGTAATATTCATATATTTATTTAAATACATTTTTTTTATTTGAACTACTCCTCATACAAAAATTGTCTTTTCAAACATTCTTTCAAATCAAACAATTTAAAAAGAATTGAAAAGAGCACTATCGATAACTTGGTGAAAATTTTTATAATGTCGCAATGAAAGAATATTACCGGACTTATAGTCACTATCTTAAACATTTCAAAAGGAAGTAATATTCATATATTTATTGATAAGCTTGAACCGCTTCCCATACAAATATTTAATTTTTCAAAAACACTTGCAAATGAAAACAATTTTAAAGGAATTGAAAAGAGCACTGTAATTAACTTAGTGCTTTTCAATTCAAAGTTTCATATGAAAGTAATATTCATATATTTATTAATATATTTTTTTTTATTTGAACTACTCCTCATACAAAAATTGTTTTTTCAAACATTCATTCAAATCACACAATTTTAAAAGAATTGAAACGATAACTTGAGGAAGATTTTAATAATTTCGCAATGAAATTATTATTTCCGTAGATACAGTCACCTTCTTAAATATTTCATAAAGAAGTAATATTCATATATTTACTGATAAACTTGAACCATTCCTCATACAAAAATATATTTTTCCAAACATTCTTTCAAATCAAAAAAAATTTTGAACGAATTGAAAAGCGCATTATTGATAACTTAGTGAATATTTCTATAATTTCGCAATGAAGTTAATATTTTCGTAGATACAGTCACTTTCTTAAACATTTCAAAAGGAAGTAATATTCATATATTTATTGATAACCTTGAACCTCTTCTCATAAAAAAAAATGTATTTTTTCAAAAACTCTTTCAAAAGAAAACAATTTTAAAGGAATTGAAAAAAGCACTGTAATTAACTTAGTGCTTTTCAGTTCAAAGTTTCATATGAAAGTAATATTCATATATTTAATAATATATTTTTTTTTATTTGAACTACTCCTCATACAAAAATTGTTGTTTCAAACATTCATTCAAATCACACAATCTTAAAAGAATTGAAACGATAATTTGGTGAAGATTTTAATAATTTCGCAATGAAATTAGTATTTCCGGAGATACAGTCACTTTCTTAAACATTTCATAAAGAAGTAATATTCATATATTTACTGATAAACTTGAACCATTCCTCATACAAAAATGTATTTTTCCAAACATTCTTGCAAATCAAAAAAATTTGAACGAATTGAAAAGCGCATTATTGATAACTTAGTGGAGGTTTTTATAATTTCGCAATGAAATTAATATTTCCGGAGCTACAGTCACTTCTTAAACATTTCAAAAGGAAGTAATTTTTATTAATTTATTGATAAACTTAAACCACTTCTCATTTAAAAATGTATGTTTTCATAAAATCTTTTAAATCAAAAGAGTTTTAAAAGAATTGAAAAGAGCACTATCGGTAACTTGGTGCAGATTTTTATAATTTCGCAATAAAATTAATATTTCCGGAGCTACAGTTACTTTTTTAAACATTTCATATAGAGGTAATATTCATATATTTACTGATAAACTTTAACCATTCCTCATACAAAATGTATTTTTCCAAACATTCTTTCAAATCAAACAAATTTTGAACGAATGAGACACGCATTATTTATAACTTATAATTTTTCTTGAAATTTTTGGAAAACCAAACTTTTTAATTTTTCATGACCATATTTTAACACTTTTTCTTCAAAATGTTTAAATAAGTCACGGGTGTAATTTTTATGAATATAAAAGCCGAGATTTCTAATTTTGCATCACCAATTTTGTACACTTTTTCTTGAAAATTTTTGAATAACACATGGGTGTAATTTTAATAAATATAAAAGCCGAGATTTCTAATTTGCCATAAAAAATGACACAGGTCAAGTCACAGGTGTTATTTATTTATATATTAAAGCCAAAATTTCTAATTTTCCGTAAAAAAATTTTATAATTTTTCTTGAAATTTTTTGATTAAGACATGTGCATTTTATTTATATATTAATGCTGAAATTTCTAATTTTGCATGACCAATTTTTGATACGTTTACTTAAAAATGTTTGAATAAGTCACGGGTGTAATTTTTATATACATAAACCCGAGATTTCTAATATTGCATGAAAAATTTTGTATCCTCTTTCTTGAAAATTTTTGAATAAGACCGGGTGTAATATTTGTAAATATAAAAGCCGAGATTTCTAATTTTGCATAAAAAATTTGTATAATCTTTCTTGAAATTTTTGAAAAATTCCCGGGTCTAATCTATTTATATAATAAAGCTGCAATTTCTAATTTTTCCTCATGCAAAAATGTATTTTTCCAAATATGTATTTTTTTTTAAATTCTTTCAAATTAAAATAATTTTGAAAGAACTCAAAAGAGCGCCGTTGCTAACTTAGTGAAGCTTTTTATAATTTCGCAATGAAATTAATATATCCGTAGATACAGTCACTTTCTTAAACATTTCAAAAGGAAGTAATTTTTATTAATTTATTGATAAATTAATATTTCCGGAGCTACAGTCACTTTCTTAAACATTTCAAAAGGAAGTAATATTCATATATTTATTGATAAGCTTGAACCGCTTCTCATAAAAAAATGTATTTTTTCAAAAGCTCTTTCAAATGAAAACAATTTTAAAGGAATTGAAAAGAGCACTGTTAATAACTTAGTACTATTCAATGCAAGGATTCATATGAAAGTAATATTCATATATTTATTTTAATATATTTTTTTTTTTATTTGAACTACTCCTCATACAAAAATTGTCTTTTCAAACATTCATTCAAATCACACAATTTTAAAAGAATTGAAAAGAGCACTATCGATAACTTGGTGAAGATTTTTATAATGTCGCAATGAAAGTAATATTACCGGACATACAGTCACTTTTTAACATTTCATATAGAAGTTATATTCATATATTTACTTATAACTTTAACGATTCCTCATACAAAAATGTATTTTTCCAAAAATTCTTTAATATGAAACAAATTTTGAAGGAAAATAGGTACTCTTGATAACTTAGTGAAGATTTTTATAATTTGAAATCAAAACAACTTCGAAAGAATTAAAAAGAGCACTATCGATAATTTAGTAAATATTTCTATAATTTCGCAATGAAGTTAATATTTCCGTAGATACAGTCACTTTCTTAAACATTTCAAAAGGAAGTAATATTCATATATTTATTGATAAGCTTGAACCGCTTCTCATAAAAAAACGTAGTTTTTCAAAAACTCTTTCAAATGAAAAAAATTTTAAAGGAATTGAAAAGAGCACTATTGATAACTTAGTAAAGATTTTTATAATTTCGCAGCAAAACTAGTGTTACCGCCACTCATAAATCGCTAATATGACATTACTGTTACCGCCACTCATAAATCGCTAATATGACATTACTGTTACCGCCACTCATAAATCGCTGATATGACATTACTGTTATCGATATGTAGAGAGATGAGCATGGCAAAATGTTCAATTATTCCTTTTAATTTTCCACGCGGTATAATTATGAGGCCATATTTAATCGAGACCACATACATAAGTATATAAAACACCTACATAGATTTAAGATATTCATTCGTTCAGGTCATAAGGATTACGAAGCTTCGCTTGGAGTAGCCATACATAAAAGTTAGTATATCAGCAGTTTAGTATGTAAGTTTGTATAATGAATTTATTTATAATTTTAGGAATTTTAACATATTAAAGCGTAAGAATAAAGAATTAAAGTTTTCTAAAATTCTTACACTTGTGTTTAAAATCCACATTGGCTATCTTGAGCTTGGGCCGCTTTACCCGCAACATTAAAATTCTTTTATGTGCCTCATCGGATCGTTTGAAGGAATCATCTTGGGTGTTAAAACGTAAGTTCTAACAGAATGCAACCTTCCACTCCCTCACAGGGTCAACCACTAAGTCGTCAACGACCAACTCAGTTAAGTCCTGCACCGAACAACTGTAACATTTGCAACAAGTCCACAGACAACGAAAAATTTATAAAATGCAGCAAGTGCCATCTTAATTTTCATTTACCATGCGTCAATCTCAGCAGCAATCAAGACCAACCTACATGGAGTTGCCAAAATTGTACGGTACAACATCAAATCACGATCGATTCTGCCTCTTCCATTCGTAGTGGCTCTTCGGCCGCTTCCCGCTCCCGCCGACAAGCTCTTGAGCTACGACGTCTAGAAGAAGAGACACAACTTGAAAGAGATTTCATTAAAAAGAAATACCAAATTCTCGAACAAGCAGTAGATGACTTCGAGGACGCACAATCAGTTAATAAACACTCAGCTGTCAGATCTGTACATGAGTGGTTAAATAATCAAATCCAACTCCCTACTTCGGCTATTGCAACCGCACACCAAAATGTAGTTTCCGCAGCTCGTCAGTTTGAAACGCCACCTTACACATTTGTACCACAAGCCACAACAACGCAAGAAATGCCTAACACTACTAAACCATATTGCCAAAACGTAAGTAATGACTTAGTTTATACGACAAAAACAATAACTCCGCCCGTATGTACAACTACGTCATTCGTTAATAACATGTCTTCATTTATTAATGACCCAACAACGAACCGTCAGCAGCCGACAACTGCAAATTTATGTAATAATTCAGACAACGTAAATGGAGAAAATCACATATTAGAGACACCTGTACAATTTGGTTACATGGATTCAACGTTTTCCATGAACCCATCAAACCTCCAACCTGTTATATTACCTTCTCACAGGCTTTCGCAACAACAAATAAGCACGCGGCAGTCAGTACCAAAAGAGCTTCCAATTTTTACCGGCACTCCTGAAGAATGGCCCTTGTTTAGTGCCACATATGACTGGTCGACAGCAGTCTGTGGTTTTACAGACGCTGAAAATCTTGTCAGGCTTCAAAATTCTCTAAAGGGGGAAGCACTTCGATCTGTTAAACATATTTTGATCCATCCATCGGGTGTACCATGTGCTCTATCTACACTAAAATTGCTTTTCGGACAACCGGAAAAAATATTAAACTCACTAAAAAATAGAATAAGATCACTACCAGCACTGAACACAAATAAATTGAGCACAATTACCTCTTTCGCCGTGGAAGTAAAGGGCCTAGAAACAACAATTAAAGCCAGTGGTTTAATAAATGAACTGACCAATTCATCTTTATTACATGAATTAATAATGAAAATGCCATCACATTTTCAACTTAACTGGGGTGAACAAAAAATAAAACTAGCAAAAAATAACAAAAGAGTTAGTTTGACTGAATTCGCTAACTGGATATATGAAGTCGGTGTCTCAGCAAGCAGCATAAATATAGACAGTGACAGCAGCGCATCAAAGTCAATAGAGCAGTATTCGCGTAAGCCAAAAAACGTTTATGTGCATGCTGATGAAGAACAAAACAAAAAGATCTGTTTAGTGTGTTCTGGCAACTGCAATAGCGTTGAGAAGTGTAAAAAATTCTTGGCTGCGAATAGAAGCGAGCGATGGAACTTAGTAAGAATGTACAATCTATGTAAACTGTGCCTGCGACGTCACTACGGTATTTGCAGTAGCAGCATCGTTTGCAGAGAAAATAATTGTCAAATAAAACATAATACATTGCTGCATAAATCCATGACTGAAGATAGAGAAACAAACGCTACCAGAGAAACTGAAAATAAAAGCAAAAGAGATAATTTACATGCAGCCCATAGGAATGAATGCAATGAAATCTTATTTAAAATTATACCCATAACAATATACGGAAACAATAATAAACGTTTTAATACTTTTGCATTTATAGAGGAGGGTTCGTCTGTAAGTCTGGTAAATGAACAATTAATTAATAAACTAGATTTAAATGGTGAGCCACAACCTCTATGCTTGAAATGGACAGGTGAAATAGGTCGCAACGAAGAAGACTCAAAAATAGTCTCAATGAAAATTTCAGGTATGAATAAAACTGAATTTTCTATTTCTGTTCGTACGGTTAAACAACTATCGCTTCCGAGTCAGAGCTTTAATTATAAAAAGTTATGTAAAAAATTTCCGCACCTCAAAGGGCTACCCATCGCCGATTTTGAAAATGCTGTACCAGATGTACTTTTAGGATTAAATAACTTGAAATTATGTGTGCCAACTCGTGTTAAAGAAGGCAAGAAAAACGAACCCGTCGCTTTACATACTCGCCTCGGCTGGCTAATATGTGGCAACTCCAGTGTTGGAGAAAAGGCCCAAATTCAATATAATTTTTACTCTTGCGAGTGTAAAGGTGAAAACGACCAAATTCTTACTCACTTACTCAAACAGTTTTATACAACTGAGTTAGCAGGGATAAGTAACTATACTCCAGCTCTTGGAAAAGATGACCAAAGGGCATTAAGTTTGCTAGAAACATATACGAAACAAAGATGCGATGGCCATTACGAGACAGCTTTGCTGTGGCGATATGACAATATTACACTTCCACAAAGCTTTGATATGGCGAAGAGACGACTGATTTGTCTCGAAAAAACTCTAAGAAAAAATAAAGAGTTGTTTGAACATTTCGAAAAAACAATTTCTGAATATTTTGAAAGAAATTACATAGCCAAAGTAAACAATGAAGATGATAAAAAAAATGTATGGTATTTACCAATGTTTCCGGTATTTAACAAAAACAAACCGAATAAAACAAGAATAGTTTGGGATGCGGTCGCGAAGGCAAATGGTATTTCACTTAACTCTATGCTGCTCAAAGGGCCAGATTTGCTGTCTTCTCCTGCAGCTATTCTTTTTCGTTTTCGGCAAAGGCAAATTGCAATCTGTGGTGACATCGAACAAATGTTCCATCAGATTTATATACGCGATGAAGACTGCCATGCGCAAAGATTTTTATGGCGCAGCTGCGACGATCCAAATAACCCGAGAAACGTGTGGCCAAAAGGAAAGGTCATCGAAGTTGCCAAATCCGAAGATGGACAAGTACGAAAGGCAAAAGTTTTGACAGTTTGTGGCGTTTTAGAAAGACCTGCTGCAAAATTAGCGGTTTTAGACGTGGCTGAAAGAAAGTAGAGTAAGTCTTCGAAATCTCGCCATACTGTGGGGGAGTGTTACCGCCACTCATAAATCGCTAATATGACATTACTGTTACCGCCACTCATAAATCGCTAATATGACATTACTGTTACCGCCACTCATAAATCGCTGATATGACATTACTGTTATCGATATGTAGAGAGATGAGCATGGCAAAATGTTCAATTATTCCTTTTAATTTTCCACGCGGTATAATTATGAGGCCATATTTAATCGAGACCACATACATAAGTATATAAAACACCTACATAGATTTAAGATATTCATTCGTTCAGGTCATAAGGATTACGAAGCTTCGCTTGGAGTAGCCATACATAAAAGTTAGTATATCAGCAGTTTAGTATGTAAGTTTGTATAATGAATTTATTTATAATTTTAGGAATTTTAACATATTAAAGCGTAAGAATAAAGAATTAAAGTTTTCTAAAATTCTTACACTTGTGTTTAAAATCCACATTGGCTATCTTGAGCTTGGGCCGCTTTACCCGCAACAACTAGTATTTCCGGAAATACACTCACTTTCTTAAACATTTCATAAAGAAGTAATTTTTATTAATTTATTGATAAACTTAAGCCACTTCTCCTTTAAAAATGTAAGTTTTCATAAAATCTTTCAAACCAAAAGAGTTTTAAAAGAATTGAAAAGAGCAATATCGGTAACTTAGTGAAGACTTTAAAATTTCGCAACGAAATTAATATTTCTGGAGCTAAAGTTACTTTTTTAAATATTTAATATAGAAGTAACATTCATATATTTACTGATAAACTTGAACCATTCCTCATACAAAAATGTATTTTTCCAAACATTATTTCAAATCAAAAAAATTTTGAACGAATTGAAAAGCACATTATTGATAACTTAGTGGAGGTTTTTATAATTTCGCAATGAAATTAATATTTCCGGAGCTACAGTCACTTTCTTAAACATTTCAAAAGGAAGTAATATTCATATATTTATTGATAAGCTTGAACCGCTTCTCATAAAAAAATGTTTTTTTCAAAAAGTCTTTCAAATGAAAACAATTTTAAAGGAATTGAAAAGAGCACTGTTAATAACTTAGTGCTTTTCAATTCAAAGATTCATATGAAAGTAATATTCATATATTTATTCTAATAAATTTTTTTTTATCTGAACTACTCTTCATACAAAAATTGTCTTTTCAAACATTCTTTAAAAACAAACAATTTAAAAAGAATTGAAAAAGCACTATCGATAACTTGGTGAAGATTTTTATAATGTCGCAATGAAAGTAATATTACCGGTAATACAGTTACTTTTAAAACATTTCATATAGAAGTGTAGGAAGAAAACACCACGACTTTCCGCTTTCAGGTCACTTTATTAACTGAACCATCATTTATATACAAAATAACTTAAAGCTATGTAGATGTAAGACAGTGATAGATATATATATATATATACTTAAAGCTATGTAAATGTAGTACAGTGACAGATATATATATATACACAACTTAAAGCTACAAAGCGGCATACACCAATAACAAACAGCACATTACTACAATTCGGCCCTCCTGACAACGAGATCCCCTGATCTCGGTTCTACTAACTCCGTGACCCGCGACCCTTGAACCACGGGCGGATATTCCCAACTGCCCATACACCCTTGTACGGGTTACGAGATTGTTGAAAACCCTCTATATCCTTCAGCAAATATCTATCATTCCGCAAAACTTTCGATACCCTAAATGGTCCCTTGAATTTCGGAACCAATTTACGGGATATACCAGCGTGTGAATCAAAATTCTTCACCATAACATAGTCGTCGACAAAATACTTCGTAGGTGCCTTTCTCCGTTTGTCGACATAATTCTTGTTATAGTCCTGCAATGTCTTCTGCCTTACTGATGCCCTGTCTCTAATCTCACCGTGATCCACTTGTTTGACATCCTGTACATCCTCAATCAAAGTCTCCTTTAAAAAATCCATCACACTACCCCTTTGCCCGACACCGAATAACATGGCACTCGGATGCTCGCCTATTGCCCTATGAACAGTGTTGTTAAGGCTGTATTCAACTTTATCCAATACCATATCCCAGAAAACATTCTCCTCAGGCCGTACCAATTTTGCTATCATTGGACCAATACTCCTGTTCACTCTCTCAACCTGCCCATTTGCCTGCGGGGAACTAGTAGCAACCCTCACATGTTTGATCCCATTTTCCTCCATAAACTCCCGGAACTCCCCAGATGTAAACGCAGTACCCCTATCGCTTATGACATACCTCGGTCGACTGTAACATCGGAAATAGTCCCTCAAATGACCAATAACCTCCTTCGTATTCGTCGTCTTCGTCGGATAAAGTCTCACAAATTTCGTATTAGCGTCGACAACAACCAAAATATGTTTGAGTGTCCTACCATTATCAACGGGCCCGTAATGGTCTATGTGAACCATATCAAACGGTTTTCTGGGCTTTGGGATATTATTCAAAAATCCTTCTTCCTTTCCGTGTTTCGAAGAATATGCTATGCACTTCAAACAATTTTGTATGTGAACCGACGCCTTTTCCCTAATCTTCGGAAACCAATAGCTTTTAGCGATAAGTTCAGTCATTTTGTCGATCCCCACATGACCAATCTCATCATGGTATTTATAAAAAACATGATGTTCCATGTCTTCCGGCACGCAAAACAATAAAGCGTCATTATTCGATTTCCTATAAATAACTCCATTCCTCATCTCAAACAACTTATGTTGTTTCCTCTGAAGTTCACACTTAAGGCCCTTCAATTTCGTATCTTTATTCTGACATATGACCAAATTCTCCTCAAAAGTATTACTCTCGATCACCATTATGCTCAAACACCTACTAAGTGCATCCACATGTTGCATCCGCGAACCAGTTCTATGTTCCAAAACGTAGTCATAATTTTGCAGTTCAAGACCCCATCTCGCAATCCTTGGGTTAAGTTCTTTTTTATTCAACGTCATTGTCAGTGAATTACAGTCCGTGACAATTTTAAACTTCTTTCCCTGTAAGTATATTCGAAATCTTTTCAAAGCGTTAATAATTGCAAGTGTCTCTAATTCAAAACTGTGATATTTAGATTCAACCTCCGTCGTACGCTTCGAAAAATAAAACACCGGGTGCATTTTTCCGTCCTCCTTTTTCTGTAAAAGAACAGCTCCAAACCCTACGCTGCTTGCATCACAATGCAATTCAGTATCATCCTTTGGATCGTATAAAGCCAACACCGGCGACCCCATCAATTTCTCCTTCAACAGCTCAAAAGCTCCAAGTTCCTCCGTCCCAAATTTGAATTTTCTATCCTTTCTAGTCAAATCATATAATGGTCTAGCCATTAAAGAAAAGTCCTTGACAAATCTTCTGAAGTAAGAACAAAGTCCCAAAAAACTTTGTACCGAATGTACGTTTGTCGGCAACGGAAAGTTTTTTATTGCCATGAGTCCACGATCATCCGCTCCAATACCCTGGCCATCAATTTTATATCCTAAATATGTAACAGTTGTCTGTAAAAATTCACACTTGTCCAGCCTTAGCTCCAACTTATTCTCCACTAATTTATCAAAAACCTCTCTCAGTACAAGAAAATGTTCACCAATATCCGTTGTTGCGATCATTATGTCATCCAAATAAATAATCAACTTACCATCCCTTACCATGTCTGCAAAAATTCTGTTTACAAATCTTTGAAAAACTGAGGGGGCATTTCTCAAACCAAACGGCATCCTCAAAAACTCATATTGGCCTAACGGAGTAACAAAAGAAGTATACTTCACTGAATCCTCATCAACATACACATGAAAAAAACCATTTCTCAAATCCAATTTCGTAAAATATTTCTTACCCGCCAGTCTATCCAACAAATCATCTATCAAGGGAATAGGATAGCTATCCTTGGCTGTCATTCTATTCAGCACACGGTAATCCACACACAGCCTAAGATCACCCGTTTTCTTCTTCACCAAAACAATAGGCGAAACAAATTCTGATTCACTCGGCCTGATGTAACCCTTTTCCAAGTATTCATCCAAAATTACCTGTAACCGCTGCCTCTCATCATAGGACAATCTGCGAGGGGTACAACTAAAAGGTTTCGGATTTTCAACAATCAACTTCATATTACTCTTCACCCTAGGTTCAACTGGTCTTTGTGGCCGTAAATAACATCCCAAAAACATTGCATCCAACTTTCCTCTATCCTTATAACTCACACTTTCACCCACAATGAGCTGGTTTCCGCCATTCTCCCCGCAATCAATAGACATTATCATATTCAACACTTTTTCAAATTCATAATCCATTACCCTGTCATCATTTCGGCCAACCCCCGCTATCAACCTTAATCCTGCCATTTCCAAAAAATCCCTGCCCAAAATACAATCATACACCATTGACCCATCATCAACAATAATCATCTTCAATTCAATTCTTTTATTTTCAAAAAAAACATAAAATAAACATTTTCCATAAGTCTTCAATCTACTCTTATTAATTCCAAAAAATGATGAGTCAACTTCTGACATTTCAGTAAAATTTATCTTTCCCGCAACATCTGACCTCCTAACTAAGCTGACGGGGCTCCCCGTGTCTATTAGGCATTCTATGTAAAAACAATCATTGAAATTTTCATTAGTACTAAACTTAAAATACCTTAAATAATCATTCTCGTTCACCTTGGACACTGCTTCTCTTCGTTCAGGGCACGCTGCAACACGATGTTCCAAGCTCCCACAAGCATAACATGCACCTACTTCCCTCTTTGGTTTCCGGCAATCGGTAGCAAAATGTCCTACTGAATTGCAGTTGTAGCATCTATACTTGATTTCGTTTTTTGTTGTCTTCGATGACATTGGGACTGGTAACTGAATCGTGGAGAATGCCTGCAGCAGCTGCGCCTTATTCTTGTAACATTGTAATTTGGCATGTATTTTCAAATTTTCATCAGGTATGCCCTCAATTATATTATCGACAAGTTCGTCCTCATCAATTCGGAATTTACTGGCCAACAAGACTTTCTCATTAAAATAATTCATGAAGCTTACATTGTACTGCCATTTGTATGCCTCAAAATTGCGCCGCATTACTAGTTTGTTTTCTTTTGAACTGAATACATTTAACATTTCTGCAAACAAGACATCGAGTTCCTCATTAACATAGTTTGATTTTGAATGCAGCCACAGTTGAGCTTTTCCCTTAACCTTACACATCAACAAAGCTTTCAAGGTACTGTCATCCACAGGATACTTTCTTGCAATATTTTTAAATTGTAAAATCCATACTTCTGGGCAAACTGCACCATCATACCCCGGCAATAAATCTTTAAGTAAACCCAACGACATAATGTTGTCGTTATTGTTTACATTTCGACCACTATCGCGTGAAACTTCATTTGCTCCGTTTGTGTTGTTGTTCAAACTTGTATTATACACATTTCTACATTCATCTTGAACGTCATTAAATAAAACACTCATTCGACTTTTTTCAAACTCATCTTTTCTCTTATAAAACTCATTTTCTTTAATCAAAAGTTCTTTTTCTCTTTTCAAAAGTTCAAGTTCTCTTCTCATTTGATTAAAGTTAATTTCACTCCAATCTGCATTTGCTGCGATTTCACCGCTCATTTGCACTCTTTCTGCCATTTGCGTGGTCTCATTTTCTGCACTCATTTGGTAATTTTCGATCATTTGACTTTGTTCACTCGTTTGTGTTTCAACATGCTCAATACCATCACTCATCTCTTCTACTGTGTTAGTGACAACGATGCTTTCAATTGGACATACCCCTCTATCATTTGCTGGAACTTCATTGAGTCGCAAAACAAGCGCACTTTTCGTACCAGCGGTGGGCAAATTAAGTTGTTGCAGCCATCCTCGCAGCTGCGCAGCCGTGTACTTGTTCGGGTTGACTTCTTCCATTCTTGTTTGCTGCCTCTTCTACTTTATTTTTCGTTAGTAACAAAATGCACACGAAACCAAGGTCTTTTCTCTTCTGGATTTTTCTGTAGTTATTCTTCTTTCTGTCTCTAGTGTTCTATTCTTTCCTTTTCTATCGAATTTCCTTTGAACTTCGCAATTTCTTGCCGTTGTAAATTCTGTATGTATTTGTTCTTCGTTTTGTACAGCAAATTATCGCTAACGGGAACAAATTTTTACCTCTTTTTTTTTCTTCTTTTTTTTTTTTTTAAGGGTAATCCCACTTCTGACAAACTGTAGGAAGAAAACACCACGACTTTCCGCTTTCAGGTCACTTTATTAACTGAACCATCATGTATATACAAAATAACTTAAAGCTATGTAGATGTAAGACAGTGATAGATATATATATATATACTTAAAGCTATGTAAATGTAGTACAGTGACAGATATATATATATATATATACAGAAACTTAAAGCTACAAAGCGGCATACACCAATAACAAACAGCACATTACTACAGAAGTAATATTCATATATTTACTGATAAACTTGAACGATTCCTCATACAAAAATTTATTTTTCCAAAAATTCTTTAAAATGAAACCAATTTTAAAGGAATTGAAAATAGGTACTCTTGATAACTTAATGATGATTTTTATAATTTTAAATCAAAACAACTTCGAAAGAATTAAAAAAGCACTATCGATAACTTAGTGAATATTTCTATAATTTCGCAATGAAGTTAATATTTCCGTAGATACAGTCACTTTCTTAAACATTTCAAAAGGAAATAATAATCATATGTTTATTGATAAGCTTGAACCGCTTCTCATAAAAATGTAATTTTTCAAAAACACTTGCAAATGAAAACAATTTTAAAGGAATTGAAAAGCCGAGATTTCTAATTTTTCATAAAAAATGTTTATAATTTTTATTGAAAATTTATGAATAAGTCACAAGTGTAATTTATTTATATATTAAAGCCAAAATTTCTAATTTTCCAAAAAAAGTTTTATATAATTTTTCTTGAAATTTTTTTTTACGACATGTGCATTTTATTTATATATTAATGCTGAAATTTTCTAATTTTGCATGACCAATTTTTGATACGTTTTCTTCAAAATGTTAGAATAAGTCCGGGGTGTAATTTTTATAAATATAAAACTCGAGGTTTCTAATTTTGCATGAAAAAATGTTCTATACTTTTTCTTGAAAATTTTTGAAAACGACATGGGTGCAATTTTTACAAATTCAAAAGCCGAGATTTCTAATTTTGCATGAAAAATTTTGTACACTTTTTCTTCAAAATTTTTGAATAAGACAAGAGTGTTATTTTTATAAATATAAAAGCCGAGATTTCTAATTTTCCATAAAAAATTTGTATAATCTTTCTTGAAATTTTTGGAAAAATTCACAGGTCTAATTTATTTATATAATAAAGCTGCAATTTCTAATTTTTGCTCATTCAAAAATGTATTTTTCCAAATATGTACTTTTTTAAAAATTATTTCAAATTAAAATAATTTTGAAAGAATTCAAAAGAGCACTGTTGCTAACTTAGTAAAGCTTTTTATAATTTCGCAATGAAATTAATATTTCCGTAGATACAGTCACTTTCTTAAACATTTCATATAGAAGTAATATTCATATATTTACTGATAAACTTGAACCACTGCTCATACAAAAATGTATTTTTCCAAACATTCTTTCAAATCCAAAAAATTTTGAAGGAATTGAAAATATGTTCTCTTGATAACTTAATGAAGATTTTTGTAATTTGAAATCAAAACAACTTCGAAAGAATTAAAAAGAGCACTATCGATAACTTAGTGAATATTTCTATAATTTCGCAATAAACTTAATATTTCCGTAGATACAGTCACTTTCTTAAACATTTCATAAAGAAGTAATATTCATATATTTACTGATAAACTTGAACCATTCCTCATACAAAAATATATTTTTCCAAAAATTCTTTAAAATGAAACAAATTGTGAAGGAATTGAAAATATGTTCTCTTGATAACTTAATGAAGATTTTTGTAATTTGAAATCAAAACAACTTCGAAAGAATTAAAAAGAGCACTATCGATAACTTAGTGAATATTTCTATAATTTCGCAATGAAGTTAATATTTCCGTAGATACAGTCACTTTCTTAAACATTTCAAAAGGAAGTAATATTCATATATTTATTGATAAGCTTGAACCGCTTCTCATAAAAAAACGTAGTTTTTCAAAAACTTTTTCAAATGAAAACAATTTTAAAGGAATTGAAAAGAGCACTGTTGCTAACTTAGTGAAGCTTTTTATAATTTCGCAATGAAATTAATATTTCCGTAGATACAGTCACTTTCTTAAACATTTCATAAAGAAGTAATATTCATATATTTACTGATAAACTTGAACCATTCCTCATACAAAAATGTATTTTTCCAAACATTCCTTCAAATCAAAAAAATGTTAAACGAATTGAACAGCGCATTATTGATAACTTAGTGGAGGTTTTTATAATTTCGCAATGAAATTAATATTTCCGGAGCTACAGTCACTTTCTTAAACATTTCAAAAGGAAGTAATATTCACATATTTATTAATAAGCTTGAACCGCTTCTCATAAAAAAATGTATTTTTTCAAAAACTCTTTCAAATGAAAACAATTTTAAAGGAATTGAAAAGAGCACTGTTAATAACTTAGTACTTTTCAATTCAGGGATTCATATGAAAGTAATATTCATATATTTATTTTAATATATTTTTTTTTTTATTTTAACTACTCCTCATACAAAAATTGTCTTTTCAAACATTCATTCAAATCACACAATTTATAAGAATTGAAACGATAACTTGGTGAAGATTTTAATAATTTCGCAATGAAATTAATATTTCCGTAGATACAGTCACCTTCTTAAACATTTCAAAAGGAAGGAATATTCATATATTTACTGATAAACTTGAACCATTCCTCATACAAAAATGTATTTTTCCAATTTTTTGATAATTATTCCAATTTATTGATAACTTAGTGGAGGTTTTTATAATTTTGTAATGAAATTAATATTTCCGTAGATACAGTCACCTTCTTAAACATTTCAAAAGGAAGGAATATTCATATATTTACTGATATACTTGAACCATTCCTCATACAAAAATGTATTTTTCCAATTTTTTGATAATTATTCCAATTTATTGATAACTTAGTGATGATTTTTATAATTTTAAATCAAAACAACTTCGAAAGAATTAAAAAAGCACTATCGATAACTTAGTGAATATTTCTATAATTTCGCAATGAAGTTAATATTTCCGTAGATACAGTCACTTTCTTAAACATTTCAAAAGGAAATAATAATCATATGTTTATTGATAAGCTTGAACCGCTTCTCATAAAAAATGTAATTTTTCAAAAACACTTGCAAATGAAAACAATTTGAAAGGAATTGAAAAGCCGAGATTTCTAATTTTTCATAAAAAATGTTTATAATTTTTCTTGAAATTTTATGAATAAGTCACAGGTGTAATTTATTTATATTATAAAGCCAAAATTTCTAATTTTCCAAAAAAAATTTTTTTAATAATTTTTCTTGAAATTTTTTTTATTAAGACATGTGCATTTTTTTATATATATTAATGCTGAAATTTCTAATTTTGCATGACCAGTTTTTGATACGCTTTCTTCAAAATGTTAGAATAAGTCCGGGGTGTAATTTTTATATACATAAAAGCCGAGATTTCTAATATTGCATGAAAAATTTTGTTTACTCTTTCTTGAAAATTTTTGAATAAGACCGGGTGTAATTTTTGTAAATATAAAAGCCGAGATTTCTAGTTTTCCATAAAAAATTTGAAATTTTTGGAAAAAGTCACGGGTCTAATTTTTTTATATAATAAAGCTGCAATTTCTAATTTTTCCTCATGCAAAAATGTATTTTTCGAAATATGTATTTTTTTAAAAATTCTTTCAATGAAAAAAATTTTAAAGCAATTGAAAAGAGCACTGTTGCTAACTTAGTGAAGCTTTTTATAATTTCGCAATGAAAGTAATATTTCCGTAGATACAGTCACCTTCTTAAACATTTCATAAAGAAGTAATATTCATATATTTACTGAACTACTTGAACCATTCCTCATACAAAAATGTATTTTTCCAAACATTCTTTCAAATCAAAACAGTTTTAAAAGAATTGAAGAGCGATCAATTGATAATTTTGTAAAGATTTTTATAATTTTGTAATGAAATTAATACTTCCGGAGATACAGTCACTTTCTTAAACATTTCAAAAGGAAGTAATATTCATATATTTACTGATAAACTTGAACCTTTCCTCATACAAAAATGTATTTTTCCAAAAATTCTTTAAAATGAAACAAATTTTGAAGGAATTGAAAATAGTTACTCTTGATAACTTAATGAAGATTTTTGTAATTTGAAATCAAAACAACTTCGAAAGAATAAAAAAGAGCACTATCGATAACTTAGTGAATATTTCTATAATTTCGCAATGAAGTTAATATTTCCGGAGATACAGTCACTTTCTTAAACATTTCAAAAGGAAGTAATATTCATATATTTATTGATAAGCTTGAACCGCTTCTCATAAAAAAACGTAGTTTTTCCAAAACTCTTTCAAATGAAAAAAATTTTAAAGGAATTGAAAAGAGCACTGATGCTAACTTAGTGAAGCATTTTATAATTTCGCAATGAAATTAATATATCCGTAGATACAGTCACTTTCTTAAACATTTCATAAAGAAGTAATATTCATATATTTACTGATAAACTTGAACCATTCCTCATACAAAAATGTATTTTTCCAAACATTCTTTCAAATCAAACAAATTTTGAACGAATGAGAAGCGCATTATTTATAACTTATAATTTTTCTTGAAATTTTTGGAAAACCAAACTTTTTAATTTTGCATGACCATATTTTAACACTTTTTCTTCAAAATGTTTAAATAAGTCACGAGTGTAATTTTTATGAATATAAAAGCCGAGATTTCTAATTTTGCATCACCAATTTTGTACACTTTTTCTTGAAAATTTTTGAATAACACATGGGTGTAATTTTAATAAATATAAAAGCCGAGATTTCTAATTTGCCATAAAAAATGTTTATAATTTTTCTTGAAATTTTATGAATAAGTCACAGGTGTTATTTATTTATATATTAAAGCCAAAATTTCTAATTTTCCGTAAAAAAATTTTATAATTTTTCTTGAAATTTTTTGATTAAGACATGTGTATTTTATTTATATATTAATGCTGAAATTTCTAATTTTGCATGACCAATTTTTGATACGTTTTCTTAAAAATGTTTGAATAAGTCACGGGTGTAATTTTTATATACATAAAGCCGAGATTTCTAATATTGCATGAAAAATTTTGTATACTCTTTCTTGAAAATTTTTGAATAAGACCGGGTGTAATATTTGTAAATATAAAAGCCGAGATTTCTAATTTTGCATAAAAAATTTGTATAATCTTTCTTGAAATTTTGGAAAAATTCCCGGGTCTAATTTATTTATATAATAAAGCTGCAATTTCTAATTTTTCCTCATGCAAAAATGTATTTTTCCAAATATGTAATTTTTTAAAAATTCTTTCAAATTAAAATAATTTTGAAAGTATTCAAAGGAGCACTGTTGCTAACTTAGTGAAGCTTTTTATAACTTCGTAATGAAATTAATATTTCCGGAGATACAGTCACTTTCTTAAACATTTCATAAAGAAGTAATATTCATATATTTACTTATAAACTTGAACCATTCCTCATACAAAAATGTATTTTTCCAAACATTATTTAAATTAAAAACAATTTTAAATGAATTGAAAAGAGCACTATTGATAACTTAGTGAAGATTTTTATAATTTCGCAACGAAATTAATATTTCCGGAGATACAGCCTCTTTCTTAAACATTTCATGAGGAAACAATTTTTATTAATTTATTGATAAACTTAAACCACTTCTCATTTAAAAATGTATGTTTTCATAAAATCTTTTAAATCAAAAGAGTTTTAAAAGAATTGAAAAGAGCAGTATCGGTAACTTGGTGCAGATTTTTATAATTTCGCAATAAAATTAATATTTCCGGAGCTACAGTTACTTTTTTAAACATTTCATATAGAGGTAATATTCATATATTTACTGATAAACTTGAACCATTCCTCATACAAAAATGTATTTTTCCAAACATCCTTTCAAATCAAACAAATTTTGAACGAATGAGAAGCGCATTATTTATAACTTATAATTTTTCTTGAAATTTTTGGAAAGCCAAACTTTTTAAATTTGCATGACCATATTTTAACACTTTTTCTTCAAAATGTTTGAATAAGTCAATGGTGTAATTTTTATGAATATAAAAGCCGAGATTTCTAATTTTGCATCACCAATTTTGTACACTTTTTTTTGAAAATTTTTGAATAACACATGGAAAGTCGAGATTTCTAATTTTCCATAAAAAAATTTTTGAAATTATATGAATAAGAAATTTTATGAATAAGTAACAGGTGTATTTTGTTTATATATTAAAGCCTAAATTTCTAATTTTTAAGACTTTTTCTTCAAAATGTTTGTATCAGTTACGGTTGTAATTTTTATATATATATAAAACTCGAGATTTCTAATTTTGCATGGAAAAATGTTCTATACTCTTTCTTGAAAATTTTTGAAAACGACATAGGTATAATTTTTACAAATTCAAAAGCCAAAATTTCTAATTTTCCATAAAAAATTTGTATAATCTTTCTTGAAATGTTTGGAAAAATTCACGGGTCTAATTTATTTATATAATAAAGCTGACATTTCTGATTTTTCCTCATGCAAAAATGTATTTTTCCAAATATGTATTTTTTTAAAAATTCTTTCAAATTAAAATAATTTTGAAAGTATTCAAAAGAGCACTGTTGCTAACTTAGTGAAGCTTTTTATAATTTCGCAATGAAATTAATATTTCCGTAGATACAGTCACTTTCTTAAACATTTCAAAAGGAAGTAATATTCATATATTTATTGATAAGCTTGAACCGCTTCTCATAAAAAAACGTAGTTTTTCCAAAACTCTTTCAAATGAAAAAAATTTTAAAGGAATTGAAAAGAGCACTGATGATAACTTAGTGAAGCATTTTATAATTTCGCAATGAAATTAATATATCCGTAGATACAGTCACTTTCTTAAACATTTCATAAAGAAGTAATATTCATATATTTACTGATAAACTTGAACCATTCCTCATACAAAAATGAATTTTTCCAAACATTCTTTCAAATCAAAAAAATTTTGAACGAATTGAAAAGCGCACTATCGATAACTTGGTGAAGATTTTTATAATGTCGCAATGAAAGTAATATTACCGGACATACAGTCACTTTTTTAACATTTCATATAGAACTTATATTCATATATTTACTTATAACTTGAACGATTCCTCATACAAAAATGTATTTTTCCAAAAATTCTTTAATATGAAATAAATTTTGAAGGAAAATAGGTACTCTTGATAACTTAGTGAAGATTTTTATAATTTGAAATCAAAACAACTTCGAAAGAATTAAAAAGAGCACTATCGATAATTTAGTAAATATTTCTATAATTTCGCAATGAAGTTAATATTTCCGTAGATACAGTCACTTTCTTAAACATTTCAAAAGGAAGTAATATTCATATATTTATTGATAAGCTTGAACCGCTTCTCATAAAAAAATGTATTTTTTCAAAAACTATTTCAAATGAAAACAATTTTAAAGGAATTGAAAAGAGCACTATTGATAACTTAGTGAAGATTTTTATAATTTCGCAGCGAAACTAGTATTTCCGGATATACAGTCACTTTCTTAAACATTTCATTAAGAAGTAATTTTTATTAATTTATTGATAAACTTAAGCCACTTCTCCTTGAAAAATGTAAGTTTTCATAAAATCTTTCAAACCAAAAGAGTTTTAAAAGAATTGAAAAGAGCAATATCGGTAACTTAGTGAAGACTTTAAAATTTCGCAACGAAATTAATATTTCTGGAGCTAAAGTTACTTTTTTAAATATTTCATATAGAAGTAACATTCATATATTTACTGATAAACTTGAACCATTCCTCATACAAAAATGTATTTTTCCAAACATTATTTCAAATCAAAAAAATTTTTAACGAATTGAAAAGCGCATTATTGATAACTTAGTGGAGGTTTTATAATTTCGCAATGAAATTAATATTTCCGGAGCTACAGTCACTTTCTTAAACATTTCAAAAGGAAGTAATATTCATATATTTATTGATAAGCTTGAACCGCTTCTCATAAAAAAATGTTTTTTTCAAAAAGTCTTTCAAATAAAAACAATTTTAAGGGAATTGAAAAGAGCACTGTTAATAACTTAGTGCTTTTCAATTCAAAGATTCATATGAAAGTAATATTCATATATTTATTCTAATAAATTTTTTTTTATCTGAACTACTCTTCATACAAAAATTGTATTTTCAAACATTCTTTAAAAACAAACAATTTAAAAAGAATTGAAAAGAGCACTATCGATAACTTGGTGAAGATTTTTATAATGTCGCAATGAAAGTAATATTACCGGTTATACAGTTACTTTTAAAACATTTCATATAGAAGTAATATTCATATATTTACTGATAAACTTGAACGATTCCTCATACAAAAATGTATTTTTCCAAACATTCTTTCAAATCAAAACAGTTTTAAAAGAATTGAAGAGCGATCAATTGATAATTTTGTGAAGATTTTTATAATTTTGTAATGAAATTAATATTTCCGGAGATACAGTCACTTTCTTAAACATTTCAAAAGGAAGTAATATTCATATATTTACTGATAAACTTGAACCATTCCTCATACAAAAATGTATTTTTCCAAACATTCTTTAAAATGAAACAAATTTTGAAGGAATTGAAAATAGGTACTCTTGATAACTTAATGAAGATTTTTGTAATTTGAAATCAAAACAACTTCGAAAGAATTAAAAAGAGCTCTATCGATAACTTAGTGAATATTTCTATAATTTCGCAATGAAGTTAATATTTCCGTAGATACAGTCACTTTCTTAAACATTTCAAAAGGAAGTAATATTCATATATTTATTGATAAGCTTGAACCGCTTCTCATAAAAAAACGTAGTTTTTCCAAAACTCTTTCAAATGAAAAAAATTTTAAAGGAATTGAAAAGAGCACTGATGATAACTTAGTGAAGCATTTTATAATTTCGCAATGAAATTAATATATCCGTAGATACAGTCACTTTCTTAAACATTTCATAAAGAAGTAATATTCATGTATTTACTGATAAACTTGAACCATTCCTCATACAAAAATGAATTTTTCCAAACATTCTTTCAAATCAAAAAAATTTTGAACGAATTGAAAAGCGCACTATTGATAACTTAGTGAAGGTTTTTATAATTTCTCAATGAAAATAATATTTCCGGAGCTACAGTCACTTTCTTAAACATTTCAAAAGGAAGTTATATTCATATATTTATTGATAAGCTTGAACCGCTTCTCATAAAAAAATTTATTTTTTCAAAAGCTCTTTCAAATGAAAACGATTTTAAAGGAATTGAAAAGAGCACTGTTGCTAACTTAGTGAAGCTTTTTATAATTTCGCAATGAAATTAATATTTCCGTAGATACAGTCACTTTCTTAAACATTTCATAAAGAAGTAATATTCATATATTTACTGATAAACTTAAACCATTCCTCATACAAAAATGTATTTTTCCAAACATTCTTTCAAATGAAAAAAATTTTGAACGAATTGAAAAGCGCATTATTGGTAACTTAGTGGAGGTTTTTATAATTTCGCAAGTAAATTAATATTTCCGGGGCTACAGTCACTTTCTTAAACATTTCAAAAGGAAGTAATATACATATATTTAATGAAAAGCTTGAACCGCATCTCATAAAAAAAAATAGTTTTTCAAAAACTCTTTCAAATGAAAACAATTTTAAAGGAATTGAAAAGAGCACTGTTGCTAACTTAGTGAAGCTTTTTATAGTTTCGCAATGAAATTAATATTTCCGTAGATACAGTCACTTTCTTAAACATTTCAAAAAGAATTAATATTCATATATTTACTGATAAACTTAAACCATTCCTCATACAAAAATGTATTTTTCCAAACATTCTTTCAAATCAAAAAAATTTTGAACGAATTGAAAAGCGCATTATTGGTAACTTAGTGGAGGTTTTTATAATTTCGCAAGTAAATTAATATTTCCGGAGCTACAGTCACTTTCTTAAACATTTCAAAAGGAAGTAATATACATATATTTATTAATAAGCTTGAACCGCTTCTCATAAAAAAATGTATTTTTTCAAAAACTCTTTCAAATGAAAACAATTTTAAAGGAATTGAAAAGAGCACTGTTAATAACTTAGTACTTTTCAATTCAAGGATTCATATGAAAGTAATATTCATATATTTATTTTAATATATTTTTTTTTATTTGAACTACTCCTCATACAAAAATTGTCTTTTCAAACATTCATTCAAATCACACAATTTTAAAAGAATTGAAACGATAACTTGGTGAAGATTTTAATAATTTCGCAATTAAATTAATATTTCCGTAGATACAGTCACCTTCTTAAACATTTCAAAAGGAAGCAATATTCATATATTTACTGATAAACTTGAACCATTCCTCATACAAAAATGTATTTTTCCAAACATTCTTTCAAATCAAAAAAATTTTGAACGAATTGAAAAGCGCATTATTGATAACTTAATGAATATTTCTATAATTTCGCAATAAAATTAATATTTCCGTATATACAGTCATTTTCTTAAACATTTCAAAAGGAAGTAAAATTCATATATTTATTGATAAGCTTGAACCGCTTCTCATAAAAAAATTTATTTTTTCAAAACCTCTTTCAAATGAAAACAATTTTAAAGGAATTGAAAAGAGCACTGTTGCTAACTTAGTGAAGCTTTTTATAATTTCGCAATGAAATTAATATTTCCGTAGATACAGTCACTTTCTTAAACATTTCATAAAGAAGTAATATTCATATATTTACTGATAAACTTGAACCATTCCTCATACAAAAATGTATTTTTCCAAACATTCTTTCAAATAAAAAAAATTTTGAACGAATTGAAAAGCGCATTATTGATAACTTAGTGGAGGTTTTTATAATTTCGCAATGAAATTAATATTTCCGGAGCTACAGCCACCTTCTTAAACATTTCAAAAGGAAGTAATATTCATATATTTACTGATAAACTTGAACCATTCCTCATAAAAAAATTTATTTTTTCAAAAGCTCTTCCAAATGAAAACAATTTTAAAGGAATTGAAAAGAGCACTGTTAATAACTTAGTACTTTTCAATTCAAAGTTTCATATGAAAGTAATATTCATATATTTATTTTAATATATTTTTTTTATTTGAACTACTCCTCATACAATAATTGTGTTTTCAAACATTCATTCAAATCACACAATCTTAAAAGAATTGAAACGATAATTTGGTGAAGATTTTAATAATTTCGCAATGAAATTAGTATTTCCGGAGATACAGTCACTTTCTTAAACATTTCATAAAGAAGTAATATTCATATATTTACTGATAAACTTGAACCAATCCTCATACAAAAATGTATTTTTCCAAACATTCTTTCAAATAAAAAAAATTTTGAACGAATTGAAAAGCGCATTATTGATAACTTAGTGGAGGTTTTTATAATTTCGCAATGAAATTAATATTTCCGGAGCTACAGCCACCTTCTTAAACATTTCAAAAGGAAGTAATATTCATATATTTACTGATAAACTTAAACCATTCCTCATAAAAAAATGTATTTTTTCAAAAACTCTTTCAAATGAAAACAATTTTAAAGGAATTGAAAAGAGCACTGTTGCTAACTTAGTGAAGCTTTTTATAATTTCGCTATGAAATTATTGTTTCCGTAGATACAGTCACTTTCTTAAACATTTCATAAAGAAGTAATATTCATATATTTACTGATAAACTTGAACCATTCCTCATACAAAAATGTATTTTTCCAAACATTCTTTCAAATAAAAAAAATTTTGAACGAATTGAAAAGCGCTTTATTGATAACTAAGTGAAGCTTTTTATAATTTCGCAATAAAATTAATATTTCCGTAGATACAGTAATTTTCTTAAACATTTCAAAAGGAAGTAAAATTCATATATTTATTGATAAGCTTGAACCGCTTCTCATAAAAAAATCTATTTTTTCAAAAGCTCTTTCAAATGAAAACAATTTTAAAGGAATTGAAAAGAGCACTGTTAATAACTTATTACTTTTCAATATAACGATTCATATGAAAGTAATATTCATATATTTATTTTAATATATTTTTTTTATTTGAACTACTCCTCATACAATAATTGTGTTTTCAAACATTCATTCAAATCACACAATCTTAAAAGAATTGAAACGATAATTTGGTGAAGATTTTAATAATTTCGCAATGAAATTAGTATTTCCGGAGATACAGTCACTTTCTTAAACATTTCATAAAGAAGTAATATTCATATATTTACTGATAAACTTGAACCATTCCTCATACAAAAATGTATTTTTCCAAACATTCTTTCAAATCAAAAAAATTTTTAACGAATTGAAAAGCGCATTATTGATAACTTAGTGGAGAATTTTATAATTTCGCAATGAAATTAATATTTCCGGAGCTACAGTCACCTTCTTAAACATTTCAAAAGGAAGTAATATTCATATATTTACTGATAAACTTGAACCATTCCTCATAAAAAAATGTATTTTTCCAAACATTCTTTCAAATCAAAAAAATTTTGAACGAATTGAAGAGCGCATTATTGATAGCTTAGTGAAGCTTTTTATAATTTCGCAATAAAATTAATATTTCCGTAGATACAGTCATTTTCTAAAACATTTCAAAAGGAAGTAAAATTCATATATTTATTGATAAGCTTGAACCGCTTCTCATAAAAAAATGTATTTTTTCAAAAGCTCTTTCAAATAAAAACAATTTTAAAGGAATTAAAAAGAGCACTGTTAATAACTTAGTGCTTTTCAATTCAAAGTTTCATATGAAAGTAATATTCAAATATTTATTTAAATATATTTTTTTTTATTTGAACTACTCTTCATACAAAAATTGTTGTTTCAAACATTTATTCAAATCACACAATTTTAAAAGAATCGATCAATTGATAATTTTGTGGAGATTTTTATAATTTCGTAATGAAATTAATATTTCCAGAGATACAGTCACTTTCTTAAACATTTCATAAAGAAGTAATATTCATATATTTACTGATAAACTTGAACCATTCCTCATACAAAAATGTATTTTTCCAAAAATTCTTTAAAATGAAAACAATTTTAAAGGAATTTAAGAGAGCACTGTTAATAACTTAGTACTTTTCAATTTAAGGATTCATATGAAAGTAATATTCATATATTTATTGTAATATATTTTTTTTTTTTTTTGAACTACTCCTCATACAGTAATTGTGTTTTCAAACATTCATTCAAATCACACAATCTTAAAAGAATTGAAACGATAATTTGGTGAAGATTTTAATAATTTCGCAATGAAATTAATATTTCCGGAGATACAGTCACTTTCTTAAACATTTCATAAAGAAGTAATATTCATATATTTACTGATAAACTTGAACCATTCCTCATACAAAAATGTATTTTTCCAAACATTCTTTCAAATCAAAAAAATTTTGAACGAATTGAAAAGCGCATTATTGATAACTTAGTGAAGCTTTTTATAATTTCGCAATAAAATTAATATTTCCGTAGATACAGTCAATTTTTCAAACATTTCATAAAGAAGTAATATTCATATATTTACTGATAAACTTGAACCATTCCTCATACAAAAATGTATTTTTCCAAACATTCTTTCAAATCAAAAAAATTTTGAACGAATTGAAAAGCGCATTATTGATAACTTAGTGAAGCTTTTTATAATTTCGCAATAAAATTAATATTTCCGTAGTTACAGTCATTTTCTTAAACATTTCAAAAGGAAGTAAAATTCATATATTTATTGATAAGCTTGAACCGCTTCTCATAAAAAAATTTATTTTTTCAAAAACTCTTTCAAATGAAAACAATTTTAAAGGAATTGAAAAGAGCACTGTTGCTAACTTAGTGAAGCTTTTTATAATTTCGCTATGAAATTATTGTTTCCGTAGATACAGTCACTTTCTGAAACATTTCATAAAGAAGTAATATTCATATATTTACTGATAAACTTGAACCATTCCTCATACAAAAATGTATTTTTCCAAACATTCTTTCAAATCAAAAAAATTTTGAACGAATTGAAAAGCGCATTATTGATAACTTAGTGAAGCTTTTTATAATTTCGAAATAAAATTAATATTTCCGTAGATACAGTCACTTTCTCAAACATTTCATAAAGAAGTAATATTCATATATTTACTGATAAACTTGAACCATTCCTCATACAAAAATGTATTTTTCCAAACATTCTTTCAAATCAAAAAAATTTTGAACGAATTGAAAAGCGCATTATTGATAACTTAGTGAAGCTTTTTATAATTTCGCAATAAAATTAATATTTCCGTAGTTACAGTCATTTTCTTAAACATTTCAAAAGGAAGTAAAATTCATATATTTATTGATAAGCTTGAACCGCTTCTCATAAAAAAATTTATTTTTTCAAAAGCTCTTTCAAATGAAAACAATTTTAAAGGAATTTAAAAGAGCACTGTTAATAACTTATTACTTTTCAATATAAGGATTCATATGAAAGTAATATTCATATATTTATTTTAATATATTTTTTTTATTTGAACTACTCCTCATACAATAATTGTGTTTTCAAACATTCATTCAAATCACACAATCTTAAAAGAATTGAAACGATAATTTGGTGAAGATTTTAATAATTTCGCAATGAAATTAGTATTTCCAGAGAAACAGTCACTTCCTAAACATTTCATAAAGAAGTAATATTCATATATTTACTGATAAACTTGAACCATTCCTCATACAAAAATGTATTTTTCCAAACATTCTTTCAAATCAAAAAAATTTTGAACGAATTGAAAAGCGCATTATTGATAACTTAGTTCAGAATTTTATAATTTCGCAATGAAATTAATATTTCCGGAGCTACAGTCACCTTCTTAAACATTTCAAAAGGAAGTAATATTCATATATTTATTGATAAGCTTGAACCGCTTCTCATAAAAAAATGTATTTTTCCAAACATTCTTTCAAATCAAAAAAATTTTGAACGAATTGAAGAGCGCTTTATTGATAACTTAGTGAAGCTTTTTATAATTTCGCAATAAAATAATATTTCCTTAGATACAGTCATTTTCTAAAACATTTCAAAAGGAAGTAAAATTCATATATTTATTGATAAGCTTGAACCGCTTCTCATAAAAAAATTTATTTTTTCAAAAGCTCTTTCAAATGAAAACAATTTTAAAGGAATTAAAAAGAGCACTGTTAATAACTTAGTGCTTTTCAATTCAAAGTTTCATATGAAAGTAATATTCAAATATTTATTTAAATATATTTTTTTTTATTTGAACTACTCTTCATACAAAAATTGTTGTTTCAAACATTTATTCAAATCACACAATTTTAAAAGAATCGATCAATTGATAATTTTGTGGAGATTTTTATAATTTCGTAATGAAATTAATATTTCCAGAGATACAGTCACTTTCTTAAACATTTCATAAAGAAGTAATATTCATATATTTACTGATAAACTTGAACCATTCCTCATACAAAAATGTATTTTTCCAAAAATTCTTTAAAATGAAAACAATTTTAAAGGAAATTAAGAGAGCACTGTTAATAACTTAGTACTTTTCAATTTAAGGATTCATATGAAAGTAATATTCATATATTTATTGTAATATATTTTTTTTTTTTGAACTACTCCTCATACAATAATTGTATTTTCAAACATTCATTCAAATCACACAATCTTAAAAGAATTGAAACGATAATTTGGTGAAGATTTTAATAATTTCGCAATGAAATTAATATTTCCGGAGATACAGTCACTTTCTTAAACATTTCATAAAGAAGTAATATTCATATATTTACTGATAAACTTGAACCATTCCTCATACAAAAATGTATTTTTCCAAACATTCTTTCAAATCAAAAAAATTTTGAACGAATTGAAAAGCGCATTATTGATAACTTAGTGAAGCTTTTTATAATTTCGCAATAAAATTAATATTTCCGTAGATACAGTCACTTTCTCAAACATTTCATAAAGAAGTAATATTCATATATTTACTGATAAACTTGAACCATTCCTAATACAAAAATGTATTTTTCCAAACATTCTTTCAAATCAAAAAAATTTTGAACGAATTGAAAAGCGCATTATTGATAACTTAGTGAAGCTTTTTATAATTTCGCAATAAAATTAATATTTCCGTAGATACAGTCACTTTCTCAAACATTTCATAAAGAAGTAATATTCATATATTTACTGATAAACTTAAACCATTCCTCATACAAAAATGTATTTTTCCAAACATTCTTTCAAATCAAATCAAAAAAATTGAAAAGCGCATTATTGATAACTTAGTGGAGAATTTTATAATTTCGCAATGAAATTAATATTTCCGGAGCTACAGTCACCTTCTTAAACATTTCAAAAGGAAGTAATATTCATATATTTACTGATAAACTTGAACCATTCCTCATAAAAAAATGTATTTTTCCAAACATTCTTTCAAATCAAAAAAATTTTGAACGAATTGAAAAGCGCATTATTGATAACTTTGTGAAGCTTTTTATAATTTCGCAATAAAATTAATATTTCCGTAGATACAGTCATTTTCTAAAACATTTCAAAAGGAAGTAAAATTCATATATTTATTGATAAGCTTGAACCGCTTCTCATAAAAAAATGTATTTTTTCAAAAGCTCTTTCAAATGAAAACAATTTTAAAGGAATTGAAAAGAGCACTGATGCTAACTTAGTGCTTTTCAATTCAAAGTTTCATATGAAAGTAATATTCAAATATTTATTTAAATATATTTTTTTTTATTTGAACTACTCCTCATACAAAAATTGTTGTTTCAAACATTTATTCAAATCACACAATTTTAAAAGAATCGATCAATTGATAATTTTGTGGAGATTTTTATAATTTCGTAATGAAATTAATATTTCCGGAGCTACAGTCACTTTCTTAAACATTTCAAAAGGAAGTAATATTCATATGTTTATTAATAAGCTTGAACCGCGTCTCATAAAAAAATGTATTTTTTCAAAAACTCTTTCAAATGAAAACAATTTTAAAGGAATTGAAAAGAGCACTGTTAATAACTTAGTACTTTTCAATTCAAGGATTCATATGAAAGTAATATTCATATATTTATTTTAATATATTTTTTTTATTTGAACTACTCCTCATACAAAAATTGTCTTTTCAAACATTCATGCAAATCACACAATTTTAAAAGAATTGAAACGATAACTTGGTGAAGATTTTAATAATTTCGCAATGAAATTAATATTTCCGTAGATACAGTCACCTTCTTAAACATTTCAAAAGGAAGTAATATTCATATATTTACTGATAAACTTGAACCATTCTTCATACAAAAATGTATTTTTCCAAACATTCTTTCAAATCAAAAAAATTTTGAACGAATTGAAAAGCGCATTATTGATTACTTCAGTTCGAGTTGAACAGCACACCTGTAAACTCCTTGAAATCGCGCACAAATTCTATATTTAAAATCATTTCATTATACAGTTAAATTTTTTGTTACAATTTAACAATAAATGAATTAAATGCCATCTAGTTGTTGTGGTGCTGATTTTGTTTTATTACCAATTGGAGAGATTCTGTAAACAAGTGAGCACATTGATGAAACGCTCTCTTATTCGAACATGAGTTCGAGTAAGAGAAAAAGAGGGATTGATAGAGTTGTTTCCACTGCCAAAAACGCTAAAACATCTCTAAACAACAATTATTTTTATCCACTACAAACTTTAATGAATGATAAAGGAGACAATGGAAGTGTGGATGATTTACCCACAAAAGAAACTAGAGGAAATGTACCACCTATCACTTTAGTTAAATATGATATGGAAAAAATACATCAAATGTGTAAGAGGCTGTCGATTTCGAGTTACTCAATTAGAAAAATTACTATCGGCCACAAACTCTTCTGTGAGCTTCAATATGATTATAATTGTGCAGTTAAATAAGACAACAAAGTGGAGTATTTTTCTTATACTCCCAAAAATAATAGGCCATACAAGGTTGTTCTAACTGGGTTGGACAAAACCGACCCAATCCAACTAAAATCCATTCTATTGAACTTAGGGTAGCAGTGTACTGATGTTAAGCTAGTTTATAGAAAACCAGAAAATAATAAGGAAATAACATTGTACATTGTCTACTTTAAAAAAGGTGTTACAACGCTTAGAGAATTGCGTGAGAAGTACAAAAGTATAAATTATGTCAAGGTTAAATGGAGCTATCAAGCTAGGAAACCACATAAGATTACACAATGTTACAACTGCCAAATGTTTGGTCACGGTTCGGATAATTGCAACATAACTACCTTTTGCTCTAATTGTGCTGGCCCCCACAAAACAATGGAGTGCAAGACCGATATAGTAAAATGCGCAAACTGTCACGGGGATCATAAGTCGACTGATAATACCTGTCCAAGCAGATCAGCTTATATTGGATTGAAGCAGCGTTTTGAAAATCGACAAAGCAGAAATAATCAACAGATTTCCCATACTGGAATGCCAAATGGTAATGCTCAACAAAATGTTAATTTTGCGCAACAAAATCATGTAAACAGAAGCTGGGCAAATGTTGTATCTTCTGGTAATAGTAATAATAATGATTTGTTTTCTATAGAACAACTAAAATCTTTAACCTTTGAACTGATAAATAATTTAAAAAATTGTAAAAATAAATTAGAGCAGTTTGATGTTATAACTTCATTAGCATTTAAATTCTTGTCGTAAAAATGGATAACAATATAAAAATAATTACTTGGAACGCTAGAGGTATTCGTAATAAATATAACGAGTTTTTTATAACGAGTTTTTTCATTATCTAATTAGAGAAAACATAGATATTGCATTAGTTTGTGAAACATGGCTAAATGATAAAATAATTATGAAACATCCAAATTATTTCTGTTACCGAGAGGATAGATCCAACCCAAAAAGGGGTGGTGGTGTTGCAATTGTAATTCGAAAAAACTTAAAGCATGATCCAATTTACACTTTGCAAACAAAACTAATAGAAAATATTGGTATCAAATTATATACTTTTGATAATATATCCATTAATATCTACAGCTGTTATTTTCCTGGAGAGACCGCAGGCCCTAACGATTTGAAGAAAAATTTATTTAAAACTGATTTAAAAATGTTTGCAAGAATAAACGGAAATTTTATAATCGGTGGGGATTTTAATAGCCATCATCATAGCTGGGGTTGTTTAAGACTAAACTGTTGGGGATCAATAGTCCACGAATTAATAACAACCAATACTTTTAGCATGCTGTTCCCCCCTGATCCAACTTTAGTCCCTACACGTAGTACATCTCAGGTATCAGTTCTTGATTTTTTCTTAACAAATATTCCTGAAAAAGTATCTGCAGCACAAACTTTCCACAGTTTGAATTCTGATCACATCCCAGTACACATTTCTATCAAATTTTCATGTAATCGCCAAATTCCTGAAAAATATAATTTCAAAGATGCAAACTGGAATACATTTGCAAACTATATAAATAATAATGTCAATTCGCTTTTGCAAATGGATATTAATTCTGAAAATGATATTGACTACTCGATTGAACAATTTACAAATATTATAAAAGACGCTATAGATGCTGGTGTACCAAAATTTTCAACACCAAATATTTACGTGAAAAGATTGCCAGAAGCGATTCTGAATATTATTAAACTAAGAAACTGTGCACGCAGGAAATGGATAAGATTAAAAAATTAAAAGTCAAATTCTGGAATTTAAAATTCACCAGTGGAATAACTTCCTGACTAATCTACCCAAAGGTTCTTCAAAGTTTTGGAGGATATCTAAAGCTCTTAAGAAGAAAGTAAATAGTATCCCTACACTTAAGCAAAATAATAGGTGGTATTCAACCAATAACGAAAAAGCCGAAATACTGGCTCAAAATTTCTGTTTGAATCATAATATTTCGTCAAATTTAAGTGACTTGGATACAGAAAGAGTAGTTAGCAGTACTTTAAGTACGATTGACGACGATCAAAACTTAAGTTATATGATGGTCACAATCGATACTCTTAAGAATATTATTAAAAATTTAAGAAACAGAAAAGCATCAGGGAATGATGACATCTCAAATTTTTGTTTGAAGAAAGTTCCGTCTAAAGGCTTAAAAGTTCTATGTCGTATTTACAACTCATGCTTAAATTTTTGTTACTTCCCATTAATTTGGAAAGAGTCAAAAACCATAGCAATACACAAACCTGGAAAAGACAGCAGCGATCCAATTGCTATCGTCCAATAAGCTTACGAACCACAATGTCTAAAATACTTGAAAAAATTATTAAAGAAAAACTAGTTTGTTTCATGGAAGAAACTAACATTTTACCACCAAAACAATTTGGATTCCGTTCGGAACATAACACAATTCAACCTCTTGTTAGAAAAAAAAATATTGTCAAAACTTCCTTAAATGAAACTAAATCTACAGGAATGGTTCTAATGGACATAAAAGCGGTCTTCGATTCTGTTTGGCATAATGCCCTAATTCACAAACTATATACAATTGGACTGGAACCAGCACTTGTCAAAATAATTAGAAGTTTTTTATCAGACAGAACATTCAAAGTGCATATTGGAAATATTTGTTCACTAAATTATGATATTCCTGCCGGATGTCCACAAGGGTCATGTCTATCTCCAATTTTATACAATTTATTTACGCATGACTTTCCTGCTTTACATGGATGTAATTCATCAATTTTTGCCGATGACACAGCAATACTTAGTTCAGAAATATTACCGGAAGATATCGTACACAACTTGGAAGAATCAACTAAAATAGTCACTGACTACTTTAAAAAATGGAAAATAATGATCAACCCCTCAAAAACTCATTCTATTTTCTTTACAAGAAGAAGAAAAAATTTATTTCTACCACAAACCAATGTTATTGTTGGTACCGAATCTATCCCCTGGGATGACAAGGTTAAATATCTTGGTGTAATGCTGGATAAAAAGTTATTATTTAATGAGCATATAAAACACATAGTTCACAAAATTAATACAACAATTAAAATAATGTATCCGTTAATAAACAGAAAGTCTGAACTAAATATCCACAACAAACTTCTTATATTAAAAACAATTTTCCACTCAATAATGTTCTATGCGGCGCCTGCTTGGTATGTCACCTCCGATTGTCATGTTAAAAAACTACAAATCTGTCAGAATAAATTACTTAAAATGATTTATAATTTGCCAACACATTTTTCAACACGAACGTTGCACTCTATGTCTAAAATAAAATTAGTTAAAGATAAACTTAATATATTGTCTCTCAACTTTAAACACCGTTGTAGATACTCTAGCTATCCACACATCAATGCATTAGTTTGATAACGTTTATCCTGTCTTTTTACCACATAACTTTACTGCTCTACTTATGGGTTTTTTTTATATCTTTTCCCAAACCGAAAAATGATATGTAAAATGAAATAAGTCTATAAAAACTGCTGTAGATGATTAAGAAGAAAAATTTTTTATGAATTGATCTCTTAAAGTTAAGGATTAAATTATTGTAAAAATGTAAATATCACTGTAACAATAAAATTGGAAAAAAAAAATTATTGATAACTTAGTGGAGGTTTTTATAATTTTTCAATGAAATTAATATTTCCGGAGCTACAGTCACTTTCTTAAACATTTCAAAAGGAAGTAATATTCGTATATTTATTGATAAGCTTGAACCGCTTCTCATAAAAAATGTATTTTTTCAAAAGCTCTTTCAAATGAAAACAATTTTAAAGGAATTGAAAAGAGCACTGTTAATAACTTAGTACTTTTCAATTCAAGGATTCATATGAAAGTAATATTCATATATTTATTTTAATATATTTTTTTTAATTGAACTACTCCTCATACAACAATTGTCTTTTCAAACATTCATTCAAATCACACAATTTTAAAAGAATTGAAACGATAACTTGGTGAAGATTTTAATAATTTCGCAATGAAATTATTATTTCCGTAGATACAGCCACCTTCTTAAACATTTCATAAAGAAGTAATATTCATATATTTACTGATAAACTTGAACCATTCCTCATACAAAAATGTATTTTTCCAAACATTCTTTCAAATCAAAAAAATTTTTTACGAATTCAAAAGCGCATTATTGATAACTTAGTGAATATTTCTATAATTTCGCAATGAAGTTAATATTTCCGTAGATACAGTCACTTTCCTAAACATTTCAAAAGGAAGTAATATTCATATATTTATTGATAAGCTTGAACCGCTTCTCATAAAAAAATGTATTTTTTCAAAAACTCTTTCAAAAGAAAACAATTTTAAAGGAATTGAAAAGAGCACTGTTGCTAACTTAGTGAAGCTTTTTATAATTTCGCTATGAAATTAATGTTTCCGTAGATACAGTCACTTTCTTAAACTTTTCATAAAGAAGTAATATTCATATATTCACTGATAAACTTGAACCATTCCTCATACAAAAATGTATTTTTCCAAACATTCTTTCAAATAAAAAAAATTTTGAACGAATTGAAAAGCGCATTATTGATAACTTAGTGGAGGTTTTTATAATTTCGCAATGAAATTAATATTTCCGGAGCTACAGTCACCTTCTTAAACATTTCAAAAGGGAGTAATATTCATATATTTACTGTTAAACTTGAACCATTCCTCATACAAAGATGTATTTTTCCAAACATTCTTTCAAATCAAAAAAATTTTTAAGGAATTGAAAAGCGCATTATTGATAACTTAGTGGAGGTTTTTATAATTTCTCAATGAAATTAATATTTCCGGAGCTCCAGTCACTTTCTTAAACATTTCAAAAGGAAGTAATATTCATATATTTACTGTTAAACTTGAACCATTCCTCATACAAAAATGTATTTTTCCAAACATTCTTTCAAATCAAAAAAATTTTGAACGAACTGAAAAGCGCATTATTGATAACTTAGTGGAGGTTTTTATAATTTCTCAATGAAATTAATATTTCCGGAGCTACAGTCACTTTCTGAAACATTTCAAAAGGAAGTAATATTCATTTATTTATTGATAAGCTTGAACCACTTCTCATAAAAAAATGTATTTTTTCAAAAGCTCTTTCAAATGAAAACAATTTTAAAGGAATTGAAAAGAGCACTGTTAATAACTTAGTGCTTTTCAATTTAAGGATTCATATGAAAGTAATATTCATATATTTATTTAAATATATTTTTTTTATTTGAACTACTCCTCATACAATAATTGTGTTTTCAAACATTCATTCAAATCACACAATCTTAAAAGAATTGAAACGATAATTTGGTGAAGATTTTAATAATTTCACAATGAAATTAATATTTCCGGAGATACAGTCACTTTCTTAAACATTTCCTAAAGAAGTATAATTCATATATTTACTGATAAACTTAAACCACTTCTCATTTAAAAATGTATGTTTTCATAAATTCTTTTAAATCAAAACCGTTTTAAAAGAATTGAAGAGCGATCAATTGATAATTTTGTGAAGATTTTTATAATTTTGTAATGAAATTAATATTTCCGTATATACAGTCACTTTCTTAAACATTTCAAAAGGAAGTAAAATTCATATATTTATTGATAAGCTTGAACCATTCCTCATACAAAAATGTATTTTTCCAAACATTCTTTCAAATCAAAAAAATTTTGAACGAATTGAAAAGCGCATTATTGATAACTTAGTGGAGGTTTTTATAATTTCTCAATGAAGTTAATATTTCCGTAGATACAGTCACTATCTTAAACATTTCAAAAGGAAGTAATATTCATATATTTATTGATAAGCTTGAACCGCTTCTTATAAAAAAATGTATTTTTTCAAAAGCTCTTTCAAATGAAAACAATTTTAAAGGAATTGAAAAGAGCACTGTTAATAACTTAGTACTTTTCAATTCAAGGATTCATATGAAAGTAATATTCATATATTTATTTTAATATATTTTTTTTTATTTGAACTACTCCTCATACAAAAATTGTCTTTTCAAACATTCATTCAAATCTCACAATTTTAAAAGAATTGAAACGATAACTTGGTGAAGATTTTAATAATTTCACAATGAAATTAATATTTCCGGAGATACAGTCACTTTCTTAAACATTTAATAAAGAAGTAATTTTTATTAATTTATTGATAAACTTTAAACCACTTCTCATTAAAAAATGAATGTTTTCATAAAATCTTTCAAATCAAAAGAGTTTTAAAAGAATTGAAAAGAGCACTAGCGGTAACTTGGTGCAGATTTTTATAATTTCGCAATAAAATTAATATTTCCGGAGCTACAGTTACTTTTTTAAACATTTCATATGGAAGTAATATTCATATATTTACTGATAAACTTGAACCATTCCTCATACAAAAATGTATTTTTGCAAACATTCTTTCCAATCAAAAAAATTTTGAACGAATTGAGAAGCGCATTATTGATAATATATAATTTTTCTTGAAATTTTTAATTTTGCATGACCATATTTTAACACTTTTTCTTCAAAATGTTTGAATAAGTCACGGGTGTAATTTTTATGAATATAAAAGCCGAGATTTCTATTTTTGGATCACCAATTTTGTACACTTTTTCTTGAAAATTTTTGAATAACACATGGAAAGTCGAGATTTCTAACTTTCCATAAAAAAATGTTATAATTTTTCTTGAAACTTTATGAATAAGTCACAGGTGTAAATTAAATTAAATATTAAATAAATAAAACAGGTGTATTTTGTTTATATATTAAAGCCTAAATTTCTAATTTTTAACACTTTTTCTTCAAAATGTTTGTATCAGTTACGGTTGTAATTTTTATAAATATAAAACTCGAGATTTTTAATTTTGCATGAAAAAATGTTCTATAATTTTTCTTGAAAATATTTGAAAACGACATGGGTGTAATTTTTTCAAATTCAAGAGCCGGGATTTTTAATTTTGCATGAAAAATTTTGTACACTTTTTCTTTAAAATTTTTGAATACGACAAGAGTGTTATTTTTATAAATATAAAAGCCGAGATTTCTAATTTTGCATAAAAAATGTGTATGATTTTTCTTGAAATTTTATGAATAAGTCACAGGTGTAATTTTTGTAAAAATAAAAGCCGAGATTTCTAATTTTTCATTAAATATTTTTACAATTTTTCTTAAAATTTTTTGATTACGACATGTGCATTTTATTTATATATTAATGCTGAAATTTCTAATTTTACATGACAAATTTTTGATACGTTTTCTTAAAAATGTTTGAATAAGTCACGGGTGTAATTTTTATTTACATAAAAGCCGAGATTTCTGATATTGCATGAAAAATTTTGTATACTCTTTCTTGAAAATTTTTGAATAAGACCGGGTGTAATTTTTGTAAATATAAAAGCCGAGATTTCTAATTTTCCATAAAAAATTTGTATAATCTTTCTTGAAATTTTTGGAAAAAGTCACGGGTCTAATTTATTTATATAATAAAGCTGCAATTTCTCATTGTTCCTCATGCATAAATGTATTTTTCCAAATATGTATTTTTTTAAAAATTCTTTCAAATTAAAATAATTTTGAAAGAATTCAAAAGAGCACTGTTGCTAACTTAGTGAAGCTTTTTATAATTTCGCAATGAAATTAATATTTCCGTAGATACAGTCACTTTCTTAAGCATTTCAAAAGGAAGTAATATTCATATATTTATTGATAAGCATGAACCGCTTCTCATAAAAAAATTTAATTCTTCAAAAACACTTGCAAATGAAAGCAATTTTCAAGGAATTGAAAAGAGCACTGTTATTAACTTAGTGGTTTTCAATTCAAAGTTTCATATGAAAGTAATATTCATAAATTTATTAATCAAATTAAAATAATTTCGAAAGAATTCAAAAGAGCACTGTTAATAACTTAGTGCTTTTCAATTCAAAGATTCATATGAAAGTAATATTCATATATTTATTTTAGTACATTTTTTTTTATTTGAACTACTCTTCATACAAAAATTGTCTTTTCAAACATTCATTCAAATCACACAATTCTAAAAGAATTAAAACGATAACTTGGTGAATATTTTAATAATTTCGCAATGAAATGAATATTTCCGGAGATACAATCACTTTCTTAAACATTTCATAAGGAAGTAATTTTTATTAATTTATTGATGAACTTAAACCACTTCTCATTTAAAAATGTATGTTTTCATAAATTCTTTTAAATCAAATCAGTTTTAAAAGAATTGAAGAGCGATCAATTGATAATTTTGTGAAGATTTTTATAATTTTGTAATGAAATTAATATTTCCGGAGATACAGTTACCTTCTTAAACATTTCATAAAGAAGTAATATTCATATATTTACTGATAAACTTGAACCATTCCTCATACAAAAATGTATTTTTCCAAACATTCTTTCAAATCAAAAAAAATTTGAACGAATTGAAAAGCGCATTATTGATAACTTAGTGAAGCTTTTTATAATATCGCAATAAAATTAATATTTCCGTAGATACAGTCACCTTCTTAAACATTTCATAAAGAAGTAATATTCATATATTTACTGATAAACTTGAACCATTCCTCATACAAAAATGTATTTTTCCAAACATTCTTTCAAATCAAAAAAATTTTTTACGAATTGAAAAGCGCATTATTGATAACTTAGTGAATATTTCTATAATTTCGCAATGAAGTTAATATTTCCGTAGATACAGTCACTTTCCTAAACATTTCAAAAGGAATTAATATTCATATATTTATTGATAAGCTTGAACCGCTTCTCATAAAAAAATGTATTTTTTCAAAAACTCTTTCAAAAGAAAACAATTTTAAAGGAATTGAAAAGAGCACTGTTGCTAACTTAGTGAAGCTTTTTATAATTTCGCAATGAAATTAATATTTCCGGAGCTACAGTCACCTTCTTAAACATTTCAAAAGGGAGTAATATTCATATATTTACTGTTAAACTTGAACCATTCCTCATACAAAGATGTATTTTTCCAAACATTCTTTCAAATCAAAAAAATTTTTAAGGAATTGAAAAGCGCATTATTGATAACTTAGTGGAGGTTTTTATAATTTCTCAATGAAATTAATATTTCCGGAGCTACAGTCACTTTCTTAAACATTTCAAAAGGAAGTAATATTCATATATTTACTGTTAAACTTGAACCATTCCTCATACAAAAATGTATTTTTCCAAACATTCTTTCAAATCAAAAAAATTTTGAACGAACTGAAAAGCGCATTATTGATAACTTAGTGGAGGTTTTTATAATTTCTCAATGAAATTAATATTTCCGGAGCTACAGTCACTTTCTTAAACATTTCAAAAGGAAGTAATATTCATTTATTTATTGATAAGCTTGAACCACTTCTCATAAAAAAATGTATTTTTTCAAAAGCTCTTTCAAATGAAAACAATTTTAAAGGAATTGAAAAGAGCACTGTTAATAACTTAGTGCTTTTCAATTTAAGGATTCATATGAAAGTAATATTCATATATTTATTTAAATATATTTTTTTTATTTGAACTACTCCTCATACAATAATTGTGTTTTCAAACATTCATTCAAATCACACAATCTTAAAAGAATTGAAACGATAATTTGGTGAAGATTTTAATAATTTCACAATGAAATTAATATTTCCGGAGATACAGTCACTTTCTTAAACATTTCCTAAAGAAGTATAATTCATATATTTACTGATAAACTTAAACCACTTCTCATTTAAAAATGTATGTTTTCATAAATTCTTTTAAATCAAAACCGTTTTAAAAGAATTGAAGAGCGATCAATTGATAATTTTGTGAAGATTTTTATAATTTTGTAATGAAATTAATATTTCCGTATATACAGTCACTTTCTTAAACATTTCAAAAGGAAGTAAAATTCATATATTTATTGATAAGCTTGAACCATTCCTCATACAAAAATGTATTTTTCCAAACATTCTTTCAAATCAAAAAAATTTTGAACGAATTGAAAAGCGCATTATTGATAACTTAGTGGAGGTTTTTATAATTTCTCAATGAAGTTAATATTTCCGTAGATACAGTCACTTTCTTAAACATTTTAAAAGGAAGTAATATTCATATATTTATTGATAAGCTTGAACCGCTTCTTATATAAAAATGTATTTTTTCAAAAGCTCTTTCAAATGAAAACAATTTTAAAGGAATTGAAAAGAGCACTGTTAATAACTTAGTACTTTTCAATTCAAGGATTCATATGAAAGTAATATTCATATATTTATTTTAATATATTTTTTTTTATTTGAACTACTCCTCATACAAAAATTGTCTTTTCAAACATTCATTCAAATCTCACAATTTTAAAAGAATTGAAACGATAACTTGGTGAAGATTTTAATAATTTCACAATGAAATTAATATTTCCGGAGATACAGTCACTTTCTTAAACATTTAATAAAGAAGTAATTTTTATTAATTTATTGATAAACTTTAAACCACTTCTCATTAAAAAATGAATGTTTTCATAAAATCTTTCAAATCAAAAGAGTTTTAAAAGAATTGAAAAGAGCACTAGCGGTAACTTGGTGCAGATTTTTATAGTTTCGCAATAAAATTAATATTTCCGGAGCTACAGTTACTTTTTTAAACATTTCATATGGAAGTAATATTCATATATTTACTGATAAACTTGAACCATTCCTCATACAAAAATGTATTTTTGCAAACATTCTTTCCAATCAAAAAAATTTTGAACGAATTGAGAAGCGCATTATTGATAATATATAATTTTTCTTGAAATTTTTAATTTTGCATGACCATATTTTAACACTTTTTCTTCAAAATGTTTGAATAAGTCACGGGTGTAATTTTTATGAATATAAAAGCCGAGATTTCTATTTTTGGATCACCAATTTTGTACACTTTTTCTTGAAAATTTTTGAATAACACATGGAAAGTCGAGATTTCTAACTTTCCATAAAAAAATGTTATAATTTTTCTTGAAATTTTATGAATAAGTCACAGGTGTAAATTAAATTAAATATTAAATAAATAAAACAGGTGTATTTTGTTTATATATTAAAGCCTAAATTTCTAATTTTTAACACTTTTTCTTCAAAATGTTTGTATCAGTTACGGTTGTAATTTTTATAAATATAAAACTCGAGATTTTTAATTTTGCATGAAAAAATGTTCTATAATTTTTCTTGAAAATATTTGAAAACGACATGGGTGTAATTTTTTCAAATTCAAGAGCCGGGATTTTTAATTTTGCATGAAAAATTTTGTACACTTTTTCTTTAAAATTTTTGAATACGACAAGAGTGTTATTTTTATAAATATAAAAGCCGAGATTTCTAATTTTGCATAAAAAATGTGTATGATTTTTCTTGAAATTTTATGAATAAGTCACAGGTGTAATTTTTGTAAAAATAAAAGCCGAGATTTCTAATTTTTCATTAAATATTTTTACAATTTTTCTTAAAATTTTTTGATTACGACATGTGCATTTTATTTATATATTAATGCTGAAATTTCTAATTTTACATGACAAATTTTTGATACGTTTTCTTAAAAATGTTTGAATAAGTCACGGGTGTAATTTTTATTTACATAAAAGCCGAGATTTCTAATATTGCATGAAAAATTTTGTATAGTCTTTCTTGAAAATTTTTGAATAAGACCGGGTGTAATTTTTGTAAATATAAAAGCCGAGATTTCTAATTTTCCATAAAAAATTTGTATAATCTTTCTTGAAATTTTTGGAAAAAGTCACGGGTCTAATTTATTTATATAATAAAGCTGCAATTTCTCATTGTTCCTCATGCATAAATGTATTTTTCCAAATATGTATTTTTTTAAAAATTCTTTCAAATTAAAATAATTTTGAAAGAATTCAAAAGAGCACTGTTGCTAACTTAGTGAAGCTTTTTATAATTTCGCAATGAAATTAATATTTCCGTAGATACAGTCACTTTCTTAAGCATTTCAAAAGGAAGTAATATTCATATATTTATTGATAAGCATGAACCGCTTCTCATAAAAAAATTTAATTCTTCAAAAACACTTGCAAATGAAAGCAATTTTCAAGGAATTGAAAAGAGCACTGTTATTAACTTAGTGGTTTTCAATTCAAAGATTCATATGAAAGTAATATTCATATATTTATTTTAGTACATTTTTTTTTATTTGAACTACTCTTCATACAAAAATTGTCTTTTCAAACATTCATTCAAATCACACAATTCTAAAAGAATTAAAACGATAACTTGGTGAATATTTTAATAATTTCGCAATGAAATGAATATTTCCGGAGATACAATCACTTTCTTAAACATTTCATAAGGAAGTAATTTTTATTAATTTATTGATGAACTTAAACCACTTCTCATTTAAAAATGTATGTTTTCATAAATTCTTTTAAATCAAATCAGTTTTAAAAGAATTGAAGAGCGATCAATTGATAATTTTGTGAAGATTTTTATAATTTTGTAATGAAATTAATATTTCCGGAGATACAGTTACCTTCTTAAACATTTCATAAAGAAGTAATATTCATATATTTACTGATAAACTTGAACCATTCCTCATACAAAAATGTATTTTTCCAAACATTCTTTCAAATCAAAAAAAATTTGAACGAATTGAAAAGCGCATTATTGATAACTTAGTGAAGCTTTTTATAATATCGCAATAAAATTAATATTTCCGTAGATACAGTCACCTTCTTAAACATTTCATAAAGAAGTAATATTCATATATTTACTGATAAACTTGAACCATTCCTCATACAAAAATGTATTTTTCCAAACATTCTTTCAAATCAAAAAAATTTTTTACGAATTGAAAAGCGCATTATTGATAACTTAGTGAATATTTCTATAATTTCGCAATGAAGTTAATATTTCCGTAGATACAGTCACTTTCCTAAACATTTCAAAAGGAATTAATATTCATATATTTATTGATAAGCTTGAACCGCTTCTCATAAAAAAATGTATTTTTTCAAAAACTCTTTCAAAAGAAAACAATTTTAAAGGAATTGAAAAGAGCACTGTTGCTAACTTAGTGAAGCTTTTTATAATTTCGCTATGAAATTAATGTTTCCGTAGATACAGTCACTTTCTTAAACTTTTCATAAAGAAGTAATATTCATATATTCACTGATAAACTTGAACCATTCCTCATACAAAAATGTATTTTTCCAAACATTCTTTCAAATAAAAAAAATTTTGAACGAATTGAAAAGCGCATTATTGATAACTTAGTGGAGGTTTTTATAATTTCGCAATGAAATTAATATTTCCGGAGCTACAGTCACCTTCTTAAACATTTCAAAAGGGAGTAATATTCATATATTTACTGTTAAACTTGAACCATTCCTCATACAAAGATGTATTTTTCCATACATTCTTTCAAATCAAAAAAATTTTGAAGGAATTGAAAAGCGCATTATTGATAACTTAGTGGAGGTTTTTATAATTTCTCAATGAAATTAATATTTCCGGAGATACAGTCACTTTCTTAAACATTTCATAAGGAAGTAATTTTTATTAATTTATTGATAAACTTAAACCACTTCTCATTTAAAAATGTATGTTTTCATAAATTCTTTTAAATCAAAAGAGTTTTAAAAGAATTGAAGAGCGATCAATTGATAATTTTGTGAAGATTTTAATAATTTCGCAATGAAATTATTATTTCCGTAGATACAGTCACCTTCTTAAACATTTCATAAAGAAGTAATATTCATATATTTACTGATAAACTTAAACCATTCCTCATACAAAAATGTATTTTTCCAAACATTCTTTCAAATCAAAAAAATTTTGAACGAATTGAAAAGCGCATTATTGATAACTTAGTGGAGGTTTTTATAATTTCGCAATGAAGTAAATATTTCCGCAGATACAGTCACTTTCTTAAACATTTCAAAAGGAAGTAAAATTCATATATTTATTGATAAGCTGGAACCGCTTCTCATAAAAAAAATTTTTTTTTCAAAAGCTCTTTCAAATGAAAACAATTTTAAAGGAATTGAAAAGAGCACTGTTAATTACTTAGTACTTTTCAATTCAAGGATTCATATGAAAGTAATATTCATATATTTATTTTAATATATTTTTTTTATTTGAACTACTCCTCATACAAAAATTGTCTTTTCAAACATTCATTCAAATCACACAATTTTAAAAGAATTGAAACGATAACTTGGTGAAGATTTAAATAATTTAACAATGAAATTAATATTTCCGTAGATACAGTCACCTTCTTCAACTTTTCCAAAAGAAGTAATATTCATATATTTACTGATAAACTTGAACCATTCCTCATACAAAAATGTATTTTTCCAAACATTCTTTCAAATCAAAAAAATTTTGAACGAATTAAAAAGCGCATTATTGGTAACTTAGTGGAGGTTTTTATAATTTCGCAATGAAGTAAATATTTCCGCAGATACAGTCACTTTCTTAAACATTTCAAAAGGAAGTAAAATTCATATATTTATTGATAAGCTGGAACCGCTTCTCATAAAAAAATGTATTTTTTCAAAAACTCTTTCAAATGAAAACAATTTTAAAGGAATTGAAAAGAGCACTGTTAATAACTTAGTACTTTTCAATTCAAGGATTCATATGAAAGTAATATTCATATATTTATTTTAATATATTTTTTTTTATTTGAACTACTCTTCATACAAAAATTGTCTTTTCAAACATTCATTCAAATCACACAATTTTAAAAGAATTGAAACGATAACTTAGTGAAGATTTTTATAATTTTGTAATGGAATTAATATTTCCAGAGATATCGTCCCTTTCTTAAACATTTAATAAAGAAGTAATATTCATATATTTACTGTTAAACTTGAACCATTCCTCATACAAAAATGTATTTTTCCAAACATTCTTTCAAATCAAAAAAATTTTGAACGAATTGAAAAGCGCATTATTGATAACTTAGTGGAGGTTTTTATAATTTCGCAATGAAATTAGTATTTCCGGAGCTACAGTCACTTTCTTAAACATTTCAAAAGGAAGTAATATTCATATATTTATTGATAAGCTTGAACCGCTTCTCATAAAAAAATGTATTTTTTCAAAAGCTCTTTCAAATGAAAACAATTTTAAAGGAATTGAAAAGAGCACTGTTAATAACTTAGTGAAATTTTGAACGAATTGAAAAGCGCATTATTGATAACTTAGTGGAGGTTTTTATAATTTCTCAATGAAATTAATATTTCCGGAGCTACAGTCACTTTCTTAAACATTTCAAAAAGAAATAATATTCATATATTTATTGATAAGCTTTAACCGCTTCTCATAAAAAAATTTATTTTTTCAAAAGCTCTTTCAAATGAAAACATTTTTAAAGGAATTGAAAAGAGCACTGTTAATAACTTAGTACTTTTCAATTCAAGGATTCATATGAAAGTAATATTCATATATTTATTTTAATATATTTTTTTTTATTTGAACTACTCTTCATACAAAAATTGTCTTTTCAAACATTCATTCAAATCACACAATTTTAAAAGAATTGAAACGATAACTTAGTGAAGATTTTTATAATTTTGTAATGAAATTAATATTTCCGGAGCTATAGTCCCTTTCTTAAACATTTAATAAAGAAGTAATATTCATATATTTACTGTTAAACTTGAACCATTCCTCATACAAAAATGTATTTTTCCAAACATTCTTTCAAATCAAAAAAATTTTGAACGAATTGAAAAGCGCATTATTGATAACTTAGTGGAGGTTTTTATAATTTCGAAATGAAATTAGTATTTCCGGAGCTACAGTCACTTTCTTAAACATTTCAAAAGGAAGTAATATTCATATATTTATTGATAAGCTTGAACCGCTTCTCATAAAAAAATGTATTTTTTCAAAAGCTCTTTCAAATGAAAACAATTTTAAAGGAATTAAAAAGAGCACTGTTAATAACTTAGTGAAATTTTGAACGAATTGAAAAGCGCATTATTGATAACTTAGTGGAGGTTTTTATAATTTCTCAATGAAATTAATATTTCCGGAGCTACAGTCACTTTCTTAAACATTTCAAAAGGAAGTAATATTCATATATTTATTCATAAGCTTGAACCGCTTCTCAGAAAAAAATGTATTTATTCAAAAGCTCATTCAAATTAAAGAGCACTGTTAACAACTTAGTACTTTTCAATTCAAGGATTCATATGAAAGTAATATTCATATATTTATTTTAATATATTTTTTTTTATTTGAACTACTCCTCATACAAAAATTGTCTTTTCAAACATTCTTTAAAAACAAACAATTTAAAAAGAATTGAAAAGAGCACTATCGATAACTCTGTGAAGATTTTTATAATGTCGCAATGAAATTAATATTACCGGTAATACAGTTACTGTTAAAACATTTCATATAGACGTAATATTCATATATTTACTGATAAACTTGAACGATTCCTCATACAAAAATGTATTTTTCCAAAAATTCTTTAAAATGAAACCAATTTTAAAGGAATTGAAAATAGGTACTCTTGATAACTTAGTGATGATTTTTATAATTTTAAATCAAAACAACTTCGAAAGAATTAAAAAGAGCACTATCGATAACTTAGTGAATATTTCTATAATTTCGCAATGAAGTTAATATTTCCGTAGATACAGTCACTTTCTTAAACATTTCAAAAGGACATAATAGTCATATGTTTATTGATAAGCTTGAACCGCTTCTCATAAGAAATGTAATTTTTCAAAAACACTTGCAAATGAAAACAATTTTAAAGGAATTGAAAAGAGCACTGTTGCTAACTTAGTGAAGCTTTTTATAATTTCTTAATGAAATTAATATTTCCGGAGCTACAGTCCTCTTCTTAAACATTTCAAAAGAAAGTAATATTCATATATTTACTGTTAAACTTGAACCATTCCTCATACAAAAATGTATTTTTCCAAACATTCTTTCAAATTAAACAAATTTTGAACGAATTGAAAAGCGCATTATTGATAACTAAGTGGAGGTTTTTATAATTTCTCAGTGAAATTAATATTTCCGGAGCTACAGTCACTTTCTTAAACATTTCAAAAGGAAGTAATATTCATATATTTATTGATAAGCTTGAACCGCTTCTAAAAAAAAATGCATTTTTTTAAAAGCTCTTTCAAATGAAAACAATTTTAAAGGAATTGAAAAGAGCACTGTTAATAACTTAGTGCTTTTCAATTAAAAGTTTCATATGAAAGTAATATTCATATATTTATTTTAATATATTTTTTTTATTTGAACTACTCCTCATACAATAATTGTGTTTTCAAACATTCATTCAAATCACACAATCTTAAAAGAACTGAAACGATAATTTGGTGAAGATTTTAATAATTTCGCAATAAAATTAATATTTCCGGAGATGCAGTCACTTTCTTAAACATTTCATAAAGAAGTAATATTCATATATTTTCTGATAAACTTGAACCATTCCTCATACAAAAATGTATTTTTCCAAACATTCTTTCAAATAAAAAAATTTTGAACGAATTGAAAAGCGCATTATTGATAACTTAGTGGAGGTTTTTATAATTTCGCAATGAAATTAATATTTCCGGAGCTACAGTCCTCTTCTTAAACATTTCAAAAGGAAGTAATATTCATATATTTACTGTTAAACTTTAACCATTCCTCATACAAAAATATATTTTTCCAAACATTCTTTCAAATCTAAAAAATTTTGAACGAATTGAAAAGCGCATTATTGATAACTTAGTGGAGGTTTTTATAATTTCTCAATGAAATTAATATTTCCGGAGCTACAGTCACTTTCTTAAACATTTCAAAAGGAAGTTATATTCATATATTTATTGATAAGCTTGAACCGCTTCTCATAAAAAAATTTATTTTTTCAAAAGCTCCATCAATTGAAAACAATTTTAAAAGAATTGAAAAGAGCACTGTTAATAACTTAGTACTTTTCAATTCAAAGTTTCATATGAAAGTAATATTCATATATTTATTTTAATATATTTTTTTTATTAGAACTACTCCTCATACAATAATTGTGTTTTCAAACATTCATTCAAATCACATCATCTTAAAAGAATTGAAACGATAATTTGGTGAAGATTTTAATAATTTCACAATGAAATTAATATTTCCGGAGATACAGTCACTTTCTTAAACACTTCATAAGGGAGTAATTTTTATTAATTTATTGATAAACTTAAACCACTTCTCATTTAAAAATGTATGTTTTCATAAATGCTTTTAAATCAAAAGAGTTTTAAAAGAATTGAAGAGCGATCAATTGATAATTTTGTGAAGATTTTAATAATTTCGCAATGAAATTATTATTTCCGTAGATACAGTCACCTTCTTAAACATTTCATAAAGAAGTAATATTCATATATTTACTGATAAACTTGAACCATTCCTCATACAAAAATGTATTTTTCCAAACATTCTTTCAAATCAAAAAATTTTGAACGAATTGAAAAGCGCATTATTGATAACTTAGTGGAGGTTTTTATAATTTCGCAATGAAGTAAATATTTCCGCAGATACAGTCACTTTCTTAAACATTTCAAAAGGAAGTAAAATTCTTATATTTATTGATAAGCTGGAACCGCTTCTCATAAAAAAAAATTTTTTTTCAAAAGCTCTTTCAAATGAAAACAATTTTAAAGGAATTGAAAAGAGCACTGTTAATTACTTAGTACTTTTCAATTCAAGGATTCATATGAAAGTAATATTCATATATTTATTTTAATATATTTTTTTTTTATTTGAACTACTCCTCATACAAAAATTGTCTTTTCAAACATTCATTCAAATCACACAATTTTAAAAGAATTGAAACGATAACTTGGTGACGATTTAAATAATTTCGCAATGAAATTAATATTTCCGTAGATACAGTCACCTTCTTAAACTTTTCCAAAAGAAGTAATATTCATATATTTACTGATAAACTTGAACCATTCCTCATACAAAAATGTATTTTTCCAAACATTCTTTCAAATAAAAAAAATTTTGAACGAATTGAAAAGCGCATTATTGATAACTTAGTGGAGGTTTTTATAATTTCGCAATGAAATTAATATTTCCGGAGCTACAGTCACTTTCTTAAACATTTCAAAAGGAAGTAATATTCATATATTTATTAATAAGCTTGAACCGCTTCTCATAATAATATGTATTTTTTCAAAAGCTCTTTCAAATGAAAACAATTTTAAAGGAATGGAAAAGAGCACTGTTAATAACTTAGTACTTTTCAATTCAAGGATTTATATGAAAGTAATATTCATATATTTATTTTAATATATTTTTTTTTTATTTGAACTACTCCTCATACAAAAATTGTCTTTTCAAACATTCATTCAAATCACACATTTTTAAAAGAATTGAAACGATAACTTAATGAAGATTTTAATAATTTCACAATGAAATTATTATTTCCGTAGATACAGTCACCTTCTTAAACATTTCATAAAGAAGTAATATTCATATATTTACTGATAAACTTAAACCATTCCTCATACAAAAATGTATTTTTCCAAACATTCTTTCAAATAAAAAAAATTTTGAACGAATTGAAAAGCGCATTATTTATAACTTAGTGGAGGTTTTTATAATTTCTCAATGAAATTAATATTTCCGGAGCAACAGTCACTTTCTTAAACATTTCAAAAGGAAGTAATATTCATATATTTATTAATAAGCTTGAACCGCTTCTCATAAAAAAATGTATTTTTTCAAAAACTCTTTTCAATTCAAGGATTCATATGAAAGTAATATTCATATATTTATTTTAATATATTTTTTTTTATTTGAACTTCTCCTCATACAACAATTGTCTTTTCAAACATTCATTCAAATCACACAATTTTAAAAGAATTGAAACGATAACTTGGTGAAGATTTTAATAATTTCGCAATGAAATTATTATTTCCGTAGATACAGTCACCTTCTTAAACATTTCATAAAGAAGTAATATTCATATATTTACTGATAAACTTGAACCATTCCTCATACAAAAATGTATTTTTCTAAACATTCTTTCAAATCAAAAAAATTTTGAACGAATTGAAAAGCGCATTATTGATAACTTAGTGAATATTTCTATAATTTCGCAATGAAGTTAATATTTCCGTAGATACAGTCACTTTCTTAAACATTTCAAAAGGAAGTAATATTCATATATTTATTGATAAGCTTGAACCGCTTCTCATAAAAAAATGTATTTTTTCAAAAACTCTTTCAAATGAAAACAATTTTAAAGGAATTGAAAAGAGCACTGTTAACAACTTAGTACTTTTCAATTCAAGGATTCATATGAAAGTAATATTCATATATTTATTTTAATATATTTTTTTTTATTTGAAATACTCCTCATACAAAAATTGTCTTTTCAAACATTCATTCAAATCACACAATTTTAAAAGAATTGAAACGATAACTTGGTGAAGATTTTTATAATTTTGTAATGAAATTAATATTTCCGGAGATATAGTCACTTTCTTAAACATTTCATAAAGAAGTAATATTCATATATTTACTGTTAAACTTGAACCATTCCTCATACAAAAATGTATTTTTCCAAACATTCTTTCAAATCAAAAAAATTTTGAAGGAATTGAAAAGCGCATTATTGATAACTTAGTGTAGGTTTTTATAATTTCGCAATGAAATTAATATTTCCGGAGCTACAGTCACTTTCTTAAACATTTCAAAAGGAAGTAATATTCATATATTTATTGATAAGCTTGAACCGCTTCTCATAAAAAAATTTATTTTTTCAAAAGCTCTTTCAAATGAAAACAATTTTAAAGGAATTGAAAAGAGCACTGTTAATAACTTAGTGAAATTTTGAACGAATTGAAAAGCGCATTATTGATAACTTAGTGGAGGTTTTTATAATTTCTCAATGAAATTAATATTTCCGGAGCTACAGTCACTTTCTTAAACATTTCAAAAAGAAATAATATTCATATATTTATTGAAAAGCTTTAACCGCTTCTCATAAAAAATTTATTTTTTCAAAAGCTCTTTCAAATGAAAACAATTTTAAAGGAATTGAAAAGAGCACTGTTAACAACTTAGTACTTTTCAATTCAAGGATTCATATGAAAGTAATATTCATATATTTATTTTAATATATTTTTTTTATTTGAACTACTCCTCATACAAAAATTGTCTTTTCAAACATTCTTTAAAAACAAACAATTTAAAAAGAATTGAAAACAGCACTATCGATAACTTGGTGAAGATTTTTATAATGTCGCAATGAAAGTAATATTACCGGTAATACAGTTACTTTTAAAACATTTCATATAGAAGTAATATTCATATATTTACTGATAAACTTGAACGATTCCTCATACAAAAATGTATTTTTCCAAAAATTCTTTAAAATGAAACCAATTTTAAAGGAATTGAAAATAGGTACTCTTGATAACTTAGTGATGATTTTTATAATTTTAAATCAAAACAACTTCGAAAGAATTAAAAAGAGCACTATCGATAACTAAGTGAATATTTCTATAATTTCGCAATGAAGTAAATATTTCCGTAGATACAGTCACTTTCTTAAACATTTCAAAAGGACATAATAGTCATATGTTTATTGATAAGCTTGAACCGCTTCTCATAAAAAATGTAATTTTTCAAAAATACTTGCAAATGAAAACAATTTTAAAGGAATTGAAAGGAGCACTGTTAATAACTTAGTACTTTTCAATTTAAGGATTCATATGAAAGTAATATTCATATATTTATTTTAATATAATTGTGTTTTCAAACATTCATTCAAATCACACAATCTTAAAAGAATTGAAACGATAATTTGGTGAAGATTTTAATAATTTCGCAATGAAATTAATATTTCCGGAGCTACAGTCACTTTCTTAAACATTTCAAAAGGAAGTAATATTCATATATTTTTCATAAGCTTGAACCGCTTCTCAGAAAAAAATGTATTTTTTCGAAAGCTCTTTCAAATGAAAACAATTTTAAAGGAATTGAAAAGAGCACTGTTCATAACTTAGTACTTTTCAATTCAAGGATTCATATGAAAGTAATATTCATATATTTATTTTAATATATTTTTTTTTATTTGAACTATTCTCATACAACAATTGTCTTTTCAAACATTCATTCAAATCACACAATTTTAAAAGAATTGAAACGATAACTTGGTGAAGATTTTAATAATTTCGCAATGAAATTATTATTTCCGTAGATACAGTCACCTTCTTAAACATTTCATAAAGAAGTAATATTCATATATTTACTGATAAACTTGAACCATTCCTCATACAAAAATGTATTTTTCCAAACATTCTTTCAAATCAAAAAAATTTTGAACGAATTGAAAAGCGCATTATTGATAACTTAGTGAAGCTTTTTATAATTTCGCAATAAAATTAATATTTCCGTAGATACAATCACTTTCTTAAACATTTCAAAAGGAAGTAATATTCATATATTTATTGTTAAGCTTGAACCATTCCTCATACAAAAATGTATTTTTCCAAACATTCTTTCAAATCAAAAAAATTTTGAACGAATTGAAAAGCGCATTATTGATAACTTAGTGGAGGTTTTTATAATTTTTCAATGAAATTAATGTTTCCGTAGATACAGTCACTTTCTTAAACATTTCAAAAGGAAGTAATATTCATATATTTATTGATAAGCTTGAACCGCTTCTCATAAAAAAATGTATTTTTTCAAAAACTCTTTCAAATGAAAATAATCTTAAAGGAATTGAAAAGAGCACTGTTAATAACTTAGTTCTTTTCAATTCAAGGATTCATATGAAAGTAATATTCATATATTTATTTTAATATATTTTTTTTTATTTGAACTACTCCTTATACAACAATTGTCTTTTCAAACATTCATTCAAATCACACAATTTTAAAAGAATTGAAACGATAACTTGGTGAAGATTTTAATAATTTCGCAATGAAATTATTATTTCCGTAGATGCAGTCACCTTCTTAAACATTTCATAAAGAAGTAATATTCATATATTTACTGATAAGCTTGAACCGCTTCTCATAAAAAAATGTAATTTTTCAAAAACACTTGCAAATGAAAACAATTTTAAAGGAATTGAAAAGAGCACTGTTGTTAACTTAGTGAAGCTTTTTATAATTTCTTAATGAAATTAATATTTCCGGAGCTACAGTCACTTTCTTAAACATTTCATAAAGAAGTAATATTCATATATTTACTGATAAACTTGAACCATTCCTCATACAAAAATGTATTTTTCCAAACATTCTTTCAAATAAAAAAAATTTTGAACGAATTGAAAAGCGCATTATTGATAACTTAGTGGAGGTTTTTATAATTTCGCAATGAAATTAATATTTCCGGAGCTACAGTCCTCTTCTTAAACATTTCAAAAGGAAGTAATATTCATATATTTACTGTTAAACTTGAACCATTCCTCATACAAAAATGTATTTTTCCAAACATTCTTTCAAATCAAACAAATTTTGAACGAATTGAAAAGCGCATTATTGATAACTTAGTGGAGGTTTTTATAATTTCTCAGTGAAATTAATGTTTCCGTTGATACAGTCACTTTCTTAAACATTTCAAAAGGAAGTAATATTCATATATTTACTGTTAAACTCTAACCATTCCTCTTACAAAAATGTATTTTTCCAAACATTCTTTCAAATCAAACAAATTTTGAACGAATTGAAAAGCGCATTATTGATAACTTAGTGGAGGTTTTTATAATTTCTCAATGAAATTAATATTTCCGGAGCTACAGTCACTTTCTTAAACATTTCAAAAGGAAGTAATATTCATATATTTATTGATAAGCTTGAACCGCTTCTCACAAAAAAATGTATTTTTTCAAAAGCTCTTTCAAATGAAAACAATTTTAAAGGAATTGAAAAGATCACTGTTAATAACTTAGTACTTTTCAATTCAGGGATTCATATGAAAGTAATATTCATATATTTATTTTAATATATTTTTTTTTATTTGAACTACTCCTCATACAACAATTGTCTTTTCAAGCATTCATTCAAATCACACAATTTTAAAAGAATTGAAACGATAACTTGGTGAAGATTTTAAGAATTTCGCAATGAAATTATTATTTCCGTAGATACAGTCACCTTCTTAAACATTTTATAAAGAAATAATATTCATATATTTACTGATAAACTTGAACCATTCCTCATACAAAAATGTATTTTTCCAAACATTCTTTCAAATCAAAAAAATGTTAAACGAATTGAAAAGCGCATTATTGATAACTTAGTGAATATTTCTATAATTTCGCAATGAAGTTAATATTTCCGTAGATACAGTCACTTTCTTAAACAATTCAAAAGGAAGTAATATTCATATATTTATTTATAAGCTTGAACCGCTTCTCAAAAAAAAAATGTATTTTTTCAAAAACTCTTTCAAATGAAAACAATTTTAAAGGAATTGAAAAGAGCACTGTTGCTAACTTAGTGAAGCTTTTTATAATTTCGCTATGAAATTAATGTTTCCGTAGATACAGTCACTTTCTTAAACATTTCATAAAGAAGTAATATTCATATTATTACTGATAAACTTGAACCACTCCTCATACAAAAATGTATTTTTCCAAACATTCTTTCAAATGAAAAAAATTTTAAAGGAATTGAAAAGAGCACTGTTGCTAACTTAGTGAAGCTTTTTATAATTTCGCAATGAAAATAATATTTCCGTAGATACAGTCACTTTCTTAAACATTTTATAAAGAAGTAATATTCATATATTTACTGATAAACTTGAACCATTCCTCATACAAAAATGTATTTTTCCAAACATTCTTTCAAATCAAAAAATTTTGAACGAATTGAAAAGCGCATTATTGATAACTTAGTGGAGGTTTTTATAATTTCGCAATGAAATTAATATTTCCGGAGCTACAGTCACTTTCTTAAACATTTCAAAAGGAAGTAATATTCATATATTTATTGATAAGCTTGAACCGCTTCTCATAAAAAAGTGCATTTTTTCAAAAGCTTTTTCAAATGAAAACAATTTTAAAGGAATTGAAAAGAGCACTGTTAATAACTTAGTAATTTTCAGTTTAAGGATTCATATGAAAGTAATATTCATATATTTATTTTAATATATTTTTTTTTATTTGAACTACTCCTCATACAAAAATTGTCTTTTCAAACATTCATTCAAATCACACAATTTTAAAAGAATTGAAACGATAACTTGGTGAAGATTTTATTAATTTCGCAATGAAATTAATATTTCCGTAGATACAGTCACCTTCTTAAACATTTCATAAAGAAGTAATATTCATATATTTACTGATAAACTTGAACCATTCCTCATACAAAAATGTATTTTTCCAAACATTCTTTCAAATCAAAAAAATTTTGTACGAATTGAAAAGCGCATTATTGATAACTTAGTGAATATTTCTATAATTTCGCAATAAAGTTAATATTTCCGTAGATAAAGTCACTTTCTTAAATATTTAAAAAGGAAGTAATATTCATATATTTATTGATAAGCTTGAACCGCTTCTCATAAAAAAATGTATTTTTTCAAAAACTCTTTCAAATGAAAACAATTTTAAATGAATTGAAAAGAGCACTGTTGTTAACTTAGTGAAATTTTGAACGAATTGAAAAGATTATTATTGATAACTTAGTGGAGGTTTTTATAATTTCGCAATGAAATTAATATTTCCGGAGCTACAGTCACCTTCTTAAACATTTCAAAAGGAAGTAATATTCATATATTTACTGATAAACTTGAACCATTCCTCGTACAAAAATGTATTTTTCCAAAAAATCTTTAAAATGAAACAAATTTTGAAGGAATTGAAAATAGGTACTCTTGATAACTTAATGAAGATTTTTGTAATTTGAAATCAAAACAACTTCGAAAGAATTAAAAAGAGCTCTATCGATAACTTAGTGAATATTTCTATAATTTCGCAATGAAGTTAATATTTCCGTAGATACAGTCACTTTCTAAAACATTTCAAAAGGAAGTAATATTCATATATTTATTAATAAGCTTGAACCGCTTCTCATAAAAAAACGTAGTTTTTCAAAAACTCTTTCAAATGAAAAAAATTTTAAAGGAATTGAAAAGAGCACTGTTGCTAACTTAGTGAAGCTTTTTATAATTTCGCAATGAAAATAATATTTCCGTAGATACAGTCACTTTCTTAAACATTTTATAAAGAAATAATATTCATATATTTACTGATAAACTTGAACCATTCCTCATACAAAAATGTATTTTTCCAAACATTCTTTCAAATCAAAAAAATTTTGAACGAATTGAAAAGCGCATTATTGATAACTTAGTGGAGGTTTTTATAATTTCGCAATGAAATTAATATTTCCGGAGCTACAGTCACTTTCTTAAACATTTCAAAAGGAAGTAATATTCATATATTTATTGATAAGCTTGAACCGCTTCTCATAAAAAAATGTATTTTTTCAAAAGATCTTTCAAATGAAAACAACTTTAAAGGAATTGAAAAGAGCACTGTTAATAACTTAGTACTTTTCAATTTAAGGATTCATATCAAAGTAATATTCATATATTTATTTTTATATATTTTTTTTTATTTGAACTACTCCTCATACAACAATTGTCTTTTCAAACATTCATTCAAATCACACAATTTTAAAAGAATTGAAACGATAACTTGGTGAAGATTTTAATAATTTCGCAATGAAATTATTATTTCCGTAGATACAGTCACCTTCTTAAACATTTCATAAAGAAGTAATATTCATATATTTACTGAACAACTTGAACTATTCCTCATACAAAAATGTATTTTTCCAAACATTCTTTCAAATCAAAAAAAATGTTAAACGAATTGAAAAGCGCATTATTGATAACTTAGTGGAGGTTTTTATAATTTCGCAATAAAATTAATATTTCCGGAGCTACAGTCACTTTCTTAAACATTTCAAAAGGAAGTAATATTCATATATTTATTGATAAGCTTGAACCGCTTCTCATAAAAAAATTTATTTTTTCAAAAGCTCTTTCAAATGAAAACAATTTTAAAGGAATTGAAAAGAGCACTGTTAATAACTTAGTACTTTTCAATTCAAGGATTCATATGAAAGTAATATTCATATATTTATTTTAATATATTTTTTTTTATTTGAACTACTCTTCATACTACAATTGTCTTTTCAAACATTCATTCAAATCACACAATTTTAAAAGAATTGAAACGATAACTTGGTGAAGATTTTAATAATTTCGCAATGAAATTATTATTTCCGTAGATACAGTCACCTTCTTAAACATTTCATAAAGAAGTAATATTCATATATTTACTGATAAACTTGAACCACTCCTCATACAAAAATGTATTTTTCCAAACATTCTTTCAAATAAAAAAAAATTTGAACAAATTGAAAAGCGCATTATTGATAACTTAGTGGAGGTTTTTATAATTTCGCAATGAAATTAATATTTCCGGAGCTACAGTCACCTTCTTAAACATTTCAAAAGGAAGTAATATTCATATATTTACTGATAAACTTGAACCATTCCTCATACAAAAATGTATTTTTCCAAACATTCTTTCAAATCAAAAAAATTTTGAACGAATTGAAAAGCGCATTATTGATAACTTAGTGAATATTTCTATAATTTCGCAATGAAGTTAATATTTCCGTAGATACAGTCACTTTCTTAAACAATTCAAAAGGAAGTAATATTCATATATTTATTGATAAGCTTGACCCGCTTCTCAAAAAAAAATGTATTTTTTCAAAAACTCTTTCAAATGAAAACAATTTTAAAGGAATTGAAAAGAGCACTGTTGCTAACTTAGTGAAGCTTTTTATAATTTCGCTATGAAATTAATGTTTCCGTAGATACAGTCACTTTCTTAAACATTTCATAAAGAAGTAATATTCATATATTTACTGATAAACTTGAACCACTCCTCATACAAAAATGTATTTTTCCAAACATTCTTTCAAATAAAAAAAAATTTGAACGAATTGAAAAGCGCATTATTGATAACTTAGTGGAGGTTTTTATAATTTCGCAATGAAATTAATATTTCCGGAGCTACAGTCACCTTCTTAAACATTTCAAAAGGAAGTAATATTCATATATTTACTGATAAACTTGAACCATTCCTCATACAAAAATGTATTTTTCCAAAAATTCTTTAAAATGAAACAAATTTTGAAGGAATTGAAAATAGGTACTCTTGATAACTTAATGAAGATTTTTGTAATTTGAAATCAAAACAACTTGGAAAGAATTAAAAAGAGCTCTATCGATAACTTAGTGAATATTTATATAATTTCGCAATGAAGTTAATATTTCCGTAGATACAGTCACTTTCTTAAACATTTCAAAAGAAAGTAATATTCATATATTTATTGATAAGCTTGAACCGCTTCTCATAAAAAAACGTAGTTTTTCAAAACCTCTTTCAAATGAAAAAAATTTTAAAGGAATTGAAAAGAGCACTGTTGCTAACTTAGTGAAGCTTTTTATAATTTCGCAATGAAATTAATATTTCCGTAGATACAGTCACCTTCTTAAACATTTCATAAAGAAGTAATATTCATATATTTACTGATAAACTTGAACCATTCCTCATACAAAAATGTATTTTTCCAAACATTCTTTCAAATCAAAAAAATTTTGTACGAATTGAAAAGCGCATTATTGATAACTTAGTGAATATTTCTATAATTTCGCAATGAAGTTAATATTTCCGTAGATACAGTCACTTTCTTAAATATTTAAAAAGGAAGTAATATTCATATATTTATTGATAAGCTTGAACCGCTTCTCATAAAAAAATGTATTTTTTCAAAAACTCTTTCAAATGAAAACAATTTTAAAGGAATTGAAAAGAGCACTGTTGTTAACTTAGTGAAACTTTGAACGAATTGAAAAGATTATTATTGATAACTTAGTGGAGGTTTTTATAATTTCGCAATGAAATTAATATTTCCGGAGCTACAGTCACCTTCTTAAACATTTCAAAAGGAAGTAATATTCATATATTTACTGATAAACTTGAACCATTCCTCGTACAAAAATGTATTTTTCCAAAAATTCTTTAAAATTAAACAAATTTTGAAGGAATTGAAAATAGGTACTCTTGATAACTTAATGAAGATTTTTGTAATTTGAAATCAAAACAACTTCGAAAGAATTAAAAAGAGCTCTATCGATAACTTAGTGAATATTTCTATAATTTCGCAATGAAGTTAATATTTCCGTAGATACAGTCACTTTCTTAAACATTTCAAAAGGAAGTAATATTCATATATTTATTAATAAGCTTGAACCGCTTCTCATAAAAAAACGTAGTTTTTCAAAAACTCTTTCAAATGAAAAAAATTTTAAAGGAATTGAAAAGAGCACTGTTGCTAACTTAGTGAAGCTTTTTATAATTTCGCAATGAAAATAATATTTCCGTAGATACAGTCACTTTCTTAAACATTTTATAAAGAAATAATATTCATATATTTACTGATAAACTTGAACCATTCCTCATACAAAAATGTATTTTTCCAAACATTCTTTCAAATCAAAAAAATTTTGAACGAATTGAAAAGCGCATTATTGATAACTTAGTGGAGGTTTTTATAATTTCGCAATGAAATTAATATTTCCGGAGCTACAGTCACTTTCTTAAACATTTCAAAAGGAAGTAATATTCATATATTTATTGATAAGCTTGAACCGCTTCTCATAAAAAAATGTATTTTTTCAAAAGCTCTTTCAAATGAAAACAATTTTAAAGGAATTGAAAAGAGCACTGTTAATAACTTAGTACTTTTCAATTTAAGGATTCATATGAAAGTAATATTCATATAGTTATTTTTATATATTTTTTTTTTATTTGAACTACTCCTCATACAACAATTGTCTTTTCAAACATTCATTCAAATCACACAATTTTAAAAGAATTGAAACGATAACTTGGTGAAGATTTTAATAATTTCGCAATGAAATTATTATTTCCGTAGATACAGTCACCTTCTTAAACATTTCATAAAGAAGTAATATTCATATATTTACTGATAAACTTGAACCATTCCTCATACAAAAATGTATTTTTCCAAACATTCTTTCAAATCAAAAAAATGTTAAACGAATTGAAAAGCGCATTATTGATAACTTAGTGGAGGTTTTTATAATTTCGCAATAAAATTAATATTTCTGGAGCTACAGTCACTTTCTTAAACATTTCAAAAGGAAGTAATATTCATATATTTATTGATAAGCTTGAACCGCTTCTCATAAAAAAATGTATTTTTTCAAAAGCTCTTTCAAATGAAAACAATTTTAAAGGAATTGAAAAGAGCACTGTTAATAACTTAGTACTTTTCAATTCAAGGATTCATATGAAAGTAATATTCATATATTTATTTTAATATATTTTTTTTTATTTGAACTACTCCTCATACAACAATTGTCTTTTCAAACATTCATTCAAATCACACAATTTTAAAAGAATTGAAACGATAACTTGGTGAAGATTTTAATAATTTCGCAATGAAATTATTATTTCCGTAGATACAGTCACCTTCTTAAACATTTCATAAAGGAGTAATATTCATATATTTACTGATAAACTTGAACCATTCCTCATACAAAAATGTATTTTTCCAAACATTCTTTCAAATCAAAAAAATTTTGAACGAATTGAAAAGCGCATTATTGATAACTTAGTGAATATTTCTATAATTTCGCAATGAAGTTAATATTTCCGTAGATACAGTCACTTTCTTAAACAATTCAAAAGGAAGTAATATTCATATATTTATTGATAAGCTTGAACCGCTTCTCAAAAAAAATGTATTTTTTCAAAAACTCTTTCAAATGAAAAAAATTTTAAAGGAATTGAAAAGAGCACTGTTGCTAACTTAGTGAAGCTTTTTATAATTTCGCAATGAAAATAATATTTCCGTAGATACAGTCACTTTTTTAAACATTTTATAAAGAAGTAATATTCATATATTTACTGATAAACTTTAACCATTCCTCATACAAAAATGTATTTTTCCAAACATTCTTTCAAATCAAAAAATTTTGAACGAATTGAAAAGCGCATTATTGATAACTTAGTGGAGGTTTTTATAATTTCGCAATGAAATTAATATTTCCGGAGCTACAGTCACTTTCTTAAACATTTCAAAAGGAAGTAATATTCATATATTTATTGATAAGCTTGAACCGCTTCTCATAAAAAAATGTATTTTTTCAAAAGATCTTTCAAATGAAAACAACTTTAAAGGAATTGAAAAGAGCACTGTTAATAACTTAGTACTTTTCAATTTAAGGATTCATATGAAAGTAATATTCATATATTTATTTTTATATATTTTTTTTTATTTGAACTACTCCTCATACAAAAATTGTCTTTTCAATAATTCATTCAAATCACACAATTTTAAAAGAATTGAAACGATAACTTGGTGAAGATTTTATTAATTTCGCAATGAAATTAATATTTCCGTAGATACAGTCACCTTCTTAAACATTTCATAAAGAAGTAATATTCATATATTTACTGATAAACTTGAACCATTCCTCATACAAAAATGTATTTTTCCAAACATTCTTTCAAATCAAAAAAATGTTAAACGAATTGAAAAGCGCATTATTGATAACTTAGTGGAGGTTTTTATAATTTCGCAATGAAATTAATATTTCCGGAGCTACAGTCACTTTCTTAAACATTTCAAAAGGAAGTAATATTCATATATTTATTGATAAGCTTGAACCGCTTCTCATAAAAAAATGTATTTTTTCAAAAGCTCTTTCAAATGAAAACAATTTTAAAGGAATTGAAAAGAGCACTGTTAATAACTTAGTAATTTTCAGTTTAAGGATTCATATGAAAGTAATATTCATATATTTATTTTAATATATTTTTTTTATTTGAACTACTCCTCATACAAAAATTGTCTTTTCAAACATTCATTCAAATCGTACAATTTTAAAAGAATTGAAACGATAACTTGGTGAAGATTTTAATAATATCGCAATGAAATTATTATTTCCGTAGATACAGTCACCTTCTTAAACATTTCATAAAGAAGTAATATTCATATATTTACTGATAAACTTGAACCATTCCTCATACAAAAATGTATTTTTCCAAACATTCTTTCAAATCAAAAAAATTTTGTACGAATTGAAAAGCGCATTATTGATAACTTAGTGAATATTTCTATAATTTCGCAATAAAGTTAATATTTCCGTAGATAAAGTCACTTTCTTAAATATTTAAAAAGGAAGTAATATTCATATATTTATTGATAAGCTTGAACCGCTTCTCATAAAAAAATGTATTTTTTCAAAAACTCTTTCAAATGAAAACAATTTTAAAGGAATTGAAAAGAGCACTGTTGCTAACTTAGTGAAATTTTGAACGAATTGAAAAGAGCATTATTGATTACTTAGTGGAGGTTTTTATAATTTCGCAATGAAATTAATATTTCCGGAGCTACAGTCACCTTCTTAAACATTTCAAAAGGAAGTAATATTCATATATTTACTGATAAACTTGAACCATTCCTCGTACAAAAATGTATTTTTCCAAAGTTCTTTAAAATGAAACAAATTTTGAAGGAATTGAAAATAGGTACTCTTGATATCTTAATGAAGATTTTTGTAATTTGAAATCAAAACAACTTCGAAAGAATTAAAAAGAGCTCTATCGATAACTTAGTGAATATTTCTATAATTTCGCAATGAAGTTAATATTTCCGTAGATACAGTCACTTTCTTAAACATTTCAAAAGGAAGTAATATTCATATATTTATTGATAAGCTTGAACCGCTTCTCATAAAAAAACGTATTTTTTCAAAAGCTCTTTCAAATGAAAACAATTTTAAAGGAATTGAAAAGAGCACTGTTAATAACTAAGTACTTTTCAGTTTAAGGATTCATATGAAAGTAATATTCATATATTTATTTTAATATATTTTTTTTTATTTGAACTACTCCTCATACAAAAATTGTCTTTTCAAACATTCATTCAAATCACCCAATTTTAAAAGAATTGAAACGATAACTTGGTGAAGATTTTATTAATTTCGCAATTAAATTAATATTTGCGTAGATACAGTCACCTTCTTAAACATTTCATAAAGAAGTAATATTCATATATTTACTGATAAACTTGAACCATTCCTCATACAAAAATGTATTTTTCCAAACATTCTTTCAAATCAAAAAAATGTTAAACGAATTGAAAAGCGCATTATTGATAACTTAGTGGAGGTTTTTATAATTTCGCAATAAAATTAAAATTTCCGGAGCTACAGTCACTTTCTTAAACATTTCAAAAGGAAGTAATATTCATATATTTATTGATAAGCTTTAACCGCTTCTCAGAAAAAAATGTATTTTTTCAAAAGCTCTTTCAAATGAAAACAATTTTAAAGGAATTGAAAAGAGCACTGTTAATAACTTAGTACTTTTCATTTCAAGGATTCATATGAAAGTAATATTCATATATTTATTTTAATATAATTGTGTTTTCAAACATTTATTCAAATCACACAATCTTAAAATAATTGAAACGATAATTTGGTGAAGATTTTAATACTTTCGCAATGAAATTAATATTTCCGGAGATAAAGTCACTTTCTTAAACATTTCAAAAGGAAGTAATATTCATATTTTTACTGATAAACTTGAACCATTCCTCATACAAAAATGTATTTTTCCAAACATTCTTTCAAATCAAAAAAATTTTGAACGAATTGAAAAGCGCATTATTGATAACTTAGTGGAGGTTTTTATAATTTCGCAATGAAATTAATATTTCCGCAGCTACAGTCACTTTCTTAAACATTTCAAAAGGAAGTAATATTCATATATTTATTGATAAGCTTGAACCGCTTCTCATAAAAAAATGTATTTTTTCAAAAGCTCTTTCAAATGAAAACAATTTTAAAGGAATTGAAAAGAGCACTGTTAATAACTTAGTACTTTTCAGTTTAAGGATTCATATGAAAGCAATATTCATATATTTATTTTAATATATTTTTTTTTATTTGAACTACTCCTCATACAAAAATTGTCTTTTCAAACATTCATTCAAATCACACAATTTTAAAAGAATTGAAACGATAACTTGGTGAAGATTTTAATAATTTTGCAATGAAATTATTATTTCCGTAGATACAGTCACCTTCTTAAACATTTCATAAAAAGTAATATTCATATATTTATTGATAAACTTGAACCATTCCTCATACAAAAATGTATTTTTCCAAACATTCTTTCAAATCAAAAAAAATTTTGTACGAATTGAAAAGCGCATTATTGATAACTTAGTGAATATTTCTATAATTTCGCCATGAAGATAATATTTCCGTAGATACAGTCACTTTCTTAAATATTTAAAAAGGAAGTAATATTCATATATTTATTGATAAGCTTGAACCGCTTCTCATAAAAAAATGTCTTTTTTCAAAAACTCTTTCAAATGAAAACAATTTTGAACGAATTGAAAAGCGAATTATTGATAACTTAGTGGAGGTTTTTATAATTTCGCAATAAAATTAATATTTCCGGAGCTACAGTCACCTTTTTAAACATTTCAAAAGGAAGTTATATTCATATATTTACTGATAAACTTGAACCATTCCTCATACAAAAATGTATTTTTCCAAACATTCTTTCAAATCAAAAAAATTTTGAACGAATTGAAAAGCGCATTATTGATAACTTAGTGTAGGTTTTTAAAATTTCTCAATGAAATTAATATTTCCTGAGCTACAGTCACTTTCTTAAACATTTCAAAAGGAAGTAATATTCATATATTTATTGATAAGCTTGAACCGCTTCTCATAAAAAAATGTATTTTTTCAAAAGCTCTTTCAAATGAAAACAATATTAAAGGAATTGAAAAGAGCACTGTTAATAACTTAGTGCTTTTCAATTCAAAGTTTCATATGAAAGTAATATTCATATATTTATTTTAATATATTTTTTTTATTTGAACTACTCCTCATACAATAATTGTGTTTTCAAACATTCATTCAAATCACACAATCTTAAAAGAATTGAAACGATAATTTGGTGAAGATTTTAATAATTTCGCAATGAAATTAATATTTCCGGAGATACAGTCACTTTCTTAAACATTTCAAAAGGAAGTTATATTCATATATTTATTGATAACCTTGAACCGCTTCTCATAAAAAAATGTATTTTTTCAAAAGCTCTTTCAAATGAAAACAATTTTAAAGGAATTGAAAAGAGCATTGTTAATAACTTAAAACTTTTCAATTCAAGGATTCATATGAAAGTAATATTCAAATATTTATTTTAATATAATTGTGTTTTCAAACATTTATTCAAATCACACAATCTTAAAAGGATTGAAACGATAATTTGGTGAAGATTTAAATAATTTTTCAATGAAATTAATATTTCCGGAGCTACAGTCACTTTCTTAAACATTTCAAAAGGATTTAATATTCATATATTTATTCATAAGCTTGAACCGCTTCTCAGAAAAAAATGTATTTTTTCAAAAGCTCTTTCAAATGAAAACAATTTTAAAGGAATTGAAAAGAGCACTGTTAATAACTTAGTACTTTTCAGCTTAAGGATTCATATGAAAGTAATATTCATATATTTATTTTAATATATTTTTTTTATTTGAACTACTCCTCATACAAAAATTGTCTTTTCAAACATTCATTCAAATCACACAATTTTAAAAGAATTGAAACGATAACTTGGTGAAGATTTTAATAATTTCGCAATGAAATTATTATTTCCGTAGATACAGTCACCTTCTTAAACATTTCATAAAGAAGTAATATTCATATATTTACTGATAAACTTGAACCATTCCTCATACAAAAATGTATTTTTCCAAACATTCTTTCAAATCAAAAAAATTTTGGACGAATTGAAAAGCGCATTATTGATAACTTAGTGGAGGTTTTTATAATTTCGCAATGAAATTAATATTTCCGGAGCTACAGTCACTTTCTTAAACATTTCAAAAGGAAGTAATATTTATATATTTATTTATAAGCTTGAACCGCTTCTCATAAAAAAATGTATTTTTTCAAAAGCTCTTTCAAATGAAAACAATTTTAAAGGAATTGAAAAAAACACTGTTAATAACTTAGTGCTTTTCAATTCAAAGTTTCATATGAAAGTAATATTCATATATTTATTTTAATATATTTTTTTTATTTGAACTACTCCTCATACAATAATTGTGTTTTCAAACATTCATTCAAATCACACAATCTTAAAAGAATTGAAACGATAATTTGGTGAAGATTTTAATAATTTCGCAATGAAATTAATATTTCCGGAGATACAGTTACTTTCTTAAACATTTCAAAAGGAAGTAATATTCATATATTTATTGATAAGCTTTAACCGCTTCTCATAAAAAAATGTATTTTTTCAAAAGCTCTTTCAAATGAAAACAATTTTAAAGGAATTGAAAAGAGCACTGTTAATAACTTAGTACTTTTCATTTCAAGGATTCATATGAAAGTAATATTCATATATTTATTTTAATATAATTGTGTTTTCAAACATTTATTCAAATCACACAATCTTAAAATAATTGAAACGATAATTTGGTGAAGATTTTAATAATTTCGCAATGAAATTAATATTTCCGGAGATACAGTCACTTTCTTAAACATTTCAAAAGGAAGTAATATTCATATATTTACTGATAAACTTCAACCATTCCTCATACAAAAATGTATTTTTCCAAACATTCTTTCAAATCAAAAAAATTTTGAACGAATTGAAAAGCGCATTATTGACAACTTAGTGAAGGTTTTTATAATTTCTCAATGAAATTAATATTTCCGGAGCTACCGTCACTTTCTTAAACATTTCAAAAGGAAGTAATATTCATATATTTATTCATAAGCTTGAACCGCTTCTCAGAAAAAAATGTATTTTTTCAGAAGCTCTTTCAAATGAAAACAATTTTAAAGGAATTAAAAAGAGCGCTGTTAATAACTTAGTACTTTTCAGTTTAAGGATTCATATGAAAGTAATATTCATATATTTATTTTAATATATTTTTTTTTATTTGAACTACTCCTCATACAAAAATTGTCTTTTCAAACATTCATTCAAATCACACAATTTTAAAAAAATTGAAACGGTAACTTGGTGAAGATTTTAATAATTTCGCAATGAAATTATTATTTCCGTAGATACAGTCACCTTCTTAAACATTTAATAAAGAAGTAATATTCATATATTTACTGATAAACTTGAACCATTCCTCATACAAAAATGTATTTTTCCAAACATTCTTTCAAATCAAAAAAATTTTTAACGAACTGAAAAGCGCATTATTGATAACTTAGTGGAGGTTTTTATAATTTCGCAATGAAATTAATATTTCCGGAGCTACAGTCACTTTCAAACATTTCAAAAGGAAGAAATATGCATATATTTATTGATAAGCTTGAACCGCTTCTCATAAAAAAATGTATTTTTTCAAAAGCTCTTTCAAATGAAAACAATTTTAAAGGAATTGAAAAGAGCACTGTTAATAACTTAGTACTTTTCAGTTTAAGGATTCATATGAAAACAATATTCATATATTTATTTTAATATATTTTTTTTTATTTGAACTACTCCTCATACAAAAATTGTCTTTTCAAACATTCATTCAAATCACACAATTTTAAAAGAATTGAAACGATAACTTGGTGAAGATTTTAATAATTTCGCAATGAAATTATTATTTCCGTAGATACAGTCACCTTCTTAAACATTTCATAAAAAGTAATATTCATATATTTACTGATAAACTTGAACCATTCCTCATACAAAAATGTACTTTTCCAAACATTCTTTCAAATCAAAAAAATTTTGTACGAATTGAAAAGCGCATTATTGATAACTTAGTGAATATTTCTATAATTTCGCAATGAAGTTAATATTTCCGTAGATACAGTCACTTTCCTAAATATTTTAAAAAGGAAGTAATATTCATATATTTATTGATAAGCTTGAACCGCTTCTCATAAAAAAATGTATTTTTTCAAAAACTCTTTCAAATGAAAACAATTTTAAAGGAATTGAAAAGAGCACTGTTGCTAACTTAGTGAAGCTTTTTATAATTTCGCAATGAAAATAATATTTCCGTAGATACAGTCACTTTCTTAAACATTTTATAAAGAAGTAATATTCATATATTTACTGATAAACTTGAGCCATTCCTCATACAAAAATGTATTTTCCCAAACATTCTTTCAAATCAAAAAAATTTTGAACGAATTGAAAAGCGCATTATTGATAACTTAGTGGAGGTTTTTATAATTTCGCAATGAAATTCATATTTCCGGAGCTACAGTCACCTTCTTAAACATTTCATAAAGAAGTAATATTCATATATTTACTGATAAACTTGAACCATTCCTCATACAAAAATGTATTTTTCCAAACATTCTTTCAAATCAAAAAAATTTTGTACGACTTGAAAAGCGCATTATTGATAACTTAGTGAATATTTCTATAATTTCGCAATGAAGTTAATATTTCCGTAGATACAGTCACTGTCATAAATATTTAAAAAGGAAGTAATATTCATATATTTATTGATAAGCTTGAACCGCTTCTCATAAAAAAATGTATTTTTTCAAAAACTCTTTCAAATGACAACAATTTTAAAGGAATTGAAAAGAGCACTGTTGCTAACTTAGTGAAATTTTGAACGAATTGAAAAGCGCATTATTGATAACTTAGTGGAGGTTTTTATAATTTCGCAATGAAATTAATATTTTCGGAGCTACAGTCACCTTCTTAAACATTTCAAAAGGAAGTAATATTCATACATTTACTGTTAAACTTGAACCATTCCTCATACAAAAATGTATTTTTCCAAACATTCTTTCAAATCAAAAAAATTTTGAACGAATTGAAAAGCGCATTATTGATAACTTAGTGTAGGTTTTTATAATTTCTCAATGAAATTAATATTTCCGGAGCTACAGTCACTTTCTTAAACAATTCAAAAGAAAGTAATATTCATATATTTATTCATAAGCTTGAACCGCTTCTCAATGAAAACAATTTTAAAGGAATTGAAAAGAGCACTGTTAATAACTTAGTGCTTTTCAATTCAAAGTTTCATATGAAAGTAATATTCATATATTTATTTTAATATATTTTTTTTATTTGAACTACTCCTCATACAATAATTGTGTTTTCAAACATTCATGCAAATCACACAATCTTAAAAGAATTGAAACGATAATTTGGTGAAGATTTTAATAATTTCGCAATGAAATTAATATTTCCGGAGATACAGTCACTTTCTTAAACATTTCATAAGGAAGTAATTTTTATTAATTTATTGATAAACTTGAACCATTCCTCATACAAAAATGTATTTTTCCAAACATTCTTTCAAATCAAAAAAATTTTGTACGAATTGAAAAGCGCATTATTGATAACTTAGTGAATATTTCTATAATTTCGCAATGAAGTTAATATTTCCGTAGATACAGTTACTTTCTTAAATATTTAAAAAGGAATTAATATTCATATATTTATTGATAAGCTTGAACCATTCCTCATACAAAAATGTATTTTTCCAAAAATTCTTTAAAATGAAACAAATTTTGAAGGAATTGAAAATAGGTACTCTTGATAACTTAATAAAGATTTTTGTAATTTGAAATCAAAACAACTTCGAAAGAATTAAAAAGAGCTCTATCGATAACTTAGTGAATATTTCTATAATTTCGCAATGAAGTTAATATTTCCGTAGATACAGTCACTTTCTTAAACATTTCAAAAGGAAGTAATATTCATATATTTATTGATAAGCTTGAACCGCTTCTCATAAAAAAACGTAGTTTTTCAAAAACTCTTTCAAATGAAAAAAATTTTTAAGGAATTGAAAAGAGCACTGTTGCTAACTTAGTGAAGCTTTTTATAATTTCGCAATGAAATTATTGTTTCCGTAGATACAGTCACTTTCTTAAACATTTCAAAAGGAAGTAATATATATATATTTATTCATAAGCTTGAACCGCTTCTCAATGAAAACAATTTTAAAGGAATTGAAAAGAGCACTGTTAATAACTTAGTGCTTTTCAATTCAAAGTTTCATACGAAAGTAAGATCCATATATTTATTTTAATATATTTTTTTTATTTGAACTACTCCTCATACAATAATTGTGTTTTCAAACATTCATTCAAATCACACAATCTTAAAAGAAATGAAACGGTAATTTGGTGAAGATTTTAATAATTTCGCAATGAAATTAATATTTCCGGAGGTACAGTCACTTTCTTAAACATTTCAAAAGGAAGTAATATTCATATATTTATTGATAAGCTTTAACCGCTTCTCATAAAAAAATGTATTTTTTCAAAAGCTCTTTCAAATGAAAACAATTTTAAAGGAATTGAAAAGAGCACTGTTAATAACTTAGTACTTTTCATTTCAAGGATTCATATGAAAGTAATATTCATATATTTATTTTAATATAATTGTGTTTTCAAACATTTATTCAAATCACACAATCTTAAAAGAATTGAAACGATAATTTTGTGAAGATTTTAATAATTTCGCAATGAAATTAATATTTCCGGAGATACAGTCACTTTCTTAAACATTTCAAAAGGAAGTAATATTCATATATTTACTGATAAACTTGAATCATTCCTCATACAAAAATGTATTTTTCCAAAAATTCTTTCAAATCAAAAAAATTTTGAACGAATTGAAAAGCGCATTATTGATAACTTAGTGGAGGTTTTTATAATTTCTCAATGAAATTAATATTTCCGGAGCTACAGTCACTTTCTTAAACATTTCAAAAGGAAGTAATATATATATATTTGTTGATAAGCTTGAACCGCTTCTCATAAAAAAATGTATTTTTTCAAAAGCTCTTTCAAATGAAAACAATTTTAAAGGAATTGAAAAGAGCACTGTTAATAACTTAGTGCTTTTCAATTCAAAGTTTCATATGAAAGTAATATTCATATATTTATTTCAATATATTTTTTTTATTTGAACTACTCCTCATACAATAATTGTGTTTTCAAACATTCATTCAAATCACACAATCTTAAAAGAATTGAAACGATAATTTGGTGAAGATTTTAATAATTTCGCAATGAAATTAATATTTCCGGAGATACAGTCACTTTCTTAAACATTTCAAAAGGAAGTAATATTCATATATTTATTGATAAGCTTGAACCGCTTCTCATAAAAAAATGTATTTATTCAAAAGCTCTTTCAAACGAAAACAATTTTAAAGGAATTGAAAAGAGCACTGTTAATAACTTAGTGTTTTTCAATTCAAAGTTTCACATGAAAGTAATATTTATATATTTATTTTAATAAATTTTTTTTTTTGAACTACTCCTCATACAATAATTGTGTTTTCAAACATTCATTCAAATCACACAATGTTAAAAGAATTGAAACGATAATTTGGTGAAGATTTTAATAATTTTTCAACGAAATTAATATTTCCGGAGCTACAGTCACTTTCTTAAACATTTCAAAAGGAAGTAATATTCATATATTTATTCATAAGCTTGAACCGCTTCTCAGAAAAAAATGTATTTATTCAAAAGCTCATTCAAATTAAAGAGCACTGTTAATAACTTAGTACTTTTCAGTTTAAGGATTCATATGAAAGTAATATTCATATATTTATTTTAATATATTTTTTTTTATTTGAACTACTCCTCATACAATAATTGTGTTTTCAAACATTCATTCAAATCACACAATCTTAAAAGAATTGAAACGATAGTTTGGTGAAGATTTTAATAATTTTTCAATGAAATTAATATTTCCGGAGCTACAGTCACTTTCTTAAACATTTCAAAAGGAAGTAATATTCATATATTTACTGATAAACTTGAACCATTCCTCATACAAAAATGTATTTTTCCAAACATTCTTTCAAATCAAAAAAATTTTTAACGAACTGAAAAGTGCATTATTGATAACTTAGTGGAGGTTTTTATAGTTTTGCAATGAAATTATTATTTCCGTAGATACAGTCACTTTCTTAAACATTTCAAAGGGAAGTAATATTCATATATTTATTGATAAGCTTGAACCGCTTCTCATAAAAAATTTATTTTTTCAAAAGCTCTTTCAAATGACAACAATTTTAAAGGAATTGAAAAGAGCACTGTTAATAACTTAGTACTTTTCAGTTTAAGGATTCATATGAAAGTAATTTTCATATATTTATTTTAATATATTTTTTTTTATTTGAACTACTCCTCATACAAAAATTGTCTTTTCAAACATTCATCCAAATCCACAATTTTAAAAGAATTGAAACGATAACTTGGTGAAGATTTTAATAATTTCGCAATGAAATTATTATTTCCGTAGATACAGTCGCCTTCTTAAACATTTCATAAAGAAGTAATATTCATATATTTACTGATAAACTTGAACCATTCCTCATACAAAAATGTATTTTTCCAAACATTCTTTCAAATCAAAAAAATTTTGTACGAATTGAAAAGCGCATTATTGATAACTTAGTGAATATTTCTATAATTTCGCAATGAAGTTAATATTTCCGTAGATACAGTCACTTTCTTAAACATTTTATTTAGAAGTAATATTCATATATTTACTGATAAACTTGAACCATTCCTCATACAAAAATGTATTTTCCCAAACATTCTTTCAAATCAAAAAAATTTTGAACGAATTGAAAAGCGCATTATTGATAACTTAGTGGAGGTTTTTATAATTTCGCAATGAAATTAATATTTCCGGAGCCACAGTACAGTTTTTTCAAAAGCTCTTTCAAATGAAAACAATTTTAAAGGAATTGAAAAGAGCACTGTTAATAACTTAGTACTTTTCAATTCAAGGATTCATATGAAAGTAATATTCATATATTTATTTTAATATAATTGTGTTTTCAAACATTTATTCACACACACAATCTTAAAAGAATTAAAACGATAATTTGGTGAAGATTTTAATAATTTTTCAATGAAATTAATATTTCCGGAGCTACAGTCACTTTCTTAAACATTTCAAAAGGAAGTAATATTCATATATTTATTGATAAGCTTGAACCACTTCTCATAAAAAAATGTATTTTTTCAAAAGCTCTTTCAAATGAAAACAATTTTAAAGGAATTGAAGAGAGCACTGTTAATAACTTAGTACTTTTCAATTCAAGGATTCATATAAAACATATTTATTTTAATATATTTTTTTTTTATTTGAACTACTCCTCATACAAAAATTGTCTTTTCAAACATTCATTCAAATCACACAATTTTAAATAAATTGAAACGATAACTTGGTGAAGATTTTAATAATTTCGCAATGAAATTAATATTTCCGTAGATACAGTCACCTTCTTAAACATTTCAAAAGGAAGTAATATTCATATATTTACTGTTAAACTTGAGCCATTCCTCATACAAAAATGTATTTTTCCAAACATTCTTTTAAATCAAAAAAAATGTTAAACGAATTGAAAAGCGCATTATTGATAACTTAGTGGAGGTTTTTATAATTTCTCAATGAAGTTAATATTTCCGTAGATACAGTCACTTTCTTAACCATTTCAAAAGGAAGTAAAATTCATATATTTGTTGATAAGCTTGAACCGCTTCTCATAAAAAAATGTATTTTTTCAAAAGCTCTTTCAAATGAAAACAATTTTAAAGGAATTGGAAAGAGCACTGTTAATTACTTAGTACTTTTCAATTCAAGGATTCATATGAAAGTAATATTCTTATATTTATTTTAATATATTTTTTTTTATTTGAACTACTCCTCATACAACAATTGTCTTTCCAAACATTCATTCAAATCACACAATTTTAAAAGAATTGAAATGATAACTTGGTGAAGATTTTAATAATTTCGCAATGAAATTAATATTTCCGTAGATACAGTCACCTTCTTAAACATTTCAAAAGGAAGTAATATTCATATATTTACTGATAAACTTGAACCATTCCTCATACAAAAATGTATTTTTCCAAACATTCTTTCAAATCAAAAAAAAATTTAACGAATTGAAAAGCGCATTATTGATAACTTAGTGTAGGTTTTTAAAATTTTTCAATGAAATTAATATTTCCGGAGCTACAGTCACTTTCTTAAACATTTCAAAAGGAAGTAATATTCATATATTTATTGATAAGCTTGAACCGCTTCTCATAAAAATATGTATTTTTTCAAAAGCTCTTTCAAATGAAAACAATTTTAAAGGAATTGAAAAGAGCACTGTTAATTACTTAGTACTTTTGAATTCAAGGATTCATATGAAAGTAATATTCATATATTTATTTAAATATATTTTTTTTTTATTTGAACTACTCCTCATACAACAATTGTCTTTTCAAACATTCATTCAAATCACACAATTTTAAAAGAATTGAAACGATAACTTGGTGAAGATTTTAATAATTTCGCAATGAAATTATTATTTCCGTTCATACAGTCACCTTCTTAAACATTTCATAAAGAAGTAATATTCATATATTTACTGATAAACTTGAACCATTCCTCATACAAAAATGTATTTTTCCAAACATTCTTTCAAATCAAAAAAATTTTGAACGAATTGTAAAGCGCATTATTGATAACTTAGTGAATATTTCTATAATTTCGCAATGAAGTTAATATTTCGGTAGATACAGTCACTTTCTTAAACATTATTGGACATTCATGGGAATGGCCGGAATAGTGTTCCCCAATATTTTTTTTTTCGCAAATTTTCTACGATTTTCGGCAAAAGGAGCAAAGTCCTTTTTAAAATTTCAAAAGTCGAAATTTGGAAGAATGTCGCCTATTGTCAAAAAAACACACTTTTGAATATTGGTCATTCATAGGATTGGCCGGAATAGTGTTCAACAATAATTTTTTTCGCAAATTTTCTACCATTTTCGGAAAAAGGAGCAAAGTCCTTTTTAAAATTTCAAAAGTCGAAATTTGGAAGAATGTCGCCTATTGTCAAAAAAAAAACACTTTTGAATATTGGACATTCATAGGAATGGCCGGAATAGTGTTCCCCAATATTTTTTTTTACAAATTTTCTACGATTTTCGGCAAAAGGAGCAAAGTCCTTTTTAAAATTTCAAAAGTTGAAATTTGGAAAAATGTCGCCAATTTTCAAAAAAACACACAGTTAAGACTTTTGAATATTGGACGTTCATAGAAATGGCCGGAATAGTGTTCCCCAGTAATTTTTTTTCGCAAATTTTCTACCATTTTCGGAAAAAGGAGCAAAGTCCTTTTTAAAATTTCAAAAGTCGAAATTTGGAAGAATGTCGCCTATTGTCAAAAAAACACACTTTTGAATATTGGACATTCATAGGAATGGCCGGAGTAGTGTTCCCCAATAATTTTTTTTCGCAAATTTTTTACCATTTTCGGAAAAAGGAGCAAAGTCCTTTTTAAAATTTCAAAAGTCCAAATTTGGAAGAATGTCGCCTATTGTCAAAAAAACACACTTTTGAATATTGGACATTCATAGGAATGGCCGGAATAGTGTTCCCCAATAATTTTTTTTCGCAAATTTTCTACCATTTTCAAAAAAAGGAGCAAAGTCCTTTTTAAAATTTCAAAAGTCGAAATTTGGAAGAATGTCGCCTATTGTCAAAAAAACACACTTTTGAATATTGGACATTCATAGGAATGGCCGGAATAGTGTTCCCCAATAATTTTTTTTTCGCAAATTTTCTACCATTTTCGGAAAAAGGAGCAAAGTCCTTTTTAAAATTTCAAAAGTCGAAATTTGGAAGAATGTCGCCTATTGTCAAAAAAACACACTTTTGAATATTGGACATTCATAGGAATGGCCGGAATAGTGTTCCCCAATAATTTTTTTTCCCAAATTTTCTACCATTTTCGGAAAAAGGAGCAAAGTCCTTTTTAAAATTTCAAAAGTCGAAATTTGGAAGAATGTCGCCTATTGTCAAAAAAACACACTTTTGAATATTGGACATTCATAGGAATGGCCGGAATAGTGTTCCCCAATAATTTTTTTTCGCAAACTTTCTACCATTTTCGGAAAAAGGAGCAAAGTCCTTTTTAAAATTTCAAAAGTTGAAATTTGGAAGAATGTCGCCTATTGTCAAAAAAACACACTTTTGAATATTGGACATTCATAGGAATGGCCGGAATAGTGTTCCCCAATAATTTTTTTTCGCAAATTTTCTACCATTTTCGGAAAAAGGAGCAAAGTCCTTTTTAAAATTTCAAAAGTCGAAATTTGGAAGAATGTCGCCTATTGTCAAAAAAACACACTTTTGAATATTGGAAATTCATAGGAATGGCCGGAATAGTGTTCCCCAATAATTTTTTTTCGCAAATTTTCTACCATTTTCGGAAAAAGGAGCAAAGTCCTTTTTAAAATTTCAAAAGTTAAAATTTGGAAAAATGTCGCCAATTTTCAAAAAAACACACTGTTAAGACTTTTGAATATTGGACATTCATAGGAATGGCCGGAATAGAGTTCCCCAGATATTTTTTTTCGCAAATTTTTTACCATTTTCGGAAAAAGGAGCAAAGTCCTTTTTAAAATTTCAAAAGTCGAAATTTGGAAGAATGTCGCCTATTGTCAAAAAAACACACTTTTGAATATTGGACATTCATAGGAATGGCCGGAATAGTGTTCCCCAATAATTTTTTTTCGCAAATTTTCTACCATTTTCGGAAAAAGGAGCAAAGTCCTTTTTAAAATTTCAAAAGTCGAAATTTGGAAGAATGTCGCCTATTGTCAAAAAAACACACTTTTGAATATTGGACATTCATAGAAATGGCCGGAAGTGTTCTCCAATAATGTTTTTTCGCTTATCTCCTACAATTTTCGGAAAAAGGAGCAAAGTACTTTTTAAAATTTCAAAAGTCGAAATTTGGAAGAATGTCGCCCATTGTCAAAAAAACACACTTTCGAATATTGGACATTCATAGGAATGGCCGGAATAGTGTTCCCCAATAATTTTTTTTCGCAAATTTTCTACCATTTTCGGAAAAAGGAGCAAAGTCCTTTTTAAAATTTCAAAAGTCGAAATTTGGAAGAATGTCGCCTATTGTCAAAAAAACACACTTTTGAATATTGGACATTCATAGGAATGGCCGGAATAGTGTTCCCCAATAATTTTTTTTCGCAAATTTTCTACCATTTTCGGAAATAGAAGCAAGGTCCTTTTTTAAATTTCAAAAGTCGAAATTTGGAAGAATGTCGCCTATTGTCAAAAAAACACACTTTTGAATATTGGACATTCATAGGAATGGCCGGAATAGTGTTCCCCAATAATTTTTTTTCGCAAATTTTCTACCATTTTCGGATATAGGAGCAAGGTCCGTTTTAAAATTTCAAAAGTCGAAATTTGGAAGAATGTCGCCTATTGTCAAAAAAACACACTATTGAATATTGGACATTCATAGGAATGGCCGGAATAGTGTTCCCCAACATTTTTTTTTCGCAAATTTTCTACGATTTTCGGCAAAAGGAGCAAAGTCCTTTTTAAAATTTCAAAAGTCGAAATTTGGAAGAATGTCGCCTATTGTCAAAAAAAAACACACTTTTGAATATTGGATATTCATAGGAATAGCCGGAATAGTGTTCAACAATAATTTTTTTCGCAAATTTTCTACCATTTGCGGAAAAAGGAGCAAAGTCCTTTTTAAAATTTCAAAAGTCGAAATTTGGAAGAATGTCGCCTATTGTCAAAAAAAAAACACTTTTGAATATTGGACATTCATAGGAATGGCCGGAATAGTGTTCCCCAATATTTTTTTTCACAAATTTTCTACGATTTTCGGCAAAAGGAGCAAAGTCCTTTTTAAAATTTCAAAAGTTTAAATTTGGAAAAATGTCCCCAATTTTCAAAAAAACACACAGTTAAGACTTTTGAATATTGGACATTCATAGAAATGGCCGGAATAGTGTTCCCCAGTAATTTTTTTTCGCAAATTTTCTACCATTTTCGGAAAAAGGAGCAAAGTCCTCTTTAAAATTTCAAAAGTCGAAATTTGGAAGAATGTCGCCTATTGTCAAAAAAACACACTTTTGAATATTGGACATTCATAGGAATGGCCGGAATAGTGTTCCCCAATAATTTTTTTTCGCAAATTTTCTACCATTTTCGGAAAAAGGATCAAAGTCCTTTTTAAAATTTCAAAAGTCGAAATTTGGAAGAATGTCGCCTATTGTCAAAAAAAAACACTTTTGAATATTGGACATTCATAGGAATGGCCGGAATAGTGTTCCCCAATAATTTTTTTTCCCAAATTTTCTACCATTTTCGGAAAAAGGAGCAAAGTCCTTTTTAAAATTTCAAAAGTCCAAATTTGGAAGAATGTCGCCTATTGTCAAAAAAACACACTTTTGAATATTGGACATTCATAGGAATGGCCGGAATAGTGTTCCCCTATAATTTTTTTTCCCAAATTTTCTACCATTTTCGGAAAAAGGAGCAAAGTCCTTTTTAAAATTTCAAAAGTTGAAATTTGGAAGAATGTCGCCTATTGTCAAAAAAACACACTTTTGAATATTGGACATTCAAAGGAATGGCCGAAATAGTGTTCCCCAATAATTTTTTTTCCCAAATTTTTTACCATTTTCGGAAAAAGGAGCAAAGTCCTTTTTAAAATTTCAAAAGTCGAAATTTGGAAGAATGTCGCCTATTGTCAAAAAAACACACTTTTGAATATTGGACATTCATAGGAATGGCCGGAATAGTGTTCCCCAATAATTTTTTTTCGCAAATTTTCTACCATTTTCGGAAAAAGGAGCAAAGTCCTTTCTAAAATTTCAAAAGTTGAAATTTGGAAAAATGTCGCCAATTTTCAAAAAAACACACTGTTAAGACTTTTGAATATTGGACATTCATAGAATAGCCGGAATAGTGTTCCCCAGTAATTTTTTTTCGCAAATTTTTTACCATTTTCGGAAAAAGGAGCAAAGTCCTTTTTAAAATTTCAAAAGTCGAAATTTGGAAGAATGTCGCCTATTGTCAAAAAAACACACTTTTGAATATTGGACATTCATAGGAATAGCCGGAATAGTGTTCCCCAATAATTTTTTTTCGCAAATTTTCTACCATTTTCGGAAAAAGGAGCAAAGTCCTTTTTAAAATTTCAAAAGTCGAAATTTGGAAGAATGTCGCCTATTGTCAAAAAAAACACACTTTTGAATATTGGACATTCATAGAAATGGCCGGAAGTGTTCTCCAATAATGTTTTTTCGCTTATCTCCTACAATTTTCGGAAAAAGGAGCAAAGTCCTTTTTAAAATTTCAAAAGTCGAAATTTGGAAGAATATCGCCTATTGTCAAAAAACACACTGTTAAGACTTTTGAATATTGGACATTCATAGAAATGGCCGGAAGAGTATTCACCAATAATTTTTTTTCCCAAATTTTCTACAATTTTCGGAAAAAGGAGCAAAGTCCTTTTTAAAATTTCAAAAGTCGAAATTTGGAAGAATGTCGCCTATTGTCAATAAAACACACTGTTAAGACTTTTGAATATTAGACATTCATAGAAATGGCCGGAAGAGTATTCACCAATAATGTTTTTTCGCTTATCTCCTACAATTTTCGGAAAAAGGAGCAAAGTCCTTTTTAAAATTTCAAAAGTCGAAATTTGGAAGAATGTCGCCTATTGTCAAAAAAACACACTTTTGAATATTGGACATTCATAGGAATGGCCGGAATAGTGTTCCCCAATAATTTTTTTTCGCAAATTTTCTACCATTTTCAAAAAAAGGAGCAAAGTCCTTTTTAAAATTTCAAAAGTCGAAATTTGGAAGAATGTCGCCTATTGTCAAAAAACACACTGTTAAGACTTTTGAATATTGGACATTCATAGAAATGGCCGGAAGAGTATTCACCAATAATGTTTTTTCGCTTATCTCCTACAATTTTCGGAAAAAGGAGCAAAGTCCTTTTTAAAATTTCAAAAGTCCAAATTTGGAAGAATGTCGCCTATTGTCAAAAAAACACACTTTTGAATATTGGACATTCATAGGAATGGCCGGAATAGTGTTCCCCAATAATTTTTTTTCGCAAATTTTCTACCATTTTCGGAAAAAGGAGCAAAGTCCTTTTTAAAATTTCAAAAGTCGAAATTTGGAAGAATGTCGCCTATTGTCAAAAAAAACACACTTTTGAATATTGGACATTCATAGGAATGGCCGGAATAGTGTTCCCCAATAATTTTTTTTTCGCAAATTTTCTACCATTTTCGGAAAAAGGAGCAAAGTCCTTTTTAAAATTTCAAAAGTCCAAATTTGGAAGAATGTCGCCTATTTTAAAAAAAACACACTTTTGAATATTGGACATTCATAGGAATGGCCGGAATAGTGTTCCCCAATAATTTTTTTTCGCAAATTTTCTACCATTTTCGGAAAAAGGAGCAAAGTCCTTTTTAAAATTTCAAAAGTCGAAATTTGGAAGAATGTCGCCAATTTTCAAAAAAACACACTGTTAAGACTTTTGAATATTGGACATTCATAGAAATGGCCGGAATAGTGTTCCCCAATAATTTTTTTTCGCAAATTTTCTACCATTTTCGGAAAAAGGAGCAAAGTCCTTTTTAAAATTTCAAAAGTCGAAATTTGGAAGAATGTCGCCTATTGTCAAAAAAACACACTTTTGAATATTGGACATTCATAGGAATAGCCGGAATAGTGTTCCCCAATAATTTTTTTTCGCAAATTTTCTACCATTTTCGGAAAAAGGAGCAAAGTCCTTTTTAAAATTTCAAAAGTCGAAATTTGGAAGAATGTCGCCTATTGTCAAAAAAAACACACTTTTGAATATTGGACATTCATAGAAATGGCCGGAAGTGTTCTCCAATAATGTTTTTTCGCTTATCTCCTACAATTTTCGGAAAAAGGAGCAAAGTCCTTTTTAAAATTTCAAAAGTCGAAATTTGGAAGAATATCGCCTATTGTCAAAAAACACACTGTTAAGACTTTTGAATATTGGACATTCATAGAAATGGCCGGAAGAGTATTCACCAATAATTTTTTTTCCCAAATTTTCTACAATTTTCGGAAAAAGGAGCAAAGTCCTTTTTAAAATTTCAAAAGTCGAAATTTGGAAGAATGTCGCCTATTGTCAATAAAACACACTGTTAAGACTTTTGAATATTAGACATTCATAGAAATGGCCGGAAGAGTATTCACCAATAATGTTTTTTCGCTTATCTCCTACAATTTTCGGAAAAAGGAGCAAAGTCCTTTTTAAAATTTCAAAAGTCGAAATTTGGAAGAATGTCGCCTATTGTCAAAAAAACACACTTTTGAATATTGGACATTCATAGGAATGGCCGGAATAGTGTTCCCCAATAATTTTTTTTCGCAAATTTTCTACCATTTTCAAAAAAAGGAGCAAAGTCCTTTTTAAAATTTCAAAAGTCGAAATTTGGAAGAATGTCGCCTATTGTCAAAAAACACACTGTTAAGACTTTTGAATATTGGACATTCATAGAAATGGCCGGAAGAGTATTCACCAATAATGTTTTTTCGCTTATCTCCTACAATTTTCGGAAAAAGGAGCAAAGTCCTTTTTAAAATTTCAAAAGTCCAAATTTGGAAGAATGTCGCCTATTGTCAAAAAAACACACTTTTGAATATTGGACATTCATAGGAATGGCCGGAATAGTGTTCCCCAATAATTTTTTTTCGCAAATTTTCTACCATTTTCGGAAAAAGGAGCAAAGTCCTTTTTAAAATTTCAAAAGTCGAAATTTGGAAGAATGTCGCCTATTGTCAAAAAAAACACACTTTTGAATATTGGACATTCATAGGAATGGCCGGAATAGTGTTCCCCAATAATTTTTTTTTCGCAAATTTTCTACCATTTTCGGAAAAAGGAGCAAAGTCCTTTTTAAAATTTCAAAAGTCCAAATTTGGAAGAATGTCGCCTATTTTAAAAAAAAACACACTTTTGAATATTGGACATTCATAGGAATGGCCGGAATAGTGTTCCCCAATAATTTTTTTTCGCAAATTTTCTACCATTTTCGGAAAAAGGAGCAAAGTCCTTTTTAAAATTTCAAAAGTCGAAATTTGGAAGAATGTCGCCAATTTTCAAAAAAACACACTGTTAAGACTTTTGAATATTGGACATTCATAGAAATGGCCGGAATAGTGTTCCCCAATAATTTTTTTTCGCAAATTTTCTACCATTTTCGGAAAAAGGAGCAAAGTCCTTTTTAAAATTTCAAAAGTCGAAATTTGGAAGAATGTCGCCTATTGTCAAAAAAACACACTTTTGAATATTGGACATTCATAGGAATGGCCGGAATAGTGTTCCCCAATAATTTTTTTTCCCAAATTTTCTACCATTTTCGGAAAAAGGAGCAAAGTCCTTTTCAAAATTTCAAAAGTCGAAATTTGGAAGAATGTCGCCTATTGTCAAAAAAAGACACTTTTGAATATTGGACATTCATAGGAATGGCCGGAATAGTGTTCCCCAATAATTTTTTTTCGCAAATTTTCTACCATTTTCGGAAAAAGGAGCAAAGTCCTTTTTAAAATTTCAAAAGTCGAAATTTGGAAGAATGTCGCCTATTGTCAAAAAAACACACTTTTGAATATTGGACATTCATAGGAATGGCCGGAATAGTGTTCCCAAATAATTTTTTTTTGCAAATTTTCTACCATTTTCGGAAAAAGGAGCAAAGTCCTTTTTAAAATTTCAAAAGTCGAAATTTGGAAGAATGTCGCCTATTGTCAAAAAAACACACTGTTAAGACTTTTGAATATTGGACATTCATAGGAATGGCCGGAATAGTGTTCCCCAATAATTTTTTTTCCCAAATTTTCTACCATTTTCGGAAAAAGGAGCAAAGTCCTTTTTAAAATTTCAAAAGTTGAAATTTGGAAGAATGTCGCCTATTGTCAAAAAACACACTTTTGAATATTGGACATTCAAAGGAATGGCCGGAATAGTGTTCCCCAATAATTTTTTTTCCCAAATTTTTTACCATTTTCGGAAAAAGGAGCAAAGTCCTTTTTAAAATTTCAAAAGTCGAAATTTGGAAGAATGTCGCCTATTGTCAAAAAAACACACTTTTGAATATTGGACATTCATAGGAATGGCCGGAATAGTGTTCCCCAATAATTTTTTTTCGCAAATTTTCTACCATTTTCGGAAAAAGGAGCAAAGTCCTTTCTAAAATTTCAAAAGTTGAAATTTGGAAAAATGTCGCCAATTTTCAAAAAAACACACTGTTAAGACTTTTGAATATTGGACATTCATAGAAATGGCCGGAATAGTGTTCCCCAGTAATTTTTTTTCGCAAATTTTTTACCATTTTCGGAAAAAGGAGCAAAGTCCTTTTTAAAATTTCAAAAGTCGAAATTTGGAAGAATGTCGCCTATTGTCAAAAAAACACACTTTTGAATATTGGACATTCATAGGAATAGCCGGAATAGTGTTCCCCAATAATTTTTTTTCGCAAATTTTCTACCATTTTCGGAAAAAGGAGCAAAGTCCTTTTTAAAATTTCAAAAGTCGAAATTTGGAAGAATGTCGCCTATTGTCAAAAAAAACACACTTTTGAATATTGGACATTCATAGAAATGGCCGGAAGTGTTCTCCAATAATGTTTTTTCGCTTATCTCCTACAATTTTCGGAAAAAGGAGCAAAGTCCTTTTTAAAATTTCAAAAGTCGAAATTTGGAAGAATATCGCCTATTGTCAAAAAACACACTGTTAAGACTTTTGAATATTGGACATTCATAGAAATGGCCGGAAGAGTATTCACCAATAATTTTTTTTCCCAAATTTTCTACAATTTTCGGAAAAAGGAGCAAAGTCCTTTTTAAAATTTCAAAAGTCGAAATTTGGAAGAATGTCGCCTATTGTCAATAAAACACACTGTTAAGACTTTTGAATATTAGACATTCATAGAAATGGCCGGAAGAGTATTCACCAATAATGTTTTTTCGCTTATCTCCTACAATTTTCGGAAAAAGGAGCAAAGTCCTTTTTAAAATTTCAAAAGTCGAAATTTGGAAGAATGTCGCCTATTGTCAAAAAAACACACTTTTGAATATTGGACATTCATAGGAATGGCCGGAATAGTGTTCCCCAATAATTTTTTTTCGCAAATTTTCTACCATTTTCAAAAAAAGGAGCAAAGTCCTTTTTAAAATTTCAAAAGTCGAAATTTGGAAGAATGTCGCCTATTGTCAAAAAACACACTGTTAAGACTTTTGAATATTGGACATTCATAGAAATGGCCGGAAGAGTATTCACCAATAATGTTTTTTCGCTTATCTCCTACAATTTTCGGAAAAAGGAGCAAAGTCCTTTTTAAAATTTCAAAAGTCGAAATTTGGAAGAATGTCGCCTATTGTCAAAAAAACACACTTTTGAATATTGGACATTCATAGGAATGGCCGGAATAGTGTTCCCCAATAATTTTTTTTCGCAAATTTTCTACCATTTTCGGAAAAAGGAGCAAAGTCCTTTTTAAAATTTCAAAAGTCCAAATTTGGAAGAATGTCGCCTATTGTCAAAAAAAACACACTTCTGAATATTGGACATTCATAGGAATGGCCGGAATAGTGTTCCCCAATAATTTTTTTTTCGCAAATTTTCTACCATTTTCGGAAAAAGGAGCAAAGTCCTTTTTAAAATTTCAAAAGTCGAAATTTGGAAGAATGTCGCCTATTTTAAAAAAAACACACTTTTGAATATTGGACATTCATAGGAATGGCCGGAATAGTGTTCCCCAATAATTTTTTTTCGCAAATTTTCTACCATTTTCGGAAAAAGGAGCAAAGTCCTTTTTAAAATTTCAAAAGTCGAAATTTGGAAGAATGTCGCCAATTTTCAAAAAAACACACTGTTAAGACTTTTGAATATTGGACATTCATAGAAATGGCCGGAATAGTGTTCCCCAATAATTTTTTTTCGCAAATTTTCTACCATTTTCGGAAAAAGGAGCAAAGTCCTTTTTAAAATTTCAAAAGTCGAAATTTGGAAGAATGTCGCCTATTGTCAAAAAAACACACTTTTGAATATTGGACATTCATAGGAATGGCCGGAATAGTGTTCCCCAATAATTTTTTTTCGCAAATTTTCTACCATTTTCGGAAAAAGGAGCAAAGTCCTTTTTAAAATTTCAAAAGTCGAAATTTGGAAGAATGTCGCCTATTGTCAAAAAAACACACTTTTGAATATTGGACATTCATAGGAATGGCCGGAATAGTGTTCCCCAATAAGTTTTTTTCGCAAATTTTCTACCATTTTCGGAAAAAGGAGCAAAGTCCTTTTCAAAATTTCAAAAGTCGAAATTTGGAAGAATGTCGCCTATTGTCAAAAAAACACACTTTTGAATATTGGATATTCATAGGAATGGCCGGAATAGTATTCCCCAATAATTTTTTTTCCCAAATTTTCTACCATTTTCGGAAAAAGGAGCAAAGTCCTTTTTAAAATTTCAAAAGTCGAAATTTGGAAGAATGTCGCCTATTGTCAAAAAAACACACTTTTGAATATTGGACATTCATAGGAATGGCCGGAATAGTGTTCCCCAATAATTTTTTTTCGCAAATTTTCTACCATTTTCGGAAAAAGGAGCAAAGTCCTTTTCAAAATTTCAAAAGTCGAAATTTGGAAGAATGTCGCCTATTGTCAAAAAAAGACACTTTTGAATATTGGACATTCATAGGAATGGCCGGAATAGTGTTCCCCAATAATTTTTTTTCCCAAATTTTCTACCATTTTCGGAAAAAGGAGCAAAGTCCTTTTTAAAATTTCAAAAGTCGAAATTTGGAAGAATGTCGCCTATTGTCAAAAAAACACACTTTTGAATATTGGACATTCATAGGAATGGCCGGAATAGTGTTCCCAAATAATTTTTTTTTGCAAATTTTCTACCATTTTCGGAAAAAGGAGCAAAGTCCTTTTTAAAATTTCAAAAGTCGAAATTTGGAAGAATGTCGCCTATTGTCAAAAAAACACACTGTTAAGACTTTTGAATATTGGACATTCATAGGAATGGCCGGAATAGTGTTCCCCAATAATTTTTTTTCCCAAATTTTCTACCATTTTCGGAAAAAGGAGCAAAGTCCTTTTTAAAATTTCAAAAGTCGAAATTTGGAAGAATGTCGCCTATTGTCAAAAAAACACACTTTTGAACATTGGAAATTCATAGGAATGGCCGGAATAGTGTTCCCCAATAATTTTTTTTCGCAAATTTTCTACCATTTTCGGAAAAAGGAGCAAAGTCCTTTTTAAAATTTCAAAAGTCGAAATTTGGAAGAATGTCGCCTATTGTCAAAAAAACACACTTTTGAATATTGGACATTCATAGGAATGGCCGGAATAGTGTTCCCCAATAATTTTTTTTTGCAAATTTTCTACCATTTTCGGAAAACGGAGCAAAGTCCTTTTTAAAATTTCAAAAGTCGAAATTTGGAAGAATGTCGCCTATTGTCAAAAAAACACACTTTTGAATATTGGACATTCATAGGAATGGCCGGAATAGTGTTCCCCAATAATTTTTTTTCGCAAATTTTCTACCATTTTCGGAAAAAGGAGCAAAGTCCTTTTTAAAATTTCAAAAGTCGAAATTTGGAAGAATGTCGCCTATTGTCAAAAAAAGACACTTTTGAATATTGGACATTCATAGGAATGGCCGGAATAGTGTTCCCCAATAATTTTTTTTCGCAAATTTTCTACCATTTTCGGAAAAAGGAGCAAAGTCCTTTTTAAAATTTCAAAAGTCGAAATTTGGAAGAATGTCGCCTATTGTCAAAAAAACACACTTTTGAATATTGGACATTTATAGAAATGGCCGGAATAGTGTTCCCCAATATTTTTTTTTCCCAAATTTTCTACCATTTTCGGAAAAAGGAGCAAAGTCCTTTTTAAAATTTCAAAAGTCGAAATTTGGAAGAATGTCGCCTATTGTCAAAAAAACACACTTTTGAATATTGGACATTCATAGGAATGGCCGGAATAGTGTTCCCCAATAATTTTTTTTCGCAAATTTTCTACCATTTTCGGAAAAAGGAGCAAAGTCCTTTTTAAAATTTCAAAAGTCGAAATTTGGAAGAATGTCGCCTATTGTCAAAAAAACACACTTTTGAATATTGGACATTCATAGGAATGGCCGGAATAGTGTTCCCCAATAATTTTTTTCCCCAAATTTTCTACCATTTTCGGAAAAAGGAGCAAAGTCCTTTTTAAAATTTCAAAAGTCGAAATTTGGAAGAATGTCGCCTATTGTCAAAAAAACACACTTTTGAATATTGGACATTCATAGGAATGGCCAGGATAGTGTTCCCCAATAATTTTTTTTCGCAAATTTTCTACCATTTTCGGAAAAAGGAGCAAAGTCCTTTTTAAAATTTCAAAAGTCGAAATTTGGAAGAATGTCGCCTATTGTCAAAAAAACACACTTTTGAATATTGGACATTCATAGGAATTGCGGGAATAGTGTTTCCCAATAACTTTTTTTCCCAAATTTTCTACCATTTTCGGGAAAAGGAGCCAAGTCCTTTTTAAAATTTCAAAAGTCGAAATTTGGAAGAATGTCGCCTATTGTCAAAAAAACACACTTTTGAATATTGGACATTCATAGGAATGGCCGGAATAGTGTTCCCCAATAATTTTTTTTCGCAAATTTTCTACCATTTTCGGAAAAAGGAGCAAAGTCCTTTTTAAAATTTCAAAAGTCGAAATTTGGAAGAATGTCGCCTATTGTCAAAAAAACACACTTTTTAATATTGGACATTCATAGGAATGGCCGGAATAGTGTTCCCCAATAATTTTTTTTCCCAAATTTTCTACCATTTTCGGAAAAAGGAGCAAAGTCCTTTTTAAAATTTCAAAAGTCGAAATTTGGAAGAATGTCGCCTATTGTCAAAAAAACACACTTTTGAATATTGGACATTCATAGGAATGGCCGGAATAGTGTTCCCCAATAATTTTTTTTTTCGCAAATTTTCTACCATTTTCGGAAAAAGGAGCAAAGTCCTTTTTAAAATTTCAAAAGTCGAAATTTGGAAGAATGTCGCCTATTGTCAAAAAAACACACTTTTGAATATTGGACATTCATAGGAATGGCCGGAATAGTGTTCCCCAATAATTTTTTTTCGCAAATTTTCTACCATTTTCAAAAAAAGGAGCAAAGTCCTTTTTAAAATTTCAAAAGTCGAAATTTGGAAGAATGTCGCCTATTGTCAAAAAAACACACTTTTGAATATTGGACATTCATAGGAATGGCCGGAATAGTGTTCCCCAATAATTTTTTTTTCGCAAATTTTCTACCATTTTCGGAAAAAGGAGCAAAGTCCTTTTTAAAATTTCAAAAGTCGAAATTTGGAAGAATGTCGCCTATTGTCAAAAAAACACACTTTTTAATATTGGACATTCATAGGAATGGCCGGAATAGTGTTCCCCAATAATTTTTTTTCCCAAATTTTCTACCATTTTCGGAAAAAGGAGCAAAGTCCTTTTTAAAATTTCAAAAGTCGAAATTTGGAAGAATGTCGCCTATTGTCAAAAAAACACACTTTTGAATATTGGACATTCATAGGAATGGCCGGAATAGTGTTCCCCAATAATTTTTTTTTCGCAAATTTTCTACCATTTTCGGAAAAAGGAGCAAAGTCCTTTTTAAAATTTCAAAAGTCGAAATTTGGAAGAATGTCGCCTATTGTCAAAAAAACACACTTTTGAATATTGGACATTCATAGGAATTGCGGGAATAGTGTTTCCCAATAACTTTTTTTCCCAAATTTTCTACCATTTTCGGGAAAAGGAGCCAAGTCCTTTTTAAAATTTCAAAAGTCGAAATTTGGAAGAATGTCGCCTATTGTCAAAAAAACACACTTTTGAATATTGGACATTCATAGGAATGGCCGGAATAGTGTTCCCCAATAATTTTTTTTCGCAAATTTTCTACCATTTTCGGAAAAAGGAGCAAAGTCCTTTTTAAAATTTCAAAAGTCGAAATTTGGAAGAATGTCGCCTATTGTCAAAAAAACACACTTTTTAATATTGGACATTCATAGGAATGGCCGGAATAGTGTTCCCCAATAATTTTTTTTCCCAAATTTTCTACCATTTTCGGAAAAAGGAGCAAAGTCCTTTTTAAAATTTCAAAAGTCGAAATTTGGAAGAATGTCGCCTATTGTCAAAAAAACACACTTTTGAATATTGGACATTCATAGGAATGGCCGGAATAGTGTTCCCCAATAATTTTTTTTTCGCAAATTTTCTACCATTTTCGGAAAAAGGAGCAAAGTCCTTTTTAAAATTTCAAAAGTCGAAATTTGGAAGAATGTCGCCTATTGTCAAAAAAACACACTTTTGAATATTGGACATTCATAGGAATGGCCGGAATAGTGTTCCCCAATAATTTTTTTTCGCAAATTTTCTACCATTTTCAAAAAAAGGAGCAAAGTCCTTTTTAAAATTTCAAAAGTCGAAATTTGGAAGAATGTCGCCTATTGTCAAAAAAACACACTTTTGAATATTGGACATTCATAGGAATGGCCGGAATAGTGTTCCCCAATAATTTTTTTTTCGCAAATTTTCTACCATTTTCGGAAAAAGGAGCAAAGTCCTTTTTAAAATTTCAAAAGTCGAAATTTGGAAGAATGTCGCCTATTGTCAAAAAAACACACTTTTGAATATTGGACATTCATAGGAATGGCCGGAATAGTGTTCCCCAATAATTTTTTTCCCCAAATTTTCTACCATTTTCGGAAAAAGGAGCAAAGTCCTTTTTAAAATTTCAAAAGTCGAAATTTGGAAGAATGTCGCCTATTGTCAAAAAAACACACTTTTGAATATTGGACATTCATAGGAATGGCCAGGATAGTGTTCCCCAATAATTTTTTTTCGCAAATTTTCTACCATTTTCGGAAAAAGGAGCAAAGTCCTTTTTAAAATTTCAAAAGTCGAAATTTGGAAGAATGTCGCCTATTGTCAAAAAAACACACTTTTGAATATTGGACATTCATAGGAATTGCGGGAATAGTGTTTCCCAATAACTTTTTTTCCCAAATTTTCTACCATTTTCGGGAAAAGGAGCCAAGTCCTTTTTAAAATTTCAAAAGTCGAAATTTGGAAGAATGTCGCCTATTGTCAAAAAAACACACTTTTGAATATTGGACATTCATAGGAATGGCCGGAATAGTGTTCCCCAATAATTTTTTTTCGCAAATTTTCTACCATTTTCGGAAAAAGGAGCAAAGTCCTTTTTAAAATTTCAAAAGTCGAAATTTGGAAGAATGTCGCCTATTGTCAAAAAAACACACTTTTGAATATTGGACATTCATAGGAATGGCCGGAATAGTGTTCCCCAATAATTTTTTTCCCCAAATTTTCTACCATTTTCGGAAAAAGGAGCAAAGTCCTTTTTAAAATTTCAAAAGTCGAAATTTGGAAGAATGTCGCCTATTGTCAAAAAAACACACTTTTGAATATTGGACATTCATAGGAATGGCCGGAATAGTGTTCCCCAATAATTTTTTTTTCGCAAATTTTCTACCATTTTCGGAAAAAGGAGCAAAGTCCTTTTTAAAATTTCAAAAGTCGAAATTTGGAAGAATGTCGCCTATTGTCAAAAAAACACACTTTTGAATATTGGACATTCATAGGAATGGCCGGAGTAGTGTTCCCCAATAATTTTTTTTCGCAAATTTTCTACCATTTTCAAAAAAAGGAGCAAAGTCCTTTTTAAAATTTCAAAAGTCGAAATTTGGAAGAATGTCGCCTATTGTCAAAAAAACACACTTTTGAATATTGGACATTCATAGGAATGGCCGGAATAGTGTTCCCCAATAATTTTTTTTTCGCAAATTTTCTACCATTTTCGGAAAAAGGAGCAAAGTCCTTTTTAAAATTTCAAAAGTCGAAATTTGGAAGAATGTCGCCTATTGTCAAAAAAAACACACTTTTGAATATTGGACATTCATAGGAATGGCCGGAATAGTGTTCCCCAATAATTTTTTTTCCCAAATTTTCTACCATTTTCGGAAAAAGGAGCAAAGTCCTTTTTAAAATTTCAAAAGTCGAAATTTGGAAGAATGTCGCCTATTGTCAAAAAAACACACTTTTGAATATTGGACATTCATAGGAATGGCCGGAATAGTGTTCCCAAATAATTTTTTTTTGCAAATTTTCTACCATTTTCGGAAAAAGGAGCAAAGTCCTTTTTAAAATTTCAAAAGTCGAAATTTGGAAGAATGTCGCCTATTGTCAAAAAAACACACTGTTAAGACTTTTGAATATTGGACATTCATAGGAATGGCCGGAATAGTGTTCCCCAATAATTTTTTTTCCCAAATTTTCTACCTTTTTCGGAAAAAGGAGCAAAGTCCTTTTTAAAATTTCAAAAGTCGAAATTTGGAAGAATGTCGCCTATTGTCAAAAAAACACACTTTTGAACATTGGAAATTCATAGGAATGGCCGGAATAGTGTTCCCCAATAATTTTTTTTCGCAAATTTTCTACCATTTTCGGAAAAAGGAGCAAAGTCCTTTTTAAAATTTCAAAAGTCGAAATTTGGAAGAATGTCGCCTATTGTCAAAAAAACACACTTTTGAATATTGGACATTCATAGGAATGGCCGGAATAGTGTTCCCCAATGATTTTTTTTTGCAAATTTTCTACCATTTTCGGAAAACGGAGCAAAGTCCTTTTTAAAATTTCAAAAGTCGAAATTTGGAAGAATGTCGCCTATTGTCAAAAAAACACACTTTTGAATATTGGACATTCATAGGAATGGCCGGAATAGTGTTCCCCAATAATTTTTTTTCGCAAATTTTCTACCATTTTCGGAAAAAGGAGCAAAGTCCTTTTCAAAATTTCAAAAGTCGAAATTTGGAAGAATGTCGCCTATTGTCAAAAAAACACACTTTTGAATATTGGATATTCATAGGAATGGCCGGAATAGTATTCCCCAATAATTTTTTTTCGCAAATTTTCTACCATTTTCGGAAAAAGGAGCAAAGTCCTTTTTAAAATTTCAAAAGTCGAAATTTGGAAGAATGTCGCCTATTGTCAAAAAAAGACACTTTTGAATATTGGACATTCATAGGAATGGCCGGAATAGTGTTCCCCAATAATTTTTTTTCGCAAATTTTCTACCATTTTCGGAAAAAGGAGCAAAGTCCTTTTTAAAATTTCAAAAGTCGAAATTTGGAAGAATGTCGCCTATTGTCAAAAAAACACACTTTTGAATATTGGACATTCATAGAAATGGCCGGAATAGTGTTCCCCAATATTTTTTTTCCCCAAATTTTCTACCATTTTCGGAAAAAGGAGCAAAGTCCTTTTTAAAATTTCAAAAGTCGAAATTTGGAAGAATGTCGCCTATTGTCAAAAAAACACACTTTTGAATATTGGACATTCATAGGAATGGCCGGAATAGTGTTCCCCAATAATTTTTTTTCGCAAATTTTCTACCATTTTCGGAAAAAGGAGCAAAGTCCTTTTTAAAATTTCAAAAGTCGAAATTTGGAAGAATGTCGCCTATTGTCAAAAAAACACACTTTTGAATATTGGACATTCATAGGAATGGCCGGAATAGTGTTCCCCAATAATTTTTTTCCCCAAATTTTCTACCATTTTCGGAAAAAGGAGCAAAGTCCTTTTTAAAATTTCAAAAGTCGAAATTTGGAAGAATGTCGCCTATTGTCAAAAAAACACACTTTTGAATATTGGACATTCATAGGAATGGCCAGGATAGTGTTCCCCAATAATTTTTTTTCGCAAATTTTCTACCATTTTCGGAAAAAGGAGCAAAGTCCTTTTTAAAATTTCAAAAGTCGAAATTTGGAAGAATGTCGCCTATTGTCAAAAAAACACACTTTTGAATATTGGACATTCATAGGAATTGCGGGAATAGTGTTTCCCAATAACTTTTTTTCCCAAATTTTCTACCATTTTCGGGAAAAGGAGCCAAGTCCTTTTTAAAATTTCAAAAGTCGAAATTTGGAAGAATGTCGCCTATTGTCAAAAAAACACACTTTTGAATATTGGACATTCATAGGAATGGCCGGAATAGTGTTCCCCAATAATTTTTTTTCGCAAATTTTCTACCATTTTCGGAAAAAGGAGCAAAGTCCTTTTTAAAATTTCAAAAGTCGAAATTTGGAAGAATGTCGCCTATTGTCAAAAAAACACACTTTTGAATATTGGACATTCATAGGAATGGCCGGAATAGTGTTCCCAAATAATTTTTTTTTGCAAATTTTCTACCATTTTCGGAAAAAGGAGCAAAGTCCTTTTTAAAATTTCAAAAGTCGAAATTTGGAAGAATGTCGCCTATTGTCAAAAAAACACACTTTTGAATATTGGACATTCATAGGAATGGCCAGGATAGTGTTCCCCAATAATTTTTTTTCGCAAATTTTCTACCATTTTCGGAAAAAGGAGCAAAGTCCTTTTTAAAATTTCAAAAGTCGAAATTTGGAAGAATGTCGCCTATTGTCAAAAAAACACACTTTTGAATATTGGACATTCATAGGAATTGCGGGAATAGTGTTTCCCAATAACTTTTTTTCCCAAATTTTCTACCATTTTCGGGAAAAGGAGCCAAGTCCTTTTTAAAATTTCAAAAGTCGAAATTTGGAAGAATGTCGCCTATTGTCAAAAAAACACACTTTTGAATATTGGACATTCATAGGAATGGCCGGAATAGTGTTCCCCAATAATTTTTTTTCGCAAATTTTCTACCATTTTCGGAAAAAGGAGCAAAGTCCTTTTTAAAATTTCAAAAGTCGAAATTTGGAAGAATGTCGCCTATTGTCAAAAAAACACACTTTTGAATATTGGACATTCATAGGAATGGCCGGAATAGTGTTCCCCAATAATTTTTTTTCGCAAATTTTCTACCATTTTCGGAAAAAGGAGCAAAGTCCTTTTTAAAATTTCAAAAGTCGAAATTTGGAAGAATGTCGCCTATTGTCAAAAAAACACACTTTTGAATATTGGACATTCATAGGAATGGCCAGGATAGTGTTCCCCAATAATTTTTTTTCGCAAATTTTCTACCATTTTCGGAAAAAGGAGCAAAGTCCTTTTTAAAATTTCAAAAGTCGAAATTTGGAAGAATGTCGCCTATTGTCAAAAAAACACACTTTTGAATATTGGACATTCATAGGAATTGCGGGAATAGTGTTTCCCAATAACTTTTTTTCCCAAATTTTCTACCATTTTCGGGAAAAGGAGCCAAGTCCTTTTTAAAATTTCAAAAGTCGAAATTTGGAAGAATGTCGCCTATTGTCAAAAAAACACACTTTTGAATATTGGACATTCATAGGAATGGCCGGAATAGTGTTCCCCAATAATTTTTTTTCGCAAATTTTCTACCATTTTCGGAAAAAGGAGCAAAGTCCTTTTTAAAATTTCAAAAGTCGAAATTTGGAAGAATGTCGCCTATTGTCAAAAAAACACACTTTTGAATATTGGACATTCATAGGAATGGCCGGAATAGTGTTCCCCAATAATTTTTTTTTCGCAAATTTTCTACCATTTTCGGAAAAAGGAGCAAAGTCCTTTTTAAAATTTCAAAAGTCGAAATTTGGAAGAATGTCGCCTATTGTCAAAAAAACACACTTTTGAATATTGGACATTCATAGGAATGGCCAGAATAGTGTTCCCCAATAATTTTTTTTTCGCAAATTTTCTACCATTTTCGGAAAAAGGAGCAAAGTCCTTTTTAAAATTTCAAAAGTCGAAATTTGGAAGAATGTCGCCTATTGTCAAAAAAAACACTTTTGAATATTGGACATTCATAGGAATGGCCGGAATAGTGTTCCCCAATAATTTTTTTTCGCAAATTTTCTACCATTTTCGGAAAAAGGAGCAAAGTCCTTTTTAAAATTTCAAAAGTCGAAATTTGGAAGAATGTCGCCTATTGTCAAAAAAACACACTTTTGAATATTGGACATTCATAGGAATGGCCGGAATAGTGTTCCCCAATAATTTTTTTTCGCAAATTTTCTACCATTTTCGGAAAAAGGAGCAAAGTCCTTTTTAAAATTTCAAAAGTCGAAATTTGGAAGAATGTCGCCTATTGTCAAAAAAACACACTTTTGAATATTGGACATTCATAGGAATTGCGGGAATAGTGTTTCCCAATAACTTTTTTTCCCAAATTTTCTACCATTTTCGGGAAAAGGAGCCAAGTCCTTTTTAAAATTTCAAAAGTCGAAATTTGGAAGAATGTCGCCTATTGTCAAAAAAACACACTTTTGAATATTGGACATTCATAGGAATGGCCGGAATAGTGTTCCCCAATAATTTTTTTTCGCAAATTTTCTACCATTTTCGGAAAAAGGAGCAAAGTCCTTTTTAAAATTTCAAAAGTCGAAATTTGGAAGAATGTCGCCTATTGTCAAAAAAACACACTTTTTAATATTGGACATTCATAGGAATGGCCGGAATAGTGTTCCCCAATAATTTTTTTTCCCAAATTTTCTACCATTTTCGGAAAAAGGAGCAAAGTCCTTTTTAAAATTTCAAAAGTCGAAATTTGGAAGAATGTCGCCTATTGTCAAAAAAACACACTTTTGAATATTGGACATTCATAGGAATGGCCGGAATAGTGTTCCCCAATAATTTTTTTTTCGCAAATTTTCTACCATTTTCGGAAAAAGGAGCAAAGTCCTTTTTAAAATTTCAAAAGTCGAAATTTGGAAGAATGTCGCCTATTGTCAAAAAAACACACTTTTGAATATTGGACATTCATAGGAATTGCGGGAATAGTGTTTCCCAATAACTTTTTTTCCCAAATTTTCTACCATTTTCGGGAAAAGGAGCCAAGTCCTTTTTAAAATTTCAAAAGTCGAAATTTGGAAGAATGTCGCCTATTGTCAAAAAAACACACTTTTGAATATTGGACATTCATAGGAATGGCCGGAATAGTGTTCCCCAATAATTTTTTTTCGCAAATTTTCTACCATTTTCGGAAAAAGGAGCAAAGTCCTTTTTAAAATTTCAAAAGTCGAAATTTGGAAGAATGTCGCCTATTGTCAAAAAAACACACTTTTTAATATTGGACATTCATAGGAATGGCCGGAATAGTGTTCCCCAATAATTTTTTTTCCCAAATTTTCTACCATTTTCGGAAAAAGGAGCAAAGTCCTTTTTAAAATTTCAAAAGTCGAAATTTGGAAGAATGTCGCCTATTGTCAAAAAAACACACTTTTGAATATTGGACATTCATAGGAATGGCCGGAATAGTGTTCCCCAATAATTTTTTTTTCGCAAATTTTCTACCATTTTCGGAAAAAGGAGCAAAGTCCTTTTTAAAATTTCAAAAGTCGAAATTTGGAAGAATGTCGCCTATTGTCAAAAAAACACACTTTTGAATATTGGACATTCATAGGAATGGCCGGAATAGTGTTCCCCAATAATTTTTTTTCGCAAATTTTCTACCATTTTCAAAAAAAGGAGCAAAGTCCTTTTTAAAATTTCAAAAGTCGAAATTTGGAAGAATGTCGCCTATTGTCAAAAAAACACACTTTTGAATATTGGACATTCATAGGAATGGCCGGAATAGTGTTCCCCAATAATTTTTTTTTCGCAAATTTTCTACCATTTTCGGAAAAAGGAGCAAAGTCCTTTTTAAAATTTCAAAAGTCGAAATTTGGAAGAATGTCGCCTATTGTCAAAAAAACACACTTTTGAATATTGGACATTCATAGGAATGGCCGGAATAGTGTTCCCCAATAATTTTTTTCCCCAAATTTTCTACCATTTTCGGAAAAAGGAGCAAAGTCCTTTTTAAAATTTCAAAAGTCGAAATTTGGAAGAATGTCGCCTATTGTCAAAAAAACACACTTTTGAATATTGGACATTCATAGGAATGGCCAGGATAGTGTTCCCCAATAATTTTTTTTCGCAAATTTTCTACCATTTTCGGAAAAAGGAGCAAAGTCCTTTTTAAAATTTCAAAAGTCGAAATTTGGAAGAATGTCGCCTATTGTCAAAAAAACACACTTTTGAATATTGGACATTCATAGGAATTGCGGGAATAGTGTTTCCCAATAACTTTTTTTCCCAAATTTTCTACCATTTTCGGGAAAAGGAGCCAAGTCCTTTTTAAAATTTCAAAAGTCGAAATTTGGAAGAATGTCGCCTATTGTCAAAAAAACACACTTTTGAATATTGGACATTCATAGGAATGGCCGGAATAGTGTTCCCCAGTAATTTTTTTTCGCAAATTTTCTACCATTTTCGGAAAAAGGAGCAAAGTCCTTTTTAAAATTTCAAAAGTCGAAATTTGGAAGAATGTCGCCTATTGTCAAAAAAACACACTTTTGAATATTGGACATTCATAGGAATGGCCGGAATAGTGTTCCCCAATAATTTTTTTCCCCAAATTTTCTACCATTTTCGGAAAAAGGAGCAAAGTCCTTTTTAAAATTTCAAAAGTCGAAATTTGGAAGAATGTCGCCTATTGTCAAAAAAACACACTTTTGAATATTGGACATTCATAGGAATGGCCGGAATAGTGTTCCCCAATAATTTTTTTTTCGCAAATTTTCTACCATTTTCGGAAAAAGGAGCAAAGTCCTTTTTAAAATTTCAAAAGTCGAAATTTGGAAGAATGTCGCCTATTGTCAAAAAAACACACTTTTGAATATTGGACATTCATAGGAATGGCCGGAGTAGTGTTCCCCAATAATTTTTTTTCGCAAATTTTCTACCATTTTCAAAAAAAGGAGCAAAGTCCTTTTTAAAATTTTAAAAGTCGAAATTTGGAAGAATGTCGCCTATTGTCAAAAAAACACACTTTTGAATATTGGACATTCATAGGAATGGCCGGAATAGTGTTCCCCAATAATTTTTTTTTCGCAAATTTTCTACCATTTTCGGAAAAAGGAGCAAAGTCCTTTTTAAAATTTCAAAAGTCGAAATTTGGAAGAATGTCGCCTATTGTCAAAAAAACACACTTTTGAATATTGGACATTCATAGGAATGGCCGGAATAGTGTTCCCCAATAATTTTTTTTCCCAAATTTTCTACCATTTTCGGAAAAAGGAGCAAAGTCCTTTTTAAAATTTCAAAAGTCGAAATTTGGAAGAATGTCGCCTATTGTCAAAAAAACACACTTTTGAATATTGGACATTCATAGGAATGGCCGGAATAGTGTTCCCAAATAATTTTTTTTTGCAAATTTTCTACCATTTTCGGAAAAAGGAGCAAAGTCCTTTTTAAAATTTCAAAAGTCGAAATTTGGAAGAATGTCGCCTATTGTCAAAAAAACACACTGTTAAGACTTTTGAATATTGGACATTCATAGGAATGGCCGGAATAGTGTTCCCCAATAATTTTTTTTCCCAAATTTTCTACCTTTTTCGGAAAAAGGAGCAAAGTCCTTTTTAAAATTTCAAAAGTCGAAATTTGGAAGAATGTCGCCTATTGTCAAAAAAACACACTTTTGAACATTGGAAATTCATAGGAATGGCCGGAATAGTGTTCCCCAATAATTTTTTTTCGCAAATTTTCTACCATTTTCGGAAAAAGGAGCAAAGTCCTTTTTAAAATTTCAAAAGTCGAAATTTGGAAGAATGTCGCCTATTGTCAAAAAAACACACTTTTGAATATTGGACATTCATAGGAATGGCCGGAATAGTGTTCCCCAATGATTTTTTTTTGCAAATTTTCTACCATTTTCGGAAAACGGAGCAAAGTCCTTTTTAAAATTTCAAAAGTCGAAATTTGGAAGAATGTCGCCTATTGTCAAAAAAACACACTTTTGAATATTGGACATTCATAGGAATGGCCGGAATAGTGTTCCCCAATAATTTTTTTTCGCAAATTTTCTACCATTTTCGGAAAAAGGAGCAAAGTCCTTTTCAAAATTTCAAAAGTCGAAATTTGGAAGAATGTCGCCTATTGTCAAAAAAACACACTTTTGAATATTGGATATTCATAGGAATGGCCGGAATAGTATTCCCCAATAATTTTTTTTCGCAAATTTTCTACCATTTTCGGAAAAAGGAGCAAAGTCCTTTTTAAAATTTCAAAAGTCGAAATTTGGAAGAATGTCGCCTATTGTCAAAAAAAGACACTTTTGAATATTGGACATTCATAGGAATGGCCGGAATAGTGTTCCCCAATAATTTTTTTTCGCAAATTTTCTACCATTTTCGGAAAAAGGAGCAAAGTCCTTTTTAAAATTTCAAAAGTCGAAATTTGGAAGAATGTCGCCTATTGTCAAAAAAACACACTTTTGAATATTGGACATTCATAGAAATGGCCGGAATAGTGTTCCCCAATATTTTTTTTCCCCAAATTTTCTACCATTTTCGGAAAAAGGAGCAAAGTCCTTTTTAAAATTTCAAAAGTCGAAATTTGGAAGAATGTCGCCTATTGTCAAAAAAACACACTTTTGAATATTGGACATTCATAGGAATGGCCGGAATAGTGTTCCCCAATAATTTTTTTTCGCAAATTTTCTACCATTTTCGGAAAAAGGAGCAAAGTCCTTTTTAAAATTTCAAAAGTCGAAATTTGGAAGAATGTCGCCTATTGTCAAAAAAACACACTTTTGAATATTGGACATTCATAGGAATGGCCGGAATAGTGTTCCCCAATAATTTTTTTCCCCAAATTTTCTACCATTTTCGGAAAAAGGAGCAAAGTCCTTTTTAAAATTTCAAAAGTCGAAATTTGGAAGAATGTCGCCTATTGTCAAAAAAACACACTTTTGAATATTGGACATTCATAGGAATGGCCAGGATAGTGTTCCCCAATAATTTTTTTTCGCAAATTTTCTACCATTTTCGGAAAAAGGAGCAAAGTCCTTTTTAAAATTTCAAAAGTCGAAATTTGGAAGAATGTCGCCTATTGTCAAAAAAACACACTTTTGAATATTGGACATTCATAGGAATTGCGGGAATAGTGTTTCCCAATAACTTTTTTTCCCAAATTTTCTACCATTTTCGGGAAAAGGAGCCAAGTCCTTTTTAAAATTTCAAAAGTCGAAATTTGGAAGAATGTCGCCTATTGTCAAAAAAACACACTTTTGAATATTGGACATTCATAGGAATGGCCGGAATAGTGTTCCCCAATAATTTTTTTTCGCAAATTTTCTACCATTTTCGGAAAAAGGAGCAAAGTCCTTTTTAAAATTTCAAAAGTCGAAATTTGGAAGAATGTCGCCTATTGTCAAAAAAACACACTTTTTAATATTGGACATTCATAGGAATGGCCGGAATAGTGTTCCCCAATAATTTTTTTTCCAAAATTTTCTACCATTTTCGGAAAAAGGAGCAAAGTCCTTTTTAAAATTTCAAAAGTCGAAATTTGGAAGAATGTCGCCTATTGTCAAAAAAACACACTTTTGAATATTGGACATTCATAGGAATGGCCGGAATAGTGTTCCCCAATAATTTTTTTTTCGCAAATTTTCTACCATTTTCGGAAAAAGGAGCAAAGTCCTTTTTAAAATTTCAAAAGTCGAAATTTGGAAGAATGTCGCCTATTGTCAAAAAAACACACTTTTGAATATTGGACATTCATAGGAATGGCCAGAATAGTGTTCCCCAATAATTTTTTTTTCGCAAATTTTCTACCATTTTCGGAAAAAGGAGCAAAGTCCTTTTTAAAATTTCAAAAGTCGAAATTTGGAAGAATGTCGCCTATTGTCAAAAAAAACACTTTTGAATATTGGACATTCATAGGAATGGCCGGAATAGTGTTCCCCAATAATTTTTTTTCGCAAATTTTCTACCATTTTCGGAAAAAGGAGCAAAGTCCTTTTTAAAATTTCAAAAGTCGAAATTTGGAAGAATGTCGCCTATTGTCAAAAAAACACACTTTTGAATATTGGACATTCATAGGAATGGCCGGAATAGTGTTCCCCAATAATTTTTTTTCGCAAATTTTCTACCATTTTCGGAAAAAGGAGCAAAGTCCTTTTTAAAATTTCAAAAGTCGAAATTTGGAAGAATGTCGCCTATTGTCAAAAAAACACACTTTTGAATATTGGACATTCATAGAAATGGCCGGAAGTGTTCTCCAATAATGTTTTTTCGCTTATCTCCTACAATTTTCGGAAAAAGGAGCAAAGTCCTTTTTAAAATTTCAAAAGTCGAAATTTGGAAGAATGTCGCCCATTGTCAAAAAAACACACTTTCGATTATTGGACATTCATAGGAATGGCCGGAATAGTGTTCCCCAATAATTTTTTTTCGCAAATTTTCTACCATTTTCGGAAAAAGGAGCAAAGTCCTTTTTAAAATTTCAAAAGTCGAAATTTGGAAGAATGTCGCCTATTGTCAAAAAACACACTGTTAAGACTTTTGAATATTGGACATTCATAGAAATGGCTGGAAGAGTATTCACCAATAATGTTTTTTTGCTTATCTCCTACAATTTTCGGAAAAAGGAGCAAAGTCCTTTTTAAAATTTCAAAAGTCCAAATTTGGAAGAATGTCGCCTATTGTCAAAAAAACACACTTTTGAATATTGGACATTCATAGGAATGGCCGGAATAGTGTCCATCAATAGTTTTTTTCGCAAATTTTCTACCATTTTCGGAAAAAGGAGCAAAGTCCTTTTTAAAATTTCAAAAGTCGAAATTTGGAAGAATGTCGCCTATTGTCAAAAAAACACACTTTTGAATATTGGACATTCATAGGAATGGCCGGAATAGTGTTCCCCAATAATTTTTTTTTCGCATATTTTCTACGATTTTCGGAAAAAGGAGCAAAGTCCTTTTTAAAATTTCAAAAGTCAAAATTTGGAAGAATGTCGCCTATTGTCAAAAAAAACACACTTTTGAATATTGGACATTCATAGGAATGGCCTGAATAGTGTTCCCCAATAATTTTTTTTCGCAAATTTTCTATCATTTTCGGAAAAAGGAGCAAAGTCCTTTTTAAAATTTCAAAAGTCGAAATTTGGAAGAATGTCGCCTATTGTCAAAAAAACACACTTTTGAATATTGGACATTCATAGGAATAGCGGGAATAGTGTTCCCCAGTAACTTTTTTTCGCAAATTTTCTACCATTTTCGGAAAAAGGAGCAAAGTCCTTTTTAAAATTTCAAAAGTCGAAATTTGGAAGAATGTCGCCTATTGTCAAAAAACACACACTTTTGAATCTTGGATATTCATAGGAATGACCGGAATAGTGTTCCCCAATAATTTTTTTTCGCAAATTTTTTACCATTTTCGGAAAAAGGAGCAAAGTCCTTTTTAAAATTTCAAAAGTTAAATTTGGAAGAATGTCGCCTATTGTCAAAAAACACACTTTTGAATATTGGACATTCATAGGAATGGCCGGAATAGTGTTTCCCAATAACTTTTTTTCCCAAATTTTCTACCATTTTCGGAAAAAGGAGCAAAGTCCTTTTTAAAATTTCAAAAGTCGAAATTTGGAAGAATGTCGCCTATTGTCAAAAAAACACACTTTTGAATATTGAACATTCATAGGAATGGCCGGAATAGTGTTCCTCAATAATTTTTTTTCGCAAATTTTCTACCATTTTCGGAAAAAGGAGCAAAGTCCTTTTTAAAATTTCAAAAGTCGAAATTTGGAAGAATGTCGCCTATTGTCAAAAAAAAACACACTTTTGAATATTGGACATTCATAGGAATGGCCGGAATAGTGTTCCCCAATAATTTTTTTTCGCAAATTTTCTACCATTTTCGGAAAAAGGAGCAAAGTCCTTTTTAAAATTTCAAAAGTCGAAATTTGGAAGAATGTCGCCTATTGTCAAAAAACACACTGTTAAGACTTTTGAATATTGGACATTCATAGAAATGGCCGGAAGAGTATTCACCAATAATGTTTTTTCGCTTATCTCCTACAATTTGCGGAAAAAGGAGCAAAGTCCTTTTTAAAATTTCAAAAGCCGAAATTTGGAAGAATGTCGCCTATTGTCAAAAAAACACACTTTTGAATATTGGACATTCATAGGAATGGCCGGAATAGTGTTCCCCAATAATTTTTTTCCCCAAATTTTCTACCATTTTCGGAAAAAGGAGCAAAGTCCTTTTTAAAATTTCAAAAGTCGAAATTTGGAAGAATGTCGCCTATTGTCAAAAAAACACACTTTTGAATATTGGACATTCATAGGAATGGCCGGAATAGTGTTCCCCAATAATTTTTTTCGCAAATTTTCTACCATTTTCGGAAAAAGGAGCAAAGTCCTTTCTAAAATTTCAAAAGTTGAAATTTGGAAAAATGTCGCCAATTTTCAAAAAAACACACTGTTAAGACTTTTGAATATTGGACATTCATAGAAATGGCCGGAATAGTGTTCCTCAGTAATTTTTTTTCGCAAATTTTTTACCATTTTCGGAAAAAGGAGCAAAGTCCTTTTTAAAATTTCAAAAGTCGAAATTTGGAAGAATGTCGCCTATTGTCAAAAAAACACACTTTTGAATATTGGACATTCATAGGAATGGCCGGAATAGTGTTCCCCAATAATTTTTTTTCGCAAATTTTCTACCATTTTCGGAAAAAGGAGCAAAGTCCTTTTTAAAATTTCAAAAGTCCAAATTTGGAAGAATGTCGCCTATTGTCAAAAAAACACACTTTTGAATATTGGACATTCATAGGAATGGCCGGAATAGTGTTCCCCAATAATTTTTTTCGCAAATTTTCTACCATTTTCGGAAAAAGGAGCAAAGTCCTTTTTAAAATTTCAAAAGTCGAAATTTGGAAGAATGTCGCCTATTGTCAAAAAAACACACTTTTGAATATTGGACATTCATAGAAATGGCCGGAAGAGTGTTCACCAATAATGTTTTTTCGTTTATCTCCTACAATTTTCGGAAAAAGGAGCAAAGTCCTTTTTAAAATTTCAAAAGTCGAAATTTGGAAGAATGTCGCCTATTGTCAATAAAACACACTGTTAAGACTTTTGAATATTAGACATTCATAGAAATGGCCGGAAGAGTATTCACCAATAATGTTTTTTCGCTTATCTCCTACAATTTTCGGAAAAAGGAGCAAAGTCCTTTTTAAAATTTCAAAAGTCGAAATTTGGAAGAATGTCGCCTATTGTCAAAAAAACACACTTTTGAATATTGGACATTCATAGGAATGGCCGGAATAGTGTTCCCCAATAATTTTTTTTCGCAAATTTTCTACCATTTTCAAAAAAAGGAGCAAAGTCCTTTTTAAAATTTCAAAAGTCGAAATTTGGAAGAATGTCGCCTATTGTCAAAAAACACACTGTTAAGACTTTTGAATATTGGACATTCATAGAAATGGCCGGAAGAGTATTCACCAATAATGTTTTTTCGCTTATCTCCTACAATTTTCGGAAAAAGGAGCAAAGTCCTTTTTAAAATTTCAAAAGTCGAAATTTGGAAGAATGTCGCCTATTGTCAAAAAAACACACTTTTGAATATTGGACATTCATAGGAATGGCCGGAATAGTGTTCCCCAATAATTTTTTTCCCAAATTTTCTACCATTTTCAAAAAAAGGAGCAAAGTCCTTTTTAAAATTTCAAAAGTCCAAATTTGGAAGAATGTCGCCTATTGTCAAAAAAACACACTTTTGAATATTGGACATTCATAGGAATGGCCGGAATAGTGTTCCCCAATAATTTTTTTTTCGCAAATTTTCTACCATTTTCGGAAAAAGGAGCAAAGTCCTTTTTAAAATTTCAAAAGTCGAAATTTGGAAGAATGTCGCCTATTGTCAAAAAAACACACTTTTGAATATTGGACATTCATAGGAATGGCCGGAATAGTGTTCCCCAACAATTTTTTTTCGCAAATTTTCTACCATTTTCGGAAAAAGGAGCAAAGTCCTTTTTAAAATTTCAAAAGTCGAAATTTGGAAGAATGTCGCCTATTGTCAAAAAACACACTGTTAAGACTTTTGAATATTGGACATTCATAGAAATGGCCGGAAGAGTATTCACCAATAATGTTTTTTCGCTTATCTCCTACAATTTGCGGAAAAAGGAGCAAAGTCCTTTTTAAAATTTCAAAAGTCGAAATTTGGAAGAATGTCGCCTATTGTCAAAAAAACACACTTTTGAATATTGGACATTCATAGGAATGGCCGGAATAGTGTTCCCCAATAATTTTTTTCCCCAAATTTTCTACCATTTTCGGAAAAAGGAGCAAAGTCCTTTTTAAAATTTCAAAAGTCGAAATTTGGAAGAATGTCGCCTATTGTCAAAAAAACACACTTTTGAATATTGGACATTCATAGGAATGGCCGGAATAGTGTTCCCCAATAATTTTTTTTCGCAAATTTTCTACCATTTTCAAAAAAAGGAGCAAAGTCCTTTTTAAAATTTCAAAAGTCGAAATTTGGAAGAATGTCGCCTATTGTCAAAAAAACACACTTTTGAATATTGGACATTCATAGGAATGGCCGGAATAGTGTTCCCCAATAATTTTTTTTCGCAAATTTTCTACCATTTTCGGAAAAAGGAGCAAAGTCCTTTCTAAAATTTCAAAAGTTGAAATTTGGAAAAATGTCGCCAATTTTCAAAAAAACACACTGTTAAGACTTTTGAATATTGGACATTCATAGAAATGGCCGGAATAGTGTTCCTCAGTAATTTTTTTTCGCAAATTTTTTACCATTTTCGGAAAAAGGAGCAAAGTCCTTTTTAAAATTTCAAAAGTCGAAATTTGGAAGAATGTCGCCTATTGTCAAAAAAACACACTTTTGAATATTGGACATTCATAGGAATGGCCGGAATAGTGTTCCCCAATAATTTTTTTTCGCAAATTTTCTACCATTTTCGGAAAAAGGAGCAAAGTCCTTTTTAAAATTTCAAAAGTCGAAATTTGGAAGAATGTCGCCTATTGTCAAAAAAACACACTTTTGAATATTGGACATTCATAGAAATGGCCGGAAGTGTTCTCCAATAATGTTTTTTCGCTTATCTCCTACAATTTTCGGAAAAAGGAGCAAAGTCCTTTTTAAAATTTCAAAAGTCGAAATTTGGAAGAATGTCGCCCATTGTCAAAAAAACACACTTTCGAATATTGGACATTCATAGGAATGGCCGGAATAGTGTTCCCCAATAATTTTTTTTCGCAAATTTTCTACCATTTTCGGAAAAAGGAGCAAAGTCCTTTTTAAAATTTCAAAAGTCGAAATTTGGAAGAATGTCGCCTATTGTCAAAAAACACACTGTTAAGACTTTTGAATATTGGACATTCATAGAAATGGCCGGAAGAATATTCACCAATAATGTTTTTTCGCTTATCTCCTACAATTTTCGGAAAAAGGAGCAACGTCCTTTTTAAAATTTCAAAAGTCGAAATTTGGAAGAATGTCGCCTATTGTCAAAAAAACACACTTTTGAATATTGGACATTCATAGGAATGGCCGGAATAGTGTTCCCCAATAATTTTTTTCGCAAATTTTCTACCATTTTCGGAAAAAGGAGCAAAGTCCTTTTTAAAATTTCAAAAGTCGAAATTTGGAAGAATGTCGCCTATTGTCAAAAAAACACACTTTTGAATATTGGACATTCATAGGAATGGCCGGAATAGTGTTCCCCAATAATTTTTTTTCGCAAATTTTCTACCATTTTCGGAAAAAGGAGCAAAGTCCTTTTTAAAATTTCAAAAGTCCAAATTTGGAAGAATGTCGCCTATTGTCAAAAAAACACACTTTTGAATATTGGACATTCATAGAAATGGCCGGAATAGTGTTCCCCAATAATTTTTTTCGCAAATTTTCTACCATTTTCGGAAAAAGGAGCAAAGTCCTTTTTAAAATTTCAAAAGTCGAAATTTGGAAGAATGTCGCCTATTGTCAAAAAAACACACTTTTGAATATTGGACATTCATAGAAATGGCCGGAAGAGTGTTCACCAATAATGTTTTTTCGTTTATCTCCTACAATTTTCGGAAAAAGGAGCAAAGTCCTTTTTAAAATTTCAAAAGTCGAAATTTGGAAGAATGTCGCCTATTGTCAAAAAAACACACTTTTGAATATTGGACATTCATAGGAATGGCCGGAATAGTGTTCCCCAATAATTTTTTTTCGCAAATTTTCTACCATTTTCAAAAAAAGGAGCAAAGTCCTTTTTAAAATTTCAAAAGTCGAAATTTGGAAGAATGTCGCCTATTGTCAAAAAACACACTGTTAAGACTTTTGAATATTGGAAATTCATAGAAATGGCCGGAAGAGTATTCACCAATAATGTTTTTTCGCTTATCTCCTACAATTTTCGGAAAAAGGAGCAAAGTCCTTTTTAAAATTTCAAAAGTCGAAATTTGGAAGAATGTCGCCTATTGTCAAAAAAACACACTTTTGAATATTGGACATTCATAGGAATGGCCGGAATAGTGTTCCCCAATAATTTTTTTTCGCAAATTTTCTACCATTTTCAAAAAAAGGAGCAAAGTCCTTTTTAAAATTTCAAAAGTCGAAATTTGGAAGAATGTCGCCTATTGTCAAAAAACACACTGTTAAGACTTTTGAATATTGGACATTCATAGAAATGGCCGGAAGAGTATTCACCAATAATGTTTTTTCGCTTATCTCCTACAATTTTCGGAAAAAGGAGCAAAGTCCTTTTTAAAATTTCAAAAGTCGAAATTTGGAAGAATGTCGCCTATTGTCAAAAAAACACACTTTTGAATATTGGACATTCATAGGAATGGCCGGAATAGTGTTCCCCAATAATTTTTTTTCGCAAATTTTCTACCATTTTCAAAAAAAGGAGCAAAGTCCTTTTTAAAATTTCAAAAGTCGAAATTTGGAAGAATGTCGCCTATTGTCAAAAAACACACTGTTAAGACTTTTGAATATTGGACATTCATAGAAATGGCCGGAAGAGTATTCACAATAATGTTTTTTCGCTTATCTCCTACAATTTTCGGAAAAAGGAGCAAAGTCCTTTTTAAAATTTCAAAAGTCGAAATTTGGAAGAATGTCGCCTATTGTCAAAAAAACACACTTTTGAATATTGGACATTCATAGGAATGGCCGGAATAGTGTTCCCCAATAATTTTTTTTCGCAAATTTTCTACCATTTTCAAAAAAAGGAGCAAAGTCCTTTTTAAAATTTCAAAAGTCGAAATTTGGAAGAATGTTGCCTATTGTCAAAAAACACACTGTTAAGACTTTTGAATATTGGACATTCATAGAAATGGCCGGAAGAGTATTCACCAATAATGTTTTTTCGCTTATCTCCTACAATTTTCGGAAAAAGGAGCAAAGTCCTTTTTAAAATTTCAAAAGTCGAAATTTGGAAGAATGTCGCCTATTGTCAAAAAAACACACTTTTGAATATTGGACATTCATAGGAATGGCCGGAATAGTGTTCCCCAATAATTTTTTTTCGCAAATTTTCTACCATTTTCAAAAAAAGGAGCAAAGTCCTTTTTAAAATTTCAAAAGTCGAAATTTGGAAGAATGTCGCCTATTGTCAAAAAACACACTGTTAAGACTTTTGAATATTGGACATTCATAGAAATGGCCGGAAGAGTATTCACCAATAATGTTTTTTCGCTTATCTCCTACAATTTTCGGAAAAAGGAGCAAAGTCCTTTTTAAAATTTCAAAAGTCGAAATTTGGAAGAATGTCGCCTATTGTCAAAAAAACACACTTTTGAATATTGGACATTCATAGGAATGGCCGGAATAGTGTTCCCCAATAATTTTTTTTCGCAAATTTTCTACCATTTTCAAAAAAAGGAGCAAAGTCCTTTTTAAAATTTCAAAAGTCGAAATTTGGAAGAATGTCGCCTATTGTCAAAAAACACACTGTTAAGACTTTTGAATATTGGACATTCATAGAAATGGCCGGAAGAGTATTCACCAATAATGTTTTTTCGCTTATCTCCTACAATTTTCGGAAAAAGGAGCAAAGTCCTTTTTAAAATTTCAAAAGTCCAAATTTGGAAGAATGTCGCCTATTGTCAAAAAAACACACTTTTGAATATTGGACATTCATAGGAATGGCCGGAATAGTGTTCCCCAATAATTTTTTTTCGCAAATTTTCTATCATTTTCGGAAAAAGGAGCAAAGTCCTTTTTAAAATTTCAAAAGTCGAAATTTGGAAGAATGTCGCCTATTGTCAAAAAAACACACTTTTGAATATTGGACATTCATAGGAATGGCCGGAATAGTGTTCCCCAATAATTTTTTTTTCGCAAATTTTCTACCATTTTCGGAAAAAGGAGCAAAGTCCTTTTTAAAATTTCAAAAGTCGAAATTTGGAAGAATGTCGCCTATTGTCAAAAAACACACTGTTAAGACTTTTGAATATTGGACATTCATAGAAATGGCCGGAAGAGTATTCACCAATAATGTTTTTTCGCTTATCTCCTACAATTTTCGGAAAAGGAGCAACGTCCTTTTTAAAATTTCAAAAGTCGAAATTTGGAAGAATGTCGCCTATTGTCAAAAAAACACACTTTTGAATATTGGACATTCATAGGAATGGCCGGAATAGTGTTCCCCAATAATTTTTTTCCCCAAATTTTCTACCATTTTCGGAAAAAGGAGCAAAGTCCTTTTTAAAATTTCAAAAGTCCAAATTTGGAAGAATGTCGCCTATTGTCAAAAAAACACACTTTTGAATATTGGACATTCATAGGAATGGCCGGAATAGTGTTCCCCAATAATTTTTTTTTCGCAAATTTTCTACCATTTTCGGAAAAAGGAGCAAAGTCCTTTTTAAAATTTCAAAAGTCGAAATTTGGAAGAATGTCGCCTATTGTCAAAAAAACACACTTTTGAATATTGGACATTCATAGGAATGGCCGGAATAGTGTTCCCCAATAATTTTTTTTCGCAAATTTTCTACCATTTTCGGAAAAAGGAGCAAAGTCCTTTCTAAAATTTCAAAAGTTGAAATTTGGAAAAATGTCGCCAATTTTCAAAAAAACACACTGTTAAGACTTTTGAATATTGGACATTCATAGAAATGGCCGGAATAGTGTTCCTCAGTAATTTTTTTTCGCAAATTTTTTACCATTTTCGGAAAAAGGAGCAAAGTCCTTTTTAAAATTTCAAAAGTCGAAATTTGGAAGAATGTCGCCTATTGTCAAAAAAACACACTTTTGAATATAGGACATTCATAGGAATGGCCGGAATAGTGTTCCCCAATAATTTTTTTTCGCAAATTTTCTACCATTTTCGGAAAAAGGAGCAAAGTCCTTTTTAAAATTTCAAAAGTCGAAATTTGGAAGAATGTCGCCTATTGTCAAAAAAACACACTTTTGAATATTGGACATTCATAGAAATGGCCGGAAGTGTTCTCCAATAATGTTTTTTCGCTTATCTCCTACAATTTTCGGAAAAAGGAGCAAAGTCCTTTTTAAAATTTCAAAAGTCGAAATTTGGAAGAATGTCGCCCATTGTCAAAAAAACACACTTTCGAATATTGGACATTCATAGGAATGGCCGGAATAGTGTTCCCCAATAATTTTTTTTCGCAAATTTTCTACCATTTTCGGAAAAAGGAGCAAAGTCCTTTTTAAAATTTCAAAAGTCGAAATTTGGAAGAATGTCGCCTATTGTCAAAAAACACACTGTTAAGACTTTTGAATATTGGACATTCATAGAAATGGCCGGAAGAATATTCACCAATAATGTTTTTTCGCTTATCTCCTATAATTTTCGGAAAAAGGAGCAACGTCCTTTTTAAAATTTCAAAAGTCGAAATTTGGAAGAATGTCGCCTATTGTCAAAAAAACACACTTTTGAATATTGGACATTCATAGGAATGGCCGGAATAGTGTTCCCCAATATTTTTTTTTCGCAAATTTTCTACCATTTTCGGAAAAAGGAGCAAAGTCCTTTTTAAAATTTCAAAAGTCGAAATTTGGAAGAATGTCGCCTATTGTCAAAAAAACACACTTTTGAATATTGGACATTCATAGGAATGGCCGGAATAGTGTTCCCCAATAATTTTTTTTCGCAAATTTTCTACCATTTTCGGAAAAAGGAGCAAAGTCCTTTTTAAAATTTCAAAAGTCCAAATTTGGAAGAATGTCGCCTATTGTAAAAAAAACACACTTTTGAATATTGGACATTCATAGGAATGGCCGGAATAGTGTTCCCCAATAATTTTTTTCGCAAATTTTCTACCATTTTCGGAAAAAGGAGCAAAGTCCTTTTTAAAATTTCAAAAGTCGAAATTTGGAAGAATGTCGCCTATTGTCAAAAAAACACACTTTTGAATATTGGACATTCATAGAAATGGCCGGAAGAGTGTTCACCAATAATGTTTTTTCGTTTATCTCCTACAATTTTCGGAAAAAGGAGCAAAGTCCTTTTTAAAATTTCAAAAGTCGAAATTTGGAAGAATGTCGCCTATTGTCAATAAAACACACTGTTAAGACTTTTGAATATTAGACATTCATAGAAATGGCCGGAAGAGTATTCACCAATAATGTTTTTTCGCTTATCTCCTACAATTTTCGGAAAAAGGAGCAAAGTCCTTTTTAAAATTTCAAAAGTCGAAATTTGGAAGAATGTCGCCTATTGTCAAAAAAACACACTTTTGAATATTGGACATTCATAGGAATGGCCGGAATAGTGTTCCCCAATAATTTTTTTTCGCAAATTTTCTACCATTTTCAAAAAAAGGAGCAAAGTCCTTTTTAAAATTTCAAAAGTCGAAATTTGGAAGAATGTCGCCTATTGTCAAAAAACACACTGTTAAGACTTTTGAATATTGGACATTCATAGAAATGGCCGGAAGAGTATTCACCAATAATGTTTTTTCGCTTATCTCCTACAATTTTCGGAAAAAGGAGCAAAGTCCTTTTTAAAATTTCAAAAGTCCAAATTTGGAAGAATGTCGCCTATTGTCAAAAAAACACACTTTTGAATATTGGACATTCATAGGAATGGCCGGAATAGTGTTCCCCAATAATTTTTTTTTCGCAAATTTTCTACCATTTTCAAAAAAAGGAGCAAAGTCCTTTTTAAAATTTCAAAAGTCCAAATTTGGAAGAATGTCGCCTATTGTCAAAAAAACACACTTTTGAATATTGAACATTCATAGGAATGGCCGGAATAGTGTTCCCCAATAATTCTTTTTCGCAAATTTTTTACTATTTTCGGAAAAAGGAGCAAAGTCCTTTTTAAAATTTCAAAAGTCGAAATTTGGAAGAATGTCGCTTATTGTCAAAAAAACACACTGTTAAGACTTTTGAATATTGGACATTCATAGAAATGGCCGGAAGAGTATTCACCAATAATGTTTTTTCGCTTATCTCCTATAATTTTCGGAAAAAGGAGCAACGTCCTTTTTAAAATTTCAAAAGTCGAAATTTGGAAGAATGTCGCCTATTGTCAAAAAAACACACTTTTGAATATTGGACATTCATAGGAATGGCCGGAATAGTGTTCCCCAATAATTTTTTTTCGCAAATTTTCTACCATTTTCAGAAAAAGGAGCAAAGTCCTTTTTAAAATTTCAAAAGTCGAAATTTGGAAGAATGTCGCCTATTGTCAAAAAAACACACTTTTGAATATTGGACATTCATAGGAATGGCCGGAATAGTGTTCCCCAATAATTTTTTTTCGCAAATTTTCTACCATTTTCGGAAAAAGGAGCAAAGTCCTTTTTAAAATTTCAAAAGTCCAAATTTGGAAGAATGTCGCCTATTGTAAAAAAAACACACTTTTGAATATTGGACATTCATAGGAATGGCCGGAATAGTGTTCCCCAATAATTTTTTTCGCAAATTTTCTACCATTTTCGGAAAAAGGAGCAAAGTCCTTTTTAAAATTTCAAAAGTCGAAATTTGGAAGAATGTCGCCTATTGTCAAAAAAACACACTTTTGAATATTGGACATTCATAGAAATGGCCGGAAGAGTGTTCACCAATAATGTTTTTTCGTTTATCTCCTACAATTTTCGGAAAAAGGAGCAAAGTCCTTTTTAAAATTTCAAAAGTCGAAATTTGGAAGAATGTCGCCTATTGTCAATAAAACACACTGTTAAGACTTTTGAATATTAGACATTCATAGAAATGGCCGGAAGAGTATTCACCAATAATGTTTTTTCGCTTATCTCCTACAATTTTCGGAAAAAGGAGCAAAGTCCTTTTTAAAATTTCAAAAGTCGAAATTTGGAAGAATGTCGCCTATTGTCAAAAAACACACTGTTAAGACTTTTGAATATTGGACATTCATAGAAATGGCCGGAATAGTGTTCCCCAATAATTTTTTTTCGCAAATTTTCTACCATTTTCAAAAAAAGGAGCAAAGTCCTTTTTAAAATTTCAAAAGTCCAAATTTGGAAGAATGTCGCCTATTGTCAAAAAAAACACACTTTTGAATATTGGACATTCATAGGAATGGCCGGAATAGTGTTCCCCAATAATTTTTTTTCGCAAATTTTCTACCATTTTCGGAAAAAGGAGCAAAGTCCTTTTTAAAATTTCAAAAGTCGAAATTTGGAAGAATGTCGCCTATTGTCAAAAAACACACTGTTAAGACTTTTGAATATTGGACATTCATAGAAATGGCCGGAAGAGTATTCACCAATAATGTTTTTTCGCTTATCTCCTACAATTTTCGGAAAAAGGAGCAAAGTCCTTTTTAAAATTTCAAAAGTCGAAATTTGGAAGAATAACGCCTATTGTCAAAAAAACACACTTTTGAATATTGGACATTCATAGGAATGGCCGGAATAGTGTTCCCCAATAATTCTTTTTCGCAAATTTTTTACTATTTTCGGAAAAAGGAGCAAAGTCCTTTTTAAAATTTCAAAAGTCGAAATTTGGAAGAATGTCGCTTATTGTCAAAAAAACACACTGTTAAGACTTTTGAATATTGGACATTCATAGAAATTGCCGGAAGAGTATTCACCAATAATGTTTTTTCGCTTATCTCCTTCAATTTTCGGAAAAAGGAGCAAAGTCCTTTTTAAAATTTCAAAAGTCGAAATTTGGAAGAATGTCGCCTATTGTCAAAAAAACACACTTTTGAATATTGGACATTCATAGGAATGGCCGGAATAGTGTTCCCCAATAATTTTTTTTGCAAATTTTCTACCATTTTCGGAAAAAGGAGCAAAGTCCTTTTTAAAATTTCAAAAGTCGAAATTTGGAAAAATGTCGCCTATTGTCAAAAAAAACACACTGTTAAGACTTTTGAATATTGGACATTCATAGAAATGGCCGGAAGAGTATTCACCAATAATGTTTTTTCGCTTATCTCCTACAATTTTCGGAAAAAGGAGCAAAGTCCTTTTTAAAATTTCAAATATCGAAATTTGGAAGAATGTCGCCTATTGTCAAAAAAACACACTTTTGAATATTGGACATTCATAGGAATGGCCGGAATAGTGTTCTCCAATAATTTTTTTTCGCAAATTTTCTACCATTTTCGGAAAAAGGAGCAAAGTCCTTTTTAAAATTTCAAAAGTCGAAATTTGGAAGAATGTCGCCTATTGTCAAAAAACACACTTTTGAATATTGGACATTCATAGGAATGGCCGGAATAGTGTTCTCCAATAATTTTTTTTCGCAAATTTTCTACCATTTTCGGAAAAAGGAGCAAAGTCCTTTTTAAAATTTCAAAAGTCGAAATTTGGAAGAATGTCGCCTATTGTCAAAAAAACACACTTTTGAATATTGGACATTCATAGGAATGGCCGGAATAGTGTTCCCCAATAATTTTTTTTGCAAATTTTCTACCATTTTCGGAAAAAGGAGCAAAGTCCTTTTTAAAATTTCAAAAGTCGAAATTTGGAAAAATGTCGCCTATTGTCAAAAAAAACACACTGTTAAGACTTTTGAATATTGGACATTCATAGAAATGGCCGGAAGAGTATTCACCAATAATGTTTTTTCGCTTATCTCCTACAATTTTCGGAAAAAGGAGCAAAGTCCTTTTTAAAATTTCAAATATCGAAATTTGGAAGAATGTCGCCTATTGTCAAAAAAAACACACTTTTGAATATTGGACATTCATAGGAATGGCCGGAATAGTGTTCCCCAATAATTTTTTTTCGCAAATTTTCTACCATTTTCGGAAAAAGGAGCAAAGTCCTTTTTAAAATTTCAAAAGTCGAAATTTGGAAGAATGTCGCCTATTGTCAAAAAACACACTGTTAAGACTTTTGAATATTGGACATTCATAGAAATGGCCGGAAGAGTATTCACCAATAATGTTTTTTCGCTTATCTCCTACAATTTTCGGAAAAAGGAGCAAAGTCCTTTTTAAAATTTCAAAAGTCTAAATTTGGAAGAATGTCGCCTATTGTCAAAAAAACACACTTTTGAATATTGGACATTCATAGGAATGGCCGGAATAGTGTTCCCCAATAATTTTTTTTCGCAAATTTTCTACCATTTTCGGAAAAAGGAGCAAAGTCCTTTTTAAAATTTCAAAAGTCCAAATTTGGAAGAATGTCGCCTATTGTCAAAAAAATACACTTTTGAATATTGGACATTCATAGGAATGGCCGGAATAGTGTTCCCCAATAATTTTTTTCGCAAATTTTCTACCATTTTCGGAAAAAGGAGCAAAGTCCTTTTTAAAATTTCAAAAGTCGAAATTTGGAAGAATGTCGCCTATTGTCAAAAAAACACACTTTTGACAATTGGACATTCATAGAAATGGCCGGAAGAGTGTTCACCAATAATGTTTTTTCGTTTATCTCCTACAATTTTCGGAAAAAGGAGCAAAGTCCTTTTTAAAATTTCAAAAGTCGAAATTTGGAAGAATGTCGCCTATTGTCAATAAAACACACTGTTAAGACTTTTGAATATTGGACATTCATAGAAATGGCCGGAAGAGTATTCACCAATAATGTTTTTTTGCTTATCTCCTACAATTTTCGGAAAAAGGAGCAAAGTCCTTTTTAAAATTTCAAAAGTCCAAATTTGGAAGAATGTCGCCTATTGTCAAAAAAACACACTTTTGAATATTGGACATTCATAGGAATGGCCGGAATAGTGTTCCCCAATAATTTTTTTTCGCAAATTTTCTACCATTTTCGGAAAAAGGAGCAAAGTCCTTTTTAAAATTTCAAAAGTCTAAATTTGGAAGAATGTCGCCTATTGTCAAAAAAACACACTGTTAAGACTTTTGAATATTGGACATTCATAGAAATGGCCGGAAGAGTATTCACCAATAATGTTTTTTTGCTTATCTCCTACAATTTTCGGAAAAAGGAGCAAAGTCCTTTTTAAAATTTCAAAAGTCGAAATTTGGAAGAATGTCGCCTATTGTCAAAAAAACACACTTTTGACAATTGGACATTCATAGAAATGGCCGGAAGAGTGTTCACCAATAATGTTTTTTCGTTTATCTCCTACAATTTTCGGAAAAAGGAGCAAAGTCCTTTTTAAAATTTCAAAAGTCGAAATTTGGAAGAATGTCGCCTATTGTCAATAAAACACACTGTTAAGACTTTTGAATATTAGACATTAATAGAAATGGCCGGAAGAGTATTCACCAATAATGTTTTTTCGCTTATCTCCTACAATTTTCGGAAAAAGGAGCAAAGTCCTTTTTAAAATTTTAAAAGTCCAAATTTGGAAGAATGTCGCCTATTGTCAAAAAAACACACTTTTGAATATTGGACATTCATAGGAATGGCCGGAATAGTGTTCCCCAATAATTTTTTTTCGCAAATTTTCTACCATTTTCGGAAAAAGGAGCAAAGTCCTTTTTAAAATTTCAAAAGTCTAAATTTGGAAGAATGTCGCCTATTGTCAAAAAAACACACTGTTAAGACTTTTGAATATTGGACATTCATAGAAATGGCCGGAAGAGTATTCACCAATAATGTTTTTTCGCTTATCTCCTACAATTTTCGGAAAAAGAAGCAAAGTCCTTTTTAAAATTTCAAAAGTCGAAATTTGGAAGAATGTCGCCTATTGTCAAAAAAAACACACTTTTGAATATTGGACATTCATAGGAATGGCCGGGATAGTGTTCCCCAATAATTTTTTTTCGCAAATTTTCTACCATTTTCAAAAAAAGGAGCAAAGTCCTTTTTAAAATTTCAAAAGTCCAAATTTGGAAGAATGTCGCCTATTGTCAAAAAAAACACACTTTTGAATATTGGACATTCATAGGAATGGCCGGAATAGTGTTCCCCAATAATTTTTTTTCGCAAATTTTCTACCATTTTCAAAAAAAGGAGCAAAGTCCTTTTTAAAATTTCAAAAGTCCAAATTTGGAAGAATGTCGCCTATTGTCAAAAAAACACACTTTTGAATATTGGACATTCATAGGAATGGCCGGAATAGTGTTCCCCAATAATTTTTTTTTCGCAAATTTTCTACCATTTTCGGAAAAAGGAGCAAAGTCCTTTTTAAAATTTCAAAAGTCGAAATTTGGAAGAATGTCGCCTATTGTCAAAAAAAACACACTTTTGAATATTGGACATTCATAGGAATGGCCGGAATAGTGTTCCCCAATAATTTTTTTTCGCAAATTTTCTACCATTTTCGGAAAAAGGAGCAAAGTCCTTTTTAAAATTTCAAAAGTCGAAATTTGGAAGAATGTCGCCTATTGTCAAAAAACACACTGTTAAGACTTTTGAATATTGGACATTCATAGAAATGGCCGGAAGAGTATTCACCAATAATGTTTTTTCGCTTATCTCCTACAATTTGCGGAAAAAGGAGCAAAGTCCTTTTTAAAATTTCAAAAGTCGAAATTTGGAAGAATGTCGCCTATTGTCAAAAAAACACACTTTTGAATATTGGACATTCATAGGAATGGCCGGAATAGTGTTCCCCAATAATTTTTTCCCCAAATTTTCTACCATTTTCGGAAAAAGGAGCAAAGTCCTTTTTAAAATTTCAAAAGTCGAAATTTGGAAGAATGTCGCCTATTGTCAAAAAAACACACTTTTGAATATTGGACATTCATAGGAATGGCCGGAATAGTGTTCCCCAATAATTTTTTTTTCGCAAATTTTCTACCATTTTCGGAAAAAGGAGCAAAGTCCTTTTTAAAATTTCAAAAGTCGAAATTTGGAAGAATGTCGCCTATTGTCAAAAAAACACACTTTTGAATATTGGACATTCATAGGAATGGCCGGAATAGTGTTCCCCAATAATTTTTTTTCGCAAATTTTTTACTATTTTCGGAAAAAGGAGCAAAGTCCTTTTTAAAATTTCAAAAGTCTAAATTTGGAAGAATGTCGCCTATTGTCAAAAAAACACACTGTTAAGACTTTTGAATATTGGACATTCATAGAAATGGCCGGAATAGTGTTCCTCAGTAATTTTTTTTCGCAAATTTTTTACCATTTTCGGAAAAAGGAGCAAAGTCCTTTTTAAAATTTCAAAAGTCGAAATTTGGAAGAATGTCGCCTATTGTCAAAAAAACACACTTTTGAATATTGGACATTCATAGGAATGGCCGGAATAGTGTTCCCCAATAATTTTTTTTCGCAAATTTTCTACCATTTTCGGAAAAAGGAGCAAAGTCCTTTTTAAAATTTCAAAAGTCGAAATTTGGAAGAATGTCGCCTATTGTCAAAAAAACACACTTTTGAATATTGGACATTCATAGGAATGGCCGGAATAGTGTTCCCCAATAATTTTTTTTCGCAAATTTTCTACCATTTTCGGAAAAAGGAGCAAAGTCCTTTTTAAAATTTCAAAAGTCGAAATTTGGAAGAATGTCGCCTATTGTCAAAAAAACACACTTTTGAATATTGGACATTCATAGAAATGGCCGGAAGTGTTCTCCAATAATGTTTTTTCGCTTATCTCCTACAATTTTCGGAAAAAGGAGCAAAGTCCTTTTTAAAATTTCAAAAGTCGAAATTTGGAAGAATGTCGCCCATTGTCAAAAAAACACACTTTCGAATATTGGACATTCATAGGAATGGCCGGAATAGTGTTCCCCAATAATTTTTTTTCGCAAATTTTCTACCATTTTCGGAAAAAGGAGCAAAGTCCTTTTTAAAATTTCAAAAGTCCAAATTTGGAAGAATGTCGCCTATTGTCAAAAAACACAAGTGTTAAGACTTTTGAATATTGGACATTCATAGAAATGGCCGGAAGAATATTCACCAATAATGTTTTTTCGCTTATCTCCTACAATTTTCGGAAAAAGGAGCAACGTCCTTTTTAAAATTTCAAAAGTCGAAATTTGGAAGAATGTCGCCTATTGTCAAAAAAAACACACTTTTGAATATTGGACATTCATAGGAATGGCCGGAATAGTGTTCCCCAATAATTTTTTTCGCAAATTTTCTACCATTTTCGGAAAAAGGAGCAAAGTCCTTTTTAAAATTTCAAAAGTCGAAATTTGGAAGAATGTCGCCTATTGTCAAAAAAACACACTTTTGAATATTGGACATTCATAGGAATGGCCGGAACAGTGTTCCCCAATAATTTTTTTTTGCAAATTTTCTACCATTTTCGGAAAAAGGAGCAAAGTCCTTTTTAAAATTTCAAAAGTCGAAATTTGGAAGAATGTCGCCTATTGTCAAAAAAACACACTTTTGAATATTGGACATTCATAGGAATGGCCGGAATAGTGTTCCCCAATAATTTTTTTCGCAAATTTTCTACCATTTTCGGAAAAAGGAGCAAAGTCCTTTTTAAAATTTCAAAAGTCGAAATTTGGAAGAATGTCGCCTATTGTCAAAAAACACACTGTTAAGACTTTTGAATATTGGACATTCATAGAAATGGCCGGAAGAGTATTCACCAATAATGTTTTTTCGCTTATCTCCTACAATTTTCGGAAAAAGGAGCAAAGTCCTTTTTAAAATTTCAAAAGTCCAAATTTGGAAGAATGTCGCCTATTGTCAAAAAACACACTTTTGAATATTGGACATTCATAGGAATGGCCGGAATAGTGTTCCCCAATAATTTTTTTTCGCAAATTTTCTACCATTTTCAAAAAAAGGAGCAAAATCCTTTTTAAAATTTCAAAAGTCCAAATTTGGAAGAATGTCGCCTATTGTCAAAAAAACACACTTTTGAATATTGGACATTCATAGGAATGGCCGGAATAGTGTTCCCCAATAATTTTTTTTTCGCAAATTTTCTACCATTTTCGGAAAAAGGAGCAAAGTCCTTTTTAAAATTTCAAAAGTCGAAATTTGGAAGAATGTCGCCTATTGTCAAAAAACACACTGTTAAGACTTTTGAATATTGGACATTCATAGAAATGGCCGGAAGAGTATTCACCAATAATGTTTTTTCGCTTATCTCCTACAATTTTCGGAAAAAGGAGCAACGTCCTTTTTAAAATTTCAAAAGTCGAAATTTGGAAGAATGTCGCCTATTGTCAAAAAAACACACTTTTGAATATTGGACATTCATAGGAATGGCCGGAATAGTGTTCCCCAATAATTTTTTTCCCCAAATTTTCTACCATTTTCGGAAAAAGGAGCAAAGTCCTTTTTAAAATTTCAAAAGTCGAAATTTGGAAGAATGTCGCCTATTGTCAAAAAAACACACTTTTGAATATTGGACATTCATAGGAATGGCCGGAATAGTGTTCCCCAATAATTTTTTTTTCGCAAATTTTCTACCATTTTCGGAAAAAGGAGCAAAGTCCTTTTTAAAATTTCAAAAGTCGAAATTTGGAAGAATGTCGCCTATTGTCAAAAAAACACACTTTTGAATATTGGACATTCATAGGAATGGCCGGAATAGTGTTCCCCAATAATTTTTTTTCGCAAATTTTCTACCATTTTCGGAAAAAGGAGCAAAGTCCTTTCTAAAATTTCAAAAGTTGAAATTTGGAAAAATGTCGCCAATTTTCAAAAAAACACACTGTTAAGACTTTTGAATATTGGACATTCATAGAAATGGCCGGAATAGTGTTCCTCAGTAATTTTTTTTCGCAAATTTTTTACCATTTTCGGAAAAAGGAGCAAAGTCCTTTTTAAAATTTCAAAAGTCGAAATTTGGAAGAATGTCGCCTATTGTCAATAAAACACACTTTTGAATATTGGACATTCATAGGAATGGCCGGAATAGTGTTCCCCAATAATTTTTTTTCGCAAATTTTCTACCATTTTCGGAAAAAGGAGCAAAGTCCTTTCTAAAATTTCAAAAGTTGAAATTTGGAAAAATGTCGCCAATTTTCAAAAAAACACACTGTTAAGACTTTTGAATATTGGACATTCATAGAAATGGCCGGAATAGTGTTTCTCAGTAATTTTTTTTCGCAAATTTTTTACCATTTTCGGAAAAAGGAGCAAAGTCCTTTTTAAAATTTCAAAAGTCGAAATTTGGAAGAATGTCGCCTATTGTCAAAAAAACACACTTTTGAATATTGGACATTCATAGGAATGGCCGGAATAGTGTTCCCCAATAATTTTTTTTCGCAAATTTTCTACCATTTTCGGAAAAAGGAGCAAAGTCCTTTCTAAAATTTCAAAAGTTGAAATTTGGAAAAATGTCGCCAATTTTCAAAAAAACACACTGTTAAGACTTTTGAATATTGGACATTCATAGAAATGGCCGGAATAGTGTTCCTCAGTTATTTTTTTTTCGCAAATTTTTTACCATTTTCGGAAAAAGGAGCAAAGTCCTTTTTAAAATTTCAAAAGTCGAAATTTGGAAGAATGTCGCCTATTGTCAATAAAACACACTTTTGAATATTGGACATTCATAGGAATGGCCGGAATAGTGTTCCCCAATAATTTTTTTTCGCAAATTTTTTACCATTTTCGGAAAAAGGAGCAAAGTCCTTTTTAAAATTTCAAAAGTCGAAATTTGGAAGAATGTCGCCTATTGTCAAAAAAACACACTTTTGAATATTGGACATTCATAGGAATGGCCGGAATAGTGTTCCCCAATAATTTTTTTTCGCAAATTTTCTACCATTTTCGGAAAAAGGAGCAAAGTCCTTTTTAAAATTTCAAAAGTCGAAATTTGGAAGAATGTCGCCTATTGTCAAAAAAACACACTTTTGAATATTGGACATTCATAGAAATGGCAGGAAGTGTTCTCCAATAATGTTTTTTCGCTTATCTCCTACAATTTTCGGAAAAAGGAGCAAAGTCCTTTTTAAAATTTCAAAAGTCGAAATTTGGAAGAATGTCGCCCATTGTCAAAAAAACACACTTTCGAATATTGGACATTCATAGGAATGGCCGGAATAGTGTTCCCCAATAATTTTTTTTCGCAAATTTTCTACCATTTTCGGAAAAAGGAGCAAAGTCCTTTTTAAAATTTCAAAAGTCGAAATTTGGAAGAATGCCGCCTATTGTCAAAAAACACACTGTTAAGACTTTTGAATATTGGACATTCATAGAAATGGCCGGAAGAATATTCACCAATAATGTTTTTTTGCTTATCTCCTACAATTTTCGGAAAAAGGAGCAACGTCCTTTTTAAAATTTCAAAAGTCGAAATTTGGAAGAATGTCGCCTATTGTCAAAAAAACACACTTTTGAATATTGGACATTCATAGGAATGGCCGGAATAGTGTTCCCCAATAATTTTTTTCGCAAATTTTCTACCATTTTCGGAAAAAGGAGCAAAGTCCTTTTTAAAATTTCAAAAGTCGAAATTTGGAAGAATGTCGCCTATTGTCAAAAAAACACACTTTTGAATATTGGACATTCATAGGAATGGCCGGAATAGTGTTCCCCAATAATTTTTTTTCGCAAATTTTCTACCATTTTCGGAAAAAGGAGCAAAGTCCTTTTTAAAATTTCAAAAGTCCAAATTTGGAAGAATGTCGCCTATTGTCAAAAAAACACACTTTTGAATATTGGACATTCATAGGAATGGCCGGAATAGTGTTCCCCAATAATTTTTTTCGCAAATTTTCTACCATTTTCAGAAAAAGGAGCAAAGTCCTTTTTAAAATTTCAAAAGTCGAAATTTGGAAGAATGTCGCCTATTGTCAAAAAAACACACTTTTGAATATTGGACATTCATAGAAATGGCCGGAAGAGTGTTCACCAATAATGTTTTTTCGTTTATCTCCTACAATTTTCGGAAAAAGGAGCAAAGTCCTTTTTAAAATTTCAAAAGTCGAAATTTGGAAGAATGTCGCCTATTGTCAATAAAACACACTGTTAAGACTTTTGAATATTAGACATTCATAGAAATGGCCGGAAGAGTATTCACCAATAATGTTTTTTCGCTTATCTCCTACAATTTTCGGAAAAAGGAGCAAAGTCCTTTTTAAAATTTCAAAAGTCGAAATTTGGAGGAATGTCGCCTATTGTCAAAAAAACACACTTTTGAATATTGGACATTCATAGGAATGGCCGGAATAGTGTTCCCCAATAATTTTTTTTCGCAAATTTTCTACCATTTTCAAAAAAAGGAGCAAAGTCCTTTTTAAAATTTCAAAAGTCGAAATTTGGAAGAATGTCGCCTATTGTCAAAAAACACACTGTTAAGACTTTTGAATATTGGACATTCATAGAAATGGCCGGAAGAGTATTCACCAATAATGTTTTTTCGCTTATCTCCTACAATTTTCGGAAAAAGGAGCAAAGTCCTTTTTAAAATTTCAAAAGTCGAAATTTGGAAGAATGTCGCCTATTGTCAAAAAAACACACTTTTGAATATTGGACATTCATAGGAATGGCCGGAATAGTGTTCCCGAATAATTCTTTTTCGCAAATTTTTTACTATTTTCGGAAAAAGGAGCAAAGTCCTTTTTAAAATTTCAAAAGTCGAAATTTGGAAGAATGTCGCTTATTGTCAAAAAAACACACTGTTAAGACTTTTGAATATTGGACATTCATAGAAATGGCCGGAAGAGTATTCACCAATAATGTTTTTTCGCTTATCTCCTACAATTTTCGGAAAAAGGAGCAAAGTCCTTTTTAAAATTTCAAAAGTCGAAATTTGGAAGAATGTCGCCTATTGTCAAAAAAACACACTTTTGAATATTGGACATTCATAGGAATGGCCGGAATAGTGTTCCCCAATAATTTTTTTTTGCAAATTTTCTACCATTTTCGGAAAAAGGAGCAAAGTCCTTTTTAAAATTTCAAAAGTCGAAATTTGGAAAAATGTCGCCTATTGTCAAAAAAAACACACTGTTAAGACTTTTGAATATTGGACATTCATAGAAATGGCCGGAAGAGTGTTCACCAATAATGTTTTTTCGTTTATCTCCTACAATTTTCGGAAAAAGGAGCAAATACCTTTTTAAAATTTCAAATATCGAAATTTGGAAGAATGTCGCCTATTGTCAAAAAAACACACTTTTAAATATTGGACATTCATAGGAATGGCCGGAATAGTGTTCTCCAATAATTTTTTTTCGCAAATTTTCTACCATTTTCGGAAAAAGGAGCAAAGTCCTTTTTAAAATTTCAAAAGTCGAAATTTGGAAGAATGTCGCCTATTGTCAAAAAAACACACTTTTGAATATTGGATATTCATAGGAATGGCCGGAATAGTGTTCCCCAATAATTTTTTTTCGCAAATTTTCTACCATTTTCGGAAAAAGGAGCAAAGTCCTTTTTAAAATTTCAAAAGTCCAAATTTAAAAGAATGTCGCCTATTGTCAAAAAAACACACTTTTGAATATTGGATATTCATAGGAATGGCCGGAATAGTGTTCCCCAATAATTTTTTTTCGCAAATTTTCTACCATTTTCGGAAAAAGGAGCAAAGTCCTTTTTAAAATTTCAAAAGTCCAAATTTGGAAGAATGTCGCCTATTGTCATAAAAACACACTTTTGAATATTGGACATTCATAGGAATGGCCGGAATAGTGTTCCCCAATAATTTTTTTTCGCAAATTTTCTACCATTTTCGGAAAAAGGAGCAATGTCCTTTTTAAAATTTCAAAAGTCGAAATTTGGAAGAATGTCGCCTAGTGTCAAAAAAACACACTTTTGAATATTGGACATTCATAGGAATGGCCGGAATAGTGTTCCTCAATAATTTTTTTCCCAAATTTTCTACCATTTTCGGAAAAAGGAGCAAAGTCCTTTTTAAAATTTCAAAAGTCCAAATTTGGAAGAATGTCGCCTATTGTCAAAAAAACACACTTTTGAATATTGGACATTCATAGGAATGGCCGGAATAGTGTCCCCCAATAATTTTTTTTCGCAAATTTTCTACCATTTTCGGAAAAAGGAGCAAAGTCCTTTTTAAAATTTCAAAAGTCGAAATTTGGAAGAATGTCGCCTATTGTCAAAAAAACACACTTTTGAATATTGGACATTCATAGGAATGGCCGGAATAGTGTTCCCCAATAATTTTTTTCCCAAATTTTCTACCATTTTCGGAAAAAGGAGCAAAGTCCTTTTTAAAATTTCAAAAGTCCAAATTTAAAAGAATGTCGCCTATTGTCAAAAAAACACACTTTTGAATATTGGACATTCATAGGAATGGCCGGAATAGTGTTCCCCAATAATTTTTTTTCGCAAATTTTCTACCATTTTCGGAAAAAGGAGCAAAGTCCTTTTTAAAATTTCAAAAGTCGAAATTTGGAAGAATGTCGCCTATTGTCAAAAAACACACTGTTAAGACTTTTGAATATTGGACATTCATAGGAATGGCCGGAATAGTGTTCCCCAATAATTTTTTTTGCAAATTTTCTACCATTTTCGGAAATAGGAGCAAGGTCCTTTTTAAAATTTCAAAAGTCGAAATTTGGAAGAATGTCGCCTATTGTCAAAAAAACACACTTTTGAATATTGGACATTCATAGGAATGGCCGGAATAGTGTTCCCCAATAATTTTTTTCCCCAAATTTTCTACCATTTTCGGAAAAAGGAGCAAAGTCCTTTTTAAAATTTCAAAAGTCCAAATTTAAAAGAATGTCGCCTATTGTCAAAAAAACACACTTTTGAATATTGGACATTCATAGGAATGGCCGGAATAGTGTTCCCCAATAATTTTTTTCGCAAATTTTCTACCATTTTCGGAAAAAGGAGCAAAGTCCTTTTTAAAATTTCAAAAGTCGAAATTTGGAAGAATGTCGCCTATTGTCAAAAAAACACACTTTTGAATATTGGACATTCATAGGAATGGCCGGAATAGTGTTCCCCAATAATTTTTTTCGCAAATTTTCTACCATTTTCGGAAAAAGGAGCAATGTCCTTTTTAAAATTTCAAAAGTCCAAATTTAAAAGAATGTCGCCTATTGTCAAAAAAACACACTTTTGAATATTGGACATTCATAGGAATGGCCGGAATAGTGTTCCCCAATAATTTTTTTCGCAAATTTTCTACCATTTTCGGAAAAAGGAGCAATGTCCTTTTTAAAATTTCAAAAGTCGAAATTTGGAAGAATGTCGCCTATTGTCAAAAAAACACACTTTTGAATATTGGACATTCATAGGAATGGCCGGAATAGTGTTCCCCAATAATTTTTTTCGCAAATTTTCTACCATTTTCGGAAAAAGGAGCAAAGTCCTTTTTAAAATTTCAAAAGTCGAAATTTGGAAGAATGTCGCCTATTGTCAAAAAAACACACTTTTGAATATTGGACATTCATAGGAATGGCCGGAATAGTGTTCCCCAATAATTTTTTTCCCCAAATTTTCTACCATTTTCGGAAAAAGGAGCAAAGTCCTTTTTAAAATTTCAAAAGTCCAAATTTGGAAGAATGTCGCCTATTGTCAAAAAAACACACTTTTGAATATTGGACATTCATAGGAATGGCCGGAATAGTGTTCCCCAATAATTTTTTTCGCAAATTTTCTACCATTTTCGGAAAAAGGAGCAAAGTCCTTTTTAAAATTTCAAAAGTCGAAATTTGGAAGAATGTCGCCTATTGTCAAAAAAACACACTTTTGAATATTGGACATTCATAGGAATGGCCGGAATAGTGTTCCCCAATAATTTTTTTTCGCAAATTTTCTACCATTTTCGGAAAAAGGAGCAAAGTCCTTTTTAAAATTTCAAAAGTCCAAATTTGAAAGAATGTCGCCTATTGTCAAAAAAAACACACTTTTGAATATTGGACATTCATAGGAATGGCCGGAATAGTGTTCTCCAATAATTTTTTTTCGCAAATTTTCTACCATTTTCGGAAAAAGGAGCAAAGTCCTTTTTAAAATTTCAAAAGTCGAAATTTGGAAGAATGTCGCCTATTGTCAAAAAAACACACTTTTGAATATTGGACATTCATAGAAATGGCCGGAATAGTGTTCCCCAATAATTTTTTTTCGCAAATTTTCTACCATTTTCGGAAAAAGGAGCAAAGTCCTTTTTAAAATTTCAAAAGTCGAAATTTGGAAGAATGTCGCCTATTGTCAAAAAAACACACTTTTGAATATTAGACATTCATAGAAATGGCCGGAAGAGTGTTCTCCAATAATGTTTTTTCGCTTATCTCCTACAATTTTCGGAAAAAGGAGCAAAGTCCTTTTTAAAATTTCAAAAGTCGAAATTTGGAAGAATGTCGCCCATTGTCAAAAAAACACACTTTTGAATATTGGACATTCATAGGAATGGCCGGGATAGTATTCCCCAATAATTTTTTTTCGCAAATTTTCTACCATTTTCGGAAAAAGGCGCAAAGTCCTTTTTAAAATTTCAAAAGTCGAAATTTGGAAGAATGTCGCCTATTGTCAAAAAAACACACTTTTGAATATTGGACATTCATAGGAATGGCCGGAATAGTGTTCCCCAATAATTTTTTTTCGCAAATTTTCTACCATTTTAGGAGAAAGGAGCAAAGTCCTTTTTAAAATTTCAAAAGTCCAAATTTGGAAGAATGTCGCCTATTGTCAAAAAAACACACTTTTGAATATTGGACATTCATAGGAATGGCCGGAATAGTGTTCCCCAATAATTTTTTTTCGCAAATTTTCTACCATTTTCGGAAAAAGGAGCAAAGTCCTTTTTAAAATTTCAAAAGTCCAAATTTGGAAGAATGTCGCCTATTGTCAAAAAAACACACTTTTGAATATTGGACATTCATAGGAATGGCCGGAATAGTGTTCCCCAATAATTTTTTTCGCAAATTTTCTACCATTTTCGGAAAAAGGAGCAAAGTCCTTTTTAAAATTTCAAAAGTCGAAATTTGGAAGAATGTCGCCTATTGTCAAAAAAACACACTTTTGAATATTGGACATTCATAGAAATGGCCGGAAGAGTGTTCACCAATAATGTTTTTTCGTTTATCTCCTACAATTTTCGGAAAAAGGAGCAAAGTCCTTTTTAAAATTTCAAAAGTCGAAATTTGGAAGAATGTCGCCTATTGTCAATAAAACACACTGTTAAGACTTTTGAATATTAGACATTCATAGAAATGGCCGGAAGAGTATTCACCAATTATGTTTTTTCGCTTATCTCCTACAATTTTCGGAAAAAGGAGCAAAGTCCTTTTTAAAATTTCAAAAGTCGAAATTTGGAAGAATGTCGCCTATTGTCAAAAAAAACACACTGTTAAGACTTTTGAATATTGGACATTCATAGGAATGGCCGGAATAGTGTTCCCCAATAATTTTTTTTCGCAAATTTTCTACCATTTTCGGAAAAAGGAGCAAAGTCCTTTTTAAAATTTCAAAAGTCGAAATTTGGAAGAATGTCGCCTATTGTCAAAAAAACACACTTTTGAATATTGGACATTCATAGGAATGGCCGGAATAGTGTTCCCCAATAATTTTTTTCGCAAATTTTCTACCATTTTCGGAAAAAGGAGCAAAGTCCTTTTTAAAATTTCAAAAGTCGAAATTTGGAAGAATGTCGCCTATTGTCAAAAAAACACACTTTTGAATATTGGACATTCATAGGAATGGCCGGAAGAGTATTCACCAATAATGTTTTTTCGCTTATCTCCTACAATTTTCGGAAAAAGGAGCAAAGTCCTTTTTAAAATTTCAAAAGTCTAAATTTGGAAGAATGTCGCCTATTGTCAAAAAAACACACTTTTGAATATTGGACATTCATAGGAATGGCCGGAATAGTGTTCCCCAATAATTTTTTTGCGCAAATTTTCTACCATTTTCGGAAAAAGGAGCAAAGTCCTTTTTAAAATTTCAAAAGTCCAAATTTGGAAGAATGTCGCCTATTGTCAAAAAAACACACTTTTGAATATTGGACATTCATAGGAATGGCCGGAATAGTGTTCCCCAATAATTTTTTTCGCAAATTTTCTACCATTTTCGGAAAAAGGAGCAAAGTCCTTTTTAAAATTTCAAAAGTCGAAATTTGGAAGAATGTCGCCTATTGTCAAAAAAACACACTTTTGACAATTGGACATTCATAGAAATGGCCGGAAGAGTGTTCACCAATAATGTTTTTTCGTTTATCTCCTACAATTTTCGGAAAAAGGAGCAAAGTCCTTTTTAGAATTTCAAAAGTCGAAATTTGGAAGAATGTCGCCTATTGTCAATAAAACACACTGTTAAGACTTTTGAATATTAGACATTCATAGAAATGGCCGGAAGAGTATTCACCAATAATGTTTTTTTGCTTATCTCCTACAATTTTCGGAAAAAGGAGCAAAGTCCTTTTTAAAATTTCAAAAGTCGAAATTTGGAAGAATGTCGCCTATTGTCAAAAAAACACACTTTTGAATATTGGACATTCATAGGAATGGCCGGAATAGTGTTCCCCAATAATTTTTTTTCGCAAATTTTTTACTATTTTCGGAAAAAGGAGCAAAGTCCTTTTTAAAATTTCAAAAGTCCAAATTTGGAAGAATGTCGCCTATTGTCAAAAAAACACACTTTTGAATATTGGACATTCATAGGAATGGCCGGAATAGTGTTCCCCAATAATTTTTTTCGCAAATTTTCTACCATTTTCGGAAAAAGGAGCAAAGTCCTTTTTAAAATTTCAAAAGTCGAAATTTGGAAGAATGTCGCCTATTGTCAAAAAAACACACTTTTGACAATTGGACATTCATAGAAATGGCCGGAAGAGTATTCACCAATAATGTTTTTTTGCTTATCTCCTACAATTTTCGGAAAAAGGAGCAAAGTCCTTTTTAAAATTTCAAAAGTCGAAATTTGGAAGAATGTCGCTTATTGTCAAAAAAACACACTGTTAAGACTTTTGAATATTAGACATTCATAGAAATGGCCGGAAGAGTATTCACCAATAATGTTTTTTCGATTATCTCCTACAATTTTCGGAAAAAGGAGCAAAGTCCTTTTTAAAATTTCAAAAGTCGAAATTTGGAAGAATGTCGCCTATTGTCAAAAAAAACACACTTTTGAATATTGGACATTCATAGGAATGGCAAAAATAGTGTTCCCCAATAATTTTTTTTGCAAATTTTCTATCATTTTCGGAAAAAGGAGCAAAGTCCTTTTTAAAATTTCAAAAGTCGAAATTTGGAAGAATGTCGCCTATTGTCAAAAAAAAACACACTGTTAAGACTTTTGAATATTGGACATTCATAGAAATGGCCGGAAGAGTGTTCACCAATAATGTTTTTTCGTTTATCTCCTACAATTTTCGGAAAAAGGAGCAAAGTCCTTTTTAAAATTTCAAAAGTCCAAATTTGGAAGAATGTCGCCTATTGTCAAAAAAATACACTTTTAAAACTTTTGAATATTGGACATTCATAGGAATGACCGGAATAGTGTTCCCCAATAATTTTTTTTCGCAAATTTTCTACCATTTTCGGAAAAAGGAGCAAAGTCCTTTTTAAAATTTCAAAAGTCCAAATTTGGAAGAATGTCGCCTATTGTCAAAAAAAACACACTTTTGAATATTGGACATTCATAGGAATGGCCGGAATAGTGTTCTCCAATAATTTTTTTTCGCAAATTTTCTACCATTTTCGGAAAAAGGAGCAAAGTCCTTTTTAAAATTTCAAAAGTCGAAATTTGGAAGAATGTCGCCTATTGTCAAAAAAACACACTTTTGAATATTGGACATTCATAGGAATGGCCGGAATAGTGTTCCCCAATAATTTTTTTTCGCAAATTTTCTACCATTTTCGGAAAAAGGAGCAAAGTCCTTTTTAAAATTTCAAAAGTCGAAATTTGGAAGAATGTCGCCTATTGTCAAAAAAACACACTTTTGAATATTGGACATTCATAGGAATGGCCGGAATAGTGTTCCCCAATAATTTTTTTCGCAAATTTTCTACCATTTTCGGAAAAAGGAGCAAAGTCCTTTTTAAAATTTCAAAAGTCCAAATTTGGAAGAATGTCGCCTATTGTCATAAAAACACACTTTTGAATATTGGACATTCATAGGAATGGCCGGAATAGTGTTCCCCAATAATTTTTTTTCGCAAATTTTCTACCATTTTCGGAAAAAGGAGCAATGTCCTTTTTAAAATTTCAAAAGTCGAAATTTGGAAGAATGTCGCCTATTGTCAAAAAAACACACTTTTGAATATTGGACATTCATAGGAATGGCCGGAATAGTGTTCCTCAATAATTTTTTTTCCCAAATTTTCTACCATTTTCGGAAAAAGGAGCAAAGTCCTTTTTAAAATTTCAAAAGTCCAAATTTGGAAGAATGTCGCCTATTGTCAAAAAAACACACTTTTGAATATTGGACATTCATAGGAATGGCCGGAATAGTGTTCCCCAATAATTTTTTTTTCGCAAATTTTCTACCATTTTCGGAAAAAGGAGCAAAGTCCTTTTTAAAATTTCAAAAGTCGAAATTTGGAAGAATGTCGCCTATTGTCAAAAAAACACACTTTTGAATATAGGACATTCATAGGAATGGCCGGAATATTGTTCCCCAATAATTTTTTTCGCAAATTTTCTACCATTTTCGGAAAAAGGAGCAAAGTCCTTTTTAAAATTTCAAAAGTCGAAATTTGGAAGAATGTCGCCTATTGTCAAAAAAAACACACTTTTGAATATTGGACATTCATAGGAATGGCCGGAATAGTGTTCCCCAATAATTTTTTTCGCAAATTTTCTACCATTTTCGGAAAAAGGTGCAAAGTCCTTTTTAAAATTTCAAAAGTCCAAATTTGGAAGAATGTCGCCTATTGTCAAAAAAACACACTTTTGAATATTGGACATTCATAGGAATGGCCGGAATAGTGTTCCCCAATAATTTTTTTTCGCAAATTTTCTACCATTTTCGGAAAAAGGAGCAAAGTCCTTTTTAAAATTTCAAAAGTCGAAATTTGGAAGAATGTCGCCTATTGTCAAAAAACACACTGTTAAGACTTTTGAATATTGGACATTCATAGAAATGGCCGGAAGAGTGTTCACCAATAATGTTTTTTCGTTTATCTCCTACAATTTTCGGAAAAAGGAGCAAAGTCCTTTTTAAAATTTCAAAAGTCGAAATTTGGAAGAATGTCGCCTATTGTCAATAAAACACACTGTTAAGACTTTTGAATATTAGACATTCATAGAAATGGCCGGAAGAGTATTCACCAATAATGTTTTTTCGCTTATCTCCTACAATTTTCGGAAAAAGGAGCAAAGTCCTTTTTAAAATTTCAAAAGTCGAAATTTGGAAGAATGTCGCCTATTGTCAAAAAAACACACTTTTGAATATTGGACATTCATAGGAATGGCCGGAATAGTGTTCCCCAATAATTTTTTTTCGCAAATTTTCTACCATTTTCGGAAAAAGGAGCAAAGTCCTTTTTAAAATTTCAAAAGTCGAAATTTGGAAGAATGTCGCCTATTGTCAAAAAAACACACTTTTGAATATTGGACATTCATAGGAATGGCCGGAATAGTGTTCCCCAATAATTTTTTTTCGCAAATTTTTTACTATTTTCGGAAAAAGGAGCAAAGTCCTTTTTAAAATTTCAAAAGTCGAAATTTGGAAGAATGTCGCTTATTGTCAAAAAAACACACTGTTAAGACTTTTAAATATTAGACATTCATAGAAATGGCCGGAAGAGTATTCACCAATAATGTTTTTTCGATTATCTCCTACAATTTTCGGAAAAAGGAGCAAAGTCCTTTTTAAAATTTCAAAAGTCGAAATTTGGAAGAATGTCGCCTATTGTCAAAAAAACACACTTTTGAATATTGGACATTCATAGGAATGGCAAAAATAGTGTTCCCCAATAATTTTTTTTGCAAATTTTCTATCATTTTCGGAAAAAGGAGCAAAGTCCTTTTTAAAATTTCAAAAGTCGAAATTTGGAAGAATGTCGCCTATTGTCAAAAAAAACACACTGTTAAGACTTTTGAATATTGGACATTCATAGAAATGGCCGGAAGAGTGTTCACCAATAATGTTTTTTCGTTTATCTCCTACAATTTTCGGAAAAAGGAGCAAAGTCCTTTTTAAAATTTCAAAAGTCCAAATTTGGAAGAATGTCGCCTATTGTCAAAAAAAACACACTTTTGAATATTGGACATTCATAGGAATGGCCGGAATAGTGTTCTCCAATAATTTTTTTTCGCAAATTTTCTACCATTTTCGGAAAAAGGAGCAAAGTCCTTTTTAAAATTTCAAAAGTCGAAATTTGGAAGAATGTCGCCTATTGTCAAAAAAACACACTTTTGAATATTGGACATTCATAGGAATGGCCGGAATAGTGTTCCCCAATAATTTTTTTTCGCAAATTTTCTACCATTTTCGGAAAAAGGAGCAAAGTCCTTTTTAAAATTTCAAAAGTCCAAATTTGGAAGAATGTCGCCTATTGTCATAAAAACACACTTTTGAATATTGGACATTCATAGGAATGGCCGGAATAGTGTTCCCCAATAATTTTTTTTCGCAAATTTTCTACCATTTTCGGAAAAAGGAGCAATGTCCTTTTTAAAATTTCAAAAGTCGAAATTTGGAAGAATGTCGCCTATTGTCAAAAAAACACACTTTTGAATATTGGACATTCATAGGAATGGCCGGAATAGTGTTCCTCAATAATTTTTTTTCCCAAATTTTCTACCATTTTCGGAAAAAGGAGCAAAGTCCTTTTTAAAATTTCAAAAGTCCAAATTTGGAAGAATGTCGCCTATTGTCAAAAAAACACACTTTTGAATATTGGACATTCATAGGAATGGCCGGAATAGTGTCCCCCAATAATTTTTTTTCGCAAATTTTCTACCATTTTCGGAAAAAGGAGCAAAGTCCTTTTTAAAATTTCAAAAGTCGAAATTTGGAAGAATGTCGCCTATTGTCAAAAAAACACACTTTTGAATATTGGACATTCATAGGAATGGCCGGAATAGTGTTCCCCAATAATTTTTTTCCCAAATTTTCTACCATTTTCGGAAAAAGGAGCAAAGTCCTTTTTAAAATTTCAAAAGTCCAAATTTAAAAGAATGTCGCCTATTGTCAAAAAAAACACACTTTTGAATATTGGACATTCATAGGAATGGCCGGAATAGTGTTCCCCAATAATTTTTTTCCCAAATTTTCTACCATTTTCGGAAATAGGAGCAAGGTCCTTTTTAAAATTTCAAAAGTCAAAATTTGGAAGAATGTCGCCTATTGTCAAAAAAGCACACTTTTGAATATTGGACATTCATAGGAATGGCCGGAATAGTGTTCCCCAATAATTTTTTTCCCCAAATTTTCTACCATTTTCGGAAAAAGGAGCAAAATCCTTTTTAAAATTTCAAAAGTCGAAATTTGGAAGAATGTCGCCTATTGTCAAAAAACACACTGTTAAGACTTTTGAATATTGGACATTCATAGAAATGGCCGGAAGAGTATTCACCAATAATGTTTTTTCGCTTATCTCCTACAATTTTCGGAAAAAGTAGCAAAGTCCTTTTTAAAATTTCAAAAGTCGAAATTTGGAAGAATGTCGCCCATTGTCAAAAAAACACACTTTTGAATATTGGACATTCATAGGAATGGCCGGGATAGTATTCCCCAATAATTTTTTTTCGCAAATTTTCTACCATTTCCGGAAAAAGCGCAAAGTCCTTTTTAAAATTTCAAAAGTCGAAATTTGGAAGAATGTCGCCTATTGTCAAAAAACACACTGTTAAGACTTTTGAATATTAGACATTCATAGAAATGGCCGGAAGAGTATTCACCAATAATGTTTTTTCGCTTATCTCCTACAATTTTCGGAAAAAGGAGCAAAGTCCTTTTTAAAATTTCAAAAGTCTAAATTTGGAAGAATGTCGCCTATTGTCAAAAAAACACACTGTTAAGACTTTTGAATATTGGACATTCATAGAAATGGCCGGAAGAGTATTCACCAATAATGTTTTTTTGCTTATCTCCTACAATTTTCGGAAAAAGGAGCAAAGTCCTTTTTAAAATTTCAAAAGTCGAAATTTGGAAGAATGTCGCCTATTGTCAAAAAAACACACTTTTGAATATTGGACATTCATAGGAATGGCCGGAATAGTGTGCCTCAATAATTTTTTTTCGCAAATTTTCTACCATTTTCGGAAAAAGGAGCAAAGTCCTTTTTAAAATTTCAAAAGTCGAAATTTGGAAGAATGTTGCCTATTGTCAAAAAAACACACTTTTGTATATTGGGCATTCATAGGAATGGCCGGAATAGTGTTCCCCAATAATTTTTTTCCCAAATTTTTTACCATTTTCGGAAAAAGGAGCAAAGTCCTTTTTAAAATTTCAAAAGTCGAAATTTGGAAGAATGTCGCCTATTGTCAAAAAAACACACTTTTGAATATTGGACATTCATAGGAATGGCCGGAATAGTGTTCCCCAATAATTTTTTTCCCAAATTTTCTACCATTTTCGGAAAAAGGAGCAAAGTCCTTTTTAAAATTTCAAAAATCCAAATTTGGAAGAATGTCGCCTATTGTCAAAAAAACACACTTCTGAATATTGGACATTCATAGGAATGGCCGGAATAGTGTTCCCCAATAATTTTTTTTCGCAAATTTTCTACCATTTTCGGAAAAAGGAGCAAAGTCCTTTTTAAAATTTCAAAAGTCGAAATTTGGAAGAATGTTGCCTATTGTCAAAAAAACACACTTTTGTATATTGGACATTCATAGGAATGGCCGGAATAGTGTTCTCCAATAATTTTTTTTCCCAAATTTTCTACCATTTTCGGAAAAAGGAGCAAAGTCCTTTTTAAAATTTCAAAAGTCGAAATTTGGAAGAATGTCGCCTATTGTCAATAAAACACACTGTTAAGACTTTTGAATATTAGACATTCATAGAAATGGCCGGAAGAGTATTCACCAATAATGTTTTTTCGCTTATCTCCTACAATTTTCGGAAAAAGGAGCAAAGTCCTTTTTAAAATTTCAAAAATCCAAATTTGGAAGAATGTCGCCTATTGTCAAAAAAACACACTTCTGAATATTGGACATTCATAGGAATGGCCGGAGTAGTGTTCCCCAATAATTTTTTTTCGCAAATTTTCTACCATTTTCGGAAAAAGGAGCAAAGTCCTTTTTAAAATTTCAAAAGTCGAAATTTGGAAGAATGTTGCCTATTGTCAAAAAAACACACTTTTGTATATTGGACATTCATAGGAATGGCCGGAATAGTGTTCCCCAATAATTTTTTTCCCAAATTTTCTACCATTTTCGGAAAAAGGAGCAAAGTCCTTTTTAAAATTTCAAAAGTCGAAATTTGGAAGAATGTCGCCCATTGTCAAAAAAACACACTTTTGAATATTGGACATTCATAGGAATGGCCGGGATAGTATTCCCCAATAATTTTTTTTCGCAAATTTTCTACCATTTCCGGAAAAAGCGCAAAGTCCTTTTTAAAATTTCAAAAGTCGAAATTTGGAAGAATGTCGCCTATTGTCAAAAAACACACTGTTAAGACTTTTGAATATTAGACATTCATAGAAATGGCCGGAAGAGTATTCACCAATAATGTTTTTTCGCTTATCTCCTACAATTTTCGGAAAAAGAAGCAAAGTCCTTTTTAAAATTTCAAAAGTCTAAATTTGGAAGAATGTCGCCTATTGTCAAAAAAAACACACTGTTAAGACTTTTGAATATTGGACATTCATAGAAATGGCCGGAAGAGTATTCACCAATAATGTTTTTTTGCTTATCTCCTACAATTTTCGGAAAAAGGAGCAAAGTCCTTTTTAAAATTTCAAAAGTCCAAATTTGGAAGAATGTTTTCAATAATTTTTTTTCGCAAATTTTCTACCATTTTCGGAAAAAGGAGCAAAGTCCTTTTTAAAATTTCAAAAGTCGAAATTTGGAAGAATGTCGCCTATTGTCAAAAAAACACACTTTTGAATATTGGACATTCATAGGAATGGCCGGAATAGTGTTCCCCAATAATTTTTTTCGCAAATTTTCTACCATTTTCGGAAAAAGGAGCAAAGTCCTTTTTAAAATTTCAAAAGTCGAAATTTGGAAGAATGTCGCCTATTGTCAAAAAAACACACTTTTGAATATTGGACATTCATAGGAATGGCCGGAATAGTGTTCCTCAATAATTTTTTTCCCAAATTTTCTACCATTTTCGGAAAAAGGAGCAAAGTCCTTTTTAAAATTTCAAAAGTCGAAATTTGGAAGAATGTCGCCTATTGTCAAAAAAACACACTTTTGAATATTGGACATTCATAGGAATGGCCGGAATAGTGTTCCCCAATAATTTTTTTCCCAAATTTTCTACCATTTTCGGAAAAAGGAGCAAAGTCCTTTTTAAAATTTCAAAAGTCGAAATTTGGAAGAATGTCGCCTATTGTCAAAAAAACACACTTTTGAATATTGGACATTCATAGGAATGGCCGGAATAGTGTTCCCCAATAATTTTTTTCCCAAATTTTCTACCATTTTCGGAAAAAGGAGCAAAGTCCTTTTTAAAATTTCAAAAGTCGAAATTTGGAAGAATGTCGCCTATTGTCAAAAAAACACACTTTTGAATATTGGACATTCATAGGAATGGCCGGAATAGTGTTCCTCAATAATTTTTTTTCCCAAATTTTCTGCCATTTTCGGAAAAAGGAGCAAAGTCCTTTTTAAAATTTCAAAAGTCGAAATTTGGAAGAATGTCGCCTATTGTCAAAAAAACACACTTTTGAATATTGGACATTCATAGGAATGGCCGGAATAGTGTTCCTCAATAATTTTTTTCCCCAAATTTTCTACCATTTTCGGAAAAAGGAGCAAAGTCCTTTTTAAAATTTCAAAAGTCGAAATTTGGAAGAATGTCGCCTATTGTCAAAAAAACACACTTTGGAATATTGGACATTCATAGGAATGGCCGGAATAGTGTCCCCCAATAATTTTTTTTCGCAAATTTTCTACCATTTTCGGAAAAAGGAGCAAAGTCCTTTTTAAAATTTCAAAAGTCGAAATTTGGAAGAATGTCGCCTATTGTCAAAAAAACACACTTTTGAATATTGGACATTCATAGGAATGGCCGGAATAGTGTTCCCCAATAATTTTTTTCCCAAATTTTCTACCATTTTCGGAAAAAGGAGCAAAGTCCTTTTTAAAATTTCAAAAGTCCAAATTTAAAAGAATGTCGCCTATTGTCAAAAAAACACACTTTTGAATATTGGACATTCATAGGAATGGCCGGAATAGTGTTCCCCAATAATTTTTTTTCGCAAATTTTCTACCATTTTCGGAAATAGGAGCAAGGTCCTTTTTAAAATTTCCAAAGTCAAAATTTGGAAGAATGTCGCCTATTGTCAAAAAAACACACTTTTGAATATTGGACATTCATAGGAATGGCCGGAATAGTGTTCCCGAATAATTTTTTTCCCCAAATTTTCTACCATTTTCGGAAAAAGGAGCAAAATCCTTTTTAAAATTTCAAAAGTCGAAATTTGGAAGAATGTCGCCTATTGTCAAAAAACACACTGTTAAGACTTTTGAATATTGGACATTCATAGAAATGGCCGGAAGAGTATTCACCAATAATGTTTTTTCGCTTATCTCCTACAATTTTCGGAAAAAGTAGCAAAGTCCTTTTTAAAATTTCAAAAGTCGAAATTTGGAAGAATGTCGCCCATTGTCAAAAAAACACACTTTTGAATATTGGACATTCATAGGAATGGCCGGGATAGTATTCCCCAATAATTTTTTTTCGCAAATTTTCTACCATTTTCGGAAAAAGGCGCAAAGTCCTTTTTAAAATTTCAAAAGTCGAAATTTGGAAGAATGTCGCCTATTGTCAAAAAACACACTGTTAAGACTTTTGAATATTGGACATTCATAGAAATGGCCGGAATAGTGTTCACCAATAATGTTTTTTCGTTTATCTCCTACAATTTTCGGAAAAAGGAGCAAAGTCCTTTTTAAAATTTCAAAAGTCGAAATTTGGAAGAATGTCGCCTATTGTCAATAAAACACACTGTTAAGACTTTTGAATATTAGACATTCATAGAAATGGCCGGAAGAGTATTCACCAATAATGTTTTTTCGCTTATCTCCTACAATTTTCGGAAAAAGGAGCAAAGTCCTTTTTAAAATTTCAAAAATCCAAATTTAGAAGAATGTCGCCTATTGTCAAAAAAACACACTTCTGAATATTGGACATTCATAGGAATGGCCGGAATAGTGTTCCCCAATAATTTTTTTTCGCAAATTTTCTACCATTTTCGGAAAAAGGAGCAAAGTCCTTTTTAAAATTTCAAAAGTCTAAATTTGGAAGAATGTCGCCTATTGTCAAAAAAACACACTGTTAAGACTTTTGAATATTGGACATTCATAGAAATGGCCGGAAGAGTATTCACCAATAATGTTTTTTTGCTTATCTCCTACAATTTTCGGAAAAAGGAGCAAAGTCCTTTTTAAAATTTCAAAAGTCGAAATTTGGAAGAATGTTGCCTATTGTCAAAAAAACACACTTTTGAATATTGGACATTCATAGGAATGGCCGGAATAGTGTTCCCCAATAATTTTTTTCCCAAATTTTCTACCATTTTCGGAAAAAGGAGCAAAGTCCTTTTTGAAATTTCAAAAGTCGAAATTTGGAAGAATGTCGCCTATTGTCAAAAAAACACACTTTTGAATATTGGACATTCATAGGAATGGCCGGAATAGTGTTCCCCAATAATTTTTTTCCCAAATTTTCTACCATTTTCGGAAAAAGGAGCAAAGTCCTTTTTAAAATTTCAAAAGTCGAAATTTGGAAGAATGTCGCCTATTGTCAAAAAAACACACTTTTGAATATTGGACATTCATAGGAATGGCCGGAATAGTGTTCCCCAATAATTTTTTTTCGCAAATTTTCTACCATTTTCGGAAAAAGGAGCAAAGTACTTTTCAAAATTTCAAAAGTCGAAATTTGGAAGAATGTCGCCTATTGTCAAAAAAACACACTTTTGAATATTGGACATTCATAGGAATGGCCGGAATAGTGTTCCCCAATAATTTTTTTCCCAAATTTTCTACCATTTTCGGAAAAAGGAGCAAAGTCCTTTTTAAAATTTCAAAAGTCGAAATTTGGAAGAATGTCGCCTATTGTCAAAAAAACACACTTTTGAATATTGGACATTCATAGGAATGGCCGGAATAGTGTTCCTCAATAATTTTTTTTCCCAAATTTTCTACCATTTTCGGAAAAAGGAGCAAAGTCCTTTTTAAAATTTCAAAAGTCGAAATTTGGAAGAATGTCGCCTATTGTCAAAAAAACACACTTTTGAATATTGGACATTCATAGGAATGGCCGGAATAGTGTTCCCCAGTAATTTTTTTCCCAAATTTTCTACCATTTTCGGAAAAAGGAGCAAAGTCCTTTTTAAAATTTCAAAAGTCGAAATTTGGAAGAATGTCGCCTATTGTCAAAAAACACACTTTTGAATATTGGACATTCATAGGAATGGCCGGAATAGTGTTCCCCAATAATTTTTTTTCCCAAATTTTCTACCATTTTCGGAAAAAGGAGCAAAGTCCTTTTTAAAATTTCAAAAGTCGAAATTTGGAAGAATGTCGCCTATTGTCAAAAAAACACACTTTTGAATATTGGACATTCATAGGAATGGCCGGAATAGTGTTCCCCAATAATTTTTTTCCCAAATTTTCTACCATTTTCGGAAAAAGGAGCAAAGTCCTTTTTAAAATTTCAAAAGTCGAAATTTGGAAGAATGTCGCCTATTGTCAAAAAAACACACTTTTGAATAATGGACATTCATAGGAATGGCCGGAATAGTGTTCCCCAATAATTTTTTTTCCCAAATTTTCTACCATTTTCGGAAAAAGGAGCAAAGTCCTTTTTAAAATTTCAAAAGTCGAAATTTGGAAGAATGTCGCCTATTGTCAAAAAAACACACTTTTGAATATTGGACATTCATAGGAATGGCCGGAATAGTGTTCCCCAATAATTTTTTTCCCAAATTTTCTACCATTTTCGGAAAAAGGAGCAAAGTCCTTTTTAAAATTTCAAAAGTCGAAATTTGGAAGAATGTCGCCTATTGTCAAAAAAACACACTTTTGAATATTGGACATTCATAGGAATGGCCGGAATAGTGTTCCCCAATAATTTTTTGCCCAAATTTTCTACCATTTTCGGAAAAAGGAGCAAAGTCCTATTTAAGATTTCAAAAGTCCAAATTTGGAAGAATGTCGCCTATTGTCAAAAAAACACACTTTTGAATATTGGACATTCATAGGAATGGCCGGAATAGTGTTCCCCAATAATTTTTTTTCGCAAATTTTCTACCATTTTCGGAAAAAGGAGCAAAGTCCTTTTTAAAATTTCAAAAGTCGAAATTTGGAAGAATGTCGCCTATTGTCAAAAAAAGACACTTTTGAATATTGGACATTCATAGGAATGGCCGGAATAGTGTTCCCCAATAATTTTTTTTCGCAAATTTTCTACCATTTTCGGAAAAAGGAGCAAAGTCCTTTTTAAAATTTCAAAAGTCGAAATTTGGAAGAATGTCGCCTATTGTCAAAAAAACACACTTTTGAATATTGGACATTCATAGGAATGGCCGGAATAGTGTTCCCCAATAATTTTTTTTCGCAAATTTTCTACCATTTTCGGAAAAAGGAGCAAAGTCCTTTTTAAAATTTCAAAAGTCGAAATTTGGAAGAATGTCGCCTATTGTCAAAAAAACACACTTTTGAATATTGGACATTCATAGGAATGGCCGGAATAGTGTTCCCCAATAATTTTTTTTCGCAAATTTTTTACCATTTTCGGAAAATGGAGCAAAGTCCTTTTTAAAATTTAAAAGTGGAAATTTGGAAGAATGTCGCCTATTTTAAAAAAAAACACACTTTTGAATATTGGACATTCATAGGAATGGCGGGAATAGTGTTCCCCAATAATTTTTTTTCGCAAATTTTCTACCATTTTCGGAAAAAGGAGCAAAGTCCTTTTTAAAATTTCAAAAGTCGAAATTTGGAAGAATGTCGCCTATTGTCAAAAAAACACACTTTTGAATATTGGACATTCATAGGAATGGCCGGAATAGTGTTCCCCAATAATTTTTTTCGCAAATTTTCTACCATTTTCGGAAAAAGGAGCAAAGTCCTTTTTAAAATTTCAAAAGTCGAAATTTGGAAGAATGTCGCCTATTGTCAAAAAAACACACTTTTGAATATTGGACATTCATAGGAATGGCCGGAATAGTGTTCCCCAATAATTTTTTTTCGCAAATTTTCTACCATTTTCGGAAAAAGGAGCAAAGTCCTTTTTAAAATTTCAAAAGTCGAAATTTGGAAGAATGTCGCCTATTGTCAAAAAAACACACTTTTGAATATTGGACATTCATAGGAATGGCCGGAATAGTGTTCCCCAATAATTTTTTTCGCAAATTTTCTACCATTTTCGGAAAAAGGAGCAAAGTCCTTTTTAAAATTTCAAAAGTCGAAATTTGGAAGAATGTCGCCTATTGTCAAAAAAACACACTTTTGAATATTGGACATTCATAGGAATGGCCGGAATAGTGTTCCCCAATAATTTTTTTTCGCAAATTTTCTACCATTTTCGGAAAAAGGAGCAAAGTCCTTTTTAAAATTTCAAAAGTCGAAATTTGGAAGAATGTCGCCTATTGTCAAAAAAACACACTTTTGAATATTGGACATTCATAGGAATGGCCGGAATAGTGTTCCCCAATAATTTTTTTCGCAAATTTTCTACCATTTTCGGAAAAAGGAGCAAAGTCCTTTCTAAAATTTCAAAAGTTGAAATTTGGAAGAATGTCGCCTATTGTCAAAAAAAACACACTTTTGAATATTGGACATTCATAGGAATGGCCGGAATAGTGTTCCCCAATAATTTTTTTTCGCAAATTTTCTACCATTTTCGGAAAAAGGAGCAAAGTCCTTTTTAAAATTTCAAAAGTCCAAATTTGGAAGAATGTCGCCTATTGTCAAAAAAACACACTTTTGAATATTGGACATTCATAGGAATGGCCGGAATAGTGTCCCTCAATAATTTTTTTTCGCAAATTTTCTACCATTTTCGGAAAAAGGAGCAAAGTCCTTTTTAAAATTTCAAAAGTCGAAATTTGAAAGAATGTCGCCTATTGTCAAAAAAACACACTTTTGAATATTGGACATTCATAGGAATGGCCGGAATAGTGTTCCCCAATAATTTTTTTTCGCAAATTTTCTACCATTTTCGGAAAAAGGAGCAAAGTCCTTTTTAAAATTTCAAAAGTCGAAATTTGGAAGAATGTCGCCTGTTGTCAAAAAAACACACTTTTGAATATTGGACATTCATAGGAATTGCCGGAATAGTGTTCCCCAATAATTTTTTTTCGCAAATTTTCTACCATTTTCGGAAAAAGGAGCAAAGTCCTTTTTAAAATTTCAAAAGTCGAAATTTGGAAGAATGTCGCCTATTGTCAAAAAAACACACTTTTGAATATTGGACATTCATAGGAATGGCCGGAATAGTGTTCCCCAATAATTTTTTTTCGCAAATTTTCTACCATTTTCGGAAAAAGGAGCAAAGTCCTTTTTAAAATTTCAAAAGTCGAAATTTGGAAGAATGTCGCCTATTGTCAAAAAAACACACTTTTGAATATTGGACATTCATAGGAATGGCCGGAATAGTGTTCCCCAATAAATTTTTTTCGCAAATTTTTTACCATTTTCGGAAAAAGGAGCAAAGTCCTTTTTAAAATTTCAAAAGTCCAAATTTGGAAGAATGTCGCCTATTGTCAAAAAAACACACTTTTGAATATTGGACATTCATAGGAATGGCCGGAATAGTGTTCCCCAATAATTTTTTTTCGCAAATTTTCTACCATTTTCGGAAAAAGGAGCAAAGTCCTTTTTAAATTTTCAAAAGTCGAAATTTGGAAGAATGTCGCCTATTGTCAAAAAAACACACTTTTGAATATTGGACATTCATAGGAATTGCCGGAATAGTGTTCCCCAATAATTTTTTTTCGCAAATTTTCTACCATTTTCGGAAAAAGGAGCAAAGTCCTTTTTAAATTTTCAAAAGTCGAAATTTGGAAGAATGTCGCCTATTGTCAAAAAAACACACTTTTGAATATTGGACATTCATAGGAATGGCCGGAATAGTGTTCCCCAATAATATTTTTTCGCAAATTTTCTACCATTTTCGGAAAAAGGAGCAAAGTCCTTTTTAAATTTTCAAAAGTCGAAATTTGGAAGAATGTCGCCTATTGTCAAAAAAACACACTTTTGAATATTGGACATTCATAGGAATGGCCGGAATAGTGTTCCCCAATAAATTTTTTTCGCAAATTTTTTACCATTTTCGGAAAAAGGAGCAAAGTCCTTTTTAAAATTTCAAAAGTCGAAATTTGGAAGAATGTCGCCTATTGTCAAAAAAACACACTTTTGAATATTGGACATTCATAGGAATGGCCGGAATAGTGTTCCCCAATAATTTTTTTTCGCAAATTTTCTACCATTTTCGGAAAAAGGAGCAAAGTCCTTTTTAAATTTTCAAAAGTCGAAATTTGGAAGAATGTCGCCTATTGTCAAAAAAACACACTTTTGAATATTGGACATTCATAGGAATGGCCGGAATAGTGTTCCCCAATAATTTTTTTTCGCAAATTTTCTACCATTTTCGGAAAAAGGAGCAAAGTCCTTTTTAAATTTTCAAAAGTCGAAATTTGGAAGAATGTCGCCTATTGTCAAAAAAACACACTTTTGAATATTGGACATTCATAGGAATGGCCGGAATAGTGTTCCCCAATAATTTTTTTTCGCAAATTTTCTACCATTTTCGGAAAAAGGAGCAAAGTCCTTTTTAAATTTTCAAAAGTCGAAATTTGGAAGAATGTCGCCTATTGTCAAAAAAACACACTTTTGAATATTGGACATTCATAGGAATGGCCGGAATAGTGTTCCCCAATAAATTTTTTTCGCAAATTTTTTACCATTTTCGGAAAAAGGAGCAAAGTCCTTTTTAAAATTTCAAAAGTCCAAATTTGGAAGAATGTCGCCTATTGTCAAAAAAACACACTTTTGAATATTGGACATTCATAGGAATGGCCGGAATAGTGTTCCCCAATAATTTTTTTTCGCAAATTTTCTACCATTTTCGGAAAAAGGAGCAAAGTCCTTTTTAAATTTTCAAAAGTCGAAATTTGGAAGAATGTCGCCTATTGTCAAAAAAACACACTTTTGAATATTGGACATTCATAGGAATGGCCGGAATAGTGTTCCCCAATAATTTTTTTTCGCAAATTTTCTACCATTTTCGGAAAAAGGAGCAAAGTCCTTTTTAAATTTTCAAAAGTCGAAATTTGGAAGAATGTCGCCTATTGTCAAAAAAACACACTTTTGAATATTGGACATTCATAGGAATGGCCGGAATAGTGTTCCCCAATAATTTTTTTTCTCAAATTTTCTACCATTTTCGGAAAAAGGAGCAAAGTCCTTTTTAAATTTTCAAAAGTCGAAATTTGGAAGAATGTCGCCTATTGTCAAAAAAACACACTTTTGAATATTGGACATTCATAGGAATGGCCGGAATAGTGTTCCCCAATAAATTTTTTTCGCAAATTTTCTACCATTTTCGGAAAAAGGAGCAAAGTCCTTTTTAAAATTTCAAAAGTCGAAATTTGGAAGAATGTCGCCTATTGTCAAAAAAAACACACTTTTGAATATTGGACATTCATAGGAATGGCCGGAATAGTGTTCCCCAATAAACTTTTTTCCCAAATTTTTTACCATTTTCGGAAAAAGGAGCAAAGTCCTTTTTAAAATTTCAAAAGTCGAAATTTGGAAGAATGTCGCCTATTAGCAAAAAAACACACTTTTGAATATTGGACATTCATAGGAATGGCCGGAATAGTGTTCCCCAATAATTTTTTTTCGCAAATTTTCTACCATTTTCGGAAAAAGGAGCAAAGTCCTTTTTAAATTTTCAAAAGTCGAAATTTGGAAGAATGTCGCCTATTGTCAAAAAAACACACTTTTGAATATTGGACATTCATAGGAATTGCCGGAATAGTGTTCCCCAATAATTTTTTTTCGCAAATTTTCTACCATTTTCGGAAAAAGGAGCAAAGTCCTTTTTAAATTTTCAAAAGTCGAAATTTGGAAGAATGTCGCCTATTGTCAAAAAAACACACTTTTGAATATTGGACATTCATAGGAATGGCCGGAATAGTGTTCCCCAATAATTTTTTTTCGCAAATTTTCAACCATTTTCGGAAAAAGGAGCAAAGTCCTTTTTAAATTTTCAAAAGTCGAAATTTGGAAGAATGTCGCCTATTGTCAAAAAAACACACTTTTGAATATTGGACATTCATAGGAATTGCCGGAATAGTGTTCCCCAATAATTTTTTTTCGCAAATTTTCTACCATTTTCGGAAAAAGGAGCAAAGTCCTTTTTAAATTTTCAAAAGTCGAAATTTGGAAGAATGTCGCCTATTGTCAAAAAAACACACTTTTGAATATTGGACATTCATAGGAATGGCCGGAATAGTGTTCCCCAATAAATTTTTTTCGCAAATTTTTTACCATTTTCGGAAAAAGGAGCAAAGTCCTTTTTAAAATTTCAAAAGTCGAAATTTGGAAGAATGTCGCCTATTGTCAAAAAAACACACTTTTGAATATTGGACATTCATAGGAATGGCCGGAATAGTGTTCCCCAATAATTTTTTTTCGCAAATTTTCTACCATTTTCGGAAAAAGGAGCAAAGTCCTTTTTAAAATTTCAAAAGTCGAAATTTGGAAGAATGTCGCCTATTGTCAAAAAAACACACTTTTGAATATTGGACATTCATAGGAATGGCCGGAATAGTGTTCCCCAATAATTTTTTTTTCGCAAATTTTCTACCATTTTCGGAAAAAGGAGCAAAGTCCTTTTTAAAATTTCAAAAGTCGAAATTTGGAAGAATGTCGCCTATTGTCAAAAAAACACACTTTTGAATATTGGACATTCATAGGAATGGCCGGAATAGTGTTCCCCAATAAATTTTTTTCGCAAATTTTTTACCATTTTCGGAAAAAGGAGCAAAGTCCTTTTTAAAATTTCAAAAGTCGAAATTTGGAAGAATGTCGCCTATTGTCAAAAAAACACACTTTTGAATATTGGACATTCATAGGAATGGCCGGAATAGTGTTCCCCAATAATTTTTTTTCGCAAATTTTCTACCATTTTCGGAAAAAGGAGCAAAGTCCTTTTTAAAATTTCAAAAGTCGAAATTTGGAAGAATGTCGCCTATTGTCAAAAAACACACTTTTGACTATTGGACATTCATAGGAATTGCCGGAATAGTGTTCCCCAATAATTTTTTTTCGCAAATTTTCTACCATTTTCGGAAAAAGGAGCAAAGTCCTTTTTAAAATTTCAAAAGTCGAAATTTGGAAGAATGTCGCCTATTGTCAAAAAAAGACACTTTTGAATATTGGACATTCATAGGAATGGCCGGAATAGTGTTCCCCAATAATTTTTTTTCGCAAATTTTCTACCATTTTCGGAAAAAGGAGCAAAGTCCTTTTTAAAATTTCAAAAGTCGAAATTTGGAAGAATGTCGCCTATTGTCAAAAAAACACACTTTTGAATATTGGACATTCATAGGAATGGCCGGAATAGTGTTCCCCAATAATTTTTTTTCGCAAATTTTCTACCATTTTCGGAAAAAGGAGCAAAGTCCTTTTTAAAATTTCAAAAGTCCAAATTTGGAAGAATGTCGCCTATTGTCAAAAAAACACACTTTTGAATATTGGACATTCATAGGAATGGCCGGAATAGTGTTCCCCAATAATTTTTTTTCGCAAATTTTCTACCATTTTCGGAAAAAGGAGCAAAGTCCTTTTTAAAATTTCAAAAGTCGAAATTTGGAAGAATGTCGCCTATTGTCAAAAAAACACACTTTTGAATATTGGACATTCATAGGAATGGCCGGAATAGTGTTCCCCAATAATTTTTTTTCGCAAATTTTCTACCATTTTCGGAAAAAGGAGCAAAGTCCTTTTTAAAATTTCAAAAGTCGAAATTTGGAAGAATGTCGCCTATTGTCAAAAAACACACTTTTGAATATTGGACATTCATAGGAATGGCCGGAATAGTGTTCCCCAATAATTTTTTTTCGCAAATTTTCTACCATTTTCGGAAAAAGGAGCAAAGTCCTTTTTAAAATTTCAAAAGTCGAAATTTGGAAGAATGTCGCCTATTGTCAAAAAAACACACTTTTGAATATTGGACATTCATAGGAATGGCCGGAATAGTGTTCCCCAATAATTTTTTTTCGTAAATTTTTTACCATTTTCGGAAAAAGGAGCAAAGTCCTTTTTAAAATTTCAAAAGTCGAAATTTGGAAGAATGTCGCCTATTGTCAAAAAAACACACTTTTGAATATTGGACATTCATAGGAATGGCCGAAATAGTGTTCCCCAATAATTTTTTTTCGCAAATTTTCTACCATTTTCGGAAAAAGGAGCAAAGTCCTTTTTAAAATTTCAAAAGTCCAAATTTGGAAGAATGTCGCCTATTGTCAAAAAAACACACTTTTGAATATTGGACATTCATAGGAATGGCCGGAATAGTGTTCCCCAATAATTTTTTTTCGCAAATTTTCTACCATTTTCGGAAAAAGGAGCAAAGTCCTTTTTAAAATTTCAAAAGTCCAAATTTGGAAGAATGTCGCCTATTGTCAAAAAACACACTTTTGAATATTGGACATTCATAGGAATGGCCGGAATAGTGTTCCCCAATAATTTTTTTTCGCAAATTTTCTACCATTTTCGGAAAAAGGAGCAAAGTCCTTTTTAAAATTTCAAAAGTCCAAATTTGGAAGAATGTCGCCTATTGTCAAAAAAACACACTTTTGAATATTGGACATTCATAGGAATGGCCGGAATAGTGTTCCCCAATAAATTTTTTTCGCAAATTTTTTACCATTTTCGGAAAAAGGAGCAAAGTCCTTTTTAAAATTTCAAAAGTCGAAATTTGGAAGAATGTCGCCTATTGTCAAAAAAACACACTTTTGAATATTGGACATTCATAGGAATGGCCGAAATAGTGTTCCCCAATAATTTTTTTTCGCAAATTTTCTACCATTTTCGGAAAAAGGAGCAAAGTCCTTTTTAAAATTTCAAAAGTCGAAATTTGGAAGAATGTCGCCTATTGTCAAAAAAACACACTTTTGAATATTGGACATTCATAGGAATGGCCGGAATAGTGTTCCCCAATAATTTTTTTTCGCAAATTTTCTACCATTTTCGGAAAAAGGAGCAATGTCCTTTTTAAAATTTCAAAAGTCGAAATTTGGAAGAATGTCGCCTATTGTCAAAAAAACACACTTTTGAATATTGGACATTCATAGGAATGGCCGGAATAGTGTTCCTCAATAATTTTTTTTCCCAAATTTTCTACCATTTTCGGAAAAAGGAGCAAAGTCCTTTTTAAAATTTCAAAAGTCCAAATTTGGAAGAATGTCGCCTATTGTCAAAAAAACACACTTTTGAATATTGGACATTCATAGGAATGGCCGAAATAGTGTTCCCCAATAATTTTTTTTCCCAAATTTTCTACCATTTTCGGAAAAAGGAGCAAAGTCCTTTTTAAAATTTCAAAAGTCGAAATTTGGAAGAATGTCGCCGATTGTCAAAAAAACACACTTTTGAATATTGGACATTCATAGGAATGGCCGGAATAGTGTTCCCCAATAATTTTTTTTCCCAAATTTTCTACCATTTTCGGAAAAAGGAGCAATGTCCTTTTTAAAATTTCAAAAGTCGAAATTTGGAAGAATGTCGCCTATTGTCAAAAAAACACACTTTTGAATATTGGACATTCATAGGAATGGCCGGAATAGTGTTCCCCAATAATTTTTTTTCCCAAATTTTCTACCATTTTCGGAAAAAGGAGCAAAGTCCTTTTTAAAATTTCAAAAGTCGAAATTTGGAAGAATGTCGCCTATTGTCAAAAAAACACACTTTTGAATATTGGACATTCATAGGAATGGCCGGAATAGTGTTCCCCAATAATTTTTTTTCGCAAATTTTCTACCATTTTCGGAAAAAGGAGCAATGTCCTTTTTAAAATTTCAAAAGTCGAAATTTGGAAGAATGTCGCCTATTGTCAAAAAAACACACTTTTGAATATTGGACATTCATAGGAATGGCCGTTATAGTGTTCCCCAATAATTTTTTTCCCAAATTTTCTACCATTTTCGGAAAAAGGAGCAAAGTCCTTTTTAAAATTTCAAAAGTCGAAATTTGGAAGAATGTCGCCTATTGTCAAAAAAACACACTTTTGAATATTGGACATTCATAGGAATGGCCGGAATAGTGTTCCCCAATAATTTTTTTTCGCAAATTTTCTACCATTTTTGGAAAAAGGAGCAAAGTCCTTTTTAAAATTTCAAAAGTCGAAATTTGGAAGAATGTCGCCTATTGTCAAAAAAACACACTTTTGAATATTGGACATTCATAGGAATGGCCGTTATAGTGTTCCCCAATAATTTTTTTCCCAAATTTTCTACCATTTTCGGAAAAAGGAGCAAAGTCCTTTTTAAAATTTCAAAAGTCGAAATTTGGAAGAATGTCGCCTATTGTCAAAAAAACACACTTTTGAATATTGGACATTCATAGGAATGGCCGGAATAGTGTTCCCCAATAATTTTTTTTCCCAAATTTTCTACCATTTTCGGAAAAAGGAGCAAAGTCCTTTTTAAAATTTCAAAAGTCGAAATTTGGAAGAATGTCGCCTATTGTCAAAACAACACACTTTTGAATATTGGACATTCATAGGAATGGCCGTTATAGTGTTCCCCAATAATTTTTTTCCCAAATTTTCTACCATTTTCGGAAAAAGGAGCAAAGTCCTTTTTAAAATTTCAAAAGTCGAAATTTGGAAGAATGTCGCCTATTGTCAAAAAAACACACTTTTGAATATTGGACAATCATAGGAATGGCCGGAATAGTGTTCCCCAATAATTTTTTTTCGCAAATTTTCTACCATTTTCGGAAAAAGGAGCAAAGTCCTTTTTAAAATTTCAAAAGTCGAAATTTGGAAGAATGTCGCCTATTGTCAAAAAAACACACTTTTGAATATTGGACATTCATAGGAATGGCCGGAATAGTGTTCCCCAATAATTTTTTTTCCCAAATTTTCTACCATTTTCGGAAAAAGGAGCAAAGTCCTTTTTAAAATTTCAAAAGTCGAAATTTGGAAGAATGTCGCCTATTGTCAAAACAACACACTTTTGAATATTGGACATTCATAGGAATGGCCGTTATAGTGTTCCCCAATAATTTTTTTCCCAAATTTTCTACCATTTTCGGAAAAAGGAGCAAAGTCCTTTTTAAAATTTCAAAAGTCGAAATTTGGAAGAATGTCGCCTATTGTCAAAAAAACACACTTTTGAATATTGGACAATCATAGGAATGGCCGGAATAGTGTTCCCCAATAATTTTTTTTCGCAAATTTTCTACCATTTTCGGAAAAAGGAGCAAAGTCCTTTTTAAAATTTCAAAAGTCGAAATTTGGAAGAATGTCGCCTATTGTCAAAAAAACACACTTTTGAATATTGGACATTCATAGGAATGGCCGGAATAGTGTTCCCCAATAATTTTTTTTCGCAAATTTTCTACTATTTTCGGAAAAAGGAGCAAAGTCGTTTTTAAAATTTCAAAAGTCGAAATTTGGAAGAATGTCGCCTATTGTCAATAAAACACACTGTTAAGACTTTTGAATATTGGATATTCATAGAAATGGCCGGAAGAGTATTCACCAATAATGTTTTTTCGCTTATCTCCTTCAATTTTCGGAAAAAGGAGCAAAGTCCTTTTTAAAATTTCAAAAGTCGAAATTTGGAAGAATGTCGCCTATTGTCAAAAAAACACACTTTTGAATATTAAACATTCATAGGAATGGCAAAAATAGTGTTCCCCAATAATTTTTTTTGCAAATTTTCTACCATTTTCGGAAAAAGGAGCAAAGTCCTTTTTAAAATTTCAAAAGTCGAAATTTGGAAGAATGTCGCCTATTGTCAAAAAAAAACACACTTTTGAATATTGGACATTCATAGAAATGGCCGGAAGAGTGTTCACCAATAATGTTTTTTCGTTTATCTCCTACAACTTTCGGAAAAAGGAGCAAAGTCCTTTTTAAAATTTCAAAAGTCGAAATTTGGAAGAATGTCGCCTATTGTCAAAAAAACACACTTTTGAATATTGGACATTCATAGTAATGGCCGGAATAGTGTTCCCCAATAATTTTTTTTCCCAAATTTTCTACCATTTTCGGAAGAAGGAGCAAAGTCCTTTTTAAAATTTCAAAAGTCCAAATTTGGAAGAATGTCGCCTATTGTCAAAAAAACACACTTTTGAATATTGGACATTCATAGGAATGGCCGGAATAGTATTCCCCAATAATTTTTTTTCGCAAATTTTCTACCATTTTCGGAAAAAGGAGCAATGTCCTTTTTAAAATTTCAAAAGTCGAAATTTGGAAGAATGTCGCCTATTGTCAAAAAAACACACTTTTGAATATTGAACATTCATAGGAATGGCCGGAATAGTGTTCCCCAATAATTTTTTTCCCAAATTTTCTACCGTTTTCGGAAAAAGGAGCAAAGTCCTTTTTAAAATTTCAAAAGTCGAAATTTGGAAGAATGTCGCCTATTGTCAAAAAAACACACTTTTGAATATTGGACATTCATAGGAATGGCCGGAATAGTGTTCCCCCATAATTTTTTTTCGCAAATTTTCTACCATTTTCGGAAAAAGGAGCAAAGTCCTTTTTAAAATTTCAAAAGTCGAAATTTGGAAGAATGTCGCCTATTGTCAAAAAAACACACTTTTGAATATTGGACATTCATAGGAATGGCCGGAATAGTGTTCCCCAATAATTTTTTTCCCAAATTTTCTACCATTTTCGGAAAAAGGAGCAATGTCCTTTTTAAAATTTCAAAAGTCGAAATTTGGAAGAATGTCGCCTATTGTCAAAAAAACACACTTTTGAATATTGGACATTCATAGGAATGGCCGGAATAGTGTTCCCCAATAATTTTTTTTCCCCAAATTTTCTACTATTTTCGGAAAAAGGAGCAAAGTCCTTTTTAAAATTTCAAAAGTCGAAATTTGGAAGAATGTCGCCTATTGTCAAAAAACAGACTTTTGAATATTGGACATTCATAGGAATGGCCGGAATAGTGTTCCCCAATAATTTTTTTTCGCAAATTTTCTACCATTTTCGGAAAAAGGAGCAAAGTCCTTTTTAAAATTTCAAAAGTCGAAATTTGGAAGAATGTCGCCTATTGTCAAAAAAACACACTTTTGAATATTGGACATTCATAGGAATGGCCGGAATAGTGTTCCCCAATAATTTTTTTTCCCAAATTTTCTACCATTTTCGGAAAAAGGAGCAAAGTCCTTTTTAAAATTTCAAAAGTCCAAATTTGGAAGAATGTCGCCTATTGTCAAAAAAACACACTTTTGAATATTGGACATTCATAGGAATGGCCGGAATAGTGTTCCCCAATAATTTTTTTCCCCAAATTTTCTACCATTTTCGGAAAAAGGAGCAAAGTCCTTTTTAAAATTTCAAAAGTCCAAATTTGGAAGAATGTCACCTATTGTCAAAAAAAACACACTTTTGAATATTGGACATTCATAGGAATGGCCGGAATAGTGTTCCCCAATAATTTTTTTTCGCAAATTTTCTACCATTTTCGGAAAAAGGAGCAATATCCTTTTTAAAATTTCAAAAGTCGAAATTTGGAAGAATGTCGCCTATTGTCAAAAAAACACACTTTTGAATATTGGACATTCATAGGAATGGCCGGAATAGTGTTCCCCAATAATTTTTTTTCGCAAATTTTCTACCATTTTCGGAAAAAGGAGCAAAGTCCTTTTTAAAATTTCAAAAGTCGAAATTTGGAAGAATGTCGCCTATTTTCAAAAAAACACACTTTTGAATATTGGACATTCATAGGAATGGCCGGAATAGTGTTCTCCAATAATTTTTTTTCGCAAATTTTCTACCATTTTCGGAAAAAGGAGCAAAGTCCTTTTTAAAATTTCAAAAGTCGAAATTTGGAAGAATGTCGTCTATTGTCAAAAAACACACACTTTTGAATATTGGACATTCATAGGAATGGCCGGAATATTGTTCCCCAATAATTTTTTTTCGCAAATTTTCTACATTTTCGGAAAAAGGAGCAAAGTCCTTTTTAAAATTTCAAAAGTCGAAATTTGGAAGAATGTCGCCTATTGTCAAAAAAACACACTTTTGAATATTGGACATTCATAGGAATGGCCGGAATAGTGTTCCCCAATAATTTTTTTTCCCAAATTTTCTACCATTTTCGGAAAAAGGAGCAAAGTCCTTTTTAAAATTTCAAAAGTCGAAATTTGGAAGAATGTCGCCTATTGTCAAAAAAATACACTTCTGAATATTGGACATTCATAGGAATGGCCGGAATAGTGTTCCCCAATAATTTTTTTTCGCAAATTTTCTACCATTTTCGGAAAAAGGAGCAAAGTCCTTTTTAAAATTTCAAAAGTCGAAATTTGGAAGAATGTCGCCTATTGTCAAAAAAATACACTTCTGAATATTGGACATTCATAGGAATGGCCGAAATAGTGTTCCCCAATAATTTTTTTTCCCAAATTTTCTACCATTTTCGGAAAAAGGAGCAAAGTCCTTTTTAAAATTTCAAAAGTCGAAATTTGGAAGAATGTCGCCTATTGTCAAAAAAACACACTTTTGAATATTGGACATTCATAGGAATGGCCGGAATAGTGTTCCCCAATAATTTTTTTTCGCAAATTTTCTACCATTTTCGGAAAAAGGAGCAAAGTCCTTTTTAAAATTTCAAAAGTCGAAATTTGGAAGAATGTCGCCTATTGTCAAAAAAACACACTTTTGAATATTGGACATTCATAGGAATGGCCGGAATAGTGTTCCCCAATAATTTTTTTTTCCAAATTTTCTACCATTTTCGGAAAAAGGAGCAAAGTTCTTTTTAAAATTTCAAAAGTCGAAATTTGGAAGAATGTCGCCTATTGTCCAAAAAACACACTTTTGAACATTGGAAATTCATAGGAATGGCCGGAATAGTGTTCTCCAATAATTTTTTTTCGCAAATTTTCTACCATTTTCGGAAAAAGGAGCAAAGTCCTTTTAAAATTTCAAAAGTCCAAATTTGGAAGAATGTCGCCTATTGTCAAAAAAACACACTTTTGAATATTGGACATTCATAGGAATGGCCGGAATAGTGTTCCCCAATAATTTTTTTTCGCAAATTTTCTACCATTTTCGGAAAAAGGAGCAAAGTCCTTTTTAAAATTTCAAAAGTCGAAATTTGGAAGAATGTCGCCTATTGTCAAAAAAACACACTTCTGAATATTGGACATTCATAGGAATGGCCGGAATAGTGTTCCCCAATAATTTTTTTTACGCAAATTTTCTACCATTTTCGGAAAAAGGAGCAATGTCCTTTTTAAAATTTCAAAAGTCGAAATTTGGAAGAATGTCGCCTATTGTCAAAAAAACACACTTTTGAATATTGGACATTCATAGGAATGGCCGGAATAGTGTTCCCAATAATTTTTTTTCCCAAATTTTCTACCATTTTCGGAAAAAGGAGCAAAGTCCTTTTTAAAATTTCAAAAGTCGAAATTTGGAAGAATGTCGCCTATTGTCAAAAAAACACACTTTTGAATATTGGACATTCATAGGAATGGCCGGAATAGTGTTCCCCAATAATTTTTTTTCGCAAATTTTCTACCATTTTCGGAAAAAGGAGCAAAGTCCTTTTTAAAATTTCAAAAGTCGAAATTTGGAAGAATGTCGCCTATTGTCAAAAAAACACACTTTTGAATATTGGACATTCATAGGAATGGCCGGAATAGTGTTCCCCAATAATTTTTTTTCGCAAATTTTCTACCATTTTCGGAAAAAGGAGCAAAGTCCTTTTTAAAATTTCAAAAGTCGAAATTTGGAAGAATGTCGCCTATTGTCAAAAAAACACACTTTTGAATATTGGACATTCATAGGAATGGCCGGAATAGTGTTCCCCAATAATTTTTTTTCGCAAATTTTCTACCATTTTCGGAAAAAGGAGCAAAGTCCTTTTTAAAATTTCAAAAGTCGAAATTTGGAAGAATGTCGCCTATTGTCAAAAAAACACACTTTTGAATATTGGACATTCATAGGAATGGCCGGAATAGTGTTCCCCAATAATTTTTTTTCGCAAATTTTCTACCATTTTCGGAAAAAGGAGCAAGTCCTTTTTAAAATTTCAAAAGTCGAAATTTGGAAGAATGTCGCCTATTGTCAAAAAAACACACTTTTGAATATTGGACATTCATAGGAATGGCCGGAATAGTGTTCCCCAATAATTTTTTTTCGCAAATTTTCTACCATTTTCGGAAAAAGGAGCAAAGTCCTTTTTAAAATTTCAAAAGTCGAAATTTGGAAGAATGTCGCCTATTGTCAAAAAAACA